>JANXHW010000004.1:78505000-83505000 GCA_026170595.1 Plestiodon gilberti rubricaudatus | reverse complement strand
TTGCGCTGTAAAACAAATATTAGATATTTAAAAAGACCGTTTAAGAAAGACAGTTTAAATAGTAGTGTGCAGAAATGGAAGAACACGTACTGTTTACGTTTTAGTTGCTTATAAATATAACTGTTTTTCTGAGATGCCACTAATATTGGTGGCAAAACGTCAAGAGCTGTAATATGTAATTATGTATTAACTGTTGAATATTTATTAAATGACAGATTTTCCTGGCACAATGGAAGTTTTAAACTCAGTCATTTGGTCTAGTTGTGAAAACATAAGGACAATGTGGTAATTGTTTTATTTTGTTGATTTTTGACATCTTTGACACAAATGTGGGATAGAAATGTTTTTAAAATATAGAAGTGTCTTTTTCACTAAGGGCTATCCCAATTTTACCTTATCTACTCCCTTTTTAAATACACAAGTAAGGAAGTCAGTAAAAATCAAAATGGCAGAAGTGATGGGGTATGCATTCTGTTTGGGATCTAATGTTTTGGGATTTTTATCTGAATTGTTTCAAAGTCCCATTTCTTCAACTATTTTTTCACCCACTTTGTGATTTGAAAAAAAGAGGTATCATGTTGGAATTGACCTTTATCCAGAGTTATGTGTATAATGATTGAGGGATGACGTTCAGGACAAGCAGACACACTTTCCCTCTCACAATTTGTGGAAGAAAGCTATTCTTCCCTCTCATAAAAGCCTAATATTTTATTTATCACTGACGTTTTAACTGCTGCTTCAATTCACCAACTGCCTCCTGTCAATCTCTCATATTAAAAAATAATCTCTCCCCCAGCTGTAGACCAGGAGGAATATTTGCTGGCCAATCCAATATGAAGACGGATCACCATGACTGAAAATAAGGTCTCTGAAGCACTTCCTTCAGAATGGTTTTGGATCCAAATTGTAGCAGCCCAAACAGAGAGTCCTTGAGGATTATCCATCAGTGGTCAGCCAATATTTGAACTGGGAGAGGGGGAAAAAAGAATATATTGAAATATTTGTTGGAGTTGTCACTCCATCTGTTAGATGTGCATATACATATGTAATGATTAGAGCGGCAGTTTTAATGGATTAATTGGTGAGGGTCAGTCTTAATCAGCAAAGACAAATTTTAATTGAAAGATTACAGATGGGGAGATGCATTTGTCTGCTTTAGCAAAAATAATAAAGCAAAAAATAGCAGCCAATACCCACATCACTCCAATGGCATGGGAAGCATCACTCCTCCCCACATCATTATGGTAATGTGAGCAGTCTTGAGCCATGCAAGAGGAGCCCACACAACTGTATTGGCTCCTCTCCATGCTAGTTTGGAAACAGAGGCTTTGAGAATAGTAACAGCATGGGCTTCCTCCTGCTTGGTCCTGGGGTTCTCATGTTGGAGCACAGTATGGCAAAGGGAGGGTGTGTTTAACCATTTCCCCACCCATTGGGTTTCAAGTTGTTCTCCAAGTCCCTTTTCTTCATCTGCCGTTCCAGATGTGCATTTGCAAGGGTAAGCATGTGCCTGGAACCTGTGATGAACGCATTTGCATGGAATGTCTATTTTAGCTCCAACAAGTAGAATGGGGCATACAGTTTTCTGGGCTAGATCTCTCTTCATCAGGGCCAGCATATATTTGCTTGCATTTAAGGTATGACTTTGCTAGGTTGGTGATAAGGATGTTACCAAATTCCTGTATCAACAAAATTCATGACCAATGCAGAATTTGGACGCCTCCCACTCCCCCAGCTGATCAGATGTTATAAGCAATGGAGATGTCTACAAGTTCTATGCATGCAGTACATTTGCATAAGATATATTAGTATATGTGTACTGTGCATTTTCAGAACAGAACTCAAAGGAAACTGCAAAAAAAGAAAATGAACTAAAAACAAATAAATCCCTCTCTCCCTCCCTCCCTATGATGTATGGGGACATTTGTTGATTTTGAGAGGCTATTTGGGAGTCAACTGCAGTTCATTGGTATAAATAAAATAATCTAAGAGCTTAAAAATAATCTCAGCAGGTTCTATGATTAGCCCTTAGTTTTTGTTTGTCCATACTCACAAGCGTAGGGGACAATAAGAGATGAAAAAAAATATTCCTGCTCTCAAAGCTTCTTTATAAGGATCTTCCCTTATGTCACTTTCACCCTCATTATGAGACTGTCACTAAGCAGCTTACAGTACGATAGGATATATGTTGTCCTATTCTACTTTGGGTTGAGCTACTTCAGTTTGATTAATTACCCTATCACACCCTTGCATTTTGAACGGACCTCACAACTCCAGAACCGGAGAAGTCAATACGTACTTTACTCAAGCATGACAAAGGGTGAAAACAATCGAGACAGAGGGGACAGCAGCAAGCAACAAGCACGCTACCAAGTTTCAGCATAATATGGTTTGGTGGCATTATTTTGTAGCATTCCACTTTTTTTGTTCAGAAGCCACATTGATTAAAAATGAATTCTATTTTTTTTAAATCAATGAGTTAACAATGTTATCAAAAACAGGTGACACATAAACAAACTTTAGAAACTAACAATACACAAATTCTGATCTGCGACAGTGGTACTGGATACAAAGAACAGCAGTCCAATCCTAACCAAATTCTGGTATGGTGATGCAGCGGTGCTGGCGCGGGCTGTGCTACATCTCGTGGGTGAATGTCAGCTGCTGGAGGTCTCATTTGGGTAAGGGAACATTTGTCCGCTTTCCCTGGGGTAAGCTCCAGCAGCTGCAATGAGTCAACTTGGACGTGTGCCAGCTCTATAGCTGATGCAAGTCCACGTTGATCCGTGTTGACTGATCAGGCCCGGAAAGGGGAATAGGATACGGCGTGCCCCGACACCACCAGTCCCATCCCCTACTGGATCCGATCCACCCACCCTTGCCACCCTCCCCCTACCTGTTCCATCCCCTCCTGTCCTTCCCCGTCCCTGAGCTGCCCAGTGGGGTACTTACCTGCTCCGGCAGGTGTCCCTGCAGCCACCGGCACTAGCGGGTAGGCTCTGGCCTTCCTGTCGGTGCAGCAAGGTCCTGTGCCATCACAAAGTACTTTACAGTGCTTTTACGACAACACGCGCCAGTAGAACTCATGTTCTGCTGGCACAGCCCATTCATAGGATTGGGCTGAAAGCCCCACTCATCCGCACCTTGGGAGCGCACTGCTGCCTGTTTCACAGTCCGACAAAGCTGATCCAGGACGCTATTTATATAAACAAGTGCCTGCACATGACTGCTCTTAATGCCAGCACTGCAATTTGCATGATTGCTGAACCCCATTTTGGGGCTGCTCCAATGACACAAATCATTGTCCTTGTGGAAAGAACCCCCATATGAAGGTACTGGTTCTCACAACAGTACCATGATGCGAATGCTGTGTAGTTGCAAGCCTTGCAGTGGTGCTGTGAGGGCTTCACTTTGTATGATCCTGGCCAAGCAAGCTGTGAGCAATAGGCACAGCAGAATTAATTACTCTGCACTGTATTGTCATCCAGAGATACTGTAAATGCTCCATACTGACCCCAGAAATTCCACCTTTTTTGCTGATATAGTATAATGAGTACAAAAGTCCATAGGAGAGAAAAGGAGAGGAGAGGAGACTCACACATCTGATCTACTGGCATACAAGTTGAATTCTGTATTAGTTACCAGATGATTCTTGGCAGGGAGAGTCAAGGTTAGTTTTACCAGTATGTGACTGTAGCCCATTTGTAGGAGGCGATACAGCATAGCTCCTCACCAGGAACAGGAGGGCACAGGCTTGCAGCTGGCATCAGGTTGCAATGCCACCCCTGCTCTTGCCTGCACTGGGCTCCCAGTGGCGCTCCACGCCATCCCCCAATGGTGCATCGGGTGCTACCAGTGCAACTAAGCCTGAGGATTTAGGGATCAGGCTGGCCAGGTGGGCCCCCTGATGGGCATGAGCCCTTGGGCAGCCTCCAACCTGGCCAACCAACCTCTGATGCAATGCCACCCCCGCTCTTGGTTGTGAGGTTTTGTAACTTCTCCCACCAGTTGCAACAGGTGGGAACAATTCATAATCAGTCGATAGATACCACATGTGCCATATGGTTTCTGAACTCCTAGTATATCTGGGGGGTTGGAGGAGCCAGGGGTGGCACACAGTGGTGTGCAGCACAAGAGATTTCTGGATTGTGCCCTAAGGCAGAATTTGTAATCCACCAAACAGAATACACACCCCATCAGACATGTTTGGTGGTCTCTCCAGGTCTTAAGAAGATTAACCTTTTTTCTGTCTGAGCTGAAAAAACAAACTAACTCAAATGTGTGTGAGAAGCACTTGGAAGACCAGAATACGTGTCCTGGGGACTGCATCCTGCTTGGTGAACCACAAATTGTGTATGTCTGACCCTAAAGCTATAGCTTGACTACTAAAACCTTCCATAATCTGGAGCTCTTTTTACACCTGTAGCATTTGGGGATGATAGGCTTCACACTGCCATGAGAGTTAACACTGCAAATGAAAATGTTTAGGGAAAAATACACATATGTGCTTCTGTATGACCGTAAGCAACTGTGACATACACAGACCCAGAAGTTCATATACATTTATGTTGCAGATGGCGAATGTTGAGCTACTAAGTATAAAGAGGCTTTTTGAACACAATTCAACTATTAAATGCTTCATACTCTGGGGGAATCGAGGCGGATTGTCATTGACGTCGGTCAGCGTGATGTTCACCGTGGTCGTTCCCGATAATCCGCCCATCTGGCCTCCCATGTCTTTTGCTTGGATGACCACTTGGTACTGCTCTCTGTTTTCTCTGCTCATATCTGGTAAAGCCGTCTTGACGACACCTTGTAGAAAAGAGAAGGAAAAACAAGTAAGAGATTGGGAGGTGGGGGACGACGATGAAAGAGAGTATTAAAATGGATTTGTGTCAGATATGCTCGAGCAGTTAATCCACAGCAAATAAATATAACTGAAGGTGTATGTATTGAAATAAGGCTTGCAGTCTGTGACCACTTTAATGTCACAGCGAGGAAAGGGGAAACAAGAAGCTCCTATTACTCAATGTTTTTTAGATTGGCACTAAATCAATTTCGTTATCCTTCTGGAAAAGCAAAACCCAAAAAATGGTTATATTTGTAATATGAAAGGTTTCAAACAACTTTCTCAGGTGGTTATTTTTAATCTAGCATCAAAGGGTGTAATAAATGAGATTTTGCAAACCTCTCCCAAATCAAGTCAGAGAGGTTTGGAGGTGCATAGAGACAGCGTTCGATCTTCCTGTGTCTCAAAAGGACTCTCGGAAGCTTCTGAAGGGCACTTCCATTTTTTTTCTGAAAAACCGGAAGTGCTTTTCTTCGTGGGTTCAGAACCTGTGGTTAGTCAAATCCACGGGTTCCGAATCGGCGGGAAAAAGGGCCCAACTGTACAACTTCAGACTGTAGGTGAGGTCACGCTGTAGGTCACATTTATTTAATACTCCTGCACATACATATAGTAAACTAGCACAAGGAGAAGGCTATGATATGCCTTCTTTCCCATGGGGGAGGGAGGATGCAATCCAAACCAGTATTCTCCACCTACAGACTAGCTACAGTCCACTGTACTACCTCAGAATGCTATCAAGTCATTTTGCTCCATGTGTAGATCTGACCATGTTTAGATCCCTCCCAAATGGACAGCTGCCTCCCCTTGACAGTTGTTCTTGACACAACCAGGGTGGAATCATGTGTGTAGCTTAGGAAGATCAGAAAGCAGCCAGTAGCTTCCTTTGCCTACCTTTACCTATAAGTTTTTGGTTGGACCCATTCCACCCATTGGCTATTTCATTCTTTGCATTATGCAGAATGAGTCATGTGCAGTGCAGAAACTACATGGCTATTTTTTTTTTCATACTGCATGCATGATTTCTAAGACTGTGTCATGATTTTTATTGAGCTGGCTCAGAAGTATTTTTTTTTTATTAGCCATTCCAAAATATCACGGAAACAGTGCAATGTAATCCATCCAGCAGCTGTGGCTTGGCATTTGCTACGCTCATGTAAATGATACACAAATGAAGCCAGCTGACTGAGTTTACAAATCAGCTGCCCTTCTGTAATTCATGATGGTTTTTGGCAGCGCGGGTTTTCTCAAAGAGGAAATCTACTCCGAAAGCAGCTTTCACAAAGCAGTGGGTAGCAAGTTCAGACATCTGCTGGGGTCCCCGGAGTGGCAAACGGCCCACCATCTGAACAGGACTGCCACTCTCATTTTGCACGGAGCACCCAGAAGGTCAAAGGCACCATGAGCAAGTTCTATTTGCTCACCCTGCCTATTCCAGTTTAAGATGGGCCACTGATGGTACCCTGCCCAAAGAACTTCCAAATCTTGGCGCCAGCAGCAAGTCCTCCAACTGGATCAATATGGATAAACAAATATTTGAATAGGCTAATGAAAACCAGTGGCGGTGGTTGTTTTTTAAACACCCAGGATGCAAATATTTGATAACGATAAAATTAAAAAGCTGTCAATTCCTGCGGATAATTAGAGCCAAGCCAACATAATTAGAACAAATCAAAGTCAACAGACATTCTGACCTGTTTCTGGATCCACTGAGAAGTATGGCTGGCCCTGGAGGATGCTATAAACAACTTTGGCACTGTTGCCGTAGTTAGAATCATCAGCATCTGTAGCTGTCACTTGGATAACAGAAGTGCCTGAATAGGAACAAAATAGCAACAACAACAACAAAAATCCACAATATGAAATGAGATGAAATCTGATCAGCAAGTCACATTTGTACAATATGTACATGTTGGTCAGGTTTACCATGAGCATATCATGAGTCCCCTTTCACGCATAACTACAATGCACTGTTAACTATCACACACACACAGGCACATGCGCGCATGTGCACATACACACACACACACACACACACACACACAAATCTCTTCATTGTTATCCACAGACACAAGTCAATGGAAGCAAGACTGGCCCTCCTTGACCACCACAAAACAATGCGGTGAATCCAAGTGTGTTGGATGTGAACTGTGGAAATGCCGGTTCAAATCTCTTCTCAGCTACTCAGCTAATAGTGTCATGACCTGTCCTACCTTAGAGGCAGGGAGTCAAACTGAACTTGAAAACCAATTCAGAGAGATTTTTTTCAGTGAAACAAAACTAAATCCATACCTAAAATAGCTTGGTTACCTCGAACCAGAATATTGAAATGCAAAAAGTGGTAACCGGGCCAAAAAGAAAAAAAAAGGAAAAAAAGGGAAATAATAAGGCGTCCAAGGGAGTCTTTCAGAAATGGTGAAAATTCCTGTCTGCTCCAGCTGTTTTTGAAGAAACTATATTTCCCCTGTGAACCATGTGAAAAAAGTGGAGGAAGAAGTCTGGTAGGCAGGGCCTAGGATAAATAGTCCTCGTGGTGCTGAAGTGGAAGCAGTTGTTAAATCAGTAAGCTGGGCCTAAACTGAACCAAACTGAACTGAACAGAGGTTTTTTTCCCCCTAAATAGCGATGAACTTGAACCAGAACCAACCAGGGAGAGGGAGGAACAGGGCTGTGATGGGGGCAGTGAGGAGGGCAGATCAAGGATGGGAAGGGATGGTATCAGTGGCAGTGGTGCACGTTGATATCATATTCCACTTCCTGGCCTCGATCCCCCAAGTGGGTTCAAGCGGACTTGGACCAGTGATATAGCTGGTGCAGGTCTGAGTAAATACAGTAGGCTGGCATGAGTTTACCCCAGAGTAAGGGAAAAAATGTTCCCTTACTCCGAGAAGGCCTCCAGAAGCTGAAATTCCTCCAAGGGGGTCCAGAATGAGCCCCGTTGTCACAGCTGCATATGATAGTTATTTCACTGTGTATTAGCCATGATACAAAATGGAATGTCTATGTTCAGAGGCTGTATACCCCTGAGCAACAAATGTGGAGAAAGAGACCAGGGGAGAATTATTGTCCCCCTGTTCTTTATGTGAGCATCTCAGAGACAACTGGTTGTCTACAGTCAGAGTGGTGGAGTAGATGTCTTATCTAGCAGGGCACTATGGTCTTAGTTATCCATGACCCTGACAAGTTCATGGGGTCTCCTTCACGGCTATATAGGGTATGGAGATAGCACAGCTGACTCTTGATTTTACCACAGCCACCATTGGTGATTTTGGGGAGAAGGGGAGGCAATAGATTCTTGGGTGGGGTGAAGCTAATTTCATATAGTAGAAACTTCTCAGACAGAAACTTCTCTACACAGTATTTCACACTAACATTCATGAACTCAGAAATAAGATGTAATTGTCAATAAGAGTTACATTCAAGTAAGTATGCCTAGGATTGAGGTATTAATTCATACTGTACATTAATAATATTTTATTTATTTTGGGTTTAGTTATCATCTTTACATACTGATAAGAATACAAAGTTGTGATTTTGTCTGTTTTAAATCAATAACAGTAATGAGAAGCTTTTCTGATTTTGCTTGTTGAAATAGGTTTTAGCAGGTATATAAATTCATGTTTAACAGCTGCTCAAAATTCAACAACAAGCTTTTCTCAGCACGTAAGTGTAATGGGATGCTTCATCTGTTGAATTTTTGCCTGTTACAAAGCTGTTAAAGACACAGGAGGCCTTCCAGAATACCAAGCCCTGGATAACAAGTTGTATCCCGGCCACCCTAACATATGATTTAGTAAAACAATCCAAAATAAGGGAGCCAATCACATAGCTTAGGGCAAAACAATCCAGAAAAAGGGAGTCAATCACACAGGGCAAAGGGGCCAATGAGGGTTTCTAGAAGTCCTGAATGAAAGGATCCAATCCAGAGAGAGAAGAGGAGGTGAGAAAAGCTGAAGAGGAGAAAGCAGAATACAGAGAACTGCAGATGTTTTATAGGGGCAAGAGATATTCATATATACAGTATAAGACCCCGAGTGCTTTCAGATGACAACAGATATGATTACCTGTATTTATTTAAGCACTAACTTATACAAGCATTAGCCTGAATCAGTGCTAATAGCACAATATGTATTCCACATGCAATGGATCATCTTTTTCAGAAGAGATAGCTATGCTGGCAAAACATATTCTTTAATTTATTTATTTTAAAGTGTGTGTGTGTATATATATATATATATATATATATATATATATATATATATATATATATATATATATATATATATATATATATATATATATATATATATATATATATACTTTCCCTTTATATCTAAGGTGCCCAATATGGATAACAGCATAATAATTAAAGCAATACAATCAATAAAAATTGCATAAAATACATTAAAAAGCAATAGTACTGCAAAGAATAAAAGCCAGGAAAAGCTGAGCAACAAAAGCTGGGAAAGAAAATCAAAGAAAGAAAGCCAAGCAAAATAAAAAGCAGTCAGCCCCCATGGGAAGGAAGGGGGCAATTCTTAGCTCAAGTGGCAGGATGTTTCATAGCTGTGGCACCACCACAAAGAAGCCCCCCCCCCACCGTAGCTGCAAATCTAGCTTCAGCTAATGGTAGATCACATAGGAGGGCTCTCCCAGATGATCTCAGGGGATTGGGGGTCTGGCTCAGGGGTCTGGCTCAGTTGGTAGAGCGGCTGCCTCATATGCCTGAAGTTCTGAAGGATAGCAGTTCGAGACCGGTTGAGAGCTTTCGGCATGCCGCTGACGAGCTGCAGGAGCCTTGGTGGGAGAGAGTACACTGCAGCTGGCATGTCAAGTCTATGCGTGGGTGGCAAATGCCAGAAAAAGAGGCCAGACCATGAAGGAAACCACCTAGAATTAGCGTTACATGAAAGATTAGAACATTTATATGTAAAAACCACTTCGGTTTAGATTGCCTGCCCATGTAAACCACCTTGAATTAAAGTCGGAAGAGAAATCCGATGACTAGAGAAAGGCAATATATAGATACTGTAATAAATAATAATAATAATAATAATAATAATAATAATAATAATAATAATGATGATGATGATGATGTCTCATATGGGAGGTGTCAGTCCCTCAAGTACCCCATTCCTAAGCTGTAAAGGGCTTTCAAGGTCAAACCAGTAGCCAGTGCAGCCTCAGGAGCAGCGTCAAACTTCCGTGCCCCCATGACCACAAAATCAGCACTAATTTCAGATTCTGTATAGCAGTGGCGTCACTCGAGGTGGGGCGGAACGGTAAATTCCTCACTGTGCTAACCTCCGTTTACTACCTGGCGCACACACACACACACACACACACACACACACACACACACACACACACACACACACACACACATATATATAGTACCTCCAATGTTTCCTCCATTTATATTTTATTCTTTATGTTACGTATGATTGCCTTAGGTTAGGCAGAAATGTTAAAAGGTCAGCGCAGCACAGCAAACCAAAATATTGCTTAGAGAAATGGTAAAAAGGCTTTGGGAAATGGTAAGCTCAAAGCACTACTTTGAAGAAATGCTGCTACTTGGAAAAGGGAGAGCCAGGACAAGGAGAGCTGTCACAGAGCCAGGATGGTGTAGTGGTTCGGGAGTTGGACTTAGACCTGGAAGATCCAGGTTCAAATCCCTCCTCTGTCATGAAGCTTCCTGGGTGACTTTGGTCCAGTCACTACCTCTCAGCCTCACCTACCTCACAGGGTTTTTGTGAGGACAAAGGGAGGGGAGGAACTATGTACAACATCCTGGGCTCCTTGGAGGAAGGGCAGAATAAAAATGTGAAACAGAGAAGACAGCTGCAAGTGAATAACAGCCCAATTCTAACTAATTCCCCATGTGGCGATGCAGCAGCACCAGCGCGACTTCCGCTGCATCCAGCGGGGAGTTTTGCATGCAGGAGGTCTCCTCAGGGTAAGGGGACATTTGACTCTTTGCCCCAGGGTAAGCCCCAGCAGCCGCAACAGGTCAGCTCGATATCACTTGCACAAGTCCGCATTGTTCCATGCAAGCGGATCAGACCCAGGAAGGGGGAGGATTGGATACCGTGCACATTGGTGCCACCGATTGTCTCCTTCCTTTCCGGGCCTGTTGAGCCTTACACAGGCCTCCCAAATGTATGCCGGCAAAATTGCTGGCGTGCATTCGAGTAGGTCTATCAGGGTGGCTGGCTTGTTACTTGGGGTCCTTTTACCGCAAGGAGGCCGCAGGCTGTGCAGGGGCAGGGCAGGCGCCTTACGTGCGCCGCCGCATCCTGCTAGACAGGATTGGGCTGTCAAACTGCAATCCTATCCACACTTTCCTAGGAGTGAGCCCCATTCAACACAATGGAACTAATTTCTGAGTAGATATGCATAAGGTAGTGCTGTCAGTCATAGGAAAAACTGTGGTCAAACGGCTATCCGTTTAATAATTGATACACACACAGCTCAGGAGGACGGTTCCTGAAGAGAGGTCACCCAAAGATGACTTCTTTCCTCTGCTACAATGACAATAGCTTCTCTTCAGTCCCTTGACTCCCAGCTGTGACCGCCATACTGAGGGAAGCAAGGTACAATAATTACCGTATTTCTTCGAGTCTAAGGCGCCATCGATTCTAAGGCGCATCTTAATTTCAGGAACACCAGCAGAAAAAAAACAAAAACATCGATTGCAAGACGCACCACCTTCCTTCAATTTGTCTGCTCAGCACCAACTCTCCCCAGCTTGCCTGCCACGGCGATCTGATTTTTACCACGCCATTTTGCCCCCTCTGCTCAGCGGCGAGCTATCTCTTCCTGAACCTGAGAGCTCGCCCCAGCATGCCCTGCGCTGCAGCTGGCGATCTCCTCACTGCCTTTGAGCAGTGCCTTTGCGGTCCGCCAGAAAATGCCATTTCCTTACTTACTGGGGCTTGAGGGAGATTCAGGGAGGTCTGCGTGACCCTCTGCAGGCCTCCCCGATCTTCAGTTTGGTGAAAAACAGTGATTTTCGGCCACTTCCGGTTTTCGCAAAAACTGGAAATGGCTGAAAATCGCCGTTTTTCGCAGAACTGAAGATCGAGGAGGCCTGCAGAGGGTCACGCAGACCTCCCTGAATCTCCCTCAAGCCCCGGTAAGTAAGGAAATGGCATTTTGGGGTGCTTTTTGGAGATCTTCGATTCTAAGACGCACCCCATTTTTTGAAATGCTTAATTGGGAAAAAACATGCGTCTTAGAATCGAAGAAATATGGTATATGTAATCACTCTGGGATAAAGGTGAGGCAAATTTTTGAAGAATTCCCACTGTGGAACTCACAGTCATGGGGTAAGATAATAGCCAATTAAACCCGGTCTTGAAAGAATATTTTTGTCTTGTAATACTTGGGTGGCTTTTGTAAGCTTAGGGTCAGCCTAGACGTGACATTAAACACATCATTGTCTAGTCTGGTGCTTGCTTTTACACCAAAGTCACAGCTGCACAGTGCCCTAATCCAGATCAGGAACATAGCACTGAATTAGGGAATGCTTAACCCTTTAGTTCCTCATTCTCTCCCCCCCCCCCCCGAAAATTAGCTCCTGGGTTGGATGGCTATTTTAACCCTGAAAATGACACTGTATAAAATATATCTTATTTAGATGACCAATTAGCCAAATAGACTATAGATTTAGTGCACTAACAGCTCAGAAGTAAGGCCCACAAGTGCATTTAGGATTACAGGCTGAGACTACTCTTTTCAAGTGTAACTCTATGCTCAAGTTCTAGTGTCTGTCTGTCTGTCTGTCTACTGACTTTCTCATAGACTTATACCACAATCCTATGCATGTCTACTCAGATGTCCCACTGTCTTCAATGGGCCTCACTCCCAGCAAAGTGTATATAGGATTGCAGTGTCAAGGTGCTTTATATAGGCTGGCTGATCATACCCCTCCTTTTTTTTTTCAAATGGGGTTGTTACAAAGTATTTTATGTGAGAAATTCATAGAACCTTTAATTACTTCAGATGTTAACTTTTCAAAGTGCAGTCATTGTCCTGGCTGTACTCTTGTGCTTCCAAGCCTCCACAGGCAGCCACAAATCACACCTCGGCTGGTTCTCAAGATGTTATCCATCTCTTGCCAGCTGACTCCTCTGCATCTCACGCATTCCACACTCCCCACGAGCTCAGTCAGCAGCTTCTGGTCGCCCTTCCAAGGCTGATCCTGCTTAGCTTCTTCAGGCAAGGCGGCAGCTCAACCTCCAGACCACACCTCCTGCCCAGACCACATTACCTGCCCTAAATAATAAATATTACGTATTTCTTTTTTATACCCCCTCCTGGGGTAAATATTAGCTGCAGTTGTGGGAGAGATCCAGAATAGTACCATAGTGGGTGCAGTTGATTAAAGCCCTCTTTGCCAAGATGCAGTTCTAATACATGACTAATCCTGCCTGTATTGACTTAGAAAAAATACACTAAACCTGTCAGCTCTTAATTATGGACTTAATCAGCACAATCCAATGCATGTCTACTCACAGGTAAGTCCCATTGAGCTCAGTTGGACTTACTCCTAGATAAGTCGCACATAGGATTGCAACTTTAAGGTATTTTTACCGAAGGGTGTATATATGAAACAGGAGTTAAATGTGAAAACCTGTGCACTGGGAGGAAATTTAATGTATATGTACTGTCACTGTAATTCTACATGGTGTTGGACTGAAGAGTAAGTACGTAGGACAGAGAGTCCATTGAGTATGATGAGAGAGGAAAAAAATGGCATTCTGTTCACATAATTCATCAGTTTACTAATCTGTATCATATCCTCTCTTAAGGCTACAATCCTAGGCGCACTTACTTGAGAGTAAGCTGAGCTCCATCGGGCACAGTGGGATTTACTTCTGAGGAAACATGCATAGGCATTCACTTAGGCATTCACAGGATGTGGTGATGATGGCACCTTGCCTAGATGCCTTTAAAAGGGGGTTGGAGGAAAAGACCATCACAGGTTACAATCCATAAGCAACCTCCTGGTTTTAGAAGTAGGTTCTCTCTGTGCCAGGGAGTGACAACAGGAAACAGGTTATCTTGTTGGTTGTGTGCTCTTGGAGGCATCTGGTGGGGCCACTGTGAGATACAGGAAGCTGGACTAGATGGGCCTTTGACCTGATCCAGTAAGGCTCTTCTTATGTTATTATGTAAATGTCTTTTTCACTGATGAAAAGCTCTGAACAACTATAAATCCTATGCATGTTTACTTAGAAGTAGGCCCCACTGAAATCAGTGAGACTTACTCCCAGGTAAGTGTGTATAACATTGCAGCCTTAGCCTTCATGCATAGAAAGGGTATTCCAACCACTTGATAACCTGAGGTTTTGTTTTGTTTTGTTTTTCCAGTTATTTGATACAACAGTTGGGATTGAGTGCCCAAAAGTTTACTGTCCAGTCTTGAGCAATGCTGTGACCAATGAAGAGAGACCCAATTGCAAGTTTTTACAGTTCCATCTTCCTTCTAGTTCTCCAGTATAATAAACTTCCTATTGGTTTTGCGGAAGTAATTTCACCTCTTAGTGCCCCCTCACCTTTGCTTATTTTGTCCCTGAAGAGCTAACAATGATGGTATTCGGTGCCTGTAAACAGGCAGCACAATACAAATAATATTTGCTGCCTTTCAGTGCTTTGTCTACCGTGTATACCAGAGACTAATTTTTTAAATTGGATCTGACATGGTGATGTGAGTAGAACATGCTTCTATTATTACTCTGGAATGCCCTTGCTGTGGAATGGATTTGATTCAGAGGTGCGTTTAGCCAGCGAAGGGGCCTCCTGCATGTCTGTTGATAAAGCTTTATTACGACTGTTGCAAATAGTCATGACTGCAGTAAAATGAAGATATCAGTTCTATATGGGGAAAAAAGTTTGTATTAATTTAACATGCAAGTCATGGAAACATCTGGCTGCTGTGTATTTAGATAATGTATGGCCCACAATTTGTAGAAAGCAGAACAAAGGACTGTAGGTTCAAAGGAAAATCCAAAGTCTGAAGCGCAGCAAATTTCAGGCTTATCCCAGTTGTACATCTTGAAAATTTCTATTTTGAGTCTTAAGGCTTTTCTCCCAAAAGTTAACTTTCAGAACATGGTTTTAGAGCACAATGGGCTGAGCCACACTGGAGATTTGTGACCATAAATGCAATGGCAAATGTGCTGTGTATTTTGTAAGGAGGAGGAGGATGTTCTTAACTAGTCGGTCAATTAATATGAGGTTGGGAGAGAATGTCCTCTAAGCAACTCGAGGAACTGAAGTGGGAGGAATTCATGCAAACATTTGGAGGTTCTGGCTGAGGGGTGGCACTATGGCACTAGCTGCGCAATCCTGTGTAAGGATACACGGCCGGCCTAAGGGGCTGGCTGCTGTATCCTATGACCTATGCCAGAGGTTTTCTAACTCCTGGAAAGGCCCTTCGCTGCCCTAAGTGGCAGCGGGGCCTTCCCAGGTGTTGCGACGGTGTGTCCAGGGAGGCCTGCGGAGGGGTCCACAGGCTCCCTGCAGGACATCCACTGCCACCAATGCAGGTAAATTCGACCTTTTTGTCTGCAGCGGTGGTGGCGACGCAATCCTGGACGCACCACTGTCGTCAACGCGGGTTGCCATGCCCCTTAAGTGTGTAGCAACCCTTTGTTCCCGGCTGGGGCGTCGCGACGCCTCAGTTTGGGTACCACTGACCTATGCCATTCCCGAAGCATCTCGGGAGAAGGGGACGTTCGTCCCCTTCCCCGTGTGTAGGCAAGCCTGGGGCCTATGGGCCTCCTCGGATGTATGTCAGCTCTGAAGTTGGCTTATATCCGAGGTGGCAGTGTAAGGCCGACCCTGGCTGGGAAGAGGCTTATGATATTGGTGGATATCCCTGCCCCCTCCCAGTACGGGTTGGCCAATATCCCCCCCTCCCGCACCAGCCTGGCCTGCCCAGCCCTGTGCCAAGCAGCCTAGCCTAGACCTTACTTGGGATGAGCAGGTCTGGGCCACCGAAGGTGTGAGAGGTGCCGGCCTCCATGTCGTTGCAAACATACTTTAAGGCACTTTTGCGATGCTTTAGAGTGGTGGAGCACAGGAAACTCAACTCTGTCATGAACAGACTAAGTAGCCTTATGCAAGTCATTCTGTAGCTGCTCACCAGATGCAAAGTTGGGATAACAATGCTCTATACTGGGTTGTTGTAAGAACAGCATCAAGATAATACATTTGAAAAACTTTGCACACTCGGAAAGTGCTATACTGTATAAACATTAATTATTATTAATTCCTGTCTATGTGCTGCCTTAAATTAGTAGTTTTCCATCCACAAATGCTGCTACTGAGACTTATATTGAAAATGTGAGCTTGTTTCCAGGTTATCAAGGGCCTGGCAACACTTTGCAGAAGACACTGTATATATTTTTTTTATTCAAATACATAGAAATATGTTAAAATGAGCAAAACTACAGTCAGTTCTTCTTTGCTCCTTCCTTTGCTGTATGTATTCTTCTAAGCTGGAAGGCAAAGGGATGGGAAAGCAAATCCAGTAGACAAGAGTGTGGTGGTGACATGGACAGATTTACAGCCCAATTCTAAGGGGCCTTTACACCACCGGAACAGTGTTCTGGCAGTGTATACCCCTTTACAGCTGTCGCAAAAATGACAGTGCTGACGGATGCGGCCTGGACACCGCCACAAGCAGTGAGCAACCGGTTCCATGCGACAATGAACTGGAGATGCCTGCCACCGCGGATAAGGCTACACAGGGGGTGGGAGGGAGGAGAGGAGGAGAGCAGATTGAACCAGAACTGGGGTGGGTTCAGCAGCGGTGCCCACTGAATCCTCACCCACCTCCCAGGCACAATCCGCCTTCACAGGTCCTTGGGGACTTGCATCAGGGATATTACAGGGGCTTACCCACGGGATACAGTAGAAGCCACATTGGCACTGCTAGATCGCCGCGTGGGGAGCTACATAGGATTGGGCTGTAAGCTTTCTAGCAGCTTTATTGTTCCCATAATGTGACAGAGGGGAAGGTTAAACTCTGGGAACAATAACATGTTGAGCACAATTGAACAACTAGGCTGGGATTTGAACACAGATTTCTCTATATCTGTGTCTAAAAACACATTCCCTTCTACTTTATTTTTTTTTCTGGTTCTACATACCAGTTCTGGTAGTGGTTAAATTGGTACATAATACTGGAATTTACCAGTATTCTTTCTTATCAATTCGGCACAACCTCTGATTGGATCTCACAATCTCTATGGTGTGTTCAGAATGGTGAAACTTTAAAAAAAATCTTAGAAATAAAAGAAACTCTGAAAGCATGTGCCATGCATGTAGGCTCTGCAGGGGGATGGGATGGTGCTGTATATTGGAGTTCACATTTCAAATCTTCTCTGTCAAAAAAAGAAATCTTGCAGCAGGATCTCCCAGCTGCAGTATGAAATCTGGCCTTTCAATATGAATAACTAACATACATTTTACCAAATCGAATACAATTCAGCTGTAAGTCTTATTCTTCCCCCAGTGTTTCAGACAGACAAGTTTTCATTAAAAAAATGGTTCTAAATGCCATATGTATGCATATCCTTGTATAAATCATTCTTAACTTTATTATTGCAAACACTGTTCCAAGGGGTCATTCTTGCTGATATCAGCTTGGAGCTAGCCAATTGGTCCTGTCCAATCAGCATTTCTGCTGCAAGTTTGCAGAACTCAACCCTGGAGAGGAAAAGTATGTTTAGATTGCATACTGTGAGGGTGCTTCCAAATCAGGCCCATCTAGCTTTAGATCAGGGGTTCTCAATGAGTGGTACTAATACCACCAGTGGTACTTCGGCCAACTGCTGGTGGTACTTGGACCACCGGAGCTCCACTTCGACCAGCTCTTTCAGCGGCACATTTTCACTCCCAAGAGGCTCCTACCTTCTGAGCTTCTCGGGAATGCAGAGAAGGACCCTCCCACCCACCCAGAGCCTCCTACCTGCATTTTCTGCCCCCTGAAAACCCAGAAGTAACTGGAAATGATATCATCGCCAGTCACTTCCAGTGGCACAGAGCAGGAGAGTGGCGCCGGAGATGGTACTCAGCCAGGAAGGGGTTGAGAACCCCTGCTTTAGATGGTGGCAGCAACTCAACTACTAGTTTACCCAGTTTGCCTGTAAAGGGAGGCAAGTGTAACCAGGGTGTTGTATGCTAGAGGCTAGCAACTAGACTCTATGTCTGGGTCAGCCCTCCAGCTTCACTTGCACTTGGGTAGAATTAATATACATATATGCTACTGCTATGACTGGCTATAAATACAAACAGGGAAGCCAGAATTGTAAAGAATATAAACAAAGGGAGCTAGAGAAAGAAGAGGACACCAATAAACCCTCTGTTTTCAAACTAGAGACAGCCTTTCATGGGGGGGGGGGCAGAGAGGGTACATATTTGTAGCGGACTCAGAAAAAAGGTGCTCGGGCACTGCAAGAATGAATAGTGAGACTGCTCATGAGGTGCAGGTGCTCTGTGAATGTGAGAGTGTAGCCCTTTGTCCCCTGATCCTGACACATTTATTTAATGGGTCCGTTATCTTCTTGGAATTTTGGAAGGCATTTCTTTTCTTTTTTTCCAAAGTCATTGCCTGCATACGTTACATGTGTGAAAGAGAGACGGCCATTCATTCTAAGGTTGCCTTAGAAAAACTGAGGCACATTGTCTCTGACTACACTGAAATCATATTTGCATACTTTGGAAATACTCTGTGATTCTGAGAGAAGCCTGTGTAGAGTCGATTGTCTTTGCATTCTGCTTTCAAACCAACTCCATTTGATACGCTTGTGCTTTTCTTGAGCGAGAACAGGCCTGACGTTTTCGATGCTGAATGCAAACAGCCAGCCAACAGAATACATACAAGTGGAGATAAGAATAAATTGCACGAGTTTACCTTCCCTTCAATATAGCCAGAGATTTTGACAGAACAAGAACTGTAAAATATTTTCCATAATTCCTTGAACGGATGCAACAAACGGCAAAATGTTCAAATATAGATTGTTTTGATATTCTGGTATTACAATGAATGCAGTGAAGTGATTTGCAAAATCTTCCTGATGTGTGTCTTTTCTTTCCAGTTTTGGGATTGTGGTCTCTACCCCCTGTGTCTCAAAATGACTTCACTCCAGAATCGGACAGAGGTTTGTTAGTGCTTCCCATTAAATAGCTAGGGACTTGCAACTCGCAACCAAAGACTCGGGATTTGGGGGCAAAGACTTGGGACTTGACTTGAGACTTGGACCCAGAGACTTGGGAATTGACTCGAGACTTGGAGTCAGAGACTTGATCCACATCACTGGTACTGAGGTCCCCCTCCCCATGCTGTTCAGCAACAGGAAATAGTTGCATATGCTCCAGTTTACGTTCTTCTGCAGGACAGCAATGAAGTCCAGCAGGTCTTCACATTGCCTTGCAAGAACAGAGCATGCACCCTAGAATGTGGCCCGGAATCTTAAGCAGAAGTTCATCAGGATCCAAGGTGATGTGGAATATTCCAGAATGACTGGGCTACGGCAATATTTCCTAGTAAGAATGCATGGATTGTTATGGGATACAGTTTGCTTTTAATTAATGTGATATGCAAGATATAATTTTTAAGGAATGAATTCGTGGGAATGTGCTTCGAAAATAACTTGCTCATTTATTCGTTAGAGACCTGCAACATTTGCTTCCCATAAAGCTGCACAAAGACTGGTTATGTTAGGAAAAGGGATTCTGCCCATTCCATCCCATCTAATTCTCAATTGTTTTTCACAGAATTCAAGTGGGATTTTTTAATTTTGTCCGGTGTAGCGGTGCTGAAGGGAAGGGACCTTGACTTAACATCTTATCTGAAGGACGACATCTCTAACTGTGCAGAACACGTTCCTCAGTACTGCACTGCAGTGTCAGCATTAGGTATGAGTGAAAAGTGCTGAGGTGAGGACTTTGAGACCATAATGTTTTTTGTCCAAAGATTAGAGAGCTATAGTTGAGGGAAGGGGAAAAAATACAGTACTCCAATAAAGGTAGATAGGAAAATGGATCTGTCAAATAATTTCAGCATAAAGTATGATTAAAAAAAAAACCCAGCTACTTTTAGTGTTGATTTAAAGGTCACTCTCGGTTTGAACTAGTTGACTGTGGCAACTCTCCTTCTTTGATGTTGCAGTTATGGGAAATAAAAATGAAAAATAGCCATGCTAAATAGCTATGATCTGCTAATTGATGGAAAGAGATGGGAGGGAGGATGGGAATTGTCTTTCTTGTGTTTTAGATATTTGAAAAATCTGTTTTCTAGCCACAATAGTACTGTATTTTCTTTGCACTATCTTAGAACAGTAGTTACCTTGCAATATAGAAAGTGGGTAGGCTGCAGTCTTGGATCTATATGGGTATGAATCCCTTTGGTTTTGACGGGATTTATATGAATGAAGCTTGATAACACGGATCTCCCCCTTCCCCCCTTTTAATGGCTTGATCCACATTGTATACAAAAATATGTCAGTTTGGATCATGATATAATAACAAACAATCCGAAAGAGAGAGAAACAGACTTGCATGAAGCAAAAGAAAAAGGTGGCAATTGTAGATCCAGCATAAAAACAGATGGAGCCCCTAAAGGTAGGCTTACCAGATCTCCAACCGGGACAGAGTGCTAGACCTTTAGGAGAAGGAATGTGGGCAGGTGTAGCTTGTTAAGTCCTAAAGCACAATCCTAGGCATGTCTACTCAGAAGCAAGCCCCACTGAACACAATGGGTCTTGATTCTGAGTAGACATGCCTAGGATTGTGCTCTAGGACTTAACAAGCTACACCTGCCCACATTCCTTCTCCTAAAGGTCTAGCACTCTGTCCCGGTTGAAGATCTGGTAAGCCTACCTAAAGGGGGGTGTTGTTGAAATTTTATGGAAAATTCTAGCACGTTTTGAAAAAGAGAGAGAGAGAGAGAGAGAGAGAGAGAGAGAGAGAGAGAGAGAGAGAGTTTTCTTTCTAAAACCCTGGTTTCTTACAGTGCAGTGCTAGGCATGTCTACTCAGAAGTAAGTCCCATTGATTTCAATGAGACTTACTTCAA
Organism: Plestiodon gilberti rubricaudatus; assembly: GCA_026170595.1. Classification (NCBI taxonomy): domain Eukaryota; kingdom Metazoa; phylum Chordata; class Lepidosauria; order Squamata; family Scincidae; genus Plestiodon; species Plestiodon gilberti. Next base: position 83,484,062 of record JANXHW010000004.1, on the reverse strand, counting down.
GGTAAGTGTATACAAGACTGTAGCTTGTGTGTGTGTGTGTGTGTGTGTGTGTGTGTGTGTGTGTGTGTATAATATAATATATATATATATTCTGGCAAGTGTGCTTTCTAGTAGACAAATCTTTGCCAAATACTCTTCCTGAAGACGAGCCTCAGATTTGACTGGCCTTTTCCAGTAAAGACTGACTTGCATCACTTCCCCCAAAATAATTATATGTGCCCCCCCCAAATGGTAACACTTAGAATTTCATAGCTCTTTTGAATGTTCAAGGAGCTTCACACGACCTATCTTGTAATCCTTACAACAATTCTTGTAAGCTAGATAAGTATTATTGTCTCCATATTGCATCAGGGGAAGTGAGGTTGAAAGAGAGTAGCTTTTATAAGGCGCCTCATAACTTCATGGCACAGGTGAATTTGAATTGGGGATGTTCTGATTCATAGCTCAGTCATTATATATGCGTTTTGAGTATATCTTTATCAGACTAAGCACATTCCCATCAACCTGAATTGCAGATCCAACACTGACACTGTTGCAGCAATGGATCCAAGATGGTCACCATGTGGCCATTTATGACAGAGGAACTGTGTTCTGCTGTTATAAAGGGCAGCCTAGTCTTAGTTAGGATTGCATTGTTAAAGAATTGAAGGTGGGAGGGTGTGCACACAAATGGTGTGCACACCCTCCTATTATAGTCTCTATTTAAGGTTTCATACATTCTCATGGTGCTTCCAAAACCAGATTTCATGGTTTGCTTTACTGCAGTGTAGTGCTGTGTCTTTTAGCCATGGTTAACTATAACCAGGATTGCCTTCTAGCCATTGCTTGCAAATCCACTTAAAACCAGGGTTTGAAACTGGTTAGAAGGGTGATATTTGGTGACTGGGATCCATGGTTGGTACTGCTGCACATGTAATGTGACACTATTGCTAAAGCAGAAAGACGGGGATTCTTGTGGGTAAAGGAAGAGGGAATGGAGTGAGTGCATAAGTTTGTGGCATGCTCTGCATGCACTGTAGCTCAGTCAAGAATGCAAGTTTGCACTGAGCATGTGTCTCCAACAGTCGTCAGACATGCTTTCTCACAAAATGTTAGTTTTTTTCATTATTCTGAAAATGCAGACCCTAGTGCTCAAGAAGGACAAAGTACTACATATATATATATATATATATATATATATATATATATATATATATATATATATATATATATATATATATATATTATTTGCATGATGCAAATGTTAGTGACATTTTACTATTATAAGAATGTAGATGATGAGAGAGGGAGAGAAGGGGAGAGAGGCATTTTACATTTACAGTACTTTGAATGTAAATGGTACAGAGATGTCAAATTGCCACAAATGACCATCTCATTCCATGTGCCAGCATGTGCTTCTCAAACATGGTTTTCAGTGGTTAAGTACAGAATGACAATAATGGATAAGACTGTATAATATATGGTGTGTTTCTATCTGACGGCTACTGGTTTTGTGAAAGCCATACGGAAACCAATGGGGTGAGAAAAGGCAGATGACAATGGAACACATTTGCTAGTAAAAAGGTTATTGCTGGTAAACAGGAGCTAGTGAATTGATGTTTACAGAAGCTTTTATTGCACTTAGATACCACAAATAACCTCTTAAGCACTGTTAGGGAGTGACCAGTCTTTTTTATTTGAAACCCGTCTATACTTTATATAATAAAGTATACTTACCAACTCCAGACTTTTCGGGAACACTGGCAATGTAAATGTCCTTGGTAAATTTGGGTTCATTGTCATTGATATCATGGATTTTAATTATAAATTCCGACTCTGGCTCCACTTGTCTTCCAGTCTTTCGGTCTATAGCCTTGGCACGTAGCACATACAGGGACTTTTCTTCTCTGTCCAGCCTTTTTGCTGCATGAATATCTCCTGTATTTTCATCTATAACGAATAGACTGCCAGCCCCATCGCCTGTTAATATGTATTTTAAATTTCCATCTCCTTTATCTTGGTCAGTGTGTAGCTTCAGGGAAGTAAAAAAAAAAAAAGAAGAGAAACTCTATAAATATATGCATTGTTATTACAGACCCAATCTTTCGGCACATACGAATAAGTCTTTACAAATCTTGTCTGTAATTGGGGTCAGCAGTGGTTATCTTCTGTCTCTACTGTTGAGGCAGAAATTACAAAACTAAGATTTGAGTCACACATGCAAAATAAGTCTAAACAAATTGATAAAGGACACAAGAGGATGTGGAAGATAAGATGGTAGCATTTAAATCTGAGAAAATGATGGCAAATGCAATATCACTTTTTAAAACTGTATTCAAGAAACATGTTGTTTTTCTGCAAGAAAAGCATCCACTTACTTGCAGTAAGATATAAGCTGGGATCTTATGGTAAACCAAACTTTAGGTATACCAAGGTTTTTAAAACTTCATTCAATTTTGAAAAAGGTTTGTCATACAGCCTTGGGAGCTCCTGTTCCTGAACCCCAAGTTCAGGCTCCCCCCCCCGACATGCAGAACTAGTCACATAGTTCTTTAGATCCAAGATCAATTCCTATAGAGCAGTAAGTACATGTGGGATTTAAGGATTAAAACTTTTACATTTCCTTGCAACCATATGCAAAATGACAAACTTTAAATTTGTCATCTGTTTAGCTTTCTCTACATTTGTAAAAAAATGGTTAAAATAGTTGGTGTTGGAATTCTGAGGTCCTTATTTTCAACTTTATATCTATCATTCCAATCCTAATCAGGTCCTCCTGAAGGCTTACCATGTAATTCTAACTAAAAAAAAATGATTAAAACACACTAAATTCAAGATTCAAAAAATAAAATATCAAAATGTCACCAAAAAATTAAACATGGGTAATTAAAAATGAAGAAAAACAGCTGAATATCATCAAAGCCTTTTTAAAGGCCATATTTTTAAAAAGCCATGAATGAACAAACCTGACAAGTTGCCCTATGAAACTATTGGGTGCCACCACTGAAAAAGTCTTTGACAGCTCAATCAACTCCCCCCACTGATGCAGCTGCACCAGTATATCGATACTGTCCCCTTCCTGGCCTCAGTCCATCCTCCCCCCTGCCCCGGTCTGAACTCCATTCTGCCTCTCCCCACACCATTCTGTCCATCACCCCTGCCCTCCATGCTGACCTACTGGCATCAATGTTTGTGGGAAGGCTATTGGCGTACAGCCACTCACCACTTTCAGCAGCCCGGCTGCGCAAAATGTTGTGTCGCTGTTTGCAACAACCGTAAAGCGCAGCGTGCCCATAAGATTGGGCTGCCAGTCTTCTCTGCTATGACCATGCTCCTTAAATTGGAAGCTTAATAGGACTTATGCCTCATGATTTCTTAGAAGGCATTCCTTCTAAGACAGGGGTTCTCAACCTTTGGAGGCCCGGGTACCCCATATCATGGTCCAATTTTCTGAAGTACCCCCTGCTAATTAACTGCTAATTAATTGGATTAATTAATTAATTAATTCAATAATTAATCGTTAATGTACTAAAACAATTTTAAATGCGAAAAATGTCTTATTTAACTCTGTGTGTGTGTGTGTGTGTGTGTGTGTGTGTGTGTGTGTGTGTGTGTGTGTGTGTGTGTGTGTGTGTGTGTGTGTGTGTGTGTGTGTGTGTGTGTGAGGGAGAGGGTTAGGGTTAGAGACAGAGACACACACACATGCAAGGATTTCTTTTTTTCTCCAAGTCACATTTCCCAAAATCAGCTCCTCCCTCCTCCACCCCACCAAAGTACATTTTCCAAAGTACAAAAATAAGCCCAAAACCAAAATCAGAGACACAGAAGGGCTCCGAAAATAATTACAATTTAAAATCCATGTCAATTAACTGCTGATGGGGCAGATAAGGGGCAGGGTTTGGCATACCCCCAGCAAGAGGTTCACGTGCCCCTAGGGGTACCTATACCACAGGTTGAGAACCCCTGTTCTAAGATATTTTTAAAAATGAAATAAAATGTGAAATTTAAAACTTATCAGCCAACAGTCTAAAAATCTTGGTGAGTTCTCTTGCATTTTAGCTCTAAAGAAGTAAGGTGGGACTTCAGTGGGACTTGCTTCCTGGTAACCAGGTAGCTGCAGTTTTCCTTAAGGCCTGAAAGCTTGAAATGTAAATAGAGCTTATGTATAAGATTTCTGTGGAAGGAACTGGATCTTTGCTGTGTTAAAAATGTAAGTAGTTAAGGGTTGCACTCCAGAGAACTATTAAGACGAGGGCTAAATGTGATCTATTTGGCCCCATGAGGGGCATTTCCTTCCCCCCCCCCAGTTCAGTTGACATTCAATAGGCAAGAGAGATACAGGTGGGCCCCCATATCCGCTGGGGATATGTTCCAGGCCCCTCCGTGGATACTTGAAACCATGGATAAGAGCGAACACCCCCTCCATGGTTTCCTGACGGGCCCCCCACCCTGCCTCCCCTGCAGGCAGGCATGCTTGCCCACCCCAGCTCTTATTTTTCTTTCAGCAAGCTTTGTTTCTTCCTTAAAACAAACAGAGAAGCAGCCTCCATTGCAGGCAAGTAGAACGAGACTAAGTCCTAGACAGGCTCTGCAAGGTTTCTGTTAACCTTGCAGAGCCTCTCTAGGACTTAGTCTCATTCTACTTGCCTGTAATAAGCAACCAGAGGCTGCTTCTCCTGTTTCTTTAAGGAAGAAACCAAGCTTACTGGGAAAAAAGTAAAAGCCTGGGGGGGTCCCCACGATCCGTGGATAACTGAAACCGTGGATAGCAAATCGGTGGATATGGGGGCCCACCTGCATAAGAAATGGTCTCTGACATATGAGGTAGTACTGCCTGTGGGTAGAGATTCATATGTCCTCTCAGCCAGGGATTTCACTGGCTGATCTTTTGCAGTCTCTCTTTTGGCCTAATACAGTGGTTCTCAAATGTTTTAGCACCGGGACCCACTTTTTAAAATGACACCCTATCGGGACCCACCTAGCTTTGAGACTTTTAAAAAAGGTGATCTAGAAAGAAATAATATATTTATTTATTTACAAGTAACATTTCATTTATTTATTTGTTAAAAAAAAAACCTCAATCTACTGCAGGAGCTCAGCTGTTTGCCAGGTAATTGGCAGCCATCTTGCAAACTGCAGGAGCTCAGCTCTTTGAAGGGCAGTTTTTGAATAGCCTCAGGGCTTGTGGCAATTATCTATCTGATCTTTCCTTCACCTGGTACCCACCAGAAATCAGGTTGCGACCCACCAAGTGGGTCCTGACCCACAGTTTGAGAAACACTGGCCTAATGTAATGCCCCGAGTATAGGACGCTCCTGATTATAAGCCGCACCCTTAAAGTTTGGTGCTATTTTTTAAAAAATACATTTTTAACTTTTTTTAACTTAAAGAAAATATACACATTAGTAGAATAGTAAAACAGTACAGCTTTAGTACAGTTAAAGGCATAGGCACCCTGTCCCTTATTGAATCTGGGCACCCTAGTATAAGTAGCCTTCTCGGATCTAAAGGGGGACAGAGTACCTACATTTAACCTTTGGAATTTGGGCAGGTGCAGCTTGTTACACCCTTCCATGATGATGAGCTGCACCTGCCCAAATTTCAATGGTTAACACAATCCTATACATGTCTACTCAGAAGTAAGTCCTATTTCATTCAATGGGGCTTACTCCCAGGAAGGTGTGCATAGGATTGCAGCCTAAAGGTTGGCACTCTGTCCCCCTTGGATATGATAAGCCTATGCAGGAGCTCTTGCTCTCAACTTTCAAACTGCAGGATCAATAAATATCTTAGTTTCCACAGAGTCCTGGGGCTGGAACTTAAGGGTTAATTTTTTCAAATGCTTCTAAGGCTAGAGGCTGCTAGAGAGATTGTGGCCATTTAGCAAGTGATTAAGAGCTGAAAACACAGCTTTTGCAGTTTAAAAAAAGAAAAAGTGTTTTACCTTTGAAAGAGACTTGGAGAGACTTGAAAAGGGGACACTTTGCAGAAAACTCTAGGCAGAAAAAGCTAGACTTTGATTGTAGGCTGCACCCCTACTTTAAAGACTTGCCTTAGGGGACAAAAGTGAGTCTTATACTCAGGTCAATACGGTATATCTTAAGATATTGTTATAACCTGTAAGGATAAGATTCTCCTTTGTAGAATGCCATGTTTGAAATGTAATAAATGACAAAACATGACTACAGGCAGCGTTAGAGAGCACAAGTCTGAGGTTCTGCAACTTGATGTAGTCCTTCCAAGAACCCTGTGAGGTAAGTATGATTATCCCCATATTTCAGCAGAGGAGCCCAGACTGAAAGGCTTGCCTAAGGCCACCTAGTGGCAGAGACAAGATCTGAACTGGGGTGGTCCTGCTTTGCCGATCAGCCTCTTAAGCCATTATGCTACACCAGCTCTCTATTGGCTTGGCAGCCTATTGGAACTTGCTAGTTCCACCTATTGGAACTTGCATTCCGCCCGCAGAAGGAGGAGGATGCTGGTGGATCATCACTTCCAACAGCAAGTGCTGTGAGGCTGTCAGCACAATCGCTGGCAGCCCAGTGCGCTGACTGGCAGAGCTGACTGCATCTGCCGTTGTCATTGAGTGGGTGGTGGGGATGGGCAGTGGGCAGGATGAGGTGGGGAAGGGGAGGAACACGGAGTTTCTGTGGTGGGGAGGAGGCAGGGAGGGAGGCAGAACAAGGGAGGGAGAGGGTTGGTTCAGCAGCATGCGACCAGATCTTATCTCTCTCCCTTTCCGCTGCTCTTACACTTCTCAGGGCTCAATCCTATCCAACTTTCCAGTGCCAATGCAGCCATGTCAATGGGGCATGCACTGCATCCTGCAGTGGGGGGGGGCAGTCACGAAAGGCTCCTCAAGGTAAGGGAACATAGCAGGGCCAGTGTGGGCTGTGCTGTTTGCATGGTGACAAAGATACAGCCCTCCCACCCACATGCTTCTAATAATTCCTATCTTTCCTGCTTTCATAAACATACATGTTCTACATTCTTGTGAACCAGTCATCCTCAACTCACTTTTAGAACTCTTTCCAGCAATGATGATTCATTGGAATTGCGATGTTTCCAGTTTGGCAGTGCTCATCTATCAAGGACAGCACATACGCCATCAGTGCGCACTGCATGCACCACCTGCTATCCTTGGTGTGACTTTCCATATGTCATGATTCCAACATTTATTCTGAGATCTCAGTTGCACAAGCCATTTTTAACCTCCAGCAGCAGTACCATTCTTCAACATAAAGTCTACCATTGTGGCGTGTGGTTGACACCTTTTACTTTGTACCAGATGTTCACATTTTTCAGCTCTCCCTTTTTTAGAAGCGCAGATAACTATCTCAATTTATAGCACTGTATTGGCAAACATGCAGCATATTTATTTTATTATTTTACAAAGCAGCACTCCTCAGTTTTTTTCCCTACCTTGGAAGTCATCCCGTTTTGGTTTTTGCTCTCGTTGAAATAAAACTCTTACTTGGTAAAACATCACATTGGTGCTATTATCTTTAAGTTGGATGGATTTGTTTAAAAGCACATTCTAGTGCATTATGGTAGAAGTGTGATTTGGCCCTAACTTGTTAAATGTTGTGCACAGGAGGGGGGCATTCAAAAACCACAGTGGTGGACAGGGCTTTATCTCTTAGTCGCACTGTGTTTTCCATCCCAATTGTGTGCCCACCCCATGTACTACTTACATTTTAAAAAACAACTTCAATTTGTAAAGGAAATGAAGTTATGGGTCTTGCAGCCATGTACTTTGTTGAAAGAATAAAGTTTAATACTTGTACTGTTGTCTGACGAAAGTCCTTAACGCCGAATTCCCCTCTCAACGAGCTGGAGGAGACACGTCCAAGGATTATCCTAAACAGACAAGAAACTCTAGTCCCCACTGATGTTTCACCCTGCACTTAGGGTTTCTTCAGAGCAAAAACCCTGGCACCAGCCAGTAGATGCACCCTAAGTGCACCCTAAGTGCAGGGTGAAACGTCAGCGGGGACTAGAGTTTCTTGTCTGTTTAGGATAATCCTTGATTTTACATGGCCCCCACGTGATTTAACAGCAACAAAAATCCACGAATAGCTATGAATGCATTTATTTAGGTTTGGAGTAGTGCAGTGTGGTTGTTAACTGAGTAGCCGCTATTCTGCCCCTTTACTGTACTGCTGGTTTGGCCATTATTTTGCCCACTACATTCCCTCTTGAGAAATCACAGCCAATCATAGATCACCTACTGGTAGTGATGTGGCTGCTGCCATGTGACTTACCAGATTTAACCACATGTAGACATAACTAAAGGTGAATGCTGTATTGCATGTTTACCTGGTCAATATTTTATTTCTGTCTGTTTCCTTTTAATTCAAGGCATGTAGGAGACACGCATTGGTGCTGGGTGCCTACCTGGAGAGCAAAGGGCCAGACCTGCGCATGTGACTGTTTACAGGACTGATGAAGGAGGCCACAGATTCACAGGCCAGGAAGGCCACATTCAGTGGAGTCACTAGAGCATGTGCCGCCCCAAAGCGGGGGCGCACGCGTCACCCTAATGATTTTTGGCGCAGCCGTTAGGCTGTGTCCCAATTTTTGGGGGGGAAACCCAATGGGACGCTGCCCCGGGTGCCCCCTGGCTCTGCCCCCCCCGTTGCAGCTGGCTCCGCTCCAAGGCCTTATCCAGGCCTCGGAGGCTCCTTCGTGCCAGGGCCTTCTGACGAAAGCCCACTGCATCCAGTGGCATAACAAGAGTTTTTTGCGCCTGGTTTGGGGGGGGGGATTTGGCGCCCCTAGGGAACTCGCTTTTTACACCAAAAATCGGCGCTCCTCCGGGGGGGCGACCTGGCGGGAACCTGCACCGTTGCCATAGCGTTAAACAGCTCCAAAAGTTCTGATCTCTCCCACCGCCGCTCTCACCGCATGCAAGTCCGAGGAAATCCGCTTGCACCGCGCCGAGCCTCCGCTGCCAGCAGCCCTTCGAGCGACGGCTCCAAAGTTCCCAGCCCCTTAACCTCCTTTGCAGACACTGTTTGGGGAGCTTATAGAAACTCCCAAGCCTGCCGGCGGCACAAAGTTCCGCTGAAGGAGTCTGCCGCCGGCGGGGAATTGAAGGCACACACACACACACACACACTCACTTCCGCTGAAGCCTGAACTGAATCAGTTTAGGCTTCAGCGGAAGTGAGTGAGTGTGTGTGTGTGCCTTCAATTCCCCGCCGCCACCGGACTCCTTCAGCGGAACTTCACGCTGCCGGCGGGCTCACCTCACCCCAAAGGACCTCTCTCTCTCGGAGAGAGAGGTCCTTTGGGGTGAGGTGAGCCTTCTCTCCCAGTAATGTAACGACGGTGGAGCGCCCCGCAGCAGGCAGCGCCTGGTTCAGCTGAACCACGCGCTCCGCCGTAGTTACATTATTGACTGCATCACAACGTTATTTATAACATTTTTCGCACATGCGCAGACCGTTCCTGAGGGAAAAGGGCTGCCCTTTTCCCTCAGGGCAGGGCGCCGCCATCTTGGATTTCACAAGATTTCACAAGATCCAAGATGGCCGCACAGGAAAACGTTTACCCTTTTAAAATTATCATTGAAGCAGCAGTGGCGGCGTCAGGAGGAGTGGGTGATCGAAGAGGAGTGGTGGATGGCCCGAGCAGCTGGCCAGTCAGGAATTGGGCAGCAGCAGCACCACCACCAGGAAGGAGGCAAGGGGGTGAAAGGGGGGAAATGGTTAAATAATTAATTGAAACATTTCAGCAGCGCTAACGCAAAACAAAAGCGAAAAACCCAAAAACACCAGAATCAAAAAGGCCATAAAATAAAAATATTTTTTTAAAAAAATTCTGGAGGGGGTGTCCTGGTTTGGGCACCTCAAACTATGCTAAGCCTATCCAGAGGCCTCTGCTGGCCTTGGAAGGCCTCCAGAAGTGACCTGACTTCCAGTTTTGCCAATGCGACTTCTGGTCATGTCCAAAGGCTGTCCCTGGCCCAGCGCAGCATGGGAGCATCAGGACAAGTTGGGTCATGATGCGGAAGCAGCAGGACAAGGTGAATCGCAACAGTGGTGACTTTGAGAGCCACTGGCATAGTGTATTAGGAACAGAAACACAAACAGAGACTTGAACAGAAACTTTAAGACTAGGTGTGAAGGCAGCCTATTGCAAAAGAGAGTCATGGTATTCCTGGGTGTATTCCATTGGGAAGAACTGCAGCCTGGCTAGTCATAATCAGGTATACACTCATCCTGTTTCTCTGAGATATTCTGCCTGTTCTCCATTTCCAACCTACTCAAAATGTACTGTACATCAGTATGGCACTATTTCATACATGTCGGTTTAAAGAGGTTCCCAGCACTGCTTTTAAAAGTGTGAGATGGTGGCGCATTAACACAAATAGCATCACTCTCTCCCTCCTTGAAATAGCAGCATCCCTGCAATCATTCTACAATGCTCCTTTAAAAAAAGGTGTAGAATCATGTATATAATGAACAGCGCAATCCTACGTATATTACGGGTGGCGGACCTAGTGTTCCGCCACCCGCCGTAGTCGCAAACATGCCATAAATCATGTTTGCGGACTACTTTCAAGCAGGGAAGGCCAGCGCATGGCCAGCCTTCCTGGCTCCACCGCTGGAGCCCTCGGCCCGCCGCCGGACCCAGGTAAGTATGGATCCAGCAGTTGGGTGGGTTGGGTGGTGGACGGGGGGAGGGACGGCGGAGCCATGAGGGCAGCCATAGGACCAGCCACCCCGGGCGGGGGCAGGGGCATGGCGTCCACCATATCCCAGTCTCCACTGGTCCCCACAGGGCGGTTGGGTCTTTACACGGCCTCCTCCAACTTCCGCCAGTAAAATTGCTGGTGGAAATCCAAGGAGGCCTACCGGCCCCAGCCGCCGTTACACTTGGGGAAGGGGACGAGTGTCTTCTTCCCTGAGTAGAATTTCCACCGCAGGCTGCCTGCTGCAGGCTGCCCGCGGCAGAGAGCAGGATCGGGTGGACGGCCTCAGCCGCCCGCCCGATCTTTACGTAGGATTGGGCTGTAATAAATGTCATTGTTCAGCATAAATCTCCCAGGGGTGTTGTACACTTGGAAATAATAAAAACTGATGCAATTAAATCCAGACATTACATGAATTGAATTGCAGAAGCAGCAGGCCATCAAAATGCAACAAAAGTGTCAAAAGGTGCAGTGTTGTTGAATAGTTTAACCGTCTCTGGCATGCTGTGCCTATGAGGGCACCAACAGAAAATATATATCATTACACACAAATTAATTAGCCTGGCTGTAATTGTGGGGGGGGGACCCCAGGATGCTGTTAGCAGCAACATGTCCCCAGAGAGAATGCTTCTCCACAGAGAAGAATGCTTCTCCACAGAATGCTTCTCTTGTTAGTAGTATCACAGGGGAACCCAATTCTCCAATTGCCCAAGGCACAAGGAGGTGGTTTGAGGTGGTCTGCTGGCTTTTTCCATTATGATGCATCTTTCAGTGTATTTTGGTGATTCTGATGCCTCAGCCATTGTGCTGACGTGCAGTCTTACCCAAATGGGCTACTGCCACTGTTGGTATCCAGTCTGCACATGATGTTTGGTGGGTTTTAACATGGGAAAACCCCAACTCAGAACTAAAAGGACTCAGAGTAGTTCATGCTCCACTCCTGTCTAGTATAACTAAAACATAATGTATCACATTTTTCAGTGGTATGCTGTACTGTCTCCCCTCCCCCCACATAGTAGCGTGATTTAGAACTTCTAGAGAAGTGGCGTTTTGAGATTGGATTGTTGGCTATCTTGGGACTGTACTACTGAGGAAGGTAGGCAGGAAACTCATGCTTTAATTGTCTTCTATGAAAACCACCGAACCACACTAAAAATAATAAATCATGACAAGTAAACCCTTTTGTACATAGAACATGAACATATCAAAGCTAGACTGTACGTCTATGCAGGGATTTGGGAGGGGGATGTGGGGGGCATTCAAATGTATGTTCCCCTACTTGGGCTGCAAAGTGGTACATTCCCAGGTGTTCTGTACTATGTGCTCTTTCTGAATGTTGAGGTTGGTAGTTCAGCTTCCAGAAGCAGTCTTGGCTTGTGCACATAAATATAGCATGCTCTTTTAGCACTTGCTAAGAACACTACCACAAATCCATTTTGCTTGGATGTTTATATCTAGTAGCTATAAAGAGCTTGTGAATATTGAGCTGTTTTATTTCTCCAGATTGGAGCCACTTCCTTCACTTGGTCACTGGTGGCATGTCCACTGGTGGACTAAGGTCAGGTGACTTCCTCTTGGAGCCAAGTAGGAATTTTTTGCATCTACAGGATTGGCTTGTGGTGGTTTTTTCTTTTTCATCTACTCCAGACTGAGGAAGAGGTTGGGCAGGCTAAAGGGCGGTATGATAAATAAATAAATAAATAAATAAATTAAATTTAGCCAGGGTAGTCACAATTGATAGAAATAGTGCTGGATGGGGGGATTTTAGATTAGGATGGTGAGCATCCTGAGGCAAGCAAGTGGCCAGAGGGGGGCTGAGAACTAGGCTCCAAAGGCTGCCTAGTTCTGAGATACTGGCTAGGAACCTCAGCCAGGGTTGCAAAGCAGACCTCAAAAGGCTTAGGGTAGGTGGTGTAATCCAGCTTCCTCGACCCCCTTTCCCAGGGGTTGAAATTGGGAAGCTATTATTGGCAGTGACAATATACAGCTTAGGGTCAGGTGGGATAGCTCAAATAGGAGGGGGGGAAAGACAGTAGCGAACTGTCTCCCTCAAGTTAGGAGTCTGCACTAAAGGGGAGTGGGGAGTGTGTGGTTAGGATCCACTGCAGTATATGACGGAATGACTATGGGCCCAAATCCTATCCAGCTTTCCAGTGCCGATGCAGCCGCAATGTAGCCCCGAGATAAAGGAACAAATGTTCGCTTACCTTCAAGAGGCCTCCATGACTGCCGCACCACCACCGCCACAGGATGCAGTGCAGTGCACACTTGGTTGGCGCAGCTGCATCAGTGCTGGAAAGTTGGATCAGATTGGGCCCCATGTGTATTATTAGATAAATTGTAGCCTTGTTTCGCTCAAAGTACCTAATTTCATGTATTCATTAGAGGTATGCTGGCAAAGGATCTTCCAGTCAAAAAGGCAACTCTAGAATACACAGAACTGCAGAATGTAAATGTATATGTTGCATCATAGAGGCATTATTGAGAACTTCTTGGCAAACTAATATTCCTACCCATAATGTAACTGTTTAGCAATTAAGCCATGTGTGTATATTAAACATGCAGCTGACAACCTTCCTTACTGTCGCAACCAAACATGACAATGCCAAGTAGATGTATAGCAAAATCTGTAACATAATGTGACAAATGCATTTTTTCTCCCTTTCCACATTTGGAGATTAGAACACTTGGTTTACTTGCCACCGTTCTTATCAACAATCGCAAAAGTTGTGCCTGAGTATTTGGCTGACCTTTTGACAACATGGCTCTATACAGATCCATGAAACCAAATCTGTTTACAAATTGCCATATGCAGTATTTGAAAGGAGGGAGAAATAATCAAAATGCATGCATAAAAATGAATGAATTCAGTGGCCTAGGAAACAGTTATCAATAACTCTATTAATAAGTAGTACAACGGAAGGGGGGGGAGTCTACAAAGCCTTACTTTGCTTAGGTAAAGAGGATAGGGGGGTTAGCAAAATGGTAGTGGCATTAAAATAAATGTATCCTCCAGCAGCGTAGCTACAGTCTGCTGGGGGGGGGGGGAGCAGCACAAGATTACAGCTCGTGACATCATGAAATGGAAGCCACGCCCCGGAAGTGACATCACCAACCTGTCAGCGGCCAAAAACAGGTCACAACCTTTTTCGCACCACTGCACCGCCCTCAACGAGCCTCCAAACACGCTGCAGAAGCCACCGCTGCTTCCAAAGCAGTGTGAAAAACCTCACCGCTGCCACATTGCCACCATGCGGTGGCGATGACACCCCTCCCCAGCCATGCACCCGGGGGCGGACCCCCCCAGATACGACTCTGCTATCCTCTCCAATATCACCTCTTTCCTTTTCACCATACCCGCAAACCTTTTGCAGGTAAACATAGGGTTATGTGTATTTATAACCTCTATTCTCACACCAAGGATCACTAGCTGAACCTCCTACTTCCAATTGCAGATTTTGAAAGTCGTGGTCAGGCTCACAAGGTGCACACACAGGCAAAGCTGCCATGGGCCCACCACCACAGAGGCACTGCTGATGAAAGCGTGAAGGTTAGGGGAGGCAACTTCAGATTTGCCTTAGAAATAAGCCAAGCTATTTTCTGATTTTAATTTATTTGTAAGGTAACTTCACTTATTTTCTAGGCAAACTGCCAACCCAACATCCCATTTCCAAGTAGCAGAGGCATAAAGCATTTGTTAGTACATCCTTTCAGAAATTGAACGCTTCTCAAAAGATCAGTGCAACAGGTAATTTGGATGAAATTTCCAGTTTGCAATAGTAAGTAGTCTGTTTTTTGTTTTGTTTTGTTTTTTGTAATTGATGTTGCTGTTGTGAAGGCATGTTTGACCCTTCATTCCTGAAAGGAAGCCAGCATGGTGGGTCAGACAAGGACTGGGGAAGCCTGGATTCATATTGACACACCAGTGACGCCACAAACATGCTCAGGAACTTAACTTACCTTTACATGTGTTTACATGCAGAGAATATATAGTGTTAGGCTGAAGACTCTTGCTGAAATTTGAAGCAAAAATGATGAGGCACTTTTAGCCCGGTTCTAAGTTAAAAGAAGAACTGTGTATGTATCCCATCCTGAGGTCCTTGGAGAAAGGCTGGGATATAAATGTAATAAATACATTTTCTCCTCACAAGTCTTTGTTAGCAAATCGCTTATTCAGCAGAAGTGCAGCTACCCTTACAAGAGCTATATTTTTCTGGTGTATTAATCAGCAGCATTCATACACTTTCTACCAGTTCGTCGTTTGAGCCTTGTTTATTGTGGAGGTAAAATAGGCTGAGATAAAATCGTTTTTGACGGTTTCATGAAATCTGAGGAAAAGGGTACTTGTGTCAAGTATGACAATGAACTTGGAGGTGGCCTAATGCAAACACTTAAACTCCAGTCCTTTCAAACTGAGGGCCTTGAAGCTGTGTCTTACTCCTGATGGTCCATCTTGTAAAATTATAGCTTCAGGGAGCACATTTGGAGCGTGAGGGCAGAAGGTTTAGAAGAGTTGCTACTTTGTCTGTTTCTATCATATTCTTCAACATTGATTTAAGACTAACTGAGCTTTGCTTTGCCCTTCTCCTTTCAGAAAGTTACATTTTAAATCTCCAAACAATGCTCTTTCAAGGATACGTTACACGACCTCTTCCCTATTGATGCTGGAAGCCTAAAGGTTTCATCTTAGTTCTCAATCTTCTTCAAAGTCAATGGAACTATTTTGAAAATAAGTTGTTTGAGGACTGCTGCTTCTCTGTCTTCAGTTTTACACTGTAAGCATAACTCCCAAGCACAGGCATCACAAGGGGATGCGGCCAACACTGAGTGATGCACATTTGAAAGGTGACATGGCAGAGAAGCCTGCTGCATCCCACCGCACCACCCAGGCTCAGCATCTTTGGCTACTCTGACTTTGCTCAGCTTTGAGCCGAGTCGGACTGGGCAAAAGTGACCGAGCAAGGGTGACACCCCTCCCTGAAGGGCGTGTCACTCTTGCTCAGCCGCTTCCGCCCACTCCAACTTGGCTCGGCTTGTTTGGCTGTGAGCTGAATCGCGGGCTCGGAGTTGCCGAAAACAGCTCAGGCGCTTTTTCCCACTCTGACTCGACGGCTCAGCTCGGAGCAGAGCAAGCCGAGCCAAGTCCGAACACTGCAAGCATCTGGTTTTCAGCTGCGGATGAGTTGAAAGTCATTGGCGGTCATGTCAGAGCCAGGATCATCTGTGCACTCAACGGGTGATGCCAGAGTCACCGTACTGGGTGTCCGGACAGCCACCAACGCTGCTGCCGCCAGGTACTTCAAATACTGCACGCAGTAAAGGAGGACTATGTTAATGGATTCAATTCAGAGACTCATATCGGTGAGGAATGCAATTATGCAGCTCACATAC
Organism: Plestiodon gilberti rubricaudatus; assembly: GCA_026170595.1. Lineage (NCBI taxonomy): Eukaryota > Metazoa > Chordata > Lepidosauria > Squamata > Scincidae > Plestiodon > Plestiodon gilberti. Next base: position 83,467,993 of record JANXHW010000004.1, on the reverse strand, counting down.
ATGTAGAAGTTTTCCTAGTCATTCCAGTGTCATTCATAAGTATGCATATAACGTTACACTGTACATTGAGTTTCTCCCCATACCCTGCAGTGAATGGAGAACCCCATGTCTATCATGCCCTCTGTGTTAACACCAGGGTTGTGGATCAAGTCTCTGATTCCAAATCTCAAGTCAAGTCCAAAGTCTTTGCCCCCATGTTCCGAGTCTTTGGTCGCAAGTCACAAGTCCCTATCTATTTAATAGGGAAAATGGGTGGGTACTGTGCTGGGGTGTGTGCGTGTGTTGGAGGGATGACACTGGCAGGGCAGTAAACCTTCCCCTGATGCATTTGTGCCTGCCTTCCTTGTCTTCAGTATCACCTTCTTCCTGGTTTATGGCAGCCAATATGGTAATGTATTGGGACTTCAAATTCGACTCGTCATAAAAGGCTCCAAGTCTCGAGTCGAGTCTTTTACGATCGCCGAGTCAAGTCCGAGTCAAGTCACTGACGCGACTTGAGTATGACTTGAGTCCGAGTCAATAGACTTGAGTCTACATCACTGGTTAACACCCTCACAACTTGGGATCTGGACCTCTCCATGACAGCAGAGATGTTGAGTGTCATGGAAATGAATTCTGAACATTCTCTTTTCTTGGACAAAGTTAGAGAAAGTTAGGTCACATCTACTGCCCTAGCAATTCAGTTTGGAGATACAGCACTGAAATTCAGCCAGAAAACCCTGACTTGCTTCTTCCAGTTTTCACAAAGAATTATTTTGGCCATCAATGATTAGCCAAACCTAATTGTTCCAGCTGTATCCTGTATCACCTAATTCTCCTGGGTACGATGTGTCTCTTGGAGCTATTTCACACATTGCTCAGGGCAATCCAAGCCTTGCTATGGAGTGTGAACTCATCAGAGAGTTACAGCTTGCCTAATTTTAGGCACTTCTTTTAGCGGGGAAAGGTAAAATATGCATTTTTTTTTAAAAAACTAATAATTGTGAGCCTGTGTGATACCTGTGTTTGCAAACATGTGTTTGCATGTTGCTTTTGCACTTAAATGTCTTGAGTCCACCATAAAAAAAGAAAACAGTAATGTGCAATAGAGCCTTAGATGCCTCATCCCTTTTCTCATGCTGTGAGAAATTCTCACATTCAAGCATGGTCATGCCCACAAGCTTCATTTCCTTTAATGATACCCGATTACTAAATTCACAGGACTGTGAATGGTAGAAATTAAACAGGGCCTTGAGGGATGTTGAGAGAAGTGCAAAGTTTATTACTAATTAGGACTCCCTCTAAATGGTTCATATGAGTACTTATCTTCATCTCATGAATAAAAGTAAAGTACCTCCAGTAGGTGTTTTCTCCACCCTTTTTCATGTATTGCCTATAAGCAACTTTTAATAGCTTATAGAGGAGGTTTAAATGTTTGCTAAACCAGCATTCCCTGATGACTTATGGAACAATCTTCCACTAGCTTTGCACCGGCTCAGCGCAAAGAACTGTACAGTGCTTTGTGACGGTATAGACGTTATGGAGACTGGCTGAAGGAACGGTGCACACTGGAAAAGTAGGATCAGCATGGAGGTGGAATGGGGCAGGGGAAGGGCAGAGGGAGGTTGGGGAGGGGTGTAACGGGGTGGGTGGATCAGACCCATCCTATCCCCCTTCCCAGGCCTGTTTCCGTGGCACGGATCCACTTGGACATGCGCCAGCCATTTGGCTTGCACAGATCCAAGTAGACCCATTGCATGGGCAGGGGCTTTCCCAGGGGCAAGGGGACGGATGTCTCCTTCCCCAGAGGAGACCGTCCATTTCCTAAATTTCCATGCAGGATACAGTGCAGCCCGTGTTGACCTTGCTGCATCAGTGCGCAGAACGTTGGTGAGGATAGGGCTGCCCACCTCCTATACATTGTGCATTGGTGGAGTTAGCTGCGAGTGCAGCAGGAAGTGCTTTGCAGAGGCGGAGACAAGGCACACCAATGGTTCGGTGAAAACAACGCCACAACTTTATTGGTTACAGCTTCAGCTGTGACATCAGGCAAGGGTGCAATCCTCTGAGCCCAACTGCTGTCAGAATGAGAGTCCCCTGCTCCTGACCACCTTCTGTGGGAAAAGCTGGGGGATGAAGGTAGGGTTAGATAACCCATCACTTCAGATGTTTGTGTGACCCTTTTCACTTGAGGCCATTCTCATACCTGGCTACATAGTGCATGGGTATGGCTGGCTCACGTGCCCCAACCTCTTAGGTATGGAAAGGGAATTCCTGACTATGAGGTTATACAGGGAACACTTGTATTGGCAGACTGACAAAGTCCTTTGTATTTTGAGGTGCACAAGTTCTTCCTGATGGTTAGTCTGTGTCTTTCGCTATTGGGTTAATCTCTAAGTAAAATTGATGAGTCATGCTTAGCTAGCTTTCTGGCGCCTGTTAGTAATGACTGCTTATTCAGACCAATGCCTCACTTGCTGTTATCATATGTGAGATGCTCTGGATGTGACGTGATGTGCCTGGATGAGGCCAGATCGCAGGACATTGCATCACCTACTTTTGTTCCCATGAAATTAGGATCGTTTTGTATAAAAGGGGTCCGGGACTGCCCATTAGACAGGCATCTGGCATCGGCATGGATGGTTGTGACATACCACACATATAGCCCATGAGAGGAACACATCTATAGAGAAAATACACCTTCCGTTTTGGGAGACCTAAGAACCTTGCATATCCAGAGGCGTTTCTGCGGTAGGGGCGGTACCATAAGTTGCACCCCGTCCTAGTACCATGTTTACAAACCGGAATGAGGAGACCCCGCCCCCTCACCAGCAGAGCCATTCCGCGCTGCCTTCGCTGCATGGAATGGCTCTGACGACGAGGGGGCGGGGCCTCCTCATTCCGGTTTGTAAACATGCTACTAGGACGGGGCGCAACTTACGGTACCGCCCCTACCGCAGAAACGCCTCTGTGCATATCAATCTGTCTGTTTTGGGGTTTTTGCTTGTGCAAAGGTAATAAATCCTGGTTTCTGTCTTGATTCACACACTGGTCTGTTCCTTGTCTCCATATCCCAAAAGAGCCTTTGCCATTCTGGCAATGCACCCCTCCATATACTTCTAAAATGGATCTTGGCCAATGCCTGAATGCCAGCAATCAAACCATGTTGTGATGAGCAAGGTAAGTGCATACCGCAGTCAATAACCCAGAATTCCTTGAGACCAATAAAGAATAAAAGGTAACATTTCTTTCCAACCACATCAATTGTTAACTGATGTGAAGTCCACAGCAAGAAACTAGCTGGTAACTGGGAAGGGGCCATAGTTTATATCAAGTTCTTCTCCTGGTCCACTCCTTCCCACTGCCTACCCATTTTCTGCCTGGCCAGCCAATGGGTGAGGCCAGACACAGCCAGTGCACTTGAGGTGGATGTGGTACATCACTCCCCAGCCTGCAGTCTGGTACAAGTCACAAAGGGGACTCCAGTATTTCAAAGAGAAGTGGATTATTGCTTCTAGTTTCTGGGATGCCAGCGTGGTGCAATAGTTAGAAGGTTGGGTGTGGATGATGGACAAATCCATACCGTATGCTCAAAGTTTAATAAGTGCTCCTAATTCTACCCTCTATCATGGGGGTTCTGTGTGGATGGATGGAATTTAAGTAAAGCACACTATATGCCTAATAGAAAATATTGGGAAAAAAACCTATTTTAGTAGCCCAATCCTATTGGGCACTTATGGCGGTGGAACTCCCGGTCTGCCACCATAAGTGCCACAGTGGTATCGTAAAAGGTATGCCACTGATGTGCACTTCGGGTCTGCCGGCACAAACAGCCAGTGGCCCTATGTGTGCAGCAGCAGCTCCCAGATGCTGTGCTGCAGCAGGTGAGTGGGCGGTTTGAAGGCGGAAGGTTGACAATCAGGGTGGGATGTGGGCAGGCAGGGGATGTTTCAAGGTCAGGCGTGGGTGGACCCTGGTGGTGGCAGTGCACACCAGGATGTTATCCTTGTTTTCCTGACCTGACACCCCCCCCCCTTTGTCTCTCCTCAGACTTAAAACCAGCAAAATAGCTGGCATAGGTCCAAGGAGACCCATGAACGGCCAGGCAGCCTATGGAGGGGTAAGTTTTTAAAAATAATTACTTACTTCTCCCAGGCCATCTGGTTGCCCCCCAACATTGCATGCAGCGCGCACTTGGTCAGTGCGGCAGAATGGCAGAAGATGCTGGGGGTAGGATGGGGCTCTTAGACAGTGGTATCTATATAATACTATTTAGCCCTCCCCCAAAAGAGGGGGTTATAGTAGCCATATTCACATATGTGGGTTATATGATTGCTTGTTAAGGTTTGCTTGTGAATGACCCATGTAACATTATTGGCCCTTTTACCCATGTCATTGTCTCATTGAAATGTCCATCATGTGTGAGAGTCGCACACAAATAAGTGACTCCCACATGGCTGGAGAGGATCAAAAAGGCACCACTGTAGTCTCTTCTATATTCTGTGCCTAAAGGCTTTTGTTGTGCTATGCCAGCCTTTTAATTTTCCCGAAGATGTGATAAAAATCTTTTTGATTAATTCGTTTTCATTTCATTCCTCTTCCACTTGCTAATTTGGTCATATGATCGCAGGTTCCCTCTGTGGAAACAGTGGAGATTTAAAGTCTTTTTACCGCCCGGTGCTCTATAGTGTTTATCCATCACACATGCTAATTTATAATGGGGAAAAAATCCGCATCCATTTGTAAAATGTCAAAAGAATCAAATAGCTGTTATCAGTAAGGCATCATTTTTATGGCTTACTCTTGTGTATAAAACATCTTTAATAGCACTGTAGTCTGGTTCCAATACTAATCAAGTTGCGTAGATGACGTCGGGAAAGATAATTCTTTTAACTGATAAGTCTTCAAGATTTAACCTTGTGGGAAGCTGTGTCAAACAAGAGTGCTTGCTGAGACTGGTGAATGAAAATGGGGACTGCAGCAGCATTAATCAAAATATCACTTTTTTTTTTCAAGGAACGTATTTGAAATGGACCTGCAGTTAAATTTCATACTGACTGAACTCAGCTTATAAAACCATAACAATGGTTTTATTTGGTTTTACTGAACAATCTTACTTGGATCTCCTCCAGAACCCGTCTTTATTTCTATTCCTTTTGCAAAGTAGTAGTAGGTGGTGTAGTGGTTTGAGAGTCGGACTTAGACCTGGAAGATCCAGGTTCAAATCCCCACTCAGTCACGAAGCTTCCTGGGTGACCTTGGGCCAGTCACTATCTCTCAGCCCCACCTACCTCACAGGGTTGTTGTGAGGACAAAAGGAGGGGAGGAAATATGTACACCACTCTGAGCTCCTTGGAGGAAGGGCGGTATAAAAATGTGAAAAATAAAATAATAAAAATAATAGTAGAGAGTATGATCTGTGTGAGTCAGGAAGGCTCCAGTTCCAATCTTGCCTGGACCAGTATCTCACTGGGTGACCCAGTGTCTCTCCAACTCCCACCTACAATACGGAGGATCATACTTACAGATTTTTGTAGTAGAGATTACTGGGATACGAAGCTCTTTGCGCACATGGACAGCGCAATTCTATCCCCCTCCCAGCCTGGGTCAGGTCATGCAGCATGGGCCACCCAACTGGAGCTTTCCTCGGGTTATTGGACATTTCTTTGCTTACCCTGGGTAAACCCCCAGCCACTGCAATGGGATTACTCTGTTCTCTGCCAGCTCTTTTGATGGCGTAGAACTGAGCAACCCTGTGTCAGCAGAAAGGGCCTGGGAAGGAGGATAGAATATGGCATGCTGCGGCATCGCCAATCCCTCCACCTCCTGAAGTTTACTTAACATTACTACTTAAAGGGGCACATCGATGGGGGTACTGAACCTTCTCCCTGTGAATGATTTCCCCCTCAACAGTCTGTTCCCAGGCAATTGTCTCCCCTGTCCAGAGATGGACTTCCCCACCCCCATGGAGGCCGGCTACATCAGCCCAAGGCACAGCACACCCACCATGATGGCGCCAGTGGAGGGGTGTGGAGAGCTGCACTGGAAGGCGCATCAGGAGGAAGGGGGCGGGTGAACAGGTGCAATGGGCAGCCTGGATTAAAAGCCCACAGCCAGTCCATGATAAGAGAGCCGATGACTGGGGAGCTGAGGGCCTGACCAATGCCATGAACAGGGGTAGCCTAGAGTTGGCACCTAAGGAAGGGAACCAGACCGGCTGGGGAGGAAGAGGACCAGGGTGGCTTGGTAACCACCTCCTCTCCCCTCAACTCCGAGGCATTGCAACTGCCCAGAACCTTCCCCCCCACTGCCCACTTTGCAACCCATGGAACATCGCCCCTATACCTCAGCCCCCACTGCAGATTCCAGGCCTTGGCAACTGGGACCTTGGAGGTCTCCTTCCACCCCACCCCCAGGGCACCATACTCCCAGCCAAGTCTACTTCTTGTTTTGGAGCCAAACTGGGTGAAATGTGTCTGGAGGTCTGGAAAGTAGGGGGGAATGTTCAGTAGTATGACCTGGTCGGTATTCCTGTTTGGCCTTTTAAATTGCACCCTCCACTCCCATTTTCACATGAATGGGGTAGACCCACATCTAAAAAATGTGACTCTGCTGCTGTTGCAGTTTGGATCCAAGTACAAAATGGCTTCTGTAAGATTAGGAAGTGACTTTCTCTTGTACTGTGAGGTGCTGGTGTAAAATAGGTGGTCAATGCAATAATAATAAACTTGTTGGATTTGGTAAAAAGTGACATTTCTTCGGTTTGTTGCAAGATTGCTGTGGGGTGTAAGTGAGTATTAAGTAGAATATATCGCTTAGTGACGTGCATGTACACACAGATATACACATAATAATGCATGTTATGGTTCAGAATATGCTGCAGTTGTTGCCGGATGATTTTTTTATTCCCTTTTCTCTGCAGTAAGGGAATATGTGCAAATCATTCAGGGAAATAAGAACAAGACCAGAATCATCAGACATATGCAAGGAGATTGGGGGTGGAGGAAGACTTGATGTGTGTGTGTGACAGTTTGTTGACAAGTGTTTCTTTTCCTCTTCAAGGTGACTCCACATAACGTCTCACTGAGACTGGCATGTCGTCGAAAAACAGCCCCATTTGAAGCCGACAGCCCAATTGTGCTACTGAGGTAGTTACATATTGATTTGCTTGTACGGGTTTTCCACTCCCTTTTTAGCACTAGTTTGGCAGATAACATATCACCAGAATAACTGTCATGCTTTTCTTTTTAAATATCTCCCTCAGTGATATCAGTGAGGAGCTGAAGGCCCAACTAGACATTATCCTAAGCATATTTACTGCTGCAGGACTTGCCCTTCTCCTGATGGTATTTACTGCTGGCTTTTTTGTATGTCATGTTGTAGTATCGGGACACAGGCAAGTTCAACTAGACAGACACATGGTTGCCACCTCAGCAGCTGTGTACAGTAATACCTCCCGTAATGTAACAGAAGTCGAATGCTGTGTGAAACAGTGCTATAGGGGGTATTGTTAAGACAAGAAACTGGTGCTGATTTGGATGGTGTAGTGGTTTGGGAGTCGGACTTAGACCTGGAAGATCCAGGTTCAAATCCCCCTCAGCCATGAAGCTTCCTGGGTGACCTTGGGCCAGTCACTATCTCTCAGCCCCACCTACCTCACAGGGTTGTTGTGAGGACAAAAGGAGAGAAGGAACCATGTATGCCACTCTGAGCTCCTTGGAGGAAGGGGTGGTAAAAATGGTGAAAAGTGAATGAATGAATTTGACCCTCCTGGAATGCACTGCTCCCATGGGCTAGGATAGCTGTCCATCAAACTAGAACAAAGAGTACTGTAAGAAATTAGTGCTAGAGAAACAGCGTTATGGGAGTTATTACTGTATTTAGAATAGCAGCTATTTTGGCCCATAGGATGTAACCACTATGACCCACTTCCTCAACTGGAGAGAAGTGCTAGGGGCAAAGCTACAAGGATTTGTTTTCCTTTAGATCCCAGCCTGGCTCAAGTCCTCCCTCCACACATCTGTTTTTAATAAATAAAAGGCATTTCAGGTTGGAAGCACCCCTCTACATCATGCCTTTGTGTGCATGTATAGTTTGACCCCAAGACAAAGAAATGTCTCTGCAAGGTTCTGTACGTCTCTAGGTACTTTTTGTCTTCCACATTTGTTCCAAGATTGAACTTTCCAAGCACACCCATGAGGCATACCTATCCTGTCTCTGGGCCCAGGTGTCCACAATACATAAAATCCACATAGATCCAAACTGCACTGTTGCTTCTTGAATTTTATGTGAGATACTGATTGGAGTGAATGTGCTTAAATCCTATGGAAAAATGTCCACATTTCCTGCATCCCGAGATGTGACTGACATCCCCAGTGAGCAGGGCATAAAAGCTCAGTCTTACTCCCATACAGAGTCTTTGCTTGAGGAGAAGATTGTCTGACTGTACTGAGGTCCTGAGGAGAAAATATCTGTATAATGCCACTATTTTTTAATCTCATTTCATTGTTTTTCATCTTATTCATTAGTTTGTTCCCATTTTACTGTTGTTAATTAATGTTTGTCACTTACCTCATGGATACTCAATTGTCATTCCACGCACAATTAAATGTCCTATCTACTTTTACTTCTTAGTTCCTCAAAAACATAATTAAGCTTTTCTTGTTGTCTTGGTGATTTCGGGGAGGGGGAAGCATAGGTAGCCTACATTGTGCTTCAATTAATCAACTAGTTGCTTGGACTCTTATGTGTGTGGTTATTTTTCCATAGTTACATTACGGAAGAGGCCCATGACCCTTATGGTGTCTGTATAGCAAGAAAAACAATGGGCGTAGATGGTTTTCCCTTGCAACTGCATTTTATTTTCTGTTTGCGTAGGATGCAAAACTAATAAGGTTACACCCACAATATCTAATTGAGAAGAGAACTGATGTTTTGTATAAAGCCACTGGCTGATTTTGGCTCTTCTAACTCTTACCTGACTAGCCTCTCATTAAAGATGTCTTATGCAGAAAGCAATTAAGATCAAAATTTGGAACTAATAAAATGATTCACTACAAAGATTGTTGAACGAGAAGTGTTTTAGAGGAAGAATAGGGATTTAAAATTCAGACATTATTCAAGGAGAGGATAACTCTTCCCTAAAGGAGACAGAATGTAATAGTAGTTAAGAGAGTGGCTGCAATCCTATACACACTTTCCTGGGAGTAAGCCCCATTGAACACAATGGGACTTGATTCTGAGAAGACATGCATTGGATTGTGCCAAATGACTCTTAGCCAGAAAGTACCAACTTAAAAACTTCAGCCTTTCATCTGCAACGTGGGGATAATAATACGGTGCCTTGCAAGCAGAGGCGAGGCTAGCGGTTATGCCGCCCGGAGCTAGGGGGTGTTGGCCGCCCTGAGGGTGGCCAACACCCCCCTAGCTCCAGGCAGCATAACCGCCCGTGATTGGGGGGGGACCCGGAGGGACCATGCTTCGGGTGCCCGCCCGCCAGCCAGCCAGCCAGCCAGCCGCCTCCCTCCCGGCTTCTCCCTCCGGGTCCGTGTGACTCCGGAGGCCGGGAGAGAGCGTCCTCGCATCACGCCGGCTCGGCCTATACTGCCCAGGCCTGAGCCGTCGATCTTGCACATGCGTACAACGCCGATGCGTTGTACGCATGTGCGAAATCGCCGGCTCAGGCCTGGGCAGTATAGGCCGAGCCGGCGTGACGTGAGGACGCTCTCTCCCGGCCTCCGGAGCTGCCTTGCAAGCAGAGGCAAGGCTAGCGGTTATGCCACCCGGAGCTAGGGGGTGTTGGCCGCCCTGAGGGTGGCCAACACCCCCTAGCTCCGGGCAGCATAACCGCCCATGATTGGGGGGGGACCCGGAGGGACCATGCTTTGGGTGCCCGCCAGCCAGCCAGCCAGCCAGCCAGCCGCCTCCCTCCCGGCTTCTCCCTCCGGGTCCGTGTGACTCCGGAGGCCGGGAGAGAGCGTCCTCGCGTCACGCCGGCTCGGCCTATACTGCCCAGGCCTGAGCCGGCGATCTTGCACATGCGTACAACGCCGATGCGTTGTACGCATGTGCGAAATTGCCGGCTCAGGCCTGGGCAGTATAGGCCGAGCCGGCGTGACGCGAGGGTGCTCTCTCCCGGCCTCCGGAGCTGCGCGGACCCGGCGGAGCCTCCGGGGGCCGGTTGGGCGGCCTGCCGCTGCCCTGTCTCACCTGCCGTGTAGCTACACGGCGGGCGAGACTGGGCGGGCAGACGGAGGGAGGGTGGCAACTCAGGACGGAGCGGCGTTTCGCCGCCCCAGCCTGAGTTGCCGCCTGGAGCCATTGCTCCCTCCGCTCCACCCTAAATACGTCTCTGCTTGCAAGACTGTTGTAAGCATTAGTGGGATAGTATATTCATCACACCTTAAACCAGAGGTTCCCAAACTGTGCACCGTGGCACCTAAAGGCACTGCGGTAAACTCACAGGGGTGCCACGAGATGTCCCCTGTGGCCTCTTCTTCCCAACTCTCCTGGATGCCATCATCAAAGGTAAAGGTGACCCGTGACAATTAAGTCCAGTCGTGTCCGACTCTAGGGTGTGGTGCTCATTACCATTTCAAAGCCGAAGAGCCAGCATTGTCCGAAGACGCCTCCATGGTCATGTGGCCAGCATGACTCTCCTTGCCACAGCGTGTAGCATGCAGCTGGAACACGGAGCACTGTTTACCTTGCCGCAAGTGGTACCTATTTATCTACTCGCATTAACATGCTTTGGAACTGCTAGGTTGGCAGGAGCTGGCCAAGCAACGAGAGCTCACCCCATCGCGGATTCGAACTGCCGACCTTTCGATCGACAGCTCATGGTTCAGTGGTTTAACCCACTGCGTCATCTAGGATTGTGCAAATTGCGCGATTCTCATGTGATCTTACGCGATTCAAGAGGGTGGCACCTGGGAAAGTTAGGCAATGGTGCCGCTGCGACAGGGCACTTTGCAAGAAGGGCGCCGTGACTGCAGTAAGTTTGGGAAACACTGTCTTAGACTGTTAGGAAATAATGGTACATACAGTAACTGTTTTCATATTTTTTGGTTAAAATCTCTCTCTCCATTGGGGGTACAGATGAAATTATCTGTCACCCCAATGTCATTTCGTACATACATTATACTTCTGTCAAGTGCTCACTGGACATACCAATAGGTATGTGAATAAATGCTGGTACATAAGTGCAATCCCACTGATTTTCCTGGAAAACATACGTTTCCAGTTCCTTGCCAATATCTGTATATTCTCACACTCACACTCAGAAGCAAATCATTCAAATGACTGAAGAATTCAATGCTTGCTTAGCCTTGCACCAGACGACCATTCCCCTTTCCTTAATCTGGAGCAGATACTGTGGGGTCTACATCCTTTATTTCTACCCAATCTGCTTTGCTTCAGTGCTGCTTGAGAACTAGAATCTGTTAGATTTATTCGGGGACCTCTTGTCACATGGTTTTTTGAACACATTGCTTACCTTGCCCACATACTGAGTATCCGGACCAGTGTACTCCTCCAGTAAAAAAAACTGATTCCACATCCAGCCCCGCTTGGTTCGATGCAATGCTTTCCCATGATCCTTAGATTGCCCCATTATCCTTTCGGCTTGCAAATACATGTTAGTCCTTTTGGGTGATAGTGAAGTATGAACCTCGTGAAACACACAAGTCCAGATTAGAAATGACAAGCAGTAGCAAGTTCTCATCATTTGTGCCTTCTGCAAAGAGTCTGTAAGTCTCTTGTTCCGGCCAGAAGAATCCTCTGTAGTTAAATGTTGTTGTATTCCTCTTTCAAAAGATCTGTGAAATGGAAAAAAAAGTTTAGTTGAATTTTCAGAATATACATAAAAATACTGTATTAATTAACACCCACACAACCTCATGTTTTTCCACAGTGGTTTTTTTTTCTGCCTTTAGAGAGTTCTTCTTGCATTAATCTGTGCCCTGAGGAATGTTTGCCATAGAAACCTAGTGCATTGCTAAGGATTCTAGGTCATGTCTTGCACTCACCTTCTTTATTCAAAGCATTGGCCAGGCCTGTTGGGTCTCACCATTGAAGAGCATGAATGGGAAAAAATGCAGTTTAGCCAAACCCAACGTCCTCCTGCAGCTGCACTTTACAGGGGACGATCAGTCTTTGTGGACCACTGTCTTTCAGAGAAGGTTATCTGCAGTTAACTAACTTGAGGAACTCCAGGTGTTTCACTGAGAAACTTGAGGTGTTTCAAACCCCCCCCCCCAAAAAAAAAAAAAAAAACCAGAAGGAGCTTTAAAAACCTTCATTGCAACCAGGCCTACTTGAAATGAGAAAGGTGGCACAAGACAAGTGAATACTGTATAATGAAGCTGCAAGCCCAATCCTATTCCCCACCACCATTGTTTGCCATTCAGCTGTACAGGCAGTGTGTGCTATATGCAGGGGGGGGTAGGCTTACCAGCTCTCCAACCGGGACAGAGTGCTAGACCTTTAGGAGAAGGAATGTGGGCAGGTGTAGCTTCTTAAACTCTTAGAGCACAATCCTAGGCATGTCTACTCAGAAGCAAGCCCCACTGAACACAATGGGGCTTGCTTCTGAGTAGACATGCCTAGGATTGTGCTCTAAGCGTTAACAAGCTACACCTGCCCACATTCCTTCTCCTAAAGATTCTAGCACTCTGTCCTGGTTGGAGATCTGGTAAGCCTATGGTGGGGCAACCAGATGGCCTGTGAGAGGTAAGTTAAAATACTTGTACTTATCCCTCTGTAGGCTGCCTAGGCATCGGTGGGTTTCCTTGGACCTATGCCAGGTATTTTGCTGTACTAAGTCCACGGAAAGGCCGTGTGTGTGTCAGGCTGGGAAAATGGGAATAGCATCCCAGTGTGCACTGCTGCCACCAAGATCCACTCTTCCTGCTCTTGTAATGCCCCCTGCCCACCCCACTCCCCACTCCGTTCCTCCCTTCTTGCCCTTGAACCGCCCACCACCTTACTTGTTCCAGTACAGTACCCAGGAGCTGTTGCCGCACGCATGGGCCTCCAGCCATTTGCGTCAGTGGCCTCAAAGCGCACAGCAGCTGTGCGCTTTTTATGACACTGTTGCAGCACTTATGGTGGAGGACTAGGAGTTCCGCTGCTGTAAATGCCCAATAGGATTGGGCCATTCGTGAGTTGTTTTCACATGGGTGTTCAATGAATGTGAGTGAGTTAGGGGCAGCACTGTAGTGACAGTCTCCATCTCCACTGTAGGCATGTCTGTTAGCATGGCTGGTACATATGTACAAGGATATTCACATCTCTCCATGCAGTTAGGAACACGACAAAGACACGCCTGCTGATTCCATGGAGAGGAGTCTACATGTAAGCACATGGCACATATGTAAGCACATGGCACACATGCCAGTAAACATGCATACAGTGGAGCAGAGCCTATTGATCCCTGCTTTTCAAATGTTCATGAATAAATGAAAAGGGCTATGGTTATCCATCAATACGGCCTTGCATCTCACAAGATTCTAGTACCATGTGCATGTTTACACATCGATGGTTTTTGTTACCCAACCTTCTTCGTCAAACATGAATTGTTATTCCTCTGAAGATTTTTGCTGCAGCTACTTTAATGCCTTAAAATAATACTAGATGGCTCTTGTGTTGGTTTCTTTTGAACATTTGGGTTGCTAGCACCGTCCTGAAGGAGCAATTGGAGAATAAGGGTTTGATCATTGTAATGGGAGCTAATAGCGATACCAGCAAAGCATCTTGAACTGTGTCTTATATATGAGCTTCAGGAGCTTGTAATGCTTGCCTCAACAGAAGAGGTTCAAATGTGAGTCAGAGACAAATTCATACTTACCTACAACCCTCCATCCCAACCAGCTCCCCAACACCCCTTCCTTTGAAGTTGCCTTTCAGCCAGGCTGAAGTACGATTGGCTCAGAAAGACACCAAACCATTTTGACACAATCAGAAAATGGCCCAGCTCATTTCTAAGCCAATCATGTGCTGTGGGGGGAGGGGAGAGGTTTGGCCATCAAGACTATATTATTGAATCAAATATTCTCATGGGAAGTAACATTCATGTAGTCATCATAGTATCAACATAGTACCTTTATTATATTGTCATCTTAAACATTGGTCCTCCTTACAATTTTCCACATAATGCTGCGAGCAATCATGGAGATACAATGTATAACAAGCCTGAGATCAAAGACGCCGTAAATAGTGTGTTTTCTGGCTACCATAGAGTTCAGCATGTTGCTGTTGCAACCAGGGAGCCCGTCTGTTGTTAGCTTAAACCTGCAAATCCTCTTGTTATTAAGAAGATTGTGTAGTCTAATGGATAGTGTTTTCAGTGAATCCACAATCTCAGGGGGACTATTTAAAAATAAATATGCATATTGATTATTCCAAGTCGGGGTTGCAGTGAAAAATAAATGACTCACCTTCTTGCTGACAGACCAAAACACATTGTATTACAGTGAGTGATAAATATTTATGATAATGTTATATGCGAACTGAGTTTCCCCTATTTACTTGTGATGTAGAAACATGTGTATCCTGTCATGTGCAGCATCCAGTTGTGACAGTGAGAAACAATGAGGCTGTGGTCTCAGAGCTTAAAAAAAGAAGAAAGAAAAGACAGCAAACCTGTTTTAATTGGAGATATTGGTGTGTGTCAGACTGGTTATGTTTGCATACTTCATGTGCCTGCACAGCACAACATGGGTTTGTTCATAAAGCTTGGAGTATGAAATACTTATTTCTTCAGAATGTGGACTTTTGCTCAGTAGCATAGACAGAGGGGTGTGGGGCAGTGCTGTAAGTAGCGCAAGATGCTACAACGTGTGTAAGCGGCCCCTCCCACTTGCCCTCAGAGCCATTCCAGTGAGTAATGGCAATGCGCAACACACTCCCCGAAGCGCAGCATTGCTCCCTGAATGGCTCTGATGCTGAGTGCATGGGGCCGCTTACACGCATGTTGTAGCATCTTGCGCTACTTACAGCACTGCCTCCCCTCTAGCTACGCAACTGCTTTTGCTTTCTGAAGAGTTGCAAGTTAGAAATATCTTGCATGCAGGGCTCAGTCAAAATTACTTTTACTGAAAGCTGCCCCCCCTCTCTTTTGGTGATTTTTAGGTACCCTTAAACATTTCAACCATCTTACCAGCAAGTGTTTTTTTTTAAGACAAGTAATATGCGCACATGGTGTGTATGTGGGGGGGGGCAGTAGTGTGCAGGGACCCAGAGTAATGGTCAATGATGTGACTGTATAGTTTGGTAATGAAAGGAAAATGGAGATGATGGTGAAGGTCACTAAAACTTACTAAAAATGCTAAGGAGCAGGTTCAATTGAGCTCACTCACAACTTTTTCTAGATAAGGAAATCTGACATTCATACAACAATGGAGCCCTAAAGGGGGTAGGAGGTGGAGAGAGGTGAAGAGAGGAACTCCTTAGAAAGAGAAAGGACAGAACAAAGAAGGGGAAGTGTGGGGTGTGTGCATGTGTGTGGCATAGATAGATTTGCTGGGCTTCCCAGAGGAGCCTGGGCGAAGGGAAGATTTTGGAAGTTAGAAAAGGGGAGAGAAAGGGGGAATGAGGGGGAAATTAGTGGAGATGAGAAGATAAAAATGTAGTTGGTTCAGACCATGGGAAAAAAGCTGCGACTGGAACAGCTCTGTGTATCCTGAACTGAGGGCTACAGGCAAGGGGTGAGCCTAGAAACAGATCATGAAAGCACTTTATCCACTTGCAATGGGGAAGCTAGTCAGTGCTCACAGAAAGGAAAGTCAAAGAAAGGAGAAGACAAAGGAGCCCAGCCGTTGCTGGAAAATCGGCAGGATGGGCAGGGCAGAGCAGGGTGCGGGGAGAATTGGGGAGGGTCGGGGGCATGTTGGAAGTGGGAGGGGGTGGCACCCAGCACGAGTGACTTGCGCCCAGTGCTATCCCCTCCAGAGTCAGTTGACACACCCTCTGTCTTCTTGGACTTGTGCCAGATAAAGTACAACTAAGGAGATCCATTGGCAGTCAAGGGGCTTATGGAGGAGTACGGGAAAATATTCTCCCTTCTCCTAAGCTTCCTGATCGGCTCACTACCCCACCATATCAGGCAGTGCAGCCTCACATCATAGTGGGGCTACGGTGGAGAAAAGGATACGATTGGGCTCTGAGTGCAGGGAGTCTTTCTCCACAGTGCAGGAGTTTCCAAATATGCCAGCACCCCACACTTGTAGAGTATAATGTGACAGATCAGGCAAAATCTATACCACTTGATTCTGCTGGTTATATAAACAGGTCCAATTGAATTTTCAAGTTAAAATTAAATTTGAGCATTTTTTTCTAATCATGGAAAAATGGTGCTATATAAATAATGAGAGAATGCTTCTTAGAGATGCTCGAGCTTTAATAGGCATGTTGAAGGATTTCTAAAAATTAATTTCTGGTGATCAGCTCAAACAAATACGTGCCTGTTGTTACAGTGGTAATTTTAATAAAATCCAGTCAGATAAACTTTTGTAGAACTATGCCCACAATAAATATATATTTTTTATCAATCTTTCAAGGGACTTGGATGTAATAGGCTCTGCTTAGATTCTGGAGGTGTACGATGATGTAACGAGCCCTGCTGAGATCAATGGTAGGATTTGCTAGCAATTATGCCAATTTAAACGTTACTATAGCAATCACCATGGTAATGTTTTTAATTAGTTCTGCACAGTCACTTGCAAGCCTGCGATGGAGTTTATTCTAGCCTCTGGGCAAACTTTAAAACAGAGCATACAGTACAGTGCTTATTTAAAGACATCAATTCTGCTTATAAGCAAGATAAAGTGCTGACGATAATGCCACAGGAACATTGAAAAGCAGGTGTCTATTCCCTACTAACTGGTAGAACTGGAGCTGTAGGCTCAGTCAACAATAAGGAACCCCTCAGACCTTCCTGAGCCTAGAAGTCAATTGATTGTGGAAGCAGTCACCTCTACTTCCTGTTGTGAGATCCAAGATGGCAGCGCCCGGAAAAAGGTAAGTTTTTACTCTTTGAAATCGGTGGTGGCGGCTTCCACCGGGCCCAGAACGTTCCGGGATGGGTGGTAAACCTACCTCTACTTCCTGTTGCATAACTCCACAGCAGGGATGGCCGAAGACCTCCTGATGCCTGAGATTGCCCCCCCCAATACCCAATGACGTACTAGCCTCTGCTCCTCCCACTCTCCAATGTTCTGGCTCAACACTCTCTTCCCCTCCACATTTCCTCTGCCTCTCTGTCCCCATTTGTCCTTTCCCAATCCAGAAAGGAGAAGGAGGAGCAATGGAGGCACATAGATGGACAGAGACGGGTGTTGTCCCCCCCCCTCAATCTGCTTCCTGAGGTACCTTCCACTTCAGGTACCTTCATGGATGGGCCAGTTCTGCTTCACAGCATACTTTGGCTCTCAGCTATTTGTCAATAAGGGGTGCCACTGGGCCACTTTGCTACATGTTGCTGGTCAACTCTGCTTCCTTTGGCTCACATTTTCTTGTTCACTCCTCCAGAAGCACTGAAGAGGCAGACAAAACCTCACATCATTAAAAAAAAAAAAAAATCATGACAAAACTCTTATGCCCATTCTGTGGGCCCCAGGGAGGTTACAAAATACCCTTACACCACTTATTCTAAGAGCTTCCCTGTGCAGATCTTGTGCGCCGAAGCGAAGCCTATCCAACTTTCCTGCGCCAATACAGCCGCAATGCAGTCTCGAGGTAAGGGAACAAACGTTCCCTTACCTTGAGGAGGTCTGCATGACTGCCCCCCCCCACAGCTGCTTCGGGGCTGGAAAGTTGGATAGGATTGGGCCCTGAGACTTTAGCCCTGACTAGCTGTTACCTCAAGCACACAGAAGCAACATGTTGTCTGAAGGAGATGGAATGCGCCATAGCAACTGGAATGCAGCTGGACTTGGCACTACCACCTAACAATAACTATTCTACATGGGGAGACTTGTGATTCAGAACATTGAGTATGTGAGTCCCTACCTGCAAACTCATATGGTACTTCCCAGACACAAGTTGAATACCTCAGTGAGAGAACAAGGCAAGCCTGAACCTCTGAGGCCACTGACCAAGGTACACTTAGCCATGGAGCCAACTAGCTGGCCTTGAAGAACACAGGTCCTGTGCAGACGTTACTGGAGCCACCTGGATGCCCAGTCACCACTCACGTTTACAGCATTTGTCTCATGTGGTATCCCTGTGATGATCCCTGAATGCTTAGCATCCCTAATCATGTAAATGATTTATCCCCTTTTACAGTGTTTGTAGCATTAGCCAAACACTGTAAGCATAATGAGCAGGAGTGTGGTTAAAGAGCATAGATGTGACAGCCGGGCCTCTTTTGCCTGCTGCAGGGCCACTGCCGTAAAAGGCGAGAGGCGCGGCACACACAGCAGTGGCCCTGGGAGGTTCCACAGGTGTTGGTGTTGGCGTAAAGTCGGGCCACGGAGGGGGAGTAATGGGGTGTTTCAGGGGGAAAGGGGGTGATCTGGCGGCAGTCGCGCACAGAAGATCTTATCTCCTGTTTTTCTGCTCGCCCGACCCCTTGGCTCTCCTCAGACTTGCACCAGCTATATACACAAGGCATAGGTCTTGGGAGACCCATAGGTCATCAGGCAGCCTACCAGGGGTAAGTAAAAAATGCCTCCTGCAGCCTGTCTGATCACCGCCTCATCATAGCATGCAGCGCACACTCCATTGGCGTGACTGCATGCTATAACATGGTGGGGGATAGGATAAGGCTGTTAGGCATTCAATCTAGGCTAACATTCTAGTTTTCTTTCTATAGGTAGCTTCTTGGTTTTGCTTTGATTTTGTAGGCGATGTGAACCCTTGCTTGCAGCCTGTACAATTGAGATGCAGATTTTCCACCCTAATGAGCACCTGGCTGCAGTGCTACATTGCACTAGCTAGCTAATAAAATGTATAGACACAAGACGCTCCACTAATGTGAAATCACTGGGAGGAACAAATTGTATTCAAAGGTAGTTCATAACATCACACAGAAACTAGGCACTATGCAAAGTAACATGACTCTATGTACGCGGGAAGGTTAGACAATCGCAAAAACCTCCTCGACAGGTCTCTTCTACCTGGTGTGAGAGATTTTCATGGACACAGATTAACTGTGCTAGATTCATCATGGGGCTGCTTCAGTGGATACTTTAATCATACAAATTAAAGGATGTGTGTGCTCATGCCAAACACACACATCCTGGTCCCTCCCCTTGCTTACAGATGAGTTTTCTTAATCATATGGAGGGTGGTTTGTCCAACCTGCCTCCCCTACATGTGCATAGCAACATGTGAACATGAACACACACATCTTTGTGAAGATTCACCTGGAAGCAGAAGCGAAGTGACGTCTCTTCCGGGTTCAAGCACTATCGGCAGCATCCACGTGCCGCTCCTTCTCCGCGCGATCTCTGCACGCGAAAGTGTAGAGACAGGAGGACTCGGCAACTGTCGCGTTTGGAACGCAACGGCTGCCGATTGCCTGCTGCCTCCGCGTGCCCGCATCTTCTCTGCACGGTCGTACAAGAAGGGGCGGTGCGAGAAGACAGCAGGCAAATGGTGAAGCCTGAGGGTTGCGCTTCCCCGGCGCTGTGCGCAGAGCAGCTGCCCCTCAGGCTCCACCCTTGTTATGCTCCGGCCTGGAAGTGAGGGGATGTGCATGAACTGAGAGTGCGTAAAACTTTCATTCCATAGGACTGGTTGGGTATTTATTGTCCAAACTAGCCCAAAATCTGTCTCTAGGATAGGTGTGTCATTTGAAAGGTCAGATTCACTTATAGAAGTGAGGGTGTTTTTTCCACACTTTCCCCCTCCCCATTATGTCTGTCTGCTCTGTGCTGTAAATTGTAATGGCAGCAGGATAAACTTATCACCATTTGGCAACTAGTTTTGAGAAGGCAAACCACAGCCTTCTTCTGTCATACCCTCCTTTTATCTCTGGACTGGCAGGTGGAGAAGGTGTTCCTTAGGGGACCACATTTTGTTCAGCGGCTGCCAGTTACTGAACTTCATCTTAAGGAACCTGGTTTCCTTCAGGCCCCTCTGAAAAAGGCAATGCCTATGTACTAATTGGAGGGAGAAACACAGAATATGTACAACTGGGGAAGAATTCCCTCGGCAGACATAAAGCACAAATAGATTTACTGAGTGTTGTGATGCCATAAGAATTCTCAAGCCAGCCAAACAAACAAACAAGACACAAAGTATGTTGTTACACCCAAAGGACTACTTTTAAGGTGCCACAATACTCTGTTAATTTTGCTGCAGTGGCTGTTCTTCTAGAAACAAACCCTAAGATCTTAAGAAGATTGTATGGACAGAAAAGTCTTTCAGATGTGAGCCAAATCTTCTACTGGCTCCAACAAAAAGGCTAAATTTCCAAGGCAAGCGAAATGAGTAGTGCTTTTGGGTTGTTTGTTTGCTTGCTTGCTTGCCTGATTATAATTTTCCTAAATGCTTTTACACTTCTACCTCACCTATTTCAGAATTTTGAGCAATGAAGCAAATGTTCACCGTGCATCCAGGATTTTATGGGGATAGCAATGGTGCTGATGAAGCTTCCGGCAGGGATTGGCTCTACTACCGCCTGACCATTTCAGAGGACCTGGGCAGGCAGCTGCCATTGGTTAAGCTGTTCTGTTTCTAAGGGGCTCAGCTTGTCTTTGGTTGAACTGATCAGACTCAAGACAGAGGTAGAAAGATCTAAGAGAAGAGGGATAGATCAGGCTTGTCAGGACTGGGTCATAGGCAGCAACTACTGTATGAAGAGTCAGAAATAATAAAGACTAACGAGCAAGCTGGGAATCAGGAACAAAACCAGGAGTCAGAGATAAGACAAGAAGACTTATAGAAGAGAAAGCAGCAGAGATGCGGGGAACATATTTCTCAGGCAAAGAACGCACAAAAGAAAAAGAAAAACACACACAAGCCCAAATGGGAAGTCTTTTACAGTCTTTCCTGTTCAGAAGGATCCAATTACCAGGTGGGGCCAGTTGAGAGCCTGACAGCCCAATCCTATGTGTGCTGCCTGATGGCAGCGTGCCTCCCGCACCGGCACTGCCTGCCGTCAAGCAGTCAGCGCTGGTCGCAAAAGCTGCCGGGGATGCCTGCGGGAAAGCCTCTGCTTTCCCTGCCACGCTGGAGGACTCCAGACAAGTGCCAGGAAAGGTACGCCAGTGGGAAGGTGGGGGGAGGGCAGAAAGGGGGCAAAACTGGATGGAGAGGGGGTGTAAAAGGGAGGGGAGGCCACGGGAGGGGGAGTGTCCATCGAGGAAGGCCCATGCCAGATCTTATCCCCCTTCCCTGCAGCCTCCATGCCCCTTTTTCTCTCCTCAGATTTATGCTAGTGAAATTGTTAGTGTAGGTCTGAGGAGGCCCATTAAGGCGCAAGAGGCTTACACAGGGGTAAGGGGATTGAGCATCCCCTTGCCCTGTGGAAGCCTCCTGGTCCGTCCATCTGTTCCCCCCGGGACAGGATGCAGTGGCTTCCATTTCGGGGGGGGGAGGGAGGGAGGATAGGATTGGGCTCTGAGAGTCTTTTGGGAGCTGCAGCCCTGAACAGAATCAAGGATTTTGGCTCTAGCCACACAGCATGAGACCAAGGGAAGGGAAGGGGTGTAGCTTGGAAATGAATATGGATGGTCAAGAAGAATAGGAGGAAAAGAAGCAAGCAAGCAAGCAGGAGTAGCCTGCCTGAGGGTGAAAGGGAAAACTACTAGAGAAAATGGGTAGAGAGGAGATGTATACCTGTCCAGGAGATGGAGAGGTGAGCAAAGCTGGCATTCATATAGAGATGAAAAATATTATTATTATTTGTCCGGGGTCTTACATGGTGAGCCTCTTTAGACCTCAGGAGAAAAGGGCACATTTTGTGAAAATTCCTTCTCCCCCTCCTGTGAAATGGGAACCTCTCTGGGGCAATTTCCACACCTGCTGTGAAAAAATGTGAAACTGGAAAGGGGGGAGAGAGATGCTAAAAGGAGGATGAAATGCTGCTGACACCACTAGGTGCTCCTCTCCCTCACCACCAGCAGCAATAGCAGGGGAATCATGGCTGTGAGCAAGTGTGAAAAAATTGACAAAGTAGGGTAATTGTGTGTGTTTGTGTGTTTCCCCACAAATATTTTGTGTCCCTTTTGAAAAGGCCATTTTTGGGGCAGCCAAAACCAAACCTCGCAAAAGATTGGCACACAGAATCACCTGCTGACATCCTCATTAAAGGAAGGGAAGCAGATCAAATAATACAAACTCCCGTACCTATCAGACTGACTCATCCACCCAGAAGAAACTCAAAGAAAAGCTGCATGGCAGCCTCTGAAAGCCAACCCTGATGGCTGCACTTGATATATCTCTTTTTCACATCCGAATGAGTGGCGAATGAAAATGTTGCCACATCAGTAGAAAGAAGATCAAACCAATTGCTGTAAATGAATCCCCAAATGATTTAATTAGCATTGCATTTTAAAAAATGGTCCAGAGTTCCCACAATTGCAAAGCTCTTAGCCTTATGAGGATTGGACGTCTTCCAAACAGCTCAGCAGCCATCCCGAAGGCCTGTTATTGTGCATCTGACACCTTGCCTGGTCGCCCAAATGCCAGCTTTGCTCTTTCCAGCTGAGGACAGCCTTTTCTTTGCATGGGGCTGGCTAATTAGTTTCCTGACGCTGCAATCTCATCCCCCAGGTTATGACTGCTAAGCAGGGGTAGGATCAATCCAAAATATCCCTGTGCTGGTATTGCAAATGATACACACATGTACTGACAGTCTTAGAGTTTCCCACCAGCAGAATCCCTATGTCTGCACAGCAAGTGGTGGGGTGGGGGTGGGGGGAAGTAGACAGAATGAAGACAGAATGCTGGAGAGGAGTTTACGAAGAATCTTACGGTCCCGTTGGCTTGTTCCCATCCCCGTGACGATGTAATGATGATACAACAACAACAACAACAACAAAAGTCAAGTTAACAGGGAGCCCCAGAAAATGGGTTCCTCCTTCTCTACTGTCTCTCTTCTCCCATTATGTTTTTTTTTAAACAACCCCTATTCCACTCCCTCAATGGCACTGCCAGAGGATGGAAATAAGATATACATGGTACTCCTTGCCACTGGAGATCAGCTTGGTTCTCTCTCTGCCTGTGTTCTGGTAGCAGCTGGAGACTCACTTATTTTCTTGTGCATTCGGGGACATACTTACCTTTCCTGCATTGCCTTGGTTCTGTTGGTTTTCTGCCACCGTATTATGTTACGTTGTGTTTATTGTGCTGCTGCCCTTTATCTTCTATGCTGTTTAATTGGCTTTGCTTTTCTGTTGTTGTTGTTGTTGTCGTCGTCATGATGTTGTTTTAAAGTGTTGCTGTTATGCTGTTTTGAAATTATTGTAAGCCACCTTGAAGGCCTCCCTGAGGGGAGGGGGAAAGTGGGGTATAAATACCTGAAACCAGCTTTTCTCAGAATCCTACAGGGAAGTTTACTTTGCAGGGGGCGGGCCAATGTAGGAGTCAGCGCTTCAGGTTTGCGCTCGCTGCTGACCCAAAATTGCTTCTTAAGCATATCTGGGGAGCTGCCAGGACAACCAGGTTGGCTTAAGAAAGTGTTTTTGGGAACAGTGGCGATCACGTTCCAAAGCCCACTTCCGGTTTTCAGCGAGTTATGCTGGCGAAGTTGTAAGGAACGTTTTTGACACCCAGAGAGTAAATGGCTGGCACCGTTCACACAGCCCACGGCCAGAGGCCGTGCCGCCAGACGCAGGTAAGTCCTGCGTCAGGCAGGCTGAGGTGGCTGTTTCAGACAGGCAGCAGACTGGGAGAGGTGGACACTTGGCATCAACATGCTCCTCCCTTGGCCCACCAACTGCTTCCTCTGGCACCAATCACATCCTCTTCTTGCTTACTCTCCCTTGGAAATCAACTGAGAGGAGAATGGGGGGAAATCAGCTTGCCGCCTCCTCCAGTGGTATTGCTGAAAATCATAGCAGTGAAGCTAGAGGAGGGGATTGGTAACCAGGCCCATTGCCATCCTGGAAAGAGAGCCATTGGGAAGAGGATAACTGCCTTCTGACTTCCTCCGTTACCTGGTGCTGCTTCAGAACAGGATGGGCACAGAGGGGCAGCAGAGGAGATAAGGTGGCAACAGGGTAGAAGTGGATCGTCAGCGCTGCCACAGCGTCCTCAACCTCCCTACTTCTTCTGCCTTCTCTGCTGTGTGGCACCAGTCTTCTTCAAAGCAGTCCAGGAGTGGAGCATCTTTGGATGTAGAAAAGGAACTCCTTCTGCTTCCAGGATCTGCTCTGCCTGCCGTGTTTTGAAGGAGCACCAGATAGCAGAGGAGATAGGGATGTGTGGCAGCAGTGGCGATGAGTCGGATGTACGTGTGCTAAAATGTGGGAGGAATGATGGAACGTTGGCTCTGCTTATGGCTGCTGTCCAGCTTTGTCAGACCTAAGAGAGAGAGTCCAGAATAGACTTGGGTTGTAAATGAGTTAAGTTTGGGTGTTCATCTCTCCTGTAAGGCATTTTTACCCAAAGGTGTATATAGGCAACAGGAATTAAATGCGTGCACCTGTGGGCGAGGAGGAAATGGTTTTTAATATACATGCCATACTGCCGTGTCTGGCCATAAATACAAACCATGCAGCCAGAAATGTAAGGAGCTCAAAAAAGAAGAGCTAAAAGAAGCTAAAGGACACTGCTTTCAGTGTTTCAAAGTAGGCACATGATTGAAGTTAGACATTTGTATTGCGCTCAGAGAAACAGAGGGGTAGGATGGGATGGTGCGGGGGGGGGGCTGACCGTCCCCAGGCAGCAGGCGGGGGGGGGATCAAGCTGAAAGCAGGGGGCACCATACCGGCAGTGCGGGCGATCTGGGCGATGGCAGAGAACGCAGTAGCGGCGATCCAGGAGGAAGAAAGGCTTGGAGGAGTTGCAGAAGGCTCCTCCTGCTGCCGCCGCACCATGTTTGTTTTGACCCCCTCCCTCCTATCCAAACCCCGAAGGACGTTTGGCTTTGACTGACATCACTCAGGGGCGGGGTGAGTGATGTCAGTGTCATTCAGAGGCGCGGCTGGCGCGAAACCAGCTACGCTACTTCAAAGAAATGATGCTTAGGCACTGTGTACACCATTGTGGCTGAGAGGGTGGAGAACATCCCTGAAGCCCAATTCTTATCAAGAAGACTTGAGGTGGCAACAACTTGAATTAATTCAAGGGACGCCCATATGTACCACCATCAAAGACATGTGCCTTTGGCTCTCTGTTATTCTGCATGCTTGTGTTCAACTGAGGTGAGAGTGGAATTAAAAAAAAAATCCACAGTATTTGTGAAACGGTACTGCTTTGATCTTTTGATATTGGTTCTGCTTTCATGGGGCCTCATTTCATTCTGACCATATCATAAAATGAAGCAGCTTCATATCTCTGTATGCCGGTTTCACAAAGCCAACATGCTCATCATGTCTGAAAAAACATTCCTCCTCTCCAAAAAGAGGACGGGTGAAAAACAAGTGCACTCACGGAAGGCAAGAGCTTCGCCTCCTCTTCCTTCTGCTTATTATTTCCCTTGTAGAAATGCCACTTTTATTCAGCGTGGCAAGCCCTTTCACTCCGAAGCTGCTTGCCTGCACTCCGATATGGATACTCAGTGTTATTTAAGGCGGTTTGTTGTTTCATAAACACTGTAACCTTCTGTCTGCCAAATGCTAAACAGAACAGCACAGGGAGGTGCGCGGCATTATTTTCCACAACTGTCTGATCTTATAAGCATCTCTCCATGAAATGGATGAGGGTCACCTCTGGCAACATCATGACATGTAATTTATCAGGCCCGGCAATGGTGGAGATACTAAATTTCATTATTCCCCTCTTTCTTAAGTATGCTAAACGGCACCGTGTTCATTTGCAGTTGCTGACCACCAATAAATCTTCAGGCAGGTAGTAAAAAAGATTTCTTCAGAAAGATGGCAAATATGACCCGGGGATCTAAAATCCTGCATAAGCATAAAACCTTGAAGACTGTCAAGCTGGTGTTTTTCTGAATTGATACCAAAATAACAGCCTGCTTGAACGCTTGATCTATTACCAAGCCAATGTAAAAAAAAAAAGAAAAAGAAAAAGAAAAAAGTATGGAGACAGATTACATTAAAAGGAAGGAAAGTGAGACCATGCTAGGTCGACAAATAATTTAACACAGAATGGCAAAGAAAGGTCCAAGCCAAGTCATATACTTATTGGGCACAGGCCAGCCAAATAGAAACACATTCAAGTCCCAATGAGTTTAATGGGAGATATTGAAGGGTGGTTTAACTTAGCAATTGAAGTCAATGGGACTTGAAAGGGCTTCACTTTGACTGAACCATGCCAAGTATATAATATGTTGGAGTTCATGTGAGTTGAGTAGAGAGTGTGCATAAACTGGCTGTGGTCCACATTCACCAGACATCACAGACAATGTGTACAAATGTCCAACAGAAATGGAGGTGAGGGGCATATTTTCCAATCAACATGGATGTTGCAGAAGTGGTATTGAAGCATGTGTGCCTTTCACTCATTGGCCAGTAAATGGTGTGCACGGTGTCCGGGTGGAGAATATTCATAGAGACTTGGGCAGTGTGTGAAAAGATGCAGTTTCCCAATATCGCATGGAGACGAAGTACATTCACTGGCAATATACAAAATCCTGCTGTTTATTTGAGTACATTCTCCACACTATCCAGTGACTGTGCACAATGATCGGTATTTATGCATATTTTCCAATACAGTGGTTCTCATAGTGCTCCCCGCGGGAACTTTGTGAGGGGAGGCGGGTTGAACTCTGTTTGCAGGGCGGGGCCAGTGGGAAAAACACCCCCCAAATCACCTTTTTTTCACTTACCAGGGCTTTGGAGAGGGGGCTTCGGGGAGGCCTGCACGACCCTCCTCAGGCCTCCCCAATCTTCAGATCACCAAAAAACTGCAATTTTCACACTTCCGGTTTTAGTTAAAACCGGAAGTGCTCAAAAATGGCCATTTCCCAGCAATCTGAAGATCAGGGAGGTCTGAGGAGGGTCGGCAAGCCTCCCCAAAGCCCCCCAAGTCTTGGTAAGTGGGAAAAAGGCAATTTAGGGCACTTTTTCAGTGGCAGCAGCAGCGATCCCCGGAATCCATGCTGTCCCTACCCCTTAAGGGGGCAGGGGACAGTTTGTGGTCTCAATGGTGGGTTGCGACCCACCATTTTGAGAACCACTAAACTAATGCTAACCACAATGGAGGGAGGGAGGGAGGGAGGGAGGGAGAGCACATGTATGTGTCAATTGACAATGCGTCAATGTGTATCACAATGCTGTGATACGGTAACTGAACCAGATTCTTAGTGGCTGGCACTGTTAAAGGTTAGTGACAGGTTTTTAGTGATTTCCCTAAGTGAACTCATTTACTGCCTCCTATATAAGTATGGAGGAGAACAGGTTTAAAATTAAAGGGATGGTTTGAATGGTTTTGGGAGTTTCGTAAGTATTTCTGACTTTTTTTTGGACTAGATTACACTGTGTAATACAAAAATTGTTTATGTTTATTTCTTTTTTTAATAATTCAGAAGTGCTGATTCCAATACCACTCTCGGGTCTTTTTGTATCATCAAAACATTTTAGTTCTCTTAAATTTTGTGTTGGTGTTAAATTTGAATGGTACTGTCATTCACCTTTATACCAGGATAAACATGGCCACGACAAGAGGTTGCAAGCTCTCTCCAAGTAGCGAAAATTGTGGGTGAACTATTGGTGCTATGCCAAAAATCGTGGCATTTTTGAAATCCTCACACCAAAATTAATAAAGTTACATCAAAATATTCAGATAATTATTACGCTAACTTAAAAATGTACGCTAACCTAAAAACGTGCGCTAACCTAAAAACGTACCTACATTCAGCTAATTGTTCTAATTCTGTTAAAGTTTTATCTTTATCCAGAGTTTTGTCCCTGTAGTATTCCATACTATTACACTATTCTCTAGTGGAACCATTTCCATTTAAAGTGAAGGGTGGTAGAAACAAAAACAAATGGGAAATAATCTAACTGGAGCAATCGAAGTGCACAATTCTGAAAAAAATGAGAATAAAAGATGAGAACAGATTTATAGCTACTGTGGTCGTGGCCATCTCCTCCTCACCTTGGGGGGGGGGGAATGTTCCTCCTCCAAAGGGCTGTTTACTGACATGACAAGAAAAAAAAGTGGAGAGCATTGAGTTATCCTGCCGTAGAAAATGGACACACGTCAGATGCTTTTAACCTGCACTGTCTTCTTTTGTGTGTGTGTGTGTGTGTGTGTGTGTGTGTGTGTGTGTGTGTGTGTGTGTGTGTGTTTGGCAGTTTCAATGTAAATGTACCCATGAACAAGACTTTGAAGTCTGCTTTGAAGCCACTCTCTCCTACCCAAAGGAGATGTGAATATCTATTAATATCATTTCAGATGACAAGAGCAAAAATCTTTTGTGCTTCTTTCCAAAGCACTCCATGTCTTGGCCTGTTCCAAAATGATTTCTGTCTGAGCCCGAGAGTGTGAAAAGCACCTCACTTCCAAGTGTGTTTCATTTGCATTTTTGTGCTGGGTCACCTACAATTTCTTTTAGCCTTATTTTGAAAGAAGTGCTCATTTACTTGAAAATAAGGCACCAATGCTCATCTGCAATCTCTCGGTCTCTCTCACTCCTCCCCCTCCCCCTCATGTTTTTATAGTGGCTTGCACTCATAGTACAAGACACTGACTGTCTGGGAAATCTTGTCATAGCACTACGTGGCAAAAGAATGTCTATTTTTATACAGGATACAGATTCTCTGTGTACAGAATGATTATACTTTACAAGAAACTGTTATGGAAACACATGTTTTATTCACTGTGTTTACCACTTTAGACAAACAGAAGCTCATTTTGTGATGCCAAGGGTATGTCACTTATTTTGTATCATCGCTACATTCAAGATACATGCCATCCAAAAGGGGGAGCCACAGTATTGTCCTAGGCTTTGAATTGCAAGTTTCTTGCAACTTTCATAACTGTGTGTGTTTTGGTGTGTGTTTATGTTTGTGTGTTTACTTTTTGTTCCCATCTTTTGTAACGGTAAGCAAATGCATTTGAATTTTGTATTGTTATGTTAAGGTAAAGGTATCCCCTGACAATTAAGTCCAGTCGTGTCCGACTCTAGGGTGTGGTGCTCATCTCCATTTCAAAGTCGAAGAGCCAGCGTAGTCCGAAGACGCCTCCGTGGTCATGTGGCCGGCATGACTCTCCTTGCCGCAGCGCGTAGCATGCAGCTGGAACACGGAGCGCTGTTTACCTTCCCGCAAGCGCTACCTATTTATCTACTTGCATTAACATGCTTTGGAACTGCTAGGTTGGCAGGAGCTGGCCAAGCAATGAGCGCTCACCCCGTTGCGGGAATCGAACTGCCGACCTTTCGATCGACAGCTTATGGTTCAGCGGTTTAACCCACTGCGCCACCCGCTGGCCTAATTGTTATGTTACCCCCCCCTCAAAAAAAGGATGATTACAGCATCAAGTCAAAGTTTAGAGAACTATTAGACTATTCAGCTAATCATAAGTGAAACATGGGTTTGAAATAGGTCTTTGCTTTAACAGCGCAATCCTAACCATCTTTCCAGCGCCAGTGCAGCCACAATGCAGCCCCGAAGTAAGGTAACAAATGTTCCCTCACCTTGAAGAGTCCTCCATGACTGCCCCTGCACTACAAAATGCAGTGTCCGTCCTGTTGGTACGGCTACACTGGCGCTGGAAAGTTGGTTGGGATTGCATTGTAAGAGTACACCATATACAATATCTGACCCAGGAGGAGGGCAAGGCAAATTAAGCCATAGGTGAGGGCAGTCTGTAACCATAAAAGAACAGAATCTAATCTACTAGTTGCTCTAGTGAGTAAGCCTGACCTCAAACCTCTGTAGGTGTCAGGTAGATCACTTTTTTTCCATCATTGGCCTATTGCAGGTCTTCTCAACCCCTTCCCAGCCGAGTACCACCTCTGACGTCACTCTCCTGCTGTGTACCACCGGAAGTGACTGGTGATGACATTATCACCAGTTACTTCCGGGTTTTCGGAGGCCAGAAAACGCAGGTAGGAGGCTCTGGGTGGGTGGGACAGCCCATCTCAGCATTCCTGTTCTCACAGTGGCCAATCAGATGCCCCGGGGAGGCCCAGGATCAGGTATGCAGGCAATTAGCACTCTTCTGCCATCGCTCCACTGGTATTCAGAGACACACTGCCTCTGAACGTGGTGGAAGCCTTTAGCCAACAAGACAAGTTGCAGTGAATAGACTTACACACCATGACTTTGTCTAACCCCCTCCCCTTTAAAGCCATCTAGACTGTTGGAGTTATCACTACATCTCTTGGAAGTAACATACATTATGTTCTATAGTTACAGTAATACCTCCTATAATAGTGAATCTTTTTGCACTCATTGGCTACAGTGCTCTTCATCCCAGGTTGATTGACAGCGATTGCAGCCAGTGAGATCAGTGCATTCTGGATAAAGTGAGGCCAATTAGCTCCCTTTTTCTCCAACAGGGTCTCCTATTGTGCCCTTTCAGACAGTGTTCAGTTTTCCAGGAACAGATCTGGGGTTAACAACGTACATGTGTGCCCCTGGTTAACACAGGGATATGTGAAGTGAATCTTTGTAAAGTGAAACTGTTGAGTCTTCAGCAACATCTAGTTGTCAATTGTGGTATAGTGCGTATAGCCTACATAATGTAATGTAATACGTACAGTGCGGTTGCAATAGGGAATGAATGGCAAGTACTGTACTTCAGAGATGTGCCTTTAAAATCCCCAGCCCATCAGCTGTTTGGTGCTAGATTAGTGCTTTGATGTTTAGCGCCTAACAGCTGATAGGGCTGGAGATTTAAAAAGTTGTGTTAAAAAAGATTTGAAAAAAGGGTTGCGAGTGCTTCCTGCCTCCATTTTGTAATCAGCAAGTGGCAGTGACTTTTTGTTAGTTACTGTACTGGGAGACTGCTGTTGTATATGCTGATCATCATTAAATGAACCATCATTAACCGGGGGACACCTGTATAACTTTATTCCTTTTGTCTGTCCTGAATCTCCAGACAATCATTTTCATTAGGGGAACACAAGTTTTCTGTTATATTGGAGAGGGAGAATTACTTCTGTCTATCCAATTTCTCCATACCATGAATACCGTTATATACCTCTATCCACCTATAACCTCTGGTCTTCACCATGTTTTGCTTGTGGGCTTCCCAAGTGTATTTTGATTACCGTTGTAAGAGACAGACTGCTGGATTTGAGGAATTTTGATCGGATCTAGCAAGGCAAAACCTGCCACAATACTGTAAACTTGCGACAAAATTTGGAAAAAAAAACCCAAGTAAAATATTTTGAGTTGTGATGATGAGCAACTGGGGCCATAGATTCAGATTCCATACTATGCTGCCCAGGAGGCACCGGCATTCATTCCCCTGCAAGGGGAAGGCTCATAGCTCATTCACAAGAATACGTTCTTTGAATTCAGAATGTTTGAGAGCCATTGTGTTGTAGCAGTTAGAATGTCAGATGAAGATAGGATTGACTCTGGTTGAAGTCCCCAATCAGCGATGAAGGTCATTGGGTGGCCTTGGGCCAGTCTTGCTCTTTCAGCCTACCTTGTCACATAAGAGTTTTTGTGGGTATAAATAGCCATGTTCATAGCCATGTACAGATAGACCCTTTTTATTCGCGGTTTCAAGTGGTTATACTGTGGATCCTGGACCCGCAAATGTCTGCGCTAAAAAAGCCCCCAAGTGCTGTTTTGCCTTTCGAAAGTCAAACCGCTGTGTTTTCAAGGCTCCACGGGGCTTCTGCAGCCTTCCCAACCCACTTCCGGGTCGCACGGAGGCTCTTCCCCCCATTCTTGACCCAGAATGCACCTTGGTACAAGGCGGGGAGGGGAAGAGCCTTCGCGTGACCTGGAAGTGGGTTGCTAAGACTGCAGAAGCTCTGTAGAAGCTTGAAAATGCCGCAGTTTGGCTTTTTAAAGGTAAAACGGCAATTTGGGGGGCTTTTTTTTTCTTTTAACAGGGATTTTTCGGCAGACGCAGATCTTCACTATCCATGGGAGTGGGTCCGGAACAAATCTCCATGGATAGCGAGATCCGACTGTACATTTCCCTAATCCAGTGGTTCTCTAGTACCGGGACCCACTTTTTAAAATGACACGCTATCAGGACCCACCTAGCTTTACGAGACTTTAAAAAAAAAAGTGATCTAGAAATAAATAAATTTATTTACAAGTAAAGAACTCAGCTGCTTGCAGGGTAATTAGCAGCTGTCTTGCAAACTGCAGGAGCTCAGCTCTTTGAAGGGCAATTAGTAGCTATCTGATTTTTGAATAGCCTCAGGGCTTGTGGGAATTACATATCTGATCATTCCATCACCTGGGACCCACCAGAAATCAGATCGCGACCCACCAAGTGGTTCCCGGCCCACAGTTTGAGAAACAGTGCCCTAAGCTCCTTGAAGGAAGCACGTAAATGTAATTAATAAGAATGATAAAAAATCCCTAGCATCTCCAGTTGGCACAAGTTGGGCAATCCTTTGCTTGATACCAGATACAATTGGACTGAAGGGAATCAGTATAAACATGCTACACACTGTATGTTCATATGACCCTGTGGACCCTCAGTGGCAGAACTAGGGTGGAGCATGTGGAGCAGGAACTCCAGGCGCTCGGGTGGGCGGCGCACTCGGGGAACTTACCCTTGTGAAGCGCTGCGTTGCCTCGGCCCGCCTGCCCGCCCTGGAGCCCGTTTGGCTCCAAAATGAGCGCAAACCGGGTGGGGGGCACGATGCGACGCAGGCCCCGCCCCCATGCGTCCGGGTGCCGGGAGTTCTGGGACCCTGAGTTCCTGGCTAGGTAGACAGA
Source organism: Plestiodon gilberti rubricaudatus (assembly GCA_026170595.1). Lineage (NCBI taxonomy): Eukaryota > Metazoa > Chordata > Lepidosauria > Squamata > Scincidae > Plestiodon > Plestiodon gilberti. Next base: position 83,435,078 of record JANXHW010000004.1, on the reverse strand, counting down.
ATCTGCTGAAGTATGTGTTTGCTTCTTTCCATCCCTCAATTTGGAGATGGAGTGTTCTTGTTGTTTTTTAAATTTGATGTGACTGTTTAGTATGTCTTGGGACCCTGTTTTTTGTGATCTGAACTTATGAGGATTTTCCTTTCATATATTTCTTTGTTGCTACTTCCACATTCACACTTGGGTATTAATATTCAGAAAAAGAACTGCTTTGCTGTTTTGCTTTGTTGTCGTTTATTTCTGAAGTGTCAACGTTCGTCTAAGGAGCCAATATTCTGAAGACACTTGATTACACATTCCATGTTGCAAATAACGAACATTTGCGACAAATCATTGTTTGCCGACGGAATCTTGTAGAACATAAACTCCGGGGCTTTGAAGTGCTTGAGGAAAAAGCAGTGGTTCTTTAAGCTGCTATGATCAATACATCTGGCTCACTGATTTTTTTAAAATAAATAATTCTGTAATCCGTATGTTCACATTAGTTTAATGATAATTTTTCTCTGATCTTCCCTGGAAGAAATACAGTCAGTGTAAGAAAGGCTGTACCTCTTCCTCTATTTAACGATCTGGGCTATAGTTCCACATACACGCTCCCTCTGTTTATGAAGCCATGAATTTGACCTTGTGTTTTTCAGTTATTGAGACTGCAGTCCATACAAAGAAGTAAAAGAACCTGCGGCAATTAAGTTACATCAAGCAAAAACTCTGCCCCAGCTTTTATATGGGACAATTTTGGGGCCCCTTTCCTCCCGTTTCGCCCCCTTGGAACGGGTGCAATCCAAATTTTTAAGATCTATATTCCAGGTGTCCAGCTATGTTTCCAATGCAAGCTTGCGCTTGGACTCTGGCCTGCTCAAGGTTGAGGCTAGGGTTTCCCTAGCCTCTATTAATACTTGGCTAAATCTAAACTTTAATGCCCAGGGCCTATCACTAATTCTACAAGATAACTTTCAATCGTCATGGCTTATGGCAGTTCACAGGAAATTGAGACATTTGGGACTCTCCCCTGAGGTTGTGCTGGCAATGGACTTTTTTCAAGCAAGAGCAGCCATAAGGCAAAGGCTGCTAGACACAGAGCGGCAAGAGGACATCAGCAGAACCCCAAACTTTTTAGCTGCAGAGGACACTAGATATAAAGTAGCACCGGCAGCCTATCTGTCACTGCTGGAGCTCCCTACGCATAGGAGGGCCCTTTTTTTGGCCAGGTGGAGAGCCCTCCCTTCGGCATTTTTGGAGGGCTGTTTTAGAAGGATTCCAATATCTGAAAGGGTTTGCCCGTGTGACTCGGGAGAAGTAGACAGGGGGGTAGCCAGGCGCCCCTGCTACTGGGGCGGAAAAGCCCGCCGCCCCATTATGCAAATTAAATAATTAATTTGCATAATGAGTTTCGGTTTTTTTAAAACGTTTTTTAAAAAGTTTTTAGCGCTAATGGGGCTTCTAACAGTGTATGTATGCTTTGCACCTACTTATCTTGTTCTAGGACGACGTTCAGGGGCGACGAGCTCCTCCGGGGCTCCGGGGCACTTGAATTGCAGAGTTAACACATGCTGAGAGCGACGATGTTTCCAATCGTCGCTCTCAGCATGCGTTAACTCTGCAAAGCGCCCAGGAGCATTTTGCAGAGTTAACGCATGCGCAGAGCAACGATTGGAAACATCGTCGCTCTCAGCATGTGTTAACTCTGCAATTCAAGCTCCCAGGAGCCCCGGAGGAGCTAGTCGCCCCTGAACGTCGTCCTAGAACAAGATAAGTAGGCGCAAAGCATACATACACTGTTAGAAGCCCCGTTAACGCTAAAAACCTTTTAAAAAAACGTTTTAAAAACCCGAAAATAAGCGAAAATAAAAACGAAAGTTAAGGAGGCTCCCGCCCCCCCGGAGCCTTCCCGCCCCTACGCCCTGGGGCCCACCGCCCCACCGCCCCATATCAGACGACGCCTCTGGAAGTGGAGACAGTAGAGCATGTCCTGTTTCGTTGTCCATTTTATCAGGGGCTGCGTGCTAGGTTTATCTTCCCCTTTATTAAAAAATATCCCAGTTTGACTGATGTGGAGTTGGCCAAGATGCTCCTCATGGGCAAAAGCCCCTGGTTTACTATCCAGTGTGCACATTTTTTGGCAGCTGCTTGCAGAACTCGAAAGAGTATTGTCAATATCGAGGGAAATTTTTAATGCTTATTTAAGTTCTTTTTGTTCTCTTTTGTGTAGTGCTTCTTACTTGTTTTAACTTAGGCCTGTTATTTGATGTTTTGATGATGTTGTGTTTTGCTGTTTTATGTTGCTGGTCATTGACCGTTAATAAACTATTGGATTGGACCAGGAAGCCCGGCACTGAGCCCTCCTCGGGCCTCGTGGGCTGATGGCTCTGGTCGGGGGCGGGCAGCTCCTCTGCGTCCCCGGCCAGCCTGGTGCCGGTCCGTCACAGGCTCCGGAGAGCAGGCGGTGGGCGAAGGGGCAGACAAGCGCGGCCACCGTCTGCTGCCACGGGGGTAAGTACGGGTGTCCCTGGGGTTGCCCTTGACAGCAATAATATAATAATTTCCTGGTAATAACCTCTGTTAATGGGTTCTCCGGTAATAATAACGAATACTTATATACTGCTGTTTTAGCTTGGTTTTGCTCTGCTATTTGTGTGCTTATCTCTGTGCTTTTGATATTTTGTTAGCTGCTGGACTATTTTGTTTTTCTTTTGTTTGTACATGAAAGATTGGATATAGATATGGCACTTTTGCATTAGGTGCTATATAAGAATAATTACTAAGAACAGAGCTTGCAATATTTTTTAAAAAGACAACAGCAACAATGAGGAAAGTGGAAAGCATACAAAAGGAAGGGAAAACACCTAACCTTGCCAGTTTCAAGCTGGGCGGTAGAATGGACTTAAGCTGGGTTTGTACATGCAGAAGAATATAGTGGTTGAGTACCGGGGTAAGCCCCTGCAGCCGCAATGCGTCAACTCAGACCTACGCAGACTGGCACAAGTCCATGTTGATCTGTGCAGGCAGATCAGGACCAGTTAGGACCTTAGATTTCGGCGCACACCAATACCAGTGTCGCCAATACCGCCCCCTCCCAGGCCCAATCTGTCCATCCTCCGCCCCGTCTCCTCCCCTGCCCTGTTCCATCCCCTGCAATGGGCTTACCTGTTCCAGTGGGCCTATGTTGCTCCGCTGGCATGTGCTGGAAGGCTATGGCCTTCCCACTGGCCCAATGGCTCGCTGCACTGCTGCAAAGCACTTTATGGTGCTTTTGTGGCCTGCGCCGGTGGAATGCATGTCCCGCCAGCTTAGGCCTTAGATAGGATTGGGCTAGCAGTTTTACTGAAGTCTATTTTACCACCACAGAACCCTACCATTTTGGGCTGCTGCATGTGTAAATCTAGCCTAAGGGTCAAACTACATGTTCTGAGAAGCACATGATTAGCACTTCTGTGTTTGGTATTTCTATAGCAGCTGTGGGTGGGTATAGATATGAATTAGAACTCATAACTCAGCTGTGGGTGGGTATAGATATGAATTAGAACTGTGTGTGGGGGGGAGGCTTCAACTCTTTCCCCGTACAATGGTCCGAACCCCCCAGACACATACAGCTGCAATTTCCCATTACAATTTCTCCATTGCAATTTCTAATGGGAAAGTTCCCATTGATAGAATGAGAATTTGGCTGGAAATTCTAGAGGGTGGATGCCACCACTGGAAAAGCCATGTTCAGTATTCTAATCGTCTTTCATCTGCGGAAGTGGGATTGTAGAGTAATATCTATGCTTGTAATCTCAGGAGGCAATGGGAGTTATGCCATAGGAGGTATTTCTTAAGATGTATAGAAGAGCTGAGATAATGTAGGGCTTTAATATTATAACCAGTCCAGAAACTGAACAGCAAACAGTGCAATTATGCCAAAATCTCCTGCCTTTCCTCAGTTTCCTGGAAGATATCAGGAAAGCAGCTCCTTTACAGCTGAATGATAGTATCTTCTGCTTTAGGAGATATTTCTTATTCTACACATTGGTCACAGGAAAGTTCTTTCTTGTGGAGGTGGAAAGGAACATACAGGGAGACTAATATTTACAAGTTGCTTACTACAGGTGCAGCACTAGCACTGCGTATCCACAGAAGCAACAGAATGATGAAATGCAGCCACTGCAATCTACAGATAATAAGGATTTTTTTTTTCAAATATTAGAACATGTGGGTAGCATTGCTTCCCTGCAGCCTGTAAGTGCATGTGAGCAATGTCTAAACTGGCCACCCCAGTTCTTTTAGAGCAGGGCAGTGCCAGCCCATCCATGAGACCAACAGACCAACTAAAGCAGTTGCCTCGGGCAGCACATTGATGGGGGGTGGGACACCCATCTCTGTCCGCCTCTTGCCTCCACTGCTCTTCCTTCTCCTTCCATTCCCTGGATTGGAAAAGGAAGGGGGGGGCAGAGAGGATGAAGAAAAGTGAAGGGGAGTGCTGAGCTAGAACATTGGAGAGTAGGAGGAGCAGAGGCTGGCACATCATTGGGTTGGGGGGGAAGGAAGGGGGGACAGAGAGGAAGCATTTGGGCAGGCTCAAGGGCAGGCTCAGCATTTGAGTTCCCATTGAGCATTTGGGCAGGTCTTGAAGTCTTGAGCCAGCCCTGGCTGGGCTTTTGTTTCTGTGCTTTGCTGCAGCTTTATGTGTTTATGTGCCATCTGATGTACTTTCTGGAGTTTTTCCATATACAGTAGATTCAGCCAAACTGTCCAGGTTTTCAGCATCTAAAATGAGAACCAGGCTCTAAAACGTGCTGAGCAGTGAGCATTTTTTTTAATTGAATCACCTTTGCCTGCATTTTCAGAAGAGTTCAGTAGTCCAGGTAAATAAGAGCAGGACTGTTTTGTTTCAGTGGCCTTGCATGTGAGCATGACACCTCTGAAAACTGTTGGTGTACCAGGTGGGCTTAGTAGATGGGCTCCTGATGAGTTCAGTGAATCTTCAGCAAGTCTTGTCATTTTCAGTTCCAGTCTCCTTTGCCTGATTTTATTGTCTCAGCATACATTTTAATGTGTACCTTAGGAAACATATGTTTAAGTTGGATATTGTTCATGCCTTTTAAATTCACTACTTTTTCATCTTACTTTAGTGCAGAAGCTTCCTCAAATCTAAAGAATAGCACACTTTTTTTTCCAAATTCAAGAACAGATTTGGGTGATTCACAGCCCGGTCCAGCCCAAGGCAACTGCGGTACAATTCAGGCACAATTGCAGCCCAAGTGCTTTAGGCCCGAGTTGTGCCTGAATTGTGCCTGAGTTGGGCTGCAATTGTGACTGAATTGCAGCCCGGTCCAGCCCAAGGCAACTGCGGTACAATTCAGGCACAATTGCACAATTCAGGCACAATTGCAGCCTAAAAGTGGGTGTGTTCGGGGCGTGTTGGGGGTGTGACGGGGCGGTTACGAATTTTGGTCCGGTTCCAGACACTGGAGAGCCACTGACACGCCCCCTCGAGCCCAACTCAGGCCCAAAATTTGGGCCAGCAAAAAGGGTGGACCCAAATGTGAGGAGACCCATAGGAGCCATTTTACCTTACCCACACCAGCCCTCTCCTGAAAAGTTCTAACACCCTGGGCCCGAGTTGGGCCTGAGTTAGGACCGAACAGGTGTGGCCTAACTCTGGACATGGACCCAAATAGTTACCCTATCAGCACCCAGCCCCACCCAGCCTCTTTCCCACAAAAGCCCAGCCCCAGCCCTCCACTCTCTCTCTCTCTCTCTCTCTCTCAGCACGTGGCGTGGGGTTCTGTCCCCCAGCAGCCACAAAGTGGGACTTTGAAAACTTTTCTAACACCACACTTCTCTCTTCTCCTCTCTCCTCTCTGCCCCCCTCTAGGGCAGAGAGGGCTGTTCTGCCTGTGGCCAAACTGTTTACTGCTGTGCCTGGGCAGCTGTCTCCATGCAAGTGTTTGCTAACCCATGTCTTTCTCCCAGCCCCTCTCTCCCCCCCCCCATACAGGCAACAACACCAGCAGGTAAGTGCAGGGTTTGTGCTGACATGTGGTCTGACGTCTGCCTCTTTGCATAGAGAAATATAGGTAGGATACATGCCTCTATACCAATGTCTTGTCTCATAGCTGCCTGCATAGCCTGCCATGATATGCCTCTATACCAATGTCTTGTCTCATAGCTGCCTGCATAGCCTGCCATGATATGCCTCTATACCAATGTCTTGTCTCATAGCTGCCTGCATAGCCTGCCATGATATGCCTCTATACCAATGTCTTGTCTCATAGCTGCCTGTATTAATGTGAGCACACAATGCCATGAGTGTGGAACTGTAGCCCATATGTAGACACCAGCTGTTCCCCCCCCTCTTTTCTCCACAGGGTCTACCGACAGGTCAGTATTGCTAGGATTGCCATGGTTGTGACCCCCAAGTTGTGTTGTTGTCTCTCTCTTTGACCCCTTTCCCTTACAGGATCATGCTCACCTTACACCCAGGGAAGGAGCGCAGACCAGGCTATGTGTCTCACACCACTCAGCTGTGTTTGATTTCTCTCCCTGCAGACCTTTGCAACTGGCACACTGGCTCCTCTTCAATGGTGATTGCTACCACGCAGCAGCTGCCATGGAACACCCCCATGTTGTTCGTCCCCCCAGGAATGCCCACTACCACAAACCATCCGGGTAGCACCCCTGGGCCTGCAGTCTGGTTGCCCCACGGTCACCTGCCTTGATGCTGCCAGAGAGGTCTGGGAGCCTGCCCTGCAACCCACCTCAGCTGGTGCTGCTGCCCCACCGCCCTGGCTGCCTACTTGCTGTCCCTCCCCTTTCTATGGAGCAGGCCGTGGTTCCACAGGGGAAGAGCCCGCATCTCCAGGTCCATGGGGCTCACCTGATGCTGCTGCTGTGGTCCTAGAGGCTGCTGTGCCTACCCCTGGCAGCCACGCCCGGCCATCTCTGCCACTGTTCCAGAACAATAAAGATGCCCCTGGAAACACATGTCCCCAATGTTGCACAAGCACTGCCCCACACACCCACACAGGCAGGCCCCAGCACACAAGCCTCTGCATGAATCCCAGCCAGGGTCCGCCACAGCCATCCCTGGGAGAACACAGCAGGGGGGCTGCCGGACCCTCTGGGACCAGAGGGGAGGGGGGAGTTGCCTGTCAGGCAGGCAAACACTGACAGGCACTGTGGCGCACGTCCGCCACGTCCGTGAAGAGCCCTTTCAGCAACCGGGGCTCTCACCCACCCTCGGTCCGCCCATCACCGGCGTCCGTGTCCGCCCGTCACCGGCGTCCATGTCCGCCCTCTGTCCGCCCATCACCGGCGTCCGTTTCCGCCCATCAACGGCGTCCGTGTTCGCCCTCGGTCTGTCTGCATGAGAGGCGCCCATTCCTGCATTGCCTCCATCTGCGAAGTGACCCCTGTGCCCCTATCGGTCTCTGCAGACCCCTCTCCCTGTATCCCTCTCCCACCAGCCGTGTTGTCTGTCTGTTTCTGACCCACCCGTGCCCCTCCCCAGCACCCCCTGTCAGTGTGCCTGCCTCCCCTCCCACTCCCTGATGATGGACGCTGGCACCCCCCATGCCGCCAGAGCGCCTGCCGCAAGGTGCCGACGTTGCCCCATCTGGGGGTGTGATGAGCTGCGTGAGCCCTTCCCGCTCGCAGCAGACAAGCCCACGGCATCTCTCGGTCTTGGCCAGGGCACGGAGCAGAAGGCATGCTGGGATGCCTTCTTTGTGGGCATTGCCACGGCCCTTGAGGCCCAGGGCTTCAGGCAGCGCACGGGCATGTCCTGGCGGAGGCGGTTCCAGACCTCATGAGACCCCCCCCCTTGTGCGTGCCGTTCCCACCCCCTCCTTCCCTTCTCTCCCCCGCTCACCCCCCCATGACTCCCACGTGCAGCCTCACCGTGGCTTGGGGGTGGCATCGCAGTCTGCAGGAGGGAGGGCAGTGGCACTCCCCCCTGCGGCAGGTGGCTGATGCCCAGGGTGCCCTGGGGCAGCTGGCACTGGCACAACCTCTGCCCTTCAGCTGACTGTCAAACGCGCAGTGCCTGCAGGCCCGCCTGTGGCTGCCCATCTGCTGCGACCGCTGCAGCAGCTGTGGTAGGTGCACGCAGACGGGCTGAGGAGGGGGCTCTTCGCTTCCACAAGATGGACAGCTCCCCACAGGAGCCTGCCTGCCTCTGCGGTAAGTTTTGCCGCGATCCTGGCCCAATGCTGTTGCCTCCAGCCTAACTCAGGCACAGTTGCAGCCTAACTCGGTCCTAGTTTGGGCCACAATTGGGCCACAATTGGGCCTCAACTGTGCCTGAGTTAGGCTGGACTGAGCCCTCAGAGAGCAATCCAGTTAAATTCCGGAAAGGCGGAGTGAGTGCTCTGCCGTTTGAAGCCATGGCAAACATGCCATAAAGCATGTTTGTGATGACTTTAAATTCCGGAAAGGCGGAGTGAGTGCTCTGCCGTTTGAAGCCATGGCAAACATGCCATAAAGCATGTTTGTGATGACTTTAGAGTAAGGGCGGCCAACGCGGAGGCCGACCGGCCTCCCTCCGCTGCCAGATTGTTCCTGCGGCTGCTGGAGGCAGTAAGTGAAGCACCGGCGGGGGCAGTCCGGGCGGCAAGGGAGGGGGGCCGTTGGCCGAGCCAGCCCGGAGGGGGGTAGGGATGGTGGCCGCCATATCCTGACCCGTTCCCAGGCCACCACGGGTTCTCATTGAGGTACAAATACCTTGGTTTGCAAGCATATAGTAGGGGTAGATGGAAAGCTAAAGGAGAACAAACACTCACTGCCTCAGTAAATCGCTCCTGTGATACTCTTATCCTCAGAGCTGGCCTTAGGAGCTGCAGGGCACAATTGGAAACATTTGTTGCGGGTCCCCAAGTTCACAACCATATAGACCTACAATATACTGTATAAACCTGCAATGTGGTGTTGCGTGTCTTGTGCATTCAATGCGTTGTCTTGTGCATTTGACGAAACTGGAGTAGATTACCCTAGCATGGGCCCCCTTAGGCGCGGGGCCTAAACCTGTAATGTGGTGTTATGTGTATGTTGCAATGTGTTGTTGTGTGTATTTGACAAGACTGGAGTAGATTATCATAGTGTGGTGGGCCCTTAGGCTTGGGGCCCAATTGGGAGCAATTGGCCCTTAGGCTTGAGGCCCACTGCAGATTGGGAGCAATTGGTCCAATTGGCTTAAAGCCGGCCCTGCTTATCCTTATTAAAGCCGGCCCCCCTTATCCTTATTAATTTTGCCTTGCTGAAACAAAGCAAAGTTCACCTATTCCAGCATTCTGTTTCCCATCATGACCAACCAGATGGCTCTCACAAGATCAACTGACTTATAAATGGAACCATGCGGAAGAAAACAAAATATTACAAGAAGCTTCTACGAGCATTATTAGGAGCTTCTAACCCATGGGGGGTTTGCCTATTTGATGGGGAATGGCCATTGGTCCCCTCCAATTCTGAGTCTGTGAAAGTAGCAGTCAGTTCCCTTCTGCTGCTTGGAAAGCAACTATTGTGATTGCCTTTTGTTGTGCCAGCTACAAATTGTGCTGGACTCTTCAATCTAATCTCCATTAGTTGTCTGAATCAAAGGTGTATGCATACGCCCCGCTTCAGATTAATGGAAGCATTTTCACTTGATTAAGGAAGATCTTGCTCAGCCCCTTCTGATCATTTGCAAATGGACCTTGTTTTGCTTAGTGGTAATAACAATGTCCCTGAGCTCTAGATGTGAAAAATGTGGCATGCAGGAATCTGATGCACAAATCAATGCCTAGACTGCTATTGACAACAGATAGTCTTGTATTGAATGAGGTTCACTGAGCATCGTTATATTTTGTTGCTTATGTTTAGTGTATTCTATTGTTTATCTGTTTCAATGAAATATGCCACTATTCCAACTTTCTTAAAATACAAATGGAGTTTTTTTTTCCTGTTGAAATGCTGCATGTTTCCTATTTTTTTTAAAAAAAAAATAATGATCCTAATTTATTTTGCAATTATCTACCTGTACTTTTTCAAGCTTTTTGAGATGTGCTGGAGAGGCGTTGCCCCAAATCCTTTTACAAGATTGATGGAGAACAATGGCAGCCCAGTCCAGCCTAAGGCCTCAGCGGCACAATTCAGGCACAACTGCAGCCTAAGCGCCTTAGGCTCGAGTTGTGCCTGAATTGTGCCGCAGACGCCGAATTTGTGCTGCAATTGTGACTGACATAGGGTTAAGGAAAGTTGACCAATTCAGTCCTAAGTTCGGCATAAGAGCTATTCTGTCCTAAGTTTGGCCTAAAAGTGGGCGTGTTGGGGGCGTTTCGGGGGAGTGACGGGGGCGGTTACGAATTTGAGTCGGATTCCAGACACTGGCAAGCTCCGACACGCCCCCTTGAGCACAACTGCAGCAAAAAATTTAGGTCAACAAAAAAGGTGGACTTAAATTTGAGGAGACCCATAGGAGCCATTTTACCTTACCCACTCCAGCCCTCTCCTGAAAAGTTCTAACACCCTACGCCTGAGTTGTTCCTGAGTTAGGACAGAATAGTTGTGGCATAACTCTGGACACGGACCCAAATAGTTACCCTATCAGCACCCAGCCCCACCCAGCCTCTTTCCCACAAAAGCCCAGCCCCAGCCCTCCTCTCTCTCTTTCTCCCTCTCTCCCTGAGCACGTGGCATGGGGTCCTGTCCCCCAGCAGCCACAAAGTGGGACTTTGTTGGTGGAGGGCAAAATTCACAAACACCCCACTTCTCTCTTCTCCTCTCCTCTCTGCCCCCCTCTAGGGCAGAGAGGGCTGTTCTGCCTGTGGCCAAACTGTTTACTGATGTGCCTGGGCAGCTGTCTCCATGCAAGTGTTTGCTAACCCATGTCTTTCTCCCAGCCCCTCTCTCCCCCCCCCCACAGGCAACAAAACCAGCAGGTAAGTGCAGGTAAGAGCAGGGTACGTGCTGACATGTGGTCTGACTACTGCCTCTTTGCATATAGAAATATAGGTAGGATACATGCCTCTTTACCAATGTCTTGTCTCATAGCTGCCTGCAATGCCTTCTCTGAAATGCCTCTTTACCAATGTCTTGTCTCATAGCTGCCTGCAATGCCTTTTCTGAAATGCCTCTTTACCAATGTCTTATCTCATAGCTGCCTGCAATGCCTTCTCTGAAATGCCTCTTTACCAATGTCTTGTCTCATAGCTGCCTGCAATGCCTTCTCTGAAATGCCTCTCTACCAATGTCTTGTCTCATAGCTGCCTGTATTAATGTGAGCACACAATGCCATGAGTGTGGAACTGTAACCCTTATGTAGACACCAGCTATCCCCCCCCCTCTTTTCCCCACAGGGTCAACGAACAGGTCAGTATTGCTAGGTGTGCCATGGTTGTGACCCACAAGTTGTGTTGTTGTGTCTCTCTCTTTGACCCTTTTCCCTTACAGGATCATGCTCACCTTACACCCAGGGAAGGAGCGCAGACCATGCTATGTGTGTCACACCTGTCAGCTCTGTTTAATTTCTCTCCCTGCAGGCCTGTGTTTAATTTCTCTCCCTGCAGGCCTTTGCAACCGGCACACTGGCATTTCTTCAATGTCGATTGCTACCACACACCAGCTGCCATGGACCAACCCTTGTTTTTTGTCTCCCCAGGAACGTCCACTACCACCTTCCTTCCTGCGAGCACCCTTGGGGCTGCAGTCTGGTTGCCCCACTGTCGTCTGCCTTGATGCTGCCAGAGGTCAGGGAGCCAGCCCTGCAACCCTCCTCAGCTGCCGCCGCTGCTGCTGCTGCTCCACCTACCTGGCCGCCTACTTGCTGTCCCTCCCCTTTCTATGGAGCAGGCTGTGGTTCCACAGGGGAAGAGCCTGCACCTCTAGGTCCATGGGGCACACCTGCTGCTGCTGCTGCTGCTGCTATCTTCTGAGTGGCCGCTGTGACTACCCCAGGCAGCCTCGCCTGGCCATCTCTGCCAATGTTCCAGAACAATAAAGATGTCCCTTGAAACATATGTCCGCATTGTTACACAAGCACTGCCCCCCACACACAGAGACAGTCCCCAGCACACAAGCCCCTGCATGAATCCCAGCCAGGGCCTGCCACAGCCAGCCCAGGGAGACCACAGCAGGGGGGCTGTCAGACCCTCAGGGGTCAGAGGGGAGTGGGGAGTTGGGGGGCCTCTCAGGCAGGCAAACACTGACAGGCGACATGGCGCACGTTCTCCATGTCCGTGAAGAGCCCTTTCGGCAACCGGGGCTCTCACCCGCCCTCGGTCCACCCGTCAACGGCATCCGTTTCCGCCCTCGGTCCGCCTGTCAATGGCGACTGTTCTGCCCAAGGTCCGTTTGCATAAGAGGCGCCCGTTCCTGCATTGCCTCCATCTGCAAAGTGATGCCTGTGTCCCTATTGGTCTCTGCAGACCCCTCTCCCTGTATCCCTCTCCCACCAGCCTTGTTGTCTGTCTGTTTCTGACCCACCCGTGTCCCTCCCCAGCTCCCCCTGTCCGCCTGCCTGTCTGTCCGCCTCCCCTCCCACTCCCTGATGATGGAAGCTGGCCACCCCCCCACCCTGCCAGAGCGCCTGCTGCGACGTGCCGACGTTGCCCCATCTGGGGGTGTGATGAGCTGCGTGCGCCCTTCCCGCTCGCAGCAGACAAGCCCAAGGCATCTCTCGGTCTTGGCCGGGGCACGGAGCAGAAGGCATGCCAGGATACCTTCTTTGTGGGCATTGCCACGGCCCTGGAGGCCCAGGGCTTCAGGCAGCGCACGGGCATGTCATGGCAGAGGCAGTTCCAGACCTCATGAGACCCCCCCTTGTGTGTGCCGTTCCCACCCCATCCTTCCCTTCTCTCCCCCGCTCACCCCCCCATGACTCCCACGTGCAGCCTCACCGTGACATGGGGGTGGCATCGCCTTCTGCAGGAGGGAGGGCAGTGGCACTCCCCCCTGCAGCAGGTGGCTAATGCCCAGGGTGCCCTGGGGCAGCTGGCACTGTCACAACCTCTGCCCTTCAGCTGACTGTCAAACACGCAGTGCCTGCAGGCCTGCCTGTGGCTGCCCATCTGCTGCGAACGCTGCAGCAGCTGTGGTAGGTACACACAGACGAGCTCAGGAGGGGGCTCTTCGCTTCCACAAGACTGACACCTCACCACAGGAGCCTGCCTGCCTCTGCAGTAAGTGTTGCCTCGATCCTGGCCCACTGCTCTTGCCTCCTGCCTAACTCAGGCATAGTTGCAGCCTAACTCAGCCCTATTTTAGGCCACAGTTACGCCGCAATTGTGCCTCAATTGTGCCTGACTTGTGCTGAGTTAGGCTGGACTGAGCCCTGGGTCTCCCATACTGCCTTTCAAATCAAGGCGATCATCAATTCAAAGCATTGAGTCCCCTGCCAGAGTTGTATACCCACTATTACAAGACACGAATACCTGTCATCACATGCCAGTGGAAATATGCATGAACAAAATTGTTGTGTACACAAGAGACCTGAGTTATGTTCCTTTCTCCAAACATAAGCATCCACCCTTAGCTGTGGACAGATGGGACACCAGTGTGGACTAAACACCAAGGTACATGGAGACCGTGAGGCCCACTGCAGTGATTCATCCAAGCAATTGTAGTGCAGATGTATCAGTTCCTGAGCATACCAAGAACCCACTTGTTGCTTATCCCACTTGGTGCTTATTTGGTGCCAAGGATTCCACTTGGTGCTTATTTCTGCTTGTGATGATTGATTATCCTATCATGTGTCCATTTAAATGGAAGAAAAACATTGTCCCTTTTCATTCATGGGGGGGGGGGGAATATGCTTTTACAAATGATGATTATGATACAAAAATGTACATCTTGCAAAAATGTTGCAAGAAGCTTCTAGGAGCATTATTAGGAGCTTCTAATCCATGGGGGCTTTGCCCATTTGATGGGGAATGGCCATTGGTCCCCTCCAATTCTTCTGATTCTGTGAAAGTAGCTGTCAATTCCCTTCAGTTGCTTGGAAAGCATCGGCAGTCTCCTGTTATGCCAGGTACAAATTGTGCTGGAGTCTTCAATCTGACCTTTGACTTTTGCATAGGTACAAAGTCCCCACAAAGTCCTGCCCTTGTGCATGTGCGTTTGTTTTAATTCCAGTGTTGTCATTTATTTCAGTTGAGTAGTATTCTTACTGTGACTGATACGTTTCTGAGGCACAAAAGAACTGAGTAAAGAAAGATGACTTGTGCTCATAATGGAATATTACCTTGCCCTGGCATTAAGTGATCGGTGTATCGATTGAGAAGAAACGTAAGGATGCCCCATTACATACCGGTAATAATATCCACTGGAACAGATCCAGTGAAAGACTTCCTTATGTCACTGGCAGTCGTTATGCACCCAATTTTATGCCATCACAAAGAGCACTTTTCATGTGTGTGTGTGTATGTGTGAGACTACAGTCTCTTTTGAAATTCAGGATTCTTTTTATTGCCTGCTAAGTGCCCAGGCTGACTAGCATGAAATTTAATTTGTGCTAATCAACTTGAGGTGAGGGGAGCAGAAAATTAATGGGTCTCATTTTATGTTACATTTTTACAGCAACCTCTCCCTAATTATGTCCCTTAATAAAATAGAATATGTTTTGTATTGAAGCTTTTATACTTCACAAACCCATAATTTAAACAGTAATTGCACCAGGATTGTGGAGGGGAAAACTGTGTAGCTGTTGTACTTTTCTTGGAGGGGGTGTGTGCTGACAGTGTGCTTGAAGGGTAGTTTACCTCAAAAAGCAGTTGGGCTTTATGTGGGGGGAGGAAAAACACACACGCTCAGCTCACCTGCATCTAGTGACTGATTCCAATGCTTTGTAAAACATAAGAGCACTATTGGATCAGATGAACAATCTATCTGGTCCACTATTCTGCTTCTAAGAGTGGTCAGCTAGATGCCACTGGGAAGCTCTCATGCAGGAGCTCAGTGTTTTGTATGTTCAGCACCTGGCATCTCCAGGTAGGGCTGGAAGATGTCTCTCCCTCCCTCTGTCTGAAACCCCGGAGAGTCGCTGCCAGTTAGTATATAATACTGAGCTAGATGGAGTGATGACTTCACTCAGTATAAGGCAGCTTCATATGTTCATGCAGTGTCGTCGCTGGAGGTGGGACGGAACGCTAAGTTCGGCAACGCTCTGACCTCTGTTACTCACCAGCACGAGGCGGCCCCACCCCCTCGCCTTCGGAGCCAGTCAGTGGGGTGAAGGCAACGCACAGGAGACTCCCTGTGCCCCACCTCCAGTGGCACTATGGTGTTCATGAAACCAGTGGTCTTCTGCTGTTTGGTACTGAGAGGTATAATGCCTCCAAATACGGTCCATATAGCAATGATAGAAAATACCCATTAATAGATCCATCTTGCCAGAATGTGTTTATCTATCTTCCTTTTAAAATCCATCAAAGCTAGTTGCCATCACCATTTCTTGAGGCAGGGATTCCCTACGTTACAACCCAATCCTATCCCCTGCCAGTCCGTAGCACGCAAATGCATCAAAACTGGTATTGAAAGAGATCAAATACTAAAAAGAATAATGCACAATTATAAAAGTCCTCCTGGAAAACATACAGATGTTCTTATGGGTCTAAAAGACAAATAATTCTCTTCAGTGCTGTATTTTAGTGTGAGTCAAGTTCATGAATCCTCAAATCTCACCCAGGAGGTTAGTTGGGCTCAGCTGCATGATAACCACCCCTGAAAAGTGGCTTCCAAGAGATGATGGCTATATTTTAACAGTCTCTCATTTTTTTTTGTCATATGTATTCATGTATAATGTATTGCATTTATATCCTGCCCTTCGTCCAAGGAGCTCAAGGCAGTTCACGTTGTTCTCTCCCCCTCCCCGCCCTCAGTCTCTTCACAACAATCCTGTGAGGTAGGTTAGGCTAACAGATAGTGACTAACCCAAGGTTACCCGGTAACCCAATAATGAGTTTGGACTTGAACCCAGGTCTCCCAGTCGTAGTGTGACACTCTAGTCTAACCACTACGACAGAATATCAGAATGGTTTTTGACAGGATTTTTAGAGTTATTTTTAGAGATATTTTTAGAGCATTTTAAGGGAATTTTCTGGAAAATTGAAATATATTCTGATAGTTTTGTGAGTAATTGGGATTAAGGAGTGCAGATTAAATTTGTCCGGTGACTTTCTTTCTTCAGTCTATCATAGGATGCTGTCGTATACCGAGTCAAATCATTGGCCTATCTACCTCAGCTTGTCAACACAGGCCTGGCAACAGCTCTCCAGGGTTTCAGACAGGATTTTTGATCTGCCCTGTCATGAGATGCCAATAATTGAACCTTTGACCTTGGACATGCAAAACAAGATGCTCTGCCAGCAGTGGCGTCGCTCCCGTCAAGTGACGGGAGCAGGCCGCCACGGGGTGACACGCACCCCCGCGCGTGTCACCTCCATGACGCGCGTCGCCCTCCAGACGCTCCGAGGCCGGCCCGGGAGCCGGCCTCGGAGCGTCCGGCCCAGCCGGCGCATCAATGCATCAATACAGGTACTTTTACTGTTTTCGCACATGCGCAGACCGTTTTGAGGGCAAGAGGGCAGGCCCTTGCCCTCAGAAATGGTCTCTGCGCATGCGCGAAAACAGTAAAAGTACCCATATCGACGCATTGGGCCTTCTTTCAGAAGGCCCTGGAGCGCTGGCCGGGCCAGATGCTCCGACGCCGGCTCCTGGGCCTCTGTTAATCTCCTTAAAACTCATTGAAAGGCATTTTGTGTGTGTCCAGTCAGGTACAATTTAGCGTTTCAGTGGCACCCTAACCACTGCCATATTTTCCTAGCACTTTGCAAATGCAACAGGTTGCTCCTTCCCCAGCCTTGTTCTCTTATTAACATGGAAATAAGCAAGTCTAAAACAGCAAGAATATTATCTCAAGTCCATGTGCATTTTGGATAGTTTGCATTTTTTTTTACACAGTGTTTGCTAGACTTTCTTCTCATCTTACAGTGTGCTGTTTTCTGACCTGGGCGTTGCTTTACAGTTATAATCCTTTGGTTTTTTTTAAACACACTTATAACCCAATCCAACTTAAATCTCCGTGCAGTGATGCAGCAGTGCCGACGCGGGCTATACTGCATCTGGGGGGGGGGGATTTTTGGCTGCTGGAGGTATCCTTTGGGTAAGGGGAAATTTATCCTCTTGCCCCTGGGTAAGCCACACCAGCTGCAATGGGTCAATTTGGACCTGCACCAGTGATATCGCTGTCGCAAGTCCATGTTTCATCTGTACAAGCAGATCAGGCCCGGAAAGGGAGACTGGATATGGTGTGCACCAGCCCTGCCAATCCCGCACCCTCCTGTGCCAAATACGTCCTCCTCCCCATTGCTACGCTCCCTCCGCCCATGCGCAGGACTTACCTTACTGCCCATGTACAGGACCTATTAGATGACTGCTGGTGACAGCGGGATAGCTTTGGCCTTCCCACTGGCGTGCCTGGGTCTTCGCTGTCGCAAAGAACTTTACGGCATTTTTGCAACAGCAGGCGTCAGTGTAATGCATGTTCTGCCAGCGCAGGCCCTAGTTAGGATTGGGCTGTAAATTAGGATCATTCACTGTGCCATTTGGCACTCCTGTGTAATGATGGGAGCTCATTTCCATAGACATGCACACTTCTTATCAGATCATGATGGAAGAAATTGTGCACATAAACAAACTGATGCCCAGGTAGCATTAACATCATTATTAGTTTTTTTTTTAAAAAATGCAAATTTTGAGCATTTATATTTTCATATACGTCCTGCCAAGAACTAGTGTAAGTAATAAGCCTGCGCATAAGAAAAATGTGTGACTCTCTCCCGAAGCAGATTGTTCATTTGTCACGAGTCACCTCTTCACAGATTTAAAGGCTACTTCAGGTGACCAATGTCTCGAATTAGTGAATCCAGAAACCTAGCAAAAAAAAAAAAAAACCACCAACAACCACCACCTCTCCCCACAAAACCCCTACAATTTTCATATCAGTGTCATATTTAAATGAAGTCGACATCAGGAGTCTGGAGGCGGTAAGCATGAGTACGTCAGTGATGGCAGGTATGATGTGTACTGACTTTAAGACAAATGCATGTAGAAGGGAGGAAATCAAGGTACAGCAGAATGGTGGAGACAACAAACTGTTGGAAAGATGCTACAGGAAGTGGTGCAAGGACATGCAAGGTCTGATGGCTCTAGAGAGGCTGAGTGACCACCAGCTCCGCATTTGCTGGGGTTTGTACGTGCCTGTACATGATGGTCGGACTAAAATAAAGGAAGACATACGGACATGAAAGAATGGTGAAGATACATGAAATATATCAAATATAACAGTGGAAACTCAAAGTCTACTTCCATGTATTTTGATAGTATCACTATGCTTTAAGATAACATATCTCAAACTGTGGGTTGGGACCCACTGGTGGGTCGTGACCCGATTTCTAGTGGGTTGGGAGCAAACAAAGCCTCCAATGAAAACACTGGTGATGGAAAGATCCGATAACTATTTGCCTCAAGCTCTGAGGGTCGAGCGCAGAGTGTCAGCGGTGAAGTTGGCCCTCCTGCTGCCCTGCGCCTTGGTATGCTCAATAATGGCTGCAGCTGTTACGTCACTTCTGGTGTGGGGGAGGGCGGTCGGGGAATTGCCACTGCATCAACCTACCATAGTCCACCTCAACTCACTCTCCTCTCCTCAGCATCTGACTTTTTCAGTATATTACCGCTGGGGCTGGGATTGCCTGTTGCTTTTGCCTCTGATTGATCGTCCCTTGCTCTGTGGATGCCTCCCGGTCCACACCCACCCCACACAGGATGCAGCTGCTGCCATTTTGGCACCACTGCATTGGCCAGGGGAGGGGGGAATGAATAGAATTGGACTGTCAGTCTCTTCCATCCTCAAGAGCACCAGGACCACAACTGGAGGTGGAAATGCCACAGAGTGCTGTTAAACCTATAGGCCAGTTGTGGGCCTATAATAGTGACACATTCTTTTTCCCCCCCATATTACCATTTTCCCCCCTGCAGAATAAGAATTGAGTTCATTTTCTATGTCTCCATAGGTTCTGTTTGTCATAAGGATATTGTGTGAATGTGAAACAGGGGAGAGGAGTTTATGGCATTATAATAGCCCACATGTTTATGGGATTAGAGCATGAATAGGGCAGAATGGTTCATAGGGTTTTAAATGTTAGCGCAGGGAGTCCAGAAGAAAGTATCTACATTATTAAATTGTGTGGCATATTTAAAAGCATTGAACTTCTTTTCTCTACTTGCTGTGTTTTGCTACTGCTAGAAATAAGCCTGAACTCAACCAATGTATAATAGTTCTAAGGAAGTAACTACTGTTCTCTACATGGAAGAAAAACCAATGTATTAAGAACATAAGAAGAGCCCTGCTGGATCAGGCCAAAGGCCCATCTAGTCCAGCTTCCTGTATCACAAAGTGGCCCTACCAGATGCCTCGGGGAGCACACAACACAACAAGATACCTGTAACCTGACGCCACTCCCTTGTATCTGGCACAGAGAAAACCTACTCCTCAAACCAGGAGGTTGCTTATCCCCATCATGGCTTGTAAGCTGTGATGGACGTTTCCTCCATAAAAAGTCCATATTAGGAGGGCACTGACTTTACTTGTGTTGAATTTTCATGATATTCGATTTTCTGTGCTAAAAGCGTCTCTTGGAACATCCCCTCCCACCACCATAGTGGCCTTTCATTTTTTAAAGTTCTCTTCACAGTCCCAATTTGCTGCCGCTTCTGCACCATTTCCAGTGGTTCTTCATTGCATGATTCCATTCAAACAGGGATCATGTAGTAAGCATAACGTCGTCATGCTGACGTATAGCTATGTGATGGTATCACTGAGGCCAAGCCATTTTCTTGCATTGTCCTCACTCTAAATATTCAGAAAGAAGAGAGGATACATCCATGCTGCCCAGACAAAGGAAGTTAGCCCCTGCTTGAAAGCCAGTCATGTCCGACTCTAGGGTGCAGTGCTCATCTCCATTTCTAATGCTGCAGAGCCAGCGCTGTCCGAAGACACTTCCTTGGCCATGTGGCCAGTATGACTAATGGAACGCTGTTACCTTCCCATTGCAGCGGTACCTATTTATCTACTTGCAATTTCTCGCTTTTGAACTGCTAGGTTGGCAGGAGCTGGGGCAGGAGCTGGGGCAGGAGCTGGGGCAGGAGCTGGGAGCTCACTCCATCACGTGGCACTTGGGTCTCAAACTGCTGTCCTACTGACCTTCCGGTCAGCAGTTCAGCATCTTAACCACTAAGCCACCATGGCCCCCTCTCCAGACAGATAGGGGGACACTATTTTGCTATGCTGCACTGCTGGCTCCATTGCCTACCAGTTCTAAGAAGTAAGAATTTCACTCATTTCATTAGAGTCAGCTCTAATGCTACATAGTTATGCAGGACTAAGGCCCCCAATCCTATTAAGCACATTAAGCAGAGATTTTCTTATCTATGTTGTGGATCTTTCTTGTCCCCTGCTGATGCAACACAGAAAGAAAAATGTAAGACAGAAGAGAGAGAATGAAAGGAAGTGCAATGGGCTAAGTTTGAGATATATGGGTGGATGAGAACACTTTCAACACAGCCTGGGTCCCCAGGACCCTTGGAGTGGCTAGCTAGTCAGTGCTTGAGTGTGCATGTGAAAGAGAACATAAGGGGGGGGGAGCATATCCTTCCAAAGCTTTAGTGAAAGCTTTTTTTAAAAATCAGCTTTCTTTCACCGAAGTGTGATTTAAAAAAATAGTGCATGGATATTCTTTAGTTCAACATGTAATTTTATCCACCCACTCAAATTAGCAATTTACTACCATATTTGGATTGTTAAAAAAAATAATAATTGGATTTGCTATTGACACCTTTTTAATCTTATCGAAATAATTTATTTTCATCTGTCCTCGTCTGCTGAATCATATGCCACTCGCCACACGGAGAGGAAAGAAGGAACGAAGGAATAAATTAAACATCCTCATCAGGTTTTAGATTACAGGACAACATGAATGTCACTTTTATTTTCATTTATGAACGCTAATAAAGCAATCAGGCACATTTACGTTTCATTGATTGACACAGAATGACAAGATGCATAATTCATGCGCAGCAAATGTGAGCTTGTTGGCTGTTTGTTACCTGTGCAATTGATTTCAATTTTCAAAACTAATAGGAATGCATATTTGTTGTTTATCACTAGTAGAAATGCCAGAAAGTCTGGTGGCATACTTAATGAGGCATGCTTTTCCCTTTCATCATAAACATATTACTTAGCTTTCCCTCTCATGGAAGTGTTTGTTAAATAAACGATAGCCCCAACGTTCTGTTGTATCTTCTAACCTTCCGTCACAGTCTAATGTGACCTGTAAACGAACATGCATTGATCAGAGCCATCTCGAAAGGTTCTCCAATGAGATGGGGCATACATCCATGAAACGAATAAATAATTACATGACATCTAGTTGACTCATTTCTTCAGCACATGGCTGCATTTGAGGGCCTGTTCCTTGAAGACTTGCATTTATGGTTTCTCTCTCCCATTTCTTTTTTTTTTGGGGGGGGGGGGGAGAGGGGCATGCATATCAAACATTAACAGCCTAATCCTATCCCCCTCCACCAGTGCCAATGCAGTCACACCAAAAATGTGCGTGCTGCATTCTATTGGGGGGGGGGGGACCCGAGGACAAACAAACTAATTTTTAAGAGGTTAGACTTTCATGGCCAGTGATAATTAAAGACGA
This sequence comes from Plestiodon gilberti rubricaudatus, assembly GCA_026170595.1. Classification (NCBI taxonomy): domain Eukaryota; kingdom Metazoa; phylum Chordata; class Lepidosauria; order Squamata; family Scincidae; genus Plestiodon; species Plestiodon gilberti. The sequence goes on along the minus strand of JANXHW010000004.1, from coordinate 83,413,368 downwards.
TAAGATGTGTATACCGGGTTTTGAAGCCATGACTTAGATGTGTTTATTACATTAAGGGCGCAATCCTGACCTAAAATAGGGCGGCGGAACAAGCGTTCCACCGCCCTAAGCCATCACGAAAGTGCCGTAAAGCACTTTTGCGACGACTCACGAGCAGGGAAGGACAGCACAAGGCCGGCCTATCCTGCTCCGCCACCCGGACCATCTCCCGCCCGCTTCCCAAACCAGGTGAGGATCCAGCGGAGGGGGGGCAGTCTGGGAGCAAATGGCGGGGGCAGATAGGCCCAGCTGATCAAGGAATAGGCCTCGGCCAAATCCTGACCCCGTCGATCGGCTGAGCCATTACACGTCCTCCTCCGACTTCCGCCAGCAAAATAGCTGGCATAAATCCAAGGAGGTTATCAGCCCCAGCGAGCGTCCCCTTCCCTGAGTAGACTTTCCGCCACGGGCTGCCTGCTGCAGGCTGCCTGCAGCGGAGATCAGGATACGGCGGCCACCTTGGCCGTCCGGCGGATCTTTAGAGCAGGATTGGGCTGCCCAGGATGTTACGAAATGTAATAGGATTAACAATACAGAGGTGACATTTTAATCATCTTTTGAGGGTTATCATCGGGTTCAGAGAGAACCCAGTCCACCACTGAATAGTTAGCCTTTTCTGATATGTTGGGTGCTCTAAATGATCTCTGAACCTGATGATGATGATCTTGTGTCCTAACATTGTTACAGGAAGAGGGAATTAAGCGCAGAGAGCCTCCTATGTCATACGTCTGTTCTTGATTCGCCCATCCTAAAGGAGCTATTCACACCACAATAAAAATAGGGCCATTAGTTGGGCTCCAGTTACATGCATTTGCATGTAACGTATGGTTTGATTCAGAGTTCAGGTGAGGCCCAATAGGCCTGACTGAGTGTTTACCAAAGGGGATACGGACACGGACATGGACACACACACACACTTCCAGAATACTGTGTAGAGTTCCGTGGCAGAGAACACAGAAACATTTCTCTGAAGGTAGCAAATATGAAAACTACTTCTCTAAAGCATGGGTGTCTGATTACAGGTCCTTTCCTGTTTTATCTGTATAAGAATCTATATGCAGAGATAAGATTAATCGTGAAAAAAGTTCTTATAGACCACTTGACGGCTCTAGATGATGCATATACTAACATCGCAATCCCATCAGCCCCAGACCATGAAGTGTCACCAAGGGAGCCCGCACTGCATGCTATGGGTTGAGTGGGGCCAGAAAGCCCATCTTTTTTACTTACCTCTTCATAGGCCGCCTGGTCTCCAATGGGTCTCCTTGGACCTACACTAGCTCTGTAGCTGTTTTAGGTCTGAGGAGACCCCTGGGGGCTGGTCTGGTCCGGGAAGTGGGATAGGATCTTGGCAAGTGCATCTGCCACCAAGATTGTCCCCTCCTGTCCCCACCCAGATCCACCACACTGCCAATTTACTGGTAATGATGGGAATCAGAGGAGGTAATTACTGGTAATGATGGGAGATAGCAGCATGCCACTGTCACCTCTAGCCTTTTGTCCTGGTGACCGTGACCTGCCAAGCATTAGAGTGACCTTCCTGCTGTAAGCCCAGGACAGATCGCAAGATCTGTCAGTGTAAAGCTTTGATGGGACTGGGCCATAAGGCATAAGCCAAGCTACTGCACACAAAAGAAAAGGTGTAAAAAGGCACAAGGCATGATCCAGCAGATAAGAACTGCCCTAACCTTTACTTCTCTACTGAATTGCTTTGCCACCTGAAGAGAAGCAGATCCTAGGATTTTTTTCCCCCCATCTCTCTTATGAATATAAATATGAATATCTTAATGGCTCTGGCAAGGTAGTGGTAGCTGGAATCAGTGACTTAAAGTATTTATAAGACTTAAGTACTGAAATTCATAAAGTAATCCAAAGGAGAACAGGCTGGATGAGCTGTTAGCTCCTCCAGTGTTGGTATAGAATGTACAGTACATAAATCTTACATATCTTTGAACCAGATCCTTCTCCTGATGGAATGAATTGCTGAACTATTACGAAATCTCCAAGATGCATCATCAGACATTTAGAGAATGCCACTTCTTTGCTCATGCCTGGCCATTAACTGGGATAATTTTATCATGTAGGAATTATTAGTGTGACAGCCCAATCCTACTGGGCCTCGGCACTGCCGGAATCTGCATTCCAGCGACACAGCATGCTTTACGGCCTTCGCAAATGGTGCCGCACCATAGACTACAGCCTGGCCACCACTAGTAAATCAGTGGGGGTGTGTGGGGGGGTGGGTAGGAACTGGGAAGGGGTGGAACGGGGTGGAGACCAGGTCAGGGAGGAGGGTGAAGCGAGGCTAGGAAGGGGGTGGTATTGGCGGTAGTGGGGCCACCAATATCCTATCCCCTTTCCTGGCCTTGATCCAACTTCATGGGTCCATTCAGTGCTTCCTGGGTGGCAGTAAAATCACTGGCATAGGTCTACGTAGACCCAGCAGGGCAGCAAACGCTTACCCCAGGTCAAGGAAATAAAGGTTCTCTTACCCTGAGGAGACCTTCGTGGCTAACTCCCCAGCGGGATGTAGCTCGCACCCCGTTGGCCCAGCTACATCAGCGCCAGAGGAGTTAGGTAGGATTGGGCTGCCCATTTGATGATGTTGCTAAAAAGGTTTCCGAGGAGAAACTTCTGATGTCGTTGTGGGTCTAGTACTGCCCTGTGTTTGCTTCTCTATCCCTGAAATACTTAGCCAACCTTTCAATTTGTAAATGAAATAAATGGATTATTTTTAAAAGTCACGGTAAGGGCCTTGAAACAATACAAACGTATATAGATTTTATACTTATTTAAACATCGCAGCATCCCCACAATGAATCATTAGAGTCCGATTTGATGCGTTTGCTGAGAATTATGTTATAGATACCTAGTGCTCCTCAGAGAGCCACACTTTCCAAGGGGAGAGGGAGTGCCTATTAACTTTAAGCCATTAGTACGTCTGTGGTGTAGATATGCCCTGTGTTGCCAGAGCACTCTCCAACTGGTGCACGTCTAAGAGCTTTTCTAAGAACTACCCAGAATTTCTCACTCCTTGGAACAGGGGGAATACAAAACAACCAACATGGCAGCATCATTTTGCCCTCAGCTCACTATCTGTATTAAACATGAGACTGTGTGCTCATATGTAGATAAAATATCAGAGTTCCATTTATGCAGATTTGTGAGTCATTTCCCTTGCCTTTCTTTTATACTCCTCATTTACAGAAATCTGGATTTTTAGTCTCCTAAAAATTACTTCTGGAAGGCGCTTTTGTGAACAGAAGATGTACTGTCTCTCCACTCGGATATCATTATTCGTGATCAAATATTTGTGTACAGCATTTGCACAGAGCACCTGCTGCAAGCCACATAACTTCAAAAGAAGCCCTTGAATGGGTAGAGGAATTATCTCCATGTGGGCTCCTGTACTCTAGCTCTGCAGTTCTTCTTTCTCTGTTTCTTCCAAGGTTTATGTTTTCTAAATATCAACTTAGTAGCATTGTATTTCCCTTGACGCTTTTGAGATCCTGATTTTCTCTTAGCATCAATTTTCCTTCCCATGCTCTGGGATACTTTGTGTGCTTAACCAAGATTGTGAGTGTGTTTAACCAAGTTTTCTTTTGTATTAAAAGGTTCTCAAATCACAAGAGTGTTGGGAGGGGGGGGGGTCATCAGAAAAAAATAGCACCATGAAATAATGGTTTGTGTACCTCTGACAACAGACAACACATCCTTAAATATCTCTCTAGCAGCCATACAGTTGTCCCCTTTTAAGGGTTGTCTCATGTCAGCTTGCTGGTAGAACATCTTAAAGAGAATTCAGATTCATTGTACATCTTTTATATCATGCACCAACTGATCTTCAGAGGAAATGTTATATTTATCACATTCGTACCCAACAGCTTCGAGAAAATGAAATCCCATGACTTGTTAACCATTGAAAATCAGGTCCCATTTTCAGGTGAAAAACATCATCCTCCTCAGATGATGGTGAGGAAATGTAGAGTAGTGTAGTAGCTAACAGTAACAGAGTAAGCTGTGAGCCAAAAAGTCATCAGGTCAAATCTCAGCCAAGAAAACATTAGCTGGGCCTTCAGCAAGACACCCTCTTTGTTACAATCCCCCCACGTGCAATATGGAGATAAAAGCGCTCTACCTTACAGAGTTGTTGTAAGAACTACCAACAATGGAAATAAATCTTTTGAAAGTGCTATGTAAATGCGAAGTAGCGTTAATTCATTTTCATGAAAAAAATAAGTCACAGATTGGAGGCAGAACTCATTATAAGACCAAAGTAAGTAATCTTTCTCTCCACTGTCAAGCATTAGCTGAACCTTATCAGGGGAGTGTTAACACATTTCTCCAAAACCTGAAAGGCAAGAGGGGACTATGGGATCTAAGTCCCTTTGACAGTGATGTAGACTTGAGTCTTTTGACTCGGACTCGAGTTGGACTCAAGTCGCATCAATGACTTGACTCGGACTTGACTCGGTGATTGTAAAAGACTCAAAAGATTCAACTTGAGACTTGGAGTCTTTTACAAGTCCAATTTTATTCAGGTTTAAACCCGTTTTCCCCATTAAATAGATAGGGACTCGCAATTTGCAACCAAAGACTCGGGACTTGGGGTCAAAGACTTGGGACTTGACTTGAGACTTGGACCCAGAGACTTGGGACTTGACTCGGGACTTGGAGTCTGAGACTCGATCCACATCCCTGCCCTTTGAATCATGTGAGTGAATTAGGTTTTCTTAGGCTCAGCATCAATTCTGCCATGAGGTTTTGGTGCTCTTCCCATTTCCATTTGGGACGCAAAGTGTATGGGCCACCCAAGATACAACTATACTCGGTTTTAAAGGATTATGCCTATGTCTCTACACAGTACATCACTACCTGATGCAGCGTACTAATTGCACTCTATATTTTTAACAACAATATTAGTATTCCATTCATAAGGTACATTCAAATAAGGATGAGAATACACTATAAACGTATACTGTGGCATTTCTTTTGGAGGGTTTCATAAAAGGCTGGGCTTTGGTACGGAATATTGTGTTGTAAGAGAAGGGATTTGAGTACAGTACATGAATCCTGTGAGTCTCTTCTAGCTCCATAATTCTATCTGGTTGAGTGCTTGGTACTTGTACTCTGTCTATTAGATTTGTTTGAACTCTCGCTCTTTCTCTCTCAAGCTGATCTAATGTACTTCAGTATTTTTGCCTCCTCTCTGGGTAACTGATTAAGCACGCAGCATCGATTTGGGAAACATAGTCAGGCTGATGCAGGTATTCACATCCCAGTGAACCAGCCCTTATCCTTAACTCATTAGCCTTGCATTGCTTACTCATAAAAGCCAATAAAGCTGGCAAGACCTATGCAAACTTTGTGTCTTGAAGAAATATGGCAAAAACGTAGGACTTGCTTTCTCTTTATCACATCTCCCATATTCTCCTTATATTCCTCACCAAAGTAGCACAACATCACAGCAGCAAATTTGTTGCTTTGATTATTCAAGTCTGGATTTGTCACCTTATTTCAAACCAATGGAAGTGCAAGACAGAAAATAAGTGGTCCCCAAATTAGTCTGAGTTTTATGCCCAGCGTTGTCATACAGTCTTGTATAAAGTTAGGACTACTTTTTCTACCCTGATGGGGTTACTGCGGCTTTTATGACCATCTGACGAAATAGCACACCTTCCTGCCTCTGAAGTTTTATATTATTAATAAAACTTTATATGATTTGGCAATAATCTGTACAATCCCATTCTTCAGTTCAAGCGGATTGACTGTTAATTCCCATGGCACAGACAGAAACTAGGACATATCTGACTGTGGATATTTCCCCAAATTATTACAAAATCCATCCTTTACAGGAGGAAGAGCATGCCAGGAATGGGGGAAAAAGTAACTCAATAGGATTTTGCCCCAGACTTGAGTGAGCGACCCACATACAGAAGCACGATTCCATGCATGCATCGAGACAGCATAAATGAGATGTTCTTCAGAATACAAATTGCTCATAGTCATTACGTTCAATGGAACATGTATCAGCAGTGCATCTAAACACACCTTGTGTTCTACATGTGGATGGGGATGTGCAACTAAATATGCATCACACTGAAATTCATCTAGTGTGGATGAACAACTCTCTCATTCGCATGCACATCTGGTTTTACAGGAGCTTGATACGCGCATAGGTACCTTCTTTGGGTTGGGGTGCTGATGTGTTAGATGTATGCTATATATGAATAGTTACACAATACTATTCACTCATAAGCATAAGGCTCTTTGTAAATACCTCCCGCCTAGTCTACCAGACCTCCAAGGCAATGGTAACAAATATTATTCGACTCATGAACAATTGTGCCTAAGTGAAGAAAGGTATTTAAGCTTTCAGCAAAAATGATCCTGCTCTCTACCCCTCTCTCCCGACTGTTAGAGTAAGAAGCTGGAATAACTATATACTGTATATCACAGCTTTGGGGCATGATCCTGCTGATACACTCAACTCAGTTGGATCTTCTGCCCTCCCAAATCTGCCCCCAACTTCATCACTAGCCAGGTTCTTTGAAGATTGCCCAAACTTAGCTAGTGCAAATGAAAAAAACACCCCAACTTTGCTCCTTGTTTATTTCTTCCCTGAGCTATTATTTAAAACTGCCTGCCAGAGGATGAATGACTACAGTACACAGACTGCCCATACAGTTGCAGAGGATATTGATTTCCATTACAATTCACATTCATCATTCTTGGTCCAAGACCTAGATGTTCTGTGAAATTGGAGTGATGCCATCATGTAGTTTCTTGCATGTGTAATTGGAAAATAAAACGGGGGTGGGGTGGAAGAATTTCCAGTTAATTTTCTTTTCAGATGACTTGGGCTCAAAAAGGGAAAAAAGCATCTATGTGGACTAGGATATTCTCTTCCTGCTTTCTCCAGCTGTTTTTGCTGTTCAGAAATAAGGTAAGCTGGTTTGAGGAAGAGCTTGGTAGAGGACTCTGTTTGGCGTCCGTCCCCACTCACCCATTTGCTGACTTTCTTCTTAATCTCTTAACGCACACAATCGTATCTATGAGCTGAAAGTCTGTAGAAGAGCTCTGTATTGCTTGGAAGCTTGAACCCTGGTCAGCACTCAAGTTGAACAGACAAAATGGGCTTTTCCTTTTTATGCTCTCAAGGACTAATATGAGAAGTACTCCCAAGTCAAAACATCAACATATCAATGTTTTCCCTTTGTTCCAACAGCATATGAAATACCAATGTTCCTTTTTTGCCCTTAAGAATGCATCCATCAGCCACAGACATTAATGATTTCAATCAATTCCTTGTTTACCCTTTTTATTTCTGGAGTTCTACATGGAAGCTTGGGGAGGGAGAGGGGATCAAAATAGCACAGCGTTCACTGAGAAGGGATTGAAAACTCATTCCCTGAAGAAGAGGGCAAATGTTGTCAGCTCAGCGCAGAAATATTGAATGCAAGAAATAAAGTGTGTGTGAATTAAACTGAAGTAGGAAGAGAGGGGGAGGCTGTTGTGTTGAACAACTCTCCAGGAAGGCTGAATATTGCATCCTTCGTGCTTGCGAACTTGTTCTCAAACGGACTCCTTGCAGATATCACGTCTGAGTTCAACTTTCAGCAGTGTATTGCGCTTCCTGTTTAAGCCACCTACTTCACATTTCTCATTTTTAGACCTTTGTTGACACTCTACTCTCCCCCTCCCCCCAATAGAGGAAGGAAGATAAAACCAGAGTAGAGAGCCAGAGATGCACTCTCTAAAATCCCTCGAAGCCCGCGAATACGAGGAGGAAAAAAAAAAAAACCACTCACCTCTTCCCCGGTGAAAGGGATCGCAGCTCTCCTGGCTGTCCGCGGCTGCTCCTCTAGTCGTGGCTTCTTCCTCTCCTCCGCCTCTCACAGTTAGCTCCAGGGCTGCCTGCACTCCTCCGGGCTTCCTCACTCCCGCTCGCGCTTCTCCGCATCACTTTTAACTTCGGCAGCTCGGAAACCGAAGCCAAAGGGACCCTCGGTCTGATTGGTTTCCGTTCCGAAGCCCTGATTAATAAGGAATGGCCCTCGCTCGCTCGCGCGCGGAGAGCGAGCGCTGCTACTGCTACTGAAGCCGCAGCCAGCGCGCACTGTGCGGAAGGCTGGGGAAGGTGCAGAGAGGATGCGCGTGTCGGGGGGAGCTTTGGCGCTGCCAAGCAGAGAGTGATTTGCAAGTGAACGGAGGGGGAGGAGGGGGCCCCCGAGAGGCGCGCTTGGACAAGGACTCCCCTTGTGCTGGATTGGAAAAAGGCTCTCCCCCAAGGAGCCCCATTTGATCTGGGCAGCCCTCTTTCTGGGAAAGGGGGCAGTCACTGTGCCTGCAGCCCGGCAATCAGCTGGACATCACATGTTCACCCTGATCGCATTTCGTTGTGAAGCAGCAGCAGCGCAGGTTGGACGCGCAGCAACGTCTCAAAAAAAAAAAAGAAAAGAAAAAAGACCCAAAGGACATTGGATAAAGAAATGCATACATTCCTATCCCTCTCTCTCTCTCTCTCTCTCTCTCTCTCTCTCTCTCTCCCCCCCCCCCCCCCATGCACGGGAGTATTTGCCAGCCCGCTCAAAAAATGCTCAGGAGGATAAACGATTAGACTGTCCCTGACAAACTTGCAACCGCAATCCTAGGCGCATTTAAGATTTACTTCCGAGTAAGCACACATAGGATTGCACTGTCGCTGGCTTAGCACTTCTGTTTGCCACCACGGTACCACACGTCCTGCTGGCAGCAGCACCCAGGTGAAAAAACACAAACAGACAGGCTGAATCCTGAGGTCAGTTCCCAGACCTGTGTGTGTGTGTGTGTGTGTGTGTGTGTGTGTGTGTGAGGGTTGATTACATTTCTGGTGTGGAGAGTTGATATATTGTGGTACTGACTGCCCCCTGCTAACTCTGCTAAGACATACTTTTAAAGCAGTGGTTCTCTTATATGCCAGGGTGGTGTAGTGGTCTGGGTGTTGGACTTAATCCCCGCTCAGCCAAGAAGCTTCCTGGGCGACCCTGGGCCAGTCACTATCTCTCAACCTAACCAACCTCATGGGGTTGTTGTGAGGACAAAAGATGGAAGTAACAATGTACTTGAGCTCCTTGGATGGGTGGTACAAAAAATGTGATTTATTTTTTTAAAAAAAAACTTAATGGGGATGGGAGAGCAACTGAATAGCACACTATTCCTTCCAACGCAACAGGTTGTCTGGTGTCTGTTTTGCCATTTTTCTTTTTTCTTTTAAGATTGTGAGCCCTATGGGACAGGGAGGAAGCCACCTCTCTTTCGCTGTGTAAACTACTTCATATACTTTGCTTGACTAGCAGATGATAAAATATTTTACTAGCAATAAATTATAGTAAGCAGAAGATCTGTCTGGGACATTGCTATCAAATTCTCCACATAGATTTTGACCTGATTTTCACCTGAATCACTTGCAGGTCCAAGGCAGTGAGGAGACACAAACAATGTTTTGATTCCTACACCAGTTGTGTCTCTATACTTTCATCCTCAAAACTGGACCTGCTGTGTTAGGCATTTTATTGTCCTGGAAACAGTTTGAATTGATCCTGCCAGAATATAGGGACCAACTTGATCTTGGAGTCCCTCATGAATCCTCCTAGCTACTACTTTCCCTTTTTGCAATCACACCAGTCAGACTGACCCCCTCAATTCATTTCACTGAAATTGGCCCTGATAAGTTGTTGCTGTTCTCTCTTTGTTTTTACCATTACATTGTTGGAAACAACTGTCTAGGGCAAGGGTTCTCAACCAGTGGTATTCGTACCAGCAGTGGTACTTCAGCCGAGTGCTGATGGAACAGTACTCAGACTGCCGGAACCCCTCTCTCGGTGCTGTGTTTTTGCTCCCAAGAGGCTCTTGCCTTTGGCTGAGCCCCTCGGGGACACTGAGAAGGGTCCTCCCACCCACCCAGAGCCTCCTACCTGCATTTCCTGGCCTCCAAAAACCTGAAAACTCAGGAGTAACTGGCGATGATGTCATCGCCAGTCACTTCCGGTGGTACACAGCAGAAGAGTGGCACCAGGGGTGATACTTAGCTGGGACAGGGTTGAGAACCCCTGGTGTACGGTAGTTCTGGATAAAGAGCAGATATGGGGGAAGGACTTTGCCCAGCTTTGCCTGGTGCACTGGCTGAAGCCATACCTACGTCAGTGGATCTGGCTACGGAGGTCCATGCCCTAGTTACATCTCATTTAGACTATTTTAATGCACTCTACGTGGGGCTGCCCTTGAATATGCTCCAGAAGTTGCAATTAGTGCAGAATGTGGCGACCTGAATGGTCACTGGTGCTCGGCAGTTTGAGTCTGCTATGCTGTTGCTCTAGTGGCTATACTTGCTGCCCATTCAATTTGAAGCCCAATTATTAAAACTGTTGGTGATTACCTTTAAAGCCCTATATAGCATGGGACTGGGATTTCCTAAAGATGTCCTTCTCCTGCATAACCCTGCTTGTTCCCTACAGTCGTCAGATAGGACCCTGCTTAGGATACTGCTGTTATCTGAAGCCATGGAGATAGTGACAAGGTGCAGGTTGGACACCTGAGGACAGCCCCCTATTATACAGTATGGTTTCCAGGAGGGTTTAAAAAGACATCTGTTTCACTGGGCTTTTGAGGAAGGACCCCTTTTTTAAAATCAGTATAGGTTTGTTTCTCTGGGCTGTTTTTATGGCTTTATTTTTGCTGTTATTAGATGTTTTGATCTGTTCCTATATCCTTGTTAATTGTTCTTGTTTTACTGTACAGTATATCTCTTTACATGTTTTGAGCGATTTTTATTGTTTTATATAATGTTTTCTTGTCCACTACTTTGAGCTGCTGGAAAGGAGGTCTACACTTCGTTTAAATAAATAAAAATTATGGTTGGCAGCTTTGTTGAAGCCAACACGTTGCAGGAGATAAAGCAACAGGTGCAGTAAGCAACCAGTGTTTGACATCAGAGTTGGAGCATTGCATAAAGTTTATAACTGGATGCTTCAAAAGGTTGTGTGTGTGAGTGGGGGGGCATGCAAAGAGTGTCAGGCAGTGTAATCCCTACTAAAAGAATGGTGCCGTAAAGCACGTTCGCAATGACTCACGAGCAATGAAGGCCAGTGCATAGACCTGCCTCCCTTGCTCCGGCCCCGGAGTGCCCCAGCTGCCACCGGACCAGGTAAGTTAGGATTTGGCGGGCGGGGTGGGGGGCGTTTTGCCGGGCCAGAGAGAGGGGCGGGCCATTGGCCCAGCCGGCCCAGGAGGGGGTGGGGGATGGCTTTGGCCATATCCCAACCCCCGCCGAGTGTCGGGGCCTTTACAAAATTGCTGGCGGAAATCCGAGGAGGCCAATTGGGCAGGCCGGCATTTACACTCAGGGCTTTGCCGCCGGTGAACTTTGCTGCTGGTGCACAGGATCCGGCGGGCAGCCCTTGCAGCTCTACCATATTCCCTTCCAGTTTTTTGCCAGTTTTGTCCTTGCCTTGTTTGCCATTTGGCTGTCACTTCCTTGCCGGCCTTAAGGACATCAAGCCCTCAATTCTTTCTTTGTCCCTTATTGTTCCTAAGTAAAAGGCCCTGATGCAGGTGGTACAAGAAAGAAAAATACTCCTCTGTTCTGTTGCAGCAAAAGTATTGGCCTTTGCCTCTAAACGTACAATGCAACTGAAGTGCCATTATCATTGCAGCTTATTTTTGTTGCATATTCCAATCAGACATCCTTAAAACCCATTTCCTCCCAGCTCACAGGTGTCCGCATTTGACTTCAGCTGTGTATATACACCCTTAGGTAAAAATGTCTTACTTTGGAAAAATGCACCATTTTAAAGTTTGTGGGTCAAAGCTTCTGTTGTCGTTTTTTTGTTTGTTTGTATTCAAAATTACAAAACTGTGCTGGAGTTTGAGTTACTGTATGGGAAAAAAAGTAGTATATAGCAAGGATGGCCAAACTGCGGCTGCTGAGCGAGCCACATGTGAATCTTTGATGTATAATGTGCGGCTCTCGGAAATATGTTGGCTGAGCTCCTTTTGGTATCACAATTAATATATAAAAGGTAAATAAGAAAGTTTCAAGCTTTATAATTATTTATCAGGACTAAACTGAGTAGACTAGATTAAAACATAAGTTTAATGTCCATGGTGAGTCGAATTTAAATGCTTCTTAAATAATGCAGCTCTTGAACATTTGAAGATTATCGTATGTGGCTCTTACATTAAGCAAGTTTGGCCACCCCTGGTATATAGCCATGGTTTTCAAGCTTTCCTTCTCTAGGGAGCCCTTTTCCTATAACTTGTCTACTGAAGAACCTTGACCTGTCTACCATGGACCTCTTGCACATTGCAAAGAATTGTGGGGCATTTCACTTACTCATTTCACATAGGATTCGTGCCAGGCTTGTTGTGCCCTCACCTTTGCATTCCAATGTAAATGGAAAGAGCATCTTATAACAACATCCAATGGTTCTATCAAGTTGCACGTATCTGGGGGACAATAATAATCATGGGCAAGCTGTCTTTCAGGGATGCTTATCCTCCCTTAGTGATAATCTCAGTGAGGAATCTCAAATGTGCATCAAAGGATTCCTGGGATCACAGTTGAAAAACCACTGCTCTGTAGCATCCTTGAAGTTTGTTGCTTTATTGATCTTGGTGGACCAATAAAAACCATGTATATTATCCCAAAGGGACATTATTCATGCCTAATTGTTTTTCGGGGCTAGTAATGTTATTACTCACAATTTCAGTGGGACTTTTTCTCTTGAGCAATGGGATGGAGGACACTATTTTAAGAACAGCCCAATCCTGTCTAGGATTGCCGCAGCGTGCAAAAGCACACTGCACTGGATCCTATCCAGGATTGGGCCAGTACCGGCGCAGCTGGAGACCTCCTAGGAGGAAAGAGTGTTTGTCCCATTTAAAATTTTCATGGCCAGCAACAATCTTGGAACAACTTGAATTGGCCAGGTAAAAAGTCATGGCAAAAGTATTTTAAAATGATTAAAAAAAAAACCAGGCAACACCAGTTCATTACAATTTTTTCACATGAATGAACTGGTGTTGCCTGTTTTTTTTATCATCTTAAAATACTTTTGCCATGGCTTTTTACCCATCCAACTCAAGTTGTTCCAAGAACATTTGTCCCTTTCCCCCAGGTAATGCCCCAGCTGTCCCTATGAGTCTCCTCGGAGGTGCACCGGCAAAATGGCCTGCGCAAATCTGAGGAGCCCGTGTAGGACTCGCCAGGCTGGGGACGGGGATAGGATTTGGCAGGGCGCACTGCCGAGGATCCCTCCTCCCTGCTGAGCCCGGTGGGCCAATCCCCTCTCCCGTTCCACCCTGTTTCACCTTCCACATGGCCACCACCTCCTGCAGGACTTACCTGTGTCCGCTGGCGATGGCCTCTGTCTAGCAGAGAGTGAGCGGTGGCACCAGCCTCTGCTGTCATTTTTAAAAATGTTAGTATGCATGTTCAAGCATTGAAAAATAGCCTCCATATGTAAATGAATACAGTTACACCACATGGGAAGATCACGTGTTTGGGTCTGGTGGCTATTTTTAAACACTACATACATGCACAGTAACATGACCTAAAAATGACAGCCAGAGGGACACCGTAGTCACAAAGCAAAAGCTGGTACAAGACAAATGTCAGCATTCATGGAAACTAGATATGGGCGGCATTTCCAATTAGGACCACCACTGTGCTATGATGGTGTTTTGTCCAGAGCTTCATTGTAATCAGAGCTTAACCCCAGAATCTGTTTTTCCTGCAAATATGTTTTCAAAAGTAGAGTGTGCCTCTGGGCATGTGTAGAATATCTGTCCTTCACCACTGGGTTTGTGTGAAGCTGCCATACTGAGTCAGTCCATTGAGCCCTATAATCTTTTCTCCAACTGGCAGCACCTTTCCAAGTCTGAGGCAGAAGCCTTTGCTCCTTTCTGATAACTTATTAGGTGGCTATTTTAGGGATGGAACCAGGAACAAAGCATGTGCTCTACTACAGTAAGCTATGGTTGCCAACTGACCAGGAATAATGGCCTCCCTGGATTTTGTTTTTCCATTAAAGTCACTTGCTAGCAAAGCAAGGTACTAGGGCCATTTCCCCCTCTCAACTCTTTTTTAAAGCTGTACCTTAGTGAACAGTCAGTTCCTGTCTAGCCCCATGAAAAATCAATGTCCCCTATACATAGGCTTACCAGATCTCCAACCGGGACAGAGTGCTAGACCTTTAGAAGGAATGTGGGCAGGTGTAGCTTGTTAAACTTTAGAACACAATCCTAGGCATGTCTACTCAGAAGCAAGCCCCACTGAACACAATTGGGCTTTCTTCTGAATAGACATGCCTAGGATTGTGCTCTAAGGTTTAACAAGCTACACCTGCCCACATTCCTTCTCCTAAAGGTCTAGCACTCTGTCCCGGTTGGAGATCTGGTAAGCCTACCTACACATGCTATAGGGTCTCTGCCCCCAAGTTCTACCCAACTGCTAGAAGTTTTTTTTTAATTCATGAGCCAGTAACTCCACACACAGGCTCTGCATATATTGGCGATTAGTAGGAGGGTTTTTTCCAAGGTCAAGTGGATGACTTCTAGGCAGGCTTAAACTCTGGCACCTCTCACTTTAAAACTTAATTGCTGCTTCTGCTCAAGCCCCAGCTGAACTGGCCCAGAATTCACATAAACAGGAAGAAGCAACCAGGACTTGGGTGCTATATATAACCACAGAGTAAAACAAATAGTGTTTGTATTGGACGTCAGAACGCCTGCCTCGTCTCATATATATTTAACGATGTTTTAAAGTATATATCACAATAACCACTGTACAGGGAGAGAAGGAAAAAATGCCTTCTATAGGATATTTTACAGTCTCTTGGAAATAAGGGCAATTCTATGTCATATCTCCTCCTTTGATGACTAAAAAAGATACAAAGCACTGCAGAATATGCCATAAAGGCAATAAGCATGGATCAAACAGACAAAAAAAAGGGGGGGAGGAAAAAGCAGCAGCAAAAAGACAGAGTTTTGCAGCAGTCTCAGACAAGTACCAGAAAGAGAAAAATCTATGTGACTGATATAAGTTGCTGAAGGAGACCCCATAAGCTAGGAAAAGGGAGGAGGTGGCAGTAGCGGCAGTTATAGAGAAAGAGGAAGTCCACCAAAGGGTTTCTTTGGATTTGCATTGATTCATAGTATATATGTGAGAAGTTGCTTTGCAAAGGCTTTTTACAATTGAGTCATTTTACTACTACTACTACTACTACTACTACTACTACTACTGATACTGATACTACTACTGATACTGATACTATGCTTCCTGGCCAATCATAGCCTCAAAAGCAGCTTAAAATATATTCTTAAAAAAACAAAACAGATCAAGTTAAAATATAGTAAAATTAAGAGATTCGATAAACCAACAACATGAAGATACAAAAAGCTGTTACTGCCACCAGAATTAACAAGAAATATTTAGAGCCCTATGTAAATGTTCACAGTCTAGGTAGAATAAATGCTTGAGGAAGGAGTAAGATTGTGTCCTTGTCCTCACACATTCCTTGTACCTTGTGTACAGAGCCTACACTGTGGAGAAGACTTTCTGTCTGGTCACTACCCACAGTGCTCAAGAAACCAAGGGGCACCTACATCAGGCCACAGTAGACTGTGTTTGCCTGGTGTTAGTTGTAAGCCAAATCCTGCAAGGTTGTGGGCCTATTATTGATACAGGAAGAGGAAATTTGTCCACAGTAAAGTACAGCATACTCTG
The DNA here is from genome assembly GCA_026170595.1 of Plestiodon gilberti rubricaudatus. Taxonomy (NCBI): domain Eukaryota; kingdom Metazoa; phylum Chordata; class Lepidosauria; order Squamata; family Scincidae; genus Plestiodon; species Plestiodon gilberti. The sequence goes on along the minus strand of JANXHW010000004.1, from coordinate 83,397,563 downwards.
GACATATTCTCACATTAGCTCAAGCCACAATGGTAGGACAGGATGCCTCTTCCCATCCAGCACCACCATGTCTCGACATATTTGATGAGACACCTAAAGGCATAAAATATCTTAACAAAACACTGAGCCCTGAACTCTGGTTCATGTGCTTTACAAGCCTGATGTGCTGATTTCTGAACCTGAATCTTCACTGGAGTCCCTTCTGTGCGTGCTCCCATTTTTCCAGTCATGGTGGTACCAGCTGGTACAAGACAAATGTCAAATTTCATTTTTTTGAGAAACACTGGGCCTGAGCAACCTCCCCAAGGAAATCTGCCTGACTATTCTGGGCAGAGGCGTCGCTCCGGTAGGGGCGGGGCTGTAAGTATCGCTGCGGTCATAGTCTCTTTACCGAGCGAGGAGGAGGCAGCCCCGCCCCCTCACTGTCCGAGCCAGTCCCCTACGGAGAAAGCAGCAGGCAGGGTCTCAACCCCTCTGGGGAGTTGACTTATACCAGGTCAGACCACTGGTCCATCTGGCTTTGTACTGTTGGCACTGCCTGGTGGCAGAAGTACTCCAGAGTTTCAGACAGAATGCCATAGCACCCCTCTCCCCAGGGGTCACAGTGGCATCAGCAGCAACAGGGGAAAAGCAAAGAAGTGCTAGCGACCCCTGCACTCAGGTTTCAAGTCCACTCGTCCCACCCACATAAACACATCAAAGGAATAGTGTTTGCATAGTGCAGAACATGGGTAGAAAGATAGCTCCCTTGGAAAAGAGTAGGGACACAAACACACAAGCTCCCCCCCCCCCATGGCAAGGGTTCAAGTTCAACTGGGACTATCCGCCAGCTTAAAGGAACCTTTTTTGGCAGGGGAGAGACTGGAATGAATTGCAAGGGGAGCCTCAACAACATTCAGGCAAAGTAGAAGGCTGGTAGCTCACTGCACAAAGGCACAGGCTGGGAACCAGGCAAGATGCGTTCAAGAGCCCCGTTGAAGAACTTGCCCTAACCTGCAAGATACAGTCAATTCTCGCTACCCGCAGGGATTACATTCCCCATATGAAACTGTGCAAGGAGTTGGGGGGTGCCTTGCCTGCTGCCTCTGGAGGGTCTCTGCTGATCGTAGGTGCCATTTTGAATGGCCCTGAAGTATTCAGAACCTTGAATGCTGCAGGGACTTTCAAAATGGTGCCCGTGATCAGCGTGGAATGCTTTGAAGTGGTCGGGGGAAGCCCCAGACCCTTCCAAAGAGCACCTCATCTAGCATTTAACACTCTGCGTCACTGCGAACAGGCATACCTGACTGATAGGCTGTAGCATATGGACCTATCAGAGAGAGCACTGCATGGGCCAATCACCGGGCTGGTACAGTATGTGACACAGAGTGTCTACTGCAGCAGCCCAATGAGCTTGGAATATTACCTTTCCCGCTTCCGACGGGCTGCCGCGGAACTCTACATTTTTCAATATTGTTCAGTGTCTCCATCAGGTCTGAATATCTGTGGTGCAAAGGCTGATGCAGAAATGCCCTAAGAGGCCTAAATGCCTGCAGTGTAAGTAACTGACATCGAAAAGGGAGAAGATAATTATCAGAGAAGAAAAGGCAGAGATGTTTGGCAACAAGACAGCAAAATTATTGTTCTAACTACTGGAGCTGTACGGTAAATTAAACCTCCCAAACACCCAGGAAAACTATCTTCATTATCTAGATATAGCTAACCCACAAAGATGTGCTGCAGCAGCGAAATAATCACCTATAATTTCCCCCTTAATATCTTCCACACTGCCTCCGCCATTATTCTGTGTTTTCTACAAATAATAGTACTATTTCCACAATCTCCGAACAGATCTGCCCATTTCTTACCATTAAACCTATATACTTTCCAATACAAAGAGAAGATATACCAGTATGAAATATTTTCGTAGGGATTTTTTGATCCTATATTTGAATAACAAAGTTTTGCCACAAAGCTTGCTTGACAATTTTGTCCGATTTGCTTGTTACCAGGAAACCACCATCATTATGTGTCTATAAGAATGGTTCCGTTGCCGCAGGCATCAATGTAGCCATTTAGTGCGTTGAGTGTTAATGCCGTAATTTCTTTTCTGTTGTCTTCACTCAACCAAGTCAACCAGAGAGCCGAAGACACTGTACAAAAGAACTTCCTTGGTAATGCTGCAGCGAAGCAGCTACAGAAAATAAACAATGACAGCTTGGTGGTGTCACTCAACTATTGTAGCTGAAGCCATGTCAGGTTTGACATTCCATGACTCCTTTCTCGAAGGTTTTATAATGAAGATGTTGTTAGGGTTCATGTCTAGATCTGGCCAGGAAGAGCTGACTCAAAAAAATAAATACGAACATATCTACACACTGGCGTCGCTGGAGGTGGGGCGGAAAGCTAAGTTCTGCAGCTTTCCGCCCCACCATTACTCTCCTGCATGAGGCGCCCTGCCCCCTCGTCATAGGAGCCCGTCAGCGGAGAGAAAGCAACACACAGGAGAGTCCCTGCGCAATGCTTTCTCTCCACTGACGGGCTCCTGCGACGAGGGGGCAGGGCGCCTCGTACCAGAGAGGAACAGTGGGGCGGAAAGCTGCAGAACTTAGCTTTCCACCCCACCTCCAGCGACGCCAGTGTATCTACACATACATTAGGAGATATATTTCCACCTAGACCTCAACCATGCTTACCTGCAAATAAAAACCATCTGATTTCAATGGAACTTGCTTATTTTCAGACCGTAGCCTTAGGCTGCAATCCTGTGCACACTTGCATGGGAGTCAAGATCAGTGAATACAATGGAACTTACTTCTGGGCAAACACGCATAGGGTTGCTCTGTCAGCTTCATTGATGCAATATGAGGCAGAGCAGCTCCATAGCTCAGTGATGGAGCACATGCTTTTCATGGAGAAGGTCCCAGGTTCAATACCTGGCACCTCCACTTGGAAGGCTCAGGTAGCAGGGAATATTGGGAAATATCTCTGCCCAACACCTGGGAGAGCCACGGCTAGTAAGAGTAGACTTTTGGTGGTGTATGTCTGAGAAGAGAAAAGGAGGAGGTTTGAAATGGAGTTGATAAGGTCCAATGTGAGCCATTGCAGCCATATTCACCTCCTCTGCCTCTTCCCTGACATCAGTTCCTCGCCCTCCCCACCCAGTTACTCCCCAGTCCCCCTTCCCTCTCCTCCCCATCCACCATTGCCTTACCAAGTCTGGCAGGTGAAGCAGGGTCCAGCAGTGAAGCTGCAGTGCTGCCGCCTCTTGTGGCGGCATTCATAGAATGACCGCCGACGGAGCGCTGTCGTATACCCCTCCTCCCAACCACATAAACCTCTAATCAGGATTGGGCTGACATTTACAACTGTGGTACCACACCGCCAGGAAACGGTTATGCTAACTGAATATGGGAGGGATATTCAGATATGCTAACCGAATATGGGCGGGATGGCTGAATCCCCCCAGAAAGGCCTGTAGCTAGTCGAGAGTATGACGTATTAATGCCTTTAGCAAAAGAAATGATGGGTTTTGCTCTCTGTCCAACAGACTTCACCCTTGATCCCCAAGTCCTGCTTGAAGTTTTGCAAGTGGTCTCTAACCGCCTCCCAAAGGCTTGCTTTAGATAGGGCTTATAGCTCCCTCACTAGGTACACTTGGAAATGCTTTCCTCCCCTTCCATCCCATGTATTAAGTAGGTAATGTGTCTTTCCATCCCTTCTGGTTTACTTTGATCTTCATTCCTCTGTGTTCCTGGAGCAATAAAGGAGCAGTCAGAAGTTTCTGCCAACTGGCTGGACCTCAAGGGCTTTCATGCTGACCTGCTTAACTTTGAAATGAGGAACTTTTTCTATAACAAACTGTTGGAAGGCAGCTAAGAAGAATTAAGAGATGTTCCTTCCCGCACGGTTCTCTGTGTGTTTGATGATTGCACACTTGGCTACCTTATTATTTCAGGCATCAAAGCAGACCAGCCAGTCATTTCTAGAATGGGTAGATGGCAATTTGAGCTTTGGATGTTCAGGCAGATCTTATATCTGCTGTACAAGAATGCAGCAAATGCCTTCCACAATGTTTGTCTACCAAATGGTGTCACACAAAATTAAATTGTGAAATGGGCAACTTTGCACTGGAAGTGCTACATGCCATTAGTATGGTTGCCAGGTTTCAACGTGAAGACAGTCCATGTAAATTCCCCAGTGGAGCTGGAAATGAGGCAACTGTCTCTCCCAGTCCTAACAGCCATCCTTCTTCCTCGCTTTCTACCCTGCATACTTGGAAAATTGCAGCTGTGTTGTGTCAGGGGGCTTAAACATCCTTCCCTTCTGGTCACTCAGACATCAGCTCACACTGCCCAAATGTATTTGTGGTGTTAGAGTCAGCAGTGCTGATAATAAGGTGAACTTCTCTACTTTCTCAAGGCCGAGACACACCAGGCCCGTGTCACGTCCAGTGTGTCTGGTGTGTCCAGCAGTGGCCGCTTTCTTGCTGTGTGATGTTCCTCCGGCTACCCACCAGGAGCTGCTGGGAGGGACATTCTGGGTCACACCTCCCTTGCCCTCCCTTTTTCCAGCATTCCTCACGTTCTGTTCGCATTCAGCCACTCAGAGCCCTATTTGGAACTCTGGGGGTGGGACACGGATCAAACACAGTAGCCAATCAGAATCAAATCTGAAGAGTCTCGATTCTGATTGGCTAAAAAGAGAGGGGGCAGGGCAGAATGTCTTTCCTTTGTCAGTTCGTCAGCCGCTCAGGGAGCAACGGACATGACACATGCCTGGTGTGTCTCAGCCTTCAGAGGGAGCTGGTCTCCACAACATGAACATGTTCCTATTTCTGTCTGGAAAAATGCAGGCTATAGCCATCTCGTGGTGAAAATTATTTACCAGTAGTATGGTAATGCTTTTGAATTGTGGGGCTGGAGAAGACTCCTGAGAGTCCCTTGGACTGCAAGGAGATCAAATCAGTCAATCCTAAAGGAAATCAATCCTGACTGTTCCCTGGAAGGTCAGATATTGAGGCTGAAGCTCAAATACTTAGGCTACCTAATGCGAAAAGAGGACTCACTGGAAAAGATTCTGATGCTGGGGAAGATTGAAGGCAAAAGGAGAAGGGGAAGACAGAGGATGAGATGGTTAGATAGCATCACCGATGCAACGAACATGAATTTGACCAAACTCCGAGAGACAGTGGAGGACAGAAGGCCTGGCGTAATATGGTTCATGGGGTCACAAAGGGTCAGACACGACTTAATGATTCATTCAGTATATACGTTCACTCAGCTATATTATTGGTTTGGGAACTAAACCATGGTCATTGCCCCTTATATATTCACCCATTAAAAATCAAGCCCACTTCAATCTACATATAGAGCTCCACACTGGCTTGTTTTTCTTGGTGCATTACAGAGTGATCAAATGCAGGGAACTCACGCTCTGTATGCATAGATATATGTTTCTGGCTACTACTATAGGACACATGCCCACTCCAAATCCAAGCCTGAGAAAAAGAGAAACTCACAGATCAACAATTTGCCACAAAGAGAGCTTGCCTTCCTTTGTTTTGAAATGCTAGCGCTGTTTTCGAGGTAAATTTAACATCCTAGGGTCTGACTGCTGGATGCCAAAATGTCCCATTTACAGGCATCTAGTAATCTGGGTGGACCGCTGCATTTTTGTATACTGCAGGTTTCAAGGTGCCATTTCTGGACCTTGCCGTTTGATCGCTCATTCAAATTAATTTGCAGTTACACGCTCTGAATGTGGGAATATATTATGTCTGATTGTATCTTCTTGCACAAAAGAGCCTTTTTCATATGGTACAAGCTCCAAAAGATGAAATGCTGTATTCTAACAAAATGGACCAAAGGCTGTACAATGCATCCAGCATATCAACATTTTTGATCTTCATGGAAAACATTCAATCTCCCCTTCCCTTTATTTATTAAAGGAGTCATTTTACCTGATTTTTGACAAATCAGGTGGCATCCTTCAAACAGTATCTGTGGATGCATCCAAAGGTGTGATAGTGCGATTTATACAAATCATTTAACTTTCAAGCAAAGGCTATTCTTCAAGAATGACAAATTTCTGCGAAAGAAATGAAGTGAGTCAGAAGTATAAACTACAATTGCAGCTGCAACAAACAGAATGAAAGGATAAGGGGGGGTGAGAACTGAGGAGAGAAAGAGAGAGAGAGAGAGAGAGAGAGAGAGAGAGAGAGAGAGAGAGAGAGAGAGAGAGAGAGAGAGAATTTTATGCAGGTCAGAGAAAGTAGGTCATAAGTACTGGGAAACTTCCAATCCATTCATGAAACAATTAAAATTCCTTGATTGGTCATGCAATGTTGATGAGGAAGGGAGAACCAAACAAAGAGGCAACGAATTTTCTTATTTGTTTTAATTGAGACAGGCAGACACAATTGAATGTAGAATTTTCCTTCCTTTCAAAAATGAAAACCAAGGTGCCTTGCAGAATTGTAGACGTTATTGTCAAAACCTGAAATCCTTTACTACGCAATCCAACTAGTAAAAAAAAACGCAAAAGTCTGAGGTGTCTTCAGAGACTCACATTCTAAGCAGTCAAAATGCAAAGCTCCAGAGCATCTTCAGAGATTCTAGTTCTGACTAGAAAGAACATGAAAGCACAGGGCGTTTCGGTAAAGCACTATCAGTGCAATCCTATCCAACTTACACCAGTGGTGCAGCGAGAACAGGAGGCCCCAAAACAGAAAGGGGATTCAAATCCCCTCCAAAGGGGGATTCAAAGGGAAATTAAATCTTCCCTCCCCTCCAAAGCCTTCCGCCCTCCCCTCCCCCGCTGGTTACACCGGTGGTGTAAGTTGGATAGGATTGCGCTGCATGACCAGTCAGAACTAGACTTTCCAAAGACACCCCAAAGTTTCGCTTTCAGACTAGTTGGAATGGGAAACTCCCAAGATGTTCAGGAGCTTAGTGTTTTTACTAATTGAAATGAATTCTGATGGATTTTGCATTTTTACTGCAACATAGTTACAAACTTCCTGGAATTTACACGACCATATAGAACATAGATGCTAATTCTAATTTTGGCATCTTGATTAAAATAAAGGATATGCTTTCAAAGAAGCTAGTCGTGACGGAGTTCAGGGTTCTGATGGCTCAAACACCCCCTAGTTTCTTGTACAGGTTGAAAAGAACTTTAACTCCACAGGCTGCTTGTCACCCCACATTTATCTCAAGGCTGAGGGGATAACCTTTCATAAAAACAGAAAAAAAAATAGGCCCCACAAAATTATGGATTCCCAAAACCATCATAGGAGAACCACCTTTAACTAGAGGATAGGCTCAGCTCACAGCGTAAAACAGACACAGCACTGTATCAGTGGAATGAACCCCCAGTCGTAGGTTTGTGCTTGACAAAAAGTAAAAATTCTGGGTGTGTGAAGGAAATCAGTTTATAGTTTATAGTGAAAACAATGGAAAAATAGAAAAAAAAAAGGTGCAAACGTGAATCTTAACAAGCTTTTTCCATTCTTACCTTAAGGTACATCAAGCCAGGTGGTTTTCCAAATTTTGAGTTGTACAAACATATACTGTAGTTCAAAAATTCCTCTCATTTGGGAAAAGGAGGCTGAAAGGCTCAGGCCATCGAGGTTTGTGCTCACAGACCTTCAGCTCAGGCTTCTGAGCCAAGGGGAAGTATCATTCCAAGTACACATATGCACGCACACGCACATGCACTCACACACACACACCTATCTCCACAACACTATTCTCCAGCAAAAAGGGGCAGCGCTTTATTCTTTAAAACTTTTGGTGGATTAAAAAGTCCTAATTGCAGGAGGAAGAAGAAGGCAGAAAGGAGTTCTGCAAGCAATTGACTGCATAGCATTTTGCTTGACTGAGCCAAAGGACATATGTCATGCTTCCCTTCCCAGTTCCATCATCCCAAGGGGGCAACTCAGCATCATACAGTGTGGGTATGACATGTCGGTGGGGCTGAAGAAGCAGCAGAAGGAGCAGCAGCTAGGACAAGAAACAGACCGGGGGCTGGGGGGTTCTAAAATGTGATCACAGTCTTTTTATTATTCTTGACTTGTGGGGCCCAGGGACCCTAATTCACAGTTTATCACATGAGCTTGCCATGGATTCCAATAGGTTTTCTGGCTGAACTTGTCATCAAAATAAATGAAGCTTTTCCTGGTTCAGACATGGGCTGGCAGTGGTGGGTATAATTTGGACCCAGCTGTATGGCTTTTCTGTTGAGCTTAGCCTCATTATTGGGGCTGCCTCTGCCCCTGATGTGATGCATCCTCATCAGGAAGGGGGGAGAAGCCTCCAGAGCTCTATGCCCCCACCAAACTGAGGGCTTAGTCTCTGCCTTGGGAGAATGGCTTCCCACGGCCCAATAACCTTGGCTGCCTTCTTTCTCTTTCCTTTCTGCTTTCTTCTTCCTCCTGCAATTCCCATTTCTTCTGTCTCCTTGACATCCCCTGCTTCCCTTCAAGACTTTCCTTTCTCACCTCTTCACTTCCTTGAATTTCCCCCATCTGTTCCTCCCAGCAACTCCATCTTGTCTCTGTACCTTTCTCGTCGCTCCACTCCTCCTCCTGGTTTCACTTCCGCTCTGTCTGTCTCTCTCTCAATCCCCCCTTCTTGTAACTCCTCTCCTTCCTCCATCTCCCTGCCTTTGCCTGCTGTATCCTCCTTTGAAGGGTTCCCACCTGGCCTGACTCTAGCCCCTCCCAAGTCTGCAATCGACCAAGATGCCAACAGCTTGGTGCTTGGTGATGATGTCACTGCTGAGGCAGCAAAAGCCAACAGCGCTGCTTCTGGTGGCTCCTGTAATGTCCCTCCAGGCCGCTGGGCATCAAACGATACGAGATTAAACTTCCAGTCAGAGAATGACAGGCAAGTAGAAGGTTCGGAAGTGAAGTCATGTTCAGAAGTGAAATCATGTTCAACAGAAGAAGAAATGAGAAAGAATCTTGAGATAGGCTCAAAGTCTAACAGATTTATTGCAGCATATGCTTCTTATGCTCAGCCGACCGAGAATTTCACGTTATGCATCTAATGCAGTGGAATGCAGGGATCCACAAAAGTGTATGCCACAATAAATTTGTTAGGTGAATAGAAGTTACCCTTTATAGTAATGCTTTATCTCACCTTGTGGATGCAAAGGCAGGATATACGTTGGCTCCGGGCGACAGGAAGGTGATGCAGAAAAATATTTTCCTGGTTTTTATTCATATCTGCCTCCCCAAGTCACAGAAGGAATCTCTGGTTTTGCAACTTCACATTTCCCCTCTCTGGAAATTCACCCACACACATTTGGCTGCCTCCAGAGGGTGGGGTGGGGTCTCCATTTGCCTAACTCAATTAAGGCTCTCTGCCCTGACAGCAAGAACCATCAAGAGTCCTCTGCCTAGCTCAGCCCACTATTGTTCCTACTGTCTTCTGTAAAAGGTAAATCCAAAATCTTTTGTAGAAACTGTATGACTCTGTGACTATGCACATTCTCAGCAACCATGTGATGTACTGTTGTTGGAACTGTATAAAAACTGTGCTCACATGGAGCAAAGAGTCAGTGCCCCTTCCTGGGGTGCTGTCTACTGCGCTGCGTAACCAAATAAACCCATACTTTTTCCTTGTTCACCAGTCTTCCTGGTCCTATTATCAGTCTGCTTAAAAATTCCACTACAAAGGAAATGGTAGATCATTGTATATCAATGAGAGAAAGGGGATGGGGATGGGGAGATTCCTTCGATGTATATCAGCTATGCACCTTAAAGATAAAGAGATGAGAAAAATGGGATTCCAAGCCTTCCAAAATGGAGTCAGTTGGTCAAAGTTTGAAAGAGACAACTCTTTCTTTTACCATCCTGTCCACAGTGGCATGGAAGTTGTTTTCCCATGGTGCTAACCTACTCAGCTACTACCCAGCTGAAACCACCACATGTTGCATGATGTTGCTACCCGATTCCCACCTGCACTCAATCCACATGGCTCCAGTGTTCAAGGACACCACACATACATTCCTTTGTACGAAAGGATCCAAAGGAGTGTTTACTGTGTATTAAGGGGCAACTGGTCTTCTGTAGTCACCTATGACTTATATTAGGGACCACATGAAATGTGTTGATCCATGTAAGAAAACTTACTATTAATGTCTACCCTTATGTTTGCTTTTGGTAATGAAAAGAGCATAATGTATTTATTTAATCGAGCAACCTAACTGGTCGAGATTTAAAGTGACCTTTTGTCCCAATTTCCCATGCATACGTTTCATCCAGGAATGGCGCGTGTGAAAACCTTTCCACTGTGTGGTGATACATATGCAATACCTATTCTGGAGGCACCTTGATAGCGTTCTAAAATGGGTCTTAAAATGGGACATAAAATCTCATTTTTCTCTTAAGGAGAGCCAGCTGCTATGACATTAAATATGACCTTAAGGGGTTTGGAACTCTTTTCTGTGGAATTTTGCTTTTACTCATTTCATGGCAGTTAAATACATATTTATATGAAGGCTTCAACGTTTAGTTTAAAGTTGAGCACATTTCTACTTTTTTTGCTTTTACAGTCTTTCTTTGTCTGGAATGGCATTCTGTGCAAAATAACGACTTTGGCACTCTTAGCATACTGGTGATGTTCTAATGCCTATCATGGAGGACCCAAATATGCAGCCTCCTCCCAGAGGTATGCAGTCTCCTCCCAGGCAGCAAATCGTCTGGCAGCGGTGATTTGGTGGCTGCGGCAGCAGCCATAGCAACTCCTTTTCACACCACTTTTTTTCTTTTTGCTGGCTTTGGCAGTGGCGGTGAGCCTTGCAGTGCTGCTGCCGAGGCTTTTGAAGACTGGGGAGGTGTTCCCCGCTCTCCTGCCTGCTCCTGTGACCATTTTCAGCCAGTTACAGGCCGTGTGACATCACCCTGGGGCGTGGCTTCCAGGTGACATCATGTGGCAGGGGTGTGGCTTCTGTCAGGGGGGCAGCATCGCGGCCTGCCACCCCCAGGTGGGGGCAGTGTTCCTATGGCACAGCCACCACACACCTCATCTAGAATGTAATACAGGCAGTTTACACAGATGTACAGATAGGCTTACCAGATCTCCAACCAGGACAGAGTGCTAGACCTTTAGGAGAAGGAATGTGGGCAGGTGTAGCTTGTTAAACCTTAGAGCGCAATCTGACGCATGTCTACTCAGAAGCAAGCCCCAATGTGTTCAGTGGGGCTTGCTTCTGAGTAGACATGCCTAGGACTGCGCTCTAAGGTTTAACAAGCTATACCTGCCCACATTCCTTCTCCTAAAGGTCTAGCACTCTGTCCCGGTTGGAGATCTGGTAAGCCTATGTATAGAAGAAAGAAGTGTCATTTGTATTTTTCTTCTCCCACCAAAAAGGAAAGCCAGTTTGTGCAAACAAAACAAGTTTATGTGCACATGCAGTGTCTACATCATGTTACTGTATATTAACATGATGGGGGGAAAGCGGAATATAGTTCCAAATAATAATAATAATAATAATAATAATAATAATAATAATAATAATAATAATAATAATAATAATAGGTGCCAGGTAAAAGGGGGAGGATATGCAACCACTCCACCAGTCAATCCACACTCAGTAAACAGTCGGATCAGGTCTATCTATGTTTTATCATTTCTTCTAGTACATGCAGACACAGATATGAAGAAGAAGAGGTAGCAGCAGCATTTCTGTGCCAAGATGAGATGAAATTGTGCATTTAGAAGTCTGAAGACTCATCAGAGATAGGTGAATGGAGTGGCAATACGGTCCCTTAAACTTGGCTAGGCACATTTTTTGTTCAGCAAATGCTAATGATAATTGTACACCAAAGAGGATTCCATGATAGACATACAGCGCAATCCGACTTAACTTTTGTGCCGGTTTAACCAGCGGCACAGCAAAAAAGGGAGGCCCCAGAACAGAAAAGGAATTTAAATACCCTCCAAAAGAGGAATTCAAAGGGGATTTGAATCCCTTTTCCGTTCTGGGGCCTCCTGTTCTCTCTGTGCCGCTGGTTACACTGGCACAAAAGTTAAGTCGGATTGCGCTGATAGACCAATGCTCAGTTGTGATATTACTCTCTGCTGTTTGCACCTTTTAAGACATAAGGGAAACAGGTTGAAGACACAACGTCTCCATTCTAGAAAGAAGTGATATCCCCAAATCATGAGCAGGTTAGGTCATATTATTGAACTGGCTTTGATGATATTCCATTGCCCCACCTGTCCTCACATGATAAATGATGAGCATACTTTTGGAGTCCATTGGAATTTGGGTCACTCTTTTTAATTGCTAGGGGGAGGGCATGTGTCTGAACCATCCCTGTATTGATGAACCTACTCTTAAAGTGGGTCACAGCCTGCACCCCCCCATGTTATTTTTATGGGGGGGAGAGAGGAAAGTTTCTATTCCAATGTTTTCATGGGAACATGTTTCCCAACAAAATAGCACACATGGAGAAGGGGTGATCAGGATTGGAATTATTCCAACGTTGTGAATTCCAAGGCCTCTTATTGTTTCTGGATGTAGGGATGTTGTATAATTATGCTGTGGGCAGTGAGATGATCTGAACCTCCCGCCCCTTCTTGGTATCCGGAGCCATCACTGTTCTCATGCCTTTGTAGCCTTCTCCGTCTGTGACATACTCTCAGATCCTTATTGTTTACTGATAACCAGTGACAGATCAAATGAGAGAAACAGATTGCTCCTTTGCAGCAGGGGCCTTGAGATGAATGCCATCATCACTCATATAATAGGCTTTTACCTCCGTTTGCCACTGTGCTAGTGGACAATGAAAGAGCCTTTTTTTCTGTCTCTATCTCACTCCACTCTGTCACCACAATGTGTAAAATCCCATTTATCTGAACTTTCCTAGTGAAAAGCCAGGATTTCAGCCCGATTACTTACAACTAATGGTAGAGTTGATGGTATTTTCAAAAAAGGAAAAATAAATAAATAAAGATCCTATCCTTGACAAACATGTAATGGATTGGACCTGGTGCATTTTTCTGTAAGATGGGCAGCTAAATCCTGTTGGACACTTACAACGGCTGATCTCCTGGTCTGCTACCGTAAGTGCCAGTGTGGCGCTACAAAAGTCATGCCAGAAGCCCTGTGTACATGCCAATGGCCTACCCAGGCCGTGCTGGAGCAGGCAAGGTGGTGGCGGGATGGGTCATGGATGACATGGGGGAGGATCAGTGTGGGGAGCAGGCCAGGCAGGGGCAGCAGGGTGTGGGAAGGGGTGGTTCTCGGCAGAATAATTGCATATCAGGATCCTATCCCCCTTTCCCAGCCTGGACCTGCCCCTTGAGGCTCCTCAGACTTAATCCAACTGAATAGCTGACATGGGTCTGAGGATACCCATTGGCGACCAGGCAGTCTAGTTGGAGGTAAGTAAAAAATATTTTTACTTACCTCTCCCAGTTCATCTGGTTGCCGCCCACCATAGCATGCAGTGCACTCTCTGTTGGTGGCACTGCATGCTATGGAATGGCAGGGGTGGTAAGATTGGTCTGTAGCTTACGGAATTCCTGTCCCGAGATGTGGTGACGGCAACTAGCATTGATGCATTTTAAAAGAAAGGTAGACAAATTCTTGCAAGATGGGGCTATTAATGGGTATTTCCTGTGGGGTGGCGCAGTGGGTTAAACCACTGAACCATGAGCTGTCGATTGAAAGGTCAACAGTTCGAACCCGCGCAATGGGATGAGAATTTCAGTGACAGAGTAATAACAACTGGAAAAAAGTTCCCCTGTTCAACATGATCTGTGACATCCTGCGGAGAACTCGAGGCTTATGTTCGGCAGGTAGTGAAGATGACAACACCCTAGAAGAACCATCTGGAATTGTAGGGTTCTATATATAGAGAACAATATTGTAAAGATCCTTATCGGATCTAGACAAGCCTGCCTATGTAAACTGCCTTGAGTAACATCCGAATAGCAACCTGAGGATAAGAAAGGCGATATATAAACACAAAAATAAAAATAAATAAATAAATAAATAAATAAATAAATAGCAAGCAGCAGCAGCAAAAACCACCCGTTTGGTGGATCATTTGCAAGTCATAATCAGTGGCAGGAGAATAGTTAGAAATGAAAAAACAGAGAGAGAGAGAGAGAGAGAGAGAGAGAGAGAGAGAGAGAGAGAGAGAGAGGCACCAACAGAGGAACCAAGGAGAGGGAAAACCTCTAAGGTGTACATGTTATATGTTTACTCCACCTGACACATTTCAATTAAAAATCATCAGGGCACTGCAGAAAGAAAAGACTGTCTTCTTTACAAGCTCAGTTGCATATACGTTAATCAGAATAACATTTATCTGTTTCATTTTCTTTGTGTGTCTTATTTGGTTGTACTGTTGTCTTTTAAGCCTCCCTGCCTGAGGAAGTGCATGCATTCACCTCACTTTATGCAAATCATTGCTATTGAAGAAAAGCAATTATATGTGTGCATTGCTTTATAGCATCTTTTTTCTGCCTTCACCCCTCACTACTCCTATTCAGGAAGAACAAAGAGCCTTATGACATCTTAAGAACTATCAGATGCCATATGGTGACGACTTCCAGAGGGGTATCTAGACCATATTAGTCTGTTTGCAGGAAAAAACAGTCAAGAGTGTTGTGATTCTGGTTATTTAGGGATTTTTTTTCCCTGCAGCACAATAGCCTGAATACCCATCAGAACGTTCCTCCTGTTCAATTTCCTCTCATTTCTTGAATGATAAGGATCATTAATTGGATTTATCTAGTCTGAAACTGCAAATACATTGACCTCCCTGAACTCATCAACGTATATCAATTGCTATGGCCAACTACCACTCTAATACTTTATATTTCAGGACTGATTGATGTTCAAAGACATGGATCCTCAAAGCGTGTGTGTGTGTGTGTGTGTGTGTGTCAGTTCTTCTCTTCATGTAGCATCACTTTATGCACAAAACCTCCCATCAAAGCATGCCCCAGGTCAACCACTTTGTCCTAGGACTCCTTGGGACACTCTCCACCCCATGAAAACATTGCCAAGACAGGAGGTACCCTACATCAAGGTTTCTCAACCAGTGGTATTAGTACCACCAGTGGTACTTCGGCTGACTGCTGGTGGTACTCAGACCGCCAGACCACTGGAACCCTGCTGCCACGTGGTGCTTTCGGCAGCGTATTTTTGCTCAGGAACGAGGTGCTCGGGAATGCTGAGAAGGGCCCTTCCACCCGCCAGAGCCACCTACCTGCGTTTTCTGGCCTCTGAAAACTCAGAAATAACTGGTGATGATGTCATTGCCAGTCACTTCCGGTGGTACACAGCAGAAGAGTGGCGCCAGAGGACTCAGCCAGGAAGAGGATGAGAACCCCTGCCCTACATAAAGGCCAACTGGATGAATGAGAGGGAGCAAAGAGAATTTTAAAATTGGTACTTGGAAGAGGCCAAATATCATCTGGTCCAACTAACCTGCCCAAAGTCAGTTATCACCAAAATTGTGTCCTAAGTGAACTTGGATGTGAATTTGGGGAGTTCTCTTCAACCAAAATACAGTATTTAAGAAATTCTTAGAGAAGCCAAAAGGGTTTTGATTATTAGTGATATTTCTTGGGCATTGCACATTCATTGGCAATGCCACCCGCCTTCAAAGATGCTACATACAGTATTCCCCTCCTAACTAAAGAGTAATTCTTGTTACATAATATTAAATATTTACCTATTTCACATAGCCTCTCAAATGAATATGATTCTAATAATTATTGTGCAGCACAAGCTTTTGAAGTGGGCATAGCTTGGAAGGGGTGGCTTAGAAGTGGGGGCCTGCTCCAGTCACAAAAACAACTACTTATGGCACCCAATTGTAGCCCCTATTAACCAGTGCTACCTCCTGACACCTGATTTTGCCCTCTTCCAGCTATTACTGACACCAACCAGAACCTCTATATGCCTGTAGCCTGAGGATTTGTGTCTAAGCGTGTGCATTCAGCACAGCTAATCCCTAAAGCCAGCTTGTGATTCCTTTCCCCCCCCCCTCCGCTTCTGCCTAACTCTAAAAATGGGAAATAAAATAATTGGGAACAAGGTTTGTGCATCAGGGAAATGAATTTGACTCTAGATTCTAAGTAGCATCGCTGCCGGTCTATCTTTGAAAGATGGTGAAGTTGCAAAGGCTAAGGTGTCTTTCCTTATCTGGAGTAAAATCTTTTCTGATCCTCTCTCCACCCCCTCCCTGATGCTACCACATTACTGAGATAACATTAGGAATCTGACCCTGAATATAAAATTCCAGAAACAGTAAGAAGGAATTTAAAATGTCTGTCTACCCAGCCAGGTGAGTATAATCCTATTTTAGCAAGTATTTAGAAGGTTGACTTTTTTTTTTTTTTACAGTGATTAGCTGTCTCATGGCTGGATGATTTGAAAGAATAATCCAATTTATTTAAATAAGCTTCTGAAGTTATTGATATTAGTGTACCAGGGGTTTATTTCATCACTGCCCTAGAATAGCACTCTCGTTGGGACTCTAGTGTATCTGTCTAGTCTTGCACAAACTGGCAAATTCATTGATGCTTGAGAATGCAGGTGTGCTTATTGACTTTAGATTGGGAATGGCCACCTGCACCTTTGGGAGCTTATCATATTTCCCCTTGTATCCTGGCTCAGAGTTTGTGGATGAAAAATAGAGAGTTACAAATGAACTGCTTGCAATACAAGTTTGGGGATGGGATTGTGTTTGCTCTCAGTGATATGTGAGGACAGTAATTAATCAAAGGTTAAGACTGTTCAGGTGGCACAATGCCACCTGCCTTGTCCTAGTGACAGAAAGGAGATAAATCTCAGGGAATACAGATTAGGAGGAAAAAATGCAGGCCTCTTTCTTGCTTTCTCTTCATTTCCAGAATATTGCAGTTCATGCTGAATACAGCCTCTTACAAGACTCACAGCGCAATCCTGTGTAACTCTTGCACCGGTGCATCAGTAGATCCACCGGTGTAAATGCACTTATTCCAGTATAACTTGCCGTACTCCACTGTATGCATGATGGACACCAGCATAACTCCTCTTAGATGCTGCACATGCGCAGTTCAGATGCAAGACGGACGCCAACTCCGACGGCACAGGGGGCATTTCAGGGTGTGTCCGAACATCCCTGGAATGCCCCCTACACCAGTGGAGTTGCGCTGGCATCTGTCCTGCATCCGAACTGCACATGTGCAGCATCCGAGAGGGGTTATGCTGGTGTCCATCCTGCGTACAGTAGCGTACAGCAAGTTACACTGGCATAAGTGGATTTACACTGGTGGATCTACTGTTATACAGTTATTCAGTGCAAGAGTTACACAGGATTGCACTGTCAGAGTGCAATCCACACTGTCTTTAGAACGGCGGAGTAAGACTCAGACTTTACAGTAAGTCCTTACTCTGCTGCCAGATCATCCCTGTGGCCACCGGATACAGTTAAGGGAAGCACCGGCGGGGGTGGTCCAGGCAGCGAGGGAGGCCAGGGGTTGGGGATGGCGGCTGTCATATTCCCGTCCTGTTCCCGGGCTGGAGCGGCCATTACACGGCCTCCTCGGACTTGCGCCAGTTAAATAGCTGGCGTAAATCCTTGGGGCCTCCCCGCGCTATACCGGGGGAAGGGGACGCCTTGGGGCGACCACCAGATACTAAGTCAGGATTGCACTGCCCAGAGAGGTTCTAATCACACCACTTTCTGCTATTTCATTTTGGTAAAACACCGAAATCTGCGGGGAAAAAAAAACCATTTTCACCCACCTCTATGTATTATGTGTATGTTGCAATGTGTTGTTGTGTGTATTTGACAAGACTAGAGTAGATTACCCTAGCATGGGGCGCCTGCACGCGCGGGAACCAACTGGGAGCAGTTGGTCCTATTGGCTTAGCCCTGAACTCTGATAATCTTCAGAGGAACCTCAGACTCCCATAGAACTTCATTTGAGAACTACTGACCCATTGTAGTGATGGCTTGAGATTGCTTATTAGTTCTCTTCAATTAGCAGTTTTTGTTTCTCATTCTTTCCCCCCTCTGTTCTACATATGCATTGTATGCATTCCCATTCTGATATTCCAAACTTATTTCTGGCTACATAAATTTCAGTGCGAAATACTATCAGAGCCCTATCCTGTTCTTTCACTCCCACTCTGTCCATTAACGTTATTCACTTTGGATCTCAGGTTTGATTCCCCCTTCCCGAATCTCCTTTCAGCCACCTACTCATAACTTACAGGTGTTTCCTCTTTGTCCAAATGTTCTTTAAAACCTTTTCTTTCCCTTCCTCCCTTCATTAAGTGTATATACAAATGTATTTGCTCCCAGTCCTGATGTCTCAACCATGAAATGTAACTGCAGAGACAACATTTGCTGTTTTAAAGTGAATATACAGAGGCCCTGACATTTCAAAATCAATATCATGAGAGACTGCAGACTTGTCTACAAGAACTACTGTGACTTCAGTTGTGTTCATAAATATTATATTTCTGAACATAACGAAACGATACGCTGCAGCATTTCCATAAAGTCCCTCAGTATAGACCTTCTCCTGAGATTTTTTTTTTTTGCAGTGTAAACGGAGTAGTGAAGCAGGTGTTGTCCACTTTTCATTTTAAGCTGTCGTTCAGATTTCTTAATATCCAGAGAAAACAACACTATGGTGCTTGTATTAATGCTATCTCACTTTTAAGAAGATATTACAAAAGTTCCTATAAGCCCTACTCAGTGGATTCTGTAAACTGAATTTCCTCATGCAATATAGTCATTGCAAGAATGTTTTTATTTAGTAGAGAGAGAAAAACCTAGTGTAACATAGTGCCTAATTGGTCAGCCGTGAAGCAGGAAGTTCCTGCTTAAAATCTCATGTCTGAATGGATTAACCCAGTAGGTAGATGAATAGCACAATCCTGTCTTAACATTAGACAGGATTGTGCCGTTCGTCTACCTACTGGGTTAACCTAGGCTTACCATATTTTCCCGGACCCAGTCTGGGACACACACACACACACACACACACACACACACACACACACACACACACACACACACACACGATTTGGGGTGGTGCCAATTTTTTTTATTTGTTTTTGTTTTGGGATTTCTTTCTTCAATTTTTTTATTATTATTATTTTTAAAAAGTATTTACCCCCTTACTGTGGGTGTGGCCGCCACTGCTGCTGTCGCTGCCGCGCTGCTGTCATTTTAGCCAAGGATTGCCGCGCACAAGCGGCCCGGGAGCCCTTCCAAATGAAGGGCTTCCAGGCTGATTTGCGCGCATGCGCGTGGCTCAGCTTGGAAGCCCTTGGTTTGGAAGGGCTTCCAGACTGCTTCTGCACATGTATGCGGCTCACAATGCTGCACGCATGCAAACAAGCGGCCCAAGGGCCCCAAGGGTTTCCAGGTCGAGCCGCATGCATGCGCGCGGCTTGGCCTGGAAGCCCTTGGTTCGGAAGGGCTCCCGGGCTGCTTCTGTGCATGCGTGCAGCTCGTAAAGCCGCACACATGCAAACAAGCAGCCTGAGAGCCCTTTTGAACCAAGGGCTTCCAGGCCAAGCAGCGTGCGTGCATGCGGCTCGGCCTGGAAGGACTGCCTGGCCGCTTGTGCACAGCGATAAGCCTTGGCTAATATGGCGGCGGCAGTGGTGGCAATCCAGGATGGCGCCATACCAGAGCCCAAAATCTGGGAGGGTCCCGGCCATTCCAGGATGTATGGTAAGTCTATTAAGACCAGCAGAGTGCCATTCCTCTGGTCTAGGGTGTTGCAAACATGCCGTTAGGCACGTGTGTGGCACCAGGTGAGTAGACGGTGCTGGCACAGAGGCTGGTGCCGTATTACTTGCCCCAGTCAATGTGGAGTGAAAATATGTTCCCCGCCGGGTGGGGGAGAGCGTTCCATAGGTGTTTTGGAACAGGGGGCGGATTGAACATAAGAACATAAGAACATAAGAAGAGCCCTGCTGGATCAGGCCAAAAGCCCATCTAGTCCAGCTTCCTGTGTCACACAGTGGCCCCACCAGATGCCTCAGGGAGCACACGAGACAACAAGATACCTGTGTCCAGTTGCCACTCCCTTGCACCTGGCACAGAGAAAACCCACTTCTAAAAAACCAGGAGGTTGCTTATGGCTTGTAACCTGTGATGGTCTTTTCCTCCATGAATTTGTCCAAACCCCTTTTAAAGGCATCTAGGCCAGGTGCCATCACCACATCCTGTGGCAAGGAGTTCCACAGATGAATCACACGCTGGGTAAAGAAATATTTTCTTTTGTCTGTTCTAACTCTCCCTCCACTCAATTTTAGTGCGTGTCCCCTGGTTCTGGTGTTGTGCGAGAGGGAGAAGAATTTCCCTCTATCCACTCTCTCCATCCCATGCATAATTTTATAAGTCTCAATCATGTCCCCCCTCAGGCGCCTTTTTTCTAGGCTGAAAAGCCCCAGACGCTGTAGCCTTTCCTCGTAAGGGAGGTGCTCCAGCCCACAAATCATTCTGGTCGCTCTTTTCTGCACCTTTTCCAATTCAACTATATCCTTTTTGAGGTATGGTGACCAGAACTGGACACAATACTCCAGATGTGGCCTTACCATCGATTTGTACAAAGGCATAATGATATTGGCCGTTTTATTCTCAATCCCCTTTTTAATGATCCCGAGCATGGAATTGGCCTTCTTCACAGCCGCCGCACACTGGGTCGACACTTTCATCGACCTGTCCACCAGCACCCCAAGATCTCTCTCTTCATCCGTCACAGACAACTCAGAACCCATTAGCGTATATGTGAAATTTTGGTTTTTTGCCCCAATGTGCATCACTTTGCACTTACTTACATTGAAGCGCATCTGCCATTTTGCTGCCCATTCTCCCAGTTTGGAGAGATCCTTCTGGAGCTCTTCACAATCCCTGCTGGTCTTTACCACCCGGAAAAGTTTAGTGTCATCTGCAAACTTGGCCACCTCACTGCCTATCCCCGACTCCAGGTCATTTATGAATAAGTTGAAAAGCACCGGTCCCAAGACCGATCCTTGGGGCACACCGCTTTTCACCTCTCGCCATTGTGAAAATTGCCCATTGACTCCCACTCGCTGTTTCCTGGTCTTCAACCAGTTCCTAATCCACAAGAGGACCTGCCCTCTTATTCCCTGACTGTGGAGTTTTCGCAGGAGCCTTTCATGAGGGACCGTGTCAAACGCCTTCTGAAAATCCAGATATATAATATCCACGGGTTCGCTCGCATCCACATGCCTGTTGACCTTTTCAAAAAATTCTAACAGGTTTGTGAGGCAAGACTTCCCCTTACAGAAGCCATGCTGACTCTCCCTCAGCAGAGCTTGTTCTTCTATGTATTTTAAGATTTTATCCTTAATGAGACGTTCCACCATCTTCCCTGGAACAGATGTTAGGCTGACCGGCCTGTAGTTTCCCGGGTCCCCCCTCCTTCCTTTTTTAAAGATTGGCGTGACATTAGCTATCCTCCAATCCTCTGGCACAGTGGCTGTTTTAAGGGACAAGTTGCATATTTGGGTCAAGAGGTCAGCAACTTCATTCTTGAGTTCCTTCAGAACTCTTGGGTGGATGCCATCCGGGCCTGGTGATTTATTGATCTTTATTTTGTCAATTAAGTCTGAGACATCTTCTCTTTTAACCTCTATTTGACTTAATTCTTTAGTCAGGGGAGACCGTTCCGGCAGCGGTATTTGCCCGAGGTCTTCTGCCGTGAAGACAGATGCAAAGAACTCATTTAATTTCTCTGCAGTCTCCAAGTCCCCTTTTATCACCCCTTTCTCTCCCTCACCATCCAGCGGACCAACCGTTTCCCTGGCAGGTTTCCTGCTTCTAACATATTTGAAGAAGCTTTTATTATTCCCTTTTATGTTGCCTGCCATACGTTCCTCAAAGTCTTTCTTGGCCTCCCGTATCATCTTTTTACATTTCTTTTGCCACAGTTTGTGCTCCTGTTTATTTTCCTCATTAGGGCAAGACTTCCATTTACGGAAGGAAGCTTCCTTGCCTTTTATAGCCTCCTTAACTGTGCTTGTTAGCCATGCCAGCATCCTCCTGGACTTGGTCGAGCCCTTCCTCCTTTGTGGGATACACTCCCGCTGGGCCTCTATGACTGTTGTTTTAAACAGCCTCCATGCACTCTGGAGCGATTGGACTCTTTTTACCTTCCCTTTCAGCTTTTTCTTAACTAGTCTTCTCATTTTGGGGAAGTCTGCCCTTCAGAAGTCAAGGGTTTTCGTGTCAGATTTGCTCGGCACTCTCCCTCCGACATGCATGGCGAAACAGATCGCAGCATGGTCACTGTTCCCCAATGGTTCGGTAACATTTACCTCCCTGACCAGATCTTGAGTGCCACACAATATCAAGTCCAGAGTCACCTGTCCTCTGGTCGGTTCCGTGACAAGCTGCTCTAAGGCACAGTCATTTAACATATCCAGAATTCCAGTCTCTCTTTCATGATCTGAGCATGAATTGACCCAGTCGATGTGAGGATAATTGAAGTCCCCCATGACTACAACCCTGTCTCTCGTTGACACCTCCCTGATTTGCTTCCTTATTTCAAGATCCCCTTCAGGTTTTTGATCTGGAGGACGGTAGCATGCCCCTACTATTACATCACTCTTTGAGCCTGGTAATCTAACCCACAGTGATTCTACGGAGGAGTCAGAGCCCCCCTCCAGCTCTACTCTGGTGGATTCTACCCCCTCTTTGACATAGATGGCCACCCCACCTCCAACACGCCCCTCTCTGTCCCTCCTATAGAGTTTATATCCTGGAATTGCAGTATCCCACTGGTTCTCCGCATTCCACCAGGTTTCTGTTATACCTACTATGTCAATGTTTTCCCTAGCCACCAAACATTCCAGTTCTCCCATCTTTGCCCGAAGACTTCGGGCATTTGCATAAAAGCACTTATATACCTGGTCCCCCAAGAAGGGCTGCATGTTTGCCCCTTTATTCCTGCAGCCTTCTGTCTTGCTAGACTGGCTGTCATGTCCCATCACGCTACCACTCCCAATTCTTACTCTGTTATTACTTGACTGTTCCCCATCCTCTGCACCCTCATTCCCGAGGGATGAGGAGTCCCGAACCGGATGCCCCTCGGCTCCTGTCGGCTTTCCCCCAGGAGTCAGTTTAAAAGCTGCTCTGCCACCTTCTTAATGTTACACGCCAGCAGTCTGGTTCCTTTTTGGTTCAAGTGAAGCCCGTCCCTCTTGTACAGGCCTGGCTTGTCCCAAAACGTTCCCCAGTGCCTAACAAACTTAAACCCCTCCTCCTGACACCAGTGTCTCATCCACGCATTGAGACCCCTGAGCTCCGCCTGCCTAGCTGGCCCTGCACGTGGAACAGGTAGCACTTCTGAGAATGCTACCTTTGGGGTCCTGGATTTGAGCTTCCTACCTAGCAACCTAAATTTGGCCTCCAGGACCGCCCGGCTACATTTCTCCACGTCGTTGGTGCCAACATGCACCACAACCGCTACCTCCTCCCCAGCACTCTCTACCAGCCTATCTAGACGAGAGGTGATGTCCGCAACCTTCGCACCAGGTAGGCAAGTCACTGTGCGGTCCTCACATCCATCACAGACCCCCCTTTCTATGTTCCTGACTATAGAGTCACCCACAACAAGAAGCCCCCTCCCCAGAGGAGTATCCATAGTGCGACTGGATACGGGCCCATCACCTGAAGAAGGGGTCCCCACTATGGGATTGTTTCCCTCTTTTCCAGAGCAATGTCCTCCAGCCCTGAGACTCCCTTTCCTGGCAGCTGAGGCGCTGGCCAACTGAGGGTAGGACGATGCCTCCACGTCCCTAGAAGGCTCACCCTGGTTCCTCTCTACCTGTCTCTGCTTCTCCAGGTCAGCAACCGTGGCTTCAAGGGAGCGAACCCGTTCCCTGAGAGCCTGGAGCTCTTTGCACCGAGCACACACCCATGACTTGTGCCCAAGAGGCAGATAGTCATACATGTGACACTCAGTGCAAAACACTGGATAGCCCCCACCCTTCTGCTGGCTGTCTGACTGCATAGCTTTTGAGTGTAAGTTATGGATTTATCAAAGTTTGGGTACCTTAATGTTGCTGGAGCTCTCCTCTCTTCAAGGGACGTGCCGGGCAGTGTGTGGGGCCTGGCTTCCTCGCCCAGCTGCTTAACTCGCTGTGTCTTTTTTATCTTGCCACTTTGTCCCCGTGAGCCACTTGGTCCCCGTGAGGCCACTTGCTGCTCCTGAAAGGGCTCACTCACAAACCAGCCCCAGATTTAAACTGTTGTGTAGCTCCTCCCCCTGCCTACCTGAAAGTTTGAAAAGACTGGCCTCTAAGGGGGGCAGGGCCTGATGTGGTTTACTGGCAGGAAATTCCTGTTGCTATTGTTCCTGCTGCTGCCTCAATTTACATCTGACCTACTCAGCTGGCAGGAATGTGTGTTGCTATGGTTTCTGAGTCACCCTAATTTACCATGTGGCCTTCTATACCATGCGGTCTGTATGTTTTAAACTGTATGTTTTAAATTCTGCTTAAGTTTAACTCTGCTTAAGATGTAGTTTAGCTTGCTTTCTCCAGGAGGGGGTGGGACTTGCAGAGCAGGCCTCTGCTGTATCCTATCCTCCCTCCCAGGCCCATTTCTCCTGACACGGGCCCCCCAGACGTATGCCAGCTAAATAGCTGGCATGGATTTCACCCCCTCTCTCCGACTGCCTGTTTTGTGCCCTCGTTGCATCAAAGACTGCACCAGCCTCGCTGCATCACAGGGCACAAAGTTAGATAGGATTGGGTTGCCCATGCACCGCTAATTCTCAGCTTTTGCCCCCATCTGTCACATGGAGGTAAGAATACTGGTGTACTTTACAAGGTTGTCATAAGGATTTTTGAGACAATCCATGTGAAGCTCTTTGACACTTTTGCTAAAAATGCTATATATGAATGTTATTTAATAAACACTGAACCAATGAAACACAGGACTGATCTAAATATTACCAGAACAGCATTGCCACCATTCTGTGGTTTGTCCATCCTACATGATTAGGGTGGAATCTAATGGTTACTTGCCATGATCACATGATTAACAGCCCAATCATATCCTTATTCAGCCCGTAGCATGCAGCGCCGTTGCCAAAGCACACACTGTATGCTACGGCAGGAGAGGGTAATGAGACAGCCCCAGAGAGGTAAGTAAAACTTTTTCTTACCTCCCATAGGAAAGTCCTGGTCTCCAGAGGTTTTCCTCAAGCCCGACCTACACCGCACGAGATCAGGCGCGGAGGCAAGCGAGCGTAGGTGCCTGGAAGCTCGCCTCCGAGGGCTGACCTCGTCTATACAAGTGTCTTCCCGCAAATAGTCCCTCCTGTTGTCCCGCCTTCTAATCGCTGATTGGGTCAAACATAAGTCAATTATGTTTGGTGCTCCAATTGGCTAAAACCCCTTCTCATCCTATTGGTGACCAAGCTAGCTCTGTGTCCTGCCGCCTAGCTCCGCATCCCCACCCCCTCAAAACATAGGCAGCAAACTCTTCTGCTCACGCCGGAACTTGGGAGAGCACAACTCTCCTGCGTTCAGCTGCGCTCTCTAGAAATGGTGACTACACAGCTCTGCACAGCTCCGCACACCTCTGGTACGCACCGGAACTTGTGCGGTGTGGGTCGGGCTTCAGACCTTTGCTACCTGTTTGCTGGTGTAAGTCTGAGGAGACTCAGGGAGTGTTCCGCAGAGGCGAAACTAGGGCGGAGCGGGCGGAGCACCCGCTCCGGGCGCCATCGCCCGAAGGGCGCCCTGCCCGGTGCCCCGCCCGCGAGTCCGAGTCGGACTCGGAGACTCGAGTCCGACCACCCCCTCAATCGGGAGCCAGCTCAGGGACGTGTTCCCCGGCCGGCTGCCCAGGGCCTTCTAAAGAAGGCGCGCGAGAACGGTATTTATACCGTTCTTTTTGCGCATGCTCAGACTGTTACTGAGGGAAAAAGGCTGCCCTTTTTCCCTCAGTAAGTCTGAGCATGCGCAAAAAGAACGGTATAAATACCGTTCTCGCGCGCCTTCCTTAGAAGGTCCCGGGCAGCCGGCCGGGGAACACGTCCTCGAGCCGGCTCTCCCAGTTGAGGGGGGGTCGCCGCCTCCCGGAGCGCGCAAGCCGGCTCCTCCCGGATCGCGCCCCCCCTCCGGATCGCGCCCCCCTCCGGATCGCCCCCCCTCCAGATCGCGCCGCAGCCTTTGGCCGCGGCGATATTAATTATAGGGGCGCCACACACCCCGTTGCTCCGGGCGCCAACGGGGGTAGTGACGCCCCTGGTGTTCCGGGTTGGGTAAAGGGGGAAAGGATCAGCGTCAAAGCAAGTCCCAGTTCCCCGCTCCAATGTGCTCTTGTACAGCTCCTTTGAATCACTGTCCACTTATTTTCATAGACTTGTTTAGAAAAGAAATGAGTTAAAATCTGAAACACTTCGTAGAAGTCAACCAGCTTCAAGAGACATATTCTAAGGAGTGATTCAGATGTTACTGCTGCTGACGCAGATGATGTGTGAAGCAACTTTGAGCCCAATCCTATCCCCTGCCACGTTATAGCATGCAACTGCACCAAAAAGGCACACACTGCACGCTATGGCGGGGGGGGGGGGTTGACCTAAAGGCAAATGAGAAGTTAAAATGTTTTTACTCATCTCCGCATAAGCCTACAGGCTGCCTATGGATCTCCTCAGACATACGCCATCCACTTTGTTGGTGCACGTCCAAGGAGAGAAAAGGGGCAGGGAACCTTTTGAAAAGAGAGGATAAGGTCTGGCATGCATGACTGCCTCTGGAGTCACCCCCTCCTTCCCTACCTGCCCCCCAGTTCCTTCCACTTCCCAAACGCAAACCACCACCACGCGCCAGCTTACCTGCACCAGAATAATTTGCCAGCCGCGACAGTGGGCTATTGATGCTGCCGCCACTTTGCACTAGCTTGAACATGGCTGGTGGAGGCACACTCCACGCAGTATCAGTAGCTGATTTATGACAGTGGGGCAATGTCCCACTGCTGTAAATCCTATGAATTGGATTGGGCTGCCGGCTTCTAATGGTGGCCGCCTGGCCTCCAATGGGTCTCCTTTGTCCTATGCCAGCTAATTAGATGGCGTACGTCCAAGGATTGGGCAGAAAAAGGGGGATAGGATCTTGGCATGCGCTGCTGCCACTGAAACCGTCCCCTCCCACCCCAGAGCAGTCCATAGCTTGGCCCACTCCTCACCCTGTACTGCCCACCATCCTCCCCTGTTCTATCTCCCCACTGACTTCACTTGCCACTGGAAGCACAGGATGGAAGAGGTTCAGCAGGCCACTGTCACCTGTGTGCAGCCTCCAGCCATTTGCCCTGGTGGCCATGGCCTGCAGAATGATGAAATGACTTTTGCACTATTATTCCGGGACTTAAGCTGACGGATTGAGAGATCTTTCATTGTAAGCCCCAGATAGAATTAGGCTGCCCAGATATTCCCTTGCTGCTATGGTAACATATTAGACAGTCTATACTGACTGTGATAATGTCTAGTCCTTAAAATGACACAGGCAAAATAGCACATATTAAAACAATTGAAACATTTTTCAGGCTAAAAGGCCGTGGTCTAAATTTAGTGCAATTAAAATTTAAAAACTAAAAATTAAAAACTACATAAAACTAAAAACTGAACACTGAAACCTTCCTCAGAGGAAAGAAGCCTACCATAGCTGTGGGCGAAATGTAAGGTTTTAGAGTTCTGTTTTTAGTTTTTTTGTAATTTTTAAATTTTAATTGCAGAAAATTTTGACCATGGACATTTAGCCTGAAAAAAGTTTCAATTGTTTTAATGTGGATACCAGCCATGAAAGCCTTAGTATGTTTATCAGAATAGCACATCATCCTTTATAGTAGTGGTTTCACACTGGGGAAACTGGGGGGGGGGGTTGCTGGAGGGTCCTGAAGATCTATAATGGTGGACAAGTATCTTTGAAAGGCAGTTTGATCATCGCTACTGATCTTCTCCAGCTGGAGAGTGCTGGCCTACTCAGTTCATGGAGAGCAGTGTAGAGCAGACAAGTTGATATGGAAGAAGTAGCCTAGAGGTGCCAGGTTTGAAAATCATTGCACTATAGCAGGGGTGGTCAAACATGCTTAATATAAGAGCCACATACAATAAACTTCAGGTGTTTGAGAGCCACAATATTTAAGAAATATTTAAATTCTTTAAAATATTTACTCACCATGAATATGGTTAACTTATGTTTTAATCCAGTGGACTCTCAGTTTATACCTGGTCAATAATTATAAAGCTTGAACATTTTTAATTTACCTTTTATATTAATTTTGATGCAAAAAGGAGTTCAGCCAACATATTTCCAAGAGCCACACATTATATGTCAAAGAGTCACATGTGGCTCAGGAGCCACGGTTTGGCCACCCCTGCACTATATAGTAAGGTGGAATAAAATTAGAGCTGCCAGGGAATGCTGCTAGTTGGTTAACTGACTTTTGTATGATTTCTGTTCTGATTTAAAATAAACTGATTTACAGGTGATATTCTGTAGAAAATTGTCATCAGGTACATAAGAGCCTTTACAGTGTGTGTAATAAATGGCATCAACATCAAACACTTTTTTCAAAGAGGAAGCCTAGATTAAAAGCTGATTAAAAATGTACATCTTAATAGTGTGATTATTAAGGAATTAATAAGTTATTCTCAGTTTGACTGTAGAACGCTTCAACTCTTGACTGGATAATGCTTCAATAAAGTAGGTTTTAAAACCATATTTTTATTTACAAATGATTTGGAGTGTGTGTGTGTGTGTGTGTGTGTGTGTGTGTGTGAGAGAGAGAGAGAGAGAGAGAGAGAGAGAGAGAGAGAGAGAGAGAATGTAGACTGTCTCATACTAGGGGTACTACTTCAATGAAGTCAATAGGAAAATATTTTATTTTAAGGAATACTGAAAAACTGCTTGTCACAAAAATGATTATTTATTCTGATATACTTTTATTGTTATGTAATTGCCCTGCTTCTCAACAACAAAGAAGTTCCCAAAGCATCTATAAAAATCGATTAAAAATTGAATTTACAAAAGCAAAACCTACCACTTTAAAATACAACATAGTAAGCACCCATTGAGAAAAATAAAAAATGTTAAGGAATCAATAAATTACTGTGGGCACATTATAGATGCATGAGGCTTACATAAGACTCCAGAGAACATCAATGCAGTCCCTTCTCAACTTGGGTTTAACTTCTACTGTATAGTCAATTTGTGTCCAACTTGGCAAGTGTATTGCATTCCCTGAACTATTTCTTACAGAAGGGTCAGAAGTGAGTTTGGTTACATGCCTGTGAAGAAGTCTTCATGAATGTGAAGAAATTGAGCACATCTGAGAGTGTGCTCACATAATTTGATTCATCCTTGCCCACCAAGCTAGCATGTGATGGGGCCAACTTAATCCCGTGTAAAGATCCACCGCAGGATCCTACGCCCTTCCCGGGCTGCTACGACATAGGCCAGGGTCTACTCAGGGGAAGGGGATGTTGAAAGGCTCTCAAGCCAGCGGACATCCGAAGCGGTGGTGTAAGGGCCACCAATCCTGGGAATGGGGACCGGGATATCGCGACCAACATCCCCGTCCCCTCCCTGGCCGGCCCAGTCAACAGCCGCCCTCCCTCACTGCCCGCCCCACCCTTGCTCCCACCAGAGGAACTCTTACCTTGCTCCGGTGGCTACAGGGCAGTTCTGCGGCAGAGTGAGGTCTGCAAGCCTGCGCACCAGGGTGCCTTACTCGAAGGGTGCCGAAAATGCGCTTTACCACGCATTTATGGCACCCTCCTGCAGGCGCACCGCTATGCAGGATTGCTCCGTTAGTCTCATTGAATGGGAGCAGTACTACCTCATGTGATGCCTTTCAAGAAAGACCAATAGTATTTGCCTCCAGATCTCTGTCAGCAACAGAATGTAACTATGCGCATAGACAGGGAAGCCGTAAGGATGTGAAGAAATTCAGTCAGTATCTGAGTGTATCTTCAGTTAGGTTTCACTTAGTAGCTGATTATGTAGAATCTGCTGTTCTGTTGCATTGATTAGTTTTACATACGTACTGTTTTTTGTTACTCAATAGAATACCAAGTTATGAACCCAGCCTTGAATGTGTATGTCCTTGGCTTGCTTGGATTTCCAACAAATATCTTACAGAATCTGTATGATGCCATGATCCTCATATTATACATGTAGCACAATAGCAAGAGAATTTTTATTGTATTTTTGTAATAAAGGGAAGGAGATTAGTGGAAAGGTCTGTGGAAATGTATAAGTGGAAATATTCAATTTACAATTGAATATTAAGGGAAAAACAACTTTGTTTTTGTAATGACAAATGCATGCATCTATATTTATGTAGAAATCTGTATCACAATATTTTTTAATAACTCTTTATGAAGCCATCTGGTGCTAACTTGTTATAAAAGATAATTGTTTGCACTGCTGACTTCTTTGCTGAGAAAGAAAATTCTCGGTAGTTACAAGCAATATCTGAAACCTTTCTGAGTAATAGGTGTTGCAAAACTCTTGATTTTACATTATTTCCCCCTCCTCCTCCCTTTCGCAATGTGTGGTTCTGTACTCTATTTCACAAGGTAACGCTCTGCTGGAAACTGTCACCACTCTTACAAACAGTACGATCATTTTCGGTGATATTCAAAGGAGACAAAATGCTCTAAACGTATTTAGCAGTGCGATGTACCCGCAGCACATGGACCCTCCAGGTTTGGGAAAGAATCGCCATCAGGTTCAGCATCTCTCCAGTTGGATGACCAAGCGGCATGAAATCTCATGCTTCATTAATGATGCTTTGCACACCAGCTGGCGCACGAATCGCGAACATGGAGCAGAAGTGCTGCAGGGCTCTTTTATTCCGAAGCAGCATTAATAAACAATTATGAACTGCTGGGTTCCACTTCTTCAATAGGAATTGAAAAAAAAAAAAGAAAACATTTTCGTTCATCTAAGATACCCACAATCCTAATGAGTTGAGCAGGGCATTAGGACGGAATCACATTGTTTGTATGCTATGTGACTCTGGACGAATGGGGCTGGGGCTGCTCCTCTCACTGACTTCATCTATTTTACAGACCAGCACCTACCATGGTGCTGAGTGTGTTTGGCTTCCTTTAGTAGCATCCACTGCCCTCGCCAGGGATTTGGTCAGGGCTCTTTCAAACTCCTCCCCACCCCAATACTGCAGGAAGGAAACACACTAAAAAAAAAAAAAGAAGAAGAAAAAAAAGAAAAAAAATCTCCATTCTAACCTAAAACACACACACAGCTAAATACAGTTATCTTGTTCAGAACTTTAGTGGTTGAATGTAGCATTTGCTTACTTGACCTCTCACTGTGGTTGTGAGCAGGGCCCATAAGAGGGGGGTAAATTGTACCCAGGTCCAGGATCAAAAAGGGGACCCAGGAGCCAATGCAGGGGCCCCTGAAATTTCCTGGGATCTCAGCTGGCCTCATGGAGAGTGAAAGACAGAGGCCGGGCCAACTGGGAGGTCAGATCTACCAGGCAGGTAGATCTGGGTGCCATATCGGGAAGCCTGGTAGACCAGTGGGCTCCTCTCCGGAGACTTTTCTGGCCATTACTACCCTCCCCCTGCCCCATTTTGCCCCCACCCCCTTTGAGAAGGGATAAAAAAGAAACTTTGTGCCCCCTGATTCCTCTCAGACGCCCTGGTTGTGAGATGAGAGATGAGCTGTTGGAATCATGGACAAATTTACCCCACCCTTCTTTGAATCACTATAACCATATGAAACTCTATGCCCTGAGAGACATTGGTCTCACCCGTCTCATTAATGGTCTTCTACCATTCTTTCAAATACTTTTTTTTTTGTTTAGGCAAACCTTCAGCCTGACCTCTGCTTGATTTCTTTTCTTTTCTTTTCTTTTCTTTTTGTATCCCTATGGTATTTTCGTCTGCTATTGCGTTCTGGTTGTCTTTGGGATTGATTTCATTGCGGGTTTTAGATATTGTTTTTATAATGTAAGTTGCCTAGAGTGTTCCATTAGGGAGTGACAAAATGGGATAAACATCCTACTTGGAAATCTTGAACTACATTAAATATAGACTTAACACCTCTGTCGAAAGGAAAGCAACAAAAATGAAACACTAGAAATTGTACTGGTGCAAGGCAGAAGGGGGAAGCTGGAAGAACAGCAGTGTGTTTCTATTATGATAATCTCGATGTATACGAGATATGGGGTTGGGTTAGAGCCTGGATTTCTTAACTCTAATGAGCTTAAGGGAAAAAAAGAAACAACTTTCAATACTAATGAACTTGTTTTGTACTGTGTGTCAATATGTTTACCCATATGGCAATTTTAAATTAAGGATGAAACATATTGTTAGTCTGAGTCAGGTATGAAGTGTTAACCAGAGAAGACCTGAAATAAGGCATGAGAATCTTAAAGGGGATATCTCTCTATATTCTCAACTGTGGGCATACGTAGCTGCAGTACAAACACATGCTAGTTTTATGCTTTTGGTTTCCCACAAAGCATACTGGGAAAGGGAGCCTAACCAACATGGGCAGCCCAATCCTATCCAGGGTTTATGATGACAAATCATGCAGTTTGTCAGTGTTAGTCCCAGAACAACAGTTCGAACGTCACTCTGTCATTCTGTGGGACGTGGCTGCCAGGGTGACAGCAGCCCGCTGACCCTCCTCCGTCCTGCGCTGCTGCTGTTAGTACGGGGGTGGAATGGGGCAATGGGCCAAGCCAGAGGTTGTTTGGGGGCATGAGAAGAAACTCCGTGGTAACAGTGCACACCAAGATGACTCTCCTTGGACTTATGCCAGTTAAATAGCTGGCATAGGTCTGAGGAGACCCACTAGAGGCCAGAAAGGGCTCATGGACTGTTTGGTCACACACACACACAGCATACAGAATATGCACCGTCAGTGATGCTGCATGCTAAGAGCTGACAAGCAATTGGATTGGACTGTTAGTTAAAGTAGCAGTACATTTTGGTTCAGTATGTCAGGTAGAAGACATTGCCCAGGTATCCCACCAAACAAGCACATGTGATCCAGAAAATTGGTAGACATGAGGGCCATGTTTATTAATTCATTAGCGAGACAGCAATTAGTAAATGCAGCGGATCCTGCCTAGAACCCTCCACCCCCAGTGCAGGCATCTAACTTAGAGGAGACGGCTATCCCGCCAAAGTCCTCCTTTGGGTGAAACCACCCTGGCTCAGAGCCTAGGATCACTTTGCGGCTCACCCAGGTTCATCACCGCCTATCCCTTTGAAAGGGGGTCAAGGAAACTGAACTGCTCTGCCTACCCCAAGTCGAACAGCCGCTGAGGTAGTGAAACCAATTCAAGCCTGAGGGTTTACCAGCCTGCATCCCTGAGCCAGACAGTCACTGAAGACTGGTCCCCACGACTCTTACTTGCCTAAAGGAAGACACCAGATCCATAATCCTCTTCCCTGTCCTGCACTGTCATGCCAGACATGGCCTAACTGGCTCATGCCTACCCATGGTCACAGTCTGGGGTAGGTAAAAAAACAAAAACAAAACTCAACACCCAAACCAATCAAGTTAAAGCAAGACATTCTTACCCAAAGGGCTAATCTCAGACCATTATTATTATTATTATTATTATTATTATTATTATTATTAGTAGTAGTAGTAGTAGTAGTAGTAACAGTACTGTATTTATATACTGCTTTTCAACAAAAAGTTCACAAAGAGGTTTACAAACAAAATCAAATGATTAAATGTCCCAAAAGGGCTCACAATCTAAAAAAAAATGCAGACCACCACCAGCAACCAGCCAAATCAGAAGGCCATATCAGAAGGGTGGGTGTGTTGGGTTCATTGCTTGCAAAGGCAAGAAATCCATAGGGGAGGCAGCAGCG
Source organism: Plestiodon gilberti rubricaudatus (assembly GCA_026170595.1). NCBI lineage: Eukaryota > Metazoa > Chordata > Lepidosauria > Squamata > Scincidae > Plestiodon > Plestiodon gilberti. The sequence continues at coordinate 83,363,694 of JANXHW010000004.1, read as the reverse complement.
CTGCCTACCAGCCTTTAGGAACCCTCTCCCATGCACTTCCAGCCAACATCTGCCCAGTCAGCCCCACATCTGGCCCAAATCATATGTGTGGGGTGTATCCTGACAAGGGATGCTCCCCCATATGCATGGGAGTCAGAGACATTTGTTTCTTCTTCTGGAATCTGTTATTCAGTGGCATTGCTGATGATGATAGATGGATGTAATCTGCTTCCACTTGGCCTACCCTTTCAGTCTGAATCCCTTAAAGAGCCTGAACTCACAGACAGTGATGCTTTGAATGCGAGAACAATGGTTGAGGAGAGTGGTAGCTCAGTGGAAGAGCACTTGCCTTGTGTGCAGAAGGTCTCAGGTTCAATTCCTGCCATCTGCGGGTAGGTTTTAAAAGAGGCAAATAGGTTCCTGGACTGTTCCACTGACTTGCTGGGACACCTTTGGGAGATGGGAAAGTTTCAAATGGTTTCCACCACCAACAGAGCCCATTATTGTGCATCATGACCCCTCACGTTTCTTTAAGATGGCAAGAGTCCAAACGAGCAGTGGCAGAAAAAGGTGACTGGAATATTGTGCATCTGCTGATTACGTTGTACCATTACAGATTCCACAGGCAAGATTGCATGTTTGAGGCTTCCCTGAAATAAAACATTCCATACTCATAGAAAAGTTGCATGGAGAGAATTCTCAGCCTTTTTTCTTGATATTCCTGCTTTGAATCTGACTGCAAAATTTTATGTTGAGAGCATTCAGCTATTTGAGTCTCCACCTTCAGTCTCAGACATTACTACTCAGTGACAGTCAGCAATGACGTAGTCAAGTGTAGCTTGTGCTTTTATTCACTGGATGATTTAAGTCACTAGCTCCCAGCGTAAACTGCCTTGCAGGGTTGTTGTGAGAATATGGAATGATGTGTGTCCTGCCCTGAGCTCCTAGCAGGAAGTTGAAATACAAATGTAAAATGCAAACAAAAAGCCTGAAAGTTCAGAACATTTGGTTGAAAATAAGTGACAGTGACTTATGAGAAGCTGGTTCCTTCCAAGCCATTCCATTCAGACATTGATTTCTGTAGTGCTTGTGTACCTTAAACCAGGGCCTCTGAGAGGAACTTTAGGGGGCACAAAGTTTCTTTTGGACCCCTTCTTAAAGGGGGAGGGGAAAAAAGGACGGGGAGTGCAGCAATAGCCAGAAAAGTCTCCGGAGCCCAGGTCTACCAGGCTTCCTAATGCAGCGCCCAGGTAGACCTGGCACGGCCACTGTCTTTCACTCCCCATGAGGCCAGCTGAGATCCCAGGAAATTTCTGGGACCCTGGACAGAGTCGTAGCAATAGATGGTGCCCCCCCCGCACCAGGCAGCAAGCGAGAGGTGTGCGAGGCAAAAGCTGTGGTGGTCTTTGCCCCGGCCACAAGGTTTAGCCCTCCCGGGTTCCATGTAGGCTTATCCCGGCTGAAAAATGTCCGGGTTTGCGTCACTGAATCCTGCCCCTGGTAGCACTAGATCCCCTAGTGGCTAACTATGTCACTGCCCCTGGGTCCCCTTTTTGACCATTGGCCCAGGTACAATTTACCCCCTTTCCTCCTCTCATGGGCCCTGCCTTAAACAGAGCAGGCACAGGAGACACAAAAACTGGAAAACACAATTGCGCGGAATCTGCAGAATGCCTCCATAACATGTTAGTGGAAAGTTAAGACCATAAGAACATAAGAAGAGCCTTGCTAGTTCTTCAGTTTTGCTTGATTTAATGTTTTCTCCCTTGGTATCCTGCACTCCTTGAAGAGCTATTTGAGATAAGTGTCAGTTCCAAGTCCTGTCTGCGCTTTTGGATGAAGTTATGAATCTGTGAACGAATGAGAGAACAGGCATCTGCAACTTATCATCTTTGTTAAAGCTGTTCCAAAGCCACCATCTGTGTGATTTTCCTTTGTGACTCCTGTAACTGTACTCATGGCAAATCTCTGCTCTGGATACTCCAAAGAAAATGTTCCTTACAACTTGCATCAGTGTGTTGTCGTGGTTAGAACACTGAATTTAGGATTGGGAGACCTGAGCTCAAATTCCCACTGAGTGCTAGGTGACCCTGGGCCAGTCACCATCTCTCAACAACCTACTCTGGAGGGTTGTTGTGAGGATAAATTGCAAGGGGGGAAGCCACATGTATCACCCGGAGCTTGTGGAATATTGTCACCCTGCCCCACAGCAGCCCAGTGTATCAGCTTGGCATCCCAGGCCGGCAGGGAGTCTCAGAGAAGGGACACACTACTTGCCTGCTGATATGAGGCCAGTAAGTGGTCGCAGGATCACCGCCGGCCTGAGTACATGGCCGGAGGCAGGACAACTGGCTGGACAAGCAGGCTCTGACTCCAGCTGGGCCTCGTTCCCACGAGACCCAGCCCTGGGAACACAGCAGGAAGGGGTGGGGCCATATAGAAAGAGCTGGGAGCTCATAACGAGGCCAGCAGCCAAGGGGAGAGGAGGTGTACACGGGAGCTACCACCCTGAGAGTGGAGTTGGGCTACCTCCTTGCCATAGCAAGTCTGTCCCTCATGAGGAGGAGGGGAACTTTGCACCCAGCCTCAGCCAAGGGGCAGGTTGTCCACCAGGAGGTGGAATGGTGTCCAGAACTGGGGAGGTGAGTGGCCTGAAGTCACCCCAGGGCAACACAGGTAGGCCCCAGGCTCGATCCCAGCCAAGGGGTGAACAGCCTAGCCTTCTGAGCCTGGGACAGACCAGGCAACCTGCTGCCCGGTGGTGGGACCCCCGGAGCTGGGGGAAGGCCCGCTGTGGAACGAGCGGAATATCAGCATCCACCTCATTTGACCTTGGGCCAGGGCCTGAACCACGGAGCTGCAGCCATCTACCTGACCCCACAGTAATCCGACCCATCTCCAAGGCACCAGTCCTGTCTGGAACCCTGATGGTCCATCTCTTGGGGGGCTCAGCCGGAAGACCAAGGCGAGGATCCTGTTAAAGACGGAAAGGACTTAAAGGACCCTGTGATGTAACAAGGGTCCTCATGAATGTCAAGTCATTAACCCGATTAAACCGGCTCAGCAAACTGACCTGTAAGTCTACGCATTTCGTTGTAGGGCCCCGGGGAAGGGGAGACTGAGTCAAGGACAATTGTCCAGGAAAGATCCTGACCCTCCGTGGAGGACATAGACGCACCCATGGAAATGACAAATATACATGTTGAAAATAAATAAAATGTAAAAAAAAAAATGTTTTAAGCAAATATGGCTGCATTTCCTGTCTAGATTCAGACCACATTTCACCTGGCTCATATCTGGGACTTTTTTATAATTACATGGGCAGCCCAATCCTGTGCAAGTTGCAGCGGCCAGTCTAAATGTCCGGCCACCACATCCTGTGCAGTATGCGACCTGCGCCAGAGTAGGCGGGGCTCACCTTGGGGGAAGGGGACGTTTGTCCCCTTCCCCCAGTATAAGCCCTGGAGGCTCCAATGGGCATCTTCGGATGTGCGCCAACTCTGGAACTGGCGCACAACTGGGGAGGTCATGTAAGGCCAACCTGGGAAGGGGCTTCAGATATCGGTGCAACCCAGGGCTGATATCCCCACCCCCTCCAAGGCCGGGCCGACAACTGATTGGCTATGTAGCAGGGTGACATCATCCTTGACTGGGTGGGAGGAAGTGTGGGAGAAGAGAATGAAGAGCAAGACATCATTGTGGCTGCAAAGTTAGCAAACAGTTGCCAAAGTGAAGTACTTTGAGATTTTGGAAGACCATTTCAAGCCCCACAAAATATCCTGCCCCCAATTTCACATTGAATTAATATGTGGGTGACACTGGCTCATACTTAGTTTCTCATTGGATGGAACATCTGAGGATTGTGAAGGAAAAACAAGTGAGGATCAATAAGACCCACTAACATTTCTTGGGAGGTTTCTGCCCATTTCTAGGTTGTCACTGAATTTCACCTAAAGGGAATTTCTGCAAACATGTGTAGGTTCCTGCTCAGGTGTTATATCCAAGAAATTTCAGTGGAAGCCCAAAAAGTTCCATTAGTACTAACTAAATCCTGAGGAAGATTTTACACATCTCTAGACTATCCAGGCTACTCTCTCAGACAAATTGGGGTAGTAGGAACGAACGATAGCTCTCAACTCCACCACAACGTGCCATGCTGTCTTGGTGGGATTTATTGTAAGACTTACGGTGAGAAGTGCATTTGCAAATGACCTGCAATTAACTATTGCCCTTAACACATTAAACTACTGTGTGTGAAGACACCACGGTTGTTTAAAATTCTCCAGAGAGTACTTCACTGCAGGACATGTGCGAACAAACCCTAGGAAGGAAACATCCTGCCATAAATTCTGCAATAAATGATCATGTGAAGGCAGCTCAACGTTACCTAACCACCCCTATTTGCTTTGAGGTGCCCTTGATGTGTCTTTGGTCAAGGGTCAATGCTAGAAACGCATGGAGCTCAAGTCAGACTTATGTGCCTTTTATCCAAGGTTAACAATAGGAATGTATGACTGGCTGTATGACTGGCCGGTCTTCCTTTCTGTTCCTCTAAATCAGTGTCCTTCAATCTTTTTTGTGCCACGAGTCCAATAAATAAATAACTAAATAAATAAAGTATGAGGCTGGGGACCCACCACTAATCCTGCCCCCCCTCCTGGGACCAGATCCACCCACGTCCCACTCCTGTCGCCACCCCCACTCCAGCACCCTCCTCCTGCTGGGCTCGCCCGGCCCGCACCACCAGCAGTGGGGTCATTCTGGAACAGGAGAGCCGAGCCACGGTTCCCGCCACCCCCCCCCGGCAATTTGAAAGAGGGAGGATGATGATGAAATCCCTGTGGAAGCCCCCCCCAAGCAGATTCCTCACTGCCACCCCCAGCATTACCCCCAGTGGCCATTTTGATTCCCATAAGTTGCCGCAAACCCACAAATGAGGCTTTGCAACCCCATTGGGGTCCCAACCCCAAGGTTGAGGAATAGTGCTCTACATCTTATGTTCTAAGTCAGGGTGTCATCACCTGGCATGCTATCTGATGCCACCACTACTCTGGCACTCTGGAAACAGAGATGAGAAAAGCCCCTTACCATGCTTTGTCGTGGTTTTCTCAAACCTGGAAGTCGCCCTCCGGGTTTCAGAAAACCGCACGAGAACATGGTAAGGAGGTGGATGCTCCACTTCTCACTTGAGTGAGCAGGAAGTGGGTCAATGCAGCTCATGTTTGCAGCAGGCTGGAGGGAGGCCCCGGCAGACTCAGTCACCCCAATCTACCATTCCTCTCTGAATGAACTGAAACTGTCAGTCAGTGTAGAGACTATACTGGGCTTAAAGGACCAATGGTTGGTCTAAGTCAGTAGTTCCCAACCTGGGGGGCTGAGACCCCCCCAAGGGGGTCATGAAGTGGTTTCTGGAGGATCATGGGATGTCGGCTGGATGGTCACACTCAAGAGGCTCACTCCTCCCCCCCCCCCCGAGAAAGATGTTTCTGTTGCTGTCCTGGGGCCTGTTTGCTCACCTTGTGTTACTTTCTGTTTGCCTTTTAGCATCTCTGTTAATATTAGCTCCCTCCTTCCCCCAATGGGGCTACTTATGAGTAGGCTTACCAGCTCTCCAACCGGGACAGAGTGCCAAGACCTTTAGGAGAAGAAATGTGGGCAGGTGTAGCTTGTTAAACCCTTAGAGCACAATCGTAGGCATGTCTACTCAGAAGCAAGCCCCACTGAACACAATGGGACTTGCTTCTGAATAGACATGCCTAGGATTGTGCTCTAAGGTTTAACAAGCTACACCTGCCCACATTCCTTCTCCTAAAGGTCTCGCACTCTGTCCCAGTTGGAGAGCTGGTAAGCCTACTCATAAGTAGCCTACTTATGAGTACAACTTTAAAAATGTGATTTATTTTTAAAAGTGTGGTTTATTAAAAACAATGACTTTGGGGACCAGGGAGAGGCAGAGTAGGTAAGTAAAACAATTCTTTACTAGCCTCTCCACCGCTACCTGGTGCCTAGCCAGTACATGGGTTGCAGTAGAGCAGGGGTGGCCAACCTTTCAACATGGATGTTCCTGGCCCTTTAATGGTTGTATAGGTGAGGACATTTCAGCAGGTGCAGCTGCTTTAGCAGCACCATCAGCCTTTGCAGCTGCCAAGATTCTGTCTTCTACACAACTCTTAAGAACGCAGAGGCCCTAATGGTGGAAGGTCGGCCACCCCTGCAGTAGAGGCTGCTTTGGCGCTACTGCATCACACAGGTTGGCCAAGCATAGGATTGGGTCCTAAAACGTCTTCAATTAAAGTAACTCTAACCTTTGGAGCTTCATGACAGGAATTGAAAATACAGTCTATTTTTTTGTCTTGTGACATACAGTGTGTTGCTCATGTGTGTGTGTGTGTGTGTGTGTGTGTGTGCGTGCATGTGTGTGCGTGTGTGTGTGTGCGTCCCAAGAGGACAGCATATTTCAGAAACCTGACAAGCAAGAATACACATGACTTGGTTGTGCTTCGTTCAAATAACTGCATTTTTAAACCACCTCTTTTACAACTCCATAAAAGCTTAAGAGAAATTCAGTCTAGACCTGCCTGTTTTATTCCTGGTTTCACCAAACCATGAATTTTTACAGGCGCAAAAATACTTGAGATGGGACACGCTGTCACCTTAAAAGCACTTTCGTTGTCAAATTGCTTTCTTTGCTGTCACCCAGCCCTGTTTCCTTCTATATTCTACACTTAAATAAATCCAGGTAATTAACATCACATTAATTCTTCATTAGTGACATTTTACACCTGCACGGTTAAAAAAGCTAATGTTTTATTTATGTTAGTGTATTATGATCTCCTTTTGTGCCATACACATTTAGGTAAGAATAGCATTGAACACAAATGGCATTATGTATTTCTATCATTGGAGTAATAACCGATTTCATGAAAAAAATGGACAATAGCCATCTTTGCTCTACAATGTAATATAATTCTATATAGCTTCAGAGTGTGTCCTTCATGTATTCATGTCGCAGCAAGAAATACACAGTGCTGTCACTAAGCATAAGTCAAGCTGAACGAATGGGTTTTTAATTTTGACTGGAAAATACAGTCACTCCACTGTTCCTGATTTCCTGTAGAAGGGCATTGCAAAGGCATGCGGTAGTGAATTATTTCTGAAAGAAGACCTGAGTTCTTTAAACTGGAACGCCTTACAGGGGCTGAAGTTTTCAGGGAAGTGACTCCTCTTCGCTGAAACACTCAACAAGTATGAGGTTCCTCCGCTTAAATAATGCCTGTCTTTATTTGGGGTGCACTCAAAACGGAGTCTATCAACATCCTGTAGAAAACCGTGCAACTAAAATGCATAGTTAAATGCAGTTATTTCAGTTAAAAACCCACATATTTTCCGGGTAAGACTACGTCGTTCTTTATTACAAAGACAAGATGTTACCAGTAACATTGTTAATCTTCTGATGATGCCTCGAATGTCAGGGGTGAAATGTTAAGTTACTGGTAACATCTTGTCTTTGTAATAAAGAACGACGTAGTCTTACCTGGAAATATGTGGGTTTTTAACTCAAAAATATGGTCACGTCGTGAGAGTCTGCAATTGTATCTGCAGTTATTTCAATTGGACTTCAGTACAGTCAGGCTGCAATCCTATACACACTTACCTGGGAGTATGTCCCATTGCACTCAGTGGGACGTGATGCTGAGTAGACATGCATAGGATTGGGCTGTGGGTCTCATTCCTCCATGCAATTACAGCTGTAACTTGCTATCCGTGGGGGGGGTCCGTTCCAAACCCTCACACACACGGATAGCAAAGATCCACGGATAGCAAACATCTGCGGATAGTGGGTCCGCCATGAAAAATGCTAAAAAAAGAAAAAAGCGGTTCCAAATGAACCTTGGGATAAAGTTGGGAGGGGTAAGAGCCTTCACACAACCCAGAAGTAGATTGTGCAGCTTCAAGAAGCCTCGTGGAGGCTTGAAAACAGCGATTTTGCTAGTTAAAGGTAAAATGGTGCTTTGAGGGCTTTCCCTCTTTATCATTTACATTTGTGGGTCCGGAACCCATGGTGTAACAAATCTGTGAGTCCTGAACCGTGAATAAAAAGGGTCCACTGTATATACCCTGAATGGCTTACATCCTCAAGGAGAAAATGTTTCTCGATGTTGGCTACATAAGAGAAGCTGGCAGCCACCTTCTCTCTTTATTGAGCATGCTGGAAAACGTATGGCTGCAATCATGGAAAATGTGCACCAGCTCCCCTTGGGTTAAGGTCAGTTCAGAAGTTTATCAGGTGGCGATCAACTATGCCTGGGAAGAGCAGCACCGACACCCCACCATGCAATCAGAGTAGCTCATTATGCAGGTGTTCTAAGTGAGGTCCATAAACACAGCTGCCATATTAGCATAATGCTTTCGTCTCCATGTATGGGATAGCCGTGCGTATGGACTTCTACCAAAGTTCTCACATCATACATCACTTTAGGTGCTGTGGGGGAGAGGTTCTGGAATCTGTCCTCCACCATGCAATGCCTGCTCCCAACCATTAAACAAAAGAACTGGGCTTAAGGTTGGGCTTTAATTGAGCTTAACTCATGTGTGTATTACCTGGAGGAATCTGACTCTTTCAACTGACTATTAGGAGCACCTAATTTTCATGGCACTGTACCCTTAATCAGTGGGCTAGGTATAAATCTGCCCTCCCTTCCAGTCATTGCAACAATATAAAATAACAGAACAATTTCCAACTTCTTGCAGGTTATTTTTTGCTTTCGTTGGGTTCTCCTTTAAGAATACCATGACCTGACCCACCTCCCTCCTTTTCCCATTAATCACTTTGGGCTTGGGCCTGGATTGAGAGAACTCTACAAATTGATTCACCTTTATTTTGCAGTGGGACCAGTCTATGCATGCTAATATTTCATGTGGCTATGAGAATTGGAAATACTAGTTTGCCCACTAGAAACCAGCATATCAGGGAGAACATGCTTCAATCTAGCCAATTTCTCAGCTACAGTTGGAAGGACCAAAGTAATTGTTGTCTCACTTGAAGAGACTCAAGGGGCAGAAGTAAAAATTACAAAGAAAACATGGGGTCTCCACTCTTTTGTTTCCCTTGTAAGGCAAATGCTGGGAGGAAAATTGGCCGGTGGGAAGAGCTGCTTAACCCTTACTCTGCTCTTGGATTTCCCCCCGAAAATGACTCCTTCTCAGGCTCTGTCTAATCATTTTCCTCCAGTTGTCTTTATTTGGGGCCAAAGGTAAGTCTAGCACCTACATGAGAGAATGGGAATGGTCAGCTGTGTTGCTAGCATTGGTCGGAGGAGGGGGGCGACGACACATTTCACGTCATCGCCCCACCCCCTGCACTCCTGGAAGGCTTCATTTCAAGTCTTCCAGGACACAGAGTGGGTGGGAAGGCCAAAAGATGCACTGAATTTGACGTGTTTATGCTCTGCGGCTGCTAACACAGACACACACAAAAATTCTGCCGAGGCTCCTTCTCACGAGGAGACTGCAGTTGTCACCCGGGGGCATTGCATCCCTGCAGCTCCCCCAGCCCCATAGCGACGCCACTGGGAGTGGTTAATCACCCACCTTCCTACCGGTCACCCTGGGAAGTGCCCCTCCTCCTATCACACTGTCACATTAACAAATGCAGTGGTTTATGATGAGGTCACATGGTTGCCGAAATAACTTGTAGTTCTACCCTCACAGTGATACACATTTAGAATCTCTAACTGGAAAGGATCAAGCAAGTTTGGTTGGGAAAATAAATTAGACAATGCTCCCCACCCATCACTGGGCCAAACTAAAATGCTGATAATTTGTGATAACAAAACAGTTCGTTTTTAAAAAGTGGGATTCTCGAGTGTTGAGGGACAGAAATAGTTGTGATATTTCATCCGTTGAAAATGACAGTGCCCAGATGCAGCAAAATGCCAAAACCCTGAGTAATGGTTCTACTATGGTTATGACAAATGACTGCAAATCATTGATGCAAGAAAAATGAAGAAATGTTTTAATTATATAATTAGACATAAAGAGAGAGTGCAAATGTGCATGCATTTGCATCTTTTTAAAGATGATGACTGCCATAAAGGTAGATGAGCATACAGTGGGAAGCTGCTTCATTCGCATTTCACCATAGGCAACAGCTGCATTCCAGAAGTGGACTGTTTATGCACAGCCCAACCAAGATAGCTAGCAACCATGCACATCATTTGGGTTTTGGAAGAGAGAGTGGAGGCCTGGATTCAGTTCATCTTCTTTTTTTTAACCAAACAAACCAAGATATTGGTACTATTGACTGCAGTGTGATGCTGAGCTGAACTTTCCAGTTACAGATGCAATTTTCAGCTTGGGACAATGCACACAAAGCCCACATCATACAGCTCAGGAACATGCAGGTCTGATTGCCTACATCCTAGCCAGTGTGGCAATTGTACGTTAGTAGCAAGAGTGCACATGTTTACACAATCTAAAGCGCTTAAATTAGGAAGAGAATTTAAAAGGCTTGTGTTTTAAGTCTGCAGAGGCAGTCCAAAAATGTTCCCTATGTTGACAGCATGGGTTAAGGAGGAGTGGACTCTTCTCCCATTTAAGAACAACAACAACCATCAGCATGGAGCTGGTGATGTCTGCATCCAAGGAATACTTAAGAACATAAGAAGAGCCCTGCTGGATCAGGCCAAAGGCCCATCTAGTCCAGCTTCCTGTATCTCACAGTGGGCCACCAGCACGACCTGTGAGAGGGGGGTTAAGGGGTACAATCGTACCTGCGTCCAGTGCCGAAAATGGGTCAAAAAGGGGACCACAGAACAAAAAGGGGGTCCCAGGAGCCAAATTCACATGAAGGGAAGGGGTCCAAAATAAACTTTGTACCCCCCTGATAAAATTCCTCTGAGTGGTCCTGCCCACCAGATACCTCAGGGAGCCCACAAGACAACAAGATACCTGTATCCTGTTGTCACTCCCTTGCATCTGGCATTCAGAGATAGCCTACTACTAAGACCAGGAGGTTGCTTATACCTGGTATGGCTTGTAATCTGTGATAGTCTTTTCCTTCATAAATCGGTCCAGTCCCCTTTTAAAGTCATCTAGGCCAGGTGCCATATTACTGAAATTTACCAACAAAGAAGATATCGTTAAAAGACGCTAATTAATTACTGTATTAATTCCTTTAGCACAACTGCCACCCACCCAAATCTTTCACTCTTTATTTCCTTTCAGAAGAGGCAACTGCAGCCCACAGAAATAATTATGTGAATAAATGCAAGACAGAGCCATGGGCAATGCTGGATTAGTTGCCAGTTAGGTAAAGGTAAAGGTGACCCCTGACAATTAAGTTCAGTCGTGTCCGACTCTAGGGTGTGGTGCTCATCCCCATTTCAAAGCCAAAGAGCCAGCGTTGTCCAAAGACGCCTTCGTGGTCATGTGGCCGGCATGATTCTCCTTGCCGCGGCACGTAGCATGCAGTTGCCAGTTAACTAGCGTGCAAATGCCAGGAGTGAAATGAGATGGTCAGAATTCCATTTACTGGCCTTTGCTTGGAAAGAAAAAAAAAACAATATTTCCAGTATATATATACATTGCTGTCTTATTAGATTTTTTTTAAACAAATACATATTTTTCTTCACACACATGGATCTAAATTCTGTATTCATTTATATCATTGTCAGTAAGATTGAGACTAATGACTTCAAAGGAGCACCTCTACATTTGCTCCAGTATAGCTTATAGCAAAAACAATTAAATTATTTTACAGTGGAAATGGTTCTAGGTAAAACCCATTACAGCTTAAATCAGAATAGAATAAAACAACCAGCTCAGTCACCTGAATATGCCAATGACTGCTGGATTACGGGATCAGTGGCTTGGAAAATTTGACCATTAGAAGCCCATAACATTGCTGAGGTTTGTAAAAAAGAAAGAAAAGTAGCATGTATTTATGTTAAGTCTTATGGGAAAAAAATGATGGGAGATACTTGATTGTCACTTCAGCTCAATCCTGTGTAACCTTGCACCGGTGTAACAGTAGATGCACCAGTGTAACAGCAGATGTAAGTGCAATTTCACTGGCATAAGTGCACTTACACCGGTGCATCTACTGTTACACCGGTGCAAGGTTACACAGGATTGTGCTGTGTATGTCAGAAGATGCGAAAATAATGTTTTCATAGTTTTAGTAAGACAAATATTCTAGCCAATAGGAGGAGTGCATTCTGGGAAGCGGCCAATCAGTTTCCTGCCTCATTGACACAGTTGAGCTCCTGTAGCACTTTCACACTGTGCTCGATTTTCCAGAACGGATTCCCCGCATTATGAGAGATATTATTGCATTTCTTTTTTTTTAACCCAAGAATCCCCTTGGAACAGTGCTATAGCATCACATAACATAATTCAGGGGAACAATTCATTCTATGGATTATAGCCCAGGTGTATGGTGACAACCACCACTATAACCTGGGCATCTATCTATAATAAACAATCTGCCTACAATCGACTTACAATTAACCCCACCAGATATTTCTTAGCTGAGTTTGATTACTTTAGAAAGGAATAAGACTTTAAAGCAAAATCTGTTCACTAAGGAAAACAGTGATATGCCATCTACACATACCAACTACAAGCTCTTTAATTTATAAAGCATACTAGAATATGCAGCCCCAATGAAGACAGACTTTAAAAATAGTGTGGCATGCGTATTGAAAACCGGTTTGAAATCAGATCGAATCCCATCAAATGATGAAGAGAGGGAAACATTTTGTAGATACAATCCATCAAGCCGGACATGCTGCCAGGCCTCTGAAATGACAGCTCAATTAGCAGATGCAAGCCCAGACTTTTCTGATTGTGGAGCAGCTGTAAATCTTGGAGATTAAGCAAACTACTTTTAAACGGGAGAGCAATAATAAAGTAGTTCGAAATGGAAAGCTATGAATAAACAGACTAGACAACCAACTGCCCAGAAGTGATGGCAGTGCCTGGCGTGGAAAGCTTGTGATAAAGAGCTGCTCCTTAAAACAAACAAAACATGGAAATGAGAGACTGTGCATATAGATGTGTCATGGCTCTGCCCAGACAGGTGCAGGGAGTTGTCAGGAAGGCACACACTTTTCCCGGTTTTTGTTTTACAGCGTAATCCTGTGCAAGGTGTGGCGGCTGGCCTAAATGGCCGCCTGCTCAGGATGCAGGCTGTGCTGGAGTAGCCTGGGCTCACCTTGGGGGAAGGAGATGTTTGTCCCTTTCCTTCAGTGTAAGCACTGGAGGCCTCAATGGAACACATCCAGGGAGGCCGTGCAAGGCTGGCCCAGCCTGGGAAGGGGCGTTGGATATCAGCGCAACCCAGAGCCAATATCCCTCGCCCTTCCCAGGCCGGGCGCGCCAATGGCCCTCTCCCTCGCCATCCCTTCCCGCCCTCCACAAGCCCCTGCACCGACCTTACCTGTGTGAGCTGTTGCAGGTTCAGGTAGGTGGCAGAGTAAGTGGAGCCAGTCTCTGCACTGGCGCCGCTTACTCCAGAGGAGCTGCAAAAGTGCTTTATGGCACTTTTGCGACTCCTTAGGCTGGCGGAGTGAGAGCTTCGCGGGCCTAAAGGTAGGCAGGATCGGGCTGCCCATTGGGTAAGAAGACAGATTGAGGATATGTATGCAATTAAGCCTACATGCGGAGGCGTTTCTATGGTAGGGGCCCTACCGTTGCGTCCTGTCCTAGTACCATGTTTACAAACCAAAACGAGGAGGCCCCACCCCCTCGCCGGCGGAGCCATTCTGCGCTGCGAAGGTGAACGGGCAGGAGACTCCCTGCTCGTCACCTTCGCAGTGCGGAATGGCTCCGCTGGCGAGGGGGCGGGCCCTTCTCATTCCGGTTTGTAAACATGGTACTAGGACGGGGCGCAACTTACGGTAGGGTCCCTACCGTAGAAACGCCTCTGCCTACATGTACAGAGTTCTAAATAGGGATTCTTCAAGCAATCTAGGACTCTGAATGGCTAGGGATCCAGATCACATAGGGTTCCTTTACACAAGTTCTGAACGCTGAACACACAGCTGATGTGAGACATGAACAGCAGGTGCAGTTCTGCTACCTCTTCTTCGAGTTCAGTGTACATACCGAGGGAGAACGTCTGCTGTTCACCCAATTCTCCTGCTGTTATGTATTGTTAATATTTGCCACAATCTTCCTCTACTAATTTGTTGTTCAGCATGCATTTGAACATATTTCAAACTGTGTTTATGAGTTTATTGTAACTGTAGTATTTTTTTGTTTTTTGTTTATTGTAATATAACTTGTTTTAGTTTATTAGATTATTTCATTTTATTAGGAGCCACCTAATATTTTTATCAAGATCATAAAATAGGTGTATATAAATAAATAGACCCAGCCTTCCATTTGTTTTACCTCCCTAATATCCATTCACAAGATATCAATGCTTACCATGTAGGCATCAGTCATCTTGTTCCTCCGCTTCCCTGCATCCTTGAATCTGCTTTTCCTGCAGATGAAGATAAGGAAATGCATGGGTAGAAGAACCCCATGCTTCATTTTGTCTTAGCCTCAATGAGCAAGCAGTCTTTCCTTCACACACACTCCCGATCAGCCTCACAATGCAAATGAAGTCAGTAATGAACGTTCCAAATGGATCCAAACCTTCTTCTGAGAGATAAATCACTTGCAAATTAAATAGTTAATTACACATTCATATATATATATATATATTTCTGTATCGTGTGTGTATCGTGTGTATCGTGTGTGTGTGTGTGTGTGTGTGTGTGTGTGTGTGTGTGCGTGCCGAAACTTCGTCGCCAGAGTTTCCAATTGACGGTCTGCGCATGCGTGAACTCTGCAAAGCGCCCAGGAGCGCTTTACAGAGTTCGCGCCCGGAGCAGAGGAGCGATCTGCGCCCCCTGGAGAGAGCGTCGCCCCTGCTCGTGGGGCGAGTCCTATAAACCCTCGTGGGAGGGTCCTATAAACAAGCTAAGTTGGCGCAAAGCATACATAACCGATTAGAAGCCCCGTAACCGCTAAAAAACCCTAAAAACTTTTTTAAAAAGGAAAAAAAAGCGAAAAAACACCGAGACTTAAGGAGGCTCCCGCCCCCCCGGAGCCTTCCTGCCCCTCCGCCCTGGGGCCCACCGCACCACCGCACCAGATCAGCCTACTCCTCTGTCCCAAGCTATAAAGTAGCTCCATCCATTGTTAAACAAAAAAGGCTTTCTTTGATATTTCCATTATCTTATATAACAGGACAAAAATACTCTGTTTTGCCTACTAATTAAATTTGCTTCTACTTGGTAAAATTGGCTGCTGCTAATTAACCAGCTAATGATTTGGTAGATTAATCTACCAATTAAACTGATTAAAACTTGGAACCTTACCTTTTTTTTATAAATGAACCACTAGCGCGTTGCATTGAGGTGGAAGAAAGGGAAAGATCTCCTCATGTTCACTGAACAAGGGATCTTTGAGACCACTTCAAAGAGTATCCATGGCTTTATAGTAACTATGTGTTTTGTATGGACATTGTGATTTAATGTCCACTGTATCATTTTTAACATAACTGCTCACAAAAATTGATAAAAAATATAATTATAGAAAGCTGGCTAGCTGATGCACTGCCATTAAATATTTCTGCAGTCATATTACAATAAAGGCTAAAATGATGAAAGCATGACCTCCAATCACGAGAAATACAAAGGGCGCAATTCTGTTTCCTGGATGATGAAAGCACATCAGTGGGAAAATTTCATAAGCATCCACAGAATAAAATATAGTACATTCTGGGTGTCTTGCTTGTGAACTGCATACATTCTGTATTCTTCCATGCAGTCTTACATCTCCTGCTTTTCCAAATGTGTGCGTGTTTGTTTGTGTGTGTATGTGTGTGTGTGTGTGTGTGTGTGTGTGTACATACACACATACACATACACACGGACTACATCTGTAATGAATCTAGGTACAAACGCACAAAGAATGTATCTGATACATTTGAATAAGTTTTAATTTGGTTTAGCAGTGCCACTAATCTCACTCATTTCAGTGGTGACCTTATATCATTTTGGTTTTGGTTCAATGAAATTAGACAAGGTCAGTTTCTTTCTCAAGGTTATCACTTGGATGTGTTCATAACTTGTTTTTTTTTATTTAGAGATTTCTAATAACGTGCATTTTATTTTCTACAAATGCATCAAGTAGACAACAAGCATCCAATAGACAATTTGAAAACATGATTTAAATTGCGAGTTATTTTCAAAGCCGACCGCAGGAGAGTTCATACCAAGCCAGATTGGATGAAATGCCTAGTATGCTAAAAGTAAATTGCTTGTGTAAAAAGGAAAGTTTTTGCTGCCTTCCTGATTGACCCAAGCAACTGGATCTGGTGAAGATCAGTTGTTTAGTTGGATCTCTATCCATGTTCAAGCACAACCTTACGATGATGCTATCCAGTCAGGCAGCCCAATCCTAACTAACTCCCCATGCGGCAATTCAGCAGCACTGTCGCAGCTATCACTGTATCCCACAGGGGAGTTTTGGACCTGAGCCAGCTCGATTCCTGGAGCACGTCTGAGTTGATCTGTGAAGGTGAATTGGGCCTGGGAAGGGGGTCAGGATTTGGTGTGTGCCGCTGCTGCTAAACCTTCCCCCTCCCGGGCCCAATATGCCCTTCTCCCCACCCCCATCACCGCCCTGTTCTGCCTACCTCCTGCCCTGTTCAACCCCCTCCCCAACTCCCTCCAACCCCCTGTGCTGGCTTACCTGAACTTGTGGGTGTCTGGCATCTGACTTTGTGCAGACCTACTTGTGGCAGCAGCCAAGCCCCTGACAATGGACTAGTGTTTGCAACAGCTGTAAAGCTGTCTACGCTGGTGGAACATGCATCCCATTGGCGGATACAATGGATAGGATAAGTCTGTACGATACAATGAAATGCATGTCCTTTAAAGAAGAAAGATCTTTCCCAAATGGAGAAAGCATAGGTCGTCTGGTCTCCAATGAATATCCTCAGACCTACACAAGTTATTTAGCTGGCATAAGTCTGAGAAGACTCTGGGGTCAGGTCTGGGCTGGGAGGGGGTATAGGACCGTGCTTGTGCTAGTGCCACTAAGATTCACTCCTCCTGCCCCCTCCTGTCCCTAGGCTGGCCCACTCACCACCTGATACTCCCACAATCCTCCCCCATACTGCCCCTGCTGCCAACTTACTGGAGACAGCAGAGGGCAGCAGAGGTATTGCAGACCAGTGGCACCTGTGCACAACCTCCAGCCATCTATGCTGGCATGCCTGGCCTGCAGAATGGCTGAGCGGCTTGGTGCCATCGGCCCAGGACTTATGGTGGCAGATTGCAAGATCCTCCACCATAAAGTCCGGATACGATTGTATCATAAGGTTGCAATCCTATACACACTTACCTGGGAATCCTACACAGACTTACCATTGAACATAATGGGATTTACTTCTGAGTAAACATGCATGGAATTGCACTGTCCGTAGCACATAGCCAACTGGAATTACTCAATTTCAGCGATCTCTAGATCTACTGTAACGATGTGGGTGTTCAGCACTCTGGTTAGTTCCCAGATTTGGCTTGGCTGCCAAAAGGTTTCTTTTTTTATGGGAGACTTCATTTTCTAGTCAGTTCTTTAGAAGAGATGGGAATGCCCTTGAACTCCTATAATATACAGTCAATCCCAGGCTTCCCTTTGCATATTTCCAAGATTAACTTTTCATATACAGTAGATTGTGCAGTGGTGTACAGGGCCCGTGCCAGGTTCTTGCGGTCCCCCAGCATGTGCCACACTCCCTCAGGGGTCTTTACCACATGCTCACCACACTCCAGCTCCCCATTCATCCCCATTTCCCAGCTTGGCTCCACTCTTTGCGGCTCCTCCATCCAGCTCCCCACTTGGCTGACTCTCCACTTTCCCCCTTAGTCTCCTGCTTGACTCTCTGTTTTTTTCCTCCCCCCCCCCAGCTTTCCCCCACTGCCTGGTTTCTCAGTTCCTTCCATTTCCTCTCACCCAGATTACTGGGCAGGTGGAACAGCAGCAGTGGTTGCATCTCCTCCTTCATGGCACCATTTTCACGTTATCAGATGCCCTGGCCCCCTCATGAACACAAAGGGTGGTGGTGGTGCATCTGGAAATGCAAGATAGGTACTACCACTACATCTACTGTATGCTGCAGCACTGTGTGGAAAGCTCTTGCTGCTGCCTTGGAAATTGTCTAGGGCTAAGAGAGCTTACATGGTGTAGACTTGAGTCTCCGAGTCCGACTTGAGTCTCCGAGTTCGACTCGAGTCTCCGAGTCGGACTCGGAGACTCGAGTCTGACCGGCCCCCTCAATCGGGAGAGCCGGCTCGGGGACGTCTTCCCCGGCCGGCTGCCCGGGGCCTTCTAAGGAAGGCCCGATGCGAGAACGGTATTTATACCGTTTTTTTGTGCATGCTCAGACTGTTACTGAGGGAAAAGGGCAGCCCTTTCCCTCAGTAACAGACTGAGCATGCGCAAAAAGAACGGTATAAATACCGTTCTCGCATCGGGCCTTCCTTAGAAGGCTCCGGGCAGCCGGCCGGGGAGGACGTCCCCGAGCCAGCTCTCCCGATTGAGTGGGGGTGCCCGGTGCAGGGTCCCACCGGGTCGCCCCCCCGGAGTGCGCCGCCCCCCCTCTGGAGCGCCCCCCCTCCGGAGCATGCCGCGGCCTGTTGGCCGCGGCGATATTTTATTGTAGGGGTGCCAACCCGCCCATGCTCCGGGCGCCAACGGAGACAGTTTCGCCTCTGTCCTCAGATATGCACCAGCTCTTAAGATGGCGAGCATCCAGGGATGCCATGTAAGGCCGACTTGGCCTGGGAAGGGGCGTTGGGTATCAACACAAAACGGCGTTGCTATCCCTACCCCCCCTCCCAGGCTGAGCTGGCAAATGGCCCCCTCCCTCACCACCCCTGCCCTCCCCCGCGCCCTCCCACTGCCTGACACAGTACTCACCTGCATGCAGTGGCGTGGAGTCCGTCTGGCAGCAGTGTGAGCAGTGCTGGTCTCTGCGCCGGCGCTCCTTATACTGGAGGAGTAACAAAGGTGCCTTGTGCATGCTCCGCCAGCCTAGAGATGCGCAGGATAGCACTCTTACTTTGGTTAGACAGTGAGATCCACAATAGATATAAATCAAAGCACTGAGGTTTGCTTATAAGGAGGATGATAGCATGGGTGCAAGAAGTCATGGGGGGGGAGAGAGAGAGAGAGAGAGAGAGAGAGAGAGAGAGAGCTTCCCACATACATAACCTTGGTGGTGAAATAGTACTATTATTTTTCATTCCTGATGATGAAATGTAGGGGCTCAGGTGAAAGTGTGATGCACTCCTAATATACAGCTGCAAATCATGTGGTGGCTCTCCTCTCCTTCTGCAGTTTGGATTAACCCAACAGGAAGAAGACATATTCTTTGGTGCTTCTCATCGCTTTTCCCATGGGTCTACAGCATCACGCACTAAGGCATAGATGGCCAACCCACGGCACGGGTGCCACTTAGTGGCACGCCGAGCCTTTTGAAGTGGCACGCACTGCCATTCCTTCTCGAGCCGAGCACTGAAGTCCCTCTCTCTTCCTCGACCCCAGCGCACCTTTCCAAGCCTGTGGCACGGCCTCTGCACCCCACTGCACCTCATTCTTCTTGCACTGTCACTGTGCTTTAAATATTTTCATTGCCTTAGAAATATCTATTTATTTGTTTATTTATTTAAGTGGCACGCTCAAGATTATCTACATAAAATGTGGCACATGGCGTGCCACGGGTTGGCCACCACTGCACTAAGGTATATACCAGGTGTGGAAGAGTTCTTCTGTTTTGTTCTGTTTTTTAAATGATGCTTATAAGGGATAAGCAACAAGAAAAGTAGAGTTGCCACCAACATTTCACCTAAATCAGGCAGACGTTTTAGCAACCGGCTTGGAAGCATTGAAAGATGGAGACCTGAGTTCATCAGTAAGAGGAGAGATCTCCTTGCTGGTAGGTCCTGATCTTTCTCCCTCTGCTCCAACCTGAGTCTTTTGGGTGTGAGTTACCGTAATTTAGTGGTGCCAGAACTTGGCAGCCCTTCTTCCAGTAAGTTACTGATTGAACAAAGGATGTAAGAAGAGAAGGTGGTCAGGTCCCATGCACAAGAGGATGAGAAAGCTGCAAGTATAGCTCTGTTTGAAATACTACCACATATACTGAGGAGCCCTTCTTTGTGTAGCTAAACTAGGGGCAAAATTCAAATCTTTCAGAGTGGTGACAGTAGGAATATTGCTTTTTCTACGTAAATTTTATTTCCAATTAGTGGCAAAGCTTTAAAAGCCTGCGGTGTGACAATACCGGGATTTGTTTAGCAATATCTCTTCTGTGTGCTAAGAAACCGTACCTAGATGAGGAATTTTAGCTCACTCAGAGCACTTCCAAATCAATTTGAGAATGGTTCAGTAGCTAGCTGCTGATCAGATGCTTTCTGGGAAATGCAGGATATTATACAGGCTATGATTTACCTCCAGCTTTGACATGTTAATTGAATTGATGCAGTCGGAATCTGACGTTTAGTTCTACCGGGGGGGGG
This sequence comes from Plestiodon gilberti rubricaudatus, assembly GCA_026170595.1. Taxonomy (NCBI): domain Eukaryota; kingdom Metazoa; phylum Chordata; class Lepidosauria; order Squamata; family Scincidae; genus Plestiodon; species Plestiodon gilberti. The sequence goes on along the minus strand of JANXHW010000004.1, from coordinate 83,343,133 downwards.
GGGGAGATCACAGGACTAGAGGTGATTTGTTGAAATAGCATGCAACCTTAGGGGTCTACATTCAGAGATCTTCCTCTGTGTTCATGTAATTTCCTAGATTTTTATATATTCCTTACATGCAGTAAGCACAATGTTTATATTTCTACATACTCTTTATTTTAAGTACATTTCGTGGCTATATGTTTTGGATAAATATGGACAGATGGAGGCCAAGGGTTGCTTAGCATAATACCAAACTTGTTCAGTATTTGGAGAAAAACACAGAGAGAAAACAGCCTGTATTTACTTTTTGTTCAGACCAATCCTAAGTAGGGTTGTACAACATCAGAATGGCGCCAGTGTTAGCGGACTACTGCCGCAGCCAGCTACCAAAGAGCATACAGGTAAGGTGGCATGGGGGCGGGTGGTGAGAGGAATGGGGAGGGGAGGGGGAGGAATTGGGGAGTGTCTGGTCAGGGAGGGGGCAGGTGGGGTCAAAATGGGGAAGGACGGCAGCACAGGCATGCACCAGGATCCTATCCTTGGGCCCCCTCTTCTCCCTTACTCTCCTTTGTTCTGCACCAGCAAATTGGCTGATGCCGATTCGAGGCAACCCATTCAGGTAGCGGAGTCCTGCACCAGGGTAAGGGAATGAAAGTTCCCTTACCTAGGCTAGACCTCCACGACTCCCCCCCCCTTCACAGGATGCAGCGTGCACTCTTTGGCATAGCTGCATCAGTGAGGGGGTTTAGTTAGTGACATAAGTGTGGTGGAGAGAAAAAAGAATTCAAACTGCAAAACTTTGAAAACACACACAAGGTTTTGACAGTAACAGAGGACTTGATCACTGGTCGTTACCACTGAACTAACTTGTCAACGGAAGAAGAATGCGATAAACTAAAACCACTAACATCTGGGTGTGTGTTTTAATTAGCATCACATTTGCTATTAAGAAAAATGAAGGCCCATAGAGAGTTCAAGAAGAGATGAGCGATCCCGGTGTAATTACCATAACTCTCAGCAGGATCATACACTTCTGATTAACACCACAGCAGGGTAGTTGTCTTTGCATGCATCTGCCACAGTCATGGGGACAAATTACAAAGGTGCTGCCAATAGAGATCTTTGCAAAGGTTTCCAGTGACATGTGAAATGTCCAACATTTCCTTTTGCCATTAACCTCTGTTAACTCCCTTCATCAAGAAATGGTTTCCGAGCCTGGGACAGATTGTACAATGTCAGATTTCTGTTCCGGATAAGGGTGTGTTATGTGCATATGTGATGGTGAAGGGCAGAATTTGCAGAAAAATAATGTGGAATTGGCAGCAAATAATGTCAAGATGCTAATGTGAGAAACTGAGCCCGGAAAATACTGCTCTGACCTTCAGGTGTTTTCTGCTTCTGGGACTGACAGTAATTGTAGGTTGACCTCATTCTGTTCTGGCCTTACACCCGAATCCATGTAAATGAATACAAGAACAGCATAGGTTACAACCTTTATTTTAAGGCCACTAGGAATAGGCCATTAAACATAAATAGGACTTGTGCGTTAAAAAAATGGACCATGGATCCAAACCTGGCCAGCAACTCTATAGTAAGTGTGAAACCAAATTTAACTGGCTGAACAACTAGTAATTTAAAATGAAAAATAGCTGGCACACATTCGGGTAGTAAACCCATCGGGTCGCTGGGGCTCTAACCCTTCTCCCAAGGAGAGCTCCCGCCATTCCAGTGCTGGGACCTATCTGGATAGGATGCAGTGTGGGCTCTACGCCTGCACTGCAGCCTAGCTAGACTGGATTGGGCTGTTAATTTGTTTCAGTTGCTAGAGTCAAAGAGTTAATGTAGAAGGAAAATGAGGACAAAGAGAAAATGGATAAGATACTGGACTATACCAACTACCAGCACATTTGGCCTGAAGTGTGGAGGATCCTACTTGGGAGAAACACGGAAGGAAACCACCACCATTTCTTAGGGTGACTGTGGTTTTGTCTATATGATGTGAATCTCTCAGCCACTTAATTTAGAGGTGGTTTTTTTTTTAACATGAGAAGAAAAATTTGTGTTTGATCCAGCTCAAATGAAGAAAGTGTTCACCCCATTAAAAGTGGTTGTTGCCCCATGTTGCACTGATGTGGGGGATGTAGGAGCATGATTCAGAGCCTAATCCTATGCCGGCCTTCATTGGCAGGACTGGGCTCTGCACTGTTGCAAACGTGCCGTGAAGCATGTTGTGAGAGCGCAGAGACCTGCCCCACCGGCTTGGAGGTCAACGCTGGCAGGCCTCTTCTGGCAAAGTAGCTATGCCTACCAGAGGCAGGTAAGCTCTCCACCAGCCGGCAGGGTGGCAGGGGGAGGGTGGTGAGGATGCAGGGAGGAGGCATTCCGAGGAGGAGGGCAGATCAGATTCGAGAGGGGGTGGGCTCGTATCCCCCATCCCGTGCCTGAAAGCCCAGCATGGGGTTTCTCGGAGGTGCACCAGTCATTTTGCTGGCACGCCTCCGAGTAACCCCATAGAGGCTGCTGGGGTTTGGCATGGAGGATGGGGACTATCATCCCCTTCCCTCAAGGAGACCTCCAGTCCAGCGTTGGATGCAGCGGACCCTGCCCCGGCGCCTCCGAGCACAGGACTTTGAATAAGATTGGGCTGTCAGTCACAGTCCTCTCTGCTGGTCACAAACATTAAAAAAACAACACCAAACCCGTATGTTAGGAAAAAGGTTTGTCTAGCAATTGTCTTCACTTCCTCACCAAGGCCTGCATCATCCATTCATACAAAGGATCATGTTGCATATACTTGTAGTTACCTAAGAAGATGTCATTTCTATCAAATCTATTATTCTTGAAAGTAGCAATACAGTAACATAGTATAATCAATGCATACACGACACTTTTAGAAATCAGAGCATATCTGTTGTCTTACCTACTGACAGATCTTTAATGAGCCTGTGTTGTTATTAGTATATAATCCATGCAATTTTGAAGACACATTCCATAACTTTTGTTCTTTCCAAACTTCCTAACAGACCATTGATTTCTTTACAAAGAATTAATTACCTGAATATTCCTAAACAAGCAGCTGCATTTGGCTATATTGTCAATATGATTTAGTATGCTTAATCTAATTCTGAAATTGCAATTAACTTGTTTTAATTGCCACAAACAGTATTTTCAAGTCCAATGAAATTTGATAGAATATTATTTCATTAGGTCCTTTAATTTAAACAACCACAAACAAACAAAACATCTGCAAACATTGCAGGATGCATCCGTCGTCAGGTCCTACTGTCAGAACTTGCTAGAAGTTGCTACTGTTAGAAATCATTAAGTAGCCAGAGAGGAAACAGTGTCTTTTTTTTCATTAGAAGACTGTAATACCTCCTCTGGGGTGAATCGTGTTTTGTACTGTTAGTAGATATGGCTGCTGAAATGAAAGGGAGAAAGTGAGGGGAGGGAACACTGCAATCATTGTCCTTACTTAGAGTAGCAGGCAGCACGTAAGTAGAGAATGGCAACATGGCAATGGGAAGATGGGCATGATCCCTATGACAGCCACTTCTCATTTACTCGGGTTTCTCAAGTAGAGACGAGAGGATGGCAACCAGCCCCGGCTGTCATTGTTATGTCCCAGCCTCACCCCAGGGGTAGATTCACTGCCACCAGAGATGGAATTAATGGAACCACCTCACATCATACCTCCAGCCTGGGGTGAGGCAGTACTCAGACATCCCTTAGCGCTGGAGCTCTTCATTCTGCATGTGCTCCCTCCCACAGAGAGAGAGAGAGAGAGAGAGAGAGAGAGAGAGAGAGAGAGAGAGAGAGAGAGAGAGAGCTCTGAGTGTTTGTGGGGGTGGGGCCAGCAGCAGCAGTGATCCTAGGGATCACTGTAGCCGCAAATGCCCCTGAAACTGGTGTTTTTGTCCTTACCGGGGCTTCGGGGATGCCTGCACGACCCTCTGCAGGCCCCCCTAATCTTCAGATTGCTGAAAATCGGCGATTTTTGGGCGCTTCCAGTTTTTGAGAAAACTGGAAATGCCCCAAAATTGGCGATTTTGGGTGATCTGAAGATTGGGGAGGCCTGCAGAGGGTCGTGCAGGCATCTCCGAAGCCCCGGTAAGGACAAAAACACCAGTTTCGGGCACTTTTGCAGTGGTGGCGGTGATCCCCAGGATAGCCGCCACCGCCATGCTGTCCCCACCCCTTAAGGGGGCAGGGGACCATGTGCACTAACCAATGGGTGCTACTTCCCTTGGCCAGCCTGCCTTTCTCCAGGAGTCTCTTCAGAGGACAAGGTGACTGGAGGTTGTAACTCCATTGATTACTGGATTTTCCTGTTAAAATTGGTTGATGAGAGGTTGTAATCAGAGCATTTTGATAGAATGTATTTCAGTGGTGGCTTCACTATCTGGCAACTTCATTTTCTCTCTGAGCTAGAACATGTGTTACTCTTTCTATGTGGACATTGTCAAAAGTCCTCTCTGCTTTTGCTCTTCACCTCTCGCTTCAGCCCGTTCTGCCCTGAAAAAGCTACTGCTAGGGGACCCAGGCAGTATCTGTGAATAGTCTTGGGGAAATGGCTTTTTCTCAGCCTCACCTCCCCATATAAAAGGGGAAGATCATTATAAGAGGATCATCATTCATGCTTAGCTCCAAGATTATTCTGAGGATGAGATGAGCACTGAAAGCAACTTCGTGTGCTTCAAGTGCTATAGAAATAATGATAATAGGAAGCTCCTAATGAAATGAATATATAGTAGGATTTCAAGTTGAATGATATTCTTGAGGTGATTGACTTGACCATGGGAGAGCTGGGGGTGGCAACGGTCAACAGGAAGCTTTGGCGTGGGCTGGTCCATGAAGTCACGAAGAGTCGGAAGCACTGGCGGCACTGCAGAGGGGCGGAGCTCTAAGTTCCGCCACGATCAGACCCTCCGTTACACGGGAGCACGAAGCGCCCCCGCCCTCTCGCCTTTGGAGCCATTCAAGTCGGTGAAAGCATTGCTCTCCTTTCACCCCAGCACAGTGTCTTTTCTGGTGGCTGTTTGCTGGTGGAGTTCTGCACCTTTTTTAGATTGTGAGCCCTTTTGGGACAGGGAGCCATTTAATCATTTGATTTTGTCTAAACCGCTTTGTGAACTTTTGGTTGAAAAGCGGTATATAAGTACTGTTGTTAATAATAATAATAATAATAATAATGTATGAGTATCAGGGGGTACAAAGGTTTCTTTGGGCTCCTTCCCTACGTATGAATTTGGCTCCTGGGGCCCCTTTTTTGCTCCAGGGCCCCCTGTTTGACCCATTTTTCACCCTGGGCCCAGGTACAAATTACCCCCTTAACCCCCCCCTCTCAGAGGCCCTGTGTACGAGAAGGATACCAATAGGTGAGGGTCAGTGAGCAGCAGTGACCTCATATTACTACTCTGAAGAGACTGCTGGAGGTTGGGAGTGAACAACAGGAAGTAATAAGCTATTATGTTTGTTGAATTTCTATGTATTTCTTAAGAGATCTCAGAACTGGGTGACTCTCAGAGGTGGGTTTCTGGGTATGGCAGGTTCTTAGATTCAGCAAAGTTGATTTTACCATTTGCACCAGGCTGGAATTAAACTCCCAACAGCAAAGGGCATGTAGCAATGGCTCAGTAGTTCTGTAAACCGAACATAAAAGCACTTGTTTCAGACTTTCACTAGGCACTACAATAAAATTTATAATGAACTCAGAGCTTATATATTTCACCTATAAAGTTGGGAGTTCCAAATTAAAGTTTATGACCTGGAAATGGAAGGTCTGTCAGGGGGTTTTATTGCCATTTCCGTCTGTTACTCTATCTTGTGATCAATGCAAACATCTCTGCCACTGGTTTGCTGAAAAGACTATTCACAAAAAGAGAGCAAATTAGGCCAAGAATTATTTACATAAAAGATTTTATGAATTATACAGTCTGTACATAATCCGCCACAGAGAACACATCAGGAATTGCATCAGTTCATCACTGTCTGCCAGCTGCCATGTGCAACAATGTGGATGACAAAAGTTCATCACTGTCTGCCAGCTGCCATGTGCAACAATGTGGATGACAAAAGTTTCCAAATTGCCACCATTTATCACCACTTCTGTTCCACACACACCACACTGTTCCACACACACCATACCACACTGTTACACACACACACACACCGTCCCTCTCTCTCACACACACACACACATACCCCGTCTCTCTTTCACACCTCTCTCTCTCTCTCTCTCTCTCTCTCTCTCTCTCTCTCTCTCACACACACACACACACACACACACACACACACACACACACACACACACACACACCGTCTCACTCACACATAGCCGATACCTTGGAACGTTCATGCAGATCAAGCTGAGGGGGGGAAAAACACCTGGAATTTTCAAAATAAGGACATAGGGACAAGAGCTGTGGGTATCATTTTTTTTAAAAATCCACAAAACCCAGCTATGCCCAAAAGACTGTTTCCGCACTGGAAGCCATTTACAACAAAATGGTTCCACACTTCAGTCCTGACACAAGAACTGACACACACTGACAAAGCTTTGAAAGTAAAGAATAAAACTTTGCATATGAAATTAGCTGGTTAGGAATGGATGAAAGAATTAACTATAAAGCATTCTGCTCAAAGCTACAAGCATCATCCGCTACAGCTTTTTTCTATCACTACTGATTGCTAAATGCAGAGACATCCACATGTAATCCTATCCTCCCACAGAAATGTTAAGGGCCCCCAAAAAGATGACCTCAGGCCCTTTTCATTATTATGTTTTGATGTGATTAACACAGCTTGATTAATTCAGTCCCAAGAATCTTACGGAATCAAAGGACTGCTGAGTTCTAAAATAATTGCTCTGCAAATTAAAGTGCAACATTGGAGCAAGTGTTCAGATCTAGATCACCTTGCATAGGACAAAGCCTGGCATTTACAAATAATGGAATTTATTTATGATTTAGTAGTACTTATTTTATTAGTTAATTTTGATCTTGCCTAGTGATCCAAACACTTTCTAAACAAAGGTTATATAAAGGTAGTGAAATACAATTATACTGTTGTTCCCAGTCAAGACCATTGAAAAAAGCAAATACAAAACCACCAATTAATATGTGAAAGCCAGTAAAAGAGAGTACAGTAAAGGCATAATAACAAATCAGTCAACTGAAACTTTACAAGTCAAGGAACAAGTAGCTTGACCTGTTTGAGCAGGGACTTCTACATTGAGGGAGTCATGACTGAAAAGATTTTGCTCTTCTGGTCACTTTCCAAACTTGAGAGATACAGGGCATATCCAGAATGGCTCTATTTGATGATCTAATCATGTGGGGTGCCTTGCATCAATCTACCGGGTAAACAGCTTGAATGAAAGCTGTTCCCTATTAATATCCGTAAAAATAATGAATTATTATTGCATAACGGTATGTCCAGAATCCATCCCAGACGAGGAGGCAGCCTCGCTGGCTGCTGCTGTGCAATGGAGGCAACACAGAAGAGGTTGCAGCTAGGGACAAAACATCCCTTCCCATACATACACTAAATGCAGTGGTGTAGCTAGACTAGGGGTGGCATCAAGTTGTTCTTCAAGACTCCATTACACTGGAGCCAGTGGCCTCTCCCCCCACCATCAGGACCATTCTGGTAGCAACAGGGGAGTGTCCCAAATGGTGCCGTCGTCACCGGAATGGCTCCGACAGCAAGGGAGAGGGGCCGTTGACTCTGGTGTAATGGAGTCTTGCAGAACTACTTAACGCTGCCTCGGTCTAGCTACGCCACTGACCAAATGTATGGAGGAAATTCAGCAATGTTGACACAGTAACGGAAGTACTAGCATTGGTCTTGTCAGCGACGATACCTTGCAGGATGGATTAAGATTGGGTGCGTGCAGAATACAGGAGAATATGCAGCAGCCAGGGAGCAGAGCATTGAGAAGCAAACATTCAGGCTGAGGAACCTGTGCCCAGAGAGGGACATGTTGATGGGACTAGAGGAGAGGAAATGGACACAAGCCTTATTTCCCCTTAAGGCAGGGGAGGAAGAAGGCAATGACAGGAAAGTATAACAAGTGTACACTATTAAATCACCAAGATCTTTTTACCTAGTTATTAATATTCATTCTGGTGAATAGCCAAATGTTAATGTAATTTTGGAAGCCTTTTTAGATCAAAAAGAGAATATCAGGGATGTGGATCAAGTCTCTGACTCCAAGTCTCGAGTCAAGTCCCAAGTCTCTGGGTCAAGTCTCAAGTCAAGTCCCAAGTCTTTTCCCCAAGTCCCGAGTCTTTGGTTGCAAGTCCCTATCTATTTAATGGGGGAAGTGGGGTTAAACCTGAATAAAATTTGTTGTTGTAAAAGGCTCCAAGTCTCATGTTGAGTCTTTTGAGTCTTTTACAATCGTCGAGTCAAGTTCAAGTCATTGAGTCCGAGTCATTAGACTCAAGTCTACATCACTGGAGAATATACAATACAAATAAAGAAATAACCCTCAAGGTAAAAAGTACTCACAACATGGATAAGTGTACCATAACTTTCAGGGAGGGGAGGCTATGACACATGGCTCCCATTTTTGTGGCTTTAGACTGATGGCCTAGGCCATCAAACTTCCTACTTTCAGGAACCCTTTCTACATCAACCCATCTTCTGAGAACTCCCTGAACATTTACCATGGAACTCATCTATGCCTAATACATAGAGGTGGGAGCAAATTAGGCATGGAACTCATCTATGCCTAATACATAGAGGTGGGAGCAAATGGTTTTATTTTTATTTATTTTTTGCAGATTTTGGCGTTTAACCAAAATGAAATAGCAGAAAGTGGTGATGTGTGTTTTTATTCCAAATGTTTCCCATTTTTATCAATGGTAACTGATTTAAAAGTGTACTAGGTAGGTGGTACAGGTTGTACAATGTCAGCAAATGAATGATGCAAAATTTCATGCTTTCTGTTCTTTTTTCTTTTTCTGCGGATTTTTTTTTTTAGTGGTGTTATGTGTTTTTAGTTCGTTATCACTGTTTTCTCCTGCCCCTACTAACAGAGATAGGTCTGGGAAATGTTCTGGGAACCAAATTTAGTTCATGCACGATGCTGGCCAGACCTGATGTTCCTCACTGCTTGTTAACTGAAAGAACACCCGAGAAGATGCATAGAGCACTCCCCTGAGACTGTACATTGTAGGAGATTATGTGTAATGGTGGGAAAGCTATCCTTCAGGAAAGCTTATCCATCATTACCTATCTAATTAATTTCGCTTTTTTGTTTGTTTGTTAACATCTTGCATTTCTTCCACCATGAGCTCAGGGTGGCATATTACCCTTGCACCCTCCCCCCCCCAAAAAAAAACACCACGCACACACAGAGGCTTGGATGACTGGTGCACCAATCATCCAATAAATACAATAAATACCAATAAATACAACAAAAATAAAAACTACAGTAGGGAACTGAACAGCCTCCCAATTGGTGTTTCAGGACAAAGGTAGTAAAGGTAAAGGTATCCCCTGATTGAAAGTCAGTTGTGTCCGACTCTAGGGTGCAGTGCTCATCTCCATTTCTAAGGCCGAAGAGACACTGTCCAAAGGCGCTGTCCGAAGACGCTTCCATGGTCATGTGGCCGTCATAACTAACGGAATGCTGTTACTTTCCTGTCCCAGTGTTACCTATTTATCTACTTACAGTTTCTTGCTTTCGAACTACTAGGTTGGTAGGAGCTGGGACAGGAGACAGGAGCTCACTCCGTCACGCGTCTCAAACTGCTGTCCTACTGACCTTCAGGTATGCAGTTCAGCGTCTTAACCACTAAGCCACCACGGCCCCAGGGAGAAAGGTACAAATTACCTAAATGAATAAAACTTTAATTATAGTTTCAACCAGTTTACCGAGAACAGGCATTAAACTGAACAACCTGTAATTTCCTGCGTCCCTTTTTAAATATTGGTGCTACATTGTCCACCTTCAAGTCTTCTGGCACAGAGACTGATTTAAAGGACGCTACATATTTTTGTTAGATGATCAACAGTTTCACTTCTGAGTTCCTCAAATCCCAAAACAAAGAAGAGTGAAGTAGGTGTACAGAAAATGTATTATTCCAAAACTATTCCTAACCAAAATACCAACACATTGTGGGCTACACTTGCCTTTTTTCAGGGGGATATTATAATACCAGGGTTCTGAGCAATCTTGAACATGAGGCAGAAAAACCTATTTGAACGTTTCTCTGTTGTACACAAGTATATTGGTACATTTTCCCTTGAAGAAGAAATATTTTGTGTCGCTCAGAGCATGCTATGGTTTTTATTATTCATCACTTTTGAACAATAAATGTGCATCTGGTCTTTAGGCCTCACTCTGTTTTCTGGCTTTAGAATGACATGTGACATCTTTAACCATAAAAACATAATATTGAGAAATGAAGCCTGTGACACTGAAATTGCTCCACAGAATACCAATGAAAATTCAATATCCCACATATTTCCCACAGCTATATCACATTAATCCTGCCTGGTGAGTGCCAACCAAAATATCAAAGTCTGAGAGAACTAGTACCTGCTCAGGTTGAACCTTCACAATTATCTCATTGTGGAACAGCCATCAGATGACTTTTTGACATGATCATTTCAATGCCCCTTCTGAAATTACCGATGTAGCATGAGATCTATTGCTGTGTGTATCATGCCAGCTAGATTCCGTTGCAGCTAAAATTGCCAAGTCCTGCTTCTAAGATAATGGCAAGGTGAATATTGAGGTGGCAGTTCTAGTACAGTTCAGTTCTGCACAATTCAGCTATATACAATAGTACAGTTCATATGGACTATTACATTTCTGTCCCACCTCTCTGCCAATATGGAACTCAAAGTGGTGTAAATGGAATTCCCAGGCAATGTCTTATTCAGGCACTCTGACCAGCCCAGACCTGCTTGGCTTTAACAAGGCTGGTGCATCATGTGCCTTCAGACCACATCCTGGACTTTCATTTCCACTAGTTTGACAAAAAGCATAAAAAGGAATTTACTGGTCCATGATGTGGTCTTCTGTGTGGTCTTCATTAGTGATTCCAGCAGCCATTTTACAACCACTCTTATATATGGCTTACAGGTGTTCAGATACTATGCGTTGGCCAACGGTTGGCCACAACATTGATTGCAACACGACAGCATCCCACCCAGTGAATAGACAGCCAAGTGTGAAAATGCTGGCCTCCACCAGTTGTTGTTGTTCAGTCGTTAAGTCGTTAACCCTTCATGATCCCATGAACCACATCCCGCCAGGCCTTCCTGTCCTCCACTATCTTCCTGAGTTTGCTCATTTTCATTCCTGAGTTCGCTCCACCAGTAGGGGTAGTTTTGTTAGTTTAACGTCTTGTAGGTTGCTCTCTACAACTGTTACCAGACCTCTCATCTGTCGTTTCTGCTGGTGCGTAACAATGGAAAGCTCTTAACAAAAGTCAGTTTGCAGTTTGAGGGACTGTTTTAATCTTTCAACTCTGCTAACAAACATAACTCCCAGAAGGAGCAATACCTCACCAGCCATAGCCCTGCTCTAATTTCAAAGCAATCGGTATACAGTTGATTGCACTGGTTCCTTGAAATACCATAAAGGCTCACTGGTTAGTCATTTGCTTCCAAAGCATTTGAAATGCTGATAACCAATCCTCTGCTTGTACTGGGTTCGATCAATGTTCTCAGCAAGGTGCCTAAGGTATGTACATCGCAAATAGAAGTTGCACTGTTTCTGAAGCTGGCAAGTTCCCATAATTACAGTGGCAATATTTGTTATCTTTCAAAAGGTGATTTTAACAGGATTTGAAAGCTCATTTTTGGGGTGTTTGTCCAAAAGAGTGGAGAAAGCCAATTAATGATAGCTAACTCAAAGAAGCACCTGCTGTTTGTATTTTTCAGCCTGGTGTTTTTCAGGCAATTAATTTAACAGACAAAAATGCATTTTAGGATGTACGAGAAGCAGCATTAAAATACAAATAAAAATAATACAATACAAGCATGTTGCTAAATGGTAGTCACAAAACCTTTAATTCTGAGAGATACATCAAATCAACCTGAGAAAGACGATGAAATGTCTTTGAACACTTTTTTTTCCTGATTACTTACAAATGCTGTATTCTCTTGGACAAAGAATCAAAGGAGTGTTAGAAAAGCAGCACATGAATGCAGAGGAAGCCAATTGTCATGCAGTGGCTTAGATTTAGGTTTCCATCCCATGGTGCAGACTTCCAAGTCAGGTCAATATAAAGAGGGTTGGCTAGGTGCTACTGGCCAAGCAGGGAGCCTAACGGCTCAGACACTGGCTCTCTTCTACCTACGCCGCAGGGTATATTGGCTGGAGGTAGAAATACAGGCAATTTCTCCAACCAGGAGATTAAAAAATAATAGCCATAATCCTCCTTGCTTGGGAACGATGCATGATTGTAATGGTTCCCATTATCCCATCCACACTTTATGAACTGGACCTAAGATTTTTTTGGGGGAAATTTGCAGAATGTGAATGCCTACTACTACCCGAAGACAGCTCTGATAGTTGACTCACACATACATGCAATGATGCAGGAACTGCTTCCCCATGCTGTGATTTCATATTGCTTCAGGAACATGTGCATAAGGAAACCAGATGAGCAGGGCCAATGGTATGGTTTCTTCTCATCTGTGAACTTTACTTGGCCTGTCCTTCATATATACATTCTCAGAGTGAAGTAGTGGCCCTACACCCAACCCCCCGTGGGAGGGGGCCGCCACCACCACACCCCATGGGATGCAATACGCCGCATGGGATGCAATATGCCCCACCCATGGCATCATCATCGCATGCCATTGTGGTGCAGAAACGCACACACCCTGCTGCTTTTCAGCTCCTTTTTGGAGCCAAACAGCGCCTGGGAGGGTGGGAGGGCGAAACCGCACAAAGATGGACCAGCAGTGGAGGGAGCAATGGACGGTACAACCCCTGCGACCCACCGCTTGGGGCTCACCGCCCCAACCGCCTCCACCGAAACGATGCCTCTGCAGAATGGCATGCTATTACACAACTAGGAAATGGTTGTCATACCACAATAGGTGAGTATGAACCAGCTGTAACCATGTTCATGCAGAATAAATGTTTATGCAGAATTCACATGCAGAATTCTGACAATCCCTACAAGCATTTGACGCTGACATTTCTTGTTGTCAAGCATTATATATCTCCTTCATGAGTACCACTATGGATTATATACAGGCCCCACTCAGCATACCTGCACTAAAGTGATGACATGCACTGCGATGAGTGGAGCCTTCCCTGCAATTCCCCAAAGGCTGTGGAATGATTGGCAGTTATTCTTCTCTTGTACTATTCTGGAGGGAGAGTAAAGCTCATTTCTTCTAAACCAGGGGTTCTCAACCTGTGGTACAAGTACCCCTAGGGGTACGCGGACCAACGGCAGGGGTTACACCAGAGCCTGCCCCTTATCAGCATCAATCAGTAGTTAATTACTTGTTAATTAGAACTTAAATGCAATCCCCCTGTCTGTCTGTCTGTCTGTCTGTCTGTCTGTCTGTCTGTCTGTCTCTCTCTCTCTCTCTCTCTCTCTCACACACACACACACACACACACAGAGTTAAGTAAGACATTTTTTCACATTTAAAATTGTTTTAGTACTTTTTATTTAACAATTAATTAGCTAATTAACTGATTGATTAATCCAATTAATTAGCAATTAATTAGCAGGGGTACTTCAGAAAATTGGACCGTGATGGGGGTACCCGGACCTCCAAACGTTGAGAACCTCTGTTCTAAACCAATTTTTGGTCAATGAGTTTGAGAACTTGCTGCTGCCATGAGCTGAATTCAGCACCAATTAGAACAGTGTGACAGACAAATCAAAATATGGAGATAGAAATAACTGGGAACAGGGTTCCTTTTCAGGTTTATGAATTTTTCAGGTTCCTTTCGGTTCCTTTTCAGCTTCACCAGTGTTTATGAATTTCAGGTTCATCAGTGTTTATGAATTTTCAGGTTCCTTTCAGTTGCCACAGGATGTGGCGATGGCACCTGGCCTAGATGCCTTTAAAAGGGGTTTGGACAGATTCATGGAGGAAAAGACCATCACAGGTTACAAGCCATAAGCAACCTCCTGGTTTTAGAAGTGTAGCATGCAGCACCACTGATTCAGGACAGGCTGGATGCTATGGGCCAGCCAGGGAGCAGGCAGCCCTGGAAGATGACTTCAGGTTTTTCATAATAGAACTCTCCTTCTGAAAGGACTACAATTCTTTAATAAGTCCTTCTGCTCCTTGCATGGCAACCTTCATAACACGAAAACCATCTTGCTGGCACAAGAAAGCCCTTGCTAACAACGAGAGTTAATTAGAGGAAGACACAAGCTTGTGATCGCGTCTCATTTTGCTGCAGTGCTGTCTTTTCACAAAAGGGAAGTTTCGCTTGTGTGATATACCGCCAGCAGGAAATCCACCCAATGATCCCCACTCTCTTGCTTATTTTCACTTTAATAAGCAAGTTGAGCAATTTCAATGGTAAAATGATATAATTATTCCTAAGCGCTTTTGGAAAGAGCAAATGATGGTTTAAGTTATTTGTGGGTTGATATGTCATTGCCGGAAGCGATGGCAATTAGGAAATCTGCAAGAGCATTGTTCACGTTATTTGCCTCTGCTTCAGTGTACTCTGTTTTATTAGCAAGTCTCCTATTTCTGTAGCCCCTTGGGCCGTATAGTATTTGCCTCACCTAATGAGGATCCTCTTATTATTTAACAATACTCAAATATCCCCTTAAGAAATGTGAACCAAGTGCTCAGATAGATATCCCCTGGAAGGATGTCATTTGGAGTTATTAATACTTGAAAGGCTCCATTTCATCGCTTTGCATTATCACCGATGCTTCTTCAAAGTTGCACAGTGGAATTCAGTATATTGCACACATCTTAATTAAGAAATGTGAGTTAATAGCTAACGACAAGAAGGATTCCAAGTAGAAATCGGGATTGGTGTCCTAGATGAATGATAATTAACTTCTTTTTTCAGTCTATGGCATTCATAATGTCACTGCACAGATTTAAGGTCAAAGGTCCTGCAAAGCTATCTGAGATACACTCTGTGTAGTCACTGAGCATTGTGTCAATATTATGTATGATCAGAACCTTCCAGTCCAGTTCTAGTGAACCATGTCCTCTTTTCAGAATTATCACAGGTTTCTACTGCAGTGAAAACAAGGCTAGTGAAAACAGCTCCATCTCACTTTTTGACCAACTGCAGCTCAACCAGAAATCCATTAAATGTGTCGGGTCACTTTCATTTATAGAGTTTCAGAAGTTATGGAAAGTACATAGCTTAGATGCTTGGACATCACCTATGCCAAACACAATTGAATTAGATTCATGCATGATTCATTCTTCTGATTTATTACAGTCCAAGAAAACTCAAAAGCATCTCTTTGTGTAGAAAAAATTAACTGCTTACAGCCTGAGCAGATCACGCAATGCACAAACCTATGCAATGCACAAACCGAGCACGCAATCATACAATACACAAACCAATCACGCAATGCACAAACCAAAAGTTGTGACATTAAGACGACAGTATTCTGTAGTAGAGTGACTTCCACCATGTAGCTTTTCCCACCAGTTTTATAGTAAATTGATTGCAAAGTTGATATCGCTCATGTTTCTTCTAAATTCACTGTTGGTTCTTTTACATGATCAAAACTATTAATACAGAATCATCCTAGAACTCGATTAATGACGTTCATGTATTCATTTTGCAACTTGATACAATACCTGTTGAGAGGTGGATGGGAGTGAGCAGCCACAGGTGTCTGTCAACTACTCAGTCAGTGTCCTGGTGCATGTTTAGTGAACAAATGTGACAAATTCTGGGATGCTCTTCGGGAGCCTAGTCTAGTGCTGTTTTGAGATGTATGAAATTACCCCTATTAAGACCTTGTTTACAGTGGCAGAGAAACATGGGAGAGAATACCATATTTCCTTTTGCGTCACAGAACTTTGACCAAGGGTGCAAGGGGGCAGGGGGAGGGCGGTGAGAAGACGGGCTGGGGTGGCAGGGGCGGGAACCATTGGCCAGCCCGGCCTGAGAGAGATGGGTGGGGATATCTGTGTTGGGTTGCTCCCTGGGCCGTCCTTACATGACCTCCCCAGTTGTGCACCAGCTCCAGAGCTGATGCGCATCCGAGGAGATCCATTGGGGCCTTCGGGGCTTACACCAGGGGAAGAGGACAAACATGCGGGCCGCATCCTGCGCAGGATGCAGTAGCCGGCCATTCAGGCCAGCTGCTGCAACTTGTGCAGAATTGGGCTGCAAGGATGTAGGTGGGGGGGCACAGTTTCAGACCACATGTAGTTATTTTGCAAAAAAACAAAAAACAAAGACACACACGAACAAGACAGGATTAATTTGCAATAGCATTGCCACAATGCAAACGATACCCATAGTTAGAGGTGGGAGAAACTGGTTTTATTTTTTCTCAGATTTCGGTGTTTATCCAAAATGAAATAGCAGAAAGTGTTGTTTTCCCCATTTTTATCAATTTTAACCACTTTAAAAGCGTACTAGGTAGGTGGTATATGCTGTACAGTGTCACCAGATGAAGAATGGCACAAAATTACGTGGTTTATTTTTTTATTATTTTTATATTAACACAGCACAAAGCGGTGTTATGTGTTACCATTTCATATTTTTGTAGATTTTCACGACGCGACCATATCCTCGAATTAAAAATCCGTATGTTGCCGGGAAACTCCGTCATTACAAATCAATTTATTTCAAAATATAAAATAAATTTCACAGATGTTAAAACATACTTTTGACGTTTCGCACACGTAACACTCGTGGCATCATCAGAAATCCCCTATAGTGCTCATGAGACAACTTAAAAGACTAGTGCAAGAGAAATCCGGAAGTGGGCACTTCCATATCTGACAAGAAAAGCAATTAGCAATTTTTATTTCGTTATCACCGTTTTCTTTTGCCCCTACCCATAGTGCATTTTCACTGCTATTTAAATTACAGTATAATCAGGGTTTAACATGTGTAAGTTTTAGATCACTGACGATTTTAACTGCAGGCATGAAGAGACAATAAGAATAATTCTCATGTTCCGTTTCAAACATTTTGGCCTAGATCTCAATATGGATTTTGCCTTTTCTTAATTTTATGTAGCATCAGTGTACAGATGCAGATAGGCTGTGTTTTGTGGCCCAATGCAATTGAGCATAGTGGAAAGCAGCCACATTGCTCAGAAACCATGCTTCAGCCATATGCTTTATGGTTTATTTTATAGTTGCATATTTGGACCCCCATATACATCATCCTGTTAACTAAAGGTCATAGTCTGTGTCATCTCTCCAATTGATGAGGGTTTTTCATGCATTACTTTTATAGTAGCATAAATACAGAGCGTACTTTAATGTGAGGGGAAGTTATATATAATCTATCTTCATGTACGCCAAATATTACAGCTGCCAGGAAAACAGGACTTCTGTCCTCTGAATCAAATTTTTATCTCAGGTTTTATCTGTTAGGGTAGGAGCTCAACGGCAACACAAATCAAAATGTTTAATAAGCATAATTGCTCAATCTCCGATTCGTATAGCAACCAAATATTCTTGTGATGTGATGTGGAGCACGATTGCATGTGCAGCTTTGACTCATAAACGTGGCAGCCTTATGTTAAGCAGGTTAAGGTCTGCAAAATGTCAGGTTGATGGAGAAACACGTTTCTTGTTAGGAACAACCATATAGCCCTGTTTAGACATGTTCAGACATGACTAGAAGCATGTGGACAAGCCGCGTCCCTGGCAGCAATGCATTCCATTGCTTTTTTTTTTTTATTTAATCAATTTTTTATACCACCCTTCCTCCAAGAAGCTCAGGGTGGTGTACATGGTTGTTTCCCTCCTTTTGTCCTCACAACAACCCTGTGAGGTAGGTGAGGCTGAGAGATAGTGACTGGCCCAAGGTCACCGAGGAAGCTTCGTGGCTAAGCGGGGATTTGAACCTGGATCTTCTGGGTCAAAGTCCAACTCCCAAACCACTATGCCATCCTGGCTGTACACTCCCCTTCTCCATCTTCAATGTTTGTCTGCTGGGAGATCGTTCGTGTGATTTGGAATGTTGAGCACCAAGTATTCCAAACCACAAGCAGAAACTCTCTCCAGGTACAGTGCTTGACTCTGCAAGCAAACACTAAAGATGGGGTGGGTGGGTGGGCAAGCAGGGCTATAGATTGTATGGGTGCTAGAGCCGGACTTGCTGGCACACTCCTTCTCACACTGTACCTGGATATGTCACACACAGTTGGAATAATGTCTGGACAGGATTTTTCCCTTTTGGTGTTGTCTCACAAGCAGACACAATAAAGCACTTGCAAAGAGCCAAATCCTGCACTGGACCTCCCATGGCACCCCCCACCCCTGATGATGTATTGGATACTATCATCGCTGTTGGTGCTGAGGTTTGGGGATCAGCCTGGTTAGGTGGGCCCTCTGAAGTGTGTGGGCCTTTGGCCAGTGCTGGTACCTACACCTTGCCAGTTGCCTCTTCATCAAACGAGCAGCTCGTTTGATGAAGACTCAAAATAGTTCATGTACATGTTGTTGTTCAGTCGATCAGTCGTGTCCGACCCTTCGTGATCCCATGAACCATATCCCGCCAGGCCTTCCTGTCCTCCACTATCTTCCTGAGTTCGCTCATTTTCATGTTTGTTGCATCGGTGATGCTGTCTAACCATCTCATCCTTTGCCTTCCCCTTCTCCTTTTGCCTTCAATCTTTCCCAGCATCAGAGTCTTCTCCAGAGAGTCCTCTCTTCGCATTAGGTGGCCAAAATATTTGAGTTTCAGCCTTAGTATCTGTCCTTCCAGGGAACAGTCAGGGTTGATTTCATTTAGGATTGACTGATTTGATCTCCTAGCAGTCCAAGGGACTCTCAGGAGTCTTCTCCAGCACCACAGTTCAAAAGCATCTATTCTTCGGTGCTCAGCCTTCCTTATGGTCCAACTCTCGCAACCATACATTGCTACTGGGAACACCATCGCCCTGACTATGCGAACTTTTGTTGGCATGGTGATATCTCTGCTTTTTATTATGCTGTCTAAGTTTGCCATAGCTTTTCTTCCAAGGAGTAAGCGTCTTTTAATTTCATGGCTGCTGTCTCCGTCTGCAGTGATCTTGGAGCCCAGAAAAGTAAAAATCTGTTACTGCTTCCATTTCTGCCCCTTCTATTTGCCAGGAATTGATGGACCCAGATGCCATGATCTTAGTTTTATTTATGTTGAGTTTCAAGCCAACTTTTGCACTCTCCTCTTTCACTCTCATCAAGAGGCTCTTTAGTTCTTCTTCACTTTCTGCCATTAGGGTGGTATCGTCTGCATATCTGAGGTTGTTGATATTTCTCCCGGCAATCTTGATTCCGGCTTGCGATTCATTCAGCCCTGCATTTCTCATAATGTACTCTGCATATAAGTTAAATAGGCAGGGTGACAATATACAGCCTTGCCATACTCCCTTCCCAATTTTGAACCAGTCGGTTGTTCCATGGCCGGTTCGAACTGTTGCTTCTTGACCCGCATACAGGTTTCTCAGGAGACAGGTAAGGTGGTCTGGTACCCCCATCTCTTTAAGAATTTGCCACAGTTTGTTGTGGTCCACACAATCAAAGGCTTTTGCGTAGTCAATGAAGCAGAAGTAGGTGTTTTTTTGGAACTCTCGGGCTTTCTCCATGATCCAGCGCATGTTGGCAATTTGATCTCTAGTTCCTCTGCCTCTTCGAAACCCAGCTTGTACGTCCGGTAGTTCTCGGTCCACGTACTGCTGAAGCCTAGCTTGTAGGATTTTGAGCATAACCTTGCTAGCATGTGAAATGAGTGCAATTGTGCGATAGTTTGAGCACTCTTTGGCACTGCCCTTCTTTGGAATTGAATTTTCCAATCCTTTGGCCACTGCTGAGTTTTCCAAATTTGTTGGCATATTGAGTGCAGCACTTTCACAGCATCATCATTTAGGATTTTAAGTAGCTCAGCTGGGATATTATCATCTCCACTAGCTTTGTTGTTAGTGATGCTACCTAAGACCCACTTGACTTCACTCTCTAGGATGTCCGGCTCTGGGTCAGTGACCACACCAGCGTGGTCATCAGGAACATTAAGATCTTTCTTGTATAGTTCTTCTGTGTATTCTTGCCATCTCTTCTTAATCTCTTCTGCTTCTGTTAGGTCTCTGCCTTTTTTGTCCTTTATCATGCCCATCTTTGCACAAAACGTTCCCTTGATATCTCCAATTTTCTTGAAGAGATCTCTAGTCCTCCCCATTCTGTTGTTTTCCTCGATTTCCTTGCATTGTTCATTTAAGAAGGCCTTCTTATCTCTCCTTGCTATTCTCTGGAACTCTGCATTCAGTTGTTTATATCTTTCCCTTTCACCTTTGCTTTTTGCATTCCTTCTTTCCACAGCTATTTGTAAAGCCTCATCTGACAGCCACTTTGCTTTCTTGCATTTCTTTTTCTTTGGGATGGTTTTAGTTGCTGCCTCCTGTACAATGTTACGAACTTCTGTCCATAGTTCTTCAGGCACTCTGTCTACCAGGTCTAATGCCCTAAATCTATTCTTCACCTCCACTGTATACTCATAAGGGATATGGTTTAGGTCATATCTGACTGGTCTAGTGGTGTTCCCTACATTCTTCAGTTTAAGCCTGAATTTTGCAATAAGAAGCTCATGATCTGAGCCACAGTCAGCTCCAGGTCTTGTTTTTACTGACTGTATAGAGCTTCTCCATCTTTGGCTGCAAAGCACATAATCTATCTGGTTTCAGTATTGACCATCTGGTGATGTCCATGTGTAGAGTCGCCTCTTGTGTTGTTGGAAAAGAGTGTTTGCTATGACCAGCGTGTTCTCTTGACAGAACTCTGTTAGCCTTTGCCCTGCTTCATTTTGCACTCCAAGGCCAAACTTGCCTGTTGTTCCGTTTATTTCTTGATTTCCTACTTTAGCATTCCAGTCTCCTATGATGTAAAGGACATCTTTTTTGGGTGCTAGTTCTAGAAGGTGTTGTAGGTCTTCATAGAACCGGTCAACTTCATCTTCTTCGGCATCAATGGTTGGGGCATACACTTGGATTACTGTAATGTTGAATGGTTTGCCTTGGATTCGAACTGAAATCATTCTGTCGTTTTTGAGGTTGCACCCCAGTACTGCCTTTCCCACTCTTTTATTGACTATGAGGGCTACTCCATTTCTTCTAAGGGATTCATGCCCACAGTAGTAGATATGATGGTCACCTGACTTAAATTCGCCCATGCCCGTCCATTTTAGTTCGCTGATTCCCAAGATGTCAATGTTCAATCTTATCATCTCATTATTGACCACATCCAGCTTGCCTTGATTCATAGACCTCACATTCCATGTTCCTAAGCAGTATTGCTCCTTGCAGCATTGGATTTTCCTTTCAACCTCAGACACATCCACAGTTGGACGTCCTATTGGCTTTGGCCCAACCGCTTCACTCTTTCTGGTACATACAAATACATAAATACATATGAAATCATCAATTTCCAGGATACTTAATGGGCAGAAGACTAGACCATTTTAGCCCTGAGTATTGAAATTGTTCTTTTGATACAGGAAAGGATCTGTTCTATTAATGGAATGTCTAGTTGCAAGAGGGAGATTTTATCGGAGAAAATCTAGCCTGACATACGATGGCCCTTCACTATGCTGTACTTATCACAGGAGTCAAATTACACCATTCCACTTTTGGATATTTTCTATTTCCCTTTGTGAACAAGAGCAGACCTTTGGCTGGGCTGGCCTAGTGATGATGCCAACTGAACCAGGCTTTTTGAGTGGCATGTGGGGAGGGGAGAACAGGGAACTGATGAGGGTTGCCCCATATACCTGTCATCGCCTCCAGTGTGCTGCCTACCAAGCCACTACAGTTGACTCTCTGATCCTGTTCCCAATTGATCTCAACAAGTGGGAAGCAGATCGTGGCAGAGGAAGGCCAATTCTTCTTCCTCCAGCACCAGTGGAGGAAGGGAAAAAAAAAGTCACTCACATCCAGCTGCTTAGGAGAAGTGGGCGAGGAGAGGCAGAACATGGCAATCCAAAACCCACCCCCATCCCCACTCATTTACCTTCAGCTCCAGTGCTGCCTTCTTTTTCCATGTGGTCCTGTTTTGAAATAAACAGGAAGAGCAGAGGAAGGCAGTGTCTGAGTTGAAGATAGGGTTGGGGGGATTGCTGTCCTCAGCCACATTACATCTCCCCTTACCCTCTCTCCTTGCTCACCAGGTTGCTTTTCCTAAACCTGTCCTGTCTTTGGCAATACAAAATCTCATCAGATGTTCTTTGAACAAGATCATCCAATTCCTGATCTCTAATTCAGCAACAGATACCATTAAAAATAAAACATTAATAATTTCCACAGCAGGGAACAATATTAATGAGATTAATTATAGTCACCATTTTTAATTAAAAGCATGCATGTGTTTAGTATCAAAATGGATTATCTGTCTCTTTCAGGACTGGAAGGAAGTTTTGAAAAAAAAGGAATAGAGTGATTACAGATTAAATTATCATTCCAGATGTTCAACGATGGAGCTCAATGAGCTAGAATCCTCCATCAGTGCCTATGCATCCATATGAAAAGACATTATTTACATATAGGATCCTCATTCCAGAACTAAAACAATAAAATGAGTGTGAACATCCACACTGTCAGCAGGCAAGGTAGGACTTGACCAAGAGGAGGCAAGGGGCAAGGCTCTGTGTCAGAAGGCTGTCCCTTTAAGATCTCTCCACTCTAAGCAGGGAGGCGGAGTCCAGGAGGGGTAGTCTGTGGGGAAGTATTTAAGGCCTCACTACTGTATACCTCTGGCCTTTGTCAGAGCAACTTGCTCCCTAGCACTTTGCTCATCTTCAACTGCTCAATCTCACCTTTGCAGGTCTCCATTTGTGGTCCAGACGCAACACTTGCTGGATCAGGAAATTGCCTGTAATTCAACAGCTCCAAATGTGCTGCTGAATTAGATGAGGCTCTCTCTGTTGATTCTCTTCTGTGCGAGAGTCAGTACCTAAAATGGGACATGCATCATCTCCCAGAAGATCAGCATGCACAGGACTGAGGCTCTCAGCCAAGTCAGTTTGGCAAAATGCCAAATGGTGCCTGGTGGAGGTTTTAGTTATAATTACACAAACTGGTCTAGTCAGAAAAAGAATCTGCAGGAGTCACCACACTAGTTTGCTGGGTTTAGCTTGACTTGTTTCATGGATTCAGCTGTTACATTCAGAATGATCCCTGAAATTCCCAATTCGAAAAGTTAAAACAATGGAATAAACCATTCAAGGTAGGCAGCTATGAAGGACCAATGGTCTGAGGGTCCAGTCCTAACAGGATGTTCGGGCAGTACAGTGGCCTTTTCAGTGTCGCACAATGTGACGTGCTGTCACATGGAACTGGGCTATCCCTGTAAATGATGAGCCGTGGCAGCTGCACAACTGTGGTAATCCAAGATGCCCTGGTGCCGGTTGGTTTGTTTGGTGGGCAGTGGGCAGGCGGAATGGGGTGGGGAAAAACATATATATATCGTCTCTATGGTGGAGGACTCAAGTGCAGGCTTTCTAGGCCTTGCAGAGCCTTGCACCTTCGGGAAAGAATGAAGCTTAAATTGGTCAAAGTAAGTGCTTAGGGGTCGCAGGGGCGGTCGCGTCAGTCTGGCTGATGATCCTAACTAGGTCTTATTTTCAGGGGAGGTCTTATATTTATGAGTGCCAGCAAAAATCACGCAAAAATGATGGTAGGTCTTACTTTCGGGGGAGGTCTTATTTTCAGGGAAACATATATATCCATCCTAGGGTCATGAATGAGGAGGAAGGAGATAGTATTTGCACTGAATTGTAAACTCTGGAAATATTTTTTATCTGCATCTATTTCAGTCTTGTTAGTTGTAAGGCCGACTATAATTAATCTCATTAACACCTTTCTATGTTGTAGAAATTATGTGAATGTGCTACTTTCTTTAACAATATCACTTTCTAATTTAGATGGTGGCAATGGGAGGATCTTGCTCAAGTGCTTCTGATGAGATTTTGGACCCAAACCTATTCAGGCCTTGTACAGCTGGAATTTGCATTCTATCGGTGCAAGGTCTAGGCCGCTTGCATGGCAGCCACAGCACGTTGCAGCCATGGTATGTGGGCCAGGGGCTGCCAGAACAAATGTACACCACCAGCATGAACAGATTGCCCAGCTCTTGTCAGAGCAACAGTGATGTAGACTTGAATCTATTGACTCGGACTCGTGTCGAACTCAAGTTGAGTCAATTACTTGACTCGGACTTGACTCGGTGATTGTAAAAGACTCAAAAGACTCAACTCGAGACTTTGAGCCTTTTACGACAAGTCAAATTTTATTCAGGTTTAAACCCGTTTTCCCCATTAAGTAGATAGGGACTCACAACTCACAACCAAAGACTCGGGACTTGGGGGCAAAGACTTGGGACTTGACTTGAGACTTGGACCCAGAGACTTGAGAATTGACTCGAGGTGCCATAAGATTGGTGCCACTACTGAGAAAGCCCTGTTTCTGGCCTCCGCCCCTCGCACCTCCCTGGGCAACGGCACCCGTAAAAGGGCCTTTATGCCAGCCAGCACACATCCAAGTAGGACCATTAGGGACCACGACACTTTTTTACTTACTTCTCCATCTCTGCCTGGTCCTTGGCCTGCCCATCGCATGCAACGGATGCCGCACCAGCACTGCTGCACACTATTGTCCATACCAATGTAGGAATGGGCTCTTACTGTTTCACAAAATTTGCTCTCACAAGCAGTTTCCACCTGTGCGATGTCTCCTTCTTTATGTCCTTCAAAGAGCATATGGCCTTATATCCTTACCACTTCTTTTCCATGAAGCCTTGGGTACCATCCCTTAGTTTACATGCCATACTGTCCAGTATAACTAAGCTTAACATGTCACTCACTGAAATACTGCTTACCCCTGTGTCCTCCCCATTGAGGGAAAACTCTCCTTCCCTTTGTGTCTCCCTGGTAGATAACATTAGAAGCACAGCTGATTTTAGCCATCAGTGTGATTGCTTTTGCTCTTTCTTGGAACTGTAATTTCTTTTCAGCTCCCATTTAGGAAAGCATTCTTAGAGCCAAATTCTGTGATTCAGATGCATTTTGAGAATTAAACACATTTGGTCATCTGGACTGTAGATATCTGCATATTTCTGTTCCTGAAGCTATAGAGAGGAAACCAAGAACTCAAGACACTATTTCTTTTTCTACTGGAGGTCTGTTCATCCTTGTTATGGCTTCTAAGGTTTCACCATGCACTGGGTATGGCTTGGTCTACCCGCATATGCATCCGCAGTGGTGAGGGAATAGGGCACTGATGCCATTCCACACGCAGGCAATATAAGTGGGAATGTTAGAGCCACATGAGTGAGGTCAATTGCATGGGTCTCTCATTCAAGTTTTACCTGGCTATGATTACACTAATCAGGTGGGAAAGAAGCACCAAGTAGTCCCAACCAACATAGTGCACTGGGATCCATGCATGCATAGAGCAGCAATGTTAGACTGCACCAAAGTGAAGTAGATCACATGCTATTGCAGGTGCTTGTATAGGGGGTGGCTTTCATTTCTATTTCCCAAAACATAATACTCTGAAACTTGCTTTTATGAGAGATTATCAAGATGATCAATTCTGCATCAAATGTCAGAATTTACCCTAGAATAGTGTGCTAATGCCACCTAGGCTGCAAGATCTGCACAGTGGAGGTCATGAAATGATTTCCTGGTGAAATTACTATTCCGGAGTGGTGTCGATATCACTCTGTCCTAGGCTACACCATCCCAGATGACAGAGATAACCTATCTACCTTACTTGCATGTCATGGTCTCTGTCATGATAAACTACCGATCATGATAAACTACCATTCTGCTGGTGCAGGAGCAACGCCCGTCGGGGCAGGTGAGCTCTACCTCGGGTGGCAGGAAGGCAGGGGGAGGGCAAAATAGGAATGAAGAGGGGATGTTTCAAGGTGGGAGAGGGCAGGGAGGAGGGTAGGTCAGGCCCAGGATGGGGCAGACTTGGTTGAGGAGGCCTCAGCCAAATCCTACCCCCTTCCTGGGCTTGAAAGGCCAACATGGAGCTGCTTGGATTTGTGCCGGCCATTTAGCTGGTGCACATCCGTCTAGCCCCATAGAGGCTGTTAGGACGACACACAGTAAGGGGACAAATGTCCCCTTACCTCGAGGGGACCTCCAGCAGCCTCCATCCCATGCTGAATACAGCGGAGCCTGCCCTGGCATCGCTGAGTCGCAGCTTGGGACTTTGAATAGGCTTGTGCCGCTATTCTTGCACTCCCCATTATGTCCTGGTCTCCTACCTGGTAAATGGTTTTGTGCACAATTGACAAATACAGTCAAAGGCAACATTATTAACCTCCTCAGCCAACCTATCTGTGTTTAACACTGAACATCTAAACTGTGTGACACACAGTTTACACTGTTTGACACTGTGAAGAAATACATGAAATGTAAGGACGATCTCATCCGTAATGTATCTGTAAATTAGATCTGTAACTAACCGTACTGTAAACCTGGTTAACACATGAGAAGACACAACCAGCTTAAATGATTAAATACATACATATTTCATAAACACCTCAACTACTTTTTCCTCACCACTTTTGTCTCCAACTGTTCAGCCAACAGCTCCATTAGCAATGAGCACATTCAAGCAGGAACTGTGATGGACATGATCTAACTGACAGCATTGTGGCGGAAAAGTCATTTATAGGAGCATATCTAAAAAGCTACTTCTTAGCACTGTTCCATGATTGAAAACAGAGAGGTAAACTTAGGGGTGTGTGTGTGTGTGTGTGTGTGTGTGTGTGTGTGTGTGTGTGTGTGTGCGAGTGCGTGCGTGCGTGCATGCGTGTGCGTGTGCGCATGCATGCGCACCCGTTTTCAAACCAAGAATCACTGCCTAGCCTCCCACCTACCCCCTTTACACATTGATTATTTACAACAGTGCAAAACAAAAAAGTTAAGAGAAAAGAAAATGCATTTGTTTGGGTAAAGTTATCTAGAAACAGCCTGATCCAGAAATAGATCTAGATGTAGCCTGATCCAGAACTATCAAGTTAAGCATCAAGAGTCTGTGAGCATTTGGAAGCCCAGTGAGGTTTATTTGTGGAGGTTCAAAATTGGAACAAAGTGTGGAGTAAGTCTGCTGGGCAACCCTGAGAGCTGATGGTTAGAAGCAGAGGAAGGAGGAAAACCGGATTCAGGGAATACAGGTTTTGATTAAAAGTGAGACAATGTGGAACATGCATGCACATAGACAAATGGCAGTACATGTAAACCTGATTCATAACTATGCCATCTGCTTTAAAATAAAAATCCCGTTTTCCGTTGTTGTTGAAAAATTATGTTGTCAAAAATGGATATAATCATTTTTTTTTTCTCATCAGAAAACATTATGACAAAAGGATGGCAGGTTTCATTGCTCTCTGTGTGGGAAAAAGAAATTATTTAAAAATTATTTGCATAATTGTTGCATTTTTATAGACTAGAAAGTTTACAAAGAAAGTATTGGCTTGGAAAGAGTAATAGCAATAAGAAAAACGCTGAAGAATGTAAACAGATTTGTTAGGCATTAGAATTTCCAGTATATGAGAACATGAAAACAGAGAGATTTGGGATTAGAGTGAAACACCATCTGTTTTTCCAGACATGGTGTTTGATGTAGAGGAGGAGAATGAAAGAAAATACACTTCCCAGCATTAGTAAGAATTTTTAAGAGGTGGAAAGACAAAGGGAGGGATCACCATGGGGCTGCTCACACATGCAAGTAGCCCTTACTTACAGCGCAATCCTATCATAAGAACATAAGAACATAAGAACATAAGAAGAGCCCCTTTGGATCAGGCCAAAGGCCCATCTAATCCAGCTTCCTGTATCACACAGTGGCCCCACCAGATGCCTCAGGGCATCCAACTTACACCACTGGTGTAACCAGTGCGGGAGGTCATGGCGGGAGGCTTTGGTGGAAAGGGGAGATTTAAATCCCCTTTGAATCCCCTTTACATTCTAGGGCCTCCCGTTCTCACTGCACCACTGGTTACACCGGTGGTGTAAGTTGGATAGGATTGTGCTGCCAATCTCCTTCAGAGCGAGTGAGGTCAACTTCGGTCATGGTTGGGGCATACTCACATGAAAGCACTGTTTGTGTGAAATATGACCTCCCCATAGAGCTGAGATTTTTTTCATTGGTGGTGGCAGATTGGAAAAGTGCCACTGCGATTACAAAAATGTCCGCGACCATATATACTACATTTACACAGAAATACTGATTCACAGAACAGGTGCCTCTGTACAACTGTGATCTGGATGCAAGCCCAGGGGTGGCCGACAGATGTGCATTTGTGCCAGAATTAAGATCCAAATCAGGCCCATTCAAGTCCTTTTTTCATTTGCTTTGAAACAAATGGGGGGGGGGGGGAGTTCCTGATTCATGGCATACATAACATTTAGTTCATTCATTTTTGTAATGGGAGACTTGCTTTGCAGTGAGGCAGCAATGGGGGGGCCCTCTTTTTTAACCTTTAAGAATGGAAAAGGAACGGGAGAGCATCTTTGGATGTCCTTTTTGGTAGCATCTGTTCTTTCTCCACAACACCTCAGATGCTGCAATGTTCCAGGCCATTGTGGGGAAAATGGCTGCCGTCCCAACAATGTGGCACCCATTACTAGCAGCAACAATTACTCTCCACATTGTTCTGGATATCACAGTGCCTGGGGTATTGTGGGAAAAATGGCTGTCACCAAGAGGATGTCCAAAAAGAGCTCTGCCACTCCCTTTCAACTTAATCATTAGAGAGTGGTGGGCTCTCTATCAAGCTCTATGATAAGGTCCCCATTACAAAAGCGAACAGTAAAAATGGCTACCATTCATTACAAAATAAATGGCACCCTTAATAATGAAAGAGTAACTACCTGAATGGCCCTTTTGATATCAAAATTTAATGGAGGAATCATACACACACATACACACACACACACACACACACACACACACACACACACACACACACACACACACACACACACACACACACACACACCTTAAGTGGTGGTTTTGCATGTTTCTGATGTGATTTTCATAATTATGAACTGTTTCTAGAAAACCAATTTCCTCACTGATAGTTCCCAATACTGTAGATGTTTGCTAGACGCTATTTAGGCGCAAGGAATAGGCAGTTCAAGCCACCTTGGGTGATGGTCAGCTATGGGGCACACTGGTCCTCTTTCTCAAGTAAAATACTCTCTGTGAATTGATAAGTTTTGCATGCTTAGCTGTGATTCGATCAGAATTGAGGGCACATTCATACGTATGTAAGGTAAAGGTAAAAGGTGACCCCTGACAATTAAGTCCAGTCGTGTCCGACTCTAGGGTGTGGTGCTCATCCCCATTTCAAAGCCGAAGAGCCAGCGTTGTCCGAAGACGCCTTCATGGTCATGTGGCCAGCATGACTCTCCATGCTGCAGCGCATAGCATCCAGCTGGAACTCGGAGTGCTGTTTACCTTCCCACAAGCGGTACCTATTTATCTACTCACATTAACATAGGATCTGAAGAGAAGTCGGAGTAAGCAAGGTTTTGGATATATTCGAGGCTCCTTTAAAAGCACTGCAATTTAAGATATTTGTTATAGCTACATTTCTGGACCTTAAGATAACTATAGCAATACGCTTTTCACTTTTTTTAAAGCAAAATTATATTCATGTTTGGCTTACATACCTACCACATGGATCCATTTACTTGTTGATAAAATTACTCAGTGTGCAGAGCCCAAAATATAGGTGTTCACACTGGATTAGAACAAGTTTTGGGAACAGGAGAGAGACACTTGTCCTCCCTACCTGTGAGCATTTCAAGCAAGGCTGGATAAAGGGGGGGGGGCTATTAACCATCCCTCCGTGATCCAGGAAGGTCAACATTGGAACAGCTCATCAGATCTAATCAGAAATGAGAGTTAATTAACATGCTCTTCACCTCTGAGATATGAATAGCTAAGGATTTGGCATCAATAGTTCCTAAGCAGCCGTAGCTCCATTTCAGCCAAGACTATATGGCAGACATGCTGTTCAATACCATCATACTCCCCCCCCTTTTACCATGAATTATCATAAATCTGCCAATCTGTTTTCCAGCTATTCCAGCAATGCAATCCCCCAGTTATGGGAGCACCTCTACAAATCTGCCAATGAAATATCAACGGGGGGAGAGATTTGGGGAATACATGATCTTGTTTGCACTTGCAGGCACTCCAGTATAATACGTAAGTGACAGATTTATGGACGATTTAATCTTGGGATTGTCATGTGTCTTTCTACGCATGAGGGCACTGCTTGTCGAAACAGAGAATTTGGATTGAATTTCTTAAAAATTCTGAGCGCTTAAAATGGAGAAGGTGTGCGCATATGTGTGTTTTAAAAGCAGGTCTACCAGACGGTAGCAAATGTGAGAGCTTTTTCCTGGATGATGTAGTATTCATCCATCATTAGAGTTCTGTCACGCTGATGATGCATTAATGTAATACATCATCAGATTGCCGTCACTCCTATGATGTATGGCTCACTAAAACAGAGCTAGCTGGCAAGAACTCATTGTGGGGACTCAGCAACTTTGACTGCATCGTTTAAAAAGGGATTACTGTTCCTTTTCTTTTACGAGCTCCAGGGGAAGGCTTAAGAAATTGGCTTGAGAGTTAGGGAGGTTCTAGCCAGAAGCATCGCCGGGGTTGGGGTGGGGGGGGCGTGGGCCCCAGGGCAGGGGTCTGACGTGGCGGCGGAAGGGTGCACTTGCCTTTGGGATGCATCTGCTCCGCCTGGCTTGCCTTGGTGTTGGGCCCTCCTGCCCGCCCTGGAGCCCGTTCGGCTCCAAAATAGCAAGTAAAACTGAAGGGGGCGAGTTTGGAGCCGCGCTGGGCACGCGCGAGAGGCTGACGTCACGCCCGGATTATGTGGGGGCGTCGCGTCGGCGCCCCCCCAGAATCACCACTGGTTCTAGCACCTCTTTCCAGTCTGGGATGCTACTTGTGAATGCTACCAGCGGCAAGAAATGAGGTCTGCCAAGGATCGTGTAGGGTTAATAATAATAATAATAATAATATTATTATTATTAATAATAATAATAATAACTGTAGTCTAAGGAACAGTCTAGCTACACTTTGAAGTGCTAGTATTTGTGAAATATTAGCTTTAAATGGGATGGCAACATGGCTAGTGGAGGCAGTCAAAAAGACAGGACTCTTACCAAGGCCCAGAAGCTGGTGTCAAGTCCACCAGCTGGTAATGTATTCTTTACTTTCAGTCATTAACCTAACATAACAGGTGTTGTTGTTGTTGTTGTTGTTGTTGTTGTTGTTGTTGTTGTTGTTGTTGTTGTTGTTGTTGTTTAAATATGAGATCCACACATCAACTGAAGACCTTTCCCCAGGCTCCCACTGATTCCACTGTGTGAAGAAAGAGTGAAGCATCAGAATGATACATACTACCATGGTTCACAAGCCGAAGAAACAGTTGGCTTGAGACTTGCATTGAGAATACTGCTATAATGTGCTAGCTCTTTAGTTGCTTCAACTGAGAGCCATTTTACACAACACACGTCTACTGAACCACATGTTACCATTGAGAAAACGTTGTGTGAACCATGGGCAGAAAACCAGAGTTTTCTGGTTCTGGAAATAAATACCGTATTTTTTTCGCTCCATAGGACGCATCAGACCATAGAACACATGCATCCTATGGAGCTAAAAATAGGGGATTTTTTTTTTTACTTTCCTGGGCTTGTGTGGGCTTCGGGGACGCCTGCAGAGGGTCGTGCAGGCCTCCCCGATCTTCAGTTCAGCGATAAATGGCTCTTTTCGGCCATTTCCGGATTTTGCGAAAAGCGGAAAAGGCCGAAAAGAGCCATTTATCGCCGAACTGAAGATCGGGGAGGCCTGCAGAGAGTCGCGCAGGCTTCCCCGAAGCCCCCACAAGCTCAGGTAAGATTGCTAATTAAACATTCACTCCATAAGACACACGCTTATTTCCCCCTATTTTTTTTGGGGGGGAAGTGCGTCTTATTGAGCAAAAAATACGGTAAACAAATTTTGGTGACATGATCTTTCAGTTAGTTGTAAACTGCTCTGGGAGTCTGTGACCTCCATGGTGGCCCTTAGTTGGGGGGGGCACCCCTGGCAAAATCTAGAGGAAGGGCAAATTGCAGGGGAAATTTGAACACATTGAGAAAATAAAATATAATTTAAAAGCCATAAATAGACATAACTGGGTCATCCCCCCCCCCCCAGTGCTGATTACACTTCTCACATTTGGTCACCGATCAACACCACATTGGAGCTGTTTACTTATGTGTGTTTTATGGCTGAAGTAAAGGAGAGAAAGCACAACAGAGACTTCAAAAAAATTAAACACAAATAGATGTAAAACTCCAAATCAGTCCCAGTTTCTTCCCATGACAGTTTTTCACTCTTGTAAAGAAACTGCTGCTGAAGCAAGCTTGGGAAGTGGCGTTTGTTTTACAGTTATAATCCATGAGAATAGAAAAATGTGAAAATCTTTGTGGGAAGGAAAAGTTAGGCAACTGGTAATTTCAGCAGAAATGCAACACAGATGCTAGCTTTAGACACGACAACATAGGACTATAAGAACTGTGGACAAAACTACACATTACACTAAAAAAATGTTTTTAGATCCCAACAGCTGCTTTTTGAAGGGAAAAGCAACTTTGGGCAGGTGCAGTTTTCAGTAGAGAAGAGAGGGACAGAGTGCTTACTCCTTCCCCCACCCATCAATTCTCTCTGCAGCTCCACCTACCTACTCTTTACACACTGTGCATGCCGCTTTTCCCCATGTGGGATCCAGATCCAGTTTGTTCTCACAAAT
Organism: Plestiodon gilberti rubricaudatus; assembly: GCA_026170595.1. Classification (NCBI taxonomy): domain Eukaryota; kingdom Metazoa; phylum Chordata; class Lepidosauria; order Squamata; family Scincidae; genus Plestiodon; species Plestiodon gilberti. The sequence goes on along the minus strand of JANXHW010000004.1, from coordinate 83,310,163 downwards.
GCAAATTCTGGAATTGCATGAGGTTTGCCAGGGGAACTTACAGTGGGAAAGTGGTGATTAGGGAGAGGGGTAAGAGCAACATCTGCCACATCTCTGCTGAAAGCAGTTCCCTCCGGAGCTGCTTTTCCCTTCATGTAGCATCTTTCCAACTTTAAATATGTGTGTTTGGTTGTAGCTTGGTGCTGCTGCAGTTCAGCCTCTTCATAGGCAAACAGCACAGTTTGTTGGTTCAGTGTTTCAGGGAACTGGAAGCTGACAAGTTAGAGAATGGAGTCAAGTCGTGTCAATGATTGTAAAAGACTCAAAAGACTCGACTTGAGATTTTGCAGCCTTTTACAACAACAGTTTTTATTCAGGTTTATCCAATTTCCCCCATTAAATAGATAGGGACTCGCAACCAAATTCGGGACTTGGGGGCAAAGACTTGAGACTTGGACCCAGGGACGGACTTGACTCAATACTTGGAGTCACAGACTTGATCCACATCCCTGCTTATAGCCCAATCCTATCCTATGCTCTGCTTGGTGATCCAGGTGTGCCGACGCCGGCAATGCTGCATTCTGAGTAGAGTAGGCAGGGTTGGGGGTCTCCTCTAGGTAAGGGAACTTTTGTTCCTTTACCCCAGATAAAACTCCAGTCCCTGCAATGGGCCTCCTCAGATCTGCGCCTGCCATTTTGGTGGCACAAATCAAGGCTGCCTGTGTCAGGAGAAATAGGCTTGAGAGAGTGATAGGATATGGTGTACACCGCTGATCCTGCCCCCCTCCCAGGCTCAATATTTGCTTTAGTATGCCCGAGTAAACACATGAGGCAAGTTATGGATGAACAAGCAAAGCCACGAGCCCTCACTGAGAGCTGGCTCGAAAGTCTGTCCTCCCCATGCCCCTATGTCACCCGGTCCAGTTGCAGATTACCTGGGCCACATGCCATCTGGATCTGGCCTGTAGGGGCCGGTGCAGGCCTCTGCACTGGCCTAGGGCTGGTGCAACTGCTTTACAGCAAGTTTTGTGACAATCCTGGGCCACTGCCACAGAGGTCCTATGCCGGCTTAGTGGCTGGATAGGATTGTGCCCTTAGACTGTGACCTCTGAACTACTATTGAAATATTTCATAGGAGATAAAACCATTTTGCATCAACAGATAAAAATAGTGTCTATATACCACACTTTTATCACAAATATTCCAAGGCAGGAAAAATGGAAAAAAATTAAATTGGCAATCACAACAATGTTTGTTTGTGTTTACATAAAATAAGGCTTGGCTTCTCCTTTAAGAATTTAGAATCCTGTGACTAGTTATTGACACATCTATGCCTGCATAGTGCGTACAAAGGGTGCTTTGTATACACACATGTAGAGAGAGTTGGAGTGTTTTATATGAAAGCTTGCATTACATTCTGGATAGAAGCATTGCAGCAGGCGTTGTTAGCACACAGGGAATATTAGCTTCTTTGCAGGTCAAGATAAACTACTCTTTCAGAGTAGTTCTGTTTCAGAAGCTACCTACTAATTGATCACACTGTAAAGGGCATCTTACAAAGTAATAAACCACCCTTCCACTTCCCCTGTAGAATAAAAGTCGTCTTTTCTTGCAGTTCTTCTTCTTGTACCTCCAGAGAGTTAAAACCTTTTGTGTTCAGTAGCATCATTTCGGTGGGCTCAGTACAAACTTGTAACATAGTGCCTCCTCCCCTCTCTTGGTCCTTAGTCTGTTTCGAAAACAGCATCTTTAAGTTCCTGTTTAGGCACCTTTATATTCTTGGTCCCCTATGTTCTATAATCAGTCAACGAGTTACGGCAAGTGTATATTAATTGTGTACTCAAATGAAAATGTCCTTTAGACTTTTTCCTGGGGTTCTAGTGTCTGTTCTACACGCTCTGAAGATCAGGTCAAATTAATCTACACATATATTTTGGAGCCTTTAAAGCTGTACTGACTTCCACTGAACTTGGAGTTTCAACATCTCAGATTATTATGGTACTCATCCTTTCCACCTGTGGGGTACTCATTCCTCTGCACAGGAAATCCAGTAGGAACAAAGAACTTCTTGTATTTGAGAGCGAGCAAGTGCAGGTCACATTGGAGGGGACACTTTCCAGAGGCATTTCTACAGTAGAGGCCCTACCGTAAGTTGCAGCCTGTGCTAGTACCGTGTTTACAAACCGGAGAGAGGAGGCCCCGCCCCCTCGCTGTCGGAGCCATTCTGCACCTTCTGCGCAGAATGGCTCTGACAGCGAGGGGGCGGGGCCTCCTCGCTCCGGTTTGTAAACACGGTACTAGCACGGGGCACAACTTACGGTAGGGCCCCTACCGTAGAAATGCCTCTGCTTTTCTCTGTCTCTCAAATTCTAGCATTTCATCTATGAGCACTCTAACTGTACGTTGTAGGCCTGGGCCGGCAGCTCACAGCTTATAGTCTCTTTGGAAGCGTACTTAAGAAATGCTAACAGCCCATTCCAACCCTACTCCTCCGCAAATCTGGCATAAGAGTGGCCTAAGTTCAGCATAAGACATAAGTTATGTCTGAGTTATGTCAGAGTTATGCCTGAGTTAGGCAGGCTGCAGTTTCTGTGGCCCAGCACCACCCCAGGATCCAGGCAACACTTATTTCCCAGGCAGGCAGGCTCTCCAGGCTCAGTGTCTGGCTCGTGCATGTGCAGGCCTCTGTCTGCATTCGTCAGCGTCCATCCATGGCAGCTGCCGCAGTGTCTGTCACAGCCCGGTCGCAAAGGGGCTGACCGCAGGCATGGGGGTTGCGCCAGTCATGTGGTGGGCGCAGGGCAGGTGACAGGTGAGCGAGGTGCCTGAGCCAGCCGCCACAGGGCACCCTGTGCAGTAGCCACCTGCTGCAGGGGAGAGTGGCCATCCCCTCCCTCCTGCAGAAGGCGATGCCACCCCCAAGCCATGTTGAGGCCGCACGTGGGAGTCATGGGGGGGTGAGCAGGGGAGGGAAGGGAAGGAGGGGGGTGGGAACGTCACACACAAGGGGGGTCTCATGAGGTCTGGAACCGCCTCTGACATGACTCGCCCGTGCGCTGCCTGAAGCCCTGGGCATCCAGGGTCGTGGCTATGCCTACAAAGAAGGCATCCCAGTGTGCTTTCTGCTCTGTGCCCCGGCCATGACAGAGAGATGCCATGGGCTTGTCAGCTGCGAGCGTGAAGGGCTCAGGCAACTCATCACGACCCTAGTTGGGGCGACTACGGTGCCTTGCGGCAGGCATTTTGGCGGGGTGGGGGGTTGCCAGCTGCCAGCATCAGGGAGTGGGAGGGGAGGCAGACACACAGACAGGCAGACAGGGGGTGCTGGGGAGGGGCATGGGTGGGTCAGAAACAGACAGACAGACAACAAGGCTGGTGGGAGAGAGATACAGGGAGAGGGGTAATAGGGACACAGGGGGCGCTCCGCAGATGAAGGCGATTCAGAAACAGGCGCCTCTTATGCAGATGGACGTTGGGCGGAAGCCACACCGACACGGACGGACTGTGGGCGGAAGCCACACAGAAATGGGCGGAACATGGGCGGAAGTGGCTTCATGACAGGCGGACCATGGGCTGATGTGGCTTCGTGACGGGTGGACGCCCTGGCGGGTGAGATCCCCGGTTGCCGAGCAGCCACTACACAGACGCAGCAGCCACAAGCGGCCCCGCTATGGGCTCCGTGGCACCTGTCACTGTTTGCCTGCCTGAGAGGCCCCCCCAACTCCCCCCTACCCTCTGTGCCATGGGGGTCTGTCAGCCCCCCTGCTGTGTTCTCCCTGGGAAGGAAGTGGCAGTCCCTGGATGGGATTCATGCAGGGGCTTCAGTGCTGGGGGCTTTCTTTGTGTGGGGAGCAATGCTTGTGTAACACTGGGCACATATTTGTCAAGGGGGCTCTGCCCGAGGGGAATCTTTATTGTTCTGGAACGTTAGCTGGGATGGCCAGGCGACGCTGCCAGGGGTAGTCACAGCAGCCACTCTGAAAGCAGCAGCAGCAGCACACCTGCCCCATGGACCTGGAGATGCAGGCTCTTCCCCTGTGGAACCACAGCCTGCTCCATAGAAAGGGGAGGGACAGCAAGTACGACAGCCAGGGAGGTGGAGCAGCAGCAGCGCCGGCAGCTGAGGAGGGTTGCAGGGCTGGCTCCCTGACCTCTGGCAGCATCGAGGCAGACGACATTGGGGCACCCTGCCTGGAGCCCCAGGGGTGCTCCCAGGAAGGTAGGTGGTAGTGGACGTTCCTGGGGAGACAAAAAACAAGGGGGTGTTACATGGCAGCTGGTGTGTGGTAGCAATCGCCATTGAAGAAATGCCAGTGTGTCGGTTGCAAAAGCCTGCAGGGAGAGAAATAAAACACAGCTGATAGGTGTGACACACATAGCATGGTCTGAGCTGCTTACCTGGGTGTAAGGCGGGCATGATCCTGTAAGGGAAATGGGTCAAAGAGAGAGAAGACAACACTAATATTGGGTCACAACCATGGCAATCCTAGCAATACTGACCTGTCAGTTGACTCTGTGGAGAAAAGGGGGGGGGGGAGAACAGCTGGTGTCTAGAGAAGGTTAACAGCACCGCACTCGTGGTGTTGTCTGCTCACATGACAACAGGCGGCAATCAGACACAACAGTTGTAAAGCGGCATGTATCCTATATGTCATAGCAGGCATTGCAGGCAGGCATCTGACTACTCATTGGTAAAGAGGCATTTCAGAGAAGGCATTGCAGGCAGACATGAGAGGGCACATTGGTAAAGAGACATTTCAGAGAAGGCATTGCAGGCAGGCATCAGACTACTCATTGGTAAAGAGGCATTTCAGAGAAGGCATTGCAGGCAGACTTGAGAGGGCACATTGGTAAAGAGGCATGTATCATATTTCTATATGCAAAGAGGCAGAAGTCAGACCACTTGTCAGCACATACCCTGCTCTTACCTGCTGGTGTTGTTGCCTGTGGGGGGGGAGAGGGGCTGGGAGAAAGACATGGGTTAGCAAATGCTTGCATAGAGACAGCTGCCCAGGCACAGCTGTAAACAGTTTGGCCACAGCCAGAACAGCCCTCTCTGCCCTTTAGGGGGGCAGAGAGGAGAGAGGAGAAGAGAAGAGAGAAGTGGGGTGTTTGTGAATTTTGCCCTCCACCGACAAAGTCCCACTTTGTGGCTGTGGGGGACAGAGCCCCACGCCACGTGCTCAGAGAGAGAGAGAGACTGGAGGTCTGGGGCTGGGCTTTTGTGGGAATGAGGCTGGGTGGGGCTGGGTGCTGATAGGCTCCCTATCTTTGGCATAACTCTGTCCGTTTCCAGACCTTGCTGCCACAACTCCGACATAACTCTGACCTAAGTCAGGAGTAGGGTGTTAGAACTTTTCAGGAGAGGGCTGGAGTGGGTAAGGTAAAATGGCTCCTATGGGTCTCCTCGAATTTGTGTCCACCTTTTTGGTCGACCTAAAATTTGTGTCAGCATTTGTGTTGGAGGGGGCGTGTCTGTGCTTGCCAGGGTCTGGAATCCAACGTTAATTGGTTGCTGCCCCCGTTACGCCCACGGTCCGCCCCTGGAACGCCCACTTTTATGTTGACTTTATGTCCTTTGTCCTAACTTCGACATAACTTCGACCTAACTTCGCCGTAAATGGTCGCATTCCAGACATAACTTCGCCCTAAATGACTTAGGCTGACTTTAGGTCTGACTTGTGCTGCTTAGCCCTTGGGTTGGAACGGCCTGTGAGTCATCCCCCCCCCCCCGGGAGCTGAACATGAATGTGGGAAACTGTAATCATTAATGCTCACTGAGTTTCATGTTTCAAGCCCTATGACAGATAATGTAAGATTTATAGTAAGCATGAGGAGTGGCTGGAAAGGTTTTAGCCTATGTTTAACCCCAGATATGTTCTACTTAGGCTAAGGTACACTGTTATATTAGAGTCCTCATTAGCTACCTTTGGGGTTCCTGATCTGAACAATCATCTAAATCCCATGGTGCAATGCTCCCCTATATTAACAGCACAATGCTACCCTGCTCGTCCACTGGTGCTTTGGGAGGGAAAAGTAATTTAAATCCCTTTTACAATCCCCCTTTAAAGGGGATTTAAATCCCCTTTCCCTCCCGAAGTCTCCTGTTCTCCCTCCACCACTGCTGCACCAGTGGAGGACCTGGGTAGGAATGCGCTGTGAGACAGACATAAAGACACATCCTCCTTGCCCACAAGGAGAGTAGGTTGGAGGTAATTTCTGAAATGTTAAGTGGGGAAGAGGGAACAGGGAACCTAACAGGCAATTTTCTCACCTGCAGTGGTGCAATGCAGCAAAAGCTACACTACGTAATTGTGCTGATACTGAACCCCAGACCTCTTTCAGTCTTCCATTGGATGGTCTGGGCAATGTAGGTGGAGCCTACTGTGCCTTGTAGCCACCCAGGATGAACAGAAAGAAGGGTCACAGCAGTGTAAAAGGTCAGACACTGATGTACGATGGGTAAGGCTGCTGGAAATCGTGTCATTAGCAGCTTTCCTTGGGCTCTAAAAGCAGAAGAAAGAGGTATTTGAAAGGGGAGCTGACCTCACAGGGAGGGGGACAACTATCCCGTGATGATGTCTCCTGGTAAGGACAGGAATATTGGGGGAGGGGAGAAGAAACCCATCTGAGATCATGTCTAAGCTATAAATATAATAGTGTGGCCAGTCTTTACTGGTGGTCATTGGACATCTTCACTGAGTGCAACACCATTTGCAATATCTCTGTGTCAGAAAGGCTTGGCCACAGACAGAAGGGTGGCAAGGATAATGGCTTCATCAATAATGCTTTGGAAGAAGCTTGTTCCTCATCTCAAAGGCAGCAGCCTTGTGATTGTTGGGCTAGAAGTTTGTCTTTAGAACACATCCTACCCCCAAATACTATTCCTGACGGTTATATTCTAAGATGAGTTTTAAGGGCTGGGAGCTAGAATAATAAATCTGTGTTCAGTATTCTGAGCACATGCTGTAGAAGAAAACAGGGGACAATAAATAAGAACCTCATGGTTCTGCTTCTGCAAATCCCCTTCAAAAGAGACCAGCATATGAACTAGGAAGAAACTCCACAGTGAATAAGTAACCAATGCTATAGAGTAAAGTCTATATTTTATCTTTCTAACTTTGCTATTGCATGTGCCTCCACAAACATCTCTGAGCAAGCAATAAACCATTTCTAGCACTGCACTGGTGATTCAGAAACTCAGATTACTTCTCCACAGTGAGCTGTCATGGATTATGTTATCTTGAGGAAATGAGTGCTGGAACAACAACTTTCAGCCAAGATATTCAGTTGACTGGCATTTTAAAATTCATTGAAAATAGTGGCTTACTGCAATGGCAGTGTGAGTGCTTAGCCATCTGGGAAAAAGCTGTTCAATAGTGAATTGCCAAAAGCGCTTGGAAATCTTTAATGATACATCAGTGATAATGTGCCAAAATAATCTGCTTGGGTTTGGTACCCAAAATTATATACATTAATCTGGCACAAGAGAATTAGACCACATTGAAACAGTTTGAAATGTTTTAATGAGGACAATGCAGTAAAAAAATGTAACTAACATGTAATGCTCCCCCATGGAATGAAACTGCCTTTACCTTACTCCACACCTGATTATTTCAAACCAGATTTTGCCAGCCGTACATAGAACAGGAATTGTCAAATTCCATCCCAGGTGGTTTCAAGTTGATCAAGCAGTCTAGTCCAAGCAGGACAGTTTCACTGGCTTACAATTCAGACTGAATATTGTGAAGAACAACGCAGCAGGCATCCTTTGTTGTTGTTCAGTCGTTAAGTCGTGTCCGACCCTTCATAATCCCATGAACCATATCCCGCCAGGCCTTCCTGTCCTCCACTATCTTCATGAGTTCGCTCATTTTCATGTTCGTTGCATTGGTGATGCTGTCTAACCATCTCATCCTTTGCCTTCCCCTTCTCCTTTTGCCTTCAATCTTTCCCAGCATCAGAGTCTTCTCCAGAGAGTCCTCTCTTCGCATTAGGTGGCCAAAATATTTGAGTTTCAGCCTCAGTACCTGTCCTTCCAGGGAACAGTCAGGGTTGATTTCTTTTAGGATTGACGGTTTTGATCTCCTAGCAGTCCAAGGGACTCCCAAACCAAAGGGGCAAATTTCCATTTATAGCTGGCTGTACTCCAAATGGAGCAATCCCAAAGAGAGATTCATGGTGATATCGTATACAGGATGGTTACCCGTTATCCGCACATCCAAAATCCAGACTGTTCTGAAATCCAGAGATTGTTGATGCTATGACTTTTTAAAAAAACATTTTCCAGCACCTGGCTCATATAGCACAAGCCATGCTGGGGCACAAAATTATTAAAAATACTGTACTGTATAAAATCACCTTCAGTCAATGTGTCCTTCAGGCTATGTGCATAAGATGTATATGAGACATAAATGAATTTTGTGTTTAGACTTGGGTCCCATCCCCTCATATTTATGCAACTATTCCAAAATTCAAACAATCCGAAATCCAGACATTTTCCCATCTCAAGCAGTCTGGATAAGGGATACTCAACCTCTATTATGAGGTACCGGGGGAGGATGGAAGATGGAAGGACAACGACACACCTATTCTTTCTTTTCTCCGCACTTCTTTTTAATGTTTAAACTGACACTAGTGCATCTCCCCCTGCAATGAGACATGTGTGCTCCTGATGGAAAAGAGTCAGCCGGAGCATCTCACAGAAAGGAGGGATACATGAGCTCTCAAAGTGGGCCTTTCAGAGAAATAAAGGGAATATAGAGAGCAAGTGGTTTCCTGTTTTTCCTGAATCTTGTAATGTGTGAATTTACACTTCTGTTGTAAATTAGAATATGAACCATTAAGGCAGGCGTGGGGAACCTCCGGCCCGCGGGTCTGATCCGGCCCGCGGGACGATCCGGTCCGGCCAGCGCGGGACCGGACCAATCCGGCCCGCGCGGGACTGGACCGGACGCTCCGCCACCGCCGCTTTCCCGCAACTCCTCGGTTTAAAAGTGGCCTTCCTGGACATGCGCACAGCGCCGCTGAATCCAAGGTAAATTCGCGGGGGGGGGGTCAAATTTGCGGGGGGGGCTATGGGAAAATGCCCCCCCACTTCAAATAGGTTCCCCACCCCTGCATTAAGGTTATGTTGATCAGAAATGACCAAAATGCTGTTGACCTCACCACTTCCTAAAGTATTGCAAGTGAAAGAAACCAACAATATTGCAGAATCTAGCAAATAACTCTAACTATTTAGCAAGTAGCAATGAGAAAAATCAATTTCAGTCACAACTTAGGATGCACTAAAGAGAGAGCAGACTTTGAAAAATCAATTACTAGTACAACTGGACATAAATTTGATTACCCCCACACCCGGCAATGAATCACGTGAGACAGAAGGCTGAAATTAACTGGGTCACTTTATTAATAATACAATGAACAAGGGAACTACTTGCAGCAGGGCCTTAACACAACCCCCCCCCCAACACACCGTGTGGGCACTAGACGGGGAACCAGCGTCAGCTGTTCATCTTCCCCAGGTGATCTGGATGATCAACGGGTGTGCCACCTGGCTCCAAGCCTCACAAGAGGAACCCCCCCCCCGCACACCTAACATCGCCGGCCCTTCCTTAAACGGACTGAGACAGCCGGACGGAGGTTCAACAGGTTGCGCTGACCCCCATGCTTGTCCAGCCAGCAGGGGTTGCCAGCCAGCCTCACCGAGCCGGTTCAGTACCCGTCTGAGCGGTACTGGCTTCCCCTGTGACTTTGCTACCTCAGAGTGGACACCGAAACTAGACCTACCTGCCCCATACCCACACGGTTCCTGCCACAGTGACCAAGGATTTTGCCTATGAGGAACGCCGCACCTGGCTCCAGTTTGGGGTAGGCGAAAAAAACTGACAGCCCCGGCCAATCTGGCTGTCAGCCAAAAATTCCTACCCGGCCCCTCTCGGCGACCAGCTAGTCTCGAACTGTATACCGGGATGGGTGGGAGGGTATCGACGCCATGTGCCTGACTGAGAGAGGCGAGCCGCGCGCCTGCACATTTCGTTGCTACGTCCCGCCTCTCCCAGCCGGCTCGGCCAATCGACGAGCACCCCAGGCCTTCAGCCCCGCACTGGACGCCAGGGAGGGAGCAAACCAGGCGGCGCGCAAAGGCGCGCCACCCTCATTACTAGTACATCTGGACATAAATTATCGACAGTATATAGCATCTCGTTGAAAATGAAGATACAGGCCAGAACAAGTTAAAACCTATATGGTAAGATAGGCATAAGATTTGTGCTATCTATACATGTTTACTATCTATCATACCATTTATAACTATCATACCATTTATAACTTTGGAATATTTATGGTTAAAAAGTCACTACCAAGGATATATCTTTGTTTTTGAAATGAATGGAGCTTGAACCAAATGGAGCCCATTCAGTTCAGGCTCCATTCATTCCAATAAGAATGGGCCACACCACTAATAGATATGAATGTTTGTTTTCTCTGTTCATGGCCTAATAATTTCTGTTTTATTTTTTTCCCATTCACACTGACCCAGGATGACATTGCATCTCATGGCAATTCAAGATGTGCATTGCATTTCAAGATGTGCATTGCAGCTTCTGCCACCATCAACACAGGCAGCAGTGAAAATATTGTTTAAGACTTCCCCCCCCATGAAATCATAATAAAAAACAAATAGGGGAAAGCAATTGGGAACCTCTGAGTGGGTTCTGAAACAAACCACTATAGACCCAAATTAAGTCTTCAGACTATAAGATTAAAACAAACCAAATGGGGAAATCCAAAAATGAGTATGGCTTTGGAACAAAATATTTTTTGAGTGCATACCTCGAATAACTGCTTTTCTTTGAAAAGCAAATTTAACAAAGCTGCTTTAGATTAATCACAGTGTGGTATGTAACACAAAATTAATGGAATTGATAGCCGACGTTGCTGAAAATTCCATTGTCATATTGCTACACGTACTCGTTTTTGGTGGGTGTGCCCAAGGCAAAACAACATAGGAAGCTGCCTTATTCCGTTGACCCATCTAGCTCAGTAATGGCAGGCTGCAGAACCTACACCATAGCAGGTTGGTTGGTTGCAGGGGCAGTTCAGGGGAGGATCATGGGCAATTTGGAGCGAGGGCCAGGCCGGGCATGGGAGGGGGGATCTTGGCTGCAGTCATGCACACTGAGATCGTATCCCCTTTTCCCAGCCCAACATGTCCCCTGACAATCCTTGAACTTATGTTGAAGTGGTGGCGACAAAGACAAGGGGTGGGCAGATTGGGCCCAGGAGGGGGTGGGATCGGCGGTGCAGGCGCACGCCTACCCTATTTCCCTACCCTACCCTGATCCATCGACACTGCTCCAGCCATATGGCAGGCACAGGTCTGAGTAGACAGGCTGGGGCTTTCGCCGGGGCAAGGGGGCAAATGTCCCTTTACCTTGAGGAGAATTCCCACCTCCTAAGTTCCCCTGCAGGATACAGCATAGCCTGTGCTGGCGCCGCTACATCGGTGTGGGGAACGTTAGGTAGGATTGGGCTGATACTCTGGTTAACACCACAGTAGGATCACTTACTCCAGAATGAATAAGAGTCAAGACATCTTGGTTTCACCAGGTGTTCTTTCTATCTCTTTCCAGCAGCTTCATTCTCTGGTTATTCCTTTGAATGTGAAAACTTGCCATGAGTTGGGGTCCCAGATAAGACCCGGGCTCCACAGAATTCAGTATAACCACTATTTCACATTTATTAGAGAGGAACAGTAAGGATGTTGCCTGAAGCTGGTGTAGGGTTTTTTCTTTAGCTATGTTATCCAGGGAGTTAAACTCGGTTTGTTCACTGGTTGGACTTGAATTGAGATTATGGTCAGAACAGAATGTGTCATGGATACATGGAAGGAAGATGTGTCAGTTAAGGAGACACTGGAGTGAAGAACCTATGAAAGACAGCTTTTAAAAACAATTCTGATGAGCAGAAGATTGGAGTTGAATATCAGCAACTTGGCACTAATTCTTCTTGAGTAACAGAATATAATGTTTGGATCAATTATCTGTAACTAATGTATGTTTTCCTACCTCAGGCACATCTTGTGAAGCCCCAAGGACTAAAGTGCTGGAGGCACTTTTATTATGTAACTGTCATTTAATATAAATTATTTTACTGCACCAGGTACAGAACAATAGAGCAAAAGATTTCAGAAGGGGGGCCATTGGGGATCATGAAGAATAGAGAGCAGACAGAAGCTTAACTGACAAGAAAGAAAGAAAAGCCAGAGGAGATTTCTTTGTGGAGTTTTGAAGATGCTTAAGAGCAAAAGATTCCTCAGGATAAGACAGCTTCCTGTGTAAGTAGCAAATTGTAAATGTAATTAGCAAATTGTTTACTTTATGTTAAACATTCACGCTGTTATTCCACGTCAGCAGCCTACGTTGCTGTAAACTTTATTTTTACGCTTATATCTTTGTGACAATTCAAGCCAATGCCTTTGTGACATCACTAGCAGGTGAACCAACCCTATTTCCCTGCTAGCATCTATTTGCATGATAAGAAACTCCAACTGGTGAGTGGAAAATGTGCTTTTCATGCTGCTAATGTATGGAATTAGGCTAGGCAATTTTCATCCTTTTTTGACATGCTGTGGGTCAAATTAGACCTGTCCTTACATTTTTGAGAAAGGGGCTTCAACCTGGACATGCTTCTTATTTTGCCAAAGCCAGCTGTGAGAAAGCCTGATCAGGACCAAGGCACATTGTAAGGCTAACTCCTTCCCCTTGGTCTGTTTTCCCACACACAAAATATGACTGAAGCTGCTATTTGCTACTCACAGCTGCTTGTGGGGCAAATGGCAGCTTGGGGGAGAGAACAGTTTTCAGTGATAAAATGAAGCAAGTGGAATGAGTAAACCCTCTTTCCATGCACTGTGGTTCTGTGTGTGTGTGTGTGTGTGTGTGTGTGTGTGTGTGTGTGTGAGAGAGAGAGAGAGAGAGAGAGAGAGAGAGAGAGAGAGAGAGAGAGAGAGAGAGAGAGTTGCTTTCAGGTTTAAGCAAGTTTCTTAACACGTCAAGTAAATGCACATCTAGTTTGAGCCTGTGACTATGCAATATTCAGATACTTTTTGCTTATACTGGGGCTGGGTATTTTGCATCTGAACTTGTTTATCCCTTTTTATTCTGATGGAGACAAGGCCTCCATGTTCTACTTTCTCCAAGTGGAACCTGTCCTATAATGTCTTTCCTCGCTGGATCCTTCCATCTTTTTTTAAACCAGTATTTAAACCAGTATTTATATACTGCCTTTTCTTTTTATATACCTCCTTTACTTTGGTCATCGGATTTCTCCTCTGACTTTAATTCAAAGGCGGTTTACATGGGCAGGTTTTCTAAACCCCAAGGGGCTTTTACAATACAATAATGTTCTAATCTTTCATAGAACCCTTCATTCTAGATGTTTCTTTCACAGTCCAGCTCTCTCTCTCTCTCTCTCTCTCTCTCTCTCTCTCTCTCTCTCTCTCTCTCTCTCTCTCTCGCTCTCTCTCTCTCTCTCTCTGATGTTCACCTCACCATGCTTCAGCTGACAGGGCAACCTTTACTCTCACTCAAGTGCAGCTGCAGTCACTAGCGTCGCTGCAGGGGGGGGAGCTCTAAGTTCCGCCGAGGCTCCGACCATCCGTTACACCGGAGCACAAAGCAGCCCCACCCCTCGCCTTCGGAACCATTAAAGGTGGTGAATGAATGGTGAATAAACCGCCTTGAATGGTTCCGAAGGCGAGGGGGCGGGGCCGCTTCGTGCTCCGGTGTAACGGAGGGTCGGAGCCTCGGTGGAACTTAGAGCTCCACCCCCCTGCAGCGACACCAGTGGCTGCAGTTCCACTCCCCCACAGAGGCTCTGCAACTTATCAGCTCGGCGTGCCGGCAGCTCTCCAACAGACACAGACACTTCCAGCCCCCTCAAACTGCCGTCCTTCAGATCTTCAGGCATATATATGAGACCATCGCTCTACCAACTGAGTCAGACGTCCTGCCAGACCTCTTGTTGGTTATCTCTCTTTCCCAATAATCAGCTCAGATTCTACCCTTCTTCCAATTCCCCACATTTGCTTTAACTGAGCCTGCTCAGAATTTGCACATGCTCACTTATACAGACAGCCCAAACCTAACAACCCATATATACCTGAGTATAAGTCGATCTCATGATAAGTCAATTTTCAAGTTTTAAGCCAACAATCATGGAATTTGCAATGACCCATGGATACATCAAGGGTAAAACTTAGAGGTGTATAAAATTCTTTGAATTCTTGAAAACGACCAGTGATTGTTCTGAGGAAGCAACAGAAATTATTCAAACAGGAAGCATTCAAGCTATTTTACCTTGTTCTGAATTTGCACAGAAACGGAGCTATTCTCCCAACATGAAGAAAGGTGAAGGAGCTTATGGGAGTTGTAGGCATTGTGACTCAATTTGTGAAGAGTACAGTACTGTACAGTACTTCCATAGCAGCAGCCCTCACAAAGACTACAGCTCCCATAAGCTCCTTCACCTTTCTTCCTGTTGGGAGAATAGCTCCGTTTCTGTGCTGATTCAGAACAAGGTAAAATAGCTCCATTTTTACCCACCCCAGTGCATCCCACTTTTCAGCCCAGTCCTCCCTCCCCCCTGATCAAGCAGCTGTTCTTAGAAGCTCCATGTTTTCAAGTCGACCCAGGTTTTCAGGGACAATTTTAAGGCTTTTTTTTTTTTTACTTCTACACGAGTATATAGAGTATGGTAACCCACCCACCCCCCGATGCAGACATACCATCGGAATACATGCTGCATCCTGGAGGAGGGGCTGTCACCTTTCCTGCGGGTAAGCCCCCCATTTGCTCAGTGAGTCACCTCGGATCTGCATCGACTATTCTGCTGGCACAGGTCCAAGGTAAGGGAGAGGGAAGGGGAAACAGGACAAGGATATCAGCACAAGTCACTGCTGCAGATATCCACCTCATTCCACCCACTGTTCTGCCCCCCTCGCCTCACAGACATTTCCCGATTTCACCCCCACCAGTGGCTTACTGGTTCCAAAGAGGGCAGCAGGCTCCGGCAGTGAAGCTACGGTGCCATCACCTGTTGTGGTGGCGCTTGCAAAATGGTCTCTGCCAGCATGCTGCATGTGTCATTTTATGACAGCAGAACACTGTGATAAAATTCCCCCATGTGCCTGCCTAATTCTAATTAGGATTAGGCTATAAAACAGGTATTTCCCCTTAGCGTGAAAATTTGGGTCTTTTGTGGACTGTGTAGAAAGTTTTGACTCAAAGCTTTGTTTGCTACACCCCTACAGAACAAACACTTTCATTTAAATCAGGGAAGTGCCTCAACACTATATCTAATCTAAATTTATATCAAGCTGGCAGGATTGCTGTTAGAATACTGATGTTTAGATAGCCCTGAGAAATTTTTGGTTTAAAAAGAGTGAACAGATTATATCTGTTGCAGTATTACTGACATGCCAATAGTTATGCTGAGATAAACTTTTTTTTCTTTTAGAGAAAATACTTTCTGTGATCAGTTCCAAGTTTACAGTCAGCTAGTTTGCACTTAACGGGCTCCCAGTATTGAGGGGTGTTAATCTGAGCAACTCAGCTCTTTCAAGCGCATAAATGTGCTGCTTAAGATAGTCAATGAAAACCGTAGCATCTCTCCACATACCCAGAGCAAATCGGAAAGGACCAAAAATCACATCTGTCCTCCAGAGTGATGGAGCTGCCCATATCTATTACTGTCAATGACAGCACTGCCAAGCTCAGCATTAACCTTCCTTTATATTTCATTACTGCCTATCACTCAGGGGAAGTTCTAATTGGACAGCTGTGTGAAACATGGCCTGTTTCCATCCTGCCAGAACGGCAACGAAATGAACTGAAACCCAGAGAATGCAACCTTGGATGGCTGTTTATTTATTTATTTGTGGGAACAACATGGTTGCAAGGAACCTTATGCAAATATCCCTCACCAGTGCAAGACGGAGAACAGGAGAATATAAAAGATCCATGATATTTGCATCATTCCGATGGATCTGAACGTCGCTCTGTATGTATATTTTGCATTTGCCCATTTCCCACAAAGCTTACCTGGGGTGGGGGAAAAAAATCACCCTCTTGACACAAATACTTCAAACGCAACGTAAGGCTTAGGATGGCAACTCTACGATTTGCCTGGATCAGGTGAATGCAGTCTATTCCTTACAGATAGAGACAGTTGAATTGTGGGGCAACTTTCCTTGTTGCTCAAATGTCGTTGTCCCCCCATATTGTTGTAATATGTCCTGATTAATTTTCCTCTCTCCTTATTCAGAAGGAGCAGCAGAAAATCCGATTATAGCTGCTCTAACATAAACTATTGCATTGTGTCTGTGCCCAGCTATAGATGCTCTAAAACACAGATTAGATAAATATCTACTTGGGGAGTGTTTGCAGTGCTGCCTTATTGACCCAGTAAGCTGTAACAGCTCCAATATGTCAAGGAAATACATATTTAAACTCCACTTAGAATGCAAATTGTTGACCTAACACAACATAGCTGCTCCTTAGGAACTGGTATACTCCATCATTGAAATCCATGTTTGGGGATTGCTGGCCAAAGATGATTATAGAAAGGTTGGCCTTGGAACTGCAGTACATAAGTACACACATTTCTCACATGATCGAGCATAATGGTACTTGGTGAATTGCTGCCGTTTGTAGAGCAGTGAAGTGATTAGATGTCTGATAGATCTCGGAAACGAGTATTTAAATATGGAAAACTGCATGATAGAAGCTTGTGCATATCTAGAAATAAAAGATGTGTATTTAGAGGTGGCATGTCTTCACGTTATTCATTGGTGTTTTAAGGAAATTTAGGATTAAGGAAATTTAGGATTAAGTTTTAAGGAAACTTAGGTTCCAAGTCTCGAGTCGAGCTTTTTACAATCGCCGAGTCAAGTCAATGATGCAACTTGAGTCCGACTCGAGTCCGAGTCAATAGACTCAAGTCTACATCACTGGTTATGTGTGTCCAAGTTATGGATGGTTGTGTCGGTGATTTTGTGCAGTCGCAGTATGTCTTTGGTGCGTTCATGTAGGCGTGATAATGCTGGGCTGGCAAGGACCTGCTGTTTCAACTTTGTAAATTTTGACTTATGTATGTTTCGACTTACATACAGGTTTCCAGAATTGAACTGGTATGTAGGTAGGGTAAAAGGCTTTGAATTCCTTAAAGTTCAGGATCATGTCCTCATATTAGCCCCTACTAACTGGGCAAGAGGCACTTTTTCAATTGGTGCTCCTCTTATCTTTAGCAGGGGGAGAGTAACTGCTCCCCTTTCACCCCAGCACAGTCTCTTTTCTGGTGGCTGTTTGCTGGTGGTGTTCTGCATCTTTTTTAGATTGTGAGCCCTTTTGGGACAGGGAGCCATTTAATCATTTGATTTTGTCTGTAAACCGCTTTGTGAACTTTTTGTTGAAAAGCGGTATATAAATACTGTTAATAATAATAATATCTCCAGTGGGGATGGCATAGGCTGGTGAATTAAGACAGGCCTGCATAACTGGTGACACAGCAGTCATTATGACACCTCTCTCTCTCTCTCTCTCTCTCTCACACACACACACACACACACACACACACACACACACATGCCCCCCATCTTTGACAGGTACCAAAACTAGGAGTATTATTGATCCCCTGGAGGTCCATTCTTAATTTCTGCTGACCAACTGGGACTGGATCTTGTCTACATTCCTTCTCCTTGCTGTTTCCTGGCAAGGAGACCATCCTTGCTAGGCATCCTTTGCATAATAACAAAACAGAGCATTTTTCTCCCTGAAATTTATGTTTAATCAGTGACATAAAAGTGGAATTGATTTTTGTATTTGCTTAGGTTTGTTCCTGGAATAAGTTGACTTGCGCCATCAGTTGTATCTTTAATTCATGCTCTATCTTGACATGACTATTCCTTATCCCTCCCAAGGACTGTCATGATGTGACTTTTTGAGGGTGGGAAAAAGTAAGATTTAACCTTGATCACAGATTGTAGCTGTTTTTACCAATTAAAGAAATCTAGAGCTGTACTGAATATTCACTTTTAAGTATATTCTAGTTTAGATGAGTTTGAATAAAATATTACTTAAAACAATGGCCTATTGAGACTTCTGAAATAAACATTATATATAAAGCATTTACTGCCAGACAAGTAGGCCAATAAACAAGTGACCACATGAAAGATATCAAAACATTTCCTCTTGATTGAGTAATGCTATCATACAATAGTGCCTGATCCAATCCTATCTACATCCCCGTGCAGCGAAGCAGCGGCACCATTGCGGCTTCCGCTACATCCCACAGGAGATTTTCAGCTGCTGGAGGTCTTCTCAGGGTAAGGGGACATTTGTCCCTTTGCCCAGGGGTAAGTTCGAGCAGCTGCTATGGGGCAACTTGGACCTGCGCTATCTCTATAGCTAGTGTAAGTCCGTGTTGATCTGTGTAGGTGGATGAGCCCCAGGAAGGGGGCTGCCACCGATCCTACCCCTCCCAGGCCTGATCCGTTTCCTCCCGGCCCCCATTGCTGCCCCGTTCCACCCCCGTTCAAACCCCTCCCTGCCTCCCTCCAACCCCCTACACAGGCTTACCTGCTCCAGCAGTTGAATTGCCTGCCTATGTAAACCGCCTTGAGTCTGTAAAGACAAAGGCGGTATATAAATACCATAATAAATAAATAAATAAAATAAGCCACTTTTCACAGGAAATCAAAGCAGTGTACACAATCAGCTTACAAAAAGCAGCTTTTCGTCCTTTTCCTTAGGAAGAAAAGGCGGGTGCTACTACTGCTGTGCTACAAGGCAACTCGCCTGCCTCTGCCTAATGAAAACAAATGAGTTGAAAATCAACATATTGCCGGGCAACTCTGTCGTTTTAAAAACTTTTATTCAAAGTTAACAAGATGTTTTAGCAGTTTTACGTTTTGCCCCAAAACACATGGGGCATCCTCAGAAGTAAGACAGCATAACGAGGAGACAACCCAAATATACTATGAGCCCCCGGAGCCCGGATGTATCTGACTCGCAAATACCGGTACTCAGCCGGCAATGCTATTTGCATCTAATTGAAGCGTTCCGGAAGAGAGCCAACTCCCGTTAATTGAAAGGATCTGAAACAGCCTACAGCATAACATTGAAACCCGGGGGGGGGGGGCGCAATGGTAAATGCAGCTTAAAGAGACAACCACCCAATTACGTTGTGCTAAAACTCTA
The DNA here is from genome assembly GCA_026170595.1 of Plestiodon gilberti rubricaudatus. Classification (NCBI taxonomy): domain Eukaryota; kingdom Metazoa; phylum Chordata; class Lepidosauria; order Squamata; family Scincidae; genus Plestiodon; species Plestiodon gilberti. Next base: position 83,290,925 of record JANXHW010000004.1, on the reverse strand, counting down.
ACAGTAAAATTGTCTGTACAGCAAAACCGAAATTGAAAGCTCGCGTTGATCTTCAACTCAGAGATTTGGTCACATCGTGAATTGAAATGGAAATGAATTTCGTGGAAATGAATTTCCAAGGGACATATATGGCACCAAAGGAATGAATGCATTGGTTCATACAATACATACAAAGGAATACTGTATGTATTGGTTTCAGAACAACAACAGCAAATAAACAGAATGGGCCCAATTTCATTTGTTTTCTCATTTGTTCCCAAATGAATGTCACATCTACTTTAAGCACATGCACTGGAGTTCTGCAGATTTCAGCAAGACATATACAGATGAGTTGAATCAATGTGCAGAGTTTGAGGACTAGAAGGAATCTACGCCTTCATAGGGATCCACCGATCCAATCATGGGTTGACTATTCAGGTTTCCATGAGGGGGGCTGGAGCGGGCAAGGAGTGACGAGCAGGGCTCCATTGCAGCATGTGTTTTTGCTGAAGGACCCTCCCACCCTCCCACCCCCTGGCTCTGATTGGCTCCATATCCCTTCAACCTGGAAGCAATTGGCAATGATGCGATGACATGACGCTGCCACCGTATCACTCCCAAACTACTTCTGGGTTGCCAGGTTCCGCGTCTAAGCACCAGGTGCCACGGGCGCCAGGGACACCGCTGCATTCCAAACACCCAAGGCTTTTATCCCAGCCAAAGCCCATGGAGTTCACCTGCACCTTTCTAAGCAAATGGGAGCATCCCATAGAAAACACTCGCTTTTCCTTTCCTAAAGGCATACAGGCTAGGTTGGGGAGAAGTTAAACTGAGACTCTTCCTCTGTGTGTGTGTGTGTGTGTGTGTGTGTGTGTGTGTGTGTTGGGTTGGGGGGTTGTGAAGCATTTGCCATCACTAACAATGGTGAGAACTGGAACATGAGTGCAAATGAAGCAGGTCAAGACTTGGGTTGGAGAGAAAAGGCCTGCAAGCTGCAGAATCCACTGGCAGGCACCGAAATACCTGATGCCAGCCTTGTTCCAGAAAACATTTATCAGTTTTCTGTTTTTCAAAGCCGATTGTCTTGGTGAGGCAATGGTTTTCATTAACCAGCTTAACGCAGATGTATCCCGCTATTGATAAACCCCAGCTATTATCTCTCATAAACAAGAGGGGAATGTTTAACATGTGCTATCAAATTGAGATTAACACTGTTTTTAAAACAAATGCTCACTTAACTCACTTCCCTGGCATTGCAAAACTGCAACGTTTCCCTTTGTTGGCCCTCACCCATCCCTCTTCTGCAAAATACCTGTTTCACAGCAACATGAATTGTGGCTTCTCGTTTGCTTGATCTCCTGCTCATATGTTGCGACACAATGTCGTCTGAGGTTTTGTAGCTTAATCTGCGGAGGCGGATATAGAAGGTCCTTGACACATGGGCAACTGAACTTGAAAGCTTATCAGTCTGTGCATTTTTTACACCTCAACACCATTGTTTATGTTAATGGCTTTATTTTTTTTTAATTAATCTCCTGACAAAATTATTTGCAACCATTAAAAAAAAATACCGAGAGGGCCAAAGAGCATATCAGTTATTAACAGATTAGTTGCACAACAAATAGATTTTTATCACAGCAATGTTAGGTGGGTATCAGTACAACACTTGGAAGAAAAACAATATTCTTATTTCACCTTGTTTCATTTGAAATTGAGGGAAATTTAACAAGCAAAGCTACATACCACCTGGTACAATTATCTGTACAAATTTATCTGTACACTGCTTTGTGAACTTTTTGTTGAAAAGCGGTATATAAATACTGTTGTTGTTGTTGTTGTTGTTGTTGTTATTTCAGCCAGCCGGTGAATTAGAATTCCCAGGCAATTCCTGACTTATATGTGGAGTTGAATCTCGTGCTCTAGTCTAACTGTCCCTATTTTCTGGTCTCTTCCCCTAATAAATCCATGCCCCCATTTTTCCCATGGGGAAAAGATTTGCCTTATTCATATCTTATAGTGCATGTTGCTGGAGCTGTCATTCTTCAGGGATTTACACCACTGCCACCCTCAAGGTCTCTAGATGTTAAAGCTTTTACAGCCCAATCCTATGCAGGATTAGGCTGCTGGCCGGAGTGCTTTACAACAGTGGAATAGGGTCAGAGGTGTCGTTAGGGGGGTGAGGTCGTGGTGGCCCCCCTGGCAATGGTGGGGGTGTGTACCTTTTCCATGCTGCCGCCAAAAATTAGTGGCAGCACGAAAGCACCCTACACAGATTATTTTTGGCTGATTGTAGTGAGAGAATTGGCCTGCTCGCCCTCCCGGGCTGCAAATGGCCTAAAAACGTGATGTCCCCCCCAAGGGGGTGTGGCTTGTGGCATCATGTGGGGGTATCATGTTGATGCACCCCCACTGGGGGTGTAGCAACGCCTCTGAATAGAGTTCCTCTGTCACAAAATGGACACCGACAGCACACAGAGTGTTCCATTGATGGCCATTTTGGGAATGCTGCCGCCAGAGTAAGCGGTAATCCCCGTCCATTGACGAACCCCATTGCAGCTGCTGGAGCAGGTAAGGGGGCAAAGATTGGGGTGAAACTGTGCAGGGAGGGGGAGAAATGGGGTGGGAAGGCTGCAGGGAAGGGGAGTTTCTGGGAGGATCAGGGTAGGGCAGGAGGTAGAGAGTGCACTGGAGGGAGAGTACACTGGAGGGTGATGAATCTTGGTGGCAAATGTTCCAGATCATGCCCCCCTTGTTTCGACCCATGCTACCTCCTTACTCTCCTTGAAAACGGAGCGGGGGCGCGCGTCGCCCTTAAGGGGGAGGCTCCGCCCCCGCGCGTGACGTCACGCGCAGGAGCAGAGCGCCCTCCCCGCTCCGTTTTCGGCTCATTTTGGAGCCAAATGGACTCAAGGGAGGGAGGGAGGGCCCACCTTCGCTTCAAAAATGTAAGTGGGGGGAATCGCGCGTCACCCCTGTACGCGCGACGCCCCCCGGCGGCCTGCCCCCCCGCTTCCCCCCGTCGACGCCAGTGCTGAGGAGACTCATAGGCCATTGGAGGCCTACCTGAAGATAAAGGAACCAAAGTTCTCTTATCTCAAGGAGCCCTCCTTATCAGCCCTCCCCACCATTGGATCCAGCGCATGCCTCCATGACGCAGCTGCATCAGCGCCAATGGCATAAGTGTCTCTAAGGACTAAAAGAGGAAAATGCGTAATGCATATTTCTAAATTGTCTCTGAAACCTTCAACTGAGCAAGTTATCTTAGCAGCAAAATTATTAAGATGTTTATTCGAATATGCAGGATTTGCTGTAAATACCCTGCTTCGGTCAAAATACTATTTAAGAGCATATTTTTATGCTTAAAATAATGCTTATATACTTCTTTTTTAAAAAAATTGCAGTTTCCACTGCTTTCCCCCCACTAAGTACTGTGATGTAAATGGTTGTTTGTGTTTCTGTTGATAAAGTGGCACCTGGTACCAAAAGGGGTCAATCTAGTTGTATTTTCCTGTCTGAATTAGCTAAGATTTGAACCAGGACTCTCCTGCTCTTCATGCTAAGAAGCCCTCGTGGTGAGCTGCTCATTACTGCCAAAACTGAGGGCGAAAGAAATGGCATTATCCTCTTGAGTCCCCAATGTGGCTATGCTGAGGAAATGATAAACAAAAGGTTTCTCTCATGTGAAGAAACAGCCAGATACATTGGACTGTATATCTTTTTAGCACCAGTCCGAGGTATGACCTGTGATGGATCCAATATTCACAGAGATAAAAATGTGACTCTCCAATCATGCAAGTGGCACTTAAAAACAAAGCTGTAATTCTATTTCTGTCTCTATTTAGGCTGATAACTCAAGACAAGTCGACCGTAGTTCATCGCTTTCTTCACCCTTGTGACAAACCTGCGAAATAGCTTATTATGGTTTTCATTTTGCCAAGGCGAAGGGCTAGCTCCCACTTGAGTGTTCTCTGCTTACTCATCAGGCTGTGGTTGTGCTTTTTGATTGAGTCAGTCCCGGTGCTTCATGTTGATAGAAAGAAATGTTGAGCTCATGTATGTGTAGAAACAGCCCCCCTCTGAAAACCTCAAATTGTATATAAAGTCCCCCTGTGGTCTGGACTTTCTGTATGTAGTTGGTGAAGCAGGTACATGTTGCTGCTATTGGGGTACTTTAGTACAGTAATTGTCAACCTCTTTTGTGCCACAACCCCCCCAAATGAATAATGAGGCTGGGGACCCACCCACTGGTGTCGCTTGAGGTGGGGTGGAATGGTAAGTTCAGCACTGTGCTAACCTCCGTTTACTCTCCGGCATGAGGCGGCCCCACCCCCTCGCTGTCAGAGCCATTCAGTGCAAGTCTACTGCGCGTTGCCTTCGCCGCACTGAATGGCTCCGACAGTGAGGGGGCAGGTCCACCTCGTGCCGGAGAGTACATGGAGGTTAGCACAGTGCGGAACTTACAGTTCCACCCCACCTTGAGTGACACCACTGGACCCACCATTGATCCTGCCCCCTCCTGGGACCCATTTGCCCATCCCTGCCTCTCTTGCCACCCCTCACCCTGGCACCAGCAACCTCATCCTATCAAGCTCGCCCGGCCTGCACCAGCAGTGGTGAGGTCATTTCCGAACAGGAGAGCCAAGCTGTGGTTCCCCACCACCCCACAGCAAATCGAAAGAGGGAGAGGGAGGAGGGGATGAGATCCCTGTGGAAGCCCTCCTCAGCAGCTTCCCCACCACCACCACCCCAGCATTACCCCTCAATGGCCATTCTGTTGCACTCCGCGGCTTCCCCTGGCTGGTTTCCGTGGCTCCCCTGGGAGACCCATCTCTGAGTTTGGGAACCACTGCCCTATGGGTATCTGCACATTCAGTGATTCTCTGCAAAAGCCAGTGTTGTATGTGCAGAGGCTTTCCCCAACATGAATTTAAATTGCATGGAGAAAGTCTCTGCACGTTCAGACAAGTGCAGAACACATGGATACTCTGGTTTTCTGGACCCTCCAGATGTTCTAATTAGTTTTTACTGACACCATGTAATGATAACAGAGTCTGAACACCATGCAGAGGTAAAAATGAAACTAGCTTTTATTTCCCCCTACGACAACTACACACTTTTTTTTTGCATAGTGCTACTTATTTATGTTTATGTATAGTGTTTATGCAAGAAACACTACATGGGGGGGGGGGATACCTTGACAGCATACTCCTGTCCCTTCCCTGTCCCCAAATGTTTGCTGATGATTCTGAAGAGGGCTTTTTTAAATGTTCACTTAAAAAGTGGGCCATTGGTCATACTGGCACACAAAATGTATAAGGCTTCTCTGGGAACAAAACATCTCTTGAAGACAGCTCTCCTTCATTCCCACCACCACAGCTCATGCTGTATCTAGGAATGGTTGCCAGGATGGTCCATTCTGGCCATCAAGTCACTAGGCGGGCCATGGGTGAACACAGACTCTCCAGAGATGGCACAGGGGAGGGCAAGGAAGAATGCCATGGTGGGCAGAGGAAGAGCATTGCCCTTCTGCTCTTGGCCCAAGGTTGAGATCTCATGAGACCAGTACATATCCTGGAACCCATGAATGGGATGTGGCTAGATCGTGGAGCCCATGCATGGAATGTGGCTTGCTCTGGGGATGGGGCTGACAGCTGAGCTCCCAGGAGGGTGGTCAAATTGAACTGTAGAAGTGGTAGAGACCTTAATAAGGGGGGTAGCAACCCCCTTCCCCCTCTAATCTAACAGTGCAATCCTAACCAACTTACACCACTGGTGTAACCAGTGGTGCAGCGAGAACGGGAGGTCCCAGAACAGAAAGGGGATTCAAATCCCCTCCAAAGGGGGATTCCAAGGATATTTAAATCTCCCCTCCAATCAAAGCCTCCCACCCTGCCCTTCCCCGCTGGTTACACTGGTGGTGTAAGTTGGATAGGATTGCACTGTTATTCTCTCCCCAGAGCTGGCGACATGAAGGCCAACAGTCCATAAGTTAAAGCTCTTTGTTCTGTAGCATGTGTGTAGTGAAAAGGCGAACTGCATTGCTGTGAGAAAGAGCGAGTTGAAACCGTGCTTTGGGGTTTAAAAATAACTAAAATCATGGGCAACAGACATCAAAGTTCTTTGGTGGAAAACTTGTCAATTCCTTGTCCTTATTCTACCTCTGGCTGCCAGACTTGCTAGATAACTCACCTTTGTGATCAGTGAGGAAACTGTGTAGGAACATCCCTTGCCTTATCAAAAAAAAAAAAAAAGGAAAAATGGGACAGACACTGCACACTTGATATGGTATGTCATAGAACTCATGGAGTTTTGAGTCATGGTCATTTATTTGAAGGTAAGCTATTGTTTGTAGTGGAATTTACTTCTATGTGGACACGTATAATTGCAACCTTTGAAGACTGACAACCGAGGAGATAATATGCAAAGCAGAAACAGCAACATCAAATATGGTTCATCAACCAACTAGAAGGCAGTTATAAGTCTACATCCAGCTGTGCAGCCTAGTATTTTTTTATATGCAGTAGCCAGCCTTAGAATGGCTTTCTATTTCAGCTTGCAGAACGAATACACTTTTATCAAGCTTTTACAGATAGGGCAACCTCACAGCTGTGACAAACAGATCAAAACAGTTGCTCCCTGCTAGACAAAAGGGAGCTTCAGAAGGAATTCAGCATGACACAGCCAAACTTAATTTCCCAAATGAGTGATGCACCCATTCAATTTCATCTTTGATGCCTGCCTTCAAAACTCGACAAAATATATATTGCCGTAAGCAAAGTTTAGACTTTGGTGTCAGGGGAAATGGAGGGTATGGAAGGAAGTGGGAGTGAGCAGGCATGTTACATGTCAAGTGCAAAGTTGAAATGCTTTCTATCTATAATACCACAGCAAAGAGAATTTGTACGCGTAGGCTCTATACATTATTGCTGTTCTTTGTCCCAGTTCCGCTCCTTACAATAGAAACGGTGATGTGTGAACCAAGAGATAATGCTATAGCCAAAGACATCTGAAAATCATACGTTTCACTAAGCAGTGTCAATTTTGGCAGAAAAAAAATGTCAATTATGTTTGCAAAGTTGCAATTTGTACAAATGATTTGCAGCTTTGATGAAACTTTCAAATTTAGCCTTAGTGCTAAAGATAGGTAGTTTCATGTCCTAGAAAAGGGACCCTAGCAAATGGTTAAAACTCCCCTCCACCTATACCATAGTCCCAATCCAGATTTGGGCTCTCATGATGGTTATTTTAAAAAGAGCATCCTCTCCACCCTGAGAGAGATGATGATGTATTAACGCTGACTCTACTTAACACCACCTCTTTCACTGGAGACTTTCGCTTGATCCCATTGTTCAGGGATCCCCAAACTATGGCACACAGGTCACATCTGCCCCAGCAATACATTTTGACTGACCTGAGCTAAGCTGAGCCCAGTGGTATTATAATTACATGTGCCCCCCACTCCTTTCTCTCCCCCCCTCTGCCCACCACCATGCAGTCTCTTCCTTCTGCCAGATGAAGCAACTGTTGGGTTGAGTGGCTCTTGCTGAGAGCCCACCCTCTGTGTGTGTGTGAGTGTGAGTGTGAGTGTGAGTGTGAGTGTGAGTGAGAGAGAGCAGTCCCACAGCTGCAAATCTTTCACATATTTTTCAGACATTTTTCTCCTATGGTGAAATAGTAATAGTAGTAACTTATGGTTATGTATGTATTATTTTCTATAATTAACCCACTGCGGTCACCATAAGAGCAAAACTGAGTGGTGTAACCAGCAGTGCAGCGAGAATGGGAGGCCCCAGAACAGAAAGGTGATTCAAATCCCCTCCAAAGGGGTATTCAAAGGGGTCTTAAATCTCCCTTCCCCTCCAGAACATCCCGTCCTGCCCTTCCCCGCTGGTTACACTGGTGGTGTAAGTTAGATAGGATTGCGCTGAAAGAGCCACATGTGGCTCACGAACCACAGTTTGGCTGCCCCTGCTATATAGCAACTGGTTATGAGACACTGACAGCCCATTCCAACCCAAGTGCTAAGCAGCCCAAGTCAGACCTAAAGTCAGCCTAAGTTGTTTAGGTCGACTTTAGGTCTGGAACGTGACCATTTAGGGCGAAGTTAGGGCAAAGTTAGGTCGAACTTACGACCGACGGACTAAGAACGGGCTAAGAACGGCGCACATGCACACCACAGACGCCGGCACAACTCGGACCTAAACTCGACCTAAAAGTGGGCGGACCATGGGTGGACCGTGGGCGTAACGGGGGTGGAAACCAATTAACGTCGGATTCCAGACCCTGGCGAGCACAGACACGCCCCCTCCAACACAGAAGCTGACACAAAAGTTAGGTCGACCAAAAAGGTGGACCCAAATTCGAGGAGACCCATAGGAACCATTTTACCTTACCCACACCAGCCCTCTCCTGAAAAGTTCTAACACCCTACTCCTCAGTTAGGTCAGAGTTAGTCGGAGTTGTGCCTGCTGGTTCTGGAAACCGACAGAGTTATGCCTAAGATAGGGAGCCTATCAGCACCCAGCCCCACCCAGCCTCTTTCCCACAAAAGTCCAGCCCCAGGCCCCCAGTCTCTCTCTCTCTCTCTCTCTCTCTCTCTCTGAGCACATGGTGTGGGGTTCTGTCCCCCAGCAGCCACAAAGTGGGACTTTGTCGGTGGAGGGCAAAATTCACAAACACCCCACTTCTCTCTTCTCTTCTCCTCTCTGCCCCCCTCAAGGGCAGAGAGGGCTGTTCTGGCTGTGGCCAACCTGTTTAGACCTGTGCCTGGGCAGCTGCCTCCATGCAAGCATTTGCTAACCCATGCCTTTCTCCCAGCCCCTCTCTCCCCCCCACACAGGCAACAACACCAGCAGGTAAGAGCAGGGTTCGTGCTGACATGTGTTCTGACTTCTGCCTCTTTGCATATAGAAATATATGATACATGCCTCTTTACCAATGTGCCCTCTCATGCCTGCCTGCTTTGCCTGCTATGATATGCCTCTTTACCAATGTGTTTTCTGATAACTGCCTGCTTAGCCTGCTATGATATGCCTCTTTACCAATGTGTTGTCTGATAACTTCCTGCTTAGCCTGCTATGATATGCCTCTTTACCAATGTGCTGTCTGATAACTGCCTGCTTAGCCTGCTATGATATGCCTCTTTACCACTGTGTTGTATAACTGCCTGCTTAGCCTGCTATATGCCTCTTTACCACTGTGTTGTATGATAACTGCCTGCTTAGCCTGCTATGATATATAGGATACATGCCTCTGTACCACTGTTGTGTCTGATTGCTGCCTGTAGTCATGTGAGCAGACAATACCACAAGTGTGGAACTGTTAGCCTGATGTAGACACCAGCTGTTCCCCCCCCCCCTTTTCTCCACAGGATCAACTGACAGGTCAGTAGTGCTAGGTTTGCCATGGTAGTGACCCCCAAGTTGTGTTGTTGTCTTTGACCCTTTCCCCTTACAGGATCATGCTCTCCTTACACCCAGGTAAGCAGCCCAGACCATGCTATGTGTCTCACACCTATCAGCTGTGTTGTATTTCTCTCCCTGCAGGCTTTTGCAACCAGCACACTGGCTTGTCTTAAATGGCGACTGCTTCCACACACCAGCTGACATGTAACACCCCCTTGTTTTTCGTCTCCTCGGGAACGTCCACTACCACCTACCTTCCTGGGAGCACCCCTGGGGCTGCAGTCTGGTTGCCCCACTGTCGTCTGCCTGGATGCTGCCAGAGGTCAGGGAGCCAGCCCTGCAACCCTCCTCAGCGGCGGCTGCTGCTGCTGCTGCTGCTCCACCTCCCTGGCTGTCCTACTTGATGTCCCTCCCCTTTCTATGGAGAAGGCTGTGGTTCCACAGGGGAAGAGCCTGCATCTCCAGGTGGATCTCTGGAGGCCCTGGGCTTCAGGCAGCGCATAGGCAAGTCATGTCAGAGGCAGTTCCAGACCTCATGAGACCCCCCCCTTGTGTGTGATGTTCCCACCCCCCTCCTTCCCTTCCCTCCCCCGCTCACCCCCCATGACCCCCGCGTGCAGCCTCAACGTGGCTTGGGGGTGGCATCGCCTTCTGCAGGAGGGAGGGGACGGCCACTCTCCCCTGCAGCAGGTGGCTGATGCACAGGGTGCCCTGTAGCAGCTGGGCTCAGGCACCTCGCTCACCTGTCACCTGCCCTGCGCCCACCACATGACTGGCGCAACCCCCATGCCTGCGGTCAGCCCCTTTGCGACCGGGCTGCGACAGACCCTGCGGCAGCTGCCATGGATGGACACTGACACATGCAGACAGAGGCCTGCACATGCCCGAGCCAGACACCTGGAGAAGAGCCTGCCTGCCTGGGAGGTAAGTGTTGCCTGGATCCTGGGGTGGTGCTGGGCCACAGAAACTGCAGCCTGCCTAACTCAGGCACAACTCTGACCTACTTCAGGCATAACTTCTGCCTAACTTAGGCTGCACTTAGGCCACACTTATGCCTGACTTGGAGAGGAGTTGAGTTGGGTTGGAATGGGCTGTGAATTGCTTTTATTTTGATTCCAATTCCTTTCATTTGGAGACCTTTCCATTCCCCCATGAACACATGTTTAAAAGCACACCCGGTAACAATAGGATTTTTTAAATTATTATTATGCTCACAAAAAACAAAAACAAAACACGTGTTACATAATTTGGGGCATTGTGACATTTCCCACAGCTCTTAGTGCCTACTTGGTTTGCCTGTTCAAGCCAACCAGGGGAGGCATCTTACGTCAGTTTTCTAATGGCAATGTTTCAGTCTGCCCAAGGTGATAAAGAAAAAGGAAATGGCTAAAAAGGGTGGTTTCTTTTTTGAACTGCTGCCATCTTTCAGAACAGTATTGATTGTCGACGGGTTACAACAGCTTCTGACTGTCTCTTCCAGCGATTTGCCATCGCTGAGCTCCACTGAAGTTTGTGCTACAGCGATGCCATGAAATGCTGCAGGCTGTGCTTCTGCCTAGTTTAAAGAAAAGAAGTAAAGGTTGACTTTGTGCCAGGGCTCAGCGCCAGCTTCTCTTTTCAACGTCCAGGCTCAACCCTTGAGTGAAGCTGGAACAGCTGGAAGTGTCCCCCAACAGGTCCTTCAGAGTACATTTTCCTTGTCGCTTCAGAAGCGCTCACACGTTTGGGATTAGAGAGAAGAGTGTCCAGATCCGCTAGTTTCCATCCGCCTCAAGCTTCAGTACCTCTTCTTGTAGGAATTAAGCTCAGAGGGATGACCCAAAATTGACAAGGGTTTTTAATGAAACACTTTTCAAATGTCAATTTCAACGCTAAAAGAACATTCCCCCCCCTTTTTCGATAGCTTAGTGTGCCATCCATAATTAAGGACTCGTGCTCCCAACTGTTTGTGTACTCCCCACATTGTACATTTTACGATCTGTGCCAATGTAATCCAAATGCTCTTCCAAGAGATGCTGGGTTTCTGTGGCCTGTATACATTATGCATATTAAGAGAAATTATGGCACACTTTCTTATTTTACAGATTTTTTTCCTCTGATTTTTGCTAATTGTAAGGAAGTCAGGAGCTCTGAAGCACTCCCTTCAACTACTACATCATTCAGCCATCTCTACAGTTACTGAGATAGCTGTAAAGATGCTAAAGCAGCAGGCTTAGAACATAAGAAGAGCCCTGCTGGATTAGGCCAAAGTCCCACCTAGTCCAGCTTACTATATCTCACAGTGGCCCCACCAGGTGCCTCAGGGAGCACATAAGACAACAAGATATCTGCATCCTGTTGCCACTCCCTTGCACCTGGCATACAGAGATAGCATACTTCTAAAACCAGGTGGTTGCTTATAGCTTGTAACTTGTGATGGACTTTTCCTACATGAATCTATCCAATCCTCTTTTAAAGACATCTAGGCCAGGTGCCATCACCACATCCTGTGGCAAGGAGTTCCACAGATGAATTACACGCTGGGTAAAGAAATATTTTATTTTATCCGTTCTAACTCTCCCTCCACTCAATTTTAGTGCATGTCCCCTGGTTCTGGTGTTGTGAGAGAGGGAAAAGAACTTCCTCCTATCCACTCTCTCCATCCCATGCATAATTTTATACATCTCAATCATGTCCCCCCTCAGGCGCCTTTTTTCTAGACTGAAGAGGGGACATGAAGACGGTGCCTGAGGGGGGATATGATTGAGGCTTAGCCCACACTCAAAAGCATATCTTTGCAGCCATAAGGACTAGTAACTTTCTTCTATTTTTAGTAAAATCTGAGCTTCTCAGATGAATTCTGCACCTAATGCCACATTCTGCACATCGTCTATGCTCCTACATACACACTGCCTTCCTAATGCTCGTCAGTTCAATGCTAGGTTAAGTTCCAATTACTTAAATGTAGTTGCTGTGGGATTAATTTATTTTAAATTATTTAGCTATGTAAACAGCTTTGTGAACATTTGTGTTAAAGAGCAGTACACAAATACTGCTAGTAGTAGTAGTAGTAGTAGTAGTAGTAGTAGTAGTAGTAGTAGTAGTAGTAGTAGTAGTAGTAATGAATCTCAGATTTCAAATTGTTAAGAACTTGGGAATTCTGTAGCTCTGAAAACTCTATTATCTGTGATGCCTCATTCAGACAGACAAGTTACCACAATGCTGCAGTCATAAACTGATCAGTGTTTGAACCAGTCTAGGGATCTGGAGAAGGGAGTAGCTACTTCTGCTAAAATCTGTAATTCATCCTGTTACACGGATTCTCACAAGCAACAATGGGATGCATGCTGATGCGCACTAGAATCTCCACATATAAGTGTGTGTGAGTATCCCAGATGAGTACATTTAGAAAGGGGACGGGTCAAAACATTGGAGGAGCAATACTGACTTATGGGGAAGAAGGATCATTCTGATTACAACAAATGGCCTAGGTTTACCTGAGAGTACAGGAGGTAACCAGAACTCACCAGTACTGTATTCCAAGCTTCAGCAATAATATCATAAGGAGACAAAAAATAAAACTAAACAATAAACACGTTCAGCACAGGCTCTAGAATGCAGTGTTTCCACACATGTTATTTGAGGAACAGGTGTTGGTAAATTGTACGTATCGCTTTGTCACACATGTCTGACATACTGTATACTTACTCCTTCCTACCATATGTTCAGTACAAAAATGCTTCCTACCTGAGTATTTCTCTCTATCTGCATTTCTCTTACGCCTCTGGTAAAAAGACTCTCCAAATTTAACCCCCTTCTAGTTGTTATTTTCTTTCGGCACCCTTCCCCCCCAAAGAGCCTTTTGCAAAAGCTTTTGTACCCAAAAATATCGACAGATCATGAACAATGGCCCTATGCTTTTAAGAAGTCGATCTTCAAAACTCATCAGTTTAAACTATTCACAGAACGGAGACAAACATATCATCGGCTAATGTCTTCAGATCGAGTTGCTTTTGAAGGCACAGGAGCTGAGGTCAAAAAAAAAGTTGGCTACTCTATTTCTGTCTCTTTGCTTTAACACAGTTGTAATAACAGTGCCCCATGGCACCTTAAGGACTAACAAATTTACATCATTAATTCCCCTGTTATAACCCACTCTTTTTATACATTTTTAAACATTGCATATTCTTCCAAGAGTTGCCCCGCTGTGTCTCCTTCCCATTATCCTCCCCTTCCCTCTTGAAATAAATGAACATTATTGCTCCTCGTGGACCCCCTAAATGAAATCCCTCTGCGAATAACTGTTGCTGCATTCTGCAAAAGCCCCACCTACCTCTCCTGCCACAAAACAAGACCTTGTTCTCCTGCGGAGTTGCAGCTTTAGCTGAGTTCAAGTGCGTTTTTCATGTTAATAATTCCTGAAACTGCTTTTCTCCCCATTAAGAACGATGAGGTGAGAATGGTTCCTTCCTGTGGCTCTCCTTTTTAAATAGATGAGTATCGAGGGGTTTTATATAAATATATGGCCGATAACTCCTTTCTGTGTTATTTTTTAAAAGGGCTACGTGTGTGTGTGTGTGTGTGTGTGTGTGTGTGTGTGTGTGTGTGTGTGTGTAGTAATGGTAAAATAACAACCACAAGGCAAACCCTCAGGTGGTCACAATATGTAAGTAGGATGCTGCTGAGAGAATTACAAAGCATCATTCATTTCTTTGGCACAAAGCAGCCAATAGCTCAGCAGAGGTATTCTAACAAGCAGTGTAGGCTATTTTTTTAAAAAAAGGAAGCTGAATAATAAGGACCATTGAATTAACGCATAGTATTCCTCAGAATTTTGAGGGGGGGGGGATAGAACTAGCAACAAAGAAGAAGAAAAGGTGAGCTACAGCAAATAATTAAGGGACTCTGAAAGAACATAAGACTTAATACAAAACTTACTGACCTTTCGATGCTGCCTTATACTGAGTCAAACAATGGTCCAGCTAGGGCAGTATTGTCAACACTGGCTGGTAGCAGCTCTTCAGCATTTCAGACAGGGGAAGGGCCTTTCCCAGCTCTGAGTGGAGATGCCAGGGATTGAATCTGTAGCCTTCTGCTCACAAAGCACCTGCCCTGAGCACATGCTACTGAGCTATGGCACTTATATGGCAAGTTATACAAAGTCTGTTTTAGACCTCCAAAGGGCCAAACAGTATCACACTATAGGAAGAGCTGAGCATCCCACAAATACGGGAGCAGCATCATTCCTAAGAGTGGAAGAATGTTTGTTAGCATTCTTAAGCGACTGAGCTGTGACTCAGGATATCACTGGTTTGAATGTTACCTCTTCCATGAATTTACAAGGTGGACTTATGCAAGCCACTCCCTCTCAGCCTCAGCTGCAATATGGGGATAATAATACTTGAATGCCAGCGTGGTTCAATGGTAAGAATTTCAAACAGGACGACTAAGTTCAAACCTCCATGAAGCTTACTGGGTGGCTTTCGACTAGTCCTTATGTCACAGTATAACCTACCTTACAGGGTTGTTGTTGTGAGGATAACAGGAGGAGGATGGATTATGTATGCTGCCCTCAGCTCCTTGGAGGAAGGGTGGGCTGTGAAATAAAAATAAAAATGATGTGAGGGATTCTGGGACTTAAACCAGGCACTTGAGGAGCTCAGAATAGGCTGTGATTTAGCCAAGTAAGCTACCATGAACTGTGTGCTCAGGTTTCACAACCTTCTTAGGCACTGATGTGAACTATTCGGTCCTGAAACTGGTATTCTGTATGAAAACTCGGGACTGGCTGACCAAGCCTGATATAAATGCTAGGAGAATGGTCTAACTATGCTGAGTCGGCACACTAGTACCTTCCACTTCTCTAGCTGTGCAGGGCCTAACTCCTAGCTGAAACTACTGGCCTTAGGGCCTCTGTTGGATAGGCCTAGATTTGGGGATGTGGGTATGGCCTCCAGTTGCCCCAGCCTGACCCTGACAAAGGGTTTGTTTTAAAAATTTGGTTGTTTCAAACATAGGATTATTACAGCATTTCTTTTGTCTTGGCCCTGATCCCAGTTACAGTATCTCCATGTTAGTAAAAGCTTTGCCTGCTAAGTCAGGCTTCTTAGCAAGGCTGGAACAAAAGGGATGAGAGTACCCTGTCTTAACTTCCGCTTAGGAGGACATGGCAGGCTGACAACTCTGCCAATCACTCTGTATCGACAGAGTACATCTGACGGACATAATTACTCTACCCCTGGATTGAAAGGGAGTACAAAGAGATAAACCACATTTCTTTCAATCGCCCCCATTCTGACACTTCAAGGCAAAGGCTCTGAAGTTTGGGGTTGTCGGTGAGGAAGAATGGATTACCATCGAAGCTCCGGCCGCAGATGAATCGTAAGCCAAGCCACCTCCCACATGCTTTGCTTTACTTAGGCAAGAGGTGTAGAAATGATTTATGAGTTGAAGAAATTAGCCGAGATAAGAGTTAACGTTAAAAATAATTAATACGTTGCGATAAGGTGAAGTGAACATTCGAAAGTGAAAGTTGGAAAAGACGAAGTTAAAGTTTTAAAGTGGAGAGTTCGATCTATTTTTTTTCTGTACTTATGGAAGATTAAAACAGCAAGAGAAGGAGAAGGAAAGATATGAAGAAGCTTTTTTAAATAGACTATTCTGGCAAGAGAAATTTGTTTGGGATTTGTGTGTGTGTGTGTTTCCTTCTACGTATTGACATTTCTGACATTTTTGCTAAAAGAATATGAGCCCTTCCGTGTCTGAGTTCATGGATTTTGGCAATTAATCTTTCTGTTTCACATCGGCGACCGCAGAAGCTTTTTATTTTTACCTCCCTTTTTTTTTAAAGAGAAAAGAGATTGGCACCTGGTGAAAAAATTGCAGCATGACTACACAATTGGAGTATTGTTTTAAAAAATGGGAAAGGAGATTTGATGCAAAAATGGCAATTTTGCAGGAAGAATTTCAGAATATGAAAGCAGAACTGAAACAAGCAGTGAAGGAAAAGGACGAAAAGGCTACGATGGAAATAGAGGAAGATAAAGAGAAAGATAATGACAAAGATAAAGATTTAGTGGAAGAGATTGTAGCAGAGGAAGTACCAAGAGTTAAATCAAGACTTGGTTATATATTTTTCGTGGAGGTGCTGAAGAAAAAGTCTGTCTTTCAGGGGAGGAAATTAGAAGACGTGAATGATCCTGTGGAAAAAATTGCAAAGTGGATACAATTCAAAAAGCAAGGGACTTTCGGGGAAGATTTAAGGATGAAGAAGAGAAAGAAGAAGAAGAAGAGAAGAGAAAGAAAGAAGAAGAGGAAGAAGAAGAAGAAGGAGGAGGAGGAGGGGAAGGGATGGAAGGTGTAATGGGCAACTGTCAAAATTAAAAAGGGATTATAATTTTTTTGTGGGGAATATTACTGGAGTTAGTTATACAAAAAGAAAAAAATGTTTTATTATTAAAAAAATAAATAAGATATGACTTGTTTTTAAGAAACTCATATAAAAAGTGATGGAAAATTTTTGATAATGGAAAATTAACAAAATTGAAGACGAAAAAATGGGTTGACTTAATAAATTTAAAATATTTGAAGTGGAAATTAAGACTTTTAGATGATAAAGGAAAAGTTAGTTAACCCTTTTGTGAATAAAAGAAAAAGAATGTTTTATTATTTGAAAAGACTTAAATAAGATGTGATTTGTTTTCAAGAATCTTATGTAAAAAGGGGATATAGAATTTAAAAAAAACAGAAAATTTTGGAAGGTTTTTATTTTAATACATTTGGAGAAAAATGGGGTGGCTTTATATATTAAAATATTTGAAGCGGGAATTAAGATTTTTAGATAAAGTAAAAGTTAGTTAATCTTTTTGTAAATATTTGGATACCACTTATAGATTCTTTAAGAGAGAAAGAGAGAGAGAAGAAGAAGAAGTGATGAAATGTGGATTTAATGAATAGTATATTAGAGATATAGGCTTAGTTAGATATAAGTAGAAAATATATAATAGTATACAAGTAGGATTTACTGCTTCGCGCTTGCTGTAATCTTTCGTAGTATGTTGTATTGTTTTGTTTTATTGTTTGGTTTTGTTTAGTAGTTTATTAATAAAAAATAAATATATATTGAAAAAAAAAGAGAGTACCCTGTCTTACAGTGCAATCCCATGCACATCTACCCAGAAGTGACTCCCACCGTGTTCAATGGGCTTACTCCCAGGAAAGTGTGTATAGGATTGCAGCCTTAGTGAAAAGTGGGTAAGTGTTGTTATTCTGAACCTGTAAACGTTTCTGTGGGCAAGGAAGCCGAATGTGTCATTTGTGCAAGTCCTTTTGATACATTTTGAAGACAGGAAAATTAACCATCACTTTGCTAAATTCAATATACATTTGTAATTAGGAATGCTGAAGTTCCTCTTCAGGCAAAAAACTAGGGAATGATGAGTGAAGCCAAAGAGCTGGCAAAATTTCTCTGGAAGAATTTACATACCCCTAGTCATGTTCCAGTTCCTTTCTCGTTCTTTGATTGTATTTTTTCATTAAGAATGAAATACGGAAGGGTGAACAAAGGACATTTACAGCTTTAAACAAAACCTGTAGCAGTGTTATTTATGAACTAGTAGAATGAAAATACAGATTGTTGCGGCTGACTACCTATCATCGTCTTCAAAGCCATTCCTTGAAAAGTATCTGTTTCTTCTGCTAATTGATTTCCCTCTATGGTGAAATGGTATTCTCCATCAAAAAGGGATGTATGTATTTAACAGATATATGTTATATTTCAGCTTTCTTTGTCTATATCAGAGCCAGGATGGTGTAGTAGATTGGGAGTTGGACTTACAGTGGCGTAGGAACACCACCACCCTTGTGACGCTGATGTCATTCACCCCACCCCGAGTGACGTCAGCTGGAGCCAAACATCCCTCGGGGGCTGGGCGGGAGGGCGGGGCACACCACAAACGCGGCTCGGAGGCAGCAGGAGGCTTCTGCGGGCTCTTCCGAGCCGTTCCGCTGCCTTTCCTGCCTGAATTGCCACCGCTGCATTCGCCGCCGCCATTTTGTTGCCCCCGCTGCCAGTATGATCCCCTCCGCCTTCTGCCCGGGAGAGATCTGCCCCATCCCTTCCTCTGCTTCTGTGGACTTAGACCTGGAAGATCCAGGTTCAAATCCCCGCTCAGTCATGTGTGACCACCTTCCTGGGTGACCTTAGGTCAGTCACTATCTCTCAGCCTTACCTACCTCACAGGGTTGTTGTGAGAACAAAAGGAGGAAAGGAACCATGTACACCACCCTGAGCTCCTTGGAAAATGTGAAAAATTAATAAATATTGAAAAAATGACGGCGAAGGAGAAAGTAGCCAATTACAGACTGTGCTCAAAATAAGTGTACATTTCAAGAATGGCGCACGCACCTACCATATTAGGTTCATTTCCAACCATGAGGCTTCTGTTTAGCAATCTGCCTAAGAAATCTGCTTCATTGTGACATCCAATGAATGTGGATGGCAGAGCATGAAGGAGAGTCCAAAGTTTTCAAAGATGTACTGACAGCGGTGTGACTGTTGCAATCCTCTGACCTGCTGAAAGAGATCAAGCTCTCCATGGTTGTTTCAGAAACAGGGCTGGAAGCTGCGTTGCTTCAAAGAGGAGGAACTGAAGGGTTGTCTTATGTTGTGAAAGTTGCAGGAGCTGCTGAGATGGTTCGTCACAAACACAGGTACTGACATTTTTATTAGAATCGCCTTTTTGCCATTCCTCTGATAAAGCACAGTGACCATGTGACTGAGAAAACTAATTCATGTTGCCATTTTGAGTCAGAAAAGACACCACTAGGTGACTCCTCACCACCAATATTCACATGGTATATCCTTGTGACCTCTTTTCTAGAATTGCAGCATGATCTGAAAAATAATCATTTTCCAGTGATGGCTTTTTAGAAACTTGAGGACCTTTTGAGGGCAGGAGGTGTGGTTTAGTGGTTGAGATGCCGCCTTGCCTGAAGAACAACTAGGACGGGATCGGTTCGAGACAACCAGAAGCTGCCGACAAGCTGCCGACAAGCTGCAATACCTCAGCTGTCAAGCTGAGATAGCCTGCGCTGACCCTCTGTGGGAGAGAGAAGTTGTTGTTGGACAAGCTTGGACTCTCGAAGCTGAGTGCAGCCAGTGAGAGACCACACCGTTGAAAGGAAACAGTTGGAGAAGATGGGTTCTATGCAAGTAGAACATTTATTGTAAAAATTCCTATGAGGGATTTAGAAAAGCCTGCCTGTGTAAACCGCCTTGAATAAAGTCCAAGGAGAAATCTGATGACAGAAAGGCAGTATATAAATACAGGTATTATTATTATTATTATTATTATTATTATTATTATTAATTGTCTACTCTGTCATTCAGAAACTGTGGGGGGGCACAGCATGGTTACCTTGCCTTCAGCAATGGTCATGCAAAATCACCCAGACAATCACCCCAATTTGAGGCATTACAGATTGTCAGTGATCCTGTCCCTGAGCTCTAAGCCCCATCAATCCCCATTAGTCCTGGCATCTCCCATGGTGAGCATGGCAGCCACTTTTGCTATGTACTGACATTGACAATTTGTCGTTCAAGAGTGTTGGTCATTCTTCAACTAACATAAGAACATGAGAAAAGCCCTGCTAGATCTGGTCAATAGCACATATAGTTCAGCATCCTGTTTTCCATGGTGGCCCACCAGCTGCCTCTGGTAAGATCCAAGCAGGAGACAAAAGCATACTTCCCTCCCATCGTTCCTCCTTGCAGCTGGGATTTGTAGGCATAATGCTGCTGAATCTGGAGGTAGAGCATATCCATCATAACAAATAGCCATTGACAAATGAAAAATTAAGAAGCCACTGGATCCAGATGGGATCCGCCCAAGAGTTCTTAAGCAATTAAAATGTGAAATCGCTGATCATCTAACAAAAATATGTAAATTGTCCTTTAAATCATGCCATTTGAATCTTTTTTAAATATGTCAATACATTCTAGAACCTCTTTCCTAGTTGCTTCTATTTGACACAATTCTTCAGACTGCCTGCCTGAGAAGTTCATTTCAGGCACAGGTATCTGCCCTGTACTAAAAAAAAAAAAAAACAGATACAAATAATTTATTCAGTTTCTCAGCAACCTCCATATCCTCTTTAAGCTTCCCTTTTTACTCCCGGGACGAGGGATAGGACGAGGGACTCCCCCATCCCTGACCTGGCTGGCCAATTGCCCCCTCCCTTTCCACACCGGTCTGCCTTCCCCACGCCCCTGCCCTGACTGGCGGAAAACCTACCTTTCCCAGCAGGTAAAGCTCCCAGTCTGGAGCGGAGTGAGTGGCGCCGGCTTTCCACTGACGCCACTTACTCGCCAGGTGTCAAAAACGTGACTTACGGCACATGTATAACACCCGGTACCGGTGGAGCCGTCACTCCGTCGGCAGAAATTTGCGCAGGATTGTGGTGTTAATCAAATATACACACACACACACACACACACACACACACACACACACACACACACACACACACTAGGTCTCTTCAAAAGGTTGCTTGCTCATTATCTATCATTATAAAGAGTTATAATGCAATTTCATATTGTTTAATCATCAGATGACATAGAAAATACAGAGAATCTGTCTAATACAGCCATTTCCAGAAGAAATTATATAAATAGTGATCAAAAGTTAGCAGCAGATATAGTGGTTAATGCATTTGTTCTAATAGCACAGTGATTTGTAGTAATCCTGCAGAACAAAATGTTATTGCATATTTCAAGAAAGTGTTTTATAATAGTAATAAAACATTAAAAGCCCTGTGTCTTACATTGCACTGTAGGTAGAAAAACGTTAAGCGGTGTGACTACATCTTGCTCTGCCTTATTAGCCAAGTAATGTACACCTCTAAAATACAACCCCATTATTTTACTTCAGTACACTGTTCTTTTAGATAAGCTTCAGATGCCTTTTTTTCCCTTTACTAATCAGATAATTCATTGGAATAATTGGCCATGACACTCACGCTGAATGATCTGAAAGGCTGCATTTCAAGATATCGGGTTCTTATTTGCTGAATGCAAGCTGTGGTCTCTGCAGGCACCCATTATATACTAAATTAAATATATCCATGGCATTCACTGAAATGTGTGAAACTTATCCTTTAATTTTTATGAATACTTGTATCTCTGCCTTTTCGTACCCTGGCATCTCAGGTTCAGGAAGCTTATCCATAAGAGCAGATGGGGGGATTTTACAAAATATATCCAAATACTTGTTGCCCATTGCACGTGTACTATTTTCTGCAATTGTACATAATGTTTCCCATCTAAAAGTACAGGATAGTTGTGAAGATATAACTCACTGATATATACTACATGCACAATAGACTTACAGCGCAATCCTGTGCAAAGTTAGGCCTGCAGAGCGTGTGCTCCGCTGGCCTAAGGAGTCACAAACGTGTCATAAAGCACATTTCTGGCTCCTTCAGAGTAAGTGGTGCCAGTGCGGTGGCAGAGGCGTTTCTGCGGTAGGGGTGGTACCGTAAGTTGCGCCCCGTCCTAGTACCATGTTTACAAACCGGAATGAGGAGGCCCCGCCCCCTCACCGTCGGAGCCATTCCCGTGCGGAGAAAGCAACGGGCAGGGAGTCTCTTGACTGTGCAGGGAGTCTCTTTGCAAACATGGTACTAGGACGGGGCGCAAGTTACGGTACCGCCCCTACCGCAGAAACGCCTCTGCGCGGAGGCTGGCACCGCTCACTCCGCCGCCAAAACAGACCTGCGCCGGCCGACACAGGTAAGACCCACGCTGGTCAGTGCAGGGGCATGGGGAGGGTGGACAGTGATGGCGGAGGGGGCCATTGGCTGGCCCGGCCTGGGAGGGGGCGCGTATATTGGCACTGGGTTGCACCAATATCAAGCACAACGTCCCAGGCCGGGCCGACCTTACACAGTCTCCCTGAAGGCATGCCAGCTCCAGAGCTGGCGTGCATTTGAGGAGGCCCATCGGGGCCCACCTGTGGCACGGCCCACATTCTGCTTTGGGTGCCCTTTATGCCGGCTGCCGCATCTTAAGCAGGATCAGGCTGTTAATTGTGCATCATCTTACCTGCACAATATAATTAATTTTGCACCATCTTCCCAGTTTGAAAACACAGAAAGGAGCATAGTAAGAGAGACCCATGTAACTCGTCCTGCCCACATAGTTGTGGGATTCACACATCCGCTGCACCTTTTTGGGAGGGAGGTTAACCTTTCTCTTCAGCTGCTATTTGCTCCAAAGAGCCCATTTTCTGCAGAAGGCAGCTGGGGTCTGGATGTGTATGTGTGATATTCTGCAGTGGTGGGACATGATTAACCCTCCGCTCCCCACTCAACATGAACCTGTTCAGGATCAGGAACTTTGCGGCTGCTTTATGTTTGAAAAGAGACATTAACAGGCTTGCAATGCAAACCCTGTGCATGTCTATTCAGCAGTAAGTCCCACTGAGTTCAAAGTGACTTACTTTCAGGTAAGTTTGTATGGGATTGTAGCCTTAGGCCTGTCCCTTTATGACTTATTCTGTGTAACGTGTAGTTTGACTCTGAGAACATAACAGATAATAAAACAGTTAGAGTCTAATTAGATTTGCATGCATACAATTGCATTATTTTGATCCTTTAAATATTGTCATTAATTTAATATTTAACAAATGTTAAGTATTTATTGTTTGAAGAATAAGCAGGGGGGTAGGGGGACTTTAGTATTTAGCTCCTGCCATGGTTTGTAGACTGATTGTAGACTGTACAGAGGCACAATGCCGCCTGCAGGAATGATACAAGGGGACAGTATATTGATGGAGGCAGATGCATCAGAGGCTACCTGTCTGAGACCTTAACTTGGTCCATTTTGACCTGTGGGGATGTGTCTGTACCTGACTTCTTT
The DNA here is from genome assembly GCA_026170595.1 of Plestiodon gilberti rubricaudatus. Classification (NCBI taxonomy): domain Eukaryota; kingdom Metazoa; phylum Chordata; class Lepidosauria; order Squamata; family Scincidae; genus Plestiodon; species Plestiodon gilberti. The sequence continues at coordinate 83,267,645 of JANXHW010000004.1, read as the reverse complement.
TCCCTTTCCTTCTCTCTGACTCTCCTGGTCCTCCAAGCATGCAGACCTCTCCATGAGCTCTGACCAGAGGCATAGAGTCCACCATACCATGAGGTCTCACACAACCATGCAAAGGGAACACTGCTAGGATCCCCTGTTCCAAAGTTTAGCACCTGTACAGCCAAACAAGGTATACATGCATGATTAGGCTTACCAGATCTCCATCCAACCGGGGCAAAATGCTAGACCTTTAGGAGAAGGAATGTGGGCAGGTGTAGCTTGTTAAAGCTTAGAGCACAATCTTAGGCATGTCTACTCAGAAGCAAGCCCCAAGCCTATATATCTTGGGGCCTATATATCTATATATATCTTGGGGCCTATATATCTATATACATGATGCTTCTGAACTGTGAGTAAAGTATTCCTTCCCTGAAACTATCTTCTGCCTCTGCTCCTATTTTATTCTCAGCAGCAACCTAGCATTGGTTGGTGGGTTGCTTCAGGAAAAAGCATCCTCTGCTTTATGCCTCTGCTTAATGTAGATTCCTAGTCTCTCTTTTTCCATCAACTGAGTGGCACACACCTACACCCACACACTATTTATAGGGCAATAAAAGTATTGGCTTTCAATAGAAGCTTTTTTTCTTCTTCTGCAAACTGTACAGAGACACATGATTGGGCTACAAACCATGGGATGATGTGAAATACTAAACCCTCCTACCCCTGCTGCACTTTCAGGCCATTTTGTATCCCCCCACACACAATATTTCTTTACAGGGTAAATATTTAAAGGGTCAAAAGCACACATGTGAATGCACATCTGAACATCACACCCTTAGAAAAGTGTTTAGGGCTATTCACACATCTATGCTTTACCTAAGTATACATTTCCATGTGCAGGATGGTACCTGGATTTTTTTTTTGGTTTTTTGCACATTGTTCACATATTGTACCCACATTGAATGGAACATGTGAATAGCTGTATCCAGATACAGACTAACAGAGATTGTCAACTCAAGTAGACAGATGTACCCAGTACAGTTTAATGTGTGATCACCCTTTTAGTCAGTTGAGTATGGGAGGCTGAACCTCTGGAAGTGGGTTTTCTCTGTGCCAGGTGCAAGGGAGTGGCGACTGGACACAGGTATCTTGTTGTCTTGTGTGCTCCCTAAGGCATCTGGTGGGGCCACTGTGTGACACAGGAAGCTGGACTAGATGGGCTTTTGGCCTGATCCAGCAGGGCTCTTCTTATGTTCTTATGGAAGTGAAAAGACAATGGTGAGGTTTAGAGGAGATAAGCCCTGGAATTCTGGATAGCACCAGGTCAGAAAGAGGGGCAAAAGTTATTAGAAAGATTAAAATTCAAGCAATTAAAGTTATTCAATGGCATTTGGGATGTATGCACTTCTATATTTTAGTGGCAAAGCCTACATTCCTATATTCCTGGGAGAAAGAACCAGTGAATTGAATGGGATTTACTTATGAGTAAGCATGCATAGCCTTTGTACTTTTAGGCCCCTACCCTATTGGGACCTTGCACTGCCAGAACTAGTATCCATGCAGTGCAAGACCATTTACGACATACTGCAAACATACAGTGCGCACAGCAGCAGCTCCAGAGGCCTCCATTGGTGCCAGTACGTTTGTGGTGGGGAGAGTGTTGTGGGCGTGGAGGGGGAGTTTTGGGAAGGATCGAGGAGTGAAGGAGCAGGGAGGGGGAGGGAGGGGTGAGTCTCGGTGGCACCAGCATGTGCCAGATCGTATCCCTTTTATTTGAAACTTCCCCATCCCTTTTCTCTGCTCAGACATACACCAACGAATTGGCTGGCATATGTCCGAGGAGATCCATTGGTGATTGGGAAAAAAGTAAATAATTTTGCTTACCTACTATAGGCTGTACGATTGCCCCGCCCTTCACCATAGCATGCAGCGTGGCTGCATGCTAGCGGGGGATAGAATTGGGCAGTTAGCTTATTTTAAAATATTCATTGTCCTTTTGAAGGCTGAATGAGTGACTTTGTTACAATATGTAACTAAAATAGAAACTTCAGGTGAGGAGTCAGATGAGAAAGAGAAAGATAATAATTAGAAGAGCTTGGTGAGTTGACTATGAATCATCTTTAGGAAAGCAACCATTTAAAGAAAAAGCGATACAGCATTAAAAAAAATTCACAAGCCCTGTGTCATAATGCCTGCAGGAAAAGGCCACATTATAGTAATTCACAGTCCAGGGAATTTTTGGTACCCAGGAGCATTAGTTTAGCACTCTTTTTGTTGGCAAAAGGTCAGTATTTGTTTTATAACATTCACTCCAGTTATTTTTTTCCCCTCCTCTTGACTGATGAAATCTCACAGGGGAAGTGCCAGCGGCCACAGAGTTCAGATGAAAATTATTTTCTTTCCTCTGCTTGTGTTCAAATGCACAGCAGTAATTTTTTTGTCTTGTGTCGTACTTGGCGTTTCTGAACAGCTGACATTAAATCTTATATAATCATATAGAGATGTATTTTTGGCATGCCCATATGAATAGATTGGTACTCCCAGTACTAAAGTACCTATAAGAACTTAAATGGCCTGAGCCGAGCATACCTGGTGGGAAAGTTTTCCTCCATATATAAGTTCTGAATGGCAGGATCCGGTGATGGACGGGGAACGCTACCACCTCTTGCAGCAGTGCTCCCCAAATAGCCACCAGCGGAGTTCTCTGCATGCTGTCAGTGGCCATTTTGCTACAGCGGAACTGTATTCCACTGTCGCAAAGAGCTTCACTTTTGCAGCAAACCTCTACAGCTTTTCAACAAAGTGCTACAACTGGCAGCCCAATCCTTCATGGGATCGGGCTGTTAGGCTGCAATCCTAGGCTTACCAGATCTCCAACCAGGACAGAGTGGTAGACCTTTAGGAGAAGGAATGTGGGCAGGTGTAGCTTGTTAAACCTTAGAGCACAATCCTAGGCATGTCTACTCAGAAGCAGTCCCCGTTGTGTTCAATGTGGTGTATGTCTGAGCAGGTCTACCACTCTGTCCCAGTTGGAGATCTGGTAAGCCTAACCATAAGAGAACATCTGAAGGGGATTTTAAAGCTAACATTTAACAACCATTTCAGACGATTAGATCTTAATGTGATATTTGCAATTATGGCACACAAAAATTATCACTTGAAATATATACATTGTGCACGTACTGTATAACTTGTTCTTTAAACTATCCCCATTGAGTCTATTCCAAAAAAAAAAAAAAACCACTTGCAAAGTAGATTCTGAAACCTTTCTGGGGTAATCTGAAAATTGCCCAATTGTTCCCAGGTTTTCATCTTCATATGCATTCTAACTACAATCCTATGTTATGTCTACTCAGAAGTAATGTGTTTAATGGGACTTACTTCCAGGTAAGTGTGCATAGACAATTGGAGGTTATGGCTGCGATGCTAAGCATATTTACTAGGAAATTCAGTACAGTTTTATTTCCAACAACACATTAGAGTTGGCACAGAAATTCAATTCCAAGCCAATTTCAAGGAGAATTTTCAATACGTTTCTATAGCAAAAGTGAAATTTCTCAGGGAAGCCATTATGTTACTAAATACTCCATGCTTAGTGCTTCCCCTAAGAGAAGGACAATACAAGCTTATTTTTAGGCAGGAGGTCTGGCTCAGTTGGTAGAGCTGCCATCTCATATGCCTGAAGATCTGAAGAACGGCAGTTCAGGATGGCCGGAAGTATCTGTGTGTCAAGGAGGTGGGGTTATTTTCCCTATTTTGTCACTCTATTATAGGGAAAGGGAGCTGTAACTTTAAAGGGAAACATCTGACTGGCTATCTAGCTCAGTTATACCTGACTGTACAGGAGAGTAAGAACACCTCAGGTGCAAATAATTAGAGATGTACTTGAGAGCTGTGTAGTCAATCATGACTCAGTACAGTTTGGGAGTCATTCTATTGATGGGATAATTCCAAGGGGTTGGACTTCAGAGCTATAAACTTGAGTAGGAGTTGCCTTTGGATAGATGTTAAGCTAAAGACCTTAAGCTTGGTGTCCTGGATGCTATGTAGCATGACAACTGTTTGGGAAACCAGAACAAGTTTGTGTGTATGATTTAGTTAGAGTTTATTGTTTTACTGTGCTGCCTTAGATTATGTAATTTGTTTGTGTTGAAGCTCTTCCTTTTATGGCCTTCAAAGTTCTCTTTAGTAAGAAGGTGGATGAGTTTTCATTTTTTATTGAATTGCTTTTAAATTTTCTATTTATGTAATGTTAGTGTATATATCTTTCTTTGACCAGAGAAGCTATATATGGTCCCAAGAAACCCAATATGGTGGTAGAGATTACAGGTGTGCCCCCATATCCACTGATTCACTATCCATGGTTTCAGTTATCCACGGATTGTGGGGACCCCCCCCCCAGGCTTTTACTTTTTTCCCAGTAAGCTTCATTTCTTCCTTAAAGAAACAGGAGAAGCAGCCTCTGGCTGCTTATTACAGGCAAGGAGAACGAGACTAACAGCCCGGTCCAGCCCAAGGCAACTGCGGTACAATTCAGGCACAATTGCAGCCCAAGTGCTTTAGGCCCGAGTTGTGCCTGAATTGTGCCTGAGTTGGGCTGCAATTGTGACTGAATTGCAGCCCGGTCCAGCCCAAGGCAACTGCGGTACAATTCAGGCACAATTGCACAATTCAGGCACAATTGCAGCCTAAAAGTGGGTGTGTTGGGGGCGTGTCGGGGGTGTGACGGGGGCGGTTATGAATTTTGGTCCGGTTCCAGACACTGGAGAGCCACTGACACGCCCCCTCGAGCCCAACTCAGGCCCAAAATTTGGGCCAGCAAAAAGGGTGGACCCAAATGTGAGGAGACCCATAGGAGCCATTTTACCTTACCCACACCAGCCCTCTCCTGAAAAGTTCTAACACCCTGGGCCCGAGTTGGGCCTGAGTTAGGACCGAACAGGTGTGGCCTAACTCTGGACATGGACCCAAATAGTTACCCTATCAGCACCCAGCCCCACCCAGCCTCTTTCCCACAAAAGCCCAGCCCCAGCCCTCCACTCTCTCTCTCTCTCTCTCTCTCTCTGAGCACGTGGCGTGGGGTTCTGTCCCCCAGCAGCCACAAAGTGGGACTTTGAAAACTTTTCTAACACCCCACTTCTCTCTTCTCTTCTCTGCCCCCCTCTAGGGCAGAGAGGGCTGTTCTGCCTGTGGCCAAACTGTTTACTCCTGTGCCTGGGCAGCTGTCTCCATGCAAGTGTTTGCTAACCCATGTCTTTCTCCCAGCCCTTCTCTCCCCCCCCCCCATACAGGCAACAACACCAGCAGGTAAGTGCAGGGTTTGTGCTGACATGTGGTCTGACGTCTGCCTCTTTGCATAGAGAAATATAGGTAGGATACATGCCTCTATACCAATGTCTTGTCTCATAGCTGCCTGCATAGCCTGCCATGATATGCCTCTATACCAATGTCTTGTCTCATAGCTGCCTGCATAGCCTGCCATGATATGCCTCTATACCAATGTCTTGTCTCATAGCTGCCTGCAATGCCTGCCATGATATGCCTCTATACCAATGTCTTGTCTCATAGCTGCCTGCATAGCCTGCCATGATATGCCTCTATACCAATGTCTTGTCTCATAGCTGCCTGTATTAATGTGAGCACACAATGCCATGAGTGTGGAACTGTAACCCATATGTAGACACCAGCTGTTCCCCCCCCTCTTTTCTCCACAGGGTCTACCGACAGGTCAGTATTGCTAGGATTGCCATGGTTGTGACCCCCAAGTTGTGTTGTTGTCTCTCTCTTTGACCCCTTTCCCTTACAGGATCATGCTCACCGTACACCCAGGGAAGGAGCACAGACCAGGCTATGTGTCTCACACCACTCAGCTGTGTTTGATTTCTCTCCCTGCAGACCTTTGCAACTGGCACACTGGCTCCTCTTCAATGGCGATTGCTACCACGCAGCAGCTGCCATGGAACACCCCCATGTTGTTCGTCCCCCCAGGAATGCCCACTACCACAAACCGTCCGGGGAGCACCCCTGGGCCTGCAGTCTGGTTGCCCCACGGTTACTTGCCTTGATGCTGCCAGAGAGGTCTGGGAGCCTGCCCTGCAACCCACCTCAGCTGCTGCTGCTGCCCCACCGCCCTGGCTGCCTACTTGCTGTCCCTCCCCTTTCTATGGAGCAGGCCGTGGTTCCACAGGGGAAGAGCCCGCATCTCCAGGTCCATGGGGCTCACCTGATGCTGCTGCTGTGGTCCTAGAGGCTGCTGTGCCTACCCCTGGCAGCCACGCCCGGCCATCTCTGCCACTGTTCCAGAACAATAAAGATGCCCCTGGAAACACATGTCCCCAATGTTGCACAAGCACTGCCCCACACACCCACACAGGCAGGCCCCAGCACACAAGCCTCTGCATGAATCCCAGCCAGGGTCCGCCACAGCCATCCCTGGGAGAACACAGCAGGGGGGCTGCCGGACCCTCTGGGACCAGAGGGGAGGGGGGAGTTGGGGGGCCTGTCAGGCAGGCAAACACTGACGGGCACTGTGGCGCACGTCCGCCACGTCCGTGAAGAGCCCTTTCAGCAACCGGGGCTCTCACCCACCCTCGGTCCGCCCATCACCGGCGTCCGTGTCCGCCCGTCACCGGCGTCCGTTTCCGCCCTCTGTCCGCCCGTCACCGGCGTCCGTTTCCGCCCATCAACGGCGTCCGTGTCAGTCCTCGGTCCGTCTGCATGAGAGGCGCCCGTTCCTGCATTGCCTCCATCTGCGAAGTGCCCCCTGTGCCCCTATCGGTCTCTGCAGACCCCTCTCCCTGTATCCCTCTCCCACCAGCCGTGTTGTCTGTCTGTTTCTGACCCACCCGTGCCCCTCCCCAACACCCCCTGTCAGTGTGCCTGCCTCCCCTCCCACTCCCTGATGATGGACGCTGGCACCCCCCATGCCGCCAGAGCGCCTGCTGCAAGGTGCCGACGTTGCCCCATGTGGGGGTGTGATGAGCTGCGTGAGCCCTTCCCCCTCGCAGCAGACAAGCCCACGGCATCTCTCGGTCTTGGCCGGGGCACGGAGCAGAAGGCATGCTGGGATGCCTTCTTTGTGGGCATTGCCACGGCCCTTGAGGCCCAGGGCTTCAGGCAGCGCACGGGCATGTCCTGGCGGAGGCGGTTCCAGACCTCATGAGACCCCCCCCTTGTGCGTGCCGTTCCCACCCCCTCCTTCCCTTCTCTCCCCCGCTCACCCCCCCATGACTCCCACGTGCAGCCTCACCGTGGCTTGGGGGTGGCATCGCAGTCTGCAGGAGGGAGGGCAGTCGCACTCCCCCCTGCGGCAGGTGGCTGATGCCCAGGGTGCCCTGGGGCAGCTGGCACTGGCACAACCTCTGCTCTTCAGCTGACTGTCAAACGCGCAGTGCCTGCAGGCCCGCCTGTGGCTGCCCATCTGCTGCAACCGCTGCAGCAGCTGTGGTAGGTGCACGCAGACGGGCTGAGGAGGGGGCTCTTTGCTTCCACAAGACTGACAGCTCCCCACAGGAGCCTGCCTGCCTCTGCGGTAAGTTTTGCCGCGATCCTGGCCCAATGCTGTTGCCTCCAGCCTAACTCAGGCACAGTTGCAGCCTAACTCGGTCCTAGTTTGGGCCACAATTGGGCCTCAACTGTGCCTGAGTTAGGCTGGACTGAGCCCTAAGTCCTAGAGAGGCTCTGCAAGGTTAACAGAAACCTTGCAGAGCCTCTCTAGGACTTAGTCTCGTTCTACTTGCCTGCAATGGAGGCTGCTTCTCTGTTTGTTTTAAGTAAGAAACGAAGCTTGCTGAAAGAAAAATAACAGCTGGGGGGGCAAGCATGCCTGCCTGCAGAGGAGGCAGGGTGGGGGGGGCCCTCAGGAAACCATGGAGGGGGTGTTCACTCTTATCCACGGTTTCAAGTATCCACGGAGGGGCCTGGAACATACCCCCAGCAGATATGGGGGCCCACCTATATTTGGCTTTCATAAGCCAATTAGTTTTCCCATTCTTTCTGTTGCATAGGAAAAAGTGGGGGTTATTGTGCCTGTGGGGTTCAGATGGACCAAGTTGTAGAGGGCTGAGGGGATAACTACTTGGATTGGGAGTGGCATAGTAGTTGTCTAGACTCCCTGTAGTATTGTATCACCCCAAGAAGTGATTGACCCTGGGACCAGCGTGACACTGTGTCTGTTGAAGAGCAGTCGGCACACCACTGATAAGCTGCAGAGACTCTGTGAGGGAGAGAAGCTGCAGCTGCACTTTGAGTGGTAGTCAAAGTTGCCTGTCAGTTGAAGCATGATGAGGTGAACACCAGAGAGAGGCTGGACCATGAAGGAAACAACCTAGAATGAGGGGTTCTATGCAAGAGTAGAGCATATTGTATTGTAAAAACCCCTTGGGGTTTAGAAAGCCTGCCTGTGTAAACCGCCTTTGAAATAAAAGTCAGAGGAGAAATCTGATGAACAAAGAAAAGGCATTATATAAATACTGGCGGCAGTGGTGGTTATTTTTAGGAGGTACTTATAAATCTGCTCTTACTGTGATTTGAAACTGTTAGAAACTGTTTATTCTTCCTCCAGTAGCCCTAATAAACACATTTCAACCCCCTTTCATTTTCTCTTTTGTTTAACTACAGTCAACTGTCTTTCCTCATGTTTTTCTTCATGGATATGAATGGCTCCTTTATCACATAAGCAGATCTGCTGAAGATGGTCATAGATGAAGGCAAATGGTCTTCCATAAGGTCATTCATAATTTTGAATGATATAATTGAAAGAACTTAATGTATAGAACTAGTTCATATTTCCTGAATGTTTATGAGTTGCTTTATAAAGCACATCCGAAAGCATATAGATTTGCATTAAGGTTCCACTTAGCTGTAAGTATTGGGTCAAAAGAATTTAAACCTCAACTGTTTAAGTCCTCTGATGCTTCCATAAACTTGCTTTTATAACGCCCAGCTAATATACCAATTGATACTGTTGGTGTGTGGGTTTCCAGCTCCGTTGATGGTGGGTTTTGAAAGGAAATCATTTTCACCTATGAGAACTGAGTTTCACCATATTTGCTCGCAGTCATCTGGGAGTTTTGTAAAATAGATAGATCAGTCTTTCATAAAAGAGCATGCAAATACTGAATCTGTTTTAATTAGACAATTAAATTCTAATTGGCTATTAAAATTTTAACACAACTGTGTTAAAGTAGAGTCCATGAATTTTTAGCATGTGTCTACATTGGCTACTCTAAGTACACAGTAGTGATAGCAATGATGTGAGAGACTTTAATTCCCCTATTTAAAATTGAAGGGTCTTGCAACATATGGGCACAATGCAGCCAAAGTGACTTCCCATCAATTTCAATGACAGGTTTAAGCATATAGTCTTTCCTTCAGTCTTTCCTATTGGAGCCAATGTGGTGTAACTTTGGTTGGATTATGACCTAGATCAGCTTTGCTTAAAAACACAAAACAAAACTAGCCGTATGAAAAGCCTTGTATGTGTAACCCATGGGTTCCCAAACTGTGCATTGTGACACCTTAGGGCATCGCGGCATAGTCACAGGGGTGTCGTGAGATGTCCCCGGTAGCTCCTCCTACCTGTTCTCCTAGGCAAGAACTCCTGGGCAAGAAATCTCACAAGATCCAAGATGGCGGCACCCGAATCTTGACGGACACCAGACATCCAACAATGGTCAGGAGGGAGGTGGGGAGGGGCGGAATGAGGATGTGACGGGCGAGTAGGAGGGTGGATCAGGCCCGGGAAGGGGGCAGGTTCGGCAGCATCAGCGTCCACTGAATCCTAACCTCCTTCCTGGGTCACATCCACCTTTACCAGTCAATGCAGGTATTGCTGGTGCAGGTCCGAGTTGACCCATGTTTGCAGCAGGGGCATACCCTGAGGGAAGGGAACAAATGTTCCCTTCCAAGGAGGCCTCCAGATGCCAAAACTCCCTCGTGGGATACAGTAGATGCTACGTTGGTAGTACCGTTGCATTGCCACATGGAGAGTTAGGTAGGGCTGCCCTTAATTTAATGAGTCTCTGGTGGACCACTATAATGGCTTCGTTTTTTGGATCATAAGGAATCCAGGCCTGGTTTAGTTTAGCCAGCAGATTTCTCTTGGTCCCATGCACAGATCTTTCCCAGTATAAATATCTGAGATTCTTTTAACTAGAGTTTCTGGGGATTGAATTTGGGTCCTTCTACATGCAAAGTATGGACAATGCTTCCCATTATCACTATACCTTTACATATGGCAACGTGTGCCCTTAGATGTGTCCAGGATTGAGTGAACAATTTCCCCCTCTTTTTCTATATTTTTAACTAGTGTCCCTTTTTTAAACAGGAAAAAGGGACACCTGCTTGTCCATACTCCTGTCAGTTCATCATTAGATCATAGAAAACTGGAGTTCTTGTGTGGCATGCATGTGGACTACTAAACGGTTTTATTTCTCTATTTGGAGTAGGAAAGTAAATTTTCTTGTTAGCTCCTAGCCCTCACAAAGCACTACTGTAGCTGTATGTTTTCGAAAGCTCGAGTTTGACTTGTTAGGGGTCTCGAAGGAAAACAAGATCAATAACTTGTCACAGCAAGAGATACTTTACTGTCTGCAGGGTGCTGTAATATAGCATCATGGAGGCGAGAGGGGAAAATCCCAGTTCTCAGCTTGTCTTTGTGCAATTGAGGAGGCTGCTATTAAGCAAGTTAAACAACCTTTTTTTTTCCCCAGTAATTTAATCCCCAGATCATTAAGCACAAATGTCACTTTGTAGATGCACTTTCATGTTTAAGGCTACTTTGCAAGAAGACGAAGAAAAAGAGCAGTCGATGAAATGTGCTCTTCACTTTGATTCGTTTAAGGCAACTGATTGGTATGTAGTATTTTGTGTGTGTGTGTGTGTGTGTGTGTGTGTGTGTGTGTGTGTGTGTGTGTGTGTGTGTGTGTGTGTGTGTGTGTGTAATATAATATTTTCAAGAAAACTGCGATCTTCAGAGGGTGTTAGGAGGAGGGGAAAAAAGCTGCTGCAGATAGCAAAGGGCTCTAAAGCCTCTTCCTTTTTACATAATTCCCTCAATTCTTCACCTTTAACATTTTGCAGAGTGATAACCTGATGCATCCCCTCTGAATGAACAGAATTGGCTTTACCACTTATAGCTATGGCAACATATTGACCTGGGATTCCTATAATTTAATTAGCACAACTAGCAATTAATTGTTTTCTTCTCCAAGTGGCAATTTGCATCGGTGCCATCTGACCTCCCAATTTTAACAGTGCATTCTGTTAGGTGCGCTAAAAAAATTCCTTTCTCCAAATAATTTGATAATGGGGCTATTGTTGAACTCAGAGGCGTTGTGGGGTGGGGCGGGGCGGTGGGCCCCTGGGTGTGGGGGGTGCAATTGCCACCAATTTGATGGCGATTCTGCGGCGGCAGCAAAAAAAAAAGCACCCCCTGGCAGTTTTTTGGCTGCTTTGAGGCTGATTGCTCCAGTGTGGCTGGAGTAACAAACCTCATTGCCTTGTGAAGCAGCCTGGAGGTGCCACAGCCTGCAGGAGGAGCAGGGCAAGCTGCAAATGGCCTAAATGTGGCCAAAAAACCGCCAGGGGGGTGTTTTCCCGGTTTTCCGGTGCAGGGGTAGGGCTTGTGATGTCACCCCCCAGGGGCGAGGCTTATGACATCACATGAGGTTGTCATGGCTCCAGCCCCCCGGGGGGTGTATCGATGCCTCTGGTTGAACTCATTTATTAGTCCTTGTATGCATTTGGGCTAGAAAGATAAATGCTACTCTTATATTCTATTGTCTTTTGTGTTTTTAAGTCTGCTGATTTTAATAGTACTATGGAGGTGTGATGAATGCCCAGTTCCCCCCCCCCCCATATTTTTGCTTATTTTTTTCTTATTTTTAGATGTTTCTAACCCCCTGATCTTGATGATGCCGGATCTTGATCGATGCCTCTGGTTGAACTCATGTATTAGTTCTTGTATGCATTTGGGCTGGATCCCACCCCCTCCCAGGCCAGGCCCACCCCCCTGCCCTCCCCCTGCACCACTCAAAGAGGGAATTACCAGCTCCAAGGCGCTGGGTCCAGCATTGATCAGCGTGCGCTGGTGACACCTACTCACTGGGTGTCACAACACACTTTATGGCGTGTTTGCTGAGGCCACAGAGCAGGTGCAAGGTAAGTCTAGGATTGCGGCAAAAAGCTGGCAAGGAGCAAACAGATTCTGCTTGTCGCTGTCAGTTGCATAGGGTTGCTGAAGTCAGTGGGGTTGCACCACATTCTGTAAAGCCTGACTTTTCCATATATGGGTCCTGTTTATTTATTTTTTTAATGTTTTGCATGACCAGTTGTCGCTGCAGCCACCTAGAAATGTGATTGGTTGTCCAGCCAAACAAAGAAATCCAAAGTACCTCTCTCAAAATATTTCCATCCAGAAACACGAGATGTGAACCATTTAATAAAAAAGAACATTTGTTCTCTTTAAAAATGCAAAATGATATTCTCATGATGAAATGTTTTCTGTTTGCAAAATATGACTTCCCCATGTCCTGTGTAATCTGTGATGCAAACAAAAAAAGAAAAAGAGAGAGATCTGATGGGTAGGTTCTTTTCTCCTCTAGAAAATGGAATTCTTTCTTGTTTGTTTCCATTGTACTACTATGAATGGTCATAAAGAGATCATAAAGGGAACAAAAGTGCCGAGAGAAAGAGAGAGAGAATCCAAGGAAAAGAATGTCTGAAGTACCTCATAGTCTAATGCCAGCATAAGACAAGTGGCCTACTTCATTCTCTATTTACATGATAATGCCAAATAGTTCTTTGGAGATTCCTACAGGGAATATTACAGTGATTTGATAGAATATGTTTAAATAATAAAAAAGATGGGAAGGAGCTGAGAAAGCAGCAGAGAAAGCAAACAGAAGAAAAATAACAACTTGGATTGGAATACCACATTACAGGGGATGAGCAGTGCGGAAGTAACACTGCCCAACCACTAGCTCTGACATCCAGTGGACCTAGGTGCATGTTGAATTATTACTGAAACTCTTCTAGTTTCTTTTTTCAGAGTTCTTTACATGCATGAGCAGGGACTTCCAAATTTATTTTGAGTTATACTTTAAATAAAATCCACTGTAGGAATGCACAGCACCCACCCACCCTGTTATAAGCAAGCAGGAATGTCCATGTTTATTTCAGCTTTTGCTTGAAGCAAAATTCAGCAGCCTTTCTACAGGAGTCTGCACTGCAGCCGGTTGCCAAATTTATTTCCATGACAATCAAAGGGCTTGGATTCCCATGGTTGCCACGGTTTTTGGTCAGCCCCGGGCATTGCCATGGGCTCAAAAGGTCCTGTGAAATTTGACAGCTGATGCTGGATGTGCATCAAGTTCAGCCTGGGTTGACTTTTTGCTCCCAAAATTGCATCCACCAATTTGATTCACTTCTCCAGTTCCCAAACACATGGCATTGGTTTTCTGGTGTCCTTCAATGAAATGGAGTAGTATAGAATTATTGTAGCATTTAGCCAACCCAAGTGGAATCTCTATTTGCCTGCTTGAATGCATGATATGTGTTCCAAATGAAGGTCCGTGCCATGATTTTCTTATGCGGTTATCTGATGCCCCCTGAGCTATTCATATAAATGAGGAGGGGTCGTGTTAGACTTAAGGACGCAAGGCTTTTAATCTTGAACGGTTAAGGAGTTAGGACAAGTGAAATTCATGCTGGCCTGTGAAACAGTGCCTCCCCCCCCCTTTTTTTTTTAAAGTGAAACTACTTCAGAAGCAGATAATTTAGAGTGGGAACACAATAAAGGCAAGAGAAGGTTGTGCTTTGATGTGCCATTTGTGCCCCACTGTTTTCTCCTCAGAACCATATGTTTAAACCCTGGAAGGGTGAAGCTGCTGTAGCGGGGGGGGGGTTGGAGATTGGGGGGGATTTTTTGGGGGGGAATTTGGTGTCAAGGACACTTACATGCCTTATTTCCTAAGGAGTCGTGTGTGTGTGTGTGTGTGTGTGTGTGTGTGTTTAACAATTATGTGCACTTGGTATACATGTACAGTTATAATGTATGGGGAGAAAAAAATGTTTTTACCACATGTACGTTACTGCTACACTATCAAGCAATATACTGCTATGCTCTGAAACACTTCTTTATGAGTGTAAATACATATTTGGCACCTGGTAATATGTGGTAAACAGCGTTCCGTGTTCCAGCTGCATGCTACGCGCTGCGGCAAGGAGAGTCACGCCGACCACATGACCATGGAGGCGTCTTCGGACAACGCTGGCTCTTCGGCTTTGAAATGGGGATGAGCACCACACCCTAGAGTCGGACATGACTGGATTTAATTGTCAGGGGATACCTTTACCTTTACCTTAATATGTGGAGTGTCCTCACATTCTGCAACTTAGTAGCATCATTTGCGCCAAAATAACCAATTTGTCTCATGGTACAGTGAGAAAGGGAGCTTTGGGTCAGCTAATGCTAACAAAAGTGTCCAGAAGCAGCTGACAGAGTGGTCTGCTCCAGCTGGCCTTCTACTGGGTGGAGCACGGGTGAAGTGGAGCAAAAGCAGATGACGGTGGAGGACTCCAGGACACTGTGGTTACTGCCCTGCCCTGCTTCAGCCTTAAGCCAAGACCTCTGAAACTACTGCAGAGTCCATTGCACATGCATGGAATGTGGCTTGACATTCAGCCATGGCTGGAGAGGAGAAGGTGGTTGATGGCGAAGCTCCCAAGAGGGAAACGTAGCTCAATTGAACTGCAGAGGTGGTTGTTATCACAGATAACGGTTATCATGGATGTTATCACTTGGGTGACATGTGTGTGCACTCACACGTATTTCCCAAAGCATGCATGTCTACAGATCTCTTGCCTTTGGGATTGGAATTATGATAGGGAACAGTGGATAGAGGGTGACTCAAAGTCCAAGCATTCCAAACAAACAAGCATTACTAACATGAGCAAGTGTTATTAAAATATACAATGAACAAAAGGAATAACATAAAATATGAACCCAATAACAACTATAACTGTTAATGTAACATGGAAATTTTCATGGCTGGACACAGTTTGTAGAGAAGCAAGAGATATGGGTAAAACAGCCATGTGTATTTTCTGAGATCAAGAAATAAAGATACTTTAAAATCTGTACTGTTGTCTGAAGACAATGTGGGGTGGAGGCTGAAGGGCAAATGATAAACACTATGAAGGCAAAAGGATGTCAATTCAACATTAGGGAATGTTTTCATTTTCTGATAGATGAGATGCAGCCATTTTATATACTTTTCCTTAGTATGAGGCAGGTGGGTAATTAGCAATTATACAGCATTCAATCTCAGGTGACCGACTCAGAGTTATGGAAGAATTGGGAGTTAGAGAGCAGAAGGTTGCTTTGATCGAACAATGCTCAAACACGCACATCCACACACAGAAGAGACAACATATAATCTTAGGGGAATTGAAGCTGCTTTCTCAGTCCCCAGTTCTGAAGGGTAACTCTGTAAATGATTAAAGTTATCTGAGGCTGTGTCCTGTTTCTTGGGCTTTTGATCAAGCTGGCGCAAGCAACAGGTTGTATGACAACTTGTCAGCCAGCTCAATAAAGACATACAGTACACCGAAAACTATTTTTCCATTCCTTGTTCCAGCACATGGGAAAAATTTATTTGTGAACAGATGAGTACAGTTGGAAAACAATGCCCGATAGCACTGGCATCTTATTGTGGCAATCTGCAGGGAAGGGAACCTTAATGATATCTACTGTAGATACTTCCTGCGTGTGCATAAACTTAAGAGCTACATTTAAGAGTTAAATAGCATTGTCAAAGGCTGACAGTATGAATCACACATTAAGTGGTGCGATGTGCATTGGGAGCATTATGGGAAAATTATTGTTTCCCCTTCTCTGCTACAGCAGTTCTATTTTGTTTTTTAAAAAATATTTTTGCGGTAGGACATTCCTCATTCTTTCCTCCTTTCGGCTTCTTTACATTCCTCATCCTTTTCTCCTTTTGGCTTAGAAACTATTATTTCGGAGGGTTTAATTGTGCAAGTGATTGTTGAATACTTTGCATTCCATTTTATTTTTGATTCCCCTTCCCCATTATTGCATTATTATCCCCACCATAAGTTATCTAGTGTTGCACCTTTAACCTTGCTTCCCTTCTCCTTTCATGACATTCCACAGAGTTGTGCCATTGGCCACTGCACTTGGACCCTGTACACATAATAGATTTCCCACATGTGCACATGTTAAATGCATCTTAAAAGCATGCCTGGTAATTCTCTGTAATTAAGGCCCAAATCCGATCCCCCACCTCCAGTGCTGCAGAAAAGGTGTGTGCTGCATCCTATGGGGTGGTGGCAATCGGACAGCCTGAAGGAGGTAAGTAAAATTATTTTGTACTTACCTCCTGTTAGGCTGCCCAGTTGGAAATGGGTCTCCTCGGACATACACCACCTATTTTGGTGGCATATGTCTGAGAAAAGGGATCAGGAAGTGTAATAAGATCCAGCACATACCATTGCCACCAGATCCACCTCCTCCTACCTCCTCTCCACCCCTGGTTCCTCCTCTGAATGCCCCCATCCCTCTCACTGCCTGTCCCCACTGCCAATTCTCCTGCCACTGGCAGATGGTGTCTTTGCTGTTTTGTTGGCCTCGTTGCACTCACTTGCGGCGTCTGCCTGGGAGCTAGCACTTCCGCCGGCGGATTGGATTGGGCTGTAAGAAAACAACCTGTGTGCCATGGAATTGCTGGGTGTATCATAAATTGCAGTTCTGATAAAATAATAAAAGAACTACTTGTGTATCAGATTATGATCATAGTACAGTTAGGGGTTCTCTAACATTAAGAACTGTTTGCATTAAATTCACAGACGTGAGCAGGGAATTCGGGGTTTGGTAATACATAGTGTGATCCTTTTTTTCAGCCAGAGAGCAATGAGGCTCCTGACATCCTAAATCAGATTGAACCTAGCTAATGCTCAACGGAATAAGAGAGCGAGGGAATATTATGAAGTAGAGGTTTTAAATTCTACATTACTGATATTGATTCAGCGAGATTTTATTTCGCGTATGAGTATAATTGTATTGATTTTCATAAAACCAGAGAATTGGAAATATAGCATGCACGCTGTTTAAAGTACACTGTGTTGTGCTAAAAATTGGCCATTTAAAAAAAGCCTGCCTAAGAACATGATGGTGGTAAGGAACATTTGCAAGAGAATAAAGGAAAATGTGCTTTCATTTATGTGCATAGGAGCACCAGCACATTATCAAGGTGCATTTAGACTTAGGTTTCCTCTTTCCATCTATGTACATAACTTGTTACTTTTTCATTCAGTGATATGTAACTGAAGGTTGGGTTACATTCACCATTAGAATGGGAATCCCTGTGGGGAGTTTCTTGTCTCTTCCAGTAATATTATTTGATTACACTCATTGCATGAATATGGTCAATATAACACGGAGCCAGAGTGTCTTGCTCTGGTAACAATTACTGTATGACTTGCCTTCCCCATTCTATTAGCGAGGCCAGGGAATCGTCCAGAGGACCAGGAGCACGTCTGATGCAAGACTGCTAGAGAAGCACAGGGTCTGTCCAATCAGGGAACCAGAACATTCACACAAGACTAGATGAATGAGATGTTGCACCAGCAAAAACTAGACAACTAACCAAGGGTTTCCTTTCTGGCCTGACTCCCTCACCCCCCTCTCCTGGAGCATTCATGAGTGGACACAACTTTAGAGCAGAGAGGCAAGGGTTGAAAACTATGTGCAGTCATGCACTCATGCATTTGTCTTGGGCAAGGCACTACTTCTCAATTTGAACTCCTCGACATAAAATGAACCTATGAACAACGTGAAGGTCAACTTGACAAATCCTGAATTGAAATACTTTTTTTGTTAAATTCCACTCTGTGCAGAGGCATTTTAGACCATGTTTAAGTATGGACATTGTTATTCATTCATCCATTCAGTCCATTTGTATACACTCTTGTTCAGCCATAAAAACAGGCCCTCAAGCCAGATAGCAATCAGATTAAATTATAATTAAAATCAAGATCAAAACTCAATTTAAAACACTCAAGCAACATAAAAGCAGCAAAGAACAAACACAAGCAGCAGTAGTATAAGCAATGGAATGTAGAATCTCAGAGGCATCTGGTGGGGCCACTGTGTGATACAGGAAGCTGGACTAGATGGGCCCTTGGCCTGATCCAGCAGGGCTCTTCTTATGTTCTTACTAACCATCACCCACCCAATAATATCTTCATAGCTTTTCTAAAAATGGGCAGAGAACAGCCCCAAATAGCTCCATATTTCAAAAGGACCCTGTTCCTTGTTGCCATCCACCAAGACTCTGAGCCCAATCCTATCCTTCTCCCCCTCCCTGCTGGTGTAGCCACGCCAAAAACAGGCATGCTGTATCCAGTGGGGGAGGCAGATCAGGAGAGGATTTATATTCCATTACACCTCTTAAGCCTCCCAACCCACAATAGGTCTCCTCAGACTTGCACTAGCCATTTCGAGAAAGGAGGCAAGGAGGCTGCAGGAAAAGGGGATATAAATCCCCTCCCGGAAAGGGGGATAGGATCCAGCATGCAGGAAAGAGGGATAGGATCTGGCATGAGCCCCTACCTCAGCCTCCCTCCCCCTGTTATGCCCCATCCCTGCCCCCATTATGCCCTCCCCCACCTCATCAGCGTGCCACCGGAGCACTTTTTATGATAGCACTGACTGTTTTATTGCAGTCAACGCTAGTGGAAGAGGCACTAGGACGTCAGCCAGTAAGTATAGGATTGGACCATCTATGGGTAAGCCATCTATGAAATACAGTACATGTAATGTAATTATTTCAAAATGATTGGATGGGACTTAGTTGTAAATTAGTGTTGTGGGTAGCCTACCCAACTTCTAGCAAAGCACCACAAAGAGATGCAAGTTTGCACTGGGGTGTGAGGTCTATGTTTGTGTGTAGCAGGCCAATTTTTAATCCAGGGTTTATGGTGGTAGCTCTTGTGATCTGCCATCGTAAGTCCTGGACTGATGGCGCAAAAGCCATGCCACTGTCATGCATGCTGGGCATGTATAACAGTGGCTCAGAGATGTCCTGCTGGAGCACATATGTTGGTGGTAGGTGTGGTTTGGGGAGGATTGGAGAAGAAAGTGGGCTGGGCAGGGGGGTGGGAGGGGTAGGATCATGGCAGCAGCAGTGTGTGCTGTGATCTCTTTCCCCGCTCTGAACCACCCCTGAATCTCCTCAGATTTATGCCAGCTAAATTGGAGGCCAGGCAGCCTACAGGGAGGTAAGTAACAAAGATTTTTACTTAATTCTCCTGGGCCATCTCCCCCCCCCCCCACATAGCATGCGACACGTTCTCTTTCAGTGGCACTACAGTACATGCTATGGGTGGGTGAAACATAGGATTGGATCCTGAAATAGGTAGGTCCTAGAAAAAAATAGATCATTGCTTCGGTGGGTCCACTTTATAAAATGCTATCTCATGGTCACATTACTCTGTTTCTGTAGATCTTCCACAATCTTGCATTCTTTATTTTCTTTTGTTTGGCCTCTGCACAATGAAGGAAATACTTGGGTGACAGTTCTAAGACATCACCACTGGCTATAATTATCTGGACTGTTCAGGAACATTTTATTTGAACCTTAATTTTATTCAGTTTTAGTTTACAATACAGCACTGGCGTCGCTGGAGGTGGGGCGAAACGCTAAGTTCCGCATCGCGCTAACCTCCGTTACTCACCGGCCTGAGGTGGCCCCGCCCCTCACATTCGGAGCCATTCCGTGGGGCGAAGACTTAGCGTTCCGCCCCACCTCCAGCGACACCACTGCAATACAGCTTCTCTCCAATGGACAGATTGGAGATATGCTGCAAAAATAATTGAGGTGTAAATCATAATCTTTTTTTGATTATGTGTAATCTTCTCCCAACAATGGTTCCCAATTCAGATTGGTGCATTTCCTCCTGTGTATGACCACCTACTTCATTTTTCTCAGTGGGACAATCTGGGCTTGCAGGAAACGCACTTAGGGTTGCACAAACTAGATTAACTTTTGAAAGGTACAGCAGTTGTCTTATTGTAGCACCAAAGCTATGGAATGACGCTGACCCACCCGTTAGCGGGTCGGCGCTGTTGCCTTGCCCCGCCCACGCTAGCCGGAGCGAGGTCTGGGGCCTTGGCAGCTGATTGGCTGCCGGGCTGGGCCAGGGCGGGGCTGAGGGGAAAAGCCGGCGTGCAACGGCTCTCCCCTCAGTCGCACCCGAGGAGCCAAAGCCCCAACCCTCCCGCCTGGTGTCAGTGTGAGACTAGCTGGCCGTCCTTTGGTAGGAATTTTTTTCCCTCAGCCTGATTGGCTTTTGGCTGTGGGTTTTTCGCCTACCCCATACTGCACCGGGATCGGGGGGGGGGTGTTTAAATTAATTAATCCCGGTCACTTTTGGCAGGTAAGCGTGCGGGTAGGGTAGCCAGGGAGGGACCTTGGTATACATCATGAGGTGGGCAAGGCCAGAGGGTGAGCCAGGATCGCTCAGAGGATGCCTTCCGGGTCAGTGAGGCTGGCTGGCAAACCCTTGGGTTGGGTAGCAAAGACCACCTTCAGGAGTTCCTGGAGAGGCCTGTGCTACCCAGCCACCTCAACCCTTAGGGGTTGGCAGTGATAGACCAGCACGGTCATGGACCGAGCTGGCCTTGAGCCAGGATGTCATGCCCAATATCAGATTGCGGGGGAAGTAGACGGCTAGTTGCCGTTTCCCTCACCATAGAAACCCGCACGCTGGGATAGAAGCCAGTTAGTTTTTCTGCTGCAGGTATTATTGTTGTTTTTGTTAATAGTTTTAATAAAAAGTGGCCCATAACCCAGACCTCGGTGTGGCGTGCATTATTTGGGGGGGTGCACAGGTAATGTTTATTTGGAGGGAGCTCCATCTGGAGCTATCTTTGCTTGCGTTTCAGTGGATTCTGGTGGAAACCTATTTATGGGCATTTAGAACTTTTGAATGGATTTGGACATTGAAAGATCTGAATCATCTTCTGATTTTTTATTAGTTGATGTTTTAAGTGGTTGGCGATTTTTAATAACACTTTTGACAGCATTTATTCATGTTTTATACATTTTGTTGACTGCTTTGATTGTATTTTTGCTAGAAAAGTGAGACAGAAATGACTAGGATTGAATGAAAAAACATAGGGCAGGGCAAAAAACAGATCCGTAAAAATGAGCCTCCCAGAACACTGATTCATTACAGAGCTCTCTGTCCTGGCTGGGATTGACAACCATTGTAGCCAATGAGAGCAGCACATTCTGGGTAATGTGGAGCAAATCAGCACCAGTTTCCTGCCTCATAGGAAACAATGTCCCCAGGGCTGCAATTTTATCCAGTACACAGTTTCTGGGAGTAAGCCTCTTTGAACACGACGACTTACACAATGACTTACTTCTATGTATTCATTAATAGGCTTGTGCTGCAATAGTGCTGTTTCATGAAGCATTCAACTTTTGGGGAATGTCTCCCTCATGCTATCAGAGGTACGATTTATCAGATACTGCAATATTGTTGATTGTTGAAACTAAGCAAGTGTTGGCTAGATCAATGGGAGAAATCTGGAAGCCCCACTGAGCTGAAGGAGCTGGAATGTATTCCAGACATTGATGATACGTCAATGTCTGGAATACCCATCAACCAAATTGGTTCCCTAGCAGCCCAATCCTGCAGAGCACATTGCAATAGTGGAAGGCACTTCCGCTATCGCAAAATGGCTGCCAACGGAGTGTGCAGCACTACGTCAATGGCCATTTCACATGCGCTGCTGCAAGGTGCAGCAGCATTGCAATGCTGTCACTGGATCCTGCAGCGCCCACCTGATCAGGTATGGCAGGAGTGGGGCAGGGAGGGGGAGGTACAGGGGGTGGGGAGGCTGAAGGAGGGGGAGGATCCAGCAGCAATGGTGCATGCCAAATCCTATCCCCTCATTTTTCAGCCTCCTCACCCCTTTCTTCTCCTCGGACTACAGAGCTGGCGCCAGTTCAAGGACACCTGAGGAGAACTGAGAAGGGGGAGGCTTAAGGAAGGGTAAAGGAAAATAATTCCCCTTTCCCCTCCAAAGCCTACTGATCGCCCCCCGCCGCCACCTTTTTGGCGCAGCTGCATCAATGGGGGGAGGGAAGGCTAGGATTGGCTCAAAATGGCTTACATATGGCTCTGCAGTATTCTTTCACAGAGATAAAAAGGACAAATCTGCAAGCAGAATCTTATTTCCAGTAGCAGACCATTCACACTTGATGTCTCCTAATGATCCTAGACAGTGTAGTTTGTTAAAGGCAGGTCATAGTCTTTTTTTAAAGACACACAAAAACTCAATTCTTTTGTTTGTCTGCACTGCAGAACTATCATTCTTTTTGGAATGACAGAAATATCAAATGTCAGAACATGAGGAAAGGCAAAAAAAGAAAGAAAGAAAATGGTATGGAAGGACTTTGAACAGTAGAAAAACTTTATCCCTTCTGAGCTCAACTATTTCTCTTGAAGCTTTAGGACTCTGTGTGTAAGCATGAACTCCTGTGGAGCCAAACTTTAAATTGAAGACTGACAAGTTTTGGCCTGTTGATACTTCTGTATAACTCAGGGCCCAATCCTATCCAACTTTCCAGCACCAATGCATATGCAATGTAGCTCTGAGGAACCTTGAGGAGACCTCCGTGACTGCCCCACCACACTGCAGGATGCAGCACATGTCTGCGACAGTGTTGGAAAGTTGGATAGGATTGGGCCCTCTGTCTGTATATTATGGAAGTACCCATTTCTTGGACCTGAAAACTATCAAGAACAGGCCTTTGGTGCTTGAAAGATGGGCATCAGAGATTTGACACTGCTAACCTTCACAGAGTTACACTGAAGAAAATATACTATAATATATAGGCTTACCTTATTTTTGCTGACCCAATCCAGGAAACCCCCCCCCCCCCCGATTTTTTTGGAGCGCCAATTTTTTCAAAAAAAAATTATGTTTTTTTTTCTTTAGATGGGTTTTTTATTTTTTTTTAAAAAAAATTACTTGCCCCCTTACTGTGTCTGCCGCCGCCGCTTTTTCTGCAGCCTCGCTGCTAGTGTTGTCATTGCTGCTGCCATTTTTGTTCTGGACAGCTGCGCACAAGCGGCCGGGGAGCCCTTCAGAATGAAGGGATTCCAGGCCAAGCCATGCATGCAACGCGGCGGCAGCATTTCAGGATGGCGCCATACGTCCCGGGATGCCGGGACCAGAACCTGAAATCCAGGAGGGTCCCGGCCATACCGGGACATATGGTAAGTCTAATAATATATGTCGGTAGAGCAAACATTCCCAGGATAGAAGACAGCCAAATGTTTTTATGTGATCCACTGGGAGTAAGTCTCATTGAACTCAATAGAACTTATTTCTGAGTAAATGTGCATTGGGTTGTGCTGTGTAAGTAATATAGGCGGATTGTCAACCTTGTGTGAAATTTAGATACTGAAATTTCAGTACTAGACTTCAGCTGTGTCTATGTCTGTTGCAATACAGTCCATGTCTGTTGCAAATGAATATTTTTTTTGTTCTCTCTGAATATGACATTTCAGCCTTGCTTATATATAAAACACGTTTTCTTGATTGATTGATTGATTGATTGATTGATTGATTGATTGATTGATTGATTGATTGTCTCTACTAGTTTACTTTTTGGAACTTATGGGATCCTCTCTTTTTTTCATTTTGTGTGCAAAGTAATCATGGCATTTTTAGGATATACATTTATTTTGGAATGAATGAAAAAAATGAAGTAAATCAGGCCAATCTGGTTCAATTTTTCATTTGTGATAAAATGAACACAGAGAAGTCTCAAATGAAACAAACGGCATATTTATGTGTGGGGGGGGGGCGCTCACCTGTACTGCAGAAGAACTAAGGGCTTCTTCTTTTTAAAAACTCTATTTAATATTTAAAAAGTGTGACAGATCAGACAAACTGAGGGAAAATAATGGTGGCCCTCCAGGACCTCTCCCTGTTATGAAAACACATGGGGGTAATGAAACAGATGAAATTAATTACAAACGAAATGTGATTGTCCCTTAATGACTAACAAAATGAATGAGGGTTTAATAACAAAAACAAATTGAATAATAAAATGAAAAATAATTCTTGCACACTTCTCATTCCATGTGGTTCTCTGATTCTGATTTATTAATTCAAGGAACCCAACTTAGGTCCTGTTTTTTACATATTTGTGTCCTTTTGTTTCAGCACTTTTGCAAATTGTCTCCTTCCATGGAACGCTTTGAAAATCTAATTATATGCATGTCTCAGCATTCTCTGATTGCTTTTCTTTCAGTGTTCCTGATAGAATAGGTATCTCCTGAATACAGACATATCAGGAACAATAAATATCCATAAAAAAGAGATTATAATTAGTAATGAATTTGGTTGATTTCCAGGACACTAAAACTGTCATTGCACAGTGGATATTCCAGGTTGAAGCAACAGCTAAGTAGCTAAGGTATTTCTAATAAATTCGGTGCAGATTAAAATGAATTGCAACTCAAAATAATAATGAAGTTGAATAAATTCCAGTAATTAGCTGCACATGTTGTTAATTTGCACATATCCTTTGTTCCTGAAAAAAATTCAACAGTTATACAAAGAAGCAAATAGAATCATGATGTTTAAGTGTGAATGGAAAATATTCCAGCAGAACAATCAGATTTGGCATGGAACCATTTCCAGTGGCTATTTGCATTTAATTGTCAGTGATAAATATGAGGACGCCTAAATATATGTAACTACATCTGCACATATTGATTCCAGCTACCTCATCCCTCTGCCTCTCATTTCCTTCATTTCTCTCTTCCTCTGCCTTCTCCTGTCTGTCTAAATTTAGAATGTAAACTCCTTCAGACTTCATATGATGATGGTGGAGTGACAGTCTTGGGACGTGCTCAGGTGCCCATGGAAAGAGCTTGGAGTGGGAGGTGATCTCTGAACATAAGAAGAACCTTGCTGGATCAGGCCAAAGGCCCATCTAGTCCAGCTTCCTGTATCTTGCAGTAGCCCCACCAGGTGCCTTACGGAGCATACAGACACCCTACTTCTAAGCCAGGAGGTTGCTTATGGTTTGTAACCTGTGATGGACTTTTCCTCCATGAATCTATCCAAATCCCTTTTAAAGGCATCTAGGCCAGGTGCCATCACCACATCCTGTGGCAAGGAGTTCCACAGATGAATTACACGCTGGGTAAAGAAATATTTTCTTTTGTCCGTTCTAACTCTCCCTCCACTCAATTTTAGTGCGTGTCCCCTGGTTTCTAGTGTTGTGCAAGAGGGAGAAGAACTTTCCTCTATCCACTCTCTCCATCCCATGAATAATTTTACATGTCTCACAGTGCAATCCTATCCAACTTATGCCACCGGCTGAGCTCTGCTCAGTCCTATCCAACTTATGCCACTGGTGTAACCAGCGGTGCATTGAGAACAGGAGGCCCCAGAATGGAAAGGGAATTCAAATCCCCTCCAAAAGGGGGATTCAAATGGGATTTGAATCCCCTTTCCATTCTGAGGCCTCCCGTTCTTGCTGCACCACTGGTTACACCGGTGGCATAAATTGGATAGGATTGCGCTGACAATCATGTCCCCCCTCAGGCGCCTTTTTTCTAGGCTGAAAAGCCCCAAACGCTGTAGCCTTTCCTCACAAGGGAGGTGCTCCAGCCCACAAATCATGTTGGTTGCTCTTTTCTGCACCTTTTCCAATTCAACGGTATCTTTTTTGAGGTGTGGTGACCAGAACTGGATGCAATACTCCAGATGTGGCCTTACCATCAATTTGTACAATGGCATGATGATATTGGCCGTTTTATTCTCAATCCCTTTTTTAACGATCTCAATCATGGAATTGGCCTTCTTCACAGCCACCACACACTGGGTTGACACTTTCATCGACCTGTCCACCAGCACCCCAAGATCTCTCTCCAGATCTGTCACAGACAGCTCAGAACCCATTAGCGTATATGTGAAGTTTTGATTCCTTGCCCCAATGTGCATCACTTTACACTTACTTACATTGAAGCGTATCTGCCATCTGGAAGACATCTAAGAATTTCAGCTTAAAAGTGATTTCAGCTCAGGGTTCCATGGTATCACCTCTGAGGGTCTTCAGAAGCATTTACTCAGAAGGCACAGACAAGCATAGGCAAGACAAAACCAAACCAGGCAGGTCTGATGAGGTTCCCTGCAATCTAGGAAATCTGAAAGCACAGCAATAGTGGCACAGCTTGGGAGACTATACACTGCACCAGCAGGTGGTGCCATCAAGGAATGGTGCACACTCATTGGCTGTGAAATCCAATCATTCTTAATATAGAGCCAGCGGCAGAACTTGGGTGGAGCGCGTGGAGCAGGAGCTCCAGGTGCTCAGGCGGGCGGGGGCGCGCTTGGGGAACTTACCCTCGGGAAGCGCCGCGTTGCCTCGGCCCGCCCGCCCCCCCTGGAGCCCGTTCGGCTCCAAAATGAGCTCAAAATGGGTGGGGGGCGTCAACGTGACGCGAGGGGTGCGTCGACATGACGCGATGCAGGCCCCGCCCCCACGCGCCGGGAGGGCACCCGCCATTTCTGTATAGAGCTCTGGAGAACTGAAAAGGGAGTATTCTGAAAGGCATGAGGCACATTAGGTCAAGGGGGACCAGAGAGAAACCTGCACCTGGAGTGAAATTTTGTTGAAAGGAGGAATGAGTCCCAGTTGGGTGCAAAACCAACCCAGACCAGTCTTAGCTGAACAAACAATAGGATCATTTCTTGATAAGGAAGCAGTAGTTTAGGAAGATTCCCCAACCCATCAGGAGTTATCACAAAGTGCTAGGAATATCAGTGGGTGATAATGGCAGCTGTTTGGTTGCCTAGCGGGGCTGACTCATTGTTTTTCCTGAGAGGTGCTGTTAAGCGAAATGGCCACAAGTGTTACTATGTAAATCCTAGCATGATATGTCACCTTCAGCTTCTCTAGTTGATAATGAACCCTCAGCTTGCTTCCAAGGGCACAAGATGTCAGGAAATGACTGCAGGTGTCTTTTTAATCTCCAGGCCAATTACCAACCAGCCTTTTATGTGTACGAAATAAATGCTCATATTTGATGCTGGTTACTCTAATTGTTTTTGTACTACTGACATTTTGTTTTCAAAAAGTCAGTGTGTGTTGCTTTCACCGACTTGAATGGCTCCGAAAGCGAGGGGGTGCTTCGTGCTCCCGTGTAACAGACGGTCTGACCGCAGTGGAACTTAGAGCTCCACCCCCCCCTGCAATGACACCAGTGCCTGCCTGTGTGGAACCTCCACTGTCATTCACTTGGTTGGGACCCAGAAGAGAACACCTCTGCAGTTACGCTCAAGCTCTGGAACTGCGTCCCCCAAAAGGTATGGCTGACCTCAACACTGCTGCTCCCTCCCTGTTGAGTGTCTAAGACCTTTTTATTTCAGCAACCTTTTAATTTCTTGTTGCTATTATTTTTATATGTTTTTAGCTGACCTGCTCTTTATGCTCCCTTTTATGCTGTTAATACCATGTGGTCTTCCTTGTGCATGTACTGTTGTGGTTTTGCTGTGAGTCTTTTGATTATTTGGCTGTTTTACTATTTTCTATTGGACCCTGGTTGACCTGGTTGTTAGCCACCTTTTTGATAGGGTCGAAAGGCAGGATTCAATTTCTTATAGTAAACAAATGTTGCTGTTTGCTCAGCTCCCATATGAGTCTATCAGGTTTCACTTCTTGACCAGTCCCAGAATCTGTCTATGATGACCCTCTTAGGTACCATTATCATTGAAATATATAATTGGCGACCCTAGGAATATGTGCTTCATGCTATTCAGGCAAAGGATAGTATGCTAGACATGCACTGGGAGATTTAGATTCAAATCTCCATTCAGCTATGGAGCTTGCTGGCTTAGGGCCAATCACTGTCTCCCAGTCTAACCTATGTCATAAAAGATATGGAGAAGATTAAATGGTATAACCCCCACATGCACCCTGTAGGGGTTTGGATAGTGGTGTGCATAAATGAGAACAATAAATAAAAGCCTGATGTTTCTTTCTTTAGTTTTACTGTTGGCTATTAATTGCAATTTCCTGCAGAAACAACAGAAATAGCATGGGAGACATGCACCTAGGATTGCAGTCATCATAATGCATATTGAATGAATAAAGGAGAGGTGGTGGAGGGATAATGAGAGCAGTGGGAAGCAACACTTAGGCATCTTGACTTACATTCCATTTAATATCTAATATCTAATTTCTGCTTGAGAAAGCTTGACATTACTTCATGGTTTTTGCTTTCAATTGCCTTGTATTTCTTCTCGGAGATGCTGAGTTATTGAACCATAGGGTGGGCTCCAAGGGGTTTACGTATTCCTTTTAGTTCTGGAGATGTAAGCAGCTGTACCACAAAGACTTTTATATGGCTATTTCTTAGCATCGGCTATAAAAACGAATCCCCCTCTTTTTTTGGGGGGGGGTTATTCCATTGATTTTGTCTGTACGCTCAGGAACTGGATTGCCGACCCGCTAATATTTTACTGGTCCAACCAATAAAACTGTGCTCTTTCAGGCAACCAGTATTTGGGTCTGAAAAGTCATCACATTCAAGGATCTTCCAGTCTTCACCCATGAGCCTCCTGGTTCAGCTTTTGCTTTGTCCTTGGTGGCCCATTAAATTACACCTGTGCAGGGTGGGGGCAAACCCTCCCCTAAGGGGCAGGGAAGAGCAACTGCAACAGTATGCTGATGCCAGTGGTGGCACCATAAAAAATATTGAAGGCTGACACAGAAGCAGGTGTTTGCTTTGCCCCTTAAGTTAATTTTGGAGAGAGAAATAATGGTATAGAGCAGGGGTGGCCAATCCGTGCTCCTCACCAATTGACCACTGCATCCATTTCCCTCTTCTTCCTCTGTTATCGCTCTTGTGCTGATATCTAGATTGTGAGCACCTTGGGACAAAGACCCTACTCTCATTCTTCGTAAAGAACCATGTACATGAATGGCTGATCATCACCATCTTCATCACAATCACTACATCAAAAAGAAGCATAAAAGAACATTTCTCACTAATATTCTAACTTAAAACAAAAAAACAACATTCAGAACTCAGTGCACAAAATACATGGCAACTGCTACACACAGTTTTACATGCAGGTACAAATGCTGGAGTTAAAAAGAAGTGAGTTGGCTGTTGTGTAAGGCATCATTGTACTTTTCACCGTAGGTCCCAGTCCTTTCTTGGCCATGATGACTCAGATGCTTCTCAGGAGGCCTGAATGCTTTCATGCATTCTTAGTGCATTTAGGCTAACAAATACACTTTGGGTAGGCTTACCAGATTTTCCCAGGACCCTAAGGGGGTGGAAGTGACATCACGGGGGGTGGGTCAAGGAACCGTGATGTTACTTCCTCCAGAAGTGCCGCCACAGGGGTGATTCCAGCCGGCTGTCCTTGTGTGTTGTGGTGCAGAGAAAAAGGTGTGCTGTTTGAGATCTCAAGTTAGTGTCCAGCATGAAAATTGGTTGGCCGAGTTTTATTTGTATTGTTAAGAGTTAACCAC
This sequence comes from Plestiodon gilberti rubricaudatus, assembly GCA_026170595.1. Lineage (NCBI taxonomy): Eukaryota > Metazoa > Chordata > Lepidosauria > Squamata > Scincidae > Plestiodon > Plestiodon gilberti. Next base: position 83,238,060 of record JANXHW010000004.1, on the reverse strand, counting down.
AAGGAATATGGATAAGAAGAAGTGTCTGGTCACTCCCAGTGGTTTTGAACTGTTACAAAGTTCAGCTACATATTTTTCTGGGTGCTTCTAATTAAGAATTATGACTGAAATTGTGATAGAAGGGACTGCATTGAAGTATATTGTGAACACATCTGTCAAAATTACGTTAAATTAGAACAGGGCTAGGAATTGTGAGGTGTGATGTTTCTATCAAGTTTTAAATGTTGACTTTATAGGATGAGACTATTCAGTCGCTGTTCATTGAGATCAATTTATAGTACCTACCAGACATATTACTTGGAGAAAACTGTCTGTAGGTAATATTTTCAACTTGTTATTTCTTTAATGGACATTAGATAGGGTGGAAAAGAACATGGCTCTAGTGAAGATGTTCATTTTTTTTCTGTGCCCTGGGGGTGATTGTGGGGGTGGTGTATAGTGGTTGCAATATCTACTACTTGATGTAACAACGGACTTTGAGTGTGATGAATACGAGTTGCAAATTGTCGTCTTTGTAAAATAATGTTGGATTTCTTGAAGGCTTATAATGACTATTACAACCCAGGCCCAAACTTCAGAGGGGGTTTCTAAACTGGGGAAGTTCATTTCTGACTGGCTCCCCATGCTTAACGCCAGAAACATTGCTATTAAAGCTGAGCTATAAAATACTGTACACATATTTCATTCTAAGGGCACATTCCTGTCGCCACCCCAGCCTGTTCTGTGGCTTTCCTAGTTATCAACAGTCCTGAGTTAGCAGATGTTGCCTTCCTTATTACTAAGGTAGCTCCTCAACCCATTTCTTGTGGGGAGTTTGGCAATATATATGCCAGACAAAGACTGGTGTACCAGAAGCAGCTGAGAAAGTTTCTGAATTGGCTTCTGCATCTCCAGGCTGCCGTAGCACAGTGGCAAAGAATCTGAGCTATAAATCCAGATTGGTTTAGTTTGAAACCTGCCTTTGCCATGAACTCACTACTAGGTGGCCTTGGAGACAAGCCGGTTCCTCTCACCTTCAACTCCCCAGCTGCGTTGCGGGGATAATAAAGAATACATCAAGAGCATACTTGTGGAGCAATTTGCAAACCCAGAAAGCACTACACAGATACGAATTATTATTATTGAGGGGTACTTGAAAGGGGAAATGAGGGGGACGCATCTTGTTGGAACAGGTTAGAAAGCCTTGGCAGACCCAATGTTCCCACGATCCCCTTTTGGAAGAACCGGAGGTTATAAGAAGCTGTTGCATGTACTGAAACACTGTCATAATGCATCCCCAGCAGGAGGTGTGAACCATATTTTTGAATTATCTGCAGCTTCTGGAAAGTATTTTTTTTCTTCAAAGAACCCTACGCAGAGTGCATCTGAAGGCCATGAAGGTAGGAATGACAATTGCCAGCATTGCCTGACTATAAAAATTAAGGCAGTATATTGCAACTGTGATTTAGTAGAACAATTTAAAAAGAAGAAGCTCACAGCAGGATATTTAGTCCAAATCTTTTGATTAATAGTAGCAAAGGCTATAAAGCTTGTGTGACTATATAACTGCAGGCATCCCACCCCATTTGCCTTTAGAACTTTGGAAATGCACGTCTTGGCAGTGACTGCCAGTATGTATAAATGAGGTGAGTTTGGTTCTTAATCTTGCAGACAGAAACAACCTTGAGTTTAAATTGTGACTTGTCTCTTCTGCAATGAGAAAGCTACAGTGAAAGCATCAAACAAAGGCCTTGCTGTTCATGCACAGTCCCTCCCATGTGCACCTATGATGTCTTTGGGCAAGGGCCATAGATCTCCTACCTTTATTAGTATTAAACCCAATAATTTAAGCACTGGATTAGTTTCCCAGAATAGCTTCACACAAGGTTCTTCAAGGTTTCAGGATGTGAAACTGTAGAGCTAGATGAGGCATGAAAATTGCATTGTGTCACCACTTTACTACTTTGATTCAGGACCGTGGACATCTGAAACATCTGGTTGACAATAATCTCTAAATTAAGCACCGTGAACAGTTGCTTCTGTGCCTGTAGTAGCTATCGGTTCCAATAGCTGTTACAGGCATCTGAGGATAAAAAGCTTCCTTCCAGTTATCTCTTTGCTCCATGCTCATGACAGAGACAAGTAATAACACCCACATACCCTGCTAGCAGTACCTCATTTTCATGATTAGCCAGAGAGGAAGAAGGAAGCTGATGCTACCAGTCTGTTTTTCTTTCTTGTTCTCTCTGGCTTGGCTGCTTTCTTCGCTGTTGAGAAGATGAAGAAAGCAAGGGAAAGCAGCCAAGCCAGAGAGAACAGAGAACAAGAAAGCAACACAGATCTGTGAGGTCAGATGCTGTTGAGCTGGCAAATATGATGGTGGTTCTACCTTGCTTTCAACATGGCACTGAGAATAAGCTAGAAGGTGGATTTCCATCAGTTGACACCTTTCATAGCCATTGGTATCAACCAGTAGGTTTTGGTTCATCATACATGAACCCATAATCTGATTCTTGAGACTGCTGTATTTAGATTGATTTTTTTAATTGTTTGATTGGATTCAATATTGTGTTTTATTGCAATTTAACTTTTTGATTGATAGATAGCCACCGTATGCTGGCTTTCAGTAGGGAAAGGCCAGGCAAAAATCACTGAATGAGTTACCATGAGTTACCGCAGTGTTTCTCAAACTTGATAGGTCGTGACCTGATTTCTGGTGGGTCCCAGGTAATGGAATGATCAGATAAGTAATTGCCACAAGCCCTGAGGCTATTCAAAAATCAGATAGCTACTAATTGCCCTTCAAAGAGCTGAGCTCCTGCAGTTTGCAAGATAGCTACTAATTACCCTGCAAGCAGTTAAGCTCTTTACTTGTAAATAAATAAATAAATAAATATATTTATTTCTAGATGACTTTTTTAAGTCTCACAAAGCTAGGTGGGTCCCGATAGAGTGTCATTTTAAAAAGTGGGTCCCAGTGCTAAAATGTTTGAGAACCACTGAGTTATTTTCAAAGATTTAATTGTTACGGGCATCATAGCCATGTATAAAAACAGACTTAAATAAAAACAAATAAAATCCTACTTGCGTCTTCCATTTTTTTCGGTTTCAACAAGACAGACAACAATCTATTAAAATCCAAAGTCCAGAGTTCTAAAATTCCAACGTTTCGTTTCCTGTTCCTAGAAACATCGTCTAGGAAACAATCTAAGAGATTGAAGGTATTATGCACTGAAGTTAGCGCTGGTTATTTTTATCCAGGAAAAGCGTGGGAACGAAACGGCTCGAGTCGGGCTGCAACGGAAATGATCAATTAACTCACTGTTCAAAAGCAGCAATAGGAGTATTGTTTCCCTAGGTTCGTTTGCAGTACTACATTCAGCAAACACTTAGTTCATTCACCATTCTTCATTCAGCAAACAACTTAGTCCCTTTTTCAGTGATATCGTTTCATGGGGATTCCGTGTCCTGGGATGACCCTGTTGTAGCGATCTTTTGCGGAGCGAACAGAGCTCCGGTGCAGCATGAAAGCTTTCGTGCAAAGACTGAGTTATTTATTTATTTAATTTATTATAAGAATTTATATGCCGCCTTTCTCCCAGCAAGGGCACTCAAGGCGGCTTACAACATTAAAATAACATATACATTAAAATAATTAACAATTTAAAACAATTAAAAAATTAAAAAAATAAAACAATTAAACAACCCCAGTGGGTCACCTCTATTTACAGTTGTTAAAAGCCATTTGTTGAAAGTTAAAAGTCAGCCCACCATGTCAGACATCGAATGCTAGTCTAAAAAAAATGTCTTAAGGCCCCGCCGAAAGGTCTCTAAAGCTGAAACCAATCCTAGTGCAGTAACTCATGGACCACCTCCCATCTGGTCTTCTGCCAGCCCACAGCATGCAGCGCATACTCCATTTGTGGTGGTGCATGCTTTGGACTGGCAGGGGATAGGAATGGGCTATACAAATTAAACAACTTACCACTCAACTTTTCACGGGGAGTGCCTTCCAAAGGCAGGTTCGGCCATCCTACTGTACTCAGGTTTTGCAATGAAAAAAACCCCAAATGCTTATACTCTTGTAGTGTTCATGATCTTTATGAAATTATAAGGTTTGGCATGGTACACCTTGTCAGGTACATCTGTTCTTGATTTTAGGCATACTATAATTGAGATGAACTGCTTGGTTTACACACCAACTTCCAAATGAGGTCCCCTATTCATTAATTCATTTTTTTAACAGGGGCCACATTTTGAGACAGATGCGTTCCTACGGTGGGGGCAGTACTGTAAGTTGTGCCCCGTCCTAGTCCCTGTTTACAAGCCGGCACGAGGCGGCCCCGCCCCCTCGCCGTTGGAGCCATTCCGTGTAGAGAAGGCAATTTCACATTTTTTTATTTTTATTTTTCACATTTCTATACCACCCTTCCTCCAAGGAGCTCAGAGTGGTGTACATATTTCCTCCCCTCCTTTTTGTCCTCACAACAACCCTGTGAGGTAGGTGGGGCTGAGAGATAGTAACTGGCCCAAGGTCACCCAGGAAGCTTCGTGGCTGAGCGGGGATTTGAACCTGGATCTTCCAGGTCTAAGTCCAACTCCCAAACCACTACACCATCCCTGCCCTTTGCCTTCGCCGCACTGAATGGCTCCAACAGCAAGGGGGCGGGCCGCCTCGTGCCGGCTTACAAATGGGGACTAGGATGGGGTGCAACTTACTGTACCACCCTCACCGTAGGAACACCTCTGTTTTGAGACAGCATATATGCAAAGGTTTGAGACAGCATATATGCAAAGGTCCCTTTAACAGAGCCCCTGTTCAAAAATGTTTGAAGACAATGGCACAATTATAGACAGAAAAGATGAGTGAGCAACTGTCTCAGTTCTTTTCAGTGTGGCTGCTGTACCGGAAAACACTTCAGAATCCATCAAACCAGTTTTCTTTGTCATGTCTTACTTCTTGGTTCCTGAAGCAACTGGAACAAGGTTCATCAAGCAGAAGCATATAGGTTCTGATCCAGCTTGGGGAACTAACTATGGAGAAGCTGAATGGGGAACCATGCAGACCAGTCCTGTGGCCAAGATTCTCTTCTCCCTTCCAGGAGCCAGAGAGTGGAATCCTTTTAATTTTGACCCGAGTGAGTGCTTCAAACAACACCTGAAAGAAAACAGTTTAAAAAAAGGGCTTCCCCCAATTTTTCTGGATTTTTTTTTGTAGAAATTAGACAGGCGAAACTATTTTTAAAGCAATTTTCAGAGTTCTAGGGTCACCCCACTGACCCCCCCAGAAGAGCAAAGATCACTGTTTTTAGGGGAAATGAGGTGCAGGAATTGGTTGCAGGGTACCCCCTCCTCACTGAAATTAGAAATGAAACTTTGGGTTTTTTTCATGGCCAGGGCCCTGGGTTTTGAATCCACTTTGTTTCCAACACCTCAGGTGCAGGTGATCAGTTTTACAGAGCTGTAAGTAGGAGCAACACAAGGCGTTGCTCAAAACACTCATTGGTCCTTATAGGGAAATCTTAATGTTGTTCCTGTAAGTTGGCTGTTTGTTTCTGGCTGTTTTTTTTCCTATTCCCCCCTCAGGCTGAGCCTAGCAGGGGATAAAGGTTGGGGTACTACACATTCTGTCTCCAGCCTCAAACTGACTGTTTGCAAGTACCTTACAGGTAGCTGTCGTTATATACTGATTTTTAGCTGGATTGTTGCAGGGAGCTCAGTTTAGCTGTTTATTTCAGGGGGGTTCTTCCCCCCCCCAGGCTGAGCCCAGGGCATGCTGAGGACAGGGGGTGAAGGTTGGAGTAATCAGAATTCTGTCTCCAGCCTCATGCAGCTACTGCAAAGTTCCTGTTGCTTTTGAGCAATACAGCTATGGTGAGCTCATTGCTAAGATATATATCATTGTAAAATAATTTTCAACTGACATTCTTCTACTAAGAAGTGCATTCAAAGGTCAGGAACTAGCCTGCAGCTAAATGGGGAACAGCTGCCTCCTTGTGTAACTGATAACTGTCATTACGTTTAATGGCAGAGGCATTTAAATGTCTCTTAAAAAAATTAAAGGGCTAGAACCAAGACAATCTTGCAAAAACTAACTCTAAGAGCTATAAAAATCCCTGGCAGGTAGTGACTTGTAACTTGGGGTGCACAGTGCTGAGACATATCCCTACAGACCCCTAAAGCACAGAAGTTGTGTGCAGAACACAACTATTTTTTTAGCGTTTTTGTGCTGAACTCACAACTAAAGCTGCAGCATTTCAAGGATTAGAAGGGTTATAAAAAAAAAAACCCTGGCAGATAGTGACTTGTAACTTGGGGTACACTGTGCTGAGACATACCCCTGCAGACGCCTAAAGCACAGAAGTTGTGTGCACAACACAACTATGTTTGTTTGAGCGTTGTAGTGGTGAATTCACAACTTCAGCTACAGCAATTAAAGGGTTCAAATGGCCATTAAAAAAACCCTGGCAGGTAGTGACTTGTAACTTGGGGTACACTGTGCTGGGACATCCCCCTACACAATCCTAAATCACAGAAGCTGTGTGTACAGCACAACTATGTTTGTTTGAGATCTTGTGTTGTCAGTTCTATGTCAGGTCTATGATTTACATAGGAATGAATGGAAAACGTGCCTTTAAACCACAATGACTGGCTGCTAACTTTAAACCCAATGAGTGGTGTTTACAACACCCATGCTACAGGTATATGGCACACCTGGGAATTTTTTTGCAGGTGTTTTTCTCTATTTGGGGGTACCTTAAACATGTGACAAACTGGCATTTGGAAGTTCTGGGGAAATATGGCCTCGTGTTGAAATGGGTTTTAAAAAGCTAAAATTCTGCAAATCTAGTACGAGTCCCATATTTGCGGTTTCAGTTTTCCATGGATCGAAATTAGTGTCCCAGAATGCCTTGCATGGCCATTTTGAATCTCACTGTAGCCATTTAAATTTTTTACCAGTGTTGCGAAAATGCACCAGCAGTAGAAGAGCCATCCATGCCATTTTGAAGCCATCCTCGTCATTCTGAAATTATGTACATGGGGGTTCGCTACTATCCATGGTTTCAGGTATCCACAGATATGGAGAAACAGCTGTATTTGGAGGAATGAATGGGACTGGATTCAGTTTCCTTCCCCACCAAAATCTGATCAGGGAGATATCAGGTGTTGAGAATGGGCTCTGCATGTGCATTTTTGGCTCTTTTGCCCAAGTTCCTTCAGATCAAGGTGATCATCTTTAGCAAAAAAAAAAAAAAAAAAAGCAATGGCAACAGGAATGCATGAGGCTATTTTAAATCACACATGCTTCAGTTTTTTGTCTAATTTAGTAGTGTGGTGTGTTACAGAGACATTTTGATGTGTTCAATCAGTGCCATATGTTTGTGGACAACACAGATGAGACTGATGAAATCCATAAACAGGTGCTGTTTCCCTCCTCCTCTTCAGCAGCTTTTAAGACCTTGTTCTCTGCATGTTGACTGGTAGCAAAAGCCTGTCTTTAGTAAAAGTTACATCTTTTTCTTGAGACCTTTGTACTGAAAAAAGACACCACGGAACACAAACTGTAGCAACAAAAGGTAAGTGGGCATACAATAAATCCTTCTTTTCAATTCAACAATGAGAAGGAACATCACAATGAAAAAAATACTCATGCCACTTGCAATTATACGCTTTTGAATATGGCCTACAGCTTACATCAAGAGCAGAATCCAACAAAAGACAGTCATGACTGAAATTGCATTGAAAGCAATCGGGTGGGACATTATTTGCTGGATTGTGCCCCAAATAGGAAAGTGCACTGCCTGATTTATTGTGGTCATATCCCAACAAAGCAACCTGTGATTAAATGTGCTACACCTAGAAAAACGACCATTCAGTTGAACTCTTGCAGTTGCCTCAAATATATACCTGCATGTATGAAACAGCTCTAGATAATCTGTTAAGGCACTCGTCGTGTTTCCGTTATGTTATGGTTATGGTTATAGAAAGAAAAAGCAAATTGAAGCACAATGCATGTAGTTTCCCAAGAAAATAATGGTTTTCCCACTCTCCCCCCACCCCAGTTGGACAATTTGAAGTAAACACAATCTATGGTCTTTGACACTTCTGTAGCTACTAACTGCAGAAGCTCTGAATCGAGTATAGCAAAATGCTATGTCCCTAGCAATTAGCTCAGTTATTTATTTCAAGTGCTCAGAAATCATGAAAGAAACCTCTGCATAATAGGCCAAGGGATCTGATGGGACTGCTTGGTGGGAAAGGGTGAAAAGGACAAAGAACACAGTACAGCAGCTACAATAATTGTAGGCAACTGTTGAGGCTGTGTGAATGGCATGTGTGTGAGAATGAATGGGCAAATAAATTTGTAATGGACAAAGAAAATGTTATGAACCAATCACAGAAAAGACTACCTTCATCATACCTGATTTGTGAATTTCCTGAAAGCATCTGACTGGTCACTGATGGAAACAAAGTGTGAGGGACTGGATCCAGATCAAGGAAATTGATAAGCAGTATGCTTACCAAAAGGAAAAGGAAGCACGTCTTTACACAGCACACCACTAGTTCATGGAATAAATTGTCACAAGATGTGGTGATGATCACAAGCTTGGATGGCTTTAAAAGAAGTTTAGGTAGGGAGAAAGAAAATTCATGACTATTGACCAAAAATAGCCGAATAGGATCTTCATGTTCAAAAAGTCCTAAATTATGATTATCAGATGCTAGGGACAAACAAATGCTAGGTTACTGTGTTCCACTTCCTGCTTGTTAACGTCTCATGGTCATCTGGGTGGCTACCATGGCAAAGAGAATACTGGGCTAGACAGAGGCATTTCTAAGGCAGGGGCGGTACTGTAAGTTGTGCCCCGTCCTAGTTCCTGTTTAAAACGCTGAAGGAGGAGGCCCTGCCCCCTCGCCGTCGGAGCCATTCCGTGCGGCGAAGGTGATGGGCAGGAGTGGCTCCGACGGCGAGGGGCGGGGCCTCCTTGTTCCAGGTTGTAAACGGGCACTAGGATGGGGCGCAACTTACGGTACCGCCCCTACCATATAAACGCCTCTGAGGCTAGAAAGACCCTTGGTCAGAACCATCAGGATACTTCCTATGCTCTTATCACCTTTGTTCTGATCTAGCAAGACCATCCCTACGTTTGTTGAAATTTCCAGCTTCAAGTTGGTGGCAGCAGGGCTGAATAATGTATCAACTTTTGATCACAAATGCTCTCAAAACCCTGATTTGCATGGCATTTTTATCTTGAGCTCCGACAGCAAAGTTATTTGAAGGTAACGTCTCACAGTGAAATATTTAGAGAAACCTGTTCATTTGAAGATGAAAACTTTGGAGAGACTGTATTTACATACACTGCACTCCAAAAGCTCTGAAGGAAAATGTTCTTAATGTGTTTGAGATGTAAATATCTTTCCTACTAAGTGGCTTAGTTATGCCCCCTCTCTCTCTCTCTGTTAATACCAGAAGATCAATTTAGCTTTCATCTTGAAACAGTAATGTCATTAGTGACATGGAAACAAGCTTGCTCTCAGTTAGGAAGTTGGATGAGACTCATCTGTATCTGCTGTCAAAGGAAGTGTGGGGGAACTTCTAAATCCACGAAAATAAATTCACTCTCTCCATGGTGCTATTAATCTACCCGGGAGAGATATCCAAGGTCCTGGGAAATACCACTCAAAAGCAGAATGGCAAGGTTATCTAGTCAATTCTTGACAGCACAGCTATAAAAGGATCGGCTCCCATCGGCTGGTGGTGAATGGTGCTAGACTTTATGGAGGTGCAACTCACTTCACATTGACATCAGTGGCAAAACTCCTATTGACTTTAATGAAACTGGATTACACTCTACTAATGAACCATATATTTGACTGTATATAAGCATTTCTTTCTCTTTTTTTAGATACAGTTGGAAGAAACATTGCAAGCCATTTTAGTTACATTGTGGAACAGCTTTAAACATCAGTATATTGTTATTAATTCCACCACATAACATAAGGCATCCTTTCTAGGATGTGAACAGAAACCAGCACTACATATATGAAATTAATAAGTGGTATTAATATATTTTGAGCTGGGGCTTGTTACATGGTCAATATTTTATTTCAAGTTGTGCAGGAGTCACAAATTTATACACACCTATATATAAAAATAAACAAAGCACATGCACTGCAAAACAAGAGACGTAACTGGTCATGGCCACTCAGGCAGGGATACATAAGATAGCAAGACATGAAAAGAATATAATGAGAACTCTAGTCGAAGCAGGAGAGAACAATCTGCAAGCATTTAAAACTAGGAACTGAATAGGTGGCTGCTTCCCCCCCCCCTCTACACACATACAGACCATATTGTACAGGTCTGGATCCCATGCCATTGCTCTTCCAACAGTCTCCCTCATCTCACTCTGCCCCTTTCTCCTTCTAAGGAGTTCCTCTCTTGTCATCGTCCCCTCCATCTCATTTCTTCTCCTCCTAACAGCCTCCTTTTTTTTTTACTGTGTAGTGAGTGAATAGTAGATAATAGCTTTCCCCTGACTAGTAAGGAAGTTCAAATAAGCCCCAGAAATTCTTTTGGTTTGAGCCACTAAAATAAAATACCCTTGCTTCCATTTTCCTTTCCTAGCCGAATGATTGTTTTTTCCCCAATGTACATGTTACATGTGTTTTAAAATACACTTCTGGTAACAATTGCACCTCTTTTGCCCTCTTCCCACAACTCCAGCATGTGTCCTCTTTCCACCAGGCTTACTGCCCAGTCCTAAGTGACATGCTGGCGGAAAGTGTGTTCTGCTGGTGTGCGTTGTTGCAAAAGCACTGTAAAGTGATTTACAACAGCGCAATAGCAAGGGACTCTGACAGGAAGGCTGGTGCCTTCCCGCTGGTGCCAGCAGTTGGCAGGTTGCCCAATGGGCCAGGTAAGTCCAGCATGGGGGGAGGTTGAATGGGGTGGGGAGGGTGAAATGGGGTGGCAACAGGGGTGGATATGTGGGTGGATTGGGCCTCGGAGGGGGGTAGATCGGCGATGCCAGCATGCGCTGTATCCAAACCCCCTTCCCGGACCTGATCCGCCTGCATGGATCAGTGCAGACTTGCGCCAGCAATATGGCGTCCAAGCCCATTGCACAGCCTTTCTCCATCTTTAAAATGGAAACAATGGTTTTCCTCCAGAGTCTGTTTGGACTATGGGTGAGATGACATTTGTAAAACTGGTTAGTATGGTAAAGAGATGAATAATACTCTGTTCTTTCTCAATTCTTTAAGAGTGTTCAGCTTTACTTTTAAAATACAGATCTCACAAGCCCAATAATAGTTAATTATGGATCTGTCACTTTGAAACAAATTTACTTTGATTGTGTTATCCTGTGAACTGGATTTTGTAGTTAAAGGTTTTAGCTGGGGCAGAAAATGATTGCCCTTCATCCTTGTGTAGAATATGCTTGCTGAATTGCATTAAGTGGTATTTATGGGAAAGATGTTCAAGCACTTCTTTCAGAAACATTGAGTTGAAGAGGTTTACTCAGCATTGTTGTTTGCTATGCCAAGTAGAAAGTAACTGTCTTTGATGTTCCAAACTGACTTCCAGTTTACGTCTGGGATAAACTGTGGTGAGGGCTGTGATGTTTCTAACAAATCCATTCCTTGACCCAGGCTAGTATTTTAGGATGTCTTGGGATAATGGCAGGCCAGTCCATCCCATAACTTACAGCACAATCTTGCACAACTGTTGGGCTGCTCGACTAGACTAAAAGGGGAAGAGAAGTTCTGGAAAGAAAGACAGCAGTCTGTCTGTTGCTGGATGATGAGAAAGTGCCTGATAGGCGTATTTAGCATCCCAGTTCTCATTCCTAAGTGTCCCTGATCCTCTGACTGTTAAAGTGCCTTAAATAAATATTGCAGCTCTTGGATAATGAATGAATGGGTGCAGGGGAGTCAAACCCAAATGGGTTGGGGGGGGCTAAATCTCCACCCAGCAGATGCTGACAGGCTATCAGCCCAATCCCATCTCCCGTCATCCAGAGCATGCAGTGCTACCAACAGAGCATGTGCTGCATGGGGGAGCACCAGACAGCCCATGAGTTTTTACTTACCTCTCTGTAGGCTGCCTGGTCTCCAATGGGTCCCCTGGGACCTAAGCCAGATCTTTAGCTGGCATAAATCCGAGGAGACTTCTGGGGGCGGGTCCAGGTCAGAAGGGGGAGGGATAAGATCTCTGTGTAAATGACTGCTGCTATCCTACCCCTCTTGGCCCTGAACAGCCCACAGCCAGGACCACTCCCCACCCTGATATGCTCCCAATCTTCCCCCGAACCACCACCGCCATTTACCTACCTGCTTCAGCGGAGGTTCTGCAGCCCGCTGCTGGTGCAGAGCTTCCCAGCTCCTGAGCCATTGGTGGCAAGCCTGTTTTGCTGACTTTCAGGATTGATACCCCACCTTTTGATAAATGCCCTCAAGGCAGTTTACAGAGCAAATTTATGTACAAACATAATAACATCTTTAAAAAAAAATCCTAATGATTAAACAGCAAATGAGCAACAAAATAATTAAAAAACAACAACAACCATAAACCATCTCCAAGAGACTGAAATACAGCTTCTCTTCCCAAACTCCAATGGCATCATGGTCCAACCATAGTTAGAGTTATAATTATGGTAAGCTAGAATTTATTTATTTATTTATTTATTTGGTGGCCTGATTTGTTATAATACTTTGCTAGGGTCAATTTTTTTTGAATAATAACTTCCTTGGTTTTTTCTTTTCTTTTCTTTTTCCCCTCTAACAGTCTGCCAGAGACGGCTTGTGTGGTATTACAACACCTAATCTATTCAACAATAAACATATATACCTCGTCTTTTAGTCAAAGATCTTTGAGTGAGTTAAAGGTCATAACATAAAACAAGATGTATATCACTCCCTCAGATATTATAGGGAACAGAAACACTTGACCTTGTACACTTGTTGGACAGCCTGGTATAGACTTTGCTGGCAATAGATTTTGCAAAAGCGGCCAACAAACCTAAAGTGAAATTTGAAGTGGATTGGAACTAGCCTACTGAGGAAACATTGGTAGGAATTTCAAAGGAAATCAAGTGAAGTGAAATAAAATTAGCAAAATCTCTCTAGAGTTTTTACATCTGTAGTTGCTGCTAACATTTCCTTCACGCAGAATTTCAGCTTAATTTGGAAACTTCTGCCTTGGAGAAAAATCTGTAAGATTTTTTTTTTTTTTGGAAGTGAAAATAATGTTGGTAAGATAAGTGAAATTTCTTAAAGGGGGTTCACACATTTTCTGCTTCTGAGTTGTAATGTAAAAAACATTTACAATATACGTTAATATGTTTCTGAGCACATTTTTAAAGGGAAACAGTTCTGATTGTTTGGCACATGTGACACCATAATAAATGTTCTGAAAACAAACAAACAAAAGGACCTGAATGTATTGTTAGAGAGAGAGACTAGGAAGCCTTTTTTCATACATAGATGCTCCTTAGGATGGAGTCGTCTATTTTATAAATAGATGAATTGATGTTTCCTAGAAATGTATTTTATAAATAATTCACACTGTGCTATGCTTGTCATAATAAATGAGTCATATTGATTTGATACAGCATTCATTTTTTTTTGCCTTCAGCTATTCATTGATAAATTCTGATCTTCTTAAATTAGTTTTCCAGTAATCACTGACAGCCAGGAACAAGGACTATATTGGCTAGACCCCTCTCGTGACATTGTCGGTTCTAATAAATTAAGGTATATCTTACGTTCTCTCTACCTATCCATCATTACTGTCTGTGTGCAATTAAACCACCAGGATGCTTCAATTCTCCCCCTAGTTGTTAGCAGTAAACCTCTGTGATATGTCTGGTAGCCTGTGAATAGCAATGAGGTCCATTTCAATGTGGTCTTTTTAAAGAAAAAAATCAGTTGTAATTATATTAAGTTAAAAAAATGCATAGAAATTGTGCTTAATGCTAATTGGCTGTCCAAGTATGTATATCATGGTTAATCTGAGGTCACAATCTCTTTGATGTGCCCCAGGTTTGCTATCATAGCAGTACTTAAGTTCTTGCATTCTGTATAAAAATGTTCAATGTGTATATTCAAATGTGATGACCCAGTTCACAAGATCTTTTTTTTTAATACAGCAATGCTGCAAGAGTTGATCTTTTCAATAATCTTATAAAGCTGAAGGAGCTGGTGTAGTGTAGCAGCTAAGAGAGGTATGCAAAACAAGACTTCTCTAGTTTAAATCTCTCCTCTAACAGCACAATCCCTATGCTTGTCTACTAAGACATAAGTCCTATTCAACTCAATGAAACTGGCAGCCCAAGCCTACCTAACTTTCTGCGCAGCGGTGCAATGAGGCCAGCACAGGCTGAGCTACATCCTATGCAGAAAGTTAGCAAGCTAGAGGTCTCCTTGGGGTAAGGGAACATTTGTCCCCTTGCTCTGGGAAAATTCCTAGCCATGGCAATGGGTCTCCTCAAACTAGCGTGAGCTAAATCACTGGTGCAAGTTTGAGGCAATCCATTTGAGAAAAAGGCCTGGGAAGCGGGATAGGATGTGGCAGAGGCGAAACTAGGGCGGAGCAAGCGGAGCACCGGCTCCGGGCGCCATCGCCCGAAGGGCGCCCCGCCCGCGAGTCTGAGTCGGACTCGGAGACTCGCGTCTCCGAGTCAGACTCGGAGACTCGAGTCCGACCGCCCCATCAATCGGGAGAGCCGGCTCGGGGACGTCTTCCCCGGCCAGCTGCCCGGGGCCTTCTGGAAGGCCCGCGCGAGAACGGTATTTATACCGTTCTTTTGCGCATGCTCAGACTGTTACTGAGGGAAAAAGGCTGCCCTTTTTCCCTCAGTAACAGTCTGAGCATGCACCTGAGCATGCGCAAAAACGGTAAATACCGTTCTCGCAGCGGGCCTTCCTTAGAAGACCCCGGGCAGCCGGCCGGGGAAGACCTCCCTGAGCCGGCTCTCCTGATTGAGGGGGGGGGTCGCCGCCTCCTCCCGGAGCGCGCCGCCCCCCTCCGGAGTGCGCCGCGGCCTTTGGCCACGGCGATATTCCATTACAGGGGCGCCACCCCCCCGTTGGTCCGGGCGCCCCCGGGGGCAGTTATGCCCCTGGGATGTGGTGTGCACCAGCCTTGCTAATCCCATCCCCTCCCAGGCCTGATCCGCCCACCTTGGCCCCCATCACTGTCCTCCCCATACCCCGTTACACCCCTCCCCTGCCTCCCCACTCTCCTTCACCCTGTTCCACCCTTGTGCTGCTTGGCATAGATCTTACCGGGTATGGGGCGCGCCGCTCCTTGGGTTGGTGTGAAAGAGCTGGTGCAGGCATTTGTGCCAGCCCAGCAAACTCCTATGCCATCGCAAAGCGCTTTACGATATTTTTGCCATGACTTGCAATGGCCCAGGATGTGCACCGGCCCAGGGGATGAGTAGGATTGTGTCATTACTTCTATGTAAATGTGTATAGGATTGTGACCTTGATGGCCTTAGGCAAGCCAGTTCCTTCCAGCCTCAGCTTCCCAGTTGTCATATGAATAATAAGACTTATGTACCCCACAGAGTTATTGTAAGAATTATAGTAAGAATATATGTGAAGCAATTGAACACCAAAACAAGTGCCATGCAAATGTTATCATTTGCATGGCGCTTTTTTAGTGTTCACGTGCTCCACATATATTCTTACTATAATTCTTACAATAACTCTGTGGGGTGAACAAGTCTTATTATTCATATGACAGCTGGGAAGCTTTAATTCTCCCCCTAGTTGTTAGCAGTAAACCTTTGTGAGGTTACTGTATACTGTATAATAATGCAGTAATTATCTAATGAATGTTATAGAATATGTTGAGACTACCTCTAAACATACTTTGAACCATCTCATAGCACAATACTATGTGTGTCTACTCAAAGCAAGCTCCAGTGAGTTCAATGGGACGGGCAGCCCAATCCAATCCAGCGCTGGCGCAGCAGGGTCGCACAGCCCATGCTGTATCAAGCACAGGGATTGAGTAGGCTGGAGGTCTCCTGGGGGTAAGTAGACATTTGTCCTCTTACCCCGTGTTGAGCCCCAGCCTGTTCAGTGGGGCTCATCGCAGGCCTGAGAAGCCCCATGTAAGGCTTCCAGGCCTGGGAAAAAGGATACAGTGGAGGCCATCTCTGCCGGTCCCGCCCAACTTCCAAGCCCGATACACCCACCCCTACCTCATTACACCCCCTCCCCACCCTCCCCCTCCCCCTCCCCCAGCCCTGCTCCTCCCAACCATTTGGCTTGGCTTTATGACATGTTTTCAGCACCCTGGGCCGGCGTAGAGCACCCTACACCAGCCCAGCCAGACTATAGGATTACGCCATTAGTTCCAGGAAAACGTATAGGATTGCAAACTTTGAAATTGAATCAGAATAGAGTTGTGATATGAGACCTTCAAATTATAACTGCTCCCACATGTACACCTCAGGTGTGTGTAAGAGCCCCTCCAAATGTCACTTATGTCAGAACTAGTATACCCAACACAGTACTCACTGTGTTCATACACATCACAGTGGCCATTTGTATAGCTTCCATGTGGTGGATAAAGAGAAATAGCAACTGTGTTGGTAATGTGAATATCTCCTGGACATATGTTGAATCAGTCTAAAGATCACAAATAAACACACCAAAGACCACCAAAAAGTCAATTCCCATTAACTTCACCATATAAATTATAATGGTATGAATTAGTGCTCATTCAGTGTACCATTTTGCTTTCCATCTCGGCATGGAACCTTGGGCAAAAACTTCTGTTTTCTTTCCCCAACAGAAGTTGATCCTTTGATTTGCCTATTCTGAATTCAATAGCATTGCTTTAGCAAAATTGCTACACTCAGATTTCACCTCTGAAATGCAAACATGACAGCCTGCATCAGATATGACATTAATGCAGTATTACATCTGTACCGGATCACACTCTGACTGACACTACTTGGCTTAAGAGGTCAAAATGGCTGTTAAATCAATCACAGCTTTCAGGAAAGGGCTGATTAGTTTCTTCTCTCCATAAAGGTTCTGCCTTCACACAAAAAGGGTGGGGGGGATTTGTCAATGGTGGAATGAATACCTGAGTAATTCCAAGATTGTTTCACTTTTCCTATCTGAAACCATGGATATATGGATGAAGAGACAATAGGTAATTCACCAGGCAGGAACTCCCAAATGTATCAGAACATTTTGCTTTCAATGTAACTTGGTAGCATTGTAGTGGACCCTGTCCCCCCCCCCCCCCCGTGTGAAATTTCACTAATGTTAATCACAACTCTTTTTGCTTCCTGGGAAATATCTTGGATGTTTTGCCCACCCAGGATCCTGCAAACTTGAGTCAAACTTCAGTGGAAACTTTAGTCCATTTCAGACTCTTTTTTTTTGCTTTATGTCTTCTACTTTAGCCAGTTTTAGAGGCCACCATATCAGACATGTAAATTGTGGTTGAGAAACTCATTTTGAAAGTTTGCCGTTTGAAGCAAGTTTCAGAATTCCTGCCAAGGAGAAATATCTGAGCACATTCAAGGGAAGTCAAATGTGGTCCTACAAGACAAGTGACATTTCTCAGGCAGCTTCTGCACATCCCTAAGGAACAAGGATAAAAAACAAACACCATATATTGGCATGCCTATGTCCAAGTTACAGTATATTCATTCTTGTATACACCTTATGGCTTGCTTGCATGGAAATGTAATGTAGGACTGAGACTAAATTAATAGTGACTTTCTATTTCACTTGTAAAAATACTTCACAACATAATTTTCCTTATGTTTCTGTCCTACCTCAGAGAGGTTGTGGTGGCGGCAATAAAATGGGTTCAATCTGTGCATGCCACCCTGGGTTCCATGGGATGTTTACAGTTTATATTGTTTTTCAGCTGCAAGAATCCCAACGACTGGATTCTTTTATTCTTTTCATAGCTTCATAGCACATGTATTAGTTTATAAAAATGGGTGCAATATCCATATACCTTACAAAGCTTCTATGCAGATGAAAGAGATCAGGAGTATCAAGAACATAAAAGAGCTAATGATATACTTAATAAGTGTAATTCTTGTCCAATGACCCTTCTTCACATCTCTGCTCTTGAGATCACAAACTGGTACTTACTGTATAGTCAGAGCAGATTTTAATGTGTAAATTAACTCCACCCGAATTACTCACTTTACTTCTGACTCTTACAGCCTAACCCTCCATAGGATTCCCATGCTGAGGGATCCAGCGAGGCCAGCGCAGGCAGTGCTGGATCCTGAGCATAAAACGGGAGCTGGGAGATAACCTCGGCGTCGTGGGCAGAGGTCTGGGGCAATCCCCATTGGCTAGGGCTACCCAGGGGTAATCAGGTATTTAAGGAGGGAGGCGCGTGCTTACCACACTCTTTGGATCCCAGATGGTGACCCCTCCCTCCCACCCTTCATTCAGTCTGAGAGTAGCTGGTTGTCCTTTCAGGGGTTGGGTAGGAATTGTTTTGCCACTAGACTGACTGGCTTGCGTCTGGTGGGTTTTTCACCTACCCTAGATTGGTGATGGTGGTGAGGGTTGTTTTATTTCGTTTGGGGCAATTTTCCGGTTACGTGGCAGGTGTCGTGTGGGTTGGGTAGGTAGGGTCAGTTTGAGTGTTCCCTTTTATTCGTGGTTTCTGGTATCCGCGGGGATGTGGCCAGGAACATATTCCCCGGGGATACTAGGGTTCCACTGTATTCAGAAATGAATTGTTTTCCAATACAGACACTCTGCCTTGTTGTTGTGGGGGGGGGCATGGTCACAAGTCCTGTATTCCCCCATTTACATGCACAGCCGGGCAGGAGAAGAACTCCAGCCATTGTGGGTGTTTGTCCCCCTTCATCACGCTGTGAGTGTCCCTGTAGCTTACAGGCAATGGGGGATGAGCAGCAGCCACAACAGACCTTTCTTCCCAGGTGCCATTTTAAACTGCCTGGATTGCCTGTCTCTAGTGCTATGGCGATTTTTAAAATAGCACCTGGGAAGAAGAAAATTGCCTGTACCATCTGCTGCTCTGTCACCCAGTAAACTACAGGGATACTTAACGGATAATGTGAGAAAACAGCAGCTGCAGAAGGTGGTTTAGTGGCAATGTGAACATCTGTCTACTCCTACCCAGAATTCTCATTCTTTGTGTCAACACTGCCCCATTGTGAAGGTGGGTATTGGGGGGCTTCAGGGGTTAGCAGAGGGGCCCTGGCCCCTGGCCCCTCAGGCAATCTAGCTGATGTCTGATACCAGCCCTACATGTACCCAAACATGCCAGTCTTCTCCTGAAAAACAAATCCAGCCTCCATTTTAGTGCTTTTTTTCTAGAAGATGCTCAAGCATTTCTTGTTCTTATTGGGCAGGCTTTGTGATAACTTCAAGAAAAGGTACCCTATGATTGATGCTCGTAGCCTGACCTACAGCAGAAAGACCTTGAAATCTCATGAGAAGGCCTGCCCTTGTCAGTAAATCTACCACAGTCATGGAAATTAATTGGCAATGCATGTCAAGAGTCACAGCAGAGGGACTAGGCCACACTTTGGAAGCTTCATACTCCAGAATATAAAGGGCAGTTGAGGTCAAATCAGGTTATAGCTGGCCTAAGTAGCTTGCAGGCTGCAAATAATTGTAGCCTGGAGAGCAAACCACCTTCATACCACCTGAGGTGACATTTCCAAGTGAGAGAACTGGAAAAAGTGGCCTAGCACTACATATTCTGATACCTGGTCAAACGGAGGACATTATATTTATCCTAGTTTTATTTCCCTGAAAATGCTCTTCCTACCGGATTTTAGTGAATCTTGTTTACATGTAAGTATATTTGGCATCCAACCTCCTCCCCCCCCCCCGGGGCATTACATCCAGACATCACAGGGGGATGCAGTATTAAAGAGTGGAATTTCAAACACTAACAAACATCTTTAGAGAACACATTTTCCTTATCAATGGCCCATATTTTGGCTGGACTTTGCTGAAAATCAGGTCAATGGGGCTACTAACTAAACCTGGGGCTGCCAGCCTGATCAACGTGGGCTTGATTAAGGCTGCAGCATGGCAATTGGCCACCATGGCTTTATTGCATTAAAATGAAATTAGAACTAATATCATAACTCTAATGGTTCCTTGTGAACCATGTGGACTCGGAAGTTAAGTTCCATTGATTTCTATGGGACTTCCTGGAAGTGCGCTTAGGACTGCAACCTAAGTTGAATTAGCATCTCATCTGATAATGTAGTATTCTTAGCCAGCTTGCATCTGTTTCATTTCATCAAGCAGTTATTGATTTCCATGGAGCCCCACTGCTTTCCAGTTCCTCCCCGGACAAATGCAAATGTTCCACAATGCTCAATTGTCTCTTCCATTTTCTCCTGCCGCTTCGTCTCACCACAGTAACTTTTCCCCAGTTACTCACAGTTAAGTGATTCTCTATTAGAATAGTCAGCACCAATCAATTAAAGCAAATTAAGACTGACGGCTACACCAAAGAACAGACGCGTAAGCAATCCACAATTAAACGCGATTTTGAGAGGAAAGCTAACCGAAGATCTACTCCAACTGCGGGAGGAAAGAAATGCTTATGCTCCTGAAGAAAATGTAACTGGAAGCTCAGTAATCAAATGTAGATCAAAATATCCCCTATAGTTTTGGGACACTGAAAATGTGTGAGAATGTGCCGTGGGACCCATCCTAATGCATTTCTATAACTCTGGCATGCCAATAAAGCACCTTCTTCTCAAACACCAGACTCAACAGATAGAAAGAGATGATGGGGAACAATATTCTGACTGCTTATAAGCATGTGCAGCAACTTTAACTCATGGAGAATTAATAATCTTCTTCTAATAAGCTTCCTGCTCAGAATCTGGCTCCTTAAGCAGGAAACTGCATGGAAGGCCCAGTTTCCACTTCTTCCTGCTGGGTACAATTGTTGATATGGGAGCATATCAACTTCCCTAGAACATCCTCTGCATGAGTGCACATCCAAGGTGGCACTGTCCATACATGGAAGTCTTCCAAGAGTAATCTTAAAGCTCCAACCTGATCCTTCTGTCTTTCCAACACAGCTGCAGCAGGAGGATTTTCATATACAGAAATCAGTCTAAAAATAATCGGAGGAGACTCCATGCCCATTGCCTTCACATACCGGAATGGCTCCGACGGCGAGGGGGCGGGGCCTCCTTGTGCCGGGTTGTAGACGGGGACTAGGATGGGGCGCAACTTACAGTACCGCCTCTACCGTAGAAACGTCTCTGGTTCTGATGATGGACTAGACTAGGGGGAGCATTCGAGTTGTTCCCTAGTAGTTCTCAATTTATGGGTGGCATCATCTTCTAAATATGCATGCCCCTGCAGCTTCTTTGTGGTCATGTTTCTTGATAATCTCTTTCCACCCTTGAAGTCTTGAAAGGTAGGATACACAGTGTGTGTGTGTGTGTGTGTGTGTGTGTGTGTCTGCGCGCATGTGCGCGCACAGACAGTTTGTGTATTTATTTAATTATTTAACTTAATTGTTTAATAAGAACTGTCCCAGTGACAAATATCACAAAGGGCAGCGGCCCGCTTTACAGGGCTGCTGTGGATTATCCTGCCCCCACGCATGCTGGACGGGGGGGGGGGGAATAGGCGGCAGTCGATTGGCTGCCTTATTTCCGGATGGGATTGAGGGTGGGCGGAGCAAGCCAGCGTGCTTGCTCTCCTCAGTCTCGGCCAGAGCTTTGAGCACCGCCCGCCCACTTTTCAGGCTAGCTGGTTGCCCTTTATGGGGGCTCGGTAGGAATTTTTTCCTTTAGCCCGATTGGACCTTGGCTAGAGGTTTTTCGCCTACCCCAGTCTGAGGATTGGAGATGTGGAGTTGAGGATTTTTCGCCTATTGACCAGTCTGAGGATTGGAGTTGTGGTAACTAGGTCGCTCATGGGTTGGTGATTAGTTGGTCTCCTTAGGTAGGTGGCGTGAAGTATGGGTAGCTAGGGAGAGTTTAGTTGGCATACATCCTGAGGTAAGCAAGATCAGGGGGTGAGTCAGGACCGCACAGACGATGCTGAACTGGATCGTTGAGGCTGGCTGGCAAATCCCATGGCTGGAATAGCAATGACCACCTTAAGGAGTGTCCTGAGGTTGGTCAG
Source organism: Plestiodon gilberti rubricaudatus (assembly GCA_026170595.1). Lineage (NCBI taxonomy): Eukaryota > Metazoa > Chordata > Lepidosauria > Squamata > Scincidae > Plestiodon > Plestiodon gilberti. The sequence continues at coordinate 83,215,935 of JANXHW010000004.1, read as the reverse complement.
CACTGTTCGGCTGCCTTGGCCCTTTGGGGTTGGCAGGGATGAGCAGCTCAGTCATGGACCAAGCGTGGCTTGAGCCAGGATGTCATGCCCATTTAGATCTTGGGGGAGGCAGATGGCTAGGACCAGCCTAGCTGCCTGCACGCCAACGGGGTGGTTTATAGTTAGTGCCCTGCTGCAGTTGTGTTGTCCATGTTTAGTTAATAAAGTGACCCTATATTACAAGCACCTGCCTGGCATGTTTATTGGGGGGGGGTGCCAGGGTAATAATGTGAACTGAGACTTTCATGGCTAGGTCCAGAGGCGAAACAAGGGCGGAGCAAGTGGAGCACCAGCTCCGGGCGCCATCGCCCGAAGGGCGCCCCGCATGCGAGTCCGAGTCAGGCTCGAGTCCGAGTCGGACTCGGAGGCTCGCGTCTCCAAGTCGGACTCGAGTCTCCGAGTCGGACTCGGAGACTCAAGTCCGACCGCCCTCTCAATCGGGAGAGCCGGCTCGGGGACGTCTTCCCCGGCCAGCTGCCCGGGGCCTTCTGGAAGGCCCGCACGAGAACGGTATTTATATCGTTCTTTTTGCGCATGCTCAGACTGTTACTGAGGGAAAAAGGCTGCCCTTTTTCCCTCAGTAACAGTCTGAGCATGCGCCTGAGCATGCGCAAAAACAGTAAATACCGTTCTCGCAGCGGGCCTTCCTTAGAAGGCCCCGGGCAGCCGGCCGGGGAAAACCTCCCCGAGCCGGCTCTCCCGATTGAGGGGGGGGGTCGCCGCCTCCTCCCGGAGTGCGCCCCCCCTCCGGAGCGCGCCGCGGCCTTTGGCCGTGGCGATATTCAATTACAGGGGCGCCACCCCCCCGGTGCTCCGGGCGCCAACGGGGGCAGTTACGCCCCTGGCTAGGTCTATCAGAATAAAACATTTCTTTCAGGTTTATTAAGCCAAAGGTTTTTAAAAAATGTTTTCCAAATTCCCCCGTCACAACAGGAGAAAAGATGTTACAAAACATCACAATGTTGCATAGGTAAGTGGGCCTCCTGGTCACTTTAGTGACTTAAGGACTATTACAGTTTGGCTTTTTACTATACTATGGAAGTAACAGCAGACCATGGACGATGAAAGAGAACGCTACAGCATGGGTTATTCCCACAATGGAATCAGTCTTCTGGAAACTGGGGCAATGCTAGTGTGTGAAGGAGACACCTCGTACATTGACATGGGACTTCTGATGGGAAGAGCCCTGTTACTGTGGATCCCATGCAAGGAAGAGTGCAGAGTCTTGCTCTGTACCTTTGCTTCTTGTGTTCAGCTTCATGACTTCAGCTTCAACCAAACAGAATAATGGTTATATACATTACCAATACTTACATTGGTTTGAGAATGTGCTCTAACCAATGTAAATGGTTACTGGGAACGGGGACTAACCTCATTACAAAAATGCTAAATGGGAAATATTTCTTGTGTGCAGCCCTGTGGCTTTTAGTGTGACTTAAGCCCTGTGCACACATATGTAGCTTTCTTATACTGAGTGAGGCCTAGGCTACTTTGTTTGGTATTGTCAACAGTAATGGGCAGTGTTTCTCCAGAGTTTCACACAGGGCCTGGAGATGCTAGGGATTGAGTCAGGGCCCTTCTGCATGCAAGGTATGTCCTCTATGACTAAGGTCCAGTCCTTCTCTCACCGGTCCTAATCTGCTGTTACCTCTGAATGTGTATAGGTTCTCTGCCTTCACCATACACACAATTGTTGACACATCATCAACATGCCTATGTATGCCTGTATGTAGGCATAATTCTGTGCATAGCTGGGAACTCTGAAAAGCATTCATGGCACATTTCAGAGGTGCTGAGGATCACACATGTGGTAGGAATGGAGACTCCCCCTTCCCTTGCTACACATTCATTACCATCTGCAGGACTCTACCACATAAGTCCTGGTTTTATCAGGCATTCAGCACACTGGAACATTGCATCCCAAAGCTCACACAACTTGCAATTGTAATATGATTTATCACATGTTTATATTTCAGTATTGGCCTCTCTTAGTTCCACCTCTATTGATTTTTGTGAATATTATGTACTCTGCCAGAGCTTCAGAATCCTGTAAGTTATTTCCCAATGTGTTTTGATATCAATCTACAAAATATTTCTCTTCTGACCATTCATTTCAGTTGGTCTTTTCTCCGCTAGCACTATCAGCTCCTTGGCTATTGTCATTTCTGTATGAGTTTCTGATCTTCCGAATATGGTCGGATCAACAGCTACTTCAACAGCTACTTCACCTACAATATGACAAAGTCCATTGAAAAGTCCGTTTATTGCCTCACGTTCCAGTCTTCAGAATCTCTTCGTGAATTGCATCTGAAATAGAGGATGAAATGTAAAACTTTCCTCTTGCAAAAGGGTATGCTAGAATCCCCAAGGCTGATACTGCTTTGTATTTATGCGTCAAGTTCACAACTTAACAAAGAAGGTGCAATCAAACCTTTGACTTAGCACTGAATTTTGCCCAGAGTGAAGTTTGCGTCTCATTTGGAGGTTCCTGCTCAAGCAACAGATCCAAGAGATTTCAACAGGATGGAAAAACAGTTTGGTTCAGGCAAATGATATTTTTTGGGGAGGCAAGTTGCATATGCCAAAGTGCTACCAAGTTTCAAGATGAATTTGGAAATGTTCCTGCTCAGGCGAAACATCTGAAGAATTATGGTGGAAGCCAGAAAGGTTTTTGAATGGGCCAACTAGACATGTATGCAAACGTAAGATATAGAGGTGTCTTTTCTATTGAAAGCATGTTTGTTAGCTCTCATGTGGAGAGGATGACCTGGGACCGGGACCCATGGGGAGTAGGAGGTTCCTTTTCCCCTGCAGATCATTTTGAAGCCAAAAATCGACTCTTGAAGTGGTGATTTGCAGCTGAAGTGGTAACTCTTTGCATGGGAATGTTTAACAAGTAAGAGGTACTTGTGGTGGAACACATGTTTGCATGCACACCTAGTTTGGTTTTCAGATAAATGTCCTTGTTATTAATAGCTATATCTACATGGAAGGAAGTTTAATTGGGTTGCAAGAAGAGTTGTTGCAAGTATTCAGGAAGGGTCACAAACAAAAATGAATGTTCCTGCTGTCTTAACTTCCAGAGGCTGTTCTAGCCAGGCTCTACGTCTCCCTAGTTCAGATGATAGCCAAGGAAAGCCAGACCACAATATATGTTAGTAAGAGTAAGATAGATTGATGTACAGAGGATACATTAGGCAAGAGAGAACTTACATATGCAGAAGTTGCATTGGACAAAAGAGAATTTTCACCAACATCCTTCCAGCTGGCCAGAGATTCCTAATGGGGAAGGTTCCAGGGCACATCTGCACAGTTCCTCTTCCACTAGTGAAATCCAAAGAGTGATGACATTTCTGGGAACTAGATACCTACACTCAGGGAAGTTTCTAGAAACTGCTAGAAGTTGGGTTCTAATATATATAAAAAGCATAATGTCTTTCTCACACAGTTCTTCCCCATTGGGGCCTTACTTTTATCTAAAGTGTGTGGTGATAAATCATTCTGAGCACAGCTCTATGCTTATAGAAACAACAGCTGTGGGTTTGCAGCCGCTCCAGGCCTTGCTGAAGGAGCTGGCAGATGGGACAAATTGTGACAGTTCACTGACTCCTTCCAGTAATATTCTTCCAGTATCCAACCACTATCCCTGCTCAAATGCTTGTGAGCAGATTCAGGTGAGCTACTGACACTTCCTGGTGTTCCTCCCCCCCCCCCTTCTCCCTTAACCTGCATTACCATCAGTATATATTCCCATTTTTTTCCATTTTATATCCAATGTTCAAGTACTCACCTTCGAGGCTGGAAAAGGGGAGTAGGTGACCCACTTAACCAAACGCAGTCCACTAGCCCAATATCTATGGCAACTCAGTGTTAAACTTCTTGTTTCACTACCTGGCAGGGACTTCAGAAATGGCAGTAGGGGAGGACAGAGAGACTATTACGTATTTGGCATGTCATGACTACAGTGTGTTGGTAAAAAGTTGTGTAGGCCTGGGTTATGGGATAGAGACCTGATTGAGTGAAACTTCTGAACAGACAGGTCTGCTCATGATTTATAGAGGGTGCCATGAAAGCATTCAGGTGTTTGCAGGTTTTCGTCTCAGAGTATGCATTTCCCTCCAGGGCGGTTAGTTCTACTACCCATGTACAATTTCATTTTGCAAGCTTAATGCGAGTCCGATTTTAGAAGCATCCATTTCTTGTCATTTCACAAGCTTAAATGATTTGTAAATTTCCATAATTTTTATTTTCAGTGCAAATCCTCAAAACCAATGTATTGATGTTGCACATTCTAGGTATGATACATATTTAAGACCTGCAATCCACAACAAATCTCATCCTTCAACACATCCCTATATTAGTTTTGATGAGGCTTTTCTGAAGCCATTGCTTTTGGGACTGCAAGTTTAATTGTCTGTTTTGTTGTTGCAGAATTAAACCATCCTAGGATCTGATCCAAGGAGTTAATTGTAAAAATCATATTTGCTTACCATGTTCACAGAGTCTTTATTAACAGCTTGCCTATCCTTTGTAAAATATACACACTTGTGTCGCTGCAGCCTGTTTAGAATGACTGCCAGAGGTCTTGGCCAGAAATGGAGCATAAGCATGCCTCTCACAACCTGCTGGTGTAGTTCATGTGCAATATAGGAAAAGGCCTGTGAACAAAAGATGGAGATGTGCAGTATTTCACAATATGTAAGAAAAAGACGGGATTGGGCAGGAGAAAATGCGAGGAACTGTAGAGAAAAGCCCTAAGGCAGGGCCCATGAGAGTGGGATAAAGGGGATAGTTTGTACCCAGGCCCGGGGTACAAAAGGGGGCCCAGGAGACAAAGGAGGGGGCCTGGCAATTTTCTGATCTGTGGGAGGTGCATACCGCGCGTGCATTCACTAGGTAGTGGAAAAAAATGGATCCCTGCTGCAGGCAGCCCTCACTGGCTCTGATGACCATGACCTGGTCCTAGCCTCCAAGTCTCACAAGGCAAAGTGGTGCAGTGCTACTATGGGGGCCTGTGTGCTGTGAGGGAGGGGCATGAGCTCTGTACCTGTGGCTGCTGGGGTTTCTGGCAGCATTAGTGACCTGGTAAAGACTTTCATTAGTGCAAAAGTCTCATGCCCAAACAAGGAGCAGTTGATTTCAGTAGTCATGCACAGGACCAGTGATGGAACCAAAATGTAGCTGAAAAATGTAGTCGTGTGGTCATCTCTGCATCTGCCTTTAATGTGACCCCAATGACCAGACTGCATGTACAGTTAGGAATACAGTAAATACATAGATGTTCAAATACACTGCATTCATAAATGTTATTTATAGTTAACAAAATTGCAGGTGATTTGCATAAATAGATTTACCATCTGTCCCAGAAATACCAGGACAGTCCCGGTTTCCAGATCCTGGGCCCAGCTGGCCGGGCCTGGAACCAGCTGTCCCGGTTTTCCGGGTCTGCCCCCTCTCGCTGCCGCTTCTATGACTCTTCTAGGGGTTCCCAAAGTTCTCTTGGGCGCCGCCATTATGGGTGTTGCGAAATATCGCAACATCCAAGATGGCGACGCACAAATCTCATGAGAAATGGGTGCCGTCATCTTGGATCTCACAAGATTTTGTGAGATCCAAGATGGCGGTGCCCAGGAGAACTTTGGGAACCCCTAGAAGAGTCGTGGAAGTGGCAGTGGCGGAAATCGACCCATGCGAGGAGTCCTGGCTGGCCCAGCAGCTGGCCAGCCAGGAATCGGATGAAATCAAAAGCAGCAGCAGTGTAGCAGCAGGAGCAGGAAGGAGGAAGCAAGCAAAAATTGTAAGCAAAAATGACGTGGAAATGCAGAGAAAATGGCAAGGGAAAGCGGCGAAAAGGGGTGAAAATGGCGGGGGGGGGATAATTAATAATAGCCCGTGGTTAAATAATATAAATAATAATAGCCCATGGTCTTATCTGCTATCTATCCTAGGTAGCAAATGAGGCCCAGGGCTTCAGCTCTCCAGCGTAATATTTCAGCTGCCAGTTTCTTCACTATTTTTCGCAGGATAGACTTGAATTAAAAAGGTACTTTTGCTTTCAAGCAGAATTAGTTATAAGCCTCAGGAGGTCAAACGTAATCATGGAATGACATGAGGCTCAACCGAAATTTGAAAAAAAAACAAGAGCATAGTACACTACGGTAAGGCAACAGATCATGTAACAATGTGATGCTTTGCTAGTACTGTGGAGGTATATCTGAATTATAGGAAACCTCTCCTCACCTTTTAATGAACTTAACACCTCAGTATGCCTAATGGCCACCAACTCAAAATTGCTTTTTGGTTCAATTGATTCCTGAATCCAGGTGGATATTGCAGGGGAGTGTGAAGAAACGGATTCTGGGATTCAGGACTGCAGGTTAAAAGTTCTGCTGATGGAGTTTGTGAGAAAATGGATACATTGTGTGGGAGATGTCAAAATGGTGGTGGTTTGGGTGTGCTAGGAATATCTACATCAGCGTTTCTCAATGTCTTATAGGGGAGTTTACTCCCCTGTAAGTCTTTGGGGGGGCAGGACGATGTCGGGGGCAGCGCTCCAGGGTCGCGTCCGCCCCAACCCCAAAGTGCTTTTTTTCAACATACCTGGTTGTCCTGCCAGCTCCCAGAAGGGTCCGAGGGAGGGGGGTTGCTGCTGCCTATGCAGGCCTCCCCAAGGCTCTAAACGATGGGGGCAATTCCATTCTGAAGCCAACTTCCGGTTTTCAACCAATAGCTCTATTCACTGGGATCATTTTCAGGTGTGTTTCCCTACCAGTTGAAGGCAGACCAAAGTCCATGTGCACAAAATACCAGGCAATTTGTGAACAGTTTTTACAACTATGGTGGATCAGCCACAGAGTTATTTATTAGCAGCATACAGCTCTATCTCAGTGCCGCTAGCAAAGTATAACCTATTGGGCATCATTCAGAGGAAGTATCTCTGAATTCAATGAGACTTGCCTGTGTGATTAACAGCACAATTCTGTACATATCTACTCATAAGTAAGTCCTGTACTTTTCAATGGGATTTTCTCGCAGGTAAGTGAGCAAAGCGTTGCACCCTACATCCCACCCGTTTCGCAGGGACTTTAGCATGCTTAATTTTACTCTGGACTGTACACACCTTTGTTGCACCATAACGTTGTATACATTTCTGCAGTGCTGGGAGACTAATAAGTCATAGTGCCTATATGATTCAAGCACTCCCCTGGGGAGCTTTCTGACAACTGAAGCACCATTTCAAACATGATGTGTAGCTATTCTTCTCCAGCTGTTCTAATTATACATGGAGAAAATAAAAATGAAAACCCAACGACATCAACTGGGTGTCTTTGGTTTGATGAAAACATCACCAAAATATACTTATCATTTGGGAGGAAGGGGAACTGTCTAAACAAGCAGGCTGCCGAAGAGCAAATAAGATTGGCATATCTTATATGGATGATTTTTGCTTCTCCAATTTTCTGTAAACCTCCGTTCCCATCCTTTTCTACTTTCTGATATTGCTTTTCCAAATCCATTGTCCCTGTTTTCTCCCCTGGGTTGCAACTCATTTTGTACCGTATGTCTCTCTTCACTTTTTTACTCTCTTCTTTATCCAATTGTAATTGAAGAGTCTGAAGGTTCTTTATAACTGTGTCAGTAGTGGTCCCTGTACAGGTCACTGGGAACTCCCTAAATGAAAGTACTGAACCGGGATCTTAAGCATCATTATTAGTCTTTGAACATAATTATTAGCTTTTATTGAGTATGTCTGCTCCTCAATAGCAGCCTGCACGGCAATAATGTAGAGTATATCTTCACTACAAACTCATACCAGTTTTACATCAATTTAACTGCCATGGCTTTCCCTGATGAATTATGGGAATACTATGGGGAGAATACTGAGAATACTGTTAGAGATAGCTAAAAGGTAAAGGTGACCCCTGACAATTAAGTCCAGTCGTGTCCGACTCTAGGGTGTGGTGCTCATCCCCATTTCAAAGCCAAAGAGCCAGCGTTGTCCGAAGATGCCTCTGTGGTCATGTGGCCAGCATGACTCTCCATGCTGCAGCGCATAGCATCCAGCTGGAACTTGGAGCGCTGTTTACCTTCCCACAAGCGGTACCTATTTATCTAGCGAGATCGGAAATATGGATAAAGAAGCCATGTACGATTTTTTGTTGAAGAGACAAATAAATTTACTTATTACCAAGTGTCTGATGAAATTCCTTTAGCGCAAAGACTTCAGCGAACCGAAGGGAAAGAGCGCATAAGGATTATCCGGCAGACAAAAAGAAAATAAAAAATCCACAGTCTTCTTGCGACGTTTCTCCCCGCTCCAGGGGTTTTTTCAAGCAAACTGGCCATAGCCAGTAGGTGTTGCTTGAAAAAACCCCTGGAGCGGGGAGAAACGTCGCAAGAAGACTGTGGATTTTTTATTTTCTTTTTGTCTGCCGGATAATCCTTATGCGCTCTTTCTCTTCGGTTCGCTGAAGTCTTCGCGCTAAAGGAATTTCATCAGACACTTGGTAATAAGTAAATAAGTAAATTTGTCTCTTCAACAAAAAATCGTACATGGCTTCTTTACCCATATTTCCGATCTCGCTGCAAATCATAACAAGCCATGAGAACCTTCACACAACCTATTTATCTACTCGCATTAACATGCTTTGGAACTGCTAGGTTGGCGGGAGCTGGCCAAGCAACGAGAGCTCACCCGTCGTGGATTTGAACTGCCGACCTTTTGATCGATAGCTCATGGTTCAGCAGTTTAACCCACTGCGCCACCCGCTGGCCTCAACTCAAATTAAAGGTAAAGGTGACCCCTGACAATTAAGTCCAGTCGTGTCCGACTCTAGGATGTGGTGCTCATCCCCATTTCAAAGCCGAAGAGCCAGCGTTGTCCGAAGACGCCTCCGTGGTCATGTGGCCAGCATGACTCTCCTTGCCACAGCGCGTAGCATGCGGCTTGAATACGGAGCACTGTTTACCTTCCCGCAAGCGGTACCTATTTATCTACTCGCATTAACATGCTTTGGAACTGCTAGGTTGGCAGGAGCTGGCCAAGCAACGAGAGTTCACCCCGTCGCGGATTCGAACTGCCAACTTTTCGATCAACAGCTCATGGTTCAGTGGTTTAACCCACTGCGCCACCCGCTGGCCTAGATAGCTAGCCCACCCCCAAACTACAGTTCCTATCATTCTCTGTAAAGAAGAAATGACTGTTAAACCAGTTTAACAGCCCAATTCTATCCAGCCATTAGACCAGCGTAGGATGACTGCATTAGCCCAGGACCATCACAAAAGCTGCCTTAAGACAGTTGCGCCAGCCCTAGGCTGGTGCAGAAGCCTGCGCTGGCCCCTGCGGGCCAGATGGCATGCGGTTCAGGTAAGCTGTGGCTGGGCCTCATGGTGCAGGGGTGGGAGAGGGCATTCCGGGGGCATTTCAGGACAGGTGGTGGGTGGATTGGGCCTGGGAGGCGGGCAGGATCTGCAGCAGCAGCAGCAGCATACCATATCCTATCCCACTTCCAGTCTTGTTTCTCCTGACACAGGCCTACCGGACTTATGCCAGCTCAATAGCTGCCGTGGATCCGAGGAGACCTATTTGGGAAGCTGGGGCTTTACCTGAAGTAAGGGAGCAAAAGCAAAAAACTTCCATGGGGGAAGAAGGAGCCCATGGGAGTTACACATTAGATACAAGTTTGCAACCTGCAGATTTCCCCTTATCTTTTACGGCTCCTGTTGAACCGGGAGGCAAGGCAACCGCTTCTGCTCTTGCCTGTTTCTTACCTTGGCCCTTTCCTCCACTCCCTTTCTGCTGTGAGGCATGGCCAGAATTCCCTTTATACCAGCAGGTGGAGGAGGGGTGTAAATAAGAACCTGCAGGGGCTGGAAGAGTTGTAGCTGCCTGCCTCATCTCCAACACCAGCAGCAGATTTAAGGGGAAATGGGAAGTCTTGAAGAAGGGCTACTTGGGTAAGTTTATGGCTTAGTTTCTAGGCCATGGAATAGATCGTTTCCTTAATCGCTTCAAGAAGTGACCTGCTTCGGACCTCTTGCCAAAACTTGAGAAGCAATTCCATAATTCTTTATGAATTACGTCTTATACTTCTAGGGTTACAATACTGAATTCTTGGCCATAAAAATATTGCTACTTTCCCCGCTTTCCTGTCAGGTGTATTTCTCCCCTCCCTTCTCACAACTGGGCCTAGGAGAATTTTCAAAGAACAATCAAATCAGCTAGGGGCAAACTTTCATCCCAACAGGTGGGCAGTTTATTATCAGAATGTGAATATTTCCCTTTGTTAGAAAGAACAATGGCAGAAAATGCCTATAGCGCTTAGATTTCAAATGTAATCCCAATAGTTCTTGCTGCTTATTTGAGTGCTTTTTTAATATTAATTTGACAACTCTTACATTTAAATAACCCCCTCAGTTCCCTGAATAGAAGACAGATGAAGAAAAGACACTGAAATCCTACCTAACATTTCATTTGTGAGCTTTGAAGACTGGCCATTCAGATTGAACCTGTTGAAGACTGAACCTGTTTTACTAATACTTGGGGGGGGGGGAATTATTATGAAATTTGCATGTGAACTCAAGCTATACAGTCAATGGAATGAAGTGGTAAAGCTTGTATTGGACGATTTTATCAGTGTTGCTATATTATCAACTGGGAATACTTGTTCCAGAAACCACTTTCAAACAATCATTAAAGACGAGTGATTGCACGCAGAGGAGGAGCAGAATAACAGCACTTATACATGAAATGAACGCATGTACAGCAGTTAAGGGCAGAGCCCACATGCATTCATTAAACCTTCATAATTGTCCAAAAAGGACTAGTGTCTATTATCAGATTTTTGGCCCACTGCTATCCAGCTTTTGAGCACCGATACAGCTGCAGTGCAGCCCCAAGGTAAGGGAATAAATATTCTCTTACCTTGAGGAGGCCTCTGTGGCTGCCTCCCCCCAGCAGGATGTGGTGCACGCCCCATTGGCACGGCTGCATCGGTGCTCGAAAGTTGAATAGGATTGGGCCCTTTGTTCAGAAGTTGTGTGTGGGGGAGAAAGTCCAAACTTGGCCTTCTTCTGCACCTCACCTTTTTCATCTCCCAGCATCCTTCTCCTCAGCCACTTCACCTCAAGAAAAAGACTGGAAGCAACATGGCACCCACCATCCACATTTTTGGTGACTTCTCTTTCTCATTTCAGGTAGGCTGATCCAAGTCTTGTCCCATACCTCTTACATCTCATCTACTTTACTAGGCCTTTGCTTTCTTCTTGCCCTCCTCCCCTCTCCATCTCCACTCCTTCAAAAATATGCAGACGTTTGTACTCCTCTCTACTTCTCCAGTAGCACTGCCAGATAAAGGAACCTGACTACAATCCACAATAACCCTGTTCAGGTGTTATGAAGCCATGAATGTTACACATGGTTACAGCTTGAATGAGCACCACCCACTCCGCATCCAAGGTAGACAGGACTGCGCTGTAAGTTTTAAGCAGAGAGCAAACAAAGGTATTTACATTATTTATTTATTTTCTGTATTTATAAACCGCCTTTCTCATCATCAGATTTCTCATCAGATTTATTCAAGGCGGTTTACACAGGCAGGCTATCCTAGACCTGATAAGGGTCTTTGTTCTATTCATACTATATATAGAACCTTCCATGCTCAAGATGTTTCCCTTCCAAGTGCAGCCCTCCTTCTGGCTTGTGCTCTGCACTTCCAAGCTTCGCAGTTCACCCTTGGGTGGTTGTCAAGATGTTCTCTCTCTAGCTGACTCCTCCGCATTCCACTCTCTCATAGTGCCTTCTCAGCATAGGCGTCGCCAGATGTGGGGCCCTGGGGCGGTGGGCCCCAGGGCGTAAGGGCGCAGAGGCTCCTGGGGGGGCGGGAGGCTCTGGGGGAGAGCGATTTTTTCGCCGCTTTTTTTCGCCGATTTTCGGCGATTTTAAGCCTAGAACTGGGTTTTTTTCTAAGTATGTATGCTTTTACCGGCACTTAATTTGTATTTAGTTGCTCCCACGACGATTTTAAGCCTGCTCCCGGGCGCGCAGCTTCTGTGCACCCGGCCCGGGACTCTGTACCGCCCCCAGAAGCAATCTCCGTAGTTTGCGCATGCGCAAACCCACGGAGTCTCCAGGGACGTTCTGGGCATGCACAAACTACTCCCTGGAGCGTCCCTGGAGATGCCGTGGGTTTGCGCATGCGCAAACTACGAAGATTGCTTCTGGGGGCGGTACAGAGTCCCGGGCCGGGTGCACAGAAGCTGCGCGCCCGGGAGCAGGCTTAAAATCGTCGTGGGAGCAACTAAATACAAATTAAGTGCCGGTAAAAGCATACATACTTAGCAAAAAACCCAGTTCTAGGCTTAAAATCGCCGAAAATCGGCGAAAAAAAGCGGCTAAAACTAATTAGCATAAATTATGCTAATTAGTTTGGGGGCGTCGAGGATGCCGCCCCCCCTGCCAGACCCCACTGGGGACGGCTCTGCTTCTCAGTATCTTCACCAGGTCCATCAGCAGCTGCCGTCTCCCATCCAAGCAAGAACCAAGGTTGACCCTGCTTAGATTCCTCATGCAGGGCACTGGCTCAACATCCAGGCCACACCTCCATTAGGGGCAAGAAGGCTGATTTCCTTCCCATGATTCCCTCTCTTTGGCCAAGGTTTGGCTCTGCTTTCACCAAAACTCCATGGCAGTCTATGCCAGGGAAAAACAAAACAAAGTGGGGCTTACTGGCGACAGCAAGGGAAGGGGGTTATGTCTGAATATCATGGGAAAGAAAACTAGCATAAATTTCTCCCACACTGGTGTCATGTCTGTTTATATTGGGGGGTACTATCGCAACTACCATGTGAAGAGGAAAGCAATGCATTTTTCTGACATACCCAGAGGCGTTCCTACGGTGGGGGTGGTACTGTAAGTTGTGCCCCATCCTAGTCCCCGTTTACACACCGGCACGAGGCGGTCCCGCCCCCTCACCGTCGGAGCCATTCCATGCAGAGAAGGCAATGGGCAGGGAGTCTTCTGGTCCCATTGCCTTCTCTGCACGGAATGGCTCCGACGGCGAGGGGGTGGGGCTGCCTCGTGCCGGCATGTAAACGGGGACTAGGATGGGGCGCAACTTACAGTACCGCCCCCACCGTAGGAACGCCTCTGGACATACACACTTTCTATTTGCAGGGAGTGTCATTGTTCCCCCCCCCTCCATGGGTGAGCAACCTCCTTCAGTCTGAAGTTGTAGTCCAAGAAAAACTTTACCATTTGATCTTGCTGAATATATAAATTGGCTCTGAGATGGTGCTTTCATCAAGGGATTTTTTTTTCTCATCTAGGGTATAAATATATATAGAAAAAGGAGCAGAAGAAGGCAAGGCAGAATTGTATTTCACTTGACAGAGAGTGTTTATGAGAATGACCGTAATAGCATATTGGGCTAATGTAGCTAATATATCCCCAGTGCTGGATCAAATCAAAATATTCATTGCTTATTGGTTAAGGAGCGCATGACAACCTACATGCTTTTACCTCAGGATTTCTGTGCCCTGGTTCTGTCAAATGGACAATGCAACTCCTTTTTCAAAGGCAGGAGGAGGAGGAGGACAAATACCCAGATAGGATTATAAAGACAATCATGAGCATTATTGTTTTCCTGTTGATTAAATGTGGCCTGTAGGGCTTTTTCATATATTTGCTATGCAGTAATACTGGAAGTCTTCAGTAAAAAGATGCATACTATGTAGCAAGGTCAGTGCATTGGTTTAGGCTCATGGGTCACCATGAGAAAGCAGCAGAGACTTGTTTAAGCCTGGTATGGACAAAAGGATGTAGAGTATTACCTAGCATCAGCGCTGTAACTACGGTGGAGTGGATGGAGCAGTCGCTCCAGGCGCTCCACCGCGGGGGGCGGGCAGAACGCGGTCGGGAGAACTCACCGGCTCCCGAAGCAGCGTCGTGTTTTGGCCCTCCCTCCCGCCCGCCCTGCAGGCTGTTTGGCTCCGAAATAGGAGTGAAATGGGCGGGGGGGCGCGTCTACGTGACGCGAGGGCACATCGCCCCGCCCCCTTGCTCCAGGGGCCATTATAGATTGTTACGCCTCTGCTAGCATAGATCACTGGCCCTAGTCTAGGTTTAGATGTGTGTCACAAGCAGATCTGGATGGAGGTGTGCATCCCCATCTGTATCAGTAGATGCATCAATCAAGATGCAGCCCTTCACACCAGTAGCCTGATGTGGTGCAGTCCAAGAAGCCCCCCATCCCGTTGCTGGGTGTAGACCAGGGGTGGCCACGCATTCAACATGAATGCTCCTGGACCTTTTAAAGGTGGTATAGGTGAGGACATTTCAGCAGGTGCAGCTGCTTTAGCAGCACCATCAGCACTTGCAGCTGCCAAGACTCTGTCTTCTACACAGCTCTTAAGAACGCAGCAGCCCCAATGGTGGAAGGTTGGCCACCCCTGGTGTAGACCATCATAAACTCTATTTGTGGAGCACTGTGTTGCATGAATGGCTCTGGCTCCAATAAGGGTTGGTATGCATAAAAGAGTCCTGCTTCTTTAGCTGGATTGGGGCAACTGAGTCCCAAACTACTTCTTCAAACTGAAGCCTATGATATATCACACGTATTTTATCACAAAGTCCTGTAATTTATCCCTGAGAAAAAGGTGATACAATGGCACAGTCAGCCCATACTCTGAATGACTCAACAGACAAAAACAGCAGACTATTGTGAAGCCTTCCGATGTGCCCGCAGACCAGAATTCTTTTACAGTTAATAAACAGTATTTATGCTGTTTGGTATTTTACACTCTCATTTTTTATCCTCCATTCAGACCTGATATATAATCAAAACCATAATCTCCCTCTTTCTCCTCCATACTATTTCTGTCATCTTTATTGGATCTCCCAGCATGAATCTTCTAAAAACGATCAAGAAGCAGGTTCATCCTTCAGTCCTTTATTTAGCATGTTTACTCCTTTACTAATAAATCGACCTTTAATTACATTGTTGACAGAGGCTGCCTTATGATTTGCTCATCTCACTGGCAGATGTTCTTCATTATGCTCGCTAACCTATTCCATAACAGAATGTCAATTTATGATCGAAATATTTGCCTGCCCTTCCATACATCTACTATACAAATTGCCCAGGCTGCATTAAAATATTGAATGCCACAAAAGGTTGTTGGATGGGTAGGTGTGTGTGTGTGTGTGTGTGTGTGTGTGTGTGTGTGTGTGTGTGTGTGTGTGTGTGTGTGTGTGTGTGTGGTGTTGTTGTTGTTGTTGTTGTTGTTTGCTGCTTATTCTTGTATTGGAGTCAGAAAGCAGTATGTAACAAGAGTCTGTACTTCTTTTTCTTTTTCTTTTAATTTGCTTATGCACTTTAACATGTGATATTCCAAAAAGCAGGACCCCGAATTTCCCACACAGAAAACTCCCTCCTATCACTGAAATCTGACTCAGGCAGTAAAACAGAGGAGTCAGTGTAGTGTACAGGAAAGAATATCGGATTTGCATTTGAAAGTCTTGGGTTCTGGCCCCTGGGCAGTCATGAAACAAATTAGGTGACTGCGGACTAGTCACTTTCTGAGTTTCTCAGAAAATTTTCCAAGATCAATTGAGGTTTGATATTTTTCTTCTTTTTAGTAGACAAGGACAAAAAAAACCCCCTCAACATTCTAGGGAGCCATGTTGATCCATTTGAATAAAAATACTGTACTTGTTTCCAAGTGGGATGGATGGGTATATGCTTACATTTCTCCTGTTCAATTTAGCGTGACTTTACAGTAAATGCTTTGGCTATTGTTAGGCTTACCATCGTCCTGGAATCAATGCTGGCTTTGGCCTAGAGCAGGCCCGAGCCACTCCCAAGGGTGCACTGCGGCTGCCCAATGGGCTTCCGGCACTTCCGGTCAACGACGTGAAAGAAGCTGGAACCCCGTTGGGCAGCCACAGTGCACCCTTGGGAGCGGCTTGGGTCTGCTCTAGGCCGAAGCCAACATCGATTCCGGGACGATGGTAAGCCTAGCTATTGTGCTCCTTGTCAGGCACAAATGGTAACCATTTTCATCCCTTCATTTGCCTGAATTATTGCTGTCTCCTTTATTTTTCTCAGGCCTCTCCAGAGGTTTAAGGTCTGAGGTTTGGGATTCACATCCACTTTTTGTGATGATAGAAATGCCACACCCTGTTTGCTGTCATCAAGACAGAAGGAAAGAGTATTAAGCAATGGAACAATACGAAGGATTGAAGTTAATATGAGGCACACTTAGCACAACCATCCTCTTGGAGGTCAAACCTTGTGACTCTCATTGCACCTACATTACTTTTGTTTAATTATATGTAACCAAGCCTTGTGAGGACCTATTTGTTCAAGTTAACAGGAGTAGACATTTTATAGACAAGTAAATTTCATGGAGGGCTGAATATATTTTCAGATAGAAAATTCCAACCATCCATGAAATTAAAGGGAAAAGGGCTGCTTATAAAGAAAAGTTTTGCAATTACAGATCCTGTCCTCTTTTCTTCTTGCATTTCTGGATAAACTCTCTGTCTGTGTTTTGGTCTCTTAAGATGAGGTATTTCCTTCTGTTGTGGTTGTCACCAATACTTCTCTGAATGTGGAAAAAAAAAAGAATGTCTGTATTATTAGTGCCTGATTCAGGAAGTCACTGGGCACATTAGAGCCAAAGTAAAAACCACTTGAAAATCCTGCATGTGCAGCTTTAATATATGCAAATGAGAATCCCAAATGACAATTTCCGTCTCTATAAAAAAAAATGTGCTGCAAGTTTTGCCTTATTCGGCCCACTGGCCAGAGCTCATCGGGCCGCCCCGGCTGTGCCGGGTCTCCACCTCTTGTGCTCGACCCGTCACCCTGGGGCCATGCCAAGGCCGAGCCGCCGGACCTCCTTGCTGGATCTTCTTCCCTCTGCCGGCCATCTTGTGTCCTCCGTGGCATCCGCCCGGTAAGGGAACTCCGCGGCTCTACTCCCGGCGGCCGGGTGACTGAAATTAAGCAGGTTTGGACCTAATTGGTACCTGGCTGGGAGGCCACTGGAAAGTCTGTTGTAAGCTCCAAACTTTGCAAAGGAATGCAAATACAACTAAAAAAATAAGACAGAGCATACACATAAAAGACCTCTTTGCTTCATCCTGCCATACTAAACTTCACCTATTTGAGGTGAAGCTGACCTTTGGAAAAAAAGCCGGATTACAATGATGTTTGAGGGAATTTTATTGAAGGTCCAAATCAACACACTTTAACTGAGGCTCGGGTTTTGCAGGAATTCAGCATATCTCTAATGTAAACGGTCTCAGATTGACAATTTAAGGGATAATATGCATATCCCTTAACATATAGATAAGATGGCCATTCTGTGTTATAAGATGGCATGTGTTATAAATGGTATGGTCAGTGGAAGTCTGTGGCACCCGTAGACAGGAGCATATGGGCCCACAGGCTTGTAGAATGAGGTCAAGCTTGTATTTCTGGCTGCCACTTCATCATGTTACACTTCAGTTTGTGCCCTAGCTTGGTGTACTAGAGGCAACACCACATCAGTGCATAGGTTGAACACTGCATATGTACAGTACATTAGCATACTCTGTAGTCCCATTATCCCAAACAATGGAGTTGACCAATAGTTGACACTAGCCAAAAAGGTGGACAGCAACTGCTTGCAGTTTACCTCTTCATCCTGGGGTATGCTAACGAGAAACACCTCCCACTTTAAAGCTACTTACTTAGAGATACAAATCATAAATGTGTCAAATAAGATTGATGCTGATATATGTTATTAGTGCCTATAATTCTGAATTATTTTCTCTACTATGCCCGGTATATTTATATAGTAACAAATTCTTTAACCCCCCCCCCCCAAAAAAAAAAACAACTTAAATGTGCTGAATGCCTTCCAAGGCAGGGGAAATTCAGATAACGTTCATGAAGGACATCGGAAAAGTATTAAGCATTTTATTCACTGCCAGATTGAAATTTAAGTTGTGGGGGAAAAAAAAAGACCAGAATAAAGTTAACGAAAGAGCAATGCATTTTTAAAAGTTTTTCTGAACATCAGCATTGTGAAGTTTCACATTGGCAAGTCGTTGGCAACCCCCAGAAGACACAGATGTAGCTCATGGATAATCATAAAAGACTTTCTTTCATGTCTACATACTCATAGATCTTTGGGAGCTCAACAAATTCTTTTCAGGATTTCATAGCAAATGATTAATTCTCTCACTGATAACGTTTTAGATGCCTTCTGATGACTCTTTCTTTCCATGGAACAAATAACTGCCATGCGAGTTTAAATGTGGGGGAATTAATTAAACCTCCTTGAATTCTGAAATACTTTGTGTCCTTTTTCAATGGATCTGGCTGACTTCAGAGGAGGGATGTGTAAAACTTCTCCTTGTTTTCTACATTCGGAGGAAATATCCTTGAATGTTAATAACTTCCTTTACTTTCCATGGTGACTCATATCCTCAAATTTACAGTGATTCTGGATTCTTCTTTTATATGCTCTGACTAAGCATGGTTTAGATCAGTGTTTCTCAAACTGTGGGTCGGGACCCACGGGTCGCGGCCTGGTTTCTGGTGGGTCCTGGGTGATAGAAAATTAGATAAGTAATTGCCTCAAGCCCTGAGGCTATTCAAAAACCAGATAGCTGCCCTGCAAACAACTAAGCTCCTGCAGTTTGCAATGCACTGAGCTTCATCAGTTTGCAAGCTTGTATAGGGAGATAAATGTTTGAGTGTCTTTTTTTCTGTCCCCCCCCCATGTCTGTCAATGACAGGTAGTGGGGCCAGGTGAAGGCTGGGTCACATAACTAAGTCCCTCAAGCCTTGAGGCTATTCATTAGGACTGCATTGCAAATAAATAAATAAAATATTACTTGTAAATAAATATTTCTTTCTAGATCACTTTTTTAAGTCTTGTAAAGCTAGGTGGGTCCCGATAGGGTGTCATTTTAAAAAGTGGGTCCCGGTGCTAAAATGTTTGAGAACCACTGGTTTAGATAATACAAAATCCTTGCACTTAGTCACCTCGTGGAGTATTGATTGACCAGGAATGACCAACGAATGGGCTTTTAACAATAACGATATATCTAATGATACTGAGACTGTCTTCTGAGTAAAATTTAGGTAGTTATTCAGAATGCTGTTCAGAACAGTTACCCCTGAATTTTATTTCAGCTTTGTACAGCTGCCTGTAACAGAAGATCACTACAGTATGTCTGAAAAACAAATCAACCTTAATTGATTTTTTTTAAAATGGATCATATGTATCGAGTTCATCTACCCAGACAGAGGGAAATTGCTGCAAGTTCTCAATACTGCTTTTAATAGTTCTGTGGCAAACTGGCTTCTTTTCAATAATGCCCTAATAGGCAATGGACTGGGTACAGACAGATGTGCTGTAGAAATTAAATAAAACAGATCAATACATAGGACCTCTTATAGTCTGGAAAGGTTACAGGCTGTCATAATGGTTCTTTCCAGTCTTTTCACACAACTCACACACTGATGAACTGTTTCCCTTGGTGATATTAAAAAAGAAAAGGCCCAAGAGCATCTACACTTTGGAAAAAAAAAGTGGTGCCTATTTTTAACACCACTTAAAATTATATACTGATGTAATGAGCACAAGTACCCTTGTCACTATTAGATACCGGTATTTATCAGTAAATGCCAACAATGATTACATTGACTGTGAGGCTAAAATTAGAGAAAATATTGTTCAATCTTTTAGCAGACGTAATAATCCTCCCTGTTGTGCTTGAGACGGGGGCAGCTTTGACCAGTCCCACCCCAGTGCATAAGGTTTGGAGACAAGGCTGACTCCTGATTGGTGGAACAGACACAAGGGGCAGGGCCAGTAAGAGGAGTCATGGCTGCATTTCCCCTTGGTGTCCCAGTCTGGTAGGGGCATTGCAAACAGAGAATTATCAAGGGATTCCTCCAGGATAGCATGGGATAGTGGAAGAAGGCTGTGATTGTAGGTGGAGTAGCAGGAGCAAGCTTTGCCAGGGCATACACCCACCAGGCTTTTGGCTGTAATTTTTGTTATTAATTCGTCGTTAACTCCACCCCCCTGGGAGACTAGTTAAAAAAATGACATTAATAAGAACGAACGGAGCTTGGCAGGTGCGAAGGGGAGTGGGTTCCAGCATTATTCAGTCAAGTTGTTGATCATGCACCCCTTCCATTTATTCTGTTTTTTATTTTGTTGTGTTTGTTTTTTTGGTATTTTTAACCCTTGAATGCCCTTGAAGTGAAATGACAGGGCTTTAAAGACACATTTTCAAAAAACAAACAAACCCAAAAACATATCAATTGGCACTTGCTGGTGTTGATGCGGAGGCCTGCACCAGCCCATGCAAGCAAGCAGAAGGAGCAGCGTAGGCTGAAGAAGGTGAGTGGAACGGGTGAGGGTGAGGGTGGGAGGGTTGTAATGGGGCAGGGGCAGTGATGGGGGTGAGGATGGGTGGATCGGGCCTGGGGCACTCACTGCATCCTATTCCGCCCTCCCAGGCCTGATCCACCAACACAGGGAAACGCAGACTTGCACCAGCTATCGAGCTCACACAGGTCCAAGTCGATCCATAGCGGCTGCTGGGGCTTACCCTGGGCCAAGGAGACAAATGTCCCCTTACCCCATGGAGACCTCCAGCAGCCGTTTTTCCCATGCAGGATGCAGCGTAGCCCATGCTGGCTCTGCTATATAGCTGCTCGGGAAGTTAGGTAGGATTGGGCTGTTTGGCAAGTCTGGAGGTGAAACCAAGAGGTTTGTGGTGAATAGTGTTTTCTATCAGAGAGTAGTGAACTCATCATAAAAACTGTCAAATCTTACAAGGTATACATTATTATTATTATTATTATTATTATTATTATTATTATTATTATTATTATTATTTTATTATTATTATTATTTCAAGCTGGAGGCAGGGGGATATTGATGATGATGAGAATATTTATGTACCGTTTTCAACAAATGTTAGTTCAAAAGTGATGTAGCAAAATAAATCAATAAATGGTTCCTTGCCCCCAAATGACTCACAATCTAAAAGAGAGGCAAAAGAGACACCAGCAATAGCTCCCGGGAAAGGTGCCATGCTGGTTTGAAGAGGGGCAATTGCTCTGGTTGACTTTGTTTTCTGAGTGGTTGGCAAACCTCCTTGGGTCACATTTCCTCTTTCCGTAATCTCGTTCTTGATGTGCACTTGGGAAGAACACCCTTACTTCAGGAAATGGTTCCCTTTTAGGCCCTAGTTTGACTTTTGATAATAACCCACAAACTGAGTAAGTCAATCCAAGTCTTCCGGCTTGCCAAGGGCTTGACAACCTCTTTTGTTGTTTCCAGACAAGCAGCAAAAGCAGAAGGGTTTACTGAACCCCCAGTAGGCCTCGTTGCATTTAATTGTTTTAATTTTTTAATTGTTTTAAATTGTTAATTATTTTAATGTATATGTTATTTTAATGTTGTAAGCCGCCTTCAGTGCCCTTGCCGGGAGAAAGGCGGCATATAAATTCCTTAAATAAATAAAATAAATAATAGCTGATGGGCTGCATTCAGCTTGGCGAGTCAAAACACTGTGCAGGTCTGTTGTATAAATTAACCGTGGTTCTCAAAATCGGTAGTCATAACTGGAGTTGTCATTTTCAAGGAGATTTCTACTTCAAGGCCTTGGATGAATTCGTCACAACCAACGTACTCCTTTGAGGAGAGCCTGGCCTTGGTGAATAATGCTAAAGAGTCCAACTAAATGAATGAGTAGGTTGTTGAAAAGAGAGTGCAATGTTACACAAGCGTCAGGTTAATAGCATTCTGTCGACATAGCAGGGATAATAATAAAATACCATCAGGCTTAAGATATCCTAAATAGGGCAAAGATCTAAGAGCGTTTGCACTGGTGGAGAAGCTCAGAAGTTTTACTAATTAACATCTATTAAAACAAAGCAAACTATAGCAGAAAAGTAGACACGGAGGATTAACTCCCTGTGAAGAACAATCCATTAATTTCAACATGCTTTTCTTCTTCATTTTGCTTTCTCTTAAATGTCAGTACATGTCACGTGAGTCTCAAATAACATAAGCAAAGTAACAATTGGATTTGAGCAGGCATTCTTTGATTCCGGTCTTGAAACTTCTGTATTTTTTAAAAAAAAGAATGAATAACTCTTAGAATAATTATGAGAAACAATCTGTGGTTTGGATTTGGAGTACGGTCCCCTTCCCCGAGTAGACCTCTGGACCGACGGCAGAATGGCCGCCGGGGCTCAGGATCCGGCGGCTGGCCATGGGCCGCTGGCCGGATCCTTGTGCTGGATTGCACTGTTAAGCACATACATGAGTCTTGAAATGATACCTAAAAGGGTTTTAGCTGGACTATTTCCATTGTTATATATTTTTTTATTAGTGACGATTTCCTGATTCCAGAAAAATGGCCACTGTATTGTGCACTCGGCCATAGGTGCACTCGTTTGTCATTTCCCATGCATACCACCACTTGCTTTGATCAGCTATTCGCTTTGAAGACACATCCGTTTGAAACTGCATCCAGCATACAGTACAATCTGTGAGGACTCACTTTACGAATAGAAAATAATTCTTTAAATGTCATCACAAGGTCTCAGGTAGTTTCATGGACATGACATCTCATGAGGATTCACTCAAATTGAGAGAACTTTACAGTTAGAAGTTTCTTTACCAATGTATTCCTAAAAGTTTCTTTAACAAAGAAAAGATTCCTGCAGCACTCTTGGCAACTTAAAATGCAAGATAGGCAGCCTGATCCTCACTAACTTTAGAGCGGCGGAGCGCATGCTCTGCCACTCTAAAATGTCGCAAATGCGCCGTAAAGTGCATTTGCAATTACTCAGAGTAAGGGCCGCTGGCATGGAGGCCATCAGTCCTCACTCCCCCAATCAACCATCCCTGCAACCGACTGATGCAGGGGCGGGGGGAAGGAGGACCGGGCAGCGAGGAAGGGGGGCATTGGCCGAACCTGGCGAGGAGAGAGCAGGGATATCGGTGGCGTGCTCCACCAATACCCCCAGCCCTTTCCTTTCCCGGTTTGGCCTTACTCCCCCACCTTGGATGCACGCCAGCTTCATAGCTGGCATACATCTGAGGAAGCCCATCGGCCCCAGGCTTGCCTACACTTGGGAAAGGGGATGAATGTCTCCTTCTCCTGAGGTGATCCCAGGATTTAGGAGAGTTACACAGGATTGCACCCTAATTTTCCATTTTATTGTATGTCGTGTAAGAGCAGATCTCAGTGTCAATCAGTGATTCTTGAACTGGTGGAGAGCTGCCCCCAATATTTTGAATGGTAAATGTAAATTGCGCTGTAAATTGGCCATCTGCTAAAGCAACTGCATAACCTTCTCACTACACACTAAAATTAGCTTGGATCCATTCAGAATACACCCTTGGTGTATCAGTTTTGTTATATGAAATAGTACTAAAATATTGACATAAGTAAGGGAGGAACTTTTATTTCCCGCCCCAATAATGGAATAATCTGAATGCTCTGAACCAAACTGTGAGTCAGGACCCACTTGGTGGGTCGCAACCTGATTTCTGGTGAGTCCCAGGTGATGGAAAGATCAGATAAGTAAGGTAATTGCCACAAGCCCTGAGACTATTTAAAAATCAGATAGCTGCTAATTGCCCTTCAAAGAGCTGAGCTCCTGCAGTTTGCAAGCTTGTGTAAATATAAGGAGATAAATATTTGAGCTTCTTTCTTATAGTATGGTTTTTTCCCCAAGTCTGTCAGTGGCAGGTAGTGGGAGCAGGTGAAGGCTGGGTCACATAACTAAGCCCCTCAAGCCTTGAGGTTATTCATTAAGGCTGCCTCAGTACAGGAAATGGATTGAGGGTTGTTTTTTTCTGGGTTTTTTGCAAGTAAATAAATAAATATTACTTGTAAATGAATCATTTCTTTCTAGATCACTTTTTTTTTAAGTCTCGTAAAGCTAGGTGGGTCCCAATAGAGTGTCATTTTAAAAAGTGGGTCCCGGTGCTAAAACGTTTGAGAACCACTGCTCTGAACCATGTGTTGAACCAAATATTCTGAACCATGTTCTGACTATTCCTAGATATTAGGCAGGAAGGGAGCATGCCATATTTTTGATGGCATCCTCAAAGCAGGGGTAATCTTTAACGCTGGAACAGGCTTGCAGCCAATCAGACCAACAGCATGATCCTCAATGGCATCTACAGCCAGAGAACCTTAACAGTATCCATTCTTCTTCTTGTTGGTATCAGTTTTTACCGAATTGCTTTGTGGGCTCAGCCATCATCCCTCATTCTCTCTAAAGAGATGCATATCATGAATGTACTCTGTGTATTCCACTTCAATGAAGGAAATGCCATTCTTTCTCAGTGATCTCTAGCAAACAGGTGAAGCATGCACACTCTCACATTTTTAGAAAACGTTATGCATTCATTTATGCAAGACTATGTTTTGCCCTTTGAGACATGAATGACATCTTATTTTGAATTTTTAGCATTCTACATAATGTTAAGCTCTCCATCTTTAACTAAAGAAAATGATGCTCAAAATGAGCAATTTCAAATTGAACATTATTAGTTTTAGATGATCTGCAGCAAGAAGTTGTAAATCTTAAACCACTGGTTTTAAAACCACAGACCTGAATTGAAAAATACATTATTTTAATGCAGAGTTGAGTTTAATGCATTCTTGCCCATTGAGACTCCAGTACTTAATTTTTGATATTCCAGTGTCATGCGGCATTTTTCAGTAAGGCTCCAATCCTCTGCACATTTGTGTGAGAATAATCGCTATTGAACTTTGTTGGACTGACATTTAACGTATACAGTTGGACCTTTTATCCACTGGGGTTCTGTTCCTGGAACCACAGTGGATAAGAAAATCAGTGTTATATGAAAGCTGGAGGGGGGGGTCAGGAGCGGTGTCACATTACCTTTTTTCCAGCATCTTCGCCGCTTCCCTCCTGTGTTTGTTTAAACTGACTGAAAAAACAAACGTCACTACTGGAAGCAACCTGTAAATGGCACCAGGGACTCCTGGCTGCATTTTTCAGCGGTTTGAACATGTGCAGGAGGCTGGAAGTAGCTTGCAGACAAAAGAGGTAATTTAGTGCGATTGGACACCCACAGTTTTGCCATCCGTGTTGAGTCAAATCCGTGGATAAAAAAAAATGTGGATAATCAGGTCCAACTGTATATGCACAGGACTCGGATATTTGATGGTGAAGATGCTGCAGTCCTATGGAGGTGATATGTTCAAATCCTACAATTTTGGGGGTGGGGTTGGAATCACAAGTAGGATTGGCACTGATTTTTAAAAAACAAAATTCAAAGTGATTTTTTTTAGGATTCCTCCTAAGGAAGCAGCTAAACAGAAGCTAAAGAAGCTTCTATAAGAACGTACAGTTGAACCTGGGGTTCTGTTCCCAGTACCCCAGTGGATTTTTTTTTAAAAAAACCCAGTGTTATATGAAAACCGGGGTGGGGGTGGGGAGCGGTGTCACATTACCTCTTTTCCAGCAAAAAAACGCTACCAGAAGCAACCTGTAGATGGCGCCAGAGACTCCCGGTTGCATATTTCTTTTTTTTCAGCAGTTTAAACATGCCGGGAAGCAGCTGGCAGGCCCCCAAAATGCTGAAAAAGAGGTAATGTGGGGCCGTCGGACTTCCTCTTCCACAGTTTTACAGCCAGTGTTGAATCAAATCCGTGGATGGAAAAACCGTGGATAGAAAGGTCTGACTGTAATTTTGTCATAGGGTTCTGCTTGCACATCCCTAAAATTACACTAGCCCATCCTGCCTTTATGGCATTTCCTCCACTTTCACATGTTAGACGTCCTATTTGGATATGGACCTACATGTGCATTCATTGGCACAGACAGACGAGAAAAAGCAATTTGAGGACAAACGATACTGATGTTACCATACTTTATTCTTTTTCTTTGTTCGTTTTTTTTTTTTAAAGCGAGTGAAGAGGAGTGGAAAGTCTCCATTACAGAACTGATCAATCCTCAGCAGGTCAGCTTCAAGTCTCTTTCAACAGAAAGGAGCTTGAGAGTCTTTTCATTTCTTGTATTGATCTGACTGTTCTAATGGGACTTTGGCATGGCACTCTGCTGTTTCCTGGGCTTTGTTTTGCTTTGTTTGCTATGATAACTTGAGGTTTGGTGGCAAATTACTGTATTTTCTATCCAATATTGCGGTGTAGTCTGCTGTTATACAGGCCATGAATCCAATAGCCTTATAGTAGATTTGTAGTGGGTGGTTACCTTTAATTTGTGTTAATAATACCGAGAACAGAAAATGGCACTATATAAATGTGAGTAGCCAGACTGCGAGTTCCAGTTTCTGTGCCTCCAGTGCCAAATACGCTTGAATTACTGGATAGATGCCATGTGTTCAATACATGAAAAAGGCTAGTAGGAACATTTTTTTCCCTTGTTGGAAGTGACAAAAGGATATTTTAAAGGGGTGGGTGGTGGGCACGGGAGGTTGGTGACAGCCACTGCTGAGGTTGTATTGTGATACTGAAGTATCAGTTTCATGCTTTGTGACCAGTAATGTGTGAAAATCGCTTTCTTAATCATACAGTCTTCCGCAAAATTCCTTTGGATGTTCTGCCCATGGGAGATCCTCCAAACGGCTGTATGCATAATCTGGTGAAAAACATACAGAGATCCTATCCTGGCGTGATTCCCCCCCCCCCAAGTCTGGCTGCAATCCTATTGTCTTCTCTTGATGCAACTACAGTCAGTTCTCTTTATATGTGAATTCGCTATCTGCAAATTCGCAGTCTGCGAAGGGCAGAATTGCCATATATCTCTCCGTATCTGCGGTCTGTTCTTGTTATCTGCAATCCCATCAGGGCCAGTGTTCTCTTAGCTTTTTTTCGCGGGTCTCCACGTTGCACTGGGAGCAAATTTCCCTGCCTTGCTGCATTTACTGTAAAGGGTAATCTGTCTCTTCTGGAGGTGTGTGTGTGTGTGTGTGTGTGTGTGTGTGTGTGTGTGTGTGTGTGTGTGTGTGTGTGTGTGTGTGTGTGTGTGTGTGTGTGTGTGTGTGTGAGTGTGTGTGTGTGTGTGTGTGTGTGTATGTATGTGTTCTGTTGAATTCCATTTGCAACGTAATGGGAACTGTTTGTGCTCTCTCTGGGCTTCCAGGATACTGTCCAATACCTTTTATATTTGCATAATGTTGTTAGGATGGAAAGAATAATAATTAATTTGCTAGAGTTAGGAATTGTTCCATAACAAAGAGCCAATGTGGTATACTGGATAGTGCCCCACTATCACCCAGTCCATAGACTTCAAGGTAAGATTCAGGTTCACAAAGTTCATATAGTGCATGGTGACGAGGCTCCTCTGGAACCTAACCCCATTTTTCTCACAAGCTGAATGATTCGGTATCTGCTAATTCGGTATCCACTAGGTTTTCCAGGAACCTAACCCTAGTGGATAATGAGAACTCACTGTACAGTGGTTTGTCTGAGCACAAACCTTCGCAATTGCCTTGAAATGTTGCCTTGGGTGAAATTCAGTGACATGTGACGCATTTGTATGATGTGCTACTCAAAAGATTCACTTTTGAAAGCCCTGATTACAACATCAAACTTGTGAGCCTGTCATTCAATATGGTTATGCCTACAAGGTCGCTATAGTGCAGCCGTGGTTATTGCTGTATCAGGGCTCCCTTTTGTTCCATTACACATAACATGTAGCACTGTGCATTACATACTTTGTATCATTCAGTTGCATCATCCACAGCTATGTCTAGTGAATTTTGTCCCAAATGGTCAGGACTGTATTCAATATTGTGGTCTTCAACACTTTCAGTGGACTGTATGGGGAAGTTTACAGAAGGCTGAAGAGCTTATGACCCCACCAACCAAGTTTTGTAGCTGCTGGGTACTGAACAGCCTTCTTTGCTTTCCCACAGCCCAATCCTGCCTAAGGATCCGCCGGGCAGTCGAAGCCACCCGCCAGATCCTGTGCTCCGCCGTGGGCAGTCTCCCCCCTGGTGGAAAGTCTCCTCAGGGAAGGGGACGCTCGTCCCCTTCCCTGAGTGTAAAGGACGCTGGGGCCGATTGGCATCCTCAGAATTCCGCCAGCTATTTTGCTGGCGGAAGTCGGAGGAGGCCATGTAACGGCCCAGCCACGCGGCGGGGGACAGGATTCGGCCGAAGCTGTCCCCCTCCCCCTCCCAGAGTGGTTGGGCCTATGGCCGCCCTCTGTTTGCCCCCAATCCACCCCCCACCCACTGGATCCTTACCTGGGTCCAACGGCGGTCCAGCGGGCGCTGGGTCAGCGGAGCAGGGGAGGCCGGCCTTGGCGGCGGAACGTGTGTTCCGCCTCCTGAACCATCACGAGGATTGCGCAGCCAGACAGGTAGCAAAACCAGGATGTTTACTGGTCCCTTTACTAGCAGTCACTTTATGCCAATAAAGGTTTCATTCATTCATTCATACTAGCATTCACCCTACATTCTGGTAGACTGTGTTTGAGTTGGTGAGTCAAATGTTCCACAGGCTTCTTCTATACCCAGCTTGATATGATCTTCTACTACTAGTGAACTACTACCCCCACACCTTTCTCTAAGCATTTGTGGTAATTGCCTCTTGAACCTGTAAGACAGAGAGAACAGAGAAATTTGTCCACTGCCTGGTATATTTATACACATGTAATCCAGGCTAATTAGCAAATAATCATTGTAATTGAATAAGAAAATCCATTTTAACCCAGTCATTAATAGCATTTTTTTCTGTTTCCCTTAATAAGAATAATCTCAAAATATGTAGAAAGGCCAATTATATAATTTGATAAATTTAATTTTCCTTTATAATTCAAACTCCATAGCCACCTGCTAGGCCACTCTTCAACAAGAATACTGGAGTTGAATATATTATATTCCACAGCTGTGTTGGGGGGTGTTTACTCTGTGAATTATTTTCCCTATAGTTATAATCTGTGAATAATGCAGCTATACAAAATAAAGCTATTTTGTTTCTTTTTCAACAAGGAAAAAAATGCTGTTTTCATTTCTTTTTGAATTGCTAAAAGTCTTTAAGCATTTGTGGTTATGAAAGGGACAGTCAATCTTTTCATATGACAGTTCCTGTACCTCTAAAAGTGGTGCTGAAGGGAGAATTTTGGCAGGTACAGCTTTTCAAACCTGGGCAGTACTATGACAAGCTGAGCCATACCTGATGATATTCCATCTTCTACATGGGCCCATACATTTGGGCTGGCCTTGATGGCCAAGGGAGAGGGGACGGGATGTCTTTTCTCTGTCACCATGCTGCGTTTGGAAGAAATTTATGGAATACTGTCAATCCTTTTCACCTGTTCACAAGACCAGAGGCGTCGCTGGAGGGGAGGCAGGGCAGTACTGTAAGTTCGGCACCGTTCCACTCCCCGTTTACTCCCTGGTACGAGGCGGCCCCACCCCCTCGCTGTCAGAGCCATTCTGTGCAGCGAAGGCAACGGGCAGGGAATCCCCTGCCCATTGCCTTTGCCAAACGGAATGGCTCTGACGGCGAGGGGGTGGGGCCACCTCTTACTGGGGAGTAAACGGGGAGTGGAATGGTGCGGAGCTTACAGTACCGCCCCCCCCACAGCGACACCTCTGCACGAGACTAAGATCTAGATGGACTTCTACCCAGAGCTGACACCAGAAATTCACCACACTGTTTGCAAAATGGTTGGGTGACTCCAAACACATGTGAAGTTGGCAACCTTTCAAGAGAGCACCGTGTACTAAAGAAGGTTCAAAGGGCTTTTCTTTCATTTTCTCCATTTGTGCAGCCCTTGCCCCTGTTTACTGTGGGATCGCACTACAGCAACGAACGCCCTCATGACCGCAAATGCTGATTAATGTGATTTTCTCTTAGCAGAGCTGCCAGCAAACTCTGTCTCTGGCAGCTGTTCCAGAATGCATAATTGCACTTGCTCTCTATTGCTTCCATTGACTGTGCGTACTGTAGACAGACTTCAAACTAGGACTGTTTGGTTTTCTCAGCCCTGGAGATCATGATATACATAGTTCAAAGGTGTTGCTTTCACTTTGGGTTGTCCAGTGCACAGGCAGAGTGCCAAAACCAGATGCTGAGAGCTAGAAAAAGACCTTTTAATACCTTCCAAATAATGACCGTAACTGGGGTCATTTTTCAGGATGCCATTTCATATTTCAGAGGGCAGCAAAAGTTTTAGAAAGTTATACTTGAGATTTAGCAAAGGGACACGTTTAAATACATTCAAGGCTATATTTGGGGATGACAGGAGTCCCCTCATTCATTTCCTTTATTGGTTCACTGGTTCACACTGCCATGAATTCCACTCCTTTCAATGGTGGGCCCCAGGGCATAGGGCGCTGAGGCCTCCTGGGGGGGCGCGGAGCTCCTTAGGTTTCGTTTTCGAAACCTTTTTTCTGTTTTTTTTCCTGTTTTTTTAATGTGTTTCAGGAGGTTACGGGGCATGTGAATGTATGTGTATGCTTTTCCCCCACTTATCTTGAATATTTGAAGCTTCCAGCGACGATCTTCTGCCTGCACCGGGCACATCTTCTCCCTGTGCCCAGGCGGCAACTCAGTAAAGCGCCCAGCAGCGCTTTCCAGAGTTTGCGCAGATGCAGAACAGCGACTGGAAACTTAGTCGTTCTGCGCATGCACAAGTCTTCCACAGTTCGCGCAAGCGCAGAACGGCGAAGTTTCCAATCGAGTCTTCCACAGTTCTGCGCCTGCGCAAACTCTGTAAAGCGCTGCTGGGCGCATTATTGAGTTGCCGCCCGGGCGCAGGGAGAGGATGTGCCTAGTGCAGGCAGAAGATCGTCGCTGGAAGCTTCAAGTATTCAAGATGTGGGGTAAAAGCATACACATACACTAACATGCCTCGTAACCTCCTAAAATCCATTAAAAAAGGTAAAAAAAACCGGAAAAAAAAGGTTTCGAAACCGAAACCGAACTTTTTTGACAGTTGGGGGGGCGTCACGGGGGCGTTGCAGGGGGCCGGCACCAACCTGCTCCGGGCGCAGCGACGCCACTGAATGGTGGATCTCTCAGTGCACAAGCCATGCTACCACCTTGTGTTGGGGGGCTACTGGTGCAAATGGCCTGGCCCGCTACACACCCCAAACCGCCAAAGTTCTTCCCCGGAACCACCCCCACTGCCATCTTAACTGCTCCCTGACACCCCGCCGGAGCAGTTTGGTTGACAGTGAGGGCAGTTCATGGAAGGAACATGGGCGGTTTGGGGTGTGCAGTGGGTCAGGCAGTGGGTGGGAGGCGGAGGATCCTGGCATCAGCAGTGCATACCAAGATCCTATCCCCTTTCCCACCCCCTGAGTCTTCTGGGACTTATGCCAGCTAATTTGCTGGCATAGGTCCAATGAGACCCATTGGAGGGCAGATGCCCTATGGAGTGGCAAGTAAGAAAAGGTTTTACTTGCCTCTCCAGGGCGCTCTCTCTCATTCTCATTCTCATTCTCATTCTCATTCTCTCTCTCTCTCTCTCTCTCTCTCTCTCTCTCTCTCTCTCACACACACACACACACACACACACACACACACACACACACACACAACACAAACACAAAAGCAGCATCAGTAGCACTTCATTCTATGGGTTGGCAGGGGATAGAATTGGGCCCTCAGTCTCCTAAAGATGTGAGATCACTGGCAGCTGAAGGGAACAGGGAACAGTGCCTGTACAACTGACCTTTATCTGAGCGACATCATCATTTTATGGTAAAATACAAGTATTTATTGAAGGAGACGAAAGTGCCTTCCCTTTTCAAAGCTGATGGAACATTATTAAGGTTCTCTCTTCCTTTGTCTTAAGAGGGACTAAGCCAGTTGAGATTGCTTCAGTCCATCCGCTGTGCAATTTTCAAGCCCTCTTGGTATATTCTTCTCAGGACCCACTTTCATAAGTCCAGGATTGTTTTACATCTCATTTTTGTTCCCTGCTGTGCCTGTGGAATTTTACCTAAGTCAGTTTATTTTCATAGCAGTGCTATCTTCCAGCTTTCATAACTCTCTCTCTGACCTGTCATTCTCAAGATGGATGTTAAATGAGCTCTCCATTTTTATTTTGAGAGAACGGGAAGGTTTTATAAATCCCTCACATCTGTTTGTGTGTCAGACTGCAAGGTGTGGGGAGAAGCTGTCTTTGAACAAAGTTTATTGAAGTGGATAGTATGGTAGATCAAGGCCCGCCGTGAGGCAATAAAGACCCCAGGCTCAGGGGATCTTTAAGCAAATCTTGTCAGAACTGCTGTAGCTCTAAAAGCTTCCATGGCAAACTCATTGCCTTTCTCTTTCTTTAGTCATTCAGAATTTGACAAACACAAGGCCAGTTCAGATAAAGTGTTTTGCTGTATACACAACCAGTCTCACCTTGATGGGAATTGCTGTGCCAGTCGTAGCCATGATTGCTTGGTTCAAATGTTTGTCCCAGTTAATGCAGTTTTTTAAAAAATATATATATATCCTGCCTTTCCCATCCCTGTTGGAAGGTGCCCATGCTGGTTTATTCTACATATTAGTAGCCATATTTCCAAGTGACTCATAATCTTAAAAAAAAAAAAAAAGTTCACTCTTAAGAAGGCAGCAGCTGTAGGTGACAATGGAAGATCTTAAACTGCACCAGTTGCGTCGCTAGCAGGCCACGTGGGGGGGAGTGACATGTTTCGAGTAATCACCCCCGCCCCCTCCACTCCCAGAAGGCTTCATTTAAAGACTTCTAGGACCTAGGGCAGGTGGAATGGCCCAGAAAACACACCAGTTTGGGCGCGTTTCAGCTCCGTGGTTGCAAACGCAGCCCTCCGGCTGCAAAAAAAGCAGCCACGGAGCTTAAAAAAATACCCACTGTGACTCCTCCTTACGAGGAGACCGTGGTTGTCACCTGTGGGCATTGGATCCTGACCTGCGCCTTCCTTTTTCTCCTCCACCTCACAGGGCTGATGGCGTTAATATGGCCACTGTCAGTACTGCTTGTGTTTAAGATCTTCTGTGAAACAAGAGGAAGCCAGTGGTGGCCTGAGGGGATTTGCTGCCTGATTTGAAGCCCCTGCTGGTTTTTTCCCCCCCCCCCCCGAAAAAATATTGTGCTCACACCAACCCATGCTGTTGCTTCTGCTGTTGACTTCACCTCTTCATCCTCCTCCTCACCTAGCTGCTTAGGGGAGCAGATGTGTGGTCAAGATGAAGCACAGTGAAGCACGATAACGTGGACCCCCTTTACCTTTGCCATCTTCCTCTTACATCTGCAGGCCCTGTTTGAAACAAATAGAATGGGCGGAGTATCCCAGCATGCTCTGCTCATCCTGTTTATTTCCAATAGGACGAAGTGGAGCAAGAGGAAGGAAGTAACAGAAGAGGTGCTCCACCTTGCTGCACCCCCTCTTCTTGCCCACCCAGCTGCTTTCCTCAGGGGGCAACAGGCTGATTCAAGTTGTGAGGCAGTCCAGTGCTCCCCCCCACCAGCTAATTGCTCAAAGTGACTGCTTCAGTCAGCTTCATGGCTAGGCCAGCCCTGAAGAAAGCAAGTTCACACAGTTCACGCATGCACATGCACATGCACACGCGCGCGTGCGCACACACACATACACACACACACACACACTTTACACCTCAATCCACCTGGAGCTCCCAAGCCACTGTGTCCCAG
The DNA here is from genome assembly GCA_026170595.1 of Plestiodon gilberti rubricaudatus. Classification (NCBI taxonomy): domain Eukaryota; kingdom Metazoa; phylum Chordata; class Lepidosauria; order Squamata; family Scincidae; genus Plestiodon; species Plestiodon gilberti. The sequence continues at coordinate 83,182,222 of JANXHW010000004.1, read as the reverse complement.
ATGTATTTTATGATATTCTAGTTTCTTGTAGGACCATTGAAAGCAAGATCTGATGTAGTGCCATTTGTGAGAGAAAACTAAGCGCATTCTGCTTCTTGTACAATGCATTGTATACAGAGACAGTGAATCCTCACTAAGCACCCCTGAAATCAATGGACAAGTTACTTATGAATAACTGAATTCCCATTGATTTCAGGGGCGCATACCAGTATTCCTTTTCTTCGCATGTAATCCTAGTTTTCTCAAAACTTGAAATGTTTGTGTAAGATAAGAAACACTGGTCATGTTGCAACACAATAAATTTTAGTGCAATAAAATATGGACAAATACACTAATGTACGGTTTTTAAAACATACATGATAGTACTCTAGACATTGCATCTACTGCTTGTGTAATTTTCCATAGTGCTAGATCAATTAGACATTTCATTAACCAGCATTAGATAGCTATTAGAGGACTTTAGATGCTGCCTAAATTCTCTGTGGGGCATCTATGGTTTCCAGTAGATATTTCCTGGTATATCCAATCAGCAACAAGTACATTCTGGGAAATCATACAGAACATTAAGATGATATTGATGTGAAAAGTCTTAAACTAATGGCTTTAGCCAACAATCTGTTTTATGTGTGATATGTTTATGTCGTTCTTTTTTATCATACCTAGCATATCATTACTGTTGATGGATAAGCCACTGGCAGCTTCTTAAGAATGCTAATATTGACTAGGTATTATAGACCATTTTCATAGCTGCAAAATATTTGGAGAACTCATCCAGGATTCTTTATGTCATTTGTTCCTGCAGTTTTCTTTTGAGAAGTTCTAAGACCTCAATTTTGCAGTTGGATAAGCTATTGAAAGGTTAGGAAAGAGAATATTTACTAGACCTATGGAATAGCAACCCCTTTCATTTTTGGAGGATGTCTCTCTGAGCCTTAAGGTTATGAGTGTTTACCTCATAATTCTTCATATGACTGGTGCTCTTCTTGGACCTTTGACAATATCATGGACCGGAGAATGCTATGGATGATTCCAGTGACTTGTCACTTTCAGAATCACTCTAAGGTGACTTGCTAACACTCATGAACAAATCTCGATCAAACAGATTTCACTCTGGAGCTTAACACTGATAGTTCCCACCAACTCAGCCCTTTCTAAATAAACCTTTATTTATTCTAAGAGCTTTTGCCCCAAACTTGTTCAAATCTCTTGCCAACTACAAAACGTTGCCTGATTAATGGAAAGAATTATGGTTCAAGTAAGAGGAGAAATGGGTGGTCTGTTGGAATGCCATCTACATGGGATAAGAAAAGTATGCATATATTTGTGTTGGTAAGCTCATAATTGTTTTTGGAAAACTGCACCTGCACACCTTGGGTGCAAACTGAGATCATGTACACTAACAGCCAAACCCTATTGGGTGCTAACACTGGTGGAACGAGTATTCTGTCAGCATTGACTGCCTTGTGGCAGTTGCAAAGTAGCTTCCAGCTGCACACAATGTCACACACTGCCAGCGTGCCAGCAGGGAGACCGCAGTGGCTTCACGCGCAGCGACAGCGCTGGACTGGCCTGCTGACCCAGGTAAGTCAGCAGGGGAGGTAGGACAGGGCAGGTGGAACAGGGGTAGGGGCAGGGTGGATTGGGTCCAGAAAGGAAGCGGGTTCAGCAGCGGTGGGAGTCGCCAATTCCAATCCCCCTTCCCAGACCCGATCCCGCGGCCTGGGTCTACATGAACATGAGTCAGAGGACCTGGTGTAGGTCTGAGTGGACTCCTCCATGCTGCGGAGGCTTACCCCAGAGTAAGGGAACAAATGTCTTACCCAGAGGAGGCCTCTGGGACTACCCACACACACAGAGGATACAATGCAAGCCATTTTGGCATGGTTGCATCAGCGGGGGCGGGAGGGAAAGATAGGATTGAGCTGCTAGTGAGGCAGAGCCTACTTAATTTCTCCTGTACTCTATTTTAACACTTAAGAATTGCAGACTTGAAGGGAGGGTCTTTACATCATGTCCTCTCCCTCCCCCCCCTTCTTTTTTTTGCTTAAGATCAGCCTGATGAACAGTTCTGGAGAACTCAAAAACTTGGTTAAGATGTTGTGTTCATTTGCTTGGCCTGATATAATAAAACATATGAGAAGCAGTCGCAGCTATGGGGTTCCTTTATAATATTGCAATCACACCCCTTCTGCATGCTACATTTAGCTTAAAAACATTATATGGAAAGCCATAGGGTAAACATGTTGTCTATCTGCTATTTGTGGACCAATTGGGCTGAATCCAGCCCTTGCTTCCAAGCACAAGCAGCCAATTAGTGGGATTTACCCTTAAAAAAACACAGGATCCCCCATATACAACCCCACTTGATGGATTGTGGAGGGAAACTGCACACGCAGTACCCATTTGCACATACCATTCCCCATCTAGCTTTAGTTCCACTTGCAGATGGATGTTTCTTCTACACAGGTGTCATCTACTTGTAATAGGGCAAAAGTGATTATTGTTGCATATATTTATATTATTATTCAGGCACAAAGGAGTTGGAAGACCCCTCCGTTTCCCCAATGCACGTCAAAAATGAGTATAAAACTGATATTCAGGCATGGATCCTGGTTTGGCTATATGGATTTGACAGGTATCAAATATAGCTGTGACTGCTTCACATATGTTTTATTATATTAAGCCAACCAAATGATATTTCAAATGAGATTAATCATGTTTTTGGCCTTGACAACTTGGCCAATGAGCTCATTGCAAACATGCCAACCAAGGTAGTTGAAAAAAAATGTTGGACCAAGCCAGATTTTCTGCAACAGTAGGTTCTCCATATAAATTGTTTCTGAATTCCTAATAAATAAAATAAAGTTTGGGAACACAGTGGTCAACAAATTATGTACAGGTGAATGGCCACCGCTGAATCGAACTATATTAACTATATATGGAACCCATTCTGTGATTTGACAAGATCTTTGTTAGTGGAAATGTTTCTTTTATAAGCTTTATTACTAGAGGCTTTGGGAAGGAAGTAGGCACAGAGAAAGTTTAATTTATCACTTAAAAAGTATACTTGAGAGAGCCATAAATCTCAGTTTCATTTCTCTTGCAAGAAGAACATATTTATCATCACTTCAGTGTTAGGTGATGAGCCTGATTAATTTTAAAATCACTGAAAAACAGGCTAGTTGCTTTGCTGTGCTTGGTAGATGCCTGCTCACACAGTATAAATCGAAAGAACAGTCCATTTGCTTCCATTTCCTCGCCCCCAAAAGTATTTTGCTGCCAGATGAATCTTTCAGGAATATTTATATGGTGACATCTAGTGGCACTAAATTAATCACATTTGAATGTTCCTTACAGATAGCCAGTAGCTCTAGCAGGCCTCATAACCATTTTTTTGGTGGTGGTGGTGGTGGTGGTGGGGAAGTAGTAGAATTACTCATTTGGTTGACATGCAAAACTTAGTATGGGGACCCATGAGTTTTCCAGATTTCATAAATGTTTCTACATTATCCAGATATTGTTATACCTGTCATCTTCTCTTAAGCCTTAGGGCCAGCTCTAGAAGGTGTCATAACCAAGCAATTGCTGGGGTCTGAAGACTAGCAAAGGGCCCATCTACTACCCCAACTGCCATAGTCACGTTGCATAGATCACTCAAGAAGGCTAGGAATATTATGAGAGAATTTGCAGTTTGCATGCCTCACTTCTTTCAGGGTAAGGGGCCCATTGAGGATAACTTATTTTATTTATTTAAAGAAACATTTTGCGGCACTTTTGGTCCCACTGAAAGGGCCATCATAATTAAATTGGAACAAGGAATCTTAAAAAAAAGTAAACAACCAAAATGCAACCATAATTGCAACAGTGGCAACCAAGAGAGTGCAAAAACCAAAAAAGACAAAATTCAGGGGGAAAAAACTCAAGGAAAAACTATTAACTAGTTTAAAACAACAACTAATCTAAGGCTCCCCAAATCCTGGAGTCCACACTATTCTCTAGCAAGGTGAAGGGGATAAGGTATTTCCTTCCAATTAGTAATGCTATTGGAGTTTGCAATTCCCAGGCTCAGAATGCAAACTCCAAACTTCAATCTAGTGAGCATCATAGCCCCCCCCCCCCCAGATACTTCTGCTCAACACTGTAATCTAAGCTATCAAAGACTGCATCCTTGACTCACCCACCCTTTCCCTTCTTCCCAATGTATCTCTTGTTGGGACCGGATAGTCGCACTATCTCTCTTGGAAGGTCTGTGATTTCCTCCATCACTCTCTTATCCCCTCAGGCATGTGAAATGCTGCAATTGCAGTGTCTCATGCACAAGAAGTCACAGGAAATGTAGTTCTCCAGGGCACCTGAGGCAAGTCATCCTTTGTGGGCTCCAACCTGGAAGAGTTAAGGGAGGTGGAAGGGAAGATGGACACAAGGCAGGTCTAAGGGTTCATGGAGAGTTGAAGAAATCACAGGAGAGTTGTGAAGGTGAGGCGATTGGGAAAGTTAGTTGTACTCCAGATTGGGGGGGGAGACTTGTTTTTCTGAGCCCAATTCCAAACTGAGGTGGGGTGTGTGTATAGTTTGTCCATCCCTATTTCCAACATGCAGAGAATCATGACCAAATCTGAGGATATAAAGAGAGCTAGGGCATGTTCACATGTTAGTGGCCTGACTACAATGCCAATTCCCCTCTGTAAATATACTTTGAAGAACTACAGTATGTTTCAGTATCATCAAAAAGAGACCTAAACTGAGGCTTTGGTATTATCCAAACATTAAATTTAATTGATTAATTGACCAATTAATTGGTTAAACACCAGATGATTAATCAACAAAAAAAACTTTAATCAGCAGACAGTTCTAATTTGAACTGATGGCTTCATCCAAGGGGGGGGGGAGGGTAAGAAGCCTAATTCTGTTGATTTATGGGCTGCTCCCCCAAATGCTGTGCTAAAGGCAAGCTTAATTGAAGTGAATGGTTTGTGGATCACAGGCTTAATTTCCTAAAGGGAATGTAATGTACCAAATGAAATGAAATGTAAGAGTTTGTGCTACCAAGCTTGTTGAATTCCGCTTCCAATTTACTACAGCAACCTTTGGATCAGGTCCTTAGCCAACCTTCTGTTGCCTGATGTTCGATGCACAAAAAGATGGAGTAGAGAAATCAATTAGATTAAGTACAGAGCCTTTCATATTATCAAGGATTGTCTCAAGGATATAAATGGTCTCAATTACCAAAAAGGCTTTCTGAACAGCAATAAATTAGAAAGAGGGAAGGGGGAAAATAGGGAAAACATGACAAATGCACATAATCCTTTTATGAGCAATTGAGTTTCCAGTGAGGGGAAAAAAGTTCAAATAGAATCTGCATTATCTAAACTTCCGAACTACAACATTCCACACAATCCCTTTTCATTCACCTTTCAGTCTTGTTCTATAGTCTATCTATACCAATGCTTGTTGGTACAAAGAACACTATGATTGCCCATGTTTGCACAGTCCAGCTGAACTAAGACATGTCATACAGCCTGGTCCTATGTGGGTTTGTTTATTCAGAATGAAATTCTACAGAGTTCAATGGGTCCCACTTCCTATTATGCATGCTTTAAGAATAGCACTAGACCAGGGGTCCCCAACCAGTGGTACTTATACTACCAGTGGTACTTTGGCCGACTGCTGGTGGTACTCGGACTGCCAACCCGCCGGAACCCCGCTCCAATGTGGCACTGTTGACCCCATGTTTTTGCTCCTGAGTGGCTCCTGCCTTTGGCCGAGTCTCTCGGGAACACTGAGAAGGGTCCTCCCACCTGCATTTCCTGGCCTCCGAAAACCCAGGAGTAACTGGTGATGATGTCATTGCCAGTCACGTCCGGTGGTATGCAGCAGGAGAGTGACGCTGGAGGTGGTGCTCAGCCAGGAAGGGGTTGAGAACCCCTGTACTAGATATTTGTGCCGAATGCCCTGACCCCCCCACCCTATTTTTGCCAGTAATTTCCTGTATACTTGGACACTCCCGAGAAGCTCCAATGTAAGTTCACCAGTGAAAAGCTGCTGGGGCATCCTTTGCATCCTTTGCAGCCAAGCAGCCTTTGTCCTTTATTTGGAAACTCCATGATTCCCCAAGCATGTGCTGGATGTGGATTCAGGATCCGTTTTTCGGTCTGGGGCAGCTATTCTGGGTGGCAGTTACTCATCGGGTAGCACAATTGTCTGTCTAGGTCCAAGGGGTGAGGTGGAGAAGTCAGGCGGGTTCCATTCCTCCAATCAGGTAACTTGATGATATCATCAAAGTAAAGGTATATATTTCCCAGCCCATATGAAGTCTTCATTGTTCTCTGCCAGTCGCCTGAATGACCCATTTGTTGGATGCTCAGAGAGGAGCACCCACTTGCTTATCCACAGGTGCAAAGTCTAGAATTGCAGTGGCTTAAGTTAGGGACAGTACACCTAGATTGAGATCAGGGCCTTTTTTTTTTTTTTTGCTTTTTCTAAGTGACTCCAGGCAGTGAGCAAACATCCCCAGTACCAGACACTGTGGGGAACTGTGGGCTGAGCATTTGAGTAGCATCCCAGCTCCATCTGCTGGGGGTTAATATTTACTGCTGGGCGTACAAATGGCATGAAGCTGGAGCCGCGAGCTAGCTGCAGCGCGGAAATGACACGGATACTGCTGGGGGAGGTGGAGCGGGGCGAGAAGCTGTGAGGAGTGCTTTAGTTAGTGACCCCCCATGCACAGCCGAGCTCGTTCCAGAGGGAAATGCATCCTTTTGCGTATAAGTGACTACCCCCCCCCCCCGACACAGCCGGGGTAGACCAGCTGCGAGTGCTAGATAGCCGACCATTCTAACTTTTCACTTTAAATCATAACTTTCACTTTAAACCGTCTTCCCACTCTCCAGCCACCCATCGGCCACCTGCACCTTACCAATCAACCAATCAATCAGGCAATTTAAAACTGGTGATGAAAGGAGATGTCATGAATCCGAGACGGGAAGTCAGCTGCCTTTAACAACAATGTAACGGCTGCTTGCTGGTGCAGAGAAAGAACAGGAAGGAGTGTGGCAGAGAGCAGGAGGATAAGCCTTCATCTCGCCCTTCCCACACTCCTGTTCACCAATCACACTTAATGGGGGAGGCAAATCCCCCCCCATGTGCTCATAGAGCGGCCGAGCAAAGTCCGAACCATGTACTAAAGGCACGGTTCAGAATACTCTTCTGTTCCAGAGGCAATAGGGACACACAACTGACCCTATATAAGACTTGCTGCAGCCCAAGTTCCTCAGCTGGAACAATGCATACATAGCTTTCGTCCTTCAATACTTGACCTCCCCCCCCCCCAGCCTGGTCCTAACTATACTTTCTGCTCCAGGCCTTTCAGATCATAGGATGATCTGATTTGGCTCTGATTTGGCAGCCTCAGCCTGCTTTGGCTCTGTTTCTTACCTCCAGCCCCTTTGCTTCTTGTCTGCCAGCACTACAATTGGACTACACTAGACCCTCCAGGCTCAGAGCCAAGCCAAGGCTTGACAAGTAGTTTAAGAAGCAGATTGGAAGTTTGGCACAAGCTCTCAGGAAGCACCTTCCAAAAGAACAAATAACAATATGCATGCACCAAAGTTAGTTGTTCGCTTGGAACGTCGACAATTTTAGAAGGAAGTGTGAGGGACTGTTGATGAGAGCCATTATTAGGGAGACGCTAAAATTACTTTGATGCTTGTAAGTATGTGTCTTTGGATCTACATAGGTAACTATAGGCAAAGGAAAACCCCACACGATTATACTTTTTGTACTGGGTAATCACCTGTCTGCTTCTCAGAAAGCTGAGAAATGTACAAACTTGGTAGCCTTTTCAAATCTACCAGGAGGGACAGCAAAATTTCTACCTCTATATGGAAAACTTGAGTGATATTTTTATCTACTACTACAGTATATGTATCTGTTTCCTTGGCCTTCCGGCTCAAGGCGATGTTCAAAAAGACCCAAATCACAAGTAGAAAGAGACGTATCAGTTTTAATTTTTTTTTTAAAAAAGAGCTATAAAGATTAAATCAGGAAAGAGTTTAAGGAAACCAACCAACCAACCCAACAGACAATACAAGAGGTGAGGGGCAGACTTGAAAACTGTTACGGTCTTAAAGTTAACAGGGAAAGTTGGAACCCTGAACTCTAGGTAGGAATGCAAATACACACAGACTCTTGGGACTACATGATCTGACGTATAGGGGGAAACTGCCTCCAATTTTCCCAGTTTCAGCCTCTGAAGTATAGGGGGCAACTGACCCCGAGAAACAGCTTGAGAAGGAAACAGAATACTGTACAGAGACATGTGAGCAAATCATTTGGGATCAGAAGAAAAACAGTTTTTTGATAGGGCAACAACTTGAGTTGGTCATGTGGGTGCACCCCTGCTGAAACACACACATCCTTATATGCTTGGGACTACGTGATCTGAAGTATAGGGGGAAACTGCCTCCACTTTTCCCAATTTCAGCCTCTTTCCTCTCATTCTATGCAAGTGAATGGTGCAAAAATCTCTCCCCACCACTCCATTTACTTTTATGGAACAGGAGAAAAGGGCTGCCGCCAGGGATGTAGATCATGTCTCTGGGTTCAAGTCTCAAGTCAAGTCCCAAGTCTTTTCCCCCAAGTCCCGAGTCTTTGGTTGCGAGTTGCGAGTACCTATCTATTTAATGGGGAAATGGGTTTAAACCTGAATAAAATTTGACTTGTCGTAAAAGACTCCAAGTCTCGAGTTGAGTCTTTCGAGTCTTTTACAATTGCCGAGTCAAGTCCGAGTCAAGTCATTGATGTGACTTGAGTCCGACTCAAGTCTTAGTCAATATACTCAAGTCTATATCACTGGCTTCCGCTGAGAGAAACAGCTTGAGAAGGAAACAGAATACAGAGACATGTGAGCACATCATTTGGGAGCAGAAGAAAAACATTTTTGCTAGGGCAACAACTTGAGTTGGACATACGGGTGCCACCCTGCTGCATGATGAACCTCCATGAAGCAGGGTGATATGGTTGGGATCATGCCTCTCCTTTTCCATTATTCTAGGAAATATCAGCAGAAGATGGAAGGAAACTATCTTGTTGAAATGACAACAATGGGCCTGGGTTCTGAGCAGTCTGAGTGTATTGATCAAGTCATCCACACATAGTACATTTTGTAAAATCATTTAGTGCATTGACTTTCTCAAGATATGAATACATTCTTTATAACAATGCCATCAGCCCTTAATACCCTTGCAGAGGGCTCCAATTAAAAAGCAATTATATAGCCACATTTTTAATCTTTGATGAATTAATTAGTTGTTTAATCACACTAATCAATCAATGGATGTTTTCAGCCCAGTATTTTGCATCTTTAATACTAGTTTCTCCTTATATTGGTCTGGGACACTGCCATGCATGTAATTTTGTGCAATACGTGAGGAATGATTTTGTTAATTACTTTTCTGTTCTGCTGGATTTGCATGTTTCTTCTTAACAGTATGACTTAGAATTTATATATGCACATTTCAAATGTTTAGAGCCATTTACTATCTATAGGATCCTTATAGTAAAATGCTGGGCAGTATAATTACATCCATATTGCAAAGAGGGAGTTGAAGCTGAGTGAACAGTGGCTTGCCTACGATAATCTAAGAAGGATATAGCAAAAAGAAGACATAACTATGAACTAGGGTTGTCTCCACTAGTGTGACCTTCAATTCACACCAAAAGAGCCACAACTTGTAAAATGTATCAAGATTCTTCACTGCTGGAACAGTGTCTGGAAGATGGTCTGTACATTTCAATATCAATGTTAGGCAAACTAATATACAGATCTCTAATAGATTAATCCTTGTTCCCAGAAGGATTAAGAATATGATAGGGGAAGAAAAGGACCTTGTTGGGAAAATTCAGGCAAGCGTAAGATTTATCCCAAGATTATGGCTGTAGTGAATGAATTGAAAATATTATGGACCAAGTTGTCCCTGAAAAACCAGTATTGATCCTTAAAAATAAGATGGAGAATTATTCAGTCTTTCATAGGATTAAAAATTGATTTCAATATTACTCCTGGCTGAATATAATTTGTTAAACAACACATTGGCTTTTGTCTACTAAAAAGCAATGCTGTTTAAAAACGGCCTGGTTTTATAAAGGCGAAGGTACTGTATCAAATTAAGGGCACCTAGCATTCAAACTAGGTCTTGATTTCTGCTCCAGGGACACCCAAACAAAATGGCAAATTAGTTCTTCACATCCAGAATTCTGTACCGAAAAAAAGATGTACTGGCATCTTTAATACTAGTACTAAAAAAATAGTAGAAGGAAATGCCTGAAGAGATGTTAGAAAAAATGGCACTTTTTCACAAGTTGGGATTCCATGGAATCAAATGTTTGGAAACAAGGGATTTTCACTGTTAATAAAATATTGGGGTGTTTAATCAAGCACACACCAAGACTAAGAATTACCCACACTGATTGGTAGAAGTGTTCACGCATAATTGGATACTATCAAAAGATGTTACCAATAGATTCCAAATAAGTATGAATTGCTAAATTTTGCCAAAGGTGAGATGAATTTGAAGGGTCATGCAGGAGAGAAATGTATATCTCATGGCCCAATCCTACCTGCTCCAGACGTCGTCATAGCAGTCAGCACCAGTCATAAAAGGCGCTCCAGCAGCACACTACTCAGCACGCTGCTAGGGACGCATATGTATATGTATTGATTCATGCACTTCTGCTTTTGTATTCTTTATCTAAACTTATTATTTTATGTTTGGGGCTGATATATTCGATCACACTGTTTGCTTCCACATGTGCTGCTTCATGTGTGAGAGTATCCACCTCCCCAGGGGTGTCACTAGGGTTGGTGACACCTGGAGTGAGATCTCATGGTGTCATCCCATGATGGACCTCCTCCCATACCAGACCACAGGTTCTGGAGGTGTCCTGGGAAATGCGATCTCCATGCAATTTGTGGCGGGGATTGGGAAAACCCCATTTTCTACCAGTGCTGCGTTTTCTCACCATCAGTATCAAATAGAATAGAAAGTCATTTTTGATGTCACCCCTCCCTGGGGTGACACCCAAGGCGGTCTGCACTCTCCCCCCCCCCGAATGATGTACCTGCACCTTCCCTACAGACAGCCTTCCTATGCACAGAACGTTATGCTCATGGAAGGGCGACATTTGCCTAACAGTTCCTATAGTGGACTATATAGATTACTCTCTTTGTCCTTCTTCATTTATAAAATTGTTAATAAAACATGAGGGTTGCAACTTAGCACTTATGAAGCATGCATTCCTCTCACTGATTTTGATAATACATAAGCTTGAGGAACTCTGCACAGAAATATGGCCTAATTACCTTGACCGACTTGGTTTGATAGATTCTGAAGCTGCAATATTTGAGCGTGATTGAGATTAGAAACTTCTGAGGGCTAATGACATTTGGATGGAAATGATGTGGAGCTGTGACATTCGGGGGTCTTAAAAGACCGTGTTCTGTCATTCATGGCATGATGATCACAGCCTATCAATTGTACCTGCTTTGATTAAGGCGATACAGACAAATGGCTGTGTGGAGTAAAAAAAAAAGTGTTTATAACTCACACACCTACCTACGACTATATTCAACTGTGAGGAAAGTGAAAAATATCCACCCTTCTATGCTGTGTGTTGATGAAACACAGTTGCAAGTATTTGGTGCATCAGTTTTCAATAGCTCTCTGGCAACTGGAAGCCAGTTATTATGATGTACAAAAGTAAACTTCCTCAATTTCATCATGACCTCTTGTCTTCCTCATTGCAGTACTTGGGCATCGGAACAAGGTGGTTATTCTGAGCACAGTAGTCCTCACTGATCTTGTTCTTCTTGCATGACGTTCTAGGTCTAGTGACAATGCCAACCCATTGCAACAAATTGTGGAGTTCAACTACCTATTCCTCAAACAGGCTACTTTCTTATTTGACAATAGTCACATGGAGGGGAGGATTGTAACCCAAAACACAAGCATTGCTCTTTAAATTATTTCGTGTTCGTTTTCCCAATTTGTTGATTTTATTTAACTGTTTTGAACTGGGTGGTTTCTGCCCCCCCCCCGGTTCATTTTTCTTTTAAGTCTGAAGCCTTGAATCTCACAGTGAAATTCTGCAAGACAGAATAAAGCATACTAGGGAATATAGTGCTGCACTGGCTACTAAAGTGGTTTTCTGTTTCCTTTTCTCATGAAATTGAAATTTTGTTGACATAATGTCCCACAGCAGGGATGTTCAGACACCATTCCAGGGGACTTCAGGGGTTTCTGAATGAGAAAACAGCAGACAAATTTACTTCAAAGATATCTTACCTACCACTAGGGCTGAGCCAAAATGCTACTACTGGCACTAAGCAGTTCTGTTGCTATTACCTGCCTATATGGGAGTATACTTGGGAACTGTATAGACACCTCTCTGAGGTCCTCACAGGGAGAGTGGCATATTTTTGGAATTATGAGGGCACAACAGGTGAGGTAAAAAAAATCAAAAAACAAACCCGCATTCTACCATTATAAGCCTGGAGCATTCAATTGGTCATGAAGTTTAAATCTCAATCTGGTACAGAATAAACTGGCCACAGTTACCACTATCCCTCCAAATTTGATGCAATTCTGTTGAGATATGAGGGACATAGTGAAAAAACCTCCAAAGAAAACTGTTTGAGAAAGATTGCCATCTTCTAGTTGTTTCTGAAGTCAGGTTCGCTTGAACAAAACCCATCACGCACACTTGGAGTAATTTGCTTTTAAGAGCCTGTTGTTTTCAATGGCCAATTGTACTACTAAAGTAATTTTAGGGAAGTTGAGGGTTCAGAGAAGAATGGTGTGTCCTTTAATTAAAATGGTATCTGTTAATGGTATCTGTTAAAATGGTGCCCTTAATTAAAATGGCCCTTAATTCCTGGTATCTGTGGAGGAGGGAACGTATCCCCTCAAATACTGAGGCAAGTAGTTGATATTCTTCTTGTTCTGCATTGACAGACACATATCACTGGACAACAAATGTTAACAAAGGTCATGCCCCCAAGATTAACGGTGCAATCCTACATAAACAAGCACCTGCGGAGCACACGCTCCGTAGACGTCAGGTGTGGTAAATGCGTCATAAAGTGTGTTTTCGACACCCGGGGAGCAAAGGCTGCTGACGCACAGGCCGGCAGGCCTTACTCCGCCTCCCACCGGAACCTGCAGCTGCCATGCAGGTAAGAAATGCACCAGTTGGTGCCGGGGTGAGGGGAGGGCAGGCTGAGCAGCGACGGAGGGCAGCTGTTGGGCGAGCTGGGCCGAGGAGGGGATATTGGCGATGAGCTCCGCCGATATCCCACGCTCATTCCTGGCCTCGACAGCCCTTGCCCCACTGACATATATCCAAGGAAGCCCATTGAGGCCGGGCAGCCCTACTCCCAGGGAAGGGGATGAATGGCCCCTTCTCCTGAGAAGTCCCGGGAAGGGTGTAGGATACTGCGGCCGGCCCTATGGACCTGCCGTGTATCTTTACGCAGGATGATGCTGTAAATTAGTCATTTCTTATTGACTTGGACGTGCTGAACACAAATATGACAATGAAAACACAAAATTCGCTATGGTTTGTGAGAGATCCACAATAGATAGTTCCATAGATATGTACTTGTAAATGCCTAGTGGCACTTACAACACCTATGCATGCAATGCGGACTGCTTCTGCTAAATTAGAGCCAATCAACAGATTTTGTTATTTTCATTTTCAGTACGTTGAAATTAGTAAAGATGAGCTCTTTCCATTTCAGGGCCTATTTCATGTTGTCCAGTGTATTCAGTAAAATACCGTAGAGGGCATGAAGCAAGAAAGCATTTGAAACTAGTGATGTTTCCTCTGGAATGAGAGCCAAGAGAGCCACTGTATTGCCTTCAGGCTGCAATGGAGAGGGGAGATTGGTTTGCTGGTAGAATGATAACAGCAGAAACTACTGCTCCTATAGAACTTCAGCCTGGACAATTACTATAACATTTTGGGGGAGCATTTTGCCATGTTGAGATGTATCAGGCAGGGATTGATGAGGTGCAACTCTAACAATGATTGGGGAAACTTCACTTGTTTCATTTTAGTTTGGACAGATCCCTACCCAGGCCAATGTTGAGATGAAACAGCAAGATGAAATGCATGGAGCCTAATTGGTAAAGCCTAAATCTGCAATCCTATGCACGCTTACCTGGGAATAAGTTTCACTGAGTATACCTGCATAGGGTTGTGCCGATAATGAATTTACCTTAATTTCTGATTAACCACTTTCATACTAACAGATCGTAACTTGAATGTTTGAATCTGAATAAATAAATAATTCAGGAACATTAACCTTTCACAAAGCCATTGTCAAGTTTGCTGCTGTTGCTGTATTATTTATCCATTTTTAATACTGCTTGCAAACAAGCTGAGATTGCCGGCTGGTTTTGCGTTGTTCTGATGTGTTATCTTAATGTGCATTTGATCAATTTTTATACTTCTGTAATCGTTCCAGCTGAGGCCAAAAAGCAGGATAAAAATATAAGTAAAACGTTGAGATTTGCATGCTCACATATCTTGAGGTTAAAGAAACAATCAGAACGGTTACATGTTTCACACTGACAGGGATTAACGAATATTTAACAAGATTAATGTTTCCATTGCGGCAGAATTACTTCATGTTAAAGTATTAAGTGTAAGGTATGAATCTTTATTTTTTTTTTAAAAAAGCAAAAAAATAAAAAAAGATACTACAGCTCTGACTGTACGTTCAGTTCAGTTCCTGACTTTTTTCTGTCACCGAGTATTTTCTCTGAGCATACGTCAAGTGCTGCTGAGGGTATTGCTATCACTGACTGAAAAATTAGACCTTAGAAAAGAAAACCAGAGAAATAAAGAATGAATCTTTTTGGCGGGGCTCGAAGCGCCCTTTTTGCCGCACGAAGCGCACTCGAAATTTTTATTTATTTATTTAAACCCATGAATTAATTAATTAAATAGTTGGCAGGCAGTGGGTAGGCAGCGCCTTGCCTTGCCCGCCTTGCCTTGCCCGCCGTGCCCGTGCCGTGCCCGTGCCGTGCCCACCTTGCCGCTGCTTGCCTGTTTGCCCGCTTGCCCTCTTCCCTTGCCACCGCCGCTTGCCCGCTTCCTGCTTGCCTTGTCCGCTTGCCCCCATGCCTTGCCGCTGCCGCTTGCCCCCTTGCCTTGCCACCTTGCTGACGCTGCTTGCCCTCTTCCCACTTTCCTTGCCTGCCGCCACCGCTTGCCCCTTGCCTTGCCGCCTTGCTACCGCTTGCCCTCTTGCCTTGCCTCCTTGCCACTGCCGCTTGCCCACTTACCTTGCCTGCCGCTGCCACTTGCCCCCTTGCTGCCGCCTGCTCGCTTCCCGCTTGCCTTGCCTTGCCCCCTTGTCCCCTTTTGCCCCCTTGCCTTGCCCCTGTTTGCCCTCTTGCTTTGCCTTTCCGTTTCCATGTCCGCCTTGCCACCATGCGCCCGCAGCCACCGTCACCATTTTTTAAAATGCAAACCTTACCTTTTTTTCCTTCTTGGATCTCATGAGATTTTGCGAGATCCAAGATGGTGGCGCCTGGAAAAAAGGTAAGTTTTTGCATTTTAAAATTCATCATGGCGGGGGCTTCCGCAGATCCTGGACCCGAAGCTGGTTTCCGGGACTGTCCCAGAAATTCCGGGATGGATGGTAAGCCTAGCTATGGGGGGAAATGATAAGCTCTCAGGGACAGAACTGGAGAGGCCTAAACCTAACCACATATATTGAGAAGGGCTAAACCTTCCCTGATAAACCCAGTGTTGGGTGTTACCTGGTGTTTTTTTTGCCCCCTCTCAACTGTATCCCAGATTGCAGCCCATTTACTAGAAAGAGCCACTGAAAACCTAGTCAACCCATCTCTTTAGTAGCCCTGCCTTGGGTTCTGCTTCATGGTCATGTTAGAGTGAACTGGTTTTTATCTAGATAGATAACACCCTGATTTGATTTTTTTTTTTTAAAAAGAACTGTGAGCCGATGCACATGCTGTGGGTTTATTTAAAAGCGACTCGACTTAAGGAATCTTAACTTTAAAATATATATAAAATAAAATATGGCAGTCACTTGAGCAGTCAGGCGCATTGCCCTTTTCTACGACGATGCTTTATGAAATATGGATGGTGTGTGCCTGAAAAGCCTAAGGGTGACAATGGAGCAGCAGTGTCAGTAATGTATTGTCATTTCACGCTCTGAAAATACCCAAGATTCCTTACTGGGTTTCTCAACTTTAAATTGGTATGTCACTAGGATTCCAGTCGGAGAAATACTAAAACTAGGATGCCCATTAGTAGAAACAGATAATAATTATCAATAAGGGACACACACACACACACACACACACACACACACACACACACACACACACACACACACACACACACACACACACTGTAGGTGTGTCAGACATTAAGTCAGATGGACCTTTCAACACAGCCATGTCACTTGTCACCTTTCAGCTGAATTGTTTGAGTGACGTCTTGAAGTAGACACCCTATTTTCCAAGTGTGCAGTGGCTTAGCTGAATGAAATAAGAATGGAGAGAACAGGTGTTCGGAGAGATTTTACATGGATCCTGTTGCTAGGGAAACCACTTCTTTTGGCTGCTGAACACGGGCCATGTCTGTCAAACTGGCAAAAGCAAACAAGGAGAGAGATTAAACATATATACACATTAGAGACACATGTTCCCCAACACACAACAGCCTTTGAAATGGAAAAAAAATATAAAATTCAAAGTGTTCTGTAATTATTTTTTCTTGAGAATCCTTCAGTAAATCTGATACAAAACACAAACAGAAAAAAAAATGAACTTAGTAACGACTTCCTTAGATAAATTTGCAGAATAAAAGCTATGAACTTGTTTTAAATAATAAACCATTGCTTTAGGATGAATGCAAAAGGACTGGAGATAATTGCAAATCGCTTGGCGGTTTGTAGTTTTATGCAAGGAAAGAATTTCAGAATATGTGCAAGTGAAGGTACCCTAAAAATCTAGAGGACAGAACTATTCATGTATTGAAATTTAACTAAGGAAGGGCTGGTTTGGACAATACCTCCCAGCCCAGGCTGGCCAAAGGCCACCCTCCCTCGCTACCTGGCCCACCCTCCCCCTGCCTCTGCACCCACTGGTGCAACTCTTACCTGCTACGGGGGCTGCAGTGTCGGTCTGGAGGTAGAGTAAGGGCTGCCGGCCTGCTCACCAGCAGCCCTTACTCCCCGGGTGCCGAAAATGCACATTACAGCGCGTTTATGGCACCTAGCGCCTGCAGAGTGCATGATCCGCATGCGCAAAGGTACGGCATATTGCGCCGTAAGCCTCCCTCCTCATACTACCAACCACCACTACGAACGTTGTTACTCACTGATTCATTGTTATAATGTTATTTTATCATAGTAAACATTATTTCAATGTTTAATATTAGAAAGTGTTTTGAGTCTTTATTTAGAAGTTTGGTGATGTTTTTGTGACCATAAATATGCCGTAGGAACCTAACTCTTGATTACGTATGTTATGGTAAAATTGGTTTCGTTCTAAGTTGTTTCACTAAAGTTGCAGTTTCCAGTTTCTACAACTTTAAGTGAGGGCTTCCTGTAGCTCCTCAAAAAGGAGTATCAGCAAAAATTCAAGACTGTGAACATTTGGCAATGCACTGACTAACCTCCTTCCAGTGGCTTTTCCACGGTAGGGGCGGCACCGTAAGTAATGCCGCATCGAGTACCGTGTGTAGGAACCAAAAGGAGAGACTCCTGCCGGTCACGTTCTTCGCGCTGAATGGTAGCGACAGTGAGGGGGCGGCGCCTCCTCCTTTCGGTTCCTACACACGGTACTTGACGCGGCATTACTTACGGTGCCGCCCCTACCGTGGAAATGCCACTGCCTCCTTCCCTCCTGCAACTGCTTCAATACCCAGGGAAGTCTGGGAAGAGGAACTGGTAATGGTTTATGCAAGACAAAAGGCTACAACCACTCTTCCATACTCCAACATCTCCTAACTGGTACCACTTTAAGCAATTGCTCAGCGGCTACCAGTCATCTGTTTCCACCTTCCGTCTTCCAATCATCTCAGTTTCATTAGCATTCTCAATATAATTAAAATTTAGATAGAGTGTTCAATAAGAAGAAAATGTCACTAGTTCATCATCCCCTGGATTACACTTAAAATAGAGTACCAGAGATAGCTATTATATTACAAAACTCAAAGGTTATCTGTTAGCAGATAATAATTTCCAAGCACTATATAACTGGTACTAACTATGAATTCTGCTCTAAAGTATAATAATTAGAAGGCAATTTATATTACAAGATGGCATTTAGTGGATACAGTGTCCATAAAGAACAGGTTGCTATTTCTATCTCCCTTGTGAAAGGTAAAATGGGTCAGACATCAATACTTTCTTCTGAATACTAAAGATCATGGTTTATATGATTTACAGCGCAATCCTGTGTAACCTTGCACCGGTGTAACAGTGGATCCACCGGTGTAATGTTACACTGGCATAAGTGCACTTACATGCAAGGTTACACAGGACTGTGCTGTAATACAGAATGAAACATCTTCAATGGGATTTGAACGACCATAAAATCATGTATTTAAAGTAAAAACTGTCGTTAAAATCATGTAAAATTAAAACCACTGTTTAAAAACAATAAAATACACTTTTAAAACTACATAACAGTTTCATTCAATCCCATGAATGTCATCAGATGTACAGAGCCTAACCAGCTGCAATGATGTTAACTCCGGAGCGACCTGTGTTTGATCTTTTACTCGTGCAACCCCCCAATAAACACTCGAGACAAAGTCTTGGATTAAGGGCCACTTTTATTATTTTTAACAAAGTTAGACTGCAGCAGAGGAGAGGGGTTTTATCATCATTAATTTTAACCTATGAACTTAAGAGCGGTTCTGGCTCACCCCATGGCTTTGCTTACCTCCAGATGTATGCCAAGTATCTGCATCCACGGCTACCCCCCCCCCCGCACGCTACCTAACCAAGTGACCAAGGAAAACCTATTTAAATTACCCACTCAAACCACAGTCCGGGGTAGGTGAAAAACCCATAGCCACAGGCCAATCAGGATATGAGAAAAAAATCATACCCGACCCCGTGGGCAACCAGCTAATCTCGGACTGAAGGCAAGGGAGGGCGGGCAGGGCTTCAGACTCTGGGGTGCGACTGACAATCGCTGGATGAAGCGTCCGCTTCGGGCTTCATCAGTCCTGCCCTCTGGACAACGTCAGCCAATGGGCTGGCGCCGTCCTCCGCCTTTGCCTCGCGTGCTGGGGATGGAGCCGAGCAATCAGCGCCGACCCCTGAGGAGGGTGTCAGCGCTTATATACCTATGGAGGTATATAAGATCAAACACAGGGTGCTCTGGAGTTAACATCATTGCAGCCGGTTAGGCTCTGTACATCTGATGACGTTCATGGGAATGAACAAAACTGTTATGTTTATTAACTGTTTAATTTTACATGATTTTAACAACAGTTTTTTACTTTAAATACATTGATTTTGTGGTTGTTAAAATACCGTTGAAGATGTTTCGCTCTGTATACATTATGGCTGGCCATACAAGCTTCAGATCCTCGTTTATATGGTTAACAGTACATTAAAGTATCAAGTAAACTGTCGTGATCTTGGCCCAACTGACCCAGTACTTAATTTATGCAAGCTTTGCATTTGAATAATTTCCCCTAAAGTGAACTTTGAGGGTTCCGCATGGGCACAACATTGGTCGGTGTACTGCAGCTAAACCCTGAGATTGCACATATAAGAACATAAGAAGAGCCCTGCTGGATCAGGCCAAAGGCCCATCTAGTCCAGCTTCCTGTATCACACAGTGGCTCCACCGGATGCCTCAGGGAGCACATAGCCAACAAGACAACCTGTTTCCTGCTGCCACTCCCCTGCACCTGGCACAGAGAAAACCTACTTCTAAGACCAGGAGGTTGCTTATGGCTTGTAACCTGTGATGGTCTTTTCCTCCATGAATCTGTCCAAACCCCTTTTAAAGGCATCTAGGCCAGGTGCCATCACCACACCCTGTGGCAAAGAGTTCCACATATGAATTACACACTGGGTAAAGAAATATTTTCTTTTATCCGTTCTAATTCACCCTCCACTTAATTTTAGTGCATTCCCCTGGTTCTGGTGTTGTGCGAGAGGGAGAAGAATTTCCCTCTATCCACTCTCTCCATCCCATGCATAATTTTATACGTCTCAATCATGTCCCCCCTCAGGCGCCTTTATCTAGACTGAAAAGCCCCAAACACTGTAGGGAGGTGCTCCAGCCCACAAATCATTCTGGTCACTCTTTTCTGCACCTTTTCCAATTCAACTATATCCTTTTTCAGGTGTGGTGACCAGAACTGGACACAATACTCCAGATCCAGCCTTACCATCGATTTGTACAAAGGCATAATGATATTGGCCATTTTATTCTCAATCCCTTTTTTAATGATCCCGAGCATGGAATTGGCCTTCTTCACAGCCGCCGCACACTGGGCCGACACTTTCATCGACCTGTCCACCAGCACCCCAAGATCTCTCTCTTGATCCAACTCAGAACCCATTAGCGAATATGTGAAATTTTGGTTTCTTGCCCCAATGTGCATCACTTTGCACGTACTTACATTGAAGCGCATCTGCCATTTTGCTTCCCATTCTCCCAGTTTGGAGACATCCTTCTGGAGCTCTTCACAATCCCTGCTGGTCTTCACCACTCAGAAAAGTTTAGTGTCATCCGCAAACTTGGCCACCTCACTGCTTATCCCCAACTCCAGGTCATTTATGAATAAGTTGAAAAGCACCGGTCCCAAGACCGATCCTTGGGGCACACCGCTTTTCACCTCTTTCCATTGTGAAAATTGCCCATTAACTCCCACTCGCTGTTTCTTGGTCTTCAACCAGTTCCTAATCCAAAATTAATTAATTAATTAATTAATTAATTAATTAATTATTCCGGGGGGTTGTCCCGGTTTGGATTCAGGAAAATATGGTAAGCCTAGCTTTTGACAGAAATAAAAATATTAATATATTCCAACACACCGACTGCTCCTTTTGACATATAGGGATATCTGTGAAATATCCCTAAAGTCTGTTGATTTTACATTTAAATGACTTCTCATTTTTATTTTTTTTAGTTTTAAGGGAGTATGAAGGCCATGCTGACTTAGTTTAACCTGTTTATTTAGATTAACAATGAAAACATTCCATAAGCTGCCAACCCTGGGCTGCATATCAATGCTTCTGTAGCCAAAGAACTGCAAACATCAAAAGATTAATGGGACTGAATTTACCCCCAGAGTATTTCCATTGACTTCAGTGGAATTACACCAAAGATTCATTTACTGTTTTATTAATCCATTTGCTAATCCACTTTCTAAGGAGACTGAGCATTGTGAGGAATTACAATTAAATGTATTTATTTGATTAATGTTTCTCTTGGTGTGAGAACAGTAAATATATGCTCCTCTTAGGTGGAAGATTACTACAGATACAGACTAATGGCGTATGCATCTTAGGCTGAAATCCTATACACTTTCCTGGAAGTAAGCCCCACTGAACACAATGGGACTTACTCTTGAGTAGACATGTCTAGGATTTCATTGCTAGTTACTATAATCTGTCATGTAAAGTCTAGTTAGTGTTGAAATTAATGTGCTTTTCTTTTCTTTTTGTTTCACATCAGCCCTGATCTGCAATGCTGTTCAATTCACCGCCTCTCCAAATCAGGCTAGGAAAAATCCTGTTTGAAACCCTGAGGAACAGTGACTGTTGAGTGTCACTGTTGTCAGTCAGTGTTGACAATATTGGGCAAAGTAGACCAATGGTCTGAGTCAGTAAAGTACAGTCAGCCCGCCGTATCCGCGGGACTCGGATCCACGAATTTAACCGACTGGATTGAAAATATATTTTGGGGGGGGGAATTTCACATACTCTGCAAAATGTTTACATATCCTGCTGTAGCTGTAGATCTCTGCTGTAGTGCTGCTGTAGATCTCTCTGCAGCACTTGCCTCTCATTCGCCTCGTGCCCGCCATTTCACAGCTCTCTCTCCATTCATGCAATTTTAGGCAATTTTATTTTATTGGCAATTTTAGGCAATTTTACAATTTACATAATTTTACACAATGTTACTAGTGGACTTGAACATGCACGTTTTTTGGTATCCATGCAGAGTTGCGGAACCAGCCCCCCACGGATACAGCAGACCGACTATACCGTTATGCATGTTCAGCCAGTCAGCAGGAGTGGGATTACCAATATGAGCCTAATGGCCGTTTAGTGTGGTTCTTTTCTTTTTTACATTACATTTCTATAAAGTTATATATGACTAAGATTTCCTTCTTTTTCATAAATATGCTAACTAAAGAATAGACAGCTGAATAGACAGAATAGACAATCATACATTCCCAGGAAACAACAAATGTCCTTGAGAGTTTATATACCATCTGCCTGCTTAGTGTACCTGGATCAACCCGGGGGGGTGGTGGTTGATCACTCTACCCATCACTCTACCTGAGCCTCCACCACCATTTTCAATTCTCCATAGCTGTCAGTAAAGCTTCCTGGTATAAAATTAAATTTAGAAATTGCTGAATACAAGGAGTTTCTGCCTCTTCATAATTTGCAATAAATCTGATAGTAGGTTTGTTCTCTTTGAGCACAGCTGCTGAGGCTGAAATAAAAAAAAACAAAAAATTCCACACTTTCTTAACAGAAGGACAGCAGTGGAATTTCAACTGCAGGAAGAGAAATAAACAGCAGCAGAAGATAAAGAGTCAGAAATGGGGAAAGCAACAGGGCTAGAATGATGGAGGAAAGGAGAGAACAAAATGGCTGCTTATCCGAAGCTGAACAGATACAAAGCTTCCATTGTCTTTCGTGGGAGATGGAGCTTCACAAGAGTGCAAGGGGTTTTTCTCGAGAATGAGAACACCACTTCTCCTTCTAGGGCCATAGGATCATAGCTTATCCTAACTTGAGTGGACAGATTCGATTGCCTTAATATATAGGGTCCATCAAAACAATTTCCATAGAAGTTGTCTTGTTAGTCTATTGTAGCAAAACAACAAAGGGTCTTGGGGCAGTCAAGACTGACTTTGGACTACAGCTCACGTCATCAGGTTCATCTGATCAAGTAGACGCCAGGCCACTCCCTGCGTGTTGCCTTCGCAGCCCTGAAAGGCTCCAAAGGTGAGGGGGTGGGACTGCCTCATGCAGGCGTGTAACGGTGGGTTGGAGCATAGCAGAACTTAGAGCTCCACCCCACCTGGAGCGACGCCACTGGGGGTTACTACAAGATTCCAGAGTTGGTGGATATTTTAATCCAGTCATGGTTAAATTCTGCTGATTGGCCTGCCCACCCTTTTTATTTGCATGTTCAGGACCTGCAGATTTGTTACACCATGGGTCCACGAATATCTGTGCTAAAAGTAGCAGAAAAGCTCCCAAAGTGCTGTTTTACCTTTTCATGATGGACAGGCCAATCAGCAGCTTTTAATCACTAAAGTTAAGAGTGAATCCTCCACGTTCAGGAGCAGAGTCGCTCTAAATATATAGCTCCAGGGACAGTTCAGTCTAGCTGTACTCCTTTGTCAAGAAGAGGAAATGTCCTCATGTTCATAAGAGTTGTGGCTATTTTATTTGGCTCAATCCTTGTTTATAAGAACATCTTTTATCAAGGACATAAGCGAAGCTTTGCTGGATCAGACCAAAGAACATTTATCACATCCGGTGGCCAACCAGATGACCAATGGGAAGCCCACAAGCAAACCCTTCCCCAAGCTATGCCTTCTATGCCTTTCAGGCAGGAGCGTCACTGCGCGCGCGTCACCCAGTAGCGGGGAGCGCACGCATCACCTCCCGCCACCCCAACCCCCCCACGCGTCACCTACCTTGAGCCGGGCATCTTCGACCTTGCCCTCGGCTTGTTGTGCGCAGGCGTGGATTTTCCACGCTGAGGGCAAGAGCCTGCCCAGTTGCCCTCAGCTGCGGATCCGCCATTTTGGCACATGTGCAGACCACCGCTGAGGGTACGAGGCTGCCCGGTTGCCCTCAGTTGCGGTCTGCGCATGTGTAAACATGGCGGACCCGCAGCTGTGGGCAACCGGGCAGGCCCTTGCCCTCAGCGACGAAGTGTGCGTGCGTGGAAAATCCACGCATGAGTAGAAGAAACCGCTGGCCAAAGAGGCCGAAGAGGAGGCAGCGGGGGTGCGCGCGTCACGCTTCTGTGCGTGGCACCCCGCTGCGGCCCGCCCCGCCCACCACGCTACAGCAACGCTAATGCTTTCAGGATATTGGTAGTACATGATTTACTTTTTGGAGCTGCTGCAGACTGTGCAATAAAGGAAAAGGAAGAACCACAGCACCACTCCCTACGGTTTTGAAGGTAGAAAGAACAAGAAAACCAGATCATGCTTTTTCTAGTTGTGCAACTGTGTGTTGTGCACACCGGGTGGTGTGTATTGATCAGGCTTGTGGCCTGGGTTCGCGGACCAAAGGACGAGACCAATTGTCTTTCCAATTTGAGAGTTTATTAAAGAACCACATGAATGCATATGGGATGCCAGCTCAACTAAGTAGACAAGCATGCCTTGATCACAAAATACAGCAGTAATTAGTTTTTCATACAGATATGTCACAAACTCAACACCCTCCCACCTAGTTAATGGTTACAGAAATAAAAGTTAGGTATTTTCCACTCAACTTCCCCTTTTCCCTTCATTGGCATATTTTAACAAATATAATATAAAATACTTAAAGCAATCAAACCTTATCCAGCCCTCGTACCTGCCCTGCTCATGTCAGAATATCATGTTGTACTTTTCCGGGCGAGGGTACATATTGCGATTTCTGTTTAAACAAGCTCATTGTGTATTTAGCAACTGCTATTTCCAAATGCTGCAACTGGGGAGTTTTTACACTTCGATCAACTTGCCCTTGCAGGGGCCTAAATTGAACGTGGACCTAAATAGCCCTATTCAGGGCAAGGCCGCCCGCTGGAACCTGATCTCTGCAGCCCCCTCCCCAATCGGCTGGGCCTATTGGCCCCCGCCGTTTGCTCCCAGACCGCCCCCCTCCTCTGGATCCTCACCTGGTTCGGGTGGTGGGTGGGAGCTGGTTCGGGCGGCAGAGCAGGGCAGGCAGGCCTTGCGCCGACGTTCCCTGCTCGCAAGTCATTGCGGAAGTGCTTTACGGCACTTTCGCAATGGCTTGGGGGGGGCGGAATGCTCATTCTGCCACCCTATTTTGGGTCAGGATTGCGCTGTTACAGTGCAATCCTGTGTAACTATAGGCTGGTAGGCCTAGCTTTCTGCCAGCCTAGGGTGTCATAAACATACCATAAGGCACGTTTTTGACACTCAAGACTCTTACAAGACACTCAAGGATCACTTACACCTGGGGAAGGGGACAAACTTCCCCTTCTCCCGAGGTGCAGCCTAGTAGCCCCGGGGCAGCCCGCAATGGACTTAGGATACAGCAGGCGGACGCTTACACAGGATTGCACTGTTGCTTCAGAGTAAGCATGCATAGGAGAGTTTGCAGTTGCTTCAAGGAGAGAGAAGGAGAGAGGAACTCCTTAGAAGGAGAAGGGGCAAAGCAGGAAGGGGAAAACGTGGAGGGGAGAAGGGACGTAGGAAGATTTCCCCAGATTCCTTGGGGAAATCTCGGGTGGTGGATTTCCTTGTTGTTGTTTTTTACTTTGTTATCTTTGACAATGCCTCCATAGGTGCAAGCGAAACATTAGGAAGAACAACGTGGTCTAGAACCTTGGAAGCTTGTAATGATAAACAGCTGAACTCTGACCACAAAAGCCTTAGCATTCATTTTAACCCTCAGTGTGTTTCTGGGGTATACAGTAATTCCATAAAATAGCACATTTGTGTTGGATGCACAGATTTTCATGGAACACAGATGTGTGTTCAGAAGGGAGCTCATGCTGTAAGTATTTTCTCTGGCTGCCTTGCATACTTTTGGGTGCAAGTGACAGAACATAGTTATCTAATATTTCAGTCCGAGATTTTTCTCATTTTATTAATGCACATTTCATACAAAAATAGGGTAGGAAAGCCATTTGCGCAAACAATTTCCCATTCTATATTCAATGAGAGTAATTGAAGATGCAAATTAGGCAAACAGCGGTTTTTTTTTTTCCCCACTTGGCATTATGAACATCTGTTTGCACTCAGGAATCTGAAATGTGAATTGTATCCTTTGCACCCATGAAATAGAGCCTGAGGAGGTTTTGCATAAGCACATCTTAGTTCCATGCAAAAGAAACAAATACAGATGCAATGGATGGAAAATGTGCCTCATTAGATCATTAAAACGTAGGAAAATTGATTCCCCATTGTAGCTCTATTTCACACTCAAGTTGAGTTGAGCTAGAATATGAGCAGGAAGCTTTTGGGAATGGCTGACTTCTGGGATGGGGTTTTACAGTTGCTTTCAAAATAGAAACGACTATACATTAAAAGATTCTGGAGTAGCCAGAGTCTCATTGTAATGCAGACAATTCTACGGATTCTCTTGTAATGCAGACAACCCTACAATTCTTGGCTAAGTCTTGGATCACATGGGACAACGCAAGAACAGTCATCTCCTTTCTAGTGATGTGTGAAATCGCCCTGGCTAAGCCTTTCTGAGCTTTCTTGACGGTCGCTCATCTTTTCCTGAGAGTTTTCTTCCAGCTCATAATGGCCGCCCTTCCTGTCAGTCACCAAACTGGCCTCAGCAACAGGAGAATCAGCAGTGATGGAAACAGCTGGCTGGAGGGGGTTCATCTGTAAGGCCTGGAAGCTGCACTTCTGCCCCATCTTGAAGACAATAGATGCTATTGAGCTTGGGAACCTTATATATATATATATATATATATATATATATATATATATATATATATATATATATATATATATATATATATATATATATATATATATATATATATATATATATATATGCCCCTTGGTGTTAATGTTTTCACACAATTTCGTGCTTTCGAACTGCTAGGTTGGCAGGTGCTGGGACAGGAAACGGAAGCTCACTCCGTCATGCGGCACTCGGGTCTTGAACTGCTGTCCTACCAATCTTCCGGTCTGTAGTTCAGAGTCTTAACCACTGTTTTAAAATTACAATGGAATAATAAACTCTATGGGGGGCAGTGTTATAACCTCGCTCTGGCCTTGGAACTTGTTCTTCCTTCCCCTCAGGGAATGCAGAGCTAAGGGATCACTGGAATGGAGGGGAAGAGGCTGCTCTAACATACCCCTTACTGGCATCTACAGCAGCTGGTTTTCTGAGTCTCTTGTCTGGAGTCTCCTCCTAAAATTGTGCTTGCTTGGCCAGAGGCACTGTAAAGGCATCTATCTGCCTGCAAAGCAGTTACGTTAGCTTTCGGTGCAATCCTGTGTAACCTTGCACCGGTGTAACAGTAGATGCAACGGTGTAAGTGCAATTACACTGGCATAAGTGCACTTACGCCGGAGCATCTACTGTTACACCGGTGCAAGGTTACACAGGACTGCGCTGTTGGTCTAAGACGAACAGAGGAACTGGAAATGTTCACCCCACTTATGCCTGGTTCTGGAAAAAAAAAAGAGGGCTGCCTAACTTTAAAACGGGCAGCCCAGTCCAGCCTAAGGCCTCAGCGGCACAATTCAGGCACAACTGCAACCTAAGCGCCTTAGGCTCGAGTTGTGACTGAATTGTCCTGGAGAGGCCGAATTTGTGCTGCAATTGTGACGGACATAGGACGAATTTACGACGGACGCCGCGTGCATGCGCACGACGGGTGCCGGCACAATTCTGGCACAACTGAGGCCTAAGAGTGGGCGTTCCATGGGCGTCACGGGGGCATGACGGGGACGGTTACAAATTTGAGTCGGATTCCAGACACTGGGGAGCTCCGACACACCCCCTCGAGCACAACTCCGGCACAAAATTTAGGTCGACAAAAAAGGTGGACTTAAATTTGAGGAGACCCATAGGAGCCATTTTACCTTACCCACTCCAGCCCTCTCCTGAAAAGTTCTAACACCCTACGCCTGAGTTGTTCCTGAGTTAGGACGGAATAGTTGTGGCATAACTCTGGACACGGACCCAAATAGTTACCCTATCAGCACCCAGCCCCACCCAGCCTCTTTCCCACAAAAGCCCAGCCCCAGGCCTCCATTCTCTCTCTCTCTCTGAGCACGTGGCGTGGGGTCCTGTCCCCCACAGCCACAAAGTGGGACTTTGTCGGTGGAGGGCAAAATTCACAAACACCCCACTTCTCTCTTCTCTTCTCCTCTCTCCTCCCCTCTAGGGCAGAGAGGGCTGTTCTGGCTGTGGCCAAACTGTTTACTGCTGTGCCTGGGCACCTGTCTCCATGCAAGTGTTTGCTAACCCATGTCTTTCTCCCAGCCCCTCTCCCCCCCCCACAGGCAACAACACCAGCAGGTAAGTGCAGGTAAGAGCAGGGTACGTGCTGACATGTGGTCTGACTTCTGCCTCTTTGCATATAGAAATATAGGTAGGATACATGCCTCTTTACCAATGTGTTGTCTCATAGCTGCCTGCAATGCCTTCTCTGAAATGCCTCTTTACCAATGTCTTGTCTCATAGCTGCCTGCAATGCCTTCTCTGAAATGTCTCTCTACCAATGTCTTGTCTCATAGCTGCCTGTATTAATGTGAGCACACAATGCCATTAGTGTGGAACTGTAACCCTTACGTAGACACCAGCTGTTCCCCCCCCTCTTTTCCCCACAGGGTCAACGAACAGGTCAGTATTGCTAGGTGTGCCATGGTTGTGACCCACAAGTTGTGTTGTTGTCTCTCTCTTTGACCCTTTTCCCTTACAGGATCATGCTCACCTTACACCCAGGGAAGGAGCGCAGACCATGCTATGTGTGTCACACCTGTCAGCTGTGTTTAATTTCTCTCCCTGCAGGCCTTTGCAACCGCACACTGGCATTTCTTCAATGGCGATTGCTACCACACACCAGCTGCCATGGAACACCCCCGTGTGTTTTGTCTCCCCAGGAATGTCCACTACCACCTACCTTCCTGCGAGCACCCCTGGGGCTGCAGTCTGGTTGCCCCACTGTCGTCTGCCTTGATGCTGCCAGAGGTCAGGGAGCCACCCCTGCAACCCTCCTCAGCAGCCGCCGCTGCTGCTGCTGCTCCACCTCCCTGGCTGTCGTACTTGCTGTCCCTCCCCTTTCTATGGTGCAGGCTGTGGTTCCACAAGGGAAGAGCCTGCATCTCTAGGTCCATGGGGCACGCCTGCTGCTGCTGCTGCTGCTGCTGCTGCTGCTGCTGCTGCTATGTTCTCAGTGGCTGCTGTGCCAACCCCTGGCAGCCTCGCTTGGCCATCTCTGCCAATGTTCCAGAACAATAAAGATGTCCCTTGAAACACATGTCCCCAATGTTACACAAGCACTGCCCCACACACACAGAAACAGTCCCCAGCACACAAGCCCCTGCATGAATCCCAGCCAGGGCCTGCCACAGCCAGCCCAGGGAGACAACAGCAGGGGGGCTGTCAGACCCTCAGGGCTCAGAGGAGAGTGGGGAGTTGGGGGGCTTCTCAGGCAGGCAAACACTGACAGGCGACATGGCGCACGTCCGCCACGTCCGTGAAGAGCCCTTTCGGCAACCGGGGCTCTCACCAGCCCTCGGTCCGCCCGTCAACGGCGTCCGTTTCCACCCTCGGTCCGCCCGTCAACGGCGTCTGTTTCCGCCCTCGGTCCGCCCGTCAACGGCGTCTGTTCTGCCCAAGGTCCGTCTGCATAAGAGGCGCCCGTTCCTGCATTGCCTCCATCTGCGAAGTGACCCCTGTGTCCCTATTGGTGTCTACAGGCCCCTCTCCTTGTATCCCTCTCCCACCAGCCTTGTTGTCTGTCTGTTTCTGACCCACCCGTGTCCCTCCCCAGCTCCCCCTGTCCGCCTGCCTGTCTGTCCGCCTCCCCTCCCACTCCCTGATGATGGAAGCTGGCCACCCCCCACCCTGCCAGAGCGCCTGCCGCGACGTGCCGACGTTGCCCCATCTGGGGGTGTGATGAGCTGCGTGCGCCCTTCCCGCTCGCAGCAGACAAGCCCAAGGCATCTCTCGGTCTTGGCCGGGGCACGGAGCAGAAGGGACGCCGGGATACCTTCTTTGTGGGCATTTCCACGGCCCTGGAGGCCCAGGGCTTCAGGCAGCGCACGGGCATGTCATGGCAGAGGCAGTTCCAGACCTCATGAGACCCCCCTTGTGTGTGCCGTTCCCACCCCATCCTTCCCTTCTCTCCCCCGCTCACCCCCCCATGACTCCCACATGCAGCCTCACCGTGGCTTGGGGGTGGCATCGTCTTCTGCAGGAGGGAGGGCAGTGGCACTCCCCCCTGCAGCAGGTGGCTAATGCCCAGGGTGCCCTGGGGCAGCTGGCACTGGCACAACCTCTGCCCTTCAGCTGACTGTCGCACGCCCAGTGCCTGCAGGCCCACCTGTGGCTGCCCATCTGCTGCGAACGCTGCAGCAGCTGTGGTAGGTGCACACAGACGAGCTCAGGAGGGGGCTCTTCGCTTCCACAAGACTGACACCTCACCACAGGAGCCTGCCTGCCTCTGCGGTAAGTTTTGCCTCGATCCTGGCCCACTGCTCTTGCCTCCTGCCTAACTCAGGCATAGTTGCAGCCTAACTCAGCCCTATCTTAGGCCACAGCTACGCCACAATTGTGCCTGACTTGTGCTGAGTTAGGCTGGACTGAGCCCTGAAAGTCATGTGTTGTGTTTGTGTGCTTTTTAACTGGCTGGGGGGGGGGGGGAACTTGGATAAATAGTTTGTAGCACCTGAAGAGGTTTTTTTTTTAATTAATTTTGGGGTTCATTGAGTGGATTGATTGTGAATTTTTTTTAATTAACTGGGATGAAGCAGGCAATCCTTTTCTGACATTGGCTCCAGTAAACTTTTAATGGTGTGAATTTTAGATGTACTATGCCCATGCCCTGATTTCGTCCTCCATGCGTTAGAGGAAAATGCAGGACTTGAGATTATGGATTACGCTTGGAAAGTGAAGGGGTGATTAACTGCTTGCCGAAGTGGTTGCATGCCTTCCATCTGTCTCTGCAAGGCAGCCTCTTGCAGAGTCTTTCAGAATGAAATCCTCTACTGCCCCTCCCTGTTCCCTCAGCTGCTGCCTCGGTGCTTTCTAAATTCAACATGACACACCAAAGGTCCCGGGGGAAGCTCTCAAAGTGAAATCCTTGCTCTGTCCCATCCCCATCTCTCAAAACAATCTGTAATGGGTGTGGGATTTGCACCATTGCCAAGACTGCAGACTGATCTTCCCAAGGTTTAATTTGATATGTGGTCCAAGGTGGGCTTCCAGTATTGGGTTTCAGTCTTCTCATACGTGACATGAAAATAACAATACAGTACTAGCACCTTTGAGCGTTCAAAATGCTTCACATACATTATCTGGAGATCCCTACAGCATCACTAATGTCACTGAATATTATCCCCATATTTTGGATAGGGGGTTGAGGCTGAGGGAGTCATTTTCTGAGGCAAAATTCATTCTGATTCATGGCACAGCACCATAGTCACTGTGCTCTGGGTCTCTGAACATGGGCCAAGTGCTCCTTGGCATGGAGTAGCCACAAGCAGCTCCCCACACATGATGAAAGAGGAAGGGCTGAGGGTGGTCAGAAGCGTCGCGGGGATAGGGGCGGGGGGCCATGGGCCCCAAGGCGTTGGACTTGCCTGGACTTCGTCCGTCGCTGCTTTCGTCGTTTTCGGTGAGCGGGGGTTGGGCCCACCCGCCCTGGAGCGCTCCGAAATGGCCAGGAAAACAGCACGGGGGGCATGGTTGGAGCCGCATGACGTCATGCCAGGCGTCACATGGGGGCGTAGCGTCAGTGGCCCATCCCACATGGGGGCGCAGATTCGTCTCTGAGGGTGGTGCTTTCAAACGGGATTCAGCCTGATTTTTTTTTAGAAATTAAGCAATGGCTCCAATGTCTCTGCTGGATATCATTGAAGCCTGACTGGAATTAGCACAGTTTCCAAGTTTGGGACAGAGGGAACATGGTAAGGAATGATGGAATTCTCCAGGGCTAAGAATGGTAGAGTTTCTCAACCAGTTGTACTCGTACCACCAGTGCTACTTTGGCTGACTGCTGGTGGTACTCAGCCCGTTGGCCCACCGGAACCCCACTCCAATGCGGCACATTCAGCACTGCATTTTCACTCCGTTGAGACTCCTGCCTTTGGCTGAGCCTCTTGGGAATGCTGAGAAGGACCCTCCCAGACTTCCAGAGCCTCCTATTTACGTTTTCTGGCCTCCAAAAACCTGGGTGATGTCATTGCCA
This sequence comes from Plestiodon gilberti rubricaudatus, assembly GCA_026170595.1. Classification (NCBI taxonomy): domain Eukaryota; kingdom Metazoa; phylum Chordata; class Lepidosauria; order Squamata; family Scincidae; genus Plestiodon; species Plestiodon gilberti. Next base: position 83,149,829 of record JANXHW010000004.1, on the reverse strand, counting down.
GTCACTTCCAGTGGTACGCATCAGGAGAGTAGTGCTGGAGGTTGTACTTGGCCAGGAATGGGTTGAGAACCCTTGTGGCCTCTTTTCAATGCTAAAATCTGAAACACTTGAAGTACTGTAAGATTACAATGAAGTAATGTTAAAACGAGAGCAGCATTGACCATCTTTTGGAGCAAACCATTTCCAGCTGTACAAGCTTACGGCGTACCCTGACTTGATCCACAGTAGCTGTGTCTATGGGAAACCCTGCCATCCATCATAACCTCATTCATTTGAATTTGGTTCCCCATTGACTATTCTTCATTCTTATCAAGGCCTTGGGTCATGCAGAAGAAAGAAGCCAAATCTTGCCTCATCACAAGGCAGTTGCTTAACAAACTTTCCTGGGTATGTATTTATTCTGTCTTTTGATAAAGTCACTAATTGTATATTCACTTAGTAGTCAGAATTTTCTAAACTCTTGGGAGAAAAATATTAAGCGATTATTCAAATATGTATTTGACAGCTTTTGCTTTTCTTGAAAAAAAATTAACATAAACACAGCTCCGTGCTCTTCCTAATAAATTAAATAGGCATTAAGAGATTTGAAAAGGATAGGGGATACGGATCTGGGACCAAATGTCTCTGATTAGAGCCCTTCCTGTTATTCTTTGAATATTCACATTACATATTGCTTAAGGAAAAGAACAGCTCAAAACTGCTGACTATCTTGAGCCTCTTTCTCTCCTCTGTTTCCTCATTTCAACAAGATCATTTCAGCTTAGTGTTATTTTGAGTGGATGGTGCTACAGAAGAGGGCTGAACTAGCCCAGCTTTTAATCCTGTTTTGAGAAAATGTCAGAGGAAAAAAAAATGTAATTTACACTCTAGTCTCACAGCGCAATCCTAACTAATCCTATACTTTTTGTGGACATGGCCTCCTCGTTCCAGATGGGCCTCCTCGGACTTCTGCCAGCTAAATAGTTGGCGGAAGTAAGAGGAGGCCGTGTAATGGCCAAGGTGGCCCGGCAGGAGATGGGGATATGGCGGATGCCATCCCTGCCCCCTCCCAGGCCGGCTCGGCCAATGGCCTTCCTCCTTCATTGCCCGGACTGCACCTGCACCCGCCGGGGGATCTCTTACCTTCTTCCGGTGGCCGTGGAGACGTCCCGGCAGTGGAGTGAGGGTGACCGACCATGCCAGCCTCCCATACTACCGAGTCATCGCAAACGTGCTTTACGGCACATTCACGACGGCTTCTGGCGGCAGAGTGCTCGCTCTGCCGCCGGAAGTTTAGGTAGGATTGCGCTGCCCAAAAGGTATTCTGTACTCAGAAGTATGTCCAATGGATTTCAATAGTATTCCTTTCCCAGGCTTAGGACATGGGCTGAAACAGATCATCATGGTCCTTGGTTTACTAGTTCCGTTTTTACCTGGGGGTACAAAGTTTCTTTTGGGCCCCTTCTCACAGGGGAGGAAGTAAAACAGGGGGGGGAGGGCAGCAGGGTTTACATGGTTCCGTTTAGTAGTTCCAGTGGCAGCCAGGCTGTGCTCTCCAGCGTGTTGCGTTTGCAACAGCTGAAAAGTGTGTTACGCTGCCAGAATGCAAACGGTACTGTGCCTTGCACTTAATATATTGCATAGTCTTATATATATGCAACTGCAACTGCAAAGCACATTAGAAGCGCAAACCTGTCTACCTCTGCACCCTGCGATGCAGCTCCTCACTCTGGCTAGGCCCCATCATGTCCTATTTGAACCTGTACAATGTCGACCTGCCCCCGTGGGAAGAGGCAGAGCAAAGAGAGGGGTTACAAGTGCCAAGGCTCTCTGCTCTGGAAAGCAAAGTAAATCTAATTCAGAGGGGAAGCAAGACTGTAATTTTTGCTGCTGCTTTATTGCATCTTACTTATGGGAAAGGTACAGCTTCCGATGCTATAAAACTGGGCTAAAGGGCACAGATTTGCCTCATTGCATGCTTAGCCGAGGTTAATACTAATGAGAATTATGTAGCCTTTAGAAAAAAAAATACACTCCAAAGTACTGTATTTAGAAAGTACTCATTATATGGTGCATTATACCTGAAATTAATAATATTACACTGAGTATTACTCACTGAGATAGGCTGAAATCTTTAACACTGATAATTAGTTTTAGCAGTGTAATGACTATATTTAATAGCATAGCTAGTCCTTGGTTGTGGCATGAACTCAAGTCAGTCTTCCTGATCCACGGTGTCTGCTTGTGCAGTTGCTGCTTCCCCTTGTAGATCAAGGCAGAACACATTTGCCTCTGAGAGCAGGCTGCACAGCTTGTGACTCACCAAGCCAAATGTGCTGTAGTGTGAGGACTACAGGGGGGGCAGGTAAAGGGTACCTGGGTAAAGGGTAAAATTGTACCTGGGCCCAGGGTCAGAAAGGGGGCCCAGGAGCCAAAGGAGGGGCCCCAGAAATTTCCTGGGATCTCAGCTGGCCTCATTGAGAGTGAAAAACGGTGGCCGTTTTATAACATGTAGAAAATAGTGAATAGTATGCTAGTAGGATGTATTGCTTCGCGCTTGCTATAACCTTACGAAATATGTATTGTTTTTTATGTTTTAAAATATTAATAAAATATAAATATGTGCAGACGAAAAATGGTGGCCGGGCCAGGTCTGACCTGGGTGCCAAATTGGGAAGCCTGGTAGACCTGGGCTCTGGAGACTTTTCCAGTTATTGCTGCCCTCCTCCCACCCTGTTTTGCCCCCTCCCCCTTTGACAAGGGGCCCAAAAGAAACTTTGTACCCCCAGGTAAAATGCCTCTCAGAGGTCCTAGAGGACAAGTCAGTAGCATGCCTATACAACGAGGACTGGACACAAGTGCTGAAGGTACTTTGGTTTTAGCAGCCTCTGCGCTAACACTGGTGGCTTCCAGAAACCACACTGACACCTGGCTAACAATAACGTAGGGGTTAATAGGGCAGGGAGGACAGGGAAGCCAGCAGTCTCCTGGGTTGGGACACAAGAATGTGTTCCAAACAGTAAGCGTCACAGGTGCAGCAGTATTTATTTATTTATTTTCTGTATTTCTATACCACCTTTTTCATCATCAGGCAAGACCTTTCTTTCCCAGGGCTTTCCTAGCACAGCTTGTACAACAACAGACCTGCAAGCACCTTCGTTCTTTCTCTGCCAGTAAGGATCTGGGCCTTCACCAGCCACCAAAGACCGCATTCCAGGCTGCAACTCTCCACTTGTCTGTCTCAGTGGTTCTGAATCCCTCCTTTTTACAACCTCTCATCCCTCCTGCAAATCTCCCCATCCTTTCCTGGTCATTGGTTACAACAGGGGTTATTGGGAAATGTAGTCCTGAGGATCAGCTGGCCCATTACAGTACCCACCAGTTGTGTATATATTGTGGCCTGCCAAGCCTTGAAGAAGAAGAAAAAAAATCTTGTCTTGAAAAAGATTGAAAAAGCAAAACCTTTTCAGGCCAATGAGTTCATACTTCTGCTATTTCTTAGGATCAAACTCTGTAGCAAATTATTTATCTAGATCCTATTTCCAAATGTGATCAGTGTATCTGTGGACTGAAACCAACAATGGAAATGAAGACAATGGAAACAAAGAAGAGACAGACACCCAGTCTTTGCAGAAAAATAGCAGAGGTTAATCTGAGTCATCCTCAATCTCTCAAATTGATGCCTAGGCATCGCTTGCCGAATGCTGATAGGTAGGACGTTGGATTCAACTTCATAGACCTAGCTCATTCTTGCCCACGAACTGGTCCGTAAATCAACTCAGCGGAAAAATATTGTCTTTTTTTCATATTATGTGTTTGTTTAAAATAAATTGACCAAAGGAAGAACATCTTTGCATTTTCCTTAAGCAGCCTCTTCATCCGCTCAGTATCTTGTATTATTCTCATTCAATTTGTCACTGTATACTCCTTTTGACAAGTAGTGGAACACTTTACTTCAAAGTCAACTGAATAAAACAAGGCGTGAGTTTAAGGGCTCCTCTACTCAGCCTCATTCCCTCCTCCTCCTGCCATGCCTTCCAGCAGTGGAAAAAAAAAAACTCCTCTGTTTACACTGTGACTGCTTCATTTACAATTCAATTAGAATGAATGGCACTGCAGGCAAATTACTGTGAACGGCATTTCTGGATTCATTTACAAAGATGCCTACTAGACATTGAAGGTTCAGTTACCAGGAGTGAGACTCTAACAGAACCCTGGGATGTCTAGTGGGGTTATCTCCGTTTTAATCAGAAAAGTATATGCATGATGTGTTTTGAGCCCATTTAGTCCTTGCTCCTGAAATGCTTGATGCAAAGGCTTTAGGGCCTTTTTCAAAAAGATGAGAGGAAAACGGAAAAAGGGTTCTATTGAAACAGAGATATTTATCCACCGCAGAAGTGATCTACTGTACTATAAAATGATAGCTTAGGGTCAGTGGCTTTCAAACTTTAAATCCTTTTCACACTGACTTCCTGGAATTCTACAAGGAACGCCTTGTAGAAGATTCTGGAATGCATTCTAGGGTAGGCAGCCTGTTCACAAAGAATGCTGGTCACAGGCCGTTGGGCCTTCACTGCTGCTCTGTGGGTGAGAATACATCCTAGTACATGCAAGATTTTGTCTGAAGCTGTGCCTTGCAAAAGAAATCTGATAGTGGGGTCAGCAAGCTGACTTGCAGGGAAGCTTATCTACTACTATTGGACTACTCATGAAGAAACTCTCGATACGTTTCTGAGGGAAGCCAGGGTTCCCCAGGACGCAATTTGAAAAGCATTGCCTTAAATAGTCTTACACAATATGTGTTCTACCAAGCTGAACAGCCAACCAGCCTTGTGTAGCGGCCTACTATGTGTTAATCACATCCATGTTTTGCAGTCTGTGAAAGGCAGCAAAAACAGGAGGGCCATCAAGGCCCTAGTGAGGTCATGTGTAATAGGTAGGCTTACCAGATCTTCCCGGTTCTAAACCGGAACACCCCCCAACAATTAATTAAATAATTGATTAAATAAATGAATAAATAAAATGAATTTAAAAAATCTTTGGGGGGGGCACGGTTTTCCTTTTTTGGGGGGGGTACTGCCTCATGCCCTCACGGGATTTGGGCGCCACCATCTTGGATCTTGCGAGATTTCAGCGCCCGGAAAAAAGGTAAGTTTTGACTCTTTGAAATCAGCAGCGGCGGAAGTTTCCATCAGGCCCAGAAAGCCCGGGACCGATCTGGGACCAGAGTCTGCAACTCGGGACGGTTCCAGGCGTTCCGGGACGGATGGTAAGCCTAGTAATAGGTGATGTTTGCCTTAGTGGGTCAAAAGTTACAAGGTCACATGTTTGGACAGATTCAGAGCGAGGATTGCCAGATCATGACCTTAAGCCTTGTGTCTGTCTATTTAACAGTTCTGCAACACTGAAAAATTTGCTGCCATGACTTACTGTGCTTTGCTCCTTGCTTGGCTCCATCGGTGATCTGATCATCCTCTGTGCCATTGGCCAAAACTAGTGTTCTGCATATTCAAGCTGGTCAAAAGGACTGGAATGGAATAGGAGGGGGAGCTGCTGCAGAACCCTTAAAGAGATAGACATGATCTCTGGTTTGTGACCTAGGGACCCTCATTCAGACATTCCATTTTCTGGTCACAAAAGTTATTCCTATAAGTGATTCACAGAACTGGGTTCCTGCAAGCAAACTGTTTATATCTTATATATGTGCATTATGCTTTGAGATGTGTAACCAGGTGCAGGAATGACTCCCATGGTCGACCTCCTGCCTGAAAAATATAGTGTCAGATCTGACCCTACAAAATGCATTTACAAAGGTATATCCAGCAGATATTTGCCCATATGACATCCTGTGATCTCACATTTGCAGTCGGAGATACTAGAATTGATTTCATTTATCAGAAATTCTGCACAGGCATCTTTTTTTTTATTCTTTCAAAAGAAATGACAAGGTTTCTAACATGAGCATTGGCAAAAGCACTGAGGGGTCAGTCCATAACTGCATTGTCTAAATCTTCAGTTGAGGTGAGTTGCCTTGCTTGTATGTCCTCCAGGTTTATAGTTGAGGTGCTTCTTGAACGGTTTCTGGTTCTGTGTGTCATATCAGGATGCAGTCAACGAGAAGAAAAGAGGAATGTCATTTCATCATTCAAATAAAAGTGGTATTGGTAGAACAGGTCACAGTAGATTGGGACAGGATGGGATAAGTGATGGATTCAGTGAATTCAGTGATAAGTAATGGATAAGTGAATTCAGAACCCCATTTATCTCACTTCTGTGTCCCCCTTTTTTGAGTTTTCCTTCTGAGTACATGGAAAAAAATGGATTCTTTTCAAGCATTATATATGTAAAACCTTTGAGAAGGGAAAGGAGGTCACCAGATGCACAGCGCAATCCTATCCAACTTACACCACCGATATGAACAGCGGTGCATCAAGAATGGGTGGCCCCAGAATGGAAAGGGGATTCAAATTCCCTCCAAAGGGGGATTCAAAGGGGATTTAAATCTCCCCTCCCTTCCAAAGTCTCTCGCCCTGCCCTCCCCCCAGTGGTTACACCGGTGGTATAAGTTGGATAGGATTGTGCTGGCAAGGGGAGCTCACTTGGGACAGGAAAGGCATCTCCTTAAGTGAAATTCAGTGCCGGCTCATCCATGCAGCCACCTGAAGTGGGTTGCATTGGCAGCAGATTCTGAGGGGGCGGTGGGTTCAGGGTGCCTTTCACTACAAGTCTGCCACCACCGCCTCCATCCAACCTGCCACCAATGCAAGTCACACTGATCTGCGTTGCGCTCACTCACTTGCGCATGAAGATCATCCCCCTCCTTACCATGCTCCTTGCGCTCTGTGGTGAAACCTGAAAGTGTGGGACTTCCGCTTTCATGGACAAGAACAGTGCAATAGTTTACTGTCCCTGTAAATGAACATGGAAGTCCCACACATCCGGGTTTCACCACAGAGCTCGAAGAACATGGTAAGGGGGTTGGTTTCTTTGGTTTTTAGCACAGAGGCAATGGATCCCAGATGCCATCAGGTGGTGTTCTGGGTCATGCTGCCCCTGGTGAAAATTATACTCATGAACTTGCGCAAGGGTGATATTTCCTATCAGGAAGCACAAAATTTGTAGTCCCTCTGCTTCCTCAATTCAACTGAAGTCAGAGGAAAACTCTGACTCAGTAGGGCTGTAATCTCCATTGGAAATAGACAAGAAAAAGCTGTGTTTCACGCTGTGTAAACAGGACCCCGCTCTTTATGCCCAAGAGGAAGTGAAACAAGGAGACAATTTCTAATTTCCAGTCCCAAGCAATTAGAGGAATTTTGCAGGTGGGATGAGAAAGCCCCTTAGACAACAGGAATTATTTCCTAACTTCTATATTCCTGGAAGCCCAGAGAGAGCACAAACAGTTCCCATTGTGTTGCAAATGGCATTAAACAGAAAACACACACACACACACACACACACACACACACACACACACACACACACACTTGATGTTCCTGGTGATATGTATCTCAAGCTGCCTGGTAGGGGCATTCCCTGGTCAGAGTACCCTTTACTTAATGGGATGAAAATGTGCTTACAGGCAAATATGTCACAATGTTCCTGTCACTATTTCTGAGATCCAGGCAGTGCTCACAATTATAGTCACACCTCAGTTGAGAGAGTCCAAAGGGGTAGAAAACTATCCTTTTAAACTCAGGCCAAGGATACAAGTATGCTTGGCAAGAACTTTGAAGTTCACTCATTATATAGCTGAGGTCCCTTGTTTGTACGCTTCAGTCCTAGTTTGTAACCAAATGGGCAGCCCAATCCAACATAACTCCCCCCCATGCCGATGCAGCTGCGCCAATGGAGTGTGTGCCGCATCCCACTAGGGAGCTTCAAGTCTTGTCTTGGAGGCCTCATCAAGGTAAGGGAACATTTGTTTCCTTGCCCTGAGGCAAGCCTATACTGCCTCAATGGGTCTACTCAGATTTGCACCATCTATTTCACTGACAACAGTCCGAGTGGACCTGGATAGGTGGATCAAGGTCAGGAAGGGGGATAGGATATCGGTAAAGTCACTGCCACCAATAAGTACCCTTTCCCACCCTCAACAACCCCCATCCCCGCCTCAGTCTCCGCCCCATTCATCAGCAAACTATTTTTGCTCCCACAAGAGAAATAGGATTGTTGAGTATGATGCATCTTCATAAAATGGAGGAGATTTTTATATTTAGAAAAATCTACTTTTTATACATATTTTATATTGAAACCTCCCTACAGCAATATAGATGTAATCTGTTTTGAGAAGGATCTTAATTTTCTGTAAGATAATTCAAATGCCAAGGCTTCCATACTTTGAAATTATACAATACCTGCTAAGGGGCTTGATAACCTTTATAATAAAAGCCTGATTCTCACTAAATTTAGAGTGTCTAAAGGGTCACAAACGTGCTGTAAAGTGCTTTGCAATGACTTGGAAGTAAGGGCTGTCGGCGCAAAGGCCGGCATCCCTCACTACCCTGGCAGACTGTCCCTATGCCCGCTGGTGAAGGGAAACCATGCACTGACCGGTGCACGGGTGGGGGGAAGGCGGACTGGGCAGTGAGGGAGGGGAAACATTGGCTGAACCAGGCGGGGAGAGGGCGGGGATATTGGTACCATGCTCCACTGATATCCCCAGCCCTTTCCCGGCCCGATTCGGTTTTACTCTGCTGCCTTGGATGCACACCAGCTTCAGAGCTGGTGTGCATCCGAGGAGGCCCATAGGCTTCGGGCTGCCCTACACTAGTGACAATTGACCCCTTTTCTTGAGGTGTACCTGGGCCACACCGGTGTGGCCCGGGATTGGGCTCAGGATTCTGTGGATTCCTCAGGATCCTTTAGGTCGGCTTCGGAAAGTTGTGCAGGAATGTGCTGTAAATCTTATAAGTATTTAGCATTTTAATAGTCTAAAACAAGTTTGCATGGGCATCGACAGGGGGAAGCGCGGGGGCGGGCTGCCGGGGGGCATCGCGCGCATAGGGGTGATGCGCGACCCCCCACTTACAGTTTGGTGGCGGAGCTGGGCCCGCCCGCCCTCCCCTGTGTCTGTTTGGCTCCAAAATGAGCCGAAAACGGAGCGGGGAGGGTGCTCTGCTCCTGCGCGTGACGTCATGCGCGGGGGCAGAGCCTATCCCTTAAAGGCGATGCGCGACCACGCTCTGGGGTGTCGCGCGTCGTAGCGACGCGACTGCAAGTTTGTGCCATGATGCTGAGAGTCTCACAGCCCAATCCTATCCAAAGCCCCGCACATGGGGCTGAAGGATGCCGGAGGCCTCCTCAAGGTAAAGGAATGTTTGTCCCCTTACCCTGAGTCGAGTCCCAGCAGCTTCTATGGGGCTACTCAGATCTAAATGGCCTGCACAAATCCAATTATCCCCATGTCGAGCTTCCAAGCCAGGGAAGGGGGATAGGATTCGTTAGAGATAGGATTCGTTAGAGATGGGATTCATTAGAGGCCTCCTCCACTCCGCCTGCCTCCCCTCTCAGGCCTGTTTCACCCTCCTTGGTCCTTCCCCTCCCCACCCCCATTTTGCCCTCTTCCCCGCCACCCAGCGCATAGCTCACCTGCCTCTGGAGGGTGCTGCGCTCCTGCACTGGAGGAGGCCTGGTAGTGCTGGCCTCTATGCCAGCACTATATGCTTTATGGCATTTTTGCTATGGCTCGGGGCCTAGTCACGCCGGCAGAGCCCGGCATCGGATTGGGCTGTTAGTCACTTTCCAAATTTCACTTTCAATACATCTGAATTGTTATATACAGTATGCCTTTTAGAGTGGTTTAAAATTATTAGAGTGCTTTATATTCCACAGAAAATTACCTCTAGTTTTTGAAGGGTCTCCATAGTGTTGAATTCCTATGAGCACCAAACAGTAATCTAAACTCATTAGAATGCATCGACTTTGTTTTCAGGCTTTTAATTTGGAAGTGTGACAAGTAAAATGGCTATTGAAAACCAAGATGTAACCACTAACTTTCTGGAGTTCGGCTTGAAATACAGATATTCAAAGATAATTAGATAGTAGTCAAAAGAAAAAAGGAGGAATCTTTCAACAATGATGGGATAATTATTTAGTTACAGATTCATATTTATAGATGAAACGGCTGAGGTGCCCCATGGACTATGGTTTTCAAGCAGGAAACAAGAACATATTAGGTTGACTGTCCATCATGGATGATACTTCTAATAATAAAGAGTACAAACAAACATCATTCAGGCGAATGACAGAAGAGTGCATACAATACAGGGGTGGAAAGGAGAGGGGAGAGAGATCAATCATAAGTATTAGCATTCAAAAAGAACGGTTAGACAAATCCATCTGTACAGTGAAAAACATGTGCAGCTGATTATTCAACCTGAAAAATACATTCAGTATTTGTTTGTATTCTAAACCAGTGTTTCTCAACCTTTTTTCGACCGTGGCCCCCTTCCGACCTTGTTTCCTTCCTGTGCCCCCCCTTGTTTCCTTCCTGTGCCCCCTTTCTACTGGTAGAAAGGTAGCTATTTAAATGTTTTGTTTGTAAAGAGAACATGTCTTTACGACACGAAGCAACGGAACACAGCAACCGCAAAAGGAATGGCAAACAACATGGCTAAAAATACCTGTGATACTCGTACGAAGAAACAGCACCCCATGCACTAACACTGCTGCAGACACGCACCTTGCCCATGACAAATGAGATGTGGACAGTTTGGTGCACGCGGCAGTGGATTGCGGAAGTGGGAGGGAGAAGGAAGGGGAAGCGATGTTTTGCTGCCACAGAGTGCGCTTGGCAATACATCCACTGGAAAGCACGGTCACTTCTCTGTTCACTTTGCTTCTCTGTTTTCTGTTTTCTTTTCTTGGTCACTTCTCTGTTTTCTTCACTCCTCACTTCTCTCTGTGGCCCGCTAATCTTGTGCCGTGGCCCCCTTTTATGTGATTTTCATCTGTGGCCCCTTTGGAATATCCTGGAGCCTCCCTGGGAGGCCATATGGCCCCAGGTTGAGAACCCCTGTTCTAAACTATTTTGAATGTGAAAACCTCACCCAAAGAAACCCCACCAGAATCTGTGCAGAATCTGTATTTCAGGTGAAGGGGAAAAAACCACCCTGTATTATTGTCAGGAGCTCATTCTGGTCCCAGAAGTGTCCTATCTGCCCTCCATCCCAAAACATATTTCTCAATTCCAACCCTTTTTTTTTCTTTATCAAATGCCTCAACCACTGTCTTCTGTACAATGTAGAGGTAAATGGCTTCTCCAGTATGTGAATAGCAAAATTCTCTACTTGGCTATCTATGTTTTGGCTCCCAAGTGTTCACACATTAGCAGTGGGGGTTCAAGCAGTAGTATAGCCAGAGGGGGTGTGTGGTGTGGTAAGTGCTGCATGGTATTACATGGAGGTGCAAACTGGCCCCTCCCACTCACCAGTGTTGCCTTCGCTGCCGGACTGGCTCTGATGGAGAGTGGGAGGGGCCACTTTGCACCTCTGTGTAACACCTGTGTAACACCATGCAGTACTTATGACACTGCCCCCTTCTAACTGTGCTACTGGGTTCAAGAGCCTTTTGCCTATGTCTTGGCTGTATTGGAATGAATCAGTGAATGGAGCCAATGTTGCTGGTTCCAGCAGCGTCACTGCAGGGGGGCGGAGCTCCAAGTTCCATCGGGCTCTGACCCTCCATTACACAACGGGAGAAAGCGGCCCCACCCCCTCGCCTTTGGAGCCATTCCGGCCGACGAAAGCAAGTGCATAACTAACGGAACGCTGTTACCTTCCCACTACAGCGGTACCTATTTATCTACTTGCAATTTCTTGCTTTCGAACTGCTAGGTTGGCAGGAGCTGGGACAGGAGACAGAAGAAGCTCACTCCATCACGCGGCACTCAGGTCTCGAACTGCTTCCTACCAACCTTCCGGTCTACAGTTCAGTGTCTTAACCACTAATGCCATCAGGATCCATCCACCTGGGCTCCATTATTTCCTCAAAGCTTGTAATCCTACATTCTGACCCATCGAGAACTTCCTGAAATTTCCTGCAAGTTCGTTTTATATTCTTGACCTCAAGTAGCCTGAGTAGGTGAGCGCAACTGATGAGAATGTCGCCCTAGGTGGTGATATTGCCCCAAGTAATATACGTTTCAGTGCCTACAGAAGTGCTTTACTTGACAATGAAATGGAAAAACAGTGGTAAAATTACCATGCCATAAAACTACTCCGAGAGTGAGTAAAGATCAATAAATTCAGCAAGACTCATTCTGTTAGGATCCACTTCTCCTGAAAATTGTGTGTAATCACAACTTGAATGCCCTCTCTGTTGTTGACTCAATCATTTTGCTTGGTGGGGGTGCCAACTTTATTATTCCCTGTATATCTACATTCCTCTTGACATCTGTTGTATTTCTGCTTTTAAATTTTATGTAGGCCCTTCTCTCCTATCTAAATTATAATGAATGCTAAAGTAAGACACATTATTTGTACCTTTATGACTGCTTGTATTTACCATTATGATCTATGTTTCATATAACTGAAAAGGAAGAAAAAAGAACAGAAACACCTCAATTACTCAAGGTCTCCCCTGGTAGCTTTGCATGGGCAGCAGTCACCAGTATGACAAAAATTACTGCCCAATCCTATCCCCCATCATTAGCACCAATGCAGCACAGTGCAGCGGAACACGAGTTCCAGCAGTGCAGGGCGACCATAGGATTGGGACCTTATTGTCTTTGGGATTTGTTTCAGTCTGTACCAGTTGGTATAGTCCAATCCTATCCAGGCCTTCCACCGATGGAACTCGTGTTCTGTAATTGGAAGGGCTAGGTCACTGGCGTGGCAGCCACAATGACGGCACAGGGAATGGGGTTGCCAGTGCAAATGGGTGGCAAACATGCACGTGCACCATCAAAGCACCCAGCCACCACCCGTGCCGGTATGTTGGTGTCGGGGGCAGGCCGTGCAGGAGGGGGGGACAGTAGCGTAGCTGGATGGGGTACAGTACTGAGAGAGTTGACACATCATCGTCCCACCTGCCCCGCCACTGGAATGGCCCTGATTCAAACGGGGCTGGCAGGAGCATGTTGATGGAGGGCATGGGCAGATATTGGTGGCAGCACCTCTACCGATATCCTATTCCCCTTTCTGGCCTCATCATGCCCCCTTGGCCCCTTGGACTTGTGCAGATCCAAGTAGGCCCATTGTGGACCATGGTGCAGTGGAGTACGTAAGTAAAGAATTATTTTACTTACCTCTCTACCACGTCATGGTCCCTGGTTGGCCCATAGCATTTAGCAGATCCCACACCAGTGCTGCTACACACTAAAAGCCAGTCGAAGATGGGATTGGGCCAAAACTCAAGGATATGCAAGGTACCTTCATGAGCTGTTGACTTAAGATCTGTAGTATACATATTACCCCAGGAGTTCTTAATCAGCATATTCTTGTTCACTGTCCTGGGTCACTGGTACAGACTGTCATCTTCTTTCTATCTTCCAAACACCCACCATCTTTTGAGCCATTGTCCATTCTCCTTCTCCATACATGGTCCTCTTTTTCCAGAGAACAAGAATGAAATGGAACCAAGAGATGAAGCAGAGCAACTTCCCTTGCAAGTTCATTATGGACTTTTTATTTCTGAGGACTATAGCTTGGTATTTGAGGGACTGCCTCCCTCCCTACAATCCGACCCGCACTCTGAGGTCATCAGGGGGGGCCCTGTTAACCGTGCCGCAATTGATGGAGGTGAGGGGGATGGCGGCACGGAATAGGGCCTTCTCGGCAGTGGCGCCCCAATTATGGAATTCCCTCCCCCTGGAATTAAGAACGGCTCCCTCTTTAGAGACCTTTCGGCAGGGCCTTAAGACGTTTTTATTTAAGTTAGCATTCGATGTCTGACATGGTGGGCTGGCTTTTTAACAAATGGATTTTAACAAATGTAAATATAGGTGACCCACTGGGGTTGTTTGTTTTAATTGTTTTAATTATTTGTTTTTAATTATTTTAATGTATATATGTATTTTAATGTTTTATTGTAAGCCGCCTTGAGTGCCCTTGCTGGGAGAAAGGCGGGATATAAATTCTTTAAATAAATAAATAAATAAATAAATTCAGGGATGTGGATCAAATCTCTGACTCCAAGTCTCGAGTCAAGTCCTAAGTCTTTGGGTCCAAGTCTCAAGTCAAATCCCAAGTCTTTTTCCCCAAGTCCCTAATCTTTGGTTGCGAGTTGCAAGTCACTATCTATTTAATGGGGAAAACTGGTTTAAACCTGAATAAAATTTGACTTTTCGTAAAAGGCTCCAAGTCTCGAGTCAAGTCTTTCGAGTCTTTTACAATCGCCGAGTCAAGTCCGAGTCAAGTCATTGATGCAACTTGAGTCCAACTTGAGTCCGAGTCAATAGACTCAAATCTAAATCACTGGCTTAGTTGTACCTTTTGTTATGTTACTATATGTGTTACAAATGCATATGGATACTGAGCATTGATTTGATCATATGCTGTTCATCTGTACCTACGTTGGTTTCATATATTGTAATTTTTGCTATTGGCTACCATTGATAATACGGAAGGTCTTTCCCCTCTTGCTATATGTTTGCTGTGGAATCTGGAGGAGCAGCTCATACAGAATATTTGTAACATATAACTGTGCTCTTACAGCGCAATCCTGTGTGGAGCTGCGCAGGGGGAGCGCGCTCCCCTGGTAAATGGTGTCGAAAGCGCACCATACGGTACCCGGAGAGTAAGGGCCGCCGGTGAAAAGGCCAGCAGCCCTTCCCCCGGCTCCTACCCGGCCCCGGGACCATCGGAGCAGGTAAGCCCTACACCAGCCAGGACAGGGGCAGGGTGAGGGCGAACCAGGTGGTGAGGGAGGGCATCCATAGGCCACAGCAGGCCTGGAGAGGGCGGGGATATCGGCAGCAAGATACACTGATATCCAAAGCCATCTCCAGGCCCGGCGTGGCATTACATGGAGGCCTTACATAGAGGGCTCCAGAGCTCGCGTATATTCAAGGAGGCCCATTGTGCCTCCAGCTGCTTACACCCGGGGGAGGGGACGATCGTCCCCTTCCCTCAAGGTGCACCCAGGCTGCCCCTGGGCAGCCCGGATCCTGCATAGAATATGGCAGCTGGCCTAAAGGGCCAGCCGCCATATCTTACACAGAATTGGGCTGCCCACCATCATTGTGCTTTGGTCCTCTTCAAGTCTACTCAAAGGACAGCAGACTATTTCATAGCCATTTGTTTTCATTGGGAAAGAAATTTGAAGTGACAATGTATCAATCGTAAATCCAATTTAAATGCCATCACATCATGTGAAAATGTATGAAAAGGGATTGTTGGTTTCTACTTGAGCTAGTGCTATGTTTTGTTTGTCACATGTCAAATAGCTGCAGAATATTTCTACACCTTTTGCCTTGTTGTTTTCCACATTGCCTCTCATGTTTATCACCTCTGTTTCTATATCATGAAGGAATAGAAGTCTTTAAACTCTTTACAGAGAGCACAATCAACTATTCTTAATAACTCCCATAGCAAACGTCCTATCCCCCCAGAAAATCTTGCTTGCTTTTTATGTGTACATGTACATATCCCCAGGGTTCATCTGGAACGTGTGTACTATGGAATGTAAGATGCAAATTATAAACTGGAATTTATTCTTCACGAATGTTGAAAAAGAATACAGATCAATACATGTTGAGTACCCCTTATCCAGACAGCATGGAATGGGAAGTTGTCTGGATTTCGGATTTGTCTGGATTTCGGAATACTTGCTTAAATATAATGAGGTATCTTGGGGATGGGACCCAAGGTTAAACACGAAATTCATTTATGTCTCATATACACCTTATTCACATAGCCTGAAGGTAATTTTATACATTAAAAAAAACGTTTGTGCCCCAGCATGCCTTGCACTATGCCAGCCAGGTGCTGGAAGAACTTTTTCGTTTTCTTTTTTTAAGACATAGCTCCAAAAATGTCTGGATTTTGGAATAGACTGGATTTCGGATGTCCGGATAAGGGGTGTATAACGTGTTAAGGCCATTGTAGCAAGCAAGGTCCCCAAAACCTTTGCTTTACCTTATTAAAAAGTCCACCTTGGGTGACAGATGATCCCCGTCTAGACCACATTTAATTATTGCATACATCCTTCTAGCCTATTTTTGAAAGTGTGGCTTATTATTTTTTAATATGGCATTTATCAAATGAGAGAGCTGTAATTTCTGAGGGTCATGTTTGTCTTGGAATTCCCTATGAATCTGGCACAAGAGTTATTAGCCTCCTAAATTATAGAATTGCACCTGATTTGCAAGTGCTCAACAAAGCTGAAAATCTGTTTTGTTTGGTTTTTTTTTAAGTATGTCTTATGCATATTTATTTTAAGACTAATGCATCACCATTTTAAGCAGCAAACTTAAAACTAAGATACACAGCAGCAAGATCAGATAGGCCCATTTTGAATGGATGAAGCGTCATCCATTACTTTCATTTTAGTAATTCTTTAGAAACTGATATGTACATTGTCCACTATCTACTTCCCTGAGCAGTTGGAAATTCTAAGGGCCTTGTTCCTTGTGAGGACAGACTACTGGTGTGTTGTTGTTGTTGTTGTTGTTGTACTAGCTTTATT
This sequence comes from Plestiodon gilberti rubricaudatus, assembly GCA_026170595.1. NCBI lineage: Eukaryota > Metazoa > Chordata > Lepidosauria > Squamata > Scincidae > Plestiodon > Plestiodon gilberti. The sequence continues at coordinate 83,133,224 of JANXHW010000004.1, read as the reverse complement.
TACTAATGTAAAAGGTGAAGTTGACCAGGTTGGGCACTGGCCAAGGACCCACACCCATTCAGAGGCGTCGCTATGCCCCCCGGTGATGTCACCATCGGAAGTGATGTCACCGCCACTGCCACTAAACATCCCTCAGAACCACAGGGCAGGCGGGAGTGCCAAAAGCATTGGCGTCTCTGCCACTACCGCCCTCTCTTCGCGCCACTTTGTCACCCACACATGTGCCGACCGGGGCTTCCCCAACCCCCGACCCCTCCAGCCACCGCTTCTGCACCCATTAGATGGTCTGCTTGGTTAGACCAAACCCTGAACCCTCACTACTGGTGGCAGTGGTAGCACCCAATGTGCTATCAGAGGGAAGCTGGGGATGCCATGGAGGGTTGAATACAGGGCTTTGATACAGGACCCCTAACGTTCTGGTGCTGGCACTGGTAAAAGTCGAATATGTGGAGTAGGCAAACACACAAATAGGCAGTCCATAAACAGCAGCATCAGTATCCCCAAAAGCAAATAGCATGACTTTAAAGCCCCTTCAAGTTTCCTTCATACCAGCCAGCTGCAAAAACTCAGACATCTACCTCATTTGCTGGCAAAATTGTTTCTCTCCAACGATCCACAAAAGTGGTGGGATGGATTGAATCAGCCAGCTATCAGCCAGCCATTAAAAACCATTGATATTCATTTAAACATCCCGTCATGCCCACTGAAGATGCAGCTTTAGCTATTTATTAAACAAAAGCATAAAGGTCATCTCACCACCTGACAGCAGTATCATTATTGTAATAACATAAAATAAGGATTGTATGTACAATTTCATAAGTTGTATTACAAAAATGTAATAAAAAGCACATACAGTAGCGTACTTTCTTCACAACCCAATCCTGCCTAATTATCCGGTGGGTGGCCCAGGCCACCCATGGGATCCTATCCCCAGTTCTCGAGGTCTCCAAGGTGTACTTGGTGGAAGGGGACATTCGTCCCCTTCTCCCGATGTAATGCGGGGAGGCCCTAATGGACCTCCTTTGATTTCCACCAGCTAATTAGCTGGTGGAAGTCAGAGGAGGCTGTGTAAAGGACGCACCAGCCTGGGAAGGGGACGGGGATATGGCGGCCACCATCCCCGCCCCCCCAGGCTGGCTCGGCCAATGGCCCCCCTCCCTCAATACCCAGACCACCCCTGCGCCCACTGGAGGATCACGTACCTCCTCCAGCAGCCATGGAGATGATCCAGCAGTGGAGTGAGGGCAGCCTGACTCTGTGCCGGGCACCTTTACTCTAAAGTCATCGCGAACGTGCTTTACGGCACATTTTTGACGGCTTAGAGCTGCGGAGCACTCGCTCCGCCATTCTAAAGTTGGGTGGGATTGTACCTCATTCACAAAAATGGAGGTGGCAATTCTTTGTGCCCTTGACATGTTGCTCATACTTCATGCTGTAAACCTGCACACTACACCAGCGCACTCCAGTAATCGTTCAGAGTGAGGTGAAATATAACCATCTAGACAATAGACTGAGGATACAAATGAGAAAAAAATTCAAAAGTCGATGTATAGCAGATTTTTTACATGCAATAAGCCATTCTATAAAGAAGAAAAATGGAACTACCTGTTTTGAACCCAAGCTTTAACTAATCAAGTAATAATTTTAATGCAGCTGAGAGCTTCAACACTTTATCATTAAAAAATATCTTTTGGAAAATAATGAAGACCTCAGAAATCTGTGCCTGTTTGCAGAGGTGCCACCTTGGTGTCATCATGGGGCAGTCCTCGTGGCGTCAACCCTTTCAGGTTGAAGATGCAGAAGTAATTGGTAGTGATACAATGTCATCATCGCATCACCACCAATTACATCTACGATTTGGCCGGAGGAATGGCCAAAGCCTGCTTTTGTCCATTTCGTAGCGACCAACTCAGCCAAGTTTGGCCGAGTCACTGCTTCTTTGTGTTAGCATAGCTCATGAAAACAGGGAGTAGCTGGAGGTGCAGTGGAATTTTGTCACCCCCTCAATGGGTGTAACCCAGGACAGCCCGCACGCGCCCCCCCCTAGCAATGCCTATGCCTGTTTGGAAGTGATTTGCTGCTAACAGCAGTTCATTCCCCATATTTTATTAAATGATGCAGCCCAGAACTTTGTAAAACTGAGCACATGTAGCTGCAATTCCATGTCAAAGTTCCAGTGACATTAAATAACTACTCAGGTTTCTCTTTTCTTTTTATTGTCTCATCAAAGGTCTCATCAATGGAATTATGGCCCTATTAGGCACTGTTTGGTATACTTTACAGTACATTCCACAGAGCCACAGTTATTATTTTTCAGCTGTTATTTACTTATTATTATTAATGTTATTAATGTACATGAAGAATTATACAGTAGCATAATTCAGCATAAACAATTATAAGAGTAGTAAACACAAAGATACTAGAACAGATCTCATAACCCAACACACATTTTGGTGCCTGAAACGTTAGAACTATTCTTGAGTATATCTGGGACGCTGATTCAAAAAATGGCATTGGTTTTGCCCTATCAGCTCTAGTTTTGGAGATATAGCATAGCCACATATGCTGATTCTAGCAGCTTCCTCATGAGGAAACCATGGCATCGGCTTCCTCACGAGGAAGCTGCTAGAATCAGCATATGTGGCTATGCCATATCTCCAAAACTAGAGCCGATAGTGCAAAACCAATGCCATTTTTTGAATCAACACCCCAAATATACCCAAGAATAGGTCTAACGTCCGAAGCACCAGAAAAAAATCTTTTTTTCTTGGGCTGTGTTATAAATCATGTACAGTAGAAGTTCCTAAGGAATGTGCCTTACATGGTTCTTAGAGGTTGTTTCTGCATTAGAAATGTTGTCATCCAACAGCACCTACAATTGTATACTTTCCTGGCTTGGAAAATATTGCTTGATTTAAAAAGAAAAACAAGCAAACCACATGATCCTTTATCAAAAATGGAAGACAACAATTTCTCTCTCTCTCTCTCTCTCTCTCTCTCTCTCTCTCTCTCTCTCTCTCTCTCTCTCTCTCTCTCTCCCCCCCCCCCCCCGAAATAACACACAGTTTTTGAACTCCATCAGAATAGCCTGAAGATCGTATTTGATGGAATAGCCAGATTCGCGTCCCACCCAAATAGTTAGTCACAGAACATCATGGCATGTGGCCTATCAAAGTTAATTGTTTATTGATTTTGTCATAAAGATGATCATGGATTTAAAGCATGACACTCTAAAGCCCTAGTTATCTTTTGAAACCTTTGGATTCGATCATAATTAACTCTTGTTGGCAAAGACACAAGCAGGCTGTTCATCCTTCGCTTTTCCAGAATACTCACTGAAGTCAGAGCAAGAAAAATTACTCTGAGAAGACAAGAGAAAATTAATGGTAAATGGATACCTTTGGCAGTGAAATGAACATGGTATAGGCTCAAGACAATAAGGCAGGCTGATAATATCAGCAGAACAATAACGTTGTGAACCATAATTTCTTAAAATGAAGACAATAAATAAAATGCTAACAGCAATGCCCTCATTAGGAAAATGTTTTCATTTATTTATGCTAAATGCAATGTAACATATGCTGGCCACAATCCAAGCAAAGTTAAGCACCTTTGAAACACATTGATTTTGAGGGGACAGATTCATGCAGGTACTTCACTCTCCTATTCAAAATCAATTGGACATAAATGTAAAAAGCGGAAGTTACCTGCAAATCCCCAAATAAACACACTAGACAGAGGCTTGGAATTGAGGGTAACTTTATTAACTAACAGAAATCTGCAACAGAGCAAACATACTAACCATCCCAGCGTGCGGACCTAGGTGGGGGAAATCGGAGCTACCCGAACACTCCCCCCAATACTACCCTTGGGCGTGACATTCTGGCTTAAAGTTACACCCATTCATAGAGTGGGTAAACTGATCACGGCCAACCCCAAGGAGTCGAGGCAGCTGGACAACGCAGACTCCCCATACGGTAGTTGGCACTCATCCAGCCAAAACGGGGCTCGCCAGCCTCACCGACCCGGCAGGTGTCATCTGTGAGCGGTTCTGGCTTACCCCGCCCTGGCCTTGCTGCCTCAGAATGTACACCATTACAAATCCTACCTACCCATCCGCACGCCTCCTGCCACACGGTGGGGTTAGCCTAGTGCTTAATCTCAACCGCCCCACCACCAGCCAACAGGCTCAACAAGCCCTGCTGCAGATCCCTAAGAAAAAAGATCAGCACCCACCACGGAAAGATGGACTCCGTCACCTCGAAACAGACCGGGCTCCGAGTAAACTACCTTGGGATGAAATATGGTCCCACCCCCTTGTAGATGGAACACTTTTTTCATATAAGAGTTTACTTTACGCCGGGTGAGATCAACCTGGCGAGGGTGATGGGCCCCCCGCCGTATGCGGTGTGGCAATAAGTCGGACCAGAGGATGACAACCCCCAGAATCCACCGCCTAACTATAGTGACATCCTCAGCGACCTGCCGCCTCAAGGACAACAAAGTCCTCTGTCCCAGGTCATTTTCACCTAGGTGAATGATCAACACATACGGAGCCGGTCTAGTCTCCAAAAATTCCCGCAAGAAAGGTAGGAACTGTCCCCAGAGCATTCCTCTACGGGCAGCCCACCACACTCGCGCCATTCCTCCAAGGCTGAGCTGGGTGCCGATGTCACAGGAAGCCGCTCTCTTCCGTGCCCAGAACACAATAGAATGTCCAAGGACAAGAACCCGGGCCGGGAAGGACCAGCAGCAACCTGTGGAAACAAAAAGTCCAATTAAATGAACGTCCTACACAAACCCAACTGGCAACCTAACGACCACCCCAATGAAACTCGGTACCACCCTCCACGGGGCACCCGTCCGGGTTACCCTAGCTGAGCCTGTCTGCTCAGAAAGGCCATGCGGCCCACGGGCGCCTGCACCAGGACCCTTGCCAGGCCAAATGGCCCACGGGCGCCCCAACGGGCCCCAAAACATCTAAAACTTGCAAACATAGCCCTTAAAGGCTTGTAAACGCCAACGCCCAATCCTTCTAATAACTTCGGGTGCGAGGCCGAAACTAGCTGCCAGTGACGCCGCCCCAATGTGGAAGGAGTGGAGGCCAAACCGATCCACTGGAAGACCCAACATCAAAAGGCCCCTGTTAAAAACAGCCCGAAATTGGAAAAGTGTCAGGGGGGTGCCATCAATATGACAAAAAAGGGCACCGGGAACCCGGGAATGGCACAGGAGGTAGAGCTCCATGGCAACTACAGGACAAAGGGCCCTATATTGAGCCCGACCCAGGCAGATCTTTTTGCCTTTCCGTAACTGATCAGTCTTGGAAAAACGAAGGGTAAGTACCGCACCCCCTTCCAGAATAGTCAGATCGGAGAACTGCAAGGCTCGCCTGGATGAATCCAACCTGGACCCAGACAGCACCTCGCTGGGCATGAAGGCCCCCCAAAACAAAGTCAAACTAAACAGTTTCGTAACTAGAACTACACAACACGAAAAAGGCGGCACACAAGCGTTCTAAGATTGAAAGAGTAATCGGCCGGCGCCTACCCAGCCCCCAGTAAAGAGCGACCAGCTAGACTCAGACTGAAATGGGAAGGGCGGGTGGGGCTTCAAAATCCAGCACCGACTGAGGGAGCTGTCACGGAGGTTTGACAGCTCCCCTCAATCGCCCTGCCTAGCTGTCACACAGCAACTAATGGGCTGCCCAGCTGAAAGCCTCTGCCCAGCGACAGCGAGGATGAGCAGGCAAGCCAGGGCGACGCGCTATACACGCCACCCCCATTCTCATGGCCAGGCACAATTTTCAAGAAACTAGGGAATACTGGTTTTGATGCCATGTAAAATTTGTAATAAAACACATAAAAACACATTAATATCACATAACAATCCAATGTTAAAACACAATAAAAACACATAAAAACCTTGTTTTAAAACACAACATTAAAAACACGACATTTCGTTCACGCCGGCGTGCGAACATAGTGCATAGTACTATGGAACAACGTGGAACAATGGTATGCTGTCAAGTTGTAAGTTGCAGTAGAACGGAGCAAGGACATCTTTAACCAGAACGAGCGCCTCATTCTGGTTAAAGGTTTTCTTGCTCCATTCTACTCCATGCTACTGTGTGATATAAATCTGGACAACTTGTCACAGGTGGGGAAATGGTCATAGATCCTAGCAGTTATACTTGGCTGGCAGCTGCCATTTTCTGTTTCCCAGAATGCCCCATTTCAGTGGATATTCTTCAGTAGAATGGCAGCCACACACACACACACACACACACACACACACACTAGCGTACACTATTGACAGCTGCTATTTTTGGTAGCCATCATTTTTTCTCCCAGAATGAAGCCATATTTCCCCATACTGGAGGATATAAAAATGGTATCTGTCAACCAGCTGGAACTCCAATAAACTTATCTCCTAACAGGTAAAACCAGAGGCGTCGCTCCGGTAGGCGAGGGGCCGTATGTTTCGCTCCGTTCTAGTCCCATTTACAAAGCGAGCAGGAAGCGGCCCCACCCCCTCACTGTTGGAGCCATTCCCGTGCGGAGAAAGCAGCAGGCATGCTGCTTTCTCCGCACGGGAATGGCTCCGACAGTGAGGGGCGGGGCCACCTCCTGCTCGCTTTGTAAATGGGACTAGAACGGAGCGAAACATACGGCCCCACCCCTACTGGAGCAACGCCTCTGGGTAAAAGAGGGGAAGTAGTGTTGCCCCTTCTACCTCATCACCACCACCCAGATTTGGGCTAACTTTCAAAACTTCAGCCCAGCCCTATCAATTGATGGAGCAATCCTGTGTAATGTCTCTGCCGGGGCGGCATGTACTGCCCCGGCGCAGGGTGTCGCAAAAGTGCCATAAGGCACTTACGCGGCACCCGGCGAGCAAACAGCGCCGGCGCTTCAACCGGCGCTGCTCACTCCACCGTCTCCCTGTAAGCCCTATGCCAGTCGGGGCAGGGGCGGTTGGAGGGTGTCCAGGGCGGCGAAGGAGGGCGGCCATTGGCCACCCGGGGCCTGGAGGGGGTGGGGATACCGGGGGCTGAGATCCCCAGTATCCAACACTCCCTCCAGGCCCCAAATACGCCGGCCGTGTCGCCGTTACTATGCACAAGCTCTAGAGCTCCCGTACATGCGAGTAGATCCATTGGGCCTACTGCCGCTGACATCAGGCGAAGGGGACGATTGTCCCCATCTCCCGAGTTGGCCCTTTAGGCCGGCCGCCATATCCTACACAGGATTGCGCTGTCAGTTTGTAATGGTGAATCTTAAGTTCCTTTTTCTCAAAACACATGGTCACAATCCTCTTTGAATTCCATAGCATTCACATCCATTAAATACATTGAATTTAGGGAAACATGACCTTGGCTTCCATTAAAGAGATCCTGGAAACAGATGTAATGTGATTTGCCAAAACAGCAAACCAATACTGAGCTCTTCGTCAAGGTTCCCCTCCCCATAATGTGTAGTTAAGAAAATACTTGATGGAATGTTTTCACATCATACCTCAAGGACTGAGAAATTGCATGGCATGATGACATTATATTATGTGCTTCTTTAGCTATACATTGCAGGGAGAGAAGGGGAAACTTGATATCAGGTTTAAATTTTTGGCAGCAAACTCATGATCATTGTCCTGTCTAGTTCCAGTTTGAAAAATGGTCTCTGTGCATTGACATCTCTCAGAAATAGGAAATCATCCCCACCACGTAGCAAATAACAGCTTGGTAATTTAATAGAACAAATAATTAATAGGCTGTTAGAAAACAAGAGCATGCATAAGTTAGCCTGATGCCCCCTAGAATTCCTCTTGGAAAATAGTTGAACAACATACAAATCTGTCTGTGCTCCAAGGTCAAAATGCTATGAGATTCTACAATATCATAATTATCAAAGCATATAATAACATTCCATTATGAATGTTCAAGGACCATATCATAAATACTAATTTACAAATCTATATTTGCTTTTGCTTTAATTTCCTCAGAGATAAATTGTTGGCTGAGATACCATTACTTGATAATCTCTATTAAATTGAAGCTATTGATTTGAGTCAAGTGTTGGCCATCCTCACGTTTTTTCTGCAACAAATGGGCTATACAAGACCCATGACACAGCGTCAAAACAGGTAATTAATTGAATTGTTTAAGATCATCAAACTCATTTTCAATGCAATTAGTGTGAAGATATGCCCCCTTACAGCACAATCATATGCATGTTTACTTAGAAGTAAATCTCACTATGTTCAGTGGGACTTACTCCCAGGTAAGTCTGTATTGCTGTCTTATTCTCTTAGGACTGAGATTTTTTTTCTGCTAACTCCCTCATCCAGCCAATCAGAGGCGTCATCATGGAGGGGGCCTTGGGGCGGTGGGCCCCCGGGTGGCAGGATTGGGCCCCGGGTGGCAGGTGGGGTGTCACGGCGGCTGGTGGAGGCGCGAATCGTCCCATTCGTCGGGGCAAGCGAGGAGCGTCGGCGGCGTGCTTAGCCCTCCTGCCCACCCTGTGCCTCGGAACGGTGCATAACGGCTGCAGCTATTACGTTACTTCTGGGGTGGGGGGCAGTCATAGAATCGCCACTGCAGCCAAGACCCCATTGATTGCTCAGGGTTACTTAACTGAAAGCAATACTGGCTGACCCATGAGGCTGGGTGAAGCAACCACTTTAAGCATTGGGCTGGAGAGCTTGCAAAATGGCAGGAGGGTGTTCAACAAGCTGGGTAGGAGGAATTTGCCCTGTACCTGCCCACTTGCCTCTACCAACCTGCTGTGCAACAACTACACTCTGCTGATGGCTCTTCTGCTTACTCTCTATCACGGAGAGTCAGTGAAAAGAGATTGGACTCCTCCTCCAGCACCAGAGCTAAAGATCAGAGAGGCAGGGCTGGAGAAGTTAGGGGTCTGCTGTCATCCTGTTCCCGATTTCTCTTCTTGCAGCAGCAGTATCATTTACGGCGCAATCCTGCCTAAAGATACACAGTCGGCCTAAATGCTTGGAGCACCGGGAGCACCTTGGGAGAGATGTTCGTCCCCTTCCCTGGATGTAATCCGGCCGGGGCCCTATGGGCCTCCTTGGATGTACACCAGCTATGAAGCTGATGTACATCCGAGATGGGGGAGTAAGTCCAGCCATGCCCGGGAATGGGCCCAGGATATCGGTACAGCTTGCCGCCAATATCTCCACCCTCTCCCAGCCCAGGCCAGTCAATGTCCACCTTCCTGGATGCCCTGTTCTGCCCTCCCCCTGCCCCTGCACCGATTGGTGCAGGATTTACCTCCACTCGTGGGTGCTGGGTCCGTAGGGCGGCGAAGTGAGGGCTGCTAGCCTCCGCACTGATGGCCCTTACTCTAGAGTAAGGTGCCATAAGTGCTTTACGGCATGTTTGCGATGGCTTCGAGAGGTGGAGCGCGTGCTCTGCCACTCTAGACTTAAGGCTGAGCTACATTACACGTGTCGCGGAGCTTCTGACATCATTTTTGAAGCAAGCGGAGCCGCTGCGACCTCCACACTGCCGGCGCGTACCTCAAGCTGGAATCCTACTTTTGAGGGGGCGGGCTCGCATAGCTATGGGGCGTATTGCGGAGCTACTGCAGCCTACCAATCGTAGGAGAGGGGGGAGGGTGGCTGCATGCCAATCTGAACTACCTCCAATCACCTTCTTAAGAAGGCGGGACAACAGGAGGGACAACAGGCGGGAAGACACTCCCCTGCTCCAAGCGCGTAGGCAGAGGCAGAGGCAGCGGCAGAGCCTCTGCCTGTAATGTAGCTCAGCCTTTAGAGAGGATCCCTCTGCCCATGTTGTTTTCCCAGCTGCACATCCCATCCTCCTGCACATGAGGCTGGTGCAGGCAAGTGGAAGCACCCTATTGGCTGCTACATTAAATGAAATGTCCCTTCCTCTGTCCCTTCCTTTGAGCCCACCCTTATTTCGCTCAACATTTACAGCTGTTTTCTATTCCGATTTGCATTACATTGTTCTGCATTATTGGATTCCCCATTACTGGATTGTTTTGAGGATTGATGTATTCACTCGTGGGAGTCTGCGAATCAAGATCTACAGCTCACGTTTGCAGTTAGATTTTAGTATTTCCAATGAATCCCTAAAGGTAGCAAAAGGTAGCACATTATATTGGCCATTCATGGTAATGCTTGCTAATTGGCCTTTACAAACTGCCTTTGACACCTTTCCAAGTTCTCTAATAATATTAATATAGAACTATGGCTCAGTTCCGAGTTAGGTCACCAAACACATTATAAATAAACTCACCTGCTCATTTAGTAAACTTTAGTACAGCTTTTTCATTTCATTCCTCTACAAATCTCCACAAATCTTGTTTCAGGTTATTATTGCATTTTAATTAAAGCTTAGCGTGTTAAAAATTATGATGGGAGTTCCATCTAGCTACAATGAAAGTGCTCTTTCCCCCCATAGTAATCATTTGATAATTACCTAATAATTTCATAATTAGCCAGGTAATGGTCTAGGGCTGTGCCACATTTGCTTACAAACGTTTTTGTCATGAAAACATCATTTTCATGTGGCTGAAATGCCCCTCTTAAACCATACAAAAGGTACCCTTTTCACCTGTGTTTATTTATTACAATATTTATATACTGCCCTTCTCAATAGATTCAAGGTGGTTTTCATAGGCAGGCTGAACATAATTCATTTTAATGAGATTTTTTACAAGTATTATTCCATGAGACAATCTCATAGAATCTCCATTTCTCCTGGTGTTTCCCTTCATAGTACAGTCGTCATCATGGCTGCCGGCTCTTGCACTTTCCAAGCTCTCGCAGGCAGCTGCAAACCAAGCTTCAGACCGGCTTCTCAAGGATGTTACCTGGTTGTTTGCCAGTTGACTCCTCCACACTCCACTCCTCTGCACAGACAGCAGCGTCGGTCTCCCAACCAATCAACTGATCCTGCTTAGTTTTCATGGTTGTGCACATCCATTGTGTTCCATTCTATTGCTCCTCACCAGTTTTGAGACTTCTTCTCTTCATCACTTTTTGTAATCTCAGTGAATGAGATGATATCCCAGAATGACGATGTGACCATATCATATTGTAACAGCCAATCCAGAGTGAAGCCCCCCCCCCACCCGATCACTGAGAATGGAGGTACTTTTCTGTGAGTAGAAGTGAAATGGTAGCCATCTTAGGAGGGTCAGGTAACCAGCCTATAAATCACATGTATGTTTCATCCTAAATAGTGTCTAGATAGGCACCTTTCAAATAATCATTGTGATACAAGTCAAACATTTTGCTCAGGTCTGACTCAGCTCTTTCCAAACTGAGCCTCTTACTGAGCACAATGGAAGACTGACCTGAGTAAGGATTTGGTTTTTCATTAATAAGATTAAGCGTGTGTCTGATCCATATTAGGTTGTTCATGATACTAGTCTTTCTTCAGCAATAAATAAATCTTCACCTACAGATTTAAAGATAAGCTCAACATTAATCTATAATTCTGTTGGGAAGCAAAGATGGAGCAAAATCCTTATTACTTTTATCACAATTGCTTATTTGCCGTAAGTTTTGCTGAGTTTGAAAGTTCCCTAGGGAGCTGATTGCCTTGTGATGTGAGTAGACAGTATAATATTTCTTCCCTGATAACAAGCAATAGTAATGAGGAGGCATGGATGCTGACTTTTTAGAACAAAGTAATGAAACATATGAGTTTGTTTTCTTTGCTGAAAGAAGAAAAGGCAATGTTTCTGGGGTACGGAAACAAGCCACGTATTATGGCCAAACACATGAGTGCTGCCAACCCTTGTATTACCCCACATCTACTAAGGAGTAAGTTCTTGAAATATACATGATCTGTCATCATCGTATTAGTGCAATGGTCCCGAAACTCCGCAGTGGGCCTCCACAGGCCTCAGAAGGCCTCCAGAAGCAACCGGAAGTCACTTTCATGAAACAACAAGTAAACCGTAAGTGACTTCTGTTTGCTTCTATCTTGAGGCCTTCTGAGGCCCGCGGAGGCCTGGCGCAGCCCAGGAGCAGCCTCCAATTGTGTCCGGAGGGCTCCAAATTGGAGCCAGTTGGACTCAAGGTTGGGTGGGAGGGCCCAACTCAAGGATCTACTGGACATTATGCTGCTACCCGCTAAGTGGGTTGCGGCCCACAGTTTGGATTAGAATTTTTGCCCACAGAGTGGGGAACGATCACCTGAGTCAATGGGACTGGTTCCTGACTTTCCGTTGTCCAAAAGATCCAGTTATCTACACCCCTTTCTTGGGGTTTCATCCATTTACTGTTTTGAGCCAGAGAAAGATAATCGAATTAAAGTTGGGGAATGGATAGATGTCTCCAACCTATCGAAAGAGACTTATGGTCCAGACTTATTCTCCACTTTATGACAGCAGGACACTGGCCAGCTGTCGTAAATCAGATGTTGATGACATGTCAAGCTGCTGTTGCGAAGCGGGGTGGACCACTACGATGGCCGGCGACCTGCTCAAGTGCAGGTAAGCTGGCACAGGGGTGGGGGTGGGCGAGGAGGGGGGTGTAACGGGGTGGGAATTTGGTTCATTGGGACTTGTGACAGGGGTGGGCAGGTGGCAATTAACAGTAGTAACAGTGCTGCCAATATGATTTCCCGCCCCCACAGCCTTGCCACACACCCTTGAGTTTGCTTGGACATGCACCAGTCAAAGAGCTGGTGCAGGTTTGATTAGACCCATAAGGTGATAGGAGGCTTACCTGGATGTAAGGGATTAAAGCTTCCCTTTCCTGAAGAAGCCTCCAGATTGCTCCCCCACCATAGGATGCGCTAGTGACGGACTGAATTGGGCTGTTAATTACTGTACACTTTTTGGAAAATAAAGAGGGGATATGAGCATAATATGGTGGAGGATCTCAGAGGTTCTAGTCCATTGTCTCTTGCTTGGCCTAAAGACTCTTTTTTCTCTAATGGCAGGATGTCTGAATGCTTGTGCCATGACTTGCAAGTTAGATAAGGTTTGTTAGGCATGTGGAAAATGTCCACAAGGCTTTTCACATTAAGGTGGAGAGAGGGCAAAAGGGAAATGGGGAAAAATATGTCCTTTAGAATTGTCTTGGTTTCCATGCATTCCTAGCATAGACCTTGGATAAATGGCACATGCCTGGGGAACCTCAATGCAGATGGGGTACTGGGTAACACTGCATTAGAAACTAGTTTATTTTCTTGCTACAGTCTACATTAATTGCTTATTTTAGAAATTTGAATAGAAAATTAGGTTGCTGCTCGATTTTATTCATAGAAATTGTACATTTCAAACGAAAGGCCACAGCTCTTTTACTAAGGAGATACGCTAACTTAATATGTTTATCTTCGAGATAAAATCTGTTTGCTTTTTCTTTACATGTCAAACGCCGAAAATAAGAAAACGGCATTTTCTTTTTACATCAATGCATTTTATTTTTGAATAAACAAAATGTTTAACGATGACTCTTCTGTTGCTGAATTCCTAGCAACGCTGCAAAGTTATTATTCATTAGCTTTATTATGATTGTGTATTTCAACTCTGCATTAGCTAAAGCATCCTGTCAGTGGCATCGAATACAGTCTTTCAAAGAGAGCCTTGATCCAATGATGTAAAGAAATTATAGGTGGCAGCTCCCCAGGATCCTGAAAGCAAACTTTCTTCAAAATATGTTGAAGAAGTAATGCTTATTCAAAGCTCATCCTTTCTGCTCAAATTGGTTACAAGTTTCTTTAGACAGAATAACAACATTTCAGCACTTGGGGCCTTTAACGCAATCACACTGTGATTAGCCACAGTATATACATTCATCAGGGACCTGCTGCCAAGCCTGATGTCCTAATGAGTGCGCTAATATGATACATATTCCTTGCAAACAGTGGTCGCTGTCATTCGTTTCACATGTTTAGTGCAAACATGATGGTTCGGGGGAGACTCAGATTGGGTCCTCCTTCAATTACTAACAGCGCAATCCTCACTAAGTTTAGAGTAGCGGAGCACACGCTCCACCACTCTAAACCATCGCAAACGTGTTGTAAAGCACATTTGCGACGACTCGGGTCGTCGCAAATGTGCTTTACACATTTACTACAGCTGGCGCTGAGGCTGGCACCACTTGCACTCCTGGCGGACCGAACCTGTGCAGGACAACCCAGGTAAGGCCTAGGCTGCTCAGCACAGCGGCGGGGACAGGTGGGCCGGGCCAGCGAGAGAGGGGGCCATGGGCCAGGATGGGAGGGGATGGGGATATTGGTCGCACACTCTGATTTTATCCTATGCTCATTTCCAGCCCGGGTTAACCTTACACAGCCTCCCCAAATACAGTGGCGTTTCCACGGTAGGGGCCACACCGTAAGTTGCGCCCGTCCTAGTACCATGGTAACGAACCGGAGCGAGGAGGCCCTGCCCCCTCACCGGCGGAGCCATTCCGCGTTGCGAAGGCGACCGGGCAGGAGACTACCTGCTCGTTGCCTTCGCAGCGCGGAATGGATCCGCCGGCGAGGGGACGGGGCCTCCTCGCTCCGGTTCGTTACCATGGTACTAGGACGGGGCACGACTTACAGTGTGGCCCCTACCGTGGAAACACCACTGGAGGTCTGGACCCAGCATACATCCGAGGTTAGGCCCCTAGCCGGCTTATACCCGGGGAAGGGATGGACATCCCCTTCTCCCGAGGTGCTCCCGGGCTGCCCTGGGGCAGCCCGGAATGACCATAGGATACAGCAGCCGGCCCTTTTAGGATGACTGTGTATAGTTAGGGAGGATCACGCTGCCCAAGAGTTGCTGGGAGACGGCACAATTTGGAAAGGAGATGTGGCACACACGGGAGGGGTGTTGAATCTTTTTTGCCCACCCACTACTTCTCCCTTGCATTCCCTGACCCTTAACTACTTTTCCTCAGGACAAGATAAGCACCCATCTGGAAACCCTGACTGAGAAGGACAGGATTGCAGGGAGAAAATGATGGGAGGGAAAGACTTAAGCACCTCTTCCCTACCTAACATTTCTTCCCTCCAAATTACACCCTCTCTACCTGTTTGCACCTCTTGCACCTGCTTTTTTGTTTTTGTGCACTGACCCCACTTCATAAACCTGGGTCTTCTGTCAAGTGTCTAGTTTGGTCCTAAAATATTGTCCGGAACCAGGCCTGCTGGGCGGTAAGCAGTCCTCTCTTTGGTTGTTCCGCTGCCTCTCTTCGATGCCCTCCCGCCCCCTGACGTTCTACTAGAACTTCAGCCTGTAAGCAGGCATCCTCTTGGACTTAACAATACTTTTCTATACTATACACAGAATGTGGTATAGAATGAAATATGTTCTAGCTGAGCTTCTATTACTGTGTTTTGAAATGAACTCCAAGCATTTTGGAGAGATTTGACCCTCTTTAGTCTCCTTTTCAACATTTGCTTGGAAACCCATGTAAACAAAGTAATTAAGAAAGAAATAGGTCCTCTTGCTCCATGAAAATCTGTACTATGCCAAAAATAGTTAAGCTAATCTCCACCCTGGCTAGGAGTGCTCTGCTATCAAGTTATGATTAGACGTGGTGAGTTTTCAGCAGTATATATATAAAAAACAGATTTCTCAACATTCATTAAAGCAAAATGGCACCTTAGATTGTTTTTCATGGCTGCTGTCTCCGTCTGCAGTGATCTTGGAGCCCAGAAAAGTAAAATCTGTAACTGCTTCCATTTCTGCCCCTTCTATTTGCCGGGAATTGATGGGCCCAGATGCCATGATCTTAGTTTTATTAATGTTGAGTTTCAAGCCAACTTTTGCACTCTCCTCTTTCACCCTCATCAAGAGGCTCTTTAGTTCTTCTTCTTGTTTACTTATCCCCATTTCAGAAATTTACTTATCCCCATATCAGAAATTTCAAGCATATGTTTTGTGATCCACTTTGTATCAATTGCCCAAGAAAATGTACACCTTCTAAAAGAGACCTGTCATGCTCAGATGTAGATCTGTTGCAGAAAAGAAAAAGCAGAAAGCTCTTTATAGTACAGTGTTGAGCAGGCTTTGATAATAGGATGAAGCCCTAACACAAATTCTAGCATGTATACATACACAAGAAAAGCTTTGAATGTTTCATTAGGATTTTCTGGTTTTCCTTTGGGAAAACATTTTGTTGGATGTCGGCTTGTAAACCCCACCATAGAAATCATCTAGTCTAGTGAATTAGGAAATGCTTCTTTGAAGTGCTTAAATAATGTAGATATTTTTCTATCCATCAACATATATAAAAGCCAGTTACAAGGGTTCTGTTTTCCTGCACTATCACTCTCCAGTACTGTTAATCCAGGCAACTTCAGCGAGAGATGCTGAGCGGCACAAGATTTGGAGGACATTTACTGATGAGAGGCACTCCTATTTTTTAGACATACCTGGTATACTCATAACAATGTCAGGCCGTAGTGGGTCATCTCCTCCAAAACTACACCTGCATCTATGACCAGCAAATATAGTACAAAAGGGCAGTAGAAAAGGGTTCCTAGAAAGTCCCTCCAAGGGAGTCTCCTGGAATCCCCACTTGGATGGAGCATCTCTCTGATCACCTTCAAAGGATGCAAGACTCTTTCTAGGCTTCTTTCTTTTGGTAGCTGACAGTCTTCTGATGGGCAAGTTCTTCTTGCTTGTCCAATGTCATGTTTAAATCAGAATCAAGAAATGTAACCCAGGTGGCAACTATACTGTACTGTATAGCGAAACAGGTATCACGGGTAACCCGGTCATAATTAAGGCTTAAAAGTAGCGATCCAGCTGATTTTGGAAAAATGACGAAAGCTGCCCGGTATGGACTGACAGCCCAGAAATCCGGATAGCCAAGAATCATTAAAAACTGGAATTACAAAACCCGACGTTTCGTGCCTATATCCAGGCACTTCTTCTGGGGTATCTCCAAAGAAATTGGTAGGTGTTGAGGAGCAGCGTTCTCTTGGTCTTTTTATTCTTTTTGAAAAAGCGCGGGAAGCTCTTGTTTGTCGGAAGCCGCTTCAGTTCAAGCTTTGCTCAAGGTAGGAGATCCTGCAAGGACTCAGCCCAAAAGTGCAATCTAGGAATTCTGCAGACCACTAATTTTCTGTGCTGTGATGCTGGCAACATTTGTTGGTTACAGTATTTAATTGGTTGCAGTGATGTGTTGCTACTGTGTTACTGACAGGATTTATTGGATATTATTTTGAGTGTTAGTTTTATGGTTTAATAGTCCATGGTTTGTGTTTCCACGTATTATGGGGAACCATATACGGTTAGCCAGACTTAATTCTTGCTGTCTATTCAAAAGATCATTTGGCATCCTTTTACTTATTTCTAACGCCTCCAGATTTTTCAAGATATTTAATTTGCTCTCTGTTTTTAAGGGGCATGTATCTTTGAAATGTATAGAATGGCCTGTGGTCATATACTGTACTGATGGGGCTGGCTTAGTTCTCACTCAGTGCAATCCTGCGTAAAGATCCGGCCGACGGCCCAGGGCCGCCCACCGGATCCTGTGCACTAGCAGCCAGTACTCTACGTTCATCCCCTTCCCTGGGTGTAAATGCCGGCTGGCCCAATTGGCCTCCCCGGATTTCTGTAAGCGAAATCGCTGGCAGAAGTTGGAGGAGGCCATGCAATGGCCCAACTGCCTGGCGGGGGCCGGGATATGGCCGAGGCCATCCCCCGCCCCCTCCCGGATCGGCTGGGCCAATGGCCCTCCATCCCTCACCTGGCAAAACGCCCCCGCTGGATCCCAGCTTATGCGGTCCAGCGGCCGCTGAAGTGCTCCAGTGCCGGAGCAAGTGAGGCCGATCTCTGCGCCAGCCTTCCCTGCTCCAGAGTAGTTGCAAACATGTTTTATGGCACGTTTGCGACTACTGCCGACGATGGAACGCTCATTCCGTCGTCGCTGGATTGCGCTCATTGTCACATAAAACTCAATGGGAGCCAAATTATATGAGCTGTTGCAATTTGAAAAATAGTTGAAAGGAAGTAAATCTTGCCCCTTACACCAGACACTAGGATTACCACAGATAGACTTTGCTCCCCATCTTCAATGGTGTTCCCAAGTACACTTTTTTCTTTCTCCCATATAAATAAATTGCTGCCATTTACTCAGTGCTACCTTTGGGGACATCATTGCAGTGGGGGCAAAAGTAGCCCAGCACCCTGACACTGGTTGGAACCCATGGAACCTGTAATTAGAAGGACGTGGTCCTCATGAATTTGGTCTGTCTCAGACGTTGGCTGGATAAGACTGTGTTAACGTACATTACTACATACCTTAGTTGACTATGTGGCTCATCTATATTGCTCACGTGACCGGATGAGACAGGAAAGAGGTCAAAAAGGTATACCCCATGACCAGTGAAGTGAAGTCAGGCCAGCCAATATGTGTCTGCTTTGAGAATCAAAAGCACAGAAGGTTTCCTGGAACCTGTGCACCTACATTCTGATCTCTACATTGTTTTAGGGAGACATTTTATTGAGTTGTCTTCTGCATTTTCCGCCTTCCCCTTTTGAAAACAGTGGTGGAAGTTGAGCTGGTACACAAACTTGAAATAAAATCATAGAATGGAAAGGGTCCTTCAAGGACATTTAGTCCACCCCCCTGCTTGAAACAGGAAATTGTAGGATTGCACCTTCTCAGTTTTCCACCAAACTGTTTTGTTACAAAGTAGAAATGCAGCAAGTCCTCACTTAAAGTTGTCGATAGGTTCTTCTTGGAAATTGCAACTTTAAGTGAAATGACTTATAATGAAATCAATTTTACGATAGGCAAATTGATCAACAGAAATGTTCCTATGGCATTTCCCCAATAACTTTAAAATGAAATGACTTTAAATGAAACGACTTTAAGTGAGGACTTACTGTACAAAACTATGGTAAATAAGTTAGTAAAACCAAAGGGTCTCCATTCAGCCAATCAAACCTCTGAGCACAGGCTGCAATGACAGGTGGGTTTCTAGGTCATCCAATAGAAAATAGGAGAATGACTAAAGAACTTTACTGTAAAGGAGCACCCAGTCTTGGTTATAATTTGCTCAGTGCAGTGAAAACTGGGAAGGGGAGGGGAGCATTTTCCTTGGCTCCTGTGGGGATCTGCTCTGCAAACTGCTTTCCGTACATGCAAACACAGCGGCACAGCAGGATCATACCCTACACTACCTTTTCCTATGCCTTTATTCTAACAAACAGAGCATTTTTGATCTATTTTTTAAAGCTTGACCCACCACTTGATCTTTTCTCTTGAGAGGCTACAATTCAGCTCAGAAGATTAAGCTTTGTATTGTTGTCCCCCAAAATTAAATCACTCTTTTGAGAAACATGCATGCACTGGGGTGCTTATAATTTTGCCAGACTACAAGTAAATCTCTGTGTAAGAGCCTATGGAAGGCTTTGACACATCATGTGGGGCCTGCCATTAACTGCGCTAATAGCATTGTACAAGGGCATTGAAAAAGTGTGCTTAATGAAAGAACACTACCTGCTTAAACATCCATTCGTTGTACTTCAAATCAAGGTTATTGTGTGCAGGTTGGTTGAGATTAGGGGTTATAAAAATTACCCTTTATCTCAAAGAAAGGATCGCTTAAGTTTAAAAGCTATTAATTGAAGTGTGGATTAAAAATTGGGAAGAAAATGAAAGGGTTCTTTTTTAACATAATGCCCGACGACAGCAAAAGATTGGTATGTGTGCAGAAACTAGTTAATGTCAAGTTTAATGACAAGGGGGAAAGATTCAATTGGCAAGCCCCTTCTGAATTTAGGTGCAACTTTTGAATTTGCCTGACCTGAAAGGGTTACCAAAACCCTTCTTTTAAAAAATGTGCATCAGCCTCTGGTCTCTACTAAACATGTATTTCTTATTATTATTATTATTAACAGTATTTATATACCGCTTTTCAACAAAAAGTTCACAAAGCGGTTTACAGACAAAATCAAATGATTAAATGGCTCCCTGTCCCAAAAGGGCTCACAATCTTAAAAAAAAAAATGCAGAACACTACCAGCAACAGCCACCAGAAAAGACACTATGCTGGGTTGAAAGGGGGTAGTTACTCTACCACTGCTAAATATAAGAGCAGCACCAATTGAAAAAGTGACTCTTTCCCATTTAGCAGGGGCAAGATTTTGCCCAGTTAGCAAGTTAGCATTTTGCTTTCCCAAGGACCAAGGTAGGGTTACCAAGTATAAATGCGGGCAGAGCTCCTAGCTGTGTAGCGGACACAATTTCTGCATTACAACATAGACTTTCAGCGCAATCCTATCCAACGTACACCACCGGTGTAACCAGCGGGGGAGGGCAGGGTGGGAGGCTTTGGAAGGGAGGGGAGATTTAAATCCTCTTTGAATTCCCCTTTGAAGGGGATTTGAATCCCCTTTCCAATCTGGGTCCTCCCGTTCTTGCTGCAATGCTGGTTACACCAGTGGTGTAAGCTGGATAGGATTGTGCTGTTTGGCTCAGTAGTAATGCCATTATTATGATAGTGGTAACATTAAAAACAATGAAATTATTGGCATAAACCTTGACTAGGAATTCCTTCGCTAATGAGTATTTTTCTTCTGTGCGACACATCCTTGCCCCTACCCTCACTTAATAGTTGTGAGACCATGAGTCAGAATATGAATATTCCACTAAAAACCCTTGCCAGGTTACTCGGTATTATACTTCTAAAGAATGTAAAAGCCCGCATGCAGTGGCTGCAGATATCTTTTGTATCTCAAATCCTTATAAATCTCTCTCCATGGTCTGTTGTAGATCTCCCTTTTGTTAGACTCGTCTTCTACAAAGGCACACCTGATTTTCCAGAAGTAGATCATGGTGGCCATGACATTTGCTCTGAGAAATAATTTCCAACTGAGAAAAGTTGCCACTTGACTTTCCTTCCTTCCAAGTCACTAGTTGATACTGCAATATATCAGCCAGCTACTGCTAGACTTCAGTACCTTATACAAGTTGAAGCTCTTCGAAAATTAAACTCAACACCCTCAACGTTCAAGATTGGGTGGGGGCGTGGGGCTGACAAAAGTTTGGAGGGGGGGTCATTTTCCACACATCCATTTCAAACAGGATCCTAGCTTATCCAGAGTCAAGTCCCAAACAGATCCAGAGTGGTTCCATTAGAGACAGCCAAGCCCTGACATATAGAGATACCATCATTACCTTATTCCAAGACCCATTGTCTACATAGTTTAGGCCAGGGGTTCTCAACCGGTTTAGGCCAGGGGTTCTCAAAATTCAAAAATCTGAGGGGACAATCCATTCATATGTGGGAGGGGGTTAGCATTTTCCCATATCCCCATTCCTGACTAGGCCTTGGATACATGTACACACTGTGGCACACTGGACAGTACTTGAATGAGAGGGTACTGTATGTGCATATCTTCTACCTACAATCTAGCCACCTCTCTCCTCCTTGTGGCCCTGGCTCCAGAAGCATAACAAGGGTGGAGCGAAGGCAAGTAGTTCTGCAAGACTCCATTACACTGGAGTCAGCGGCCCCTCCCCCTTGCTGTTGGAGCCATTCTGGCAGCAAAGGCAACATGCAGGACACTCCCCTGTTGCTGCTGGAATGGCTCCAACAGCAAGGGGGAGGGGCCGCTGACTCCAGTGTAACGGAGTCTTGCAGAACTACTTGCCTCTGCTCCACCCTTGTTTCACCTCTGCCTGGCTCACAAATTATTTTTGCTTCAGGCAGGAATAACTGCCATGTGGAGGAGAGGGCTATTGGGATGAGTATAGGGGCGGGTGCACATTGGCCTCCTTTTATGTCTTGTGTGCACCAATGATGCATTTATCTCCAGCAAGCAGAGGCGCAACGCGCCAGGAGGGTGCCCTGGAGCGAGGGGCGGGGCCAGCGTCGCGATGCGCCCTCGCGTCACGTAGACGTGCCCCCCCGCCCGGTTTGGTCTCATTTCAGAGCCAAAAAGGACTCAGGGCGGGCGGGAGGGCCCAACCGCAACGCTCCTCGGCAAGGTAAGATCCCCGCCCCCCCGCGGTGGAGCGCCTTGAGCACCTGCTCCACGCGCTCCACCGTAGTTCTGCCGCTGCCAGCAAGGACAAGAGAAAGAAATGAGATCCACTGAACTCTATGTTGATCTACCTTACACAACATGTATATGCAGGGCTGCGTCACAAAGAGCTCCTGCTGTGGAGTGGCCCAATCAAGTGGAAAGCATGGCTACTTTCTGTGGATGCATTTCAAGTACTGATGAGTGGAATTGCTTTCAGTTTGTTGAGGAAATGGGCTTGACAAACTAAGCATATTTTTTAATAATAGAAAATGGTATAGTCGGTCCTTTTTATCCACATTTTTTCCATCCACAGATTTGACTCAACACGGGTGGCAAAACTGTGAAAGTGGGAGTCCGACCACGCCACATGACCTCTTTTTTCAGCATTGTTGGGGGCCTGCCAGCCGCTTCCCGCCTCCTGCGCATGTCCAAACCGCTGAAAAAAGAAAAATGCAACCGGGAATCTGTCTGGGGCCTGCCAGCTGCTTCCCAGCGTGTTTAAACTGCTGGGGGAAAAAAATGCAACCGGGAGTCTCTGTTGCCATCTATAGGTTGCTTCCAGTAGCAGTTTTTCTTTCTTTTTTTCAGTCAGTTTAAACAAACTCGGGAGGAGGGAAGCGGCGATGATGCTGGAAAAAAAAGGTAATGTGGCACCGCTCCCCACCCCCATCTCGGTTTTCCAATAACACTGTTTTTGTATCCAATGGGATTCTGCAAACAGAACCCCAGTGGATAAAAAGGTCCAACTATACCTACATATCCTAGGACACTTTGTGCCTGGGAAAATGCATGCCGTTTCCAGGACACCTGATATGCATAGTCAGGAAAATTATGTTTGCCAGCCCAAACCTGAGCTCTCATGGCCGCATTCTAGACCTTGTACAGTTGCCTCCAGTGAGACCTCCCCGTTGCCACAACTGCTAAAGAAGTGGGAAGGAAAAGGGTGAAGCTGCAGAATGACATCCCCTCTGCACTCTCTATGATGAGGCGAGGAAAGCAACAGAATCTTCGTTCTGATATTAATATGCCTCTTAGGTAACAACCAGTCAAACATTCTGGGGCACAGAAGACGCAGAATTCTTTGTGAGTAGCTACCAGTCTAACCATTTCTACATGGAGCGAAGAACAAAAGAGTAGAAATAACAGGAACTCATCCAAATGATAGGAAAGCTTATTCATAAAGGTATGGGGGGGGAGAAAGAGAGAAAATTATTGGAGAGAAAAAGGGAAGATCAGAGGGAGAATATTCTATCACATCATGCAAATCTGTTTCAGTGAAAGAGACCCAGCATTACCTTGACGATTGTATAAGAAGTAAATCCCATACAGGGACCAAGAATACATATTTGGGGCAGCCTGCATATATGCACTGATTGCAACAACTAGGCCCTGTCCATTTAAACTCTGTTGTATATTTATGCTGTGTTCATTAATTAACCTTTCTGTATAGTCGTTAGAATACCTATGTATTGCCTACTGGGAAAAAAATACACTGACTAGCATGATAATTGTAGAGGTCCATCTACACAAGTTATACTGGAGGCTATCATCACTAGCAGATACAGGAATTGATTTATTGAGAGATCTGTTGTCCAAGGGGGACAAGCGTTACAGATTGGACGATGAGGTGGGGAGGAGGGCAGATCAGGACTGGGAAAGGGGTGGGTTCGGCAGCAGTGGCATACGTTGAATCCAAGCATGCTTCCTGGACTCAGTCCACCTTCATAGGTCCACGCAGACTTGTGCCAGTGATATTAGTGGTGAAGGTCTGAGTAGACCCAACGAGCCAGCAGGAGCTTGCCCTGAGGAGGCCCCTAGAGGCCAAAACTCCCCTGCAGGATACAACCGACACCGCACTGGCACCACCTCATCGTCACACGGGGAGTTATGATGTATTGGGTTGAAACTAAGATGGTCACCCCAAGTAGATTTGCAGGCTGTGAGGGAGGTGATGGCTTTGCCTCCCTGTCTACCACCTTGCCTCACCTCCCACTCTGCTGTCTCACCTGCCACCACACCTGTTCCCTTGGCCCACTTCCACCTGGCTCTGCACTAGTGTGTGAAGAGCAGCTTCATTCTCCTCAGCACATTGTATTTTGGCCCAATCGTATCCTTGACTGGCCTGCACAGTGCACACCTTGCAGACCGGCTGGGGACCAGGCTGGCTGGGAGCTGTAAGTAATGAAAAATTTCATTTACCTCCTCCAATGCTCCCTGGTTCCCTATGGGACTTCTCAAAGCTATGTCAGCTCTTTTGCTGGCGTAGCTCTGAGAAGCCGGGTGTGATTGGGCCAGGAGGGGGGTATAGGATTTGGCACACACCAGTGCCACCAAGATCATCCCTTGTCCTTCCCTCATTCTGCCCTGAAATGTCACCAAACTTACCTGTTTGTTGGCCAGGGTCCATTGATGGCCAATCTGCAGGCAGTTGTTGGCAGTGCATGGGCTTCTGGGCCTTGCACTCGCAGAAGCATTCTGCAGAATGGCAGTGCGACTACCAGGCTAGCAGCCTGCATGGTGTTCTGGCAGACCTCATGGTCCACCAGCACAACACACAAATAGGACTGGGCTATTTGAAAAAGATGGGGCGGTGTGGAAGAGGAAGCATGGAGGCCAGGAAATGAGAATGGTGGGCTACAGTGTTTCCTGGAGATGCTTTATCCTCCCCCCCTTCTTCTCACTTTCTTTTCTGCACCTACTTCCACCTCTTCACAAATACAGCATGCTGAGGAGGAGAATGTTTTATTTTTGCATACTGCTGCCAAATCAGGTAGTGGCATGCAGGTGAGGAAGAGGAGAGCAGGCAAACAGGAGGGAGGTAGGGAGCAGTTACAGGCACCCAAAGTATTTGGACCAGCCCTGGGAACGTACAACTAACTATAGCACAGGTACTATCCATGAATTGAGGCAGTATCCACAACTCTCCCCTGCCACAGGGAGATGCATGTGGGGAGAACGAGTGGCGTCACCAGGGTCGATGTATGTAGGGTCTCAGGGTAGGCCTGACTTCAATCCCAGCAAATTTCTCTGACTCCTAAATTTTGGGCCTTGACTTATGCATGCCCTTTTCAATGACGACGATATACGACGATCCCATTAAGCTTAGAACAACACTGTAAGATCGTTCATCATTTCCATTTCCACATTGCAGATGCAGAAGAGAATGAAGTGAGAGGCGAAAGTGAAATAGTGGTGTATCTAAGAGCACAGAAATAGCGGCATGTGTGATATTTGAATGGGGCAACATACTGCCAACAGCTCAAAGTTGTAGCCATTGCACCACTGCTTCCTTTCTGCTCACATTAGGACAATAATGAGGAAAGATTTATAGCCCAATCCTATCCTTCCTCTCCCCCCTCCGCTGGTGCTGCTGTGCCAAAAACGGGCATGCTGTATGCAGCGGGAGTATGGATTGGGGGGGCTTTAGCAGGGAAAGGGGATTTAAATCCCCTTACCCCTGTGTAAGCCTCCCACCCTGCAATGGGTCTCCTCGAACCTGTGCTAGCGATTTTGCTAGTGCAAGTCCAAGGAGAGAAAAGGGGCCAGGAGACTGCTGCCGAAGGGGATAGGATCCTGCGCACCTCATCGCTGTTGGATCTACCCCTTCCTGCAGCCTCCCTGCCCAGTTTGTCCCTCTTCCTACCCTGGTACGCTCTCCTGCCACCTCTGACTTACCTGATCTGGCAGGTGGCGGGAGAGCCGACGATGCACCGGCATCCCAGCAGTGCGCCACTCAATATCCTGCCAGAAAGCACTTTACGGTGCTTTTGCAGCAGTCGCTGCCAGCAGAATGCACGTGATTGGGCCATAAACCAAGGAATGTATATATTTCTTTATATATATTGCCTCAGCTAGATAGGGATATTAAATATCAAGCATGAATCACTTGCCCATAGAAATACATCATTGTTAGACCATTCATGAAATAATTCACAACAAGAGGACAAACTTTTCCTGTAGTTCAGAAGTTGTTATTATAAAAAGGTGTTCTGAATGCAGAAAAGCTGCACTTGAAAAGTAAATCTCTATTAAAGGAGATGAGTGAAACTGCTAAAATGAGCTGCTTTGCCCCCCAGACACCATTCTGCTATCCTCTAAGTCTAACAGACCTGCTTAACATGTTTCACAAGTTTTAGCTTGTTTGCCTTTGAGGTTTGAAGTAATTGTCAGCAAAACGAGTTTCTGGAGGAAATGGAAAAATAGGAATAAATGAAAAGGAGAGAGTAATGAGATTTGCCCATAAAAAGAAGGATTTGAACAAGAGACTGTGAACATATGGCCTGAAAATACAGTCAGAATTACAATATATAGTCGCTAATGTGAGAGATCCCAGGAAGCATAAACATGTATGCGCAAATCCCATAAGCCTTTGACACCAACAAAGTGAAAGTCACTCTGAGTGATACTTGTATAAGCCCAGGGCAAACTGTGAACAGTAATAATAATTATTTTAAAAAAACTATCAAAAGGTAGCAAGAAAAGGTAACTAGGAGGGGGTGTTTTTTTTCCAGACAAGTAAAGGAAATACACCAAGTCTCCAAGAAAACATAATGGTTGTAGCGAGGCAACAGGGGTCTGGCAGCTTGGGCAACAGTTAAGGGTCCGCACCCATCAGAGGACCCATCCAGCCAGGCTGACCCTCTGAATCCCCCAGTAGTGGTGGCAATAGTGGCACAAGCCTGCCAAGAGACTTGTGCTGCCACTGCATCTGGTACCCCATCTCCAAACAAGAGCATCCCCCAGTGGCCCTGGCATCATTGAGGGACCTCCAAGCAGAGAAATCCACAGACCAAGTGGCAGTGTGATAGCACCAAGCTCACCCCCAGCTCCCTTCCTCTATGTCTAGTTGTCTGGCAGTGGATGAGGGCATGAAGTGACATGATGCAGTTTGCATCAGAGTGGGTGGTGGGAGGAGTGGTGGATTTGGGGCAGTGGCTTTGCTGTAGGTGGGGCAGAGCTCTAAGTTCCGCTGCGCTCCGACCCACCTTTACACGCCTGCATGAGGTGGCCCCGCCCCCTCGCCTTCGGAGCCTTTCAGGGAAGCGAAAGCAACCTCTGTGTGTAACAGTGGATCGGAGCGCAGCGGAACTTAGAGCTCCACCCCACCTAGAGCAACACCACTGATTCGGGGTGCCTTTCACCGGCTGCCTCCTCCCTCCAGCTCATGGGACATGCAAGCTGCTTTGATCTGCCCCCGCTTGCAGGGTCATCGCACAGGGTTTAAATTTTAATGGGACATGTTCCCTTTAAACTTTGAAATCTGTGCAAAGACAGGTGAGGTGACCTTTTCCCCCTCTTCCTTCCAAAGGAGTGAGTGAGTGAGTGAGTGAGTGTGTGTGTGTGTGTGAGAAGCCATGTAATTTTCTGAGATAAAACTCCTGCATTTTCAGTAAGCAAGCACCAAGATAATTAGTGAAAACTGAGCATGTCTTTTACATAACACAGAGTTTTCAAGAGAAGCGAAAACCTTGAAAAAAACTTAGAATGTTTTCTCAGGGATGCCTAAGAATGGCAGACTCTTAACATAGCTGTCAAGAGTCTCTGTGGAAACTAGACTTGATCTCATTAATATCTCAAAAAATATTGCAACTAGCTAAATTATGGAACAGAGTCCATCACCAGAATGTTTCTTAGAAAAGTATGAAGGTTAGAAATGACGTAGTTTCTTGTAGACTTCAATGCATCCGATTTAATGGACTTTTGGCAATATCAGACACACCTTCCCCCCCCCCCATTACTGTGTTAAATCAAGATTTCACTGTACTGTGTTGTGAGAGCAACAAACATTCTGATTTGTTAAACTATGCAGCATGGTTGCACATGGACCAGCAGGAGGCCAGTGTGGCTAGTTAAATCAGGGGTATCAAACATAAGGGCCACGGAAGCTCCTTATCTGGCCCCTGTGATTATTGGGCTCTCTCAGTGCCGCCCTTTCAGCAGTGCTGCTTCTGCTGAGGCTCTGGGAGGGAGAGACAGAAGGAGACCTCAGAAGGCAAAGAATGCTACGGGGGAAGGCGCAGACCAATAGGCGTGAGAGAAGATGTTGCCGAGATATCATTTTGCAGAGCACCTCTCAGTTACTGAGCTGTGAAGTTATGTGTTGGCAGAAGCGATGCAGCTGAAAGGGCAGCTCACACATAAAGTGGGCTTTCCCAGTGTGATAATTTGGTTCTTCCATATCTTGAAAATACTGTATGATCAAGTTTCGTATATTTTCTCTTCTGTCATTTGCTGCTAATGATTTCCTATGTGAGAACAAAGTGCTTATTTCCAGCCATCAGCTGCTTAATGATGTCACTTCCTGCTCCATGATGTCACTTCCAGTCCTCAGCAGGTCCCATGAGAGCTATTCAGTCCACTGTATGAAAAAAGTGACATCCCTGAGCTAGATAGTGGTAGTGGGACAAGGTTTTTTTTTTCTCTTTTCTATTCTATGGTAATATAGTATGGAAGTTTTCATGGCAAGACACATTATTCAAAGAGATCGGGTATATGGGTTCAGACGCCATGTAAAATTTAATGTTGAGGAAATAAAGGTTTAAAATGCCCAGAGTGGTTCAAAGGATCTTTAACTGTATACAATTTAAAGGAATCAAACTAATAGGCACAAAAACTTTTGATCCCTTGCTGACGTTTCCTCCCTCACACGGGACCTTATCAAAGCGAATGCAGCACAACTGGGCTGCTGGATGACACTGACCACCTAGAACAAAACAGACACTTAACAGAAGTTTAAGAGAAAAGAATGGAAGTGTCAACAAAGCAAAGAATACGCTTTGTTGGTTACGGGCAGCACAATCCTATGCTGGCCTCCACTGGCGTAACTAGGCCCCATGCCATCTCAAACGTGCTGTAAAGCATATTGTGCCGGCATGGAGGTCAGTCCTGCCGGCATGGAGGCCAACACTGGCAGGCCTCCGCAAGCACAGAAGCAGCATCTGCCAGAGGCAGGTGGGCTCCGTGCCAGGTGGTGGAGAGGTGGGGGGAGGGCAAACAGGGGTGGGGAGGGGCATTCTGGGTGGGGTGAGGGCAGGGAGGAGGGTGGAAAAGGCCCAGGAGGGTGGGCTTGGATGCCTCTTTCCGGGCTTGAAAGCCCGACATGGAGCTGCCCAGATTTGCGCCAGCCATTTAGCTGGCACACATCTGAGTAGCCCCATAGAGGCTGCTACGGTTCCACTGCCCCAGCGCCGCTGCATTCCAGCGCAGGGCTTTGGATAGGATTGAACTGTCAGAGTGCTATTCGTATTCTTCCTTTCTTCTGCTCCCTCCATCACTCACTCTCTCCTCAGAAGAGGAGACATATAGCAAGACAAACTAGCTGAAAGATCCACTTCCATCCTTACCTACAAAGATGTATTTCTGTATTTCCTTAAATAAACTATCTTTGACTTTTGAATGGAAGCCTCATGTAAAGCTTCCTTTCTGAACCTTCCTGCGCAATGTGCCTTTTGGTGTTTTATCTCTGCCAACATAATTAATCAGGAAGACTTCATCGTCTTACAAAAAATCCCTGGTAGGAACCGGGACAAAACACCCATGGCAGTGAGCACAAATGACAAAAGTTTAAAAGAGAAATTGCATGCACAAATGACATTTGGAATAGGATGCATTATTTAGAGATAGAGATGCTAATACAAGAAGCCTCAAAACCAAGCTGAAGGAATTGGTATGCTTGGTATTAAAAGGGTGAACCAGCTACAGTGGCCATATCCGAAAGCTGCTAGAACAGTGACATTAATGGGATTCAGTAGACTCTGGGTATTGAATCTAAGGCCATATTGGAGGTGCTGTAACTCTATACATCAAGGATGGTACAGAGAATCCAGTACACTAGAAATCAAGATAGGGACGTGCTTTTCCACAGAATCGCCTTGTCTAGAAATATGAGACCTCCAAAGTTATATACTGCTGGGGAATACTAAAGTCTCTCCAAAACAAACTTTGAAGGTGATCTTCAGACAAACAAATAAATCAGAGAGGCCATCCTAGGAGGAAATGATGCAATAATGGCTACTTTCAACAACCCTTGGTTAGCTAGACAAGCAACTACTCTTGACTAACTAAAATAACAGTCCAATCCTGTCTAGAATGCAGTGATGGCACACCTACGTTGGTTGCTGCATCCTAGACAGGATTGGGCCCGTGCCAGTGGAGCTGGAGTGCTCCTTGGGGAAAAGCTAGATCTGCAGCTGGCTCAATTGGTGGAACGTGCCATCGATGATCCCTCTCCCATCCTTGGCCTGGCCAGCCAATTGCCCCCTCCCATTCCACCCCGGTCTGCCCTCCCCATGCCCCCCACTGCCTGATGCAGGACTTACCTGTTTACGCTGGCAGTGACTGTGGCCCGGGATGGAGTGAGTGGTGCCAGCCTCTCCGCTGAAACCACGTATTCGCCGGGTGTCGAAAATGTGCCTATGACACCAGGCGCCGGCTGGATCAAGCCAAAGGCCCATCTAGTCCTGCTTCCTGTATCTCACAGTGGCCCCACCAGATGCCTCAGGGAGCACACAAGACAACAAGATACCTGTATCTTGTCACCACTTCCTTGCATCTGGCATTTATAGCCTATTAATAAAACAAGGCGGTTACTCATGACTAGACACAGTCACCACAGAACTCGCAAAAGAAGGCACAACCCTTGACTTAATTCTGAATTATATTCAGGATCTGGTGCAATCTGGATCAAATGACTTGGGAACAGTGATCATAAATATATCCAATGCACCACATACATGAGGAAAAAAAGTTATCCCAAAGTCAAACACAGGCATGTTTAATGAATAACCTTCTAAAAATGAGGTGATTGGTGAAAAGGAAATTGGAGGGGAGATATGATCAAATCCCTCCAGTAAACTCAGAGATTATATAAAACCACATTAATAGAAGCTTAGATGAAATGCAAAGCACAGATTAACAGTACAATCCTCTATCTGTTTACTTGAAAGTAAATCCCATTATATTCAGTAGAGTTTACTCCTACATAAGTGTGCATAGGATTGCAACATAAGAAAGGTACAATCACTTCCAAGAAGATGACAGCATGGTTAACGAACAGAATCAAAGGGCTATGAAAACCAAGAAGGCTGCCTTTTAAAAAAAATCAGGCATCTTGCTCAAATAACAGACTATAAAAAGAGCACAAAATCTGGCAAAACTAATGTAAGCTGATAAGGCAAACAGAACAGGAATGTGAAGAACCAGTAGTTAAATAGTATGACAAAAGGAGTTTTGCTCCCTTTTTCCTTTCTTGGAAAAAGAAGGCATGCGGGGGGAGGGGGAGCATATTCTATTACAAAATGCCACAAACCTGTGGTGGGGGTACAGTTTTTTTTTTCTTTAAGCACTTAGTCCCTGCCAGAGCTCCTACCCAGACAGCACAATCCTATGCATGTCTACTCAAAAGTAAGCCCCATTGTATTCAATGAGGCTTACTCCCAGGAAAGTATTATAATATTTCAGCCAGACTGTATTCCAACCATGAGGTGCAGTTGTAGTCTTTAAAAAACAAACTGTAAATAGGGCACACAGGAGCATGTCGTTGGTGTTCCCAACTGTGCTTAAGCACAGCGGGGGCTAAGTGCAAAGACCCCCTACCTCCCAAGACACTTCTGCAGCATTTGAAGCACACACACTGATCATGCTACTCAGTGGTGTAACTAGAGTGGAGTGGAGGCAAGTAGTTCTGCAAGACTCCGTTACACTGGAGTCAGCGGCCCCTCCCCCTTGCTGTTGGAGCCATTCCGGTAGCGACAGGAGAATGTTCTGCATGTGGCCATTGCCGCCAGAATGGCTCCAACAGCAAGGGGGAGGGGCCGCTGACTCCAGTGTAACGGAGTCTTGCAGAACTACTTGCCTCCGCTCCACTCTAGTTACACCACTGATGCTACTTAAAGTAGAAAAATACAAACACGAGGGTCCAACTCACATGTTCTTTGTAATGTGCCCTTGGCTCTCTCTGTGAGTACAGAATTGCTGTCTTAGGGTACTTAGGATTGCAGCCTGATTTGAGGGTAAGCTCCACTGAACTCACTGGGACTTCTGAGTAAAAATGCACAGCATAGGGCTGTCGGTTCCTAGAATAACTGCGTTTAGAATCGAAGCTTTGGTAGAGTAGTAATACAGTGGAGAACTTGTGGTAGAATATGGTCAAAATAAAACTATCCAACTTAGAGAAATTGAATGGAAAAGACTCATTAATGTTTCAAAAGCTGTGAACTCTGCATTCGTCGTTTGATTATTGAGGTTAACATTTCACACCAAGCAGCTTAGTGAAAATGGAAACAGGTTAATAAGGGCATTAAATTATTAAACCCTTATGGCTGAATGCAAGTTAGAAGTTCAATAACTTCTGCTTTTGAATTCAGATAAAGTTTCACTGCATTCCCGCAGTGAGAATATTCAACAGTTATGCCTTGGAACTGAAACTCAATGACTCCATTTTTTAGCAGCCAAATATTTACGCGTCAAGTCTTGTTAGCGAATACTATTTGAAGCGCGGTAAATGAATATTTGAAGCATACATCTTGCTGACCTCAGAAGCACATCTAATGTCAATGACCTTAAGGTGGATGTTTCAAAAGAGTTTCTTTTACTTTAACTTATTTTAAGGGAAAGATGACTTAGTATGCCTGTATCAGGAAGTCAATCTTGAGGTCTCAGGGTGTGAGGTGGGCGCCCTGTTTAGGAAGCATCCTTGAACAGCTCAGTCTTCAGTGGCGTTCGTACATGCCCCCGTGGGGGGCGCCGACTCAACACCCCCCACATGTCACCACAAGCCACGCCCCCTGGGGGCATGACATCATTTTCGCGCATGTCACACACACACAGCTGCCATTTTGCTTACCTTTTTCGAGCCAAATGGCTCCAGGGCGGATGGGAGGGCCTAAACAGAAGACAGCCAGCACCAGACGATGAACACAGCAGTGGCAGAGGGGACGTATCCAGGAGGCAAGTACACCCCCCACCACCACACGCATCCGTCACCTTGGGGCCCACAGCCCCCCCCCCGCTCCTATCCCTGTTTTTTAAACTGACTGAAAAAAAAGAAAAACTGCTACCAGAAACAACCTGTAGCAGGCCCCCGACAATGCTGAAAATAAAAGTAATGTGATATGGTCCCTCTTCCACAGTTTTGCCACTCGAGTCAAATCCGTGGATGGAAGAAACGTGGACAAAAAGATCCGACTGTATATACAAACTCACATAACAACTCCATTCGTGCTTACTTGAACATATTCAAATAGTTATGTGAACCAGATTTACAGTGTATGCACGCTTATTGAGAAGTAAGCCCCACTGAAATAAATGGAGCTTACTTTCAAGGAGGTGTGCACAGGATTGCAACCTGCGGTAAGGGTGTATGGATGAATTGGGAAAACTCTCTCCCTCTCATCATTCTTTTCTCAACTAGTAAATAACTTGCAAATCTTTATTTATAGTCTTCTTTTATAGTACAATACGTAGCTGCTCCCCGTTACTATATATATATATCACATTTATCGTTTCGGAGGGACATCGAACTACAGTAACTACAGGATACTCATGGAAAATGCTCAGTTTACCTATGAAATTTCATGGCATTGATTTTTTTTTTTTAGTCCATTTTAGTAACTGAAGCTGGCAATAAAAAAAGTGATGCGTTGGAGCAAGCTCATAATGCATTTTCCCACTTTGGGGAATGTTTAATGCTTAATTATCATCAGATGATCTACAAGAAGTAGTAGGGAACATAATAGAATTGTAGTGCCTGTTGTAATGGGAATTCCAAACGGAAACGGAAGATAAATTAGTTCTGCTTATGTGTTCAAAATGCTTGATTCAGCACTCTTAGATTGCGTTATTATTTTAATTAACTCGAGACAGAGTTCTTTCATTACGTTCACCTGGCTCTGTGTGCTTGCCTACGAGCACGTTCACCTCCTAAGCTCTGAATTATTGATTTCTGGGTACAACAAATTACTTTTAAACAGGTCCCTAATGTGTTCTTCTAATGACAGTGCTATGAAATAATAGTAGCTTCATGTCTTTGCTGCAGAGCTGATGGTCTCTTAACAAGGATGGTAAGTGTCCCCTTGTTGTACACTGGTGTGCTGGTGCTTGTCCCAATTTCTTGCCTGGTTTGCTTGAATTGTTTTAAATGATAATACTGGAATATACATACGTACATTCTGAGACCAAGGGAATCAGGATGAAAATGAAAGCCAAAGCTAGGCTGACTTCTGATTTTCATAGCTAGGCATACCAGATCTCCAACTGGGACAGAGTGCTAGACCTTTAGGAGAAGGAATGTGGGCAGGTGTAGCTTGTTAAACCTTAGAGCACAATCCTAGGCATGTCTACTCAGAAGCAAGCCCCACTGAACACAATGGGGCTTGCTTCTGAGTAGACATGCCTAGGATTGTGCTCTAACAAGCTACACCTGCCCACATTCCTTCTCCTAAAGGTCTAGCACTCTGTCCCGGTTGGAGATCTGGTAAGCCTATTCATAGTGCATCAGGAGCAGAGTTCTGAGAGTGTGAGGCAAGCAGGGTGGCCAATTGATCAGATCCCAAAAGGTCCAACTCTTGTGATAATCTACGATATAATCCAGGGGTGGCCAAATTTGCTTGACGTAAGAGCCACATGTGATAAACTTCAGGTGTTTGAGAGCGGGTGGTGCAGTGGGTTAAACC
This sequence comes from Plestiodon gilberti rubricaudatus, assembly GCA_026170595.1. Lineage (NCBI taxonomy): Eukaryota > Metazoa > Chordata > Lepidosauria > Squamata > Scincidae > Plestiodon > Plestiodon gilberti. The sequence continues at coordinate 83,098,573 of JANXHW010000004.1, read as the reverse complement.
ACTGAACCATGAGCTGTTGATCAAAAGGTCGGCAGTTCGAATCCGTGCGACGGCTCCTGCCAACCTAGCAGTTCGAAAGCAAGAAATTGCAAGTAGATGAATAGGTACTGCGTCAGCGGGACGGTAACAGCGTTCCATGCGCCTCGGTGTTGAGTCATGCAGGCCACATGACCATGGAAACGTCTTCAGACAGCGCTGGCTCTTCGGCTTTGAAACGGAGATGAGCACCGCTCCCTAGAGTCGGACACGACTGGACTTAATTGTCAAGGGATACCTTTACCTTTACCTATATTTAAAGAAGCATTTAAATTCTTAAATATTTTTACTCACCATGAATATTTCACTTATGTTTTAATCCAGTGGACTCTCAGTTTAAACCTGGTCAATTATTATAAAGCTTGAAAAAATCTTATTTACCCTTTATATTCATTGTGATGCAAAAAGGATCTCAGCCAACATATTTCCAAGAGCTGCACATTATATGTGAAGGAGGAGCTCAGAGCTCCTCTATATGTGGCACACATAGCTCCTCTACATGTGGCTCAGGAGCCGCAGTTTGGCCACCCCTGATATAATCTATGAAAATGCACCATAATCTGCATAAATCAGTGGGTGAAACATTTTCATATTGTGAAGTTAAGCTTTTCTGTCACCTGCTAATAGTCACAGATCAAGCTGCATTATGGTCACAGGAGCAGGTGGCAGTCAATTACTGGCAACTGTAGAGGCAAGGACCACTAAGGCTGTAAGCACACATCTCAAACAGGGGGTGTAAAATATGTGACCCACTTGCACCTATGGAGCTATCCAGACTAGGACCCCACAAACTGATTGGACTGATGGATATTGTTGAGTATTAAGACCTGTTGTTGAGAGCCACTGTAGTGTAGTAGTTAGACTGTTACGGCGCAATCCTGTCTAATGTTAAGACCAGCAGAGCACTACTCCGCCGGTTTAGGGTGTTGCAAATATGCCATAATTTGTGCCATAAAAAAATGTTGCTCTACTTGCCCTAGTTCACGTGGAATGCCCTTTGGGGAAAGTACCCAGGGTGGGTGGGAGGGGCCAATGAACCTCCACACAAAGAATGAGCTGCTAACCATGTAGAGCAGCCCAAATGATGGCCTCAGTTCCTCCCTATTGGTGTCCCAATTGGTGACCAATAGGAAATTGTTCCAATTGGCGACCTACAGGAAAGTGTCATCTTCCAACCTTGATTCAAGCCAGATGCAAGAACCCTGGGGGAATGGATGGTATTTTGATTCCTGCTCATTTTTTTTTTTGATACTGCACCAGCAAAGCACTTAACTTTAATAAATGTTCTCTTCAAGCACAAAAGTATAAAAGGATGGATAAGTAAGGCAGTCGCAGGTCTGTAAATATTACCTTAAATGCTTTTTTAAAGAGAAATGACATGCAATAGCTATTATGGTTGTGGACCAGAAAAGTGACCCTGTAAAAATGTCATTAATGCATTCCATGTTATTTATTCTCCATCAAAGATTTTATATCTAATGTCTCTGGTTCATAAGGCAAACAAGATTTGTGTTAGTGCTTGATAGACCTACTGTACCTTGAAATCACACCGGACTTTGTGCATAAATCTGTGAAGGCTATTACAGAGATAAGTGAAATCTATCATGATGTTTTTAATCAATTGCTGAAAATCCTGTGTGTGTGTGCGCGCACACACGCGCGCGCGCACACACACACACACACACACACACACACACACACACACACACACTACCAGGGCCCTACCAACAGAGTAGTACGATCCACCTCAAGTGGCATATTTGAGGGTACTATTAAAAGGCATCAAACAGAAGGATAAACTAAATTTTACAAGCATGAGGGATGTCATTTGGATTTTCTGCTTCGGGCACCAAAACATCTATCTATTGAGGAATTCTTATATGAATCAATCTATAACCGCACAATCATGAGGATTACCCAGGGTCAAAGTAGCTGTCCTCACCAACTCCATGAGGAAATCCAATCAATCATCCTCAACAAGATGCAAGAACGAGAGAAATGACAGAAGAGAAAATATGCAAATCTTGATCATGTTTTCATGATATAGGAGAGCTCAATTACCGCACAGGCTGCCCTTTCAGCAGCCCGGCTTCTGCTGAGGAATCACTTCACAGCTCAGCAGCTGAGGGGTTCTCTGTGAAGAGGCTCCTCAGCAAAAGTGGCACTGGAGAAAGGGCAAGAGAGTTAGAACAGACAAAAGAGAATATTTCTTCACCCAGCGTGTAATTCATCTGTGGAACTCCTTGCCACAGGGTGTGGTGATGGCACCTGGCCTAGATGCCTTTAAAAGGGGTTTGGACAGATTCATGAAGGAAAAGACCATCACAGGTTACAAGCCATAAGCAACCTCCTGGTTTTAGAAGTGGGTTTTCTCTGTGCCAGGTGCAGGGAAGTGGCAGCAGGAAACAGGTTATCTTGTTGGCTTGTGCTCCCTGAGGCATCTGGTGGGGCCACTGTGTGATACAGGAAGCTGGACTAGATGGGCTTTGGGCCTGATCCAGCAGGGCTCTTCTTATGTTCTTATGTTCTTATGACACTGTCCCTGCCCTAGTCCAACCACTTCACAACTCTGGTTTAGAGTGAGAGAGCTGTACACATTCCGTACAAAAAAGGTGGTGTAGGATACTGAAGGCAATCTCCTCTTCTCTGAAGATTCGATTCTCTTCTATCTGTACTTGAGCTTGAGCTGAATCCTTCCTTCTTTTTTATGGTTTTTGCAATCAAAAGATGCTGTCAGCATCATCACGATGGAGCGACGGGTCAGGGGAAAGGTAAGAAGTGGGTGTACAATACGTAAGAGATTGCTGCAATATTTTTCAGTGAGTACTAGAATGGTAATCACCCTGGAACTGCTTAGAATTCTTGTTGAAGCACATAGAGAGAAGGAGAGAAAGAGAAAAGTCCAAACAATGAGAAATTGGTATTTTAAATTGTTGGGCAAAAGAGATTCTGAAAGTGCTTTTTGTGCTTTTTGATTTGATCTATGGTGGTCTGAACATTGTGATATCTAAGGGTGTGTTGGATGCAGCAAAAAACCCAGGATATTTCCCAGGGAAAGCAGGTGCCATTCATGCTGTTATTCAGGGGGAAAATGTGTCTGAATACATTTGAACTTCTCTCTCTCTCTCTCTCTCTCTCTCTCTCTCACACACACACACAGAGAGAGAGCATGTGTTAAATTAAATATGTATGTTTATAGATTACATATGCATATATGTTAAACATGTATACACACACGCACACATACTTTAAATATTAAATAAAAAATGCCATATGCCTTCTTTGAATATCAGCTAGAGTTTGCCAGATTGCCCAAATTGATCCAGTTTTCCAACATTTTTCTTAGACAGGGGTTTGCAGTCTTCTGAAATCACCACCAGTTGTCATTTCAATGTCCTCCTCCCATGGGGGGGGGCACAACCTTCAGGGGTTTGGGGAAGCTCACTGACATATCAGTCTGGACATGGTCAGTGCTTTCTTATTTATTTGGGCCCAAATAGTAGACAAAACAAAAAAGGGGAGGGGTTGATCCTCTTCCCTAGGTTAACTTCACCCTTTCTTAATTTTGCCCCAGTCCCTGAGCTCCCTTAGGGTCCTTACGTGGAGGTTTTCCTCCTATAATGCAACCCCGGATGGGGCCTCCAAAGTCCCCAGGCCACTTACTGGGATAAGAGCTGCACACTACTCTAGGGGATGCTTATAGCCCTATCCCAGTGTAATTGGTCAGTAGGGTGCATTGAGGACTGCTACCCCCGGAGTCCCTGGCCAAGGGGCTGCCACTGGGCTGCTCTGGCCTCCTGCTTTCCTGCATCCTCTCTACACCTTTGCTCTCCCAGAGCTCTGGCTTCTGAGTCCCTTTGAGCAACGGTCAGTTTTCCCTGAAGACTTCGGGTCCCTGCTGGTCCTTACCCACCCTTTAGGCCAGGGAGGCACTTCTCACTTTCTACTCCAGGTAGATCTGGGGAAAAGACCCTATTTGAAAGCCTGGAGAGCCACTGCCAGCCAGTGTTGACAAAACTGAGCTATGTGGACCAGTGGGCTGATTCAGTAGAAGACAGCTCCCTGTGTACATAGCCTATACCTAGGGACCATGAGAGGGGGATAAAGGGGGTAAATTGTACCACCCGGGCCCAGGGTCAAAAAGGGGGCCTGGGAGCCAATGGAGAAGGACCAGAAATGTCCTGGGATCTCAGCTGGCCACATAGAGTGCTCAGTAAAAAGGAGGCTGGGCTAACCAGGAGGCCAGGTCTACCAGGACAGTAGACCTGGGTACCGCATCAGGAATCTTGGTAGACCTGGACTCCAGAGACTATTCTGGCTGTTGCTGCCCCCCCTTGCCCTGTTTTGCCCCCCTTTAAGAAGGGGCCCAAAATAAACTTTGTACCCCCTGATAACATTCCTCTCAGAAGCCCTGCCTATTCCTACAAAACTTGTAACCCACCCCAAAGACAGCCCACCAGCCATGCACTGTTGTCTACCTGGTGCTTGACTAGTCTCCTGCCAGGAATCAAACAAAACCAAAAGCTTGCTGAAGCCCCTCGTGGCTGGGGGGCTGTGTTTTTGGCTTGCCAGGTCACAAGTTGTGCAGGGAAATGGAAGAGAATGTACAATTAACACCCCAATTCTAAACACATTCGTGTTGTATTGATTTCAGTGGAACATACTTTCAAGTAAAGTCTGACCATAAAAGAAGCACTCTTCCTAACCGAAGGCATTAAATGTCCTTTGTGAGTACAATCCACCGATCAATACAAAATCTTCCATTGTAATCAATGTAGAAACTCCAGAAAAAGAGCAGCCAAATAGCTTTCTAAATATATGGGCTATTAATTCCAATAATGTTATGGTGAGTGATTTGAATCCCATCTCTGACTCCTTTGATCAAACTACAGATAAATGCTTATCCTACCCCATTAAAGTAAATGGACATCGTAGCTGTCCTAAAACTGTCACCAAGAAATCACTGGAGTAACTGATTTCAAGAATGCAGGGGGGGGAGTATTCTTTTTGTTGTTGCTATTATTGTGATTAGTATTATTAAGGATATTTGTATACTGCTTTTCAACCAAAAATGCTCATCAAGAGGTTTAACATGACAAAAGAAATAAAACGGTGTTTCCCTGTTCCAAGGGGGCTTGCAGTCTAACACACACACACACACACACACACACACACACACACACACACACACACACACACACACACATACATACATACATACACACACACATGAGAGAGAGAGAGAGAGAGAGAGAGAGAGAGAGAGAGAGAGAGAGAGAGAGAGAATAGCAGCAATTACAGGAAAAGAGGCTATACTGGGACTGTCGTGAATCAGGGCAGTTGCTTTCCCCCTGCAAAATATAAGAGAACCACCACTTTCTATACCTAAACAGATGCCTGTGTGTACAGGGTGGTATCACAGAGCAAGCAGCACCCTTGGGCGGCTGTCAAAGATTCAGAGCCTGTTAACATCTGCCCCGCAGCACAATCCTATCCAACTCCTCCACTGGTGCAGCCAGTGGAGTAGCGAGAACTGGAGGCCCTGGAAAGGAAAGGGGATCCAAATCCCCTCTAAAGGGGGATTCAAAGGAGATTTAAATCCTCTTTCCCCTCCAAAGACTCCCATTCTGCCCTCCTCCGCTGGTTGCACTGGAAGAGGAGCTGGGTCGGATTGCGCTGCTAGTTGCCCTAAGGAGGATTGGACCCAGACAGTGGGACAGTGGTAGAATTGGGCCCAGTGGCAGGTAGTCAGTGGCTCGGTGGAACCCCTGTTCCTTCCCCCGGCGTTGCAGCAGAGTGTTCTTTTTTTCTTTGGTATTGAAACAGCAGAAATACAAACAACTCTCTTTTTTTGCACCTCACCATGCCCACCATTTTCTCCCATGATGCCCCCAACCGATGTATTGCATCATCGTGTTATATCCATTGGATGTATGGGAAAATGATGGTGGGCACCAGGCATTCACTGACCAGAAAGACAGTTTTGTACTTCTGTCACCTCAGCAGCAATGGTGAAATACCCACTGTGCCATCAAAGTAAGGAGAAAGTGCCACTGAGGCAGGAGGGGGCCCATCAGAGACCTCTTGTTGAAGATCAGGCCTGAGAGGGGGGGCAGGTTCAGCAGAGGAGGCTTATCCCCCTTCCCAGGCTTGAAAGCCTGACACAAAGCTGCTTGGAGTTGCGCGGGCTGCTGGGGTTCGACACGGGGTAAGGGGACAAACATCCCCTTACCCCGAGGAGACTTCCAGTAGCCTTCAGTCCCGCACTGGATACAGCGGCGCTTGCCCCGGCACCGCTGGCTCGCAATGCGGGGCTTTGAGTAGAATTGTGCCATGAATGTTTACCTTTTGTTTCTATGGGGACATACCAATTTTTTTCTATTGTGCTTAAAGACAACTTGCTCACCACTTCTGACACTGGGTGGCCCAGCCACAAACAGGAGCAATGTCCCCCCCTCCCCAACCTGAAGTCTTGTTTGAGGGAGGTCATAATGTATTTCTGAAGGTCCATCCCTCCTCTCCCCCCAAAAAACCCCTACCCTCAGGATTGTTCCCTCAGTACAAAAACAGCTTATGGCTGGACGGAGGGGCAGAAGGGAAGAATGTTCATGGCCTTCATCTCAAAGCCTGGAGGCCACAGTCCGTTCAGGGTCACATGTTCAGGTCTGTCACTGTCCCATGCTCTATCCGTTATGACAGCCTTAATGATGGATGGGAAGAGAACTAATGATTTGAATAATCATCCTTCCTCCCTGCTAACCTATCCATTATGTTATGGAGGCCCATTGGTGCAAGAGGTGGGGCTATTCCTGGCAAACTTCTCCTTTGGTGACGTGGTTTACGAGGGCTGGGGCTGGTGTGTGGGGTTGGAGAAAGGAGGGGAAGTCTCCATAATTATTTATTTGTTTATTCCCTTGGTTTATATCTTGCTCTGCCCTATGGATTCAGAGCCACTTACAGTTTAGTTTTTCCCCTAGTTTTTAATAGTCCAGTCTCCAAGGGGTTCACAGTCTGAAAATAAAAATAATATTAATAGTGGTTTAGGAAAATGAAAAGAGGTCAAATGAATTAAAAATATCATCGTAGACATAAAATCAATTTTAAAAGGAAAAAAAAGGAGAGAGGGAAAATAAGCTCAGACCGAAGTGCAATGATGATAGTATCTTTAGAGATCTGCCCAGGAGACAAGCAGATTTAAGTCCCAAGTCCCAAAACGGACCTTCTTCTTTCTCATCCAGCAGCAGCAGCAGCAGCAGCAGCAGCAGCAGCATCAACTGCCCAAAGCAATTCTTTACAATGGTGCTGCCAAGTGAGATGTGCTGGATGGGAACCAAGCCTTAGGTGAAATGGATCCTTAAGCTTTGCCCTGACTCAGATAGATCCCATATCTCTACCTCTTCCAACTTCATCGTTCATTAAAATTCAGAACTCCATCTGTTTGTGGGTATTTCCTTGCCAGACATGTCAGACAGAACTCTGAGAACCTGGCTGGGGCTCTGGGTGGGACAAAGACAACTGTCAGAAAGTTCTGCTTGTGCTCAGTCTGTGGGACCATTATTGAGAAGCAAGTCCCATTCCTTTATATGACAATATATGTTGCTGTTTTCACTCCTCCCCTGAAGACACAGTACACCAGGTGTATTGGTTTTCTTTTTGCTACAATGGAGACCATAGATACATGGAGCAAATCAAACAGAGAGCAGGAACTCACTGGGCTGAAGTTAACCTTCAGCCACGAACCAGTAATGATGGTTTGCAGGCTCCGCATTGTTCTTTTGTTTTTGCAATCGGTGACCAATGTGGGGGAATAGCGAGCTGATTTTAAATTGCCACGTGGACGTGCAGCCAAGCAAGAAGAAAACTTGAAGCAGAGCGGCTCTTTCTCAGTACTGCAGCCCTGATGTTATCAAAAAATAGGAGAAAACCTTGCAGAGTTAAATGGAAGAGTAGCCATGGGGAAGAGTGCTCAGTCACTAGGTACAGGACCTGCAAGGCTAAGGCTGGAATCTTATGTACACTTTCCTGGGAGTAAGACCCACTGAACATAGTGGGACTTACTTCTGAGTAAACATACATAGGCTAGTGCTGTAAGACAGGGCCACTCAGTAATTTTATCAGGGGGTACAACATTTATTTTGGGCCCCTTCCCTTCATGTGAATTTGGCTCATGGCCCCCCTTTTTGCTCCTGGGCCCAATTTTTGACTGATTTTTGGCCCTGAGCCCAGGTCTGATTGTACCCCCTTAACCCCCCTCTCAGAGGTCCTGGTAAGGGACATTATTTACCAAGCAAGGCAGTGCTATTCAGTCACTCATGTAATCCTTACTCCACCTTGCATAGTCAATCCCACAAACTGGATCCAAGGGTCAGTTTGATGAACTCTTCAAACAGGCTGTTGGGAACAGCAGTCTGTGAAAGAAAATAAGCCATAAGAAGACAAAAATTGCCTTGCTAGGTAGGTCTGATCATCATTCTGCTTTCAGTTGTGGCCTGCCAGATGCTTTCAGCAGCTTGTACATGATAATAGTGATGACTGCCTACTTGTTGTTTATCCATAGAGACTGGTATACGGTTTATTGACAGAGAAGGCTGTCATGGATAAGTCATTGCTAGATATATACCCTCCAGAAATGTCCACATCTTGTAGTGCTGAATTCCACAAATGTGTGAGCTATCACTATTGGGTGTACTTTTTTAATCTCACCCTGGACATGATCCTTGAAAGAATGCCAGGCTTTTCAGGATTTTGTGGGACAGGCAAGAGAGCCACAGATCACCATTACCCTTACACCCCGGAATTAAAACGCAAGACAACATGAGTTGGATTAAATGGTCACTTTATTTAGATAACAAAAGACCTGCAAAGGTAACTGTTAGGTAGGGGTATCTAACCAACCCCCCTTTTGGCGTGCGGATACTGGTCGGGGGAAATTGGCGTCATCCAATTACCTCCCCCTACTCCTCTGACGTAAGCACCCAGGCTCCAGGCCCCTTCGGTCTCCGCCCGATGGGGCCTATCACAGCCCACCCCTAAGGTGAAGACAGCTGGGCAGTGCAGGTAGTCATCGTAGGTAACCCCAGATGATACCTCCCTGCCCCAGCCAGGTGGTATGCCAGCCAGCCTCACCGACCCGAGGGTAACAGTGTCGTGATGAGCGGTCCTGGCTTACCACCTGACCTTGCTGAGCTCCAGGTGCACGCCTAGTCCCTAACACCCTGCCTACCCATTTCCGCACGCCACCTGCCACATCGGGTGATCAGCCTAGCGCTTGATCACCCAGCCCCACTGGACCAGGCAATTAAACAAAACCCTTTGCAGGTCTTCCAAGAAAAAATCTGTCCCTGAAGGGGAAAGGTGAACCCCGTCCCCCCGAAACAGCCAAACAGTGTCAAAACGAATGCACGGGTGAGGGACGATTGCTCCCTCAACCTGGCGCACAACCCGCCCCAGGTACGCGTTCACCTTCCGGCGGGCAAGGTCCACCGCCCTGGGGCGCAACGCTCCTCTCCAGACCCGCCGGGGAAGCATGTTGGACCACAGGAGGCGAACTCCCGGGATCCAACCCCTAATGGTGTGTATGTCCCTGCGGATCTGGAGCCTCAAGGCCTTGGAAGACCTCTGGCCCAGATCGTTCTCACCTAGGTGCAGCAGGATAACCTGGGGCGGGGGATGATCCTCCAAGAACTGCAACAACAAGGGCAGGAGTTGACCGCAGAGAAGTCCACGTCTAGCTGCCCACCACACAGAAGCAACCCGGCCCAGCCCCAGCTGGTCGCCAAAAGTGGAAGCGACGGCCCTCTTCCTGGCCCAGAACAAGATGGAGTGGCCCAGTAGCAGGATCCGCGCTGGAGCCGGGCTGTAAACATCTAGAACAACAAAAGAAACAAGGTGAGTCCCCAACTGACCCCACCAACAAACACACACATAAAGCCACACAGGCTCACAGGCCGAGCGCCTCTGGCGCTATAACCTCCCCCACTCTGGGTTGTAAGGCCCCCACTGAGCCCCCAGGCACGAAGCGGGGGGAGGGGCCGACACCGGGGCCACCACAGGGCTCCACCGCCCAACCCTCAGTGCCTGATATATCCCTTGAAAGCCCCAGACCGCCATCGGCCGATTTGCTGAATGGCCGATGCTGGGAGCCCCAGGGAGGCGGCGGCCGACGCCGCGCCGATCCTGAAGGAGTGGAGACCAAACTCCCCCTGCTCCAGGCCCAACAGGGACAGAGCCCTGTGTAAAATTGCCCTAAATTGATATAGGGTCAATGGGGAGGCGTCAGTGTGCTGAAACAGCCAACCCGGGTGGCTGCCCCGAAGCCTTAAGTAAGCTTCGAGTGCCGCCACCGGGCAGAGGGGGAGCCCCGGGACCCGGCTCAGGTGAATCACCTGGCCCTTTGCCTGCTGGTCCGTCTTGGACCGGCGGAGGGAGAGCCGGGCCCCGGTTGGCGCGAACCTCAAATCAGAAAATTGGAACGCCCTCCCCGACGTGTCGCGTCTGGAACACGCCAGAACGCGGAAGGCGCCGAAGAACATGACGAAGGCCACTGCTCTAAAGAGGGCCGCCTCATACACCGACCCACAGCATGGACCGAAAGCACCGCTCAACCTGCCCAAAATAGTCGGGGTGATCGGGCACCGCCAATCCGGCAGGGACGGCGCCGCCCGCCGAAGGCCCTCAAGCGTCTTGCGGACACGGAAATCCCCCGTAGCGTCCCCCGCACCCGAGGCCCTGGAATAAAAACCGATGGCGGCTAGGTAAATGGAAATAGATCTCACCGCCAGGCCGCAATCCCAAAGATGCAGAATGAAGCAGATGAGATGGTCCGGGGGCACCGGCCACATGTCAAAATCTAAACGGAAATCCCTAAAGGCCCTAACCTTACCAGCATAACTGATGCGAGTGGACGGGGCCAAGGCGGACCACATTAGGCGTTTGGCTCTGGCAAGCCCAGTTGCCAGAGCCACTGAGGCATCACCTCCGGTTCCAGGCAGGCGTCGGGTACCAACTCCCGGAAGCGCTCCACCTGGAAACGAGACAAGGCATCCGCTGCAGAGTTGGACAGGCCAGCTATATGCTGTGCGCAGAACAGGGCGTTGATCCGCAAGCATTGCAGGACAAACGCCCTGACCAGCCGCATAACGTGGTGTGATCGAGACGTTTGCTGGTTGACAACAAAGACCACTGCTTGGTTGTCGCACCAGAAACGAATCGTGGCGTTCCTGAAAGCGTCCGCCCATATGTGGACAGCCACCACTATGGGGAACAGTTCCAGGAAGGTCAAATCACGCACCAGGGGGCTCGCAGCCCAGGCCGCCGGCCAAGGGGCCGCACACCAGCGGCCCCGAAAATATAAACCAAAGCCTGCGCCCCCCGCCGCATCAGAGTGCACTTCCAATGTGGCGTTCAGCACCTGTTCTGAGCGCCAAAAGGAAATCCCGTTGAACCCCCGTAAGAAGGCCAGCCACATGCGTAAGTCCTCACGCATGGAGCCGGTCACCTTGAGCTTAAAATGCGGCCGCCGAGCCCCCCCCCATGGCATCACATAAGCGCCGGAGGAAAGCCCGGCCCGGGGCGACAACCCGACAAGCAAAATTCAAGTGACCCACCAAGACCTGCAGGTCACGAAGGGACAGCCTGCGGGCCCGGACGGCTTGTTCAAGCAGTCCGGTCAGCTTACGCAGCTTGTCCGCGGGGAGGCGACTACACTCTTCTTCAGAGTCCAGCTCGACCCCCAAGAAGGTCAGCTTGCCAGAGGAACGCCAAGTTCCTGGCAAAGTAACAAAAACGCATCCAAAAGCCTCCGACATTCCCTGGATCCCTTTCTTCCCATAAAAAGAAAGTCATCGAGGTAATGCGCAGCGGACCAAAGCCCCGCCCGTTCTTTGGTAACATGCTCCAGCATTGTGGAGAATGCTTCAAAAAGCGAGCACGACAAAGAAAGGCCCATCGGAAGATTACGATCAAAATAATATTGTCCCTCAAACTGAATGCCCAACAAACAAAAATCATCCGGGTGGATGGGCAGCAGACAGAAGGCGGACTCAATGTCTGCCTTGGCCATCAACGCCCCTCTCCCACAGGCTCGCAGTATTGCAATAGCCTCGTCTAGTGACATATACTTCACGGAGGCTAGTTCCTCCGGTATCCCGTCATTGACAGAGGAGCCGTGTGGAAAAGAAAGGTGGTGAATCAGCCTGTATTCACCCCGAGCTTTTTTCGGCACCAATCCAAGAGGGGATACTCGCAGGTTGGGTATGGGTAGAGCCTGAAAGGGGCCAGCTATTCTCCCCGCAGCCAGCTCCTTTCCCAATTTAGCCCTAACAATATCTTCCATCCCCATCACTGACCTGAGATTCTTGGCCCAGGACGGTGACGTCGGATGGGGGGAAGGAATACGAAATCCTTCGGAGAAGCCGGAGGCCAGGAGGTGTGCCGCCCGACGGTCCGGATAGTGCCGGAGGATGTTCAGCAAGGGGCCAAGCTTAATCGGCGTTGGCCCCTTTACCATGCTGGCCGCCACCTGCACCAGAGCCCCCACCCCTTTTGTCCCCGGACTGCCCCCGGCCGCCAGGTCGCTGCCCGGACAGCCGGGCGCAGCCCTTGAGGGCGTGCTTGGCCCCGCAGAGCGCGCAGGCGTGGGAAAAGGAGCACCCCTGCCTGCCGCAGCGGCCCGCTGTATTGTACTCGAAGCAGGGCCGCGGGGGTTGAACCCACTGTTGGCCAGTGCCGGATTTGGCCTGACCGCCCTGCACGCGAGCGATCAAATGCCCGCTATCGGACCTGTCGCCCTTGTTGGCCCCCCCCGGAACCACCGAGTGGTTCCATATCTCCCACTGGGGGGCTCGCCAGTCGACGGAGGGGTCGTGAGCTGAGCGAAGGCATACGCCTTCATCATATGCCAGCCAGCCGGCCCCGCCGTATTCCCTGGCAGCCTTGTGGACGGTGTCCAAATGCTTAACCAGGGCCTGTGCCTTCCTGGGATGCATTTGGAGCACCACCGCCATGTAAATGGAATAGCCGGAAAGCCAGTTATCCCATGTCCTATCCACCTTCTGCCTGCGGACGACCTCCTGGTCCCGAAGAGGCTCTCCGACCCGTTGAACAGGCTCAGGCTCCTTCTGCAGGAGGCTGAACATGTCAACAAACTTGCCTCGCCAAATTTTTTCTTTAACGGCGAGTGCGAGATGCCAGCCGAGAGGCCAGCCCATGTCGCCGTAAGCCCGGCGCGGCGGGTCGTCCTCTAGCTCAGGAATAAAGCCGGAGGTCGCAGGAGGAGCCGGGAGCCATGCGGCAGGGCTCTGTGTCCCGCCGTATGCACCAGTGGGCTGGGTCCACAGAGGCCAAGGCGGCTGTGCTGTGTTGTCGGGAGGGGCCGCCTGGGAGCCCTGGCCCGGGTCGGCCGGCGCGGCGGGCGAGGCCCCTGCGTCCGGACCACCCGAGCGGGCGAGCAAGCTTGAAAAGAGGGCGAACCAAGCTGCATTGCTCGCCCCACTGGCCCCAGCCGGTCCCCCCCACACCTCCCCCAAACCCGAGGAAGAAAGCGGCGAAGCCTCACCTGCCACAGCCGCCTCCAAATCAAAGGGCGGGTCCTCAGGCAACTCGAAACTGGGGGGGGCGATAGCCCCTGTCATGGGGGGCACCTGGGCCGCCCCTGCCGCTGGGGCGTTGGGGGCCCTAGACCTGGAAGAAGAGGACAAGAGCATTTTTGACCCCCTCCCTTTGCGGGAGGAACGTCGCGCAGGCTCGGGTGCTGCAGACGTGCTACCCCCATCGCCCTGGCCCGCATCTCTCTCTGCTTTTTCCTTTTCTAAAGCCTCCAAGCGTGCAATTACCGCATTATACTTGGAGACTAAATCATCCTCATCTGAGGAAGAGGCTTCTGAGAGGGGTTGTGGAGCCGGCCGCTTAGGGGCTCGTCCCCCACGCTTCTGGTGTCGTTTGCCCCCCCCCAGCCATGTGTATGTGATGGAGATGTCTCGCTTAACAATGTCACCAAGCGGGGGGGCTGTGTGCCTCGCCCCCGCGGCAGGCGCCGCTCCCGCGACGAAAATGGAGCTGAAGAAAGGGGGAGGGGGAGGGTCAGAGCCACTCCCGGAGGCTCCTCAGCCCCTGTGCCAGGTGACGATCGCTGTAGCCGTGGAGTACCGCGTTCAAAGTCCCTCGTCGGCTCGGCCCCCAGAGAGCAGGCCGAGCTCACCGTCGATCGCGCGCGCGCGCACTTTAGATCGGAGTTCGGGCGGCCTAGCCGCCGTTGAAAGCCCCAGGGAGTGGGCGCAGGGCCGAACCAACGGAGCTCGTGCCTCTGCGTCCACCCTCGTCGCTTCCCGAACGCCGACTGAGGGAGCCGCGATAACACGCGGCTCCCTCGCGTCGGCGCACCGAAGCACGTGACCCGGCCAGCCAGTCAGCTGGCCGGGATCACGGAGGGGTAGCTGCTGTTTGCGTCCCCTCTCCGGCGGCAGGGCAAGCGCTCCCGGGACGCTATACGCGTCCCAGGAGGATTCTCTGTGCAAGAGACTTGCCCTTCTCTCAGTAAAAGCGCACCATTTTCTCACTCACAGTAACAGTGCCATCCCCCTTTCCCTCCCGGGTCAGCTAGGCCAATGGCCCCCTCCCTTGCCTGCCGAACCGCCCCCGCTGGATCCAGACTTACCTTCTCCGGCGGCCACCCAGGCATTCCAGCGATGGCGTGAGGGAGGCTGGCCTCTGCGCCGGCCTCCCTTACTCCCGAGGTGTTGCAAATGTGCTTCACGGCACGTTCGCAACATCTTGGAACGGTGGAGTGCTCACTCCGCCGTTCCAAAGATCCAGAGGATTGCGCCGTAAGAGAACACCATTTACTTACCGCAGCCTCCATTCTCTTTTCCATTTTTGAAGGGTCCAAGGATCAGCTTGATGAGTCTTTCATATATCATGGGGCCCTTAGGAAACCACTGCCCATAGACCGAGCATGAGAGACTCAGAGACTATAGCCATCCCCAAGTTACTGACACTCAGAGCTGATGAGTCCAAATTAGATCTGAGGGCAAACCAGGTCAGCCCCAAGCCATTTCAGTTTTATAAGGCTGCAACAAAGCAATCTCTGTTCTCAACTTTGGATGAGAATCGCAGTGGCTTGGAGACAGCGACACTCTCTTTAGGGGAGCAATTGCAAATTCTCCCCCAGTTTGTTCCCCATTCAATTGGAGACCCTGCTTAACACCAGGCCCAAAGCTTTGCAAAATCTATGGTAATTGTACCTTTACCACCAGCATTTCCCTGCACTCCGAAGGGCACACAAAACCAACATTCAATTCAGTGGACGTCTTATCAATCTAAGCAGTCATTAAATTGCCCCCTGGGTCCCTTTCTGGTACTAGTTCACTTTTTAAACACTGCTATTTTTGGTTTTTTTTTTTGAAAGATGCAGTGGAAGAAGGGTTGCCATAAGTAATCTACACAAAGGAATACTAAAAGCTCTTTCATCAAGCAGAAAAATATGAAGCAGGATATTTATTACAATAGAAAACCCTGCTGCTCTTTAACAATGTTGGCTTGGAAGAAAAACAGCCTTTCAGCTAATATTTGGGGGAAATGCTGAATTCTAGGAATTTTTCCAAAGCTCAAACAGACAGATATGTCCCATGCCAAACAGTGCTTCCATTAGTTAAGAGTCATGTGTGACAAATTTCCTTGATAAAATTAAACAAAAAGAGATTTTCATCAGCAAGACATCAAAGATGGAAAGTGAACAAGCTGCCCGTCGTTAGTTCAAGCACAGTTTCTTTGAAAGGTGCCTTTAAGAAGCACTTATTTTAATGCCATCTCAGGTGCTATCCATCAATGTGTCCTTGATCGCATGAAAAATTGGATTCCTCGCATCCAGGGCACCAAACAAAAGGCAGTCCAGATTTCACATTTTAAAATGAGTTGTGTGACAGCTGTAATCATTATCTCTTCCACATTGATCCATGTGCCAGCAAAGACTTTAGATTGAGCACTGAAAGGGAGCTGGCAGCCTAGAGGGCTAGGAAACATGCTGATACCAGTGGGGATCCTGAAGTAAACAGAAAATCTTGTTTTTAAATAAATTCTCTGAAATCTCATAGGTTTCTCATATATATACCGTATTGGTCTGAAATATAGGATATAGGAAATCTCATATATATACCGTATTGGTCTGAGTATAAGACTCACTTTTTTCTCCTAATTTAAGTTTTTAAACTAGGGGTGCGTCTTATAATCAGGCTGTTGCAATTTAATGCCAGTGATTTAATTAATTTTTTTTTAATAGCACCAAACTTTAAGGGTGCGTCTTATAATCAGGTGCGTCTTATACTCGGGACAATACGGTATATAAAGTTGACATGAAAACTGTCCTGCTGAATCAGACCAAACACACAACTGCATAATGAGCCTATGCATCTTTAATTGGAACTATCTCACCTTGTATTCAGTGGAGCATACTTCCAATCTCCCTATGTGCATAGACTTACACACTAGGCTAGTATTCTTTCTAAGAGTAGCCAGTCGGATGTTTTGAAAGCTCAGTTGCAGGGCATCAAGTCTGCTTCTTGTCCTCACCAGCAACTGCTGCTCAGAGGTGCACTGCCCCTGAATATGGAGGATCTACCTAATTATCACAGCTTCTTGGTATTGACAGATCTGCCCTGCATGCATTTGTCCATTCCTTTTTTAAAGTCCTAGAATCTAGTGACCATCAACGCATTTTCCGATAGTGAATTCCATATGTTACTTACGTACTGTGTAAAAAAAAAAACCAGCTATGCTCCTGTAATCTGACATAAATGAACCAACTTCACTGGACGGTTCCAAGTGCAAGTATTGTAAGAGAGAGCCTTTTACAGTTTCCCCAAGTTGTTAAGCCTGTGACTCGCCGCCTGCTTTGAAGTGAAAGATGTCCTGCCCTGCCCCCTCTCTGTAAAAGATTCCTGCCCTGCCCCCTCTCTGTCAGCCAATCAGAATCCAGTCTTTTCAGACTGGATTCTGATTGGCCAAACGCTTCATTCCGCGTCTCGCTCCACTGCACGGACCGTGGACTCTGATTGTCCGAAGTTCAACTTCTCCAACTCTTCTCGTACATTGCCGCATGAAGTAAGCAAATACTAGACACACAGCCCTCTTCGCGTTGCTTCCTGACACTTCCTGACACACCGCATCGTGCCGCGGGTGGTGTCTCATGGGCTTTAAAGAGACAGAAAATTACCTCACGTTATTCCAAAATAAAAGAAACGGTTTCTTTCAAAAATAGCTCTACACCATGAGGATAAGAGTCTATATCAGTGCTGGTTACAGGGTTCAGAGAATCAAAATCCATTTTCAAGGCCATGTTCAGGGCCAACCTACTGCTGTTGACCAGGTCAATGTCAGCTTCTCAGTGCCCAAGGGAAACAAAGAGGCTGTTAACAGTTCAGGAGGGAAAACTGGCTGGCCCCCTAGGTGAGAGGCAGATCAGAGCAGGGGCTAAAAATCAGGTAAGATCTAGGAGCAGAAAGTGGAAACAGCCCAAGGAGTGAAGCTTGAGGACTTGTTCTGAAGAAAAGCTGTTGCATCTGCAAAGACTCAGGCAAGACTGGAGGATTTGAGGAAGGCTACGAAGCCTCACCCCTTCCTGGAACTCAGATGGTCCCAATCCAGAGTCAGTAAGTGTTTGCTTCTCCCTTCTTTTGAGGAGACTAAAAGACAGTGAGGCCTTGAGCAGCCAAGCAGGCACTCTTCTGCCAAGGCTGGGTCACAGCCATGATCTGGCATTGCCTTTGTCCTTGAGGCCTAGGGGTTAGAGTACTATGTGGTTCTAGTGGTCATTCAAGAGCCAGATCCTGATAGGTGCTGGGGTCATCTGCAAGGTCCAGCACCCGCATTCCTTTGAGGAATCTTCCTTTAAGTTTGGGTGTGGTTGAGGCCTACCCAGCTAGGCTAACACCTAACCTCTCAAAACTGGTGGCAGTGGTTGTACCTAAGGCACACTTATGGGGTGTGGTCCAGTGTGAGACTTTGCCCCAAGGCCCCCAGAAAGCTGACACCACCAGCACTGCAAGTCACCATGGCCCTCAAGTGCATATTCTAAAATATCAAGAAACAGTAAACCTGACCTTACGAAAGACAGATGTTACAGAAATTCCTTTGCTCCAAAAGAATTTCCAAAAGTATCTTCCAAGAAACTGAAGCCCTGCCCCTTTTAATAGGAAGAGATCCTCAGGATTGAGGAACTGTGTGTGTGTGTGTGTGTGTGTGTGTGTGTGTGTGTGTGTGTGTGTGTGTGTGTAGACACTACACACCTCTTGTGATGTGAACCAATCAATATCTTACATACTATCGGGACTGCAGGAGGCAGGACTTTTAAGAAGCTTATTTTAAGATACGATTGTTCTCCGTGTTGACTGAAGATTGATTCAAATCAAACACTCTAAACGTTGAAACATAAATGAATCCCCAAAGGACTAAATTGCTAATTTACATGTCCCCTAAGTAATTTGTCCAGTTTCCTCCAAGATATTGGCAGGCAATTAATGGTGACTGAGCAACCATTAACTGGGCAGGATGTAAAGCAGACTGGAGGAGAACTAGGTTTTATTGTCTAGGTCAGGGTTTCTCAACCTTTGAGAGCCCGTGTACCCCCTATGCAGGCCCCCAAAGTCCGTGTACCCCTGGAACGCCAACCCCCCCAGCGAAAAGCCTGCTTTTCCCGGGCCGTGGTGCGGGCGGGCGGGTTCTCCCGCTTGCGCCGCAACCCGGAGGGTAAAGCTACAGACCTTCTGAATTGGGCACGACGCGAGCGGGAGAACCCGCTCAGCCGCGCCGCAGCTCGGGGAAAAAAGTGAAAAAGCCCATTTTTCCTGGGCTGTGGCGCAGCCGGGCAGGTTCTCCCGCTCGTGTTGCAACCTGGAGGGTAAAGCTACAGCCCTGCCAATTCAGAAGGGCTGTAGCTTTACGCTCCGGGTTGCGGCGCGAGTGGGAGAACCCGCCCGGCCGCGCTGCAGCCCGGGAAAAATGGGCAAATTGCCGGCGCTAGCTTCCATTACCTTGAATCCCGGCTGCCTCCAACTTAAATATCGTGAAAATCTCGTGAGATTCAAGATGGCGGTGGCCAAATCTCGTAAGGGCATATGAGGCATGAGACTGCCTCATGTGCCCTTATGAGATTTGGCCGCCGCCATCTTGAATCTTGTGAGATTTTTGCAATATTCAAGATGGAGGCAGCCGGGATTCAAGGTAAGGGAAGCTAGCGCCGACAATTTCCCTGTTTTTGCATTCCCCCTTATCAGCTGCTGATCGCAGCAGCTGATAACGGGGACCATCCCGCGTACCCCCAACCTGCGGTCCACATACCCCCAAGGGTACGCGAACCACAGGTTGAGAACCTCTGGTCTAGGTGACTGACAGAAATAAATACAAACAGGTATTACTGCTTTTGTGGCTGTCTCTCACAGTGGACTTCTCCCTTTTAAAAACGAAAGCCTATAATGTCAAGCTGGCCAAATCATCACTGTTGTAGCCAATACAGGTCAAGTTCATCATAGGAGCAAACAGTTCTCTTCCAAGAGGAAGATCATGTGAATATTTTGCACAAAATACTCTAGTACATCAAAGCACATTTGAAATGTGAGAATATGCCTATAAGATGCCGGATATGACTTGGGACTTGTTGATTTAGTTCACTCTCCTACTTTTCCTCAAGAAAACTTCAAAACTCATAAACGATAAGCTCTTTGGTATTCAGTTACACAGCAGTTCGCAGAAGGGGACTATGATGCAGCTGGGAAATTGGGTAAGAGGCCCCAGGAGCTTCACATTTAATTAAATGAGAACCATTTTAAGTAGTTGCTGCAGCTCCACAACTCAGAATCGAGCAGGTGGCCTTGCTGTGTTACACAAAGAATAACCTTTTCATCCTGGGGAATGGTAGCTATTTAAAGTCCAATATCATCCAGGAGTTATCGCTGAAAATGCCCTTAAAGATGGGATGTATGTGTTTTGTTTGAATTTGATGTCATGGTGGTGGTGGTGGTGGTGGAGGAGGATATTGGGAAGACACATGGCACAAAGGTGATTGTGAGCATCTTCCCAATCAGAGCACCTTTTACAAAGTGGCAGCATCCGGTAACTCGAAAACCAATTGGCTTTTGGCACAGAACCATTTCTGAAATGGCTTTCAGACTGACAAATCCTATAAATCATGGTCGACTGGAGATGTATTGCTGAATCGATGATTCTGAAATATGTCAACTGTCTCTTTAACTATTAATATAGATTGAACGAAATATGTCACTTGAATAAATTTCAAGTACTGTACATATAAAGTATGTTGTGAACTATTGGGAGGTTTTTTTTTCTCTATTCTATCAGATGCATCTTTTTAATACCCATGTAATGTGCAGTTTAACTAACTTATTTGAGTCGTCTAGAGCAATTTGCTTTTGGATGCTCCTCGTGTTCACTGTCATGGAGTCTGGTTTAGTTCTGTGAGAGTGGGAGCTGATAGGAGTGGAGCATGATGATCTTTTAATCAGGGGCCTGGTTGATGTCTGATTAATGTGAGGCACATGATGCAGTCGTGCTGTAGCGAAGCAGGTCTGGTCAGCACCCAGGCAGGAGACCACATGGGAACCCAACCTGAGCTCCATCATAAAACAAAAGCAGAATTTGAATGCAATGCAATGAATAAACCCTCTCTGGGTTTATGATTTCTGTGCCTCAAAAGAATGTACCAGAAATTCTCTCTCTCTCTCTCTCTCTCTCTCGCTGTGTGGGGCACAATCCTGTGTAACTCTTGCACTGGTGTAGCACATACGTGTCACTGGAGCGTGGCGGGGGGTCGGACAGCCGGGGGGTGATGCATGCAAAGGGTGATGCGCGTCACCCTTCCGGAGGCTCCGAGGCCGGGAGAAGGCCTCGGAGCGTCCGCCCCGGGCGGCTGTCCGCGGCCTTCTGACGAGGCTCAATGCGGTGACACGGTATTTATTCGGTTTTTTGCGCCTGCGCAGAACGTTTCTAAGGGCAAAAAGGCAGTCCTTGCCCTCAGAAACGTTCTGTGCAGGCGCGAAAAATCTAATAAATACCGTGTCACCTCATTGGGCCTCGTCAGAAGGCACCAGACCGCCGGCCGGGGAAGATGTCTTTGGAACTGGCAGCAGCGGGGCCCCGGGGGTAAGACTGGCGTGGCAAATTTGGGATAATTAGGGCGGAGCGCGCATCCTCGCTTTAGGGCGGTGAGCGCCGTAGTGACGCCACTGGTGTAGCAGTAGATGTCAGTGTAACTTGATGGACAACAATGGACACAGGATGGACACCGGCGTAACCCCCCTCGTACGCCTCACTCGCACAGTTCGGATGCGGAACAGATGCTGGCGGACCTCCGCCGGCACAGGGGGCATTCCGAGGACATCTGAATGCCCCCAGAATGCCCCCTGTGCTGGTGGAGTTGCGCTGGGGTCCATTCCATGTTCGAACTGTGCATGTGAGGCTGCGCATGTGGGGTCCATTCCATGTTCGAACTGCACAAAGGGGATTATGCCGATGTCTGTCCTGTGTCCGTCAGCGTCCGGCAAGTTACACTGGCATAAATGCTCATACACTGGGGATTCTACAGTTACACCAGTGCAAGAGTCACACACAATTGGTCTCTCTCTCTCTCTCTCTCTCTCTCTCTCTCTCTCTCTCTCTCTCTCTCTCTCTCTCTGTGTGTGTGTGTGTAAGGACAGATGCTAACCTCACTAACAGAATGGTTGATAAACGATGCTTAGAACAAAATTTGCGGAAATTCATAGAGGCCTGCTCATGTAAAACTTCTGTAGGTATTTTGGAAGAAGTTAACGGAAATTTGATAAGATTCACAGAATGACAGGCCAGGCCAGGGAGGGGGCAGAGATATTGGCGGTGCATTCCACCATATCCTCACCCTTTCCCAGGCCTGGTGAGGCCTTACACGGCCTTCCCGGATGTGTCC
Source organism: Plestiodon gilberti rubricaudatus (assembly GCA_026170595.1). Lineage (NCBI taxonomy): Eukaryota > Metazoa > Chordata > Lepidosauria > Squamata > Scincidae > Plestiodon > Plestiodon gilberti. The sequence goes on along the minus strand of JANXHW010000004.1, from coordinate 83,076,591 downwards.
CAGCAAAATAGCTGACGTGCATCTGAGGCAGCCAATTGAAGACAGTGGGGCTGACACCAGGGGAAAGGGATGAGCGTCACTTCCCCCCTTCCCCAAGTTGTGTCCCGGCTCTGCCGGCACGGTCCGCATACTGTTTAGGATGCAGCATCTGGCCAGTGCATCTTACGCAGGATTGGACTATGAAGCTTTTCCTGGATATGGCTTATCAACGTGATGTTAACTCAGGAAATTCTTGGAAACCCTGTTTCAATCTCCAGGATAGCTTTCATTAGTCACCTGGAGGATTATGCTGACTCCTGGAGGCTCCGGTCAATCCTGAGGGGGGTGGCACCCTACTAAGGTGAATACTGTACAACCAAGAATCTCTTCTACAAACTTTGCTCCCCACTTTAGGGAGTGAAACAATTCCCTTAAGAGTTATTTTGATTTAGCTGAATTAATATGCTCTCTGCATTATCCATGATGAAATCTACTGTCTTAGCTCTCATCAACACACACACACACACACACACACACACACACACACACACACACACACACACTTTTCATTTTGCATTAAAATGAAAGAGTTCTGTAATGTGACATTTGGAGTTAAATCATGATTGTAAAAATGAAAATCAAAAACTGCAACAACAACAAAAACCACCCAAAATCACCTGATCATTGCCCCAAGATTTTTATTTATTTATTTATTCATTGCATTTCTGAGCAAGCCCATGTCTTATTGAACATCTTTTGGTTTGTCTAAAACATCATGGCATGTTTTACTTGAAGTGGACTGCCAAATTGTCTTCAAATGTCACATTAGGCATTATTTCGGTGGTACCTCTGTTCCTAAAGTTCATACCACTGGAATTCATCCTGAAATTCCTCTGTTCCAAATTTTGCAGAGAGCTTAATTTTATATCTAGCCAACTCGCTGCATAATTAGATTGTTAGATCTGTTAGGGAAGATTATTATTTTGCTCCTGCACTCAAACACATTAGTATTCACTTTTAAAAAAATATGTAGTCCTACAATATCATTCATATTCAGTTGTAGTAAAAGTTTGTAATTCTAAACAGAATGATGAGGTGAGAATATTTATCAAAAGGTCACAGCTCAGCTCTATTATTAAAATTAATATAAATGCCATGTGTAATATTTGTTGTTTTGAAGACTGAATAATGAGATTTGGCAGGCTATTCATTTACAGCTTGTACTTTAACAAAGCAACATGTAGGTGGAACACATGGTGTTGTTAATAAAATGCTGTGTTTTATCAGGGCAAGCCCAAAACCACCTGGCACCTGAGGTGCTGTGCCAAATGCGGCCCCCTCTTACTTAGTTATGCACCAGTCCCCGCCCACCGCTGTATTGGAAAAAGAAGATGGGGACAGCAAAAGAGGAAGTGTGGAGGAGAGCAGAGCAATGGACTAGATCAGTGGCTCCCAAATTTGGAGGCGCAACTCAGAGGGGAGCCACGGAAACCAGCCAGGGGAGCTGCGGAGTGCCACGGAATCATGTCAAACAGTGCAATGCCAATTGGCAGGCACCAACATAATGTAATGGGGAGCCACAGCCAATGGTCACCAATGGCCAAGGGAGCTGCAGGTCGAAAGAGTTTGGGAAACACTGGACTAGAGTGTTGGGGACTCGGTAGCATCATGGAGATTCTCCAGTGTTGGAGAGTCACCTTGATACCACTTCTTCCGTTCCATCCCCCTGTTCTAGTACAGGGCATGGCAGGAGAAAGAGCAATAGGTAGAGGTGAATGGGCAAATGGAGTTGGGAACTTCCACCAAACTGCTGCTTGTACTTCAATGTGGTGGAGGAGTGAGAGCGCAATCCCATTCAAATTTAAAATGGCGGAGCGAGTGCTCCACCATTCCAAGCTGTCGCGAATGTGCCGTAAAGCTCGTTCACAATGACTTTTGAGTAAGGGTGGCTGGCACGGAAGCCAACTGCCCTCACTCTGCTGCCGGATCGTCCCCGTGGCCACTGAAGAAAGTAAGTGACTTTCTGTTGACTGGCGGCGAGGGAGGGGGCCATTGGACGAGCCGGCCCAGGGGCTCATCCCCGTCCCTTTCCCGGGCCGGCTCCGCCATTTCACAGGCTCCTCAGACCTGCACCAGCTAAATAGCTGGCAGAAATCTGAGGAGGTCCATTGGGGCCTCCCTGCGTTACACCGGGGGAAGGGGACAAACGTCCCCTTCCCCGAGTAGACCTCTGGGCCAAGCTCGAATGGGGATAGGATCTGGCGGGCGGCCTGGGACGCCCGCCGGATACTTAGACAGGATTGTGCTGCCTGTGATGTCAAACTAAATGTAGTGCTAAGCTATGACTTTACCATATAATTCGAGTAAGTAGATTGTGCAGAGAAAGGTGGTCCTATTACAGAGGGCTTTGGGGGTGGGTTGGTTGATTTGTTGGTTTAATTTCTGGTTGATGAAACCACTGAGTTTCTGCCACACAGTAAGCTATGCTGTTATCTGTATTTATTTATTTTTATGTTTTGACTATGGACTGTCACTGATGGCAAGTGGGAGGGGTCACTTTGCACCTCCGTTTAACACCATGCAGCACTTACCACTCCATCGCCCCTCTGGCTACATTACTGAAATAAGCATTATGAACAACTGCAGAAAGCTCTCCCACTCCATACTATCATAAGGCGCTAAATAGATTAGTTAACTTTTAGAGGCTGTTAAAAAGGATGTAAAGAACCCATTCTGCACAGTCTTCACAGGTTCCATCTGTTGCATATCAACAGATACAGAGCAGGAAAAAGTTATACAACTCTTCCAAGGAGGTTCTAAGGAATTTGCCCGTCTTTCAAGGTTGATTTTCTGTTCTTGTTTTTAATAAGGAGCCCTCAAAAGCACTGCACATCTATTTGTGTAGAAATGAAGAAATGTCCATTGTCACTATCAGCAGGGGAAGCAAATAATAGTTTGGAATCTGGCGCACTGAATGATTTTTTTCTCTTGAACACTTGTTTGTGAAGAAGTCAAACAGAGATGAGTCAGGCATGGACCTTGTTTATTCATCCTTAGTAAAGGAGTGTTGTTTGTTAACCGCACTGATGGAGGTTGCCTCCATTTCTGTGAAGTTCATGCTTGTGGAGGTTTTTCTGTCTGGGGCTAGTCATTATGCTAGCAATCCAAGGACTAGAATGCATTGACTTGATTTAGAAGACTGTCCATGAGAGTGCGTGTGTGTGTGTGTGTGTGTGTGTGTTTTGAAGTTCAAAGAGATGGAGACCTTTACGCTCTTTAGCTTCTGGGATCTATATCCAAACGAAACACCCAAGCTGGGGGAAAAAAACCCTACTGGAATAAAAGGAAATTTACTCTTTCCCTTCCTTTCCAGCTCAGTTCATTAATGCTCAATTTAAAGATAAATACTAATAAAAATGTCTTTTTAGAGATATCTGTTGAAATACTGATCAGACTTAGGCAGAGCTCTGAAGGTGTTAAAAACTGGCTAGGCTCCCTACCGAGATCTAGCAATAGGCTGAAAAGGTAGATCGAATTATTTTCCAAAATAGTACACAAAGGTTTTAGCCACTGTGTATGAGGCTTGATGCTTGATAACAAAGACAGCAGGCTTATCTCCTGCTTTTTCTTCAGAAATGAAGTATTGGACAGTTTCTTGTTGATTAATTCTCTAAATCTTTCACTGTCATGTTCAATCCGGCTGTAACCTTTGCTAACATTTCCATCACTCTTTCAAGTGGGTGGCTTGCTTCAAGACAGCTCTAATATGGGTTCCACTGTGAAAAAAAAGTGGGGGGAGAGACCCAGTTCTGGAAATCCTCAGACCACCCTAATGCAGAATGCTAATCAGTCAGTCCATGGGCATGTGTATCATCTCTTGTAACAATGTGTCTGTTATTGATGGGAGAAATTCACATAATTTTAGCCATACCACCATTCTCCCATGGTGCAAAAAACCCACAGAAATCCATTTCCCACAGATTAACAGCATGTTTAGATGCAAAACCCACATGGGTTTCCTTATCTGTGAGACATCCATGAGGTTTTTGCCATGGGATATACAAATTTATTTTTATTTATTTATTTATTTTTAAAAAATTATATCCCACCTTATCCTGTGCCGAAGGCAAATGCCCAAGGCGGCTTATAACAAAAATTAAAATACATAGTTTAAAATAATACATAAAATAAGTTTAAACAATACATAACTAAATTTAAAAACAATAAAATCCACTGGGGGGGGGCGACAGTATGGAGCAGAGAAGCAGCATGGCAGAGCATCTTGAGACACAGGAGGCAGACCACGACCCATCACCCAAATGCTGGATGAAACAAAAATGTTTTGAGCCCTTGCCGAAAAGTCATGAGGGAGGGGGTGGTTCTCAGATCCCCTGGCAGGGAGTTCCACAGTTGTGGTGCCATGGCAGAGAAGGCTCGCCCACATGTTGCCACTCCCCTAACTTGCGATAGAGGTGATACCCGCAGGAGAGCCCCCTCAGATGACCTAAGAGAGCGGGCCGGAATGTATGGGAGAAGGCGGTCCCTCAGATATCCTGGACCCGAACTGTGACGGGCTTTAAAGGTCATTACCAGCACCTTGAATTGGGCCCGGAAGCAAGTGGGCAGCCAGTGCAGCCGCTGAAGCAGCGTTTCAACAGAGTCAAACCGCCTAGCTCCAGCGACCACCTGGGCCGTCGCATTCTGCACTAATTGCAGCTTCTGAACCGTCTTCAAGGGCAGCCCCAACGTAGAGCGTGTTACAGTAATCCAGTCATGAAGTCACCTGGCTTTCCAGGGAGAGCTGTGAATCCAGAAGTACTCCCAAGCTGCGCACCTGTTCCTGCAGGGGGAGTGCAACCCTATTCAGAATGGGCAGGTGACTCAGTACCTGCATCGAAGCTTTCCCGACCAGTAGGACCTCTGTCTTTTCTGGATTCAATCTCAACCTATTAGCCCTCATCCAGACCCCAACCGCCTCCAGGCAGCGCTCCAGGACTTCCACAGCCTCCCTGGAGCGAGATGGCAAGGAGAGGTAGAGCTGGGTGTCATCAGCATATTGGTGACACCCAACACCAAATCCCCAGATGATCTCTCCCAAATACCTCTGTCCCACTTTTTCACTGTTTAAGCCGTGAGTTCAGAACCTCCCATGTGGGTTTTTGAACATATGGTTGCAACACTCATGTGATTCTTGATATTCCTGAGGTTTGAGTCCTCAGAGGAGAGGAGAGATGGGAACCTAGACTGGCTGATCAACGGAATCAGTGCCTCAACTGCAGGGTTTGTTGTTTGAGCACTGTGACACCTAATACCAACTTCTGCTGAAGACCAACAAATCTCTTACTTGATGTTGCAGGAGCAGAAAGGAGCCTTCCTTGAAAAAAATATGGCACTTCCCATTAACTGAAAAAGCCAGCACTTTAGGATAGTTCAGGAGATATGACCCGGCATTCTCACACTTTCAAAGGTTTATTTTGGGAACTTAATCTGCATAATTAAGTTAGTCTTACTCTCGTTGCAAAGATGCTTTTGTTCAAGGCATGTTAACCGCAGCATGCCTCTGTACAATGAAATCAAATTTCAAAGCGAAAGGTCCGAAAGAAATGCATCCCTCAGTGCCATGCTTACACGAGTTCCAGGATTCATTGGTATATAGCGAATAAAGTCATAGTGGGAAATCTATTAAAATATGTTTAATCATTCACGTCTTTGATTTAACATCTGTCTAAAACCGAACATCAAAATTGAATAATTTATCATGTAATTGCATAAAAGCCCAAGTAATGTATGACATTAATTAAAAATTAATATAAAATTCATAGGAAGAAAGTTTTCAGCAGGCAGTCTTTGATTACCCATTCAGTGGGGTGGTTAAAGTAACTTTCAAAAGAGTAACTTACTAAATTAGAAAGAACAACTGCCTGATAGGGTACCACACTACATGTCCCACTGACAGCTCCTCAAAACATTTGGCCCAGAACACCACTTCCCAAGTATGCAGTGCACATTTGGATGCAAAATTCATGTTTCCTTATCCATGTAATATCCATGTGTCTTAAGCCAACTACCTTTTTCACTTCTTAATTCAAGAGTTCTGCTCAGCTAACTGACTGACATGGAGAGCATAAAATGTGAGAAGCTGAAAAAGACAAACGTATTGGATAAAACATTCATGAAAAGTTGTTTAAAACACTTAAGAATAAACTAAAGTGGAAAAGGAGGAGGAATTGAAGCCAAATCCAGAAGCAGTCTCCCATCTGAATAAGAAGGAGAGGTGCCCAGTTTTCAACCAACCAATCAATCAATTAACCTTTACTGGCATAAGGTGCCCAGTTTTCAACAACTTCCTCTTCCCTTTCCAGCCCTTTGCACTCCCCCCCCCCCATACACAATCTGCTCTTAAGGGTTGAGGCAAACTTGGAAATAAGATGGCATGTGGCATAGGGGGGTGGAGAAGAAAGGGGGATTTTTAAATTTCTTTTATTTATTTTATTACAGTATTTATATACCGCCTTTCTCATAGACTCAAGGGGTTTACATAGGCAGGCAGACCATAAACCCCTCAAACTGGGGTTTTTACAATGTTATTCTATGAGAGAAACTCATAGAAGTTTCTCTCATAGAATTTCTCAAGATGTTTCCCTTCACGGTGCAGCTGTCGTCCTGACCGCATGGTTCTTGCCTTCCAAGCTTCCACAGGCAACCGCAATCAAGCCTCAGACGGGTTATCAAGGTGTTATCCATTCTTGCCAGCTGATAACTCCACACCCCACACTCCTCTGCATTCCATTCCGAAGCTCTGCCAGCTCCGGCACTCCATCAGCAGCATTTTGTCCCTCTTCCAAAGTGAGACCGGGCCTGACTCTGCTTAGTTTCTTCAGGCAAGGTGGCAGCTCAACCTCCAGACCACAGCTTCTGCCCTTCACCAAACCTCCTGCCCTTCAAATTTTTAAATCATGTCCCTCCTCCTCTTGTTTGAGTGGGAAGCAGTGAACATACACAGGCAAGATCCATAGCAGAAACTACTTTTGAGATCACGCCTTATATTTTCTTGAGAGACAGCTTCAGGTGCAATATCGTTCTGATGCTTAATAAATATATAATAACAATTAATAACAATTACAGCTGCAAAGGGTAGGAAAGAGGAATCCAATTATCTAATTATCTTATTTGCATAGAGATTCAGGCAATTAGGCAACTCAGTTCTAAAGATTGCACCTGTAATTAATTAGGTGTGTTAAAATGTTAATGATTTAATGCAGTTTATGTAAGATTGCATTTATTTATTTATCATTAGTGCATGAAAAATCTCAATAAAAAGAACCTTTGTATCTCCACTCTGTTTTATAGTCACATTATCTGAATTTATGTTATGTTCCTACAGCAAGTCCCTCCTTCTGGCTGCTTCATTGTTTAAAATGTTACACATCTGGCATTGCAATTGTTCATTAACATTATGTTGATTATTCTATACCAGCTTACTCTATGAATATTAACTGCTTGACACTTTTTTGGCTGAAAGATATTTTAGCAAGTCAGTTCCTAAGAAGATACCCTGGATTTGTAACCCTGCATTTGTAAAAATAGATAAAATGGTCTGTTTTCATCAGTCCTTGACTGACCTTGCAAGTATATTCAGTACCTACTATTATGTCAAAGCAGTGTTCTGGCAAAGGTTAGAAAAATGTAAAACCATCCTGAGAAATGTTGCTAATCTTATCACAGTTATGTGAAATTCTCTCCAAATAGTGAACAGATGTTTTGCCTGAGAAGCATCCCTACCCCCACGTCTATCAGGCAAAATCACTCAGTGGAGTGTCATTATACAGAAGACATTAAACAGAAATTCATATATTCGAAATATGAAAACTTCCATTGACAGACTCCAAACCTCCTTTGGACATTGCAGCTACTAACGAGTTGAGTTGCGGCCCAATCATATGGGCGCATGATGCCGCTGTCACAAATGAAATACTGCTGGCACGCATGGCCTGGTCACTGCCAAAATGGTGAGTGGCCAGGTCAGTGTGAGATTGGACAGACATTCCCATCAGAGCAGGTAAAGCTACGCAGAAGGTGGGAGGGAGGTGTGGAGGGGATGGAATGGGGTGGGGTGGGCAGAATGACGAGGAGATTGGACAGGATGGGCAGATCGAGCCTGGGAAGGGGGCGGGTTCGGCGATGGTGGTACCCGCTGAATCCAAACACCCTTACAAGGCCTGATCCACCTGCTCAGCTCAATGCAGACTTAGTTGGCGGCAGTGATATAGACCTGAGTCTATTGACTCGGATTTGAGTCGGACTTAAGTCGCATTAATGAATTGACTCAGACTTGACTCATCGATTGTAAAAGACTTGAAAGATTTGACTCGAGACTTGGAGCCTTTTACAACAAGTCCAATTTTATTCAGGTTTAAACCCATTTCCCCCATTAAATAGATAGGGACTCACATCTCACAACTAAAGACTCGGGACTTGGGGGCAAAGACTTGGGACTTGACTTGAGATTTGGAGTCTGAGACTTGATTCACATCCTTGGTTGGCAGCTGCTGGGACTTACACCTGGGCAAGGGAACAAATATTTCTTTACACTGAGGAGGACTCAACATGTCGAAACTCCTCCATGGGATACAGTGGAAGCTGTATTGGTCCTGCTGCATCGCCGCACAGTCAGTTAGTTAGAATTGGACTGGTAGACAGTTTTCTCTGGATGAAATACTATTATTAAGAATATTTATATACTGTAGTAGGATTGAAACTTCAAAACGGGATTAAAAGCCATGTAAAAATCAAATATTTATGTTTAAAAAGCAAGTTAAAAAAAAAAACACCAAAGTTAAAAACAAGCTAAAAAAACCCAGCACAACGTTTCATTCATAACCATGAATATCCTCAGATGATGAGCAAAGAGCCACACTGGCTGCAAAGATGTTAACAGCAACAACAGAGCAGCAGGTTTTTTTATGACCATCGGATACCTTTTCAGTATTTATATACTGTTTTTCAACAAATGTAGTCCACAAAGTGGTTGACATAGCAGATAAATCAATAAATGGCTCCCTGTCCCCAAAGTGCTCACAATCTAAAAAAAACAAAAAACAAAACACGGTTTCAGAATAGGTACCAGTAATGGCCACTGGACAATATGCTATTCTGGGGTGAATAGGGACAATTGATCTTCCCATGCTAAATATAAGAGGACACCACCATTTTGCTGTGGACAGCACCCCATAAGTTTCAGCAAATATAGGCTAACAAAGAAAAGGCATGTTTCCTTTCAGTTACTTTGCTTAGGAAATCAAAAACAGAGTTTTCAATGGTTGTAAGTAGAAGGAATACTTGTAAATAGATGTGTTTGGACAACAAGCAGGAGTTAGTTGCAGAAGGTGAGACGGAATGAGGCTGAGCTTCTCCCCAGTCAGCCAGCAGAATAGAGAATCACTTCCAGAGAGTTTTGAAGTGACAAATTCTGCTTCTAGAGCAGGAGCAGTTATAGGACTTGGCACAAAAAGAAACAAAAGGAAAGGACAAAGGAGTTTTCAGCTTCTCTTTGAGTATACGGCATAAGCTTTCTGTCCTAGGAGCACACAAAAGCTTGATTGGTCTCCAAATCAGAGAAGTTCTGAAGGAACAAAAGGCATGGCAGGATGAGTGTTGCAGGCTTTGGTTGTTGATGGGAGATACTTCTTTGGCATAGGAATCTGAAAAGGTATACTATGGCCTGGTCACTGGGCAATTAGAGACTTACAGCCCGGTCCAGCCCAAGGCAACTGCGGTACAATTCAGGCACAATTGCAGCCCAAGTGCTTTAGGCCCGAGTTGTGCCTGAATTGTGCCTGAGTTTGGGCTGCAATTGTGACTGAATTGGGTTCCGGCACAATTCAGGCACAACTGCACAATTCAGGCACAATTTCAGCCTAAAAGTGGGCGTGTCGGGGGCGTGTCGGGGGTGTGACGGGGGCGGTTACGAAATTTGGTCCGGTTCCAGACTCTGGAGAGCCCCTGACACGCCCCCTCGAGCCCAACTCAGGCCCAAAATTTGGGCCAGCAAAAAGGGTGGACCCAAATGTGAGGAGACCCATAGGAGCCATTTTACCTTACCCACACCAGCCCTCTCCTGAAAAGTTCTAACACCCTGGGCCCGAGTTGGGCCTGAGTTAGGACCGAACAGTTGTGGCCTAACTCTGGACACGGACCCAAATAGTTACCCTATCAGCACCCAGCCCCACCCAGCCTCTTTCCCACAAAAGCCCAGCCCCAGCCCTCCACTCACTCTCTCTCTTTCTCTCTCTGAGCACGTGGCGTGGGGTTCTGTCCCCCAGCAGCCACAAAGTGGGACTTTGAAAACTTTTCTAACACCCCTCTTCTCTTCACCTCTCTCCTCTCTGCCCCCTCTAGGGCAGAGAGGGCTGTTCTGCCTGTGGCCAAACTGTTTACTCCTGTGCCTGGGCAGCTCTCTCCATGCAAGTGTTTGCTAACCCATGTCTTTCTCCCAGCCCCTCTCCCCCCCCCACAGGCAACAACACCAGCAGGTAAGTGCAGGTAAGAGCAGGGTTTGTGCTGACATGTGGTCTGACTTCTGCTTCTTAGCATAGAGAAATATAGGTAGGATACATGCCTCTATACCAATGTCATGTCTCATAGCTGCCTGCATAGCCTGCCATGATATGCCTCTTTACCAATGTCTTGTCTCATGTCTGCCTGCAATGCCTGCCATGATATGCCTCTTTACCAATGTCTGCCTGCAATGCCTGCCATGATATGCCTCTTTACCAATGTCTGCCTGCAATGCCTGCCATGATATGCCTCTTTACCAATGTCATGTCTCATAGCTGCCTGCAATGCCTGCCATGATATGCCTCTTTACCAATGTCTTGTCTCATAGCTGCCTTCATAGCCTGCCATGATATGCCTCTGTACCAATGTCATGTCTCATAGCTGCCTGCAATGCCTGTCATGAAATGTCTCTGTACCAATGTCTTGTCTCATAGCTGCCTGTATTAATGTGAGCACACAATGCCATGGGGGTGGAACTGTAACCCATATGTAGACACCAGCTGTTCCCCCCCCCCTCTTTTCTCCACAGGGTCTACTGACAGGTCAGTATTGCTAGGATTGCCATGGTTGTGACCCCCAAGTTGTGTTGTTGTCTCTCTCTTTGACCCCTTTCCCTTACAGGATCATGCTCACCTTACACCCAGGGAAGCAGCGCAGACCAGGCTCTGTGTCTCACACCACTCGGCTGTGTGTGATTACTCTCCCTGCAGGCCTTTGCAACCGGCACACTGGCATTCCTTCAATGGTGATTGCCACCACACAGCAGCTGCCATGGAACACCCCCAAGTTGTTCGTCCCCCCAGGAATGCCCACTACCACCAACCGTCCGGGGAGCACCCCTGGGCCCGCAGTCTGGTTGCCCCATGGTCGTCTGCCACGATGCTGCCAGAGGTCTGGGAGCCTGCCCTGCAACCCTCCTCAGCTGCTGCTGCTGCTGCTACATTCTGAGTGGCTGCTGTGCCTACCCCTTGCAGCCTCGCCTGGCCATCCCTGCCAATGTTCCAGAACAATAAAGATGCCCCTTGGGCAAAGGCCCCTTGAACACCATGACCCCAATGTTACACAAGCACTGCCCCACACACAGAGAGACAGCGCCCAGCACACAAGGCCCTGCATGAATCCCAGCCAGGGCCTGCCACAGCCAGCCCAGGGAGAACACAGCAGGGGGGCTGCCAGACCCTCAGGGCTCAGAGGGGAGGGGGGAGTTGGGGGGCCTCTCAGGCCGGCAAACAGTGACAGGCGACATGGCGCACGTCCGCCATGTCCGTGAAGAGCCCTTTCAGCAACCAGGGCTCTCACCCACCCTCGGTCCGCCCGTCAACGGCGTCCGTGTCCGCCCGTCAACGGTGTCCATTTCCGCCCTCAGTCCGCCCGTCAACGGCGTCCGTTTCCGCCCTCAGTCCGCCCGTCAACAGCGTCCGTTTCCACCCTCGGTCCGTCTGCATGAGAGGCGCCCGTTCCTGCATTGCCTCCATCTGCGAAGTGACCCCTGTGTCCCTATTGGTCTCTGCAGACCCCTCTCCCTGTATCCCTCTCCCACCAGCCTTGTTGTCTGTCTGTTTCTGACCCACCCGTGTCCCTCCCCAGCACCCCCTGTCCGCCTGCCTGTGTGCCTGCCTCCCCTCCCACTCCCTGAAGATGGACGCTGGCACCCCCCACCCCGCCAGAGCGCCTGCCGCAAGGCGCCTACGTTGCCCCATCTGGGGAGTGATGAGCTGCGTGAGCCCTTCCCGCTCACAGCAGACAAGCCCAAGGCATCTCTCGGTCTTGGCCGGGGCACGGATCAGAAGGCATACCGGGATGTCTTCTTTGTGGGCATAGCCACGGCCCTGGTGGCCCAGGGCTTCAGGCAGCGCACGGGCATGTCATGGCGGAGGCGGTTCCAGACCTCATGAGACCCCCCTTGTGCGTGCCGTTCCCACCCCCTCCTTCCCTTCTCTCCCCCGCTCACCCCCCATGACTCCCACGTGCAGCCTCACCGTGGCTTGGGGGTGGCATCGCAGTCTGCAGGAGGGAGGGCAGTGGCACTCCCCCCTGCGGCAGGTGGCTAATGCCCAGGGTGCCCTGGGGCAGCTGGCACTGGCACAACCTCTGCCCTTCAGCTGACTGTCGCACGCCCAGTGCCTGCAGGCCCACCTGTGGCTGCCCATCTGCTGCGAACGCTGCAGCAGCTGTGGTAGGTGCACGCAGACGGGCTGAGGAGGGGGCTCTTCGCTTCCACAAGACTGACAGCTCCCCACAGGGGCCTGCCTGCCTCTGCGGTAAGTTTTGCCTCGATCCTGGCCCACTGCTCTTGCCTCCTGCCTAACTCAGGCACAGTTGCAGCCTAACTCGGTCCTATTTTGGGCCCCAATTGTGCCACAATTGGGCCTCAACTGTGCCTGAGTTGGGCTGGACTGAGCCCTTAATTTATTATGCAGCAGGCCTTGTGCTTGCAGCAATTTGTCAGAATGGAGCACCATTTGCAAGACTGTGGAGGAAAGAAGACACACAGATGTCCCACAGCCTCCAACATTCTTTCCCCTTAATGGCCCTTAATTAGCTTGACCTAAGAGTTCAGCATGGCCATGGCCCCTTCCAGAGTGAAGTCCTGCCTAGCACTGGTGTGGCTTAAGGTGGGGAGGAATGCTAAGTTCTGCAGCTTTCCGCCCCACCGTTACTCTCCGGTACAAGGCGCCCCACCCCCTCATCATAGGAGCCCATCAGCGGAGAGAAAGCAACGCGCAGGAGAATCCCTGCGCGTTGCTTTCTCTCCGCTGACGGGCTCCTATGACAAGGGGGCGGGGCATCTCGTGCAGGAGAGTAACGGTGGGGTGGAAAGCTGTAGAACTTAGCTTTCCGCCCCATCTCTAGCGACATCAGTGCTGCCTAGCTCCCAGAAGTGCCAGCCAGAAACCAAAAATGGAGTTAGGTTAGACTGCACATGTGTTGGGGAAAAGAGGATGTCTATAACAGTTTCCTGATATTCTCAATGAGGAACCCCTGAAAAGCTTACAAGGAACACCAAGGTTCCCCAGAATAGTTTGAAAATCAAGGCTTCATGTCATCCTGAATTCTTTTGTATGCATCGACCTTTCCTCATAGTATTGCTAAAACCAACAAGTTGAAATTCCCTTTCCCTTAAGTCACTTTGCTTTGCTTTCTTTCAGGTTTGTTTAAAATACTTTTTAGTGATGTTTTTCCTCCCTGAATGGGAGTCATTCCTCAGTTCCCTATTAGCTTCCATTTCCTCCTCCTCCTCCTCCTCCTCCTCCTCCTCCTCCTCCTCCTCCTCCTCCTCCTTCCTTTCCCTTCTGTGTTTCTCATAAAGATTATCCAGTATTCTTTTGTTGTGTTTGTACAATGCCAGGTAATATTTATTATTAATTAAATTTATTTAAAAAAATTATACCCCGCCTTTTCCTATGCCAAGGCAAATGCCCAAGGCGGCTTACAACAAGTTAAAATACATAATTTAAAAACAATACATAAAGTAAATTAAAAAACAATAAAATCCACTGGGGGGGTTGACAATGTAGAGCAGAATATACTGAGGCACTGGGGGGCAACCCATCACCCAAATGCAAGACAAAACAGAAAAGTTTTGAGCCCCCGCCAAAAAGTCGGGGTTGAATGAGGGAGGGGGTTGTTCTCAAATCCCCTGGCAAGGAGTTCCACAATTGTGGTGCCACAACAGAGAAGGCTCGCCCACGAGCTGCCATTCCCTTAACGTGAGACAGTGGTGGCCAGATGACCTAAGAGAGCGGGCCGGAATGTATGGGAGAAGGCGGTCCCTCAGATATCCTGGACCCGAACCATGAAGGGCTTTAAAGGTCATTACCAGCACCTTGAACTGGGTCCGGAAGCGAATGGGCAGCCAGTGCAGCCGCTGAAGCAGCGGTTCAACAGAGTCAAACCGCCTAGCTCCAGCAACCACCCGGGCCGCCGCATTCTGCACTAATTGCAGCTTCCGAACTGTCTTCAAGGGCAGCCCCACGTAGTGTGCATTACAGTAGTCCAGTCTGGAAGTCACTAAGGCGTGGACCACCGTGATCAGGTCCGATCGATTCAAGTACGGCCGCAGCTGGCGCACCAGCCGAAGCTGGGCAAACGCACCCCTGGCCACAGCCGTCACCTGGCTTTCCAGGGAGAGCTTTGAATCCAGAAGTACTCCCAAGCTGCGCACCCGTTCCAGCAGGGGGAGTGCAACCCCATTCAGAATGGGCAGATGACTCAGTACCTGCATTGAGGCTTTCCATAATACATCCTTATGAAAATAAAGACAATGATCAGGTATAGCAGTATGTAATGAGAGAGCAAGAGCAAGAGCAAGAGCAAGAGAGAGAGAGAGAGAGAGAGAGAGAGAGAGAGAGAAAGAGAGAGAGAGAGAGAGAGAGAGAGAGAGAATTAATAGTTTGCCCTTACATGGGAGCTTTTTAAACTTTAAATAGCAGCAATCAGGATTGGCACTGTGCTGCATGGGGAAGTGGCCTTTGACTGTTTGTCCCTGCTGTGGTCCTGAACTAAATAATTCTGTTCTATTTACAGACTAGTCTTATCTCCCCCCCCCCCTTGCTGGTGCAGCCACACCGAAAAGGTGTGTGCTGTATCCAGTGTGTGTGTGTGTGGGGGGGGGGGAGAGCAGGAGGCTTCAGAGCAGGAGGCCAGTCCCTCTCTCAGCCATTGCATAGCTATGGCACATATTGGCTATTGTACCCTTGTACAATATAGTTAATGTTGACAGAGCAGAGTCCCTTCTGAGCCCCTTGCAATGGGAATGGGAGTCATTCCTCAGTTCTCTATTAGCGCTATCTATCTAATGCTATGTGCTAAAGCTACGTGCTGTCTATCATGTGCTTCCTTTTCGTTCCTTCCTCCTCTTATCTAGCATCTGCTAACTCCAGCCCCTATTCCCCCCCTCCAACCATGGTATGAAAGGACTTTTGTCATGAGTTCGTCAGACATTGATTGCTCAGGCAGACTATTATACCCCTTTATTTTAATTTTAGGACTGGTAAATTAAACTAATTGCTCTTTTTCTCCCTCTAGCGCTGTTTGAAATAATTAGGAGCCTGTGCTTTTGATCAACTTGAGGCTATGTAGACCTTTTGCCTGATGACTCTGCAGTCTAACTTTTCCTCCATGAGAAACGTGGCAAGCATCAGTCCTATACGAACTCTTTTATCTCACCATTATTCTTGAATGGAAAGACCTTGTGGGCACTGGGTTCCCGCTGAACAGATACATTTTGCAATGGCACGTTCCAATTAAATTTGATTAAATTAAAAGCTCTTTCAAAATGTGGCAACAATAGAAAATTGTCTGTAAAATAAACATTCTTATTGTTACATATGAAATACATTCTAATGAAAAAAGAAAGACCTATCCTTGTAATAAAGGGAAAAGGACATCAGGGACCTTAATTGTCAAGAATTCTTCCACATATTGGAAATATGCTATTGTTACCAACAATGCTTTTTAAGACTCCTGTTAACATGTGCACTCGGGGAAAAAAAAAAACCAATTGTGTGCAGGGGCCCAGTGCAATGGCCAATTGCATGACTGCATAATTTAGTGGTGAAAGGAAAGCTGAGTCGAGGATGAAGGTGCACAAAAATTTACTATAGTGCTTGAAAACCAAAAAAGAGGGTTCAAACTGGGTCTAACGGAATTAGCTCACACACGCTTACTGTAGATAGGGGAAATTCTACAACCAACAGTCACACACAATGGAGCCCCGGGGAAATAGTTTAGAACGGGAAGATACAAGGACAAAGGAGGAGAGAGGCACTCCTTAGAAGGAGAAGGGGCAGAACAAAGAGGGGAAATGTAGATGGAGAAGGGATCTAGGGAAATTAGTTGGGCTTCCTAGAGGAACCTGGCAGAAAGGAAGGAAAAGAGGAAGGAAGGAAAATGGGGAAGTGAGCGGAAGAGAAGGAGAAAGGTTGGGGTGGCTGAGGCCTTGGCAAATGATTCCCCTTTTCCCTCCAGAAACAAACTGCAAAAGCATGCTGCTCTGGATCCTAGGCATGATCGGGCCAGTTCCGGTGGAGCTGGAGCACTCCTTGGGGGGGGGGAGGGACCCTTTGGGCCTCCTCGGATATTCACTGGCAAAATGGCCGGCACAAATCCGAGGAGTCCGTGTAAGGCCCAACAGGCCCAACACGGAGGGATAGGATTTGGCGGAGTGTTTCACCATGAATCCCTCTCTTGGGCCTGGCAGGCCAGTCACCACCTCCTGTTCCTCCCCAGTCCACCCTCCCCCACTGTCCACACACCCCACACCACCCTCCCCCACTGTCCACACCACTCCCCCACTGCCTGGAGCAGGACCTACCTTCATTTGCCGGCAGTGGCTGGAGTTGAGTGAGCGGTGCTGGCCTCTCCACCAGTGCTGCTTACTCGCCGGGTGTTGGAAACATGCCTTATGGCATGTTTATGACATCCTGCGCCAGCAGAGCCATCGCTCAGCCGGCACATACTTACGAAGGATTGTGCCGTAATTTTATGACCTAAGCTTTCAGCTTCAAATCCTCAGCTTCTTTAAAATAATTGAACTCAGAGTACTAACAGTGTTAGCTTTAAAAAAAAATCCCAGAAATGTGATTGCTTTTTCATAGAATTACAGAATTAGTGATGATGGGAGAACATTCTATGTGATACACATTTGCAATTAATTTGGTAAAGTAGTTGATACAGCATGCTATAAAAATCACGCATCTAATATTAATTTAAATTGGCTTAGATATGAAAACTGTCATTTGGAATGAATGTTGGTGAAGGATTATAAACAAAAGGAAATTATGAATAACAAAGTTTTGAGTTTGGAGGAAGTCACTATGGCGTATTGCCAAAGTGGTTAGATCAAGTTATGTTTAATGTTTCTAGTAATGGACAAGATGGAGGAGTAAATGCCATACTAATTAATGTTGTTTCTTATTAAAATGGATAGAACAGTGATCGCCAGTAGTTAGTAAGAAAACCTTTAACAACACTGCAAAAAATAAGGTAATAAACACAAGTCTCTGATACTAAATTCATAATGTGTAAATCAGAATGCATATACTAGGGATATGTATTCAGTTTGGATTGAATGAGGAAACAGGATGTGTGTTTCCCAGTAGCGTAGCTGGGCCGGCCAGCCAGCCAGTATCCGGTGCCAACTCACCCATGCACCATCACCCCACCCGCATGCCATTGCCTCGCCCCTGCTTCCGGAATGGCTCCAATTTTAAGCCAAACGGAGGCTGGGGGTCAGCGGGAGGTCCAAACTTGCTGCACCGACTACTCAAAGTGGCGAGCGCTGTGCGTGCTCCCACGGGCAGCATGACGCTCCCCCTCCGGCATGCTACCCAGAATGGTGGGCCTTGCCATCCAGGGTGGTGGGACCCACCGCCCCCCCCAGGCTACACCACTGGTGTTTCCCCATTGTCCACCAGTGGCAGCCAATGGTGGACAGCAAGGGTGAGAAATGCACATCATAATGACATCAGCACAGAGGATGAATTAAGGTTAGACAAACAGAGCCAGATAACAATGGAAAAGTGTTTAGTTTTCATTAGAAAAGAAACATCTTTTTGCGCCATTTTTACCATGTGTAGATGAAGATGTATTTGTAAGAACAATAAGAACTGCTGGCACATCTCACCTTATTGAGATATTTCTCTGTACAAAAGGAGCATATAAAATAAATCACCCCAAATAGCACTCAAACCAATGACACTCTCTTCAAGAAAACGACCCCAAGTCAGCTGTGTGTTGTACTTTCCTACAAGCAATATCACCTGCACATGGGCTTTATCAGGTTATCTTTTTACCACAGCTCTCCCCAGTCAAATCACAAATAGCTTTTCACATTTGGAAGAGTGCAAACATCATCACGGTGTTCTGTGAAAAGGGTCCAATTCGGGGATTCAATTTCTGGGAGGGTTCCAATTTCTCCCCCCCCCCCAGAAACGTTGCTACTAATATCAAAACAATTTTAGATTTCCTCAATATTTTGCCTATAAAACCCTCCACATTTGGTTTGCATTTTCACTTTTCATGGGTCATCATGAAAGGAAAGGAAAGAAGAGGTGTCCGAGGAAAGAAGGGTGGGGAGGCTGCTGCCATCGCCGCCAGACCCACCCCAACCCACAGCCTCCTTGACCCCATCCCCCTTCCTGCCCAGTTTCACCCTTCCTGTCTCCCACACTGAGCTTATCTGGGCTGGCTTACCAGGGCAGGTGGCCAGTGCTGGGATAACGTGCAGGAAGTCTCTGGCCTTCCTGCTAGCCCTTCGGCAGCATGTGCTGGCAGGACACTAGTTCTACCAGCGGTGCAACTGAATAAGATTGAGCTGCCTGTGACTCTTTCACCCATACAAGTCAGAGGAGGGGCTAGGATGGATGTGCAACCTGAACGTGTGCATCCATTATCATGTGGGACCAGTTCCAGATTGTCTGAACTGGCCTACAAACTCAATAATTCATAAGGTATCACAATTATATCCAGTGAGCTAGAACCTTGACGTTTGGTTCATATACAGTATTCCAAGTTTTGAAGGACACTTGACAAGATGCCCACAGGGGCCCTGCCATTTGGTGACACACACACACCCCCGCACCACTCCCTTTGGTGGCAGTGTCTGTTCATTCTCTTCACTGTCTACTTGCTCACATGTAAAAACAAGGTATTAATTACTTACAAGAATGTATGTTTTCCAGTATCGTCTTAGGGTAGCCTCACCTGCCATCTATGATGATGGGGAAAGAGATGCTTGTTTACCAAATAAATAAATAAATAAATAAATAAATAAATAAATATAAACCTTATAATCTCCCCCCCCCCATTTAGTTTTGCTTTTATCACACCCCCTCCTTCCATCTCATGAACTCCAAGCATTGCTTTAGGATGTTCGCTGCTTTCTTTACACTAAGACCACCTGGAGTCTTTCTGCTTGAACAATTATTTTAACAAGTGTTATAAAAAGGACAACATTAACGTTCTGAGCCAAGCTATAATTTTTCTCTGTTGTGTAATCTCACAGGCAGAACCAAAATCATGGACTCTTCTGAGCTTTAAGAAATCCATGTAAGTATAACCACTTAATAAACTTGAATAAAAATAAGGCATCAAGGTCAACACAAGGAAGAATACTTTAGAGCAAAATTTCTCAACTGGTGGTACATGTACCACCGGTGGTATGTGAGGTGGGTGTCTGGTAGTATGCACAGCTCCTGTGGACACCCACCAACTGGCAGTGAGACCGCGACATGACAAACAGTGGTAGGTGGCTTGGCTCAGCGGGCAGAGCTCCAGTATGTGGTTTTCATGTGCTTGAAAAATCCCGCCCGCCTACCCTGAGCCTCTTACCGATGTTTGCAGTGTCGCGTCTGGTCTCCCAACCCAGAAGTAACTGGCAATGCTGTCATCACCATTTACTTCTAGTGGTACTTCGGATGATTGAACCCTGGGAAGTGGTACATCAGGGACAAAAGTTGAGAAACATGCTTTAGAGCAGGGGTTCCCAACCCCTTCCTGGCTGGATACCACCTCTGGCGCCACTCTCCTTCTGAGTACCACCGGAAGTGAATGGTGATGACATCATCACCAGTTACTTCTAGGTTTTCAGAGGCTACAAAGCACAGGGAGGAGGCTCCGGGCAGGTGTGTGTGTGGGGGGGTTCTTAGTGTTCCCTAGAGGTCAAAGGCAGGAACTTTGGGGGAGCAAGAATGCAGTAGCAAAAGCACCGTGTCAGAGTGGGGTTCCAGTGGTCCAGTGGTTCGAGTATCACCAGCAGTCTGCCAAAGTACCACTGGTGGTACTAGTACCACAGGTTGGGAACCCCTGCTTTAGAGCACACTTCTCAGTGTTTAGAGTGCAGAGAGAAAGCTATGTTTGTTTTCTAATGTTTTCCTACTGTTGCTGCAGCCCCTTTTATATAAGTCAACTTGCATTTTTGCTTCTGGAAGCACAGATTTCAAGCTGACTCTGTTATTCACTATAGTGGGATAGAATTATCTTGATACTGTATATATATTTAGAAATTAGGCATTGCTTAATTCCACTTTCCCTCTCTTTTTATAAGCTGCTTTTTTGAAAGTATCTGACAAATCCACGGGTATATAATCTGATTTGTTATGTTTGCTCAAAACTGTTTTTTATTACTGCTTCTGAAATCCATCTCCAAACAAAATTGAGGAATGGTTTAAAAAGAAGCCACCTTAGAGTTCTTTGAACAATAACTGACCCCAAATAAGTGGCCTAGAACAAATTCACTTCAGGTATGTGCCAATTGCAGAAGAAGTTCTTTGCATTCGATAGTAGAATTTCCCTAGTCAGTCAAGAGAGAGGCAAAGAAACAGCAGCCTCCATTTATCCTGCCCTTTTCCTCTGGGAGGTGATACAGATTGGTCCTGAGAGAGGGGGCAATTGTGTAGACAGTGGTGAGGAAGAAGGAGGCCAACTCCAATAGGTGGGACCCACTAGGGGTATCTTGTCCAAAGGTTCCCAAAACCTGAAGCCAACATTGACTCCGATAGTGTCAACCATTTCTTAATAGCAAATAACACATTACATCTTCTCTTACCCTCGCACACATCCCAAAATAACTACGCACATACAGTGGCTTTGTTAAATATCTAACAGACAAGGAAAATTGCAGCAGGGCACTACACATCCCCCTAGCCATGCAGACACTACAAGTGAGGGAAATGGCATTTACCATCTGTTCCCCCCCCCCCCATGAACCACGCTAGGGGTGTATCACCTGGCTCCAGGCCTGACTAGGTCAAAGACCCAGTCAGCCTATCATGGCCAACTCCAAGGGGTCAAGATACCTGGACCGCATTGGGGACACTGGCCACACCAGGTGTTCCTTCTACAATACCCAGCCAGGGGGCTAGCTAGCCAGCCTCAATGAGCCGGTAAATCATCATCAGAGCAGTCCTGGCTCACCCCTTGACTTTGCTGAGCTCAGAGTGGACACTGAAATACTAGCCTTCCTACTCAGCCCCCACGACAACTGCCGGTGGCCTAAGCAACGGGGACAACCCTAACCTGAACACCTGAGCCAACCTTGCAGTCTGGGGTAGGCAAAAATAATGCCAGTTTTGAGCCAATCAGAACAGCAGCAAAAAAATTCCTATCTGGCTCTGCAACTAGCGACCAGCTATTCTCAGACTGAAAAAGAGGGTTAGGCGGGTGGGCAGATGCTTTCCCTGGAGCGACTGAGGCTGCAGAAAACACTGTGCAGCCTCAGTTCGCCCAGGGCCCGCCCCCATAACTCTGGGCCGGCCAATCAGCCCGGGCCCAGCCTCTGCCTGCACGTGGCAGGGGAGGGAATGGGGCAAACATGTTGGTGAGCGACGGCTCGCCAATGCCCTTCTGCTTATATTTACATGAGGTTGTTTTCTTGCTCACAACTTCGCACACTTTTTTGGTCTTTGCAACTTGAGGCAAAAAGTGTTACAACTCACATTCTACACAGTCCACCAACCATAAACATTGAACCATCATTGAGCTCAAATAAAGAACTAATTTGTGTATTCCTTGCCTGGGATTCCAGATTGTCAAACAGCTAGGAGACCACAGTATATGGCTGTGAGCGTGCAAATATTCAAAGCATGTTTTTGAATAGTTGTATGCTTTATAACAAGATGAAAATCACCATGTGAAGCTAGTGATCATGTACCCGCAGTCAGTCACAGATCAATAATATGCATTATAGCAATATTGTACAAGATGAACAGCCCAATCTTGTGTAACATTATGCAGGCTGAGCGATGGCTCCGTCAGTGCGGGTGTTGTGAATGCGCGATAACGTGCATTTTTGGCACCCGGCAAGTAAGTGACACTGGTGGAGAGGGCTGCAGCCAGTGCCAGCAGATGCCCAGTGCTGCAGCCAGTGCCAGCAGACGTAGGTAAGTCCTGCGCTGGTTAGGGCAGGGGCGTGGGGAGGGCAGACCAGGGTGGGAAGGGAGGGGTTGATTGGCCAAACAGACCAGGGATGAGGGAGGGGTAAGCAGCAGCACACCCCACTGAATCCTATCCCCTGTCCCTGGCCTGGCCGGCATTACACTGACTCCCCGGATTTGTGCCGGCCGTTTTGCCAGTGCACATCCGAGGAGGCCCATTGGGCCAGCTGGGGCTCTACCTGGGGGAAAGGGATGAATGTCCCTTTCTCCTGAGGAGCACTCCAGCTCCGCTGGCATTGGCCCAATCCTATCTAGGATGCAGCTGCCACCCTAAGTGCACCGCCACTGCATTCTAAACAGGATTGGGCTGTAAGACCACAATCTAGAGAAAGGTAGTTGCATTTAAGTCCAGTGCTGGTGCCTGATTTGAGGGGCCCTGGGAAAACGATTCAGCACTCGTCCCCTATAACACCCTTACCCACCCCCTGATGGTGCATTTTGTTCTGCTATTGCAATTGAGCCTGAGGATTCAGGGATCAACCTGGCCCTGTGGGGCCTCTTATAGTTGTGGGCTCTTGGGCAGTGCCTGACCTGACCAACCTCTGGTGCCACCCCTGTCTACGTACCCTTAAATTCAATAGGATTTAACCAAGACTAACCATTGTATTTAGATGTGCTCTAAATTGGCTCAAATAGGGGCCACGGTGGCTTAGTATTTAAGATGTATTTAGAGTACATTACATCTATGCTTAGCCCAGCCATATAGCTGATCCTTTGGCTAGACTGTATGCCGGTCCCTAGCCCAGATAAATGGGGAGGGGAGGGGAAAGCAATGATGAAGTACAAATTTCACCAGAATGCTTTATGGCAGGAGCTCGGCGATGGAGAGGTCTCACCTATAAAGTCGCCAAGAGTCAGACGCGACTGAACGGACAGGGCATTCATTGCACACATATGCTCCGAGTGCTACATTGACTTCCAGTCTGATTCTGCATGCATTTTGAAGTTCTAGTATTGGTCTCTAACACCTTGAATTATCTTGATTTTTTTAAGATCTAAAGAAAGAAGATGCATGTACTTGGCATGTACATGGCTGCGGTGGCTTAATGGTTAAGACGCTGAACTGCAGACCGGAAGGTGAGTAGGACAGCAGTTCGAGATCCAAGTGTCATGTGACTGAGTGAGCTCCCGTCTCCTGTCCCAGCTCCTGCCAACCTAGCAGTTTGAAAGCAAGAAATTGCAAATACGGTAGATAAATAGGTACCGCTGAGGCAGGAAACTAACAGTGTTTTATATCTAGCGTGTTTATACACACACACACACACACACACACACACACACACACACACACACACACACACACAGAGTATTTATATACCGCCTTTCTTGGTCATTGGATTTCTCCTCCGACTTTAATCCAAGGCGGTGTACATGGGCAGGCTGTCCTAACCCCCCTTGGGTTTTTTTACAATGTATAAATGTCCATTACCTGCAAATCCTCAAATAAACACGCTAGACAGAGGCTTGGAATTGAGGGTAACTTTATTAACTAACAGAAATCTGCAACAGGGCAAACATACTAACCATCCCAGCATGCGGACCTAGGTGGGGGAAATCGGAGCTACCCGAACACTCCCCCCAATACTACCCTCGGGCGTGACATTCTGGCTCAAAGTTACACCCATTCGTAGAGTGGGTAAACTGATCATGGCCAACCCCAAGGGGTCGAGGCAGCTAGACAACGCAGAATCCCCTGGCAAGCCATACGGTAGTTGGCGCTCATCAAGCCAAAACGGAGCTCACCAGCCAGCCTCACCGAACCGGCAGGTGTCGTCTGTGAGCGGTCCTGGCTTACCCCGCCCTGGCCTTGCTGCCTCAGAATGTACACCATTACAAATCCTACCTACCCATCTGCACACCTCCTGCCACCATAATGACCTTCCGAACCCTAAAGTCACCGCCCACAACCCGATAGTCTGGGGTAGGTGGAAAAAACGCCAGCCACAGCCAATCAGGCTGGCAGCCAAAAAGTCCTACCCGGCCCCCAGTAAAGAGCGACCAGCTAGACTCAGACTGAAACGGGAAGGGTGGGTGGGGCTTCAAAATCCGGCAACGACTGAGGGAGCTGTCATGGAGGTTTGACAGCTCCCTTCAATCGCCCCGCCCAGCTGTCAAACAGCAGCCAATGGGCTGCCCAGGTAAAAGCCTCTGCCCAGCGACAGCGGGGACGAGCAGGCAAGCCGGGGCGACACGCTATACACACCACCCCCAATCTTTCATGAACGGCTACATTCCAGGTGGTATCCTGACTATTCTGCTGGCTGGCGCCTCCCACACTCGACCAACGCAGCTCGGAGCTCTTATCTATCCCCCTGGAGGCTTTTACAGCTTTTTGTTGGTGGCGTGTCTCGAACTTGTCAAGTTCACCGGTCTTCGGGCTTACAAGATGGCAGCTCTCCCGACTGAGCCAGACTCTTTTGTCCTTCTCAGTGCTCCAATAGTCATGCAGGCCATATGACCACGGAAGCATCTTCAAACAGCACTGGCTCTTTGGCCTTAGAAACGGAGATGACCACCGCACCCTAGAGTCGGACACAAATGGCTTTCGAGCAGTGGATACCTTTACCTTTACTTAAAATGGCTCAACTGACCATTTGGCTGACCAAAGAGAACAAAAACAATAAATGATAATTCCCTTGACAGCTTTTCCCCCCAACCTGCAAAATTTTGCAAGTGTGGAAAATTTGTAACAGGAATTTCCTCTCTATATACTGTATTCTAATCTATAGAATTTGTTTTCCCCCATAGAATTTGTTTTCCTCCATAGCACTATTTTTTACAGCGGAATGCAATATTAGTGCATAACATTTGACTGCCTCTGCTGAAATTTCTTGCCCTGACTAATTTCTCAATCACAGCATTACTTAATCATTATTACTTTAATATTCAATAGTTGAAGTAATTATTTCATTACTTGATTAATGGGCCATTTAGCCCATGCTACGAATATAAAAGTATTGTAATTATTGATATAATATTAGGAGTTTAGAGGTTTATGTTATTTTGCTTATATTGCATTTGGAACTTTCTCTAAGGACCTTTTTATCCATTCAATGTGTCTATATTGGTTGGATTCACAGAACCCTGAATATTTCACTGGTTATATGGACGTTATTAATTTAAATTGCAAATGCCTAGTTCTAAACTAGGAATGACTTATGCCTAAGCAGATACCTGAGAGACAGTGCAAGACTATGCATATCTACTCATAGTAATAATAATAATAATAATAATAATAATAATAATAATAATAATAATAATAATAATAATAAACCAGTATTTAAATACCGCCTTTTCTTTGGTCATCGGATTTCTCCTCTGACTTTAATTCAAAGGCGGTTTACACAAACAGGCTTTCTAAAGTAAGCCCTATTGAGTTTAATGGAACTTACTCCCACGTAAGTGTGCATAGGCTTACATCCAAAAAAGTGAAATGGAGAATCATACTGCAAATGGAATAGTTTCACGTCATGTTAACAGTTTCAAGATGTTGGAAGCTTTTCACAATATCTTTTATTTTGGGGTTCCGTTTTATCCCAAAAATGTACAGCCCAATCCTGTGTAAGGATAAGTGACTGGCCTAACGGGCCGGCCGCCGTATCCTGTGGCTAGCCCGGCCCAGGCTGCCCTGGGGAAGCCCAGGAGCACCTCTGGGGAAGTGCTTGCGTGGGAAGTACACCTCGGGGGAAGTCCCTGTTTGCAAGCCGGCCAAACCCCTATGGGCCTACTCGAATGTGCACCAGCTCTGAAGCCGGTATAAGGTCGGCCCAGGTGAGAGAGGGCTCGGGATACCGGCAGAGTGCACTGCCGATATCCACGCCCCCTCCGAGCCCGGGCTGGCCAATGGCCACCCCCGTGACTGCACCAGCCAGCCTTCCCTCCACCCCTGCCCCGGTCGGCCTAGGTCTTACCTGGGGTACCCGTTGCAGCTCCGGTCCCCCGGTGGAGTGAGGGTTACCTGCCTCTGCACCGGTGGCCCTTACTCGCCGGGAGTTGCAAGTGTGCTTTATGGCATACTGTATTTGTGACAGCTTAGAGCGGCAGAGCTACACTGGATTGTGCCATAAATAAAACAGCAGAGATCAACTAAAGCTATCTGAAAGCCTCCAGCAGTTCTCTACATGGCAATGAGTAACAGGAAGCCTGCTCTGCTATATCTGTGTAGCATAGTGGACAGAGTGTCAGACTTCGACGGGGCAGGTATCAGTTAAAATTACCACTCATCCCTGAAGCTCAATGGATGACCTTGGACCTGGAATTGAATATCAACCTACTTCATATGGTTGTACAGAGGGTTGCACAAACCCTCCGTGTGCTACTCTGAGCTCCTTTGAGGAAGTGTGGAAGATAAACATGAGCCAATGTGATGCAGTAATTCAAGTGTTGGGTTCAAAACACTTGAATTCAAGTTTCCAGTCAGCTATGAACCTCACTGGGCATCTTTGGGCCAGTCATAATTGCTCAGCCTAATCTACCACACAAGGTTATCGTGAGATTAACATGGGTTGGGGGAAAACCTTGGACACTGCCTTATGTCAGCGTAAAAAGCATGTGATAATGTAATAAATAAATATGACAAATTATAATATTTCTTCCAGGTATTCTGGAAGTAATATACGGTATACAGTGCCATTATTAAGCAAGTGCATTAACTGTCTCCAAAGCCACTTTTCCTCATACCAAAATGATGGTTTCCAGCCGGACTGTTTCCCAGGCACCTGTAGGTCTCAGGAACCATTCCTGCCTTTTCCAAGCTCTGTCCATAGTAATTTAGTCTTGCTCATTCAATAAAGTGTGCTCATTCTGTCACCCAGTTTAATCTCTTCACTGTTCGAAATAAAATTGTTGCTTCTCATTCATATATTAACTACTTTTTGCAGGAAATCGTTTCTATTTCTGTGACGGTGCTATTTATTATGAGATTTATCCCAAATTTATCTGAGTGCCACCATTCTGTCGTGAAGGATAAAATCTATCATCTATTTTTCTGCTCATATATTGTTGTCTTCAAAATAGTCTGGTGTTTTTTTGTTTGTTTTGTTTTGAAAAAACAACAACAAACCACCAGATTTTATCATCAAAAAATTCCATTGTTTTTATACTGAACACCCCTTTGGGAGAGTCCAGGTCTAGAGAGTACCCTTGAAACTTTCGATAGAACTTATAAAGTTCAAATGCACCCCAATGTGTAGAACAGGCCTACATAACATGTGACGTACAAGGCCAAACACAGCCCATTTGACCTGATTTTGAGCGCAATCCTGAGGATTTTGACGGCGAAGAAATGAGCGTTCCATCACTGGAAGACGTCGTGAACGTGCCGTAAAGCATGTTTGCAATGACTCGGGAGCAAGGGAGGCCGGCGCAGATGCCAGCCTCCCTTGATCCGTCACCAGAGCGCCCGTGTGTCCGCCAGACGAGGTGAGTCAAGATCCGGCGGATGTGGGGGCGGTATGGCAGGCGAGGGAGAGGGGCCATTGGCCTAGCCGACCCGCGAGGGGGCAGGGGATGGCCTCGACCATATCCCTGTCCCCGCCAGACCGGCTAGGCCATTACACGGCCTCCTCTACTTCTGCCAGCTATTTAGCTGACAGAAATCTAAGGAGGCCACTGGCCTGGATTTACACCATGAGCATCCCCTTCCCTGAGTAGACCTCCGGCCCGGCGGCAGAATGGCTACCGGGGCTCAGGATCCAGCTGGCGGCCATGGTCCGCCGGCCGGATCCTTACACAGGATTGCGCTGTTTGTTTCCTAAGACTGCATAAACAGAGGGGTTATCAAGTGCCTAGCAGGCTACAATTCCTGACTGTTGGGTCACTCTATGTAGACCTGATGTAGGGCCTTATCAAAGTCTAGTGCTTATGTTCAACGAAACAAGCCATGAATCCTTTCACTCTAGTGCTTATGTCTCCTAGTACAACTACTGTTTCTGTAGCACAGAAAGAAAGCCAAATCTTACCTTCTTCCTTTCATACATAGATCAGTGTCCCCGTATCCTTCTCTTCTTCTCCCTCCCCATCCCCTGTACTAACCTAGGGCCAAACTAGACACGATGGAAGTCATGTATTGTAATTGGACTCTGTGTGTGTGTGTGTGTGTGTGTGTGTGTGTGTGTGTGTGTGTGTGTGTGTGTGTGTGTGTGAGAGAGAGAGAGAGAGAGAGAGAGAGAGAGAGAGAGAGAGAGAGAGTGCAAATAGCTGCTAATGGGGGGTGGCAACTCAGATCGGGATCACAATGCGAGAAGGAAGCTTTTACCCTTTGCCTCTACCACCTGTTGTTCCAGGTGGGACTCCTGTAGTGGCTATCTGCCCTGGAAGTGTAGCTCCTGTTGATGCAAATAGTAGTGTCTCTCCTGGGGCAAATAGCTGTTGCATTACTGTGATGAATCAAGACTGTGGTGGTGAGTAAAGGGATAAAGCTCTTTGCCCCCAACCTGTGGTCTTTATCTGAATCCCTGCCTACAAACAAACAGGATCAGGCACCATGATGGCTGCAGATCAGGCCATGTACATAATACATTTATGGAATTCTCCCTAGAAAAATATCAATATGCCTCAATATGAATTCTTAGTTTTACACTTTTTGCTGGAGTAAACTCATGAGTTTTGGAAGTCTAATATGCTTAAGAAAAGCAAAACCTGCTGTGCTAGTTAATAGGTTTTGCGGAAAGGGACTAAGGTGGTTTCTGAGAGATTGTTACACCTGGCGTCTTGTCATAGTTATGGAGAAGACGTGAGACCTACCAACTGGTTACATGTCATTGGTAAGGAGAGGAACTGGGGTCTCTATTCACAGGAGTAGCCATTAGGGACTCTGAGAATGCCAAAAAGGCACGGAGGAGCGAAGCAATCAGAGTGTAACAGGTGCCATCACATTATGTAGTTTGACAGGGTGACATTTGAATTGCACAATTACTTTTTGATATCTGACAGTATTGGTTTCAGGAAGAAAAAGAAATGTTATGGAAAAAAGTCACCTCAGAAGGACTGACTGGAATGTAATTCTCAATTCGTACCAAGGATATATTTCAGTTATTGCTGAGTCCATCTTTGAAATGAAAGGTTAGCTGCAGTCAACTACAGATTCTTCTCTCTCTCTCTCTCTCTCTCTCTCTCTCTCTCTCTCTCTCTCTCTCTCTCTCTCTCTCTCTCTCTCTGTGTTTTCTTTCAGAGACAAATGAAAAGCTGTTTACTTCTTAATAGAAGCACTTGGATTTGTTCTTGACCAGAGAACAGTCACTTCAGGGCATTTACTCTTCTGATCTTTCATATATTTTAATATTTGCAGGGGAAACTTAGACTTGATATAAAAAAAAAACCCTGTTAAAGTGGAACAAATAAATACAAAAAAAGTCATGCTGGGTTGTCTCCATTTATCAGATCATATTCTATTTTCTGTTCTCGACCTAAGCACATTTATTTGGAAGTAGGATCCCATGTAATCAATGGAAATTACTTCCAAGTATATGTGCTTAACACCAAAGCCTCTGGGCTCACAACTCAATTTTAAGACTTTCTGCACTAGCAAATATCTTTCATGCAACCTGTTCCTATCGCTATACTAGTCAAGTGTCTCAAAGTATACTGGTGCCCCCCCTTAATGACAGATCATTTAATGACGATCCGCATATATGACGGAGGTTTCCAAAGTGTAAACAAAGAATTAAAGCTACAGTACAGTATTTTAAATGCAAAAACAAAATGTTGTGTTTAACTACGCTTACCATGTGTACCGGAAATTCCGGGACAGTCCGGGAACCCGACCTCAGGTCCCGGATTTGTCCCAGAACGTTTCCGGGCCGGTGCAAGCCCTCGCAGCCCCCGCAGATGCTTTGAGGGCTTTTAAAATGTTGAAACTTACCTTTTTTGCTGGTGGCGGCCATCTTGGATCTCACAAAATCTCGCGAGATCCAAGATGGCGGCACCCGAATCTCGTGAGGGCATGAGGCAGTACAGTACTGCCTCATGTGCCCTTATGAGATTTGGGCACCACCATCTTGGATCTTGCAAGATTTCGTGAGATCCAAGATGACCACCGCCACCAGCAAAAAAGGTAAGTTTTAAAATTTGCTGCTGCTTGCTGCTGCTGGGTGTAGGGGGTGGCTGGAGGGGCTGCTGGAGGGCTGCTGGGGAGGCTGCAGGTGGCTGGGGGGCTGCGGGCAGCTGCAGGCTGTTGGGGCCGGCAGTTGGGGGCTGGGGGCTAATGATGATGATGGCAGTGGGGGCAGCGATGATGGTGGCGGCTGCGGCTGGCGGCGAAGACGGCGGCATAATGGCGGAGGCTGGACAGGACAGGCAAATCAATTTAATTAATTAATGTGGCTAACTAAAATAAATAAATAAATAAAATTTTTGGCGCCTTTTCGGCGGCAAAAGTGCGCTTCATGCCCAAAAAATAATTTTTTTAAAAAATCATTTAAATGAATAATTGTTGGGGGTGTGGGTGTTTAGAACCAGGAAAATCTGGTAAGCCTATCTTTAACTCTCTGTCAGCCCAATCCAACCGTAACTTCGGCCGGAGGATGGCACATTCGCGTAACTTCGGATGTAAGGTACGTTTGCGTCTACGTCCAAGCAGGGAAGGCCAGCGCAAGGCCGGCCTCCTCTTCTCCGCCGACGGCGGACTTGCCAGCCCACCGCCAGACCCAGGTAAAGATTCAGAAGCCAGGGGGAGGCTGTGTGGCTGGGAATGGAGGCCGGCCATAGGCCCAGCCGCTCCGGGAGGAGGCGGGGGATGACTTTGGCCGAATCCAATCGCCCGCCGATTGGCTGAGCCGTTACACGTCCTCCTCTGACTTCCACTAGCGAAATAGCTGGTGGAATTCTGAGGAGGCCAATTGGCCCCAGCACCCTTTACACCTAGGGAAGGGGATGAGCATCCCCTTCCCTGAGTAGACTTTCCGCCACGGGGTGCCTGCCCGCAGCGTAGCTCAGGATCCAGCGGGCAGCCTGGGCTGCCCAGCGGATCCTTACGTGAGGATTGTGTTGTGTGTTTGTGTATGTTTTTCTACCTCCATTGACAGGTAGAAATCTTGTTGTGCTTTGTGTTACACTCATAATGTACACTGCATTTGCCATTCATTCCCTATTACAACTCCACTGTGTTACATTGAGGACTCGCTTAATGATGGTTTCACTATAAGACGGGTTTTCCAGAACATATCCCCATCGTTAAGCAGGGGACACCTTTATTATACTAGCAATCCCAACAAATTTACTAGCATATGAGGCAGAACTTCGTTAGCATATGAGGCAGAACTTCATTAATGAGGAATTAGACATTTAGGGTTAGCAGGAGCTGCTAAGCACAACTTGGACCATAAAAATATTTGGGACTCACAGGCAATAGTGGTTGTTTCATTCATGAACAAAGTTCTTGAAGGAATGCAGCCTGCTGCGTATTTACTTGCCCTCCTTAGCTTGTAGCAGAGGTTCTTACATTTGTGTGCCGCATACAACATCAAGACAATTTCAAACTGCTCATGCACTCCCCTCATAGGCAGCCCAATCCTGCGTAAGCCCAATCCAATCCTCAGCCCTTCCCAGGCCGCCCTGGGCTGGGGTCTCCTTGGGGGAAGGGGACATTTCAGTGTAGGGCTGCCTGACCCCAATGGGCCTCCTCTGATGTACACTGGCTCTTGAGCCGTCGTACATCTGGGGCGGCAGGGAAAAGGCCGCCGAGCCCGAGAGGGCTGGGGATATCGTCATAGCTCACCGTCGATCTCCCCGCCCCTTCCTGGCCCAGTTAGCCCAACGACTTCTTTCCCTCACCCCCTGGCCCTCCTTCCCCGCCCTTGCACTGGCCAGTACAAATCCTACCTGTTCCAGCGACTGCAGGGTTGGTCCAGAGGTGGAGTAAGGGCCTGGGCACCAGTAGCCCTTACTCCAAGGGTGCCGAAAATATGCTTTACGGTGTGAAACTATATAAATGGGCTTTTGTTGGTCCCTCAGTAGGAAAGGCCAATTTCATACCAAATCCAAACATGGTAAACTATTGTCCTTATCTAGTCCAAAAAGGATATATCAAAGTAAATTTTTGCTTAATTCTGGGAGCATCTCAAGCACCCCAGGCCTTCTTTCTGCAGCTCCTAATGTTGCAGGCCCCACATGTTAAGAACCTGCCATACAACGTTAGTAGAAACATGATGTCCAGCTGGGTTCAGGAGAATATTAATATCTTTTTGAGAGTCTTGAATATCCACTCCTTATAAAGGTGCTCTGGCAAGTGGTTATAGTGTAACTTTAATAATAATAAGTATTTAGATACCACCTTTCTCATAGAATCAAGGCAGTTTACATAGGCAGGCCGACCATAAACCCCATTTTTTCAAATTGGATTTTTACAATGTTATTCTGTGAGAGAAACACATAGAACCCTCCATTTCTCCAGATATTTCCCTTCATAGTGCAGTTGTTGTTTTGACCGCACAGCTTTTGCCCTTCCATGCTTCCACAGGCAACCACATATCAAGCTTCAGATGGGTTAACAAGCTGTTATCCATTTCTTACCAGTTGATACCTCCACAGCCCACACTCCTCCGCATTCCTTCACAAAACTCCGTCAACTCCAACAATTTCATCAGTGGCATTCCAGTCACCCTTCGAAAGCCAGACCAGGGCTGACCCTGCCTCGCTTCTCCAGGCAGCTTCTGCCTAGCTTCTCCAGGCTCAACCTCCAGATCACACCTCCTAACTTCAGGAGTTCTTGAATTAGACTGATAATCTGGGTCTAAGCCTGGTTTTGACACTGATTATCTGTGTTCAGGTCTGGTTTTGGCACAGAAACTGCCTCATGCCCCCCCTCTTCCTGCCATATCTATCCAAGGAATGCTAATTCCATCCTATATGCTGAAAGGTTCACAAAGTAGTGAACATCAAAGAAACAATACATTGATGGAAGACCTATGCTGGAAGAATGATAGAGGAAGTATAACCCTCTTAATTCTCCTGGACCTCTCAGAGGCTTATACCATCCAACTGAATGGGTTGTTTGGCCTGGGTATTGGAGGCATGGAGTTCCAGGGGTTCCATTTCTCCCTGGAAGAACAATTCCTGAAGATGGTGCAATGGGACTACTGCTTGGACCTGTAACATTTGTGCCACAGAATTCTGCAGGGTTTCATTCTGTCCCTCATGCTTTTTAACATCTTCCTGGATTGGGGACATCTGAGAATGCTTTATTATGTATGTTTTAATCTGGTTGTAAACCACCTTAAGTGCCAGGATTGTAGCCTGAGGAAAGCAGTATAGTCTAATCTTCCAAATAAATAAGGTTAAACCGCTGAACCATAAGCTGTTGATCGAAAGGTCGGCAGTTCGATTCCCGCAACGGGGTGAGCGCTCGTTGCTTGGCCAGCTCCTGCCAACCTAGCAGTTCCAAAGCATGTCAATGCGAGTAGATAAATAGGTACCGCTTGCGGGAAGGTAAACAGCGCTCCGTGTTCCAGCTGCATGCTACGCGCTGCGGCAAGGAGAGTCATGCCGGCCACATGACCACGGAGGCGTCTTCGGACAACGCTGGCTCTTCGGCTTTGAAATGGGAATGAGCACCACACCCTAGAGTTGGACACGACTGGACTTAATTGTCAGGGGATACCTTTACCTTTACCTAATCTGGTTGTAAACCACCTTAAGTGCCAGGATTGTAGCCTGAGGAAAGCAGTATAGTCTAATCTTCCAAATAAATAAATAAATGTGGAACAAGCACCAGTATGCTAATGCCCAGGACAATTTCTTTTTTACATCTCATTCAGGTGACGTTGTGGAACAGCTAAATCGGTGTCCAGAATCAGTCGTGAACTGGATATGGACCAGCAAACTGATACTCAATTCTGTCAAGAAGGAGGTACTTATGGTGGGTGATTCACCTACTTAGGGAGCTGGTGAATCTGTTCTTGATAGGATTGCACTCCTTCAAACGAATCATGATCACAGTTTGGAGTGCTCAAAGATCTGACATTGTCATTGGAAGTCAAGTGGTGTCGGTGGCACAAAGCACCTTTCTCCAGCTGAGGGTGGTGGACTAGCTATGGTCCCTCCTGAACAGAAATAACCTGGTCACAGGTAACGTCCAGGTTAGGCTACCATAATGAGTTGTACTTGGGGTTGCATTGAAGAGCTCCAATGACCAGTGGCGATTCTATGAGTGCCCCCCGCACACACACCGGAAGAGATGAAATGGCTGCAGCCATTACGCACTATTCCAAGGTGCAGGGAGGGCGGGCAGGCGGGCCAAACACGCTGCCAACGCTCCTCACTCGCCCGAATGGGACGATTCGCACATCCAGTGGTGGCCGTGACCCCCCCGCCCGCCGCCCGCCGCTCGCCTGGAGCCCGATCCTGCCGCCCGGGGGCCCACCTCCCCAAGGCCCCCTCCCTGACGACGCCTCTGCCAATGACTCTCAGCCTATCTCTGAGCATAGTTCAAAGTGCTAGTGCTTACCTTCACAGCCCTGTATGACTTGGGTCTTGGTACCCAACGTATCATGTACTCGTGCACTGAAATCAACTTTAAAGGCCCTCCTCTGGGTAGCAGGTGGTGACTGGGAAGAGTTCCTTCTCAGTTGCATTCTGGCACCCCCATTTATGGGACTCTCTCCCCAGAAATCTTGCCAGGTGCCTATGTTGCTTTCTTTTTGTCATCATGCAAAGGCTTTCTCCAAGGCCTTTTAATGTTCTTAACTTCCTTACTGTTATCATATGCATGTTGTTTTCATTGTTTTTAATTCTCTGATTTCAATGTTTCAATTAATTTCGTTACAGCCCAATCCTACCTAACTTCCCACCGATGCAGCCGCACAAACGGAGCATGTGCTGTATCCTGCAGGGGGGCAGTCCTGGAGGCCTCCTCAAGGTAAAGGAACGTTCATTCCCCTACCTCAGATTAAGCCTTCGCTTACTTGATAGGTATACCTTGAACCTGCGCCAGTTCTTTTAGTAGCGCAGCTTTGAGTGAACCTGGGGAGGTGGATCGAGGCCAGGAAGGGGGATAGGATATTGGCAGAGCTGTTGCCTCTGATAACTTTTTCTTTCCCACCCTCGACACCCCCCCATCCCTGCCCCGGTCCTTGCCCTGTTCTTCCCCACCCCCATTCCGCCCATCCCCCATGCCAACTTGCTGGGGCATCTTTGTGGGCTGCTATCATGTGGCCGCCACTGCTCACCATTTCCGGCATTGGCCCAGTTGCATGAGAAAGCGTGTCGCAAATTGCAATACTGGAAAGGCTGCTGAACCACCGTAACTTGATTGGATTGTTACTCCTGTGGAATATGTATATTGAATTAAGTAAATATGAAGGCTCAGTCTTACATAAATTGTGAATCCATATGAACCCTGACTGGCTGCAATCTTAGTGTTGGCTTTGGGCACTCCTGAGATATATGGGGAGCTGCACATACATGTGACATCCTCGGATCGTCAATTATTCAAGGTAATGTGATTAAAAAAAATGGGGCACCATGCAAGCTAATGACAAAAGTAGCATTTGTACTATCTGTTGATTATTGGCTAGATGAGATTGAAGAGAGACAATGAACTGGTGTACCCCAGCCCTGCTGGTATCTATGACAGTTTGACAGCTCTGTAAATTAAACAAAACTGACGGGAGATAGATTGTTTGAAATGTTGTGTGAAAATGTGGATGCCCTTTGAAAATTACAAGGAGAATGTGCTACAGTAGAGGTGCCTCACCTATATTTTCTGAGCCATGTGTGAAATAATCTGATGAGCCTCAATAAAGATGAAGGGTAACAGTTTGGCATAAACTGTTACCTGTTTGGGGGAAATGTTCTATGACTTATAATAACTGGTGGCTTGCATGAGGCTCAAAATGAATGGTTAAATGTAAAACATGGCCCTGACAAAGAGACATCATTTCTGCACGCGATAAATATTTGTGCTCATAGAACACGGGCAGTCCAATCCTATCCAGCACTCATGCAATATGGGCGCCAGGCCAAAGATATATACTGTGCTGGAGAGGAGCGGGCTGGGGGTCTCCCCAGAGTAAGGGGACATTCATTCCTTTACCCCGAGGAAAGCGCCAGCCCCGCAATGAGGCTATTTGGGTCAGTGTCAGCTATTTCGCTGGTGCTGACCAAAGAAGTCCCGTGTAAGCCACAAAGGCCCAGGAAAGAGCAAAGAACATGGCATTCGCCAGCAATGCCGAACCTGCCCGCTGCCCCACTCCAGAGCCCAGGCCTGACTTGTTTCAGATGGGCAGCCTCCATCCAATGCTCTGCCTCAATATTTATAAATAAAGAAGCATAACAGTACAAAGGCACAATAAATCTTCAGTGATCTCTCCTCCATAGGAAGCCAGAATTCCATCAGCATAGCACTGGAACTTCTCACTACTTGGGAACATAGAGAGCACCAGTGATGTAACTATGCCCAGTGGCAGGGGGGCACACCCCTGTGACACCCCTTGTAATGTTACTTCCGGAAGTGACATCACTAGCCCCGCCCCCAGTGATGTCACTGCAGAAAAAAAAACCAGAAAAGCCACCAAAAAAGGTCAGTAGGGGGCCAGGCAGGCGGGGGGGGGGAATCCTTTCCCACTGCCGCACACCCACAAGGCCCTTTTCACGTTGTTCACACTGCTTTTCCATTGCTGTTGCTGGATTGTCACCGAATTGCCACCGATGTGGCGACTTTGACACCCCCCTCGCAGGTCACCCGGGGCGGTGGGCCCCCTGCCCCTTCCAGTGACGCCTCTGGAGAGCACAGTTAACAATAGTATAAAAATGCATGGCTCCTTTTTACACAGACTTGGTAGCAAAATTCTGCAGGAAATCGTCGCAGGTTGAGTTCTTGCACAAGTGGTAAGGATAAGCAGTTAACGCAGTGTTTTCCTCAGTGCATAGCTTACATAAAAGGTTCCTCCTTGCCCCAACCATATGCCGCTGTGTCTTCACATGTCTGTTGAAGTACGACAATTACAGTAGAATATCAAGCCAGAAGTAATAAAGAGGAAGAAACGAACACTTTTTTTTTCTCTTAGGGAGATTACAGGCCCACTTGGATATATCAACTGTGTGATCTGCATTATGATAGAAAAATAATCCCTACTTCAGGTGGCTGGAAAGCTGAAGACTGCTTATTGCTTCAGACGGCAACTTCTAATGAAATAAAGGCCAAGACCATGCCAACTCATTCCTCATTAACTCTGCAGTCAATTCTGCGAAACTTCTCATAGCAGTAAATCCCTTATCTACAAGAAGGGTTGGGGACTCACCCGGCAACACTTCATATTCTGAAGCAGAAAAACACAAATTAAATTCCCATAGCAATTTAAAGATTCCTTTGCTCCCGGCTTCCTTATGACAAAAACAGAGCCGCAGTAAATAAGAATGGATTTTGCATTGCCCTTTAATGAATACAAAAAAGGAGTTTAGAAAATGAGGATCCCAGGGCCTAGTTCACAGATCTGTGCCTTTCAATCCCCAGGCCTTTCAAAATCGGGGACAATGAGGGAAATGGCACTTTGAAAGCAGGCAGGTGAAAAAGTGACGTGAGAGCCGCCATTTAACGTGCTGTCTTATGGATCTCACTGCAGCAGTACTATTTTGGGTCTATTAACTATTAACCCTAAACATCTAAATTCTAACCTCAAAGGATTGGAAGGTTCATTGGCCTGGTTCACACATCTTTGCACATCACTTGCTTTTCTCTGCACTTGATTACCAAAGGGAAGCCAAAAGAGTTTTGGTAAGATGTGAAATTGCCCATGAAGTTATTGCGTATTCCCTGCACAAATTCAGTTCACAGTTCACCGAATTATGCAAGGATCCATCGAACCCACCTTCTTGATGACGGGAATCAGCCTGCCATCAAAACCTTGGAAATGTAATAGCATCCCTGGATATTACTTGAAAAATATGCCTTTTCCTGATTACCTAAATCAAGCATAGACAATATTTCATGAAATGGCTAAAAGAAAAATCTGCTAATGAACTAAATTTAAATTTTTAAAAAAATGTCAGCTTTGATTTTTGTCATACTTGTGGCAGATTCTTTTTATTCCCTAATCCTTGCCAATAGTGAGCATACCAAAAATAAAGAGAGTACTGGAAGTTATTTCTAAATGAACCGCGCATGCTAACACTGAGACAGATGCACTTCTAATTAATCAGCTTTCCACCTTCTCATCCCAAAAAGCACTTTAAACAAGCAAGTTAAATCACAATTAGGCCATCTGAAGGCATTGACTATAAATAATTCCTCCCAATTAATCTCGCTTTAAAATGTAACACAATGTGGTGTAAGTAAAAACACTTTGATGAGCTTACAAGGAGCAGCCATTTCTCAGTCTTTGGCACTTTAATAGACTCACTTCGTTATGAATAAATCACTCTTACAAACTTTTCCAGAGTCGGTTCTAGAAGAAGTCATAATAAACCTACCATCCTGATTTTGGGCAGCTCTGAAATATGGCAACAGACAAAACAGCAGACATTCACAAATATATTTTAGCAAATATTTGCATTTGGGAAAACTAAAATCTGTGCTTCCAATTTTATTTAATCCTTTCTTCCTCCCCGAAGAATAGATACATGGCTATTATTTCTATTTTATATAGAGAGTCAGTATTAGCAACAGATTGTGCCAGGTGGATCCTGCCCCCAGTCCACCTCCCTCCCTACCCTCTGCCCCTCCCAGGAACACCCTCGTTCCTCCCCCTCCCCACCCCATTCTGCCCCCGCCAGACCTACTTTTGCCAGGCCAGCAGCTGGCCTCCTGTGCTGCCTCCAGTTGTGGCAGCATTGTGCAAAATGCCCACGCACTGCCGGAAGCCATTTTATGACAGTGGAACTCTGTCGGAACCTGTGTGTGCACCGGCCCAGTCCTGGGTAAGATTGGGCCATAAGTCTTCCACCTCCACTTGGGAAGCTGGGGGTGAATGAAAAAGGGGGACACATTTTCTCCTTTGCTCCTTCATCTCCCTGTGACTTCCCTCCACCCACCCACTTACCTCTATCAACAATATTGGTGGCAGTATGGGTGTGTGGATGAGGTTAGTGGGCAGCCCAATTGCTGCAGGGGTGCAGGAGGAAGAACTTCCCTCACAAGTGTCAAGTCTCCTTCGTCATTCCTTTGAAAAATCAATTTTCTCTCCTGGGTGAGAAACTAGATTGGCCAGGAGATTGAGGAAGGAAGCAGCACCATAAAAAAGACACACAAACATTTATCTCCCTGTATTCACACAAGCTTGCAAACAGCAGGAGCTCAGCTCCTTGCAAACTGCAGGAGCTCAGCTGTTTGCAGGGCAATTAACAGCTATCTGATTTTTGAACAGCCTCAGGGCTTGAGGCAATTAATTGATCTTTCCATCACCTATGTTTTCATTGGAGGCTCTGTGGGACCCACCAGAAATCGGGTCGTGACCCACGGTTTGAGAAACACTGATTTATGGTATTTGCCATGCCCCTTGTGAATATTGCCTCCACCTCAACAGCTCTCGGAAGAGAATTTATAAGGAAGCCACTGCTGTTGGTGGAGGAGTAGATGGAGGAGCAGGCAGTGCCAACATGGCCATTGTGGGAGTGAGGACCATGTTCCAAACTGCAAACTTAAGGCAAAGCTCTCGGTTCTTCCTCATCTGTCTGGGGAACTCTTTACATTGGATGTATAGTAGAAATCCACAAATTGGCTCTCTCTCAAGAACAGAAGACAGATACTGTATTTTGGCCATCTGTCGGGGGTAGGAGTTTTATCCACTGTGGCAACAGTTTTTATAAGTGGTCCTGCTTTCCATATGACAAGTTAACTAAACAACTATTATTATGTGTGTGTTTTGTAACATTAATGACGACTAACGCTATTATATACAATAAACATTAAAACTGAGCTAATGTCTGTATTTGAGAGGGACAAAGGGAATCATTCCTACGATACTGGTTGAAATGGAAATGAGAGGTTGGGTGTTCTACTCATGCCCGAGACAAAAAAACTGTGCATGGTTTCATCATTGGGCGCAGGGACAGAATGCTTGACAAGGCTCTGGAAACTTCCGAGGTAGGCTCTGTGCCTTCGCAACTCTATTGTATGTGAGTGAACAGAGATCACAAAGAAGAACCTCTCCTTTCTCATCTGTTTTCTTCTCTCAAGCAGTTGAGAATTAATTTAAAATTTCAGTGCAGCAGGGAGAGACAAAGCATGTGCTATTTTAACCAACAATGTTCCAAAAATACGGGAATATATGCCATGTGATAAAAGAAGCTTGCACTTTAATAATATCCAATACCGTTTGCGGGTTTCCGTTTTAGGCAGCCACACACGGAGTAAAAATACATTAAAATCCAAGGTCACTGGTCCCAACGTTTTGTTCCGGCAGCTCGGAACCTCTTTATAGGGTAAGATCTCAAAAGATTACAATGATACTGTCCTTGGTTCACCCCCTGTCCATAACCAAGGACAGTATCATTGTAATCTTTTGAGATCTTACCCTATGAAGAGGTTCCGAGCTGCCGGAACAAAACGTTGGGACCAGTGACCTTGGATTTTAATGTATTTTTACTCCGTGTGCGGCTGCCTAAAACGGAAACCCGCAAACGGTATTGGATATTATTAAAGTGCAAGCTTCTTTTATCACGTGGCATCTATTCCCGTATTTTTGGAACATTGTTGGTTGATTGCGGGCCATGAAAGCTACCGAATGACATGCGCTATTTTATTATTTCCCTTAGCAGGTCAGGGGCAAGAAACGGAGAATGCTGCTTCACTCAGTCTCATCATTTTTTTTTTATGCAGAGGTAATACCAAAAGAGCAAAAGACTAAAGCAAAAGTGCAATTTTGAAATGTATTATATTTTTAAAAAAGAAAAACTTACAATTTTTTAAGTAAAAATGAATCCTGTAGATTTTTCTTCTTGGGCATTTTATTTATTTTTGTTTGTTTTGGAGGGCTGAAACCTCTGCTGCCATTATTTTAAATAGCTTCAACCTAGTTAGTTGACCTTTTTTAAAAGAATGCACATATATTTTTCTTTAAATTTATTTATTCATTTACTTGTAAATATACTTTTGTTGCATTTAATGATGCTGAAGGGGTCAAAAGAGGGGAGGGGGAAGAGGTTTCAGGTTTGTATGCACAATTTACAATACCATAATAAAAATATGAATAACAAAAAGTCATATGTTATCAATTACTAAATACCACTGCATGTCAGTTCTCAAATAGTATCAAAATACTGAATGTTATTACATGTCAGCTATGAAATGCTGTTTTTCATACCTGCTGTTCGGAGGACAAGCACCGCTCTCATCAACGCAGGTCCTGTCCCTGTACCGCGTCCCCACCGGTTGGTGGAGGGGCAGCGGGAGGGTGGAATAGGGCAGAACAGGTGGTGTGTGTGCTTGGTCAACAGAGCTGACATTAATTGAAACTAGACCATGGATACTGACGATTATATAGTGGCTACACTTCCACTTCCACTCTGACACAACTACAGTGGTATTCCTTGGGGAGAGGCAGTGGTGCATGCTGCCCCAGGGTGACCAGCCACCCAGCCGGAGGGTGGCAACAAAGGGCTGTGGCTGTGAGTGTGGGGGGGTTATTTTGTTTGCCTCGATCGCCTCCTTGGTTGCGGCGGCTTCCTGCACCCCCGCGGCTTTTGTCACCCTCCTCTTTGGATTTGTTGGTTGTGCCACCAGAGGGGTGGTGACAGATGCACTGCAGGGGGGTGCCGGAAGCCACCACAAGCAAGGACCTGCCGCTGCAAAAGGTGGGGGATGGGGCTGTGGGCAGTGGGGAGGCGCAGGAGCGAAAGGGTGACAAGAGGGCAGCAAGACTGGTTCCAACAGCGAGCGGGCGGCATTTCTTTTTGCCCCATTAAAAATCCTCCTTTAAAAAAAACATGGGGTGTGTGACATCACTTCTGGACTTGACATCACTTCTGGTGTATTGTGAGGATGAGGGCCCCGGGTACCACAGTGGCTAGGTATGCTACTGCCCAAATACATTTTTATGGCACATGCTATCTGAGTCTGATTCATCCAAGTGGTTCAAACCACATAAAAGACTATTCGTTTCTCTTTTGACTTGCCGAGTATG
This sequence comes from Plestiodon gilberti rubricaudatus, assembly GCA_026170595.1. Classification (NCBI taxonomy): domain Eukaryota; kingdom Metazoa; phylum Chordata; class Lepidosauria; order Squamata; family Scincidae; genus Plestiodon; species Plestiodon gilberti. The sequence goes on along the minus strand of JANXHW010000004.1, from coordinate 83,034,065 downwards.
TATTCAGAAGTGGAGATACTCAGAACGATAAAGCAGAGACTTTTGGATATCGAATTTCAAAATCTGCATCATCTGGCAACCAAGGTGTGTCCCCCCTTATATTTTTGTATCCCATTACATCAGTGGTGGGGAACCTCTGGCCCCAGGGCCGGATCAGGCCCCTGAGGCCATCCGGTCCGCCCCCCGGAGAGATTTCCGGGAGGCCTTCCAACCGGCCCCTGGAGGCTCCGCCGGGTCCGCGCGTCACCTCTGGAGGCCAGGAGAGGGCCTTTGCATGTCCTCCCCGGCCGCCACCTCGACCCCTTCTCACCAGGCCGTTGACCATTTCGCACATGCATACCACGCCGATGAGGGCAAGCTCTTGCCCTCTTCAGTATGGTACGCCGGAGGTGACACGCAGACCCGGTGGCGGCTTTGGACGGTGAGTGCAGAGCCTCCGGAGGCCGATGGGGGGTGGGGGCAAAAATTAATTAAATAAATAAAAATGGCTCACGGCCTTATGGCCGGCCCTCAAGCAAATTTCTAATATTTAAAATGGCCCTCGCCAGGGAAAAGGTTCCCCGCCCCTGCATTACATCATGGGCAAATGGCATCTTACCTGCATTCTTTGACTAATCCTAAGGAATGCCATGCCATTACTCTAGCTAAGTTTAATATGGTTCCATCGGAAGTCATGACTGAGAGATACCAGAAGATTCCGTACCTAGACCAACACTGCCCTTGTAGTTCAGCATCGATTGAGACTCTCAACCATATACAGTACGTCCTCACTTAAAGTTGTTTCGTTTAAAGTTGATCAGAAAATGCTATGGGAACATTTACATTTATCAATTAGCCTATGGTAAAATTGGTTTCATTATAAGTCGTTTTGCTTAAAGTTGCAGTTTCTAAGAAGAACCTATTGACAACTTTAAGTGAGGACTAACTGTACTATTTTATTGCCCTGTTCATGGTAGTGTGCATTCCACTTGTCTAGAGCCCAATCTGACTAAAATGGTGGGGCATCCTGATTCTGTAAAAGTGATGTATTTACTCAATAGATTTTCTGTTGAAATTATGGAGAGGGTGGCAAAGTTCTTGATGGTGGTGGAAGAAAAGTATAAAGACAGATCCACTTGGGATGATTTAGAAACTGAACTCACGACATGATAGGATGCTTGATGTGCTATTGTATGCCAATAAAGGTTTTTGAATTTGAAATTTTTGGATTGGTCAGCCGGGCCAGGGATAGGGGAGGGATCGTTGTCAGTGCACTCAACCAAATCCTATCCCCTGTCCTGGGTCTGGCCTGCGTTACATGGGCCTCCTGGATTTGCACCAGCCATTTCGCTGGGGTGGTTGGGCTGTTACTCGGGGTAAAGGGATGAATGTGCTGTGCTGACCCAATCCTGGATAGGATCCGGCGCAGCGTGCATTTGCATTTGCGCGTAGCGTGCGGCTGGAACACGGAGCACTGTTTACCTTCCCGCAAGCGGTACCTATTTATCTACTCGCATTAACATGCTTTGGAACTGCTAGGTTGGCAGGAGCTGGCCAAGCAACGAGAGCTCACCCCGTCACGGATTTGAACTGCCGACATTTCGATCGACAGCTCATGGTTCAGCGGTTTAAATATGCTGATTTCCAAGCAAAGATTGGAATTTGGGAATATTTTGTGCAGACTACCCCCTATGCAGATGATTTATATGTAGAAAAATCTTCCCTGCAGCACTCAGGTAGAAATCAACTTAAACCCTGTGACTCATAGCAGCGGTATGGTTTAAGACAAAAAAACAAATGAATCATGAATAACTACAGTAAGTGACTCTCACAGACAGTTATTCTTGTTGTTGTTTGTTGGCAGGAACAAATGTAATTAGATGTCAAGAAATAGCTGTCATTTTGCTTCCACAATGACATGCTTGAAGACAACTGCAGTCTGGAGCTGGAAAGCTGGATCTTTTGGAGAAGTTACTGAGTTAATCTGTCACAATTAGATCTCTTGAAAGCTCGACAAAACAAGGGGCTTCAGCAAACAAGTTTAATGCTTCCCTGCTCAGACTGTGACACAAAGTTCATGAGTAGATCTATTTCAAGGAAAAAGGTGAACTCAAACCTAGAGATTTCAGATGATCCAACCCAGTGTTTCTCAAACTGTGGGTTGGGACCCACTTGGTGGGTCGCGATCTGATTTCTGGTGGGTCCCAGGTGATGGAATGATCAGATAAGAAATTGCCACAAGCCCTAAGGCTATTCAAAAATCAGATAGGTGCTAATTGCCCTTCAGAGCTGAGCTCCTGCAGTCTGCAAGATAGCTGCTAATTGCCCTGCAAGTAGCTGAGCTCTTTACTTGTAAATATTTCTAGATCACTTTTTTTTAAGTCTCGTAAAGCTAGGTGGGTCCCGATAGAGTGTCATTTTAAAAAGTGGGTCCCGGTGCTAAAATGTTTGAGAACCACTGATCCAACCAATGGAAAACTGCAGTTGAATAAAGCAGGATGCATTTCCATTCAGCTCGGTGGGCAAGGCAAGAAGGGAAAATGAAGAGGGGAAGGGAGTGCATGCACACATCACTCATCCTTTGCCTGTTCATGATCCAACAAACCATTTTAGATTTAAAAACAAACATTCTGCTGGGAAACTCCATCGTCCAATTTAATTTCATTTACTAGATGTTCAAAACTTTACATTTCGCCTCAATCATTTGAGGCATCCTCAGAAGTAACTTGACTACAGCTCGTGACTACCATTAAATACAATCCTCTACCAGTCCGGATGCTTGTGTTCCTAATTAGCTCTCAAACACCTGATTTCTATTAACATCTAGTAAATAATAAAATTGTATTGGACGACGGAGATTCCTGGCAGAATGTTTTTTTTAATTCTAAAATCTGGACACGTCGTGAAAATTTCAGAACCTGCCAACAAATCATTTGACAGATTATCTGAACTGAGCTACAGTGAACATCCCTAAGTCAAGTTTAACAGTTTTTGATATGTGTAAGATGAAGCCATGTTAAGCAACATTCTTTTTTCCATGGTTCTGGGAGCAAGTCACTCAAATGACAATGGAAAGGGTAAAATATTGTGGTAATCCATGTTTTGAAATGCCCTGGGGAGAAATCTCAGGGACATAGACAGCTTGCCCAAAGTGGAGGTTGTCTCAATGCCCTGCCAGTGGTGGTGATCAACCCAGAACACACACTTATTGGGGAAAATTTGGCATGTTTGGGTCTGAAGTATATGATCACTTGGCTTGTGATATGACCAATGTATATCTAGTCCAGCTTTCTGTTTTCAGTAGCATCAAACCTGCTGTCTTGGGAAGTTCACACGAAGCACATGGAGGCAACTACCCTCCTCTTTTCTTTGTTCCCATCATCAGAGATTCAGAGATATGCTGTCTCCCCCCATGGAAGTTCTTTTTAACAGCCACTGGTAGACTTGCTCTCCTTGAATTTGCCTAACCCTTATAATTAATTGAATTAATTCAAGCATTTGTGCCCCATCTTTCAGTCAACACGGCTCCAAGAGTGGCTCACAGAAAATCAAACAATGGGAAATCATTACAACAGAAAAGGGCTTGGTGTGTGTGTGTGTGTGTGTGTGTGTGTGTGTGTGTGTGTGTGTGTGTGTTCTTGTTTGCTTTTCCTCACAGGGCAGCTGGTGTTTCTGTGGTCACGGGGGGGGAGGGGGTAGTGTAAACTTAAAGAGGCATCAGCTAGTAAGGGAGGCAATGGTACATTAACAGCTCAATCCTGTCTAACCCTGCGAAACAGCGAGGCCGCTGCTGCCTCCACTGCGTCCAGGGTGCAACACATTCGTTCCCTAGCCCCAGCCACCCCGATGAGGCTACTCTGATATGCGCCAGCTATTTTGCTGGTGGATGTCCAAGAGCCCCGTGTGACAGTGGCCAGGCCCAGGAAGGGGGATAGGATTTTGGTGTAGACTTCGCCAATGGTCCCTCCTTCCCCCTCCAGAATGCCCCGTTCCGCCCTCCCCATGCCCCTCCACCACCTGGAAAGGATATTTTGCAACACCTTAGACCTAGTAGTCACTCCGCCTGTCTATGACTAGACAGGATTGCACCGTAAAGCTTTAGTTTATCGGCTCCCATCCATCCCCAACTTGAGACACTTATTCAGGATGTCCACAGATTCATTTGGATTGCAGAAACAGAAATCTGAATGACTTCCCCAGCAGTTTCATGCTCCAATATTATTTAAGATCTATAACATGGAACCCTGTAGGGAACCATAGCAAAGTATCTGATGCATAGTGATGGCATTATCACACATCAGGGCCTGAAGGTCTCAAAGGGCCCAATTCAGATCTACCACAGACCAAATTCAGACCCAGGAGGACAGCACAATACACTGTGAAATGTCAGGACCACTATCCTTACAGGGCTCTGCAGTCAGCATGGAGAATTGTCACATGATTTAAGCCAGAGGTTCCCAAACTGGGAGGCGTGGCTCCCATGGGAGCTGCGGATACCAGCCAGGGAGCCACGGAGTGCCACGGAATCATCTCGGAAAACTGTGCAATGCCAATTGGCAGGCATCAACATAATGTAATGGGGAGTCGCGGGCAATGGTCACCAATGTTCAAGGGAGCTGCATGTCAAAACATTTGGGAATAACTGATTTAAGCAATTCATAAGTTACCTTCAAATGCTTTTCATACTGCTTAGTATGGAGCACCAGGACCTGAAATTATCAAGATCTCAGAGACTCACAGAAACTAAAGACATTTCAGAATTCTGTTGAGGGTATATTTACTCTGTTGATGATCTTTTTGAACTGTAGAAAAATGTGTGGACCAGAGCAAATTTTCCCCCTGCTTGGGAAGCGATACTTATTTAAGTCATTAATTGATTTCTAATCAAGTCAGATTTTACTGGATTGAGGCAGTATCTGCTATGCCAACATCACCATTAATGTTTCCATTTTAGGGAACAAAGAGGTGTGTGTGGGGGAGGGGAAGAAAATAAAAAGAAGTCCTCAGGCAAAATAGTGATATTCATGGGAAGATGTGTATACAGTATATGTATGTGTTATCGAATTTGGAAAATGTCGACTCCTTTTTCTAGGCAGAGGGAAAAAAATATATACTCTTCCATTTCTCATTTTGTTGTCATTGAGGGAAAAATATAATAATACACTAAGGGAGAAAAATTGCTATTTGACAGCTATTGTGGCCTTTGGTCCCTTATCCTTGGTACAGTAGATCAGCACAAAGCTACTTAGTGCAGGTCGTCCTATAAATCTCATAGTCTAGGGGAAAGTATGGTGTTCACAATAAAATAAGAATCGTCCCCAAAGCATGTCTTCTGAGTGCACCCACATGGGATTCTTGCTCTCTCCCTGAGCAGCCATCAAATTGCACAGTAAAGACCGTGATGTGTGAAAGCCTTTAGAGAAATATTGGTTGTCTTATTAAAGTCTTTGTCTTCCCTTGAAATCTCTCAGAAATTTCTCAAGCCTTCCTCCCTCAGAGGAGGATCCATTAGGTTCCCTTCAACTTTTACTTGAGGTGAAAACTGGTGACAATTTAGGAATAGAAGAGGGGGCATTTCTCAGAGGGAGGACTTACGCTTTGCAAGCAGGAAGTCCCAGCTTTACAGCCCAATCCTAACCAACATTCTAGCACCAATGCAGTCACAAAGCAGCCCTGGAGGTAAGATAACAAACATTCCCTTGTTGTGAGGAGGCCTCCTTGACTGCTCCCCCACCACAGAATGCAGTGCATGCCTCTCTGGCACAGCTGCACCGGTGCTGGAAAGCTGGTTAAGATTAGGCTTACCAGATCTCCAACCGGGACAGAGTGCTAGACCTTTAGGAGAAGGAATGTGGGCAGGTGTAGGTTGTTAAACCTTACAGCACAATCCTAGGCATGTCTACTCAGAAGCAAGCACCACTGAACACAATGGGGCTTGCTTCTGAGTAGACATGCCTAGAATTGTGCTGTAAGGTTTAACAACCTACACCTGCCCACATTCCTTTTCCTAAAGGTCTAGCACTCTGTCCCGGTTGGAGATCTGGTAAGCCTAGTTAAGATTGGGCTGTTAATCTGTGGCAACTCCATTTAAAAGGTCAGGTAGTAGGTGACGAGAAAGACTTGCAAAAGTGGTGTTGGAATCGGCCAGGTCTAGGCTTACCAGATCTCCAACCGGGACAGAGTGCTAGACCTTTAGAAGAAGGAATGTGGACAGGTGTAGCTTGTTAAACCTTACAGCACAATCCTAGGCATTTCTAATCAGAAGCAAGCCCCATTGAACACAGTGGGGCTTGCTTCTGGGTAGACATGCCTAGGATTGTGCTCTAGGACTTAACAAGCTACACCTGCCCACATTCCTTCTCCTAAAGGTCTAGCACTCTGTCCCGGTTGGAGATCTGGTAAGCCTAGCCAGGTCGAGCACCGACTAAGGGCCCACGTCCATCAGAGGACCTATCTGGCTGGGCTGTCCCCTGAAAATTCAGTGGTAGCACCCATTCTTTCACTGGGGGGGTGGGCTGGGAGCATTGCGAGAGACCCAGTAGAGTGCTTTGCCCCAGAGACCCCAGCAATTTGGCACTGGTATTGTGTCTCTGCCTGAACCCCCAGAAGCCACTGCCAGTCAGAGTAGACAATCCTGGGCTTGGTGAAGCAAAGGCAGCTTTGTCTGTGTCAAATTCCCTGGGGAAATTTATCTAGTCCTCTCAAAACTCCTCCTATTTGCTTTTCTCAGAATTCCTCACACATTTTACCTGAGGCCGAACACTTGCTTCAGGCAAGCTTCCTAAAAGCCATAACTGAAAAGGTCTTGAGGGTACCAGAGATAGATAGATAGATAGATAGATAGATAGATAGATAGATAGATAGATAGATAGATAGATAGATAGATAGATAGATGTTCCTTGTACTTAATTAAGCCTCATCTCTGAAAGCTGGCAAACTCATCACTGGACCTCAAGTACATGACCTGAGTGCACGGGGGGGGGGGGGTTATAAAGTACATGGGGAGAAGCATTTTTAAGATTATTCAGAATAGACCATTGAAGTCTACACAAAATGTCAACACAAGCACCTTGGACTGGACCCATAAATGAACTAGAAGGAAGCCACTGAAGTGCCTTCAAATTTGGTGTCCTATGGTCCCTGTGAATGGCTCTATTAACAACTGGGCTGCCACATTCTGAATTAATTTACCAATCCGGACTACCAGCCTCTTGAAATGTAGCTCACACAGACAACCATTATGACAGCTCAGTCAGGATGTAACCAAAACATGTATGAGAATGGCTAAGTTATTATCCTCCAAGAGAGGGCATACTTGACAAACTAGCATAATTCATGGAAGGACACTTCTGGCCACAGATGCTACCTATTTTAAAGGAAGTCAAGGAATATTTAGAGATTTTAGATGCAGCCTAACTCTGAATGCCAGATGCAATGGAGTGGCAACAGGATACAGGCATCTTGTTGACTTGTGTGCTCCCAGAGGCACACAGATGTGCACACAGAGGCACATACTGTGTTCCCAGAGGTGGGCCAACTGCGAGATACAGGAAGCTGGACTTGATGGAGCCTTGGCCTATTCCAGCAGGGCTCTTTTATGCTTTTATGTTAACATTGATTTGGAAAGAGCAGTTAAGAGAATTCTTTACCTGCATCTTGTGTCCATTAATGTATACAATCAGATACTGGAATAACATTGGTTAACACATCTAGTGTGTGTTGTAGCCCTGGCCCGTGTAGTCACAAATCACTGCAAGATAAAACAAAATTGATAGGCTAGGTCAACAGGCCACAAAATAAAGTCAAGGCTTTTGGCTGTTTATTTCATGGGGGACATTTTTAGAAAGCGTTCTTACTCACTGCAAGCACTGCCGGTGAAGATATATGGAAGCGATCAAGATATATAACCCTCCAGAAAGGAACAATATATTTGTACCTGCTAGCCTCACCATTTCAATCATATTCTTGGGTCTGAGTGCCATTCTAAAGTACACACAATGCCCACAATCCAAAAAACCTTTACTTTGCAGAAGGATCCTTCCACCATTGCTGAACAGATAAACAGCAATATCAGTTCTGACAGTACAACTCGGGAGCAGGAGAAAGTGTGTGCCTGGATTCAGCTCCCCATCTCCCAACATCATGATTGGCAGTGTAGCGGTTGCCTTGCCCACCTCTTCATTCCAAGGGGGTAGGTCAGGTCGTGGGAAAGATACCCTCTTCCCTCAGACAGAGGCAGCAGATTCACAGGTGCAGTCTATCTCTGTTACTATAACAACACAATGTTCAAGAAGGGAGATAGAACACAAATGGTTGCTTCACCACTGAATTCTCGTTTCTTCAATATGTGGGTATCTCATAGTTAGGTAGTTGGGTGGGGTATGTATGCCCTCAGGAAGGTTTGGGTAGTTTGTGAAGGAACCAAGTTCCAATTGGCCAGTCAGACAGTTCTAACCCCTGGGCCTTCCTCCCCTTTTGGTGGTGGTAGCTGTGGAGCCAACTTTCTTAAGAAATGGGTCAACCCTGAGACCAATGCCTGGAATTTCCTTTGAGGGCAAGTTTTCCTCCTTCAGCTTAGCCCTGCCATGGTCTTCCCTCAGGGGTGGGTGGTGGTCTTTCCTCTCTCCAGTCACTGTCTCTATTCCCATTCCCCCTCCTGGTCTGTCTATTACATTGGTTTCTTCTTCACCCTCCCAATAAGCTTCCCTTTCCCACTGGTTGCCTCCTCCTCTCTCTGCTTCACTCCTCCAGCCTTTGTCCCTTCCCTCTTTTTCCTCTTCCTTTTCATCCCACATTTCCTCTGCATCTCTTCTGCTTTCTCTGCTGGCTCCTTGCTCCTCTATGTTCCTCTCCATCCCTCCCTGTCCCAGTGCATCTATTATTGGCTGGTGTTAGCTCCCAGCTGTTACCACTAGGAGCTGATGAGCATCCAGCATGCCCACAGCCAGCTGTGCTGTGGAGGTGCGCAGTGATTACTTCATCACAGAGCAGCTCCACAGAAGCACAGTGTAAGCCCAAAGATTTCAGGTCTTGCTTGGAGCTGCGGCAATCCGCGCAGTGGCGTAGGAACACTGCCCCCCCTCGTGACGCTGACATCACTCACCCCAACCCCGAGTGATGTCAGCTGGAGCCAAACGTCCCTCGGGGGTCAGGTGGGAGGGTGGTGGCCAACACAAATGGCTGCGCGGAGGCGACGGATGGCTTCTCCAGGCTCCTTCGAGCCATTCTGCTGCCTTTGCTGCCGCCGCTAATAACACCGCTCACGCCACCTTCGCTGCCATTCCTTCTGCATCTTATCACCCCCACTGCTGGTAAGCTGCCCCCCGCATGCTACCTGGGGCATACCGCCCCCCTGCCCCATCTGTTACTACAACTCTCTGAATCCACGGTTTGCCACAGGTAGCTCAAAGATTCAAAGGCACTGGCTTTTGTCTCCACATGCTGCTGAATATGGGTTGCTTTTCTCCTTTGAACATAACTACTACTCATCTATGCTCATCTTTTCTTCCATTTCCTGTACATGTCTTTTATCTTCAGCTTGTCATTAATCTTTTTGTGCAACCATGCTAGCTTTTTGAGATGTCTCCTCTTTCTCGTTGTAATCCGAATCGTTCTTGATTGCACCTGTAGTAGCTGCTTCTTCCGAAACTCCCACTCATCTTGGGCTCTTTTTCCCATTAGCTCATCTCCCTGTGGAATCCTACCTAACATTTTCCGGAGCTTAATAAAATTAGCCTTTATGAAATCTAAGTTACATGCTGTTGGACTGAGAATTCCAGCATTTCATGGTCACTTTCCCCCAAAGCTCCTGCTACTTTAACCTCATTGACCAATCCTTCTCTATTGATTAGGATCAAATCAAAGACAGTTCCTCCCCTCATTCTTTCTTCTGCCTTATGGAGGAGGAAGTTATCATCCAGGCACATCTGGAATATGTTAGAGCTCCCACGTTTAACTGACTCACTGCCCAATCCTATCAAAGATTGGGCTGCTGGGAGGAGCATGTTGCAACAGTGGAAGTCACTTCCGCTGTCACAAAATAGCTGGTGACAGTGCATGCAGCACTCTGTTGGCAGCAATTTTGCACATGCATAATTTGCATAGTTATCCATTATCTTTATAGTCTAGGGCAGGGGTTCTCAACCTTTGGAGGCCCGGGTACCCCCTATCACAGACTAATTTTCTGAAGTACCCATGCTAATTAATTGTTAATTAATTGGATTAATCAATTAATTAATTACCTAATTAATTTTTAAATAAAAAGTACTAAAACAATTTTAAATGTGAAAAAATGCCTTACTTAACTCGTGTGTGTGTGTGTGTGTGTGTGTGTGTGTGTGTGTGTGTGTGTGTGTGTGTGTGTATGGCAGACAGACAGACAGGGGGGATTGCATTTAAGTTCTAATTAACAAGTAATTAACTACTGATTGATGCTGATAAGGGGCAGGCTCTGGGTACCCCCTGCCATTGGTCCGCATACCCCTAGGAATACTCGTACCACAGGTTGAGAACCCCTGGTCCAGGGAACATATTAAGAGTCACCACTCAAAATTAAACAGGCTCATTTTTAATTATCTACAAACAAGGCCAAAAAAAGGGCTCTTACAGTGGCTATTCCAGATCACTAAGTGAGTTTTTCAGAGATGTAGCCATTTGATTTAATTCAGCTTTTCAACAGAAATTTCTGTTTCTATATTGTATGAATCATGGGGAGAACATAGCTTTGGATGAAAGCACAGGAACATTTCATTATCTGCTCTTCTGAAAAGTAAATTTACCCCTGTGGATTCTAGAACGCAGTTCTTTTAATTCTTCATTTGCAAGCGTACCTGTCTCATTATCTCTTCTGAGTTATCTGATCATCTAAAATTTATTTTAAAATAACAGAGAAAGTTCCAACACAAAAAAGGCACAAAACGTATTTTAAGAGATAGTGTGAGATAGCAAGACAAAGAGAGGAGACTAGCTTGTGTTGTAAGTTTTTGAAGTTTGTATCTATCTTTTTATGTGTGTGTCATGGAGATACAGCTACAAATTGAGAATCACATCTTGCATACACATTTGGAGAATCCAAGAAGATGCACCTCTAGAGAAAGAAGCTTTTCTGCTTTCCTTTTCTTCTTCTCAAAACTGTGAACAAAACTGGGAGTCTTTTAGAACTCCCAACCCAAAAAGGCTTCTGTTTGAAAGGTTCTCCAAAATGAATGATTTCTAGTGAAACGCTCCGGCGCCGGAAGGCGTCACAAATGTGCCATAAGGCACATTTACGCCTCCTTTGGAGTAAGGTAGGCCAGTGCAAGGCCGGCTTCCCTCACTCCGGTGCTGGACTGAGGATGCGGCTGGTGGCAGAAGGTGAGTCTCCCTCTGGCGGCCACATGGGCAGTTCAGTTGGCGAGGGAGGGGACCCATTGTGCGACCCGGCCCCGGGAGGGGGAGGGGATGGCTCGGCCATTACAATCAAAATATTAAAACATCCAACTGCAGTAAATAGGAAGGGGGAAGCTGTAGAGATTAGCGATAGTTGGCTTCCAGTCATCAAAAGGTCTCGCACTTTGACAGATCACAGAACAACAGGAAACAGAGAGAAAGACTGCTTTAATATCACAGATAATTTAGCACCTAAGTAGTTTTCACAGTGCGTGACTGTCTAAGCTCTCAACAACACGAGGGAGGGCTGTTGCGCTTTGATGCCTCATTTTATATCTGGAAAATCTTTGTAGCTATGGGACTTTGTTATAAAAATGGTGGTGTGACTTTAAGGAACTTGGCAAAGGCAGCAGTTAATCTTCCAACTGTTAACAACTTGTGCCACTGGCGTCGCTGCAGGGGGGTGGAGCTCTAAGTTCCACCAAGGTTTCAACCCTCCGTTACACCGGAGCACGAAGCGGCCCCAGCCCCTCGCCTTCGGAACCATTCAAGGCAGTGAAAGCGGGGCCGCTTTGTGCTCCGGTGTAACGGAGGGTCGGAGCCTCGGCGGAACTTAGAGCTCCGCCCCACCTGTAGCGACGCTACTGACTTGTGCTAAGAAAAACTAGAGCAGACAGCAAGTTGCTGCACCTTTGATAATGCTCCTCATGGTTTAGGAGTGAAACATTAGGACAACCCCTTGTTCTCTTGTTAACTTAATAAAATGACCAGAACAACCTGGAAAATGCTTCCTTTTATTAATTCAAAGATACGTACCAGCTGAGAATACCTCAGAACATACTAAAAGGAGGTTATTTTATATTCTGTGCCTTTTTTATGTTGGAACTTTCCCTGCTATTTTAAAAGTAATTTTATTTCTTAAAAATCTGATATAGATGATCAGATACCTCGCTTATCTGATAAAACCTTAAGAAATTTTCATCAATGGCAGTTGATTGTGGTCTCATTCAATCTCCTCTCAATATGATCCCTCTTCAGGTATATCCACTGCTAACTGGGTAAGAGGCACTTTTCAATTGATGCTCCTCTTATATTTAGCAGGGGGAGAGAAACTGCCCCCCTTTCACCCCTGCACAGTCTCTTTTCTGGTGGCTGTTTGCAGAGGCGTATCAGGAGCGGATGCTGCCTGTAGGGGGCGGCCCCGCTCCGGGGGGGCGGCCCGGCTTACCGGGGCGCTCTGAGGCCTTCTCCCCCGGCCTCAGAGCTGGAGAAAGCCCCGGAGCGTCCACCACGACCGGTGGACAGGGCTTTCTGAAGGCGGAGCGCTAGTTAGCCTTTTTTGCACATGTGCAGAACGTTTACATTATGTTTACGTTGCGCATGTGCAAAAAAGGCTAACTTGCGCTCCGCCTTCAGAAAGCCCCTGTCCACCGGTCGTGGTGGACGCTCTGGAGCTTTCTCCAGCTCCAAGGCTGGAGATTGTGAGCCCTTTTGGGACAAGGAGCCTCTTAATCATTTGACTTTGTCTGTAAACCGCTTTGTGAACTTTTTGTTGAAAAGTGGTATATCAATACTGTTGATAATAATAATTACCCTGTTGAATTTGGGCATAACAAAGGGATGATTTCTTCAGGAAAGGGTGGATATCTGCCACCTTACGGCAGGACGGAACCACACCTTCCCCCCAAAGATGCATTTTTCACCCTCCAAAATGATGTCCACTCATCATTCCCCACTGGATAGTTCTTACTAGACAAGGGTCAAGCAAGCATGTGGACAATCTCACATTACCAAGAATCCTATCCTCAGACTGCAGAAATTGAAAAGAATCCAGGACTTGACAAGCAGAAGCAAGGGAACTGCAATAGGAACTGTCAATGCAGAGTCCAAGTCATGACGAAATGTGAAGGAAGTGTCTTTCAGATCTGCAGATCTCTGCGCAGTGAGAAGTGTGGAGGCAGCACTACCTGGTTGTGAGAGTGTGGGTGTGAGAGAATACTGGAAACTAATGCCAAAGAAGCAGGGGCAAAGAAGGGGCAAAGAAGCAGATCTGTCACCCCACATCAGATCCCCAGAGAGAAGGCATACATTTCCAAGTCTCATCTGTCCCTCTGTACCTGCCTGACTCTTCAATACTACAACACACTCACTCACAGCGCAATCCTATCCAACTTACACCACCGGTGTAACCATTAGGGGAGGGCAGGGCAGGAGGCTTTGGAAGGGAGGGGAGATTTAAATCCCCTTTGAACCCCCCTTTGCAGGGGATTTGAATCCCCTTTCTGTTATGGGGCCTCCCGTTCTCGCTGCACTGCTGGTTACACCAGTGGTGTAAGTTGGAAAGGATTGTGCTGTCATTCACAGACAGCGAGAGCAAGCGAGCGAGAGTGAGTGAGTGAGTGAGAGAGAGAGAGAGAGAGAGAGAGAGAGAGAGAGAGAGAGAGAGAGAGAGAGAGAGAGAGAGGCTACATCTGTCCCTCTACTAAGGGGAAGATTCACCTTCTCCAAGCTCCCTTGGGTATACCATTAAAACTCACATATTTGCTATCAGGAAATAATCCGACCATTCTCAATTATCAATAGAAAATGACGAAAAAGGAATGGTCAGCCAGCAGTCCTAACACCATTCTGTATATGTGAGTTATTAACCCCTTAGCTTACGCATGAACCCCTTATCATACACATGCAAGGTACTAATGCATCTCAGATTTTCCTAGTCTTTACTTTTGAAAAACTGTGCCTTAGATTGATCTTAGACTCACTTTAATCATTGCTTTTCACACATAAGCAAGATGATGTTCAAGCAAGGAAGAGGACTGGAAATGTAGGTGGCCTCTATGGCTTTTAATGATATATTTTTTTTCAGAATCATAAATTATTTATTGGCATACAAGATTCACACCATAAAAACAACAACAGGACCCACACAGCCTACCAGTCTAACATGGACCTAATTTAGACATATCACAGACAGATATTTCCCTTCAACTAACATAAGGAAGGTGGCAACTCCTACCATGACTTCCAGATGACTGCCATCTAATAAATAAATAAGTTTGTTTGCACGAAAGCTTTCATGGCCAGTAATTATTTCCAAATATTTAATTATTACGGGTACCATAGCCATGTATCCTAGGACACGGAGACCTCTCCGGATGAGCTCAATAAAGGGGCACTAAGTACTTGCAGAGTGGAATGCTGTGAATGAAGTGTGTGAAAGAACTGATGGATGCGGGGCTCCTATTGCTGTCTTTGAATAACGCGGTAATTGATTACTTCCTCTGCATCTCGGCTCCAGCCATTTCATCCTCGCGCTTTCTTAAGATAAAACAACCAGCGCTACTGACAGTTTGTAACAGCTTTCAATCTTTCAGATTGCTTCCTAGACAATGTTTCCAGGAATAGGAAACGAAACGTTACAAGCCATAAGCAACCTCCTGGTTTTAGAAGTGGGTTTTCTCTGTGCCAGGTGCAAGGGAGTGTCAAAGGGAAACAGGTTATCTTGTTGTCTTGTGCTCCCTGAGGCATCTGGTGGGGCCACTGTGTGATACAGGAAGCTGGACTAGATGGGCTTTTGGCCTGATCCAGCAGGGCTCTTCTTATGTTCTTATGTTCTTATGTAACATCGGAATTTTAAAAACACTGAACTTTGGATTTTAATAGATTCTGTCTGTCTTGTTGAATCGGAAGGAAACGAAAGACGCAAGTGGATTTTATATCTGTTTTTATTCAAGTCTGTTTTTACTATACATGGCTATGGTACCCGTAATAGTTAAATCTTTGGAAATAAGTTTGTTCTGGTCCATAAGACCCATCTTATTAACTAAAAAAGGTTCTAAAAAACAAGTTCGTATTTCGGTATGAAGCGGACAATAAAGAAGAATATGAGACACAGTCTCAATCGTCTTCAGACTGCAAGGGCAGAGGCGATGTAGAAAAGGGGTCCCTCGATATCTCCAAGCCATTACCTCAGATGGAACAACGTTAAATCTGGCCTGAGTAATAGCACACCATTCTTTTGGGTTGGTCAGAGTATATAGATAAGAGGCCATCTGATTGCAATGAACAGGGACAGAAAGATTTAAAGGCGAACACACTCTAGAAGCCAATTGATGCAGAGACTGATGGTCAATATCAGTCTTTGCTTGAGTTGCCTAAGGGCTTCGGCCTCAGTAAACATAAGTAGCGAGTCTAAGGAAAGGCCCAATGTTTTTATTTTGTTCCAAATTTGGGAAGACCACGTAGAAGACTCCTTTTCCCTGAGCATATGCTGTAATAAGCTATCTGAGCTTATTCAGAAGAACCTGCAACCAATATTTGAAGGTTAGTAACCATGCTCTGGATACCAGAGATGATTGGCCTAGCTCAAGGTACATAGCAGAATAGGTGATGCACCTAGGGAGACCCAACATTTTCCTGAAGAATCCAGCTTGGAGACTTTCAAGGGGATAGTGAATGGAGAGTCTATCCAAACTGGGATTCCATATAGAAGTTGTGTAACTACTTTAGTCTGGAAGACTTTGATTGTAGCTGGAATATAACCATTACCCTGCCGAAAGAAAAAAAAAATGGATTATGGAGTTGGCAGTATAATTGGCCAGATTAGTTACTAGTTTTTGATGTAATCTCCATGACAAATTGTAATGGAGATTAATCCCAAGATATTTGATGTTTTTAACTTGGTCAATTCTCCGGCCTTTTAGGATCCAATTACAAGGTTTTCACGACTTGGGAAAAACCATGATTTTTTACTTCTTTTAATTCAGTTCCAGCTGATTAGCAGTCAGACCTCCAGACACTTATTCATCAGGTGAGTCAATCCAACCCAGGAACAAGAAAGCATCATCTGCATACAGCAATATAGGGACGGGCGTTTGGTCTAACTTGGGAGCATGGGCATCGGTCTGAGCAACTCTGAGCATCTGGGCCAAATCAGTAAGAAAAAGTGTGAACAGGAAGGGGGCCAAAATACAACCTTGTTTCACCACTGTTGGCCCTGGTATTTTGGAAGTTAATTTCCCAGCTAAAGAATATCGGACCTGACAGACAGTGCCCGAATGAAGTTTCTTAAGTAGAAAAAGTAGTCTGGGATCAATATTTAAGTTGGTTAGTTTTTCCCATAGGATCTCCCTGTTGACAGAATTAAAAAAAAAAACCAGATCCAGGAAGGCTGCATATAGTTTCAGCTTTAGCTTCCTAGAGTACTTCTCAGGCAGGTGAGTCAGGAGCGGACAGTGGTCTACAGTGGAAGCACCACTACAATAACCCATTTGCTCCGGTCCCAAGAGGGCCTGGGAGTTCATCCAAGAGACCAGTTTGGCTAGTAAATGGCTTGCATAGAGTTTGCCCAGGGTAGATAATAGACTTATAGGCCTATAATTTCCAGGGTCATGATGGCTACCTTTTTTAAAGATGGGTACCACAACGGCATTTAGTCACTCCTCAGGCATCATACCTGTCCTGTCGACCATTGTAAATAAAGATGCAAGGACTGGTGCCCACCAGTCAGGAGCTGCTTTCAAGGCCTCATTTGGCAGAAGGTCAGGGCCTGGTGTTTTCCCCTGCTTCACTTGGGATATTAATTCTACTACCTCCTCCGAAGTTACGGGAGGCCATTCGGGTAGCACTGAGCGATATGGCTCAGGAGTAGATGTTAAACTGTCTATGTCCATATGGAACAGAAATGTAACATGTTGCCAGTCCACTGGCGTCAGTGGAGTGTGGTGGGGGGGCGGTCCGCCGAGGGGTGACACCTCCGAGGCCGGGAGAAGGCCTCTGTGCATCCTGCCCGGCCCGCGGTCCAGCCCCAAGTGACTAGGCCTATACGTCACGTTTTAGCTTTTTCGTGCATGCGCACAACGTTTTCTGAGGACAAGAGAGCCCACTTGCCCTCAAAAATGTTGTGCGCATGCACGAAAAAGCTAAAACGTGACGTATAGGCTTAGTCACTTGGGGCCGGACCGCTGGCCGGGTAGGATGCACAGAGGCCTTCTCCTGGCCTTGGAGGTAATGGGGTGACTCTTTGGTGCCACCTTTGGCAGCCCCGCAAATTTTTGGGGGTGTGCTGGGGGGTCGCAGGGTGACGCGTGGCGGCAGGGGGGTGGGCAGGGGAGTGATGTATGCCCCGCCCTAGAGTGACACGCATCCTAGTGACGCCACGTGCCACCACACTACAGAAGAAATCATAGATGGGTCTGGGCTGGAAGTACGAAGAGAGCCCGCCACTATGGTCCAGAACTGTTTGGACTTATTAAGGGTAGAGGCCCTGATCAATCTATCCCATTGCATATGGGCAACGTTCTGTCTCTTGATCTTGATAAGAGACTGTAATTGTGTTTTAAGATTGAAATATACAGATCCATCTCTCCCTCGAGTTCCTGCACTTAGCATATGTCAGTCGGATTTTGTCTTGCAATGTCCTGCATTCTGTGTTGAACCAGGGAGATGTCTTAATAGCTGAACTCGATCTAGGGTCAGTACAGCTATAACCCAATGCAGCTAGTATATGTGACAGAAAGGTCCCTAAGTTCGAAAAAAAAAAAAAAGCCCCAGGGTCAGTTTTAGCGAATCTTGCTGAAATCTATGGCTAACTTCTGTCGCTAAAAACTCTTTCAGCCTCCTATCTGAGTGTATACCCCAAGGGACTTTAGCCCAGAGGTCAAAAACATCAACTTCCTCACTCCCAACTAGGCAGCCTTCACTATCTACTTGAAGCAGCATCTCCAGCGGGAAGTGATCACTCTGGGTACACGAACCAAGCCTAAAGTCTTGTACATAGGGCAAGATGGAAGAAGGGACCACAATATAATCAACCGCACTAGACCCTGTGGGGGGAAGCAAAGGTAAATTCCCCTGAGTTGGAAAATAATTGGCTACCATTAAGCCACGTTTTGTGGAAGTGGGCACAAAATTTCATCATAAGGAGGTCTGCCATATCATGCAACTTATCCTTAGATTGCCTTTCCCATTCCAGAAAATCTGGGAGGGAGGGGCATCAGAGTCTATATCTAAGGCTTGTTGAAACGGTACCTCCAGTGCCAACCCTAGAATTCATGTCACCTAGTAGAATGTGAAAGGCAGATGGAAATTTCCCTTCCCGTTCCTCCATAAGGGAGGATATAAGATTCCACTGAAGAACCGAGTCCTTATTAAGCTTGTTTTGAATATGTAGAATAGAAAACCATAATGTGTAGATGATATTATGGTTTTACCCTGACTCAAGGCTGAGTAGATGTTGATTTGAGTAGTGCAGTGACCTGCAAAGAATACAACGAAAAGCTCTAGAAAACCAGTGTGGAGTCCCCAGTAGCTTTGCACCTTCCTTAGGAGCCTGATCACAGGTAGAGCAAGGAAGCATGATCGCTCACGTCCTTTCACCTTGCCTTTGACAGACCATGCTGCTTGGCTTGTTACAGGGATGATTTGTTCCATCCGTCCCCCTTGCAAAAGGGGAAACAGATTCTGCAAAGCGGCTCCTCGTATTACCACATCAAATGCAGGAATTCAGGTTTTTCACCCAGGCCTATGGTGATGCCATTTTAAGAATGAGGAGGAAATGGGTCCATGTTTGCAAGGCAAGTTCTTGAAGAAGGTTGAGTTCTTTCACTGAAACTCCATCAGGTACAAGAAAAAGTGAACAGCCATTTGCCGTGGACTGCCAAAGTCTGCAATGTAGATCCCTGAATTTAAGTTGCATTTAATATAATTTACAGTCATTTGGTAAGGATTTTTTTTTTTTGCTGAGATGTGCATTTTATTTGAGTCTCAGCAGGAGTACATCTGGATGTTGTGTGAGGAAGGCATGCCAGATTCTTATCCCTCCTGAATCCTTCCCTTTAGCCCCTTCCTTCATTTCTTCCCCACCCTTTCTTCTTTTCATTTATTCAAAGCATCAATGAATCAGTTGGGAGTCAGCAAAAAGTTAGCATTAATGAGATCATTTAAACAGAAATTGGCTCATTACCATGCTGACTTCCAACGTTTTGTGACAGTCATGAACTTGGTTCTTCTCAAGGCATGTTTGTCTGCCTGCCTATTTGAAAATAATGAGGCTTTTAAAAAATAAAACAGTATTTTTTTAAAGAATCCATTCAATGACATAGCAAAGCCTCCCGTTACTTTCTGAGGCTTCTGCAAATAGCAAGAGTCATTTATTTAGGTGTCAGCTTGTAACAATACATAGAGAGATAGCTGGTTTACACAAAGGATGGAAACCAAAATTGAATTTTAGGAACGCAAGAACGTAAGAAAAGCCCTCCCGGACCAGACCTAGGGTCAAATTACACAAGCTTCCTATTTCCAACAGGAATTGGTCAAATACTTCCGGGAAGCCCCACATGCAGGGGATAAAGGCAGCAGCCCCTTGTCTGTCACCAGCACCCAATGAAGGACCATACCAAGACGTTCTGGTACCTGAGGTGGTTTGACAAGTGCTGCCTCTGCTAACCTGGAAGTGCACCAGCCTTTGCTTCTCCCATTCCCTGAACAAGACAAGAAAGAGTGGGATGGAGCATGCCGTAGCCCATCTCCCATTTCTCCTCCACACTTCCTCTTCAACTCCACCTCCCACTTCCTTTTCCAATCCAGGGAGCAGCAGGAGGAGCAACAACAAACGTGGCATATGGAGGTGAGCATCCCTGACTAATCTGCTGGCTGAGGCGACTGTTCAGTTGGCTCACGGATGGGCCAGCCCTGTTTAATTAATATTCCTCCTGCAAACATGGATGTTCCATTCAGCTCCCACAAAGCTGTGAAATGCCCTCGCATTGGAGATCATCCAGGTTCCTTCTCTTCTTGCTTTTAGCTGCCTTTGGAAGACTTTAAAAAGTATATATCAGCAAGCATTAAATATTTAATCTGCTGGTATTATAGGTGTTCATGGATTGTAATAGATTATTTTAAATTTTACCGACGTGTGTTAGTGCTGCTGTTTTAATATTTATTTTGTCTCTAGCTTTTAATGTTTTTATAGTTTGATACCGTATTTTATTTTGTAAAGTGCTCTGAGTGTTCTTAACAGGAAAACAGGATAAAAACAAACAAATTAATAACAATAGTAATTCACAGTAACCTACCCCCTTCCTGGGCCTGATCCGTCAACATGAACCAATGTGGACTTGGGCCAGCTATAGAGCTGGTGCGGGTCCGAGTTGACCCATTGCACAGGCTGGGGCTTTCCCTGGGGCAAGGGGACAAATGCAGCATAGCCCATGCCAGTGCAGCTTTTTTGGGACAGGGAAGTTTAGGTAAAATTGGGCTACTCATTTACAAGTGAAATCTCTTTGGGAATTGAGGAGCAGTCATAGTAAAAGAGTCACTTACCATGTGAGCCCAGCTTCATAACTTACATCACATAACATGTAACATACTTACATCATACTTAGCACATCAAACAGTCTGGGCTTTCTTCTCATATATCAGAAAGGCTATACGCTTTTCTTAAAATGTGGCATACAAATGTGGCATTACGCCCGGGAGGGGGGCAGGCTTCTCAGAGCTATGCCAGCCATTTTGCTTGTGCGCGTCCAGCTAGTCCCCATAGGGGATGATGGGGCTCAAAACTGGGGAAGGGCATGATCACCCCCTTCCCTTGAGGAGACCTCCAGCCCTGCGCTAGATGCAGCGGAGTCTGCCCTGGCGCCGCTGCATCCAAACACGGGGCTTTTAATACGATTGGGCTCTCAGTTGCTCTTCACCTCTTTTCAAGAAATGAAGGCCTAAATAACAGCTAAGGAATGAAAACTTCACTAGAATGATTTGAAGCACAAACATTGAAACGTAACCATTTTATACAATGTCACTCAGCACTTCAACAAGTGCTGAGTGACTTGCCTCTGCCTTTCAAGTTAAATCTGATCTGCAATAGCTGTGTTACAAAGTGCTTTTCTTTCTTTCTTTCTTTCTTTCTTTCTTTCTTTCTTTCTTTCTTTCTTTCTTTCTTTCTTTCTTTCTTTCTTTCTTTCTTTCTTCTTCTTCTTCTTCTTCTTCTTCTTCTTCTTCTTCTTCTTTTTGTAAAATACAACCTGACAATCATTTCATTTCTAGGTTATTTTGTTCATTT
This sequence comes from Plestiodon gilberti rubricaudatus, assembly GCA_026170595.1. Classification (NCBI taxonomy): domain Eukaryota; kingdom Metazoa; phylum Chordata; class Lepidosauria; order Squamata; family Scincidae; genus Plestiodon; species Plestiodon gilberti. The sequence goes on along the minus strand of JANXHW010000004.1, from coordinate 83,012,659 downwards.
TATATGCAATTCCGAATAGAGTTGCTGCAAATCTCTTAAACTGACCAAGTAAACCTCAAAACAGATATGAACACTTCCTCCCACCCACCTACCCATGCAGTTTATAGGCTACCATAGCAAGTGTTGTGGATTTTTATTAAACATCCTTATGGAGTTTCTTAATGGCCACTTTCATTGTTGTGAAGAAATGCAAAGAAGGACAAGGCTTCTGTACTTCCAATAATGGGCAGCCAAACTTGGATCTTGGAAAATATCCCTAATAGTTGAGAATATTTTGTACCAAAAAAAATAATTAAAAATAATAATCAGTGTGGACATTTACCCACTGGTAACATTCTGCTCTGTGAATAAGGAATATAGAAGTGCTTCATTATGTGCAAATGTTTAATTCATACATGTAATTAGATTTTGTTGGCAAGTAATTATGGCTATATTTAAGAGTATACAAAGATGACGAACACAGTGTTTATTTAGGAAGGATATTTCCTAGGTCAACAATGAAGCCTGTTGTATTTTAAAATTTTGAGCCCACTTTTATTGCCCAGACCCTATTTATTCATATAGTAATTAGGGAGATTAGGAGGCAGGTTGTTGCTTGGTTTGTGGCTGCAAAATTATTACTTATAGGCTTGGACTAATGCCGCTTTCTAATGAGGCTTAATTTCAACTGGGGATATTAGGTTGCAGCCTGCCATGAGTGAACGATGGGAACACTGGCGTTTCGAGGGTGGTGTGGAATGGTATACAACAGGCATCATAATGAGCAGGACGCTGCTACATGTGTGTAAGTGGCCCCTCACGCTCATTGGTCAGAGCCATTTTCAGCGGGTGATGGCTAATGCGCGGGCAGCTGCATTCCACCCACGCAGTAGCAGTCACCCTCTGGGAATGACTCTGACCAGCAAGGGGGAGGGTCCTCTTACACACGTAGTGGCGTCCTGTTCCACTTACGGTTCCACACCACCCTCAGAACGCCAGTGGATGGCAGTAGCGAGAAGGAGAAAGAGAGGAGAGTATAAGGCTGGCAGGGTAGTTTGGAAGCAGTCACCATGTCATTGATGTATGGAGGAGGTATAAGAAGCCCCAAAGTACCTGGCGCTGGCCTGTTAATCTGGCAGCACCTTGCTTTGTGACAAGGATTTCCTTTCCCTGACACCCTGCACTACCTACCCCGTGAGCAAACAGATCCTGGGAGGGAACAAGAATTCCAGCTAAGGGCACTCACAAGGGTCAAACTACACAGTACAACAACCGCATGACTGGTCTTTTGTGCTTCTTTCCCCCCCTCCTGAATAGCAGCTGCAAAGGGCTCCAATATGGATTGAAACTGTGCTGTGGGCAAACGGTTAGTTACCCTTCATTCTACACTGCAATCCTGATCTGAACTTCCTGACACACACACACACACACACACACACACACACACACACACACACACACACAATAGCTGCTATTTAGATGTTAAAAACCAAGCACGCAAGAACCAATCATGTGTAGTGAGGGCCCTACCCCCCTAATATTTTTATGTCATCCCCCACTCTTCCCTGAACCCCCTCCTTTTTTCCCCATCCAAATCCATCAAGAAATCACGGAGATACAGCAATTTTTAACCAAGCGCATTTAAAATTCGGTTTCTTTTCGCTTTGCGCACCATTTGACAGCCGGCGCGTGCCAGCTGAGGGGAAAGTTTCACCGGCACGCGCCCGACACAAGCCCTCTCGAACCCCAAGAGAAGCAGCAGCGGCAAAAGTTCACACTTTACCTTTTTAATCCTTTAAGCCTCTTAACCCACTAAGCCTTTAATCCCCTTTCTCGGCGTTCAGCCAAGATCCATCAGACGGCGCGTGTATCCACTTAACGAAGTCTCGGAACCGCCGGCTGATCTGACCCACTAACCTACTCTATGCTCTCTCCCTGTATTTGACCGCTTAAAGCTACACTAACCTATTTCTAAGCAGTGGATCATTCTGCTTAATTGCTGTGGTTTATGGGTTTCCCTTGAGAGTTATGCACCGGATCTTCACTGAGGATCATCGGGGCCTCCCCAGGGACGGGTCCCCACACAGAAGGGTCCTGATCCTCTCGCTCGGCTGGGAATAGTCTCGGGCTGAGCGGAGAGGCTCCTGGCAGCAGTGCAATAGGTCTGCAGCCGTAAAAACCCAGTTTGAGTCTGGGTACCCTGTTGAGGTCCCGAGGAGCAGCGGTAGTAGAGTGGTTCGAGTCCCTCCCCCTCCTCCAGCGACGGAACTCAGGAGGTTGAATGCAGGCAGCACCGGGGGTGCGCCTCCTGCCATGGATCTGCACTGCAGGGAGTAGGGGAGGCCATTTTAAAAGGCATAACTCATGTGTACTGACAACAGCTCCTGTTCTGTGCTGGCCTCAAATGGCTGCCTTCTACCTGGGGAGCCGGCTGGGGCCAAGGATGAGGGGAATCCCAGCATCACAGCAAGGATTCAGATTGGCACCATTTCCTGACTTCTAAATTCTATCTCTTTGTGCATACATCTTCCCACCTCAAACACTGCTATCTCCTCTCCTACCTTGCCTTGCTACAATTAATGTCTTCTAGCTACCTGCATTGTCCTCATCCTGCTTTGCTACAATTATTCAAATGTCTTTCAGCTATCTACATTGTTCTTGCCTTACTTGGCTACATTAATTCAAATGTCCTCAACTGTATACATGGTGCCATGGGGCAGGGACCTATTGTGTGGCACCTCTGGGCAATCTAATTGGAAACTTTGCCTTTCGTGTTAAGCAGGCTTCTCAAAAGGACCCATTCATAGAACTCCGGAAAACCTCGCTTCACCTGAAGTGGGGGTCTAATCCTATTACCTCTGCCACCCAGTACCCCCACCCATCATCCCATTGGTTCCCAGTAACACAAAGCACCACACTTTTCATTGGTTTTCTTAATAAAGTTTCTCTTGCATTGGTTGAAAGTTTACAACTGTTGCTGCTGCATCTCATTGGAGGGAAGTTTGAATCCTACATCTGATAGGCTGTATCAAAGTGTAACTTCTTGAATCCTGCTTTGTATTGGTGCCTCTTTCTTATGTTACTTCTGAACAATGAACTCCATGGACCTGTATGAACTAATGAAATGTATATAAACCTTTGTATTGATTATGTATTTTACACATTGTGCCCTGCATTCTGTGTCCTTGGCTAGCTAAGTAAAGATCTTGCTTTTTACCCAGCGCTGGTCTATTTTGAGCTCTATTTTTGGCGCCTCCGCAAACACGGATCTCTCTTTCTCTCTCTCTATCTCTCTCTCTCTTTTTTGGTACCTTCTCCATCTTTGGAGTCAGGTGTCTGCTCACCGGACCAAAACGAGCTGAAATCACTTGCACCCCTGGGTGCTCACAACACATGCACTTGTCATAATGTGTCATTTGACCTTCAAATATGTGTTCTTAAAACAAGGCATGTGTGTCGAAAATGGAAGTGTCACACATTGTTTTCCAAAAGCTTCTGCAAATAATCGTGGCTCATTCAACCCAATATGTGTGTCGAAGCTTGTTTGCAAAGAGAGATTTTTGAAGGCAGAGCTTCCTGAATAATTCTGCCCTAACAGGGTATGTTGGAGGGCGTGTGATGCTTATACTCCTTTTGCAAGTATATTATAAACTTGTTTTTCTGCACACACATATTGGTTTAAAAAAATAAAAAAGAGCAGCTGCAGTAATAAAAGAAAATAACTTCAGAACCAGCATTCTGCCAAATGAATGAAACAGCAGGAAGGAAACCTATTTTAGAAACATGGAAAGGAGCGAGCGGGAGAAGGATACTGCTTTCAATTTTGGAATGAATCACATTGCATTAAAAGTTGATACTGCTAACGTTCCCAGTATTGTTGATGATTCAGACCAATCTTCTGCAGAGCCCTCTTAAGCATACTTTCAGAAGAGTCATTCTTTGTAAACCAGTCTCATTCTTTAGGGCAGCAATCCTATAACACTTTTGTGGCAGTAAGCCCCATTGAACACAATGGGACTTACTTCTGAGTAGATATGCCTAGGATTGCACTGTAGGTCTATTGCAGCCTAATCCTATCCCCCGCCACACCATTGCACATTATGGCATGCCACCACACCAATGGAGCACTCGGTACATACTATGGAGGGGGGGGAGAAATCAGATAGCCCACAGGAGGTATTTTTACTGACCTCCTGGTAGGCTGGTTGATTGTCTATGGGTCTCATCAGACCTGTGCCAGCCATTTTACTGGTGAAAATCTGAGTGTGAGGGGGCATGTCAGGTTGCAAAACAGGGGATAGGATCCGGCAAACATTGCTGCTGCTGGATCCACCCACTTCTGCCTTCAACATGCCCCCCTAGTTCCTCCCTTCCAGTAACTTCCCTCCCCCTCTCCATCCACAAATCACCACCCTGCCAGCCTATCTGCACCTAGCACCATCTGGGGCCCACAGAGGCAGGGATCCACCGCTACAGTTGCTTTGCATCTGTGGCCTCAAATGGCCTGGAAGCAGCGCAATCTCCATGTCATCGCAGAGCCTTTCACACCAGCGGGATGCTAGTCCCACTGGAGTAAAAGGCTCATAGGATTGGGCCATTGGGAGCAGGCAACTCATTTGCATTCTCACAAAATAAAATAAAATAAGTGACAGGATTATTCAGAGCCCAGACCTGCTTACACATATCTACATCCAGACAGCTGAGTTTCCGTAGTGTAGTGGTTACCACGTTCACCTAACATGCGAAAGGTCCCCAGTTCGAAACCAGGTGGAAACAGAGTTTGTTTCTTGTAAGATGGGGATAAGCAACCTCCTGGTTGGAGGAGTAGGTTTTCTCTGTACCAGGTACAAGGGAGTGGTGACAGGATACAGATTATCTTGTTGGCTGTGTGCTCCTTGAGGCACCTGGTGGGGCCACTGTGAGATACAGGAAGCTGGACTAGTTGGGCCTTTGGCCTGATCCAGCAGGGCTCTTTTTATGTTCTTAAGTTCTTGATGTCAGCAACAGTGACACTTAGAGCAGAAATAAATATTTAGAAATATTCAGAATGTGCAGGCATTTCCAATTTTGCCATTCAGTGTTTGAATGAGAAATTTCAAATTCAGATTTTCAGTGTTCAATGTTATCAAAAACTTTCAAACACCAAATTCCGGAATCAAAAATTATTGTCAAATGCAGATGTCAAATGTTTGATCAATATCAGGAATTAATGGCTAAACCTTGACAACAGAATTCAGTAAGGAAAATACTGAGGATCATTTTTAAGTGTTAAGAAAGCTCCAGTAAGAGTGCATGCAGAATAGCAACTAGTCTAATCGTCCAATCTGATTCTTGCATTACATTGGCAGATCTCTTGTCCCCAGCAAAGAAAACGATTATTGAATTAATTAGCTTTTTGTGCAACGCCCAATTTGGTTAGCATATCAGGTCTACCTTCCCTCTATATTAAAGTCCATGACACCTGAGCAAGCAATTGGAAATCCTGGACAAACACAAATGCTCAATGTGCAGTCCAAGATGTGCAGCTAAAGAGCTCATCAGTCAGGGAGATGCTTCCCCCGCCACATGTTTGCTGTATGTTTGAAGCTGGAGTTTTTGCACAGGACCATACTGCTCAAGCAACGGGGGTCAAATGCACATCTATTCCTCATGTTTATAAAGAAGTATGCTTCTTTGAGGGCCTTATGGCTGAAACACAGTATATACAACATACAAAGAAATATATTGCATCACCAAGTAAAGTTCTTTGGTTGTACACTCCAGTTTCTTGAATGCAACATTGATAGAGTTTTTTTTATATAAAGTATTTCTGCAGGTGGGGAAGGAGAGGCAAAAAGGTGGGACGTAACAAACAGGAACAGCTCTGGCTACTATGTTTCCTGCTTGGTCTGTGCTTTTAAAGGTAATATGCCCATTCTTATGTTTGCAGCTTGCTCTCTGAAGATTTAACATGAAAGTCGAACAGCACAATCCTAGGCATGTCTACTCAGAAGTACACCCCATTATAGTCAATAGAGTTTACTCCCAGGTCAATGCTGATAGGATTGTATCCTTACTCCCAAGAAAGTGTATAGGGTTGCAGCCTAAGTAGATGGGCAGCCCAATCCTGCATAAGATAACCAACTGGCATAAATGGCCCTTTGCTGCACCCTACGCAGGATGCCGGGGCACAATTCAGGGAAATGAATGTCCGTCCATTTCCCCCAGTGTCAGCCCCAGCAGCCCCAATGGGCCTCCTCAGATCCGCGCCAGCTATGTTGCTGGCACACATCCGGGGAGGCTGTGCACTGGCGTTGCTCGAGGTGGGGCGGAAAGCTAAGTTCTTCAGCTTTCCACCCCACCATTACTCTCCGGTACGAGCCGCCCCGCCCCCTCGTCATAGGAGCCTATCGGTGGATTGAAGGCAACGTGCAGGAGAGTCCCTGCGCGTTGCTTTCTCTCCGCTGACGGGCTCCTACGATGAGGGGGTGGGGCACCTCATGCAGGAGAGTAACGGTGGGGTGGAAAGCTGCAGAACTTAGCTTTCTGCCCCACCTCGAGTGACGTCAGTGAGGCTGTGTAAGACCGGCCAAGCCCGGGAACAGGTGAGGATATGGCAGAGCGTTGCCGATTATCCCTCCCACCTGCCTGGCTGGCCAATCACCCCCTCCCCTGCCACCCTGGCCTGCCCTCCTCCTGTCCTCCCTCCTGCCCGCCGCAGCACTTACATGCGTCCAGCAGCCGGGTCCAGGACTCGCGGTGGAGGGAGCAGCGCAGGCCTCAGCACCGGCACCGCTTACTCCAAGTGTGCCGCAAAAGTGCTTTACAGCACTTTCGTGACACCATCGGAGCATGTGGACCTTTATTTGCACAGGATTGCACTGTAAGAGGGATTATATGGAATGGCTGCCACCACTGTGTCTCCTCCATCCTCTGCTAACGTCTATTTCAGCCCAGCACTTGTTGTGATGTGCCAAACACTGTGCCACCCAACAAACTGTCAACGATGTGAGGCAATGCACAGCCTGACGACATTGCGTTGTGCGCATTGTGGTCAACTAGATGGGATGAGGAAGGGAGGCTAAGACACACAGAGTTGTAATAGCTCCCACATAATACCATCTAACTAGGGTTTTGGAGGAGCCCTTTAGCCACTGAACCTGTCACTCATACCAGTCAGGAGGCACTAAGTCTTTTCTCACAATGGAAGAGTCTGTTTAAAATCAGCCAGACTACAATCCTCTGCATCCCTAAAGCTTTAATGTTGTGTCCTTGGCCTCTGTTCATACAAGGCAGGCTGCAACCCGGCAGCTTGGAAGGGTTACATGGAGATTTGTTTAGTATTTAAAATAACTGCAGCATTCCCACCAATTAAAACTCCCCAAATACCCAGAGCAGCTTGCCAAGCTCATTGGATTCTACCCAAGCGGAACGTTCAAGTGTTCCACGCTGTGCAAAGCACCTCCCATGTGGGTGGGAAAACGCAAAGTGCTTTGCTGCTCCGAGCCTCCCACTTCATGCCCCCATGATCCATAAACAAATGCCTCGCGTTTCAGCACAAGCACCGCTGGAACTCGGAAATGAAATGTGTCAGTCACCTGTTAGCAGGCCTCTGAATAATTAATGCCGATTCGAGCTAAATGTCAATTTAATGAAGTGGAGAAATAATTAATATTTCATCACTTGTTTAGCGTGAAAGCAAAAAAAAAAAAAAAAGCCTTTCCCCTCCCTCCCGCTTCGGGTGCTATGCACTGCTCTGTGAAACTGCGGTGGGAGGAAAGAAAAGGATTTGCATGGCTGTTAGGCTTGCCAGGTTGCAACCCAGAGACTGGTATCATTGGATGGAGATCACAGAGGAAGTCGGAGACAAAGCAGCTTTGAGTTGGCCCACATATTCTTTCCTCAGTCGTTTTGGCCACCCCATTCCCCTTGCCTGTCATGTGGCAACCCAAGTGTCTTGTTCACTATGGAAAGCAAGGGAGGCAGCAGAATAAAAGAATGGGAAAAGGAAGGGCAGAATAAGCTGTCAACTTCTTTTTTCTTGCAGGGCTCCTGTGCTTTTCAAAGCTTTGTGATAACTAGAAATTCCAAATGGGTGGAACTACAAGTCATCTGCTAATTTTTTTCTCTTGCTGTACAGCTTTTAAGAGTTAAAGGGACAGAAGCAATGGCCGAAGAAAAAAGTGGGGACCCTAGATAACGCCAGCAGAACTCAGTAATTCCCAAACGGTGTGCTAGATATTGCAAATGTGCCATGAGAAAGAAAGAAGGGTTCCTCTTAGCCAGTGGCGTTACTGGAGGGGGTGCGGCACCGTAAGTGGTGGAAGGCACACCGCACCTTGCAAACTGGTGTAACTGCCCCCCCCAGTGCCATTCTAGAGGCAAAGGCAGCATTGCCTTCGTCACCGGAATGGCTCCAGGGGTGAGTGGGAGGGGCCACGTTGCACCAGTTTGCAAAACGCAGTGCAGCGCCTTGTGCCATGGTGCCAAACCCCCTCCAGGAAGCCACTGCTGTGAGCCCAAAGCACCTATCTTCAGAGGAGCTTTCCTGTAGCACCTTTTTATTTTAAAAATAGACTCCACTGTGCTCATCTTTACACAGAATTGATGCACAGACTGCATCTCTTAGATTCCATGGACATTTGGCCCGTTCATATTTTAGGCTTTTTCTCTATATGCTTATGTCTACTTGCGTGTGTGTGCGTAGATCGTTAGAAAAGTGGGTGACAAAACAGAGATCACTTAAAGCATTTTAGTGAGACGTTTCAGCTTCCACCTTCTTTGGTATGATACAGTTTCATTTAAATACAAGCCATGATGGTTTTAAGTATGCTGAGGGTGGTGGAATTCTCAACAGAGTGGCACATGCAAGAGAATAGATTCATACATAACAGCCTAGCGAGAATTTGACTCCATGCATCTCATGACACGGACTATAATCCACAAAAGCTTATACAACAATAAAAGTGTGACTCTTAATATTCCGTTGCTTTTGCTGCCATAGAGTAACATGGCCTCAAACGAAAAAGTGACTCACACAAAGATACAGTGGACACAATTATCTGAGGCCAGGTGATTCTTCCTCTTCCCCACTTGACAAGTAGACAGTTCCAAGTACAAGAGTGAAGTGTGCCTCCAATAATAATAATAATAATAATAATAATAATAATAATAATAATAATAATAATAATCCAGAAATAAAATGTGCATCAATGATCATTGTGGGAAACCTGGTGTAACTCCATTCTGGTTCTTCTCCACATAGATGTGCTGTAAATTTACGTCTCAATATTGCAAGTTTATGGTATGCATGCAATATAACCCTTGGAATTGCTGTCAGTTTCCTGCTGGGATGGGGGGGGGCTATTAGAGTGCTCTTCTAGTGCAAGACCCTTGTGCTTCAATGGTTTTTGCATTGCCAAAATATGAGGAAGTAAGTCATTTCCCTTCTTATCACAGCTATTTCCAATGACGGACAGTTCTTTATTCAGAAAAGAAGTAGGTCTCTGGAGTTTCCAGTGATAAACCAGCCAGTTTCTGCTACTCTTTTTTTTTGGGGGGGGGGAGCCAGGTGCTGTTTCTAAAAATGTTTAAGCCTGATGGAGTTGTTGGCTTCCTTTTTTTTCATTTTTTTTAAATCTGATAACTGTCCCTGCTGAATTATGTGAACTGCTGTTGAAGTCCTCGCTACAGGTTTTTTCTGGATACGACTCATTTCATGCTGGAGCTAGCAAATCATTTGTTGTGACAGGATCCCATAACCAGATGTGAGTTTGGCTCTGGGAGATCCACCAGGGACTAGGACTTCTCAGAAGCAGCCCGTTTTATTGAGTCTACTGGTTTTGCTCTTTTTATTTCAACACCAGCTAGTAAAGCATTTATTTTCATCCAGAAATGACTACATTACCTTTGCGGATACAGATTGTTTTCTTATTGCCAAAAAAAGAACAGAAACAGGGATGCTAAAGCATCTCTAATAGTGAGAGTGGTGACTGCAATGGTTAAGTACACAAGCTATGAACCTGGACATAGCTGGTCCTTAGAAAGCTTCCCTCTGACTTACTAGTTTGTGAATGCCAATTTTAAAAAGAAAAATGCGTGGAAGCATTCTAACATTTATTCCCCCTTTCCTGCTGTTGAAAGCAGGAGATGGTATCAATGATTTGGTAACATCCAGCTCAATTCCCTCAATATATTATATCAGGGGCTGCCTTGAAAAGTGTTTGGAAACTTCAGTTGCTCCAGGATATGATGGCCACTGGTGGGGAGCCTCCCGTTGGTGAGGACAGAACATGCAGTGCGGGGACAAGTGAGGAAGAACTGACCCATCAAAGTCCATGGGGGAAAAAAAGCTTCAGCCTAACCCTGTGATTTGCACTCACAGGTGACCCGTTTGCACCTGAGTAAGCAGGTAGCGCGTGCAATGACAAGGGTTAGGCTGCAGCATTTTTCCATGGAGTACGACGGGGCAATTCCCCACGAAAGCCGTTGGTTCAATTGGGGCGGCCCAACCCTGTACTGGGTTTGCTAGGGCTGGACTCGATCCAGCAAGCAAATATTACAGGGGCTGCAGGGCTAGGTGGCATAGGATCCCGAAATCCTAACCCGCCTAAATGGGTACACCTGATCCCAATCACACTGAAGGTATCAGGAGACTATTTGGGTCAAAAAGGGCAGGTCAGTGGGGACAGCAGAAAAAGAAGGCAAGAGAAAGGTGAAACAGCTCATGCCCTTCCTGGGGCAACCCCTTTGCCCATCCCAGGACCTCAGATTTCCCAGGCTGGTATCTAGCTGGGACCTGATTCCCCTGACATGGGAAACCCTGCTCAAAGAATTCCTGAGCCGAGGCATCTGGGCACCTTGTTAAGTAATCCAATATGAGCAAGCAGAGCAATAGCTGAGCCCAAGACTGGGGATAGTAGCTAAGAACATAAGAACATAAGAAGAGCCCTGCTGGATCAGGCCAAAGGCCCATCTAGTCCAGCTTCCTGTATCACACAGTGGCCCCACCAGATGCCTCAGGGAGCACACAGCCAACAAGATAACCTGTTTCATATTGTCACTCCCTTGCACCTGGCACAGATGACCTGTTTCCTGTTGTCCCTCCCTTGTACCTGGCACAGAGAAAACCTACTTCTAAAGCCAGGAGGTTGCTTATGGCTTGTAACCTGTGATGGTCTTTTCCTCCATGAATCTATCCAAACCCCTTTTAAAGGCACCTAGGCCAGGTGCCATCACCACATCCTGTGGCAAGGAGTTCCACAGATGAATTACACGCTGGGTGAAGAAATATTTTCTTTTGTCCGTTCTAACTCTCCCTCCACTCAATTTTAGTGCATGTCCCCTGGTTCTGGTGTTGTGCGATAGGGAGAAGAACCAGAGCGCAAGCCAGTGCTGCTTGCTCTCTGGTTGCCACGCAAGTGCTTTACGGCACTTGTGTGACACCCTGCCCTGGGGCTTCATCTACACAGGATCGCGCCATTAATGTATGAACTCCTAAACAGTATTCAAAAGAATGCCAGCTCCATATGAACCTGCTTATATCCACTTTAGGTGATAATCTGAGGGCCTGTTCCAGGTGGCAACACCTTCAGAAGTTAGTCAGGTGGTTACTCAAGACAGTGCCTTCTCTGTGGTAGCAACCCTATTGTGAAATTCCCTCCCCAAATACATTGACCTGTCGCCAACGTTGGCAATAATCCATTACATGTCACCTTAACTGCCCTGCTCTCCTGGACCTTTGATATTCATGGCTTACCTCTGTCATTTGATGAGTTAGGATGTCTCGGTTATATGGCATTCGTTCTTTGATATAGACAATCATATTGGTTTTGATATGTGGGGGAAGAGGGATAAAAATATAAATGAATATATAAATATATTACGCAAGTGTGTGGATTATATGTTTCAGTGCTAATGATTCTTTAAACAGTTCAGCATCTGATTCAGTGAAATAGTCTGTCATCTTCTTCAGTAAGCAATTTTTAAAGCATTGTTTTTATTCAGTTTGTGTTTAAAAATATATCAATGATTCACTGTGTAACACAAAAAATGTTTATATTTATTTTTAAATGTTTCTTGTACAATTCAGAGGTGCTGATTCCAACGGAACCCTCGAGATTTTTGTATCATCAACACTTTTTTACAGCGCAATCCTGTGTAAGGATACGGCCGGTGGCCCAGGGCCACTGGTCGGATCCTGAGCCTAGGCTGAGCCCTAGGCAGGCCGGAGGTCTACTCAGGGAAGGGGATGCTTGTCCCTTCCCTGGGTGTAAATCGGGGCCGGCCCGATGGGCCTCCTTGGATTTCCACCAGCTAAATAGCTGGCAGAAGTCAGAGGACGCCATGTAATGGCCTAGCCAGCCCAGCAGGGACAGGGATATAGCGGGCACCATCCCCTACCCCCTCCCGGGCTGGCTAGATCAATGCCCCCCTCCCTCACCCACTGGACTGCCCACGCGGCCACCAGGAGAGCGCTTACCTTCCTCTGGCAGCTGCTTCCTTGGTCTGGCAACTGTGTGAGGGAGACCGACCTTGCGCTGGCCTCCCTTACTCCTGAGGCATCGTGAACATGCTTTATGGCACGTTCGCAACGTCTTGGAATGGCAGAGCGCTCGCTGTGCTGTTCCTGAGCTCCAGTGGATTGAGCTGTTACAGCGCAATCCGATGTAACATTTGTGCTAGTTTAACCAGCAGTGCAGCGAGAACGGGAGTCCCCAGAACAGAAAAGGGATTCAAATCCCCCTTGAATTCTTCTTTTGGAGGGGATTCGAATCCCTTTTCTGTTCTGGGTCCTCCCGTTCTCGCTGCGCCGCTGGTTAAACCGGCACAAAAGATATGTCGGATTGCACTGACACAGCCCAGTCCAGCCTAAGGCCTCAGTGGCACAATTCAGTCACAAATGCAGCCTAAGTGCCTTAGGCTGAAGTTAGGACTGAATTGTGCCGTTGAGGCCGAATTTGTGCTGCAATTGTGACAGACATAGGACGGGTTAAGGAAAGTTGACCAATTCCATCCTAAGTTCGGCCTAAGAGCTATTCCGTCCTAAGTTTGGCCTAAAAGTGGGCGTGTCGGGGGAGTGACGGGGGCGGTTACGAATTTGGGTCGGATTCCAGACACTGGAGAGCTCCGACACGCCCCCTCAAGCACAGCTACGGAACAAAATTTAGGTCGACAAAAAAGGTGGACTCAAATTTGAGGAGACCCATAGGAGCCATTTTACCTTACACCAGTGGTGGCCAACTTTTCAACATGAATGCTGGCCCTTTAAATGGTTGTCTAGGTGAGGGCATTTCAGCAGGTGCAGCTGCTTTAGCAGCACCATCAGCACTTGCAGCTGCCAAGATTCTATCTTCTGCACAACTCTTAAGAAGGCAGAGGCCCTAATGGTGGAAGGTTGGCCACCCCTGCCTTACACACTCCAGCCCTCTCCTGAAAAGTTCTAACACCCTACTCCTGAGTTATGCCTGAGTTAGGACGGAATAACTTACAGCCCGCTCCTGCCCACAAATAGGCCAGCAGAGTGAACGCTCCGCCAGCCTAAGGAGTCACAAACATGCCATAAAGCACGTTTGCAGCTCCTTGTGGGTAACTGGTGCCAGTGTGAAGGCCGGTGCCTCTCACTCAACCGCTGGACCGACTCCGTGCTGGCCACGGCAGGTAGGTCTTACGCCGGTCGGCACAGGGGCGGGGGGAGGACGGACAGAGATGGTGAGGGAGGGGGCCATTGGCCAGAACAGGCTGGGAGGGGCGGAGATATCGGTGGGGGTGGGGATATAGGCACTGTTAGAACCGTTCACATGAACTGGCAGCAACTCTCCATAGTCTCAGGGTGAAACCTTTCCCAGCCTTACCTGGAGATATCAGAGATTGAATTTGAAACCTCCCACATGTTCAACATGTGTTCCGTTACAGAGCTACAACCCCATCCCTGTCATTCACAGCAGTCAATTACAGTGGCATTGGAATAAGCAGTTAACGATCTAGAATTTCTCTATATGCACATACCAAGCAGCTGGTGTGCTGAATAATGATCACTCGTGAAAATTTTCACTTAACATTTCAAGAACTTCTGGGAGAAATATGCATTACTGATTTGAAATTGCCACCCAAATCTTTGTTAGAAGCTTCTGTGATTACTATAAATGAGATCTGAAATCTGATATATTAGAGGCATCTGAAAGTGATGAATTCTTTTTTTTTTTTTGTAAAAGAAATCATAATGACACTTTGGGAGAGCAAAAAGTAGAGATATCTAAACTCGATGCATAGCACTAATTCACAATGGCATAATGTTAAATTGTTACAGGCTCTTCACTGGCAAATCCATGAAAATTAAGCTTTCAGATTCTTGTATTTCGCAAAATGAATACTAATGACAGCAGCACTACTCAATGCCAGTAATAGACAGGTGTGTAAAGTATGCATTTAAGTATGAGATGAGTAATTTATTTTTTAAAAATCTTTTTTTTCCCATAGCCAAGTGCTGACTTTGAAGAGGTAATGAATATTTCATTATCCCACTGGAGCATCTCTCTAAAATTATGTACCGTAGATACACAGTGATACTTAATTCACTCCATTTCCACTGGAACAAAATAAGTTCTTAATATCATTTTACTTCAGTTTCCCCTGAATGGGATGAAGAATGGTATCAATTGCAGACAGGGTTTCTCTAAAATAAAAAATAAAAATGCATTTGCTTTTCCCTTCACCTATAAAGGCAATGCACCTATCATTCTCGCGTACTTTTTTATTCATTGCTATCTCCAACTGTGAAGACAGTCAACAGCAGAGCTGGTTTTAAAATAAAGGAGCCTTACAGAAAACTGTCACCAAACAGTTGTATTAGACCTACTGATATCAGGAAGTTCAGAGCTTCGCCTGAAATGCCGTTCGCTCTGTTTGTGTGTGTGTGTGTGTGTGTGTGTGTGTGTGTGTGTGTGTGTGTGTGAGAGAGAGAGAGAGAGAGAGAGAGAGAGAGAGAGAGAGAGAGAGAGAGATGGTTTTGAATTAATGGCATAATCCTCCTTACCTCCTGCACAGGACCACTCAGAAGAATTTTATCAGGGGGTACAGTTTCTTTTGGATCCATTCCCTTCAAGTGAATTTGGCTCCTGGGGCCCCCTTTTGACCCATTTTTGGCCCTGGGCCTGGGTACGATTGTACCCCCTTAACCCCGCTCTCAGAGACTCAGCTCCTGCACTTATCTCCTGCCTGCCTGAGGTAGCCACTGCATTCCTGCCAATGGTATTACTATTCCTGTTGTACATGAAGTCTTGGAGGACCGCTCCCCCTTGAATACATCAATGGGGATGGAGAATGCTGCCAGGGAAGGGCAAAGGAAGTCTATGATGGTGCACTCCCCTCCAGTAGCGTCGCTTGAGGTGGGGCGGAATGGTTCCGCACTGTGCTAACCTCCGTGTACTCTCCGGCATGAGGCGGACTTGCCCTCTCGCCGTCGGAGCCATTTAGTGAGGCAAAGGCAATGCACAGTAGACTCCTAACACTCATGTGCCCTCACGAGATGTTGGCGCCACCATCTTGGTTCTCGCAAGATTTTGTGAGATCCAAGATGGTGGCGCAGGGGCGGGAGTGCATTTTCACACGAGAGAGAGAGAGAGAGAGAGAGAGAGAGAGAGAGAGAGAGAGAGAGGCACATGCAAGGAACTTTTTTTCTCCAAGTCACACTCCCCAAAATAAGCTCCTCCCTCCCCCATCCCACCAAAGTACATTTTCCAAAGTACAAAAATAAGCCCAAAGCCAAAATCAGAGAGACAGAAGGGCTCCAAAAATAATTACAATTTAAAATTCATGTTAATTAACATTTTATTCTGATGGGGCAGATAAGGGGCAGGGCTTGGCGTACCCCCAACAAGACGTCCGCATACCCCTGGGGTACCGTAACACAAGTTGAGAACCCCTGTACTAAGCCACAGAAGGCTGAGTCATTTGTTATTCTGGTAAAGCAATGGCTGCACTATCTCTAACTGCAGGGATTAAAAACTATCTACATGATTAGGCCATGTTATGATTAGCCCTAAATAGATGGGTGGCGATATGAACACATACTTAGCTTGTGAAGCACTATTCAAGCAGTTCAGAAACACTGGCAGAACAACATACAAATCATCCCATCATAGGTCATTATTATTATTATTATAGTGAGTGAAATTTAATACCAATTTGCTTCTTGGATGTTGAAAGCTGAAAAAAAAAGTGGTGCCAGCTGAGAGGCCGGCGCCACTCACTCTCCGCCAGACCTGGAACTGTGCCCGAAAACTGTGACCTAGGGAAGGTACGTTTTCTGCAGGTCAGGGCAGGGGTGGGGGAGGGTAGAACTGGGCGTTCCGGGGGGGGCTGGATTGGAGGGGGTAATCGGTGGCGCACTCTGCCGAATCCTATTCCCCTTCCCAGGCCTGGCCAGCCTTACACCAGCACCTTGGATTTGTGCCAACCATTTTGCCAGCACACATCCAAGGAGGCCCTTTGGGCCTGCTGGGGCTCTACCTGGGGGAAAGGGACGAACGTCCCTTTCCCCCAAGGAAATCTCCAGCTCCGTCGGCACAGGCCCTATCCTGCCTAGGATGCAGTGGTTGCCTTAGGTGTGCCACCACTGCATTCTACAGATGATTGAGCTGCCCAAGTTGTGTCATTATAAGTAATTTTGTTTTAAAGTTGTTGAGAAAAAAAATTGATTCCCGGGCGGGGCCCACTGTCTTTTTGGAGTTTGAACGTTCTCTCCATGTCTGCGTGAGTTTTCTCCAGCCCAGAAAGCTCACATTTATTTCAAATTTTTATATTAGAAGTGTTCTTGGTCTTTATTTAGATCAAGTTTGGTGATGTTTTTGTGACCAGAAATATGCCGTGAACTCTTGTTTATATGTATCAATTAGCCTACTATAAAATTGGTTTCGTTATAAGTTCTTTCGCTTAAAGTTGCACTTTCCAAGAACCTATCAACAACTTTAAGTGAGGACTTCCTCTACTGTTTAAGGGTATCCGGTTCTTTAATATTCCAGTCTAGCCCACCAGTCCTGTACTATTCATTCAGAGTGCAAAATGTACAATATACTAGCAAAGATGTACAACTTGGTACTAAAACAAGATAGTATCATATCAGGCAAACAGGCTCAGTATTAGAACAAGAACATTAGTACCCTGAGTATTTGCTTAGGTATTAGGAATAAATTCCTTCTATAGAGAATGGGAAAATAAATTAATGAACATTCTACCATCTCAAAATTGATGATCTACAAAGTCAAAATATCATAATCTTTTAAACTGGACATGCTTCATGAATTTCTGGGATAATGCACATTTGCCCACAAATATTAATCACATGTTTAATGTTTGGTGCTGTTAATATATGTATTGATCAAGTGAACATTTAGCTCAATTTGTATCGACAGACTGAACATGCTTTGATTTCTATACCTGTATTTAATGTTATATGTTTCTACAAAAAATTAACACACTTCATACTGTCAAATAATAAATAGTAGAAACTAACAACCAGTAAGCACAGCAAAATATGTATCCATATATTTTTGAACCCTGTACATTTTCCATCTGGATGAACTGAGGATTTGTTTGTGTATCTATGTTCAGAGAAGGAAATGGAGATGCAACATAACAGGTTTTGTATAAGGTAACTATAAAGAGCACAGAACTCTGTCTGAAACGGGGGGGGGGGGGAAGTGTGTTTCCAAGGATTAAAATACAGCTTTCGATATAAAATGGCCACTGTAAAAATGGAGAGGCCTTTGTCTGCTATGAAATCTGAACCGTGTAACACATTTCTACCTCGAAAAATGTTGCCCATGAATAAAAATCCATTCTTGGCATGTGTATTGCTGATATTGACTATCTTAAATGAAAACGTTGCAGATGACTGAATGCAGACAAAATGGAAACCGTTTTCAACTGTTTGGTAAACAACACAAACAACATCTACTCAGTACACTGCTCCAACAGAAGTTGGCTTGGGGAGGAAAGAAAAAAGAGATATCGAATATCATTTGTGATCCTTTTCATTTGTGGAATATACTTCCTCAGAATAGGTGGCAATGTGAGTTGAAAACAACATAAGGTGTTGAAGCATCTCGCGCTATGTTGATACTTTCTGAATAGGTATAACTTTTACATGAAATAACTGCAGACTTGTGAGACTACCAGCGCAATCCTATCCAACTTACACCACCGATATGAACAGCGGTGCAGTGAGAACAGGAGGCCCCAGAACAGAAAGGGGATTCAAACCCACTCTAAAGGGGAATTCAAAGGGGATTTAAATCTCCCCTCCCTTCCAAAGCCTCCCACCCTGCCCTCCCCGCTGGTTACACCGGTGGTGTAAGTTGGATAGGATTGTGCTGTACAAATGGAGGCAATAACTAGAATCAGATACTTGTTCTGTTGCTTATCTTAATACAATTCTCAGCGTTTGAGCAAAATGTCATAAGAGCAAGGCTGGCGCAAGAGCCTCTGATACCTGAAATGGCATGCCAAATGCTGCCCCCCCTTACCTGATAATTTGCCAGCCTCTGCGCCTCCCACTCTCCAATGTTCTAGCTCATCTCAGCACTCTCCTCCCCTCTATATTTCCTCTTCCCTCGGTCCTGTCTTCTTTTTTTAATCCAGGAAGTGGAAGGAGATGGAAAGAAAGTGAAGGCAGAGATGGGTGACCCCCACACCAATTTGCTGCCTGAGGTGACTGATTCAGGTGGCCTCATGGATGGGTCAGCCCTGCATAAGAGACAGTTCCCTACTTATGGTCTTTGTGGTGGCAGAATGTGCACTAATAGAATCGCTTCCAAACGTCCACTAAAGTGAAATAATGAGCCAAAAGTAGATACTCCTGCCAAGATGAACTGTCTGAAGAATTTTCAGGGAAACAAAATGAGATACGGTTAGGAAAATTCTCAAGTGATTCTGTATGTTGAATATTGTAAAATCATACAAAAGAGAATGATGTGAAGTCCCTAAAATCTGTACTGATGAACCTAAATGAAGGATATTACTCTATCAGTGCAATCTTTGTGTAACAGTAGGTGCACTTACACTGGTACATCTGCTGTTACACCGGTGCATCTACAGTTACACCGGTGCAAGGTTACATATGATTGCGCTGTAAAAATGGTGTATTTATTTGGGGATTCTTATCCCACTTTTATATCTCATCCCATAAAATATATTGATGGAACAGTATTTTAAATAATCTAAAATAAAGGCCAGCATGCACAACTGTGTGCAACCCCTGGTTATTTTAGAGTGTGAAACAGCTGTCTTGATTTATAGGCATGAGGGCATTCCTAGTCTCTCTTCATATCACTATTTTTTTTTTCAATTTCAGACCTTTATTGGCATATATTATTTACACACAACACAGTAAACACAACCACAAAAAAAAAATCCACCAACATAAAATTGCACACGTAATGAAGTCATCACACTACGCTCTGGTTTGCAAAACAATTTTGCATAAACACATTAAGATATTTGGATATCCCTAATTGGCCCATATAGTGCCTGCTCAAGAGGGATGCCAGATTGGAATCCATCTGAAAGCCAGATGAACCTGAACTAGAATTGAACCCACATGTTTAATAGTTAGACTTCCTGCTGATGGATTGTGTCATTGAGTACAGAAAATTGCTGTCAATCCCATGGAATTAAATTGAAAATCAAATTATCCCATGAACCCATCTCACAACATGCAGTAGTACCATTCTTATGCACCAAGTCTCCATCTTTGACTACCAGCCCAATCCTGTGCACTGCCCTACAACCGCGGGACAGAGTCCCAGTATTGTAAATGGCTTGGCAACACCATGCACAACGTGCCACCAGGCCATTCCAAGCTGCAGCTGCAAAATGGCGGCAGCATCGGAGGAGCTGTACCTCCATGGCATGGCTGCATCAGTGCAAGTGGCAGGGAAAAGGATTGGGACCTTAAACAGCTCTTCCCTAAGGAGCAGTCTGAACTAATACACACAGCTAGACTATCATCTTACTTTGTACTCTACAGCTGCTACCTGGGAATTGACTTTGGCGGCAGTCGCGTCGCTACGACGCGCAAACCTCAGAGCGGGGGGGCGCGTCGCCTTTAAGGGAGAGGCTCAGCCCCCGCACGTGACGTCACACGCAGGAGCAGAGCACCCTCCCCGCTCCGTTTTCGGCTCATTTTGGAGCCAAACGGACACAGAGGAGGGTGGGTGGGCCCAGCTCCTTCACCAAACTGTAAGTGGGGGGGTCGCGCATCACCCCTATGCGCGCGACACCCCCCGGCGGCCCACTCCCCGTGCTTCCCCCTGTCGACGCCCATGTTTGGCGGGCAATATGTAGAGCTTGTTTTTCTGTTCCTGACTGGAAATTTCCTATCTTCTGCCTTTGTGGTTTCAGAAAAGCATCTTTCAGCAGTGCAATTAATACAAGTAAATGAGTATAATTCTGTATGTTATTTTTCAATGGTAAAGGAATGAAGATGCAACATATGTAACTCCAATAATGGGAGGTTGATGTAAACTTGCACCCTGTTTCAGATATTATTATAAAAACACAATGCCTCCACAAATGCATTGGTGCAACTTTGGAACATGCTCCTTACAAAGCTGTATTACCTTCTGTAATACACAGAGAATAATAATTTCATGAAAATATTTTTAGCCAAACGATCCAACGGAGTCCCAGTTGTCAGTATTATCGTGAAAAGGGCCACCTTAAAAGCACAAGTTCAATCATATCTTTAGATTCCACCTTTCACAGATGTAATGTTTGCACTTTTATCTGTCCTTGTCCAGATTGTGTCCTATCTAGAAAGCTGATCTGAACATCCCAACCTCCATTCACGTTTATCTCGAAAGAGACTGTGACATCTCCCTCCCCTCTCTACACAGGGAGCATTCTGGAATTCCATGTCCACCCGGGAGGGGCAGAAGAATATTCGCAACTGACAGTTATTGCAGGAGTCTGACAGTTACTGAGCCTCCCCATTATTCCCCATGGCTGTGGAGCTAAAACATGTCCTAATTTAAATGTTTAACTCTCCTCAAACTCAAACTAATTGTTTAGACTCTCCTACAATAAAGCCAATGAGACACGTTTTGAACATTTCCTTTGAATGGTGGCCAAAAACCTTTCTCAGAGAAAAATAAGGAACAACCCCTTTAATAAGAATATCCCTACTCCAAACCAGTTTTACAATTCAATCTCCTTTAGGACTAACACCATTTCAGGTTCATGAAGTCTGGGATACCCTCAGCTCTTTGTATGGTTTACCATAATCCCATCATTAACAAGACACAGACTTGGACCCAATAAATTTCTACCCATCCCTCCTCCAGTATCAAACTTTCATTCTTCAAAAACTCTCTGAATCAATTTCTTCTCCTCCCCTCAAGTCTCTCCCACCACCCAGAAATCTCACCAGGCATTTCTTTATTCATTCATTTAAACCATCCCTTATCCTGTTATCTGTAACCTCCTACCTCATGTCTCTTCTTTTCATGCCGGGCAGGCAGCTTCTCCCTCCATTTCTGAGACTGGTTTTGGCAAGCAGCCCAGGAGGCACCTCTATACTCAGTCCTAACTCAGTGACTTCTGTTGCTAAACTGAGCCTAAAAGGTCTCTGAAGCATCCTTTAGATGTGCTTGTTCCCATGGAGATCAGAACTCAGGCACAGTTATGTCATAAGAGGTAGGTGTGGTCCCATAGGCAATGTTGCTGGGGTGGAAAGGTCATCATGTCTGCTGAGGTCAAAAAGCAGGGAAATACTGGACTAACCATAGGTAGTGAGCAGTAAACTCTTGAGTATTCTATTCCTGGCATCTTTTTCAGACTGGATGTTAAACAAAATAATGATTGCGGAAGGAGAGAAGGTAGACATGATGGGATTACAGTCACTACTGTTAGACTGTGAGAGATAGATTTCATGTTGCAGGGAGCCCACTGGGACAAAGTGAAGGGGAGAAGGCTATTTCCCCCATGTTTGAAAACTTGAAAAAAACAAGTTACTCTGATGTATCTCCAACATTAATTGGAACATACAGGTTCCTTGCATGGCAGAGCACAAAAGAGAAAGGAAACATAGTAGAACAAAAATCAAAAGGAAAAAAGCCAAGAATGCCAGCCAACCACAAAACAATGACTAAGCAAACAGAAAGCAGCCCCATAGAACTTAAAACTGGCCACCCCTAACAACAGAACAAGAGCAACAGGTTTGCTGTATTGGTGCCACAAGTCTATTGTTTCTGCACTGTGACACTTAATGCTGCCACAAAGCAGTTTTCTATAGATATGTGCACATGCCCCACTTCCCTGAGTGGTAGGGGTACCTCTCTACCTAGATTCAGGCTTCCTTTAGAGGAGAAATCACTGGAGGCTTATGGTGTCTTTGTGATATTTGCTTTAATTACAAATACGGGGGGGGGGGGTTTCCTGTAGCTGCAGATCCGCTTATCTGCAGTTGGCCATGCCCACTGTACCCATTACATTTCTTTTTTTTATAGAGCTGGCACCAGTTCAGAGTTTTTCTTGCTTAATCAAAATGCTATAAGCAGCATGTTGCTTATAGCAACAAAGAAGGTAAGCAGCCTGCATGCTAGAGAGGCTCCGTTAAACAGGAAGCAGGAAGCTTCCTATAAGCTTGCCTGCTTCGTCACTATAAGCAACATGCTGCTTCTAGCAAGAAACACACTGACCTGGCGGCAGCTCTAAGAAGAAAAAAGGGGGGCACAGGGATACCATTCCCCCCTATCTGTGAGTTCCCAGTATCCATGGGGGCCCCAGGAACTTACCCCCCATGGATACTGGGGCCCATTGGATGGAGTTAGGTAGCATGTGCTCCTGCAGGCAGCAACTATATGTGTCTTCTAAAAGCAGTAGCATTGCTAGTCTGCCGGGGGGGGGGGGAGGAATGAGGTTTTTTTGTCATCGCCTGCCCCACCTGCACTCCAGGAAGTCTTCATTTTAAGACTTTCAGGAACTGGGGCGGGTGGGAAGGCCAGAAAAAAAAGCACTGAAAACTGCGCGAAACTGCTCCGTGGCTGCAAAAAGCAGCCGCGGAGCACAAACGCCTACCGCAACTCCTCCTTGTGAGGAGACCACAGCTGTCACCTTGGGGCACTGCATCCCCCCAGCCCTGCTATGCCACTGCTTCTAAGCATGTCTGCAGCTCCTGGCTGCCAGTTCCTTCCCTTTTTTGCTTCCACTGCAGTCCCTTTCAGATCAAATCTCATCTCCCTCTCTCCTAGAATCTCTAGCACATACTGTCTTTGTTTCTCTCACTGACTACAAAAAAGGAGAATTAAGTCTTCTGACACACTTCAGTCCCTCCTCTCAAGTAGATGCACAGAATGTTGAGGACCTCTATTCAGGACCACCAGAGAGCTGTTAAGAACCATTAACTAGCCTCCTGGCTTTTTAGCATAATGAAGGACCAGCTAGCTAGCATTCCCGAGTGCTCGCCTATTACAGTATTATTTACTTTTGGATATGCTGTATATTTTCCATGTCAGCCAACCAGCCTTTACGGAAAAAAAAAATATTTTGAATGTAAAACAAATGTATTTCTTCATCCCTGTCCTTCTTTCTCCTTGCTTAAATCCCAACCCTCTATAGTCCCCGCTTTCTGATTCCCATCTCAGTGCTTAGTATTACAGCATGATCTTCAGCGTCTGTACTCAGAAGTAAGGCCATGTGAGTTCAATGGATCCTACTTGTGTATAATTTGTTTAGGATCTCTCTCTCTCTCTCTCTCTCTCTCTCTCTCTCTCTCTCTCTCTCTCTCTCTCTCTCTCTCTGGCTAGTGCTTCATAGATGTTCACTCATTTCATTTTTCCAAGTGAATGGTGTGCTCGAATGGAGGATGAAATATTTCCTGGATCCATCCCTGATAACCTTGTTCCCTTCTTGTTCATTCTTTGATACAATTTTTAAAAACTAGGTCATCTTCTTGGGGATAGCAATCACAGTCAGTTGGAGATGACATAGTGAACAGGATTGACTACATTGTCTATGTGAGAGTGATCACTGAGGGCAAACAAAGCTACTGCAGAGTGAGGGCAAAGATTCCTACATCTCTTTTGTCTCACTCTGAAAAGGCATTCATCCCATTGCTGCTGATTATGAAAAAAAAATCACTCCAAAAACCAAATGTGTGCATAAACCTACTCATTTTAATGCACTTCAGGGTGCTTACATCTGTATTGGGTTGTACCGGCAGGTGCCATATTAGCGAAAATGATTGAAAGCTGCCATATTTTCTCATAATTAAGAAGCTATGCCATGAAAACACCTCACCATATCCAACTGATGCAAAATCACTGCATGCACATTTTAGAATGTTCCTAGTTCACAAAAAGTTTGAATCAGGATATGTCAACGTAGGTTTTCAAAGCTCTCCCAATGTATCTCTACCCTTAACTAGTTAAAAGCCTTCAGGCTATCTGGATAAATGAAATCATGTTGGGCTTCAAAAGGGGCAATAATTTCTGTTCAAATCAGACAAGCACTGAAAACCAAGGTTGTTGAGAAACTGCAGTGACAGATCTACCTTTCTCAGGAAGGGAATTCTGCTACCTGAACCAATTAGGACAGAGCCTTGCGGGAACAAGCTTTTTAGCCAGATTTCCAATACTTTGTCCTTCTGGCCAATCCATAAAGTCAGTTGTACTTCTGCAATGCTAATTGGCCAATGGTGCATGTGGGAGGCAGCCGTTATTTTCTGATAATTGGGACTTGAGGTACCTAAAAGTCAATCAGCAGAAGAACTGTGCAGGCGAGTCACATTATTAGAAAGGAAAATTTCAAAGCTCAAGTCATAAAAGACATGGAATCTTGACATGAAGCATGACATGGGCACACGCTTGAGTGTAACTGATCTTTTTGGAGCCTCAAGGGGTGAGCTGAGGTCAGCTGTTGCTTTATTGAAGCCGCTTCACCAGACCCTGATCATTATGACTTTGATTGTATCATCCTATTGAAGGAAGTGAACCTCGGTTTTTCTTTGATTCTCTCTGTGCTTCAGGCCACTTTCTGGTTCGCTTACAACAGATCACATTCATTAAAGGTTCGTTTGCCCTTAATAATAATAATAATAATAATAAAAAAATCTAAAGGAAGGGGAACTCACAGGTATGTTCAAACTCGAATAGGCCATTCCATGACTCATGGTTTTCTAATAGGAACAACAGACACAATATATACAGAATATTAACAAAAGCCTTTTACTACTGCATTCAGATTTGCTGAAAGGCTATACCAGAGTCTTTTAAACATTTGATTTTATTGCAGAAGCAATTCATGGCTGCACTACACTGCATCTTGTCGCAGTTCACACTTGTGTTGATTTATAGGGATTGCACACTGGTTTTGGACTATTTACTCTACTTCTTGCTTCCAACTCATAGATGCACCTTGCTTACACAGCAGTGGATTATCCTGTGTGGAACGAGATATCTAGGGCTAGCCTGCCCATGAGGCAGACTGAGGCAGTTGCCTCAGGGATAGAGTGGCAGGGGGTTGCCTAACTCTGTCTGTCTGCCCACTCTTTCCACTCCTCCTCCTGCACCCTGGATTTGAAAAAGAAGTGGGGAATGGAGAGGAAGTGAGGAAGAGAGGAGAATTGTGGGTTCAACATTCTAGTTCACTCCTCTCCTTTCCTCCACACCTCGTCTTCTATGCTGTTCCTCTCCTCATTTTAAGTCCAGGAACATGCAGAGTTTAAGACATGCAGCGGAGAGGGAGTGGCAACAGCTGGCATACTACAGGATAAAGAGCAGTATTTGGCATACACGTCAGGCACTGGGAAGTTTGGAGCTGATCATAGCAATATCTTTACTTTCTCCAGTGCTTCCAGCAGCCTAATCCTAATGGGCTGTCCCACTGGTCGAACTGGCGTTCCTCCAGCGCCAGTTGCCATAAGGCAGCTGTAAAGCATGCTCCGGCAACAGGGGGAGGGCGGAATGGGGGTGGGGAGGGGCATAACCAGGCAGGCAGGGGGAGGAATGGGGGTGGGGAGGCTGTGGGAGGATCTGGTGGTAATGACGTGCAGGATCATATCCTCCATTTCTGTAGCCTCCCCGTCCCCTTTCTCTCCTTGGACCTGTGCTAGCTAAAGAGCTGGTGCAGGTCCGAGGAGACCCATTGCGGGGCAGGAGGTTTATGGAGAGGAAAGGGGATTTAAAACCCCTTTCTGAGCTGTTCTCAGTGGTGTCCCTAGAGGTGGGCGGTACTGTAAGTTGCACACAGGTCTACACAGCATTACACGGTGGCCCCGCCCACTCAGTGACAGAGCCATTCCGAGCAGCGAAGGCAACGCACAAGGCGTCTCCTGCATGTTTCCTTGGCTGCTCAGAATGGCTCCAATGGTGAGTGGGCAGGGCCTGTGTAGACCTGTGTGCAACTTACAGTACCGTCCCCCTCTAGGAATGCCACTGGCTGTTCTCAGTTTTGGAGCACAGCTTTGCATGGCACAAGGACAGCTTCAGACACTAGCACAGTTGTGTATTACATGCATATTATTATTATTCATATTATATTGTGTAGGATGAATTTTATAAATTGGCTTAATTGCAAACTAACTGGCACATCCACCCCCTGGTCATTTTTCTGTGAACCTGATATTAATATTGTCAGACCTTTTGCCTAGTTCAGACATGTATCTGCCATGGTATCTTTTTTTTTCTTTTTTTTTTGCATCTGGAGCAAAACCAGCAAAATGTTTCATGATGTAGAGACCCAGGGTGTTGCTTGAGCCCCTGGCATGGCATTCTGGTCCTTGCTAGATTCAGCATTGATGGCCCCGCTCAGCTCCTCCCTACTGGCTGTGGCTGCCAGCCTCACCGCTAATCAGCTGAAAGGGCTGAAAGAGGAGACAAGGAGGACAAGTTGGAAGAAGTCAGGGGAGAGAAGGGAGAGACAAGAGAACCTGAGGGGGTGGAAGGGAAAGGGCAAGGAAAGGGGGAAAGCGAAAGAAGAACTTCCCCTGGAGAGCAAGGGGGTACCTTCTCTGAGCCCCTACAAGAGTTGGAGACTGCCAGGCAGTCTTTGACACCTGGACAGAGGGGAAGAGGGGCACCTTTTGTGAGGGCTGGTTCCTGAGAGACCAGACAATTCCCTGGACCAGCTGGTCCAGCTGACCAACCAGGCCTTCAGATTTCCCTGAGCGGCTGGGGCAACCTAGCCCAGATGGCTGCCGCCTGAGGATTGCAGAGCGAGCAGCCATGGGCAAACTGCATGAAGTAAGAGACTGTGAGCATGATGAAGTAACCTGATTTGTGTCATCTCCCAGTGGGGAGAACCAGAGGATGCAGCTTCTGCCTTTGTTGCAGTATGTCTTTCCTCCAGCGTACTGACATAGATTTGCCACCTTGGGATGAGGAGGAGGGGCAGCAGCCGTGATACAGGATTGGTGGGGGAGGAGCAGTGAATAGGAAGATAATGAAAATGGCAGTTGGGTATTGGTGGCCTGTGAGCTGCAAGAGGGATGAATTTGGATTTGGGAGTGCAGGTAACTCATGGGGACTATTGACTGGAAAAAGGAGTGTTGGAAGGAGTTGAAGACTGATTGACTGGTAAGAAGGTACGGAAGAAACATCTTTCAAAGTTACTGAAGCGCCATAGCAATTACCAACGTCAATTCCCAAGGTGCATGTAACTTACATTCTTTTTGCTTTAAAAGCAACGCACAGTGAAAGAACCCCGCTTAATACCCAACCAGCCAAAGTTGTTTGTTTGTTTCAGAAAACCAGACTATTTTTAGTTTCCAACGAGTGGAGAAATGCTATTCTTTCAGCTGTCTGCTTCGAAAGTGGAGCTTGCTTCCCTGACTGCAGGCTGGAACTCAAAGCATAATACATGCACCCTCATAGGAGCTGCAGAAAAAAGAGAACTGTGCGTGTGGCAGGGGAAGTCTTTTCATTTCACTGAAAAGCATTCACTGAGAAAGGATTGCAGCTCAGGCAGCCTCAACAAAGAAAGAAAGGAGAACTGCAGTTTTCAGGGTCTGTGCCTTTCTTAAGGAAACGGTAGGATCTTCAAACCTTCCACCTAAGCCCCTATGGCTACTTTGTAATTGTGCCAAGCTGCAGCAGAAACAAGCTCTCCCATTTTAAGTTCAATCTCCCTTCCTGCATTGGGAGTGTTACTGCATGGGGAACGTGTACATAAAACACGCACACAGATAAGTACATTGTAACAACTGCAATTGAGCACAACAGCCGTTTATAGCGGTGTCTTTCAAAATGCATGACAATGTGTCACTGTACTTTTCTGCTATTTCCATTCCTTCACGCTTGGATTCCCGCCCCCTCCCGACACCCTCAGGGTGATATAGCTAGTGCTTCTCATCATCATTCAAAAGGAATGGGCTCTTCACCATGGGTGATATCCTGAGAAGATATTCTCCCCCTTTAATACTTTGGTGCTATGGGAAATGTCATTCATTTCAGGATTCCAGGCATGATTTCTGCCTTCCTCTCTCTCTCTCTCTTCCTCTGGCTTCAGAATTGACATCATTGCATTCACAGGTTGTTTTCTGCTTGCCTTTTTTACTTCCTGTTTGGGTTTTGTTACCATAGACATCCCAGGACATGCATGGTGCACTTCGTCTACATGTATGTACGAGATGGGTTGTCAACCCCTTTCCACCCGAGTACCACCTCCAGTGCCACTCTCCTGCTGCGTGCCACTGGAAGTGACTGGCAATAACATCACCACCAGTTACTTCTGGGTTTTCAGGTTTTTGGAGGCCAGAAAAGCATCACTACCTGGTGAGTTTTAGACTGGCAACGTTTAATCACCCCTGCAGAGCTGGGAGACCGAATTGTATGGTCCGCCCCCAGAGACTGATGGATCCGGATGGTTTCCTGAGGGCTCTGGGGGAATTCCCAGCTTCCCGGGTCAGTGATTCATCTGATGCTCTGGCTGCCCTGTGGTGTGGGGAGGCAGCTAGAGCCTTGGATCAGATCGCTCCCGAAAGGCCACGGCCTTGCCGTCGAGCCAAGGCGGCTCCATGGTTTACTGAGGAGCTGTGGGCAATGAAACGACTGGGCCGACGCCTAGAGCGACGGTGGAGGAAAACTTGTGATGAATCTGACCGAACACGGGCTAGAGCCCATTTCAGGGCCTACTCCATGGCGGTGATGGCAGCGAAGAAGGCGTTTTTCTCTGCCACCATTGTGTATGTGAGTAGCCGGCCGGTGGAGCTCTTTCGAGTTGTCCAGGATCTGCTCCACTCGGCTCCTGTAGTGAGTGAGTTGGAGTGTTCGACGGACCGCTGTAATGAGATAGCACGGGACTTTGCAGATAAAATCGCTCAGATTCGCTACGACTTGGACTCTGGTGTAACAGTTTCAGAAGTTGTCCCTACGGCATCTGTTGATACCATCGTTATGGATTCTTTTCACCTTATACAACCTGAGGATGTGGACAGTAGCGTCACTAGGATGCGCGCCAACCTGGGGCAGGGGGCGCGTGTCACCCTAGTGACGCTCTGACATCGCGGCGCGGGGGACGACCTGGCTGCACCCTGCTCCGGGTGCCTCCCCCCCATGTTGCCCTCCGGACGCTCCGAGGCTAGCCCGGGAGCCGGCCTCGGAGCGTCCGACCCCGTCGGCGCTCCAGGGCCTTCTGAAAGAAGGCCCATGCAGCGCGTTCATCCGGGTATTTTTTGAATTTTCACGCATGCGCAGAGACCGTTTTGAGGGCCTTTTGCCCTCTAAACAGTCTGCGCATGCGCGAAAATTCAAAAAATACCTGGATGAACGCACTGCATGGGCCTTCTTTCAGAAGGCCCTGGAGCGCTGACGGGGTCGGACGCTCCAAGGCCAGCACCCGGGCCAGCCTTGGAGCGTCCGAAGGGTGGCACGCGTCACGGAGGTGACGCGTGCGGGGGTGCGCGCGTCACCCCGTGGCGCGCGTCACCCCCTGGCGGCCCACCCCACCACCACGCTCCAGCGACGCCTCTGGATGTGGATAGGGTCCTCTGTAGTTTGAGACCGTCTTCCTGCCCACTTGACCCTTGCCCAGCTTGGCTAATATGATCTGCGCGGGTTGGGCTGGCCGATTGGGTAGAACCCATTGTGAATTCATCTTTGCGGGAGGGAGTGCTATCTAGCATCTTGAAAACCACAATTGTGCGCCCCCTCCTGAAAAAAACCATCTCTGGATTCCTCCAATTTAAATAACTATCGGCCAGTTTTCAATCTGCCTTTTTTGGGTAAGGTGATTGAGTGGGTGGTGGCGTCACAGCTCCAGGGGATACTAGATGAAACGGAGTATCTGGACCCTTTTCAGTCTGGCTTCAGGCGGGGCTTTGGGACATAGACAGCCTTGATGAATGTCTGATGAACTCATGACAAAAGTCCTTTTATACCATGGTTGGGGGGGGTAGGGGCTGGAGTTAGCAGACGCTAGATAAGAGGAGGAAGGAACGAAAAGGAAGCACATGATAGACAGCACGTAGGTTTAGCAAATAGCATTAGATAGCTAATAGAGAACTGAGGAATGACTCCCATTCCCATTGCAAGGGGCTCAGAAGGGACTCTGCTCTGTCAACATTAACTATATTGTACAAGGGTACAATAGCCAATATGTGCCATAGCTATGCAATGGCTGAGAGAGGGACTGGCCTCCTGCTCTGAAGCCTCCTGCTCTCCCCCCCCCACACACACACTGGATACAGCACACACCTTTTCGGTGTGGCTGCACCAGCAAGGGGGGGGGGGAGATAAGACTAGCCTGTAAATAGAACAGAATTATTTAGTTCAGAACCACAGCAGGGACAAACAGTCAAAGGCCACTTCCCCATGCAGCACAGTGCCAATACTGATTGCTGCTATTTAAAGTTTAGAAAGCTCCCATGTAAGGGCAGACTATTAATTCTCTCTCTCTCTCTCTCTCTCTCTCTCTCTCTCTCTCTCTCTCTCTCTCTCTCTCTCTCTCTCTCTCTCTCTCTCTCTCTCTCATTACATACTGCTATACATGATCATTGTCTTTATTTTCATAAGGATGTATTATGGAAAGCCTCGATGCAGGTACTGAGTCATCTGCCCATTCTGAATGGAGTTGCACTCCCCCTGCAGGAACAGGTGTGCAGTTTGGGAGTACTTCTAGATTCACAGCTCTCCCTGGAAAGCCAGGTGACGGCTGTGGCCAGGGGTGTGTTTGCCCAGTTTCGGCTGGTGCGCCAGCTGCGGCCGTACTTGAGTCGATCGGACCTGACCACAGTGGTCCACGCTTAGTGACTTCAAGACTGGACTACTGTAATGCGCTCTACATGGGGCTGCCCTTGAAGACGGTTCGGAAGCTGCAATTAGTGCAGAATGCGGTGGCCCGGGTGGTTGCTGGAGCTAGGCGGTTAGACTCTGTTGAGCCGCTGCTTCAGCGGCTGCACTGGCTGCCCGTTCGTTTCCGGGCCCAATTCAAGGTGCTGATAATGACCTTTAAAGCCCTTCACGGTTCGGGTCCAGGATATCCGAGGGACCGCCTTCTCCCATACATTCCGGCCCGCTCACTTAGGTCATCTGAGGTGGCTCTCCTGCGAGTGCCACCTTTATCGCAAGTTAGGGGAGTGGAAACACGTGGGCGAGCCTTCTCTGCTGTGGCGCCACAACTGTGGAACTCCCTCTCAGGGGATCTGAGAACCACCCCCTCCCTCATGACTTTTCGGCGAGGGCTCAAAACATTTTTGTTTCGTCTAGCGTTTGGGTGATGGGTCGTGGTCTGCCTCCTGTGTCTCAAGATGCTCTGCCAAGCTGCTTCTCTGCTCCATACTGTCGCCCCCTCCCCTAGTGGATTTTATTGTTTTTAAATTTGTGTATGGTTATGTATTGTTTAAATTTATTTTATGTATTATTTTAAATTTTGTATTTTAACCTTTGTTGTAAGCCGCCTTGGGCATTTGCCTTTCGGCATAGGAAAAGGCGGGATATAATTTTTAAAAAATAAATAAATAAAACACTGGCGGGAGGCTCTGGGCAGTTGGGAGGCTCTGGGCCAGAGGGAGAGCCTCTTTCAGCGTCCCCAAGAGGCTCGACCAAAGGCAGGAGCTTCTTGGGAGTGAAATGTGGCGCTGAAAGTGTCGTGTCAGAGCAGGGATCCAGAGGTCCAGCGGTTTGAGTACCACCAGCAGTCATCTGAAGTACCACTGGTGGTACTGGTACCACTGGTTGAGAACCCCTGTACTAGAGCATGCATGTTTGCCAGCCATTGAGCCAATGGGCGCCATGCACCTACCCAAAAACTAACACAAAATAGTTAAAGAGAGGTCACCCCCAAAGAGGAAGAGTTCAAAGAAATTAAAATAGTAAAATAGCAAGGGTGGAGTGAGGGTAGCCATTTAATCCAAAAGAAACCAACTTTAATATTGAATTACTGGACATAATCGGGTGTGTCACTGTTTTTAATGCAGACCGATTAATACAATAGGGCTGTAGAACACTGGCGTCACTACAGGGGGGCGAAGCTGTAAGTTCTGCTGAAATTCGAGCCTCCCTTACACAGAGGAACGAAGCAACCCCGCTGCGCTTTGCTTTCGCTTCCCTGAAAGGCTCCGACGGCGAGGGGGCGGGGCTGCTTCATTCCTCTGTGTAAGGGAGGCTCGGATTTCAGCAGAACTTACAGCTCCGCCCCCCCTGTAGTGACGCCAGTGCTGTAGACTGAAGCAAAACCTTTGTGTCAAATTAGGAGGGGTGGGGAGAATGGACTAGCAACCCCAAAAGGGGAAAATCCCAAAACACAACAATGAGCACTGCAAAATGGCTGAAATAAACCTAGGTTATGTGGGAGTCAAATACTGTAGTTTTGGCTCAAGGTGGGGGGGAAGGAGGGAAGCAGGGGAGGGATACACATCGTGGAAGAGATTCAAGGAAATTAGCTGTCTACAAACTAAAAAGATTTTTAAAAGCTGGAAAAAGTTGTGTGGGAAGAAAACATATTACATCCACAGAAATACATTCCAGGAGTGTCTCAAAATACTGGGTGTCGGGGGTGGCAGTACCTAAATGGTAAACCTTATAGAAAGAGGAGGAGGAGGAAGAGACAGAAAGGTTCCTTGGAGATGGGAAAGCTGAGTTTTAAAAGCAAAAAAATGCAGAATGTCTTGTTTTCCCAGGAGACTGCAGTTTCATAGCAGCTTAGGCACGCTTCAGACAGTGAACAAATTGCATAGAGAGGATTGCCCTCTAAAACTGACTAGATTCATGAACTGTGATTGTGCAGCAGGAAAAAACACTCACACTCACATATACACACCCCAGGGAGCAACTGGAAGGGGGGGAAATGGAGAGTTCTGGTGAAGAATGGAAAAAGAAGGGGGGGGGGAGAAAAAAAGAGAAAAATTAAAGAAAAACTAAGGCAATTGATATCTTCTAGCATTTGCTGAACCACATATTCACCTGATGCATAATGAAAGAAAAAAAGCTCGTGTTTAATAGTCACTTCCAGGTCCCCAATGTCCCAGAAAATGGGAACAAAATTTGGATTGTTGTGTGGGATGATTATACTGTACATTTCCCACAAGTCAAGCGGGGAAAGGTGGAAAGGGACACTGATTGGTCACTCTGCCTACTTAACACACCTGCTGGATTCCCCTTATCTTTTTAATCACTCAAGGAAGGGAGAACTGGAGATTTAAAATTTGGGCTGAGTCAGTCTTCTAGAAGTAGGGCTCTAGAATCTAGACCACTGACTCAGCCCAAAATTTAAACCTCCACTTCTCCCTTCCTTCCTTAAGTGATAGGGGGAAAAGATAAGGGGGAAAATAAAGGGAATATATCTAGGGATAAAAGGTAAGGGGAATAAGATAAAAAAGATAAGGGGAATATTGAGAGAGAGAGAGATTGAGATGGTCCCTTGCATGTTGGGGGAAATACAGAGAGAGAGAGAGAGAGAGAGAGAGAGAGAGAGAGAGAGAGAGAGAGAGAGACCAGCACTGGACCACAGTTTAAGAGACACTGGACTAGGGTGTGCACAACAGATTATTTTGTGACGTTCCTGTGGGGGCAAGGTCCATAAAGAAGAGACATCCTGAGATCTGATCTGTTCAGATTGTTCTTTTATTCCCCCGTTGTTGTTCTGTTCTTTTATTCCCCCGTTTTTTTCACCTAGTCAGATGTTGCAATGCTGAGACATACATGATCAGGTTAGATCAGGCACCCCTAAGCTGCTGTCCCTTTCTTGGAGTTTTCCATCACTTATGCTTAGCCTCAGAGGAGCGGGATAGAAGAAGAGTCACAGGAAAAAGAGGCTCTTTTAAAACCAGGTTTGGGCTCCATGTTCTGCTGGACATTTACCCATGAGAAAGACACCTCTACTTCTCCCGTATCCCCCAATAATGTTAGGGATACAAGTCACAGGTTATTGTTTTTCAGCAAAGATGGCTAACTAGTGGTGTGTGGGCAGATCCAGCCCCTAAAGCCCCCCCCCCAAAGTGGGACAAACGGTTTGCCCAATATTTCACAGAAGAAAAGACTCATTTTTAGTGCTGCAGAGAAGTTACATAGAACAGGTGAAGACTCTATTTATTACCTTTCTATTTCTTCCATGGTGAAATTCAAAGCAGCTGTCTCCTATGGAGGTAATGCCCAGCCTCTGGCTTATTTAGCTTCAACAGGGTGGCTGTATCCTGGGCCAAGCCATGCGCTGAACCTTGCAGAGCCTCCTCCTTTCCGTACAATCCAATTAGTGTTTTATATATGCAGAGCAAGGGCACTTACTCAAGACCTCTTGACAATTAAGGCACAACTAATCTAAACTGTAATCCTGACTATGCACTTTTGCATAAGAAAGCCTATAAAACCAATATAAAACAGTGTGTGTAACATTGTAGCTAAGAGAGTGAGCTATGAATCAGGAAGAAAGTCCCTGGTTTAAATCTCACTTTGAGTGAACTCACTAGTTGGCTTCAGGGACTATAGAGCTGTGCACCTGGAGATGAAATGTGCTAAACTGCCTGAGAAACTCACAGCCCAATCCCATTCTCTCTCTCTCTCTCTCTCTCTCTCTCTCTCTCTCTCTCTCTCTCTCTCACACACACACACACACACACACACACACACACACCATCACAGTGACATCAAAATGGCAGCCACTGCATCCTGTGCAGGGGTGCGGGACCGGAAGGTTTCTGCAGGGAAAGGGGATGCTTAATCCCCTTACCCTGCGTAAGACTTATAGCCTGCAATTGGTCTCCTCGGACTTACACTAGCAAGTTTGTACATTCGTCCCCTTCCCCCAGTGTAAGCAGCGCGAGCAACAATGGGCCTCCTCGGATGTGCACCAGCTGGCACACAACTGGGGAGGCCATTTAAGGCTGGCCCGGGCTGCAACAAGGCTTGGGATATCGGCGCATCGCAGCAACAATATCCCTGCCCCTCCCAGCCTAGGACAGCCAATGGCACCCCTCCCTCCCCACCCCTGCCCACCCTCCCTACATCCCTGCGCTGATCGGCGCAGGACTTACCTGTGTCCGGTGGTGCAGGTCATAGGCAATGGCCTAGTAATATGCTTACCATCCATCCCGGAACGCCCGGGACCGTCCCAGGTTCTGGGCTCCGGTCCCGGATCGGTTCTGGGCTTTCCGGGCCCGGTGGAAGCCTCCGCCGCTTTTAAAATGTAAAAACATCTTTTTCCTGTCGGCCATCTTGGATCTTGCAAAATCTCACGAGATCCAAAATGGCAGCACCCAAATCTCATGAGGGCAGGTGAGGCAGTAGTACTTTAGAACTGGGAAAATCTGGTAAGACTACCTAGTAAGTGGCCTTGGCCTCGGCATCTGCACCGCTTACTCTCCAGGTGCTGCAAAAGTGTTTTACGGCCCTTTTGTGACACCCAACGCTCCACCAGTGTTGTTCTATGCTGGATTGTGCTGATAGTGGAGTCTGTGGTTCCACAATCACAATGGAGTCTGAACGTTTATCAGTCTGTGGGTACACTCAATCACATTAGGAGGAAAATATTCCATCATTCTGGACTCCTAAAAAAAATTAAAAATGAATGTTTCATTGGAATGACTAGGTAAAGAGGGGGAGGGTGACTTTACCAGGGTGACTTTACTTTTGGGCCCAGACAAACTGGTCTATTATATGGAGCGTGCGTACATAAATTACTTCTCTTCTCTTTTATTATACTCCTGGGTTCTCCTTTTGGCATGCAGCTGAAACAGGAATAAAGATGCATTATGACACTTTTTATGCTATAATAGTAATAGAAATCTTGCCTGAAGCAGCTTACCAGTAATTAAAGAAGCTGATTTCACTGAAGAAATGTAAATGTATATGCAAATCAGGCCTGGCCCTCAGGCTTCTATGTGGCCCTTGGTGTGTTCAAGGTTGTGCCGTACAGTTAGTTTAGTATTCAGCCTCCCTTTCCTCTTATCACCATGGTGCTTTT
This sequence comes from Plestiodon gilberti rubricaudatus, assembly GCA_026170595.1. Lineage (NCBI taxonomy): Eukaryota > Metazoa > Chordata > Lepidosauria > Squamata > Scincidae > Plestiodon > Plestiodon gilberti. The sequence continues at coordinate 82,976,311 of JANXHW010000004.1, read as the reverse complement.
CATTTCTTTCCCCAACAATGACTTCACAGCTATGTAAAAATATCATTCTTTTTGCATAAAATCCATCCTCCTGTACCTCTAGGTTTCTGGATTATGCTGTCAATTTAAAACAGAGATTACAAAGGGAAACAAGTCTGCATCAAGATACAACAAAACTCCACATAGTCAGGATAGTGCAATGTAGATTATCGTATTTTGTTTTACTGCAGATTACTGTCAGTCCTAAGCCCCATAATAAACATGTATGTTACAAAGTCCTCACAGCCATTGTCTAACTTGGGCAGAGCTGGAGCTCTGTGGCCAAAGTTGGATTTTTTTTCCAATTAGGGATGTAAACACAAAATTACTCCTTTCAGATTCTACTTCATTGTTTTGTTGGGTGGCCTGATTCATTTCATTGACTTAGGGCGCAATCCTGTGTAACGCAAGAGCTGTTGCAAACGTTCCATAAAGCACGTTTGCGATGACTTTAGAGTAAGGGCACCGGAGAAGGTAAGTGATCCCCTGATGAGTCCGGAATCAATCTGAGCAGCGAGGGAAGGGGGCCATTGGCTGAGCTGGCCTGGGGGGACAGGGATGGTGGCCACCATATCCCCATCCCTTTCCTGTGCCGGCTTCACCATTACACGGCCTCCTTGGACTTGTGCCGGCTAAATAGCTGGCGGAAATCCGAGGAGGCCCATTGGGGCATCCCCGCATTATACCAGAGGAAGGGGACAAATGTCCCCTTCCCTCAGGTAGACCTCCAGGCTGCTCTTGGTACAAGAATAGGATACTTACACAGAATTGGGCCGTTATTTAGACAGTTTGAATCATTTTGTGCCTATTTTGAATAGTTGCCTCATTTTAATTTTGTCAGTCAGTCAGAAACCTTTATTGGTATAGACACAATCATACATACATACAATTATAAATATTAGATAAACACAAAGCAATAAACAAGATCCTATCCAAAATAATCATTAACAGCCATTATACAGTAGGTTCAGTAGAGGCAGCCACCATGGCATAATCCGTTGCATAATCAATAGGAGAAAAATTGCTAACATATTGATGGTTAGTTTGGTAGAGGATGAAAATAAAAACTGGATGATATACCTGAGTCGGGCTCCCCCTGCATGTATAACAGCAGTGGGTTGAGAATGTCTTGCCGAAGGTCATCATACCATATGCAGTGTAGTAGCACATGCGATAGAGATTCAATATCTGTCTGATTAAATGGGCAGCGTCCCTGTAGTTTAAGGATTGAGCGAATCTGAGCTCCATCAAACTAGACGGCAAGGCTTTACACCTGGCAAGGGTGAATGCACGCCTTGCCTGGGTGTAATCAAGGAGAGATAGATACAATGGGAGCTTACCAAAAATGCAGGGGAGATGGAAATAGACAGGCGAGAAGCTTTTAGCTGCAAAAAGAATACTCTGGTTTCTCTTCAGATCGTATAAATCTTTCACTTTTTAATTTTAATTTTTTTAAAAATGCAAGGGGCAAAGTTCAATTCACTGTCATGTTTATATTGCTTTTTAGAATTGGATGAAATTTACGGAAATAGAAACCTTCCATAAGCCCTCCATAAAGCCAGTCCTAGGAAAGATAGATGCAGGAGTTCCCAAGGAAATGCAATACTGCCATGTGTTGCAGATTAAGAGATGAGTCAAAGCAAAACTAACACAGGCACAGATTTGGGGAATGGTCCTGGAATGGTTGGGTTGAACTATGAATAGGAAGATGGGTCTGGGTTCTGGAAACAAACAGAGGAAAATGAATCACACACAAGAAACATGGTAATTTTGATGGGGAGAAATAATTGAGGAATGTCAGGATATTTATAGATTTCATGAACACCCCAAAAGATCCTAGAAACATTTGTTCCAAGGGAGAACTCACACAGTGCTGAGAAAACAGCCAAAAATCTGTGCTTTTCCATGTTCATAGTTCCCTCCCAAGGACTGATTGGCAAAGGAAAGGAAGCACCATTTAGCAGCTTTCACTCAGCTGCTATGTGCCTGAAAGACAGCTCAGAGCTGTCAATCACATTGTCACTTGCCTGACCTCCCCTTCCTCCCTCTAAGTGCTTGGAAATCTCATACATGGAAGAAAAGGCTCCAGGCAGTTAGAGACAGATGACGAGAAGAAAGGAGAAAAAAGCCAAACAAAGCTGCAGTTCTGGCCTGCTTGGGCGGAACCATATTTCATTTAAGGCTTCTTCTGATGTAGCTCCAAAGTGGTGTGATCTGGGTTAGACTGTGATTCTTTCTTTCTTTTTCTTTTTCTTTTTTTGGCTATATATTTAATTTTATTAATATACAGCTAAACAAAACAAAACAATAAAACAAAACAATACAACCTATTATGAAAGATTACAGCAAGCGTGAAGCAGTAAATCCTACTTATATACTATTATATATTTTCTACTTATAATATCTAACTAAGCCTATATCTCCAATATAAAGGTAAAGGTAAAGGTATCCCTTGACAATTAAGTCCAGTCGTGTCCGACTCTAGGGAGCAGTGCTCTTCTCCGTTTCAAAGCCGAAGAGCCAGCGCTGTCCGAAGACGTTTCCATGGTCATGTGGCCAGCATGACTCAACACTGAGGTGCATGGAATGCTGTTACAGTCCCGCTGACGCAGTACCTATTAATCTACTTGCAATTTCTTGCTTTCAAACTGCTAGGTTGGCAGGAGCCGTTGCATGGATTCGAACTGCCGACCTTTCGATCGACAGCTCATGGTTCAGTGGTTTAACCCACTGAGCCACTATTCATTAAATCCACATTTCATCACTTCTTCTCTCATCTCTCTCTCTCTTAAAAAATCTATGGACTGTGATTCTTTCCTAATCAAATACACTGTTTTTTTAATTTATGATGTTTAACTTCAATTCCACCTCCCATCTTCATTTTAAGAACCATGGGGAACAGGGATAATATAATATAACTTTTGTATAGAATTCCAGAGTATTCAAAACATTTTAAATTCATTTATTATTATTATTATTATTATTATTATTATTATTATTATTATTATTTAAAAAAATTATATCCCGCCTTATCCTATGCCGAGGCAAATGCCCAAGGTGGCTTACAACAAAAATTAAAAAAACATAGTTTAAAATACAGAAATAAGTTTAAAACAATACATACTTAATTTAAAAACAATAAAATCCACTGGGGGGGGCAACAGGAGACACAATCTTGAGACACAGGAGGCAGACGACAACCCATCACCCAAACGCTAGACGAAACAAAAACGTTTTGAGCCCCCGCCGAAAAGTCATGAGGGAGGGGGTGGTTCTCAGATCCCCTGGCAGGAAGTTCCACAGTTGTGGCGCCACAGCAGAGAAGGCTCGCCCACGTGTTGCCACTCCCCTAACTTACGATAGAGGTGGTACACGCAGGAGAGCCCCCTCAGATGACCTAAGAGAGCGGGCCGGAATGTATGGGAGAAGGCGGTCCCTCCAGATATCCTGGACCCAAACCATGAAGGTCATTCTTCATTGATACTTACAACAGCCTTGTAGGATAGGTCAGTGATATCCCTCGGTTGCAGATTGGATGGGGGTTAGCCAAGCTGAGAGATAGGAGCTTGCTAAGGCCAACAACTATGTTCATTTCAAAGGTAAGGTTTGAAATAGTGACTTCCAGTGGAGTAGTGGAAAATGCTGATAGGTCAGGATCTCTTAATAACAACTCCCAAAGCCATGCCCCCAAGGGGTACTAGGCAGTACCAAGCATTTCAGTTTATTAAAACAAAAACAAAACAAGGATTTAAGGGCATACAACCCTGACAATCTCTTGGCAACTGCCCTCTAATCTTCTTCACCCAGCTGCTTCTGTAGCGCTCCGTGTTTCAGCCACATGCTACGCGCTGCGGCAAGGAGAGTCATGAAGCATATGCTGCTGTGAAAGTTGGGCAAGTGCAGACTCGGGGTCCTCCTACTTAGCGGCACAATCCTGTCTGACTGGGGAGGTCATTGCTGGGCCTCAGCACCGGCGCCGAGTGTCGCAAACGTGTGTAAGGCACATTTGCAACTACTTGGGAGGAGGTGCGCTGGCGCCAAGGACTGTGCCACCTCCCCACCGGCCACCGCTGGACCCTGCACCGTGAAGCGCTTAAGTGAGTGGGAGTGGGTGGGAGTGAAGAGGGCGAGAAGGCAAGGCTTCTTCAGTTCTCAGCATTTTTTTGGATTCAAGCATGAAGGTGGGTGGGAGGGGAGGGACTGCTTTGGCTCTGCTCTGGCCCCAACAGCACTGATTGGGTCTTGCTGCTGCCCAATCAGAGCTCTGATTGGGCCATGAGAGCTGACAGAGTGTGCTCAGTGTGCTCTTTGTTGCTGCAGTGGCATGTGTGGTAGGTAAGCAGGCAGGCGGCTCAGAGGAAGCAGAAGCAGCAGCAGCAGCAGCCAAATGCAGGCTGGTTTCCAGTGGCGTTCCCAGCCCTCCAGGCACCTGGGGGGGCGGGGTTGGAGCGCCCCCCCAAGTAGCCGGGCTCGGGGCTGAGCGCCCACTCCGCGTGTCCCCGGCCTCCGGAGGTTGCGCTCCGAAGGCTGGGGATAAGCCCTCCTTAAAGCGACCGCCCCGTTCGGCGGTCGAGAGCTTTATGAAGAAGCCGAACGCGTCGCTGGCTTTTATAGGGTTTGCGCATGCGCAAACCCCCAGCGATGCGTTCAGCTTCTTCATAAAGCTTTCGACAGCCGAACGGGGCGGTCGCTTTAAGGAGGGCTTATCCCCAGCCTTCGGAGCGCAGCCTCCGGAGGCCGGGGACACGCGGAGTGGGCGCGCTGCTTCGGAGGGGTGCGCCAGCCGGGCTCTGGTGCCGCGCCGCTCTGCGCAGCCCCGAGCCCGGCTGCCGCGCCCCTCACCCACTCAGCGCCTGGGGGGGAGCACACCTGCTCCCCCCATATAAGAACGCCTCTGCTGGTTTCCCCTACCTCTCTCTCTCTCTCTCTCTCTCTCTCTCTCTCTCTCTCTCTCTCTCTCTCTGCCGCTTCTTCAGCTTCTGCTGCACCCAAGAGTGACCCCCACTTGTCCCTCCTATGCTCCCAGCAGCACTGCAAAGATGGCATTTAAGGCAATGGGGCTGCAGCAGATAAACACGGTAGCCAGCTACATCTACATTCTGCATGTGCAGAATAACTTATATATGTATAAGATGTAACAGAAACAACTTTAATGCAATGGGATAAATACTGCCGAAGCCACAGGGTTGTCTACAAGTAGGTCTTATATAGCTATTTCTCTGCCGCTGCCATCTCCTGCCATGATCACCTCTCAGACAAGACAGGCGTGTTGAGACAATCAGATCCGAATGTGTGTTCATGAGAAGTGCAGAGGGAGGGGGAACATCAGGGGGGAGCTTACAGCCCTGCCAGTGCCACCCCCACATGCACACCCCAGCACAGCACCCACCCATTTTTCTCATTAAATAGATAGGGACTTGCGACCAAAGACTCAGGGCTTGGGGGCAAAGTCTTGGGACTTGACTTGAGACTTGAAGTCAGAGACTTGATCCACATCCCTGTGCCAACGCATAGCCTTATTTATTTTGGACAGTGAAAAACATAAATAACTAACTATATAACATATGTGAATGCATGCTAAACCTAAACAAAGTCAAAGAAAAGAAAAAAAATAAACATAACTTCAATGAATGTTGTGGACGATTGGATGAAACTGGATGAAAGAGAGAAAGGGAGAAAGGAGGGGTATAAATTCTTTAAATAAACAATCAGCGCAATCCGACTTAACTTTTGTGCCGGTGTAACCAGCAGCGCAGCGAGAATGGGAGACCCCAGAAAGGAAAAGGGATTCAAATCCCCTCCAAAAGAGGAATTCAAAGGGGATTTGAATCCCTTTTCTATTCTGGGGCCTCCCGTTCTCGCTGCGCTGCTGGTTACACCGGTACAAAAGTTAAGTCGGATTGCGCTGTAAATAAATAAATAACCTAACAGATCTAAGAGGTCCTGACATACCTTCTGCCAACCCTGGCTATGAAGTCTCTAGTAATACAATTATTACTTTATTAGTAATAAGTAATTCATTTCTTTTTACTTTATTAGTCATAAGTAATCCCCAAGTTTAAAGTGTTGAATTTAGTTAGTGTGTATTTCTCTGTATATGTGGTGGCAACTGTGACTACTATCACCATAACAAATACTTACATGAGTGTATTTAAGTATCCATTACATACAGAGCGACCATTGTGGAAGCAACAAAACTGACAAAACATTTGTGGTTTCAAAAATGGTTGAGGCTGCGAACAGAATATTCTCCTCAGGAAAATCTTTCCAATCTGCTTCAAAGCACAGACAGTAATCTCGGTTTCTCTCCCACTCCTCGCTTGAAAGCTGCTTGAAACCCCTGCTGTTGAAGCTCAGGAGTTTGCCAACACAGGAAAAAGAGAGCCCTTCACTCAAACGGTTGAGTATCCTTGTCTCATGATGTTGCTGTTACCTTGTTGTGCACAGGAGGAGGAGGAGGAAGAGGAGGAGGGAATTGGGTGTCGGATACAGATTCAGCAAAGCATAGCGACCTAGGTCACCTCCGCTTGCAGACTGGTTAAGGTTGACGACCCTCCAGGACTCTGAGAGTCTCTGGGAATCTGCAGTACAATCCTTCCAAGCAAAGTACCACCTCAAACCGCAGAAAGGATCTGAACGTTTTTGAATGCTTGCTCATATCAAAACAGATAATTCCCAGCACATGGTAAGCTAAGCTGTTTAGCTTAGCTTACCATTCTCCCTGATACACTATCTTTCCGTTTCTGGGGAGTTTTTTCACATGAAGGAGCATTATGACTCCCCAAATCTGCAACTTGAAACTGATGCAATGAAGTCTGCACCATTTCCCAGGGCTTAATTTGATCTAGCACTCAGGGTTTGACTATGGTTGCAGTACCAAGGCTCTCATACTTGCCATGCCATGCCATTATTGTGTACACCTGTAGGATGGTTAATGCCTCTCCTCCACAATTGAGGACATTCCAGAGAGTCATAAGAACGTAAGAAAAGCCCTGCTGATCAAGCCAAAGGTCCACCTATTCCAGCATCCTGCTTTGCATAGTGGCCAACCAGTTGCCTCTGGGAAGCCCACAAAACAGGAGAGAAAGGCATATTTCAATCCTGCCATTGCTCCCCTGAAACTGCTCTTCATAGGATACTGCTGCTGAACCTGGTCATAGTGTGTAGTCATCATGACTAGTAGCCATTGATACCGCTGTCCTCCATGAATTTGTCCGGTCCCCTTTTCAAGCCATCCAAACTAGTAGCGATCACCACATCTTGGGGCAATAAATTCCACAACCTAATTATGCATTGTGTGAAGTAGTACCTCCTCTTGACCATCCTAACAGCCCAATCCCATCCAGCATCAGCAGGCACATGCTGTATCCAGCACTGGATAAGGATGGGCTGGAGGACTCCTCGGGGTAAGTGGAGTTTTGTCTGTAGGTGTAGGTGGCGCCTCTGCAGTACGATAATTGGTTGAAATAAAGATATAAATATAAAACCCAGCAACAGAGCTAACTGTATAACCCCCTGTTGATTTTAGAGCAGCTTAAAAAAAGTGAGAAAGACATACCATGGACAATTCAAGATTAAATGGTTGTGAAGAAGTAAACACTTTTTGAAACACTAATTATTGTGGAGGTGGCAGGAAGTTACAGTGGGATATGATTCTCTCTGCTATTGTATTTGTTAAAAAGTGTTTCTTAGCAGGATCTCAACATCTACATATTGTTTGACATTGCAACAAATAGAGAGGGACAGGTGCCCCTTTGATTTGGACAGGGAAACAAACTGGTCATCAAGAGTGATTAAAAGTAATTAATTAATAAGAGTAATTTAATAAGAATTTTTAAATACTGTTTTTCAACAGGAGTCGTTAACAAAGTGACTTAGGGCGCAATCCAAACCTACTTAGGTCGCCATTGTAACCAGCGGCCCAGCGAAAATGGGAGGCCCCAGAACAGAAAGGGGATTCAAATCCCCTTTGAATTCCCCTTTTGGAGGGGATTTGAATCCCCTTTCTGTTCTGGGACCTCCAGTTTTCGCTGGGCTGCTGGTTACAACGGTGGCCTAAGTAGGTTTGAATTGTGCCCTTAGAGCGCAATCCTGAGGATTGCGACGGCAACGGAACGAGTGTTCCCTCGCCATAGTCGCAAATGTGCCAGAAAGCACATTTGCAACTACTCTGGAAAAAGGGAGGCTGGCACAGAGGCTGACCTCCCTTGCTCCATCACCGGAGCGCCCGTGCGTCCACAGGACGAGGTGAGTCGGGATCTGGCAGGGGCGGTTTGGCGGGCGAAGGAGGGGGGCCATTGGCCTAGCCAGCCCGGGAGGGGGCGGGGGATGGCCTCGGTCATATCCCTGTCCCCGCAGGGCCGGCTAGGCCGTTATACAGCCCTGTTTAGCTGGCGGAAATCTGAGGAGGCCAACAGGGCTGGCCTGGATTTACACCCGGGGAAGGGGACGAGCTTCCCCTTCCCTAAGTAGACCTCTGGCCTTGCGCTGGATTGTGCTGCCCCATAGTAAAATAAATCAGTAAATGGTTCCCTGTCCCCAAAGGACCCACATTCTAAAAACAACAACAGATGTTCAAAAATCATGCTATATCTTTTTTTTTTTTCCGAATGTGGAATAATTAGACATATTTTCAAGGTGGTGGCAGAGATGCCAAAAGCTTGCTTAGAGACTTAGAAAGGACAATAGGCCATGGAGTTTTGGCAGTTCTGTACTAGTTCTGTGCCTGCAGCCTAACACAGTTCAGCACTCTCAGCTACAGAATCTGCTGATGTGGGAGGAGAAAATCAGAGACGTATCTAGCCAGCAGCTGCTGATTGGACAAGATCAGGTGTTTGGCACAAGAGCGCCTGAGCTCATTCATTGTAGAACATCAGCGCTCGTCTATAATTAGTGTCTCTGGAAAAGTTGCATGTACACATCCTCATTATCAACCAACAGCTGCACCCATCAACTTCACTGAGGCTTTAATGAGCATTGTCATTACAGGTGTGGACCTGCATGTGTTCTTAGAATTGGATCCAGAGTAGGACTTCCACTTAGGCAAAAAAGGAGGGCTTCTTTCAACTTCCCCTCCATCAGCAGTCCACACATCATGTCTCACACTATTCCTGCGGGTCCCCTGACCCTAAGAAGTGGCTTGGGGGCACTGAAGGTTGCAGCATGGAGAGGATGAGACAGCCCCATTCCAAGAAAGAACACTGCTTGTAGTTCTATGGTCTAACCCAGGGGTTCTCAACCAGTGGTACTAGTACCACCAGTGGTACTTCAGCCGACTGTTGGTGGTACTCAGATCGCTGGACCACTGGAACCCCGCTCCAACACAGAACTTTTGGCAATGCGTTTTCAATCCCAAGAGGCTCCTAACTTTGGCCAATCCTCTCGGGAATGCTGGGAAGGACCCTTCCATCCGCCCAGAGCCTCCTACCTGTGTTTTCTAGCCTCCAAAAACTTGAAATCCTGGAAGGAACTGGTGATGATGTTACTGAACAATGAATCAATCATCACCTGTCACTTCTGGTGGTACGCAGCAGGATTGTGGCTGTACCTGGCCAGGAAGGGGTTGAAAACCCCTGGTTTTCAACCTCAATCGCTCATCCACCTAAGTTGCTTGTGGAAATTCTCCTTGTTAGTCTGTTGTGTATATTTTTTTTAAGCAATTCTCTCTGAACCAGATTCCAGCTAATTCCAAATGTCTGAAGTCACTTTTCAGTTCTGGAAAATTCAATGGTTTTCTGTCTTGCAGCATTATGTCTCTTAATCTCCAGAGGCGTCTTGCTCTTATTAACTTCCCAGGCCATCTGGGAGGCGCTTTCAGTGCATGACATTCAAAAATCCCACTTCAAAGTATAGCGCTTTCATAATAGGCTGCTTAATTCCAATTAACAAAATTGAAGGAGACCTAGGAACAAAGCAGATTCAAAAGCATTGTGTGTCTTGGGACTGCACTTTAAAATTCATTCGTGTTTATATTGAAATATGTTAAGGGTTTTTTATATGATAAAAATGATAATACTACTTTCACTTCCAGTATCATTTCCTTTTTCATCTTGGGCTTTTATAAAATGAAAGGCATCGTCTCTCTGTTGCTGATTAGAATACTAAACACGATTCAAAATTAGATTAATAAAGGCTTAGATGAACATAGACAAAAAAGAAAAAAAAGTATTATTACATGTCTGGATGAACTTGTCAGTACGACTCCGGTATGGAATGACTGCAATGCTATTCCATGAAACAATGATCTGTTCGCTTATTACTTTACATTTACAAGTCAAGATTAATAAAGACAGATTGAAATCTTCCTTGGTTTACAAGGCACATTTACCTCCTATGAGTAAACGCATATTCGTTATTGGCAATTGGTGTACTAATATTGCAACCTGCTCGCTTGTGCACACCATTGATAAGATTCAAACCCACAGTGGATCCATGACCAGGAACCTAAAGATAGGTGGGCAGGGATTCAGCTTGTATGCCGTTAATCAGCACAAAAGGAAGAACTGCAGGAAGATCAGTCCGACCAAGAAGGACAGCTTCTAGGAACCATAGGCCAGAGTGAGTCAGGTGACACTCTCAGACAGGGTAGGGACCTGCTTGGTGGGAACCCTTGGGCACAAGCCCTGTATGTGCATGTGCTCCAGCTACCTCCCCTTACCTGCTCAGAATGGGCAGGCAAGAGATGGAAGAAGAGTTTGCCTTTGCATCCCAGCTTCAGTGGCAACATGATGAACTCTCATGTTGTTCTCTCCTTGACCTTGACTCCCTCCCTGCTGCCAGTGGACTTTGACTCCCTCCCTGCACCATGACCATGAACCTGACCATGGACCATGACTCGCTCCCTGCTGCCAGTAGAAGTGAAATGTGTGTAGTCCTCCTGGAGCATCTCACTGGCCAAACTGAGCAGATCTTGCCTTGCTACCGGTTCTGCTTTGAAGGTTCTTTCCTTGAACCCTATGTGAGAATAACAGCCGGGCCTTGTTGAGGAGGGAATCTCCAACCAAATTCTGTTTCTCAGGCAGCAGGGCTGGTCCTCAATATAAGATTGCTCGCAACATAGGGAAGTGCCTTATATGAAGTCAGAGCTACCTGAGCATTATCTATGCTGACTGGCCGTGGCTCTCCAGGATTTCAGATCAGGATCTTTCCCTGCCTGACCTGGATTGAACAGAGGACCTTTTATAGGCAAAACACTCTCCCACTGAGCTGCAGCCCTTCCCCAGAGCCCTTGCAGGGCAAAGGTTGAATTGAACAAAATAAGATATCATCCATCCTGACTGTGGTCTTTTCATGGCCTGTTCTATCTTCACAGTCTTCTCCCTTCCAGTAGCAGTCATAATAAGCCCAAATAAGTGTGATGAGGTGTGGTCTGGTGGTTGAGCTGTCACCTTGCCTGAAAAAGCTAAGCAGGATCAGTTGCTTGGATGGGAGACCATGGCTGCTGGCGTGTCTGTGCAGAGGAGTGGAGTGTGGAGGAGTCAGCTTGCAACCCCCCCCCTCCCGGATAACATCCTTGACAGGCCAGTCTGAAGCTTGGTTGCAACTGCCTGCGAGAGCTTGGGAAGTATAAGAGCCGGCAGTCAGGATGACAATTGCACTATGAAGGGAAACACCTGGAGAAATGGACAGTGACATCGTAATGTTGCCCCCGCCTGGGGGCCGCAGGCCACGATGAAACCACCAGAATAAGCCATGCCCCTTGGGGGTGACCTCTGCTGGAAGTCACACCCCGGGGTTACATCAGCGACCTCTCAGTGGCTGAAAACATCACCTTGGGGCAGGCGGGAGGGCAGGAAACACCTCTCCTGCCCCCTGGAAGCCTCAGCAGTGGCGCTGTGAGGATCACAGCTGCCACAGAGGCCAGTGAAAAAGTGAAAACGTGTCACAAAAAGACTCTGCGCCGCTGCCGATTTGCCACCCTTAGCAGTGGTCATGCCCCCCCCCAGTGTTCCGCCCGGGGACGGACCGCTCCCCACCCACCCCCATTCCTATGCCACTGGAAATGGAGGTTCTATGAGATTGTCTCATGGAATAATACTTGCAAACATCTCATCGAAAAATGGATCTATGTTCAGCCTGTCTATGTAAACCGCTTTGACTCTATTGAGAAAGGCTGTATATAAATATAGCAACAAACAAACAAACAAACACACTTTTCTAACCTGGGGAATCTCTTGAACTGAAACCTGGATTCTAAAAGTGCTAACTGAGGAAAGCAAAAAAGCAGATTATGTGTTCTTACATAATAAAGACATAACAATCATGTATTTCTTGATACAGTCCTACAGTCTCAGCAACTCTCCTGTGAAACTCTCAGTGATGAAAACAGCTCTCCAGTGATGAAAATCTCAGAGCAATACCTGTCCATGATTACTACAAAACACATTTAATTGAATAAACACTAATGATTCTAATTAGTGCTACAGAGAGCTTTGACTTCATGCATGTTTAATTCCAAATGGAAGGGTTTAAAAATGCTAATGAGAGAGATTAGTGAATGCCAATACAGGGATATTTTAATGAATCTTGGATAATCCAGGAGTAATCAGAGCACATGAGCTAAAAAAAACTCACAAAATTTAGAAACAGAACAATGTAGTTTTTGAACTATGAAATAATACGATCTTGTCATGCAAACAAAGTACTTTTCGATCAATCAATCATCATCAGTGGATGTAATACTATTGCTTTGAGGAGAGAGAAAGGATTAGAATTACATCTTTAAACTGGATCTTTTCTTAATTGGAAATAACAGGAGATAAGTCATTATGCCTCTTTAACAGCAATCTGATTTGCATCATCCAGTTCTAATACTGCCTAGGTCAGAATGGTTCAAACTGTTGCATACCACAGTTCATTCCAGAGGTGCTACAGAGACAATAAGCTGGCAGCCTGCCCTTTGCACCAGCTTTAACTGGTCATGGAGGGGTCCTGTGTTTCAGTGGAACAGTTGCATTGTTGCTCATACAGCTGCTAATTCTACTGTTGTGAGCTCCTCTTTTCAGTTATTGTTCCCTGTTCTGCCAGATCCTGATCTTGTGTAAGGTACACATGCTGCTACAGAGGCGTTTCTACGGTAGGCGCCCTACCGTAAGTTGTGCCCCGTCCTAGTACCATGTTTACAAACCGGAACGAGGAGACCCCGCCCCCTCGCTGGCGGAGCCATTCCGCGCTGCGAAGGCGAACGGGCAGGAGACTCCCTGATGCAAATCAGATTGCTGGGCCAACACAAACAAATTGTGTCAGCATCTGTGGGCTGATACCAGATACCATTCACACCCCAATCCTATCAACCCCCTCCCCCGTCAATGCAGCCATGCCACCACACACTGTATCCTGCGGGGGGGGGGGCAGTTGGGAATTTTCCTCCAGGTAAGGAAGCATGGGTTCCCATGCCCAGGGGCAAGCCTCTGCTGCCTGGGTGGGTCTGCTCAGACATGCACCACGGATTTAGCTGGGGCAAGTCTGAGTGGACCTGAGAAGGCAGATTGAGGCTTGGAAGGGGGATAAGTTATCAGAGGCAATGCTGCCCCCAATACTGCCCCCTTCCCGGCCTTGTTTTCCCCTTTTCCCTGCCCCATTCTTTCCCCATTTTCCCTCCCCCTCCCATCCCCTGTGCTGATTTATCGACACTTCTGGTCGTGGAAGGACCACTGGTGGGTGGCCATGGCTGCTCAGCAGTGCCCCCACCCTGCTGAACAGCATGTCGTGTTTTCTGACAGCCGTAAATGACCTTACGCTGCCAGATGGCTACTTCCGGCAGTGCAAGGCCTTCATAGGATTGGGCTATCAGACTGGCATTTCAGAAGCATAGGATTGAACTGTGAATTTGGAATAACCTTTTTTAAGCCACTATTTTAGCGCTCCATAGTGCTTGTTTGTTTTCTTTCTCATAGTCTTCTTGTTTTCCAACTTATGGCAGAGAAAGGAACAAGATGGTTGTTCAAACTTTCAGTGCTTCAACCTTCAAAAGTAATTGTCAGAAGGAGCTATTCTGAATCAATTGAATGTGTGTTTACATGTTGCCCAGCAAACAATTTTAGGCCTTTATTTGTATTCATAGCACTCCCATGCTATAAAATTAACTAATTACAAACTCCATCTCGGTGCCTGACTTAAGTCATGTTTCACCTAAGGCTTGGTTGCCATCGCTGCACCAGGTATTGTCTGGGTTTAGTAGAAGGCCTTTTTTATTGCTGTACTTCGAAGCTGTATCCTGGTACGTTACAGTACTTTTTGCATGGCAGGTTCCATACAAATTGTATTCTCAGTGCGACTGTAAATAAATAACACAGGAAATGATCCTTATCCCTTTCTATTTCGTTGAAGAGTCTCATTAAAGCTAATTGGACTGTTTGCATGTGTAAGAGCTGGCTAGGTGAGTGGGGACTGTGGGTCTAAGACGGCAATTTCAAAATCTACAATTAAAAATCCACTGGAGTAAATGCTTAATTAAGAGCCATAGATAAGAAGGTGAATGATGCTTTCTTTCATTTTTTTCCCTCGCCTTTCTTACTCACACATGTTATCAGTACTTAGGAAACCACCAAAGCCCTATATTCTTTGTACCCTAATCCCGTAGTGTAACCAGCTGTGATAGTACACAAAGTGACGTAAAGCAATCTTACTACGGAATCATGCTGTGTTTTCCAAATGGGACACATCTATTCTGCTAGGGAGCCTGTAATATCTTTATCACAGCACACTATAGGCTGGTTCACGTGTTCAGTTCATGATGAAAAATATGTGTATCCATTATGTATGGTGGGACATGGACTTCAGTGCATATGGTGCTATGAGTGAGTTGGATGGCTAGATCTACAACTGTATGTACTACATACCAGATGGTCAGAACTGTTCTATCTCAAAAAGGGGGGGACTGAAAAGGTTGCAGATATTGAGCACATTGTACATTCAGAAATACATGTGTATGGATACACCCTTTACATCTTATAATGTACGTCATAGTAGAGACAGGTAGAATCACCCCTCATCTTATGTGAGGGTTACGTTCCAGAGTCAGAGTGTAAAGCTAAAATTGTGCATACTGTACTCAAAATTGCTTTGAAAATCCCTTACGTCCAGAAAATACATACTGCCTCTTCAAAAATTACAAATGTCAGACAGGAACTGAGACCCATCAAGAGAACAGCACCTTCATTCTCTGATCTAATGGTCACTCCGGGGCATGTATTTAGTAAGTGGAATCACCTGCACTATTTAAACCATTGTTTTTCTCTGTTTTGTTTTGTTTTGCCAAACACATGTTTTGTTTTGTTTTGTTTTGTTTTGTTTTGTTTTGTTTTGTCAAACACATGTAGCTGTGTGCCTCAGACGAGGAGCGACTGTTTAAGCCTACATCTTACCACTTGAAAAGTGCTTCACCAATGGTCAAATGTGTGAATCAGTCCTGAATTAGGTACACACAAGAGAGTCATTCAGTACATAGCTGTCACAAGTGTTACAGTATGATCATTGAAGGGCTTTCTAGGTGATGATTAAACAATCCAACATTTCTTCTAGTGGAGCCATTGTGATGTCCACTATGAAGGCTTTGTAGAACCATATCTTCTCCCTATGTGATGCATGAGGAATGCGTAGCTGCACTGAAGGCGTTGTGTAGGTTTGCTAAGAGGAGATCAGCTGATTATTCCCTAGGATCATTTGCTTACGTACCCACAGATGATCCTTTTCCTGTGGTGTTTTCTTAATAATGGGCAGGATCCAAACTGATGTGAGTTGCTCACATGTAGGGGCTTTTAAGCTCCTCCCTTCCGGTGGCAGCTTGTCAGTCCTTGAAGACCTCTGTATGAAGACCACTGTATCCTTGAAGACCTCTGTATGAAGATCAGGGCCCCCTGAAACCCTCTCTGAAACTCTCTCTCTGCCGGCTCCACTTTATATCCATACAATTGTACAGTATATTTCTATGTTGATGTTTACCATCTCTTTTAAAATATGTCATCCATCCCACATACGTGGGATACCAGTGCAAATAAAAGAAAGAATGAATATTTAGTGAGCAAGTTCATGATTCTCAGAATGCCAGGCATAGCCGCATTATTACCATGATTGCTGATGGAAGGCAGGCCATAACTTACCAACCTCTCTGCTAGATGTTCATATGGATTCCTATGGCTGAATTACTTATGCAAGTCAGGGACTCTTCTGGTAAGTAAAAATGATATCTGATTCCAGATGAGACTTAAATAGCACAAAGTCTGGGAAGTCAAGAATTTGCGCACTAACGTGGGATTAGATGCTAAGGAGAATGCCCTTGTGCTCCATGTTGGAGGTTAAGGAGAGAAAATGAAAATGATGGAAAGAACCACAGAGTGCAAAAAATGCATTGGCTCATATATTTCACTGTTATAATTATTCAAAGAATCTCCATTTCAGCACGGGGGAGTAAGAATTTTCTTTGATCTCCTTCTCTCTGTATCTCCCTGCACCCATGAAAATCGCTCATAAGGGTCCACCAACTCTCAGGAGCAGATATTCAGGGGGTGCAACAGGCTGCAGAGGGATGGGAGAAACTGGCCAAAATTGCTAATCTTGCATGAATGGAACTTCTTTCCTGAAATGGGAAAAGTTCTTAGTGTATTACCCACACTATTATTTTTGAATAACATTGTTGTCCTGCTTTTCTTCCAAGGAACTCAAGGCAGCAAACATGATTCTTTCTCCCCCCTTTCTCCTCACAACAATCCTATGAGGTAGCTTCGAGAGATATGACTGACCTAGAGTCACCCCAGTGAACTTCATGGCTGAGTGGGGATTTTGTTTTGGGGTTTCTCTAATGTAAATCTCTTGAGCACTCACTGCAACAAGGAAAGCACTGCTTAGTAGGAGAATACAACAGGTCACAGTGTTTCAACTGCCCCAAAGACATCAGGAAGAATCGCTCCCAGGATTACCGGTATTTCTGCTCATTCTGCAACTACTGCAATCTGCCTTATGCCCGACTCTTTCTTTTTCTGCTTAACGGCAGCAGTAAGAAATTTAATATTTATTTTTAAAAGTTTGCAACTGCAAAAAGTTTAACTCTGAATTTCAATAAAACTGAATCCAAATTAAAAATAAAATAAATATTAGGATGGAAGCAGAGTGAGTTTGGTTTAAGATTCTTTTCCTTATGCTTAAAATCATCCCAGCCAGCATTAACAGTGCCTGGAGGGACCTCACTGTATAGCTACATCAAATTGTTCTTGAAGCAGGAATTGTATAATTAAAGATGACTGGTCTCCTTTGGCTTGCTACCTGCTACCTGAGGAATTCTATTTTCATTGGACTTGGTGAATGATTAAACACATTTATCAGAGCTATAAGAGTACCAGAACACATGCCTAGACAGGTTTGTCTTGGCCAAAACAAAAGTTAAATAAATAACTTTTCATTGGTTAGAGGCAGAGCAATATTTAAGGCAGCTAATAGGCCAGTCAATGTTTAACCATCTGTGTGCCATTGTGCTGTTAAAATAGTTGCAGAGTACTACTATGTCATGCTATAAATCACGGTCTAACAGCCCAATCCTACCTAAATCTCCACTGCCAATGCATCGCCGTGCGAGGATTTAGGTAGGATTGGGCTGTGTGTCCCCTATCTTTATCCTAGGGCAGCTTTCATAAAGTAAATATATATCATGATTGTGGGGAAAGGGGAAGAGATTTACAGCACAACCTTATGCGTGTCCACTAACTGGGCAAGAGGCACTTTTTCAATTGGTGCTCTCTTTTATTTAGCAGAGGGAGAGCAACTGCTCCCCTTTCACCCCAGCACAGTGTCTTTTCTGGTGGCTGTTTGCTGGTGGTGGTCTGCAACTTTTTTAGATTGTGAGCCCTTTTGGAACAGGGAGCCATTTAATCATTTGATTTTGTCTGTAAACCGCTTTGTGAACTTTTTGTTGAAAAGCGGTATATAAATACTGTTGTTAACAACAACAACAACAACAACAACAACAACAACAACAACAGGTCCCACTGAATTCAGTGGGACGTACTTCCAGATAAGTGTGTATAGGATTGCGGTCTAAGCCTGTAACAGCCCAATCCTATGGGTCAATTGCACTGGCATAACGCCAGGTAGAACAGTACAATGAGGGCCCCGCTGGTGCGGCAGTCTCTCCGCCAGTCTGCGCAACACTGACGCTGACAACAATGCCACACACTGCCAGCAGCAGCACAGAGCAGACCATCTGCCGGTGGTATTCTGCCAGCAGTGGGGCAGGGATCAGGGTGGATTGTGGCGGAACACAGTGGGACAGGGAGGACTATGGCTGTTGCAGCAGCTGCCATATCCCAAAATCCTGTCCCATGCTGGATACACTATGCCAGCAAAAGAGCTGATGGAGATCCAAGGAGTCCTATCAGAGACTATGTGGGAGCCAAGAAGATAAGGTATTTCGCTTCTTACCTCTCCCAAATGGCCTGGTCCCCAAACAGTGTGCTGGATGTAGCAGATGCTGTGCCGGCAGCCCTGCATCCAGCACACCATCTCTGAATAGGATTGGCCCCTAAACTAGGTTTTGCTACAGCACTGTGTAGCTCTTAGAGCAGTGTTTCTCAAACTGTGGGTCGGGACCCACTTGGTGGGTCACAACCTGATTTCTGGTTGGTTCCATTGTGATAGCCAAAAGCTCTGAGGCTATTCAAAATCAGATAGCTGCTAATTGCCCTACAAAGAGCTGAGCTCCTGCAGTTTGCAAGGTAGCTGCTAATTACCCTGCAAACAACTGAGCTCCTGTAGTTTGCAAGCTTGTGTAAATACAGGGAGATAAATGTTTGAATGTCTCATAAAGCTAGGTGGGTCCCGATAGCGTGTCATTTTAAAAAGTGGGTCCCGGTGCTAAAAGGTATGAGAACCACTGTCTTAGAGAACCACAACTCCTCACTTTAAACAGTTACCACACTGGCACATGTAGTCTCTGCTTGAGACTAGTCATGTAGACAGAAATAAGATCTTGCGAAGCTTTCCGTTGTAAGTATCTATCTATCAGCTACAATGGCTCAGTTACTTCAGGGTAACTGTGAAATGTGTGTTGCTTTTGGAAAGGAACCAGTTTTATTAGCCATAGAAAATTATGCATTTTCATGGCTCTTGCAACATTGCTTACAGGAAAATATGTGAGGGAAACAGAAGGGGTAATTTTTTGAAACGAGCCAAAATTTGTTGTTGTTGTTGCATTCTAACGGAAACAAATAATTGATGCCCTGAACAGAAATACATGTCTAAACAGAAGCACATATCCATCACAATAACACCCACCCTCTAACTGTGAAAATGTAAGATCCTATTCTAAAACTGAATCCTGCGGTTTCATGGTTAGAGGGTGGGTGTCATTGTCACCTCTCATATGTTAGAAATTGACTTGTGGCACCAAAAGGTTAGCTGCCACTGTTTTAAATCATCTCCATCAAACTATGCAATTGTTGAAAACATTCTTCTCTCAAACAAAGTACGCAGTTACCCCCATATTGATTTCCAATATTCTGCTCAGCTTTGCACTTTGTTGCTAGTGGTCAGATTAATGTACTAATATTTTATATATTTACAGCAACCAAATTATTTCAGAGGCCTCTGAGGGGATGAGCTACAGTGCAGCCGCTCACGCTAATGGAAGGTGCGTGCCAGCTCTGCATGCATCACCCTGAGTGTTCACTCCCATAATTGCACTTGCTATCAACATTATTACACCACTTAGTGTTGTGTGACTCAAAGTGTTAGTCTGAACTGGGTGATGCATTTAAAGCTTCTGACATATCTTTCTCTGACTGATGCCCATGTAGTGAAAACAGGCAATTATCTTCCAAGAAGAGAGCCTACACCAGATTGAATTAAACTACTTACTCCTGTTGTTAAAGAAATAGCTGAGTTAAACTTTGACAGAGCAGCATGGGCGATTTTGCCTAACATTTCTTTTGCCTGCTCAAATAAACTCTTAACTACCTTTGCTCTGTTCAAAATATCATTTTAATATCCTTCACACTTCCCGACTTCAGTGTAACCTTTTCAAATAGACTCAAACATCTGCTACAATACCCCAGGTATTTACTTGTCCTGACATTTCTAATATTTTTAAATCAACCTTCAGAATGAATTCATTTTCTAAATTTTAAAAATGAGGACTCTCGTGCAATGGTATGCATGCCTACCAACGGGCTGCCAAACATGTGGCTGTCTCCTACTAACGCTGAGTGTGCAGTTTCTCTGGTTTCCTGTGGCCCTGGAGTCTCACAGTGACTATCCTATGTCTCGAACACTACAACAATGGTTCCAAGGAATCGTCTCCACCATCCCCTTCCTTGGCTCAGTAAGTTTGAGAAAGGAGGAAGCAGTGAAGGCTCTTGGGAACTGTTGTGGGCCCGAAACAGATCAATTTGGAATCCGGAACTGCAACCAGTGATTGGTGGCTCACTTCTTTTGTATTATTTATTTTGCAAAGTATGGGTAAGTTTAGTGTTGCTCCATATTTGATTTTTCCCTCCCTCATGGCAGCTCTGGAACTCCCAGGCCTTGCCTACATGGGAGTCTCCAGGTCAATCTCTCATCCATGAGGGGATCCTCATGGAAGGGAACCACATCATTGGACATCCCTTTTCTGACTCCTCAGCAAGATTTCCCCCTCCCCCCCCCAGCTCTCTAGGCCAATGCTCTTCAGCTTCCCAACATGCCTCACAGTGCAATCCTGTGTAACCTTGCACCGGTGTAACAGTAGATGCACCGTTATAAGTGCACTTATGCCAGTGTAAGTGCACTTACACCGATGCATCTGCTGTTAAACCGGTGCATCTACTGTTACACCGGTACAAGGTTACACAGGACTGCGCTGTATGTCTTGGTGTCAGTCACTTCTAGCCTTCACCCCTCCTCGCCAGCTGTTCACTTTATTCCCCATGCTGCTACCATCTACTAAGCTCACTTTCCTGAGTTTGCTTTGCTAACTGAGTGTCCAACTAATTCCCCTCACTTTTGGGGTGACTCACAGTCCAGTAGGACCTGCTGAAGATGCCACTTCTGGGCACCACAGACCACAGCTTAGACAGACATGTTCTCCCAATGGTACAGACTAAGGTTTCCAGCCCACAGGTTTGTGGAGCCCCATCCATCCATTCTCAGGCCCCAGCTATGAGCCCAAAATACACCTGGGCCCTCCTTCCGTGATTGCCCCATCACTACAGATAGTAAAAATAATACAACCAAGACTGATCCTTGCAGATGATTTCCACTGATTACTTCTCTCCAACTTGAAAGTTTGAAGTTTTAAACTCCTTCCAAATTATTTATAGAAATACCTTTAATATAAAGTCAGCAATTTAAAAAAAAAATCTATGCAAGTTGCCTGTCTGACAGAGATATACTCCATTCTGTTGCAAGAGAAAAAATATCCCCCTCTAGCAACTAACTGGCTTGAGAATTTACAGGAACTTATCCCTATGAATAAATAATACTAATAACATCAAGCACTTGCACAGAACTTCACACTGCCAGCATTTACTGTGGCAAGAGCTGAAGAAGATTTCTTTTGCTTTTAGAGCCGTCAGTGCAAAACCAGGTCATCTGGAATTTAGATCAAGGCTCCAGTTCAACAATGGCCCACTCTGCTCCTTGTGCTAAAAAGAAGTTGCTTAAAGGGCCAGCAATGTAGGACAGTTGCCGACGGTCTAGAGCAGGGGTTCTCAACCCTTTCCCAGTGGAGTACCACCTCCGGCACCACTCTCCTGCTGTGTAACACTGGAAGTGACAGGTGATGACATTGTCACCAGTTACTTCCAGGTTTTCAGGTTTGCTGAGGCCAGAAAACGCAGGTATGAGGCTCTGGGAGGGTGGGAGGGCCCTTTTCAGCATTCCTGAGAGGCTCAGCCAAAGGCAGGAGTCTCTTGGGAGTGAAAATGCACTGCTGAAAGTGCTGCGTCGGAGCAGGGTTCCAGTGGCCTGATGGTCCGAGTACCACCAACAGTTGGCCAAAGTACCACTGGTGGTACTAGTACCACTGATTCAGAACCCCTGGTCTAGAGGATCTCAGAAGGCCCCACTGTTGACCCATGAGATCACCTCTGTGTTCATAGGCTTTGTATGGTGGTAGCTGCACAACTCTCTCAGGACCCACCCAGGTAAGAGGGGCCCACTGTGGGATGTTCGCTGAGGTCCACCTGAAACATGGAGCTGGCCCTGGTTGTTTTATCACATCCTGTTCATCAATGATTGTATTTCCCTTCACAACTGATAGAGCTTTGGCTATCATGGTGAATCCAAATATATTTCTAGTCTTCCCCAAAACATCTGAAATGGCCCTACCTCATCTCTCTCTCTCTCTCTCTCTCTCTCTCTCTCTCTCTCTCTCTCTCTCTCTCCCCCCCCATTGTAAGATGTATTTGTTCCATCTTTAGTAGGCTTACCATATTTTAGAAACTTCATACCGGGACACACACCCCATAACACCCCCCCCCCCCCGCCAAGGTAAATAATTAATTAATGTAAAAGCAACAAAAAAACCAAGCACAAACAACCAAAACCAATCACAAACCACAACGAAATCCAAGCACAAACAACATAAACCAATCAGAAACTACAATCCACAACGAAAAACCAATCAGAAACTTCAATACACAACGAAAAACCAAGCACAAACTACAAGCAACAAAGAAAAAACAACAAAAACCAAGCAGAAACTACAATATACAACGAAAAACCAAGCACAAACTACAATATACAACGAAAAACCAACCACAAAGTACAAGCATTAAAGAAAAAACAACCAGAAATGCAAACCCTAACCAGAAACCCAAACGGAAAATCAAAAATTCACCTTTTTCAATTAATTGAAGAAGAAAGGGGGTGCGAACGCGGCTGCAATTTTTAAATAAATAATTAATTAAGTAAAGGGGGCGCAAAGCGCCCCATTTTGCCGCGCGAAGCGCTGCCGGAATTTTTAAATAAATAATTAATCTTTATATTAAAAATATATATTAAAAAATATGCTTACCTTGTCGCTGGTCGTCCTCGCGCTGCTGCTGCTGCTGCTGCTGGGGCCGCGGCAAGCAGGCTGGGGCCGCAGCGAGCAGGCACCGGGAGAAGCACAGCCTACTTGCCCAGGCAGCGCAAGCCTCCGGCAGGCTTGCGCAACACGGGCAAGCAGGCTGTGCTTCTCCCGGTGCCGCTGTGAGACCAGGCTGGTCTTGCAGCAGCACCGGGAGAAGCACAGCCTGCTTGCCCGTGTTGTGCGAGCCTGCCGGAGGCTCGCGACGCCCGGGCAAGCAAGCAGGCTGGCCTGGTCTCCCAGCGGCACCGCATGGAGCCGCTGTGAGACCGGGAGAAGCACAGCCTGCTTGCCCGGGCAGCGCGAGCCTCCGGCAGGCTCGCACAACATGGGCAAGCAGGCTGTGCTTCTCCCGGTGCCGCTGTGAGACCAGGCTGGTCTCGCAGCGGCACCGGGAGAAGCACAGCCTACTTGCCCGCGTTGTGCGAGCCTGCCGGAGGCTCGCGCCGCCCAGGCAAGCAGGCTGGCCCGGTCTCCCAGCGGCACCGCATCTGTGCCGGTGAGAGAGCGGGCGGACGACACCCGCTCGCCGCGCCGCCATCTTTTTTATTTTAAACTTACCGGGCAGCATCTTGGATCACGAAATCTCGCGTGATCCAAGATGTCGGCGCCCAAATCTCGTGAGGGCATCATGCCCTCATGCGATTTGGGTGCCGACATCTTGGATCACGCGAGATTTTGTGATCCAAGATGCTGCCCAGTAAGTTTAAAATTAAAAAAAGATGGCGGCGCCCATTCGTCCCCCGGGTCCGGACCGGGAATCGAGCCCGATTTCCGGGACTGTCCCGGCGAAACCGGGACGAATGGTAAGCCTAATCTTTAGGGACACTTTGACTTGCAAGGCCTCTTGAAATTCAAACTCTGAGAAATGGAATGGAGCCTAGAAGTAGAGATGGTTCTTATGATCCATGGTAGGGACATGGTTTCCACAATGGTGGGTCTGGATGGAGCCTGATAGACAAGGAGTTGGAGTCAGGGACAAAAGCTCAAGCAAATGATATATGATGCAATTTCATATCTTCTTTAGAATGGTGAAAAGCTACAGAGATGCTTGCAGCTAAAAGTGGCCTACTCCTTTGCTTTGGCCCCTCATGCTGAAATGTTACTCCATTTTATGAGAGAGAGGCTACACCCTGAAACGTCCACCCAGGCCTTGAGATCTGAGATTATAATACATTAAAGTTAACCAGAAAACCCCGAACAGTTCAGAATGAAATATAAGTTGTGACATATACATTGGCAACCTTTTCAATTAAGTTTCATTGTGGCAATCGACGCTTGATTGATTCTTAATTCTATATACTACTATCCATTCTGTTTAGATATTGTTCTTTGTGAGCACATAACAGTGGTGAAACAAGGGTGGATCGAAGGCAAGTAGTTCTGCAAGACTTCGTTACACTGGAGTCAGCGGCCCCTCCCCCTTGCTGTTGGAGCCATTCCAGCAGCAACAGGGGAGTGTCCTGCATGTTGCCTTTGCTGCCAGAATGGCTCCAACAGCAAGGGGGAGGGGCCGCTGACTCCGGTGTAACGGAGTCTTGCAGAACTACTTGCTTTCGCTCCACCCTTGTTACGTCTCAGGCACATAATACAGCAAAGGTTTGCCATGACTGAGTCCCACTGAAAAAGACAGGGCTTTGTTTCAGGGAATTGAAAAACACCCGTTATTCTCATGGCATATAGTTGCAACTAACGTGTTAGATTTTGCCCTGTGTACTTACTGTATCCATTTTTGTGTCACATGTATTTCAATTTGTCAATGACTGTAATTTAGTTTTTTTCCCTTATCCTATATTGTTCATGGTTTTGATGGAGTGTTGATGATACTCAAAGGGGTCCCGCAATAATTTGCTGCACAAATTATTACTGCTCAATACATATTGAAAGATTACAAATGTCTACATTAATAATAATTGAATATTCAACCCATCATGTTAATGGGTCATTCTTATCCCCCACCTCCCAAGTCATTACTTTTGTATGGAATTTACTATCAGGCTGTTAGTATCAAAAAAGCAATACATCCCTGATGACAACCTATGTATACTGTAAAAAGTGGAGTCTTGTGAATTGCTATCAGCTACTTCATGCTGAATTCCAAAAGGGTACTATATTTTCTTTCTAGGGTTCATTACTCTTTTCATTGATATGGAGTGACAGGAGAAGGAGATTGGTTTGAAAAAAAATGTTCAAAGGTCGTAGAAAGGGTATTCATACAAACAATGTGGTGTGTGTTGCTGAGTTTTTTTCCGGTTTTGATTTTTTTCTTCTTCTGTTTATTATATTGGGATAATGATTTATGTGATGTGCATATGGCAAGCTGGGATTCTTGTGGATTGTTGAGTGGTACTCTCTCTCTCTCTCTCTCTCTCTCTCTCTCCTTGCTTATTTTAAAAACACTTTTACTTCTACCCTTCAATTTATGTTCCATTGTGTCCTGCAGAAATTATGTCTTATTGTACTCATTCCTCAGATCAGCTATTTTTTTTTATTATTGTGCCCTTTTCAATTCACTAAGGATACTTTTACATTCTGACATGAACAGAGCTTTAAAGTAAAAATGACCTACATCAGGAAAAGAAATGTAATATTGTATCCTTAATAAAAGGTCTCTTTTTCATACTGTGATCCTGGAAGATCATCGTTCAGCTTCACATATCCAAAATTGCTGTAAAATGATTTTCTAGTCAAGAGAGTAGACATGGGACATTAAACACTTACTTTGCACATATTCCATACAGTTAAAATAACTTATATCGGGCACAGTTTTGTCTCTACCAGTGGTGTGTGGAGGGCAAGAAGCAAAGGCCCTTTTATACATGAAACATACTATGGAGAGTGGTTATCTCCTTGTACTAAAATTTGGACCGGTTGCGCTGGCTAAAGAGACTTGAGGTCACATGCTGTGGTATACACAGGAGCTAAGACGAGAATAAGCTCCATTTGGCTTATCAAAATACCCCCTTTTTAAAGGTTCTATGCAGAAGTGGGAGGAGAGTGGAGCGCGTGGAGCAGCTGATCCAGGTGCAGGCGGACCTACCGGTCTCGTCCTGGCGCGGTGTTCGTCGTTGTGCTGTGTTTGTCGTT
The DNA here is from genome assembly GCA_026170595.1 of Plestiodon gilberti rubricaudatus. Classification (NCBI taxonomy): domain Eukaryota; kingdom Metazoa; phylum Chordata; class Lepidosauria; order Squamata; family Scincidae; genus Plestiodon; species Plestiodon gilberti. The sequence continues at coordinate 82,950,171 of JANXHW010000004.1, read as the reverse complement.
TTTCCGGCCCTCCCGCCCCCCTGGAGCCCATACAGCTCCGAAATAGGTAGGGAACCGGCGGGGGGGGGGGGGTCGGTGACGCACTGGGTGCGTCACATCACCTAGACCCCACCCCTTCCTCCGGGTGCCGGGAGGCCTGGTTACGTCTCTGGTTCTATGTGTGCTTAATCATTCAGTTTGCCCCAATCAGGGCTTAGATTTAATTATAAATAGGAAGGATGCTCATGAACAGTGTAAAACTAAGGCAGGAGGTAAGGGGGCTTTAATAGTTTCCCCCCACTGCCATTGTCATCCTGATCACCTCTGTGTGCCATTTTGATTTAAAAAAAAACATATTGAAAGTCAATGGAACATGTTCGTACACTGGAATGGAAGGGGCTTTTTAAATTTAAAAATGGTACATGGGGATTGTGGGGTGGGGTTGAATTTGAGATGAAAACCCCAGCAGGACAAACTACTAAAGCTCCCCTACACTTTGCTGCAGCTTCTTCCCATTTCATGCTCCCTCAGTTTCTATTTATAGTTACTCGAAACCTAGATTGGGGTAAACTGGCCACTTAAGCGCACCCTAAACTTGAGATTATCATATGATAATATTATCAACCCATGGTCAACCCATGTGGCATTTGCAACCATACATTCACATCAATTTGGGGTTAATCTGTGGAAAAAGCCATGTTCGTCCCTCTTCTGGCACTGTCACAGCCCATTCCAACCCAACTCCTCTCCAAGTCAGGCATAAGTGTGGCCTAAGTGCAGCCTAAGTTAGGCAGAAGTTATGCCTGAGGTAGGTCAGAGTTATGCCTGAGTTAGGCAGGCTGCAGTTTCTGTGGCCCAGCATCACCCCAGGATCCAGGCAACACTTACCTCCCAGGCAGGCAGGCTCTTCTCCAGGCTCCGTGTCTGGCTCAGGCATGTGCAGGCCTCTGTCTGCATGTGTCAGCGTCCATCCATGGCAGCTGCCACAGGGTCTGTCGCAGCCCAGTCGCAAAGGGGCTGACCGCAGGCAGGGGGGTTGCGCCAGTCATGTGGTGGGCGCAGGGCAGGTGAGCGAGGTGCCTGAGCCCAGCCGCCACAGGGCACCCTGTGCATCAGCCACCTGCTGCAGGGGAGAGTGGCCGTCCCCTCCCTCCTGCAGAAGGCAATGCCACCCCCAAGCCACGTTGAGGCTGCACTGGGGGGGTGAGCGGGGGAGGGAAGGGAAGGGGAGGGGGGTGGGAACGTCACACACAAGGGGGGTCTCATGAGGACTGGAACTGCCTCTGACATGACTCGCCCGTGCGCTGCCTGAAGCCCTGGGCCTCCAAGGCCGGGGCAATGCCCACAAAGAAGGCATCCCGGCGTGCCTGCTGCTCTGTGCCCCGGCCAAGACCAAGAGATGCCTTGGGCTTGTCTGCTGCGAGCGTGAAGGGCTCACACAGCTCATCACACCCCCAGATGGGGCGACGACGGCGCCTCACGGCAGGCGCTCTAGCAGGGTGGGGGGTGGCCAGCAGCCATCATCAGGGAGTGGGAGGAGAGGCAGACACACAGGCAGGCAGACAGGGGGTGCTGGGGAGGGGCATGGGTGGGTCAGAGACAGACAGACAGACAACAAGGCTGGTGGGAGACAGATTCCGAGAGAGGGGTCTGCAGAGACCGATAGGGACACAGGGGGCGCTCCACAGATGAAGGTGATGCATAAACAGGCGCCTCTTATGCAGACAGACTTTGGGCGGAAGTGGCTGCATTACGGGTGGACCTTCGACGGAGGCGCCTGCATTACGGGCGGACCTTCGACGGAAGCGCCTTCATTACGGGCAGACCTTCGACGGAGGCGCCTGCATTACGGGCGGACCTTCGACGGAAGCGCCTTCATTACGGGCGGTCCTTCGACAGAAGCACCTTCATTACGGGCGGACCTTCGACGGAGGCGCCTGCATTACGGGCGGACCTTCGACGGAAGTGGTTGCATTACGGGCGGACCTTCGACGGAAGTGGTTGCATTACGGGCGGACCTTCGACGGAAGCGCCTTCATTACGGGTGGTCATTCGACGGAAGTGGTTGCATTACGGGCGGACCTTCGACGGAGGCGCCTGCATTACGGGCGGACCATCGACAGAAGCGCCTTCATTACAGGCAGAACTTCAACGGAGGCGCCTGCATTACGGGCGGACCTTCGACAGAAGCGCCTTCATTACGGGCGGACCTTCGACGGAGGCGCCTGCATTACGGGCGGACGCCCTGGCTGTCACTGTTTGCCTGCCTGAGAGGCCCCCCTGACTCCCCCCTCCCCTCTGTGCCATGGGGGTCGCGCAGCGCCCCTGCTGGGTTCTCCCAGGGAAGGCCATGGCAGTCCCTGGATGGGACTCATGTAGGGGCTTCAGTGCTGGGGTGTGTGGGGCAATGCTTGTGTAAACACTGGGCACATATGTTTCACTGGGGCTCTGCCCAAGGGGCATCTTTATTGTTCTGGAACATTAGCAGAGATGGCCAGGCGAGGCTGGCAGGGGGAGTCACAGCAGCCAATCAGAAAGCAGCAGCAGCACACCTGCCCCATGGACCTGGACATGCAGGCTCTCCCCCTGTGGAACCACAGCCTGCTCCATAGAAAGGGGAGGGACAGCTAGAACAACAGCAGCGCCGGCAGCTGAGGAGGGTTGCAGGGCTGGCTCCCTGACCTCTGGCAGCATCGAGGCAGACAACAGTGGGGCAACCAGACTGCAGGCCCAGGGGTGCTCCCAGGAAGGTAGGTGATAGTGGACGTTCCTGGGGAGACAAAAAACAAGGGGGAGTTACATGTCAGCTGGTATGTGGAAGCAGTCACCCTTGACAACAAGCCAGTGTGCCGGTTGCAAAAGCCTGCAGGGAGAGAAATCAAACACAGCTGATAGGTGTGACACACATAGCATGGTCTGAGCTGCTTACCTGGGTGTAAGGAGAGCATGATCCTGTAAGGGGAAAGGGTCAAAGAGAGAGACAACAACACAACTTGGGGGTCACAACCATGGCAAACCTAGCAATACTGACCTGTCAGTAGACCCTGTGGAGAAAAGGGGGGGGGAACAGCTGGTGTCTACATAAGGCTAACAGTTCCACACTTGTGGCATTGTCTGCTCACATGACTACAGGCAGCAATCAGACACAACAGTGGTAAAGAGGCATGTATCCTATATATCATAGCAGGCAAAGCAGGCAGCTAAGAGACAACACATTGGTAAAGAGGCATATCATAGCAGGCTATGAGACACCACATTGGTAGAGAGGCATGTCATGGCAGGCTATGCAGGCAGCTATGAGACAAGACATTGGTAGAGAGGCATATCATGGCAGGCTATGCAGACAGCTATGAGACAACACATTGGTAGAGAGGCATGTCATGGCAGGCTATGCAGACAGCTATGAGACAACACATTGGTAAAGAGGCATGTATCCTTCCTATATTTCTAAATGCAAAGAGGCAGCAGTCAGACCACATGTCAGCACAAACCCTGCTCTTACCTGCTGGTGTTGTTGCCTGTGGGGGGGGAGAGGGGCTGGGAGAAAGACATGGGTTAGCAAACACTTGCATGGAGGCAGCTGCCCAGGCACAGGAGTAAACAGTTTGGCCACAGGCAGAACAGCCCTCTCTGCCCTAGAGGGTGGCAGAGAGGAGAAGTGGGGTGTTTGTGAATTTTGCCCTCCACCGACAAAGTCCCACTTTGTGGCTGTGAGGGACAGAACCCCACGCCACGTGCTCAGAGAGAGAGAGAGAGAGAGTGACTGGAGGTCTGGGGCTGGGCTTTTGTGGGAATGAGGCTGGGTGGGGCTGGGTGCTGATAGGCTCCCTATCTTAGGCATAACTCTGTCGGTTTCCAGACCTAGCAGGCCCAACTCCGTCCTAACTCTGACCTAACTCAGGAGTAGGGTGTTAGAAATTTTCAGGAGAGGGCTGGCTTAGGTAAGGTAAAATGGCTCCTATGGGTCTCCTCTAATTGGGGTCCACCTTTTTGGTCGACCTAAATTTTGTGTCAGCATTTGTGTTGGAGGGGGCGTGTCTGTGCTTGCCAGGGTCTGGAATCCAACGTTAATTGGTTGCCGCCCCCGTTACACCCACGGTCCGCCCATGTTCCGCCCACTTTTAGGTCAACTTTAGGTCTGACTTGTGCTGCTTAGCCCTTGGGTTGGAATGGGCTGTTCTTAGTCCGTTGGTCGTAACTTTGACCTAACTTCGCCCTAAATGGTTGCATTCCAGACCTAACTTCGACCTAAACGACTTAGGCTGACTTTAGGTCTGACTTGGGCTGCTTAGCACTTGGGTTGGAATGGGCTGTCAATCACCCTTTGGCTGTCCCCGCACATGTCCCAGCAGCATTTGTCCACAGAACGTGGTAGGAGTTTTTTCCTGAGTGCTTGCCTTTATGAGGCCGTAAACCTCTGGTCCTGCTACCCTGGAGACAGTCTAGGGTGCCATCTTGCCTTTCTGTAAGAGTCAAAACCCACCGATAATCAGACAACCACATGAGTTTCCAACCATACTTCCCAAAACCACATGGAAGATTCTGAACTCATGGATTAAGAAGTGAAAAAGGTACAGAACGTGACTTATATTTTGTGTGTGTGTGTGTGTGTGTGTGTGTTATAATAAGGAAAACCGTGTGGGTTTTGTATCCAATGTGCACTACCTCCATGAAGAATGCGAATTTCCATGTTTGTTTTTCATGTTTGGCCTCAGCCTGAGTGGCAATGTTTCTTCAGGGTTTCAGACTATCTTTCCCAACCCTGCTGGAAGGGCCACGGATTGAAGCTGGGACTGTCAGTGGTACAGGAACCTTTTGCGATGAGGCTGTAGCTCTGTGGTATACACAGAGCTACAGCCTCATCACCAGGCCCAGAGGTTCCTGTACCACTGAGAGTTGCCCAGAAGAGGAAATTTTGGCACATGCAGCTTTGTCACACAGGGGTGAGAAAATCAGGAACCACTTCTGCATGCATATATAGAGGTGGGCCCCTATATCCACTGGGGATATGTTCCAGGCCCCTCCGTGGATACTTGAAACCATGGATAAGAGCGAACATCCCCTCCATGGTTTCCTGAGGGCCCCCCACCCTGCCTCCCCTGCAGGCAGGCATGCTTGCCCCCCCCCCCGCTCTTATTTTTCTTTCAGCAAGCTTTGTTTCTTCCTTAAAACAAACAGAGAAGCACCCTCCATTGCAGGCAAGTAGAACGAGACTAAGGGCTCAGTCCAGCCCAACTCAGGCACAGGTGAGGCCCAATTGTGGCACAACTGGGGCCCAAAATAGGACCAAGTTAGGCTGCAACTGTGCCTGAGTTAGGCAGCAGGCAAGAGCAGTGGGCCAGGATTGAGGCAAAACTTACCGCAGAGGCAGGCAGGCCCCTGTGGGGAGCTGTCAGTCTTGTGGAAGCGAAGAGCCCCCTCCTCAGCCTGTCTGCGTGCACCTACCACAGCTGCTGCAGCGGTCGCAGCAGATGGGCAGCCACAGGTGGGCCTGCAGGCACTGGGCGTGCGACAGTCAGCTGAAGGGCAGAGGTTTTGCCAGTGCCAGCTGCCACAGGGCACCCTGGGCATTAGCCACCTGCCGCAGGGGGGAGTGCCACTGCCCTCCCTCCTGCAGACTGCGATGCCACCCCCAAGCCACGGTGAGGCTGCACGTGGGAGTCGGGGGGTGAGCGGGGGAGAGAAGGGAAGGAGGGGGTGGGAACGGCACGCACAAGGGGGGTCTCATGAGGTCTGGAACCGCCTCCGCCATGACATGCCCGTGCGCTGCCTGAAGCCCTGGGCCACCAGGGCCGTGGCTATGCCCACAAAGAAGGCATCCCGGTATGCCTTCTGCTCCGTGCTCATCACTCCCCAGATGGGGCAACGTAGGTGCCTCGCGGCAGGCGCTCTGGCGGGGTGGGGGGTGCCAGCGTCCATCATCAGGGAGTGGGAGGGGAGGAAGGCACACAGGCACGCGGACAGGGGGTGCTGGGGAGGGACACGGGTGGGTCAGAAACAGACAGACAACAAGGCTGGTGGGAGAGGAATACAGGGAGAGGGGTCTGCAGAGACCAATAGGGACACAGGGGTCACTTCGCAGATGGAGGCAATGCAGGAACGGGCGCCTCTCATGCAGACGGACCGAGGGCAGAAACGGACGCTGTTGACGGGCGGACTGAGGACAGAAACGGACGCCGTTGACGGGCGGACCGAGGGTGGGTGAGAGCCCCGGTTGCTGAAAGGGCTCTTCACGGACGTGGGGGACGTGCGACATGTCACCTGTCACTGTTTGCCTGCCTGAGAGGCCCCCCAACTCCCCCCTCCCCTCTGAGCCCTGAGGGTCTGGCAGCCCCCCTGCTGTGTTCTCCCTGGGCTGGCTGTGGCAGGCCCTGGCTGGGATTCATGCAGGGCCTTGTGTGGTGGGCGCTGTCTCTCTGTGTGTGGGGCAGTGCTTGTGTAACATTGGGGTCATGGTGTTCAAGGGGCCTTTGCCCAAGGGGCATCTTTATTGTTCTGGAACATTGGCAGGGATGGCCAGGCGAGGCTGCCAGGGGTAGGCACAGCAGCCACTCAGAATGTAGCAGCAGCAGCTGAGGAGGGTTGCTGGGCAGGCTCCCAGACCTCTGGCAGCATCGAGGCAGACGACCATGGGGCAACCAGACTGCAGGCCCAGGCGTGCTCCCCAGAAGGTAGGTGGTGGTGGACATTCCTGGGGAGACATAAATCACAGGGGTGTTCCATGGCAGCTGCTGTGTGGTAGCAATCCCCATTGAAGAAATGCCAGTGTGCCGGTTCCAAAGGCCTGCAGGGAGAGAAATCAAACACAGCTGAGTGGTGTGACACACATAGCCTGGTCTGCGCTCCTTCCCTGGGTGTAAGGTGAGCATGATCCTGTAAGGGAAAGGGGTCAAAGAGAGAGACAACAACACAACTTGGGGGTCACAAGCATGGCAATCCTAGCAATACTGACTTGTCAGTAGACCCTATGGAGAAAAGAGGGGGGGGGAACAGCTGGTGTCTACATATGGGTTACAGTTCCACACTCATGGCATTTTGTGCTCACATTCATACAGGCAGCTATGAGACAAGACATTGGTATAGAGGCATATCATGGCAGGCATTGCAGGCAGCTATGAGACAAGACATTGGTATAGAGGCATATCATGGCAGGCATTGCAGGCAGCTATGAGACAAGACATTGGTATAGAGGCATATCATGGCAGGCATTGCAGGCAGCAATGAGACAAGACATTGGTATAGAGGCATATCATGGCAGGCATTGCAGGCAGCTATGAGACAAGACATTGGTAAAGAGGCATATCATGGCAGGCATTGCAGGCAGCAATGAGACAAGACATTGGTAAAGAGGCATATCATGGCAGGCATTGCAGGCAGCTATGAGACAAGACATTGGTATAGAGGCATATCATGGCAGGCATTGCAGGCAGCTATGAGACAAGACATTGGTATAGAGGCATGTATCCTACCTATATTTCTCTATGCAAAGAGGCAGATGTCAGACCACATGTCAGCATGAACCCTGCACTTACCTGCTGGTGTTGTTGCCTGTGGGGGGGGGGAGAGGGGCTGGGAGAAAGACATGGGTTAGCAAACACTTGCATGGAGACAGCTGCCCAGACACAGGAGTACACAGTTTGGCCACAGGCAGAACAGCCCTCTCTGCCGTAGAGGGGGGCAGAGAGGAGAAGAGAAGAGAGAAGTGGGGTGTTAGAAAAGTTTTCAAAGTCCCACTTTGTGGCTGCTGGGGGACAGAACCCCACGCCACGTGCTCAGAGAGAGAGAGAGAGAGTGAGTGGAGGGCTGGGGCTGGGCTTTTGTGGGAAAGAGGCTGGGTGGGGCTGGGTGCTGATAGGGTAACTATTTGGGTCCGTGTCCAGAGTTAGGCCACAACTGTTCGGTCCTAACTCAGGCCCAACTCGGGCCCAGGGTGTTAGAACTTTTCAGGAGAGGGCTGGTGTGGGTAAGGTAAAATGGTTCCTATGGGTCTCCTCACATTTGGGTCCACCCTTTTTGCTGGCCCAAATTTTGGGCCTGAGTTGGGCTCGAGGGGGCGTGTCAGGGGCTCTCCAGCGTCTGGAACTGGACCAAATTTCATAACCGCCCCCGTCACACCCCTGACACGCCCACTTTTAGGCTGCAATTGTGCCTGAATTGTGCAGTTGTGCCTGAATTGTGCCTGAACCCTATTCAGTCCCAATTGCAGCCCAACTCAGGCACAATTCAGGCACAACTCGGGCCTAAAGCACTTGGGCTGGAATTGTGCCTGAATTGTACCGCAGTTGCCTTGGGCTGGACCGGGCTGTCTGTCCTAGAGAGGTTTATGTTAACCTTGCAGAGCCTCTCTAGTACTTAGTCTCGTTCTACTTGCCTGTAATAAGCAGCCAGAGGCTGCTTCTCCTGTTTCTTTAAGGAAGAAACGAAGCTTACTGGGGAAAAAAGTAAAAGCCTGGGGGGGGGGTCCCCACCATCCGTGGATAACTGAAACCGTGGATAGCGAATCAGTGGATATGGGGGCCCACCTTTAGCTCCTAGCTGGATTGGAGCATTTGTGTTGCTTGGTTTATAGTTTTCTTGCTTCCTGCTGAAACAATTTCAGGGTATACATTTTGCTTTCAACAACCATCATCCTGTTTATTCAGAGTTAATTCTGTTGGCGTGTTGATAGAGTTTGGTCCAAGCCACTTAGGTAGACAGGACCATGCTATAGAGCATGACTTTTCAAATATATTCTCATGATTTTTTTAAAACATTAAAATATATTTGAAAATAGTATTAAAACTTCCAGCCTGCAACCTTGATTTGTCTTGTTGTTTTTGGTTGGATGATTGATGTGTGTGTGTGTGTTTCAACCAGAAATGCTTTATCAGCACCCTATGGGCTGTGCTTGGGTAATTATTTTGCAACCAATCAGTACCATTTTGGAAAGATTGATGATCAATGTACACAGGCACTGAGAACACACATCATCTGTAGTTACTTCTGCTCTAATGAAAACACCATCTGATAACAAAGGAAAACTCGGCAGCAGTAATTACAATAAAGCTGTTAACCTCTATGCCTCTCACGTAGGAGAGAAGCAAGCTCTGCATGGGGGCACAGGTGTGTGCACAAGGATAGTGCAATTTTTGATCTGATAAGTACGCTGACTGCTTTCCTGTTTTCCTTCAGTTCTGTGACATGTCTTGGTGTCAGCCATAGAGAGAACATTTCAATAAACATTTACACTGGTGTGATTCCATTGAGGGCAATGGTACTTTACAAGTAGAGGTACTCACAATTATTCCACAGATGTCGAATGCTTCAAATTGTTGCTCCATCAAAGCTCTGCTGAGGTATGTAGGGGTATCAGAGTTCACAGGGAACTCAACAAAAGGAGAAGGACTCTTCTGTTGTCTTCTATGACTTGGAGAACACCCATTTCACATGGAGATTACCCATTGCACAAAACATCTTAGCCAACCTGGGAGCCATAGCCGTTCCACATGTGCAGCCAATTTGCATGTTTATGAGCTTATGTTTCATGTGTGTTTCTAGGGCACAACAGTTTCAGGTGATAGTATTGCTTTGGCTTCTGGTTCTAGAAGCCTGCTTTACTTGGTATCTCCCAGTATTCATTGAACTTGGGAAGAGAGAGACAAGAATCATGACAGTTAGCCATGCTTCCTGTCCACACACCCTAAATGTAATCATGTTCAATGCTTGTCTGCAGAGGCAAACACTACATGCAAGGAGAACACCTCCATGCAATTTATCCATGGTTGTATCATGTATGATGTTTATAATAGGGCTCCAGTGCATTTTTAATTCTGAGGTCTAGAAAATATATTTCATAAAGATACAGGGTTCATTCTGTTCCCTAGAAAGTGATAATGTTGATCATCATTGTAGGACATGTTCTGGAACACTCATATTAGAGCCCAATCCTAACTCCCCTAGCCCCAATACAGCTGCACCAATGGGGCATGTGCTGCATCCTACAGAAGGGGGGCAGTCACAAAGGCCTTCTCAAGGTAAGGGAACTTTTGTCCCTTTATGTTGGGTCAGCTTCCACTTCCTCAATAGGTCTCTTAGGATCTATGTGAGCTATTTTGCAGGAATAAGTCTGAGGAGAGTAGGGGAGAGGGAACAGGGATAATTCCTGGTGCAAGTTGCTGTTGCCGGAATCCACCCCTCCCTCCCCTGTTCCACCACCCATCCTCTCACTCCTTGCCCAGAAAATCCTGCATTCCTCCCCTTCACAATTCCTCCCATTGTTCATCTCCCACACTGGCTTACTTGCACTCCTGCAGGTAACCGGTAGTGACAACAGACTGCCAACACTGTCGCTGTTTGTGGTGATGGCTCCAAAATGGCTGCTGGTGTCGCACTCTGCATGCCACAATATATTACGATAGTTGAACTTCTGTTCTGCTGTCTTAACTGTTAGGATGGGGCTCTTAGTCGAACATGTCCCTTTCAAAGGCTACTGCTGCCAACCATATCTGTGAATTGGACTGGGCACTGTTGATAAACAGAATGCTTACTTAGAGAGGGCACTGATCTGACCAACATGGCAGTTCTTATCTTCTGGCACTGGGGGTTTGAAAGGTGGACACAACCTAACACAGGATTCAGTGATTTAAGTGGGGTTCAAGATGCTCTGAAGATGGATTTCCTGAGAATATACCCTCCCTGATTTAGGGAGGATGCATAACTCAGAGCACATGCTTTGCATGGAGAAGGAGCCACGTTCAACCCCTGGTATCTCCAAACACCGTTGTGAGACTCTTCTCTGAAACTCTGGAGACTCTGGTCAGTGTCAACAATACTGTGCTAGACGGACCAATAGTCTGACTTGGTATCAGGCATTTTCATCTCATTCACCTAATCACCTTCCATTTGACCAGAAAGGGGGGGGAGGAATTGCAACATGACTACCACATCTTCCTGACAGCAAGAGAGTGCCAATCCTCCATCCTTCAGGATTGGTCTTCTCAGTGGCCATACTGTTGCTCCCAACACTCATCAAGAAGTCTCTCCTTCTTTGGCTGTTTTCACTGCATTTTATAAGCTGCACACCATACCAGCCTCACAAACCATCCCACACAATCATTCTTTTCCATCCCCCCCACGTGTCCCAGCGCAATCCTATCCAACTTACACCACCAGTGTAACCAGTGGTGCAGCGAGAACGGGAGGTCCCAGAATGGATAGGGGATTCAAATCCCCTCCAAAGGGGGATTCAAAGGGGATTTAAATCTCCCCTCCCTTCCAAAGCCTCCCACCCTGCCCTCCCCCACTGGTCACATCTGTGGTGTAAGTTGGATAGGATTACACTGTTCATAACTCTACCAAGCAGGAGGGGCAGTCCTCCAACTCTTTTTGGCTTGCAAGGTACTTGAAGACAACTGCCCCCCTCCAACTCTTCCCTGAAAGGCACATAGATTCCTGGGTGAGCTTCAGTGGTGACGTTACAACCCCCTATGGGGGGGGCCACCGACATAATGACCCCCCCAAGACACGCCACAAGCTACAACCCCTGGGGGCGGACGGCATTATTGCGTTCCGTGGAGCAGCTTGGAACACACACACACACACACACACACACACATACACACACACACACACACACACACACACACACACACCACCGTTTTGGAAGGCTTTTCGGATCCAAACGGCTCCAGGGTGGGCAGGCCCAACACAACAACAGACGCAGCGGCGGACACAATCCAGGATCCAGGTACACCCCCCGTGTGCCCGCCGCCTGGTGGGGGGCCAGGGCCTCCTGGCCCTACCCTGATGTCACTTCTGGTGAGCTTCCTCCTTGGATTCAACATGTTTGATTCTGTGTTGGATTGCAGCCTATATTTTTTGAGTGTGCAATCTCCTCTTTTATGTGTGTTTTACTCATGGAATATGAGTATTACATTTACCCAGAAACTTTCCCTATTTGGAAAATGGTATTTATCAGTATTTGTTTGGATTTCTGAACCCTTGACAATGTCTTTTTCAGTTATGACATGCATGGATATTAAGCTGGGGGGGGGGCTTCTTCTCTATCCTCAAGTTTGTCAAAGTTATCCGTCAAAAAAGCAAAAGCACCACCTTAATTAATTTTTTATTGACGAAAAAGCTGGTTCACATCCTGGCTTAATTGCTACTCTCCCAATTGGATATATATTATATATGTTATGCAAACAGGGAACTTTAGAGGCGCAGGCAATTAAAATTAATATTTAATGGCATTATAACAAATGTACCAGAAATTGTTTATTGCAGGTGAAAATGTAAGATCATTTCTTTCAGCAGCAATCCTTCAGTCGTGAATGTAATGAAGAAGGATAACGTTGCAGTTCTGTACCAGCCTACTAAAGGCCATTCATTATAAATATGGAGAGAAACAAATAAACAAAAGATTATGTATGGTTAGTAAAAGGACATTGCTTGAAGGGGGGGGCAGTGCATTAATCCAAGAATGCTGAAGTAAAAATGTGAGGAATAATTGACCCCCCTCCCCCAATAATGGTTCTTGAATAGTGCTGACATCATATCTGGATTATGGCAGAAAGCCTGTTGGGGGGGGGGGGTCTTGGTTTTATAGAGAAGAAGACTCTTCACCCAGGGCATAACCACCAGGATATGCTCCTACATATCATGTTCTTGCGCAGCTCTCATTCATTTCAATGGGGCTTGTGCAGGAAAGCATCCTGGTGGATTATACCATGTGAGTAATGAATGTCCCAAGCCTACCCCCCACCTCCGGCACTGCCGCCGTTTGTGGCGGCAGACTCAAAATTGTTGCTGGCAGCAACTGTATCCCATTGTTGTAAAGGGCATCCCAGTCCTACAGCCCAATCTTATACATGTCTACTTATAGAAGCCCCATTGAGTTCAATGAGACTTACTCTCAGGGAAGTGTGTATAGGATTGCAGCTGTACTTACGATTGTGCTGTTGCTCTCCCTCTGCAGAAATTGCCTGTGTTCTGACATCATGCAAATGCAAACAAGAAGCAAAGGTCATCCAACACATTCCCATTCTACATGTCCAGCCAAAAGCCAACCTCTTTCAAAAGCAATTCAGCAATTCAACAATTAGGTGGCTGTGTTGGTCCCACGCAGGCAAGTGCCTGAGGTTTTTTGAGCGTCGGATTTTGTAGCAGGAGGAGGGCAAAGTCAGCGAAAGCTATGAATACGTACAATGGAGACTGTTAAATTGGGCATGCAGTTTTTCAGTGGGCAATCAGTCGCCATTAGCAGAAGCATATGACTGAGCAGTAATGGTTCATTCATCATACCTTCATGCCGCAATCTTTTTTAAAATGCAGAAATCCTACACTTTATAGGACTCCAGGCAAATTCAAGTATAAGACGTAGAAAACAGGTGGGGAAACACCAATGTAGTTGGCCCAAGTCAAGCAGTTCTGTTATTCACAACAGAGCTCCCTGGGATTGCACCATGGAGATGCAACACTTCTACTGTTGCAGGTGTGTCTAATTCTTTTTAATTAATTATTGGCATTTGGATCCTGCCTTTTCACTTCAGATCAAAGTGTTGAATGCAATTAATGTGATCAATTAAAAAAAATTGTAACAGTATAGCCCAGGGGTTCTCAACCCTTTCCCAGCCAAGTACCATCTCCAGCGCCACTCTTCTGCTGCGTATCACCAGAAGTGACTTGTGATTACATCATCGCCAGTTACACCCAGGTTTTCAGATTTTTGGAGGCCAGACAATGCAGGTAGGAGGCTCTGGGCAGGTGGGAGGGCCCTTCTCAGCATTCCCAAGAGGCTTGACCAAAGGTAGGAGCATCTCGGGAGCGAAAACACGCTGCTGAAAGCACTGTGTAGGAGCGGGGTGCCAGTGGTCCAGCGGTCTGAGTACCACCAGCAGTCGACCAAAGTACCAATGGTGGTACTAGTTCCACTGGTTGAGTGGAACATCTAAAACAAAACAAAACAGATAGCAATTAACTCCCCCCCACACACACACACAAACAAAACATTACTAGAGGGAGCAAAGAACAATCACCCAAACATCAGGCACAAAAAAGGGGAGGGTTGTGGTTGGCCCAAGTCAAGCAGTTCTGTTATTCACAACAGAGCTCCCTGGCATTGCACCATGGAGAGGCAACTCTTCTACTGCTGTAGGTGTGTCTATTTTTTTTACCGGAGCTGGAACAGCAGAAAACTACGGAGGGAACATAAGAACATAAGAACATAAGAAGAGCCCTGCTGGATCAGGCCAAAAGCCCATCTAGTCCAGCTTCCTGTATCACACAGTGGCCCCACCAGATGCCTCAGGGAGCACAAGACAACAAGATAACCTGTTTCCTGCTGCCACTCCCTTGCACCTGGCACAGAGAAAACCTACTTCTAAAACCAGGAGGTTGCTTATGGCTTGTAACCTGTGATGGTCTTTTCCTCCATGAATCTATCCAAACCCCTTTTAAAGGCATCTAGGCCAGGTGCCATCACCACATCCTGTGGCAAGGAGTTCCACAGATGAATTACACGCTGGGTAAAGAAATATTTTCTTTTGTCTGTTCTAACTCTCCCTCCACTCAATTTTAGTGCATGTCCCCTGGTTCTGGTGTTGTGCGAGAGGGAGAAGAATTTCCCGCTATCCACTCTCTCCATTCCATGCATAATTTTATACGTCTCAATCATGTCCCCCCTCAGGCGCCTTTTTTCTAGGCTGAAAAGCCCCAGACGCTATAGCCTTTCCTCATAAGGGAGGTGCTCCAGCCCACAAATCAATCTGGTTGCTCTTTTCTGCACCTTTTCCAATTCAACTATATCCTTTTTGAGGTGTGGTGACCAGAACTGGACACAATACTCCAGATGTGGCCTTACCATCGATTTGTACAAAGGCATAATGATATTGGCCGTTTTATTCTCAATCCCTTTTTTAATGATCCCGAGCATGGAATTGGCTTTCTTCACAGCCGCCGCACACTGGGTCGACACTTTCATCGACCTGTCCACCAGCACCCCAAGATCTCTCTCTTGATCCGTCACAGAACCCATTAGCGTATATGTGAAATTTTGGTTTCTTGCCCCAGTGTGCATCACTTTGCACGTACTTACATTGAAGCGCATCTGCCATTTTGCTGCCCATTCTCCCAGTTTGGAGAGATCCTTCTGGAGCTCTTCACAATCCCTGCTGGTCTTCACCACCAGGAAAAGTTTAGTGTCATCTGCAAACTTGGCCACCTCACTGCCTATCCCCAACTCCAAGTCATTTATGAATAAGTTGAAAAGCACCGGTCCCAAGACCGATCCTTGGGGCACACCGCTTTTCACCTCTCACCATTGTGAAAATTGCCCATTAACTCCCACTCACTGTTTCCTGGTCTTCAACCAGTTCCTAATCAACAAGAGGACCTGCCCTCTTATTCCCTGACTGTGGAGTTTTCTCAGGAGCCTTTCATGAGGGACCGTCAAACGCCTTCTGAAAATCCAGATATATAATATCCACGGGTTCGCTTGCATCCACATGCCTGTTGACCTTTTCAAAAAATTCTAAGAGGGAAGAGGGAGAGATGAATCTCCAGGGTCAGGAAGTTCCACAATAGATTCCCCAGTGTTCTTCCTGTCCGGGAAAGGCCCTGTGTGTGTCACTTGATGTCTTAAAGGTGAGCTGGTTTTCTGAAAAGGTGTGAAGCAGAGCCTACTTAGGCTGAGTGCTTTAGAATTTTCTCAGCTAAGAGAAGTGGAAATGTGCACAAATGAGACTGCTAGAGACAACTGTGAGGAAAATACAGATAACAGTTTCTTCTTGAACAATCGGACCAACTAAGAAAGTGGCCTCCTGATATTTTGAAACCAAGCAATGGAGAAAAGAATGACTCCGCTTTGTGGATGAGGCACCCAGGGAACCCTGGACAGAGTTGAAACTTTTAAAAGGATATTGAAAATAAAGTGGACTTCAGAATCATAGGGGCAAATTGTGTCCACAGTGGGTCATGTGCTGTAATTGGCCAACACAAATGCACAATATGGAATCTATAGACTTTGAAAATGTAGAAAAGTGACACGTTCAAAGTAAACAGAGTGTGAAGTTTGAGAGGAAGGGTATGAGAAATGCATACCCAGGATATAATTTTATTTTGCCTTTTTCTTTTCTTTTTTTGTTTGTGAATTCTTTTAAGTCGAGCACTTCTCTGACCTCTCTGAGGCCACAGACACACTTTTATTTTCCATTTTAATGACCCCCTTTTGGATTTATTTTATTCTTAGATTTTTGCTTTTTCCATTTTTATCTGAACTGGTTTTCCTTTTCCTCTAAAAACAGTTTTCTCATAAATGTTGTGGATTACTTTTCTTTTTGTGCTATTTTTGTGGGTGTTCAGGAGGATTCTTTTCTATCTCCACCAACCAAGGAAGCTGGAAAGGTTCAAGCAGGTGTGGTGGCTATGAACTTGATGAGCAGCCCAATCCTACCTAACTTCCCACATCCTGTGCAGGAAGTTTGCAGACTGGAGGTCTCCTCGATACAAGGGGACATTTGTCCCCTTGCCCTGGGGAAAGCCCCAGCTGTAGCAACAGGTCTACTCGGACCTGCACAAGCTAAATCGCTGGCGCAAATTCAAGGCTATCCATGTTGGTGGGTCAGGCCCAGGAAGGGGGATAGGATGTGTCATGCACCAGCGCCGCTGATCCCACTCCTCTTCCAGGCCCAATCCGCCCATCCCACTCCGGTTGCTGCCCATCCCCATCCCCCGTTCCACCTTCCCCCTGCCCCATTCCGCATCTGCACCGCTCAGCACAAAATTCTCCTTTTCCAGTATGCGCCGCACCTTCTTCCAGTGCATGTGGGCTGGTGTGGGCCTCCACACTGGCCCAGGCAACTCTTATGCCATCACAAAGTGCACACTTCGCCAGTGCAGGATTGCGCCATAATTTAGTGGAGTGGCTTATTGGCTTAAACTAGGTACCTTATATTGCAGTCCTATACATGATTGCTCAGAGGCAATCTCACTGTATTCAGTCGGTTTTGTTTTCCGGGGAAAGTGTTTGTAGTTTATAGCCTGAAACTAATCTAACATGTTTATGGCTTCAAGTAAAGGGCAGAAGATGGTATTATGTTGTCGCTGAAATTATGAAGCAAAAATCCAAGAGGGTGGAAGAGTATTTCTTAAATTTATTAAGTAAAACAGCACTGGGCCGAGTCTCTGATGGGTGCAGAGAGTCAGACCCCGAATATCAGATTCTTCAAGGTCTTATACCATTTCTATTATTATTATTATTATTATTATTATTATTATTATTATTATTATTATTATTATTATTATTATTAACAACAACAACAACAACAACAACAACAACAACAACAGTATTTATATACCTATATACCACTTTTCAACAAAAAGTTCACAAAGCAGTTTACAGACAAAATCAAATGATTAAATGGCTCTCTGTCCCCAAAGGGCTCACAATCTAAAAATGATGCAGAGCACCACCAGCAACAGCCACCAGAAAGACACTGTGCTGGGGTGAAAGGGGGCAGTTACTCTCCCCCTGCTAAATATAAGAGGAGCACCAATTGAAAAAGTGCCTCCTTCCCAGTTACCAGGGGTAGATTTCTAAAACAAAGAAGGTAAAAAAGGAATACCAATGCTGTACATCAGACACAACAAAATGTCAACTAGTAACATGCATAAACATCTACCTATGGCGCCAGGATCCCCTTTGCTATAATTTCCCTATTCCAGCACTTCTACAGAAGGAAAAACAGACAAGAGATAAGATGTCTGCCTTCTCACAGTATACCAAAGGGGAGATAATCTCCAGTTCCCAGGACCTTATTATTCTTTGGCTGGAGTAGCTTCAAGAGAATGGCTGAATCAGGAACGTTTTGGTCAGGAAGGCTTGTGTTACAGAAATGGCTAACAGAATCTACAGTTAATATAGGTGATTTTTCAGGTAAGTAATAGCAAAAATTCTACGTCATGTAGTAATACATTTACATGTATTAGGGCACAATCCAAACCTACTTAGGCTGCCGTTGTTGTAACCAGCAGCCCAGCGAAAACGGGAGGCCCTAGAATGGTAAAGGGGATTCAAATCCCCTTTGAATTCCCCTTGTGGAGGGGATTTGAATCCCCTTTCCGTTCTGGGGCCTCCCGTTTTAGTTGGGCTGCTGGTTACAATGGTGGCCTAAGTAGGTTTGGATTGCACCCTTAGTTTGATAATCATCCTACCTTCAGAGTCATTATCTTCATTTATTCTCTTACAGCCCAAGCCTATGTTTCTCACCCGCCGATGCAGCAACATCAAAAATGGTTACCACTGCATCCTGCGAGGGGAGCAGTCACAGAGTTCTCCTCTGGGTAAGAGAACATTTGATCCCTTACCTGGGGGTAAGACTCCACAATGTGGAGGGGTCTACTCGGACTTGCGCTAGTGAAATCTGCATGGACCCATGCGGGATCATATCCAAGAAGGAGGCTAAGATTTGGCGGCTGCCACTGCCACCAAACCTGCCCACTTTCTGGATCCGATCCACCCCTTACCGTTGCCTCCCTGTTCCGCCATCCCCCTGCCCTCGTCGCCACCTTGCCCCACCCTCATTCCTCCTCCTCCCACCCCATCTGCCTCCCCCACCAACTTACCTGCCTCGGTAGGTTCTAATGGGGTTGCCGCCACATTCGGACTCCATGCACTGTTGGAGTGTTTTTTGCAACTGCTGAAAGGCAGTTAATGCTGGAAGAATGTGCATTCTGTCAGCATTAAAGCCCAATTGAATTTGGGCTGTTAGGGCCCAGTCCAGCCTAACTCAGGCACAGTTGAGGCCCAAGTGTGGCCCAATTGGGGCCCAAACTAGGACCGAGTTAGGCTGCAACTGTGCCTGAGTTAGGCTGGAGGCTACAGCAGTGGGCCAGGATCGAGGCAAAACTTACCGCAGAGGCAGGCAGGCCCCTGTGGGGAGCTGTCAGTCTTGTGGAAGCTAAGAGCCCCCTCCTCAGCTCGTCTGTGTGCACCTACCACAGCTGCTGCAGCGTTCGCAGCAGATGGGCAGCCACAGGTGGGCCTGCAGGCACTGGGCGTGCGACAGTCAGCAGAAGGGCAGAGGTTGTGCCAGTGCCAGCTGCCCCAGGGCACCCTGGGCATTAGCCACCTGCCGCAGGGGGGAGTGCCACTGCCCTCCCTCCTGCAGAAGGCGATGCCACCCCCAAGCCATGTTGAGGCTGCACGTGGGAGTCATGGGGGGGAGGGGGGGAACGTCACACACAAGGGGGGTCTCATGAAGTCTGGAACCGCCTCTGCCAGGACATGCCCGTGCACTGCCTGAAGCCCTGGGCCTCCAGGGCCGTGGCTATGCCCACAAAGAAGGCATCCCGGCATGCCTTCTGCTCCGTGCCCCGGCCAAGACCGAGAGATGCCTCGGGCTTGTCTGCTGCGAGCGGGAAGGGCTCACGCAGCTCATCACACCCCCAGATGGGGCAACGTCGGCGCCTCGCGGCAGGCGCTCTGGCGGGGTGGGGGATGCCAGCGTCCATCATCAGGGAGTGGGAGGGGAGGCAGGCACACAGACAGGGGGTGCTGGGGAGGGGCACGGGTGGGTCAGAAACAGATAGACAACAAGGCTGGTGGGAGAGGGATACAGGGAGAGGGGTCTGCAGAGACCAATAGGGACACAGGGGTCACTTCGCAGACGGAGGCAATGCAGGAACGGCCGCCTCTCATGCAGATGGACCGACGGCGGTAACGGACGCCGTTGATGGGCGGAAACGGACGCCGTGGACGGGCGGAAACGGACGCCGTTGACGGGCGGACCGAGGGCAGAAATGGACGCCGTTGACGGGCGGAAACGGACGCCGTTGACGGGCGGACCGAGGGCAGAAATGGACGCCGTTGACGGGCGGAAACAGACGCCGTTGACGGGTGGACCGAGAGTGGGTGAGAGCCCCGGTTGATGAAAGGGCTCTTCACGGACGTGGCGGACGTGCGCCACGTCGCCTGTCAGTGGTTGCCTGCCTGAGAGGCCCCCCAACTCCCCTCTCCCCTCTGAGCCCTGAGGGTCTGGCAGCCCCCCTGCTGTGTTCTCCCTGGGCTGGCTGTGGCAGGCCCTGGCTGGGATTCATGCAGGGCCTTGTGTGCTGGGCGCTGTCTCTGTGTGCGTGGGGCAGTGCTTGTGCAACATTGGGGTCATGTTGTTCAAGGGGCCTTTGCCCAAGGGGCATCTTTATTGTTCTGGAACGTTGGCAGAGATGGCCAGGCGAGGCTGCCAGGGGGTAGGCACAGCAGCCACTCAGAACGTAGCAGCAGCAGCAGCAGGCGTGCCTGGAGACGCAGGCTCTTCCCCTGTGGAACCACAGCCTGCTCCATAGAAAGGGGAGGGACAGCAAGTAGGCAGCCAGGGAGGTGGAGCAGCAGCAGCAGCTGAGGGGGGTTGCAGGGCAGGCTCCCAGACCTCTGGCAGCATCGAGGCAGACGACCATAGGGCAACCAGACTGCGGGCCGAGGGGTGCTCCCCAGACGGTCAGTGGTAGTGGGCATTCCTTGGGGGATGACCACCTTGGGGGGTGTTCCATGGCAGCTGGTGTGTGGTAGCACTCCCCATTGAAGGAATGCCAGTGTGCCGGTTGCAAAGGCCTGCAGGGAGAGAAATCAAACACAGCTGAGTGGTGTGACACACATAGCCTGGTCTGCGCTCCTTCCCTGGGTGTAAGGTGAGCATGATCCTGTAAGGGAAAGGGGTCACAGAGAGAGACAACAACACAACTTGGGGGTCACAACCATGGCAATCCTAGCAATACTGACCTGTCAGTAGACCCTGTGGAGAAAAGAGGGGGGGGAACAGCTGGTGTCTACATAAGGGTTACAGTTCAACACTCATGGCATTGTGTGCTCACATTAATACAGGCAGCTATGAGACAAGACATTGGTAGAGAGGCATATCATGGCAGGCATTGCAGGCAGCTATGAGACAACACATTGGTAGAGAGGCATATCATGGCAGGCATTGCAGGCAGCTATGAGACAACACATTGGTAAAGAGGCATGTATCCTACCTATATTTCTCTATGCAAAGAGGCAGAAGTCAGACCACATGTCAGCACAACCCCTGCACTTACCTGCACTTACCTGCTGGTGTTGTTACCTGTGGGGGGGGAGAGGGGCTGGGAGAAAGACATGGGTTAGCAAACACTTGCATGGAGAGAGCTGCCCAGGCACAGGAGTAAACAGTTTGGCCACAGGCAGAACAGCCCTCTCTGCCCTAGAGGGGGGCAGAGAGGAGAGAGGAGAAGAGAGAAGTGGGGTGTTAGAAAAGTTTTCAAAGTCCCACTTTGTGGCTGCTGGGGGACAGAACCCCACGCCACGTGCTCAGAGAGAGAGAGAGAGAGAGTGAGTGGAGGGCTGGGGCTGGGCTTTTGTGGGAGAGAGGCTGGGTGGGGCTGGGTGCTGATAGGGTAACTATTTGGGTCCATGTCCAGAGTTTGGCCACACCTGTTCGGTCCCAACTCAGTCCCAACTCGGGCCCAGGGTGTTAGAACTTTTCAGGAGAGGGCTGGTGTAGGTAAGGTAAAATGGATCCTATGGGTCTCCTCACATTTGGGTCCACCCTTTTTGCTGGCCCAAATTTTGGGCCTGAGTTGGGCTCGAGGGGGCGTGTCAGGGGGTTGCCAATGTCTGGAACCGGACCAAATTTCGTTCCCGCCCCCGTGACGCCCACGGAACGCCCACTTTTAGTCCGCAGTTGTACCGCAACTGTACCGCGCCCGTCCTGCGCATGCGCACGGCGTCCGTCGTAGGTCCGTCCCAAGTTCGGCACAGTTGCAGTACAATTCGGGTACAATTCAGGCACAACTCGGGCCTAGAGCACTTGGGCTGCAATTGTGCCTGAATTGTACCGCAGTTGCCTTAGGCTGGACCGGGCTGTAAGTTTGTCAGTCTCCCTTTAGTTGTTTTTTTTTTTTTTAAATTGCTCCATAATCATGCATATCTTGTTATCTTGTCCATAAATCAATAAACACTTTGATTTGCTTCAGTTACAATTTGGGTCTATGGTATTTTCTACTGATTTAGCTTTATTCCACTGGGATGTAAAAACAACCCAACTTTCACCCAGTGAACCAGGGAGCCAACTGGGCTCTTACAATCAAAGGAGATGATTATACCACAGCCCAATCCTGCCTAACATGAGGCGGTAGGCCTAAAGGGCTGGTTGCTGTATCCTAGGCCCGTCGCGGCCTGCACTGGTGCAGCCCGGGCTCACCTTGGGAGCAGGAGAAGTTTGCCCCCTTCCCCCAGTGTAAGTGGCATGGGCCACAATGGGCCTCTACGAATGCATGCCACCTCTTTAGCTGGCGCAGATCCGGGGAGACTGTGTAAAGCCGGCTTGGGTTACGATGGGACATAGGATATCAGTGCAACTCAGTGCTGATATCTCCACTCCCTGCCAGCTCAGGCTGGCCAATGGCCTCCTCCCTCACCATCCCTGCCTGCCTTCCACCCGCCCCAATGCTGATCAGCATGAGACTCCCCTGCAGCGGCTGGCACAGTTCTGGGATGCCAGCAATGTGAGTGGTGCCATTTACACGCTAGGCCTATTGCTTTCCGGCATGTTTGTGACTCCTTAGGCAGGTGGAGCACTTGCTCTGCCAGTCTATAGTTATGAACGATTGCGTAGTCAATGGCCCAGGGCCCAGACCATTTCCCCTGTTCCACAAGTTGGCCAGATCATTTACAGAATCATTGATTATGACAGCAGGAAAATTCACTTAAGCCATCAGTTGTCCATTAATCTCTAAGGGTTAAACATCTTCATAGCATGTGCACGCACGCACACACACACATACATACAATAGCCCTGGATGCTATTATGTAATCATCTGTCCATGACAAAGGAACAACCAGCAGTTCCTCCTTACCTAGTTTGCCACACACACACACACACACACACACACACACACACACACACACACACACACACACACACACACACACACACACACACACACACACACACACACACACACACACACCAGGCAGTAGAAAATACCCAGTCCAACCTATATCACAATTTGTGGGACAAGATACTAATTGAGATTGCCCATAGCTGTCATAGTAGCCATTAAATGTTGAACTGCACCTGATGGGGGACAATGTGGGCATCAAAATTCAAAAGAACCACAATGCTTCCAATGCTACCCCAGAGACTACCCCAATTGGCTGAAGCAGGGACACTGCTGGGCAACAGGGTGAGTTGTACAACAACAGAATTCCAAATCTGTGTCACCCACCATCACAGGGGCACACACTCAAAGTAAGAAGACAGCTGGAAGGATACCTGGATAGAGTAACATACTGATGATAACCACCATGATTCAGGTCAAAGTTGCTGGTACTTTTGGAAGGCCTAAGTGCAAAACTGAGAGAGATTAACTCCTGCGGCTTTGTCCAACCAGTTCTCCATGATGAATGCCATATTGTGCTGCTCATCCAGGTTCAAGTCCTGGATGACAACATTCCCACCATTAACCAAATTGGAATGAAGCAGAAACATTCCCCACCATTAACCAAATTGGCAGCATAGGAAATGAGAAGTCAGTTGGGCCCAGGTAAGGCTGAATATCTGTCATTAAAATGTGCATTTCAAAAACACAAAACGTACATTTATGCAAACAAGTTTGTAATACTGACTGTAAACGGCAAGGCTTGTTGCCCTCAGGTTTGTTGTGAATTTCTGATATGAGAAAACATGGCATGAAAATGTAAGCTACATCTTGAATGATACACCTTTTTTCGCAGCCATCACTTTAATTCAAATTTAATGGATGTCCGTCCATGGTAACCTGTAATCTTGTTAAAGCATGTAGAGCAGCATAAAAATCCCACTTTATATCTTTCTACTTCACTGACAATGCAATTTAGGCAATAAGGAATGAACAGCAGATATCTTTGTGGGAAGCATTTGAAAAGAAATTGTTGGTTTTTGGGATGTGCGCTTAGCATTCTGACTGATAGATAGGAAGACAGTTAATTATGAGCAATAAATATGGACTCAGATATCACTTTCCAGGTCAAAACAGTCAAACCTGAGAATCAAGAATGATCTACATAACAAAACACTCTGTTGGCAAAGGAAATGCCTGCACAATTGTGTGGCACTCCTGTATTCAGCTTAGGTGTGGCAGCAAGTTTCTCTCTTAAAAGCCAGGAAATCTTCTCATCTCATCGCCCTACCAGGCTTTATCTGACTACTCCGGAGCCTTCTAACCTTCTAGTGTGTGTGCGAATACCACTTTTTCCAGTACCTCCATTTGTGGGTACCACTTCTGTAAGTAGCACTACTGCATCCAAAGATGACAGCTGTGCACAGGGGCTTCTACGGGGTTAAAAATAGGCCAAAATATAGGGTGAAAGACAGGCATTTATCACACACAGCCTCAGACTCAATATTGAACTGCTGTTCAATGCCTGGAAATGTCTGTTTTGTGATTATGTATATGCTTCTATTATGTTGTTAATAGCTGTTAATAGTGTACATTGAGTAGAGACTTAATGCTATGACATTCATAACCAAAGTGCTTCCATTATTAGGAACCCTGAACCCTCCGATTTGTCGGTAAACCAGTTTTTGATAGAAGTAGTTTTGAGGAAACACAGCATTGCAAGATTTGTGTGGTTTGTGGTGTGGTGTGTGTGTGTGTGTGGGGGGGTACCCCAGCAATATATTTCTAGACTACAAGGAGAGCTGAAGAGGAAACTGACAAGTTTTGAGAGATTAAAGTTGCAAAAACTCCTTACAAGCCTGGCAGGCATGAGGTCAGGACATGGAAGGGGGCAAAGGGGGGCTGAGAGAGTAGGACCCACAACTTCTTTTTCAGCCCAATCTACCAGAATTCCCTGCACAGTGATGCAGCAGCAGCATCGCGGCCTCTGCTATGAGGGAATTTCAGCCTCAAGAGGCCTCCTTGGGGTAAGACAACATGTTCCCTTGCCTCGGGATAAACCCTGCCCTTGAGGGTGGGTTAACCGATAGCTGGTGGAAGTCGGAGTTGATCCATGAAGGCGGATCAGGCCTGGGAAGGGGGTGAGGATAAAGCATGCACTGCTGAACCCCCCCCTTTCCTGAGCCTGATCCAACCTCATCCCCACCCCCTTCACTGCCTGGCAGTGCGCAACCAGTGGAGGCTGCTTTGTGACTGCCGTAAAGCAGACACCACTGGCACAAAACGCACCAGCACAAAGCCTGATTAGAATTGGGTTGAAAGTCATACTGTTAGAAATGGACCCTGGGGGCAGGGAGGGGCTAGCCCCCTCCCCTGCAAGCTCCATGTCCAAGTACAGGAATGGCCAGTTCCCGGGCTGCGAGAGGCAACAGGATCACGCTAGGTCACGTAAGGTCCTAGTTTCAATCCCCAGCCTTTCTCAGTAGTAGGTTTTGGAAAGATTTCTCTGCAGTTCCTGCCAGTCAGACTAGAGAATACCAGGCTACATAAGAACATAACATAAGAACATAAGAAAAGCCCTGCTGGATCAGGCCAAAAGCCCATCTAGTCCAGCTTCCTGTATCACACAGTGGCCCCACCAGATGCCTCAGGGAGCACAAGACAACAAGATAACCTGTTTCCCGTTGCACCCTGCACAGAGAAAACCCACTTCTAAAACCTGGAGGTTGCTTATGGCTTGTAACCTGTGATGGTCTTTTCCTCCATGAATCTGTCCAAACCCCTTTCAAAGGCATCTAGGCCAGGTGCCATCACCACATCCTGTGGCAAGGAGTTCCACAGATGAATTACACGCTGGGTAAAGAAATATTTTCTTTTGTCCGTTCTAACTCTCCCGCCACTCAATTTTAGTGCATGTCCCCTGGTTCTGGTTCTGGTGTTGTGCGAGAGGGAGAAGAATTTCCCTCTATCCACTCTCTCCATTCCATGCATAATTTTATACGTCTCAATCATGTCCCCCCTCAGGCGCCTTTTTTCTAGGCTGAAAAGCCCCAGACGCTATAGCCTTTCCTCAAAAGGGAGGTGCTCCAGCCCACAAATCAATCTGGTTGCTCTTTTCTGCACCTTTTCCAATTCAACTATATCCTTTTTGAGGTGTGGTGACCAGAACTGGACACAATACTCCAGATGTGGCCTTACCATCGATTTGTACAAAGGCATAATGATATTGGCCGTTTTATTCTCAATCCCTTTTTTAATGATCCCGAGCATGGAATTGGCCTTCTTCACAGCCGCCGCACACTGGGTCGACACTTTCATCGACTTCTCCGCCAGCACCCCAAGATCTCTCTCTTGATCTGTCACAGACAACTCAGAACCCATTAGCGTATATGTGAAATTTTGGTTTCTTCCCCCAATATGCATCACTTTGCACTTACTTACATTGAAGCGCATCTGCCATTTTGCTGCCCATTCTCCCAGTTTGGAGAGATCCTTCTGGAGCTCTTCACAATCCCTGCTGGTCTTCACCACCCGGAAAAGTTTAGTGTCATCTGCAAACTTGGCCACCTCACTGCCTATCCCCGACTCCAGGTCATTTATGAATAAGTTGAAAAGCACCGGTCCCAAGACCGATCCTTGGGGCACACCGCTTTTCACCTCTCGCCATTGTGAAAATTGCCCATTGACTCCCACTCGCTGTTTCCTGGTCTTCAACCAGTTCCTAATCCACAAGAGGACCTGCCCTCTTATTCCCTGACTGTGGAGTTTTCTCAGGAGCCTTTCATGAGGGACCGTGTCAAACGCCTTCTGAAAATCCAGATATATAATATCCACGGGTTCGCTCGCATCCACATGCCTGTTGACCTTTTCAAAAAATTCTAACAGGTTTGTGAGGCAAGACTTCCCCTTGCAGAAGCCATGCTGACTCTCCCTCAGCAGAGCTTGTTCTTCTATGTATTTTAAGATTTTATCCTTAATGAGACTTTCCACCATCTTTCCTGGAACAGATGTTAGGCTGACCGGCCTGTAGTTTCCCGGGTCCCCCCTCTTTCCTTTTTTAAAGGTTGGCGTGACATTAGCTATCCTCCAATCCTCTGGCACAGTGGCCGTTTTAAGGGACAAGTTGCATATTTGGGTCAAGAGGTCAGCAACTTCATTCTTGAGTTCCTTCAGAACTCTTGGGTGGATGCCATCCGGGCCTGGTGATTTATTGATCTTTATTTTGTCAATTAAGTCTGAGACGTCTTCTCTTTTAACCTCTATTTGACTTAATTCTTTAGTCAGGGGAGACCGTTCCAGCAGTGGTATTTGCCCGAGGTCTTCTGCCGTGAAGACAGATGCAAAGAACTCATTTAATTTCTCTGCAGTCTCCAAGTCCCCTTTTATAACCCCTTTCTCTCCCTCACCATCCAGCGGACCAACGGTTTCCCTGGCAGGTTTCCTGCTTCTAACATATTTGAAGAAGCTTTTATTATTCCCTTTTATGTTGCCTGCCATACGTTCCTCAAAGTCTTGCTTGGCCTCCCGTAACATCTTTTTACATTTCTTTTGCCACAGTTTGTGCTCCTGTTTATTTTCCTCATTAGGGCAAGACTTCCATTTACGGAAGGAAGCTTCCTTGCCTTTTATAGCCTCCTTAATTGTGCTTGTTAGCCATGCCGGCACCCTCCTGGACTTGGTCGAGCCCTTCCTCCTTTGCGGGATACACTCCCGCTGGGCCTCTATGACTGTTGTTTTAAACAGCCTCCATGCACTCTGGAGTGATTGGACTCTTTTTACCTTCCCTTTCAGCTTTTTTTTTAACTAGTCTCCACATTTTGGGGAAGTCTGCCCTTCGGAAGTCAAGGGTTTTCGTGTCAGATTTGCTCGGCACTCTCCCTCCGTCATGCATGGCGAAACAGACAGCAGCATGGTCACTGTTCCCCAATGGTTCGGTAACATTTACCTCCCTGACCAGATCTTGAGTGCCACACAATATCAAAACCAGAGTCACCTGTCCTCGGGTCGGTTCCGTGACAAGCTGCTCTAAGGCACAGTCATTTAACATATCCAGAAATCCAGTCTCTCTTT
Source organism: Plestiodon gilberti rubricaudatus (assembly GCA_026170595.1). Lineage (NCBI taxonomy): Eukaryota > Metazoa > Chordata > Lepidosauria > Squamata > Scincidae > Plestiodon > Plestiodon gilberti. Next base: position 82,922,235 of record JANXHW010000004.1, on the reverse strand, counting down.
CATGACCTGAGCATGAATTGACCCAGTCGATGTGAGGATAATTGAAGTCCCCCATGACTACAACCCTGTCTCTCGTTGACACCTCCCTGATTTGCTTCCTCATTTCAAGATCCCCTTCAGGTTTTTGATCTGGAGGACGGTAGCATGTCCCTACTATTACATCACTCTTTGAGCCTGGTAATCTAACCCACAGCGATTCTACGGAGGAATCAGAGACCCCCTCCAGCTCTACTCTGGTGGATTCTACCCCCTCTTTGACATAGATGGCCACCCCACCTTCAACACGCCCCCTCTCTGTCCCTCCTATAGAGTTTATATCCTGGAATTGCAGTATCCCACTGGTTCTCCGCATTCCACCAGGTTTCTGTTATACCTACTATGTCAATGTTTTCCCTAGCCACCAAACATTCCAGTTCTCCCATCTTTGCCCGTAGACTTCGGGCATTTGCATAAAAGCACTTATATACCTGTACCCCCAAGAAGGGCTGCATGTTTGCACCTTTATCCCTGCAGCCTTCTGTCCTGCTAGACTGGCTGTCACGTCCCATCACGCTACCACTCCCAATTCTTTCTCTGTTATTACTTGACTGTTCCCCATCCTCTGCACCCTCATTCCCTAGGGATGAGGAGTCCCGAACCAGATGCCCCTCGGCTCCTGTCGGCTGCCACCTTCTTAATGTTACATGCCAGCAGTCTGGTTCCATTTTGGTTCAAGTGAAGCCCGTCCCTCTTGTACAGGCCCAGCTTGTCCCAAAACGTTCCCCAGTGCCTATCAAACCTAAACCCCTCCTCCTGACTCCAGTGTCTCATCCACGCATTGAGACCCCTGAGCTCCGCCTGCCTAGCTGGCCCTGCGTGTGGAACAGGTAGCACTTCTGAGGACGCTACCTTTGGGGTCCTGGATTTGAGCTTCCTACCTAGCAACCTAAATTTGGCCTCCAGGACCGCCCGGCTACATTTCCCCACGTCGTTGGTGCCAACATGCACCACAACCGCTACCTCCTCCCCAGCACTCTCTACCAGCCTATCTAGACGAGAGGTGATGTCCGCAACCTTCGCACCAGGTAGGCAAGTCACCATGTGGTCCTCACATCCGTCACAGACCACCCTCTCTATGTTCCTGACTATAGAGTCACCCAAGACAAGAAGCCCCCTTCGCCCCCTCCCCAGAGGAGTATCCATAGTGCAACTGGATACGGCACTATGGATAGGCTAGGCAGACCAGTGCTCTAGTTTGGTACATCATGTGTTTTCATGTCTTTATTTTCACCTGTGAAATGGTGGAGGGCTCCACAATGTCTTTCTTGGTTTATAAACAAAGCCTAACATTTGATTTCAACATTTTAAAATGTCTGCTAGCCCCGTTAAGCACGAGTTATTTTGGGCAGAAAAGTAACACCTCATTTTTGGAATGAAGAGCTAAAGATGCTCTCATGTCAGTCCTCTCCCCATCTGTCTCCGGTCAGCCTGTTGTACACTGTAAGCCCACTGAGAACTGCTTTTTAAATAGCACTTAAAACAGCAGTGGGGCTGAACAAAATGCGAGATTTATTTCAGTTTCTGTTCTGCTGAACAGGACAGAAACTGCTTAGTTTGTATCATCATGACACATAATATGGCAACGTTGAAATATCCATTGTATTGTAAAATGTGAATATTAAATATCGTGCATTTTTAAGGTCAGGCTCTAACTTTGATGAGTACCCAGGGAAAGGGAGTTTCACAGTTCTGCGAGCGCAACCAGAAGTTGCTTCCGGTCGCATTATTTTTTTTCCTTTCTACAGGCCTTTTTCAAGCTTAGAACGTGCCACCAGAGGGAAGAAGCGGGCAGTGGGCCCATGCAGCTCTTCAAAAAGGTACTGTGTTGCCATTGCCCCCCACTGTGGACTTGAGCATCCGCGGATGCAAAGGGCCCACTGTAGTATGTTGACAGGAGGAAGTTTCTTATGGGCACTCTCCAGTTGATGGTTCTTATCCAAGCCAGCTTTAATCCTACAATCTGACATATCATGCATTCTGGGACGACCTTAGAGAAGGGAGGGGGGAAGTCGAGTGACCTGGAAGAGGCTGTAGGAGCATAGGTTCTCTCTCCACAGCCCTGAAAATGGAGCAGTTTGCCAGCGAAAAGGTAAGAAACGCTATTTTTAACTTTCTTTTTCATTGTTCAAGTTTTTACAGTGACCCCCATATTCGTGCTAAAGTGATTTCGCTTTATGCAATTGGATTGGATTGGATTGCTTTATGCGGATTTCAGTATCCGTGGTGGGGGGGGGGAAGAAATGCCTTTTTCAAGTTTTTACAGTGACCACTGTATCCGCATTAAGACAGATCCGCGGATGCCGGATCCGCAGATAGTGGGCGTCCACTGAATTTAAAAGCCAGAGGAAGTAACAACACAAAGGCATAAAGTGACCCACAAAATGTTGCCGGGATGCATCCTGTGCTGGAATACAGCATTAGTGTCATTGATTAGAAGGAAGAGGCCCTGGATAGCTGGATAACTGACATCTTAATGATAATTCAGAGCAATTTTCATGCGCGCATTATGCACCATGTTGTAAGGGCAATTTTGCTTGGTTTTGAATGTCTCTGCTCAGTCATTTCAGTTCTGAATGGAAGGTTGCAATCTTTTGGCCTAAGATCAGACATGTAAAATCCAAAATGGAAGTCAGTTATGTGAGAACGTCTAGCAACTAATTTAAAAAAAATCAGACTTTTAACGTGAAGTTGGATACCAACTTGATACACATTTTTTTGTGTTATAAATTGAGCATATGACTGAAGGCAACTACTACTGTTTTGTAATATTTAGATCCCCTTTCTAAGGAACGGGCAGAAAAAAATAGCTATTGATCATCTTTTTCCTGAGCAAAAAAGCATATAAAAGGAGAGCTTCAATTTCCACTTTACTTGAGGATCTCGGTATTTCTAGCCTGCTACGCTAATGTTTCTTTCAGAGGGCACTAACTCGGGAAAAGATGCATAGCAGAAGTTGCAAATTGGACACAAGCACTGGAAGTTCAGCCTGGTTTGCTGAAAAGTTCATGAACTTTGGTGAACCCAGGCTCTATTGTGAAAGGAAACCTGAAAACCAAGTGAGTTCTTCCAGCGCCGAGTTTCATTAGAAGCACTTCACCTGCCATCCAAAAGGGTTCGCCAATGGGGATTGATCCTTCGTTTTAGATGCCCCTGTGCTCCCACTGACAGGTCTAGAAAGTGTGACAGCTTTCAGCTGGGTATCCTCTAATTTGAGGATAGAAGTCACTTCTTTATAGAAAATATTCAGCGTTTCTAGCAGTCGCTCAGGGAACTGAACATTGAAGAATAGCAATAGTTTGGCTGCAGAGGAAATGGACAAAATTTGGAAGGAAAAAAATCCACTCTTTAACCTTTTCACTTAGGAAATAGGACAAGATGACATCAACAATTAGGATGCTAAAAATATCCTGAACGCATCGCACAAAAAGCAATCATTTAAACTGGAGGCTATTAGGAATGCTAAAGGGGACTGGAAGTCTGCCTGGAAATGTGGTGCTGATAAAAGAAATACGATATGGAGGAAAAGGGCTGGAATGTTGTGATCGTGGCTTGTGATGTTCAAAACACCTTTGCTCAAAATCACAATAGGGGCTGCTTGCTTGCATACCAGTGATGTAGACTTGAGTCTATTGACTCAGGGCTGAACTACATTACAGGCAGAGGCTCTGCTGCCACCTCTGCCTCCGCGCTTGGAGCGGGGGAGTGTCTTCCCACCTGTTGTCCCCCCTGTTGTCCCGCCTTCTTAAGAAAGCGCAGCTTACAGACTGGAAGTAGTTCTGATTGGCATAGCATGGCTCCACTCCCTCTCATGCGATTGGTAGGCTGCAGTAGCTCCGGGAACCGCCCCCTAGCTCAGCTAACCCGCCCCCTCAAAAGTAGGATTCCAAGCCTGAGGCACGCATCGCCAGTGCGGAGGTCGCAGCGGCTCCGCTTGCTTCCAATACAATGGCAGAAGCTCCGCGACACGTGTAATATAGTTCAGCCCTGTCGCGTCAATGACTTGACTTGGCAATTGTAAAAAACTCGAAAGACTCGACTTGGAGCCTTTTACGACAAGTCGAATTTTATTCAGATTTAAACTTGTTTTCCCCATTAAATAGATAGGCAGCGCAATCCTGTGTAACCTTGCACCAGTGTAACAGTAGATGAACCGGTGTAAGTGCGCTTATGTCAGTGTAAGTGCACTTACACCGGTGCATCTACAGTTACACCCATGCAAGTTTACACAGGATTGCACTGAGGAACTTGCAACTCGCAACCAAAGATTCGGGACTTGGGAGCAAAGACTTGGGACTTGGAGTCAGAGACTTGACCCACATCCCTGGTGCTGACCACTTGAAATGATGGTACAGCAACAGCATGCAGCCCCTTGCACCATGTACATATGGCAATATGTGACGTGCAACCAGTTTGTGGGCCTTATTAATTAACAAGCTGGCCAGTGGTCACTGTTGGGAACAAATCGCTAGATTTGATGGGCCATTGGTCTGTTCTAACAGAACACCACTTATGTTCGTATGACTTACATGACTTTTTCACTGCTTTTTGAAGGTGAAGAACCACACAAACCAGGTTTCTAGCCGTTCAGCTGGTGTAACCTCTTCTCCTTTCTTCCAGAGCCTAGATTCTCGAAATATACAGGGAAAATATGATATGAATCTGTAAAATGAGAACATGGGAACACAAAGAACCCATTTCAGAGAGCGATTACAGCTTTTAGAATAAACCTATCATTTAGAATAAAACTATTGGTGTATCTTTAGCAATACTCATTTTGTACATTTTGCAGTTTAAATTCTACCAGCCTTTGGTTCAGGAAAAGGCCCTTCTATACCAAGCAGTCATTGCACACCAATAATAAACAGCAGTTTATTCTGCATTCACACACGTGCGCGCACACACACGCACACAAATCTTTAAGAAGAACAAGGGGGGTGAGCAGGAAAAAATTCAAACTTCCTAAAGAAAGAGCAGATGGCAAGAAAAAAGTTTAACGTACTTCTCAGCTGCCGACATTCATATCATAAACGTGTTGAATGCTCAGGGGCAGCTATCATTCGCTGAAATACATTATCTGGCAAGGATAGATGTATGAAATGGATGCAGAGATTTATTCTAATAAATGTTTACACCACTTTAACAAGATCTTAGTGTACGCATAGACATACCCACATATAACAGATATAAGATCAAGCTCTTTAATAAGAATATTATTTTCATATTAGTTTTAAAAGGTGGCTGAGGATAAAGGAAATGCTTATTTAAAGGAAATTGCAGAGGAAGCTCCCATTTCCACACAGACTAATATACTCAGTCGGTGAGTGACCTCTTGTTTTCTAATTAGCCATTCCTCAAAGAGCCATCTGCAGCTTTCTTTCAAAAATGTCTGCGAAATGTCTCCCATCCTTCAATTTGAAAATAAGAAAAATGCAAAACTGAGATGAGAAAAGTCATTGGAAGTGGCGGTGCCACATTCTGCCACTCAAGATCTAACCACAGTTTGTATATGATCATGTGTAGAGCCCCAACACACACACCCCAATAGGTTTTGTCACCATTTGGATGGGTAAAGCTGTTTGGAGGGCAATTTCAGGCAGGGAAATGACAAGTGGAGAACGAGTTAAGTGTGTTCTCTCTTGTCAACTCTCAATTGCTTCCGCCCAGAGGCATTTCTATGGTAGGGGCGGTACTGTAAGTTGCGCCCCGTTCTAGTCCCCGTTTACAACCCGGAACGAGGAGGCCCCGCCCCCTTACCATCGGAGCCATTCCGTGATTTATGACGAGGGGGCGGGGCCTCCTTGTTCCGGGTTGTAAACGGGGACTAGGACGGGGTGCAACTTACAGTACCGCCCCTACCGTAGAAACGCTTCTGCTTCCACCCAAGGTTGTTTTTTTAAAAAAAAATTGTAGTGGAACATAACATTTGTTTGTAAACAACATGTAAGCTCCTCAGCCAGTGAGAAATGAGGAACGACAGCCAGTGTAGTATAGTGGTTAGAGTGTCAGGCTGCAGAGAGATCTATGTTGAAATGTCCACTCAGGTCTGAAGTTCAGTGATCTGAGATCACTCATTAAGAACATAAGACGAGCCCTGCTGGATCAGGCCGAAGGCCCATCTAGTCCAGCTTCCTGTATCACACAGTGACCCCACATGCCTCAGGGAGCACACAGCCAACAAGATAACCTGTTTCCTGTTGCCACTCCCCTGCACCTGGCTCAGATATATTAATGAGATATTAATGAGTAATATAACTCATTATCCCTCAATCTAACCTACAAGCCTGCCTGGAGGACAGAAGGAAAGAAAACTAAGAGTGCCACCCTGAATTCCTCAGAAAAAGGAAGGGAACATAGGTTATCCCAGTGTTTCCCAAACTTTTTCGACCTGCGACTTCCTTGAGGCTCCCCATTACATGATGTTGATGCCTGCCAATTGGCATTGCACTGTTTTACGAGAGGATTCCGTGGCACTCCGCGGCTCTCCTGGCTGGTTTCCATGGCTTCCCTAGGAGCCACGCCTCCCAGTTTGGGAACCACTGGGTTATCCTAATGGGGAACATAGCAAGGTGCAGCTTGTCTACTTCAGTCAGTGCTGTTACAAAATTGCTTTCGGGGGGTCTTGCACTTAGCCCCAATGGTGGCCCCCAATGGCCCCATGGGTGCACATGCTGCTATCGGTGCTGTAGGTTCAAGAGTTGACCCATCTGTTCTTCTGAGAAGCCTGACCTGGCCAACCCCAATGCCACCCTATCTCCAACTCCCATGAGAGGAAATAAGTGGGTAGGAGGAACCTGAGCAGTTTGTTACCTAGTATGCTTTAAATGTTTCTGCATTTAGTAGTAATATAACCTTTTCTGCAATATGATTATTGTTGTTTAGACCCACTGTGTGATAGATTCTGACTCCTTTACTAAGTTGGAACAAGCCATTGTATTCCATGCATTAGCTCCCTAACATTTGTGAAATCACAGCACTCTTTTGCCAAGAAGCAAATTTATTGGTATGTGGTCTCTGATAGCAGAACAATAATTTATTCCAAACATGACACTGCAAGACAGGATTATGACAATCACAAGGTAAACACTAGAATATTAAAAACTTATTATCAAAATCACTGTTGAGAGTGATTTCTCATTTCTTATAATAGTTTATTTGGCTTGATTTTTTTTTTAAGTAAAGAGCTTGCTTTTCTTTTACCAGCACTGCTTTCTGTTAGAACTCTGTATTACCAGCTTATCTGCATGTGTAATGTGGGGCGGAGAAAAATTTAAATTATTCAAAATTCCAAATAAGCTGCCAGCTATAATTCAGTCTAACCTTCTTGATCAGCAACTGGAAAGGAGGCAGGGAAAGAAAAAATCATATCGCTGAATATTTTACATTGCATCTGCATAGATATTGGCAAAATAAAATGAAATAAAGGCACAAGAAACTTTCATCTAGTAACAATAAAATATGCTGGCATCATTTTTTATTAGCATGACAGATCCCCCAAAATGCTAGCAAGGGTCTTATACAACTCAAAAAAACCCAGCAACAACCAACTCATTTTTCTTGGTGATTCAGACTTAGGTTGAAGTACAGCCAGAAAAAAAAATATTTATTGTTATTAAGTAAAAAATATTTAGTGAGATTTCAAAACAACAACAACAAACTCATTTTTCTTGGTGATTCAGACAGACGAAAGTACAGCCAGACAAAAATATTTATTGTTGTTAAGTAACAAATATTGGATGAGATTCATTTCTAGACTAGAACTGCAAACAGCTGAGGCAGCATTGCCAACCGCCCCCCCCCCCCAAGGGGGCCTGGTGTGCTCTTAAGTAGCTTGATGTATGGAAATCAGGAGTCATCCTGTTCACACCATGGAAGTAAAACACAATAACTGCAAATGTTTGCATATAAACCTGCTGCTAAAGGCAGTGCTGCAGAGGGCAGCAAAAAAGTTGGCAACCCTAAGATCAAGAGTATAAATCTTAAAGTGGTACAGAATCAGTAAAGGCCATAATGTCAATAGCCCACGTTCGATGCTGCTAGTCATTCTCAGTATCCATGTTGCTGCACGCTGTTCAGATAGCAGCCCTCATACCTCTGCCACTGCCTTGAAAACCCTCCGCCCTTAAGGACTCTGGGTCCCTCTTCCCCTTGACCACCCAGTGGCAGCTGCCTTTATTTCTTCAAAAAACCACCTCACATGCCACAGAGAATGCCTTCAAAAGACAAAAGTGAGAGAAAACCAACATCATCACCAGCTTTAAACCTAATATAATTCTATAGTGTTTTATAAGTTCACAAACGCATTTTGAAAACTCCAAAATCATCCCCTTTGGAATAGCAAAAAGGTGAATTTCCCCCCACAATATTTTAAGGATATCTATATCAATGCAATCATTCATGATCCCCCAAGGTTTTTCTAGATCAGGGATGGTTATTTTGTAGCCTGGAGATAGCCAGGTGATCAGAAAACTAAAGTGTGTTCAAGATATAAGAAATTCAATTCTCCATATATTTGTTTATAATACTAAATATAGGCCTAAGCAAATGAAGCCCACAGTACCAGTTTTGGTCTGGAGCTGACCACTCCCAATTGACAGAGGTTCCAAACTGTATAGTCCTGCTTCCTCTCCCCTCACCCCACCAACAATATATTTCATTATGAAAGTACAATTATTCTTAACCTTATGAACTTGTGCATGGAAGGGATTTTCTCTTATGTTTTCAAAAGGCAGAATTAAGCTAGGACCAGAGCCAACACTTACAGTTGTGCAGGTTGAGCACTGCACAGGGGCGCCACACCTAAGGGGGCACTATTCACATCAGTAGGAGGAGGAATGCTGGCAGAACATCATTTCTGGCAGGGAGGAAGAGGTGCCTTTTTCGAATGCACACAAGGGTTCCGTATGAGCTAGCGGCGGCCCTGGCTATGACCATTTCGTAACTGCTTCAGGAACTGGGTAAAATTAACTAGAGCCCCCTATATTTCTGAGGGAATCCATGGTTGGCTGATGAGTAAGAATAATTCTTTAAAAAAATCTATCAGGGGGAGGGGTACAACATTCCTAGGCACTCTTCATAACCCCAAATCAGCATTTCAAGCAGGGGCATCACTAGGGGAGGAAGGGGGCAGATCACCCAGGGTGTCATGCCATGGAGGGGGTGACACCAGAATGACTTTCTACTCTATTTGCTACCGGTGGTGAGAAAATGCACCACTGGTAGAAAGTGGGTTTTAAATTTTTCTCGATCCCCATCACAACTCATGCAGGGACTTCATTTCCCAAGAGGTCTCGAAATCATGTGGTCTGGTACGGGAGGAGGTCCATGGGGTTGAAACCATGAGTTTTTGCCCTGGGTGTCACCAATCCTAGTGACATCCCTGATTTCAGGTACAGCTCATATTTTCATGGGGTGAATGAATTTCTTGTATTGTCCCTATGAAGTAACACATGGTCCATTTTTATTTTAATAAGAATAACAGCCCGATCCTGCCTAAGATGTGGCAGCCGGCCTAAAGGGCCAGGCGTTGCATTCTAGGCTGATTGCAGGCTGTGCCAGTGCAGCCCGGGCTCACCTCAGGGGAAAGGGATGTTTGTCACTTTCCCCTGGTGTAAGCGGTGCAAATGCCAATGGGCCTCCTTGAATGCGTGCCTGCTTTTTAACTGGTGCGCATCCGGGGAGGCCGTGTAAGGCTGGCCCAGGCTGCGATGGGGCTCAAGATATTGTCTCAACCCAGTGCTGATATCACTGCCCCCTCCCAGCCCAGTCTGGCCAATGGCCCCCTCCTTGCCATCCCTGCCCACCCTCTTCACGCCCCTGCCGGCACAGGCTTTACCTGCGTTGGCAGGTGCGGGTCCTGGTCAGCAGCAGAGTGAGTGTTGCCGGCCTCTGCACGGGCGCTGCTTACTCGAAAGGAGTCACAAACATGCTTTACGGCACGTTTGTGACTCCTTAGGCCGGCAGATTACGCGCTCCGTCGGCCTTTAATTGGGCTGGATTGCACCATCAGTTAGTGGCCTGATCATTTTCTCAAAGTAACACTTGCTTAGTCATTCCACTGTGCTCCTCAGGACTCCAAATCCAAAGTGTAATGTCACTCCTAACAACTCTGACACATTGTAATCCTTTAAAATGTCAAATGTCTTTTTGAAATACCTCAGGAACACTCCTAATACAGAATGGCTTTTACTTAAATGTTATACCTTATTGCCCTTTGAAGGTACAAGACTAATTCATTTCCTTTGTGTGTCAGAATGCAAATTCTTCATCCTAATTACAATAAGGTTTTTGTTTCAAACAGCTTGGCTTACCCTCAGTATTCCTTCTATCCTCAGCATCTTTTTCACAGTTGGGAGCCTGAAGATGGATTCTCAGGCAGCATTTTTTGTATGCGGTGAATCATACTGATATGCATTTTTAGAAAAATAAGCATACCAATTGATGGAAACATGGCCATTTCAGTGTACATTTTAGACCTAAAGGAATTTAGCCAGAGGCTGGACACTGTCATCATCAGAAAAGTAATCTTTAAGTTTAGAACCAAGCTAGACTTTACCCAAAACCCATGACTCCCCCCTTCATAATATCAAGAAGAACTTATATTCTGAAGTCACTATGTACTGGGGCACTGGTGAGAGGCAGGAGGAGAACACAGAGAGCTATGAAATCCAGACATTGGCAACTCCTACTAACAGCGCAATCCTGTGCAAAAAAGCGCTGGGGGAACATGCGCTCCCCCAGCGCTAGTGTCACAAAAGTGCCATAAAGCACTTTTGCGGCACCTGGAGAGTAAGGGCAACTAGCACAGAGGCTGGCGGCCCTCTCTCCCCCGGCGGACCACTTACCTTGCCTCCCGAGCAAGGTAAGTCCTGCACTGGCCAGTGCAGGAGTGGGGGAGGGCGGACCGGGTGGTGATGGAGGGCGGCCATTGGCCGCACCAGGTGGGGGGAGGGCGGGGATATCAGCAGCGAGGTCCACCGATATCCAAGGCCATCTCCTGACCCGGTGCAGCCTTACATGGAGGCCTTGAATGTACGCCAGCTCCAGAGCTGACGTACATTTGAGTAGGCCCATAGAGGCTCAGGCCACTTGCACCAAGGGAAGGGGAGAACTGGGTGCACTCTTCCCTCAAGGTGTATTCGGGCTGCCCCAGGACCTGAATAGGATGCGGTGGGTGGCCCTTTAGGCTGGCCACCGTAACTTACACAGAATTGGGCTGCCCATGTTATATTGATGTTAGTGAGGAAGGTTGGAACTAGACACACAGATGCTGTGTTTGGTAGCAACCATGTGTAATATCATATGTAGCTTGGTCTATAGAAATGAGGTGAAGAAACACAGCTAGTGATTCATTTTGGGGTGGATAATTCCTGTATACACGTTGAAAATGAAACACTTTTAACAGTCAGCACACAACTAGGAATACACTTGTGTTGCCTGAAACCATCCACAGTATTTCCTTCCCCATGGAAGCCAAGCTCTTTGTCAAAATTTTAATCCCACAGTATTGTTCATTATAGAATGGAAAAGATTTATGGAAGAAATGTCCAGCACAGGCTACAAATCTTACGGCTCAATCCTATCTCTCCAGCCCCCACCCCCAAAAAACCCAAAACCATAATGAAGTTAATGAAAACATAGCCTATAATAGTTGATACTAATGCATATGTGCATCTCCCCCCCCCCCCCCGGATCAGCTCTGCTTAACTTACCCCATATTTGCAAAGACATGTTTTGCAAATAAATGTTTTGTCTATTTAACAGAATGCAAGAAGACAAAAGTCTCCATTTCATAGTAGCAGATACCAAGTTCACCTCAATAAGAGATAAGTGAAAGAGAAGCAGGGTTTGACGGATAGTGTTTCTCGGACAGAGAGTTAGGGCGAAATCCTAATTAAGTATCGGATTTCCACCAGCTGAATAGCTGGCGGAAGTAGGAGGAGGCCGTGTAATGGCAGAGCCAGCCCGTCGGGGACGGGGATATGGGCAGCGCCATTCCCGCCCCCTCCCGGGCCGGCTTGCCCAACAACCCCCCTCCCTCACTGCCCAGACTGCCCATGCTGCTGCCAGCGAGAGCCTTACCTGCCTCCAGCAGCTGCATGCTCGTCCTGGCGGTGGAGTGATGGAAGCTGGCCTTGCGCCAGTCTCACTTACTCCCGAGTCATCGTAAACGTGCCTTACGGCATGTTTGCAGCAGCTTCTGGCGCCGGAGTGCTCGTTCCGGCAGCTTAGACAGGATCTCGCTGCCAATCCTGTTACTTGAGACCTTTTTTTTTTTAGCTATAGATGCTGGGGATTTCACACCAGACTTTATGCATGCAAAACATATGCTCTACCCTTGAGCTATGTGGCCTCCCAGTGTCACCCCAAGAAACAAACAAACCCAGTTAAACTGCCATTGTCACATTGTAAGTGGAGCACAATGAATTGTGACAGAAGCCTTGGGGCTAGGGAAACAGCACAATTGCATTCGTTTAGCAAAGTAAATTGCAAAAAAAGGGTTTGTTACCCAGTCAATCTTTTATTCCCTTTTTATTTCAAGGCATGCAAGAGACATGCATATATACATGTGTATTTGGTGCTGAATGCCTGCCAGAAGGGCAAGCCAGCCCACTAACATGACTATTTACAGGACTAACAGCACAATCCTATCCAACTTACACCACCGGTGTAAACCAGCGGGGGAGAGCATGGCAGGAGGCTTTGGAGATTTTTCAGCAAGACATGGTGATATCACAGGGCAGACATAGTGATGTCACAAGATTGCCAATTCTTGAAAAATAGGGGGAAATATGCAGTAGACTTGAGTCTATTGACTCAGACTCAAGTCAGACTCAAGTCACGTCAATGACTTGACTCGGACTTGACTCGGCGATTGTAAAAGGCTCGAAAGAATCAACTTGAGACTTGAAGCCTTTTACAACAAGTCAAATTTTATTCAGGTTTAAACCTGTTTTCGCCATTAAATAGATAGGGACTTGCAACCAAAAACTCGGGACTTGGAGCCAAAGACTTGGGAATTGACTTGAGACTTGGAGTCAGAGATCTGATCCACATCCCTGGAAATATGGAACTAGGATGAAGCCCAGTGGTAAAGGGGTGGACCCAGTGTCAATCCAAGACACATCAGCACCTGAGGCGGTTTGGAGAATGCTGCCACCCCTTATCTCTTGATGAACCAGCCTCCCATTCCCTGGGTTGGAAAAGAAAGAGAGGGATGGAGTGGAACAGAAAGTGTGGAGGAGTGGAGAGTGGTGGGCTAGAGTGTTGGAGATGCTTCTCCAGTGAGTGGGAGGAGGAGCAGTGAAGGCATGTGGGTGGATGGAAGTGGGTGCCCCTCACCAATCTGCTGCCTGAGATGACTACTTCACTTGGCCTCTTAAATGGGCAGACCCTGGGTGGAGCCCAGTAGCAACTCAAAAATGGCCTGATATTAGTCTTTGATAACTGTACATCAGATGAAAAGAAAAAGCTGGAAAAACAGGATCATTTGGGGGGAATTAGCAACCCTACCGTGGACAGCTGAAATCCATACTTTGATTAGAAATAACAAGCCAGATCTTTGCTGGTGGACCTCAACTGGATTTCAGAGCAAAAGCAACAGTGACCACACTGTGTGTCATAAGAATTAGCCAAATGTGTTGATGTTCCACCACTGTTTTATTTACATGTCAGAAAAGAAGGCTACTGGTGCATTAATTGCTCATCTACTTTGAGCCCCATGAAGTTTACTTTCAGTGCTTTGACTTCCCTGACTTCCTTCTTTTTCAACAGTATCTTTTCTTGGCTCCTGCTCTACTCCTTCCCCAGTTCTGCACATTTAATTATCAGTAGGATTGATGGGGTTTTACAAATGGTATCTTTCTTGACAGTGCTCCATATCTTCTTGGGTCAGTCAGGTCACTCCTAATTCATTTCTAGCCACACAAAAAAATGATTTACTTGTCTCCAGCTGAAAGCTTTCTAGAAATCTAATCAAAAGGCCAAAATCCCAAGAGCTTCATATGATGCTATAGCTTTAAAATCCCAAACTCCCTTTCCAATAGGCTAACTAAAGTGAGCCATATAAATGCAGTAGAACTGTATTTAGGCCAAAACGTATTGTTCCTGGTCCACATAATATCTGCTAAAGTGTTTACAATGGAGGCAAACTGAAAATTTACAGCAATTTCTAATTTCAGGAGCATACAAAATATGAATAAATAAATGAATTTGAAGTGCCTGTCTTAAAAAAAGTCATTTTCATATAGTGTGTGTGTGTGTGTGCGTGCGCGCGCGTGCGCGTTTACAGCATGACATTCACAATTCACATAGCTTACCTAACGTTATGATGGGTGTAATCTGAAGACAAGAACTTGTGCTTAAATTCCATTGAAACCATCTAGAACTTAATGTACAATGGTTAAGTGGAAATCAGTTTCAGTGGGACCTAACATACAGTACATAGCTGTTTTGTTCTAGATTGGACCCTATAGTATTTGTGAACTTATCATTTGCTACTTGGTATCCATGCATTTGGAGAACATTGCAATGGTCTCCACCCAAGGCAATCTCTGTTTAAAAAAATATTCTACTTTTATGATTCAACAAAAATATTGTTGTTCTTTTGTGCTGCAGAACAACAAAAGCATTCTGATACAGTTCAGTGCTTAATTATGAACTATTCATGTGTTATAAACCTGTATGGAAAATTCAGAGACTGCAGCAATCCAAATATCAAAACAGACCTTGACTTTTGGTCATGCCTACTCACTGTGTCCTGGAGATGATGCTTGAGATGATGGTGCAACTGCTGCCTGAAAACAGAACATGTATTAGCTGAATCCAAATGCTGCAGAACTGCATTAACTCAAGCTGGTATGAGATTCTGTCATAAAGTACAGCTGCTGCAGTCCAAGGAGAGAAAAGGGGTGGTGCAGCTTGGAAAAGAAGGGATGATAAGTTCTGGCACACGCCAGTGCCACAGAAACCCACCCCTCCCTCACCCTCCCTGAAACTTCCCCTGGCCTCCCCCTCCCTGCTTATGACAGACAGCAACTTACTGGCACTGCCTATTTGTGGCAGTGGCCTGGAAGTGTGTGACGGCGGTTAAGGCACTCGTTCTGGCAGCTCAAGGCCCATATAGGATTGGTGTCTTAGAGAAAGTTTACTCATATTACTTATGCCACATATGATTATTCATGGTACTTCAAAAAGCAGCAGGTTTCACAGACAACTGAAGTGTCATGAGGCACATATAGACAAAGATTGCCTCAGAACCCTAAGGTAACAAAAATGTATAGATGTTTGAGAAAACATTGGTCCATTTGTGGGTGAAATATGACAACGGTGTAGGTATTCCCAGTAACATTGTCATATTCACAATCAAGGTGGTCAAAGGATGTGTTTGAAGCATATTGCCTTCTGCAGATACATTTTCTGCTTGTTGGGGACAATTCTTATTGTCCCCAACATTGTCACCTACATCATGAGTATAAATTCTGTTTCATATGAGACATTCTTATTCTGACTATGTTCCTGGTTGGTCTCCGTGATCATAATCTGGAGACAAAATCGATCCCATAAATCATCTTTCTGGAATTATTAATAGGAGATTCGTGGAGTGGCAATTATTCTGTTGGCAAGGAATGGCAAGTTGTGATGCCGGAAATGTATGTGGCATAAGTGAACAATATTTGAACTACTCAGACTTTCATTCTTAGATTATTATCTTTGGTTGCCCATCATTCACCTATGTGATAAAGACACTGCTTAACAAATGGTTGTGGAAAACCTGGTGCTAAACAAGTAGCCTCTGATGAAGAGAATATTCCATATAAAAGCAGTGAACTTTATTCTGAAAGGTATTATTCAAAGTAATCCCCCAGTCTTTACCAGTGGCAATTCTACGACCGCCTTCCCCCCCCCGGTGCTGGAAGTGACATAACGGCTGCAGCCGTTATGCACCGTTCCAAGGCGTAGGGCGGACAGGCCGAACACCCGCCGCCGAATGGGACGATTCACGCCTCCGCCGGCCAACGTCACACCCCCTGCCGCCTGCTGCCTGGGGCCCAATGCAAGGCCCCCTCCTTGATGACGCCTTTGGTCTTTCCCGTGCCTCTGAACACGAGTCTGTGTACCATGTTTATTTAAACTTGGGGGGAGGTTATGGAGACAAAGTTTATGCACAGATGTTAAAATAATTTAATTGAAATTAAAGTTGCCAGCCTGAATTCTTTCAAGTTGAAAAAGTCAATAGGTGACTTTAAATTGGGCACTCCAGTTTGTGTTTGAAATATCATATTAGTTTCTAATTAATTTGAATTCTGCTCTTTGCCTCTAATTTACCTGTGCATCATAAATGAATTATTCCCCTTTTTTGTTTTTAAACAACTGGAGAATTAAACCCAGGTTGGCTTAAAAAGGGGGTGGAGGGTCTTCTAGGAAGATCAAAATATTAATTTCAGCCTAATCCTACCTAAATCCCTTCCACTGATTCAGCCATGACAATATCATGGAGAGATGTCCTTGCTCTAGAGTGCATGCTGAATCTACAGGGAGGAGCTGGAGAGGTCTCCTCAGGGTAAATGAACTATTTCACAGGCATAGGTTCGAGGCACATAATGGTGGTGGAAAGAGAGAGGGAAGGATCAAGGATATGAGCGCACGCAAGTCCGCCTCCCTCTCTGCCCCCCACCTCACCCATGAAATCCCCTGTCCCTGACCTGTTCCTCCTGCACCACTGTTGGGCTTACCTTTCCCAGTCTGGCAGTGGGCCTCTCGTTAACCCCTCCACTGGATAGGATTGGGGTGTCAGTCAGTTTTGTTACGTCTCAGGTAGACAGCATGCTAGCAAGTAAGAGTCAACAGTCATGGCATTATCAGACTAGAAATGTTTAACTGAAACATGTGACAACCAACATTATCTAAAAGGCACAAGATCATGAAAAAAATTGTATGAATTATTTCAATATCCAGCATGCAACATACTGTAGAGCTACCTCAGCTATCCCAAAGAAGTGGGGAGAGAGGAAGAGACTTGCGAGAGCATGCTTCTTTTCTCTAAGTCTGTCCAAAGGTGGGGAATGCCAGATGCAAGGGAGAGGCTACAGGTATCTTGTTGTCTTGTGTGCTCCCTGAGGCATCTGGTGGGGCCATTGTGAGATACAAGAAGCTGGACTAGATGGGCTTTTGGCCTGATCCAGCAGGGCTCTTCTTATGTTCTTAAGATGCATGTTCTATCCACAAATTAGGAGGATGTGCATCTTGTTAGCAGAGTTGAGGGAGTAAAGCAGTCCCACCCACAACAAACTGACTTTTGTTAAAAAAAACAACAAAAACCACAAAACTTTCCGGGAACAAAGAAAGAATTGCAGCCATTGTTATACACAAGAGGAAAACAACGAGACATGAAAAATCAGATGAGAGTTCTTATCAAATTTAAGACCAAATTCTATCGTTCTCCCCCAGCTGACGCAGCTGCACTACTGGAGCATCCACTTTATCCCACAGGGGGGCAGTCCCAGAGGTCTCCTCTGGGTAAGAGAACATTTATTCCCTTACCCAGGAGTAAGCCTCTGAGGGCGGGATGGGTCTACTTAGACTTGTACCAGCTACATATCTGGTGCAAGTCTGAGTGGACCTATGAAGGTGGATCAGGGATGAGAAGGGGACTAGGATTCGGTGCATCTGCCCTTCTCCCCATCCTGTCCCCTCTCTGTTCCACTCACCTCTGCCCCATTCCGCCTCCAATCCTCTCCCTCCAAGCCTTTGTGCCCATTTACCAGTGCCAGTGGATATCCCCGGTCCACTGGCACGCAGACCCGGCTGCTCATCTCTTGTGGGGGCGGCCAGGCTGCACACTCCAGCATGTCATGTTTGCAATTGTCTGAAAGCATGGTATGCTACTGAAACACTAGTTCTGGCGCCGTAACGCCACAATAGGATTGGACTGTAAATTGGTAAAGTGGTCGTCCTCTCTTTTTCTTTTTCTTTTTGCTTTCTCTCTTCTTTCTCCTGCACTATAAGCAACCCTTGTCACAGAAAATACTTCAAGATATTCACAGCCACCATAGGCCAGCATCATAACCATATTGACACCATTAACAGAATGGAAATGAAATTGTTTGCATCATCGATGCTCCATATGGAGCTCCTTAGCATTTAAAGTGCAAGAATTTTAATTGCAATTTGCACAAAATAACAGAAGGGCACAAGAAAAATGTTATGCAGGGACGTTGCTGGTAAGAGAGTTGTTATGCTTGTTTAGATGGGGGAACTCACTACATCTGAGCATCTTTTGAGTCTGGGGGTAGTCCGGACCCTGCCTTGATCCTGCTTAAGCAGGTAGCAGAAATGCCCAGGTAAACCATCTACAGCAAATGGCAGTAGATGTAGAGGCAAACGGAGAAGACCGCAAGGGTGTGTCTGATGCAAGAGAAGGAGGCTAAAACATCCTCTTCAACTGTTCACTGCAGGGTGAGAGCCTCACCACCCTGGCCAATGTCACCATTTTAACCATGGGACAGGGCCAGGTAAAGCAGGGAGTGAGGCTAGGGCAGAGATGGCCAAGGAATGGGTGGATCTCACAAGGCCCCCCCCCCCAGAGCTATATAATGCACTCAGGGTCAATGATGAGTCAGTCTCTGGACAGGCTACGTGAGGGCTTCGCAGTAGCAGGTTTGCTGGGGCTGAGGCTTGGCTAAGCACAGGGAAGTTGTGATGAAATTGTGTGCTGTGTTGTGGGGCTCCTTTTTGTAGAAAGAGATAAGAAGACGAGTTGGAGTTAAATGAAGAGGGAGGGGGGAGAATGTTACCCAATCAGAAGGGAAGATGGTTTTCAGTTGGAAAACAACAGTTGAGGGAACTGCCACCTGAACATTCTGCTCTGGCTAGTGAGAGGAGAGGGCTTAGAAAAGGAGGCTTCTGATAGGAAGTTAGGAAATGGGGAAATCCCTTTTTTGGAGAACCTGTGGGTTCTGGTTTGGGGGTTCAGTTTGTCTTCTGCCAGTTATCCCTTGGAATTCTAGGGATCAAGGGGAAATTGCATTATTCATAGTCTAAAGAGTTTAATGTAATATCATGGGTGGGTTGGATGTTTGATTTGGGGTTAACTGTTAAATAGGAGTTTGATTCTGCCAATGTGCTAGGGTTGATAAGTTCATTGTTATGCCCCCTGTCATCTTATAATATTAAACTTTCATTCCGATTTATTCCGCTTCATTCTTAAAAGGGGGGGGGGTCTGCCCAGGGAGCCTCTCGAGTAATTTTAAAATCCTGGGCTGGTGGCAGCGGGGTCTACCAACTTCCTTTATGTTTGGACATGACAGAAGGCGACAGAAGACTGGTGGTGGAGGAGGAGGAAGGAGGGTGAGATAACCCCCTCCCCACCATTGAGCTCTGAGGCCCAGTTGGGTCCTTGTTGCTTGGCCAGCAACATTTTTCCTAACCCCTTTGACCTCAGGGCCAAGGGAGGTCCAGACACCAGAGGGGCAGATTCCTCTTGCAACAGCTCTCCCTGGAGGTGGAAGGAGGAGGAGCTTACACCTCTTATCAATAGCACTTCCTACACAGGTTTCTCCTCTTTTTAGAGCAAGGACATCTCTCCATGATGATCCATGTTTTTCAGCTGCAAGGATCAATTACTGAATCACGTTCTATATGGGGAGAGGACTTGGAGGTTGCAGCGTGTATCGAATACTGTGCAGACAGTCTCCTGAACATATCCACTCAGTATTGAAGCAACTGCAGGAGCTGCTTGTGAGGTTCTGGGTTCAATCCAACGTGGTGGTACCTTCCTGGGACAGCTCCTTATCTGAATTGATCTGAAACATATTAAACTTTACGAAGATCTTAGAGTAGGTAATGCAGTATGTCACCAGGCAATTCAAATTAAAGTCATTTTAAATCACCATGGCAATTACATTATAGCAGAGTCTAAGACTGCTGTTTTAAGTAGAGGGTCACCGTACTTCCATTATAAGCCTTGGGTTCTGTGGTTTATTATTCCGTTGTCAAGGGGAAAAATGTATCAGTGGAATTTGTCATACTAGGTTGCACACCTAGCCCTTGATTAATTTTGTAATGAGGTATCAAGGAAGACTGCCTGATTCTGATTGCATAAGGAGATATTGTGAGTAAACTTATCTCCCTCACATTATTAGAAATCTGAGATGCAGATTTCCACAGACAAAATGGAAGAATTCATCAATCAAATTTGTACCATAGAATGCAGACCAGTGAAGATGGACTACTGTTCTGAATAGACATAACATAACATGGGAAGTGTAATGGGAGGTCAATACATGGAGATGATAGGAGCACGTTGAATTTTGGGTTTGGAACCCTTGTATGTACGGTTATAGAATGAGCATAAGTATTGCTGAGAACACAATCAGAAAAGTAATAGGTAGTCTTTAACAGCCTCAAATTATTATTGTAATATATATTTGGTTTTATAGTCTGTTGTTCTTTATAGTCTGTTGTTCTGTAATATACCGTATTTACAGTCAAGAATTATGAACTGGCTGTAACAGAATTACGAACTTCCAGTTTTGGCCTGTAACAGGATGAAAATGGCCCCAGGGCGGAAAACACCTCCACTGCTCTCCAGAGTCCACAAACAAGCCGTGCAAGACCGAAGACGGCCGAAAAAAGAAGAACAAAGTGGTAAAAAATTCAAAAAACAGAGCAAAAAGGGGTCACGGCCACTACCGCAGCTGCAACCCATGATTTCGATGCCCTCCCGGGACTGCTGCCCAGGGGAGGTTCGTTCCCCACCCCCCATTCCTACACCTCTGCAGCTGTAAGATCTATAACAAAGGGTATAAAGCTGGTCCCCAAATGATCCCATGATTCTCAGGTGTCCCGAAAATCCTGAAGACTAAGGCTACCACCACTTTTTCATCTTCCAAGGACATGCTAGTTTGCCCCTAGTTGCGGAACTAAGGGCCTGGGTCAAGGCTAAGTAAGGTGGCAACTGGTTGAGGACCCATTCCTTTCAGACCAGGGGCGGGGAACCTTTTCCCTGGCAAGGGCTGTTTTAAATATTAGAAATTTGCTTGAGGGCCGGCTGTAAGGCCACCCACCATTTTTATTTATTTAATTAATTTTTGCCCCCGCCCCCCATCGGCCTCCAGAGGCTCCGCGCTCACCGTCCGAAGCCACCGCCGGGTCCATGCGTCACCTCCGGCGTACCATGCTGATGAGGGCAAGAGGGCAAGAGCTTGCCCTCATCGGCATGGTACGCATGTGTGAAATGGCCAATGGCCTGGTGAGAATGGGTCGAAGCGGCGGCCTGGGAGGATATGCAAAGGCCCTCTCCCGGCCTCCATAGGTGACGCGCAGACCCGGCGGAGCCTCCAGGGGCTGGTTGGGCGGCCTTCCGGCAATCTCTCCGGGGCCCGGACCGGATGGCCTTGGGGGCCTGATCCAGCCCTGGGGCCAGAGGTTCACCACCGCTGCTTTCAGACGGTCCACCTGGTCAGTCTGGCCCCTAAACCTTTGGTTACAGTACCAGTGGTAGTGGTCAAAGCATCCATCAGGAACATAATGGGGTGTCATGGGTGCAGTGTAGGCCTTTGCCCCAGGGTCCCCAACAGCCTGGCACCAGCATTGGTCCAGGTTGCACCCAAAGCCTAATAGCATGTATAAAACTGGATCTCCCCCACAATAGGAGTTCACAGCTGCAATGTGAAGAGCTCAGGAGGCCCAATACATAGAACAGCTAAATATCTTCCATTATTGGGCTACAGCTCAAACTAATACTGTACATCCAATATATATTCATAAAGGTGACTTCACTATCTCCAGTGGCGACACACAGTCTGCTAAGCTACAAATGGACATTCATTCTCAGGAAAATCAATAAAGCTCACTTTTTCAGTTGACATGAACCATGCTGAGCTCTATCCGAGTTCATTAAAAGCCCTGGCCCGCCAGGGACCATTTGCTCTAATAGATGATCTCATGTCTGTTGTGTTTTCACTTTAAAAGAAATTTAGCTCCCTACAGCTTATTTAATTCCTCTCCATGCTTTCCCCTAGCCTACCTACTTTGGAGCCTGTTTTTGCTTCAGTGGTCACATATATGCCATCTTCTGCAGTCTTACCACAGAGATCAAACTTGTAATGCCAACACGAAGAGGTCATGTCCCTTATTTCCAGGAAGTAGCCTACACGGTTAAGAGCAGAACATCTCAAATTAGAGCTGATTTCTCCACAGTGGCCTACGTAATGCAGGGTCATAAGTTCATTGGCTTGGGTGAGAGAACTCAACAGCAAAAGACCACAAGCAAATAACCACATTAATTAAAGCCAGCAAACAGAACTCGGGGAAATGGGAGCATCTGATGCATCTATTCTCTCAGCGTAAGAAGGGCACAAGTGGCTAAACAAGAACTGTACATATCTCACCACATTAGCACTTTATTGATTTGCTGAATATAGAACACCTGAGGCTCTGAGCAAAGGGCTCTTGACTGTGAAGAAATATGTGACTTAATAGGAAAGAAACAAAAGGCATAAGTGGAGGAAAAGATGGATGGTGTTCTGAAGGACATGCATTACCTCCTCAGGGTAGAACCCTTCTAATGGGTAGGCTTTCCAGAGGAAAACACCCCCCCCAGCAATTAATTATATAATTAAATAATTAAACAATTAATTGAAATAAAGTTTTAAAAAATCAAATTTTGTCCACTGCCTCTGGAGCCATCATGAGATTTGGGCACCGCTATCTTGGATCTTGCAAGATTTTGCGGGATTTTGCGGGAGAACCCGGGACGGTCCCGGGATTTCCAGGATGGATGGCAAGACTACTAATGGGGATTCAGTGAGTATAGTTTTACCTGAACACCTATGCCTGAAATCCAACTTTCAGCAGTCAACTGCTAGAAGGCTCATCTCTGTACACATCTCATTCTACATGTTTAAGGGGAAAACGTTAGGAAGGTCTACATCACAAGTGACCAAAGAGTAGTTATCAAACTGTCAACTGAAGACTCCTATTGCAAAGGAAAACAGAGCATGATGTACGTCCTCATGACAGTGGCGATTCTGCAACCGTCCGTCCCCCCACGCCGGAAGTGACGTAACGGCTGCAACCATTATGCACCGTTCCGAGGCGCAGGGCAGGTGGGCCAAACACGCCACCAACGCTCCTTGCTCACCCTGACAAATGGGACAATTCGTGCCTCCGCCGGCCGCCGTGACACTCCCCCGCCTGCCTGCTGCCTAGGGCCCGATCCTGCTGCCCGGTGGCCCACCGCCCCAAGTCCCCTCCCTGACAACACCTCTGCCACATGAAGAAGGGGGAGAAGCATGTCCATATTTCTCTTCATTTTCATAATATAATATATATACAGTATTTATATACCACCTTTCTGGTCATTGGATTTCTCCTCCGACTTTATTCAAGGCGGTGTACATGGGCAGGTTGTTCTAAACCCCAAAAGGTTTTTACAATACAATAACATTCTAATCTTTCATAGAACCCTTCATTCGAGATGTTACTTTCACAGTCCATCTCTCTCTCTCTCTCTCTCTCTCTCTCTCTCTCTCTCTCTCTCTGACGTTCGCCTCAGCATGCTTCAGCAGACACAGGCAACCTTGACTGCCACTCAAGTGCTGTAGCTTGCAGCTCCACTCCCCCACAGAGGCTCTGCAGCTTATCAGCTAGGTGTGCCAGAAGCTCTCCGCAGACTTCCGGCTGTCTTGAACTGCTGTCCTGCAGATCTTCAGGCATTTGTGAGACGAACGCTCTACCAACTGAGCCAGACGTCCTGCCCTTTTCATCTCTTTTTTGTGTCCTTGGTCCGTGGTCCATGCTCCCCATGTTTCGTGCATCAGCCCAGGGAACAATCCGAGGAGGGGGAGAGATGCATTTTCACTTTGTGTGGGCCCAGACAGAGCATAGGCAGATGACCCCCCCCCGGTGGCATTCTCCTGGGGGGCATAAAACCTGAGGTCCTGAGGAGTTCAGCAGATGCGCTTTTCACTTCTGATTCCAGAATTTCTGTTTTTCTTTTCTATGCTGTTTTGTGTATTGCCCATAGTCGGTTGAATGTGAGTTTCTCAAGAATAATCAGAATGCATTGCTCTGGAGCATAACGTCAACAAAATGGAAATTGCAAGGAGTACACTCCATAATATCTGAAAGACAAGAATGTAGACCGAGTGTTCTTCAGGTTCTAATTTGTCCCCTCAGTTCTAAAAGGGAAGCAATCTCTACGTTCACAACCCATATTCAGCATTCACTTGAAGCAATTATTGCTAAGGCGCTTACGATTTTAACACTCATTTGTAGTAGTGTCTCTAATTATTCTATTTTGCTGGCTTCAGCTTCTTCAGAAAATCTGTCCCATCATCCTATTTACAAAATTCTTCATGCCACTAATGATCTTTTTCATTCTTATGCTCTTTACAGTTTGGCTTAATCATCCTGGCTTCTCTTGTGCTATGTTAATGCTTACATTTTACTGATCCACAAGCGCCATTCTTCATGCTTCACATCCTTGATAACTATTTTTTTTTCTATTGGAATTCTCCATATAGATAATGTACTCAAAATACATAGACATTTTGCTAGGATTATGATGCAAAATTCCCTATAGTCTAGAAACCTGCTGCACCAGCAAACAAGAACTTTCCTCTTCCTGTACAGATGGCAACAAACTGTGATATTGCATATGCACTGCAGGCAGCTGTTAAGGTCAGGATTAGTGCACCAAAACACTATGAATGTTTCATACATAATTTTGCATCTTTTTTTTTTTTACGTAGAGCTTTGAACTGATGCCTCCTTTAGAAGATACCCTCAATAAAAAGAAAAGTAAAAAGTAAAAGTTGTCTTCATTGCCCAGAATGAGACACAAAACAAGAAGTTTGGGTTAAATGGGCCACAATTTTAAGATTAAATGTAAGAACCCTGCAGCAGATCCTCACTTTTCCCACACTTCACCCTT
The DNA here is from genome assembly GCA_026170595.1 of Plestiodon gilberti rubricaudatus. Lineage (NCBI taxonomy): Eukaryota > Metazoa > Chordata > Lepidosauria > Squamata > Scincidae > Plestiodon > Plestiodon gilberti. The sequence continues at coordinate 82,897,262 of JANXHW010000004.1, read as the reverse complement.
ATTTAGAGCAAGCTTCTATCTTGAAAGAGACAACAAGCAACTGGTCTGATCCCATATCTTTTCCCTGCAGTCAGCAAAGATCTCTCTAGCAGACAAAATAAGACGACCAGGCCATTGCCCAGAGAAAGTACTTATATCTATAAATGCTCCGAGGCATCAATACAGGATGTAAGTGCTACACATCTCATCCAGTTTCTCCACTGGCCAGCAGCATCACTAGGGCGCGCGCGGCCCCAGGGTGCCCCCGACTCTGCCCCCCTGCGCACCTTTCCTGTGTGCGCGCACCTCCGTTGCAGCCGGCTCTGGGGACGTCTTCCCCGGCCGGCTGTCCTGAGCCTTCTGACGAGGCCCACTGCGTCACAACGTTATTTATAACATTTTCCGCACATGCACAGACCATTCAGGAATGGTCTGCACATGCACGAAAAACGTTATAACGCAGTGGGCCTCGTCAGAAGGCCCATGAGCACCGGCCCGGGAGGATGCTCCGAGGTCTTCTCCTGGTCTCAGAGCCTCTGGAGGGCGACGTGCGCAGCGGAGGGCGACGTGCGCAGGTGCGTGCATCACCCTTCTGCGCGCGTCACCCTATGGGCGGTCTGCCCCCCCACCGCGCTCCAGCGACGTCACTTCCACTGGCTCCCCTCCCCTCACATGATGCAATCAGTAGTAGTCCAATTTTGCCCCATAGAAAGCAGGGGAGAGACGTTGATGAAGGAACAGAATGGGAGGTACAGCAACTGCATCTTGGCGTACACTTGGGGCCCAGTCCTATACTTACTGGCTATTGATGTTCCAGAGGCTCCACTGGTGTTGACTGCCATAAAGTAATCAGCAGCAGTTGTAAAAGGTGCTCTGACAATGCGCTCCACATCATGCTGCCAAGAGTGCCGGCAGGAAGGCCTGCACCTTCTCATTCACGTTGTTGTCCACTTTCCCACTCATGAGAGCAGGTAAGATGGTGGGGGAGGTGGAAGGTGGTGGTGGGAGGGCAGAATGGGGGCGGGAGAAGGTGGAACAGAGTGGGGGAGGGTGGTGATGGGGCAGGGAATGGGCGGATTGGGTCTGGGAGGGAGTGGGAGCGGCAGCACTTGTGTGCGCCATATCCTATCCCCCTTCCCAGAACCGATCCCACAACACAGGTCCATATGGACCTGCGGCAGCTATTTAGCTGTCACAGGTCCAAGTAGATCCCCCATGCCTCAGAGGCGTATCCCCTGAGCAAGGGAACAATTGTTCCTTAACTTGGAGGAGACCTCTGCAACTGCTGTCCACCATAGGATGCAGTGGTCGCCATTTTGGTGCTGCTGCATCGTAGGGGGGAATGGATAGGATTGGGCTGTTTTTCTATGCATGTTTGCTCAGAAAGAAGTCCCACTGAGTTCACTGGGACTGACTCTGAAGTAAGTATGCATATGTTTTCACTGTTAGTACCTTGGAACATTTAGGGATGGATGGAACATTAAGCTTTGCTGCATAGTGTTAATACAGCATGCAGGAAGTGTTTCTATCTCCTAGCACTAGCTTCCCCACCACCACCACCACCTTATCTTTGAAGTTTCGAGTAAGGAAGAGGAAAAGGGAAGCTCCTCCCATCTCACTTTATTCCTCATTTTTTTTCTAATCCTAAAGGCAGGTTATCCATGTTCATTGGAGCACTCCTGGCATATACACTCCTGTACAAACCTGGCAATATGAGAGCTTGTTTACATCCAATGGTCATCCAAAAACTAAGGGTCATTGCTAAGTGAGGCTTGCGGTTGGTCAGTAACGTTGCTAGCTACAACCACAGTGGCTGGAAATTGGCACAAAGCAGGGCTACTGTGAGAACTGCAAAGCTGCCATTATAATAGATGCAGAGTGTTGAGGGTGGGGAAAGGGTGTGGTGCCTAAGTACACTTTAGCACTGGTGTTGCTCGAGGTGGGGCGGAACGGTAAGTTGCGCCCTGTCCTAGTCTCCGTTTACAACCTGGCACGAGGCGGCCCTGCCCCCTCGCCATCGGAGCCATTCAGTGCGGCAAAGGCAACACACAGGGAGTCTCCTGCCCGTTGCCTTCGCCGCACTGAATGGCTGCGATGGCGAGGGGGTGGGGCCACTTTGCACCGGAGAGTAAATGGGGACTAGGACGGGACAGAACTTACAGTACCACCCCGCCACCCCACCGTAGCAACGCCTCTGTGCAGAAGTGCCCCCGGGTGGTCGGGCTCCATGGCCTTCATTCGGAAGAGGCGGCAGGAGTAGCAACTCTACTCTAAAGGGACGTGGATGAGATGCCTGGGCTTGGCAAGTAAGCTTCACACACATTGCTTCCCTGTCCATAGATCGGATGCATTTAACGCGTGCTATTTGTATTTAATTTATAAATAGTCCGAAATCTGGAAAAATCCAAAATCTGGAACACTTCCAGTCCAAAGTTTTCTGGATAAGGGATACGCAACCTGTATGGGAACACACAGAAGTAGTTCTTGAATCTAGAACAATAAAATTGGCTTCTGTACATGGTGGGTCCTGCTAAGTTCAACATTGTATACTCTTAGCTGATGAATATAAGGATTCTTTTCTGAGAACGAACCATTAGCAACTTTCATTAGGGCCAAAGTTCATATGAGCTGTTAGTCCAAGGATGCCAACTTGGAAGCAAAAAAGGAAAAAGAAAAGAAAGAATCTCTCACACTTCTCTTCTTAATGTCATCCAAGACTAACCCCGAAGACTTCTGGCAATGGCCTTTCTGGGTATGGGATGACAGATGTTTTTGGAGAGACATCGGAGCATCCATTAATTTATCTTAATGGCATTCTGCAATAAATGTTAAACTCATGGTCACTAATATAACAGCTTAAGTTGAAGGACACCATTCACATAATTCATTTTAAAAAAACATGGGTCACCTAATAGATTTCGCATGCAGTATGCTGCAGACCACTTTAAGAAGAGCTGCAGAACAGAGATTTGCAAACCATACTGTTACAGCTGATCTATCGTTTTACCAGTTCTAAAAAGTATATTTTGTCCTGTAGCCAGATTTTGTTCATCTGAAGTGCTCCACAGATATACCGTATTTCTTCTATTCTAAGACACACCTTTTTTCCCAGATAAGCATCTCTAAAAATGGGGTGCGTCTTAGAATCGATGGCCTCCTTTTTTGTGGGTTTTTTCTCTGCATTTTACCTCGCCATTTTGACCCCTCTGTTCAGCGGTGCTCTCCCATGGCTACTGGCCCGATCTGCTCTCTTCCTGAACTTGAGAGCTCGCCCCAGCCCCAGCATGCCCCCTGCTTCAGCTGACGAATCAGAGAAGATCACACTCGTCAGCGAGGGCTGGCAGGGTGTGCTGGGGAGAGTTCCTCTTCTTGAAGTGTCTGCTCCACACTCCTATTGACAATTAAAACCTGCATGCCTTTCCTGCAAAGATGATCAAAGCCTGCAATGCCTTTCCGATCGTCAGCTGGAATGCGAGTCAGGCACTTCAGTGACGAACTCTCCCTAGGACTAGGAACCTCTTCCTAAAGGGGGAGAGATGCTACTTCTGCTGCCACCACCGCTCCAAGCGACTTGCGCCCAGCCTGGAAAGCGCCCTGGCTCTCCACCCTGCGGGTGTGCGTGCCTGCAGTCCCCCCTCCGCCTACCACCAGCTGCTGCCAGCTCTCGCCAGCCTTTGCAGCCTCCAGTCCTTAGTACTTGTCAGCAAAGGCGTGCGGGGCATACTGAGGAGAGTTGTCTGCCTGCCCCGCACCCCAGCTGACAAATGAAGGCGCTTGCCAAGTGGATGTGCCAATGAGGATCCAAGTTTACCGTGCCACTTTCGCCCCTCTGCTCAGCGGTGCTGCAGCTGACTCTGCTCGAGCGTGAGGAACATCAGCTGCAGCGCCACTGAGCAGAGGGGGCAAAATGGCGTGGTAGAAATCGGATTGGCAAAATGGAGCGGCAGGCAAGCTGGGGAAAGAGCAGACAAATTGAAGGAAGGAGGTGCGACTTGCAATCGATGGGTTTTGGGTTTTTTTCTGCTGGTGTTTCTGAAATTAAGATGCGCCTTAGAATAGATGGTGCCGTAGACTCGAAGAAATACGGTATATATATGGCCTATGTTTATATAGGCCAGCGGGTGGTGCAGCGGGTTAAACCGCTGAACCATAAGCTGTCGATCGAAAGGTCGGCAGTTCGATTCCCGTGACGGGGTGAGCGCTCGTTGCTTGGCCAGCTCCTGCCAACCTAGCAGTTCCAAAGCATATCAATGCGAGTAGATAAATAGGTACCGCTTGCGGGAGGGTAAACAGCGCTCCGTGTTCCAGCTGCATGCTACGAGCTGCGGCAAGGAGAGTCATGCCGGCCACATGACCACGGAGGCGTCTTCGGACAACGCTGGCTCTTCAGCTTTGAAATGGGGATGAGCACCACACCCTAGAGTCGGACATGACTGGACTTAATTGTCAGGGGATACCTTTACCTTTTATATATATATAGTAAGTGGAACTTACTCCCAGGTATATGTTTATAGGATTGTAGCCCCAAGCACCTTGCAAGACCTTGGTTTCTGACCATTTGATTACTAAACACACTTGATGGCTTACAGCTAACTGTGATAACTATTAAAAAGTTCCAGGTAACGTGAAAGTTCTATCTATGGTGAACAATCTCTAATGGGCCATTTACACATTCCAGTCATCACTAGTCATTAACTTGGAATTTGGAACAGTCCAAAGAGGTGTGAAATGAAATCTAGTTGTCACTGTTTATCTATAGAGGTGGGCCAAACTTGACACCCCATTTTTGTACCCCCATTCACAGGCTGTGAAAATGATATTTGAGTGAGTTGTGGACATGAAATGGGGTCTGAACCTTGGGGAACTGGGTGGGACTTTCTGGTACAGAAGGTGCAGCAATCCTCCAAGCAGACACTGACTGGCAGCCACCATTTTGGCCAAGAATGCCCCCCCCCCCGGAATGATGCTTCATGATGATGGCATAGCATCATTCTTATGGGGAAGCATTGTAAAGAAGAATTGGTGGACATCAGCTACTGGCTGCAGAGAGGACCGCCATTGTGAAATTGGGAGCCACAGTGAAATGTGAGAAGTTGGTGAACAAGTTGATCAGTTTGTCCTCCGAGCTTGCCAACCCCCAAATTCATGCTGAAAGTTCTCTCCTCAGGACAAAACCCAAGTTAAACACAGCCCATCAGCCCCAGACTGTGACGTTCCAGGTCCTTAATAAATAGGCTTACCAGATTTTCCCGGTCCTAAACAGGGACAACCCCCCACAACGTTTGGGACACCCCCCACAACCCCACCCCCATAAAATTTTAGGTTTTTTCTTTTGGGGGCGCACAGTGCCCTTTTGCCGCACTACGCAGCAATGACCTCATGATATTTGGGTGCCGACATGTTGGATCTTGCGAGATTTTGCTATCCAAGATGCCTGCGCCTGGGTAAGTTTCTACATTTAAAAAATGGTGGCGGAGGCTTGCCAATCGGCCCGGAATCGTTCCGGGACCATTCCGGGACCCGAGGCCAGATTCCAGTATGGTCCCGGAAATTCTGGGACGGATGGCAACCCTATTAATAACCCTTGTTTTCGAAGTCTCATTCAGGCAGCAGAAATGGGAGGTTTCTTGAGCAGAGTCTGATAGACCACCATACATGTGGTCTAGACCAGATTGACCTTTTGTATCATCTTTTGAGTCACATTTCAGTGCATATTTTCCCTGGAACAGTGCATGCTGACTGACCTTAGACCAATAATGGTGTCTTAAAGCAGTTTTGGGTTGGGGCAGTTACAATGTATATGTTGCTTGGAGACTAGTGGTTGATTCCAGCTGATGCACCAAATTTATTTTGGCATCAGTGTCATATTATTGGTGCTTATAGACAAGAAATCAGACTTGGCCATGGATGAATTGCTTGTCAGTTGTATGAAACTGAGGCGAATCAGCAAGAGAAGCTGTTCAAAAGACCAAAGGTCAGTAACAGATTGGGTAACCTGTGGTGGAAAATCAATGTTTATTATGGGATGCAACAGAGAAACTGACTCATGAATTCTTTATAGATGTGGCTTCCAAGGTTTTGTCTAATCCCTTCTTCATGGAAAACGCTCACCTTCTCTTTTGCAAGACATCGAATATTGAATTGTGGACTGGGAAAAAAAAATCATTACTAATTCTTTGGCAACCAGCACCATTTTTGTTTAGGGAAAGCTCTAACCGGTGTGTTAAGCATTATAACTGCCAAATATGATCTTATGTTCAAGGGATCGTATTGTACAGAGTGTCCTGAATTTACTCAGTTGATCATTTTTAAGCCCCTCTGCTTGAGCTATCAAGGTTATGTTGCTGTGCAATTTATTTAGAGCTGTTAAAAAATGCATCAGGCGATTCATCAAGCGTCTGCTGTTGCAAGGAAAATGAGACATGTTTTATAAATGTCAGTGCTTTGAGCAACATTCACAAATGGGTGTACAGGGAAGAAAACTGTGGGTTGTAGTTTTCAGCATATAAATCTGGTTCTGCTACCCACCCAATTCAGAGGAAAAAGAAATGGCCTCACTGCTTATTTCTGTATGCTAATTCATTTAAATTTATGCACATTTTAATGTGTCAAAAATGTTCGCTTCAACAACTTGCGTTACCGTCTTTATATAAACACACACACACACACACACACACACACACACACACACACACACAGCAATGTATGATATTGAAGCAAAAAACCTTGATAAGATAAAATGTACATACATTTAAATGAATTAACATGGGGGGTGCGCACATAAAATTCACATATACAAAGGTGATATCGAGGTTGGTCAGGTCAACTACTGGCCAAGGGCCCATGCCCATCCAAGGGCCCACCCATCCTTGAACCCCATCTCCCAGAACTGGTGTCATAAAGACCACCATAAAATCACAGTACTGTACAAGATAAAGCCTATTAGCAGTAGAAAACTAACCCCAACAATAACCCACCACCAACCCTAACCACAGCGAAAAAGCTACCTGAAAAAGAAATGTTTTCAACTCCTGTCCAGCGAGGGGACAGACCATAAATTACAGGGGAGGGATTCCCGTAACTGTAATGCCACTATAGAAAAGGCCCTTCTTCTTTTTGCCATTCAAGGACGGCACACACTGGAGGGCCATCTCAGGAGTTCTCAGGGGATGGGCTGGAATATATGGAAGTAGTCCATCAGATACTTTGGTCTTAAGCCATAAAGGGCCTTAAAAGTGAAAAACAGCACCTTAATTTATGCACAGAAACAAACTGGTAGCCAATGCAGCCACAAGAGCAGTGGCCAAATAGAGTCAAACCACCAAGCCCCAGTGACCACATGGGCCACTGGGTTCTGCACTGATTGCAGTTTGCAGACAGTCTTCAGAAACAGTCACATGATGTAGCATTACTGTAGTCTAAGCAAGATGTCACCAAGACAGGGACACCACTGTGACACTGGTGTTGCTCGAGGTGGGGTGGAAAGCTAAGTTCTGCAGCTTTCCACCCCACCATTACTCTCCTGCACGAGGCGCCCCGCCCCCTCATTGTAGGAGCCCATCAGCAGAGAGAAAGCAACACGCAGGAGAGTCCCTGCGCGTTGCTTTCTCTCCGCTGACAGGCTCCTACGACGAGGGGGCGGGGCGCCTCGTGCAGGAGAGTAACGGTGGGGTGGAAAGCTGCAGAACTTAGCTTTTCGCCCCACCTCGAGCGACTCCAGTGCACTGTGGTCAGGTCCAAATGACTCAGGGATGGCCATAGCTGATGCACCAGCCAAAGCAGGGCAAAAGCCCCCCCCCCCGGGCCACACAGCCACCTTCTGGCGATCCAGGAGCAGCTGAGAATCCAGGAGTACTGCCAAACTGCCCAGTGGCGTCGCGACAACGCGCGACACCCCTGAGCGGGGGCGCGCGTCGCCCTTAAGGGGGAGGCTCCGCCCCTGCACGTGACGTCACGCGCAGGAGCGGAGCGCCCTCCCCGCTCCGTTTTCGGCTCATTTTGGAGCCAAACGGAGACAAGGGAGGGCGGGCGGGCCCACCTCAACGCGAAATTGTAAGTAAGGGGCGTTGCGCGTCACCCCTGTACGCGCGACGCCCCCCGGCGGCCCGCCCCCCCCGCTTCCCCCCGTCGACGCCAGTGAAACTGCCTATCTGCTCCTGCAGAGTGAGTGCAACTCCATTTGGAATAGGTTGATAGTCCAGCAATTACATCTCAGGTTTCCTGACCAAGGGCACCTCTGTTATACTTGTGCCAGAGCTGCAGTTGACATACTAACCCACAAAGGGGAGCATCTCTAAAATAGCCCTCTATCCTACTGGGTGCTCCCATTGTCTGGTTGGGATAGTGGTTGCAGGTACGATTGCCTGCCACCACTATCCATTGCCTGTAAACTGGGGGGATGAGACAGCATGGTCCCAATGTGTAGCAGCTCTATGATGCTGGCAACGTATGTGTGTATATCTATCTATCTATCTATCTATCTATCTATCTATCTATCTATCTATCTATCTATCTATCTATCATCTACACACACACACACACACACAAACACACACACACACACACACACACACGGAAACATACATTTGGGACTCCACATAGGGCAAAGACATTTGGGGGTTTGATTTGCAGTGAGCAACCAGAAATAGGGGAGAGGATGAAGCGAGTGGGTTCTCAAAGTAGTTTACAATTTAAAATGTGCACAAATATAATTAACATCCACCCTGAAAAAGAGTCCAGGAATACTCAAGAGTTTACTGCTCACTACCTGTGGTTAGTTCAGAATTTCCCTGCTTTTTGACCTCAGCAGACATGATGATCTTTCCACGCCAGCAACATAGCCTATGGGACCACACCTATCTCTTATGACATAATCGTGTCTGAGTTCTGATCTCCATGGGAACAAGCACATCTAAAGGATGCTTCAGAGACCTTTTAGGCTCAGTTTAGCAACAGAAGTCACTGAGTTAGGACTGAGCTTAGAGATGCCTCCTGGGCTGCTTGCCAAAACCAGTCTCAGAAATGGAGGGAGAAGCTGCCTGCCCAGCATGAAGAGACATGAGGTAGAAGGTTACAGATAACAGACCTTTTAAAATAGGATAAGGGATCGTTTAAATGAATGAATAAAGAAATGCCTGGTGAGATTTCTGGGTGGTGGGAAAGACCTGAGGGGAGGAGAAGAAATTGATTCAGAGAGTTTTTGAAGAATGAAAGTTTGATACTGGAGGAGGGATGGGTAGAAATTTATTGGGTCCAAGTGTGTGTCTTGTTAATGATGGGATTATGGTAATCCATAGAAAGAGCTGAAGGTATCCCAGACTTCATGAACCTGAAATAGTGTTAGTTTTATAGGAGATTGAATTGTACAGCTGGTTTGGAGTGGGGATATTCTTATTAAAGGGGTTGTTTCTTATTTTTCTCTGAGAAAGGTTTTTGGTCACAATTCAAAGGAAATGTTCAAAACGTGTCTCATTGGCTTTATTGTAGAAGAGTCTAAACCAGGGGTTCTCAACCTGTGGTACGGGTACCTCTAGGGGTACGCGGACCTCTTGCTGGGGATACGCCAAGCCCTGCCCCTTATCTGCCTCATCAGCAGCAATTACATGTTAGTTAACATGGATTTTAAATTGCAAATATTTTCGGAGCCCTTCTGTCTCTATGATTTTGGTTTTGGGCTTATTTTTGTACTTTGGAAAATGTACTTTGGGGTGGGGGAGGGAGGAGCTGATTTTGGGAAGTGTGACATAGGGCTCAGTCCAGCCTAACTCAGGCACAGTTGAGGCCCAATTGTGGCCCAATTGTGGCCCAAACTAGGACCGAGTTAGGCTGCAACTGTGCCTGAGTTAGGCTGGAGGCAACAGCATTGGGCCAGGATCGCGGCAAAACTTACCGCAGAGGCAGGCAGGCTCCTGTGGGGAGCTGTCAGTCTTGTGGAAGCGAAGAGCCCCCTCCTCAGCCCGTCTGCGTGCACCTACCACAGCTGCTGCAGCGGTTGCAGCAGATGGGCAGCCACAGGCGGGCCTGCAGGCACTGCGCGTTTGACAGTCAGCTGAAGGGCAGAGGTTGTGCCAGTGCCAGCTGCCCCAGGGCACCCTGGGCATCAGCCACCTGCCGCAGGGGGGAGTGCGAATGCCCTCCCTCCTGCAGACTGCGATGCCACCCCCAAGCCACGGTGAGGCTGCACGTGGGAGTCATGGGGGGGTGAGCGGGGGAGAGAAGGGAAGGAGGGGGTGGGAACGGCACGCACAAGGGGGGGGTCTCATGAGGTCTGGAACCGCCTCCGCCAGGACATGCCCGTGCGCTGCCTGAAGCCCTGGGCCTCAAGGGCCGTGGCAATGCCCACAAAGAAGGCATCCCAGCATGCCTTCTGCTCCGTGCCCCGGCCAAGACCGAGAGATGCCGTGGGCTTGTCTGCTGCGAGCGGGAAGGGCTCACGCAGCTCATCACACCCCCAGATGGGGCAACGTCGGCACCTTGCGGCAGGCGCTCTGGCGGCATGGGGGGTGCCAGCGTCCATCATCAGGGAGTGGGAGGGGAGGCAGGCACACTGACAGGGGGTGCTGGGGAGGGGCACGGGTGGGTCAGAAACAGACAGACAACACGGCTGGTGGGAGAGGGATACAGGGAGAGGGGTCTGCAGAGACCGATAGGGGCACAGGGGGCACTTCGCAGATGGAGGCAATGCAGGAACGGGCGCCTCTCATGCAGACGGACCGAGGGCTGACACGGACGCCGTTGATGGGCGGAAACGGACGCCGGTGACGGGCGGACAGAGGGCGGAAACGGACGCCGGTGACGGGCGGACACGGACGCCGGTGATGGGCGGACCGAGGGTAGGTGAGAGCCCCGGTTGCTGAAAGGGCTCTTCACGGACATGGCGGACGTGCGCCACAGTGCCCGTCAGTGTTTGCCTGCCTGACAGGCCCCCCAACTCCCCCCTCCCCTCTGGTCCCAGAGGGTCCGGCAGCCCCCCTGCTGTGTTCTCCCAGGGATGGCTGTGGCGGACCCTGGCTGGGATTCATGCAGAGGCTTGTGTGCTGGGGCCTGCCTGTGTGGGTGTGTGGGCAGTGCTTGTGCAACATTGGGGACATGTGTTTCCAGGGGCATCTTTATTGTTCTGGAACAGTGGCAGAGATGGCCGGGCGTGGCTGCCAGGGGTAGGCACAGCAGCCTCTAGGACCACAGCAGCAGCATCAGGCGAGCCCCATGGACCTGGAGATGCGGGCTCTTCCCCTGTGGAACCACGGCCTGCTCCATAGAAAGGGGAGGGACAGCAAGTAGGCAGCCAGGGCGGTGGGGCAGCAGCAGCAGCTGAGGTGGGTTGCAGGGCAGGCTCCCAGACCTCTCTGGCAGCATCAAGGCAGGTGACCGTAGGGCAACCAGACTGCAGGCCCAGGGGTGCTCCCCGGACGGTTTGTGGTAGTGGGCATTCCTGGGGGGACAAACAACATGGGGGTGTTCCATGGCAGCTGCTGTGTGGTAGCAATCGCCATTGAAGAGGAGCCAGTGTGCCAGTTGCAAAGGTCTGCAGGGAGAGAAATCAAACACAGCTGAGTGGTGTGAGACACATAGCCTGGTCTGCGCTCCTTCCCTGGGTGTACGGTGAGCATGATCCTGTAAGGGAAAGGGGTCAAAGAGAGAGACAACAACACAACTTGGGGGTCACAACCATGGCAATCCTAGCAATACTGACCTGTCGGTAGACCCTGTGGAGAAAAGAGGGGGGGGAACAGCTGGTGTCTACATATGGGTTACAGTTCCACACTCATGGCATTGTGTGCTCACATTAATACAGGCAGCTATGAGACAAGACATTGGTATAGAGGCATATCATGGCAGGCTATGCAGGCAGCTATGAGACAAGACATTGTTATAGAGGCATATCATGGCAGGCTATGCAGGCAGCTATGAGACAAGACATTGGTATAGAGGCATATCATGGCAGGCTATGCAGGCAGCTATGAGACAAGACATTGGTATAGAGGCATATCATGGCAGGCTATGCAGGCAGCTATGAGACAAGACATTGGTATAGAGGCATGTATCCTACCTATATTTCTCTATGCAAAGAGGCAGACGTCAGACCACATGTCAGCACAAACCCTGCACTTACCTGCTGGTGTTGTTGCCTGTATTGGGGGGGGGGAGAGAGGGGCTGGGAGAAAGACATGGGTTAGCAAACACTTGCATGGAGACAGCTGCCCAGGCACAGCAGTAAACAGTTTGGCCACAGGCAGAACAGCCCTCTCTGCCCTAGAGGGGGGCAGAGAGGAGAGAGGAGAAGAGAGAAGTGGGGTGTTAGAAAAGTTTTCAAAGTCCCACTTTGTGGCTGCTGGGGGACAGAACCCCACGCCACGTGCTCAGAGAGAGAGAGAGAGTGGAGGGCTGGGGCTGGGCTTTTGTGGGAAAGAGGCTGGGTGGGGCTGGGTGCTGATAGGGTAACTATTTGGGTCCATGTCCAGAGTTAGGCCACACCTGTTCGGTCGTAACTCAGGCCCAACTCGGGCCCAGGGTGTTAGAACTTTTCAGGAGAGGGCTGGTGTGGGTAAGGTAAAATGGCTCCTATGGGTCTCCTCACATTTGGGTCCACCCTTTTTGCTGGCCCAAATTTTGGGCCTGAGTTGGGCTCGAGGGGGCGTGTCAGGGGCTCTCCAGTGTCTGGAACCGGACCAAAATTCGTAACCGCCCCCGTCACACCCCCAACACACCCACTTTTAGGCTGCAATTGTGCCTGAATTGTGCAATTGTGCCTGAATTGTACCGCAGTTGCCTTGGGCTGGACCGGGCTGCAATTCAGTCACAATTGCAGCCCAACTCAGGCACAATTCAGGCACAACTCGGGCCTAAAGCACTTGGGCTGCAATTGTGCCTGAATTGTACCGCAGTTGCCTTGGGCTGGACCGGGCTGTTAGAGGAAAAAAGAGATCCTTGCATATCTGTCTGTCTGTCTGTCTGTCTGTCTCTCACACACACACTCACACAGAGACAGAGTTAAATAAGACATTTTTTCACATTTAAAATTATTTTAGTACTTTTTTATTTAACAATTAATTACCTAATTAATTAATTAATTAATTGATTAATCCAATTAATTAGCAGTTAATTAGCAGGGGTACTTCAGAAAATTAGACCGTGATAGGGGATACCTGGGCCTCCAAAGGTTGAGAACCCCTGGTCTAAACAATTAATTTGAGGAGAGTTAAACATTTAAGTTAGGACATGTTTTTTATCTCCACAGCCATGGGAAATAATGGGGAGGCTCAGTAACTGTCAGACTCCTGCAATAACTGTCAGTTGCGAATATTCTTCTGCCCCTCCCGGGTGGACATGGAATTCCAGAATGCTCCCTGTGTAGAGAGGGGAGGGAGATGTCACAGTCTCTTTCGAGATAAACGTGAATGGAGGTTGGGATGTTCAGATCAGCTTTCTAGAAAGGACACAATCTGCACTAGGACAGATAAAAGTGCAAACATTACATATGCGAAAGTTGGGATCTAAAGACATGATTGAACATGTGCCTTTAAAATAGGGATCTGTGGTGGGACAATATGGGAGTTGATGACATAATCCAGGTTTCAGACTCTTCCCTCCAGTGGGAGGGGGCAGAAGAAGCTGACAGATAGAAAAGATGTCAGTTTACAGAAGCAGCACCTCTGTTGATTTTGATCACCCTTCTGGAAGCAGCTTTTCTTGTTTAAAAAGGACCACCACGGCGATGTTAGACACACTGACGTATAATGTCTAGTTAGGTTCTTAGAGCAACAGATTGCTTCATTGGTAGAATACATTTCATTGCAATTGTCATTTTTATCCTGTGCATAGGAAATTGGAGTGGATTTTGCATAACAGCTGTAGGAACACATTTGCCACAATCACACGTTAATTTTCTGAATGCATAATTTTCTGAACGCATAATTGTCCATCAAATATGAGGGTACCTCTGAAGGAAACAGGCTTCACATCCAGACATTCCTTCGAATGGATGGGACACTGTTATCAAATGAGACTTTGGGCCAAGTGTGAATAAAATTGGATCAATCACTTCCTTCAAAGCCCTTTCTCATTTGCAAAGCTTCTCAGTGTTCTGGTATGACAGTGTCAGCAGAATCCTATCCAATTTACACCACCAATGTAACCAGTGGGGGAGGGCAGGCGGGAGGCTTTGGAGGGGAGATTTACAGCCCAGTCCAGCCCAAGGCCTCAGCAGCACAATTCAGGCACAATTGCAGCCTAAGTGCTTTAGGCCCGAGTTGTGCCTGAATTGTGCCTGAATTGTGCCGCAGAGGCCGAATTTGTGCTGCAATTGTGACTGAATTGGGTTCCGGCACAACTCAGGCACAACTGCACAATTCAGGCACAATTGCGGCCTAAAAGTGGGCGTGTTGGGGGCGTGTCGGGGGAGTGATGGGAGCGGTTACAAATTTGTTCTGGTTCCAGACGCTGGAGAGCCCCTGACACGCCCCCTCGAGCCCAACTCAGGCACAAAATTTGGGTCAACAAAAAGGGTGGACCCAAATGTGAGGAGACCCATAGGAGCCATTTTACCTTACCCACACCAGCCCTCTCCTGAAAAGTACTAACACCCTGGGCCCGAGTTGTGCCTGAGTTAGGACGGAACAGTTGTGGCCTAACTCTGGAACTGGACCAAATAGTTACCCTATCAGCACCCAGCCCCACCCAGCCTCTTTCCCACAAAAGCCCAGCCCCAGCCCTCCACTCTCTCTCTCTCTCTGAGCACGTGGTGTGGGGTTCTGTCCCCCAGCAGCCACAAAGTGGGACTTTGAAAACTTTTCTAACACCCCACTTCTCTCTTCTCCTCTCTGCCAACCTCTAGGGCAGAGAGGGCTGTTCTGCCTGTGGCCAAACTGTTTACTGCTGTGCCTGGGCAGCTGTCTCCATGCAAGTGTTTGCTAACCCATGTCGTTCTCCCAGCCTCTCTCCCCCCCCCCCCACAGGCAACAACACCAGCAGGTAAGTGCAGGTAAGAGCAGGGTTCGTGCTGACATGTGGTCTGACTTCTGCCTCTTTGCATAGAGAAATATAGGTAGGATACATGCCTTAGTCTATACCAATGTCTTGTCTCATAGCTGCCTGCATAGCCTGCCATGATATGCCTCTTTACCAATGTCTTGTCTCATAGCTGCCTGCATAGCCTGCAATGATATGCCTCTTTACCAATGTCTTGTCTCATAGCTGCCTGCAATGATATGCCTCTTTACCAATGTCTTGTCTCATGTCTGCCTGTATTAATGTGAGCACACAATGCCATGAGTGTGGAACTGTAACCCATATGTAGACACCAGCTGTTCCCCCCCCCTCTTTTCTCCACAGGGTCTACTGACAGGTCAGTACTGCTAGGATTGCCATGGTTGTGACCCCCAAGTTGTGTTGTTGTCTCTCTCTTTGACCCCTTTCCTTTACAGGATCATGCTCACCTTACACCCAGGGAAGGAGCGCAGACCATGCTATGTGTCTCACACCACTCAGCTGTGTTTGATTTCTCTCCCTGCAGGCCTTTGCAACTGGCGCACTGGCATTCCTTCAATGGCGATTGCTACCACACAGCAGCTGCCATGGAACACCCCCGTGATTTATGTCTCCCCAGGAATGTCCACCACCACCTACCTTCTGGGGAGCACCCCTGGGCCTGCAGTCTGGTTGCCCCATGGTCGTCTGCCTCGATGCTGCCAGAGGTCTGGGAGCCTGCCCTGCAACCCTCCTCAGCTGCTGCTGTTGCTCCACCTCCCTGGCTGCCTACTTGCTGTCCCTCCCCTTTCTATGGAGCAGGCTGTGGTTCCACAGGGGAAGAGCCTGCGTCTCCAGGTCCATGGGGCACGCCTGCTGCTGCTGCTGCTACGTTCTGAGTGGCTGCTGTGCCTACCCCTGGCAGCCTCGCCTGGCCATCTCTGCCAATGTTCCAGAACAAAAAGATGCCCCTTGGGCAAAGGCCCCTTGAACAACATGACCCCAATGTTACACAAGCACTGACGCACACACACGGAGACAGCGCCCAGCATCCAAGGCCCTGCATGAATCCCAGCCAGGGCCTGCCACAGCCAGCCCAGGGAGAACACAGCAGGGGGGCTGCCAGACCCTCCGGGCTCAGAGGGGAGGGGGGAGTTGGGGGGCCTCTCAGGCAGGCAAGCACTGACAGGCGACATGGCGCATGTCCGCCACGTCCATGAAGAGCCCTTTCAGCAACTGGGGCTCTCACCCACCCTCGGTCCGCCCGTCAACGGCGTCCGTTTCCACCCGTCAATGGCATCCGTTTCCGCCCTCAGTCCGCCCATCAACGGCGTCCGTTTCTGCCCATCAACGATGTCCGTTACCGCCCTCAGTCCGTCTGCATGAGAGGTGGCTGTTCCTGCATTGCCTCCATCTGCAAAGTGACCCCTGTGTCCCTATTGGTCTCTGCAGACCCCTCTCCCTGTATCCCTCTCCCACTAGCCTTGTTGTCTGTCTGTTTCTGACCCACCCGTGCCCCTCCCCAGCACCCACTGTCTGTGTGCCTGCCTCCCCTCCCACGCCCTGATGATGGATGCTGGCATCCCCCACCCCGCTGGAGCGTTGCCCCATCTGGGGGTGTGACGTTGCCCCATCTGGGGGTGTGATGAGCTGCGTGAGCCCTTCACGCTCGCAGCAGACAAGCCCAAGGCATCTCTCGGTCTTGGCCGGGGCACGGAGCAGAAGGCATGCCGGGATGCCTTCTTTGTGGGCATAGCCACGGCCCTGGAGGCCCAGGGCTTCAGGCAGCGCACGGGCATGTCCTGGCAGAGGCGGTTCCAGACTTCATGAGACCCCCCCTTGTGTGTGACGTTCCCACCCCCTCCCCCCATGACTCCCACGTGCAGCCTCAACGTGGCATCGCCTTCTGCAGGAGGGAGGGCAGTGGCACTCCCACCTGCAGCAGATGGCTAATGCCCAGGGTGCCCTGGGGCAGCTGGCACTGGCACAACCTCTGCCCTTCCGCTGACTGTCGCACGCCCAGTGCCTGCAGGCCCACCTGTGGCTGCCCATCTGCTGCAAACGCTGCAGCAGCTGTGGTAGGTGCACACAGACTAGCTGAGGAGGGGGCTCTTTGCTTCCACAAGACTGACAGCTCCCCACAGGTGCCTGCCTGCCTCTGTGGTAAGTGTTGCCTCAATCCTGGCCCACTGCTCTTGCCTCCTGCCTAACTCAGGCACAGTTGCAGCCTAACTCGGTCCTATTTTGGGCCCCAATTGTGCCACAATTGGGCCTCAACTGTGCCTGAGTTGGGCTGAGTTGGGCTGGACTGAGCCCTTAATTCCCCTTGCATCCCCCTTTCGAGGGGATTTGAATCCCCTGTCCCGTTCTCTCTGCGAGGAATTTTGCAGGTGGAAGGTCTTCTCATGTAATGGGACATGTGTCCCCTTGCCCCAGAGAAAGCCCCAGCCACTGCTATGGGTTAACTTGGACCTGCACCAGTAATTTCGCTGGCACAAGTCCACGTTGATCCATGTTGGCATATCAGGCCAGGGAACGGGGATAGGATATGGTGCACTTCGGCACCACTGATCCCACCCCTCCAGGGCCGGTTCCGCCCCTGCACTGGATAGCCCTGGATTTACTTTGTCCTGCATGCATCCCTCCATGTGCTAGCACCAGCAGAAATGCTCTGTCCTTCCCACCAGCACTTTGCTGTCACAAAGCACTTTATGGTGCTTTTGTGACAGCGTGCACCACGGGAGCGTGCACTCCACCGGTGCAAGTGTAGCATAGGATTGGGCCATCAGTTTTTGTTTAACCTGCATCAGAGTGAATTTTAAATTTAAATTTTAGTTTTTTCAAGTGCTCATTGTAATTTTTTTATACTAGACTAGTTATTATAATATTGTTTAATACTTGTGAATTCTTGATGTTAGGTAGGCAAGGAAATAGCATATATTTACACAGCCCATTCCAACCCAAGGGCCAAGCAGCCCAAGTCAGACCTAAAGTCAGCCTAAGTCATTTAGGGCGACTTTAGGTCTGGAACGCAACCATTTAGGGCAAAGTTAGGTCAAAGTTAGGGCGAAGTTATGACCGACAGACTAAGAACAGCCCATTCCAACCCAAGGGCTAAGCAGCACAAGTCAGACCTAAAGTTGACCTAAAAGTGGGCGGATCATGGGCAGACTGTGGGTGTAACGGGGGCGGCAACCAATTAACTTTGGATTCCAGACCCTGGCAAGCACAGACACGCCCCCTCCAACACAAATGCTGACACAAATTTTAGGTCGACCAAAAAGGTGGACCCAAATTCAAGGAGACCCATAGGAGCCATTTTACCTTACCCAAGCCAGCCCTCTCCTGAAAATTTCTAACACCCTACCCCTGAGTTAGGTCATAGTTAGGACGGAGTTGGGCCTGCTAGGTCTGGAAACCGACAGAGTTATGCCTAAGATAGGGAGCCTATCAGCACCCAGCCCCACCCAGCCTCTTTCCCACAAAAGCCCAGCCCCAGGCCCCCAGTCTCTCTCTCTCTCTCTGAGCACGTGGCGTGGGGTACTGTCCCCCACAGCCACAAAGTGGGACTTTGTCGGTGGAGGGCAAAATTCACAAACACCCCACTTCTCTCTTCTCTTCTCCTCTCTCCTCTCTGCCCCCCTCAAGGGCAGAGAGGGCTGTTCTGGCTTTGGCCAAACTGTTTACAGCTGCGCCTGGGCAGCTGTCTCCATGCTACCATTTGCTAACCCATGTCTTTCTCCCAGCCTCTCCCCCCACACACACACAGGCAACAACACCAGCAGGTAAGTGCAGGTAAGAGCAGGGTTTGTGCTGACATGTGTTCTGACATCTGCCTCTTTGCATATAGAAATATAGGTAGGATACATGCCTCTATACCAATGTCTTGTCTCATAGCTGCCTGCATAGCCTGCCATGATATGCCTCTTTACCAATGTCTTGTCTCATAGCTGCCTGCATAGCCTGCCATGATATGCCTCTTTACCAATGTCTTGTCTCCTAGCTTTTTGCATAGCCTGCCATGATATGCCTCTTTACCAATGTCTTGTCTCATAGCTGCCTGCATAGCCTGCCATGATATGCCTCTTTACCAATGTGCCCTCTCATGTCTGCCTGCGATGCCTTCTCTGAAATGCCTCTTTGCCAGTGAGGAGTCTCATAGCTGCCTGCAATGCCTTCTCTGAAATGTCTCTTTACCAATGTGCCCTCTCATGTCTGCCTGCGATGCCTTCTCTGAAATGCCTCTTTACCAATGAGTAGTCAGATGCCTGCCTGCAATGCCTGTTATGATATATAGGATACATGCCGCTTTACCACTATTGTGTTGGATTGCCGCCTGTTGTCATGTGAGCCTACAACACCACGAGTGTGGTGGTGCTGTTAACCATCTGTAGACACCAGCTGTTCCCCCCCCTTTTTTCTCCACAGGGTCAACTGACAGGTCAGTATTGCTAGGATTGCCATGGTTGTGACCCAATATATGTGTTGTCTTCTCTCTCTTTGACCGTTTTCCCTTACAGGATCATGCTCGCCTTACACCCAGGTAAGCAGCTCAGACCATGCTATGTGTGTCACACCTATCAGCTGTGTTATTTCTCTCCCTGCAGGCTTTTGCAACCTACACACTGGCTTGTCTTCACTGGCGATTGCTACCACACACCAGCTGCCATGTAACACCCCCTTGTTTTTTGTCTCCCCAGGAACATCCACTACCACCTACCTTCCTGGGAGCACCCCTGGGCCCACACTCTGGTTGCCCCATGGTCCTCTGCCTCGCTGCTGCCAGAGGTCAGAGAGCCAGCCCTGCAACCCTCCTCAGCTGCCGGCGCTGCTGCTGCTGCTCCACCTCCCTGGCTGTCCTACTTGCTGTCACTCCCCTTTCTATGGAGCAGGCTGTGGTTCCACAGGGGGAGAGCCTGCGTCTCCAGGTCCATGGGGCATGTGTGCTGCTGCTGCTGCTTTCAGGTTGGCTGCTGTGACTACCCCTGGCAGCCTCGCCTGGCCATCTCTGCTAACGTTCGAACAATAAAGATGCCCCTCGGGCAGAGCCTCCTTGAAACATATATGTCCAGTGTTACACAAGCATTGCCCTCCACACACAGACAGCCCCCAGCACTGAAGCCCCTGCATGAATCCCTTCCAGTGACTGCCACTTCTTTCCCAGGGAGAACACAGCAGGGAGGCTGCCAGACCCCCATGGGACAGAGGGGAGGGGGAGTTGGGGGGGCCTCTGAGTCAGGCATACAGTGACAGGCGCCATGGAGCCCATAGCGGGGCTGCTTGTGGCGGCTGCATCTGTGTAATGGCCGCTCAGCAACCGGGGATCTCGCCAGCCAGGGCGTCCGCCCGTAATGCAGCCGCTTCCGTCAAAGGTCCGCCCGTAATGCAGCCGCTTCCGTCAAAGGTCCGCCCGTAATGCAGCCGCTTCCGTCAAAGGTCCGCCCATAATGCAGCTGCTTCCGTCGAAGGTCCGCCCGTAATGCAGCCGCTTCCGTCGAAGGTCCGCCCGTAATGCAGCCGCTTCCGCCCACAGTCCGTCTGCATAAGAGGCGCCTGTTTCTGCATTGCCTTCATCTGCGGAGCAACCCCTGTGTCCCTATTGGTCTCTGGAGACCCCTCTCTCGGAATCTCTCTCCCACCAGCCTTGTTGTCTGTCTGTCTGTCTGTCTCTGACCCACCCGTGCCCCTCCCCAGCACCCACTGTCTGCCTGCCTGTGTGTCTGCCTCCCCTCCCACCCTTGATGATGGCTGCTGGCCACCCCCCACCCTGCCAGAGCGCCTGCCGAGAGGCGCCATCTTCGCCCCATGTGGGGGCGTGATGAGCTGTGTGAGCCTTTCATGCTTGCAGCACACAAGCCCAAGGCATCTCTCAGTCTTGGCCGGGGCACAGAGCAGAACGCACGCCGGGATGCCTTCTTTGTGGGCATTGCCCCGGCCCTGGAGGTCCAGGGCTTCAGGCAGCGCACGGGCAAGTCATGTCAGAGGCAGTTCCAGACATCATGAGCCCCCCCTTGTGTGTGACGTTCCCACCCCCTCTTTCCCTCCCCTGCTCCCCCCCATGACTCCCACGTGCAGCCTCAACGTGGCATGGGGGTGGCATCGCCTTCTGCAGGAGGGGGGACGGCCACTCTCCCCTGCAGCAGGTGGCTGATGCACAGGGTGCCCTGTGGCAGCTGGCTCGGGCACCTCGCTCACCTGTCACCTGCCCTGTGTCCACCACATGACTGGCGCAACCCCCCTGCCTGCGGTCAGCCCCTTTGCGACCGGGCTGCGACAGACCCTGTGGCAGCTGCCATGGATGGACGCTGACACATGCAGACAGAGGCCTGCACATGCCTGAGCCAGACACGGAGCCTGGAGAAGAGCCTGCCTGCCTGGGAGGTAAGTGTTGCCTGGATCCTGGGGTGGTGCTGGGCCACAGAAACTGCAGCCTGCCTAACTCAGGCATACCTCTGACATAACTTAGACATAACTTCTGCCTAACTTAGGCTGCACTTAGGCCACACTTATGCCTGACTTGGAGAGGAGTTGGGTTGGAATGGGCTGACAGTGTACTATAAAGAAACCAAAGTTGGTTCATGACCAGTAGCTGATCTGGCAGATTCTCAGATTTAATTAAAATCAGGCCTTAGATATGTTTTGTATACACAGCTGGCCTAAGCTTTTAATTTCATTTTTTTCTGCATTAGTTATTTATATCACAGTGCTTTTAGGAAAGTTTGCAAGTCTAACTTAATTTGGAATATGTCAAGGAAAATAAAATTTAGCAAAGCTTAGCTATGCTTTGGTTTTACTTTCATCACTGGACATGATTAGACAAAAAAGCCATATCATTTCTTTTGGCAATGTTCTTGCCAATGTAAATGTGAAGTTGACAAAACTAACTTATGTCTGTCCATCTTGAAAAAACATCGGACAGTGTGGATTTTTTCATGAGAAAAAGGTTCAATTTCAAAAGGGCCCTTTAGCAAAAGTTGGATTTGCCTGTACACAAAAGCCCTGTTTTGAAGCATCCTAAGGTTGCTTATCGCATGGCCAATCAAAAGAAGTCACACATAACTGGAAAGACCTTGGTGAATCCATGTGCCCTGAAAGGCTTGAGCTGATTTGTGGCTTGGAGCAGAGGAAGAAAATTGAAGCAGTGCAGCTACGCCATTTTCCTTTAGCATGCAATTGGGTGAAACTACTGATGTTTCTCAGTGTAGCCAGCTCCTGGTTTCCATCCATTATGTGAAAGCTGACACTGTCAGAGAAGAATTCCTATTTTTTGAGCCCCTTTTGGAAACAACAAAAGCCATTGACATCTTCAAAATGGTGAAAAGTTTCCTTGCCAAGCAAAACTTTGACTGGAAGAAATATCTTGGTGTTTTGTGCACAGATGGAGCACTTGCGATGCTTGGCAACACATCTGGTTTTGCTGCTTTGGTGAAGTACGAAGCTCCACACATCATTGTGACTCATTGCTTTCTATATCAGCATGCATTCACATCAAAGACTCTGCCAACAATCCTGAATCTTGCCTACTGCCGTGAAAGTTGTCAACTTTAGAACCAGGGCCTTGAATCACCACCTTTTCAAGAGGTCTTGGCAAGAAATGGGAGCAGAATATAAAGTTTGTCTCTACTACACAGAAGTTCACTGGCTTTCCAGAGGACAATTCTGGAAGCGCTTCATTGAACGCTGGGCAGACGTTTCATTTTCTTTGAGAGAAAACGATCGCTCACTTGCACAACAATTTAACAAGAAGTACCGTAGTTCATTCATGGCTTGGATTATTTTGCAGATTTTTTTGCCATATGAGTGAGGTAAAGCTTTTGATTCAAGGCCTTGCAGTTACCATTATGGATTCTGGTGAAGTTTTTCAACTACAAGCTCTTGAGGTCAAGCTGCCACTCTTATAGGGAAAATTGGATGCAGATAACTATGCACACTTTCCAATGCTAGAAGATTATTCTGCAGGCTGGAGTCAAGAGTGACGAAACCTTGTCTGGAGCAATCTTCAGACACCTGGGACTACTACAGAACTCTTTAGAAGGTTACTTCTGCTTAGATGACCTGAAAATTGAAACAGGGATTCTTTTTTTTTTTAGAGTTATATTTATATTTAAGGCAGGGCCTTAAGACATTTTTATTTAGGACAGCTTTTGATGTCTGACATGGTGGGCTGACCTTTTAACAAATGGCTTTTAACATATGTAAATTTAGGTGACCCACTGGTGTGGTTTATTTTAAATTGTTTTAATTAATTATTTTAATGTGTATATATGTATTTTAATATTGTGTTGTAAGCCGCCTTGAGTGCCCTCAGGAGAAAGGCGGGGTATAAATTCTTTAAATAAATAAATAAATAAATAAATAAATATTTTATTAGTATAATATTAAAACAAAACAATATATCATATTGAAAGGTTACAGCAAGCGTGAAGCAATAAATCCTACTAGCACATTATTCTCTATTTGTTGTTGTTCAGTCATTAAGTCATGTCCGACCCTTCATGACCCCATGAACCATATCACACCAGGCCTTTCTCTATTCTCTATTACCTACTTATAATATCCAACTGAGCCAAAATAACTCTTTCTATTCATTAAAACCACAAATCATCACTTCATTTCTCTCTCTCTTTCTTAAAAAGTCAATAAGTGGCATCCAGTTGTTAAAAAAAAGTATTAATTGACTTTTCCTTAATTAAAATTGTAAGTTTGTCCATTTCAGTATAATCCAAAACTTTCATCCACCAATCTTCCAGTGAAGGTATTTCTGCATTCTTCCAATATTGTGCATATAATATTCTTGCCACACTTATATATAAAAACAAAGTTGAAACAGGGATCCTTAATCCTGTTCCCTCTCTACTTCCCTCTCCTTCCCTCTCCTTGATTCTGCGCCTGCAAAATGGCTCGAACAGATCTGAGGAGACCCATTTGGGCAGCCGAGGCTAGCCCTAGGTAAGGGAATGAAGTTCCGTTACCATAGAATGCAGCACGTGGGGGGGGGGGTAGTTAGGATTGGGCTGTAAAAAAAATAATTTCTCTCCAAAAATCATAGGTGGGGCAAAGCAATGCTCTAAGTGGGAAATTGCACCTATTGGCTCCACCTGGGCTACTGCCTTGGGGTTCATCTTTTCCTTGCACACCATTTTCCTGATGAAACTTGCTTCCTCAAGCTGCTACTTCCTGAAGCATACAATACTCACTTCATATCTCTGAATATACAGTATGTAACAGAACAGAAACTTGAAGTGTTTGCCTTCAAGATCTTCAAGGGCAGCCACTAGAGCAGGGTTTCTTTGTAAAAAGACTTCCTGAAGCTGGAGAGGGAGGCTTGTAGTTTTGAAGCCTGAGGGTTTGTGTGTATGTGAAAGAGGTGTTCTTGTGGAGATTGGGTCTGTAATAACAGTTATTGAATGACCTTGTACTTGTTTTATCTCTGTCTGGCAAATAAATCTTTTCTTGTTTTGACAAACAGGGCCACTGTCATCTCTAAGAAATAATTTGCCTGCCTGAGATGCTGGACTAGGCCACAAGAACACACAACACATGCGAGAAACAAGTGGTTTTTCAAACAGAACAATTGTCAACTAGACCTGGCTTGTCGGTCCTAACACTATGATATAAAGAATGAGGAACAAGCCTTAACATCTGCAAATATAAAATAATAGCATTTATGTTGGAATTTGGATGCAATGCCACCTGCAGGACTTTGGAGGGTAGCGTACTGTCCAGACTCCTGAGAACTCTTTACTCCGGTACGCCCCAATAAACACATGAGCCCAGATATAGATGAAAAGGGTCACTTTATTGAAAATACAGAAAAGAGCAAGAACCTAGATAAATAGGAGATCTACAGGCTGGGGTCAGGGTGTTACACGCGCACGTGAGAAGCACTGAAGCAGGGGCATACATCCTAAGGACTGCCCGGGCGGAGTTACAACCCTGACTCTGAGCCGTCGTCTCTCCTCTGAGAATGCTGGCCATCCACGCTGACCCCTAGTGGGTCAGGGCAGCAGGAACCGCTGCACCGTCCCAAGCCGGCGGGCACCTAGGGCAGCTCATGTGATCCCAGCCAAGCCCCCCCCCAGAAGCCCCCGTGCCGGAGGGCAACTGGGAGATGGATAGTGGGGGGTGGGTGCATCCCTTAACGTTGCTGCCCTCGAGTTCACTCCATCAGCCCAGCTTCCAGCCTTCTTACCCATGACCACCAGCCACCAGGGAGGGTCAGCCTTGAACTTGACTCTCACCGCCCGCTCCAAGGTAACAGGAAGGTGTATGTCATAGAGCCAACATAAAATGCCTCGGCTCCGCCCAGACTCCTCCCACAGAATACTCCCAGGGGGCGTCATTGCCCCACCCCTCATGCGTTTCCAGAGTGACCCACACAAGCATCCCGCTGAGGGCATGCTCGGCATAACCTGCCCTCTATGGTCCTTGCCAAAAGGTGTGGTCCCTAGCTCTATTTCAACATAACATATTGATGACAAAATAAATTGAGTAAATAATTATTAGAAATACTAAACAACTACTCACACCCACCCACTCACTCTGTCATACTCCCATTCCTCTCATTGCTTTGTTACCTAAGGATACACAGGCCTGTTGAGGACTGGGAGATGTACAGTGATGGAGCAACTTCTGCCCCAGTTTTCTTGGGTTCAGCTCTATGCCACTGTAGTGAACTTCGGATCCATCAGCTCAAATGGCTGGAGGCTCCATGCACATGCCAGCGACTCCCAGGCACCCCACTGGAGCAGGTAAGGTAGCAGCAGAGGTTGGGGGGTTGGGAGTAATTTGTGTGAGGAGTGGGGCAGGGAGTGGGCCAAACTGGGGGTGGGAGGGAGCAGAAGGAAGTGAATCTCAGCGGCAGTTGTGAACACTGTGATCCTATCCCCCTTTCACCTGGGGCTCTTCCGGCTTACGTATGTCAGCTAAATAGCTGCTGTAGGTCTGCAGAAACCTGTTGGCAGCCAGGATCCTAACAGGGAGGTAAGTAAAAAATATTTTTTACTTACCCCTCCAGTGCTCTCGGGTCCCCCCCCCCACCATAACATGTAGCACATGTTCTGTCAGTGGCTCTGCATGCTTTGGCCTGGTGGGGGATAGGATTGGGCAGTAACTTACCCCATGATAAACAAGGGAAATGTGTCTGATGACCTGAGCTCCAGCTAGGAAGTTCTCTATAAAAACACGAACTCTACCCATCAGAAAAAAACAGCTCATCCACTAGTTGTGATTCCTCATTCCCAGTTAAAAAGGAATGAACCCAATTTGGCCTGATGTCATTGGCTCTGTTTCAGCTGACCTCATCTGAGATCACAATATTGCTAGAATTCTTGCCTTCCTCATGAACCTGCCTGAGAACTCTGACGTCTTTTGGAGTCTCTCCTCCATGTTCCGCTATCAGAAGTGGGATAGGTGGGCATGAGGGCATCCTTAGTAGTGGCACTCAAGCAACAGAATACTCTCCCCACAGAGGTATGCCAGTGCTCATCACTGCCCTCCTTTTGGTGAGCAGTGAAATCTGTTCTACCCCAGAATGCTTTTACTTAACAATGCAATCCTGTGCAGAGTTAGGCCGGCACCGCTCACTCCAGCACTTACCTAAATCTGTGCCAGCCGCCGCAGCTATGTCCCGTGCCAGTCAACACAGGGGCGGGGGAGGGTGGGCAAAGGTGGCAAGGGAGCCTCCCACCGGCTGGGAGGGTTCAGGGATATTGGTGCTGAGTTACATGGATATCCCGAGCCCCATCGCAGCCCGGGCTGGCCTTACACGGTCTCCCCGGATGTGCGCCGGCTCCAGAACAGCCTCCGGGGCTTACACCAGGGAAAGGGAACCAACGTCCCCTTCCCCTGAGGTGAGCCCAGACCACGCCAACACGGCCACAATGGGCATAGGATACAGCGGCCAACCCTTTAGGCTGGCCGCCGCATCTTAGGCAGGATTGGGCTGTCAATCTGTTTCTCAGTGCAAATTGCTTGAACCTACTGTTTTATGTATTTATAATAATGATAAATGTCCATAAACAGTGCATAATGGGGGAGAAAGGTGGGATAAAAATTCAATCATTATCATTATCATTATCATTATCATTAATAATAATAATAATAATAATAATAATAATAATAATAATATGCATTGCCTAATTTGTTGGCCACGTTCAATTCTCTGGATGAGGAAGGGGGGGGCCATTCAGAATTGAATGGGTTAACCCCTCCACGTCCAGAGGCAGGGCCGGTAAAAACGTTGTTGACTCCTCCCCTTCGGGTGCTGCTCCTCCCCAGTTCGGTCCTGCCTCGTACAGAGAAAGGTCGGTAGTGTAGTGTGCTTCATAAAAGAACGTTTATTACTGGACCAGAGCTCTATTCTACTTCACTTTCCATTCCTCCTTTGCCCGCTTTTCCCTCCTGACCTGACCCTGCTTTACTAGCTAGGCGGCTGTTTGTCGAGGGACAGTTTGCCTTTGGCGGGCCTATCGCCGCTTCTCAGAGAGCGAAGGTTCCCGCCTTTTTCTATTTACCTCACAACGGAAGTGGGAGCGGCCAGCGGACGAGCGCGAACTCTCAGGGTGGCGCCGCCGCTGTGTTTTTGTTTGGAGATGACACAGAAGGCGATTGCGGGAGGCTCCGTCGTCTGTGCCGAGCTGCAACGGACCCCCTGGGGCCGAGCTTCGGCTTTTCCGGCACTCACGCTGGCTTCGGCCCGTCGCGTCTTAATCTCCAGCGTTCTGAAGGCCTACGGACGTCTCTGCTCTGCGATGGTCCATGTGGGGTAAGCTGCAATGGGGGACCCGAAGGAGGGCGGCGGTGACGAAAGCGCTGCGGTCAGTGCTCCTAGGATTGATCTGGCCCTCCAAGCCCACCTTCAAAGTATAATCAAAGCGGCCGTGGAGGACGCGGTTAAAGCCTCCGGGGGACATAGGGCCCACCCGAAGCGCCGTAGGGAGAGCAGATCTTGGTCTCGGGATTCTCCTCCTCTCTCTGTTCATAGGGGTACTGGTCGGGATTCCTCCCCCCGCTAAGAGGCGCAAATCTAGTCGTTCCTCTCGCGACCATGCGGCGTCTGGATCAAGGGCTAAACGCTCGTTGCCTGAGGCGTCTTACCTGAGTTCTACTCCCTCCTCCGATGCAGAAACTGACAGGGAGGACGGTGAGCTTTCGGAGGATGGTACAGGGGGAGAGAAAGACAGCAACCCTAGCAGGCTCTTCCCTCCCGATTTGTTTCATCGTATGGTATCTAAGGTGGCGTCTGCTCTTAATCTCTCTCCTGCTGAGGGTGCGGTGGCCTCTCAAGGGGAACTGGTGGCACCTAGGGGTATTTTTCCTCAGGGGCCTGTGCTGCCAGCAACAGTTCCTTTTCCACCCTCTTTTCAGGCTGCCCTGGACTTGGAGTGGAAAACCCCCATCAGGTCCAAATATGGCTCGAAGTTGATTGACAAGCTTTACTCCTTGCCTGAGCAGACCATGACACTGCTCAAGGTTCCCTCGGTAGATTCTCCTGTCGCATCTTTGTCCTCTTCGGCCGTTATTCCGTCAGAAGGGGAGGGGGGCCCGAAGGATGCTTGTGACAGGAAGGTGGACATTTCTCTTAAGAAGAATTTTGAAACCGTGTCTCAGTCCTTGAGGGCTTCCACATCTAACTCTCTGTTTGCCCGTGCTGCTTACCTGTGGGTAGATGTTCTCATTAAATCTGAGACCGGCCTATCCCGGAAAGGGAAGAATACACTGAAAAAGATCTCTTTGGCTACAGCATACGCAGCTGACTCCTCCTATGACTCCCTGCAGCTCGGCGCACGTGCACTCGCGTCAAATGTCGTGGCCAGGCGAAACATCTGGCTTCGTAATTGGGACGTGGATTCGGCCTCTCAGAACCGCCTAGTGGGCGTACCCTTTCAAGGAACCAAGCTTTTCGGGGATGCTCTCGAACCCTTACTGGTTGAGAATAAGGATAAACGGAAGGTTCTCCCGTCCTCCAATAAGGAGGTTCCCAAGTCTAAGAACTTGTCCTTTCGGTCCTTTCGAGCTCCAGCACGGCCCAGAGAGCCCAGCAGGGGCCCTAATAAGTGGAACAAGACGAAGTACTTCCCCAAGGGCAAACCTGGAGGTAATCAGGGGGAGCCTCCGCGCAAGCCGTTTCGCAAGCAACAAAATGCGTGACGCCGAATCTCAAGATGACTTCGCGCCTATTGGAGGGCGTCTTCTCGCCTTCACCAATCAGTGGCGTGCGACGACCTTGGACAAGTGGATCCTGGACAACGTATCCAGGGGTTACTCTCTGGAACTTCTCCGCATCCTGAACAAACGATATTGGAAGGTACCTCTGTCCAGCGAAAAGACCAAACATCGACACCTGTTGGCTTCGATTGCCCACCTCTCTGCCATTCGGGCCATAGAGCTGGTTCCCATCGCTCAACGGGGCTCGGGGATCTACTCTGTTCTTTTTCTGGTGGAGAAGAACGGAGAACACAGACCCATCCTGGACCTCAAGTGGCTCAACCTCTTCATGGCCCACAAGAGGTTCAAGATGGAAACATGGCGATCAATAGCGGCATCTTTGCGAAAGGGAGACTTTCTCACATCGATTGACCTGTCCGAGGCCTATCTGCATGTCCCGATTCATCCCAGACACCGTCGGTTTCTGCGTTTCTCATATGGAACGATTCACCAGCAATTCCGGGCCTTGCCCTTTGGACTCAAAACGGTTCCCCGGGTGTTCACCAAAACGTTAGCGGGACCACTGGCATGGCTGAGACTCCGGAGTCTGTCCATCATTCCTTACCTCAACGACATTCTGATCCAGTCCGAGTCCGAGATGGCAGTGGAACGGGACGTTCGGAGGACGATTCATTGTCTGCAGCAACAAGGCTTCATAGTCAACATGGTCAAGAGTTCTTTGATCCCGGCCCAGGTGATGGAATACCTGGGACTGGTGTTCAATACCAGAGACCTGACCGTTTCGTTATCTCCGGACCGTCAACTCAAATTGACAACTCTCTTGCTGGAAGCCAGATAGCAGACGTCGATGGACCTTCTCCTGTTAGCCAAACTTCAGGGGGTCATGGTTTCCTGCCAGAACATCGTCAGCTGGGCCAGATTCCATACACGACCCATTCAGAGACTTCTTCGGCCTTACTCACGCCAGATAGAACGGAAACAACACAGGTCTGTCTCTCTCTCGTCGGATTTCCTTTGCAGTCTGGATTGGTGGCTGAGTCCGGGCCGCTTGTCAGCGGAGACCAGTTTGGACGTTCTGAGTCCATTGATCCTCACCACGGACACCAGCCTCCTGGGCTGGGGCGCTCATCTGGACCGTTGGTTTATGCAGGGGCGATGGTCAGCTTCGGAAATGAAGTGCAGCATCAATTTTCTGGAATTGCGGGCGATCAAGCTGGCCCTCTTTCATTTTCAGTCCCAGATTCTTTTCAAGCCGGTGCTGGTCAAGACGGACAACATGACCGCCAAAGCGTATATCAACCGTCAAGGGGGAACCAGATCAGACAGCCTGGCCACGGAAGCGGAGGACCTCCTGGCGTGGGCGGAGCAGAACCTTTTCTCGCTCAAGGCAGAGCACCTGGCGGGAGCTGCAAACGTCACGGCGGACTGGCTAAGTCGAGAAAGCCTGGGCGAAACGGAGTGGCAGCTCAACCCGTTAGTATTCAACCAAATAACGGAGAGGTTCGGGATGCCCCTCCTGGACCTCTTTGCCTCACGGGCCAATGCTCAGCTGCCCAGGTATCACGGTCAGGGAGAAGAGGGAGTGGATGCTCTTCGGAAGGCCTGGCCCCAGGTTCTCCTGTATGCTTTCCCCCCTATCGCTCTCCTGCCCCGAGTGTTGCGGAGAATCAGAGATCTGAGGGCGTCCGTAGTTCTGATTGCTCCCTGGTGGCTCCGGAGGGCGTGGTTCTCGGAACTAGTCCTACTGTTGGTCGGCAAACCATGGACCCTGCCTCCCAGGGAAGACCTTCTCCGTCAGGGTCCGGTCCTTCATCCGCAACCTCGGGCCTTCCATCTGACGGCCTGGCTGCTAATCAAGTGTGGCTATTCAGATCGGGTACTTGACACACTCCTGGCTTCTTGGCGTCTGTCCACCAAAAGGGTGTATGGCGTGACTTGGAGACGTTTTGCGGGGTGGTGCTCGCAGCGGGGCTTTAGACCCCTACGGCCAAAGTTACATCAGGAGTTAGATTTTTTGCAGGATGGTCTGACCCTTGGTCTCAGCACCAATACTCTTAAGCGCCAGGTGGCAGCCCTTAAAAGCATTCTGGGGGCCTCTGGTAGGGGTTGTGTTTTGGATCACCTACATGTGCAGCGCTTCCTCAAAGGGGTGGCATCGTTAAATCCTCCGGTGGTGCATAGATTTCCCACTTGGGACCTCAGTTGGTTCTCCGGTCGCTTATGCAAGCACCGTTTGAACCTTTGGCCAAAGCGTCTTTACAGGATCTTACTCTAAAGATGGTATTGTTGGTGGCCTTGACATCGGCCAGGAGGGTATCCGAGTTGGGGGCACTCTCCATTAATGAGAAATTAATGACCTTTCATAAGGACAAGGTTGTTCTCCGTTTGGATCCTTCATTCACCCCTAAGGTGAACTCCCTATTTCATCGCTCACAAGATATCGTTCTGCCTACCTTTTGTCCGAATCTTTCGCACCCCCGGGAGTGCGACTGGCACTCTCTGGACGTACGCAGAGCGTTGCGTTATTATATGCAGCACTCTCCATCGTTCAGGAAAACGGAGGCCCTGTTCATGGTCTTCCACGGTGTTTCCATTGGTAAAAAGGCCTCTTCGACTTTGATCACTAAGTGGCTCCGCATGGCGATTCAGATGTCCTATAGGGGCCAAGGTTTGGATCCGCCCGAGGGCATCCTGCCTCATTCGATCAGGGGGGTGGCCACCTAGGCTGTGTTCGATGGGTCTTCGTCTTTAGTGGATATTTGCAGGTCGGCCACCTGGGTGTCTCCTAACACTCTCCTGTTGCATTACAAAATCGATAAGTTGGCCGCTGCGGATGCCCGCTTTGGTAGGCGGGTACTGCAAGCAATTCTGAATAACAGAGACAAATAGACCCACCCTGGGATGCTACAGCTCTGGTATATCCCATTCAGTTCCGAATGGCCCCCCCTTCCTCATCCAGAGAAAGAAGGAATTCCCTACCTGTGAATCTCCTGTTCTGGGAGAGGAAGGGGGGCATTCAGCCCACCCATTTCTATGTCCTATTTGTCTCCATTATTGGGGTTTCTTTTTCCTGTTCTCGGTTGTTATTGTTATGGTTCGGTGTTAGTCAGCTTATCTGGTGGGAGTTAATTACCTGCTTAACAGTTTTTCTTCTTTCACGCTCTGGTCCGCTTGTTTTAGTTGATTTCCTCTCCAGTGTTTCGTGAAGGCTGGTGCCCATCCGTGCCAAGACGACATCGGGTGTCTGGGGAACGTGTCCCTGGATCTCCTTTCTACAGAACCGGACTGGGGAGGAGCAGCACCTGAAGGGGAGGAGTCAACAACGTTTTTACTGGCCCTGCCTCTGGACGTGGAGGGGTTAACCCATTCAGTTCCAAATGCCCCCCCCTTCCTCTCCCAGAACAGGAGATTCACAGGTAGGGAATTCCTTCTTTCTGTCCTTGTATGGTGAGATATACTCCATTCCCTTTATGGAACAGGGAAAAAGGAGTGCAATCAGGGAAACTCTTGAAGAGGAAACACAGTTCTGCCCCACATGCCAGTTGCATCAATACACCCAGATTTGTGTAGAAGGAAGCAAAATGAATTTTCTTCCATGATCTTGGTCCAGTCATTGCAGTATTATCCATTTTTACATCACACCTATCACCTGGAAACGTTGAGGTTGGCAGAGGAAAAGAAACATACACATGCCCGTTATTACTTAATGATGATTTCGTATTATAGCCAAATGCTATTTTTATTTTATTTTCCAGCTCTTTAGCAAAACGTGTTTTTTTGGGGTTTTTTTAAGGATCAAAGATAACATTAAAGAAAAAGATGGATTACCTTTTGGTATTTCTAGTCATTGATTGCTTCGTTACCTAAAAATAGAGGCATGATTATTGTGCATAATAAATGCAGCAGCTAGCTGTGCACAGACAGGATAATTCTGCTCTGACAAGAGAAAATAAAATACTTTAGAGTATTTACATGTCCCCTTGATTTCATAAATGCTTTTTAAAGCATTACTGAAGGCTATAGGGGGCTTATTAATCTCCTAGAAGGGTTGGGAGAAAATCCAAGAGTATTTTTAAGTGTAAAAAAACACTATTCCTAGTGTTCCAAAGACAGCAACTTGCAAAACAGACGGAGTGTGCCGTAGATGGAAGGAGAGCTTGGAAAATCGAGGGACTTCAGTAGCTCTCATGGGAACCATTTTGGTTTGGTTTGCAATTGCCTGTCTGTGATATTTTGCAAAAGTTGTGATTTCCATTACGATAGTTCTTTAGACTAGTAGGAAAGGTGTCGTGATACTAGAAAAGTACTCTGTGTTTGGACAGTGTTAGGAATTTCTAAAATTCCCTCTTTAAAACTGAACAGCAAATGCTTGTAAGGAAGTGAGGTACCACCCCTGAACAACAAGTATCCCAATCCTAACAAGGACTGGGCTGCATTTTATGACACAGAACACAGTCCTGCTGTTGTAAATGGCCATAAGGTGGCATGCTACATGTGCCTCTGGCAGCCATTTTGAGTCCATCGCCACAAACAACGGCAGTGCCGGAAGTCTGCGTTTGCTGTTGACTACCTCTGGCAGCAAAGGTAAGCTCGTGGTAGGGACAGAGAATGGCTGGTGGTGGACAGAATGAGGCGGGGTGGGTGAAGAACGGGAATCTCTGGATGGGAGGGGGTGGGTGGGAGGCGGAATGGATCAGGGAGTTGGATTTTGGTGGCACCAGAGTGTGCCAGATCCTAACCCCATTCTCTGCCCCCTTCCATCTCCCTTACTCTCCTCAGACTTGTGCCAGCAAATTGCTGGTACAGATCTGAGGAGACCCATAGGGACAGTCGTGGAGACCCACCACACACACACACACAGGGTACAGCATGCACTCTGCTGTGCAAGAAGGGGGGAAACGAGGGGAGAGAAAGGACATAGGGAGATGGGGTGGGTTTCCCCAAGGAACCCGGGGTTGGAAAAGTGGGGTTTGGGGTGCAGAGGAGGAAAGAGAAGTGGGAAAATGAGGAAAGCGGGTGAAAGTGGGTAGCACATTTGTGCAATCACAAGGTTAGGCCACTGCTATTTTCTGTGGACCACAGCGGAGCAGTTCTGCCTCATCTGCTGCCCCTGCACCACACGTCCCTGCTATGTAAGTAGTTCTTAGTTTTAGTTAGATTTCTTTCTTCTTGTTGTGCGTTATAAGCAGAATGTACCCAACTACTTGGCTTTCTCTGGGGGATATGTTTCTTGTCATTTTCTTAAATAAAAAACATTATGTGAAGTGTACATGTAATCCTATTGAGCTGCGCTGAACATGTGCAAATGCGATGTAGCATGCTCACTAATGGTTACTGAAGCTCTGTGTCTTTTTGCTACCCAGAACTAGGATCAGTTTTCACTACACTATAGAAAATGTGCCTAAGAAATCTAAATAAGGGAACAGAGGTTTAGACACTGTGTAAAAGTGTGAGGGGCGGCGGCCAGAAACAGGGCCTTCTCAGTAGTGGCACCAAACTTATGGAATTCCCTCCCCTTTGATTTACGAACTGCTCCCTCCTTGGACACTTTCCGGCGAGGCCTAAAAACCTTCTTGTTCCAAGAAGCCTTCTGAGCCCTTGCCTTTTTTAACATCTCACTGGTACAGGTGGGGGTGCTGCTGTTTTTATGCTCCTGTTGTGACTGTCGCCATGATCTTTTTAATCGATTTTTAGATATTGTTTTTATTAATTTTCATTAATTGTTTTTACTGTTTTAAAATGTGATTATTTTTATTTTGTATTTTTTGTATTTTTTTTTTCTGTTGTAAGCCGCCTTGGGTCCCTTTGGGGAGAAAGGTGGGATAAAAATACTGTAAATAAATAAAATAAATAATGTGTTCACACACACAGGTAACTGACAGCCCATTCCAACCCAAGTGCTAAGCAGCCCAAGTCAGACCTAAAGTCAGCCTAAGTCGTTTAGGTCGAAGTTAGGTCTGGAATGCAACCATTTAGGGCGAAGTTAGGTCAAAGTTAGGTCGAAGTTACGACCAACGGACTAAGAACAGCCCATTCCAACCCAAGGGCTAAGCAGCACAAGTCAGACCTAAAGTTGACCTAAAAGTGGGCGGAACATGGGCGGACCATGGGTGTAACGGGGGCGGCAACCAATTAACGTTGGATTCCAGACCCTGGCAAGCACAGACACGCCCCCTCCAACACAAATGCTGACACAAAATTTAGGTCGACCAAAAAGGTGGACCCAAATTCGAGGAGACCCATAGGAGCCATTTTACCTTACCTAAGCCAGCCCTCTCCTGAAAATTTCTAACACCCTACTCCTGAGTTAGGTCAGAGTTAGGACGGAGTTGGGCCTGCTAGGTCTGGAAACCGACAGAGTTATGCCTAAGATAGGGAGCCTATCAGCACCCAGCCCCACCCAGCCTCATTCCCACAAAAGCCCAGCCCCAGACCTCCAGTCACACTCTCTCTCTCTGAGCACGTGGCGTGGGGTTCTGTCCCTCATAGCCACAAAGTGGGACTTTGTCGGTGGAGGGCAAAATTCACAAACACCCCACTTCTCTCTTCTCCTCTCTGCCTCCCTCTAGGGCAGAGAGGGCTGTTCTGGCTGTGGCCAAACTGTTTACAGCTGTGCCTGGGCAGCTGCCTCCATGCAAGTGTTTGCTAACCCATGTCTTTCTCCCAGCCCCTCTTCCCCCCCCACAGGCAACAACACCAGCAGGTAAGAGCAGGTAAGAGCAGGGTTTGTGCTGACATGTGGTCTGACTGCTGCCTCTTTGCATTTAGAAATATAGGAAGGATACATGCCTCTTTACCAATGTGTTGTCTCATAGCTGTCTGCATAGCCTGCCATGATATGCCTCTCTACCAATGTCTCATAGCTGCCTGCATAGCCTGCCATGACATGCCTCTCTACCAATGTGTTGTCTCATAGCTGCCTGCATAGCCTGCTATGATATATAGGATACATGCCTCTTTACCACTGTTGTGTCTGATTGCTGCCTGTAGTCATGTGAACAGACAATGCCACAAGTGTGGAACTGTTAGCCTTATGTAGACACCAGCTGTCCCCCCCCTTTTTCTCCACAGGGTCTACTGACAGGTCAGTATTGCTAGGTTTGCCATGGTTGTGACCCCCAAGTTGTGTTGTCTCTCTCTTTGCCCCTTTCCCCTTACAGGATCACGCTCTCCTTACACCCAGGTAAGCAGCTCAGACCATGCTATGTGTGTCACACCTATCAGCTGTGTTTTATTTTGCTCCCTGCAGGCTTTTGCAACTGACACACTGGCTTGTCTTCAATGGTGACTGCTTCCACATACCAGCTGACATGTAACTCCCCTTTGTTTTTTGTCTCCCCAGGAACGTCCACTATCACCTACCTTCCTGGGAGCACCCCTGGGGCTGCAGTCTGGTTGCCCCACTGTTGTCTGCCTCGATGCTGCCAGAGGTCAGGGAGCCAGCCCTGCAACCCTCCTCAGCTGCCGGCGCTGCTGCTGCTGCTCCACCTCCCTGCCTGTCTACTTGCTGCCCTTCCCCTTTCTATGGAGCAGGCTGTGGTTCCACAGGGGAAGAGCCTGCATGTCCAGGTCCATGGGGCAGGTGTGCTGCTGCTGCTTTCTGATTGGCTGCTGTGACTACCCCTGACAGCCTTGCCTGGCCATGTCTGCTAACGTTCCAGAATAATAAAGATGCCCCTTGGGCAGAGCCCCAGTGAAACAGATGTGCCCAGTGTTTACACAAGCATTGCCCCACACACACACACACACACACACAGACAGCCCCCAGCACTGAAGCCCCTACATGAGTCCCAGCCAGGGACTGCCACGGCCTTCCCTGGGAGAACCCAGCAGGGGCGCTGCGAGACCCCCATGGCACAGAGGGGAGGGGGGAGTCAGGGGGGCCTCTCAGGCAGGCAAACAGTGACAGCCAGGGCGTCGGCCCGTAATGCAGGTGCCTCCGTCGAAGGTCCGCCCGTAATGCAGGTGCCTCCGTCGAAGGTCCGCCCATAATGAAGGCGCTTCCGTCGAAGGTCCGCCCGTAATGAAGGCGCCTCCATCGAAGGTCTGCCCGTAATGAAGGCGCTTCCGTCGGTCCGCCCGTAATGAAGGCGCCTCCGTCGAAGTTCCGCCCGTAATGCAGCCACTTCCGCCCAAAGTCTGTCTGCATAAGAGGCGCCTGTTTATGCATCACCTTCATCTGTGGAGCGCCCCCTGTGTCCCTATCGGTCTCTGCAGACCCCTCTCTCGGAATCTCTCTCCCACCAGCCTTGTTGTCTGTCTGTCTGTCTCTGACCCACCCATGCCCCTCCCCAGCACCCCCTGTCTGCCTGCCTGTGTGTCTGCCTCCCCTCCCACTCCCTGATGGTGGCTGCTGGCCACCCCCCACCCTGCCAGAGCGTCTGCCGTGAAGCGCCGTCGTCGCCCCATCTGGGGGTGTGATGAGCTGTGTGAGCCCTTCACGCTCGCAGCAGACAAGCCCAAGGCATCTCTTGGTCTTGGCCGGGGCACAGAGCAGCAGGCACGCCGGGATGCCTTCTTTGTGGGCATTGCCCCGGCCTTGGAGGCCCAGGGCTTCAGGCAGCGCACGGGCGAGTCATGTCAGAGGCAGTTCCAGTCCTCATGAGACCCCCCTTGTGTGTGATGTTCCCACCCCCCTCCCCTTCCCTTCCCTCCCCCGCTCACCCCCCAGTGCAGCCTCAACGTGGCTTGGGGGTGGCATTGCCTTCTGCAGGAGGGAGGGGACGGCCACTCTCCCCTGCAGCAGGTGGCTGATGCACAGGGTGCCCTGTGGCGGCTGGGCTCAGGCACCTCGCTCACCTGTCACCTGCCCTGCGCCCACCACATGACTGGCACAACCCCCCTGCCTGCGGTCAGCCCCTTTGCGACCGGGCTGCGACAGACCCTGTGGCAGCTGCCATGGATGGACGCTGACACATGCAGACAGAGGCCTGCACATGCCTGAGCCAGACACGGAGCCTGGAGAAGAGCCTGCCTGCCTGGGAGGTAAGTGTTGCCTGGAGCCTGGGGTGGTGCTGGGCCACAGAAACTGCAGCCTGCCTAACTCAGGCATAACTCTGACCTACCTCAGGCATAACTTCTGCCTAACTTAGGCTGCACTTAGGCCACACTTATGCCTGACTTGGAGAGGAGTTGGGTTGGAATGGGCTGTGAAGCCTGTACAGTGGAAAAATAGAATATTGTTTATTATGAAAAGTCTGCAAAATTATCAAAGATCTCCAGAGATAGAAAGAGGAAAATGCTCAGTCTCTCTGCATATAGTCATGGTCCTTAGCCTGCCCATATTTGTTGCCGTGAAGAGATACCTTCACTAAAAAAAAAAGAAGAAGAAGAAGGGTGCTAACCTCATTATGAACATGTAGAGATATATAATGTGACAGCATAAAAGGAAAGCAAATAGCTTTGATTTCAGTTATCTCCTTGCTTAAAAGAGCACATGAATCACACTGAGGTCCTCTGAAGTAACTACGAGAAAGAGTGAAACTTGTCTCTATATTTGCACCTTTCTTCAGAATAAGACCAATATCTGAGATATCCCAGATGTAAGAATAGTTCATTCTCTTTACTTGCAATTTTGTCCTCAATATCAACGTTTTTTAGGCTTCAGAAACCAAGGAGATCCCCATTCAAGAGATTATGCAGGAAAGACAAGGGTGTTTTTTTTTGGGGGGGGGCTTTCTTGTGAGTTGTCATGGGGGAAATGTGGAATTACTTCTGAATCTCAAACAGAGTATTGATTCCTGACATACAACAGCTGTTTAGCTGGTGTACGAGAAAACTCAGGGTGGGTTCGGGCCAGGAAAGGGGGATAGGATCTCAACACGCATCTCTGCCGAGATCCGCCCTCTCCTCGGCCTGTTCCTCCTCAAAATTCCCCATGATTGCCACCTTACCTTACCTGCTCCAGCATGGCCTGGGTGGAGCCACCGGCTATTTGAATCATCAGTCCTGCATCGTTATGACAGTGGCACACCATTTGCACTGCTGTAAGAGGACTTAAAGCGTGTGGCTTGTGAGATTTGCTGCCATAGGCCCGCCATAGGATTGGGCCATTTCTGTGTCTACTTGTGTCACTCCGATGCCACAGATGCAGGTGAGGTGAGATCCAAAATAGGTCAAACGTACCCTCACAGGAGTGACTTGATCATTTGCATGTCAATGGTTTTCTGTTTAGAGTGATGTGGGGATATCACTAGAGGATGTTACTGTGGATATCTAATCCAGGCGCAGAGAGTTATTGTGCAGTGTCATGCTTTGAATGCAGGTACAGTAAATAAAGTTTATACAGGTAGGATTTGCTGATAACCTTTTCTTTTTGTGATATACTCAGCACCATAAACGTATACTTATCAGGTATAACCTGAGCAATTTTTGTTGTACCCAGAACTACATATTTTTTTATAGTAAATACTTGTCAGGTTTATATACTTGCAGGACTGACAATTTTAAGTAATTATTTTCTTTACTCTGTGTATAAGTAAGAAATTCACTACAATAAGATCTAATGAAGGCTTCTACACCATGTGTCATCATACACATATTCCAGGGACGTGCGGTGTGGGGGGTGACAGGTGATGCAGAACTGTACCATTGTAGTCCACGGAAAAAAGCCGCAGCCTAACCCTGCAACTGCACGTGTGCACCACTCAGGTGCAAGTGGGTGGCTCACACGCACAACCACAGGGTTAGGCTGTGGCTTTTATTTTCATGGATGACAACAGGGTGTTCTGCCTCACCTGCCGCCCCCGCGCCACACGTCTATGGAGTATTCACAAAGAAGGTCTGCAAAGGCCTACAGTGATTGAACATGGTTCCTATTTTCAGTATCCCATTTTCAGACACTTGCATTTGGGCTCCCTTTCTATAAACACCGCCTGAAATAAATACAACCATCCTGCATAGGAAACAGTGAGCTGAACTGTGCAGTGCTGGGAGAACTTACAGCAATGACTTAATTCTCACTGTGCAGTTGGCAGGTTTTATTCATTTCCTGTCTTTTTTTGCCACTTGCTGCAGTGATTACACAAAGTTATTATGTGGTCATAACACAAACAAGGGAAGACATCATTTTCTTTCCTTTTTAAAAAATCTCTATACATTGAGTGGTAATTTCGTTTCCCTGCAACATTAAAATCTATGCTGACAACAAAAGAACTCTGCTTAATTGAAATTTTAAAAAAGCTAATTAAGTCAGGAAGAGGGGAGAAACCACACATAATTCCCTTACCCTTTATGTCTTTTCTATATACTATAGGATCTCAATGGTTTTAGTAGACATTTGGACAAGCAGTCCAATTCTCTGAACCTCGACGGGATTTCCAAAGCTTGCTAAAAGCAGACCAGTTTAATCTTTCAGCCTTGAGATATTGGAAACCGTGCAAGGCAGAATCCAAGGTTTCAAGTTTGAATAGCAGCTCAACCTCCACACCTGTTTTCAAAGGCCGGAGGAAAATGCAAAATACAACAGAATGTAATCTCTCCCTTGAAAAGCAAAGGAAAGAGACAGAAGAGCTATGCGGTGGCTGCAGGGCCCATGAGAGAGGGGTAAAAGTAAAAGTCCCTGCTAACTGGGCAAGAGGCACTTCTTGAATTGGTGCTCCTCTTATATTTAGCAGGGGGAGAGTAACTGCCCCCCTTTCACCCCAGCACAGTGTCTTTTCTGGTGGTTGTTGCTGGTGTTCTTCTGCATCTCTTTTTAGATTGTGAGCCCTCTGGGGACAGGGAACCATTTAATCTTTTGATTTTGTCTGTAAACCACTTCATGAACTTTTTGTTGAAAAGCAGTATCAAAACAGGGGGCCCAGGAGCCAAAAGAGGGGACCTAGAATATTTTCAGATATGCTGATTTGTGCTTTTGTGTTCTT
The DNA here is from genome assembly GCA_026170595.1 of Plestiodon gilberti rubricaudatus. NCBI lineage: Eukaryota > Metazoa > Chordata > Lepidosauria > Squamata > Scincidae > Plestiodon > Plestiodon gilberti. The sequence continues at coordinate 82,856,286 of JANXHW010000004.1, read as the reverse complement.
GTTTTTAATTGTAATAGTGGTCTCTTTTATCGTTTTTAGTTTGAGTTAACTGTTTTATTGATTTAAATGTGATGAAAAGGAAGGCAGACTTCGACTTGGAGGCCAGGTCTACTATGTGGGTAGATTTGGGTTCTGCATTGGGAAGCCCAGTAGATCTGAACTCCGGAGATTTTTCTAGCTGTTGCTACCCTCCCGCTGCCCCGTTTCCCCCCCTCCCTGCCCCCATTCCACCTGCACCATCACCACCCTTACCCCACCCCATTTTGCCCCTCCCCTTTGAGAAGGGGCCCAAGAGAAACTTTGTACCCCCAGATAAAATTCATCTTGGAGGCCCTAGGTGGCTGTCGCACGTGTACCAGCCCAGAGCAGTGGTGGCGGCTGTGGTGGTGCACTTGCCCACCTAATCCTGGTTGTAGCAGCATCAACAGCACCACCAGGATTAGCAATGGCAACAACCGTAATATGCTCACTCCCCGGCTTGGCCTTGGCAGCGGTAGAGCCATTACCAACAGCAGGAGTGGTAGTACCAATGGCGTGCCCACCTGCTCACCCCCACTTGGGCCAGCAGTGTGCAAAAGTTTGCAAAAGTATACACATTTGGGGCTGGCTGATAGCTGGCCATGCCCCTACCGCACCATAGCACATCAGCAGGTAAGGGGGGGAATAGATGGATGGATTGAGGGGGAGAACAAAGTAAACGAATGCATGAATATATGTTGTGTATGTTGGATGAATGTTTGACAACAGAGTGAGTGAGGGTGTGCTCAGAGTGAGTGAGGGTGTTTGTGTGTGCATGTGTTTGTGTGTATGAGAGCTAGAACGAATGAATGGTATTTGGAGGGTGTGCAGACGATTGATGTGTGCAGAGATGGATGGATGTGTGGGTGGATGAATGTGTACATGGATTCAATGTGTAACAGTGTGGGTGGGGGGAAGTAGTTTGGGCACTCTAATCACTGGGCTTTTTCCTGGTAGCAGGCTTGCCTTGCCTTTCAGAGTTGGCAATGACGTGGCATCACCAGATCCTACCATGAGGTCCCAAGGAAAGGGTGCACCAGACACTTTATTTCTATCACTACCCAAATATTCAACTGTACAAGACATTTCTCACATTCCCCATAGGGAACATTGCTCACTGAACACATCCTGGCATACAAAATGGTTTATTTGAGCTGCTCAGTTAGACACGTATTTTAGAGTCCACTTGAATTTATTTCCACTCTAGTGTATAGCAGTGAGAGGCTGGCACTTAAGTGTCAAAATAAAGGAGTTCATAACAGGATCTTGTCTCTCTGTTTCCTTCCAACACTGGAGTTGATAACTGGAATTAAGGGGTCATGTGTGTTGCTCATATGTGTTACATGCATGGAAAGCAATTGTATGAGATTCACAGTTAATTGTTAATAAGCGCATACATTTGATAGAATGGCAGCTCAAGCGCCACCGTAATTCCCTTGCTGTGCATTTTCCCTCCATCTGGTGCATTATTTTCTGAGTTCGCTTCATTTGGTTTTCAAATGTTATCTAACAGCTGGTGTAAAGGTTTTCCTATTTGTTATTGTGCATGCTCATAATTCATATCATTTTAACATTCTCTGTAACATTTCGCTTATGGGTCTTTCTGTTTCCACCCAGTTCATCGTGCTTTCTAAAACAACAGCACCTTTAAAAAAATGTTTTCTCCCAATCTGTGGTCATTGATTTCAAGTCGCTTTTCCACATCATTTTAGGGATCGTTGAAGATTGCTGCAACAGAACTTCAGCTTATTTCATTTGGGCTGATATTAGTCTTCTATACAAGCCAAGCAGCCAAATCCGGCCTAGGTTGTCGTAAACATGCTGGAAAACATGTTTTCGGCACCCTGGGAGTAAGTGGCACCAGCACGGAGGCCAGAGCTGCTCATACCGTGGCCTAACCAGATTCGCGCCGGCGGCCACAGGTGAATGCTGCACCGGTTGGTGCAGGGAGTGGGCAGGGCATGGGAAGGGAAGGCAGGGGTAATGAGGGAGGGAGCCATTGGCTGGCCTGGGCTGGGAGGGGGCAGGAATATTGGCGCTGGGTTGCGCTGATATCCTATGCCATGTCGCAGTCCGGGCCAGCCTTACATGGCCTCCAGGTTGTGCGCCAGCTTCAGAGCCGGTGTGCAATCCAATAGTTTATTATCCAATAGATTATTGGATTATTGGATTGGAACTGGTGTGCATCTGAGGAGACACATTGCGGCCCGTGCCGCTTACACCAGGAGAAGGGGACGGATATCTCCTTCTCCCATGGTGAGCCTGGGCCACGCTGGTGCAAGCTGCAATGCACACAGAATGCAGGCTCCGGCCATTTAGGCTGGCCGTGTATACTTGTGCAGGATTGTACCGTCAATTGAATGAATGACAGGATAGATGTACCATACATCCCGGAATGCCCGGAACCCTCCCAAATTTCGGGATCGTATGCCGCAATCCCGGAATCTTGCTGCTGCCGCCATTTTGAAAATTAGGTAATTTACCCGGGCGCCAGCATGTTGGCTTGCGAAATCAATTTTGCAAGCCAACATGCCGGCGCCCAGGTAAGTTACCTAATTTTCAAAATGGCAGTGGCAGTGGTGATGATGGCGAGGAGCAGGTGAGCAAGCCCGGCGCAGCCCGCTCGCCGCTCCGAGCTCGGAGCAGCGACAGCAAGAGAGCCGGAGAGCAAGCAAGCCGGCGAGAGCCCCTCGCCGGATCACCTGCTCCGAGCTCGGAGCAGTGAGAGCGAGTGAGCCGGAGAGCGGGCAATTCCGGCAAGAGCCCTTTGCCGGATCACCCCCTCTGAGACGGATCGCCCGCGCTCGCTGCTCTGAGCTTGGAGCAGCGAGAGCGAGCGATCTGGCGATCCGGCGAGAGCCCCTTGCCAGATTGCCCTCCAAGGTGGCTCGCCCGCTCAGCCTCTCGTTGCTCCGATCTCGGAGCGGCGAGAGCAAGCTTGCATGGGCCTGGCCGGCCATCGAGGAAGGACGGAGCAGCAGCAGCACGGCGGCAACGGGCAACGCGGGCAGCAAGGTAAGTCAATTTAATTAATTATTTTACCCTGCAAATAAATAAATAAAGTTTCACTTTGCAACCCCCTTGTATTTTAAAATTCATTTTATTTATTTATTTATTTATTTATTTATTTATTTATTTATTGGCTTAAATAGATAAATAATTAAAAACATTTAATGTATTTTATATGCATTTTATTTCTTTAATTAATTATTTAATTATGTTTTAATTATTTAATTGGTGGGGGGGTTGTCCCGGTTGAAGGTCAGGAAAATATGGTAAGCCTATGACAGGAGGTTGCACAAATCGCAGAGCCGAAAGCAGCTGGTGCTCCAAATCAGCTGTATTTCAAAGAAATCAGGAGTTGTAATGGCATCTTCATGCAGGACTGTTCTCCTGGCGCAGGAGTTTTCAACCAGTTGTACTAGTACTACCAGTGGTACTCCAGCCAACTGCTGGTGGTACTGGATATGAACATATGAAGCTTCCTTATAGTCAGATATGGGTCTTTCTCACCCCTACCTGGAGATGCCAGGGATTAAACTTGGAAGCTTCCACGCACAACTCATCTGCTCTCCCATTGCTATGACTTTATCCTGAATGGATGATGTTGCTGCCCTTCCATCTATACCAGGGGTTCTCAACCAATGGTACTTCGGCTGACTACTGGAGGTACTCCGCTCTGATATAGCGCTTTTCGTGGTGCGTTTTTGCTTCTGAGAGGCTCCTGCCTTTGACCGAGCCTCTCAGGAATGCTGAGAAGGGCCTTCCCACACGCCCAGAGTCTCCTACCTGCATTTTCTGTCCTCCGAAAACCTGGAAGCAACTGGCAATGATGTCATTGCCAGTCACGTCCAGTGGTGACTTTGCAACCCCCTTGTATTTTGCAGGAGAGTGGTGCCGGAGATGGTACTTGGCCGGGAAGGGGTTGAGAACCCCTGTCCTAGAGCAAAGTGAAACTCCCCTGGGGTGAGTGGTGGTACCTCTCCTCCCCTCCACTTGTTTAAGCGTGCAACATATTTTCTAGAAATCAGAATGAGAGCTATGGTAGCTGCAGTGCTGGGCTATTAAAAACTAGAGCTCAACAATGAGGGAAGAAAGTGCCACTGATACTCTTCCAGCTTTCTCTACTGATCTGTCAAAGCTGTGTGGCAATGATCAGAAGAGGTCAGTGATTATCGTTCCAGGAAACATATAGTCAGAACTGTGTTGTTGTTTTTTCTTTTGTCCTTTGCTTCTGATATCAAGAACAGTTGGGCAATTTGTTTCCTGACCTTCCCTTTCCCCCCTTTTGTTTCAACAAAACTTGTTCTGATTTGGAATAAACAACAAGCCTAATTCTTTCAAGAAAGCAAGTGTTTTAAGTGCCGTATGACTTCTCTAGCCAGTACCACTCAAGAGTGACTCTCTCTCTCTCTCTCTCTCTCTCTCTCTCTCTCTCTCTCTCTCTCTGTGTGTGTGTGTGTGTGTGTGTGTGTGTGTGTGTTCACAGATTTCGGTGTCTAACCGAAATGAAATAGCAGAACGTGGTGTTTTGTGTTTTTATTCCAAAATGTTCCATTTTTTATCAATTGTAACTACTTTAAAAGTGCAGTAGATAGGTGGTTTAGGTTGTAGTTTCAGCAGATGAAGAATGATGCAAAATCACATGGTTTTTTGTTTTATATTTTTCACAGATTTATTAGCAGAAAGCGGTGTCATGTGGTTTTATTTCATTATCACCATTTTCTCCTGTCCCTAGTTATAGTCTAAGATGGTGGCTCCTTCCCTAAATGACACCATGTGGTCCTGTGTTGTCTCCATCCTATCGCTGATGAGAAGATTCTATGGCTTGCTAATATGCCCCTCCACTTTTATGGGCAAAATTGCCCTCTCTTGACCTCTTAGGCGTTCTGCGCATGTACAGAACAGCCAGTTTGAAAAGGAGTCGCACCGAGGTGAGCGCGGGGCCGGCGGCGGCGGCCCAGAGGCTGAACAGGCACCCCCCGGAAGCTGGCGCCCGGGGGCCGCCTGGGGCCCAAGGCCACAGGGGGCCCTATCAAAGAAAAAGGAATTCCTTACCTGGGAATCTCCTGTTCTGGGAAGGGGAAGTGGGGCATTCGTCACTGTGGGTTAGCCCCTCCCAACTGCAAGGCAGGGTCGGTCTAGAGCTTGGCTCCTCCCCGATGGGAGGGGGTCACCTCTACTCCCCAGATTCGGACTGACGAGCACATACGACCCTCCAACAGCCACCGCTGAACTGGTCCAGAATACCGCTAACGATGGCCTTCTCACGCACTTCCAGGAACATAAATAACTCAGGAAGAGGGAGAGAAATCAACAGTAACAGAAAAACATAACATATAACAGGAAACAACAACTGTTAGTACAAAGGAAGCAAGGGGAGGCCAAGCCCAACCTTGTATTCCAATCCCACAAACACACAGACCCTCAATGCTCCTACTGAGCGAGGCTCCAGTCTGATGCGGCGGGCCGAATGCCCCACTTCCCCTTCCCAGAAAATAGAATTAACCTTCGGGAGAAACCCTGGGTCAGGTCTCAAAACTACTTTGTCCGCATGAAAAATACAAAGGTTTGGATTAACTGACAGGGCCCGTACTTCCAAGACCCTGCATGCCGAAGTTACGGCTACCAGGAAGAGAGTCTTCAGGGTAACCTCACGTAAACCAACCTTCCCCAGTGGCTCAAAAGGGGAACCTGTCAATGCGGAGAGGACAACATTGAGATCCCAGGTGGGGCATCTATGCACTGTGGGAGGATTAATGATAGATACTCCCCTTAGAAACCGTTTAATGTGAGGATGACCAGATATATTAGGTCCCAATCCCACACTGAGAACACTATTAATCGCTGCCACTTGTCTCCTAAGAGTATTAGTGCTGAGTCCCATTGACAGGCCTGCTTGCAGGAACTCTAAGACATGTCTCACTTTAGGTTTAGATGCTTTGACTCCTTCTCGTCTACACCAAAGGGCAAATTTTCTCCATGTTGTTGCATAAATTCATTTCGTAGAGTTTCTCCTAGATGCTAGGAGAGTCTCCAGAACTTTGCTGGAATAGCCGCACTTGTTCAATTCCGTCCACTCAATCTCCACGCTGTTAAGCAGTAGAGATCGGGTCGAGGGTGCCATAGGGGACCCTGAATTAGCAAGTCCCCGACCTGAGGTAGAGTCCACTGTCTCCGTACCGAGAGATCTAACAGAGACGGGAACCAGGGCCTTCGTGGCCAATTTGGCGCGATGAAGATTACCTCTGCCTTCAATAGTCTTATCCTTTGCAGGACCTTTGATATTAGAGGAAAAGGTGGGAAAGCGTACAAGAGGCCTGTCGGCCACCTTACCCGTAGGGCGTCCAGCTGTTCCGCTCCCTCCCCTGGGTAGATTGACAGAATATTTGTGTTTGCGCCGTGGCCCGTGTGGCAATCAGGTCCATCACCAGAGTTCCGAACCTTTCCATCACCATCCGGAAAACAGTCGGGTTCAACTGCCACTCCGATTCCCTCATGGAACATCGACTGAGCCAATCTGCAGAAATGTTCTCCTTCCCCTGCAAGGAAAGCACATTCCGCTCCACCCAACACATTAGGAGCGCAGCTTCCCTGTTCAACGTTCGAGACTTCGTCCCCCCTTGGCGATTGACATACGCTTTCGCTGTGGTGTTGTCTGTACGCAACCTGACATGTTGTCCCTTTAGAATGTCCTGCATTTTCTCTAGGGCCAAACGAATGGTCCTCAACTCCAATCGATTTATGCTGAACTTGGTCTCTGGTACCGACCAAGTCCCCTGGAGAAGACGACCCTCTGTGTGGGCTCCCCACCCCACCAGACTGGCGTCGGTCGTCACAAAGATTTGTTCGGGGATTTCCAGACTCACTCCCTGGGCAATCCTGCCCTGGTCCAACCACCATTTTATACTGTCCACTACTTCCATCGGAATCTGCACCCTCAGAGGGATCTTCTGTTCGATAGCATCCTGGTAGGGACGCAACAATCCCTGAAGGGGTCTCATGTGGAATCTGGCCCACGGGACAAGATCCTGGCATGACACTAAAAGCCCTAATGCTGAGGCCAGAGTCATCACGTCCAACTGCGGATGTGATATTAGTTTGTGTAAGGTGGTACGTAAGATCTCCTGTCTCCCTGGCGATATGGATTCGGAAGGCCTTGGTATCTATCAGCAAGCCCAAGTGTTCCAGTTTCTGACAGGGTACTAATGAACTTTTCGCCTGATTGATCACAAACCCCAATTTTTCCAATAGGTTTATGGTCAAGAGCAAATCTCGAAGACCCCCTCCTTGGACGGGGACCTGATCAAGATGTCGTCCAAGTATGGGAATATGTGAATTCCCTGCTGTCTGAGAAAAGCCACCGGGGCCACAAGGGTCTTCGTAAAGACCCTCGGGGCCGCAGTGAGGCCAAAGGGCAAAGCCCGATACTGGAAATGGCGTCCCCCATAACAAAACTGGAGGAATCTGCAATGGCTCTTTCTGATACGAACATGGAGGTAGGCCTCGGACAGGTCTATGGATGTTAAATAGTCCTGCCTCCTTAATGCCGCCGTTATGGACCTCCACGTTTCCATCCGAAAGTGGTGCTTGCACAGAAACCTGTTTAGCCATCGAAGGTTCAGGATCACCCTCCACTCCCCATTTTTCTTCGGGATCAAAAACCAGATGAAATAAACCCCCTTGTTTCGTTGAAGACGGGGCACTGGTTCGATTGCTTTTATTTTCAGGAGGTGTGATATGGCCTGTAATCTCCTCAGATGCTTTATGGGATCCCTGGAATAGGGAATCTTTACTAGTTTGTCATGGGGACGCCTGATGAATTCTATTGCATATCCCCTCGACACCACTTCTAGTACCCAGGAGTCGGTTGTGATGGCCGGCCACTGCTCCGAAAATTTGGACAGCCTGCCGCCAATAGCTCCTGGAAGATGTCCTGGAATGGCGTCATTGGGGTCTGGAATCCCTCCGACCCTTGGACCCACTGGAGTTAGAATGTCCTTGTTGTTTGTTTTTTGGAAAAACTCTGGGCTTGGACCAGGGTTTCTTGAACTTGCCCCCATCTCTGAACCTTTGTTCCCCCCGAAAGGGACGAAAGGAATGTGGATTCTTAAAAGACTTGGTGAGCTCTCTACGGTTAGACAGCAAAACATTGTGTTTGTCCCTGTTCTCAACCAAAATTGGATCCAAAGCCTGCCCAAAAAGCCTCGAGTCCTGGAATGGGACACCTGCGAGTCTAGCTTGTGACCCCACATCCACTTCCCAATTTCTGAGCCAGACATTTCTGTGTGCAACAACGCCCGAGGCCATGGCTCTAGCACACATCTGGAGGGAGTCGTAAGAGGCGTCTGCCGAGAAAGCTGCTGCCAGAGCAATCTTTTTAAGACATTTTTTGGCGTTTTTTTAACAGACCTGGCTCTGTAGCCGCCAACTCCTCTGCCCATAAATACGACGCTCTTGCCATAACCAAAGAAGCCACAGTAGCCCTCAATACCTGGGAGGAGGAGTCAAAACTTCTTCGAAGCGCTGACTCCACGCGTTTATCACATGGGTCCTTCGGCCCCCCTTCTCCCTCCAATGGAATGATGGCTGGGGTGGAAAGAGCCACTACAGGAGCATCAACAACCGGCAACTTCAGGGATGACATAACTTTATCCGGAAAGGAGTACAGTTTATTAAAAAATCAAGAGGGTTGTCTATTAACGGCCGGCGTCGCCCATTCCGAGTCAATAATTTTTTGGAACGCCTCTGGAAAGGGTAACAGATTGGGTCTAGGGGGACCCTGAGGGAAAACAGCTGAGGCTCCACTCTTGCCCTGTGGAACTTCTGGCTGCTAGTTAGGAGTCAGATCCAACGCACGCACCAATTTATCCAACAGGCGAGGAAACAGATCAGCTGGAAAGAGTCTATTAACTTTGCCACTCTGATCCTCAAAATCCTCCTGGTCTCCAGACAGTTCTCCCTCTTCTCTATCCAAACAGGAGGCCACTGAGGAAAGGGACGAGTGAGACTCATAATCATAGTGCTTACGTTTAAGCGGGACCTTTTTACTAGGGTATTTCTTGTGAATTTCTATGTGTTTTGACTTTTGTTTAGCCTTCTTATGGGGTGGTGAAGACTCCCCTGAAGAACCAGCATAATATAGCTCTGATGAAGAAAGGAGTAAGGGAGAAGGAGATCACTGCCTCCTAGCCTGGTTCCTATGGCCATGAGGTGCCTGAGTGCCAGGATCCTTAAAGGCTCCCTTTATAGCCAGGGCAATCATTTTCCCAATTTCTTCCCTCATCCCAGGGGAAAGAGCGCTGGTCGTAGCTGCAGCCACCTCCCCTTGAATCTCCTGACCAGCCTCAGAGTGCGCTTCAGATGCCTGCTCCGTCATTCCCACAGTACTCAAGACCGTTGGTGAAAAGGCGGGAAAAACTGTCTCCTCAGGCAACGCTGCACAACGAGAAAAATCAGCGCGGAGCGCTCCTCGAGACGCCCCTCGCCGATCCGGGCAGTTCAATGCGCTCCCCTTGTGTTCTGTGGCCGTTGCGCGCTTCGGTACCGCGGCGTGCCTCCCGAGAACAACCTGCGTCCGACGGCTTTGTTGTACTCGAGCGGCGACGGCCTGCAGCAGAACCGAACGCCCGCCGAGTATTGCGCTCTCCTCCTTATCTTCCCGAGCTCTCCCTTAATCGGCACGGTGCCAGCAGGCGCGCGTGTGCCGCTTTTTTTCCTTTCAGGCTCTCACAACGGCCGGCAAAACACAACGTGCCTTCCCGCCCCACAGGGGAACGGGAGAGAACACTGACAGGAGACGGAGATATGAAGAGAAACGGGAGACAGAGGTATGAAGAGAAAACTGAGTAGAAAAATGAAGATCACAGATGAAAAGAGATACACACTAGAGGAAAAAAACCAACGAAGAAGATGAAGAATGGAGGAGGTATATAAGAGAGTAAAAATCACAACTATTATAATGAATTTGCTAAGCTCCACTGTGACACAACCGAGCGCTGCAAAGGCAGGGACAGATCTGGGGAGTAGAGGTGACCCCCTCCCATCGGGGAGGAGCCAAGCTCTAGACCGACCCTGCCTTGCAGTTGGGAGGGGCTAACCCACAGTGACGAATGCCCCACTTCCCTCTTCCAGAGAACGCCACTGCTCTGGAGTACCCTGTTTTAGTGTGCAGATGTGAAAATGGCTTTAGGATGCGAGCTAATAACACTGGTCAACACACTTTTTCTGGCAACTCTTTCTAAAACAGCTGCAAAAGTCCAGGCCAGAATTTTTTTTATTTTATTTTATTTTATTTGTTTGTAGACCAGTGTAATGTGTCTGTTCCTGACCCAAAATTAAGGGAAATCAGAACGTGGAAAGACAGGGGATGTTGCCCAAGGCTAGATACTGGGAACAGCTAAAATGCAAATGCTTAGATTCTGGGGGGATGTATGGGACTAGGGTTAGTATATCATACAGTATGACAGGCAGAATACAGAGATGGCATTCAGTGGGGGGGAATGCAAATACAGACAGGAGAGGAGTAAAAAGGTTCACAAAGTTGCATTCAACTAGAGACACAAAATGGGGTTCTCTCTTCCCTTCCAGGATGTGCAGCTGTGGGGTTGGGGAGAGCGAACGTACACAGGCAGGAGTTTTTGGTTTGAACCTAGAGTTCTTGGAGAAACATGACTTGTATGCCAGAGTTCTGTCCATTTTGTGTATAGAGGTTCTGGGAAAACAGTTCATTTTACACACTAACATTCCTTGATGTTGGCATATGAAATAATGTTGCTTGGTATCAAAGAAAAATAAGGGAAAAGGGGGGAAGCGTTACTCCTCGTAACACACCATATCCCATGGTTTAACTCTCCAGTCCAATCTTAAGCCTCTAAATATAGCTGAATGTGAAATAGGGGGAAAACATAGCACACCAGTCAAAGCTTAGCAGTGGCTTGTTTACAGTCGGGCTGTCTAATACCCAGAACAGTGCTACTGGATTATCTCACCCTGGAGACATTGTTTTCACTGCAACAAAAGGTCTAAGCAATAGTCAGTATTTACACATGGCATCAAAAATGTATCTTAAATACACATGTAGATTTTCATGGCTGGTTGTAATGTTCAGAGACACAATATTTATGGGATTTTCCGCCATGTGATTCAGGTCTTAATATTGAGGAAGTAAAAATTTTTTGTCTTACGCTTGTCAGACGAAATTCCAGTTCCTAAGCTGTTACCGCGGTGCTGCAGCAAGCGAACGGAACGGGCTATCCAAGACTGACGAAGGGTTGAGAAGGTCTTTTAAAATTCTTCTTCCTGGCTTAACGTTTCTTTCCAGACATTAGGAACTTTTTCAAAAGCAAACAGAGAGCTCAGCTACAAGCTGAGAGATGTCCATAACCTTGTCTTGAGGAATACAAATTATATAGGGCACAGACGTTTGAAAGCGCGGGAACCGCTAGTTACTGATTGAAAACGGAAGCTGCGGTTTCCTCGATGACCGGGATTGCCCTTTGCGCTCCGCTCTCCCAGCTGATAGACTGTCAGGAGATTGGTATGGAGAGGGGATTGATGCACAGGTGGAATGATTAACTAAGCTGTGATTGTTACAGCACAGAGGCTCTAATTCTCAGGTTGTTGATTAGACACGGAGACTGCAGGTTCTTCAATGACCTGACATAACCTTTTGCCTGCGTTCCGTTCTCCCGGTTTAATCTGCTGTCTAGAGGATTTGTGTACAAGGGGTAACCATACCTTGTTGACATAAGATAATTCCTGCTGACGATTCAGAAGGAGTTTGGGTTGACGTTGGGAAATGGAGATAGCTTCAAGATGAAGACGCTGTCTGTTTCGTTGTTCATTAAACAAGGACTGAGTTCTTTGAAAATCAATTTGATGTCCTGTTGCTTTAGCATGAGAAGCCAAAGCTGATTTTTCATCTTGATTATTTTTAACGGCTCTTGAATGTTCTTGCATCCTGATTTTGATAGGTCTTTTCGTGCTTCCAATATAGGAACTTGGACATTCCCCACAGAAAATTTCATAAACTCCTGGATTGGTTAAGTTGGGTCTCTTATCTTTTGGATTGCCCAATAGTTGTTCAATTTTGATGGTAGGTGCAAATATGGTTTTTACCTCATATTGTCTAAAAATGTAGGCAATCTTATCAGTCACCCCACGTAGATAAGGCAGAGACAGCCATCTGTGTTCTTTATTATTAGATTTTTCCAATTCTGTTTCTCTAATTTTGTTTATTTCCTCTGGAGATGGAATATGATTAGCTTTTTCCCATTGTTTGTCCCACACTTGTTCTATTTGTCTTATTGTGTATCCATTAGATAACAATGTTTCTTTGATGGTAGTTTTTTCCTCGGTTAAAGATTCCTTATCGCACACGTGTATGGCTCTGTATATCTTTTTTTTTTTTTAAATTTTTTTTTTTTATTAACCACAAAAAACTACAGGGATAATACGGTAAGGAAAATCACAGGGCAACAAGGATAGACCAACATGAAACAAATGGAAAAATAACTAATGGACGTCGATCTACATTAAAATGACTATATATACTATTCAGTTATGCTAAATAAAATTAGCTTCATACATATTCCAGCCCCACTATCTTTAACCTCCTTAGATCTACTAATAATCTAACATTTTATTTTTATCTTTTCAGCCAATCATAGAATGGTTGCCACCAATCTAATTTCTTTTTAACATCTCCTTCTCTTACAGCCCATTCCAACCCAAGGGCCAAGCAGCCCAAGTCAGACCTAAAGTCAGCCTAAGTCGTTTAGGGTGACTTTAGGTCTGGAACGCAACCATTTAGGGCAAAGTTAGGTCAAAGTTAGGTCGAAGTTATGACCGACGGACTAAGAACAGCCCATTCCAACACAAGGGCTAAGCAGCACAAGTCAGACCTAAAGTTGACCTAAAAGTGGGCGGACCATGGGTGGACCGTGGGTGTAACGGGGGCGGCAACCAATTAACGTTGGATTCCAGACCCTGGCAAGCACAGACACGCCCCCTCCAACACAAATGCTGACACAAATGTTAGGTCGACCAAAAAGGTGGACCCAAATTCGAGGAGACCCATAGGAGCCATTTTACCTTACCCAAGCCAGCCCTCTCCTGAAAATTTCTAACACCCTACTCCTGAGTTAGGTCAGAGTTAGGATAGAGTTGGGCCTGCTAGGTCTGGAAACCGACAGAGTTATGCCTAAGATAGGGAGCCTATCAGCACCCAGCCCCACCCAGCCTCTTTCCCACAAAAGCCCAGCCCCAGGCCCCCAGTCTCTCTCTCTCTCTCTCTGAGCACGTGGCGTGGGGTTCTGTCCCCCACCGCCACAAAGTGGGACTTTGTCGGTGGAGGGCAAAATTCCCCTCCCCTCTTCTCTTCTCCTCTCTGGCCCCCTCAAGGGCAGAGAGGGCTGTTCTGGCTTTGGCCAAAGTGTTTACAGCTGTGCCTGGGCAGCTGTCTCCATGCTACCATTTGCTAACCCATGTCTTTCTCCCAGCCTCTCCCCCCCACACACACACAGGCAACAACACCAGCAGGTAAGTGCAGGTAAGAGCAGGGTTTGTGCTGACATGTGTTCTGACATCTGCCTCTTTGCATATAGAAATATAGGTAGGATACATGCCTCTATACCAATGTCTTGTCTCATAGCTGCCTGCATAGCCTGCCATGATATGCCTCTTTACCAATGTCTTGTCTCATAGCTGCCTGCATAGCCTGCCATGATATGCCTCTTTACCAATGTGCCCTCTCATGTCTGCCTGCATAGCCTGCCATGATATGTCTCTTTACCAATGTGCCCTCTCATGTCTGCCTGCAATGCCTTCTCTGAAATGCCTCTTTACAATGAGTAGTCTCATAGCTGCCTGCAATGCCTTCTCTGAAATGTCTCTTTACCAATGTGCCCTCTCATGTCTGCCTGCAATGCCTTCTCTGAAATGCCTCTTTATCAATGAGTAGTCAGATGCCTGCCTGCAATGCCTGCTATGATATATAGGATACATGCCGCTTTACCACTATTGTGTCGGATTGCCGCCTGTTGTCATGTGAGCATACAACACCACGAGTGTGGTGGTGCTGTTAACCATCATCAGTAGCCACCAGCTGTTCCCCCCCTTTTTCTCCACAGGGTCAACTGACAGGTCAGTATTGCTAGGATTGCCATGGTTGAGACCCAATATATGTGTTGTCTTCTCTCTCTTTGACCCTTTTCCCTTACAGGATCATGCTCACCTTACACCTGGGTAAGCAGCTCAGACCATGCTATGTGTCTCACACCTATCAGCTGTGTTATTTCTCTCCCTGTAGGCTTTTGCAACCCACACACTGGCTTGTCTTTACTGGCGATTGCTACCACACACCAGCTGCCATGTAACACCCCCTTGTATTTTGTCTCCCCAGGAACGTCCACTACCACCTACCTTCCTGGGGGCACCCCTGGGCCCGCAGTCTGGTTGCCCCACGGTCCTCTGCCTCGCTGCTGCCAGAGGTCAGAGAGCCAGCCCTGCAACCCTCCTCAGCTGCCGGCGCTGCTGCTGCTCCACCTCCCTGGCTATCGTACTTGCTGTCCCTCCCCTTTCTATGGAGCAGGCTGTGGTTCCACAGGGGGAGAGCCTGCGTCTCCAGGTCCATGGGGCATGTGTGCTGCTGCTGCTGCTTTCAGATTGGCTGCTGTGACTACCCCTGGCAGACTCGCCTGGCCATCTCTGCTAACGTTCCAGAACAATAAAGATGCCCCTCGGGCAGAGCCTCCTTGAAACATATGTGCCCAGTGTTACACAAGCATTGCCCTCCACACACAGACAGCCCCCAGCCCTGAAGCCCCTGCATGAATCCCTGCCAGGGACTGCCACTTCCTTCCCAGGGAGAACACAGCAGGGAGGCTACCAGACCCCCATGGGACAGAGGGGAGGGGGAGTTGGGGGGGCCTCTCAGGCAACAGTGACAGGCGCCACGGAGCCCATAGCGGGGCCACTTGTGGCTGCTGCATCTGTGTAGTGGCCGCTCAGCAACCGGGGATCTCGCCAGCCAGGGCGTCCGCCCGTAATGCAGCTGCTTCCGTCGAAGGTCCGCCCATAATGCAGCCGCTTCCGTCGAAGGTCCGCCCGTAATGCAGCCGCTTCCGCCCACAGTCTGTCTGCATAAGAGGCGCCTGTTTCTGCATTGCCTTCATCTGCGGAGCAACCCCTGTGTCCCTATTGGTCTCTGCAGCCCCCTCTCTCGGAATCTCTCTCCCACCAGCCTTGTTGTCTGTCTGTCTCTGACCCACCCGTGCCCCTCCCCAGCACCCACTGTCTGCCTGCCTGTGTGTCTGCCTCCCCTCCCACTCCCTGATGATGGCTGCTGGCCACCCCCCACCCTGCCAGAGCGCCTGCCGAGAGGCGCCGTCGTCGCCCCATCTGGGGGCGTGATGAGCTGAGTGAGCCCTTCACGCTTGCAGCAGACAAGCCCAAGGCATCTCTCGGTCTTGGCCGGGGCACAGAGCAGAACGCACGCCGGGATGCCTTCTTTGTGGGCATTGCCCCGGCCCTGGAGGTCCAGGGCTTCAGGCAGCGCACGGGCAAGTCATGTCAGAGGCAGTTCCAGACATCATGAGCCCCCCCTTGTGTGTGACGTTCCCACCCCCTCCTTCCCTTCCCTCCCCCGCTCCCCCCTTGACTCCCACGTGCAGCCTCAACGTGGCATGGGGGTGGCATCGCCTTCTGCAGGAGGGGGGACGGCCACTCTCCCCTGCAGCAGGTGGCTGATGCACAGGGTGCCCTGTGGCAGCTGGCTCGGGCACCTCGCTCACCTGTCACCTGCCCTGCGTCCACCACATGACTGGCGCAACCCCCCTGCCTGCGGTCAGCCCCTTTGCGACCGGGCTGAGACAGACACTGCAGCAGCTGCCATGGATGGACGCTGACACATGCAGACAGAGGCCTGCACATGCCCGAGCCAGACACCGAGCCTGGAGAGCCTTCCTGCCTGGGAGGTAAGTGTTGCCTGGATCCTGGCGTGGTGCTGGGCCACAGAAACTGCAGCCTGCCTAACTCAGGCATACCTCTGACCTAACTCAGACATAACTTCTGCCTATCTTAGGCTGCACTTAGGCCACACTTATGCCTGACTTGGAGAGGAGTTGGGTTGGAATGGGCTGTTAATCTTTCCGTTAAAATATCTAATTCTATCAAGTCATAAATCTTAATTATTAACTCATCAATATCTGGTATCTTCTCAACTTTCCACTGCTGAGCATATAACAACCTAGCCGCAGTAACTATATGTATGATAATATATTTATCTTTTTGAAATACTACTGATGTCATTATAGTCAAAAGAAATAGTTCTGGTACAAACAACAGCGTATGTCGTAATATCCCTTCCAATGCCGCATGGACCATCCTCCAAAATTTTCTTGCTTTTTCACATGTCCACCACATATGGAAAAAGGAACCTTCCAAATTGTTGCATTTCCAACAAGTACTCGAAACATTCTTATACATCTTACATAATTTCCTAGGTGTTAAATACCATCTATAAAACATTTTATACAAATTCTCTTTATATGCAACCGCTTTAACCATTTTAATGCCAGAATTCCAAACCTGTTCCCACTCTTGAAAATAAATCTCTCGTCCTAAATTTTGTGACCACTGTATCATAACATCTTTAACTATTTCATCTACCATCTCAAAGTCCAGCAAAAAATTGTACATTTAACAGCCCATTCCAACCCAACTCCTCTCCAAGTCAGGCATAAGTGTGGCCTAAGTGCAGCCTAAGTTAGGCAGAAGTTATGCCTGAGGTAGGTCAGAGTTATGCCTGAGTTAGGCAGGCTGCAGTTTCTGTGGCCCAGCACCACCCCAGGATCCAGGCAACACTTACCTCCCAGGCAGGCAGGCTCTTCTCCAGGCTCGGGCATGTGCAGGCCTCTGTCTGCATGTGTCAGCGTCCATCCATGGCAGCTGCCGCAGGGTCTGTCGCAGCCCGGTCGCAAAGGGGCTGACCGCAGGCAGGGGGGTTGTGCCAGTCATGTGGTGGGCGCAGGGCAGGTGACAGGTGAGTGAGGTGCCTGAGCCCAGCCGCCACAGGGCACCCTGTGCATCAGCCACCTGCTGCAGGGGAGAGTGGCCGTCCCCTCCCTCCTGCAGAAGGCGATGCCACCCCCAAGCCACGTTGAGGCTGCACTGGGGGGTGAGCGGGGGAGGGAAGGGAAGGGGAGGGGGGTGGGAACGTCACACACAAGGGGGGTCTCATGATGTCTGGAACTGCCTCTGACATGACTCGCCCGTGCGCTGCCTGAAGCCCTGGGCCTCCAAGGCCGGGGCAATGCCCACAAAGAAGGCATCCCGGCGTGCCTGCTGCTCTGTGCCCCGGCCAAGACCAAGAGATGCCTTGGGCTTGTCTGCTGCGAGCGTGAAGGGCTCACACAGCTCATCACACCCCCAGATGGGGCGACGACAGCGCCTCACGGCAAGCGCTCTAGCAGGGTGGGGGGTGGCCAGCAGCCATCATCAGGGAGTGGGAGGAGAGGCAGACACACAGGCAGGCAGACAGGGGGTGCTGGGGAGGGGCATGGGTGGGTCAGAGACAGACAGACAGACAACAAGGCTGGTGGGAGACAGATTCCGAGAGAGGGGTCTGCAGAGACCGATAGGGACACAGGGGGCGCTCCGCAGATGAAGGTGATGCATAAACAGGCACCTCTTATGCAGACAGACTTTGGGCGGAAGTGGCTGCATTACGGGCGGACCTTCGCTGGAGGCGCCTGCATTACGGGCGGACCTTCGACGGAAGCACCTTCATTAGGGGCGGACGCCCTGGCTGTCACTGTCTGCCTGCCTGAGAGGCCCCCCTGACTCCCCCCTCCCCTCTGTGCCATGGGGGTCTCGCAGCGCCCCTGCTGGGTTCTCCCAGGGAAGGCCGTGGCAGTCCCTGGCTGGGACTCATGTAGGGGCTTCAGTGCTGGGGACTGTCTGTGTGTGGGGCAATGCTTGTGTAAACACTGGGCACATATGTTTCACTGGGGCTCTGCCCAAGGGGCATCTTTATTGTTCTGGAACGTTAGCAGAGATGGCCAGGCGAGGCTGCCAGGGGGTAGTCATAGCAGCCAGTCTGAAAGCAGCAGCAGCACACCTGCCCCATGGACCTGGACATGCAGGCTCTTCCCCTGTGGAACCACAGCCTGCTCCATAGAAAGGGGAGGGGCAGCAAGTAGGCAGCCAGGGAGGTGGAGCAGCAGCAGCTCCGGCAGCTGAGGAGGGTTGCAGGGCTGGCTCCCTGACCTCTGGCAGAATCGAGGCAGAGGACCATGGGGCAACCAGACTGCAGGCCCAGGGGTGCTCCCAGGAAGGTAGGTGATAGTGGACGTTCCTGGGGAGACAAAAAACAAGGGGGAGTTACATGTCAGCTGCTATGTGGAAGCAGTCACCATTGAAGACAAGCCAGTGTGTCGGTTGCAAAAGCCTGCAGGGAGAGAAATAACACAGCTGATAGGTGTGACACACATAGCATGGTCTGAGCTGCTTACCTAGGTGTAAGGAGAGCATGATCCTGTAAGGGGAAAGGGTCAAAGAGAGAGACAACAACACAACTTGGGGGTCACAACCATGGCAAACCTAGCAATATTGACCTGTCAGTAGACCCTGTGGAGAAAGGGGGGGGAACAGCTGGTGTCTACATAAGGCTAACGGTTCCACACTTGTGGCGTTGTCTGCTCGCATGACTACAGGCAGCTATCAGACACAACAGTGGTAAAGAGGCATGTATCCTATATATCATAGCAGGCAAAGCAGGCAGCTATGAGACAACACATTGGTAAAGAGGCATAGCAGGCTATGCAGGCAGCTATGAGACAACACATTGGTAGAGAGGCATGTCATGGCAGGCTATGCAGGCAGCTATGAGACAAGACATTGGTAGAGAGGCATATCATGGCAGGCTATGCAGACAGCTATGAGACAACACATTGGTAGAGAGGCATGTCATGGCAGGCTATGCAGACAGCTATGAGACAACACATTGGTAAAGAGGCATGTATCCTTCCTATATTTCTAAATGCAAAGAGGCAGCAGTCAGACCACATGTCAGCACAAACCCTGCTCTTACCTGCTCTTACCTCCTGGTGTTGTTGCCTGTGGGGGGGGGGAAGAGGGGCTGGGAGAAAGACATGGGTTAGCAAACACTTGCATGGAGGCAGCTGCCCAGGCACAGCTGTAAACAGGTTGGCCACAGCCAGAACAGCCCTCTCTACCCTAGAGGGAGGCAGAGAGGAGAAGAGAGAAGTGGGGTGTTTGTGAATTTTGCCCTCCACCGACAAAGTCCCACTTTGTGGCTGTGAGGGACAGAACCCCACGCCACGTGCTCAGAGAGAGAGAGAGAGTGACTGGAGGTCTGGGGCTGGGCTTTTGTGGGAATGAGGCTGGGTGGGGCTGGGTGCTGATAGGCTCCCTATCTTAGGCATAACTCTGTCGGTTTCCAGACCTAGCAGGCCCAACTCTGTCCTAACTCTGACCTAACTCAGGAGTAGGGTGTTAGAAATTTTCAGGAGAGGGCTGGCTTAGGTAAGGTAAAATGGCTCCTATGGGTCTCCTCGAATTTGGGTCCACCTTTTTGGTCGACCTAAAATTTGTGTCAGCATTTGTGTTGGAGGGGGCGTGTCTGTGCTTGCCAGGTTCTGGAATCCAACGTTAATTGGTTGCCACCCCCGTTACACCCACGGTCCGCCCATGTTCCGCCCACTTTTAGGTCAACTTTAGGTCTGACTTGTGCTGCTTAGCCCTTGGGTTGGAATGGGCTGTTCTTAGTCCGTTGGTCGTAACTTCGACCTAACTTTGACCTAACTTTGTCCTAAATGGTTGCATTCCAGACCTAACTTCGACCTAAATGACTTAGGCTGACTTTAGGTCTGACTTGGGCTGCTTAGCACTTGGGTTGGAATGGGCTGTTAGTTACATATTTATCATCATCATTTAAAAATACCTTATCAAAATCAGTATCTCCCAGGTGAAAGCCCACTTTTTGATCTTCCCGTATCCTACTTCTAATCTGATTTTGAAACCAAGTGTCCATCAGGATACCTTTCATCCTCAATTGATTCTCATCCCATAGTTTCCCCTGTGGATCAATCAATTCTTTATATGACCTGTTTTGAGAATCTTTTATCCAATCTGGTCTGTTAGCCACTTCTAACGGCTTCACCCAGCCGGGTATTTTGTCATAAACCTTGTATCTAACCTGCTCCCATGCCCATAATAAAGATTTCCTTAAGGTATGTCTTTTAAAAAACGCATAATGTTTAGCTTTATCATAAATCAAAAAGGCAGGCCATCCAACTTCTAGCCCTTCTGCTTCTAGGGTAACATAGTTCTCTTTACTCTTCAAAACCCAATCTCGAACCCATTGCAGAACTGTAGCTTGATAATAACACAACCAGTTCGGGACAGCCATCCCTGCCCTCTTCTTTTGATCTTGTAACAGTTTTAAACGAACTCGAGGTTTCTTGCCACTCCAAATAAATCTTGTTGTAATCTTATCTAAATCAGCGAAGAAAGTTTTTTTCATAATTATTGGAATTGTTTGGAACAGAAAGAGTAACTTAGGTAAAACGTTCATCTTAATTACTGAAACCTTTCCACTTATTGACAGTTGTAGATTTTTCCATCTCTCCAAGTCCTGTTGAATTACTTCCAATATCTTAATATAATTATCCTGCATCAAAGAACTCACTTTTTTTGACAAATTAATACCTAAATATTTAACCTTCTCCGTTATCTGGAAACCCAATTCCTTGATGTCTCCAATTTCTTTTGGATTCACATTTTTAAGCAAAATTTTTGTCTTCTGGTAATTCACCATCATGCCTGCTACAGCACCATATTCTAACAAGTCCTCTTTAAGTATAGGTAAAGTCTCTTTTGGATCTTCAAATATAAACACCAAATCATCTGCATATGCCTGTAGCTTGATATGATGATTTTTTATCTTAAGCCCCCTTATTCTCTCATCATTTCTAATTAAAATGTTCAAAACCTCTATTGTTAATACAAACAACAGAGGTGAGAGAGGGCAACCTTGTCTTGTACCTTGTTCAATTTGTATTTTCTCTGTCAAATTACCATTCAGTTTTATCTTAGCTTCTTGTTGTGTATAAATTGCTTTAATAATTTTCAAAAATTTTGGACCCAGATTCATTCCATCCATCACTTTAAACATAAAAATCCAGTTAACGTTGTCAAAAGCCTTCTGAGCGTCCAAGAACATCAAACCCATTTTTCTTCCTGAATGATTTTCATAATATTCTAAAACATCAATTATAGTTCTTACATTCTTTTTCAAGTGTCTCTTAGGTAGGAAACCTGTCTGGTCTTCATGAATGTATTTGACCAACACCTTTTTTAATCTGGAGGCTAAAATTGAAGCATAAATCTTATAATCAGTATTCAATAAAGATATAGGTCTATAATTCTTAATATCAGATTTGTCTGAGTCCGTCTTATGAATTAATGAAATCATAGCTTGTTTCCATGTCGCTGGTATCTCTCCTGTACATCCTATCTCATGAGCCAGCATCTGTAATGGTGCCTGTATCAACTCAACCAGGAACTTATAAAAGTCAGCCGGTAAACCATCCGGTCCCGGAGATTTGCCACTTTTTTGTCTTAATATTGCTTCTTTAACTTCATTTAATGTAATATCTTCTTGTAAAAAATCAAAATCTTGCTTGCTGACTTCAGGTATTTTAACCTTTTTCAAAAATTGATCCTGCCGAGCTGTAGCAATATTTTTCCCTTTATAAAGTTCCGAATAAAAATCTGTTACAATCTTTTTCATGCCTTCACTGGATATTATTTCCTTCCCTTTCTTATCTCTCAAACTCAATATCATATATTTTTGAGCTTCTTTCCTCAATTTGTAGGCCAACCATCTCCCTGGTTTATTTGCATTTTCAAAAAAATTCTGTTTGGCCCATCTTATTTTCTTCTCCATCTCCTCAGTTTGAACAATTCTAATACGATGTTGTAAATCATTAATTTTTCCCAATATCTCTTTCACTGAACCTTTAGCTCTTTGGGATCGATCCTCTTCTTTCTGTAAATTTCTTATCAAGTCTTTCATGTTCTTTTCTTTCTCCTTCCTCTTTCTTGCCGTAAATTCTATTATAATTCCTCAGATCACAGCTTTAAAGGCGTCCCAAATTGTTATCATCTTCATTCCGGGTTGAATATTAGTTTGAAAATAGGCCAAAACTTCTTTAAAACATTTATCTTTAAAATTTTTATCTCTCAAAATCGACGTATTCATCCTCCAGGTCATCTTTTTGTCCCTACTATTCAAAGAAATCAGCAGCGGGCTGTGATCTGCAATTGTCATTGGCAAGATTTCGCAGTCAAAGTCTAAATTAGTTACACTTGTTTTCCAACACATATCAATACGTGACCAGGCATTATGTCTATGCGAATAAAATGTAAATTTCTTCTTTTCTGGATTCTGTGTTCTCCAACAATCAATCAATTGATATTCCTCCACCAACTCCAAAAAAATCTTTGGCAAAAGACCTGTTTTCCTTCTTTTTGCTTTAGAAGACTTCCTATCCAAATCATAATTGATAACCCCATTAAAATCGCCCAAAATCCATAAATCATCAAATTCTCTCTGCTTAATTTCTTGTAACAATATACTATAAAATTCTTCTTGTTTGTCATTTGGGGCATACAAATTTACTAATAACATCATTTTCCCATTATATCGAATCTTCACCATCAATATTCTTCCATCCTCAGAGTTCCACTCCAGATCTGATTCAAATCTTGAATTAACATATGTTACCACACCATTTTTCTTTGTAGATTGATTTGCCGCACAATACATTTTACCCAATTTTTTCTTTTCCAAATATTTGACATGGTCACTTCTGATATGTGTCTCCTGCAAACAAATAACATCTGCTTTCAACTTCATTAATTGATGAAAAACATTATTTCTTTTTGAAGGGTCATTCAACCCGTTGACATTATTACAAAAAATCTTCATATTCGTGACAGCCATCATTTCTTAATCTTAGGTCTGGTACTCTTATCTTTATGTTCCTTTGAACCTGCCAGCCTATCCAGATATCTCCTCATCGTTGATCTTGGTCTTAACTCCCTCTGTACCCTTGGTTCTCCTCCTGTTGCACCAAGTTCTTCCTCTGGTAACTGATGTTCTGAGACATCTCTTCTCTCTCTAAGTTGGATCATCTTTTGATCTCTCTTTTCTTTTCTACGACTTTGTTCTTCTTCCTTCTGTCTTCTTTGTCGATTAGACTCTATCCCATTGGAGTCTGATAATATTTCTTCTGGAACTCCCAAGTCTCTCCCATTCTTCCTCAAAAAGTTTCTCATTTTTTCCACCGATGTAATCCTCACTTTTTTCTCTTTATAAACAAAGAAGAGCCCTTGAGGAATCTCCCAGCCAAATCTTATATTGTTCTTCTTCAAAACTGTCACCAAGTCTTCGTAAGCTCTTCTCTTCATCCTTATTTTAAAAGGAATCTCTTTAAGAAACCTCAAAGTCAAACCTTTCATCACTCTTGGTTTCTCAGAAAATTTTTCCATCAATTTATTCTTTGTAAATTTACTGTGAAAAATAACCATAACTTCTCTTGGAACACCCAAATCTTTAGCCTTCCTGGTATTCATTCTGTAAATACGATCAATACTGTTCGTAATTTCTGAGACTTCTACATCTGGAATCTGTAATTCCTTTATCATCCAATCAGTAAAACGTTGTCGTAAATTTTCTTGAACCTCCTCTGAAAAATTCTGTACTCTAAGCATAAAAGCCGCTCTCTCCATCTCCAATCTCAAAGTTGCAGTTTCCAATTCCTCACACCACGTCTGGGTTGTTTCCATATCTGTTTCTTGTTGATCCCTTAATTCATCCAAACCTGTTTGCAGATCATGAGTCACCTCCTGAATTTCTTTAATTTCATCTGTATTTTCTATAACTTGTTGCTTTACAAGTCCTATCGAAGCATCCAGCTGTTTCATTTGCTCCAATAACTGTTGTGTTTCTTGCGAAGCCTTGTTTTGATTATCTTTGACTTCATTTATGCTCATTTGCATACCTTTCAACAACTCCATCATCTGTTGCATATCTGACTTTTGTACACCCGCAGTTGCTAAATTAGCTAATAAAGATGTAGCAGCAGGTGATTGTGTTAGTTTTGAAACCTTGTGGGCCACGGGAGGTGTAGATTTCTTTGAATCTGCCATACTATCTCTTAATGGGGTAAATCTAGCCGGATCTCTCAGAACAACCCCAATCTCACCTGCCAACCCTTGAAATAGCTATACAACAATATTGACCATTCAAAAAGACAATGCAACAATATAATAATAGTATTAAGCAATATAAAAACTCAATAGTCCTCTTTCTTTTCTTTTTTTCTTTTCCCTTCTTATGTCAATCGAGCATGGATCTTCTAAATAATTCACTAGGTACATACAGCTCAAATCCACATAAAATCAAGATCAATCAGCGGATGAGACTCAGTTCAAAATACGTAGACCATAAATCAGCTGAATAAGAGAAAAAAAAATTTTGTAATCCCAACAGCGATAACATCTTGGCAGAACTCCCAGACCGTGGTGTAACTTTCAAGGTCAGTAGGCACAATCCAATAGACAAAACAGACTTGTAATCCAGAAACCCAACGGCAGTAGACAGCAAAGAGCAAGGAATCCTCTTCACAAGAAATCAAAAATAAAGATCCTTCCGCCAATAGTCCACTACATCCATACCGAATCATTGAGGGGGTGCATAAAGTCGAAAGGAAATCCTCGCCA
The DNA here is from genome assembly GCA_026170595.1 of Plestiodon gilberti rubricaudatus. Lineage (NCBI taxonomy): Eukaryota > Metazoa > Chordata > Lepidosauria > Squamata > Scincidae > Plestiodon > Plestiodon gilberti. The sequence continues at coordinate 82,831,455 of JANXHW010000004.1, read as the reverse complement.
GCCCACTAAACTTAATCTCCACCTCAGCAACTTGAAACATCCTGGGCCGAGAAAAACGTAGTTCAAACACACACACCCCCTACAACTCCTCAATAATCCTCAGTCCCGGGTAGCATATTCAAGACACACGCCGCCGTCTCCCCAAACAAAACAGTCTCCGTGCGAGGGGGGGTAATATAAAGATCTTCTATCCCCCTTCGCTGCTTAAAAATGCCATGTAGTTTCCCCCTTCCGAAGCACTTCACACACCACAAAACATCCAGGACACACGCCCTTTCCGCAGACAAAACAGTCTCCACGCGAGGGGGGGGTGAGGTGGAAGTCTTCTATCCCCCTTCGCTACTTATAAATGCCATATAGTTTTCCCCCTTCCGAAGTACTTCACTCACCAGCAATCGATCAGCACAGCAGAAATAAGCTTATTCCAGAGTAGGGTTGGAAACTTTACGAGTCTACTTTCAAGTGAAGTCTTTACTCCCGTCCGGAAGAGAGCAGCAACAGCGTGCCTACGCAGACACCAAAAAGGTGTCTGCAGCAAAACGGGGATAGAAAAGGGGATACCGAAAGAACACCGGGTCGGCGCCCCGATCCGATTCGATCAGCATGCCCCCCAATCTCTCAGCCACGCTTCTCCTAGCGTGGGTGGTCCCGATCCTTACAGGATCAAAGGAAATCCCCCGTTTTGCGGCGCGGCTCCGGAGCTCGTTCCAGAGTCGCGTCTTCGGCTCGCCATCCCAGCCACGCCCCCCCAAAGGTCAAATTTGGTTTCCTACCTATTTGACCTTTGGCCGTACAGTCTACAGGAAGCCTACCTTTACAGGCAGGTATCTACACCACACCTCAAATCATCACCCATCTCAAAAAAATTCTCTGATCAACTCATTGATATACAGAGCCATACACGTGTGCGATAAGGAATCTTTAACCGAGGAAAAAACTACCATCAAAGAAACATTGTTATCTAATGGATACACAATAAGACAAATAGAACAAGTGTGGGACAAACAATGGGAAAAAGCTAATCATATTCCATCTCCAGAGGAAATAAACAAAATTAGAGAAACAGAATTGGAAAAATCTAATAATAAAGAACACAGATGGCTGTCTCTGCCTTATCTACGTGGGGTGACTGATAAGATTGCCTACATTTTTAGACAATATGAGGTAAAAACCATATTTGCACCTACCATCAAAATTGAACAACTATTGGGCAATCCAAAAGATAAGAGACCCAACTTAACCAATCCAGGAGTTTATGAAATTTTCTGTGGGGAATGTCCAAGTTCCTATATTGGAAGCACGAAAAGACCTATCAAAATCAGGATGCAAGAACATTCAAGAGCCGTTAAAAATAATCAAGATGAAAAATCAGCTTTGGCTTCTCATGCTAAAGCAACAGGACATCAAATTGATTTTCAAAGAACTCAGTCCTTGTTTAATGAACAACGAAACAGACAGCGTCTTCATCTTGAAGCTATCTCCATTTCCCAACGTCAACCCAAACTCCTTCTGAATCGTCAGCAGGAATTATCTTATGTCAACAAGGTATGGTTACCCCTTGTACACAAATCCTCTAGACAGCAGATTAAACCGGGAGAACGGAACGCAGGCAAAAGGTTATGTCAGGTCATTGAAGAACCTGCAGTCTCCGTGTCTAATCAACAACCTGAGAATTAGAGCCTCTGTGCTGTAACAATCACAGCTTAGTTAATCATTCCACCTGTGCATCAATCCCCTCTCCATACCAATCTCCTGACAGTCTATCAGCTGGGAGAGCGGAGCGCAAAGGGCAATCCCGGTCATCGAGGAAACCGCAGCTTCCGTTTTCAATCAGTAACTAGCGGTTCCCGCGCTTTCAAACGTCTGTGCCCTATATAATTTGTATTCCTCAAGACAAGGTTATGGACATCTCTCAGCTTGTAGCTGAGCTCTCTGTTTGCTTTTGAAAAAGTTCCTAATGTCTGGAAAGAAACGTTAAGCCAGGAAGAAGAATTTTAAAAGACCTTCTCAACCCTTCGTCAGTCTTGGATAGCCCGTTCCGTTCGCTTGCTGCAGCACCACGGTAACAGCTTAGGAACTGGAATTTCGTCTGACAAGCGTAAGACAAAATTTTTTTACTTCCTCAATATTAAGACCTGAATCACATGGCGGAAAATCCCATAAATATTGTGTCTCTGAACAAAAATGTATCTTGCAGGACTGTGACTGAACACAAGCCTGAATCTGATCTCTGCTTTCAGGAGTCATCATAAATACGTAGATTTAGTGCCACTCTCTACAGCTGAACATTTTCAGTGGAACACAATAGATGAAGCTGCCTTATCCCGAGTCAGACCATTGAACCACCTAGCCAAGCTTAAATAACTGCCAGTAGTAGCTCTCCATGAGTTTCTGACTTATGTGGATTTTCATGCCTTCTCTGCTCTAGGTTTCATGAGCAATGCAGCTTTCCAGAAAAATTCTTACTCCTAGTAAGTTCTAGTAAATTCTTACTCCTAGTGGACAATGCCCCTGGACACCCCAGCTCCATTCAAGATCTTTGCAAAAACATCCAAGTTGTCTATCTTGCCCCCAACACCACCTCCCTCATCCAGTCAGTGGATTAGGATGTGATTAGCACGTTTAAACCTTATTACCTCAAGATAGGCTTACCATCCGTCCCAGAATTTCCGGGACAGTCCCGGAAACAAAAAAAAAATCTGTTAATTTTATTTATTTAATTATTTGTTTAATTGCTGGGGGGGGGGTTTCCCAGTTAAGAAATTTGAAAATCTGGTAAGCCTACCTCAAGAAAACGTTTACTGCTGTGGTGAAGGCTACTGACGATGGCTAAAGAGTTGTGGAAGTCGTTTAACATCAGAGGCTGTATCCTGCTTGTCAGTGAGGCATGGGAGGCTGTTAGTCGCTTGTGTAAGAATAGTGGTTGGAGAAAACTGGTTCCGTATTTAGCATGTGTATGTCTCGAGGCTTCAAAGTTGAAACTGCCCTATCTATGACCATGGCCTCTGAGAGGGGGGGTTACAGTAGCGACCCTATGCCCCCCTGTGGGGGGCACCGCGAAAACGCCCTCCACGGAAGTCACACGTCCTGCCCCTGGGTGTGTGTGACATCATCATAGGGCGCTGCCGTGGCACGGAAGGGTAACCCCCCCTCGGCACCAGGGAGGGTGGGAGGGCCGAACATGCAGCCGTTTTCGGCTGCGAAGAAGACATGACAGGGCAACTGATCCAGGGGAAGGTGCGCCCCCTGCGACCCGTCGCCCTGGGGCCCACCGCCCCAACCACCCCCAGTGCCACAATGCTTCTGGGGGATTAAGGGGGTAATTTGTACCCGGGCCCAGGGCAAAAAATGGGTCAAAAGGGGGGCCCAGGAGCAAAATTCATATGTAGGGAAGGAGCCCAAAAGAAACTTTGTACCCCCCCCCCCTGATAAAATTCCTCTGAATGGCCCTGTCTATGACCAGAGAGAACCTTGTGAGCTTGGCTAAGCAAGTGGGTCTTCATGAGGTGGAGTTAGAAGATGTGCAGGAGTTATTAGTCTCACAAAGAAAAGCTTTCACCCCACGATATGCCTGAGCTTGAGAAGCAGAAGGAACGGGAGGAGGCGGAGAGTAAAGAGGAGGTTGATGTTGTGTGAACTCAGACAGCTAAGCAGTTGACAGAGGCATTCAATTTACTTGAGAGTGCTTTGGCTATCTTAGACAAGGATGATCCAAACAATGATCGTTGCTCCAAAGTGAGCAGAAATGTGTGCTCGGCTATGTAGCGTCACCAAGATTTCTTGCAGACACTGATATCCTACTTCTCAAAAACACCCCAAGACAAAAAACAATCTGAGCCATTGACATCAGGAGCCTCGCTATGCCACTCCCAGTAGCCCTCACGTAAATCAAGAGCTGCATGTACATAATTAGGAGGGGACATCACCGTCAGCACCTGTCAAAAAAATATTCAGTTCTCATCTCTTACATTATCCGTAATTGATACTAAAACATTAGGCAATGTATATATTTTACTCAATTAGTACCTTGTCAGTTAGTGCCTCTTTTGCTAACTGTAGTGGGCTGGCAATGCAGAGAAACATTCTTCGTCACCTAACCTCTGACTCCAGAGCTAATATTACCAACATTATTTGGATGAAGAAATACTTCTTCACAGCCAAGGATACAAGTCAGATGTCTTTGCTAATGCTCTCAAGCCTGACAACCATGCTAATATTAGCCAGAATATTATCCTGACTTTAAAAGGAGTTTAGTATCACAGTACTCAGACCTTCCTTTTTTCTTGCCCAAATCAAAGAAAGGCATAGTAGAAAGCCATGGTGAGGATCTTCGATTCCGATTACTTTTGCGAGAAACGTAACACCCCAGTCCTAGGCACTGAAGCATCCATGCCAATGGAGCATGCACTGCATATTGCAGAGGGGGGAGGAGTCACAAAGGTCTCCTTGAGGTAAGGGACAGTGGCGTCACTGTGACGCGCGTCACCCCAGAGCGGGGGACGCGCGTCACCCCCCCGACTCACCCCCCCGACACCCCCCTGAATCACCCCCCCCTACAGAGACTTACCTTTTCCGGCGCTCGTCACCAGCCGGGAAGCGCTCCGGGGCCTTCTGAAAAGAAGAGGCCCTGGAGCGCTTGCGTTAAAACGCGAAGTTTGAAGATTTTCGCGCATGTGCAGACCCTTCTGAGGGCAAGAGGGCAGGCCCTTGCCCTCAAAAAACATGTGTTCCCTTACCCTGGGGCAAAGCTTCATTGTCCCAATGTGGGTCTTCTTGGATCACCACCAGCCATTTTGCTGGAGTAGGTCCAAGGAGAATAAGAGAGAGAGAGAGAATGGGCTAGGATATTGGCATTCATCCTGCATAGGATACATATTCATCCTGCCTTCCCATGCTCCACCTCCCACCCACTCCCTCCCAGCCCAGGCACTCCCCTGTTCCTCCCCCTTCCTGCCCATTCCTCCCCTCGCCCGTCGCCCACACTGGCTTACCTGCAGTCCTGTTGTAGCTGGCCACAGCAGCAGGCCACCAGTACTGCCAACATTTGCGGCAGTAGTTTTGAAATGGCCACTGATGGTGTGCTGTGCGTGCTGCTGAGTGGTCATTTACAACAGCAGAACCTTTGTTCCACTGTTGTGAAACTTACAGCCCAGTCCAGCCTAAGGCCTCAGCGGCACAATTCAGTCACAAAAGCAGCCTAAGTGCCTTAGGCTGAAGTTAGGACTGAATTGTGCCGTTGAGGCCGAATTTGTGCTGCAATTGTGACAGACATAGGATGGGTTAAGGAAAGTTGACCAATTCCGTCCTAAGTTCGGCCTAAGAGCTATTCCATCCTAGGTTTGGCCTAAAAGTGGGCATGTCGGGGGAGTGACGGGGGCGGTTACGAATTTGGGTCCAGGTCCAGACACTGGAGAGCTCCGACACGCCCCCTCAAGCACAGCTACGGAACAAAATTTAGGTCGACAAAAAAGGTGGACTCAAATTTGAGGACACCCATAGGAGCCATTTTACCTTACACACTCCAGCCGTCTGCCTGTCAGCACACATATATATGATAGCTTCCTCTTTACCAATGTGTCCTCTGATAGCTGCCCGTTCCCATGTGAGCAGACAAATATGTGTTTGTGTAAATGTGACTTGCCTGTTAACAAAGGTGTGTTTACTAACCTGCAGCCTTGCCCCCATAGGGTCTACAACAGGTCAGTTATGATGTGCTAGCCATGTATGTAGTTGTGCTGTGTTTTCTCTCCTTCACTGTTGTCCTTTGCAGGATCATGCCCTTCTGACGTCCAGGTAAGCTCCTCACACTGTGACAAGCTCGTTATACCTAGCAGCTGTGTAATCTGATCTCTCCCTGCAGGCTTTTGCAACCGACACACTGGCTTGTCTTCAATGGCGACTGCTACCACACACCAGCTGACATGTAACTCCCCCATGTTTTTTGTCTCCCCAGGAACGTCCACTACCACCTACCTTCCTGGGAGCACCCCTGGGGCTCCAGGCAGGGTGCCCCACTGTCGTCTGCCTCGATGCTGCCAGAGGTCAGGGTGCCAGCCCTGCAACCCTCCTCAGCTGCTGCTGCTGCTGCTGCACCTCCCTGGCTGTCCTACTTGCTGTCCCTCCCCTTTCTATGGAGCAGGCTGTGGTTCCACAGGGGAAGAGCCTGCATCTCCAGGTCCATGGGGCACGCCTGATGCTGCTGCTTTCAGATTGGCTGCTGTGACTACCCCTGGCAGCCTCGCCTGGCCATCTCTGCTACCGTTCCAGAACAATAAAGATGCCCCTCGGGCAGAGCCCCCTTGTGCCCACTGTTACACAAGCATTGCCCCCCACACACAGAGAGACAGCGCCCAGCACACAAGCCCCTGCATGAATCCCATCCAGGGATTGCCACTTCCTTCCCAGGGAGACCACAGCAGGGGGGCTGCCAGACCCTCAGGGCTCAGAGGGGAGTGGGGAGTTGGGGGGCCTCTCAGGCAGGCAAACAATGAGAGGCGACATGGCGCCCATACTGGATCTGCTTGCGTCCGACACGTCCGTGAAGAGCCCTTTAGGAAACCGGGGCTCTCACCCGCCCACGGTCCGCCCGTCAACGGCATCCGTTCCGCCCGCGGTCCGCCCGTCAACGGCGTCCGTTCCGCCCGCGGTCCGCCCGTCAACGGTGTCCATTCCGCCCAAGGTCTGCATAAGAGGCGCCCATTCCTGCATTGCCTTCATCTGCGAAGTGACCCCTGTGTCCCTATTGGTCTCTGCAGACCCCTCTCCCTGTATCCCTCTCCCACCAGCCTTGTAGTCTGTCTGTTTCTGATCCACCCGTGTCCCTCCCCAGCACCCCTGTCCGCCTGCCTGTGTGTCTGCCTCCCCTCCCACTCCCTGATGATGGAAGCTGGCAAGCCCCCACCCCGCCAGTGCGCCTGCCGTGAGGCGCCGACGTCGCCCCATCTGGGGGTGTGATGAGCTGCGTGAGCCCTTCCCGCTCACAGCAGACAGGCCTAAGGCATCTCTAGGTCTTGGCCGGGGCACAGAGCAGAAGGCACGCTGGGATGCCTTCTTTGTGGGCATAGCCATGGCCCTGGAGGCCCAGGGCTTCAGGCGGCGCACGGGCAAGTCATGTCAGAGGCGGTTCCAGCCATCATGAGACCCCCTTGTGTGTGACGTTCCCACCCCCCTCCTTCCCTTCTCTCCCCCGCTCCCCCCCCATGAATCCCACGTGCAGCCTCAATGTGGCATGGGGGTGGCAACACCTGTTGCAGGTAGGAGGGCTGTGGCACTCCCCCCTGCAGCAGGTGGCTAATGCACAGGGTGCCCTGGGGCAACTGGCACTAGCACAACCTCTGCCCTTCAGCTGACTGTCGCACGCCCAGTGCCTGCAGGCCCACCTGTGGCTGCCCATCTGCTGCAAACGCTGCAGCAGCTGTGGTAGGTGCACACAGATGAGCTCAGGAGGGGGCTCTTCACTTCCACAAGACGGACACCTCACCACAGGAGCCTGCCTGCCTCTGTGGTAAGTTTTGCCTCGATCCTGGGCTTGTGCTGGCCCACTGCTCTTGCCTCCTGCCTACCTCAGGCATAGTTGCAGCCTAACTCAGCCCAATCTTAGGCCACAGTTACGCCACACTTGGGCCTCAGTTGTGCCTGACTTGTGCTGAGTTGGGCTGGACTGAGCCCTTAGTTAGGATTGGGCCACTAGAAACCAAAGTACAGTAAAGGTAAAATGTGTCACATATTTTCTAAATAAGGCAATGTTTTCGTATGCACTGGTATGAGGTGGTATAATCCTGATGTGGTAGTGTGGGTCATAGCACTTCAAACTGCAATGTGTGTGTGGGTACCATTTTTTTTAATGCTCTCCTGTGGTAAAAACAAAAACAAAAAAAAACACCACCCCTCTCCTTACAAGGAAAAATAACGAGCATATATGGAGAAAGTTTCTAGCCTAGGTTCCTCTCTGATGCAGTCATTTTCTACATGTGTGGACTTTATTTATAGCGCAATCCTATTCAACTTTCACCACCAGTGTAACCAGCAGGGGAGGGCAGGGCGGGAGTCTTTGGAGGGGAGGGGAGATTTAAATCCCCTTTGAATCCCCCTTTGGAGGGGATTTGAATCCCCTTTCCGTTCTGGGGCCTCCCGTTCTCGCTGCACCGCTGGCTGCACCGGTGGTGTAAGTTGGATAGGATTTTATAGTTTACTTTGGCTCCAGTATAAAGCACACTTACTGGGGAGAAAGTTCAAGATGCATGGTAGTGGGCAGGGGATGGAGGGGAGAAGCAGAAGGAATGTGGGGAGTGCACATAATTATAATGCCACTGGGCTCAGTTGGATGTATCCCACAGCCCATAGTTTGGAGACCCCTGTGCTAATTAAAAGTCATTCGGCAAAGACTGTTCACGTCTTGATGGGGTTCACACTGAAAACCATGTTTACAGGATAACATTTTAGCATTTAAGCTGGAGAGGACGCTGAAAATATCAGTGGTTATGCGCACCACCACGAGTTTTTTGTTCACTGCCTCTTGAAACAAAGTGACTGTGCAGTTTCCCTTGGACTTCCTTGAGAAGAGTTCGTGTGCCATCCGACCCTCCTAACCCTAACCCTGGAGAATATTATGTGACTGATCGGGATCCTTCTTTTGCACAACTGTTCCGGAGCAATTTTCATTGCATGGGAAGGAATGGGTAAAAACCTAATGAGCATACATTATGGCTGGTGTTTATTATTATTTTTTTAAGATAACTGCACAATAGCACATGGGAAGATCAGATTTCTATGATTCTCCTGGAGAGCTGCCATGCCACACACAGAGTACCAGATGTCTCCCATAGCTTCCCAAGATATGCTGGCGGGAGAATCAGCAGGGAGAGATGCAAGCTGTTGAATTTGTGTGGGTGCACCATATTCCACCTGATGTGTTTTGCTCCTTGGAGGTTCAATTATATCTGCTTGCTTGACTTTTGGACAACATGTCCCTGAAAAGATCACCTCTTAAAACAACCTTACATTGTGCATTAGGACACCGATCCTTTTTTGTACTTTACAATTTTGTCATAATTAACAATGCATGTTTAATGGGAATAATTGTGAACCAGGAGGGTTTGCATATTGATCCAAAGTTATTACCATCAACACACTTGTATCCCTCCCAGTCCAAAATGGAGTAGACAGGATCCCCCCCTTTTCTCCTCATGTCAGCCTCATGAGGCAGGTTAGGCTGATAGACATTGAGTGGCTCCATCTCACTCACTGAACTTCACGGCTGAGTGGGATGAGCCAAAGTCTTTTTGGCCCAAGTCCAACATTCTTTCTAAAACACACTGTTAGGCTTCACCTTATGCCATAGACATAAAAATGTATGCATTGAAGCTGGGGATCACCGCTGCCGCTGGGGTAAAATGTTTGGAAAAGGGGGTTTTGTACTTACCGGGGCCTCCGGAGGGTGCAGGGAGGCCTGTGGACCCTTCCGCAGGCCTCCCCAAGCTGTAGTGGCAATTTATGACCATTTTTGGTTTTCACCAAAACCTTTGGAGTGTGAAGGAGGCAATTTTGGGGTACCCTCCTGTCATGCGGAATGGAGCAGAACTCCCCCTTCTAACATTGCCAGGACCAATTTCTATTACCACTGGATTTGGCAGGCTAGCGCTTATTCCCCATTAACGATCCCCCAGCAGAGTAGGATTGCTGCTAAAGAAACTTTTATTAGAACCTTTTTATAAACAATGAGCTAAGCTCACTGATTAAAACAATTTTTGAATTCAAATACACAGTACGCTCTACCAAATCAGCTTTCAGGACGTTTGCTTTTCAGTGTTGTTCCTACGATGGTGCTCTTTCAGGGATAGGTTTGATCTTCTCTCACAGCATTTGGCTCGCAGTTTGCTTCAGAGAAGCCCTCTTCTTCCCTTGCCACAGTGGAGTCCTCCCTCAACATTCCATTTCAACTGCCTTCTTTAACTGCCTTTCTCCACTTCTTAGTGGACAGTGTGGAATGAGCAGCACAAAGCCTCCTGTCACAAAACCTCACTAAGCTTTTCCTCCCTCTCTAAATTCAGATAGATCAGTGGTTCTCAAACTTTTTAGCATCGGGACCCACTTTTTAAAATGACACTCTATCGGGACCCACCTAGCTTTACGAGACGCTCAAACATTAATCTCCCTATATTTACACAAGATTGCAAACTGCAGGAGCTCAGCTGTTTGTGGAGTAATTAGCAGCTATCTTGCAAACTGCAGGAGCTCAGCTCTTTGAAGGGCAATTAGCAGCTATCTGATTTTTGAATAGCCTCAGGGCTTGTGGCAATTACATATCTGATCTTTCCATCACCTGGGACCCACCAGAAATCAGGTCATGACCCACCAAGTGGGTCCCGATCCACAGTTTGAGAAACACTGAGATAGATCACTTAAGTCAAAACAAAGTGCTTCATCCCCTGTGACCCAACTGTTCCATTCCTTCACCAACCTCACATTCACTATCTTGACACCTCCTGTCCTATGATTCTGCCTTCTATTATTGTGATAATATGGCCTCCCACAAATCTGTGTACTTCATTATATGATAGACAACGGGCAGCCCAATCCAGCCTAAGGCCTCAGCGGCACAATTCAGTCACAAAAGCAGCCTAAGTGCCTTAGGCGGAAGTTAGGACTGAATTGTGCCATTGAGGCCGAATTTGTGCTGCAATTGTGACAGACATAGGATGGGTTAAGGAAAGTTGACCAATTCCGTCCTAAGTTCAGCCTAAGAGCTATTCCATCCTAAGTTTGGCCTAAAAGTGGGCGTGTCGGGGGCGTGTTGGGGGCGGTTACGAATTTGGGTCAGATTCCAGACACTGGAGAGCTCCGACATGCCCCCTCGAGCACAACTATGGCACAAAATTTAGGTCGACAAAAAAGGTGGACTCAAATTTGGGGAGACCCATAGGAGCCATTTTACCTTACACACTCCAGCCCTCTCCTGAAAAGTTCTAACACCCTACTCCTGAGTTATGCCTGAGTTAGGACAGAATAGCTGTGGCATAACTCTGGACATGGACACAGATAGTTACCCAATCCGAAGCCAGCCGCACCCAGCCTCTTTCCCACAAAAGCCAAGCCCCAGCCCTCCATTCTCTCTCTTTCTCTGAGCACGTGGCGTGGGGTCCTGTCCCCCAGCAGCCACAAAGTGGGACTTTGTTGGTGGAGGGCAAAATTCACAAACACCCCACTTCTCTCTTCTCCTCTCCTCTCTGCCCCCCTCTAGGGCAGAGAGGGCTGTTCAGGCTGTGGCCAAACTGTTTACAGCTGTGCCTGGGCAGCTGCCGCCTTGCAAGCATTTGCTAACCCATGTCTTTCTCCCAGCCTCTCTCTCCCCCCCCCCACAGGCAACAACACCAGCAGGTAAGAGCAGGGTCTGGGATGGCATGTGTTATGACTTCTGCCTGTTCATTGCAATATATGTTTGACTTTAGCCTGTTCATGCCTATATGTAGGACTTCTGCCTGTGTAAGCCATACCGTAGGACTTCTGCCTTTGTTTGCCATAATGTTGGACTTCTACCTTTTCATGCCAATATGTATGACTTCTGCCTGTGTTTGCCTTTATGTAGTACGTCTGCCTGTCAGCACACATATATGATAGCTGCCTCTTTACCAATGTGTCCTCTGATAGCTGCCCATTGCCATGTGAGCAGACAAATATGTGTTTGTGTAAATGTGACTTGCCTGTTAACAAAGGTGTGTTTACTAACCCGCAGCCTTGCCCCCATAGGGTCTACAACAGGTCAGTTATGATGTGCTAGCCATGTATGTAGTTGTGCTGTGTTTTCTCTCCTTCACTGTTGTCCTTTGCAGGATCATGCCCTTCTGACGTCCAGGTAAGCTCCTCACACTGTGACAAGCTCGTTATACCTAGCAGCTGTATAATCTGATCTCTCTCTGCAGGCTTTTGCAACCGACACACTGGCTTGTCTTCAAAGGCGACTGCTACCACATACCAGCTGACATGTAACTCCCCCTTGTTTTTTGTCTCCCCAGGAATGTCCACTACCACCTACCTTCCTGGGAGCACCCCTGGGGCTCCAGGCAGGGTGCCCCACTGTCATCTGCCTCGATGCTGCCAGAGGTCAGGGTGCCAGCCCTGCAACCCTCCTCAGCTGCTGCTGCTGCTGCACCTCCCTGGCTGTCCTACTTGCTGTCCCTCCCCTTTCTATGGAGCAGGCTGTGGTTCCACAGGGGAAGAGCCTGCGTCTCCAGGTCCATGGGGCACGTGTGCTGCTGCTGCTTTCAGATTGGCTGCTGTGACTACCCCTGGCAGCCTCGCCTGGCCATCTCTGCTACCATTCCAGAACAATAAAGATGCCCCTCGGGCAGAGCCCCCTTGTGCTCAATGTTACACAAGCATTGCCCCACACACACAGACACAGCGCCCAGCACACAAGCCCCTGCATGAATCCCATCCAGGGATTGCCACTCTCTTCCCAGGGAGACCACAGCAGGGGGGCTGCCAGACCCTCAGGGCTCAGAGGGGAGTGGGGAGATGGGGGGCCTCTCAGGCAGGCAAAAATGACAGGCGACATGGCGCCCATACTGGATCTGCTTGCGTCCGCTACGTCCGTGAAGAGCCCTTTAGGCAACCGGGGCTGTCACCCGCCCACAGTCCGCCCGTCAACGGCGTCCGTTCCGCCCACGGTCTGCCCGTCAACGGCGTCCGTTCCGCCCAAGGTCCATCTGCATAAGAGGCGCCCATTCCTGCATTGCCTTCATCTGCGAAGTGACCCCTGTGTCCCTATTAGTCTCTGCAGACCCCTCTCCCTGTATCCCTCTCCCACCAGCCTTGTAGTCTGTCTGTTTCTGACCCACCCATGTCCCTCCCCAGCACCCCTGTCCGCCTGCCTGTGTGTCTGCCTCCCATTCCCTGATGATGGAAGCTGGCAACCCCCCACCCCGCCAGTGCGCCTGCCGTGAGGCGCCGACGTCGCCCCATCTGGGGGTGTGATGAGCTGCGTGAGCCCTTCCCGCTCGCAGCAGACAGGCCCAAGGCATCTCTCGGTCTTGGCCGGGGCACAGAGCAGAAGGCACGCTGGGATGCCTTCTTTGTGGGCATAGCCACGGCCCTGGAGGCCCAGGGCTTCAGGCGGCGCACGGGCAAGTCATGTCAGAGGCGGTTCCAGCCATCATGAGACCCCCTTGTGTGTGACGTTCCCACCCCCCTCCTTCCCTTCTCTCCCCCGCTCCCCCCCTATGAATCCCACGTGCAGCCTCAACGTGGTATGGGGGTGGCAACACCTGTTGCAGGTAGGAGGGCTGTGGCACTCCCCCCTGCAGCAGGTGGCTAATGCACAGGGTGCCCTGGGGCAACTGGCACTGGCACAACCTCTGCCCTTCAGCTGACTGTCGCACGCCCAGTGCCTGCAGGCCCACCTGTGGCTGCCCATCTGCTGCGAACGCTGCAGCAGCTGTGGTAGGTGCACACAGACGAGCTCAGGAGGGGGCTCTTCGCTTCCACAAGACTGACACCTCACCACAGGAGCCTGCCTGCCTCTGTGGTAAGTTTTGCCTCGATCCTGGGCTTGTGCTGGCGCACTGCTCTTGCCTCCTGCCTACCTCAGGCATAGTTGCAGCCTAACTCAGCCCAATCTTAGGCCACAGTTATGCCACACTTGGGCCTCAGTTGTGCCTGACTTGTGCTGAGTTGGGCTGGACTGAGCCCTTAATCTGCTCAAAGGCACAGATTACAGTGCAGTAGTAAAACATCTTTTGTTTAAACACATGTGAAGGTTAAATTATTTGCTCCTTCCACATCCACAGGCAATTCTCACAGAGGTTCAGAGTGAGCTGAAAAATCACATTGCCTCATAAAATCGAACACATTCAGCAATAAGAAAGTAATTATTTTGGTGTGAATCACACTTGGAACATCTGGACATGATGGTATAATAGTCTCTAAGCTGAGGGCTTACGGTGTTGAGATGCTTCTTGATACAACCAACATAAAGGGCTTACGGTGTTGAGATGCTTCTTGATACCATATTGTTGCTTGTGAGCTACTTTTTAGACGATGTTCAATGTGTGACAGGTCTCATTGCCTCAAGAGTCACGTAATGAGTGCAGGTTTTCTCCGTTGTTAGAAACAGAACATAACACACAACACCATTTACGATTTCACTAAACACTGAAATAAACTCCAAAGTTCCATTCAAATTGAACAACTTAAGCAATTCACTTTTGAGTCTAATTGGGTGAACTTTATGTACCCAACTAAAATATTTTACTATCTTGCATTGTTAATTGGACAAAAAAAGAAAAAAGAAAAGAAACCCACATGTAGTGTGGAACTTGGCAGGGAAATAACTTTCAATAATATAATTGGAAAGGAATGCCTAAGGAAAGCAATACTTTTTTCACCCGGGAGAATTAAAATATTTTGAGATCCCAGCAGAGGTAAAGAAAATAATAAGGTGGTGTGAGTAACAAACACCTGATACCATCTTGGAATCTCTACATGGGACATATAAAGAAGCTGGTAAGATTTGGAAAGCTACTAGGAGCTAGGTCAAATGGTAATCAAGAATACAGTCTTTTTGTTTAACTTGTGATTGTAGTAGAATTTCATTGAGCCTAATCTGATGGACTTTTCACCCTACCAAAGCTTCTAACATGTAAAATGTGTTTGGCCTAACTGAGAAACAATCTACACATTATACAAAATGAGGACAACTGATAAAATTCTGAACAGTACCACATCAGGAGGGGTCACACTTCTTTTTGTAACAACCAACAAACACTTCAGAGAGATCCATTTGGCATAGCCCTTGCTCACAACAGACAAGCTGAAGATGTGTTTGCTAACATGTGAAGTCAATTCAGCGAATACACCTGCATCAGATTCTGATGCTAGGCAATTGCCTCATGACCCAATGTATATTTGCATAATTGCATTGCATCTCTTGTGAAGGATGTGCACATGTATCATTGATTTCTTTTCCATTTAAGTGGAAGAGGTCAGTGGGAAAATATGAAGTTCCAAGTTCTGTATGTTTTCAAGGGGAAAATACACTCACATTTGCACCCTTCAGAAGTTACAGTATGTAGTATGCATGTGTTTTCTATTCTGGAATCCATACACATGCTGTACCAAGTTTTCTCATACACACATTTCTGTGGTTATCATTCAATATTCCGGTAGATCAATTTAAAACATTTTGAAGCATGTGAAAAACCCTACCTTTGTAGTCCCTTGGGTTTTTTTCATACAAGTTCACAGCCAAAAACATGTTGTTTCTTTAGGGTCATTTGGGGGCATTCTTTCTTCTTCACTGTAAAATCCCAGTCAATCAAGTTTTATGTAGTAGATGTGATGATATCACAGTGCAACATAACCAATCAGATTTTTCTACTTCATGACATCACCAAGGGCAAATCAATCAGATTTGGCTACCCTATGATATCACTGAAGGCAAAGTGATATCACTTGAAAGGCATGAAAGGAAGATGGAATGCTTCCTCCTTGCTGGGGCAAACAGACTGATGTTGTCTGCCTCTGCTGCGCTGGTAGTCCAATTCCTCACCAGCTCTGCAAAACAAGACAATTCTAGTTGCATTTCGTTGTGCCTGACTAATTGTGTCAGAATAGGGATGTGCATCCAGGAAAAGCAATTCAGTGCATATCCACATTACGACATGCATCCAAAAGAAGAGGTGTCATCTATCGCTTTCAGCATCGCTTTCAATCAAATGCACATCTGGATGCACTTTCCATCCACATTCTGCTTCTGCTGTGATTAGCCAACTGGATTTTAGGCCAGGGAGGGAGCATTAGCCTTTACCTCAGCTATGGGGCCAGCCCACATCTTGCACGGATCAACTTGCATGAATTCAAGTACAAGTTGGTTACCCCTTATCCATGTACACCCCAATGAACATGCCAGACAGGTGCTTGGGGTATATGGTTGCTTTATTAACTGTTATAACAAATAAATGCAGCAGGGCACTAACTATAAACACCCACCGTGGCGTGCAGGCAGCTAGGCTGGGGAAAACGGTACCTAGCCGTCTGCCTCCCCCAAGATCTAAACGGGCATCACATCCTGTCTCAAGGTACGCTTGGTCCATGACCAAGCTACCTATCCCTGCCAACCTTGAAGGGTCGAGGCAGCTGGACAGCTCAGACCAATCTCAGGAGATTCCTTAAGGTGACCATTGCAAATCCAGCCTGGGGGTTTGCCAGCCAGCCTCACCGATCCGGTTCGGCATTGTCAGAGCAGTCCTGGCTTACCCCCTGACCTTGCTTACCTCAGGGTGTATGCCAACTAAGCCCTCCCTGGCTACCCCTACCTGCATGCCACCTACCTAAGCAACCTATCTAAAAACTAACACGGTGACAACCTAATTTGTAGCCCTCCACAAACCCACAGGCTGGGTTAGGAGAAAAACCCAAAAACGAAAGGCCAATCAGGTCGATGGAAAAAAAAATCCTACCCGGCTCCCAATAAAGGGCAACCAGCTAGTCTCAGCCTGAAAGGAGGGAGGGAGGGGCACGGCGACCAGGGTGGGACTGAGGACAGCAAGCACGCTCGGCTTGCTCCATCCTCCCTCAGTCCCACCCCGAGATATGAGCAGCCAATCGGCTGCTGCCACAAGCCCCGTCCAGCGTGCAGGGGCCGAAGAGGACAACGCGCGGCGGCTCCACGAAATGGGCCACTGCACCTTATCCAGACATCCGAAATCCAGACTATTCTGAAATCCAGACATTTTTGGGACTATGACTTTAAAAACAAGCTTTTTCTAGCACCTGTCTGGCATAGCGCATGGCATGCTGGGGCACAAAATTATTAATAATGTATCAAATTACCTTCAGGCTATGAGTATAAGGGCTCAGTCCAGCCTAACTCAGGCACAGTTGAGGCCCAATTGTGGCCCAATTGTGGCCCAAACTAGGACCGAGTTAGGCTGCAACTGTGCCTGAGTTAGGCTGGAGGCAACAGCATTGGGCCAGGATCGCGGCAAAACTTACCGCAGAGGCAGGCAGGCTCCTGTGGGGAGCTGTCAGTCTTGTGGAAGCGAAGAGCCCCCTCCTCAGCCCGTCTGCGTGCACCTACCACAGCTGCTGCAGCGGTTGCAGCAGATGGGCAGCCACAGGCGGGCCTGCAGGCACTGCGCGTTTGACAGTCAGCTGAAGGGCAGAGGTTGTGCCAGTGCCAGCTGCCCCAGGGCACCCTGGGCATCAGCCACCTGCCGCAGGGGGGAGTGCGACTGCCCTCCCTCCTGCAGACTGCGATGCCACCCCCAAGCCACGGTGAGGCTGCACGTGGGAGTCATGGGGGGGTGAGCGGGGGAGAGAAGGGAAGGAGGGGGTGGGAACGGCACGCACAAGGGGGGGGTCTCATGAGGTCTGGAACCGCCTCTGCCAGGACATGCCCGTGCGCTGCCTGAAGCCCTGGGCCTCAAGGGCCGTGGCAATGCCCACAAAGAAGGCATCCCAGCATGCCTTCTGCTCCGTGCCCCGGCCAAGACCGAGAGATGCCGTGGGCTTGTCTGCTGCGAGCGGGAAGGGCTCACGCAGCTCATCACACCCCCAGATGGGGCAACGTCGGCACCTTGCGGCAGGCGCTCTGGCGGCATGGGGGGTGCCAGAGTCCATCATCAGGGAGGGGAGGCAGGCACACTGACAGGGGGTGCTGGGGAGGGGCACGGGTGGGTCAGAAACAGACAGACAACACGGCTGGTGGGAGAGGGATACAGGGAGAGGGGTCTGCAGAGACCGATAGGGGCACAGAGGGCACTTCGCAGATGGAGGCAATGCAGGAACGGGCGCCTCTCATGCAGACGGACCGAGGGCGGACACGGACGCCGTTGATGGGCGGAAACGGACGCCGGTGACGGGCGGACAGAGGGCGGAAACGGACGCTGGTGACGGGCGGACACGGACGCCGGTGATGGGCGGACCGAGGGTGGGTGAGAGCCCCGGTTGCTGAAAGGGCTCTTCACGGACGTGGCGGACGTGCGCCACAGTGCCCGTCAGTGTTTGCCTGCCTGACAGGCCCCCCAACTCCCCCCTCCCCTCTGGTCCCAGAGGGTCCGGCAGCCCCCCTGCTGTGTTCTCCCAGGGATGGCTGTGGCGGACCCTGGCTGGGATTCATGCAGAGGCTTGTGTGCTGGGGCCTGCCTGTGTGGGTGTGTGGGGCAGTGCTTGTGCAACATTGGGGACATGTGTTTCCAGGGGCATCTTTATTGTTCTGGAACAGTGGCAGAGATGGCCGGGCGTGGCTGCCAGGGGTAGGCACAGCAGCCTCTAGGACCACAGCAGCAGCATCAGGCGAGCCCCATGGACCTGGAGATGCGGGCTCTTCCCCTGTGGAACCACGGCCTGCTCCATAGAAAGGGGAGGGACAGCAAGTAGGCAGCCAGGGCGGTGGGGCAGCAGCAGCAGCTGAGGTGGGTTGCAGGGCAGGCTCCCAGACCTCTCTGGCAGCATCAAGGCAGGTGACCGTGGGGCAACCAGACTGCAGGCCCAGGGGTGCTCCCCGGACGGTTTGTGGTAGTGGGCATTCCTGGGGGGACGAACAACATGGGGGTGTTCCATGGCAGCTGCTGCGTGGTAGCAATCGCCATTGAAGAGGAGCCAGTGTGCCAGTTGCAAAGGTCTGCAGGGAGAGAAATCAAACACAGCTGAGTGGTGTGAGACACATAGCCTGGTCTGCGCTCCTTCCCTGGGTGTACGGTGAGCATGATCCTGTAAGGGAAAGGGGTCAAAGAGAGAGACAACAACACAACTTGGGGGTCACAACCATGGCAATCCTAGCAATACTGACCTGTCGGTAGACCCTGTAGAGAAAAGAGGGGGGGGGAACAGCTGGTGTCTACATATGGGTTACAGTTCCACACTCATGGCATTGTGTGCTCACATTAATACAGGCAGCTATGAGACAAGACATTGGTATAGAGGCATATCATGGCAGGCTATGCAGGCAGCTATGAGACAAGACATTGGTATAGAGGCATATCATGGCAGGCTATGCAGGCAGCTATGAGACAAGACATTGGTATAGAGGCATATCATAGCAGGCTATGCAGGCAGCTATGAGACAAGACATTGGTATAGAGGCATGTATCCTACCTATATTTCTCTATGCAGAGAGGCAGACGTCAGACCACATGTCAGCACAAACCCTGCACTTACCTGCTGGTGTTGTTGCCTGTATGGGGGGGGGGAGAGAGGGGCTGGGAGAAAGACATGGGTTAGCAAACACTTGCATGGAGACAGCTGCCCAGGCACAGCAGTAAACAGTTTGGCCACAGGCAGAACAGCCCTCTCTGCCCTAGTGGGGGGCAGAGAGGAGAGAGGAGAAGAGAGAAGTGGGGTGTTAGAAAAGTTTTCAAAGTCCCACTTTGTGGCTGCTGGGGGACAGAACCCCACGCCACGTGCTCAGAGAGAGAGAGAGAGAGAGTGGAGGGCTGGGGCTGGGCTTTTGTGGGAAAGAGGCTGGGTGGGGCTGGGTGCTGATAGGGTAACTATTTGGGTCCATGTCCAGAGTTAGGCCACACCTGTTCGGTCCTAACTCAGGCCCAACTCGGGCCCAGGGTGTTAGAACTTTTCAGGAGAGGGCTGGTGTGGGTAAGGTAAAATGGCTCCTATGGGTCTCCTCACATTTGGGTCCACCCTTTTTGCTGGCCCAAATTTTGGGCCTGAGTTGGGCTCGAGGGGGCGTGTCAGTGGCTCTCCAGTGTCTGGAACCGGACCAAAATTCGTAACCGCCCCCGTCACACCCCCGACACGCCCCCAACACACCCACTTTTAGGCTGCAATTGTGCCTGAATTGTGCAATTGTGCCTGAATTGTACCGCAGTTGCCTTGGGCTGGACCGGGCTGCAATTCAGTCACAATTGCAGCCCAACTCAGGCACAATTCAGGCACAACTCGGGCCTAAAGCACTTGGGCTGCAATTGTGCCTGAATTGTACCGCAGTTGCCTTGGGCTGGACCGGGCTGTAAGTTGTATATGAGAAATAAATGAATTTTGTGTTTAGACTTGGGTCCCATCCCACAAGATATCTCATATGTATGCAAATATTCCAAAATCTAGACAAATCTGAAATCCAGACAACTTCCCCTCCCAAGCAGTCCAGATAAGAGTTACTCAATATGTATGTATGTATGTATGTATGTATGTATGTATGTATGTATGTATGTATGTATATGTTTCCTCAGTTGTCTTAGTTCCCACCTGTCTCTCGTACTGTGCCTTTAGTTCCTAAATAGAAGTACATATTAGTTGGCTTTAAGGGAGTTCCAACTACACACAATGTTGGCTTTACGCGCTGACCTTGGAACATAACCCTTGCATAAGATGTGGGCTAACTGTACCCTCTATCCCAGTGTTTCTCAAACTTGATTTCTGGTGGGTCCCAGGTGATGAGGCTATTCAAAAATCAGATAGCTGCTAATTGCCATTCAAAGAGCTGAGCTCCTGCAGTTTGCAAGGAGCTGAGCTCCTGAAGTTTGCAAGCTTGTGTAAATATAGGGAAATAAATGTTTGAGCATCTCATAAAGCTAGGAGGGTCCCGATAGAGTGTCATTTTAAAAAGTGGGTCCCGGTGCTAAAACGTTTGAGAACCACTGCTCTATCCTTTGATATCCACCTCTCTGCAACACATTCACAAGTTCTTGCAAAGAGGCGCACACAATTATTGAAAGAGAAAATGCTATCTCATGGGGGACAGCACCAGAGTACAAAATGCAACATTTGAATCCACCCTTGGTCTCCTTCTTGCCTCCCCTCTTCCCTGCCCATTACCTTTGTTGCCCTTTTCACGCTCTCTCTTCTGCTTTCTTTCCCTTTTCTAATGCTAATGACTGAAATGCAGTCTATTGGTTTATACAGGTCTAAAATATTTGTAAATGCTCTGCCTTTTCTGATATGTTTTATACAATACGAAGCTTGACTTAATCACACAAAGCCAGCATGAGGATTTTAATAAATTCACACACATAAAGAGAATACAACATTCAAAGATGCACCATTCAAACTCATTAAATCCCTCAAGTTTGAAAGTCCTGTTAAATATTTATTTCCGTTTTCCTTACCATTTTTATTCAGTCTCTCTCTCTCTCTCTCTCTCTCTCTCTCTCTCTCTCTCTCTCTCTCTCTCCAACATGCTGGGATGATGGAAAAAGGAACACTTTTCTATAGCAAGCCCCTAGTGTTTTTATGTTTTATAAAGCATCTGGTACTAACACTCCATAAAAGGAAAGTTATTTTGTGTTTTTCAGCCCCCAAAACGCTGTTTTGATTACCATATATATAGCAATGTTAGTGCAAACAGGGCTTTAAAATTCTTAGCTCATTCTTCTTCACAAACAATTCTTCAAGGAAGGTTATTGGTATTTTACTGTTGGAGAAATATGATTGGGAGAACATGAAGTCTAAGGGTGGATTTGAGTTTAAGGTACCCTGGAGTGAGTCCAACATGCACCATTCATGGTGGCTCTCTCACAGATATTGCCTCAGGGGTATTTTACACTTTACAACCCCAGGTCTCCTTGCCCCAGCTAGACCTGCTTCCTGTGAAAGAACATGTAAAGGACCCATGGTATGAAGAAAAAGACAAATGTGAAATGGAGTTAAATGTCACTGAAGGTTACTTCAGAATGTATTCGGAAGGCCATTTCACATAGCACATCATAGAAAACTTGAGTTTGCCACAATCCACCCTTTACAGGGAATTGGCAGTCAATTACAGTATATCTTTCTGACAAGTGTACCCATATATCTGTCATCTTCACATTTTACATTATTAGGGGTGTGCTTAGAAGAGCTTAAGCATACACCTAAATATGCACTATGTGAAGTGCCCTGAGATATTTTTGTTCATTATGAGAACCTGACTCCTGGATTCAAAAGAAAACAAAGAAAAGCACCTGATTTTAGTAGGAATTTACACAATCGATGTGCACGGTTATATTTCTGTAGATTATTACCTGGATTTGGGAGCAATGTTTGCGGATTTGTTGTTAAGCATAGGAAGGTTTTGGCAGTAAGTACATGGAAGGGTTTGGAGGTTTGCTTTGTCAGCACTCCACTGAAGAGCACAACATGAGCTATTATGTGCAAAAACACAAACATAGGCACACACCATTCATTAACCTTCTGGAGACAACCAGCAATGAAATTCAGTGAGAGGAACCAGCAGTCCTACAGAGGCTCTAGAACTGACGCTCCTCCAAAATGATTTATGGAAAGTTAGAAAAAGCTTTTCCAAGTCTGTGGGGCTGGATCTGAAAATAGGCTGCAAAATGAAGGGATAGGATCTAGCATGTACCCTCACCACCAGATTCCTCCCCTCCCACAGCTGCCTCGCTCCATTCCTCCCCCTCCTCACCCAACCTTGCCCCCCTCCTTGCCTGTCCCTGCCGTGGCGGGGTCAATGTGATGGATGGGAGGCACTCCCAAAATGGCCACTAATTGAGCATTCTACATGCTGTCAGTGGCCATTTTTCAATGGCGGAACTCAACTCTGTGGCTGCAAAGTGCTTCAGCTAGCAGCCCAATCCTACTACACAGGAATGGGCTGCCTGTCTAACATTTCATGCTTTCATGTGGCTAGAAATATTCTTGTTGCTCAAAGCTTTTACTTAAAACATCTGAACTGATTTTGGGCGCAATCCTGACGATCATGCCGGTGACAGAATGAGTGTTCCGTCGCCGGCAGCAGTCGCAAACGTGCCGGAAAGCATGTTTTTGACTACTCTGGAGCAAGGAAGGCCAGCGCAGAGGCCGGCCTCCCTCGCTCCATCATTTGAGTGCCTGTGCATCCACTGGATGAGGTGAGTCGGGATCCGGCTGGCGCGGGGGCGGTTCGGCAGGCGAGGGAAGGGGGGCCATAGGCCTAACTGGCCCGGGAGGGGACGGGGGATGGCCTCGGTCATATCCCCGTTCCCCCCGGGCCGGCTAGGCCTTTACACGGCCTCCTCTACCTCTGCCAGCTATTTAGCTGGCGGAAATCCGAGGAAGCCAATCGGGCCGACTTGGATTTACACCTGGGGAAGGGGATGAGCATCCCCTTCCCTGAGTAGACCTCCAGCCCAGCGGCAGAATGGCTGCTGGGGCTCAGGATCCGGTGGGCGGCCATGGGCCACCCGCTGGATCCTTGTGCTGGATTGCACTGCCCATCTGTTGTCTTACCTTATTTTTGACTTCTAGATACTTTTATCACTGGTTTATTACTATTTGTGTTTTTTGTACTGTGGTTTTATTGCTGTGAATGATTGTTGATTGTTCAGCTATCTTGTGAGGCTTTTTAGCCTGAAAGGCAGGATATAAATCTTAAACAAAATAAACTTCCAAGTAAGTGTGTGTAGGTAGAACTGCAGGCTTAATCTGGAAAGGCTTTTGTAGCTTTCTAGATGGAAGGCCACCAAGCCTTGGGTTGTCTTTAGAGAACTGCAGCAAAGTTAGCAAGTCTAACCCATGTGGCAGACCTCTTGAAGATTGCCCAACTGGTTCAGGGGGATTTTAAAATCGAATTCGACATGCTGCTTCTAGATTTACTTTTCACTACACCTTCAAAGGGCCAAGTGACCTGACTTGAGCAACCTTTTAACTTTTTTTGCAAATGTGATGCTAAACCGTTCACATTTGTCAAGCCACATTTTAGCCCAGACATCAATTAACAAATAGAGCAAAAACTTGGCAGGCACTAAAGCTGTCATCTGATGCAGAGCTGCTTCTCCAGCTCAGTCAATTTTCCACAGAGTGACTGTTGCTACTCTCTTTTGCCCCGATCTCTTGCTCTTTTAGTTCCTTTTTAATAAAGCCAGATAGAAGGGTGAGCAGCTTTTCTGGCCTCTCCTTGAATTGACTCCTTTTTTGAAATGAAAATGTAAAGGCAATATCTCTCTCTCTCTCTCTCTCTCTCTCTCTCTCTCTCTCTCTCTCTCTCTCTCTCTCTCTCATGCACACACACATACACACAGAGCACAATCCTGTGTAACTCCTGCACCGGTGTAACAGTAGATCCACAGGTGTAAGTGCACTTATGCCAGTGTAACTTGCCGTACGTCGATGAACGCAGGACAGACACCAGTGTAACCCCTCTCGGACACCACACATGCACAATTCAGACACAAGATAGATGCCAGCATAACTCTGCTGGTGCAGGGGGCATTTTGGGGCATTTGGACACCCCTGGAATGCCTCCTGCACCAGCAGAGTTGCACTGGCTTCCATCCTGCATCTGAACTGCACGTGCATGGCATCCGAGAGGGGTTACGCTGGTTTCCACTTTGCGTCCATCAGCATATGGCAAGTTACACTCGCATAAGTGCACTTACACTGGTGAATCTACTGTTACACCGGTGCAAGAATTACACAGGATTGCGCTGACACACTTCTACTATTATTAAAGAACTGTGAAGGAAGTAAAAATATTTGACTTCTCAAGCAAATATATGGTTCAGTATAAATAATTCAAAAGAGAAAAAAATAGCAAAAAACTATTGAAAGGAAGGTTGGATAGACGGGGAGTGTGAGCTTGAGCATTTGCCAGGGTCCCAAGACCTGCAAAGGGCCAATCCCAATAGTACTGCCGTTCTCATTTTCCACAGAGCACCAGAGAAGGTCAGAGTGAGAGATGGTACTCTGATTGTCGGCGCAATCCAGCATAAGTCTAGGGTGGCGGAACGAGCATTCCACCGCCCTAAGCAAAGCACGCTGTAAAGCACGTTTGTGACTACTTGAGAGCAGGGAAGGCCGGCACAAGGCAGGCCTACCCTGCTCCTCCGCCGGAGCGCCCGAAGGACCGCCGCCGGACCCAGGTAAGGATCCAGTGGGTGGGGGGGCACGGATCGGTGGGGGAGGGAAGGTGCCTATAGGTCCAGCCAGGCCGGGAGGGGGAGGGGGACGGCCTCGGCTGTATCTTGACCCCTGTCACGCGGCTGGGCCTTTACACGGCCTTCTCTTACTTCCGCCTACGATTTTGCTGGTGGAAATCCGAGGAGGCCAATTGGTCCCAGCGCCATTTACACTCGGGGAAGGGGACGGGTGTCCCCTTCCCCGAGTAGACCTCCGGCCAAGCGGGAGCCTACCCGCAGCGGAGCACAGGATCCGGCGGGCGGACTGGGCTGCCCGACGGATCCTTAGGCAGGATTGTGCTGTGTTTCATGTAACTTAAAAGGGTCGCCAAAGTCTGAGAGCCAGCACAGGATAAAAAGTGTACACCTGCCTTGGGTGCACTGCTCACACCATACAGTGGATCCCATCTTCCACAAATTGCCTATATTCTTTCTCTGGTTATGACACAGGCCTGTACTACAGCCTGGTTTACATGAATGTGTCCTTCAATTTTTGTTATCCAGCTGGATAGGTATTATGAAGAGACTGAATATATCAGAATAATGACGCAATCCTGTGTAATGATACACGCCTGGCCTAAAGGGCCTGCTGCTGTATCCTATGCCTTGGGGCAGACTGGGAGCACCTTGGGAGAAGGGGATGTTCATCCCCTACCCTGGGTGCTAGCCGGCCAGGGCCGTATGGGCCCCCTTGGATGTATGCCAGCTCTGAAGCTGACATACATCTGGGGTGGGGGAATAAGGCTGGCCAGGCTTGGGAACGGGCTGAGGATATCATTGGTGCGCCGCCGGGGAAGAGTAGTCAGCCGCCGGGATGAAGACTTGGCCAAGGCGGGGGGGGGAGTTTGGGCGGCTGCAAAAACAGTCGCCAGCCAGGATGAAGATGTGAGGGGCAGTTCCAGTGGCCACGGAGAGTGGCAAAAAATGGCGGCAGCGAAAAGACGCAGCGGCACAGTAAGCAGCTTCGTTTTTTAAAAAATAAGCATTTTGGGGGGCAAAAATAAATAATTAATTTACAAAATTTGGGTGACCTAACACATGGCAAATGGAAAAAATGGGGGGGTCCTAGTTTGGGTTGCCCAAAATATGGTAACCCTAGTTATTAACAAAGTAGTTCTTTTGCATGGAATCTGTTTCTGAAAGCAAACTAAAAGTCATCCTTCCAGCTGACTGACACAAGATCACCTAGATTCAGAACTGCACTTTCCCTTTCAGCAAAGTAATACAAAATGGCAGCACAGCTAACTTTGAAGTGGCTGAACTGGATGCCCTCACCAACACTATGAACTAACATATGCAAATAAACAATGGGTCTTCCATCCCTCCCATCGAAAGAGGTGACAACCCTATTAATCATGGCATGAAGCTGGGCTTTAGGACTGTATATTGTCATTTTCCCCATGGTGCAATTTCTAATTTAATTTTGCAGACAGACAAGAAAGAGAAAGGAACAGGGCACCTGAACCCAATATCTGTGATCAGTAAGAGAATAATAATAAGTTGCCTTTCTTGCTCTCAAATTGTTTGAGCTGCATAAATTTGATTCCGCCTAGAAGGAAAGAAAAATAGCTAAGTCTGAGAAATCATTTATGGAGAGCAGAAAAACTTTTTTTCAATTACATATTTTACATGCATTATTGTTATACAGTCAGACCTTTTTGTTCCCGGAACCCCAGTGGATTAAAAAAAAAAATAGTGTTATAGGAAAACCGGGGTGGGAGTAGGGAGCGGTGCCACATTAACTTTTTTCCAGCATCTTTGGCACTTCCCTCTTCCTGAATTTGTTTTAACTGACTGAAAAAAAGAAAAACCACTACTGGAAGCAACCTGTAGATGGCAGTTTCAGCAGGACTGCTCCTTTGGGGTAGGTTTGTGGGTATGGTAGTAGGAGATAGGATTTGTTCATGTGATGGTCACTCGGTGGAAACTTTAGTACACATGGTCCTTAAATGTAAACTGTATGATGATCTCCGTCAACAATATTTAGATCAATTTTGCATTCCTACCTGGAAACCAGAGATGGAGGTCATACGTTTTTTTATTATATGGGAAAGACCAGGAGCTCACCAAGATAGTGGCTAAATATCTTTATTTGGTTTTCTGCCGTCGAAGTGCATTACAGACTTCTAGCCTTACTAACGACCTAGAGATGTAAAAATAGACTGTTTTTCTTTCTTTTCTTTTCTTTTCTTTTCTTTTCTTTTCTAGCCAGTAGCTTGTGTCTCTGGAATGATGGTGACTGTGTATTGGTATATTTAACTTTTATGTTGTTTGTGATGCCAATAAAGGTTTAATTGAAAATTGGTTTCAGCAGTTTAAACACACCGGGAAGCGGCTGGCAGGCCCCCGACAGATTCCCGGTTGTGTGTGTGTGTGTGTGTGTTTTCCAGCGGTTTGAACGCGAACAGGAGGCAGGAAGTGGCTGGCAGGCCCCCAACAACACTGAAAAAAAGAGATAATGTGGTGTGGTTGGACTCCCTCTTCCACAGTTTTGCCACCCGTGTTGGGTCAAATTCATAGATGGAAAAACCATAGATAAAAAGGTCTGACTGTATTTTATCCTGGGCTAGTGAGGGGCTGGCATTGCTGGGTAGCTGCTAAGGGCCCACTTCTGTTCCACCTCTGAAACCACCTCTGTGCCCATAATTTTCATGTGTGGCAGTGGCAGAACAACTCTCTCAGGACTTACTCAGGTAGGATGGGGAGCTTGGATGGCAGTTTGCTGAAGGTCCCTTGAAACCTGGACCTGGTTCTAATTTTTTGAGAACTGCTTCCAATCCAAGATGGTTTATAACTATTACATTTTTCTTCTTAACAAACAGCTTTGAAAAATTAAGTGTTGTCAACTTCACCATCCTCTCCCAAAACAGCAGTAGCTACTGCATGTATGCTAGACTCAGTCCCCAAGGCGCTCTCAGCAGTAATGGTTGGGTCCACATGGATTAAGACAGAGGGGTTTGAGGCTGCAACTGTAGATTTTTTTTCCCCTGTGGATGACTTGTGAAACCAGATCAAAGTCATGCAAAGAAAACCCGAGGTAACGAATAATCAGTTTGAGGAAGAAGGAAACTTTGACTGAAAACATTTTTTTTTTTGTAATGCACAGAGCAAAAGCTATCATTTATGTGAGATTGTGAGCAACGTTGTACTTTGTTATGTCTCCCTAATGCGCTACCAGAGTGTGTAGAATTGTCTCCTAATGCGCCAGAAGGTAAAATTTAGCCCTCTAATTGAGTTCATATTGTGACCTGACATGGCTTAATAAAAAAGAATGATTTATAAAAATAAAAATTTAGGTAACCTCGGGAGCTGAGAAAGAGACTGGAGAAAACGTTTTCCTTAAAGTGAATCAGTTCAAAAGGCAGAAGCAGATGGTGTAGCAGCAGCTAAGGTAGGCTCGACATTCTCTGTGTCAGCCTCTGGTTATCAAAATGGAAGCAACTGTCTTCAACTGCATTTGCAGTCCAATGATCTTCAATTCATTTTTCACCTTCTGGTCCTCGGAAGGAGCAGCTGCATTGCAAGCATCATTGTAAATTGTAATATCACCTCTTCTCTTAAAAGTCAAAGCTGCAAACATTTTGCTCAGTCAGAGGCTGACAGGAAATTTGGCCATCTGAGTAGTTTCTCTGTAAAACAAAACAACTCCTATGGTGCGTGTTATTGTTTTATTTGTTGTGGTAAATACAAACCCAAGCTCAAAATGGCAATACTGTCGGACATGATGACTAAACATCCTCAATTCAGACATTTTGGGATTGATTAGACAAGATCCATCTTTACCATTCTCCCTCTCCATTAACTATGCTCCCATGTACAGCAAGTCCTCATTTAAAACCATTTCATTTTAAAGTTGTTGAGGGAAAAAAACGATTCCTGGGTGGAACCACTGGCTGTGTGGAGAACCCCATTCTCTGGCCTGGAAAGCAGAAGCATCGCCGGGGGGAGGGGAGGGGAGGGTGGGCCACTGGGCAACAAGTGGGGGTTGACAAAGCAGTAGGAGGGAACAACCATGTTGTTTTAGCAGCAGAAACAGCGGGCTGTGGAGACGGCGATTGGTTTGGCCCAACCTCCCGTCCTGCGTCTCCAAGGGGATTTGCAGTGGCGGTGATGTCACTTCCGGTGGTGACGACATGCCCCCCCCCACATTGCAACGCCACTGCTGGAAAGCTCACATTTATTTC
This sequence comes from Plestiodon gilberti rubricaudatus, assembly GCA_026170595.1. Taxonomy (NCBI): domain Eukaryota; kingdom Metazoa; phylum Chordata; class Lepidosauria; order Squamata; family Scincidae; genus Plestiodon; species Plestiodon gilberti. The sequence continues at coordinate 82,802,447 of JANXHW010000004.1, read as the reverse complement.
AATGCTTAATATTAGAAAGTGCTTGGGGTCTTTATTTAGAAGTTTTGGTGATGTCTTTGTGACTAGAAATATGCCGTAAACTCTTGTTTATGTATATCAATTAGTCTACATTAAAATTGGTTTTGTTATAAGTCGCTTCGCTTTAAGTTGCAGTTTCCATGAACCTGTTGACAACTTTAAGTGAGGACTTGCTGTATATCACAAATCATTTAATTCCTAGTAAAGGAAATAAAAGGTTTTATGTTTATTTGGAGATCCACCTACCCACCCTGATATTTTTGTGATGCTGGAATCTGAGCAGGCTTTCCAATAAAATCCAGCGGTAGACAGTGTCTATGTGGATAATGTCCATCCACTTGTAAGCTCATGTTGGCTGATTATAGATGTGAAAAACATATGCCAGTACAGGGTGACGGCCAAGAGAAGTCAGAAAGACATATGTTTCCCTCTCCTTTTCTAAGATCCAACCTATATATTGTGGTCACCATGGGGAACAGCATGTGGTGAATTTTACTTATACTCACAGACATTTACACTTCACAACACTCACTGTGTGAAGCGAGACTATTGTGGAGTGTGTTTTCATACATCTGCTCCAAATTATTTGTGGCTGCTAGTGGGGAGACTCTTGACATGACGGTTTGAATTCGCACAATGAGTGGTGCCAACTATTACAAGTGAAGAGCAGAAAGTTTTCTATGGGGATGCCAAACTGTGCAGTAACTGTAATATCCAGCTGAGCTCTAAGGCACAGCTCCTAAATGACAGAAAACAGAATTAGTGGCACAGCCAGCCGTGGGTGGGGTGGGGGCGGCAGCGTGTGCCGCTGGGGGCGGGAGCCCGTGACACTTCCCCATGATGTCATTAGCCCCACCCCCTCTGGGGGTGACATCACTTTGCAACCTTTTCCGGCTGAGAAAACGCCCCCCTTCTGCGTTTTTTCGGCGGGAAAAGACCACTATGAGGCTGGGCAGACGGGCGGGTGAGTCCTTGGTGCCTGTGGTGCCGAAAACAGCCGCCGCCATGTTCACCGTGCCTCCCCATTTGCCGCCGGAAGCGGGGGCCCTCCAGCATGCCACCTGGGGGCAGACCGCCCCCCCCATTCCTACACCACTGAACAGAATTTAATAGACACGCTTTGCATTACTCCAATGTGACACACTTGCAACTGCATATCATGTAGTTGTGGCTTGACTTAAGTCATTTTTGGAAACAAATGCTGTAAATATCTCTTGGAATAAATAAAAATAAATGCACAAAAGAATATACAGTAGTAGAATCTTAACATCCTGATGGTACACACCTGCATAAAAAATAAGGAGCATATATTTGCATGAGAAATGTACTGTACATGATGAAAAGCCTGAATGATAGCTCCAGCTTAGTTACTGAGGAAAGAGTACAGTCAGGACACATCTTATGCATGGGTTAGGTTCTGGAGTCACAGCATAAGGGGGGAATCATGTATAGTTGAAACTACCTTAAATCTAAAAAAAAATACATACTGTCTCTTTAAGATGTAAAATCACACTAACAGCCCAAATCCTACCTAACTCCCCACGTGGTGATGCAGCAGTGGAAGTGCAGCCTCCGTGGTATCCCACGGGGGAGTTTTGGCTGCTGGAGGTCTCCTCAGGGTAAGGGGACAGCCTCAGGGTAAGTCCCAGCAGCTGCTATTGGTCAATTTGGATCCGCACCAGCTCTATAGCTGACGTAAGTCTGAGTTGATCTGTGCAGGTAGATCAGGCCCGGGAAGGGGGTTTGGATTTGGTATGCCCCACCGCCACAGAACCCACCTGCCTCATGGGCCTGATCCCCTGCCCCATCTCCTTCCCGTTATAGTGAGTCAGACACACTGGCCCAATCAGCTAGGTGATCATTCCGCTATCAGCTTTGACTGGCAGTGCCTCTCCAAGGTTTCAGGCATGACCTTGCCAACAGTCAGAAGTGGATCCTAGGTCCTCATTCAGAAGTGGATCCTCACTTCAGAAGCAAGTCAACATTCAGAAGTGGATCCTCTGGTCAGATCTGCTACTGCATCGGGTTTGGCTTCGTGATATTCAGGTGGGGCAGATGACAGGGCCAGTAGGAAGGTTAGCAGGGATTTGGGGAGGGCAGCAACCCCCACCCTACCTTTGTTTTTTTTCCAGGCGATCACTTTGTTTAGGAGTGATGGGGCACAGCTTTCTGAGGAAGGTAATGAAATTGTCTTAGGTGACCTGCACCAGGGCATCCATTCCATTTTGGGCCGGTGAAAGCTAAGCTTCAGGCTTGCCTCTGGTGTGGCAGGTATAGTGCATGTGGGACAGAGAATAGGAGTAGGGATCTGGTGTACACCCTAAGAAGGTAAGCAAGAGTAGGGGAACCAGAACCGATCTCAAGAGGCTGTCTAGCTCTAGGATGCTTCAGTGATATTGTTGGTGATCCGTCAGGCTTGAATTGCAAAGTCCATCTCAAAGGCTGTCAGGCTTGGGATGGGTAGAGCAATTTGGCGATCCTCCTTCCAGGGTGTCATGCGGAGGGGAGCAAAACTCCCCCTTTTCCGCTGGTGACGTTGCCAGGGCCAATTACTATAACCACTGGATTTGGCAGGTTAGTGCTTTTTCCCCATTAATGATCACCCAGCACTGTAGGAATGCTTCTAAAGAAACTTTTATTAGAAGCTTTTGTATAAACAATGAGCTAAGCTCAAACTGGTTAAAACAATTTTTGAAGTAAACTACACACTACGCTCTACCAACTCAGTTTTCAGGAAGGTTGCTTCCCGGTGTTGTTCCTCAGATGGTGCTCTTTCAGGGAATAGTTTTGAGCTTCTCCTCTCCTAGAAAACCATCTGACCAGCAGTTTGCCTCAGTGAAGTCCTCCCTCAACATTCCATTTGCAATGGCTCTTCTTTAACTGCATTTTCCAACCACAGGAAGTTCTTTTAACCCTATAGTGTCTCCCTGATTTTCTCGTCCCCTTCCCGTTTCCCGGGTGCGGCATCAACACTATTCCCCGCTGTCCCCTGGCACCTTAGTGGGCACTGTGGAATGAGCAGAACACAGCCTTTTGTCACAAGACCTCACTGAGTTTTTCCTCCCTCTCTAGGTTCAGCTGGATCACTTAAGTGGAAACAAAGCAAGGCGCCCCCCACAGCGTTCCTTCCCCTGTGACCCAACTGTTCCATTCCTTCACCTAGCTTCCCCCTGACATTCACTATCTTGACACAGGGGTTGGCGTGTAATACCTGGGGTCAGCAAGAAGCGACCTCAGGATGCAGCTGGGGTGGTAATAGTCAAGGGGGAAGTGACAGTTGTGCCTGTATCCTCCCGGGCAGGTATTGACACCAAAGGGAGAGGAGATCTAGCTGTACAGGAACTACTGCAGGATGTGTTGAATTCAATGTTGTAATTAATAAACATGTGGCAATTAATAAACAAAGCTGATCTTGTCTCATGTCATCTATGGAGAAGGGGGGGTACCTGGATAACATTTTTTTCTAGCCCTATCTGGAGACATCAAGGATTGAACTAGGGACTTTTTGCATACAAACCACATGTTCCACTGTTGATCTAAAGCTCTTTCCTGAAGTCATCTCCGCACATCTGTTTCTGCTGGGAATGAGTAGTAGCTGTTAGCTATCCCTGGATGCCAGGAAGTGCATGTGCACACGCAAGTGCGCACACACGTCGAAAACACACACACACACAAACACGCACACAGCCCTCAGTATCCCACAAAGCAGGCAAACCACATGCATTTGATGTGTTCAGATTAGATTGTAAGTCCCCCTGTTGTCAGAACTGTTCAAACCTGATAGCTACTATGAAGTCAGGGTGAAAAATGGATTCACTTGCATTGATCATGACTTGGCACACCAAGCGTAAACATATGGTTTTGGCATGACTTTTTATGCTGCCAGCCAAACAAACTTGCACTGAAAGTGTAATGCAGTGTTTTGTGAAGTTTTGATGGCACAGTGTCCAATGGCGTACACCAACACTATTCACTTATGTGCTGGTGCAGCAAGTCTTAGGATTGGGCCATTAAATACTTAAAGAGCACTTTTATGCTGTGGCTGTCGAGCCAAGTTTAAATTGCTTTAAAATGGATTGTTTTAGTAGCGTCATTCTGCAGTCCAAAGGACTTACTAAACAGTGTTGTCAAACATTTGGATATTTTGCAGGTTTTTGTGTTGTTGTTTTTTACAAACAGCAGAGAACTTCAAATTGCTGCAAGGGAGAGAAAACAATGAGCTGCAACAAATTGATAAGTGATTCTGCTAGATTAAAGGGGGGGAGGAGGAGGAATGCTAACTTCAGCTACATTTTGAGGCTGCCCACATTGCAAGAGATACAGTAAATCACTATCACCTCAATGAGCCATTTCAAGGCAGAGGCCATATATACACATACATATTCCAGAGATACGATGTCTCAGTCTGGATACCAGATCTCATCTGTGTTTCTGTCAGATCCTGGAACTCCAAATTAGCTGTTATTGTTTCTGAAGTGTAACTAATGCATTCAGAATTCTCAATTGTTCCATGGGGTTCCCCCCCCCCGCATTTTTATACAGAGCATAAAAAACAAATTGTGCATTTGTTGTTTTTGCTACAACTTTCATTTCCTTCAGTTCTTTTGTCTCCCCATCCATTACTGACTACACACACGTACATTGATAAAACTCTGCAAAAAAGGCAAGCTTTACATGATAGCATGCTTTGTTGCATAAAGTTTATTTTTGTGCAGTGTTTTAACAGTGGAGCACATGAGCAATCAGCAGCACAAAGCCTAAAGAGAATCTTGATACAATCAGAACAATTCATTTGTAGTGTTTTATAGTGTACATGTACATTTATTTATTTTTCACATTTTTATACCACCCTTCCTTCAAGGAGCTCAGAGTGGTGTACATATTTCCTCCCCTCCTTTTTGCCCTCACAACAACCCTGTGAGGTAGGTGGGGCTGAGAGATAGTGACTGGCCCAAGGTCACCCAGGAAGCTTCGTGGCTGAGCAGGGATTTGAACCTGGATCTTCCAGGTCTAAGTCCGACTCCCAAACCACTACACCATCCTGGCTTGAATTGAAATCTCTGAAAAGTGTGGCAAACTGTACCTGCTCCACTTCTGGAATAATTTTTAGAAACCTTCTTATTAAGCCAGGATTCAGAAGAAGAATACAGCTGTTCTTGTATTAATCATGCAGTTATTGTCAATCTGTACATGGGTACACTTATTCACACTTTCCACTCAACACCAGTAAAATCTATGCAAAGTGTACACAGACTGTTGATCTGTAAAAAACAACAACTCCAGTACAGTCATTCACCTGGAACTGTTTGCCTGTATGAACCGTGCTAATAACAGAACAGAATGAGAAAATCTTCTCATCCTTATCGGAATCATACTTCAAAATTTCCTGATGCTGCAGAAGATATGGCAGCCATGGTTTCTTCTCTCAGTTCCTTCCCCAGTTGTGCCATCCATCCCTCACTAACCTGCTGCATGGCATACCTGGAATCATGCTTGCTACAGCAGGTGGAGCGGAGGTGGGAGGGTAGATGCAGGGGCGTCGCTACATCCCAAGGGGAGGCTGTCGCCGTGACACCCCCTGTGATCCTGTGATGTCACTAGCCCCACCCCAGGGGCATGATGTCATAAGCTATTGCAGTCACTAAGTGAAGAACATGTAGTACCTGTGGTTACCTGTGCAACCCCCCCCCCCAAAACACACTAGACAGAGGTTTGGGTAAAGGGTCATTTTATTAAAACATTTCTGCAGCATGGATACAAAACTCCCCCCCCCCCCTCCGATGTGCAGGCACTAGTTGGGGGAAATGGTGCAGCCAGTATAGCTCTCCCAGCTACCCTCGGCTGTCACACTCTGGCTCCAAGCTAAACCCAAGCTAAATAGATTGGGGAAGCTTAACACCACCAAACCCAAAGGGCTTGAGACAGCTGGGCAGTGCAGACTCCCCCTGGCTAAGCCTTATGGTGGTCTTTGCTAACTCCAGCCAAGGGGCTTGCCAGCCAGCCTCATCAACCTGGGCAAGTATCGTCTGAGCGGTCATGGCTCACCCCTTGACCTTGCTACCTCAGAATATATGCCAATGATTATCTCTACCTACTCAGGCCGCACGCCACCTGCCTAATGTGACCAAATAAAGAATGAATAATAAACTATCCTTAACACCTGCCAAATGTCAGTTTGGGGTAGGCGAAAACAGAATCCTGGCCAAAGGCCAATCAGGCTAATGGCAAAATAAATAAATAAATAAAAAATCCTACCCAGCTCCCACGAAGAGCAGCTAGCTAATCTCACACTGTACATAGGATGGGGGCCTTCTAAACACGGCAAAGACTGGGGGAACAGAGCAACTGCTCCACCGTTCCTCCCAGCCTCGCCATGCCCCCACATAGTCTAGGCAACCTATAAGCTGCTGCCTTCTTCCCGCCTCTGCCCAGCCCCATAGGAGGGGCCAAGGCAACTGGAGGCACCGTCCTAGGCATACCACCCCAAATTCCTGGTGCTCTGAGTGTCCTTCTGGGGGTCCCTTCTGGGCTGTGGAATGGTGGTTAGGAGCAAGCAGGGCAGAGAGCTCAGTGACTTTGTAAAGTGCCTCAGAGGGAGTTCAAGCCTAAGCAGAGGGGAGAGGACGGCCTCTTCTGGTGCCCTCTGACAATTGTTCCAAATGCAGTTTGGGTTTGCAAATCAGATGCCTGTAGCTCCTAACTTCTCTCCAGCTGTGTAACTGACACATTGAACGTGTACTCTCTCATTGTGGCCTTATTTGTAGCTTGCGCAGTGCAAATATTTCCCCCCTTTTTCTCCAAAATATAGGATGTTTAAATTGAACTATCCTCTGTAATATAAGCAAATGCCACAGAACCTGAGGACAGAGGATTTAGAGTTCATTTTATTAAGATGCTTTCATCGACTTTATGGATAACAACAGCTATAAAGTGTGATGAAATATAGAGAAGGTGGGAAATAAATTTTGCCTCTTACAATTTATTTAGTACATTTTATGCATGAGATCTCTTCTGTTTGTGTTTGTTTCCTAACTATGTATATATTTTCTTGTACAGATTTAGTCACTCGCATATTTAAATTCAGACTTGAGAATTCAGCATAATATTTCATAAAGATTCCACTTCACCTGTCACTTGATATTCCTGCTAGTCTTAAAATTAGCACCTTTTTGATGAAAAGTTATCATTACTGAGCTATGCAAAGCACATGAAAGACTTGGAAAGCATGTCAAATTAAAGTTTTGAAAAAGAAATAATTGGGAATTTAAAACAATCAAACTGACATTGGCAGAAATCTGTCCCTCACAGCACAATCCTGTAGATCGCGACAGAACAAGTGTTCTGTCGCTGGCAGCAGTCGTAAACATGCCATAAAGCACGTTCACGACTACTCTGGAGCAAGGGAGGCCGGCGCAGAGGCCGGCCTTCCTTGCTCCATCGCTGGAATGCCCGAGCGGCCACCAGAGAAGGCAGGTAAGGATCCGGCGGGGGCGGTTCGGTGAGCGAGGGAGGGGACCATTGGTGTGTAGCCGGCCCGGGAGGAGGCGGGGGATGGCCTTGGCCATGTCCCTGTTCCTGCCGGGCCGGCTAGGCCATTACACAGCCTCCTCTACTTCCACCAACTATGGTCTAAACATGGTCTAAAGTAGGTTTCCAAGCAGTGGTTTTGTTAACCATAATTAAGCATTCCATCTGTGCTAACAAAACCTTGATTAACAGCCCAATCCTACCCATCCTTCCTCCCCCCCGGTCATTGCAGCAGCACAAAAATGGCAATCGCTGCATCCTATGGGGGGGTGGGTGGGCCAGGAGACTTTAGCAGGGAAAGGCGATTTTAAATCCACTTACCCCTGCATAAGCCTCCAGACCCACAATGGTCTCCTAGGACCTGATTGTGCTAGTGCAAGTCCGAGGAGAGAAAGGGAGTGGGGAGGCTGCTGCTGGAGGGGATAGGATCCAGTGTGTGCCTTCTGCAACAGATCCACCCCTCCTGCAGCCTCCCCATATGCCCCAGTATACACCCCCGGCAAACAATATATGCCACTTAGAGCTTTTTGGATAAAGGTCTGTGCTGGATCTCTGCTCTGTAGGACCTGCTCAAATAAATGGAGGAACAACAATACAGCCTGTCTTATACCATCATCTCAAAATCACCATTGGAATACATGCAATTTCATTCTCATAATAATTTCATCAGTAGAATTTATGTAGAAATTATGCACCAACTGCATGTAGTGCAGCATTTGTTTCTAACATGAATCTCTGTTTGCTTTTTGCACACGAAGGGAATAAATGTCTTCAGTCCATTACACTGTTCATTAACCCATTCCCCAGAAGCTGCCGAACATACAGATCAAGGAAGTGAAGTATTCTAATGATGCATTTGAAACTAACAAGGAACAGGTGGGGGAGGGGGGAACCTGAATTCTTTGACACTATTCTTAGAATGGACCATGTTGCTTTCTTATTCATTTCTGGTAGTCTTTATGGAGCCCAAAATTAAGCATGATTTGATTCTATAAACCAGTAATTTTTCCATTACTCTGTTGCCTAAGCCAGATTTAGCTTTTGTTGGTTTCATGATTAATATAGATACTAAAAGACAATATTCATGAGTCAAAGGATCCCTGGTTAGCAGCAAATTTTCCAGGTGTACAATTCAGCAGTAGTAATATCCCTTAATTGTTGGCAATCAAGTGGAAAGTATCAGCTTAGATTCCAAACTAGTAATCATAACTAAATATTGCACCTTAATATTGTATCATAGAAGAGCTTAAACAGGCATTTGGAGAAAAAATTGAAAAAAGCAGTGCTATCTAATGTCAGATAAGTGCTATTATACATTTATTGGTCTCATGCTAGCATTAGTTTAGAATTCACTACCCATTGTGAGCTACATTCCCATGCAACCCAACTACAAGAAGAATTGGTTCCAGCACTCACAGTCGGTCCCAGCACTCGCAGCCCTGCCCTCTGCCAGGGTTGGGGACTCAAGTCACGGGACCCGTTCTCAAGTCTGACTTAAGTCACTGCTGTGACTTGACTTGGACTTGACGCGGGTCCCACGAGTGACTGAGTCAGACTCAACTTGCATCTTAGCCCCTTTTTGGCCCAGTCGCAATTCAAGTCACCAGGTGGCAATAGGGAGTTTTTAAAAGATTTTTTTCTTGTTTTTACCTTTGGGTGCCAAACCACTGTGCTTTCTTGCTTTCACAAAGAGAAACTGCGCCCCATGAGAACTTCCTGGTTGCATGATTCCCCCTCCCTTCCCCTAAGGTCGCCCCAGAATGCATTGTGTGACTCAAAAATGAGACTCAAGACTTGGAAATTTTGGGCAAAGGCTTGAAACTCGACTCGAGACTCGGAGCCAAAGATTTGAGACTCGACTCATGTGGCGCAGTGGGTTAAACCACTGAACCATGAGCTGTCGATCAAAAGGTCGGCAGTTCGAATCCGTGCGACGGCTCCTGCCAACCTAGCAGTTCGAAAGCAAGAAATTGCAAGTAGATCAATAGGTACCGCGTCAGCGGGACGGTAACAGCGTTCCATGCGCCTCAGTGTTGACTCATGCTGGCCACATGACCATGGAAACGTCTTCGGACAGTGCTGGCTCTTCGGCTTTGAAACGAAGATGAGCACTGCTCCCTAGAGTCGGACACGACTGGACTTAATTGTCAAGGGATACCTTTACCTTTACCATGACTTGGAGCCAGAGACCTTTCTACATCCCTGCCCTCTGCTACCTTCACACTGTTTGCAAGCCTTGAAATGCAAAATTACTTCCATTTTCCCTTATATCTCTGTATGTATCTCTGTACGTACACATATGCATACATGTGTACTTCTAGTTTTTAAATCACCCAAAGCAACAGATATCTGGACAATCCTCCTTTACAATTGCAGAGCTATAGGGCTGCTAGTCTAGTCTATTGTATGACTACCACTGTAGAATTTGACCCAATTCAGCAAGAACAATCCAAATACACATGCAATCAATCAGGCTTCTGGGTGCATAACAGATGTGGATGTGCATTCACGTCTGCACTGTGATGCACATCTAGGCCCTAGTGAACAGGGTGCATTTGTCATTTGGTGCAGATCAGGGGTTCTCAAACCCTTTTCGGCCTAGTACCACCTCTGGTGCCACTCTCCTGCTGTGTACCACCAGATGTGACTGGTGATGACATCATTGCCTGTTACTTCAGGGTTTTCAGGTTTTTGGAGGCCAGAAAACGCAGGTAGGAGGCTCTGGGTGAGTTCTTCTCAGCATTCCTGAGAGGCTCAGTCAAAGGCAGGAGCCTCTCAGGAGCGAAAACGCACCACTGAAAGCGCTATATCAGAGCGAGGTTCTGGTGGTCCAGCAGTGCGAGTACCACCAGCAGTCGGCCAAAGTACCACTGGTTGAGAACCCCTGATGTAGATGGAAGGGCAGCAACCTCATCCATTTGGGATAAAGCCATAGCAATGGGAGAGCAGATGCGTTGGACATGGAAGCTTTAAAGTTTAATCCCTGGCATCTCCAGGTAGGGATGGGAATGACACTATCGGACTATAAGGCAGCTTCATATGTTTATATCCAGGACCAGGAGCAGTAGTTGTTGCAGGCCTTTGTAAATTGTGGGACCAGCTCCAGAGGGTGGCAAAGGCAGACATTTGCTACAGTTTCTTGGCCAGCAAAGAGCCACCACTATGGACTGTTTACATAGACTGAGTATGCAAGAAGGACAGTAGATAATGGTTAAGGAATGTTCTGGTACTTTCATGTACACTTGAATCATAGTTGTGATTATGATTAGACAGTAGATAATGGTTATTCCCCGGAATAATTAAATAAATAAATAAATAAATATTTTTCTGGCTTTTGGGGGGGCAACATTTTTATTTATTTATTTATGGCCACGAAAATGGCCATTTTTGCCGCCGCTGCCACTTACCTTGCTGTCCCCGCCGCTCCTCCTCTTCCGCCGCTGTCGCCTTCCTGCCTCCGCCATTCTTCTGGAGTCTGATCGGTCAGGACTCCAATGCCACCACTGGTTCTGCCACTGCCGCCGCCACTCCGCTGCTCCTGCCGACACCGCTGAAGTCTTCTGGAGCCTGATTGTTTTTGCTGCACACCTCACAAGATTTGGGAGCTGCCATCTTGGATCTCACGAGATTTTGTGAGATTCAAGATGGTGTTGGCAAGGAAAACTTTTTAAATTGTGGAAGCGGCAGCAGCGGCAGGGGCAGACCCAGAAAACCAGGGCAGTCCTGGTTTTTCTGGAACTGATGGTAAGCCTATCTTTGAGTATTTCTGTGCAGGGCCCATGAGAGAGGGGTAAAGAAAGGGGGTAAATTGTACCCAGGCCTGGGATCAAAAGGGGGCCCTGGAGCCAAAGGAAGGGGCCCAGAATATTTTCCAATCTCACCTGCACTCGACCTGGGCCCATGGAAGAAAAGGAAGACAGACTTTGACCAGGATGCCAGGTCCAGTAGCGTCGCGACGACGCGCGACACCCCAGAGCGGGGGCGCGCGTCGCCCTTAAGGGAGAGGCTCCGCCCCCGCGCGTGACGTCACGCGCAGGAGCGGAGCGCCCTCCCCGCTCCATTTTTGGCTCATTTTGGAGCCGAACGTACACCGGGGAGGGCGGGCAGGCCCGCCTCCAACAGAAAACTGTAAGTGGGGGGATCGCGCGTCACCCCTATACGCGCGACGCCCCCCCGGCGGCCCGCCCCCCCACTTCCCCCTGTCGACGCCAGTGGCCAGGTCTACCAGGTGGGTAGATCTGGGCTTTACATTGGGAAGCCCAGTAGATCAGGGCTCTGAAGATTTTTTCAGCTGTTTTTGCCCTCCCCCTGCCCAATTTGCCCTGCCCTCATTCCACCTGCCCTGTCGCCACCCTTACCCCACCCCATTTTGCCCTTCCTCCTTTGAGAAGGGGCTCAAAAGGAACATTGTACTGCCTGATAAAATTCTTCTTGGAGGCCCTGTTTCTATGTCCAGAAGCATTACTCTGGAGACGATCCAGTCAGACTCAGTGGGAAGGAACAGGCCAGCGTGGGTAAATTGAGCTGCTGCTACAATTGGTCCTGAGACACAATTAATGTATAGTTATACCATGGAGATGTAGCTTTAGCATCAGACCAGACACGTCAGCTACATTCACATCAGTAGTTTGAAAGATAATATGGTGTAATACAGCAGTATATGCCAAAAGCAACATTAACAGAACTGCAAGGGAAAAAAATGGGTAATAATAAACATGGTTAATGATTTGGACGAATTCCATCTTTTTGCTTTTGCTCCCAAGCAGATCATAGCAGCATTTCATAAGAGATTTATGGAAAATGGCTTGTGCAATGCTTCACCAATTGTTCTTCATCAGCACATCCTTTTAATATTCATCTGGACGCTTGTAATTCAATGCATTTAGATTATTAGTTGCAAGAGATGCCATTCCCCCCCCTGATACCTGGGCATTTAATTGACTTGAATAGAACCAGTGTTGCTTCTTGAATGATTTAACAGTGCATAGCGCCATGCAAACCCATAACCTCTGTCTCTAATAATGGCAGCTTAGGGAGAGGCCCACTCTGTGTGTGTGTGTGTGTGTGTGTGTGTGTGTGTGTGTGTGTGTGTGTGTGTGTGTGAGCATTCTATACTGCACATCACTTTTTAAAAATATACCGTATTGGTCTGAGTATAAGACTCACTTTTTTCTCCTAATTTAAGTTTTTAAACTAGGGGTGCGTCTTATAATCAGGCTGTTGCAATTCGAGTTTGCAGCCGCCCCTCCCCCAGGCTCAGCAGAGAAAGGGCAGCAAAATACTCACTGCTGCTGCTCAGCTGTGCAGTGAGGGCCTTTGAACGGCGTGGGACATTGTTGGAAGAAGCGGCCAGGTTAAGAGGAGATTTCGGAGCACGTGTTTGTTTGTTTTTAATGGAGATAATGGCAGAGATACAGGGGGCTCCTTCTCTGCCCTGCAGGGCTTATGGTATGTCCTTTTTCTTTGTTAAAACAAGAACACACATACCTCTCCCCTTTCCAGGCTGTAATCAGTTGTTAATTTTCGTTCTCTGGTCTGCTGGGTTTTGTATCCTTTCGTAAAGCAAGATCACATAAACTTTCATCCCCCCTCCCCAGGCAATCAATGGTTTAGGCTGCAATCCTGTGCATACTTTCCTGAGAGTAAGCTCCACTGAGAACCGTGGGACATGCTTCTGAGTAGACATGCACATGATTGCACTGTTTGTTAAATCACTGGCATAAATTTAATGCCAGTGATTTAATTAATTTTTTTTAATAGCACCAAACTTTAAGGGTGTGTCTTATAATCAGGTGCGTCTTATACTCGGGACAATATGGTATTTCTTGTAAGAATCACCCAGGTCATGTGGTGAGTACCTCCATCATTGCCATATGCCTTCATTGTCATGCACCCAGGAAAAGTATCCTTCTGGTTACAAGAAAGGTGCATGGTTCAAATGAGATCAAGATGCAAGCCACAGCCAGGCTCTAAGCAAGCAAGCAGCCCAGGTGGACCTGATGGGAAACTGGCAGTGAGACTGTGATGATGGTTGTAAGAATGTAACTTTTTCTTCTGTATAAAAAAAAGCTTTGCACCCTCCCTTCCAGGATTGTTCCGACAATCAGGGCCTTTTGCCATTGTTATGTTTACTTGCGTTGCTTCTCATCAGAATTAATCAAGAGTGTTCCTTGATCTTTCCAAACTTGTGTGGTTATTGGACATGTCACACTAGGCTAACCCACACCCTACATATGAAGCAGAAATGTATGCAATAAAGTCACAGGTGCAGCAGTCCAGCAGAGTCAAACTGCCAAGCCCCCATTACCACACAGGTTGCTGCGTTCTGCACTAGTTGCAGGTTCTGGATAGCTTTCAAGACCTCCCCTATGCAGAGCATTACAGTAGTCAAGTCTTTATGTCACCAGGGCATGGACCACTGTAGTTAGGTCCAAGCAACTCAGGAACGGCCACAGCTGGCGCATCAGCCTAAACTGGGCAAGGGCTCCCCTGGCTACTGCCATCACCTGGTGATCCAAATGCAGCAGTGAAGAAGCCAGGAGTACCTTCAAATTGAGCGGCTGCTCCTGCAGAGGGAGTGCAGTGCAACCCCATTCAGAACAGGTTGATAGTCCAATATCTGCATTGTGGATTTCCAAATCAAGAGGCCCCGTTTTGTCCAGATTTACTTTCAACTTATTAGCTTACATCAGGCCACAACTGCCTCCAGGCAAAGCTGCAGGACCTCAACAACTTCCCTGGCATTTGATGGAAAGGAATGGATAGATAGAGCTGAGTTTCATGTGTGCATATCGGTGACATCCAGCTCCAAACCTCTGGATGAGCTCTCCCAGCAGTTTTATGTAGAATCTAGATGTTAACAGTATGGGGGACAGAATAGAGTCCTCTGGCACCCCATGCATCAATGGCCAGGCCATCAAGCCCAGTGACCTTACCCCCCCTTACCAGGACAGGGGGATAACCTCATGATGAGAAATTATCGCGACCATGCTTCCCAGCCCCTGCAGCCTAGCGGATAAAGCTGGGAGAGACCAAGCCCTCCTGCCTTATCCAGCCAGGTCTACGTTATGTATGCCAGGTCAGCTCCTTCCTCCAGGATCAAATCCTCGATCAGACTTCACTGACCTGGCATTTAATAGCAGCAGCTTTAGGCTTAAGGAGTCAGTGCCAGGATCACCAGTGGCTTGGGGCGGGGGGGGGGGCACTGGGCAGAAAGAGAGATTGTCTATTACTAACCCTCCTTCCCATGGAACAGCTGACCCTACCCCCCGCACCACCACATCTTCCCTGGCCCATCCTCCTCCTAATGGCTTCCTTAGTGCATGGGGAAGGATTAAATTACCTCAGTTACACATGCAAGCCCTGTAATTCTTCCATTTTCTGATTTAAAATGTGTTCACAAACATACTCATATCTTTTTTTTAATAATTATTTAATGGTTGTGGGTTTCCTTGAGGGGCACAAATGTATTCGTTCACTGCAGTTTTTTTTCTTCCCCAATCACGGAGTGCATTATGCTAATCACCCCATTCAAATACAACTTCTCATTATGAGATGGCTCAAAAGTCAGCTGCTAATGTCCTCTGAAAAGGGCCCTTGCGTAGGCTGAAGTTCAAACTCGAGCCTCGTTTGCCCTGTGGACAGGTTTCTGCAATGATGAAGCAATAATAGTAAAATAAGAACTTTCTTTTTCTTCTCCGTACAATCACGAAGAAGCTTCCTGCATCCAATTTCACAGCTAGGCCGGGGAGAGCTGTGAATCTTGGCAGCACTCTTGACCTATGGGGAAGACCCACAAAATGAATGGCTGAGGTGTGAATTTGCTTTCTGTCATCGAGCCACTGATGCAGAACATTGGCACTTTCAAATGGGGGTTGCAGTGGTGGGCAAGGTTTTCCGTGTTTCAAATCTTCTTCTTTTTTTCCCCTCTCTGACTAGAAGGCATTTTGGTGACCTACTTCAGTGAAGTGACTATGTTTGAATTGGCAAATTTTATACAAATGAAGGCATCATCATCCGATCCTGTGTAGGCCAAGAAGGTGGGCTATAAATGCAGTAAATAAAAAGAAGATAAAAATCCTTTTGAGGTCAACATTTTTGTTGAATTTTAATTTTATTTCTTCACTTTGCCATCTGGATATTGCCAGCTCGAGAAAATAAGCCGTTACATCCATTTACACTTGCAAAGGCCTTTGGTTTTAGCATTGCTCTGGGTGCAGCCAAATGTACAGAACTGGATTGGATGAAGTCAGTGCTTGCCTCCAAGACCTCGTGCCACAGTATATTTATTAGACTTCAAGGTGCCACTTGACTCCTTGTTGGTTTTGCTAACTACCCTTTTAGAATGTGCAAAAATACACTCCCAAATTATGAAATATGAATGTGTTCAAATCATATCAGGGTTGGATTAACTATTATGCTTTGTACAGAACCCAAGTAAGGAGGGAAAAGGGCTATATTGACCTGAGGTGCCAGAAAGCCCAGCCCAGGCTGTACAGCCATCGTTATGACAGCAGTAAAGCATGAGAGATCATGCTTGTGGATGCTTATGCAAACATATAGAATGTTTAGGTCTTCTGAGATCTGTTGGCAACCCATCCAAAGCAGCGCTAGAACAGACAAAAGCAACATTTTATTGGTGATCTATTTTAGCCCTCCTCTAGAGCAGGGAGAGACCCGCAGGATGGCATAGTGCGTTAAACCACTGAACCATGAGCTGTCGATCCAAAGGTTGGCAGTTTGAATCCGCTCAACAGGGTGAGCTCTTGTTGCTCGGCCTAGCTCCTGCCAACCTAGCATTTCAATAGCATGTTAATGTGAGTAGATCAATAGGTACCACTTGCGGGAAGGTAAACAGCGTTCCATGTTGTCATGCAGACCACATGACCACAGAAGTGTCTTCAGACAGTGCTGACTCTTCGTCTTCAAAACGGGGATGAGCACCGCACCCTAGAGTCAGACATGACTGGACTTAAATGTCAAGTGACACCTAGAACAAGGAGAGAGAGAGAGAGAGAGAGAGAGAGAGAGAGAGAGAGAGAGAGAGAGAGAAGCTCTATTCACTTATTACAATCTCATGAATAATTAGTACTACCAGTCACAGAAAGTATCGCACATTTGGGGGAGCAGGGGGGCAAGCCTTAGGGAGCACATTGGGGGCATAGCTTATGGCTGAGCCCTTGGCGCTGCCCCCCCATTGATGGTGCTGACATCCAAGGTCAGTGCAAATCTCTGCAATATGGGGAGAGGGACTGGAATTGGTAACAAATTTCCAAATAAACAAAGGCAGAATATGGGCCTCCACGTGGTCCCAGTTGGACCTTCGACAGCCCAGTCCAGCCTAAGGCCTCAGTGGCACAATTCAGGCACAACTGCAGCCTAAGCGCCTTGGGCTCGAGTTGTGCCTGAATTGTGCCGCAGAGGCCGAATTTGTGCTGCAATTGTGACTGACATAGGACGGGTTAAGGAAAGTTGACCAATTCAGTCCTAAGTTCGGCATAAGAGCTATTCCGTCCTAAGTTTGGCCTAAAAGTGGGCATGTTGGGGGCGTGTCGGGGGAGTGACGGGGGCGGTTACGAAATTTGTTCCGGTTCCAGACACTGGCGACCCCATGACACGGCCCCTCGAGCACAACTCAGGCACAAAGTTTGGGTCAACAAAAAGGGTGGACTCAAATGTGAGGAGACCCATAGGAGCCATTTTACCTTACCCACACCAGCCCTCTCCTGAAAAGTTCTAACACCCTGGTCCCGAGTTGTGCCTGAGTTAGGACGGAACAGTTGTGGCCAAACTCTGGACACGGACCCAAATAGTTACCCTATCAGCACCCAGCCCCACCCAGCCTCTTTCCCACAAAAGCCCAGCCCCAGCCCTCCACTCTCTCTCTCTCTCTCTCTCTCTCTCTCTGAGCACGTGGCGTGGGGTCCTGTCCCCCAGCAGCCACAAAGTGGGACTTTGAAAAATTTCAAACACCCCACTTCTCTCTTCCCTTCTCCTCTCTCTGCCCCCCTCTAGGGCAGAGAGGGCTGTGCCACCTGTGGCCAAACTGTTTACTGCTGTGCCTGGGCAGCTGTCTCCATGGAAGTGTTTGCTAACCCATGTCTTTCTCCCAGCCCCTCTCCCCCCCCCCCACAGGCAACAACACCAGCAGGTAAGTGCAGATAAGAGCAGGGTTCGTGCTGACATGTGGTCTGACTTCTGCCTCTTTGCATATAGAAATATAGGTAGGATACATGCCTCTATACCAATGTCTTGTCTCATAGCTGCCTGCAATGCCTGCCATGATATGCCTCTTTACCAATGTCTTGTCTCATAGCTGCCTGCCATGATATGCCTCTTTACCAATGTTGTCTCATAGCTGCCTGCAATGCCTGCCATGATATGCCTCTTTACCAATGTCTTGTCTCATAGCTGCCTGTAGTAATGTGAGCACACAATGCCACAAGTGTGGAACTGTTAGCCTTATGTAGACACCAGCTGTCCCCCTCCCTTTTCTCCACAGGGTCTACTCACAGGTCAGTATTGGTAGGTTTGCCATGGTTGTGACCCCCAAGTTGTGTTGTTGTCTTCTCTCTCTTTGACCCTTTTCCCTTATAGGATCATGTTCTCCTGATACCCAGGGAAGGAGCGCAGACCATGCTATGTGTCTCACACCTCTCAGCTGTGTTTAATTTCTCTCCCTGCAGGCCTTTGCAACCAGCACACTGGCATTTCTTCAATGGCGATTGCTACCACACAGCAGCTGCCATGGAACACCCCCGTGTTTTTTGCCTCCCCAGGAACGTCCACTACCACCTACCTTCCTGGGAGCACCCCTGGGCCTGCAGTCTGGTTGCCCCATGGTCATCTGCCTCGATGCTGCCAGAGGTCCTGGAGCCTGCCCTGCAACCCTCCTCAGCTGCCGGCGCTGCTGCTGCTCCACCTCCCTGGCTGCCTACTTGCTGTCCCTCCCCTTTCCATGGTGCAGGCTGTGGTTCCACAGGGGAACGGCCTGCATCCCCTGGTCCATGGGGCACGCCTGCTGCTGCTGCTGCTGATGATGTGGTCCGAGTGGCCGCTGTTACTACCCCTGGCAGCCTCGCCTGGCCATCTCTGCCACTGTTCCAGAACAATAAAGATGCCCCTGGAAACACATGTCCCCAATGTTACACAAGCACTGCCCCACACACACAGAGACAGTCCCCAGCACACAAGCCCCTGCATGAATCCCAGCCAGGGCCTGCCACAGCTAGCCCAGGGAGACCACAGCAGGGGGGCTGCCAGACCCTCAGGGCTCAGAGGGGAGTGGGGAGTTGGGGGGCCTCTCAGGCAGGCAAACACTGACAGGCGACATGGCGCACGTCCGCCACGTCCGTGAAGAGCCCTTTCGGCAACCGGGGCTCTCACCCGCCCTCGGTCCGCCCGTCAACGGCGTCCGTTTCCGCCCTCCGTCCACCCGTCACCAGCGTCGGTTTCCGCCCGTCACCGGCGTCCGTTCTGCCCAAGGTCCGTCTGCATAAGAGGCGCCCGTTCCTGCATTGCCTCCATCTGCGAAGTGACCCGTGTCCCTATTGGTCTCTGCAGACCCCTCTCCCTGTATCCCTCTCCCACCAGCCGTGTTGTCTGTCTGTTTCTGACCCACCCGTGCCCCTCCCCAGCACCCACTGTCTGCCTGTCTGTCTGCCTCCCCTCCCACTCCCTGATGATGGAAGCTGGCCACCCCCCACCCCGCCAGAGCGCCTGCCGCAACGTGCTGACGTTGCCCCATCTGGGGGCGTGATGAGCTGCGTGAGCCCTTCCCGCTCGCAGCAGACTAGCCCAAGGCATCTCTCGGTCTTGGCCGGGGCACGGAGCAGAAGGCATGCCGGGATACCTTCTTTGTGGGCATTGCCACGGCCCTGGAGGCCCAGGGCTTCAGGCAGCGCACGGGCATGTCATGGCAGAGGCGGTTCCAGACTTCATGAGACCCCCCTTGTGCGTGCTGTTCCCACCCCCTCCTTCCCTTCTCTCCCCCGCTCACCCCCCCATGACTCCCACGTGCAGCCTCACCGTGGCTTGGGGGTGGCATCGCCTTCTGCAGGAGGGAGGGCAGTGGCACTCCCCCCTGCAGCAGGTGGCTAATGCCCAGGGTGCCCTGGGGCAGCTGGCACTGGCACAACCTCTGCCCTTCAGCTGACTGTCGCACGCCCAGTGCCTGCAGGCCCACCTGTGGCTGCCCATCTGCTGCGAACGCTGCAGCAGCTGTGGTAGGTACACACAGACGAGCTCAGGAGGGGGCTCTTCGCTTCCACAAGACTGACACCTCCCCACAGGGGCCTGCCTGCCTCTGTGGTAAGTGTTGCCTCGATCCTGGCCCACTGCTCTTGCCTCCTGCCTAAGTCAGGCACAGTTGCAGCCTAACTCAGCCCTATTTTGGGCCTCAACTGTGCCTCAATTGTGCCTGTGTTGGGCTGGACAGAGGCCCTAGAGTCCCTTTGCTAGGAAGAAGGACCATCTTGGCTGCTGATTCTATGCAAGTTGAGGACATCACCCCAGCTGGCTGGGAAGGTCTTATACCCATGTCCCAAGACTCTTGCTTCTCTGACCAGGGCTGCCCTTGCTTTAAGACTCTCTCCTCAGTCTCTCTTCTTCACCTGGCTACCCCTCTGCCTTTGCTCCCCTGTCTCTTCATTTCTGCCTAGAAACAAATGAGAGCCCTTCTCTCTTTGATCTCTGCTGCTGCCTCTGCTCATAGGACCAGCATCAAGTGGGGGAGGGGGCTTGGACAAGTTCCTGTGCTGGGAGCGCACAGTGCTGATGCACATGTGCGCGCACACACAATTATTTGAATCGTCATTCCTCAATACCCCAGCAGCACTGAGGGGGAAACAGCAGCCAGAGATTGTTCCCTTCTCCTTTCTTGATTTGGACAGCTGGGAATGGAAACAGGAATAATTTCTGGCCACTGCTTCTCTCTCAAGGGTTCTGAGGGATGAGCATTTGGAGATAGTTCTCTCCTTTTTTGGCTACATGGGCAGGTCAGGAAGAGAATGATCTCCAACTGCTCATTGTTCAGTGTTGGTAGCACAGGGGGATGAACATCCATCCTCCTCCTCCTCAGGGAATAAGCTTCCTCAGTCACCCCTGTGTCATCATGGGGGCCTCTGGGAAAGCCCAGTTGTGGGTGGGAAGGGTGAGAGAAGGTAGCAACAGTGCAAGTCACTCAGTTGAACAAGTCATGCTGTCTCTGCCTGCTGCACTGGGGGTCTTCAGGTGTTGCCAAGTGGGGCCTCAGCCAGTGTCCCACCTGGTTGACCCTTGACACCAATCCTGCTATCCAGGTATAAATAATCCTGGCACTGGGCATCTTGCATCTGCCTGGCCTAGGGTTTCTGCAGAGTGGATGGATGAGGATCTATCACTAGGCTTACCATATCCAAAGGGGGACAGGGTGCCTACACCTTTAACCATTGTAAAAAGAGGGAATTTGGGCAGGTGCAGCTTGTTGCACCCTTCCATTATGAGCTGCACCTGCCCAAATTCCCTCTTTTTACAATGGTTACAGGTGTAGGCACCCTGTCCCCCTTTGGATATGGTAAGCCTATCTATCACCATTCAGGCAGGGAGGTGGTGCAAGGGGCAGTTTGGCCTGGGCACACCGTGTTTGACTACTGGAGAAGGAATTTAAAACTGAGAAGAGATTATGGGTGGTGAGTACCATATCACAAGTTTGGGTCCAGATAAACAACGCTTGAGTGCTGGCTATCAGGCTTCCCAATACCGCTTCCACTGCCCTTCTGTACATCATTGGTGCTACATTGGCTTGCCATCAGTGTGATGTTCAAGGAGTCAATCAACTCATCCACCCAGGCTCAATGCCAACAGCTAGGGAAGTGCCACCAGAGTGAACTGAGGGGGGGGGAGGTGCAGGGCTACTGAATAATAGTCAATGCTGTGGGGACCCCACACACACACCAGTCACTGGGAAGGAGCAATACAGAATGAGGAGATGCCCCAAGGATGGACAAACACACACACACACCATGACACAAGGATGACACAGTACACCCACCCACTCCCTACGGGAATTGCAGTGATATCAGCAGTAAAGGGGAAAATGCAAAGCTAGGAATTCCTGCACCCAGCGTCCACTTACCTCACCCATATGTATCCTATATGGACACATATATCCTAGGAATACTTTTTTGAGCAAAACAGAACAAGGGTAGAAAGATGAAGAACATATGATATATAGGCTTACCAGATCTCCAACCGGGACAGAGTGCTAGACCTTTAGGAGAAGGAATGTGGGCAGGTGTAGCTTGTTAAGTCCTAGAGCACAATCCTAGGCATGTCTACTCAGAAGCAAGCCCCATTGTGTTCAGTGGGGCTTGCTTCTGAGTAGACTTGCCTAGGATTGTGCTCTAAGGGTTTAACAAGCTGCACCTGCCCACATTCCTTCTCCTAAAGGTCTAGCACTCTGTCCCGGTTGGAGATCTGGTAAGCCTAGTGATATATACAGTCATCTTATAGCAGGGGTGGCCAGCCTTTCAACTTGAATGTTCCTGGCCCTTTAATGGTTGTGTAGGTGAGAGCATTTCAGCAGGTGCAGCTGCTTTAGCAGCACCATCATCACTTGCAGCTGCCAAGATTCTGTCTTCTACACAACTCTTAAGAATGCAGAGGCCCTAATGGTGGAAGGTTGGCAATCCCTGCCTTACACTAAGTAAAAGCATTGGCCTGTCTGGCCCAGCCACTGATAGCCAGTTACTCTGGCTGGCAGTGGCTTTCCAAGATCTTAGACAAAGCACAAAGTCCTTTCTCAGGCTAGCATTCTGAGGTCCCTTAACGAAAGGTAACAGAGACTTACCTTATGAATGCAAACTATTTCCTCTGCTATTGAGCTCTCATCTCCCCATAGGTAAGATTAAAAGGTAGATAGAAATTAATTCAGATAGTAATTTAGTACAATACATTAAGGAGCTCTAATTCAGGGGTTCTCAATCGGTGGTACTAGTACCATCAGTGGTACTTCGGCCGACTGCTGGTGGTACTCAGAACACCAGAACCACTGGATCCTTGCTCAGATGCAGTGCTTTTGGTGGCACATTTTTGCTCCTGAGAGGCTCCAGGCTTTTGCTGAGCCTCTCGGGAACACTGAGAAGAGCCCTCCCCTCCCACCCATGCAGAGCCTCCTACCTGCGTTTTTCTGGCCTCCAAAAACCTGACAACCCAGAAGCAACTGGTCATAAATATAAATAAATATAAATATTTATGTATTTATATAAATATAAATGTCATCATCATTCACTTCTGGTGGTACGCAGCAGGAGAGTGGTGCCGGAGTTGGTACTCAGCCGGGAAAGGGTTGAGAACCCCTGGTCTAATCCAATAGGAGGTTCAATCAGAATGGCCCATCAGAAATGTGTTGTTTTGATTACATAACGGCATACAATATTATTCTTTTTTTTTCTTGTCCAATTTGCTCACAGGGGCAATTTGTATTATGAGTTATTTATTTATTCTTATTTGATTGAAAACAAATGATTGAAAGTAAATATTTAAAAGTTGACTGTTCAGTTTGTTTTCATTTGCAAACACATATGCAGTCTTTTAATTTTCCATGCACCATTCAGTCCCATCTGTCTGGCCTTGGTTGCCATGCCTTTGAGTCAAAGTATATTAACCATAAATAGTTAACCTACAATTATGTTCAGTTCCATTGTAAAGCATTTTATTCACATTGCAGGTGCTGCATCTGAAGTTGGTATTGTCCAAGGGCTCCTAGAGACAGTTTAACTTTTTTTACCTCCCCTTGTGAAATCTCACTTTATCTAACATATTATTAAAACGATGAAGTAGAAGACAGGAGCTGGTGATAATGAATAAAAGGGAAGACTCAGATGGGATCTTATGCACATGCATAATTCAATCCCTGTGATTCATTTCATTATATTTTTTAAAAAAATATTGCCAGGTTTAAAATTGTTTCAAGGAATTAACAGTTTGTCGTCTTGCAAGATCGTCGTCTTGCAAGAAGGTAAGATCAAAATAAATTCCTATTGCACTTTGAAGCAATTAGTTAAATTGATTAAAATCGGAATTGCTATACAGCCCAATCATATGCAACAATTTCCAAATTAGCTGCTCCAGGTTTACAGAACAGAGTTACTTATTGGGACATTTCAAGCTGTGCTAGAAAGGTTTGTTCTGAAAGAAAATTGGCAAATGCACTTACCCTTAAAATTATCTCCCTCCTCTCCAGAATGTCTCCCCCATTTGGTCAAGTTTAATGGGAAAAAATAGTTCATGTTTAGAGAAAGGAAATCATTTACCAAGCTCAGAAATTGCACTTGAAAGGGGGATACAATACCTGGCTGTTGTTAGACTAGGGGTGAAGCTATGGTCTGATTGAACAAAGCAGTTATTTTGTTTTTATGTAATATTGTAGTCTGTAGTGTTAAATGCTGACAGGATGTAACAAGAGCTGGTGGGCCAAGCTAGAGCATGATTTCAAAAGTAATTCATCTAGAAAAGTTCACCTTAATGTAATGTATTTGTAGAGATAATTAGAATACCGACTCTGTTCATTAACATTTCAAATCTCATTTAAATGTAAATTGTAATATTCTCTTTTTGTGCAAGAGCGGGTAGTTAGTGTCATTCTTGAGTAATAAGTAATTTGTTCCTCATTAGCTGTAAGAATAGATAAAGATGTAGATCAAAAAGTAGATAATGGACATAGTTAAAAGTGGTTACCTTGTCGAGATGGGGGCTTTCAAACAAGCCTCTGCTGTTCTGTAGTGTTTTTTTTCCCTGTAATTGTACATTTTTTAATTTGCTACCCATTCATATTTCACCACATTTGCTATTAATTGGTTTTCCTTGTGCTATTTGTAATAGGAGTGTGTGAGTGCAAAAATGTGTTTTGCCGGTTGATTCATGAGAACATGTGTGCAGTTTTTTTTTTAAATCATTTTATGTTAGCTGTGATTAAATACATCTATAATGCACAACTATGATTCAAGTGTACATGAAAGTATCAGAACATTCCTTAATGATGGCTGATCATAAAGCACATTCACACTCACAAAAACCAGACATTATTTTTGCTTAGGTCATTTACAGACTGAGTACAAATCATTAAATAAAACATAACCCTCTGCTTTAATCATTTCCTATGATTAATAAGGAATGACTTCTTTCAGCACAATCCTATACATGTCCACTCAGAAGTAAGCCAATCTGAGCTTGATGGGACTTATTCCCCAATCCTAACCAACTTTCTTGTGCTGATGCAGCCATACCAATGTGGCGCTCACTGTATTCTGTATTGGAGAAGCAGTCACAGAGGCTTCCTCAGGGTAAGGGAATGTTTGTTCCCTTACCTTGGGGCTACATTGTGGTTTCATTGGCACTGGAAAATTGGTTAGGATTGGGCTGTTACTCCCATATGTGCATAGGTTTGCAGCCAGTATTTTAAAGGATATCTAATAACTAGAGGTGGGAGAAAATGGTTTTACTTTTTCACAGATTTCAGTGTTTAACCGAAATGAAATAGCAGAAAGCAATGTTATGTGTTTTTATTCCAAAATTTCCCATTTTTATCAATTGTAACTGCTGGGGAGCGCAATCCACCGTAAGGATCCTGCCGGCAGCCCAGGGCCGCCCACCAGATCCTGTGCATGGGCTGCCTGGCGCGCGCCGGACTGGAGGTCTACTCAGGGAAGAGGACGCTCGTCCCCTTCCCTGGGTGTAAATCCAGGCCAGTCCGATTGGCCTCCTCGGATTTCCACCAGCTAAATAGCTGGCGGAAGTAGAGGAGGCCGTGTAATGGCGTGGACAGCCCGGCGGGGACAGGGATATGGCCGACGCCATCCCCCGCCCCCTCCCGGGCCGGCTAGGACAAAGGCCCCCCTCCCTCGTCCAGCCGGACCGCCCATGCAGCCGGTGATGGAGCTCTTACCTTCCTCTGCTGTCCGCATCCTGGTCCAGCACTGGAGTGAGGGAGGTTGGCCTTGCGCCGGCCTCCCTTACTCCTGAGGTGTAGCGAACGTGCTTTATGGCACGTTCGTGACGTCATCTGGTGATGGAACGCTTGTTCCGTCACCATCGGAGTTTCCAGGATTGCGCCCTTAAAGGTGTACTAGGTAGGTGGCATAGGTTGTACAGTATCAGCAGATGAAGAATGATGCAAAATTACATGGTTTTATTTTATTTTTATTTTTCACAGAGTTTTTTTTTATCAGAAAGCGGTATGTGTTTTTATTTTGATATCACCATTTTCTCTTGCCCCTACTAATAACCCATACTAAAGAAACCAGTAGGTTTTCTATATATATAGATATACAGTGTGTTGTTTAAAATATTTATACCCTACCATTTGACCTGTTAGGAGCCATATGAGAGCTTAATACATAGTATAAAATTATGAGTAAAATGCTACCATAAAAATGAACCACGGCAAGCTAAACTACTGGAACAACAAATCAACAAAGCCCAGAAACCAGGATACAGTTCATCTCCAAAGCATTTAGCAAATGGAAAAAGAACCATTTCAGGGACAAGCACCCTTGTCTGAAAAGGGAGATGGTGCTGCTACTGAAATGCTCCTGTTCTATGTAACCACCTGAGTCGGCACCAGTAGGTTGGTGGTGGAGGTGTGTCAGGGCGGGGAAGGGGAGGGCAGGGGGCGGGTAGGGGAGACAGGTGGATCTCAGTGGCACTGGTTTGCACTCGAGTAAGCATGTTGCATGTGCATACAATCCCACAGTTAGGCTGTGGTGTTTTACTGGGAACTACGAGGGGGTGGGATTGCCTCACCTGCCATGTCCGCACTACACGTCCTTGACCCCTGGGGGGGGGAGAAAGATACCGCTATGGTCACACCACCATTTATGTCTTCAAACTGGGTTGCAAACACTTTTCAGTCTCAGTGGGGATGAGTTTTCACAAGCAGATTTTCCACCCTAGAACAACCAACAGACTCGCCACACCATAGGGTCAGTATGCTCCAACATCACCATCTTAGTGACATTGGCTTTATTTGAGTCAAGACAATACCTAAGTAGGGGCTTTATTCTTCTGATATCCAGCTACTAAAGGCAAGTATCCATATCCTAGAAGTTACAAATTCGAAACTATAACAAATAAGTAACATGCCCCTGTGCTTTCTTTTTGTTTTGTTTTCACTAGCACACTAGGGTTGACACTTAAAATGGGCAAGACTGAGGGGGGGGGCACTCGAGCGTTAGGACTCTGCCCCTGCCACAGTTCTGTCTGTCTCCTGCACACCTTTTTAACTGGGAAAAAAAAGCCTTGTATTGAAAGCAAATGGGAGTTTTTTTTTACAAAGCAGCGTACTAGGGGCATGGTTGGGATCAGAACTATAGTAGTGGCAAAGTCCTAACGCCCCTCTTACTCCCCACTGAGATTTTTACCTGTTTCAGCCCCCACCCCCAGAATGCTAGCTAGCTACAAAAACAAACAAAACAGGGTAACGTTCTGCATTCTACATAATGTTTCATTTGACCATATGGATAGAGGTGTTAAACGATTTTGCCAGAGCAAGAAAACTTTTAAAAAGACCTAGACACAAAGCCAGAGAGCCACAGCCATAACTTTAAGAAGTATATTAGAACTGACCTTGTTTGGCTTTTATTTCTGTACACTGTCTTTTAATATTAGGTGCCTATGAAGTACAAAGCTCACTGCTTCAACTCTCCAAACCTGGATCAGCACTTACATGTTTGCAAAGCTTTCCTGGGGGCTTGCTGGCTCACAGAATCACCATATTCCCTGTATTCAAAAAGATTTCCAAGATTTGCTCTCAATGGGATCTGTCTGTCACTCGGTCTTTGTGCTAATCTCACTCATTCTTGGAAGGCTATTTTTTTTGCTCAGCCTGTCACTCACAGATTTCAAACTTGTTTAACTATCTGAAGCTAAGTTTGATCAGTGGGATCGATCTCATCCTTAAACTTTTCTGTTTTATTAAAGGTGGGTCAATTTTCTGGTCCACTTGTGGTGTATACATGGGAAATGCTTTCCCTTTAAGACAGGACTAGAGATGCATGGCTGCCCCCACAAGCAGTGACCCAATGTTTCCTTATTCTCCCTCCTGTACCCCCCCATAAGAGCTAATCATATAATACAGTGGTTCTCAATTTTTTTTAGCACCAGGACCCACTTTTTAAAATGACACTCTATTGGGACCCACCTAGCTTTATGAGACTTAAAGAAAAGGTGATCTAGAAATAAATAAATACTGTATTGGTCTGAGTATAAGACTCTCTTTTTTCTCCTAATTTAAGTTTTTAAACTAGGGGTGCATCTTATAATCAGGCTGTTGCAATTTAATGCCAGTGATTTAATTAAAATTTTTTAATAGCACCAAACTTTAAGGGTGCGTCTTATAATCAGGTGTGTCTTATACTCGGGACAATACGGTATATTTATTTATTTATTTACAAGTGAAGAGCTCAGGGGCTTGCAGGGTAAATAGCAGCTATCTTGCAAACTGCAGGAGCTCAGCTCTTTGAAGGGCAATTACTAGTAGCTACTATATCTGATTTTTGAATAGCCTCAGGGCTTGTGGCAATTACTTATCTGATTTTTCTATCACCTGGGACCCACCAGAAACCAGGTCGCGACCCACCAAGTGGGTCCCGACTCACAGTTTGAGAAACACTGATATAAAATATGTGACATGATTTGACTTTCCTCTTGAGCTGAGCAAAAGTTCTCGACTGAGAAATTTGGCTCAGTTTTGGAGGGATGGGGACAAAACAAAGCTATTCCGAGTTTACCTGTTTGTTTTTTTAAATCTCACTGCCTCTTTTGTAGTGATGTTCCTTCCAGTGGCTCCTATTGTTTGGTAAGAGATGCACTGGTCGGTGTAGGGGTGGGGGGAGTGCGGGCCAGGTGGCGAGGGTGGGCGGCCGTTGGGTGAGCCAGGCCAGGAGGGGGGCGGGGATATCAGCAGCGAGCTCCGCCGATATCCCACGCCCGTTCCTGATGCCCTTACTCTGCCACCCCAGATGTACGTCGCCTCGAGAACTGATGTACATCTGAGGAGGCCCATTTGGGCCAGGAAGCTCTACACCCGGGGAAGGGGACGAATGTCCCCTTCTCTCGAGGAGTCCCCGGGCCACGTTGATGTGACCCAGGAAGGGCGCAGGATGCTGCAGCTAACCCTATGGGCCAGCTGCAGATCCTTACACAGGATCGAGCTGTAAATGAACAAGTGAAGTCAAAGTGCCTCCTTTCTTTCTGCAACAAATATGCTCTAGAAATATCAAACCCTTCTGTGCCAAAGGGACTGAAATGAAGCGAAAATGCAGACGTTGTCAGAGACGTTGTTGAATTGTATTTGTAGTGCATCTCATTTTCCATCTGATATATTATTATGCAGTATTCTGATTGTCTCTCAAATAATTGGTATCCCCCTCCCCACAGAGTTCAGACGAGTTTTGAGTGTATGTGGGACAATCTGAATATTTTTTAAAAAAGCAGAAAAATACTAAGAGAAATTCTCTTCTGCTCTTTTGGGTGACACCTAGTGGCTGAAGCACTACATGACCACGGAGGCATCTTCGGACAACGCTGGCTCTTCGGCTTTGAAATGGAGATGAGCACCACACCCTAGAGTCGGACACGACTGGACTTAATTGTCAGGGGATACCTTTACCTTTACCTTATCCCCTAATACATTTGAAATCAGATGTCAACCCAACCTTTATTTCTTTCCATTTTATGTTTTTGTTGTCCTGTTGTTATGTGCATAAATCAGAAATGTGTGCCCCCTCCCATTTTATTTTCCAAACTAAAAATCAACGCTGGCATTTAGTTTTTATTTTTCAAACTAAAATTCCCTCCTATTAGACTGAAAATAGATGCTAAGGAAGATATGGGTCTGCTTGTAAAACCAGCAGTGCTGCTTCTTGTTCCTCTCTTCTCCCCAGTAATGTCTACTAATAAGAAATGAGGGACACAATACCATCATCTTGCACGTTCCATCACTCCCTGAAATGGAGTGAGGATGAGAAAATTCTCAGCATGATCAGATCATGTCCCACAGTTTCTGGAAGGAAGAGATGAGACGATGAGACACAGGAACCAGCAGCAGCTGTATGCTCACAATAATGTCTAGTTCCAACCTCAGAAGAACAGGAGATCTTCTCCTTGGATGGCTTTTGCAAGTGGGCCATCTACAATGATGCAAGAGCTGGCCCCACATTGGCAGCACATGGATTTCCTGATGTATCCTATGCACATATGCTTGTGCATCCTGCTTAATTCTTCTAGTTCACATGCAAAAGGTGATCTCATGTATCCCTCACACTCCGCAATATGGAGATGTAAGGTCTAACCCCACCAGAGGCTTATCAGGAGCGGATGCCGCCTGGAGCACCGCTCCTGATACGCCGCCCCAAAGGGGCGGCCCCGCTCCGGGGGGGCGGCCCGGCTTACCGGGCACTCCGAGGCCTTCTCCCCCGGCCTCGGAGCCGGAGAAAGCCCCGGAGCGTCCACCCCGACCGGTGGACAGGGCTTTCTGAAGGCGGCGCGCTATTTAGCCTTTTTTGCACATGTGCAGACCGTTTACGTAATGTAAACGGTCTGCGCATGTGCAAAAAAGGCTAAATAGCACGCCGCCTTCAGAAAGCTCTGTCCACCGGTCGGGGTGGACGCTCTGGGGCTCTCTCCGGCTCCGAGGCCGGGGGAGAAGGCCTCGGAGCGTCCGCCCACGTCACCGGACGGGCGGGCGGGTGGGCGGGCACACGTGCTCACTCGCTCCGTGGAAAGACTGGAGCGAGCGGAGCAGCGCCGCCCCGAGCCGCGGTGCCGCCCGGAGCCGCTGCTCCGCCCGCTCCAGTCTTTCCACACCTCTGAACCCCACTGTTAAGAACACAGGCATCTCCCAATGAAGATGATGAGTTAAGAACTTCAGAAGAGCCCTGCTGGATCAGGCCAAAGGATCATCTAGTCCAGCTTCCTGTATCTCACAGTGGCCCCACCAGAAGCCTCAGGGAGCACACAAGACAACATGATAGCTGCATCCTGTCACCACTCCCTTGCATCTGGCATGCAGAGACAGCCTATTACTAAAACCAGGTGGTTGCATATCCCTTTGATCACAAAAGACCAAAAGGTGTACCACTTGCATACATAATATACACTTTGGGGTGGTTCAAAACCACACTGATGACTGAGTACTGATTTAGGCCAGTCCAAAAAGCTTCTGCAAGCATGCCTAGTAGGGGTTTTTGCCTCCCCCACTCTTTGGACAGCAGGTGTTCATGCCATATTGCACATTTTTGAAACTTCTCTTGATTTTAAAAGTAGTTTGCCATGTGACATGAGGACAGATGGACGTCTGTTTGAGGCACACAAGCCCGAAGACTTTGGAGCACCTGGAATTTGTAGCATGGCTTTTTGGACCCGAGTCCCAGTGTTTTAAAGTTCTGTACTCTGTGCACTTGGCGTATAAACAGCCCAGGCATATTAACAGCCCAATCCTATGGGTCCACTGCGCCACCAGAATTTGTATTCAGAGGCTCAGCATGGTTTACAGACACAAAGCACAAACTGTCATTCCACAGAGCTAGGCTACTGCCACATGCCACCAGCCTCCTGAACAGCCCTGATGCCTTGAATGGGGTGGGGAGGGGGAGGTACGGGGCGGAGACTGGGGCATGGATGCGGTGTGTGTCGAGGCCAGTAAGGGGGCGGTAGCACTGGCAACAGTGCTGCTAATATCCTATCACCCTTCCTAGCCTTGATCCACGTTCCCAGGTCCACTCGGACTTACGCCAGCAAAATCACTGGTTTAGGTCTGAGCAGACCCATTGCAGCATCGGAGGCTTACAAATGTTCCCTTACCTGAAGACCTCAAGGACTTCCCACTCCTCTGCAAGATGCAGCGTGTGCTTGGGTGGCATGGCTGCATCAGTGCTGGGGTTTAGATAGGATTTGGCTCTTACACAATACCATGGGTGTCAAATCAAATGTACATATTGGGATTGTAAAACAATAGCTGGAAGGCAGCAGAGGAGGTGGGAGGGATCAGGGAAGGTGGAATGGGGCAGGGAGGGTGAAACTGGGCAGGGAGGGGCAGAACAGGGGTGGGGAGGCTGTGGGAGTGGGTGGGTCTAACAGCGATGGCACGCGCTGGATCCTATCCCCTCCTTGGGCAGTCTCCCTGCCCCCTTTCTCTCCACGGACTTGCGCCATCGAAATTTGCTGTTGCAGTTTCCATTGCAGAGTGGGAGGCTTATGGAGGTGTAAGGGGATTTAAATCCCCTTTCCCCTCCAAAGTCTCCTGTCCCCCCCCCCCGGATAGTGTGTGCTCATTTTTGGCACAGCTGCACCAGTGCATGCGCGGGGGGGGGGAGGATAGGATTGGGCTGTGTGAGAGGCTCCACATATGCATAGGACTCTTCCATGCATTTGGGAATGCTGTGGTGACCAAGGTTCCTAAATGCATAGAAGAGGTCTGAGCACATAAAGCTGAATATGCACAGAGACCCTTCACGCTAGCCATTATGGCATTATTTGCCTGATTTTTATATTATCTGGCTCTGTAGGTTTGCTGTTAGGCTGTTTTCATGTGTAGTTTTTGATTACTTCATTTTATATTTGTTAAGGGACCCCAGGATGGAGTGAGTTGGCAGGATAGAAAGTTTAGGATAAATAAATAATAATACACTTATCTCCCCCCATTGCATTAAAGGGCTCTGAAATCATAATGGTGGATTATCCCCTTAACGGTGTGTGCCTTTGTACTTAAAGAGAGATGCCAGGGTTTTAAAAATCTCATCCAATTAATCCTGCCAATATTAGCTCTTGTACCATTTAATACAAGAGTAGCTTTGGCTCTTTAATGTAATGGTAGCCTGCTCCTCATTAATCCACTTTCTTTCGTTCTATGGCCTAAACAAAAGAAATTTATCTTTTCCCGTTAACCTTTCTTTTCTGAAGACAGATATCAATACATGTAACAATAGCATCTTGAGGTGCTGGGCAAATGGTACATTGCAGAGATGAAGAGGTCACACTTTTTAAGAGAAAATCCATTTTCAGAAATGCTAAAGGTGACAGCACACTCATTATAAGGTTATAACTACAGTTGTTCTCAGCCCAACAAGTGCTCTCTGCATCATTTTATGTGTTTGAAACTTAAAGAAAAGGAAATCTTTAAACAAAGAGAAAACACTACCAAGAATATGAGTGCCATAATGGGGATAGGGACTTCATAAGTGGATGTGTCTTGCAGCCCAATCCTATCCAACTTACACCACCGGTGTAACCAGTGGGGGAGGGCAGGGTGGGAGGCTTTGGAGGGGAGGGGAGATTTAAATCCCCTTTGAATCCCCCTTTGGAGGGGATTTGAATCCCCTTTCTGTTCTGGGGCCTCCTGTTCTCGCTGCACTGCTGCTTACACCCATGGGGTGTAAGTTGGATAGGATTGTGCTGTTGGTCATGTTCACCTCCTCCTCCCAAGGGGGGGAACTCCATCTCCACAGGGCTCACAAAGCTCACTGCTAGGCCAGTCCAGAAGCAAACTAGTGTGTTGCAGTCTGTTTATTGGGCTCTGTTACAAAAAGAGAGAGAGGTTGGGCTCCCCTACCTTGGTTAACCTCACCCTTCTTCTTCAGACCTGGCCTTTGGCTTCTCCCCTTACCCTGAGTAATGCCCCAGCCTCTGCTATGGGGCTACTCAGGTCACTTTGTGCCAGGTGCAAGGGAGTGACAACAGGAAACAGGTTATCTTGTTGGCTGTGTGCTCTCGGAGGCATCTGGTGGGGCCACTGTGAGATAAAGGAAGCTGGACTAGATGGGCCTTTGGCCTGATCCAGCAAGGCTCTTCTTATGTTCTTATGTTCTTAGTGCCACCTTATTCTATGGCACTGACCCGAGAACTTCATGTTTGGGCTGGAAGCGTGGGAGGGTGGATAGGATATGGTGTTTGTAGACACGAATCCTACCCCCTCCCAGGCTTGATCCTCCCTCTTCACCGTCTCCTGCCTATTAGGCCCCTCCCCACTCTCCCCCAGCCCCCACGCCACTCGGTGCAGAACGTATCTGCTCCATGGGGTAGGGAGCCGGACTTGGTGGTGGAGTGGTGGCACGGGACATAGTGAAATGCTTTACAGCATGTTCGTGACACCCTAGTGCTGTCGGGGGATAGGATTGTGTTGTCTACCAGGTAATTGGCTGGAAGAGGTTCTAGATTAAGTTGCGGAATGTTATGTAACTTACAGAATGTGCCCATTAATAGAATTCAGTACGGGGGGGATCTTAGTCCATAGCTTATGAATGAATAGCTATGGTTAGGCCTGAGTCCTGAAATGATAATGCAGTTGAGGAGTTGGACACACCACAGTGAAATGAAATAAAATGAAAATTATGGATTTTTTTTTAATTGGATACAAAAACATGAATTCTTACACAGTATATGAGGAATGGTGTTCTTCCCTGTTCATTGAAGAAAGTGTGGACTTAATGTATTTTGACACCATAGGGGAAACTTGCTCATTTTATTTATCTTTTTGGCTTATATCCATTTTGGCAAACACAGAACAACAAAGCCAGTGACAAGCAGATAATTCTGCCTCTCTCTCTCTCTCTCTCTCTCTCTCTCTCTCTCTCTCTCTCTCTCTCTCTCTCTCCATTAAAAACAATTAAGAAAGAACACATTCCATTTCTCTTCATTTTCCCTTGAACTACTTGAACCTTCAAGGGAAAAGACTGCCTTCTCCCTTGGGAGGTGAGTTGCTTAGATTGAAAAACAAAATGTGGCTTCCGGGTATCATAATCTGCTACTGTAACACTCATTGGGGGATTAGTGCAGCCTTAAACGTCCTTGAGAAATGTTCTATTAATGAAAAGCGTGTGAAGTGTCTCACACTATGCAAGGAAGTGACAATTCCTGCTAGACGGTTCTTTCGGAAGCCTGTTCTACTTAAGAATATAGGCAGAAAATAAAGGAGGCTAACATATATGAAGCATGTGCATGAGAATACCAGGATGCTTGCCAGCATCAGTGGAACACAGATTGAGGGCCCAATCCTATCCAACTTTCCAGCACTGGTGCAGCTGTGCCAATGGGGCATGTACTGAATCCTGCGGTGGGTGGGGGCAGTTACAGAGTCACTTTTGTTCCCTGACCCCGAGGCTGCATTGTGACTGCATTGATGCTGGAAAGTTGGATAGGATTGGGCCCGCAATCCCAGGGACTAAGCCAGTGTCTTCCAAACGTTTTTGAACATAAGCCTAAATACAGTTTTTCCTCTCAGTTTGGTGAACTACAGCCTTGGTACATGTTGAAGCAGAAGCAGAAGCAGCAGCAGAAGAAGAAACCTGTCTGGATAGTGGATGTGGCAACACCTGGAGAGGTGAGAATTAAATAGAAAGAACAGGACAAGATCACAAAATATAAAGATTTGCAAATTGAAGTTGACCACCTTTGGCAGAGAAAGGCTAAAGTTGTACCAATTGTTGTCAGT
Organism: Plestiodon gilberti rubricaudatus; assembly: GCA_026170595.1. NCBI lineage: Eukaryota > Metazoa > Chordata > Lepidosauria > Squamata > Scincidae > Plestiodon > Plestiodon gilberti. The sequence continues at coordinate 82,767,439 of JANXHW010000004.1, read as the reverse complement.
GCTCTAGGTGCCAGATAACAAAAGACTTTGAAAAACATCTGAACGTCCTTGGTGTAAATGAAATCACAACACACCAACTACAGAAAGCAGCCTTGCTTGGAACAGCGCACATATATTACAAAATATCTGTGAATATCCCAGGTCCTTGGAAAGGACCCGATATTCAACAAGCCAAATCCAGCCACCAAGTGTGGCTGTACATAAGAACCACAATAAAGACCTTCCCACAATCCTTAGGAACATCCATGGGACCCTCATTTAGGTCGTGACCCTTAGTTTGGGAACACAACCAAATGCTAACTTTGTCCCTTCTACTCAAGCAACATTGTTAAAGGGCCTAATAACATCAGCCATGCGCCATCGGGAGTCATTACCTGCACTTCTTCCAACATGATATATGCCACCTCCTGCAAACTGTGACCTTCTGCTGTTTACATAGGAGGTCAGTCTCTATGTGAGATAATAAATTAGAAATATCATTAGCATTTGACCAGAAGAACTCGAAATATTGAATTCCCCTGCATGAACATGAGTGACCAGAATCGTAACAAGCATGAATGTTTGGGCAGCTCAAAGCTTTCCTAGCAAATTACCTGCTTGCAAAGGAAGTGAATGAAAACCATCTACCGCTGGTACTGTGGCCTCCCCATTTCTCTTCTCGTTGACTGGAACGTAAGACCAACACACGGCTTGACCGGTGGGGGTCTGTGCTGTTCAACTGACTTGACCCTTTGGGGTTGACTATGGTAGCTCACACGGTCTTTGACCGAAGGTAGCCTTGAGTCAGGTTGTGACACTCATTTAACCATGGGGGTGGTAGACGGTCAGTGTTATTTGCCCCAGTTTAGGGCCCACACGTTCTGGGGGTTAATAGTTATTTATGCTGCAGGTTCTGTAATTTAAATAATAAAGTGGCCCTTTATACTCAAGCCTCTGTCCTGTGTGTTTTGGGGTGTACGGGTAAAGGAGAAGGAGGCGACAGTAGGAGCTTTCCGGGCCCTGATGGCATTCTTTTCTGATGGGGATGGGGTCTGGGACTATCATTCCCACATCCTCAGTGGGAAACTGACACGATGCAAGTCAATTCCTCCAGGAAGAAGGCCCACGGCCATCTTTACCTTTCCCAGCTGTGCTTTGGAGGAAGGCGAATGGAGAGGCGAAAACCGCAGCAGCAGAGACAGGCACTTTTCAAACTGTTGTGAACAGTTGATTCACTCTCTACCAAAAGTTTAAGCTTTTGTGGACATTCACTTATTTACTTTGTTTATTTATTACAGTATTTATATACTGCCATCCTGATACTCAAGGCGGTTTACATAGGCAGGCTGCGCATAAACCCCATTTTTTTCAGTGGGTTTTTTACATATATTGTTCTATGAGAAAATCTCATAAAACTGCCATTTCTCCATATGGTTTCCCATCATAGTGGAGTCATCACCTTCTTGCCAATTCTTGCACTCCAATTCTTGCCCATTCTTGCACTCTAAGCACTCGCAGGCAGCTGTCCAAGCTTCAAACCAGTTTCAAGGTTGTTATAACCGAGGCTTTGCCAGCTGCTTGGAACATTCGCAAAATGGACTTCCAGCACAATCTTATACATCAGCGGTGGGGAACCTCCAACCCGCGGGTCGTTTCCGGCCCCCGGGGCGATTCGGTCCGGCCCGCGCGAGACCAGACTCGAGTGCATGTGGTCCGGCCCGCGCGAGATGAGACCAGAGGCTCCGGAGGCCCCGTGCTCACCTCGGCACGACTCCTTCTAAAATCTGTTGTTTTGTACAAGCGCAGAACACCGCTGACACCAAGAGATTGCCCTGACTTGGCGTCAGCGGCGCATGTACAGAACAGCAGATTTCATAAGGAGTCGCGCCAAGGTGATGTGCGGGGCCAGCGGCGTCCCGAAGCCTGAAGGTAAGGAGAGCGATGGGGGGGTAAGAAGAGCGATGGGGGGTAAGGAGAGCGATAGGGGGCATGCGCGCACCCAAGTTTGCGGTGGAGGGGCGCCCGGCCTGCGGCACATTTCCCCCATGGAAAAATGGCCCTCCAACGCAAATAGGTTCCCCACCCTTGTTATACATGCTTAAGTACCACTATGTTCAATGTGGCTTAAAGTGCATAGGATTTTAGGTTAAATGTGCATAGGATTGTAGTCTTGGAGCCCAATCCTATGGAGGCCACACAGTGGTCGATCTTGCAATCTGACATCATAAAGCTCAGGATGCTGGTGTAAAAACCAGCACTTTTTGCCATTGTGCGCTTCAGGGCCACCAGCACAAATGCTCAGAGCACAAATGCTATACCAGCAAAATAGCTGGTATAGGTTCAAGGAGACGCATGGGAGGCCAGGCAGCCTACAGGGAGGTAATAGTTTTACTTACCTCTCCGGGCTGTCTGGTCACACACCCACGCCCATACCATGCAGAGTGTGCTCCAGCAGCAGTGCTGCATGCTATGGACTCATGGGGGACAGCTTGGTCCGGGATTCTTGTGCATCCTTCATATTAATCAGCGCAAAAATGAACATCAAGAAGGAACACATGCAGAAACCATTAGGAGAAGTAGTTTCATTTCTCAGGATAACCTGCTGCTAACTTCCAAGCCACAATACTTCAAGAAATGGGAGATTACAGCTTAAATTTGCTGAAGTAGATTTTGTCAGCAAATGTGACGCTATTCGATATGGACCTACTTAGGCTGTGGATATCTTTCCTGCTACAGGCGTCCCCCACTTATTTGACAGGTTAAGGACCGGAGCACTGTCGAAAACTGGAAATAAAACGTGGAACCCACAGCCCAATACTGCCTAGGGCAGCCACAGAATACAAAAGGATGCTGCACCGGATCATAGTGGTACTTAGCCGCCTTGGGCATTTGCCTCGGCATAGGATAAGGCGGGATATAATTTTTTTAAATAAATAAATAAATAAATCCTAGTCAGGATCGGGCCAGTGCCAGCAGGGCTGGAAACTGCCTCTGGAGAAAGGGACATTTGTCTTTTTTTTCCCTGGAAAAGCCCCAGCAGCCCCTATGGGCCACCTCGGATGTGCACTGGCCAAATGGCCGGCGCACATCTGAGGAGCCGGCATAAGGCCAGCCAGGCCTGGAACGAGGGATAGGAATCAGTGGAGCCACCACCGATAATCCCTTCCCTGGTCTAGCGGGCCAATCACCCCCTCCCATGCAACCCCAGTCTGCCCTCCCTCCAGCCCTCTTCCATGCCACGGGAACTTACGGGAACTTACCTGCTTGGTGCAACAGATGGTCGGAATGCCGGGTGGGTAGGCCGGCGCTGGCTTCTGCTCCAGCAGGTCCCACTTGCCTGATACTACAAACCTGCCTTACATTACGTTTGCAACACCTTCCCCTGGTGGGACTATAGTAGGGACTATATGGTTGGTTGTGCAAACATGACGAATCCTATACATGACAATCCTATATATGGTCAAAAGAGCGGACCTTCAAAAAGTGGGGGATACCATAGGTGTTAAGTTAGCAAGACATCGCCAGTACGATATTCTTATCAATAGTGATTGCTGTTCTTACTGGAGCACTCTGTTAGTGTGTGTGTTGCATATATTTGGGTACGGCAAAGAAATAGAAGAGATTGACTTCTACCCCTTGCATTGTATTATGAGTGTGTGTATACAAATTATATATATAATGGGAATAGGGTGACTATATATATCCAGGGATAGTGCTGATAATACGCCACACACACACACACACACACACACACACACACACACACACGCACATACTGGCAAATGATCCCTGCTTAGCCCATGTTTGCAGGTTTTCACTAGAAGACCTTCCATTATAATGGAAGACCTTCCATTATATTCACTAGAAGACCTTCCAGTATAATAGTTGAGTGTGGCAAACCTGTAAATATCACTAGCCAGGTGGGGATCACATGCTCTGTAATTTCAGTAGAGTTGCCACCAAAATTTCCCCTAGAGAAAATCAGGAGCAAACCTGTGAGTTTCTCCCCAGGCAAAATATCTGAGCAGCTTCAAGAGAAGTCAAAGCAATGATGACCAGGCTATTGCAATTTTCTCAAGATTGTATCAACATTCTAAACAGAATTTTCAGCAAGCATTCTAATACTTGCCATGCAGGGGTGGGGATGGAGATCTTCACAGGTACCCCTGTGGTGACCATAACGAGAGATCACTTATGAGCCATAGAAACCATGAGAGAATGGTGCCACTGTCTTAATGGGAATTTGGATAGCAGTGTACAAGGTGCCCATATAACGGTCAATGTAGCAACGTTGTCCACAAAAAGAGAAAATTCAAAAAGTGAAATTTGGAATGAATTTGAAGGGTTTTCCCCAGACAAAACATCCGAGGAAGTTCTGAGAGTACCCAAGGGACTCATAAGCTTAGTGCAATTTCTCAAGCCCTTGAGTTAGGGACTGTGTTCAAGAATGTTCAAAGTGGCATTAAAGATTGCAAGAATGGCCTTAACAGTGCATCATGTTATGGCAGTGTTTCCCAAACATTTTCGACCTGCGGCTCCCTTTATCATTGGCAACCATTGGCCACGGCTCCCCATTACATTATGTTGATGCCTGCCAATTGGCATTGCACTGTTTTCCTAGAGGATTTTGTGGCACTCTGCGGCTCTCCTGGCTGGTTTTCACCCAGTTTGGGAACCACTGTGTTATGGTATTGCAATCCCCTTCTCCCTACCGGAAATATTATACTTGAATCCTCTGAGAAATGCATTTGTTTTCCCTGCAACCATATCACATATGGAGATCCAATTAGCAATATATTTTTTTGTGTGTGTGTTTTTTAAATGGCCTAATTTTCAATGGACTGGGAACAGCTGGAATTGATGGCTGAATAGACAGCTCTTTTTGCAAGGGTAGAGTGCTCTGTTGTCATGCAAAAGATGTGCAACATCAGAAAATGTCAAACTGTGCGGTTGGTATCCCACCAGTAGGACCATTCTGTGTTTCTTTGTTCCTCACTGAATTGACTGTCAATTATCCTTTTGAAGGAGCATGTTTTCTTGCACAGATGCCAAATCAGGCAGTCTTAAATGATAGCATTGTTTTCCAGAGAAAGGGGGCCTTTGTTTTTGTTTTTTTCCCCAAATTGCTGCAAATTTTATTTTATATCATTTTGTGACACTTTCGTTGTTCTCTGTTTCCCAGGATAGTAATATCTGAAAATTTATGAACCCGCATACTACATAATTCTCTACATCTCTTGCTTATGTTATTGACATGTAGAATTTTGCAGTGAGAGGTAATGATTGGCTGCAAAAGTTGTCAGACTAATATGGATTTTTTTTATTGTACCTGAAACTACAAAGACAATATCCATCAATGAAAGAGACACATTAATGGCTTTGACTTGAAATACTAACATCAAATGCTAAATCTAAATCCTAAACCGACTACTCAACTATAACTATATCATTAAGGAAAAGATATCTCAATGCCTCAGTTGCAAAGGCAATTATTGCCTTCAACCAAGATAAACAGTTACATGAATTATAGTGCCAACTGTCAAGTACGTTTCTGACATCTAAGAGAGCAGGTTTGATGACAGTCTGGTTTGGATTACATGGAGGTGTACGAACCATGAACATACAGCCATCTGTATGAACCCGGACTGTCCACATACTCAGTGCATCTTTTAGCAACCTCAATGACCGTGATGGTGGTGGTACTTCTTTGAGATACCCACTACCCATATAGTGGAACCATTGGTGCATAGAAATAAAATGTACTCACCATGAGGGGTTCTCAACCGATGGTATGTGTACCACCACTGGTACACGGCAGGCTGGTCCTTATCTCCTTTGAACTTTTCTCAAAACTTATAGAAGTGCATGCTTAGGCTCCAGATGCTTAGGCTCAAACATCTCATTAATAATATGTAAGTAGCCCTAACTTACTTAAGGTGCAATTCTGTGTAACTCGTGCACCGCTGTAATAGTAGATCCCCCGGTGTAAGAGCACATGCCAGTGTAACTTGCCATATGCCGATGGACACAGGACGGACACTGGCATAACCCGCCTTGGACGCCTCACAGGTGCAGATTGGATATGGAACAGACACCTGCGCAACTCCGCCGGTGCAGGGGGCATTCCGGGGGCATCTGAATGCCTCCAGAATTTCCCCTGCTCTGGTGGAGTTGTGATGGCATCTGTTCTGCATCCAAACTGCATGTGTGCGGTGTCAGAGGCGGGTTACGCCGGTGTCTGTCCTGCGTCCGTCAGCATACGGCAAGTTACACTGACATAAGTGCGCTTACACCGGGGGATCTACTGTTACACTGGTGCAAGAGTTACACAGGATTGGGCTGTTAGTCATTAAGTGCACCACACACACACACACACACACACACACACACACACACACACACACACTGTGTTAAATTTGGTGCCGGCTCCAAAAACTTTAAATTCATATATTTAGGAAAGGATTGTTTTACACTTTTTAGTCTGTTTTCCTTCCTCCTTCCTTCCCTCACTGCACAATTCTGGCTAAAGATACGTGGGCAGCCCTAGGGCTGCCTGCAGGATCCTATGCTCATTCCGCTCCGCTCCAGAGAGGCCCAGAGTTCTTCTCGGAGGAATGGGATGTTCGTCCTTTTCTCCCGGTGTAGAGCTGGGAGGCCTCAATGGACCTCCTCGGATTTCTGCTAGCTCCAGAGGTGGTATAAGTCTGAGGCGGACGTGTAATGGCCACCAAGCCCGGAAATGGGACGGGGATGTAGCAAACAACAATTACAACTGGACAACTGGGAGGAGTTTTCTATCATGTCTCACGACAGCGAGGGAGACAACTATCATTCAATGGAACCATGACTTTTAGTAAATGCAGGGTGTTGTCTTACATGGGGTAGTTGTGCTACATTTAATTGGTTCATTGCAATCAAATGGAAGTTTATTGGAGACAACATGGATTTAAAATACTTACATCCCGTAGCGAAGCACGGGCATCACGCTAGTACCATATATATATGGTAGAATTTCATCAGATGCAACAAAGCATAAGCAGGCAGGAAGATGGCTTCTTCTTCCTGCCTGCTTAGGCTTTGTTGCATCTGATGAAATTCATAGCGTAAAGAATGAAACGTCATGCCAGATATATTTTTAAGTGTTTTATTGTATTTTAAAGAAGACTTTTAAAGTATTTTATTGCACATATGTATAGGCTTACCAGATCTCCAACCGGGACAGAGTGCTAGACCTTTAGGAGAAGGAATGTGGGCAGGTGTAGCTTGTTAAACCTTAGAGCACAATCATAGGCCTGTCTACTCGGAAGCAAGCCCCAATGTGTTCAGTGGGGCTTGCTTCTGAGTAGACATGCCTAGGATTGTGCTCTAAGGTTTAACACACTACACCTGCCCACATTCCTTCTCCTAAAGGTCTCACACTCTGTCCCGGTTGGAGATCTGGTAAGCCCGCCTACATATGTTTATTTTAAGAGACTTATAAAGCCACACTTGGAGATACATGTTCTAAACATTTTTAAAGCTTTTTGCTGTTTTTATGACCATAATCCCGGTGAAGATGCTTCGATCTTGGTACGATAATAGAACCTTTCATCCCAATGAAGGAGCTGAACTTCCATCTCAATTGACAGGCCCCCTGTCAAAAGCTGCCTCCAGGATGCTCTCTAGGGGACTCGAGCATTAGCAAATGAAGCTGGCTAATGGGAAGACGTGGGAAGTCAAAACCCAGCATGCACACACCCCCGTGAGATGCAAGGCACATCATCATCAAAGTGTCAGAGTATTGATGTATAACACAAACATTTTCTTTACATTGTGCTGTATTATTTATTTTAAGCTGCTTTGACTTTGTGGGGGGAAAAGAGTAGGTGAAAAACTCTCAGCTAATTGATCGATGTGCAGATCACAGATAACAAAAACCTCTCACAAGGACCTGACTCCCTGCTATACACAATCCTACAGGTACCCTGATTCAACCTTACAAATAATAGCTATGGACATACAACAGAGCACATGTATCACTCGCCAGCAGCCTTGTTGAGACTGGAAAGCAGCAGTTGCTTCGACCGAACAGCAGGTGCAAATGCACACAAGCTGAATCCGCATACTAACTCAGCAGGCCTGAACAGTAGGGGTCTATATCAAATACAATGGTAATACATTCAACACTAGGCCTGTGTCTCCGCAGCAATAGCACACTAGAGTTCCAGCAGATTTAGGACAGTCTTTGCTTCTGATAGACACCTGGCCTGAAGTATTTGCTTTGCTTTTTGTGATTGAGGAGGTGGGGAAACTATTCGTCTCATCTGCTGCCTTCTACACTGTAGAAAATATGGATGCTAACCCTTTCTGCCTACAAGAGAAACATCCAACTCAAGCAGGATTTGTAGAGGGGCCATAGCTCAGTGGTAGAGTACATGGACAACATGCAGTAGATTCCAGGTTCAATCCCTGACATCTCCAGGTAGGGCCGGGAAAGGCTTTGTCTGAAGAGACATTGACAATCGGTGCAGAGAGTATTGAATCAAATGGACCGATGGTCTGATTCAGGCAGCTTTCATATGCAACAGAAGTTCGGCAATATCCTCATATTAACTATAGCAATATTCTCAGTTTAAAAACATGCATATACCCTTGTGAGATGCAAGGTACATCATCATCAGAAGAATGCCTAAAACGTTTCAGATTATTCATGTCAAGCATTCATTTCTTCTTCTACCACGCATGAGGCCAAACATTTTGACTGGCTTCACCAGTCTTCAGATAGTGTTGCCCCAATTTTAAGCAATGTGATGGGCAGCCCAATCCTGTGTAAGATACGACAACCACCCTAAAGGGCTGGCAGCCGTATCCTATCCAGGTCCCAGGCTGGGTGAAGCTCATGCACATTCACGTCACTCGTGTAAGGCTGGGCCGGGCCTGGAGAGGGATTGGGATATTGGCTTATCTCGCCGCCGATATCCCCGTCATCTCCAGGCCCCGGGTGGTCTATGGCTGCCCTCCCTGCTGACCTGGTCCGCACTCCCCCCGCCCCTGCCCTGGCCAGTGTAGGGCTTACCTGCTCCGGAGGGCGCAGGTCCAGCGGCACAGCATGTTTTATGGTAGTCGCAAAACGCGACCCGCCATTCTGCAGAGCTAGGCCCCTTGAGGTGACCTGGTCAAGGTTCCACCAAAATTTTGGAACCAGTTCTGTTACATGACCTGCATTGATGTTGATTCAGACTAGATGTTATCTATGAATGTTTTACAGCAATGTGTCCAGGAATTTGCTCTCAGTGCTTTTTCACTGATTGCTTTCATTGCTGGCCTGAAATAATAGATGGTTTGGCGCAGTGGGTTAAACCACTGAACCATGAGCTGTCGATCGAAAGGTCAGCAGTTCGAATCCGCAATGGGGTGAGCTCTCGTTGCTTGGCCAGCTCCTGCCAACCTAGCAGTTCCAAAGCATGTTAATGTGAGTAGATAAATAGGTACCGCTTCCGGGAAGGTAAACAGCGCTCCGTGTTCCAGCTGTATGCTATGCGCTGTGGCAAGGAGAGTCATGCTGGCCACATGACCACGGAGGCATATTTGGACAATGCTGGCTCTTCGGCTTTGAAATGGGGATGAGAACCACACCCTAGAGTCGGACACAACTGGACTTAATTGTCAGGGGTCACCTTTACCTTACCTTGACCTGTATCATATCATGGACCTTCACAAATAGACTTTTAGGGAATAATTATAAAGCAAGATTAAGCTTAGAGGCAATAGAAATTTATAAGCATGGATCTCAGGTGCTCAACCGTAAGCAGGAATTGTCTTTTATTAACAAGGTATGGACACCTGCGATAAGTAAAAACAATAGGATACAGAAATAAGTATAATACTAGCTATAATGTTAGCCACCACTAGGGGCAGTGTATGGGGTTAAAGGAGGACACCAGGCATGACTTCCGGGTTTAATTGTCTCAGTGAAAACACTTGCCAATTCTTGTTTAAATACAGGCAGGACTGCGATGGTAATTTTAACATCTTCCTGCCTATTTAGGCTTTTAGCATTTGATAAAGTTTACAGGAGATAAACGAAACGTCATGCTGCAGTTTGGAAATGTTTTATTGTTTTGTATTTTGTGATTTTAGGTATTTTTACATGTATTTTAAGTATTTTTTCACATGTGATTTTACTATTGATTGCTGCTGTATTTTACAATCAGACATTTTATAAATTGATCCTATAACCAGAAATCCCGAGAAATGTTGCAAACGTTCTATAGACTTTTAATTGTCTAACTACTTTAAATTCCAACATAGAACCACCCTGTAGATGGAATTGTGCTTGTTTCCAGCACTCTCTCTCTCTCTCTCTCTCTCTCTCTCTCTCTCTCTCTCTCTTATTCCTCCCTAACTGTTGCCATTGACTCCAGCTGTTACAAAATCCTCTGTGACGCAAGGAGCACACCCTGGTTGGTTCCTTACCACCTTACTGATGACTGCATGATGTAACCAAATCCCCTGTCAGTGGTTTCAGCACAGATGCTATTGCCACAACAAACCTCTGCTGTATTTTGTTTCTCTTTTGTGCAAGTGGGATAAGAGTTCTCTGCACTGACATTTTGATGAAGCGGCCTGGCTCACAAATCTGAAAAGCTTTCACCTATTTTTGTAGCTAGCATGACAGAAGGCTTCACTTTTTCTTTAAAATAATGCCCATCACCTGGAACCCGCTCTAGTAGTGCATGTGACTAGTGATCTGCATCAACAGGGACATCCAACATGTTGAGGCCAGGATAGCTCCAGAATGCATTGCAATGAATTCTGGGGTGAACTTGGGAGAGGGGAGGGGGAAGTCGTGTGACCTGGAAGAGGCTTCTGGAGCATGATTTCAGCTCGTAGAAGGAAGAACATGCAGTGGTTTGCAGCAAAAGGGTAAGAAAACTGCTTAACCTTTTATTATTTTTAAAATGTTTTCAGGTTGGCTCTGGTATCTGCAGTAGCGAACTTTGCTATCCGTAGATACTGAGGGCCAACTGTACTCTGCCATGAATCCATTAGGTGGCCTTAGGCAAGCCACTCCCAGTTTGGCCGGGACAGTTCCGGTTTCCGGAGGTCCGTCCCAGCCGCGTCCTGGCCAGCTCCCAGCAAGGACGTCTGATAAATGGTTCAGCCATGAGGCCCTGCAAAAATTCCCCTCATTTTGTGGAACCTTAGGATCTACAGTTCCTATTACCTACAACTAAGATCTTTGGACAGTGAAGTGTAAGAAGCCAATTAAAGGACCAGGTTTGAAAATACGCCCAATTTAGACAGCTTGAAAAGAACACAACTGACTTAGGTCTACAGATAACATTTGGGATGGCTTCATTGTATCTCCAATTAAAGCCCTCCCCTTACTCATATGCTGAGCTACCTTCATCTGCTGTGTACTTTAATAAGTCTACCTCATTATTTCTCCTAGCTTTCGTATGGTGCCATCATGTAGCATTAATCATACAGCAGAATGCTCAAAGTTATTGGAATTTTGCTTCTAATCAAGAACGCGGAAAAAAGAACTAGTTGAAATATTAGCAGATGCAAGTCGAAAAGACAATAACAACTGTCCTTGCATGGGATCCACTGCCTATTTAATGTATGATCATTGCCAGCATAGCATCAAAGCTTTTGGCACTGTAGGACTTTGCAGAGGCAACATGAAGTGAATGAATGGTTTTCATTACGTTTGAGGTGAGAAAAGGAAATAAGGAGCATTGCACCCATCTTAGGAAATGTTTACGTCCCCCCCCCATTGCTTGTTTGCATTCATGCTACTTTCCCAACCATAAATTGTTCATGCAATTTCCAATTCTAATAATTTAAGGCCCAATTCTACCTTTATATACACCAGCATATATCCAATACACTGGCGTAATGACAGCCCCGCTACTGTATAAGTCTGCCCGCTGACAGACGGTCTACAGATGCCAGTGTAACTTCAAAAAAATGCCACACCAATGTAGCTGGGACATCACTCAGCCACCCACACAATTTGCCGGAGAAGCCAAAACAGGGAGAAGATTGAAGCGGGATGTGGGAGCAACATTAGAGGGACATGGAAAGAACAAGGAGAAATCAACATACACCATATATCCGAACCCATCTTCGGACAACGGATATGCCCCCGATGCCAGAAAAAAACTATGCCAATGACAGCGTTAGCATAGGTAAAAGTGACCCAATCCTCCTCCTCCCTGCCCATGGCCCACCCTCTCCGCCAACTTACCAACACTGGCGGTGACTGGGCATTCTAGTGGTACGTCCATGCAGTCACCAGTCACTCTTACTGTTGACCCCATTCTGCACACTGTCACTGCAGCTGCCATGCCAGTCACCCTGGCCTTCCACTAATGGAACATGATTTCCATCAACAGAAGTCCCAGATAGGATTGGGATGTCAATATATTGCATTGCTTTTAATTTTTATTCCCCTCCCAGTTACTGTAAAATTATGCCCACAATAAAAGTTCTTTTTGTTGCACCTTCTCCCTTATACATCAAACCATTGAGCTCTGCCATTGGCCACTACACTTGGTCCCTGCACACTTGGCCCTCATGGGCACGTTTTAAAAAGCACACCTGTTCCATGCTTTCTAAAGCAGAGTTTCTCAACATGTGGTACGGGTACCCCTAGGGTACCCCTCTTGCTGGGGGTACACCAAGCCCTGCCCCTTATCTGACCCATCAGCAGCTAATTAAGTGTTAATTAACATGGATTTTAAATTGTAATTATTTTCGGAGCCCTTCTGTCTCTCTGATTTTGGTTTTGGGCTTATTTTTGTACTTTGGAAAATGTACTTTGGTGGGGTGGGGGAGGGAGGGGCTGATTTTTGGGAAGTGTGACTTGGAGAAAAAATAGATCCTTGCATCTCTCTCTCTCTCTCTCTCTCTCTCTCTCTCTCTCTCTCTCTCTCTCTCACACACACACACACACACACACATTTTTCACATTTAAAATTGTTTTAGTAATTTTTATTTAATGATTAATTACCTAATTAATTAGATTAATCCAGTTAATTAGCAGTTAATTAGCAGGGGGTACTTCAGAAAATTGGGCCATGAGAGGGGATACCCAGGCCTCCAAAGGTTGAGAACCCCTGTTCTAAAGGATTATTCAGTTTCCTACTTGCTCTTTCTGTCCCAGTGTATTTATATGCCACTTTTCTACCTAAACAGGTCCTCAAAGCAGCTCACTAGCCAGCAGAGACACATGAAGATGTTCTCAGGCCCACTGTACACAGCAGAAGTAAGAAATGGGTTGCACAGAGGATCTAAGGGCAAGTGGGCTGCTGACTCATCCTACTTGGGAGAACTCTGCTGAAGTAAAGTCAGGGGCAGCCCATCCATTAGGTCAGTATTTCCCAAACGTTTTTGACCTGCGGCTCCCTTGACCATTGGCGACCATTGGCCGCAGTTCCCCATTACATTATGTTGATACCTGCCAATTGGCATTGCACTGTTTTCCACGTGGGACTCGGTGGGACTCCGCGGCTCTCCTGGCTGGTTTCCACAGCTCCCCTGGGAGCCACGCCTCCCAGGATGGGAACCACTGATTAGGTGAAGGGATTCTGGTTGCATCAGCAGCAGATTGCAAAGGGGGGAGTGAGAGCATGATGGATTCGGGGTGCCCTTTAGCTTGAGTCTGCCGCCATCTCCACCTCCCTCCAGTCTGCCGCAGATGCAACTGCACTGATCCTCTTTCTCCCACTAGAAACAAGAGGAACGTGGATCACTAACCTCCTTACCTTAATCCAGACATGGTTCCTTCAAACACAGAAGTGCAGGACTTTTAGTTTGATTTACAGGGACCTTGCAAATGGAGCTCCTTCCTTTGTATGGTCCCTAGATCAAACCAGAAGTCCTGCACTTCTGTAATTGAAGAAACCATGTGAGGAGCATGGTAAGCACTGCCTCTTTTTTTGTAACTGGGCAGAGGCGGTGGATCCAACGTGACATTGAGTGGCATTCCAGGTTATGCCACCGCTGGGTAAAGTGCTTAGCTGCGATGGAGTGCCCAGGCATGACTGGTCTAGCATCGTCGCTTGCATGTTTGGTGCAGCAGCAGAAAGGTATAGGAAAGTATTCTGCTTGATTTCTATGAGAAGCCACTCCACAACCTGCTTTTCCCATGTGTCTCTGCTACAGAAGCAGAATTGTGCCCTCAGTGTCTCAAGAGTGGCATCATTCTTTCTGTTGCATACGCCTTAAAAGTGCAAGGGGAAAATAATGTTGTTCAGTCTGAACGTTATACACTCAAGAAAGCTCTTGCTTATATTTTGTTTTTTGACAAAAGAATGATTGGAACACAGCAGACATCTGATAACATTTATATTAATGGCAAAAGGTGTTGCAAGTTTTCACCCATTTCAATCATGCGCTACTTCATCCAGTAAATGAAAAACTCGCTTGTCAGAAACTCAGGAGGGAGACTGACTTTCTTCCAAGGAAATTTATGTTTCTTGACAGCCTCATTCCTGCTGTACTTGCAGAGGTTTCTACTAGTGCATTTGAATTGGAGGAAGAGAAAAATCCAGAATGCTCTCCCACCTTGATTCTTATAGGCCTCAAAAGAATGCTTTCTTCAATTTTTCCCTCATTATGAAATGCCTCCCGGCACCACTGCAAGTCTGCCGTCCCCACAATCCACTTCAACTAAGCTGCAGGAATTGCTTAGGACAAGGCAATATTAACCAGCCAAGATGGAAACACATATTCTTGATTAGTAATACAAGATAAGCAACACGTATGAAAATAATGTGTTATTTTCGTTATTAATAACGTGTGCGCAACACGTATGAAAATAAACAATAGCATGCCCAGATGTGGTTTCAGGTATTTTACATAGGCATTATGGGTTGTATTAAATGATCCTTTCATTCATATAAGGGGGCATGGGCACACATTGTGAGCACGATGTTCTTGCATACAGAAAACAGAATCCCGACTTGGCTTTGCACTTGCGAAATATATTGCACCACACATTGCACAAGATGTCAAACATAAAATTGCCAGTATCTCATTTTTGTGCAATTCCTTCTGCATGCAGTTGTACAGCTGCATCCAGAACAGTGCAACATGCCACCTTTGTGTCATCTGTGCTCTTTAGGGTACAACCCTAGTTTTTAGCCTGTCCATCCTCCATGGAAGCTAATGACATCGTACATGGCATGCCCCCCCCCATTGTATCTTAACAATAATGTGATATATGATACGCTGAGAGACAATAATTGACTCAAAGTCATTAAATGAGCTTGGTCCCAAACTCCATGGTCAGAATTGAACAAAGGTTTCCAATACAGTACAATCTGGTCTTCAAATCCAATCAGGACTTCCTGGTCTAAATTCAACTCATTATGCCATATCAGATGGCTCTTGCACATCTCTTATTCCAGTTTTGTTCTTCTAAATGTCAACACATTCAGGACCCTTCTTAACCAATTATTTAAGGGGTACCTTGAAGCACTTTCATGCATTTTGATCAGATAACAGCAACCTTTAAAGGGAAAATCACAGTAGATCAGAATTGGCATCAGTATCGACTCTTGGGGGTGTCGGTATTCAGCAGATATACAGGGAGAAAGAATGGTGGTTAAACATGGTTTCAATTCGAGCAAAACTGGACAGGTTCCATGATGTAGGTCTAAAGCACTGATCTGCCAGTCTGGAGATATCCCTAGCAATGTAAGATGGTGGGTGACAACATCATTCTCAAACAAAGAAGGTGCAGCTTTGGTCAGGAATTAAAATAATGCCTCCTAGTTAGTATTTTATCTCATTTTCATTTGCCTTATTTACATTAATAAGTAAGTTGAAACTAAAAAAACACACTAATATAAAGAGCTTGAGTTCTGTATTTCTAGGTTCATTAGATTATACAGACCTCCTTCTTTCCATGGAATGAGGCAGCTATAGTAAAATGGGAGAAAATTAAATTATTTGTTGCTTGCTTGATATGTTTAATCCTCCGTCCAATTTCATAAGCTGCTGGATATAACAAATCAATGTTAATGTCTTTTTATAGAATTGATATTTTCCATTAACATATATAACACAATAAATCTTTGAAAAGGTTCTTTATCTCTTCTGACACATTTTTCCCTTTTAATATATGGCTCTGTAAAAGAAGAGTGGAAGAAATATAATCCCGTGAAAACGAGGATGTTCCTATTAGTCATGTAAACTAGAGATGCTAATATTGCTTGAAAGACCCCTAAATTAGGAGACAGCTCCCCAACTGATGGGACCGTCTTTTCAGGTTCAAACAATAATTGCTGAGACAAGCGATAATTATTCATGATGAATGGTGGAACTGGCCTTCTAACATAAAGATTAATATTTGAAATACTGAAATGTGGAAAAATTGCCGTGTGTATAAAGAGAACCTTGGCTTGCTCTACAGAACTACTTCCCTTCCCAGAACTAAATATGAGCATTGGCCTAGTCTCTTTCCTAGAAAAAGCAAAAGAACCACCCAGGCTAACCTAATCTGAAAAATAGTAGAAAGATTTAACAAAGAAGTAGCTTATCTTCCTCATTCAAGAATTAAAAAAAAAAGGATTGAAAGTGTCTCGTTGTTGAAAAGGATTTTGACTGAGAGCGCAATCCTGCACAAACTAAGGCCGGTGGAGCAAGTGCTCCACTGGCCTAGGGGGTCGCAGAAGTGTCATAAAGAACTTTTGCGGCACACAGAGAGTAAGCAGCGCCAGCGCCACTCATTCCACCGCTGGCCACCGACCCGGCCATCAGACTCAGGTAAGCCCTGCGCTGGGCAGCAGGAGGGCATGGGGAGGGAGGGCCATGGGGTGGCTGGGGAGGGGGCGATTGGCCAGCCAGATTGCGAGGGCTCCAAGAGGGCAGCGGATTCATGGTGCCTTTCACCCCGAGTCTGCCAGCACTACCCCCTCAAACTGCCACCACCACCCTCCAACTGCCATCACCTCCCTCCCTCAATTGAAGGATCATCAGCTTCACAATGGAGTGAGCATGAAGCAAATTCTGCTTTGCACTCACTCAAACAGAAAGCAGATTATTCCCCTACTTGTGATGTGCTCCTTGCGTGCTGCCTGAAACCTGGAAGCGCATGTTTCAGGCAGTATGCAAGGAGCACAGTAAGGGTTTTAGTTCTGGGTTGTTGTTTTTTTAGTGCAGGGGCAGCAAATTCAAGCCAGTATCAAGTGGTGATTCAGGTTGTGCCACCCCTGAAGACAGGGTACAATTGGGAGACATAATTCCGCTAGTGAAATGTACACCACCCAAAGTGAAAGAAAAGTTTCATGAACCCTCTAAAGCAGGGGTCTCCAATCTACGGCCCATGGGCTGATTTTATCTGGCTTGCAGTCTGTGATGGCTTCCAGCTCCCCCCCCCTACCGGCTCCCCATGCCTACCATGAAGGCTGCGGGAGGCTGCAGTGGCCAGTGAGCAGCTGTGGGAGGCTGCGGCAGCCAGCGAGCAGCTGTTCACCAGCTGCCGTGGCCGGCAAACAGCTCCCTACTGATGTGTCCGGAAAGGGCGGGGCCGGGGGCCGCTGGAAGGGCGGGGTCATGGGCCAGATGGGCCTGTCAATTATGTCCATCTGGCCAATGGCCGGAAAACATGGGAGATCCCTGTTCTAAAGTGACCGTTTCCAAACCCAACGTGGAAGTATCCATAGAAATAATCTGCACCAATACCTATAGACATCCCTACCACGTGCTTAGACCAGTGTGAATTCCTTTGTCTTGCATAAGACATGAAGAGTATGAGCAGTTGCTTTCTGTGGCAAACGTTTAACAGATGCGAGCCACAAACCCAAGGAAGTTAGGCACAGCCGCTGAAATCAATACCATTTAACTGAGCATTAAAGGCCCAGTGATTTCACAGGGGATTCGTTATGCTTAATTTTCTCCTGATTGCAATGTATCCATAACAGGAATAGTGACAAGGGTGGGAATGGCAGGCTTGAGACACCCATACTGCGTTCTCACAAAAGATACCTGGTGGTTATGATATCAATCTAGGGAGAGAACATTGGTGCCTTAAACAGTGCAAATGAAAATCACATTAGCCGCAGCAAAAAGACTGTTTCCAGGGAGAAGGTCTTCTGCCATACGAGCGTCAGATGATCTGACAAGGATCAGAGGATATCATAGACCTTGCTGAGGCAAAATATGCCCTTCAAAGCCACGGGGCTGAATTATGTAGGTCTTTCACAGCAGGCTTCCTCATCAGTCACAGCAGGCTTAGAAGACAGCAGCATTTTGGCTCGGTGGCCTGAGTGCTTCTGATCATATTACATAAAGGAAGCCGCTTGCATTATTTTTACCGTCTCTGAACACAGGGATGATTTGAATTGGCAATGCTGTGTTGCGGGGCTTTTTTTAAAGTCCTCAGCAACGGAGGCCTTGAATGCTTTAAAAATAGAGCCCAGATGTTCGCCTAATGGAAACCGTCATAGAATCATTCTGGACTGGTTGCACTGATAAGTAGCTTCACAGTGGTTTTCAGTAGCCCTACTATCCCACACACAGCAAACCTTTTCAAGGGTCTGATCCAGATCCATCAGTGCTTTTGTCAGGGTAGATGCTCTCAGGTAAATGTAGCCCCGTTGTGGGGGCCGGGGCTTTACTCGGGGCAAGGGGATGAATGTCTCCTTACTCCAAAGAGACCTCCAGCCCACTCCTCTCAAGCACCGGATACATCTTGTGCATGGCACTCATGCTACACCAGTGCTGGATAGGATTGGGCTGTGCATTGGTGTGACTACGTGTGGCTTCATATCCATATAACTTGCCACATGGATACAGTCTTGGGACAGGGCCATTTAAAGCAACCAGTATGCAGATGTGATTCCCAATAAGCTCTGAACCCCCACTATGGCTGTACAATAAGCCAACACAAGCAGTTGCTTAGGGTGTCTAAGTCTGTTAGATTTGTATGGATGCCTGACTTCTGAGTCCCAACGATCCATGTTTTATCAATCCAGAATAACTAAAGTATCATGTTCAATATTCAGAATTACCACCACAGAATACAATTGCAGCTGCACGGTCTAGCCTTCCGACTGAAATCAGTGGAAAATGATAGGATTTGACATCTGCATTGATTTCAGTAGAAAGACATCGCAGATGGAAAAATGGATTGTGGGGGAGAAACTGCATTCCACCAGTGGACACTGTTGACTGCTTCCTCCCCACATGCTAGGCATTTTGGGGCTGGCTGATGAGGGGTAAACTAGGAAGTCTTGGCTAACTAGGTTTTTTAATCCAAAAATGGAGAAAGCTCTAGTAACTTCCAATGCTCGCCTCTTCTTTGCGGTGCACATTATCAGTCTCTGAAGTTAATTTCCAGTCCTGATCCCAGCTAACTGCACGAGTATCTCTAGTTTTATCTCAGTAGTGCTCAATTATGTCATCCATCCATCTGTGTTTTTGGCTACTATTACAATTCTTATTGAAGCCAACTGCCTTAGCAAGAATACATACTTCACTTAAAGGCTATTCAAAATTACATGGTATGTGTGCACAGGTGTCTGTAAAATGTACATGCTTTTGTGTGAATGATGTGTTCATTTTAAAGAGAACCTTGGGACTGAACCCATCAAACGAAGGCTACAGATTGTGTATATGTGTCAAACAGACTGTGTTAATAACTATATGTGTATACAAGCAAATCTGCATGGGTATACATACAGATTGTATATGATTTGTATGGTTGTATATGATTTTATATGTGTACAATCTTATGTGTGTACTGTATAGCCTTTTACTTATTATTTTCACCCCATCTTATATCCCAGGAGCTCATAGGAACACATATGTATTTATGTTATTTTTGGATGTGCAAAAGCTTTGCGACGTAGGTTAGACTAAAAGAATAGCAGCTCATTCAAAGCTATCCAGTATTATTATAGACCAAAGAACATGTCATGCGTCACCTCAGACAGCTTTGCCCCACTGCGACAAACGAGCGACAAAGGAGCAGTCTTTTTACACACACACACACACACACACACACACACACACACACACACACACACACACACCCCGTTCAGAGCAGCCAGGCTTCTTCCCTCTGGCCACTTCTCCCTGGTTGAAGGAGCTCAGAGCCTCAGAATAGCCTACAGTGCATGGGCCAAGTGACATTTTTGGTTTTGCAACTGTAAAAATGGTTTTAAATATCATATCTATATATACAACTTGAAAAATACAGTTAGGTAATGGCGTTTTCTTCTGGTAATGGGGTTTTCTTCTGGTAATGGGGTGCTCTAAGGTTTAACAAGCTACACCTGCTCACATTCCTTCTCCTAAAGGTCTAGCACTCTGTCCCATTTGGAGATCTGGTAAGCCTACTGAGAAGTGCTCTGTGACTCAAATGTACATATTATTGTTTTGTACAATGTACATATGGTATGCATTGTTTAAATTTATTTTATGTATTATTTTAAGTTATGTATTTTAATCTTTGTTGTAAGCCGCCTTGGGCATTTGCCTTTCGGCATAGGAAATGGCGGGGTATAAAATTGTTTAAATAAATAAATAAATAAATAAATAAATAAATAAATAAATAAAAAGTTCTGATCATACGGATCTACTTGCTGATCTACACCAAAAGCCCTTTTGGGCAGAAAAATATGTCTGGATTATAAAATGGATAAATATTCCCACACAGTGTCGCACACAGATCAAGGTACTTTTTTGTTGCTTAATCCAGATTGGTTAATCCAGAGTGACTTTACTCTGACCACATTCAAATTAATATATAGATAATAAGAACTTGCATATAAATCTGCTTTCACTGAAGGAGAAAATTATGACAAGCTGCTGACAGAGGCCAAGGTCTTTCCAGACAGCTCATGTTAATAGCATCCTTCAAGTAAAGGGGATTGATTAGGTGAAATATTGTTCACCTTTTCGCATCAAGATTGTTGTATTCCAAAATGTCAGTTGCACTAAAAATTAATGAAAGCAGCTCACCAAACAAATCACAAAAGTTCACGTATGTCTTAATTATCATTTGAATGCTGCTCATTTTCAAATGGGAAACAAATGACCATAATGAAACACATGTGGTGGTTGTGGTGATGGGGAATCAATAAGCCAGCAAAATATAAATTATGTGGAGATAACTTTTTTATGCTTTCCTGTTTTCTTCTTTTATAGTCACCGACTGCACATAAAATAAACAGCTTCCTCCGGATGGAGAGAAAGCAGATCCAAATTTATGGACTGTTGAAATGAGTTGGCCTTTGCTTATTGAATTCTCCTTTGCTCTACAAAATGCTACAGTTAAACTTGTTTTATAAAGGCAGAGAGAGAGAGAGAGAGAGAGAGAGAGAGAGAGAGAGAGAGAGAGAGAGAGAGAGAGAGAGAGAGAGAGATTTTCCAGCCCCAGCTGCATTTCTTCAGGGTCCAAATCTCTCATTTCCATCAGATTTACAACAGATAGGATTCAGTTGTGGATTTTCCAGTTCATTTTCATTTTTTTACATAAGAACAATGGAAACGACAACCAGGGTTCCACTATATCAGATGGACCTTGAAAGAAAAGAAAGAGTATTCATGCATATACATACAATGCTATCTGATTGAAGTGTAGCAAATGACATGAAAGAGCCCCTGAAAAAAGGCCAAGCGTTGGACTGTCCAGAATATTTCCTATAGCCAGTTCATACTAGCTGAAAGCTCATTCACAAGTGGCTTGGAAGTGCACCAGGCCACTGGTACACTTGTTAAGTGTCCATGCAGATCCACCATTTTCAGGAACCAGTTTCTTCATATGGAGGCTGTACACATAGTGGCCATGATTACATGATTGGAACAGGCCTTTTTTTTCAATCCAGTGCAATGTAGCTTTGTGTACAGCCCCCGTCTCCTGGAAGCACCCGTTTATGTAAACGTGATGCTATTGTTGCATGCTCCCCACTTTCCTGAACAATAAGAAATTCCAAGGATAGCACTGTTTGGGTCTGATTTCCTTTGGATGACAGAATACCAAAGACTTATGGGGCTTTTGTAATACTTGTTTTATGTACAAGCGGAGCATAAGTAGGGGCAAACAGCAAGCATTCCAACAAGGCAGCAGATTTGCTACTTCACATCAGGTCACCTGAGAGGCTCTGCATCCCCAAAATGCTTCAGATAACTCATGGTTCTAAATCTGTCTCTGACCCTTCCCAACCCCCCCCCCCACACACACACATGTTTGGGAGTGTAGGCATGCATCTGCGGTAGGGCTTCTCTAGGTAGGGCAGGGAAAGGTTCCTGTCTGGACCAATGGTCCAACTCAGTATAAGGCAGCTACCTATATTCCTGTTATTTCATCCCCTTCCCCTGGATGGAGGCACACATTTTGCAAACTCTGATGATGGCTATCTCCTCTGAAAACACTCAAGAGAGATCTTTCTCAGTCGTAACCATTGATCTCCCATCAGGTGACCATTATGGGGCACAAACCAGCAATGTCGCTAACAAAGGAATGGTCAGCCTGCAGTGGAGCATTATTTTCAGGTCTGTCTTATTGTATTTTGAGACATTTTTTGGATGTCAGTCACCTAGAGTGATTGCCAGAAAGGAAGGACACAACATTTTCATGAGAAATGAATGAAAGAAACAGAGGTGGGAAGTGAGACATCATGATAAATTCTACTTAGTAGAAGATGGACGGTATTATTCCTGGGGGTGGGGGTGGAAGGATGTCTGAGTTGCTGAGTCTTCCACACTTGTGCGTCTTTCTGCCCTTTCCCAGTCAACAAATTAGATCAAGCCGCAGGAGGTAGGCAAGGAAGCTGTAGAAGCAGCAGGTAGACAACCCTCACCAAACGAGATTGGAAAATCTCACCTGCTCTGCTTAAAACACTTTTTTATGGGAGATCAGCTGGGATCCATATTAGGAGGATTCTGAGCCCCTTCATGCCCTCTGTGTCCCTAACAGTGAACAAGAGATAATGACTCCAGTAAGAGGAATCAGGTGTTACTTCACCTGTTGCTTTACTCTTCATGCACATACACACACATGCAGCTGCCCACTCGGATCTAAGCCACTCTGAGTGCCATAAGTACTTATGCAACTCATGCACAGCGGCCAACTGGGTTGCTGACTCTTAAACAAGCGAGACCCCAAACATTTGCTTTCTTAGGTGCACACCGCAAAAAATAAATAAATTTCACTTTAAAAATTAAGTCAATAAAGCCTTAGGCATTGTCAGAAAGTGTGGCTACGGACCTTGAAATGTGAGCAGTGTTCCAATTAAAAACGCGCCTGGATTTTGTATTAGACTGGATTTATTTCTTTTTTTGAATGTTCTTTAATTTGATTTGTTTTATAATGAAGGGAAATTGTCAAGTTTGATTGGCAAAGGAAGTTAGTTTGAGGGAAGGTAGTTTCTTATTGCCAGATATTCTGAAGGGTGTTAGAATGTTGGTGCAATGCCACCTGCAGGACACTAGGGGGCAGTGTATTGCCCAGGAGGCAGATGACTCAGAGGCTACCTGTCTCAGTCCTCTACTCCTGGCGTCTTTGATGTGTGGAGGTGCTCTTCTTCTTCTTCTTTCTCCTCCTCTCTCTCTCTCTCTCTCTCTCTGTCTCACTCTCTCCCCTGACCGCTCTGCTAGCCAGCATGGAGTCTACCATGAGGTCTCACACACCCGTGCAAAGGGAATAGCTTTAGGATTCCCTGTTCCAAACCCCTTACCTTGAGAAGACATCCACGACTGCCCCCACCAATGCAGGGTGCAGCGCACACCCCATTGGCACGGCTGCATCAGCCCTGGAAATTTGGATAGGGTTGGGCCCTTGGTGCGTAACAGAAGCCTGTTACAAAGAGACTGAAAATTAGACATTCTGGGTCTTCTTCTGACATGCCTTTTGTCATGTGAGAGCTACTTCAGCAGGTGCCTCTCCCATGCCACTTTTAAAAATGAAAAGTCTAGCCTGGTTGGGAAGAACTCAAGTGGCATGGCCTCTTCCCATGCCAGCACCACCAACGCCAACAGCCACTCCACATTATGAGTTCCTCTCACGTGGCTTAGATCACCTGGTACTTGAACAGTGCAGATCAGGCCTACATCACAGCAGCATTTCCCAAAGGAAACATCTGAAGGGAATTCCAGCACAATGACCTAACCTTATTTTCTTCGTGTGGGATGCCACCTTGGTTATGTCATGCAAGCCTGCCTAAAATGACAGGGTTGCCCAGGGTGTTTGCAAATCAGTCTTTCTGATGAATACTACAAATGGCACACTCAGCATCACACCAGCATAATTTTAAACTCGCTAACGTATTATTTTCCCATGGAGTTCATAGAGTTAGAGCCGGAGGCTGTTTAGCATAAACATAGAGGCCTACTCCTGTCCCCTGAATAGATTAGTTTGCAAAGATAACATCCTTAAAAAATCTTTGAATAGCTAGAGGGAAAAGAATTTGATTTTGTATAATTTCTGGTGGCACCAATGCTGCCCATCTCTGTAATTGTGTAGCATTATTACCATTCACTCTTCTGTCTATTCTTGCATAGAGAATTGAAACATCATTTGAGTTTTCTCCAAGGATGGATTAACAAGATCAGCTGTGACATGACTTGATTAATTAATGAGACTGGAGTATTCTCTGGTCCTTATGTGCTGTTCTTGAACTTCTGAGATGGGAAAATAATTCTAACCTTCAATATTTTAGAAGCCAACTGGGTAAAGCAAAAATCCAGCTTGACCTTCACTAATAGTACAACGAAACGCCATTATAGAATATACCAGACTAGTTAGCTACAAGCAAGGTGATTTCATCTTTTTTTTTTCCAATTTTAAAAAAAGATAAGTGGTCACGGTTGAAGTTTGGAGGACAGAAGGGAAAAAGGCAAGAACTTTTTATCTTGTAACTGCATGAAAAAGCTTTCTTCTTTTAAAGATGGCAAGTGAAGTTTAGTATTTTTTTTGTTTCCTTTTGCAAGTATTAATGTGTATATTTCCCAAAAGAAATTATTGTTATGTAGATATCCTTTAGAAGAGAGAAACGAATGAATATGTCAAAAGAAAAGAACAAGAAATCAGGCCCACTGATATTCTATTTACTAATACTATTGATTTTGATTGTCTATCCAATTCCACTTGAAACAGACAGTTGCCATTGAATTTTCCCTCAAGCAAATTTTCAAAGCAAATTTAAAGCTTCTTCCTTAGGAGATATTTCTAAGGCGAGGAAAAAGAGTGTAAAAAAAACACACTTGTAACAGTTATCATTGTTTAGAGGGGCTTCTTTACATTCCTGCATTGGACCTACAGAAAACATAAATGCAGGCTGTAAGTCAAGAGATGCTGTGGGCGACGTCTCCCTTTAATCAGTATTGCTGAGAGCAAACACTTCTGGATCAAGGATGAAAGGAATCGGAGCTGAGAGATAAGAGGGGCTACAGTATTTTTTTTGTCAAAAATACAATTTCAAACCTAGTTATGTTCTGTCAAATCCAATTAAGAAATTGACGCATTTGAAGTTTTTGTTTGATTTGCCCACCAAATTTCAACCATGTGAGTTTGGAGGTTGCAGTTTGGGAGAACGTCCAAGGAATTTAAAACATCTGGCCTGAGAGGACTGTTAGTGCCACCCCACCCCACCTTCCCAGGGACTACTTGACAGCCCAATCCTATTCCCCCCCCCCACCAATGCAGCAGCGCCAAAATGGCAGCTGCTGCATCATGTGGGGGGGGGGAACCAGTAGGTTTCAGCAGGGAAAGGGGACGTTTAACCCCTTATCCCTGTGTAAACCTCTTGACCCGTAATGGCTTTCCTCGGAGCTACGATTGTAATTTAGTTAGCGCAACTCTAAGGAGAGGAAAGGGGCATGGAGGCTGCAGGGAATGGAGATAGGATCCAGCGTGGTCAGTCCACGGCGGATCCTCCCCCTCCCGTGGTCTCTCCGCCTCCTGTTACATATGAGATGGCCACTCTACCATCTGAGCCAGACTTCCTGCCCATAGCCTCGGATAGAAATACCGGGATGGATAGACAGATAAATACTGTAAGTAAATAGGTTTTAACGGAAGCAAATAATAATAATAATAATAATAATAATAATAATAATAATAATGATGATGATGATGATGATGATGACGACACTACCAACTATATGAAACTATGTGTAGGTTTCCACACATTCTATACTTGAAATTTGCAAGTTATTATGTCCACATTCATTTGCTGCAACAAATAGCAAAAGAAACTAAGCCCAACATTTTGCCACATATAATTTATATTTAAATACAGAGGATGTTATTGAAGTTGAATCCAAGCAGTAGTGAGATAATAATGTTGGAAAGTTCTGTAACCTGGACCACAAATCCAAAATCCCGGATTTGTCTGAGATTTGGCTTCATCTCAGGTCTCCATTCTTCAAGTGGTCCATATTTTGACCAACTATTCCTACATACCTTTGGCTCCCCCTACTATGCCCCAAACCTCCCCTGATTTGCCTATGGTCCCACAGCCACCTAACCAGCACTGGCACAGACTGGTTCCATTGGTGGTGGGCGCATGGAACATTCCAATAGGCTCACCAGTGGTGTGTAATTTATGGTGGCACCACAGCATTTATGTCAGCAGAACATGATTTCCGCCATCGTAAAAAGCCCATAGGATTGGGCAATTAGGCTGCAATCATATACACACTTTCCTAGAAGAGAGCATAATTGAATACAATGGGACTTACCTCTGAGTAGGCAGGCATAGGATTGTGCTGTTAAAGACTCACCAAAGTTAAATCTATACTTTTGCTAGCAGTGCTGCCATACACTTTTATGGGGGCTAGATTTTAGTTATCAGGATTAGGATGATATGGAAACAAATTTAGGCTGCAGGTTTAAACATACCTACCTGGGATTAAGTCTCACTGAACTCAATGGGGCATAGGTCTGAATGGGCATGTATTACTCTATTAGCATTTTATATTTTGGAAAGGAGGGCTATGAGTTTCAGTCAAGAAAAAAAATGGGATACAAAAGCCCATCTAGCTCAGCATCAGGTATTGATGCCACCATTTTAATTTTATGATCCCCACAACCACTGAGGATTTACTTTTTCACATTTTTATACTGCCCTTCCTCCAAGGAGCTCAGAGTGGTGTACATATTTCCTCCCCTCCTTTTTGTCCTCACAACAACCCTGTGAGGTGGGTGGGGCTGAGAGATAGTGACTGGCCCAAGGTCACCCAGGAAGCTTTATGGCTGAGCGGGGATTTGAACCTGGATCTTCCAGGTCTAAGTCTGACTCCCAAACCACTACACCAACCTGGATTGAAGGTTATATTATCCAAGGATTTCAGAACGGGATTAAAAGCCATGTATACATTTTTTTTAAAAAAATTGGTGGTTGTATTGGTGGTTATATTGCTTACATGAGACTTATAAGAGGATTTCTTCTATTTAATTAACCTGGAAGAAACATTATGTAGTTTGACAGATTACATTTTTCCAGCTCAGTTCAGAAATATTTTAAAAATCTGAACATGAATTAGAAAAAAATGCGATGTCATCATTCACTTTCCATTCCCGGTGGCAAGCATTTTGCGGAGTGATAAGAAAAGGCAGAAGAAGTGCAAACATTAGCCACTGCTGTGAGGAACCTTGGGATTCACTTAGCAAAATTTACAGAGAGATTTCAGGTAACACCTTCAGCTTAATATTCCAAAAACTCAAAAGATGGCAAAGTACTTAAAAAAAAAAAATCATCAGTCAAACTGAAAATTCTCACATAAATACAGGAAACTGAGCACCTGTTGTGTTAGGATGAAATGAACACAACATTCAGTTGAACACAATTCCATCTAATACAGCAGGAGGTACCATACCTGAAAAAAAAGAGGTGTCTTGTTTCAAGAAAATATTGATCTGCCAAAACGTTAGGTGTAAATGAGACTGAGGCTTAACATACATGCATACATGGGAGTAAGTCGTATTGGACTCAGGAAGATTTACTTCTGAGCAGACATACATAGGATTAGACTGTGAAGCTGGAGATAGACAACCTCCATCTAAAATAATGCACAGCATCACTAGCGTCACTACAGGGGGGGGGCGGAGCTGTAAGTGCTGCTGAAATCCGAGCCTCCCTTACACAGACGAACGAAGCGGCCCCGCCCCCTCACCCTCTCAGTCTTTCAGAGAAGCAAAAGCAGGAGACTCCCTGCCTGTTGTTTTCGCTTCTCTGAACGGCTGAGAGGGTGAGGGGGCGGGGCCGCTTCGTTTCTCTGTGTAAGGGAGGCTCGGATTTCAGCAGCACTTACAGCTCCGCCCCCCATGTAGTGACGCCAGAGCACAGCATTTCAATCTTCTCAATAGCTTGAATAAATTTTAATGGAACTTGATTTCAGAGCAGTATCGTAGCCAGGCCGGGGCCGGGGGATGCATGGCTGTGCCCCGGGTGACAGCTGCAGTCTCCTTGGGAGGAGGAGCCGTGGCGGCAGCTTTTTGCTCTACAGCTGGTTTTATGCAGCCGGAGTGGCTGTATTTGCAACAGCGGAGCATTTATGCACCGTTTTTAGCACTTTTGATGGGTCCTCCTGTCCACCCCAGGTACTCAGAGACGTCACTAGGGCGCGTGCCGCCCACGCGCGTCACCCTAGTGACCCCTCCCCCCCGGACACACCCTTTAGTAATCTTTTACACGGCCATAGGCCGCGCTGCGATTTGGGGGGGGGTGCCCAACGGGTCCGCTCCGGGTGCCCCCTCAATCGTTGCAGCTGGCTTGGGGATGTCTTCCCTGGCTGGCTGCCCCGGGGCCTTCTGAGGAAGGGCCACTGCGCGAACATTATTGATAACGTTCTTTTGCACATGCGCAGACTGTTCCTGAGGGAAAAGGGCAGCCCTTTTCCCTCAGGAACGGTCTGCGCATGCGCAAAAGAATGTTATAAATAACGTTCGCGCAGTGGGCCTTCCTCAGAAAGCCCCGGGCAGCCGGCCGGGGAAGACGTCCCCGAGCCGGCTCTCCCGGCCTGGCAAGGCAGGCGGGAGGCCCCCAGGCGACGCGCGTCACCTCGGGGGCCCCTGCCCGCCTCGCCAGGCAACAGCGACGCCCCTGCAGGTACTAGAAGGCTTCAAATGAAGACTTCCGGAAGTGCAGGGGGCAGGGCGGTGACGGTGTTAGCAATGACACTGTTTCAAAGACTTTTTGAAACATTAAAATACTTCCTCTTGGACTGTTGTAGAATTGGACTTTGGGGGGTCTGGGAGATATTTTCAGCCATCTGAGTATATGAAGCTACCTTCTACTAATCAGGCCATTGATTTAGGCCTGGGTGTCTACTCTGACTACCAGTTTTCTCCCAGGTCTCAGGGAGCTGTCCCTGGCATCTCTAGCTAGGGCCAGGAAAGACCCCTGACTGACAGCACAATCCTGCGTAACTTATGGACGGCGGAGCGCACACTCCACCGCCCTGAAGCATCACAAAAGTGCCGTAAGGCAATTTTTTGATGACTTTGGAGTAAGCAGCACTGGTATGAAGGCTGGCACTGCTCACTCTGCCACGGAACTTACCCAACTCCGGCTGTCGCAGGTAATCCCACACCGGTCAGCAGGAGGGCGGGATGGGACAGCGAGGGAGGGGGTCATTGGCTGGCCTGGGCTGGGAGGGAGCAGGGATATCGGAGGCGATATCCTAAACTGCTTCCTGGCCTATGCCGGCATTACACTACCTCCCCAAATGTATGCCAGGTCTGGGGCTGGGCTGGGTTTGCTTACACCCAGAGAAGGGGATGAATGTCCCCTTCTCCTGAGGTGCGGTCTAGCAGCCCTGGGGCAGCCCGCAATAGGCATAGGATACAGCGGTCGGCCCTTTAGGCTGGCCACATATCTTTACAAACAATTGGGTTGTAAAACCCTGCACTGCCACTCTGCTGCCATGCCGAGTACCACCGGAAGCAAGTGGCAATGACATCATCGCCACTTAAATCCAGGTATTTGGCCACGCCGGAGCTAAATGAATGTCATTAAAAGAAGCACAGGCAGGTGGGAGAGCCTTTTCCAATCCTGGAAATCTGTGCAGAGCTTGTGCCACCATTTCCAGGGTTCCAGCACTGCGCCGTGCAGTCTCCCTGGTGGTCTCCATCTTGACAACCAGGGATACTTGTACCACCTCCCTTGTACCAAACAAATACATAATTGTACCACCTCCCAGGTGTCTGTGTGCCACTCCTGGTACGCATACCATCAGTTGAGAACCCCTGGTGTAGACAATATAAACCAATAGTTTGATTTTGTATAAAGCAGCTTTCTCAGAATTGTTACTTGGGATTATTTTAAAGGTCATAACCAGCACCTTAAATTGCTCCCAGAAACAAGTTGGTAGCCACTGATCATTGTGTAGAATTCAGAGGCGTTATCAGGGACGGGGCCTTGGGGTGGTGGCCCCCGGGCGGCAGGATTGGGCCCCAGGTGGCAGGGGGTGTCATGGCGGCCGGCGGAGGCATGAATCATCCCGTTCGTCGGGGCGAGCGAGGAGCGTCGGTGGCGTGCTTTGCCCTCCCTCCCTGCGCCTCGGAACGGTGCATAATGGCTGCAGCCGTTACATCACTTCCAGCGGGGGGCGGTATAAGAATCGCCACTGGTAGAATTGGAGTGATGTGATCCTACCTAGCAGCCCTGATTAGATCTCTGGCTTCTGCATTTTGCACCAACTGAAGTTTCGGAATGCTTTTCATGTGCACAGAGAGCACGTTACTGTAGTCCAACCTGGAGGGGACCAGAGCATTGATAACTATAGCTAGAGCAGAGACATTAAGGTGATTTGACAATCGTTGCTCATGGTAGTGGCTCACTTGCTTCACTTTCACTTGTAATAAACTGGTTCTACTGATTTTGTATTGTTAAATACAAAACTCCCCAAAACCCTGAAAACATTTTTGGCCCGAAAACAAAAGACATATGTGTGAATCCCATGGAACGTCACCTCTAACTCTTTCTCAAACCACTTTCAACTTTCTGAAATGCCGGTGGTGGGCACATAGCGCAGCCGCCTGTTTTGCCCCCTCCCCGGCCGATCGCGTGGGGCTGAAGGCTATGCTGCCCGGTGATTGGCCGGGCCAGCTGGGAGAGGTGGGACTTCGCGCAGGGCAAATGAGTGTGCGCGGGCTCACCTCTCTCAGTCTGTTTGCTGGCGCCGATGTGAGAGGACGTGCCGGGGAGAGCTCCAAGTTGAGCGGGCCTCGGCGTTTTCTTTTGCACTGGCAAGGCAGCGGGCGAGCAGAGGCGATGGAGGCGATGGAGGCAGCAAAAGCGGCGCGGGGAAGCTCCGCTCGGTCACCTCATGGTCACATGGAGCGGGCGAATTCGGCGTTCGGCAACCTCGTGGGAGGCAGTACCCTGTAGGCTGGTGGGCCTGCAGCCTGCGGGCAGGAGGGCTACTGGCAAGGGGGGGACATCTCCCCCCTGTATTGGAGCGGCACACCCCAGCCTCGTGGGACATCCGGCTGGTAGGTAGGTCTATTTTGGTGTCCATGCTGAGGCAGCAAGGTCCTGGGGGAAGCCAGAACCGCTCAGACGGGTACTGGCCCGGCCCGCTCAGGCTGGCTGGCAACCCCTGGTGGCTGGAAGGGATTGGACAACCAGGGGAAACCTGGTTGCCCACCCTCCAGCTGTCTTGGTCCCCTTTTGTGGGGACCGGCTATGACAGGCACGTGGGGGCGGGAGTCCCCTGCGAGGTTTGGAGCCAGGTGGCATACCCGTTGGTCATCCAGACCACCTGGGGAGGTAGGCAGCCAGTGCTGTTTCCCCAAACTAGTGCCTGCATGGTGTTGTGGTGGCTAGTGCCCTGCTGCAGAAAGTTGAATTAAGTTCTGTGTTGTTAACAATAAAGCGGCCCAGTTAAAATCCAGCCTTCTGTCTTGCATGTTTATTTTGTCGGGTGTGGGGGTAAAACTATTTTCTGTCTCTGGCCCAACAGGATATTGATCAATATTATTGCTGCCAAGTTAAGAAGGCAATATCTAAAAAGCATATCTCTCCTACTCTGAGCTTCATGTGAAACATTAATGAGATTAACATCCTGGATGTCAACTATTTGTGCTTCACAGATGTCATGTAGCATTAGCACAAAGGAGCAGATATAATTTTCCTTAGCTAATAATATTAGACTATTCCTTCCTACGTCTGTGTAGAGATTTGGTTTTAATGAAATTAAAACAGGAAGCGGAGGGTTCTTTTCAATATGGAGACACCAATAATTTATGCAGGTGACAGATAACAGTTGTAAAACATGGGTTTCCAGTTTCGCAGCCTATGAAAAACGAATCGGTACTTTTTAACCAGCTTGTAAGGGATCACTATTGCTACATCATGAATTAAAAGCAAATAAATAGAAACCACTTTCACTACAGATATGGAAGGACTGTATGTGGAACACCGACAGTCAATTCTCGTCATATGCCATTTGTGACCTGAAGTAGCAGAAGTGGGAACATCTGGTGCCATTCGCAAGGCGTGTCTCACTTTCCACTGCCTAAGGAAGCCTGCAGAGATTTTCCCTAGGAGCAGGGGTCATCAAAATGGCGTCCGCAATCAGCATGGAGCACTTTGAAATGGCCAGGGTCAGACACTTCCTCAGGCCATTTCAAAGTGCACTGTGCTGATTGCGGGCACCATTTTGAATGTCCCTGCAGCATTCAGGAAGGTCCTCAAAATGGCATCCACAATTAGCAGAGACCCTCTGGAGGAAGCAGGTAAGGCACACACCCCCAAGCCCCTGCACAGAACCCCATTGATCCTATAGGATCAATGGTTCTGTATTCATAAATTTGCAACCTGCAGGGTTTTCTAGGAACCTAACCCCTGTGGGTAGCGAGAACTGACTGTATCTCATAAAATCAGTGGCGTCGCTAGGAATGGGGCCCACCCCCCGACGCCCCCAAACTAATTTGCATAATTAAAGTTTATGTTTCCAGTCGTTCTGCGCCTGCGTGAACTCTGTAAAGCGTTGCTGGGCGCTTTACAGAGTTCGCGCCCGGAGCAGAGGAACGCAGATCGCCCCCAGAAGAGATCGTCGCTGGAGTAGATCGTCGCTGGAGGCTCCTATACAAAAGATAAGTGCGCAAAGCATACACACACACGATTAGAAGCCCCGTTAGCGCTACAAAACCCCTAAAAAACTTTAAAAAACCCGAAAAAAGTTAAAACAAAAACTAAACTAAAGGAGGCCCGCGTCCCCCCCAGAGCCTCAGCGCCCCTACGCCCTGGGGCCCACCGCACCACCGCCCCATATCAGGCGACGCTTCTGCATAAAATCATTGCCACTGGCATGCTTCACATTAAACAGGAGACAGAAAATAACAGACACCGAGAGTATACCTTGATCCCAACTAGGGTGGTAAATTTGATGTACTGGTAGCTGGCTAATTCTACCACCTATTACTCCATCAGCTTCTGTCACCTCAAGCCCTGTACCGCTATATCACTACTCCTGCTTCCTAAACTAGTTGGTTTCCTTAAAGATGAGGTTAATCGTTATGAACCCAGTTGCTCTAGGAAGCTCACACCATCTTGAACTTCCTGCGAGGTGACATGGTTGGCCCTTAAGCATGGCCTGCTAGAAGAGCTGAGACACCCTTACAGATGCTGTGCTAGAAAGAAGGGCATTGTATGGAGTTGTGATTAGAAACTAGGAAGCAACTGAACCCCCCCCCCCAAAAAAAAATGGCAGAACACACTTGTCTAATTTGACATTTTTGTCCTTGTTATTCATGGATGTCTCTGGCAAATGACTCAAACCATTGAAATCGATGACTGGTTTTCATGGGGTTGCAGTAGTGTTTTGTTAAATTTAAGAAGTACCACAATTCTAAATGGAAGAAAGATCTAACACTCATCGGAAGCATTAGAGGATCTCATGAAAGGTTTGGGAGTATACAACCTTCAAGTTGCATGCTATGGCAGGGGAAAGGATAGGATTGGGCTGTTATAGTGGTAGAAAGAGACAATATAACAAAGCCACATGTAAACAAATACATAACAATGGCTGGTGTTCAGGAGAAACATCTGTTGACATTTTCTAAGCAAGCTAGAGGATAATTCTATGAACAGATGTTTATAGGGATAATATTGGTAAGGTTATTTTTGGCGGAATCCTGCCTAACTATGGGCCGGTGGAGCACGCGCTGTAAAACATGTTTGCAGCTCCTTCAGTGTAAACAGTGCCAGCGCAGAAACCGGCACCACTCACACCACCACCAGACTGAATACGCACAGGCTAATACAGGTAAAGCCCACGCTGGTCAGCGGGAGGGTGGGCAGTGGTGGCAGGGGAGGGGTCCATTGCTTGGTCAGGCCCAGGAGGAGAGCAGGGATATCAGCGGCATGCTCCACCATATCCCCGTCCCCTTCCCAGGTTGGGCCATCCTTACACAACTCCAGAGCTGGCATGTATCCAAGGAGGCCCATCGGGGGGCTGCACTGCTTATATCTGGGGAAAGGGACGAACATCCCCTTCCCCCAAGGTGAGCCCGGGCCGCGCTGGCAAGGCCCGCAATCGGCCTTGGGTGCAGCAGCCGGTGCAGGCCTCCACACACCTTACACAGGATCAGGCTGTTAATGAAGTTTCTCAGGGGCATCCCACACATCTCCAATTCAGAACTACGTTGCACTTCAGAATTTGTGGGCCTCACACTTCCCTTTTCTACGATGTTGTGACATCAAAGAGTGCGTTTCTGCATATCGTGTGGGATGATCCAAAAGCTCTTTTCTCAACTTTTCTCCTTTGAAGCCCACGTATCTCCCCGTGGGGGCAATGTGCACGTTTTCATTTGGCACTTTACAGCAGGAGGCATAAAACAGGAATGTTCACATACTAACACATCTACTTGTCCCCTGTAAGCCATACAGAGCAAAACGATGATCAGACTAAATAAGCAGCATGAATAACATCTATAAACTGAGAAATGTAAGAGAAATCCTTGCACACTGGCCACTAGCAGAAGGCAGTGCCTAAGACAGGTCGTTATACCAAACTAGCTTTTTAAAAATTTGTTTCTTTCTCTCTTGTTAGAAAACAAGTGGACTGATTAAAGAGAGCAACACAATGAGAGATTGATGACTTCCTTGAGTATTTCACAGATAATAACCAGTAATCACTAAAGAATCTAGATGCAGAAGCATGGCTGGAAATGTAATAATTATGCAGTAGAAATGAAAGCAATCAAATGGTAAGTCACAAATTAGAGGCTTCAATTCATTGGAGCCTGGGAGGCTAATACAGGTGTGTAGGGTCATGTGTGACTGTGTCTCTCTCTCATGTTCATAATTCAACTTAACATAACTTTTTAGTCCAGTACCAAATCTTACCACACCTTTCAGCTTTGTAGGAAGTTAGTCTGAGAGTGAGTTTCTGTTCCTCATAGTGTTGATGTGATATGCCACCCTCAATGTTGTTGCCATCCCATTCTCAGGCAGTGATATGGGAGGAATTTGGGCAACTTGGGGATGTCAGAGAACCAACTTGGAGGGAAAGTTACCAATGAAAGCATCAGTGTTCCTTCCAGCGATTGTGGGCTGGCAGCTGCCATTTTTTCCCCCCAGATGCTCCTGTCAGAGCAACATATCATCATATAGTGTCATTCTTGGGGCTTTCTGGGAAAAAAACGTAGACATTGTCAGCCCACAGCTGAAGGCAGCAGTGAAAAAAAAAGATAAAGTGTGTGTGGGTGCTGTGAAGGAGTTCAGCTATGCTTCTCTATGTATTTTGTATTATGATGCGGTATACGGAATGTGTATTAATTATTGGAGCCATTGTATGTTACAAGATATGTGCTGGAGAGAGAGAGAGAGAGAGAGAGAGAGAGAGAGAGAGAGAGAGAGTTAAGGAATGGGGTGCACTATCTCTTTGAAGTATAATTCTCACTTAGGGTGTTACAAGTTAGAAAGTTATTTCCTGAGAGAAACCAGACCTCCTTTGAAATGCAAACTCATCAAGGACAGAGAGCACAAGATATCGTTTATGACCGGAGTTGCTTAGCAGTAGATAAGCAGAATGGCAGTTTGGTTCTGATATGCAGATAGAAACCAAAACCTACCTCAGGTGCGAAGAGTTAGACAGAGATGGATCACGAGGAGCATATGTGCAAGCTACAGGATTGGTCCCTTGGACCTGGCGTGATCATACACCTTGCCGTTTAGACCACGAGGTTAGAAGAGTATAAAAATAAGAAACCTCACTTTCGCTTTTGCTGCCCGAGGCTCTGCCCGATCATCATGGCTCCAAAGTTGGCTGGTAATTCTTTTCTTTAGACTTTAGTAGTGCAGATTAGCTAGTTCTTTGTTATTTTAATGTGCCTTGTAATGATGCTTGTAACCACTGCAACCCTGTTTTCTGTAGCCTCTTTGAGGAACGGTTTGCACCTAACTTGCTAACAGCTTGGAATAAACTTTTTGTTCCGACTTTTCCAAGTTGTCTGTGTGTGTTATGAATTATAGACCAGAACGGGAGTAAGCACAAGCCGCTGGGGTAATTAGCGTTACTCCTGGGGGAGGACATTTCCCAGAGGGAGAAGGGTTGGCCCGTGAGTTGCGGAGCTCTGGAAAGGGGAGCGGGGAAGCAATGAGGGAAACCCTGAGAAGACTGTGGAGCACAGTGAACCCGTATTGATGTACTCTGGAGACTGAGTTGTAAATAAAATGCAGGCATTTTCCTGATACTCCTGGGAATAAAGGAGGTTTGTTGTACATAAAACCAGGACATGCTCCATTCTTCCTGTATCTCAGAGTGCTATCCTTGACAGGTACTTTTTGCTCCCATTTTACCTCTTTAACAGACCAATCCAGTGTAGGATATGGCACCCAGCCTAAAAGGCCGGGCGCCGTATCCTATCGAATTCCCGGGCTGCCTCAGGGTAGCTCGGGAACAACTCGGGAGAAGGGGGCAATCATCCCCTTTCCCTGGTGTAAGCAGCGGGAAGCCCAATGGGCCTCCTCGAATGTGCATGAGCTGGTGTAAGGCCGGGCCTGGAGAGGGCTTGGGATATCGGCATATCTCACAGCCAAGACCACCTTCCCCTGCCCCGGTCGGTGTAGGCCTTACCTGCTCCAGTGGGCGTGGGGACGGCGAAACTGCTAGGTAAGGGCCACAGGCCTCTGCGCTGGTGTCCCTTTCTCTCTGGGTGCCATAAACGCACTTTACGACGCGTTTATGACACCCTGCGCTGGGGGAGCACACGGACAAGTGTGTGTTGGAGCTTTCTGTTGGAATTATGGCAAGATCTAAATAATGTGACAGTTGGTATTTTCATACATACTGAGTTAAGCCCGGGAAAATGTAAAACTGTGATTGGTTGATTAGATCAGGTGATCTTCAAGCAAAGGTCTGCAGAGAAGAAGAATCTCCATTTTGTTTTACATACGTG
This sequence comes from Plestiodon gilberti rubricaudatus, assembly GCA_026170595.1. Classification (NCBI taxonomy): domain Eukaryota; kingdom Metazoa; phylum Chordata; class Lepidosauria; order Squamata; family Scincidae; genus Plestiodon; species Plestiodon gilberti. Next base: position 82,730,109 of record JANXHW010000004.1, on the reverse strand, counting down.
TGTGCTTTTGCTTAGTGTGTGCTTGAATCTGTTTGAATTTCCTTATCTCTATTACAGCGCAATACTTTGTAACTTTGCACTGGTGTAAGAGCAGATGCAGGGGCGGAACCACGGCGGAGCTCCAGGCGCTCGGTCGCGGGCGGGCGGCAGGAATGGGGGCGGGGGAACTCACCCTCTCCCGAAGCAGAGTCGTGTCTGGGCCCTCCCTCGAGCCGGTTTGGCTCCGAAATGGGAGCAAAACGGGCGGGGGGCGTCGACACGACGCGACGCTGGCCCCTCCCCCACGCGCCCGGGCGCCCTCCCGCCGCCTGTCGCCTCTGAGCAGATGTACCAGTGTAAGTGCACTTACACTGGCATAAATTACACAGGATTGCACTGTTAGTTTTGTAAAGTTAAATCAAATCTAAGCTTTAATGAATGCCTCATCTTGTTTATTCTAATAGTCAAGATTCATTGCAACCTCCAGAGAATCTTTAAAACTATGAATCCCTTCAATACTCCCAACACTTTCCAGGGCAGGGCGATAAGGCAACAGGGAAAGCTTCACTGGAATAATTTTGGTGTGGTAGCCTGCTGTTAAAGGCAACAGCTGTAGGGAAACTGAAAAAGGTGGCAGCTCTCAGTCTGTTTCAGTACACATTTGTAAATTATGCAAAGTCTTGTTGATCAGACCCTAATCACATATCTGTAATCTTAATATATTCCATACAATTTGCATATCGGTAATTGCTCCCTTGCATAGTAAACCTGATGCATTTATTCACTAGGTTCTATTGATCTCAGTGAGATTTACTGATGAGTAAGAGGATTTAGGCCTGGAGTCAAATTTGTCAGTTTTACTGAACGCTACACAATCCCGATTCCTGTCTTGCCTGCAATGTATAGTCAAGAGGTGAGCGACAGTACTGGTATATTGCACTATAAATAAGTAATCATGTTAATCCTAAAGGGGGGGAAATGGCAATTATTAGCTTAACCTTTTGCATTTAGCATGCATAGCCTATGGCATTTTGGAATCTACTAAAGTATGACAGATAAATTGCATTTTAAAGTTGTTGTTCTTTGCTTGGAATTTAGGTGAAGTTCATATATCATTTAAAACAATGCTGAAAATAAAAAAATGAAGATGGCAGAATAAATGGATGAGTTGAGCAAATAGCACTATACAGTTGAACCTTTTTATCCACAGTTTTTCCATCCACACATTTGACTCAACACTGGTGGCAAAACTGTGGAAGAGGGAGTCTGGCCACACCATACTACCTCTTTTTTCAGCATTGCTGGGGGCCTGCCAGCCACTTCCCGCCTCCTGTGCGCATCCAAATCGTTGAAAAAAGAAAAAATGCAACCGGGAATCTGTCGGAGCCTGCCAGCCACTTCCCAGCGAGTTTAAACAGCTGAAAAAAGAAAATCTATGCAACTGGAAGTTCTGGCGCCATCGTCAGGTTGCTTCTGGTAGTGAGTTTTCTTTTTTTCAGTCAGTTTAAACAAATTCAGGAGAAGGGAAGCACCAAAGATGCTGGAAAAGAGGTAATGTGGCACTGCTCTCCACCCCACCCCGGTTTTCATATAACACTGTTGTTGATTTTAATCCAGTGTTGTTTTTAATCCACCATAAAAAGGTCCCACTGTATATACTAATTATCGAATACACCTGGGTTGTATCCTGAATAGTTTTGGAGATCACATAAGATTATTTTCACTGATTGGCTGTTCCCTCAACAACACTCAACATTAGATGCCATCCTGCATTTTTTAGGCGCCACAAGGAACTACTGTGAGTGGGAGAAGGAGCAGAGAAATTCCCTTATGGGACCATCCTTCTGCCAATACATCTTAGGATACAATCTTCTGAATGTACTAAAATGATATTTGTTCTTCAGATGTCTTGTCAAAGTTAAGTTTGAATATTTTCTGGAAGCAAGAAAACATCTTCTAGTTTGCGTCGGCCTTAATAGCTTGGACCAATCAAGTACTGTAGTTCATAAATGTAATGCCATACCGTAAATGTAGGATTGTATCCTAAGGACTGCTTCTGGAAGCCATCTTTCCCACCTCCTCCTCCCTATGGTAGGTATGGGATGCAACACAGAGAGCTGCTTTGGAAGGAGAAAACAGTCCAAAAATGTGCAGAAGCAATTTCTGTTATGCCAGTTCTGCTCATGGAAACTGCCCTTCATGCAGTTTTCAGCTATTTTCCCCTTCCAGCCCAAGCCAAGATACCAAAGTTCTACCTTTAAGAAAAGGTAAAGGGAAGTTGTGAGCCTCTTCCCGATTGCGGGAGAGTGATCAGGAGCAGGCTCATAGCGGCCACCCCTAACTCGTTCTCCAGCTCTGCTACCACATTTTTTGTCAGTGGTGATGAAGGAGGTAAGCCCTCCCCCCATCAACCGAACAAAATAGTTAGAGTTAAGGACCATAAGTGCAGAAACTATCTTCTGCACCACCCCCTCCCAACAGCAGGTCCTTAACCCCCTGTATTGGCCCAACACTACGGGCTCCAAGGTTGTTTCCGATATCAAGAAATGAATTAACACAGATTCAAAAGTCTGCTTTCAAGGACGTTTATTTAGGTAACTTACAACACATGCGTGTAAACAAACAGTTGCAATGGGCAAACGGCTCGCCGCAGACAAACGCCGGGTCCCAAACAATTAAATAAACAAAGTTACATACTTATATACACAAATGTTTCCTACCAAAGCTGCAGCTGGGTTACATAGTGACACACCAATACCTGTGTTAACTAATTAGCATGAATACAGGTGGGAACTACAGCAATGAAGCGTTCCCACCATACAGACGTGGACACAGCTGGACCATCTTACTGATGAGACTAAGATTAATTATGTACTTTGCCTGGGCTATCTCTATAATTGCATACACCGGAATATGGACTCATTAGTTCATAAGTGAAAACAATCCAACAATCAAGCTACATGCACACTTTTTGACCCCTTTTTTTTTTATCCCTGGGCCTTGATTCTGCTTAAAGGCCAGGGAAATAAGATGGAGGAAACCTTATGCCTGTGGCAATACCCTTCCAAAAGTTCTTGAGGGTTGGGAACAGAGCACATACACACCCATGAGTGCCCTGCCTCCTCCAGTCCACTGCTCCAAGTGGATGCTTCAGCCCACGTCATGGGTGGGCCATCTCTGTTCCCACAGCAGTCCCTCATGCCACATCCCACACCATCCCTGAGGGTCTCCCAACCCTCAGGAGGAGCCGTTTTCTGGGGGAGGGTTAAGGACCTGCTATAAGGAGGGGGGTGGAGAAGATAGTTTGCCCAAGTGTTTTTGCACTTGGGTCCTTAAACCCTAACTATTTTATGTTTGAATATTTTGTTGTGTTGATTTTATTTATTTATTTTATTTTTCACATTTTTATACCGCCCTTCCTCCAAAGAGCTCAGAGTGGTGTACATATTTCCTCCCCTCCTTTTTTTGTCCTCACAACAACCCTGTGAGGTAGGTGGGGCTGAGAGATAGTGACTGGCCCAAGGTCACCCAGGGCTGAGCGGGGATTTGAACCTGGATCTTCCAGGTCTAAGTCCGACTCCCAAACCACTACACCATCCTGGCTCTCGACTTATTTAGCGACTTATTGAGCGACTTGTTTCAAGAATTGCTTCCCAGCTGAATTTATTGTGATAGGGAAGTGTAGACATAAAAACAAAACAAAACAGAACACCATTCAACACCCTAAATTTACAAAACATTTTCCTCAAAGCCATAGGAGCATAGGTTAAAAATATCTTACACAATTCTTTTTCAACAACTGATATGTAAAATATGCCATATTGTATGAACTGATTGTAAAATATGCCATATTGGGCCATCTGGTTCTAGTTCCAAAACTCTAAAATAAATGCTAATGGCCTATTTACGTTGTTGTTTTTCATGTTTTGCTTTTAAAAGCTGACCATATTTTTAGAATACATACAGTATTGCAGTAAATAATCCTCAGACCACATCGTTTTCAGTGGAGACCATTTATTTCCATTTTTACTTTCAAAACTGGTTCTGTAGGTTCGAATTTGACTTGCAATTCCACATCTTAAATCTATTCCATCATCTTTTATTTTCCATAAAATGAAGATGTTGTTTTCCAGCATGGAAGTCTAGGCTAGGTTTTTTTTTAACCTGCAGTCTTCCCATCCAAATGTTTTATCTCTGTGTTGATTGACTTCCAACCTTTTTCACTTGAAAACATAAAAATGACCTCTTCTCCATCCCATTGGGAAGTTCTGGTGAATCTGAAGTGTACACGCATCAGAAATTCAGTCCATTACTTTCAGTATAGCTTTTCCGAGGTGAACATTAATATCCTGTGAATAAAATAAATGAAGTCCCTTCTTCTCCAGTTCAGTCCTTAATGCTGTTTTTAAAAATTAAATAACTTTCACACATGTGCCTGAGCTGTACTTACACAAATACCAACTTCAACCGAGGCATAGTATATCATTCTAAATGAGAAAACATAAAAGGTACCTGTAACATTGAGAACATTACTAAACAAGAAGAATTGTCTATGGTTCTCTTAAAGAGTCATGAATTTTAATCTATAAATCCATATCTGTAAGGAGAAATTATAAAACTGATAAATTCATGCAGTCTTTTATCAGGGACGAAAAGGAGCAATGTTTGATGGTCATACATCTTCTGGAGTTTCTGGCAGTCTCATTAGTGTGCTGTGATATCCATTATATAGAACATCATAAAGCTGAAAGCTATTAAATGAGAAAGTGGCTCTGAGTTCTATCAGAGTAAAGCAACAATGATTTATTATTCAAATACATATAAGTAAAATGAAGGGGTAAGTCAAACTGGTGATGCACAAAGAAAGGAGTAACCAAAGCCATAACCCCCAGAGCTTGCTTGACTGACAAGAACAGTGGTGACATCCAGGCCTCTCTACGTCACAACCATGTTTGCTAGCTGGCTAGCAATATATTTCCCGTCAATGAAATGGACACATGAGCCGAACTCTCCCCAAGAGAGTTAACCAATGAGGTTAAACATTGCTTAAGAACATCAGCCTTAATATAATGTCATGAAGGACATTTCTTTCATCCAAGATGCCTGGGTCACCCTCATTAGTCACAATCTCTGTTTCTCTCCAACAACACCACAGTCAAGTGGTGACCTCCATTAAATGAAGCAGAAAAACACCTACTTAAATCATTGTCAAATGAATGGCCTGTCAGATTGCTCAATCAAGTGCTCAATCATTTATTTTTTTATTGTGGAGGGATCAAAATGGACAAGAAAACTCACGAGACATCTCCCGTTTTGTATCACAGAAATTGAAAAAAAGCTGAATGTTTACTGCTGTTCTAAAATTGCAGATTCTTGCATTCATCCAAGTTGGGCACAGGAAAACCCCCTCTACATTAGGCCTCGGTCTTTATAGTTGAAGCCTCCACCAGCAATGCAGGTTGGTGGCATTATGAACTTGCATCAAAGCTTCAGCCTGAGCTCGAACCTATCAAGATGTGCCACACTCACCTGCATGGAGTAATGGAAACCTTCACCTCTTCCATGAGGATGACGATGGTAGCTCTGACCTTGCTAAGCCTATGCCCCCCCCCCCAAGATTGATATCATTGACCTTCATCTGCACTTCAGGCTTTGTCCATGTGTACATTGTTACATGGTTAATATTTTATTTCTCTTCCGTTCAAGACATGTGCTTCAGGAGAGATACATTTATACACATACTGTATACTTGATGTTGAGTGCTTGCCTGCAGAGTATGGGTTAGACCAGTAACATGGTCATTTACAGGATTCCTGGAAAGAAGCCACAGACTTACAGATCAGGAAGGCAAATAAGCCATGTAATCATCCCCCTTCTTTAATTGATTTATGGAGTCCAATGCTCCAAATTTGAATAGACACTTGCTTACTCCTTTAACAGCGCAATCCTCTGTAACCTTGCACCAGTGTAACAATAGATGCACTGGTGTAACAGCAGATGCACCAGTGTAAGTGGCGCATCTACTGTTATACCGGTGCAAGGTTACACAGGATTGAGCTGAAAGTCAAATTGAATTGTCATGCCTCCAAACCTGATATAAAGCCTTCCAGCTCTAAATCCTGCAGGAAGAGCAGAATTTGGGACCATAGTCACCTTTTGGGACTCCTGAGTTTGAGAAAAACAACTTTAGAAAAGCAAAAGAAAGGGTTTTTTGCCTGGCCTAGATGCCTTTAAAAGGGGTTTAGATAGATACATGGAGGAAAAGACCATCACAGGTTACAAGCCATAAGCAACCTCCTGGTTTTAGAAGTAGGTTTTCTCTGTGCCAGGTGCAAGGGAGTGGCGACTGGTCCATGGGCGTCGACGGGGGGAAGCGTGGGGGGCAGGCCGCCGGGGGGTGTCGCGCGCATAGGGGTGATGCGCGACCCCCCCACTTACAGTTTGCCGGTGGAGCTGGGCCCGCCCGCCCACCCGCCCTCGCGTCCATTTGGCTCTGAAATGAGTCGAAAACGGCGTGGGGGGGTGTTCCGGGCATGCGCGTGACGTCACGCGCGGGGGCAGGGCCGCGTCGTTAAGGGTGACACACACGCCCCACTCCCCGGTGACGCGCGTCCTGGTGACGCGCCTGGACTGGTCACAGGTATCTTGTTGGCTCTGTGCTCCCTGAGGCATCTGGTGGGGTCACTGTGTGATACAGGAGGCTGGACTAGATGGGCCTTTCATCTGATCCAGCAGGGCTCTTCTTATGTTCTTATGTTTCACATCTCCATTGGTCCTCACCAACCCCATGATCGAATTCAATCTGCAACCTCAACTGAGTGGGAAAAAGCAAAGGCAGAACCCAGCAGGGATCCTCAATTAGCAATAGCAGTGACTAATCCAGTCCTACTCTCTACTCAGCGATCCAGCTATGCCAGCACTGGCAATGCTGGATCCTGAGCAGAGTAGGTGGGATTGAGCAGAGTAGGTGGGGTTAAGGATCCTAAGCAGAGTAGGAGGTCTTCTTGAGGTCACGGAACGTTTTGTTCCCTTGCCCCAGGTGAAGCCCTAGCCTCCCAAATAGCTATTGAGCTTGCATAACCCTAGGAGGCCTGTGTCAGGAGAAATGGGCTTGGAAAGGGGATAGTATAGGGCGTGTGCTGCTGCCGCTGATCCCACCCCCTCCCAGGCCCGTTCCACCCACCACCCACCCTCCCTCACGCCCGAACACCCTCCCCTGCTCCTGCACAGTATGTCCCAGCTGCAGCTTACCTTCACCGCATGCCATCTAGAACTGGCCCACAGGAGCCAGCGCAGGCCTATGCACCGGCCTGGGGCTGGTGCAAATGCCTTACAGCAGCTTTTGTGATGGTCCTGGGCCAGCGCAGCCGACCTAACGGCCAGATAGAATTGGGCTGCCCATCACTGCGTCAAGAATCCCATCGGATTCTATGGGGGAAAGGGGTATAAACCCCCTCAACTTTAGAACCTCATGTTGTTTGCTCACTTCCTGCATCCTGCTCAATTTGGCTGGTCAGGTGGCAGCTGTGGCTAGGTGTGCTTATGCCCAGCTTTGGCTGGTGTGCCAGGTGCGGCCATACCTGAGTTGGTTGGAACATACCATGGTGGTCCATGCCCTAGTGACATCACAATTGATTGATTGCAATGAATGCTACATGGGTTTGCCATTGAAGATGGTTTGGAACTTGCAATTAGTGCAGAATGTGGCGGCTCATGTGATCAACGGAGCTCAGTGGTTGAACTCTGGCTGCGAGACTAGGGGAGCTAGAGAGGCTGCAGAAAGGTTGCGCAGGCGCAGCCTCTTCAGCAGCGTCTTTGAAACTGCCGGCCAGCCAGGAAGGATGTGTCTGGCCGCCCACTGCCTGGGGGTGCACAAACTCCGGTAGGAAGAACACCCCCCTGGCAAGTCTTTCGCCCCTGGCTCATGTAGAGCTTGGGGGGGGTGTTGCCGTGTCGCCACCGAAATTCTGACAGTCTGCTGATTATTGATTATTGGTTTTGTTTCAATCCTCACTATTAGATTAGTCATTTTAATGAACTATTTATCATGTGCAATGGATATTTTATTGCTATTTTTTAAATTATATATACATTTTCTATTTTATATGTATTTTACCTCTTTTGCAAGCTGCTTTGTTATCTGCCAGAGTTAAGAAAAGTGGGGTATAAATACTCCAAGTAAAATAAAAATAAAAAATCGTCGCGTAACCCAGATAGTTACCATGTCCTGCTGCTTAATTTGGATCATATTAAATCATATTTTTGACCATACCTTTAGTGAGAAAAGGATTCTTTACTAATAATTCATCAAACGTTGAATGGTATTTCAACAGAAGTAGTTCTGTCAATGCCACACACATTGAAGACTGGTTTTCAACTTTTGGATTTGCTCCTTAACGCAAAATTGTGGCACTGGCAATCTATTTTGTTGCATTAAAAGAATCTTAAATCTGTACAATATAACTATTAAATTAACCTTTGTTTCTATTGATAATTGGTTGTGAGAAATGATCTCCCTTGGCTGAATTTGCAATCAGTTTGCTATTTACGAGCTTTCTTGGGATGAAAAAAAAAAAACACCCGTCTGTTCCTGACAGCTGGTAATGTTGCAGCATGCATGCTAATGGTGCCATGTTTCTAAGCATGATTGTATTGTCCCCAAGGAATTGTCATTTGGTGTCACCTGCCCTGCTCCTGCAGCATCACTTACATCCGTGATCACTGGCGTCACTGCGGGGGGGGGGCAGAGCTCTAAGTTCTGCCGCTGTCAGACCCTCCTTTACACGGGAGCATGAAGCGCTCCCACCCCCTCTCGCCTTTAGAGCCATTCAAGTCGGTGAAAGCAACGCTTTCACCAACTTGAATTGCTCCAAAGGCGAGGGGGCAGGGGCGCGTCATGCTCCCGTGTAAAGGAGGGTCTGACAGCGGCAGAACTTAGAGCTCCGTCCCCTGCAGTGACGCCAGTGTCCATGATATTGAGCTTGGAAATTCCACCACCACCACACCAGTGAATACAACTGGGAAGCAGAGAGGGCTTTAGATTTAGGCTTGGGGACAACAATCCCATAAAATATTTTCAACCCAAATTGAAAGCCCAAATAGAGAAGACCAGACAAAAGTCTACTTGGTTGGATGTCATGTAATTCACAGCAATCAAGGGGAGTTTCACTGAGCGATTCAAGGTGGTTAATAAACTTCTGTATGTGAGTCAACAAAATAGTTGGCTTTAGATGCTTGGCTTGCTGAACTTTGACTGTACATGTGCCACAGAATCTAATTTAATGTTCTGCAACACAGAAGAACTTGTAGTGGAATGTATTCAATGTACTCATGATGCAGGCAAGCATTATGGGAAAGGTTCAGAGTTGCTCGACAAAGATTCTGAGGGATCTGGAAACAAATTCCTAAGACGAGCAGTTAAAAGAGTCTGGGTTAAACCACTGAACCATGAGTTGTCGATCGAAAGGTCGGCAGTTCGATTCCGCGCGACGGCTCCTGCCAACCTAGCAGTTCCAAAGCAAGAAATTGCAAGTAGATTAATAGGTACCGCATCAGCGGGATGGTAACAGCGTTCCACGCGCCACGGTGTTGAGTCATGCCGGTCACATGACCATGGAAACGTCTTTGGACAGCGCTGGCTCTTCGGCTTTGAAACGGAGATGAGCACCGCTCCCTAGAGTCGGACACAACTGGACTTAATTGTCAAGGGATACCTTTACCTTTACCTATGTTTAACCTGGAGAAGAGAAGCCTAAGGGAAGATATGATATCTATCTTCAAGTGTCAGAAGGACTGTGACACAGAAAAAGGGGAGGACGTAAGCTGCAATCCTATGCACATTTACTTGGAAGTAAGTCCAATTGAACACAATGGGGCTTAGCCATGTATAGAGTTGTGGTTTCTGAGGGAAGAACTAGAACCAATGGGTTGAAACTACAGAGACCTTCCCTCTCTGCTGCAGTGCTGCTCTGTCACTGACATTCTCAGCATTCCAGTCGGTTCTCTCATCACGGCACACAACAGCGACTCCTCTCTGCCAGCAAGGGTCATGACAGCTTATCAATGACTTCCTGGTCTCCCTTCCGGCATGAAGTGAGCTGCTCCTGCTTAGTTTCAAGCAGTCTTCAGGCAGTTCAACCTCAGGACCACACCTCTGGCTTGTTGGCACAAGCATCTGAACTGAATGCTTGAGAGCTTGGAGGGCTGCCATTGGGCTCATGAACTGATCAAGATTGTGTGACAATGCCATTTGTATACACTGTGGCCTCCATATGGGGGGGGGAGTGGAAACATGGGGACCAAGGTTGGTGTTTTTGTGGCGGTTCAAAAAGTGTCATTACAATCACACAGATTATGGCAACCACATACTGTCTCACCTGTCAACTGGTAGAAGCACAGGTTCACACAACCCGTGTTTCCATGTGATCTTGTTAGGGTGCAATCCTGCTGGCAGCCTCACATCTCTCCATACATGTCATCATCCAGCAAATAAGATGTAGCTGTCTCATTCTAAGTAGCAAACTTGTCCATCATGGGAATAGCAGAAAATTGATCCTTTTGAGGGTGAAGATGAAAAGCGAAGAAAAGGGTAAACTGTTACTAATGCAAGGAACAGTACATGATATTGGAAAACTCATGCACCCAGAGTTTAAGAAGCAATTTGTTCCATTGCCATCAGTTATTCATGCTCTGGAAGTGAGGTGTGTGCTTAAGTACCTTTATGATCTGAAGCCATAAATTGTACAAGAAATTTGGAGTTATTGTCTTTGCTTAAATAGTTGATTGTTACTCAAAAAGCATTAACTGCATTTTTATGCTGATGGCAAAAGGCTTTATGGAGATAATTAAAGAGAGGCTTCAGTTTTCATTATCCCCTTAAGCATCCTCTCTCTCTGCAATCCAGATTAGATTTAATAGAGCTATTTGCATGCACATTTGATTGATTTGAAGTTTTAAACTTGGAAACAAATTGACATTGTTAAAAGTTATTGACTAACACATCCAATTGTCGAAGAGCTCCAGAGGAATACTTTGGTTGAAACAAGCGGGCCAACTTCCGGTGGGGAAGCTTGGGGGACTGAGCCTTTCCCTGTTTTCCCTCATTTAACTGACCTATTGAAATACTGTTAGCATTCTAACAAGACCTTTTTTTTTTTTTTTGCAGCACTTTAAAGTTAATCAATAGATTTACTAATGTACTATTCATGAATTGACTAAGCAAGGCAGCTCTAAAGGGATTTTCACCAAGCTTATGAATTGCTAGACGTTCCAGCTGAGAAATGACCCGATTGGCACTAGACATTATCCTCATGGAATGCAAAGCAAACTGATAGGTTTGCATTGTGCAAATCAAGCTTGTCCAACTTGTAACCCACTAATCCGAACACATGTATGGTGGCCTGGCAGTTGCTTGAACACCCGCACCTGATTTTGCAATCCCAAACAGGCTGAAAAGCAGGAGGTATATTGACGTTCCAGTGGAGCACCACCATCTGTGGCCAGCAAGCTTGGTCACAAATTATGCAGGCCTGGCACAAATCATGCCTCTTAGTAGGTTCCAAAAAAATTCCATTTCAAATCTTCACCCTTTGCCTCACACACTCTCTCAATGGGGTCCTATCTTCCCCCTACTAACTCATCATCCCTACCATTGCCTTGATAGGTAAAGATATAGCTGCTATCTAAAGGTATATTCTAGGTTACTAAGGTTAGAAACTGTGTGTGTGAAAAGGACCCTTGTGAAAAGGACCCTTGAAAAGGATCACTCCTGGATGGTGCTGGAGGTCTGAGATTGTGTCGCAAGGAGGAAAGAGAATGTCTATGTACATTCTCCTTCCTCCTTGGTACCCAGTCTCAGACCTCCAGCACCATCCAGGAGTGATAGTTTACGGTACCAGCTGCTGATTGGAAGACCAGTTCCACAAGCACATATATAATTTGATTTATCGGCACTTTATGAATCACAGCTGAATCAGTGAACTGCTTCTACTGAGCAGCGTGCTACCTATGGTACTGTGAGATGATATACATGTTTTATCCATGGTGCATGATGTTTCCGGGTGCTGAAGACCAGCAGGGATTGTGAAGAGCTCCTGAAGAATCTCTCCAAACTGGGAGAATGGGCAGCAAAATGGCAGATGTGCTTCCATGTAAGTGTAAAGTAATGCACATTGGGGCAATAAATCAAAATTTCACATATATGCTAATGGGTTCTGAGCTGTCTGTGATGGATCAAGAGAGAGATCTTGGGATGCTGGTGGACAGGTCGATAGATTAATGGAGGAAAAGACCATCACAGGTTACAAGCCATAAGCAACCTCCTGGCTTTAGAAGTAGGTTTTCTCTGTGCTAGGTGCAAGGGAGTGACTGTGCCAGGTGCAAGGGATTGACAACAGGAAACAGGTTATCTGTGCAGTGGCGTCGCTCCAGTAGGGGCGGGGCCGTAAGTATTGCTCCGTCCTAGACCCTTTACCGAGCGAGCAGGAGGCGGCCCCGCCCCCTCACTGTCAGAGCCGTTCCCGTGCGGAAAAAGCAGCAGGCAAGAGACCCTGCCTGCTGCTTTCTCCACAGGGGAAAGGCTCCGACAGTGAGGGGGCAGGGCCGCCTCCTGCTCGCTCGGTAAAGGGTCTAGGACCGAGCAATATTTATGGCCCTGCCCCTACCGGAGCGACACCACTGTATCTCTGCCAGGTGCAAGGGAGTGACAACATGAAACAGGTTATCTTGTTGTCTGTGTGCTTTCTGAGGCATCTGGTGGGGCCACTGTGAGATACAGGAAGCTGGACTAGATGGGCCTTTGGCCTGATCCAGCAGGGCTCTTCTTATGTTCTTATGTTATGTACTTGTGTGAGCTCATTTGCGCTATAAGGTCACAGCCGATTCTGCAGTCATCCACAAGATAGAAAGCCCTTTGGGAAAGGGACATTTTTAAGTCTACACTTTAAAATTCTGCCTTTAATAGTAAAGGTGTAAAGGTGACCCCTGACAATTAAGTCCAGTCGTGTCCGACTCTAGGGTGTGGTGCTCATCCCCATTTCAAAGCCGAAGAGCCAGCATTGTCCGAAGACACCTCCGTGGTCATGTGGCCGGCATGACTCTCCTTGCCGCAGCGGGTAGCATGCAGCTGGAACACGGAGCGCTGTTTACCTTCCCGCAAGCGGTACCTATTTATCTACTCGCATTAACATGCTTTGGAACTGCAATTTTGGGGCCACTGGTAGCTATTTTGGGGGTGCTGTCACAAACAACAGTGCTGCTGGAAGCCTGCTACCACAGCAGGCCACCTCTGGAAGCAAAGGTAAGCTGGTGGCAGAAGCAGGGGTGTGTGGGCAGAAACGGGAAGGGAGGGGTGGATACTGGCGACACAGGCATGTGCCAGGATGCTAATCCCGTTCCCTCTTCAACATCTTTAAGGATGTTGAAGAGGGAAGTACATTGCAGACTGCAGTGAATATATACTGGAAATAGATTACCTGCCTGGCTGGAATCAACAAAAAGAAAGGCAAAGCCCCACCTGCATTGCTATCCTGCGTACCTCATGCAATGTTGCCATGTGCCTCTAAAAACGTGGTTTAAATCAATGATTTATAAAAGTTATTTGAAGCTGTTTCCAGGGTTAAATTTTCAAAAGGGATTGGGCTGACAGATATTTGAGGATCTGGCTATGGTTACTCAATAGGAAGGAAATCACTCTCTCTACATTGTCTGAAACATTTTCAACTTCATTCTTCATGTTTTACAGACCAAGTTCTGTTCCTGAAAAGAGGGTGCAAATGTGGTACACATTAACCTCTGGGTTGTTTTTTCAAAGGCTACAAAATGTTGCGAACTTTTTTTTATCTCTTTGTGAAGAAAACAAACAAACACAATGAAAAACATGGCAAGGTGTATTGATCATGGAAGAGAAAAGGAGTGCAAAAGAAATTCAAGATTAAGCTGCTTAATGAGAAGGGGTTAAGGCTTGCCTGAGAGGCCTGAAATCTATCTCATTCAAAAGCTTTGCCGTATGTTGCTTTCTCCCTTTACAAGGCATTGACTGTAAAAAGCCCAATGCTACCCCCACACACACACACACACCATTGGTGCCAATGTAGCTGTGCTGAGGGAGGGAGTGCTGCATTAAATGGTGTGTGTGTGTGGGGGGGGGGTTGAACAAAAGGCCTGACACTGTAAGGAAAACTATTTTCTATTTACCTCTGCGTAGACCGCCTGGTTGCCTATGGGTCTCCTCAGACGTATGCCAGCTATATAGCTGGTGTATGTCTGAGGAGAGAAAAGGGGAAGGGTGGGTTCAAAAAGAGGGAATAGGATCCTGGGATATGCTGGTGCCATCGGGATCCACCCCTCCGCCCAACTGCCCCCTGCTCTCCCTGCCATGAAACTCCCCCTGCCCTCACACCACCCACAACTATGGGAGTTATTGGTGTGCACACCACATCTCTGCCCCTTTGTGAAAACATTCCAGGAGTGTGCGATGGAGGCCCGGCTTTCATGCTGCTGCTAAAGGACTTTGTTCTGCCGTAACATGTTTGCTGTTTTCTTCATGGCTGTTCTCACAGCCAAAAACACAAGGTGTTGTTCTGTTTAAAAGGCAGCTTGTTTCTCTGGCAGCAGGAAGTGCTGCAAAGGAAAACATCCAGCAACTTTCTGGCTGTGCACTTAGCTGTCTCCCTTTTTGAATTCTAGACTTTCTCTATAGAACTCTCACTGAAACTATTAACACAGCACCACTTTGGAGTAAGTGAGTAGAGGCTTATGCCCTGATGCATGAAATAAAATAACATGACCTGTGAGTTTAAGGCAGAGGCGTTTCTACGGTAGGGGCCCTACCGTAAATTGCGCCCCGTGCTAGTACCGTGTTTACAAACCGGAGCGAGGAGGCCCCACCCCCTCGCTGTCGGAGCCATTCCGCGTAGCGAAGTCGAACGGGCAGGAGACTCCCTGCCCGTTCGCCTTTGCTGCGTGGAATGGCTCCGACAGTAAGGGGGCGGGGCCTCCTCGCTCCGGTTTGTAAACATGGTACTAGCATGGGGCGCAACTTACAGTAGGACCCCTACTGTAGAAACGCCTCTGGTTTAAGGTTAGTGTAAGGTAAAATGTGTGTGAATTTATCTAGGGCTGTACATATACCACCTCCCTCCCGCACCCCTTGAGAATGTTCTCTCGCCTTTCAAAAACCTTCTCACTGAAATTCAATAGCTACCGCGTGAGGGATGCCTGAGGCCTACATGCTAACTTAGACCTGGCAGGCTTTTTTCCCTGTGCTACTGCATGGCCTACAAGTGCACTGAAAACATGTCATATTTTAAAAAGCAATCACCTTCCTCCCCATTACAGGGACCCTAGGGTAAAGCTTGAGCTTGGATCCATCCTTCCTATGGCTGCCACTGCCACTGCCTGGGGCTTCAGGGCCCAGTTGGGTGGGCCCTTCTGATGGGTGTAGGCTCTCAGCATGTGCCCCACATGGTGAACTCTTGATGCTGCCCTTGCTTCCTTTGAAACCTCTCCCGTATTTTATCTCAGCAGCAAAATCTAAATTCATTCCAATTTTTCCTTTAGAGGCAACTCAGTGGCAATTTTACCATTTTTACTCAGAACATCTTATTGACTACCTACAAGCCCATTTTAGTTTAAATATTACATATTAAAGCAATTGACTGGGGCGAAGTTGGCTTGATGCCTACGGTAGCATTCAGCTTAATAGGGCTGTGATTTGGGCTGGCTATCCATTGAGCATTATCCATTTTTCTAGGCAGGAGGCATCTTCCTATCCCAATAGTTGGACACTGAAACAACAGAGGAAACCTTTTCACTGAAGACACCGCAGGAAGCTTCTTTCCCTGCACTTACTGCAGGAAGCCAGCCCAATGGACTTTAGAGTTCGTGATGGCCTTTGTCAGTATCAATTACGGTTCTTTTCGATATGACTATTATTAGCAATACTAGAGCTGCTTTAATATGGCTCCTTCGCATGCTACTCAGTAACACTGGAATTCATGAAGGAAAAGTCCCCACTGTGTCTTATTTTCCTGAGTTAGTACTGCTTTTTCTGGAAATGGGAGTAACACTAGGATGGACTCCAGGGATGGCTCCATAAGTGCGCCCTGGTAGGGACCTGCTGGGTGCCCATGGTCACATAAGGGCCCACACCCATTCTTTCATCTCTTGAGGAAGTGAGGAACCACTGCTTCTGCTGCTCCCCTCCATTGCACAGGAAGTGAGGGCTCATGGAAATGTTTACTATGCAATGGTGAGGGAGAAGCAGCAACAGCAGCAGATTATCCTCATTCTTCCCCCAGTGCCATATTATAATGCCTGGATATCCCATCTTCAGATGTAGCATTGAAGGCTGGAGTACCTGTGAATTGCAAAATGGTGCTGGGGGAAGAATGAAGTGATGTGCTACTGCAGGTGTTCTCTGCCATTATCCAATAAGGGCACTGTGGAGATGTAGAGAACAGGTGGCAGCAGTAGATGTGAGGCCTATTTTGTGTCACCACCCATAACTCGAGCAATGGTAGTGAAGAACCGTTACCTGCCCACTGCCCAGTTAGCCTTCCCGACTGGAGCATGAGAAAGTGTACCATTGGGGCCCCCTCCATGTTTTTGTCCACAATGTCTTCCAAAAGCAGGAGCCACCACTGACAGACTCCTCCCACATAGCCACAGACCCAACATCACCATGTTTCACAGAAAAGAAACACATTGCAACTGTTAGCACCCTGCTAAAGTAGACATCAAAAATATAGACCTCAGCTACTTTTACCAGTGGAGATCCAATATGGACCTCTTGAGGTGCTTCTGACCCTCAGAAAATGATGAAATCACTCGACCAATTTATGACTACATTGCTTAATAAGGACGGGTGAATAAGGACTCACATGTTTTGGTTCTAAATTAATAGCAAAATTGTTCAGCAGATATAAAAGAATAAACTGTTCAGAAATATCAAAGAGTTTTGTCTCCAGCAAAATAAAAAGCAATCAGTTACTGAGGAATCAATAATCTATTGGAAGAAAATTCTAACAAAAAAAGAATCCATAATGCACTAGCCTGGATGTTGGCAAACTCTGCTCATTATGGATGCAGATCCTTATTTAATGTTGGTTTTAGCAGTTTACAAATTAATCATCGAGACCACATTTTTGACAATGCAATAATCTTGTTCAATACAAATGTGTCGTTTAACCATTGCTGCTTCCTTTCAAGTATCTTTTGTAACACATGAAGATAATGACAAAAATCTCTGAGTTTATTTTATTTTTTTATTCAATTCAATTCAACCTTTATTGGCATAACTTTTTATTCAATGAAGTCAATTTGAGATGTGATTTATATTTGGGTGGGGGAATCAGGCTCATTCAGTTAATAGCCTCTCTTTGTCGATTGCTTGGATTTGTCATTTTCTGCTAGTGTCAGAACATAATCAGGGTGCCCTTATTATTAGAACCCTGGAACAGATTATATCATATCTGAATTTCCTTCTAGCCATTCTTACCGATTATTAACTGGCTAATAACTGGCCCTGAACAAATAATGAGATAGAGATAAGCTGCATTTTATCTGAAAAAAGAGATGGTGCATTGTGTCATGTGGACAATAGGGTACATGTGGCCCTTTTATCATTATTATCCTGATTGCAGATGCTTGTGGGTTATCATGGTCACATCTCAAGGCACGTGTAATGAAGGTATCAATCAAACTGAGTGAAGATACCTGGTCCTTCTCCATATCTCATCCCATTGGCTATCCCTATATGACACATTCTTGCATTCTCAAATTCAAGTGATAGTGTGGACAGAGTGTTGGACTTGGACATTGTTCAAGGAAGTTGACAAATATTTCTTATAGCCTAAGCCTATCTATCCCCCCCCCCCCCGATGCAGCAGTGCCAAAATGGAGACCACTGCATCCTATGGTGGAGGGGAAATGAGAGGCTTCAGCAGGAAAAGGGGAAATAAATACCCTTACCCCTGCATAAGCCTCCCAACCCGCAATGGGTCTCCTTGGACCTGCGCTAGTAACCTATGCAAGTGTTTAGTTAAACTGTAAAGTGCCTATTTGGTTATTTAACCATTTTAGGACAGCCGATTTTGGGAAATTGATTGATTTTAATAATGGGCAATTAAACAATGGATTAGTTGCCAGCTAAAAGAGAGGAACATGAGTACCTGCCAGTTAATCCAGATATTTGTCGAACATCAACAATAGAACAAGATGAACTATTATTAGATTATTACTACTACTTGTGATGTATTTCCTTCCATTATATATCCTTTCTACAAATAAAGTATCTGTATGAGCAAATGGTTGAACCGAAGCTGTTCTCAGTTGGGACACTGCAATATAGACTCTGGATTTCCGGAAGACCCTGAAATTAAATACCTGTATATTTAAATACCTGTGTGCATTACATATTTGTGTATACTGTACTGCTACATTTATTTATTTATTTAAAAATATTACACCCCACCTTATCCCATGCCAAGGCAAATGCCCAAGGCAGCTTACAACAAAGATAAAAATACATAATTTAAAACAATACATAAAATAAATTAAAAACAATAAAAACCATGGGGGGGGCGACAATATAGAGCTGCAATGGAGCAAAACATCTTGAGACCCAGAAGTCAGACATCAACCATCACCCAAACGCTAGATGAAACAAAAATGTTTTGAGCCCTCGCCGAAAAGTCATGAGGGAGGGGGTAGTTCTCAATTCCCCTGGCAAAGAGTTCCACAATTGTGTCACCACAATGAAGAAGGCTCGCCCACGTGCTGCCATTCCCCTAACTTGCGATAGAGGTGGCTCTCACAGGAGAACCCCCTCAGATGACCTAAGAGGGCGGGCCGGAATGTATGGGAGAAGGCGGTCCCTCAGATATCCTGGACTCGAACTGTGAAGGGCTTTAAAGGTCATTACCAGCACCCTGAATTGGGCTCGGAAATGAATGGGCAGCTAGTGCAGCCGCTGAAGCAGTGGTTCAACAGAGTCAAATCGCCTAGCTCCAGTGACCACCCGGGCTGCCACATTCTGCACTAGTTGCAGCTTCCAAACCATCTTCAAGGGCAGCCCCATGTAGAGCGCATTACAGTAATCCAGTCTTGAAGTCACTAAGGCATGGACCACCGTGGTCAGGTCCGATCGACTCAAGTATGGCTGCAGCTGGAGCACTAGTCTAGAGGCCCTGTAGAAATCAACACCACAATATAATGACAGTTCTAAGAGTTATTTATAATTTCTAAGTCATTTGCACAGCTTAATTAAAAGAAATCCATCAAGCCCTCTTCACTCTTTAAAAAGTGATTAAATGCAACACCAACCTAGTACAATTATGTCCTTCAGAATGTCTTCTAAGTGATTGAGCCTGCTCAGAAATAAATGATAGATAAATGTGCTTTATTTTCTCAAAGTCTCTGAAAGATATAAGGAATGTTCTGTTCATGGATAATCAATGAGATTTCAACTCCACTGGTTTGCCAAAAATCTGTATGTGGTATTGTTAATAGATTGGGTTGCTGTAAATGTAATGGTCACTGTATGTGGCACTTTATTGAATAATACAGGTAAAAATAGAGGGCTCTGCCATGAGAAGCTTACATTCTAAATTTCAACAGGATCTAATCTATCCTTGAAGCTGTAGGGACCTGCAGAGGAACCTATAGTCACCAGGTTTATAGATTTACCATTTCTTTTTAAAATGACTTGGATGAGGGAGTAGAGGGGATGTTCATCAAATTTGCAGGTGACACCAAACCAGGAGTGGTAGCTACAGCCTCAATCCATTTCTTGTAATGAGGTAGCCCTAATGAATAGCCTCAAGGCTTGAGAGGCTTAGTTATGTGACCCAGCCTTCACCAGCCTCCACTACCTGTCATTGATGGACTTGGAAAAAATGCACCATAAAAAGACGCTCAAACATTTATCTCCCTATATTTACACAACCTTGTAAATATCAGGAGCTCATCTCCTTGCAAACTACTGGAGCAGGGTAATTAGCTGCTATCTGGTCCTCTGAGTAGCCTTAGGGCTTGTGACAATTAATTATTTAATCTTTCCATCACCAGTGTTTTCACTGAAGGCTCTGCAAGACCCACCAGAAATCGATTTGCGAACCAAGTGGGTCCCAACCCACAGTTTGAGAAATGCTGCATTATTTGACTTGCAGAGAACGTCAAATGGCTGCTTTGCAGAAAGAAAAAAGTTGTCAATAGTATTGCTTTGACAGCCCATTCCAACCCAACTCCTCCGCAAGTCTTTAAGAGAAAAGAAATTGGCACCTGGTGAAAAAATTACAGCATGACTACACAATTGGAGTTTTGTTTTAAAAAATGGGAAAGAAGATTTGATGCAAAAATGGCAACTTTGCAGGAAGAATTTCAGAATATGAAAGAAGAATTGAAACAAGCAGTGAAGAAAAAGGACGAACCGCAAGGAATGGAAATACAGAAAGATAAAGATAATGATAAAGAGAAAGATTTAGTGGAAGAGATTGTAGCAGAGGAAGCACCAAGAGTTAAATCAAGACTTAGTTATATATTTTTCGTGGAGGTGCTGAAGAAAAAGTCTGTCTTTCGGGGGAGGATTTTAGAAGATGTGAATGATCCTGTGGAAAAAATTGCAAAGTGGATACAATTCAAAAAGCAAGGGACTTTCGGGGAAGATTTAAGGATGAAGAAGAGAAAGAAGAAGAAGAAGAGAAGAGAAAGAAAGAAGAAGAGGAAGAGGGAGGAGGGGAAGGGATGGAAGGTGTAATGGGCAACTGTCAAAATTAAAAAGGGATTATATTTTTTTGTGGGGAATATTACTGGAGTTAGTTATACAAAAAGAAAAAAATGTTTTATTATTAAAAAAAATAAGATATGACTTGTTTTTAAGACACTCATATAAAGAATGATGGAAAATTTCTGATGATGGAAATTAACAAAATTGAAGAAGAAAAAATGGGTTGACTTAATAAATTTAAAATATTTGAAGTGGAAATTAAGACTTTTAGATGATAAAGGAAAAGTTAGTTAACCCTTTTGTGAATAAAAGAAAAAGAATGTTTTATTATTTGAAAAGACTTAAATAAGATGTGATTTGTTTTCAAGAATTTTATGTAAAAAGGGGATATAGAATATTTAAAAAAACAGAAAAATTTGGAAGGTTTTTATTTTAATACATTTGGAGAAAAATGGTGCGGCTTTATATATTAAAATATCTGAAGCGGGAATTAAGAATTTTAGATAAAGTAAAAGTTAGTTAATCTTTTTGTGAATATTTGGATACCACTTACAGATTCTTTGAGAGAGAGAGAGAGAGAGAGAGAGAGAGAGAGAAGAAGAAGAAGAAGAAGAAGAAGAAGAAGAAGAAGAAGAAGAAGAAGAAGAAGAAGAAGAAGAGGAAGTGATGAAATGTGGATTTAATGAATAGTATATTAGAGATATAGGCTTAGTTAGATATTATAAGTAGAAAATATATAATAGTATACAAGTAGGATCTACTGCTTCACACTTGCTGTAATCTTTCGTAGTATGTTGTATTGTTTTGTTTTATTGTTTTGTTTTGTTTAGTAGTTTAGTAATAAAAAATAAATATATATTGAAAAAAAAAGAGAAATGCTGCATTATTTGACTTGCAGAGAACGTCAAATGGCTGCTTTGCAGAAAGAAAAAAGTTGTCAATAGTATTGCTTTGACAGCCCATTCCAACCCAACTCCTCCGCAAGTCTGGCATAAGAGTGGCCTAAGTTCAGCATAGGTTCGACATAAGTTATGTCTGAGTTATGTCAGAGTTATGCCTGAGTTAGGCAGGCTGCAGTTTCTGTGGCCCAACACCACCCCAGGATCCAGGCAACACTTACCTCCCAGGCAGGCAGGCTCTCCAGGCTCCGTGTCTGGCTCGGGCATGTGCAGGCCTCTGTCTGCATGTGTCAGCGTCCATCCATGGCAGCTGCCGCAGGGTCTGTCGCAGCCCGGTCGCAAAGGGGCTGACCGCAGGCATGGGGGTTGCGCCAGTCATGTGGTGGGCGCAGGGCAGGTGACAGGTAAGCGAGGTGCCTGAGCCAGCTGCCACAGGGCACCCTGTGCATCAGCCACTCGCTGCAGGGGAGAGTGGCCGTCCCCCCTCCTGCAGAAGGTGATGCCACCCCCAAGCTACGTTGAGGCTGCACGTGGGAGTCATGGGGGGGAGCGGGGGAGGGAAGGGAAGGAGGGGGGTGGGAACGTCACACACAAGGGGGTCTCATGATGTCTGGAACTGCCCCTGACATGACACGCCCGTGCGCTGCCTGAAGCCCTGAGCCTCCAGGGCCGGGGCAATGCCCACAAAGAAGGCATCCCAGCATGCTTTCTGCTCTGTGCCCCGGCCAAGACTGAGGTCACAGAGAGAGATGCCTCGGGCTTGTCTGCTGCGAGCGTGAAGGGCTCACGCAGCTCATCACACCCCCAGATGGGGCGACCACGGTGCCTCGCGGCAGGCGCTCTGGCAGGGTGGGGGGTGGCCAGCAGCCATCATCAGGGAGTGGGAGGGGAGGCAGACACACAGGCAGGCAGACAGTGGGTGCTGGGGAGGGGCACGGGTGGGTCAGAGACAGACAGACAGGCAACAAGGCTGGTGGGAGAGAGATTCCAAGAGAGGGGTCTGCAGAGACCAATAGGGACACAGGGGGCGCTCCGCATATGAAGGCATCCCATTACCCCAAGTACATGCAGAAACAGGCGCCTCTTATGCAGACGGACTTTGGGCGGAAGCGGCTGCATTATGGGTGGACCTTCGACAGAAGCGGCTGCATTACGGGCAGACCTTCGACGGAAGCGGCTGCATTACGGGCAGACCTTCATCAGAAGCGGATTCGTGATAGACGGACGCCCTGGCTGGCGAGATCCCCTGTTGCCGAGCGACCACTACACAGACGCAGCGGCCACAAGCGGTCCCGCTATGGGCTCTGTGGCGCCTATCACTGTTTGCCTGCCTGAGAGGCCCCCTCCAACTCCCCCTCCCCTCTGTCCCATGGGGGTCTGGCAGCCTCCCTGCTGTGTTCTCCCTGGGAAGGACATGGCACTCCCTGGAAGGGATTCATGCAGGGGCTTCAGTGCTGGGGGCTGTCTGTGTGCGGGGGGGCAATGCTTGTATAACACTGGGCACATATGTTTCAAGGGGGCTGTGTCCAAGGGGTGTCTTTATTGTTCTGGAACGTAAGCAGAGATGGCCAGGCAAGGCTGCCAGGGGTAGTCACAGCAGCCAATCTGAAAGCTGCAGCAGCAGCAGCACACATGCCCCATGGACCTGGAGATGCAGGCTCTCCCCCTGCGGAACCACAGCCTGCTCCATAGAAAGGGGAGGGACAGCAAGAATGACAGCCAGGGAGGTGGAGCAGCAGCAGCGCCGGCAGCTGAGGAGGGTTGCAGGGCTGGCTCCCTGACCTCTGGCAGCAGTGAGGCAGAGGACCGTGGGGCATCCAGAGTGCAGGCACAGGGGTGCTCCCAGGAAGGTAGGTGGTAGTGGACTTCCTGGGGAGACGAAAAACAAGGGGTTTTTACATGGCAGCTGGTGTGTGGTAGCAATCGCCAGTGATGACAAGCCAGTGTGTCGGTTGCAAAAGCCTGCAGGGAGAGAACTAAAACACAGCTGATAGGTGTGACACACATAGCATGGTCTGAGCTGCTTACCTGTGTGTAAGGCGAGCATGATCCTGTAAGGGAAAAGGGTCACAGAGAGAGAAGACAACACATATATTGGGTCACAACCATGGCAATCCTAGCAATACTGACCTGTCATTTGACCCTGTGGAGAAAAAAAGGGGGGGGTATAGCTGGTGTCTACAGAAGGTTAACAGCACCACACTCGTGGTGTTGTATGCTCACATGACAACAGGCGGCAATCAGACACAACAGTGGTAAAGCGGCATGTATCCTATATATCATAGCAGGCATGCAGGCAGGCATCTGACTACTCATTGGTAAAGAGGCATTTCAGAGAAGGCATTGCAGGCAGACATGAGAGGGCACATTGGTAAAGAGGCATTTCAGGGAAGGCATTGCAGGCAGACATGAGACAACACATTGGTATAGAGGCATGTATTCTACCTATATTTCTATATGCAAAGAGGCAGATGTCAGAACACGTCAGCACAAACCCTGATCTTACCTGCACTTACCTGCTGGTGTTGTTGCCTGTGTGGGGGGGGAGAGAGGCTGGGAGAAAGACATGGGTTAGCAAATGGTAGCATGGAGACAACTGCCCAGGCACAGCTGTAAACAGGTTGGCCACAGCCAGAACAGCCCTCTCTGCCCTTGAGGGGGGGAGAGAGGAGGAGAGAAGAGAGAAGTGGGGTGTTTGTGAATTTTGCCCTCCACCGACAAAGTCCCACTTTGTGGCTGCTGGGGGACAGAACCCCACGCCACGTGCTCAGAGAGAGAGAGAGAGAGAGACTGGAGGTCTGGGGCTGGGCTTTTGTGGGAAAGAGGCTGGGTGGGGCTGGGTGCTGATAGGCTCCCTATCTTTGGCATAACTCTGTCCGTTTCCAGACCTTGCTGACACAACTCCGACACAACTCTGACCTAACTCAGGAGTAGGGTGTTAGAAATTTTCAGGAGAGGGCTGGAGTGGGTAAGGTAAAATGGCTCCTATGGGTCTCCTCGAATTTATGTCAACCCTTTTGGTCGACATAAAATTTGTGTCAGCATTTGTGTTGGAGGGGGCGTGTCTGTGCTCGCCAAGGTCTGGAATCTGACGATAATTGGTTTCCACCCCCGTTACGCCCACGGTTCGCCCATGGTCCGCCCACTTTTATGTCGACTTTAGGTCCGACTTATGCCGGCATCGGTGGTGCGCATGCGTGTCCATTCTTAGTCCGTCGGTTGTAGGTTCGACATAACTTCGACATTACTTTGACATTACTTCGCCGTAAATAGTCGCATTCCAGACATAACTTCGACATAAACGACTTATGCTGAGTTTACGTCTGACTTGTGCTGCTTAGCCCTTGGGTTGGAACGGGCTGCCCAGGCAATTCACCCTTTTATGCATTGTAACACTGCTATGGATAGGTATAGTGCCCAGCAAGATTTCTGGATCAAGTGTTCTCCATTTGTCTTTGAGTTAGCTGAACTTTCTGCTTTCTTGAGGCCTTTATTATCCGTCATCTTTGCTGTATGTTTTGAAATGCCGCTGCCGCACTTTCTTATGCTGTTTCAGTGGGCCCCGGTGAAACCGCAATTTGATGTCGTTATCATAGTCTCCAAATAAAAGCTGCACCAAACTCTTCACTGGAGATTTGAGCTCTGACAAATAAGCTTGTGTTGGTACACCTTTAAAATCAAGTCTCATATATGTGCTTCCCCCCCCCCCTTGGTAGGCTTTTGGCAGCATTGTCATTAAAAAGAAAAAAAAGAAAATCAATGAATGATCTCTTGTCTGATTTCTGAAGAATCGCTGTGAACTGTGAGGGTGTGAAGGGCTAATATTGTAAACATACACAGGAACATTTGATCCTCACTTTCCTCTTCATTTCTTTAACAACTGCCCTTTGCTTGAAGGAGGGGGGGGGAGAAGCAGAGTGCACAAGAAAGATGTGATGCAGTACTACTTATTTTGCTTCTGGTGCTATAAACGAGTACATCATTTACTTCTGTGGCACCCAATACTGTCTAGCTAGGCTGCAGCTCAGGCATAGACCCTGCGGTGCATCCTATCTAGATAGGACCCAGCACTGGCGCAGCTGGAGCACTGCTCAGGGGAAGGGGGCGTTCATCCCATTACCCCAAGTACAGCCCCATCCACCCTGATGGGTCTCCTTGAATGTGCACCATCTATTTTGTAATAGCAGTCAGGCCTGGAAAGGGGGATAGGACATCACTGCAGCCGCCACCACCAATCCTTTCCCCTTACCTGGCGGAGCCGCCACGGCCAATCCCTCCCTCCTGAAATGCCCTGTTCTGCCCTCCCTCTGCCTCACCACCAACCAGCAGGGAACTCACCTTCCCCAGTGGGCACTGGCGTCGCTAGTGCGCGCGCCGCCCTGAGCAGGGGCGCTTGCGCCGCCCCCATGCACCCCCACCCCAAAATTTGCAACACCGCCTTTGGCGGCACAAAGGACTTACCCCCGCTGCTGCTGGCTCCGAGCGTCGTCCTCCTCCGGCGGTCCGGGGCCTTCTGACGAGGCCCAATGCGGAAATACGTGAACTTTTTTCACACATGCGCACAATGTTTCTGAGGGCAAGGACTGCCCTTTTGCCCTCGGAAATGTTCTGCGCAGGCACAAAAAACCTAATAAATGACGTGTCGCCGCATTGGGCCTCGTCAGAAGGCTTCGGACTGCCGGCCGGGGCGGACGCTCCGAGGTCTTCTCCCAGCCTCGGAGCCTCCGGAAGGGTGACGCACGGAGCGGAGGTGACGCACACGGGTTGTGCGCGTGGGTGCGCGCGTCACCCCTTTGCGTTCGTCACCCCTGTGCCCCGCCCCCACCTCGCTCCAGTGACGTGCCTGCCAGTGGGTGCTTCATGGGATCTGCGGCCAGTAGAGTGGCGCCAGTTTCATAGCCAGTGCTGCCTACTCACTGAGTAGGCATGTTTTACGGCATGTTTGTGACACCCTAGACCGGCGGAGCAGCACTCCACAGGCACAAAGGATTGTGCCGTTAATTTCACAAGATGGGAAATTCAGTAGTGCCTTCAACCAGTCATGAGACCTCATGATGGCTTTCCATCATCCCCATGGCCAATGTCTACCATGATACTGTTGTCTATAACAACGTAAACATTGGTCATCAAATGGATCTTGTCCCATATTCTGTGTAGCATTTTCATCCCCACCCCCAATTTTTTCTGCTATTTTCTGATATGTATTCATAGAAATGCTCCATACTAGGTCTTGTCTTTTAATCCCCCCCCCCTCCGTGATTGAAAACCAATCCTTTGCAAAGTTCAGATTCTTTGGAGAAAAGAATGGCTTTTTAAGTGGATTTCTCAGGATATTTCCAATGGAAAACTTTGAATTGATTTTCCTTTTCTTGTCTGGGTGGCAGAAGCAATGTCACAGCCAGCCTAAACCATATTTATTTATTCAAAGAATTTTTACCCCACCTTTCTCCCGATCAGGGCAATCAAGGCGACTTACAATTAAAACATGTTAAAAAGCCAGCCCACCATGTCAGCCATTGAACCCCAACCTGAATAAAAACGTCTTGAGGCCCCGCTGAAAGGTCTCTAAGGAGGGAGCCGTTCTTAATTCCAAGGGGAGGGAATTCCATAGTTGGGGCCCCACCGCTGAGAAAGCCCTATTCCTCGCTGCCATCCCCCTCACTTCCGTCAATGGCGGCACGGTTAACAGGACCCCCTCTGATGACCTCAGAGTACGGGTCGGATTATAATGAAGGAGGCGGTCCCTCAAATACAATGGTCCCAAGCAGTAAAGGGCTTTAAAAGTCAAAGCTAGCACTTTGAACTAGCACCATAGAGACGAATACATTCTGAGGAGTAACAAAACATGAGTCTGTTTTATGGATTTTAGGGCATTCAAAACTACATTCAGAAAGGATTCAAAGTATCTGACCTTTCTACTAGTTATATATAGTAGGCAGCTCAAGGTCCTTCATGGTGGCGTGAAATCCATGCCACCATCGCACAATTCTGGGCTGCTGTTGCAAAAGGGCAGTGGCACACACAGCAGCAGCTCCCGGAGGCTCCACTGCTCCCAGTAAGTTGGCAGCAGGGGCATGTTGTAGGTGGAGAGGAATGGGGAATTTTGGATCAGGAATGGGGGAAGGCATTCGGGGGATGGAAGAGGTGGATCCTGGCAGCAGTGACTTACACCAGGATCTTATCCCCTCTTTTGAACCTGCCCCTCCCTTTTCCACTCCTCGGACTTACACCAGCTTTATAGCTGGCGTAGATCCAAAGAGATCCATAGGCCGCCAAGAGGCCTACAGAGAGGTAAGGGAAACATATTTTTCCTTACCTGTCCCAGGCCTGCTGATCCCCCCCCCCATCATTGGACGCAATACGCACCCTGTTGGTACAACCATGTCATCGCCAGTGCTGGAAGATAGGATTGGGCAGCTAGTCTTTCATCCCACAGGAAAGAATTTCCGAACACAATAGCCATGTGGACTGAATTCAGTATTTTATCCTGATCTCTAGTGTACTACAATAGTTCTGAACTGATGAAGTGAAAATATCATTGGAAGATGAATTCCAATGATCATGTAGGGATAAGCCAGAATTTACAAGTTTATGGCACCTTTGTTAAACATCACTAGAATCTGGTATCATTATGATGACTAACATATTGCCCATCATTGTGATGAGCAGGGAGAGAAGGTCATTTAAGGCAGTGGCAGAGTGCATGGATTCTGCATAGACAGGGGCATTTGTCAGGGTTCAATACGTGGATATTTTTTCCATAGGGATGAATGGCACCCATTCATATATCTGAAAGCAAAGGTGCATATCCAGGGGAACTGTGGTGGTGGAGACTGGCAGTGCTATCCTATACATGTCTACTCAGACATAAGCACATTGAGTATAATGGGATTTACTCCCAGATACGTGTGTAGAGAATTGCAACTTAAATTTGTCCCTCCCAGTATAATCAGTGTCTTTGCAAGTGGATATTTTGCCCCCTTACATCAGTACAACACATACAACTCAATACAGTACTTATTTTGTTAAAAAAAAGAACACTCGTATAATTTAAAACTCGGTATACAACCACCAAAACAATCACTCAAATAATATAAGCACAATATCCAGCAATAAAAAAAAAACCAAAATGGTATGTTCACATAGAAATATTTTAAGGAACTCACACCCACATTGCTAGTTAAATTAAAGTATTCCTCACTCAAGAGTGTGGCAAAAAACAGAGGAACATCAGATAGATGATAAGGTAGATGATAGATAGATAGATGATAGATAGTTCAGTGTGAAAAATTCACCATATATATATATTCACCTCCTTTCATTTCCCAGTCCACCCAGGAACTCCCTGCCCACAGAGTGCCCCTCCCGCCATCCTTCTTATTTTGGCAGGGTACAAGCGATCTGTTGGCCAGAGCTGGGAGCAGCCAGCCACTTCCCCTGCCAGTTCCTGGGCTCCATGCTGCAGCGTGCCTTTTGCGGCATCGCTGTTGCAGTTACGGCAGCGAAAGGGACCATCCTCGGTCAATATGGGCCCAAAGAATTGGGCCAACTAGTACAGGTGGCAATAGGCCCAATGAATGGTAGGGCGTTCTTTCAAAGCGCATTAAATATCTGAAGTCAATATGGAAATTTGCAGTCCATCATTGGTCATCATGGCTAAAACCACGTTACATATCATAAACGCATAAAACCCACAATCTTTCATTTATGCCAGAAGCCTTTGCTTTACATTGCATTATTTTAATCAGGTAGTTAACATATCAGTGGCCTCTAGATCTCTTTTTTGGGTGTGGTGTTCATGTTGATAGCCTGGAATATGTAAAAGTATTCAATACCTAACGACTTCACTTTCAGTGAAACAACAAGGATCAAGAAGCCACCTGAATAAGGAAATTGCGTGCAGTGCTTACAGCTTCATGCTCTAAAGTGTATAATTAATTCTCTCCAGCAATCAGACAAATTGTTCCCACAAGATGCATATTCGTCATCTGCATCAGAAGGTTACTTTTCTTTCTATAAACAGGCAGAGATTTTTCATCTTCAATTGAAGAGAGCAGCATAGCTTGAAAAAAAGCAAAAAGTGCTAGAGTCTGCACTCAATAATCCTCTGATGGACTTTGCACTCTGACTTTTTTTCTTAAAGGTACAAGGATTGTAAAATGAAGACATTTTCAGATATTTCTATACATATTGGGCTAATTCAACCCAAGTTAAGTAGTTTTTAGTTTCCTTGATTTTATTGGGATAATTCCAGCATGTGCTTTTCCCCCTCTTTCTCATCTAACTATACAGGTCATATTTTGCTTGTCTCCAAGGTGTCCTATGATAATTAAAAGAAATAAAATAAAACATATAAAATCAATGGGACTTGGACTGGAGTGTGGCCCTTATGTTTCTCTGTTTCACATTATGTTGATGCATCAACTAGCAAAGCACCAATTAAGCAAAGGCTAAGGCACCTGGGTACATTAAGCAAAAGCATCTGGGTACAGCGGGTGGCGCAGTGGGTTAAACCGCTGAACCATGAGCTGTCAATCGAAAGGTCGGCAGTTCGAATCTGTGACGGGGTGAGCTCTCGTTGCTTGGCCAGCTCCTGCCAACCTAGCAGTTCCAAAGCATGTTAATGCAAGTAGATAAATAGATACCGCTTGCAGGAAGGTAAACAGCGCTCCATATTCCAGCTGCATGCTACGCACTGCGGCAAGGAGAATCATGCCGGCCACATGACCACGGAGGCGTCTTCGGACAACGCTGGCTCTTCGCCTTTGAAATGGGGATGAGCACCACACCCTAGAGTCGGACACGACTGGACTTAATTGTCAGGGATCACCTTTACCTTACATAGTCCACATGCCATTATAACTATAAGTATCTTTCTATCAACTTCTTCTTTACATTTTATGTCCATCAAGCCTTCCTGCCACAAACAGCGGAAATTGATACCGTGGATTTCCAATTCTGAAGGATTATTGATTTGCAATTGACGAGGCTCTGCGACCCATTTACCATGACTTATGTCTCATTTCTCTGAAACATACCCCATCTGAACTTTCTCAGGTGCTGCCAACAACAGGTTGTAGGATGAAGCTAATTGTAATGCTCTTTGTTGTGAAGAATGCCTCACATTTGAGCAACCACCTGCTTTCAAATTGACTAGGTAACTGGTTCACTATCATATGCACTCTGGTTACTTCGCATTTGAACATGATGTGGACCAAGGGATTAACAGATTTCCCCTTTTCCATTTATTTATTGTACTGTGGGTTTACTCTGACCTGTGACTCACTTTTCCTGAATTCAGTTTTAGCTATGATTTAAAAATAATAATAATTCCGAATCTAGAGCATGCACACTCTATCACAGCTATCAATTCTTTAAGTCCCTTTGATTCTTCCCCTCACATTTTTACTACTGATGCAGATATGTGCATTTAGAAAAATACTGCCAAAGAAAGTAATCCTGATATGATTGGACATATGGTTGCATCAAGATTCTTTTTGTGTGGTATTTCACTGATCCACAAAGATGCACATACCGGTAGGTATTGGTAAAACACCACACAAAAAGTGTGTGATTCAATCACACATACAACTCTCTGCTTCCCACTCTTGGTCCCCTAACAGATTATAAGTGCTATTGCTGATCAAAATGAAGTTATGCATGTGCAGCACCCTGTTGCTGGTTTGAGCCAAGCAGGGTCGGCCCACCCATGAAGCAAAGTGAAGCAGCTGTTGCAAGCAACAGGCTGGGGAAGGTGGCAAACTGGTGGTTCCATCTAACCACTGTTCCACCATCTTCTCACTAGAACTTCTTGGAGAGCCAACAAGAGGAGGTATGGCATAGGAGGCAGCTTACCAACTCCTCCAGTATTGTAGAAGTGAATCTTGAGAAAGATGTGGGGCCCATTGCGATCCTGTTCCCGATTGCTCTCAGGAAGAGGCTGGCCTCCTCCTTACCTCCTCCGCTTCCTGATGCTGCTTCAAAACAGGCCTGCAGGATTTTGAGAATGAAAGAGAAACCTCTTCTACTCCTCAGATCCTCCCCACTTGGGCAGTTTTGAAGTGCTGGATGACATAGGATGTAGGGTGGTGGAGAAGGCAGTGGCTGCAGCAATGGTGGGGCAGGATGTGCACGGGAAACCAACAAAGGGAGTGTGGCAGAAATTGGGCACTGCTAGACTGGTCAGGATCCAGTCATTTCCATTGAACCTTGAGCCAAGTACTCCATATGCAGCACCTACTTCCTGTGTAGCTCCTTCTCCAGCAAGAGATGTGTATATGACAGTCTGTTTTTTGTATAAGCACTTGTTTGGAATGGGGAATCAGCATTTGAATTAAAGCATATGTTATGCACTAGAAGAAAACATCTAGTGCCCTGCTCCTCTTTTTTCCACACTTCTTGTATAATGCATGAAGGGCTCCATGCATCAACTGATGCAAAAGTGATATACTACTGTTAACTTGGATATGGAAATCAAGACTCCAATCCTATATATACTTACCTGAGAGTAAGTCCCATTGAACTCAATGAGACAGACTTTTGAGCAGACATGCCTAGGAGTGTGCTGTAGGTTTTATTTGGCCCCATGATACGTCTATTTGATAGACTCAGCTGCCATCCTGAGCACATGCACTCATACCTAGGAATAAGCTCCCATGAACACAATGAGACTTCTGAGCAGACATGCATAGGGTTGGGCTGTCATCATTCAGTTATTACAGTGTGACTAGAAGTACATTACCCAGATCAACATCAAATACAACCGAGACAGTTGAATCTGACATAATAAAGTTAATATTTGGGGAAGGGGGGAAAAGCAACTCAGCCTTTTAAAAAAAATCTCCCCAGAGTTCTGTTTTCAATATATAGAATAGGCAGCTTTTCAGGAACAATGTTTCT
This sequence comes from Plestiodon gilberti rubricaudatus, assembly GCA_026170595.1. Lineage (NCBI taxonomy): Eukaryota > Metazoa > Chordata > Lepidosauria > Squamata > Scincidae > Plestiodon > Plestiodon gilberti. Next base: position 82,697,607 of record JANXHW010000004.1, on the reverse strand, counting down.
CAATAGCATCCACCAACAGTTACAAGTTCTCCCCAATCAACATGACCCGTGTATAGATCCAGTGCATGGATCACAATCTGAAATTTCCCTCGCTAAGACAGAGAAGATCCCCCAAAGCAGCCATAGCACTGCCTACCTGTTGCACATGATAAGGGTTTCCAGATACAGGCCTTTACATCTTCACTCGAGTTTATTTCTCTGCTTCTACAATGAAAAGTAATCGGGAGATGTGAAAAGACAAAAAGTCAGAAGAAAGGAAATCCTCGTGTCTTAGAAGTTCCTGAGTCTTCAGGCAGTATTAAAGTTGCTGCCTCTAATTAATATCATTCATATTTCTTCGAGTCCTTTATAGAGCTTCAAAGAGCCTCCTGACCTTGTTACATTTTCATAACTTTGTGAAGCTTCAGGTGGTGCTGGGAAAGGGACGTCTCAATTGAGATGACAGGAGACTTTACAAAAAGACATGGAAGGTATCTTAAAGCAGCTTGAAATAGGAGGATGGGTGGGATGGTTATGCTGTTGGAGGCAAGAAAGAGAGAGGGGGGAATAAGAAAGAATAATAGGCAGGCAGCTAAAAAGAAAATGAAGGCAAATGAGTACTTGCTGTTCCTTGATATATGCACAATGGAAACATCTCCAAAATAAGAACAGTTTTATGATATCACCATTTATAAACGCTTCCATTAAATCAATCTTTCTGGCTGGCTTTTATTATCCTGTTTCCAGGGCATCTTCCCGCTTTCTCCTTCAGCATTGTGCATGGAATATATTTCAAAAGACAGGTATATTGCACCTATATGTACATTTTTGGAAGTTTATGAAATGAAATGTCAAAATGGAGTACAGACCTGATTTATAGCACATCCGGATGCTATTCATTCACTTTTTTCCCTTCTCCCCCCCCTTTTTTGGGGGGGGAGGCTGTTGTTGTAATTGTTAAAAAAAATTAATGTAAAGTGGATTCCTTTCAGTCATCATGATTGATGATTTGAGTACTGTGTGTTTAAAAGGCAATGCATATAATGTAAAGCAGAGACTTTTTGTTTGAGTAGATAAAATGCTGCCAGAATTCAGGGGTTTGAGAAGAGGGCTACAGTGACTGAAGAACCCTAGGTGTCCAAACGGTTGCAGAAAGCTTTAACACTTGGAATGTTACCTTATTAAAGGTGGCATCTTTCAGGTCTCTGGGATTGCCACTGGCCCTCATAGCTACACGCGGAGATATGCATCCTGATCTTTTCATCCTGAAACCTGTCAGAGTTTTGAAAAACAGCCTGCAAATAAACATATTTGTTATTGCCCCGGGTCTTATGAGGCCATGCAAACAGGGAAACAAGTTATTACATCTTTCCAAGGGGATGATGAAGAAATGCCAATGAAAAGTAAAATATTGGACCCAGAAGAAGTAAGTGCAGGCTTATCAGTATGCACCAGATGTAGTTGTAGCTTGGAATGGGGTTGCAGCTCAGTGGTAGGGCACATCAGGGCCTCTGAAAGGAGGTAAATTGTACCCAGGCCCAGGGTCAAAAATGTGTCAAAAAGGGGGCCCAGGAGAAAAAAAAGGGGGCCGCAGGAGCCAAATTCACATGAAGGGAAGAGGCCCAAAAGAAACTTTGTACCCCCTGATAAAATTCCTCTGAGTGGCCCTGGGGCACATGCTTTGCTTGCAGAAGGTTCTGAGTTCAATTCTTGACATCTCCACTCAGGGCTGGGAAAGGCCCCTTTGGAGAGCTGTTGCCAGGCAGTGCAGAGAATTACGGCAGTGCATGTCTCTTGTGCATCCGCCACTCTTGCCCGGTCCCCTCCTTCATGCTGAGCAGAGGTGGGAAACAGGGTTCCAAAATACATGAAGAGAACTCTCTGTGTACACTGGCTTAAGAAACTGAGTTGTCAATCAGGACCTCCCTGGATTAAACCTCACCTCTGCCATGGACTCACTAGGTAGACTTCAGCAAGCCACGCCCTCTTACAGGTAAAATTAGATGTGAGCTCAGTTGTACAATTTCACCTGGTAAGGTGTTAGCATATGAAATACAGTGGACCTGCCTTATCCGTGGATAAGCCATCCACGGATTTGAATATCGGCAGATGGCCATCCGTGGGGGAGGGAACCCACTATGGGTGTGGGCGGCGCCATTTTACCTTATTGAAGAGCTGCACAGGCCTGTCGCCCTCTCCTTCCATCCAGTGCCACTCTGTACTAGTCTAAAATGCCTGTTAGAAGGGGGGGAAATGCAAGCTGAGGTGACTTCTGGTTGTGCACGCAACTGGAAGTCGCTTCGGGTACTAGTTTAAACAATGAAAGAGTGGGCGGTAGGTAAATCATACCTGCTCTTAAATAAAGTAAAATGGCACCACCACCCTCCCCACATTGAGCATCCGTGGGGGTTCTGGGAATGGAACCCCCACTGATACCAAGGGACCACTGTAAATAGGAACTAAGGTAAAGGTAAAGGTATCCCCTGACAATTAAGTCCAGTCGTGTCCGACTCTAGGGTGTGGTGCTCATCTCCATTTCAAAGCCAAAGAGCCAGCGTTGTCCGAAGACGCCTCCGTGGTCATGTGGCCGGCATGACTCTCCTTGCCGCAGCGCGTAGCATGCAGCTGGAACACGGAGCGCTGTTTACCTTCCCGCAAGCGGTACCTATTTATCTACTCGCATTGACATGCTTTGGAACTGCTAGGTTGGCAGGAGCTGGCCAAGCAACGAATGCTCACCCTGTCATGGGAATTGAACTGCCGACCTTTCGATCGACAGCTTATGGTTCAGCGGTTTAACCCACTGCACCACCCGCTGGAACTAGGGGGTATGAAATGCTTTGAAACCACAGTGGAGGGTTAGGAGGCTTCAGTATCTTGCTCCTGCCATGGTTTTGCTCCTGATCGTTCAACCTGTTGGCCTATTTTTAAATTTAAAAGCTTCAATTGAAAGCCATTGAAGTTTTTTTCCCCTTTAAAAATGGCATGCAAGGGGGAGGAGGGGGTATGATCAGACTCAAACCCATGGTGAGGGCAAACTATTTAAGCTCTCCAATCCCATCATTGTGGTTTTGCCTTGTTTCTCTCTCTCTCTCTCTCTCTCTCTCTCTCTCTCTCTCTCACACACACACACACACACACACACACACACACACACACACTGTTTCTTTCCAAATCTAACACCCCATCAGGTGAAGTTGCTTACTTAAGCACACATGTAATTATGGCCTTAGTCTCAGTTCCCCATCTGCGATATGGGGATAATAATATGTACCTTTCAGAGTTCTAAGGGACAACTCATTCAATAAATGTCAAGTGCTTTGTATGTATCCTCAGAAAGCACCATCCAAATACTTATTATGATTATAGCTGTCTGCATGGGGGTCTCTTTCAGGCTTATAATAAACATGTGAAGGTTAAGCATGAGTAATTCTGTGTGCCTCTCCTCAACACATTCATATGGAGTCTGAAGAGGGTTAAGGGTAAGAAGAGATCAAATAAATCCTTCCTTGCCCCAGATCCCTATACACATGATGTTCACTTCCCCTGGAGAATAGTATGTGATTTTAAAAGGGGGGGATGCTTCTTACAAATATCTCATATATATTGTTCAGGGTTGTTGGTTCTTTTGCAGGAAGTTTTATTCTGCAAATACACATATTTGTTCTCAGGCTTGATCTTCCGAATTGGCAAATTCTATATACAAAGAGAGAAAAAAAAATATCCAAGTTATTATATATTTACAAGGGGATGATAAAGCAACATCTTTTAAAGTAGAATGTTGGACCCGAGAGAAACATTTTACTCTTTTACTCATTTATTACAAGCCTAGGATTCCTATTTTGAATTTTCTAAGCCAATTTCTATGGGAACAATGAAAGCCTTCTGGGTGAACCCACCAAATGTGATTATCATCCTACTTTCCAATTCACTTTGTTGGTGTCCTGCGGAAAAAACACCATCCAATTTCTTTTCATGCATCCATATCATACCTTTGTTTCTCTCATTCACTGAGTCACCATGCATGTAGAGTAGATACTAGGTAGGTATTATTTCTGCAGTACATTTTTTCCTGTTTGTTTAGGTTTCTGGGATGCTGAAACCACAGGGAATGTACATTAAATTTACTCCTTGGATACCCAGAATTTTGCTGCTCACTTGAACATCAGATGAAAGAAGATCTTTAGCGGAATGTGTTGCTTGAAATGAAAATGGATTCCGCTTTATCATTTATTTATTCAGTGTGCAGCCCACCGCACCCCATCACCAAACATGCCCTCTGACATTCCAGATGACAACAAATATCAAAATCAATGTAAAAAACACCTGTAATATTAAGGAAAAACTACCATAGGCAGCCTAATCCTATCCCATGCCAATGAAGTGGGGCAGCGTGGCCCATACAGTATCCAGTGTGGGAATCAGCAGACGAGAGGTCTCCTTGAGGTAAGGGGACATTTGTTCCCTTACCCCGGGGAAAGTCCCAGGTGCGGCAATGAATCTACTTGAACCTGCACTAGCTAAATTGCTGGAGCAAGTCCAAGGCGATCCATGTCGGCAGATCAGGCCAGGGAAGGGGAATAGGATATGGCGTGTGCCCTCCTGGACCCAAACTGCTCACCTCATTGTTGCCCTCCTCCACCCCATTATGCCTCCTCCCTGGCCCTCCATCCTCCCTCACTCCGCCCCTGTGCTGCCTGTTGGGAGCTTACCTGCTCCGGCATGTGTCATGGCCTGCACTGCACCCCTGTCATGGCGGGGTGGTGCAGGCCTTCGCATTGGCAGGCCTACTTCCTGCACAGTTGCAACATGCTTTCTGGCATGTTTACAACAGCTAGTGACAGAGCAGCACATGCTGCACTGGTGATGCACAAGGGTAGGATTGTGCCACAATCCATTTTGTGCCATTTTGGCCTCTCTAGTTATGAAGCCCTCCAATTGAGTTTAGTTCTGGGCTGAGCAAACCCAGGCCCGAGACTGTGCGTGTGCACATGTGTAGTAGTAAACATGTGTGCATGTGTGCATGTGTATGAGAGCAGTGTTGGCAACAGTCTTGGCACCCTAGCTACACTTCAGCAGATACGTAGGTAGTGGACAACCTACTTTGGCCGACAAATGGACAACCCTGATAATTGGCCGGCAAACTCCCTCTATCGTCTGGGTCTTGCATGCAGCCAAATTAATGGTATGCTTAGTGTTCTATCTCCTCCTCCTCTGGAGTGAGTGGCAGTCTAGGACTCCTTGGTCTTTCTTTAACCAATTAAGTGGGAGGCCTAGAGATCAGCCCCATGCCTCATTCTCATCCCTTAACCGTCACTGCAGCTACTCAAACAACTGGACTGCCCAAAGAAGGGGCACCCATTCAAGCACTTGCAGTGTTGTTGCTTAAGATCATTCTTCTGGTAGGAGATACTAGCTCTCCCATTTCAAGGGAGTGAAGTGTTTTAACAGGCTGTCACAGGCTCACTATAGTCCTAGTCCAAGCTACAGAGAACAAAAACTCAGCCACGATCTCATGCTGGAGCTGGAACCTTGGTGCTTTCCTGTTTATACTTTTTCTTTACTCTGGTCTTCCTTTGCTCCCCTTTCTGCTAATGCAACCCCCTCCCCCCCCCCCGTTATCAAGACTTTATTCCCCCAGGTATGCCTCCTGATTTCCATATGTCCTGCTCCCCCTTCTTTCCCCCCTCCTCTGTTTATACCATTTTATTTTTTGTGCCCCCTTGTCCTTGAAAGAAGTTCCTGTTTCTCTTTCTGTCTATCTAGAAACCGCTGACATTTAGGACCTAGTTGTGTGAGTGATTCTTGTGCACATTGAATTGCATTTTATTTTTGATCCCCCCCCAGTTATTGTATTCTTATCCCCACAATAATAGCTATGTATTGTTGCACCTCTAACCTTGTCTCCTTCCTAGTTTTGTGCTGTTCCATGGATCTGTGCCATGAGCCCCTGCACTTGGTCCCTGCACATACAATAAATTTCCCCTGTGTGTGCATATTACATGAATCTTGAGCATGCCCAGTAACAAAAGGGGGGCACTTGAACTCTGTTCAGAATGTTAACCAGGTGTAGTTGAAAATCAGTGTACCCATGGGGAATTTATTCAAAGACAAAAGGCAACTACTTTTCTGAAGCAGCCTTTGCAAATCAGTTATGCTCGTGGGCCTACAACTTCTTCCATCTCTCTTTCCGATTGGGGATGATGAACTGTTTCAGGTATGCATTAAAAACAGAGTTTTTAGAGTGTGCATATATTCTGTTTAATTTATCACTCTCTTCCTAGCAGAGTAAAATCCAGGAGAATAAATGTCCTGTCCAAAGCAAATGAAGTATAATTTACAAAAGCTCCCTCACCTCATAGCTTGAGAGGCTCAGCACTTATGGTCAAAGACCTAGCTCTCATGAAGGCTTACACTGTTTCACAGCACAATCAAAAGGGCAGCCCAATCCTATCCAGGGCTTAAAGCTGATGGATCTTGCAATCTGTCAGTCCTGGAATGAAGGCACAAAAGTCACTCCATTCTTCTGTGGACCACGATTGCTAAAGCAAATGGCCCACATGGGCAACAGTAGCCCACTGAACCTCTTCCATCCCGCACTGCTGGTGGTAAGTCAACAAGGAGTGGAATGGGGAAGGATCATGGGAAGTTCGGGGCAGGGAGCAGGCCAAGCCAGGGGCAGTTCAGTGTCATAAGGGGGAGGATATCAGCAGCAGCTGTGCATGCCAAGATTGTATCCCCCTTTTCCTGGCCCGACACACATCGTGACTCTCCTCGGACATACGCCAGCTAAATAGATGGGGAGATCCATTGGAGGCCAGTTAGCCTAAGGGAAGGTAAGTAAAAAAGATAGCATGCAGCAGCATATGCTCCATCAGAGGGACCGTGTGCTATGGGCTAGCAGAAGATAGGATTGGGCCACATGTCTAATAAAACCTGCATAATGTCCTTTCCACCAGCAAGCACAGCGAGGTCACCAGAGCAATTGCTGGCAGCCGGGCGTGCTGAGCAGCGGAGAAGACTCTGTCTGCCAGCACATGGTGAGTGGTAGTAGGGGCAGGAGGTGGGAGGAATGGGGTGGGTGGGGGAGTTTCTGGGCAGGGAGGAGGCATGTAAGAAGGCAGGATGGGTGAGGAAGGGGTGAGATTAGTGGCACTCGTGCCCTCTCCCTCTCCTTTTCCGCTGCCATTACAAAGTAGCTGGCACAGAACGAGGACACCCATAAGGAAAGTGGGGGCTTCCCCCAGGGAAAGGGAATGAAAGTCTCTTTACCCTGAGGACATATCTGCAACTGCCCCCCCCCCAACATGCAGTGCACACTTTTGGTGCACCTGCATAGGCCAGGGGTGTTAGGTAGGATTAGGCTGCCCATGTCCTTTAGAGAATCTACCCATTGGTTGATTCCTGCCCGCACTATATTTATAGTTGATACAACTCTTCAACTCCAGAAACAGCATCAAATTACATTGCTAATACTGTATTAGTTGTGTGTCCTAAGCACACCTACTGTTATATGAATCTGCCCAGCAGCTGGGATCCTCATCAGAGGCTCTTCTCTGGTAGCTGGGTGGCAACCAGAGAGAGAGAGAGAGAGAGAGAGAGAGAGAGAGAGAGATTGAACACAAACTTTTTCTATGGTTGCATTTCAACGTCAGAACTCCCTCCCAAAGAAGAACAGTTGGGCACATTTGTTATCTGTCAGATGCTCAGCAAATTCTGCCCTGTTTATTCAGGATTTTTATGGGACATTTCATTTGATTTGCTGGATATTTTAGTTTTCTTTGTTTTCCTTTTTTGCTTTTTTCATGCTCCTTTTTAAACTACCACTTGCAAAGTGCTCTTTATTCTAACTGTGTGTAATGGTGTTTGTTTGTTTGTTTTTAAAAAATGATTGATTTTGGGACATTGTGTGTGGATAATGTTTTGTTGGCATTTTGTTAACAGAATTGGGTGCCGATAGTGGGAGAAAAGATGGAGCCAGAAATCCTAGGATCAGGCCACTACAATCAGACTAAAGTCTGCCTTATATATGTATGTATATACTGTATACATTTATATATTATTTCATATATATTTAAAATAGACACATTGCTCATAGTGAAATCCAATGTTGATGTCCTTGTTGTTCCCATAAATGTTCTAGACATTAAAATATTAGTTTTAACATAAGCTAGTATAAAACTGGGATGCTTCCTTTCTTAATGAAGAAGAGTTTAATTTGAAAACAACAACAAAACCCCCACAGATGGTGGATATACCCAAAGGGGAAGGAAGGGAAAAAATATAATCTTTTCCCATCCTACAAGATCTAAAACGAGCAGTTGGCTGGCAGCAGTTGTGCCAGAAAATATGCTATTTTCATATTCCTGTGCAGCATATGATTTTTCCAAGGTAAAACATCATTCCAGGAGTGTGAACGCAAGAATCCATTATCCTGATATCTAAGATAAAGAGGTGATGGCCTATAGGGTTATGTTCTTCCGCTTACTAAAGCTATCCCAAATGTATCCCCAGAAATATTCCTTTACATCAATGAATGTGGAACCTCTCCAGACTTGTCTTACAATACTGTATACAGATTTTTAAAAATCCTCATACTTTGGAGCCTTTCAAATATAATGAAAGTGGACACAGAAACACAGATGCTGCTGGGACTGATTTCATGGAAGAAATAAGCATATGGGTAGATGGTAATTACTATCCTACGCCATGCAGCCATGCCAACAGAGTGCGCATGACATGCAATGGGTGTGTGTGTGTGTGTGTGTGTGTGTGTGTGACCAGACAACCTGCAAGAGGTAAGTATTGTCTGTCAAAGACAATCTTTGTCTGGCTGCTAACTTAACCCCAGGGAGAGGATGAGCTCCTGGCTACAACTGAGCATGAACCGGGCCAGAAGGCAGTCCCGGGGCATCGTCCCACCCACAGCGGGAACTCCGGGAGTTGGCTGAAACACCGACATGGTGGCACAACACTCGCTGGGGCTCCTGGGGGCTGGCGGGGCTCCAACAGACATGAGCGAGGAAGCTGCGCATCTCAGGGAGGGAGGACGGAGGGGCAAGGTTTGTGGGGGCAGGTCATGGCCGAGGAAGAAGCAATCCAGGGGTGAACGCAACCTTTATGAGCTGGTGGGGGGGTGAGGAAAAGACCAGAAGGGGGAGGAGCCACCCAAGGGGGGAACCTTCTTAAGTCCGACGAACCAGTGATGAGAAGATAGCTGCCTGAGGGCGGACTGCATTCTTGGGTCCCAACCCGCCTGCCAGACCTTGTCCAGGGATGGATCAAGCCAGAGGAGTGGAGGAGGATGAAGCAACCCCCGACTCAGACCTGCCAGGAGGCCTCCCCCTTTCTGACTACATCAACAGCGTGACACCAGTAATGCTGTACCGCCACCATTGCGGTTTTTAACTACATTTTTGTTTATTTGGTTCTACTATCTTTTTAAAAAAATAGTATTAGCATTTTAATAAACCTTTTCCAAAATACTCTGAGTTGCCTTGTTCTGAGAAATCAGTGAAATTGTCAGCTTCTCGCTCTGCAGGTGCTACTGAAAGAGTGGGTTATATAAGAACTGCGGTCCAGTCTTGTCCCAGGAGGGAGTTCTTGCTCAGGGGAACTCCCTGGCTACCCTGGTCTCCTGAGTTGGTGGCAGCGGATTTGAACTACCAAGGGGGTGTCCCCAGTAAGCCGCGGGCCTGAACCAAAGAGAAACAGAGGGGAAGGGGAAGGGAGTGAGCGCTGAGTCCTAGGCGCTACTGCCCTGATGCAGCATGTGGACACTAGGACACCCCCCTTCCTCCTTCCTCTACAGACAAAGGCAGAGACGAAATCAAATAAAAGACATGTGTGTATTTTGCAGATTCAGAGACAGCACAACATCTCTTTGCAGATGCGCAAGCACAGTTCCAGATCTTGGGAACCCATTGCTCTGGTGTTCTTTCTCTCTGAATATTTCTCTATACCTGTACACACCTGATTCCCATGATCTGATTGCCTTTTTGAAGCTGCCATAGGCATCTCAGCATTAAATGTTACGGACATGCATGTACTACCAGTTCATACCCTGCATGTACTACCAGTTCATACCCTGCTTCTCCTATCTGAATACAGGTGAGTGCAGGGAGGATGTTTGCATGTAGGGAATTGAGTCAGTGGCATAGGAATGGGGGGCAGGGGGCGGACCACCCCCAGGCAGCAGGCCTGGGGGGGCAGCACAATCTTGGGTGGCAGCACTTTTGCGCCATTTTCGGCCTTGCGCAGCTTGTTTTGGGCCGGTTGATGTACATTATCAAGATTTAGAAATATAGAGTGTTAGAAATGAACGGAATGAACATTGTGTTTCATGGGAATGAACCATATAATGGTTCATGGGAATGAACCATTATATTTCAAGAGCAAAGAGATTCAGAGAGTATCTTTTCCAGTTCTGAAAATGGTTTCTAACAAAATCTTCCCACAGGGCTTGCAAATAGGCAAGTTTGCCTTGCACTTCATTTGGTGAGTGCTCATACTGTATGAGGGAACATCTAGGATGCAAGTGTACTGGTTTATAGCAGATTTTTGTGCTCAATAGCATACACAGAACATCCAAATGTTCAAAAATTCTTCACATATTTCTCTCAATAAACTTTACAACAGTTATGTAAGGTAAGCTAATATTATTTTCACTATATTTATTTTATTTTATTTTTAAAAATTATACCCTGCCTTATCCAATGCCAAAGCAAATGTCCAAGGTGGCTTGCAAACATCAAAATTTATTTAATGTATTTATTTAAATAATGTTTACCCCGCCTTTCTCCTGAGAAGGGCAATCAAGGCGGCTTACAATTAAAACATGTTAAAACATGCTTGGCCAGCTCCTGCCAACCTAGCAGTTCCAAAGCATGTTAATGTGAGTAGATAAATAGGTACCGCTTGCGGGAAGGTAAACAGCGCTCCGTGTTCCAGCTGCATGCTGTGCGCTGCGGCAAGGAGAGTCATGCCGGCCACATGACCACGAAGGCGTCTTCGGACAACGCTGGCTCTTCGGCTTTGAAATGGGGATGAGCACCACACCCTAGAGTCGGACACAACTGGACTTAATTGTCAGGGGTCACCTTTTCCTAAAATACATAATACAATACAATAAAAATAATTAAAACAGGTAATTAAAACAATTTAAACAAACAAACCTCAGTGGGTCACCATATGATTACATTTATTAAAAAGCCAGCCCACCATGTCAGCCATCGAACGCCAACCTGAATAAAATAAACAGTTTACAACATATAAAACAATAAATAAGATAAATTAAAAACAATAAAATCCACTGTGGGACACACAATGTAGAGCAGAAAAGCAGCGGAGCAAAAACATCAGGACGTCTGGCTCAGTTGGTAGAGCGACCGTCTCATATATGCCTGAAGATCTGGCTCAGTTGGTAGAGCGACCGTCTCATATATGCCTGAAGATCTGAAGGATGGCAGTTCAAGACGGCCGGAAGTGTCTGTATCTGTCGGAGAGCTGCCGGCACACCGAGCTGATAAGCTGCAGAGCCTCTGTGGGGGAGTGGAACTGTAGCTGCACTTGAGTGAGAGTCAAGGTTGCCCTGTCAGCTGAAGCGTGGTGAGGCGAACGCCAGTGAGAGAGAGAGAGAGAGAGAGAGAGAGAGAGTGAGAGAGAGAGAGAGAGAGCTGGATTGTGAAAGAAACCATCTAGAATGAAGGGTTCTACGAAAGATTAGAACATTATATTTTATTGCAAAAACCCCTTGGGCTTTAGAAAGCCTGCCCATGTAAACCGCCTTTGAATTAAAGTCAGAGGAGAAATCTGATACCAAAGAAAAGGTGGTATATAAATACTGGTTTATTATTATTATTATCATGAGAGAGACCCAGAAGTCAGACATCAACCCGTCACCCAAACACTAGATGGAACCAAAACGTTTTGAGCCCTCACCGAAAAGCCGTGAGGGAGGCAGTTATATTAGGTTGGCCTGGGGGGGGGGGGAGGAGAATACTGATTCTGACTGAAAAGTGTGTTGTCTACAACCACCTAGTGAGTTTATGGATGAGGTAACACTGGAATTACAGGTCACTGTTGAAGAGGGGAGGCTAATTTCATCTGCAGACTCCAGGAGTGCAATTACAGTACATAAATGTCCACTACACAGCTGCCATTTCAGCTTCGGGCAAAGAATGTTGTTGCACTGGCAGCACTGGCAGAAAGGGCTTTCAACTGATGGAGCGTTTGTTCCATCAGCAGAATGCACCCCAATAATTTGGCTCTAAATATATAATTAGTTACAGCTCAACCTTATGCATGCCTACTCAGAAGTAAGCATCATTTACTTCAGTGAATCCTTCTTCCAGGTAAGTGTGTATAGGATTGCAACCTAAATGGACAATCTACTACCAAATATTAATACCCATTTCCCCTTTAGGACAGCTATTTTATTCTCGAATACGGCTATTTTATTCAAGAAGCTCATGGACTCTCTTTATCTTGTTAGTTTGAACCTGTTCTTTATCTTTATTTTAAAAATGCTGATATAAAATATATATTTCCATATTTAGAATAGGGAACATAGAGACTTAGTACATAGACAAAGCACAGGGTTGAAGATGCTGAAGCAGGCAAGCTGCCACAATCATGATTAATGGCACCTACCAAGTCATTCTCTCAAAGCAATATAAAAATGGATGCTAATCAGAATGTTTATCTAACCATTACTGATGTGTGGCACATAAAAGTGGAGAGAAATGTAAATGCACACTGAGCTTCATTAGGAAGATTAAACTTTTAAAAAGTGGATAGTTATATCTTGGGATTGTTGAAATATAGCATTTTGCAATATTTGCTGTTAGCAAACTTTTTTCTCTGAACATAATTGGTTGCATTCCATAGCTTCGTGAATTATCTTGAGGAATTGCAGAGTAGAGAACCCAGAAAAAGAAACTGAAAGATTAAAATGTAGCTGACCCAGATTCAGATCTCCAGGCGTGTCCACACAGGAGCTTTCCACACTGCAGATTTGGCACGTTGGTGATATCAGATATGGTGTAAGTGCTGCCAGAAGAAGGTTCTCTGTTCTGTGGGCTTTTCGACAGGATGAAAAACAGCACTTATACTGACCCAATTAATGTCCCTGTATGACCGAAACCGTGAAGAGATGAACAAAATATTATAATTGCCATGCACAAGGATCAGAATGAGCAAATCTGTACATTTTATTCAGGAATGCTTGGAATTTTGCCTCCATTGAATTTCTCTATGGAATCTGCCTTGTCTTGCATGCAGAATAGAACCAAATGTGACATTTTTTTTTTCTGTTCATATTGTCTGTAATTCTTGATGAGAATACATGTTTTATATATCTGGGTTTTTTTTTTTTCAGACTATTCTTTTACTGATAGCTTAGAGGTGACCATTCTTTTTTCTTAGCAGATTGCTGGTTAACAGCTTCAAATGGACAGCGGACTAGAGAGAATGTTGAGCAGTTTTCTCGCTAATGAACGACGTCCTGAAAATGTAGACTTTTCAAAGAAAGGGGAATAATAGAAGAGAACAGTAGTGGCTTGGATCTTAGCTTCTATATTGCTGATTAAAGGGTCCTCCCTTTCCTCTGAGGACTGAAGGACCCTCTGGAATAGGACGGGAGACTACAGCAGGAAAGGGTCTATTGGTTGGCTTACCATCCATCCAGGAACCCGGGCTCGGGTCCTGGATCAGTCCCGGGTATTCCGGGCCCAGTGGAAGCCTCCGCCACTGCCACTTTTAAAGTGGTAAAACTTATCTTTTTTCCAGGCGCCACCGTCTTGGATCTCGCGAAATTTCATGAGATCCAAGAAGGCGGTTCCCAAATCTCATGAGTGCATGAAGGCAGTACAGTACTGCCTTCCCGCCCCCCCCCAAAAAAGATTTTTAAAATTTATTTTAAAAATAAATTAATTTTTAAAAATTAATTAATTAAATGTTGGGGGGGGGGGTGTCCTGGTTTAGAACTGGGAAAATCTGGTAAACCTATCTATTGGCAAGAATCCATCCATTTGAGTGAATAGGAAATGGCTTCTCTTGCTCAAAAGCAACTTAGGATCCAAGCCAATGATTCATGGTGTGCTTGAAAAGCACCCAAGCTTCAGCTTTCATCATTTTCATCACGTCCAGAACCATGCTTTCTTCTTCAGTCAAGGTCCCCTGTTTTTTGTTTTTTTTCTTTAGTGCTATTTTCTATTTTTTTTTGGCTGCATTGCAAGTATTGTTCTTGTGGCTTTAAGACCAGAGCACAGTGATCACTCTGACCTCTCTAAAGACAAAGTCCTTGTCATTTCATTGTATTTTTGGGCACTGTAAAAGCCATTTTAGTGTAAAAGCCATTTTAGGGGGAAAATGCATGATTTTATTGGTATTTAAGCAGCATGTGTATCATCCTATATATGTGAAAATACTCCATTCTTTCACAATCAGGAGAAGTTCCAGGGCAATCAGTGTTACTTGGGTTTGACTTCCTTTGAAGGAGAGAACTCTGGAAGTTCATTCCGTGTTTGTCATATTTTGCTGATTTAAAAATGCACAAGTTGAGCATCCGTTAGAGGCAAGCAACATGCACACTCCAGCAAGTCTTCAACAGATTGATGGAAAGGGCCCTGTAGCCCCAAAGTGCTTCTCTCTCTCTCTCTCTCTCTCTCTCTCTCTCTCTCTCTCTCTCTCTCTCTCTCTCTCTCTCTCTCTCTCTCTCTCTCTCTGCTGTTCCAGTCTGTTCCTGTCTCTCATGCAGAGTGTCTCACACAGATGCTTAAAAAAACTGCTTGTCTGTCCCAAAAGGAATCTTTTGTTCCTTCTGTCTCACATGTGTGCTCAGCTGGAAGCAGAGAGGATGAGTCAACTCATCTCTAATGGCTTCTCTTCCTTCTAAATCTAAAGAAATCTATCATTAAGGATACATCAGTGGACCTTTTAAAAACCATTAACTCTTGAGAAACCCTGGTTTCTCTCTCTCTCTCTCTCTCTCTCTCTCTCTCTCTCTCTCTCTCTCTCTCTCTCTCTCTCTCCTCAAAACACGCACATGTGCATTTATGTGAAGAACTATGCCAACAAGCCTCTTTCCGTGCAACAGCTACTGAGCCACTGAACATCCGTCTACAAGAGCGGTCTATCCACACACATCAAAATATCCCCCAGTCCCAAACTTTGTCATGCAGATCCATTTCCCTCCCCATAAGGATACTGAAAAGACAGTAAATGCTCTAGATACTCTCCCCCCACCACCACAGAGGAAAAGTTTACAATTCTATTCTTTAATGAAGTAGAAGAAAAGCCCGCTACACTTTTTCAAGGAATTGCCAGAGTCAAAGCACCCGCCACTCTGCTATGTATGTATAGCATTGCGAAAGAAAGTTTCCTTGTCCCTGCAGGGCATCTAAGAGGATGAGATGCTCATTCAACATGTTAGAGAAAGAGTGATGGATTTCAAACTTCTTGTACTGCAAACCACAATGCACCACCTCAGAATGAAACTCACAGGAGAAATTCCCTCAGCAGAGGCAGATGAAAAGCAGCAGAACATGTGATGCAGCTCACCTGTGGAAGAGACAGGGAACAGAATCAGGGGAATCCATGCACTCTGAAGTCTAAGTATTAGGCATACCACAACTATATATGTGGTTTTGTTCCTGATTGCACAACCTCACAGTGCTATTGTAGATGCGCGTCTTGAAATGACAGCAGATTTAAATATATATATATATATAATCAAATTCATCAAACCACCCTAAATCCATGGGTTGAAATCACATGTGTTACCAGCAGTGACACAGGAGCAGCCACAAAATGATGACCAATACACTGCGTTGGATAATCTCCTACCTAATTGTGATGTGTGTGTGTGTGTGTGTGTGTGTGTGTGTAGGTGTAGTGCATTTCTAAAGGTACTAAGAGCCAAGGCACACTTTTTTTCCAGTTCCTCCCAGCCCACAGTTGTACACAGTTAACTTCAGATGTGTATATACATCCTTGGGCAGGGCCTCTGAGAGGGGGGTTAAGGGGGTAATTTGTACCTGGGCCCAGGGCAAAAAATGGGTCAAAAAGGGGGCCCTGGAGCAAAACAGGGGGGCCCATGAGCCAAATTCATATGTAGGGAAGGGGGCCAAAAGAAACTTTGTACCCCCTGATAAAATTCCTCTGAATGGCCCTGCCCGTGGGTAAAAATTCCTTAAAGACACACCACTCTTACAGCTCAAAAGACATTTGTGAGGTTCCCGCCCTAGCCTCACTCATGGGGTAGGAATAAGCTGCAGACAGGGCAGGGGGTTACTATACCCGGGGTCCTCCTCCTGCCAAGGCTTTCTTGCTCCTGGTCTTAGGCAATCAGGGAGCTCCTCACTCTCTGACAGCCTTTTAGGTACTGAGCCTCCTCATCGACTTCCCCTGCCCCCTTTTAAGGCTGCCTAGTTCTGCTGTTCCACCCCCTTCCCTGGCCTTGTCCTCCTCTCATGTCAGGGGCGAGATCCTGCCTGCACTCGGAGGGCTCAGGGGTGAGATCCTGCATTTGGGGGGCTCGGGCTGGGCTTGGCAGGGAGTAGTGGTGGTGGCTTCAGCCTCACCAGTGTCTCGACAGCTTCCTGCACATAGAAGGTCCCAGGTTTCCAATCTCTGGCATCTGCATGTAGGGCTAGAAAAAGACCCATCTGTATGCTTACCAGATCTCCAACTAGGACAGAGTGCTAGACCTTTAGGAGAAGGAATGTGGGCAGGTGTAGTTTGTTAAACCTTAGAGCACAATCCTAGGCATGTCTACTCAGAAGCAAGCCCAGTGGGGCTCAGTGGGGCTTGTTCAGTGGGGCTTGCGTCTGAGTAGACATGTCTAGGATTGTACTCTAAGGTTTAACAAACTACACCTGCTCACATTCCTTCTCCTAAAGGTCTACCACTCTGTCCGGATTGGAGATCTGGTAAGCCTACCCATCTGAAACCCTGGAGATCCACTGCAGGTCAGTGCAGTCAGTACTGAGCTAGGTGGACCAATGGACTGGTGCCGTATAAAGCTGCTTCCTACGAACCCTTATTTTTCTGTATGAGTCACTGATCTGGGCATGCTTCTTGACAGGAAATAAAAAGAGACTCATGCAGACGGTCAATGGCCAGCCTCCTCTGAGAGTGGATAGTTCTGTTGTGTTCCTAAGTTTGGGTGCCGTTGACAAGAAGGCTCTGCCATTTGTAATTATACTGCAAGTGGAAGTCAAACACAAAGCAGACCTTCCTGAGCAGGCAGACAGGATTGTAGGAAGAAGACAGAATTGCATATTATTCCAAATATCTTCATCCTGTCAACAGCCTAGCAGTAGCACTCTAGACTAGCTGCGATGTCCATACACCTTTCAAATGCAGCCCATATAGAGTGCGTTGCAGTCAAGCCGACCTTACACCGCACGTGTCGCGTCCCGGAGTAGCCGACATGTCAATTCTGATTGGCCCAACGTGTTGCTCCGCGTCCCGCCCCCACAACACCTCTCATTGGCCGAAGCTCAATTTATTCAACTTGGAACGCACCAAAACGACCTTTGGCCAATAAGAGGCCACGTTCGGTGTTGTGGGGGGCGGGATGTGGAGCAATCCAGAATCAACTACAGGACACGACGCAGCGAGATGCATGTGGTCTGTTACAGCTTTTAGTCATAATGGAATGTGAGTGGCAAAGGCATGTGTGATTGTAACCACTCTGCCTTCTCCCAGAAGGGCTTAGGGTTGCCGCTGGTGCACCAGTCACAGCTTACGCAACAGTACCCCTGACCACAAATGCCACCCAACCATTTATAACAAGCACTGGGTCCAGGAGTACCTCCGAGCTGTGACCCTCATTCTTTAGAGCAGTCTGGTTCCCAACCTTTTTAGCACCGGGACCCCGTTTTGTAGAAAGACAATCTGTTGGGACCCCCCTAAGACCTAGGGCCGGAAATGATGTCATTGTTTTTAATGTTACACTGTTTAATAAATTACACTTTTAAAAATAAATCACATTTTAAAGTTATACTCATAAGCAGTCCCATGGGGGGGGGGAGGAGTGAGCTAATGTTAATAGAGATGCTAAAAGGCAAGCAGAAAGTAACACAAGGTGAGCAAACAACCCCCAAGAGAGCATCAGACACTTCTTTCTCTGAAGTGGGGGGGAGGACTGAGCCGCCATCTTGGGTATGGCCATCAAGCCAACCCCCCACAACCCCCCAGAAACTGCTTTGCGGACCCCTCGGGGGTTCTGACCCCCAGGTTGGGAACCACTGCTTTAGAGAGACTGCTATCTTATGCAAAACAGGATCCTGGATCCTGGATCCTGGATTGAATTTCCTATTGTCTACCACACTCCTTATTTTTGAGGAGGATCTCTATATGAGAGATCTGATGTTTCTTCAAAAACCATTTTACAGCAGATGACCATTTTTCTGTTTATGTACCATTTTACAACAGGACTTCCCACTTGGCACGATGATACAGACAACCAAACTGGATCGCAATCCTCCATGTTCTTGTGAAGATGTGTGCATTCAAGGAAGTAGACATTCTTTCTGAGTATCTGTTCTTGCTTTGTTTTTCAGTATCAGAAGTTCACATCAACCATATACTAATGGTACAGATTTGTTGGGTCTGAGAGTAATACCAACATTAGACAGGCAGAAATGGAAGCACTCACTGGCCTTGTCGCTCCTCTTCCGATGGTGGCACTGAAAGCAGAGGACTGGAGCGAGCGGAAGCCATTCCTTTCATTCAGTGGCTGGCAACTCTTTTGGGGATAATTGTTCAATGTGGAAATCACAATACATGTTCTGGTGCGGCCATATTTCCAGTCTACTTATTGTTCTTCCTAACCTTAAACTAGAATAAGACCGTCTTCCCCCAATATATAGCACCTTGTATATCATGAATAGCTTGTCTTTTGTTCTTTACTCTTTGTTTTTATTCTTAGGTTTGTACTTAGCTTGTTCTTCATCCCTGCTGTCATCAACGTGTATTTTAAGGGCTTGCATGGGATTTATTCTTTTTGTTTCCATGGCAGCAGAAACTCTCAGATTCTTCAGATATGGAAATCTCCATTTATTCTCGAAAAATATGTTGCCTAGAAAGCTGTCTAAGGTTTTGCAAAGGAAAGATTCTCTCTCTCTCTCTCTCTCTCTCTCTCTCTCTCTCTCTCTCTCTCTCTCTCTCTCTCTCTCTCTCTCTCAAAGGGTTGTGTCACTTTAGCCTCTTTGGGTCCCACGGGGGGTGTGGATCTCTTTGAATCTGCCATCTTTAATAAGATCTCAATCAATCTCTTCTACTTAAATCAGCCTATTAATAAACTCTATAATCACTGATAGAGTATAACAATATACAAACAATGTACAAAAAAGTCAATAAACCTTTGAAAGTAAGGACCCTGTCAGGGGTCATAACTCAGTGGTTGAGCACACAATTTGCATGCAGACGGTCCTGGGTTCAATCCCTGGCATCTCGAGGTTGGCCTGGGAAAGACCCCTATCTGAATTTGTGGTGAGCAGCTGCCAGTCAGTCAGTGCCTACAATATTACCCTGGATGGACAATTGTCTGACTCAGCACCAAGCAGCTTAATCTGATCTTTCTGCTCTGTTTAGGCACTGCAGAACATTCTAGAATGCCAGGATTATTACAACCCTCAAGACCTTCTTGCTCAGCCAAGAGAAACAATTAAATAAAATGAAAAGCCACCCAATTGCACAGGGCAAAAATGCTAATGGTGAAGGAGGGAAGAGTACTTGATCTGGATGGAATAATAAATACATAATCTGACCACAAAAGATCATAGCATGGTATGATTCAAGGTACCATTGACTCCCTGAGATATATCCCTTTGCAAATTCATTCTTGACTACTCCTATTAGTGGCAAATAGATTCAATCTGTAATGGTGTTTAATGGCTTTCTCAAAGCAAATGCCCACATTAGAGGGCATGTTCATTTTCAAATAATCTCCAAGAACTGGCACAGCTGTAAAAATCAATTAGCTCCTGCACTCTTAAGCCAGAACTTGGAGTGTTAATCTCCCCAAAAACTAGATTTTAACATCCATTTTAGACGAGGCAGGTAATTATAGAATTTGCACTTTCCAAATGAAGTCTAATGCCATTCGAGAGATTTACCTGATTAGCGACCTTTAAAGGCATATTTGTAGGGCTGTAATTCTGCTCTGATTTATGCCCAGACAAGATTGATGCATTTTAACTGGCACCAGAGTTTGGGATAATTATTTTTTACAATGTTTTCCTTTATTGGCAGCTCATGGGCAGGAGATGGTCCTGTAGGAGTTTCCCTAGTTTCATTAAACTTCCATACGGCAGCATGCATTGATGCTGCCATCTTTTTATGGCAGGGATCCTGTGCCCTTGAACAATAGCATGATGGGCAGAAATTCAGCTGATGATGCTTCCCCCTCTTTATATTTGTGATCTGCGAAAAAGCTTCAACTCTTGAGTTTTTGCCTATTAGGTAGCTGTAAAGGGGGGGGCAGGACCCCCCACCATAAAAGAAGATGTGAAAGTGAAAACTAATGTGAAAGTGAAAACTCTGAACCAGTTCACACAGTTCACACAGCTGCGATCTGAAGTCCGGACAAGTGGCAGGGCAATCTGAAGACCAGACAGGCACCTTTAGGTTCAGTCTCAGCTTTCCCATTAAATGTAGAACCTGAGTAGGTCCATATCACATGATCCATCTTTAAAAAAAACATGTTGTAGTGGTTCTGGCATTGAACTTAGATCTGGAAGATCCAGGTTCAAATCCCCGCTCAGCCATGAAGCTTCCTGGGTGACCTTGGGCTACTCTCTCTCTCTCTCTCTCTCTCTCTCTCTCTCAACCATATATACTACTCTGAACTCCTTGCAGGAAGGACTGTATAAAAATGTGGAAACAAACAAACAAACAAATAAACAAACAAATACATAAATAAATAAATAAAATCACATGAGTAAGGCCGACTGGCAGACCCATTTATGTGTGTAAGAGCTAGTGTACACTAATGTGTGCTCAAACTGTCTCTTTATTGGGGACATTCTCTATTTTAAGGGACATTTCCTGGCAATTTACTGTCATAATTTACCAGTTCAGATGTTAAAGATGTCTTTTTGATTTATTGCTAACAGCTTTTGCAGTTTTTTGGTGCTGGATGCTGGTGCATATTCATATAAATGGATATCTACGGACACAAAATACCAGTGCAGTGCTTTCCTTCCCCACAACTACCTATCAAGATAGTGAATGGTAATTGCAGCTGCATTGTAATAAGAAGAGCTGGGTTGAAACAGAGTGCATGGGCTTTTTGCAAGCACTTGCACCCTCCTTGTCAGCAAGTTCTTCCATCTCTTTGTGAAGAGTGTTCAAGTGTGCATAAGAGCTGAGGAAAGAAGGAATCAGGCCAACTCTTCTTCAGCTCATTCCAGTCCTTCCACAATTGTCTATATGCTTTGGGTTGGCAACAATCCTACCATGCCCACCAGAAACATGGAAGAAGACACTCCTGTCGAGAGGAGGGGCTTCCATCAGCAGCCACACAGTGCTCCGTCAGTGGCCATTCTGCAAGCAAAGAGGCAGCAGCGCTGCAGCTTTGCCACCGGACCCCGCTGCACCCGCCAGTCAGCGGTGGGGGCAGAGAGGGGGAGGGAGCGGGAAGACTTGGGGAAAGGAAGGGGAGGGGAGGAACTGGGAGGGGTAGATCTGGTGGCAATGGCACACACCCGATAGTGTACCCTCTATTTCAAACCTCCCTGCCCCTGTTCTCTCCTTGGATACACCACCAAAAGAAGTGGCATATGTCCAAGGAGACCCATAGGTGGCCCCAGGGCTTACATGGTGGAGGTAAGTATAAATGCTTTTTATTTTCCTCTCATTTGCCCTCGGATCACCACCACCCCCATTGCTGGATGCATCAGCACTGCTGGCAGGGGATAGGATTGGAGCCACAGAATCTCAACCTGTGATGGTGGGCATCCCACATCATGATGCAGCATATCCACTTGTGTGCTCCAGCTCTTGGAGATCTTCAATAGTAACTTATAAAACACACACATTATCAAGATCTATCTTCACAGTGGAAGACAAAACATTCCATAGATCTTATGGAGAGAGTTAAATTATACCCAACAAATAGTCAAAGTTACCAACCACGACTTCAACATACTTTGAGGCTAGACCAATAATTTCAGACTCTGCCGCCAGCAGTAGCAAGTATTGGATGCTAATGCAGAGTTGTACAAGTACATGGAACAGTGGTGTGGTTAAAGCAATCTATAACCACAGATTGGATTTCGGTGTCATGGTTTTATGGTCCAATATCTTCCAACCAAGGGCTAGAAATGATTGATGCCGCCTTTTGCAAACTTCTTGATCCCCAAGTTTGGTTTGGTTTTGTTTTTTTCAAGTTTCAATTTGAAGCCAATGTATGAGATATTTGGAATCTGCAATATTCTCTATGCTACATATCATGCCAGCTTGCAATAACTTTCTATGTGTATTAGGTGTATGATGGAAAGCATCACCTCTGCACGAAAGAAGACAAATATGTCAGGCTGAAAAATGTCAGCTGAAACAAATAAAGTGCTTTTCATAAGCAAGAGCCTCCTACAGAAATTACATCTTCCTCCTTGGGTTTTAACAACAGGCACAGAACTACAGTTATGCATATTGTTTAGGTTCCATTGATTCCAATTGGCCAGTAAATTAAACTCTTTTCTGCATTGAAATTAATGAGTCTGAAAACATGCCCAACGTGTGTAGGAAAATGGCCCGAAAATGGCAAAACACATATTAGTTTTAACGTTGGAAAAGCTGCAAGGAAGAGCAGCATGCCATAATAAACCTTGCCGGAAGTCTTGGGAGCTGTGTTGAGTCTCAGGAACTCTTCTCAAGTTGCCGTCATTGTATGGGAGGAGCCTGTAGCGCATCCCTTTCCCATTCTTTGCAGGTAACTACCAACAGAAGCCCTGGGTCCTATGGGAAGAGATGCAGTGGCAAATGTATTATGAGAATAGCCAATGGGAGCCATTCTACACGTTCTATATAAATTATGCAGAATGAAGTGGTAGAATTCTGAACGGCACCACGTCAGGGCTAAACTACATGTTCTGTTGGTGCTTTGTGGTTTGAACTACCCAAAGTTGTTTACTTCATGTAACAGTAGCCGCGGGACCCCCCATTTGGATCAGGGGCCACAACATGGGGTGGAGAGGGTCCAATCCTTTCCTCCCACACTGCAATCACCACACACATCTGATGCTGCCATTAGTTGCAGTTGAGAAAATGTGCAGGCACAAATCGTGCCCAATACATTTCCCCTTCTGCAGTTAATATCAGTTTCTTGGGAGCAATTTAAGCTTGGAAATCAGTTTTTCCTCTCCTCCCCCCCCCCATGCTGTAGCCCTGATCCAAATTTAGAGGGCAGGGGAACACAGCTACTTTTATGAGAAGAAATTGACTCCAGGATTTTCAGTGGCAAAGCTCCTATTATAACAGGTTCCTGTAGTTTGGTTCTCATACATTATCCGTTTTTAAGAATGGCTTGCTACAGGGACATTTTTCTCATGTTTTCTAACTATAGTACTTGACTGACGTAGAACCATTGTCAAATTTGATTGGAAACAATATTTGCTGGTTAACAATTATGCATCTGACATTTCTGTTCTAGATGTCCTGGAGAAAGGGGGGACAGAGACACTAGACTTGTAGTTGCTATTGTGTGGAATGAAATGATGGTGCACACAGGATCCTACCCTTCTTTTCCACAGCCTTCCCACCCCCTTTATCTCCTCAGGCTTGTGCCAGCTAAAGAACTGGCTCAGGTATGAGGAGACCCATTGCAGGAGGCTTACAGAGGGGTAAGGGGATTTAAATCTCCTTTCCCCTCCAAAGCCGCCCAATCTCCCCCTCCCCCACTGGACACAGCATGTGCCTTTTCGGTGTGGCTGCACCAGAAGGGGGGGAATAAGTGCACGCTCTTAGTGTCTTATCTGTAACTGAGAAATAGACTATTGCATGGTAATTTGTGCATAAGCACAAGGCACTTTCAAGCTATTTTACTTCCTTTGGCAAAAATGAATTTGGTGTTCTTACTTTTGCGTCCTGTTGTATGTGGAAATAGCGCTAGTGTCAGATTGCTGGGATCCTTAGGGTAAAGTCCTATACTGAGGCCCCCATAGTACCTGCTACCCACCCTTGAGGGCACATTGGGTGCTACCACTGCTGCCAGTATTAAGGGTTGAGGAGTCAGCTTTGCCAGATGGCCTCTGTAACAGGCATGGGTTTTCAGCCAGTGCCTCATCTGGCCAACCCTTGACAGCATCCTTGAGGCAATTTTGTTCCCTTCTGGGCAGTTTTCTCAATGATGTCCCCCTTCTCTATCTCCCCCAGTGAATGAAGGGAAGGAGATACAGTTGGGTAAATCATGAGAGGGTGAGATACATCTTCTACCCTACTCCCCCAACACTGTTGAGGTCTTGAGGTGGATAGTAGCAATTGCATCTCTTTCATCTGGGCTTTTCCCAGTAGGCCTAGAACCTGCTGCCCTGAGCAACTATCGAACTGGCCCTGCATAAGACAATTCACCAACACTTTCCTCTAAGGCATTGCGTTCGATAATATTTACAGGAGAACATGACCTCTGCTTTGCCCTCTGAACACATCTTTCAGAATGGATCATAAAGCAAATACAGTATATATGAAAGAAAGAAAGAAAAGCTGACCCAACATTGCCCGTACACTTATGTTTTAAAATATTAGACAAACATTTCTGGCACTGTCATTACTCTCTCTCTCTCTCTCTCTCTCTCTCTCTCTCTCTCTCTCTCTCTCTCTGTATAGAAAGGTTTTATGTTACACTTCTGATGCTTCTGATCTCCTGAAATTTATTCTTTTCAAACAAGAGTGTACCCATGATGAGCATGTAGTAAATAATACCCAGGCAAACTTATCGAAGAGGGTGAAACGGGTAACAAGCTCATACTCACGGCTAAAACCGCGATCCAGCTGACTAAAACAATGACGATTTAATCTAGGTTTGACAGCAGCCAGTCCCAGACAAAACAGAGATTATTAAAAGTCAGTACTGATAGAGAAAAGCCCGACGTTTCGTGTCTTAAACTAGACACATCCTCTGGGGCATTCCAAAGCGAATTGGCAGATGTTAGAATTCTTCGCGTCCTGCTTCTTCTTTTAACTGTCAAAAAAGCAAATGGAACACTGCTGCTCACTGAGGAACCCAGCTCTGTAAGCATTTAGCAAAAATGACACAGTACCTATTTAGAGAGAAGACCTTTTACATAAACCTGGAAAATAGCAACATTGTGTCAATTAACGATCCTATGGGTTACATTTTTATCGTCTTGTCTGTATCCTACTTGCTTGCGTATTATAGGGAGCCAAATGCGGTTTGCAAAGCTTAATTCTTGCTGCCTGTTAAGCAGAAAATTGGAAGATTTTCTGCTTATCTCCAATGCCTCCAAATTTTTTAGGATATGTTTTCTGTTCTTAGGGCACAAGTTTCTTTAAAATTAATAGTGTGTCCCGTGGAGAGTTCATGTTCAGCTAAAGCAGATAATTGCGGATGCTCCAGTCTCACTGATTTCTCGTGTTCCTTCCGTCTGGTGTTAATAGATCTCTGTGTCAAACCGATGTATTCTTTGCCACAGGTGCCACAAGGGATACTGTAAATGCCTGGACCGGAAAGGGGGGGTCTCTTGTCCTTGGGGTTGTTGAGCAGCTGTTCAATTTTTCTTGTAGGCTTAAAAATCGTTTTGATGTCCCCCTGTTTAAGAATTCTAGCAATTTTGTCAGTTACTCCTTTAATAAAAGGTAAAACTGTCCAAATCTTCTCAGTCTTGTTGTTTCCTGTTGTTTCGTTAATATTCTCGGACTTTGCAGAAATCCTATTTTTTCCCTCTCTATCTACCTGAATTTTATTGCTTTGTACAGTCCATACTTTATGAATTTGTGTATATGGATACCCATTTGCTCTATTACCCAGGCAGTCTGACAGGGGCGATGGTGGCTTAGTGGTTAAGATGCTGAACTGCAGACCGGAAGGTCGGTAGGACAGCAGTTTGACACCTGAGTGCTGCGAGATGGAGGGAGCTCCTGTCCCAGCTCCTGCCAACCTAGCAGTTCGAAAGCAAGAAATTGCAAGTAGATAAATAGGTACCGCTGCAGCAGGAAGGTAGCAGCATTCTGCTATTCATGTCGGCCACATGACCACGGAAGCGTCTTCAGAGAGCGCTGGCTCATTGGCCTTTGAAACGGAGATGAACACCGCACCCTAGAGTCAGACACGACTGGCTTTCGAGCAGGGGATACCTTTACCTTTACTTAGGTTGACTATAGGAGTGTTACATTTTAAACTGTCATGTAAAAAGTGACCCTCTCTCTATTCACCTTTTGTGCTGTGGTTAATTTGCTTAAAAGCTTTGTGCCAGCACCATACATCTGAAAATGAAATGTGAAAAGGCACTTTAGGGCCTGCAAAACACTTTATCACCTGACCAGTCACAGCCAAACTTCTAATTCATCACAAATTGAATTGAGCAACAGAAGAGAAGACCAGAAAAAGAAAGTGTGAGCTCTGCTATGGGCAGAATGCTGCCTGCAAATCAGGAGTCAGCCTTAGGGATACACATTTCCTTCCATTCCCTCCTCCTGCTCTTTGGAGTGAATTCTCTGTGATAGGATGAGCACCTGATTTCTATGAGCCCTTACATAAGACGTTTCCTAATACTAAGTCCAACTATTGGTCCATCCAACTGAGCATGCCCACACTGCTCAATGGCAATTTTTAAGGGTTTCAGAACAAAGCTCATTCTCAGCCCCACTGGGATATAGCAGGGATTGAACGTGGGACTTTCTGCCTGCAAAGCATATGCTCTACCCTTCCTGTAGACCCTGTACAGTAGACATGCAACCTTGATCAGAAGGCCCCCTGATCTTGAATGATGGCCCCGAGTGTTCTTCTAATAGCATAAAGTACTTGCAGACTTAGGCTGGAGGCTCTAGCAGTCGCGTCACAAGGATGCGCGTCACCCCGGAGTGGGGCGCGCGCATCACCCCGGAGTGGGGCACGCGCATCACTTTTAATGATGCGGCCCCGCCCCCGCCACCACGCGTGACATCACGCGCAGGCCCAGAGCACCCCCCGCACCATTTTCGGCTCATTTTGGAGCCAAACGGACGCTAGGGCGGGCGGGCGGGCCCAGCTCCAATGACAAACTGTAAGTGTGGGGGGGTCGCACGTCACCCTTGTGAGTGCAACACCCCCGGCGGCCCACTCCACGTGCTTCCCCCTGTCGCCACCCCTGGGCTCTAGCATAGCAAGGGGGTGGGTGGGGGGAAATCTGCCCCAATTGCCAACCATAAGGGGTGCTAGTGTTGCATGCCCCCCATATAGGCTCCACTCAAAATGTATTCAAATACCATCCATGCATCAGTGGTCTGACAAGGATTTGAAACCAAAGTTCCTTCTTCCCTGTAGGCAGGCAAAAGCAAACTGTGCTCCTCCTCCAAAAGGAATGCTTGTTGGCAGAGCAATGCACTAATTGACTAGCAGTTCCAACAATCAATCCCAAAGGGGTGTGCACAGACCCTGATTGAGTCACTTTTCGTCCGCCGTCCAATTGGAAGTGGAAGCTGGGTGAAGGCGGCACACTAGTTGGTTACTCAATCAAAGGAGATAGAACAAGGAGAAAAAGGCTCCTCATATAGAGGAAGTGGTGTCCACTCTGAGTGTCAAATACACTGGGTATACCTCTGGCTGGAGGCAAGATGTTTTATAGAGTTATTGTGGTCTCACAAGTCCCCTCCCAGCAAGTTGCTTTCTACTTTTTGGGGAAATACACACCTAGACACAATGAAGAATAAATGTCCGCAATCCTTCTTTCCAGGGATTGCATGCATGTGATTCATGTTGGAGTTACATTTGTATCCTAGACTCAGCTGCTCATGTAGTCATTCTTTTGTTTTCTTTACAAGATGGCTTGACCTGGACATCTAGATCTGGTGACTTATTAGCAGCCTGGTGGACCTATCAAAAGAGAGAGAGAGAGAGAGAGAGAGAGAGAGAGAGAGAGAGAGAGAGAGAGAGAGAGAGAGAGAGAGAGAGAGAGAACAAACTTTTTCTATGGTTGCATTTCAACCTCAGACCAGTTTTGGCTCCTCTGGCAGCAGTAGGAATGGTTGCTGCTGCTTCTCCTCCTCATTGCTGTTCAGTGGGTCTATAGGGAGAGGGCTCTGACAGGATCTGCTGATATTCATTACTGCTCCTCAGAAGGAGAAAATTTCTTGGTTGTATAGCCTGTGCCTGGCACCACGTGTCTCAAGCCCGGGGGTCTCAGGGGTCAGCTGTTTTTACAAAAACCAGAAAATTGCCACTCTGTGGCAATCTGAAGCTCAGGGGGCTGCAGAGGGTAGCATGGACCTCCCTGAACCCTCTGGAGGGTTCCAGGACCCCTGGTAAGTCCACAAATTGCATTTAATTTTTTGGGCAGGATCACCGCCACCGGCCCTGCCCCCACAAGCACTCAAAGTTCTCCCTGCCTTGTGGGGAGAACATTGAGCACCATTGCAATAGTCCAAACAGACACAGAGAAGGAAAAGCAGAAGTCAACGGGGAAAAAAATGGTGGTGCAAAGCCACCTGGAGAAAGAAAGCTCAGGCTAGCACTTGCCCACCCAGGGCAAGTCTTTCATGATGCATCTTTCCATCTAAACTTCTATACATATTTCCATTATCTGATGGCCTGTTTTAATATAATCGCTCACATCCCAGCTTAACTCGCACAGACTTCACTGGAGGCCATGCTTTATTGACTTGCTACAAGCTTATTTTTGAATGAATGTCCTTTCTGTTTTCTTGTTTTTCAGTTTATTTATATCTCTGTCCAGTCCCATTTAACCTTTAACTGACTTCAAGACATGCTGCTCCTTTATTAGCATGGTGGAAAGGTACCAGAGGCCTTTTGCTCAGCGTAGCAGGGTTGACCTTTACTTGAGTGGTCGCCACCTTGCTATTTCAAGTTAACCATACTACTGGGAAGCTGAATGATTTGCCATGTTAACTCGGAGAGAGAAGAATTCAGACAGTCTGGTTTCAGAGCATCTTTCTGGCTTTTTGACAGTCTCTTTTTTAATTCTTTGCTGGATATTGGATTGAAAAGAGAAACGAGAACTGAAATGAGAAATGTGGATTAAGAAACAACCTACACATGTACAATGCATTTGGTACGCAACAATGCTTACTGAAAACATTAAGGTTTTTAATGGGGTAGACACATATCAGCACACAGCGGACTTAACAGCTATTACTACTGCGTTATGAATATAGAAAACAGTATTGAAGCTAGGAATTCCAGCCAGTTTCGATGAGCTGAAGCTACACATCCTTCTCCATCTCAGCTTTGAAGAAAAACAACAAAGGGTATTAAGGACAAAGCTTAAAAAAAGGAAAGAAATGCATGAGACTTCTATAAAATGGAAAATGAAAACAACCAAGTCTGCTCTTTGATCCAGCATTTAATTGACTTCACTGGGATGAAATCAACTTAAAAATCCAAGCAAATTTAAATGGTCTGTGTTTTTCAACATGATGGAACAACACAAGAGGCGACTCTACACATGGACATCACCAGATGGTCAATACCGAAACCAGATAGATTATGTGCTTTGCAGCCAAAGATGGAGAAGCTCTATACAATCAGTAAAAACAAGACCTGGAGCTGACTGTGGCTCAGATCATGAGCTTCTTATTGCAAAATTCAGGCTTAAACTGAAGAATGTAGGGAACACCACTAGACCAGTCAGATATGACCTAAACCATATCCCTTATGAGTATACAGTGGAGGTGAAGAATAGATTTAGGGCATTAGACCTGGTAGACAGAGTGCCTGAAGAACTATGGACGGAAGTTCGTAACATTGTACAGGAGGCAGCAACGAAAACCATCCCAAAGAAAAAGAAATGCAAGAAAGCAAAGTGGCTGTCAGATGAGGCTTTACAAATAGCTGTGGAAAGAAGGAATGCAAAAAGCAAGGGTGAAAGGGAAAGATATAAACAACTGAATGCAGAGTTCCAGAGAATAGCAAGGAGAGATAAGAAGGCCTTCTTAAATGAACAATGCAAGGAAATTGAGGAAAACAACAGAATGGGGAGGACTAGAGATCTCTTCAAGAAAATTGGAGATATCAAGGGAACGTTTTGTGCAAAGATGGGCATGATAAAGGACAAAAAAGGCAGAGACCTAACAGAAGCAGAAGAGATTAAGAAGAGATGGCAAGAATACACAGAAGAACTATACAAGAAAGATCTTAATGTTCCTGATGACCACGCTGGTGTGGTCACTGACCCAGAGCCGGACATCCTAGAGAGTGAAGTCAAGTGGGCCTTAGGTAGCATTACTAACAACAAAGCTAGTGGAGATGATAATATCCCAGCTGAGCTACTTAAAATCCTAAATGATGATGCTGTGAAAGTGCTGCACTCAATATGCCAACAAATTTGGAAAACTCAGCAGTGGCCAAAGGATTGGAAAAGGTCAGTTTACGTTCCAATTCCAAAGAAGGGCAGTGCCAAAGAGTGTTCAAACTACCGTACAATTGCACTCATTTCACATGCTAGCAAGGTTATGCTCAAAATCCTACAAGCTAGGCTTCAGCAGTACGTGGACCGAGAACTACCGGACGTACAAGCTGGGTTTCGAAGAGGCAGAGGAACTAGAGATCAAATTGCCAACATGCGCTGGATCATGGAGAAAGCACGAGAGTTCCAAAAAAACACCTACTTCTGCTTCATTGACTACGCAAAAGCCTTTGATTGTGTGGATCACAACAAACTGTGGCAAATTCTTAAAGAGATGGGGGTACCAGACCACCTTACCTGTCTCCTGAGAAACCTGTATGTGGGTCAAGAAGCAACAGTTCGGACCGGCCATGGAACAACTGACTGGTTCAAAATTGGGAAGGGAGTGCGGCAAGGCTGTATATTGTCACCCTGCCTATTTAACTTATATGCAGAGTACATTATGAGAAATGCAGGGCTGAATGAATCGCAAGCCGGAATCAAGATTGCCGGGAGAAATATCAACAACCTCAGATATGCAGACGATACCACCCTAATGGCAGAAAGTGAAGAAGAACTAAAGAGCCTCTTGATGAGGGTGAAAGAGGAGAGTGCAAAAGTTGGCTTGAAACTCAACATTAATAAAACTAAGATCATGGCATCTGGTCCCATCAATTCCTGGCAAATAGAAGGGGCAGAAATGGAAGCAGTAACAGATTTTACTTTTCTGGGCTCCAAGATCACTGCAGACGGAGACAGCAGCCATGAAATTAAAAGACGCTTACTCCTTGGAAGGAAAGCTATGGCAAACTTAGACAGCATAATAAAAAGCAGAGATATCACCATGCCAACAAAAGTTCGTATAGTCAGGGCGATGGTGTTCCCAGTAGCAATGTATGGTTGCGAGAGTTGGACCATAAGGAAGGCTGAGCGCCGAAGAATAGATGCTTTTGAACTGTGGTGCTGGAGAAGACTCCTGAGAGTCCCTTGGACTGCTAGGAGATCAAATCAGTCAATTCTAAATGAAATCAAGCCTGACTGTTCCCTGGAAGGACAGGTACTGAGGCTGAAACTCAAATATTTTGGCCACCTAATGCGAAGAGAGGACTCTCTGGAGAAGACTCTGATGCTGGGAAAGATTGAAGGCAAAAGGAGAAGGGGAAGGCCAAGGATGAGATGGTTAGACAGCATCACCGATGCAACGAACATGGAAATGAGCGAACTCAGGAAGATAGTGGAGGACAGGAAGGCCTGGCGGGATATGGTTCATGGGATCACGAAGGGTCGGACACGACTTAACGACTGAACAACAACAAAAAATGGGGTGGACACATCTTGGCACATAGCAGACTTAACAGTCATTAATGCTGCAGTGCCTTGAATACAGAAAACTCCCTACAAGTTGGAAACAATTGCTCTGATCTTAGGTATATCCCAGTAATCCAATTTAGCTACAGTATACCCAACACCTGCAGCTTTTTTAGCTTTGTCGTGGATTTGGAAGGGAGAGGTGCATGAACTACAAGGGAATCTCATCTCAGTCTTGGTGTGTCAGATCAGACCAAAGAACTTCATTATTTAATTCCTAGCAAAATATTTGTTACTAGAGGGGTGAATAAAGGGCTTCACTCAAAGGCATGCTGAAGCGGCTTTGCCTTTGATTCCTCCTAAATTGATAGGTTTTG
Organism: Plestiodon gilberti rubricaudatus; assembly: GCA_026170595.1. Lineage (NCBI taxonomy): Eukaryota > Metazoa > Chordata > Lepidosauria > Squamata > Scincidae > Plestiodon > Plestiodon gilberti. The sequence continues at coordinate 82,665,377 of JANXHW010000004.1, read as the reverse complement.
CTTCTTCCTGTCAGTGGAGTCCCAGATTACAGCCTGTCTACTTTGTCCTATAGAACTCCATGTGAACTGTTGAAACCTGTCTTACAGCCTTATCCTGTGCAAAGATATGCAGCCGGCCGCAGTATCCAGCGCCGACCTCAGGAGAAGGGGGCATTTGTCCCCATCCCCGGATGCCTGGCCCCAATGGATGTACATTGGCTCTGGAACATAAGAAGAGCCCTGCTGGCTGGATCAGGCCAAAGGCTCATCTAGTCCAGCTTCCTGTATCTCACAGTGGCCCCACCAGATGCCTCAGGGAGCACATAAGACAACAAGATACCTGTATTCTGTTGCCACTCCCTTGAACCTGGCACAAGCTGGAGTATATCCAGGGAAGCGGCCCCGGCGGGGTAAGAGCGGCCCAGGCCAGGATCAGGCCTGGGATATTGGCAGAGTGTACTGCTGATATTCCCGACCCATCCTAGCCCGGCCCACCCAATGCCCTCCTCCCCCGCCGCCCGGCCCTCCCTTCCCCTGCCCCTGCGCCAACCAGTGCAGGACTTACCTGCACCAGCGGCTGCAGGGTCAGTTGGGAAGTGGAGTAAAGGTTGACAGCCTCCGCACCAGCAGCCACCCTTACTCTCCGTGTGTAAAAAACACGCTTTACAGCACGTCCCAGCGCCTGTGGAATGTGCGCTACACGGGCAGATACTTACGCAGGATTGAGTAATTAATAGAGACCTGCTGTGGTGTCTTTTTCAGTAAGGTGAATAATAACACTTCAGTGAATAATAACACTGAGCAGCACCATTGAGTCTGACCTTAGGGGAAGGGCTAGTCATTCATGCACCTGGGAATATAACATGCATGCTCAGTAATTTATATGACTTTTTAAAAAAGAGCTTAGTAACTGAAATGGCATAGAATCCCGAAAAACTTTGATACTAGGAAGATGTTTATTTGGTTTTCAAATCACACACACACACACACACACACACACACACACACACACACACACACACACACACACGAGAAAAGGATATTACCTACAAATACAGATGAGAAAGAACTTAAATTTAGCAAGCTTTAGAACTGCAGATGCAATTGAATAGGAGTTATCCAAGTGAGTAATTTGAAATTTGAAATTATTAGACTTTTTTTTCTATGTGTTTTGGTTTTTCCTTCCACAAAGAGGAAACAGGAACTATCCATAGCAACATTCCATTTCCACCTTCCCTTGTTAATAATTGCCAGATATCAAAACTGTACACACTGTCCTATAAATTTGCAATTGCAACTGTCTCAGTATTGATTGACATTGATGTAAACTAGCATTTCGCTATTCCCTAATTTTGCTGGCTGCCCAAAGCAAAATATTCCCTTTTTAAAGAGCAATTTGCATGCTTTTAAGCAACCAGCAAATACTTGAATTCCTGTCATGCATAAAGAAAATTAGTCCTGTTTGGAACTGGCAATAGCAGAACAGCTTTTAACTGGCTGTGTAGGCTACATTAGCAATATATGATCCAGATCTCACCGTACTGAAAAAGAAGCTGGCTGAACATGTGTTCCGTTGGCACAGGCCCTAAATAAGATTGGGCTGTAAGGCACAAATGACCAGAGGTCTGTATTATTTACAAGAGGTTGAAGGTGATCAATCATCACACTACTAACACCTGACAACCCAATTGCAGTAATGGATCCGGGAGAATCCACAGACTGTGAACCTGGTTCTTAAGTAGAAGTGCAATCCTATCCAAAACATTGAATGCCCACACCTGGCTCAGCAGGACTCACCCACCCCCACTGACAGTACTCCCATCATACTGGGTTTTAATCACTGGCGTCGCTGAAGGTGGGGCGGAAAGTTCTGCAGCTTTCCGCCCCACCGTTACTCTCCGGTATGAGGCGCCCCGCCCCCTCGTTGTAGAAGTCCGTCAGCGGAGAGAAAGCAATGCACAGGGACTCTCCTGCGCGTTGCTTTCTCTCCACTGACGGGCTCCTATGATGAGGGGGCGGGGCGCCTCGTATCGGAGAGTAACGGTGGGGCAGAAAGCTGCAGAACTTAGCTTTCCGCCCCACCTCCAGCGACGCCAGTGGTTTTAATTTCAGTTCTTCACACTGAAAAGGAGGTAATTTGTACCCAGGCAATTGAAAGGGAGTAATTTGTACCCAGGTAATTGAAAGGGAGTAATTTGTACCCAGGCCTGGGGTCCAAAAGGAAGGTGCTTCAGGCAGCCTTCGCTGGCACTGACAATAATGACTTGGTCCTGGCCTCCAAGTCCCACAAGGCAAAGCGGTGCAGAGCTACTATGGAGGCCTGCGTACTGTAAGGGAGGGGCATGAGTTTTGTCCCTGGCTTTACTAAGATAGCAGGTTTATCTATATTGTGAATTAGCATAAACAAAGATATTCAAATCAGATGTGCTTTCTTATCTCTGATCTTTTATTTATTTATTTAACGGATGCCAATCCCACCCCCTTCCAGGCCTGATCCCACCGCCCCCCCATCGCTACCTTTTCCCTGCCCCCATTTCACCCACCCCGGTTGCTGCTCTCTTCTGCCCCATTTCACCTCCTCCTTTGGGAAGGGACACAAAAGAAACTTTGTACCTAAAAAATCCTCTCAGGGGCCCTGACATTATGGCCCTCAGACTCCAGTTGAAGACTTTCACTCCCTGTGTCGGATGAAACAAAAATGAAATATAGGCTGGGTACCATCTAGAACATCCTTTTTTCCCCTTGTTGTAGGATCTTTGATGTATAATTCTTTATAAAGTGAGACAAATTCAGCTAAAATTTCTTCCTGTGTTTTGACACAAACGGTATCTTTTTTTTTCTTAATGGAGGTATAATCCTCTCCTTCTGTCTCTTGGCTACTATAGCTGCCAACAAGTTCTTCAGTAACTCTTCTTTAAAAAAATGAATTATATTTGGGGAATAACAGTGATTGTTCAATTTTCAGCTCCATTAGTTCAGATTCTTTTTAGCTAACTATGTTTTCTGAAGCATTTTGTGTTTTTAAAATCTTATGACCCATTTCCGAAGTATAAACTTCTGTTAGGATATTTTTCCTTGTTATTATGAAACTCAAGAATAACAAACCAATCCCTAATGACTACCATCCCATATCTCAAACTCAATACTTACTTATCTTTCCATTATTATTTTCCACAAAATAAAGATCTAGCTCTATCGAAACTGCTTGATCTATTTCCATATTTTATAAGAGCATTATGTCTCTTTCATTCAATCCTTATATGCATCTATATAAAGGTTAAAGTCAATATCTATCTTTCTGTCCTACAATATATGAGAGATTCCACAACAAACGTTTGTAGTAGACACTTCTCTCTTGGAGTATGTCCCAGTGGAGTACGTATGTCCCAGACCACAGTTAGGCTGCAGCACTCACTTATGTCCTAATCGTACACCCCAGTACTTTATGCTATGGAGCTGCACTGCTGGCTTGCATGCTGCAAGGAATGGTGTGGGGTGGGACTAGACAGCCCAGGATAGGTAAAGGTAAAGGTATCCCTTGACAATTAAGTCCAGTCATGTCCGACTCTAGGGAGCGGTGCTCATCTCCGTTTCAAAGCCGAAGAGCCAGCAGTGTCCAAAGACATTTCCATGGTCATGTGGCCGGCATGACTCAACACCGAGGCGCATGGAACGCTGTTACCATCCCGCTGACGTGGTACCTATTAATCTACTTGCAATTTCTTGCTTTCGAACTGCTAGGTTGGCAGGAGCCGTCACACGGATTCGAACTGCCGACCTTTCGATTGACAGCTCATGGTTCAGTGGTTTAACCTAAGTATTATTATTATTTTTTACTTGACCATCAATTGGTCTTCTTTGGCTGACAATTGGTAATCAGCGACTCTTTTGCTCTTTTGTGGTGACATAACAGGACTTACATCAGCAGATTGCTAGATCCACTGCTGTAGGCCCTGCTTTGGATTAGACCATTACTTACTTATTCCTTTCCCCTCCCCCCAGATTTCCACTGTCTAACCTATAATGCTTGGCAGACAGAAGGTACCTGAGGTGAGAAAAATAATTGGTGTCTGCCAACTCTCATCCCCAATACAGGGAAGCACCGACCCTTTTGACTTGACCTTAACTGGAGAAAGTTGATTAAAATAATATGACTGAACCAAGCTCTGCAAATGTGTTTACTCACATATAGACAGGGGAGTTGGGAAATCTTTTCCAAAACTTAATCCTTCAGGCAATTTCCTAAAGGCGGCCTTTGAAGTGGGAGGAAGTCCCTTTGAAATGCTCTGAATGGCAATGTGATGCTTAGAACAAAACAGGGGAGAAAAAAACTGAAATATCAAAAGGATTTTGACCTACATTAAAGAATGTTAAACCAGCCTGTTATAATGCACTGAAGATTGCAGCCTGTTAGAAATTTAATTACAAGAATAAAACCCTGTGTCAATACAATACAGAAAGTAGTCAGAAGGCTGGTGATGGAAGGCTGGCATATATGTTAAAATTCTCAAGAGAGCCTATGATAAGTGAAGTCATAAAATGAAGGTCAACAAATGAGTGCTTTTGTAGGAGCAGTTGGATTCACACTGAATTTTCACTGAATTGATCTCACACTAGACCAGTGTTTCCCAAACCTTTTCAACCGGCGGCTCCCTTGACCATTATAAACCATTGGCCGTGGCTCCCCATTACATTACGTTGATGCCTGCCAATTGGCACTGCACTGTTTTCCGAGAGGATTCCGCGGCACTCCGCGGCTCCCCTGGCTGGTATCTGCGGCTCCCCTGGGAGCCACGCCTCTCAGTTTGGGAACCACTGCACTAGACCCTCGGCCAGCAACTGTTGTTTCAGTATGGGCCAAGACTTCAGCTGCACAAGAGCTGAAGGGCCAGCACTGCTGCTTCCCCTCACTGACCCATTCTCACAAGAGCTGACACAGCAAAAGTGTTGTTTAACCTTCACCTTCCCAATGTGAGCAGCAGCAGAAGCTTAGACAGACTCCTTGCTTTAGGCCCTTTTGGCTGAGGCATGTGAGATGTGACAGGAGTGAGTAGCCAACAGGTATAATTAGAGGACCCTCTTGTTGTTCTTACCACGGGAAACAGGGTAAAAAAGCCCTTTTCCTGGGCCTCACTTTGGAAGAAAGTATCTGGGCAGCATAATAGTGTGTGAGAGGTGGGTCTTTGCAATTAGGACCTATGATGGGAAGTCTTGGAGGAAGGAACAAAATATTGCTTCACCTCAACCCAAATGCCCACTTCCAGGATACAGATAAGCTGTGCAAAGCTCAAGAGAGCCCCTGCCAGTCAGCATACACAGTTCTGGGCTAGATGAACCATGGTTCAAGTCAGTACAGTGTAAGGCAGCTTTGCATATGGATAGTAGCTGTTGTTACACACTGGTTTTTAGCCAGATAAATCGGTATGTGCTGAGTCAATGTCATGAAAGTTCATGTCACTAATCTACATCACAGGGAGACAAACACTGTAAGTGTGGAGGGAAGTGGGGCTTCAGCATGCATCCGAGCAGAGGCAGGGCTTCAAGGCACACATCCATAGTTGCTGTACCAAGGTATGGCATCCAGACGTCGAACATGGCCTGAACAGGGTCCCAAGCAGGCCAATTCCCTCTTCCTCCCCCCCCCACATATTCTTCCATCTTTTTTCCAACTGACACCTTCTACATCCTTTGGCTTTTGGAGGCCAGGAGTGTGCACAGAGTATGGCATATGCTCCATATGAGTGTGCACAGAGTATGGAAACCACTATTTTATTTTGGACTGCTCTTGATTTGCTGCCAATCTGAATGGCACTCAACCTCCTGAATTTACTCTTTATAGACACAGGCTAGCAAAATGGTTGGGATTACCTTTTTACTAATATGTTGTCACTCTCAAATACGTGGGATAGATTTACAACAAAAGCATGAATCTTTTTCCTTCAAACACATGTTGGTTCTTACATACCTTCAGAGCCGTCGCTCCGGTAGGGGCGGGGCCGTAAGTTTCGCTCCGTCCTAGTCCCGTTTACCAAGTGAGCAGGAGGCGGCCCCGCCCCCTCTCTGTCGGAGCCATTCCGTGAGGAGAAAGCAGCAGGCAAGAGACCCCCTGCCTGCTGCTTTCTCCGCACAGGAATGACTCCGACAGGGAGGGGGCGGGGCCGCTTCCTGCTTGCTTGGTAAATGGGACTAGGACGGAGCAAAACCTATGGCCCTGCCCCTACCGGAGCGACGCCTCTGCATACCTTCTGATACCTACGCACATCTGCTCAAAATATTCATAATAAAACATCATGGCTAGCAATCTTGTCATCTGAATAATAATTAACAATAAATGCCGCATATTATGTGATTCAACATTTGGCACATTTACAAGGGGAAAACATTTTTTTTTACAAGATAGCATCTACTCATTGCAACTACCATGTTGATCTAAATATACCAGCATGTTTGCTACATGGATCTATTACTCAGGCTTTTCTGTGTGCATCATTAGTGGGAACAAGGTTAGTACACAGTATCACAAACAGGAAACTATAGCCAAGATTAATTTATTAGGGATGAATGGCTGAGCAACTAAAGATCACAGACCTGCCTGTCTAGCATGATGACCATGGCATGTAGATTGACAAAGCAGACTGAGACAAGCCTCGTGGGCAGCACCCATGGCAACTACTGCATCATTTTAATGGATCTTGTACAAGATACCTTCCAGTTAAATTGTTGTCACCTTTGGTTTGTGGATCAATTATTGGTGGTACGCATTAGTGAAATGAAAGTCATTTGTCTAATAGGAAAGGTACATGGTTATTTTGGAAAATGGAACCCTATAAGGCAGTTTAGAGTTATTCTGCACCTTTTGACTGGTGTAGTGGTTTGGGAGTCGGACTTAGACCTGGAAGATCCAGGTTCAAATCCCCGCTCAGCCACAAAGCTTCCTGGGTGACCTTGGGCCAGTCACTATCTCTCAGCCCCACCTACCTCACAGGGTTGTTGTGAGGACAAAAAAAAGGAGGGGAGGAAATATGTACACCACTCTGAGCTCCTTGGAGGAAGGGCGGTATAAAATGTGAAAAATAAATAGAATAAAATGTCATCAATCAGACCAATGGAGATTCCATCCAAACTCTTATCACTTACAGCGCAATCCTGTGTAACTCTTGCACCGTTGTAACAGTAGATCCACTGGTGTAAGCGCACTTATGCCAGTGTAACTTGCCGTACGCCGATGGACGCAAAACGGCAACCAGCGTAACACCTCTCGGACACCGTGCACACGCAGTTCGGACGCCAGCACAACTCTGCCGGCACAGGGGGCATTCTGGCGGTGTACAAACGTCCCCAGAATGCCCCTTGCACCGGCGGAGTTGCGCTGGCATCTGTCCTGCATCTGAACTGCACATGTGCGACGTCCAAGAGGGGTTACCCTTACATCCCGGAAATAAATACGCCAAACAACGCTTCTTTGGATTGAATGGTCACTTTATTTTTAACAATATGAAGACCTGCAAAGGTAACAACTAACTAGGGGTATCTAACCACCCCCTTTTGCGTGCGGATACTGGTCGGGGGAAGACAGCACTAGCTGTTTACCTCCCCTGCTTATCTGGCGTAAACACCCAGGCTCCAGGCCCCTTCGGTCACCGCCCGACGGGCCTATCACAGCCAACCCTGAAAGGTGAAGACAGCTGAACAGTGCAGGTAACCATACTAGCTACGCCAATGATGATACCTCCCTGCTCCAGCCAGGTGGTCAGCCAGCCAGCCTCACCGACCCGGGGGTAACAGTGTTGTAATGAGCGGTCCTGGCTTACCACCTGACCTTGCCGAACTCCAGGTGCACGCCGAGTCCCTAACCACCTGCCTACCCCTATTCGCACGCCGCCTGCCAGGTGACCAACTGACTAAACCCCCTCCCCATGACACAGTCCGAGGTAGGCGAAAAGACCGCCAAAAGCAAGCCAATCAATTGGCGGCCAAAAATTCCTACCTGGCCCCCCAAAGGGCAACCGGCTAATCCCAGACTATGCATAGGGAGGGCGGGAGGGTGTTGCTTCCCAGACGCCGACTGAGGGAGCCGCAATAACGCGCAGCTCCCTCGTGCCGGCGTCTAAACCACGTGATCCGGCCAGCCAATCAGCTGGCCAGAATCCCGGAGGAGGAGCGTCGCTGGACGCACCCCTCCCCGGAGCAGGGCAAACGCTCCCGGGACGCGAGGTGCGTCCCAGGAGGATTACACTGGTGTACGCACGGCAAGTTACACTGGCATAAATGCACTTACACGGGTGGATCTACTGTTACACCGGAGCAAGAGTTACACAGGATTGTGGTGTTAGACTTGGTTTTCTTAGGATTGATAAAATAATTTGCTTATTCTGAATAATTACTAAGCAGAGGCACAATCCAGAAAACTGTTCAATGAGACTTACTCCCAGGAAACTGTGTATAGCAGTACAGTCTTAAACTCTTTACAGTCCCATTGAGTTCACTGAAAGATGTTTTCGATACCTGTTGAGCTCTTCCAGAAGAATGGAAGGACCTTAAAAATGCAGTTAGGATTGCATCAAATGTTAAAATACAAATAGTTTTGGTGGGAAAGGTCAGGTTTTCGAGACTGAAATATTCCACAAACACCACCCTTGCTCACCTTGCTTGAAGCCCTGGTTCTCTGCTACTTCCGTACCCTTATTATTTTTTTCTCCAAATCAGTCTTCCTCCAATGAACAACAATGTCATCATGTAGCCAAATCTGATAGGTTTTGCATTTGCCCATGATGACACTGGCATTGAAGCAATGGCCTATTGGGTGTGCAGGAAGTCTCACTCTGAAGTAGTACTGCTGCCTGAATGTTGAGTACCAGGAAGGGGAAACTGCCTGAATGTTTGATGTGGGTGGCCACACTGTGCACATGTTCAGAGCCCATGAGAGAGGCGTACGGTAGAGGAGGTAATTTGTACCTGGGCCCGGAGTCAAAAAGGGGGCCCAGGAGCAAAAGGAGGGGCCCCAGAATATTTTCTAATCTCACCTACACTCGACCTGGGCCTGTGGAAGAAAAGGAAGAGAGACTTCAACCGGGAGGCCAAGTCTACCAGGTGGATAGATCTGGGCTCTGCATTGGGAAGTCCAGTAAACCTGAAGATTTTTCCAGCTGCCTTCCCCCTGCCCCATGTTGCCCCCTCCCTGCCCCCATTCCACCTGCCCTACCGCCACCCTTACACCACCCCATTTTGTCCCTCCCCCTTTGAGAAGGGACCCAAGAGAAACTTTGTACCCCCTGATAAAATTCTTCTTGGAGGCCCTGCACATGTTTGTTCCTTATAGACCCCAAGCAAACCTGGTGAAAAGTGGGGAGTAGGCAGATGTCATTCACAGGAAGTGAAATGTGTTCTGGCTCAGACCTACTTAAAAAGTTTTAATTTGGTATAGAGATGCACTAGTATTTTATTGTGTCCACTACTGTGGCATCCTGCCCATTTAACAGGAGATTTTAATGCACATATGGATTAGTTTGCCAGTTGGAAGGGAATTTTTTAGCAGTGTCAAACTGTCCTGAAAATGTCAGTGTGGCTGCAGTTCTCAACACAGAAACTGAAAGAAAGTTCTACTGAAACCAATTACATTCATTTGCAGATATTCTCTGTATATTTAATTGAAGTAAGTCCAGATAAATAGAAGGAAGTGAAATTTACTTCTGGATAAACACATGCTGTATAGGTGCTGTATAGGTGTTGATAGTAGAATTTATGTGAACTCCCTATGTAACCCCTTTCATTTTTAAAATTACCCTTACACACACACACACACCAAATTGAGCACACCAGACAATAGCACGATTTGGAGATTTGGTCACTTTATTTAAACATTAAAGACCTGCAGAGGAAGAAACCTAACTATGGGATCTCAAACCACCCCAGGCGTGCGGGCTCTAAATCGGGGAAATGGCCCTGGCCGTCTACCTCCCCCAGATCTTATCTTGGTGTAATATCCTGGCTCCAGGCCCCCTCGGTCACTTCCCTGAGGAAGCCTATCACAGCCAACCCCCAAAGAGGTTGAGACAGCAGATCAGTTCATATTCCCATACTGGCCAGACCATTGATGGTATTAACTCACTCCAGTCTGGGGGTTTGCCAGCCAGCCTCACCAACCCGGTAAAGTGTTGTGTATGAGCGGTCCTGGCTCACCTTCAGACTTTGCTGCCTCACGATGCATGCCGGGCAGCGACTGAGGAGCCCGGCCACGCCGCAGCGTTCCTCCGTCACTGCCCAGGCCATGTGACCATCTCGCAGCCAATCAGCTGGCTGGGAGATCGTGCTATTGCTCTGGGGTGCTCCGAGGAGGCAGGGCAAAGCCTCCGAGATGCTAGGAGCGTCCCAGAGCAATTACATTTAATGTGAAAAGCACAAGACAAAATAATTTAGGAGACTCAACCCATTCTTTTTACACTAAGGCAGAGGTTCTCAAAGTGTGCGCCATGGGACGTGAGCCAGCTGAGCTGCCTGGCAGTGCAACCGTGATGCAATGCAAGAGATCATGGAGCAGAGGCTCCGCAGTGCTTTCTGCGCATTGCATTTTTGTGGCTCTGGTGGGTCCTCCCATCTGCCCTGACCCCTTTACATTGGATTTGAAGGTTGTCTATAGCTACAGAACCTGGAAATAAGTGCCAATGACATCATCATGTTGTACATTTTCACGTCATCGGCACTTATTTCCAGGTTCTGTGACCGGTGCCAGTAGAGGAGGGGCATCATGTTCCTGGTATATTTGAGAACCACTGCATTAAGGGATAAATCAAACATCAGCCACTGGAGGCATAGATTCAGCAAAAGCTAACCACTCATGCAGCACAGTCCTGAGCATGTTTATTTGGCAATAGGTTTTGTTGGGTTCCATTGAACATACCCCCTAGGAAGTATCCTGAAGACTAGAGTTCAGGAGCATAACAAGCTCCCATGCCACCCGACATGATGACATCACTTCCAGGTTCGAGTGCTTGCAGCGAGCAGAATGCGAGGACTGCCGATTGCCAGCTGCTTCCATGCACCGCTCCTTCTCTGCACGATCATTCCCCAGTGCAGAAGTTACACAGGATTGGTCTGTAAATCTGATGAGAAATCTGATGATGAGAAAGGTTTATCTAGATACAGAAATAAATAAATAAACCTCCATTACTAGGGCAACCAAGAAGTCACATTGGGGCATCTCCCCCAGGAAAAGGCAGATGGAGCATGCTCAGAATGTATGGAGGGCTTTAAAAACAATGTGGGAGCTCAAGTCTGAGTGTTCTTTCTGGTTTCCTTCTGCATGTCAGATGAGATGGAGGGACCCAGGGAAGCTCCAAGGTGTAAGAGGGCTTGGGTACCGTCCCCTCCACCTACAGTAGACTCAACCTCCCTCTGAGGTTAATTACAAAGCCAGGCCTGGCCAGAGGACTGGAAGAGACCCCCCCCCATTGCTCCAGGGACATGCAAGTACTACTCCCCCCTTTGTAATTCGTAAAGGTAAAGTGGCCCTGTTCTTTGCATGAGGTCTCAATAAGACCTAACTTCCTCCAAGGTGTTCCCTGGTCATATGCTGTAGAGCCAAACAACATTTCAGGTGGCCCTTATGAATGCAACTTAATGAAGCTTCCTCTAACACAAGCAACTGGGTTTTGCCACCTCGTTTCCTACTCAAAAACCTGCCCTGTAGTGACAAGCATTAAGTTAATGGCAAAACACTTCTCATGACTGCGGATGAGCAAGAAGAAAGTGGTATGACCATTAATGTTTATTATCAGGCTTTTCAGCAGTGTAATAGCTAAAGTGGTTTCTGCTTTAAAACTCTCCACCGCCAGCTGGAGAATCAGAAAATGGGTACGAAGCTTTAATTAACTGTAAAAGCTAAAGTGAACTGCATCGTACGATACCTGGGGATTTTAATGAAGAATGTACATATGTTCTTCCTGCTAATTGAGGATGAGCTACATTTTAAGGGATTATATCCCCTGAGGTTCGAGAGTAAGAGAGACTGGAGAAGAGAAGAATTTTAAAGGCCTCAAAGTAAACTTTTGCTAATGGTCTGCCCTTTGCAAGGAGAAGTTTATTACTGAGTTATCTTTGAGCTGAATTACTGAAGATGTGAAAGGCATGATGTGAATTTTTTACAAAGAGGACTTGTAGGGTCTGTAATCTTTTTCACATGTCCAGAGCATGAAAGTTGGAAAGGTCACCATGCCGGCTCCCACCCCTTTCGGTTCAGCAGGAGAAGTACTTTCATAAGGAATTTAAAAAGGAAGTCAACCAATCTTTTCCTTGAACAGCTGCTGTGGCATAATGGTTTAGCAGTAGCAACTGCCCTGCGTTAGTTGCCCCTGGAGCCATGGGTTCCAAATCCCACTGTCCTCCATGCCAGAAAATAGAAAGGGCTAAACATTTAATAGAGGAGGAACCACAGTTCAAGATGATCCACAGTTCATTGGTAAAGCATATGCTTTGCAAGTGGAAGAGCACAGGTTCAGTCTCTGGTAGAAATTTACAGTTTTGGAAAATTTTATAAAGTCGGGGATGCTCTGATCAGTGGCATTGCTAGAGTGCCCCAAGGGGGGCAGGGTGATGATGCGTTTTGCATCATCGCCCCTCCCCCTTCACTCCAGGAAGGCTTTAAATGAAGCCTTCTGAGAACAAGGGCGGGCGAGCCCATCCGCAGTGCCAAAAATGGTGCAAAAACTCTCCGCAGCTGCAGAAGCAACCACTCCGGCTGCAATACAGCAGCCACGGAGCAAAAGGCTGCTTCCGTGGCTCCTCCTCACAAGGAGAACATGACCCAGGGCACAGCACACCCCTGGCCCCACTTTGGCTATGCATTTTTGTCTGCTTGTTACAACAAACGTCTAAGGTTGTGAACTTTTTGCTACATCCTGTCCCTGTGCCTTTAATGGAGGCTTGATCCACAGACACTAGCAAGCAATGGTGCCCATTGCTATGTTGTAAGCCTGCATTAATTAAAGTATCACCTTCATATTAAGCTGCACTAACTAAACCTTCAACTTCATAATAAATTGCTGGCAATCCTACTAGAGGCGTTTCTACAGTACGGGTGGCACCGTAAGTTCCACCTGGTCCTAGTCCCTGTTTACAAACCGTAACGAGGAGGCCACGCCCCCTCTCCACCGAAGCCATTCCGTGCAGTGAAGGCTCCCTGCCCGTCGCTTTTGCCACGCGGAATGGCTCCGACAGTGAGGGGGCAGGGCCTCCTTTTTCCGGTTTGTAAACAGGGAGTAGGATGGGGTGCAACTTACGGAACCATCCCTACCATAGAAACGCCTCTGAATCCTACAATATCACTGCCTGAGGGAACGAAGACAGTGAACCTTGTAGGGTTGTATAGAGGAAGGATAGAGGACAAAATGAATGCAGTGCCTAGTTAGTGACAGCACCCGTCTCCCTTGCTCTCTTCATCCTTCTTCTTACTGGGTTGATCAAGAATAAACAGGAACAGGTAGGTTGCTGTCATCACCAAAGGTAGAAGGCCCAGACATAAAGATGCTGCCTTGAAAAGCCTCTCTCTCAGAGGGTTCCAAAATCCAGGGAATCCCTCTAAAATATGCCAGTAGCAGAATGTGATCGTCTGAGAGACATGACAACCTGCTCCCTCTTGAGTGTTCTGAGACCAGACAGGTAAAACAGTAAAAATACAAGAAGTTTATTAAAAAGCTGAAAGATCAAACAATGGAGGGAAAATGCAAGGTTTGGGACCCAGCTTCTTATAACTTACGTTGTGGGCATTACCCTACTTTATGTGATGGACTTACCTTTGGGGTCACCAAAGCCAGTTGAATTATCCGCATGATTTTCTGAATTTCCCAAATCAGTCATTGGCTAAGGACTCAGGACATCCTGGTGATGTCACTGGGTGAGATGAGTGGTGACTGAAGAAACAGCCTATCTTTGAAATGTTCTCCCCAGGGAGACTCGCCTGGTGCCTGCTCTACTTTTTGCTGCCTGTTTTATCTCTTGTTTTAAATCCTTTTTTACGTTGCCTTTCAATCTAAATATTCTCAGGGCATTTCACAATAATAGGAATAGTGCACAAGTAATAAGTAAAACAAAAATTAAGGCTGCATTCCTATGCACACTTACCAGGAAGTAAGCCCCATTGAATACAGTGGAATTTTACTTCTGACCAAGCATGCATAGGATTGCACTGTAAGACATTAATAATAATAATAATAATAATAATAATAATAATAATAATATATTCTATAGCTTTCCATTTTAAGAACATATTTGTTACTATATGGAAATATTAGGGGAAATATTTGGCAACTGAAGTTAGCTGAACTTAGAAATTTTCCTTTTTTTAATATATTTATATTTTATTAATATATTAAAACATAAAAACAATACATATTTCATAAAGTTAAAGCAAGCACGAAGCAATACATCCTACTAGCATACTATTCACTATTTTTCTGCATATAATATCCAACTAAGCCAAAATAACACCCACATTCTATTCATTAAATCCGCATATCATCACATCGTTGTTCTCTCTCTCTCTCTTAAAAAATCAATAAATGGTTTCCAGTTATTCTCGAAAAGGTTAACTGACTTTTCCTTAATTAAAATTGTAAGTTTATCCATTTCAGCATAGTCCAAAACTTTCAGCCACCAATCTTCCAGCGAAGGTATCTCCGAATTCTTCCAATATTGTGCATATAAAATTCTTGCCACAGCTATCATATATAAAAACAAAGTTTGAAATTTTTTGCCTACATGATCATCCCACATACCCAACAAAAAGGTTTCCGGTTTCATTTTAACCTTAATCTTTAAAATCAACTCAATCTGTTTATGAATCTGAGTCCAATACTTCTTTGCTTGGGGGCATGTCCACCACATATGGTAAAAAGTTCCTTCTTGCTTTTTACATTTCCAACAGCTATTCGTCACCTTCTCATACATTTTTGCTAATTTGCTTGGGGTTATATACCATCTATACATCATTTTATACATATTTTCTTTAATATTAACATTTAACAAATTTCAACTGCTTTAACCATAGTTGTTCCCATTGTTCCATTAAAATAACATGACCTACATTTTTCGCCCAATGAATCGTATATTCTTTAATCTGTTCTTCTTCTGTCTCGAACTTCAAAAGCAATTTATACATTTTTGAGATTACCTGGTCTTCAGATTTTAATTGTACCTCCAGTATTGATTCTTCTTCTACAAATCCATATGCCTTCTTGTCCACTTTAAATCTTTCCAAAATTTGAACATATACAAACCATTGGCAATTAAAGTCTTCTTCCATTAATTTTTCTCTTGACTTTATGGTACAGTCTCCTTGTGAAAAATTTAATAAATTCTTGTATAATAGTCCTTTCTCTTTTGGCACACTGCTTCCACCAAAGTGTGCTTCATATGGTGCAATGCATAGTGGTATTTTCTCATAAAACCTCATTTTATATCTGTTCCAAATTCTCCATAATGCATGTCTAACATAATGGTTTTTAAATTATAAATTTGCTTTCACTTTATCATACCACAAATACCCATGCCAACCAAATGTCAAGTCAGAGCCTTCTAACTCCAATAATCTTCTATTTTGTAAATACACCCACTCTTTCAACCATAAAAAACAACATGCTGCATAACATACTTTCAAATCCGGTAGTCCTAATCCTCCTCTCTCCTTTGCATCTTGAAGAATCTTGTATTTCACCCTTGGTTTTTTCCCTTGCCAAATAAATTTAGAAATGTCTTTCTGCCATTCTTTAAATGGTGCATCAGATATAATCACTGGTATCGTTTGAAATAAGAACATCATTTTTGGCAATACATTCATCTTAATCACCGATATCCTTCCTAGTAAAGACAATTTCAATCTTTCCCATCTTAACAGATCTTTCTTAATTTCATTCCATACTTTAACATAATTATTTTGAAATAATGTACAATTCATACTCGTCAATACAATTCCAAGATATTTAACTTTTTTTCCACCTTAAATCCTGTTTTATTCATCAGTTTCAATTGATCTTGAATCTTCATATTTTTAGTCACTATTTTTGTCTTCTGTTTATTAACTTTAAATCCTGCAAGAAATCCAAATTCTTTTAATTTGCTCATCAACAACTCTATATCTTTTAACGGATTTTCCAGCATTAATACCAAGTCATCTGCGAAGGCTCTTAACTTGAATGTTTCTTTCTTAATCTTCACAACCATGTATTCTTTCATCTTGTCTAATATTTCTATTCAAAACTTCTAACACCAATATAAACAGCAATGGTGATAACGGACATCCTTGTCGCGTACCTTTTTGAATTTCAAATGTCTCAGTCAGCTCACCATTCACTAATACTCTTGCAGTTTGTGTCACATAAATTGAATTTATCCATTTATAAAAAAATTCCCCAAAGTCTATTTCTTGTAAAACTTCTAGTAAAAAAGACCAGTTCAAATTATCAAAAGCTTTTTCAGCATCTATAAATATTAATGCTAATTGCTTATCTATACGTTTGTCAAAATGTTTCAACATATCCACAACAATTCTTACATTCTCCCTCAAATGTCTTTTTGGTAGAAAACCACATTGATCTTCATGTATGAATTTTTGCAACATCTTCTTCATTCTCTCCGCTAAAATTGATGTAAATATCTTATAATCATTATTAAGCAACGATATAGGTCTATAGTTCTTTATACTACTTGAATCTTGTCCTTCTTTTGGTATCAAAGTTAGGTTCGCCTCTTTCCATGAATCTGGCATTCTTCTATTTTGTAAAATTTCATTCATCGTCTGTTGTAAGGGGGTACTTATTACATCTTCTAAACATTTATAAAATCTCCCAGTCAAACCATCTGGACCTGGTGCCTTATTCAGCTTAACTCTCTTTATCGCATCTGCCACTTCTCTAGACATGATCCTTTCATTTAAAATTAATTTCTGATCTTCCAAGACTTTTGGTAAATTTTGCTTTGCCAAATATTCCTTTATTTTTGCAGATTCTACATTCTGTCTTTTATATAAATTTGTATAATAATTTACAATCAGTTTTTGTATATCTTCCTGTTCTGTACATATTTTCTCTGTCTCTTGTAACTTAGAAATAATTCTTTTCTCTCTGTCTTTCCTCAGTTTGTAAGCTAAAAATTTACTTGGTTTATTAGCATGTTCAAAATACCTTTGTTTTGCATACTTCATTTTCATTTCTATTTCTCTTGTTATCATCAGGGATAATTGACTCTGTAAAATTTTAATTTGTTGTAGTACTTTTTTATCACCAGGTGTCATCCTCAACTCTTGTTCTTTCTTCTTCATCTCTTCTTCAATCTTTTGAAACTTAATTTGCCTCTTTTTAGTCCATTCTGCATTTTTTTGTATAAAATATCCTCTTATAAAAGTTTAATCGCATCCCAAACTATTCTTACCTCTGTTCCTTTATTCATATTTAACTCAAAAAAGTCTTTTAATTTGCTTTTAGCTTCTTCTATTATCTCTTCTTTCTGTAATAATAGTTCATTCAGTCTCCATCTATAAGTTTTAATTTTCTTCCTTATTGCCAATGATATCGGATTATGATCTGAAATAGATTTTGCTAAAATCTCTGCTTTAGAAGTCCTAACAGCTATATCCTTTGACACCCAAAACATATCAATTCTTGAACTTGATCCATGTCTCTCTGAATAATGTGTGAACTCCTTAGAGTTCCCATTTTTCTGTCTCCATATGTCCAAAACCCCTAAAGTTTCCACCATTTCAAAAAAACTTTTAGGTAGTTTCCCTTGGTTATGCTTTATTTCTTTTTCTGAGCTTTTATCACTCAACGGAGAGACCACTCCATTCCAGTCACCCAACAAGCAAAAACTACTATAAGAATAGTTTGCCAACAAATTCATCAAATATCTAAAAAAATCCCCTTTTTGTCGATGTGGTGTATACACCCCCAATATTAATGTTTTTATGCCATCTAATGTTACTTCCACTGCCACCCCTCTTCCTTTATCATCTGAAAATATTAATTCCGGCTTCAAATGTTTTTTAACATATAAAACCACCCCATTCTTCTTTTTGATATTTGTTGAAAAACATTCTTCTCCCAAACTTTTCTGGATCAAAAATTTTGTATCACCCTTTTTTATATGAGTTTCTTGGAGGCATATCACATCCCGATTAAGTTTCTTCAAATAATGAAATACTCTTTTTCTTTTTTGCGGAGCATTAGCTCCATTAATATTCCATGATAAAAATTTGTAATCCATCTTTACTGGTCACCGCTTGCAATTGCACCATCTGTCCCTTCTTCTTCTTCTTCTTCTTCTTCTTCTTCTTCTTCTTCTTCTTCTTCTTCTCCTCCATCCTGAACTCTTCCCAAAAACTCTTTTGCTTTCTGAATTGTATCCAATCTGTAGGTTTTTCCATGAAGTTTAACAATCACGCCTTCTAATTTTCCCCACCTAAAGGTAATCATCTTTTTCTTCAGCACCTCCACCAGAAATGCATAATTTTTCCTTTTCTGCAAAATTCTCAACAGGATCTCTTTTAGCACAATGATGTGCCTTCCTTCTACCTCAAGTCGTGATTTGGAATGTTGCTGAAGGACTTTATCTCTTGTTCGTTGTCTCACAAAATGCACCAAGACATCTCTTGGCACTTTCTTTACTGCAGCATATCTTGTATTAATTCTATATGCGTTATCCAAATCCACATCTAGTTCCTCTTGATCTATTTGTAAAAATTCTGCCAGAATCTGTAACATTCTATTTCTTGTATCTTCTCCTTGCTGTTCTGGAATTGCACGAAACTGTAAGGAAGTCTGTTTCCTCTCTTGTTCAGCCAATTCCAACATATCTTGAATCTTACAACTCTCCATTTGAAGATTTATCACTTTATCTTCCTGTGTTTTCATCTTGATATTTATCCCTTGCAAATCACCTTTCATTTCTTTCACAGTTGCATCTAACTGGTACAATTGTTGCTGCAGTTCTCCCTTCATCTTCTGAAATTCTCCCTGCAAAACTCCCAGTTTTGCATCAAATTTCTGTTCCCATCTTGTAAAACATTCTTCCAACTGTTCCGCTGGTCTTTCTGCTCCAGGAGTCTTTGGAGGTGATCTTTTTTCTCTGGGAGGTGATCTTTTTTTCTAATGTATTCCCTCTTTTTCTTGTAGCCATATTTCTAATTTTCACCAGGTGGCAGACTTTCACTTATTCGATTCACCAACAGCTCAACTTCTTAAAGTGTGTGCAGGCGGCAAATACCAACCAAAATAATAATTCTTCGTTCAATAAACCTTGAACCGGAAGCATTCGGTTCTCTCCTCTGTAGTTCTTTACATAACTTCAAACCACAGGAATTCCAAACAAACAATTTTAAAATCAAACAAATCCTTTTCTCTCACTGGAACAGTCCATAGATAGCTTCCTTTGAATATTTCATTCCCTTCGTACTCAGTTACTTCAAACTTCTGTAAGTATCCAAAATTTATTTAAAACTTTCACTGTAATATTATAATATATTGTCTTCCTTCCAAGTTGTATCCTCTTCTCAACAAATCTTCTTTTCTTAAATTAACTCGTTATCTTAGCTTATTTCTTCAATTCTTACTGCAGTTCCTCGCCACTTGCATAAGCAAAGCAGAAGTAAGTGGGAGAGGGCTTGACTTACTATTCGTCTGATTTTTGAGCTCGTTGTTGATCCGATCTCTTCCACGCTCAAACCAAAACAAACCCGATGAGCCTACGCTCTTCGGGAAAGTAATGGGAGCGATCTGAAGATATGTGGTTTATCTCATTGCACACCCTTTTAATCCAGGGTAGAATAATTAAGTCCATCAGACGTGCTCTGTCGGTGTAGAGCAACCGACAGAGCTACCAGCCAGCCATTTCCCCCTACCGGAAGAAATTTTAGAAATTTTCCGTTGCACCTGGAGAAGACAAAGTATGCTTCAACATCAGTGATTTTGTCTCCAAACAGGGGGCACATTTACATATCATTTACATACTGAATAAATGCTTTCTCTGCATGAATCATACATAGATTTTGTACACTAGTATGAATGTAGCAAACAGAAAATCGTTACTGCTACTGTACCTGGCTGTTCTATGTTTGGTATGAAAACATTGTTGGGCTGATGGAAACTGCTTCCGGTTTGCTTTTAGCCTTTACTATTAAACAGTATGTTGGAGAGATGCTAAAAGATAGAAAGGATATGGTAGGAAAGATTGTGAATGTGAATTGGAAAGTTTCAGGGGAAAAAATAACACAAGGTCAGATGTTGTACATTCCGAAAAGCACTTTTCCTGAAAAGTGCCAAAGGGCATTGAATTATACTAACAAATAATACCAAGTCATGGGCCAAAAACTATACCTTTTCCCCTTTATTCACAACATTATGTACTTTATTCACAACATTATGTACACAACATTATGTACCCATCATCTGTTAATCTTTTGAAAGTCTTGATCTCATTGGCAGTTGGACATGTTCCACACAGGTGTCAGGATAACTGTGTAACTTAGGAGGTTCTTGCTGAAACCTGTAATGAAGCCAATACTGTGACATAAGTTAACCCAATAAGGAAACTGTGTTCATAATAGAGCTTTTCCTTTGGGGGGAAATATATATATTCCTTGTCTTTTTTTCTTTCTAGAACCATCACCCTCCCTGTGTTCATACTTCTCATTCACACTCAGATTCCACCAGGGGAGACTGAGGCATGCTATGGCAACCTGGTTCTCATACCTTTGTCCCAACCTGACCCCAAGGGAGCATAATATTGTCACCAGAGGGACAGTTATTGGCCCCACCTCAAGCCTTCCCCCTGCCCAAAGTTAGCTGAAGTGGTAGAATTCGGGACTGTTTCAATTTAGGCTGCAGGTATGGGGGTCAGTGGCATTGCTAATGGGGGCCGGGGGATGCAGTGCCCCCAGTTGACGGCTGCGTTTGCAGTCGCGAAGCATAAATGCACTGAAAACAGTGTGTTTTTCTGGCCAGCCTGCCCTGAGTCCTGGAAGGCTTGAAATTAATGTCATCATTCCCCCCCCCCTTTGGGCGGGCTTTCTCTCCTTGGACTTGCACTAGTGTAACTGCTAATTACTAGTGCAGGTCCCAGGAGATCCATTGTGGGGTGGGTGACTTATGGAGAGGAAAGGGGATTTTGAAGCCTCCCATTCGGTGTGGCTGCACCAGTGGGGGGGGGGAGAGAAAAGATAGGATTTGACTGTCACAGATGTATTTTCCCATGGATAAGAGCATGTTTGGTTGGGCCTAAGTTTAGGATTATTCACTGGAAAAAGAATGTGTGAATTTAAGAAGAAATAGTCAACTACTCATCACAATTACCCTTTAGGAATATGAAATGTTACCTAGGTGGAGAAAGTTTTCCACTCAGCTGTCATATTTAAAATAATTTTTTTCTCTTAATGAGAAGCAGCTATCATTTTCTAGGCCGGCGTGTGTTTGAAATCCAAGCATAAGGGACAGATGTCTGCAGTTTGCTTGCTTTCTGCATCTTCCTTTCCTTGTCTGCAGTATTTTGATTATTTCTCAATCCTGCTGGATTGATTAAAATTGTTAAATAGTTTGCTTTTCATATAGTTCGTTGCAAGCTATAGTTCTTAAGGCTAAATAAGAACCCAGTTTAACAGCCCAATCCTGTGTAGGCTGCAGCGTCCGGCCTAAAGGGTCGACCGCCACATCCTATCGAGTTCCCGGGCTGCCCTGGGGCAGCATGGGAACAACTCGGGAGAAGGGGATGATCATCCCCGTCCCCCCGTGTAAGCGGCGGGAGGCTCGAATGTACATTCACGCCGGCCGTGTCGGCATATCAGGGGCCTGGAGGGAGCTCTGGATAGCAGAGATCTCGGCCCCCAGTATCTCCACCATTCTTTGCCGCCCAGTCCACCCTCCCCCTGTCCCTGCCCCGACTGTTGAAGAACTTACCCGATCCAGCAGCCACAAGGCCAGGGAGATGGCAGGGCAAGTTCTTATGGCACTTGCGCTACACCCTGCCCCGGGAGTTACCTAGGTGGAGAAAGCAGTTACAGTTACACAGTTACATAGGATCATGCGGTGAATGTGGTGCTCCCATGGCAAAACTTCCTTTGGATATTCCAGGTCATAGTTGATGTTCTAGCTAACCAGTGGGCATGGGCGTTGACAAGGAGAAGCGCGCGGGGCGGGCCGCCCGGGGGCGACGCGCGCACAAGGGTGACGCGCATCCCCTCCGGCACTTACATTTTGTTGTTGGAGCTGGGCCCGCCCGCCCGCCCTTGCATCCATTTGGCTCTGAAATGAGCCAAAAACGGTGAGGGGGGGAGCTCCGCGCCTATGCGTGACGTCACACGCGGGGGTGGAGCCACGTTCTTAAAGGTGACACGCGCCCCCGCTCTGGGGTGACACGTGTCCCTGTGACGCGACTGCCCGTGGGGTAGAGTGGATAATGTTCATTCTTGGAAATATATAATAAAATTGGCCATCAGCCAGACGTTTATATAATGACTGTAACAAATGTTGCTTATATGCCTCCCTCCTGCCCATGTTATTGTGAGGGTTGGCACTGATTCTGCCAGCCTGTTGCCCATCAATCTGTTCTTATCTGATGCATTTATTATGCCAACAACCGAACATGTGGGTAGAATGAACTTCAGCAGAAAGAAGCAGGGAAGTTTTAATGGGTTTACTCAAGACCAAGTAGCAAGAACACAGAAAACAATGATTTGGCAAATTCATTACATTCATTCATGTGTAAGTCTTTTCCCTCCTTCATGGATCATTGCCTTGTCATGGCGAAGGGGCTTGCGTAACTCAATGAAGCCATGAGCTATGCCGTGCAGGGACACCCAAGATGGACAGGTCGTAGCAGAGAGTTCTGACTAAAAGTGATCCACTGGAGAAGGAAATGGCAACCCACTCCAGTAACCTTGCCAAGAAAATCCCATGAACAGTACCAAAAGGCTAAAAGATATGACGCCGGAAGATGAGCCCCTCAGGTCGGAAGGTGTCCAATATGCTACTGAGGAAGAGCGGAGGACTATTCCAAGTAGACTCAGAAAGAATGAAGCGGTTGAGCCAAAGCCAATAGGACATCCAGCTGTGGATGTGTCTGAGGTTGAAAGGAAAATCCAATGCTGCAAGGAGCAATACTGCTTAGGAACATGGAATGTGAGGTCTATGAATCAAGGCAAGCTGGATGTGGTCAAAAATGAGATGATAAGATTGAACATTGACATCTTGGGAATCAGCGAACTAAAATGGATGGGCATAGGCGAATTTAAGTCAGGTGACCATCATATCTACTACTGTGGGCATGAATCCCTTAGTAGAAATGGAGTAGCCCTCATAGTCAATAAAAGAGTGGGAAAGGCAGTACTGGGGTGCAACCTCAAAAACGACAGAATGATTTCAGTTCGAATCCAAGGCAAACCATTCAACATTACAGTAATCCAAGTGTATGCCCCAACCACTGATGCCGAAGAAGGTGAAGTTGACCGGTTCTATGAAGACCTACAAGTTGTAGGCTACAACACCTTCTAGAACTAGCACCCAAAAAAGATGTCCTTTACATCATAGGAGACTGGAATGCTAAAGTAGGAAATCAAGGAATAAACGGAACAGGCAAGTTTGGCCTTGGAGCGCAAAATGAAGCAGGGCAAAGGCTAACGGAGTTCTTTCAAGAGAACACGCTGGTCATAGCAAACACTCTTTTCCAACAACACAAGAGGCGACTCTACACATGGACATCACCAGATGGTCAATACCGAAACCAGATAGATTATGTGTTTTGCAGCCAAAGATGGAGAAGCTCTATACAATCAGTAAAAACAAGACCTGGAGCTGACTGTGGCTCAGATCATGAGCTTCTTATTGCAAAATTCAGGCTTAAACTGAAGAATGTAGGGAACACCACTAGACCAGTCAGATATGACCTAAACCATATCCCTTATGAGTATACAGTGGAGGTGAAGAATAGATTTAGGGCATTAGACCTGGTAGACAGAGTGCCTGAAGAACTATGGACGGAAGTTCGTAACATTGTACAGGAGGCAGCAACTAAAACCATCCCAAAGAAAAAGAAATGCAAGAAAGCAAAGTGGCTGTCAGATGAGGGTTTACAAATAGCTGTGGAAAGAAGGAATGCGAAAAGCAAGGGTGAAAGGGAAAGATATAAACAACTGAATGCAGATTTTCAGAGAATAGCAAGGAGAGATAAGAAGGCCTTCTTAAATGAACAATGCAAGGAAATCGAGGAAAACAACAGAATGGGGAGGACTAGAGATCTCTTCAAGAAAATTGGAGATATCAAGGGAACGTTTTGCGCAAAGATGGGCATGATAAAGGGCAAAAAAGGCAGAGACCTAACAGAAGCAGAAGAGATTAAGAAGAGATGGCAAGAATACACAGAAGAACTATACAAGAAAGATCTTAATGTTCCTGATGACCACGCTGGTGTGGTCACTGACCCAGAGCCGGACATCCTAGAGAGTGAAGTCAAGTGGGCCTTAGGTAGCATTACTAACAACAAAGCTAGTGGAGATGATAATATATCCCAGCTGAGCTACTTAAAATCCTAAATGATGATGCTGTGAAAGTGCTGCACTCAATATGCCAGCAAATTTGGAAATCTCAGCAGTGGCCAAAGGATTGGAAAAGGTCAGTTTACGTTCCAATTCCAAAGAAGGGCAGTGCCAAAGAGTGTTCAAACTATCGCACAATTGCACCCACTTCACATGCTAGCAAGGTTATGCTCAAAATCATACAATGTATGGTTGCGAGAGTTGGACCATAAGGAAGGCTGAGCGCCGAAGAATAGATGCTTTCAAACTGTGGTGCTGGAGAAGACTCCTGAGAGTCCCTTGGACTGCTAGGAGATCAAATCAGTCAATCCTAAATGAAATCAACCCTGACTGTTCCCTGGAAGGACAGGTACTAAGGCTGAAACTCAAATATTTTGGCCACCTAATGCGAAGAGAGGACTCTCTGGAGAAGACTCTGATGCTGGGAAAAATTGAAGGCGAAAGGAGAAGGGGAAGGCAAAGGATGAGATGGTTAGACAGCATCACCGATGCAACGAACGTGAAAATGAGCGAACTCAGGAAGATAGTGGAGGACAGGAAGGCCTGGCGGGATATGGTTTATGGGATCATGAAGGGTCGGACACGACTTAACGACTGAACAACAACAAAGTCTTTTCCAGAAACACCGTAGAGATTTTTTATTCAGAGAAGCATTTTGTTGCCAGAAGTCAACAGCTGATTCTTTCAATGGTTAGTTTAATACAGTATATATTTTTCCAGATATAGTAACCTGCTCTGACATTTTGCAGGTAGGGCAAGTTACAATTCCAAATAAATAAATTGGAAAACAAATGTCCGTCTTTCCACAATTTTTTTTGTTTGCATTGCATTCTTTTTGTTTGCATTGCTGAGAGGGATATTCTCTCCATTGGGTAGCCTTAGCTATGCTTGCTTTGTCTTCTGTCTGCCACTTGAAAGGAGCCCTAAATCTTTTGATTTACTACAGTTAGAACTTTATTCTCTCTGCCCCAAGTATGTTGAGATCCTTCCTAGGCTGCTGAACGAAATATTTCATTTCTGGACTTAGTAGTTTATGAGATGTTAGACTTCCCATCTATCACAAAATCCACTCGTATGTCATGGATTGGCTGAGCTCTTTGGTTTGATTGAAATTCTGCAAGCAAAGAACTAAGGCTTTTGTCACTCCGAAGCACCAGAGGAAAATTCTGTAGTAGCACCAAATATTATGTTGCTGTTTTATTTGCTGGGGGGGGGGGAGTACACTGTGGGTATTTAATGCAGTGCTGTTTGGCATTTTGCCTATTTTTTTTCTCCTGACTTAAAATAAACCATATTTTTAGTGTGACCCTAGCAGTTGAAATGTCAACATAATGCTGTCTTTAACATTGGGAGAACACTGCTGACATAAGAGTACAAGGCTATTAGTCAGAATTCAAAAATTTGCTTAGAGCAGTAAGATTGCAAAGAACTCTTAAGTTACTACAGTCATGCTTGTGTAACATCACAGCTCTCCGTGTGAACGACAGGAGGTACCTACAGCCAAGAAATTCCTGGGCGGACCAAGTCCAGTCTAGCTAAACAGCACAATCCTATACAAGACTCAATTGGCTTACTGAAAGGTACGTCCAACTGAGTTCAATGAGCCTTACTCCCCGGAAAGTGTGTAAAGGATTGCAACCTCAGTGTTTTGATGAACCAACCGCTTCAAAGTGTCAATACACAGAATGGCGGAATACCGGCTATTCACACACTATGCTGTATGCACATACAGGTGTCTAAACACATACACATGTTGTTGTGTAAATTACTGTAGGTGAATTCATTTTAAAAGTGAATCTGAGTACTAGATTCCACAAACGAACTACGGTCTAACTACTGTTTACAAAAAGCAGAACAGGTTCAGCTGTTGTAAATGTCCGTACAGCAGTGTTGGTAGCCCGCTGCCGCTACCTGCGGGAGAGCACGTAAGCTGGCTCAGGGGAAGGGTGGTGGGAAGAATAGGGTGGGGAGAGGGAGGAATGGGGGGTTTCTGGGAATGGAGGGGGAGGGTGGGAGGCTAAACATGGGAAGAAGGGTTCATGGCAGAGGTGAGGTTTGAATTGCCATGAGCATTTTCCCACAAGACACCACAGCGTTTTTGAGTCTCATTTGTCCCATTTTATCCTTGAGAAACGCCTCTGAATCCTACAATATCACTGCCTGAGGGAACGAAGACAGTGAACCTTGTAGGGTTGTATAGAGGAAGGATAGAGGACAAAATGAGTGCAGTGCCTAGTTAGTGACAGCACCCGTCTCCCTTGCTCTCTTCTTCCTTCTTCGTATTGGGTTGATCAAGAATAAACAGGAACAGGTAGGTTGCTGCCACCACCAAAGGTAGAAGGCCCAGACATAAAGATGCTGCCTTGAATTGTACCTTATGTTGGAGAATCCCTCTTCTTTCTTTTTTCTTTATGGGTTGGGTTTTTAATCTAGAATTTTCTGTGTCTGGAATTTTCTGTGGATTGATGGGATGATTATCTGCTCATTTTTGGAAGTAATTGTATTGGGAAGAGGGGCTTAGCCCAGGGAACCCCTCCAATTGTTGTTTTTGTTATTATTATTATTGTTCCTGGGCTGGCTGGTGGCAGTGGAGTTACTATTGAAAATCTCTCTCCCCCCCCCTCACTTGGCTATGACACCCATGTTGCTACTTTGCCACTTTTCCATGGCCATCAACAGGCCCAAAGAAATTCTGATACTCCACTTTTAAAAAGAACACCATGCTTTGTTCAGTATGTCCCAAACTGCTATGGCTGACTCCTTTTTAAACTTTTTTTTTATGATTGGCAATGATATGGTAATTTCCACATCAGAAGGAATTTATGCATTAAACAGAGGTAAACTATCAGTCTTTATTTCAGTTAAGTAAACTGGGTGAGGCAGACTCGTGTGTGTGTGTGTGTGTGTGTGTGTGTGTGTGTGTGTGTGTGTGTGTGTGTGTGTGTGAAGATCTCTGTGTTTTAGGCAGTGTCAAATGTCTGTTTCAAGCCAGACTCTCATAAATGCATAACTGTTCTAAACGCCTAGTGCACACATCAACTTGGCATCATTTAGTAGTTTTCGCTTACCATAAACAAAGAATATTGTTTCATCTGTATCTTTAAAAGGCTTGAATAGAACTATTTACTAAACAGCCTTTCAAGCCCTCCTTTAATGTTCCTCTCTTGGGCCATAAAATTTCTCATTAAACATGGAAGATTTAATATGACTAATTAATACTACATCTGATGAGGGCTTTTTTGCTAATATTATTACCATATTAATTAACTAATTATACTGGTTGTAATAAAGTAGAAGCAACATTGCAAGCAGTATTGTTGGCAAAACGTGTTTGGCTTACAGTTGAAATGCATATGTTAGATAAGGATGAAGCAGGCACCTATCTACCCTCAAAAGAGGGGCGCTAAGTCCTCCAAAGACAGCGGAAATCCCTTCCCTTGGAAAGTCAGACATTCTAGCTGAAACTGATGCAATGTTTCATCTGGAAGAGAATAAGAAATTAGAATGTGTGAGCTTTCAGTTATGTTGGTGGTTATGGCAACAAACTTGACATGCTGTTAAAGATGGCATTTCTTCAGGTCTGCATCATAAGTTGTAAAGGATTGAATGAACGCAGCCCATCAACCATGTATGGGGTTGAACAATCAGGGGTATCACTCAGTGGTGTTGTCAGCGGTGGGGGCCTTGGGGTGATGGGCCCCCGGGCGACGGGATCGGTCCCCAGGCGAGGGGGTGCAGCGGCGGTCCGCGGTGGGGCCAATCATTCCGTACTTGGGTGAGGAGCGAGGAGCACCGTCGGCGTTTTCGACCTGCCCGCCCTGCGCCTCTGAGTGCTCGACAACAGCTGCTGCCGTTACGTCACTTCCGGTGCGGGGGGGGGCGGTCATAGGTATGCTACTGGTATCACTAGGGTTGGTGACACCCGGGGTGAGATCTCATGGTGTCACCCCCATGGACCTCCTCTCATTTTAGACCGCACAATGTGGAGCCCTCCTGGGAAATGCAATCCCCACACAAGTCGTGACGGGGATTAGGAAAAACCCACGTTCTACCCCATTTTCTACCAGCAGTGCATTTTCGCATCACTGGTAAGAAATAGACTAGAAAGTCATTTTGGTGTCTCCCTTCCCTTGGGTGACACCTGGGGTGGTCTGTCCCCCACCCCCTAGTGATGTCCCTGAGTCATAATATGAAATATTGTAGGGTGAAGTTCTGTTTAAATGTTTGGGATTGTAACCCAGGCGTGTCACTAGGGCTGGTGACACCCAGGGCGAGATCTCATGGTGTCATCCCCAAGGACCTCCTCCCATGCGCGAGTTGGGAAAAACCCATTTTCTACCAGTGGTGTGTTTTCGCACCACCGGTAACAAATAGAATAGAAAGGCATTTTGGTGTCACTCCTCCCTGGGGTGTCACCTGGTGCAGTCTGCATCCCCCGCACTCCCCTATTGACGCCACTGTGAGCAATATCATGCAATGCTTTCTGGAGACTGCAGAAACAAAGGGATTGACCAGCACCTGGCAGACTACTACAATACATAGGCTGGACTTGTGACTTGGGTGGGTCACAGGCTATGCAGAGCTGCTCTGGAGGCCAGCCTGGTCCAAATGATCTGACATTGTCTGGAAGAAGGCACATTATGTGAATGCTGGGGACAAGCTTGTAGCATCTTATAGTGGCTCCTTAAACTGTGTAAATGGGCTATATAATTCTAGAGTGTAAAGTCAACATAAGTGATGTTACAGTACAGTAATGTTATGGGGCCAGATTTTTTTTTACTACATATACTGATAGGGCCTAAATTGACTGCTGCCCCCATAAAAAAGGGATTGTTGCTGAAAGCTTACTGAAAATGTCAGTTCATTATGTTGCAATAATGAAAAGGACAAGTACACTGGTAGGAATGATTAGGAAGGAGATTAAAAATAAAACTACAAGTCTCACAACATTTATTTATTTAAATGATGTGTATCCCATCTTCCCCTTAAGTAAACGTAGCTCCCAAGGCGGTCAACAACATGGGGGGGGAGCAGTAAAGTGCAAAAAGTAGGAATGGATTGTGCAACAAGAATAAATATCATAAAGAATAATGTAATAAAAAACCATGAAAACAAAATACAACCACAAAAACCCACAGCAACTAATTCAGAAAGGAAGGCCAGGTGGAAAAGGAAAGTCTTCAGCGCTATTACAATACACAGTAATAATAATATATGGTGTTCCAACATTTAACATACAGTGTACTGTAAGCATTCTGATTACCTCATCTCAAAAAGAAACGAATATTTTTTTTTTTTTACAAGCTACATAAGCACAGGCTGGGATGTGGATGGGAGGGTGGCCAAAGCGATTGACAGCGCAATCCTTTGTAAACTTGCACTGGTGTAACAGTAGATGCACCGGTGTAAGTGCACTTATGCCAGTGTAATTGCAATTACAGCGCAATCCTGGAAAACTGTCCAGCTACGGAACGAGTGTTCCGTCGCCAGATGACATCGTGAACGTACCGTAAAGCACATTTGTGATGACTCACGAGTAAGGGAGGCCGGTGCAAGGCTGGCTTCCCTCACTCTGGCGCCGGATCTCCATGCGGATTGCGACGGAAGGTAAGCGTGGATTGCGACGGAAGGTAAGGGAGGGGATCCAATGGCCTAGCCGGCCCGGGAGGGAACAGGGGATGGCCTCGGCCATATCCCCCGTCACCGCCGGGCCGGCTACGCCGTTACATGGCCTCCTCTACGTCCGCCAACTATTTAGCGGAAATCCAAGGAGGGCAATAGGGCCGGCCCAGGTTTACACTCGGGGAAGGGGACGAGCGGGATCCCTGGGCCGCCGGCCGGATCATTAGTCAGGATTGCGCCCTTATACCGGTGCAAGGTTACACAGGATTGCACTGTCAGACTGTGACGTGGGGCAAAACTGTAAGCATTCTTACAAATCTATTTAGATTTCTTCCTTCCTTGGGATAAGATAAGGAAGAAATCTAAATAGATTTGTAAAAATGTTCATCCATTTTTTTGTGGGACAGAAAAGCAAAATAATAGTCATTGTGCATACATAGAAAATGTAGGGACAAAAAGTATAGAAAGAGACAGGTTTCTGTCTTAACGACCTTACCGTCAAAATCAGGCTTGCTCAACTTGTGACCCATTCAGCTGAATGCAACTCCCCAACCTACCAGGGGCTAAATAAAACCTCCTGCAGATACAAGGCAGTTGTCAAGAAACTGGCAGATCATGCTTCATGACTGGGGGACAGCAACTGTCTTGGTGGGTCACATCTTGTGCAGATCTGATCTTAATAAATCCAATATTCTTCTAACATGTAGGGGGGAAAATACTGTAAGCCATCTTGGACACCATCTGATTTCAGTTGTAAAATCAGAAGGAAGCTGTGTTCACCCTGTGGCTTAGGAACACACCATAGGTGATGGGCACAGGGACACACCATAGGTGATGCCCCCTTCCTCCCTAAAGTTATGATCTGTTGGTCCAATTCTACTGGGCCTCTGCACCGCCAGAATGCAGGTTCTGGCATATGCAGCATGCTTATGCAGCATGGCTTACACAAATGGCAATGTGCCATAGACAGCAGCCTGACTGCTGCAGGAGGTGAGCAGCCACCATGGGAGTCCTGGTGCTGGTAAGTCTGCACAGAGGGTGGGCATTGTGTGGGAGGAATGGGCAGGAGAGGTGAAAGAACGGGGCAGAGACCAGGAGGGTGTGTGTCGAGGCTGGGAAGGGGGTGGTATCAGTGGCGGCAATGCTGCTGCTATCCTATCCCACCTTCACAGCTTTAATCCACCAACCCGGGTCCACTCAGACTTGCGCCATCAAAATAAGTGGTGTAGGTCTGAGTAGACCTAGTGTGGCAGTGAAGGCTTACCCCAGGACAAGGGAACAAAAGTTTCCTTCCCACAAGGCCTTCACTGCTCAAACCTCCCCTGCAGAATGCAGCACAAGCCAAGTTGGCATGGCTGCATTGGCACCCGGGAAGTTAAGTAGGATTGGGCTTCCCATGTCTAACACTGACAACATTGTCTCCCAATTTAGATTATCGTCACATCATTCAAAGATATGACTATAATCTCCACAACTAATAGCGGTTTTCACCAAAGCCCCAACAAAGAGGAATTTGTCAATGCCTGGGAAGTGTCTTTTGAAGCCCCATCAATCCTATATCCTGCTATCAAGTCTGAAGGTGACAGTTGTTTAGGTCCATCTTCTTTGACTTTTTATTCAGGAAGCTTCTTTTTATATTTACTGTGAGAGGACAGGAGTCTTCCAATATAAAAGGAAGAAGAAAGCTGTTTATCGAGATCTACTTTCATATTTGAACCAGAGAGAATTGGTTGATTTTTTTTTCCCCAGGAGTTAAGGTGCATCTAAGCAGAGCTTTCACAAAGCCTTCCAGAGACAGCACACTGCAATGAGTGCAGAGACAACAAAAACACACAATCCTTTTGTCCAAGAGAAAGAAGAAATGTGTACTTTAAAGTATATTAAGCATACATTTCAAAGCGACATCCTGGGATTTAGATGGAGGATGTCCATTAGCATCAAGGGAAGTCGAGAGGTTCTCTCTCCATGTACGTCTTTGAAAATACACCCTTTTGTGGAATAGGCACAAAGAATGTTGTGTTGATTTTTTTTTTTACAGGAAGTGAAATAACCAAAGCCATCATAAACATGATTAAGTTATGAGCTGTTAGACCTCTTCACTAGGTTCATGCTTACAAAACTATAAGGAGCTGTTAATTAGGTCACACCATCTAACTTATGTAACGCTAATAATTATGAGGTACTATTAAAGACTCTCTTTAATTTTATGTGTTACTAAGATGCACTGCCATAAAAAAAGCCACAGTGCAGAAAACGGAGGGGGGGTATGCTACTAAAACTGCAGATATAAGATGATATTCAAATGTTTTCAACATCCTTTCTCCAAAGATGAAAGCTTCTTTTATAGTGCAAATATCACTTAATTAGAAATCCACACTTAATAATCATGTTAGATGTGCATGTTTGTACTGATATTAGCCTAGGGATACCTTAACAATAAGTCTGAAATGGGTATCCTTCAGCACTGTGACTTGAAAATAAGACAGGTGGCAGAGAAGTCCTTAGTTTGAATCTCAACCCGATTCCATTCTCCTTGTGCTGAGAACTTTGCAGTTACCCCATGTACAATGTATGCTGTGGTATTCACCTCCTTCCCCAGTGGCAGCTTTCAGTACTTTCATTTTAATGCCGGTGTCAGGTTGTTTCAAAGCCCTACTCTGGGCCTTTCATGGTGTCACCTGCCCACTCTCTGATGGTACACTGGGCAGTAGCATAGCTGGACCCGCACCAGTGAGGTGGTGGGCGGGGCGATGCATCATCGCCCTGCCCCCGACCTCTGGAATGGCTCTGATCCAATTGGCTCCGGATCAGAGCCTTTCCGGTGGCAGGGTGGGTGGGGCAATGATGCGACCTCCTGACTACCACCCCACCAGCGTGAGTCTCGCTGTGCTACTGACACTGGGGACTCCCAATGCCGCCACTACTGACAGTTCAAGGTTCAATCTGGCTTCAACCAGCACTCAATCCCAGTACCTCCACTTATGGCCCAACCCCTGCCAATGCAGGCCATCCACAACTACAGCATCCCCAATAAATGGCAATTCAGCTTCTGCTTAAAGACCTTCAATGTTAGAGTCCACCACCTTCCAAGACACACTGCACCACTGCCGAACACTGTGAATCACCAGGAAGTTCTTCTTAACGTTTAGTCGAAACAGCCCTTCTTGTGATTTAAACCCATTTGTCCTGGCCCTACCCTCATGGGAAGAGTGTGGCACAGAGCCAACCGAAAGGTCCTGCTCCTCCCACACTCCTCCCATGAAACATGATAGGTACTCGACCCCTTCCCACTCCTGCGTTTCCCGGGCGACCAGGTAAACGTGAGCATCTCCCGAGGGGATGCTCGGCCTTCTGCTTTTACTTTGGATAAGAAGTAACATGACATTGCTTAACTTCTGAATTTCAAGACAAATTTCATAGTCTTGATAAGTTTTGCTTCAAGGTTTTTCCAGCTACTGTTGGGGAAAATTGAGAATTCCAGTCAAGATTGACTATTTTGGATTAAAACTGAGTAATTGGACTTTTAAGAAAGCATTTCTTTAAACAGTGTATGGCAGGCAATTATAAAATATCAATAGCCTGCTCTTATTGCAGTTCGGTAAATGACTAAAGGTCAGCAGTTAGAATTTCCCCAGGTAAGTAAATTGTAAATGTCACATTTACACTCAAATAACCATATGAGGAAAACAATGGCAACAAGCCAATTCTCCTGCATTTCAGGTAGGCTCATTTTTTCCCCCTCCGATATCCAGCAAAGCAGTGGAGTGGTTTGGGTACATTTATATATTTTAACAAATCTTTGTTATGGGAAAATACTTGCAGGAAACATGGTGAAAGAATTTCCATCCCCCAAATAAAAA
Source organism: Plestiodon gilberti rubricaudatus (assembly GCA_026170595.1). Taxonomy (NCBI): domain Eukaryota; kingdom Metazoa; phylum Chordata; class Lepidosauria; order Squamata; family Scincidae; genus Plestiodon; species Plestiodon gilberti. Next base: position 82,631,351 of record JANXHW010000004.1, on the reverse strand, counting down.
AAAACATTATGTTGAACTTTGCATGGCATAAAAGAAATTATGAAAATACATCAAGTATTTTCTTGAAAATGGGTCTTTTTCAATCCACAGTGGAGGTATAAAAGTTCCCACAGAACTTTAAATTGCTTTCTCTCTCGGTTCCTCTGCTACTGGCATGTGTTAGTATGCTGTGGGTTGGTAACTTAACATCACACAATGCATCCGGCTAATGAGATTGCAGGAGCATTGTGCCTCTCCATCATTTTCTTATCAGTGACAGCCAGTCCATTAAAAGCTGTAACCCTGAAAAGTGAACTCCAGTCCTCAACTTTTGCATTCTGAAAATGGTATTTCCTTGGCTGTTAATAGATAAGATGGATGCAGGATTCTGTGACAGTTCGAGACACTTGCCCTCCAAGAACTGTTTTGAAACCAACAACGGGCCTATTATCTCGTGTATGAAATGACCCCCCCCCCCTTCAGCTTTGTATATTGCTGCTGGACGCTCTGAATTTATCTACTTTCTTTTCACCTACCCTTGTGGCTACTAACATCTTGTTTTTATTTTTAGCGTCATCCTAAATAAGTTTGGAATTTAAGAAATATTTTTGCTCATCTCTATACATGTAAGCAATGTGATTCCTAAAGTCTATGATGTTTATTCTCGTACTTATTTTATTTTCAATATTTATATTTTGCCTCTATCAGATGGTGTCCAAGATGGCTTACAGTATCTCCCCCCCCCCACATGTTAGAAGAATATTGGATTTATTAAGATCAGGTCTGCACAAGATGTGACCCACCAAGACAGTTGCTGTCCCCCAGTCATGAAGCATGATCGGCCAGTTTCTTGACAACTTTTGTTGGCATGGTGATATCTCTGCTTTTTATTATGCTGTTTAAAAGTTTGCCATAGCTTTCCTTCCAAGGAGTAAGCGTCTTTTAATTTCATGGCTGCTGTCTCCGTCTGCAGTGATCTTGGAACCCAAAAAGTAAAATCTGTTACTGCTTCCATTTCTGCCCCTTCTATTTGCCAGGAATTGATGGGACCAGATGCCATGATCTTAGTTTTATTAATGTTGAGTTTCAAGCCAACTTTTGCACTCTCCTCTTTCACCCTCATCAAGAGGCTCTTTAGTTCTTCTTCACTTTCTGCCATTAGGGTGGTATCGTCTGCATATCTGAGGTTGTTGATATTTCTCCCGGCAATCTTGATTCCGGCTTGCGATTCATTCAGCCCTGCATTTCTCATCATGTACTCTGCATATAAGTTAAATAAGCAGGGTGACAATATACAGCCTTGCCATACTCCCTTCCCAATTTTGAACCAGTCGGTTGTTCCATGGCCGGTTCGAACTGTTGCTTCTTGACCCGCATACAGGTTTCTCAGGAGACAGGTAACGTGGTCTGGTATCCCCATCTCTTTAAGAATTTGCCAGAGTTTGTTGTGATCCACACAATCAAAGGCTTTTGCATAGTCAATGAAGCAGACGTAGGTGTTTTTTTGGAACTCTCGTGCTTTCGCCATGATCCAGCGCATGTTGACAATTTGATCTCTAGTTAAATTTGGTCAGTTAGTTTAACCCTAATCACATGCTTTAAAATCCAACAGTGCATCTTTGTGACGCCGCTTCCCCACTCTCCCAGCTAAATGTTAGGGATGAGCCAGCTAAATGAGTGAAGTTTCAGTGTCATCCCATAGATTACCCCCACACCTAAAATTTGCCAAAATAGCTCATCAACTTTCATTGCCTTTGACTGGGCAAAAATGGGGGAAGGCATAAGGCATAAAGCAGTTTGCAAATGTGGGGGGAGGCATAAAACATTTTTGACTGTGACCCTAAATACAGTGTTTCTCTCAGTCTGGTGACCCACTGAGGTGGTACATAATAATAGTAGTAGTAGTAGTGGTAGTAGTAATGCTAAAAAAGACTGTCCCATGACCCCCAAGAACACTGATATGGCTCTCATTTGGGTCAGAACCCTTAGTTTGGGAACCACTGGCCTGTTGCTTTAATTGTGGTGTAAGGGAAGAATTCTTGTTTTACTGTTTAAAATCATCAGCTCCCTCCCCCCCCCTCTCTCTCATTACACTGCCTAATTTTACATAAATCACAGCTTGCTGTGCTTACCAGTTCTCCCCACAGTGGAATCTGTGACAAAATCTCTTTTCTTCCCCTTCTTTTTCTAGAAGGAAACTACGACAGGTCAGCCAAGGCAATATTGTCCTTCACACCTAATAACAGAGGACGGTGTTTTTCTAACACTTCTGAAAACTTCAGCTTGCTGAGGAACAGTGTAAGGTTGTGAACCACACCTCAGTAATACTAAACCAAACCGCTTGTAGGTGATGGATGTGTCTCCTCCAGCACCTGACTGCAGTCATTAACAAGGAGGAAATCTAACACTTGCCATATTTTAGGGCACCAGATGCAGGAAAGGAGAGCAGAACTGAAGGAAAAAGTGGTGTACAAACAGGAGAAAAGCTAAAAAGCCTACCCACTTTTTCACACAAGACATAAGCTGGATTCTATTTTCAATCAGTCTGTGCTGCCAGTGATTTCTCTTGCACCTCCCGTAGCACATACAGCTGCCATGGACATTTCACTGAAAGTGTAATTTGAAGCCAGTTTGATGAGTCCCCAGATTTTGGTGCGAGTATTACTTATTTTCAAGATGTCCACCCCAGCTTCCCCACCCCATGGCCCAAGGCGGATAACACATCTATAGCAATACAATAATACACTCTAAATCCAATAGTATCAAAGCAAACAGTTAAATAATTGAAACAATTCTTCAAATAGCAACATTGGGGGGGGAATTAATCACAGGAAAAAATGTTAGAGCATTTAGCAACAGCAGCAAAAATCATCCAATTCCTCTCTCAGGGACTAAGAGCCCAATACCATCCCCTGCAAGCCCATAGCATGCATTTTATTCAGGCGGGGAAGGGGGGACCATATGGCCCTGGACAGAAAAGTAAACTTTTTTTTATTTACCTCCCCATAGGCCACCTGGTCTCCCATGGGTCTCCTCAGACCTATTTTGCTGGCATAGTTCCGAGGAGACGGGCAGCCCAATCCTGCCTAACATTATGCCAGGTGCTGCAGCGAGGCCAGTGCAGCCAACACTGCATCCCGGGAGCAAAGAGGGGGGCTGGAGGTCACTTCAGGAGAAGGGAACACTCGTTCCCTTCCCCCAGGTAAAGCCCCAGCCACCCAAATGGGTCTCCTTAGATCTGCACCAGCTATTTCACTGGCGCAAATCCAGGAGGCCTGTGTAGGGCAAACCGGCCAGGGGCAGGGGGGTAGGATTTGGCATGCACTGTTGCTGCTGATCCCACCCCCCTGCCCAGTTCTCTGACTCCGCTGCCCTTCCCCCTACCCCAGAACACCTCCATGCCAAGCAGCACAACACTTACCCTCCTGGGGCACGCGGAAGCCTCTGCGATGGCCTGGAGCTGGCACAACTCCCTTACAGCAGCATTTGCAACAGCTGTGGGCCAACGCAGGACTCGCTACATTGGCCCAGCGCCACATTGGATTGAGCCCTCAGTGGGTGTTACGGGGCAGGGAAAGTGGGATAGGATTTCACTGTGTGCTGCTGACAAGATCCTCCCCCTCTCCTCCCCCTGCCTGACCCACTTCCTGCCCTGAACCAATCCTGCCACCAACCTACCTACTCCAGTGGGACTTCTGGGATTTGCTGTTGCACATGCGGGGCCTCCGGGCCCCAAAGTGCACAACCATTGAATCTTCAGGTTCCTATGCTATCAGATGCCTTTACTGGGGAGCAACACCCGTGGATGGCTGTTTCCTTCATGCTCATCTGGTGAACGTTCCAGAAGTCTGACCATTATTGGAAACAGATCATTGCATGGTTTCTTGGTCTGATCCAGCAGGGCAACTTTTATCATCTTAAGCCCTGGGCTACTTGGGGGAGTGGAACAATGAAGTAGGTATGGCCTACTGTGATGACAAGGAAAGAGCATCAGTGGTACTGAGGTGATAGGTGTCTCGGGGGGGGGGGGTGAGAGGCAGTGGAGAGTGGGCTGTGCGTTGTAGCTTTCAGCTTTATAACATTTTGCTAAGTGGTCCTGAGTCTTAAAAACACCAGGCACAAGCCTGTCTTGTTCTGTATTTAACCAAGCTACTATTTTTTCATGTTTTAATTATGAAAAAGTAAACTTTATATTTCAGTCCTAGGAATCAGACACAGAGAGAAAAGTCCCTATCACAAGACCTACAACTGTGAAGCTTTTATTAAAACCTAGCTTTCAGTTTCTCTCGTTTCCAATATGAAATATTACTTTCTTTCTCCCTCTCAATTAAAAATGTATGCTTTCCATTTTCTCTGGTAGCTGCTTCACAATTAGACCCCCTTGCAATTTAATGAAGATACACATTTCTAAATGATCCAGTCTATTTGGATAATTAAGCATGTACCACCGAGGGTAATCTCCACATGTTTTGTTCTCCTGTAAGCATTTAGATCCGGTGAAAGTGAGAATTAAATGCAGGCAGAAAAAATATTAGGGTTGATATCTATGCTGTGCTACACATATGATTGTCTTTTTAACCCTATGCATAGTGTAAATGTAGGAATCCCACATCTGCACACAACAAATACTATTTATTTTTATTTCATTTCTAGAATGCAATACCCCACTGGCGTCGCTGGAGGTGGGGCGGAATGCTAAGTTGTGCAGCTTTCCGCCCCACCGTTACTCTCCGGGATGAGGCGCCCCGCCCCCTCGTCATAGGAGCCTGTCAGCAGAGAGAAAGTCCCTGCGCATTGCATTCTCTCCGCTGACGCACAGGAGAGTCCCTGCGCATTGCATTCTCTCCGCTGACGGGCTCCTACGACAAGGGGGCGGGGCACCTCGTGCAGGAGAGTAACGGTGGGGTGGAAAGCTGCAGAACTTAGCTTTCCGCCCCACCACCAGCGACACCAGTGCAATTGTTTAGGACGAAGGGTCGGACACGACGTAACGACTGAACAACAACAACAGCAATACCACTTTTCAACAAAAGAAAGTTCACAAAGCAATTTATGTCGCTTAACTCTATGTAGGATAACACACCTAACAGCCCAATCCTAACTGACGAATTTGCTGGTGGAATGCGTGTTCCGCCAGCGGAAGTGCCGCAGCAATGGCATGCACAATGAGACTGCTGGTGCATATGGCTGACAACCGCGTGAGTGCCAACGGAAGAGACACCAACCACCCGCACTGGTAATTTGGTGGTGGGGGCAAGTGGTGAGAGAAATGGGGCAGGCAGGGGGCAGGCAGGAGTCTGAATAGGGGAGGGAGGGTTTAAATCCTGGCAACAGAAACCTGTCCCTGTTCTCTTACCATGAGAAGAGGTCATCATCGACTGCCCCCCATAGGATGCAGCATGTATTCTTTTGGTATGGCTTCATTGGTGTGTGTGTGTGTGTGTGTGTGTGTGTGTGTGTGTGTGTGTGTGTGTGTGAGAGAGAGAGAGAGAGAGAGAGAGGAGAGAGAGAGAGAGAGTGAGAGAGAGAGGGGGGAATTGGGCTGTAATGTTAACACTTTTTACAACAGAACAGAACAAAAAAAAAGTCAGTGTAAACATTTGAAACTCCCCCATGCAAGGAACAGCCCCACAGGTACAGCCATGCAAAGGAAGTAATAACTGATCTAACACATGTGCCTCTTCATGGTGGTTTGCATGAGCCTCAGGAGTCCTGCAGCTCTGAAGAAGTGCTTGTAATTACGGATGCAGAGGGTCATATATTCCTTGTTCCACATGGAAACTCCGTATGTGGGGCCAGTCCTCATGGAAGAGTTCCAAATATCTGAACTGGCACAATCACAGTGAAGTAAATTGTTTATTGTTAAAGATCAGCTCAGTCGTTATGAAAATATAACCCTCCGCGAAGTATACATAAAAGCGTATCAGATGCACGTCTGTGAAACTTTTTTTTTTTATGCTGTTGGCTGATTTCTGAGCATCTCAAAAAGAAAACGGATCAAAACTGATCCATTCAGATGTTACTCCCTATCCATCGTAGCTTTCTGCAAAAAAAAAAAAGGGGGGGTATATTACAGAAGAAACTTTTTTAATGGCATGCTTTCAGGAAGGTTGCAGAGTAGTTTTCAAACCCTTCATCACACTGAGCTTTTGCAGGGTGCTTTTCCTCCTTTGTTATCTGCCTTGTCAATGGCTGAGGGGTTTTTTATTAGGTAAGTATGACCCCAAAAATGGATAAATCAAACTGTTCATGGTCATTGTGCTTACATTCACTGTAAATCGCACACAACAATGCAGGGAGCCAAGGTGCTTTTATTGTCAGCGGGGAAAAAAATGCTGTTTAGCTGTGCAAGTAAGATGCCTGGAACACACTCCAGCAAATACAACCAGGAACACAGGCTCACTTCCTCCTTGCAAAGGGGTTGTAAATTGCTTTGGTGATTGGATCTAGTAATGACCTGGACACGTCCAGATGTAGTAATACAAAGCAAAAGAAAACACTCTAACAGCCCGATCCTGACTAGCTAGGCTGAAGTGTGGGCGTCCCACGCTGCAGCCTATCCAGATAGGAGGACCCAGTGCCGGCGTGGCTGGAGCTCTCCTCAGGGGAAGGGGATGTTCCCCCAGCCCCAGTAGAGCCCCAGCCGCCCTACTGATGGGTCTATTTTGCTGGTGCACATTTGAGCTGGCTGTGTATTGGTGGACAGGCCCGGGAAGGGGGACAGGATTCAGAGGAGGCTGCCACCGAACCCTCCCTCTTCTCAGGCCCAGCCAACCAATCCCACATTCCTGGAACACCCCGTTCCACCCTCCCCATGCCCCTCCGTCTCCTGGCAGGGAACTCACCTTCCCTGGCGGGCACTCCTCCGAATGCGGGGTGGGGAGAGCGGTGCCGGCCTTGGTACTGGAGCAGCTTACTACCAGGGTGTCCCAAACGTGCTTTATGGCATGTTTGCGACACTCTGGACTGGCAGAGCAGCCATTCCGCCGGTCAAAGTCTGGAGAGGATTGAGCAGATTGACTGCGCACTTAAATGGGAGTAAGTCCCACTGAACTCAGGGGGACTTACTTCTGAACAGACATGCCTAGGATTGCACTCTAACAACTGGAGTACATACATTCATGTTTGATACACACAAGGGTAATGGTCAATAAAGAAGACACAACATTCCACAGCTTATAACTTCAATCATTTTTGGGAGGGGTGGTTTTTTTTGGCCATTCCTAAGTACCGTATTGTCCCGAGTATAAGACGCACCTGATTATAAGTCGCACCCTTAAAGTTTGGTGCTATTAAAAAAACTTTAATTAAATCACTGGCATTAAATATATGCCAGTGATTTAAACAAACAGTGCAGTCCTGTGCATGTCTACTCAGAAGCAAGTCCCACTGTTCTCAATGGAGCTTACTCTCAGGAAAGTGTGCACAGGATTGCAGCCTAAACCATTCATTGCCTGGGGAGGGGGGATGAAAGTGTATGTTATCTTGCTTTACAAGAGGATACGAAACCCAGCAGAGCAGAGAATGAAAATTAACAACTTATTGCAGACTGGAAAGGGTTACAGCCTGTACAGGGGAGAGGTAGAGGGGTGGAGCCCGCTGCATCTCTGCCTAATTACACTAAAAACAAACACGAACTTAGCAGGCACTGCATCTCGGAGCTGCAAACAGAGCCCTGCGAACTGCTTAAAAGAAGGGTGATAATCACCCTTCAATTAGCTGCTTTGAAGACAACCTAGCCTCCGCTTCTTCCAGCAATCTCTCTTTATTTTTGCAACAGTGCGAGTATAAAACGCACCCCTCGTTTAAAAAGTTAAATTAGGGTAAAAAAAAGTGTGTTTTATACTCAGGACAATATGGTAATACAGCACATTGGTTATTATTCATTCTCCAGTAGTAACTTGGGATATTAGTAGATATATTCTACATTGAGATATCTAACAATGAAAACTGCTGTACTACAGTATGAAACAATCTTTACCTTTGTTATAGAAATTAATTACATTTTAAATTTGATGCGTGTTGACATTTATTGGTCATTTTTAACTTTTTAAGAGATCTAAAGGGAAATGTCAGTAAACCTCAAAGCCAACTGAATGCCTTTCAGCAAATTTCCAAATTAGTGATGGGTGAACTCAGTTGGCTTGATCTGGAACTGGCTTGTTATTAATGGGCTTTCTTGGAGACTTCTCAGAAAAAAGCTTGTCTCGCTAAGAGTTCTTTTCCAAGAGTGACACATGCAGATGACTGGTACGACCACCTGAAAGACACACAGCTGGGAATTTTAGATCTGGATAGGGGATGCACACTAAATATTTGCAAGAAACAACCAAGAGAACGGATAGACTCCAGTAGAGAAGATACTTAACGGACAACACAATGCTTTGTCAGGAGGTTTGATCATGTCGTTCACAGAATTGAACAATGGGATTTTTCATCAATAGTGAGGTGTGAACCTTAAGGAGCTTCAGAACATGCATCTACAAACGTCGCCAGTCCAAAACTTCCCAGCGCCTTAGGCAGTGTGTCAATATTGCCGCCCTCCTTGTGTGGTGCCATGTCATATCAAATGTTGCCCTCTTTCCTGGGCAATAAGCCCATCCACCTGCTGCTCCTCCTCCTCTTTGAATTTGAAAAAGAAAAGGGGAATAGAGGAAGTGTGGAGAAGAGGAGAGTGGTGGTCTCATGCATCAGTATGACCTTGCCTGCCAAACAACTGGCACTGGGCACCTGCTCTGCTGACCATGCATCCTCAGAATATTTTTAAAAAACCACCAACCTGATCAGCATAGGGTGTGGTGTAAGCCCTCCTATGCCAGCACAACTGCACTCTGATGCTGACACAATGCTACTCCGATTTAATTTTTATGTCATGAGTCTCCTGAGAATTAACTATAGCCACATCTCTGCAACTTAACTTGCACCTCCCTCACAAGCCCCCTTAATTTCGCTACAAATAGAGGCTCTTATTAGCTAGGCCTACCATAAGACTTTAAAGGCTTTAACCATTGTAGAGAAGAGGGAATTTGGGCAGGTGCAGCTCATCATGGAAGGGTGCAACAAGCTTCACCTGCCCAAATTCCCTCTTCTCTGCAATGGTTAAACTAGGCTTACCATATTTTGGGGGACCCAATCTGGGACACCCACCCACCCACACACCCATTTTCCCCCCACCAATTTTTATTTATTTATTTATTTTGAGGTGTTTTTTTTTTCCTGGATCATTTTTTTTCCCGATTCAGAAGCCTTCAGTAGCACAGGCGCACAGGATAACTGAAGGCTTCTGAGTCACCTGATTCCCGGCCGAGAACCGAGCAACCGAGCAGGCAGGCTCGGAAGAAGAGGAAGATGCGGCACAGTCACACAGAGGCCGAAGAAGTCCCGAACTGGACTGGGGCAGCAGGGGCCGCCTGGGACCCCCCAGGCCGATGTCCCCGAAACCGGAACTGTCCCGACATCTGGTAAGTCTAGTTAAAGCCTTTAAAGATGTAGGCACTCTGTCCCCCATAGCCCTCAGAGACAGGAAGGCAAATGCTAAAGGGGAGAGATACATATTAGTGTTCTTATCTTGCCCTCTTAGTATTTGCCATCCTGTCTCCAAGGTCACAAAAGGGCATTTAATCTTTCTCTCTCTTGCTTCCATAAGTACTGGAGGAGTGCTGAGGTTGCACCTCTTTTGGTTTTTTTAAACCCTTCTTTGCTTTTTCTCCTTTGTGCGAGACCAGTGGTTCCCAAACTGTAGCACTGGGACCTGCTTTTTAAAACAACACTCTATGGGGACCCACCCTACTTATGAGACTTCAAAAAAAAATCACTTTACCAGCACTTAAGTCTCTGTTTTTATCCTTTTTACTATGGTGGGGGCAAAACTTCTGGAGCATTTGTTGAGCTACATGTTCATCGAATCGGGAACATTCTGGTGGCCTTGTGTTCCACTTTTCCTGGCCTTTGATAAGAGCTGAGGCACGTTCACCTACTCATGAGTAAATGTGCATATGTGGCTCAGTTTCGCTTTCCATAGGGCTCAATACATTTTCCTTGTCAGTTTGGAGGGGGGGGGACTTCCTTCTGGATGGAGAGTTTGTTGGGGCCTGTGTTCATCGGATTGGGACCATTCTGGTGGTGTTGCATTCCTCTCGGCCCACCCTCAGAAATGGACTACAGCACAGCCACCTACTCATGAGTAAACGTGCAGTGCCAGTGCTGAACTGTTTCGATTTCCATAGGGCTCAATATATTTTCCTTGTCCGCTATCAGATTGTCCATTTCAGTTTCACAACCCACCCAAAATCAGGTTGGACCCACAGTTTGAGGAATGCTGTGTTAGACTATTACAGGATACAGCTAATGTAGCTGGACTAGTGGCTTCACTTGAGTTCAGAATTGCCCAGTAAGATTTGAAAATGGGAAAGCATAGCACAGCGTTAATATTAAACCTATTCTTTTTTCTTTTCTGCAATGTTTATATTAATAGGAGGAGCGTCAAGCATTTTGCTGAGCTAGAGCGGGCATTCAGAATGCCAAATAGCAACTGAATTCTATCATAAAGTGTAATTAAAGCATACTGCTACCATCACATACACAAAACTTTGATTTATTTTGTTTCTTTTTGCTCTTTTATGTGTGTATGTTTATTGTTCAGAGGCTATTTGAAACACATTTTTACATGGCTATCACAAATTCTACCTTCAAACAGATTCATTTACTATGACTGCACAAAGGTTTCTTTAAAAAAATAGATATTAATTTTCTTCTAAGCACTGATACTTGTAATTTAGGTTAGGATATATCATAATCAATTAAACTGAGGCATGCTGTGAGAAACTGAGTTTGCCACATTAATTTAATCTATTTTAACAACTCCTGCTGTCTCTGAAATGATTTCTAGGGATGCAAGGCATTTTTCAAAGTTTTCTAACAGGAAAAAAAAATTGTCAGTGAACTCATCCTAAATAAAGGAACAGCACAATCCTATGCATTATTACTCAGAAATAAGTCTCATTGTACTCTATTAGGCTTACTCCCAGGTAAGTGTGCATAAGCCTAAGGGTTTGAATAGGGTCACTAAGAGGAATTTTATCAGGGGGTACAAACTTCTTTTTGGTCCCCTTCCCTTCATGTGAATTTGGCTTCTGGGCCCCACGTTCTTGCTCCGGGGGGCCCTTTTTGATCCATTTGTGGCCCTGGGCCTGTGTACGATTGTACCCCCTTAACCCCCCTCTCAGTGTCCCTGGGTTTGAAGTCTAAGGCTTTAAATGTTTCATTCTTAGCAAAGTACCCAATGTGAATAGATATGTGGTGGCCACAAGATGAGCTGTAGCAGGTCTCGTGCCAGTCCCAATTTTCTATCTAACATTGTCCTGAATTATTTTCCTTGGCTCTTCTTTTCCCCTTTCTTCTGCTAAAATTATCAGCTCCCCAGAACTGATAATTACGGGCGGACCGTCGACGGAGGCACCTGCATTACAGGCAGACCTTCGACGGAGGCACCTGCTTTACGGGCAGATGCCCTGGCTGTCACTGTTTGCCTGCCTGAGAGGCCCCCCTGACTCCCCCCTCCCCTCTGTGCCATGGGGGTCTCGCAGCGCCGCTGCTGGGTTCTCCCAGGGAAGGCCGTGGCAGTCCCTGGATGGGACTCATGTAGGGGCTTCAGTGCTGGGGGCTGTCTGTGTGTGTGTGGGGCAATGCTTGTGTAAACACTGGGCACATATGTTTCACTGGGGCTCTGCCCGAGGGGCATCTTTATTGTTCTGGAACGTTAGGAGAGATGGCCAGGCGAGGTTGCCAGGGGTAGTCACAGCAGCCAATCAGAAAGCAGCAGCAGCACACCTGCCCCATGGACCTGGAGATGCAGGCTCTTCCCCTGTGGAACCACAGCCTGCTCCATAGAAAGGGGAGGGGCAGCAAGTAGACAGCCAGGGAGGTGGAGCAGCAGCAGCGCCGGCAGCTGAGGCGGGTTGCAGGGCTGGCTCCCTGACCTCTGGCAGCATCGAGGCAGACAACAGTGGGGCAACCAGACTGCAGGCCCAGGGGTGGTCCCACAAAGGTAGGTGATAGTGGACGTTCCTGGGGAGACAAAAAACCAAGGGGGAGTTACATGTCAGCTGGTATGTGGAAGCAGTCACCACTGACGACAAGACAAGCCAGTGTGTCGGTTGCAAAAGCCTGCAGGGAGAGAAATAAAACACAGCTGATAGGTGTGACACACATAGCATGGTCTGAGCTGCTTACCTGGGTGTAAGGAGAGCATGATCCTGTAAGGGGAAAGGGTCAAAGAGAGAGACAACAACACAACTTGGGGGTCACAACCATGGCAAACCTAGCAATACTGACCTGTCAGTAGACCCTGTGGAGAAAAGGGGGGGGAACAGCTGGTGTCTACATAAGGCTAACAGTTCCACACTTGTGGCATTGTCTGCTCACATGACTACAGGCAGCAATCAGACACAACAGTGGTAAAGAGGCATGTATCCTATATATCATAGCAGGCAAAGCAGGCAGCTATGAGACAACACATTGGTAAAGAGGCATATCATAGCAGGCTATGCAGGCAGCTATGAGACAACACATTGGTAGAGAGGCATATCATGGCAGACTATGCAGGCAGCTATGAGACAAGACATTGGTAGAGAGGCATGTCATGGCAGGCTATGCAGACAGCTATGAGACAACACATTGGTAAAGAGGCATGTATCCTTCCTATATTTCTAAATGCAAAGAGGCAGCAGTCAGACCACATGTCAGCACAAACCCTGCTCTTACTTGCTCTTACCTGCTGGTGTTGTTGCCTGTGGGGGGGGGGAAGAGGGGCTGGGAGAAAGACATGGGTTAGCAAACACTTGCATGGAGGCAGCTGCCCAGGCACAGCTGTAAACAGGCTGGCCACAGCCAGAACAGCCCTCTCTGCCCTAGAGGGAGGCAGAGAGGAGAAGAGAGAAGTGGGGTGTTTGTGAATTTTGCCCTCCACCAACAAAGTCCCACTTTGTGGCTGTGAGGGACAGAACCCCACGCCACGTGCTCAGAGAGAGAGAGAGTGACTGGAGGTCTGGGGCTGGGCTTTTGTGGGAATGAGGCTGGGTGGGGCTGGGTGCTGATAGGCTCCCTATCTTAGGCATAACTCTGTCGGTTTCCAGACCTAGCAGGCCCAACTCCGTCCTAACTCTGACCTAACTCAGAAGTAGGGTGTTAGAGATTTTCAGGAGAGGGCTGGCTTAGGTAAGGTAAAATGGCTCCTATGGGTCTCCTCGAATTTGGGTCCACCTTTTTGGTCGACCTAAATTTTGTGTCACCATTTGTGTTGGAGGGGGCGTGTCTGTGCTTGCCAGGGTCTGGAATCCAACGTTAATTGGTTGCCGCCCCTGTTACACCCACGGTCCGCCCATGTTCCGCCCACTTTTAGGTCAACTTTAGGTCTGACTTGTGCTGCTTAGCCCTTGGGTTGGAATGGGCTGTTCTTAGTCCGTTGGTCGTAACTTCGACCTAACTTTGACCTAACTTCGCCCTAAATGGTTGCATTCCAGACCTAACTTCGACCTAAATGACTTAGGCTGACTTTAGGTCTGACTTGGGCTGCTTAGCACTTGGGTTGGAATGGGCTGTTAATTACCCACTTCTGGGTAGCGTGAAGGCTCTTCCCTCTTCCTAGCTTTGTCCCAGGATTAAGGGCTTGAAAACGCAGAAGTTTGACTTCTTAAAGGTAAAAATTGTGATTTGGGGACTTTCCCCCCTTTTTTCCAGGTTTTTTTACGTGGATCTCGCAGATCTGGGACCCGCGTTGAGTCAAATCCGCAGGTCCCGAATACGCAGGGAAAAAGGGTCCACAGTACAGCATTTTAAAATTTTACTTTATTATTTAAAATGTTATTTTTGGTATTTTGTATGTAGGGATCTTAAAGATATTGCAGTTGTGCCTTGCTCATCTGTGGGTGGGAGGGTGAAATAAAATGCCAGCAAAATAAATTAAGCAAAACAAGGGTGCATACCATTACAGTCTCATTTGACTGATTTCCCTGTGACTTGCAAAGCATTGCGTGGGATTATCTTTCTTCCAACTTTGATATGAAAATGTCCGTCTGTCATTGACCTGAAGCCAGAAGGTGTTTTTCGGGAACCATCTCTCATTTTTTTAAAAAAAGGATTCAAATCAGAATTATTATAACTGCTTTATGACTCAATGCAGACTGAAAACAGAATTTTGTGACTTTCATATGCATGCTATCTGAGAAATAAACAGCTGGAGTATGCATCAGGCATTTTAATATGCTTTATTTATTTACAGAGAAGACGTACAGAATATGTCATACGGATGGCATTTGTATCATAATGTATGTTGTTCCCTAAAGCTCTGGAAAGCCAAAAGACTTTTCCTGAATATCTATGACACATTAGAACTGGAGCTGCTTACCCTAAATTCTCTCCCATCTGGTTTGCATTCCTGCAGGCTCATCCCCTCTAACAAAAACATCTAGTTAAGAAATTACATATTTTTTAAAATGCATAATTATTGTCAACTGAGAGATTATTGCCTTTTTACTAATCCCCAACAGATACCAGGCACAAAACAGAAGTGCACTTAAATCTGTGATAGGCATTTGAACAAGCAGAATGTAAAAATAGAGGTCACCACTTTGGGGAAAAAAACAAAACAAGAAGAAATCTCTGTGTGTTTATAACTTGAAAAGTTTATTTTGCAAAAATAAAAAATCTAAATCGAAGTTTCCAAACTGCACCTGGGTCCAATAGCCCTCTGTAGCCCCTGAAAGGCCTGAGGGAACCCTTCAAAACAGGATTCTGTGGGGCATGGAGAGTTCTGGGGCTATGGAAAGGTGGGTGATGATTGCTTCCCTTCTCTTGTGCAAACAGAAATGTCTTCTGTTTGCAGAAGAGAGAAGCTGCCCTAGGGACAATGACAGCAAATCCTCACTTAAAGTTGCCCATAGATTCTTCTTGGAAACTGCAACTTAAGCGAAATGACTTATAACAAAACCAATTTTACCATAGGCTAATTGATAAACATAAACATTCCTAGGACATTTTCCCATCAACTTTAAAACGAAACAACTTGAAACGAAATGATTGTAAGTGAGGACGTGCTGTGTTTTATAATGTCTAAAACTCATTGTACACACAAAAACAATACGCATATTAACATATGAAACTGCCTTAAGTTGATTCAGATGGTCAGGCCTTCTACTTGGTATTTTCTGTTCTGACTGAAAACCATTCTTTAACATCTTCAGGAAATACTGTTTTCCAGATCATTTAACTGGACACGCGAGGGCTTGAACCTGGAGCATTTTGAGTGGGAAATACATGCTCTGTCACTGCACTATGATAACTCCCTATAATTTAGGTAAAATTTGACAACTCTATTACTGTCATGTTTTCCATATTATGTGTTTGTGCAAGGCTGGCTCAAGATGTCCTGGCTTACCTGGTGATGCACCACCCTTTGTAACTCCTGCTACCTGAACTGAAAAAGGAAGATGGGGATGGAGAGGAAGAGGAAGCGTGGAGCAGAGTGGTGGAGTAGAACATCGGTTCTCAAACCTGTGGGTCGTGACCCCCTTAAGGGATGCCTGGAGGGTGTGGGGAGTCCTGCGTACCCCTTTGCAGGCTTCCCTGCACCCTCTGGAGAGCTACAGGACCCCTAAGGTAAAGGTAAAGGTATCCCCTGAAAATTAAGTCCAGTCGTGTCTGACTCTAGGGTGTGGTGCTCATCTCCATTTCAAAGCCGAAGAGCCAGCGTTGTCTCCGTGGTCATGTGGCCGGCATGACTCTCCTTGCCGCAGCGCGTAGCATGCAGCTGGAACATGGAGCGCTGTTTACCTTCCCGCAAGCGGTACCTATTTATCTACTCGCATTGACATGCTTTGGAACTGCTAGGTTGGCAGGAGCTGGCCAAGCAACGAGAGATCACCCCGTCGCGGATTCGAACTGCCGACCTTTCAATTGACAGCTCATGGTTCAGCGGTTTAACCCACTGCGCCACCCGCTGGCCTTACAGTAAGTGTTTAAATTCTATTTTTGTTCCTGGTGGTGATCCCTGGGATCGCCGCCACCACTGCCCCTGCCCCGCAAATACTCAGTTCGCCCTGCCTCGCGAGGAGTACTTTGAGAATGAGTGGACTAGAGCATCGATGCTGTAGGCCACCACATTCCTTTCCCCTACGCCTCATCTTCTGCTCCATCTTCCTTTTCCAATACAGAAAGCAGAAGGAGGGGGAGGCGAGAGTGTGGACCCCACCAATCTGTTGCTTGCTGCGTGTGACTGAAAAAGAGCACCTTGCCCAGAGTGACGATGGCTATGAGATTCCATATGGAGCCTTCTGACTTTCTATGCACTACACTAGCATACACCCTATTTTCCCCTTTCAATCAAACGCCCGTCAAGATGACATCCAATTTTCGGGAATTGAACCTGGGGCTTTCTGCATGCATGGCAGATACTCCACCACTGAGCCACAGCCCATCTTTCATTTTACGTTCAAGTAAATCCTTAAAACACATCTATTCACCCTGGCTTATCCCCATTGATCTTCATCCTCCCCTTTCCTTTACCTGCCTTCCTAATTTGTCTTGACTTTAGACTATAGAGACCATAGGCTCTAAACTGTAAGGCTGCAGGGAAGAACTGTGGTGTGTGTTTTTTTTAAAAAAAAGTCTGAACAGCAGTAAAAAATGTTAAGTGCAGAGCAGCCTAACCCGGTTACACTTAGGGAAGGGGATTAACGTCCCCTTCCCCGAGTAGACTTACTGCCACGGGCTGCCTGCCCGTGGCGGTGCACAGGATCCGGCGGGCGGCCTTGGCTGTCCGGCGAATCCTTAAGTAGGATTGCGCCCTTAAATAAATAAGCAGATACATACACAATCTGTTTGGTCACTGTATTTTGCTTTATGGTTCTCAGGAATACCTGGTAGAACAGGTGGTGGACTTTTCCCTTTCCTCCTGTTTGTTTGTCCTCTTTCACACTGTTGACATTTGTATTGGAAGCTCCTCAGGGCAGGGACCAGTCTCTCCACCCCCTATGTTTCTCAATAAAGCACCAGGTAAATTCATTGTGGTCTACTACTACTACTACTACTACTACTAATTATTATTATTATTATTATTATTAATTATTATTATTACAGCACAATCCGACTTAACTTTTGTGCCGGTTTAACCAGTGGCGCAGCGAGAACGGGAGGCCCCAGAACGGAAAAGGGATTCTAATCCCCTTTGAATTCCTCTTTTGGAGGGGATTTGAATCCCTTTTCCATTCTGGGGCCTCCTGTTCTCACTGCGCCGCTGGGTAAACCGGCTCAAAAGTTAAGTCGGATTGCGCTGTTATTATTATTAACAGAAGTACTGGCTTAGTAAGACCCATTTTGAAAAAGTTGACAAGGCTCAGATTTAGTAGCTCAACATTAATGAGAGTGGTTCCGTCAAAAGCCAACATATCGTTCTGTTAAATGCATCGAGATAATGCATTCCTGTGAAAGCCCTTGTTGCCTTTTGCTGACACTACCGGTGAATACCAAAAGGAGAGCTAAAGCAATTGAATAGCAAAGCCATCATGGAGGTCTTGTACTTCTCAAGGTATAGTCCAATCCTTCAATAATTATTTTTTTTATGCTTCTTCTGAAGTGTTCCCGGCATTGAAGGAAGCAGGATACTGGATGATTTCCCTTAGGAAATTGAACTGGGATGCAAGGAAATAAGAAGTGAGCAATCATCCAGCTGATCTCAGAAAGCTCATCCTTACCAAGCATGACTGAATATTTCCATTTACAGTTGAGTGTTGAACTTCAGCCCTGTTTGGGGGCACAGGGGGAACTAAGCAAATTGTTTAAAACAAATAAACACAAATCAAAATGCCCAGCTTTAGGCAGTCAAGCTTGAAATCATTCACTTAAATGCACACCTTCAAAAATTTACCAGCCAGAACTTCTTAACATCTGGAGACCCTGAGGCATTGTCATCGTTTTGCGAAGAAACATGCAGTAGGATTAGTCATTCCTATTCAGCAAGAAACCAGTGGATAATATATATCGGAGGAACTTAAAACGTGATGGCATAGCCCACTAAGCCAGATTGTTTTCAGTGGCATTTAAGCAGTGCCTGCGGCTTTGGTGCAAGTTCAATGAATGCGCTCCTGTCCTATGCAAAAAAAGATAGGCCCTAACCAAGTAACAGGAAAGGATCTGAAGCAGCTCATAAAAACACAGAATGCCCTCTGAGTCTGTCTTTTGTTGGTAGAGGCCCTTTTTGAATCAAGCCAGAGGTTGTGGTACCGGGATGTTGAGACGCCCCAGTTGGGTAGAATCGGTCGCTACCCCCTTAAAGTGGGTGGTGATGTGTGCTGACATGCAATGGCATTCCCGGAATTGCACCAGTGCTGGGGAAATTTTTTTTTCACTCACAGGGAGTCATGCTGGCCCTCCGGAGGGTGCAGGGGGCTTGTGGACCCCTCTACGGTCCTCCCCGCACCCCAGATTACCTTCTAAATGCGATTTGAAGCTACTTCCAGTTTTTACCAAAACCCGGAAGTAGCTTCAAATTACATTTGGAAGGTAATTTGGGGTGTGAGGTGGCCGTGGGTCCCCCATACCCTCCAGAGGGCTGGCATGACCCCTGGTGAGTGGAAAAAAATACATTTTTTTCTCCCAGCACCGGTGCAATCCCGGGAGTGCCATTGCCGTTGTCAGACTCTCCCCCTCCACAACTACTTACAGGATGGGTACGCGTCCAGCGGTGGAGTGAACTCTTACTCCGTGGGTGCCGCAAACCTGCCTTATGCATTTTTGCGACCCCCAGCACCAGCGGAGCCCTTGCTCCGCCGGTGCTGTCCTGGGAAGGATTGTGCCATTAATAACATAATGACTGGAAAGTAAGGGTAAGCAACACCGATTCTGGTTGCCTAAGGGATGCTGCCTGATTTCCAGTGTGCCAACTTAGAGGCCAAAGAGGTTTGAAACAAACATCAAATGTAAGCCAAGGACATACATGTTTTTGAGGGGGAATAGAAAAACTCACACTCACATAGGCAGAAGAGTCTGGCGTAGTTGGGAGAGCTGCTGCCTTCAAAGCCCGAAGACCAGTGAACTTGATAAGTTCGAAACACGCTGCCGGCAAAAAGCTGTGAAATCCTCCAGGAGGAGAGATAAGAGCTTCCAGCTGCGTCCATTGAGTGTGGGAGGCACCAGCCAGCAGAATGTCAGATTGTAAAAAGGATACCACCTGGAAAGTAGCCGTTCCATGAAAGATTGGACATTTATATATATTGTAAAAAACCCCAAAGGGGGTTAGGACAGCCTGCCCATGTACACCACCTTGAATTAAAGTCAGAGGAGAAATCCAATGACCAAAAAAGGCGGTATATAAATACTGTATATTATTATTATTATTATTATTATTATTATTATTATTATTATGCTGCTGCTGCTGCTGCTGCTGCTGCTGCTGCTGCTGCTGCTGCTCACCTGGCACCTGTCCATTGGTCAATGCAAGTTTCTCTGAGAAGTCCCTCAAGGACTTCGAGAGGATGCACCCATTGGTTCATGAGAAGGATGACAGAAGGAACTGTTATGTAAGTCCCTAGGCCAGTGGTTCCCTAACTGGGGCATCGCGACGCCCCAGCCGGGAACAAAGGGTTGCTATGCCCTTAAGGGGCATGGCAACCTGCGGTGACGTCAACGACGTGCCCGGGATCACGCCGACGCCGCCACCGCTGTGCCCGGGATCATCCTTGTTACCTTCATTGGTGGGCAGTGGGTGTCCGGGGTGGGTTGTGGGGAGCCTGCGGACCCCTCCGCAGGCCTCCCCAAGCGTCGGAGCAGTGCTCCGACGCAATTGCAACCCACTTCCGGTTTTACGCGAAACCGGAAGTGAGTTGTGATCGTGTCGGAGCGCTGCTCCGACGCTTGGGGAGGCCTGCGGAGGGGTCTGCAGGCTCCCCACAACCCCCGCCGGACACCCACTGCCCACCAATGAAGGTAACAAGGGCGATCCCGGGCGCGTCATCGCAACCCCTGGGAAGGCCCCGCTGCTACTTAGAGCAGCAGAGGGCCTTCCCAGGAGTTAGGGAACCTCTGCCCTAGGCTGAAGCAGCTCCTCCTGTCTCCCCATGAGCCAATGAGCTTTCTTCATGGCCCCACATCATCACATATCCTTTCCACCCCCACCACTTCATTGTATATTGAGCCCATCCCACAGCTCTGTTCCTGCAGCTACTCTGTGACAGCCAGGGTTTTCACCCCCGTATCTGCCACCAACAGCCCAAACCTGTGTAACTCTTGCCGTAGATCCATAGTAACTGTAGATCCACCGGTGCAAGTGCACTTATGCCAATGTAACTTGCTGTACGCCGATGTACACAGAATGGGCACCGGCGTAACCCCCATCGAACGCTGCATATGTGCAGTTCAGACACGGGACAGACGCCGTTGCAACTTTGCCGGTGCAGGGGGCATTTCAGGTGCGTTCGTTCGGTGGAGTTATGCTGGCGTCCATTCCATGTCCGAACTGCACATGTGCAGCATCCAAGGGGTGTTACGCCATTGTCCGTCCTGCATCCGTCGGCATACGGCAAGTTACACTGGCATAAGTGCACTTACACCGGTGGATCTACTGTTACACTGGTGCAAGCGTTACACAAGATTGGGCTGCAAATGTCTGGTTTGGTGCTCAAAGTGACCTTCCAGGAAAACTAGTTCCTGATCAGTGCCATAAAGAATCTGGTGTAAACAAGCTGTATTTCGTCCCATCTGAAATATGAGTTGCCTTTGAATAAGGGGGAAAAAATCGATTCCCATGTTTAAAAGTCACCAAGGTTAAGCATTAATAAATATGACTAAATAATACAATGCAGTGATCTTCCTCACCTTCCTATAAATATTCATGTGTGTCTTTTGTAAGCACGGTTTGATTTAATGGCCAAACCATTCACAAATAATTATTATGCTCCAGAGGACAAGCAGAATTCCGCCTGAGCTGCTGACAAACATCTTCATTATAAATCTCCCAAGATCAAACTCTATGCTAATATGAAAATTAAATTAAAAGGGTCGTTCTGTATGGCCCATTTTGTTATTGTTCATCCAAAGAATTTGAGATTTCGTATGCATATGTCAAGTGTTTACTCCAGCGGAGATTGCTTGTATTTTAGTTCGTGAAGCAATGGCCTGTTTATGTACATCATGCAGGCTAAGATCATTAGTGTCTTGGTAAAAATTGTGAACATTTCATCAGATGGGGAACATTGTTAAATCTAATGGACTTCTAGCTAATGGGCTTGCACTGCCAAACATCTAGTTAACTTTGTTCTTCCCATACAGAGTTGTTTCCAGCAGTGCTTTTTAAAACCCAATCGGCCTGAGCACATGCGAGAAAACAATCATGTGCAGGGAACCCAGTGTATTGGCCAATGGCACATCTATGCACTTTGGTGGAGAAAGGAAGACCGAGGCAAAAGTAAAGGTGCCCCCATGTTTCCTGAAAAGTGCTCAAGCACCAAAAACAGGGAGTTTGAACTGGGACTCACTATACCAACACATTCACGCTTATACTATACAGGGTGAATTCCACCACTAACATGCTCACACAATGGAGCCTTAGGGAGAGCTGTAGAGCTGTTAGGAAGAGGAAAGGGGAGCAGAATAGAATCCCTCAGGACGAGAAAGAGCAAAGCAAAGACAGGGGGTAATGTGGGGGAAGAAGGGATGGAGTTAGACTAGTTGTGCTTCCCAGAGGAACGCTGGAGAAGAAAAGGGAAGATTCTGGGGTGAAGGGAAGGAATAAAGATTTTAGAGGGTCAGGGGGACTAAAAGGGAGGAAAGGAGTTGAGTTTAGATGGTCCAGACTATGGCAAAATGCCTGTGTCTGGGAATAGCTCTCTGTAGCTTGGAGTGAGGGCTACAGGCAAGGGACAAGTCTAAGAACAGGCTGTGAAAGCACTTCAACCACTTTCTGTGGGGCAGCTAGGCCCTCCCACCAAATAAACTCTTTTCACCAGTGCCAGAGGCGCTAGAGCAGGGGAGTCAAACTTATTTAATACAGTGGACTAAATAGCTTTTCGGCGGCGATGTCATTAAGGAGGAACTGACGCCTTTAAGCAGGTGTCGACCAGAAATAAGCACTTTTTTCTCACCTAGGAACTCATTAGCTGTAAATGACAGGCGAGAAAATATGCAAAGCTTGATAATATTTTCAAGGTATGGGAGAACCCAATTATCATGTAAACCACACTTTCAGCAGCGCTGCTTCTGCCAAGGCATCACTTCACAGCTCAGTTGCTGAGAGGTGCTCTGCAAAGTGATGCCTTGGCAGAAGTGGTGCTGCTGAAAGGGTAGCCTGCATGATAATTGGGCTCTCCCAACTCTGCCCATTCAGCAGTGCTGCTTTTGCTGATGCATTACTTAGTAGGCTTACCAGATTTCCCCGATATTCAACTGGGGCACCCCCCCAACTAATTAATTAAATAAAATAAATAAGTAAAACAAATTTACTTTTTATTTTTGGGGTGCAAAGCGCCACATTTGCAATTATTTAGTTAAACCAATGAATAAATAAATAAATAAAATACTAAGGGGGCGCAAAGCACCCCTTTTGCCGTGCAAGCACAGGGCTGTGCTCAGACGGATCTGTGCCTCCGGCGCGGCACTCGACCAGCCACTCGGCCCACTCTCGCCCGGGTGAGAGCAGGCCAAGCGACTGGCGGAGCCCACGCGTCTGTGCTCAGCCAATCAGTGTCTCCGGAGCCGCTCTCGGCCGGCTGCTTGGGCTGAGTGACCAGCTGAGATCGTGGGGATGCACTTGGCTGGATCACCACCTCTGGTGCCGCGCTTGGCCCGCTCTCGCCCGGGCGAGAGCAGGCCGAGCGGCCGACCGACCGAGCGCGGCCAGATCGGTGCCTCCGGAGCCGTGCTTGGCCGGCTGCTCGGCCCGCTCTCACCCGGGCGAGAGCGGGCCAAGCGGCTGGCTGAGAGCGCGGGACCGCACTCGGCCAGATCGGTGCCTCCGGTGCCGCGCTCGGCCGGCTGCTCAGACCGCTCTCCCGGAGGGTCGCGCGGCACGGGCAAGCTGTCGTTCGCCCGCTCTCCCACCGGCATGGAGCCAGCAAGGGAGCAGGTGAACAACAGCCTGCCCATGCCGCGCGACCCTCCTGGAGGCTGTCATTCGCCCGATCCCTCGCTGACTTCGTACCAGTGGGAGAGCGAGTGAACGGACTACTCACCCGCTCGCCACTCGCCACCGCCATTTGAACTTTGAAGAACTTATCCGTCGCGGGCATCTTGACTCGCGAAATCTCGTGAGATCCAAGGTGTCGGCACCCAAACCTCGTGAGGGCATCATGCCCTCACGAGATTTGGGCACTGAAATCTTGGATCTCGCAAGATTTCGTGAGTCAAGATGGCGGCACCCTGGTAAGTTCTTCAAATTTCAAAATGGCGGCGGTGGAGCTTCCATTCATCCCGGAAAACCATTCTGGGACTTTTCCGGGAATGGACGGCCATTTCTGGGACGGTCCCAGTTTTTCCGGGATGAATGGTAAGTCTATCACTTAGCAGCTCAGGAGCTGAGAGCAGTTGATGGTGGTGTTGGGAAAGCCCAACTTTCACAGGGGCCGGATAAAGAACTTCTGAAGAATGTATGTTTGGCACCCCTGCTCAAGAAGGGTCTGCTGGGAGAGTCAAGGGTTTGTGTTTGGTAAAGGAGGCCTGAGGCTGATCTTGGGCTTCCAACAAACAATTCAAGAATAGAAGAGAAACCTTCACCCATGTACACTCCACAACGTTCACAAACAGAGAAGTGATAGAGACCATTATTAAGCATGCAAGCAGTAAGCATGCAAAAGACAAGGAATGATAGTAAGGATTTGTTAGGTCCTTTGTCGAGGCTGTGCTACAGACCAAGGTTACCGTTCCTTTTTTGTGAAGGTTGGGAGCATTATGTTGCAGGGGTTGCAGTGGCAAGGGGCTGATCACACAAACTTCCCTGGACAAAGAGGGTCCGAAGGGCAAAAAGAGGGTTATGAAGCAGGCGCCTAACAAGCAAGGGAGATAACAAACAAGTTATCCACAGACCAACAGTAAGGCAGAATGGCAGAGAACAGATGTAGAACAAAGAACATGAGGCTCTAAAGCCGAGGGCTTATACACCAAGTCCCCAAGTCAGGGGCGTCGACAAGGAGAAGCGTGTGGGGCGGGCCGCCCGGGGGTAACGCACGTACAAGGATGACGCGCGTCCCACCGGCACTTACAGTTTGTTGCTGGAGCTGGGCCCGCCCACCCACCCTCGCATCTGTTTGGCTCCGAAAAGAGCCGAAAACGGCGCGGGGGGGGTGCTCTGCGCCTGCGCGTGACGTCACGCGCGGGGGTGGAGCCGCGTCCTTAAAGGTGATGCGCGCCCCTGCTCTGGGGTGACGTGCGTCCCTGTGACGCGACTGCCCCAAGATACATACCAGTTCCACCCTGGAGGCTTGTCCAGAAGTCAGAACACATGTAGAACAGAATAGCCAGCTCTTGCTGGCCTCACACTTTGGTGCCTGCACAAAAACACCATAGCAGACAGACTGCACCTATGTGAAAGCACCAACATGGCTGTCCATAACCCAGATGTCTGTAACTCAGGGACACAGTATATAATTTTTTGCCTATGCGATCCTTAGGTGGGGTTACTCAACCAGGAGGTCCAGTATTGTTAGCCAGGGACCCCATTGTGTTTGTCCTGCCCACCATTTGAGGGTGTGGTAGCTGGTAGGATGGCCATTGGATTGCTTCCTAAATTGAGCTTTATCATGAGATTAGTGAGGACTGTTGGAATTATGGAACCTTTCCTTCATCTTACAAAATTTGTTCTTTTCCCAAGCTCAGAAGTTCAGGGAAGTGGCTAGGGTCATAAACCACTAAATAGACTGTTCCAGTGGGACTGAGAGCTGGTAAGCCTCACCTCCATTTTGGAGGCATTTAAGCAGTAAGCAAGCTCCATTCAAAACTGGGTTATGTTCCAAAGATCAGTTAAAGAGAGGGAGGGAGGTATTACATAGCTGCTTGATAAGCCAGAATTGGGAGGTGAAGCCTGTATAACATGGAAAGAAAAAAAAAAGTACAGTATTCATCTGCAGCTAACTGCTGCAGATCAAAAAGCCCAGCTACAGGGGGAACCCTGTTTGCAAGTTTTCAACCCTAATCATACTCATTGGTAATATTAGTCTATGGGAAATGTGTCTGCCTTTTTGACTGTCCTAGCCTAAGGGAGCATCAACATTTCTACTGCGGAGCATCACAGAGGCATTTGTTGCTATTGCAAGATAAACATTTGCCAGAGGGAAAACATAAGAAATTAATCAGGGATACCTTTTCTATTTTAGCCTCTCCATGCCAAGTAAAGCTACCCTTGCTATTGCAATGTTGCAGGCATAATAAAAAAAGCAATCGTAAAAACTGGAGTTGCCAACAGTCCTGCTCCTATGATTTTAATAGCAGATAAACCAGGGATTCTGAACTGGGGATATCCATACCCCTTGAGGGCATGGGAAACAAATGATAGTGTCAACCCACTCCTGTGGCACCCTGCCTTACTGGGTCCGCGGACTGAGGACCGAGACAGCAGTGAGGCTGCCGGACAACCCCTCCCCCGACACTCTAAGAGCCAAGGAGCGACTGCTGGACAGCAGAAGGCTAGGGAAGCAAGCGGGACATGCCGGTCGTGGTCACTTCCAGGATTGTCGACCCGCACCAAGCCTCGCTCTTGTGAGACCCGGCATCGGGAAGACCCCCCCTTCCTCCCAGTGACATAGTGGCCCCTGCAGAGGTTGTTGCTGATTACGTTTCTTATTACACAGTGAGACCCTTTAAGACGGATAACCAACCATCGTCTTTATTCCTTTTGCTATGTAAAGTGTTTTTTCCATTCTTTTAAAATTGAAAAACATTATACAGATATTCTTAATAATAATATGACCTTGCTGTGCCAAATTTGGAAATGTGCTTGGAGGCTCTCTGCTTTTTGCATCAAAGTTGAGATGTTCAGGAAGCCTTTCTATCACGGTAGAGGTAGCTGGCAGGGAATGCATTTCCAGCTCAAAATTATGCATATCTATTCCGAAGTGAGTCATCACAAATTTCAATGGGAGTTACTCTTTGGTTAGCATGCTGCCTTGTTGGTTATAAGTAACAGGGAAGTCTAGACAAGAGCACCTGTTCTGTAAACAGTAGGTGTACAAAGTGTTCTTTGTAGTTTGAGCATAGAACCCTAAGAATTTATCTATTCCAAGTGCCTTTTTTTCAAAATGCCAATGCAGAATCACTCACTCTATACTCCTTACATAATCAGGAAAGAAACTAGAATGAGTAGACAATGGCTTCAGCCTGTTTTAACACTCTCTGTGGGAGTTTACAGAGCACCAGCATACTCAAGTTGACATTTAACAAATGTTTCATTATTATCAATTCATTTTCCTTCTGGGAGACTCCTGTAGTTTGGGGAAAAAAATATTTAAATGTCGCTGAAATGAACCCAACTATCTCATATATTCAATAATACTTGTTAAGTATCTACCACAATTAGGTGCTGTGTGTGTATTCTTTTAAAAAAAAAGTTTTCAAAGAGAGACCCTGCCTGAAACCTTACAATTTATGAAAATTACATAGAAAAAGAGCAAGAGAAAATGAAAGAGGCGACTAATAATATAGTCAAATGCTAACTGAAGCAAATGTTTCTTGAAGGCATGGAGGGATTAAATGAGCTGGATTGCCTACAGACAAGACTTTCCAAACCAAGCAACAGAAATTAATGCCCTTCTTCCCATGTCACAGTGTGGCTCAGCGGCAAGAGGCATGATTGTAAGCGGCTCATACCTTATATCGCTTTCAGCTAATATTACACGGTGCTAGTAAAAGTAAATGTTAACACTTTTCATAACGCATCTAGGTACACATTCCGTGAATCTTAAAATCCTCTTCAGACACAGCCTATCTCTGGAGAGTTTATTATATCTGATCACTCCACTTAAGTATTCATAAATATTTATGCGCCAATTGATGTTCTCGATGTTCTTTTTCAGTGGCAAGGCCAAATATGTCAGGCTAAAGTAAAGTGAGGGAATTTGCAATCAGTGGTTACAAAGCCAAGGATATAATATAGAATGTTAAAACCGTATAGCTTGATTCTCAGGGTAGGTGGGGGAAGCAGGCAAAAAAAGGATCAGTTTGTTGTGATAATTGCTCAAGGGATGACTGCACTTTCTCTCTGACCTGTCAGCTTTTCTCGTAGAAGGAGCTTTTGATATGGGTAATGTATTCAAACATATGTTCTCTCCCCACAGTTGCAGTAGTGTAGCTAAGCCGGGGCTGGGGGTACAGGACCCCGGGTGCTGGCTGTGGTCTTCTCAGGAGGAGTGACTGAGTGAATTTGCAGCCCCAATGGCTGCTTTTACAGAAACAGGGGCTGCGGCGGCCTTTCGGGCCGATTGTGAGGTTGTAGGTTGGCAGGCCGAGTAAGTGGTGCCGGCCACAGGTTATCTCAGTTTGTCTGGGCACCCTTGAGAAGGAAACGAGACAGAACTCATGCATGCCAGCTTGTCTTCAGAAGAGAGCACACCAACTCCCAAATTGTAGGGCAGATGTACAAGTTTAGACAAAGGAAACTAAACTAAGCAATAGTTAGGGTAGACTCCAGAAAAGCAACTTCTGGAGACAAGACAAGAGTTAGATATGCTATTGTCTCAGGGTGTAGCCAATAGATTTATTTAGGAGTTGGCTGGGTGGAGTAACCTAATTAAGCCCTAGCCAAAGGATTTTTGGCCTCTCTGTTGACATCATCTGAGTCAATGAGTGGAACTGAGGTGACTTTGAGATCCCAGAATAATAACTTAAGAGCAAAGGTCACCAAGGTTGCTTTCAGAAGGCACTATTTTGGCGGGAACACAAAAGGAGATGAGATTCTATGAATAACAATTAATTGGGGCTAGGAGGAGTTCTGACTGGATTACATGAGGTTAGAACGTCCCATTGAGACTGCCAATGTCCTTGGGCCTCTGGCTTGGCAGGTTGTCTCATAGCAGAATAGAGGAGGCTTTGGAGTGTGATTTCCTCCCTTCCCAAGGCTCAAACCCCGTCTTACATGACAGACTCACTTGCCCAATATGGCTACTTTACAAACAACATGGAGATGTAACCACTGCCTGAATGAAATGTAGGAATATGAAGCCATCAGTGTCCAATACTGAGGATGTAGGTTGGCAGGCACTTCTAAAAGAGGTGAAAACATTTACATGTCGCAGGGCAGGATAGAAATGTATTAAAACATACACATTTTTCCAGCTCTTGTGTTCTGCCCTCAGTTTCTTTAAAATATTGTGATATTTTGAGATGGTATCCATTGAAAACTTAGGGTTGTCTCGCTTTAATACCTACAGATCCTCTGTGGTGCTCCCCATATATTAAAATGGACTAGTTTTTTTCTTACAGTTTTTTAGTTCCGCCCCCCCCCACCATTTCTAGCAGCCCAATTTTGCCTAAGATGCAGCGGCAGGCTTAAAGGGCTGCATCCTAGTTGGGCAGCATGGCCAAGGCTCACCTCAGAGGGAAGGGGACAACCCCTTCCCCTGGTGTAAGCGCCGGAGGCTCCAATGGGCTCTTTAGGTGGCGCGCATCTGGAAAGCGCCGATATCCCCACCTCCTCCCAGGTCAGCCCGGCCAATGGCCCTCTCCCTCACCACCCCCGCCTGCCCTCTCCATGCCCCTGCGCCGACCAATGCTGGTCCAGGTAGGTGGCAGAGTAAGTGGTGCTGGCCACAGGTTATCTGAGCTTGTCGGCAACTTCTGGTTGTCTCCCATCCAGGACATGATCGAATTGGTCTTGTCTTCTCTTTCTACAGGCAGACAGCAGCTCAAACACCAGACCTCATGCCCAAGTCTGCATCACTGGTCCTCTATAATCCCTCTTGCCATTGAGACATGTCCTGTTGGCGGTTTGTTTTATAGCAGAGGTGCGGTGCTGATCTGCTGGGTTGTAGCAGGTATTACAGATAGCTTCCTGCCTGTTCTTGGAAAGGTGGATAGCTGAAACTCCTCTGGTATTGTTGCAGTTGAATTTTGTGTTTGAGCTAGAACTGAAGAAAAAAATACTTTACTTTTACATTTCCTCCCCTCCCCACTGATCCAGTCTGTAAGGAAGGAGACAAAAATATTGTGTACAGTTTTCTATTACTAGCAAGGTATTTTTTTCTGAATGGTTGAAGAGGTCAGGGGAGTGTAGTTGCGACGCAGGATTCTTGCAGAATCGGTCCTTGCCCAATCCTGCATCATGAGGTGGTTGTGAGAAACAATTCACTGAAAGTGAAAGTGTGTGTTTCCCTCCAGCTATCAATTAGTTTGACAGTTGGACTTCCAGCTTCCTGTTTGGGAGAAATGTCTCTTGGAGAAGTTTCAATTAAAGCAAAACCTTTTGATAAGACTTATGAAATGTCCCGGGGGGGGGGGGAATTCTTCATATATTCCCTATGGTAATTCTCACAATTTCAGGTGTGTACAGGGTAGAATGAAACTGTTAAAATGATAATTCTGTTCAAGATGGCAGCGCAAAACATCAAAATACTTGAACATCCTCCCTCTTGGAAGTATTTTGACAAGCAACTCCATTGCTAGGTTGTTACTGTTTGGTGGTGGTGGGGTGTTGTTGTTGTTTTTGGTTTCTTTCTCGGGGTTGTTGTTTTTTGTATGTGATTCGCTGTATCATCTCTGTGGATTTGTATTCTGGCGACATTCCTCTTTAAGCGACTCAGTGTTCCCATGCGATGATGAATGGATTGAAGTAACCCATCTAGACAGAGAAAGATATCATCTTAATAATCTGATATTTTGTGTTCTTTCTTTATAATTACTTTTGCTGCAGATTAATGCATTCCATTTACAGTAGCAACGCTAGCAAATAAGAACATTCAGGACTAGTATGAAATATAATGGGATGATGAGCTGGTTAGGCCATATAGAGCACAAACGGAAGGATCAGCAAAGCAGTCTTTGCAACGTTTTCTTCTTTTTTTCTTCTGAGGTCCATTTCATTTAAAAGAGGGGGGAAATGTTGCGTGTGTACATATATTCATTTAATTATAGATGCCAGAGCCTTCAAAACAATAAACACTTAATTTCCCTGTTGAATTGCTTCCCTTTGTCCCCACTTTATTTTTTGTGCTTTGTAGCATATGTCCTTGTGGTTACTGCATCTAAGGTCTAACCATAAAATATATTGCTGACCCTTAAACAATTGAATAAGATGACTTTCAGTCAATTATGCCTTTTATCAAAAACTTAGGACAGACGAGTTTCTCCTGACAGATTGTCAAGGACACAGTTTTACTGGACCTGTGTAAACCCTGCCTAGCCCTTGTATATTAGTTGCAGATTTATTGTTTTTAAAATGCATTACATCATCCCACATAGCACAGAGAGTGCAACTTGTTTCGTACTGGCAGGGCAAAAGATGTGAAATTTGTCACGGAACAAATGGATGAGCATACGGTATGAAGGGGAATATCAAACACATAGGTAGAGGAAAGGGTAGAGATTTTTGGATGAAAACCCTCCAAATATAGCAACAAGAAATCACCACTTAGAAGATGATCACTGGGCAATATTAAAAATTATTTCAGATTTCAAATCATGATTTCAGATGTGTTTGGATTTTTTGGACAGAGGCCGTCAAATAAGGTGCAAAGACAAGTGTGACTCCCAGGAGAAGATAGGCTGACCAAGGGGAGTGGCATCTAGTGGTTAGAGTGCCCACACCCCTTCTTGCTTCTTGATTCCCCTTTACTAGACCTGCATCTGAACAGAGGAAAAAAAAAACGCTTAGTAGTTTGTATCCATTCCCACTATCCCAGGCTACAGATTGCAGGCAGAGAGAAGTCATGTGGGAAATCACTAAGCACATGCCAATCCTGGGGGGGGGGGGTATCTACTCCAGACAAGGAGCCCAATCCTCTTGGTTTGGGAATAATGCAGTTTCCAAACAAAGAAACAGATTGATGCAAGATGATTTTCCAGCAACTCTAAGACTGTTGAACCTGCACAGGAACTTCTTTCGAGGTAAAAAAAATGTACAGAAATACAGAAAAACAGGCAAAAAAGGGGGGGAAGAAAGTGGAAAGTTCAGGAACTCAGATTGTCGTGTGCCCTCCTAATGAATCACACTATGAAGCTCACAGGTTATAAAAAGCGGGATCACTCATACCCCTTTTGCGTGTTTTAGGTCCAGAATTGGAAGCATATGATGATTCATGGCAACCTTGTCTGTTAACCTGGCTGCAACTGTGGGTGCCCAGGGACAGGACCCTGGACAAGTGTGAGCAAGTCAGAAGGGTAGGGCAATTACCCAGAAAAGACACATCTAGGCTTTTTGCTTATTTGCCACTTGCATTTCAACATCTTTGCCCTGTACCACTCCTTTTTTCCCCTTTTGCTAGTTGATCAATGTTTTGCTTTCCCTGTATTGTGTTGGTTTTTCAGCTCTATAATGCTTTTAGTGCTTTAGGTTTTTTGCTTTTAGTGGTTACCTGCTTGGTCCCAGTTCACTTGGGAGGGAATGTGTTGCTCTATCTACCAGACTCACTGGCGTCGCTGGAGGTGGGGCGGAAAGCTACCTTCTGCAGCTTTCCGCCCCACCGTTACTCTCCGGTACAAGGCGCCCCGCCCCCTCGTCGTAGGAGCCCATCAGCGGAGAGAAAGCAATGCACAGGGAATCTCCTGCGTGTTGCTTTCTCTCCGCTGACGGGCTCCTATGACGAGGGGGCAGGGCGCCTCGTACCGGAGAGTAACGGTGGGGCGGAAAGCTGCAGAAGGTAGCTTTCCGCCCCACCTCCAGCGACGCCAGTGACCAGACTGCCCATTTTCTGCTACTGGACATGTTTTAAGGACATGTTTCAGATTTACGGGGGGGGGGGGAAGAGGTAGTCTCTGTTCACCTGGGAGAGACGGTTTCCCAAGGCCTTCTCCTTGGAAGATCCTACCTTCTCCTTCAGTTTGAGTTGAAGTTTGAGCAGTTTGAGCAGTTTGAGCTACTAACTTTGGGTGATGGCAGTGAACTACCTTTTCCCAGTTCGTTCCCAGTTTACACAATAAAAAAGTGAAGTTGAAAGCAAGGGAGAAGAGTGCCATTACTAACTACTAGGTGCTGCATCCCTTTTCTCTTCTTCCTTTACAGTGCTGAACATGTGATACCGATGTTTGGGAAGACAGAAATGTCTTTGAAAATAAATGGAAGAATTCCACATCTTTAGCTAAACATGGGTAGTGCAGTATGCACAAAGTAATGTGGAGGGAGTTGACAGAAGCAGAGCCTAGAAAACCAGGCCCCGATGAACTAGGTTGTAGGCACCTGGCCTGGACTCAGCTAGAAGAAGTTGCCTTACCAGTTTTCCTAATCTGAAGTTGCTGCAGTTTCTTAGATGTTTGACAGCGCAATCCTGTGTAACCTTGCACCGGTGTCACAGTAGATGCACCGGTGTAACAGCAGATGCACCAGTGTAAGTGGTGCAAAAAAGTGCAAAAAAATGGCATAAGTACACTTACACTGGTGCATCTACTGTTACACCGGTGCAAGGTTACACAGGAGTATGCTGCTAGTCATTTAGGGAAAAGCAGATGGATGAGTAGGGAGTATGCTTGTGAAAAGTCTGGCCTGCCATTACACTAGGACCCCAGGGGAACCGTGCCCAGCAAGCAGTGAAGAAAACAAGATCAGAGGGGGCAAGAGCAACAAATAGTATCCAGAAACTACAGTCTTGTCTGGAAATCGAGTCTGAAGAACCAAAGAGTTGCCGCTGCCACCAATATGAAACTGAAAATAAAGCATTAAAAATACAACAGCAGTGCAGGGCATTAAGTAACAGTTACAATTTAGATTCACAGATAAAAATATTTATGTTAGACTGTTGAATTGATTGATATTGGGGGGATAGCTGGAAAGAAAAGACATGAATACATGCTGCTTGCACGAATAATGCCAAGTCTTTCAAAGGAGGATTTTCAAAGGATATAATTGTGTATCAGAGAGAAAAAATATGACTGCATGTTGCATGCGGCAGGCGGTATTTGTTACATTTTCATAATAAGGTTCAAAAGGATTTTCATTGGGTGGTAGGTTTTTCCACAAATGCATTATGAGCACAACCACTTTCATTTATTTATTCTATACATCTCACTTTTCAGGGAAAAATGTGCTTGTACAAACTTACCCAATGCAAATAAAATGCAACACTAAATGCAACTGGGGTGATGGGTTATAGATGGGGTCTACTTATGATGAAATGGAGCTTAGCTGTATCTTTGTCTTCTGTGATGGCCTTGGCTTCATCTGTGATCATTGCTATCTAGGGTAGTGGTGGCCAGCCTTTCAACATGAATGCTGGCCCTTTAAATGGTTGTATAGGTGAAGACATTTCAGCAGGTGCAGCTGCTTTAGCAGCACCATCAGCACTTGCAGCTGCCAAGATTCTGTCTTCTACACAACTCTAAAGAACACAGAAGCCCTCATGGTAGAAGGTTGGCCACTCCTGATCTAGGGGAACACATTCTTGTGTTGTGTTAATGTGTTTTCACCTGAATTACATGCTGAAATATATCCTGGATTATGCAACACATGATCTGCAACATAAAACAAAAGTCAAACTCAAAGAAGCCATCTTGATTGTACTTATGACCTTGTATCCCACCTTTTTTCCAAGTTGCTCAGGGCCACCCCATTTCCCCCTGGCAACAACTCTGTGCGATAATTTGAAGATAATTTGAGATTCCAGGATCACCCAGAGAAATTTGTGGCTGAAAGATGTCAACCTAGGTCTCCCCTTGTCCAAGTCCACTACTCCATCCCCTTGTGGAGAGATTACAAGATAGCAGGAAGCACTGGTGCAGGTCTAATCAAGTCCAGGAGAAAAGTGAATTTCCTCCTTCCAATTTTCCTCAAATCTGGCACAGAGGGACTCGCTGACAGTCTCCAGAACATACTAAACATGGTGCAAATCCGCTGAGGAATGAGGGAGTTTCAGCAGTTTAAAATCTGAATCTAGTTTTTTAACTATGTTCTCTGTTTGTGACCAGAATTTAGTCAAATGTGCAGCTTTTCCTTTGACCTTTATGCCCTGAACATTTCTTTTTTTTTTTCAAAAACTTAAGCTTTTTCTGAGGAACATTCTTTTGTGATTGTGGAGAATATTCGTCAAGTGGTTTTCTTTTTAAACTGAGCTGTAATTCTCAACCGTTTCCAGTAGGGGTGCATGTGGTAAGAACAATGTAATAGCTGTCTACTGGGGATTTTGAGGGTGTGTTCTTGCCCTCAACGACCATGGCTGCCACCTGAATGCTGCCTGAGTTAATTAAAAATTATTTTGCTCACAAAAGCAACATCTTTTGAAATTTCATACAGATAAATGAGAGGTTGCATGCGTGCCCGCCCCAGACTTATTCCCAATCTTTGGAGAAATGAGCAAGATATCGTTTTTTCAAACTTGGCTGTGACTAGATTTTTATGAGCAGAGGCTAGAGGAAAAAACATCTCCTCTTTTGCATAGGCTAGAGGAAAAAAAAATCCTATACTTCTTTTGACTACTTAGGCTTTCATGGCCAGTAACAAAAAACAGTCAGCGTAATCCTGTGTAACCTTGCATTGGTGTAACTGTAGATGCACCGGTGTAACAGCAGATGCACCGGTGTACGTGCACTTACACTGGCATAAGTGCACTTACACCGGTGCATCTACTGTTACACCGGTGCAAGGTTACACAGGATTGCGCTGAGTAACACGTAAGAACTAGCCTGCCTGTTACCAATTTATTTGGATTTAATAGACGGAGCATATAAGAACTTGTCTGTCTGTTCTATAGTGTTGTTTAAGTTTCTTTTAAAGTTTTTAGCATGGCCTTAAGACCCAAAAGAATCTGTGCAGGATCCTATACTTCATTGTTTATGAAATAGCAATGATCCAAACCTATTGATATATGAGTATTTTTATTTCCATACAAACTCAGGCTCATTTGAAGCTAATAATTAATTTGAAATTAAATATGAACTGTCGAAAGATTTGTATGAATAACAAACATAGGCTTGTGTGAATAATCTTTACAAGCCACATTGTCACAATATTGAATAAACCTGTGATTTGAAATCGGTTTTCAGAACCGATAATTCTAGAACATTATTGGAACACAACATAGTGGTGTAGTCATCTGTCCGTTTTGTAATTTGTGAACACATCAATGACGCATTTCATAGAACAAGTGGATCTTTAGCTGTCTAGACAATATTCACAATTAAAAATGACAGTGGCTATTATCTTTTCTTGCTTAATCACTTCTTGACAAGGAAAAAATATCAAAACAATGTAAATACGTTAACTCCGATAACTGACCACCATCGTGTACCCAACTGTATTTCTTTAATCAATAATTACAAGATGCATATAATGGCAATGTTGCTTGTTTCCCTCTACTGATTTGAAATCCTGAGATACATTTGCACTGGATTACCGGCTCAGTCTCCTTCATGGATCATTGCCTTGTTGTGGCGAAGGGGCTTGCGTAACTCAATGAAGCCATGAGCTATGCCGTGCAGGGACACCCAAGACGGACAGGTCGTAGAAGAGAGTTCTGACTAAAAGTGATCCACTGGAGAAGGAAATGGCAACCCACTCCAGTAACCTTGCCAAGAAAATCCCATGAACAGTACCAAAAGGCTAAAAGATATGACGCTGAAAGATGAGCCCCTCAGGTCGGAAGGTGTCCAATATGCTACTGAGGAAGAGCGGAGGACTATTCCAAGTAGACCCAGAAAGAATGAAGCGGTTGGGCCAAAGGCAATAGGACATCCAGCTGTGGATGTGTCTGAGGGTGAATGGAAAATCCAATGCTGCAAGGAGCAATACTGCTTAGGAACATGGAATGTGAGGTCTATGAATCAAGGCAAGCTAGATGTGGTCAAAAATGAGATGATAAGATTGAACATTGACATCTTGGGAATCAGCGAACTAAAATGGACGGGCATGGGCGAATTTAAGTCAGGTGACCATCATATCTACTACTGTGGGCATGAATCCCTTAGTAGAAATGGAGTAGCCCTCATAGTCAATAAAAGAGTGGGAAAGGCAGTACTGGGGTGCAACCTCAAAAACGACAGAATGATTTCAGTTCGAATCCAAGGCAAACCATTCAACATTACAGTAATCCAAGTGTATGCCCCAACCACTGATGCCGAAGAAGATGAAGTTGACCGGTTTTATGAAGACCTACAACATCTTCTAAAACTAGCACCCAAAAAAGATGTCCTTTACATCATAGGAGACTGGAATGCTAAAGTAGGAAATTAAGAAATAAACGGAACAACAGGCAAGTTTGGCCTTGGAGCGCAAAATGAAGCAGGGCAAAGGCTAACGGAGTTCTGTCAACAGAACACACTGGTCATAGCAAACACTCTTTTCCAACAACACAAGAGGCGACTCTACACATGGACATCACCAGATGGTCAATACTGAAACCAGATAGATTATGTGCTTTGCAACCAAAGATGGAGAAGCTCTATAAAGTCAGTAAAAACAAGACCTGGAGCTGACTGTGGCTCAGATCATGAGCTTCTTATTGCAAAATTCAGGCTTAAACTGAAGAATGTAGGGAACACCACTAGACCAGTCAGATATGACCTAAACCATATCCCTTATGAGTATACAGTGGAGGTGAAGAATAATTTAGGGCATTAGACCTGGTAGACAGAGTGCCTGAAGAACTATGGACGGAAGTTCGTAACATTGTACAGGAGGCAGCAACGAAAACCATCCCAAAGAAAAAGAAATGCAAGAAAGCAAAGTGGCTGTCAGATGAGGCTTTACAAATAGCTGTGGAAAGAAGGAATGCAAAAAGCAAGGGTGAAAGGGAAAGATATAAACAACTGAATGCAGATTTTCAGAGAATAGCAAGGAGTGATAAGAAGGCCTTCTTAAATGAACAATGCAAGGAAATCGAGGAAAACAACAG
Organism: Plestiodon gilberti rubricaudatus; assembly: GCA_026170595.1. Taxonomy (NCBI): domain Eukaryota; kingdom Metazoa; phylum Chordata; class Lepidosauria; order Squamata; family Scincidae; genus Plestiodon; species Plestiodon gilberti. The sequence goes on along the minus strand of JANXHW010000004.1, from coordinate 82,594,371 downwards.
AATGGGGAGGACTGGAGATCTCTTCAAGAAAATTGGAGATATCAAAGGAACGTTTTGTGCAAAGATGGGCATGATAAAGGACAAAAAAGGCGGAGACCTAACAGAAGCAGAAGAGATTAAGAAGAGATGGCAAAAATACACAGAAGAACTATACAAGAAAGATCTGAATGTTCCTGATGACCACGCTGGTGTGGTCACTGACCCAGAGCCGGACATCCTAGAGAGTGAAGTCAAGTGGGCCTTAGGTAGCATTACTAACAACAAAGCTAATGGAGATGATAATATCCCAGCTGAGCTACTTAAAATCCTAAATGATGATGCTGTGAAAGTGCTGCACTCAATATGCCAACAAATTTGGAAAACTCAGCAGTGGCCAAAGGATTGGAAAAGGTCAGTTTACATTCCAATTCCAAAGAAGGGCAGTGCCAAAGAGTGTTCAAACTATTGCACAATTGCACTCATTTCACATGCTAGCAAGGTTATGCTCAAAATCCTACAAGCTAGGCTTCAGCAGTACGTGGACCGAGAACTACCGGACGTACAAGCTGGGTTTCGAAGAGGCAGAGGAACTAGAGATCAAATTGCCAACATGCGCTGGATCATGGAGAAAGCACGAGAGTTCCAAAAAAACACCTACTTCTGCTTCATTGACTACGCAAAAACCTTTGATTGTGTGGATCACAACAAACTGTGGCAAATTCTTAAAGAGAAGGGGATACCAGACCACCTTACCTGTCTCCTGAGAAACCTGTATGCGGGTCAAAAAGCAACAGTTCGAACCGGCCATGGAACAACCGACTGGTTCAAAATTGGGAAGGGAGTACGGCAAGGCTGTATATTTTCACCCTGCCTATTTAACTTATATGCAGAGTACATTATGAGAAATGCAGGGCTGAATGAATCGCAAGCCGGAATCAAGATTGCCGGGAGAAATATCAACAACCTCAGATATGCAGACGATACCACCCTAATGGCAGAAAGTGAAGAAGAACTAAAGAGCCTCTTGATGAGGGTGAAAGAGGAGAGTGCAAAAGTTGGCTTGAAACTCAACATTAATAAAACTAAGATCATGGCATCTGGTCCCATCAATTCCTGGCAAATAGAAGGGGCAGAAATGGAAGCAGTAACAGATTTTACTTTTCTGGGTTCCAAGATCACTGCAGACGGAGACAGCAGCCATGAAATTAAAAGACGCTTACTCCTTGGAAGGAAAGCTATGGCAAATTTAGATAGCATAATAAAAAGCAGAGATATCACCATGCCAACAAAAGTTCGTATAGTCAGGGCGATAGTGTTCCCAGTAGCAATGTATGGATGCGAGAGTTGGACCATAAGGAAGGCTGAGCGTCGAAGAATAGATGCTTTTGAACTGTGGTGCTGGAGAAGACTCCTGAGAGTCCCTTGGACTGCTAGGAGATCAAATCAGTCAATCCTAAATGAAATCAACCCTGACTGTTCCCTGGAAGGACAGGTACTAAGGCTGAAACTCAAATATTTTGGCCACCTAATGCGAAGAGAGGACTCTCTGGAGAAGACTCTGATGCTGGGAAAAATTGAAGGCAAAAGGAGAAGGGGAAGGCAAAGGATGAGATGGTTAGACAGCATCACCGATGCAACGAACATGAAAATGAGCGAACTCAGGAAGATAGTGGAGGATAGGAAGGCCTGGCGGGATATGGTTCATGGGATCACGAAGGGTCGGACATGACTTAACGACTGAACAACAACAACCAGCTCAGTCCAACAGCCGAATGCTATGCATTTCTACTCAGAAGTTATTCCCATTGTAGTCAATGGGGCTTACTCCCAGGTAAGTGTGAATACGATTGCAGCCCAAGTCTGCTCAGAAGTTTACACACACACACACACACACACACACACACACACACACACACACACAGCATGAAGAACAACTGTTTTCAAATCCTGAGGCTAATGTTGTGGGCTCCCCTTGCTAAACTGGGTATAAAATTATCCCCAAGTGAGGATGTAGCCAGTCTGTGGAGTCCATTCGTATAACGTGAGTACATCCATAGACAAAAAAACATGTCTTGTGCTTTTGATGACCTGGTTGTTCATACCTGTTTTGTCTGGTGGTGTGGGAAAGCCCTGGCAGATTGACACCCCAACTTGTAGACCTCCAAGTGTAGTCCCCCAGCCAGTTCTAATTATTTAATCTTACTAAACCAAAATTGGAGTTGCTATCACCAGCAGAAAAAAATAAAGTATTGCCAGCTTAATGCTCTGTATGCTTAAATTATCTGATGTGAGACTACGTGGCCCATTTAGGATTAATCGTCAGGCATAAACTCCCCCAAGGCTTATGAAGTGTTTCTTGTTTTCTTCATAAAACCTTTTAAAAAAAACACTGTATGAGGGTGGTTGTTTCTGAGTTGCAACTGTGCCTACAGCATAGATTTTTTTAAAAAAAAAACCAGTGATTTGATAATTAAGGCTGCAACTCTATAGCACTTTCCTGGAAGTAAGCCACATTGAACACAATGAGACTTACTTCTGAGTAGGCATGCATAGGATTGGACTGTTAAAGAACTATTCTACATATTTGGTTTCTTGTGTTTTGCCTCTTTCCCCCCTTTACCAGAAGCAATGGAGTGATTAACTTCTCCAAGCCAGAAAGTGTTGGGGGGATTTAAAGAGCTAATTTCTCTTTCTAACAGCGCAATCCTGCACTACTATAGGCCGGCGGAGCGAGCGCTCCCCTGGCCTATGGTGCTGTAAACCTGCCGTAAAGCACGTTTTCAGCACCCATAGGGTAAGTGGTGCCGGCTCAGAGGCTGGCACCATTTACTCCGGCACCTACTTGGAACTGCAATGGCTGACACAATGGGCCTAGGATACAGCGACTGGCCCCGTAGGCCGGCAGCGTATAGTTAGGCAGGACTGGGCTGCCCATCTTGTTTTTGAATCTCCAGATTACTTCAAATAAGCTTGGAGAAGTTTGTCAGCATTTATGGTAACTAATTCTCTCAGGTAGCAAACACTATTAACAATTCAATTGAGATTTTGTGTGTGTGTGTGTGTGTGTGTGTGTGTGTGTGTGTGTGTGTGTGTGTGTGTGTGTGTGCATGCTTATACATGCACATGCAACCTAGGTAAAAGACAGAGAGAGAGAGAGAGAGAGAGAGAGAGAGAGAGAGAGAGAGAGAGAGAGAGAGAGATTTGAAGGAGGGGGCAAAGACCCACTCTCAGCCTGGGAGACTTCAATATTCAGAGCTTTTGGGAGAGTAATCTAGGCTTGCACACTGGGTGACACAAACCCTAATGACGCCCCTGAGTGAACCCATACTCATGACACAACAGCAGTGGTCAGATGGGGCTGTGGCAGCAAATTCACACAGCAGCAAACCAGTAGGGAACTGATGTCTCTTCTGCCAATGTTCCTGCTGTCTGGCCACAGTGCTCCTCTGGTCATTGGGATTAGTGGTACAGGGATGCTTTTCTGGCTGTGTTTGCACAAGTGCTTCTGCTGTACATAACCCCCCCCCCTTTCCCTTGTGTGTGAGCAAGGTGCATAGTGCAGGTGAGCTCCTGTTCAGATTTGGAAACTGCCTTATGGGTCAGAGAGACTTCAGTGACAGTCATAATCTATCTTCTTTCTCCACACCATATCCATGGTGCCATACAGCATTATTGTCTAGTGCTTTTCAGCATTGTAACTTGATACAGGAGAGACCAAGATTTCTATATTCCATAAGAAGTATAATGAATTTTTTTAAGTAAGAAAAAGTAGCAAATCATAGACAAAGAACTCATTTTTTGATTTTTCTATTGCAAAAAAATTAAGCTGAACTTTTGCAAAAACATATTTTAACTTATCACAGTTAAAAACACACTTAAAGAATCATTTCGCAGTTGTGAACATCAGTAGACCCACATTTATAGCAAAAGGTGTTAACTTTCAAACATGATAATTTACAGCAGTTGAGAGCATAAAAGAATACCAGAACTACTTTTTCATATTTTGTTCTTTTTATACTGTTTCTTAGTGTTTTTTTAAGTGAGTTAAAAATATAAAAACAAAACAATGCATCACTCCAGTGAACATCAACATATGCCATTTACATCAACTGTTACAGTGTTAGTTTACAAGTAGGAACATTTCCAATGTTTGATTTTTTTTTTTAGTAGCATAGTCTAACACAGAGGTTCTTAACCTGTGGTACAGGTACCCCTAGGGGTACGCAGACCTCTTGCCGGGGGTACTCCAAGTCCTGCCCCTTATCTGCCCCATCAGCAGCTAATTAAGTGTTAATTAACATGGATTTTAAATTTTAATTATTTTCAGAGGTACCTCCCCCTTCTGTGTCTCTGGTTTTGGGCTTATTTTTGTACTTTGGAAAATGTACTTTGGTGGGGTGGGGGTGGGGGAGGGTAGAGCCTCTCTCTCTCTCTCTCTCATTCACTCACACACACACACACACACACACACACACACACACACACAGAGAGTTAAATAAGACATTTTTCACATTTAAATTTTTTAGTACTTTTTATTTAACAATTAATTACCTAATTACTTAATTGATTAATCCAGTTAATTAGCAGTTAGTTAATTAGCAGGGGGTACTTCAGAAAATTGGACCATGATAGGGGGTACCCAGGCCTCCAAAGGTTGAGAACCCCTTGTCTAACACTTACACAGCACAATCCTGTGTAACTCTTGCACCGGTGTAACAGTAGATCCACCGGTGTAAGTGCACTTATGCCAGTGTAACTTGCCATACGCCATATGCCGATGGACGCAGAACGGACACCATCATAACCTTCCTCGGACACTGTGCATGCTCAGTTCTGATGCAGGACAGATGCCAGAGCAACTCCGCCAATGCAGGGGGCATTCCGGGGGTGTCCTAATGCCCCCGGAATGCCCCCTGCACCAACGGAGTTGTGCTGGCGTCTGTCCTGCGTCCGAACTGCGCATGTGCAGCTTCCGAGCAAGGCTATGTTGGTGTTCGTCCTGCGTCCATCGGCGTATGACAAGTTACACTGGCATAAGTGCAAGAGTTACACAGGACTGCACTGACAGGCTATGTGCACATTAGAATCCTTGCACCAGGCTTCCTGGGTCAGTGGCAAATCTAACTTCTCAAGCATCATACGAGTTTTTGCACATTTTATGATACTTTGCCGATTGCTTTACTGATGTTTCAAGTATGCAGCTTCCATGGTCCTAGTGAGCCATACTTGGTATTTCCTTTGGCAAAGAATTTATATTCTGCAAAGGCAGCCACATTTTTGGCCACCTTGATATTATGGGCTACAAGCGGCTGGTCAGTACTCCCAGTACAGTGATCCCACTGCCTCATTGCTGGCAGTGGGAGAGAATCAGCAAAGTAATCAACTCCAAATTTTCAACATCATCTCAGGTTGTTAATTGACTTTAGCATTTTTGTACGGCTTTTTAAAATCTAGAACCTGTCTTTCCTGTCCACTTTGGAGATGTTCAAGGTGCCTAACAAAACCAGATAAATAACAATACAACAGGATAAAAATGGAAACAAATTACTAAAACATCAACCGAACAATCAAGAAGAGACAGAAGAAAGCACCATACTACCGCAGAATTTAGAAAGCTTTCTGGAATAAAACCATTTTCAACCAGTGTAAGAACATATTCAACAATGGAGCCAACTGAAATTCCCATGGGAGGAAGTTCCACATGTTGGAGGGCACTACAGAAAAGGACCTCTTCTGCATCCCCACCAACCTCACCTTGGTAAGTGTCATGCATTGAAGAGGACCTGTCAGATCAGTGTAGGGCAAACAGTTTCATAGGGGGAAAGGAAGTCCTTGAAGTACCGTATTGTCCCGAGTATAAGATGCACCTGATTATAAGACGCACCCTTAAAGTTTGGTGCTATTAAAAAAATTTAATTAAATCACTGGCATTAAATTGCAACAGCCTGATTATAAGACGCACCCCTAGTTTAAAAACTTAAATTAGGAGAAAAAAGTGAGTCTTATACTCAGACCAATACGGTATTTTGGTCAAAAGCTATTTCACAGTGCAATCCTGTCTAATGCTGCGCCCTGAGATGTAGTGGGGCCATGCAGCCTCTGCTGTATCCGGAGCGCAGAACCGGCAGCTGGGAGGAAGTAACATTTGTTCCCTTCCCCCAGTGTAAGCCCCAGCCACCCAAACATGTCTTCTCAGATGTGTGCCAGCTATTTTGCTGGTGCAGATCCGGGAAGCCTGTATAATGAATGGGGGCCAGGCCCAGGAAGGGGGATAGGATTTGGCGGAGGAGGCCTACTTCGATCCCTCCCCTTGCCCCGGCCCGACAGACCAATCCCAATTGCTGATATAATTCATCCACTGGGTGGTCAGTGCTATTTCAGTTCCAAAACCGTTGGAAGCCATACTGAAATGACTCCAGATAATCATTTTCATCCAAGAATTTCTGGAATTGCGTCACTATCCATACACTCAAACACCTTTCCTAGAAAGAGAAAATTGGACACTGGTTGGTAGTTTAGTTTACTTTATATTTCCACTATTGCTGACATCAAGAAGTTGGATGGTTTAAATTCTCTGCAACAAACATTACTTTGCAGTCATTCTTCATGTGAATATATACCTCCAACTCTTCTTTACCCTGTCTAATCTCTGTTCTCTCCTCTCTCGAAGCAGTTTTTATCAAATATTCCCTGTGTAGGCGTTGCTGCATGTTCTCAAAGAAGCAATTTTCTTCAAATTATTATAATTTTTCTTCTGCTTTTGTAAATATGTTTAGGTATCTCTCTTCCTAGGAAACACCTGTTTCAAACTCTGTTGAAGAGATGCCATTTTTCCCCATCTACAAAATTACCCTTTGCCCTAGATGCAAGATCAAAAATATCAGAGGAAGTAACTGAGGTCCAACTTTCTTGAAGCTCTAGAAGAGGGTTAGAATAACTGCCCCCCTTTCACTCCAGCAAAGTGTCTTTCTGGTGGCTGTTGCTGTTGGTGTTCTGCATTTTTTTAAAAGATTGTGACACTGGCGTCACTGCAGAGGGGCGGAGCTCTAAGTTCTGCCGCGATTCAACCCTCTGTTACACAGGTGAATGAAGCAGCCCCGCCCCCTCGCCTTCTGAACCATTCAGAAGACTCCCTGTGCGTTGTTTTCACTGCCTTGAATGGTTCCGAAGGCGAGGGGGCGGGGCCGCTTCGCTCACCCATGTAACGGAGGGTCGGATCACGGCGGAACTTAGAGCTCTGCCCCCGTGCAGTGACACCAGTGGATTGTGAGCCCTTTTGGGACAGGGAGCCATTTAATCATTTGATTTTGTCTGTAAACCACTTTGTGAACTTTTTGTTGAAAAGCAGTATATAAATACTGTTAATAATAATAATAATAATAGTTTGTTGTACCTCTTTTGTGTGACCCCATTGCAACACGCACCTGAAGAAGGAGGTAGAATGTCCTTCTGCTTTTAATGTGAGGAAGTCTGTCTGGCCATGGGTGCCAAACTTTGGCTATACAAAGACAAGGGACTCTCCCCCCTTCAGCCAGCAACGTCAAACAATTCAAGATGTTGTTCCTCTCAGACTTGTTTGTTTTTCAGCTAAGAAAAAAAATTATACCTCACCTTTCCAGCCTTGCAGGAGCTCAAGGTATCTAACATAAAAAGCAAATCCAGTTAAAACAATCAAACAGAGATATTACAATCACAATTAAAAACAGCTTTAAAATGAGCCTTAAAGCCCTAATTAAAAAACAGGTAGAATAAAACACCTTAAGAACCCTACGGAAGGCCAGCAAAGAGGGTACAATCCTAAGTTCCAGAGGGAGGGAATTCCACAGGCCAGGGACCCCAACAGCAAATGCTCTGTCACAGGTCGCTGTCAGCTGAACATTTAAAAGGTGACAGATGATGCAACAGGGCCACTTGAGATGACCTCACAGGATGGGCTGATTGACGCAGAAGGGGACAGTTTTTCCAATTACCTTTCCAAGTACATTCAGGGCTGTATAAGTCATTATCAGCATTTTGAATTGTGTACAGAAACATACAAGCAAGCCTCTGAGATGAATTTTATCTCAGAGGGGGCAAATTTTATCACAGAAGGGGAGGGGGCAAATGGGCGGGGGGGCAGCAATGGCCAGAAAAGTCTCTGGAGCCCAGGTCTACCAGGCTTCCTGATGTGGCACCCAGGTCTACCTGCCCAGTAAACCTGGCCTCCCGGTTGTCCCGGCCTCTGTTTTTCACTCTCCTTGAGGCCAGCTGAGATCTCAGGAAATTTCTGGGGCCTCTCCTTTGGCTCCCGGGGCCCCTTTTTGACCCTGGACCTAGGTAAATTTACCCCCTTTACCCCTCTCTCATGGGCCCTGAGCAAGGAATGTGGATGAATTAAGAGGGGCCTGGCATAGTCAAGACTACCAATCATAAGGAGCCTAGCAGTCACATTCTGCACTAGTTGAAGTTTCTGGGAAGTCTTCAATGGCAGCCATAGGCAGAATGCATTGTAATAGTCCAACTTAGATGTTACTAGTACATGAGTAACCATAGTCAAGTCTGCTTGATCCAGGAATGGGTACCAATCAAGGCTGGTTGAAGGTGCTCCTAGCCACAGCTAAGACCCAACAATCCAGGGTCACTCCTTAACCGAAGACCTGCTCCTTCAAGGGGATTGCTACTCCAACAACAAGATGACAGTTCATATTCCAGGTCTTTGGTCTCTTTTCTTACAGTACCTGTAAGATTCCTGGAGAAGTGATTTCTAAGAGTGAAGAAGTATGTTGCTTATGAGTCTTCAGACATCAGTTATGCATATAAGACAATACTTCACAAGGTAGCGAATGGCAGAGGCGTCGTACCACTGGGGGCGATTGGGGCGGTGGGCCCCAGGGTGCGGGCCACTCTTACCTGCTGCTCCCTCTTTCTCCTTGCAGCCGAAAGCAGCTTCATTCCAGCTCTCCCACCCTCCCTTGTGCCCGTTTGGCTCCAAAAAGGAGCCCAAAAGCACCGGGAAGGGGCATGTCCGTGCGTGCGGGGGGGCGCTACGCTGCCGTTACACGCCCCAGGGGGTGTGGCGGGGAGCGTGGCTCCGTCACTGGTGAATGGATGGGTGGCTTTCAGACCAGGAGATAAAACAGAGAGTAGGTTCTGAAGAAAAGTGCTTCATTAGCAGTTTCCACAATAAATAAAACCTCAAGAAACACAGGGATATTTAGGGAAGCAGAATGCTAACAATTATTAATAACTAAAGATGTGCTGAGTCTGCTGGTAATCTCACTAGTTTATTGCAACTCTTTTGGCTTCCTTCAACACTTGTCTTGACATTTTGCTTGAGGAGAACCTTCCAAACGTACTTCCAATTTCACTTTAGAAGAAACAGTGGTGGCAATTCTAATAGCAATACATTTTTGTTCTGTTGCTCACGTTTAGCTTTTAGATGACTGATCACAGTGAAAAAGCTGTGCTCTACTAAGAATGTCCATAAATATTTTATTGACTGTCCTGTCTTCCAACTCATTAATCGTAACTTTTCTCGGTTGTTATTAGATAATGAGCGAAACATTATGAGACTTCCTTGCTGGCATATAGAATGGTTCATTTTGTTACAGCACCAATTATGTGTTGGCAGTTTAGTCCTGAAGGAGAAGAAAATCTTATGAATTAACGTGTTGAAGGTCTAGTGACGGTGTGTTATATATCCTCCAAAACATTTATTCCCTACTCCTGAAAAATATACTTACTTTTCTGTGGCATTCTTGGCTTTTCCCTCTCTGGCTCTCTTTATTTTTTTCCCTACTTACAAGGAGGGACAGGGATGACTGGCCTGCAAATGCTGGGACTGGACACAACTGGAGAAGAAGTAACAATACAGAAACAATATTATTTGTTTTTATTTTTTTAATTTTAATAACTTTTAATAAATTATTAAATAATATTAAAATAATATTAAACAATTAATAAACATAATTAATTTTATTTGACCCTGTCTCGAAAGAGTTCCCCAAACAGGCTGCAACTTTATTAAAATTAATAATAGATAATAGATAATCTAAAAGACCAATGAGGAGGGGAGTGATATAAAGGTAAAGGTGACCCCTGACAATTAAGTCCAGTCGTGTCCGACTCTAGGGTGTGGTGCTCATCCCCATTTCAAAGCCGAAGAGCCAGCGTTGTCCGAAGACGCCTCCGTGGTCATGTGGCCGGCATGACTCTCCTTGCCGCAGCGCGTAGCATGCAGCTGGAACATGGAGCGCTGTTTACCTTCCCGCAAGCGGTACCTATTTATCTACTCACATTAACATGCTTTCGAACTGCTACGTTGGCAGGAGCTTGCTCAAGCAACGAGAGCCAACCCCATCACGGATTCGAACTGTGCCACCCGCTGGCCCTGGGGAGTGATATACCTGAGCCTAAACTTGCTTTTCCAAGGAAGGGCTTTCATGGCATACCACCCACAAAATGTCCTCCATTGGTCCATCCTCTAGACCCAAAGGTTGTCCTTCAGTCTTTCTACTTTTGACCATGCCACCAATTCAGTCAGAAAATACCCATAAAACACCAAACCTTGAAAAACAAACAGCTGGTAAAACAATAAACCACTTTCCTAACACACTTACTAAAACTAGAAGTCTGATACCTTGGGGCAATGTCCACTCCCCAGTGGCTTTTGCACAGGAATCTGAAAAACCTGTTGCCTTTTACACAAAAATGTGAAGCAGCCAACTTACCTGTGCTTGTGCAAACAGCCAGCCTCAGCCTTCACAATGGGTGTAAAAGCATAAAATAGAATCAGTAGTAATGAACCAGGTCTTTTCTTCATGCGGTTGCTAGAAAGTACATACAGGCTGTTCCAGTAGCTGGAGACAGAGACATCAAATTGGCCCTATTTGTTCATTTATTTATCCATCCAGGTATTTATATCCTGCTTTTCTATCTCCGAAGTGGCCCCCTCTTATCTATCTCTACCTGCCAAGGTACCACAGTTTCAGCAGTACAGACCACATCACCTCCTCTGCATCTGCAGTGGACTTTTGGGACATTATCCATTCCATTGTCCAACCCTGGCACATGCCTGGCTGGAAATGGTACACCGTCCTTCAAACATTTCAGAGCAAAATGTCTCCCAAGGTGCATCACAAATGCTGATCTGGAACTGGAAGTCTGTGCATTTACCATGTGGAACACCGCCAAGTTATCACATCAAAACAGCACCATCTTATTCCCATTGCAATGTTGGTCATTCCTTCTTCAGACCTCCTGAGCACAAAAGCAGCACCCTCCGGAGCTTCAATGTGCATTGAAGGTATAGGCAGAAGCTGCTGCTCCAAGTGGCCTAGCCACTCACACAGCATTCTCACAACTGTGAACAGCGAGTCCTCACCTTCTCCTTGTTCCTCCATACAGCAGGACCATGCTACTAAAACACCCACACCTTGCCATAAGCCTGGGAAGAAATCATAACACAGATTTCAAGAGTTAATTATTCCCTTATAATTCACAGCTCAATCTTAACTAAATCCCCTGCGGATGCAGCTGCTGGTAGCCGGCAAAGGTCTTCCAACAACAGCTGCCACCTCTGCTGTTGTAAAGCCCAGTTCAGATTGGGCTCTCGGTTAATTAAACAGGATCTCCAATGATGCAAGGAATTTAAAAGCATGTGTCCTAGTAAACATTGATACTGCATTGATCCCAGCTGCAATGCTTCCTCCTGTCTGCAGAGGATTGGGGCTGAAAGACCAACGGGAGGTGCAGGCTCATGGAGGCTAATGTATAAGCAAGCACATAATGCAAAACCATTATTACTCAGAGGCGGTGGGGGCAGATGGGGTGGTGGACCCCAAGTGGCTGGATGCGGGGGGTGTACCTGCCTCCGGATCCTGTGCTCCATCCCACATTGGCTCCTCTTCAGGTTTGGCCCGCCCACCCAGGTGCCGCTTGGCTCCAAAAAGGAGCTGAAAAGCGCCAGGGGTGTTTCCGTGTCGCGGCGGCGCACGTGGATTATGCCATGCCCCTCAGGGGCGGAGCGTATTGCATCCTGTGGGGGGTGTCGCGACGGCGACCCCCTCTCATGGGGGGTGTAGGGCCACTACTGTTACTACTCACATAGCACAGAAGTTAAGATGAGTCCCTTAGCGTACAATTCTCATGCTTTTTGGACATAGAAGTGACTGTTTCTAAGCACCTTAACTCTTCTCTGAAATGGAAGAGTTTGGCTTTTTTGGTCCCAGAATTCACACACGCACACTATTTTTTGCTTTTCAGTGAACAGAGTGCCATTATGTAACCATTTTGAGCAATAAACTTGCAGCTTCTGACTGAAGGAAAAACAAGTGAAACAGACCCTCATTTTGCGTAGATCAGCAAAAGACCCCATCACTATAGGTCAAATGTCTTGCTTTTCAAAACAACATTTCTAGCATGGATCGCTGGGGAAAAAGCTGCCAATTTTTATGTGAAAATGCCATATTGAAGGAGAGGCCTATGGAGGAATTAAAGTAATCTGAACCATTTGTTTCTGGAGGACTTTAAACTGCCTCTGTTTGAAAAGCACTGTGCTTGAGGGAGATATGAAATGACAAAACACTGCAGTCTGATCTTTTGTAACACTTTCAGTCACCTCAAACAGAATGCTTTACAACAGCTGCAGTTTGCAGATTCAGCTGTGATTCAAAAAGCAATCTATTAAAGAGAATTGTGATACTGAATGATGTGCCTGCATGCGAGAGTCAACCCTATAGGGCTCCTTCCTTTTCCAGTGAGGATGGGCAGAGTGCTCCAAACCACAACAAAGGTGGATGGGGATGGAAGTGGTAGGGATGAGATGCAGATACTCCACTGCCCAGGACAGGTGCTTTAATTAAAGGTGATCATGGATGGGCAGAAGGAAGAGCTCTGGAAGGGGAGAGTGGGTTGGGGAATGAACATATTCTCTTGCTCACAGGAAGTGGGAGAAACAGGTCACCAGGACCCGACCACCAAGATATGTCCAACTGTAGGTGGATGCAAGATAAAATACGGCCTAGGACAGGGGTTCCCAACCCCTGACCAGTTGCATACCATCTCTGACGCTGCTGGTCCTTTGCGTACCACTAGAAGTGACTTTGTGATGACATCATCGCCAGTTACTTCTGGATTTTCACATTTTCAGAGCCAGAAAACAAAAAATGGTGCGTCGGAGTGGGGTTCCAGCAAATTGGTGGTCCATGTACCGCCTCTGGTCGGCCGGAGGACCACTGGTGGTACGTGTAAGAACCCCTGGTCTAGGAGGCTTCTTATAGGAACAGTAATTCCCCAAACCACTGACTCTGGCCTGTGCCTGGCCTGTGCTTTTGCCTGGGTTTCCACCATCCACAAAACCCCACATTTATGAATAGAAAGTAACCTGCTTTCTCTTAAAAACCTTTAAAGAAACAGTGACTCTAAAGGACCCTGTTACTATAGGACAATTTGTACAGGTCCAGGACATAGCAATTCTTCCTGGAGTCTCTCATCGCATTTGGCAACTTTGGAATATAATACAAATGGTTTAATATGTAAACACAGATGTAAACAAACATTCTAAAATGTCCCTAGTTCATGTCCAATCTTCTCTAAAAGATCTAGGCATGCCGATCACCTGCCAAGCTGTGTTCTAGTAAAGGTATTGGAATTCCTCACTAAACAAAGAAGTAGAGGTAGCTTCTGGTTTTAAAAAAAATGTTTTAAAACTATAGTTTCTTAACACAACATGGAAATAATAATAATAATAATAATAACAACAACAACAACAACAGTAACAACAACAGTATAGAGAGGGTGAGCAGTCAGAAGTGTGTCTAGAACCCCCCCCCCCCCCATGCAGGAGGTCTGATTCTCAGCATTTACTAAGTTTACTGTAGTTTTGCAGTGCCTCAATTCTGTCTGCTGCTTTCAAGCAGGAGACAGGGAAGTCAGCGCTCACTGGGGTTGATGACACCAGGGGCAAGATCTCATAGTGTCACCTCCATATAACTCCTCCAATACCAGACCACACAATGTGGAGGACTTCTGGGAAATGCGATCCCTGTGCGAGCCTTGCGGGGAGAACTTTGAGAAACGCTGACCTAGGATCCAGCGGCCGACCCTTTAGGCTGGTCATGTATCTTTAGGCAGGATACTAATAAGTATCCTCAGAGGTGCTCCTGTTTTCTCAGGACAAAAAGGAATGGGATGAGTAAGTACAAGGCCTGTCAAACTAGAATTTGATTTGATCTTATTCAGCAGAGCAGCTTTTGTGTTCCTATGGATGAGGAAATTCCAAGCTTGACTAGCTAGGCAGCCAAAGGACAGGCATGCTAGCTCTGTCAATAGAGCCAGGCCATCATAATGTGAGCCAAGAGAATGATCCAGAATCAGTAAGGGATCTCAGAAATGGAACAAGCATTGGAGGTATAATCCACCTTTGTACTAAAATGTTTACAACTCAGTTTCATCCCTATCCTTCTCAAGATTCTGCCAAACTTCAAAAACCCTCAGATAGTAACCATACTCCATCTAGTGGAAATAAAATGATATGGATAAAATAAGTGCATTACATCCATTCTGTGCAGGCAACTCTTACACTCAGAGGGAAAAGGTTTATGAAACCACGCATTGCAGATTCTCACTAATCAGAAGAGTGATGAAACTCTGCTCCTGTAGGATCGTTTGCACTAATCCTATATTCACTTTCCTGAGAGTAAATCCCATTGGATTCAGTGAGACTTACTTCTGAGTAGACATGCATAGGATTGTGCTATGAGTTTATCAAGAACCTGCAGACCTGAAGGAAATCCTATCCCCCTTCAAGAACATCAGCATGAGTGTTGACCTAAGAATGGCGTAGGAATTTGCCACACAGATCAGAGTTGCATTTTCTCCTTTATTTCTGACGAAGAATAAGAGTGTGCTGAACTTTTTTCTCGGAGAAATTGGCTGAAATTCCAACTTGCTGTAGACTTGTTAGGTGGTTCTGACCTACTTAATAATACCAGTCAGCATCAACTTCTTGGCCGTCTTGGCCGTCAAATAGGACTAATAGAAGCCTACACAAATGGCTGTTAAAAATAACTTAAAATATTATGTAGAAGAAATAAAGATTGATGTCCCATGTTTTATTCATAGAAGTGCTCTGTTAATTACTCTCATGAGGAAAATAATACAAGCAGGGTTTATTATTTGTTTGTACAGAATCTCCAGCTGTGCTGTTCTGGGTACTTTACAAACTTTACTGAAAAACAAAACACCCCCCCCCAAAAAAACCTCCTCATTGGGGAAGCATCATAATGGGTTCAGAATAAGGAAGAATTGTCTCACTGAGCTTTTAACAGCCCAGTCCAGCCTAAGGCCTCAGGGGCACAATTCAGGCACAAAAGCAGCCTAAGTGCTTTAGGCTCGAGTTGTGACTGAATTGTGCCGGAGAGGCCGAATTTGTGCTGCAATTGTGACGGGCGTAGGACGAATTTACGACGGACGTCACGCGCATGCGCACTACGGGCGCCGGCACAATTCCAGCACAACTTCGGCCTAAGAGTGGGCATTCCATGGGTGTCGGGGGCGTGACGGGGGCGGTTACAAATTCCAGACACTGGCGAGCTCCGACATGCCCCCTTGGGAACAACTACGGCACAAAATTTAGGTCGACAAAAAAGGTGGACTCAAATTTGAGGAGACCCATAGGAGCCATTTTACCTTACCCACTCCAGGCCTCTCCTGAAAAGTTCTAACACCCTACTCCTGAGTTATGCCTGAGTTAGGACGGAATAGCTGTGGCATAACTCTGGAACTGGACACAGATAGTTACCCTATCAGCACTCAGCCCCACCCAGCCTCTTTCCCACAAAAGCCCAGCCCCAGGCCTCCATTCTCTCTCTCTCTCTCTCTCTGAGCACATGGCGTGGGGTCCTGTCCCCCAGCAGCCACAAAGTGGGACTTTGTCGGTGGAGGGCTGTTCAGGCTGTGGCCAAACTGTTTACAGCTGTGCCTGGGCAGCTGCCTCCATGCCAGTGTTTGCTAACCCATGTCTTTCTCCGAGCCCCTCTCTCTCCCCCCCCCGCAGGCAACAACACCAGCAGGTAAGTGCAGGTAAGAGCAGGGAACATGCTGACATGAGTTCTGACTTCTGCCTCTTTGCATATAGAAATATAGGTAGGATACATGCCTCTTTACCAATGTCTTGTCTCATAACTGCCTGCAATGCCTGCCATGATATGCCTCTTTACCAATGTCTTGTCTCATAGCTGCCTGCAATGCCTTCCCTGAAATGCCTCTTTACCAATGTCTTGTCTCATAGCTGCCTGCAATGCCTGCCATGATATGCCTCTTTACCAATGTGTTGTCTGATAACTGCCTGCTTTGTCTGC
Organism: Plestiodon gilberti rubricaudatus; assembly: GCA_026170595.1. Classification (NCBI taxonomy): domain Eukaryota; kingdom Metazoa; phylum Chordata; class Lepidosauria; order Squamata; family Scincidae; genus Plestiodon; species Plestiodon gilberti. The sequence continues at coordinate 82,578,052 of JANXHW010000004.1, read as the reverse complement.
TATGATATGCCTCTTTACCAATGTGCCCTCTCATGTCTGCCTGCTTTGCCTGCTATGATATGCCTCTTTACCAATGTGTTGTCTGATAACTGCCTGCTTTGCCTGCTATGATATATAGGATACATGCCTCTTGACCACTGTTGTGTCTGATTGCTGCCTGTAGTAATGTGAGCACACAATGCCACAAGTGTGGAACTGTAACCCTTATGTAGACACCAGCTGTCCCCCCCCCTTTTCTCCACAGGGTCTACTGACAGGTCAGTATTGCTAGGTTTGCCATGGTTGTGACTCACATGTTGTATTGTTGTCTCTCTCTTTGACCCTTTTCCCTTACAGGATCATGCTCACCTTACACCCAGGGAAGGAGCGCAGACCATGCTATGTGTGTCACACCTCTCAGCTGTGTTTGATTTCTCTCCCTGCAGGCCTTTGCAACCGGCGCACTGGCATTCCTTCAATGGCGATTGCTACCACACAGCCACTAGCGTCGACGGGGGAAGGCGGGGGGGCGGGCCGCCGGGGGGCGTCGCGCATATAGGGGTGACGCGCGATGCCCCTCACTTACATTTTTTCGGCGGAGGTGGGCCCGCCCGCCCTCCCCTGGGTCCGTTTGGCTCTAAAATGAGCCAAAAACGGAGCGGGGAGGGCGCTCCGCTCCTGCGCGTGACGTCACGTGTGGGGGCGGAGCCTCCCCCTTAAGGGTGAGGTGCGCCCCCGCTCAGGGGTGTCGCGCATCGTCGCGACGCCCCTGCACACAGCAGCTGCCATGGAACACCCCCGTGTGTTTTGTCTCCCCAGGAATGTCCACTACCACCTACCTTCCGGGGAGCACCCCTGGGCCTGCAGTCTGGTTGCCCCATGGCCGTCTGCCTCGATGCTGCCAAAGGTCTGGGAGCCTGCCCTGCAACCCTCCTCAGCTGCTGCTGCTGCTCCACCTCCCTGGCTGCCTACTTGCTGTCCCACCCCTTTCTATGGAGCAGACTGTGGTTCCACAGGGGAATAGCCTGCATCTCCAGGTCCATGGGGCATGCCTGCTGCTGCTGCTGCTGCTACGTTCTGAGTGGCTGCTGTGCCTACCCCTGGCAGCCTCACCTGGCCATCTCTGCCAATGTTCCAGAACAATAGAGATGCCCCTTGGGCAAAGGCCCCTTGAACAACATGTCCCCAATGTAACACAAGCATTGCCCCCCACACACAGGGACAGCGCCCTGCACACATGCCCCTGCATGACTCCCATCCAGGGACTGCCACTGCCTTCCCAGGGAGACCACAGCAGGGGGGCTGCCAGACCCTCAGGGCTCAGAGGGGAGGGGGGAGTTTTGGGGCCTCTCAGGCAGGCAAACGGAATACTGGATGACGCCCATAATGGATCCGCTCGCGTCCGCCACGTCCGTGAAGAGCCCTTTCGGCAACCGGGGCTCTCACCCGCCCTCGGTCTGCCCGTCAACAGCGTCCGTTTCCGCCTGTCAATGGCGTCCGTTTCTGCCCTCGGTCCGCCCGTCAACGGCATCCATTTCCGCCCTCGGTCCGACTGCATGAGAGGCGCCCGTTCCTGCATTGCCTTCATCTGCGAAGTGACCCCGGTGTCCCTATTGGTCTCTGCAGACCCCTCTCCCTGTATCCCTCTCCCACCAGCCTTGTTGTCTGTCTGTTTCTGACCCACCCATGCCCCTCCCCAGCACCCCCTGTCTGTGTGCCTGCCTCCCCTCCCACTCCCTGATGATGGACGCTGGCACCCCCCACCCCGCCAGAGCGCCTGCCGCGAGGCGCCGACATCACCCCATCTGGGGGTGTGATGAGCTGCGTGAGCCCTTCCCGCTCGCAGCAGACAAGCCCAAGGCATCTCTCAGTCTTGGCCGGGGCACGGAGCAGAAGGCATGCCGGGATGCCTTCTTTGTGGGCATTGCCACGGCCCTGGAGGCCCAGGGCTTCAGTCAGCGCACGGGCATGTCCTGGCAGAGGCAGTTCCAGACTTCATGAGACCCCCCTTGTGCGTGCTGTTCCCACCCCCTCCTTCCCTTCTCACCCCGCCCCCCCCATGACTCCCACGTGCAGCCTCAACGTGTCTTGGGGGTGGCTACCCCTTCTGCTGGAGGGAGGGGATGGTCATTCCCCCCTGCAGCAGGTGGCTAATGCACAGGGTGCCCTGGGGCGGCTGGCACTGGCACAACCTCTGCCCTTCAGCTGACTGTCGCACGCCCAGTGCCTGCAGGCCCACCTTTGGCTGCCCATCTGCTGCAAACGCTGCAGCAGCTGTGGTAGGTGCACACAGAGGGGCTCAGGAGGGGGCTCTTCACTTCCACAAGACTGACACCTCACCACAGGAGCCTGCCTGCCTCTGTGGTAAGTTTTGCCTTGATCCTGGGCTGGTGCTGGCCCACTGCTCTTGCCTCCTGCCTACCTCAGGCATAGTTGCAGCCTAACTCAGCCCTATCTTAGGCCACAGTTACGCCACACTTGGGCCTCAATTGTGCCTGACTTGTGCTGAGTTGGGCTGGACTGAGCCCTTAGATGCTATCAAGAATATGAATATACAAGTATGAGAGGCAATAATGTAGAGACAAAATTGAAACTTTGTTTTTATATATGATAAGTGCAGCAAGAATATTATATGCACAATATTGGAAGAATGCAGAAATACCGTCAAAGGAAGATTGGTGGATGAAAGTTTTGGATTATGCTGAAATGGACAAAGTTACAATTTTAATTAAAGAAAAGTCAAGCAATCTCTTTTTGAATAATTGGAAACCACTTATTGACTTTTTAAGAGAGAGAGAGAGAGAGAGAGAGAGAGAGAGAGAGAGAGAGAGAGAGAGAGAGAGAGAGAGAGAGAGATATGAAGTCATGATTTGTTATTTTAATGAATAGAATATTAGAGTTATTTTGGCTCAATTGGATATTATAAGTAGATAATAGAGAATAATGTGCTGGTAGGATTTATTGCTTCACGCTTGCTGTAACCTTTCGATATGATATATTGTTTTGTTTTAATATTATACTAATAAAATGTAAATATAAAAAAGAATATGAATATACATATTCACTTAAAGTTGTTTCGTTATAAGTCAGTTCATTTTAAAGTTGCTGAGAAAAAAAATCGATTCACTGCTAGGGCCACTGTCTATGTGGAGTTTGAATGTTCTCCCCGTGTGTGTGTGTTTTCTCCAGTCCAGAAAGTTCACATTTATTTCAATGTTTTATATTAGAAGCGTTTTGGGTCTTTATTTAGAAGTTTGGTGATGTTTTGTGACCAGAAATATACCGTAAACTCTTTTTTACGTATATCAATTAGCCTACGATAAAATTGGTTTAGTTAAAAGTCGACAACTTTAAGTGAAGAACTTATCGACAAGTTTAAGTGAGGATTTGCTGTACTGTATGGTGTTTTGAATGTCAGAAGAGCTCCAAAGAGAATTTGTAGAAACTAGGGAAATGGATAAGTAATTGGCCACTGGGAATCTTCAGCAAGGGTGTGAAAAGACTAGAGGTGATGACAACAGTCCCCATGCTAAGTACTTACTGCTAATAGTTATGGGCAGGGAAGGGATTACTTGAGACTGTTTTCAGCAGGATTTTCTTGGCACATGTATAACGTACTAACACTTAGGTTTTAAAAGGATTAGATGAATTCATAGGGAATGCTTTTATCAAAAACTACTGGACACAAAGATAAAACAGATGAACCTTGTTCAACTTTATATTTTTATACTACCTACCTAAAAACATCAAAGCAGTTGATTTGAATTAAATTAAGATATGTTAAAATACAACAATGCAAAATGCATTTGAAAGCAAGTTCAAAACCAGTGAAAGGTGGATCATTTCAGCCGGCAGGGCAAACTTTATTTATTTATTTATTTTATTTATTTTTCACATTTTTATACCGCCCTTCCTCCAAGGAGCTCAGAGTGGTGTACATACTGTATTTCCTCCCCTCCTTTTTGTCCTCACAACAACCCTGTGAGGTAGGTGGGGCTGAGAGATAGTGACTGGCCCAAGGTCACCCAGGAAGCTTCATGGCTGAGCAGGGATTTGAACCTGGATCTTTCAGGTCTAAGTCTGACTCCCAAACCACTACACCATCCTTTAATCACAGATATACAATTCTCCACAAGTTCCCTCCTCAGACCCTCAGGCCTATCCTTACACTCCCAAGCTGAATTGAAAAGATCTAAACTCTCTGCCACTAGAGATTCCCTCCTCCTCTTTCTCACCAAGGAAATGGAAGCATCTTGCCCATAATATGTGAATGTACTCTCACTAGAGACTCTGATATCCCCTCCTGATTTACTGGAGGTGTGGACAGTTTAGAATCAGTCTGGAAGAAGGTGCCCTTTGTGCCTCCCCCCAAGAGGGGGGGAACTGCCACTCAGTGGCATTGCTAGCCCTAAATCTATAGGGGGCACATCCTGTAATTGGCGCCCCTCCCTTTCCCACCGTCTTCACTCCCTGGTGCCGCCGAAGAAGGCGCCCGCGATTTGGTGGGGCGGCAATTCAGTGAATTATTTATTTATTTCCCCCCCTGGGCACAGCAGAATCCCCCCAGGTGCCACTTTTCCCAGCACTTACTTTGTTTTTGGCGCGCGTGGGGGGGCAAAAGCAGCGACTCCGGCGGTCCGATGACAGCAGCAGGAGCGAGGCTGGGCCTACAACAACTTCCAAGTCCAGCTCCAGGTTGCCGCCCTCCTCCTTGCCACACTCAGACCCAGAGAGGCAGAGAAGACGAAGAAGAGGCGGCGGGGGGCGGCAATGGAGGCGCAGGCCTGGCAGCTGCGGCGGCAACAGCAACGCCAGCTCCGGGGACTCCTCCTGGGGCGACGGGGAGGCACTGCCGCTCAGCAATGCATGGCCGGCAAAGGAGGCTCACGGAGGAGAAGAGAGCGGCGGGCTCTGGCTACCCAGCCTTTGGCGACATTGCTGTGCTGCGGCGGCCGCGACTCAGTCTCTGGCGGCTGTGGCGGCTGCCTCCTCCTTCAACTCTTCTCTGCTTCTTGCAGTTGCAGGGCTGGTGAGGCGGTAGCGGCCTGGGCGCTGCTGCCGCTGCCGCCATGGCCCCCACTCGCCTCAGCACTTCTTTCATGGCTTCCCTGACCCCGAGGTGAGCGTGTGCGATGGGGTGGGTGGGTGGGCACGCGCTCACCTCGCGCGACTCCTTTTCAACCCAGCTGTTTCAGAAATAGCCGGGTTGAAAAGGAGTCGCGCCGAGCGCGCGCGGGGCCGCCAGAGCCTCCGGTCGGACTCGGACTTAGGCAGTACGAGTCGGCCAACTCGGACTCTGCACCCCCCCGGATTCTGCACCCCCCAGAAGCTGGCGCTGGGGGCCCTGTTCCACAGGGCCCCCCATGTAACGACGCCGCTGCTGCCACTCACATCAAACCAGAGTCAAATACCACCATCTCCTGGAAAAGTCTTGCTAATAAGGCAGATTTTTGGAGTTGTATAGGGGTGGGACCTTCTCCACACAGCCTACATTATGGTTCTTCAGTTCCTTTCTGAGGATGCTGAAAATGGTATATAGTCCCTCCCTCCCAAAGGCAACATTCTCCTGAGTACAAGATGTGGGAGCAAACAGTGGAGTGGCCATTACTTTCGTGCCTAGCACATGAGCATCCATAATCATCTGACTGGTCACAATTGGAATAATACTGGCTTATCCATGTCTTTGTGAAGGACTCTCTCAGGGGATTACAGGGAATCAACAGGATCCAAATAAGTATGGCAACAGTGTGTCGAATAACCAATCCTCTTGTTGTTGCTTTTCCTATTCACTTTCTCAATACTATTCTCATGATTCTATTTATCTTTGTAACCTCTATTCGCTATACGGAATCTCTTCTCCAGCATAGCTCTGCTGCCTGCTAGTGTAGAATATATAATTTCCCCTCTTTACACCAAGCCAACATGTCCTGTTATGCGCCAAACTGAACACAGTCCATCTGTCACATTGTGGCTTTCAAGGTGCTTGGAAGTAAGTCCTTCTGTTGTAGTCTCAGGCAAACACAAAACCAGAAAGCCGATCAAGCTCCTGGCCATTGTGCACAGCTGGTCGTCCACTTCAGGACTTTGGGTCACAAATTGTGAAAGTCTCCCTGATGCTGTAAACCAAGGGTGTCACACATAAGGCTTGATCAGGCTTGCGGGAAGTTCCTTATCCGGCCTGTGTGATAATTGGGTTCTCAGGTCATTATCTGCTCTCACCTCATGAGCTGCAAAGTTGTAATAAGAACACTGAAAGAAGTTGCTGGCTCTTATCTCTTTCTATTATTCTCTAACACTGGAAAGAAGTGTGCAGATCACAGATAGAAGTGATGCTTGGTAGCCAGACACGAGTGCAGATCACTGATAGAAGTGATGCAGGCATGGGTGCTATCAGTGGCATCACGAGCCAGCGCGTCACACACACACACACACACACACCCGTACTCACCCGGCAAGGCTTCAAGTGGCGATGATGATGATGAGGATGCCGACGAGGACAGCAGCAAGATGGCAACGGCGAGGACGGCGGTGGTGGCAAGATGGTGGTGGTGAGGGTGGCGGTGAGGAAGGGAGGTGGCGGCAATAGCTGTGGGACAGGTAAGTGGCAGCGGCAGCAAGTCGGCAATTTCCATGGACAAATAAATAAATAAACATTTTGACCACTTAGCGCTCACAATTTTTTAATTAATTAATTGATTGCTTGATTAATTATTAGTTAATTAATTAATTAAAAATGGGGGGTGTCCCGGTTTGAAACTGGGAAAATATGGTAAGCCTAATGAAATATTGTATGTCATGTATAACAATTCTATGTAAACATTCTATCTGACTGCTGTAGTTGTGATGCATGATTGAGCAGTACCTCACTTATTGCCTAGAGATCAGATTGCCCATTGCCCATTTTAAGATGGCAATAGTTATGTACTGCTTACGTCATCAACTGCTCCGCACGGTAGGGAAAATATGAGAGGGAACATTGCTCAGCAGAAGCAGTGTTGCTGAAAGGGCTGCCTGCTTGATATTTGGGCTCTCTCTCTTATCTTGAAAATATGGTCGAGATTTGCATGTTTTGTCTTTTGTCATTTGCAGCTAATGAGTTCCGAGGTGAGAACAAAGTGCTTATTTCTGGTCATCACCTGCTTAATGACATCACTTCCTGCTTAATGACGTCACTTCCGGCCCTCAGCAGGCGCCAAGAATGCTAGCACATTCATATTAGTTAGTAGTTAGACAGTAGACAAAATGAACTAGCTCAGCAAAGACTTCCTTTTACCAATAAAATGGGGTTTATAGTTATTACATTTGCCTACAATCTACAGTTGAAGGCTTTACCTTGTAACTATTGTGTACTTTATTTTCTTCTTAATGGTATTAAGTTTGAAAGAACTTTATTGCTAGTTATTTCTCTCTCTTTTTAATTCCACACCATTTGTATTCTTTTGCTTTTTTATTAATGCTGTTATGAAACTAGTCTGTGTCTTGCAAACGCATTAATTCACAAAAGAAATTGAGTGGAAGCACAGCCTTTGTTGCCCTGGGGGGCGGCTGGGTGGGAAGAATAATTGGTACTGAACAGATTTGGTACACGGCGAGTTTTTAAAAATCGAAAACCTGCTTTTTGTGCGAGGAGCCATTAGAATCTGAGTTCTCTGCTCCCCTTTTCTAAGTGAGACAAGGGAATGTGCCTTCCGTAATGTCTACCTCTTCTTTCTTTTTATGGGAGCTCTTTGTGATCTGTACAATATATACCAGCATGGAGGCAGGGCAAGGGAGCAGAGGACAGAGGATAACTAATCTAAGTAGTGCACTAAAGGCTCTCCACTGAGCATAGAACAAGCTATATTGGCTCAGTCTTATGCATCCATTATGTGAGTACATTTTCCTAATAGCTGTGAACCAAAACCAGAAGCACTGTTAGGTGCAAGGCATCGCAGGGGCGAAAATACAGCTTCTGTGGGATAAGCATCCTACAGCTTGAGATGCACGGCCTGCATGGACGACCTTGGGAGCAGCAGACATTTTCCTTTCACTGACCCCTAGACCTTGATTAGCTGCCAAACCAGCCTTCTCATTTTCTCGAATGGCTTACCATTCATCCCGGTTTGCCCGGGACAGTCCCACTATTAGAGGGTTCATCCCGGGCAGGTCCCGGGAGGCCTCCGGTAGCCATGCCAAAATAATAATAATAATAATAATAATAATAATAATAATAATAATAATAATAATAATATATTTTTTTTAAAAACCATGGTGGCTGCCATGTAAAAAACATGGCCGCTGCCATTTCTTCCCAGAAGCCCTTCATTCTGAAGTGCTCCCGGTCTGCTTGTGCGCATGTGTGCGGCTTTTGCGAGCCGCACGCATGCGCACAAGCAGTTGAGGCTTGAGCGGAGGCGGCGACCTTGCAGGAGTGGAACTGGTGGCGGCAGCGGAGAGGCAGCGATGACGGTGAGGCTGCTGCTCCATGCCGGCTCGCCCGCTTTCGGCACTCCGAGCTCAGAGCGGCTAGAGGAGAGCGGATGAGCCGCCGCTCTCGCCGGCTCGCCGGCTCTTGCCGCTCCGAACGATGAGAGCCAGCAAGTCTGCGAGAGCGGCGGCTCGTCCTTCAAGCCGGCTCGCTCGCTTTGTCGCTGGCTCGCCAGCTCTTGCTGCTCGGAGCTCAGAGTGGTGAGAGCCAGCGAGCCGGCGTGAGCGTTGACTTGCTCTCTGAGCCGGCAAGCCAGCTCTCGTCGCTCCGAGCTCGGAGCGGCAACAGCGGACAAGCAGGGTGAGCATGGCCTGGCCCGGCCAGCGGAGGAGCAGCAGCACGGCGGCGATGACGGCAGCGACGATATAAGGTAAGTCAATTTAATTTATTATTTATTTTAATGTAAAAATAAATAAATAATTCCACAAAAAGATGCCACCGGTGCCCTCCCTGGCTTCCCCATCCTCATATCTAAGCACCTTGTATTCAGGGGAGGGGAATGGGGCTGCAGGATACATTCAAGCTTTTGCAAGCAATCCATTTGATTGCTCACACCTTTGCTTGACAAAAGCTCAAGCCTTTTCTATCTTGATTCTGCCTGCAAGCATTTGAATAGGGGTGCTTTTCTGAGCACTATGGATTGAATGCTCACAGCACTGCTATCTGCAACTTTCTGCTGATACTTCCGGATTTCTTTTTCTTGATGCTTCTTCTCCAAGCCTTTTGGTTCTTGTTCTCCTTTACTTAAGGTGAGTCTTAAACATTATAACCCTAACATGGGGGAGGGGGCACCAAAAAGCAAATATTTGTGTTAGCTCTTGAAGTGACAGGTGTAAACTTTAATGTGCAGTGTGCATGATGCGGCCATTGTCCACTAAACAGATGCAAATCATTCATCCAATTAACAGAAGCCAGCTGCCACTTCCAGATCTATGGCCCACAGAAGAATCATGCAAGAACCAATTTGGAGGAAGTTGGAAGGGAATACTGTGGGCCCTCCTTATCCGTGGATTAGCCACCTGCAGATTTGACTATCCACAGGTGGCCATTCATGGAGGAGGGATCCCACTGAGGGTGGGGGGCACAACTGGAGGTTGCTTCTGATTGCATTTTTCCTTTTTACAGGCATTTTACAATCTAAAAAAGTGGTGCAAGAGGCAAGAACCCAGCAACGGGCCCATGTGGCTGTTAATTAAGGTACTGTGGTGCTGCCCCCCCCCCCATCGTGGACTTGAGCACCTGCGGATTTTCGCATCTGCGGGAGTTCCGGGGACAGAACCCCTGCGGATATGAAGGATATGTCCTGTTCCTGACATGGAGTTGATGCAGTCATTTGGTTCTTGATGGCCTTTCCACAGCTGAGACCAACCTGCTTGAAAAGTTACAGCTTTCTTCTGAAATCACCTCCTTTTTTTAATATCCACACTGGCTTTCAATGTTTCCCCTTCGTTTTATAAATGCAACCTCAGTTTATAAACTAAGAACTCAGTACTAAACCCTAAAACACCTCTCCTTTTGTTACTTCCTGTTAACTTCAGAGCTTCTCTAGCATTGAGGCTGCCCACTCTACTGAGTCTCGAGCTGTGCTGCTTATAGCGCTTGGTTTAAACAAGAGCTTTGCGCCAGCAACTTAAATAAGGTACGGGGGGTGCGCGGGGGATTTGGCATCCATGGATAAGTAACACCGTGGATGCCAAACCAGTGGATATGGGGGGGGCTGTATAAAACTTCAAGAACAATCCCCCAACTCCAGCATCTAATTATTTTCTGCAGATTTCAGGAACCAAATTAAATATGTTTCCAAGCAGATCAGTTATGTTGCTTCTAGCACTGACTGTCAACTTGGAGTAAACACAGGTCCTTTCTGGAAATGTTTGATACCTTGCTGAGGGGGGGGGGCAAACCCACAAGAACATGAACTAAATGTACCTTTTAAAAAGCCTGTCAACACTAGCTTAGAAAATGCATGCTTTCTCAAGTACAATGGCTGTCTGTGTTTGTTCGGTTTCTGTGTTCAAAAGCTTTTATGTGTCTGTTATTTATAGCCATTAGTTTGTGGTTCTAATAATGAAGGCTAATGGAAACCAAGGCGCATGAGGAATTCATTGTTCCTTCTAATTAAATATACTTCTAAAAGGAAGAACAATGCTGGCATCACTATTAGAATGCAAAACATTTTGTTTGAGAGAGAGAGAGAGAGAGAGAGAGAGAGAGAGAGAGAGAGAGAGAGAGAGAGAGAGAGAGAGAGAGAGAGAGCAATTATTTGGAAGAACTACCCAAAGGCCATTTAAATACTGATTTGCAATGAATTGCATTGGCAGAAGCTTCAGGAAAGTGAATCAGGCTAGCGTTGGGCCAGAACTTGGGGGATTGGGCTTTTACCCCTGGACCCCCCAAGAAATTACGCCAGACAGATGCTTGGATGTAGGGTTGTTTATTTATAACAGTAACAATAAATAAATGCAGCGGGGCACTAACTAAAAAAAAAACCCTTTTGGCGTGCAGGTGGCTAAGGTGGGGGAAATGGAACCTAGCCGTCTGCCTCCCCCAAGATCTAAACGGGCATGAGGACATCCTGGCTCCAGACACACTTGGTCCATGACCAAGCTGTCTATCCTTGCCAACCCTGAAGGGGTCGAGGCAGCTGGACGGCGCTGACCAACCTCAGGAAAATTCCTTAAGTTGACCATTGCCCCTCCAGCCTGGGGGTTTGCCAGCCTGCCTCAGCAATCCGGTTCGGCATCGTGTGAGTGGTTCTGGCTTACCCCCCGGCCTTGCTTACCTCAGGATGCATGCCAACTAAGCCCTCCCTGGCTACCCCTGCCTGCCCGCCACCTGCCTTAAACAACCAATGTTAACAAAACCACAATCAGGGTAACTAAGCCGCTCCGCACCCGCAGGCTGGGGTAGTCGAAAAACCCATCAACCAAGGCCAATCAGGTTAACGAGAAAAAATTCCTACCCGGCCCCCATGAAGGGCAACCAGCTAGTCTCAGCCTGAAAGGAGGGAGGGCGGGCGGGGCACAGCATTCCGGACGGGACTGAGGAGAGCAAGCACGCTGCTTGCTCCGCCCACCCTCAGTCCCGCCCGGAGACAGCGAGCAGCCAATCGGCTGCCTGGACTCTCAAGTCCCGTCCGGCTGCACTGGGCTGGCCAGGGCAACGATCGGCGGCTCCGTGAAGTGGGTGCCGAGCTTTCTTTTAAATCAATGGTTTTCTTTGCTTGGAAACGTACATACTTGCACAGCATAGGTTCCCTTTCCCACTGAAAATGCACCTTTTAGTCTTGTGCTATTTAATTAGGGAATGCATAGAAGATCCTCCAGTCTGCCAGTCATGATTGATAGGTTAGCTTTGCCCTCCAAACTACAAGCTAAGCCAATAGGCTTATTCCCCCCCTCACTTCACAGTTACTTCTTATTTGCATCCCAGTAAGTACATCATCGCAACCCTAACCTTGTCTCAACACTGGGCGCAGCAGGTCGTCTTTGAACTCTGGAGAACAGACGCTAGCAAAAGCAAGGGTTTCTTCAGGTGGATTTTGTGAGCAAAACTCTGCCCATAATGTTGATGTTAAGGCAGGAATCTTAAAGAGTGTCTGAAATCAGGATCGCTTAATTATGTATTCAACCTGGAAACTGGTATTGTGAAGAGTTTTATCGTGTAGCTGAAAATGTGCAAGATGTTTGATTTTCAGGAAATGGAACGAAAGAAATTCACCAAGCACTTCCCTTACTTAGATCAACCACTTATTTCAGTGTCGTTTATAAGGGAGGATAATTGCTATACAGAGCTGAATATAAAAGTTTATACTATACATTTATCACATTTGAGAGCTCAGGGCAATGTACATGGAAAGTTCCATTTTATCCTCACAATGATGCACAGCGCAATCCTCTCTGATCTCAGAGAGGCCACAGCAGTGCTGCTATAGTCATTTTGTTTTGAGGTTCATGTGTGCACAGTATGAACAGTAGCCTGGGCTACTGGCTAGGCCCTCCCAATCTTCAACAGACCCCTTTAATCTGAATGTGGGCCCCATGTTGCAAGTTATGGTTTGAGGTGAGCTTCAGCCCTTGATGCGTTGAAGACCACCATGCTAGATCATATGTTGCCTCACAGAAAGAGATTTAGAAGCTGCTAAGTGTCAAATGTTCTCTTGCCACGAGGAGGCCTCTGGAGGGCCAAACTCCCCCATCACTTCACAATGCAGTGAACACCACATTGGGGAGTTATAGTGGATTGGGCTGTAAGACTGGGAGCTTATTAGCAGATGAGGGTGAGTGAAAAATAAAGTGTAGCTATTGGAATAGTATGCGAATAAAGAACATGCCAGTCATTTCATGGAAATTGCCAAAATGTGTAAATCCAGGAATCTCGTCAGAAAACACACAACCCTAGATAGTACCATTATTACATCCTGACCTTTTCCCATGAAGCAGCTACTTTTAATCTATTGCTGCCTGCTGTATCACATTAAAGCATCAGCTTGGATGGTCTATATTCTTGCTCAACTGGGAGCCCAATTCTATCCTTTACACCCTGCACTGATGCAGCAGCGCCAAAATGGCAGCCGCTGCATCCTGTGCAGGGGTGGGACTGGGAGGCTTCTGCAAGGAAAGGAGATGCTTAATCCCCTTATCCCTGCATAAGCCTCATGGCCCACTCCTTGTACCTACACTAGCAATTTTGCTAGCTTAAATCTGAGGAGAGTAAAGGGGCGGGGAGACTGCAGGGAAGGTGGATAGGATCTAGTGCGGTCCTTCCATGACGGATCCTCCCCTTCCGCGGCTTCCCCACCCACCATTACATCCCCTCCCCAACCCCATTCCACCCTTCCCGTAGGCGTCACCAGCAGCATGCTGATCAGCATGCTGTCGGGGAGGCTTTCGTGACTGGCACAGACTGCTTTTCAGCATCTGCACCAGCGCAGGAGACGCACCGCCATCGGGCAGCATGCTTAGGATTGTGCTCTGGGTCATGTTGCACAATCCACCAATCAACAGAAGTAAATACTTGTTAATGGTGCTACAGCACTAAAGACTACAACTTCTTCTGAATATTTTTCCAATAAGAGACCACTGATCCTTTGGTCAGGGACAAGGAAAGATGCACATAGGGTGTCTTTTCAAATTTCCATTGTTGTACTGTATGCCTTCTTCAGTGAGAGAACTGCAATGTTTTTTCTGCAGACTTTAAGTACAGTAGTGGAATGGATAAATTCTATATCGCAATGTCTTGCTCAACTAATCTTTCATGCAAGCATTTAAGACTAGCATATGATTCAAGAACTATGCCATCAGCCTTTGATGTTGGCAGCAGATGGACTCACTGATCCATCTTGACCAGTGTGCTTATTTTTAGACTATAACCCCACTGGGCAGGGATGTATTATGTACAGCATTAACCACTCTCCAAGTAATACATAAATGTCATCTAATAATTATTTTGAGAGGGCTCCGTATTTGAATGTCACTTGGAAAGAGCACAGGTAAGTGCTATTGAGTTTCTCAATGATTTCGGCATGAGATATTTGAAAATGTTGAATAGAGATGGACAGATCTCTCTGGACAGAAGAGAAACTTCACAGTTTCCTTTGATTTCTATTCTAGTCTGTTCTGCTAAAAATCCGTAGACATATTTTTTCCCCATTACAGAGAAGAATATATAAAATACTTGTAAAAAAATATGTACTTCTGAATCAAAGAGCTGATGTGAAAATGTGTTGCGAGGTTCACCTTCAATAAATACATATTTTACCATAGTCATATGCAAGTATAGAATCCATAGATATGTCCATATTTTCTAAACTCTGATCTAAAGTGGAGCAGGAAGGGGCTAGAATCATTCAATGTGTTGCAAATTTCAAAAAGAGAGGAATTAGGTAATGGTAACATCCCTAAGCACATGCTGAACACACCATTGAAATCCATAGAACTGAATGGAACACTCATTGGGTTGTATCCAAGGTACAGACACATTGATCAATGTAATACCATATGAGACACTGTGCTGTTGAGGACAATGGAACACTCATACTCACGCTGAGGAGTTCCATATGAAAGTTGGAAGTTGAGGAAGGAAAGTTAAGGGGAAGAGTCAGAGCTGAAGTTGTGGTTAATTTGAAGGAGTGGTTGCTTACCTGCAACTATAGTTCTTCAAGTGGTCTCTGTGCAGCCACGCATAATGGAGACCTTGGAAGCTTCCAGAGCTTTGTTGTGTGTTCTGACTCTGTGCTTGAGGGGGTAAACCGCATGTATTGTTATGTTCCACAAATGTGAGAACACCCAATCCCCCAGTTCCCTTGAGGACTGCCACGTGGTTCAAATTCTTTATATAACAAAGAGCTCTGAACAATGTAGTCAGTACCAAGACTTGGAGAAAAAGACCTACAGAGGGGACAGTTGGGAAGGTATTGTATCTTCATAAAAAGACCACTTTAAGAACTATAGTTTACAGGTAAGCAACCTGTTCTTCTTTGTGGTCTCCGTGCAGTCACACATAGTGAGGAGTAGCTAGCTTTGGCTCCTTACCTTGGAGGCGAGTGTCAGTCAATTAGAACAGGGGTCCTCAACCCCCGGACCGCGGCCCATTACTGGGCCATGGTCTGTTGAAAACTGGTCTGCGGGCAGCAGTGCGCACACACACACACTCCAGAGCTCAAAAGCAGCATCCCGGGGGGGGGGGGGAGGAAGAATACCGCGTGCAAGCGAGCGAGCAAATGAGAAGTGTCCAAATGCGAGCATCCAAATGAGAAGCACAGTGCTTGATGGAAGTTGATGGCATTGACCAAGTTTCTGCCTTTGTGTATCCCTGGGGGCAAAACACCTCTCACGATTGTGGTAGATGCTGAGACTGCTGTGGTGAATTCTCAAGAAGGCCTGGAGGTTCTTTCTTGGTCACCCTGCAAGTCAGGGAGCTGGTACATTTATCCCTTTGTGGAGTGCCTGATAGCAGATGAAGACAGTTCTTGTCTGCTTGAAATGATTTGGATCTACTAATGTAAGAAGAAAAGAGTTTGCTTGACATCCAAAGTAAGCAAAGCTGTTCCCCTTCGGAAGTCAGCCTTTGAAAAAAGACCGACAGGGTCAAACCTTGGTGGAATGCTGAAATCACCTCAGGCAGGAAGGCAATGTCTGGACTCAGCACCATTTTGTCATGGTGAAACCTGATAAACAGAAAGTCAAGTCACAGAGTGAAGAGTTCAATGGCCTTCCGTGCTGACAACACAACTACTAAAAATACAGACTAAAGCGTGAGCCATTGTAGATCCAATATGGCAATAGGTTAAAAGAGTTTACCCATAATCTGTGTTAAGCTCATGATGGTACTAGAGGCTTGGTCATAGGGTCTGTGTTGGAAAGCCTCTTAAAAATCTCATTAGACCAGAGGGTGGGAGAAAACTGGTACATTGTCCACTGCCAGCTGAAAGGAAGAGACAGCTGCAAAATAAACCCTTAGGGAAGAGTTTGCCAGAGCCACTGATTATAGATGGATGCCATATTCTGAAATGGTCTCTCTTAGCAGCAAAATTTAGATGTTGTGTAAATGCAAAAATGTTTCCATTTTGCTGAATAGGTCCTGCATGTTGATGGTTTCGTGGAGTGAGCTCACCCTCAATGCCAATGAAGATTGGATTCTCCATGTCATCTGTTTCTGTGTCTTCTTGTGAAGAAGCACTTGGCCTTGGTTCTAGAACAAGAGGTTCAACCATTCCAGTATTCCAGTATAACCAGTACAGAAATGACAGTACAGTATTCATCTCACACCATCCTGAGCAGGGGCACAAACCAGATTTGCCTTATCCACTGCAACGGTTGGTGTTGAACTTGCATGTCCTGTTGATCACTTTGGCAATGAGTGGAAAGGAAGGAAGTGCATAGAACAAACTTCCCTTTCCATTGCATCAGGGAAGCATCCCCTGTGGCTGGGGATCAAATTTGACTTGATTGAATTTCGTGCACTTGGTGTTGTGGCTGCTGGCAAATAGATCCACAACGGGCCAACCCCGATGATGAACTATGGAGCAGAAGTCTTTGACGTTGAGGCTTCATTTGTGGACAATGGCTTTGTTTACCACTCTGCTGAGGGTCTCTACCAAATTGCTGGATTCTCTGGCAAGATGGACTGCCATCAAGATGATCTGATGTTATTTGCAACAGTCCCAAATTTTGTAAGCCAGGTTGCAGAAAGTCCTCGATGCCATGCCATGTTGTTTGTTGATGTAGTGTAACATTGTCATTTTGTCTGTTATAACTGTATTACAGGCATACCTTGCTCTTTTGATCTCGCTCTTTCTGGTCAACTTAGGGACCAGAGCATAGAAGAAAGTAAAAAATGGATGAATGTCAAAGCCTAGCTTTATTTACCATGCAAATTTATTTTGGCCAGCGAAAAACATAAAGAACTACTATACAACATATGTGAATCCATGCCAAACCTACACAAAGAGAAATAAAAGAAAAATAAACATAAAAACATCAACGAATTCATGGAAGGTTGGATGAAATCGGATGAAAGAGGAGAGAAAGGGAGAAAGGTGGGGTATAAATTCTTTGAATAAAATAAATAAAATTGAAAATAGTTGAAAGAGCAAAGCGATGAAAGTCAAGCGGATGAAAGTCAAGGTATGCCTGTACCTATTTCCTAAAGATGTTAGGAAGGATTTGAAAGCGTTGAAAATCATCAGCAATTCGCTAGTTAGCTGATGTGAGCTTTCCTTTGCTGTATTGACCAAGCCCTGTTGGCCTGGGCTCCCCAGACAATGGGCTTCCCATCCTCACATTCACCGACATGGCTTCCGCTGTATTCCATGAGGGATGTTTGGCCACTGGAGGCCTCCTAGGGATAATGGAATATTAGTTCCTTTGTCCCAGAGTAACCCCAGCAGCCACCATAGATCAACTCAGACCTGCACTAGTTCAATTGCTGGCCCAGGTCTTCGTTGACCCATGAAGGTAGATCAGGTCCGGGAAGGGGGTCAGGATTCGGCGCCCACTGTCTCTGCCAAACCTTCCCCCCCTCCTGGGCCTGATCAGCCGTCCTCTCCACCCCCGTCACCACCCCGTTCCGCCCAATCCCTCCCACTGCCTCGTTCCATGTGCTGCATGGCCTTATCTGCTCCAGTTCATCCACCAGCGCACAGGAGACCACTTCAGCCTCCCCACCAGCGGCAAAGCAGCGCATGTCGGTGGAGGCTGTTCTGCGACTGCTGTAAAGCAGACTCCACGGATGCAGCACATGGTAAAGCAGTGCACAGCTGGCACAGGATTGAGCTGTTTATGTAGCCTGGAGAGATCTCCTAACTTAATGTGAAACTAGTCTTTGACAGCCAGGAGAAATCAGGGCAGTTTGCAAGCTAACTGATTCCCTGACTGTCAAAGGCTTCACGCTGCCAAGGAAGTTTCCTCTTTGGTTCACAAAGACTCTGACTGACAGTCAGGGAAACAGGTAGCTTGCAAGCCAGGCCAATCGCTGGGTGAGGGGTAAAATGGATTTTTTTTTTCTCCAACTCAATGCTTCATCTCAGTCAGAAAAGAGCTTGAGTGCTTCTAATGCTTGCCTCTCCTTCACAGCAAGGGTTCATGAGTCTCTGAAGGTCATTCTGGGCCCAATCCCAGTGAAATGCATGCATTCAGGACAACATCTTAAACATTGCCCATCCAGGAAAAAAAATAAACCCACCACTTCCAACTTTGGGCATTGCCAACCAACATGTTTAATGCTCTACAAAAAATGAGGTATGGTTTCAGTAGTGTTGTCTTTTTTCTTTTTCTTTTGCTCAGCTGGATGCTAATACACGGAAAATAGTATGCTAAAAAAAACAACCTCCAACCAACCCTCATATACACCATTGTAGTAATATGAATAGCACAGCTGTAGCATGCCAAATTCTAGATGAAATAAAACACACCAGATTAATGGTAGAAGCAAGTGCAAACAGTTTTGTTGAAAACAAGTAAAAACACATGCAAAAACTGACACTTTATATTGTACTCTAACTGTAGTATGCTTACGTCCTTAGTATACTTACTCATTTTGCATTCAGAGGATTTCCTTAGTCTACTGAAACTTTTCTATTTTAATAACTGCTTTCTCTCCCATCTTAGAGCCTCAGAAGAATTACAACTGCAAATCGGACCTCGTTCTCATTTTATATTCATCCAAATGGGTTTTTTCTCTCCGAAATCACCCATGCTGCATATTGATTTATACCCTAAACCTCACTAGAAATGCTCAGATCCTGCAGGAGCAAGACTGTTGCTATCTCTCCTACATTTGGATTCATGCTAGTGCTGATCGACACATATTAGCCGGTCCTTTGAAAATGGGATGACCCTTTCTGCTATTTTCTTGGGCAGGGATGATTCTTTGCAGGTGGGGGGGAACTGAAGTTCTGTTGGACTTGCAGTGGCTGTTTTCATTTCTCCAAGATACCTTGCTCCAATGGCAATAATAAAAAGATTCCTCCACTCTAATGGCTGCTCCCACTGGAGGCGGCCATTAATAGGGAAAGAAAAAGGGCAGAACTGGTAACGCATGGCAACTCCATTGTCTCTGCTCCATGTGATGAGGGTGGAGGGAACTAACAGTGCAATTCCATCTGCAGCCGCAGGCCGCTCCACCACTCCTGAGTGTAACGAACATGCCGTAAGGCACGGTTGCTCCTCCTTGGGAGGAGGTGGCACCGGCAGAGAGGTCTGCGCCGCTCCGTCCTCCCATTCCAAGGCCTTTACCCGCCAGGGAAGGTATGGTTTCCACTGGTCGGGGCAGTGGCGGGGGGAGGAAGGGGAGGGGGTGTTCTGAGATGGCTGGATTGGTCCGCTGGGCCACCGAGGGTGGAGAGTTCCTTGGCGACATGCTCCACTGGATCCTATTCCCTGTCCCGGACCTGGCCAGCATTACATGGGCTCTTTGGATTTGTGCTGGCCATTTTGCTGGCGCACATCCAAGGAGACCCATAGGGGCGACTGGGGCATTACCCTTGTCCCTTTCCCCTGCTGGCACTAGCCTGATCCTGCCCAAGATCCACACAGTGTGCTTTTTGGACAGGATTGGGTTGTTCATAACTGAGCAGTGGTTGCTCATTGCCTCAGCTGGGGGTCTAGGGGCATTATTTGCATAACAGGCCCGCTGCCTCTTCCCTTCCATCAATGCTGTTGCAAACTTTGCATTGCCTTTTGTTTTCAGTGTCAGTTATACATTTCTAAAAGCATCTGTTCTGAATCCATGTCCAGGAAGCATTTGACTATTTTACAGGTTATTCTGAGAGAAGTAACATGGAGAGAGTTTAACTCCAAGGGTGGAGAACCCGTTCTACTACAATATTTTGCTTTACCGTTCTGATTCATTGCAGTCTTGTTCATAGTTTTGATTATCAAAATAGATTTTTTTTCTTGGACACTTACTTTAGATAATTGGGAAGCATTATTAGGTCACGCTTCAACTATTTTTTTCATTTTTGTATTTATAAGTTTAGGACTGTTGGAAGAAGTTAAGAAAAGAAAATCAACACAAATGCAGGAATCTCATGCTGCAGATGTGCTAGAAAAAGTACAACACATTGAAGAATTAAAGGTCAAGGCTTTTTTGAACTGTCTAAATTGAGAAGCAAGTTGGAGGCCAAAGTCACACTGAAAGAAGCAGAAACAGACAAAATGGAACTTCTCGGAGAAGAAAGCAAAGCTCAGTAGCAGGATAATGTAAAATCTCTAATTGACAAACAACAGATTTAATACAAAAGACTGAAAAATTGAACTATGGAACATATTTTCGTAATGATCGCTTGGTCCTGGAAAGATCCTGGATGTCTCACTTGATGCCTTAAAGGTGAGCTGGTTTCCTGAACAGAAGAGTGAGCCAGAGTCAGGGATGCATGTAGTGCGGGCGCGACAGGTGAGGCAACCCCGCCTCCTCATAGTTCCTGGTAAAGCGCCACAGCCTAACCGGGGGATTGCGCATGCACACTACTCAACTTATTCATAAATGACCTGGAGTTGGGGATAGGAAGTGAGGTGGCCAAGTTTGCGGATGACACTAAACTTTTCCGGGTGGTGAAGACCAGCAGGGATTGTGAAGAGCTCCAGAAGGATCTCTCCAAACTGGGAGAATGGGCAGCAAAATGGCAGATGCGCTTCAATGTAAGTAAGTGCAAAGTGATGCACATTGGGGCAAGAAACCAAAATTTCACATATAAGCTAATGGGTTCTGAGTTGTCTGTGACGGATGAAGAGAGAGATCTTGGGGTGCTGGTGGACAGGTCGATGAAAGTGTCGACCCAGTGTGCGGCGGCTGTGAAGAAGGCCAATTCCATGCTCGGGATCATTAAAAAAGGGATTGAGAATAAAACGGCCAATATCATTATGCCTTTGTACAAATCGATGGTAAGGCCACATCTGGAGTATTGTGTCCAGTTCTGGTCACCATACCTCAAAAAGGATATAGTTGAATTGGAAAAGGTGCAGAAAAGAGCGACCAGAATGATTAGTGGGCTGGAGCACCTCCCTTATGAGGAAAGGCTACAGCGTCTGGGGCTTTTCAGCCTAGAAAAAAGGCGCCTGAGGGGGGACATGATTGAGACGTATAAAATTATGCATGGGATGGAGAGAGTGGATAGAGGGAAATTCTTCTCCCTCTCGCACAACACCAGAACTAGGGGACACGCACTAAAATTGAGTGGAGGGAGAGTTAGAACAGACAAAAGAAAATATTTATTTACCCAGCGTGTGATTCATCTGTGGAACTCCTTGCCACAGGATGTGGTGATGGCACCTGGCCTAGATGCCTTTAAAAGGGGTTTGGACAAATTCATGGAGGAAAAGACCATCACAGGTTACAAGCCATAAGCAACCTCCTGGTTTTTCTAGAAGTGGGTTTTCTCTGTGCCAGGTGCAAGGGAGTGGCGACTGGACACAGGTATCTTGTTGTCTCGTGTGTTCCCTGAGGCATCTGGTGGGGCCACTGTGTGACACAGGAAGCTGGACTAGATGGGCTTTTGGCCTGATCCAGCAGGGCTCTTCTTATGTTCTTATGTTCTTATGTACTCGCTTACTCAAGTGCAAGCAGGTAGCGTGTGCGCAATCCCCGCTCGCTTGATGCTTTAGGCTGCACCGATATAGCGGGGACTATGAGCGGGTGGCGCAGTGGGTTAAACCGCTGAACCATGCCCTAGAGTCGGACACGACTGGACTTAATTGTCAGGGGTCACCTTTACCTTTTTTTATGAGGGGGCAGGGTTGCTTTACTTGCCGCGCCCACACCATATGTCCCTGGCTAGAGGTGTAGTCAAACTGAATGGTTTAGGTTGTTTTTTTTTCTAACTAGGAAAAGCTGAAGTTCGTGCAAATAAGGCTGCCTTAGTTGACTATGAAAAAAACAAAAACACCCCATAGATAACATCCTGGGTTTTTCCTCAAACAATAGAACCACTAAGAAAATGGCTTTCTGATATCTTGGGACCATCCAGAAAAAACTGAACAGAGCTGATACTTCTAAAAGGATATTGAACTTCACTGAAGACAGGATATGTCCAGGGCGTGCCATACGCTCAAAATAGTAAACACAAACATGCACGGTATGGAACTTGTAGATTCTGAATATGAAGAAAAGGAATTCATTAAAATAAATGGGGCATGAAGTTTTAGCAGGGGGTATAAAAACTGTGTACCCAGAGAAGGAAAGCAGGTATTTTCCTCCCATTCGTCTAAATCAGTGCTTCTCAAAGTTCTCCCCGCGAGGTGGGGAGAACTTTGAGTGTGTGCGGCGGTGGAGCCAGTAGCAGCGGCGATAAAGGGGATCGCTACCGCCGAAACTGCCCCCGAAATGGCCTTCTGAAATGCCCCCCACACTTACCGGGGCTTGGGGGACTTTGGGGAGGCCTTTGCGACCCTCTGCAGGCCTCCTCAATCTTCGGATCGCCGTTTTGTGGCGATCTTCGGGCGCTTCCGGTTTTCGCAAAGCTCCCCCAAACCCCGGTAAGTGTGTGGGGGGGGCATTTCGGGCACTTTTGTGGCAGTGGCGATCCCTGGATTGCTGCCGCCATGCTGTCCCCGCCCCTTAAGGATTTTAAGGAAATTCTTAAGGGATCTTTTAATAGATCCCTTAAGGATTTATTTTGTGTTTGATATTTTTTTTTCCTGTTCTGTCTTATTTAATTTCCCTTTTTCTTTAAGAATTAGTTTTCCTGTCAGGTCTGTGGACTGATTTTCACCTTTAAGCTATTTTTGTGGATTAACTTTTTATCCTCAGGGTTTTTTGTCTCCCTCTCCACCAATCATACTTGAAAGGTTCAAGCAAGTCAGGTAGCTATACATCTGATGTTTTTCTTTTAACTTAGTGGGATAGTTTATTGGGGTAAACTAGACAATGTATAGTGCAGTCCCTCCCATCTATGTTTGTTTAGAGGGAGATCGTGCTGTATTTGGAGAGGTTTGTTTTCTGAGAGTTGTGTTTCAGAATATTGTACAGTCTAAAACTAACTTAACAGGCACACATCTTTTAGCAAAGGACAGGAGTTATGAAGAATATTTGTATACCACCGCTTTTCAACAAAAGATTGTTCACAAAGTGGTTTACATAGGAAAATAAATCAATAAATGATTCCCTATCCCCAAAAGGCTTACAATCTACAAACAGATGCAGAAGGGACACCAGCAGCAACCACTGGAAAAGACGCCGGCTGGGGTGAAGAAGGACAGTTGCTCTCCCGCTGCTAATACCAGGGATGTGGATCAAGTCTCTGACTCCAAGTCTCGAGACAAGTCCCAAGTCTCTGGGTTCAAGTCTCAAGTCCCAAGTCTTTGGTTGCGAGTCCCTATCTATATAATGGGGAAAACGGGTTTAAAACTGAATAAATTTTGACTTGTCGTAAAAGGCTCCAAGTCTCGAGTCGAGTCTTTCGAGTCTTTTACAATCGCCGAGTCAAGTCATTGACGTGACTTGAGTCTGACCCAAGTCTACATCACTGGAGGATACCACATTAGCAAGAGGATACCACATCAGGTGGGATTTTTTCTAAATAGTTTTGTTCAATTCATGTTGTATTGTGTAGTTTGCTTTGCATTTGTTGCTCCATTAATGAATGTATGCTTAATTGCTATCCACATTTACAGCTCTTTAAGAGGAGGAGATTCCATGACTGCTGTTCCCCTTTGCCTTCCAAAGCTTCCCATTCTGCCCTCCCACACTGGCTGCACCAGTGGGGCCACGGGGGAGAAGGATAGGATTGTGCTGTAAAATAGGTTCAATATCTAAAGAACTATCTAGGAAAAGGAACTGTTTATATTGACTAATGGAATCTGAACAAGCTATATACTCACAATGCTTCAAAGATACAGGAATTGATGCCATGTTATAAAAAGAAGCTTGAACTTTAATTGTCCTCCAAACCGTTTGCGGGTTTCCGTGACAGGCAGCCGCATACGGAGCAAAAGTTACATTAAAGTCCAAGGTTACTTAGCCCAACGTTTCGTTCCAGCCGCTTGGAACCTCTTCATAGGATAGATCTCAAAAGATCACGGATGATACTGTCCTCAGTTACCCCCTGTAAATATCACATATACTGTAAAATAAGCCATATACTGTAAACTGGGTTTATCTCAGTGCAGTTGCGTGTGTTGATCAGTATTCAACTTGGAACACAAGGTTCTAAGAACACGAGATACTGCAATTAAAAAAAGAAGTGTGTGTAGCCTGGATCTCAAAACATGTTCTGACGTTGAAGACCAGGAGAAAAAGATGTAAAATATTCTAGCTATTCTTATATTTACCGGTAGCTAGCTATCATAATTGTGTGTGTGTGTGTGTGTGTGTGTGTGTGTGTGCGTGTGTGTGTGTGTGTGTGTGTGTGTGTGTGTATCTTGTTTACCCTACAGAGCATGAAAGTTCTGTTATTTCTTAATTTGAAAACTTGCCAAAGCTGCATTCTAAAATATGTTTTGAAACAGCTGCACGTAATTTGGATTCAAGACACTTGATTGCAAAATTTTCCAGTATTTGATTTTCTGTTTTTGTTATATCTATTCCCTAAC
Organism: Plestiodon gilberti rubricaudatus; assembly: GCA_026170595.1. Taxonomy (NCBI): domain Eukaryota; kingdom Metazoa; phylum Chordata; class Lepidosauria; order Squamata; family Scincidae; genus Plestiodon; species Plestiodon gilberti. The sequence continues at coordinate 82,553,578 of JANXHW010000004.1, read as the reverse complement.
AGTGTTTTGATCTTCATTCCAGTGCTTTTGGAAGAATCTCACAGTGAAATAATGGTGGTGATGTTGATTAGACTTTGCACATGCAAAGTGATCAGTGGGTTAGGTATTATACTTTCTTATAAAGGTTTTGTAGGACTCACTCCACCACTGACAGGCCTGCTCTTTCAGCTGAGGCCTCAGAGTTGGGGGGGGGGGGTTAGCAGCCACCTGTAACTCCAGCTGGGCCTCTGCTTCCTGGGCCAGCCTTCCCACCAAGTCAAAGCTATAGAGTTGGCTTTTGGCCTGAACATTCTGGAGCCCTCCAGGTCTGCACCATCCAACCACTCATCGTGGGACCAAGTACTTTTATGGCCAAGCCCAGCTCCATAAGCAGCTCCACACCCTGCCACATGAGAATCTCCCTCCCAATCACTCCTCCCACTTGAGCCCTTCTCAAGGGGATGCCAGGTGGCCTGCCCTGGGGAATGTCCTGGCCTCTCTCCAGTACCCACTGAGAGCATGCCACCCAATGTTGTGTGGACGGTCAAAGGATTCGGCCATTCTAAGCCCTTTGACCACTTCTGTTGGCACTGTGAGGCCCATTCTAAGCCCTTTGACCACTTCCGGAGGCACCGTGTTGGCACCGTGAGGTTGCTGCCAAAGATCTGGCCTCACAATGGGATGTGCTTGGCATCATACCAGGAGGTGACCTGGCTGTTTATGGTGCTTCCTTCGGTCAAGTTCACAAGTTTAGACCCAGACAGAAGGCTTCGAGTTATTTGATTTTATCAGAAAGATCGCTGGATACCATAAAAGCAGAAAAATGATTTTTAAAAGGTATGCTTGGAGAATATAGTATGCTAAAAACCTGAAAAATGTACTTAGTCCTGCACTTCAGAGCAAGTCAAATTCTGTCCTAAATCTGTCTTTTTTAACTAAAGAAATGGTTGTTTTTGTTTTTTATCTCAAATGTCACAATAGCCCAGTTGATACAATCCTTTTGATACGTTCATGTGCACCCTCCTCCCTCATGCTTGGTTAAATGTGAAGATTTCTGGTATCTTAAACCAGAGGTTTGCAACCTATGGTACGCGTACCCCTAGGGGTATACGGACCAATAGCTAGGGGAACGCCACAGCCTTTCCCTTATCAGCTGCGATCAGCTGATTGCCTGGAATTTTTAAAGTTACTTGTTTCGGCGCTAAAGTTCCGCCCCAGCATGCGTCCACAGTAGTCCCAGCTGCGAAAGAGCCTTAAGACCTAACAGCCTTATCTCCCTGGATCTTTTCAGTCTAGAAAAAAGGCACCTGAGGGGGGACATGATTGAGACGTATAAAGTTATGCATGGGATGGAGAGAGTGGATAGAGGGAAATTCTTCTCCCTCTCGCATAACACCAGAACCAGGAGACATGCACTAAAATTGAGTGGAGGGAGAGTTAGAACGGACAAAAGAAAATATTTCTTTACCCAGCGTGTAATTCATCTGTGGAACTCCTTGCCACATGATGTGGTGATGGCATCTGGCCTAGATGCCTTTAAAAGGGGTTTGGGCAGATTCATGGAGGAAAAGACCATCAAAGCCATAAGCAACCTCCTGGTTTTAGAAGTAGGTTTTCTCTGTGCCAGGTGCAAGGGAGTGTCAACAGGAAACAGGTTATCTTGTTGTCTTGTGCTCCCTGAGGCATCTGTTGGGGCCACTGTGTGATACAGGAGGCTGGACTAGATGGGCTTTTGGCCTGATCCGGCAGGGCTCTTCTTATGTTCTTATGATCTGCCAAGTATCAGTGAGCCAAGTCTTTTCAAATTCAAATTGTTCTGCAGTTTCACTTTTATTTTCAGTTCAGATCAGCAGAAGGAGAGCCGAAGGTTCTTTGCAACATGATGAGGTTTGCCTGCTTATTATTTTTGTACTTTGGAAAATGTACTTTAGTGGGGTGGGGAAAAAAGAGATCCTGGCATATGTCTTTTTGCACTAACATGAGCTCAAGCTCTCTGTTTGTTTGGTGCTTTTTTCCTTCTCTCCCAACTGTGCAGTGTATTTTTTGCAGTTGAGAAAATGCAATCCCCCCCCTCTCTCTCTCTCTCTCTTTTATTTTTTGTGTTGGGCCTTCCATTCAGTGATTGTGTTGGGCAATCACTCTCTCTCTCACACACACACACACAGACGGGCGTGACGTCACACGGCCCCGACCATGCCCCCGTGCCATTTGACAGGCCATTTCAGAGCCGTTTGGTGCCAGGGCGGGCGGGATGGCCCAACCTCCGCTCGGCGAAAGCGGAAGAGACAGCGAAAGAAGAATGTCGTGCAAGTCCTATGCCCTGGGGCCCACCGCACCAACCCCCGTGACGCTTCTGCACACACACACACACAGAGAAAGAGTGTTAAATAGGCATTTTTCACCAGTTGTTTTAAAATTGTTTTAATATTTTATTTAATGATTAATTAGCTAATTAATCCAATTAGTTAGCAATTAACTAGCAGGGGGTACTTCAAAAAATTGGACCATGATAGGGGATACCTGGGCCTCCAAAGGTTGGGTACCCCTGTCTTAAACCATCGTTCCTCATGTCATCCAAAGTTAGAAACTTTGATTTAAGAGATCACTCAAACCAGTTTCCTAGTTCAAATGTCATTGTGAACTGTAATTTACAAGATTAGTTGCTCAAGTTCCAGCAAAATATAGTTTTAGCATCATCTGAATTGTAGCAGTATCATGGGTCTTCCTTGTTAATGTAGAGGTCACTATTTATGCTTTGGTATAGAAAGTAATTCTTATTAGCAAAAATTCTACAATAAAAATTCTATATTATTTCCTATGTTGCATCTGTTAACATTTATGCTGGGTTTTAACATTACTGCTGTTTGAAGAAGTTAATTGTAGTATCTTAGTGAATTTGTATAAATTGGAAATTCATTTACACTCCTGATATACAGTTTGATCCAGTCCTACTACTACAGGTGTCACCCACCACGTTGCCTGGAGGGATTCTCTCTATGGTATAACAGAACCTTGTTTCTTTCCCTGTAACATCCCTCTGTGACTAGACCACTTACATTTCAGCATGACCCCCTCCTGGTGTGCAGAAGTATAATTCTGTACACCTGCTGTGCCAGTACACAATTACTGAGTTGCAACTGAAAGCGCTCTTCTGTCAGTTCCTTCATTAGATACATGAGACATTAATCAGGTATTTGTTTGCAAGCAAGAATCAGATTTGCCGTTGTGCAGCAGAGACAAACCACATGCACATATAAGAATACTTTTACGTAATAGGTACAATCCTACTTACCTCCTGCACTGGCACAGAGCAACATGAGGGCGGAATAGGGTGGAGAAGGCAGGGAGGGGTGTAATGGGGCAGGGGATGGGCAGAGATGGGGGTGGGCAGATTGGGCCCAGGATGCATGATTTGCTGTAACTATAGTGACAACAGTTTATCCATAGCTAAACAATTGAATACATAAAAGAGAATAAATACCATGATTCAAGCGCAATCCACTGTAAGAATCCGGCCCAGGGCCGCCCGCCGGATCCTATCCCCATTCTGGGCCGCCCTGCATCGGCCCGGAGACCTTCTCGGTGGGGCCAGCTGAGTGGGCCTCCTCAGATTTCCGCCAGCTAAATAGCTGGAGGAAGGAAGAGCATGCCATGTAATGGCCGAGCTGGCCCGGCGGGGACAGGGATATGGCGGACACCATCCCCGCCCCCTCCTGGATCGGATTGGCCAATGACCCCCCTCCCTCACTGCCTGGACCGCCCATTTGGCTGCCGCTGGGAGCCTTACCTTACTCCGGTGGCCACATGGACGTCCTGGCGACAGAGTGAGGGCGGCCTGCCTTACGCTGGACTCACTCCTGAGGCACTGCGAACGTGCTTTATGGCACGTTCGCGATGTCTTGGAATGGCAGAGCATTAGCTCCGCCGTTTGTGCATCCCTGTGGATTGCGCTGTCAGTGATGTTTTATATAGATGCACAGTTGATACAAGGTTAACTAACAGCAGGAGAACATATTAAAGCAAAAGGGGAGTATATAGTATTGATACTATATATTGGACTTCATCCAATTCAAACAGATTATCATTTTTTTAAAGACTACAGCACTGTACAGTGTCAGAATAATAATGATGCCATTTGAAATTGTAAAAGGATGAAATGTGGGGGGGAGGGGGAAGCGTGGAGCAAGGCTTGATGTTGTAGATAATTACCTGATTGTCTTGCTTCCAAGAATCAGATATATTCCCAGTAGTGACATGTTAATTAAAATACAGTACTAGAATTTTCAACTGTTCATTAGGTCTTTGAATTTAGTATACATTGTACTTATGCAATATGAATTAGGAACAGCAGAACTGATATTACACTTTAACTTTTTTTAAAAAATACACATGGATATGAATAGAATGTGAGGCAGTCTTTCATCCTGGGTCTGTAAAAATCTTTCTCATTGCACAAATTTGGGCTTTGAAGTCTGCAAATATATTGGCAAATACATTCAAGTTTGCCCAGGGATCCCCACAAAAGACATGAGACCATGTGATTTGGAGCACAAAAGGCCACATTTATCAGTCTATATACTACAAACAATGATCAATTTAAAACTGCAAGTCCTATCTACACAAATGCCTCCCACTTTAATGGTAGGCACCTACCCTGGAGGAGACCGCTAACCTGTCCAGACCTCTTGGGCGACACTGGCTCCAAACTGAGACCACCTCTCTGTGACCCCTCCTGGAATGGAGGTCAAGGAAGCCGAATTGCTCAGCCCATTCCAAGTCTGACAAGCCTTTGAGATGGACTTTGCAATTCAAGCCCAGCCTGCATCCTCGAGGCAGACAGCCTCTTGAGACCGGTTCTGGTTCTCCCTCTGCCTCTCACAGGCAGCCCAATCCTATCCTCCACCAGCATAGGCAATTTAGTGTGGGCCATACCGGTGGAGGCCCTGGCTGGATGTCTACTCAAGGTAAGTGGGCATTTGGCCACTTACACCAGGTAAACCCCCAGCCACGGCAATGGGACTACTCTGTTCTCAGCTCTTTAGCTGTCAGAGAATCAAGCAGCCCTGTGTCGGGGCTTATGGCTTAGGAGGGAAAAAAGGATACGGCGTCCAATACGGACACCGGTCCACCCCCCTCCCAGGCCCGATCCACCCACCCCACCTCGTTATGTCCCTCCCTGCCCTCCCCCAGCCCCCGCACTGCTCGGAGCAACCTACCTGCTCCGGCGCACGTGGGGCCTGGATTCAGCACTGGCAGGACACCTGCCGACACTGTTTACTCACAGGATGTCGAAACATGCTTTATGGCACATTTGCGACAGCAAGCGCCGGTGCTGAGACCTTGGCGCCAGCACGTGTGGGGGATAGAATTGCGCCATAAGTATAGACACCAAATTCCTATTCCTACTCCCTGTCCTACACTATACCTGTCAGTCGAGGCCGTTCTAGCTAAGCACCTCATCTTAAGGACAGTCTGGGGTAGGTGAAACAACACACCAGCAGCCAATCAAGTATAAAGGAGGTGTGGCCTGGAGGTTTGAGCCGATGCCCTGCCTGAAGAAGCTAAGCAGGGTCGACCTCGGTTCCCGCTTGGATGGGAGACAGAAGCTGCTGACGAACCTCACAAAGACACTGAGAAAGCATCGTGAGAGGGTGGAATGCGGAGGAGTCAGCTAGAGAGAGAACATCTAAGACAACCGTCTGAGGGTGAACTGTGGTGAACTGTGAAACTTGGAAGTGCAAAGCACAAGCTAGAAGGAGGACTGCACTTGGAAGGGAAAACATCTCGAGCATGGAAGGTTCTATATAGGAATAGAACAATATTGTAAAGACCCTTATCAGGTCTAAAGATAGCCTGCCTATGTAAGCCGCCTTGAATAAATCTGATGAGAAATCTGATGATGAGAAAGGCGGGATATAAATACAGAAAATAAATAAAAAATAAAAATAAATAAAGCAAAACATTCCTACTTGGCCCCTAACAAAGACCAGTGGCAGACTGTGTGTGTACACTACATGTGGGAAATAAAGCTAGAGGATGGATCCATAACCACTTGGACACTTCTGTGGTCAGGGGAGCAAGTGAAACTAGTTCTCCCACTGAATATGCTGTTCAGCTATTTGCTGAGACCTCACTATTTCCCCATGTATGTATTTTCCATCTGAACTGTGTAGGCAGTGAAAATAGAATTAGCTGTGTTTTTATTGTCCCCTTGAGATACATAGCAAAGCTCCTTTTGTTGTTGCTAAACTAACAATTGATATCACCTTCAACTCTCAGCTTATTTTTCATTGCTTTTATTTTTAATGGAACAACATTGTTCTAAAAAAATCACTGAAGTTATGAACTAAAATCTTTCAACAAGTCTTGGCTGATGGAGAATGTTCTATTTCATCAAAGATATCTTCTTGGTTCCACTTTAGCAACAAACATTGTAAAAGTCCGCCAAGGTTAAATGTACGGTAGTTCAAAAAGTTGCACATGAAACACCATCCTGTGTACAATTTTGTTTAGGTCCACATTTAGAAAAGCTGGCACAATGTTTATGGAAAAACTTGAAAAATGAAGACCCTCTCTGAGGCCTTTGAAATAATTTGCAACAAATGTTTGGGTTTCAAGTCAAGTGTTTGTAATAGCTTTTTCTCTCCGTATTGGGAGATTACTGATTTTTAACTGTTTCTCTGAGATCTAGAGGCTAAATATTTGTCAGCTGCCCAGTTTTTTCTGAAAATGTGAGCTCTCAAGAGAAATCCAGGGTTTCAAAATGCCTTTCACATTATGTTTGAAATGCCACTGCTGCACAGCATGTGCACCTATGAGACGGTACAAATGGTCTCGTTGTTAAGTGCCTTTCCATTTTTTTAATGAAGAGATAGGAAAACACACATGCACCTCCTACCCAAAATTTTCTCTACCAGCAAAAATGGAAAGCTGATCAGCGCGATGGAGGGGAGCTTTTTGCGACCAGCGCTGACTGCTTTATGGCAGTCAGTGCTGGCGTGGGTGGTGCGCATAGGATTGGGCTGCGACTCTTGCAGCGCAATCCTGCGCAAGTGATCCACCGGGCGGCCCAGGCCACCCGCCGGATCCTGAGCTCCGCCACGGGCACGCACCCCGCATCGGAAAGTCTACTCAGGGAAGGGGATGCTCATCCCCTTCCCTGGATGTAACCAGCACTGGGGCCAATCAGCCTCCTCAGAATTCCGCCAGCGACATCACTGGCGGAAGTCAGAGGAGGCCGTGTAATGTTTCAGCCGATCGGCGGGGGACGGGATATGACCAAAGCCTTCCCCCTCCCCCTTCCCAATCAGCTGGGCCTATGGCCAGCCTCCATTCCCAGCTGAACCACCCCCCCCGTCCGCTGGATCCTTACCTGTGTCTGGCGGCGGGCCAGCAAGTCCTCCATCGGCAGAGCAGGGGAGGCCGGCCTTGCGCTAGCCTTCCCTGCTCGAAGGTAGATGCAAACGTGCCTTACAGCACATTTGCGACGTCTTCAGCCAAATTTACATTAGGATTGGGCTGTTGGTCTGATTCAATAATGTTCTTGCTTTCTACTCCACTTCTCTTCACCATTTCCTCTTCCCTGCCAGACTCCTGTTGACTCTTCAAGTATGACAACAACTTATGCCTTCAGCCATTTTATCCTCAGTTTCTTGCTTGTGTCTTAAGTACTATTTTAAAGGTCACAAGCAGGGTAAACTCCCTTTTGAGGCAGCCCTACATTTTGTGGTTCTAGCGACCCATGGAGTTGCAGTTGGTACATCATCATCATCATCATCATCATCATCATCATCATCATCATCATCATCGCTGCACAAGAACAGACACTCAGAACAAATGTGATCAAGACCAGGATTGAAAAGTCTTACAATGATAGCAAATGCTGCTTGTGCAAAGAAGCAGCGGAAACAGTGGAACACCTGATATGTGCATGTGAGAAAATTTCACAATCTATCTGGAAAGGCACAAAAATGTAGCATGCCTGGTGAGAAGAAATACGAGAAATGTAAGAAACACAATATAGAAGTTTCCAGGAAATAGTGCGATCACAAAACAGACAAAGTTGTTGAAAATGAAGAAGTTAAAATACTGTGGGATTTCTGCATCCAAACAGAGAAACAACAGGTGCATAACACACCAGATTTAATAATAGTGGAAAAGAAAAAGGTTTGGATTATAGATGTGGTGGCAGTACCTGTGGATGCGGGAACTGAAGAAAAAGAACATGAAAACGTTACCAAGTATAAAGATCTTCAGATTGAAATAGAACAACTCTGGCAAAAAAAGGCGAAAATTATACCGATAGTAGTGAGTGCTTTAGGTGCTATACTGAAAAGCTTGGAAAGACACCTATACACCTTAGGTGTAAATGAAATTACTCCATATGAACTGCAAAAGGCAGCTCTACTTGGAACCACACATAGTCTGCGGAAATACCTCTAGATATCTGAGGTCCTTGGAAAGGACTCAATATTTAGACAACACCAGCCACCACCAGGTGGGCTGCAATTAACCAGATAATCATAATAAAGTGCTCTGAAGCGCTGAAAGGAAAGCTGTGTGGGGCTTCAATTCTAGCTGCTTGGCTGTGCAGGTTACAGATAACACTGTTTCCCACAACCTTCAGGAATATCCACACAATGCTCATTTGAGTCACGACCCCTGGTTTGAGAACCCCTTAAACCAAGAGCCTAAATAGCAAATATTTGAATGGTTTGTTTAGGGAAATAGCAGTAGGGTGAAAAGAAATTAGACTAGCAGACCAGACCTAATTTTACTTAAAACCCCATAGCTTTAGAGCAGTGGTTCCCAAATGTCTTAGCACCGGGACCCACTTTTTAAAATGACACTCTGTCAGGACCCACCTATAAATAAACATACTGTATATTTATTTGTAAGTAATATTTTATTTATTTGCAAAAATAAAATAAAATTCAATCCATTTCTTGTAATGTGGCAGCCCTAATGAATAGTCTCAAGGTTTGAGGGGCTTAGTTATGTGACTCAGCCTTCACCTGCCCCCACTACCTGTCATTGACAGACTTGGAAAAAAAACACCCCCCAAAAGACACTCAAACATTTATCTCCTTATATTTACACAAGCTTGCAAACTGCAGGAACTTAGTTCCTTGCAAACTGCAAGAGCTCAGCTCTTTGAAGGGCAATTAGCAGCTATCTTATTTTTTAATAGCTTCAGGGCTTGAAGCAATTACTTATCTGATATTTCAATCACCCTTGTTCAAATTGGAGGCTCTGCTAGACCAGTGGCGTCGCTAAGGCGTGGCAGGTGACACACTATAGGGGGTGACACGCCGTAGGGGGTGATGCGCCAAGGGTGACGCGCCCGAAGTCACATACCGCGTCACTCCCAAGTCACATCCTGAGGTTGCTGCATCACCCTCCGAGGCCGCCACGTCACCCCCTGAGGCTGCCCAGTACGAGCCGGAATTGGGTGAAGATGTGTCTTCTTTGCCCACCAGCTCAGCCACTTTTGACTCGGCCAAAAGTGGTGTTTTCACACATGCGCACAACGCCGTTGAGGGCAAGAGGCTTGTGCTGCAAAACTAAAACTAAAACAAGAAACTAAACGTTGGCTTCACTGCTTTAATTTACTGAAGGAGTGAGTAATAAAGTAACATGGCATCTTTACCCGTTTTTAAATCGTGTGTAAAACTAAAACAGTTTCCTTAGTTCACTCACATGGCCTCCTCATCCTGAGGCCTTTTAGGTTTGCCTCTTAAACATTTGTCAGTTGCCAAATGTGTTATATTTTGATTAGCAAGGCTCTGATTATTTCACGCATTAATATAGCTATGGCAGTTTGAATATGTACAAAACATATGAGAGTAGTGTTTGCTTTTGCTGTTCTTTTTAAAATAGGGCTGGAGGGGCTTCAATTGCTTCATAAAAGATGACAGAATAAAAATTATGACTGAAAAACTGCCACAAACTGACAGTGTATCTACCTTAAATTAACTGCTGATTGCTTTGAATACTATCTTCTTTGTGGATTGCTTTCAGATTTTGTCTTTTGATTCAAAAGCCCTACCCAGCTCTACAGATTCATTTTCCTCCTTCATTTATATTCTCACCTTGAAAGTATTTATAGACTGCATAATCCCAGAAGTCTTTTTTAAAAAAATTCCTTTCTACATTGCACAAATTTATCTTGCCCAGGTCATTTCTGGAGTCCTTGTGTTATTTTTGTTGCTGCTGTGCTCTTATGTCGTTCCTGATCCAGAACCCCGAGACACCGATGTTGACCCATCTGTCCATTCTTCCACTGCTACCAGTCCCAAGCTTACAAGGCTCCACTTTCTGTGAGGCCTCTAGGGAGTAGGGATTTCCCCCCTTCCAGGTTCTCAACCCCTGACTGTGCAATCCTAAATAAAGATCTGGCCGGCAGCCCAGGGCCACCCACCGGATCCTGAGCACCGGCGGCCAGGCTACCGCTGGGCTGGAGTTCTACTCGGGGAAGGGGACGCTCTTCCCCTTCCCCGAGTGTAAATGCCGGCCGGCCGAACCGGCCTCCTCGGATTTCCACCAGCAAAATTGCTGGCGGAAGTAGGAGGAGGCTGTGTAACAGCCCAGCTGCCCAGCGTGGGTCCAGGATATGGCCTGGTGCTCTGCCAGAACGTAAGGCAGGACTCAACACAGCTCTTCAAATGAAACAGGATTGACTGACAAAGACAACTTGGGTAGCAATATTTCTCTCAATTAGTTCTATAATGCAACTCAACAGTGATACAGCTCAATGGTTTTAACTCACCTCTGCTCTGCCAACTCCAACTTACCTGTCCTGGGTGAAGTCAGCTGCAAAGGATCATGGATCTCAGGCTGCCGCTTCACCTCCTTGTCTCTACCCAAATTGACTGAGCAGGAGCAATGCAGCATTCTGTGATACTGCAGTGCATCATATGTGCTTTCAGACAAGACAGAGCTTTCGGTGCTGGTATTATTTATCAGCCCGGACAAGTATCAGAGGGCAATCTCACTTAAATGTGATATCACTATTTCCTGTCACATTGAAATTAAACTGGGAAATGAGAAAGGCAGATGTGCAGCTGCCCTGTGTAATAGGGCTTCCTTTTATCTTGATTGGTTGTGTTCCAGAACCTGATGTTTTTATGAAGGGGGGAGTGAAGTTAAGATGCCATTTGTGCAGAAGCATGAAATACTCGATTCACTGCATGATCCGTTGCCAGTATTACAACGATGCAGGTCTAATTTCACTCTGGAACAACAAGGCAAAGTAAAGATTGCAGGCGATACAGCTAAAGATAAAAGGAATACCCATGATCAATCACTTGAAAGGGAGAGCAAAGAAATTAAAAGCAAAAATGTATGATCATGCCAAAAAAAAAAAAAAGATTAAATGCCAAAGAGCCTTGATTCTTTTGCTTTCACTGCATCTTAACATATTGTCTATTGTAGTAGGCTCCTGTAGTGCAATCTTTACTTTACCTTGTTATTCCAGAGTGAAATTAGATGTATGAGACGTTTCCCTTGTAATTTGGAAGTACCGTATTGTCCCGCGTATAAGACGCACCTGATTATAAGTCGCACCCTTAAAGTTTGGTGCTATTAAAAAAAACTTTAATTAAATCACTGGCATTAAATATATGCCTGTGATTTAAACAAACAGTGCAATCCTGTGCATGTCTACTCAGAAGCAAGTCCCACTGTTCTCAGTGGAGCTTACTCTCAGGATAGTGTGCACAGAATTGCAGCCTAAACCATTCATTGCCTGGGGAGGGGGGGGATGAAAGTGTATGTGATCTTGCTTTACAAGAGGATACAAAACCCAGCAGAGCAGAGAATGAAAATTAACAACTTATTGCAGACTGGAAAGGGTTACAGCCTGTACAGGGGAGAGGTAGAGGTGTGTGTGTGTGTGCGTGCGCGTGCGCGCGCACTCTCTCTCTCTCTCTCTTATTTTTACAAAGAAAAGACCTGCAGGGCAGAGAAGGAGCCCGCTGCATCTCTGCCTATCTCCACTAAAAACAAACACAGAACTGAAAAGCAGGCGCTGCAAAGATGTAACAACTTATTGCAACCTGGAAGGGTTACAGCCTGTACACGGTAGAGATGTGTGTGTGTGTGTGTGTGTGTGTGCGTGTGCGTGTGCGCGCGCGCTCTCTCTTTTTTTACAAAGGGCAGTGAAGGAGCCCGCTGCATCTCGGAGTTGCAAACGGAGCTGCGCTGCAAAGCAAAGCTCAGCTATCAGCGATAATCACCCGATAATCACTTCAATTAGCTGCTTTGAAGACAACGCGTCTCCTCTTAGCCTCCGCTTCTTCCAGCAATGTCTCTTTATTTTTGCAACAGTGCAAGTATACGACACACCCCTAGTTAAAAAAGTTAAATTAGGGTAAAAAAGTGTGTTTTATACTCAGGACAATACGGTATATGTATATGTATCTGGATTAGTTCTATTTCCTTTATGCTGGTCAATGACTGTAATAAAGGAGGAGGAGGAGGAGGAACATATTCTAAAGGATGTAGGTCCCTGTGGTTCTGCATCCAATGAAGCAGTGGCATAGCTAAAATTCTGCATGTAACCAAGAAGTGGATAATTCTTGGAGAACCATACAGAGTCAATGAGGAGGTGCGTCTACACCTGCCTGAATTGGTGATAGACAACACAAACCACTGACACCATTTTATTTCTTTTATTTGATTGTGTGAAACAAGACATTTATTTATTTTAAGTATTTATATACCACCTTTCTTCCTTTTTGCACAGCATTCAAGGCTGTGCTAACAGGCAGTCTAATCACTGGCATCGCTTGAGGTGGGGGCGAAACGGTAAGTTCTGCACTGTGCTAACCTCCGTTTACTCCCCGGCATGAGGCAGCCCCGCCCCCTTGCCGTTGGAGCCATTCAGTGCGACGAAGGCAACACGCAGTAGACTTCCTGTGCATTGCCTTCGCCGCACTGAATGGCTATGACGGCGAGGGGGCGGGGCTGCCTCATGCCGGGGAGTAAACGGAGATTAGCACAGTGCGGAACTTAGCGTTTCGCCCCACCTTGAGCAACTCCACTGAGGCTAATCCAAACCATCATTTTTCAATAGGGTTTTTACAATATTTTTCTGTGGAACTCACAGAACCTTCAGTTCACCAGTTGTTTCCCTTCAGGATATGGTTATCTCATCTGGCTGCACAGTTTTTGAGCTCCTGCAGCAACTGTAAATCAGCCCAGGCAGAATTCTGAAGCTGTTCACTGTTCTTGCCAGTTGACCTTCTCACACACTCCCACATTCTCTCACTGCGGGGCTCATCAACTCAGCATTGACTCCGTTCTGTCACAATGGGTAACTGCAGCTTGTCAGTCCAGCATTCTTGTCTCCCATCCAGGTCATGGTTTCCTGCTTAGCACTTCAGGCAATATGGCAGCTCAACCATCAGACAGCATGTCCTGCCCATGCATGCATACATGCGGTTATACATGCGGTTGTGTCACTGGTTGCCTGTCAGAAGAGTATGACACAGGCCAACAGCATGATTTGAAGCAAGACGGATGGCAAGAGGCCTCAGATCCCACAGGAGTAGAGAAACTCCAAACTTTTTATTTCTCAGACCAATCACACACACAGCTAGCTTGGAAGAAGCCTCACCCGACTGTTGGATAATTCCGTAGGTGGTCACACTTTGCTTTTATAGCACATTGGATCCTGTGATCAAAAGCCAAATTTGGGACCTTTCTCTTTATATTGATGACAATGTACACTTTTTCCACCATGGCTGCATAAATACAGAGGTCTGCCTTGAATATCGATGGAGATGTATGAGGAAAAAAAATTACCAGAGCTTGAACAAATGTATTCACATTGTCCCGTTTGATGAATCCTATACTTGCAATGAAACATTTAGGAAAGTGCTTTGTAGCTACTATACATATAGCTGTGCCACTGAACCAGACTCATTTCCTTAATGTCCCTATTTGTTTTTAGGATCCAAGATCTAATTGGATCTTTTTCTGATGTTGCCAAGCAATGGAAAAAAGTTATAATGACCACCACCACCAATATACATGGCAGGTCCTTGTCCTGATGTTCTTACACTCTAAATATCATGAGCGGAGGAGACAACCGAGGGATGGAACAGACAGGAAGTAAATTATTATTTATTTATTTAATAGATTTATATTGTCTTTCCTGATCAAAGTCACTCCAAGGTTGTTTACATACACACTACAAAAAACACACAAAACAAATGAATACTTAATGTAAAAACATATCAAACTTACAGTAGTAGTAAGACTCTTGAATCAGATTAGATTCCTACATGCAAACTGGGGGGGACGGGACTTTTGGAAGTGGATATATATATACCGTATTTCTTCGAGTCTAAGGCGCCATCAATTCTAAGGTGCACCTTAATTTCAGGAATACCAGCAGAAAAAAAACAAAAACCATTGATTGCAAGACACACCTCCTTCCTTCAATTTGTCTGCTCAGCTCCAACTCTCCCCAGCTTGCCTGCCGCTCCATTTCGCCAATCTAATTATTACCTTGCCATTTTGCCCCCTCTGCTCAGCGGCGAGCTCTCTCTTCCTGAACCTGAGAGCTCGCCCCAGCATGCCCCACGCGCTGCAGCTGACGATCACCTCACTGCCTTTGAGCAGTGTCTTTGCGGTCCGCCAGAAAATTCAATTTCTTTACTTATCTGGGCTTTGGGGAGGCCTGCGCGACCCTCTGCAGGCCTCCCTGATCTTCATTTTCGGTGATTTTCACCGTTTTTTCGCCAAACTGAAGATTGGGGAGGCCTGCAGAGGGTCGCGCAGGCCTGCCTGAAGCTCCCCCAAGCCCCGGTAAGTAAGAAGATGGCATTTTGGGGTGCTTTTTGGAGAGCTTCGATTCTAAGACACACCCCATTTTTTGAACTGCTTAATTGGGAAAAAACATGCTTCTTAGAATCGAAGAAATACGGTATATATCTTTTTTTCTCATTAAAATGTACAACTATGTCTGATATAAACTAAACATAACATAACCTTTTCCTACTCGCCAACATTTGGCATTGATAAAACAAAAAGAGTTGACCCGTAACATTGAATCGGTTTCTCAAAAGGAGTATTAACCTTTTCAGAATTTTAAAATTCATTGAGCATTGCCATGAGGTGTGAGGTCCAGTTCTGCAGTAAGTATTTGAATCGGCCCAATAGGTGTGATGGCAGATAAACTCATAATTAAATTCACACCAACAATCAATATACAGTATATGCTGAGAAAAGACAACAACTATGTTTAAATTTGTGGATATGTATTTTATTCCAAATATGCCCTGAGTATGGATGGCATTTTTCCATGTGTCTACAGTTAATTTCTGTTGATGTGTATTTGTTGGCCACAAAGTCCAAACTTAAAGTATGAAAAAGGGGGATGCAAGATGGATGGGAGGAGACCTTGCTCTGAAAATGAACGTTCTATTTGGCATCTTGTACCTGGATGCGTATCTGCCCCTCTTCGGCACATGTAATTTCCAATTAAACAAGAGGGTTCATACACAAAACCTCCTTTGACACATAGATCTCCCTACTGGGTTGGAGTGATATTGCTATATAGTCCCCTTACATGCCAAAATCCAGACTATAGAAATGTGCACTTATTACCGTATATAATATCATTTTCACTTACAATTAACTGCCCTTCGTTCAGGACAGCAATGGTAATTTTTTACACCTTATGTTAATATCTCCCAAGTTTACACATTGGCTTTTATTTATTTCATTTTTTTTAAAGTGCACTTCGCTGCCTTTATTTTTTTCCCCAGTTCATTTTTGGCTGGATTTTCTGCACAATTTCATAAGTTCCAGAAATGTCTACTGCTTTTATTTCATTCAAGCTCACTCCCTCGATACATCAGATTTTCAGGGGGGTTATAGCAAATTGGTCTCTACTGCTTTGCGGTCTTGAATCATTTTACCCATGTCAGTAAATGTGCAGTCTTTATCAACTCTATCGCTGTCATGCATTGATCTATGGACTACACTGGTGCCATAGTCACTGACTCTGCTATATGATTTAAAGCACAAATTTTGGGTTAGCTTTGGGATGATGCATTAGCAAACCTGTTCGAATGTGCTCTGAGACCTTATTTCTCCTCTGATGGAAGTTCAAGTAATTTTCTTTGAGGATCCTCCAAGAAAATTGTATTGGCTTTTTTCTCCACTTGCTCGAGTTGGTTGGTTACATTTTTGGTCATGTTTCAAATCCATGCTTCTTTCGGCAGTTGGGAAAAAGAAGCCTACTGCTGTCTGTTTTATGGAAAATGGTAATTACTATTGGGATTTCTATCTCTTGTGCAGTGGTCTCCGTCTTCATCTTCGATATTGGGTAAAGGGGAAGGATAAATCAGTAACACGTCAAGGGTTTTTCAAGATTCAACAGGATTTTAGCAATGGCTTATGACAGCATGCAGGGCTGGATCAACTGGTGTGCTAATGACATCATAGATTCATATTCCAGAACAATCTTGGTCCCTATAGCAATAGATGATAAAGAATATATTATTCTGTAGTAACAAAGTAGGAGACTGGAACCTACTAGGCTGGAAATTCACTTTGCTTGGTGGAGATGTGAGCATTCCATACACACACACACACACACACACACACACACACACACACACACACACACACGTGTAAGAGATGTGGAATGTGCTTTATGCAAAAAACATAAGAACCCAATGTGCTTTATGCAAAAAACAAAAACAAATAAATTGCACCAAGTGGGGCATCCATCTCACGCATTACATTATGCAGATATTAAAGGGGAAGGGGAGAACTTCCAGGAACATATGGGGCTGGAATCAGGAACATATACTTTACTGCCTCGTGTGAGCCAATCAGGTTTTCAGACCAGTCAGTATTCTTGACTTATGTCTGATGTGTTCTCAGGCCTCCAGGGTGATTCTACTCATCGAGGCAGCCCATATGTTTTCCCTGCCTGAGATGGCTATAATGGTTTTCAGGTCAGGTTGGGACTTCTGCCTGAGCAACCATCAAGCTAGACCAGGGGTGGCCAACCATTCAACATGACTGCTCCTGGCCCTTTAGTGGCTGTATAGGTGAGGGCATTTCAGCAGGTGCAGCTGCTTTATCAGCACCATCAGCACTTGCAGTTGCCAAGATTCTGTCTAATCTACACAACTCTTAAGAACACAGAGGCCCTAATAGTGGAAGGTTGGCCACCCCTGATCTAGAATATGCCTTTCTGGCTCTGCGTGGATTTGTGTGCCTCTGCCTGTCCATTTGTGGGATTTTTGCAGAGACCCCTGCTGCCTCCAGGTTCTCATTTACCTTTCCTCTCTGAAGCTGCCTAAAATCTAGCATCTGATGTGAACTCTCACTCTCCTTCATAAGAAGGAGATCACTGGCCCTGGAAATGCATGAACTGAGCCTAATGGCAATATCTATAGAAGATGCCTAGTCTCCCATTGGTTTCAAGAACACGTTGTAGAAACTGATACATGTGTTAAAGATGCCTTGTTCTTAGTTATAGCCAAATTCCTCTCCTCCCACAGCAGTTGTGTGTATTTTTATAATTCTAGACGTTGCCCTAACACAGCTTTGAATAAGACAAAATGGAAACTGAAACTGATTTTCGACATATCAGAGCTAAAGATTTACAAGAGCATTGTTTTCTAATGGTATTATCATAGGTCAGCATTTCACAATAACTGTGTAATAAAAAAATTTTACCTGATAAACCTTAACTTGATTATTTTTCTTTTATCAGTATGAGTTTATGATGAGTATAAATCATTGTAAAGTTATTCATGGAAAAAATTCTCAGTTGCTGCCGAACAGACGTATTTTCTTAATCTTGGTTCATTCCCATTTGCCCGTAGTTTGACACTGAAATTTAAAAGTGATATTATAGTACTTTAGTACCTTGGAGATAGTACAGGATAGGACTTTTATGTGACCGATGCATAAAAATAATAAATAGCTCTATTATTTTGAAGAAAACAACTACTAGCTAGCAGATAAAGCAGGACGTCATAAGTTGAATAATTTAGCCTGACTCCTGTCATAAAGTTATGCTAATGTTGTTCTTAAAGAAGAATATTTGGTGTAAAATAAAATTGAGTTGCTGAATGATGTGAAGATACCCTGTGCTCATAAAATGTGTTAATGCCAAGCATACGAAGTATATCGGCTCACTGAACAAATACTAACCTCCGAAAAACATGCACGTGAGAAAAATGCCAATGAATGCAGTGCAAGTACTTGTACAAGGAAAGTGAGGTTCAAAGATGTGGCCTACCAAAGAGCACACAGCCCAATCCTACTGAAATCCCCGCACAGTGATGCAGCAGTGCTGGCGCGGCTTCCACTGCATCCCGAAGGGGGTTTCTGGCTGCTGGAGGTCTCCTTCGGGTAAGGGGATATTTGTCCCCTTGCCCTGGGGTAAGCCCCAGCAGTTGATATGGGGCAATTCAGACCTTCTCCAGCTTAATCGCTGGCTCAAATCTATGCTAATTCATACAGGCGGATCAGGCCCAGGAAGGTGCTCGGGATTCGGCGTGTGCTGCCACCACTATCCCTTCCCATCCCGGGCCTGATCCACCCTAATACCTGCCCCCGTCATTGCCCACCACCTTCCTCATTCCGCCCTTCCCCACCCCTTCAACCCCTTCCCTGTCTCCCTCCAACCCCTTGCGCAACCCCCTCCAACCCGGAGCTTATCTTCTCCGGCGGGTTCCATAGTTCCACGAGTACACGGGAGGCCGCTCAGGCTTCCATGTCGATGGACCTGCTATGCGTCAGCAGAGGCTGCTTTGTAACAGCTGTAAAGCAGCCTCCGCTGGTGCAATGCTAATTATGCGGGCGGGGGAGGGAGGTAGTATTGGGCTGTCAATCTATTTTTCCTCGTACCTAACTGTTGCCCTGATCAGAATGGAGATATGCAAGGATCCAGTTCTTTAGAAAGAGTTGACACTGGAACATTTAATTGATTAAAAAAGAACCCTGTTCACCACACTGAAGGTACCTGGTGATCCAGGAGAACTCCCTGGCTCTGTGCCGGAACTTTCACAAAGTTCAATATCCTACCATCGTCACTTCAGTCTTGTCCAAAGTTTGTTTATTCTCCCCCACAAAGCTCATTGTGGCTTTTTTTTAGTGTAGTTCAGGATACCTTCAGATGTGAATGAAAAAGGGAAGGTGAACGACTGATCACAGAGCAGTTCCAAATCACTGAACTAGCTATTACCGTAGCATCTTCTTAATAATAAATAAAAAATGTGATACAAGATGGTATCCCAGAGAATAATTTCCATGAGATGGAACTACAATTGCCGAACTAGGGACAAAAGGATTATTCCCATTCCATTACTTTTACTGTTTTTTCTCATTCACTATGTACACAATTCAATGTGAATGACTATACCTGGATGCATTTTTACAGATCCACAATCCCTATACACTCTACACAGATTGCACCTATGCTGTATAGAACAGTTTGAATAATTGCACCCATGTTCAGAATAACCATGATTTTACTGAGCTATAGTTTATCATTTGAGCAGTGCTAGTGTGAAACAAGAGTGGTAATAAAACTTGGTCTGTCCTCTGTGCAGCCAATGTAGATCAAAGGCTATGGTTTGTGTTCCCTGAAATGAAAACAATTTCAACTCATTCGAAGGCATTCCAAGCCACCTATTTGCACCTCCTCCAAAATGCAAGCTAGTGGCTCTTTTTCTAGGAAATTTGCAAAACTGAAATGGGAACCACTGAAATGGTGGCTGTCAAGGTGGTTATCTGGCTGGACCACTATATTGGTATCTAGTTGGACCACAGGTGATTCTGCCTGTAACGTATTGTATTGCTCAGCTATATGTTATCAGAAGAGGGCCATCATCACTGCCATTTTGGGGTTTGGTGGCAACCCTTACTAAGAGACTTTGAGCGCAATCCTGAGCAAATAAATGGTGGGATGCAAATAAACACAACTAAAGGGTTTTAGGGCTCAGTCCAGCCTAACTCAGCACAAGTCAGGCACAATTGAGGCCCAATTGTGGCATAGCTGTGGCCTAAGATAGGGCTGAGTTAGGCTGCAACTATGCCTGAGTTAGGCAGGAGGCAAGAGCAGTGGGACAGGATCGAGGCAACACTTACCGCAGAGGCAGGCAGGCTCCTATGGTGAGGTGTCAGTCTTGTGGAAGCGAAGAGCCCCCTCCTGAGCTTGTCTGTGTGCACCTACCACAGCTGCTGCAGTGTTCGCAGCAGATGGGCAGCCACAGGCGGGCATGCAGGCACTGCGCGTTTGACAGTCAGCTGAAGGGCAGAGGTTGTGCCAGTGCCAGCTGCCCCAGGGCACCCTGGGCATTAGCCACCTGCTGCAGGGGGGAGTGCCACTGCCCTCCCTCCTGCAGAAGGCGATGCCACCCCCAAGCCACGGTGAGGCTGCACGTGGGAGTCATGGGGGGGTGAGCGGGGGAGAGAAGGGAAGGATGGGGTGGGAACGGCACACACAAGGGGGGTCTCATGACGTCTGGAACTGCCTCTGCCAGGACAAGCCTGTGCGCTGCCTGAAGCCCTGGGCCTCCAGGGCCGTGGCAATGCCCACAAAGAAGGTATCCCGGCGTCCCTTCTGCTCCGTGCCCCGTCCAAGACCGAGAGATGCCTTGGGCTTGTCTTCTGCGAGCGGTAAGGGCGCACGCAGCTCATCACACCCCCAGATGGGGCAACGTCGGCACGTCGCGGCAGGCGCTCTGGCGGGGTGGGGGGTGGCCAGCTTCCATCATCAGGGAGTGGGAGGGGAGGCAGACAGACAGGCAGACAGTGGGTGCTGGGGAGGGGCACGGGTGGGTCAGAAACAGACAGACAACAAGGCTGGTGGGAGAGGGATACAGGGAGAGGGGTCTGCAGAGACCAATAGGGACACAGGGGTCACTTCGCAGATGGAGGCAATGCAGGAACGGGCGCCTCTTATGCAGACGGACTGAGGGCAGAAACGGACGCCGTTGACGGGCGGACCGAGGGCGGAAACGGACGCGGTTGACGGGCGGACCGAGGGCGGAAACGGACGCCATTGACGGGCGGACCGAGGTCGGGTGAGAGCCCCGGTTGCCGAAAGGGCTCTTCACGGACGTGTGCCATGTCGCCTGTCAGTGTTTGCCTGCCTGAGAGGCCCCCCAACTCCCCACTCCCCTCTGAGCCCTGAGGGTCTGGCAGCCCCCCTGCTGTGGTCTCCCTGGGCTGGCTGTGGCAGGCCCTGGCTGGGATTCATGCAGGGGCTTGTGTGCTGGGGACTGTCTCTGTGTGTGGGGGGCAGTGCTTGTGTAACACTGGGGACATGTGTTTCAAGAGACATCTTTATTGTTCTGGAACATTGGCAGAGATGGCCAGGCGAGGCTGCCAGGTGTTGGCACAGCAGCCACTCAGAACAGAGCAGCAGCAGCAGCAGCAGCAGGCGTGCCCCATGGACCTAGAGATGCAGGCTCTTCCCCTGTGGAACCACAGCCTGCACCATAGAAAGGGGAGGGACAGCAAGTACGACAGCCAGGGAGGTGGAGCAGCAGCAGCAGCGGCGGCTGCTGAGGAGGGTTGCAGGGGTGGCTCCCTGACCTCTGGCAGCATCAAGGCAGACGACAGTGGGGCAACCAGACTGCAGCCCCAGGGGTGCTCGCAGGAAGGTAGGTGGTAGTGGACGTTCCTGGGGAGACAAAAAACACGGGGATGTTCCATGGCAGCTGCTGTGTGGTAGCAATCGCCATTGAAGGAATGCCAGTGTGCCGGTTGCAAAGGCCTGCAGGGAAAGAAATTAAACACAGCTGACAGGTGTGACACACATAGCATGGTCTGCGCTCCTTCCCTGGGTGTAAGGTGAGCATGATCCTGTAAGGGAAAAAGGTCAAAGAGAGAGACAACAACACAACTTGTGGGTCACAACCATGGCACACCTAGCAATACTGACCTGTTCGTTGACCCTGTGGGGAAAAGAGGGGGGGGAACAGCTGGTGTCTACAGAAGGGTTACAGTTCCACACTCATGGCATTGTGTGCTCACATTAATACAGGCAGCTATGAGACAAGACATTGGTAAAGAGGCATTTCAGAGAAGGCATTGCAGGCAGCTATAAGACAAGACATTGGTAAAGAGGCATTACAGAGAAGGCATTGCAGGCAGCTATGAGACAAGACATTGGTAGAGAGGCATTTCAGAGAAGGCATTGCAGGCAGCTATGAGACAAGACATTGGTAAAGCGTCATGTATCCTACCTATATTTCTATATGCAAAGAGGCAGAAGTCAGACCACATGTCAGCATGAACCCTGCTCTTACCTGCACTTACCTGCTGGTGTTGTTGCCTGTGGGGGGGGAGAGAGGGGCTGGGAGAAAGACATGGGTTAGCAAACACTTGCATGGAGACAGCTGCCCAGGCACAGCTGTAAACAGTTTGGCCACAGCCTGAACAGCCCTCTCTGCCCTAGAGGGGGGCAGAGAGGAGAGAGGAGAGGAGAAGAGAGAAGTAGGGTGTTTGTGAATTTTGCCCTCCACCGACAAAGTCCCACTTTGTGGCTGCTGGGGGACAGGACCCCACGCCATGTGCTCAGAGTGAGAGAGAGTGGAGGGCTGGGCTTTTGTGGGAAAGAGGCTGGGTGGGGCTGGGTGCTGATAGGGTAACTATTTGGGTTCATGTCCAGAGTTATGCCACAACTATTCCGTCCTAACTCAGGCACAACTCAGGCGTAGGGTGTTAGAACTTTTCAGGAGAGGGCTGGAGTGGGTAAGGTAAAATGGCTCCTATGGGTCTCCTCAAATTTAAGTCCACCTTTTTTGTCGACCTAAATTTTGTGCCGCAGTTGTGCTCGAGGGGGCGTGTTGGAGCTTGCCTGTGTCTGGAATCCGACTCAAATTCGTAACCGCCCCCATCACTCCCCCGACATGCCCCCAACATGCCCACTTTTAGGCCAAACTTAGGACAGAATAGCTCTTATGCCGAACTTAGGACTGAATTGGTCAACTTTCCTTAACCCGTCCTATGTCAGTCACAATTGCAGCACAAATTCGGCCTCTGCGGCACAATTCAGGCACAACTCGAGCCTAAGGCGCTTAGGCTGCAGTTGTGCCTGAATTGTGCCGCTGAGGCCTTAGGCTGGACTGGGCTGTTTTTTTTTATTACCAGAGGTGAGGGTGGGCAGATCAGGCCCTGGAGGGGAGCAGGTTAGGCGGGGCTGGTGCCTGCCATATCCAAACCCCCTTCCCGGTCCTGACCTGCCTGCACGGATTAACATGGACTTGATCCAGTGATATTGCTGGCACAGGTCTGGATTGTCCCCTTACCCCGAGGAGACCTCCAGCAGCCAATAATCCCCCACAGGATGGAGCAGGGATTTAGGTAGTATTGGGCTGCCCGAAAATATATGTGACATTTTTTGAAGACCCCGAACCCACTATCTAATTGAAACCATATTCTTAAGTTTTCAGACAAACGTCTAATGTTGCCTGACTACCAGTTAACAAAAAAATAAAACAATAAAAGGGCTCAAACTGACATCCTGATAATTATGTCAGTGTTACTGCTTTCTGTTCCACTTCTATTTTTTGAGAAAAACTCTCTCTCTCTCTCTCTCTCTCTCTCTCTCTCTCTCTCTCTCTCTCTCTCTCTCTCTCTCTCTCAGTGCAATTCCACCCAAACACTCCACCGTTCCAAGGCATCATGAAAGTGCCATAAAGCACATTTGCTATGACTTTAGAGTAAGGTTGGCTGGCGCAGAGACCGGACGCCCTCACTCCACTGCCGGATCATCCCCATGGCTGCCGGACATGGTAAGCACAGCACCAGTGGGCGCAGGGGCAGACTGGGAAGTGAGGTAGGGGGGCCATTGGCTGAGTCGAACTGGGGGGCGGGAATGGTGGCCGCCATATCCCCATCCCCTTCCCGGGTCGGCGCAGCCATTACACAGCCTCCTTGGACTTGCAGCAGCTAAGTAGCTGGTGGAAATCTGAGGCTGCCCATTGGGGCCTCCCCACGTTACCTCCGGGCTGCTCCTGGAATAGGAATAGGATCCGGCAGGTGGCCTGGTCCACCCACCGGATACTTAGGCAGGATTGGGCTATGAGTGTGTGTGTGCATTCCCCAACCCAACTGCACTTCTGTATCTTAGGATTTGTTAGTTGAAATTAATTAAAATGCTTCCACACTATTTTTCCCTTGAGTCAGTCCGCATGCTTAACTGACATGATGGGGGTAGGATTAAATAGCTCAAGTTGGCTTAAGTACACAACATTTTTTTTTTTCATAAGTAGCTATAATTTCACTGCTTGACTGCATAACGTGATCCCATCTACCAACCTGGCACTAGCAATTAAAATGATCCCTCTGCCAGAAGTAAAAGGATAACATAAAAATGTGTCTGTATGCTACAGCCTCACAAATGAAAAGTATTAATTAGTATCAAAGCATCTAATGACTTACTACGTTTAAATGGTTTGCTGAAGTGGTCATAGTGGGCCACAGGCCAGAGAGTTAGGCAGAATTGGGCTGTTATTTGTAAGTAGATGTGCACAGGATTGCATTGTTAGCATTGTTGTCTAACTCCAATCCTTATCATGTACAACTGAAAATAAATTTGTGCCCCCCCCCCCAATTCTCCTCTGAACATCTTGTCAAATATTACCTGGATGCGTGAGTATTTGGCAACTATTTGTCGTTTTCCATCAAAATTTGACACTAAATGATTTTTCAATAGTTGTAACATGAAGGCTTTCATGGCTGGGCATAATTTCCAAAGAAGTCAGAGTTATGGGTAAAACAGCCAACTATTTTCAATAGTTGTTAATATTTGTCAGTAACTCAGATATAGCACTCAACATTCAACAATATGTGGCAGCTGACTTGCAACAGCAAATGGCAACTGTTCTGCAAAGGCATTTGGTACAATTTGTATTAACCTTATAAAGGTGAGCACATGAGTTTAACTAATCAGGAAACATCCCGTGTAAACAGGTGAAAAACTCCAACACTGAGGGGTTACTTCTGGAAAGCAATTTTTTTGGGTCAAACTGCATGCTGCAATACACATTCACCCTCTGTGAATGAAGTTGGACGTGATTATATGGGCTACATTTCAATCCAAGTTATACTTTATGGGTAATAAAAATTGATATATAAATATATAAAAATATTGGTATGCCCTTAACAATGACATTGAAAATGGTGGCCTGATAAAATATTCTATGGTGCCTTTTATGATTGTGCTTTACATTTCACATCTTGTTTGTGTGCCAAATATTCGTAATGCAGCCATTCAGCTGGAAAGGAGAATAACTATTCTGTGCGCCTTCCAAACAAAGCCAATGAGACTTCAATTCACAGCATCTTTTTTTTTAAAAGATATGTACAACAATTTATCCAGCGGTCAGTTTGCTGCAACTAGATTTGTTCCCCTCGTCACTCCGCATGGAATGTTCTGGGTGATAAAACCTTAATTATCCCAGAAAGCAATTCTTGTATGAACTAACAGAGCCACGTTCTTCGCCTTTGTCACCGAGAAATGGCACATTTCCTTTAAATGCATGAGCGAAATGGCTGCCCTTCCACTGAAATTAAAGCACACGTAGAGCCACACGGAATTGGAAATGTGGTCGAAATGCAGGATTGCAAGAGGAATATTGCGAATTAATCTTGAGTTTAGTGCAGTGTTAGTGTTTGCCTAAAAATCAATCTGTCTGGCATTTTTATGGCCGTTCTGCAAATGGAAAAGAAGCAAACGAGCCATTTGCAGCTTTTATTTTCTGTATACAGCCATGCCTTCATTTTTCCATTCTCCTAACCCTCATTCTTCAGCACCGAAATCCTTATCCTGCAATATAATTGTAACTCTAATTATTAGTTATAGCTAGGGTTTGGCTTCTGGTCCCTAGACACTTAACTATGGCATCACACAAACCACTGAGACCTATCATGTATCAAAATTTGGTTTTTAAAGAGTAGGAAACGGCACTGAAATATCCCACAGCCCCCCAGTCAATTCAGAAGGGCTAAAGCTGTGAAATGTGTCAACTTGATACAAGGCATAAACTATTGTTTATATGATCCATATTTTCTTTTACTGATATCTGGGCTATAGCTTAGGGCACCTGCGGGGAAAGGAGCGGAGAAATATACAAGCTGTGATTCAAGGATGGGTATATTTCCAAGGTCATTGCAGTATTATTATTTAAATCTTGTGGCTGGAGTTTGGAGATGGGAAATGTAAAGTTTTCTTTCTGAATCTGAACTCTTAATCTATCTCTGGTGCCACACAAACTGAAGCAGAAGGAAAGCTTAATTGGGTGTGGCAAAATTGTTCCCATCCATCTGGCCAAAACAAATGAATATTTTCCTTCCCAGCGTATTAGGGAGAAATAAGCTGATAAGATTCAACCTTTATCACAAACAAAACTCATAAACCTATGCATTTTTGTGTACCAGAAATGAATAACTGGATTTCAAGGGTTTTTTTTTTTTTACATAGTTGACCCCACGAGATGAGATCCATTCTGAATGGCAATGTATATTTACAGTCTTGAGATTTTTCATTGTTGAGCTTTTAGCCAAAGGGGGAAACCAACCTGGCTTCAGGAATAAACTGTACTGCTGGAATACAGAACTGTACTGCTGGTGAAATAAAGATTGAAATTCACTGTTCATTCTTGCAATCGGATGACTCGCTAAGCTTCTCTTCCTAGTCACGTTGGTGTAAATGCAATCACAGGTAGTAAATGATGGAGGCCGCTAAGCAGCTGTTTCCAGTGAGTTATTAGGAAGGAAACAGAATAATATTTGAATGTCACTATACACTCTTGATACTCCCAGATCTTTATTTTCCTAGTTTTGGATACTCAGCTTCAGAAGGATATAATGAAACTCCAAAAGGGAAACTGAGTTTATGCAAAACGTGGCAGTGGTTTTCAGCTTGGTACATAAAAACAATCTAAAACTGTCATGGTCAGCAATAACATACAAAGTCTTAAGTTCATGTCCTGGAATAAAAGCCATGTGTAGACTTGTTCCAAAGTAATTCTATGTTGTTGTTGTTGTTGTTGTTTAAAAAAAACTGATTAAAAACCCAGGTTAAAGTTAAAAACAAAGTTAAAAACACCCAAAATGGTTAAAAGGTTCAAAAAACATACAACATAAGGACCACAATGTTTCATCCAATTCTATGGACTTCATCAGGTGGACGAAAGGAGAGCAAGCAGGGCTGTCAGGGTGTTACTGAGAGGAGTAACTATCATGGTTATAAACCATCCATGTAGCTTGGTACATAGTTTGAACCTTAGAAATCAGTAGGTTATAGGGGTATCTCAGTGACAGGTTCTGTAGTGAGAGATAATTACTTTGAAAGATGGCTTATCTACCACTACCAATCTCCCCCTGCAATGCACAGCCACAGGATAGTGTTGGGTGTGTTCTAATCTAGGGTACACTTTCAGATTTGGTTCTTATAAACAGTGATGAGGTAAATTGTGTAGGAAATATATCACTTCAGGAAGCCGCTCACATGACAGAGTGCATCCCCATAAACAACACAACTCTATACACAGAATATGGAGAGAAGCCTGGTGAGACTCCTTCTCCCTGACAATTTTTTTTAACATGGCATTTTTTTCCCAATAGAAAGGCATTCAGACCTGCAGTCTGAACTGGTGTCATTCAAGCACCACATTTGGTGTTTATCTGAATTAAGACCTCAGTTCATCCGGGGTAATGGTAGGCCCAACAGGTCTGAATGAGTATTTACTTGAGACTCTTAGGCCCTGGGGCCTACCAGAAACATTTGGAAATTATGCCGAATGGTTGCTTCGAAATCAGCAGGTTGCTCCACTTCGGGGACTGGCAAAAGAGCTACCAGTAAGGGAGAACAAATGCTTCTGTTTAGAAAAGATGACAACAAATGTTTAAAAGTTAAAAGGCAAGATGAGAGGTAAGTAAAAATATTTCTTACTTACCTCTTGTTAGGTCTTCTGGTCTCCTACGTGTCTCCTCAGACACATGCCAGCATACGTCTAAGGAGAGAAAAGAGGCTGGGCTGGGCTGGGAAATGGGGATAGGATCTAATGTATGACTGCCATTGAGATCCACCCCTTCCCAGCCCTGGACTGTCCCCAGTTCCTCCCCAAACTGCCCTGATCCTCCCCAAACCTACCACAGCCCACCCCCTCTGCCACCTTCCCTGCTCCAATGCAGCCTAGGTGGGCATTGATGTGCACGGGGAGTTCTTTATTACTCCTCAATTGGAGAAGATGAAGAAGGGCAAAAAACAATGGGTAAACATGGCTGCAGCAACCCCTTCAGGATGCTGAGCATCACAGGAGTCTCTTCAAGGCTAGGAAGGTGGATTAGAGTGGGATTTTCACCACACCAGTTCTCCCGTAATTGAGCATCATTCTCCTTTCTATGCCAGGAGTGGGAAGGAGGTGGACTATGACACACTGGTCTGTGGCATTGCCATGCCCCCGCGGGGGGGCGCCGTGACTATGCCCCCGCAATGCGCCCCCGCGCGTGACGTCACGCACAGCTGCAGAACACACACCCCGCGCCGTTTTCGGCTCATTTCAGAGCCGAATGGGCACAAGGGAGGGAGGGAGGGCCCAACCGCAGCCGCGAATACGTAAGTGCCGGCCCTCCTGATCCCGCCCCTTCAGGGGTGCACGCGTCACCCATTTGCGCGTGTCACCCCCGGCGGACCACCCTCCCCGCCGCAGCCGAGTGACGCGCCTGACACTGGTGGACCAATGGCCAATTTGTAGTGGACCACTAATGCTTCCTTGTATTCTTGTAAAGTATGAGAAGTGGACCTTGGTCTGACTGTAAATCCTGTCTTGTGTTCTTATACATACTCAGGATACCATACCACAGGTTAGTATGCCTTAATAGTTATGAAATCCTAAACATGCCCTCTTACTCTGTCAATTCAGAGCACATTGGGGGATAATAGGAACTCTGGTAAAACTACTGGTAGAACTGGTAGAGTGTGGAAGAGTTTGGGGCTGCTACAACAAGCAGGGACGGCAGCTGGACATTAAGTGTTTTCTGCCTCTCTCTCACCCCATCAGGTACTTCAGCTTGCGTCTCACCGGAGGCAGAGAAAGGGGGTGTGGCTGTGGTTGGCAGAGGGCTGAGTGCTTGACGAGAATCACCTTGAGGGAAAGTGTGGAAGAGTTTGGGGCTGCTACAACAAGCAGGGATGGCAGCTGGACATTAAGTGTTTTCTGCCTCTCTCTCACCCCATCAGGTACTTCAGCTTGCGTCTCACCGGAGGCGCGAGCCTTCGGCGAGAGCCGAAGGGCGAGAGCCGAAGGGCTCTTTGCCCGTGGCTCTTCGCCTGTGGATCGAACAAGCAGGGACGAGCAGGGACAAGCAGGAACAACAAGCAGGGACGGCAGCTGGACATTAAGTGTTTTCTGCCTCTCTCTCACCCCATCAGGTACTTCAGCTTGCGTCTCACCGGAGGCGCGAGCCTTCGGCGCGAGCCGAAGGGCGAGAGCCTAAGGGCTCTTTGCCCGTGGCTCTTCGCCTGTGGATCGAAGACCAGGCAGGCCAGAATACTGCACCCCGTGGCTGAGCTCCTCCAAGCTGCTGTTATCCAGTGGGCCATCATTTGCCACCAACTGCCAGCCCCCTCCTTTCTCCATGCACGCTGCTTATTCATGCACAGGACACTTTTACGGAGATTGGAGCAACCATGTCAGCATCGAGAGAAAAGTTGGGTGATTGATTTTTGTATGTTGGTGAAGGTTGAGTGTGAGGGTTGAGTGTGTGGTTGTTGAGTGTTTGGGACTTCTGCGAATGGGTTAGGGGTGTGCTTAACCTCGGTCTCAGTGAGAGGGAGGCCTGGGGGGGTGAGTGGGACCTCTGCCCCAGTGAGAGGGGGGCAAGGGGTGTGGGGTGCAGTGACCCGAGCCTCAGTGAGAGGGAGGCGGGGGTTGCGGGACAGGAGTGGCTGGAGGTTGGATGAGGCGTTTTTAGATCGTGGATTGTGGATTGATTGGGAGTGTGGTAGTGACTGAGAGTGGTGTGGAGTGTGTGAGTGTTTTAGGCTGTGTGGTTAGGAAGGAGGCTCCGCTGAAGGGCTATGTGTTTGACACCTCGAGGGAGTCTGGGGGAGGGGCGGGCAGCCACTATTAGCAGAGTGACGGGTCACGGAAGATATGGCGGTGGGGGCTGGGCAGGCCGTTTCAGGAGAACGAGGGTCAGTCACAGACAGACTGTCCCCCTTTCTGGCCCTTCTCCCATCCCTCTGACCCTTGGCGGTCTGGGCAACAGTCCCCTGAGTCTGAAACTGCTGCTTTTGAACGCCAGGTCGGTCAACAATAAAATCTGCCTAGTCCAGGATTTAATCCTGGATGAAGGCGCTGACCTGGTGTGTATTACGGAGACCTGGCTGGATGAGTCGGGAGGGGTAAGTCTCTCCCAGATGTGCCCGCCAGGTTTCCGGGTATTGCAGCAGCCACGACTACAGGGGCGGGGAGGTGGAGTTGCGATAGTCTATCGTGATACCATCCATCTCACTGGGTACCCTGTCCCACGGTCCACTGGGTTTGAGTGCCTCCATGTCGTGTTGGAAGGGCGAGACAGAACAGGGATTCTGTTGGTGTACCGCCCACCATGCTGCCCAACAGTCTCCCTGCCTGAGCTGACCGGGGTGGTCTCGGCGTTGGCGTTGGAGTGCCCTCGCCTATAGGTGTTGGGGGACTTTAATGTCCACGCTGAGGCCCCGAGGACAGCCGCGGCTCAGGACTTCATGGCCGCCATGGCAACCATGGGTCTGTCTCAAAGAATATCTGCCCCGACGCACGATGCGGGACACACGTTGGACCTGGTGTTTACTGCTGGACAGGTGGATGGTGATCTGGATGTGGAGGAAATTAACATCACTCCTTTGTCATGGACAGATCACTTCCTGGTGGGATTTAGGCTTATCGTGGCTTGTCGCCTCCGCAGTGGTGGGGGACCTCATTCTATGGTCCGCCCCCGGAGGATGATGGATCCGGATGGATTCCTGAGGGCTCTGGGGGATTTTCCTGTTGACAGAGTCAGCGACTCACCCAGCGCCCTGGTTGACCTCTGGAATGGGGAAATGACCAGGGCTCTGGATCTGATCGCTCCTGAGCGTCCTCGACCAAGCCGCAGAGTCAGAGCGGCCCCTTGGTTTACTGAGGAGCTGTGGACGATGAAGCGGCAGGGTAGAGGCCTAGAGCGACGGTGGCGGAAAACTTGTGCTGACTCCGACCGGGCACGGGCTAGAGCTCATTTCAGAGCCTATTCCGTGGCGGTGGCGGCAGCTAAGAAGGCTTTCTTTTCTGCCGGCATCGCGTCTGCGGAGAACCGTCCAGCTGAGCTTTTCCGTGTGGTCCGGGGCCTGCTCCATCTGGCCCCCCCAGTAGATGGGGCGGAACACACGGTGGCTCACTGTGATGAGTTTGCCAAGCACTTCGTGGACAAAGTCGATCGGATTCGGCATGACTTGGACGCCGCGTTAGCAGTATCTAATGATGTCCCTGAGGCACCTGTCTGTTCTTCTTCCTGGGATTCTTTTCAGCTTGTAGAACCTGAGGATGTGGACAGGATTCTTTGGAGTGTGAGACCATCCGCTTGCCCGCTTGACCCTTGTCTGGCATGGCTGATTAGGGCTGCCCGGGCGGGGCTGGCCGAGTGGACAGGGAGGGTGGTAAATTCATCTCTAAGGGAGGGGGTGGTGCCGCCGTCTTTGAAGCAGGCGGTGGTGCGCCCCCTCCTGAAGAAACCCTCCCTGGATCCCACTATTTTAAACAACTTTCGGCCAGTCTCAAATATCCCGTTTCTGGGCAAGGTGATCGAGCGGGTAGTGGCGTCCCAGCTCCAGAGGGCCCTGGAGGAAGCTGATTATCTGGATCCATTCCAGTCTGGCTTCAGGCCGGGGTTCGGGACAGAGACGGCCTTGGTCGCCTTGGTGGATGACCTGCGCTGGGGACTGGACAGGGGGAGTGCATCCCTGTTGGTCCTGCTGGACCTCTCGGCGGCTTTTGACACCATTGACCATGGTGTCCTCCTGGGTCGGTTGGCTGGGTTGGGGCTTGGAGGCACCGTTCTGAGGTGGTTCCGCTCCTTCCTGGCTGACAGATCCCAGAAGGTGGTGCTGGGGGATGCTTGTTCGGCACCCTTGCCCTTGAGGTGTGGGGTGCCGCAAGGGTCAATTCTATCCCCCGTGCTGTTTAATATCTATATGAAGCCGCTGGGAGAGGTCATCCGGAGGTTTGGGGTAGGGAGTCATCAGTATGCGGATGACACCCAGCTCTTTCTCTCCTTTCCACCTGATTCCAAGGGGGCGGTCGATGTCCTGAATCGTTGTCTGGAGGCAGTTGGGAGCTGGATGGGGGCGAACAAGCTGAAATTAAATCCTGATAAGACAGAGGTTCTTCTGGTCCAGAAGTCCACGACTCAGGTACTGGATCATCGTCCTGCTCTGAATGGGGTTGTACTCCCTCTGAAGGAGCAGGTCCGCAGGTTGGGGGTTCTCCTGGATGCGCAGCTGCTCCTGGATTCTCAGGTGGCGGCTGTGGCCAGGGGGGCTTTTGCCCAGCTTCGGCTGGTGCGCCAGCTGCGACCGTACTTGGATCGTGCAGACCTGGCCACAGTGACCCATGCCCTAGTGACATCTAGACTAGATTACTGCAATGCGCTCTACGTGGGGCTGCCTTTGAAGACTGTTCGGAAACTACAACTAGTGCAGAATGCGGCGGCCCGGGTGGTTGCCGGGGCTTGTCGGTTCGACTCAGTCGGACTGTTGCTTCGGCGGCTACACTGGCTGCCGGTTCGTTTCCGGGCACAATTCAAAGTGCTAGTTTTGACTTTTAAAGCCCTTAACGGCTCGGGTCCAGGGTATTTGAGGGACCGCCTCCTTCCTTATAATCCGACCCGTACTCTGAGGTCATCAGGGGGGGCCCTGTTGACCGTGCCGCCACTGGCGGAGGTGAGGGGGATGGCGGCACGGAATAGGGCCTTCTCAGCAGTGGCGCCCCAATTATGGAATTCCCTCCCCCTGGAATTAAGAACGGCTCCCTCCTTAGAGACCTTTCGGCGGGGCCTCAAGACGTTTTTATTTAGGTTGGCATTCGATGACTGACATGGCGGGCTGGCTTTTTTAACAAATGGCTTTTTTAACAAATGGCTTTTATAGGTGACCCACTGGGACTGTCTGTTTTATTTGTTTTAATTACTTGTTTTTAATTATGTTTTATTGTGTATTATGTATTTTAACATGTTCTTAACTGTAAGCCGCCTTGATTGCCCTTATTGGGAGAAAGGCGGGGTAGAAATCCATTAAATAAATAAATAAAATAAATAGAACGTACTATCCCTGCCTATCCCTGCTCTATACTTCATCTGCTGTGGAGCTCACCAGGTTGACTTTGGATAAGATGCTATCTCATAGCCAAACCTACCTTGCAGGTTTGCTGGAAGGCTAGCTCTGCTCTGGGCTGTCTGGGAGACAGGTGAGGCTAAAAATTGGGTGAAATACATAACCCATATCCTGAGACTCATGGTCTGTGAGAGCAATCTCCCAAGGGCTTATGATGTACAGTTTTCATTATTTAGACATATAGAGAACTCCAATTTTAAATTATAGATGCCTAATCATCCAATTGCTTACTCCCTTTTGTTAGTCAAGGCACATATGTTGTTGCTGTGATCCCTCAGCCCAGACAAGTAGAAAAATGCTGCTGTTCCATTTACATAATTGGACCAATGTAGATTTATTCTCATAGATTATACTCTGAGATAGATAAACTCTGTGCTGCCAGATTGTGGCAATGATTATCTGACTCGCTCTTTCAGTCCGAAAGAAACAAACAATTTGGAGATGGAAATTAGCACAGCAGCAGTTTAGCTTCCTATCGATTCTGCCAAACTCTAGATCCTAGCATGTAGTTTCTTCCCCACACTTCCTTGACACAGGGTATTATTTGCTTCAAAGGCATATGTTATGGGATGTCTTAATTCACATCTAGAATATATACCAGCTTTGAAGAAATTTAGTTGGGAAATGACATTCAAGCCCAGCAGCTGATGATTGCTTGTTCAATTAATTGTTGCACAATCCAATTTCAGCATTAGCCATCTTCTTTGCACCAAGCTGAATTGCCTTAAGTTGCATTTATAGTAAACAATTTGGCCGATGATGGCCAACTCTTGTAACTCGTGTCAATTATTTCCAAAATTGCCTGTCTTGGATACATTAACAACTCCTCTTCACATATCTTGCCATTGCCATTGTTTCAGTGGCGTCACTCTAGGTGGGGTGAAATGCTAAGTTCCGCCGCACTCTGGCCCTCCGTTACACACCGGCATGAGGCGGCCCCACCCTCTCATCTTCGGAGCCATTCAGGACAGCAAGACTTGCGCATTGCATTTGCCACCCTGAATGGCTCCGAAGGCGAGGGGGCTGGGCCGCCTCGTGCCTGTGTATAACGGAGGGTCAGAGCACGGCAGAACTTAGCGTTCCATCCCACCTAGAGCGACGCCACTGCATTGTTTAGTACAGCACATAAAAATGGAAGATAATGTAGTTGTGGCAAGGAGGGAGAACATATTGACTGAAATATAGCATTGCATGAATACATCCACTGGTCCACCATCATTTATTGATTCAACACATTAGTCTCCTACCCTATCTCCAAGGAGTTCAGAATGGGTTTTCCCATCTTTTATCCTCACAGAAACCCTATGAGCTATGTTGAGAGATAGTGGTTGGCCTAAGACAGGGGTGGACAACCTTCCACCATTAGGGCTTCTGTGTTCTTAAGAGTTGTGTAGAAGACAGAATCTTGGCAGCTGCAAGTGCCAAGATACAACCATTAAAGGGCCAAGAACATTCATGCTAAAAGGTTGGCCACCCCTGGCCTAAGATCATCCAGTGAGCTTCATTACAAAGTGGGGTTTCAATTCAGGTTTGTCGATTATAAGTTCAATATTCTGTCTACTACATCCTACTGATTTCTATGATTTGCTACTGATTCTTCAGTGTCAAAAAGTAGATTTGTTTACCTCCCCTCGCAACTCTTCAGTCTTCACACATGACTTCCCATATACTTACACAGCTCTTTCTACCCCAACCTTCTCCTTTGCTCTTCCCCATGCTTGGATTATTTTCTGGTCCTCTTCATTCTGTTCTTCTCTAATCATCCTTCCTCCACTTTCATTTAATTGGGAAACATGACTAAAACCCCAAGAAATTTAAATTTGATGAAACAGGAAAAAGAGCTGTTATAAGGGCAAATGCCATCAAGACTATAAAGAATTTTGAATATTAAAATATCCATTTGGATGACCTGTGGTACAATGAAGAAATGGGGTCAGCCTAATGTCTTCCTATTATTGATGTGCCCATTTCCCAGTTCATAGCTGAATCATCTGAGGTTTGACACCCAATATCTACCCATAATAAACTGGTTTAAATTCTTGACCAGGATGACTTTAGGATGCAGGTTTAACAAAATAGCAAAAGTACATAAAGGAAGAGCTCTGTCTGCATGAAAAATAGTATATATAGTGTTTATTCTTTTCTGTGATCACATTTTCGGGGGAAAAAAGTGCATTCATTTTCACTTTTTCCAAGGCCATAGATTACAGCAAGAGATTTATGTACAACATTACCGTGCGACTTTTATGGGTGATGTTATCTCATAAATTTGAGTGCATATCCTAGACTGTTCCCCTTTCGGACTTCTTTACAGTGGCAACATTTTAACTATAAGACGCAAAGTAGATGTGGAATTATGGCATGGCTAACTGTTTTCTGCTGGATTTGCGGTATTTGCAGATATATCTGTTTTATACCTGCAACTCTTCACGTTGAATGTCACAGTAGTTTCTGCTAGCAAGGCAGGTCTCTTAATCTGTGTGTGCTATTTGTTACCTATTTGTATGTTAAAAAATGTCTATGTTAGCTCAATAAAAATTAAGGCAAAGAGTCGAAAGTAGGACAGAGCAGAATAGTAAATACTTAAATCCATCTGAGACTTCACTACTTATTTCTATTTAAGCTATTAAAGCTATTAATCTATTTATAGACACTCCCAAGAAAGGTACAGAGATTTGTCCACACATGCAATTCTACTTTAGCCACTACCCTTAATTATCTTGTGGGTGCTTCATTTGGTAGCATTTGCTGCTATAGTGACTACCATCTCAGGGAGTGAACCATTGTATAGATGAGCCATGTTTCCGGTGTCTCTTTTTTCTTTTGTGGTCTGATGTGGTGAAAAGACAGGGTATGAATGAATAAAATAGTTGGGGCTGAGCCGCAATGTTCCCCAATCCCATTTCAGTTATTTTTCTAGTGGGGAAGCAAACTTACTGCTAGCAGCGCAATGCTCCTCCTGGACATGAGCCCTCCAGTCTGAATTTAACTATTCTTAATTGTTTTCAATAGTTTCATTTGACTGCCATTATTTTTCAAGTGATCCCACTGTCGATGGCATCTGTTACTATGTGGTGGGATCATGGAGGTGTTTTCCAGCTCTCCAGGACTGGTCTGGGGAGGTGGGAAGCCCTCCCTGGAGGAGGAGACTGCATCATACCGTTCATCATCATCATCATCATCATCATCATCATCATCATCATCATCATCATCATCATCATCATCTTTGATTCGCCCTGCCTCCTGCTAGTGGGAGTGGCTATGTTCCCCAATCCCATTTCAGTGATTTTGCTGGTGGGGCAGTGCTCTTCCTGGAAGCTGCTGGGAGCCATGGTTTTTTCTCCACAAATGACCCTGCATCATTAATTTCATCACTCTGAGTGGCAGCCCTTAGTCATTAGGGTCTTAGCCCTTAGTCAGTCTTCCCAGCATTCTCCTCAAATGTAGGCTTACCAGATCTCCAACCGGGACAGAGTGCTAGACCTTTAGGAGAAGGAATGTGGGCAAGTGTAGCTTGTTAAACTTTAGAGCACAATCCTAGTCATGTCTACTCAGAAGCAAGCCCCATTGTGTTCAGTGGGGCTTGCTTCTGAAAACAATGGGGCTTGCTTCTGAGTAGACATGCCTAGGATTGTGCTCTAAGGTTTAACAAGCTACACCTGCCCACATTCCTTCTCCTAAAGGTCTAGCACTCTGTCCCGGTTGGAGATCTGGTAAGCCTAAATGGATACTACATTATAGTATAGCAGTGCTTGGAGGGGAATTCTGGGGGAAAATGGCTGCCACCACTTTCCCGAAGAAGCGTTAACAATCTCACTGCAAAATGGGGGGGGGGCATTTTCGGAAAGAGGCAGTGAGAATGGTAGGCCTATTTTTCTCCCTCCATTTTTCTCGACCCCCCCCCCCATTAGGTTCAATTCTAAAAACAATAAAGTATCTCTTTAAGTCCTGACTCATAAGCTCAAATACTCTCTCCTCACAAGGAAAACAGTCCTGTTAAAAGCTGCCCACAGAACTTCCTATCATTCGGAGGAGCATGAAACAATAATCTCAACATTAATTTTTCTTCTATATTCATAAAAGCAAGGAACTATACTTTTTTTTTTTACGAATGGGAGAAGAAGCGCCTTCAGTATGACTGCTTTTAGATATTGTCGCCTAAACTGAATTATTCAGGAGACAAGAATATAAATCATATAAGGCTGATGAAACCTACCAATCATTTATTTCACTACTCTCGGTTTACCATTTGAAATGTTATGGTTTTTTTTCCCTCTTCTTTTCTTCCATTCAAAAAGGCTGACTATATATTATACACATTAATGAAAGGAGAGCAGGGGCTAATGATAAAAATTAAATATTGAATATGGTCGGGAGATTTTCAAAGGGTATTATTTTTTTTTTCTTGCAGAAGCTGGAATTCAAACCAAATGGAGGTGTAAGGCTGGGGAGGGAGGGTAAGAGATCATGTACTGTGCTATAGGTAGGTAAAATACATTCTCCTTAAAAAATAACTGGAAGCATGTACTAAATTACTTGGCATGATTTTTTCTGATTGTGTGTACTCAATGAAGCAGAGGCTGAGCTAATAGAGAAACTCTTCACTGATTCAGGAAAATGAAAGATGGATCTACTTCCTTCTTGCTTCTCTTCCCATCCCCCCCCTAATTTTTTCATAGGTTTCTGCCAGGGATGGAGCAGAATCCTAGACAGAGGAAGTCTGAATACCAGATCTTGGGCATCTGTCTCCTCCCCACCCCAGTCGCAATGGCAGACCACCAGAGCCCTGGATGTTGACACAATTACATCCACAGATGCTGGGAATCATGGGAAAGGTGGTTCCAGCAGGTTTTAGTGCTTCCAATCCTGTTTTCTCTCTCCCACCCAGTGAAGAAACCTTTTCATGTTGATTTCCTCTACTGCCTGAGATCCTTTAACTGAAGATGCCACAGACTGAACTAGAAGCCATAGGGCCAGCGACGTAGCGATGCCGCCCCCCGGTGATGTCACCACCGGAAGTAACGTCGCCGGTGCAGGGTCGGCCAAATGAATCACCCTCTCCGACACCGCTGCCCGCACCACCCGCCGATGAAACGGCACGATTGGTGCCCCTGCCACCCACTTTTTCAACCCCCCCGCATGCCACCCAGAGCCCCCACATGCCGCCTGGGGCCCCCGCCATCTCCATCTACTGCGTCTGCAAAGGTCACATGTGCTGCATGCCTGTCACTGAGCTCTTCTTCCCACACACCACACACCAATTAGCAAGATTTCCAGACTCAAACCACTTATCAAAAGTCACTGATGTCAGTGCATGAGTATAAATTTGTCTCATCATTCCCCCCAACAAATGATGAAAAATACTACACATTACAGTATATGTTGGTATATGGAGTTCACATAAAGGTATCTCATAAGAACATAAGAACATAAGAAGAGCCCTGCTGGATCAGGCCAAAAGCCCATCTAGTCCAGCTTCCTGTATCACACAGTGGCCCCACCAGATGCCTCAGGGAGCACAAGACAACAAGATAACCTGTTTCCCTTTGACACTCCCTTGCACCTGGCACAGAGAAAACCCACTTCTAAAACCAGGAGGTTGCTTATGGCTTGTAACCTGTGATGGTCTTTTCCTCCATAAATCTGTCCAAACCCCTTTTAAAGGCATCTATCTCGCAGTGCAAAAGCTTTCCTCCTATACATTTGCAAAGAATTATATTATCATGAAGGATGGATGGAGTATATTGGCCTCTGAATATTAAACAGGGTTAGGGTCAGGAGTTAAGAATGCTTGAGTCTTTGAAAGGGAACAAGCTGTTTAGTCAGTGCCAACTGTCATAGGTTCTTCTTCCTCTGCTGAAGAGTTGAATTTGGCACTACGATTGTAGTTTGCTTGAATGATACAAACAATAAAGCAGCGGTTTGATTCATAGCCCACTACACTACACCCGCTCTCTCTTCATAGTTCCCGAGTTTTTGCCATTCAGAATGGATTCTGCGACTGTGTCTTGTTAAACCTGGCACAAATTAAGCTCTGCTTCTTAATAAAGTTGTTATTTATCTGTAAGCAGCCATCAAGTGGGAGCTGGGAACCAGGAGCCAAGCCAGGAGTTACATCTGGAGGATCAGAACCAAAGAACAAGCTGAAAGCAAGAACTAGAAAGGCTATAATATCCCATGCAAAGTCCCATCCTTTTCAAGACTTCCTGTAGGGAAAGCGTTGGCTTTGGTGGAAGCCTGGTTGGGTGGAGCCATCTCAGTATCAGGGAGACATTTACTGCCCAGGAAGATATTCCAGCCTGTTGCACGACTGGCTCGCCATACAGCTGTGCACTGAGTCATGAGTTCTGCAGTTCCTGACACTTAGCTACTGTGAACTGACAATCATAAGAATGGTTGTGTGTTGTCCAACAGTTGTCAACAGGAGACGAACAATACTGACAAGTAAGAAGTCTTCTCCAAAGCTGCTTCCCAAAATGTTCACCTCATTCTGGAATGACCATCATTTTCAGAACATATGTTCTATTGTGCCTGGGACATTTTAACTACACCCTCCAGCAAATGGACATTACAAGCGCCATGAATTATCTAGGAAATGAAAGTGTTGCAGGCTTAGAATTACAGGACTTGTTGCTGGCAGTGAGCTTGCCTGTTACAGATGGCATAGTCCCATTCACACTGATGTCAGAATCGGAATTATTGCTCCCTGCCTCCTGCCAAATGGAGAGAACACATGATCAATTTTATTGATATTAAACTGAATGTTATCTCTCTATAATAGTAAAATTTATATACACGGCAATTTATATCTTCCTTCTCTTTATGGCTTCACTAATAATTTACAATGGTAGTAATTCTCTTTTCACCATCCTGTTTGGCCCCAGAAAGCGGACAATGTTCTACTTTAACGTAATATGCCAATAGTCAAGAATTACACTCCAGAAATAAGAGATCTAATTGAGTATATCGTTACAGACACAATTTATCTGCTGCAGATAAATTGAGAAACTGCTGCTATAAAGAAGTGAAACTTGGCAATGCAATCATCTCAGGTTGCGAAAGGAGAGATTTGCCAAACTCCGAATGCTGAGGTCATTGTGAAAGGAGCAGAACACCTGCAATCCTTTTGAGGGCGTTTCTGCATACGCACATGTGCGTATAGGCATGCACACGCGCACACATGCATGCACACTCACACACACATCCTACTCCTAGTTCAGCACTGCAGCCTCAAACTGGAAAAGCAGGAATATTTGCCTGCAAAAGTACTGTATTAGTAATAATGAGGTCTCATGAGGAAACATGACATGGGAGGGGCATAAACAATTGGGAAATAGTGCAAAAACCCCACAGTGGAAGACTGGTCTACATGAATAGTTTCCTAGCCCAGAACATCAGCAAACCAGGATTACAGCCAAATTAATTATTGTATTACATATTTATACTGTATACTTGTTTCTCTAAGGGCTCAGTCCAGCCCAACTCAGCCCAACTCAGGCACAGTTGAGGCCCAATTGTGGCACAATTGGGGCCCAAAATAGGACCGAGTTAGGCTGCAACTGTGCCTGAGTTAGGCAGGAGGCAAGAGCAGTGGGCCAGGATCGAGGCAAAACTTACCACAGAGGCAGGCAGGCACCTGTGGGGAGCTGTCAGTCTTGTGGAAGTGAAGAGCCCCCTCCTCAGCTCGTCTGTCTGCACCTACCACAGCTGCTGCAGCGTTCGCAGCAGATGGGCAGCCACAGGTGGGCCTGCAGGCACTGGGCGTGCGACAGTCAGCGGAAGGGCAGAGGTTGCACCAGTGCCAGCTGCCCCAGGGCACCCTGGGCATTAGCCACCTGCCGCAGGGGGGAGTGCCACTGCCCTCACTCCTGCAGAAGGCGATGCCACCCCCAAGCCACGTTGAGGCTGCACGTGGCAGTCATGGGGGGGAGGGGGTGGGAACGTCACACACAAGGGGGGTCTCATGAAGTCTGGAACCGCCTCTGCCAGGACATGCCCGTGCGCTGCCTGAAGCCCTGGGCCTCCAGGGCCGTGGCTATGCCCACAAAGAAGGCATCCCGGCATGCCTTCTGCTCTGTGCCCCGGCCAAGACCGAGAGATGCCTTGGGCTTGTCTGCTGCGAGCGGGAAGGGCTCACGCAGCTCATCACACCCCCAGATGGGGCAACGTCGGCGCCTCGCGGCAGGTGCTCCAGCGGGGTGGGGGATGCCAGCGTCCATCATAAGGGAGTGGGAGGGGAGGCAGGGAGAGGGGTCTTTCAGAAACAGACAGACAACAAGGCTGGTGGGAGAGGGATACAGGGAGAGGGGTCTGCAGAGACCAATAGGGACACAGGGGTCACTTCGCAGATGGAGGCAATGCAGGAACGGGCGCCTCTCATGCAGACGGACCGAGGGTGGGTGAGAGCCTCGGTTGCTGAAAGGGCTCTTCACGGACATGGCGGACGTGCGCCATGTCGCCTGTCACTGTTTGCCGGCCTGAGAGGCCCCCCAACTCCCCCCTCCCCTCTGAGCCCTGAGGGTCTGGCAGCCCCCCTGCTGTGTTCTCCCTGGGCTGGCTGTGGCAGGCCCTGGCTGGGATTCATGCAGGGCCTTGTGTGCTGGGCGCTGTCTCTCTGTGTGTGGGGCAGTGCTTGTGTAACATTGGGGTCATGGTGTTCAAGGGGCCTTTGCCCAAGGGGCATATTTATTGTTCTGGAACATTGGCAGGGATGGCCAGGCGAGGCTGCCAGGGGTAGGCACAGCAGCCACTCAGAACGTAGCAGCAGCAGCAGCAGGTGTGCCCCATGGACCTGGAGACGCAGGCTCTTCCCCTGTGGAACCACAGCCTGCTCCATAGAAAGGGGAGGGACAGCAAGTAGGCAGCCAGGGAGGTGGAGCAGCAGCAGCAGCTGAGGAGGGTTGTAGGGCAGGCTCCCAGACCTCTGGCAGCAGCGAGGCAGACGACCATGGGGCAACCAGACTGCGGGCCCAGGGGTGCTCCCCAGAAGGTAGGTGGTGGTGGACATTCCTGGGGGGACGAACAACACGGGGTGTTCCATGGCAGCTGGTGTGTGGTAGCAATCGCCATTGAAGGAATGCCAGTGTGCCAGTTGCAAAGGCCTCCAGGGAGAGAAATCAAACACAGCTAAGTGGTGTGAGACACATAGCATGGTCTGTGCTCCTTCCCTGGGTGTAAGGTGAGCATGATCCTGTAAGGGAAAGGGGTCAAAGAGAGAGACAACAACACAACTTGGGGGTCACAACCATGGCAATCCTAGCAATACTGACCTGTCAGTAGACCCTGTGGAGAAAAGAGGGGGGGGAACAGCTGGTGTCTACATATGGGTTACAGTTCCACACTCATGGCATTCTGTGCTCACATTAATACAGGCAGCTATGAGACAAGACATTGGTAAAGAGGCATATCATGGCAGGCATTGCAGGCAGGCATG
Source organism: Plestiodon gilberti rubricaudatus (assembly GCA_026170595.1). Lineage (NCBI taxonomy): Eukaryota > Metazoa > Chordata > Lepidosauria > Squamata > Scincidae > Plestiodon > Plestiodon gilberti. Next base: position 82,510,763 of record JANXHW010000004.1, on the reverse strand, counting down.
AGGCAAGACATTGGTACAGCGGCATATCATGGCAGGCTATGCAGGCAGCTATGAGACAAGACATTGGTAAAGAGGCATATCATGGCAGGCTATGCAGGCAGCTATGAGACAAGACATTGGTAAAGAGGCATATCATTGCAGGCTATGCAGGCAGCTATGAGACAAGACATTCGTAAAGAGGCATATCATGGCAGGCATTGCAGGCAGCTATGAGACAAGACATTGGTAAAGAGGCATATCATGGCAGGCTATGCAGGCAGCTATGAGACAAGACATTGGTACAGAGGCATATCATTGCAGGCTATGCAGGCAGCTATGAGACAAGACATTCGTAAAGTGGCATATCATGGCAGGCTATGCAGGCAGCTATGAGACAGACATTGTTATAGAGGCATGTATCCTACCTATATTTCTTTATGCAAAGAGGCAGAAGTCAGACCACATGTCAGCACGAACCCTGCACTTACCTGCACTTACCTGCTGGTGTTGTTGCCTGTGTGCGGGGGAGAGGGGCTGGGAGAAAGACATGGGTTAGCAAACACATGCATGGAGACAGCTGCCCAGGCACAGCAGTAAACAGTTTGGCCACAGGCAGAACAGCCCTCTCTGCCCTAGAGGGGGGCAGAGAGGAGAAGAGAAGAGAGAAGTGGGGTGTTAGAAAAGTTTTCAAAGTCCCACTTTGTGGCTGCTGGGGGACAGGACCCCACGCCACGTGATCAGAGAGAGAGTGAGTGGAGGGCTGGGGCTGGGCTTTTGTGGGAAAGAGGTTGGGTGGGGCTGGGTGCTGATAGGGTAACTATTTGGTCCGGTTCCAGAGTTAGGCCACAACTGTTCCGTCCTAACTCAGGCACAACTCGGGCCCAGGGTGTTAGTACTTTTCAGGAGAGGGCTGGTGTGGGTAAGGTAAAATGGCTCCTATGGGTCTCCTCACACTTGGGTCCACCCTTTTTGTTGACCCAAATTTTGTGCCTGAGTTGGGCTCGAGGGGGTGTGTCAGGGGCTCTCCAGCGTCTGGAACCGGAACAAATTTGTAACCGCCCCCGTCACTCCCCCGACACGCCCCCAACACGCCCACTTTTAGGCCGCAATTGTGCCTGAATTGTGCAGTTGTGCCTGAATTGTGCTGGAACCCAATTCAGTCACAATTGCAGAACAAATTCGGCCTCTGCGGCACAATTCAGGCACAACTCGGGCCTAAAGCACTTAGGCTGCAATTGTGCCTGAATTGTGCCGCTGAGGCCTTGGGCTGGACTGGGCTGTAAGTGCTCAAAATGCATTCTGTAGCTATCTCACTCATTTCCCCCCCAAACACTCCTGTAAGGTACAGTAAAGGTAAAGGTAAAGGTGACCCCTGACAATTAAGTCCAGTCGTGTCCGACTCTAGGGTGTGGTGCTCATCCCCGTTTCAAAGCCGAAGAGCCAGCGTTGTCCGAAGACGCCTCCATGGTCATGTGGCTGGCATGACTCTCCTTCCCGCCGCATAGCATGCGGCTGGAACACGGAGCGCTTTTTACCTTCCCGCAAGCGGTACCTATTTATCTACTTGCATTAACATGCTTTGGAACTGCTAAGTTGGCAGGAGCTGGCCAAGCAACGAGAGCTCACCCCGTCGCGGATTCGAACTGCCTGCCTTTCGATTGACAGCTCATGGTTCAGCGGTTTAACCCACTGCGCCACTTTACTGAGACCATTGGGCCATCTTGTTTAATAATATCTGCTCTGACTGGCAGAGGCTATCCAGGGTTTCAGATAGGACTTTCCTGGTTCAATCTGGAGATGCCAGGGATCGAACCTGGGACCTTCTGTATTCAAAGTTGTTGCTTTGACCTTCTGTATTCAAAGTTGTTGCACTGAACCCTGAAAGAGGGTTGAGAAATAGTGGCTTGCCTAAAGCCACCAGTGACTTAATTTTACAGTCACTGATATTAAAGGGTAGTCATCTATAGTCCATTGGCTCCCTAGCTGAACTAGAATTTAATGGACCATTGCTTTAAAATGTTTAAAAGAAATCTCACACAATTGCTTTTCAAAACTCCTAAAAAATGGAGGTGGGATGGCTAGATAGATATCTGTAGAGAGCCCTTGCATGGAAGGCTATCTCCATGCAATCCAGACACCTTTGAAAGAAGGGTCCCCAAACACACAGAGTGACCTCCACGTATATGTACATGTTCCAATGAATGTGCTTGACTTGGGACTGGAACCTGCTACCATCATTCCCTCCCTCCCTGCCTGGATACACACTCATTAGAAGATTTGAAAGGGGCTAAGAGGTTGTCTAATCACATGAGCTCCCTGTGGTGTTAATTGCCAGATGAAGATTTCAAGCATTAGATTTTATAGCATTAAGTATGGGTTGATTGGGGGTTGGGGTGTCTATTTTATTTTAATTTCTTGTCTTAATTGATGTTCATGATGTTTCCTTTGGCTATGTATTGGTAACTTTTGCGCTGGTCTGTGACTGCAATAACGATTGATTGATTGATCCAGACCTCCTGCCTAATGGAAGAATAACTTTTTAAACAATAATTGGTCATGATCCAAACTTTGTAGGGTCTCACAGATAAGCCTCGTAGGTAAGATAAGCCTTTTAGGTCTCATTGATATACAGCCCAAACCTATCTAGTGTAACAGTAGCACTGGCAGAACACACGTTCTGCCAGCACAGGCAGCTGCAAAGCAGCCATAAAGCGCTTTGCGGCAGCGCAAGCGACCAGCATGCCAGCAGGAAGGACGGAACCTTCCCGCATGCACAGGCAGACGTGGGTAGGCCCGCATCTGGTAAGTCCGGTGCAGGGATGGAACACAGCAGGGGAGGGCATTGAGGTGGTGGGAAAGGGCGGGGGAGGGAGGAATGGGAACGAAATGGGGTGGAGATGGCTGAATTGGGCCCAGGTGGTGCCTGCCGAATCCAAACCCACCTTTCTGGGCCTGATCCGCCTATATGGGTCAATGTGGATTTGTGTCAGCAATATTGCTGGTGCAGATCCACGTTGACCCATAGCGGCTGCTGGGGCTTACCCTGGGACAAGGGGGGGAAATGTCCCCTTATTCTGAAGAGACCTCCAGTAGCCAAAACTCTCCACGAGATGCAACAGAGGCTGCGCCGGCGCTGCTGTATCGCAGCATGGGGGTTTAAGTAGGATTGGACTGTTATTGGGAGAGTTGCGTGCATGCTTTAATGGTTACATCATACCTTTAGCTTGCACCTAAAGTGACTGAACTAAGCATATCCTGCAAAAGAAAAGAAGAGCATAAATGTGCCAAACATATGTAACAAACATTGGGAAATTTCCATGGGCTGCAGGCTGGCTGCAGTGTAGTGCCAGATTCTCCTATTACAATCAATGATAATTGGTTAATTGGTTAATTGGTGATTTCTGCAGCACGTCTGCTGCTAATCAACGAAGTTCCCGCGCTTTCTAGTTATAAAGGAACTGTAGCGCTACTCGTATGGCTACCACCTAATAATCTATGGATTTTTCCTAGAAAATGTTTCTTGTTTTAGAAGCGAAACATCAGAGTATTTTTTAGCTTCAGATTTTAATTGTTTCTTGTCTGCACGTAGTGAATACGAAAAACTACGGACAGTTTTGAATAATTTTAACTTTAGCTGGAATTAGAATTTTACACATGGCTTGTTTACCCATAACTCTTAGAAACCAAAAGACAATCAATGTGTCTTTTCACTTTGGCTGGATTTTCTTTCCTTTATTCTTTTCCAGGACTCACAATACACTGAAACTAATTTGAAGGGCATCACTGTACTTTATATTCTGCCCTCCTAAATCTATTACAAGTCATGATGGGAAATAAGGGAGCTGGTGTTAAAAGCAACAGATGAGGAGAACAAAACTTAGCAACAACACTGCCTGTTCAAATACCATCTGACATTGTGGAGAAAGCCACCTGCTGAATGAAGTGTTGACAGCAAACAAGAGACATTTGGAAGCGGAAGTAGCTCACCTGCGTTCTTTTAATATGTGTAAGATATTCATCGGAAACCATCACATATATCTGTGATGTACCGTGTTGTCCCACCAGCAATGCTTTTTGTTTGCCACACTTATGTTTATTAAGGTTAATGATGAACAAATCATCTGAATGCTAACTACAATGGCCTTCGAAAATAGTAGCTTGCTAAAAATGATTTAAATTAGCATTACCGTCTGACAGGCACAATAATTATGTTTTTTCTTCTTTAAACTTCCAATTCCAACAAAGGCATTTAGTATTTTATTGCATTTTTAATCTGAAAGTCAAGAAAGTCATAACTTTCTTATAATATATAAGGATTTTACTTATATATAACACCACATCCTGTGGCAAGAGGTTCCACAGATGAATTACACGCTGGGTGAAGAATTATTTTCTTTTGTCCGTTCTAACTCTCCCTCCACTCAGTTTTAGTGCATGTCCCCTGGTTCTGGTGCAGTTACTTATATATAAGTAAAATCCTCTTTTCTGCACAGCAGAATACTACCGATAGCCCAGGTTTCCTAGAGTGAGATAACTGGCTTCATTATTTGTATAGACTCTAAACATCAAACAACATGTGACACTAATAGCAGCATTGCAAGCACAATCTTCTTTTGATAACAGCACACATGCAGGGGGGAGGAAGGGGACTGGTCCTGATCAGGCTATGGAGACGCACACACACACACACACACACACACACACAAACACAAACACAAACACACAAACACGAGTGGTCCTGATTTGGATCAGGTTCTCCAGCAGGTGCTTTTTTGGATAAATTTCAGTGGGAAGTCTGATCGCTATGATTATTTTTTGCATAAATAAGTTTTTGCTAATTTTTAAACTGCAAGTGGGCTTTTGGAGTGTGCTGAACTTTGCCCCCCCCCCACTGCCAATCAAGTACTGATATCTCTCTTCGCCATCTATTAAAACCCTGAGAAAGTTACCGAGTAGAGAAAGTTAAAGGTTGTTTGATGACTAGAGCAAATTGTTTCCTTCCATCCAAATAGTGGCAAGGTCTAGCTGGGGAGAGTGGGTGGGGGATTCTGGGCCTGAAGATTTTTCTTAGTCTCAAGAGTTAAGATCAGTGGAGACAGCTGCTGTGCTTGAAGCAGCCACCCTTTTCTATGGGTTGCATCCAGAGTAGCACAAGGGGCACTCTGCTCATACAACGGGGCTCTCCAGCCCCCTCCTGTCCACTGAAGCTCCCTGTGACCCCTGAGTTTGCTACCCTCCACAACTGTGTAGAATAGGGTAAGAAGAGTTACAGTGGGAGTGGGAATCAGCATAAATTGGGGGCAGTGCCATGTGTGAATGGAACTTTCCACTTGCACAAGGCATATCTGGATACAATCCTGTGCCTGACTTCTCATTGCAAATAGGCTAACTGACGTATTTGCTTTGGGGGAAACCGAAACTTTGGACACCATTGGAACTTTCCTAGATGCAGACTGAGCACACTATTTCAAAACCATTGCCACAACAAGCACCCTGAAAATGGTAACACATACTGTTCCTGGGAGCAACAATGAGTACATCATCTTAGACTCAATTCATATGTTGATATGAATTCATGACGAACACAGGTGCTGCTTCTTCAGGGCTGCATTCCACATTTCTCTGGTATAGCACAACTTGGAGCCATCCAATGGCAGTAGTGGACTATGTATGTGTCTCCACACTAAAGTCTCCACATCAGTGCCACCATGCCAATTAGGGAAGGAATGCTGGGGTGATAACTTCCCACATAATCCTCCTGACTCACATGACTTCATTCTCAAAGTAGCATAGACGAAATTGCTGAGAAGCGGCACCCATGGTCCTTCGGAAACGTATGCCTGAGAACTCATACAGTATACTGGATAAAGACGACCCATTGCAGTATCAAGAGGTGACTGGCATGTGTGAAAGTGCTGTCACAGTTCAAACTCTATGGTTCATCTATCCTCAACCTGATTCCATTGAAAAGATGTTGCGTTTCATTAGATGTGAGTCACCAGGTGTTGAGAATCACCATCCGGCAAATGTGTGATTGATAATTAGTGCAATGTGTATGATCACCTGAACCTATCCATAATGCCTCAAACAAGCAGGGGCCAAACTTCACATGGCACTATGTGCACCAGCATGTAATTTCAGCCTTATTTATGTATAGCAGTTATGCAGGGCCACAATTTGCATTGGGTCCATAGTGCAGAGGTAGAAGGTATCTCTCTTTTTACCTCTGCACTCTTTTCCCTGATGGAAATCATCTCTTTGAAGATGCTATTTCACCCTAAAAGTGTCCATTTGTTACAGGGGCACTTTGGGGGTAGATTGCCTCTGAGAGGCAATTTCCAGCAAGAACACCTTGTGAAGTTAAAGCGTTAAACATCTTGACACTACAGTCCTAATTCCAATTGTGGCCCAGCACAGTGCTACACACAAGTAGACTTAAGCCTGCAAGTACCATAGTTAGCTTATACAGTGCCATAAGTAGCACATTCAGCGCCATAGGTAGCTTGGCTGGGAAATGCAAGAAAAACTAGAAATTTTGCTAAATTCCTAGGTTCTGATTCAAGTGGTGCCCAGGGTCCACAGGCACAGACCCCTGAAGGGGCAGAATCGCAGGAGAGTGAAAACATACCTTCTTTGTAGGCAGGACGGCTACATTTGGCCCTCCCGCCCGCACTTGCATCCGAACGGCCCCAAATAGTAGTGAAAATAGCGGAGGGGGTGTTCGGAGGCGGGGCGTGATGTCACGCGCCCGCCCACGTGGGGGCGACGACGCGGGGGCGGGGCGACGGCACCAAGCCCATGGGGGCGTAGCGACGCTGCTGGACCTAGGGACACGGGCTTTGCAAGTGTCTGTCCATTGGACGGATTGAGCCATTCAATATTTGCTTTGACTGCAAACCTTGGTGTGAATGTCTAAATTCAAATGAAACTGTAAGCATGCCCTGAGGTGATGCATACTTGGACTTTAAAAAAGGAAACCTTCAACTTTTCCTTTACAAAAGTGTAATGCTAACAGCGGTTTGTCTATTCATGGAATCAAAGGATTGAGAGAACAACAGCTCAGTCAGGATTTAACAACAGCCTTCTTAAAGCTATTGTGCATTCAGTTTTTGTTGACTTTATCTACTGTCATCTTTGTGCTTAAAGTAAAAAGAGTCATGGTGGTTATTCAAATATACAGTGAGAGATAATAATCTCCTTCATACTGTAGTTAGAGAACACACACAAATTCTCACTGCCACAATGATTGGAATTCAATTTAAATCTTTCCCCAGTTACAAAAATCTATTGAAGTGAGGTTTTTTTCCCCGTTTGTTTCAAAATAAATCCATCTTTTTCTTCTTCAAAATGATAGAAAAAGCAAACACACACACTGTGTATTTACCAGTAAGCAAACCAACAAGAATGCATCTGACTGATTTAAGAGTCATTTCATTGTGCTACATTAAAGTTAACAAAATACAACCAATTGCTTTGTCCCGCCATGACATTATTGGTGGCTTCTCCAAAACTACAGCATCATCTGCTCTTTTTTAAAAACTAAATACTTAGAGTACACATTTTTTTCCTGAATATAGAAAAAAATGACAGATTCAAAGATCATGTAGGATTTCTTATTTTTATCTAGCCCAAAAATGGCCCTACGTTGCAAAGACGAATAAGAATGAATAGGAATCAGTCACTTAAAGGGAAAGGAAAGAGCCACCTCTAGTAGCGTCACTGCCATAGGGTGGGGGGCCCATATGCCCCAAGCAGCTTGTGTGGTCTTCTCACAAGGAGTGGTCGCGGCAGCATCTCCCAGTATGAGCCAGGTCCTCCCACCTGCCCTCGCTTTTGTTAGGCTCCAAATGGAGTCTCTCCAGAAGTGAGGAGGGGGTGGAGTGACACAGGGGCAGCACAACTGTGGGGGGGGCACGATTTCACCCTGTCCTGGGTGGTGAGGGGGGGCTAGCAATAGCACTGGAGGTACTCTCTTAGATATTGGTTGGGGGTGTGTGGACTACAGTGGTACCCTGTTCTGGATCACTCTAGAATGTACTGAACAATAATTGACATGGAATTTATTACCACATGATAAGGCTGTGACCACTGATTTAAGGCTGTTTTATACAAGAATTAGGTCAGTGAGGTAGTTTGTTCAATCTTAGTTCCATAGCATGGAGAGGAATAAGAACACACCTGTCCATCAACATGCTGGCCCCACCTCCACTATCTGGCCTCTTTTGTTTACTTTCAGGGTATCAGCTACACAGTTTTTGACCATACACTGAAGTCTTTATGAGTTCATGCCATCCATTTGCAGATGATCACCTGACCCTGCATGCACTGGCGTTCCAAGGGTGGCGCGGAAGATGCTACTACAAACATGTTAGTGACCACTTCCCCTCGCCGCTCAGAGCCATTCCCAGCTGGCGAAAGATAACTCATGGATGGCTGTTCTGCCCACCTGGTAGCCTGTGAATGACTCTGACCAGCAAGGGGGAGGGGCACCTTCACACACACATAGTGGCATCCTGCTCCACTTAGGAGCCTGCTCCACTTAGGCTTCCACACCACCCTCAGAACGCCAGTGCCTGCATGGATATGCAGAGATGGTAGAGGAAGGGCCAGGGCATTGAGTGAGCAGACCAGCTGTGCTAGCGTGCCTAAGCATGCAATAAGTATCATACCACCCACCTTCCCCAGATTCACAAAGGATAGGACCTCTAAACACTGTGCATTATTTCAAATGAAGTCTATGCAAAATATTCTCCAATTTCAATTGCAGAGAGAAAGGGGAAGAAAGATCTGGATAACATAAATGGATTCTTAAAAGGCTAGATTGTTTTTTATTATGGACTTCCAAATCAATGGGGTCACTGAAAAAAAGTCTTGCAGTCAAAACCTAGCAACCTAGCATCTGAATGCCCTGTGTAATAAAGAGGCATTACTAGCAGAGACAACACATTTGGGGGTCAAACATAACACTTAATGAAAACCCTGTTCCACCAAATTGAGTGAGATTGTGTGAAATGTTGTCCCTGTTAGATTTTGAACTCACTGATACATAACAATAAAATGCAGTTAGTAAAAGGCATCTAATTCAAAACTCCACACCTGATGGTCCTAAATCCCTTAGTGACTTTAAACACATCTGGAATCCTGATCTATCTCTACCTCTCAGGTTCCAAATTCCAGGGTATTATCACCAACTTAAGCCTTATCTCCATTTAGGGAAGGAGGTCTGGCTCAGTTGGTAGAGCTGCAGTCTCATATTCCTGAAGATCTGAGGACGGCAGTTCTAGACTCCCGGAAGAATCCGTGAGCAGTCGAAGAGCTGTCAACACGCCACTGACGAGCTGCAGAGCCTCTGTGTTTGAGAGAGAAAGCTGCAGCTGGCTGTGTGGGAGGCAGAGTTTATCAGTCGAAACGTGGGAGGCGAATGCCAGAGAGAGGCCAGAACGTGAAAGGAAAACACCTGGAATGAAGCGTTCTATGACAGATCAGAACATTTATTGTAAATGTAAAAACTGCTTGGTTTAAAATTGGCTGCCTATGTAAACCGCCTTGAATTAAAGTCAGAGGAGAAATCAAATGACCAAGAAAGGTGGCATATAAATACTGGTATTGTTGTTGTTGTTGTTGTCTCACACTTGCCTCCTTACTGTATTCAGCCCCGAAGCTGTGACAAACAGTTGTAGATCAGAAAAACACCACCACAAAAACAGCCAGTCATCAAACCTCACCATTTCTTATGAACCTGGATAGCCAAAAAGTGTCAACTAGTTACCAAGGAAAATTCCTTCATAGCTTTGCAGTTGGCATACCAAGTAGGCAATGGTGGGTAGCTGGAATCATGCTGGAGACCGGAAGGAGCATGGAGGGACTTACGCACCCCGACAAAATTCATCTGAGTGACGTATTGGTTGGCCAAACTGGAGATGAGCAGAACAGCTTGACCCAGAGGCGAAACTAGGGCGGAGCAAGCGGAGCACCGGCTCTGGGCGCCATCTCCCGAAGGGCGCCCCGCTCCGCCCCGCCTGCGAGTCGGACTCGGACTCAAGTCTCCGAGTCGGACTCAGAGACTCGAGTCCGAGTCCCACTCGGAGACTCAAGTCTCGGAGACTCGAGTCTCCGAGTCCGACTCGAGTCTCCGGCCCCCTCAGTTGGGAGAGCCGGCTCGGGGACGTCTTCCCCGGCCGGCTGCCCGGGGCCTTCTGAAGGCCCGCGCGAGAACGGTATTTATACCGTTCTTTTTGCGCATGCTCAGACTGTTACTGAGGGAAAAAGGCTTTTTTCCCTCAGTAACAGTCTGAGCATGCGCAAAAAGAACGGTATAAATACCGTTCTCGCGCGGGCCTTCAGAAGGCCCCGGGCAGCCGGCCGGGGAAGACGTCCCCAGCCGGCTCTCCCGATTGTGGGGGGGGTCACCCCCTCCCGGAGCGCGCTACCGCCCCCTCCCGGAGCGCACCGCCCACCCCCTCCGGAGCACGACGCGGCCTGTCGGCCGTGGCGATATTGAATTATAGGGGTGCCAACCCCCCCGTTGCTCCGGGCGCCAACGGGGGTAGCGACGCCTCTGGCTTGACCAGTCAAAATAAGAGACTCAGTTCAAATTTAGTGTAAAAAAAATCAGAACTGATGTAGCTCCTCCCTCAAAAACCCACAACTGCGCACACAAGGCAACAATGAGGGAACCTATTTGCTTTGAAAGTACAGATTGAGTATCCCTTATCTGGACTGCTTCGGACATGGTTGTCTGGATTTTGGAATATTTGCTTAATTATAATGAGATACCTTGGGGATGGAACCCAAGTCTAAACACAAAATTCATTTATGTCTCATACACACCTTATACACATAGCCTGACAATATTTTTAATAATTTTATGACCCAGACCCAGATGCTGAAAAAGTGTTGTTGTTTTTAAGTCATAGCCCCAAATGGTCTGGATTTTGGAATGGTCTGGATAAGGGGGAATCAACCTGTATTACATTGCTTTGCTACAGCAGAACAAATTACCGGGGGGGGGGGGAAATCTTGTGAAACTTCATATTTATTTATTTAGTGCCCAGTGTCCTTTTTGGTGTCCTTTTGCTTCCCTGGTTGTGACTGTTTCTTGTAGCGGTTTTCCTTTCTGTCCTCAATCTGATTTGTCCCAGATTGCCATTTAATTTGAACGACTATGGTGGTGGTCCATGTGATTTTGTTTCCAAGCATCCCTAACATCATCACATCAGGTGTAGGTCATTTCCCAAATCATGTGGGTTGCCACAGCCAATCGGATTAAACAGCAGATGGGCAAAGAATGACCTTTCGCAGCTGTTCAGCGCACAGACAATGCGCACGACAACCTTTCAGCAGCTGTTTCCACAAAAGCAAATGACAATTTACAGGGTTTTTAAAAATAATTAATTAGGACCAAATTGTTTAGTATGATGAATGTCAACGAATACCCTCTAATACACAAAAACCTTTTCCAACCATTTGCATTTTAATGAGATCTGAACTGTTAATGAATGAAGCAAGTTTACTAATTACCTCTGTGCGCATCTAAAAAACAAGCGAACTTTGTTAGATGAATTAATATTTGTTGCTCATTAGGGTGCCCTAATTGCAGAAAATAATTAATGTTTTACCAAGCACGCTGAAAATAAATTATTAGTATTTATTTGTTCCACACTTTGACAAACATCCTTAATGAAAAATGATAGACTAAATGCGACTCACCGACCTTCCAGATGAGTTTCCCTGATGTAGAAGAAGCTGAATAATGAGGCGATATATATTAGAAAGATGTTGTGCCACACCTCGCATATTCAAGGAATAGTCTATAGGACAAAGTGTTTACACAAAAGCTGTGATGACTGCTTTATATAAAGAAAAGCATATTTTGAAATCGCCATTGGCGGATGCTTCCACCGGGGCCGGAAAGTCTGGGACCTGAGCCTGGAAACCGGGGCAGTCCTGGGTTTTCTGGGATGGACGGTAAGCTTACTTAATGGTCCACCATGCCTGACTGATATGCTGCACTCAGTCTGATGTGTCATCATCACAAGTTGTACAGGCCTGATTTAGTTTGAGGTTGTAGCAGAACCTTACAACCATTTTGCAACTTCTAACCCAGGCCACTACTGTGCTTCTGGCCAAAGGACTTTCCACTTTCTGTGAAAATAAATCCTTTAGATTGATTGCATTGCTTTCATAGCATTCTAACTGCAATTTACTCTACCCAGTTTTGCCAATGCGTTATGTGATTTACAGTTGATATCAACAGGCAAACCTGCTGTTAAGTGCTCTGGTTGTTTCTCAGTTCTCTTTCACAGACATTTCTCACTGATTCATATAGTGCTTCCTTGAGGCCCATGTTTTCTGTAAACCCTGACAGGGAGGACAAGAGGTTAAAGGACAGCATTGCACTCTGAAGATTTACGGTCTGTAAGAGAGTCATTTTTCTCCAGGGATCACCTGCGAATGATCCCAATAGAACGATAATTTCCATTTTCAGTATTGATAGTTGAAGCCTGCAATCCTGTGCACAGCTCATTTACCTGCTAAAAATCTCCATTGATTTACTTCTAAATAAATATGCATAGGATTGCACTGTAAATGTAATGTACAGTATAAAAAATATACTGTGCAGAATGGTTGGGAACCACAGTGTCACATTTTGACATTTTCCGATGGTGACTGATGACAAATCAAATTTGTTTCTGTCCTTATTAGTGGAAGATATTTTTAATTAATTTATGCACCACTTTCCCCATGCCAAAGGAAATGCCCAAGGCGGCTTGCAAAATGTTCATAAATTACAATACAACAACAAAACAACAAAACTCTCAGACCAGTGGTGGACTTGATGGGAGCTGGTGTTATAGGCTCCCTCTGGGAAGGTGAGGGAGGGGTGGCACTAGCAATCCTCTCAGGCCAGTACTGCACTCCATGGAAGTTGGTTCTATAGGCTCCCTTTGACTTGGGCACCTCCTCTTCCTTCCTCTCCTCAGGGCACACAGAATATCAATTGAATAACATCACAACCCTTTGTGGGTAAACTCTATCCAGATTCTTCCTTTGAAGTCCTAATAAACAATTGATTTTTTTTTAGCTGAGTTGGCATACCCCGTAATTTTATCACCCATTTAACAGGCCACAAAGTGGAGGGCATTCGTGGAGATGTGAACATGGGTGAAGTGTTTGCCCCACTTACCACATTCACGCTCCCCGCTGCTGGGCAGTTTCTTTCTTATTTTATTTTTTCAAAGTTCCTTTCTACTCAGAAGATGCCAGAATGAGGGCAGGAAGCATCCAAATCAGAGGATCACAGCAAGAAGCAATGTGTCACGGCCTCACTCTGGAGACTTCTGATTGGAAGTTTGGAAAAACAGCAGGGCAGAGCTCAATAACTGTCACCACCACAGTAAACAGGTCTTGGCAACAAAAAGGATTAGGGGAAACAATTTCAAGAAACCTTAAGCGTCCAGATGCACGCGTACACACACACACACACACACACACACACAACACAAGGTCACATTCAGGCTAACAAAAGTTCAGTGAAAAACGTCCAACTCAGCTCTAAAACTCTCAAAAATTGAGATGTTTCAATTGTTTCAGAAAACATAGGCGCTTGATGACATTGTGCTAACAGAAGTTCTTGGGCCCACTTCAATATTCACTTTGGATCCCAACTGTAAGCTCTCTTTAGACATTATGGACACTCAGGTTCTGGACCTCAGAGAGGATTTCTCCCAGTATTCATTGTTTGCCACTGCAGACAAGGCTCGGCGGCCCGCCTCACGGAGCTGCCGATTGTTGCCCCGGCCAGCCCCACTCCAGCCGGACAGGGGCTTGTGTTGGCAGCACCCAATTGGCTGCTGCTTGTCTCCGGGCGGGACTGAGGGTGGGAGGAGCAAGCATCATGCTTGCTCTCCTCAGTCCCATCTCGGAGCGCAGTGCCCCGCCCGCCCTCCCTCCTTTCAGGCTGAGAATAGCTGGTTGCCCTTTATGGGGGCCGGGTAGGAATTTTTTCCTATTAACCTGATTGGCTTTGGTTGATGGGTTTTTCGCCTACCCCAGCCTGTGGGTGAGGAGTGGCGTTACTCTGGTTTGCTGTGTTATTAACTTTGGTTGCTTTCAGGTAGGTGGCGTGCAGGAGGGGTAGCCAGGGAGGGCTTAGTTGGCATGCATCCTGAGGTAAGCAAGGTAAGGGGGTAAGCCAGGACCGCTCACACAAGGCCGAACCGGGTCGGTGAGGCAGGCTGGCAAACCCCCAGGCTGGATGTGCAATGATCACCTTAAGGAATTTCCTGAGGTTGGTCAGCGCTGTTCAGCTGCCTCGACCCCTTTGGGGTTGGCAGGGATAGGTAGCTCGGTCGTGGACCGAGTGTGCCTGGAGCCAGGATGTCTCATGCCCGATTAGATCTTGGGGGAGGCAGACGGCTAGGTACCATTTCCCCCACCCTAGCCGCCTGCACGCCAAGGGGGTTTTTATAGTTAGAGCCCTGCTGCATTTTGTTTGTTCTAAGATTTCAATAAAGCAACCCATATAATCCAAGCTCCTGTCTGGTGTATTCATTGGGGGGGTCCAGGGGTAAGTGCTGAATGTTGAGTCATTCAGGGGTGCAGGGCAAGGGGATGCTTTGGTGTGGGGTTCTGGCTAGCTGGTCCACTTCCATCTGGCCCATCATGAACTTCCTTTTGGTTTGATCCTGAAATAATGTCTAAAAGTGAGCCTTCTCTGTTGTGGCGCCACAACTGTGGAACTCCTTGCCAGGGGACTTGAGAACTACCCCCTCCCTCATGGCTTTTCGGCGAGGGCTCAAAACAGTTCTGTTTCGTTTAGCATTTGGTTGATGTTTGACTTCTGTGTCTCAAGATGTTTTGGTACGCTGCTTCTCTGCTCTATATTGCCCCCCCCCCGGATTTTATTGTTTTTAATTTATTTTATGTATCGTTTTAAATTATGTATATTTTTATCTTGATGTTGTAAGCCGCCTTGGGCATTTGCTTTGGCATGGGATAAGGCAGGGCATTTTTAAAATAAATAAATAAATAAATAAATAAATAAATAAATAAATAAATAAATAAAAAGGAGCTATAGACTTTAAAAGGAGGTAAACAGCAACTATAATCGCCATACTTCCATCTTGGTTTAAGGTCTACAGTCTTTTTTGTATCTTAAGAATAACTACTGATTTCAGAATTTGCACACATGACTAATAGCAAATATGAAAAACTGTTGATCGGGAGCTAAAGAGATTAGAAAGATGTATTTGAGTTTTGATTAATTTTTGCAGCCCAGTAAAAAGGGGTAGTCAGTTGGACATGAGTATGTTTTAATTAATATAACGTGTAGCTTATTTGTCCATGGTTGATGACTAAAGATAGTTAAGTATTCCATCAACTATTTGTCAGGGGCTTTGAGAAGCAAGAACTTAATATATTGCCATGTCAGGGGAATTATATATCTTATGCAAATGCCCCCAGAAAATAATCCGTATTCACTTTTTAATTTCAATTAATAATTTCTGAAGCATTACAAAAATACACACATTGTACTGACTGGTAGCTATGATGGGTAGTATGTCTAATTTTATTATGGATACACATTTTTCATTCTTTTAAATATACTGAATGCGTGGTTTGCAAACAAGGTCCACACACTGTTGGGAGTCATTTATATGTTTCTCAATACAAAGTAAATTTCCCCACAAATATTTGTTACTGTTTTTAAATGTTTCATTAATTGAATGAAGTTCCTTATCACATAAGGTTACGGAACAAACAGATTTACAAATGTTCCAATTTCCATATGTTGGTCACCTTATACTGGACCATATACTGCATCATCTACTGTTTACCTGCATCAAAAATTCTCTTCTGGGCAGTCTAGTGGACAGGGCATCCTTCTCCCTCCTGAGTGAATTGAGACCAGACAGGTAAACAGTAAAGGCAAAAGAAGTTTATTCAAGGGCTAAAAAAATCAATACAATGGAGAGAAAAGACACAAGGGATAAAATTAACAACCCAATCCTGTGCACGAAATGGTGGCCGGCCTAAAGGGCCGGCCACCATATCCTATCCAGGTTACAGGCTGCCCCGGGGCAGCCTGGGTGCACCTCGAGGGAAGGGGACGATTGCCCCCTTCCCCGGGTGTAAGTGGCGTACATTCGAGCCTGCCATGTAAGGCTGTGCCGTGCCCGGAGAGGGCTTTGGATATTGGCATATCTTGCCGATGATATCACCACCCTCTCCAGTCCCGGGGCATCCAATGCCCGCAGCCGCCTGGTCCACCCTTCCACTGCCCCTTCCCCAGGCGGCGCTGGACTTACCCGGTTCAGCATGTACAGCCGGGGAAGAGAGGGCTGCCAGCCTCTGCACCGGCGGCCCTTACTCTCCGGGTGCCGTAAATGCGCTTTATGGTGCTTTTACAACACCCTGCACCATGGGAGCACATGCTCCCCCACCACAACCTTACACTGGATTGCACTGTAAGGCATTAATCAACCTGAGAAAGGAGGTGGTGGCAAAGGTTGATAAAGACGTTAAAATGCAAGAAAAAAGAAAACAAAAACCTTGACATTCTGGGACCATTCAGACACCCCTGGAATACCCCCTGTGCCAGCAGAGTTGTGCCGGCATCCGTTCTATGTCCGAACTGCACATGGGAGGTGTCCAAGGGGGTTACACCAGTGTCTGTCCTGCTTCTGTCGACGTACTGCAAGTTACACTGGCATAAGTGCTCTTACACCGGGGGGGGGGGGTGTCTACTGTTACACTGGTGCAAGAGTTACACAGGATTGCGCCCTTACTGGTGAGTTAGCCCCATTGGATACCATGTGACTTTCTTCGAAGTAAACTTGCATAGGATTGTGCTGTTAATGATACCTTAATTCTAAATGTGCAGAAAATTTAATGATTATATTTTGTGAACAATCCTAATGTGGTTTTACATAATCAGTCAAGAACATGTTCCAAGGCAAATAGCTAAACTAGTGATATATATACTAAAAAGTGGAACCATTCCTTTGAGTCATCAGTGCTTTAATGTATTTTATACCCACTAGACTACATTGCTTAGATTAATACATGAGGCTTTCTCCTTCTACTTCTTAGCTTCTTAAGGTTTTAAATGTTAATAAGAGGAATTACTAACCTTCAGAGTATTGTCAGTTTGATGCCTAAGGTTTGTGTCTCACATTGAACACATAGGTGCTGTGTAATCTTTGATTATATTGGGCTCAATCTGTGGAATTATGGAAAGGAAAACTACATCCAATTCACTCCCATGTGGGGATTCTTCTCTACAGATTTTTGCTACTCCAGTTTTAATTGGCTCAAGTAAGAGAGATCTAATCTCTTCTACTGGGACATGTATTCATTGTTTCAAGGAGCCAGCTTCTCTCATATCTCCCAGCTAACCTCCCAATGGATCATCAACTTGAACCTTATTCCTCCTTGGTATTTTGGCTGTGGAAACAGAAACGAAATATGAATATGTAAGTGACAGAGAAAAGTAATATGAGTGAGGCTGTGTTGAATATTTTGGTTGAAGGGTTGAAAACAATGATGGGTGCATGTTGTTATGGAAATATTTTCCCCAAAAGTCTTTGATTTAGGGAATGTTCCACTCTATTCAACTTTCTGCAGAAATCACATAGTGAATGAGATGATCCCAGTGATGGCAAAGAAAGCCAGCAAGAGTGAGAGCAATGCATTCTGGATCTGTCACATGGGTGAGCCCAGCCAGTCATGCCAGCAACAGGATTACATCACTCAATTACAGAGCTACAGTACTGTATTCAGATTTGGCTAGGTGACTGTGGTTACCATGGCAACAAGCTCTGTGTGTATGTGTGGGTGGGTGAAAGAGGAAGCTACGTGAATGAAGAGGCAAACTTTGATTGTTTGTTTGGGCAACGCCTGTAAAAGCAAATCATTGAAAGAAAAGGGTGTTTTTGATACTGCCCAAAAATGTCCTGAAAGCTAAGTTATTTTGGCTTTGCCTTTTGTGCACACAGTGCCACTGGCATCGCTGCAAGGGGGGGCGGAGCTCTAAGTTCCACCACGGTCCGACCCTCCATTACACAGGTGAACCAAGTGCCCCCGCACCGTCGCCTTTGGAACCATTCAAGGTGGTGAAAGGAACGCGCAGGAGACTCCCTGTACGTTGCTTTCACCGATTTGAATGGCTCCAAATGCGAGGGGGCGGGGCCGCTTCATGCACTGGTGTAACGGAGGGTCGGACCACGGCAGAACTTAGAGCTCCGCCCCCCTGCAGCGACGCCAGTGCATAGTGCATAGTGTAATGAATGGTTCCAGCACGCTGAACTCAGGTGAAAACAAGACTGAGACGGAGGTCTTTTGAAGGTGAACTAGAGGCCTACCAGTCCGTATGTGACACTTGTCTTTAACCCCTACCTCACACTGGCTCCCCTGTCGAGAACTAAAGAGATCCAGGTCTACTTCCCTGCTTGCATGAAGCCAGCAGCGTAGCCACACCCCTGGGGGGTGGGGCTGCAGCACGCTGCACCCCCCCCGCCCAATGCTGACGCCGCCTGGAACGCTGCGATCACCCAGAACATGAGCCAAAAGGCTCAACCAATGTTTTTATTGTTGTGACTATTTTATGACTATTGTGCTTTGTGCTTTCTTGTCTAATGCATTTTACAGTTGGATATTTTTATCCACTGGGGTTCTGTTCTCGGAACCCCAGTAGATTAAAAAAAACTGTGTTATATGAAAACCAGGGTGGGGAGCAGTGCCACATTACCTCTTTTCCAGCATCTTCGGCGCTTCCCTCCTCTTGAATTTGTTTCAACTGACTGGAAAAAAGAAAAGAAAAAAACGTTACCGGAAGCAACCTGTAGATGGCACTAGAGACTCCTGATTGCATGTTTTCCCTTTTTTTCAGCAGTTTAAACACACCAGAAAGTGGCTGGCAGTCCCCCAGCAGATTCCAGGTTGCGTTTTTTTTTCCTCAGCAGTTTGGAGGCACACAGGAGGTGGGAATTGGCTGGCAGGCCCCTGACAATGCTGAAAAAAAGAGGTAATGTGGCACGGTTTGACTCCCTCTTCCACAGTTTTGCCAAAAGTGTTGAATCAAATTTGTGGATGGAAAAACTGTGGATAAAAAGGTCCGACTATATTTGCTTTTTGTACACCGCCTTGAGTGCCCTTATTATTGGGGGAGAAAGATGAGGTAAAAATTGTTTAAATAAGTATATAACATTTTAGCCTGTATTAAAAAGGTTTGAAATTAAATTTCCTGTTTAGTTAGAAATAAATAAATGAAATCATGTGGCTTTCCGCTCACCTCCGAGGTTGTATATTACTAGTGAAAGGGGTCTTATAATTTTACAATGCTATCCACCTATCCTAAATTAAAAGTCTGTTCAGTCTCTCAGTAAACAGTAAGTGCCAAATAACGTAATATTCCCCATATTAAAGCATCCCACCAATGCAATTTCCATTCACATCAGCTTTGCTCCTAAGTGCCCTTTCAATTATATTCTCTCTTAGGTTTATTAAGCACAGTGCCATCCCACTCTTGTGTGAGCCCCTGTGGTCAATTTCTTTTTCAGCATTTTAAATACTCTTGAAATGACAATTTCTTCATGGAAAAATTTCCATAACAGCCATTTCATTTCTGCCTCCTGGTTTTCCACACATGTAATGCAAAGACGCCTCACACATTCTGCTAATTCTGTAGCACTGTCCCCCAACAACTGGGACAGCCAGATGCCTCCCACCACCTCTGCGGCCCTCAGTTCTCAGAACCAAAATGGCACCCACAAAGTTATGTCACTGTTTCCGTGCCCACTTATCCTAGCATAGCAATCCCTGAAATTTGTTAAGCAAATCAAGGCAGAACCTCCCCCTGCCCCCTTCAATTGTTTTAATGATTAGATGTTTTTACTGATTTTACAAAAGCCACTCTGGAAGCCTTGTTGGATGAAGAACATGGTAAAAAAAATGCTTTAAATAAATATTTTTTTTTCAAGAAGCAATTGAGAGAATTCAGCCAAATAGAGGGGATACTCAACAAGTAATTCAAGACATCTTGGCTGGATGGCCTGCTCACATCAGAACAATCAATGAGAATTTCAGCAAGAGTAAAGGGTTAGACTTGAGTCTATTGAATTGGACCTGAGTCAGACTCAAGTCATGTCAATGACCTGACTCGAACTTGACTTGGCGATTGTAAAAGACTCAACTCGAGATTTGGAGCCTTTTAGGAAAAATCGAATTTTATTCAAGGTTTTAGATAGGGACTCGCAACTCACAACCAAAGACTCGGGACTTGGGGGCATAGACTTGGGACTTGACTTGAGACTTGGACCCAGAGACTTGGGACTTGACTCGAGACTAGGAGTCAGAGACTTCATTCACATTCCTGGTTAACACCTCAGAACTTATGCACATGTGCCTGCACATTGAATACTGATGACACATGGGGAGAATCTTATTTTACATTCTGAGCCAAACAAATGACTTTGTGGCAAGAATGCTGTGCTTCTCCTCCCCTTTCCTTTTTTTCTTGGTAATATAGCTGAGCACACAAATAAGCTTGACATATTTGTATTTGGAATCAGGTAATTAGAAACTTTAGTGTCCTATTTGAACAGCATACCTTGAAGTAATTTGGAGACAGCAGAATAAACAGTCATTGCAGAAAAAGAAAAGGTAGTGTCTTCAATTTCCTTGTTCTGGAGGGAGAATCCTTGCTTCAGAGGAATGAAGACATATACCCCGTATTGTGCCGAGTATAAGATGCACCTGATTATAAGACGCACCCTTAAAGTTTGGGGCTATTAAAAAAAATTAATTAAATCACTGGCATTAAATTTATGCCTGATTATAAGAAGCACCCCTAGTTTAAAAACTTAAATTAGGAGAAAAAAGTGAGTCTTATACTCAGACCAATACGGTATATGATTGATCAGAAGACATATATATGATTGATCAGGTGATCAGAACTGTTGGGCTGTGTAGGTTTCTGGGACAAATAGTATGATCTCATAAGAATCAGATGTACTGTAAGTCAGCAGGTAGCTGGTCAAACGAAGTACAGTGGGCCCTCAGTATCCACAGGAGATTGGTTCCTGGATTCCCCGCGGATACCAAAATCCACAGATGCTGCAGTTGCTCTGCTGTGCCTTACTGGATTGAGTGAGAGGTGCCTCTGGAGACTGCTTTCAGGTCACGCCGGGCCTGCAACGCACTCCATTGGCCTCCATGGGCCCCAGGATGCCTTGGGGAAGCGTCTATGGGTTGCAGACATGAAAATGAAAGACACTTCCAGTTGCTTCCTCAAGGTGTCCTGGGGCCTGCAAAGGCTAATGGAGTGCATTGTGGACCTGGTGTGATCCGGAAGTGGCCTCCAGAGACCTCCAGAGGCACCTCTTGCTTGATCTGTGGATGGTGAAATCCGCAGATACGGGACCCGCGGATGCAGAAGGTTCACTGTATAGTGTCACATTGCCTTCTTTTTGTGTTGATAAACCAAGGACTAAATTGGCCAATAATCCTTTCTTGACATAATACCACCTTTCATTTTTTTTTAATGCACACAAAATAGCATCCTTCTTTGGCATGATAGAAAATGTTTGCCAAGACATGAATTCTGTGGAGACTGAATATGATCAAATGTCAGAGAGATGAAAGTCTTAAACTTGCTGATAAAACATTAATAGTTCTGTTTTAATAGGTGGTAGCAACTCAAGACCTCTGAATTCAGCATCAAGCACTATGGCCCTAATCCAGTCACATCGCTGGTGATTCAATCCTGGGCAGCCCAATTCTATTCAACCCCCCCCCCCCCACTGATGCAGCTGCGCCAACTGAGCATGCTCTCTATCTGCGGGAGGGGGCAATTGGAAAAGTCTTCTCAGGGTAAGTGAACATTTGGCTCACTTACCCTGGGAAAGCTCCACTTTCACCATGGGACTCCTCAGATCTATGCCTGCTCTTTAGGCCCATTTGCAGTACCTGGTGATTAGGCAGCACCAGCACCGAGGCCAGCGTCACTCTACTTGCCCTAGATCAGAAGCTGCACCCACGGGGGAAGGTGAGTTCCCTGCCGGGCAATGGAGGGACATGTGGAGGGCAGAATGGGAAGTTTCGGGGGTGGGTGGGTGGTGGCATTGATCGGCCAGGCCCGGACAAGTGGAGAGATTGTAGAAGGCCTCCTCTGCTGAATTCTATCCCCCTTCCCAGTCCTGTCCGCCATTTCAAGGGGCTCTCGAATGTATGCCATCAAAATAGCTGGCACACATTCGATTAGACCCATTGTAGTGGTTTGGACTCTACTACGGATAAGGGGATCAATGTCCCCTTCCCCCAAGGAGAGCTCCAGCCACACTGGCGCTGGGTCCTGTCTAGATAGGATGCAGCACGTGCTCGCGCTGCCCGCGCTGCAGCCAAGCTGGACAGGATTGGGCTGCCTGTATTGAATTCAGAGTTCCCTTGAACACCCATTCCTAGTTGCACAGTTGTTTAGAACATGGCCATAAACTTTGGCAGTAACGCAGCAACACACCAGCAGCAATAACTTGTACATGTTTAGGTTAAAAAAAATGTCTGTGAGACACACAGTTCAAGCAATGAAGTGTCCCATTTAGATTAGTAGCAAACATAATTAGCTAAATCAAGACCTGTTTTAAAGCTGGACATAAGGGACTATAATGCTGGAACTTGGTGCTGTCCAGGGCTTTTTCACGCTTTGATCTAATTCTAATTTGTGTAACATCCCAGTGTAATTAGAGAACTCATTACTCCAGTTATATAAAACATTACTTTATGGACAACTTTCAATGATATCTGTTCTAATTTACATGTTAATATTCCAAGTTTTTTAATTGTTTCCTTAATTAGCACATTCCTTTCCTGTGAATACTAGTGTAACCACTTAATATTAATTTGTATGATTTTAATGTAATTCAGCAATAAATATATGATGAACTTGGTCACGGAACCATGAAATCACAGGAAGACGAGAATGAATTCCTCCTCGTTGGATCTGAGAAAAGTTCATCTTTTTTGCTCACTTGCTGTGCTGTAATTTGGTTTATGTTAATCAGAACTAATCAATCATTTATAATTAACTAACAGAGGTGAGCTGAGGTCTTCCAAAGCTATGAAACTTTACAAGGAAACTTTTGTTTGTTTTCTTCTTTAAAAGAGCTGGTGTTCCAAGTTAAACTCTACTATTGAAAATCAGGCTAGGGAAGTGTGAAAAGTTTGTCTTATCCATATCACTAAAAAGCAAAGTCGCATTACGGGGACATTAATCTGCAAGATGGCTATACTGTTTTGTGAGCGTGCTATTTTCTAAACAATTATTTTCCATATTAATGCAGATCCTAGCATTATTACTCATTGTTCGACACTTACAGCCCGTTCCAACGCAAGGGCTAAGCAGCACAAGTCAGACATAAACTCAGCATAAGTCGCTTATGTCGAAGTTATGTCTGGAATGCGACCATTTACGGCGAAGTTAGGTCGAAGTTAGGTCGAAGTTATGTCGAAGGACATAAAGTCAAAGTTACGTCGACGTTATGTCGAAGTTAGGACAAAGGACATAAAGTCAACATAAAAGTGGGCGTTCCAGGGGCGGACCGTGGGCGTAACGGGGGCGGCAACCAATTAACGTTGGATTCCAGACCCTGGCAAGCACAGACATGCCCCCTCCAACACAAATGCTGACACAAATTTTATGTCGACCAAAAGGGTGGACATAAATTTGAGGAGACCCATAGGAACCATTTTACCTTACCCACTCCAGCCCTCTCCTGAAAATTTCTAACACCCTACTCCTGAGTTATGTCAGAGTTGTGTCGGAGTTGTGTCAGCAAGGTCTGGAAACCGACAGAGTTATGCCAAAGATAGGGAGCCTATCAGCACCCAGCCCCACCCAGCCTCTTTCCCACAAAAGCCCAGCCCCAGAACTCCAGTCTCTCTCTCTCTCTCTCTAAGCACGTGGCGTGGGGTTCTGTCACCCACAGCCACAAAGTGGGACTTTGTCGGTGGAGGGCAAAATTCACAAACACCCCACTTCTCTCTTCTCTCCTCCTCTCTCCCCCCCTCAAGGGCAGAGAGGGCTGTTCTGGCTGTGGCCAAACTGTTTACAGCTGTGCCTGGGCAGCTGCCTCCATGCTACCATTTGCTAACCCATGTCTTTCTCCCAGCCTCTCCCCCACACACACACAGGCAACAACACCAGCAGGTAAGTGCAGGTAAGAGCAGGGTTTGTGCTGACATGTGGTCTGACTTCTGCCTCTTTGCATATAGAAATATATGAGACATGCCTCTTTACCAATGTGCCCGCTCATGTCTGCCTGCATTGCCTTCTCTGAAATGCCTCTTTACCAAAGTGTTGCCTGATAACTGCCTGCTTAGCCTGCTATGATATGCCTCTTTACCAATGTGTTGCCTGATAACTGCCTGCTATGATATGCCTCTTTACCAATGTGTTGCCTGATAACTACCTGCTTAGCCTGCTATGATATGCCTCTTTACCAATGTGTTGCCTGATAACTGCCTGCTTAGCCTGCTATGATATATAGGATACATGCCTCTGTACCACTGTTGTGTCTGATTGCTGCCTGTAGTCATGTGAGCAGACACTGCCACAAGTGTGGAACTGTTAGCCTTATGTAGACACCAGGTGTTCCCCCCCCTTGTCTCCACAGGGTCTACTGACAGGTCAGTAGTGCTAGGTTTGCCATGGTTGTGACCCCCAAGTTGTGTTGTTGTCTCTCTCTTTGACCCTTTCCCCTTACAGGATCATGCTCTCCTTACACCCAGGTAAGCAGCTCAGACCATGCTATGTGTGTCACACCTTTCAGCTGTGTTTTATTTCTCTCCCTGCAGGCTTTTGCAACCAGCACACTGGCTTGTCTTCACTGGCGACTGCTTCCACACACCAGCTGACGTGTAACTCCCCCTTGTTTTTTGTCTCCCCAGGAACGTCCACTACCACCTACCTTCCTGGGAGCACCCCTGGGCCTGCAGTCTGGTTGCCCCATGGTCGTCTGCCTCGATGCTGCCAGAGGTCAGGGAGCCAGCCCTGCAACCATTCTCAGCTGCTGCTGCTGCTGCTGCTCCACCTCCCTGGCTGTCTTACTTGCTGCCCCTCCCCTTTCTATGGAGCAGACTGTGGTTCCACAGGGGAAGAGCCTGCATCTCCAGGTCCATGGGGCAGGTGTGCTGCTGCTGCTTTCAGATTGGCTGCTGTGACTACCCCTGGCAGCCTCGCCTGGCCATCTCTGCTAACGTTCCAGAACAATAAAGACGCACCTCGGGCAGAGCCCCAGTGAAACATATGTGCCCAGTGTTTTCACAATCCTTGCCCTACACACAAAGACAGCCCCCAGCACTGAAGCCCCTACATGAGTCCCATCCAGGGACTGCCACGGCCTTCCCTGGGAGAACACAGTAGGGGGGCTGCCAGACCCGCACGGGACAGAAGGGAGGGGGGAGTTGGGGGGGGCCTCTCAGGCAGGCAAACAGCCAGGGCGTCCGCCCGTAATGAAGGCGCTTCCGCCGAAGGTCCGCCCGTAATGCAGGCGCTTCCGTCAAAGGTCCGCCCGTAATGCAGGCGCTTCCGCCCAAAGTACGTCTGCATAAGAGGCGCCTGTTTATGCATCACCTTCATCTGCAGAGCGCCCCTGTGTCCCTATCGGTCTCTGCAGACCCCTCTCTCGGAATCTGTCTCCCACCAGCCTTGTTGTCTGTCTGTCTGTCTCTGACCCACCCGTGCCCCTCCCCATAACCCCCTGTCTGCCTGCCTGTGTGTCTGCCTCCCCTCCCACTCCCTGATGATGGAGGCTGGCCACCCCCCACCCCGCCGTGAGGCGTCGTCGTCGCCCCATCTGGGGGTGTGATGAGCTGCGTGAGCCCTTCCCACTCGCAGCAGACAAGCCCAAGGCATCTCTCGGTCTTGGCCGGGGCACAGAGCAGAAGGCACGCCGGGATGCCTTCTTTGTGGGCATTGCCCCGGCCCTGGAGGCCCAGGGCTTCAGGCAGTGCACGGGCGAGTCATGTCAGAGGCAGTTCCAGACAGCATGCAACCCCCCTTGTGTGTGATGTTCCCACCCCCTCCTACCCTTCCCTCCCCCGCTCCCCCCCATGACTCCCACGTGCAGCCTCAACATGGCATGGTTGTGGCATCGCCTTCTGCAGGAGGGCGGGGACGGCCACTCTCCCCTGCAGCAGGTGGCTGATGCACAGGGTGCCCTGTGGCGGCTGGGCTCAGGCACCTCGCTCACCTGTCACCTGCCCTGCGCCCACCACATGACTGGCGTAACCCCCATGCCTGCAGCCGGCCCCTTTGCAACCGGGCTGCAGCAGACCCTATGGCAGCTGCCATGGATGGACGCTGACAAATGCAGACAGAGGCCTGCACATGCCCGAGCCAGACACGGAGCCTGCAGAGCCTGCCTGCCTGCCTGGGAGGTAAGTGTTGCCTTGATCCTGGGGTGGTGCTGGGCCACAGAAACTGCAGCCTGCCTAACTCAGGCATAACTCTGACTTAACTCAGACATAACTTATGTCGAACTTACGCTGAACTTAGGCCACTCTTATGCCAGACTTGCAGAGGATTTGGGTTGGAATGGGCTGTCAAAGGCAGAGAGAAGATGCTTGATGATGCCCGATTCACATGTCCGTGCTTTCCTTTGGAACAAAGGAAAATACTCACTTGCTATGGTACTATACCACATGATAGTGAATGTAAAGGTATCCCCTGCTCGAAAGCCAGTTGTATCCGACTCTAGGGTGAGGTGCTCATCTCCATTTCTAAGGCCGAAGAGTCAGCGCTGTCCAAAGACGCTTCCGTGGCCAAGTGGCTGGCATGACTAACAGAATGCTTCCGAGGCGTCGCTACAGTGGGGGCGGTACCATAGGTTTCGCACTGTGCTAATCCCCGCTAACTCTCCAGTACGAGGTGGCCCCACCCCCTCGCCATCGCAGCCATTCAGTGCGGCAAAGACAACGGGCAGGAGACTCCCTGCCCGTTGCCTTCGCTGCACAAAATGGCTGTGATGGTGAGGGGGCGAGGCCGCCTCGTACTGGAGAATTAGCAGGGATTAGCACAGTGTGAAAATTACGGTACCGCCCCCACCGTAGCGACACCTCTGGAACGTTGTTACCTTTCTGCTACAGCGGTACCTATTTTTCTACTTGCAATTTCTTGTTTTCGTACTGCTAGATTGGCAGGAGCTGGGACAGGAAACAGGAGCTCATTCCAGAACGCACCACTTGGGTCTCGAACTGCTGTCCTACAGACCTTTTGGTCTGCAGTTCAACGTCTTAGCCACTAAGCCAACGCTGCTCAGGTGATATCATATTGCTGATAACTATTTTCCTTTAAGGTGCAAACTATCTTGCTAATTCATGAGTGAGTGACATTTGCTTGTTGATTTTTTTTCCTTCCCCATTCAAACTGCTGGCCAACTTCCTATCCCATAGAGTTCATAGCATCTTTTGCCCTTTCTCCCGGCATCCTCAGTAACCTTTCAAAACCCTATTGTTATGTTTGAGGTCCTTCTTGCCATGGAGACAATGTAATTTCCACTCCTGAAAATGCAAATCAATGATTCGTGCATATTTGTACATTATTGTGCACTTCTGTAAATGCGGCTACCAGCCGCCACCACCCCTCCGAAAACATGGTTTCTATTGCTCCATGAAGGAGACTTGCCTCCAGCTTTGTTAGTCAATATAAATGTTTGTTTTACATTTTCTTTCTGTTGCACTGGATGCCTTTATGTAAAGGCTTTCGGGTGTATTTTCAATGCTGTGTGTAGGAGCTGGAAGATTATATATGTCTCTCCCCCCCCCCCCCGGGCATTCCTGTGCATACATTTGCCCCATGATTTAATTATACTGTACATTTATTTTCAAATGTAGTTCAATTAGACAACTTAAAAGCCTTCTCTTCAGGGAAATAATAACTACCAATTCCACTTCCCTTTCTTTCTGCCATCTCATGATTATACTCGAAAATTCAATGCAGTGTTGTCTCCTGGGTTCTGTTTGCATACTAAATGGAAATGCATATGAAGAACTTCCAGTTTTATACAGAAGTCTGCATTAAATTGTTGGGCTTGTCTCAGGGACATACTCTTAGGAGTACCCTACCCTTTCTTTCACTAACAATTAACTTCCAAGGAAAGTCAGTCTTCAAAGGTATCACCACCATAACCTCATCCCTCAGAGAGTGTGGTTGCCAAAGATGAATGGATAGAGGAATTCACTTTTCATTCAGCATCACGTCTTCAAAGGTAACTTCTGAAACTCCCTGTGAAAAAAGCAAGTGGGTTGATTCCAATTTGGCAATTAGTTTGCTGCTGATTTATAGTTCCTTGAACTCTGCAGGAAAGATATGTGAAAAACCCCTAAGAGATGTTGCCGGTCTTTTAAAAATGCTTTGCGGTTCTCTTGGAATTCTTCAGATGTTTCACCTGAAGCGGACTCCCCCAAATCCACTTCCAGTTATGAGGTTTTTGTGGCAACTCTATCTTGTAGTTGCAGGAGGGGGAACCAATGGGAAGTCAAGAGATCACACATAGATTTGGAGGATGCTACACTTGATTGTTACATCTACATTGTATTGTATTTTTTATGTTGTAAGCTGCCTTGGGTCCCTTCGGGGAGAAAGGTGGGGTAAAAATACTGTAAATAAATAAATCAATAAATAAATAATACATGGTCAATATATTATTTCAGTTTAGTTACGTTTCATGGAAGGTATGTAGGAGACATGCTCTTAAACAGAAGTACTTGGAGCTGAGCACATGCCTGAAGAGCAAAGAGCCAGACCAGTCTGTCGACCCAATCCTAAACTTACCTCCCACTGGCGGCACTCCTCTTCCGTTGGCACTGACTGCAGTAAAGCAGTCAGTGCCGGTCATCAAAGGCCCTCTGGCAGTGCACTACTCAATGTGCTGCTGAGGATGCCAGTGGGAAGACAACAGTGGATCCCCAGCCACCCACCAAATCAGGTAAGGTGATGGGGGTGTTGGGAGGAGGTGGTGGGAGGTCGGAACAGGGGCAGTGGTGAAATGAAGTGGGGATGGGGTGGGGGAGGGTGAAACGATGTGGTAACTGGGCAGGGGATGGGCGGATCATGTCCAGGAAGGGGGCAGGTTCAGTGGCAGCAGTGGCCACCAAATTGTAACCCCCTTCCTGGATCCAATCCCGTGGCGGAAGTCCACACAGACCTGCACCACTATTTAGCTAGCACAGGTCCAAGTAGACACCCATGCTATAGAGGCTTACCCCCCATGTAAGGGAATGGTTGTTCCTCCGCAACTGCCCCCGCACTTAGGATGCAGCAGTAGCTATTTTGGCGATGCTTCATCAGCATGGGGGGGGGGGAATAGGATCGGAATGTATTACTATTAGAAGGACATGGAGCCACAGATTTTCTGTCCAGGAAGGCCACCCTTTGGATGAAAACACCACACTTCTGATCTTGAGCCATGTAATCAATGCCCCTCCACTCTTTAATTAAGCCTGGAATTCAGTGCCCTGATTGGGATGGAGCTTGTTTATGGCTTAAATATTAATGTAGTTTTCACACCTCCAACACAGAGGTGAAGCTCTCCAGCTCTAAATCCAGCTGGAACAGCAGATTTAATGGTCATGTCCTTAGTCACTTCCCTGGATTCCTGAGTAGGGGAAGGCACTTTTAAAAAACAAAGAATAGGATTCTTTAGACAAAACTTATAACAACCCTTGGCTTCGAAGTCTCATGTTCTTTGTTCTCTGGTCTATATTCACAGTCCTGCCTTGCAGCTTGTTTGTGGAAATTTAACCTGCTGGTACAGTGTTATGCACCTCCACTCCACCCTCCCTTCAAGAACCACTGAGCCAGTTGGCACCCAGGATGGTATTATGCCCCACAACCCCTTTTCCATGTTGCTCTCTCTCTCTCTCTCTCTCTCTCTCTCTCTCTCTCTCTCTCTCTCTCTCTCTCTCTCTCTCTCTCTTGAGTGTCACTTGCTGAAGCCAACACAAACTGGTCTGCCAACTTCCCCAGATAGCTTCTCCCTCTATGCATCCTTGTTTTCTCCTTCCCTCCTTTTGGGATGAAAGGCAGTCCACCTCCCTTGCCCGCTATCTTCAGTGCTACGACCTCCCTTGCATGTGAAGGGCTTGCTTCATAGCCTGTTTCTGTAACCTCTTTTGACCAGAGAGATTTGCTTTGTCAGCCCTTTGCCACAGCAACCCCTGTAACATCACAATCCCCAGCTACAATAAAAGGGACAGGTAACCTTGGTACATGCCACAACCCCATTGCCAAGGATTATTGACCGGCCCCATTACCAAGGCCAGTCAGCCTAACCTCTGTTCCAGGGAAGATGGTGGAAAGCCTCATCAAGGATAAAATCGGAAAACATATAGAAGTACAATAGACTCAGCATGGCTTCTGCAAGGGTATGTCTTGCCTCACAAACCTTTTAGAATTACCGTATTGGTCTGAGTATAAGACTCACTTTTTTCTCCTAATTCAAGTTTTTAAACTAGGGGTGCGTCTTATAATCAGGCTGTTGCAATTTAATGCCAGTGATTTAATTAATTTTTTTTAATAGCACCAAACTTTAAGGGTGCATCTTATAATCAGGTACGTCTCATACACGGGACAATACGGTATTTGAAAAAGTCAACAGGCATGTGGATGCGGGAGAACCCGTGGATATTATAAATCTGGGTTTTCAGAAGGCATTTGACATGGTCCCTCATGAAAGGCTCCTGAGAAAACTCCACAGTCAGGGAATAAGAGGGCAGGTCCTCTTGTGGATTAGGAACTGGTTGAAGACTAGGAAACAGCGAGTGGGAGTCAATGGGCAGTTTTCACAATGGTGAGAGGTGAAAAGCAGTGTGCCCCAAGGATCGGTCTTGGGACTGGTGCTTTTCAACTTATTCATAAATGACCTGGAGTTGGGGATAAGCAGCGAGGTGGCCAAGTTTGCAGATGACACTAAACTTTTCCTGGTGGTGAAGACCAGCAGGGATTGTGAAGAGCTCCAGAAGGATCTCTCCAAACTGGGAGAATGGGCAGCAAAATGGCAGATGCGCTTCAATGTAAGTAAGTGTAAAGTGATGCACATTGGGGCAAGAAACCAAAATTTCACATACACACTCATGGGTTCTGAGTTGTCTGTGACGGATCTTGGGGTACTGGTGGACAGGTCAAAGAAAGTGTCGACCCAGTGTGCAACGGTTGTGAAGAAGGCCAATTACATGCTTGGGATCATTAAAAAAGGGATTGAGAATAAAACAGCCAATATTATTATGCCATTGTACAAATCGATGGTAAGGCCACATCTGGAGTATTGCGTCCAGTTCTGGTCGCCGCATCTAAAAAAGGATATAGCGGAACTGGAAAAGGTGCAGAGGAGAGCGACCAAAATGATTAGTGGGCTGGGGCATCTCCCTTATGAGGAAAGGCTACAGCGTTTGGGGCTCTTCAGTCTAGAAAAAAGGCGGCTCAGGGGGGACATGATTGAGACGTATAAAATTATGCATGGGATGGAGAGAGTGGATAGAGAGTTCTTTTCCCTGTCGCACAACACTATAACTAGGGGACATCCACTAAAATTGAGTGGAGGGAGTATTAAAACAGACAATAGAAAATATTTCTTTACCCAGCATGTAATTCATCTGTGGAACTCCTTGCCACAGGATGTGGTGATAGCACCTGGCCTGGATGCCGTTAAAAGGGGATTGGACAGATTTATGGAGGAAAAGTCCATCACAGCTTACAAGATATGATGGGGAAAAGCAACCTCCTGGTTGTAGGAGTAGGTTTTCTCTGTGCCAGGTACAAGGGAGTGGTGACTGGACACAGGTATCTTGTTGTCTTGTGTGCTCTCTGAGGCATCTGGTGGGGCCACTGTGTGATACAGGAAGCTGGACTAGATGGGCCTTTGGTCTGATCCAGCAGGGCTCTTCTTATGTTCTTATGATCCATCAAAACCACGCTATCTTTCCTCGTCTTGTCTTGTGCAGTCACGTTGGCTGTGTACTTAGCGATTGTTAATGTCTGTTTTCCTATGTGGATGAGTGTGTGAGGAAGGAAGGCTTTTCCCCAGACTGTTTCTGCCTTTTAACCTGATCATTGGAAGCTCCAGATTGGCAATAGGTTTCCTTTGGCTCAAGAAACTCAATTAACCCCCTTCTCCATCAAGTCTTCTCGAGGAACTAGGGGCAACGGTTAAGGGAATTTGTTCAGTGCATTGCTTATAGAGTGATTGGGCTTGAGAGTTGCTGTATCAAACAAGTGTGCATTAAGATATATTAATAAAATGACAAGTCAAATGGCTTGAGAACAAAGAAGCATAGAATTAAAACTGCAGCATATGCTTAAGCATTTATCTTATTTTATATCTGGGGATTTATTTACGTCCTGCTTCTGTCAAGCACTGCCTGCTTTAAAACAATATCCCACCTCTACCTGAATTCTTGAGAGTTTCCATCTTTACATGATTGGAAACTGACACTTGTGTCTGCTCTGATTTTTATTAATATACAGTAATTTAATTGAGTAAACACAGGAAATCAAGTGTGGTAATAGGCTTAACTACACAATCCATTTGGAATTTTAAGGATAGTCAATCTGTTAATTAAGTATTAATTAATTATTAAAAGCAAATGTGAGATTTAACAGCTGTTAGATGAGTTTGTTTTACATGCAGGCTAATTCCCACTGAGTCAGCGACTAAGACATCTGTTGGTATTTACTACGTCTCTTTGGAGTACAGACCACCTGTCTTGCTGGCCCTTTAACAGATTGATGATCCAGAGGCACTGTCATGTCGGGAATGAGTTGCATGACTGATGGATGAGAGTTCAAGCTTCTGTGTTCCCTGGAACGTCCATCTCTGACTTTACAATTGCTAAATAAAGCAAGCTTCAGATGATAATCAGGGCAGTGACTGTGGTATTATGGGATGCTTCAGATCTGATTCACACATTCACGTTCATTCCTTGAATTCTCTATATTTGAATAACTTATCCAGGGCATTTGGAAGAAATATGGCAACCTACTGGAGGTGGCTACCCAAAGGAGTCTTTTCCCTAATTTTTAATGGTTTTAAGTAGGGAGGATCTCACTAATTTGTTTGTGCTACAAGGTGCTTTTTTTCCTCCTGGTTGCCATATGTTACAAAACTAATAGCAACCACCAGAAAAGAAACAACAAAAGAAATCAAATTGTATGGCAATGAAAACAAATGCAGTAACTGAAACAAACAAAAAATCTTACAGACATCTGGATATATACAGTTGGACTTCGCTATCTGCGGGGGGTCCAGTCCAGACCCCCCACATGGATAACAAGGATCCGCGGATACTGGGGTCTGCTTTAAACACTGAAAAAGGGGGAAACTTTTTTTTAACCTTTTAGCAGCAAACCACGCCATTTTGAAGCATCTGCAGGGATTATGGATGCTTAATGACCCACTACGCGAAGGCTCTTCTCTCCTCCCAGCCTTGTCCCAGAATGCATCCTGGGGCAAGGAGGGGAGAAAAGCCTTTGTGTGACCCAGAAGTGGGTCGTTAAGCTTCCAGAAGCCGTGCAGAGGCTTCAAATCAGTGTGGTTTGCTGCTGAAAGGTTAAAAAAACCTGCTTCCCCTTTTTTCCTTTCTACAACAGACCCCCACAGGTCCAGGACCCGTATTGAGACAAATCAGTGGGTCCCGAATCCGTGGATATAAAGGGTCCACTGTATAAGGAAAGCAAGACAGATTTACTCTTTATATTGTCAGTATTTATGTTGTTTGCTTTTTAATTAAATCCAAAAAACACTTCGGAGGCATCAATTTATTAGGTTTTTTTTTCTCTATTATAGAAAAATGGGGGGATTCAGTGATGATAAGTAGCTAAGAGCCCAATCCTAACTCCCGATGCAACTGCACCAATGGGGCACACGCTGCATCCTGTGGAGGAGGGTGCACATGGAAACCTCCGCGTGGTAATGGAACTTTTGTTCCCTTACCTTGGGGTAAGCCTCTACTTCCCCAATGGGTCTCCTCCAATCTATTTCCCTGGTATAAGTTATGACTGTAAGGGAGAGGGAAGGGGATGGGGGATAGGATCCTGGTGCATGTTGCTGCTGCTGGGATCCAGCCCCCTCCCTAATCCACCTGCCTTCCACAGTTAAGTTAGTGAATGTCCAACTAAAAAGGTCAGCGTTGGAGCACCTTACCCTAACCTCATACATTGAGAACCGCTGGTTTTTAGACCATAGGTCATAAAAAATATCATGCAGTATTTACGAATAAAATGTAAAGGGACAGTTCACCTGGACAATCATTTATCATTAAGCACTCTACCACATTCTCCAGAAAGTATTTTTGGCATTTCTCCATTGCCTCAAATGAATGTTTTCGTTTTTGTGCCAATTTCTGTTTTCCGTAAGGAATTGAATATTTGCATGTTTTGTTTTCCATTGGCTTGACCAATGAGCTATATGAGAAAGAAGCTATTTCTGACATCTGTGTCATATCTCCTCATAAATATAACAAGACAACAAGTATTGAGCTAAATCTACAACTGTACCTTCCTGTACAAAATACAGTATATACAAAGTTTCAAACTGAATGGAATATTCCTTTCGCTCCCATCTAGAACTACAGAGGGCTTCTGCTGAAACCTTAGGGGGTGTGTGTGAGAGAGAGAGAGAGAGAGAGAGAGAGAGAGAGAGAGAGAGAGAGAGAGAGAGTCCTCTTAAACAGAATCTTTGTGACATCCGTTAAGATAGCTTTCATAGTCATGGTTGAATTAAATATGCATCACAATAGCCTCAGAGTTCAAGGATAAGTCAGACTGCACCAAAATGTCTTTTAGCCGACTTTTTAAAGGCCAGTTCAGCTGATTGCATATCTGAGAAATAAACTTAACAAAAGCCATATGATTGAATTAAGCATTTGGTCTTTTGAAGCCACACTATCCCTTTCAAAGAGTTATATAATTCATCTCCCATGAGAGAAATTTTGGGTCATCTCCCTTCTTTCATTTGGGTCATCTCCCAATATCACTGGTACCTTCGCTGACCAGAATTATACATGACAGCAGGGCCTCGGAGAGGAATTTTATCAGGGGGCACGAAGTTTCTCTTGGGCCCCTTCCCAAAGGGGGAGGGGGCAGAATAGGGCAGGGGAGGGCCGCAATGGCCGGAAATATCTCTGGCGCCCAGGTCTACCAGGCTTCCCAAAAGGAATGTTTTAGCTCCACAAACTCAGCAGATACGAAGGGTTCTATAATTGACCTCCAAATCGAGGTTTGCCCCTTTCCGGGTCCATTAGGCCAAAATCCTCAAATTTGTTTTTCAGCATTTGGACAGGTAAAAAACCAAGTGGCTATCTCATCGGGCCTGAGAGATATCGAGGAATCCCTGAAAATGCATTGTACCCTTTTTCGCCCCCTTCTTAGCGGGCGCTTATGTCACGGAAGGAACGTGCTCCCCGAATTTCACGTACCTAAGTCCAGGGGTTTGGGCAGGGCAGTGATGAGTCAGTCAGTCAGTCAGTCAGTCAGTCAGGACTTGTTCTTTCATATATAGAGATTAGGTTAGCATGGGATTAAAAGCCATCTAAAAACTACAAAAATATCTTTATGTTAAAAGCAAGAGCAACCCAAGCTGCTTCGATGTTGAAAGTGACAATGTGACACTTTCATCCTCACAGCAGCTTGGGTCACTCTTGTCACCAGAAGAAGTTCATAGATTTTGAACGAAATGTTGTGACTTTTATCTCTGTTTTTAACCAGTTTTTTAATTGTTTTTAACATAAAAGATATTTTTGTAGTTTTTACATGGCTTTTAATCCCGTGTTAACCCAATCTTTGTATGGAATAGCCAGCCATGACATTTTTAGATCACTGCTTTTTTGTTTGCAGGAATGCAGTAGCATAGCTAGAGGGGGTGTTGTGCGCTAAGTGGTGCAAGATGCTTCAACGTACCATGTAAGCGACCTTTTCCACTCACTAACAGAGCCATTCTGGGCAGCAATGGCAATGTGCAGGAGACTCTGTTTGGTTCGGTGAGCGCCTGTGCATTGCCGTCACTGCCTGGAATGGCTCCGATGGTGAGTGGGAGGGGCCACTTACACAGTGAGTTGCAGCATCTTGCGCCATTTAGTGCACGGTCCCTCTTTAGCTATGCTACTGGAGGTATGTTACATTTTTCCAGAAGAGCATTCCATAATGTGAGCCTCCACCTGCTCCGACTTGAACTGATTAGGAGAACTAGGCTTACATAGTTCAAGACGTGATCTGAAGGTGCAGGATACAGCCACTTTGCTATGGCTGAGCAGGTCTAGGTCTGGTCAGTGCCCCGATAGGTAACTGCCACAGAACCCTGTGTATTGATATACTGTACAGTGAGTTCCATGAAGGAAGAAAGTGGAGGTTATTAGTGTAAAAAAATAGTGTGCATAATTTTTATTTGGCAAGACAAATTCATACAAATACCAGACAAATTCATGGAGAAATGTCTCTCAGCCTCTCTGAACAGCTAAATTAAACCTCTGCATAAATGCCTTTGGATAAAAGTATGAGACAATCCACAGCAGTAGGTCTTCCCCTTCTGTTTGTAAATTGTCAAGAGGCATCTGGCTGGCCAACCAGGTGGCTAGACTAGATGACCTCTTGGTGACCTGATCCAGCCTAGCAGGTCCTGTGTAATTATAGATACTAGATTTTTGTATCTTTTATGCATGCACATCTCCTTCTCTGAAAAGACACGACAGGATAAAATAAATTTTAAATCCTTTTTTAAAAAAAAAAAATAATAATAGCAGAAGCTCCAATAACATGTACAAAAGATGGGGTTTGACACCCTTCGTTTTCCTAAGAATTAAAGAGGAAAGACCGTGACAAGCAAATAGATGGAATGTATGAGATACTGATATCCTAACCTCTCTTTAACTATTTATTTATGAAAGGCACTTCACTGTCAAATTTCTAATTCTGTGTTGATAGCAGTGTGGAAATTTGCATGAAATGACATTTTGATTAGAGTGCTCAAATCGGTGCACCTTTAAAACTTTGCCATTTATTGTGTATGCAAAGTCTTCTGGTAAAATGTCCCATTTCCATTTCCCTCTGGAATCCTTGGTGATCAGGTAGGAAAGAGTAACTATTTTTTTCCTCTTCAACCAAATTCTAGTCAGGTACCAGAAATGCTAATGATAACAACTGTATTATACACCAGCTGCTTAGTTCTGGGGCTCAATATTATGATTTGCAACTGAAGTTACAGGAAAACCTCTGGGGTTTCTGCTGTGTGTGTGTGTGTGTGTGTGTGTGTGTGTGTGTGTGTGTGTGTGTGTGTGTGTGTGTGTGTTCTCTTTAAAACCCAAAAGATCTGTCTGCTTCCCATCTGCAGGAAGAAGGAACGATACAGGTAGTAATGGCCAGTAGTGTAGCTAGATGGGGCATCAGAGCCATTCGGACAGCGAAAGACATTTTGCACCGCCGTGTAGCGCCGTGCAGCACTTACAGCGCTGCCCCCCTCTAGCTGCACGACTGGTAATGGCAAGAACTGTACTGGGAACCGCATATAAAACACATGAATCTCAAGCGCTGAAATTGGCTTCCATAAATGTCTCCTTCCCTAGCTATGATGTATGTAGAGTTACAGTGCAACCCCATCCACATCCATTTATTTGGAAGTAAGTCCCATTGGGTTCAGTGGATTTTACTCCCAGGTTAAGGTGCATAGGACTGCAGCCTTAGTCTGCGTCCCATTCAAGCAGCACAAATGAAATCACTTTCTGGGAGAGTAAACACACAGAATCAATTTCATTCTGCCCTTCCTCTCCTAACAACTGATCAATATTATTCTCAACAGCTTGACCAAGTTGGCTTGCTAGGTGGCAAATAGAAACTAAGGTGTGTGTGTGTGTGTGTGTGTGTGTGTGTGTGTGTGTGTGTGTGTGTGTGTCTTGTGTCTCTACAGAACCTACAGCACTGACTCCCTGGTTAATACAAATGCACACAAGGATTGCAGCTAAAGGATAGTTTAGCTCAAAGGACAATTTAGGAAAAGACATGCAGCCCAGTGGCATCGCTGGAGGTGAGGCAGAATGCTAAGTTACGCACCGCGCTGACCCTCCATTACTCACCAGCACAAGGCGGCCCCGCCCCCTCGCCTTCAGAGCCATTCAGTGGGGCAAAGGCAATGCACAGGGAGTATCCTGCGCATTGCCTTCGCCTCACTGAATGGCTCAGAAGGCGAGGGGGCGGGGCCGCCTCGAGCCAGTGAGTAACGGAGGCCAGCGAAGTGCAGAACTTAGCGTTCCGCCCCACCTCCAGCGATGCCAGTGATACAGCCCAATCCTATTGGGCTGCCCCACTGTTAGAATATGCATTCTTCCTGCACTGGCTGCTGAAAAGCAGCTGTAAACACACTCTGGCAGTGCACTGAGTAGCTTGCTGCTGGAGCGCCGGCAGGAAGGCCGAAGCATTCCCAAGCACGTCACCAGATCACTGGCCACCCACTGGAGCAGGTAAGCCAGTGAGGGAGGCAGGAGGGGGGCAGGAGGGGTGGAGAAGGGCAGAACGGGAGCAGAGAGGGAGCGAAACTGAGTAGGGAGGGGAGGGGAGGGGAGGAAAGGGGGTGGAGAGGCTGCAAGAGGGGTCGGATCCAGCAGCAATGGCAGCAATGAACCTGTCTCCTCTGGCAGCAGTCTCCCTGCCCCCTTTCCTCGGACTTGCACCAGTGAAACTGGGGGGGGGGGTAAGGATAGGATAGGGCTGTTAGAATCATAGAATCGTAGAGATGGAAGATCATCTAGTCCAGGTCATCCAGTCCAACCCCCTGCCTATAGCAGGAAATCCTCCTAGAGCATCTCCAGCAGATGCTGTTTTAATAATTTTATTCCAAAGTTAGGATTAAGTACAAGCTTAATGGGGTTTGATCCAATAAAGCAGCTGGGGCTCAGGGCCTCTGAGAGGGGGGTTAAGGGGGTAATTTGTACCTGGGCCCAGGGCGAAGAATGGGTCAAAAAGGGGGCCATGGAGCAGAACAGAGGGGGCCCAGGAGCCAAATTCATATGTAGGAAAGGGGCCCAAAAGAACGTTTGTACCCCCTGATAAAATTCCTCTGAATGGCCCTGCTGGGGCTGCATGTAGATAACCCCCAACAGGTGCAATTCTGTTAATCATCTGCTTGTCAGGAAAGGAGAGTGGGTGTGTGGGTGTCTAAATCCAGCCCCTTGTTTCTCTTTCCAAACAGCTTGATTTGATGGAATTTCAGCTTTGCTTAAAGGGCTATATGAGTGTAGCCCCACCAGCTATTGGATCAGGAAAGAGGATCATGTATGCATCATCTGTTTGCAGGCACCATTCCCCATCCAGCTAAGAATATGGATGTGG
The DNA here is from genome assembly GCA_026170595.1 of Plestiodon gilberti rubricaudatus. Taxonomy (NCBI): domain Eukaryota; kingdom Metazoa; phylum Chordata; class Lepidosauria; order Squamata; family Scincidae; genus Plestiodon; species Plestiodon gilberti. The sequence goes on along the minus strand of JANXHW010000004.1, from coordinate 82,471,417 downwards.
AAGCCTGCTTCTGAGAGCTGGTAGCCCTTAGCTGGATAGAGGGTGTAAATGTTTAATGATACTTTTGAAACACTACCTATTTAAAGCTTATTAGTCTTTCCAGAGTTGGTACAGTTGTTTGCTTCTCATAAACATTTGTACCCTTTGTGTCTTTGACAGGCACATTCATTTAAAGTGATACATTTGCAGTGGATGACAACTAATTTGAAGACGAAGCATAAATATAAGTTATGATGAAAGTGATTTTTTTTCCTGAGGGTAGACAAACTGTATTGATTGTATTTCATGATGATCCTTGCAGTAGAAATATTTCTGAAGCAGACAACTGTTTAAAATTAATTGTTGACACTAACTGTAACTAATTTAGCTTCCATTATGTAGATTTAATTGTAATTTTTTCCTTAAAAAAAGGAAACTCCAGTATGCTAACAGAGAAAGCCAGCATCTGATTGACAATGTTGTGTTTGCCATGAAAATAAATATGTGCTATAAATCAAATAAATGGCTTTATAGTTGAAAGTTTTTGCAGCCAGATGAAAGCTATATAAATTTAACTTGCAAATTTAATTTTTCAAAGCTGTAATTACAGCTTAGTAATCAATGCCTATTTACGCAAGGACTACTGTGTCATTGTTAGTCGCTGATCACTTTGTGGAAAACAGACTTTATTAGAAATAAGTTTGTGTTTATGCATGATGGAATGCTTTGTAGTTGTTTTTTAAAAAGATCATTGCTACACTTGACTCGATATGTGCCAAGTTTGCCAGTTTGCACCCAGGGGTGTCGCTACGGTGGGAGCGGTACCGTAAGTTCTGCACCGTCCTAGTCCCTGTTTTCTCCCCGGTACAAGGTGGCCCTGCCCTCTCGCCGTCAGAGCCATTCAGGGTGGCGAAGGCAACAGGCAGGGAGTCTCCTGCCTGTTGCCTTCGCCACCCTGAATGGCTCTGACGGTGAGGGGGCAGGGCCACCTCGTATCAAGGAGTAAATGGGGACTAGGATGGCGCGGAACTTACAGTACCGCCCCCACCATAATGATGCCTCTGTCTGCACCACAAGGCCCTGTTGCTTGAGCCCAGGCAAGCTCTTTTCCCAGGCAAAGGTCAATCTCAGGCCACACTTAGGCTCCCACTGGGCTCCATGCCTTTACTTCTGGGTTCCATCCCAGAACTAGATTTCCCCCCATTTTTAAAAGGTTGGTAATTTAAACTCATGAATGGGCAGCCCAATCCTAGCCAAATCCCTCCCCACTGATGCAGCCGCACCAATGGAGCACTCTCTGTAACCCTAACCCTTTTTACATAAAATTCTTGAAAACAAATCACATCTTATTTAAGTCTTTTCAAATAATAAAGCATTCTTTTTCTTTTATTCACAAAAGGGTTAACTAACTTTTCCTTTATCATCTAAAAGTCTTAATTTCCACTTCAAATATTTTAAATTTATTAAGTCAACCCATTTTTTCGTCTTCAGTTTTGTTAATTTTCCATCATCAAAATTTTTCCATCACTCTTTATATGAGTTTCTTAAAAACAAGTCATATCTTATTTATTTATTTTTAATAATAAAACATTTTTCTTTTTGTATAACTAAGTCTGCTAGAAATCTTATAAACAACCCAAATGACATACATGCACATATGGGTCCATAACTTGGCATTCTATTAAATAACAAACACAGTATGTAAAACAAGGAGATACAATAAAATACAACAAAACCAGGAACTAAGTGAACTCTAACTGCTGATTAGATTCCACCTTCTATGCGTCTACACGTCTACCTTCTACCACACAACATCTAGTGTGAATAGGACATTGCATATAAATTTGACAGATTTGACAGAGGTCTGGTTTATGGGACTGATTTCCAAAAAGAGTCAGGAGAAATTGCTCAAAAAAGAGTCTTTGCTTGGTTGAACATTGGCACAGGATGACATCAGGTGTCAGCCACATCAAGCATTGGCTGGCGTTCTTCACCCATCAGAGGGTCCACTTGGCTGGGTCAATTCCTGAACCCTCTGTACAGGTTGGAGCCCATGTACCAGTAGAGCCTCCAGCAACCTGACACTGGCACTGCGTCCATGTGAAGCACCCGTTTCAACTGCATGGTGGTAGGGAGAGGGGCACCTGAGCATGTAATAGGTGGTGTTATAATGCATGGGGAGCAAATATCCATCCTCAACTTTGTCTGTCCACTTCTTCACCCCTCGGGGGCAGGGAGATGTCTCTAGTGTGTTGCTCTACAAAGCACTACACACAGAGCTAGTGTTCATCTGTGAACAGCAAGATGCCATGCCATATTTTCACTGAGCTTCCACTGGGAAGTACATATATAAATGCCCTGTTTTCCACTTCTTACTAGAGAGAGGTTTGGAAAAGGCAAATGGACGAATGGCAACATGTACGTTCCAAGCCTATTTCATGAGTTGGCAACATATACCCCATGGGTACAGAAATATACTTGAAAATATGATAATGAAGTGAAAGGAATTAAAGATAGCCCAGATTCATTATGGTTTTTTTCTCTTTCAGCATTTAAACATATGATTTATTTATTTATTGACAGATTGCTAGACAGGAAGGCAGGATAATACACATTAAACAAAAGTAGATGACCTACAATATATCTACCACTTATAGTCTGGCATCTCCTGAACTTGGTAAAAAAAAAGGTAATGCAAACTGCACAAACTAGACTAACAGCGCAATCCTGCACAAACTGCAACGCCATCGCAAATGTGCTGTAAAACACCTTCGCGGACTCTAGAGTAAGGGCACAAGTAAACCACAAGGCTGGCAGCCCTTACTCTGCTGCCGGATTGCCATAAGATATCCCCCGGCGGGCGCGGGGGTGGACCAGGCAGCAAGGGAGGGGGGATATTGGCCGAGCCGGCCCGTGAGGGGGAGGGGATGGCAGCTGCCATATCCCCGTCCCCATTCCGGCTGGTGTGGCCTTTACACAGCCTCCTCTTACTTCCGCCAGCTAAATAGCTGGCTGAAATCTGAGGAGGCCCATTGGGGTGGGCCACGCTACACCGGGGGAAGGGGTCGAACATCCCCTTCCCCCGAGTAGAACTCCAGGCCGATCGAGATTGACCCAGAGCAAGGATAGGATCCGGCGGGCAGCCTGGACCGGCTGCCGGATAGTTAGGCAAGATTGCTCTGTGACGATCACAATCACAAAAGCTTACTGATATGTACTCGGGTATGCAAATTACCTGCAACACTCTACAGAAGCTGACTGTCCCTGCCCTTCATTTTCTTCCTTCCAATAAAGATAGATAGGACTGCATCTTTATATCAAGGTTTCTAAATTAATATACAAACTATCTTTGTTGTAATGTAAAAGACGCATTTCGTATAATTGGAGATCTAGCTCCTGGCACATCATGCATGACTGACAACCATGTAATTCTAACCGACGCTTCGTGAACACTATGTCATTTATTTTCCTTCGGTCCACTTATATTCAACTAACTGTCCTTCATTTCTTCAATATGAATACATTAGTATTAGTTCTAATATACTATTCTTGACATCTATTCACCTTAAAGAGGAAGGGAGGAAGGGAGGTTTAAATTTGATGGAACATTCAAAATGTAGGGAGATTAGTTGATAATGTTAATTAGTTAAAAGAACGTCTGGTTTCTGGGCCTATGGCCTGTAGATGGTGTGTTACTCTCTTTCCGAGGTCCCAGGTGAGATGATCCCATACGTCACATCAAAATAATCCAATTTCCTTCTGAGATCTTTGTTATTTATTTAAAAAGTACATCGGCCATCTTTCTACTCCAACATGGCCACGCTTACACTTGCAGTAAAAAGACAAGTGAAGAGCCAAACAAAGCGCCACCACAAGCGGAACAATGAAGTCAAATAAAACTTCACAAAATGGAAACTAACCAACAGCATGTACAGAAATAAAAACACAGCACAGCAGTGTAATTCATGATGCACATTGGGGCAAGAAACCAAAATTTCACATATACACTAATGGGTTCTGAGTTGTCTGTGACGGATCAAGAGAGAGATCTTGGGGTGCTGGTGGACAGGTCGATGAAAGTGTCGACCCAGTGTGCGGCGGCTGTGAAGAAGGCCAATTCCATGCTCGGGATCATTAAAAAAGGGATTGAGAATAAAATGGCCAATATCATTCTGCCTTTGTACAAATCGATGGTAAGGCCACATCTGGAGTATTGTGTCCAGTTCTGGTCACCACACCTCAAAAAGGATATAGTTGAATTGGAAAAGGTGCAGAAAAGAGCGACCAGAATGATTCGTGGGCTGGAGCACCTTCCTTATGAGGAAAGGCTACAGCGTCTGGGGCTTTTCAGCCTAGAAAAAAGGCGCCTGAGGGGGGACATGATTGAGACGTATAAAATTATGCATGGGATGGAGAGAGTGGATAGAGGGAAATTCTTCTCCCTCTCGCACAACACCAGAACCAGGGGACACGCACTAAAATTGAGTGGAGGGAGAGTTAGAACAGACAAAAGAAAATATTTCTTTACCCAGCGTGTAATTCATCTGTGGAACTCCTTGCCACAGGATGTGGTGATGGCATCTGGCCTAGATGCCTTTAAAAGGGGTTTGGACAGATTCATGGAGGAAAAGACCATCACAGGTTACAAGCCATAAGCAACCTCCTGGTCTTAGAAGTAGGTTTTCTCTGTGCCAGGTGCAAGGGAGTGGCGACTGGACACAGGTATCTTGTTGTCTTGTGTGCTCCCTGAGGCATCTGGTGGGGCCACTGTGTGACACAGGAAGGTGGACTAGATGGGCTTTTGGCCTGATCCAGCAGGGCTCTTCTTATGTTCTTATGTTCTTATGGTCAAAGGCAAGTCAGAGGAGACAAAAACCAACTTTACTGCCCACTTAAAAATCGGGTCCTCCTTATGTGGGGACTGAATTCCATCACTAGGGTGCTGTCACCAAAAGGGTCCTCTCTTTTCTTGCCTCCTCTTTCCAGTTATGTTAGTTCTGAATATATTTGGCAGGTGTTCGTTTTTCAAATTAGTTCTCTCTTGAAATAGGGTTTTTAGACTTTTCCTCTCTGGTGGGAACGGCCAAGGGACAGATGAGAAGGAGACTCCCTCCTTTGCCTTTTGATTGCAACATTGTTTTTAAGGATGTTTTCAACAATTGCTTGCAAAAAAAAAAAATTGGTTTGAACTTTGAAGCTATTTTCCTGCAACAAAGAAGGAAGGCTGCCAGGCCTGATCAACAGCATATGCCAGATAATAGTACAACAGTGATCATGATTTTATCTTTCGAAACTTTTTTTAACATTTGCTTACTTCAAAATGCCTGTAAATTTTGATTTCCTTGAATAAATCATGTATTAATTAAGTACATTCTCAGCTTGCCACGACCTGTCCAAATTACAGAATTTAAAAGAATCATCTTGCCGGGAATCTCTGTCATTTAATAAAATATTAAAGTGTTAAATCATTAAAATATCCAACGGTCTTTACGTTTCGCTGCTAATATTAGTGGCATCCTCAGAAGAAAGTTAGAATTACGATAAAAAAAATTGTCCTTGCAATCACACTGACTGGAAATGCACTTACTACAAAAAACCCCACTATGTCGCATATCACCCGGATGTGTAAATCAGCTGATAAGGTAAAGGTAAAGGTATCCCTTGACAATTAAGTCCAGTCGTGTCCGACTCTAGGGAGCGGTGCTCATCTCTGTTTCAAAGCCGAAGAGCCAGCGCTGTCTGAAGACGTTTCCATGGTCATGTGGCCGGCATGACTCAACACCGAGGCGCATGGAATGCTGTTACCATCCCGCTGACACGGTACCTATTAATCTACTTGCAATTTCTTGCTTTCGAACTGCTAGGTTGGCAGGAGCCGTCACACGGATTTGAACTGCTGACCTTTTGATCAACAGCTCATGGTTCAGTGGTTTAACCCACTGCGCCACCCGCTGTTACTAGGTGTTAATTATCTCTGGAAAATGATCTTCTAGTCTGTGTACCCACCGCTGGGGAAGCAATCCAAAAAACTCAGCTACCTCCCCAACCATGCGTACCACGAAAGGGGGGAAAACAAAACAAAATATCGGCCACATGATCACGGAGGCATCTTCGGACAACGCTGGCTATTCGGCTTTGAAATGGGAATGAGCACCACACCCTAGAGTCGGACACAACTGGACTTAATTGCCAGGGGTCACCTTTACCTTTACCTATGTTCAATAGGTTAAGATAGCTGGGGGGGAAGAGTTGTTCCTGAATGCCACTTGGGCCTCTGAGATCCATCACTGGTTGCTGACGTCTTCAGATAGAAAATCTAAGGAAGTAAGGTTGAGAAAGATCCCTTGCTAGAGGCCTTGAAGTGTTGTCATCAGCTGAAGAAGGTGTCATGGATGAGACAAATCAATGGTCTGATGCAGTTCCACATGTTCAGGCCAAAAGATGCCTTTGTTCTTTTTGCTGTACGTACCTCAGGAGTTGATTGGATGGTCTAATGCTTGATTCGAAAATAGCAAAGATACATAAAGGTTTATATCATAGATGCCTTCAGTCTTAAATTAAGGAAGACAAGACACAAGCTTATGCAAAACCAAATGTAGTTGAGACAAAGCAATTTTCCCCGTGGGCAGCCTGATCCTCTCTAAAGTTAGAGCGGCGGAGCGCACGCTCCACCACTTTAGCCATCGCAATGTGCCATAAAGCATGTTTGAGATGACTCTCGAGTAAGGGCTGCCGGCATGGAGGCCAGCAACACTCACTCCACTGCCTTCCAGACCCAGCAATCACCGGCGGAGGTACGTCCTGCGCGAGTCGGTGCAGGGGTGGGGGGAGGGTGGCCATTGGCTGGGCCGAGAGAGGGTGGGGATATTGGCAAGCTCTGCCGATATTACTCAAGCTACAGAAGTATAGCTGACGTACTTCATAGCTGACGTACATCTGAGGAGGTCCATAAGGCCCCAGCCAGCTTGTACCCGGGGAAGGAATGAACATCCCCTTCTCCCAAGGTGCTCCCAGGCTGCCCTTTAGATCGGCCGCGTATCCTTACGCAGGATTGTGCCGTAAATGAGATTCTTTTAATTCAACAAATCACATTTGCCTATCCAAATCACATGGGGTAGCAAACAAAATCTTTGCTTTGTGCTTTCAAAGTCTTCCTGCTTATTTACCAATCTTCATATTTTAATTAGTATTTCTAGCACTAATTGCATTTTTTCCTTATATTTAGAGGGGTAACAGACACATATGGAATTATCAGTCCAATGTGAAATTCATGAGGTGCCGGTTCTTCTATAAATATAGAAATCCAGTAATTGGCACCAGGGGAAAACCCTTATGAAATCTCCAGGCACTCCTTGGGATTTGAAATTAACTGTGTTAAAGCTGATGATCCATGTCATAAATTAACATTTTGGGGAGTTAGAATATGGCTGGCTAGGGACAAGATGTGCTTTAAACTTCAGAATAATATTTGACTAAATGAAACTTGGCCACTGTGGACCACAGAGGATAAAACAACAGGCATCAAGATTCCTATTTTCCTGGGAGTAAAGCCCATTGAACACAATGGAGCTTACTTCTGAGTAGTAATGCCAAAGTAGCAATGTGGCCGAAGTTCACCTATTTGGCAAACCTTTTAAGGCTACAATCCTATACAGACTTACCTGGGAGTTAATCCTATTGAATTCAATAGAGTTTACTTCTGAGTAGACACGCATAGAATTGCGTTCTTCAAATATTTGTTCAAAAGATGGAAGTATTTGAGCAATGTTCAGTATTTGAGTGTCTTCCTAGGTTTCCTATGTAACAGTGAATGGATATTATAAAAGTTATGATTTTCAACATTTTATATATAAAGAGTTTGATTTTAACCAAACCAGCTAACGATTCATCAGTATGACAGCCTGTGTTTTTGTTCTCCTATAAAATCTCCTTGTCCTGTGACCAGTGGCGTCGCTAGAGGTGGGGCGGAACGGTAAGTTCCACACTGTGCTAGCCTCCATTTACTTACCAGTATGAGGTGGCCCCGCCCCCTCACCGTCGGAGCCATTCAGTGCGGCGAAGGCAACGTGCAGGAAGTCTATTTTACATTCTTGTATGTCTGTAAGCTGCCTTGGGCGTCCACATAAGAGGAGGAAAGACATAGTAGAAGTATATTAAATAAATATGAATATATAAATAGCACAGTCCAGCTACAGCTGAATCATTCAGTTCTGCTGCTTCTGTAGCTTGATTTTCAGAGTGTTGCTGGTGTTTCAGAGTGTTTCAGAGTGTTGCAGATGTGAAGAAGAGGTTGTGCATTGTCAAATGTTGCTCAAAATTCAATATAAGCAAGAGTTGCACCTTCCACCTCTGTTTTCTGACGCATAGTTTTTGAAGATTTTGCCAGAAGTTGCCCTCCATAAGTATTGCTCTTCTCTTTCTGTTCTCCCTTGTGAACATTTCTTTTCCATTTTCACTTCAGTCTGTTCAGTGGCTATTGTCTTAAGGTGACACCTGAAATGTCACATTTGCTGTCAATGGGGTGCTGTAACTTGTACTTTGACTTGCACTAAAAGCAATCTTCAACAATTGTGTCAAAGGCAGCATATGCTTTGTTCATAATTCATATTGCTGCCAGAAGAAGAAGAAGAAGAATTATTAGTATCTTAAAATTTTATGACATTTGGAGGAGGATATTAAAAAAAATGCTTAGCAAATCTGACTTTATTGCATTTTGAAAACTCAACTTACATTTGGACTTAAGTAATAATTAGCATTTTATTTTACTGGCATCGGCTTGCTGCTATAATATATCTGATAATGTAATTCCAAAGTTCAGTGGCACTCAAAATCTTAATTTAAACTTTCAGAAAGTCTTCCAGTTAAACTAATGTGCAGTTTGGGGAAAGATGTACTATTACAGAAGCAGCAATGTTAAGGATACTGAAAAAGTTCACAGCTACCTTGGAAAAGTAGGCAGGTAGAGTTATCAAAGTATTGAATAGATGTATATAATGTCATACAATGGGTAGGCATTTCCCATAAGACCTCCGCTTCAAAACATTAGTCAGTACAAAACCGGCAGATGGTTCAAATCTAAGGACAAACCCTTGCACTGTTTTGTGCCTTGGGTGAATGTGATCAGATAACTGACAGAAGAGGAACTGTCCATTCCACAGGCCGGTCATAACCAACTACCAGCTGACCCTTTCCTTCTCCACGTTTATCAGCAGCCAGATATCTCGTAATTGCAGTGGGAGAGTGAGGCAACAGGTCTTGTTCATTGGCCAGCTCAACCTAACTGCCAGTTAGTCATGACCCTCCCAGAGCAAAAGTCACTGTGCAGCTGACAGGAGAGTAAGTGCCATACTTTCCCCTTTTCATACTCTGACTCATTTTATAAATTACTTTGACCCATTTGTATTTTACACCTTTTGTGTCCGCCACCTTGAATTTTTCTGTCAAAAAGGAGAATAGGATAGAATTATGAAAAATGATGAATATATGATATGAACATTCTTGCCAAAGTAGGTTCTACATTCACTCTAAGAGTCCATTTAAGTCTGAAAAAGCCAAAAGTCTTGATTAGCCAAACGATGGGTTCAACCAACAGCTATATTTGTGTGACGTCAAAAAAATAATATTTCCTCTGTATTCTAATCATGTCGCAATGGTGTCACCGGCCAATATTTCCACTGATTCCAAATGATTTAGAATTGTAGTCAACATTTCATTTCCTTTAAACATTTACCCAGGCACCTCCCTAATAAAAACACGACAGACAGTGGCTTGGAGTTAAGGGTCACTTTATTGAATTAACAAACAACCTGCAGCAGGGCAATAACTAAACACCCCCCTGGCGTGCGGTACTAGCATGGGCGAAACGGTTCTAACCGTCTGCCTCCCCCTTGTTCTAAATGGGCATGACATCCTGGCTCAAGCCACACTCAGTCCATGACCAAGCTGCCTATCACTGCCAGCCTCAAGGGGCCGAGGCAGCTGGAGAGCGCAGACCACCCCAGTAAAAATCTCTAAGGTGGCCTTTGCTACTCCAGCCTGGGGCTGTGCCAGCCTGCCTCACCGATCCGCTCCGGCATCGTCTGAGCGGTTCTGGCTCACCCCCTGACTTTGCTTACCTCAGGATGTATACCGAATAGCCCTCCCTGGCTACCCATCCGCACGCCACCTACCATTGAGCAAGTGACCTAAAATTGAAACATCTTAAACAGAAAAGCTGCCCCCACTCAGCCTCAGACTGGGGTAGACGAAAAACCTCCAGCCAAAGTCCAATCAGGCTAAAGGAAAAAAATCCTACCCGGCCCCCATTAAAGGGCACCAGCTAATCTCAGTCTGAAGACCGGGAGGTAGGGCAGGCTCAAAACTCTGGAAAGGACTGAGGAGAGCGAGTGCAGCACGCTCGCTCCACCCTCCCTCAATCCTGCCCAGAGATACAGAAGCCAATCGGCTGCTGCCACCTTCCAGCCCCTGCCTGTCGGAGCAAGGAGGGGCTGGGCAACTTGGCGACGGCCCTGCGAAGCAGGCTGCCGCATTTTCCACCACCAATAATTGTAGATCAAACGTCTCATGAAGGACTGGATTTAAAAATGCTTTGTACCCCAACCCTTGGCCCTTTCTGCACCTTCTTGATGTCATATGCCCCCATCTGCATGATTACTCATGTTTCCCCCACCCCAGCTTTGTGAATAATGCATTTGTATAAGATCTAGAGGCAGTTCAATAAAGAGCTGACTGAACAAGAGCATTGAATATTTGACTGAAGTGATCCAATACGATTTCAGTGGATAGAATTACTCATGAAATAATGAGGAGGGTTCTACTAAGTTGAATGCATAGTTTATAAATCTAAGATGAATCTATAGTGTTGGAGTTTATACATTTTAAAACAATTGTCATGGGGCTCCTTTGGAGCCATGGACACTTCTGTCATCCAATATTTTACAGATGAAAATAGGGATATGCTTTAACACCCCTATTTTCATACCAAAATGAACTAGGAGCTCTCCACCTACTCTGTAAAGCCTCTCTGCAGGCTATCTGCTACATAGCCAGACATACACTGATTTAAAAGCCAAGTGGATGTTTGCTGTTGTTAAAGATATACTAGAAAAAATAGTCCTACAATAAATTATAAAAAAGTATAACACTTGAAGGGAGACACTTGAACATTTCAAGGGAGAAAGAGGAAAAGGAGATATGTGTCAAGCAACATATGTATAATGAATAATGTTCCATTATATGCACATAAATACTTGACCCTAACCCTTCAATTACAGCCCATTCCAACCCAAATCCACCGCAAGTCTGGCATAAGAGTGGCCTACGTTCAGCATAAGTTCGACATAAGTTATGTCTGAGTTATGTCAGAGTTATGCCTGAGTTAGGCAGGCTGCAGTTTCTGTGGCCCAGCACCACCCCAGGATCCAGGCAACACTTACCTCCCAGGCAGACAGGCTCTCCAGGCTCCGTGTCTGGCTCGGGCATGTGCAGGCCTCTGTCTGCATGTGTCAGTGTCTATCCATGGCAGCTGCCGCAGGGTCTGGTCGCAAAGGGGCCGGCCGCAGGCATGGGGGTTGTGCCAGTCATGTGGTGGGCGCAGGGCAGGTGACAGGTGAGCGAGGTGCCTGAGCCAGCCGCCACAGGGCACCCTGTGCATCAGCCACCTGCTGCAGGGGAGAGTGGCCATCCCCGCCCTCCTGCAGAAGGTGATGCCACCCCCATGCCACGTTGAGGCTGCACGTGGGAGTCATGGGGGGGAGCGGGGGAGGGAAGGCAATCCTATCCACACTCACCTGGGAGTAAGCCCATTGACTATAATGGGACTTACGTCTTAGGAGACATGCAGAGGATTGGGCTGTTGTGATTTAAGAAGAAGGAATCCCCTAAAATAGCTTTAGATTTAAATTTCAGTGGCAACTCTGGAACCTATTTAAGCCTGGAGCACAGAATACTAAGAATTTTTTTCCCCATTGATTGGCAGTAAAGAAAACAATCACCATTATCATATCTGTTCTCAGGGTGTCTGGCATTAGATTGTGCATCTTTATCGGGCTGTCACTGTTAGTTAACTTTTGTCTCATCTTGGACATGTTCACTTTCAGGCAGCTGTCAAAGACGGAGGCAAAAGCAAGAGTCATTTGATATTGGCCTCACATTTGACTTTATTCTGACTCACAAGAGGCACCTTTGAGAAGCATCGTGGGAACATCTCTGATGATGGATCGCTGTCAGAATTTTTAAACAGGCAAATTCCACACATCGATCTGCATGTTGCCAAACCTTCAGGGAAAGTCTCGTGTTCTCTCTGAAACACGTCTGCTGGTTTGTAGAACTGGAGAAGTAGAGAACAGCTCTGCTGGATCAGAATAGGGCTTCACATCTTACTATGGGATGTACAGAATGAGGCCATAGAAGCCAGAGCCACCCTTGTGGCATATCCAGACCCCAGCATCTCTCTCTCTCTCTCACACACACACACACACACACACACACACACACGCACGCACGCACGCACACGCGCACGCACACACAGGCAGGCTAATCCAAACCACCATTTTCAATGGGGTTTTACAATATTGTTCTGTGGAACTCACAGAACCCTCAGTTTCACCAGGTGTTTTCATTCACGGTGTGGTTATCTCTTCTGGGTGCACCCATTTTGAGCTTCTGCAGCAACCGTAAATCAGCCCAGGCAGGATTCTCAAACTGTTCACTGATTCTTACCAGCTGTTATTCAGAAGTCTACTCAGTGGTGTACTGGGGGGGGCAGTGCAAAATGACACCACCCGTGATGCTACAAACAGGAAGTGATGTCACTGTCCCATCCCCCATGCAAAAAAGGCACCTGGAGGGTGGAAGGTAGGGCGGGGAACACCTTTCACACCGCCGCCCGTCCGCAAGGATGCTTCAGCACCGCTTTGGAGTCCTCCAGGAGCCTCTAAAGTGGTGCAAAAACCTTGCCCCCACCGCCGATGTGGCGGCTTTGACAAACCCCCCACTTGCTTCCCGGGGGGGGGGCTGCCCAACGCTTCTGAGTCTACTTACTCTGAGTGCACAGTTCCATTTAACATGATGATTCATAATTACTAAAGAGACATCTCCTCCCTCACAAGTTGTGAAAAAGTTTGAGTTGTCATTGCTAAAATGAAGGGCGACCCTGTTTGGTTTGTGTTACAATCAGAGGATCGGGGATTTTGTACACACACAAAAGCCGAGTTTTGCTTCTAGCAACCAATTTATTGGAAGCAGCGATGTGACTGGATTAATGAGCAGAACAAATTTACATATGTCTCTTTCATATGCATGCTTTGTGCTGCAGAATTTATTTGTAGATTTTCAATTAAAATGTCAGATTGAGGACTACAATCTTTTTTCACAGCTTAAAGAAGGAGGGCTAGGACTTTCTCAGCTTGGCAAGTACATGACAGACAACTGTTTTATCGAGTGGTTAAATCCATCCCATAGTAAGTTATTAGTTGAATCATGTGATTACCTTTGATTTTCTGCAAAGCAGTGAAGAACATTTTTCCATATATCTGTACCCAAAACAGAGGACTGGTAGAATTCCCCTCGCCTCTCATTTACAAATATATTATATTATATTATATTATATTATATTATATTATATTATAAGTCTGTAGCTGAAATGAAAGGGGTTGATTGTTTGCTACAGTAGTTGCATTGCCTCTCAAGCAGATTACCGAAGAGTAAATACTTTTGTTTTGAAGTCCTGTGTAATAAAACATACATGTTGTTTCAATAAAAGTGGCATATTATACCTGAAGTGACAGCCTAGTGGTGTCTCTTTGGCTCATCAGCTCTCCAACTAATTTCAGATTCCTTTTGAAATGCTTTTTCCTTCTTTCCTAAATGTCTTGTGTTCTCGCTCCATCTGCTTTTAAGAACCAACAATAACAACTTGTACTCATCAATTAAATCATTTGGGTGGGTTTGTGTGGAAAATCTAAAGTTGTTTGATTAATACGTATGTCTCCTCAAATAAACAAAGTTAGGCTGCTTTTTCATAAATTTAATACAGATGAGTTTTGAAGCAATGTTTCCCTTGATATCCACATGACTAGAGTTGCAGGGTCACAGCTCAGTCCTAACTGGGTCTCCTCTATTTTACGCCAGCTCTTTTGCTGGCGTAACTTCTCTGGGCCATAGGGGGAGTGTCTGACCTGTGGCAATGCATAGGATACGGCACAGGGATGGGAACACCCCTGGAACGCCCCTCGTGCACCGGCGGATGTACTGCGTCTGTTCGGCACATGCGCTGCAGCTGGAGTTAGTTGCACCGGCGACCGGACTGCGTCTGTCAGCGTAACTCTGCTGCGCGGGCGGAACTAGCTCTTGCATGGGCGGTACAACCGTTCTGCCAGCACAGGAGTTAAGAAGGGTTGCGCTGTAAATCTTGCACTGTTCTTGCAACACTCCTTTGGACCTGTTGCCAGAGCTGAGTTGCAAGCTGAGGGAAGGGTGAATTTCAGTGTGTTCCTGAGGATGGTTCCCTGAGGAGCTTTGGGTGTGTTGACTCTGGGATCTCTCTCATTCTGGGGTCTTTAGCCTTAGAGGTCACCTGGCTGGTGGGCTCAGGCTGTGTCTCCAGTATGGGGTTTGAGACCAGGTACAAGATTGTTGTACCGGGGCTGATTGTTTCTCCCTTATCAAGCCTGGACTCTGAGCTCAGGACAGGAGTCATGACACCATCCCCTCTTCACACAGAAGGGAGTGGATGCAGGGTTAAGTACACATTGCTCCCCACCTTTGTTGTTTTTACCTAGCTTTTAAATTGTATACACACACACACACACACACACACACACACACACTCTCTCTCTCTCTCTCTCTCTCTCTCTCTCTCTCTCTGTGTGTGTGTGTGTGTGTGTGTGTGTGTGTGTGTGTGTATGTGTGTGTGTGTGTGTGTGTGTGTGTATGCCACCTGCCCTACCCAGAGGGCAGCCAATCCTCTACAAATCTCTCCCCATTTTGCAACAGAAAAGCAGCTTCTGGGGTCCCTAAGACTGTGTTTACCACAAAACGTATAAACCAGGGGTGGCCAAACTGTGGCTCCTGAGCCGCATGTGGCTCTTTGACCTATAATGTGCGGCTCTCAGAAATATATTGGCTGAGCTTCTTTTTGCATCACAATTAATATATTTTTATTTATTTATTTATTAAAAAATTATATCCCCCCTTTTCCTATGCCGAAAGGCAAATGCCCAAGGCGGCTTACAACAAAGACTAAAATACATAATTTAAAATAATACATAAAATAAATTTAATCAATACATAACCATACATAAACAATTTAAAAACAATAAAATCCACTAGGGACAGTATGGAGCAGAGAAGCAGCATGGCAGAGCATCTTGAGACACAGGAGGCAGACCCATCACCCAAACGCTAGACGAAACAAAAATGTTTTGAGCCCTCGTCGAAAAGTCATGAAGGTAATATATAAAAGGTAATAAGAAATGTTCAAGCTTTATAATTATTGACCTGGTATAAACTGTAAGTCCACTGAATTAAAACATCAGTTTAATGTTCATGGTGAGCAATATATTTAAGAATTTAAATGCTTCTTAAATATTGCGGCTCTCGAACACCTGAAGTTTATTGTATGTGGCTCTTACATGAAACAAGTTTGGCCACCCCTGGTATAGACTGACCCTCACTCTGCCAGATTTGGTAGGAAAAATGAAGGTGCTTTCTTTCTCCCTGAGCTAATTGGCACAGAAAGGCTCAACGTGTAATTCTGAGCATTGTACTTCCTAGACAAAATACCTGGGTAAACTGTACAAAAGTGTAGCGCACATAGCCTTATAATGAAATGATAAGAGATACACGATCTGTGCAGACTATGTGGGCTTTTTTGTTTTTGTTTTAATCTTCCATGTCTTGTGGATACCTCCAGGTTTATGATATATCTTTCACAAGGTTTAGGCAAGATAATTTCAAATCCCATTGTTGGGTTTTGTAAGGATTAATATAATACGGAATGAGCCTCTCCAAGATGAACATGTCTTACTGACAAAGGTAGGAAGATACTTTCAAGGTTAAAAGAAGGCATTCAGTTCATTTTGACTTTTCGTGGAAACTCAGGGATACGGGCTAGTTCATAATGGTGTCTATGAACATTTTTTCTTTTTAAAAAATGTATAGAACCTGATTAGGGCATACATGTGATAGGGAAAAACATAAACAACAAACCATGAAAAATAAGAAAGGAATGTTCCCAATTCTGGAACTTCTTGGGGAGCCACTTTGCCATGCAAAGCAGATGGTGTATTATGCTTTATCATTTCCCACTGCATTTGACTAGCAATACAAGAAAAAAACATTGCTCTCTGGCACAGCACACAGATCAGATGCCTATATGGAACCTATGCATATCAGCATGGCAATGCATCCGGGTGTATGATCATTCCTCCCAGCATAAGGCTCGGCGGCCCGCTTAACGGAGCCGCCGATCGTTGCCCCGGCCAGCCCAGTGCAGCCGGACGGGGCTTGTGAATCCTGGCAGCCGATTGGCTGCATGCTGTCTCCGGGCGGGACTGAGGGTGGGCGGAGCAAGCAGCGTGCTTGCTCTCCTCAGTCCCGTCTGGAACGCTGTGCGAAGAAGACGCCTCGGGGCTAGCTCTGCCCGAGGTCTTGGCCTAATCGCCAGCCACGTGGGACGTTTTGAGCGGCTGCTTTAGGCGCCGATCGGCTTACACTTCAGGAGCGGGGGTTGGAGATCGCTCCCCCCCCCAACCTTTCCTCTGTTCGTGCCTCGCTGAGGCGAAGACGTCGGAGCAGGGCGGGCTGACCCCCCCCTCTCCTTCCCAGCGTCGGGGAACGGGCTAGGTTGCCCCCCCTCGCCTCCTCGGGCTCTCTGTGGGGTGCGGGATTCATCCCCCCCACCAACGGCTGCTGTGGGGCGCGGCTCCTCCCCCCCACCACCGAGTATCCTCTTGTTAAAGCAAGAATACACACACACAAACTGCTTAAGCATATTATGCCAAAGAAGGGACAAAAATCGGGCGGTAAAGCCCCTAAGCGCCCTGCCCCTCGCCCTCCCCCAGCTTCGTCCTCTTCGGAGGATGAAGGGGAGGGCGACTGGAGGGCCATGTTAGCGCGCTTAGAGGCGCTTGAAAAAGAGCGGGCATTGAGGGAGGCTGGGCAGGGCGATGGGGGTGCAGTTTCTGGGTTATCGCGGCGTCCGGCGAGACGAGCGAAGAATATTGACAAGGCTTCTTTTCTCTCCAGATTGGAGGCCCTTGAGCGCACATCAGCCCTGGCTCCCCCTGGTCCTCGGGCTCCCCAGTCTCCGCTTTGCACTCCTCCCCCCCCCACGGTTCCTGCGGCGGCAACATCTCTGGCCACGGAGCCACAAGGTGAGATTCCCGCCTCTGAGCAAACGTCCGTTCTTGAGGTTTGGGGGGACAAGGGTGGTCAGGGGGCGTCGGCGGTGGAGGCTCCCTCTCCCCAGTTCTGGGCACCCCCTTATTGGGGCTGGCCTGGAATGGGGGGGGGTGCCGCCGTGGCATCAAGCCTGGGCCCATCAGGTAGGGTCGGATGCAGGCTCCGGCCAGCCGACCGAGCCCCCTGCGGTGCCGGCGCCCGGCGATGGGGGGCATCCCCAGCCCTCGTACTGGGGGCCCCCCCAGACGCCGGGGTCTTGTTTTGGTTATTATCCAGGGTGGGTGACTCCTCCGTGGTGGGGTTACACTCCCCAGCCGGTGGATGAGCCCGGGAGCGCCCCTATTTCTTATGGCGACATGGCTCTGCCATTGGGTGGGCACCTTGCGCTGTCTATCAAAGAGAAGATTTGGCGTAAGGAATATGTCGACATCTTTACTCTGCTTCACGCAGAACCGGACCCGGTACCCCGGGTGGGGGACCCTGTTAGGGACCCAGAAACGGTAAAGAAACGAAAGATCGACAAGAACTGGCCTAACTGGCTCAGTGGGTTTCTGATCTATATGGCCGTAATGGATCAGATGCACCCCAAGCGTACAGGGCACCTTATTAAATACCTGGATATTATTCACAGGGCATCCAGGGACTATGCGGGAACGGCTTGGATCTCTTATGATCAGCACTTTCGCCTTAGAGCCTCGCATAACCCCTCGATGGACTGGAGGGTCCCGCAGTGGGAGTTATGGAACCAGCTCGTGGTCCCATCACGCCCTGTTGTCGGTGACAGGGCTGATAGCGGCCATTTGATCTATCGTACTGCTGCTGCCCCCAAGGGAGGTGCGGGAACGCAGGGGGTTCAACCCCCCCGAGTCTGCTATGAATATAATTCTGCAGGCAGATGCTCCCGCCCCTCCTGTATGTTCACGCACGCCTGCGCGGCTTGCAGCGCTAAGCACGCCGTCACAGCTTGCACGCGTGTCGCTGGGGGTCGTCCACCGAATAGACAACTGGGACCAACCAAGAAGGGGGGTGCCCCCCCCGCAGCTGCGGGAAAGGGGCCCAACCCCGATTAGGCCGGGCCCCCTTTCCGAGCTCCTGCGGCTCTACCCTCGGCGACCCGCCGCCGATTTTCTTCGCATTGGTTTTTCTATGGGCTTCCGGATTCCGTGCCCGCCTCCCTCCTGGCCATTTTGGTCCGAGAATCTTCGTTCAGTTCGCGGGATGGAGGAGGTGGTGCGCCGGAAGTTGGCTAAGGAGCTGGAGGCCGGCAGAATTGCCGGCCCGTTCACCTCCTTGCCTTTGCCCAATTTGCGGATCTCCCCTTTAGGCATCGTTCCCAAGCGGACCCCTGGACAGTATCGTCTAATTCACCACTTGTCCTACCCTAGAGGGTCGTCGGTCAATGATGGCATTCCACAAGAGTTCTGCTCTGTGCGGTATGCGTCATTGGACCAGGCGGTTTCCATTTTGCGGGGGTGTGGGCAGGGTGCCTTGTTGGGTAAGGCGGACATCCAGTCCGCCTTCCGGCTTTTGCCCATTCACCCCGACGATTTCTGCCTCCTGGGGTTCCAGTTTGGGGGCCACATTTATGTCGATAAGTGTTTGCCTATGGGGTCCGCGAATTCCTGTTATACTTTTGAAGTTTTTAGCTCATTCTTACAGTGGGCACTTCAATTTAGAACAGGCATTCATTCTGTTATTCATTACTTAGATGATTTTCTTTTTATCGGCAGGGCCGACTCAGGTGAGTGTGGGTTTTTGATGACCGAGTTCTCTCGGCTTTGCGAGGACCTGGGGGTCCCGTTGGCCTCGGAGAAAACGGAAGGGCCCGCAACTAGACTCACTTTTCTGGGCATCGAGCTTGACTCGGTGGCAGCCTGTTCCAGGCTGCCGGCAGACAAGATCTCCACCTTGAGGGATTTGCTTTCCTTCGCCATTGCAGCCCCGCGTTTGACGCTCAGGGAGTTGCAGGTGTTGGTGGGTCACCTCAATTTTGCAACCAGAGTAGTGGCCCCCGGGCGCGCCTTCCTGCGGCGTCTATGCGACGCCATGGCAGGGCTGAAGTTACAACATCACCGCCTCAGGGTTTCCAGGTCCATGCGCGCAGATTTGCGTATGTGGCTGGACTTCTTGCGGGGTTTTAATGGCATTTCGTTTTGGAGGTCCGAGCAGCTGCTGGAAGCTGAACTTCAGGTTCATTCCGACGCTGCTGGGAGCTCCGGCTTTGGAGTGTTTTTTAGGGGCCGTTGGTGCGCCGCACCGTGGCCCCCCGATTGGGTTTCCTCCGGTGTCACCGTGGATCTTACCTTCCTGGAGCTGTTCCCCATAGTAGTGGCTGTTTATATTTGGGGCGAGTTTTTCTCTAATTCTACCGTGCGTTTCTGGTGCGACAACAAGGCAGTAGTCTATGTTGTCAACCAGCAGACATCTAAATCTCAGAGGGTCATGCGCCTTGTGCGCGCATTCGTTTTGCGCTGTTTAAATTTGAATGCCCTCTTTGTCGCTCAACATGTCCCTGGGGCGCTCAATGACGTAGCTGATGCGCTTTCAGGCTTGTTGGCCTGTTGTTTCGTTAAGCCTTCGGGCGTGTTAACTACGGCTGCGGCCGGTTTTGGCCTTCGGGCCTGTGTGTGCCTGCGGGCAATGGGCCTCCAGGCCTTGTGTAGGCGGCCTGCGGGCCTGCTGGGGCAATGGCCTCTTGTGTACCCCTGCGGGGGTCTCACCCACTGGGGTGTTAGCCATAGGGCACTAGGTCGAGGTAGGTTAGTTTTTGCCAGCGCTTAAGTACAATTAGGTTGTGTCTTTTTGTGGCGCTGTGCTTCAGGTTTTACAATTTTGTTTCTTTTTCCAGGTCCCCGTGATGCCGGGCCCGTCAATGTGCTTATTTGCGGCCATTCTATTATCTTTTGGGCCCGCAAGAGGGCGGCGGCTACGCGTTTCGGCACGCAACTGGGACTCAGTGCGGTAGCGAGAGTGAGTTGGGCCTCCAGGCGCGGAATGCTTTGGGGCCAGCTGCTATCTCTGCTGCGCGAGGTTTTGGCGGCCGGCCCGCCTCCGCAGGTACTGTTGATCCATCTGGGAGAGAATGACCTCTGTCAGAGGACCTCCGTGTCCTTGAGGCTACAGGTCCTTCAGGATCTCTTTCAGATTAGGTGCTGGTTACCAGGGATTGCGATCCTTTGGTCCGGCTGGCTCCCTAGGAGGGTGTGGCGAGGGGCTTTGAACCCTCGCAGGGTAGATCTCGCCCGCAGAAAGACCAACACGTACCTGCGGCGTTTTATTTTTCAAATGGGTGGTTTTTTCATCCCTCATCCTCGCATCGTTTTCCAGGCTCCGCATCTTTTCCGGGGCGACGGTGTGCATCTCTCCGCTGCGGGAGCTGACATGTTTTTGGAGGATTTGCAGCGGGGCATTCGTGCCTTTTTGCTGAGTTGGGCGGAGGGGGTCATGCGCTAGGCAGACCCCCCCGTGTGGCAGGAGGCGTGCAGGCAGGGGTAGCCAGGGAGGGCTTAGTTGGCATGCATCCTGAGGTAAGCAAGGCCGGGGGGTAAGCCAGGACCGCTCACACGATGCCGAACCGGATCGCTGAGGCAGGCTGGCAAACCCCCAGGCTGGAGGGGCAATGGTCAGCTTAAGGAATTTTCCTGAGGTTGGTCAGCGCCGTCCAGCTGCCTCGACCCCTTTGGGGTTGGCAAGGATAGACAGCTTGGTCGTGGACCAAGTGTGTCTGGAGCCAGGATGTTCACATGCCCGTTTAGATCTTGGGGGAGGCAGACGGCTAGGTTCCGTTTCCCCCACCTTAGCCGCCTGCACGCCAAAAGGGGGGAGTTTTTAGTTAGTGCCCCGCTGCATTTATTTATTGTTACGTTGATAATAAACAACCCTACATCCAAGCACCTGTCTGGCGTATTTCTTGGGGGGTCCAGGGGTAATATTGATGGGGATATGTATCCACCTCAACATTGTAGTGTGGCTTGCATCATGTATGGGATTATTACTTCTGTTTCAAAATGACGAAACAAACAAAAAGGTTTTTTCTGGGCTGCCCTATATATTAGCAATTATGTATTCCAATGACTATATATGCATCGGAATGGGCACAAGTTCATTAATACTTGCTCACTAAAATTATTTTCAGCTTTTGGAAAAGTGAGAGAGCTTTATGCATATATTAGAAACTAACCAGATGGTTTTCCTTTTTCCTGAAGGTAGAGGTGTGTGTGTGTGTGTGTGTGTGTGTGTGTGTGTGTGTGCGCGCGCGTGCGTGCGTGCATGTGTGTGTGTGTGTGTGTGTGTGAGAGAGAGAGAGAGAGAGGGAGGGAGAGAGAGAGAGAGAGAGAGAAAGAGAACAATTTGTAAAATAGGTATTTGAATGTGTGTTTGCCTCAGTCTTAGTTTGCCCATGAGATCAGAAAGATTGAGGGGTGATAAAAGCAAAGATGAACCCCCAACACACACACACACACACACACACACACACACACACACACACACACACACACACTTATAAAAATAATTGAGTGAGCTTATACATTTCCCATCCAAGAAAATAAGGATATATTTATTCCAAAAGCATTAAGAGCACAAGTGAAAACATGGAGGGGGGCTTAGGGTCACGCCCACCCTGGGACCCCACTCCACCTTCACATGTTCACTCTAAACTTACGCAGGATTGAGCTGTGGATCTATGATCCATGTAGATCACAGATCTACTAGCATCAAGTCAATTATACCGGTCACCAGCAGCAGCCAATCTTTTCCATTCTAGAACATCCAAAAACAAAACAAATTTATTATTTCTTGTAATGGAGGCTCATTTATGGTTTAATACATTATATTGTCTCCTTCACACACCATTTACATAATGAAATAAACTGCCAGAAAGAGAAACAACTTATCCTAATGGGAACTAAATATGCCAAGGACTCAACCTATTCCAAAAAGGATTTTTATGAGCTGGAACAATTTGAACACAGTAGGGGAGAGATTAAATGTATTTAACATTTTCAATGACAATGAGCTCCTTTTGTTTTTGGTCTCTGTCTTTTTTTTTTGAGGGGGGGAGAATCAATTTGATAATGAAAGATGGAAATGCTTCTGAGGAACTGGTGCAAAATACCAACAAGGAAAATAAAAGTCAAAGGAGCTGATAATAACTTAGTAAAAACTCTAGTTTGATTGGATGGGAAAGGTTGCAATATTCATATACACTCACCAGCATTGTGGGATTGCACTGTGGGGAAGTGGTTTCTCACACAAACCTTCATTAGCTGCTCCGTGTTTTCCTTGCAACACACACTATAAGCAGCATCGTGCTGCTTATAGTGTCTGTTAAAGGATAGGCTTACCATCCATCCGTCCCGGAAAAACCAGGACCGTCCTCATGTGCCCTCACGAGATTTGTGCGCCGCCAGCTTGGATCTCGCGAAAAAAAGGTGAGTTTTTACACTTTGCAAGCAGTGGCGGAGGCGCTGGGAGCAGCAGGAGTCCTGACCGGCTCAGAGGAAGATGGCGGTGGCAGTGAGGATGAAGAGGAAGATGGCGGCGGAGAGGACGGCGGCGGGGGGACAGGTAAGTGGTGGCTGTGGGTGGCAAAATGGCCATTTATTTATTTATTTGTGGCCAAGATGGCTACAAATAAATAAAAAATTTGGGTGTCCTTTGGGTAGCAAATGGGCGCTTTGCACCCATAAAAATAAAAAATAAAAACAGATTTGGACTTTTTAAAATTAATTAATTAATGACCGGAAGTCACTTTAAATCAATTCAGAGAGGCTTGCAGAGGTCTGCGGCAGCCTCTGCAGGGCTTTTCAGGCCTGTGCTACAAAGAATGGGCTTCCGGAGCCCCCCCTGGGTGAGTAATTCATGATTTGTCCTGGACCTCAGTATCCACGGGGTGTGGATACCGGGGTCCAGCTACCGGATGTGGGTTTTGCTTCCTCTGTTTTTTTTTCTTTTGTTTTTTGGTTTTTTTAAGAACAACCCCGCAGGAGTGACGTCACTTCCGAGGGTGACGTTACTCCCGGATGGTGATGGCATAGCTAGGGCCCTGGGTGCCACAGACCCTAGCTATGCCACTGTTGCCTCCCCAGCTGTTATTTGTCCATCAGGAAAGCTACAACCGGTGCTAATAGAAACTTCCTTTCTGGATCTGTAAAATCACATCAGTCCTTGGATGAGGAATCTGGGACCTACTGGCTCACATACTGGCAGATGTTCATGTCCAAATGTACAGTAGGCAAGTAGTCTGCAGTGCAGAGGGAGAACCTTTTAGCCTTCTTCCTCAACTTATCCCATGCTGAGGGAAGGTAGCAGATCTGGGAGCTTTATACCCGATGGCGACTAGGACACTGGATTAGTCCTCTGCAATCACTTGAATCTCCAGGCCAGGAAGATTCGGGGCTTGTTGTGCAAGGTGTCCCAGCTAGCTTCTCCAGTTGCACAGTGTCTGAACTACAGGGCTGCCACTTCAAGCCCTGTAAGGCCTGACACCTTTTTAGCCTTTACACTATTTCAAGACCCTGCTCAAGTGAAATGTGTAAGGACAAATGTATAAGAAGTGCAGTAACATGAGTAGGCATGCCTGAGGAGAGTTTCGCACACTCCTTGAATTTACTGGAGCAAACGGGTATTTCACACACTTTTTGTAATGCTGCCATTGGATTTTATCTATTACAAAATTTCAAGGGACGTCGGAAGGTCTAGAGTGAAAATTCTCAAGGGGGGATTGTAGATCTTTATTTTCAAGTGAAAGGAGCTAGACGTCTTAAGGGACTATGTTTTTTTTTAAGCAATAGCAATATAATATCTTGAACAGGCATTGTACTTTATTGAATTTGTAATTATATAGATTTAGGTCAAAGCATCATTAAGATGCACGACCATATTGCCTCCATGTTTGTCGCATCAATAAAACATTACTAAAAAGGTCATGATACCCTACAGCACTCCAGTGCTGTGTTAATGGATGAGATATTATTAGGACATTCCACTGGAACTCCGGGATTCTAGCTTTAGCTGTGTAACTGAACTGAATGCTTTTCTCCAAAGGCTGTTGGTTGAAAATTGGACGCAATAAACTAGGACTGTGACTGATGGGACCTCTGGGATGGAAATGCATCTTCTTTAATGTTACACACACCATGCTTACTAGACGCAAGTTTAAAATGAAGTGGGTACAGGTTTATGTATCCATGTGGAGTGAATTCAAGTTTAAGCATCTGTCAAACTAAGAATGTATTAAGTACCATTTGTGAACTCCCCTTCCCCCAGCGTTAGTATTCAAATATTCACCAACACTGGTCAAGATTGATTGTCTTCAGTTGTTCCAGTTGTTTCTTTCTGTCTAGAGGTGCATAATGCACTTCACGAAGGTTATACACTGAAGATCTATCATTTGTAACCTAGAAGTAAGAATCTTCCTGAACGGTATCAATTATGACCAGTGAGAACTTCGGCACCTACACTATTGCTGTAACAGAAAAAAAAAATGTTGATTCTATGGCTAGTCAGGGCTCTTTAAGATGCCACTCAAGGAGTGGCTTGGCCAAAGTGTGTGTTTTAAGTCTTTTTTTTCTGCATATACTTCCTGCTAGTACAAAGTGTTTGGCAGTGGAACAATCTGCCTTGGAAAGTGGTACACTCTGCATCCCTGGAGGTATTTACACAGAAGCTAGATAGGTACCTATCAGGAATGTTGTAACTGTGGGCAGCCTGCATTGACAAAGCGTGGATGATTCGAAGGTCTCTTCCAACTCTATGCTTCTATATACACAACTGTGGTGCTGTATATCTGTGAAACCCTTTCTCTCAGATGGCATTTCCCTATTATGGAGGCTGATCACCTCTGTGAGACTTTGTTCATATGAGAAACACACACAGCTTGGGAGGGTCCCTCCGCCGTATCCTATCCTTCTTCCCAGGCCTGGACGCCCTACACAAGGCTTCCCGGACTTGCGTCAGCTAAATAGCTGGCACAGATCAGCAAAGCCCCTTTGGGCAGGCTGGAACTTTCCCCGGCGTAAGGGGACAAAAGGGGACAAAGGGGACCCCAAGTAGACCTCCAGCCTCCTCCTGACCAGCATAGGATCCACTGTGGGCCACTCAGCCCTGCTGTGCCGGCACTGGTTAGGATTGGGCTGTAATTCAAGTTTCTATTCCCAGTGGCAATTCCAAGTTTCACTTTTAGCACATTCTTTGTGCTCATATATTTCTACAGACATGAAGATTTCCAGAAGGGTATCTGTGTTACAGCCCAACCCTAACTAACTTTCCATTGCCTATGCAGCCATGCCAATGGGGTGCACACTGCATTCTGCAGTGGGGAGGGGAGCAATCACAGAGGCATCCTCAAGGTAAGTGAATGTTTGTTCCCTTACCTTAGGGCTGCATTGCAGCTGCATCGGCCTTGGAAAGCTGGTTAGGATTGGGGTGTTAGTCTGATGCAGCAAAAACAAAGAGTTATATAGCATCTGAAAGACTAACACATTTGATTCACCATAAGCTTTCATTGACTACAGTTTGATTAGGCAGACTGTAGTCCACAAAAGCTGATGCTGAAAATGTTAATTCTTTCAGGTGCAGCTAGACTTTTAGTTGTTGGCATGAAATAAACATACTGTTTGGGAGGAAAAGGGGATTAGTCCATATACGTTGATGCATGTTTTAATGCATTGTCATTTATTCATTGAAGAGGTAAAACATTTCTCATCTGAAAAGTGAACTCCTTTGCCAAGGAAAGCTTTTAAGGGGTTAATTGAATGGCAAGTTTCCACTGAATAAGAGCAAGCTCTCCTGCCTTAAACGACACTGAGTGATTTTATACTCCTACAGTAATTGGATGCGAAACATCAGGATAATGAGGCCCAAAGTTGAGCAAAAGTGCTTTCCAAGTGGTGTAATTGGCACTGCATTTATTAGGTGGGAGATCTGTTCTAAGGTGGGAGACCTTCAGCATACAGAATACCTGAACTCCAAATATAGCCCTCTCATACCTTCACATCCTAAGTGCTGAGAGGCTAACGGTGCTAGACAAGCACTTAATTTTTCTTGATAGGATATTCCCACCTCTTCAGAAGGCCCCGAATGGATGGTCCTAGGTTATGACCCTAGCATCCTCAGGTTGCAAGCCCCTGCGTAAAGGATTGGAGAGCGCTGCCAATCAAAGCAGACTACTAGACAGCACTTTATTTAATGCAAGGCAGTTTCATATATTCAGTGTGTGAAATCTAATAGTGATATGACAATAAAGCTGCTTACTCGCATACAAATGGGTGCTGTCATAAATGCCTGGAAAGCTCTAGACTAGAGAATTATCTGATCCCAGATTGGCATCATCTAGAGTTTCTACCAACTTGTAAGACAAAAGAACAGATTGATAGCTGTGAATGCCATGGTTATTAAGGTTGCTGATTAACCATGATCTGATGTACTTTAACTTCCTGCCCATCTGTTGGAATAAACTCAGATGCTTCATTATTAGGCAATTGTTCCATAATTATTCTCTGAAAATGTCCAATGTACATTTTCTCACATATATTTGCACTGTAATTTATTGCTGAAGTTTTAAAGTCTTCTGGCTCTTTGCCTAATTGTTTTCTACCAACATCTGCTAAACATAAAAGGTAAGAGGGAAAAGACTGAACACAGATTCAAATCAACCAATACGTTGCCTAACATTCGACAACTCAACAAACACATGGGAGCCAGAATGCAAAAGGCAGTGAGCCTGCTAGAAAACCACCTTCCAGCTGCTGATGCTCTGAGTCGGTCCAGGGAGACATTTATTTATTTATTTATACCCCGCCTTTCTCCCACAAGGGCAACCAAGGCAGCTTACAATAAAAACATTAAAATACATATATACATTTAAAATCAAGAATTAAAACAAAATTAAAACAAACAGCCCCAGTGGGTCATCCACATTTACATTTGTTAAAAGCCATTTGTTAAAAAGCCAGCCAGAGGCGTCGCTCCGGTAGGGGCGGGGCTGTAAGTTTCGCTCCGTTCGAGTCCCTTTACCGAGCGAGCAGCAGGCAGCCCCGCCCCCTCACTTTCGGAGCCTTTCCCCTGCGGAGAAAGCAGCAGGCAAGAGACCCTGCCTGCTGCTTTCTTACAGCCCCGCCCCTACTGGAGCCTCTGAAGCCAGCCTGCCATGTCAGACATCAAATGCTGATCTAAATAAAAATGTCTTAAGGCCCCGCCGAAAGGTCTCTAAGGAGGGAGCCGTTCTCAATTCCAGGGGGAGGGAATTCCACAATTGGGGCGCCACTGCCGAGAAGGCCCTATTCCGCGCCACCATCCCCCTCACCTCCGTCAGTGGCGGCATGGTTAACAGGGCCCCCCCTGATGACCTCAGAGTACGGGTTGGATTATAAGGAAGGAGGCGGTCCCTCAAATACCCTGGACCCGAGCCGTTAAAGGCTTTAAAAGTCAAAACTTGCACTTTGAATTGTGCCCGGAAACGAACCGGCAGCCAGTGTAGCCACCTAAGCAACGGTCCGACTGAGTCGAACCGACAGGCCCCGGCAACCACCCGGGCCGCCGCATTCTGTATCAGCATACTGTTCTAGCAGCATACATATACCAGCATACTGTTCTAGCAGCTGGTGTTTACTGGCTGTAGATTAAGAGCTGCTTATCTTAGTCAGCGGGTAGCACAGTGGGTTAAACCACTGAACCATGAGCTGTCGATTGAAAGGTCGGCAGTTCGAATCCGCGACGGGGTAAGCTCTCGTTGCTCGGCCAGCTCCTGCCAACCTAGCAGTTCCAAAGCATGTCAATGCAAGTAGATAAATAGGTACCGCTTGCAGGAAGGTAAACAGCGCTCCGTGTTCCAGCTGCATGCTACGCCCTGCGGCAAGGAGAGTCATGCCAGCCACATGACCACGGAGGCGTCTTCGGACAACGCTGGCTCTTCGGCTTTGAAATGGGGATGAGCACCACACCCTAGAGTCGGACACAACTGGACTTAATTGTCAGGGGTCACCTTTACCTTTTACCTATCTTAGCTAAACTAGTAGTCCCATTACAGGCTAGCAACTAGATCAGGCCTACACAAGTAGTGACTCACGAAGCCAAATTATGCCCACCACCAGTCTGGGGCCTGATAGATTCTCGAAACCTTTCTTTCTTTCTTTCCCGACACACACCGCATGAGCTCTGGCGCAGAGGCGAACGAGCATAGGTACCTGGCCGCTCAACTCTGGGCGCTGATCTCGTCTCCACGAGTTTCTCCCAGTGAAGAGTTTCTCCCAGTGAATAGTTGTTGTTCCACCTTCTTAGAAAGTGCAGTGGTGATTCACTAAGCACAAGTGTGGTCCGATACATGAGAGAAGAGAGAGAGGGGAAGGAGGGAGAGAAAACTAACAAAGCAATTTGTGCCGGGAATAGAATTCATCTTGTTAAATTTTGTGAGAAGGAGAAATGGATCCAAGAGAAATTGGAGACTCAAGTGAGTTCCGATTGATTGACAACCCCTTTCATCCCGCCCTCTCATCCAATAGGTGGCTGCAGTAGCTCCGCATACCCCCCCTCAAAGATGGGCAACAAACAATTTCGCTCGTGCCGGAACTCGGGAGAGCGCAGTTGCTCTGCGTTCAGCTGCTCTCTTCCGGAATGGTGACCACACAGCTCAGCACAGCTCCGCACGTGTCTGGGACACGCTGGAAATTGTGCGGTGTGGGTCGGCCTTAAGCACTGTCCGGAAATCTAGATGCCTACAAGAATTGGTAGTATTCAGCTTTGTAGGTCACAAGTTGTGCAGTTAAGGAACAACCATCAAGGACTATCCATATTAACTTCACATGCACAAGTTGTCCCTCTGTGGAATTGATTGTGACCATAGTATATTTCTCTCTCTACGTTTTTTTTTAAACATCTCTCTAGATAGATTGATAGAGATGCAACTTGTCCTTGGCTGTTCATTTATGACACAAGTTGATAGCACACCATTCTTTTTCTACCTCAAAACATACCATTTCCATTGTTGACCCCCCCTCCCCCAATACCTTTATTACAATGAACCTGTGCATTTTAGGCCAGCAAATGGGCCTGTAAAAAACTGGGAATTTTATGATCCTTGGGAATCCAATCTATAAAGTGGGAAGTTCACTTATTTTCTTACCAACAGACAGTGAATTTGTTTAAGTCATTGGCTCCGAGTCTCGATTCGAGTCTCAAGTCTTTGGCTCTGAGTCTCGAATCTACCATATTTTACGCACTATAAGACACACTTTCCTCCCCCAAAAAACATAGGGAGGAAAAAGCGTGTGTCCTATGGAGCGAAGCCTGAAAAAATACTTACCGGGGCTTCGGGGAGGCCTGCGCGAGCCTCTGCAGGCCTCCCTGATCTTCAGTTCGGCCGAAAACAGCGATTTTCGGCCATTTCCGGTTTTTGCACGATTCCCCCTCCCTTCCCCTAAGGTCACCCCAGAATGCATTGCACAATGCATTCTAGGTCAGGTCTGAGGGAAGGGAGGGAGTTGCACAACCAGGAAGTGCCTCATGGAGTGCGATTTCGCTTTGTGAAAGCAAGAAAACGCAGCGGTTTGGCATGTGAAGGCGCCCAGAGGTAAAAACAAGATTTTAAAAATCCTTTTTTAAACTTCCTGTGCCCCCTGGTGACTTGAGTTGCGACTTGGTCGAAAAGAGGTCAAGTCACGAGTCGAGTCCAAGTCAAGTAGCAGCAGCGACTTAAGTTGGACTTGAGAATGAGTCCCGCAACTCGAGTCCCCAACCCTGGCAACAGGAAATATGGCCAGCCCATCTAAACTTGCTACAGCAGATGGCCTGTATCCCATCTGGTATACCTGTGCATTGTCATTTTTCTTCATTTCCTATATGGCAACAGAGAGATTTTGCACATTCCATAGCTGTTTGCATAACAGCTAATTTTTCTTCATCAACTAATGTTGTTGACCAACACTTGCAACCGTAAATCACAGCATGCTTGATGGTTGAGTTGTAAACTTGTCCCTTAATCTTCATTGGCAGTTAATCATCAGTAATGATGACTTAATTTTGTTAAGGCTGGCCCACCATACTGCCTTCCTTCTTTGGCTACATTCACCCCACAAGAGTGTGGGTTTCCCTCATTTGTTGGCCAAGATAAATGCAAGTATCCGTTTCTTTGTCATCAACTTTAAATAAGTCTTCTGAGCAATACTCATACACTACATGTTGGTTTCATCATATTGATTTCCAGTCTGATTTCATGCAATTTTTGCTCCAGCTCAGGTTGTTAGTATCATTAGAAACTTACAGTCATTCAGCAACAAATAGGTGTGTTAGCTGTTCAGCACCCATATCATTCAACATCAGTTTGAGTCTCATTTATTTTATTAAACATTCTACAAACGCAACAAATAGTTTTGGGGAAATGGTGCCATCTTGTCTTTCTCTCTTGCAAACAGTCTCTGCAGTACAGTTTCTGTTGATTACTTAAGCAAAACAATATACATCTCGTCAGTTATAATGTCAAAGGTGAAAAAAATATTGATACCCAATATTCCCTGCACAATTTGGTTAGCCGACAGATTGAACATACATGGTAACAGAAGCATTTTCAAAGTAGATCCCGGGGACCATTGCTTTCCAGCAGATTCTGGACCAATCCAGAAACACAGGGAAGCCTCTACTGCAAGGGGAGGTGTTCTTTCCTCTCTCTCTGACTTAGGTCGAAATCCCATACACCCCAGGGATGTGGATCAAGTCTCTGACTCCAAGTCTCGAGTCAAGTCCCAAGTCTTTGCCCCCAAGTCTCAAGTCTTTGGTTGCGAGTTGCGAGTCCCTATCTGTTTAATGGGGAAAAGGGGTTTAATCCTGAATACAATTCGACTTGTCATCAAAGGTTCCAAGTCTCGAGTCGCGTTTTTTGTCTTTTACAATCGCTGAATCAAGTCCAAGTCAAGTCATTGATGCAACTTGAGTCCGACTTGGGTCCGAGTCAGTAGACTCAAGTCTACATCACTGATATGCCCTTATCTAGGAAGAAGTCACGTTGAATTCCATGTGACAAACATCTGAGTACGCATGCATAGGTTTACATTGTTGGAGTCCTTGGGACATTTGAGAGGAATTTTAAAACCTTCCTTCATGGGATCACTGCTCCACCAAAGCCCATCAAAATGGAGTGGAGCAGAACTGGGCGATTCCACTTATCCCTAGCTCTCTTGTTCTTTTATTTCTTGGATTATTTTTATTATGTCATAAACCAGGAGTGGCCAACCTTTCAACATGAATGCTCCTGGCCCTTTAATGGTTGTATAGGTGAGGGCATTTCAGCAGGTGCATCTGCTTTAGCAGCACCATTAGCGCTTGCAGCTGTCAAAATTCTGTCTTCTACACACAAGTCTTAAGAACTCAAGAGGCCCTAATTGTGAAAGGTTGGCCACCTCTGTCATAAACATATGGGCTGGGACTATCACCATACATGTACTTGTTTTCTTTGAGATATCATCTAGTTAAACTCTCTCTCTCTCTCTCTCTCTCTCTCTCTCTCTCTCTCTCTCTCTCTCTCTCTCTCTCTCTCTCTCTCTCTCTCAACCTTTCCCCCTTTCCTGTATGCATTCTTAAGTTTTCTTGTCTGAGTAGAAGGGTGTGCAAAGTTTTCTTAAGTTCAGTACTGTTTCTTCAGACAGGGATTCCCTATTGAATTTGGGGAATCAAATCTGAACAAATCTGCTGCTAATGATATTGAGGCATTAATGTAAACACAAGCTGTTTGCCAGAGATTCTGGCAGCCATTCATTTTCTTTCTTGCATGGTTTCTTAAGTCCATAGTCTATAAATGAATCTCTTCACAGTATGTCTGCAAACTAGTGGTAATTGGACAGATCTCTTTCGGACCTAAAATCCAGGGAAAGTTTGAGGGAAGTCAAAATCAGGAGGTGTCTTCAGGTTGAGCTGTCACCTTGCCTGAAAAAGTTAAGCAGGATCAGCCTGGGTCTCACCTTGGATGGGAACTGGAAGCCACAGACGGAGGAATGTGGAGGAGTGTGGAATGTAGAAGAGTCAGCTGGCAAGAAATGGATAACATATTTAGAACTAGTCTGAGGCATGATTTGCAGCTGCTGTCTGTGGAAGCTTGGAAAGTGCAAGAGCTGTACAGCCAGGAGGACAACTGCATTAGGAAGATAAATATTTGGAGAAATGGAGGGTTCTATGCGTTTCTCTCATAGAATAACACTTGTAAAGAAACCCATTTGAACAAATTGGGCTGATGGTCAGCCTGCCTATGTAAACCCCCTTGAGTCTACTAGAAAGGCAGTATATAAATACTGTAATAAATAGCTAAATAAAGTCATTTCAATAAGATTCACAGCACTTCCTAGGGAGTGGTGGGGAAAGAAGCTGCATAGGGGGAGAATCGGATACTTTTGCTAACAGGACAAAGAGGCGCCTTTTATAGTGGTGACTCATATTTACAGCCCAATCCTGACTAACTATCCAGCGGGTGGCCCAGGGCCACCCACCGGATCCTATTCTCATTCTGAGCTGATCGAGATCAGCCTGGAGGTCTACTCTGGGAAAGGGGACGTTCGTCCCCTTGCCCCGGTGTAGCGCAGCCTGGCACCAATGGGCCTCCTTTGATTTCTGCCAACTATTTAGCTGGCAGAAGTAAGAGGAGGCTGTGTAACGGCCGTGCTGACCGGAACAGGGGCAGGGATATGGCAGCCGCCATCCCCGCCCCCTCCGGGGCCAATGGCCCCCCTCAATCCCCGCCTGGACCGCCCCCGCTGGGGGATCTCCTACCTGACTCTGGCAGCCTGCAGGGGCGATCCAGCTGCGAAGTAAAGACTGCTGGTCTCGCGCTGGCAGCCCTTACTCCCAAGTCGTTGCAAACGTGCTTTCTGGCACTTTGCGATGGTTTCTGGTGGTGGAGCACTCACTCTACCACTGGCAATCTCGACAGGATTGCGCTTTTTGTAGTGGGGGAACTACTGTCCCTCTACACCCCAGACTGGTGTGTCCCTCCCACCGGCTGTTTGATGGGGCCTCCCCCCTTCTTTTTAAGATGGTGAGACCCTTTGAGACAGGGAGCCATCTTTTTATTTGTTTGCTATGTAAACTGCTATAGAAACTTGTTGAAAAGAAGATGTCTAACATTCACCCTAATTTCAATCAATCTTATGGATGTTTGGCCTAAAGATGAAACCATGCCATTGCCTCAGTAGGCTTTGGGTAGCAGTCACCCAAGGACATGTGCAATCCTCCTGCAGAACCTGGCTAGTCTTTACAGAGGCGTTTCCCAAGCTCCACATCAACATTTTGCTTTTCTGAAATGTGATGGTGACTGACTCATCTGAATGGATCTCTTTGGGCTTCCCTCAAAAATCCTCAAAGATTTGTTAGGAACCTCCACATTCACCAAAAGTTGGATTCAGAGGTGAACTTCTACCAATGAATATCTAAAAATGTCAACTTAGAAGAAACAACATAAGAACATAAGAACATAAGAAGAGCCCTGCTGGATCAGGCCAAAAGCCCATCTAGTCCAGCTTCCTGTGTCACACAGTGGCCCCACCAGATGCCTCAGGGAGCACACGAGACAACAAGATACCTGTGTCCAGTCGCCACTCCCTTGCACCTGGCACAGAGAAAACCCACTTCTAAAAACCAGGAGGTTGCTTATGGCTTGTAACCTGTGATGGTCTTTTCCTCCATGAATTTGTCCAAACCCCTTTTAAAGGCATCTAGGCCAGGTGCCATCACCACATCCTGTGGCAAGGAGTTCCACAGATGAATCACACGAATTCAAAAGAGAATACAGGGCAAAGCCTTAGCACCCAATATCACACCCCATGCAATTGCACTAACATTGTGAGCTAATGCAGAAGACCAAATAAATGCAGAAGACTGAAGAAAAATACTAGTATGACTGTCCTAACAACCGCTACCATCTAGTAGTATAAAATGAAGGGAGATGGTGTCGTGTGGTGGCTAAATGACTGAACTGTGAATCAGGACATCCCTTCTTCAAACTTTGCCACCTTAGGCAATTCACTTCCTCTCAGCCTCAGCTCCCCAGTTGCAATACTTACCAGAAATAACACCAACCATACAGGGTTGTTGTACAGTTTCCATCAAGGTAAATACACGTGAAGAACTCTGCATACTGGGAAAGTGCTACATAAATGTTAAGTATCATGCTGCTGCTCCTGAGAGAAATGGGCAGAGAAGACACATGGCTCAGGTTGTCAGTCTATCAGTAGCTTATAGCAGTGTTTCCCAAACTTTTTCGACCTGCGGCTCCCTTGACCATTGGCCACGGCTCCCCATTACATTATGTTGATGCCTGCCAATTGGCATGGCACTGTTTTCCAAGAGGATTCCGTGGCACTCTGCTGCTCACCTGACTGGTTTCTGCAGCTCCCTTGGGAGCCGTGCCTCCCAGTTTGGGAACCAGTGGCTTATCCAATAAACCTGCAATCAATCTACATACCTGGTATTTGTAACTAAGCTTTTGTTTCGGGATTCAAATTGACAGGCTGTGAGCAGCATGGAACCAGTTTACTTACCAAGCATCAGATGCTGCTGTAGTTGCATCAACATCAGCCACAACTGTGTATATTAACAGGGAAGAAGGGTGATTTGTGGAATTTGTTTGAAAGATTGACCATAACTCTGCCAAATGATTGTTCATATAAATAGGTTTCATGCCTGAGCCACAGCCAAAAGAGTAAAGCTTTAGTTTCTCCTATCTCCAATTCAACAGAAGCTAACTACCAATTAATAGTTCTTCAAATGTGATCTGTCTTTTCCCTAAAAAGCTATGATATGAATGCAGACATATAGCAATTTACACTTTCTAGGGAAAAGTTAAACTTGTAATATGTACTGAAGACATTCAGTGGCTCAGCATTTTAGACACAAATGCATAAATTATGGCCATCCCATCTAGGGAAAGACATTTTTCCCATTTAAAAAACAAACAAACAATATCCCTCTCTTCTATACGAATCATTTGAAATACAGCAATGATATTAATGCAATTTTGACCCAGCATACCTGTATGCAGGAGAATGAAATGGCTGCTTCCAAAAATAATCAGGAAATGCCTCCAATGAATTCTTAGCCAATCCTAATTTGGCCTCCCCCTCCCCCACTGCTATCTTGTAAAGACACCTTCTATTTTCACAATTGGCTTTAATTTGGAGGCTGCTAACTT
The DNA here is from genome assembly GCA_026170595.1 of Plestiodon gilberti rubricaudatus. Lineage (NCBI taxonomy): Eukaryota > Metazoa > Chordata > Lepidosauria > Squamata > Scincidae > Plestiodon > Plestiodon gilberti. Next base: position 82,435,869 of record JANXHW010000004.1, on the reverse strand, counting down.
GCCATAATGGTACTAATCTGGGCAGCATTCCTTTTTCCTGGCAAGATTCCAGAATAAGAGGATGTAGACGCTGGGGAATGTAGAAGGGACATTGTATGGTTTAGTTATTTACACAAGGTTTTTATTACCAAATAAGAAATGATGCCTTTTCAGGAGTGGCAGTCTGCTCTGCCTTTCGTTTTTTAAAAAACAGCTTCACATCAAAGGTAGAAAGCACTCTGTACATGGTTACTGGCACGCTGTTCCTTTTTGAAGAAAAAAACCCTTGGTATTTTCCAGGAAAAAGGCACTCTTTGAATGTTCAGAGGCACTCCATTTTTTCCTTCAGGTCAGATTCAGATTGTGTCAGAACGTATCGATGTTTGACAAAGACCCCACAAACATATGTCACATTATCATGTATGTCAGAGTGACAAATGCTATCTCTGAGGAAGGGGGTGGGTGGAGCTCCAGAACTCAGTGGCAGCCAGGGAAGAGCCTACCAATATGCTCCAAGAGTATGTGTTACCATAAATGTTCCCCATGTGTAACCACAGATGTTCCTCATGGTTACAGAACATTTGAAGAGGGCTTTTGTGAGGTCCAACTCTGCACCAAAGTCTACGTTTAGTGAATATGGAATATATTATCATGTCGTAGTGAAAGCTTACAAATACATACATGAAAATGGGATGATAGCAATAACTACTCTTTAGTGAACCACAAGTAGGAGGTATCTTGTTAGTGTCATATGAGGATGGTGCCCCCCTACATGTTCAGTAAGAGCCATAGCTTCTTTGGATAAGACACTAACATCTGATCAAATTCACATCAACACCAGCTTTTGAGGTGAATCAAACAGGCACCACTCCACATGCTAATGTGTTTTAGTGAAGTAGCAAGAGGGGAGGGAAACATGTAAGAAAGTGAAGTTCCACAAGGCCTCTCAGAGAAATCTCAGCTGAATGCACGAGTCACCAATGTATCACTGCTTGTAATTCCAATTTACACATTTTCTTCCATCCGTATCTTGTCCTGCAGGAGGATTCCATTGTCAACATGAATACATAACTTGACCACACCTGGGTTAACATTCTGTATGGCTGACTGCACCGGTTCCATACCACCATTTCTATTATTGGCTGCACATAGGAAATCCAAGACCTCTGCGGGAGTATTTCGAGCTGATTTACAATTTAAATGAAGCACTGCCTTTTTTTTGCTACAACATTACCCGCGTTCCTGAAATGCTTTGTTCTGACAAATGTACACTACTGCTGCAGAGCTACTGATGAAACAGAAGGGGCATTCTAAAATCACAATTAAAGACTTTTCCACACACTAACCAGATGTAAGGCAATGATATATACATATTTTTAATCCTTCCAAAGCATGTATGCATGCACGCACACACACACACACACAGACTCACAGACAGAGACAGAGACAGAGACAGAGAGAGAGAGAGAGAGAGAGAGAGATATTTTAAATGGCTGATCACTAGTTCACTTTTTAAAACTATAATTCTCTGCCAGCTAGGTTCATGGGAGAAGGAGAAAAGGTATTACTCTGGGTATTATATCTGAACATAAACATGTAAGTCCACAGCTGGAATTGGACTCTTGAAAGATAGTAGAAATGAATGGAGCCCAAATCTGCTCTCTTTTGTAATGCCCTATATTTTCCCAATTCCTTTATGGAATAAAGTGGGGATAGGATTGAGCTGTTAATAATCTATCATCTTTTTTTCTTTATTTCTCTCCAGTCCTGGATTATTTGACCTTGAAATTACAAGGGAAAATTTCCATTAAACATTGGGAAGGAATTCCTGATGGGAAGAACTGTTCAATAATGGAACAGTCTACCTTAGAAAGTGATGGACTCCCCATTGTTGGAGGTCTTTAAGCCATGCTGCTTCTGTGGCGAATTTGTCACCCCCTGCTTGTCACCTGGGGATGGACCGCCCCCTTCCAACGCCACTGGGAAGCAACTCCCAGCAACTAGATCTAGATATAGGCTTACCAGATCTCCAACCGGGACAGAGTGCTAGACCTTTAGGAGAAGGAATGTGGGCAGGTGTAGCTTGTTAAGTCCTAGAGCACAATCCTAGGCATGTCTACTCAGAAGCAAGTCCCATTGTGTTCAGTGGGGCTTGCTTCTGAGTAGACATGCCTAGGATTGTGCTTTAGGACTTAACAAGCTACACCTGCCCACATTCCTTCTCCTAAAGGTCTAGCACTCTGTCCCGGTTGGAGATCTGGTAAGCCTATCTAGATACCATGTCCAAATCTGTCAAATGGTCAGCCGTGAAGCTGAACTGTCGCCTTTCTCATCTACTAGAATAGATCCATACTAGCAAACGATGGGCAGCGTAAAGCATTTGGGCTATTAGAATAGAAGAGATTGAGCAAAATTACTTCATCGTGTGCTGGATTCACATAATGCCGTGCCCTGGGGAAAGCTGCATCTGTTGAATTATTTCCTGTCAGAGAACTGTTTGCTAAAGTCATGGGAATCTTTGTCAGGAAAGAAATGGGAAAATCTTAACTGTATACCCAGCCTCCTAGCCTCTGGGCAGGATCTTGTACGGATAAGGCTTTGAATCAAGATGTGCTGTAGTTGTGCTATCTAATGCATCTGTTATCTGCTGATGTTCAGACAATGTAATTCTATGTTCTTTTTTGGCTTTGCTTCAACCGAATTTTCTTTGGATTTTCAGTAAGGCTTTGAAGGTTAATTGCATTTTCATTTTCTATGCAGCCTATTTTCCTGTATCTTAACAGTTTGTGTATCATAGATGAGCTACTGTGCCACCCCATGCTGCAGCCTCCTGATTCACTTAATGAAATCAAATTAGTACACCTTTGGGTGCCAATAATAATAATAATTAGGGTTATTATGTGATTAATGTATGCATCAAAATGCTACAAACTCACAAATAGCAGCAGGTGAAATTTCACCTGCAGAACCATTAACATTGTTTATACATAGGGAAATGTCATCAGAGAGACCGTATTAGGTTATGGTTAATGGTCTAAATTGGCTTATTCAATCTGATTCGCAACCATAGTTTAATGAAAAATGGAAACATATTTGTTGTAGAAAATTGCCTTTGTCATCCTTACATTTGTTCTCACAGATCTATCACACAGATTTCTCTGCTATTTTTATTTATTATAGAAGGGAAGTTGTTATGCCCATAAATGAAAACTTTTAGGTGTTAGGAATGAGAGCAATTTTGTCCCACAATGAGATCTGTACACACTTGCACAGAACTGCCAACACATTGCATCCCAGACCAGTTCTCCAAATGATTACCTCACCTATTGGTAGAGGTGTTTGTTTTTGTTGATAACCGAATATAAACACAAAACACCATAAAATGGCAAGCGAATAAAAAACACAAAACACCATAATACGATATTTTTAAAAGCACTGAATACTGCAAGAATTTGCACCTGTGAATAAATCAGAAAACACCACATTTTACATTTTAATTCAACGTTTCTTTAAAAAAAACCCACCATTTTCAAACATCTCTACCTATTGGTTTCATGTAGATGTCAAAGTGCATGAGACAAAAATGGAACCTTTCAGCACCCCATAAAATAAAGACTATGGGGTCAAGCAGCAGTCCCCCACCTTTCTAGGGTCGTCTCCCAGGAAGGACCAGCGTCACTGTGAAATAGTACCCGCTCCCAAGTCCACTTTCATAAGGCAGCCCAGGAAGATACCATGCTCAATAGTATCAAAAACTGCTGAGAGAATCAGCAGGGTTATTACACTCACCCTGCCTATTCCTCAGAGCAAGTCATCCAAAAAGGTGATGAAGGCAGTTTGACAGCGCAATCCTATTCAACTTACATCACCAGTGTAACCAGCGGGGGAGGGCAGGGCAGAAGGCTTTGGAGGGGAGGGGAGATTTAAATCTTCCCTGAATCCCCCTTTGAAGGGGATTTGAATCCCCTTTCTGTTCTAGGACCTCCCGTTCTTGCTGCAACGCTGGTTACACTGGTGGTGTAAGTTGCATAGGATTGCGCTGTGAGTTCCCTAAATAGGCCAGAATCAGATTGGTATGGATCTAAATAGTGTTTCAGCAAGGAAAATCTGACCTAATTGGCCACTTCACAATGAAGAACCTTGCTCAGAAGAGACACAATAGAGATTGTTTTCTAAATCAGATGGGTTGACAGGTGGTTTTTTTTAGAAAAATGCTCACCAATAGCGTAGCCAGAGGGGGGGGGAACGTGGTAAGTGCTGCATGGAGTTACACGGAGGTGCAAAGTGGCCCCTTCCACTTACCGTTGGAGCCAGTCCGGCAGCGAAGGCAGTTGCCTTCACTGCGCCCCCTCTTCACTGGCGTTGCTAGAGGTGGGGCAGAACAGAAAGTCTTGCACAGCGGTAACCACTCCATTCCATGGTGGCCCCGCCCACTCGCCGTCGGAACCAGTCCAAGCGGCGAAGGCAACACGCAGGGAGTCTCCTGCACATTGTGTTTGCCACTCGACTGGTTCCGACAGCGAGTGGGCAGGGCCACCATGGAATGGAGTGGTTACCGCTGTGCAAGACTTACCATTCCACCCCACCTCTAGCAGTGCCAGTGCCCCTCTTGCTACTGAGGCAATGCTGCCCCCCCTCTGACTACACTACTGATGCTCCCTGCACCCTGCTTAAGAGGAGTCAGGACCTTCTTTTAGAGCGTTGCTTATAAGTTTTAGTTTCGTTTGAAAATATTCAGACAAATTACCTAATGAGGAACTCACAATTCCACATTGAATTTTATTTTTAAGCAATTTACCACCAGCCCATCTGAAAAATGTTGGCAGTCTGACTTTGCTTTCCTTTGATATTTTCCCCAAACTGAATTTTGAATAGAAAATTTATTTTAGAGGAAATTTCAGGACTGCTTTATGTACCATATGTGACATACCATATGATGTAAGGTGCTTTAATTTGTAAAGTAAATACTATAAAGGAGAGAGTGAGGAAACAAAGGTTGTTGGGTGTGTGTGTGTGTGTGTGTGTGTGTTTTGTTTTTGCTTAAAGAAACATTTTACCATCATTCTAAACAAAATATTTTTCACGTTAAAGAGACTTTGAAGATATTTGTTTGGTTCTTTAGCTGCTGATAAAAGGAAATAAGGTGTTTACTCATCAGCATATCCCATCAGTTCTGTTTGCACACTGATATATTTTTGGCTTCATCTGCTTTTAATGAAGCTTCTCTTTGAAGAAGCAAGGTGACCTATTTTTAATTTTATTGGGTTTTGTTGCTTGACAACCTTTTATTTCTTTTAATTGAATGTGTGAAGCATGACATGCCTGTATACACATGCACATGGCTTAGGAACCTTCCAGGTAAATAATGTGCAACCCTTCATTCCCAAAAGTTCCTGCAGGAACAAAATACCTGCAGGAATATTTTTGGTTCATTTCTCATCTTTGTAGAGCATAGTTTACTGGTTGTTGGCAGTGGGGAGAGATTTTGGTTTGTTTTCCCTGGTGGTCATCTGGAATGTTAGGTTTTTGTATGGGTATGTTTTGTTTGCCTTGCATTTTAAAAGTGTTTTTAGTAATAGGCCTCTTAGTCTACCGGCATAATTAAAAGGTTTTTCTTTGTTTGTTTTTCTTAATTATCCCATTTGCAGTAGCCCTGGAAAGCAAGCTGGACTTCAAATTTATGTTTGGTTATTTTGGGAGAGTGTGGTTAAATGCTTATAGCTTTGTAAGAACTATTGCTTTATGGGATGCCTTGCTTGCATTGGGTGTTTCTGTGACGATGGGCAGCCTGATCCAGTGTAACTTGGACCGGCTTGGCGCCGGCCTAAGGTGTGCCAAAAGGTACGTTTTCAACACCTTGTGAGTTAGCGAAGCCGGCGCGGAGGCCGGTGCCGCTCATTTGGCCGTTGGACTGACCCAACGCTGACCACCATAGATAAATCCAATGCTTGTCAGCATGGGGATGGGCAGGGGCAGAGAAGGAGGGTGCTAGTGGCTGGCCCGGGCTGGGAGGGGGCGTGGATATCAGCGGCGATATCCAGCTCCCTCTAGAAGCCCGGGCTGGCCTTACATGCTCCCCCCGGCTGCATCCAGCTCTGGAGCTGGCGTGTATCTGAGGAGGCCCATTTGAACCTGGTTTGCCTACACCGGGAGAAGCGGACAAACGTCCCCTTCCCCTGAGGTGCTCCTGGGTTTCACCGGCGCAGTCCAAAAACTGCGCAAGATGCAGCAGCCAGCCTTTTAGGCTAGCCAGGCATACTTGCGCAGGATTGCACAGTAAGGTTGTAGTCCTATACACTCCTACCTGGGAGTAACCACCATTGAACTTAGTGGGGCTCGCTTCTGAGTAAACATGCATAAGACTGCATTTTAGTAATATTCTGGTGTTCCTATATGTCTAGCTATGTGCTGTGACATTTTCAAATGGTGCCCCTCAACATAGCCTGAGGTTTTGCATATGGTATATATAAAAAATCATATGCATTTATGAATGCCATTGTGACTGATCTTGACCCAGCAGTGGGGGAAGGGGCTTGAGAGCCCCGTCCCAGGCCTGAGAGCCCTACACAAGGCTTCTCTGACCTACACCAGCTATTTAGCTGGCGCAGATCCACAAAGCCCCATTGATAGGCTTGCCATATTTTCCCGATTTCAAACCGGGACCCTCCCCGATGTTTTAATTATTTTTTGTGGGTGCAAAGTGTTCACTTGCCGCACAAAGCGTGGTCAATTTTTTTAAAAAAATATTTATTTGTGGCCATGAAAATGGCCATTTTGCCGCATCCACTTACCTGTCCCGCCGCCATTGCCCCCGCTGCCCTTGTCCTTGCCGCTGCCCTCACCACCACCATTGTCATTATTCTCACTGCTGCTGCCACCCTCCTCGCCACCGCCATTCTCGTCCTTGCTGCCATCGCCATTGCTGCCTGGAGCTTGGCTGGTGACATCTAAGCCGGCCAAGACTCCAGCTGCCCCCTGAAGCCGCTGCCACCGCTTTTAAAAAGGCACTTTTTTCTGGCAGCCCCATTTTGGATCTCGTGAGATGGCGGCGCCAGAAAAAGTTTAAGTTTTAAAACTTCTAAAAGCGGCGACAGCAGCAGTGGTGGCTTCAACAGGCCCGGAAAACCCGGGACTGACCCGGGACCGGAGCCCAGAAACCAAGACAGTCCCGGGTTTTCCGGGATGGATGGCAAGCCTACACATTGAGCAGGCTGGGGCTCTACACAGAGTAAGAGGACAAATGTCCTCTTACCCTGAGGAGACCCCCCGCCTACTCAGTTCCAGAACTGGATACAGTGTGGTCTGTACAGCCCTGCTGTGCCAGCGCTGGATAGGATTGGACTTTTAGAAATGGGAGGCTCAGGAACAGAAAGGGGATTCAAATCCCCTCCAAAGGGGAATTCAAAGGGGATTTAAATCCCCCCTCCCCTCCAAAGCCTCCCGCCCTGCCCTCCCCCACTGGTTACACCAGTAAGTTGGATAGGATTGCGCTGTAAATCAGTACTTATTTGATACCCCTGCCAATGAGGGAGAGGAAAAAACAAGAATAAGTAACACAAAGATGTTTGTTTTGTTCTATATACGATAACTCACTGCTGTGTAAAACAAAGGGGTACTTAGAATCCAGGAAGCCACTGAATTCTGCTCCAAGTTGGAATCTGGTGAAGGATTTGCAGCTTTACTTGCAGTGGAATTATGCTAAAATGGAAATCAGACTGCCGACAACCATGGTTTCAGAAGACTTCTCCAATATTGTAACCTGTGCCACACAAGCACAGAAGACACCTTTTCTTGTGTGACAGGTGACTGGCAGATGCCAGGGTCCTCTTGTATATCAAGTATGCCCTATCCTAGTTGAGATATCTTCCTCAGAGTGCAAGAGTCTGAAAGGGCCATATGCAAAAGCCCCCTATGGGCTGATGTGTCAATGTTGTTGTATCACACCAGCATAAGGACCCAGCAGAACCTTCCAGATTCTGATAAATTAACAGCAGAACCATGACATATAACACCAGCATGTTTGGGGGGCTTTGCAATGCAAAGTTTGCGGTCACTGGGTTATTTTTGGGGAAGCAGCCCCTCTGCTTACAATTCAACAGGAAATGGATGAATAAATTCTCAGCAATATAAGCAATGTGCAAACACGGATATTTGTACTGTAGTAGATTCTGGTGTGGTATGCCTTTAGAGTGCCCTCTATGCGGCATGATTTTATGGTTCTTGGCTATTGTCTTACTTTTCCAATGTCTTGAACATACTAATGAAGCAGCTGACGCTGTTACTGCTGATGATCCAGAACAATTATTAAACAGAACCTTTTAATTCATATGCAGCTCACCAAGCTAGAATTAGTCGTCTCTAATTATACGAGGCTGCTTCAGAAACCATGCCAATATTCTGTGCAGGAAATGCAGGAAAAGATTAGAGAGTCAATACATTGGAGGGAAAACTTCAGGCATTCCATATGCTACAGGTTATGTAAAACCATGACAGTCCCAATTAGAGGAAGGAACTAGCCATTAAGAAAACGAATGGTGGTGGTTGACAGCCATCAACAAAATCAAATGAGACCACCTCATTATTCTAAATGGTTCACTTTACAGATAGCTCACTTTAATGAGTTATACTGAGAGCTATAACTCTCCCTGTGCCTAATTTCCCTAGCAAAATGAAACTTTGGGAATGGAAAGAAAGAAAAATGGAGATATCAGAGCAAATGATTTCTGAGAGACTTTAAAGGGGAAAAAAGCTGCAAACAGAAAAAGGGACTTCTTTTTGTCGTTAAGAATAGTGCTTTTTAGAGACATAGGGGTTAATTTATAGACCTTTCTGAAGGCAAGATGGATGTAGACACCCTGTGTAGGCTATGGTATGCAGTAGAGCCTTGATGGTACGAAAGCCTTAAGAATGGAATTGTAATTACAAGAGTTCATATCTCTCTTGGTGGTGAACGGTGGGAGGTGGTGGATCCGGCAGCAATGGTGCATGCCGGATCATATCCCCTCTTTTTCAAACCTCCCCACCTCTTTCTTCTCCTCAGACGTGCGCCACCTACAGAGCTGGCTCAGATCCAAGGAGACTCACAGCGCAATCCTACCCAGCTCCTTCACTGGTGCAGCAGTGGTGGACGGCAGAAAGGGAGGCTTTGGAAGGGAAATGGGAGGGAAATGGGATTTAAATCCCCTTTCCCTCCCAAAGACTCCCATTCTCCCTCCACCACAGCTGCACCAGTGGAGGAGCTGGGTAGGATTGCACTGTCATTGTAGAGCGAGAGGCTTACAGAGGGGTAAGGGGAAATAATTTCCCTTTCCCCTCCAAGGTCTCCCAATCCATCCCCAATCCAACCCCCCCCCCAGTGGATACAGCACAGACTTTTTTGTTCTGGCTGCATCGGCCAGGGGGGGGGAGGATACGATTGGTATCTAATTGTTCCAAGAGGCACAAAGAAAATGGCAACCCCAAGTCAAGTTCTTATCTCATCATGTGTCATGCACTTTATCCCAGTCCTGACTGTCACACTTTTCTCTGCCCTGCTTCACACTGCTGTATGCCACTGGCAAAGGCAGAGAAAGGGCACCTCACCTTCCAGCAACTTGTAGGCGGGGTGTGGTTGCAAGGCTGAGAGGAAGTAACACAGTTATAAGGCGTTAATGCCCCCCCTAGTCATTTTGAGAGTGCAGGGAGAGGAGTCAGAAAGTGGGGTATGTAAAAGCCATACCGAGTGCATTCTTCTCATGCAAGGCAGTAATGGAGAGTGCAGCCCACCCATCCTTCCACTATGTCACTGAGCTGATTGCCCTTTGCAAGGCTTAGGAACAATTTTTTTTCTATGCCCCTGCATTAATCTGTTTGTTTTGTTGTGGGTTTTTTTTTTTTGCCCTCCCTGGTTTCACTGTGGCCTTGCTGCTTTAGCTGTTTGGCTCCGCTTAACTGACTTAGGGCCTAATCCTATCTGACTTTCCAGTGCCGATGCAGCCGCAATGTAGCCCCAAGGTAAGGAAACAAATGTTCCCTTACCTTGAGGAGGCCTCCATGACTGCTCTCCCTTGCACGATGCAGCACTTGCGCCATTGGCCTGACTGCATCAGTGCTGGAAAGTTGGATAGGACTGGGCACCTGTTCTGATTATGCATATATTTTTTGTTCCAACTTTGCATTCTTTCGGCCAGTATGAAGTGAAAAGTAGCCTGCAGGTTGTGAGGGAAGCTGAATAAAATACCTAGCTATTTGCAGTAGCAGGTAATAGCTACATCTGTGCAGGAATGTGGATCAAGTCTCAGACTCCATGTTCCGAGTCAAGTCCCAAGTCTCTGGGTCCAAGTCTCAAGTCAAGTTCCAAGTCTTTGTCCCCAAGTCCCGAGTCTTTGGTTGTGAGTTGAGTCCCTATATATTTAATGAGGAAAACAGGTTTAATTCTGAATAAAATTGGACTTGTCTGGCTTGACAAACTGTGATAAATGCATGATCTGGGTACGGGGAGTATGGGTATCTCCTGACCATGGATGAAAACTGTGATGGATGCTTGCTGAACTCCCCCACATGTTACTGCACTTCTGGAACCTTTCAGCAGAGCCAAGGTGTCTGAAGGAAGATCTGGACATCCATGCCGGTTTTTCTGGGCCAAATTGAGCACTTCCTTCCTCATCATGTTCCTCATGCGCTATTGTAAAAAAAAGGATGTCCCACACCTTCCTGGTTTGACAACAGAGTACGAGGAACACAATAAGGGTTTGGGTGGTGTGTGTGTGTGTGTGCGTGTGCGTGTGTGTGTAGCTTAGAGGTAGCAGATTCAAGATGGCATCAGGTGATGCTCCTGCAGAGGCTTATTTGTAGAGTTTAGGCAGGAGATTTAACAAGAGGCTGCGGTTTTCAAAGCCAGCTCTGTGTTTCTTGTAACATTTAACTCCACTCTAAAAGTCTCTTTCACCACCGGTTTATTTTTCTGACACTCAGAAAAGATCTTCCCACCAGCTTCATGGATCCTGAAAGTTACATTACCAGACCCCTCAGTGTCCCCTCTGAGCTGACAGCAATTCACAGCATTATCACATTAATGTCCTTACTCTTTATAAGGCAGTGTGGTTTGCTTTATGATGAAGAGAGTATTTTTTTAAAACATGAACTGAATGAAAAATGCAGCAAATGGCTGATGGTTTGTAACACACAAATTGCTTCTGAGATCTGAATGGATCAGGCAAAAAAAAATGCTCCTTCATAATATCATAATATCAGCCCATCAGTTGTGGGATAACTTAGAAGTGGAAGAGGCTTTCTATGGGGAAAATGTTGTGAGCAGTCTTTATTTGGTGAAACGCTTCCTTTGTACAGTAAAAGCCACGTTATCTGGCACTCTTAGGACAGGAAAACTCATTTAACTGGCATCCCTGCAATAAGATGCCAGTTAAAATGAGCAAGTTTCTTCATGAAAAGTCAGTAAAGCAGCAGCCAAACCTTACTTACCTACCACACGTACCTACCTTATAGGACTCCCTCTGCATTGCTACACTGCCCTCCACCAGGACACTCTAGGAATGGAGAATGGCTGGGGGGGGGAAGCTTCATTATACAGCACGTTTGGGGAACCGTTAATCCCCGTTCCCCGCATGTGCCAGATAACTTGGATTTTATTGAATTATGTCTTTCAGAGCAGTATATGAAATGTTCAGCCTGAATTCCTACAGAAGTCCACTGAGCCAGAGGATTCTTGAATGATACTTAGCAAGGAAAGGTATCTCAATCACTTTCCCCCGAGGGTAAAATGAGAATATTATTGACCAGTGTTACTCTGGACATTAAAAGTGAGACATATTTCATACATCTCTCTTATGGAATGCCTGCTGTCAAGAACACATCTTGGGTTGCAGTGGTGATGATGATGGGCAATCCTAACTTGCTACAGAGTGTTTGTTTTTTTTTCCAAACTTTATCAGAAACGTATCAGGAAAGCATGCATTTTATCTGAGCCCTTTCTGAGAAAGCTCAGAAAAACCAAATGAAGAAGGGTCACAATGACCTAATACAAGCCTCCAGCCCCTCTCCCAATTGCTCTGCAATAGTCCTTGGGAAAACTACACTTTCCAATTTGCCTTCACCTGCTACGGCTACTTATGCTTGGTGAACCGCCAGGAAAATAAACATCCTGCCCTTCCTCCCTTTATTCAATTCCCCCAAACAGCAGGAAGGTAAGTGGGTGGGGAAAGGGGTTGGAGGCTTGCCCTGAGTAGGGAAGAGGGTTGGAGGATCATGGGAGAGTAGAATGAGATGTATTCTTATCTGGCTCAGATTTTAAGTCAAGCTGGAGAAAAGGTTGCAATGGTCATCTTTTATTTGAAGCAACTTGTTACAAACCCACAAAACTCATACTTTTGAGCAAGGAAAAACACATTTTAGCTCTAGTTAACAATATGCACATTTGTATCTGTGTATATGAGGACATCCAAAATAACAGCACCTACCTCTCTTGCAAGTGCCACTGTCTTAGTTTACATCTCATAGATTTGTGGAGGCTCCTCAGCAGACCCACCAAAGATTAGCCAGTAACTCATGAAATAAGGAGAGCTTTCATATGGGCCAAACTATGCTTGGAATTCACCTGCTCTGCTCATTTCATCCTACACAAAGACATACCGTGCTATATTGCAATATTCACTGATTACTTTCTAGAAAGGCAGGCAGGGCTCAAGTCTGTCTGGAAACACCACCCACTGATTCAGAAACCTTTCCCTTCTCCTGTTTGTATGAAGACTCTCTGTAGTTCTTCAGTAATGAGCAAAATGCATTCTGCACCTAATGAACTGTCTTTCAAGCTTTTATGTTTCATCTGTTCTTATTTTATATATTCCCTGCTTGATCCCTAGTGCAAAAAAAAGAAAAGTGTCAAGTCTGAAGTTTGGTTATCCTTGAAACAAATGTATGTAATTCCTGCATGTATTGACTCTTGTTTCATATTTTTTTGTTTTTTTGTTTAACCATTTTAATGTTGGAAGCTGCCTTACGGCATAATCTAGTGTAAAGATGTGCTGCCAGCCTATAGGGCTGGCCTCTGCATCCTAAGCCCATTCCGGGCTGCCCCAGTGCTGCTAGAGCACACCTCGGGAGAAGGGGATGATCGTCCCCTTCCCCGGGTCTGGGTGTATGCAAAACCAGGGCCTATGGGCCTCCTTGGATGCACACCAGCTCAGCTCCTGAGCTGTTGAACATCCGGAGAGGCCGTGTAAGTCCAGCGTGGACTGCGACAGGGCTTGAGATAGCACTGCTGATATCCCCACCCCCTCCCAGCCCGGGCTGGCCGATGGCCCCCTCCCTTGCTGCCCGGCCCACCCTCTCGCCAACCAGCGTGGCCTTTACCTGTGTCAGCCAATGCAGGACAAGGTAGGTCGCAGAGTGAGTGGTGTCGGCCTCCGCACCGGCACCACTTACTCTCCTGTAGTTGCAAATGTGTTTTACGGCATGTTTGCGATGTTTTAGGCCGGCAGAGCAAGAGCTCCACTGGCCTAAAGTTACCCAGGATCAGGCTGCCCAGTATTTCTAAAACAGATTCACTAAACTGATGGGAGTTTTATCACTGATTTCACTGTGTCACTCAGATGACCACTTCTCCACTTCCACAGGTAGCTAGGGGGGAGAGTCACCCCAGATTGAAAGAAACACGTCTAATGTGGCTGTACAAATTGGCCCTGAGGCCTAGGCTTTCTCGCGAATTGGGCTAGTGCTTCCTTTTGTCATTGTCAAGCTTGTGGGTTTTACATCTTCCCTTATTAACAGATTTTTAAAATCATTTTTTTTCCTCACAAGAATAGAAATACTCCAGAAGGTGGAATGACTCCCCTAGCAAGCCCGTTTCCACAGTGGGATCATTAAGCAGCTCTGAGGCTTATTCTGGCTTTGGCAAGAACGGCAGAGCGGTAATGTGGCGCCACTTTGAAGTATTCTCCTATTATTGCATAGGTTAAAACGTTTATTACATTTACAAATGATTTACTGCCTCTTTTCCACCCTCCAGATGTTTGCAAATATGATGCTGCCATGAAAGATTAATTTGCGTTTTAGCAAGCCCAACGTAGCTTTAATTTAATTACTGAGGACAATTCTTAAGTAACGCATTTACTGACTTGTGCACCATTACAGTGGTGTAGCCTTAAGACAGAGAAGCATACCGAGAGGCAAGGTGGAGACCACATAATGATCATTAGTTCAATTTCTGTTTGCTTTGGGAATCTTATTAAGGCTTAGAACTGGTGACATTTGGATAAGCCAGCACACCAAAGGACCCACCATATGGAATACAACCCACCTGCCGTGTACGATGGCTCACAGGAGACTCATTTAAACCTTCTGTTTTGTTGCCGGCCTTGAACTGCAAAGACCAGTAGAGTTGTCAAGCAATTGGCAGACCACATAACATGACTGGTGGGCTGTGGTTGGCTTGATGGATCATAACTCATGCCAGGCTGGCTTTAGGGGATTTATAGAAACAAGCAGCATACACTGAAAACAATCACAATAATGGCAGGATTTGGGGAGGAAAGAGACTGAAGAGACTCGACTCGAGACTTGGAGCCTTTTACAAGAAGTCGAATTTTATTCAGGGCTTAAGCCCGGTTTCCCCATTAAATAGATAGGGACTTGCAACTCACAACCAAAGACTTGGGACATGGGGCAAAGACTTGGAACTTGACTCGAGACTTGGACTCAGAGACTTGATCCACATCCCTGGTATTTCTTTAACAATAGGGAAGGGGGGCAATGGTGTGGTGCCAAAGACTTAATGGAAAGGATTGAACAACACCATTTATTTGAACAGATTTTCAGACTTAATTATTCTGAAACCATCAAGAAAAATCCTTCCTCAAGTTCTGTCAGTGGTTGTTGGGCACCTATAAGGTATACTTAGGAATACAAAGAAGGAATATGTCACTGTTGGGCTTCTTTCAGCTTGGTATGTCACACGTTGTATAGGCCTGCTCCACAATGTGGAAGTTTTGGCTGTCTTTTGAAATATTCTGGAGGTCTAAAAACAGAATTGTACTCACCATGTTCAGCACATCTCTCATTTTGTTTCAATCCATTTTTTATGCAGCCCTTTCTATTGTACTTTATTGGTTTAATTTAAACTGGCAATATCTGTTACTGAATTTTATTATATTTATGAGAAGTTCTTTTATATATTCATTAAACTTTACCCTTCTCATTAAGTAGTCAGTGGTTTTCAGCCAAAATTTGTATTTTAAAAAGACTGGATAAATATTTCATTAAAATAACATCTTCCATAGCGAGAGAGAGAGAGAGAGAGAGAGAGAGAGAGAGAGAGAGAGAGAGACTATTAAGATTTTTTATACTCCTCTGTGACAGAAGGCAAATGATATTTTGCCTATTCCTTCAACTGTCAACAAACTCATGCTAAAATAAGATGTGTTATAAAATACTTCATGTATGCTATAATTCGAAAAGATATTTCACCTTGGGTTTCTTTACATGCATTTCACATGTCCTTTTAATAGCATTTTTTATTTCTTGTGTACTTAAATGCTAATAAAAGTACAGTTCTAATATTGCATCTCAGGTCTTTTTCCTCGCTTGCCAAAAGCAAGTGGAATTGGTTTCCAGTTTTCTGGATGTTACTGATCGACAAAGAGGTATAACCAGTGGCATCACTAGGGAGGGTGCCGGGGGCACAGACTGCATCGGGTGACATGGGAGGGATGACACCAAAATGAGTCTCCTATTAATATTAGCATTAATAGTCCAGTTCGTGTGGTCGGAGAGGACACTAAAGTAACTTGGGGATGAGCAAAAACAGGTATTGACTTTGAACATAGACTTTTCACTTTATGACAATATTTTTCATCTAGGAATAGAGATGAAATTCTTGCAAGGTAACAGCACGATCCTATTCAGGGCCAGCCCATGCAGTGCAGAGACAGTGGTGCAGCATCCTCTGCATCCCATGGGCCAGCTGGGGACCAGGCCAGCAGGGCAAGTTAAGTAAAGGAAAAAAATTACGTACCTCTGCCGCTGCTCCCTGGTACCCTATGGACCTACTCAGATCTACGCCAGCTATTTTGCTGATAAAGATCTTTTAGGGAGCATGTCGGGGCTCTGGATTCGTCAGATACTGATGTCGCTGATATCCACCCCACTTCACCCTGATCCCCACCCTGATCCATCCCTGAACTTACCTCTCCACCAGCTGGGGTTCACTGATGGCTGATTTGTGGACCACTGTTAACAGTGCACAGCCTTCTGGGTGTCATGCTGGTGGAAGCACTCTGCAGAATGGCAGAGAGTCTGCCACGCCAGCGGCCAGTGCAATGTGTCAATATGATTGGGCTATTAATCTGTTAAATGCATTATATTTCCTGTCCAGAGAAGTCTAGTTATGTTTATATCCTACTCAACTCAATGGGAGGAGTTAGTCAAAAGTAACTGATGTCCCATTATGAGACTACAGTAAGTCCTTGCTTACCGTCATTTTGATACATGTCATTTTGCTTTAACGTTGTTCTTGTAGCTGCAGCCACTTCTGTATCTTCGTCACTTTTAAACACTTTTGCATTGTTTTCCTCCCTGTTAAAAACAATCAAGCAACTGAAAACAACTATAGTATCTCTCAAGTGCCTTATCTCTTATCTCCAGCCCCAGCAGGGCTTAACTGAAAACAATTAACCCCTCCAGCTCCAGCGACACTGTGGAAACTAAGATCCTGCAGCATGAAAGTTATTGAGCTTGCCACTTGAAAGTTGGTGAGCCTGCCACTTAAGAGAGTGCTATATTGAGCCTGCCACTTATCAATGATAGATCCTTGGTTTAACCCTGCTGCAATGAGTGGTAACATGCACTGTGCCCTCTGGTGTCTGTGGCCCCCCAAAACAGAGAAAAAGTGTGACATTACAAACAAAAGTAGAGGTTTTAAAGAAGTTTGATGATGGGCAGCGAGCATGTTTTTTAAAACCCCAGCTACGCCAGATATTGGAGCAGTTGCAGCAACAGCAACACCACCACACACCAGTGATGATTAAGCCTCCCTTCCCATACCACCCACCACCACTATGACTGTTGTTACTCACTGAGATTCATTATTATAATGTTGTTGCTATTTTATTATAGTGTAAACATTATTTCAATGTTTAATATTAGATGTGTTTTGAGTCTTTGTTGAGAAGTTTGGTGATGTTTTTGTGACCAGAAATATACAGTAGGAACCTAACTCTTGTGTACATATGTTAGCCTATGGTAAAAGTGGTTTTGTTATACGTTGTTTCACTTAAAGTTGCAGTTTCTAGGAACCTATCTACAACTTTAAGTGAGGACTTCCTGTATACCACTGTCTATCTCAACTGGGGGCCCTCTCTTCAGAGGCCACAACTCTGAATTTGATTGTTTTTCTGTTTGTTTCTAGGTTAACTTTTACTTAGGCTAGAGTGGATAGGTACAATGTCCCCCCTACAGTTTTTCACAGAACACTTTTAGATGGGATTTTGAAACTGTATAATAATATTCTTAGGTGGGATTATACAGTTTCAAAATCCCACCTAAAAGTGTTCTAAGAAAAACTGTAGGGAGGACATCTTATAATATTAAGAAACATTGTGGGGAAATGTTATGGTAATGCTCAGAGGAAACAGAGAATGTAGGATGTACTCCCAGGGAGAGAAATGTGGTCTATTTTTACTGTAATGTCAAAAAGTTGTCAAAATTCCACATACAATTTTAAAATATGTGTTTTAAATACTTGGAAAAGTTCTCAAAAGGTTAAGACTGTTCAGCAAAAATGGGACATTTCTGAAATACATTAGCAGCACAATCCTATGCATGTCTACCCAGAACTAAGTACCATTGTATTCAGTGGGGCTTTCTCCCAGGAAATCCTGCAATTGGATAGCAGCCTGACAGCCCATTCCAACCCAACTCCTCACCAAGTCAGGCCTAAGTGTGGCCTAAGTGCAGCCTAAGTTAGGCAGAAGTTAGGTCTGAGTTAGGTCAGAGGTATGCCTGAGTTAGGCAGGCTGCAGTTTCTGTGGCCCAGCACCACCCCAGGATCCAGGCAACACTTACCTCCCAGGCAGGCAGGCTCTTCTCCAGGCTCCGTGTCTGGCTCGGGCATGTGCAGGCCTCTGTCTGCATGTGTCAGCGTCCATCCATGGCAGCTGCCGCAGGGTCTGTCGCAGCCAGGTTGCAAAGGGGCAGGCCGCAGGCAGGGGTGTGTGCCAGTCATGTGGGGGGCGCAGGGCAGGTGACAGGGGAGCGCTGGGCTGGAGCCACCTGCCACAGGGCACCCTGTGCATTCGCCACCTGCTGCAGGGGAGAGTGGCCGTCCCCGCCCTCCTGCAGCAGGTGTTGCCACCCCCATGCCACGGTGAGGCTGCACATGGGATTCATGGGGGGGGAGCGGGGGAGGGAAGGGAAGGAGGGGGGTGGGAACGTCACACACAAGGGGGGTCTTACCTCCGCCGTTTGGACGTTGCCTTACCACCTCGTGGGGCGGGGGTGCCGCGTCGGCCCCTCGCCCGGCCACGCCCCCGGGGGGCAGCTGGCGCTGCTGGAGCTGGGCCAGCTGCTTCTGCTTCAGGGGCATCATCAGCAGGTGCGGGGGCACGGACCGGGGGGCTGCGCGCCCGCTCTGCGGCAAACCGCTCCCGGTCAAAGGCTAGGCGCTCCCTCTGGATAGCGACCAGTTCAAGGATCGCTGCCGTCTGGGCCGCCTGCCCTGCCTCCCGCCGTGCCTCCTGCCTCTCCAGCCGCTCGTCCAGGCGCTGGAGCCCTGCAACCATCTCCCGGCCGACATGCCGCAGCTCAGCTAAGGCATCCAGAAACTCGGCGTGGCCTTGTTCGCCGGCCTCCAGGCATGCCTGCCACATCTGCCCGGCCTCGAGACGGGACTGTTCAAGGGAGCGATGCAGGTCCCCCACGCTCCGGGGGAACTGCCGAACAGCCTGCGGCCCGCAGGCGCGGGGCAGGATGTTCTGGCCCTCCTGCGCTGCCTCAGCCGCTGCATCCCCTGCCAATGCAGCGGCCGCAGGGAGGGCCTGCCCCTGATGTGGCGGGGAAGGCACCGCAGCCCCCCCCTCACTGGCTGACCCCTCCCCTGGTGAGGACACCTGGCGGGGCTCCTCCTCAGCCGAGGCAGAGGGCCTGGGGAGGACAGCTTCCCCCTCGTCAGAGTCGGACAGAGGGAGGTTTCCCTCCGGCTCCGCCTCACCTGCATCGAGGACGTCCCCTGCCGCCCTGGTCAGGGGAGGGAGTAGAGATGGGCTGGGTTGTCTGGGCCCCGTGCGGCGGCGCGCGGGGCCCGCCCGGGGGCAGGCCTCGTCGGAGGAACCGTCATCGTCAGAGGGGGCTGTGAAGGGGGAAGACATTGGGGTCAGGCTGGCAGCCGAGTTCCCAGCCCCTCCCCGCCCCAGGGAGGGGGGATACTTACTGGCAGGCTGGTGGCCTGCGGCCACGCCACTGGGCCCCGGTTGGGCTTGGCAGGTCCCCTCGTCCGCAGCCTGGTCGCCTGGTGGGAGACGGTGCACGGGTTAGGTGGATGCAGAGCTGGGGGATGGCTGGCCAGGGCCCCTGCCCCCGAGCACATACCAATGACGAAGTCCAGGCCATCACCCTCGACTACCTCCTTGCGGACAAGCGGCGCCAGTATGGCGGTGACGCTGCCCCTTGTAGCACAGGCGATCGCTGCATCCACGGCCATGCCCTGCCCGGTGACCAGCTGCCGGACCTTACCAGTCAGGGCCCTGACTGACTTGCTGAAGCGCCGGGCACATGCATCGCCCGAGCGCTCCTGAAAGCCCCGCTCCTGCAGGGCCGTTGCAATGCCCGCAAAGAAGGCAGATCGCCGTGCTGATTGCTCTGTGCCCCTGCCGTGCCCACGGGCAACCCGGGGTTTGGCGGCTGAGAGCGTGAAGAGCACTTCCAGCTCATCACGCCCCCAGTTGGGGCCACGAGGTCGCTTTTCGGCAGGCGCCCTGGCAGGGGGGGGGGAACCACCTTCCATCACCAGGGAGTAGGAGGGGACACAGACAGACAGGCTGTGGCACAGACAGACAGAGGGCGCTGGTGGGGAGGGAGGGAGGGAGGGAGGGACGGACAGACAGACAGACAGACAGACAGACAAGGCTGCTTGGAGTGAGAGCAAGGGACCAATCCGCAGAGAACAAGAGGGAAGAGGCTCCGCAGATGGTGGAGAAGCTGCAATGGGTGCCTCTAATACAGACGGAATTTGGGCGGAGCTGGCGACGTCAAGGGCGCACGTTGGGCGGAAATGACGTTACGGGCGGAGAGTGGGCGGAAGCCCCTCCGTCAAGGGCGCACTTTGGGCGGAAACGACGTTACGGGCAGTTTGGGCGGAAGTCACTCCGTCTAGGGCGCACTGTGGGCGGAAATGACGTTACGGGCGGTGTTTGGGCGGGACACGTTAGCAGCCGGACCAGCCAGGACGGACACCAGAAGGCCGTGCTGGACCAGCGGAAGCTGCGGACGGCGGGCAGACGGCGGGCGGAGCATAGGCGGAGCACACCTCCATAAAGGTTGGGGTCCCTGGCAGCCTGCTGGAAGGGGGCCAGGCCGGACGCCCTCCAGGCGGAGACGCTTGCTGACACAGCTGGATAGAGGCCCGATGCACAGGGGAGGCCTGTAGGGGAGGGGAGTCAGTCCAGGGTCAGCCACAGCATCCCAGGAATGGAGGCAGGCCAGCCACAGCGCAGGGGCCGGAGGAGGCGGCTGCCATGGCCACCGGTGCCATGGCTCGAGCGGTGGCGGCAGTCGCGCCTGCGCCAGTGGCGGCAGCAGAGGGAGAGGGAGAGGGAGAGAGAGAGGCGCTGGGCCCAGGAGCATCCACAGCTACACGCTGAGCGGCAGGCGCAGGAGCGGCAGGCCCGGCTCTTGCGAATGGAGACCGTTCCCCAGCGGCGCGAGCAGCGACGTCGGTGGCGACAGGAATGGCTGCGGCTCCAGCAGCAGCCACGGCACTTGGGCCAAGAGCCCCAGCTGCACCTGCCCCAGCTGCCAGGAGAGGCGGGCACAGGTGAGTGACACAGCGCCTGGGGGAGGCCAGATGGGCGGGGGCCGTGCAGTGGTAGTGACAGACCCAGTAGATGGGGTACTTGGCTCCAGGACGGTCATGTCCAGACGGCGTGGCTGGCAGGTGCATGCAGGTCTGTGTCAGTGCATGCAGGTGCATGGAGCCCTGGCTCCCCTGAGGGCCTGAACAGGGAGGGAACCCGTCCTTGTCAATGGGGAGGGGGAGCCCACACGTGCCAGCAGAGGACTAGGGCCCCGCTGCTACGTGCCATACAGGACCCTGGCCCCCTCCATCCACAGGACCCCAGGAGCTGCGACGGCCCAGAGGCCCCATCCTGCCTTGGACGCCCTTTCCGCCAAGCCTCCAGGACCCCCACACAGGACTGGACCTGATGCTGGCATTCGTGCTCGACCAGCGCCAACGCCGTGCCCGCCCCTGGCACCCGGTGGTGAGAGAGAGGCTGTACAGGCTGCCGGGATCGGATGTCGACTGCATCCAGGCCTTCCGCCTGGACAGGGGGGCTGTGGAGGAGCTGTGCCAACTGCTGGGCCCGGCGCTCCAGAGCCAGGTCCGCACCCACCGGGCCATCCCTGTCCTTCAACGGGTACTCATAGCCCTGCACTGCCTGGGGACGGGGAGCTTCCTGGGGGTCGTGGCGCGGCAGCTGGGCGTTTCCCTGTCCTCTGCCAGCCGCTGCCTGGATGCGTTTGTGGATGCTATGATCCCCCATTTGGGCGAGTTCATTGTGTTCCCGACCAGTGAGGCGGGGCGGCAGCGGGTCCGGGGGGAGTTTCATGCCATCGCGGGCTTCCCCAATGTCATCTCAGCCGTGGACGCGACACATGTGGCCATCCTGGCCCCCCATGAAGAACCAGCACTGTACCGCAACCGCCATCGCCAGTACTCTATCAACGTGCAGGCGACCTGCGATGCCAGGGCTCAGTTCACCAGTGTCACGGCAAAGTTTCCGGGCAGCGTCCACGACGCTGCCATCTTCGATGCCTCTGCTGTAAAACGCCTCCTGGAAGGCTGGCCTGACGGGGCTGGCTGGTTCCTAGGTGCGATATGGGGGCCCGGCGGGGAAGGAGGGGAGCATGGCCCACGGCTGTGTTTCACACCACCCATTCTCCCGCAGGTGACCGGGGATACCCCCTGCGCCCGTACCTCCTGACGCCCTTTCCGGCGGACATCCCGGGCCCGGTGGCGCGCTACAACGTGGCACATCGTGCAACACGCATGGTGATCGAAAGAGCATTCGGGCAGCTGAAACAAAGGTTCCGTTGTCTACACCTGACTGGGGGCCGCCTGATGCGGACGCCCAATAAGGCCGCCCGACTGTTTGTGGTGTGCGCCATGTTGCACAACCTCTGCATTCGCAGGAACACCCCACTTGTGGAGGCAGAGGGGGCAGGCCAGGCATCCATGGAGGTGGCAGCCCCGGATGAGGAGCCACTGCGGCGGCCAGGGCAGGACCCCCGTGGCATCGCGTGCCGTCAGGCGGTTACCGCTGAGTACTTCGGACCTTGACGTTCAGGTCAGTTGGCAGCCTGCAGGGATGGGGGGGGCAGCACCTGGATGTCGCCACAAGGTCCGACCCACCACTAACCCTGCCCATGCCCCTTCCTCCCCAGGGACCTGGCACTTCCACAACCGTTGGTCTCCTCCCCCGGACCCCTGCCCTGCCTGCTGCAGCCCCCACCTGGAGCCGTCCCAGAGGGCCCGCAGCATCCCGTCCCTGATGGATAAAGAGGCCAGACACATTGGAGCAACGTTTGAAATAAAACTCTTTACTGTAAAACTGCAGCATGTGCAATGTTACAATTGGCCATAAAACTGGCCTGTAAACAGGCCCAGGCCCCAACAGGGGGCACAGGGCAGAACAACAGGGTGGTGGAGGTGGAGGGGAAAGGGACACTGTCCTGGTGGCAGATGGGGGGCTCAGGGGGGCGGGTGGGCAGGAGCCATGCCCAGGCCGACGAGCAGGGCCGAGTGGACTGCCAGCAGGTCCCTCTGCCTGGCCAGAACCTCCTCCAGTTGGGCCACAATGGTCCCCTCCAGGACCAGCGATGGGCGCCGCTCCACGTGCTGGAGGTGGCTGACGACGAGCTGGACCTGGCCATGGACGGACCAGGCCACCCCCTCGATGTTGCGGAGGCGTCGCCGGACGTCGGCCTCCCGACTCGCCGCCTCCCGCCTTCCCAGGTCCACGTGCTGCTGGACCCGCCGCAGCGCGCGGTTCAGCCTCGGCGCCAGTGCAGAGCCTGTGGAATGCAAGGGGGAGAAAGGGGCGTGAGACAGGGGTGCCAGCAGGCACTCTGTGCTGAGGGTCCCCTACGCAGGTGAACCTCCGAGGCCCCCTGGGCCACTGCCCCACCCATCAGCTGGAGGCCCTCCGGCTCGCTACCAGGGCCAGACAGACACCCACAGTGCCGCCAGGCCTCGGCATCACTACACTGCTCCCCTCAGGCTCCCCAGAGCCCTGACCGTGGCATCACCATCCCTGGAACCCACTCAGCAGTTCCCCGCCACCCTGGGCTGTGGGCCTGGACCGTGTCAGCTCCCACGGGCACTGGCTGCCTGGCATGGAGGGGTCACATAGGGGCCAGGGGACATCCCCTTAAGGGCAACCCGCTGGGCTCCAGCAGCCAGCCAGCCAGCCACCATGCTGCAACGTGCCCTGCCAATGGCAGTGGCCTGCAGGTGTAGCGCATCGTGGCCTCCAGACCCCATTCCTGGGGTGCCCAGTACAGCGTGGTGGGGGGGGTCGGGGGATACTTACAGTGGCACTGGGCCATGGCAGACCGACTCCGCCCCGTCTGGGTGGCCTGGTCCCGCAGCGGTGTGGCCACAGATGGTGGTGTGGGTGGTGCCGCCTCTGCCACCGCGGAGGTTGAGGGCTGCTCCCAGGTGTCGTCCTCCTCTTCCTCCCCTGGGTCATCAGTGGCCATGGGTGGGGTCTGCACCTCCTCCTCCTCCTCCTCCTCCTCCACCAGGTCATCCGCAGCCTCAGGTGGGGTCTCCTCCTCCTCCTCCTCCTCCTCCACAGCAAGCACTGCAGGGACCTGAGGTGCGGCAGGGGAGGGGGGCCCAGATGGTAGGGCCACCGCGCCTCCCTCAACCCCCTCCCTGGAGGAAGGGGACGAGGAGGTGGACGACACCACCCGCTGCGCACGGCGCCGCAATGGAGGGGTGGGTGGCGGCGATGCAGCTGCTGGTGCTGGTGGTGGCGCTGCTGCTGCTGCTGGTGATGCTGGAGCAGCTGGCGGTGATGCTGGTGCCGCTGGTGGTGGTGGTGGTGCTGCTGCTGCTGCTTCTGCCACCACTGCTGCCTCTGCCTCTCTCTGCCCCTGTGCCCGGCGTATGGCCGCTGTGGGGGAGACCAGACATGCAGTGAGTGCCTCCAGGCCCACGGCACCCACAGCCCCCTGTCCCCGTCCACCCCTGTGACATAGGCAGCCCCTTCCACCCCCTCATGGCCCCTGCATGGCGATGTTGCCATCTGACCTGGCATTGCCCCCCCAGGCCATGCGGTCCCATGTTCCCACAGTGGCACCTCTCCCACCACAGCCCGTCTGCCACCCATGGGCCACCAGGTGCCCAGTACAGGGCAAGCCCTGTGCCAAGCTGGCATGTTCGGGAGGGTGGGCCTGACAGCCTGGCAGCCTGCATGGGATGGAGCAGGGGGATTGTGGTAGGCTCCGTGTCCTCCAAGACCCTGTACCAGGCCAGCTGTACCTGGCAGGTGAGGTCAGTGAGGCAGAACCGACGCTCTGCCCATACGTCCTGAGGCTGGTGCCTGTGGAACTCCCAGCATAGGGACGGTGGTGCGTACAGCTCCAGGGACGGGGTCCTGTAGGCTGCCCCAGGTCAGAGGCCTGGCATGGCCACCTCTGTGGGCCCTGTTGGGTCAACCCAGTCGGGTGACATGCATGCATAGGGGGGTGGGATGGGGGGTCCGGTGCCCTGTACTCCCATGCCCTCCTGGCGCCCCGTGGCGGGGTCACTGGGTGATTCTGGAAGGGATCCTGCGGTGGGGCCAGGGGGGCCAGCCGGGCAGCAGGCACAGGCCTCTGGCCAGGGGCCTTGGTATTCAGCCATGGTGGGCGGGGGTTGGTGTGGGGGGCACCAGGCGTCTGCCCCTGTCCTGCGGCCCAGGGCAGCCCAGGGAGGGGGCTGCCGCCCCCAGGGCCGCAGCCTAGGCCCCACCCAGCCTGCAGTAGCTCCTGGAGAGCACTGTGCCATGCCAGGCAGGGCCCACAGTCAGGGGTGTCTGTAACAGCTGGCCCTCAGGGGTCATGGAGGGGTCCCCTCCTCTTCTGGCAGGCCTCCCGCAACACACCCGACCCCCTCTCCCCCCAGGCCCCCAGCGGCTCAGTGTTGGGTGCACCCCCCCTGTGAGTTCCCACGGCCCGGGGCCCTCCCTGGGTGGCAGTGCGGCTGGTGGGTGCCCCTCTGCCCCCACCCTGCCAATACCCCAACCCCAGAACACAGACTTACCAGTATGGAGCCGGTCCCCATAACGGGGGCGCCCTGCTCGCCTCCACAGCTGCAGCATGGCCCCATACAGGGGTGGGGGGTGCCTGCTGGGACGGCCCTCATGCCGGACCCGGTGCCGCCTCTCCTTGTGGAAGGCCACCTTGAGGGCCTTCCAGCGGCCCCTGCACTGGCCCACAGTGCGCTGAAAGCCCTGGCCAGCCAGGACCTGCAGCACCTCTGCCCAGGCCTCCCTGTTGGGGGCAGTGCTGGAGGCCATGAGGGTGGGTAGGTGGGGGCTCCGGGCAACTGCTGCCACCATAGCTGCCCTCTCCTCTGGAGACCACCTGCGCCTCCGCACGACTGGAGCGGCCGCCATTTTGCGTCGGAATGGCGTCCGTCGCCCGATCGTGACGTCATGGAGTGCGCGACCGTGGGGTGCACTAATGGCGGGCGGACAACGGAAGGGCGGACGAAGGGCGGACGATGGTCGCCACGGCTGGGGCACCCTGGTAGGCCTGCCTGTAGCAGTTCCGGCGTTCCCTGGCTGCATCAGCTATGCTCCAACCCACCTCGTGTGCCACGGCGACCGCCCCTGTATGGATGCCAGGCCCGTCCCCCCGTCCCCCCCTCCCCACCCCCCACCCTGCTGTGCCAGGCAGGGCTGCTTTGCCCCATGCTGTGTCCTCTCAGGCCAGCTCCAGTGGTCCCCTGACGGATTGGATTCATGTAGGGGTCAGCGTGTTGCTGCCTGTATACATGTGGGGGGGGGGGTTGTGCTTGTGTGACATTGCATGTGGGGATCTCATTGGGGCTCTGGCCCAGGGTCATTTTTATTGTGCTGGCAGCATGACCTAGGTGCCTGGGCAAGGCTGCCATGGGTCGTCACTGGTCACGCAGCCAACCCTACCCTCCGTTGGCTGGAGCACTTGCAGTCCTGGAGGCTCCGCCTCCTCCCCTGTGGCACTGCTGCCTGCACAGTAGACGGGGGTGGGGGGCAGCAAGCAAAACC
The DNA here is from genome assembly GCA_026170595.1 of Plestiodon gilberti rubricaudatus. Lineage (NCBI taxonomy): Eukaryota > Metazoa > Chordata > Lepidosauria > Squamata > Scincidae > Plestiodon > Plestiodon gilberti. Next base: position 82,409,389 of record JANXHW010000004.1, on the reverse strand, counting down.
GCCTGGGAGTTAGAGCAGGATCAGCAGAGGAGGTTGCAGGGTTGGCCCCTAGGCCTCTGGCAGCATCAAGGCAGACGACGGTGGACCTTGTTCCCTGCGGCCCCTGGGGAGCTCGCAGGATGGTAGGTGGCGGAGACAGTTCCTGGGGGGACGGTCCACGAGGGGGTGCTCCGTGGCAGCTGGTGCGTGGTAGCAATAGCCATTGCAGACCTGCCACTGTATCAGTTGCAAACAGCTGCCTGCCGGGAGGGAGACATCAGACACAGCTGAGAGGTGTGACACGCATAGCTTGGTCTGGGCTGCTTCCCTGGGTGTACAGAGAGCATGATCCTGTAAGGGGAAAGGGTCACAGAGAGAGACAACTACCGTGGCTACCCTTGCAATACTTACCTGTCAGTTGACCCTGTGGAGAACAGGGGGGTGGGGAATAGCTGGTGTCTACATTGGGCTCACTGTTCCACAGTTGTGGCGTTGTCCGCTCACATGACTACAGGCAGCTATCAGACGCACAAGTGCTACCGAGGCATGTAACCTATATATCATGGCAGGCACTGCAGGCAGCTATGAGACACGACATTGGTAGAGAGGCATATCATGGCAGGCATTGCAGGCAGCTATGAGACAACACATTGGTAGAGAGGCATATCATGGCAGGCATTGCAGGCAGCTATGAGACAACACATTGGTAGAGAGGCATATCATGGCAGGCATTGCAGGCAGCTATGAGACAACACATTGGTAGAGAGGCATATCATGGCAGGCATTGCAGGCAGCTATGAGACAACACATTGGTAGAGAGGCATATCATGGCAGGCATTGCAGGCAGCTATGAGACAACACATTGGTAGAGAGGCATATCATGGCAGGCATTGCAGGCAGCTATGAGACAACACATTGGTAGAGAGGCATGTATCCTACCTATATTTCTCTATGCAAAGAGGCAGATGTCTGACCACATGAAGGCATGAACCCTGCACTTACCTGCACTTACCTGCTGGTGTTGTTCCCTGTGGGGGGGGGAGAGGGGCTGGGAGAAAGACATGGGTTAGCAAACACTTGCATGGAGACAGCTGCCAGGCACAGGAGTACACAGTTTGGCCACAGGCAGAACAGCCCTCTCTGCCCCCCTCTAGGGCAGAGAGGAGAGAGGTGAGGAGAAGAGAGAAGTGGGGTGTTAGAAAAGTTTTCAAAGTCCCACTTTGTGGCTGCTGGGGGACAGAACCCCACGCCACGTGCTCAGAGAGAGAGAGAGAGTGTGTGACTGGGGGCCTGGGGCTGGGCTTTTGTGGGAAAGAGGCTGGGTGGGGCTGGGTGCTGATAGGCTCCCTATCTTAGGCATAACTCTGTCGGTTTCCAGACCTAGCAGGCCCAACTCCGTCCTAACTCTGACCTAACTCAGGAGTAGGGTGTTAGAAATTTTCAGGAGAGGGCTGGCTTGGGTAAGGTAAAATGGCTCCTATGGGTCTCCTCGAATTTGGGTCCACCTTTTTGGTCGACCTAACTTTTGTGTCAGCATTTGGGTGGGAGGGGGCGTGTCTGTGCTCGCCAGGGTCTGGAATCCGACGTTAATTGGTCTCCGCCCCTGTTACGCCCACGTTCCGCCCATGGTACGCCCACTTTTAGGTCGAAGTTAGGTCCGAGTTGTGCCGGCCCGTTTTTAGTCCGTTCTTAGTCCGTCGGTCCTAAGTTCGACCTAACTTCGCCCTAACTTCATCCTAAATGGTTGCGTTCCAGACCTAACTTCGACCTAAACGACTTAGGCTGACTTTAGGTCTGACTTGGGCTGCTTAGCACTTGGGTTGGAATGGGCTGAGAGTAGGTTAGGCAACAATTACTGGAACTCTTGTTCCACCTTTCAAATAATGCTAGACACAGTAAACAGGAGCAATGGGCAATGGATAGGATAACTGACAAATGGAGCCCAATTGTTTCTATTTTGTGATCCTTTACTACTTTAAATTGTGAACATTTACTTTTTTAAAATTCTGCTGATGTGTACTCCAGCTATTATTAAAACACTGTAAAATCTTGTATAGGGGGAGCATCGCCCACTCCATCCACACACCTATATGGAAGATAGAGTAACTGACTTGACAAGGCCACAGTTAGGGAGAGGCAATATGTAATGGATAAGAGTGCCAGCTTTGGATAAAGGAGACCTGAGTTCAAATCATGATCAGCCATAAAGTATCACTGAGGTTCTCTAAGTGTAGGCGCGACTCCCAAGTGCATCATCAAAAGCAGCCAGGGGAGTCGCGTTAGTCTTTTAATTAACACATATTCTTGCTTGCGAGAGACAGCAAAAACAAAGACCCTGGAAAAACTGCCTCTTCACATCGGGTCACTCAAAGCTCATTTCAAAACATTTCAGGTTTGTAGGAAGTTTCCACGTCTTGTTTTTAACCACAGCGTGAGCGAAGCCCTTGCTTATCTTATGTTAAAGAACAATTAACAACTCTATTGATAAGCTGAGTACGGTACTTTGGAGCTGGAGCTGTAAAGACAGCATCTCCAAAGACAGTTTTTCTCCAAATCCTGAGACATTGCAGGTTTGCAAGTAAAGTATTTTCTTTCTGTTGAATGTTTTTAATAAAGCAAACACAAAACAAATGCAAGAACTGCAATTGAAAATGGTGCAGAGCAGGTTCTGCTTTACATACAGGCTTTGATTTCTATGTTTAGTTTGGTTGATTAATTCTTAGGATTTCTCTCCTTCTTCCTTTCTGACCCACCTCTAAGTTAGTTCCCCACTCTATTTGCTGGGACAACCCCCCCCCCCCCGGAAACTGCCAGGCAGTATAAGAATCTGTTTTTCATCTTGCAAAGATGCTACCAAAAGGAGCTAGCTTTCTCTCTCTTTCTCTCTTGTGCAACTGGGGCTTCCCTCCCATGCTTTGATGTTTCTCTTGCCATGAATAGGACTAACACAGACGACATCAGTGCCCTCTACCCAGGCCTGCCAATGGAGGGAGGGCAGCATCCCAACCCCACCCTGTGCACTCCTGGCTTAGCTGCTGCTCAGCATAAGCATGGAAAATCCACTTTAGGGCTCGTTTTGGGAATATACACATACATATACACATACATATAAGAAAGGGTGCCTCTGAGCATGTAAAGAGTGCCTGTTTCTTCCATGCACTGTAATGGGGAGTCACATCTAACGGCGAGGGAGGTCAAGGGAGCCGCGAATCAAAAAAGTTTGGGAACCACTGTTTCAATCACTATCTCTCAGCCTAACTAATATTGCAGGGTGATTTTGAGGTAAAATGGGTCAACCTCCTGGGCGCCTCAATGGAAACACTGAGTTACAAATGTAATAAATTATGGCTGCAATCCTATCCATGCTTACCTGGGAGTAAGCCCCACAGAATATAGCGGGGAATTAATTCTGAGTAACCCTGTAGAGGCTTGCACTTGTAAGGCTGCAATCCTATACACACTTACTAGAAGTCCTTTTGCACTCAGTGAGATTTACTTCTGAGTGGGTATTTATGGTGAATGAATTTACCCAATTTTAAAGTGCAAGTATTGTATACACAGTCAACTGGAGTAGAAACCAACCAATAACCCCCCTTCTGTGGATATACTGTCCCTCACTGTATTGGTCTCGAAATCTTATTCATTATATAAAGGTAAAGGTGACCCCTGACAATTAAGTCCAGTCGTGTCCGACTCTAGGGTGTGGTGCTCATCCCCATTTCAACATAATTTTATGACTTCACTTTTATCATGTGGATCATTGTTAAGAGTTTCCTTTTCAGTTCCATTCCAGTTTGCTCAATTATAGCTACAAGTTGACTCCGGCTGCTAGTCAATGTGCCGTTTTTAAGTCATTCTAAACTGTGTCGTGCTATCAAGTTCACATTTCAGGTTATTTTTCAAAGGCTTATGTGATTTTTTTTCTCTCTCACAGATCATTAAAGTACCTCTGGTAGTCTTATTTCCAAAGTACATGTTGGAAAATATCTGATAGGTCTCCTAGTGTCTCACATATGTGTTCAATGTGCTGGGTCACTGCTACTAGCTTCTGAAAACTCTGTGTGACGATTTGGAGTACATCATGGGTGTTTCACAGGTTAATTTGATTCCCATGTTAAGCGCTTGCCAAAGGAATGTGGATCATTACTGAGAGCTGCAGCAGCAGTGAGCAATTGTTTCAGGTACAAATAACTATTTGCATCACCACCGCCTTTAGTTAGCATGAGAGTACTATGCTTTTCCATTACTATAAATACAAATACTTATCCCTTATTGTTGCTGTAGTGAAAGGTACCATCAAGATGCTCTTAGGAAACTTGATGGCTAATTAAAGCAACAGTTGGGGGGAAGGTTAGATGGTAAAAGGCAGAATGACAAGAAATGAGTAATGTTGGATGCAAGGCCTCCTGCAGGACTCTGGAGGGCAGTGTACTATCTAGTCACCTGAGACCACCTGCCTGCCCTCTCTGTGGTTCTTGCAGAAGGTGTGGTCCTTACCCCTCCTCCTCGCATTCTCTTTTCCTCTCCAGACATCTAAGGAGAAGGATTTGCTCTGCTGGGATTTCCTGCCTGCAGGGCATCCTCAACACACTTGTACACAAAGGGGACAACTTTTAGTAGGCTTACCAGATCTCCAACCGGGACAGAGTGCTAGAACTTTAGGAGAAGACATGTGGGCAGGTGTAGCTTGTTAACGCTTAGAGCACAATCCTAGGCATGTCTACTCAGAAGCAAGCCCCATTGAACACAATGGGGCTTGCTTCTGAGTAGACATGCCTAGGATTGTGCTCTAGGACTTAACAAGCTACACCTGCCCACATTCCTTCTCCTAAAGGTCTAGCACTCTGTCCCGGTTGGAGATCTGGTAAGCCTACCTTTTAGGGTTCCCTGTTCCCAAGTACTAGGGCCTCTGATCCAAACAATCAGAAGATGTATATAGTCAACTATGAACTATGAGTAAAGTATTTCATAAGAAACCTTAACTCTGTCCCGGTGTATGTTTTAATGATAGCAACTAGCCTCAGGTGGGACACCTTATCATAAGAAGGAGGTGCTTTTGCTGATTACTCTGCTCCACCCCCCTTCCAACAAGCAATTGGAAACCATGAAGTCTAGGAAGAGCATGACGGGAAGCAAAAGTTACCATGACCACTATTATTAAGCAATTTATTTTTTTCTTACTAGCAAAATGCCTGTCATGATGAGGTTGTGTGGCAGAAGCCCTTGGATATTGCAAAGAAACACACGTTTTGAAGGGACTATCATCCCTGCTATCAGTGAGGACTGAGAGACCCACAAATGCAGGTAAGTTTTGTCCTCATCATAGTTGGTCTTCCCAAGAACAACGTCACAGATCTAAATGGTAACCATTTCTTTTTACATGGGAGGAAATCAAAATGTATTGAGGGTTGGAGTGAAGTGGGTGGTAGGGTGGCCACAGCCAACCAGGAAAAAATAGCCTAGCCTATTGCCAAAATATTTTCTTTGCGCATTTGTGTTCAGTGTACATGTGTGTGTTGTGCAGGGAGTGGCAGGCAAGTGTGGCTGTGCATAGGAAAGAGGGAATAGCTCTGCATATATAGCATTTCAAATCTGACCATGACTTCCATACTAAGCTGCCAGTCTAGCTCCTCATTGGAGCCTGCTGTCACAGCTCTTGCACCTGGTTTGGTTTGTGTCGCGGAAATTGAAGGCCCAGAATAGTATTGTGATCATTAGTGATCCTGAACTGGCTCATTTGATGCTTATATCTTATATTTAGTACCACATGTTCTTTATTGTATTGTGGAATCCATGTAGCCTCTGCGTATAACCATTTTTCTTGTTTCAAGCTGGAAAAAAAAAAGATATTTGTTAGCTGAAGATGCTTAGGGATGTCATGTGCCTTGGCCTTGTCTTGTGTTTAGCAAAGCATGTGGGTCTGTTTAATGAAACTGTACCCAGTCATATCAATAAGTAGCATTGTTATATTATGTTTGAGGTATGCCAACCGGTTTCTAGAGGTCACTTCTTGGGAATCATGTGATTCTTGGGAAATAGAAAGTTATAAACAAGCTTATGCATATGTCTATAACTAAATTGTGGAAAGTGCAATATGCATGCTTTTAGGCAACAGGAAACTGGCTGCATATGGTGGGGCTTATTTTATGAATATGTAATAGATATGCATAACAGGTATAAAAACCTTAGGCACCACTGATAAGGTGTGCATCTCTACACATCTGACCTGTGTTGGAGGAGTTGGTAGCTTGCACCGGGCAATTGCTCCTTAAAATAAAGAAAAGAAAGAAAGCATGTCTAAACTGGAAACTGCTTGTGTCTTTAGTGTGTGGTTTCTCCAGATCAGAAACCCTAGGGAAGCTGTTGTTTTCCCTGACCGCTGCAAGTCATGAGCCTAGAGCTGAAGCTATAGGTGACTGAGGAACTACTGGCAGATGAGAAACGCAAAGAATGATGGCAGCGGAAGATTTCTAGAAGAACTTCTACATGTTCAATTCCTTTATCGTATACCTTAGTGTGTGACTTGTTCTGTAGTAGTCTGTGGCTGGCCTCTCCATGTGTTTTGAGTTCTCTACTATGGGTTTACTCATTTTAGGACTACTCTCACCTAGTGTTCCTGTCTATATAATTAGGCTTACCATATCGCCGACCGGGATGCTCCGTTTTGCCCTTAAGGGGCGGGGCGGGGGGAAGGGAGCCAGAGCGCGCGCTCTGGCTCCCTTCCCCCCGCCCCGCCCCTTAAGGGCAAAACGGAGCATCCCGGTCGGCGATATGGTAAGCCTATATATAATGGGTATGTGGGCCTTGCTCTGTATTCTGAAGTTTGGTTATGTACTCTGAATGTGAGTTATTTCCTGCATTCTGATTGTGGCACTGGCAGAGTTCTAGTCTGAATTGTGTTGTGATCTATGCGGCCCCAATAACATATGTTGTTTCATGTGTTTGCAAAACTAGTGGGTGCTATACCTACTCTCTACCCTAGTTGAGCCTGTTCAGCATTTAAAAATTGGGCCTGTTCTTGTCTGCATAGCCCTGGGTACTTGTAGCTTGTCATGTCTTTGATTGTGGAAGGACTTTGGAGAAGTGCCCCTTTCATGGGTAATGCCAAGCAGAGCATGGAAACCAAATTGGTTTTAACAGAACATCTTTTTTTTTTTTTTTGCTCAAAGATACAATAGGTATGGGTTTTTCAGCTGTGTGATTTCAGATCTTAAAATTGAAGAAATAAAGATTGATCTTACAGTTGTCAGTAGAAATTCCACTTCCTGGTTTTACCACGATGTAGATCGGGTAAGCGAGATGGATTATCCAAAGCTGACAACGATGAAATTCTTTAGAGTCTTCTAGCGCTTAACGTTTCTCCCCAAGCATTAGGGGCTTCTTCGGAATTTTTTTTTTCTGTGTTCCTTTCACTCCCTCCTCTGTTAAGCTTAGGAAATGGAAAACTCCAAGAAAGGGGCTGCAGCTTAGGGGTGCCTGATCTGTCCTGCTCATCATGTATGTCTCAACATTGCAACATCTGGCTAGGTGAAAAGTTGGGACACAAAAGAATGACAGGGCTCTGATCTCAGGGTGTTTCTCCCTTGCATGAACTCGGCCCACACAGCCCAGCTGGCAACCAGTGGTACTAGTACCACCAGTGGTACTTCGGCCGACTGCTGGGGGTATTTGGACCACTAGAACCCCTACTCCGAAATGGTGCTTTCGGAGGCACGTTTTTGCTCTGGAGAGGCTCCTGCCTTTGGCCGAGCCTCTCGGGAATGTGGGAGAAGGGCCCTCCCATCTGCCCAGAGCCTCCTACCTGCGTCTTCTGGCCTCTGAAAACCGAGAAGTAACTGGCGATTGTCATTGCCAGTCACTTCCGGTGGTACACAGCAGGTGAGTGGCGCTGGAGGTGGTACTCGGCTGGGAAAGTGTTGAGAGCCCCTGCTCTAGACCACTGTCTCCAGCCCAAAATTTAAATCTCCAATTCCCCCTTCCTTGGTTGGTTAAAAAAGATAAAGGGAATCCAGTGTGCTGACTAAGTAAAAGGACTGACCAATGAAAGTATCCTTTTCCACTTCCCCCCAACATGTGGGAAATGCATAATCATTCCACACAAAAATCCAAATTTTGTTCCCATTTTCTTGGATATCTGCAGTCTGGAAGCGACTGTTAAGAGGAGCTTTTTTTTTTCCCTTCATATGCATCAGGTAAATGCATGATTCAGCACACACTGGCAGGAGGTATAAATTGCCTTGGCTTTTCTTTAATTTTTCTCCTGTTCCTCTCTTCGCTGGAACTCTCCATTGGCAATTTCCTTCCTGTCACACCCTGTTTTTTTGTATATATATGTGTGTGTGAGTGCTTCTCCTCTTGCGCAGACACAGTTCAAGAATCTAGTCAGTTTTAGGGGGCTACCCTGCCCCCCTCCCCCCATACAATTTGTTCACTGTCTCAGACTTGCCTGAGCTGCTAGAAAACTGCCATCTCCTGGGACAAGAAACCAATCTGCATATTTTGCTTTTAAAACTCTGCCTTCCCTCTCTGAGGAAACTTTCTCTCCTTCTCTTTCTAGAACATTTTTCATTTAGGCACATACACACACTCTTTTGAGACTGTCTTGGAATGTATTTGTGTGAATGCAGGACAGTATGTCCTCCCCCCCCCCCCATGCAACTCCTTTCCCAACATTTTTTTTAAAAAAATCTCCTTTTCAGTTTACAATATATACAACTAATTCCCCTCCTTCCATTGTGCATATCCCTGCAGTTCTTCCTCCTACCTTCAGCCACAGCCTTTGGGCTCCCAGATAACATTTTATTTTGGCCATATTACCATGTCCACTGTTGTGTTTTTGAGGTTTCCCCTTTTTGGCATGCTAACCCATTCCCTTCCCACCCCTCCTTTGAATTTTTGATACAGAGATTTAAATTCAGGCTACAGCCATATTCTATTCATAGGTATGCATTAAAAACAATGACACTCCAAGTTGTGTGTATTACTGCAGTCGGAAAAGACAGGTTGTTTCTTTTTGATGAAGTGGATATGATTTCTTTTCATTTCCACCCCCGCTGTTGTATCAATCTTCAATAAAATGTATTTCGTTGATTCGGAACTCCTCTTAACTATTTTGTGCCATGTTTTGGTAGGTGTGTGGTGTCCATTGGTTCAAGGTCTTGACAAACACGCATGTTCTAGTACGTAAATGAAGTGCACCATACATATTTTGGAGCATCCATGGCAACGTATTCTCTTCTCCACCTCCTGCTGCTACTTCTACACTGACTGTGTTAGGAGGATGCTGGGAACGAAATGCCTTCTGAAAGAAGGATGCTGGGAACAAAATCCTTCCAAGACCAACTGGACCAGTGTGGAAGGAAGTGGTGGACAGCCGAGGAAGTGAGGAGGAGACGATGGTGATTGGGGTGGGTGCGCATTCTGGTGCATGTGCAAGAAAAAAGGGGGGCAGGAATTTGGGCACTGGTTTGGAGGCACCGGTTTGTTTTGAACCCTGCCTGCTGGATTGTTTCTCTAGGTATCTTCCAAGTACCTGAGCTTCCCAGAATACCAGCCCATTTTCTGGTCTGTCTGTCTCCATTTCCCAGTCTGCCTCAGTCTCCTCTAAATTCTGTCACTGCACTTTTGGTCTACACTCCAATCCTATTCCACTGCGACTTGTACAGTTCCCTGTACTCCTGTCTACAGCTTAGTACTGACACATTTGAAATGAACCTTAGTAATTTTTTTGTGTGTATTGTCATAATACAAAATAATGTCAGAAGTCTATCAGACAAATTTTAAACTACCGAGTCGTTTCTTGCACACACCTTCTTCCTGGCCTTTGTGTAGCGTCGCATTTCTTTCCCAGCCATGTTTACAAGGTCGAAGGTGTCGCATCACAGCAGTCACATTTCTGATAGTGACTCCCAACTGAGAAATATCAACAGTGTATGCCAATGCCGGATTTTCCGCATTTCCTTCTTGTCATATGCGATAAATTTGGCAAGTAAGCATTTGACTTGGAGTCTCTAGAGCATTGTCAATTCCTGAAAGGCAGAGAATCATGACCCTGGAGATTTATCTCATGGGAGAGGGGTGAGGAACAGCAACGCATTTCAGAACCTGACAAGAGACGTCGTCATTACTTCCTCACAAAGAAACTTTGCACATCTATTCATACAGAGAAAGTTCTCTTTCTTCTCTAAGATTTGGTCTGTGATTGTAACATGTCACCCAATGACTTGGGGCAATATTCTTCTCTCACAAGGGGGACCGTGTAGGAAGGCAGTCATGCCCCTCCCCCCATTTTAGATCCAATGTAATTTTTCATACAGGGTATCTATATCTGGGGTTCTCAACCGCTTTGGCATGGTGTACCACTGTGGCTGCCGCTGTGCCAAGTACCACCGGAAGTAAGTGGTGATGATGTCATGTTCTGCATTTTCAGCCATGCTAGAAGCCTGAACGCAGAGGTAAGGGGACAAGGGAGAGCGGGATGGCCTTTTCCAGTCCCGGAAACCCACGTGCTCGGGCTCTGCAGAGCTCGTGCCTCTGTTTCTAGGGCTCTGGTGAGATGCCACGTGGCTGCCCTGGCAGCCACCAGCTTTGCAGCCAGGGGCCCACATACCACCTTCCAGAGGTCCATGTACCACTGCTGGTACGTGTACCACCGATTGCAAACCCCTCATCTATATGATGTTGTCTATTCATACAAGAGAATTCAGTAGGGGCAAGGTAGAATTCTGGTCTGTACCACTTCAGAATGCAGGTAGGGGATTCTATTTTTTTAATCTCTCACCTGGAAAGAATTCCCTGCAATTAAAAAAAAAAACACCTAGTACACCAGGAGAATGTTTCTACCCTAGTCTTCTCTCTTCTATGCTAAATATCTGACTTGCAAGAAATTGTTTTATTAATACAGAGGAGCATAAAAATGTGACACTCCCCCCTTACAGCCTGAAATGGGAGCATCCATTCTCCCACCCCACAAAGTCTACTACTGCATTCCACTGCATATGTTGATCAGTGATGGGTTATGTTTGTACTGTGAATGAATTTCCACTGCATCTACTGACAGACTGCCATTGCACTGTGCCTGTGCTGAGAGCTTTCCTCTTGTAGAGATGAGTCAGATTTTAATAATCCACAAGTGGAACTGTGGTTCATTTAAAAGGTTTTTATTTTGATTGACGGCTTAGGCACTGGGAATGACTGTTGATATTTGGGGTCAAACCTAATTAAGGCTAATTAGCTTAGAATTAATTGGGCAGTAAATGAATTACACATTGATTCATTAGGTCTAAAGTGCCAATGGCCATTTAACAGAGCTAGTGTAAAAGTTTTCCTATTGCAGGATAGTAACGTCTTCGGACAACGCTGGCTCTTCGGCTTTGAAATGGGGATGAGCACCACACCCTAGAGTCGGACACGACTGGACTTAATTGTCAGGGGATACCTTTACCTTTTTAACGTAGAACAAACCCTTGCCTTCTCCCCCATCCAGTGATGGGTGCTGTCATGGATCCATTGGGCATACAGAGCTCTTCAATGTGTAGAGTGTCGCCATCCCGTTGCCTTCCCTCCAAGTCAGTTAGCAAGATTCAGGAGCTCCACATCTGAATCGGGCTGGACATGGAGTTTTGGATCAGCACAGCTAATTGCAGTTGGAGCTGAAACTAATTTGCTTCCAAAAATTCCCTGTACAATTATCTTCTGTAATGGAATATCCATTCCGATAATATCTGTGTATTGCATATTTTAATGCCAGATATTCATCAGCTATTTGATATTGGTACTTGATATCCAAGATTTTCAGTCTTTTATACAATGCTGACCAAGACTTGTGGGATGGGGAACAAAACGGGAGCTGAATTGCCCTCAACTTATTTATTATTATTATTTTATTATTATTATTATTTTATTTGCTCTGTTTTATGGCAGTGGCAGAGAGGCTGTCACTTTTTTCCCAGATACCTTCTCATGCGAAACTACCTTCTGAGGAGGCTTCTGGGAAAAAAATGGTGGTTGCTAGCCAGCAGTCATTGGGAGAGAGTATTGCCACATGGGGTAATTTTTTTCCCGTTTCTAATTCCATCGTTGCCCTCCCCCCATATTGCTAAAATGGCTCCATGATGAATGGTCTGTTCCCCCCCCCTACTTTGGACTCATTATGAGAGGATTCTCTACCCACTCTCCTCTCCCAGGCGAAGGGTGTCCATTGATGATGTCTTGCCTGAAGGGCCCTCAAAATCCAGCAGCCAGGACCATATGGGAATAACTGAATATGTGAGGTTTTTCCTCTCACCAAATATTACAACCAGAAAGTCTGTATTACCTCACATCACTTCAAATGCAATGTTTGTCAACACAGTCAGTTGTCAGTCACTGCAGAGACGGGTTTGTTTGTACCTGTTCTCTGATTTTGGGGATGTGTGCAATTTTTCTCTTGGGTGATATAAATATAGCCCACACTTGGATATGCAGTGTTAAATCATTTAATGGATTTGTGGCTCAGTTGATTGGGGTCGCTGGGTCTCTTGAGCTATACTGGAAGCCTCTTATTTTTCCCCCCCTCCCCTGTTATTGTCATTCACTGTCATTTCCACTTGGCTGCTGTGACAGATCAGATTACCGAAAGCATCTAAAATACAACAGTTAAAAGGTAAGACTCGGATGCTTATAGCAGTGTCCCATATTTCTCTTTATGAAGGACATGCAAACAGATTTTGAAAGCTGCACACAAGACTGTTTGAGGACTTTGCACAGTTGCAGGTGGCACACAGGTCAGTAACAGAGTAGCATAGATGTGCTATATGTGCAAAGGTCTCAGCTGTCAGTCCCGGACATCTCCAGTCAAAGAGTCTTGGGTAACAGGGCTGGGGAAGATCTCCATCTGAGACCTTCAAAAGCCACTACCAGTCAGATTGGCCAGTACTGGGCAAGGATCATTAATGACCCAACCCAATCTAAGGCCCTTCCATCTGGAAAAGGCTATTTTCCACATTCATATAAGAACTTAAGCGCAGGCGCCAATTGTAGAGAAATGATTTATGCCATTACCTTCTCATCTCCTTGAGTTATTGGACCAGTTGAACACAGAATTATTAAGATCACGCCACTTCCCTTGTGTCGATTCAGAGAATTTATTGCGGTAAAAGTAAAGCAACAGGACGTTACTTTGTGGCGCGTATTACATTCGTACATGGCAGTCTCATGAAGACACAAGTCCTCCAGGGAAAACGACAACAAAAAAGGCTCAAAGTAACCAACTTTCTTAACATGCTCTTTTAAAGAACAAATAATGCAGAAAGAAGAAAGATTTCTCAAGGGGAACATGTTAAAAACGGAACCAAAGTGGGAGAGGGGAGTGGACCAAGAGCTAAATCTGTGAAGATGAAAAGCTATCCATGTAGGCAAAGATGAATCATAAACAAATGGAGGAGATAAGTCAGGACTGATAGCCCTCAGCACCAAGGAGCTCATCCAGTCCCCTTTGTTTCCCTGGCATGTAAAGGGATAATAGATAAAGGAAACGTTACTCTTTCTTGGTACTTGAAATTGCTTCTCCGCACACAACAGGGGCCTGTCTTGGAAAAAGCTATATCAGCTCTCATGTAAGGTTGTGTGTTTTGTTTCACATTTACATAAAAAAAATTATTTGGAGTTTCTAATCTCTCCTTGGAGGTTTAAAAGCCCAGTCCTATGCTTCCTTCCCCCCCCCTCTTTACTGGTGCAGCAGCTCCACAAAGGAGTCCATTGTATCCAGTGGGGGGCCAGATCAGGAGGCTTCAGAGGAGAAAGGGGAATTATTTCCTCTCCCTCCTACTCTGCAATGGGTCTCCTTGGATCCATTCCAGTTCTGTAGCTGATGCAAGTCCGAGGAGAAGAAATGAGCAAGGAAGCTGCAAAAAGAGGGGATAGGATCTGTGTGCGCCATCACCACTGGATTCACTTTCACAGCCTCCCAGCCCCCATTACTCCCCCCGCCTAATTTTGCCCACCCCTCTGCCACTGCCACTGTCTTACCTGCTCTGGCGGATGCAGCGGGGTCCATTGCTTGACCCTGAGCGCTGCTGCCTCTTGCAGCAGCACTCCAAAAATGGCCATCAACAGAGTGCTCCATGTGCTGTCGGCAGCCATTTTGCAACAGCAGAACTCTGTTCCACTGTTGCAAATGCTTCCGCATGTCAGCCCGATCCTGTTTAGGATTGGGCTGTAAAATAAGTACCTACCTGAAGACTAAGGCAGTGTTTCTCAAACTGTGGGTCGGGACCCACTTGGTGGGTCGCAACCCGATTTCTGATGGGTCCCAGGTGATGGAAAGATCAGAGAAGTAATTGCCACAAGCCCTGAGGCTATTAAAAAATCCGATAGCTGCTAATTGTCCTTCAAAGAGCTGAGCTCCTGCAGTTTGCAAGACAGCTGCTAATTACCCTGCAAACGGCTTGAGGCTATTCATTAGGGCTGCCTCATGAGAAATGGACTGAGTTTTTTGCAAATAAATAAATAAAATATTACTGGTAAATAAATCACTATATTCTTTCTAGATCACCTTTTTTAAAGTCTTGTAAAGGTAGGTGGGTCCCAAAAGAGTGTCATTTTAAAAAGTGGGTCCTGGTGCTAAAATGTTTGAGAACCACTGGAGTAAGGTATGTAGATTAATAATGCCGTCTCACCCGTGCCCTTCCCAGCCCTGTCACCCTCTCTTCTCTCTCACCTGCTGAATAAAGTGTGACAACAGGGATGTGTCAACCTTAGTGTGAATCTCTGCATTATAGTTCTCCCGTCCAGCCCTCAGGCATATCCTCTTCTCAGTATTTTTCTGTCTATAAGGGAAACTCGGGGCCTAACTACATGGTATGCCCAAATGCATGAAACTGTAGCCTAACTGCTCTTTTAAAGAAGAAAAGTCAATTCTGTGGTGGGGTGAAGTGGGAATTTGAAGAGTTGCTTAAACACTTTCCTACCTGTTTCCTCATTCCCTATTACTCACCCAAGCAGTTTTCTCCTCTCTCTCTGCAGGGGTTTAAATTCAAAAAGTGTTGCGAGGCCTCAGTTATATATAATTTCATATTATTTGACCCCCTTTGGTTAGGTTCACACAGGCATTGGCTTCCATTCAATTAAATGTTTTCAACGCATTCAATGTGTGAATCAATTCCATTGAAAATCATTGCGCTTGAGGTGATGTATGAAAATTTCTCTAACGTTGTGTAGAAAGTTTCATGGCCAGATACAATATTACGAAACACAGGATTCAAGGGGGGATTCTACATGGCTTTTTTACCCTTCAATCCTGTGTTTCGAAAATTTCTCTAATATTTGAACTCTATTGGCTCATTCACACATGCAAGTAATTGAGCTGAGGTAAACAATATGGGGAAATGTCCCTGTGATCAGAAACTGTGGGGGGATCAGGTAGGAAACTTCTGTGGTCTGGATAGATCCATCCTACATTGTCTGCCCTTGCTGTAAATGTACACATGGACTTCTCCCATCACAGTGAAACATTCCTTTCTTTTCTCAGAGCCAGGAGCTCTCTGATTCTGAATCACTGTCACAGTAATTTCTGACTGAAGGCAGCACATAGAACTCTAAAAGTATTAACAAAATAAATAGCAGTCTCATGCCTCTGGAAATAAAGCCTGGTAATAAGAAGAAAGACAATTTAGTTTGGGATGAAAATAGGCTTACAGGTCCAGGAGGTGGATGTGAAGAGGGCACTGCAGGACCAGACTTTTTTTCCCCCATCTCATATTGCAGCTATTTTTGTGAAGATTAAGATGAATGTGCTGAAGAAGACAGAATATTTATTCCTGCAGAATTGCCTGCAGATGAGTGTACATTACACGGTCGATTCATCGCAAGTTGATTAGTGCTGTTAGTGCTATTTAGGTTGTGACAAGAGTTGGTCAGTTTCTGTTCCCTGTCATAGGAGATGATGAACTTCTGTCCGAGCCCCATTCCTGAATGGTTGGCTTGTTCCATTACATTCTGCAGTGGAATATGTATTGAATGATATATAACCAAGTTTTTAACAATGTTGGCCACTAGTGGTGTCTCCCCCAGAAGCCTGGCACCCTCCCCCCCCCTCTAAGCTATGCCACTGCTGACCCATATGCCACTTCAGGACTCACAGTGCTTCTGCCACTACCCCAGCTCTCCCCACAAACATGCTCCTTGTCCTCAAGACATGTTCACACATACATTTTGCAGACCACTCACTTGATTACTCAGCCAGATGTGTGAATGGTCTCCAAAGTCACGTCAACCCCTGTGGATACTGAAGGCCAACTACAGTAAAACCTTGGATCAGTGGTGTCACTGCAGCTTGGTGGGGGGGACGCCGGGTGTGACGCGCTGGGAGGGGGCGATGCGCGAGGAGTCCTGGCGATGCACGATGAGTCCTGGTGTCACCCCCCTGTGGTCGTGGCAGTAAGGCTTCTGTCTAAGCTAGGCCTTTCACCATCTTGATACAAAGCCTGAACTATGGGCAATGAGGATTTGTAAGTTTTCCACTCTCATCCTTTCTCTCTACCTCAGCCATTCTTTACTCCCCCTCCCCTTTTCATGTTATTTAGGACACAAAGAGCCCAGGAAGGAGTGAGCTCTTGAGATAAGGAAATCAGCTTCTCTCTCTCTCCCCTTTTTCCCCATGAGAAATGCAGTTTCAGGAACATCACACAGAGCTGTGCAAACTTCCTAGGCCTGAGGTTGTAAAGGGGCCCTCTTTCCCACCAAAGGAGGAGTTTGATTTCCTTTCTTTGTTTCTGAATCACGTAGGCAACTTGTCCTGATGCAATTCCTGCTCAGCTGTAATTTGACTTGGTTCCTGTTTTTCTGAATGTAGCTATAAGAAGGCTTACTACATTTTGTACTTTGCTTCAGCCATATTCAATTCACTTCTGGCTGAAGTCCATGCATGAAAATTCTTATTAAAATCAACTTCTCAACTCTTGGAAAAGACTTGTTTTTCAATTCCTTTCGGGCGGAAACAACATCCAGGTAAAAGGCTATAGCAGTTGCTCTTCAGCAGCAATACCCCTGCGTGTCACCCCTCCTGCTGTGTTGCCCCTGGGAGAAGGTGACTCACTGGCAGGCCAAGCCGCGTCGTCTTCAGCGGCTCGGCCACTTCTAAGTAGGCCCGCGGCAAGGCTTCAAGCAGCGCATGCGCACAGCGTTGCTTGAAGCTTTGCCCTCAGACGGGCCAAACAAAGACACAACCGCAAAGGGTAAAGCTTCAAGCTCGTTGTGCACGTGCGCCGCTTGAAGCCTTGCTGGGCCTACTTAGAAGACGTGGCTCGGCCTGCTGGCACATCACCCTTTCCCGGCACGTGGGTGAGTACCAGGGGGTGATGCGGCTGTGGGGGTGAAGTACTGAGCCAGGCGACCCCTCACCCGGGGTGACGTGCCAGCTCGTGACACCACTGCCTTGGATTGCGAGCATAATTCATTCCAGAAATGTGCTTGTAATACAAAGCACTCGTATATCGAAGCGAATTTCCCCATAAGAAATAATGGAAACTCAGATGATTCGTTGTTCTGCAAGAGATCTCTGTGTGTGTCTTCAGAGGAAGAATAGCGTCTCGTGGGCTCAGCTTGCTCTGCCGAACAGGAGCCTGAGTAAAAGTCTGAGCTGCTCTCTTGCACACATGGAGCCTCTCTCTCAGACTTAAGCAAAACAGCAGGGACGTGAGGGGGAAGGGGGAGAACAACTTGTTAATTAGCAAGGGTTTGCAAGAGCAAAACTGCAGGGACATGAGGGGGAGGGGGGAAGCAGTTTGTTAATAAGCTGAGCCCATGAGACGCTATTCTTCCTTGGCAGACACACACACAGAGATCTCTTGCAGAATACAATGTACTTGTATTGCAAGACCTTCCTTGTTTGTTAAGTTAAAATTTATAAAACAATTTTGCTCATTGTGCAAAACACTTGCAGACCAAGTTACTCGCAATCCAAGGTTTTACTGTATACTCCTTTCTCCATAAAAAGAATAGTCACCCTGAGACAAAGGGATTTTGATGGGATCATTTTTTTTGGCTTCAATTATTTGGAGGAAGAACAATTAAAAATGAAGGTGGCTCCGTTCTATATTTCTAGAGGTGGGAGAAAGTTTTATTTTTTTGCAGATTTCGGAGTTTAACCAAAATGAAATAGCAGAAAGTGATGTTATGTGTTCCAGTTTTTCCCCATTTTTATCCATTGTAACCACTTTAAAAGTGTCCTAGATAAGTGGTATAGGTTGTACCGTGTCAGCAGATGAAGAATGACACAATTACATGGTTTTATTTTATTATTTCTTCACAGATATTTTTAGCAGAAAGCGGTGTTACGTGTTTATTTCGTTATCACCATTTTCTCCTGCCCCTACTTATGTCATATGCTTGTCCATAATACCAAACCTCATTCATAGATAACATTTGCAAAACCGTTGAAAAGGAAGGACAAAACAAAATGTGTAGCATTTACTCCCCAGTGTTTGCATACATGGAATAAGTAGTTTCTGTTCGTACACAGGTGCATTCTTGCCTCTGTGCACAGCAAGGGCATACTCTTTCCCAGAAGAGATGCATATCTTATACTTTTATGAACTGCTATTATTTGTTGCGATAACCATCCTCATGCAATTCTTAGCCGCAGTTTGATGTAGTATAACAAGAGGCGCTGCAGTAAAAAGTCATATAGCAATCTTTTTATTCCCTTCCTACTGGTACAGTACATTAGGCAGAGGTCTAAAACAATGTGTTGGTGCATTACTAAACTGCAAATCAGTAGAGGGTCTGAATCAGACAATTTTTTTTTTATTATTCCCCTATCTATTTGCCAAGGCTGAGAATTCATTTTCTGCAGCTCCGCCTTGTACTAAAGTGCAACCGAATTACATTTTACAATTAATTTAAAAGGAGGTCAAACATGAGTCTGAGAGTTGGTAATAGAATATTCAGAACTTGTTCTTTTCCTTCTTCAAATCAGGAAAAGGGGCAAGAGAAAAGTGGTCTAAATGAGGTCTCTGATGTTGCAGGGATGATGGGGTTTAGCTAGAAGTGTCACAAATGTTGCAGAATGGCTTTTGATTATTTATTCAGTTATTCCCCCCCCCCCTCTTCAGCTTGGTACATGTTTTCCATAATTTCAGTAATTCCCATGTTTCATAATTTATAACCATGCCTAATGAAAGTTAAAAGACATAAACAAAGTCTTAATGCATCCTTGTTGACCAGTTTTGTATCTTTAAGAGCAGGCAAATTTTTGAGATTTTAGGGATAGCACCCAATGGAAGGCAGTGCCAAGAGGTCCTTTGGTATCTTTCAATAACTGCAGGGGCTTCATTCAGTACCTCCAGTGAGGTGACTTATCCAAGGCTAGAGGGAAGCCTTCATCCCTTTCTCTTCAGCCCTGCTAAAAGTTCTATGAAAACTTCTTCCCACCTCTTATAAGTAAAAGAACCCTGGTGTTTACCCGAGCACCCCCCAAAGAACACGCAAGATAGGCGCTTGGATTGAATGGCCACTTTATTTCTAAATGACAGTAATAAAATTGCAGCAGGGAAATGAACTAAAAACCCCAAGCATGAGGGCCACTGAGGCGGGGAATGGTAGTAACATAAAAGCGTTGAGCCCCCTTCAGCGAGCCGACGCCGATTGCTTGGTTCCTCCCCTGGCACACTGGGCGAAGGCGGGAGATCCTCGACAGCCATGGTCATGGACACGGGACTAAGGAAGGACTGGAGCTAACGCTCCACTCAGTCGATGCTGACCTGGATTGGTGAGGTTGGCTGGCAAACCCCAGGGCTGTGTCGAGACCCCCACCCGTCGCCCTCAAGAGTAGCGGCAGGCAGGCAGCTCCCCAGGTCCGGGAAGGCATCGGTAGCCCATTGCACTTTAACCATTTTTTTTCTTCAGTTCGGCTTGCTGCCGAATTTCGGCGGCAAGCCGCGGAACTCTCATGCATCCCTTCCCTTCTCGAAACGCCCAACGCCTGGTGCCCACCGCACCACTGCACCCCATTCTGTGTCGTCTCTGGTCCTGACTCACCCCTTGACTCTGCTAACCTCCGCGTGAATGCCAAAGAGTCAAATCCTGCCTACCCAGTCTGCATGATGCCTGACACATGGCCACTTATAAGGTACTTTGTACTTAAGGTAAAGGTGACTCCTGACAATTAAGTCCAGTCGTGTCCGACTCTAGGGTGTGGTGCTCATCCCCATTTCAAAGCCGAAGAGCCAGCGTTGTCCGAAGACACCTCTGTGGTCATGTGGCCGGCATGACTCTCCTTGCCGCGGCACATAGCATGCAGCTGGAACACGGAGCGCTGTTTACCTTCCCGCAAGCGGTACCTATATATCTACTTGCATTAACATGCTTTGGAACTGCTAGGTTGGCAGGAGCTGGCCAAGCAACGAGAGCTCACCCCGTCACGGATTCGAACTGCCGACCTTTCGATTGACAGCTCATGGTTCAGAGGTTTAACCCACTGCGCCACCCACTGGCTATTTTGTACTTGGAGATACCCAAATACTCTGGGTTATTAAGGATGCATACTTGTTCAGACAGACATGACTTTTCCCTCTTAAAAAGCACAAAGCAGAAAGGATCAAGACCCCACTTCTGCATATTTTAGAGGGCAATGAGACAAGGCACAAGTCTTTCATAATTAATATGCGACCTGCTCGTTGTGTACTTCGGAAGCCATGCAGGAGGCCATCATATCAAATGAGAAAAGGCCTTATGTCCTGGCTCTTTTGAACCACAGCTTTCAATATGCTGCTCCAGCGCCTTGATAGTCACAGACTGTTGGAAGTTCTCTGTTCATAAACAACTAAGGTAAAAAAAAGTCAGTGACAATATAAAAGCAGCAGGTCCTTACTTCCATGTGATATCTATTTTCCTATCATGTTCTACCGATCATGTGCTATATCGCCTGCTCTTCCATGTCCCAACATACCATGGGAGCCAGTTTGGTTGAACGATTGTGTTAAAGTTAAAACGCTTTTTTGAAAAACAAAGAACCTCCCTTCACAATGAAAGCTAGGAGTTAGAGCATGAGGTACAGTCACCACATGGATGTTGCCCAAAAAATGGCCTCACTGCCTACTTCATAGAGTTTTAGAAGTACTTACTGTGTCCAACATCATGTCAAAATCACGGTATGGAGGTTTGGATACTTCCAATGTAACAGTGCTATGGGTTGGGTGAAAATAACACATAACAGAAGGTAATTTCAGGCAGTGTTGCCATGTTACCAATGACATGTGATCCAGTCTGAACACACCGAGAAAAAGCAGGCTAGAAGGTGAAAAAATGGGGAGGAGGGGGGTCAAAAGAATTGTGTAGGCAGGAATACTGGAAGGCTGAGAGGCAATGGAAATAGCAGAGGATAGAGGCTGCATTTCACATATTTGTTTGCTCTTACCCTCCCCGCTTACCCCGATATTTCTGCATTTGTTTGAGAAAGCTAGTCAGGCCTGCTTGCAAGGCTCTAGTTCATAATAATTATTCATCTGATTCGTGTACACACTTGCCCACCTGCCTGCTGTTGCATATTTGACACATTAATAGCTGGCATGGATGAATGGCCAACCCATGGGTGAAAGCCGATTATAGCACAAGTTAATAACAGCAGAGCAAGTTATTTTGAAGTGTGAGATAATGTAATAGATCCAAAAACAAATACAGTATTTCTTGCACGGGTGTCAAAACGCCAGCGTCGTCTTTGCCTGTACATAGATGGACAGATTGAATGAACTCTAGTCCTTTAATCACCATGTACTCAGGAAATAAAATCTGTGATGGAAGCTGTCAGGGTGATCTCATCCATCTCTCAAACAAGTCTATCCATCACAATCTTTCACATTGGTATTTTCCAACTTTTAGCAGGCTGGGCTTCAACACTGAGTTCAGAGTAGCTAAAGCTAATAGACCACAATAGAGCAAAACTCATCTAGGGATGCCCAAGGTCTTCTCTACATCCAATGGCAGTGCCAGCGCCAAACTGTTGGGGGCCTTGAGGAAAAGCCCCCCCCCCATGGCACTCCTGTATGCTCCTGATGGTGCACTGGGCACTTCCATTGCCACCTGTACTGAGAGTTCAGGGATTGACCTGGCCACAGGTACCCTCTGGTGGGTGTGGGCCCTTGGCCAGTGTCTGACCTGGACGACCCTTGACACCACACCTGCCCATTGGGATTTGGGGCATTTTCACACCTATCCTGATGGCATGTTCTGCCACCAGAACAAGTATTTCAGCAACGTAATGCACTTTCCAGCTGTCATGAAAGGTGGCATGCCTGCTGGCTGCTGTCGGAAGTGGCGAGCGGCCAGCTCCATGTGGAGATGGACACCGGACTCCCGTTGCCCCAAGTAGGACCGTGCAGGTGGCGGGAGGGAGGTGGGGAGGCAGTGGACAAAACAAGGCGGAAATGGGTGGGCAGGGTGGATCGGGCCCAGGAAAGGGGTGGGTTTGACGGCAGCAGTGTTTGCCAAATCCTCAACCCCTTCCTGGGCTTGATCCATTTTCACCAGTCCACACCAACTTGCACCAATGAGAACTGGTGCAGGTCTGAGTAGATCCACTGGGTCAGCAGGGAAAAGAGCCCACTGGGCCTCGAGGCAAGGGAACAAATGTTCTCTGGCCCAAAGGAGGCCTCCGCAGGTCAAAACTCCCCCACAGGATGCAACAGGCACCACGTTGGCACCGCTACATTGCCATGTAGGGAGTTAGGTAGGATTGGGCAGTTTGTCACTGAAAACTGTCACTACTTCTTTCAAAAGAACCCTCATTTTGTAAAGTGGAACATTAGAAGACTAGTGATAAAAGCCATCTCCCAAGTGATGTTTCACTAGTCTTAACTCTTTTGGCTTTTCGTGACACCCCTCAGCTGTCTTGTACAAAAACTCAATGCTGCTACAATTTTTGCTATATATGACCTTTCAATGCAAATCTAAAATTTTGGTGCCAGGTCTGCACAACTTGTGACAACCCAACAAGAGAAATGGCCCACTAACTTTGTATTGTGTGTCCTAGCAGATGTTTGGAGATATAGATATAGATATAGATATAGATATAGATATAGATATAGATATAGATATAGCCAGCTAAGACATTGGTAAATATCTGTGTTACAGATATGGTAGCTAACTCAGAGGGATTTAACTTTGCTGTCAAAGTGTTAGCATGTCTTTGCAATAAGCTGAAATTGGTCCTCTGAAATCATATGTTATCATGGTACCATAACACAGGTGGCAATAAATGGGAGGGGAGCAATTGCCCCCTCCAAACAAGGAGCTCGCCCCCTGCCTCCACCCCCTAACTGCTCCCCTGTGGTAACTTGAAAAACCTATCTTTTCACTTACTCATAATGTGTTTTCATTATCTTTAGTCAATACATATAATGAGCAATTTCCCATGGGCTCACTTCTGTTTCTGTTTCAGAGGGGTGTGCTCATGCAAAATACACCATTATTTTTTATTTAGACTCTAAAATGTGGGACAGAGTTTACTCCCCAACAAATGTGCTTTGCTCTTACCCGCCCGCTGACCCCGATATTTCTTTTTCTCATGCTGCTACTGTACCATAGCAGTATTCAGACTCGATGGATGATTAAGGATTTATGTGACCTAGGATCCCCCATGGGTTTCCCATTGGAAGGGAATGAATGAACGGACATGGCTATAAAAAAGCGCCTTTTCTTTGGGTGATGGAAGTCCATGAAGAGAGTTGACATGTTCATTACTACATATTCTCTCCAGAAGTACTTGATCATCTGGGGCTTGCCAACATGGAAAGGGGGAGAGGCTGTTTAAAGTACTCAGCAACTGTATTGCAGAGAGAGATCGAGAGAGAGAGAGAGAGAGAGCGATCGAGCGATCGATCATAACAACCCCTCTCAGTAGTAAGTCCCAACTTTCATGTAGGTATCATGCACTGCTCACTGAAGATGGAACAAGCTGGGCATATTCCTGACTATAAGGAGATTTCTCCTGGTTTTAAAGATCCTTCCCTCAGAGAACTATCGTTCCATGAGCACGGCAGGGAACTTCTCCTAACAGAGAGCCGTTAGCACTTCACCTTAGTACTCTATGAAGGAAGCCTTGACATTTTAAGTGACATTAAAAACTGATACAAATTTGTAGGGAGGGTTTGGGAGGCTCCAGAACAATGCAAGTTCTTCTTGAAATTCTTGTACCTTCTTGCAGAATTCCTCAGATATGCTACTGGGCCAAGACCCAAGTCTGACATTTCTTTTCAAAGAAGCTGCTTATGCTAAATTGACCACATGTTAAATGAACCCCATGTTTATCATGCAATATGGCACTTGTAGATTCTTCTAGATTACCTAATTGGTTGCAGGCCTAATATACCTGGACTTTAAACCTCCAGCACTGTCACTCCATAGGCAGTATAGGAAAAAGAGAAGTATGAGAGAGTTTTCACAGTATGAGAAGGAAAGAAAATACTTGAAGTCAGAGGCATTTTTGAAAACCTGTGACTGACTTCTCCTTGTGTGCGGAAAGATAACATGGCCTGTTGTTCACCTCCTCCTCATCTCCTTGCTGGGAAAGGTGACGCCTTTGGTGACAAGAGATTTGTGAAAATATGGGAAGCTAAGATTAAAACTCAAAAAGATTATTGATTTCCTGCACCATCGGTCATGACCGTCATGGCTGGAAATAGAAATCGCAGCTTTATGGAATTTTTGGATATGTTATCATTACTGCATTGACTATAGAGAGGGGTTGTGCCCTCTGAGTAAGAGAATTAATACAACTTTACTCTCTAGACAACACAGACTTTATGGATTTCTGTTTTATAAAAAGAGCTTGGTAAAGTAAAAGAACAATGGAAGTGGAAGAGGGAAAAGTCAGTGCCAGATATATGTAATGATTCACTTTTCACAGTATTGATTTAGGGCAAAATCCCCATGGCGTGAAAGCTATTTAAATAGTTTTCTTTTGGCTCGCAGTGTTGAGGAGGAGGCAAAAAGCAACAGTGGTCATTGAAGTCAGAATTGTATAAAACAGCTTTGGGAGAAAGAGACAATGGTACTAAGATTGTACACGAGGAAGGTGCCCCCATCCCCTTCCCATGCATTGGTTTTCTATGCAGGCTGCATAGGGCTCTAGTTGAGCTGAAAATGAGTAATTAGACCTGCAGACCTACACTAACATTCCAATCCTGTGTAACTCTTACACCGGTGTAACAGTAGATCCACCAGTGTAAGTTCACTTATGCCAGTGTAACTTGTATGCCGACAGACTCAGGACAGACACCGGCATAACACCCCTTGAACACCGTGAATGTGCAGTTCGGATGCGGGACGGACGCTGCTGCAACTCTGCCGGTGCAGGGGGAATTCCGGGAGTGTTCGGACACCCCCGGAATGTCCCCTGCGCCAGTGGAGTTGTGCTGGCATCCGTCCTGCTTCCAAACTGCACATTCACAGTGTTCAAGGGGTGTTATGCCGATGTCCGTCCTGAGTCCATCGGTGTACAAGTTGCACTGGCATAAGTGCACTTACACTGGTGGATCTACTGTTACACAGGATTGGGCTGTAAAAATACTTGGGGATCACTGTAGGTAAGGTAGTATTAGAAACTAGTTTTGGAGCATATTGTACTCCACTGGAGAAGAACAAATCTACCCACTGTAGTTCATAGCAATACAAAGGGGGGGTATGAAAGAAAAAAAAAGGAAAGAAAAGGTAGAGCAATTGCCACAGTGATGAGATGAATTTATAATAGGCCAACACAACTTGTTTCCAGCCAAGTGAAATACAGCCCAATAGCCATCTGTTGTGGCTTACCAGTTACCAGAAACCCCCCCCCCCAATTCCTTCCCAGGGAAGGCAGTACCAAAAACAGTGAACTAATTAAGCCCTTGCCTTGGTGGACCACCAGATATAGTTGAGTTCTATTTGCTACTGAAATGTCACACACAAATAAGCTAACTTTGATTTCACTAAAAATCATGCCTCATTAGTCATTAGAAATGTCTCAAAACACCTTGTAGTATTCTGCAAAGGGGGTTGTTTGAGATAATGGTCTGATTCTTTGCAATTCCAACATTTGCTACAAATATCTAGTTGTAGGGATAATTGCAGTATCCTTACGTTATATTCACAAAGAATGTATTTCTCTTGAAGGAAAGCAATACACTGTATTCCAACACGTTGTGGAATTACTAATCTTCAGAAACACTATAATAGCATCTATAATTAAATATACACCGTATTTGCTCTAATACTACAAACAAATAAAAGTAATTATATACTCTGTTTAAAACTATTGCATTGAATGAAAAGAAATGCCACAAAAATCACTAAAATATGTATTATACGAAGCTGAACTACTGTACTGCATAAAGCTGCTACATAGGACTATGCAACCTTATTCAAACAATTGCTCGCACTTGAATCCAAGAATCATAGCATAAAGCCACATAATATAAGTATATGTAATGCAATACTAACAACAAAACCCCTAACATCAATTTGATTGAAAAGGCTTTTCATACAATAAAATACCCCCCAAAAGGCTAAAAACCAAAAATAACCACTCATCAGAAAATAGTTTAAAATAGCATTAAAAGGTTCTAGTCTGAGGCTGCAATCCCATGCACAATGTCCTGGGAGTAAGTCCCATTAAACATAATAGGAGTTAGTTCTGAGGAGGCATGCATAACATTGTGCCTATAACTGACTTTCAGCTTCTTCAGTAGCTGAGCCATTGAAATGAATGGGAGATGCTCAAGTCATCTTGTGGAAGTTCAGTTTGGTTCAATGGGACTGATATGAAAGACACTCCCAGAGGATTGTGTCCAGAGAATCAGTATCAATTCCTTCTAAGATGTTGGGCTCCGAAACCTAAATTTTCTATTAAGTTTATATGTGCCGTATTTTTATTTGTGTACCAGCCAGAGAGCAAAAATAATAACATTGCCTAGTAATAACACCTAGCAGTTATGCAGTGTGTACGCAGAAAGCAATTTCCAGGAAACCTAGTAATGCATGGTTAATGAGATTCAGATATACAGACAGATTCAAGAGAGAGACTATTCCATAATGAATTTAATATAATCCCATAAAGCAGATGATTCTTTGCAGAAATACAGAAGAAGTTAAATGCTTGTCGTCTTAAAATAAAAACCCACATATGAAAAATACTGTACAACTAAATTGCTTATGCCAAGTTAAATTTAACAGCAATTCATTTATTTTAGAAAACAGAGGGTGTGTGTTTTTTCTTTCCACATATTTTAAAAAGGAACCAAACAAACTTTGATGCCACAAACCATATCCAATAATGGAAATGTATTGATCTGACTTTGAGGGGAAATTTAGTCCCAGGGTCAGTTTTACCATGAAGCAGCCCCTTCAGACAGCAGATTTATAGTCTCTCTGCGTGCATGTGTGTGCATAGGAGGATATTTTAGCTCAAGAAGAAGGTAGGCCTTACACAGCATTTGGATCCAGGAGGTGTAACATGTGCAGGCCCAGAAATGTAATTATGAGAACCAAACAACCATATAAAATAAAATCTGAGACATTCTAGAGCCTTATCTGCTTATAGGGTGTGTGTGTGTGTGTGTGTGTGTGTGTGTGTTTTAACATTATTTTACACACACACACACACACACACACACACACACACACACACACACACACACACAAAGAGGATCTAGGTTTCTGACAGCGCAATCCGACTTAACTTTTGTGCCGGTTTAACCAGCGGCGCAGCGAGAACGGGAGGCCCCAGAACGGAAAAGGGAATAAAATCCCCTTTAAATTCCTCTTTTGGAGAGGATTTGAATCCCTTTTCCGTTCTGGGGCCTCCCGTTCTCACTGCGCCGCTGGTTAAACCGGCACAAAAGTTAAGTCTGATTGCGCTGTTAACAATTCAACATGATCCACTATTGTGATTACTGGACTACATTGACAGAGGCATAGAGTCCAGATCAAGAGAAGTAATCGTTCCACTCCACTCAGTCTTACCCTAGTAACACTATATGTTGAATACTGCATCCAGTTCTGTCCACCATATTTTAAGAAGGACCTTGATAAGCTAGAAAGGGTTCAGAGGAGGGCAGCTAAGCTGGTGAGGTGTCTGGAAACCAGGTCCCATAAGAAGATAAGCCTGAGATATGTTACAGCCCAATCCTAATGGGACCGGCCATTTCGGAGCACCTCTTCCACTGCTGCTGACCGTGGTAAAGCAGTCAGTGGCAGTTGTAAAAGTAGTCCAGCAGCACGCTCAGTAGCACCCTTCCCACCTGCTCCAGCTAATATGGAGCTGCTTGCTGCCAAAGGTGGCAGGAGGGCGGAACGGGGTCAGGGAAGGGTGAAATGAGGCGGGGGGGCAGAATGGGGCAGTGACAGGGTTGGGAGAGGTCAGATCCGGTCCAGGAAGGGGGCAGGTTTGGCAGCAGCAGTGGCCGAATCCCAACTCCCATCCCGGACCTGATCCCGTGGTGCGGGTTCATGCGGACCTGCACCATCTATTTAGCTAGCACATGACCAAGTAGACTTTCCTGAGTAAGGCAACAATTGCTTCCTTACCTAGAGGAGACCTCCACAACTGCCCCCCCCCTTGCAGGATGCAACAGTAGCCATTTTGGCACAGCTGCATCAGCGGGGGGGGGAATAAGATTGGGCTCCAGTCCTAGCTGTCTAAAGGCTGCCCTATAGCAGAAGGTGAGTACTTATTCTCCTTGATTTCTGAGGGCAGGAATGGGTTGAAACTACAGGGAAGCAAAACATAATGAAGGATTTCCTTACTGTAAGGGCTGTCTGACACCAGAACAGTCTGCCTCGTGTAGTAGTGAGTTCTCCCTCATCGGAGGTTTTCAGTCAGATACTGGTTGGCCTCCTTTCAGGGATGCTGTAGTAGGTTATGCTATTTGCACTGACCAGGGGTTGGACTAGGTGACCTCTTAAGGAAATTTCAGCTCTAGCAGTCTGAGTCTATTTTGATTAAAATAAAATAAACTGAAATTTGTCTAAATATTGATCTTTTTTTGTTTGCCTCAGTAAAAGGTTACAAATTGAGATTCCAAGAAAATAACTAGTCTGGTTCCATCAATATTAATAACTAGTTAGAATACCAACCAAGGCCCACCTGGAATAATAATAATAATAATAATATCCATAACTACATATCACACAGTCAACAGCTGAAAATATCACTGACTGGCATTAAATAATTGATACAAATTTCAGCCTGGGGCCTAAGTATCAACTAAATATCTATGCAGTATGTGCGATGTTCCTAAAAGTGCCGTTCTTTGCAAATCTGATGGTGTTATTTCAGTAATCTGCAGTTTCGCTCCAAATCTCCATTTAAAAAAAAAAAAAATGTTCCAAGTGCCCCAATGACAATGGGGGATGATTTCAAAGGCCAGATTTCAGTATTTGTCATTCTTTCCAGATCTTTTTCGTTGATTTTGGCATCTCCAGGTTGATGATGATTATTTATTCCATGCATGTTGTGTGTTGCTGTTGTCTCCTAATAGCTTCTGGTCATTCCCCTGCAAGTGCTTAAAACTTTGTCCCTTTTTAGACAAAAGGACAAAGTTTTATATAGTCTAGGGCTAGGCCAATGGACTGAATTCTGAAGACACTCAGGGAAGAAAGTCAAAGAGAAAAGTAGAGACTTGCCCAGAAGGGCAGGACGTATAGAAAGTGAGCATAGCATAAAGTTTTGCTTGAGTTTCACATGCTGCACTGTGCGACCCGAGTCTTGACAGGGGCAAACAATAGTCGGGTGCCATCTTCTTGCCTCCAAAATGCATTAAAAATGAGCTCTGGGTCTGACCTTTTACTTCAGGAGTAAATAATGGCTAAGGCCGGTACTGATAGATCCCATGATAGTTGATGTCAATCAGTCTTAAGTGGTTTTTATTTACTCCAGACAGCCCATTAGGCTATGTGAATGGTAGGGTTTATTTATTTTCTCCAGGTAATGAATTCTTGGCCCGTTCTCAATGCAGGGGGAAAAAAAAGTTACAAGAACCCTTTAATGAGATTAATCTGAACTCTAATTAGCAGCAATAGAAAACTCCAGTGTACTTGACAAAAATAGCACTGAAATCATTAACTGTAGTCCTCAGTAAGTGTGTGAAAAAGAAATCCAGCTGAGATGGCAACACATTGTGGTGTGGAAATGGACACTGAAGAAGATTAAGCCAGGCCAGGGGGGAGGGGGAGCAAGTGGGGAGCACTTTAAGGATCTTTCTTCTTCAGAGATATTAGAGTGCTGTCAGCATAGAGGTGCACAACGCCCCCCTCCCGCCCCAGCGAAGTGTTACGAGTCTTATGGAAACTGCTTTATCTTCCCTTAAAGGTTGCTTTAGATAAAATTCAGTTAAAACCTCAGTCCATGAAAGTGCAGTCAATGAATATGTGTGTTAATTGTCTCAGTGATAGGTTTAGCAGATTTTTCTGGTCCTAAACTGGGACAACACCCCCCCCCCACAACTAAGTAAGTAAATAATTAAATAAACAAATAAAACAAATTTTAGATTTTTTTTCTTTTGGGGGCGAGCCCTCACGAGGTTTGGGCGCCGACATGTTGGATCTCGCAAGATTTCGCGATCCAAGATCTCGGTTCACGGGTAAGTTTCTTCTATATATTTTTAAAAAATGGTGGCGCGGAGGCTTGCTAACCGGCCCAGAACCGTTCCAGGACCTGAGGCCGGATTCCGGGACAGTCCCGTAAATTCCGGGGCAAATGGCAAACCTACTTGGTGACCACCTCTGCTCCCCCCTCCCCGCCCTGATTTAATTCATTGAACTCGTAAACAGAGTCCCCACATATACAGCTGTATACATGGCAGCCCTGCAAAGAGGGCTTTTGCTTTGGTAGTCAAATGAATATGTGTAAGTTGGGGGGGCAGAGCCCACTTCCTCATGTCTATTTGAAGTCATATTAAACAAGGGCTTTAGACTCAGCCGGTCTTAAACAGATGACCTGAGGGGTCTCAGGCAGGGATTCGTCTTGTGCATCAGGTCGCAGGACCACCCAAAGGAGGAAATTGCTAAGAAACTAGCCAAGGGAGGCTTCTTGTACCCATAACCCAGAGTGGGTTACTGAACCTGACTCCCTATAAAAGTAGAGTATATGGATTGGGCTTGCTTCCTGGCCTAGTCAACTAGGAAATTCACTCTTGATGGCTACAGTCTGCCTTTCTCTCTCTTGCTCTCAGCTTCACAGGAGCTAGGTTTGATACCTGAGGACAGTGAAATCTGCCCATTCCCCTGAAAAGCTGTGATAGCCAACTTAGCTTCAATAAAATTTTGACATTTCTCAGAGATTTTGCCTCAGGAGGAACTTGGCAATTTGCTCCAAGCCCTGTGACAATCTAGGGCCATGAGGAAATGGCACAATGCATTTTAATTGTTCTCTGTGTGCTTATTTAATCTGCTCTGTCATCTTCATCTATTTGCTAATAGGCATCCACATCCTTATATCAAGTTTCATCTACTGCTACAAATATTGGAAGCGGTCCACTTTCCATTGTAGTCAATGACAATCCTCCTATTGAAGTCAAAGTGTGTTTTGTTTCTGGACGCTTATTTCTATGGCATTAATCCCCCGGCGAGCTGGTTTATCCTAGAGATGCCTGTGTGAGGACATTATCAAAAAGTTCCTAAGGGTAACAACACAGCCACAACCTTGCACACCTCAATTTTCTACCTTTCTTGGGAGCAGGAAGATAACTGAACTCTGGTCTCTCAATTATAAGCAAACAGATGAAGCAGGCCTTGAAAAAGATGACTGTGCTTCTTTCACAGCCCTACCCTTCAGGATATTGTAGGGCTGAATCCATTTATAAGCAACTTCCTTCACTCTTTTTATTTTCCACATAATTCATGGAGATAAGGAGCTGTATTGAAGATATAATAGCCTGCCATTAGAACGGATTCAATCAGCTTTCCATATGAAGATTGCTTTGACATTAGCAGCCAAATGTAGGTTTCATTTAATTCGGCACTTCATAAGGCTCGCTGGAGGAAGGAGCATAGTGTTAGAAGCAGGAGCATAGGAAGCTAAACAAGTATTTCATTTTTTTGGCTCATTAACTCTGAAATGAGGAGGTGCCTTGATTGGTCATAAAGGTGTCCCAGAGGCCTTAAAAGCCACAAGGCAGTAACTATAATTAGTTTCTTTTTGAAAGAAATATATGGAAAAGATGATTCTCCGCTCAGTAACTGCGCTCACATTACAAATGCACTGTCAGAACTTCAGCAACATTTACATTTGTGTGTCATTTGCAAGTTAGAAACTTATAAAGCAATGAGAATTCAGAGTAGAAGTGTTTTTACATATATATTTGATTTAGAAGCATCTGTTCATTGCCCTAGTTATTTAAAGACCCAAGTCTCCCAGTCCACAGATCCTCTCAAGCAGTAATAGCTACATGAAAATCTGCCTATTCCTCCCTACCACCACCACAGAACTCACTGGGACTTGCTTACCATTTCTTACACAAATGAAGCCATTGTCACTGATGGTAGCAGCCCACACTGGAAAACTAGAAGTGGAAAGAGGAAGCTTGTCATGCAAACTGGCCCCTCTTTGACGGAATTTTACCCAGATTCTAGCCCCCTACTTAGTGAAGTTCTGATCTATTCAAAATATTTTCTATTTGGTGATATGCAAGTCAAGTAGCACCACCCACCCACTCAATGCACCATCAAGGGGTTAAGGGTGTCGAAGCCAATCACCTCTTGGATACTGGAATATAGAATGCACATGCCTTAGATGAGTGATAAAGATTGCTGGAGGTCCTGGGACAAAGCCCTGCATTGGCTGCCCCATGTCTCTTAATTGTGAACTGGGTACTGCCACTGCTACCAAGACAAGATGGGGCACAGGTAATTGTGACTGGGTGGGTTCTCTGATTGGCATTCAGTCAGTGCCTATCCTGGCTGACCCCTGATGCACCCCTGTATAAATGGGTGAATATGCACATACAAACAACTAGACCAGCACTCATGGGAGACAAATTCAGGCATTACACACCATGTAGTAGGGATATGATATGTCATTGGCCTAACACAAGGCCACATTCTTGATCTGGTGTTCTTGACCGATCAGAAATATGGTGCTCTGGATGTGAGGAAGCTTAAAAAAACAACACCCTCCTTCCCTTGTCACAGTGAGACCACTTTCTGGAGAGATGTAGATTTGCAGTGATTTCTCCCCTTTGCAAGGGTGGTGGACCAATTAGAATGGTCTATCCCAGAGGCTGATGAATTTTGAGGGCTTCTTAAAGAACTTTAGAGTGGGCGTGCAGTGGACATGTTGGATGCTCCTTTTGATGCTGTAGTTGCTCAGTGGAATGCAAAGATGATTTGGGTGGCTAACACATTTACCCCTAAGCATGTTCTTCTGAAGTGTTCAGCTCCTTGGCTTACCAGACATCTATGGGCAATGAAGCTGGTGGGGAGATAGCTAGAATGCTGGTGTTGAAACACTTGCTGTGAGTACAGCTGAATGCAAGGAAGAGTTCATTATTGAGCCTACTGTTTCGTAATGATGACAATGAAGAAACAACACATGGCTGCCACCATTGCATCCATGGAAGGCCATCCAGAGGAGCTTTTCCAAGTTGCTGGGAGCATATTCCAATGTGGGCCCCAAGGGTTGAAAGGTGATACAAACACCTTTTTCATTGATCATTCAATTAATTAATTAATTAACAAGGCCAGGAAATGCATAAAACCTACATGGGCTGGAGAGTATGTTGGAACCAGCCCTAGGTAGATGAGTCAGCCCTTAGGTGAGCTAGATACTTCATATGCATCAAAGAGTCTATAAGCATCACTGCCATTTTATCCCCTTAAGTATCTTCAACTATAAACACTAGTAAGGCAGATCCTTCTGTGCTACCTATGGCCAAGCTGGCACACCTGTCTGATCTCGGGTAGATATAGCAGGACAGCAGGACAGGGAATACATTATAGACAGCAACCTGATCTATTATGTCTGTCATGAATAGTTAGTGCTTTTCACTTAATGCAGGCTTTGTGCTAAAAAGCACCAGCAGTACATCAGGGGGATGGTGAGGCTGCAGGACAGACACCACTTACCTGCTTGTATTCCTTTGATCAATTGCTTTCTCCTTGATACTGAACTTCCTTATCATGTGTTTATAGAGGAGGACA
This sequence comes from Plestiodon gilberti rubricaudatus, assembly GCA_026170595.1. Classification (NCBI taxonomy): domain Eukaryota; kingdom Metazoa; phylum Chordata; class Lepidosauria; order Squamata; family Scincidae; genus Plestiodon; species Plestiodon gilberti. The sequence goes on along the minus strand of JANXHW010000004.1, from coordinate 82,375,264 downwards.
TACAGTACCTGGATCCTCAAGCAAAGTCAAAGAGTTAAGCTGTCATGTACATCAGACATAGCTCCTTGTACTAAGCTCCCAAAGTAGTCCCATCAAGCCAAGTTACATAGGTGAGTTATATAACCAGACAGCTTTAACTCTAAATGCTCTTGCTTTTGTCACTTTGTCAGAATATGAACATAACTGAAAAGTAGCAGAGCTAGCAAAGTGACAGAAAGGACAGAGGACAACACATCTATTTCCTTGCTTTAAATGAAGGAGGCCTTCGGAACTCCAGGTTTGCACTTGGGGGAGGCTTTTGGCAGATGGGTGTGCTTCCATTTTAGACAGAAGCATTTTGTCTAAGCTGCTACTAATTTCATTGACTCCATTTTTCTTACATTGAACAGAACTGAATGTAATGTAGGGTTGCTTTAAAACAGGGGTTACTTTTGGGTTTTCAGAGGCCAGAAAACACAGGTAGGAGGCTGTGGGTGGATGGAAAGGCTCTTAGCATTCCTGAGAAGCTTGGCCAAAGGCAGAAGCCTCTCGGGAGTGAAAATGCACTGCTGAAAGTGCTATGTCTGAGCAGGGTTTCGGTGGTCCCCTGATTCTCAAAGTCTCAAAGGAAGGAGCCTTGGAAGAAGAGCCATAGCCTAGTAATTGAATGCAGAAGGTTCTGGATCCATTCTCTAGTATTCAAAAAGAACAAAGTCAGGAAAGAGTTCTGACTGAGACCTTGGAGCCCACTGCCAATCAGAATATATAATAGTGGGATGACTGGATTCAGTATGACAGCTTCACATGTTCAGAAACTCATGATGAATCCTGTCTAAGATGGTTGTTCAGAACAGAGTTTCCCAACCTGTGGTACGTGTACCACTAGTGGTACACAGGCCCCTAGTGGCCAAGATGGCGGCCACCATGGAGCCTGTGCCATGCCGCAGCCTTTGAAAAAAGTGGATTGAGCTCTGCCAATCAGTAGAACTCGAGTCGTTTTTTTTTCCAGGCTGCGGCATGGACAGGAGGACCCTTCCTTGCCAGTGCACTCAAGCTCTGCCGGATCGGCAGAGCTTGAGCCACTTTTTCCCGGGCTGCGGCATGGGTGGGACACTCCTGTCTGTGCCACAACCTGGGAAAAAGCAGCTCAAGCTCTGCCAATCCGACAGAGCCTGAACGCACGGAGCCCGCACCACGCCGTGGCTTGAGCTCTGCCGATCAGCAGACTCTAAATTTTAGAACTGGACTGATACTACAGATGTTGAACATAACTGACATAATCTGCAAAGTTAGGCCTGCTTGTGCCCATTGGTTTCTCTTGGCTTTGGTATGTAAGGGAGTGGCGACTGGACACAGGTATCTTGTTGTCTCGTGTGCTCCCTGAGGCATCTGGTGGGGCCACTGTGTGACACAGGAAGCTGGACTAGATGGGCTTTTGGCCTGATCCAGCAGGGCTCTTCTTATGTTCTTATGTTCTTATGTCTAGCTCTGCAGTAGGATCAGGCTGTTAATTCTGGCAAGAAAGTAATACAGTATAATTATTTGTTCAGTAGCTGAGGTGGTTTCCGCCCTGAAAAATCCATAGCCAAGGACAGGGTATAAATGATTAAAATAAATGGTGACACAAATTGATGGAAAACCACTTCAGCTGTATGTACATTCAAATGTACATTCACGTAGCACTGTTCTGAAATTGAATCTGTAAATACATGTTTTTTTCTTTTTTCTTTTCTGGTTTCTTTATCTTCCTGTGTGCTATCTGTAGATGTTTCTCCTGGTATTGTTTTTGTACAAAAGATCATCATGAATCAATATCTTGTCACTGGCAGACATTTGCCAATGGCACTTCTATGATGCTCCCAACTGGACTACAATAGTTACATGTTGCTATTTGAGGACTCCCCCCCCCCCCACCATGCTAGTGTTTGCATTTACATCTCAGCAAACATTCTTGGCCAAGAGGCTATGCAACATCTCAGTTGATGCTTTCCATGCCATGCTTTTATGATCATGTATATTTTAAATAATAATAAAAGGTCATGAAAATAAAATGTAAGTTGCTACATAGCAGGATCTTTCTTGTTTGAAATAGAAATCTTCATAACAAACATGCCTGTGTTTAAATATTATTCTGCATAATGGATTTCTTCCCAATTTTTCAGTCGCTACAATGTAGCTTTTCTTAATTTCCCCTCCCCCACCATCCCATTCCCTTTGACATTGACTCTGAATGAGAGTTGGTAAAATGCAGATCCTTTCAGTACATCGATGATCCTTTAACGAGGAAACTCCTGAACACCTTCATTTTTAAGCTTGCAGCGACTGAAGGTGCTTTGTTACATTGCAACTCAGATTTTATGGGGGGGATTTATTTTATGTGAAATTTTCTGTGTAAACATTTGTATTTTATTTAATCTGTCTTCGTTGGTGCTGTGCGTTTTTATGAGTGAAGGAGTCATGCCTCTTAAGTTATCGCACCAATGGGCCCGGTATCCCATTTAACAACTGAGCTTTAAACACCATAGAACTGTTATCCTTGCACAAGCAAGCACTTCACTCCACTGTTGGTAACAAACGTTTGAAGACGCTGCCATAGTCTGATTCACACTTTGCACTCTAGCGAAGGAGCTTTAAGGCTGCCAACCCTCCAGGATTGGCCTGGACTCACTAGGAATCAACATCAATCTCCAGGTGACTACTGGAACAATCCTAGAGATTTAACAGGGCATCCGGGGATTTCCAAAGTTATAGCATCATGTTGGAAAGAAAAATGTCCAGAAATAATGTCAGTCACAGTTGGCAACCCAGGGGACCATGTGAATTTCAATGCCCCCCTCCCAGTTTTGGTATCCTGAAGAAAAGATCTCGGCCCCATCCACCAGTAGCTGGTACAGCTGTAGAAGGTCAAGAAGCTTGTAGGATTGGATTAAGCCTTGCCTTTTCCTGCACTTCCAGAGAGGAGGCGCTGCTTACGTTGGCAACAGCTTCTCCCTCCTCTGTTAGGCAAATGAGAATGGATCCTACTGAGTCAGGCAATTGTTCCATCTAGTACAGGGGTGGCCAAACTGCGGCTTGTGAGCCAGACATGCGGCTCTTTGGCATATATGTGCAGCTCATGGAAATACGTTGGCTGAGCTCCTTTTTGCATCACAATTAATATAAAAGTTAAATAAACAATTTTCAACCTTTATAATTTACTGGGAATAAACTGAGAGTCCATTGGATTAAAACATAAGTTTAACGTTTAGGGTGAGTAAATATATTTAAAAAATTAAATGCTTCTTAAATATTACGACTCTGAAACATCTCGCAAGTGGCTCTCAAACATTGGAAGTTTATCATATGTGGCTGTTATGTTAAGCAAGTTTGGCTTCCCTGATCTAGCATATGGTTGCCAGCTTGGGATGTTAAATTAGCTGGTCATTGGTGGAACCAGATGAAGTTTTGGCAGATCTAGGTGGAGCCTCATGAGGTTTTGGTGTACCAGACGGTGGAGCCTGCCTGAGTAGAGATGGGGTTAATGGAAAAAAAAATCAAATACTTCCTTTGTCAAAAAATCCCCAATGCCCATCGCGTGACCACAAGAAACCTGACACCAACTATACAGGTAAATTTCTGATTGCAACCAATTTAGTGTAATACTGTCTAATCTGTTGCCTGTGGCTTTTCAGGATGTGAGACTGAGAAGACCTGCTACCTAAGATTTTTTTTTAACTGGAGACACCAGAAATTGAACTACAGATTTTTCTTTTCAGTGCAATTGTTCGCTGCTATTGAATAACTTTTTCCCAATTGGAGAAGAGTGATATGTGGGTGCAAGGCACAGGGTATGCCAGTTCTGCAATCCTCCAAAGGATATTGGTCATAGGAGTGATTCAGTTTACTGACTGGCCTGTTGTTAGGTTGATAAGATTGTGCTGGAACATGAGAGATGGTAACTATCTAAACCAGGGTTTCTCAACCAATGGTACTAGTACCACCAGTGGTACTTCAGCCTACTGCTGGTGGTACTCGAATCGCCGGAACCCCGCTCCAATGTTGCATTTTTAGCAGCCCGTTTTCACTACTGAGAGGCTCCTGCCTTTAGCAGAGCCTCTTGGGAACTCTGAGAAGGGCCCTCCCACCTGCCCAGAACCTCCTACCTGTGTTTTCTGGCGTCTGAAAACACAGAACTGGCGATGATGTCAACACCAGTTACTTCCAGTGGTACGCAGCAGGAGAGTGGCGCCCAAGGTGGTACTTGGTCAGGAAGGGGTTGAGAACTCCTGATCTAAACATTTGCATCCCATTGTATGATCATAATGGCCACAGGACCATAAGCCAGGGTATTTGGACTGCACACAAACGAATTATGCCCAAGAAAGGATTTGTACATCCATTAACTACCTGGGAAGCTTTTAGAAGTTGTAGGTGATAATAATTGCACCAATTTTCCAATTCACAGCTTGCCCAGTGTGACACTTCTCTTGAGAATTATGCTTATCTTCACACAACTCTTTTCACTTCCCTTGATGTTCCTTGTATGTTTTGCCCAAGGAACCTTCCAATTCACTTCAACTTTCACTGAAAGAAAATGTTAGTGGCAAGGTAGTGATGTACATGACAAATAACCTTGGTGAAATTTTATTAAAAAGGTAAAGGTGACCCCTGACAATTAAGTCCAGTCGTGTCCGACTCTAGGGTGTGGTGCTCATCCCCATTTCAAAGCCAAAGAGCCAGCGTTGTCCGAAGACGCCTCCGTGGTCATGTAGCCAGCATGACTCTCCTTGCCGCAGCGCATAGCATGCAGCTGGAACACAGAGCGCTGTTTACCTTCCCGCAAGCGGTACCTATTTACTCGCATTAACATGCTTTGGAACTGCTAGGTTGGCAGGAGCTGGCCAAGCAACGAGAGCTCACCCCGTCGCGGATTCGAACTGCCGACCTTTCGATCGACAGCTCATGGTTCAGCGGTTTAACCCACTGCCCCATTTTATTACCCTTCTTGAAATTCTTGAAACACTTTGCACAAGCAGAAACTTCCAAATCTGCCTCAGATTTTGCTTCAGGCAATTTGGGATTGGTACTCCATATTTCCGTACCATAGAACATTCCAGAAGCCTCAGAGGCAGGCATGCAGTTGTGCAGGGCCCTGGTCAAATATGTTCAAACCCCCCCCCCACTTGCCACACAATTGACAATACCACCAATCCCATTCTGTTTAGCTAGAAGGAAGGAGCGAGGGGGACTAAATTCAGACACCCACCATTTCCTACCCTCTGAAACGGTTTATTTTTGTCATTTTCCTCCCATTTATTATATCCAAAATTCCTCACTCAACTAGTGCTATGTTTATAGAAGCACGTATATGTTCTGCAGTGGGTCAAGCAAACATGCTGTAAAGCACATTGTGACACCTGGAGAGTAAGCAGTGCTGGTGGGAAGGCCTGTGCTGTCCCACCAGCACTAAATCCAGTTGTCCACACACCGGAGGAGGTAGGAGTTTCTCCAAGCGATATGAGGGAGGGAGCGGTTCAGACCCAGGAGGGGGGTAGGATTGACAGTACTAGTACACACTGAATCCTATACCCCCTCCCAAACTTGGAAGCCTGACACGAGGATTCCTGGTTCTACTTCAGTGAATTAGCAGGCACAGGTCCAAGTTTCTCCATTGCACAGGCTCAGGCTTTACCTGGGGTAAGGAGACACACTGGCGTCGACGGGGGGAAGCGGGGGGGCGGGCCGCCGGGGGCGTCGCGCGTCTAGGGGTGACGCGCGATCACCTCCCACTTACAGTTTCGAGCTGACGGTGGGCCCGCCCGCCCTCCCCTGTATCCGTTCGGCTCCAAAATGAGCCGAAAACGGAGCGGGGAGGGCGCTCTGCTCCTGCGCGTGACATCACGCGCGGGGGCGGAGCCTCCCCCTTAAGGGCGATGCGCGCCCCCGCTCTGGGGTGACGCGCGTCGTCGCGACGCGACTGAGGAGACACATGTCCCCTTACTTCGAAAACCTCCAGCCTGCTCCTTGCCAGGATAGGATGCAGTGTGGGCCATGCAGCATTGCTGCATCGCTCCCATTTAGGATTGGGCTGCCCAGCTCATCAGTTTCAACAGTTCTAAGTGCGCCTAATAGAGAGTAATCGCCAAAAGTTTTCAAGCACTGTTCCTGTACCAGGGATTCAAAAACGCTGTTACTTTAAAACAAAAAGCCCAGACATAATTGAAGCGGCATGTATCTGTGGTAGAACCTTTATCTTGTCTTCGATTTACTAGAGGTAAAATTACTTTTTCCCTAAGTACTCTGCGTTTCTGTTTTCAGCCTTAAAATCAATTACCGCTGGCAGAGAGTAATTAAACAAACTAATGAGATGTTATTTTAAATTACAACCTGACTCTCTTTCAGGCATCTTTGCAGTGAGCCTTAACTACCCTTTCTGCATTGTTGCATTCCGTTTTTGTCTGTGCAGGCTTGTTTTCCGTTCCTTGTTTTCAGTGACTTACCGCCTACTTTCATACTAGGAAATAATTAGCTAAATATTTTAATTAGAGGTTTCTCACAACATCAGCAGGGCAGTCCCTAAATGGGAAAGTTATTTGATATTGTCGAAAGCTTAGCTTGCTGCAGTGTGGAGTCCTGCCATATGAGAAATTGCCTTTTGCAGTTAACTTCAGCAGCCGGGTTAATTGTATTCCATTCATCTAAGAGCGCCATTGAGTGTGCTGTAGAGTCATTTAAATGGGTTACTGACCCTTTTCTACATTCACTTTTCTGTTGCGTATACTAAAAGGCTCTCATCTGAAGATGATGCGATACCGTGGCCAATTATTCTGATGGGTGATGTGCGCAAGAAAAAGGGAATTGGCACCCTTTTTTAAAATGGAAGGCAAAAATTGAAGACCACTTTGCGCAAGAGAATAAGAATTGGTTCATCTCTTGATAATGGCAACTTTGGATGATGGCTTCCATGCATGAAGGGGCCAGTAAGCCCTCACTTAAAGTTGTTTCATTTAAAGTCGTCTTGTGTTAAAGTTGATGGGAAAATGTTATAGGAATATTTACGTCTATCAATTAGCCTATGGTAAAATTGGTTTCATTATAAGTCGTTTCACTTACATTTGCAGTTTCCAAGAACCTATCAACAATTTTAAGTGAGGACTTTCTGTATTATATATGCATATGATACATTATCCGACCTGTGGGGGCTAGTTCTGATGATTTAAACCCATCCACACAGCTGCATCTATGGGGTTTCCAGTAGGAGTAGAGACAGGATTTACATCCCTGTGTGAAGATATCCTCCGAAAGCCTCAAGTGTCCCACATGCATAGCTAAATATCACAGGTGGCATAAAGGAACAATTCTAGTGTCATTTTTTTCCCCATTAAGCCAATATGTTTCCAGAGGAATAAATGGGGGTATAACTCCACCTGATGCTCGGTAGTAAGATTACAATTGGTAAAATTGTAAGAAATTCTCCCATTGACATTGATGGCAGGGAAAGCTGGCACTCCTGGTGCTCCTGATGATGTCATGATGGGGGCGGAGGCAACATGATGCTCCTGATGATGTCAACGGGAATGCAATTGAGCCTAACTCGGGATGAGATGAAGCTAAAGCAATTTTCAATTGTTCATTGAGCATTCTTTAAAACAATGTGTTTTCTTCAAGTCTGTTCTGAACTGGGCCGGGGGGAGCTTGCCAGTCACTGGCTTCTATTAGAACTTGTTTGTGTTTCATCCTGTGTGGTTTGTTTGTTTTTCTTTAAAGTTTTTATTATTGGCTTTAAATTATGTTGCTTTTAAACTGCTTTAAGTTACCGTGGGAACCAATTTCTAGTGGAAAGGCCAGGTATATAAATATAAAGAATGAATAAATAAATTACAAGCTTCTCAAAGGAGCTGCAGGGCCCAATTAAAACCATTTTTGCGGGGCCCCAGGTTCACAGCCAAAGTGCATATGAGTTAATTGGACCAAATGGATCTAAGCATATTCTAATATAATAATATAAAATTGGTGCTAATTATCTAGATAAAGATATATGTATGTAAAACTTAAATATTTGAGTCTGAACATAGGCCTACGACGATAGCTAAACCTGCAATGTGGTGTTGCGTGTATGTTGCAATGTGTTGTCGTATGTACTTGACAAGACTAGATTGCCCTAGTGCGGGGGGCCCTTAGGCGTGAGGCCCAATTTGGAGCAATTGGTCCAATTGGCTTAAAGCCGAGTGAGAGTGCACATAGGTTGAATTTCTCAGATCATTGGCATTACCCTTACACCCCCCAATAAATATGCCAGACAGAGTTCTTGTGGAGAATTGGTCACTTTTATTTTATTTATTTATTTATTTATTTATTTATTAAACATAAGACCTGCAGAGGTAAACTTAATTAGGGGGTAACTTGCCTTCCCCCATGGCGTGCGGGTACTGGATGGAGGAAAACGGCCTAGCCGCTTACCTCCCCCTATTCAACTGGCGTTCAGCATCTTGGCTCCAAACCCCCTTGGAGCACTGCCCGAGGGAGCCAATCATTGCCAACCCCAGGGGGGTCGAGGCAGCGGAGCAGGCAAGGTACCCATAATAGCAGCGCCATTGATGGGCCTTCCCAGCTCCAGCCAGGAGGCTTGCCAGCCACTCTCTGACTGGCAGGGTCAAGTGTCAATTCGAGTGTTTCTGGCTCACCTCCTAGCCTTGCCCACCTCGCGATGCACACCGGGACCCTATCAATCTACCTACCCATTCCTGCACGCCAACTGCCGGCCAGGTGACCCACTGGCTAAAGACCCTACTCACCAACCACAGTCTGAGGTAGGCAAAAAGACCACCAAGCATGAGCCAATTCGTTGGTGGCCAAACATTCCTACCTGGCCCCAGGAGGTGACCGGCTAATCCCAGACTATGCTCAGGGAGGGGTTGCTTCCCAGGCGGCGACTGAGGGAGCCGAAAGCCTTGGCGTTAATTCCCTCAGACGCCGCCCCCCACGTGACCCTCCCAGCCTATCAGGAGGCTGGGCCTCCGAACTCTGCCGGCGCACTTCGCGGGGGCAGGGCAAAGCTCCCGACACGCGAAGTGCATGTCAGGATGATTCCGAGGGTGGTGCAGAAGCATACGTGTAGCAGGATGTTTAAGCCCCCTCGCCGGTCAGAGCCATTCCCAGTGAATGACGGCTACAGTGCGGGTGGAACGGCTGCCTGTGCGGTAGCCATCGCCTGCTAGGAATGGCTCCTACTGGTGAGGGGCGCTAACATGCACGTAGCGACATCCTGCTACACGTACACTTCCGCACCACCCTTGAAACGCCAGTGTCTTAGATACTGTACTACTGTGGGGATATGCCACTGCTGACTCAAGCTGACCATTAGGAGCTTCCCCTCTGACCACCAGCATACACCCTGGTCCCTCAATATGTAGTTTGGCTGCTTTCTTCTCCATAAGTGAGACACAGATAAAGGGCTCTTTAAACTCTTACCTCATATAACTAGCAGTAGAGGCTTTGGCAAAGGGCTCCCCATATTATGCATGTCATTCAAAGCTGTTCAATCCCATTTGTCTGTGACTTGATTCATGCACAAGAGTCCGCAGTTGAGATGCACTGCATGGGGAGGGCTCCACCAAAGGCTCTGTTACTGTTGCTATTCATAGTGGAGAGGAGGACAAGTTGAAGAGTTTTTTGCCTGCATCTCAGCTCTGGGAGTCACTGGGCGAGTTCAGTGTGCCTTGCTTGGTTCCTTAACTCATTGCTCCATTAAAAATATGGTGCCTGCTAAAATCAGTAACATACCAGATGTTTTGAGAAATTGGTAATTTGTTTATGACAAACTTGCAGAACAAATTCTCAGCCATAGCTGTCCAGGGAGATTGGATTTGCATGGCATTGAAGCACAACAGAGTTTTTTTTTTTAACCTTGGACAATAACCTTAGCAGCCCCTCATTGACCTTATCCTGAATTAATTTGGGACTTAAACCACTGAAATAAAACCAAGTGTGATTGATTTTAATTGACTTGTGGATGGTCCTTAAACAAATGCCATCAACAGAGCTAATGATATTAGCGTCAGACCCTTGATTAATGTACTCACCAGGCAAAGTTTAGTTTTATTGGGTTAATTATTTGCAGCATTCCTTAATTTAAAATAAAGTCCTCATTCTATTAGCTATGCATTTGGTTATTATTGTGTTTCTTCTTAAAGTAAGATAATGTTGTCTTTTTGTTGGAGTTTCTTTAATGGCTTCAAGTACCGGTGTGTGTGTGTGTGTGCGTGCACACGCACGCACGCGTGTGTGTACAAATATATAGAATCAGTTGGTGAGTGAATGTATTTATATAGGCATCATTTGACAAATTTATCCAGAGCAGAGCATTTAAAAGGACAGCAGCTCCATCTGGTGGATATGAAAAAAAAAAAAAACATGTATGCTTTGCACTTGTTCAAACAAGTGTATTTTTTCAAAACAGGCCTGCACATCTTGCGATCTGTCATGTCACATGAATCTTCCCTGCAGCTTGACAATGCTCTGTGTTTTGCCTCATTTTTTGTGGTGGGGGAAGAATTGCGGTCCCCAGCAGACAGCAAAACCAGGAAGTGTATCTGACTCTTAGTGAGCCTTGTGCAGGCATGTTTTGAAGGATTGCTTCCATGACCGAATCTTTTACTGCAATGTTCACCATACTTCCATGTTTATCTATTCATGCTCAGGTGGAAAAGGCATGTAGAAGTCTTGAAATATCAGCACCTCAAATTCAGACATTTGTTTTATTTTAGTAAAATATAACATGACTTTGGCTATATATTGGCATATGCATCCCATTGAATTGACAATTTTCCCTCTAACAAGGATGATGTAGACATTGCTAGTCTTCTGATAATTGTCTCTGTAAATCACTGTTTTACCTTATCATTCTTCAGCTTTCCACTCCCTTCTCCAAGTTAGGGCCGAGTCCTATACTTGCCGCTCAATGTCAGTCCTCCTTTTCTGCTGGCACTGACTGCTGAAAAGCAGTCATCAGTGGTTGTAAAAGGCGCTCCGACAGCACACCTCTTAGCGTGCTGCCGGGAGCGCCGTTGGGAAGGTCTGTGCCTTCCCGCCATCACCAGGGGATCCATAGCTGCCCACTGCTGAAGTTAAGATGGCGGGGGATGTAGGAGGGGACAATGTGGTGAAGGTAGGGAGAGTGGGAGCAGAAGCACGCCACCGAGCTGTACTCTCCCCCCCCCCAAAAAAAAAAATGCTCTCTGGCCACATACACTCCCTGGTGCTCTGATATTCAGTGCCTCTGCAGATGACCGTGCTGGGTGAAAGTTTCTCCCCATGATTTAGAACTCTGGCTGGCCAAGGTTCAAAACTGTGGCAAAAAAATAAATAAATCAGTGATTACATCAGTGTACAAGTACTGAATGCAGGGACATTTCATGGATTTGTGGCCAGGGAGAATGTTGGCATGAAGGCAAGTCTTGATGGTACACTTACTCCCCTTCTCCCCATGTTCTCTGACTGCAGGAAGAGAACTTCTTAAAAGGGTTTTAGTGTTCATGCATGGACATCTATGGGAGACTATTTTGGGGTAAATAGCAGCCAGGTTGCCCCATCCAGGGGATTCCATGTTATTTCTGTTGGAATAGAGGCTACAGTGACAATCGTGAAGAGACTGTGAGTTTTGGGACTGGGTATGTGGAAAACTACTACCAGAAAGAGCTCTTTTGCCAAAGAGGAAAAGAAGTGATCTTTTTGCTTCTCAAGGTCAATAAGAAGGATATTGATGTCCGAGCACCATGACCTTATGGACTCCTTTAATTTCTTTTGTGCTTGGCCAAATATCTCAAGTACAATTACTCACTTCGGCACACTGTATGGCACATTTGCAAATTACCTTCCTTGCTATCTGACAAAGAGCTGCGCTCATTAGAAACATTTTCTTAAAATTAAATTTTAATCCTCAAGCAGCAGTGTTTGCAAAGATGTACTTGATCCTGACAGACGTGATTTATGTTTCCAAAAGTAAAACTAGATTGCGCTCAGCACTTCCATCACTTTTAATAAAAGACTGATAAATGGAGCCATGCACTATTTGGAACAGGCCTCCCTCCATTGTTTGTATGTGTGAAATGTTTAAGTAGTTAAAATGGACGTGTGAGAAAGGGAGGGCATGAGAAAGGGGGAAGCATGGTCTTCAAAAGTTACATGTCTTCCCATTGCCCACACAAGATCAACTCCCTTGACCATTATACAGTGGAGATGGCTAATAATAGGCTATGATGCCAACAAGTAGTCGACGTGTCTCTTAGTATTAATGACATTGGAGTTTTGTCATTGGCAATAACATTACGAGAATTGTTCTGCTGGATTAGTCCAAGGTTCATCTAGATTGGCATTTGTTTCCAAAAGCAGCCAGACAGATACCTCTGGACGGCCACAAGCATTTAGCAACAATGGCCAGAAATGTTGGATAAACCTATTTCCATGAATATTTCAACTTACTAACAGACCAATTCTGTCTTGGGCTTATGGCTGTGAATGTTGTGTTCTACTACCATAAGTCCCAGTGCAGTGTAGCAAAAAGTTCACCACTGCCATGCGCTGCAGGGCTGTCTAAGTGTCCAGAGGCGCTGCACGTACACCAACACTTCACCCAGGCCATGTTAGACCTGGTAGGGTGGCAGTGAGGGTGGGTCATGGGCAGTTCGGGGGGGATAGGGGAGAACGGGGCTTGCAAGGGGTGGCTCAAGAGTGGAAGGGGGTGGTTCTCTGCAGCAGTCATGCATGCCAAGATCCTATCCCTCTTTTCCCTGCCTGAAATGCTAAGGCTCCTCGGACTTATGCCAGTCAAGTACGAGACCCATTGGTGGCCAAGTGGCTTATGGGGAGTTAAGTAAAAAAAAAATTACTTACCTCTCCCAGGCTGTCAGCGAATTCTCTTTTCATCTCCCAGTGGTGACAGCTCCACACACCATCCATGGTCATATGCAGTTATGCATTCTAGAACCACATCATGTTGTCCTAATCAGGGATATGGAGTCGGTACTGACTCCACCTCTGACTCCACCCCAAATTGCTTCCATCTCTGACTCCACGACTCTGACTCTGTGGACCCTGGTCCTAATGAGACATAACAAATGCAGAAGTCAGGGTGGACGTGCAGAGCCTCATGACATCCCAGAAGGATCTAACAAAAGAAAATGGTGCCAGCAGTTTTAGGGCTGATGAACCCTCTCATAGAGGCTGCCGAAACGTTCTTTCCTCGTTTTTGGCACTCCATATAAAAGCCGTAATGTGAAATGTGCAGTGTCTGCATGCCGGCATACCCACTGCCTACAGTAATATACTCTGATCCTCAGTTCATCTCTAACTGTGCACACCTAGCCATGCACCGCAACATGAATAGGGGATCAGCTAGGAATGCGCACGCAATGGGGTCTGAATAGGTATCGTAATGTGGATGCAGGTGATTGACCTTGGGTTCCTTAGGCCTTGTTCACACAGACATTAACCTCACTGGATTCCTTTACATCGGATGTTGGGCAGCTCAATGCGTGAACTAACTCCATTGAAAAACAGTGCATTTTGAGGCAAGGTGTGGTGCCAGGAAAGCTCTGTCCATGATGACCTGTAATGGCCCCTTGAGACATGCAAACCATCTCTTGATGTGGCCACTGCAGCCATCAAATGTACATCCACACATGAAATGTGCAAAAGGTTACCGCCCTCTCTGCTTTGAGCTTTTCTCTTTGTGGAATGTCTTTCCTCTCGTCTCTTGTTCTCTTAGTCATCCAGTTTCGTAGTAGCTTTCTTGTTCCCCTTCATCACAGCAAGATCTTCTTTAGAAGTCTTGTCTCCCAGGTGGTTTGCATTATTTATCCCCCACAGAAGAATTCAGCCTGACACAGAAAGGGCCAAGCCTCTTTCCCCTCGGTATACATTCCAAGGTTAATCTACAGTATCTGTTTCTTTCACCATATGTGCTGGGTGTCTCTCGCATCTTTGGATCCGTATGTCAAACCGGGACCCTTGCTTCCTTCTGCAGGCAGCAGACAAAAATGCTACCCTGCACAACACAGCTGGGCTCAAATCATTCCTTTGAGGGCTAAGGAAGTTTTCAGTTGTACAATGGCCATTATCTCCTGCGCAAAGGGATACACAAAGCCTCCTGAGTAAGAGCACATCCCTATTATCTTCCCTGTGCTTGCCTGTTGTGCGCACTTTATCAAGCATCCTGGATGAGCTGCGCAGAAAGATAAGACCCTGGCAGGCATTGCAGGGTCTGTCTGGTGGTTTGCATTGTAGCTAACAATGGCCTTAACATTACAGAAGTGATATAAGGTTGTGTTCTCTGTGTGTCTGTTACTTTGTCCTTTGCCTCATCTTGCTTGTACTCCCTTTCATGGAGGAAGATATATAAAATGAAATGCCCCACCCTTATATAGTGAGTTTTCTACATTTATCTCTTTCAGACAACAGTCTCTTTTTGGACTTTGATGCTAGGAGCAAACAATAGGGGGAAATGCAAGAGCAAATAAGCTTGGGTCTCTGTAGAATTTCCCAGAAATTGTATACCAGAAGCAAAAGCAATAGTATGCAGACCTTTTCCAAAACCTATTTCTTCCCATCTGCCTTGCACAGTGTTTAAACCATCCATCACAAAAGCTCAAGCTGAGTAACCATATTTTACAACAAAAATAAAATATAAAATATTACAGAAATATTAAAAAAAAATGAGCGAACGGGTAGGAAATATGTCGAAGGAACCCCATCAGTTCTCTTTTCCTGGCTCAAAACAAATTATTTCCAGCAGAAAAATCTGCTGACTGAACTCAATCCAAATTCACACAAACCTGTGTGAACACCCATAATTCACTGCTTCCTCAATTCTTCAGCAGAATCAAGGCCCCAGATTTGCCTCATATGCATTTTCCCTTCTTGCTAAGAATATATAAACACTAGAGGCTGATTCATATATGCAGGTAGATCACTTGATGATTCACAGCTGGAGGTGTGAGCTGGCTCCATTGAAAATACAGTTGGACCTCCGTATCCAAAAGTGAAAATCGCTTTAGCGCGGATATGGGGGTTACAGTAAAGACTTGAAAAAAAGGTTAAAAAGAGTGTTTCTTACTTTTTTGCTGGCAAACCACTATGTTTGCAGGGCTGTAGAGAGTGAAATCATGCTCCTACAGCTTCTTCCAGGTCGCTCAACTTCCCCTTTCTTTCCACAAAGTTGCCCCAGAATGCAATGGGGTGAGCCTGGTTTAGGGGGTAAGTCCATCGATCCGAAATAAGCTCTAGGAGCACGATTTCACTCTCTACAGCCCTGCAAATGGAGTGGTTTGCCAGCAAAAAGATGGTAAACACTATTTTTAACCTTTTTCCTTTTTGAAAAAGTTTTTACAGTGACCCCTGTATCCATGTTGAGAAAAATCCGCGAATGGCGGATCTGCGGATAACGGGGGTCCACTGTAATAGAAAATTAGTTTCCAGCGATTTGAACATGTCTATAGTGTTTAATGTGTAGTGGCTCATTCACACATGTTCACCGGTCAAAAAATGATGTGTCTTCATTACTTAACAAGTGATGAACATGCATATGTGGACTAGTCCTCAGTCATTGTTGTGGAACATGCAGACCAAGTCTGCTATCACACTGCAGAGTGAAATTGGATTCCTTAAAGTTGCACATCTGCTGAGTCAACTGAGTCGACCTACCTTTATATTAAATGTGAGATCGTAGAATTGGGTGAGATTTACAGGAGTGATTTGACTGTGAACGCAAAGTGAAAATATTGCAGCAGTGCAGATGATTGGTCATAAATGAGTTGTTACAAGCAAATGGATAGTGTGAAATTCAGTGCACATTGTTGAAATGATGCAAATGTGTAGACTTTCTGCATGAGGGATGATATACAATAGATTTGCTGTAAGCATGGAAACTCTTGACTATGACTGTCCACATTTTCTGCGCAATCTGGATTGAATTCTGCTTTTTGGAAATGGTGGTGATAAGTCTAGATAAAAGCACTGGATAGCATCTTAATCCTGCTAATGCAAATTTGTACAAATATAGAAATCTAGCACACCTTCCATATAGCCGCCTTGATTGCCCTTACAGGGAGAAAGGCGGGATATAAATTCTTTAAATAAATAAATAAAAAAATAAAAAAAATCTTAAACTATTGCAACCCACTCCAAGAGTTAGGAATGAAATAAGCTAGCTCTGTAAATAACAGACAATGAAACTGCCTGTAATGCTGCTTCCTTTAGCGCTAAATTGTTATGGCGCTCTTTGTCCTGCTGTGATTGTCAGTTTGTCATTATAGCCAATGGGAGCAATGCATTCTGGGTAGTGTGGAAAAAATCAGTGCCTGTGCTTCACACAGCAGTCAACTTTCTGGTAACATATTCCTTGCATTATGGGAAGCATTACTGTATGATACATGGGAGATAATCCCATTGAATACGTTTCAGACTAGGATTAAGTGACGGGAGACAAAAGCACTATAATGAAGAAGTTGAATTTAGAGATTTCTTGCTATAGCCTTAATGGGGTATGGCTACAGGGGGAGGGGTTGCTTTCAAAATTTGAAGAGCACTTCAAAATCAACACTATACTAATGCTGCTGGGTCAGATGCTGCAAAGTTTTGGAAGGAATTTAGGTCATTAATCCTCTCCATTCATAATGCCTGGAGATGTTTCTTGTCTTCCATTCTGGCTGTGCTCAGGGTGCTGATTTTGCACCTCTAAGTTTGTCAGACTAAGTTGTCAAAGTTGGCAGCCTCTATTGGCACATCCCCCGAACCTTAATCCCTTCTTGTAATCTCAGTGATTGCTGCATTCAACTAGAACGTTTTAGGAGGAGACTGTAATTTACTGAACAATGCCTGGACTCCTGCACAATCAGTTGGCCTCAGAACCTCCAAGTTCAAAGTAGTCCGGTATCCCAAAAGCTGCTCAGCATGTGAATGTGACCTTTCAAGCCACTCAGGAGTCCAGCCATTGGAGAGACCCCCCCCCAAAAAAAAAACTTTTTAAGAGTGCCAAAATGTCTAACTTTTTTGGATGTGGCTTTGCTTGGACGTAGAGGAGGACTACCGTGGGGGGGGGGGGATGAAGGAGATGCACCCAGGACAGCAAGTGCCTCCTCTCAGTGGCAGTTGCCACCTTTCTGCCAATCAATGCCCCAACCACAGCTCAAAGTGCCTTGGCCCACTCCCACAATTTCCCAGCAGAATTTGAAGTGTACACAGTCTTACTCGGAAGGAAGCGTGCATTCACACAAAATTATAAACCATCTTAGAATCCTTGAAATAAACACAATTTTTAAAGCATTCATCAACAATGGTCATAAAAGCCAACCCAGGTCCTTTTCAAACCAGGGTGTCGGCCTTATTCGGTCTGCCTGGCTTTTGGGCATTGGAGTCTCACAGTCATGAATCCACAAATGTTTGTTTGCTGACTGGAATCCGGAGGTATGGACAATTAAAACAAAAATCTCCATTTCCACCTTTTCATATGTATCGGAGTAAAGTCAAGTGTCAAGACAAGTAAGCCTTTATTGGCATCAACAAAATAAAGACATATAACAAAAACAATCTCAAATATTAAAATTTGTCCCAGCAATAAATAAGGGCCCAATCCTATCCAACTTTCCAGCACTGATGCAGCTGTGCCAATGGGGTGTGCGCTGCATCCTGTAGTGGTGGGGGCAGGGCGTGCACTATATCCTGCGGGGGGGGGGAGTCACAGAGGCTTCCTCATAATAAGGAACCATTTGTTCCATTACCTCAGGGCTGCATTGCGGCTGCATCGGTGCTGGAAAGTTCGTTAGCATTGGGCCCTAAATATCTACTCTGTGAGTTTTTTTTAAACCTTGAATTTCTCTTCGTGTATCGGATTCATTTGTCTTCAAAAGGTAACTTTCCTTCACTATTTTCGATTTCGGTAACTTTAGTTCTTTATGATTTGCTCACTTTCTACAGTATATAGGTACAAGTTCTTGTAGCTGTTTCTTCAACTTTGGGACAGAGTAAAAGTCTGATTATATTAGGGGTTATTAGATTCCCTTAGTTTCACTCTGCTATTCCTGTGCAGTTCTCTTATGCTTTGGGTTCCATGTAATGTGTGCCGGTGTCTCTAGTACGTGGATGTAAACCTCTGTGCTGAAGCTGTGAATTGCTAAATAAAATACCAGGTTTTAAACAAATTGGCACCAGGGGGCAGTATTTACTTTACTGTGTGAAGCTTAATTACAAGTTTGCTGGTTTTCTTCATCTATAACAATCTTTTTCCCATTTAATAATAACTAGACTCATTTCTTGAATGCGACTAAAACAAAACACGACAGACTGTCTGTGTGGACTTGGACAGTAAAGTATTCCACCTTATTCCTGCTAGGTATTCCTGCTAGTATTCCACCTCATTCCGCTGTAAATTATATAAATTGTATATCAAGTCAGTTAAGGTACTGGACTGGTTTCTGTTGACAGAGACAGAGCAGAATTAAAGGTAGGAATTAGAATTTGCTTGCAAAAATATTCGAATATGTCCAGGGTTTAATGTCTT
This sequence comes from Plestiodon gilberti rubricaudatus, assembly GCA_026170595.1. Classification (NCBI taxonomy): domain Eukaryota; kingdom Metazoa; phylum Chordata; class Lepidosauria; order Squamata; family Scincidae; genus Plestiodon; species Plestiodon gilberti. The sequence continues at coordinate 82,356,753 of JANXHW010000004.1, read as the reverse complement.
TAACCTTACGAGACAATTTCCAATCGTCCTGGCTTAAGGCAGTTCATAGGAAGCTGAGGCACCTGGAGTTCTCCCTGGAGGCCATTTTGGCAATGGATCTAGGTCAGGTGAGAGTGGCCATAAGGCAGAAGTTATTAGATATTGAGTGGCAGGGGGATATCAGTAGAAACCCCCCCTTTTTCTTTAGCTGCGGAGGACATCGGATATATTGTTGCGCCAGCCACCTATCTTTCATTACTTGAGTTCCTGAGGCACAGGAGGGCTTTCTTCCTAGCCAGGTGGAGAGCACTCCCCTCTGCATTTGTCGAGGGTTGCTATAGGAGGATCCATATTCCTAAAAGGGTCTGCCCTTGTGGCTTGAGAGAAGTGGAAACAATCGAGCATGTTCTATTTCATTGTTCATTCTATCAGGGGATCCGTGCAAAGTTTATTTCTCCCCTGACTAGGGAATTCTCAGGTTTGCCTGATGCAGTGATGGCCAAGAAACTCCTTATGTCACAGAGTTTCCCAAACTTTTTCAACCTGCGGCTCCCTTGACCATTGGCTGTGGCTCCGCATTACACTTTGTTGATGCCTGCCAATAGGCATGGCACTGTTTTCCGAGAGGATTCTGTGGCACTCCGCAGCTCCCCTGGCTGGTTTCCATGGCTTCCCTGGGAGCCATGTCTCCCAGTTTGGAAACCACTGCGTTATGGGAACTAATCCTCAGTTCACAATTCGGAGTACTAGCTTCCTGGCGGCAGCTGCTTGAAAAACCCAAAAGGGTATCATTAGTAATGAGGAAATTTTTTAACATCTATTCACTCTGTTTCTTGTATGTGTTTTATTTGCTAAATTTTAATTTTGATATCCAGTAATGCAATCAATGCTCTTTCTGCTATGGTTGTGTTTTGTTCTTGCTGGTCTTTGACTGTATCAATAAAATGAGATGAGAATGAGTTCCTTCCAAAAAATGAAGTGATTTTATTTTAATGCATAGGACTTATCAAGATGTTTTTGGGTTGAAGATAGAAATATCCAAGAATATTCACTTTCAGTAAACCTGCTATTTGTTTGCTTATCCTTTGAATGACTTTCACTTACATTATGACCCTGGAAGACAAACAATATGCTCTCTGGCAATGTATTTTAATATAACAACCCCTGTCTGTTTTGTCAGCCGTGATTGCATACGATGGGCCGGTTTTTTGACAGGATGACAGGATGAGCAAAAAACTTCCATTCTGTGACTCAATTAGGATAAAATTTATTTTCTTTCCCAAGCTGATTGGACAGCTGATCTCATGCATTTCAGCAACAGATTGCACCAGGTTGATGGAAATGTTCTTTCACCACAGAATTAAAAAAAGGAAATGAGCTTTGACAAATGGCGATTTGGCCAAGATGAGTGGCGCTTTCTGCGTTTTCAGCATACAGGTGGCCAACTTATTATCATGGCACACATGGTCCAATTATTTCCAAAATGAATGCCTGGAACAGCAGGCGTGACCTTAGCTTACGGAAGCTCTGCAAATAAAACCTCCGCACATCTGCCTGTTGCAGAAGTAGGCCTGCCGGGATTGTGAGTGACACCCATTTGTCCTCCAAGGTAAAGACAACAAGAAGCTGGAACAATAATGCACAGATTGAATTATCTTCTAGCTTCTGCCTCTGCCAGCCCCCATTGGCTCTAACTTCTTTTAAGTTATCAGAAACCAGATTCCAAGCTGCACATACTATTTGTTTTGAATTCTTTCTAGAGCTAAAGGCACAAGAATTTGCCTCCGTTAGAGATGGCTAATGGCCCTGGGTCAGGGGCACCATTTAGGGCAGACGTGGGTCTCCTCCCACTGTGTCTCAGTGAACATGTGATTACCCCTCAGAACCATCTACATTTCTGGTTTGAGTCAGCTGATTCTCCAGCCACTGCTGCCTGCTCCTGCATAGTCCTCTGGTGTCTTGAGCTCAGAGTAGCTCTTCAGCTGTGAAAGCTCTTGAGCTAAGAGTTGCTACTCTTAGCCCAGTTAGTAGTCAAATGGTTGAGTGGCCAGGTGGGCTGGAGGCAGGCACAGACAGGAATGAGGGCACCCCTCACCAGCCTGCCACCTTACCTGAGGCCACCCGTCATAGGCAAACCAGCCCTATTCCTATCCTAGAAGATTAACAACTAATGAAACCAGCTGTCCAAGTCATCACCGTTGGTGCCTCTGAAGACTATCAAGTGACAGCTGCAGAGGCGAAGTTAAACCATCCATTTGCTCTCACAGAAAACCATTGACACAACAAAAGGAGGGACCATTGCCAGCTATACATTTGTTATGATTCTTATCCTGGTGTGTTTCTGATTTTGTGCTCATTTATTGCAGTTTTTATTTTATTAACTAAAAAAATGCAAATGGAAAGGCAAGATATAGAAAAAACGTATAAATATGCAATGAGGCCAGGGCCAGGCAGCTATATTACCATGTACATCGGTGGAAGTATAGTTGTCCTGCAGCGTTAGGATATGCTATTAACTAGGTGCAGCGAAAGGGCTTGAGTAGGTCAGGTCTGAAGCTTGGCTGCCACAGGGGGGAGCTTCAGGGGTCATCTAGCACAGTCTCTGACCAAAGACCCAAACCCACCAGCCAGACCAACCCCTGAACCTGCCATGGTAGTGCCCATTGTGCCATCAGAACGAGGCATGGGAGATCCACCGGAGGGTACATGCACTGATGGCTACATGCTGAGAATTGCAGTGTGGGGACTTAGCAGCAGTAGGCCTGCCATAGAGTTGAGGCACCCCCATACCTGAGATTCAGGTGATGTCTCAAGGTGAAGCCTTGGGGAAATTGCAATAGAAAGGAGCAAGGAGGCAGTGAAGATGACCCTCCAAAAATGTGCACCTTCCAAAACCAGAGCTTTAGGCTGAAAACCTACGACTAGTTTGGCATGTCCTGGCATATCTTTCAGGGCCATTGCTCAGGCCCAGTGTTCCATGTGCCTTCTACACAGGATGGATGGCCCTGCTACTGCTTATATAAACAACACTAACAGGGCCATCCATCCTTCCTGTGTAGATAGAGCTTTCCAGAATACGCTACTGTGACACATTCTGGATGTGGCTGCTTTTGGTCCTCTTTTCATTTGCTGCAGTTATGGAGCTGAAATGCTGAGAGCGAAACAAGTGCAATCATACTCTTTGAGCAGAAGGTTGCAGTAGAAGATCATGTTACCAAACCTCAGGACTCTTATTTATTTTAACGTTGCCAGGTAGATTAGCAGTTACCCGCAAAAGTGTTTACATTGTTTTCAATGGGTCTTGATTGCACAAAAGCTGTTGTTGCAGATTCTTGTCACTTAACTGCAGGTAGGCTAATGCTGTGTTTACTGCAAAAAGCACTGGGGGGTGGTGGTTTCGTTTTTTGTGTTTTCCTCTCCGGCTTATAATAAATGAAAGGAATATTTGTCCAGTCATTAGAAGATTCCTTTTGAAGTGCTTGGCAAAACCCAGTGACTGCCTAAACTAAACAGCATGCAAGCTGTAGAAGAGAAAATAAATAGTGAATGTTTGGGAAATAATGTGAAAGGGGGTTGGGAAGACCCAAAATATTTCCTGAAACACCCCCAAAGCATGTTTTACATCGGTTTCAGGCTTCTGGTCCTTTCCTGGGTCTGATTTAATGTGTAAGTTTCTACCGTTAAAGACTTACCTGGCTTAGATTCTGCATACATAAAGGACCATCTCCACCCATACGGTCCAGCTCAACCACTCAGGTCATCCAAAGAGGCCTTGCTCTGAATCCTTTCACCATTTGAGGTACCATTTGTGGAAAATGAGAGAGCATAGAGGTAGTATCGGGGATCAACCAGGTTGGGCTGAGGGTTCTCGCCCATCAGAGAGCCCACTTGGCTAGACTGACCACCCCACTGAACTCTCAGTTCTGGTGGCAGCAGCAGCAGCACTCAGTTGGTCATCGGGGGTCATCATGGGGGTCCAAGTGCAGGCCTTTTCCCCAGGGTCCCCAGCAACTTGGGGAGGAAACCATGAGAAAACATCTTCCATTGTAGCACTCAGGTTATGGCATCCTGTGCCATGGGAGATCCATCTGACTCCCTCCTTGTTGTTGTTCAGTCGTTAAGTCGTGTCCGACCCTTCGTGATCCCATGAACCATATCCCGCCAGGCCTTCCTGTCCTCCACTATCTTCCTGAGTTCGCTCATTTTCATGTTTGTTGCATCGGTGATGCTGTCTAACCATCTCATCCTTTGCCTTCCCCTTCTCCTTTTGCCTTCAATCTTTCCCAGCATCAGAGTCTTCTCCAGAGAGTCCTCTCTTCGCATTAGGTGGCCAAAATATTTGAGTTTCAGCCTTAGTGATGTCTTAATGCCAAGCAAAAACATTTCTGTTCCAACAGACCTTTGGCTGAGCCAGGCTATGAGGCCTATTCCCTTGGCTTCTCTTTTAGTTTTTTAAGACAGTTTTTTAAAAAAAAAAATCTGTCGCTCCTCTTTATCTGTCGCTCCTCTTTTTGTATGTTACTATTTAGTTATGCGTGATTTTTTCAGGTCACGTTGAGCAGCTCATGAACAAGGTAGAAAAGCAGGGTACTAGTATTTTAAATGAAGCCCCAAACCTATCCTGAGTCTACGGCAATGGGTCTCATGATCTGCTGTCTTCAGTCAGCAAAATGCATGTCACTCTGAAGCTGCAGACTCAAATGACTGGAGGCTCTGCTCTGCATGGCTGCCAACAGCCCACACAGGCTGCACTGGAGCAGGTAAGGTGGCAGCCTTAGCGCAGGTGCAGTAAGATCTTTAGTGCAGTGAGTGCCAAAGGTATGAAAGACAACACCCCCAGCTCTACCTACTCCTGCTGAATGGCCACAACACACACACACACACACACACACACACACACACACACACACACACACACACACACACACACACACACACACACACACACACACACACACACACACACACACACACACACACACACGAGAGTCTCCAAACCATTGGTTTTAAATAGTACAGAACTTGTCCAATACTGTGGTGAGGGCCAGAAGTGTGGAAGACATCCCTCCAGCTCTCCCTACTCCCATGGACTGGCTGCACCGCTCCCAAATTTCCAAAGTATTCTTCACAGAGAATAGAGAGTAATTGCTGGTTCTGAAGACATCTGTTGTGATGGTTCAAACAGCAGCAGGCTGTATACATTATCCATGGCTTGGGACGACCCATCCAATGCAGAAGGTCCTGTCTGTGGGGAGGAAGACTCCTCTGGATTGATGGAAACCAGGCTGAAGACCAGTTCTTGTGCCTCATCCCACAGTGCGGCAGTGCACTTCCTCTGCTGCGCCAACCCAAACCACTCATGCTGGCTATGACCATCCCATGGCCCATGCAGAGGAACTGGTTGAGGATGTTGAAGAAGAGCATGCTTATCCTGGAATGCCCAGAACTAATATTGCCCTCCTTCACCAGTTTTGTAGTTCCTCTTCAGGTCCTTGGCTTTGCTTCTGCATGCTGCTTGGTCCCTGTGGTAGCCCATGTCCTTGAGCTTCTCTTAAATGTATTGGAACTACTGCATATTTTTGGTAATTTTTTGCAAGAGCCTCTTGCCAAAATGTGTACAGCCTCTTCCTGCCAAATGTCTATGATGGCTCTCAACTCCTTCTCACTCCAGGAAGAAAAAAGGAGGGGGGACCTGGGAAACTACAGGCCGGTCAGCCTAACATCTGTTCCAGGGAAGATGGTGGAAAGTCTAATTAAGGATAAAATCTTAAAACACATAGAAGAACAGGCTTTGCTGACGGAGAGTCAGCATGGCTTCTTCAAGGGGAAGTGGTGGTGGCACCTGGCCTAGATGCCTTTAAAAGGGGTTTGGACAGATTCATGGAGGAAAAGGCCATCACAGGTTACAAGCCATAAGCAACCTCCGGGCTTTAGAAGTAGGTTTTCTCTTTGCCAGGTGCAAGGGAGTGACAACAGGAAACAGGTTATCTTGTTGGCTGTGTGCTCTCCGAGGCATCTGGTGGGGCCACTGTGAGATACAGGAAGCTGGACTAGATGGGCCTTTGGCCTGATCCAGCAAGGCTCTTCTTATGTTCTTAATTCTTCAGATGGTGTGAGAGCCTCCCCCCCCCCACTGCCGACAAGAGTAGCTTGAATAGTTGGAACACCAGTTTGCTCCACTTTTGCTCCTTTCTCTTCTACTTTCCACAAGTGAGGAGGGGGAAACAGCTCCCTTTTAAAGCTGAAAACAAGAAGATGAGCTAAGATGAAGGAAGGAGACAGTCTAGGGCACAATCTCACCTTCTCTGAGGACTCCAAACTCACAGATATCAATAACCATGTGAGTTTTGCAAGTGTACATTCAAAACCCATATGGAAGATACACTACTCATGGAATAAAAAATGAAAAAGGTACTTGGGTTATTCTGAGGAAAAATGCTCATTTCGACATGGGTTTCTGTACATCTGGTCTGGACCTAAGAAACATTCCTTTCACTTGCTCTCATTTGCCTTCAATGATAACATCATTTAGCCAAATCTGGTCGGATATGTAGTAATTGTGATGATTCCTGATTGATCCAGGAATTATACAGACTATATAAACAAAATGGTGGCTAAGGGAATAACAGCGCAATCCAACTTAACTTTTTTGCCTGTGTAACCAGCGGCGCAGCGAGAACGAGAGATGCTGATGCAGCCACGCTGCCAGAGCACGCACTGCATCTTGCAGGGGACAATCCTGGAGGTCTCCTCTGGGTAAGCCTCTGAGACCCAGATGAGTCTATTCCGACCTGTGCCAGCAGTGAAATTGCTGGAGCAATTGGACCCAGGTGAGGGATTGGGTCCAGGAAGCTGGGGTTGAATTTGGCTGATGCTGATGCCGCTGAACCCACCCCCTTTCCTGGACTTGATCCGCCACCCTCTCTGCCCCCATTGCCGCCCTGTCCCGGTCTCCCCCCACCCTGTTCTGCCTCCACCACTGGCTTATACGGGTTGGCAGACCTGCAGTGATCCGTTGCCACATGTGGGGCTGCTCTTGCCTCTCCGCCAGTTTTATGCACTGCCAGATATGTTATGACTGCTCTAAGGCAGTATCCACTGGTGGAACACTAGTTCCGCCAGCAGATTAGCCCAATAGGTTTGGGCTGTTAAACTGCTTAAATAAGTATTCCTGCTTCACAGTGAGCCTGGGAACTGTAGTTCTGTGAAAGAGATGAGATATCTTTAGTAAGCGCTCTTGCCCAACTGCAATTCTCAGTATTCTTTGGGAAAACCAGAACAGTTAAGGTGATATAAAACAGAGGCTGAGGATGTGGGCATACTATCCAGAGATATGTTAGACTCCTTTATTATCCCATGAGATGTATGGTGGGGAGTCTTATGCAAAGTGAAATAAACCCAGTATCACCTTTTCAAACCTATCCCTGTTCAAGGAAAAAAGGGAATAGAAACAAACAAAAATTATGTACAACGTTGTTTTTCAGATTGCTTGGGGAGTTCCATCATAGACTAACATTGGTTAGAGCATAACCATTCTACTAAGAGACAACCTGGGCGAGCATGTTGGCATGAAGGATGTCAATTTTTTACCAGGCAATGTGTTTGGGAAAATAGCCGCAGGATTTGACATTTCAGAAGCCATCTGGCATTTAAGAGAATGGAGCATTGCCACCAAACGGTACACAGATTACAAGTATTATGCAGCTCATGTTTGCTTGATTAAATTCAATTGATTATCACAGGACAGGGCTGTTCTTTCATCGTTAAATAATAGTAATCAAAAGACATAGGGCACAATCTGGCCAAAATAAAGAAGTTTCAATGGAAGAATTAAATGTGCTTAATTGGGCATTGACTTGGAGCATGCTGATACTTCCCTGAGTTTATGGGAGCCAGGAACCAGGTATATTTTGAAATTTTCTTTGGTGGTCATATTGAACTCCTTTTCTGCTAGCTCTTCTAATTCATACTATTGTGTTTGCTATTTTGCATTTGTCAGAGTATCTTCGTCAGAATATCTTCAAAATACTGTACAGTATTTAGAAACCTTATCCTTGGTTTCCTGGTCAATCCTATCCTTGCTGGTTCATGTACTGCTACCACTGGTTCAAAGGGCCTCATGGCACAGATCAACAACCAGCAAACTGCTGACATTGGAGGAGTTGGTATTGGGGGGGGGGGGGAGGACGAATCATGGCAGCACCAGCAACTGCTGTAGGCAAAACTTTTAACCCGGTCTGGACAACAACCCCCCCCCCCACACACACACAGAAGGCTCCTCAGAGCTACACCAGCAAAAGAGCTGGCATAGCTTTGAAGAGTCCCATAGGGGACCAAGCAGCAGCTGAGGAGGCAAGTTTTTTTTTTTTTCATTTTTTACTTCTTCTAGGCAGCCTGGTCTCCTGCTTGTGCGCAGGATGCAGCAGATGTTGCGTTGGTGGCCCTGCACCATGCATGCCAGCCCGGGATAGGATTGGGCCATTAATGACTGAAGCAACTAACAGGTTGTAGAAACTAAACTCCCTGTCCCTGCATCTAAGAATCATAGTGACTAGTCTAACCATTAGGTCACTCTGCATGCCAAACGTTCCCTTCCCCCGAGATGACCTCCCAGCTGCCTGCTGTGCACCCTGGATGCGGTGGAGGCTGCACCGGCCTCGCTGCATCACACGGCGCAAAGTTAGACAGGGTTGGTCTGTCTATCATGTCTCCCCCTCAGGCACCTTTTTTTCTAGCCTGAAGAGCCCCCAAAGCTACCTTTCCTCGTAAGGTATGCGCCCCAGTCCACTAATCATTTTGGTCGCTCTCTTCTGCACTTTTTCCAATTCCACTATATCCTTTTTGAGATGTGGATTGTGCAGTCACTATCATTATCATAGACCTGTGAAATCTGAACCTGTGCCTGTGGTACTTCTGCTAGTTCAGGCCCTGGTGTAACAACCTTTACAAAATCACATCAACCTGAGTGGCAGGCAGGAGTTGCATTTTAACATTCAGCTCCATTGGAAATGAGCTTGGATACATGCTAAAAAGAGACTGGTGTCATGGGTCTCTTCAGCCAGGGGCATAAGGGTCACATAAAATAATGCCTTGGTTCAGCCTTCATCTTAGATCTATGACTGCGCACAATCTTTACCCATGCTCTTCCGTCAAGAGAGAATTAATATATCTATGCCTAAGCACTTGAGTCTTCTAGATTATTACACTTCTGCAGGATAGCTGGATACTGAAGCCCGCCCTTGCCACCTTTGATACTGTACATGACGGTGAATAATTTCCAAATAAGGTGTCCTCTGGTCACTGTTTATAGACTCCCCACCTTCCCGAACATACAGCAGTGAAGCTTAGGTACAGCAAAAGAATTTCTACGAATTTGTTGAAATGTTGGTTCTGTCACTCAACCCCATGCTGTCACGTGCCTGTTTCCCAGCCTTAATATGATTATATTTTTATGTGACTGTCGCCTGTTATTGTAGACACCGTACCTTCTCCAATGCACCAGAGAGATGCCTTTCAATTCACTTTCATGTAGCGCAAGTCAGATTGAATTACTGCCTTCAGAGTTCCACATAAAGCTATTTGGACCTTTCATTAGAGCCTCCAGATTTAGTAGCCTGGTATGTAAATGTCCATGTGATGCTTTCAGTACTATTTCCGCTGTTGTCCCTGGGAGTGATCTCTCACGGGCAGTCTTTCTTTAAGTTGCTGCTCCTCCAAATGTAAAAAGCAAGTTTGCAGGGATTTTAACCAACGTGCATACTGTGACATCATAAAAATCACAACAAAAGCTCAGTCCAGATACTTGCCAACTAGCCCTGCTTCCTCACAATTTGGAGTGGGAACATACATGTGCCACCTCTCTCTCATCTCCCCCATCACATTGGTGCCTTAGGGTATAATTTATCCCAATTACACATAGGGTATAATTCTGCATGCATTATACTGCATGCAATTTAAATACTACTTTAAGGAGTACTGAATATAAATTGCATGAGAAAGGGCAGTTAGACAAACCACCCCTATGTGTTTAGGTGGCAGTGCCCTGCTCTTGCATAGTAAGAGGTAGGCAGGACTTGCGTACTGAGCACTCTCACAGCCCTGACCATGTTGAAAGGAGGACAGTGAGTGAGAAAGTATTATTCAAACTGGCCCACCGTGTGTATGACAAGAGTCATATGCAGATGTTAGGCACAGTCGCACAGGAGTGTCACTAGAGTTGGTGAAACCCGGGACGAGATCTCATGGTTTCACCCCCATGGACCTTCCCCATACTAGACCACAAGATTTGGAGGCCTCCTGGGAAATGCAATCCCCATGCGAGTCGCAGCAGGGATTGGGAAAACCCAGTTTCTACCAGTAGTGCGTTTTCACACCACCAGTAACAAATGGAATAGAAAGTCATTTTGGTGTCATACTCTCCCTGGGGTGACAACCGGGGTTGTCTGCCCACCTCCCCCCAGTGACGCACCTGGTTAGGCCTCTAGCGACACCAATGCATGAAGGGACAAACAGAAGCACGATAGCCCACACCCAAGGCTTGCCCATATTAAGAACGTGTCTGCAAACCGCAGGTGCTGAACATGAGAAGAGTTCGCCCACATGATATAGATATAGTATTTTCCAAGTAAAGGAAAATTTCCCTAGCCAGCCATATTTCTTGCCCTTGACTCACTTGCTTAAGTCATTTGGAGTTATTTGTTCCATGAGCATTAATTGTGGTACACCTTCTGTGTACCTGTAGTAGGTAGTGATAAACAAGGCATGTACATTGGCATGAAATGGAGATGGGTAGTCCTTCCTTGGGACATATAGAATCAATCCTAGCATTATTTAGGGACTGCATCAAGTGGCAGATTTTGAGATACATCAAAGTGCAGGAGTGTGTCAATTACACTTCTGTCTCAGGCACCAGTTGCTTGAACTGACTGGTTACAGAGTGTTGAACCAAATGACCTTTTTGCTTCTGAATCAATCAGTCTTCAGGGACACTTTACTGCAGCCAAAGTTTCCTCTCTTGGTGTAGTTGATTATCGCTCTTCCTCCCTTTTTTATATATATTTTTCCCAAACAGTTACAAATGGAGCAATCGGTCTAAAGATTTTGCAATACTGAACTTCTACTTTATCAAGGCATCCAGAAGTATAAATTAAATAATCAATTAGCTTCTGCTGGGAGATGTCTGCAAAGAGACATTGTAGAGTCACGCAGCCAGACAGCGTTGGTAAAATATTTTGACACCTCCCCGGGTACCTAGGCAGTGTGAAGAAATATGTCCCACTCTCCCAGTATGACACAAAATAATTCTGCTGTTTTTTTTTTTTTTAAATTGGCTCGATTCTGCCAGAGTTCCAGTTGAATTGTATAAAATGCGTCTGAACTGAGGAACAAATCTTTTTAATCTTTAGAGTGTCAAGAAATCCCTGAACAGTATAAATAAGCAACTAAAATGCTTATTTCTTCGGTTATACATATTCATTTGGGGAACTGATACACAAGAGGCGATGAAGTTCTTACCCACTTCCAGTAGTGTCCCAAGTCATTTAAGTGTAAGTTTATTACTTGGAAAATACTATACAACTCAAGGATTGACTAGCTGTGCCCATATCTTTAGCCGTCAGTGTCTTAAATGACTCCATAAAGCAAATATTCCTGGTAGGTAGACATGCATATAGCAGTTAAAACTGTCAATTCCTTTGTCGGTTTTATAGCAATTTACCCCGGTAACAGCAAGAAACACGACGGGCGTGCGGAGGGGGGGATATTTTGCAGTTAAACAGCTGTATGGAACTGATGGACACCGCTGAACAGTGCTGAAGTATTTATTGGCTCAAATCTATGAGACTTACATTACAGTAATGCTTTTGCTTTTATGTACTTGACAGGGTTTTCTCTTTCTCTCTTTAATTCTCTTATCTCACACGTAATGTTGTTGTTCAGTCGTTAAGTCGTGTCCGACCCTTTGTGATCCCATGAACCATATCCCGCCAGGCCTTCCTGTCCTCCACTATCTTCCTGAGTTTGCTCATTTTCATGTTCGTTGCATCGGTGATGCTGTCTAACCATCTCATCCTTTGCCTTCCCCTTCTCCTTTTGCCTTCAGTCTTTCCCAGCATCAGAGTCTTCTCCAGCGAGTCCTCTCTTCCCATTAGGTGGCCAAAATATTTGAGCTTCAGCCTCAGTACCTGTCCTTCCAGGGAACAGTCAGGGTTGATTTCATTTAGGATTGACTGATTTGATCTCCTAGCAGTCCAAGAGACTCTCAGGAGTCTTCTCAAGCACCACAGTTCGAAAGCATCTATTCTGCAGCGCTCAGCCTTCCTTATGGTCCAACTCTCACAACCATACATTAATACCTGCTTCAAAACAGTGGAGATGGGAGATAGCGGCAGAGTTGGCTGAGCTCCCTTGTTTGCCATATGAAAGTGGTCAGATTGCCATCTGACCAGAAAAAAATGCAAAGTCTTCAGTACTGCCCAGTCTGCTCCTGTGACTTCACTTAGTGTTATACATGTTTCCTTCTGCTTTTGCATTTGGGTTGTTAGCTTTTTAAAAAAAAAAAAATAGTTCTTGTGCTGCTAAGAGCAGCTTGATCTGCAAAAATCAGGTGGTGAAACTTTTCATGGCATGGTGACCACCACGAACTCCTGCTAATATCTGCAAACTTCTCGGGCAGCCCAATCCTGTCTCTCACAAGTTCAGAGCATGCAGCACTGCTGATGGAGCATGTGCTGCATGCTATGGTGGTGGTGGTGGGGGATAATCGGACAGCAAGAGGTAAGCAAAAACATTTTTTACATGCCAATCGGTAGGCTGCCATTAAATATTAGATTTTAGGATTGAAAAAAAATCACTGTTTTGCGGCAATCTGAAGATCGGGGAGGCCTGCAGAAGGTCGCACAGGCCTCCCCAAAGCCCCCCAAGTTCTGGCAAGTATGAAGACAGCCATTTTGGGGGGCTTTTTCGGTGGCTATGTCAGCGATCCCTGGAATCGCTGCTACTGCTGGCTGCGCCCCTGCAAAATGAGTGGGCCTCACGGGGAGAACTTTGAGAAATGCTGGTTTAGAGGCTTTGCAAGGCACGCAGGGGGGGGGGGAGTGGCCGGCAAGCCCCAGAAAAGCATCAGAATAAGGCAGTGCTTCAGTTCCCAAACTGGGAGGTGCGGCTCCCAGGGGAACCCTGGAGTGCCACTCTTGGAAAACAGTGTAATGCCAATTGACAGACATCGACATAATGTAATGGGGAGCCGCGGCCAATGGTCACCAAAGATCAAGTGAGCCGCAGGTCGAAAACGTTTGGGAAACACTCAAATAAGGTATTGTAGCACTGCTGGCGCTCCCCACTGCAGATTTCAGTATCCGTGGATTTTTGGGGAACAGAACCCCTGCAGATATCAAGAACGTACTGTACTTCTGTACAGATAGACATAGATATTCCTCTCTCCAAATGTTGGGCTAGCTAGCCTGCTCCTTGTGTTTAACAAAATGATGAAAAACTCAACTTTTCTCTGTTGTATTTCCCTTCTGATGATTAATAAACATCCATCCCATTTTCTAGTTCAATTATTGTAGTCTAACCTTCCTTGTATTATATCCCCCACCCCTCATTTTATTCTCAGTCTCAGCTGATGCGCACTATCCTCTTTGTCTTCCTGTTTCGTATGTCTACAGCTGGGACTTGTCTTTTTCCAAATTGTTCACCTCCTAGTTTACACTATGCATTTTATAAATAATTGATTATGATATAGGAGTATGGCTTGTTTAACTTAATTTTCTCCTAGATAGTAATCAGTCAGAACACTTAATTTAACTCTTTACCCTGCAAGATAATCTATGGAGTGGGAGATGAACCCACATTATGAAAAACAAGATTTATTTTCTTTCTTTCTTTCTTTCTTTCTTTCTTTGCTTGCAAAAGTGGACATTAAATAGCTGTAATAGTCTTAGATGATGTGTTCATGTATTTCTTTCCTATTAAAATACCTGATTTCCAGATTTAGGGAACAAAACAATGGTTTTTTTTACACTTGTGCACACACGCACACTCAAAATTCAATTTTGAATGTAAATGTTGAGCACAATCCAAAGATGGGGTGCAGATCTTTGTGCCTTGAAGGGAGTACGATGAGACTCCATTAGGGCTGCTGCAGACCACACGAATTTCGGCTCATCCCGGATGCCTGAGGAGCTTAGTCGAGGCGTGCTGGGGTGTCTGGTTACCACAGCGGAAGCGAGCGGTCTCCCAATTTCCGGCACGATCGAAAATCCTCCTGGGCCATGTTTGAGGGGGCCGCACAGCGGAGCTACTGCAGCCACCAAGGGGGAGGAGAGTGGCTATCTGCCAATCGGGTGTGTGAGCCAATCACCGTGGAGGTTTCTTCCAAGAAGGCGGGACAAAAGGAGGGACTATTTGCGGGAAGACACTCCTACTCTTGCGCTCGCTCATCTCGGTGCTCGCTCATTCGCCTCGGCATGCGGTCTGCAATGGCTCTTAAGCTTTGTCCACCCGACCCTTTCATCATGCGCACAGGTATGATGGCTAGCCATTATACAGATTGCAAATGTGCATTTCTCTGGTCCTACTCCAGCTCTTCCCTGCAGCCCAATGCAGTAATTCATTTGAGCATGGAAATGGGAAAAATAGAATGGCAAAGGATCATGCCTTGAGCTTTTAAAATTTGAGTTCCCAGTTTAAAGACACTTGCAAAGGAGTGCTATTCACACCACTTCTGAAACAGAGAAGGCAATTCAAACATACAGCCCATTACTCAGGCCCAGTTTTTTTAAAAAAGTTAAAAAATACCGTAATGTGAAACTCTAAAGATATAATTATAGACAGCAAAAGCTTCAGGTACAATACTAAGCTTTTCATAATAGAAAAAAAATTAAAACTGCAGCATAAAATTTGTTTTGTTTGAGTTTTTTTCCTAGCAATTGTTTTGTGTTTTTTTTGTCATGAATACATCCACTCTGTTAGGCTGTTGAAATGAGAGGTTTTTTCTTCCTCTTCAGGGAAACATTGGGAAGGAAATGCAAGATCTAAAACTGATTGCTAATTTCCCCTCAGCCTGGCACCCTAATTTGTGTAAACCAATGGTTCCCAAAAACTTTTTAAAATGACACTCTCTCAGGACCCACCTAGCTTTATGAGACTTAAAAAAGGTGATCTAGAAATAAAATATATGTATTTATTAATAAATCAGCAACCAGGTATGAGAGAAACTTGGACATCTTCATTTATTAAGCACATGTGCTGACTGCTTCCCATGGGACTCTTGTCCTAAAGTCATGAGGAGCAGTCCTGAGCTCTCCATTACAATGCTTCTTATAGCCAACAGAAAACAACTTTCAGAAGGCAGGCAGTTTGAAAAAAACAGATCCAATTCTTATTGGTTACAGAAATACAGGAACATACGTAATAGACAAGTTACATTTACCCCCATGCCCTGCATAATAAACACACGAGGCTTCAGGCTGGAATTAATGGGGTCTTTATTGATGGAAAAACCATACAAATTAGTTAATAAAGCAGCAGGGGCCTAAAATTAACCCAGGCCGTGTGGGCACTAGTTTGGGGAACCAGCCTTCGCTGTTACATGTTCCCCAGGTGATCTGGATGATCAAAACGGGTGTGCCACCTTGGCTCAAGGCCTTACGAGGGGGTTCCCCCGAGCGCCTATCCTAGCCGGCTCCCCTAGCAGGAACCGGGACAGCTGGCCGGGGTTCACATGTTATGCTGCCCCCACACTTGTCCAGCCTTCAGGGGAAGCCAGCCAGCCTCGGCGAGCCGGTGCGGTACCCGTCAGAGCGGTGCTGGCCTCTCCTTTGGCTTTGCTGCCCCAAAGTGGACACCGAACTAGACCTATCTGCCCGCCCACACGGCTTTACCTGCCAAGACCCCAAAAGTAGTTAAAGGACAACCACACTTCGCAACAGTTCGGGGTAGGCGAAAAACCTGCCAACCTGGGCCAATCTGGTTGACAGACAAAAATTCCTACCCGGCCCCTATCGGCGGCCAGCTAATCTCGAACTGAACACAGGGTGGGTGGGAGGGTGTCGGCGCCACGAGCCCAACTGCCGAGGAAGAGCCCGTGCCTGCGCATAGACGCGCTAGGGCCCTCCCCTTGGTAACGGGTCGGCCAATCAGCGGGCGCCCGCCCTCAGCCCCGTTCGTGCTGCAGGGAAGGGGCCAAATCGGGCGGCGTGCAATCGCGCGCCACCGGTAATCTTATTGGTCATTCTCTGAAGTTTGATGTACATAATTCTTGGAATTAGATTTACGTATTCTCATGATGCTTTAGTTCTTCTGTTCAGTTAACCTTATCAGCAACAGGAGTAGGGCTGACCCAAAGCTTCACCCCACACATGCTTGCTTCTCCCTTTGGCCTCCAGCTCCACCCTGCCAGCAAGCTTCTGCCCATGTCACACCCAACCAGCATGTTATCTGTTAGCAGAAGGCTAACTTGTGTATGTCATCATTCTACTGCAAAGTAAAAGTACAGCTTAGTATGGTGCTCTTGCTTTCTGACTATATGTGAGCATTCGCTTATAACATAAACAGGTGTATATTTCTCTCTCTCCAGAGACATGGTATGAGATTATGTTGTTTTGTATTTAGAAAATACATTTTGATGTTTACTACAAAGAAAGCATTCTGATTATGGTCAGGCAACCTCCACAAGCCCTAATGAATAGCCTCAAGGAATGAGGAGCTTAGTTATGTGACCCAGCCTTCACCTGCTCCCACTACCTGTCATTGAGGGACTTGGGGGAGACACACCATAAAAAAGACACTCAAACGTTTCTCTCGTATTTACACAAGGTTGCAAACTGCAGGAGTTCAGCTCCTTGCAAACTGTAGGAGCTCAGCTCTTTGAAGGGCAATTAGCAGCTATCTGAGTTTTGAATAGCCTCAGGGCTTGAGTCAATTATTTATCTGATCTTTTCATTACCCATGTTTTCATTGGAGGCTCTGCAGGACCTACCAGAAATTGAGTCCCAACCCACAGTTTGAGAAATGCTGGTCTCTAAACTATATGAAATTAACCAGGATTTATGATTTCACAATAATCCTACAGTGAAATAAACTATATTTGAGACAATTCAACGTACAAATAAATCTAGTTGTTGAAAATCACACACACACACACACACACACACACACACACACACACACACACACACACACACACACGCAAATCCCCTCATGCCTTGACGCTACATTAGAGCTACCTCATTACGAGAAATTGATTGATTTTTTTTGGCAAATAAATAAAATATTACGTGTGTGTGTGTGTGTGTGTGTGTGTGTGTGTGTGTGTGTGTGTGTGTATACACACACACACACACACACAGAGAGAGAAGAAATATGAGGATGATTTTGATTCCTAATGTCACCAGATAGCCAAGGACCCTTTCCTGAGTATCTTACTCCTCCCCCTTTTCTATTAGAGCTACAAAGCAGTTTTAGATAGATGGAAAATTATGTATGGTAGTTCCATGGCAGGTCTCCAAGGAACAGGTTTCATATTACATCTCAGAAATAATTCTTTGCCTGTCTGCCAGTTCAGTCCTTGTGTATACAGGTGTGCTACCAACTTGTTTTACCTTTAATTGTGCTCAGGGGAGTGTATTAGTGTCACTGAGTTTAATAAGCAGACTCTGATCTATTCTAGGCATAGTTTCCCATGCCTAGCCTGCCTTCATTTTCGAATAGAGCCGATATGAGGCTGACGTACTGGAATTACTTGGAGCTTGTGTGACCTGTGTGTGCTTGTGTGTGTGCGCGTGTGCACGGCATGACAGCAACTAAATGATAAAGTCATAAACCTGGTTCAAAGATGTGAACGCATTGATTGCTCTCCCCTTGATTACTGTGCACTTGTTGATTGGCAGTTGAATGGGTGAATGACACCATTGAAAAGCATCAACGTTGAGGCACACTGAATTGCTTGTATCAGTCACAGAGATTGGGGAGATGACAAGGTGCTCCGTGTGTCCCATCCCGTCCCCATGCTGCTGATGCTGCCATCACCATTACAATCACTACCCCATCTGTCCAACTGCCCCACTGTTTTCTTTTGCCACCCAAAAATGTCTTGGGCCATTCCTGTCTGAGTTATGGCAATTTTTTTGTAGTAAAATGCAATTGTGGATAGCAAAACAAAATTGTGTAGTAAAGCACAATTGTGGAAAGCTACTGAAGCTTTCAGTATTGTTGTGCCTTTAATTGAAAGCTTGCTGTTGCATGTTCAGCCTGTTTTATTGCTTCCTGTTAAACTGGGTTGAGGAATTAGTAATGGATGGCCCCTGGATTCAGATTCTCTTCCATATGAATGTGTGTGATATTTTCCATTATTGCAAATCTTCTCCCTTTAAAAATAAAATAGTTCTATATTACTATAGCATTAAAAATAAAAAAAAGAAACCAGTCATATAACCTGCCTCCCACTCCCATTCCTGAATAGGGAACAGAAATTGTCTTGTCAAAGGTCAAGTCAGGGGTTACTCCTCACAAATCCCGCAGCGACCAGATAGGGTTGCCAACTCTACCTGAAGCTATTTCTTGATCTTTTTCCTCAGCATGACAGAATATAGGCAATTCCTGTAGACTCAATTAAAATCTCCAGGATTGCTTGCAGTAGTCACCTGGTGATGGACGCTAATTTCTGGAGGCTCCAGGCCAATCCTGGAGCGTTGCCAACCCTCCATGTAGAACACAAAGCAATCAAAGAGGCTGAATGCACAAAAAGAAAACCGAATGGGGCTTAATTGTGAGTAAACATAGGAAGAACTGCCCATTGGGGAAGACATCATTGGATAATAAAGCACTATTTATCAGCTATGTTCTTAAAATGGTTTTATCTTTAGGTTTTGCTTTGTTTTAAAAGCTTCAACTCATGATCAACGTAAAGAAAAAATAAAACACAGTTTTAATTGACTTTTTTTGGCATTGATTATGAGTCACCTT
Organism: Plestiodon gilberti rubricaudatus; assembly: GCA_026170595.1. Classification (NCBI taxonomy): domain Eukaryota; kingdom Metazoa; phylum Chordata; class Lepidosauria; order Squamata; family Scincidae; genus Plestiodon; species Plestiodon gilberti. The sequence continues at coordinate 82,337,808 of JANXHW010000004.1, read as the reverse complement.
GACACTTTGTGACAAGGTGAGGTATATGTCGCGACATAAATAACTATACATCTAAACAGACAGGCAAATATGAATGCGGTGTGAAGCTTCCATTTTGGTTCCACTTTCAGCAGCCCTCCAGTGCGCTAGTCTAGATGCAACCTTGCAATCGCATAGGCAACAGCAACCAGTCATTGTGAGAAGGTCCAAAATAATCTCAAAAATAAAGCAGGGTAACTCTTTGCGTCTCCACTTCTCGTGGTTGAAATTTGTTCTTCCCAACTAAAATTCCCCTCAGCACTGTTTAGTTGACTGAAGCATTCAGTTTGACCCATTTCCTCCCAGCCCACAGGTGTACACATTTAACTCCTGTTGCGTATATACACCCTTGGGTAAAAATACCTTCATCCAGTGACTAAACTGATTTAAAGCTGACAGCCCTAGCAATGACAAATGTAAAAGAAACATTACTACTTTATTTGGGGCAAGGTTCAAGTCCAGGAATAAATGTAAGCCACTTCTTATTTCAGAAGGCTGCTATCTAGCCCTGGTTACATCTTGCAGTTCAGTGGAGAACAGAAAGCAGTTCAACAGAGAAGACAGAATCGGCTCGTAATTTTTCATCTACAGCCAAAGAGACAACAGAAGCTGATATCTCAGGCATGGTGTGAAGAAAAACAAAACTAAAACTAATTTATTCGCCTTCATGCCTAGCATGCCTAGCATTTAAAGCAGGATAAAGCAAAACTTTGCAGATAAATTAGGAGCTTTCTACTCTTATGTTACGCTAATCACACTGGCTAAGATCCAAGCTGAGCCAAAGCATTCTGGGATGTATTCATTTCCCACAGACTTACAATTGGTTGGTTTCAAGATACTGTTTGGTTGGTCATGTATAAAGCTTGTGAAACTTACAAAGGGATTTAAATCTTTATTCCGTTGATTGTAAAAAACTGCATACAGTATTATATAGATGGAGAATATTTTGTGGTTTCCCTCTTTATATATTTCTAATGTTTGCATCAGTGGCATAACTAGGAGGGTATGGCGGAGGGTGGATCGCCCCAGGTGACACCCTCGGGGCTTTTTTGACACAACTAGTGGCCAAAATTTTGAAAACTTTGTATTTACGAATAATATCATCATGTCATATATCATCCAATGTGTACATACATGCAGAATGCAATGAAACCAATCTGTATTCTATCAAAAGTTATGGCCAAATAACCAGAAAAATAAAACACAACTGCCTTATGTAACAAAAAGTGGATTTCCTTAACTCAAAACAGACCCGTAAGGCTGATTGTTCTGAGAGCCAAGTTGGTTACTGATTTGTTGGGTGACCTGTACTGTTATGTTTTAAAATAAATAAAATTAATGGGGTTGACACCATGAGTTACTGGACCGGGTGACACCACTGACCAGGAGTAATCTGTAGAAATACATAGTCCTGCCTGATGAGCATCTTTTGTAGAACCCAGCTCAGTCCAACCTTGTTTCTCCCTATCATGTGGGTGACACGATGAGCTCTCACACCTGGTGACTCAAACCCTAGTGATGCCTCTGCTCTTTGCCTCCCATCTCTTCTCAGTAAAAGCTCATGTTTTGAGCTCATGTTTTGGGTGGGTGTGTATTCTTAAACTTTTAAAATTCTGGTATAAAAACCCTCAAGCTTTGAAGGGAAAAAATAGCATGGGGCAAGGCGATGAAGAAGGGGCTGGGTAAGGGGTGGGGTGGCACGGGGTGGTTGATGTCCATATTGGGGGTGACGCAATGAGTTCTCACCCTGGGTGATGTGAAACCTAGTGATGCCTCGGATTTGCCTTTTCCTTAATAATCATTATCTTGTGTAACATGCAGAACTAGCTATAGAATGTTATTGGTTCACTCTGTATTCAAGGTCCATTCATATTATATGTCTTCCGGCCTGTCTGCATCATGTGGGGAAGAAGCATGTGCTCATGTGTCTCTCCCCAGCTGGAGCACTCTCCCTCTGCTACATAATCATGTGAGGGTAAACCAAACATACACAATATGCAGTGTCAGGATGGTGTACAAGGCAGCCCTCTGATTTTGAGATATTTGGACTGCTTGTTACCTACCTACTCCCATGTGCATAATGTAAGAGTAGCCAGTTGAATTGTAATCTGAAAAAGGGGGTAACTGTGATGTTATCAGACCTACAAAAGGACTGAGTGTAGTGTAATGTCCAGACCACCTCTGAAGGACTCTTCAGATTGAGGCAGCAATGATTCATCCTAGGCCAGTGTTTCTCAAACTGTGAGTCGGGACCCAATTAGTGGGTCGTGACCTGATTTCTGGTGGGTCCCGGGTGATGGAAATATCAAAGAAGTAATTGCCACAAGCCCTGAGGCTATTCAAAAATCAGATACAGTAGCTACTAATTGCCCTTCAAAGGGCTGAGCTCTTGCAGTTTGCAAGATAGCTGCTAATTACCCTGCAAGCAGCTGAGCTCTTTACTTGTAAATAAATATATATTTATTTCTAAATCACCTTTTTTTAAACTCGTGTTCCCTGGAAGGACAGATACTAAGGCTGAAACTCAAATATTTTGGCCACCTAATGCGAAGAGAGGACTCTCTGGAGAAGACTCTGATGCTGGGGAAAATTGAAGGCAAAAGGAGAAGGGGAAGGCAAAGGATGAGATGGTTAGACAGCATCACCGATGCAACGAACATGAAAATGAGCGAACTCAGGAAGATAGTGGAGGACAGGAAGGCCTGGTGGGATATGGTTCATGGGATCACGAAGGGTCGGACACGACTTAACGACTGAACAACAACAAAAAGCTAGGTGGGTCCCGATAAGAGTGTCATTTTAAAAAAGTGGGTCCCGGTGTTAAAATGTTTTGAGAACCACTGCTCTAGGCAATGAAACCATAAAGGCATACTGCAGTAATTGCTTTAGCCTTGGAAATTGAGAGCTGATTTCTTAAGTGGAGTTCGTTGCACTTCTATTTAGTTTGAACATCAGGGGAAAGGGACTTGTTATGGGATGACAGTCCACATTGAAGTGCAACATCTAGACCAGCTCAGAAGGTTTTGGAATAATCAGAGTTTCTGGAAAGAATCCAAGCTGAAGTGGGCTAACTTGGGGCAAATAAGTCGACTGAGGCAGTGGGAACCCATTTGCTCCCTGTAGTAACCCCAGCATTTCTTGTAGACAGAGATTGTGGAGGCTTGAAGACTTTCACAATCCCTGACTGCTTGCAAATGCTTTGCAAGGAGAACAGAATTTCCATTGGGGATTCTTTTGCCCATGCTAAGATATCAAACCCTTCATGCATCATTGCCTTGTCGTGGTGAAGGGGCTTGCGTAACTCAATGAAGCCATGAGCTATGCCGTGCAGGGACACCCAAGACGGACAGGTCGTAGAAGAGAGTTCTGACTAAAAGTGATCCACTGGAGAAGGAAATGGCAACCCACTCCAGTAACCTTGCCAAGAAAATCCCATGAACAGTACCAAAAGGCTAAAAGATATGACGCCGGAAGATGAGCCCCTCAGGTTGGAAGGTGTCCAATATGCTACTGAGGAAGAGCGGAGGACTATTCCAAGTAGACCCAGAAAGAGTGAAGCGGTTGGGCCAAAGCCAATAGGACGTCCAACTGTGGATGTGTCTGAGGTTGAAAGGAAAATCCAATGCTGCAATGAGCAATACTGCTTAGGAACATGGAATGTGAGGTCTATGAATCAAGGCAAGCTGGATGTGGTCAAAAATGAGATGATAAGATTGAACATTGACATCTTGGGAATCAGCGAACTAAAATGGACGGGCATGGGGGAATTTAATTCAGGTGACCATCATATCTACTACTGTGGGCATGAATCCCTTAGAAGAAATGGAGTAGCCCTCATAGTCAATAAAAGAGTGGGAAAGGCAGTACTGGGGTGCAACCTCAAAAACGACAACATGATTTCAGTTCGAATCCAAGGCAAACCATTCAACATCACAGTAATCCAAGTGTATGCCCCAACCACTGATGCCGAAGAAGATGAAGTTGACCGGTTCTATGAAGACCTACAACACCTTCTAGAACTAGCACCCAAAAAAGATGTCCTTTACATCATAGGAGACTGGAATGCTAAAGTAGGAAATCAAGAAATAAACGGAACAACAGGCAAGTTTGGCCTTGGAGCGCAAAATGAAGCAGGGCAAAGGCTAACGGAGTTCTGTCAAGAGAACACACTCGTCATAGCAAACACTCTTTTCCAACAACACAAGAGGCAACTCTACACATGGACATCACCAGATGGTCAATGCCGAAACCAGATAGATTATGTGCTTTGCAGCTAAAGATGGAGAAGCTCTATACAGTCAGTAAAAACAAGACCTGGAGCTGACACTGGCTCAGATCATGAGCTTCTTATTGCAAAATTCAGGCTTAAATTGAAGAATGTAGGGAACACCACTAGACCAGTCAGATATGACCTAAACCATATCCCTTATGAGTATACAGTGGAGGTGAAGAATAGATTTAGGGCATTAGACCTGGTAGACAGAGTGCCTGAAGAACTATGGATGGAAGTTTGTAACATTGTACAGGAGGCAGCAACGAAAACCATCCCAAAGAAATGCAAGAAAGCAAAGTGGCTGTCAGACGAGGCTTTACAAATAGCTGTGGAAAGAAGGAATGTGAAAAGCAAGGGTGAAAGGGAAAGATATAAACAACTGAATGCAGATTTCCAGAGAATAGCAAGGAGAGATAAGAAGGCCTTCTTAAATGAGCAATGCAAAGAAATCGAGGAAAACAACAGAATGGGGAGGACTAGAGATCTCTTCAAGAAAATTGGAGATATCAAAGGAACGTTTTGTGCCAAGATGGGCATGATAAAGGACAAAAAAGGCAGGGACCTGACAGAAGCAGAAGTGATTAAGAAGAGATGGCAAGAATACACAGAAGAACTATACAAGAAAGATCTTAATGTTCCTGATGACCACGCTGGTGTGGTCACTGACCCAGAGCCGGACATCCTAGAGAGTGAAGTCAAGTGGGCCTTAGGTAGCATTACTAACAATAAAGCTAGCGGAGATGATAATATCCCAGCTGAGCTACTTAAAATCCTAAATAATGATGCTGTGAAAGTGATGCACTCAATATGCCAACAAATTTGGAAAACTCAGCAGTGGCCAAAGGATTGGAAAAGGTCAGTTTACGTTCCAATTCCAAAGAAGGGCAGTGCCAAAGAGTGTCCAAACTATCGCACAATTGCACTCATTTCACATGCTAGCAAGGTTATGCTCAAAATCCTACAAGCTAGGCTTCAACAGTACGTGGACCGAGAACTACCAGAAGTACAAGCTGGGTTTCAAAGAGGCAGAGGAACTAGAGATCAAATTGCCAACATGCGCTGGATCATGGAGAAAGCACGAGAGTTCCAAAAAGACACCTACTTCTGCTTCATTGACTACGCAAAAACCTTTGGTTGTGTGCATCACAACAAACTGTGGCAAATTCTTAAAGAGATGGGGGTACCAGACCACCTTACCTGTCTCCTGAGAAACCTGTATGTGGGTCAAGAAGCAGTGGTTTGAACCGGCCATGGAACAACTGATTGGTTCAAAATTGGGAAGGGAGTACGGCAAAGCTGTATATTATCACCCTGCTTATTTAACTTATATGCAGAGTACATTATGAGAAATGCAGGGCTGAATGAATCGCAAGCCGGAATCAAGATTGCCGGGAGAAACATCAACAACCTCAGATATGCAGACGATACCACCCTAATGGCAGAATGTGAAGAAGAACTAAAGAGCCTCTTGATGAGAGTGAAAGAGGAGAGTGCAAAAGTTGGCTTGAAACTCAACATTAATAAAACTAAGATCATGGCATCTCGTCCTATCAATTCCTAGCAAATAGAAGGGGCAGAAATGAAAGCAGTAACAGATTTTACTTTTTTGGGTTCCAAGATCACTGCAGACGGAGACAGCAGCCATGAAATTAAAAGACGCTTACTCCTTGGAAGGAAAGCTATGGCAAACTTAGACAGCATAATAAAAAGAAGAGATATCACCATGCCAACAAAAGTTCGTATAGTCAGGGCGATGGTGTTCCCAATAGCAATGTATGGTTGCGAGAGTTGGTCCATAAGGAAGGCTGAGCGCCGAAGAATAGGTGCTTTTGAACTGTGGTGCTGGAGAAGACTCCTGAGAGTCCCTTGGACTGCTAGGAGATCAAATCAGTCAATCCTAAATGAAATCAACCCTGACTGTTCCCTGGAAGGACAGGTACTGAGGCTGAAACTCAAATATTTTGGCCACCTAATTCGAAGAGAGGACTCTCTGGAGAAGACTCTGATGCTGGGAAAGATTGAAGGCAAAAGGAGAAGGGGAAGGCAAAGGATGAGATGGTTAGACAGCATCACCGATGCAACAAATATGAAAATAAGCGAACTCAGGAAGATAGTGGAGGACAGGAAGGCCTGGCGGGATATGGTTCATGGGATCACGAACGGTCGGACACGACTTAACGACTGAACAACAACAAAGATATCAAACTGACCGAGGGTCATGGGAGCTTGCAAGCTTCCTAGCTCTCCATCTGCAAATGATAACTTTGCATGGCCAGGGAATTCTCCCATCTTGGATACATGAAGTTGTCATTTGGGTGTCGGTGTGTGGGGTTGAATTCGGATTGGCTCAAAAACGGAGATTTTCTGATTTGGGGGAAATGACTTGGCTTATTTTCTGAGTCATTCTGACAGGAGCCATGGATGACTTGCTCATCCCTAGAGGAGATAGAAGAAGAAATAATGGTGGCAATAAAGCCATATCATCAAACAGCAAAGCTGCCCATAACCTTCAAATATTGGTACCAGCTTCTGCAAATGGTCTAAAATTTACCTGTCACAATTTTGTTCACCAGATTGCTCTATTTCCCATGAATTGTTTCCTCCTCCAAATTTAGAAATATAAAGTATGTCCTCTTAGAACATAAAATCAATTTAGTATAATGCTTCAACCTTTAACTCAGTAGTCGATTTATTCATGTTTAGCTTAATGAAACCAAATATAATTAGGCCATTTATGTAACCAGAGATTTTGCTCATACGAATTGTGGCATTTTTCCTCTCTGTTTTCCAGGAACACTATTAATCTTAATGGTAGGCATACATTATTACTCATATTGAGTTATTGTACAATAAATCTGACAAAATGAGCTCTCGACATGGAAGAAAAGGACACCATTAGCCACAAACATAATATTTAATAGAAGATGGCATAATGATAAAAATATACTCAAATGCTGCATAATTAAAGCATTTCACCACTAATCTTCTCTGCAGATGGCTAGTCTTTTTGAGAGATGGCCTGTATTTGGAGGACAGATCTGGAAATTATAGGAATGAAGCACTGAGATGTTCCCTGTTGCTGTGATACTGAAATGTCTGCCAAGAGATACCTTATGGTTGCATAGAAAAGCAAGATAATAAATGCTCATCCTTATTTTCATAATCAGGCTCTGTACATATACATTTTGTCATGTTCTAAAGCATTAGCAAAAATACCAGATTCCAAATGTGAACATATACTATTGTGCACTAACAGCCAATCTTATCTTGCTCCACCAGCGCCGATGCAGTCGCACCAAAAAGACATGTGCTGCATCCTATAGTGTGGGGAGGGGAGACCTGAAAGCAAACTGGTACTCACCTCCAGGTTAAGCCCTCATGGCACCTATGGGTCTCTTTCGATATATACCACCTAGTCTCCTGCCCATTGCCGCCGCACAGAATGGCTCCAACGGCGAGGGGGCGGGGCCTCCTCGTTCCGGGTTGTAAACAGGGACTAGGATGGGGCGCAACTTACAGTACCACCCCCATCGTAGGAATGCCTTTGGTTACAGCAATTCACACCTATCAAAATTACTTGGGCATCTAATGGAGGTGTGTCTGATGCATGTCAAGGTCATTCTCGCAATGTATCACATGGGAAGCGTCCCGTATTCCAAAATAAGAACCCGGACTGTGAAATTGCTGAAAGTTCTCAATTACATGCACTTCCTTGCATCAGTTTAATATCCTCCATCAGACTTCTTTCTGCTCACCAGCAGATGCTCTTTTCCTCTGGATATTTATCTCCTGAATAAATCTTTTTCATCTTACCTCCCTTCACCACACCTACACTGAAGGGCAGTTTCTCTGCCAAACTGGGACAGGCTGACATTGATGGATGACTAGAAAGCATCTGCCTCAATAGAGATTCAGAAGCCTAAAGTTTAAGCTTGACCTTCTTCAGGACATTCAGGACATTATGGCCTATAGACTCCTGGCTTTCCTTTCTTCTCTTTATTTGCAATACGAAGAATACAATTGTATTCCAGATGGGAAGAATGTGGCTTAGCTAGAAATTTGCAAATAAAGTGGTTTAATACCCAATCCTATCCTGTTAGCACACACTATGCAGAACTGCCAGTATGGCCTCTGCAGCACCCTGCATTCCAATCGGGGACCAGGCTGGCCAGGAGAGGTAAGAAAAGAGAAATGCTAGCTTGGTCCCCTATCGGATTCTACAGATCTCCAATCTACGCCAACCCTTTTGCTGGTGTAGATCTGAACCACTGCAGGGGACATATCAGGCTCAGAATGGGGACTCGGGATGTGACAGACACCAATGCTACCATCATGATCCACCCCATCCCACCCCGATTTGCCCCTGATCCACCCCCACCACTGGCAGAAATGCGCCAGTGGCCAGTCTGCAGGGCGCTGCTGGTAGCACAAACCGTCCGGCCTCTGCGATGATGGCAGTGCTCAGCAGAGCAGTGGAGCAGCTGCCCTGATGGCAGACCTCATGGGATGCCAGTGTACTGTGAGGATAAGATTGGGCCGTGAATACGTGAGCGCAGCAGCCTACCCTACATCTAATGACTTAAATATCTATTGCTTACAACTCCCTAGAAAAGCCCAGGCCATGAAAACATAGATTGGTGAAACTATCTCCTCTGAGTTATAACTCCTCTGTGGACTCTTTCTGATCATTGGTCTATCTGAGCCTTAGACCAAAGAGTGCTTGGCTGGCTCATGGATGAGGCAATGAGCAGAGGCGGAAGGAGGATGGAGCGCGCAGAGCAGACATGCCAGGTGGGGCGGGGGAGGGCAAGTCAGCGTTGAGGGGGTACTTACCCATGCAATGGTTCAGCCCTCTCACCCTCCCTGGAGCTCGTTCGGCTCCAAAAAGGTGCCAAAACAGGTGGGGGGGTGTGTTGTCGTGCTGGGCACGACGACATCATGTCACTTAGGCCCCGCCCCCTTGGACAGGGCGCCAGGAGGCCTAGTGACATTACTGGCAATGAGTCGAGCCAATGTTTATGTATTTATTAAAGGACTTCTATCTCCTCTTTTGGCCTTCCAAAGGGCCCCCAAGGTGACTAACAAAGAAGTCAAAATCATTATAATGCAATACAATTACAAACACCAAAACAACAATTAAACAGTGGTTTGAAGGTGGGTCTCCCACAACGAAATCACAACGTGGTGGGTCTCCCACAACGCTATCTTTTCTGACCCTTGACATTGCTTCTTTATTACATGGCTGCCATCATGCCAGAAACTTTACCTTCTCTCTCTTTCTGTACAGACCAGAGTTGCATTACCACGTCAGCTAAAGGTTGGCCCACTTTCCAATGAAAACTGGAGCTAGGCAGCAACAAGAGAAAAGCTGCCCTCTTTATCCAATCATGAGTATTTTAATAACTGAACCCTCTGTACGATTTTACTGTATTTATGTCTTACTTTGAGCTTCCATTGACTTCTGAACTCTTGTAAGTGTTTCCACAACTGCTTAATTTTCTCTGGTGGTAACCAGCAAAGGCTTATATATGCTGTTTTCTCACCTGTGATTAGACAATAGTGGTGTTACTGTTTTTAAACAAAACTGGCCCAGTCAGTGTTGATGTCCTTTTAACACATGTGTCATAGCATCTTGTTGAGTTCTCCAAGTGACAAAAACTAGAGCATATTCACAGATGAAGCATGAATTAGCTGTTAAGTGCATGATATTCTCTTGAGCAAACTATAGTTCAAACTTTTTACAGTAAAGCAGGAGTAGTTTGGAGTTTTCAGGACACAATGGTTATAGAATTTTCTTGTTAGTCAATTGGGGCTTCTTCTTAACTTCAAAGTCTAACTGCCTAATCCTATCGGGCCGGTACTCTGCTGGAACAAGCGTAACACACTTTCCAGCTGTTGCAAACCTGACAATGTTGGAGAGTGTAGCCTGGCCGCAAGTGGTGAGCAGCCGAGTCTGCACAGTGATGGAGCAGGGATGCCCGCTGCCTGAGGTAAGGCTGCGCAGGGAGCAGGAGGGAGGCGGGAAGGGGTGCGATGGGAAGACAGAGACAGGGAGGAGGATAGATCTTGTCCGGGAAGGGGGCAGGTATGCTGGCAGTGTCACCAGCCAAATTCTGACCCCCTTACAGGACCCAATCCGCCTTCACTGGTGCATGTGGACGTGCACCAGCGATATTGTTGGCACAGTTTCAAGTAGACTCGGCTGCCAATCACAGGTTTACCTCAGGTCAAGGGAATGAATGAGGCCAAAACTCCCCCGTGAGATACAGTGGACGTCGCATTGGTGCCAATGCTTCATCATGCAGGGAGTTAGGACTGGGCTGTAAGTCTGTGAATCTCCCTATCTCTTAATTTCCTGGTCAGATTGCCTATTAACCAGCACCTTTAGCCAAGTGGAACAATAAGGGGCTAGAAGAGTCTGGCTTCTGATAAGGGATTATAAATGCTGAGGCCAGCAAAATGTAATATTAACATATGGTATGATCTGTTGTACCTTGTTAGGGATGACCCCAGGTCAAAGATTCTTTGTTCCTTAGTTAGGTCAAAAAGACTAATTTTTGGCGGGGGCAGGATGTCGGAATGTTTGTGCCATGGCTCTGTGACAGGCTTTTAGCCTAAGCTACAGTCACCTTTGAAAAATTCTACCTTCCATGGGGAAAGAAGAGAACCACACGGAAAAAAAGATGGCCTTTTAAACCAAGCCTATGCTTCATGGGTGGGGGGATATGCTATGTTGGTATGCACCTAATGCCAAAAATGAAACGGGAATACTATAACACATGCCATGTACATGGATACATGTACATGTATATACATGATTAGGAAAATACTTTTTTTAAAAAGCAAGGCAAAAATACTAGAAAACTCATTCAGCTTTCAAAGACTGACTTTTAAAAAATTACCGTAGTTATTCCATATTTTTAGAAAAGCACGTTTTAACTGCTTAGATAGGATTTTTTTCCCTCACTCTGATTAATCTAAAAATTGGATGTTTCCATTGTTTCCATTTTGTATAAAGCATGACTGGAGCAAACACAAGTTGTCTTATTGGGTTTTGAATCTCCTTTGTAATGGAACACATATTGTAGGTCTAACCGTATATGTGTGGATACTAAAATGAGATGAATATACTTTGGTTAGAGAAACATTTTAAAGACAGATGATGATTATAATAAACAGATATGTTAACTTTATAATATGCATGAGGCACAGAAAAAGTGTTTTAATTCAGAAAATCAAGCTTTAGTTACAAAGAAATGATTTTTTTTTTGTCCAGTCTGTTGCTGTTTTCTCCAAATATACTTCTGACACTGCATGCAGCGGACCGACTTGATTCATGAGCAAGTTCAAATGAACATGTCCCTTAAAGCTGAACATCTTTAGCTTGAGAGTTTATTGTCACCCATGAGGCATGCTGGCTTTTTATCACGAGATCTTCTCCACTGTGCTGGCATCATGTTCGGAACATGATCTTTTTGTTACTCTTTTGTGTGTGCAGTAAGCCTGGGGCCAGGCTGCTGAGACTGTCAAAGAGAGTGAAAGGTTTAGGGCAGAGACAGAGCAATAATATTGGGAAGAAAGATCATGGGATTCCAGGGGACCGAGAAAAATGGATAGAGGGCTTGTCTGCCGATATGCCATTTCAAATTCTCATGCAGACTGTCATTGAAGTTCTATTTAAAATCCTGTTTAAAGCAATTTGAATCCTTCATTTGTTTGCAATATTTTCTATTTGTGAATTGAGTTAATGGGAGTTGCCAGAGGGGAAAAAACACATTATATGTTTGTCACAGCCTACACCAAATATAATCTTTCCAGTTTAAATGATCACCACCCTCCCTAGCAATTTCATCAAAAATGCTACCAGGAGCATCCTTCTTTGCAGAGGACCAAACTACACATTAGATTAAATACTGTATATAGTTTGGCCTTCCCTTTTTATACTTAAATAGTAGGATTGGGACTGTGGTGTGGGTAAACATGCCTACATGGATGCAGACCATCCAGTCATTACTGCCCAGTCATTACTGTTTTGTTAGAGAAACAGTAACTTATTTTTTAATTCTCTAAAGGCCTGCACCAGACATGCAGTTATTCCATGAGAAATTACACATCCGTAATGAGTACATCTATGAGTAAATCCATGAGTTTCAATCCACATGGGATTTACAACCACACATTCCATCAGAGCGTTTAATCATGGAAAGAAGCTGCACTAGTCCCTCCTCTGACTCTGCCAATCATCCTTCAGCGGACTTCCTGTGTCTGCATGTATCCCAACAACACTTGCCTGCCAAAAGGGTAGAGTTTCCACCTGAGAGACTGCCTTTTTGAGGGGAGAAAACTTCTTGGTCCACCACTCCAACTTTGATTCACCACTCCAACTTTAACGGAAAGTTGCCCCGCCCAGTTAAGTTCTGTTCTGTTCTTTGACCAAGAAAGTGGGGTTCCCCTGAGGGTGGGAAAGACGTCAACCCCCCCCTCCAGCTCTTCTCACTTTCACTAACTATCGACTGATAGTTATCCATTAGTTTTCCAATCTATTCTCCATAGACGTAGAGGATAGAGAGGAATCACCTGGTTCTGAAGACATCTGTCTGGGTCCAGGTTTGATAGGATGGGTTGGCAACAGGGAAGTCATAGAGGATGTAGCGTGGCTTGACGTAGCTCAGGGCCAAGACCCCCTGGGACCTCCAGCTGCTGTTGAGTCACAGGCGAGCCTGGTGGCGTCAGCACACTTGTTCAGGTGCCCAATGGTGTTGGGCCTCTCTGCTCGCCTGTGGTCATGGGGTGGACTGTGATTGGTGAGGAGGGTGTAAAGCATTCCCAACAGGGAAAGCGCTGGAACGGGGAAAGCGCAGATGCCCGAGCAAGGATCCGACATTGCCATGATCTTTCTTTACCCACAGTTGCATCCAGTGATGCAATGGCAGGGGCATTGCTTTCGAGGAACAAAATTTGATGTCCCCAGAGTAGTCTGCTGTTGTTAAGGGAGTCTGGAAAGGCACTTGGTTAAAGGCCCCCATCAACCAGACAACAGCTCTAAGATAAAGATTTAGTAATCTTCAGCGTTAAAAGGGAGGCATAATAATAATTTTATCTGTTTGAATGGAAAACCCCATTTTTTTAATGGTGGCCAGAGTTTTCCACCTTCTATTTTCTTCTGCTTTTTACATTCTTGGCTCAGGGAATGTAGTGTTCCTGGGATTTGGGATTTGAAATACATGGCTCAAGACTGGTGTTCTTCTGGATGGTGACCTGCAAAGAGACTGTCATCATCTTCACTAGTGCCACAATAGGAAGATTGATTGAGCATTAAAACTGTGCAGTTGCAAGTGGAACTTTATCATGTGGTATTGGGTCTGCAGGAGACAATGTTCCCCAAAAAGTTTGCCATTGTTACTAGCTTTTCATCCTTTGTTCAGCTGAAAATGGCAGTTGTTATAAATGACATGTTCCTCAGTGTTTTAGAAGGATGTCCTTCATGGTACAGCCTAAGGACATAGAATGCACTAAATGTTCCTTATTTCAGAGTACTGCACAGAAGCGTTGTTGGGGGGGTGGGGGGCAATTCAGCGGTGGCACCTAAAAAAGCACTCTCAGTGGTTTTTCGGCCACTTTTAAGCCATTTGCGGCAACAGGATATGCCCGGCCATGCCGCAAAAGGCCTAAAAACGGCCGAAATATCACTGGGGTGTTTGTACTCTGAATCTGGCATGGGGGTGGGGCTTGTGACATCACACCCCCGTGGCGGGGCTTGTGACATCACATGGGGTGTCATGCCGACGGCCCCGGGGGGGGGGGGTGTAGCTACGCCACTGGTACTGCAGCTCCATCAAATTCTAAACAACAAATATAGCTGCAGTTTAGTGGTCCAGTTCAGACAATATTATCCAGGCTGCTCTCCCCCCCCCCCCCCCAGCCTGCAATTAGGATCAAGCGTGACTTCATCTCAGTCTCCCTCTTGATATTGCTTCTTGTTTCTTCTAGTGACCTATGTGTGTGGAGGGGGAGTTTGTCTGTCTGAACCCCACACGCACATGATCTAAATGGTAGTTTAAAAAGATGGTGTGTGACAGGGAGGTTTGGATGATGAACACATACAGTCAGAAGAATCAGGAAGCCAGGAGGACTGGGACATAGTCATGCAAGGCCCAGGCAGGACAGTAGTGCCCGAATTGTCCAGTATCTTTTCTTAAGGCTTGATTGCTAAGTGTAGAGCTAACAAGTTAGCAAAGCTCTGTTTCCTTCTCCTGATCAAACTGTATCCCAATTCTGATGTCTGGTGCCTGTGAATAATCATCACACTTGAATTCAGGCTCTGTTTTTGATACGGTACAGCTTTACACAGGATGTTTGTTAATATGAACAAGCTTTGCCAATAGTTTGGAAATATTCTTTCAAGGTGCTTTCAGGGTGACAAGATGGAAAGGAGAACAGAGTGGCTGCACCTTTCGTGGTTCTGCAGAAAACAAGAATTTGGGTAGGTGCGTCTTTTTCACACAGGACTGACAAAAGTTACACCTGCTAAAAGTCCTTCTTCCATAGTTGCACCTGCTAAAAGTCCTTCTTCCCTGTCCTCCTTTGCATCTGGTCATCCTCATTGATTTCATGAACGATCATTGCTACCTGTGTCCTGCTGGCCTCGGTTGCAAGCTCATACTATGTTTGCAATCAAGTTCTGTAGGTAACCTCATTCCTCTAGCCCATCATGTTACTCCCAGTATCCTTGGCTCTGTGCCCTAACAGTGAGAACTGTTTTGACAAATGATCTAATATGCTGGGGGAACCAGGTGTTTTGTTTAACTTCTGTATCACTGCAGCATGCCAGGCTGTGACCTAGATCATCTAGTACTGGATGGTGAAATAAAAGTTTATCTTCTGCAGCAGCCAAAATGCACCTTCCTCACCTTGATGAAAATGCTTCATGGCATACCGAGAGAGAATGCTCATTGTATTTTTTTTTCTAGATATCCTCCTGGTATGTTTTCAGTGTACACCTGAAAATGGACCCAATTGAGTGTTACTCCAGTGCTAAATCTGGATCTGCTATTGCAGCGGTTCTCAACCAGTGGTATTAGTACCACCAGTGGTACTCTGGCCGACTGCTGGTGGTACTAGGACTACCGGAACCCTGCTCCGACATAGCACTTTTGATGGCACATTTTCGCTCCCATCTTTGGCTGAGCCTCTTGGGAACTCTGAGAAGAGGGCCCTTCCACCCACTAAGAGCCTCCTACCTGCATTTTCTGGCCTCTGAAAACCCAGAAGTAACTGACGATGATGTCATCGCCAGTCACTTCCAGTGGTACACAACAGGAGAGTCGCGCCGGAGGTGGTACTTGGCCAGGAAGGGGTTGAGAACCCCAGTGCGATTGCATAGTAGGTGTATGTAAATAACCAAAGACAACTAGAAGCAAAAAAAAAAGAGCAAATAACTAGATAGATTTTCTTTGCAACACTTCATGTTGTCTCACATTGGCTTGGATCCAGAGAGTTGCTTGTGTGCGCCCAAGAGTTTGGTCATGCCTAGCGGAATCTTTGACTTCCTCATTTTGAGTGGCAAATTCTTATGCCATACCACAAATGGCTTTCCAAACTTTCCTCAAAATTTGAAAAGCAGTTTGTGATATGGCATAAGGATCTGCCACTCAAAGGAAGGAAATAAAAGATTCCACTGGGCATGCCTAAGCCCTTGGGCACACCCATGAATCCAAGATCCGAGCCACATTGACAGTGTCACAATTGTGAAGCCTAAAACATTACTTTCTCTGATTCTTTTATTTTAAGTCAGCATTGTATTTCTTCTCCCATATAGTCCTTCACCAAACCTTCACTGTCTTGCCCCAATTTATTACTTTTTGTAAGTGTTTTCTATCTTCTCCTAACTTTTCTTTATAACTTTCCCTTTTCCTTGCATTGCCTTCTGAGTTTTGCACTGCCTGTCATCAC
Organism: Plestiodon gilberti rubricaudatus; assembly: GCA_026170595.1. Lineage (NCBI taxonomy): Eukaryota > Metazoa > Chordata > Lepidosauria > Squamata > Scincidae > Plestiodon > Plestiodon gilberti. The sequence goes on along the minus strand of JANXHW010000004.1, from coordinate 82,321,565 downwards.
ATAGCTGATATGAGTTAGTGACATGCCCTGAAGATGGTTCCATCAAGACATCATCCCTTTTGGTTAGGTGAATGACAGTAGCACTTCATCATGCCCTATTTATGTTACATCATCTTACTACAGGTGACAGAGGCAGGGAATCATTAGGATTGCAGTGTTGTCACAATGATATTTAGAGAGTTTCAAAATGGAGATGTTAGGGTTTTGTTTTTTTAAAGTCCTGTTCTGGAGCCTATATAGTAAATGTATCAGTTATCTTTAGAAGTAGTCTAAACAAAATAAGTAATAGTTAGACTGTAAAGTGGTGATGGTGGTTGCATATCCTTGTCAGTATCAAAGGCCAGATATACAGCCCAATCCAATTGGACTTTAATGCTGGCGGAACAAGTGTTCTGCCAGCATTAACTGAACAAGTGTTCTGCCAGCATTAACTGAACAAGTGTTCTGCCAGCATTAACTGCTCTACAGCAGTTACAAAAGGCACTCTGACAGTTCACTGCTGGAGGGCCAGTAGGAAGGCTGGAGCCTTCCCCCATGCAGAGGAGGATCACCGAAGACCTGCCAATGCAGGAAAGGCGGTGGGGGAAGCAGGATGGGGAGGAGGAATGGGGCAGCAATGGGGGTGGGGGAGGGAGCAACAGGGTGGTGACAGGGGCAGGGGAAGGGTGGATTGACTCTGGGAAGGGGGTACATTTGGCAGTAGCAGCGTCTGCCAAATCTTAGCCACCTTCCCGGACCCGATCTCGTGGCCAGGCCCACACGTACCTCCGCCAGTGATTTTGCTAGCGCAGATCTGAGTAGATCCCCCCCTACGCTCCAGAGGCTTATCCCTGGGTAAGGGAACGAAGGCTTGAACCTTCCCACCGGCGTTGCTAGAAGGTGTGCTGTTGCAAAGCACTTTACGGTGTGCACATGGGGGATAGGATTGGGCCATTAGTTAGGTTTGGGCTGCCCATTGGCCTCTCATTTCAGACTACACTGGATTATTCCTCAGGAGCAACTATATCACCAGCTGGCTCACTGGTTCAGTACACTGAACAGCTGTAAGAAACTAACTAGGCCTCTATAGTATGCCAAAGGCTACTGTTTGACCTATGGTGATAACATTGCTATACTTGTTGTGGGCTGTAAAGTAACTAGAACATATAATAAAATATGTTGCTTTCCCTGCATCCTTGGGCCATATGTAACCTTGGAGATTTGTTAATGGTGACTAAAATAAGAGAAATGATAGGAGCTGATTCCCTTTGCTACTCTCTCAGGGAGGTTCCTGACAGTGAGACCTGTGCACCTAAGGCATACTGAGGGCAGAACTAAGTGTTGTAAGAAACTCAAGGCTATGGCCACAATGTCCAGTTTAGTGCTCACCCCATATCCAGATATTAATATGCTGTGCAATTATCTCTCCATATAAACAATATAGGAGCTGTTGTCTCTGACCAAAATACTATGTTTCAGTCACCTGGAAATGTCTGTGCCATGTTCCATTCATTCTATGGTGCTGCTATAAGGGTGAGCGAAGAACAGCAGTAATTAACCCACACAACTGTACTGCTAGAACAAATTTATTAAGATAATGTACAAAAAGGCCATGTTCTGTGTAACTGGTGTGTCCTCAATAAGTCTTCCTTGCTAGCTACAAGTTATAGAGGTATATAGAGATCCATTGAAGGCCTATGTTGACTCCTGTGATGTCTTCAAAAGATGGTTCTACTTGCCTGCATTTATTAGCTTATGTGAGATGTTAGCCCACAACCTTGGGCTACTGGATCTTCAGCAATTGGATCTTACCTTTTGGCCTATAGGAAATTTCCTGAACTAGCTTCCCTTTGTTATCATAACCTTGATCCTTATTATAGTAATTGTACCCATTCTACTATAACTTTTCCTAATATACAGCATCTTATTATTTCAGGCAATTAGTTACAACACTTGGTAAAGGCTGTCCTATCACTAGGAAAAATGGATTTCTTTTGTGAATGGCTTTATTTTCCCAAAATGAAAATGGCTGAAACTTGGTTTAGGCCTTTATAAACACTTGAACCACACCTGACATCTGGAATCAACACTTGCTAGTCAATGGCAGGTCAAATGTAACCTGGCTTACCATTTATAAACCCTGTGGATTTTGAAAGTACAACTGAGGTCTGTAGCTGAGGAGGGCTGGCTGGCTGGCTGATTTTTCTTATTGACATATAAAGTACATATATATATATATATATATGTTTTTTTCTTATTTCAAAGTGTTCGAGGCAGGCCTCAATAAAGGCTGCTTGACTACTAAAGCCTGAGCTACACTGCATGAATCCCGGCACGTCCTGGGCACATGTGGCATATGCAGAGTGGTGTGGCTTCCTTTTTAACCGATTGCCACAGAACGCTGGAGAGCTGCGCTCTCCCGAGTTCCGTTGTGATCAGTCATGGACCATGCTCATGTTTGGCCATTTTCGGCCAATCAGAAGAAAGTGAGGGTGGGACGTGGAGTGAACCTATCACAGGGTGGCTGCAAGGGACCAATCAGGAGGGACAAGCAGGTAGTCAATGCGTGGAAGAAACTGGTGAAGCCCAGGGCAGTGTCTCGGGGTGGGGCGTCCTGTCCCCTACGCTCGCGAGCCTCCAAACGCAAACGGAGTTGGTGTAGATCAGCCTTAAAGGGTACTATGGAAAGCACAAGTTTCTTTGTGAGAAAACATAGGAAATTTTTGCATGTCTCTTGGTTTGCTGATGATTTGGAATGCCTCTCCTCTGCCTCACGCTAAATGACACAGGACTAGACTTCATTGCTGAAATGTATCAGATCATCCTGACTGGTTTGAAAGCGGCTTGACCCTGTCGAAAGCATTCTATCTTTAAGAGGTTCTCCGTGTTCAAATTATACCAGCATCAATATTCTGCATACAAAACACTCATCTGGATGTAATGTATTCCAGTAGAAATGCCACAGTAATAAATGAAATGATCCAATCCACTATGAAGCTGGAATCATATCCTTTATAATCCCTCATGTTGATGGGAGGTAGTTTGATTCCTTGCCCTCACTGACTGAAAAATAAAATAGTTGACCTTTATAATCTCTCTCTCTCTCTCTCTCTCTCTCTCTCTCTCTCTCTCTCTCTCTCTCTCTCTCTCTCTCTCTCTCTCTCTCATTATGTGTATGTATTTTCTCATTTTTATATACATGTGTAGTGTGTGTATTACAGTAAAAACCCAAGGTTTTCAGTTAGAACTAGTTCCAACTAGCAAAAACTAAAAGCTCCACAGCATCTTCGGAGATTCTAGTTCTGACTAGTAAAAACTAGAAAGTACTGTATGAAAGCATACAGTATTTTCTAGTTTTGAAGTATTTTCTAGTATTTTCTAGTTCTTTGTTTCCAAAGTAAACAACATAAATCCCAAGTACAAAAAAAACCCAGACTCAACTCTTACCCCCACCCCACCTATGCACAGTTTCCGAAGCCTCCCCAACTAGGCCCAGTTCAGAAGCTTACCCAAGCTCCATTCATTCACCATCGGAGGAGAGCTGGGAAGACCACGCCCTCTGCAGCTCAGCTGAACTGAACTGAGAAGCACAGCGCCCTCTGCTAGCTGCTGAGAAGCTCAACTCATGCACGTGCATAAATTAAACCTGACAAACAGCTGTAGATCAGATAGATTAGTCAGGGAAGAAAGCACAAGGGAGCTCTCTGGCTCCGGAAAAATGCGGTAAGCCTGGAAATGCTTTAGAACGGGCGGGGGGGAGGAATTTTTTTAGTATTGGCGTATAAGACGCACCTTACTATTTTGGGTCACAAATTTAGACAAAAAAGTGCGTCTTATACGCTGATAAATACGGTAATTTCAACATAAAGATAGTAGTGTCTTCTCTGAAATCTTTTCCATTTCAGTACAGTAAAAGTATCTGGAATAAAAGGCATAAGTCTTGTAGCATCGCTTCTTATGGTGTGTTCATTCTATTATACTAAAATATATTACTATTACCATCTTTATGTCATGCAGGGAAGCTTATGATGAGCTCAATGTTCTTTCTTCTATTCTGCCGAGTCTAATGAGGAAGAGCTAAAGACCAGATGATCTCCGATAAGCAACTATATTTGGGAAAAGGTGTAATTATATTTTCATAGGTTTATGGTTTCAAACAACTTGGGGATCTTTGTTTTGTTATATGACAGTGGGCCTGTTGACTGTTTCCCAGTAGGTTGGCTGTTTATGGTGTCAATCAAGTGCTGAGCCAAGTAACCTATAAATCATTGAGTTGTCATTTTGTCTTGTCAGGGGATAGCTGCTGACAATTCTCATTAAGCATGACTTACGTTTGCTTTCAGGTTCAGGACAATGAAGAGAGAGGTGTCCTCATATATACAAGCCAATTCGAAAATTAAAAATTGTAGGGAACTATGTCTTAATTTGGAAGACATTTCAGACTACAGCAATTATTTGCATAAATTAGTAGGTAGATAAAATAAGTGTCAGTGATTGTAAGTTGTTCTTCTCTTGCTCCATGTTGCATCATCCAAAACAGCAGCCCCATTGTGAATTCCCCCCTTCCTCTTTGGAAACATGCAATATAACTTACCTTGCAATAGCAGTGTCACCTGGAATGCCACCCGATGCTGCTTTGGGTCCACCACCTCTGCACAATTACAAACAAACAAACAAACAAACAAACAAACAAACAAAAACAGCCACTTACCGTGATTCTTGCATGGTTTTGTCAATTGCAGAAGTGCAGGGCTTCTGGTTTGATTTAAATGGGCTGCAAGGGTGAAGGAGCAACTTTGTTCGCCTAGTCTCTGTAAGTCAAACAGGAAGCCCTGTACTTCCATGTTTGAAGACCCTGCGCCTTGAGCAAGGTAAGGAGGTGGGTAATTCACTTTTTGCAGGCAGAAAGTAGATTGATGTGGGGTGAATCCCTGGCAAGCTGGAGGGTGGCAGTGGTGGTGGCAGTCTTGGGGTGAAGGACTCCAAATCTGTTGCCCTCTCTCACACACACCCAAAATCTGCTGTTGATGCAACCCGCATCACCTTGCCTAATGGATGGGGCCACCCCTGTTACCTTGTGTCCTGATGTCTCCCTGCCCCTACTGGCAACCAATGATGTAGAACAGGGTAGGGAAATGTTCAGCACAATGACCTCAAAACAAGAGGTAAGTTGTAGGAAGTAAGTTGTACTGCATAGTACAGAGGGGAAGGGAGGAACTTGACACCAAGCTGCCATTTTGTGCTACAGCACTGTGTTTTCTTTTGTGTCGTTCTTTGCTAAGGGTCAAGCTAGCTGAAACATGGGAGATGGAGGAACAGTCTCCCAATGTATCGTTTGTAGACAGAAGTGGAATAAAAGCAGGTGGGAGGAACACCTTTCTCTACTGTAATTTTCCACTCCAAATCCAGCCCCTGCTGGTCAAACCTGTGGAGGAAAGATCCAGGGAGCTATACCTTTTGCCATGTAAGAAGAAAAACACTTTGGGGGAGTGTGATTTTTGAGTAGAAAATGGCAGAACGGAACAAGTTTAAATAGCCTCTCCTCACCGTTCACTGAAACTGGCAGCATCAAACAGCTGTTCATGCATGAAAAAAAAAATACAGCCTGAGACTGTTTACATGTTTCTCACATATTGACCAGTTAAAAAATGTGGCAAGTTGACATGCCTGAAGGAGTGGGTGTAAAAATGCAAATTTGGCACTGTCTCTCTTTTTAGCGATTGAACTGGACCGTGCTCTGCCCATCTCACTCTATACTCTCATTCTCCATATAAGTAGTGATGGCATATTTCCAGTCTGCTTTGCAAAATAAAAAGAGAAGCTGTGGATATGGCTGCTCACAGGACTTGGACTGGGAGCTGTACGGTCTCCGCTTTGCTGTGTTGTAAAAAGCTGTTATGGTTACTCAGTTGTTTGAGGACTCTTAACATATAACCCGGGAAGCAATTTTCTCTAGCATCCATAAACATGGGACTTTTCCTGAATTTCTTGCTTTGGTTCAGAAATTGACTTTTGGCTTGTTTAGTAGTGATGTATGAGCTTGGGCTTTTTGAGTGTTCCTTTCAAAATATCAGCTCCTAATGGCCGTCATTTTTTCCTCGTGATGCACTGTGGAACGAGCATGACGGAGGTGTGGGGAGGGGAATCACTGTGTCATTACAGGTGGGCCCCCATACCCACTGATCCACTATCCATGGTTTCAGTTATCCACGGATTGCGGGGACCCCCCCCCTGGGCTTTTACTTTTTTCCCAGTAAGCTTCGTTTCTTCCTTAAACAAACAGGAGAAGCAGCCTCGGGCTGCTTATTGCAGGCAAGTAGAATGAGACTAAGTCCTAGAGAGGCTCTGCAAGGTTAACAGAAACCTCTCTAGGACTTAATCTCGTTCTACTTGCCTGCAATGGAGGCTGCTTCTCTGTTTGTTTTAAGAAAGAAACAAAGCTTGCTGAAAGAAAAATAAGAGCTGGGGGAGGGCGCACGCCTGCCCGCAGGGGAGGCAGGGTGGGGGCCCCTCAGGAAACCATGGAGGGGATGTTCACTCCTATCCACGGTTTCAAGTATCCACGGAGGGGCCTGGAACATATCCCCAGTGGATATGGAGGGAGTACTGTACTTTACTTCTGGAACTGTGTCTCCTTATGTGCTAGGCTGATGGAGGTGGCATAGGAGGAGGAAAGAAATCCTCCCTGCTCCCCACTCCTGCTGCTCCTGTCTGCAAATTAGTGTGTGGGCAGTGTGTTGGGAAGCTGGAGAGTTGGCATGGAGCAGGCAGGAGGGGAGAAATGGGCTACATCTGTGTTAATCCAAGATGAGCTCAAGGGAGAGCTCAGAACCAGCAGCAGATTTTGAGTGCCTCACTCAAGAGCAGGGCCAGGCCAAGACGTTCTGCTGCCTATTTTACATCACCTTGTGAAGTAGCACCTGCTAGATTGGATTCTTTTTCTCTGTCTGTACAGGTGTCCCCCACTTAACGATGGGATATGTTCTGAAATCCCCGTCGTAAAGTGAAGCCATCATTAATCGGGTCTTGCTGTGCTTTGAAGTTTAGCACTGTGCTTAAAGCCCCAGTGTTAAACATCCAAACTCTTATCTTGCCCATTAGCTGTTTGGCTTTAGATAAGGGCTTTGAGGTTCAGCACTGGGGCTTTAAGACCTGGGGATTTCCCCAGCTGAAGACCTGGGGATTTAAAAAGATGCACCTTTTTAAAATCCTTTACTTTTTTTTTTTTTACTGGGGACCTCCGTCATATATCCGGATCATCATTAAGTGATCCGTCCTAACACTGGGGATACCTGTATTGGGGAGAGAGGACTGAGAGGCCCACTTTATCTGTTCTGGCCTGGATCCGCAAAATCCTGGACCCAGGCCTTTTCGTAACTATGAAAAAGCTGAAAATACCAGCTTTCCATCTAGACCAGCCACTATGCACAGGGTTTGTCTTTTGGCACACCACTATTGACATCTGTTTTGGATTCTGCACATGGCTGATTCATACAGCCTGCTTTTCATAGGTCGTAGACAACCCACACAGGCTGACATTTTTTCAATGTATAAAAAGTAAAAGTATCACCATGCTCAAAAGCCAGTCGTGTCTGACTCTAGGGTGCAGTGCTCATCTCCGTTTCTAAGGCCGAAGAGCCGGTGCTGTCCAAAGACACTTCTGAAGACGTGTTCATGTGGCCGGCGTGACTAACGGAACGCTGTTACCTTCCTGCCACAGTGGTACCTATTTATCTACTTGCAATTTCTTGCTTTCGAACTGCTAGGTTGGCAGGAGCTAGGACAGGAGATGGGAGCTCACTCCGTTACGCGGCACTCGGGTCTTGAACTGCTGTCCGACCAACCTTCTGGTCTGCAGGTCAGCATCTTAACCACTTAGCCAATGCGGCCCCAATGTATACCCACTCTGATTATGTGAATGGCGCTTTAGCCAGAGTTAACTGCAACGACCAAAAGAAACTTGCTTCCAGAATACATTTTCCAAAGACTTAAAAGCCTCGTTTCTCAAATAAAATGACTTTTTAAAGAGCATTTTTTTGTGGTTCTTACGTATACTCACTTATCACGCACAAGCTTGTCACCCATTTTCTCGGTTGCTTGAAGCTTGACGTGATGCTTTCTCTCAAGGGGGCCCTTGTGTCTTCCTGTGTGGCACTTAGACTCAGTGGGTTTTCCCTGGAGGTTTATTTACCTCAGCAGGACTTTTGTCCACTGAGCTTGACTGAAAGCTATGTCAGTCAGTATGTCACGTTGTTGATCTCCACATGAGGGCTAGACTGCTGAGCACTGGTCTTTCTTGAGTTTTACTTCTTCTCTTAACTCTTGGGCTGTTTTGTTTTGTTTCAAAGAGATCTAATCTTTGTTTTTTTTTTAAAAAATGCTCCTGGCTTTTGTTGGTGTCTACCATGAATGTACTGCTGCTTTCATGCAGGGCTGTCACCACAGGAATCGCTTTAGAGGATACTGCAAAGGCAAAGCTGTTGTCCCGCTGAAACCTTGGTCTTAAGTGATACTTGGGTAGCCCAGTTCTAACTAAATGCTGCCTGCAGGGCACAGCGGTGCCCACACGGGCTAACATTTCCCCCCACGAGATGCAGCCGGAGGGGGTAACGTGCCTCTCTCTCCCTGAGCAACAGTGAACCAGCTTTAAAGGCACTAAGAGGTGGCAGAGGGGAAGAAGCGCTCAGGCGATTGCTTTTGCTTTATTCGTAGAAGAAATATTGCCTTTAAAGAAATGACAAAATGCTGCTGTGCCATCCTCGGAGCACAGCGTTCTGGCCCCTCCACTGGGAAGGCAAGGGGCCAGATCATTGTGCTCCAAGAATCATGTGGGCTCCCTTCACCCACACAGGCTATTTAAATGAAAGAATGATCCCAGCACACTCTCTACATTTCCTGCTTTGTTTACAATGCGACCTGTGGCAAGAGGCAAGCACAAGTGGCCCCTCTTGCTCCTCCCAACACAGACACACAATTTCAACTATATTTGGGCTAAGTCGAGGCTTGTGGAAATCAGTGAATGCCGAGATCTTGGGCCTACCCTGGTGGCACTGAACTGTGTAAGTGGAGAGTGTGGAAATTTGGAGTTTTAATTTGAGGTGGCTTTTCTGTATTCTGTATTTGGCGTCAACCTCTCCACCCTTGCCTCACCCCTGGAACCTTCAGAAACAGCCCACTTGCTACCATAGACAGGAGAGCGTAGGGATTGATTGCCCTGTCGGGAGAAAGGCGGGATATAAATGATTTAAATAAATTAAATAAGTTCAGGCTGTTTGGCTTTGAGGTGCCTCAATTCTCCTCATAAGGCTCCTGTGGTCCTTCTCCATTCTTTGCTGGAATCTTCATAAGCAACATCTGAGTACATTCCCTACAAAGTCAAGAACAGATTCTTCTGAGCAAATGTGTCTGTGGTCTTGACAGGTTTTTGTGTAGAGTAGACACAGCCACCTTCGCTAAACATCTCCCTCACCTCTTCTCACTGCCTGATGCCATTTCACAGAGTTTGTGATTTGGGCGGCCTGCTGAAAATTAGAAGTAGCCTGGCCCTACTTCTTGCTTTCCCCTTCTCACCCGTGATTTGACTAAAAGGTGCTCTGCAAAAAAGAGAACAATGACATTGTGCATATAAATGGTTTCATTTGCCAGCATATACAACTATAAACGTAGGTGACAAAATGTACACATTTTAATATAACAATCTATTTTATATAAAAAAAATCTAGGTGCAATTTACTTCACAAGATATGAAAACAATAATTGTACAATTATCTGGTACTTAGGGGAAAGTAAGAAATCCTCTTTTTATGGTTTCTTCAATCCAATTTGCATGTCATTTGCAGAACATAAATAACAATATCCTTGAAGTAATTACACAGCTATTTTTCAGAATATAATTAAAAGTTAAAATCGTTCTCATGATTACTGTAAAATATCTCCTAAAATATGTATTATACAAATCTATAAGCACAAGCAAATATTGCCCAGTTTCAAATGTGTCCTGAAATGAGATCTCTGCAGTAGTTTCTCCTACATGTGGGCACCAAATGGAGGGGTAAGTAGGGTTGTGACTTCTGATTGTGTCCTCGGTGCGCCCATTGGCCACACCCTTGAAGGGCCACACATCAGTATTGGTTTGAAAGAATCCTATGTACACATCGCTGCACGGAGTCCCTTTCACACTGTCACACTAAGGTCAAAACATGGGGCTGCCTTGGATGATACTTTTGCCCATCGAAGCAGCCCCACATGACTCACAGTGCACACGTGCCCTGAACTAGTTACCCTAATCACGTGGAGGGGGTTACTACCCAATCCTATCCCCCACCATTGGCACTGATGCAGCCACGCTGCTGGAATGCACGCTGCATCCAATAGTGGTGGGGGCGATTGGACAGTGAGCAGGAGGTACGTAAAAATATTTACTGCCAGATCGCCTATTTGTCTCCTCGGACATACACCAGCCATTTTGCTGGTGTATGTCTGAGGAGAGAAAAGGGGTGGGGTGGTCTGGGAAAGAGGGGATAGGATCCAGTGCACGCTAGTTCCACCAAGATCCTCCCTTTCCTCGCCCCCTGCCCTCCCCCATCCACCCCCAAACTCCCCCATGCCTCCATAGCCAACTTACCTGTTCCAATGGAGGCCTGTGGAACTGCTGCTGAACGCAGCATGCTGCTGCCCATTTGCAGCGGCGGACCGGAAGCGTGCCATGGCAACTTGGCTTTCACACCTCTGTAAAGGGTCTTGCACTGCTGGAACACTAGTTCTGGCAGCACAAGGCCCCAATAGGATTTGGGCCTTAGTTGTAAAAGCATACTAAGTAGGCTGCATAACAGTTCCAATGGCAACTCATACAACATATGTAGCAAAACGAATTCATCCTTAAATGAATTTATCCTGTTGAAACTGTAATAGGATTGTTTTGTGCTACAGGTTGATGTATAGGGAGGGTCATGTTAAAAGTGAAGCATGACCGTCAGAATGACATAGTAGAATTTGTGCTTGTTTGTTTGTTTGTTTTAATATCCCACCTTTCCTCCAAGGTGCCTCCCTAGCTGAGCCTAGCCAGGTCACTATAACCCCCTTCAACCAGTGAAAAGCTTATTCACCCCTATCAGGTTTTGGGGGATTTAACTTTCAAGCATATCCTTATAGCCAGAAGGGCTGGAAATTAGATGGAAAGGAGGGTTTTATGTACATTCATAGGGTGTAGATATTCATTTACAGGGAGTAGAGATTCTCAAAAAAATGAACTCTGCACCAACTACCACCCTCTGTGCTTTTCCCACACTCCTTAAAAATTGAACCCTGGCCTGAGGTCTCAATACAACAGTCATGCAGGAAAAAAGAGAGAGAGAGAGAGAGAGAGAGAGAGAGAGAGAGAGAGAGAGAGAGAGAGAGAGAGAGAGAAATGTATGCAACTTGGAAAAAAATGCTTTCCAAGTCTTTATTTCATAGGTTTCAGAAGTGTACAATTAGCACTATACTGCTAATTGCACTCCTCTTTCAGCATATACTGTTGTTCCTTTGGATCTCAACAGTCATTTCATTCCTCCCTCCTTCCACTTTTTGTTTCCCTTGATACTCTGCCTCACTGCCTCCTTTGTGACTCCCAGGACAAATCTTCTCCCTCTCCTTCTCTGACAGGAGCCTGCCCTGTCCTCAGTTTCTGTCAATGGAATCATCCGACATTGTCACCATACTGCTACTAAACCTTCCGCAGCATGACATTCTCAAGGTTTGAAACTGTCACTTAATCTCAGTAGACCATGGTACTAATTTTAAAGCCTATTGCCTCCACATCCCACAGTACTCTAGCAGTTCTGTGAAAGGACAAGATAGACAGACAACAAATGGAGAAGTCATTATTCTCCAGGAATTAGTCTAGTAAATTAGGAGAAAACAAAATCAGGCTATTATCTCTACTCTCAGTGGGGATTTGAAGTACAATTAAGACAATTTCTTTTCCTGTCTCTCTCTCTCTCTCTCTCTCTCAGCTTAGAAAAAGGTCATTTGTTTCTCATGAAGCCAGGGAGATATCGTAGGACTAAGTCTGTGGAGACATGAACTCAAATCTCTGCTCAGCCATAAAGATTTCTGGATAACTTTGGGTCAAACTAAAGGCTAAAGACCAAACACGACCTGGCACAGAAAATGACCTGACACAGAAATTGCAGGATCTCCCACATTTTGTTTTGTAATGTAAAGTAACAGTAGGGTCTAATATGGATTGGGGCCATTACACTGAGGAAGATATTTTTTGTTCAATGGTTTTTAACTGTTTTCCTGCATCATTTTCCTGGTTATCCACTCTCCCCCACAGTGAATTTTTTTGTACCCATAAGATATCTGTACCCATAAGTTTTTGTACCCATAACATACCCATTTAGAGATGTCAGTGAATAGAGATGTGAGCTTTGGGACTTGTAATGGTTGTCTCAGAAAGGACAAGCAATTCTTGTCTGGCTTGGATTAAAATCTGAGTCAAATTCCTAGTTACATTCCTAGCTGCTTGAAGAAGAGGAGAGGGATGTCTCCCTCCCCCTTCTAGCAGGCCAGTGGTGCACTAAGACAAAGGGCCCCAATGATCCTTGGAAAATGTAGTGCACTCAAGAGGAAAGCTACCTTCCTAGTTCCCAGGATTGGATTACTGACATCATCACTCACCTGGTAGGATAACTATTGTTTAAGCGAGAGGGACTAAGGGAGCTCAGTAGGGAGGAGGAAATGGTTTTTTGGGGTGGGGGGTCATTTCATCCAGGCTCAGAAAAAAGCAGAGCTCACCTCAATAGGCCACAGGAGGTGGAAAATACTTGCAATGAATTTATGGGGAAACAGTAATATAAAAACTAAGGTAGTGGCCCAACTCATATATGTATTAGGAACCCCACCCGTTTCATCTCTCAATATTACTTAGCAAAATTAGCAACGTTGAGTCTAGAGACTTCTCTAGCAACCCAACTGTATTTACAAGACCGCATAATGCAAGCTACATTTGCACATGGAATATACAGAGCAGAGGGATATAACTGGATTCGCAAACTTACCGAAACGTACAAACATACCTTCCTCCTGAGAAATGCAAAAGCCCAGTTTCAAGAAATGGACCCTCAGTCTCCACAATTAGCTAAGATAGACATGGAACAACAGATGCCCTCTCAATCTGGCATTAGGTTCAAACATGAAGATTGGGAATATAGATTTCTTTTTTTGGGGGGGGAATATAGTTTTTTTTGGGGTGGGGAATATAGATTTTTATTTATAAATATTCATACTGATGGAGGGAAGAAATTGGCCTACTCACTGCAGTCAAAATGCCCCTTAATTCTGTATTAAGTGAGCCTCTTCCTTACTACCATTTTAAGGTGATGTAGTAGCAAACTAGGCCAGCGGGTGGCGCAGCGGGTTAAACCGCTGAACCATAAGCTGTCAATCAAAAGGTTGGCAGTTCGATTCCCGCGACGGGGTGAGCGCTCGTTGCTTGGTCAGCTCCTGCCAACCTAGCAATTCCAAAGCATGTTAATGCGAGTAGATAAATAGGTACCGCTTGCGGGAAGGCAAACAGCGCTCCGTGTTCCAGCCGCATGCTACGCGCTGCGGCAAGGAGAGTCATGCCGGCCACATGACCACGGAGGCGTCTTCGGACAACGCTGGCTCTTCGGCTTTGAAATGGGGATAAGCACCACACCCTAGAGTCGGACACGACTGGACTTAATTGTCAGGGGATACCTTTACCTTTTTAGTAGCAAACTACAATGTCACAGGTTCTTCAAACTCAATCTATAACCTTCTGTTTTGTGATGGTGTCATGAGATAGCAGGTAAGCAGCAGTACCTTGACAGAATTAAGTGTCTCCTAGCAGACGCGTTGCTGGGGGGGGGGCGGCGGCAGTGGGGTGGTAGGCCCCAAGCGACAGGGGTGACATGTGGTGGTGTGTGTGCAGAAGCCACTGCTTTGGTGGCAATTTGGCAACGGCGGGGCAGCCCGCCTGGGCCCCTAGTGTGCCTTTCGCCAAAAAATGGCGGTTTTTTATTTATTAAAATGGCGTCACGGGGTATGGCCCCTGTATCATCGGGGCATAGCTATGCCTCTGCCTGCTAGTAGCTATTTCAACATTATTATAGAACATAAGTTGTGCCTTCTCATGGTAGTACAGTATAGTGGTCCTTCCAAGCATCCTTGCCAAACTGATAGCAGAACATAATTTAGTTGTTTCATTATATATTCTGGACATATGGAGGTTATTTTCCAACATGAATGATCAGCATCTGGCGAGAAATTGTATTACTGTAGCCTAAAAAATTAAAACAAGTGACCCTTTAATAATTAAGTGCAATTTTTGTCCTTTTTTAATCAGATGTTTGTTAGAAATAGCACGAACAGATATGCAATGATGAGTTGTGTTAAAGTAATCTTCCCAGAATAATTTTGCAGCATAAATTGCACTAAAGACATTCAATTAATTTCTTGTTCTTTGTCACCACGAGGACACAATATTTCATGTCTTATCCAAGTCTTCTATCACTTGAAGATTATCTAGGCAAAAATTTCATAATTTTAAAAACTACTTAAATGTTGTCCTAAACTTCTGCTGCATTATATTAAATGATAAATCACAGGCACTTGAAAGGGCAGACTAAAGAATAATTAGATTGCGTGCCTTAGAAGTGGTGTGTTGCCTTTTAGAAGACTATAGCTACAGTTTCTAAATACAATATGGACATAATTGCTAGAAAATATGTATCATGTAGTACATACTGTACTTTAGAAGTAGCACTCTGTGTGTAAAATTGCATGTATGTAAATTACCAGCCCAATAACAGATACTGTGCCAATGGTGCTCAGATGCTGTGCTCAGATTTTATGCGCATGCGTGCACGCGCGCACACACACAATGTTTATCCCTAATTTGCTTCCTCCAGGGAAAAATGTAGTATGTATACCTTTCCACAGGGTCACATTAGCCTGCGGGTGTAGTATAAAACCAAGCAAATAGACTCACTCTCACACCTGGATAAAAATTCAAAACTACTTTTGTTCCAAAACATGTATTTTTTTAACTGTCCCAGAGGAGTGTATCATTATGCCTTGAAACATAAAAGCTATAGCAAAATAATAATAATAATAATCCCTTAGGGCAAATTATTTAAAAAATCATCCCACAAGAATACACTAGCACTCCTGTGCAACATAATACAACAACAAAACAAAAAATAACTGAGTGGCACAAAATGACTCCCATTTTTATTTATCAGCCCTGGTACTTCTCCCTGTTATACGTCTCTTGGTCATCAGGTTCCTCTTGCTCAGTACTGTCTTACTGGCTGGCAGTGGCTCTCTAGAATGCCAGGCAGGGACATTTCCCAACCCTACTTGGTGATGCCAGGGATGGAATCTGCGATCTTCTGCATACAAAGATCTTCTGGGATATTCTGCATATGCTCTTCTGCTGAACTATTGCTCCTCTGCCCCAAGTGCCAGTATGGTCAGATGTTTTGCCGAAACAAGAAACAGAACAGTGGGGGCAGCCTCATTTTGAAATTCCCTCCCTAGATACATTCAGCAAATAAATAAATAAATAAGTGTGTGTGTGTGTGTGTGTGTGTGTGTGTGTGTGTGTGTGTATGTATGTAAAGGTGAGCCCTGACAATTAAGTCCAGTCGTGTCCGACTCTAGGGTGTGGTGCTCATCCCCATTTCAAATATATATTATTTATTTATTTATTTATTTATTTATTTATTTATTTATTTACAGTATTTCTATCCTGCCTTTTTCCCCGAAGGGACCCAAGGCGGCTCACAACAGAAAAAATACAAAAAATACCGTATAAAAACAATACACTTTAAAACAGTAAAAACAATTAATAACAATTAATAAAAACAATTAATAAAAACAATATCTAAAAATCAATTAAAAAGATCATGGCGACAGTCACAACAGGAGCATAAAAACAGCAGTACCCCCACCTGTACCAGTGAGATGTTAAAAAGGCAAGGGCTCAGAAGGCTTCTTGGAACAAGAAGGTTTTTAGGCCTCGCCGGAAAGTGTCCAAGGAGGGAGCAGTTCGTAAATCAAAGGGGAGGGAATTCCATAAGGTTGGTGCCACTACTGAGAAGGCCCTGTTTCTGGCCGCCGCCCCTCGCACCTCCCTGGGCGACGGCACCCGCAAAAGGACCTTCTCTGATGACCTAAGGAGATGAGCCGGACTATATAGAAGTAGGCGGTCTCTCAAATATCCTGGCCCCAAACCATATAGGGCTTTAAAGGTCAAAACCAGCACTTTGAATTGGGCCCGGAAACGAATCGGCAACCAGTGCAGCCGTCGGAGGAGAGGCCCGACAGAGTCTCTTTTCAGGAGCAGCGAGTGGCCTCACTGGGACAAAGTGGCAAGGTAAAAAAGACACAGCGAGTTAAGCAGCTGGGCGAGTTCAGCAGCGGGGCGAGGAAGCCAGGCCCCACACACTGCCCGGCACTTTCCTTGAAGAGAGGAGAGAGGAAGAGAGGAGAGCTCCAACAACCTTGAAGAGAGGAGAGCTCCAACAACATTAAGGTACCCAAACTTTGATAAACCCATAACTTACACTCAAAAGCTATGCAGTCAGACAGCCAGCAGAGGGGTGGGGGCTACCCAGTGTTTTGCACGGAGTGTCACATGTATGACTATCTGCCTCTTGGGCACAAGTCATGGGTGTGTGCTCGGTGCAAAGAGCTCCAGGCTCTCAGGGAACGGGTTCGCTCCCTTGAAGCCACGGTTGCTGACCTGGAGAAGCAGAGACAGGTAGAGAGGAACCAGGGTGAGACTTCTAGGGACGTAGAGGCATCGTCCCACCCTCAGTTGGCCAGCTCCTTAGCTGCCAGGAAAGGGAGTCTCAGGGCTGGAGGACATCGCTCTGGAAAAGAGGGAAACAATCCCACAGTGGGGACCCCTTCTTCAGGTGATGGGCCCGTATCCAGTCGCACTATGGATACTCCTCTGGGGAGGGGGCGAAGGGGGCTTCTTGTCGTGGGTGACTCTATAGTCAGGAACATAGAGAGGGGGGACTGTGATGGATGTGAGGACCGCATGGTGACTTGCCTACCTGGTGCGAAGGTTGCGGACATCACCTCTCATCTAGATAGGCTGGTAGAGAGTGCTGGGGAGGAGGTAGCGGCTGTGGTGCATGTTGGCACCAACGATGTGGGGAAATGTAGCCGGGCGGTCCTGGAGGCCAAATTTAGGTTGCTAGGTAGGAAGCTCAAATCCAGGACCCCAAAGGTAGCGTTCTCAGAAGTGCTACCTGTTCCACACGCAGGGCCAGCTAGGCAGGCGGAGCTCAGGGGTCTCAATGCGTGGATGAGACACTGGTGTCAGGAGGAGGGGTTTAGGTTTGTTAGGCACTGGGGAATGTTTTGGGACAAGCCGGGCCTGTACAAGAGGGATGGGCTTCACTTGAACCAAAACGGAACCAGACTGCTGGCGCGTAACATTAAGAAGGTGGCAGAGCAGCTTTTAAACTGACTCCTGGGGGAAAGCCGACAGGAGCCGAGGGGCATCCGGTTCGGGACTCCTCATCCCTAGGGAATGAGGGTGCAGAGGATGGGGAACAGTCAAGTAATAGCAGAGTAAAAATTGGGAGTGGTAGCGTGATGGGACATGACAGCCAGTCTAGCAGGACAGAAGGCTGCAGGAATAAAGGTGCAAACATGCAGCCCTTCCTGGGGGACCAGGTATATAAGTGCTTTTATGCAAATGCCCGAAGTCTACGGGCAAAGATGGGAGAACTGGAATGTTTGGTGGCTAGGAAAAACATTGACATAGTAGGTATAACAGAAACCTGGTGGAATGCGGAGAACCAGTGGGATACTGCAATTCCAGGATATAAACTCTATAGGAGGGACAGAGAGGGGCGTGTTGAAGGTGGGGTGGCCATCTATGTCAAAGAGGGGGTAGAATCCACAAGAGTAGAGCTGGAGGGGGGCTCTGACTCCTCCATAGAATCACTGTGAGTTAGATTACCAGGCTCAAAGAGTGATGTAATAGTAGGGGCATGCTACCGTCCTCCAGATCAAAAACCTGAAGGGGATCTTGAAATGAGGAAGCAAATCAGGGAGGTGTCAATGAGAGACAGGGTTGTAGTCATGGGGGACTTCAATTATCCTCACATCGACTGGGTCAATTCATGCTCAGGTCATGAAAGAGAGACTGGATTTCTGGATATGTTAAATGACTGTGCCTTAGAGCAGCTTGTCACGGAACCGACCAGAGGACAGGTGACTCTGGACTTGATATTGTGTGGCACTCAAGATCTGGTCAGGGAGGTAAATGTTACCGAACCATTGGGGAACAGTGACCATGCTGCGATCTGTTTCGCCATGCATGTCGGAGGGAGAGTGCCGAGCAAATCTGACACGAAAACCCTTGACTTCCGAAGGGCAGACTTCCCCAAAATGAGGAGACTAGTTAAAAAAAAGCTGAAAGGGAAGGTAAAAAGAGTCCAATCGCTCCAGAGTGCATGGAGGCTGTTTAAAACAACAGTCATAGAGGCCCAGCGGGAGTGTATCCCACAAAGGAGGAAGGGCTCGACCAAGTCCAGGAGGGTGCCGGCATGGCTAACAAGCACAGTTAAGGAGGCTATAAAAGGCAAGGAAGCTTCCTTCCGTAAATGGAAGTCTTGCCCTAATGAGGAAAATAAACAGGAGCACAAACTGTGGCAAAAGAAATGTAAAAAGATGATACGGGAGGCCAAGCAAGACTTTGAGGAACGTATGGCAGGCAACATAAAAGGGAATAATAAAAGCTTCTTCAAATATGTTAGAAGCAGGAAACCTGCCAGGGAAACGGTTGGTCCGCTGGATGGTGAGGGAGAGAAAGGGGTTATAAAAGGGGACTTGGAGACTGCAGAGAAATTAAATGAGTTCTTTGCATCTGTCTTCACGTCAGAAGACCTCGGGCAAATACTACTGCCGGAACGGTCTCCCCTGACTAAAGAATTAAGTCAAATAGAGGTTAAAAGAGAAGACGTCTCAGACTTAATTGACAAAATAAAGATCAATAAATCACCAGGCCCGGATGGCATCCACCCAAGAGTTCTGAAGGAACTCAAGAATGAAGTTGCTGACCTCTTGACCCAAATATGCAACTTGTCCCTTAAAACGGCCACTGTGCCAGAGGATTGGAGGATAGCTAATGTCACGCCAATCTTTAAAAAAGGAAGGAGGGGGGACCCGGGAAACTACAGGCCGGTCAGCCTAACATCTGTTCCAGGGAAGATGGTGGAAAGTCTCATTAAGGATAAAATCTTAAAATACATAGAAGAACAAGCTCTGCTGAGGGAGAGTCAGCATGGCTTCTGCAAGGGGAAGTCTTGCCTCACAAACCTGTTAGAATTTTTTGAAAAGGTCAACAGGCATGTGGATGCGAGCGAACCCGTGGATATTATATATCTGGATTTTCAGAAGGCGTTTGACACAGTCCCTCCTGAAAGGCTCCTGAGAAAACTCCACAGACAGGGAATAAGAGGGCAGGTCCTCTTGTGGATTAGGAACTCGTTGAAGACCAGGAAACAGCGAGTGGGAATCAATGGGCAATTTTCACAATGGCGAGAGGTGAAAAGCGGTGTGCCCCAAGGATCGGTCTTGGGACTGGTGCTTTTCAACTTATTCATAAATGACCTGGAGTCGGGGATAGGCAGTGAGGTGGCCAAGTTTGCAGATGACACTAAACTTTTCCGGGTGGTGAAGACCAGCAGGGATTGTGAAGAGCTCCAGAAGGATCTCTCCAAACTGGGAGAATGGGCAGCAAAATGGCAGATGCGCTTCAATGTAAGTAAGTGCAAAGTGATGCACATTGGGGCAAGAAATCAAAATTTCACATATACGCTAATGGGTTCTGAGTTGTCTGTGACGGATCAAGAGAGAGATCTTGGGGTGCTGGTTGACAGGTCGATGAAAGTGTCGACCCAGTGTGCGGCGGCTGTGAAGAAGGCCAATTCCATGCTCGGGATCATTAAAAAAGGGATTGAGAATAAAACGGCCAATATCATTATGCCTGTGTACAAATCGATGGTAAGGCCACATCTGGAGTATTGTGTCCAGTTCTGGTCACACCTCAAAAAGGATATAGTTGAATTGGAAAAGGTGCAGAAAAGAGTGACCAGATTGATTTGTGGGCTGGAGCACCTCCCTTATGAGGAAAGGCTACAGCGTCTGGGGCTTTTCAGCCTAGAAAAAAGGCGCCTGAGGGGGGGGACATGATTGAGACGTATAAAATTATGCATGGGATGGAGAGAGTGGATAGAGGGAAATTCTTCTCCCTCTCACACAACACCAGAACCAGGGGACATGCACTAAAATTGAGTGGAGGGAGAGTTAGAACGGACAAAAGAAAATATTTTCTTTACCCAGCGTGTAATTCATCTGTGGAACTCCTTGCCACAGGATGTGGTGATGGCACCTGGCCTAGATGCCTTTAAAAGGGGTTTGGATAGATTCATGGAGGAAAAGACCATCACAGGTTACAAGCCATAAGCAACCTCCTGGTTTTAGAAGTAGGTTTTCTCTGTGCCAGGTGCAAGGGATTGTCAACGGGAAACAGGTTATCTTGTTGTCTTGTGCTCCCTGAGGCATCTGGTGGGGCCACTGTGTGATACAGGAATCTGGACTAGATGGGCTTTTGGTCTGATCCAGCAGGGCTCTTCTTATGTTCTTATGAACCGCCTACCTCCAGTGACCACACGGGCCGCCGCATTCTGCACTAATTGCAGTTTCCGAACCGTCTTCAAAGGCAGCCCCACATAGAGCGCGTTATAATAATCTAGTCGCGATGTCACCGTGGCATGGATCACCGTGGTCCATATATATATATATATATATATATATATATATATATATATATATATATATATATATATATATATATATATATATATATATATATATATATAAACCCCTCCCTCACCCACACACATCTGACAGGCTCAGGGGTGGTAGCTTCCTAACCATCTTGTGAAGACTCAGTAAATTAGCAGACTGGCAGAGTTTTTCTTTAACCTTCTCTTTGAAGATCCCTTCTCCACTTCTGCAGAGAAGCAATCAGCTGAGAGAAACTTAACACTGCATCCATCTCAGACTGTCAGATATAAGGTGGGGAGAAAGGTCCTTGCTAGCCCCCAGCTGTGACATCTCCTTGCATCTGACAATGCAAGTTGAGGAATTGGATTTTTTTTTAAAGTTTCTCTCAGGAGATCACTCGAATTGAGGGAATCTGGCTGATGGTGTTTTTTGTTTGGTGAACATCTTTTTCTATTTAAATAGGCATTTATCTTCTGTGTTCTTATTGTTGTTTTTCAATCTATGTTTTATAAGACACTCTGAATGGAGGAAAGACATTGTATAAGTGTTTTAAATAAAAACAGCTAAAATGCCACATAGAAACAAGAGAGGGGTGTGAGTCACAAAATGGAAAAAAAAGCATGACTATCTCTGTACTTTCTAAGGTCTTTTTAATAGTATAATCTCTACAAGCCTTGGAGATCACTATCACTTAGATTTAAAATACTGAAATAGATCAAATGATGCTGAATCAGTGACAAGTTGCAAAACCCCCTCCCCTAAGTAATTCTACATAAAGACACCTTAGTGAGAAGTTAAGGAAGGTCTCTCATTGCTCAATTCCATTGATCCTCCCCGCCAGCCTAGTGCATGCTAGGCCGATGCAGGCTGTCACAATGCTGGAAAGCACATTGCGATGGTGCACCAGAGGCCTGGGCTGCTGCAGAGGCCTGCACTGACCCTGGCATGCTGAAGCACCACAGAATGCACTCCAGCCTAGGGCAGGGGGGAGGGCAGGGAGCGGTGTAACAAACGGGGTGGGCGGATCAGGCCTGGGAGGGACGGGATCAGCAGCAGCGGCACATGCCGAATTCTATCCCCCTTCCGGGGCCTTTTTGCTTTACACGGGCCTTTCGGACTTGCACCAGCAAAAGAGCTGGTGTGGATCTGAGGAGACCCATTAGGGAGGCTGGGGCTTTACCCGGTGTAAGGGAACAAACATTCCTTTACCCCAAGGTGACCTTCCACCTCCCCATTTCTGTGCAGGATGCATCATTGCCTGCACTGGCTTAATTGTATTGGTGCACAGAAAGTTAGTTAGGATTGGGCTGTCAATAGCTAAAACTAGGCTTATCGGCAGTGATGTAGAAAAATAGGGGGAAAATATGCAGTGGTGTAGACTTGAGTCTATTGAGTCAAACTCGAGTCAGACTCAAGTCACGTCAATGACTTGACTTGGACTTGACTCGGCGATTGTAAAAGACTCGACTCGAGACTTGCAGCCTTTTACGACAAGTCGAATTTTATTCAGGTTTAAACCCATTTTCCCCATTAAATAGATAGGGACTCGCAACCAAAGACTCGGGACTCGGGGGCAAAGACTTGGGGCTTGACTTGAGACTTTGACCCAGAGACTTGGGACTTGACTTGAAACGGAGTCAGAGACTTGATCCACATCCCTGCTTACCAGACATCCCGGTTTGGCCGGGACAGTCCCGGTATTGGGGGATTCATCCTGGACGGGGTTCCCATCTGAAAGAAACAAAAAAGTTCCCTTCCAGAATTGCCCAAAAATGGCCACCAAAAATGGCTGCCAGTCTCACCGTGCACCTGTGAGGCTGCAGGTTTCAGACTCGCTCGATTCCCAGCCAGAAATTGGGCAAGTCCAAAGCCTGCAGCCAGGCAGGTGCATTGTGCAACTGGAGGCTTTTGGGTAGCCCGATTTCCGGCTGGGAATCGGGTTACTCAAAAGCCCCCAGCCGGCATGGCACATGGCACGGCTGGAGGCTATGGACTTGCCGGCTGGGAATCGAGCGAGTCCGAAGCCTGCAGCCATGCAGGTGCAGGAAAAAAAACCCTCCAGACAAGCACGATGAAGGCGCGGCGGCAACCCGCGTGCGAGTCCTGTCTGGCCAGATGGATGCAGCAGGCCTGCCAGGATGGTAGCAGCAGCAAAGGGCACTCAAAGGCAAAAGGCAAGTGAAAGAGGCGAAAACGGTGGGAAAATTAACACACACACACACACACACACACACACACACACACACACACACACACACACACACACACACACACACACACAAGAAAGGAGAGCTGAAGAATCCAGAATCTTAAAAAAATGGTGGGGTAAACTGGGGGCGGTTTCCCATTTTGGATACCTGAAAATATGGTAACTCTCACTAAAACTATCAACCAGGTATACAAAGTCCTATTTACCTATTTGATTAAAGTCCTATTTGATTAAAGTTTCGTATCCCAAATTGCATGCATCTTTTGCTTTTGACAGCGAAAAAACACACCCTTCTGATATATTTACTGAATCTCACAGTTGCATGTTAGACTCATCTTTCACGTAACATTATAATGGGTTAATGTTTATACAGTCTATTATTTACTCTTTGTAGGAACTTCAAAAACTGGGATAAGTTTCTATTTTCAATACGTTTACTACCACTCCATCGAGCCATTCATCTGACATGAGAATGAGCCGTTTTCAGCCATGTGGACTGTTTCATTGTACATTTGATGCATATTTTAAAGTTGGAATTTCATAAAGCAGAAAAGAGGTTGAAATGGATGGGAGACGTCTCAAACGTCACCCCTGAGAAGCTCACCCCATGACTTTCAGTTACTTAAGAGGTTAAGTTCATCGCAAGGAAAGCGGCTATTAGACCTTGGATTTACACAAAGAAGGAAATCATTAGCAGCAAAGTCCTGAATGACTCCCTGACGTGTGTGCTTTATTTTTCAATGTAATGATGTGGAAAATCTCACACTTTCTATAACAGCTGTCAGAATTAGTTTTTAATGTGAATACAACAAGCTACACATCCTCACGGACAGGGTCTTTGATCTGAATGACAACCGTAAAATCTTTTATCCCAGTGTTCCCGCCTCCCGGCATTACTGAGGAAAAGGGAGAAATGCTGGAGGGGAGGAATAAGTGTGGAATCTCCATTAGAAGTAGGTTTAAAGGCAACAGGGATGGCCTCAGCATTATCCTCCTTGCTGCACAGGTGTCACCAAAAATGGTTCCCCTGTGATGCCTTTTCCACCCCTTCTACCTTACTGTGACGTTAAAGCAGCAGTCACTACATACATTGGAAACCTCTCATAGTTAGTTTCTCCATCCTTTGCCAAAACTACAGAGCACGGGCTCACAAATTCACCACACAATGGCCCTCATGACAGCAGTGTTGCTTATTGTTAAAAGGTGTGGGTGCACATGGGTGTGATGGAACATTTACCATTTTTGGCAATGAGACTAATGTGCAGATCTAGCTCATTTCAGGTGAGATAATGGAATGAACATGTGTAGAGGGGAATGGAATCACACATATAGCTCTAGGATTCCCTGTTCCAAAGTTTAGAACCTGTACTACCAAACAGAGATATACAATGTGTGCTTTTAAACTGTAAATAAAGGGTTTTTCCTTTAAAACCTTTTTTACTGCCTCTGCTCCTATTTATTATCAGCAAACTAGCAGGGTTGATGGGGAGCAATCAGAAAAAAAGTATCTTCTGCCACATGATTCTGCTTAATTTATATCTATAAACCCCTTTTTTCCAACAATCCCCATCCAACCTTGAAAATTTCAAAAGACCTGCACGTGGACAACTGTACAAGTATCAAGCTCTCTTCAAGCCTTCAGATAAATGTGCATTGGTCAGAAGTGGACACTGATTCCACTATTCAATTAAGATGTCGCACTGATGATACACCAACGTCAGGATGCTGCTCCATGGATAACAGGCTGTGTCTAGGTTCCCATGGACAGTGTCAACATTACTGGGAGGTCCGTGCTGGCAAGGTGTTGCCTGGATGGGTTTAGGATATGACAGATCGCACCGGCATCAGCGAAGTGTCCGAATAGCGTGCCACCCTGAGCTTCTTGGAAGAAGGGTGGGATAACGTATGGGAATAACACTATTGCTTAAATGGTGGATGCGAATCGGTTCTATACTGTATTTATTACTAGGATAAGGCAGCCATGTGTTATTTGAAAATCTTAATGATTATGGGTGAAAGGCTTGGGTAACATTTGTATTTAACTTTGCCATGGGTATGGTAATTGCACCTTTAAAGGACACTGTTTACCGTAACATATTAAGTGAAAAATTTAAATCCAATGTATTCAAATGATTCTGCTTTTGCTCAACATTTTCCATTATAATGAGGTTTCTACAGGGGCTTAGCAGGCTGCTTAAAATGCAGGGTGGTGTCTTAGCCAATACATTTTTTATTCAGGAAATTCAATTAAGTTAGATCTACACTTCCTTGCTCTGACAAACTACCTCAGTTCATGTCTTTCTCTTTGTAATTACCTTAATGGTTTAGCTGCCGACCATTATCCAAGGCAAACTGAAAGTGCTTTGGCAAGTTTATCTTGAAAAGAAAGGCTTGTTAACCCAGTGTCAGGGCTCATTGAAATTTCAGTTAGACACTAATATAGCAGAAGAAGAAGAAAAAACACACACACACACACACCAAGAAATATTTCCATTATTAATACAATAGAAGCTTCTGTAAGAAAGTTGAACAATCTGTAGTTTGTATAACCATTTCAAACCGTATACTATAAGGATGCCATGTTTGGGATAGACAGCTTACTACCTCTAGCAAAGTCCCATCTGCACTTCAAACTTTGAGACATTAAGGGGACTGAGGTCTACATTACCACAATGATGTGATGACTAGGACTTCTATAATAAGATGTACAGACCAATAGGACATGGTAAGTTTAAAGGATAGTGTGGAAAGATAGGAAAAAGTGACATGTTCAATATACGTGGGTTTTGAGAATTGGTGGTATAATGATTTGCACGGGTAAATATATATTTGAAGGAACATGGAATTCTTGGCAACAAATGGCTAGGCCATCAAGAGACTGGACAGTTTAGGTTGAGGACAACTGTTGCGGAGGAGACTGAAATGAGGAATGAGACGTCAGGGCCATCTATGCAGGCAGTACAATCAGCTTTCTGGGGCACCAACATTCAAGGAGTGCTGTGAGCAGGGCCATAGCGAACCTTGCCTCGATGCATCCTGGAGAACGGGGCACATGAGCGTAGCCATGGCTGCTACATGGACATGGTCCTTGACACCAGCAATGGATGATTGCAGCAAGATTATCATTGCTGCTGCAGAAGACTGCCTGCTGCTGTCCTGTTGGCTGATTTGAGCAAAGATTATGGCTGCAGTAGCATTCAAAATCTAGAGGAGGTTGGGAAGGGCTCAAAAATCTGACTCAGAAATGGATAGAGTGGTTGGACCCATAGCGAGAGTCTCTTGCTGATGCTCCTTTCTGGAAACGAAGGGGAAACAGGGTTGTTGCACTCTGAAGGAGCTGGAAACAGGCTGACCTGAGGGAACTGCATGAATGGAGACCTTTGTTGCATGGAGTGTTCCAATGAGGGGAAGTAATCCTGAGTTAGGATTAGACAGCAGAGAGTAGGGCTCATCTTGCTGTCAGTAGAGAGGCGAGTTGGCTTAAACTCAACCCCAGACGCAGTGAAGTGAACTTCATCCAGACACTGTTCAAATCATTTGCTATCCTGATGTATCTCCTGATCTCATTCTGCTGTGGACCTTTGCTCTTTCACTTCCACCACTCTCAGCCACCCCAAAATCTTCATTTCTGCAACTCTGCTCATTTTCTCTTGCTACCAGTTATGGTGTGGAGCTCTCTCTCAGAACTCCTCTTCGGTGCCACATCATTCTCCTCCTTCAAATCCCTACACAAAACCCATCTCTTCCATGCTTATTCCTCGAACCTGAAGCAAAGCTTAAGGCAATGACCCTGTGCCCATCTGTACTAAACAGGATGTACTCAGGCATGGAAGCATCGAGATTGCGCTGCAGGTACATGTGTCTACACCAGCTCAGACTCACAGCACAATCCTATCCGACTTACACCACCGGTGTAACCAGCGGGGAAGGGCAGGAGGCTATGGAGGGGAGGAGAGATTTAAGTTCCCTTTGAATCTCCCTTTGGAGGGAATTTGAATCCCCTTTCCATTCTGGGGCCTCCCGTTTTTGCTGCACTACTGGTTACACCAGTGGTGTAAGTTGGATACGATTGTGCTTTCATGCCTTGTTACAGTTGCATCTCTCCTTGTTCTTCTCTTCTTCCTTTTTTTCACCCCACTTTGAAGCTTAGATTGCAAGTTCCGCAGGGCAAAATAATTATGTATGAGAGACTCCAGAAGGTAATCCAGCCTAAGGTTCTCCTGATCTTTAATTCACCAATTTAGGGTACAATAGTAAATACAGTCTTCGTATACACAGATGAAGCAAAGTTCTCTACTTCCCCCTCCTAATGTCCAATGTAACACTAATCTAACTGCATTGGGGGAAAAAATGATTTCCCCTTTAGAAATCTGTACAACAGAGCACTCTGAATCTTAACCATCACACGTTCTTGTCTTTTTGCGACGTTACTTTTGCAGCCTTTAGCTGCCATCTTGTGGTAGGTTAGCTTCATCTCGGGTACAAATGTACAAACAAGGAACGTGTATTCTTCCCCCATCTGTGCTGTCTTCCACGCCCATGCTCGTAATTGCCGTGCAGCAGCAAAAGTGATTTTACTTCTGTGAGTCTTTGTGTATAGCAAATGGATTTTCATGCAATACCTGCTCATTCATATTAGTAAGTGAAAATGAGGCAGCAAAGCTAGCCAGCTGGGACGGCAGCTCTAATTCTCTCAAAACCAAAGGTGTTCAAAAGAGGATTTTCTTGACTGCGCTAAATGGTTGATCCGTTTTTTTTCCTCCTTAGCCCATAAAATCAGGTGCTCTCGTTAACCTTACAGTTTAAAATAATCACTGACAATTGACAGACATAAAATGGACCTATCGTTTGATTTTGGTTTTTTCTTCTCCTTTATCTTCTGCTGCTGGATTAATACATAGCACTTAACCAGACTCTTTGGATTTTGAAGTGGCTTTGACAACCGCTAATTATCATGGCAATAGCCACACACACACACACACACAAAAAAATAAAAATAAAAATAAATTGCAAGCTTGGTCTGATTTGTTGGTTTCAGAATCTGTAGCTTTAAATAGATTCTCAAAAAAGCAAGTCAGACCAAACACACAGTGCGATAAAAACCATCCTGATTACCTTTCCAGAGACCAAAAAAGTCTCTGAAGAAGTAAGATCCCAACCACAACAATCAAGGGCCCAGATCAATTTGATTTTAATGCTTTTTTACTGTCCTTGCTATTTTAGGAGTTTTTGTCTCTGCATTGTTTATTGTTTGCATTGAATGGTCTACTTTTTCAGACATTCTGGAACATTTAAACTAGAAAAGCCAGGATATAATAAATATTTTAAATGAGTGACAAATATACATGCAAACAAACATGCTTTCTAAAAAGCTGGATGGCAGTCAGCCGAGTGGACCTTCTTAACAAAGAGACAAATCCACAATAGGAAAGCCTCCTGTTCTCTCATTGGGTCAGGTCAGATATAATGGGAAGCCATTGTGTCCCATTATGTGAATGCTTCTTCTAACTCTCCAGAAACCACATGCTCTCCCCGCCCCTTTACTTCCTCAGATCAGGTTCATGATTCTGGTTAATCTATGTCACAATTCATATAAAACCAGGAACGGTGGTTTGATTCTGGCTTCCAAACCAGGAATGTGAAACTACAGTTTTGTTGACTTCACATTCCAGTTTGGAAGCCAGAATTAAAGTATCATTCCCAACATCATACAAGCTACAGAACTATGGTTTAAACGAACCCAGGTGTTGATATCATGGCTCTACGGTGGGGATGGGGATGTAAGGGAAGGGAGAACGCTTGGGAGAGTTAGAAGCTGTGTTTGTGTAGAAAGAAACCATGGATTCCCATTTGCTGTTCTTTGTGGCTCTGGCATGCAGGCACACAGAGCAGAGCCATTTCTGCAGATCTTAGAACAGAGGTGAAACATACCGGTACATAATTGACTTGCATTTACTTTTAGGGAATGGGATGCTTTTCTTTTAATCTCCAATTCATTTGACACAAGATTTCGGGATATGGTTGAGTATGAATAAATAAGCGTACCAGACATACTAGTTTGGCCGGGACAGTCCCGGTTTCCAGGGGGTATACCTGCTACCCTCCAGCAAGCCGGAACTGTCCTGGCACCTCGTCGTGATTCTTTGTCCTGGCTAGTACTTGTTGCTGCTAAATGCACTGTAAGCTTTTCGGGATTGTCCGAGTGGACTCGGATATTCCCGAAGAGCTTGTCAGCTGCGTTCAGCACCTCATGCAGGTGCGCGACAAGTCCCAGAACCTAGCTGGCCGGGATTCATCGCGCACCTACACAAGGCACTGAATACGGCTTCAAAGTCTCCGGAATTGCCCGAATCCACTCGGGTGATTCCGAAGTGCTTCCAGACGAAGTGCTTCCAGGCGCAGGTGCGTGATGAGTCCTAGCCGGCTGGGACGAAGGAGCGAAGAAAAAGAGATGAGAGCACGGCTGTAGCGGGGGCAGTCCTGGCCAACTGCAATGCAGCTGGCTGGCCAGAACAAAGAGGAGGAGGCAGCACACGACAGTGGCGGCATTTCAGCCGACCGCCAGAAGAAAAACCAGGGGGCAATAAGTAAATAAACAAATTCAGCAGTGGTGGCACCCACCATATCTGAAAACCCCATCTGGGGCCCAGACATGCCACCAGAAGGCTCATCTAAGCTCCCACAACAAGAGCTACCTGGTTCCTATAAGGGACCAGGCAGCGGATGAGAAAGTACAATATTTTCTTTACTTACCTTTCCCAGCTGGTCTGGTCCCCAGCCAGCCTGCAGGATGCAGATGATACTGTATCCACGGCCCTGCACCAGACTCGCTGGCCCAGGATAAGATTGGACTGTAAAAATGCCTTCATTTTGGGCATTTATTGAGATCTAAAAAAGGAATGATTATGTTTTGTACTGGTAAGTCTCTGAAGCAAGTTCATGCAAAATTTATTCTAAATTAAAAAAAAAAATTAATAGTTCTTAAGATCAGGGCCACAACCTGAAAGAAAACCAGAAACAAAAATGGGCAAATGAAAAACAGGAAGCTATAGAAAGGCATTACAAAGCAATGGAACATTCAGTGATTAAATCTGAGGGAGGAAATCTTCTATATCACTTCACACAAAATCATAAGCAAGATTGTCCCAATTAGTTTAATGAGACGGAATAGGAAATTATATTTTAATAAACACGTGAAAGTATGCTCTTTGGGGCAAACACAATTATTTTTAATGTGAAGATTCAGTGGTGGAATGTTGTAGCAAACAATCCAGTTTGGTTGTTTAATTCAGCTCAAGGCTAAACTAAACCAATTCACAATTCAATGCAGTCTCAGACTATACGTCTTGGACAACACAGGCATTAATAAATATATAATGCGTTTAAAGGCCCGCTCGTGCCTAAACTAAGGCCAGCAGAGTGAGGCTCTGCCAGTCTAAGAAGTTGCAAACATGCCATAAAGCACTTTGTGGAGGTCCCACGCCGGTCGGGGCAGGGGGAGGGCAGGCAGAGGCAGTGAGGGAGAGGCCATTGGCTGGCCTGGGAGGGGGTTGGGATATCAGCTAAGTTGCACTGATATATATCCTATGCTCTGTCCCAGCCCGGGCTGGCCTTACACGTCCTCCCCAGATGCATGCCAGCTCCAGAGCTGGTGTGCATCTGAGGTGGCCCATTGGGGCCCGCACCGCTTACAATGGTGGAAGGGGGTTAAGTCCCCCCAAGGTGAGCTGGCCCGCAATGGGCCTAGGATGCAGCAGCTGGCCCTTTACACTGGCCACCACATCTTAAGCAGAATCAGGCTGTAAAAATAAAAATAGAATAATACTACTAAATAGCTCATTTTGTCCCTCCAAATATCTACTACCTTGGGCCACATCTACGTTTTCCAGTGCATGGCTTGTGGGATGTTATTCCAGTGTCATTCAGCCCTTACTGTGGTCTCTCAGCAACTCCTATTGCAGTAGCCACCACACTCTCCATACTTTTTCTTCTGAATTGGCAACTGGCAGGCCTCTAGTTGCTGAACCCTAACCAAGAACAGACCTTTCTGTTGATTTTGTTGTTGTTGTTGAATTCTGATCATACCTTGCACATACCGATATCATTAGATGCCAGATTTGACAGTTCCTGTATCACTGTATACAAGCTGTCAGGAGCTCACAACTCCTCTGATGTTCAACTGGATATTTACATGACCAGGCCAGAAATGATAATAGCTCTATCAATGCTAGTGTGGGGCCATCCCAGTTCCGTCCAAGAATTCTTTAAAAAGACTCCTCCCATCTCCACCTTTTTTAATGGAGAGGACTCCTCTCCATAAAAAAAAAAAGGTGGAGATGGGAGGGAGCTGGAATTGATCAAGGCACAGTGCTAGGAAGTAGTCCCTAGAAAGCTGCAAAGGGGGAACTGCTCTAAGGCAACTGGAAAGCAACTCTAACTGCTCCCCTTCATTGTAATTGTAAGGAGGCTGAATGGGCAACTGCACTGAGAGGCAACTGGAAAGCAATTCCAAAACCAGACAAAGGCCCCTTCTTCCTTAAACAGCATGTGTTGGGGAGCGGACTTGGGCTCCTGCTGGTAAATGCCAGAGGTTGGAGTTATGCCTGCTGAGACAAAGGTGACTATTCTCTCACAGAGACCTGCTTACATTAGTACTGGATGAAGTGAGTCTTTGAAGACTCAGAAAGGCATCATAAGAGTCCAGTAATCTCTCCTCACTAGCAAACTAAATATGGCAAGCCCATTTTGATTGTCTCATTATTTCAGGAAGAGTACTGTACTGCCTCATGAAATTTTGGCACCGCCATTTTGAATCTCGTGAGATTTCATGAGATCCAAGATGGCGGCACCCGCAAAAAAGGTAAGTTTTAACACTTTTAAATCGGCGGCGGTGGAGGCTTCCACCGGGCCCGGAAAGCACGGGATCGATCCAGGACTGGAGCCCAGAACCCGGGATGGTCCAGGGCGTTCTGGGACAGATGGTAAGCCTAATCATAAAACTTAACTCTGGCAAGCCCATTTTGATTGTTTCATTAGTCCAGGAAGAGGGAGCAATATTAGGATAGATAGAGCAGTGATCTTAAGATTAAGATCTTAATATGATCTCAGAGGTCTATGACTCCCATTTCTATGGCCAAAGCCCAGGACAAGGTACTTGAGTTTTTCTAACCATAACCAGTATTTTAAATAAGTGAATAAATAATTGAGATGCTCTTTTATAAATAAGAAACCTTTGTAATTTTGCATAGAACTTTTTCTGGAGGTTGCTTCATGGCAGTTTTCCAGCCACGGGATGCAAATTATAGTCATGTCTCCTCTAAGTAAAACTAGCATGAAGATGATGGCTCAGCTGTAATTCACTGCTTGTCACCTATAACAGAAGTGTTGAATATTTCAGGCCTTCAGGGGAATTTTTACATTATGCTTGGCAAATTGCAAAGTGTCACCCAAGACAACATGTAACAGAATAGATTACCACTTGGACAAAGTCAAGAGACAAAAGATCTTTCAGGGTTGTCTTGCCATTGTTAAACCAATGCCATTTTTTTTCTAAAATAAATTTGAGGTAAGAATATATACAAACTTCATTCCACTTAAGTATGTATAAGTCCTGTTAACACCAAAGGGGCTTACAGCCAATCTCAACCTTCCCCCCTCCCACTGGTGCAGCTGCACCCAAAACAGGTGCACTGTATCCAGGGGGAGCAAATCGAGCAGTTTCAGCAGGGAAGGGGATTTAATTCCCCTAACTCCTGCGTAATCATCCAGCTCTGCAATGGGTCTCCATGGATTTAGTCTAGCAACTTCAAAAGCTCAAGTCTGAGGAGAGAAATGGGGCTTTGCCACCAGATCCACCTCTCCCGCCCCCTCGCTGCCTCCCCCGCCATCTTACCTGTCTCGACAGGTCTTTTTGAATCTCTTGACTCAGGCATGAAGGCTCCTTCCTGCCAGTGCTCTGGCAGCCAGAAGCATACTGCGACTGAAGGGTACCCGAAGCAAGGCAGCATGCGGAGCCCCCGCACTCCAAACCTGGAAGTGAGTGGATCGGACTCTGATACACTCACTTCCGGGTTTGGAGTGCAAGGGAGCGCTGCATGCTCTGAGGCGAGCGGGAGGGCCTTCCCCCCCCTTTGCAAGCCTCCAAAGGAGGCTTGGCGCAATGGGGACAGTTGCAGTGCGCAAAAACAGTTGCAGTGCGACGGCTTTTCCCAGCGCGTGTTTTTGCGCACTGCAACTGTCCCCGATGCGCCTTGCATAAGGGGAAATTGTGCCCACCTCGGCATGTGGGGACAAGGATGGCCCACTGGCATGCGGAGCTGGCTGCTCCCCGCTTGGAGCAATGGCCAGGCCATGTGGAATGGCATGTTGTGCTTTACAACAGCCATAAGGGGGCTTACGCTGCTGGAATGTTCGTTCCGGCAGCGTAAGGCCCTAATAGGATTAGGTCAAAATACAAGGAGGCAGAACATTCTAATGTGGCACAAAAGTTTTATTGAAGCAAACACGCTAGTCTGTTCCATGGGTCCTGTCTAAAAACCAGCTTTGTCTTCTGAGCAGGTGGTTTAAAAAAAAAGAAAGAAAGAAAAGGAACCCACCATTGCAGATTTTTGCTCTTCCCTAGTTGTGCTACTGGTACTACACTATGATGGGTATAATTTTTAATAGAAATAAATAAATCTCTTTGATTTCAGTAGGACGTAGATTCTTAAGCCAAATGAGGATTTCACAGATAGATGTCAAAAGTATTCTTGCTAGAAAGCACATGCATAGAGAATTGACTTTGCACAATTATTCTCCTGAAAAAGAATGCCTACTTGAAATGCAATGAAATGCAACTTCCAATAAACATATCGGTGTAGAAGAGGTTTTTTTCCCTTCGTATATTAAGATATATACCCCACCAAATCAACCTTACATAGATTCTTTAAGTCGGTAGCAGTTGAACGATAAAATGCAATTTTCCACAATGTGCTTGGGGTTGTTGCCTTTAAGATAAACTATAAAATCATGGATCTGGAGGAAATCCTTATGCAAGATCTCCAGCATAGTAGTGTGCTACAATTTAGCCTGCTGTTAACGGTAAATTATGATATTTAAGATTAAGAAATACAGTAATATCCTTAATATCACAATTACTCAAAATACAGTAGTACCCTGGTATCCGCGGGGGATTCGTTCCTACCTCGTCTGCAGATAAAATGGAATCCTATACTGAGTACATTATAGGGTTCCCCACACCTCCCCCTGCAGCCTATTACCTTTGGTTATCTTCATTACAATCACGCGAAGGAAAAACGTGTTTTCCTTTAACAAACGCTGTAAGCAGAAAGCGTATAGCAAGATGAGCAGCCAACAGCCTGGAAGGGAGTCTAAGAGCAAACATTAACATCCTGTTTCCTGCTTCCTGTTGGCTCTTAGTCTCCCTTCTAGGCTGCAGGCTGCTCATCTTGCTATAAGCTTTCTGCTTACAGCGTTTGTTAAAGGAAAACATGTTTTTCTTTTGCGTTATTTTAATGAAGATAAACAAAGGTAATGGGGTGCTGGGGGAGGCACGGGGGACATGCGGTGGGGGATTCAGCATCTGCAGATAAGTGAAACTGTGGGTGCCAAATCAGTGGATCCGTGGGGGGGGGGGCTGTATCCCAAACAAATTAGACTGTGAGGAGAAGTAAATTTTGTCAGACAGCCCAATAGGATTCTGCCAGCGCTGGTTGACAATGCATGCTGCCGGAGTGCCAGCGGGAAGACAGGAGCCTTCCCACGTCCACTGAAGGAGCTCAGGCCACTTGCTGGAGCAGATAAGCCTGCACAGGCGGCTGGAGGGAGGTGGGGAGGGGAGAGTGGCATCACGCACTAGCGCGTCACTCTGCACTGGCTCGGTGAATTACCCCCAGCCCCCAGAGCCACGTCACCCCCCTGTACTCACCCCTATCCCGGCGCGTCACTCCCGGAGCCAGCAAGCTGAGCCGTGTCTTCCTCCCCCCCCCGCCACGCACCAGTGATGCCAGTGGGAGGGGTGGAATGGGGGCAGGGAGGAAAGAGGATTGGGTCCGGGAGGGGGGTGGATTTGGCAATGTTGCATGACAAATCCTGACCCCCCCCCTTCCCAAGCCTGATCCACCTTCACGAATCAACTTGGGCTTGTGCCAGAGGTTGAGCTAGCACAGGTCCGAGTTGACCCATAGTGGGGGCTTACCCCCGGGCAAGAGAACACATGTTCCCTTACCCGGAGGACGTCTCCAGTGGCCAAAACTCCTCTGGGGCATACAGTGGAGTCTCTGCTGCTGCTGCTGCATCATTGTGCACGGAGTTACTTAGGATTGGACTCTAAATAGTTGATCCTTAAGAAATGTGAGATGGAAAAAAAAGATGTCATATAAGAAAATTTTAATATAATTTTTATATAAATTTATTTTTTTATTATATGAATGAGACTGTTTAGCATGTCTGTCATGGGAGTCATCATACATGCTGAAATCCTTATATGCATACACCCAATGTGACTTGATTCAAAGTCATCCGATTGTCACAGCGATGGCCTCATTTCCCTCAGATGTAGAGGTGGTTTAGGCCCCTTTCACTCATACGCAGACCCACATATGAGCCACTTCTCCAGATGATAGCCCACCAGCTGCTCTTTGTAAACATTGCAGTTAAATAGGTGTCACTGTTCTTGTGGGTGTTTCCCACTCAATCACCCTCCTTCCCGGAGGGGTGCTGGTTGTGTGAATTGTCTCATTTGGGACCTTTTTAAACCTCTGAGAAGAACATTGGGGGTTGAATGTTCATTTCTCCATTGGACTCAATTCTGGTCAACATTGATTTGGATCCCTCCATATGTGAGGCTTGGGGCAGTTGCTCCTGCCTCCAGACTGGGCCTGCTGCCATGTTTGTGGTTTCCTTGGAGACAACACCACAGAGAAGCAACTCTCTTGTTTCTGTGTGTGTGTTTGGAACCGTAAGGCTTAAGGAACTTTTTTTTTTCTAGTACGTGTTCAGGCTGACAGAATGATTATGCACACAATTCTATCAGTTTTCAAAAAATTTCACAATATAACCTGCCATATGGAAGGGATTGCCATCAAGAAATATTTCCATTGTGAATAGTCAAGATACACCCTCCTTTCTTAATTATTGGGTTTTCAGATGTGTCAGGCTGAATCCATGTTTTAATTGCTCAAGCAAAAGGCTCGGTTTTTTTCACAATCTTGATGGAGAAGGATGCGTTTATTCCACTTCATGGTTCTTTCTCTTTTCCATGTGCTTGAGAATAGTGCTTCATGACCTGTCTAAGGCCCAACGTGTTCCTTTCTTCTTCTTCTTGTTAAAAGTACTCTACTTCAGGGTAGCCACAAACTCAAATTCCCTCTGGCAAAACACAGTGGGCTAAAATAGAAAACAGCAGGGAATTGTAAATATACATTCATGCCTCAAACATGTCAGAAAAGACAACTTTTCTTCAGGCTAAAAATTACCCTTCGACCCACTTCCTAGTTTTATTTATTTACAAACCACTTCTTCGACATCTCCATTTGATATTCTCAGGGGTTCTAACCCTGCAGAAATGGCACGTATTACTACAAACACAACAGAGCAACAATAACTGTGGAACCAAGCAACTGA
The DNA here is from genome assembly GCA_026170595.1 of Plestiodon gilberti rubricaudatus. Taxonomy (NCBI): domain Eukaryota; kingdom Metazoa; phylum Chordata; class Lepidosauria; order Squamata; family Scincidae; genus Plestiodon; species Plestiodon gilberti. Next base: position 82,284,928 of record JANXHW010000004.1, on the reverse strand, counting down.
ACTTAAGTGGGAGGCTAAATTTGTGGTATGTGCTCTCCCCTCTCATATAAATATATGACAACTCCATATATCAAATAATTGGCAAATAATCCTCTGGATTTGCAGGGTCCCTTTGGACGGCTTGTATTGATTTAGACTACGTTTCCTACAGTGTGGCTGAAAAGGTTGGTCCTGGTAAGCAGGACCTGCTTGTTGTAGGCATCACTTCTGTAATCTCCCATAAACAGTTCACATTTGGAGCTCTAATGCTTGTTCTAGACTTGTAAGCAATAGGTACCATTTCTCATCTTAATTTTGTGGGTTGGTCACAGCATAGCATCAACGTTTCTTGAATCAGTCATCTCCAACTTGTCAAAAGCTGGGATGTACCTCAACCTGTAACCTGCAACATGGAGTACAACGAGCCGGTGTGTGAGATATCGATCTCTCTTTTGTACAGCAAGGCGGATCGAGCCCGGGTAGTGGGTTTGAATTCGGCAGACGCCACTGCTGCCGAACCTGTCCCCTTCCCAGTCTCATTCAGCCCTCCTCCCCACCCCCATTGCCACTCCATTCTGCCCACCTCGTCCCCATTCAGCTCACCCCCACCTCTCGCCCACCCCCTATGTGTACTTACTGGGGCCTGCAGGCATCTGGAGTCCACTGTCGCATGGAGCTGGCCTCTTCTTGTTTGCGGCAGCAGCCAGCCCATGCGATCTGGTATGTTGCCTTTTGTGACAGCTGGAGAGTGCTGAGTTCCACCGGAATGCATGCTCATTCTGGTAGTGCTAGGCATCAATAAGATTGAGGTCAAAGTCCCATTGAACATGGTGAGGTTTATCTCTAAGTAAACATGCATAGGATTGAGATGTAAGAGACAGGAGTTGTGAATTAGGTCTTTCCCAGTTTGAATCTCATCTCTGTCATGAACTGTTTGTTTATTTTGGGGGGGGGATTTCTAGACTTCCTTTCCTTAGGTAAACAAGACCTAGCACTCAAGGTGGTTTACAAGATAAAAAATAAAAAATGGATAATAAAAGCAATATTTAAAACCAAAGAAGCTAAAATATTAACACATAGCAAACAAGAATTCATGCAGGGGACACTGATTACCTGCCCCCCAAGATCACCAGGTCCCTCTCTCAGCCTCAGCGGCCCAGCTAAGATATTATAGTAATACCTACCTTACATGGTTGTTGTAAGTACAGCATCAAGGTAATACATGTGAAGTGCTTTGCATACTTGAAGTGTATAATACGATTATTATTTCTTGGTGCCAGCTTGTAGGCTGTGGAGGCTTCCTGATTCCATCTGCTAAAGCCGAACTGCAGGAACTGGATAGGATTACTGCCTCACTAGAATACACTGTGTCCCTGTACTTCTTGGGTGCTCTTTGGGTGCTCTTTGGAAAGTGAGAATGGTGATTACATTGGGCAGTGGGACCTTTGCCAGTCGTGGGGCCCTTGCAAATGTCTGACCTCTTTTGGAACTGGCCAAGCCTTTCTGAAATTTGCTGAAGCGTTCCGCTCTCTTCAAGTCATGACACCTTTCAGCAGACTAACCCCCTGTGGCAATATGCTTACTCCAACTTCTGTGTGCTGTCAGTGCAAATGATTCAGATGAGATGCGGGTTACACACATGCCTCTAATTAGCACTGACAATCGGTACAAGTATGCCTCAAGTTCTCTTCGGCAGTGACCATCAGGTCCCTGCGGGAACAATGTTGTTGCAGTAGTTTGCCTGGTGAGAGAAATGAGTGGTGGCTGAACTACATGCAATCTGGGCTCCACAACTTCCGTAAGGAGTCATTGTGTACTTGTGAAACAGGCAGGGACTGGTTTTGTATCTGTTAAGCAAAAGCAGCCAAGGACTGAGAAATAAGGGAGACAGGTGACAACAGTCATCCAATGGAAGGTGTGCTGGGAGTGTTATTCAAATACTGAAGTCATATGTTTTTTTGTGATTGATCAAGCCTCTCTTTCAGTGCTTCATCTCCAAAACAGGAATAGTGTGTCTCCTTTTCTACATAGTAGTAAGTTAAGGGCCATGGCGGCTTAGTGGTTAAGATGCAGAACTGCAGACCGGGAGGTCAGTAGGACAGTCGTTCGAGACCCAAATGTCGCGTGACGAAGTGAGCTCCCGTCTGCTGTCCCAGTTCCTGCCAACCTAGCAGTTTAAAAGCAAGAAATTGCAAGTAGATAAATAGGTACCGCTGTGGCGGGAAGGTAACAGTGTTCCATTAGTCATGTTGGCCATGTGACAACAGAAGCGTCTTCGGATAGCGCTGGCTCTTCGGCCTTAGAAACGGAGATGAGCACCACACCCTAGAGTCGGACACGACTGGCTTTCAAACGGGATACCTTTACCTTTACCTAATAAGTTAAGCACAGCCTTTACAGAAAATGTTCCTTTGGAAGCACATAGCATATGTGCTCTGGTAGCACATAGCATCGTGATCTATTTATTTAGCAAAGGAACAGATTGAACAAAATGGGGGCACAAAAGCAAGCTCACAGGCATGAACAGGAAGTCCTCCTAAAACAATATCTGTTGTGCATTGCAAATCCCAAACATACTCCCAAGCTAGGTCTGGAAATGACTTTTATTTCAGCTCCCTGCACAGTGCACACACATCTTACCGAGTGATGTATTGATCCTTGTTGGCCCCATTGTCAGTGGCGTATTTGAACTTAATAAGGGGAAGGGAGAAGGGAATAATGGCAACCAGTCGTGTGGCTTTGGATAACCCTAGGAGTGCATGGTAATATGTTGGGACAATCTGTTTAACCTTCTTCAAATGCCTATCTGTGTGCAGCCATGCTCTAGAATTTGAACACACTGCCAGTAACCGTACTTTAGAGAGCAGTATTTTTAGCTTCAGTGTTTCCTCCCCACACTTTAAAAGACAAGGTCAATTGTATGATTCCCCTCATCTCGCTATTAAATTGGGTTACAAGCGATGACCTTTGCCACTGCTTTCATCCAGAATTGTGCACCGAAAGAGCTTCTCGCTGTTTGGAGCTCACAGACCATAGCCTTTACACTTCTCATCTTGGCTGTTCTTATGCAGCCAGCGATCCTTGCTTCTGACCCCACTTCAGTTTCTTTCTATTCCCTCTCTGCCCACAGTTTGCCAGTAAGGGGTAGCTTGAGAAACTTGAACAGTGGAGCAAAAGAAGGTTGCAAAGAAGGCAGAAGGAACCTCCTCATTTCTCAGCGAGTTTTCTTCTTTCTTCTTCCTCTGTGGATCAGTTACTTTCTATTGTACTTCAGTGTACACGTTCTGCTCCATTATGTCTTTTCCCTTGCCCTCTTCCTCTAGGATCTCGAACAAATGTGTGCCTGACATTGCCCAACGTGGCAAACTGTTGCTAAAAAAAAAGTTATCATGTTGATAGAGTACCATTATAGAGCATGGTTGATGGAGAAACTACACCATATTTTCATTGTTGCACAGTTGTCATGGCAATGGTACCAAATAATTTTCTTCTAGTGCTGTAGACGTTTGACAAAGGGTGCAAGTTAGAGCTGTTAAAATAAATGGGAACTTGACCATTTGATTTCAGCGGGAACCATTTATTCACTCATCTCGTAAGAATAAAGGGTGTCTTAAACATTTTAAAATATGCATTCTCTCCCTTACTAAAATGTTTGCTAATCCTTATAAAAGTAATCAATCATATTTAGTGTTTGAGTACTTTTCCGAAGTGCTGGAAATTCTTCACAAGAAGAATCTTCTTCAGTAAGAACAACTCTACTTGGTAGCGCAATCCTGCGCAACACGAGGGCAGTGGAACGAGCGTTCCACCACCCTAAGCCGTTGCAAAAGTGCCGTAAGGCTAGGCTTACCAGATCTCCAACTGGGACAGAGTGCTAGACCTTTAGAAGAAGGAATGTGGGCAGGTGTAGCTTGTTAAACCTTTGAGCACAATCCTAGGCATGTGCTTCTGAGTAGACATGCCTAGGATTGTGCTCTAAGGTTTAACAAGCTACACCTGCCCACATTTCTTCTCCTAAAGGTCTAGCACTCTGTCCCGGTTGGAGATCTGGTAAGCCTACGTAAGGCACTTTTTCGACGACTCAAGAACAAGGAAGGCTGGCACAAGGCCGGCCTCCCCTGCTCTTGAGTTGTCGAATAAGTGAGTCTCTGCCAATGGAGACCTTGCCTGCCCGTCGCCAGACCCAGGTAATGATCCAGCCGACGGCGGGGGGCAGTTCAGCAGCAAATGATGGGGGCTGATAGGCCCAGCCGGGCCAGGTGGGGGCGGGGGACAGCCTCGGCCATATCCTGACCCCCGCCGCTCGGCTGGGCCTTTACACGGCCTCCTCTTACTTCCGCCAGTGATTTCGCTGGCGGATATCTGAGGAGGCTGATAGGGCCTGGCCTCGGTTACACTCGGGGAAGGGGACGAGTGTCTCCTTCCCCGAGTAGACTTTCCCCCGGGTGGGAGGCTGCCTGTGGCAGAGCACGAAATTTGATGGGCGGCCTGAGCCGCCCGGCGGATCCTTTGGCAGGATTGGGCTGTGTGTCTCCCTGTTACAGATGCAGGACTGAGACAAGGAGATTGTAACTTGTCTAACATCATCCAGCAAGTTCATGGTTGAAGTGAGAACTGAATTGGGACTCATGCTCATGCTTAAAGCCACTGCGTTATACCAGCAAAGTTTCCTAAACTTATTGGAACGTCTGATAAATTGTAGCATTAAAAATATTTCCCTATTTGCTCACAGAAAATTGTATTTGCATCTAAAAATCGAAGCCCCCATAATTGCTTAAACTGGCAAATAGCAATGCTTCCTGCTTGACCACAGGCAGCATGTTGTAATAATTCCACATGTGCAGACTTCCTAGTCACTCTTGGCTGAAATTCAGGATATGTATTTCTTATCTTGGCATACTAGAGTAGAACTTGCTTTGAAGTACAAACTTTTAAAGTAAATTCTTAAATTTATCGTCAGACCAGCATTTCTCAAACTGTAGTTTGGGACCCACTTGGTAGGTTGCGATCCAATTTCTGAGTCCTGCAGAGCCTCCAATGAAAACAAGGATGATGGAAAGATCAGATAATTACCTCAACTCCTGAGGCCATTCAAAAATCAGATAGCTGCTAATTGCCCTGCAAACAGCTGAGCTCCTGCAGTTTGCAAGCTTGTGTATATATAGGGAGATACTGTAAATGTTTGAGCGTCTTTTTTATTGTGTGTTTTTTCCCGTCAATGACAGGTAGTGGGGGCAGGTGTAGGCTGGGTCACATAACTAATAGCCCAATCCTATCCAAAGCCCCATGCTCAGATGCAGCACACCGGGGCAGGCTCTGCTGTATCCAGCACGGGACCAGAGGTCTCCTCGAGGGAAGGGGATGATAGTTGCCCTATGGCACCATTCAATTATTTTGACATAGGAGTCTGACTTTCCTATGGCAATTATTAAGTGTGCACATAATATTATAATAATAACCCCACCTCACCCCAAAATGTCCTGGCCTGCATCTGTGCTTTTTATAGTAATTTGATCTGCAGGTGAAGGTGCTCAAGGCATAGAGACAACATATTTTCACCTGCTAATCGCTATAGCTCAGACTTCTGCTCAAGTCACAGCCCTAGGGGCTGGTTTGAGCACCGGCATCCCTAGAGACATAGCATCAGCATCTCCCCTATTCTTTGAAAACGTGCAATGCAGGGTGGCAAGTAAATTAGTGGGTACCGTGTTGTGTGAAATTTTCCAGAATCTGCAGCCAAGATCAATCTGATTGTAGCAGAAGTACTTGCTTGTTTTCTTTTTGCCTTTCTCCATCTGTCAACAGTTTAAAGTTCACTTCTCTTTGCATTCTCATAATTTCTATAAGGGTCATGCTACATCTTGTGAACTAGGAATGTGATGGTGCTAACCAGCTCCTGAAGATTAGCATGAAAGAAAACACATCCTAATTCTCCTAAGGCAGTGGTCTTCAACTTGTCCAGACCCACCTCATGTCCTGCAATGTGGGACCAATAAGAACATAAGAAGAGCCTTGCTGGATCAGGCCAAAGGCCCATCTAGTCCAGCTTCCTGTATCTTACAGTGGCCCCACCAGATGCCTCCAAGAGCACACAGACAACGATACCTGTTTCCTGTTGTCACTCCCTTGCACCTGTCACTCCCTTGCACCTGGCACAATCTTCAGGAGCTAGTGGGTGAGAGGAGCAGGCAAGAGAGGGGCCATGCGGCCACAGTTCTTCCTACATTTCCTGCCTTGTGGTGGCTATTCAGCATGTGCTGCTGTTGTATCATTATTTCCTTCCAGGCCAATTGGACAGAGAGTAGGGCAGGCAATGTCATGGCACCAGCATACACTAGATTCTAAAAGTCAGAGGGAGAGAATGAGGAAGTGATACAAGACAAGGGAGAGCAGAGAGAGGGGGGAACAGATGTGTACAGGGAAGATCAAGAGGGCCCAATGAAGCAACTCCTCCAAAGCTAAAGTCTCCGGCAGGGTTTACCTCATCTTGGACCCCTAGCCCTGGCTGCTGTTCAAGTACTGCAGGTCTGAGCCTCAAAACAAAATGAAGGCAACAGCACTGCTGCAGCCCACCTAAGGTTGGATGATGACCCCTTCTGGGTCCCAAGCTACCTGTTGAAAACCTCTGTCCTAAGTAATTGAACCAATTAAACAAAACAAGATGAAATTCCTTCAAATTATTGACAGACTTATCTTTCTAGTCCCATGATGGCGAACCTATGACACGTGTGTCACAGGTGACACGCGAGGCCATTTTGGGTGACACGCCAGCGTTTCCCCCAGGGCCCCGACACACCTTATATTTTCACAAAAGTGTTACAGGCTTGTCTTAAACATTTAGGGCAGGGATTTTGGCAGACCTCTTTCAAATTATTCTCTAGTAAAACTCAGCAACCAAAAAGTCACTAATTGATGTTAAATAAAATGCAACATGTTCTATAGTTGTTTTCAGTTCAGTTCAATTCAAAATTACTATTCAACGTAGCAATAGTCAAAGTACTATTAAAAGTTTGGGGGGACGACACACCAACAGAGTCAAGTTAGGCATTTTCAAAATCTTTGACACACCCAGCCCAAATGGTTCGCCATCACTGTTCTAGTCCATATCTAAATTGCAATGGAAAATGATGCCATTCTCATATCCTATGCTCTATTGTGCAGTTCCTTTTGTTTTATAATACAGAGACACGGGTTGAGAAGGGGAAAATGGTAACCCCTCTGGAATCTGCTACATGAAAGAACTGCTTGATATTGCTTCACAATAAGGCCATCTCCACTTTGTCTTAAATGGTGTACAAAGGAAAGGCTTTAAAATGCACCACATCATTAACTGATAGCCTGATCCTGCGTAACTCTAGGCTGACGGAATGAGTGCTCTGCTGGCCTAAGGTGTCGTGAAAATGCCGTAAGGCACTTTCATGGCACCTCATGTATAAGCAGCGCTGGTGCGGAGGCCAGTACCACTCTCACCGCCGCCCTCTGCTTCCCACGTTGCCAGACACAGGTAAGCCCTGCACTGGATGGCGGGACGGCGTGGGGAGGATGGACTGAGGTGGCAGGGGAGGGGGCGATTGGTCGGTCCAGCTAGGGAGGGGGTGGAATTATTGGTGGCATGCTCTGACGTATCCCAACCCCCAACCCGGGCCGGGCCAGCCTTGCACGTCCTCCCCGGATGTGCGCCAGCTAAATAATAATAATAATAATAATAATAATAATAATAATAATATACAGTATTTATATACCGCCTATTCCTTAGTCTTGCAGTCTTGGTTTGGGTTAGGGTCTGGGACTGAGAGGCATTCACTGGTGGACACCAAATGTTTGAACCTCTGCTTCCTCCTACATTCAACAAGATGGCTACTGACGTACTCTCTTCTAAAATCTGCCCAACAAAGAGTTAATGATAATTTCCACTGATAAATGATAAATCCCAATGATAAATCAGGGCTCTTTTATTTGATTGGAGAAGTATTTGGTGGGTTGGTGTTTTAAGAAGGCCCAAAATCTCTTATAAAAGTCTTGGTTAACCTACTCTTGGAATAATAATGATGTCCCTAAATAATTTTAAAATGATTCATTAGGTTCTCAGAGATGGCTGTGTGCTGGAATTCCGTGTCTTAGGGGACTCAAAATGCTCCTTTAATTCAGCTTCTCTCCTCAGAGAACCGTAACATCTGCATTTATATAGCACCTTCTCTCCCAGAGAAACCTAAAGCACTCTGCAGATATCAATAAATTATACATTCACAGGAATTACTCTGACCAGTTGTGAAAAGCAGGCCTAAGCATCTTAATATAAAAGGAATATGACATGTTTCATTTTCTTGTTGCATTCTTTCTGAGAGAGAGGAAGGGAGGAAGAGAGACAGAGCAGGGCCTTGCAACCTCTATCTTTTTAGCACTCAGAATAGATTTATTTTCTGGAGTCACACAAATTCAGACTTTTGTTTTTGTTCTTACATTGCCAGGGATGTGAAAAGTGCTATACAAGGGTGGAACAATGTGCCAGGCAAATAACAGGCTGCTAAACACTAGAGAAAGAATGGAATTGTTAAGTGCACAAATCATCAAAACAAATCATCCTTGTAGCAGAAGCGCATCAGGTCAAAATATTTCGCAGGGACGGTTGATTGACGGATGAGCTACAAACAAGTCAAGTAAGTCATTGTGGGCTTTTTCAACATATCACCCTGATTTGTACTACATGCTGTTTAAAAACAAAGGAAAACACACACAAAGGGGTTAGAAACTACATATTGGCTCCTCCCCCAATTACATCCACTCACAGCCCAATCCTGCCTAATATTACGCCCTGTGATGCAGCAACGCTGGTGCAGCCAACGCTGCATCTAAGGCGCAAAGAGGCACGCTGGAGGTCACCTCAGGGGAAAGGAATATTTGTTCCCTTACCCCAGGTAAAGCCCCAGCCGGGAGGCCTGTGTCAGGAGAAACGGGCCTGGAAGTGTGATAAGATACAGCACATGCTGCTGCGGTTGATCCCACCCCTTCCTAGGCCCAGTCCACCCTCCCCCTCCCCTGAAATGTCCCTGGAACGGCCTCCCCCACCCCTGCTCTGCATGGCCCACCTGCAGCTTACCAGTGCCACGTACCATCCAGATCCGGTCCGCTGGCGTAGGCCTCTGCGCCAGCCTGGGGGTGGCGCAACTACCTTACGGCAGCTTTTGCAATGGTACTGGGCCGGTGCAATCATCCTATCCCGGCCTAGCAGCTGTGTAGGATTCCACCCTTAGCATGTATTCTGACATCATCATAAGCCCTAAGTAGCCTTCATCGTACAGCACGTCCTGGAGTATGCCAGCAAGCATTGCCCCCATCATGCTCCAAAGTCCGGCCCCCTCACTTAGGCATTTGTCAGAAGAAGTGACAAACGCTTATATAGGGAGAGATCCTTCCCATGATTAGGGAAGCTGCTCAGCATCGCTAATCCTAAGTAAGGATCTCTCCTCACATAAGCCTTTGTTGCTTCAGACAAATGTTGTAAGCATAGGTGGGGGCAGCATTCACTTGTGTATATCACCGCACATTCGCAGTAATGGCTGGACAGGGCAATTATGTCGAGTATTTTCCCACCTGCCAGAGATGTGAACAAGAGTGGGAAAACACTTGGTTTAATGCTGACATAATGATGTAGCAACATTGGCAAGGAGGGAACTCGGCACAGAGCTATTGTTGATAATATGCAGTTCTGTGTTCAGGATTGTTTCACACATTACACAAAGGCAACGTTGCCTGGCCTACTTAGAAGCGGCTGAGCCGATGAAGAAGGCGCGGCTCGGCCTGCCTGCTGGTGCAGCACATCACCCTCTCCTGGTATGTGGGCCATGGTGTGAATACCCGGGGGGGGGGAGGTTGACGCGGCTGTGGGGGTGGGTGACACGCCTGGGGGGTGTCGGGGGTGACACGCCTGTGGGGGGGGTTGATGCGCCAAGCCGGCCAACCCCTCGCCCAGGGTAATGCGCCGGCTCGTGACGCTGCTGCCCCAGCCTATACTCAACTGGGAACTGTAGCCAATTGCGCCTTCCTGATGAATGTACCCTGTATGACCAATACCACTACAGTACATGTGCTTGTTCTATTCATAAAAAACCTTAGGTATATGCCTAAAAAAATGTGATGTGAAAAGTAATTCTAATGCATGTACAGTTGGACCTCACTATCCAAGGGGGAACCGTTCTGAACCCTCCTGCAGATAGCAAAGATTCACGGATACCGGGGGGCCCATTAAAAAGCCTTTAAAAAGAAAAAGCCCCCAAACGCCATTTTACCTTTTTAAAAGCCAAACCGCTGCGTTGTCAAGCCTCCACAAGGCTTCTTGAAGCTTCCCGATCCACTTCAGGGTTGTGCGGAGGCTCTTCCCCCCCCCCAGCGTTGTCCCAGGGTGCATTCAGGGTGCATGTGGCGTTGATAAAAGGTTGTGGGTTGGTGTGCATGCACCCCCAATGCACACCATCAATGTTGTATGCTTGAGGGTGCACCCTTTGAGTGGTGCATTGTGTGTGTGTGTGTGTGTGTGTGTGTGTGTGTGTGTGTGTGTGTGTGTGATATGACACATGCTGGCAGGGGTAGGGGGATGGGTGGTGGAATTGGGGGGCAGCAGAATTGGGGAGTAGGTTCAGGTGGCAGCTTGCCTTGGACTGCCCCTGTTGGGAAGAGATCTTCCCCATGGTTAGAAATGCTAGACACCCATGTTCCAAAGGACAAGGAGAATCTCTCCTTGGGTACAGCATTTACCTCTATAGACAAATACTGCACCTAGGGAGAGCAGGGGGCAGATGGACCATGGAGCTCATTGATGTGGGCAGCACTTGCCAGTGTGCTACTGTTCCCCCTATAATCCTGAACACTGACCATGCTTTCACTAATGCGTGAAGAAGGTTTTCTTACAGCTATGACCCAGTTCTGAATGGGTGATCATTTCTGCCCATTTTCTTACTTTTCAATCCCCCCAAATTATGGAAACAGACGCATTTGGGGGAGCTGTCATTTTTCAGCTTGGTTATAATTTTCAACAGTATAACAGATTGACTTGCTAACCAAGACCTCAGTGAAAATTTAAAATGAAGTTGTACTCTTTTTGTGCGAGAGCAGTAGGGAGGGTGAAAATGGCTAGGCAATCAGTATCTGACATTTGTCTTTACGTCCCTGGAGATCTGAAAATTGTAGGAATTATACTAGCAAAATTTACAAAGGCCCTTGACACACTGCTTGGGAGGGGAGAGAAACCTGTCAGGTGGTGGGGAAAAAAAATTCCCCTGGCTTTGTGCCAAACGTTCTTTGCTATCGGTCTATTCTGACAGGCAGCGCAATCCTGAAGATGCTGCCGGAGCAAGCGCTCCGGCGCCGGGAGAATCTCGAACATGCCGTAAAGCACATTCGCAATGCCTCAAGAGAAAGGGAGGCTGGACCAGAGGCCGGCCTCCGTTGCCGGAGCGCCCCTGTGGCTGCCGGACGAGGTAACCCGGAATCTGGCGGGCGCGGGGGCATTTCACCGGGCAAGGGAGTGGGGCCATTGGCCCAGCCAGCCCATGAGGGGGAGGGGGATGGTCTCGGCCATATCCTGGCCCCCTCCAGGCGGTTAGGTTGTTACACGGCCTCCTCTGACTTCCACCAGCAATTTTGCTGGCAGAAATCCGAGGAGGCCGATAGGTGGATTGCGCTGATAGTTTCTCTGTCTCGGAAAGCTGCCCAACATGCAGGAAGTGAAGCCGTCTCTATCACCAAGAAAGTGTTTAGGAAAACCTTACTTGCTACATATCGGCATGTCTGAGGGACCGCCTTCTCCCATACATTCCGGCCCGCTCTCTTAGGTCATCTGAGGGGGCTCTCCTGCGTGTACCACCTCTATCGCAAGTTAGGGGAGTGGCAACACGTGGGCGAGCCTTCTCTGCTGTGGCGCCACAACTGTGGAACTCCCTGCCAGGGGATCTGAGAACCACCCCCTCCCTCATGACTTTTCGGCGAGGGCTCAAAACGTTTTTGTTTCATCTAGCGTTTGGGTGATGGGTTGTCGTCTGCCTCCTGTGTCTCAAGATGCTCTGCCATGCTGCTTTTGTGCTCCATACTGTTCCCCCCCCCCCGTGGATTTTATTGTTTTTAAATTAAGTATGTATTGTTTTAAACTTATTTCTGTATTTTAAACTATGTTTTTTAATTTTTGTTGTAAGCCGCCTTGGGCATTTGCCTCGGCATAGGATAAGGCGGGATTTTTAAATAATAAATAAATAATAAATGTCCAGAGCCCAACAGAAGAAAAGCTTTCAGTGTTAGCAGGAAGTACCCAGTGCATGGCCTCCTATGGCTTCTGAACTCTGTTTACTTTGACTGGGGAGGGGTGACAGTTTCTTTTGTTTGTGTTTTTAGTGAGATGAAGGCAGTAAGAAAGGGGTATCCTTGCCCTAGAAATTCATTCTGCTCTCAGCTCTGCTAAACAGGTTTTGTAAGAGGTTTTTTTTTTTTTAGGGCTTCAGTGTTGGGTTGAAAACAAGAAGCATGCCTCTCTTACATTCTTTAAAAACTACAGTCTCCAGCCTACTCTCACCTACTCGAAAGGTTATGCTAAGCAGGGTACAGCGTAAAGCTGTGTATATGTAGAACTTTGGGTTTGAGAAAAGTACTGTAGTGTTGTCCTTATCATAAGATTGCAGAACCAATGCAGAGATATAATGCATGCAGGATGAATGGTCATTTCTATGTCAATTCAAATTTTATGTGTGGTGAAGGTGGAAAGGCAGGTGCTTCTGTGTGGGTGTTTCCTTGCCATATACTTGCAAGGAATATACTTGATATACTTGCGCACACGCACGCGCGCACTCACTCACTCACACACACACACACACACACACACACATGAGTCCTCTGTTTACTCCAGGGTTCCGTTCCTGAAGGAACTGTCGCTAAAAAAAAGTGTAAAATGAACCTATGGTCCAATCCTAAAGGCAGCTTGCACCATCGGAACCAGTGTTGCTAAAGGTGACATGCCGGAGCGCACAGCTTGGCTGCTGCCACAAGCGGCAAGCTCTGCATGCCAGCGGCCACCGGATGTTCACCAGTATGGGTATATGTGCAGTGGGAGGGAGGTGGGTGGTGGGTGGAACAGGGCAGCGATGGGGTGGGGAGGAAGGTGGATCAGGACGGGGAAGGGGGGGATTCAGCAGCAGCAGCATCCACTGAATCTTAACCCCCTTCCCAGCCTTGAACCCCCAACCGGGGTCCATGCAGACGTGCACCAGCGATATCGCTGGTGCAGATCCACATAGACCCGGCAGCCTGGCATGGGCTTACCCATGGGGTTAGGATTCAGTGGATGCTGCAGCAAGGGAACAAATATTCCCTTATCCTGAGGAGGCCTCCAAAGGCCGAAACTCCCCTATGCGATACAGTGGGTGCTTTGTTGGTACGGCTGCATCACCAAGCAGGGAGTTAATTATGATTGGGCTGCTAATTATATAATTTAAGTCAATGGCAAGTCATTGAGTTACATTCCAGGCCCCTCTCAAAATTGACATTGCTATAACATGTATTTAAAGTGGTGAAATGAATGCTATGAATGCTTCCCTCCCACGGGCACTGCACTCAGCCTGGGATGGAATGTCCTCTCCCACAGCCGAGCTCTCATGTTCCTGGCTCCCATGTGTTTGTCTCTCCCCTCATTCCCTGTTTGGTGGTGGTGCCACCAAGCAAGGCGAGGGCATTGTATGGGCATGCTTCTCAGTGTAGGTGGCCCCCATCCAGCCCCTGGTCTTCCCAATGACTTTCCACTGCTTTCTCCATCTCTCTTGTCGGGCAGCTTCTCCTTTGAGGCGTACTCCCTGGACCATTTTCTTGCCCCTCCATCTCCTGAAGGCACTCTCCTGACCTCCCTCACTGGCAGTGATGGGGATAGCTCTCATATCTGATAGGCTGTTCTGGGTCTTTACATCATATCCAGTATTTATAGTTGTGCAGTTTTGATTGCTTTTATAGTATTTCATATTTTTGGTCTTCTGGTTGCTGTCCGGGCCCCGACCTGCCGGCTCCGCCAGATGGGGCCCAGACGAACCAGGGAGGCGGAAGGATCCAACAATCGGTGCTGTTGGCATGGAAATGGGACCACCTGGCGAAGCCGCCCCACGCACTGCCATGAGCGGCTGGGGGAGCCAGGCCCGATGAGGCCCGGCCTGCTGAAAGCACCTCCCCTCACCCTGCCACGACTCAGCCACGGGACTGCTTCAACCCCAGTGGCCAAACAGCTGACTTCCTGCCAGCATGGGCCAGAACCTGCGAGCAAGGCAGCTGGGACTGAGGCGATGCCTCGCAGGATCAGGGCCTTTGAGGGAGGAGGAGGTAGGGGACCAGAGGATTCCTTGCAGGATCAGACACTTGGAGCACTGGAGGTGATACATGGGAGGGGCTTCCAGTATATAAGTTCTCATGCCCTGCCAATGAGGAGACTCAGTTTAGGGTAGGCAGTTGAGCTGTGAAGATGGCTGTCCTGCCTGTGACCCAAACTTACACTAGAGGAGACCAATGGAAGGCTGGAGGGTGCTGTAAACCCCCGTTCCCTAGTCCTACATCTGAGGTCTTGGGAAGCATGTGCTTCGTGGGTGACGCCAGCTGAAGGACACCCATCCCCGGGGTGCTGACAGTGGCAAAACCATTATTATTGTGAATCACTGCAAAACAAACCATTGTTGTTGTGGGTTGCTGCTGTCCCCATGGTGTTCCCACTTGCTTTCAGCAAACAGGAAGAGGATCAGCGAGTTGAGTGAAGCAGCTTGATGAGCAGCAGGCTGGGGGGGGGGGCAGATGCAGGGTCCAGGGCACTCCTCATCAGTTCCCCACTGCCCCCAACTCACTGCTCGATATGAGCATTTCAGTCAGCATCATGACGAATGGGCCAGCTCTGCAGGCAATCGGCATCTCTGGATTACAATCCTAAACACGCTTACTAAGGAGTAAGTCCTATTGAACTCAGTGAGACTGACTTCTGAGTCAACATGTTTATAGTAGTTATCCATCCATCCATCCATCAGGACATGATGAAATGTAAAAGGCTGGATCTTTGGTGCTGTTTCCCTGATCAGCCTGCTGATTTCAGTTTTTGAAGGGGTGAGATGTGGAGATGGCCTGATTGCTTTAAATACTGAAATGGCCCTCACATTTCTAATTTGAACCAGAGTGATTAGCAATCCTTCAGAGCTGAAAAAGAAACTGTAATCTGGTGCAGAGAAGGCTTAACCCTATGTAGATTTTCATGGCACATTGCTATGCATAGAGAAGTAATATTTATGGGGTTTTTTGCCATGTGAAATCAGCTCTTAAACTAGAAGAAATAAAGCGAGTTCTTACACTAGTCCGTTGAGATTCCTGTAGCTTTGATCCTACCGGTATTTTGATCCTACGGTATACCACTTGGATCGCCCGCTTTCCATACCGGTAGGATCAAAGCTACAGGAATCTCAACGGACTAGTGTAAGAACTCGCTTTATTTCTTCTAGTTTAAGAGCTGATTTCACATGGCAAAACCCCCCATAAATATTACTTATCTATGCAAGGCTTAACCCTATCCAGACCAATGGCTTTGAGAGAGTGTGTCTGTTTCTTCACTAGCTTAATCAAGTCTAGGAAGCTATTTCTTCTGGGTGTTCTGCAGTTCAGTGGTCAGTTTAACACACTGGGTTTTAAAGACACATCTATTTGAGGAGGGATGAGCAGTTTCTTTACTAATTGTGTATAGGTTTTGTTTTAGTGCTGCTTTCATGGTTTTATTTTTCTGCTATTCGATGTTTTAATCCACTCCAATGTATCATGTTAGTTGGGTTTAATGTTGTTGTATTTGTTTTTATATTTTGCTTTTAGTTATTTTAAATTGTTTTATTATGTTGTATGCCACTTTGAGCAGGTTAAAAAAAAGTGGGATAGAATTTTTAAATAAATAAATACATACCTTTCAAAGTTGAGGAAGTATAATATACGTGTACACTGGCAGTGGCGTTGCTAGGTCAAAATCTACTGGGGACACACCCTCGAATTGGCGCTCCCCCATTTTTTGCCCCCTCTTTCCCCCCCTCCCGGCTTTTCCCGCACTTTTTTACTGTGTTGAATGCCCCCAGCAGCGCCCCCCCCCGGGCAGCAGCTGCTTCCATGTGGGTGAAAACAAACATTTAAAATCCTTGGGGGGGGGTTATCGCCCGGGCGCAGGGCGAAGAAAGCATTGCAATTTAAACAGCCATGAAAGATGCCCTTTCTTCCCTCCTCTCCCCCTCCTCCGATTTACTCCGCCGCCGCCACCTCCTCCTGCTTGTCTCTGTGTGTGTCTCTCCCTCCCAGGACGCGAAGAAAGCAAGCCATATGATGCGTGCGAAGACTCGGTCGGCCGGGTAAACTAAACTCGGTCGGCTGCTAAACATGCCGACGACTCGGGCGATGCGATGAGGAAGTTCAAATGCCTCTCTAGGAGGCGCCTCCACTCCAGTCTCGCTGGTGACTAGGGAGACGCCTCCTAGAGAGGCACTTGTACTTCCTCGTCGTGTCGCCGAGTCGTCTGCATAGATGGCTTTAAAAATGCACCACATCATGCACCCTTTGGCGCCCTCCAGAAGCTGGCACCTGGGGCCCAAGGTCACATGGCACCCTATCAAACGACGCTACTGTACACTGGCGTTGCTAGAGGTGGGGCAGAATGGTAAGTCTTGCACAGCGATAACTGCTCTATTCCATGGTGGCCCCGCCCACTCGCTGTCAGAACCAGTCAAACGGTGAAACAGCGAGTGGGCGGGGTCAACATGGAACGGAGCGGTTACCGCTGTGCAAGATTACCGTTCCACCCCACCTCTAACGACAGCAGTGAGGGGGTTGTAGCGAAGGCAACTGCCTTTGCTGCCGGACTGGCTCCAACGGTAAGTAAAAAAAAAACATATAGAAGAAAGAACAAGAGCAATTATTAGAAGTTGAAATAAGAAACACTTCTTTTTTTTCTCTATCAATAGACTTACCAGATTTCCCCTCCTTAAACCGGGACACACCCCACAATTAATTAATTAATTAAAATTAATTAATTAAAATTAATTTAAAAATTAATAAAAATTAAAAATCAATTTAAGATTAAAAAGTTAATAGGGGATTGCCACGCGAAACGCCCCCTATTGCCGCAATTTTATTTATTTATTTATTTAAGCCACGAGCTAAACAAATAAATAAATAAGAAGCTTAAAAAACCAAGGGGGCGCGAAGCCGCAATTTTATTTATTTATTTAAACATTAAAATGCCGGCTGGGCCGCACTCACCCAGCTCGTCCTCTCTCGCTCCCAGAGCAGCGAGAGCAGGCGATCCGCCACTCTCACCGGCTGTCGTCGCTCCGAGAGAGCAGGGCCGGCCTGCTTGCAGCCGCACCGTCGCTCGCCACCTCCTCTTCTTCACCGCCACCTCCTTGCCTCCGCACCACCTGGTTGTGTGCATGCGTAAGGCTCGCAAAAGCCACACGCATGCGCACAAGCGGCCCGGGAGGCAGCGGCCATGTTTTTAACATGGCGACTGCCATGTTTTTTTAAAAAATAATATTTTTAATTTTATTTTTGCTGTGGGCCCCCCGGGATCCGCCCAGGGCGAACTCCAAATACCTGGACTGTCCCGGCGAAACCAGGACGAATGGTAAGCCTATCTATCAAGCCCTTCCTGGCATCCGTTACCCAGTGGGGGCTTGCCTGGGAGGGAGCCAGGGCAAGCCCCCTTTTGTGCCAGAACCAAATTCAGAGACATCTGAGGCTGACTCAAAATAGGGTGCAGCTTTTCCAGTGGCGGGTGTTTGTCTTTTAAAACACCTCCAACTGCAAATTTGGTTCATCGCTATTTGTAACAGGATGCCATGGAAGTTCTTGCAAGTGTATTCCTATCCAGATGGTAAATGTTGGTGAATGTGCCTGGGAGGCAGCTATTCTATAATACCTAGAGATCAATGGTGAGACAAAGTTGTATTAAACCTTTTTTAAAGTAAACTATTTTATGCTTGGTTTATTAAGACACCTGGCTTCGGAAGCCAATGCAAGACAAACTATTACAGAGTAAATTAATACAAGATGCACCAGCTGGAGAAGAATTTCTGCCATGTGCTCTGTCAATGTTCCTTGGGGTAAGAATAGGGTTGTCACAAGTGTGTCCCCATTTTCATCTGTGAAATGTTGAAGGGTATGTAGTTGCCAAGCTGCAGGATGAGCATGCAAGTGGCAGCCCTATGCCGCAGAAGGAAAAAGCTAGCTTAAAATGAAGCTGAAAACACTTCTTAAGAAATGCCCTTTGAGTTCGACATCCAACTCACAAGGAGTGAACTGGGACCAGGAGAAGATTGCCAGGGATGGAGGAGATGACTAACCAAAAGTCAGCTGAAACTATAGCAACTTTATCAGCGAACGCAGCTTGGAACATCACTCTTGTTGCAGCATAATTAATTATGGCAGTTGTGGATTTATTTATATATGCCAATGGTACTCAAAGTTCTCTCTGCAAGACAGGGAGAAATTTGAGTAGTTGCATGGGCATGGACAGTGGCGGTGGGCGGCGGTGAGCCCCGGAATCTCTGCTGGCGCTGGGAAACAAAGTGATTTGTGCACTTTCCGGGGTCCTGGAGCCCTCCGGAGGGTTTGGGGATGCCTGCGCTCCCTTCTGCAGGCTTCCTTGAGCTTCAGATCGCCACACCACTTCAGATCGCCGTTTCACAAAAACCGGAAGAGATCATAAATCACTGCGGAGCAGCAATCTGAGGCTTGGGGAGGCCAGGCCTCCCCGAACCCACCAGAGGGCTCCAGGACCCCCAGTAATCAAATCACCTATTAAAACTTTTTTCACGGCAGCAATCCCCAGGATCACCCTTAAGGTGACAAGGGACAGAATCCAGTTCTCCTGGTGTGTCCAGTTTGAGAACCGCTGATATATGCCATTCACACATATTAGGGGGTTATGAGCAATTATAGTATATTTCCTCTGTCTGCCATAGCAGAAATACAGAGGCCTGGGTTTTAAAATGTAAGAATTCATTTGTGATTTGCTAGCCGGGGGGGGGGGGGGGAGAGAGAGAGAGAGAGAGAGAGAGAGAGAGAGAGAGAGAGAGAGAGAGAGAACAGGTCCTGCTCTTGACCCAAACAGTTGTGGAGAGTGGTGTTGTTTTTTGCTTAATATTGATCATCTTTTTTCTGAGGAAAAAGGGGGAGAATGAGAGGAAACACTGCTATGAGCACAGCACATTTTTGTGGTTGCACAAAGAGTTTGTAGCGTTAGTGCTTTTCAGCAAGCAAATCGCCTTTCCTGGAGCCATTCGGGAGGCTTGTGTAACCCTGTGTGACCAGTGGGCAGGCAGTGTAATTAAGGACATGTACTTGCAAGGCTGCTGCTGCCACCAAATAGACCTTGTCCTGATGGCCTGCTTTGCTTCCTGCCCAGATAATTGCCTGTCGGTAAAAGTGACAAGGATAAATGTCATTAGTCCCATGATCTTAAGCATGTCAAGCTCGAAGATAATTTTAGCCAGTGTTGAAGACCTGTGGATGTCTTTCCACTGCCCTTGCCTCTCAGAAGTGTTAGAGAGTAAAAGAGGTGACTGCTAAGCAAGCGGGTCAACTTAGGAAAAAGCTGCAGGGTGAATTCTGAGGCCTCCTATGTCAGAGGGAATAGCAGCTCCTTTTGTGCTTCATCCATGCTGCCAGCTCTATTAGGGTCAAATGAGCATTCTGGTAAGCAGGTCATTAAGGTTTAACTTTACCCAGTGCTTTCCTTTTTGTTTTTCTAAACAGGAACCATGGATGGGGCTTGATCAGATTTGGACCATGATAATATATTGGGGAGGAGGGAATTGATATATACCGTATTGTCCCGAGTATAAGACGCTCCTGACTATAAGCCACACCCTTAAAGTTTGGTGCTATTTTTTTTTAAAAAAATGTGTTGACTTAAATAAAATATGCACATTAGTAGAATTAATTTAGCAGTTCCAAAGCATGTCAATGCGAGTAGATAAATAGGTACCGCTTGCAGGAAGGTAAACAGTGCTCCGTGTTCCAGCCGCATGCTATGCGGCGGGAAGGAGAGTCACGCCGGCCACATGACCATGGAGGCGTCTTCGGACAACGCTGGCTCTTCGGCTTTGAAATGGGGATGAGCACCACACCCTAGAGTCGGACACGACTGGACTTAATTGTCAGGGGATACCTTTACCTTTTTTTAAATTGATTTTAATGGCTTTATTTGTGCAGTTAATATATATACTTGCATACAAACTTTTGCCCTTTAACTCACAAACTTTTAGTAATGGTGGGGCCCCAGCCTCATACTTTATTTTATTTATTTATCGGGGTCATGACATAAAAGGTATCACATGCCTCTTTAGCCAAACGCACTAACAGCCCAGTCCTTTGCACATTTACTACAGTACTTACAAGAATCTGGAGAGTCGCTTCTGCACAAGAAAAGAGGGGGAAGGAGAAGGGGCTGCAGCTGCAATTCCAGGGGTCAGCGAAGGGAAGGGAGGCGCAGCAGCTTGAGTCAGAGACAGACAAACAGGGTGATTGTATAGTGCCCGGAGACCACAGCTTTGCTGCACGTGCACACGCTTGCCCGGGAGAGTGTGTGCTGGGAATGGAAGACAAACGCTTGTCCGGGAGCGGGGCAGGGGCAGAGGCGGGGAAAGATGCAACAACGTGGAGTTCTGTTCTCCTCCTCTGCTCCCCTGGCTTCTCCTGCTACTTAGTACGATCCCCACATATTGGCAAAAAGAGCCTAGCTCGGCTTTTGCAGAGGATTTCTTTCCTTTTCGTCGTCATCCCGCCCACCTTTTTTTGGGAAAGTGCTTCTTGCAACTCGGCTGTGTGTGCAGAGCGCGCAGAGCGCGGAAGAAACAGGCAGTGTCTTTAAAGGGACAGTGGCCCTTCCAGTCCCAGCCTGCCTCGGCTCTGGTGTGTGTGTGTGTGTGTGTGTGTGTGTGTGTGTGTGTGTGTGTGTGTGTCCGTCCCCACTTGAGTAAAGGGAGGAAGGCGCCCGGCCAGGGGCAGTTTCTGCTGTTTTCTCGCTGGCTGCAATGAAGCAGGAAGGAGGAGTTGTAGGGAGGGAAAACCGCTTTTATTTGCCTTTTGGTGCCCCATATTGGGAGGGCTGCAGCTCCTCGCTTTCTTAGGGGGGAAGAAAGAGACGCCCAACAATGGCACGTTCCTCAGCACGTTGGCACGTTTTGCTCCCCCACCCGCGCGCGCTTCAGTCCCGGCAGCAACCTCCTAGTCTAGTGTGCGTTTTCTGCCTTCCCTCCCTTTCTCCTGCGCCCCCTTTTCTCCTCTTGTATTTTGTATGCATGTGTTGCTTCTTTGGAAGGGGGAGGCTGGGCGCAGGCAGCGACAGTGGGCAGGGTTGGCTGCTGTTTCTCCCTCCTGTCGTTGCTCCAGCTGGAAGCCTTTCTGTATCAGCCTGATTGCAAGAATGCGAATATACGAGGCACAGGCGTTGCTGTGGCGTGGCGAGGTGTGCGGGGGGGGGGTCCAGGTGATGGGCACATGCGTGCGTCGCCTCCCCTGCGCACGGACACGCGCATCGCCTGGGGGCCGCCCGCCTCGCCAGGCCGTCTCCGGGCTCCGCTCAAGGCTCGGGGACGTCTTCCCCGGCCGGCTGCCCGGGGCCTTCTGAGGCTGCCCTTTTCCCTCAGTAACAGTTTGCGCATGCGCAAAAAGAACATTATAAATAACGTTCGTGCAGCGGGCCTTCCTCAGAAGGCCCCGGGCAGCCGGCCGGGGAAGACATCCCCGAGCCGGCTCTCCTGATTGAGGGGGCACCCGGAGCGGGCGGCTGTCAGGCGCCCGGAGCGGCAGACCGTCGGCCGCCCCCTCTGAGGGGGGTGTCGGGGGAGGAGTCACTAGGTGACTGGGGCAGCACGCGCCCTAGTGACGTCTCTGATACGACACACCCCTAGTTTAATAAGCTGAATTACGGGGGGGGGGGGAAGTGCATCGTATACTCAGGACAATACGGTATGTCCTTTGCTCCTTCCATAATTTCAATTCAGATTAGGCCGCCATTGCTACTATCTTCCTTGATATTTGGGAGGAAGGTCGGTGGCAACTTTCCTTCCAGTTCCAGGGCAAATAGCAGCCTCAGGTTCACTCTCGCAACACTGCACTCTCTGTCAGGCCTTCTGCAGCCCTTAGATAGAAAAAACAACAACAACAAGCATATCAAGTACTAATGCCACATTTATGACCCAATCCTAGTGGATAATTTAAGGAATAAAAAGCCGAGGCACATTTTGTTTGCAAAGCAGTCCTGCGATTCCTTTCCCTAAGATCTATAATGCCGTTCCCTGCCAACATTTTGTGATTTGTTGTGAACATAAATGCACATTACAGATTAGTGGGTGGAAGTGGTGGCTTGGGAGACTATTCAGTGACAGATGACTAGGGCAAAATAGAATGGTGATTACTAGGTGAATAAGGAATGGGTGGAGATCAGGCTTTTACTAGATTCCCATATTTTTTTTAAAAAAATAACTCAGGCTTTCTCTAGTGTTCCGGCAGCATAAGTTCCTTTACAGCTGTTGAAAAGCGCAACTTGCGATACCATGCGGACTGGTTGCCACCACAAGCAGCCAGTGGCCAAGGCCGTGCGCCAGTGGACACAGAAGGAGCCTCAGCACCGGTAAGTCAGCGTGGGGGGGGGGAGGAGGAGAAGGAGGGAGGCAGAATGAGGTGTGGAGGTGAAGGAACAGGGCGGGAAAGAGGGCAATTAGCAGCTATCTGATTTTTGAATAGCCTCAGGGCTTGAGGCAATTGCTTATCTGACCTTTCCATCACCACTTTTCATTGGAGGCTCTGTGGGACCCACCAGAAATTGGGTCGTGACCCACCCACCAAGTGGGTCCCGACCCATAGTTTGAGAAACACTGCCCTAAGAGGTTCTGTGGTGGGCTGTGCTTTTGAAGAGATGATGATGCTTCTGGGATTACAGCACACTGTCAATTGTGATGTGGTTGTGTTACAGAATCCCAGCGCACCCTTTTATCTTTCTCTTTGGGTGATCTACCTCTCTTTCCCTATGCTGTTCCTTGATTTTTAATGTTCTGAGCATTGACTGTTATTTGAAGAGTTAATTGGTGTTCTTGTTTTTATGTTTTGAAGCTGCCTCACTGGCCTTTTTTTGCCTCGCGGTGCCAAAAAAGAAACACGGAGACACATAAAATGGTGAAAAGGAAGCGGGAATCAATGTTGCACATAGACTGTCTACACAGGCAGGATAACACAAGAAAACAAGTTAAGAAAAAACCAACAACTTCCATATCAGTCTGAGTTGTAAAGCTACTTTAGGCCTTCTAAAAGTTGCAAATTAACCAACTTAATTTTCCTAAAAAGTGCATGCTCATATCCATGAGTTTTATCCTGCTGCTTCATAATAATGCAATAACTGGTTCTGGCTGCTGGCTCTCAAAGGCCTGGAATCTCTGCCTCTCAGTCAGTCTCCATAGTATTAAAAAGCTACAGTTGTGATTGAACCCCCTAAATGAAATGTCTGTGATTTAAATCTGGGCTCGTGCTGGCTTGCCACCTGCTACCCATTCTACCCTATTTAGGCAGCATTCTTTCCTCTCCAGCAAAGTATTTTGTAAAGTTTGAGAGTTTATCAGTTATTTGGCAGCATTATATTTGGTTACTACTTCCCTGGATCCTTCCTTTGCAGAAAATAAACTTATCTATGAGCGGTAATGTTTGTCCTTGTCATAACATACTCCCTGCAGAAGAGAAACCCTGTGTTGCTTCTCCCCAGGTATTTCCTTTGTCTCAGAATGCTGGTTTACTTGTATGTGGTTTTCAATTTAAAAAAAATGCAGAAAGGGTAAAGATTTGTGTGGCATTTTATGCAAGTCTTTTAAATATTATTTTAAAATTATATGTTGAACAATTACACTTTCTTAGGATCTTTCCCATTCTATGTAGAGATAAAGATATCCATTCCTATTGTCCATCATTCATAGAATTGACGTCTTTGTTACCAAGTTAAACATTTAGTAAATTGGAGATATTATTTGACCACAAATGTCATACACAGATAATAGATACAAAAGAAGTTTGCAATAAATGGGCACAATTCATTCTCTCTGTCTCTCTCACACTCACACTCACACGCGTGCGCGCGCGCACACACACACACACACACACACACACAGAGCTGCAGCAATGGCACAAGACTGAATAGAGCCCTCTTTTATATTTTCCATCTGGTCCTTTGCTATGTGTACATGCCAGGGGGGGGGAGCAAATGCCCCAATGACAACCGCGATCTCCTCGCGAGGAGTCGTGGCAGAATTTTTTTAGCTCCACGGCTGCTTTTGTGAAATCTGCGCGTTTGTGAATATGGTGTTTCTGAATAAACACAGGCATAAGCTTGTACTGCCAGTCTTCCTCTAGGATGGAACCAATCAAACATTTAGAAAAGGCATATGGTTCAGCTATGGACCAAACCATCTGCTCTAGACTGAACTGATTGCACATGTGGGTTTACATGTTTACATGGGCCTCCACCTTGAAATCTTCCTCCTTGTGCAAAGCTAGCAGATGCAATAACAAATAATCTAAATCAGCATTTCTCAATGTTCTCCCCGTGAGAAGGGAATAACTTTGAGTGCTTGTGGGGGTGGGGCAATGGCGGCAACAGCAATCCTGGGATCACACCGCTGCTGAGGAAAAGGAGTATTTTTAGACTTACCAGGGGTCGCACCACCCTCTGGAGGGTGTGGGGGGCCGTGGATCCCCAACAGGCCTCCCAAGCATCCGAACGACTCCAGGAGGCAATTAAAGCCCACTTCCGGTTACTTCCCGGTTTTCCCCCAGGAGCCGCGGGGGTGTGTGTTTTGGCTATGCGTCCCCACAACCCTCCGGAAGGCGGCGCGACCCCTGGTAAGTCTAAAAATATCCTTTTTGTCCCTGGCAGTGGCACGACCCTGGGATTGCTGCTGCTGCCATCAGGAATAACAATGCCCTTTAAAGGGGCAATGCAAACTCCTGCCTAGCGTGGTGGGTCATGACCCACCACGTTGAGAACGCCTGATCTAGATACTTTTCCTATGGTGTATTAGCACATGTGATTTTAACATTATTTATTTATTTATTTATTTATTTATTTAAAGAATTTATATCCTGCCTTTCTCCCAGCGAGGGCACTCAAGGCGGCTTACAACATTAAAATACATGTACATTAAAAATTAAAAACAAGTAATTAAAAACAATTAAAACAAACAACTAAAAACAACAACCCCAGTGGGTCAACCTGCATGTACTTTGTTAAAAATCCATTTGTTAAAACGCCAGCCCACCATGTCAGACATCAAATGCTTCCCTAAATAAAAATGTCTTAAGGCCCCGCCGAAAGGTCTCTAAAGAGGGAGCCGTTCTTAATTCCAGGGGGAGGGAATTCCATAATTGGGGCGCCACTGCCGAGAAGGCCCTATTCCGCGCCGCCATCCCTCTCACCTCCGTCAATGGCGGCACGGTTAACAGGGCCCCCCGATGACCTCAGAGTACGGGTCGGATTATAAGGAAGGAGGCGGTTCCTCAAATAACCTGGACCCGAGCCGTTAAGGGCTTTAAAAGTCAAAACTAGCACTTTGAATTGTGCCCGGAAACGAACCGGCAGCCAGTGTAGCCGCCGGAGCAATGGTCCGACCGAGTCGAACCGACAGGCCCCGGCAACCACCCGGGCCGCCGCATTCCGAACAGTCTTCAAAGGCAGCCCCACGTAGAGCGCATTGCAGTAATCTAGTCTAGATGTCACTAGGGCATGAGTCACTGTGGCCAGGTCTGCATGGTCCAAGTACGGTCGCAACTGGCGCACCAGCCGAAGCTGGGCAAAGGCCCCCCTGGCCACAGCCGCCACCTGGGGATCCAGGAGCTGCTGCACGTACAGGAGAACCCCCAAGCTGCGGACCTGCTCCTTCAGAGGGAGTACAACCCCATTCAGAGCAGGACAATAGTCCAGTACCTGAGTCGTAGACTTCTGGACCAGAAGAACCTCTGTCTTATCAGGATTTAATTTCAGCTTGTTTGCCCCCATCCAGCTCCCAACTGTCTCCAGACAACGATTCAGGACATCGACCGCCCCCTTGGAGTCAGGTGGAAAGGAGAGAAAGAGCTGGGTGTCATCCGCATACTGATGACTCCCTACCCCAAACTCCCAGATGACCTCTCCCAGCGGCTTCATATAGATATTAAACAGCATGGGGGACAGAATTGACCCTTGTGGCACCCCACACCTCAAGGGCAAGGGTGCCGAACAAGCATCCCCCAGCACCACCTTCTGGGATCTATCAGCCAGGAAGGAGCGGAACCACCTCAGAACGGTGCCTCCCAGCCAACCGACCCAGGAGGACACCATGGTCAATGGTGTCAAAAGCCGCCGAGAGGTCCAGCAGGACCAACAGGGACACACTCCCCCTGTCCAGTCCCCAGCGCAGGTCATCCACCAAGGCGACCAAGGCCGTCTCTGTCCCGAACCCCGGCCTGAAGCCAGACTGGAATGGATCCAGATAATCAGCTTCCTCCAAGACCTTCTGGAGCTGAGACGCCACTACCCGCTCGATCACCTTGCCCAGAAACGGGATATTTGAGACTGGCCGGAAGTTGTTCAAAATAGTGGGATCCTGGGAGGGTTTCTTCAGGAGGGGGCGCACCACCGCCTGCTTCAAAGGTGGCGGCACCACCCCCTCCCTCAGAGATGAATTTACCACCCTCCCCGTCCACTCGGCCAGCCCCGCCCGGGCAGCTCTAATCAGCCATGCCGGACAAGGGTTAAGCAGGCAAGCAGATGGTCTCACACTCCAAAGAATCCTGTCCACATCCTCAGGTTCTACAAGCTGAAAAGAATCCCAGGAAGAAGAACAGACAGGTGCCTCAGGGACATCATTAGATACTGCTAACACGGCGTCCAAGTCGTGCCGAATCCGATCAACTTTGTCCACGAAGTGTCTTGCAAACTCATCACAGCGAGCCACCGTGTGTTCCACCCCATCTACTGGGGGGGGCAGATGGAGCAGGCCCCGGACTACACGGAAAAGCTCAGCTGGACGGTTCTCCGCAGACGCGATGCCGGCAGAGAAGAAAGCCTTCTTAGCTGTCGCCACTGCCACGGAATAGGCTCTGAAGTGAGCTCTAGTCCGTGCCCGGTCGGAGTCAGCACAAGTTTTCTGCCACCATCGCTCTAGACATCTACCTTGCCACTTCATCATCCGCAGCTCCTCAGTAAACCAAGGGGCCGCTCTGACTCTGCAGCTTGGTCGAGGACGCTCAGGAGCGATCAGATCCAGAGCCCTGGTCATTTCCCTATTCCAGAGATCAACCACGGCGCTGGGTGAGTCGCCGACTCTGGCAACAGGAAAGTCCCCCAGAGCCCTCAGGAATCCATCCGGATCCATCATCCTCCGGGGGCGGACCATAGAATGAGGTCCCCCACCACTGCGGAGGCGGCAAGCCGCGATAAGCCTAAATCCCACCAGGAAGTGATCTGTCCATTTCAAAGGAGTGATGTTAATTTCCTCCACATCCAGATCACCATCCATCTGTCCAGCAGTAAACACCAGGTCCAGCGTGTGTCCCGCATCGTGCGTCGGGGCAGATATTCTCTGAGACAGACCCATGGTTGCCATGGCGGCCATGAAGTCCTGAGCCACGGCCGTCCTCGGGGCCTCAGCGTGGACATTAAAGTCTCCCAACACCAATAGGCGAGGGCACTCCAACGCCACCGCCAAGATCACCCCGGTCAGCTCAGGCAGGGAGACTGTTGGGCAGCATGGTGGGCGGTACACCAACAGAATCCCTGTTCTGTCTCGCCCTTCCAACATGACATGGAGGCACTCAAACCCAGTGGACCGCGGGACAGAGTACCCAGTGAGATGGATGGTATCAGGATAGACTATCGCAACTCCACCTCCCCGCCCCTGTAGTCGTGGCTGCTGCAATACCCGGAAACCCGGCGGGCACATCTGGGAGAGACTTACCCCTCCTGACTCATCCAGCCAGGTCTCTGTAATACACACCAGGTCAGCACCTTCGTCCAGGATTAAATCCTGGACTAGGCAGATTTTATTGTTGACCGACCTGGCGTTCAAGAGCAGCAGTTTCAGACTCAGAGGACTGTTGCCCAGACCGCCAAGGGTCAGAGGGATGGGGGAAGGGCCAGAAAGAGGGACAGTCTGCCTGTGACTGACCCTCGTTCTGAAACGGCCTGCCCAGTCCCCACTGCCATATCTTCCATGACCCGTCACTCTGCTAATGGTGGCCGCCCGCCCCTCCCCTAGAAACATGGAGGAAACATGGAGGTTTCTTCAAAGATGCAATCTACGACATGCTTTTTGACCTGCTGGCGTACCATGTGCCTTCTGGATAACAAGTTTCATTATTGTTCCAAATCTTGCAAAGGGAATTTTAATTCAAAAATCAAGGTCAACCTTAGTCTCGAGATGCAGAAAGGAAAAGTGCACAGGGATGTACATGCGCTGCAGTGGCAGATAAACGAGACCTTTCCTTCTGGGATTGCCTTGCTACATGCTGCTCAGGTGTGTGTCATGTGTGAACTTACCCTAAACCTCCCACCTTATGCCTGCTATGGGAGATTCAAATGTCATGATGTGACAATTTCATTCTGAAACAGACTTTCAGGGGGTTGGGAGCTGTTGCTCAGTGATAGAGCCCCTGCTTTGTATGAAGAAGGTCCTAGGTTCAACCAGTGGCATCCTTGGATCGGATCCTTGGAACTCCCCCCCCCCCCGAAACCCTGGAGAGTCGCTGCCAGTCAGTGTTGACCATATTGACCTAGATGTACCAATAGTCTGAAGCATCGTACATTCAAATGTTTGCTTCCCCAGCTTCCATCAAGCATTTAAGGTGTATCTTATATGTGAAAATGACTGGCTAGAAGATTTAGAATACAATCCTATGATTGTATGCTTGTAAAGAACCCTAGAATACAATCCTTCCCAGAATTAAACTTAACTGGACAGAATGGGACTTACTGAGTAAACATGCCTAGGAATGCAGTGTCAATCTGCCAGGAGGATCTTCCAGTGCACATTACACTATTCAGTGTATTCAGGTCCTCTTCTGGGACAGAGCAATTATTGGCTACATAACTGTGAGGCTTCCCACGGCAGGTCCGCCTTGCACGTGCGTGCATGCACACGTGCAACTCCCCCCCCATCCACTGCCATGATGGTTGGTATTTATTTATTTATTTATTCCACCTTTCCCTCTGAATGGGCACAATAGCATAATAAAGGAGGCATGTCTTAGAATAGGGCAGCATTTCTCAACCTGTGGGTTGGGACCCACTTGGTGGGTCATGACCGGATCTCTGGTGGGTTCTGTAGAGTCTCCAGTGAAAATGCAGATGATGGAAAGATCAGATAACTAATTGCCTCCTGCCCTGGGGCTATTAAAATGTCAGATACCTTGTAATTGCCCTGTAAGTAGTTGAGCTTCTGTAGTTTACAAGCTTATGTAAATACTGTATAGGGAGATAGATGTTTGAGCGTCTTTTTAATGTTTTTTTTTCCAAGACTGTCAATGACAGGTAGTGGGGGCAGGTGAAGGCTGGGTCTTATAACTAAACCCCACAAGCCTTGAGGCTATTCATTAGGGCTGCCTCATTACGAGAAATGGATTAAGGATTTTTTGCAAATAAATAAATAAATAAATAAATATTACTTGAAAATAAATATTATTTCTTTCGAGATCACCTTTTTAAAAATTCTTGTAAAGCTAGGTGTGTCCTGACAGAGTGTCATTTTAAAAAGTGGGTCCCGGTGCTAAAACGTTTTGGAACTACTGGAATAGGGAATTAAGCGTTACGATTGAAAACAGGAACTCTAAGTCCCAATTTTCTATAAGCACTGCAATTCATCTAAAAAAAACCCCAATGCTTTCGAAAGACGTTGGATTCAGAAGCCAATTAGAGTATGAGTGAAGTGATTGCTAATAGTGTGCTAACATGTGCTATTCAATCAAATCTGGATTTATATTTGCAAATGTATCATCAGCTCAAATGGATGGGAAAGAACAATGTTTGATGCTCTCATTCTCTCAGTTAATGGTGTGAGAAGAAAACACAGAGCAAACAACTGTGGATCGTTTGGAAATATCCATTATGTTACCTTTGTTGCTATGAATAAGGGGATTGAATCGCTCAATGTAACAGAGCAGAGCTACAGAAGTCCTCCTACCCAGCTTGTTATACTAGTATTATAGTTCTAATCTTGCATGTGCTTAATGAAGATCAAGGGTGGAGTCAGGCTGGAATTTTTACACTGCTTACACCTCATTGATTTGCATTGGAGTTAAGCACCCTAACTGTTGGCAGAATTGAAGCCCAAAGCAATTTACCCTCCCAAACTTTGTTGTAGTAACTTTGTTCCAATGTGGTGAGCCAAGTCGCGGTTGGCTCTAGCTTTGCGCTAGATGGCTTGAACTAGAGAGGTTACCAAGCATGATTCAGGCACAGCAGGCTTGTAATGTGCACCTTTTGTGACCTCCAGAGGCGTCGATAAGTGGGGCCAGGGGGGCCAGGGCGCAGGAGGCTGTTTGGGGGCACAGGCCTCCTTAGGTTTCGTTTTTAATTTTTGCATTTTCCCGGGTTTTTTATATTTCGTGTGCAGCTGCCGCCCCCCAGCTGCATCCCCAGGGTGGTAGCTGCCACGTTTGCGCCCCCAGGGTGTTTTGGGGTGTGTGTCGTGCTTTCGGGGTACTTAGCTTGTGTGGACGGGGCGCAGGCAGCATTTTTCCCGGATCAGCATCATCCATTTTGAATCTGCGGGACTCTCTAGGACTCCGTCTCGCTGGTCCATCGGTCTTCCAGGCCTCTCTAGGGCTCTGGAGGACCGAACAGCGAGACCAACGAGACGAAGAGAGAGTCCTAGAGAGTCCCGCCGATTCAACATGGATGCCGCCGATCCAGGAAAAATGCTGCCTGCGCCCCACCGAGACAAGCTAAGAGCCCCAAAAGTACACACACACCCAGGGGGGGGGCACATGACTCAGCTGCCACCCTGGGAAGCAGCGGGGGGGGGAGCGGCAGCTGCCCACAAAATAGTTAAACATGTTGAAAAAAAGAGGAAAAAACGCTAAGTAAAGTAAAGGTTCCCTGCTAACTGGGCAACTGGGCAAGTAAAGGTTCCTTGCTAACTGGGCAAGAGGCTTCATCATGTGTGCTGCTGGAAATGGAGACAGGAGGTACAAAGTGGACAAGGAGGCTTCCAAACTGATTTTTGCACGCACACACCCCCAAAAAATTTCTTATGGTCGCGCCAGAAGGTATTTTGAGGGCATTAGGGGGGGCGTGTCAAAAAATGGGTGGGGGGCGTAAAGGGTTGGGCTTCGAGTGTAAAATGGTCTGGGTTCTCCACTGGTGACCTCAAAATTCTTTTCCAGCTTGGATTTTAATCTGAACTGGAGAGCAAATTAAAACCTGGCTCCCACCCACTTTTTCCAAGCCTTTTCATCTTCCCACTTATCTTTCCCATTGCTCTGGTAGTGGAGGATTGTGATGGTGGTAGTGGTGGTGATATTCTTCCACTACCAGAGCAATGGGAAAGATAAGTGGGAGGATGAAAAGGCTTGGGAAAAGTGGGTGGGAGCCAGGTCTTAATTTGCTCTCCAGTTCAGATTAAAATCCAAGCTGGAATTTAATATATGGAGGGGAGTGACAAGAGAAGATAACCCAAGTAAGTAATGATGAGACTGTTTACATTATAAGAACAAGAATGTTAAAGCTGTCTGTTAAAAACACACACACTCAAAACCAACCCCTTGGAATTATTATTGATATATTAATGCAGTTTATTTGATGCCTTAAGAATATTAATGGGATGAAATCCTGATGTGCGCATGCGCGTGCGCGTACACACGCACACACAAATCCACCCGACTTTGATCTGTTATTTTGCCCAAGGAAATCAAAGCACTTTAAAATATTCATTATGCCTCTCAACACTTGTTTTGAGAAAGTTTACCCAAATCCCTGAAGGCAGAGGACATGTCAAGATAAATTCTGTTTGTATTCATCTCGCTGTGTTGTTGTTTTCACTGGTATTCTAATGATTTTTAACTGGGGGAGGACCCAGAAGTCATCTTCAGAAAGAGCTCTGTAGAGTTGGAAGGGTGGATCCATGACAGCAGGAACCATCTGGCCATTAAGTTCACAGATGCCAACGTCTTCTCCTGCTGTGAAGGACAATGGACTTCCATGCTCCTGACTGTTGGAGAAAGCACTGCTATGTCTTACTAAATATTATTAATATTAATATTAATATACCACTTTTTACCAAAAAAAAAATCTTCCTGAGTTTGTGCAAAATCATGCATTTTGGGCATTTTTTTTTCTCTCTGCTAATTTCACAAGCTGGTGACAGCTCCTAACTGTGTTTCACTCTGAGTTTTCTTCATATCCTCCCAATGTTCATTTTTTAAGGAAAGGTACGTGTTCCCTGCATTTATTTAAGTCCTCCGCCATATCTCTACAAAATCAGTTCAGAGATTTTTAATGCCCGTGTTGTTTTTACAGAGTTTGCTGTTGAGCATCCTGAGCTCACAGGAATGAGCAGCATTTAAATGCAAATAAAATTCTGCTGCAGAACTAGATTTGGGACTTCTCCAAGACGCTCAATTGCTAGGTTTTTTTTTTAAAATGTATTCACTGCATTACATAATAATAGTTTCCTTCAGCTTTAATTCAACAGTTCTGGAGTCTCTACATATGTACGTATAAGTGGGACAACCAGTGTAGTTTACTCTCTACATTAAATGATGAGTGGAGATAACCCAGAAATGTGTTTCTAGGATACTACGAGTAAGCCTGACAAACAAGTCTAACTTCCTTGAGCAAGTGAATTGCATTGGATTGGAGAGGATGTGAGGCTTAGAGATGAACTGTTTCTCATCAATAAGTCTGCAATCCCTTGCTAAGAAGCTTTACTCTTGAAACCCTCTTGGGGTTTACTAAATGAATTTAAAGCAATACAGATACCTCCCAAATCCCACAACGAAATTCACAAGTAAGCCAAATAAGCTGGAAAAATTCTGTTAATAGTGGAAGGCAAAGTTGAATTAATCAAAACTGAAAAAGGTGTGTGTGTGTGTGTGTGTGTGTGTGTGTGTGTGTGTGTGTGTGTGTGTGTGTGTGTGAGCGCGCGCGCGCACACACACACACACATTTTCTTTAACTTCACTTAGCCATTCATGAAGAAGACTCTGAAAGAATTTCAGGAGGTGGAATCCAAGAACTTTGGCACTTCTGTCTGCAATTCTTCATTTGGGTTGGGTACTCAGTGGCACCACTAGGGTTGGTGTCACCCAGTGCGCAGAACTTGGCAACCTGGATGTTTGGTGGTGACATGATGCGAAGTTTTGTTCCTCAGGACCAAAGACACTCCAAGCAGATGCAACCTCCCCCCCCCTTCACTCAGTCTCTCTGGTGCTCGCTCTCTGCTTGCTTTCTTAATATCCATGACAATTTGCCTCTGTAGAAGAGCGAATCTGTGGTATGCAAAATTATGCATACTAAACTAAAAAGCAAAACAAACATTTCACATACACACACACATCCAAGACTCTAGGACCATGTAACAACCTCAGTCAAAAAATGTAGCACAAACAGGAATTTCTCAACCATGCTTCTAAAAAAACACAGCAAGTGGTGGGCTTTAGCGATGCTCATTGGGATGTAATGGTTAGTGAGAGGGCCATCCATAATGGCGGCACCTGGGAAACCTTTTGACATGCACATCCAATATGAACTTGGCAAGTGAATGGTAGAATGAAGAGGATGTTCTTAAAGATTGCTATGGAATCTCATCAAAGCATAAGCACAGTTTTAGGTATATTAAGACTGCAAGCCTACAGTATACATGCCTGAGAGTAAGCCCCACTGAACACAGTGGGACTTACTTCTTAGTAAGCACATATAGGATTGTGCTCTCTCTCTCTCTCTCTCTCTCTCTCTCTCTCTCTCTCTCTCTCTCTCTCTCTCTCTCTCTCTCTGTTGATTCACATATTCAGTAGCACAATGATTGTATGCATGAACAACTGGTGTTATCACTTGATCGCTTATCCGTGATTTGGAGCTATCACAGATTTGCTGTTGTCACACCAGCTTATTGCCTAGCAAGGTGAGGCTGTCTGGGATTGTGATGTGAACAGTCTGCGACACTGATCCCTGATAATGCCACAGCATGAGAAATCAACTCTTACATGCATCAAAATCACCTGAATATCTTGTCATCTGCCTACACGAGCTCTGCACAAATCTTGCATAACCAGGCTGGGAAGTCTTCAGTACAATGTTGAAATGAGTTATACATAAAATACATTGTGTTCCATCTTCAAATTCACACATGCCTCTTGACTGCACTAAAACGGAGAACGGAAGGGCTATCTGTCCCATAGTATGGGCATGCTTGGAAATAAGGCAGGTTTCCTGTGTGTGTGTGTGTGTGTGTGTGTGTGTGTGTGTGTGTGTGTGTGTGAGAGAGAGAGAGAGAGAGAGAGAGAGAGAGAGAGAGAGAGAGAGAGATGGCCAGCCACTGTTGATTGTTCTCAGATTCCACTTTTCAGAAGTGTTCTGCACCAGAATGTTGTGGTTTATCCTACTAAAAGGAATGCTTGAACTGCGAATCTTACCAGGGAATGTAAGGAGGCTTATGAGTAAAAAAATAAAGGGGGTGGGTGTTGTGGATCGAGAGTGAGGCCTAAAGATCTCAACAAAGGGCAACAGTACTAAGGAAGTGTGTGGGTGCCTTATAAGCCTATTGGAAAGGAAACAATGTGTAAATAATGCACTCCATGCACAGGCTCAGACTTATGTAGGCTTGATCTAAGTGCTTTCTCCCCATTCTTTAATGAGGGAGAAGGATCTTCAAACTGCACCTCTGCTGGAGAGCAGTGGTCCTTGATGGGATGACTGTGTGAAATGGCATGATGACTGTCAAAGAACGTGGCTGAAGGGAAGTGCCCAAAACAACCCAGCAAATGGTCACGGCAGAAAAGATTTCAGCCCAGGTCTGAACATCTTCGAGATGTGAAAAAAATTCCTTTGAGTTCCAGAAACACGCTTAGCTTCCCTTGAAAATTCCCAGATGTTTCTCCTACAGATCGATATAGGTTTCATTTGGCATACAAATACAGCAATGCAATAATGGCATTTATGTATTACTTATATACTGCATTTCTCATAGACTCAAGGTGGTTTACATAGGCAGGATGACCATAAACCCCATTTTATCTTCCCCCTCCCCACCCAGTTATGCCCCCAGTCCTCCCACTCTCTCCCCATCCTTGCCCATCCCCGCCCCCAGTGCTAACTTACCAAGACTGGCAGGTGTGGTAGGGTCTGGCAGCGAAACTGTGGTGCTGCCACCTCATGCGGAAGCGCTCACAGAATGGCTACATGTGCCACCGACAGCTATTTCACAACAGGGGAAGATGCTGTTGTAAACCCCTAGTTCCAACAGCCCAATCCTCGATAGGACTGGTCTGTAAGAGATTTTTAAGTTTCCATCTCCAACACAAAACCACACACCTCATTGATTATAGCCGCTTTGTTTCTAGATGTGGATTGGGTGGGAAAAGGGCAAGGAATTGCTACTGATGAAGATTCTCCATTATTCTCTGAAGAAGTTGGGAGGGGAAGATCAAGCACCATAATGTGGCTGATAGCAGGGAGGAAAATTGCAGGTTCATGTACCACCTTTGTTGCCAATACATGTAACTGCAGTCAGTTGGGTCAGCAGAGATGAAAAGCGAAATCAGAAAACTTTGGTGAAGGTGGCCGGGTTGGGTGGATTTTTCTACTGAGTTTTTGTCAAAATCATAATATTGAAATTCCATAGAACTTTTTCCAACTTGAAAATGTTGTGTTGTCATTAGTGTTGGCTATAGGAAGCTCTGTGAAATCTTTGGGGACCACAAAGTGGTAGTAACTAGAGTGGTACCTGATATGTATGCCAAAATGACTTAATCTGATCTTACCGTATTTATCGGCGTATAAAACGCACCGGCGTATAAGACGC
Source organism: Plestiodon gilberti rubricaudatus (assembly GCA_026170595.1). Classification (NCBI taxonomy): domain Eukaryota; kingdom Metazoa; phylum Chordata; class Lepidosauria; order Squamata; family Scincidae; genus Plestiodon; species Plestiodon gilberti. The sequence goes on along the minus strand of JANXHW010000004.1, from coordinate 82,248,884 downwards.
ACCTTCCTTTTGGCCCTGGGTTTCAAGAAAAAAAAGATTTAAAGCATTTTTGGGCCACTTGGCCACTTACTGCTTGGCTGCTTAATTAGCTAATTTACATAAATTGCACAAAAATACCAGGATGTCTTTTAAAACACACAGCAATAAGACACAGCAATAAGACACCAGAATTTAAATCCCAAGTACAAAAAAACCCCAGACTCAACTCTTTTTTCCCCCAACCCACCCAATGTACAGTTTCCAAAGTAAAAAAAAAAAAAAACATTTACTCCAAGTACAAAACCCTCCAGACTCAACTCTTTTTCCCCCACCCCACCCCTGCAGTTTCCGCAGTAAAAAACATAAAAGTACAAAAAAAAACCCAGACTCAACTCTTACCACCTTACCACCCCCAGACTCAACTCTTACCAACTCTTAAACAACATAAATCCCAAATACAAAAACCCCAGACTCAACTCTTTTCCCCCACCCCACCTATGCAGTTTTCAAAGCCTCCCAACTAGGCCCAGTTCAGAAGCTTACCCATGCTGCAGTCAAGAGCAGGCCCTCCGCAGCTCAGCTGAACTGAACTGAGCACAGCGCCCTCTGCTGGCTGCTGAGAAGCTCAACTCATGCACCTGCGTAAATTAAACCCGACAAACAGCTGTAAATCGGATAGATTAGTTAGGGAAGAAAGCACAAGGGAGCTCTCCGGCTCCGGAAAAACGCGGTAAGCCCGAAAATGCTTTAAAACGGGCAAGGGGGGAAAAGGGATTTTTTAGTATTGGCTTATAAAACGCACCCTACTATTTTGGGTCACAAATGTAGACAAAAAAGCGCGTCTTATACACCAATAAATACGGTAACTTGCGCTTCAATTATTCCCAACTCTCGAGGTCAATTGGCAAATCAGAGTAATGTGTTTGGTAATGGTTGTTGATAGCTGAAAAAGAAGGTTAAGGTCTCTTGGCTAATATTCTCTACTGTCAGTCTAAAAGGACAAAAGACTGATGTTGCAGATCTTCACTGTCCTTGCAGGTAGGTTATGTTTCAACCTACAGCAAACATGAGAATACCCCAGAATTCACATCTCATTTGGAAAGAGCTGCACCTGTGAGTGTGCAGTGTCAAGATTACATGTTTGATGGCTGCTTCTTCCTCGGGAGACTTGGCCTTGCATGAGATCTATGAATTCTTGATTGCTTCTCAATCAAGGCAGTCTTCAGAAGGAATAAAAAAGAAAACCTGAGATGTTCATGTTGCCTTTTCATTGGCCTCAAAGAAAGAGAGTTCAGTAATCTCTTTTGTCATTATTTATGAGAGCGTATAGCAGAGAGGATAGAAAAATGATGTATAATGATATGATGCAGATTGAATTTGAATGTCAAATTACTACCTAAATGGCCGAGTTCAGATTCAGATTCATTGTGAAAATGCAAGCAACATTGAAATTGACACTGGGGACCAATTTGTATGAAGGCCAAATGGTTTCTCTCTCTCTCTCTCTCTCTCTCTCTCTCTCTCTCTCTCTCTCTCTTTCTCTCTCTCTCTCTCTCTTAAACTCCTGGTGGATTTAAGCAGCTCTGGATGTAAGCAAAAGGTTTCACAACAATGTCACAGTAAGCAATGTCACAGGGAGGTAAAATTTCTCCATGATTCCTTTGTGGTTACTCATATTTTCAGGTGTACACCTATATCCTGAAGCTGAAGTACAGCCACAGAAAATGCAGCATGAATCTTGCATGTCCCTTTCTTGATTTCACCATGTGCTCATGCATTTTATAAGTTAAAGCTGCTATGGAAAAGTATCACCTCTTTGTGATATTTCTCTGATTATTGACATTCGTACTAGCAATATAACACCAGTATATTCTCTGCAATACGCCTCTGATTGTAGAGACTCATACTAGCAATATAGCATCAGTATAGTGTGGGCATTTTAACATAACACATCAAAATAGGTTCATGCTTTTTAAACATCGTCATATGGTTTAGATCCAATGATTATTACTTATTGCTACTTAGAGCAGTCAAATGCTAATTTGTCAAAGATGTCAGGAGAGGGATCATGTCCCTGCCTGTCTAGAAACCCCAGCGATATATTTGGAACAATCCTGTCATCCTAGCCAAAAAGAAAAGTGAGTCAAATGCATACATTGAGTAGAAGAGAATGAAGCATGACCTAATCCAGTACACATAGGATTACAGTTACTATATACTGTATCATCTAATCTCTTCCATGCTGTCCTTGCCCACTGTGAGCTGGCTATCATTGTACTTGATTCTAAAATTGTAATCTGTAAATTGTAATTGAAATCTGTAAAATTAGAATGTGTCTCTTAGAATGTATTTCTTCCATCAAAATATATTCTACTCTTCTATCTAAAGACCCCCATCCAATTAATGTAAGTTATGGCATGTTTGGAAATTGCAGGTTTATTTCCCCCCACATACATGACAGCCATGAGAGGCCCAATCTAGATCAGACCCATAGCATGTTGGAAGGGGATTTAACTATTTGACCCTGCTGGCTGCCAGTTTAGACTTGGCCTTACTGGGTAGGTAAGCTCCCATTGGCACCAAAAGTAATGATATACAGTAGGCAGATCAAGCAACCTAAAAGATTCCACCACCACCCCCAAACTAGCCAGCTGTCAGCACAACCCTATCCAATTTACACCACCGGTGTAACCAGTGGTGCAGCGAGAATGGAAAGGGGATTCAAATCCCCTCCAAAAGGGGATTCAACAGGGATTCTCCCGCCCTGCCCTCCGCTGCTGGTTACACTGGTGGTATAAGTTGGATAGGATTGCGCTGTGAGCAGATGATCTTTCTCTTCCTTTCGCCATCCACAACCTGGTTCCAATCTTGGATTCCAAAGAACAACATAATTAGGTCTGTGCTTCCAAAGAAAGCTTCTCTTTCTTGCACCCATCACATATCAAATCTGTTTTTGAAATGGAAGGGAGTTTCCAAAGCCGTTTGTGACATGGCATGGGGAATCTCCCAGTCAATGGGGAACAGATCCAATCATTCCTTGGGGCATGCCCAACCCCTTGCATGCATCTAATGTAACTCTTTGGATAAAGTCGCTCTGGGTTATATTGAAAGGTTGTCTATACCATAGAGGAAGGAGCCCTTCATCTGGTGCAAGATTCGATACGTCAAGGACAGGACCCTTTGGCGACAACACATTGGGCTGCTTTGGATGATTTTGTCCACCTGATCTGCCATTACATGATTAAAAATGAAGGCATGCACATCTTGTCCCCACACAGTGTGCTGTTCCACTCTGCATGCTCACATTTGTGTGGGGAGATGGGGGAACATTAGAGCCCCCTTTAAATACATTTATAAATGCTTTACGAGAAGTTTGCATGTTCTACTCCCATGTGAGCATGCAGGGCAGAACAATACATCAGGTGAGGAGAGACAGGATGTGTGCACCCTCACTAGTATGCATTCCCTTAACTTCAGGAGGCCTCCGTGACTGCCCCCCCACCGCAGAATGCACCACATGCCCCATTGGCATGGCTGTATTGGCGCTGGAAAGTTGGTTATGGTTGGGCTGTCATTGACTGTGCTGGAGACGAAAGGAGCAGCAGGGAAAAGCAAGGCACTTTTTTTTAACTAGTTGTGTTTAGTGAAGGTCAACCTCACCTTGACTGCACATCTCTGCCAAACTGACCCGCCCCTATGTGTTTTTTCTTTTACACACGGGCAACCTAATCCTACCTAAATGCACCTGTGCCAATGCAGCGAGGCCGGCATGGGCTATGCTGTGGGGGAAGTCTCCTTCGGGCAAGGGGATATTTGTTCTCTTGCCCCAGGAAAATCCCCAGCCACTGCTATAGGTCAACTCAGCCCTGCACCTACAATATAGCTGGTGCAAATCCGAGTTGATCCGTGTCGCTTTACAGCACTTTTGTGACCGCTAGCACTGGCAGAGCACCGGTGGTCTGCCGGCGCTAGAACTGGATAGGATTGTGCCATAAGAATAATACTCCCTCCAAGCATGTTATCATTATTATTAAAGTATAAATATATATGTCCTACATGGAAGAAAAATTATTATGAACATGTTGTTCTAGCCATGTCCTTGCAAACTGTCCATCAGTTCAACATATGCTTTGATTTTTTTAAATTATTGAACATGCAAGGTAAGTACTAATTCACAGTTGCATATTTATATTCAGATATGAATAAAAATGAAAAATAGATATCGCAGTGTTAAGATCTCTAAAAGGTACACTATGATTGCAATGAATAGTCTTTAAAAATCTTTAATTTATGAAGAGCCACCTTTAATTACATAAAGTATTTAACCATGTAATTCTGGCTTGTTGTGCTGTTTTCTCTACTCACCCTGAGCTTTATTAGGTGAGTGAGAATAATACTTATATCAGCTTATAAATCAAAGAGATTATCATGCAAAGTGACTATGGTTGTTGGCTTTTTATACTTTCTCGAAATGAGATATAATTTTGGTAGTGCATACATTAGATGTACATCAAATACTGTGTCATTTGCTTTATATATTTTATTATCTCCTGGGGAAGCATATGCAAGGCTAAGCTTCTATTAGCATTGCTGGTTTGCAGCCATATATTAGTTTTGGTACTTTCAAGGGCAAGAGTACAAAACAAGAATTTTTACCGTTCCGTTTAAGAATGCTATCGGATTCCTTCATTTTGACAGGCAGGATAGGCTAGAATGAATGGATAAGGTACTTATATTATTCAAGCCCTTCTCAACTAAATCTAAAGTTCAAACAATTAATCTATATAGTGGTAATGGAATTTTAGGCATATGCTCAGCTGATATGGACATTGCAGCATTAATGTCAATTATGTCTAGCATCGAATCTGCACTTTATCCTGTGTGTTAATGCATTTTTGTTAAATATCCCAGTAACTCTCGCTACTTACAGGATCTTATCCATAGGCTGGCAAATGCTCCAAAGGAGGAGTGAATGATTGGAGAGACTTAGTTAATCTCTGTAGCACATGATTTATAATCCTGTCTAGTACAGTCAGGAGATACACCAGCCCTAGGTTTGTTCTATGGAAGGGCTGCAGCAACGTTTTTCTGTCCTCTTGTGCATTTCACGGCGCAATACAGAATCGTCTTATCATTTCTTTTCTTGTCTTTAGACACACCTCAGAGTAGATAGCAGCAAGATTCTACTATAATGAAATCATTTCACCACAAGCATGCCTTAAATGAATACAGAACCCTCTATAATAAATATAAAATTATTTTATTTTTAGGAGTGTATTAAACGAGTTTGGAGAGATTCTTCCTGTATTTTGCACATCTTTTACATGCATCATTCTCTCTCTGTCTTTCTCTCTTTCCCCCCTCCCTCTGGTACTGTACTTTTTAATAGGGAGATGCGGAAATTTAGCAGGTGAAGAAGCATTTCCCAACATTGATGTAAAATGCCAGAGAAAGTTTCCATTGCTTAAGGTAGCGAGGTCCACTTACAGGTACCAGGGTGAAGTTAATACTGGTAACCCCAGTAGGGAGTGTTTTATTGATATACTTCCCCCCCCCCGCACATACACACAACCATGAAAAACTATAATTGTGGGGAGGGCACCAGACATGCTAGGAACACTTTGTTTGGTGTAGTGGTGAGATGTAAGAGGGGCACCAAGATGCCTCTTGTTCAGTTAGTAAAGCTTAGTAAAGGAGATTCTCAATTATTTAATACAGGGTTACATCCAGGGGTGGGATCAGAAGTTGGCCAGCTCAGGCACTGGCTCATGCCCACATGGCTGACCTCTGAACTCGCAGTGAGGCAGTAGTGGACTTGGACTCGTGCCAGTGGGGTGGTGGGTGGGGCAACACATCATTGCCCTGCCTGCCCTACCACCGGAATGTCCCTGATCCAGTTGGCTCCGAATCAGGGCCATTCCAGTGGCGGGGTGGGTGGGGCAATGACGCGTTGCCTTGCCCACCACCCCACTGGCGCAGGTCCAGCTATGCTACTGCCTAGGGCACCATCAGGAGATGGGTAAAGACTGCCACCATAAGGCTTTGCCCCAGGCCTCCAGCAATGTGGCACCAGCACTGTTGATATCATCACATAGGGTGCCATTTTGAGGATCTGCCTGAGGCACTGAAATGTACTTTACCATTACTCTCACCTCTGTATTGGTTATGTCCCGACTGGCTTTCCTGCATTTCATGTGCATGTTGATTAACAGCATGGTTTCTTGCTGTGGGTGGCTCCTAGAGCAAGAGAAATGGTCTGGTGGTCTACTTGTTATACAATAATAATAATAGATTGTGCATTGTTTGCAGGGGAGAGGATTAAAGCGTTCTTATTTAGATTACCCTAGCAAAACCACCTCCATCTGTCACAAGGACCGACCCCGAACCTGTAAATGGTTTTGAAAATTTAGATCTGGATAGGAGGTTTGTGAAAATATTGGTTGTATAATAGAGAACGTTACTTCCCACTGGTTAAGACTTGAAGCTGAATGCATGTTTATCCTGCTTTGTGTAGTGTTATAAATAATACATTGCACAATGCCCAGTTTGAGATTACGATGTTAGTAATTTCCATCAGTAAAGGGGCTAATTGAACCTTTGGTTGAGTAGTCAAATTGGCTCCCACAGGCTAAAGCTTTCCCTTGTTGTGACAATGGCAATCAGAAGGTCTTTGAGGACCATCTTTAGTAGTAGTTACTAATCACGAAACCATTCACTGCACTGCTTGCATAGGGGATTTGTCAGCAATTGCATTTACACTGAATAAGTAGAGTCCCTTGGAAAGATCATATACCAAAGGATCAAAAAGTTCAGCTCAGCTTGCCAGAGCAGTGGGCTAAAATAGTAGTGTATGCATTCAGCAGAAGTCCCATGGCTCATGTTATCCAGATTCATGGCTAAATATCTCCTAACCAGGCTGCAAACGTATCTACAACTTAGTCAAACTTTATTTTATTTCTCATCAGCATTTCTGGATTGGAATGGGACATGGTGGACCACCAAACCATGAAATTTGGGAGGCTATTGTTTTCAGTTGTGCATGTCTGTTCACATATACCACAATGGACCCCATGTATTCATCCCACTTGCGTTGTTCTGTGTGACCAGTGACCAAGTAGTCATCACAGGAGGGCTACCATGAATTGAGGCCACTGTGATGGGTGAACGTTTTCTAAATGAGGCTAAATCATATTGAGATGATGCCTTTCTCTCCCCATTGTCTTATTTTGGTTTCAGCATGAGTTTATGAACTCCTGAACTTTTGTTTGTGAAAGTTTGTGAACTTTCATCGTAAGTTGTGAACTGTTTCTAGAGCAGGCCTTCACAACTTTTGACCCTCGGAACTGAGAGCCCTCGTGTGTGTCTGTGTGTGTCTGTGTCTGTGTCTGTGTGTGTGTGTGTGTGTGCCACAGTAATACCAGGAAGTTCATTGAGCCCCTGGTTGCCTGTCATACATTGGTGGTGGGGTGCATTTGGTTTGGTGGGTCACACGAAGTGGTCAGTCTTCAGTGCTTCAGCACCTGAGCTTCCATAAGATACCACAGCTATCTCCATGGTGAATAGACTGCAGTCTCGTTTCCATGGTGGCAGCAGAACGTTGCAGAGACAAAGCAACATAAGAGAATATGTTGTTGTTTTTCTTTCTTTTCTTTTTTTTTCTAAACTTATTCAAATTATGAGGTCAATGTACCAGTGGCTTGTCTCTGTGGCTGAATACTGGAGGGAGTCTTTTAAGATCCATTCAAGTGATAATTATAGCTGTCGCTAGCTAACCTGTACATGCAAAAACGCCATCATCAGTTATCATGTGATCAATCATCATGGAACATTTGCCTCTGGCAATTATTTCAAGCTAGGAGGTGATAAATCTATCCTGAGTCAGTTATTACTCAACATGTATTAGCTATCATTTCAGCTAAATGTATCTACTTACCCTTTTAACTGTATCAATTAAGTGAATAGTGCTATTACTTTCAATACTGTCCAGAACATACAATGACACCTTGCATAGAATGTTCTCCATTTATGGTGTGATGATGGAGCTCCCTTTGTTCTCTTCCCCCCCCCCCCAATATGTTCCCTTTAATGAAAGCTTCAGTGTACGATTCACAGTGCAATCTGGAGGAAGCAGTCGCGAACGTACTGTAAAGCCTCCCTTGCTCCGTCGCTGGAACGCCTGAGCGGCCACCGGAGAACACAGGTAAAGAGGGGTGGTTCGGTGGGCAAGGGAGGGGGGGCCATTGACCTCAGCGGCGTATCTAGAGGTCTCGCTGCCTGGAGCACCGCCGCTCCGGGGGGCGGGCGACCCGGCTTACCTGCTCGCCCTCCCGGTGATGCGGGCGGGCGCTCCGAGGCCTTCTCCCCCCCGGCTTCGGAGCCGGAGAAAGCCCCGGAGCGTCCACCACGACCGGCGTCCAGGGCCTTCTGAAGGCCCACTACGTTGCCATGCTATTTATCCTTTTTCACGCATGCGCAGAATGTTTCTGAGGGCAAACTTCATCCATAGATCACAAAAGACAGAGAGAGATGTTGCTAAGCAAGTCTGTGGCACCCGTACTTGTTTTATATACTGTACAGTCATGTTTCCCATAGCACAGCGTCCTTTAGCATCCATTTCTTACAGTGCTCTTTGTCCAGGTGTGATTGGCAGCTGTTCTAGCAAATAGGAGCAGTGCATTCTAGGCTAATCAGCTTACATTTTCCTGTTAGATTAATGATGTTATCTATATTGCTGTTTTATGCAGCACTTGACTTTTGGAAAATGTATCCCCTGTGACGTTGAAGGTATTGCTGTAGTCACAACTTCAAATAGGTTTCAGATTCCATGAGACAAATATTACCTAAGCATCCCAGGGAAGAGGTGCACAGGACTTTGTGTAAAACACATTGGAGGACACAGCAGTGAGAAACCATTAGTGTTTCTACTTTTAATTCTGCTTGCAGTCTTTCATTTTAATTCCAACACATCAGACTGAAGGGAAAAAATAAATTTAATCAAACCTTTTAACATCTACTTTGGAATGATGAACAACAACACTCTTTGGCGGTTGCATTTTAAAATGTGCTTTTGTCATGGATCTTGTGATTTAAAATGTTTGCTGACAACCCACTGAGATTGCTGGGTCATTTGTTTCTTTTAATTTGTAACCATACAATACGGGCAAAATTGAAATGTGAACTTCCAATAAGAAGGGGGGAAATTATAAAGCCATCTACTTAGAAAATATTGACCCGAAATACATAAGGGATGCATTAGCCAGCATTCAGGGAGATTGTATTTAAAGTAATTGGACCAGACATTATGTATGCTTATTTATGAATTTTTAAGTATTGCCTTTCATCAAAAAAAAAATCAAAGTGGCATTTAAAAGAATTAATTTTTCATGATGATGGAAATGGCAAAGTTGGCGAAGCATCCCTCGTCCTTTCACTGAAGCTAAGTAAATAAGTGGCTTAGCAGCAGTCTGAATTTGTTTCACTGCTCAGACAACGTAACACTGCGTAGTGGGCCGTCATGTATTGTGGCTGACATGAACAGTCTGTGCCACTTTTAACAATGAGACGGGAAAATGCAACTAGAGATCTATGTAGGCTGCAATCTCAGAAAACACAGGAAAAAACACACACCACACATTTGCGGTATGAGATGCAGAATTCAGTGTCGTCAGAGTCTTCGCTTTTAATAAATGAAATAATAAAGCAAGTTTCTAGCCCATACTGTGGCAAAGATATGCTTGAAAGCATATGGGCAAAGGGTTCTAGGAACTATAAGTGGGACTGTGTTGATCCACCCCATGATCAGCAGAAGAGAAACCCAGCAGTTTTGCCTCAATCATTCTGCTCTTTGCAGAATAATGTCCCAATTCTATCCTCCACCCCCCGCAGGTGCAACTCTGCTGAAAAGGAACGTGTTGTATCCTCTGTGTGTGGGTGTGGGTGGGAGGGAGGGAGGGAAAGAGCAGAAGGCTCCAGAAGGGAAAGGGGATTTACATACCCTTTCCCCACTGTAAGCCTCTCACCTTGCAGTGGGACTCCTCGGAACTGTGCCAGTGATTTCGCTGGCACAATTCCAAGGAGAGAAAGTGGTTGGAGGGGAGGCTGTGGATAGGGAGGATAGAATCCGGCATGCAACATCACCACTGGACCCACCCCCTCCCACAGCCTGCCCCATTGCTCCTCCCTCATTGCCCAGTTTCTCCCTTTTTCTGGGCCCATTCCATCCTCCCCCCATGCCTTCCACGCTGGCTAACACTTGTTCCAGCTGGCTGCCAGTGCAACAATGGTACATGCAGGAAGCCTGCAGCCTTCCCACTAGCGATCTGGCAGCACACACTACCGGAGTGCGCTTTATGGCTGCTTTTCAGCTGCTAGCGCTGGCGGAACACTAGCACTCTACAAGTATCAGCTCAAACTGAATGTGGATTGTGGTCATTACTTTTGAGCGAATGCTACAGAGGTCAGTATAATCTGCTACTTTACTTTCTTGTTTAAATATTTGTTTTCATCTGTGGATCTAGCAGTTCAAGACCCTATTCTTTCCACTTTTACAGCTGGGTTTAGTCTCTGTGGAATCTCATTGGTCTTATAATATGTTGGTGAATTTAATGCAGTGTTTGGTAGATGATGACACAAGGATAGTAAAAGAGTTAATCAGATTTTCCAGATTTATAAATTAGGGGGATAATGAACTGATAAATCAGTAATAAACCTATTCTATAGAGTAAGACATTTTTGGCTCTCTTCATTAAGATTTGTATCTCCTGGAGGCAAAGTGATTTTCTTCGAGCTAAGCCCTCTAGAAGTCATTGTGACCTAGTTTTGAGGACAAAATTCCAGAAGATAAACTTTTGATTTGAAATTCTAAGGTGTAGCAGGGAAAAAAAGTCACAGATGGAATGAAAATGAATTTTCTGTGGATGCCGATGTACTTAACAAATAAAGTATAAGAGGGATTAGGACGTTGTAGTATCTAGGTAACACTTGAAAGACTCTATGCCCTATGGAGGATCTTAAAGTTTTGGAAAGGAAAAATAAGTTCCATCTCATTGAGCAATTTAATTGGTATTTTCCTAGATCAGACCTGCTAAGGTTGCCAACTGACCAGAGAAAAACTAGCCTGGTCTGTTCTTATGCTTTTCACAACAGCTGTCTTTGAAGAAATCAAATGCAGCAAGGAAGGGAGGAGTACAGAATGGACTGCTCTGTCTTACTGCAGAGGAGGAGGACAGCAGCCAATGAATGGCAGCAGGCAGAGGGGTGTGTGTGTGTGTGTGTGTGTGTGTGTGTGTGTGTGTGTGTGTGTGTGTGTGTGTGTGTGTGTGTGTGTAGGTACATAAGAACATAAGAAGAGCCCTGCTGGATCAGGACAAAGGCCCACCTAGTCCAGCTTCCTGTATCTCACAGTGGCCCCACCAGATGCCTCAGGGAGCACACAGTCAACAAGATACCTCTATCCTGTTGCCACTCCCTTGCACCTGGTATACAGAGCAAACGTACTTCTAAAACCAGGAGGTAGCATTTGGCATCTTGTCACAGGAACCCAAAGTTTTGGGACTGTCACTGGGGACAGTAAAAACAGTGGCGTTGCGCGCCCTCCCGGCGCCTGGGGGGCGGGGCCCAAGCGCCCCCGGAAGTGCCATGGTGTGAGCGCGCCGCCCAGGACCTGCCTCTTCGTGTGTGAGAGGAGAGGAGAAGCGCCGCGGACGCTCGGAGTCACCTCTGTTCTGGAGAAAAGCATCCCCCCCACTGCACTCCGCGCAGCCCAGGACCTGCCTTTGGTCCGGCGGCAGCAGTAGCAGGAGGAGGCAGAGGCGGGGAGTGTTGTGCGTGAGCGCGCCTGCCCGCCTCTCCTTTCCCCTTCCCGTCGAAGGGAAAAGGAGAGGCGGGCAGGCGCGCTCGCTCGCTTGCGCACAACACTCCCTGCCTCTGCCTCCTCCTGCTGCTGCCGCCGGACCGAAGGCAGGTCCTGGGCTGTGCGGAGCGGCAGGTCTCCTCTCACACGTGGGAGGACGCTTTTCTCTGGAACAGAGGCGACTCCGAGCGTCCGCAGTGCTTCTCCTCTCCTCTCACATGTGGGAGGACACTTTTCCCTGGAACGGAGGCGACTCCGAGCGTCCGCGGCACCCCTGGAAGCAGTGCACCCACTCGGCGCCTGTGGTGCTGCGCACCAGGCCCCCTATGGTGAGGACACCGCTGAGTAAAAAGCTAGCAGTCCTAAGACCTTTACAACTTGTGATCCAATAGATGTAAGATGGCCCACCAGGGACTCAGTAAATCTGCTCTTGCTATGTACATAGGACTGAGAGACAGGGATATTGTTAGCAGCTGGTAGGCCAACCTCCATGATTGTTGGGATATATTTGGTTTGGTTTGGTACATCATAAGTTGTGCAGACTAATTCACTGTCCTGGAGGAGTCTTCATGATTTGTAGATATAAATCCATGCACCATGGCAAAAATTTGCTGTTCTTTTCAGGGTTTATCCACTCAACCATGTGGGATATTATTGCATTTGCATGGCCATTTCCAGTTACAGCAGAACAATTTCCCCCTGCCCCTGAAAGACACTCTCTCTCCTCTTCTGCAGGAATTTAGCAAAATATAAAACAGAATTGATAAGTCAGGAGGAGATAGTATCCTCCAGCTATATTTTTGTGACCTGATCACATTTGGAGATTAAAATTCAAGCACCAGATTTAGAGCTTCCATTGGCCTGGGGCTGTTTGGCCTTGAAACCTATTTGAGCAGCTGCTGTCAAGTATTGCAAACAGAGTCTCCAATATGACGGATAGGGTGGAGATTTTTCTACACAGTCTCCAATTTTTCTAAACAGAGTCTCCAACAGAATCTCTAACAGGGTTAGATTTTTCTAAACAGAGTCTCCAATATGATGTATAAAATCCAATTTTTTCAATAGCTGAAGTATGACTGGGGTTAACAGTACTTCCAAGCATGTGCTGAGTGTCATTCACTGAGGCCAGGTCCTCTCAACTTAAGGGACAGGGCTTTCCAAGGCAGGTGGCATAGTTTTTAGGCAGGCATTTAGCCCTGCTACCCCAATGTAGAGATGACAGCCCAATCCTACCGAAATCCCCATGCAGCGATGCAGCGGCATCTGCGTAGATTCTGCTGCATCTCGTGGGGGAGTTTTGGCTGCTGGAGGTCTCCTTCGGGTAAGGGGACTAGCATGTTACAGGAGCCTGCAGCAGCTGGGCCATCAACCAGGTCCAAAAGACTGGCTGAGACAAGTACGGTACCCCGTATACTACCGTGTCATAGGAGCCTGCAGCAACTGGGCCATCAACCAAGCTCAGCACACTGCCACAGCACACTGGACAAAATGCCCCCTGCCCTCAAGTCATCTCCCCAAAACAAGGAGCATGAGTCACAGGAAAGACTGGAAGACACGTATGGCTCTTATTCACCCACAGAAATTTTTGGACTATTCATAGGTGAGGATGTCTTATATTCTACTCTTCACAGTATACCTGTGGTCAGGGGCCACACCCTTGCCAGGGACCATAGAGAGGCCAGGCCAGGTGAGAGGTGCCCAGATGGCACAGTGCCCCCCAGTGTCCTGCAACCGAGTACGGCCCATTTCCAACACTTATTCCAATGTATCCTGTATGGGAGAGCCAGGGAGGCCAACACGGAAGGACTTGGGCTGGGAGGATGGGTTGTCATGCAGCTCCTCCAGGTTGCAGGCATAAAGCCCCCTATTTCGAAAGGCATATTTCGACAATTACTTTGCAACACTCAGACTCATGACTGCTCTCACAAACATAGGGTACCATGCCTCTGGGACTGTGAGAGAAACTAGACTAACATGGTGTAACATGCTTATGAGTACCCACAGAATGAGGCAGACACCTAAGGGACAGTATCGCAGTGGCCGGATGGCATGACAATGCGATTGTCAGTGTCATGTCAAATTTTATGGGGGCATATCCTGTTTTGAGGGCGAGGCGGTACAATCGGCAGTCCAAAACTCATGACGAAGTGACTCCACCAAGTGTCATTCATGCATATAACAAGGGTATGGGAGGTGTGGATATGCATGACAGTGTGGTAGCAAACTACAGAATAACTGTTGGGGGCAAAAAGTGGGTGGTGGCCACTCTTCATCACTGCCCTTGATAGTGCTCTGTTAAACTCATGGACATTTTACTGTATGGTGCATAAATCAGACATTGGCTAGGTTAACTTCAAGTCCACAGTGTCAGTGTGCCTAATGTGCACCGAGTTTTCAGAGGGAAGCATCAGGCACTCATGCACCAGCACGAAGGCGTGTGAGTGCTGGTACCCCTGCCCCAGACGTAAAGTACAATGGGAGGGAGCATCTTATTTTCAACCATCCCAGCAGTCAAACAAGTTGCTGCAGGCACTGTGGCTCTCTGTTTATGTGCCAAAAATGTGGAGACCACATGCACCATAAGTGCTTGGAGGATTTCCATTCACAAGAATAGAGGTAATACGAGGGACTCCATAAGGGCTCCAGAGCACCTTCATGTGAGGAGTGGCATTTGGAGGAGTTATCCTTTTACAAGTTTTCTCAAGTGATACAGGAGTTTTCCAATGTTTTTGGTTATTTCCAAAACTGTGTGTGTTCATGATCAATGCACAGGGGGGGGGGGGGAGGGTCCCAAGAGGCAAGTGTTGGCACGCTATGCAAAGGCCTCAATATGTTTTTATTCAGGTTGGCGTTCGATGGTTGACATGGTGGGCTGGCTTTTTAATAAATGTAATCATAAGGTGACCCACTGGGGTTTGTTTGTTTTAACTATTTTAATTATCTGTTTTAATTATTTTACTGTATTGTATTTTATTATGGATTTTAACATGTTTTAATTATAAGCTGCCTTGATTGCCCTTATCGGGAGAAAGGCAGGGTAAAAAATATTTAAATAAACAAATAAATTGTGTGTAAATTTAGACAGTGCCGTATTTTCTTCTGTTTTCAAAAGTTATTCTCTTTCTAAATAAATAGTGGCTTTTTGCACCTTTACTGCGAAGCCTCTTTCTCCTTGCGCTAATACGCCAAGCAAGAGGGCTAATGCTCCAATCCTATCCAGATGTTGTGGTGGCTTTTCAAAGTGTTCCGGGGGCAAAGGTATTGCCCAAGGTAACCTGACCAACATCTCACCTGCTCCTTCCAAACCTCTGAGCATATACAAATCTGGGAATCCACCTGTAACACCAATTATACAAAGCAATTGATATTGATTTAGTACCATGGACAGAAGACAGATGGAACATGTTCCATGAACTGTTTCATAGTACGAGAGTCACCCCATTTCATGCACCAGAAGGACAAAGTGTACTGTATCAGGGCCACTGTAACACTGAGATTATGCACATTCAGTCCCCCTCACACTGTACAGCATCCGTGCAACAGTTCTTTTGATTTTCATTTTCAGATCCCCTCCAAATAGAGAAAAAATGTTTGCAGAAACAGTTCCAGGTGTTTCCGTATCACACCAATCACTCTCCTCCTCTTTCCTCTTCCATGATTTTAAATCAGACACCACTCTCGTCTCCTCTACACACATTCATTCCTGCACTCTTCTGCCTTTGTAAAATCACAAAGGAAGAAGAAAGATTTTCAAATGTAATTTTCCCCTAAGAATCCTGCCTTGGGCAAAGCAGGTGGGATGTTGCACCCCCTGGCTGCAGCCCTGATATCATCCTTGGACACAGATCTGCCCAAATTGAAAGAAACTCACTAGAAGTGTGATCTGGTGAGCTTGGTATCAGGTGAGCTTGGTATCAGGTGAGCTTGGTAGTGGGCAAGAATTATACTGGTCATTTTTGGGGGGTACGTTTTTGATTCATAAATTATTTGCTGATAAATCTTACCATAGAAGATATTCCAAAAAGTGTCATTCTCAAACACATGGAGGAAATGTTATGTTGGAAATCTAAATACACATAAATGGCCTGAGAGTTGAACTCCTACTGAAGAAAATGTACAGCCTCATCAAGGCTTGTGTGGAGGCTGTGTCTTCTGAAAATGAAAGAAAAAGCTATAAGAAGTAGGAAAGAGACCTGCAATTCCACTCGGAGGCCAAAGCTGTGAGGATCTTGCTAAGGAGCATCAGCAATCTGAGGGGGAACTCGCCTGAGGCAAAAGTGCTGATGACCTCAATGGCCTGGCCAGTCAAGACACCTACAGATGGAATAATAGCATATTAACATAGTCCCTGAGCCTGCACTAAAGGAACCGAGTTCAGTACTAGGTTCAGAGACTGTTCGGCCCACCAGGGTCTAAAGACCAAACTCTCCTGATGCTGGTCATCCTAGAGTTGGTATGACTTGAGTTTTCCTGTTCTATGGAAAGCACTTATATATTTCAGAGCCAAAGTGACCTGTAAGCTTTCCATTTTCTCTTCGACATGTGCTTTGTTTTGAAGTTCGATATCCAAAACCAGAATTTGGATGTAATAATTAAAACAGTTTTTACCCCAAAGACATCAACCGTTTATAGACTGTGCAGTTACAATTTATGCAAATTCCCTGCACTACATGTGACTTCAAACCCTAAATCTATTTACGCACCTAAATTCTCCATTCTCCACTTTAGACTTTCTGGGAATTACAAGTCACAGTTGAAGCAGGAGGGAGCCAAGAAGAATTAGAGCAAAGGCTTTGAAAATGTAAACATCACAAGCATGCAAATTGTGTCACTGGAGGGTTTTCATTGTTGCTGCAGCACTCTTCATTGGGAATGCGAAGCTTCGAACTGCAGAGAGCCGTTTTTCACAGTGATAACTGTAGTGCCATGATGCTTGATGTTCTACTCGAGAAGAGGGGTTGTCTATATGAAATAATATGGGAGCACAAGAACATTAGCACTTTGGAGGTTATTGTTAGGGCAGTGTTTCCCAAACTTTTTCAACCCTTGACGATTTCAACCCATTCAAGCATCTTTCAACCCTTGACGATTGGCGAACATTGGCCGCAGTTCCCCATTACATGATGTTGATGCCTGCCAATTGACATTGGACTGTTTTCCAAGAGGATTCCATGGAACTCTGCGGCTCCCCTGGCTGGTTTCCATGGCTCCCCTGGGAGCTTCATCTCCCAGTTTGGGAACCACTGTTTTAGGGGTTCTCAACCCCTTCCTGGCCAAGTACCACCTCTGGCGGCACTCTCCTGCTGCATACTACTGCAAGTGAATTCTGAATTTTCAGGTTTTCAAAGGCCAGAAAATGCAGTTAGGAAGCTCTCGGCAGATGGGAGGGCCCTTCTCAGCATTCCCTAGAGTCTCAGCCAAAGGTAGGAGCCTCTCGGGAGCGAAAACACGCCACCAAAAGCGCTGCATTGGCGCAGGGTTCCAGTGGTCCAAGTACCACCAGCAGTTGGCCAAAGTACCACTGGTGGTACTACTACCACTGGTTTAGAAACTCTGGTTTAATACCTAATAGATGTAGGGATCAGGTTATTAGTGCTAGAGATTCCCAAACCACGGGCTGGAGCACATATGTATGCTGAAGCCACCATTTTGAATGTATCTACCACTCCTTGGAAGAGTGAGACTCCTTGCAGCACTGCTCCCTACCCCTCTCTGTCAGCTTGTGTGCAATTACATCATCCTAAGGTAAAGAGAGTCTGATACCCCCTGATGCAGCTACACCACACCTGACAAATGCCCCCAAACTTAGGCTTATCCCTGGGCCCTGACTGAGAGAACCATGGAGGTGGCAAGACTTCTGCAACTGCAAAGGTGATACCTGTCCATTGTCTCCATTGAGACCATGCATCCAGTTTCATGCCAAAACCAGAGACCCCTCACTGAGAGCAAGCAAGCAAAGCTCTGTATTATTCATATTCACCCTGCTACAGCATTCAGAGGAGGAGACCAATTATCTCTCCAGCTTCACTCTCTCCCTTGTATTGCAATAATAAAAGAAGTTGCTTACACACAGCAATAGACTGGCATGGAAAAACTGAAAGCTGCTTATTACCCCTGTAGGTCTATTTAGACTAATGGGAACAAGGCCACAGTCATCCAACGTAGCAATAACAGGCAAATCAAGTGATTGCAATCTTGGTGTCCTCAAAAGCAATAATGTATTTTGTCCTCCTCTGAATGTCATTGTCCTGTACTGGAAACTCTCTCTTGTTAGCTCTATTAGACCATATCGTATTTTGTATCAGGTTAGTAGAGGGCTAGCAATTCATCATGTAAGAATGTGCTGCTGTTATTACGGTGATGGTTGTTGCTGTTTTTGCTTCTCCAGGCTGGCAATGTGTAGAGAGAGAAATGGTACTGTGAGCTGAGTTAGTTCTACCCTAGCTCTTCACTCTGCTGTTATTGCCATCCTTTGTCTCACTCATTTTTTTTTTGCAGAGTTCAGATGATGTCATTGCTGATCTGCAGCATCCTTCCCTTTGTAATTTTTTTAAAGGTAACTACATTTAAGGAAGGAGTTTGGCAGATGAGAGGAATGATGCTGAACATTATAATCTTGAGGGGGAAAAATAAAATCTGAATTTTAGGGGGTGGGGAAATAAAATTTGAATGTGTAATGGATAGGGAATTTCCAAACTGGATGAATTTGTTTCTTAAAACTCAGAGACGTCGCTACAGGGGGGGGGAGGGCGGTACAATAAGTTCCTTACCGTTCTACTCCGCATTACAGCGCCGTAACTACGGTGGAGCGGATGGAGCAGTCGCTCCAGGCGCTCCACTGCGGGGGGGCGGGCAGAACGCGGTCGGGAGAACTCACCGGCTCCCGAAGCAGCGTCGCGTTTTGGCCCTCCCTCCCGCCCTGCAGCCCGTTTAGCTCCGAAATAGGAGCAAAATGGGCGGGGGGGCGCGTCTACGTGACGCGAGGGCGCGTCATGACGCTGGCCCCGCCCCTTGCTCCGGGCGCCCTCCCGGCGCGTTGCGCCTCTGCCGCATTACGAGGTGGCTTTGCCCCCTCTCCATCGGAGCCATTCAGAGCGGTGAAGGCAACACTCCTTCGTTGTCTCCTGAGTGAATCTCCTGCACTTTGCATTCATGCAAGTCTCCTGCACGTTGCCTTCACCGCTCTGAATGACTCCGGCGGAGAGGGGGCAGGGCCACCTCATAATGCAGAGTAGAACGGTATGGAACTTACAGTACTGTCCCCCCTGTATTGTCGCATCTGCTGAAACTCTATCCCTAAGTTGAAGAGTGTTTGTTGTAACTTAATATAGCAATACCATCCACGCATGCCAAGCAGGCCCTTTTTGTTGCTGATTTGTTTGTTAAAGGAATTGGTGGTCTAGGCATGCACGCCTAGTACACAGGTGTGCTTATTCATTTACGCCCCTCCGCCTTCCCTAAATGAAGTTCCTGAAGCAAAACAGAGTAAAAATTCATCAAATTAAAATTACACCAAAGTTTCCCTGTCCTTTGCAGATTCAGTCCTGAGCTTGTCCAAACTGATTTACAGAACAGCTGTTAGACATTGGTAGGAATACAAGTTTGGTGACTTGGGTTCCAATCAAATCAAACTGTGGTAGGCAGAAAGCAGATTGAGGTTGACTGGTAGATCTCTGACCGATTTGCAGGAGATTGGCAAAGGTTTCTGTTTCACAATAGTTTAACAATAGTCCGTAAGATTGCAAGTAATAGAAAAGCATGGCTGGCCTTGTTCCAATAGTTCCACTGTCAACCTTGGTGTTCCTTGTCTGTGAAACAAGAGTAAAAACTGATGGTCTCTGTGCAATTTAACTAGCCAGTTGGGGGAGCTTTGTGTTCAGAGCTCTGACCTATAGATACGGATCTGTATTTGAATATGGAGGTCATCCCCATATGCCATGATATTTATTCATTTACTTATTTTGTGCCCTGCTTTTCTCCCCCAAGGGCACCCAAAGTGGCTTACAGAGCCATGAAAATCATATTTAAAAGTATAGAAATATAAACATTAAAACATCCTTAAAATATCAAAAATCAAACACAAACCAGCAGCAGTCGCCTCTTAATAAGAAAGGACAAGGCCTATAAAATTTTAGACCCCTCCAAAGCCTCTAAGGAGGGAGTAGTTCATAAACTGAGAGAGATTTCCATAAAGATGGTGCCACTACTGAAAAGGCCCTGTTTCTTGTTGCCTCCCCTCCCTCCTCCATAGGTGATGGCACCTGTAAGCAGAGCTGTAGGAACTGAGCAATCCTACACACAGCAAAACAGACTTTTGTTAAGAGCTTTATTTAAGTTCTCTCTTAAAGACAGAACTGCTGCCATTGCTACACAGACAGAAACAACAAGACAGGAAAAGAAGCATCTAACAGAAGTCCAGACAAAGTAGGAGAGAGCAACCCACAAGCCCTAAAACTAGGGACCACCTCCCCCTACTGGTGGAATATATGCACTTGTTGAACATATGCACTGGGTGGCAAGATTCATATTCTGTTACCTCTCCAATATGTTGTTCATGGGTCCAGGAGATAATTGGCTGTGCTCCAATCCACTGTTTTGCATCTGACTCAAATCTGCTAAGCCACCATTTTGCACCTGGCTTCAGTTGGTGGACCTCAAGTTTCTAGTAAAAAACAAAATAGTTTCCTCAAGCCTGAAATTTGCCAACCCAGTGAAATCAAGCATGCATGGAGGCCTTTGGATGAATATTCTGCTGATCAGCTTTTTGGGAAAGAGGGAACTGAAATCAGCTTTTCCTGAACAGGTGATTGGCAATGTCAACACTAACTGAGATTCTGATTGTGAAGAAATAATTTGGGATGTTACCTCCCCTTGCTGGTGGTGAGTTATCGGACCGGAGTGATGCAGAATTCAGATCACATTATTCCAGTGCTAATTAAAACAAATGTATTAGGATGAAAACAATGAAACAGCATCTGTTTTGTTTAGTATGCCACCTTACCTGTCTCCTGAGAAACCTGTATGCGGGTCAAGAAGCAACAGTTCGGACCGGCCATGGAACAACCGACTGGTTCAAAATTGGGAAGGGAGTACGGCAAGGCTGTATATTGTCACCCTGCCTATTTAACTTATATGCAGAGTACATGATGAGAAATGCAGGGCTGAATGAATCGCAAGCCGGAATCAAGATTGCCGGGAGAAACATCAACAACCTCAGATATGCAGACGATACCACCCTAATGGCAGAAAGTGAAGAAGAACTAAAGAGCCTCTTGATGAGGGTGAAAGAGGAGAGTGCAAAAGTTGGCTTGAAACTCAACATTAATAAAACTAAGATCATGGCATCTGGTCCCATCAATTCCTGGCAAATAGATGGGGCAGAAATGGAAGCAGTAACAGATTTTACTTTTCTGGGCTCCAAGATCACTGCAGACGGAGACAGCAGCCATGAAATTAAAAGACGCTTACTCCTTGGAAGGAAAGTTATGGCAAATTTAGATAGCATAATAAAAAGCAGAGATATTACCATGCCAACAAAAGTTCGTATAGTCAGGGCAATGTTGTTCCCGGTAGCAATGTATGGTTGCGAGAGTTGGACCATAAGGAAGGCTGAGCGCCGAAGAATAGATGCTTTTGAACTGTGGTGCTGGAGAAGACTCCTGAGAGTCCCTTGGACTGCTAGGAGATCAAATCAGTCAATTCTAAATGAAATCAACCCTGACTGTTCCCTGGAAGGACAGGTACTAAGGCTGAAACTCAAATATTTTGGCCACCTAATGCGAAGAGAGGAGTCTCTGGAGAAGACTCTGATGCTGGGAAAAATTGAAGGCAAGAGGAGAAGGGGAAGGCAAAGGATGAGATGGTTAGACAGCATCACCGATGCAACGAACATGAAAATGATCAAACTCAGGAAGATAGTGGAGGATAGGAAGGCCTGGTGGGATATGGTTCATGGGGTCACGAAGGGTTGGACATGACTTAACGACTGAACAACAACAACAACAACCATGAGGTCATCTTGCGAAGTATTGTGGGGAATCTTGCAGGGATTACAGCAGCAAAGAGAAGATTTAAAAGAATTTTTTAGCATGCTCTGTTAAAGGATAGAGATTGCAGGAAAGAGGGGAATAGCAGGAGGATGTGGCTGAAGAGTGCCTTGTGTCAAAAGTAGAACCAAAATGGGTAGAGAGGAGGAATGGGTTGTGCTGTCAAAGGGGTGGTTATGCGCAGGGTGGGGAAGATCTAACAGCTGGGCTTGTGAGACCAAGACTGTTAATTAGAAGAATGAACAAATCATGAAAATAAACAATGAGTGCTCACGCCTTCAGCATCCCAGATCTCATGCTGCCCTCTCAATTTCCCAGAAAGCCAATGCCATAAAACAGGTCAGAGAAAAGTTATACAACTTGTTACTTGTTTGGAGGAATAGAAGTTAGATGGTTGGCCTCTAATTCGGACTTTTCTGCTTTGTGTCACACTTCCAGAGGGGGGGAGGGAGTTGTCTCTTCTCTGAGGTCTCCAACTTCTTGTTGCAGACAGGAATCAATGTGTTAATACGGGTTATCAATCCCTTCCCAGCCAAGTACCACCTCCGATGCCACTCTCCTGCTGCCTTCCACCAGTTGTGACTGGTGATTACATCGTCGCCAGTTACTTCTGTCTTTTCAGGTTTTCGGAGGCCAGAAAACATAGGTAGGAGGCTCTGAGCGGGTAGGAGGGCCCTTCTCCAGCGTTCCCAAGAGGCTTGGCCAAAGGCAGGAGCCTCTTGGGAGCGAAAATGGGCCACCAAAAGCGCCGCATTGGAGCGGGATTCCTGTAGTCCGGCAGTCCATGTACCATCAGCAGTTGGCCAAAGTACCACTGGTGGTACTAGTACCACAGGTTGAGAACCCCTGTTTTAAAATATGCACATCCCTAGCTACTTGACTGGGAGCACAATCCCGTAAGGATCCGGATCCTGTGCATCAGCGGCCATGCTGCTGCCGGGCTGGAGGTCTACTCAGGACACTCATCCCCTTTCCCGAGTGTAACCCGGGGCAGGCCCTATCGGCCTCCTTGAAAATTACTGGCGGAAATCGCAGGAGGTTGTGTAACAGCTTAGCCGGCCCGGCGGGGGCCGAGATATAGCTGAGGCCACCCCCTGCCCCCTCCTGGGCCAGCTGGGCCAATGGCCCCCTCCCTCACCTGGTGAAAGGCCCCCACACCTGCTGGGCCAATGGCCCCCTCCCTCGCCCGGCGAAATGCCCCTGCTGGATCCCTGCTTACCTTGTCTGGCGGTCGCAGGGGCACTCTGGCAATGGAGCAAGGGAGGCCGGCCTCTGCGCCAGCTTTCCTTGCTCTCAGGTTGTCACGAACGTGCTTTACGGTATGTTGGCGACGTCTCCCGGTGCCGGAACGCTCGCTCTGGCGCTGGCACCTTCCGGAGGATTGGCCATAGAACTCTTGCATGTGTGATTCCTTTTAGGTGCATGAAAGCCTGCTTCCCATGCGAGTATGGTTCCTAGGTGGATCATGACACTATGTTACATTACAAACATTATAGTTTGATCTGATAACCTGGTAAAAAAAAAAATCTTGCATTTTTATAACCTATGGATATAGAAGTACAAATGTTGGTTAATTTACAGAACAGTCTTTATTTAAATCCCATCATTGTCTTTCTCATTCTAGTGCCATTGTTCTACACCTCACATGTATTTTTATTTTCATTGCTTCAGTAAAAAATGAGGTGGAGCTTTAGCATAAGAGAACAAAATATACATTTTTCTCCTCCTTAGCATTATGGCATTCATGTGCACCCAGAATGGGATTTTTAATTAAAACATTCTTTTTTATGCTGCAGGCTATTGCGTAAGTTGGCATGTTACATATTCAGATTTTTTTTCTGTTTCTGCCTAAGAAACCTGCTTGATTTCTGGGATAGCCTATACTGAATGGACAATTTCCAACTCTCAGCATTTGCTTATGGAGTACATTTCATCATTATTGTGTTTCCTGCAGAACAGAAGGTGGGCAAGGACAGCACAGGTATATACAATATTAAACCCCAAAGACCCCATCCCAGTTACTCATGCTCCCCACCAAAATGTTTCACAGCCATAAAATCTGACATTGTGAGAGTGTGCCATGTCTTAAATGGCACATTGAAGGCTCCGAGTGTGTTGGTGGTGTTATTTTGTTGGCAGTTTATAAAACACACATAAACGTCTTCTGAGAAAGATAGGGGTACACAGAGAATCTGTGTCATTACTTGTGTCCTGGGTAGTTTCCAAAGAGACGGGTACTGGATCTCAAGCTTGCCTAACATCCTAACCTTCCAACTTGGAATGGTCCTAACCCCGTGTGTGGAGGCTGATTGTAGTTCCATAGTGGGGAAGAAAACACACTATGCACATGGTCAGAGTCACTCTTCCTCTTTTTAAAATAAGCTTGCCTATACGTTCAGAATACACTCCCAGGCTCAAATCAAGACCTATGGCTATGTCATTGTCAGACACCCACACCTGACCAAACCTTCCTACACTATGATTCATGCAAGCATAAGAACATAAGAAGAGCCCTGCTGGATCAGGCCAAAGGCCCAACTAGTCCAGCTTCCTGTATCACACAGTGGCCCCACCAGATGCCTCAGGGAGCACACAGCCAACAAGATAATCTGTTTCCTGTTGTCACTCCCTTGCACCTGGCATACAGAGAAAACCTACTTCTAAAGCCAGGAGGTTGCTTATGGCTTGTAACCTGTGATGGTCTTTTCCTCCATGAATCTATCCAACCCCCTTTTAAAGGCATCTAGGCCAGGTGCCATCACCACATCCTGTGGCAAGGAGTTCCACAGATGAGTTACACGCTGGGTGAAGAAATACTTTCTCCTGTCTGTTCTAACTCTCCCTCCCCTCAATTTCAAGCACATTTTATATAAGTATTTCTTGAACTTTCCAACTGGCAATTTTTTTTTTCTGTGGCAGAGGGAAAAGAATCTGTTCTTGTGGACTCATGAAGAGATCCTGTAGCTTTGTTGCTTTATGGTAACAAGGAAGGAAAGGAGGGAAAATGCCAACACAAAAGATGAGGGAGGGAATCTCAAAGATGCTCTGAAGATGTGTTTTTATGGGCAGCCCAATCCTACGCAGGATTGGGCTGCAACCATAGCTGCAACAGGAAGGAAGAGCACTCTGTCAACGGCCATTTTGGGACCACTGCACCAAGAGTTGGCAGTGCTCCCTGTCCGTTGTCAGACTTGTCTGTGCAGGGCCTCTGAGAGGGGGGTTAAGGGTACAAATTTTAAATTTGTACCCAGGCCCAGGGTGAAAAATGGGTCAAAAAGGGGGCCCTGGAGCAAAAAAGGGGGGCCCAGGAGCCAAATTCATATGTATGGAAGGGGCCCAAAAGAAACTTTGTGCCCCCTGATAAAATTCCTCTGAACGGCCCTGTGTCTGTGGCCACAAGAGCAGATAAGACTGTGGAGAGGAAGGAAGGGTGTGAAACGGGGCAGGAAGGGGGCAAAAAGGGACGGGTAGGGGGAGAAACAGAGGCAGGGAGACTGGGAATTGGGTGGATCCAGTGGTGATGGTGATTCTCCCTTTTGGCAGCCTCCCCACCCCTTTCTTCTCCTTGGACTTGTGCCAGCTACAGAGCTGGTGCAGGTACAAGGAGACCCATTGCGTAGCAGGAGGCTTACGGAGGGGTAAGAGGATTTAAATCCCCTTTCCCCCTCCAAAAGCCTCCCAATCCACTCCTCCACTGGATACAGTGCACTCGTATTCAGCCTGGCTGCACCAGCAGGTGGGAGGAGGGATAGGGCTGGACTCCAGGTTGAATTACTCTTCTTCAGGGATACCAAAAGGACAGAGAATGCTTCTGTATGTCACTGAGAATGTGAGTTTCCCTCTTTCATTGGTCCTATACTAACAAGCATCAAGAATGAAGAGGGTCTAGTTCAATCAATAAACAGTAACAAGCACAGGGATATAGGCAGAGAGGCTACAATATGTAACCCAAAACATCCATTAATTTTGGTGATGTTACTTTGAGGTATGGTATTCAGGTGCATACTTCATAAGAACATAAGAAGAGCCCCGCTGGATCAGGCCGAAGGCCCATCTAGTCCAGCTTCCTGTATCACACAGTGGCCCCACCAGATGCCTCAGGGAGCACACAGCCAACAAGACAACCTGTTTCCTGCTGCCACTCCCCTGCACCTGGCACAGAGAAAACCTACTTCTAAAACCAGGAGGTTGCTTATGGCTTGTAACCTGTGATGGTCTTTTCCTCCATGAATCTATCCAACCCCCTTTTAAAGGCATCTAGGCCAGGTGCTATCACCACATCCTGTGGCAAGGAGTTCCACAGATGAATTACATGCTGGTTAAAGAAATATTTTCTTTTATCCATTCTAACTCTCCCTCCACTCAATTTTAGTGCATGTCTTCCAGTAGGACGGAGCTGGGACATGTCCAGCACTCCACTAAATTCATATGCGTATATGAGATGGTAGATTTCTTTCAAATGTAGTTGTCATCTTGCTGAAGAAAATTCAATGAAAGCAAATCGTAGAAGACAGTTTAACTTTTCCTTTGCAAAATAAGAAAAAAAACACCTTCATATGTTGTCTAGATTTTTTAATTCCAAAAACGCTTTCCCCCCCCCTGCTGTTTGCATGGTTGCCAGATCTACTTTTAGTTTCTAAAAGGCTAGAAGATGGAATTGGCAAAGCTCCTTGTTGAGCCTCTAGAGATATAGCAGCACCATGTCTAACTCTGTGTTGGACCGTGGCCCATAAGTCTTTTTTTTTTTTAATTACAGGCTGAAAAAAAATAACTGTTTAACTAAAATACATAAATCCAAACAGAGATGTGTGCTTCCACCAGCACCCCTTGAGAAATATATTAATCCAGAAATATATTAATAGAACAGTGACATCAGAACTTTACCCCAAGAAGAGGTTCCGAGGTCGGAACGAAACGTTGGGTCAACAATAACCTTGGATTTTAGTGTTTTTTGTGCCTGGGCCGGCTGCCTACACGGAGATCCGTCCACGGTTTCGGAGAATTATTAAAGTGCAAGTATATATCTTTTTCTCATGGCATCTAAACCCGTAATTTGGAAACATTGTACAAAAATTATTAATCCAGGCCTTCACTATTCATTGATTGACCCTGCCTCCATGGAACTAGGATGGTGTATCTGGTCGTTGCCCCCATCTTATTCTCAGCTACTTATTCTAAGTAGCTTAGACTCTGAGAGAGGGAGTGACTGGCTCAACGTCACCCAGTGAAATTTGTGGCTAACATTTGTGACCCTCCAAGCTCAACAAAGCCCATCAGCCATGCAGTGGAGATTCAGGGACAACTCGCTAATTGGACTCAATGGTATCCTAGTCCAGATATTCCAATTGGCTGTGGTGGCTACCACCTCCATCAGCCACCCCACTTCCACCACCATTGCCACCCTCCTCTCCACTTCCTGCCTAAATCTTTAAAAAGCAGAAAGGTTGGGGGAGGGCAGAGGCGGAAGAAGGACGGAGCGCGTGGAGCAGCTGCTCCAGGTGGCGGGCGCAGGGGGGCGCAGTCAGCGTTTTGGGGGGGTTACTTACACGCACGATGTCTTAGCCCTCCCACCCTGCCTGGAGCTCATTCGGCTCCAAAACGGTGCCGAAACTGGCGGGGGGGGCGTGTTCGGAGTCGTGCTTGGAAAGGGTGCAGGAGATATTGGGGGTGACAACTAGGGATGGACTAAATGAGGAGGAGTTGGCAGAGGACACAGGACAGAGTGGTGGAGTGGAGGGAGTACAGGGAGATGGGGAGGGGTGGAGGGGTGGTGGTGGGCACAAGGGGGATGATAAGTGATGGGAAAAAGTGCAGGGGAGATGGGGGAAAGGTGGAGGAGAGGCGGATGAGTGGCAAAGGGGACATGGGGGCGATGGAGAGTAAAAATTGCATAGTGTGTGTTATGTGTTACAGGAGGCAACAGGCTTAGGCCCAGCCTGAGCGGATCATTGGGGGGGGGGGGTATAAATCAGGTGGCAGCAAAACAAAATGGGTGGCAAAAACCAGGGGAGTTGTCAAGCACCAGGCAGGCCATAATGTGTGACTGTGTTTAGTGTCATAGGTCGCAGTTGTGTAGGCCTATTTTATGGAGTTACATCAGAAACTGCCTTATGCTGTGTCAGCCTGTTGATCCATCTTGCTCAGTATTGTCAGCACTGACTGGCAGCAGCTGTCCAGGGTTTCAGGCAAGAATTGTTCCTTTGCGATACTTGGAGATTGAACCTTGAACCTTCTGCATGTAAAGCATACGCTGAGTCCTAGCTCTTTCCATGTGGTTTCTGTTACCACTGTCATGGCTCAATAACACCAGTTGGAATTCTGATGCGTAGCTCAAAGAAACACGAAAGCTTAAACGGATGCATCAAGCTACCTGTAGCTAGAGATGTGCTCTCAAATCTGTTTTCTTTTCATTGCAATCAAATACCTTAAAATGGAAAATTCCTAAATCATGTTTACTGTACACTGTTGCTTGGAGTTGATGAGAAGAAATTGAACTTTGCATTAACTTGCTGGGGAAATTAGCACATAAATTAGATCTCAATCAAGTGGTTAATATAGCAAAGCAGACAAATCTTTATGTATGTATTGCACGACTCAAAATCTCTGGCAACACCACACCAGTTTGGTTCTTTTTTTGAGGGGGTGGGGTTTGATACCTGCCTGAAATTGCAAAAAATGCAACTTGGTTTGGAGGGTCACAAGTTGTAGAGACTTGCATGCACAGAGGGGTTTAAGACAGTAGAACACAGTTCCTCTGACGTAAAATGGTTATTGGTAGGGCGCATGGGGTGCCACTGGCAGCTGTCGCAGACAGTAGCAGGGTGAGATGACTGCTCAGACATTGGACCCAGACAGGTAAGTCCAATGGCGGTGGGGGCTGCGGGTGGGTGGAATGGGGAGGAGAGGGGTGGAACAGGGAGGAGAGGGGGTGGAGAGGGGGTGGATCAAGGCCAGGATAGGGGTGCTATTGGCAGCAGCTGCACCATTGATATCCTTTCCTCCTTCCCAGCCTTGATCTTCCTTCCCAGTTCCATTTGGACTTCTGCCAGCAGCTTTGCTTTACACAGATCTGAGATGGGGGAAAGGTGGAGGAGACCTAGGTGACGGAGACTTACCCCCATGCAAGGGAACAAATGTTCCTTTACTCAGAGGAGACCTCTGGGGCCTGAAACTCCCCTGCAGGATGCAGCACACAGCTGCATCAGCACAGGGGGGTTAGGTAGGATTAGGCTGTTACTTCTGAGTAGATAACTAGGATTGCACTGTTTATTGTAATATATATATTTTTGTAGACGTCTTGCAGGTTTTTATTCTGCCTGTTCACAAATGAGAAGCAGAGGGATAGCTAATGTCCTGGATCAGAAGGAGTGTTTTTGGATATTTGCCACTTGTATACACAGGAGATGGAATGAAGCAAGAATTGCCCCTCTCATTGTAGATGGGGAAAGTTGTTCTTCAGAGTTTCCTCAATGCATTCAATAGCTTTTATGTAGAACTCTTTTGCAGAGTTTACCCAAGTTCCAGGGCAACAGACATTCCAAGGAGATTTCTTTTCCAGAGCTCTGAAAAAGACCGTCTGTGCCTTTGTCTCCCTGTCAAAGTTGGTAAAAAGAAGAAATAGCCTTTCTTTAAAGATTTAATGCTCTCTCCCTTTAAGGAACATATCCAGTGTCACTGCAAGACTTTTCAAATGCAGGGCATGTAAGTGACAGTCATAGAGGTTTAGCGGATTTGTAGATAGTTAATGTAATAGCTTTATAGCAATTCCCCGGATGTTAACCAGGACACATGAATAAATCCCCCCTTTTAGTATCTAAGTAAAATACTGGGGGGGGGGAGGCAGTGGGATGCTCTAGTTTATTAATGATGCATGCAAAGTTAGCTCTAGCCACAGTAATTTGTCGGGGACAGCTAATGCAAGAGACACTTGACCTCAAGATGCTGTAAGACCAAAAGCCTGGTTCCAAATGGTCTTGAAGTCTTCCTACAGAAAGATGTCTTGGGCATGCAGTGCATTGATGAGATGCTTGCATTAAAAAGACTTGCATGCAACACCAGAAGGTCTATGTCTTTTTCCGTCAGTTTGCCTTTAAATGTTCTGCACCCTTCATATCTCCAGCCACAACTTCTCCCATACTTTCCGTTCCATTCCTTAGTCTTCTGAAGTTTCCTTCCCTTAACCATTTCCATTTCATTTGATCAGCTTTCAAGGACTTGGAGCAGGACCTTTTCAGGGGTAGCACCCACTTTGGGGAATGGTGTCCTGCAAGGCCTTTGTTCAGCTCCTTATCTTGCCAATTCCAGTATTAGGTTAGAGCCTATTTATTGAGAAGGGCATTCTCAGTGCAGTAATGACAACTGTTAAAGCTCCTCTCACAGTGGACCTGAAGTGGGTTTTCTTATAATTTGTATTGCTCTGTTATGCAGGTTTTTAATGCCAATGTATTTTTATGTTCACTGTGTATTTTATTGTGGTTGGTTTTGGTTTTTTCAAGTCACTTCAAATAATTTGTTTTAGAGAAGTGGCTAAGAAAGACGTAAATAATAACAGACCTCTGCACATTTTGCTTTCTTAAAAGTGAGACTCCTTCTTGGGTATATTTGGGGCGCTGATTCCAAAAATGGCCTCGGTTTTGCCCTATCACATCTAGTTTTGGGGGTACAGCATGGCACCTCATAAAGTGAGTCAAGCAGCTTCCTCATGAGGAAGCCATGGCAATGGGATTCCTCACGAGGAAGCTGCTTGACTCGTATTATGCTGTACCCCCATGCTGTACCACCAAAACTAGACATGATAGGGCAAAACCAATGCCATTTTGGGAATCAGCGCTCCAAATTCATACAAAACCACCATATTTTTTTTGGGGGGGGGAAATACCGTATTACCTTCAAATTTACATGGTTGTGTAATGATTACATGTGGTCTGGGATCTAGGGGAGAACACTGCCCACTTCCACTCTTTTAGCCAAAGCTGCGGGACAATGTGGCCAGTGGCCACACAGATCAAAGCTGAGCACAACTTGGAGCTCAGCTACCCAGAAGTCAGTGATGATATGTGAAGGGCTTCACACAGCAGCGGGAATTCTTACAGGGAACACTGCCGCTACCCTCCTTCAATGCCTCCTTCATTCCTTGTCATGTGTTAAACAAGGCAAGTACCCAAATAGAAAGCATGAGAAGGTCAGACGTTTATTTATTTCTGTATTTCATGTTGCTCCCTGTACCCTGCCAAATAAATCGTAATTCATTTGGAGCTTACCTAATCATCATGCAAATTTGTTAAAGCTCTCTTCTATTAGATGCAAATGGTTCTTCTTGGGAAATAAACCAAATCAGGCCTACCTGCTTTCTCAGAGTTGTCAAGTATTTGGATACCAAGCATTTAATCATTTTCTTCCCCTTCTCCATCTATTGAATTTTCTGAATTGAGGAACCTGTGTTCTAGGAGAAAATAATCATGTTCTGACTTTCATGCAAGATTTCATTTGCTGGAGAGCTTTAATCAAATATTTGTTTACATTAATTCATGGGGAAAAAATCGTAACAATAAATATTTCATCCTTGCATACTGAAGGAGCGTTTTCTTAAATTTAATTAAAACAGCAAAGCAACATCCCTTATTTTTTACTCACGAACATATTTACTCTGGAGTAATTCCATTACAATTAATTATGTTCTTTTGTAAGTTGACTGTCGCCACGCATCCCAATTGTAAACCTTTGTGCTAGCATTATCTGTGTGCAACAGAAGTATAAGGTTATGTTTTTATATTACATTTATCTGCACATCCTATAGTCATTTTTTTTACTTGTTCTGTAGTAGGACTGACCTAATAGAAACAGAGAACTCTGTGGGAATCTGAATCTGAAGTGTAATCAAACTGAAACCTGTATCACAAGAACAGCAGTAATTTACGGCGCAATCCTGTATAAAGATACACGGCTGGCCTAAAAGGATGGCCGCTGTATCCTATGCCATTCCTGGGCTGCCCCAGGGCAGCCGGGGAGCACTTCAAAGAAGGGGACATAGATCCCCTTCCTGGAGTGTTGGCAAGCCCAGGGCCTATGGGCCTCCTCGGATGTACGTCAGCTCTGAAGCTGACGTATATCCGGGGAGGTTGTGTAAGGCAGAACTGGGCTGGAAATGGGGTTAGGATATCGGCAGAGCGCACTGCCGATATCCCCACCCCCTCCCAGCCCAGGCCAGCCAATGGCCACCCCCCTGGCTGCCCCTGCCCGCCGCGCCTTTACCGACCAGTGCAGGACTTACCTCCACTGGCGGCCATGGGGTCTGGAGGGTGACATGGAGCGGGATGCCAGCCTCCGCGTCAGTGGCCCTTACTTCCAAGTTGTCGCAAACATGATTTATGGTACATTTGTAACATTGTACATTTGTTATGGTACATTTGGAGCGGCGGAGGATTGCTCTGTTAATGATGTCCTTTATTCTATTTTGAATTGCTAAGAGCATTTGGCATTGCTACATATAGACTCAGGGCTGGCCTATCCATGAGGCCAACTGAAGAGGACACCTCGGACAACAGATTGGTGGGGGGGGGGTTGCCCATCTCTGTCCACCAACTTGCCTCCACTGTCCCTCCTTCTCCTTCCACTCCCTGGATTGAAAAAGGAAGAGAGGACAGAGAGGAAGAGTTAATGTGGGTGAGAGCAGAGTGCTGAGCTAGAACATTGGAGAGTGGGAGGACCAGAGGCTGGCACATCATTGGGTAATGCGGAGCAGCATTTGGCATGCACTTCTGTAGGCATCAGGAGGTCTGGGGCCAGCCCTGTTCAGACCGCACAGTTCAAGGAAATACATTCGGGTGCTGATGCAGAACTTGGATTTCTATGAACTTCTGGCTCCCTTCCTTACATAATATGTACTGGTTGGGAAGCCAACCCCCCGTGCTGCTGGGGAGTATGTGACTACTACGAACATAGAAATCTGCCTTATCCTGAGCCTTATTTCTCAAGATTGTCCACACTGATTGGCAGTGGCATTCCAGGGCTACAGACAGGGTTTTTGTTCCCAGCCCTATCAATCCATTTCTGGGAGATGCCAGAAATTCAACCTGACATTTTCTACAGGCAAGCAGGTTTTTTTCCACTGTGCATCTTCCACCTCCTCTCTCTCCTTGATAGAGTTGGCTTATTATACAGTAGGCCAGCTCACAGACAGACTTAGCATGGTCTGTTACATGAATCAGAAGGGATGAAAAACTCAGATTGTATGCCTTCAACGTTCTGTCTTAGGCCTTTCAATATTAGGAATGTCTCTGAGCTGAAGCAGCAGCATCTCTTACCATAGGCCGGGAGGAAACCTTTATATGTGGAGCAGGAGATCTACAAGCATATGCTTTTTTTCCCTTTTTTTTTTTTTGAGGCAAACATGCTTGGGTCAATGAGGATCTGTGCTAAGAAGCAGGCAGAAGCCAACTGTCCACCTTGGCCCTTGCACAGATGCTGCAACAGGAGACGGGAGTGCAGAGGCGAAACTAGGGCGGAGCAAGCGGAGCACTGGCTCCGGGCGCCATCTCCCGAAGGGCGCCCCGAGTCAAGTCGGACTCGGACTTGAGTCTCCAAGTCCGACTCGAGTCTCCGGCCCCCTCAATCGGGAGAGCCGGCTCGGGGACGTCTTCCCTGGCCGGCTGCCCGGGGCCTTCTGAAGGCCCGCGCGAGGCCTTCTGAAGGCCTGCCCTTTTTCCCTCAGTAACAGTCTGAGCATGCGCAAAAAGAACGGTATAAATACCGTTCTCGTGCGGGCCTTCAGAAGGCCCCGGGCAGCCGGCCGGGGAAGACGTCCCTAGCCGGCTCTCCCGATTGAGGGGGGGTCGCCCCCTCCTGGAGCGCGCCGCCCCCCCTCCCGGAGTGCGCCGCCCACCCCCTCCGGAGCGCGCCGCGGCCTGTTGGCCGCGGCGATATTGAATTATAGGGGTGCCAACCCCCCGTTGCTCCGGGCGCCAACGGGGGTAGCAACGCCTCTGCGGGAGTGGGCTGCTCCTAACAGTTTAAAAACAGCATTGCCAACAATGGCAAATATGATGGTTGATGTCCTGTTCTTCCACAATGTGTGGCCTTGCTCTCTTCCATCTGTATTAAGACGTCCGATCTTGTGGGTATTTGGCTTTTAATTAAACCAGTGTAGCAGAGCTACATGCTAATACAATGGCTACTATAAGACGGAAACTCATTACTCCACATAATACCCATAGATCCAGTGATAGAATTTCCATTTCCATTCCTTTTTGTCCTTTGTTGCTGATGCCACCATAATTCACTCAAGAGCATAGAAGGGCCAAAGTCTTTTCTCATTTAGTGAGAATTGCTTTGTAATTCCCTAAAGTGACACAGGATTGCACCGGTATAACTGCAGAGAGCTGACGTCACAGATACAGTTTTGCATGTGGGTCTGATTCCAGTCTTTGTTTGGCCATGAAGCTCACAACAACCTGACAGTGTTGGTCAGGCTGGAAGTGACCTGCCAGGTGTTTCATGACACTCTCCCCCTATTTTTGTCATCCCATGTCAGCAGCACACTCTCGTGGCATTTATTGAACCCTTGGCAGGCCACCATAGATGGCAAGAAGGCTGCCTTTGACTTGGTAAGCTGTGCGTTGCACAGGCGTGTGCTAATTTGTATACCCAAAGATTAACACGTTGACATTTGTCAAGTGTTTGTAACAAGGGATATTTGTCAAAAGATTATCTCAGAGGCATTCGGAGTCATGCCTCTTCTGTGTCAGTACCAGTGTTGCGTTTCTGCTGGGATAATGTCAGGGTTTGGTGACATTGCATGGGTGATGCAGTAGGTGCAGTAGATGTCCTCCAAACCTGAGGTGCAGTAAACATGCTTCTTTAAATCTACTTCTGTTTTCCATAGAGTGCCATCAATAGTGCCTAGCAAATTTACATGGTGTCTAACATATTACATAGGCAAAATAGTCAGGTCCTTGCCCCCAAGGAATTTGTATTCTAAGGAAGACAATGGAGGAAAGGAGAAGCAAGAGTAGGAATGGAAGAATGTGGCAAATGTGCTTATAGCTTGGTTACAATTGGGAATGAGGATTAAAGGGATAAACCAGGAGTAGTTGGTTAGTCTTGTGCAAAAACAAACATAAAATCACAGAAGTGGCTCTCATTTGCTAAACTTAGCCTGGCATCCCTCACGTTCTTGCAAAAGTCATATAACGTACATTATCAGCGATGTGGCATGAGAGGAGGCACAACATAGCACAATATACATAATGATGCAGAGAAATCCTTTGAGAAATGTTGCTTTTCTCCTAGAAATTCATTTGGTTTCTCTTGAAAATTCTTAGATGCGTTACCCGGAAATTCACTTCAAATTTCACTTTTTCAAAATTTCAGGGCCGAGTTGCTAACCCTGTGTTTGCTTTCAAGTCTAACAGCACAATCCTATCCAACTTACACCACCGATGTAACCATTGGGGGAGGGGAGGGCAGGAGGCTTTGGAGGGGAGGGGCAATTTAAATTCGAATCCTCTTTCCATTCTGGGGCCTCCTGTTCTCGCTGCATCGCTGGTTACACCGGTGGTGTAAGTTGGATACGATTGTGCTGTAAATACGTTACCAGTGCTCATAATACAGGAATAGTGGGTGTGTTGCTTGCTACTTTTTTCTTCTGCACATAAAACCCATAATTAGAACTTAGGTTTTCCTTTTTTTTCCACACTGTATAGTGTGACTTTGTGCTCTCAACTATATTTATAATAGCTCCAACTGAAATCCCACCTTTTTTATGTAACTGTCAGCTCAATTAGTATTCTGGCAGCGCATGGTCCTTTACACCTCTTGCAAAACGCGACTTGCCATTCGGTGCAGCTGGGCTGCCGCTGCAAGCATCAAGTGGCTGTGGCCATGTGCCAGAGGCCTGGAAAAGAGCCCTGGCCCGGGTTAAGTCAGCACAGGGCGGGGGGTGGATGGAGGTGGGGGGGTTGGAATTGGGTGGGGAGGAGGAATAATGGGGAAGAGACTGGAGCGGATACGATGATGGATTGAGGCTGGAAAGGGGGTGCTATTGGCGGCAGTGGTGCCACCGATTTCCTATCTCCCTTCCCAGTTTCGATCACTGGCATCACTACAGGGGGGGCGGAGCTGTAAGTTCTGCTGAAATCAGAGCCTCCCTTCACGGAGGAACGAAGCGGCCCCGCCCCTTCACCTTCGGAGCCTTTCAGGGAAGCGAAAGCAACGCACAGGGAGTCTCCTGCGCGTTGCTTTCGCTTCCATGAAAGACTCCGAAGGTGAGGGGGCGGGGCCGCTTCGTTCGTGTAAAGGAGGCTCTGATTTCAGCAGAACTTACAGCTCCGCCCCCCCTGTAGTGACGCCAGTGGTCTCGATCCGCCTTTCCAGGTCTACTCTGACTTTTGCCACCTATATAGCTGGTGCAGATTCGAGTAGACTCAGTGGGGCAAGAAGGGCTTACTCCCAGTCAAGGGTGCAAATGTTTCCTTACCTGAAGGAGACCTCCCCCCCCCCCCGCAGGATGCAGTGTGCACTCCAGTGGCATGGCTGCATCAGCAGGGGGGTGTTTCGATAGGACTGAGCTATGTGACTCCTTAACTAGTTTTATCTCTCCTTTGAATAAGTGAACTTTAGCATGCATCAATCAGCCATGTACAGGTAGCCTTCATTTCCTTCTTTAAGTGGTGTTAGGCTATGACACTTTAAATTAACACATTCCAAAAGGAAAAAAAAATAATGTAAGGATTTTAATGGTCTCAAATTCTTTGCTACTTGAATGAGGTTCTTTAAAAGGAGTCTCAAACTACTTTCACTGTAAATGAGTAACAGTTCAAGTTTCCCTCCAGTGATTCCTGTCTGAATAGGTACTTCTAGGGAGAGGTGTCAGGAGGCCTTTGCTATTTCCTGCTTCAGTAGAAAGATGCTCAAGTTCCTAATTATACTCACACACGTGCACAATACTTTTAATTTCTTCTGCTGCCTTAGGCATGCTGGTGGCATATGAAGCTCAGACCAAGCTGAATCGAGTGTCGGTCTCCGAACTACTCACATGACACTGGCTTGAAGCTCAGAAGCTTATTTTGACTACCCCTATAAAGGCACTGGGCTTCAATTTTTTAAAGAAGCGATAACTCCTACACATTCAGAATCTTTTTTTTTTCTGTGCCACATTCCTTTCCGTTCTGGCTTTCCAGCCTTGATTGACAGCTGAATGTCCAGGGTTGGGTTTGACCTCATATATACCTGATTACCAATCAGAAGACCTGCCAAAGCCTGAGAGATACTGTTAGGAGCAGAGAATAATGGGGAAAATTCAACCCCTGTTGCTCAGGTCAGTTTGCCTTACACCACCAGGCTTTAGAAATTATATGTGTGAAAGTCCCTTTAACCTAGTAAAAGATACAATTGTTTTAATTTCCACTGAATGCGTTTTCATTCTCCCTGGAAACCAGATTACCGAAAACGTCCCACAGAAGGATGTGATTTAGGCATTCAGGGATAATTCATTTATTAGCATGTTCACGTGCAGGCTTTTGCTTTTGACTTCCTCTCCCAACTTTGACCTTTCTTCTCCTGTGACATTTAGTAAAATTGATTTGCATCTATTAAATTTACCTAGCAGTATAACAAGGTGTATTAAATCACTCATAGAACTCATACAAGGAGATTCAAACAGCTGGCTGGGAAGGAAAATGACACCTTACATTGAAATGTCATTGTCGTTTTGTACTGCCTTCTTTAAGATGTAAGAATGAGCCCTATTCTACTTTTTGAAATGACATATACAGTACTGTCTGCCAAATCATTTTCAGCTACAATCAGACCTCAACTGTCAGATGAAAATAATGGTTATTCCAAGTCATCTAAGAATTTATTGTCTCCAGAAGTGAATTTTCTAGTGAATGCATAAGTTTCTTGGTCATGGATGTATTGGAAAACACTGTTTTATTGATATTTCTGTATCAACTTTAGTATGTAATTTCTGTAACAATCCTTGGGTCTAAATAGATGTTCACCTTTCATGCTTATCACTCTATACCAGGGGTGGCCAAACGTGCTTAATTTAAGAGCCACATACGATAAACTTCAGACGTTTGAGAGCCGCATTTACATTCTTAAATATATTTACTCACCATGAACATTAAAGTTATGTTTTAATTCAGTGGACTCTCAATTTATACCTGGTAAATAATTAT
The DNA here is from genome assembly GCA_026170595.1 of Plestiodon gilberti rubricaudatus. Lineage (NCBI taxonomy): Eukaryota > Metazoa > Chordata > Lepidosauria > Squamata > Scincidae > Plestiodon > Plestiodon gilberti. Next base: position 82,210,830 of record JANXHW010000004.1, on the reverse strand, counting down.
AAAGCTTGAACATTTCTTATTTACCTTTTATATTAATTGTGATGCAAAAAAAGACCTCAGCCAACATATTTCTGAGAGCTGCTCATTATACGTCAAAGAGCAACATGTGGCTCAGGAGCCACAGTTTGGCCACCCCTGCTCTATGCAAACTTCACAGGGACATTCTGTCCCTCTTTCCTGTCCAGCTTCTGTAATATTGCTGAATATATTACAGAATTAGCTTCTGTACTATTTCAAAGAGCATATTACCATCAGCCTATGGGATTTTGTTAGAGTGAGAGCACAATTCTATGCATGTCTACTCAGGAGTAAATATCATTATATTCAGTGGGGCTTACAGTGTTGTTGTTGTTGTTGTTGTTGTTGTTGTTCAGTCGTTAAGTCCGACCCTTCGTGATCCCATGAACCATATCCCGCAAGGCCTTCCTGTCCTCCACTATCTTCCTGAGTTCACTCATTTTCATGTTCGTTGCATCGTTGATGCTGTCTAACATCACCCATATCCGCTGGGGATATGTTCCAGGCCCCTCCATGGATACTTGAAACCGTGGATAGGAGCGAACACCCCCTCCATGGTTTCCTGAGGGGCCCCCGCCCTGCCTCCCCTGCGGGCAGGCATGTGCGCCCCGCCCAGCTCTTATTTTTCTTTCAGCAAGCTTTGTTTCTTCCTTAAAATAAAAAGAGAAGCAGCATCCATTGCAGGTGAGTAGAACGAGATTAAATCCTAGAGAGGCTCTGCAAGGGTCCCCCACTGAATGACACTACTGCTTTACTCTCCCCTTCTTGTGCTAGTGTGGGAGACAGCACTCATGCAAGACTGTGTTGGAATTCAACCTCTATGTTGAGGGATATAATTGGAGAATGGATTTTGCTGCAATATATAACCTGATATCCCAGTGGTCTCAGTTGGGGCAACCTCAGTTATCTATATTGCTTCAAAATAAACATTGCCCTGAACATTGCACCAAATCTTTTAGTGCAGGGTACCCCTAGGGGTACGCAGACCTCTTGCTGGGGGTACACCAAGCCCTGCCCCTTATCTGCCCCATCAGCAGCTAATTAAGTGTTAATTAATATGGATTTTAAATTGTAATATTATTCTGAGCCCTTCTGTCTCTCTGATTTTGGTTTGGGGTTTATTTTTGTACTTTGGAAAATGTACTTTGGTGGGGTGTGGGAGGGAGGAGCTGATTTTGGGAAGTGCGACTTGGAGAAAAAAAAGAGTTCCTTATGTGTGTGTGTGTGTGTGTGTGTGTGTGTGTGTGTGTGTGTGTGTGTGTCTCCCACACACACAAACTCCTCTCTCTCTCTCTCTCTCTCTCTCTCTCACACACACACACACACACACACACACACACACACACACACACACAGAGTTAAATAAGACATTTTTTCACATTTAAAATTGTTTTAGTACTTTTAATTTAATGATTTATTACATAATTAATTAATCCAATTAATTAGCAGTTAATTATCAGGGGGTACTTCAGAAAATTGGACCATGATAGGGGGTACCCAGGCCTCCAAAGGTTGAGAACCCCTGTGTTAGTGGATTCGATGGTTGACTCCCAAAGGTTAACTCCCAAGATGGCTCGCTAGCAAAATCCACAATTTTACAAGGAAATCAAAAGTACAATGTAATAAGTACATAGGGAGATGTTTTTGGCAGATGATGAGACACTCCAGGTTTGAGGCTCTTTCTTTCTGAGGAAGGGTGCCGAGGCGGCTGGCTGATGGGAAAGGTGCCATACCACAGAAGAAGACTTTCCATTGGCATGTGTTAATAAGGTGCAAGGAAGGCCCTTGTGCAAATCCTCAATATTGAAGATCATGAGATCTTACAGTGTAAAACCTGAATAGGATTGGGCCATAAAATATGTTTGCATTTTCCTTGGATTTGAGGTGGGTGATTTGATGTTGGGCACCATCTTCCTTTGAAGGCATGCAACTGAAATATGGTGTGTTGACTGGGACTTATAACACAAATTGGCCAAACTGTTCTGGCTATTAGGTACTGCAGCAAGTTGGCTGCCCAGTTAGCAAAATAAGTGTCAAGTCCTGTTAGCAGAATGTTATCATCTCAGAATTTTGTGATAAAGTCACAGTATGCCGGACCAGATGGTGAGGGAAATGGGAATTCCCATGGTACAAATACCATCTGACTTGAAGAAATAAAACCAGCTGTTGTAGTGTGCAAAAAACAATGGTAAGTTGTCTTAAGACAGATGAAGTTACTTCTCTCTAGGTTTTTGGGGTGGATTTTTTGGGGAGTCCATGTAGACTTATGATTTCATCCTTGCATTTTGTTACAGGGATTAAGCTGTACCCACAATATACAGTTTAATGTGAGATGTTTGCTGGGGGGGGGGGGAAGGAATTAACATATGTGTTTCTATTTTTTTTCTCCTTTCCTCCATATTCTTTCTATCATGGCTTGCCAATTATTTTCCAAACTTGATGCCTTAAAAGCACACAGAGAGAGGAAGAAACTCTCTAACATTAGCAATTGCTCAGAAGTTAATAGCTCTCCGGAGAGCACTTGTCTCACCCCCTGTCTCTCACCTTATCAAAAGGTCATGCTAATTACAGGACCCTTGCTGGGAATGAATCAATCTGTCAATCACAAGGACCCACAATGGTGCTTCAGTTGGAATCTGGGAACAACAACAAAAATATATAGTTTTAGGGGCAACACGTGAGTCTATTTCAAAGAAATGCAGCGGACAAGATAAACTTTGTAAAGAACAGATGGGCACGTTCAAAAGCGATCTTTAAACTGCTCCTAATGGTTTGTCCTCTGTTCAGTCAAGGAGCTAATTGCACAGCTTTTATTCTGTTTATGATGTACCAATCTTACTGAACCCATCTGTTGAAAGCAGAAGTTCTTGTGGTTGATCAATGCCTAGGTCTGAGTTATCTTCTGGAAGTGATGCAAGACATCTTCACTGGAGCAAATGTCTGGTGACAGCAGGGATCATAGTATAAACATAGTTTGTCTTTTTAAATATTTGAATAGCACTAGGTCTGGTTTAGGCCAGCGGGTGGCGCAGTGGGTTAAACCGCTCAACCATGAGCTGTTGATCGAAAGGTCGGCAGTTCGAATCTGCGACGGGGTGAGCTCTCGTTGCTTGGCCAGTTCCTGCCAACCTAGCAGTTCCAAAGCATGTCAATGCGAGTAGATAAATAGGTACCGCTTGCGGGAAGGTAAACAGCGCTCTGTGTTCCAGCTGCATGCTATGCGCTGCGGCAAGGAGAGTCATGCCGGCCACATGACCACGGAGGCGTCTTCGGACAACGCTGGCTCTTCGGCTTTGAAATGGGGATGAGCACCACACCCTAGAGTCGGACACGACTGGACCTAATTGTCAGGGGTCACCTTTACCTTTTTTTTAGGCCTGGTTTGCACAGGCCATTTCTACAATCACAGCAGCAGGGGTTTTGTTTTGTTTCCAGCAGCTGCAAGCATGGAGCTGTCTTGACGCCTCTCAGAAGATACAGCTTAGTTCACTCTAGCTATGGTTGTGGATCAGCTCATGATCCTTAAAGAGTCTTCTTCAACAGATAATTAATTATAGTGGACCTCTCTAAATAAAGGAGGAACAACTAAGAGTGCACAAGCATTTACCACTTTGGGCCCCAAAACAGGACTTTCAGGAGGCAATTCAAATATGTTTTCATTTAGTTGGCTTTATGATTCATTCAGATGCTTCTCATGATGCCTTCCAGGTGTACTTCCTGAAGCTCTACCATCCAGAAAATTTTTTCCATTAGTGTAAGTGAAGGATTGAAAATGCACTGTCCATTGAAGTGATTGGGAAAGTTCATTCATGCACCTGTGAGCCTGATGTTCCCATTTAAGGGTGAACACACAGGGCAGTACATTGAGCATTCAGACTCTATGGGTGATCATGTACCATCAGAACCTTGCAATAACTACAAGAAAATCTGGTATCTAGTCCAAGGTTCACCTTTGCTCTCCTCCATCGCTCCCCTTCCCTGTACAATCAACAATTTAAAAACAATTTTTAAAAATACTGATATGGCATGTTGACTCCAGAGCTTTTGAATGGTGCAGTACATAAACATCATTCTGAATGACTGTATTATTAATCACCTGATCACAAGAAGATCTGATTGAGGTCTAATTTATGTGCTAATTTTTTTTCCAACAAGTGAATTCAGAATTCAATTTCTTCTCATCAGCTCCAAGAACAGAGTACCATAAACATGACTTAGGGCGGGTTTCCTTTTTATGGTATTTGATTGCAACGGAAAGAAAACATATGAGAGAATGTTTTCTGTTAGACACAGCTTAATGTATATTGTCAGGGTTTCAAATACCTTTGATCAGAGCTATGAGAGCATCTACAGGACTGACCTTTGTAAAGAACAGATGGGCACTGTCTGACCAATTTGTGACCTACCAAGCTGAATGTAGCCCACCAGCTATCTATCGTGACCTGCCAGGGGCCTGACAACTTCTGTGCTTTTTGTAGTGTAGGGAAGGCAGCAGAAACAGGGCCTTTACAGAGCACCAGGTGGGTTGCTAATGACTGTTGAGCAGTGATATGAGTGGCACAATGCAATCCTATCCAACTTATGCCACCGGTGTAACCAGCGGCTCAGCAAGAATGGGAGGCCCCAGAACGGAAAGGGGATTCAAATCCCCTCCAAAAGGGGAATTCAAAGGGGATTTGAATCCCCTTTCTGTTCTGGGGACTCCCGTTCTCGCTGCGCCGCTGGTTACAACAGTGGCAGAAATTGGATAGAATTGCACCCATAGGCTGTGTTTGGCTGGATGGCTCACAAATTATACAGACCTTTCCACTTCTTTTCATTCTTCCCATTCGTTCTTCTCTGAATCAGGGGCTTGCGGTGCAGGCGCGGCAGGTGAGGCAGCCCCTCACCAAAGCTGCACCCGAGTAAGCGGGTAGTGTGCATGCACAATCTCCGGGTTCAGCTGTGGCTTCGGGTTGGTGGACTACAACTGCTTCACCTGCCGCACCCACACCGCACGTCCCTACTCTGAATGCAGCAGTGCACAGCCGCATAGCGGTAAACGTTGACATGCGGGAGTGCTTCTTGCTGCCCCATAGCTACAGCTCCACTCAGATAATACAACAACAAAAAAACAACTTTTTTGGGAAGTTCTTATGCCATTATTCAGCAAGGAAGAGCAGGGGTTTTCGAGCTGCTGTCCAAATCCGGATTTATTTATTTTTATTTTGGTGGAGTTTCTGAGTTGTTTGTATTGGGCATTTGGTCCTGAACTGAGATCTGTTTCCTTCCAAGGCATGATCCAGAGAGGCATGGTAACGCTATCTTGTTGAAGCCAAGCAGGTCTGGGTCTAATCAGGACCTGACTGGAATTGTTTGGGAATCCTATGTAATCCACCTTGAGTATCATGATGGAAGAATGGCAGGATATATAGATGCATTAAAATTGTCCAATAATTTATCTCTTTTCCTAGACTTTCTGTATTTATCATGTCTTTCATCCAACCTTACATCATCCAATATGACTTTTTATGCCCTGCCTTTTTTTTTCCTAGTGCACTCTTTTATGTATGTCTTTTCCTGCATCATCTTCCATCACCTTAAGATAAATGAAGTGCACATTTCTCTGCTACCTTCTTGGTTTACTTTTTTCCTTGATTCCTATGATACTGAAGTTTGCTATCAGCTCTTGGTTCAGGCCCTTTTTTATATAAGAGAGATGTTGAGACCTTGGGACCAATCCTAACAGGCCACCGCGCCCTCGGAACTCGTGTTCCGGCAGCGCAACACTCTTTCTGGCATTGTAAAATGTGATGCGCTCTCGTTCACAACCGGACTGCCACCAGAAATGGCTAGTGGTGGCAGCTGCACAACAGCGGCCTTCTAGGATGCCCCAGCACTATTTGGTGCGGGGGTGGATGGTACGAGGTGGTGAGGGGGAAGAATGGGGCCAGGACCGGGGCAGAGAGAGGGTGTGTCAAGGGCAGGAAGGGGATGGTTATCAGCGGCAGTGGCTCTTCATGGCCTTTATCCACCTCCTTAGACACATTCGGAGTTGCACCAGTCAAAGACCTGGTGCAGGTTCGAGTAGACCTATCAGGAAAGTGGAGACTTACCTCCATGAGGTCTCTGGGACTGCTCCCCCCTCCGCAGGATACAGCATGCACTCCGTTAGCATGGCTGTATTAGCGGGGTGATATTTAGTTAGGAACGGGCTGCTTGTCTGTAAGCCAAAACACTCTAGCTGGCATCCTGGTTTTTTTCATGCAGTTGCTTTAAACGTCATGGCATACGGTAATGAAATAATTCTATTTGTCTAGGACTCTTTTGAGGAGAATGTTAGCATGCATAGGGGATATACTTTAATGCTGGAAATTGCATATCATTCAAGATTTGCATTTGAAAGACCATGGCTAGTCGGAAGAGATAAGTGAAATTAATACACACTTGAAAGCATTATTTTCCCCCTATATTTTGGTTAATTTGTGATGAGTTATTGTTGAAAGAAATCAATCAGTTTGGCTAATGAGGTATTCTTTTTTAATGATTACAATTTCCTAAGGAAAGAAATGTACTGTTCATATGTAAATGAGTTCTCCAGTTAATGAAGAAAGGAAGACGATCAATCTTCACTGGAAAAGGGGGAGGGGGAGTTCTCTAAAAAATTTCTTGATTCCCTAATTGCTGAAAATAGTCTAGTCTTACTGTTTCTGCAATTTCTGGGAACCAAGATGAAAATTGGTGATTATTTAAAGTTGGACACAGACTTAATATATATGAAAATACTGAAAAAGACTTCTAGTCAATAATACTTTTAATGCAAAAGGATTTAAAGATTTTTTTTTAAGTGTGCAGTTCCAATCCAGAGATAGTCATATGCAGTTGTCATGTTGCAGGAAACATTGGGCCAGAATTCTAGAGTGCATGGAATTTCTCAAAGAAATACTCCTCTTTTTTGCTTACTAAATTCCTTGGAAGATTTTCCCAAGCAAAAGTAATTCACTTCAGGTGAAAAACACAGTGGCAACTTAAAGATCTAAAGATGTTGCCAGCATCATCAGCCCAAAATTAGTGCATGCAATGCACACTTGTGTCAGCGGTGCTGCATGCTATGGGCTGGTGGGGAAATGGATTGGCCCTCACTGACTTTTATGGCAATAAAAAAGGATGCTTCTTTATTGTAGAGAAGAACACAACTAAAAGGAACAAGAAACTAAAAGGAACAAGAAAGAAAAAGTCTAAGGGTGGAATCTAGCTCCATTCCATAATAGAAGGTTCAAGGTTCTAAGGTTTAACTCTTTAATGGCCATACAACTCCAAAGAGCAATGTGGCACATCCAGTCTGTGAATGTGATTTCCTGTTTCCCAATCTTAGTGAAGGAATCTGTGAATGGAAACCTTACGTGACATGGAGATTTCCTTCTTGACTTATAAACTGAGTGCAGAGTAAAGTGTTATGAGGGAGATGGAGCTGCCAGCATCCTGTGGCTGCAATCCTATACACGCTTACGTGGGAGAAAACCCCGTTGAACTCAATGAGATCTTCTTAGACATGCATAGGATTGCACTGTAAGTTTCTTTTCCCCCCTTCCTCATAACTTGTAGTCTAATACAACATGTTATGTGAAAGCACACTGTGTATTGCACCCTTGCAGCGTTGGCAGGGAAATGCACAGTACAAAGACATCACGTTGCGGGTTGTGTTACATCACACGCTAGGATGGAGTGGAGGAGGAAAGGCACAGTGGTGGCAACTTTGTGTGCCTCGTGACATCTCTTTCCACTCTAAGCAAATGTAACGTTAAGAAATGAAGCAGTATCAGCAGAACTGAAATCAAATACTGTAAGAAAATCAACTTTACAAGTGGAATTCGGATATTGGCAAAGGAAGCAGTGAACAAGCAGGCACATGGCATGGGCTGTGTAACAGCAGCTTGGTCTTCCTTCGAGCAATACATTGATTGAGGAGCGAGGCCAGAGTTGGAAGCTCTATAGGACCAAGTGAAACCTTGTTGCCCCCTTTGTGGCACCTCACAACTGCTGAACTGGAGGCTGTTGTACGTCCTGCCAAGCAGCTGCATTGCTAGTGCATTCCCACCCATCGCAAGTCAGATGATTGGTTCTTCATCTAGCCTACTGAATATTCAAGCTGGCCAAGACCTTCAAAGGTCTCACAAAGGGCCTTTTGCCCTACTTCTTCAGACCACTTTAATTGGAAATGCCCGGAATGGCATCATATCCAGCCTTGAGTGAGAGGTAGCCTATGCTCTATAAAAGCAAAAGAGGCCAACAAAAGAGCACAGTCGTCTAAGCACAATCAAGAGCCCAAAGCACAGTAACCTTTCGCATACTGCATTTATGCATCATCTTGGTGCATTTCGCACTGGAGTGGAGGCTGTTCCAGAGGCAAATCAAATGGAGCCCCGAGGCACCACTCATGACTGCGTTTCTTGCATTAGATCAGAACGGATTCAGATTCCAGCCATTTCATACCGTGGCCTCTCGTAATGGCAGCAACCCAAATTATGTCATTATTCAGCAAGATGACTCCTACCAGCCATAGCCGAGGAAATGTCAACGGTGGTAAAATGACAATTTCTTTTTCAGTGCAATTTTATTTTAGTTAAAGCAACGGGAAATACAATGGGCTAACATCGCAACTATGGGGACCATCTCTTTTCTGCAAACACCAGATCCTGCTGAATGATATATGTCTGGAATGACCCCCTGAAAGCATGAAAAGTTTGCTTTATGTTTACACTAGTATCTTCGTAGGACCCATACCAGCTCTAGTTTTGCATAACCCCCCCCCTTTCCTTGGCCACTAACCAATTGGATTTGGGAAGAATCCCTTACTGCTTCCAAACATGATTACAGAGCCTGGACACGATGCACAACTCAACCATCTAACATCTCTGCGAAATAATTTTCGCCAAGCTCTTGGGATCCCTTCAAGAATTAATTGAATCCTTCTCATACTATGACGCTCTCACAATATCCCTTGAACTCAGGAGACTGATTGTGACTAAAGAACGTCAAGCTTTTGTATGCTATGTAGTACTACGAATGCCACACTGTTGCTCCATTTTCTCTGTATACTTCTTTTGATAACTCAGGGCATTGTCAGTCCAGGTGTGATCTTGTGATGTGACCCTGATCCCATATCTTGGTGAGTCTAGGTTTCTGGTGATGTGTTAGGGGTGGCATCAAGGATTGGTCAGGTCAAGCCAACTCCATCAGAAGACCCATCTGCCCAGAAGTCAGAGCTTTCACAATAGAAGTGGGGTTTGAGCTGGGATTTGAAGGGAAAGAGAGATGGCTGTCGATCGAAAGGTCGGCAGTTCAAATCCGTGACAGGGTGAACTCTCGTTGCTTGGCCAGCTCCTGCCAACCTAGCAGTTCCAAAGCATGTTAATGCGAGTAGATAAATAGGTACCGCTTGCAGGAAGGTAAACAGCGCTCCGTGTTCCAGCCACATGCTACACGCTGCGGCAAGGAGAGTCAAGCCGGCCACATGACCACGGAGGCGTCTTCGGACAATGCTGGCTCTCCGGCTTTGAAATGGGGATGAGCACCACACCCTAGAGTCGGACACAAATAGTACTGAAGTGCATTTAAAAGCAAACTAACAAATGGCCACTTCGTTCCCTGTCTTTGAAATAAGGGGCAATGGAGGCAAGTTTGCATACACAAATCCATAATGTTGTTTACTGGAATGAAAATGTAAATATATGATTTGCTTTGGGAGATAGCTGTAGGAGGGCACTTGAGCGTTTTCAGTATATATACCCAAGAGAAGCTTATATAAGCCGAAGAAAGAAGCACTCCAATAATGTATCTGACAAAACCTACTGAAGGAACACAAAGTATGCATTCCTTGAAGCCTGTAATTTACACAACTTCTAACAAATTACATAAGTACCTCAGATTAATCTACTGCAGTTTACAACTGAACGCTTTAAAAGGTACAAAAATGCTCTGCATTTCAGAACTGTTTAATGTCAAAACAGTGACAAATCTATGCAGATTTTCCCTGTGGAATAGCACGAGTATTTGTAAATGTTTTGCTTCTGAGTTACAACCCAGGGCAGCTTTGTGAATATTCAAGTCAAATGCAGTTTGCTGCATGTGTGGAGAGCCGAGTTGGTTCCTGGTGTATTGGCACTGATCCCAAGGATGCATTTTGAGCCAGATTTTCACACTTGTCTTCTCTTTGCAGAGTTGTGTTACCACCCAAAAGACTGCCAAATGCGGAACTAGAAGCATATTTAGGGGGATTGCCTTGAAAGAGACATCTGAGGAAGTTCAAAGGAAGAAACAGGAGCTTCAGTAAAACTAGTGGTATTCCTCTGGTTGTTGTTGTTGTTGTTGTTGTTGTTTTGGAGGGGGGTTCTACACTTTTCCAGGTTAGAAGAGCCCTGCTTGATCAGCCAGTCCAGTATCCTCTTCCCAACCACTGGCAACCAGATACCTCTGAAAGCTCACAAAGAAAGCATGTGTGAAAGGTTGAGGTCTGAAGCAGGGGTTCTCAACCAGTGGTACTAGTACCACCAGTGGTACTTCGGATGACTGCTGGTGGTACTTGGACCACCAGAAGCCCGCTTCGATGTGGCACTTTTGGCAGCGCATTTTCGCTCCTAAGAGGCTCCCAGCCACGCAGAGCCTCCTACTTCCATTTTCTGGCCTCCAAAAACATGAAATCCCGGAAGTAACTGGTGATGATAAAATCGCCGGTCACTTCCGGTGGTATGCAGCAGGAGAGTGGTGCCGGAGGTGGTACTAGGCTGGGAAGGGGTTGAAAACCCTTGGTATAAAGGACTTGGAGGTTGAAAATATCTTTTTCCTATGCCTGGAATCTGAGAAACTAGTTGGTGCGCATAATAACTTCCTTGGGATAAGAGGCTCTTCTGGGGCTCTTCTTCAGCTGTCAAACCCTATGGAACTTTGGAGTCCATTCATATTGCAACCCTTTCTGCCTTTGGTGACAGCTGGTGTTGAACTCAAACACGGTCCCTGGCCCTTCCTCCTCCTCCTCTTCTTCTTCCTCTTCCTGTCCTTCACCACCACCAGCATCACTGGGAAATGGTGGCTGTAGGACATCAGTGTCTCCTATTTATATGCTGCTGTTTCTGGAGAAGAACTTGCTATGCATGTATCTTAGCATGTAAAGCTATAGATAGTACTTTCCTTTGCTTGCTTGGTTGACAATAGGATTGATTTGACACAGCCAGTTCATGTGATGCTCATTACGTAAATGCGGTATGATATGTGAGGAAAGTCTCCATCTCTGCTAGCATGGTGTCATGGACTGACGTATGACTGTTTGGGAATTTATATCCCACCTTTCCATTTCATAATAAAACACTCAAGGCAGCTGTCGTCATCATGTGAAAGAAACATGGTTACATGGATCCTTACTTAAGGAAGAAGGTCAAAAGAGGCAGCGAGTTAACAGATGCAGCAGGGGATGAGGAGATGAGGGTTGGAAGGACTCATCTAGAGTCTGGAGGAATGAGGTGAAGCGGTAGAGGTCTGATGGAGAAGCGTGAGAGGGATAAGAAAGCTGGGAAGGAGAAAAGACAGAGGGGAGATGGGATCTTGTCAAGAGCCGCAGAGATAAGGAACACTGAAATTGTCTTACTGGCTTGACATAACCTGAGACGTTTTTGGCTCAGTAAGTAGCTCAGCATTTTATTCTGCAATATTCCTTTAATAGCAACCATTTGAGTTACTTTTCTTGTTTCCTCTTCCTCTCATCTGAAAGTATATTTTTTGGAGCCAACATGCCAAACATATTATATTTTTTATGATACAACAGCCTACTTAAAACACACTCAGATTGCTCTGCTCTCTTTGAGAGCATCCAATTAGTTTAAATTGGTATGTGAAAAAGTATACTATGCTCTTGTAAAAGGAAACGCTCACAACTTGGGGGTGGGGGTGGGGAAATCTTAATGTCAATGATCACTTTGCTTAAGTTACATTCTAATTGCAGAACATTTGGGTTACTTCCCCCCCCCCCCCAATGCATCTTATTCACAGTATTTTGCTTACAGTTCAAATTCAACATCGCTCAATCATGGTTACTAAAAGACATACAGTAGTTGGGGGGGGGGGGGGAAATGACTTCTAGTCACTGAACTTCTCAGGAACACTGGAAAGATACCTGAGGAGGAGCTAGGGTTTGGTGTACCATGAAAGTTTTGCACCCCCCTCGAGTCCCAACAAACTCATTATGTATAATATTAACGATGATAATAATTAATTAAGAATTAATAATCCCAAAACATTCACAGAAATGTAACATTTCATCCCCCCCCAGACCCTTACAGTACAGTAAACACCCTAAAAAAAATGGGTCCCCCCTATGGGGGAGAAAGGTGGGATATACGTTCAATAAATAATACAGTAAATAATAATTTATTATTATTAAATAGCATCCCCGTGGCACACACACACACACACACACACACACACCCCGAGGCTCCCCTCCTTAGCTACGCCACTGAAAGATATGCAGGTTTCTTTTTGTCAAACAGGTAACGCAGTGCCCACCTCTCAGGCTCATGGCTGATGGCTTCCTCCCCCCCCCCCACATACACACAGCCCTTGATTGTGACGAAAGGATAACTCTGAGTGCTTGATTGACCTCCTGATACCTGAAGTAGTGCACCAACCCTAATGCCCTCAACTGCCTCTGCTGCTTGGAAAGGAAGAGGGGAGCGTAAGATAGGGTATGGAAGAGAAGAGAGTGGTGGGCTATAGGGGTTTTCAACTGGTGGTATGCATACCAGTAGTGGTACATGGACTGCTGAGAGGTGGTACGTGGGTCCCTGGCCACCAAGATGGCGGCTGCCCACATCGCGCCAGAGCCCTGGAAATGGCAGGATGAACTCCGCAGAGCCCGAGCACATGGTTCTCCAGGGCTGGAAAAGCCCTGCCCTTGTCCCCTTATCTCTGTTTCAAGCCTCTGGCGCAGTTGACAACCCGGAAGGAAGTGGTGATGATGTCATTGTCACTTAGGTCCAGTGGTACTCGGTGTGGCAGCAGCCACAGAGGTGGTATGGCGCGCTGAAGGGGTTGAGAACCTCTGGGCTAAAGCAATCCATTTTTGTTCCCTGTTGTAGAGATAAGGTACAACAGAAGCAAGTTTGTTTACACAAATTCAAAACACTATTTGCTAGCGTAAAATGTGTGTGTGTGTGTGTGTGTATGTGTGTGTGTGTATATATGTGTGTGTGTGTGTGTGTGTGTATGTGTGTGTGTATATGTGTGTGTGTGTGTGTGTGTGTGTGTGTGTGTGTGTGTGTGTGTGTGTGTGTGTGTGTTGCCTATATTTCAGTTTCTGGATCCATGAGAGTGCAGCATTACCCAACAGAAAGATTTGAGGTTTGTGTGTCTTTCTAAAAAGGAAAATCATTACAGGGCTCAAAAGTTGCAAAGCTTATGGAGGGGGGGGGGGGTAAGCAATAAAAAAGAATCTTCTTGTAATCCACATCCCTGATTCTCTTTCCCGTTAAATGTAAATCCCTGTGGCAATGCATCAAGCATGAATTAAATCCATCCAGCTCTAATGATAATTAATAATAAATTTTGGCCTGATGGAACACTTTTCAACATCGCGTCTCAAAGAGCTTAGCTAAAGCTAATGAATTAAGCTTCACCCACGATGTCCCAATTCAACAGGGACGTACATGTGTAGAGTGCTCTTGCAGGCAAAACAAGGAGCTTGTTAAGATATTTTTTACAAAATGGAAAAACAGCCGTTTTTGACTGCTGGGAATGTAACCCTTCTGCTTGGCAGAAACCAGGGCTGGGAATTGGTGCCTGTTGGTGGTCATTAGGTGACAGTTTTCCCATTCACAAACCTGATTTGTAATTTTCAGACACCTGCTTTTATGAAAATGTGGGGAATGAATAATAATAATTTTGAGCTTCAATTGATTTGTTCTGAGGGGACAATGATGCACTTAAGTGTTAGGCCAGTACTCAAGGACATGTTTCAAAGATATAAAGGCGTATTGTATGTTCCTTTGGTTTCTGGGCCCTCTTACAACCCCATAAGCAGTCAGAATGCCCACACATGCTTCTTGGAGGGCCACTCTAAGGAGAAGAGGTTGGCTTAGCAGGATGATTGCTGATCTAATGTGTGTAGGTGTTTCTCAGACATAAGTTTGAGGTTGAGAAAGCTTGCCATCCTGCTTCCTCCCAACAGTGGTTTCAGCAAGGTGGTCACCTCACCAGAATGAGGACATTATTAAGAACATAAGAAGAGCTCTGCTGGATCAAGCCAAAGGCCCATCTAGTTCAGCTTCCTGTATCTCACAGTGGAGAGCACACAAGACAACAAGATACATGTATCCTGTTGCCTCTCCCTTGCATCTGGCATTCAGAGATAGCCTACTACTAAAACCAGGAGGTTGCTTATACCCATCATGGCTTGTAACCTGTAACGGACATTTCCTCCATAAAAATGTCCAATCCCCTTTGAAAGGAATCTAGACCAGGTGCCATCACCACATCCTGTGGCAAGGAGTTCCACAGACATTCTTCAGCTCGGATAGGGTGGCACTTCTTTGCTTACCCTTCAGCTCATGGGGTATTACCCCCATTTTGCAGTTGGGACGCTGATGTTGAGATGGAGTGGCTTGCTGAAGGTCACAGAATAAGTTCTACACCCACTACCCTTCACAGTTGGTGTATGTGTATATGTGGTAGTCTCTACCTGAGTACAAATCAGTGCATGAGTTGTTGGACATTGCAAAGACATTATTCTGAATGGTTTATTGTCACTTATGTGCAAACCTCATGTTTTGCCAGAAGGCATTCAAACAAAAGGTCCTTAGGAAGATAGTCTGAGTTACATAGAGATTGCAGATCTTCCTAGACTGTACCACATCAAACTGCAGGTGAAAGATGGGCAGAGCAATCCTGCCTAACTATCCTGTGGGTGGCCCAGGCTGCCTGCTGAATCCTATACTCGTTACGGGCTGATCGAGATCGGCCTAGAGGTCTACTTGGGGAAAGAGAACATGTTCCCTTCCCCCGGTGTAGTGCGGCCCGGCCTCAATGGGCCTCCATGGATTTTCGCCAGCTATTAAGCTGGTGGAAGTAAGAGGAGGCCGTATAAAGACTGTGTCAGCCTGGGAGGGGACGAGGATATGGCAACTGCCATCCCCACCCCTTCTCAGGGTGGATCCTCCAACCCCCAGCCTCCCTCGCCACCCAGACTGCCCCTGCGCCCACCAGGGGATCTCTTACCTCCTCCAGTGGTTGCCGGCCTCACGCCAGCGGCCCTTACGAGTCGCGAATCCGGTGGCAGAGCACTAGCTCTGCCTCCAGATTATTAGACAGGATTGCGCCATGAATGTCTGAATGTGCCTCACTGGCATTGCTGGAGGGGGTGTGGCACCATAAGTGGTGCATGGAGCTGCACCGCACCTTGCAAACTGGTATAACGCGGCCCTTCCCACTCACCCCCAGAGTCATTCCAGTGGCAAAGACAATGCTCTGGGGGTGAGTGGGAGGGACCACGTTACACCGGTTTGCCACACCCCCTCCAGCAACGACACTGATGAGCCCCATATAAGACATACCATGTCAAGAAGAAGGGCTCTAGTCTAGGGTCACCTTTATATGACTGAGCATTCAAACGTCTGATTTCTTTAAAATAACTAAATACAGTCAGAGAAGTTGTACAATTTAGTAAGGGCTTCAACCATGTGATTCTGCTGATTGTGTAGCTTAATCCTCGCAATGGTTTTCTAGGCGAATCATCTCCGTAAAGTATATGATGCTGTTTTTCCCAAAGGAGTTCAAAATAGTAGCTGTTAATGATCATGGATGGATATATTGGCCCATTATACAACAAGCTTTTTGTTAAATTAGTTGTCATGCACTCTTGGGTTTCTATAACAGCATAGAGATTGTATGGGCAGGGAAGGTCTTGGACCAAAGGAAATTAACAAGAGTTATTATTTCATTGGCTTCAATTGGAATTGGTATCCAAGCAGTCTGTATTTTTAAAAGAAAAAAAAAGCCACCAAAGGTGGAAGCAAATGAACATGCAAGCAGGTGATTAGTTCTCAGGCCCAATCGGTCTTTTGGAAACATGCCACATGTCCAGGGCTGGTTCACCCATGTGGTGGACGGGAACAGCCAGGCAAACAGTATATGGGCAGGCAAGTGGGTGCAGAGTGTGGGGAACCCTCTGCCAATTCATCATGTCCCCCAGCCTGCTGCTCAGACCAGCCACAACACCCCATAGTGTGAGTGTGGTGGCCCTGGACAAGGTATTTCAAAAGGTCAGATCTGAGAAGCAACCAAGAAATGGATGGGGGTGACTTACCTCATCCTCCAGCACTGCTGCCAAAGATAGCCATGGCAGAGCTGGAGGAGAAGGTAACCACCCCTGAGCTTTGGATCTCAGTCATTCTCAGTCATTCTCCTTCCAGGAGAAGTAATTGGTATGTAGATCACCACTGTTACCTCCCCCTGCTTTCTGCTCCTCATCCTCTTCTACCTTCCCCTTCTTTTGAAATGGTTAGGTGGGGAGGATCTTAGGTATTTATTTACTTGCCTGTCCCGCCGCCATTGCTGCCATTCAGCCGCTGCCACCATTGTCTCGTCGTCGTCGTCTTCTTCATTGTCTTCGTTGTTGCTGCCTCCACCACCACCGCTGGAGCCTGGCTGGCTGCGTCTGAGCCGGAACAGGACTCCTTCCTCCTCAAGCTCACTGCCGCCGCTTTTAAAACTTACCTTTTTTTTTTCCGGCGGCACCATCTTGGATCTCGCAAGATCCAAGATGGTGGCGCCCAAATCCCATGAGGGCATATGAGGCAGTACAGTACTGTCCCATGTGCCCTCATGAGATTTGGGTGCCGTCACCCTGGATTTCGCAAGATTTCGCAAGGTCCAAGATGGCACTGCCGGAATAAAGGTAAGTTTTTTTTACCTTTTAAAAGTTGTGGCGGCTTCACTGGGCCCAGAAAGCCCAGGACTGACCCGGGACCGGAGCCTGGAACCCGGAACAATCCCACGTTTTCCGGGATGGATGGTAAGCCTAGCTCTTCTTATGTTCTGAAGAAAGAGGCAGTGACAAGGGGGGGGGAAGGTGCACACATACTTGCACATGCAGCCAAAAGAGGTGTGTGTGAATCTTTTCGCAAGTTGTCACGACGTGACACGACGTGACCAGATTGCAGAATTAAAAATTCGCATACTGCCAGGAAACTCCGTCGTATTAAAACAATTTTTTAATAAAATAAACTTTAACAGGTGTTACAGGCTTTTGACGTTTCGCCAACATACATCTGTGGCCACAGATGTATGTTGGTGAAACGTCAAAAGCCTGAAACACCTGTTAAATTTTATTTTATTAAAAATAGTTTTAATACGATTTTTTAATTCTGCAAAGGGGTGTGTGAATTTGGTGTTTGCTAAATCAAACACCTATTTGGCTTGAGCAAGGCCTACACATGTCTTACCTGATATCAACCAAAGTTTCCCTTCTATTCTTGACGGAAGCAGAAGTTCCAGTCATTAGAGAAAAGACAAAGAGATAAAATTATGCAGGGGAGAAGATGGAGGGGGAACCTCCTCTCCTTCACTTGCACAGGAGCAAGTGGGAAATAAAGGAGAAGGTTAAGGAAGAGGTAGTGATGATGGGGAAAAGGGCACACTGGTAGGCCACTCAAATGACCCACTGGCTAGTGGCTGACATGCAGCATAAATCTCACGTGTTCTATGCCTTCATATATTTTATTCATTGCAGCCTCTTGAAAAGTGGTTTTTCTTTATTATCTTCTGTTTGGCCAGATACCACTAATGAGGTCATTGACTCTTCAGTCCTGTGGTTTACCAAGAGGTTACTCTGTATTGCAGCACAGTTAATGATTATGACTGACTGTCTCAGAGTGTGTGTCTAACAGTAAGGTGGCTGTACTCACACGTACACTATTTTAGCATCCAACGCTTACTGCTGTATCTGTAGCAATGCATTGCAATTACTTTAAACCCTTATCCAATTAGTAGATACTTGAAATATGACACACATGCACACCCACATACATGCACACACAAGCACACGGATAGCCATTGCCTACATGGTGCAAGGACAAGAAGCCACGGGGGCATCAGTATTGTTGTTGGGGCCTAGTCACTAGCACTTGGCATGACTCCGTCAAAATCATTTCAGCAATCTGGCTCAGGCAGTCCACTCCATAGACAAACTCTGCTCTTCTTGTCAGTCCAGTGTTTTCACTCATAGCACTAGCCATTGGGCTACCTGGGTCTGTTACATTACAAATTCAGCCACCACACCCTTAATGCACAGGTGCACAGTATCAGCCCAATCCTATCACTCACACACACACACACACACACACACACACACACACACACACACACACACGTGCCAATGCAGCCGTGCCACCGGAGCACACACAACACATCCTGGGGGGGAGGGCAGTCTTTGAGGTCTTCTCTGGGTAAGGAAACATTTGTTCCCTTGCCCAAAGTAAGCATCTGCTGCCTGAATGGGTCTACTCAGACCTGCTTCAGCGATTTAAGTAGCACAAGTCTGAGTGGACAAGGGAAGGTGAATTGAGGTCATGAAGGGGGGGGAAGATATCAACAAAACTACTGTTGCCAATATCAATCCCTTCCTGATCTTGATCCTCCCTCCATGCCCCATTCCTCCCCCTGCCCACCCCATTCTGCCCACCCTCCACCTCTCTCCTGCCCTCCACATTGACTTACCAGCACTGGGGCTCATTTGCAACAGCCGTAAAAGACCTTGTGCTGCCATAATGTTAGTTCTGGCAGTGGATGGCCTCCATAGGAATGGGCCGATCAACTTTCTCTTTACGCAGGGCAACGACACTTCCTTTGAACCAAGCAATTCTGGATGCTACTCTATGACAGCACATGTATATGAACAGCAAGAAAAAGAATGGCTCAGCTGAAACGTGTTTTTTTTTTTTCTTACTCTGCAGCATAGTCAAGTCTGGCAACTGACCAAATGGAGAGTTCTAATTAGGACAATAGCATTCTGTCTGGATGACAACCCTCCGCTGTATGGAGTGGTAGATATGGTCGGAGTCTCAAAACCGATTCATCCTCTCTCCTACTTTGGGTTTTTCTCATCCCTATGTAGTTTGTTTTGTTAAGATCCGAGCTATCTACTGTGAAGTTTGTCTCTCTGTGGTGTCCTAAACAATGTCCTTGGCAACTAGGGCAATGCAAGAAACATTTTCAAGAAACAAGATACTAGATCAAAATAGAGTTCCTTGAAATAGCTCAAATCCTCTGCAGGTTGATTACTAGAAGTTAATTAACATAATCTTGGCCAAACACATTAAACCCCAGAAACAGTGCAAAACAAAAAATTCAATCTCCTTTTTTTAGCCTAGGATGATGACAAGGTTTTTCTGAACATATGCTGAATATAATTTGCTTGAACACATCTCTAGATATGTGCTTTGAATTAATTCAAGTACTCTATTTGATGCAAGCCAGACTCCATGACTCTTACAGTACAGAAAAAAACCCAGACATTTTTGCACCCCCCAGCTTGGCGCCCCCTGCGCCCGGGCCCCCCCGCCCCCTAACAACGCCACTGCTCTTACATGGGAGGTGCCTCACTAGTCTTCCTAGGGCTACTGCTGAAAAAACCAACCAACCAACCTCTGGGTTGTGAACAAGGAGCTTGATTCTATATATACAGCATTTACTTAGAAGTTGTGGTGAAAATTCAACCCCCCCCCCTACTTTTTGCCTATTTTCCCCTAGGTTTGGATCATCCTAAATCCTCAAAAGGGTTCTGAGATGCCTTGGCCTCTGAAAAAGGCTGCAGAGTCATCCTGATGTAGTAGCCATTATCCCAAGATGCTGCCTTTCGTTTGAGCATCTTCATCTTCCCCCTTGACTGATCAACAAAGGAACTTTTCATGGGTCTGGTTGTTAGCATTCCTAACAACCCCCAAACTGCATGAGAGAAGAGGTCAAATATGTCTGAATATATACATGATTCCAGATTGTGCCCAGAGGAAATAGCTGAGTGAGAGGTGATTCCAGTCTCTTACAGGAATCCGGTCCAGTCACTTACAGCCTAATACTAACTGGAATGGCAGTTCTGCAGTTGTAAATGGCCGTAAGGCAGCACATGCAGTGCATCACCGCCGGTCATTCTCGCACTCACACTGCAAATGGCAGCTGTGTTGGAGGCCCACTGCCACTGTTGGCTACATGATGGACTGCAGGTAAGACGTTGCAGGGTGGTGGGAGGAACAGGGGAGGGAGGGTTGGTTCCCAGTGGCACCAGCATACACTAGGATCCTATCCCCATTCCTCCCCCTTCCCCTCTCCTTTACGCTCCTCGGTTCTACGCCAGTCAAATCTCAATTCACTGCAAATGCTCAGCATACTAGCCCACTCTACCACTGCACTGGCGTCGTACGGCATGCATATAGTCAGGGGCGTCGCTGGAGCGTGGCGGGGGGCGGGGTGCCCCCGGGTGACGCGCGCCACGGGGTGACACGCGCACCCTGCGCGCGCCACCTCCGTGACGCGCGACACCCTTCGGACGCTCCGAGGCCGGCCCGGGAACCGGCCTCGGAGCATCCGACCCCGTCGGCGCTCCAGGGCCTTCTGAAAGAAGGCCCAGGCAGCGCGTCCATCCGGGTATATTTCGGATTTTCGCACATGCGCAGACCCGTTTTAAGGGCTTTTTGCCCTCAAAACAGGTCTGCGCATGCGCGAAAATCCGGAAAATACCTGGATGGACGCACTGCCTGGGCCTTCTTTCAGAAGGCCCTGGAGCGCCGACGGGGTCGGACGCTCCGAGGCCGGCTCCCGGGCCGGCCTCGGAGCGTCCAGAGGGCAACGCGGGGGGGGAGCCGGGTCGCCCCCCCGCGCCGCGATATCATACCGTCACTAGGGTGACGTGCGCCCCCTGCCCCAGGGTGACGCGCGTCCTAGTGACGCTACTGCATATAGTGATGCATATAGTGATGTTGACACACTGAAGTTATAGTTGGTGTTGATCAGGGAAGGTCAATCACCCAGTTGCTAAAAAGAAATGGTTGGATCTCATTCTAAACATCTCTAGGCTTGTGCTCTCAAATTCAGAATCAGGTGAGAACATTTTCCGTACGTATTGTGTGAAGATTTGCCAGCATACATGATGGGGATGCTTAAAAGTCAAGCCTGTTGTAAAGCCAGAAAAACCAAACGAAATATAATTTGTTTTACAAATAAAATATAAAATATAATTTTATTTGTAAAAGAAGCAAGGGAATTTCAGAGGAACAATTAGCAAAGAAGTAATTGTAGCACAATTATTTCTCATGGCCACTGCTTTCATCTAAACGGCACTCCAGAATCTCTTCACCCATTCAAGTGGAATGCTTGCTGAGCGTTACGAGCATGAATGGCTGTCAACCAGGTGCACTCTTTAAAGCGGATTAGTCAATGTCGTGCATAACCAGGAAGCTTAAAGCAACGTCAATTTGCAGATGTAGCAGCCACCCAAATGATAGGAGGAGGAAAAAGTTAAGTCAATTTATAGCTGACTGAAACACTATCACCTCCAAATGGCAGCCACCCCACATCACTTCTATGCTTAAAAGGCTTTTACCAGGCACATGAATACAGTAATGTGCAGCAGCAGCAGCAGCAGCACATCTAGGCATAAAGGCCATTTTTGGATTTCTGGGACAGGGGGGAGGGAAGATTCACAGCAAGGTTTAAAGGTTTGTGTTTTTTTTAATATATTCAAGATGAAATTTCAAAAAAAGCAGGATATTCTGAAGTTATATTTTTATATGTCAACAGAAAAATGCTGCCCATAATGCCAGGAGATGGAGATGAAAGAACTTGCCTATTGTAGTGACACCACTCTTTACATAGAAACATGTTGCAGGCAACCAATGTCGAGAGAGGGGAGCAGATTGTCCCTCTGGAGGTGCATCTCAAATAAGGAATCCCAGCAGCTAGCCTTACAGAGCAATCCTGTATAGAAATGTGGTGGCGGAGCCAGAGATGTCGTTACGGTGTGGGTGGTGGGGTCCAAATGGCAGGTCAAAGGGGATGCACCTGCCGCTGGAGCCGTCCCCCCCCCCGCCGCTGCTGGCTCCTCTTCGCAGCCATTCTCGGCTGCAAGTTTGGCCCTTTCACCCTCCCTGGTGCCATTTGGCTCCAAAAAGCCAAACGGCCGTCGCCGCGCACAATGATGATGTCACACCCCCGGGGTGAGGCATCCATGGGGAGTGTCGCGGCAGTGTCCCCCTCCCACGGGGTGTGTGTATAGGGCCACTTCTGGGCGGAGCAATGGCTCCACTGGTGCTGGATGTCATAAACATGCTGTAAAGGCACGTTTCTGACACCCGGCGAATAAGCGGCGCCAGCAGAGAGGGAAGGTGAGTTATCCACTGGTCAGGGCAGAGGTGCCAGAGAGCGGAGCGGGGCATTCGGGGGGGGGCAGATCATGAGGCCCTGGAGGAGGGAGGGATCATCAGCGGCACACTATGCCAAATCCTATCCCCCTTCCTGGGTCTGTTGGGCCTTAGACAGGCCTCCCAGATTTGCGCTGGCCATTTTGCCAGTGCACATCCGAGGAGGCCCATTGGGCCTGCTGGGGCTCTACCCGGGTGAAAGGGATAAACCACCAGGAGTTATTGACCTTAGCCGTGCCGCAGCACCACACAGATGCTGGCCAAGGATGCTTACGACTCCCACTGTACCAGGTGATATGGTGGACCAATCGTGTCCTGGCTGACAAACCTGGCTGGTTTGCTCTCCCCCCACCCCATGTGAAGATGTTCTCTCAAACTTGCAGCAGACTGCTGTAGAGAGGCAGATGACAGCCACTTCACAACTTGACCAACAACAGGGATTCATGTTCTTGTGAGAGTTGTGCCTGTGCCTCCTCATCAGATTTCTCCAGTCTTGATGAGACGCTCTACACTTTCCTCAGTTGTTTCACTCAAGCCGTCATCCCCAGATTTTTGCTTTAGACAAAAATGGGTGGCAATTCATTCCTGGATGTGTTCTACTTCACTGAGGTGAGTTACTTTTATACTGTCTAAAATAATTTGGTATGGAAGGATGCATAAAAGACTCTCTCTTCTCCTCAGCTCTGGAAAAAAAAAATGTCATGCGGTTGACAAGAACTGGATAATGTATTTTCCCCTAAACAAGCTACCCTCCGCTCTGAAAATAATGAGCTGTTCTCAAAACGCTGCCGCTTTATGGACCCACAAATGCAACATGTCGAGGTTTCAATAATTCTGCTCTCAGGAACCGCTTGGATGTAAATTGGTTGTCTTAGCACTATTTGTCAGGTGGCAAAGTTTTAAACAACAGGACTAAACACATATAATTTGCGTTGGCAAAATATTAACAAGAGACAAATCTCTCACCTGGAAATCGACAGTTTC
This sequence comes from Plestiodon gilberti rubricaudatus, assembly GCA_026170595.1. Lineage (NCBI taxonomy): Eukaryota > Metazoa > Chordata > Lepidosauria > Squamata > Scincidae > Plestiodon > Plestiodon gilberti. The sequence goes on along the minus strand of JANXHW010000004.1, from coordinate 82,187,395 downwards.
CGAGCTCTCTTGAAGTGAGGGCTCCTGCTTACCTTTGTTTGAATCGCTGTCTTCCAGCCGCCGCTAGTCAGTCACTGGAACGTTATAACCGTTTTCTCTTCAGGTATGTAAAGGTAGATCCTTGCCTGCAGCACGCTTAATTAAGAGAACAGCTGGATACCCAATCTCCACATAAAAGAGGGGAGGGGGATGCAAGGGAACAGCAATGCTTCTCAAAGTGCTGCAGAGGGAAAGCAGAGCCAGCATATGGATGGGAAAGGAATCTGTCACGGTGGTATTATCGTAAAAGCACTAAAAACAGCGTCCAACTGTATGCTCGCTTGTGCCAGCCATCCTGTTCACATTATGCCTGAAATACGGCAAAAGGGATAAGGAGGTCACTTGCAGCACATTTTTGAAGGCATGAGGAAAGCAATAACTTTCATCAAACATGGGCAGAATCCTACCCTGACTTTCAGTGAGGCATGCACAACTCGTGACACACCAAAGCCGATTGTTATGCGGCCACCCTATCAATCTGCAGGTGCCCCTGACACACTGTGGCTCTGGCCTAGGGTAAGTGCCCGGAAGTCATGCAACCCAGGCCAGGTTTATATTCCTCATGACCAAGATTGATGGCAGAATAACATTTTTCCTCTCCACCCCCTTCTCATGGACATTTTCCAAGCAGTTACACCTTGCCCAGAGTCATCATATCTGCCTTGTGAAACACTGGCACAATCTTAGAGTTTCCTACACTTGGGGAAAAACCCGGCCATTTTGGCTCTTGGCTCCAACCACTGACTCTTTCCCACACAAATGCAAATTCTGCATACTGAAGCCATATGCGAATCCAGTGTCCTGGCCTTTTGAGCAACTGGATGCAATCAAGCCATCCTGAGAGATTGAGATCCCAACCATTTCCTCCATCTCTTATTCCCATACATAAATGGATGGCACTGACCCACTCATGAGAACTGGGGATGGACTCACAAAGATTAGTCTGAAACCAAGGTTAGTCTGAAAGTTCTTAAAAGATTGCCTTGTAGACTATGGCCAGAAAACCCGATAAGAAGTCTGGTCAGAGACCCCCAAGTTGTTCATTCACCTGCCTAACTTTGATGTGTTTGAGCATTGCATGCTGAATAGTCATGCACTACCATTGCATCAGCTAAATCCCGGCTCCTAGAAAGGTACAATAGCTCTCCTGTTTACCTGATCTGCTGCTTCACCTTTCCCCTTCTCAGCTTCTTCCTGAGATTGGACAAGCTGACACCCAGTGCCCACTGGGTCTGCACATTGTAACCTCCCTTTTGAAACTCCCACTTGGAAAGCACATTTGCCTGTCTTGCATCCCGCTCTCTTCTCAAGGCCTGCTCGGTTTGCCTATTAAACACTTGTTGGTCTCCCCTCTGTGTCTCATTCAGATTATACCTGGGAGACTGCCTGAACCTTGGCTACTTAGCCTTGCAGCTCCCTCCTCTCAACAGACTAAGGAGAGGTCATCTTCATTGTTTTTCCCTTTCTTCCAAACATGAATTTCTCAGGCATCCTCATTTTAATACCTTTTCCTCTTGAGTGAAGCAGCTCTAGAATAGGCCTATTATGTGGGTCCTTCACAATCAATGGGTTTTGGTCACAAGCACATGTTTCTAAAGGTGCTGAGACATGCAGGTTAGAAGGTAAATGACATATGTGGGATGGATAGAGGGAAGTTCTTTTCCCTCTCACACAACACACAGGTGCAAGGGGAGTGACAGCAGGAAACAGGTTATCTTGTTGTCTGTGTGCACCGTGAGGCATCTGGTGGGGCCACTGTGTGATACAGGAAGCTGGACTAGATGGGCCTTTGGCCTGATCCAGCAGGGCTCTTCTTATGTTCTGAGGACACACACGAGACACTGCTCCTATTTCCAGGAATATTAGGAGGACATTCCATTCAAGTACAAGCCAAATCCACTTGCACAGTGCCTGTTTCAGACAGTGTCTCTTCTGTCTAGAGGAAGCATATTCTCTGTGTTTCCTTGGTTTTTCAGCTGACCCCTAGAAACCTTCATTGCATTTTGAGGAGCATGAAGGAGGCCTCAAGCAAACCCTTAAGTGACAAGCCAGGGAGCCTCTGCCGGCAGCCTCCAACCCTGGAAAAACTCTGCATTCCTCAGCAAGACCCTGCGGGGCGTTTCTGAAGAAGCAAAACGTTGCTTGAGGAGTCCATGGCTCCAAGGTAGAAAAAAAATCCCCTCTCAGAAAACAGCCTCAAAACCCTTGAACTTATACATATACTTCCTATGTTTTTGATTAAAAGTTCTGTTCTGTCCAAAGTCCAACTAGCGCAAACAGAAAAAACGATGTAATTAGAGGAAAAATATATCCAGAACTGGGTTGTCTTGAATAAATTAAATGTTCCCTTTGGCATCAAAGGGAACATGCTAATATAATTCCAATTTATGAAGGGCATGCTTTGTGATAGTCAGTGTATTAAAAAAAATAGTTTGCAAACAGATGAAGCTCGTTGCCTTTCCTTCAAATTATAATAGGGCTCCAGCAATGGAGGGGCAGCATGAATAGAAATATTCTAATAAAGAAATGGAAGTATTATTATTATTATTATTATTATTATTATTATTATTATTATTATTATTATTATTATTATTATATCTCTTTTCAACAGGAGTAGTTCACAAAGTGGTTTATATAGTAAAATAAATCAATAAATGGTTCCCTGTCTGCAAAGGGCTCACAATCTAAAACCAAGGTATACCAAAGTATAAAACCAGGACCAAGGTGACGGTAGAAACAGCCAAATGGAATCTGTTCAATCTGAAAATGGCTAAGGCTGAAATCCTGGGGAGTAAGCCCCACTGAACACACTGGGACTTACTTCTAGGTAGACATGCATACGATTGTTCTGTATTAGTGTGAGGAGGGGATGGGATACAACAATGCAAGAAGAGACTAGCATCAAGTAGGGTTCAAATATTTCACTTTTGTCTGTCAGCTGCATAGTGTATCGCATTCTCTTAGGTCTTCATGAGGATAAAGTTGGTCAAGAGGTTGTGCTTCCATTCAAAAGCTCCTGCATGATACCCATTGTAGCCAGGATGTTGTAGTGGTTTGGGAGTCGGACTAAGACCTGCTTAGCCACGAAGCTTCCTGGGTGACCTTGGGCCAGTCACTATCTCTCAGCCCCACCTACCTCACAGGGTTGTTGTGAGGACAAAAAGGAGGGGAGGAAATATGTACACCACTCTGAGCTCCTTGGAGAAAGGGCAGTATAAAAATGTGAAAAATAAAAAAAATAAAAAAATAAAATCCACTATATTTTATGTGAGTTCTATTCCTTTTTCTGTGGGATTTTGCCTGTTCTCTTTGTGTCATTCTTTGTTTCCTAATGGTGGGTATTTCTCACACACACACACACACACACACACACACACACACACACACACACACACACACACACACACACACACACACACACACACACACACACACACCGTCTCTTGCTACCAAAACGTATTTCAGAGACCCTTTGTTTGCTTCATTTGCATGGCTATTTCTGCTGAAATCAGGGACTGTTTGTATGGGTCAGGAGAGCCAGCGGATTGGCTCAAGTTCCTGCTAGCTAGTCTCTAGACAGGGGAAACGTAGAGATCAAATAGCAGGATGTTGTCTTTTCAGTCCAATGATAAAACTCCCAACCGACGGGATGCTCGTTCTCTTCTTCCTCCGGCCATCCATAGGGAAGAAAGGGAGAGCTCACCAGCACCTATGAGAAATGGGAGACTGATGGTTCCATCGTCCAGGTACAATCAGATAAGGTCAGTTATTAATCAGAATTCATTAGCTTTTTATGTTCTGTTGGAGTTTCACTTCTGTACGCTGTGCTATTGCATTATAAAGTAAATTGAACTTTGCGGGCAGCAGCCTGAGTTACATCACATGAGAGAGGCCACGTGAGAGAACTGTGGGAACAGTTTTGATTTTCAAATAGAAGCCTGTGTGAGTAATGAACTATATGATCGCTTCATATAGGCTGGTCTGTACTAGGCCCACAACTCCTCAAATAACTTGTGCTTGATTTTTCACTGGACCTTTCTCGTATGCTATCAGAATATATCTGTGAGTTATTTGGAGAAGTCTAGCATGTGACACTATCCTCAGTTTTGACGGAATGTATGAACTGAGCCGAAGGCTGCATTCTTGCATCCTGTTAGGCTCCTTTAAATCCCACTGTAGTTTAAAACACCCCACAAATTACACCAAGTATAATTTGTGAAAAGTATACTTTTTTTTTTTCTGCAGCGGCAATAGCCGCTCAAGTCAGCATGCCTAAAATGGCTGTTGGTAGTCCTGATACAGCCCGTGTATGGTTTTTCCCCCATTAATCAGAATTGCATGAATATAACATGAGAGAGCCCTGTCTCTCATTATTTTAGTTTCCATTGTGAAAAGTTTCAAGATTTATTCTAGCTTCATCTACGTTAAATGGAATTGGAAACCATTCCATTAGTTATTCACAGGGGCCTGCGCATTTTGGCTTTGCTTACCAGTCAGCCATTATTTCAGGCTGCTACTGACTTGACCTTCCCCTGTAGCGTATGCAGAAAATGGCCTTCACACAGGGTTATTGCAATGAAGCAGCAAGGTGCTATGCCCACTGGGAAGGGAGAGAAACCACTCTTTCCCTCCCTTGAGAACTGCAAAGAACTTAGGGGAATGGAAGGGTTCTTTTCTGGCTTCAACTATAGCTCAGATACATTTTTTTTAAGTGTTCTTGGATCACGGGATTTTTTGCAAGAAAAGAAAAATCAACGCCGAAAAATATCGAGCATTCTATTTACTACCTTGATGGAACTTCAAAGGAGCAATACTCCTCCCATTTTCTCCCTTAAAAAGGAAATAACATATTGGAAAGATTGACTGTAAGTAGTAAAGAGTATCTGAACATGTGCAAAGAGCTGTTCCCACTCGGTTTTTAGTTTCTAGTAAAAAACACTCTGCAGTGAACTGCACACAAAAGGCTTTCTTACTCCAGGCAACTGAAATGGCTTTTTAGATACAATCAATACTCAACTAGTAATCACAGATACCTTTGTGAACCTCATTACTTAACTAACAGAAAGAAATTCTGTACTGACTTTGATGAGTCACTGCCAGTTTCCAGCTCTTGATTAGCTGTAAAATCAGCAACAGTAGTTGCTAACCGAAGCTGGGGAATTATGGGATATTCCTGAAAGCGCCCTCTGTGCAATGGCCAGGAGAAAGGTGCTCACCAGAATGTAGAGGAGGAGGAGTTGCCATTAGCCACCAAGTGTGTGTAATTGTGGAAACTGCCACTGTCTACGGTTCATCAGTTCTGTTTAAGGCTGCCACTAAAGTTTCACAAAATGACATTCAAAGTGAATGTCAAGGTTCCTCTTGTAAGGAACGGTCATATATGTTTGTTGTTTTTGCAGAATTGTTTAAATGATTAATTTGTAGACAGAATTTGGGAAGTTGGAAGCCGGGGTCTGAGAAAGGTCTTTTGACCAGAATAGCTGAGACAAATATGCATAAAAGAGGAAGTCTCCACAGTGGTAGCAGAGATACTAAAAAAGAATCAGACTTAGACAGTGGTGACAAACAGGAAAAAAGCTCAGCAAAAAGCACCAGAGAGAGCAGACAGAAGAGAATCTGCCTGAAACTGGATGATGGGGGGGGGGGGGAGGCAGAGACACAAGTTAAGATACGAGTAGAAATTAGTTTACTAGGCAATTTCAGAGGAAGAACCAAAAGAAGGATAATGATGAAGTCTGATTAATTAGGGGCATGAGGCAGAGGCAGAGAACCACGTGAAATGTTTAAGCATGTTGATAGGTTAGTGAAGTCCAGCCAATGAAAAGTTTAGGGGAGGAGTGAATAGGACAGGGGAGTGAACAGGACAAGGAGATAAAAAGCTTGTATTTTGTGTGTCAGTGTGTGCTGGCCTTTGGTCACACCCATCTCTGCAGAAATGCTCAATAAAATTATATTCTGCTTCACTTTTGGAGTCTGATTTGAATCTTTTGGTATGTAAGATGTGTTTCTCACACTCTCAGGGTGAAACACTTGTTCCTGAAAAGCCATTTTTCATAAGAATGTTGAAGAGAAGCCAAAAAAATTTCTTAAAAGAGGAGTGAAATTGCTCAGGAGAGGTTTTGCATATTGTTTCCTTTCCTCACATCCCCCCCCCCAATGAACACACAAGACACCTGGAGGAAAATAGGACCAGGGTTTATTAAATAAGACATATAACCAATTCAAACATGTCCTGCAGCAGGTCTCAACTCCAACAGCCAGCAGCTGTCTTTTCCACCAGATTCAGTGATCTCACTTTGATGCTAAGCTGTATGTTGTATAAGCTTAAAAATATCCCCCCAATGATGCCCTCCCGCTCAGAATGTGGAGCTCTTTTCAAATCTATTTGCTGCCATTATTTCCCCCACATGCTGCTAAACCGGAAGTGATCTGGAAGTCACTTCTGAAGGCCTCCAGAGGCCATCCATGGCCAGGAGCAGATGCAGGAGGTAAGTTGCGACCTGGGTTGGTTCCATTTGGCTCCGATTTGGAGTCAAACAGAGGCAAGGATGGGTGGAGAGGACCCAACTCATGACCCACCTCCACATCGGATCACGACCCAAACTTTGAGAAGCCCTGTTCTAAGGTATCACAAGCAGTCTAACACAAGAGCAAGCAAACTGCAGCATTACAGAGGGGTTTGTGAAACATCCTATCACTTGTGGATGGTGCAAGCGTACAAGTTAGAAGGAACATGTGTCATGGCAGAAGTTCCCCTTGCACAGACCATTTTGATTCTTGCTACGATTGTGTGTGTATCATTACTGCAGGAACGCAAAATGCTGCTGAAGTGGTATCGGGCACAAAATTCAGCTTCCTTACAATCTCTGCTTTGTTTTGAAAAGCAGGATTTTCTAGCACTTATGATTCCAAAGACATGGTTTAAAACAGGCAGACAACGTCTGGCCAAAGAGGCCAGAGAGGTGGCAGAAAAAAAGATCTGCAGTAGTTAAAGATGGGGTTTCATTGTCTGGCTGGAAAAACCAGCAAAAAAGCATGCAAAACAATCCAAGCAGTAGATACGAAATATGAAAGAAGATGCAAATGTGTGTGTGATTTACATGACTTTACACTGTTTGCCAAATTGAGCTTTTCTTGGTTCAGAATTTCCATTTTTCTGTGCACGTGGACTAAACACAGCTATTGACTCTGTCTGTCTTTCTTCCCATCAGCGTCAACACAAAGCTTTAGTCTCCCCACAGCACTGACTTCTGTGTTAAGTTGTGTCCACTCTCGAACTACTGTAGTAAAAATGAAAAGGTGCGATGCCATAGCATTCCTGACAAGGGGAGAAAGTATTTTTAACAGTCGTTTTTAACAACGCAGCGGGAAAATGTGTCATCGTAATTTTTTTCTTCCCAAGATAATCTGTGATTAATGATACTGCTGTGTGTGTGTCACCCAGAGTTATGAAAGCAAAATAACACTCCCTTTCTGATTAACTATTTCGTTGTCTAATTAGCATGCAGACATCAAAGTGCCCCTTGTGAGGATTTTTCTGTGCACCGCTGAATCTAGGTCATGCTTTCTTAGCCTGTCTTCATGTCTCAGTAAGAATTAAACAGGGACAGAATTAGTGATGGACTAAAGTTCCTGAAAAATAATAATCTTAACAGTGATTGAGGTTAGTCGAGGCATATACTGGAAGGATTTATATAGGCTTCTGATTTAGATTTCACACCTACAGCATATTGGTTCATAAAGTCGTCAGTGATGTGACATTGATATTAATAGTTTGTGTGTACATCTATTTATTATGTACGTTTATATTCTTCCCTTCACAATATGATCCCGGGACAGCACACAAAATCAGAAGAGCAATCAAATAATTAACCATCGAAATAACAAACAGCATAACCAGTTCATACAGCCATAAACAGCGGCAGTTATCAATAATAATCACAATATAAATCCATCATGGTGGAACAAGTAGGTTTTTAGCAGCCTTCGGAAGATAGGGAGAGTGGTAGCTTGTTGCATCTGTCATGGTAGCACATTCGAAGCTCAGAAGATCACCACAGAGAATGCCCTTTCCTGCGTGCACGTCAAATGTACCCCTCTAGGTGGCAGCATGCAAAGCAAGCGTGTCTCAGAAGATCTTAATAGATGAATAGTTCCATATGGCAACATTTGGTTCTTAAGGAATCAAAGACCTACTATCAGAGGTGGAGGAAGGGATGGGGCAGGGGAGGGGCGGATCGTCCCCGGACAGCATATGGGGCAACTTACCAATGGCTCGGAGAAATGGCAATGGCTCGGAGACGGCAGGAGACGCCATCTGCCACCTCCGTGCGGCTGTTTGATTTGGCTCCCGCCTGACCCCTGAGGGACGTTTGGCTCTGGCTGACGTCACTCGGGGGCGGGTCCTGTGATGGCGCATCCGGACGTGATGTCACAGGGGGGCGGCCTTCCTACGCCACTGCCTACTATGCCATGCAGGGCTTTAAAGCTGAGAACAACACCTTGAATTGGATCCAGAAACCAATACACAGCCAGGGTAGCTCTCTCAAGATGGGCGGCACATGACAAACATGATCACATGAGAAACGAACCGAAAGGAAAAGAAAAAAGATGCCAAGCCTGCAAACAGCAGTGATCTACTATTAAGAAAGAAAGATGAGGGGAAACCAAGGAAAATAAAGGAGACATTGCCAGAAATCAAGGAATGAGCAATCCAAGAGATATAAGAGCACACAGGAAATTAGCATACGGAATGGAGCAAGGGAATTGAATTTCTTTAATTCCCATTTGTGTTTTAACTTGGCTGATAAAACAGCATGACCCATGTGGATAATTATCCCAACCCAGTTATACGTGGCATCTTTTGAACAAATGAGGAATGTTCATTATATTGATATCCAGCTATCATAGGAGAAAAGACAGTTTACATTCTGATGATATCAGCATTTATTCAGGGTACAATATGGCAACCACACATATGCGGAAAAAAACTGCTTTGTCTTCTTTTTAATAATGGAAACTCTGAGCTGGCACTTTCGTGATCTTAGGCTGCAACTCTATGCACACTTGCCTGGGAATGCGTCCCATTGAACTCAATGGGACTTACTTTTGAGTAGATACACATAGAATTGTGCTATTAAAGGATGACCACATGGATGAGTCCTTAGAAAAGATTTTTCGTTTGCTTTGTTTTTCAATCTGTATGACATCTTGAAGGTCATTGAATGTACCTAATATTCTAAGGAGGCAGTCATCTGTGACAAAAATTAAAATATTTATTGACCTACCTCATTACTGAACGAAAATAACTTTAATTTGTTTGTCATTTATTTTGGTTTGTTCTTCTCAGTCCCAGGTGCTCTGAGCTGATTGCAATAAACTAAAGCAGGTATAATAAAACTGACCCTACTTCAATTCCTCCTCATTCTATCTCCTCTTCTACCCTAATCCCACCTGATCCTTCTCTTGCCTCTTGCTTTGGGAATTCTCTCCCAGGTGAGTCCCACCTCAGAGATTCTATTTATTTAAACACATTTTTACCTTGCCTGTCTCCTCTGAATAGAGGCACCCAAGGAAGCTTACACATGAGCAACAAAATACAATACAGGTTGGTTACCCCTTATCCAGCCTGTTCCGAAATCTAGACTTTTCCAAAATCCAGGCATTTTTGGGGCTATGACATTTTACAAAGAAACCTTTTATAGCACCTGGTTGCCATAGTACAAGGCATGCTGGGGCACAAAAAATATTGTATAAAATTACCTTCAGGCTATGTGTATAAGGTGTATATGAGACATAAATGAATTTCGTGATTAGACTTGGGTCCCATCCCCCAAGATATCTCATATTTATGCAAATATTCCAAAATCCGGACAACTTCCCATCCCAAGCAGTCTGAATAAGGGATACTCAACCTGCACATTCTTTAAAAAACAAACAACAACAACAACAACAACAACAACAACCCTAACTGATCATTACACCAAATCAAGATATACCAAGTCAGGGAGGGCCAAACAAAATAGAGGATTAAGATGTTGCCACAAGACCAGCCGTGATGGGGCCAATCTTAACTCAAGGGGGGGAAAGTTCCACCATCTTGATGCCACTCTCTCTTGCTACAAGCTGAACCTCAATCAGAAGCAGCACTCTCAAAAGGGGGCCCTTGACTGATCTCAATGGGTGGGCCAAGCCATCTAGTGCTTCAAAGGTCATTATCAGCACCTTGAATTATATCCAGAAACGAACCAGGAGCTGCTGCAGTTGGAAAATGAATGGTGGGACAGTCTGAGCCAAGTTACCATGCATGCAGCCACAAGCTGCAGTTTCCAGGTGGTCTGCAAGAACAGCCCCAGGTAGAGCTAGATGTCACCAGAGCGTGGTTCACTGTGGTCAGGTTTGTCTGGCTCAGATAAGCATTTGGCACACCAAGCTGGGCAAAAGCCCATTCCAACCCCTACACTCCAGTTCTCTAGTCCAGTGTTTCCCAAACTTTTTTGACCTGCGGCTCCCTTGACCATTGGCGACCATTATCCGCGGCTCCCCATTACATGATGTTGATGCCTGCCAATTGGCATTGCACTGTTTTCTGAGAGGGTTTCGTGGCACTCCACAGCTCCCCTGGCTGGTTTCCACGGCTCCTCTGGAAGCCGCGCCTCCCAGTTTGGGAACCATTGCTCTAGATAAACCATTCATATTCCAAACTCCTCAAGTAGAATTCCTCTTGCACTATATTCTCTTTGTTTTCCCTCCCTATCCCATCATCTTGTTCTTCTTTCATCGGGAGTACAGTGCTCCCTCAGTCAATCTCGTTCCCAGTCCAAATAACACATCCAGTCTTCTGTGATATCATTACATTTGCAATGTTCCTCTGAAGAGTGCAGAGCAGCTTACAATATGGTTTCGACATGGTTTCCAGCAAAAGCACTTTCCAGAGCCAGACCTGCTTAACTTCAGCGGTCGAACCGCATCATTTGCCTTCAGACCAGTTCCTGGGCCATTTTGATCCTTTCATATTGCAAATCTGCATTTTATGTCTGGAATAAAAAAAGTAAGTAACAAGCTGCTTGTATTCGCTTCCTAAAGGCTATAACAATTTTTTTTTTAAATTACAAATAGACAAATGGAGGGTGCAGAGAAGAAGCATCATCTCATTTCCTACTGAAAAGATATGACACCGTCAAGAGGGGCCTACATTCTTCTTCCTTCCAGCTCTGTCACTTGCTTGAAATGCCACAATCCTTGACATTTCAGGTGCACACTGAATATCCGCCTGGCTCTGTTAAGTGGAGACATTTCCCAAAGCTGCAGCTTTGGGAATAATAGTTAGAGTTGACTTATTGTGTCACACCTTGTTTGGTTTTTTTGTTGTTTTGTTCGTTTTTTTGCCATTCCAACTGTCATAAATTGCTAAAGGCAGTGATCAGCTCTACAGGAATGCGGACATGAAACTTGAACTAGGACAGAAATTGTTTCTAGCACTTCCTCCTCGAGTTGAGGAAAAAAATAATTCTCAATTATTAATCAGTCTGTATCCCCTTTGTTTATCATGTCTTGTGCTGCCACATAGATGAGTTGCGGCACTTTAAATAGATGTGCGCTGTCTTTGAAAGAAGAAAGTGGAGGGGGGAGAATGTGATGCATCCAAATGCCTTCTCTGTATTCAGGTTTTCCATTGATTCAAAGGCCTGTGCACCGCACGTCCATCATGATTTATCACTGGTGATGAGTTATCTTGGTGCAATGTCATGGCTACTGCACCAGTTGGACCACTCTGCCTTCTTTGTTTACCCCCACCACAAAAGTGTGGCATGGACCCAGAGGGTCACAAGGTACAATTTCCTTCTGTGGTTTCTGTTGCAATCAAGATCTTTTAGTTCAACAATCATGCAATCCTAACCTACATTGTTCTGGAATGAAGTCCCTCTTAGGCACCAGAGATCTTGAGTCCCCTAGAGGGAGAACAATGAGACACCATTTTTAAAAATGAATGAATTAATTTCTGTTCTCCTTACTGTCTCCTTTAACTCCTGTGGTTTTCGATTCTGGGGGAAGAAGGACTTGTAACAGTCACAGTGAATCCATCGTCATCCTGCAGGTGCATTTGATGTGTTGTTTTCTTAGCACATGTTGCTGCTAACATATTTTGGGCTTATCATTTGGGAAACATTTTGACCATGGGAAATTCAAATCTCCTTCATCTTCTGACTCTTTGCAGCAAATCATGTAAAACATCTTCAGTCTACAGTACTGGGATTTCCTCATAGCACATTTGTCGTTTGCCTTGGGCTTCTATTGTCTCAGAACTAAACCTGAAATTGTGGGGTATTGTGTTTTTTTTAAGTTATTCTGGATTTATACTGGTAGATCTCCAAGAAAAAATGGAAATTATTAGTTAAATACCTTCCGGAGCATCTGTCTGAATGCCACAGTCCAAGAAAGAATCCCTCTTCAAGCAATGTCCATATTTCATTTACCAGTTATAAAAATGCAGCTTGGGAAAAGTAGGCACATTATGTTAATGTGCAAGTTAACATATTTCAAGCAATGATGGGAAGGTAGAATCACTGCATGCGACATATTACAAAAACCTGGGGGGGAGGAATCTATTTTATATTAGAACGGTATGATCCTGATTGAAAATGTACAACAGGCAGTCTAGACTTGCATTTCAGAACTGTTACTGAGCCATGTATTTAGTTAACTGATTGCTTGCCCTCTCTCTTTTGTTATTATTGTTATTGTTATGATTATGATGATGTTTCTGGCTTAAAACTGAGAATATGGTGGACAACCGTCCACACTGGCAGATTTTATTTAGGGATGGAGGCGTCTTCGGACAATGCTGGCTCTTCGGCTTTGAAATGGGGATGAGCACCACACCCTAGAGTCGGACACGACTGGACTTAATTGTCAGGGGTCACCTTTACCTTTACCTTTAGGTGAACTACTATCATCAATAAGGAAGATATTTAGCTAAATATCAAAACTTGTTTCTTCTATTGTTCTGCAGAGGACGACTCTTCAAGTTCACTTTGAATTTCATTTTAGGCAAAACGTGTTGACAACCTAGAGGCAATATGGACCTTCACTGTAAAATGTTCTCATCTTTCCAAAACTCCTCTGGTTTCCCTTAATCAAGTTCCCAAGTTTTGGCCAGAGCAACCCTTCCAAGTTCGCTTCAGATGTCATTTTGGCAACGTGTTTACAGCAACTCTGATTTTCTCACAACCTGACCAATGTATTTCCAGTGACTTGACGGTATTTCAGAGAAGGTGCTCTGGGAATTTGAAAGAAAAACTTATTGGTGGTCAGGCCACATTTATACCCGTCTGGGTCAATATATGTGGAATTGGGCTGTACATCCATCTAGTAGTCTTGATCGCTCTGGTTTACAGAAACAGTCCGCCTTCTCTGCTCTCATTTGGAATATGAATATAATGTGCTTTCTCCTTCTGCTTGGTATGCAAGAGAGCAGTGTCTGCTTAAGCTATATTTACATTAGCCGTTGTCAGCAAAGGTACCGCGTGTGTTTGTGCAGCCTCAGTGAGTGGTATAATAAAGCCAACTTCAGTTCTTGAAAGATAAGAGAATCTCCAACTTTTAAATCCTTCTTATAAGTAAACTCTAGAATGTAGCAGAAGAAGGAAGGTAGGGAGCCTTGAACTGCAGATCCCCACAGGCAAAGTAAATATATGGACTGCGCAGAGCCACAGGGGAAGTAATTTCAATCAGACTGTTTTAATGAGATAAGTGAGACGGATATGATCGAAAACTGTTCTTTGGATTCAGGTAATAAAACAGAAAATTAAGAAATGTTCGAAACTGTTGCACAGAATCATGCAGGCTGTGATGAAATTCCTTTTTTATTGGCTCTGCTGTGTTTTTAACGGCAATCATGACACTCAGAAAATTAAGTAGGTGAAACTTTTCCTGGTATCAAAAGAAGTGGAAATGTTTCACCTGATTTCACCCTGTGTCAGGCTGCTGATGAAGACATAGGAGCAGGGCCAGTAAGAAATAAAAGAAAAAAAAAAAAGACTACAGCCAGCTGTGTTTACTTCTGGCCAGACTGCGTGAGCCACAGAGTTGTCAGCATGCCCCAAGAACCACACAGGAATGAACTGCCCATCAAATTAATGGCCTGCTTTTGGCCTGCTGGGCTGAACTGAGGCAACTCCTTGCCTTGGTGCCGCTTGATCTGTCTCATGGTGACAACAGTGATGAACCTGCCAAGACGTTTGCAGGAGGAGGAGGTATGCGGTGCTTCTGCCAGCCTCCCTGTCCCTTGGTCATGCTGGACCTTTCTGTGCACACAACGTCTAGAACAGGGGTACTCAAACTTTGGAGCCCTGGGACACACACCTCCTCCGGCCACCACTGCATCATGACTCACCTTGTCTGCCCACTCTCGTGTTGCATCGGCCCAGAGACAGCCTCCAGAGACCTCTGTGAGACTCAGAAAGGCCTGCCAACGTGACCGGAAGTAATGTCAGCAAAAACGGAAGTGACCCGGAAGGCTGTCTTGGGCCCAGCACAACACAGTAGCGGCCACAAAAGGTGAGTTGTGACACAGAAGTGGCTTCCAGTTGTCCCTGCATGGTGATGCAGCAGCGCCAACGCGGCGCCTGAGGTATCCCACTGGGAAGTTTCAACCTCTGGAGGGAACATTTGTTCCCTTCACCCAGGGTAAGCCCCTGCTGGCCTGGTGGGTCTACTTGGACTTGAGCCAGCGATATAGCTAGTGCAAGTCTGCATGGACCTGGGTCAGAGAATTGAGGCCAGGAAGGGGGTTACCCACCGCTTTTCTGGACCCAACCCACCCTCCTTCCTGCCCCCATCGCCACCCTGCATCCCCTTCCCCGCGTAGGCCTCCGGCCCGCCATTGGACGGGCAGCCCAGGCGCAGGATCCGGCAGTTGGCTCTGGGCTGCCGGCCCGATCCTTAGTCAGGATTGCGCTGCCCATGGTGGTTTTTTTTTTTGGGGGGGAAGGGAAGCATGATGAAACATATTCTATGGAATTTCCAATCAAAATTTGCTCCCCTCCTTGAAAGAGTGTTTTTTTTTTTCTTTCACATTTTCATCACAGTGGCTGTAAAACTGCAATATACTATTGTCACTTCCAGCAATGTAGGCAACAATGGTACCATTTATTATTTTTTGTGTACAAGCCTTAAAAACCGTATCGTGAATTTATCTTCTTGTTCCGTGTCCTCTGAGCCTTTGGGATTAACAGTATAAATTAAAAATGAAACCCAACCATGTTTTTCTCTGGTCTAACTTCAAATAAAAAAGAAATTTGCATAACAGACCTTGATGAAGTTAGGTTTTTATAGCGTGAACTATATTAAACTTAGCTCCAAATTGCTCTGTGCACAGTGTTTAAAAAAAAATTCAATAAAACTTTCCACGGGCAATAGTATTTCATCTAATGCACCTGGAGGATAATTATAAAACACCTGACATTAGGGGTTTAGCTGGAGATCATGCTGCATTCTTATAATGGTGATAATTATTTCTGGCCAAAAAGAATATTAGAGTTACTTTGATCACACATTATATTCTTTCAACATTCTTCTTTCAACACAAGCTCTTTCCCGCCAGCTTATGTAAACCAAAGAGCTGAAATTAATAGACTACTTCAATTTTGTGTGCTGGGTTTGGCTCTGTGAGTGCTTTGCTTAGTTTCTTAGTATGCATTTGTGGCCCTTTGAGAAGATTGCTAATTCAACATATTGGCACATGGTTATTCAGTACTTTGCACAATACTTATTGTGCACAATAGGTTATTTGCTCCTTGCCCAATAATCTTTAATATATAGGTAGAGAGTAATTATGGCTTGTATGCTTTTGTTTTAATTGTAATAATGATCTTTTTAATCAATTTTTAGATGTTGCTTTTATTAGTTTTCGTCAACTGTTTTTTACTTTTCGAGTTAGAAACCCACATACAGGTGGGCCCCCCATATCCGCTGGGGATATGTTCCAGGCCCCTCCGTGGATACTTGAAACCGTGGATAAGAGCGAACCCCACTTCCATGGTTTCCTGAGGGCCCCCCCACCCTGCCTCCCCTGCAGGCAGGCATGCTTGCTCCCCCCAGCTCTTATTTTTCTTTCAGCAAGCTTTGTTTCTTCCTTAAAACAAACAGAGAAGCACCCTCCATTGCAGGCAAGTAGAACAATACTAAGTCCTAGAGAGGCTCTGCAAGGTTTCTGTTAACCTTGCAGAGCCTCTCTAGTACTTAGTCTCATTCTACCTGCCTGTAATAAGCAGCCTGGCTGCTTCTCCTGTTTCTTTAAGGAAGAAATGAAGCTTACTGGGAAAAAAGTAAAAGCCTGGGGGGGTCCCCACAATCCGTGGATAACTGAAACCGTGGATAGTGAATCAGTGGATATGGGGGCCCACCTGTACTTCCGGGTAAGACTACGTCGTTTCCAAATACTTTATTACAAAAACCAGATGTTACAAGTAACTTTACGTTTCACCCCTGACATTAGGGCCTCATCAGAAGTTTGTTTTTTACTGTTTTAAAATGTGACTTTTGTATTGTATTTTTTTTTTGTATTGTATTTTCTTTTTTGTTGTAAGCCACCTTGGGTCCCTTTGGGGAGAAAGGCGGGATAAAAATACTGTAAATAAATAAATAAATGGCTGTTCTTTGTTCCTTATTTGTTGATTGGCTTTATAAGAATAAAGCAGTGATGCAGGGTATTCAAGAGGTGTTATTTCAGATATTGCATTGCTTCCCCCCCCCCCCACTTTCTTCTCCTTTGAAAATGAATGCATGGTGTCCAGCTGGTGCTTGTGTGAAATGTTGAGCATTGCCCTGAACATACATATCCATATTCTCAGTCTTCAAGGGAGATAACATATCTTCTTGTGTGTTACATCTCTCTGCTTAGTTGGAAAGGGCTGTAAGAGTCAAACTGGGATTCATATGCTAAGCTAGTGCTGGTCCAAAACATGCTCCCTCATTTTCTATTGCCTATTTCAGGGGTTCTCAACCAGTACTTTGGCAGACTGCTGGTGATACTCAAACCACTGGAACCCCACTCCAACACAGCACTTTCAGCACCTTGTTTTCACTCCCGAGAGGCTCCTGCCTTTAGCCAAGCCTCTTGGGAACGCTGAAAAGGGCCTTCCCACCCTCCCAGAGCCTCCTATCTATGTTTTCTGACCTCTGAAAACATACCACTTCTAGTGGTATGCAGCAGGAGAATGGTGCCAGAGGGTTCACTCGGCCGGGAAGGAGTTCAGAACCCCTGGCACCACTCATGGGGGGGGAAAGCATTTTTTGCAGGGTGGGGACAAATGTTTGTAGTTTCAGGGGATTTACTGGTGGCTGTGGTGACCAGTACATGGGTGTACTTTGCAGCAGCAACAGCAATGCTAGAAACATTGAAGGCCCTCCTGGCAGCCGTCTCCTGCCAGCCACCTTTTTTCCCTCAGGAATGCACCAAAGAATGAGTAAATGTATCCAAGACAGTGGCATGCCCCCATGTCAAGAAAAAGGCTTTGTCACAACTTTTGACTGACTTGTTTTACCACTGCCACTGGGTGGTGGTGGTGGTGGTATAGCTCTCCACTGCAGTAAAATGGCTGATGGCATCATTCTGTGTGTGACACCGGCGGCCATTTCCTGTGCACTGCTGCAAGAGGTGGCAGTGCAGGAACAAGAGCACTGGACCTCACCATGCCCACTGGAACAGCTAAGCCAGCCATCAATGGGGGTGGGGGTAGGGGGAACGGGGTGTGTGTCAGGGAATGTTAGGGTTGTTCTTAGTGGGAGAGCTCCACCAATATCCTAACCCCTGTTTTGTCCCTGAATAGCTAAAAACTGGTGCAGGTTCAAGTAGACCCATTGGTGACCATGCAGGAGCAGAGGACGGTATGTAAAACATTCCTTTACTTCCTGCTCCACCTCATATGGTCTCCGGCTGCCCGCTGAATGTGGAGCCTGTTAGGTTTGGGCAGTTAGTTATCTTTAGTTTACAGTAATCTTCTAGCCCATAGTAACTTCAAGTCGAAGGTAACTCATGTACCTTGTCACCTTGGCAAATCATCCAGTACCTTCTAGTTCAGGGGTGGCCAAACTTTCAACATGAATGCTCCTGGCCCTTTAAAGGTTGTATAGGTGAGGGCATTTCAGCAGGTGCAGCTGCTTTAGCAGCAGCACCAGCATTTGCAGATGTCAAGATTCTGTCTTCTACACAACCCTTAAGAATGCAGAGTCCCTAATGGTGGGTGGTTGGCAACCCCTGGTCTAGTTAGTTCTCACATTCATCACACGATTACTTCAGCAACAAATGATCATTTCCATCATAGTCGTAACATCACATAGAGACCTCAGACATGTCATCTCAGACACAATGCTTTCCAATGGCATCAGTTCACATATTCAGTTGCCATGCATAGAAGAGAGATATCAAATTATGTGCAGCATTTCTGTATCAAGCCCACGAGTTGGAATATTTTGAATAATCCTGTGAATGATTTACACTCATCGCTTCGTGACAAATGTACTTATGGTATACTACATCAATAAAAATGATAATACAGTAGTCTTAAGTGTATTAAAATATTATTACACACAGCCTTGCATGAATGAAATTTTAATTGCTACATTGCCATATCTCAAAACTGCTTTTGAAATTGCAAGGATTCCAGTTGACAATAAGTGAAAGCTTAGCAAATTGTGTTTGTAGTCTGTGTCCCAATGTTAATTATCTGTGGCCAATATAAATCCAATATGTGCATAATTTCAAGACAAAAGTAGTAACACAACACAATTTTACCAGTTGTGTTAAAAAAAACTCCTTTTTTTTTTAAGGAAGAAGATATCCACTTAATTAAATTAAAGCCCAATTCTATTCTCAAGATATGCCAGTGTATCTCCACCTATGCCCATGGAATGATGGCCCTGCTGGCGCAGAAATGTGCCCACTGATGGACATGCTACATACAGTATGCCATTGTGACACCAGTATAACTGGTGTAACTTGGATACTCCCCATGCGGAGAGGCCAAAAACAGGGAGGATATTGGAGTATTACATGGGAGAAGCATTGGAAGGATAAAAAGGGTTTGGTGTATGCCATATCCTAACCCCCCTTATGATGAAAGGTATGTGCCAGGTGCAGGAAAACCACAATGCCAACTATAGAGCTGGCATCGGTAGGAGTAACACATGTCTATATGTGTGTCTCCTGCATGCCTTGAATTAAAGTCAATAAAAAGAAATATTGACCATGTAACAGCGGCCGCTGCAATGCAATGCACCCAGCATTGTGCCCAGCACCACCCTCACACTGAAAGCAACAAGACGGGAAAGTGTTTAAATTACAGCCCGATCCTGTGTAAAGATATGCGGCCAGCCTAAAGGGCTGGTTCCTATATCCTAAGCCCATTGCAGGCTGCCATGGGGCTGCTAGGTTGCACCTTAGGAGAAGGGGACGTTCAAGCTTGGGGCCTATGGGCTTCCTCAGAAGTACGCCAGGTCCAGACCTGGCATACATTTGGGGAGGCAGTGTAAGGGCAGTGTGGGCTGGGAAGGGGCCTAGGATATTGCCACAGATATCCACAGCCCCTCCCAGCCCAGGACAGCCAATGGCCCCCTCCCTTGCCGCCCCGGCCTGCCCTCCCACCGACCGGTGCAGGACTTACCTGCAGCAGCTGGAGTTGGGCAAGTTACACAGCGGTGTGAGCGGTGCCGGCCTCTGTGCCGGTGCCGCTTACACCCAAGTCGTCAAAAAGTGCCTTATGGCACTTTTACGATGCTTTAGGCCAGTGGAGCCAGAGGCGAAACAAGGGTGGAGCGAAGGCAAGTAGTTCTGCAAGACTCCGTTACACTGGAGTCAGCGGCCCCTCCCCCTTGCTGTTGGAGCCATTCTGGCAGCAAAGGCAACACGCAGGACACTCCCCTGTTGCTGCTGGAATGGCTCCAACAGCAAGGGGGAGGGGCCGCTGACTCCAGTGTAACGGAGTCTTGCAGAACTACTTGCCTTCGCTCCACCCTTGTTTCGCCTCTGAGTGGAGCACATGCTCCAGTGCTCTAAAGTTACACAGGATTGCACTGTTAGGGTGGTTTGGGTCTTAACTCTGTTTCCTGTTTTTTGTATTGGTTTTGCAACATTTCATTAACACTGAATGTTTGAGGTAATACTCAGCAGCTATTTCTTTTTCCACTCCATAATTACTGCATAAATTATGTTGTTTATTTTACACCTTTTGGTAACCCTTGTTCACTGTGTACTATTAACATCATTAATTCTTACGCAGCAAAAAATTATATACCAGACATTTAGTTCAAGGTGTTTGTAATTAATTTTCCATTATACTCAGCTTTCGTATAGCCTGCAAAAAAAAAAAACCACACTTAAATCTATCCTCTTTATTTATGAGGTATTTATTTAAATAAGGTATTCATTATCATTTATTTTTATTTATTCATTTAAGATATTAGGATCCTGTCTTTAGATTAAAAGAAAAAACACCTCACAAGATGGCTTATAAGAAGTAAAATACTACTACTAATTAAATAATAGTAGGGATAATCAACTTACAGTAGAACAAAATTTATTAACGGGTTTAAAAGCCATGGTCAAGTAGTAGGGATAATTTTTAAATGGATTGAGAATAAAACTGCCAATATGTTTATGGCATTGTATAAAACGATAGTAAGTCCACATCTGGAGTATTGTGTCCAGTTCTGGTCACCACATCTCAAAAAGGATATAGTGGAACTGGAAAAGGTGCAGAAGAGAGTGACCAAAATGATTAGTGGGCTGGGGCACCTCTACACGTAGACGAGCATAGTGGGTCCACCAGGGAGGAGTGCCTCCAGTGCACTGGGTGACCATTGGACACTCGTTGGAGGTAAACCCATGCAAGGGGTTGGAAGGAAGTGATGAGGCGGTTGAATGGGACAGGGGTGGGTGGAACAGGAGAGGGGGTGGGCGGAACGGAGCAGGGAGGAGGGCAGATAAGACCCAGGAGGGGGCAGGATCAGCAGTGGCGGTGCATGCCGAATCTCGAGCCCCTTCCTGGGTCTGATCCGCTTTCACAGAGCAACGTGTACTTGCATCAGCGATTGAGCTGGTGCAGGTACAAGTTGCCCAATGGAGGCTGCTGGGGCTTACCCTGGGGCAAGGGGAGAAATGCCCCCTTACCCCAAGGAGACCTCCAGCAGCTGAAACCCCCCTGCAGGATGCTGCAGAAGCTGCACTGGCGCCGCTGCATCGCTGCGCGGAGACTTAGGTAGGATTGGGCTGCCTATGTATTTCTTATTGCAGTGTATGCAATTATATATCTAATGTATAATTCTTGTGAGTGTTTGAATTATTATTTTTAATAAATTGGTAGAATGATTTCTTTGTCCCTGTCTATTCAATTTAACAGGGAAAACAAGGCTTTGAAAGTGGATTGTATGATTACTTTTTATTATTATTTTGGTGGTTTCTCAATGGATTGATCCGGTTAAATTTATTGTTAGTATTCTGTTGTACACCGCTCTTTGTCATTTTGAGAGGAAGGTGGTATTAAAAGCTTTATAAATTAAAGAATAAATGACCGAATGCCATACATTCACATACCTTTCATGAATCCTTTTATGAACCCCCCCCCCAATGGTATCACCCGGTCCCACCCCTAAAATATCAAGCTGTCAGATGTTTCAAACCAGCAGTGGTTCAAAGGAGGCAAATAATGGGAGATGAACATTTAACAAAAATGCTTGTCCCCTGTTAACGTACTCTTGAGCAATAAAAGATTTAAAAGGTGGCTCTTGGAGCAATCTGAGTTGTGCACTCTGTCCAAAAAAGAAGCACAAAGATGCATTGGCTGCATCTTGTAGTAAGGGAATTGATAGGGCTTTCTAGAGCTAGCCAGCTGTGCCACACGCTCCCAGAATAAAACAGTATTTTTAGCTGTAGTGACACAGCTAAAGCTTAATGCTTGAATGCTGCAGAGACTCCTAAGAGTTGCAGCCGGCCGCAGAAGGCTTCAACGGAGTGGCACATTGTAGACTTAGCAGTTGCAGTGCATAGCCTTGTTTGTGTTTTCGAAACTTTGTCTCTATAGAGTTTCTGAAGTCTGCCCTCCAGACTAAGCTTCCGAAGATGCACAGGGGGAAACGGGAGGTGAAAAGCAAAGGGAAAGATTCTGAAAGTTAATGGGCAGAAGCCATAGAAAAACAGATACCGGATAAAATAAGTGAGGACCCATGAAAAACTTTCATGGAAAAGGACCTGCTTCTTTTACGCTCCATCTCCATACCCTCACGCCCCCTGCTTCTAATACGCAGGGCAGGAGGGCGTTAAGACCTCAGAGGCTAATTCCTCTGCCAATTCTCACCCTCTCCCTTTAAGCTTCAAGAATCCCAGAATCCCAGGGGAGGGGAGGGAATTGATTTAGAGGGTGTACACCCCAGATCATGTGCCCTAGGCTTAAAGGAAGCTTACTTCCCTGCAGCCAGCAACTAGTTGTGGGCTTGTGCCCATGCACAGTAGTCTGTACTTCCAATAGTTTCTGACGGTTTAAGATGATTGTTGTTAGGGGCTTACTTTTACTTTTGTGTAGAGTAGTGGACTGAACCATGAGCTGACGATCGAAAGGTCGGCAGTTCGATTCCGCGCGACGGCTCCTGCCAACCTAGCAGTTCGAAAGCAAGAAATTGCAAATAGATTAATAGGTACCGCGTCAGCAGGACGGTAATAGCGTTCCATGCGCCTCGGTGTTGAGTCATGCCGGCCACATGACCATGGAAACGTCTTCAGACAGCGCTGGCTCTTCGGCTTTGAAACAGAAATGAGCACCGCTCCCTAGAGTCAGACACGACTGGACTTAATTGTCAAGGGATACCTTTACCTTTACTTAGTAATTCTCCAGGGCTATGATTCAAATCAGGACCATGGCACAGGGGTAAGGGGTATTTTACCTCCATGAGGTGTTCCCACCAGAAATCATATTCCCAGCATGGCCATTAACCCTGAAAGTGTCATTGCAGCAAATTGCACTTTCAGGGTTAAATAGCCGCATAGGTGGTGCAATTTTCAGCAGGAAAACAGTGCAGTAAATATCCCTATCTCTGCAGTCCAGTCTTTATCTAAATCATGGTCTCACATGGCTGATACATAGAAGTAAATGTAACACTCTAACTACACAATGACACATTTAGCATCATGTGTCGATATCTGTGGCTTTTTGTTTTAAAGAGCATTTTTTCTGCATGCCTCTCCAACCTATAGGGATCTCCTCCCCCTCTCTCTCCTTTGATTTAGTACACAACACAACTCCATGCGAAACATGCCCTTTCCTGTGATAAGCAAAGAGGGCTCGTGTGTGTGTGTGTGTGTGTGTGTGTGTGTGTGTGTGTTTTCCTGCTGAGCATGTTGTGTATGGGTGTGAGCATGCGCACACATGCCAGGAACAAACTGCAAAACATGGAAGTGGCATTTTTTTTAAGCAGGAGTTGCTACTTCTCTTTCATGACATGATTCACCTGAAGCTAAAGTCTAGACATCAGTTAAATGCAGTTTCGAAATGAGCAAAAAATAAAAACATTGGCTGCAGGCCCAAATCCATCCAACTTTCCAGCAGCAATGCAGCTGCAATGCAGCCCAAAGATACCTGGAGGAGGCCCCTGTGATTGCCCCCCCCCCCCAGGATGCAGCATACACTCCGTTGACATGGCTGCATCAGCGCTGGAAAGTCAGATAGGATTGGGCCCTACATCTCTTAGCACCAGCAAAGGAACCGTTAAGCCTGATCTTGTGAACTCCAGACAGAATACCGTAATAGTGGAGTTGCATTCCAGTGGCTTCTTTCCATGCTACCATGATAATATTGGAAGCTAGAACCATGTGGGTGGCCCAGTCACACAGGTCCTTCCTACCCAACTATTACCCTCACTCCTGGCCAAGTGACAATTCAGTAGTAACGATGCATGTGATTGGTCTCCTTTCTGTGATCTTTAGCTTTCAGTCGTTTCTATGGCAATGGGAAGCAGCCCTAGGGATATGGCTTCTGTGTCACTATGGTAATGTATGAAGGTACATACAGAGTGCTTAGCAACATGATTGGGCTGTTACGATTTGAGTGGTGCTGCAGTGGTTTGAGAAAACCTGGTTCACAACAACCACATGCTGTATCTGACTTGAATTGCACATGATTGCCAAATGCTTGATATTGACCCACAAAACTGTTGGAGTGATATGGAAAGCAAAGGCAGACTCTTAAAAATCTAAACATGCAGCTTCATAATGCTTACCAAAGAACTTTGGAATCATCATGCTATAACTGTTTAAACTGAGAGAGGTTAATGAGCAGAATGATAACTAAACATTTCACCACCTGGTTTATTAGCATTTAGAAAGAAACTGTACAGTTGAGAAATGGAGAGCATATTATGGGTCCTAAGAAAGATTGCTAAAGCCTCACATCTTGCAAATATGATTCCGGAGAATTTTAATAAAACAAAAAAAAAAATACTACTTTCCAGCTGTTTGCAGATTTCCAAAATCAATGCAATGAATTTTTTAATCCTTCCTCCAGATGGGAAAAAATGCTCACATTTCCAAAAGTGTTAATGAAATTTCGATAGAGAGACGTTTAAACCATACGCTAGGAGAAAGAAAATATGTGTGTACAGACTTTTAGCAGCTCTGCAAGAGCCGGCATCTGTCACGGCGAGCTCCAATGCAAAGCAGACATAGGCATTCCCCTCCTAATCCTATGCTTAGGTTCAGGGCAAATATGAAAACAGTGATTTCATGTGCAAATCAGTCTTAATAACTGTGAGCACAATCCAGCCAACAGGCAAGCTCTTCCAAGTCCCATTGATTTAAACAACAGACGTTTGAGTACAGGCTCAAACCTGTCAAACCTGATGCCTTTGACATCAATGGGGCTTAGAAGCACTTAAGGGCCCAATCCTATCCCAACTTCACAGCGCTGATGCAGCTGCAATACAGCTGCAAGGAAAGGGAACAAATGTTCCCTTGCCTTGAGGAGGTCTCTGTGACTGCCCCCCCACCACAGGATGCAGCACATGCCCCATTGGCACAGCTGCATCAGTGCTGGAAAGTTGGATAGAATTGGACCCCAAGTTTGGTTGGATCATGTCCTGTGATATTTAATGGAGATGGCAAGAATGTGTTGGATGTGACATGGTCCATCCAACTCATTAAATTCTTTCTTTAATTACCATCAGAGGACCCATTACCATCAGAGGATTCACACCTACTGTAATGTGCCATTAGACAGGGCCATCTCATATACACATATGAATTTAGTGGAGTGCTGGACATGTCCCAGCTCCGTCCTACTGGAAGACATGCACTAAAATTGAGTGGAGGGAGAGTTAGAATGGATAAAAGAAAATATTTCTTTAACCAGCATGTAATTCATCTGTGGAACTCCTTGCCACAGGATGTGGTGATAGCACCTGGCCTAGATGCCTTTAAAAGGGGGTTGGATAGATTCATGGAGGAAAAGACCATCACAGGTTACAAGCCATAAGCAACCTCCTGGTTTTAGAAGTAGGTTTTCTCTGTGCCAGGTGCAGGGGAGTGGCAGCAGGAAACAGGTTGTCTTGTTGGCTGTGTGCTCCCTGAGGCATCTGGTGGGGCCACTGTGTGATACAGGAAGCTGGACTAGATGGGCCTTCGGCCTGATCCAGCGGGGCTCTTCTTATGTTCTTATGAAGTATGCACCTGAATACCATACCTCAAAGTAACATCACCAAAATTAATGGATGTTTTGGGTTACATATTGTAGCCTCTCTGCCTATATCCCTGTGCTTGTTACTGTTTATTGATTGAACTAGACCCTCTTCATTCTTGATGCTTGTTAGTATAGGACCAATGAAAGAGGGAAACTCACATTCTCAGTGACATACAGAAGCATTCTCTGTCCTTTTGGTATCCCTGAAGAAGAGTAATTCAACTTGGAGTCCAGCCCTATCCCTCCTCCCACCTGCTGGTGCAGCCAGGCTGAATACGAGTGCACTGTATCCAGTGGAGGAGTGGATTGGGAGGCTTTTGGAGGGGGAAAGGGGATTTAAATCCTCTTACTCCTCCGTAAGCCTCCTGCTACGCAATGGGTCTCCTTGTACCTGCACCAGCTCTGTAGCTGGCACAAGTCCAAGGAGAAGAAAGGGGTGGGGAGGCTGCCAAAAGGGAGAATCACCATCACCACTGGATCCACCCAATTCCCAGTCTCCCTGCCTCTGTTTCTCCCCCTACCCGTCCCTTTTTGCCCCCTTCCTGCCCCGTTTCACACCCTTCCTTCCTCTCCACAGTCTTATCTGCTCTTGTGGCCACAGACACAGGGCCGTTCAGAGGAATTTTATCAGGGGGCACAAAGTTTCTTTTGGGCCCCTTCCCTACATATGCATTTGGCTCCTGGGCCCCCCTTTTTTGCTCCAGGGCCCCCTTTTTGACCCATTTTTGCCTTGGGCTGGGGTACAAATTACCCCCTTAAGTCCCCTCTCAGATGCCCTGCCATTCGAAAGCAAGCAGAGGAGGTATGTCATAGGAGCCCCATTGCATTGTCACCGGGTAATGACATTCAGTAACACACGTTACATAGCAGGTCATATTCTGAAACAGTCTTACTGATGTCTAAGGGTAAAAAAAATGTGACATTCTAAGAGGGCATAGAAGTTGTTTGAGCACATCATTCTTCTGTCTTGAAGTGACCTCTGGGAAAAAACACGACTGATTTGTGTCTGTTTGCTGGTGCAAGTTGATCTAAATTCAGGACATATATTGTACAGTGTTAGTGATATAGGTTGTGAGCCACTTAGAGCACCTTGAGGCTAAGTGGATGGGATAGATAAATCAATAAAGCTAATGAATCACATTATTAAATAAAACCTTTGTTATGGCGAGCCAAAGTTTGCAAAGAAATACGCTAACTTCCGAGTTATACTAAATTCTCTTTCAGGAAGGGTGTTAAAAGGGAAAGAAGATTTTTCTAGGAAAAGGCAAAATATTAAACTATGTCTACAACAATTTGTTTCAGTCATGTGGCTGTAAATCTTGCACACTAGGTTGGACCTGTGTCTTGTCTAATGCTCTTGTGTCCATAAGTATTCATAACAGGAATGAGGACTGGCATAAAGCACGCTTGTATTTTGTATGTCATTTTTGTTATTACATTATTCCTATTGGTACACTGCCCTGGTATTCTTGATAAAGGTTAGTATAGAAATACATTAAACAATGTTAATATGCAGAGAGACTCAACAACGTTGACTCAACAACAGCCTTCAGCCTTCCTGTGCTCTCAACAGCCCTGTGTCAAATTAGGGCATGTCCACAAATTACTATTTTCTTAAATTAGGGCCTGTTGGGGCAATATTTTATCTCCCCAAGGCAAACCTGCTTTTTGAAAAAAGAAAAAAAGGATGTCAATTATAGAATTTCCATGCCATGTCTTAGTTTAGTTAGCCTTCATGAAAATTTTTTGAATGATAAAGGCCCTTCTGCCTGTTATCTATTCCAGTTAAGATTCAAGGAAGTTAATAAAACTCAGTCTATTCTGGCTCATTTAGTACAGTATTACATAACGACAGACAGGTGCCCTGAACATGACTCTGGGGTCAGATTATAGCATTTATGGCTCTTATGAACCAGCTTCACACAGATGGCTTACCCAGAAAGAGCTTTCTAGGAGGCCTCGGGGTTGCTCCTTAGTCGAGGACAAGAGTGGGACCACAGCACTGGTACCGGGAATTCTGCAGGCTATTATAATAACTAACATTGTGCTGATCAATCAGGGTGTTGGGCAGAATCGTGCAGAGAAAAGCTGAGAAAAAAAAATGAAGGGATGTTAAAATGCTTCATTAAAGGCAGCCACTGGCTATGAGTAGGCTGAGAAGCAGAGAATTGTACTAGCAAGGAAAAATGAGGGCCAAACCACATGTGATTTTTGCATTCGAAGACATTGGCCTGCTAGTCATCCAATCACACACAAAGCAGAAATGAAGAGGTGTAATTTGAAGTGCACAAGTGAAGCACTAGGATGTGTGTGTTGAACCCTGCCCTCTCCACTACTTTTTCTCCCTCCCCCCCCCAGCCATGTTTGTCTCAGATGGGTCCATTCCCAGTATTGGAACTGGGCTGTGGGGGAGGAGAAATGAGAAAAAGCCCCTAGAAAATGCGCTGAATGCATTTTGGGAAAATTATTGACAACCAGGTGTTTCTGTAGGAGGAAACAACAACAGCAGTGCGCTGACGGCAACAATCTTGGTTACTAAATTTAATACCCCATAGTTTGGCCACCATCTTGGCAAATGGTTTCCATTTTTCAGAAATTATTGTGGAAGGTGGTATTTAGAGGAAATTAGTGGCAACCAAATGTTATGGAAACAGTGTATATAATTTGGCTAGCTTTCTGCTCAACTAGCTGCAGACCTTGGTAGCCTTCCAACGTATGATGGTGATCAAAGTATAAAGCACGGTGCGGATCCCACTGGTGGGGTATAGATACAAAGAACTAAAGCAGGGATTTTCAACCTGTGGTACATGTACCACCAGTTTGGTACTTGGGGTACTTGGACCGTCCACCCACCCACCCCGCACCATGCCGGGACACCTGAAATGCAAAAATGCAGTGCTTTTGGTGTCTTGTTTTCACTCCCGAGAGGCTCCTGCCTTTGGCCGAGCCTCTTGGGAGCGAAGAAAACAGCCCACCACCACCACCACCACCCACCTGGATCTTCTTGCCTGCCTCCTACAGGGCATCTGGCAGCCTTCTGCACCGAAAACTGAGCCAAAAACTGACGTCATCGCCACTTACTTCCGGTGGTACTAGGCACGGTGGCAGCCATGTTAGTAGTACGCGGCACCAAGTACATTGAGAACCTCTGAACTAAAGAAAAGCTTATCAGTGATTCCTCTATTAGAAGACCAGGAGTAATTGTGGATGAATTGCACTAGAGACAAGAAGCCGCCTCCCCACACTCAGGAATGTCTTGATTGGAGAGCCAACAAAGGAGGCTCATACCCAAAGAATGGCAATATTAGCAACTCACATATTGGAAGAAGCAGCCCCCCCCCCCAATCTCCCCAAGAAGTGAAATAAATTCATGTTGTGTTCAACACTAGGAATCTCCCTGGCAAATAGGGACCATTGGAGCAGGACTGGCCCATCCATGAGGCCAACTGAAACAGGCGCCTCAGGCAAGATTGGTGGGGGCAGCCATGTCTGTCCAACTACTTGCCTCCACTGCCTCTCCTTTTCCTTTCACTTCCTGGATTGGAAAGCAAAGAGGGGGACAAAGAGGAAGAGGAAATGTGGGTGGGAGGAGAGTGCTAAGCTTGAACATTGGGGAGTGGGAGGAGCAGAGGCTGGCACATCATCAGGTAAGGGGGGTAGCATTTGGCATGCTGCCTCAGATGTCAGGTCATCTTGTGCCTGCCCTTCATTGGAGCATATGTAATAGCAGACTCCTATGGGCAGTAGCATAGCCAGAGGGGGGAGGCGGTGCTGTAAGTTGCACAAGTCACTGCAACACGCATGTAAGCCGCCCCTCTCACTCAGCGTTGGAGCTATTCCGGGGAGTGACGGCAATGCTCAGTGCACTCCCTGCAGCCCAGTGGTGCTCCCCAAATGGCACTGACAGTGAGTGGGAGGGGCGGCTTTACACACGTTCCCCTCCGGCTGTGCCACTACCTATGGGCTCAATTCCTATGGGCTTTCTGTGCTGCCAGAACTAGCTTTCTGGCAGGGCAGGATGCTTTATGGTGGTGTGAAAGCCAGGCTGCTGTTGCACACTGCTGCCGCATACCAAAAGAAGCTCAGTGACTGCGGCAGTGGCTCCAAGAGGCTCTGTTGTCACCAGTGAGTTGTTGATGGGGGATGACTTGGAACAGTACATCGAGGATCTAATTCTGGAAAATTCAGCGGATCAGGTCCTTTTGGCGGGAGATTTCAATTCTCGTATTGGCCCATTTGTTCACCCCCTGGAGGGGAGATTGGTAGGGCATATAGAGAAACAGGGTGATACCCAAGTTTCTCTTCATTACCCGCGTCTTTCCAAGGACAGTAAGGTAAACCTTGCTGGCTCCCGTATGGTAGAATCGGCCATGAGACTTAATCTCTACATTCTAAACGGGGCCACGGCAGGGGAATATCCAGGGGAATTCACTTTTTTAGCAGGAGCAAGGTGTAGCACCATTGACTATTTTCTGGTTAGCGAAAATTTATCATCCTCAGTTAGGAGGATGCAGGTGCTCCCAGACCTAGACAGTGACCACTTACCTCTCCTCTTATGGCTGGAGCTCCCACTCCAACACGCCCATCTTAAAAATTTGGCTGGAACATCTATTAAGCCCTGGAAACGCGAGGGTTGCTGCGTCAAGGACCCCTCAGCTCTAGGACCCCTCAGCTCGACCAAAGGGCTAAAGAGCTCCTGGCAGAAGAGACTAACGTGGACCTCCGAAGGGCCATTATGAGTAATCAGGAGGGAAATGTTTTCCTGTCTGCTTATAAGCAAATTATTCAGGGGTTGAAGCCTTTATTGGCGCAGGAGTCCAGCCCACAGGCCAATCAAGCACGAAGGCATTCAAAAAGGTGGTTTGATGGGGAATGCCGTGAAGCCAAGCGGATGCTTAACTCTGCCTACCAGGCATATCGAACTGCCCCTGGCTTTGACACCCCAGCCTTCTGTCAAGATATTCTGGCACTTAAAAAATCCTACAAAAACATAGTGGCCAGGAAGAAGAAGGCAGACATGATGGCAACCTGGGAGCAACTAATTCAATCAGCTAAAGAGAGAAATACAGCCCATTTTTGGAAATTGATAGCCATTCATTCATTCAAGGACACTTCACCTTTAGACTCACTTATTTCGGCCAATACTTGGGAACTCTATTTTCAAAAGCTTTATGCTGATTCATCCGGCATTGGTCCTCTGCAAAATTTAGACTATCTCCCTCAATGGCCCCCAGTTACTGTAAAGGAAGTCACAGTACTAATTCAACAACTTAAAAGAGGTAAAGCTCCTGGCATTGACAGCATCCCCCCTGAGCTTTTAGCTTCCCTTTTCACTAACATCAACACCACGGGACGGATACCGGAGGACTGGTGACAGGCTGTTATAGTCCCATTTTTTAAGAAAGGCAAGAGGGATGACCCAGCCAGTTACAGACCAATAAGCTTACTGAGTATTATCAGTAAGCTTTATGCAAGTCATCTCTTAGGTAAGCTTAAAAGTTGGTCGGAGCAGGAAAGCTTGCTGGCAGACGAGCAAGCCGGATTTAGGGAGGGCAGGAGCACACTAGGTCATTCCTTGATTATGCAACATCTGGTGGAAAAATATACAGCCAATAATCTTAGTTCCATACATGCTGCATTTATTGACCTAAAATCAGCCTTTGATTCCATCTCTAGGGTCAAACTGTGGCAGAAACTGGAGGGTATGTCCATTTATCGTAGATTATTGTGTCTGATTCGAGCCCTGTACTCCAATACATCCCTTAAGGTAAGATGTACCCAGTATGGGCATCTTACAGAACAAGTTCCAACCTGTAAAGGGGTAAAACAGGGCTGCGTTCTAGCGCCTCTTCTGTTTAACATCTATGTAAATAGCCTGGTGGAGTACTTGGATTCACCTGATTTCCATCCTCCAACGTTAGCCAACCGCAAGATACCTGTGCTGCTATATGCGGACGATACAGTCATCCTCTCACGAACACCAGTGGGACTTAGAAAGGCCTTAAAGAAGTTTAGTACTTATTGTGACAATAATCAGCTTGTCATTAACTACTCAAAAACCAAAGTTTTATCCTTTGCCAAGAGGCCAAAAATCAGGGCCTGGAGCATCAAGAGCCACAAGATTGAGCAGGTTTGCACCTATAAATACTTGGGGGTAATGTTGCAAGCGACTGGAGCCAGAACTGGCCACCATGAGTACGTGGCCAAGGTAGGCCAGAAATCTGCTCGTGCAGTAGTCAAGTTTTTTAACACCAAAGGTGGCCATTATTTGCCTGCGGCAATTAAGTTACATCAAGCAAAAACTCTGCCCCAGCTTTTATATGGGACAATTCTGGGGCCCCTTTCCTCCAGTTTCGCCCCCTTGGAACGGGTGCAATCCAAGTTTTTAAGATCTATATTCCAGGTGTCCAGCTATGTTTCCAATGCAAGCTTGCGCTTGGACTCTGGCCTGCTCAAGGTTGAGGCTAGGGTTTCCCTAGCCTCTATTAATACTTGGCTAAACTTTAATGCCCAGAGCCTAACATCACTAATACTTCAAGATAACTTTCAATCGTCATGGCTATTGGCAGTTCACAGGAAATTGAGACATCTGGGACTCTCCCCTGAGGTTGTGCTGGCAATGGACTTTTTTCAAGCAATAGCAGCCATAAGGCAAAAGCTGCTTGACACAGAGCGGCAAGAGGACATCAGCAGAACCCCACACTTTTTAGCTGCAGAGGACACTAGATATAAAGTAGCGCCGGCAGCCTATCTGTCACTGCTGGAGCTCCCTACGCATAGGAGGGCCTTTTCTTTGGCCAGGTGGAGAGCCCTCCCTTCGTCATTTTTGGAGGGCTGTTTTAGAAGGATTCCAATATCTGAAAGGGTTTGCCCGTGTGACTCGGGAGAAGTGGAGACAGTAGAGCATATCCTGTTTCGCTGTCCATTTTATCAGGGGCTGCGCGCTAGGTTTATTTTCCCCTTTATTAAAAAAGATCCCAGTCTGACTGACGTGGAGTTGGCCAAGATGCTCCTCATGGGAAAAAGCTCCTGGTTTACTATCCAGTGTGCACATTTTTTGGCAGCTGCTTGCAGAACTCGAAAGAGCATTGTCAATATCGAGGGAAATTTTTAATGCTTATTTAAGTTCTGTTTGTTCTTTTTTGTGTAGTGCTTTTTACTTGTTTTAACTTAGGCCTGTTATTTGATGCTCTGATGATGTTGTGTTTTGCTGTTTTATGTTGCTGGTCATCGACCGTAATAAAGTATTGGATTGGAGTTGTTGATGGGAGTGAACACTGGGCGGGGAAGGGGGCATTTCAGGGGAGGCAACATACACTGGGGGTGTGTCAGGGGAGGGAAGGGGTGGATCTGGCGGCAGTCTTGCACACTGGATCTTATCCTCAATTTTTCAGCCCACACTGCCACCTCCTCTCCTCGGACCTAAACCAGCTATATAGCTGGCATAGGTCCAAGGAGACCCATAGGCCATCAAGGGGTCTATGCAGAGGTAAAAGAAAAATACTGTATATCCCCTTATCTTTCACAAGCTTCCTGATCCCCTCTCATAGCATGCAGCACAGTCTCCATTTGCATGGAATGCATGCTGTTAAGTTGCAGGGGATAGGGGGAATTTTGGGGGGCTGTTAAAAAGGAATCTTGCCTCTTTCCTATGTTAAATTCACCTTATGAATATGAAGCAGATTTAAGTTGAAAGTTGATACCTGGTTTCTTTTGCACAATTCTCTAGAAACTCTGGAAATTCTTCTAGAACTCTTCAATTTACACCACAGGCTTCCAACAGATTTTTTCTTTTTTCTTTTTGCTGACAGCACTGAATTACTTAAGGTTGACTTTTTTCTTTCTGTTGCAAGGTAGCAGCACAATGTGAAAAAGGAAGGTGCCCAGATTCAGCAACAGAAAACAAAGAGTGCCAATAAGCTACAGCCTGAAATGTGTTCAGTGTTTTAGAAATGCTATACCAGGATCTGGTCATTAAATAGAAAGGGGGAATGGAGGTGATTAGGATGAGTTGGAAGTCTTTGAAGTCTTCCTGTCTAATGAGGAAGATCGAAAGGAACTGACTGGGCCAACATTGCCATGAAGATTAATGGATTTTCAAAGGGGCAACAATGCATGACAACCGCTTCTCTGAAGCGCTTCTCAGAGATCAAAATGATTGTGAACTCCACCTGCACCGTTTTTGTCTTTTGACAGATACTAAGGGCTTGACTAGATGTTATAAGAGTCACAGAGCTGCTACTAGTCTGGGTCCCCCTGTAAAGTCTACCTGAACACGAGTTCTGGTGAGACATCATTACGCTCTGCGTTGCCACAGTCCTGCCTTGCAACTCTGGCTGTTGATGGTGGTGAGGCAAAACACAGCACAATGACACCTCAACATATGTTGCATTCAGCTAGGCCAGCATTTCTCAAACTGTGGGTTGCGACCCACCAAGTGGGTGTTCGTGAAACTGACACTGACAAGCTGATAGCTGAAAAGGAAAATTATTGAGCCTATGGAAACCAAAACAGAGCAGCACTGTACACACTCATGAGTAGGTGACTGTGCCTTGGCCCTTTTCGAAGGGCAGGCCGAGAGGAACGCAACACCATCAGAATGGTCCCGATCCGATGAACGCCAGCCCTAAGAAACTCCCGAGAAAGAAGTCCCCCTCCTTCAAGCAGATTTTCCGGAACCCGAAGAGGGGTGAATGTGACATCATGGGGGGTGGTTCAAGGAACCATGATGTCATTTCCGCCGGAAGTGATGTCACACGGTGTGTGTCCATGGATATGGGGCAGGTGATGTCACAGGGGGAGTGTCCACAGATATGGGGAAGGTGACGTCACAGGGGGAGTGTCTAGCCAGCTCAACACTAAATAAATATTTTGCCTTTTCCCCCATGCCTCTGAGCACATGCAGAGTGTCGCCGCTGTTTTCGTTCTGGCCGGTTGGCTGTGTTGTGGCGGTCAGGACTGCCTCTGCCACTCTCCCCTGCTGCACACCTGGTCCTCTGCGCCACTCTCCTCCACTCTTTGTCCCAACCGGTCGGGACTGCCCCCGCTGCAGCGCTAATGTGCCACGTCTTCGTCCCAGCCTGGACTCTTTGTGCGCCTGTGCTAGTCTGGAAGGTCTCCAAAAATGTTCGTGTTCACTTGGAAGTTTCCAAAGTACTTCCAGCCTTGCGCTGGTGCGAATATGCAGTGCTGCAGCGCTTCCAGGATGAATAGGAGACCGGCCGGGAGCCCAGGACGATGGCGTTGGAACCGGGATTGTCCCATTCGGATCAGGGACTATGGTAAGCCTACTTCAAGCTAATAAGGAAAATATATTGAGCACTATGGAAAGTGAAACTGAGCCACACGTGCACAATAGGCTAATGCGCCTCAGCTCATCGAAGGCCAGACGAAGAGGAATGCAAGGCCACCAGAATGGTCCCGATCTGATGAATGTGGAATTCAAGAAACACTCCAGATGGTTTTCCCCTCTCATCCTATGGTGATCAAAAAGGATCAAAACAGAGACTTGAGTGCTGGAAAAGTGAAACTTTTTTTTAAAAAAAGTCTTGTAAAGCTAGGTGCATCCCGCTAGAGCAGGGGTGGGGAACCTTTTTGCAATGGAAGGCCATCTTCCCATGGGGAAAATGTCCCGCGGGCCGTGTGGCCCTCCATTGCAAATGGGTACCCTGGCGCGCGAAGCGTGCACGCGCGCGCCGGGGGGGCACACACACACCACCACCCTGCTTTCCGTACCCCCCCGCAATCCCCCTTTTTCCTTTTTTTCCCCGCTCTCCTCCTTACCTTTTTCAGCCGCCGCCGCCAACCCCGCGCGCACTGCTCCCGCGCCTCCTTTTGAATTCGGATGCTTCTGCGCATGAGCAGCAGAAGCAGCCGAATTCAAAGAAGTCGCGCCGAGGTGAGCGCGCGGGGGGCCGGCAGGGCTGGCGGAGCCTCCGGTCTGCTCGCGCGGGCCGGACCTGATTGATTCGGGTCCGGTCTCGCGCGGGCCGTACCGGATCGCTCCGGGGGCCGGATCCGGCCCGCGGGCCGCCGGTTCCCCACTGCTGCGCTAGAGTGTCGTTTTAAAAAGTGGGTCCCGGTGCTACAAAGATTGGGAAGCACTGAACTAGGCATTACAAGGAAGAATGCTGGTGTGGCGAGAAATGAAGCAATGTGTCTCTCATATTGTATTACTGCCCCTAAACGGCTTCAGAAGGAATTGAAGGTAACTGATTTTAGGGATGCCACTGGATGACTCTCACTCTCTAATTGAATTTTGCTATAAAATCATCCAATGTACACCTTGTTGCTTCCTTTGCACGTGGCTTTTGGAGCTGATTCCATTTGTGCTTTCTGGATGTGAGAGGGGGAGAAGACTGCTCTGTACTCGTATCTTTCCGGGTCCTCTTCAAAGCATGATGCTGGTGAGCTGGTGTACAAACTTGAAACTGAAATCGGTGTCTTGAGCAATACAGAAGGCCAGTGTGGTATAGTGGTTATGGTAAAGGTAAAGGTGACCCCTGACAATTAAGTCCAGTCGTGTCCGACTCTAGGGTGTGGTGCTCATCCCCATTTCAAAGCCGAAGAGCCAGCGTTGTCCGAAGACGCCTCCGTGGTCATGTGGCCGGCATGACTCTCCTTGCCACAGCGCATAGCATGCGGCTGGAACACGGAGCGCTGTTTACCTTCCCGCAAGCGGTACCTATTTATCTACTCACATTAACATGCTTCGGAACTGCTAGGTTGGCAGGAGCTGGCCAAGCAACGAGAGCTCACCCCGTCGCGGATTTGAACTGCCGACCTTTCGATTGACAGCTCATGGTTCAGCGTTTTAACCCACTGTGCCACCCGCTGGCCTTAGTGGTTATGGTTCTGGACGTCAACTAGGGAAATCTGGGTTCAAATTCTTGTTCAACCACAAATTCACTGTCTCTTAACCAAACCTACCAGTTTTTCTTCTGGGGAAGGTAAAAATGGAGGGGAACCAAACGTGTACAAAATGAATGTATAATAAGTACATGAATTAGGCACATTTGAAAATAACCACTGCGGTAATGGGACAAGTAGGAATTGCTCCAGTTACATGAACACGCGCGTCACTGGAGCGTGGCGGGGGGATGGACCGCCGGGGGGGACGCGTGCAAAGGGTGATGCGCGCACCTGCGCGCGGCGTCACCTCCGCTCCAGGAGAAGGCCTCGGAGCGTCCGCCCCAGGCGGAGGTCCGTGGCCTTCTGGCAAGGCCTGATGCAGGGCCCGGAGGTAAGAGTTCCGCGCCGCAAATTTGGCGGCATTAGGGCAGTGCGCGTCCTAGTGATGCTGCTGTACATGACTCTGATTTGCACAGCATCTCAAGCAAGAGCCTGCCATTTTCAAAAAATAAAGCATGCAGGGTATGGGCTTGATGGAGCTGATTCTTTCCCTTCACTTTCAGGAGCCTCTTGCTTGTTTAACAAATAAACAGCCCACTGCTACATTCCTGTGGTCACACCTAATTGAGGCTCATTTATTGCCACAGCAACTGTGAATCAGCCTTAGCCTCATCTTCTTTTTATCTTCTCCTGCCTGGGGCTGAATAATTGAGAACCTATGAGAAGTGAAATGTGAATGTTAGTGAATCATTAGCTCTTGTGTTTGAAGGAGCTGAAGGTACAGGGGGCAGCCGTATTCGCGGGGGATACGTTCCAGCCCCCACCATGGATACCTGAAACCGCAGAAAGGGACGAACGCCCCCCCGCAGTTTTCAAAGGGCTCCCGCGGGCTGGCAAGGCCCCCCGCGGGCCAGCACCCCCTCTCCGCACCCTCCACAGTCCACCCTGGCACTTACTTTTAGCAGAAACCTCCGTTTCTTTCTTCCAAAGTTCCGATTTTTCAGTTTCTTTTTAGGCCTGACGAACAAGACTTAGGTAATAGCTAGAGTCTCAGCAAGGTTGAGACTCTAAGTTTCAGGCCTAAAAGGAAGCTTCAGAATCGGAACTTTGAAGAAAAAAACGGAGGATTTTGCTAAAACTAAGCGCCTGGGGGGGATGAGCACGACCCCCCCCCGCGCCCTCCACAGCTCTCCCATGTACTTACTTTTAGAGGAGAAACCTCCATTTTTTCTTCCAAAGTTCCGATTCTGCAGCTTACTTTTAGGCCTGACAAACAAGACTTAGGTGATAGCTAGAGTCTCAGCAAGGTTGAAAGTGTTGACATGCCATAAGGAAAGTGGCTTGAATAATGGTTTGCCAGCGGGTGGCGCAGTGGGTTAAACCGCTGAACCATGAGCTATCGATCGAAAGGTCGGCAGTTTGAATCCACGATGGGGTGAGCTCTCGTTGCTTGGCCAGCTCCTGCCAACCTAGCAGTTCCGAAGCATGTTAATGTGAGTAGATAAATAGGTACCGCTTGCGGGAAGGTAAACAGCGCTCCGTGTTCCAGCCGCATGCTATGCGCTGTGGCAAGGAGAGTCATGCCGGCCACATGACCACGGAGGCGTCTTCGGACAACGTTGGCTCTTCGGCTTTGAAATGGGGATGAGCTCCACACCCTAGAGTCGGACACGACTGGACTTAATTGTCAGGGGTCACCTTTACCTTTACCATAACCACTATACCACACTGGCCTTCTGTATTGCTCAAGACACCGATTTCAGTTTCAAGTTTGTACACCAGCTCACCAGCATCATGGTTTGAAGAGGACCCGGAAAGATACGAGTATAGAGCAGTCTTCTCCACCTCTCACATCCAGAAAGCACAAATGGAATCAGCTCCAAAAGCCACGTGCAAAGGAAGCAACAAGGTGTAAATTGGATGATTCTATAGCAAAATTCAATTAGAGAGTGAGAGTCATCCAGTGGCATCCCTAAAATCAGTTACCTTCAATTCCTTCTGAAGCCGTTTAGGGGCAGTAATACAATATGAGAGACACATTGCTTCATTTCTCGCCACACCAGCATTCTTCCTTGTAATGCCTAGTTCAGTGCTTCCCAATCTTTGTAGCACCGGGACCCACTTTTTTTCAGTTATCCACGGTTGAGAAATCCCCCCCCCCGCACCCTCCACACACACACCCGGCACTTACTTTTAGCAGAAACCTCCGTTTCTTTCTCGTCTGGCCTAAAAGGAAGCTGAAAAATTGGAACTTTGGAAGAAAGAAATGGAGGTTTCTGCTAAAAGTAAGTGCCGGGTGTGTGTGTGGAGGGTGTGGGGGGGGGATTTCTCAACCGTGGATAACTGAAACCGCGGTTGAGGAATCAGTTGATACGGGGCCCCCCTGTATTTCCAGGATTAAGGGTGAGACATTGCTTTTGTCCCCAGTTCAGGCTGGGGCTTTCAAAGAGTATTATTAGGAGGAAGGCACTTTGTGCATGCTAAGAGGTCCTGTAATTTATTTCACAAGTTCTCCGGCTCAGCCCTAGTACTGAAAAGAGGTTTTACCCCAAGGAACCCATTTTAAATGGCATTTTTACCCGAGGGGGTATATATGCAACAGGATTTAAATGCGTACCCCTGTGGGCTGGGAGGAAATGGGGCCCTGGGGAGAAGAGATGTTCATACAGAGGTTGCAGGGTAGCCTGAATAGTCAACAGCTGTCTTGCAAGGGGCCTTTATACTCGGAGCTGCTGTGAGAACATGAAACAACTTTATACCTTTAACCGTTTCATAGGAAGATGGGTTTTGCAGGTGCTGCTTCTCCCATCATCTATTTTGCTGGAGGAAGCCTCAGTGGTGGTTGTTTGTCCTGCTTTCTTCGTATGTATTAAAGGCACAGGAATTCCAGTTTGGGTAATGAACTGCCTCCCCACTGTTGCTATTTTTAAATACGCCTGGTGTTTCTCCTAAGTTAAACCTTACAGCACAATCCTAGGCATGTCTACTCAGAAGCAAGCCCCATTGTGTTCAATGGGGCTTGCTTCTGAGTAGACATGCCTAGGATTGTGCTCTATGACGTAACAAGCTACACCTGCCCACATTCCTTCTCCTAAAGGTCTAGCACTCTGTCCCGGTTGGAGATCTGGTAAGCCTACCTCAGTGCTTTTCATTAAGCTCAGTTCTGCCGCTTTCTCGAAGTTATCAACACAACTGGTCAGTATGGATTTAATTTGCCAAGGGTGGCAGAAAAGGCCCTCAAATGTTTCACAGATGAAAATGGGAATACTTTTGTGTCTTTGCAACAACGCCTGTATTCTCACACCAAGGATCACGTCGCTGAAGGCTCTTTGGCTACACGCTGTATACTGTATTAATTTTTACTCTATAGTCACCTGTCCTCAACCAGATTCCTAAGCAGGTGTGTTAGTCAAGTCAACGCAACCATTTTCCTTTTTGAAAACAGAATGTTTTGTTTTAGTAAAAACACTTAGAGCACAATCCTAGGCATGCTTATTCAGAAGTAAGTCCCCTGTGTTCAATGGGACCTACTCCCAGGAACGTGTGCATAGAATTGCAGACTTACAGCTCAATCTGGTGTAACAATGCATGGTCGGCCTAAAGGGCCAGCCATCACATCCAAGGCCCATTGCAACCTGCGCTGGTCTGGCCTGGGTGCACCTCGGGGGGGGGGAGGGGAGGTTTATAACTGCAGAAAATAAATAAACAAACAAACTCTGGCTGACGTGGCAGAGGTTGGTATTAGATTCTCTAGACTCACAGTCCAATTCTATTGGCAGTAAAATGTCTTTGCAACAACGCATGTATTCTCACACCAAGGAGAAGTCCTCACCCACCAAGGAGAAGTGCTAAAGTCTCACACCAAGGAGAAGTCCTCACCCACCAAGTGAGTCCAAAAACTCACTCCAGCAGCGCGTGAACTCATGTGCTGCTCGAGCACCAGTGGGAAGGACGGAGCCTTCCCCCGCGCACTGGAGGATCACTAGCCGTCAAGGTAGGTAAGATGGTGGAAGAGGCGGAGTAGGGTGAGGGAGTGTGAAATGGGGCGAGGGAAGGGCGTATCGTGAGCGG
This sequence comes from Plestiodon gilberti rubricaudatus, assembly GCA_026170595.1. Classification (NCBI taxonomy): domain Eukaryota; kingdom Metazoa; phylum Chordata; class Lepidosauria; order Squamata; family Scincidae; genus Plestiodon; species Plestiodon gilberti. The sequence continues at coordinate 82,146,713 of JANXHW010000004.1, read as the reverse complement.
GACTGCGTGGGTTGGTGGCACAAGGACCTGCGCCAGTGAATTTGCAAGCACAGGTCCAAGTAGACCCCTTCCGTGTTGCAGAGGCTTACTCCTGGGTAAAGGAACATATATTCCCTTACCCAGAGAAGGCCTCCACAACTCCCACTGCCCCACAGGATGCAGCTGTAGCCATTTTGGCATTGTTGCATCAGTGGGAGGAGAAAGTATAGAGGTGGAAAGAATGCCACCTGCAGAGGTGGCAGCAGCCCTCCCCCCAACCCTTTGGGGAGCTGGCAGGACAACCAGGTATGTTTTAAAAAGTGTTGTGGGGTTGGGATTGGGCATGATCCTGGGGCGCTGCCTCTGACATCGCCCTGCCCCTACAAAGACTCCCCTGTAAGACTTTGTAAAATGCTAGTCTAGGGAGTCCTTAAACTTGGAGCACAAGCCAAAGCATGTCTACTCAGAAGTAATTACCATTGTGTTACCACGTGTCTTCCAGAAACGTGTGTATAGAATTGTAGCCTTATGGTCCAATTTTATCATTACGGTCTGCCACTGGAACACTAGTCCCGGTAATGGAATGCGTTTCCTGACCATTGTAAACAGGATCCAGAAGCACGCATAGCCATGTGCTTCCAGACTGCCACTGGAGAGGCCACGGAGGCCCAGTGTGCAACTGTGGGAAGAGAAGAGCCTGCTGATGATGGTGAGTCAACAGCGGGGGGGGGGGGGGTTAAGGGGAAGGGTAGAACAGGGTAGGACAGGAGGTGTGTCAGAGTTGGGAGGGGGTGGCACTCAGTGTGGGTGACTTACACTGGATGCTATCCCCTCTGGAGTGAGTCACCATGTTCCCTTTGTCTCCTGGCTCAAATCCAAGGAGAACCATTAGCGATCCGGAGGCCTATCGGGAGGCTATACTTTCCCTTATCTCCCCCAAGCCTCCCGATCAGCCCCCCCCCAGGGTTGCATGCTGTTGTGGGGAATACCATAGGATTGGGGTGCTAGACACTTCAGTGCAGAGACTACCCCGCCAGGAGTAGCTCAAGATTTTATGGCCTATCAGCTGTGCCTGTGTTAATGGTTCAATAAACTGTGTAGCTATTCTTTCAGAACGAGAACCATCCGCACCGTCTCTAGTGATGCCACTCCACAGAATGCTCCTAGTTTCTGTTCCTGTGTTGCTCAGATCACATTTCAGTTTGTTAATCTTCCAGTATTGCCACCAGAACAAAAAATAATCTAGTGCGTGCATCTCCAAGTATCCCCAAGAGGCAAATTAAGAACAGTGATTTACCAGAGACAGGTGGCAGAAAAGTGGGACTGCCCCTAGTAAAATGGGACGGATGAATAAAGCAAATAAAGGAGTCTGATATAAAATACAAATAAATTGAATAGTTATTTCCTTGCAATAGTTGCACAGAAGTATCATGATGATGCTGTGAGTTATGGTGCATGGGAAATAAATGGTAGCAGTTGAAAAATAGCATTTGCAGAAATATATCCTTATGAATGCAATGGAAGAAAGCGCATTGCCTGCATTCTGTTACTATATGAAAGGTCCCTTTGGTGCTGATAGCTCATTCCATCCACGCTGTTCCCATCTGCAACACCAGCTTGCTTGCTTTCCCGTAGGACTGAAGGGTGTTTTAATAATAGGACTTCAAGAACCCCCAGCAACAAGAAGCATGATAAAAATTTTAAAAAGACAAAAATATGTTGAAATGATTCCCATTGGAAGTCAAGCATATTTTCCTGCTTTTATTTCCTGCTTTTATTTTCTGTTTCCATTCAGTGTCACGACAGTGGGATCAGCTAACAGGAGCCCATGGGTGCTCTGAAAACCTAAGTATGTTGTACTTCTCAGGTAGTGTTTACGTGTTTCCAATATTAAGAATCCGAGTGTGATTTTAGGCCAGCATAGTAATGACCCGTCCAAACCTTTTATTAGTTTTATGGTGCAATCCTATGAATGCCTACTCGAAAGTAAGTCCCATTGAGTTCAGTCGAACATTACTCCTAGCTAAGCACGTATGATGGCAGTCCTAGACAATTAGTCAATCATTCCTGGGTAGAAAACGAAACCAGAACTTCTATTTTATTTATTTTTAAAAAAAGACTTGATGGGTTGGTTTGCTTTATTGTTTTTGTTTTGTTTTGCTTTTTACTAAATGGAGATGCTCTTTATAATGTGCAGTGGGCCCTTGTCATCCATGGTCTTGCCAACCACAGATTTTACCTACCGTGGACTGCTCCGTTGGCACTGGTGTACTGAGAAGCCGCTTCCGGGTTGCACTAAGGCCCTTGACCTGCTCCGTTGGCCCTGGAATGCACCCAAAAGCATTTTGGAAGTATTTGGCAGATGCTTCGGCAATGCATTCTGGGGTGCACCAGGGCCACCATTCTGGGGGGGTCTGTGGTGCTCAAGACCCCCCAGGTATCACTATTTTTTAATAGGGGTCTTGAGCACCTGTGGATTTTTGCATCCGCGGGGGGGGGGTGTCCCGGAACCAACCGCGTGCAGATGCCAAGGGCCCACTGTATGTTTCATTGCTTTCTGGTGAGACATTGTGAGCAGCCACGGATATGAGTTGTGGCTCAGTGGTAGAGCACCTCCTTTGTATGCAGCAGGTCTCGGGTTCAGTCCTTGGCATCCCCAGGTCAAGCAGAGAAACTCTCCTGTCTGAATCCCTAACAGTGCTGGGCCAGTAGACTGATTCAGTAGAAGGCTGATTCAGCTTCAAATGAAAGTCTTTTGGTGGCAGACTTCAGACATAAACTTAACAATGCATGAAGCAAATGTGTATGTGGTTAACCACAATCTCAGAAGGGGTTGCATTGACAAAGGATCAATGCAGAGAGATTTGCTTGTGTGAGGGTTAGAAGTGCAAGTGACATTTCATAGAAAAGGAAATGTGAAATAAATCTTGCGGTGGCTTTTTGACACTGCTAATGTAAGGTCATCTTAAGAGGTTTATTTGCCTGCTAAGGAGTAGTGATGAACACTGCTTTGAAGTGGTGCCTTTGGAGTGAAGTGCTTCTCCTCCATACAATGTGATTAAGGAATCTTGAGCTTTCTTTTATTTATTTGTTTATTTTAAGTCAGGGAAGAAATCAGAAGTCCTGTTCTCTAAAAGGGGACACATCATTCTAGAGCTAAGCTGAAAGTGGTGATGCTTTCCAGTTTTTCAGCACTTTTGACAGTAGGGGGGTGGGGAGTATTTGCCAATACAGAGTGAGGGCAATCACTAAACTGAGTGGCTGGAATCAGCCATGTGACAGATGCAGGAAGCACTGCCCCCTCTCTCATTTGGCTTGATTTATTCTCAGCAACGTTATCGTATAGCTCAGAAGATTCCATCCTGTGGTACATGTACCACTGGAGGTATACAGACCACAGGCTGGTGGTATGCAGGCTGCCAGCAGCCAAGTTGGTGGCCGCCATCTTGGTCACATGGCCCTGCATCAGAGCCAAAAAAGTGGCACCTTGAGCTCTGCGAGACAGCAGAGCTCGAGTGCATGGGCTCTAAACGCAGGGAATGGCCCTCCCCTGCTTCTTACCTTGCTTTTCCTTGCATTTCTGAGCTGGTGCGGCTGCGAACCCGGAAATAAGAGCCGATGACATCATTGGCACTTTCTTCCAGTGGTACGTGGCCAGCCGGAGGCCTGCATAGGTAGTACGCGGGCTAAAAGGTTTGGGAACCTCTGGTATATGTTTATCTACATAGCACTATGACATTGTCCACTTATTATGTGATTCCTGATTGGCTGGGTTTATCAGGGAAGGATTGGACAAATCACACATACCTAGGCTTACCAGCGTCCCAGAATCGATGTTGGCTTCAGCCTAGAGTGGACCAGAGCCGCTCCCAAGGGTGCACCACAGCTGTCCAATGGGCTTCTGACTTCCAGAACCTCTGGTCAACGACGCGACAGAAGTCGGAACCCCGTTGGGCTGCCGCGGTGCACCCTTGGGATCAGCTCAGGTCCACTCTAGGCTGAAGTCAGCATCGATTCCGGGACGCTGGTAAGCTACACATACCCCCAAAGTGATGTGGTAGGCAAATGCACTGCTTCAGGTGTTCTGGGGGCATGGGCCATCCCTGAGTAGTTTTTTTGTTGAGCAATAGTTTTTATTAGTTTTTTTTTTAATTGAGTTCTGCCCAACATGAGTTCTTCCCTCTCTGGGATTTGCTTGCCCCGTCCTGCAATTAAGGCACTGAGCTTGGTGTTTAGGGTTCTCACTGGTATTGCCTGGCAACCAGGCTCTTCTTGACTTTTGGCTCTGCTCATCGCAACCCACTGGAAACAGCCAATGCTGAAGGTCAAGATCTTGTCAATTCCAGCATGGCAGCAAACCATTGATGGAATGTCTATATTTTTAAATGGATTGCGTCCCTTATCATTGTTCATGCCAGCCAATGGGAAAAGGTGTACTGACAGCAGCAATCTTTGGCCAGCACATGACACGTGACTTTGGAGCGTTTGTATCTTGTATTGCTTTGATCCTAACTAGACCTGATACGAGGTCTTGCAGCCTTCAGTTTGCAAAGAGGTGAATTGGGTAGCAGGCAAGAATGTATTCCTTGCAGTCAATTTCTTTATATTCACTAATATTACATTTGAAATCTTATTTTGCTTGGTTTTTCAGTTGTGCTCATAGGTAAAATTTTAATTAGAATCAATATTTCTTTATTGCGCAGCAAAAAAAAAAAAGCTTTCCAGTGCATCAATGTGTGAAAAATCTTGTGTGTGGCATTTTTTTTTTCATTGAGTGGTCTAAATTGCTTTTCTTGAACTTTGTGCTAGTGAACTTCTAGTAGGGGGCAGAAAAGATTGTTCATAAGTTGGTTGAGCAATTGCATGTGATGTAGTGCCAAGTTTTGTACCTGATGGTGACAATAATCCTTAGCATTTGTTTAGTGCTCTGTTCTTCAACCTTGGGGTCGGGACCCCAAGGGGGTCACAAAGTCTCATGTGTGGAGTCACGGAAACTTACGGGAACCAAAATGGCCACTGGAGGGTAATGCTGAGATGGTGGTGGTAGGGAACCTGCTGGGGGTTCCACAGGGATTTCATCCCCTTCCTCCCCCCTTTCGATTTTCTAGGGGGTGGTGGGGAACCGTGACTCAGCTATCCTGTTCTAGAATTACCCCGCCATAGTTGGTGCGGGCTGGGTGAGCTTGGCAGGATGAGGCTGTTGGTGCTGGGGCGGGAGATGGCAACAGGGGTGGGGTGTGAGCAGATCAAGTCCCAAGAGGGGGGCAGGATCAATGGTGGGTCCCTAGCAGAGGCGTCACTAGGACGCACGTCACTAGGACGCGCGTCACCCCAGTGACCCCCCACTATGGCCCCCCTAGCTAACTATCGGCGACTTTGGGGGGGGCGACCCGGCTGCACCCTGGCCCGGGTGCCTCCCCCGCCCTGGAACTCACAGTTTTCCCGCGCCGGCCTCGGAGTGTCCGGCCCGGCCAGCGCTCCAGGGCCTTCTGAAAGAAGGCCCAATGCGTCAATACGCAAACTTTTACAGTATTCGCGCATGCGCAGAGACCGTTTCTGAGGGCAAGGGCCTGCCTATGGCCGTGCCGCAACTTGGGGGGGGGGCGACCCGGCTGCACCCGGCCCCGGGTGCCCCCCCGCCCTGGAACTCAGTTTTCCCGCGCCGGCCTCCGGACGCTCCGAGGCCGGCGCTTCATGGAGGAAAAGTCCATCACATGTTACAAGCCACAAGCAACCTCCTGGTTTTAGAAGTAGGTCTTCTCTGTATGCTGGGTGTAAGGGAGTGGTGACGGGATACATGTATCATGTTATCTTGTGTGCTCCCTGAGGCATCTGGTGGGGCCACTGTGAGATATAGTAAACTGGACTAGATGGCCCTTTGGCCTGATCCAGCAGGGCTCTTCTTATGTTCTTATGTTCTCACAGAAACCTCACTGGATTGAGATGTGAGTTTTTCATTTTTTAAAAATTCTTCTAGCAGTTCATTCCTGCATTTGCTACTTGCATTATCCTATCCTAAAAGCCACATCTTGGTTGTTACAGCACCAGTAACTGGTGCTAAGAAATCCCAGAGTAGTTTATTATTGTCAGAACTGTTTAGCCTGGCAGAAAGCACTTCTTTTAAAAATGCTTTCTGCTCCCTGTAAAAGGACGACAGTCACCGCAAAGCATTGTTTCCTCATCTTGGAGCTTTTAGAGACCTCGGCAATAACGGCAAACAAGTTGAAAAAGGACATTTCAGCCACAATCACCCAGACGGCAGGGCATTTTATTAAGGGAGAAAATAAGTCGAAATGGAACATCTGGCCTCCTTTTCTTCCATTTCCAAACGGAGGATTCGTATTGAGAGTCGAATGCACCTACATTTCAAGATGCAATTCCGACACTTGATAAAGGTGCTCCTCAGGTAAGCTGCCAAATCGGTGTGTGTTTGTTATAAGATGCTCTCCCATTAAAAAAAAACCCAACACAAATGGCTGTTGATGTATCAAGCTTTTCCTCATCAGGAATGCATCACCCCACTGCAAGTGGAAGTGGTTGAGAGGGCCGTAATCTTCTGTGCTAGTGTTTCTCGTTTCTCATTATAAAAATTGGCTTTAATTTTCTGGCTCAGGAGAGAGAGAGAGAGAGAGAGAGAGAGAGAGAGAGAGAGAGAGAGAGAGAGGCCTGATCACTATCACTCTGCCCACCGGGGCTGTTGAACAGGAGCAGCAACAGGAGCAGAAGTGCCAACAGCGATCGCAGATAGTTTAGCAACAGCTGCCCGGCTTTGCAGCCTCCTCCTGGACATCCATTTCAGCTCTGCAGTTTAGGCAGCTTGCAATGTTTGCTCCCAACATGTTGCACTGGGCCCAGTTGGAATGAGATGCTCTCTGCATTTAGCAGCAACGATGGCGGTCTTTTCCTGCCTCGGCTGAATTGGGACATTGGAATGCTACCATGTTCGAAGTGACACTGAGAATCATCGCTGGCAACCATTATGAGTCTGTGAAAGGTCTGTGTTCTCCAGTCAGGAGCACTCCTTGGCAACAAAGACTGCCAAACAACCAGAAATAACCTCATATTTAGAAGACTGGCCTGGTTAGGGGACGATTTTGCTTTCAGGCCAGGCGCCAGAAAAACAGTGTAAGGGCGTATTTTTCCTCTCAGCCATTTTTTTTTTTTTTTACACATACGTCTTTAGCAAATAGAATGCTATCGTGTTGGGCTCCATCCCTCAACTTGTTCCAAAAGACAGGGACTCCACCCTGTCCTGGACCTGCAGTGGGCTCTTTCCTCTTTCCTTTATTTCAAGCACTGGTTATGTAGAATTTTGCCAGACTCCCAGTATGAAACAGACAGACAACCCTTAGACCATGACTTCATATTAAGCTAACTGAACACGCAGCTGATAGAGACCTATGTTTGCCAGATCTAGCAACATTCTTTGAACCACACTAGTTTCCGCACATGGACACATACTTATCTGAAGATCATCGGAGTATATGGTCTAGCGTGTTTAATTTGATCCTATTTCAAAGTTTTTTAAAACTGGGTGGCCTCCAGACTTACAGGTGGATCTGATATACAGTTGGCAACTTGGCATTATAAAAGCATAGCAGGTTTTTGTTCTAGAAATGGTAACCATTTTGGTGAATGCTGTGACCCTATCACAGGCCAATGGTGGTTTATCTCCAGGAAAACAGGAATTTTGGAGCTGAGACAGTACTTGGAAGATGAGAACTGTCCACCACCCTGTAGAATCGAATCGTAACACAAAGAAATTATCGTATGGTTGCGTCATCCCATTGGCATTTGACCTTATTCTCGTTTTGTGAATATCTTTACTGATTTGGTTGCTAACTCCTCTGACATCGCTGCCCTGATGATTCAGGTACATGTTCAAACTTCTACCCATGCGATTTGTCTACGCCATTGTTTGTATCTCATAGGTTGTGAACAGTGGAAGTGGGAGCAACTATTGCAGTCAAGGTGATGGGTAAAGGTTATAGCGGTAAAGGTGAAGACTCAATTCTTACATTAACTAATTCTCCTGGCAGCTACAATTCTGCAGCTCTATGGTTCAATACTTTGTAATGTAAAGCTTTGATTGAATCCAGTTGCGCTAATCATGTTGGTTCTTCCCATGCCAGTCTCAGTTGTTTGATGGGGGTGGAGAGCTACACTGGCAAGGAAAAGAACATCATCAGCATGACTCCAAATAATGAGCGCTTCTTGCATTATTGTTGCAAAGTGAACAATGGGATATTGAGTGGGGTGGGATTTTATTGTTTTTCTTTTTGCTTCTTTTAGTTCTCACACCAAGCCAGTGAAACTTAAAGGATCTTGAAATGAGGAAGCAAATCAGGGAGGTGTCAACGAGAGACAGGGTTGTAGTCATGGGGGACTTCAATTATCCTCACATCGACTGGGTCAATTCATGCTCAGGTCATGAAAGAGAGACTGGATTTCTGGATATGTTAAATGACTGTGCCTTAGAGCAGCTTGTCACGGAACCGACCAGAGGACAGGTGACTCTGGATTTGATATTGTGTGGCACTCAAGATCTGGTCAGGGAGGTAAATGTTACCAAACCGTTGGGGAACAGTGACCATGCTGCGATCTGTTTCGCCATGCATGTCGGAGGGAGAGTGCCGAGCAAATCTGACACGAAAACCCTTGACTTCCGAAGGGCAGACTTCCCCAAAATGAGGAGACTAGTTAAAAAAAAGCTGAAAGGGAAGGTAAAAAGAGTCCAATCGCTCCAGAGTGCATGGAGGCTGTTTAAAACAACAGTCAGAGAGGCCCAGCGGGAGTGTATCCAACAAAGGAGGAAGGGCTCGACCAAGTCCAGGAGGGTGCCGGCATGGCTAACAAGCACAGTTAAGGAGGCTATAAAAGGCAAGGAAGCTTCCTTCCGTAAATGGAAGTCTTGCCCTAGTGAGGAAAATAAACAGGAGCACAAACTGTGGCAAAAGAAATGTAAAAAGATGATACGGGAGGCCAAGCAAGACTTTGAGGAACGTATGGCAGGCAACATAAAAGGGAATAGTAAAAGCTTCTTCAAATATGTTAGAAGCAGGAAACCTGCCAGGGAAACGGTTGGTCCGCTGGATGGTGAGGGAGAGAAAGGGGTTATAAAAGGGGACTTGGAGACTGCAGAGAAATTAAATGAGTTCTTTGCATCTGTCTTCACGGTAGAAGACCTCGGGCGAATACCACTGCCGGAACGGTCTCCCCTGACTAAAGAATTAAGTCAAATAGAGGTTAAAAGAGAAGACGTCTCAGACTTAATTGACAAAATAAAGATCAATAAATCACCAGGCCCGGATGGCATCCACCCAAGAGTTCTGAAGGAACTCAAGAATGAAGTTGCTGACCTCTTGACCAAAATATGCAACTTGTCCCTTAAAACGGCCACTGTGCCAAAGGATTGGAGGATAGCTAATGTCACGCCAATCTTTAAAAAAGGAAGGAGGGGGGACCCGGGAAACTACAGGCCGGTCAGCCTAACATCTGTTCCAGGGAAGATGGTGGAAAGTCTCATTAAGGATAAAATCTTAAAATACATAGAAGAACAAGCTCTGCTGAGGGAGAGTCAGCATGGCTTCTGCAAGGGGAAGTCTTGCCTCATGAACCTGTTAGAATTTTTTGAAAAGGTCAACAGGCATGTGGATGCGAGCGAACCCGTGGATATAATATATCTGGATTTTCAGAAGGCGTTTGACACGGTCCCTCATGAAAGGTTCCTGAGAAAACTCCACAGTCAGGGAATAAGAGGGCAGGTCCTCTTGTGGATTAGGAACTGGTTGAAGACCAGGAAACAGCGAGTAGGAGTCAATGGGCAATTTTCAAAATGGCGAGAGGTGAAAAGCGGTGTGCCCCAAGGATCGGTCTTGGGACCGGTGCTTTTCAACTTATTCATAAATGACCTGGAGTCGGGGATAGGCAGTGAGGTGGCCAAGTTTGCAGATGACACTAAACTTTTCCGGGTGGTGACGACCAGCAGGGATTGTGAAGAGCTCCAGAAGGATCTCTCCAAACTGGGAGAATGGGCAGCAAAATGGCAGATGCGCTTCAATGTAAGTAAGTGCAAAGTGATGCACACTGGGGCAAGAAACCAAAATTTCAAATATACGCTAATGGGTTCTGAGTTGTCTGTGACGGATCAAGAGAGAGATCTTGGGGTGCTGGTGGACAAGTCGATGAAAGTGTCGACCCAGTGTGCGGCGGCTGTGAAGAAGGCCAATTCCATGCTCGGGATCATTAAAAAAGGGATTGAAAATAAAACGGCCAATATCATTATGCCTTTGTACAAATCGATGGTAAGGCCACATCTGGAGTATTGTGTCCAGTTCTGGTCACCACACCTCAGAAAGGATATAGTTGAATTGGAAAAGGTGCAGAAAAGAGCAACCAGAATGATTCGTGGGCTGGAGCACATCCCTTATGAGGAAAGGCTACAGCGTCTGGGGCTTTTCAGCCTAGAAAAAAGGCGCCTGAGGGGGGACATGATTGAGACTTATAAAATTATGCATGGGATGGAGAGAGTGGATAGAGGGAAATTCTTCTCCCTCTCGCACAACACCAGAACCAGGGGACATGCACTAAAATTGAGTGGAGGGAGGGTTAGAACGGACAAAAGAAAATCTTTCTTTACCCAGCGTGTAATTCATCTGTGGAACTCCTTGCCACAGGATGTGGTGATGGCACCTGGCCTAGATGCCTTTAAAAGGGGTTTGGACAGATTCATGGAGGAAAAGACCATCACAGGTTACAAGCCATAAGCAACCTCCTAGTTTTAGAAGTGGGTTTTCTCTGTGCCAGGTGCAAGGGAGTGTCAACGGGAAACAGGTTATCTTGTTGTCTTGTGCTCCCTGAGGCATCTGGTGGGGCCACTGTGTGATACAGGAAGCTGGGCTAGATGGGCTTTTGGCCTGATCCAGCAGGGCTTTTCTTATGTTCTTAAGGCTGAAATTCTATCTATGTTTACCTGGGAATAAATAAGCCCCATTGAATGTAGTAGGAGTTACTTCTGAGTAAACATGCATAGGATTTTGCTGTCAGTGGGCCAGAATCCTCAGGCAGAGTCCGGGTATTTGGTGGGCAAGAGGTAAGTCGTCTATGCATACACATTCATGTGTGTGCGTTTTTTAAGAATAGTGCTGCATGCTAGAAGAAAGTGACATTTTCCTAAAATATTAGCTTCCTATGAAGTGGATTCACCTGCGCAGGGGGTGAAAATTACACCCAAGGTGCTATTTACCAAATGGCTTCTCATTTATTATTCTGTCTTTACATTTTTCCATTTCTCCAGTTTGACATCATTCTAATGAGGAGTCGGACACTTTCCACTGTTGTTTCTTGCTCCCTCGATGCATGTGCTATATTCTGCCATCTAACCTTTCCTTGCGGCAATATGTTCGGCGTCTATCACTGCCCATTCCGAAGAAGTTGCTCAGACATTCTTCATGTTGAGAACCTTTTCATAGACCCATTGGCAACACGGTTTCCGTTCTTTGCTGTTAACAAAGTCCTTGACCTAATTAATGCGCTCAATCTTTGGCACTTCATCTCATGGCGTTTTTTTTTTAATGAGCTGAATGGATCTCCGAGGTGTAGAGTTGTGACAAATATTGAAATGTGCCTGCTGTTGTATATTAGTTCTGTAGTCGCGTTAAAAACTTTTGTGAACTCAAAGACCCTGCTACCTTTTACTCCTAGAATGCGTACCACAGAGTAGGGCTGTCACTGTATTTCTACATGAATTTGGAGAGTCGTAATTCATCCCAGCATATAATCAGGTGGGGATTATTTCACACATTTCTCTCGGGGTGCCCTCCCTATAATAATATATAATAATATACAATACTGGTATTTATATACTGCCTTTCTTGGTCATTGGCTTGCTCCTCTGACTTTTAATCCAAGGCGGTGTACATGGGCAGACTTTCCTACCCCCCCCCCTAATGTTTTTTTTTTTAACAATATATAAATGTCCAATCTTTCATGAATAGCTACATTTCAGGTGGTATCCTTTTGCAGTCTGGCTTTTTTTCCTGCTGGCCGTCACCTCCCACACTCGACCGACGCAGCTGGGAGCTCTCCTTGCAGAGGCTTTCACAGCTTTTTGTCGGTGGCATGTCTCGAACTTGCCATTCACCAATCTTCGGGCTTGCAAGGCGGCTGTTCTACCGACTGAGCCAGATCCCTCTGCCTGGGCCAGAACCCCTCTGCTATTACACGTTATAGTAACTGTTTGGAAGTTGCTTTTCTGTGACTTCATCCCTTGGTATTGCTGTAATATTTAACGGTCTGGAATGGCCAATCACATGAGTTTTTCTTTTCCAGTAGTTATTTTTTTTCCCGCAATCCTGGCTGGAGGTGGGGATGATTGTGTGGGGCAGACTTGCACATTTCATCTCACCCACATGGAGTCAAGCCTTAGAAATTACAGTATGTTAGGGATGCATGAGTTCAGCTTGCAAAGACTTACACTGTTGTGTGCTCCCCAAGCCCTTGCGAGCACTTGATTTGAATGCTCATTAAGGCTTCAAAGTGTTCCAAAAAAGCGTGAACCTTTTCTGAGCTAACAAGTCACTAAAAAAAGACTCAAATTTATTTATGCATTTATTTATTTGAAAGCTCTCTATTCCGCTTTTCGAAGATTCAAAGCAGTGTACAACAAAAAAACGAGCATACAAAAGATAAAACAACTCAATACAGCCATAAAACCTGTTAAAACCATTCAGATGCAAAGGACCTGCTGCTATGGGCACTGCCACATCTCACTTCCGTTTCCCCCCAAGGCAAATCGCTTACCTTTGGGAAGGTGGCAGTGGCGGGTACTTTCAGGGACCCCAGCACCATCTGTTCCTTGTGAAGACATCCCAGTCCAAGGTGCCTGATAGGAAACAAATGCTATTTCCATCATTACTGAAGGTCCTCTCCTTGGTGGAAATGATGCAAATACTGCCAGTCCCACCCTGAAAATATGTTTTCAAGATCCTTAACATACCTGCTGCTACTGTTTTCCACACCCCCTAAGGTAAGCCATTTGCGAAGGGGAATGGGGACTGATGGGGAAGCAATGGGGAACGGAGGCGATGACTGTGCTTTCCATTGGAGCCTTTGTGATTGGTCAGTTGGATTGCTCACCCAAAGTTCAAGCCTTTGTGAGCAGACCTGTGTTTTGTCTTCATTCTGCTTGCAATCAATCGTTCAAGCAGGGATGTCTGCTGTTTTGAGCAGATCTGATCGAATATTCAGGACATCTCTACAGGATGTCATAGGATGACACCATAGAAAAGCAGCTCCCATGCACTGGCACCTTAGCTGCTTCTGAATTGAGCACAAAGCAAAACTGAAGTCAAAGACAAAGGGACTTCTGTTTATTTTTTTGACGGAAGCTGACATAATTTCAATAGGATTTTAGTCAGTTTCTTGGTGAGGGTAGGGAATGGCTTACACAGCTCTACCAGAGTTGAATAACATAGTACTTGCACTCAGTGGCGTTCCGAGGCTGGTGTGGAAGCGTACATGTAGCTGGATTCCACTTCGCGCATGAAAGCGGCCCTCCTCCTCACCGGTCAGAGCCATTCCCAGTGGGTGACGTCTGCCCGTGTGGGAGCCGTTGCCTGCTGGGAATGGCTCTGACCGGCAAGGGGGAGGGGCACTTTCACACATGAAGCGGCATTCTGCTACACGTACGCTTCCGCACCAGCCTCGGAACGCCACTGCTTGCACTGTACAATGTATTTCATCACCAGTCTAACAGTGCAATTGTATGCATGTATATGCATAAACCCAAAAGTGGGTATAGGATTATAGCTGGGCGCCCAATCCACCGCAACTGCCCACAATGTGGCATCTGCTGAATCCCACGGGGGAGTTTCAGCCTTGGAAGGCCTCCTTGGAGTAGGGGAACATTTTGTTCCCTTGTCCCAGCGTAAGCCCCTGCAGGCCCAGTGGGTCAGCTTGAGTTCAGGATTGCAGATTACTGGCCCAATCCTATGCTGAGTTTACAGCAACGGATCTCATGATCTGCCACCATAAGTCCCAGCCGGGCCAGTGGTGTGGCAGCTGCTCTGCTGTTTGGAGGGCCATGGCCACCCGCATACAGAGCCAGTGGCCACGTGTTGGTAGTAGCTTGCAGAATCTCTACCATCCCATGCTGTCAGAAGCAGGGGCAGTTGGGGGAAGGATCGTGGGTGTATCGGTGGGGAGCAGTTTGGGGTGGGAGGGTCACAGAGGGCACATGCCAAGATCCTTCCCAGGCCAGACACACCCTTGGGAGTCTCTTGAGACTTACACCAGCATAAGAGCTAGCTTAGGTCCGAGTCGACTCATTGGAGCCCAGAAGCCTATGGAGAGGTAAGAAAAAAAACTTGAAGGTAAAACTTTTTTACTGATCTCTCCTGGGCCATCTGGTGCACACACACCCCCACGCTCTCTGTCAGCAGCACTACAGGCTTAAGCCCCAGCTACACTATACCCGTGCGGCCAGCGTGTGTCCAACGTGCGGGCATGCACGGGCACGCACGTCAAGTGGAGCCTGCCGACGGCAGCCGGCGCTGGCCTGTCGGTAGCCGACGTCCCCGCAGGGAAAGTCGAGCTCGGCTCGACTTTTGCCCGTTCGGCTGCGTTCCGGCTGCGTCAGAACGCAGCCGCGACACAGCCGTGGACAATGTAGCCCAGCCTTTAGGCTCTTAGTTTCTTGCAGCAAAAAGCAAAAGAAAGTCTTCTAGCATCGTAAAGACTAACACAGCTACCCACTGGAGACGTAAAGCCTGTGTGTGTAATTTTCGCTTCATGTACAGATATACAAGCAGAGCCAAAGAGGCAGAAGATCCCCTGGAAAGTGACTGGAGTAGCCCTCAGGCTGCACCCTGAGCAACTCTAGTCCAAAATGGCAAGCCAGGAGCTGCGTCGTCACAGTTTAGGAATTTCTCATTTCTCTTGAAAGCACATTTTCTTCTAACTTGCATCCATGGTGGCCTCTGCAATTTTGTGTTTATTTGTTTCTTTATAGCAAAGTCTCCTGTCTAGAACGTGCCTGAGTGAAGCTCAAAAGGTTTGGCTGTGTGTGCAAAATGCTAAATCTGAAAGGTTTAAACCTTTCAAGGCAAAGCTCCCTTTTTCTCATCTGTGTAATCACATTGCTTTAGCACAGATCTCCTTGTTTTGGTGCTCTGAATGGACCAGCGCTGCTTTTTCCAGACACTTTGCAACCCTCATTTTCGTACTGCAGCAAGCTGAGCATTAACATCTGCAAAGCTGAGATTACAGTCATGCATCACACGGATACTTTATATATATATATATATATACTGCTATTGCTCCGGAGAAGGGGGGAAAAATCCCTTGTGGCAAGCTCAAAGAAGGAACTAACAAGTCTGCAGGCAGCGCACAACCTTGACGCACTCATGCTGCTTTGAAAGTAATTAATGATGATGTCTTTTCCTCCCCCCCCCCCACATACACACAATTTATGACAGATATCGTTGCAGTCTTTGTATTGCAAACAGGTTCAGATTAAAACTGCTATAGTGTAGTGTTGCTTGTTTTCTCCAAAACATGCTTGTGTATGTATGTACATGGTGCTGGGTGCCTGCTAGGAAACCATGGCACAGGCCAGTAACTGATGCCAAGAGAACCATGGCACAGGCCAGGAACTGATGCCATGATAGTTCAGCTCCACAGACCAATATTTCTGTCTATTGGAGCTATCACACAAACACGCATGCACACACGCACACACACACCATCAGGCTGCCTCAGATGGAGCTTTGCGTGCTTCAAAATTCTAATGAAGCAGCCGCACCTTGTGACAAACTTCATCAACCAGAAGCTTCCTGATTGGGAAATATAAGTTGTTAAGAAAACAAAAGAAAGATCCTCAACCCTGGCTGACCTCACCAACTCCATGGCTAAACTCCATCAAGGAGGCAGGTTAATGAGCCAAAGGACCTCCCAAACTAGCTACCATAACTTCAGGTGCAAAGACGAAGGCAGCACCTATCAAGAACCCTAAAATAACAAAGAAAACAATTAGCTAACCCCCAAAGATACCATAGGATTATATGGAGAAACCCCTATAAAAACCTGTCTCACTAGACACTCATCTCTCCCTTCCTTGCTTTCATCATGCCTTGCTGCTGGTCTGTTAGTTGTCCCGCTGGTACTATGTTAAGATACCCTTCCAATTCCAGCCACAATTCAAGAACCACTGTGCCAAGTCGGCACCCAGGATTTCTAACCCCCAATTCCTCCCCTTTCCAGCTTTCCTTCCGCTTCTCTTCCTGAGCACAACTGAAGCTGCTGTGCCAGCATGGGCTGGACAACCAAAACTTATGGGTCACCTCGCGAAGTGCCTCTTCTCTTTGTGAAAAGCTGTTCTGTCTGTCTTGCCCTGCGCTCCTCCCTCAGTGAGGACAGGCTACTGTCTTGTTTTGGTGGGCTTGCTTCAAAGCCCTCTTTCTGCCTCAATGTATGGTGAAAGATGAATTGTGCATCCCGTTCCATAGTCTATATCTATACTACTTCTGTTCTTGTGCAGTATTATGAAATACACACAGCCTTGCTTAATAAATTACTGTACTGTATGTTAAACCTTTTATCTCTCGCCTTCTCTCTCTTTGTCCCTGTCAATCTCTCTTCTCCCCTTTGTAAAAGATGGTTGTGACACTGCTGGTGTATGCCCACTCACATCAAGGAGCTATGAGTTGTCATGATCTACCAACTGAAGACCTGACCAATGTTTGCTGTTTTTAGATAATGCTCTGTGGCTTATACAAGTAGCGATCACTATCGCTGCATAGTGTGTTTGTGTATACATATTTCTCCATATAATCTTTACGATCAGAACCAAACCCTTCATCAAATAAATGGTGTGGTAAAGGTAATATTTGGGCTATAGGCACCAGAATGTTCTGTGTCCTTAGCCATATCTGACAGCAATTCAGGGGTATCAGTATTTATGTTGGTCTTCCGCCATCCCCGGGATTCGCTTGGCTTCTAATGATTTCTTTAATTACTTTGCTGACATGGTTTAATGATCTTTATCTAGTAATGCCTTCCTACTTTGAAATTATCGGTCTTTTGTGACTGAGTTTAGTTCTTCCGCATTCTGCTCCCTGCATTTTATTAGCACGTAACTCTTTTTGACTTCAAAGCTGTGTAATTAAATGATTGTTGCATTACATTAAACTGCCGTGAGGTAAGACGATGGATCTTGTAGCGTATTGCTAAGTGAATGACAGGGATGATACTTTTTTCCCCCTTGGAAAAAAAATGTTATTTGTTTCCTGAATGCAAAAATGTGTAAATCTTGTTTTCCGAAAAGATTAACACAACCGCAGTGCGTGCATCTATGCACTGAGACACTTAAAATACCAAGTGTTGCAATCTATGCCGACCAAAGATTATGAAAGCAGTAGATGATCCTTGGGATTCTGTTTGCAAAATGGTGTACCCCTTAAGGGGAAATTATCTTAAGGCTTAACTAGCGGAGAATATTGTCACTGTTTAATGGTAAATTGCCACATGCAATAGAGAATGACAGTGCTCAAGATTCACTACATTTACCATTATGCCTAAACATTCTAGACTTACTGCACGTGCCACGCACACACACACACACAGCGCAATCCTGTGCAACTCTTGCACCGGTGTAACAGTAGATCCACCGGTGTAAGTGCATTTATGCCAGTAGTCCGCCACCAGCACCACTAGATAAACGAGACACCCACCAACAGTACCTCCCCCTTGTTTGGATTGAATTTCTGTGTATCATCTAATTCATTACTGATCCCAGGCACAAGTTGTGGCTAAAGTCCTATTCATACTGAGAGATGTTCTGGCTACTAGGTGGTTTCTAGGACCCTAGCATGTGCACCAGGCATCATCAAAACCGGGGGGGGGGGGCTTTGGGGCCTCCAAACTACTGTCCCTCTTGAGAATGAATCCTGCTCCTGTGCTCCCACCATCTCTGTGAACTCCAGGCTGTGTTGCTTCAGGAACAGCAAGCTCTGGGGCTTCTAGAGTCCAACACGTTTTGGATGACATCATCAAAACCTAGAGGCCTTCTGGATCTTTTTGGCTCCATACGGGGATCCAAATCTTGTGAGACCTGATCCAGGCCCATCCATCATACTACTCCTTAGCTTACAGCAGCAACTTGTTAGACATGTTCACAGCTATGGATAAGGTTACCGCATTCCCTGTCCCTTACAGGCCACATTTTTTATACAAGGCCTTGATCCTGTGTGTCATTGGTCTATAATAGATGTTTTCTCCCTGCACTGCTAATAGACATGGTGAAAACGTCCTCCAAGCTGCTCAGAAACTCTGTTTAATTAAGTTAAACTGCATTTGGTCATAGCAGGGACAAATGGTGTGACTTTTATGCACAGCGATGCCAAGAAATTCTTGGACATAAAACCAGAACCCTCCCATGCAGAAAAAAAGGTGAAGCACAATTTAGCAGAGGATGATGCCATAAAATCCATACTTTGGTTGCCAGAGTTCTAATTAAATCATCCTTTATCGCCCCTGTTTGGGGATTTATTTCTCTTCTTTAACACGTTAGCTTGCCGATTTATGTGAGATTTAAGACAGAAATGTGCCCATCCTTCAACTGCCCTTCAGTGAAAGAAGGAAAGGAAGCCTTTCTCTCTAATTTGGAACCAAAATCTCTTGCCAAATACGTCCTGTGCCTGCCAGGTGCAGACCACTTTCTCCTGATCAGATCCTGAAGGACTAGTGTCATAACTTGGCTTATAAAATCTGCTAGGAGGGACTGAGCAGGGAGGGTAATGGATTCATCACTGACAGAGGCATACGTCCATCTTGTCTTAAGATGGCAGTGGTATGCCTTTTGGTGAAAAAAATTCTCCCTTGATTCCACTGTATTGGATAATTACTGGCCAGCCCCCACATTCCATTCCTGTGGGCAAGGTACTGAAGTGACCCAATTCCAGGGATTCCTATAAAACTGATTTTCTGGACCCATTTCAATCTGGTTTTCAACCTGGTTTTAGAGACTGAAATAACTTTGTCACTCTAGTGGAGTGGTTCCCAAATTGGGAGGCGTGGCTCCCAGGTGTGCTATGAAAACCAGTCAGGGGAGCCGCAGAGTGCCACGGAATCCTCTCAGAAATGCCAACTGGCAGGCATCAACATGATGTAATGGGGAGCCAATGGCCGCCGCAGGACAAAAAACGCTCTAGTGGAGGAGCATGCTTTATGGTTGTCACAAAATGAGACATGCAATACAGTGTTGCTAGGCCACCACCAATCACAAGTACACCGCCAACAAGCTCCAGCACCAGTAAGTCAGCACAGGAGGAAGGCAGGAGGCAGGCAGTGGACAGAATGGGGAGGGGGAGGAACGGGAAGGAGATTGGGGAGGAGAGGGGGGCAGATTGAGACCAGGAAGTAGGCGGTATTGATGGAAGTAGCACCGCTGATATCCTACCCTCATCCTGGCCTTGATCCACCTACCTAACCAGGTCCACTCAAATGTCCGCCAGCAATTTAGCTGGCGCAGATCCAAGTAGACCCATTAGGGCAATGGAGGCTTCCAGCAGGGCAAGGCATCAAATGTTCCCTTAGCTTGAGGAGGTTCACTGCGTTCATTTCCTCTTTTCCTTTAGGCAACAGCGTCAGTCCTCTCTCTTTTGTAAAGGCTTCCCTGACTATGCTTTATTACGTTTCATTATAAGGTGGTTTAAGGACGGGGATACGTTCTGGAAAACCCGTCATATAGTGAAACCGTCATTAAGCGAGTCCTCAATGTAACACAGTGGAGTTGTAATAGGGAATGAATGGCAAACACAGTGTACATTGAGTGTAACACAAAGCACAACAAGATTTCTACCTATCAATGGAGGTAGAAACACACACACACACAAACACAGAGAGTTAAAGACGACTCTCTCTCTCTTTTTTTTTTTTTTTTTTGCATTTAAAATACAGTACTGTAGCTTTAATTCTTTGTTTACATTTTGGGAATCTCTGTCATATATGCGGATGGTCATTAAACAATCCGTCATTAAGGGGGGGAACACCTGTAGTTGCTTTTGTTAATTGCTGTGCTGGACGAACATGGAGGAAACCGCCAGCTGTTCTTTGGACTGGCTTGGCAGCGCACTGAAAATTGGGTGCTGTTGTGACATCTATTAGACATCACTGTATGTTTTGTGACCAAACAAAGCTACTCTCATTCCTAGCTGTCGAATCTTTTGCTTCTTTCTAAAGTATGTTTGTTGCCCTGTGAGCTTGGGGTCATAACAGTTCTTAACAGTGAACTGGATGGATGCCTAGATAATGAGGACAGAGACCGTCAGTGACAACCCCAGGTGTTGTCAGGTGTGGGGAACAATGATGTACATGCCCAAGGAATCTGTCTTTCTCTTTCCTGGATCTCTTTCATAGGCAGGAATCAAACTGTCCCTGCAGTGTGCAGCCCACACTCCATGGCTGCCTGACCCTCTTATCCCAACTCTGCTGAGTTCTCTTGTCCTGTACGCTACACTGTGGCTAGAGGGGAATTGACTTAAAATTGGATGTGGATGAGAATAACAGCTATTCTGATAGTGCTGTACATATAAATACAGAATCTTTCGTGTCCCTTAATCAGTCACAGACCCTCTCGAGCAATAGTTTTGTTTGGCTTTAAAATGTATCAGTTGGGTTGCATTTGCAAATCCCCCTGCTCTAGTAGTAGTAGTAGTAGTAGTAGTAGTAGTAGTAGTAGTAGTAGTAGTAGTAGTAGTAGTAAAGTAATTAAAATCCACACTTGAGGATAAGCAAAGTAATCCCCTCTTCAGTTCACATACTAGGCCCAGATTACATTACTGAGAGCCCAATTCTATGCAAGCCTTCACTGGCAGGACTGAGCTCTGCACTGTCACAAACGTGCCATAAAGCACGTTGTGACAAAGTGGAGGCCAGTGCCGGCAGGTCTCTGCTGGTGAAGGAGCTACGCCCGCTGGAGGCAGGTAAATTCTCCACCAGCTGGCGGGAAAGCGGGGGGAGGTGGGGAGGAGGTGTTCTGGGGTAGGGAAAGGGCAGGGAGGAGGGTTGATCAGGCCCGGGAGGGGGGGCTCAGCGGAGGAGGCATCCACCGAATCATATCCCCCATCCCATGCCTAAAAGCCTGACACGGGGCTTCTCAGATCTACACCAGATATTTTGCTGACCCACCTCCGAGTAGCCCTATAGGGGCTGCTGGGGCTCGGCACAGGGGAAGGGGATGATTGTCCCCTTCCCTCGAGGAGACCTCCAGCCTGACGCTGGACACAGCGGACCCTGCCCCAGTGCCGCTGCATCCGGACGTGGGGCTTTGAATAGGATTGGGCTGTGAGCAGGCTCCAGCAATTTGTTGACATGGTCCAGAGGATTGATGGTGTGACAGAGAGGGTTCATCTTCACCTGTCTCAACATCGTGAACTGATGGGACAGGCCACAACACTGTAAAGCACTCAACTTGACTAGTAAGTGACTCTTGTATTGGATCAAACCACAGCCGGCGGCGTTATTCAAAAACATACGTATTGGATAGGAAGTAAGCAAAGCACACACCAAATCTGCAGAGACGGTTCTGGAGTTTTGGTGGAACCAGTCAATGATGATCATTGGGGCTGTTTCTTTACCCCCAAGGGGAATGTAATCTTGTGTAACCCATCAGAGCAATGTCAAGGCATCTTTATCTTACAAAGATAGACAGCTGTCAATGATCAGCTGAGCATTTCAATTCTTCACAGCGAAATGAGGTTGTGCTTCACCGATCTCTACCCCTCCCCAACTGACAGCATTTTAGCAAATTTATGACACTCTGTGATACGCCATGGATCACTTGTTCTAGGCATTCAGAATTATAAACCTCCTTTATTGAACTTGACCAGCCAGCTCTGGAAGGGTATAGTTGGGTCTTTCCTGCTGTCTCCCCGATGACATGCTACATTACATGGGTGCATTTGATAGAGCTAGCTGAACATTATCCTTAGTCTCCACTCAAGAATTCTACTTTTGGGAAATCCTGAACTGTACCAACCAACGCAGCACAGTTAGAAGGTATGCTTTAATTTGGTAGTACATTCGGACCTCCGCATCCATTTTTTATGTGCACGCACAATAACATCCTTCGGGAAGATCTTATTCATAGGTATTTTGTGGTTTAAAATTACATGTAGTGGCAACTTTTGGCCATCAGTAGTTATGCATAGCATCACAGTGATACACAGCTCTTCGTGACCCATGCTCATGATCTTGATCTCTTTAGCACCTTTAGCATTGACAGTATAATTTCAATGCATGTCGAAGAATACTGGGGTTTCATCAATGTGGGAGTGCCCTGCCTGGGGGTTAGTTCAAATGGGGGGGGAGCTGGTGGTCTGTGGCTCCCACTCGGAGGGGTCGAGATGGCCGGGATGGGTCCCTGGTCCTCCCTGGCGGCTGTGAGAGTTGTGGTCAGGGGCTGTTGAGGCAGGCCCTGGAGGTGTGGAGTCTGGCGGGGGTCTCAGAAGGGTGGGGTTTCCTGGACCCATCTTCCTACTCCACCTGCCTAAGGGGTTTCCATCCCAGGGAAGAGAGCTGGCAGCCTTGGCCATTGGTCAAGCCGGCTGTAGGCTCCCAGTACCCTCAGGAGCCCAGGTACTTGCCTCCATCACGGGCCACTTGCTGGCTATATGCCCTTCCACTGCCTCCACCCCTTCCAGAGTCCCTCCTCAAAGCCCTTCCCTGAGCTGTCAAAACACCCCTGTCCCACCCAGTCATCCCCTTCTCCTTCGGCCTCTCTTCAGCCTTGACTGAGCTGTGCCCGTCTCTCTCCCCCTCCCTTGCCTGCCACAGGCCAGGGTCTCAACACTCTATGCCAGCCAGTATGAGCCTCATCTCAGCGCCATCGAGTGTGGGGGGAGTTTCCGCATTGCTGCTCAGTGGCTGCCCTGAGACAAGACAGGCTTCTGGAAGGGGCTGTGGCTGGTACGTCCAGCATCAGACAGTCAGCATTGCCTATTTGACTAAGCTCATAGTTTTGTTTTTTCCTCCGTTGAATCACATGTCACTGGAAGTTAAGCAGGAAGTTTTGGGCAAATTGATGTTTGATGCCTTAATGATAGCCCTGCGCGACACATGAATCGGTCACACCAGCCTCTTGTTGCTTTGAAACTTCTTTCATCTATTCCTGGAGATTTGGCAATTTCTCCTGCCTTCAGTTGCATTGCATGGTGTGTGATAGGCAATCGTTTTGCACGTATCTCAGTAACAAAACGTAAAACAGCTTCATGTACTTGTGGGTATCTTCCTTCTTTAGGTCCCATTAAGCACTTAGTTGTTGCTTTGCAAAAAAATATGGAATTGCAAATATGAAATTGCAAACAAATATTTGCTTCACAAACATCAAATTACGCCCCGCTGCTCTGTTTCCATGCCTTTCCGTGTACACAATAACTTTTTTGTTTTAGTCCCGCATCATAGTGTAATCTTTATGAAGACATTTTAAGCAGCAATTAAAGTCAACGTGTACAGTGACAACAATATGAACACATATCACCAAGTTTGCGCATGCGCAGGCAATGACAACTACGTCACAACTTCCATGTGGCCACCATCGATTGTAAGACGCATCCCCAATTCAGAGATGTGAAAAGTGAAAAAAATGTGCATCTTAGAATGGATGAAATACAGTATGAGTACAGAGCTATCAGTCAAATGTGTCATGGTTTTCAGAGTGCTCTGATCAAATGTCTAGGAACGAAATGAAATGACTGATCTAAATATTCTATCTTTTAAATACACACAGATTTGGTAAAGCAAGATCCTTTGAAATGTGGTTTTTGCACAGTAGAAAAAAAACACCATTCAGTAAATCTGGCGCATTAGCTTTCAAGCATAAATTAATCAGTTTCTAAAGAGGAGAGGCAGATTATAGTATAGGTGAGGGATTAGAAAAAAAAATACTATCCCCCAAATTCTAAACCTGAGCCTTAAACTATTCACATTGGTGTGTTTCCAGCTTCCGTAAATCAGAGCAAACGAGTTTTATGAACAATCCACCAGATGGGAAAATGTTCACATACCACAAAATGTTGATCAGATTTATTTGAAAAGCAAGCTGTAACCATATGCATATCAGAGGAAGTAAAATGGATTTTCAGATCTGCAGTGACTGCTGTCAGGCTTGCAGCTGTATGAATTTAATGCTGGCTTGCTATTCCTGCAGTAGGCTTCTTCTACGCCACTTACCTCTTTGCCAGCTAGTATGATTAATATTGATTCAGTTTTACAAGCAATTAAATTGGAAAACATAAACAACCTTTTTATTGGCTTTTTGCTAGACAGAAATAAGCATCTGGATTTCCCCCCGCTCTGCGATGTATTAATATCACAGCATCCAGAAGTTTCATGGTCATGAGGGGGCTGGATCTCCCTCCCTCCCTCCCTCCCACAAAGCCCTTTTATATCCCTGGAACTTACTCATTCATCCAAAGCTTCAGGTCATGGCAATTTATGTGTGTATCATTGCATTGACCGAAAATATCCTTTGATATAAGAATGAGGAGTGAAAATGTTCTTTTACGACACGGTCATCTTCTCTGTTAACTTCTTGAGTATGGCTTCATCCTTTGCATTTTATTTTCCGGGTCTGCCTCCCTTTCTCCTGTGAATTAGAGT
Source organism: Plestiodon gilberti rubricaudatus (assembly GCA_026170595.1). Taxonomy (NCBI): domain Eukaryota; kingdom Metazoa; phylum Chordata; class Lepidosauria; order Squamata; family Scincidae; genus Plestiodon; species Plestiodon gilberti. The sequence goes on along the minus strand of JANXHW010000004.1, from coordinate 82,122,077 downwards.
GATTTTGGATTCTCAAAATGTGTGTATGTGTATTTATTTTCTTAATTTCTATAGTGCCTTTCTGCACGAAAACTCAGGTTCTTAAGGCAGCTCACATAAAATATCACTTTAAAATACAGTGAAAGCAACCTGAAACATTATTAAAACCAATAAAACGACAGCAAGAGAGGAAGCAGTAACAAAACACATTCACAGCAGCTACAAAAGTAATATATTTACTAGCCAGCTCGCTCAAAGGAGCTACAGAATGAAAACATCTGAACTAGTCTGGAAGACCAAGAGGGAGCTAGCATCTTACGCCTCATTAGGCAAGGAGTTCCACGGGAGGGTGCCACCACCCAAAAGGTCCTACTTTTTATAGATTAACTTCAGAGCTCTGAAAAACTCAGAGCAAGAAACATCAAATGATTTCTTCAGAGTCCATATGAATATTATTAAATACATAGTGTCTTCAAGAAGCTCCATGTTCTGGATGCTTAAAAGTTTTTTTCAGGGTAGACACTGACTACAGGTTAACTAATTCACAATACAATCCTATGTATATCTTACACAGATGTAAGTCCTGTTGTGTTCAGTGGAGCTTACTCCCAGGAAAGTGTATATAGGATTGCAGCCTATGGGCCTTTTATGACAGTGGACTAACATCCTGCTGGCATAAAAGGCCCTGCAATGGCACAAATATTGTGCCGCTGCCAGGTCATTTGAGGTCACTACTGCAAGGCAGCTGCAGTGGCAGATCCCCGTCACCACAGACCCCAGATGGCACCAGGGTAGGTAGGTTGGTGTGGCATTTGTGGGAGGGGATCTGCCATTGTGGGAAGGGGAGGGGAGGGGAGTAACTGGGCAGTGAGGGGGAGGAACCAGGAGGCATGCTGTGGGCAGGAGGGGGTTTTCTGACAGCAATAACTTTCACTGGATCCAATCCCCTATTTTCCAACCCGACACCCCTCCCCCCTTGTCTTCCCTCGGACTTGCATTAGCAAAATGGCTGGTGCAGGTCCAAGGAGACCCATAGACGATTGGGAAGCCTACCAGCAGAAGAAAACATTTTTACTTACCTCCTACAAGCTGTCCAATCCAACCCCCCCCCCCCCAATATGCAGCATGTTCTCAATTGGTATTGCTGCATACTATAACGTGGTAGGTCATGAGATTGGGCTATTAGTCGTGCACCTCGGAGAAGAAGCAACCCAAATCATGAATATTTCTGGACCAAACTGGCACTGTTTGTCATACCCAGACACTAGCATGAAGAATTCTAAGGCCTTCTGGAAAGGAATCCAACCCAACCTAGACAGTGGATTTTCCTCCAAATGGCTGGCTTTTCTATGAAATTTATTGTGTGGGGATGGGCATCCTCCCACCAATTGATTTCTTGGGAGGGGAGCACATATGCCCTATTTTATTTATTATGCCTTGTGCATATTTTATCATTAAAAAAATCAAGGCAAAGGTTCCAGGGGAATTGAGTGGAGAACATACGATCAACATGATGCTGGGATTAAGGACAGGACACACACACACACACACACACACACACACACACACACACCGCTATTTATTTCAACATGGTAGTAAATCTTATCTGCTATTTATGCCAACCTTGTATGTATTGTTGAAATTGACACTTGAATGTGGCTCCTGCACTAGTTTGTATTCCGGTGGTCTTGGTTTGATGTGACAAAGTTTGAAATTGAAGGTATCTGGTGCTTAACCCAGTCAATACAGAATGTATCTTCCTTGTGCTGGAAGTGAGGAATAAACATTCCCCTGCAAAACACAGGAGATACGATCTGAAATATAGAGTTAGGAAAACACAAGAAGGGATCAATTCACTGCCACTTTCCACAATTGCTCATGAGTGTGAGTGTGACATCTAGTCATCAATCCCCCCCCCACTGAAAATACTGATAATATTGTGGAACCTATCACACAACTGTACAGAATACCAGTTTTCTGCAAACATATGATACACTGTGTTGATATCTGAATCTATTAATCACAGCTATTCTCTATATTGCTACATTGGTCTTTTTTAATGGTGAAGCCCTTCAGGGGGATGCAGTAAATTATACACTAAAATAAATAAATCAAACGAACCCCTATCAATGCCCTAGGCACTGCAAATCTCTAGGGGCTGTAGAAGGATCTCATTGGTTGGATGGGCAACACTGTGGTCACACTACCAGAAGTCAATCAGTTCATGTGCTGTGCTTCCCGTTCGGTTGCTTGCCTGATTCACAGCTAACTTTTTGGGAAAATTGATATTAGATTGCTTTCCTTCATCAAACATTACAGTCCCCTTTTGGAGTGAACAGAAAGGCTTGGCTTAATAGCAGCACCGAGTGGGTCCCACACACACACACAAAAAAAGGAGGCTGGCAATGAAGCATGTACAGGTTGGCTATTAAAGGCTTTCATACACTTTGCCTTATTAAGCGATCACCATTTGAAGGTCTGTACCTAACCCTGCACTGGAAAACTGATTAAAAATTACTCTGACTTTGCCTTCCACATTAATTTAGATTTATAAGCATGCCAGCTTAAGGAATAGGTTTCTCTCATCAAACTCAAAAGTACGACTTTCCTTCCCCCCTCCCCCGCTCGAATACGATGTTTTATTCATTGGCAAAATTCCCAGTTCAACAATATGATGAGAATAAATTATGTACATTTGCATGGCACTTTTGTGGGTTCCTAATTAAGAAATAGCAGCACGTCATCCAAGGGGATGCATTTTATTTCGTGAGTAACGGGACACATTCATTAACCCCCATCAATTCCAAGATTTAGCGAGAAGGATGGATTTATGATTGCTGTTAATTTTTCTCCATTGTGTTAGAAAACCTTTCACCTTACAATATTGATTAAGAGCAAAGAGTGCATAAATCGCGCTTGCTTTACAGGTACAGCTGCCAGTTTGACAATTTTAGTAGTGCATGATTAAGTTTGGGGTTGGTTATTTTAGCAGTTCCTCTAGTAGCAGATTGGTAGATGTTCTGTCAATGCAAACTGTACATAGGGTGTCTCATTCACAAACATTCATTCTGGGAATGTTCTTTTCTTTTATGGTGTGTGCATTGTTGGTGATATTTGTGAACCAGAAACATTCTAGCATGGATTTATCTGAATTACCTTAGTGATGCATTGCACAACATATGATATAACAATTACTAACATCCAGCCTTGGAAATGCTTCACTTTGGGAAGTTGTCTAAGGGCCTAATCCTATCACCTGATTTATGGCAGCGGGACACTGTCCCACTGCTATAAATTGGCTGCCAACATTGCAGTGAGCGTGCTGCCACTGGCCATTTTTAAGCTGCTGCCACGGCTGGTGACTTGCTCTAGTGCAGGTAAGGCAGTGTGGGAGGGGAGTCCATGGGTGGGCAGGGGAAGGAATGTGGTGTGTCGGGGAAGAACTGGGGGTGGAGGGGGTGGATACAGCAGCACTCACACATGCCGGATCTTATCCTTTTTTTTCCAATACCTCCCTGCCCTTTTTCTGCTCGGACACACACCACCAAAATGCATAGACGGCCAATAGGGTTATGCTACTATTCGCCTTCAGGTAGCCCCACCACCACCACCATAGAATGCAGTGCACGCCTTCTTGGCATGGCTGCATGCTATAGCATGGCAGCGGACAGGATTGGGCTCTTACTCACATTGGGTTGCATCTTAAGATTGCATGAGGCTCAGCTCCATTGTCAGAAATACCTTCCTGAAGAGGAAAGGATCTTTGCATGAGCATAATGGTCATTTGTGAAAAGAGCTTCCCATGACAAAGATGCTCTCCCTGGCGCAATCTTTTGTTATGACTCATTGTTTTTCATTTTCTTGAATCAACACATCAAGCTCTACCTCAGCCCAGTGATTCCTGCATGGTGACTATTGTGTTGTGGGAGAAGTGGAAATACTCTGAGACAGGGATGTGGATCAAGTCTCTGACTCCAAGTCTCAAGTCAAGTCCCAAGTCTCTGAGTTCAAGTCTCAAGTCAAGTCCAAAGTCTTTGCCCCAAGTCCTGAGTCTTTGGTTACGAGTTGTGACCCCCTATTTAATGGGGAAAATGAATAAAATTTGACTTGTCCTAAAAGGCTCCAAGTCTCAAGTCGAGTTTTTTGAGATTTTTACAATTGCCAAGTCAAGTCCAAGTCAAGTCATTGACGCGACTTGAGTCTGACTCAAGTCCGAGTCATTAGACTCAAGTCTACATCACTGCACTGAGACACTTCACCCAGAATGATCTGTTTATCACAGAACTTCCAACAGATACAGGTGAAAACTTAGACTGGTGCATTCAAAATAATTGAGACTAACTCATTTTGGCATCCTTGAGATGATACAGGAACTGGCTATTGCCTAAGATCACTAAGTCCAGAGCCCTTTCAGATAACCTTCTCACTTCAAATGCCTCAGAATAGTTGGCAGCAGTTTGCACCAGCTTACACCAGTGGGTGGCGCAGCGGGTTAAACTGCTGAACCATAAGCTGTCGATCGAAAGGTCGGCAGTTCGATTCCCGCGACGGGGTGAGCGCTAGTTGCTTGGCCAGCTCCTGCCAACCTAGCAGTTCCAAAGCATGTCAATGCGAGTAGATAAATAGGTACCGCTTGCGGGAAGGTAAACAGCGCTCCGTGTTCCAGCTGCATGCTACGCGCTGCGGCAAGGAGAGTCATGCCGGCCACATGACCACGGAGGCGTCTTCGGACAACGCTGGCTCGTCGGCTTTGAAATGGGGATGAGCACCACACCCTAGAGTCGGACACGACTGGACTTAATTGTCAGGGGATACCTTTACCTTTTTACACCAGCAATAGGATTGTGCTGACAATTTCAACAAAAAATTATTAAAAAGAAAACCTTTGAGAAGGACTGCTAAGGTTGAAATCCTATACACACTTTCCTGGCAGTAAGCTTCACTGAACACAGTGAGACTTATTTCTGAGTAAGAATGCATAGGATTGTGCTGTAATTGTTCAAAATGCTTCTGTGCAAGTAATAAGCTGACATACTATATGTAGAGCAGTCGTTCTCCCAATAAAGGCTATTATTTCACTCAGTTTACCCCAGGATTCATGACATACAGCTATTACCTTTTGCTTCTTTAAAAACCCAGACCGAGTCATGCACTCTCTTTTTACCTATTGGAAGCCATGCTATGCATTAGTGCAGCTAAAGAATGGGTGATCACATTTGCTTTTTCTGAAATGTATGCTAATTCTTGGCCAATCAACCCTTCAGTGAGTTTTCTTTTTAAATGGGGAAGTTATTCCAAACAGCACTATGCATCAGATAAATGTGTCTGAAACTTGGAAGACACTTTTGGCATTTCTGCTGAAGGAGTCTTGAAACTGCAATGGAACAAAACAAATTAAAGAAGCATCTTGAAAACTTAAAAAAGTTGATGGCTGTTTTGTATGCATTCGCTTTTTTTTTTTTTTTTAGTTCTGCCACTTTTTGCAAGCCAAGGAAGGAAAATGGCTGCTAATCCTGTGATTTTTTTTCCCCAAAAAAGGTATAAATATAATATTTTAATTGAACCCTAAATTCCTGTTTGACACTAAGATCATGCAATTTTCAGTAATGAAAGCATTTTCTCTCTGAAAAAATGCAGATGAAGTTAAAATGGCAAGAAAGCACCTAGTGCATATTCAAATGAGAAGCAAACACACAGACCGAGTCGAAGATGAAAACATAATGTTTTGCGCTTATTAATGCAAGCTGTCATGGCACCCGGTTGGTGTTTTTTCCCCTCCTAAGAGACTCTTCCTCTACTGGAAGGTAGGTGAATGTCTCATTATTCAAATTAATGCAAGCTATCTGGCAGCTAAGTCTCAACAAACAAGCAAAATATTTATTAAAGATTTTAATATGGAGAAAAGGTCAAATACATAATTTGAGCTGATTTCCTATTCACAAATAATAACTGACATATGATCCCAGAAAACAATGACCTGCAAATGAGGACAAGATGATCAAAACAAACATGCAGAAAATGTCTTCGCCAATACGTATTGGAACAATTATAATTTACTGACTAATTTAATGCTTACCATTGAAAAAGTATGGCCTTATCACAATTCAAGGATTCAGGACACAATCCTATCCAGCCGCTAGGCCGGTATAGGACTTCTGTACCGACCCAAAACTATTGCAAAAGCTGCCATAAAGCAGTTGCGCTGCTCCTAGGCAGGTGCAGAGGCCTGCACCAGCCCCTGCAGGCCAGAATCAGATGGTGTGCAGCCCAAATAAGCTGTGGCTGGGATGGGCAACATAGGGGCGGGTGGAGGGCATTCCCGGGTGGGCGGATTGGGCCTGCGAGGGGGTGGGATCGGCAGGATCGGCATACGTAGGCTTAACATTCATCCCGGTTTGACCGGGACAGACCTGGTATTTGGGGGCTCGCCCCGGGTGGGTCCCGGGGCCCCCCAGCAAAAATAAAATTAAAAATATATTTTTTAAAAAAACATGGCAGCCGCCATGTAAAAAACATGGCCGCCACATCCTGGGCTGCTTGTGCGCATGCGTGCGGCTTTTGCGAGGCGGTGAGGCGGTGGCAAAGAGGCGGCGGCGGCGAGCGGCTCCGGTGAGACTGCGAGCTGAGCAGGCCGGCGCCGGCCCCGCTCTCCGAGCCAGCTCGCTGGCTCTTGTTGCTCCGAGCTCGGAGCGACAAAAGCCGGCTGGTGAACCAGTGAGAGCGGTGGCTCGCCTCTCACCGCTCTCGCTTTTGGAGAGTCGAGAGTGGGTGATCCAGCTTGGAGGGCGAGCCGCCGTTCTCACTGGCTCGTATCGCTCCGAGCTCGGAGCGACCAGAGCCGGTGAGAGCGGCGGCTCGCCCTCGGATCGCCCGCTCTTGCAGCTCCGGGAGCGAGAGCGGACAAGCTGGGTGAGCGCGGCCCGGCCCGGCCGGAGGAGCAGCAGCAGCAGTAGCAATGACGGTGGCGACGGGAGAAGGTAAGTCAATTTAATTTATTTGTTTAAAATAAGTGCTTTATTTATTTATTTATTTATTTATTTAGCTAGCTTCTGGGTTAAATAAATAAATAAATAAATAAATAAATAAATTTGCGGCTCCTTGGTTTGTTTAAAATCAGTGATTTCTCTATTTATTTATTTAGCTCCTGGGCTAAATAAATAAATACATAAATTTGTGGACGTGCTTTGTGCGGCAATGGGGGCACTTCACGCCCCCTATTCACATTTTAATATTAAATTGATTTTTAATTTATATTAATTTTTATAATTAATTAATATTTTTAAATTAAATTAATTAATTGTGGGGGGGTTGTCCCGGTTTAAGGGGTAAAAAAATCTGGTAAGCCTAGGCATACGCCGTATCCTATCCCTTTCTCAGGCCCGTTTTCCCCAACACAGGCAGCCTTGATTTGCACTGCCAAAGTGTCAGGCGCAGATCCGACAAGGTCTATTGCGGGGACTGGGGCTTTACCCTGGGGTAAGGGAACAGAAGTTCCCTTACTTCGAAGAGGCGTCCAACCCTGCCTACTCTGCTCAGGATACAGCATTGCCGGCTCCAGCATAGCTGGATCACTGAGCAGAGCATAGGATAGGATTGGGCTGCCCATTCCATACCACCATTCAATTCAATCTGGTATCGTGACAAGAGTTGGACCAAGGGCAAACTAATTGCAACTTGGGAGATCAATGATCAGATCTCCAAATCTCTTTTTTTCACAATATAGTAACTCCTGCAATATGATGACCTGTGTGCTGTGATATTAGATGTGCCATTCTTCGTATTACATACATAGGGTGCCCAGATTCAATAAGGCACAGGGTGCCTATACCCTTAACCATTGGAATTTGGGCAGGTGCATGGAAGGATGCAACAAGCTACATCTGCCCAAATTGCCTCTTCTTACAATGGTTAAAGGCATAGGCACCCTGTCCCATATTACATCTGGGCGCCCTATACATACAGTCAGTGAGATGGTAGAATTCTGGACTGTACCACTTCAGGCTGCAAGTGAGGGTGTAAGCCACCTTGAGTGCCCTGACTGTGGGAGAGGGTATAAATTCATTAAGTAAATAAATAAAAATTAATGCTCCTCCATCTGAAAAGCTCCTTGCATGCAAAACTGTCCTGTGAACTGGCCTATGATGAGGCATCTTTTAGGAGGTGGCTCTCTTATACTTAGCAGGGGGGAGCAATGGTTCCTATTCACCCCAGGATACAGGCTTACCAGATCGTCGCCGGGACGGGAGCGGTCTACCCTTAAGGGGGCAGGGCGTGGGGGGCCCAGAACGCAATGCGCTCTGGGCCCCCCATGCCCCGCCCCCTTAAGGGTAGACCGCTCCCGTCCCGGTGACGATCTAGTAAGCCTGCCAGGATAGCATCTTTCCCAGTGGTTATGTGATGATATCTCCTTCTGAGTCTTTCTTTACAAAGCGAGCCCTTTTGGGACATGGATCCAACTTCTCATTTATTTTGCTGTGTTAACCAGTTTGTGAACTCTTGTGGAAAAGTGGTATATAAATATTTTTTTAAAATAATCACCAGTAGTAAACTAGAACTTCAGCAAGTGAGCTGTGCCCAACCTTTCTCCCCGATACACTGTTTTTCTGTCTGCAGAAAGTAATTTTAGGTAAAAGAAGCATTGCAAGCCCCACCTGCAGTTTCAAGAGGCACAGCCCAATCTGTTTGCCATCTCAGTCTTGCCACCTCATTCTGTGTAATATAGGCCTGATTTATACAGACCTCAGGCCACAGGGAAACCCTTACTTGTGTCAATGTTCCACACATGCCCCTGTCAGATTTAAAGGATATTGCTGTTGTCTTGGTAGTTGTATCTCTGCCAGATGTCCCAGCCCTAAATTGCTCGCCTCCAGCTGCTAAAGGCTCAGACAGCCAATTCCTCCTCTCCATTCTGCTGCTGCTGTTTTTTTTCAATTCTCACCTCAATATTTTCTAGCTACTGAGGGGCACTGAACATGCTCAAACTGCAGCAGACTGTTTTGGGTTGTTGTTTTTTACATCTCCCTTGAAGTACGTCCCACCGGACGGACTCCATGGGGTTTCTTCAGCCTAAACATGTCTAGGAATACACTGTGTGGCTGCATCTTGCACTCACTGTGTTTCCAACCTTCTTGGCTCTTTTCTTTTTCAGTTTTCAGTCTCTTCCCCTCCTACCTTTTCACGCAGTATGCTTTCCAGTGCACTTCAAATGTGCTGTATCACACTGACAGAGCAATCCTGCTTAACTATCCAGCGGGCGGTCCAGGCCGCCCGCCCGCCGGATCCTATCCTCACTTCGGGCCGATCTAGATCAGCCCGGAGGTCTACTCAGGGGAAGGGGACGTTCGTCCATTTAGCTGGTGGAAGTAAGAGGAGGCCGTGTAAAGGCCACACCGGCCCAGGAGGGGACGAGGATATGGCAGCCGCCATCCCCGTCACCTCCCGGGCCGGATCCACCAACCCCCAACCTCACTTGCCACCCGGACCACCCATACGCCCGCCGGGGGATCTCTTACCTCCTCCAGTGTCTGCAGGGAAGATCTGGTGGTGGAGTAAGGGCTGCCAGCCTCACGCTGGTGGCCCTTACTCACGAACGGTCGGGAACGTGCTTTACAGCACATTCACGATGGCTTCCGGTTGCGGAGCGAGTGCTCCGCTGCTGAATTGTTAGGTTTGCGCTGTGAAACTGGAAGTTCTTCTCCTGCCTCACCCTGCCCCATTTCTGGGCAGAAAATGTCTGATTATGCACTAGTGACCATCTCTAGGGATCCAGACTCTCTCTGTTAGCTGATCTAGATGATACTTTCTCCCCTGAACAGAACCACTTTCTCCCTTGAACAGGACCCACATAATAAGATGTGTGCGTACTCACGCAATGTGTATATCCTTGCCCTTCCTCTCACTTTCTGGTGGGTATGGGGTCAGTTTTCTTAATCAGGTGTGGGGGAGCTTCATCTGAACTGTACCTCTACAGGCACACTTATTTTAAACAATTTCTGCCCACAGTTTTATATACGCAACAGGAGCCAAATGTGTACACCTGTGGGATGGGCAGAAATTAGGTTCTTATTGCATCGGGCCAGTTCAGGAGATGAAACTGTGTCCAAACCAGCTCCCTATCTTTTGGGGAGGTATTGGTATTGAAAGCTCCTAAGTTCTGCAGCCTCTGGAGTGCAATGAGGGCCCAGAAACCTCCATGGATGGTCCTTTTTTGACCACAATATTATTGGCATGGTAATGGGGACCTTAGAAAGCGTAGAACAAATGCTCTTAGGTGCCGTGAGTTGCCTAGCAGAAGTAAAGGAGGACAGATTTTTTTAAAGAAAATTAATGACCTTATCTTACCATTTTGTGTGCAACATTAGCCTGCCAGCAGCACACCTGCATGGACCATGAAGCAGTGGCTACCAGTGTTACCATACATCTGTAACATCCAATGTTATAGATGTATGGCAAGTGCTTTTCAATACAATGGCCCATTGTCAATGGGTGGAATGCTTAGACAGGTAAGAGTTTTATATGGATTGAGGCCTATGGTTTGAGAAACACAACTTGAAATATTTGACCTGGGCCACAACAACAACCCCCCCCCCCCAAAAAAAAAAAACTGAATGTAGGACTGATCAAGCCCATTGTCAAGCACTGTACTATTTTTCTCCCTGCTTTCTTTCAAGGTCATCTCCAAACCTAACAACAGATATTAAAAAGCCCACACCTGAATACCTTGGTGCTTGTATAATAGAACCGTGTACTTGCATTTCTAAAAAAAAAAAAAAAGATGCTATTGTCATATACTTTGAATATTCCTCTCCAGGGGATTACTGTGGTACATTATAATATGTCCTTAAGAGGAAGAAAAGTTTTGAAGGTGCATTTCTGCATGCCGGAGTGTGCTTTCATACCTAAAAATATCTCACCACTGTCAAAGATTTTAAAAGACCTAAATCCTTATTTGTCATTCATGAAACTCTCTGCATAATTATGCTGTAGAAGAATGCTACACCATTGAAGGCAGTATTCTTCCCAGTATTCGTCTTGGGAGAGCAAAACTTGTAGGATTGGCCTAGATGCCTAGTGACACATAGACAAGCATCCCAAAATGGGGCAATGCACTCTGATTAAAACTGAGTGGTAAAAAATTATGAGAAAAGGGCACTTCAAATCTGGGCACTTCAAATACGACGTTATGATGCCTGTGATGAAAATCCCAAATATCACAAAAAGGTGCCAAAAATGTTAATAGTGGGTGATTTGCTGCCATCGTATCTCCAAATCTGCCCTGTGAGGTCGGCCGCTGCACCCTGCTTAATGGTAAGGTCAGCCTCAGCTTGAGCAAAATGAGGTTTATCCTATGTTTAAGATTGTAGGTGTAATCCTGTCTAAAAGATGTGCCGGCCGAACACTTGTTCTGTCAGTGCACACTGTGACAAAAGCACCGTAAAGCGCTTTGTGACAGCGTGAGTTCCGGGCGCACCAGTGGGGAGGCCAAGGCCTGTCAGTTGGGCTATGGGGCAAAGCTCTGCTCTGGTTCCTCATGGCACCCCTTGCCCATGCCATGATAGCACACTGAACTCTACTATTGCTAAAGTCTACTATTGCCCCAGCCGGCGGGGGTGGGGGTGGGGGTGGGCGTTCTGATGGGCAATGACCCTCAGCCAGTGTTTGATCGGGACGACCCCTATAAGAGTGTGCCTTGGATTACAACTTTAATTTCCTTTATTCAGAACTTACAGGTTTAAAACAATGTTTCTGGTGCACCTTTAGAGAATTTGACAGATGCAGCCATTATCATTAGTCAGCAAAGACTGAATTGATATTGCGAAGGTCTGTGGTTTGACCCCTCCCTCCATCCAATTGCTTCTATATGGGTTTCGGAATGATTCATTGAACTAGTTTGATTTTTTGTCAGATGTAAAGAATTTTAATATATCTTGCAAGACGTTTTCACAGGAGACAACATTGGAGTCTGATGATTGCCTATTTAATTTAATAATTTCAAGGAAGCTGTTGATGCCAAAATAGTTTTCACAATTTTGAAGTTTGCAACTGTTCCACAGAGGATCAGAGTAGCCAAGAAAAAAGTCCAGAAAAAAGTCCAGCCTTACGGGCAGCCCACTCCTGCCTAACTTTACGACCGGTGCTGCAGCATGGCCGGTGTAGCCAACGCTGCATCCTGGGCGCAAAGAGGCAGGATGGGAGGTCACCTTGGGGGAAGGGAACCATTTTTCCCATACCCCAGGTAAAGCCCCAGCCAGCTGAATGGGTCTCCTTGAACCCATGCCAGCTATTTAGCTGGCTAAGCTATTTATCTGGCAGTCTGTGTTGGGAGAAACAGGTCTGGGAGGGGGATAGGATACGGCGTGCGATACTGCCACTGATCCCATCCCCTTTCAGGCCCTATCTGCCCACCTTCCACCCTGGAACGCCCTTCCCCCTGCCACTGTGCTGCACTGTGCCAGATCCAGCCTGCCGGGGCTGGTGTAGGACTCTGCACCGGCCTGGGGCCGGCACAATTGCCTTACAGCAGCATTTGTGAAAGTCCTGGGCCGGCGCAGTCATCCTACACTGGCCTAGCAGCTGGGTAGGATTGCACCCTTACTCTTGTGCTTTTAATAAAAGCACAAGAGTAAGGGCATAACAGTAGACAGCTTGATGTATTGTAGGGCAAAGGAAGTTCTTCACACAGTGTGAAGCAGCATGCACAACACTTCCCTCTTAACTGAGGATGCGCCAGCTTCTGCTCCTCCAATACTCTAGCCCACTGCTCTCCTCCACACTTCTGTTTTGTCCCCCTCCGACCTTCTCTAATACACGGAGCGGGGGAAGATCAGGCAAGCGGTTGGATGGAAGTGAGCATCCCCTGCTAGTCTGCTGTCTCAGGCAACTGCTTCAGCTGGTCTCATGGATTGGCCAGCCCAGACTGGGAGGCTTGAGGGGTTGACCAATTGGGTCCAGGGATGCTTGTTTACCAGCGTGTGATCCAGCACCTCATCTAGTCAATCTCTGACAGCCATCACTACCATCACTACCACCTGAGGAAGGCCCACCAACCAAAGAAGAAATGTCTCTCCTTTCTTTTCTGTTCAAGTTGTCTCACAGCCCCACAGCTGCCTTGTCCTCTTAGCTTGCATAAGGAGGGGCTTAATCTCTTGAAGATTTGCCATCAAGTGGCTAGTGGATTACTTGGCCTGTAATCAGCAGTTCGATTCCCGCGACGGGGTGAGCGCTCGTTGCTTGGCCAGCTCCTGCCAACCTAGCAGTTCTAAAGCATGTCAATGCGAGTAGATAAATAGGTACCGCTTGCGGGAAGGTAAACAGCGCTCTGTGTTCCAGCCGCATGCTACGCGCTGCGGCAAGGAGAGTCATGCCGGCCACATGACCACGGAGGCGTCTTCGGACAACGCTGGCTCTTTGGCTTTGAAATGGGGATGAGCACCACACCCTAGAGTCGGACACGACTGGACTTAATTGTCAGGGGTCACCTTTACCTTTACCTAATGTGCCATGCGAAGCGTGCAGGAGGAAACAAGATTGCCAGGCTGGGGGTAGAACAAGGCCTGCATTCATTAAGTAACACAGGCTGACATGGTTTAAGGTAGCCGGTTCCTTCGCATTACAAATGAGCTCATACAGTTTAAACAGAGACTTTCAGAAGAAATGGACGGCATGACATTGTTGAATTAACCTTTTGCTACACTGAATTAGCTATATCATCCCTCATAGCAGAGGTAGAGTGTGTGGTACTATTCAGCAGAGACTGAATCAAATATTTCCACTTGTAAATTGAAATGAATCTCCTAATCAGACATGCTGCATTAATATGAAACCAAATATATTTTAAGAAATCTAACGGCATGGTCCAGGATGATTCACAGTTAGGTGTCTGTTCTCCTCTGTGTGTGTGTGTGTGTGTGTGTGTGTGGTGTGTCCATCTATCTGTCAATATACCGTATTGTCCCGAGTATAAGACGCACCTGATTATAAGACGCACCCTTAAAGTTTGGTGCAATTAAAATTTTTTAATTAAATCACTGGCATTAAATTGCAACAGCCTGATTATAAGACGTACCCCTAGTTTAAAAACTTAAATTAGGAGAAAAAAGTGAGTCTTATACTCAGACCAATACGGTATATAGTGAGTATGATCCACTCAGAGTTAAGCATTTTTTAAAACCTTTTGATATCAGTAACAGAGTTAAAGAGGGCTTTAATGTCTCTCCCATTGAAATGATTATGAGGATGTGCAGAAACCCTCCTTGAAATTTTGTGTTTCATAGAAACTTTCATAGAAACATAGACGTTTCATAGAAACTTCTTTGGATTCCCTTGAAAATGTTTGTCCTTGGGAGGCACTTGCTTTGAATTGAGCAACGCTGGTGCACTTTACCTGTGCACCCCCTGCCCAAATAAGCATGCAAGATAGAGGCATTTAACTGGGCCACTTTAATAACACAACTGCAGCAGGGAAAAACTAACTCCAACCCCCGTGTGCAGGCAACTACATCGGGGGAAGCGGTGGTAACCGTCAACCTCCCCCAGGTAATCAACGAGCATCACAGACAGTGATGTCTGAGTGGTGTCATGGTTGCTGGGGACTCTGATGTTGTTGCACTGACGGGACATGGCTCAGCCTCCGCTATCTTCCCCCCTTTTCAGCCTTTGTTAGCTGGGTGTAGGCTACAACAGACATCACGCTAGTGTCCATGTAAAATCAGCATGACACCCGGATAGGATTGGGCCATTCGAATACCTGAAAAGTGATACTGGTTAAATGTTTTGGCCTTGATCCAGCTTTAGGGATGCAGTCAACAAGGTTGTTAACATTAGTTGTGCAAGAATCGGGATAAATGCATTTACCAGTCAAAATATCAATTCAGTGAGGATAAGAAGCATCGCATAACACTGTATATGCTTGTGACTCCCTATCCAGCAAGCGATATGCATGAATAGCCCTTTTTATGCATGTGGATCCCCTTAGTTAGCTCAGGCATTCTTTTAAAAATAAGGTTCCTGTCCACATTGCATATTCATTTGAGAGCATTGTGCTCAATTGCACTACCGGAATAGCTGACTGGTAGAATGTTTGATGCTGGAAATTCATTTTTGGTTATTTAATTATGGATGCAAAGGCATTGTTAAGGAAAGAATATTTTCTGTCAAGCTTTTATGTGATGACTAAAACGTGGATTGTTCAAATGCCTTTTAAAAGAAAGGCTTAATGAAATAAAACTTTCTTTTATACTCGCGTGACAATTGCAGATTCTTTTTTACTGTCACTAACCATTTCCCTGTTTAATCTGCATAATATATTGCTTAGGGTTTATGTCTTCATAAACAGCCAGCGTCAAAATGAGCAAAAAAGAACTCCTGTCTTTAGCTGTCAGATATGTTTCCCTTCCATATTTCCCAGGCACTCCCCATCCTTTTCCTCTTTATTTCACAAGTGAGTTTTTTTGAATTTTTATACATCTGTTCATCGCTATTGTTCTTTCACAAAGATTCAAGGATTAAACTCTCTATGCATGTTGTAGCAAAAGGGTGTAACAGGAGCCAGGGCAATAGCAAAGGTGGGCATGGAGCGGGGGAGGCAAGGGGCGGTGGCCGTGGCAGGGGGCATATCATGGCACATTTGTGACACCCTGAACTGGCGGAGAGCTCACTCTGCTGGTCCTGCACTAGACAGGCACTAGACAGGATTGCTCCGTAAGACAAAAAAAAATCTTTTTTTTTTCTCTGAACATGTGCCTTGAATTTTATCTCCGTAAATGCCTGCCTTCTCCACCCTTCCAACTTCATATTCCTAGGGTCAAACTAGATGGGATGTGTAGTGCATGGTTTGTTGCTGCATGACTTGTTGTTTAGCTTTGGTAGACCCAATCCAGATTGGGACCGTGTCATGGGAGAAATGGCTTTACATTTTTGCCTCCACCCCTGTCTGGATCGGGTCCCTTACAGCTATTTGCCCCTGAAGGGAAGCTCCCATTGGTGTTAATGGTACCTCCCCTCATAGGGCAAATAGCAGCTGAGGGGGATCTCGATTGCTTCAGTCTCAATCAGCCCCCCCCCCCCAGTTGCTATTTAGGGAAACAAATGAGACAATGACACAAGCATTGGTGGCAAAATAAGGTAAGGCAGGGGGTCTGTTTCAGGGCTTTTTTCTCCTCTGAGCCCCCACCCAAATTTTGAGCTGGAAGCTCTCATCTGAAACCCTTTGTTTTGTCCAAACCTGATAATTATAAAGTTGGGTGACATCACTACTTTAGGGCCGCCTGTCTATCTTACCTTGAAATTATAGACTTTGACATGGGAGCTTTGCAACTGTATCCAACAGAGAGTGGCTGCTGGATGCAGCTGGGAGCGAATGAAGTATGGAGGGGCAGTGGCCAGGTTCCATAGACAGCAGCACACATAGGAAGAGGACCAACCTTCTTCCTGCCTTCTTTATCAACCCAGGCCAAACCCAACTGCCCAGGGCCTGTGTTGGTATGAGTGCCTGGTACTCCTACTTTACTCTTTTCCTTGCAGTCAGGAGGAGGTTGTTTTTTAAAAAAAATACAGTTAAAGGCAGGTCAAGGCTGAAAGCAAAACAGCACGTTGCCGGAAAGAGGATGGCCATTTCAAAAAGTAATGTTTCCAATTGCATTTATGATATTGCCATTTCCCATGCCTTAGGTGTGATTAAACTTTGCCGTGTGTAAAAATATCCTTCCCTCAGTCTCTCAACTGAAGGAATAGCAGCCAGTGTGTTTATCAGGAAAGCAATGATAGAGCATTGGTAGTGCCGTTAATCACACCTCATGTGTTTTCACCTTGTCCCTGCACTGAACCGAGAAGCAGAATTAGCTAGGAAAACATCCATGCGCTCGTCGCAGCTAAACATGGGCCATTTTTAAACGGCAATAAGGAGCACGTTGAGACACAATAGCCATGGCTTTATTGACTTGCTTGGGTCTGATAGTCACATACCTGCAGCTGAAAATTCAATGTGCCATGATATCATTGTTGAAGGAGAGGAGGTAAACATTTTATAATGAAAACAGCAGGTCAGATTTAAAAAAATAAAACAAAACACCATAATTATATTGATTAACACATTGTTCTGTTCCACAATAAGATACATCAGAAAACCAAACACAATTCATTCTGTGCAAATTTTCATTTTGCCAAAGCTTCCCATTTCCTGTTTAACATTGGGAGCCTCTCTAGTATCACAGCTCACCTGTGCAGTTTGGACATGGAATGGACACCGGCACAACTCTGCCAGCACAGGGGGCATTCTGGGGGCATTTTGATGCCCCCGGAATGCCCCCTGTGCCGGTGGAGTTGTTCTGACATCAGTTCCGCATCCGAACTCTGCATGTGAGGTGTCCGAGGGGGATTGAGCCGGTGTCCGTCCTGCGTCTGCCGGCGTGCGGCAAGTTACACTGGCATAAGTGCTCTTACACTGGGGGATCTACTGTTACACCAATGCAAGAGTTACACAGGATTGGGCTGAAACAGGGGCAAATGCACACCAAGCATATGGAACACTTGATTAGCCAGTGAATGGCTTTGTTTGGCTGCAATTAAAGTTGTACAATACCGTTTGCCTCCGCCTCCTAGGCTTTATGAAAACATAATCTCATTTTGTCCCCAGACATCATGAACTTAGATTTTTATCTTCAGTTTAAATAAGGAAACTAAATCTTCCAAAGAATCGAAAGATATCTACACTATCAGATTTATTTGTGCATGTTAATACAAAGGTGCCTTCATTTGCTCCCTTCTGCCTTCAATTTTAATCAATATTGGTTTGAAGGATTTTAACTGTGACACAGGAGCTTTATCTGTTATCTTCATATTTTATTCAAAGAGCTAAATGAGAATCCTTTGATGATGAAATACACGCTAGAAATGTAGCACTACATACCTCTGACTTTAATCAATCCCCAAAGACATATCTACCATACTAGATCAAACAAACAGCATTTTTGATTCAGGCTGAATCTAGTAAGACCTAACAACGAGCGTTTCCTTCTTTCCTTCTTGATGGGGTTCATAATAAGCAAATGGATAACCAGATGCTCTATTTTTTGTCTAGTTTCCAAGGCACAATCTCCTGCACACAGACACCCACATTTATTATTCCATCACTAGGCATATAAGACTCTGTTTGAGTGGGAATGGACATAGTTTCAGTTTTCCTACATAATTGTTGACACATTAAACATCTACATAAAACACCTGCAAATGAAAAGGGTTATTTTAAAATATAAATATAATTTGTTCAAGCATTGTATTTCCCTAACTACAATTTGGCGGGATGTTTTTACCCATGGGCAGCCCAATCCTGTTTAACAGGACACAGTGGCACAAATAAGGTACCTGCTGCATCCTAAGCAGGATTGGACCTGCCCCGGTGCAGCTGGAGGCCTCCTCTTCCTAGGATTTGTCCCTTTACCCCGAGTAGATCCCCAGCCAGCCCTATGGGTCTACTCGAATGTGCACCAGCTATATTGCTGGCGCACATTTGAGAGCCCTGTGTAATGGCAGCCAGGCCCAGGAAGGCCTCCAATGACCTCTCCCCCAGCCCAGGCCTGGCCATCCAATTCCCCCCCCCCCCGGAATACCCCGTCCCACTCTTCGGCACAGCTCCGGTTTTGGACTGGGGAGAGTTGTGCCGGCCTCGGCACTGGCGCCACTTACTCCCAGGTTGCCGCAAATGTGCTTTATGGCACGTTTGCAACACCCTAGACTGGCGTAGCGGTCACTCCATCAGTCGAAGAATAGACAGGATTGAGTTGATAGAGAAAGAGCTTTTCTGAGACTGCAATCCTATACCCACTTACCTGGAAGTAAGTCTTACTGAATAGTGAGACTTGCTTCTGAATCAACATGCATAGAATTGTGCTGTGAGTGGTAAATAATAATAATAATAATAATAATAATAATAATGATGATGATGATGATGATGATGATGTAATATTTATTTTAAAAAAATTAAAAAAAGGTTTTATTTGTCATGCTATATTACCATAAGCACAGATTAGAACAGGGCATTGACACATCAATAGTCGGTCAATGAGCCAGAAAAAACTAATAATCATTCCTGCCTTTGACATCATGATGCAATAGAAAAAAAGAAGCCACCACCTAATCAAAAGCATGTGAGGCTTCACAACTCATATAACAAGTGGCCAACTGACTGGTACATTCAGTGACCCAGTGTTCCATAGTGAACAACGTGTTGGATTTGGACTGATCAACTAGGTCCGGGTTAATCACTGACTTGTCTTGGGTAACCATTAAGAACATAAGAGCCCCGCTGGATCAGACCAAAGGCCCATCTAGTCCAGCTTCCTGTATCACACAGTGGCCCCACCAGATGCCTCAAGGAGCACACAAGACAACAAGATACCTGTGTCCAGTTGCCACTCCCTTGCACCTGGCACAGAGAAAACCTACTCCTACAAGCAGGAGGTTGTTTTTCCCCATCATGGCTTGTGACCTGTGATGGTCTTTTCCTCCATGAATCTATCCAAACCCCTTTTAAAGGCATCTAGGCCAGGTGTCATCACCACATCCTGTGGCAAGCAGTTCCTCAGATGAACTACATGCTGGGTTGACTTTAGTGGGACTATTGCATTGGGATATTTTTTTTAATGTCTTGCTCTCTCCTGTAAGAAGCAAATGGCGGATGGCTTGGAGAATTCCCATTGTCAATAGTAGGTACTGTGTATTTTCTGAGGAGTAAAGAAAGAGGGTTGATGTAAGATCATTGCATTATGCATTGAAACTAGTTTTATGACTCCCCGGACACTGCTATATCTCTGAAGTCATTGGGGACACTGAGCTCATTTTGATGTCATCAGCATGCTGGGGAAATCGTACTGAAGGAGTTGAAGACTTACTTTCCAATCCTAACTAAACTCCCCCACTGATGCAGCCGCATCAACGGAGCACACTCTGCATCCTGGGGGAGCAGTCCTGAAGGCCTCCTCAAGCCCTAGATTAAGGTTGTATATATGTTACAACTTGGGTGTTTAAATACTGCTATATACTACCAGTGATGTAGACTTGGGTCTATTGACTCGGACTTGAGTCAGACTCAAGTCGTGTCAATGACTTGACTCGGACTTGACTCGGCGATTGTAAAAGGCTTGAAAGACTCGACTCAAGACTTGAAGCCTTTTACGTCAAGTCGAATTTTATTCAGGTTTAAACCCATTCTCCCCATTAAATAGATAGGGACTCGCAACTCACAACCAAAGACTCGGGACTTGGGGGCAAAGACTGACTTTTGACGGAGTTAGAGATTTGATCCACATCCCTGCATACTACTATTCATAGACCAGCTGAGCAAGACCAAGCAGTTTTCTCCAGTTTATTAAAATTGAAATCATATAAGGTCTACCAGCATCACGTTTCCCCCTCTCTGAAACAGCTTTGAAAGAGAGACATGTTACAAGGGTATTTTCTTACCATTTTATCAGGTTTAGTACATTATACTCTGTATCAACAGGAGAAGACACTTTTTATGCAGGGAGCTAACTGTGTTTAAGCTATCATTATCGGTGTGCTGGAGGTATTTTCCTTTATGTCTCCATCCTGCTGTGCTTGTTACTGAATGGTGGACATTTTCTGGCACATACCAGCAAGACATGTTACAAAGCATGATATGAAAGCTGATCTTCAAATCTTGCATAAAAAAAACTCAGCTGAGAAAAATGAAACAATCAACTTGGCAATAAGAGGCAAAAAGGTGTCCATTTGTATGTTTTATAATGGTTACCAATTCTAACATGTCTACCAAGAGTTGTTGGGGGCTTTCTTCTGTTTTGAGCCCTCAAATAAACTTGTTCATTCAGAGAGCTGATGTTATTGGGTTTTGCAGCATTTCCAGAGCATAAATTGGCTTTAACTTAAGGCAGTGGCCATCTATTGCTCCTCTAGTCAATGAAATAATTTCATAAGAACTTAAGAAGAGCCCTGCTGGATCAGACCAAAGGCCCATCTAGTCCAGCTTCCTGTATCTCACAGTGGCCTCACCAGATGCCTCAGGGAGCACACAACATGAAACCTGAATTATGTTGCCACTCCCTTGCACTCAGCATACAGAGAAAACCTGTTTCTAAAACCAGGAGGTTGCTTATGGCTTGTAACTTGTGATGGACTTTTCCTCCATGAGTTTATCCAATCCCCTTTTAAAGGCATCTTTAACCACATCCTTCACCACATCCTTCACCACATCTTGTGGCAAGGAGTTCCACAGATTAATGACATGCTGAGTGGGGTCACGCTCCACCTGGTCCACTGCAATGCCTCTATCTAACATTGGCATGGCTACCAATCCTCCCCAGGAATTCTGCTTCCCTAGCCTAGAATTCCCCAACACCTCTGCCCCGAATCCCCAGCCTGGTTTTGCTGGAGCCTAAGAACATAAGAAGAGCCCTGCTGGATCAAGCCAAAGGCCCATCTAGTCCAGCTTCCTGTATCACACAGTGGCCCCACCAGATGCCTCAGGGAGCACACAAGACAACAAAATACCTGTGTCCAGTCGCCACTCCCTTGCACCTGGCACAGAGAAAACCTACTCCTACATCCAGGAGGTTGTTTTTCCCCATCATGGCTTGTAACCTGTGATGGACTTTTCCTCCATAAATCTGTCCAGTCCCCTTTTAAAGGCATCTAGGCCAGGTGCCATCACCACATCCTGTGGCAAGGAGTTCCACAGATGAATTACACGCTGGGTAAAGAAATATTTTCTTTTGTCTGTTTTGATACTCCCTCCACTCAATTTGAGTGGATGTCCCCTAGTTCTAGTGTTGTGTGACAGGGAAAAGAACTTCTCTCTATCCACTCTCTCCATCCCATGCATAATTTTATACGTCTCAATCATGTCCCCCCTCAGCCGCCTTTTTTCTAGACTGAAGAGCCGCAAACGCTGTAGCCTTTCCTCATAAGGGAGATGCCCCAGCCCACTAATCATTTTGGTCGCTCTCCTCTGCACCTTTTCCAGTTCCACTATATCCATTTTGAGATATACTCAATAGACTAGGACAGGTACACGTTGCCCTCTGCATCTCTTCCCTGCATACAGCTCAATTAACAGCACAACCTGCCTTCTATCCATCTTTTCCCCATACCTAGCAGACTATGCTAAGTAGGGTGTGAACCTGGTGGTTTTCCCCTGAGCTCCCTTAGGTTTGGTCCTCTTGACCGATTCAGCAAGAACTCCATGCCCTTTCTGTTTTATGTTTGGTTCTATGGTAGAACTGCCCTCTGCCACATATTCCTTTAAAGCCCCACTCAGAGGCTTGCAGCCCTCTGCAAGGTGATTGGACAGCTCAGCTGGGAATAAACTCCCCAACTCTCACTTAGGAATAGTGGCCCAGAATCCAGAGAATCCTACCAATTCCCTGCCCCTTCTCACTCACAGCTTCCCAGGCAAAACCTCAGAGGCTCCACACTCTCCCTCCTTGCTCTCTGCCCCTTTGAAGCTGTTCTGCTTCCCTCTTGCTCATCCTTGAGCCTTGCCTCTTGTGGAGATGTGGCACTTGACTTATGAGCAACAGCTCCTTCTCTAGTGTCTCCTTGCTACTCCTTTAGTAGATGCCATTGCCTCCCACCTTGCACTAAGTCCTTGGTCAGTTGCAATTACTGGTGGCTGTGTTGTTTACATGCGATTCGTCCCCCATTCCCTTTTTATTCTAAGTAATTCCCTTCATAGACGTGACACTATTGTTTTCCCACCAGTTTGGGCTCCAGGTCCCTTCTTTCCTGTCCCTTGTACAGTACTAATCTGAAGGGGGCATGCACCATAGATAACCATCAAGGTCCCTAGGCATGTGTTGTGCGCACACTTGTATAGGCTTGTACATGTACAGCTGGTACACATGTGGTACCAATGTACATTGTGCCACTTGATGACCAGCAGCTGAATGTCTGAACGAACTCTTGTTGTCTTGTGCTCCCTGAGGCATCTGGTGGGGCCACTGTGTGATACAGGAAGCTGGACTAGATGGGCTTTTGGCCTGATCCAGCAGGGCTCTTCTTATGTTCTTATGGACTCCATTGGGGAAAAATTTGAGAGTTTGTTTTGTTTCAAAAAAAAGTTTTTTTTGAGATGAAATGAAAGGTCTGTGAGATCTCAGCAGTGACAGCCCATTTGCACATGCAAGTCATCACTTGATGAAGTCATAATCAAATGACAAACCTGCATGTGTGAACTCGCCCTAGTGCAAGAAGCTGGCATCTCTGGGCTTCAAGACTCAATTCCTTTTCCAGGGAGGCCCACTTTGCTCCCTCTCTGCTGTCCTTCAGCCATGCCGCCAAAACGTTCCAGTGTCGATAGGTTCTCAACCCTACTTGATGACATATGTTTTATCCCTGCTCTTTTATTCCCGTTTTATTATCTCATTTCCTTTTTCAATATCTTTTGTTTTATCATTTTATTGATGCCTGCTGTTTTGATTGCATTTTTTTAATTAGCTGATATCTCCTTTTGTTTTTAATTATTCTGAGGTAAAACGGTCTTTCGGGTTAATTATTCTGTCGCTGTTACGTTTGGTTTTTTATTGTGTTTTGTAAGCTGCCTTGGGCAGTACTTTAATAATGGAACGGAAGGATATAAAAGTCCATAACAAATAAATGGAGAGAGGAAAGCCACAATTCCAAGTACAGCTCCTACTGAGTATGTAAGATTTCAGAGGAACTTCTGCATATAAATTGTTAGGGCTGTGCTGTACAACAAGTCCAACTTTTGGGAGCTACTGCCTTTAATAAAAATGCAATGTTTTGCTAGTGCAGGCTTTTTTCTATGAATAGAAGGATAATTGTGTTCATGCTGCAGGTCCTTACATGAGTGCAACTCTCCTTCCATTCACAGAAGGAGCCTCTGAGATGGGAGCACTAAGTTTGGATCCAAGCCATTCTGGCAGGGATATAAGAGATGCTGAAAGTACTGTCTGCTGCATTTTATCATCATGTCCCAACCTTACAATAAACCATGAAAGCACAAACATCAATCTCCCCTCTCTATTTAAAAAGATTTAAGGACAGCAATGTGAACAGCATCTAGAGTTACTTGAAACATGACGAGGTTTCCCCAGTATTGTGACATTGATTCATGGGATCGAGAGTAGGCATATCTGAGGTTTCCAAATGAGAGCAGTGGTCACGCGCAGGTTTGCCCACTTTCTTAAAAAAATAATAATACAGTAATATGAAATTAACGGGCTTTGCTCTTGTGCCTTTCACAGCCACCCAACATTGCAGAAATATAGCAGAGGGAGCCTTTTTCTGGTGTGGAGGAGAGATAAAGCAAATACAGGTGTATATGGGGAAGTTAGTACTCAAGGCTCAAAGGCTGCATTCCCTATGGACAATTTCTTGGAAACATATCCCATTGAGGTCAATGAGGCAGCTCTGCTCCTCTCAACTGCTTCCTCTTGGTCCGGTTATCTATCCCATCTCCCATTCACTGGCGTCACTAGAGGGGGGGCGGAGCTCTAAGCGCTGCTGAAATCAGAGCCTCCTTTACACAGACGAACAAAGCAGCCCCGCCCCCTCACCCTTGGAGCCTTTCGGGGAAGCGAAAGCAAGTGCAGGAGACTCCCTGCGCGTTGCTTTCGCTTCCCCGAAAGGCTCCAAGGGTGAGGGGGCGGGGCCGCTTTGTTCGTCTGTGTAAAGGAGGCTCTGATTTCAGCAGCACTTAGAGCTCCGCCCCCCCTCTAGTGACGCCAGTGCTCCCATTCACTGTGCAGCACAACTGAAGACCTATTTGCTACAACAGGACCACTCTGAGGAATTTTATCAGGGGGTACAAAGTTTCTTTTGGGTCCCTTCCCTTCATCTGAATTTGGGTTCACAGAAGCCCTGTGCTACAATATGCTTGATGATAACAGCACCAGGGAGGAAGGGAAGGGGTGGGAAATGTTATGCCTACCTTGCGTCTCACCACCACTTTGAGAGATTTACAGCGCAATCCTGTGTAACCATGCACTGGTGTAACAGCAGATGCACCGGTATAAGTGCACTTATACTGACATAAGTGCACTTACACTGGTGCATTTATTGTTACACCAGTGCAAGGTTACACAGGATTGTGCTGTTAAAGTTGCACATCTGTCATCCACATTGCATAGCAGCAAAGGAACGGAGGCGGAGGAAGGGATGGGGCAGGGGCAGCCCCTCAGGCAGCCCACAGGGGGGGCAACAAAGTGGCCTGGGAGCATTAATTGCACCGGGGAGGCGGCCCAAAAATGGCCGCACTGCGCGGAGGATTGGCCCACTCGCTTGCCCGGGCTCCTTGGAGATGAAAAATAGCAAAAAAATGCCGGGGACGGGGATGCAACCAGTGGGGGTGGGGCTTCTGATGTTCCACACAGGGGGCACCGGAAAGGCTAGCTATGTCTCTGATCCATACCTGTTTCCCTACCACCATCAAAATTACGGACATATAAAATGAAATGTCGATCCTTTGGCTGTATTCGTTTTTCAGCTTTGTTGGGCTTGGTGTTCTGGGGAACTCGTGAGCAAGATGACTAGGGCAAGTCTACCTTCGATGGCTATATGTGGCAGGGGCTCGCTCTCCAGTCTGGCGAGGGGAGGAGAGAAGCTTACCTCCAAGATGAGTTTGGTTGCCAAACTCAAACAAGATGAGTTTGTTTAAGATGGCCTTGGAAGTTACCTGAGGAAGGGGGTTGAGCCCATCTTATTCCTCCTCTCAGGTCGGCCTGGATCAGGTCATGGGCTCGTGGCAGCAATCTGACCAGAGCCTACCTGTCGGCCCTCATGATCGGCCGCTGGGGTCTTTTTATAGCCCTCGGTCCCTGTGTTTCCTGCCCTTCCTGTCCCCACCCTTTCAAGTTCCACCCTTACCTGTCTGGTCTGGCTGAAGCCCAAGGTCCTGCCCCTTGGCCCCTCCCCTAATCCTACCGTGTCCCATTGCCTTCCTCCCTGGGAGCCTGGTTCCACAAGGACATGCCTCCCAAGCTCCTGTGGCGAGCCCCCACTATGGACTTGGCCACTCCCAGTGACAGCATCCTGCTGCTCTCCCTGATCGGCAGTCAGTTGCAGGCTCCACTCCTCGGGCACGCGCCCTGACGCTGACTCCGGCTTGAGCATTGTCCTGCAGTCGTGTGACCTGTAGCAGCAGAGGCGACAGGGGGAAGCCGCTACAAGGAAGAGATTTGGCCTTGGCCCCGTACTTGGCCTCTCCCCGGGGTTCCAGGGTCTTCCAGTGGCCAGGGTGCCTACTCCTGGCGGTTTCACAGCTGAGGGAGGCGGAAACCCCAGTCCCTCTGGGTCGGGGTTGGGCGTTTCCTCCATCGTGATCCATTGAGAGGAAGCCTCTGGACGGCCGGTTGATCCTTCGATCCCTTCCTTGGGGATCGCTTTGGGAGCAGCCTTGGGATCCAGCTGGTTGGTGAATATAGGCTGGCTCGGACAAGCTTCTAATGCTAGAAGCACTAGAGAGGTGCATTTTTTCTCCTTCTAGCTTGTTAGGGTCATGTTAGTTTTTCACCTTCTAGCATGCTCACCACAGTCACAATCTTTCCTTCAAGCTCAAAGCTATTAAATATGGCGGCCTCAAGCTGTTCGGCTGCAAAGGAGCTTGGGAGATGCAGTTTGAGGGACAAAGAAATAAGAGAGGTATTTTGGCTGGGGCTTCAAAACAGCTAAGGTGGCTTTCAACATAGGGTTACCATATTTTGCGGGACCCAAACCAGGACCCCCCTATTTTTTCCTCCCCACCAATTTTTTTTTTTTTAAATAAAATTTTCTGGCTGTGTCTCTGCTGTCTTTTTTTTTTTTTGTATTTTCACGCCATTTTTGCTTGCCTTTTTTGCAGTTCCTCCCATGGCGCTGCTGCTGTCATCCTCGTCGACTGCCATGCCATACCGTGCCCCCCACCACTGATGCCGCCATCCACGACTCCTCCTGGGCTGAATGCTTCGGCTGGGAAATGGGCAAGGCCAAAGCACTCAGCCGCGCTGTGTGCATAGCATGGCTGGATGCTTCGGCCTCGCCCGATTCTCAGCTGGGAACCGGGCAAGGCCAAAGCATCCAGCTGTGCCATGCGCATGGCGCGGCTTGGCACTTTGGCCTAACCCAATTCCCAGCTGGGAACTGGGCAACGTTGAAGCATCCAGCCGCTCCATGCACATGCACAGCTGGGTGCTTTGGACTCCCCCGTTTCCTGGCTGTGACTTCACAACGCATGAAGAGGCCTGGTCGCAGCGGCAAGACTCCGGGATGCTGCCATATGCCCCGGGACAGGACCCCAAAATCCGGGTCTGTCCCAGCCATTCCGGACATATGGTGAGCCTATTTCAACAACACTTTGTCATCATCAGATTCCCCATCTCTTTTAAATAAGTACTTACAGCCACGAAAGCATCATGTTAGTTCGACGCCATTTTCGCTTCCACTTTTAAATGAACCATGCTAGAAGCATGCTAGAGTTATGCTAGCGATGTCACATTCAGCTGTTTTCTAGCTGAAAAACAAATGCAGCCTTTGTTAGTGCCTTATGGTCTTGATAATGGCAGAACATAACATAGCAAAGCTTTACGAGTCAAATATTATGATGAGATTTGTTCCACCCACCCCCAAACATCTTATCGGTATTTATAGAGGATCCCATTGTACTAAAAGGATTGCTTCTAACATCACTGTATTCTAACCTTTATGTTCCTGGCAAAGAGGATAATTTCTGTCTTTATTTACAAAATTGTTCTGTCGAAAGTAAGGAGCCTATTGTAGGGGCAACTCTGCAAGGACATAGTCAGCTGAAAGACTGCAATGACAATGAATCTGTCAGCACTGGGTGTCATTACCAAGACCTGCTTTCAAACAGATTATAAAAAAGTGACATATTTTTATTGTTTAGTGGTATTTCCAATAACTTGTTTTATTGGAGCTATAACTTAAAAGCTTTGTTCACATCTGCGAACCTTAACACTTATTGGTCGGATCAGACAAAATGCATTTTGATGTTAGGCAGAGGAGCAGAGCCAGTAAAACGCTGGCAACCTCTGGTGATACTTTGGCAACAGTTTGCATACAACCTCTTTAGAGTGGAGTAAATGTTCAAGGCTGCATAAGAATAAAATTGTTCTCTTTTCTGTTAAAGATGAATTGGGACACTAATCATTGATTTCAATGGGACAGTTGGGCACATGCTTCACATTAAACCAATGAGACTTAGAAGTACCTAATTTTGGCAAGATTGTGTCTTTAAAGAGTGAAGACTTGTGCTTGTGTTATATGAACACAAAAAGCACCCTGCTGGCTTTGACCGTCTTAGCATCCTTTTTCAAACTGTAGCTAGCAAAATGACTCTGGAAAGTTGGCCAGCAGCATACAAAGGCAACATCCCTTCCCTGCTGTTTGTCCCCAGCTCTTTGTATTCAGAGGTATACTGCCTAGGGAAATGGAGGTTTCATTTAGTTCTGATGTCCTATATATAATCATAACAATATGATGACTGCATGTGGACAAAGGCTGCTTCAAATAACTTACATAAGAGTGGTCACCGTGGCCAGAGCCTCTTGTGTAAGGGTTACTATTCCCCCCCCCCCACGCCCTGCACTTGAGCCTGTAAAAGCAGCCTGATGTGCAAATATGGAGTAGGAGAGATGGTTACTCCATACTAGGAAAAGCTTCACCTGCTCAATTGCTACTGTTAAAGGGGAAGTAGGCTGGGGGAGTTTGCTAAAGGTGCAGGGATAGGTCTAGTAAAAACAAGAGTTTTTATTTTAGAATCAGGTTCTCTGAAGTTGCTCCCCCCCCCCGCCATTTTTTACCTTTATCTAAAATTGGGAGAAGAACTAGCCAATAAGGTTCTTGTTATGGCTGCAAACATCACTGTCAGCACAATCCTGTGTAACCTTGCACCTGTGTAACAGTAGATGCACTAGTGTAACAGCAGGTGCACCGGTGTAAGTGCAATTACACTGGCATAAGTGCACTTACACCGGTGCATCTGCTGTTACACCAGTGCAAGGTTACACAGGATTGCGCTGTGTGTCTGGGGCTTTTATGAACTGAGTATAAGATTGGTCAGCTCTCTGATGTTTACAACAGCATTTGGTTGCTGAACGGGCATTAAGAGTAGACAAAAACTGCAATAAGGATAGTTTTTGCTTTAAGCACCTAAGTGGTCAAATAGCAGTAGAGCTTTAGATACCGTATTTCTTCGAGTCTAAGGCGCCATCAATTCTAAGGCGCACCTTTACTTTCAGTACTACCAGCAGGGGGAAAAAATCCATCGATTGTAAGACTCACCTCCCTTCATTGAATCTACCCGCTCAGCACCAACTCTCCCCAGCATGTCTCCTGCAGCTGAGGATGACTCCTGCAGCTGAGGATGACTGAGTGCACTGCATAGCATTTCTGGCCCTGCCAGAAAGTGCAATTTCCTTCGTTACCTGGGCTTGGGGGAGCTTCAGGGAGGCCTGTGCAACTCTCTGCAGGCCTCCCTGATCTTCAGTTCGGCAAAAAACAGCTATTTTTGGCCATTTCTGGTTTTTGCGAAAACCAGAAATGGCTGAAAATCACTGGTTTTTGCCGAACTGAAGATCAGGGAGGCCTGCAGAGGGTCGCGCAGGTCTCCCTGAAGCTCCCCCAAGCCCCAGTAAGTAAGAAGATAGCATTTTGGGGTGCTTTTTGGAGACCGATTCTAAGACGCACCCCACCCATTTTTTGAAATGCTTAATTGGGAAAAAACATGCGTCTTAGAATTGAAGAAATACAGTATTACCTCCCTTTGTAATAGCTACCTGTTGCTCTTATATTTTCTTGATTTGAGGATTTGTTGGGACTGGGGGGGGGTTGCTTCTTAGTTTTTTTTTACTCCCCCCCTATTCTAAGAATTATCTTTCCTCATGTGTTGGCTGTTGAACTTGAATTACTTATTTAGGCTCCACAGGTGTTGGTTATTAGTTGGGTTTCCTACAGTTCCCTAGCAAGACTCTTACAGCAAGCCTGCGACAGGGATGCTCCTATTCAGGGGAGGCTGTGCTAAGTGAAATATTATATATGAAGCTGCATGGTCTAGCTTAGTATGCTAGTTTAGTATTATCTATGGTTAGGCTTACCATTCGTCCCGGAAAACCCCTGGACTGTCCCGGTTTCCGGGCTCCGGTCCTGGGTCAGTCCCGGGCTTTCTGGGCCCACTGAAGCTGCCGCTTTTAAAACGGGCGCTTTTTTGGGTGGCGCCATCTTGGATCTCGTGAAATCTTGCGAGATCCAAGAATGTTCTCCCCATGTCTGTGTGGGTTTTCTCTGACCCGGAAAGCTCACGTTTATTTCACTGTTTAATATTAGTAGTGTTCTGGGTCTTTATTTAGAAGTTTGGAGATATTTTTGTGACCAGAAATATGCCATAAACTCTTGTTTACTTGTATCGATTAGCCTATGGTAAAACTGGTTTTGTTATGTCATTTCGCTTAACGTTGCAGTTTCCAAGAACCTATCAGCAACATTAAGCGAGGACTTAAAGTTTTAAGTCTGTGGTGTAGATATGCCCTCAATGTGACAGTTGTCCTTTGGTCCAGCTCAGGCAATGCTGTCTGAGCAGCCACAGCTCCTATACAGTTAGGACTTGAGTGTGCATGCCTGCCTCCCACTGTCCCACTCTTTTGTCTATTGTGGGGAAGGGGGTGTCATCTGAATCATTCCTCCACATGTGATTTAAATCCTACTCCAAAGTACTATTCAAATCATGTGGGGATGCAGTTCGGAGGAACTACTGCCCACACGATTAGATGGTAGGGTTCCCACATGCCAAGAGAGGGACAGGGGCTGGTCAGAGTTGGTCATACAAACAATTAAGTATGGTGGTGTTCGCTCTGATGATGCTTCTCTGGCTAAAAGAGGCTGGCTTGCTAGCCCCCTGATTGCAATGTGCAAAGGGAGCACCTGGCTTGGCTGGTGCTCCCAATGTGGTCCTGCTGTCTCGACCCTTCTGGGTTGGTCATGATAGACTGATTTGGTCTAAGACCTAGTTGAGTATTTGCCAGATGGCACGCCGTGGGGATACTTAGGGTAAATAGACGGCTTTACCGTTCACCCAATCTTAGTGCCCGCATGATTGGGGGGAGGTTTTAGAGCCCAGCTGCACTTATTGTTATGTGTTTAATAATTAAGGTGGCCCAGTCTTCCAACAGCCTCTCTCTGTGTGTGGTCTTTTGGGGTGGGGGGTACCTGGGTAATTTGTTTTCTCTCCCTCAAACAATATGAATCTCTGAGAGCCCCATTAGTTCTGGAAATATTTAGTTTGGAACACTGGAAATATTGTTTAGTTTGTTTTTAATTAGTATTATACAGCATATGCAGTGGCTTCTTGAATGACAGACTGCTGAACCATTATGCTAGTCAGGCCATTCAACAATACTCTAAACAGAGATGCTTGTCAGAGAATCCTGAGGGAATTGCAATCTAGTTTGAGTACCTTCAGTTCTATGAATGTCCTTGGCTTGAGTAGCTGTGCTGAGGGGGAAGAAGAAAAAATGCTTGTTTGTCCCAATGAAATGTCTGTGAAAGTGTTAGTTTGAGAGATGGTGATTGTTATTGTTCCAGCAAGGATGAGCTGGGGTTTGCTTTTGAGTGCCATAAGTACGGTTGGCTAATGACTATAAATACCTCAGGATGCTTTCTGTGGCATGTCGTTGTGGAACTTCATCTTTAAGAGCCCTACTGACCAAAGCGGAAAGGTTTAGCAGATCAAACGGTTCCATGACCACCTATCCCTGGAGCACTTTGTATCTAGGTACAGGCTGACTGAATGCTCCAAAGCACTCCGCATCAGATGACTATTGTTACCTTGTTACAATTTGTGAGACTACAATTATTCCCATTTGACATTTTTTGTTTGTTTTGCACACATTTTTTTACATATTGAAGAAAGTATTTAAAAATTATATATTGAAGAACAATACTGATTCACTTGTTGAGCTAGGAATGTTGCACACCCTACATTTTGGCAAACTAAAATATGCCACTGTGAGTACGTTTTACAGCCAATCACAGTTTTGCAATGAATGTACCTGTAGGAATATTTAGCTGAATATAATAGAATATAGAGTACAATAAAAGAAATAAAAGACCTGGCACTGTGTGTGTCCCTGCAAGGATGAGCGCTGTGTGTGTGTGTGTGTGTGTGTGTGTGTGTGTGTATACCGAAGAGGAACATAGAGCATCTGTATGCCTTCTCTGTACACCTGTACAGGGCCTTCTCAGTAGTGGCACCAACCCTATGGAATTCCCTCCCCTTTGACTTACGAACTGCTCCCTCCTTGGACACTTTCCGGCGAGGCCTAAAAACCTTCTTGTTCAAAGAAGCCTTCTGAGCCCCTGCCTTTTTAAACATCTCGTTGGTACAGGTGGGGGTGCTGCTGTTTTTATGCTCTTGTTTTAATTGTAGCCATGATCTTTTTTAATCGATTTTTAGACACTGTTTTTATTAATTTTCATTAATTGTTTTTTACTGTTTTAAAATGTGATTATTTCTATATTGTATTTTTTGTATGTATTTTCTTTTTTTGTTCTTTATTAGCCGCCTTGGGTTCCTTTGGGGAGAAAGGCGGGATAAAAATACTGTAAATAAATAAAATAAATAAATACGCGTAAGAAGTGCTTGGGTGCTGAAGGGCACATGTCATTGAAGAGTGAACCACTAAGTGCTGGGGAAGAAGCCAGGCTTGTCCTCTTTACAATACCATCTTCAAGTGGAGGGCTTTCTTTCCCTGCAGGAATGAAAGGCAACCATACAAATACAGGAGAAAGTAATGGGGCTGTACTTCAGGGTACCACTGAGGATAGGGGTGAAACCTGCTCCTGTCCCCTAGGGAGCTCAGCCACAAAGAATCAAGCCAGCTTAATTCTGAGGCAGATATACTGGTTTCTGTTTCTTTTTATAGTGGACAGAAAGTTGGATAGTGGACAGAAAGTTGGGAACCGGCATTTCATGGTGTAAGAGAAGTTCATCACATCTTCCTATTAGGATATAAACAAGGGAGTAGAGCATCCAGTAATGTGGGAAGGAAATGCAAAATATTCTGTGCATCAGAACTGAAATGCTTTAATGTAAGAAGTTCTTATCCTGTCCTTCTGCCCTTACAGGGGTCACAACAATAACAATTATTATTTCAATCTATATCTGGCACTATCCCATGGGACCAGAGTGGGTTACAATATTTTCCTGTATGCTCTTCTCCTCCTCCCTGGAGGCAGTTGGTATTTCGGGGTGGGGGGCAGAAGCACAGTCTAGCTTATTGGAACCTGTACTACATTCATCTTTGCATGTTTTTATTAGACATCCCACCTCTCCTCTGCTGGGGAACTGCTGAGCCTCTGCCACAGTGCCAATCAGTCCCATTCTTTGGAAATGTCAATAGCCGAAATGTTAACACTTCAAATCTATATCCTGCATAAGCAGGGAATGTTTGACATTCATTTTCTGCGGTGTCCAGGTTAGCAATACTTAGGAATTCAAACTTCAGAGAACATATAAACACTACACTGTGCTGTATATAAACAGCATGAAAAGAAATGCTGCAGCACTTCCTAGAAAAGGCTGTTTAGGAGCTGCTGGGTGCCAAAATTAAAAATGGATGACATTTGTTAGACATGTGGGCAGAAAATGAAAAGCAGAAAACTGTTGACTGCTCTATCAGAGCCCCAATCTTAGGCTTGTATATTACCTGTGAAAAAGCCATGACCTTCACTTTCAATGTTTTGTTGACTTTTAAAAACATAATGGATATTGTGAAAATACCATTTTAAGCAAGAAGTATATAATTAATCATATCAATATATACTGTTACAGTGCAATCCTGTCTACAATTAGACCGCTGGAGCAATTGCTCCGCCGGTCTATGGTGTCGCAAGCGTGCAGCAAAGCACGCTTGTGGCACCCGATGAGTAAGCGGCACCAGCAGCCGCTCCTCTGGCGCAGCAGGATGGATCGCTGCTGTGGCAGAGTCCCCTTGATGTGGTAGTGGGTGGGTTGGGAGGGGGCATTCCAGGGAGGGCATATTGGTCTGCTGGACCCAGAAGGGGGAGGGATTGGCGGTGGTGTGCTCTGCGAATCCTATCCCCCTTCCTGTGCCTGGCCAGGCTCGAATGTGTGCCAGCAAAATAGCTGGCACACATTTGAGTAGACCCATTTGGGAAGCTGAGGTTCTACTTGGGGTAAGGGGATGAATGTCCCTTTACCCTGATGAGGCCTCCGGCTGTGCTGGCACAGGTCCCATCCTGCGCAGGATGCGGCAGGTGCCTTATTTGCAATGCTATGTCCTGCTAGACCAGGGGTTCTCAACCCTTTCCCAACAGAGTACCACCTCCAGAGCCACTCTCCTGCTGTGTACCACCAGAAGTGACTGGTGATGACATCATCAGCAGTTACTTCTGGGTTTTCAGGTTTTTGGAGGCCAGAAAACGCAGCTAGGAGGCTCTGGGCAGGTGGGTGGACCCTTCTCAGCGTTCCTGAGAGGCTTGGCCAAAGGCAGGAGCCTCTCGGGAGCGAAAACGCGCCACTGAAAGCACTGCATCGGTGCAGGATTTCCAGCGGTCCGATGGTCCAGTACCGCCAGCAGTCGGCCAAACTACCACTGGTGGTATTAGTACCACTGGTTGAGAACCCCTGTGCTAGACGGCATTGTGCTGTTAATTGCATAAAGTACACAACGTATAAGACAATAATAAACATATTGACAATTAATATAGAATGGATATTGGCGAGCTCCGACACGCCCCCTCGAGCTCCAAAACGGACCTAAAATTTAGGTCAACCAAAAAGGTGGTTCTAAATTCGAGGAGACCCATAGGCGCCATTTTACCTTACCCACTCCAGCCCTCTCCCGAAAATTTCAAACACCCCACTCCCGAGTTGGGCCCGAGTTAGGCCGGAATAGCAGCAGCAATGTCTGGATACGGCCGAAGATAGGCACCCAATCAGCACCCAGCAGCATCCATATATATATGATAGCTTCCTGCTTACCAATGTGTTCTATGATTTCTGCCTGCAATGTGTTCTCTGATATGATAGCTGCCTGCTTACCAATGTGTTCTATGATTTCTGCCTGCAATGTGTTCTCTGATATATGATAGCTGCCTGCTTACCAATGTGTTCTATAATTTCTGCCTGTTGCCATGTGAGCAGAAAACTCTATGTTTGCGTAAATGTGACTTGCCTGTAGATAACAGCTTTTTCACTCTCTCTCACCCTTGCCCCCACAGGGTCAGCAGACAGGTGAGCAGCAGCGTCACTGCAGGGGGGGCGGAGCTCCAAGTTCTGTCAGGCTCTGACCCTCTGTTACACGATGGGAGAAAGCGGCCCCGCCCCCTCGCCTTTGGAGCCATTCCGGCCAATGAAAGCAAGTGCTTTCATCGACAAGAATGGCTCCAAAGGTGAGGGGGCGGGGCCGCTTTCTCCCGTCGTGTAATGGAGGGTCAGAGCCTGACGAAACTTGGAGCTCTGCCCCCCCTTCAGTGACGCTGCTGCAGGTGAGTGTTGATTGCCTTGTCCTGTTTGTAACTCTACAGTTGTGTTGTTTTCTCTCTGTTTGACCTTTGTCCCTTGCAGGATCATGTTCTCCTTACGTCCAGGTAAGCACCTCACACTGTGCCATGAGTATCGCCCTTACCAGCTGTGTTTTCTGTTCTGTCCCTGCAGGCTTTTGCTACCTACACACTGGTTGGTCTTCAAAGGCTATCGCAACCAAACACCTGCTGGCATTTAACTCCCCCTTTGTTTTTGTCTCACCAGGAACGTCCTCTGCCACCTACCTTCCTGGGAGCACCCCAGGGGCTGCAGGGAGGGAGCCCCCCGTTCACCTGCCTCGATGCTGCCAGAGGCCAAGGAGCCAGGCCTGCTATCTTCCACAGCTGCTGCTGCTGCTGCTGCTCCACCTCCCTGGCTCTCCCCTTGCCATTGTGCAGGCTGCAGTTCCACAGGGGAAGAGCCCATGCCTCCAGGTCCCGGGGCTACTGCTTTCAGATCGGCTGCTGGACCTGTGACCACCCCATGGCAGCCTTGCCTGGGCAACTCTGCTTTGGTTCCAGAACAATAAAAACGCCCCATGGGCAGAGAGCCCCCTTGAGACACATGTGCACAACGTTACACAAGCATTGCCCTCCACACATAGACAGCCCCCAGCAGTCAAGCCCTTGCACGAATCCCATCCAGGGACTGCCAATACCTTCCCAGGGAGAACACAGCAGGAGGGCAGCTAGACCCCCAAGCCATGGAGGGGGGAGTTGGGGGCCCCCAGGCAGGCAAACAGTGAAAGCCATTATGGCGCCCGTTGCGGGACCGCTCGCGCCCGTTTGGCAACCGGGCCGCCATTGTGTCCGGGTGCCCTGTGGCACTTGGGACACTCGTCACACCCGCCCTATGACCATCATGGCGACAAACTGGAAGCAGGCAGGCTCCCGCGTCTCGGCACGTCTCTTGCGCATGCACCACACCCCTCTCGCACCCGTCAGTGTTCATCGACTACAGCTGCTGCAGCATCTGTAGCAGCCTGGTTGCTAGGGACTCGCACGTAGGCACCGGCAGTCGGCGACCAGGCTGCTAAGGACACGGGCCAGCAGCCGGCGCCTGCGGCCAAGCCCCTAGCAACCAGGCTGCTACAGACGCTGCAGCAGCTATAGTCAATGAACACTGACGAGCGTGAGAGGGGTTCGGCGCCTGCGCGAGATGGACGTCGAGCCGCAGGAGCCGGCAGCTGGCACCTGCGGCCGCGCCCATAGCAACCGGGCTGCTATGGAAGCGGACCGGCAGCCGGCGCCGGCGCCTGAGCCCTTGACTACCGGGTCATGACAGGTGCTGCAGCAGCTGCAGTCGATCAACACTGACGAGTGAGGGAAGGGTGTGGCACATGTGCGAAATGGACGCTGAGCCGCGGGAGCCTGCCTGCCTCGGAGGTAAGTTTTGCCTTGATCCTGGGCTGGTGCTGGGCCAGAGATATTCTGGCCAACCTAACTCAGGCATAGCAGCGGCCTAGCTTAGGCCAAAGTTAGGCCAGAATAGCCGGAGAAGTTGGGTTGGAATGAGTCCTAAAAACTTTTACAAAATGTCCAGACCCTTGAAAGACCAATAAAGAGCACATACACACTGTTAAAAGTCTCAAAAGTGCCAATACAATTTTTTTAAGGTTAAAAAAGATCCGACGTTTCATCCTCTCCTGAGGACTTTGTCTAGGAAGCACAGCAGAGCAGCTATACAGATGTAAATAACCTGTGAAGAGAAAGGGTTAGCATTTAAAGGAAGGAAAGCAGCCGTTTAACAGTGACCGTTTAACCATGAAACAAGAGCAAATGTTACGTAACCCCAAGGATCCCAGACCCCCACTTTCCAACCCAGGAATTTACGAGATTCCATGTGAATGTGAGACATTTTACATCAGTACCACCAAAAGATCAATCAAAACAAGGGTGACAGAATATGAGAGAGCAACTAGATTGGAACAGGAAGATAAATCTGCTCTGGCTCAACAAGCAGTAAAAACAGGACACAGGATTTTATTTGAAAACACGAGGAGTTTATTTAACGAAGCAAATTATAGAAAGAGATTAAACTTAGAAGCTATTGCCATAACTCAAAGGAAACATCAAATTCTTCTTAACATGCAGCAAGAACTGTCATTCATCAATAAGATCTGCTCTCCAATCTTAAACAGAACAAAGAACACTGAGGCTCCTTGATTGTATTTTTTGCTTGGAAGGTCATCTCAGGCTTGGAAGGTCATCTCAGGCTTGGAAGGTCATCTCAGGCTATCTCCGTTGACAATGCTTTCGATGCTAAAACGGTCGCTTTCCTTTACTCAGAATCAATCCCCATTGTGTTCAGTGGGGCTTGCTTCAATCTGAGTAACATGCCTAGGATTGTGCTCTAAGGGTTTAACAAACTACACCTGCCCACATTCCTTCTCCTAAAGGTCTAGCACTCTGTCCTGGTTGGCAGAGGCATCACTCTGGTAGGGGCGGTACTGTAAGTTGCGCCCCGTCCTAGTCCCGTTTACCAAGCCGGCAGGAGGCGGCCCCGCCCCCTCACCATCGGAGCCATTCCGTGCGGAGAAAGCAGCAGGTAAGAAACTCTCTGCCCGTTGCTTTCTCCGCATGGGAATGGCTCCGACAGTGAGGGGGCGGGGCCGCCTCCTGCCGGCTTGGTAAACGGGACTAGGACGGAGCATAACCTACGGTACCACCCCTACCGGAGCAACACCTCTGCCGTTTGGAGATCTGGTAAGCCTAGTGTTGGGGGTCAGCCAGGCAGAGCACTGGCCAAGGGCCCATGCTTGTCAGAGGGCCCACCTGGACAGGCACACCTGAAGCCTCAGTACTGGTGGTAGTGGTAGCACCCAGTACATCATCAGGGAGAGGGCAGTGAATGTAGGACTTTGCTTTAGGGCCCCCACCATCTTGGTGCTGGTACCATTCCTCTCTAAACAACCCAACAGAAACACTATAGATCGCCCCCTTCCTCCAAGGTGAGCCCGGGTGTTTGCGTGGCCCTTAATGGGACTAGGATGCAGCGGACGGTCCTATAGGCATCTTAGGCAGGATTGGACTGCCCGTGAGTGTTTGATTTGAATGCAAGTATAGGAACAGACCACAAAATCTCATCAGGGGAGGGGGATGCTGAATTTTCAAGTTTTGCAATGTTTGTATCCCTTTGAAAAGACTGAAATCACTTTCAAAAGCTGGTGGGTATTTTATTCCAATGCAAGCTTATAAGAACAGCCACTTATAAATGATCTGTGTATAAGCTAAGCATGGAGAAAAATAAAATTGCCACTAGCATTTACGATTAACTTCAGGAGATATTTCTTTCATTAAAAAAGGGCTCAGATCTTGTCAAATGAAGAATTTAGCTTCCTATTTTTTAAAAACATATCTCTCTCCCCCACACACTTTTTCAAACAAAGGGGTGAAGACCTTGCCAAATAGAGAATTCAGTATTCTCCATTCTGGCGCTTCTAAAGAAAGAGATTTCATAGTGGGCTTTTTATTTAGTTCCATTCTTATTAAAGCAGCTCACACACAGCACAAATCAGGATGGAGTGATAAAATTATTTTTGTGATAATGTTTGCACCTCTTTCTAAGGCAAGAGATCATTATAGGCATAGCCTGCAATCCTAGGCACGCTTACTTGCAGCCCAATTCAATGTAAATTCCTGCGTGGCGGCAGTGGTGCCACAGGCACCAAAGACGACGATGTCACGATGGCAGTGGCCACTGCCACCGCTGAAGATGACGACGTTGGCGTCGGTGGCGAAGATGACAACGATGGCGTCGGTGGCGAAGATGACGACGATGGCAGCCGCAGCTGGTGGCGAAGGTGGCGTCGGCGTCAGAATGGTGGGAATGGCAGCAGAGGCGGAACAGGTAAGGAAATTAATTAAGCAAAAATAAATAAATAAATAATTCGGGCACCCTTTGAACGGCAACTGGGCGCTTTTTCTTTGCATGATTTTTGCTGGCACTCGTCAATATAAGACCTCCCTGAAAATAAGACCTAGCGTGGCTGAGCCTCCATTGTAAACATGGGCTTTAATTAACCACTGCATGAGCTAGGCGCTAAATAACAGTACTGCACCTCTCCCATTTCCGTGCTTATCATGGCCATGTGACCTCCTTGATTGACATTAGTGATGCTGGAAACGGGAGGTACCACAGCATGGCTAGAGTGTGAAACAAGGGATTCAGAAAGTACATTTCAAGGGGTGAAACCCACCTTCATAAAATCTGAGAAACACTGGTCCAAGGCTGCCATTCTAAACACACTTTCCAGGGAGTAAGCCCCACTGAACGCAATGGACATGCATTGTAACTCCATGTTAACTGCAGTGGTTCACACCCATCTCTTGTTACTCTAACCTTTCCTTCCTTTGTTTCCACCACCATTAAATAAAAATAGCATGTGTCACAATCTGACAGTAATGTGCTATTTGTGGTGGGGAGGGGAGGTCAGTAGAAACTGCTTGCTTAGCTTCCTTCCTTCTTTCCCCAGTGCCATGAAGTGGACTTTTTTTATATGGCTGCCTCTAATAAACCAAACCCTTCCTTGCTTATCCTGTCCATGCCACAGCAGGATTGTGCTGTAAATCTTGCTGAATCTCTTGCGTGATTCAGTTTTCAGTGGAGGAAAACTTTTTTTATAGAGGAAAGTCCATCACAGTTTACAAACCATGATGGGGATAAGCAACCTCCTGGTTGTAGGAGTAGGTTTTCTCTGTGCCAGGTGCCAGTTGCGTCGCTCCGGTAGGGGTGTGGCCGTAAGTATCGCTCCGTCCTCCTGCTCGCTCGGTAAAGGGTCTAGGACGGAGCGATACTTACGGCCCCGCCCCTACCGGAGCGACGCCACTGCCAGGTGCAAGGGAGTAGCGACAGGATACAGGTATCTTGTTATCTTGTGTGCTCCCTGAGGCATCTGGTGGGGCCACTGTGTGATACAGGAAGCTGGACTAGATGGGCCTTTGGCCTGATCCAGCAGGGCTCTTCTTAGGTTCTTATGTTCAGTCCAGCTTCCTGTACACGCTCAGCAATCTTCCCTGTGACATATCTTTTTTGTCCTGGCTCTTTTTTCTCCAAGTAGCAGCAGAACATGTATTCTGGCTCACCCCAAATTATATAAGAAAACACTGACCCTTCACCCAGACTACCCAATTAGATGACCAGGTTTACGTTTCATTTCTCCACAGCAGTATTTTTAGCTTACCATGTCCCTTTATTTTCTGACCATTGCATTTGGTTTCTGTATCCTGGGATGACCCTTTAACCTCTGTGCCTATTGCTCAACTGAAACTAACAAGAACTTTTATTTCTCTTCATGCCGCCATCACCCTGGATACAAAATGGAAGGAGGTACATTTCTTCACATGATAGATCTGGTCATAGATAGGTAGGTCATAGATCTGTCTATTTTGCATACATTGATCTGCAAAGCACCATGATATATATTGTCAATGGCACAATATAAGTAATAGCCTCTGTTGGCTGTGTAACAGTGCCAACTAGTAGTAAGTGCGGTGGCTATTTCGTAACAGCTGTCACTTAAAAGGTATGCTGTTACCAACCCACATCCATAAAACCACAAGTGAAATAATAAGTGAGCTCTAATTATAATTGGGCTGATGCGCTTGTAATAGCAACAAGCTACACTTGACATTTGGAAAAAGATCATGCCGGTTTTGGGCTTAACCTTGCAGGATATCTACTTATCAGCTGCTGCCTATAAGTTACACAACACAAACTGAGCAATGGAGAAGGCTTAAGTCTTCATACTCAGTATGTGTTACATGG
The DNA here is from genome assembly GCA_026170595.1 of Plestiodon gilberti rubricaudatus. Classification (NCBI taxonomy): domain Eukaryota; kingdom Metazoa; phylum Chordata; class Lepidosauria; order Squamata; family Scincidae; genus Plestiodon; species Plestiodon gilberti. Next base: position 82,080,805 of record JANXHW010000004.1, on the reverse strand, counting down.
TGTCTGTGTGAGCTCTACCAAAGGGAAATGTATTGGGCTATGAAGTTAAGGATCATAATGCCCAGGTACTATTTTTATTCCACAAGTTCTTTTGTAGCATTTATAACTAAAACAGAGGTGTAGAGAATGTACAGGGCAGAAGAAGGAGCTGAACTGGAAAATGTCAGGAGAATGTCAGCAGGTGATCCTGGTGGTAGGGCATGCTATTTATACAATATCAGTAGGTCAAGAAAGTAGAGCAAGATTAATTATCTATTAATGCTTTATAGAATATAGTCTGCTCCTGGAGTAGAGTTTCATCTTTGTGAAATGGAGTTTTTCAAGCTTAGTTCTCGTTATTCTTAGGAGAGGTTATGTAACACTTTCCACTAAACATGCACATGAATTTTCTCTTGTCATTTATGAGCCTAACAACTTCAGCTGTGCAGTACTCGCTCTCTTGTACAAGAAAGCTCTCTTGGGTACAATCAAACGTGTAAAGAAGAGCCAGAACTTTATGAAACGATTCACCACTAGAAGAGAAAGAGAACTTCTCTAACAAAATCAGAAATGTGATTGTCACCATGATAGTCCTTTCAGAAAGCATTGTGTAGCCTGGTAAGTGTTCCATTAAAGCATCTGTATCTGTTTCAACGTTGTCTCAGTGACTGAAAACTCCTAGTGGTAAAATAAAAAAGTGATCTTAAACTTGTTTCCTTCAATAAGCGAAACAATATTTACTCTACATTTATATCCTATGCTATTTTCTCAACCCAGGTTAGGCTATGCAGATTTTGGGAAAGGATAAATCAGTTCCAAATCTCTAATAGTTGAGAGAAGTCAAAATGAGACCATTTGCCCATGGGGATGTGTGTCGGGCAGCCCAATTCTGTATAAGTATACGCAGGGGTCACCTTTACCTATACGCAGATTGTGGGCTGCCCCGGGGCTGCTAGGCTGCACCTCGGGAGAAAGGGACATTTGTTCCCTTCCCAGGGTGTAAGCGAGCCCGTGGCCTATGGGCCTCCTCGAATGCATGCCAGGTCCAGATCTGGTGTACATTCAGGGAGGCGGTGGCATGGTGGCGTAGGCTGGGAAGGGGATCAGGATATCCCTGCTGATATCTACGCCCCCTTCCAGTCCAGGCCGGACAATGGCCACCTCCCCTGCCGCCCCGCCTTGCCTTCCCACCAACCAGCACAGAACCTACCTGAGTTGTGTGAGTTGTGTGGCCTATTAAGTGGCTCCGGCCTCTGTGCTTGCGCCGCTTACTCTCTAGGTGTTGAAAACGTGCTTTATGGCATGTTTATGACACCCTGGAGCCAGTGGCGTCACTAGGGCGCGCGTCACCCCATAGCGGGGCACGCGCGTCACCCTAGTGATGCCTCCCCCTATACCCCCCTCTTACAGATCTTCTTGGGCGCGCTGCGATTTTGGGGGGCGACCGACGAGGTGCCGCTCCGGGCGCCCAACGGGTGTCACTCCGGGCGCCCGACAATTTTTGCAGCCGGCTCAGGGACATCTTCCCCGGCCGGCTGTCTGGGGGCTTCTGAGGAAGGCCCACTGCGCGAATGTTATTTATAATGTTTTTTAGCGCATGTGCAGACCATTCCTGAGGGAAAAGGGCAGCCTCAGAAGGCCCTGGCGCGTCGGCCGGGGAAGACGTCTCCGGAGCCGGCTCCCGGCCTTGGAAGAGACCGGGAGCTGGCTCCGGGGACGTCTTCGGGGGCAACGTGCGCAGGAGAGGTGACGTACGCGCGTGCGCGCATCACCCCTTGCGTGCGTCACCCCGTAGTGGCCCGCTACTGTCGCTTGACGGTAGCAACGCCATTGCCTGGAGCAGCGCAGCGTCAGCCACACCACTCCAAAGTTAGGCAGGATTGCACCATAATTGGTGTGGCACAATCGGCACTGGTGCAGGGGGGGATAGGTTGGGCTGTTAGTCTGATGCAGGACCAGAGGTGAAACTAGACTGGAGCGGAGGCAAGTAGTTCTGTAAGACTCCGTTACACTGGAGTCAGCGGCCCCTCCCCTTTGCTGTTGGAGCCATTCCGGCAGCGACAGGGGAGTGTCCTGCGTGTTGCCATTGCTGCCAGAATGGCTCCAACAGCAAGGGGGAAGGGCTGTTGACTCCGGTGTAACGGAGTCTTGCAGAACTACTTGCCTCCGCTCCAGTCTAGCTACGCCACTGTGCAGGACTATGGAAGGCATACCTTTCAAGGCTGAAAACCGTGAAAGCTGATCATACCGTGAAAGCTGATCCTTCAAGACTTGTCCCTAGAGAGTGATGGAGAAACAGTTAGCCACACCAAAAGGCACACACACTAGATCCTGGGGGGGAGGGGGGCAACCAGAAGGCAAAGAGAAGGTAAGTAAAATATCTTTTACTTTCCTCTGCATAAGCCCTGGGGCCACTTATGGGTCTCTTTGGACATAAACCACTTATTTTGGTGGCACATATCCAAGGAGGGAAAAGGGGGCAAGACATTTTCCGAAAGAGGGGATAAGATCTGGCATGTGCCATTGCTGCTGGATCCACCCTCTCCTGCCTCCACTCTGCCCCTCGTTCCTCCTCTGGAATGCCCGGTTCCACCTCCTCCCTGTCCATGATCCACCTCCTCCCTGTCCCAGCTTACCTGCCGTTTGTGGCTGCAACTCCAAAACGGCTACCAGTGGCACGCTGCACACAGTGCCATATAGCCTGTTACAACAGTGGAACTGTTCTATTGTCATTAGTCAGGGGATAGAATTGGACCATAATGCTTCCATCCTATACACACTTTGCTGGGAGTCAGCCCCATTGAGAATAATGGGACTTACTGAGTAGAGATGCATAGGATTGTGGTATAAATTGAGATCTTGCCCAGTTTCAAATTGAATGGAATTAAGTGTTCTCTGACATACCATCTACTTGAGGCAAGTTATTAATTGATAGAGATCTGAAGATGCATGATACATCCCATAGGAGGGATTCTGGTTTTTAACAATCAATCAATCAAGAACCTTTATTGGCATGAAGACAACATAAATCAACATACATTACATAACACATATTACAAACAAACAAAAGGTCCAATCAGACAAAAACAACCAGATATCGGGCTACGATCTAGGGGCCATTACATCATATATCTGATGCACAAGACGAAATAATTGAACAAACAAAGGCTGCAACCCTTTCCAATATATCACCTTCCTCCGTCGATAAGATGTTTCTCAATATCTCCTGATCTGCTAAACCCTGGAATTTAACAAATACTGGGACTAGATGTTCTGTGCGGGAAGCATTGTGGAACGAGCAATATAGGAATGTATGTGGGAGGGTCTCTACACAATTCATGCCACAAGGGCAATATCTCTCAGACATTGCAATTCCATTGTATCTTCCTTGTAGCAAGGCAGACGGGAGAACATTGCATCTCGCTAAGGAGAGAGCTCTACGATTCTGTGGACATTTTAGAATATATAGGTATGGGGCCATCTTACCTAGCGTAAATGAAATGTGGAATTTTAGTGGGGAACAGGAAGTACAGGCTTTACTATGCAGCTCCTGGTATTCGATATCTAAGATTCGCGTCTTTATTTCTCTATATGCCACCGTCTGGTTAAGCATACCTAATCTCTCTGTGTCCAAGCCCAGGGATTTTAATTTCCTATATAGATCTATCAACTGAGTGGGTGAATCCGGTTCCAGCAGAAGTTGAAATATCAAGCTATCATGTTCAAGATTATAAAGTACTCTGAGCCAAAATTTCATGAGCCTCAACCATGCCAAGGTCTTTAGACGGATGAGGCCTGTTTCAAGACAAAGTACTGCATATGGGACACAGTTGGGCAGCCCAAGGATTTTACGAAGAAAAACTCCTTGAATTCTTTCGATAGTTTGGTCAAAAGCATTGTACCACAAGGTATTCCATACAGAACTTGTGGGATAATCTTCGCTTTATAAACCTCTATACCTGCTGGTACATATTTATTCCCACAATTAAAAAAGAACCTAGTTACTGCTTGGGAGGACACCTTGGTGGCCTTTACCACAGCCTTACGGTGAGCCACCCAGGAGTGGTTATATTGAAAAGTAACCCCAAGATATTTTATTTGTCTAACCTGCTCAATTTTGTGACCTTTACATGTCCAATTTTGTAGCTTCCATTTTTTGGAAAACACAATAATCTTGGATTTATCAAAGTTTAGTTGTAATTTGTTAATATGAAAATATTCTAAACTACCTTCTAGCAAGCGTTTTAAACCAATACGAGTTTGAGAGAGGAGCACTGCATCGTCGGCATACAGGAGGAGAGGAACCTGCCGTGTTCCCAACTTTGGGCAATGGCTTTCTATCCCCTGAAGGAAGGTGTTAAGATCATTTAAAAATAGATTGAACAGCATAGGGGCCAAAATACATCCTTGTTTTACCCCTCTGTTGGTCTGGATAGACGATGTTAGGTCACCATTCCACGAGCATCTCACCTTACAAGACGTGTTTGTATAGAGGGCTCTGATTAAGGTAAGAAGCCTTTTATCCATCTCCATATTCATAAGCTTGTCCCATAATAGGTCCCTATCAATCGAATCAAAGGCTCCTTTTAGATCTAAAAAGGCTGCATAAAGTTTCCGCCCAGGGGACTTAAGCTGTTTGTTAATCATAAAAGATAATAATAGACAATTGTCCATCGTAGATTTACCCCGACGAAAGCCCGCTTGTTCACAACCCAAAATACGTTGGTCATTGACCCATTGGGAGAGCTTATTAAGTAAATGCGTAGCATAGAGTTTACCTACGACTGATAACAAACTAATGGGCCTATAGTTCGAGGGTACACTACTATCGCCTTTCTTATAGATTGGGATGACTATAGCACACAGCCAATCGCTTGGTATTATAGCGCTTCTGTCGATCATTGTGAAGAGGTGCGCAAGCAGCAAGGCCCACCATTCTGATCTACCCTTGAGTAACTCTGGTGGTATGGCATCAGGGCCTGAGGCCTTACCAGATTTGAGTTGAGTAATTAACTGTCTCACCTCCATTGTAGATACTGGGGGCCAATCAGGGAGATCTAGAATGCCAGTATCAGGTGGGAGTTGTTGGGAACTACTTGGAATGAAAAAGAGTTCGGAAAAATGTTGGACCCAAATAGATGGAAGGATCAATGCTGGGTCGTGGGCTTCTGATCTAAATGACCCAGACACAAGTGCCCAAAACAGTTTGTTGTTTTTCTGATGTATTGCTTGAAGCAATCTATTCCATCGATCACTAAAGAAATTCTGTTTCTTACTCACTATCATAGCTTTCAGCTGCTTCTTGAGTAGGAAATAACTAGATAACTCAAGCAAATTTCCAGTGTTCCTAAATTCCAGGTAGGACTTCCGAATTGATCTCTTTAGTTCCTTGCATTCACGATCAAACCAATTTACTCTATCAAGAGAGCCAGCGTTATGATGTACTGGAGTTTTATGCCCCAGCTCTTCTTGTAGATATTTAATCAAATCTTCATAAATTTCAATTTGGGCAGGGGGATCATCTGCTGTTATAATAAATGAAGTTGTCTCTTTATACTTTCCCTCAGCTATTAATTTACAAAACTTTGGGATGAGCTCATTGTTGCATGGGATTTTATACATGTGGTTAGTATTACCCATATATACGATTGGTGGTGGGGGTCTAAGGGGAATCGAATCAAGTACCAAGATCAGTGGTAAGTGATCACTGAGGATGTAATCCCCTATGGCAAATTCCCTCACTTGAGGTTTCAATTTTATGGGAATCAATATATAATCCACAACACTTGAGCCATGGGGAGACACAAACGTAAATTCACCTGCATCATCAAATTCCACTAACCCGTTTAGCCAAAGCATGTGAAACTTTACACAGAATTTAGCCAGTTCCGCACCTGCAGCATTACTATGAATATCCTTGGACCTCCTACTCATATAACATAGTGGGGGAAGGGACGATCCTTCCTCCACTTCTAGGGCTTTAGTAAAGATTTGCTCTGATGGTCCCACTCTCGCATTCAGATCTGCACAAAGCACAATTACGCCAAGGGGATTGGCCTTCTCAAGCTCCTCTATACCAGATGTTAGACTATTCCAATGTTGGATCCGTTGTAAACTACTGAGGGAAGGAGGAATATAAACCTTGACACAAATTAGAATTAGATCATTCAAAAAGATCTTGGAAGCTTGCATTTTACAACAGCCAACTTTGAGGTCTAAAGGTTTCGATTTCAACCAAACTGCGGACATTGTAACCAGGCCTCCTGATGGACGACCTCTCGCACTAGTTTTGCACGCTGGCAACGAATATGCATTGAAACCATCTAGTCTGATTTGATCCTGTGCCCACGTTTCTTGAAGTAAGATGATATCGAATGTTGCTAAATAGTCTAGAAACTGTCTATCCTTTGACTTGTTTCCCCATCCCGCAATATTCCAAGAGAGGATTCTCAAAGGGGTGGTAGACTGACTTCCTGTAGGAGATTTTGAGAGTCATTCATCCTCCTGTGTACAGGCTTCAATGCCTAACAGGTCATGTGACGCACTTCCGTCTAGAACTAGAAGCAGATCCTGATTCTGTTCAAATCTAGGGGGTGCGGTCTGGATGTCTATTATCGCAGGATGATCTGATAGCTCCTCCTTATCAGGGTCACTAGAAGTGCAGGGAAATGGAATCGTTGGCAAGGGATTAGCCAAAGGAATACACGACTTTGCATCAAGGTGGGGCATCAGCATGTCCTCTTGCACTGTAGAAGGCCCTTCTAAGGATGCCTCTGGGGCGGAAGTTGTTAGTCCATAGTCCCTGTTACCATCACTTCTTGATCTATCTTCTGTCTGCTCCTTGTTCATAATCGTGTTGGCGGTTGAAAGGGTAAGTTTAGTAGGTCTTAAGACATCATCAGGATTATACGTCCCTGAGACCACTCCCAAGGGTTCTTCCTCTGTTGCAATGTCATCTAGAGCCGGCATAACCACAGCTACGTTTGCGGAACAAGGCGTAGGTTGATGTAATAGGATATTAACTTCCTGCAAATGGGCTTTAGGGCAGTCATGGAACACAGATGGAAGAGTGGGTTGATCAGTAATCCGTGGCGCATCCGCCAAGTTTGGTATTGTATTTTCTTCTGGGGAAGTTTCTGATTGGTCTCCAGCTGAAATCAATCGAAGCTCAGAACTCAGCCTATCCAGCTTCCCAATAAATGTCTCCTGTTCATTTTTAGACAATCCCCCAAACATCTGGATGACTTCTAGTCTAGCTTGCTCATCGTCCATATCTATGGGTAAAGCTTGTTCTGAAAGCTGGGATGCTGGTATTGTATCTGTGATGTCATGAATGCTAGCTCGGCGCATAGTTAGATCCTGTCCCATGTCCTGCAATCGCCTCTCTTGGTTGGATATGTCCCTTGCCAGGGGTTCATCCTGTAAAAAGGATAGTATCTCATCTCTTGCAGGCCTGTCATTGTTCATGATCGTGCAGCCCAAACTGGCAAGTTCATGAGGTTTTGCCTTGGACTTGTTAAAATCACGCAACGAATCTTGAATACAGCTTGCTATTTCCTCTATTTCCTCTAGTATGTTGTTTTTTGGAACTTTAGTAGTCGATGTTGTTTCTTCAGCATTCTTATAGATCAGAGATTCCTTCAGAGTCACACTTTGGAGCCCTCCTAGATTAGCTGCAGCTGTAGGAGTATCAGCCAGAGGAGCTGGCTGTTGTCCAAGGTGGCTTGACCTTGATGCTGGCACAATTCTTGGCTCGGGGGGTTGCTCAGGAGATAACCGACTGGCAGGCATTTGTCTGACTGGGAATAGAGGCACAGCGTCCAAGTCTGCAAACACTCTTTTGACTGTAATGTGATATCGACTCAAGAAGCGACACATTTTGGGAAGCAGCAAGGGAATGGCATGACTATGAAATTTGAGAAGTAGCCTTATTACATTTGGATGGCTCGGTAGTTTCTGTATCGTTTTTAAGTCCAAAGAACCAAGATCTAAATTCAGAAGTTCACATAAAGAAACACAAACTTTTGGACGGTCGATCCAGCGCCCTCTATTCTCCCAGTTGTTTTGAATAATCAGAACTATCTGGTCCAGCTGCAAACATCTCCTAGTAGAGTGGGGGCCATTGGGCTCCTTCCGAGGACTAGATTTGGTCTGTGCAACTTGGGGGCTCTCCCTCCAAGAATTGAGGCGCTCCAGCCTGCTCGGTTGTACATTCTCAGCATTCTTTACCTGAGGCTCGGGGGGCCGCACCAGACTCTCCACCTTCTGACCACCCACCACACAGTTCTCAATGCTCTCCAACCTTCGAAGAATTAATGCCAGTGACCTTCCAGTAAGTAAACTTTGTTCTCCAAACAGACTTAGCAATTTCCCAGCTGATATCTCCTCATTAGCTCCTGGCAGTTTAGATAGCTTTTGAGGAGTTGTTTGGGCAGCTGTATGGGCTGCTGCTTGGGCTGTTTGGGTTGCTTTATTATCTGTGATTTTTCCTCTGGATCTGTTTTTCTTTGAGCCTTTTGACCTTGAGCCTTTTAGCTGCTTGGGGGGCTCTTCCATACATCTGTCTGACTGCTGAGAATTAGAACTAGCTGATGGCTGTTCATCGCTGCCATATTTATTAGCCCCCTCCTCCATTTGCTCTTCTGTCCTTATTTCCCACCCAACAGATGCCTCTTGTGCTATTTCAGTAATAGTCCAATCCGAAAAATCAGTCAGGCTTAGTTGTTTAGATTTTGATCTGGTCAGGCAGCATGGCTCGGAAGGCACTTGCGGCTGCCGCAACTTCTTTTTCTTAGCCATCAGGGCAGAGTCAAGGACCCAGATCAATCCAAAACAATCCTCCTTCGTGAAGCTCAATTAAAATCTGGCATTACACCAGTAGGGAGTCCAGCAATTACTTGTCTAGCAGAATGCAAAACAAAAGTAAATAACTTACTCCAACAGTTGTAAAATCCAATTCAGGAGAAACGATCAGAGAGAAACGGGAAGGAGGAACCTACTCGTCCGCTGAGCTTCTAGAGTTTGCCGGTTTTTAACAGTAGAGAATTATATAGCTTGGTCTAAAGAAACAATTCTCATCTGACTTCTGAGTGGACACCCCATAAAATGACTAATGATCTATTTAATTGCTCTATCTAAAAGAACATGTATATGACTAATGGATAAAATAAACCAGCTCGAGTAGCTACATTTAGTTACCCACTGTTCTTCAAGTAATGAAGCATGGTTATGAGTGCTCTGCTCAGGGATTCCCTCAAAGGGAATTTACTAATCTGTCACCCATTCATGTATACCTTTTGGTATCCAAGAACTGAAATGATCCACAGGAATGTTCTCAGCATGAATTGATCAATGGATTCATATTATTCATTACAGTCTGCCATTTCTTGTGCTTAACTGTACGGGAATCTTACAGCCCAATTTTATCCCCCCCCCTTGCTGGTGCAGCCACACCAAAAACAGGTGCACTGTATCCAGCGGGGGGGGGGAGATTGGGAGTCTTCATAGGCAAAAAGGGATTTAAATCCCCTTACATCTCTGTAAGCCTTCTGCTTCACAATGGATCTCCTTGGAGAGAAAGGGGGCAGGCAGGCTGCAGGAAAGGGAAATAGGATCCGGTGGTGCGTGCCATCCATCGCCACCGGATCCACCCCATCTTGCAGCCTTCCCATACCTGATATGCTCCTCACCCAGTTTTGCCCCTTCCCTGCCCTGTTCTGCCCTTGCCCCACCCTTCAGTGGGTGGCAGGAGAGCCAACAATGCGAGTGGGAAGGCTACTCAGCACACTGACGGAAAGCGCTTTACGGTGCTTTTTCAGCAGTAACTGGCAGCGGAATGCGTGTTCCGCTGCTGACTGGCCCTGATAGGGTTGGGCCATTTGTTTGTGCTGTGCATCATTCTGTTAGAAACCCTCTGGAAAAGTATAACATGCTTGGGCACAAGTGATCCTTTCAAGATAGCATAGGTTTCTGGTTTCCTCCCATCTCAGCCATTCATCCTAATTATACAAGATCTAGAAACATTGTGGAAATCCAGCCCCATATTCTGGCCAAATGGTTTTTCCTGCAGCAATCAGATTTTTGTCTCTGGGCCTATCAATTGCTAATCTCAAGTATAATGTGGCTGTTTAATCCAGATCTACTGATATCAGTTTGCCATTGAGGTACAGATTTTGCCTTGATCACCAGTTTTTATAACACATTATTCTTCTAGCAGCTCATTGAACATGTTTGTAATTTTGTATGATGTTGTTGACATGTTCATATTTTTTTAAAATCAGGCATAAACAAATAAAACTTCATTAAAACACACACAAAACATCTGTAGTCATTTCTTAAGTGTCCATACTCTAGGTCAGTGTTTCCCAAATGTTTATGACCCTTGGCTATTGGCGACCATTGGCTGCGGCTCCATATTACATTATGTTGATGCCTGCCAATTGGCATTGCACTGTTTTCCGAGAGGATTCCGTGGCATTCCATGGCTCCCCTGGCTAGTTTCCACGGCTCTCCTGGGAGCCGTGCCTCCCAGTTTGAGAACCACTGCTCTAGGTCATTGCCAAATAATTTGAAGAAGTGTGGAGATCAAATTTTTGAATATCCTTTTAGGCTTCTTCCGCTAGAGCAGCACCAAAAAGCTCATGCTTCACAAGATCATGATGCCTATTGTATGGGTGTTTTTTTTTAACACAATGTTTAAGTCTCTGAGGTTGTAAATCTGCCCTTTTTCACAGGCACTAAGTTCACTCAAAATAATTTTCCAGAGTGGCAAATAAAAATAAGTGCCAGTTTAAACAAAATTGAAACATTTGCAGCACCTGCTAGATGTGTAGGCCCATCAATGTCACTGCTAACCGCAGAGCATCAATCACACCTCACTTGAAATACCGCATTCTGTAATAAACCTAGCTTGTCATGCTTGGCTTCTGCTTTGTCTGAATTATAAGAGCAACCAAGTTCTATATCTTGTAGGAAGGAAGGGGAGTTTCACTAATCAAGTTCAGTTTTGACAAATGACATTGGGTCATCAGTTTTTCTATTTCTGCACCGTTTTAGATTTTGAAATTTGACTTCAGCCATTGGAATAATCTTGTTTTCCTTCTTTCCCATTTCTGTATAGCAAAGCTTCTTTAATGAACATTCCCCACCCTACCCCCAAAACAGATTAAAAATGATGTGACTCATTCCCCTGCTCTGTTTCAGATTTACAGGTTTTGTGTTTAACTCCAGGGAATACTTAACTTGTTCTTATAGCTTTGGGGGAATTCTGATGGAGTGTTAGTGACCAATCAGAGCAAACGGGCAAGTAGAATGACAACAATACTACAGTTCCTTGCCTGACACTGCCTATGAAATATGCGACTTAGCATCGGAGATGATAACTCTATTGCAAGCAGCATGATTATAGTTCTCTTTTCAAGTTGTGGGAGGTAGTTACTCCCTGGGGAGCTTGTCCCATAAAGAGGAATAAAAAATATCCTACAGAAAGGTGTTTAGCTTGACATCATTTCACTGTAAAAGGGCAGATGGTGGGATTAATGGTTATATCCCATCTCCTTTTGCCTGGCTGTATTTCCTCAAGGTTTCCAAAGAGCCAGATGAACGGATTCATCACCATTGATCAAAGCCGACTTTGAGGGTGTCCTTCAGGTGCGTCAGATGGTGATTTGAAACAAGTGCCACTTCCTGGCTGTCTTGTGTTTTTTTTATGGCTGCTAGTGAACATCAATAATATGAATTCTATTTTAATTCTTCTGTAAGGGATCTTATTTATAGAGCAATTTCCATTGCAGTGTCTTGTCCCTGTGAAATGATTGCCAATTCAGGCTGCAGTTAAAGTTTACAGCTTAGGTCTTCCTTCAAGGTACAATATGGATATTACTTTTTTTTCAAAAGTAATTTAAAATACAAAGCACTGCGAACATGTTAACTCCTTCTAGCAAACTTGTCCATTCAGGATTGCTATTTGGATATCGATAGTGGTCCAGGTCCATCCAGAAGCATGCAAAAGAAAGATATTGTCATCACATAAAGACAACGTTATTTTTGTGCATATTTAATCTTGCAAGTAGCTGGCATATAATCAAGAGAACTTTACAAATCTCCTACTCTTTTATGAAGGATGGAAACAATGCAGATATTTCTAAGAATATCAAATCAACAATTATATCAAACCAATAGCTCATAAAGACTCTGATATCATTTATTTACCTAATTTATAACTTGCCAAATACAAAAACAGCAATATGTTTATGTATCAAAATAAGAAAATTGAAATACTGTACAATACATAAACTCAACAAACAGTAACAACTTTAATACAGAAACTCCTTAAATCACATCAGCACCACATAGATTTAAAAGCCTAGCATCTTGCAAGCAAACACATGTTTTTGGCAAGTTTCTTAGAACAGGGGTTCTCAACCGGTGGTACATGTACCACCAGTGGTACTTTGGGGTACCTCTGATGGTACTCAGATCCTGGGGAAAAACACCCCCCAAAATTGGTTTTGGGAGCTTACCGGGCTTTGGGATGGTGCAGGGAGGCCTGTGCAACCTCCTGCAGGCCCCCCCTATCTTCAGATCACCGAAAACGTGGTCTATCCGGTTATGTGGGTCTAAAATCGCTGTTTTTCAGCAATCTGAAGATCAGGAAGGCCTGCACAGTTTGTGTGTGTGTGTGTGTGTGTGTGTGTGTGTGTGTGTGTGTGTGTGTGTGTGTGTGTGTGTGTGTGTGGCGCAGGCCTCCCTGCACCCCTCCGGAAGCCCCGGCAAGTGCCCCAAACCCATTTTTGGAGACATTTTTCCCACCGCCGGCGGTCCCCAGGATAGCCGCCGCCACCATGCTGTTTCCGCCCCTTAAAGGGGCAGGGGGAAGTGTGTGGAGTCAATGGTAGGTTGCGACCCACCACTTTGAGTCCCGCTGCTCTAAAGTAAGTATTATTTCCCCCAGATTGCAGATGGGGGTGGGTGGGCTGTTAATCTGAGATGGAATAGCTTGCCTAAATCCATGTAATGAATTCATGGTAAGAAGTAAAATTTGAACTCTCTGAACACAGTTCTCTAGCAACTCAATCTTATGCATGTCTATTCAGAAGTACGTTCAACTGTGTTCAATGGGGATTATTCCCACGTAAACATATATAGAATTGCAGTCTTACAGCTCAATCCTACTGAAGTCTTATGGCAGCTGATCTCGTGATCCGCCACCGTAAGTCCCCGTCAGCATGCTACTGTTGTACGCTGCGAGACCACCGGCACAAATGTTCAAAGTCTCTGCACATGTACCAATGGCTCATCCAAGCCACGCCACACCATAACAGGTAAGATGGCAGTGGGGGTGGCTCAGGGGAGGATTGGAGTAGGAACCAGGGTGGGCAGAGGCTGGTTCAAAGGCAGGAGGGGGTGGTATCAGTGGTAGTCGCTCACACTGGGATTAGATTCCCATTTTCCCTGCCTGACATACCCGCTGAGGATCCTTTGACGTATGACAGGTAAATAGCTGGCATAGGTCCAAGGAGACCCATTGGCGGTCAGGCGGCTTATGGGGAGGTAAGTTAAAATATATTTTATTACCTCTCTTGAGGCTGTGTGGTTAACACACACACCCCAGGAAGCAGTGTGCCCTCCATTGGTGCCACTGCATCTTGTCAACTGGTGGGAGGTAGGATTAGGGCATTTGCTTTGGTACTGGTTTTTGCCCCTCGACTTGCCAGATCTTGCTGGGCTCTACTTCTAGGCCCCCATGTTATTTATTTATTTATTTATTTATTTATTTATTTATTCCCACATTTTTATACCGCCCTTCCTTCAAGGAGCTCAGAGTGGTGCACATATTTCCTCCCATCCTTTTTGTGCTCACAACAACCCTGTGAGGTAGGTGAGGCTGAGAGATAGTGACTGGCCCAAGGTCACCCAGGAAGCTTCGTGGCTGAGCGGGGATTTGAACCTGGATCTTCCAGGTCTAAGTCCGACTCCCAAACCACTACCTCTTGCATTTGATGTGAGCAAGTCCAGTCGTGCAGCCAGTATTTAACTTGGTTCTTATTATTTCATTTTAATTAGAAAATTCATGGCATCACTGACTTTTAATACTGTCTATTTTGGGAAGTAATGCTGGAGCTGAACATAGGAAATACACAAAGTCTTGACATTTAGAATATGAGAAGAAAATGAGAACATTATGTAAAAAATAAAGAGAACTTCACAGAGAACTGATGTGGAAATTAACCTTTGTCTATATCCTCAACAGTTCACCAGCAATACAAATTGGATCAACAAGGAATTCATTTATTAGGGCGTACGTTTGTCCAAAAGCAACTCAGTGTGTAGCGTTTTGCTTTCCGTTTTATTTTGCACTAGATCAATTAGACTGCTGTGCATGCCTTCTCTGACTCCTGATACGAAGAAAATTGGACAACAGACACATGCACTGATTGGGAAGATGAGCCTGCGGGTTCTGAAGGGTAAACAAAGGCACCATCCTGGGTACCTCTGTCATAATCTATTACCAGAAATACTTATGGAATTGAATTGCCAAGTAGCAAACATTGGCTTAAAGATACTGGCTAGAATTCTTTATTCCATATGCATGTGTGGGCCCTGCATACAGTAGCTTACATGCCTTAGGGTTAATTCATATATTACAGTTGTACTAGGTATCCATTAAATAAACATATAAGTTTCCCTCAACAGGATAACTTGATTAGAGAGAGCAAGATTTTCATTAGGAAAATAGTGCAGGGGGGAAATCATTGTGTATTGTGATTTAAATCTCCCCCCACTTGCCCACCATGTGGCTGCTTTTTATAAATGCATCAGGAGATGGGAAATCGAATCACAGATCTCTATTCTCTCATCTAGCTTGGTCCTTAGAGACCACCTTTGTGTCTAGATCCCCCTTATAGTCTTTAAGATCAACCGTAGCACTCTCTGGACTACACCATCCATGTTCCAAGACAGAAGAAATAGGAAAACTCCTCCATCCAATTTATTTGTGCTCTGGGCTCCTGGAGCTTATTTCTTGGGTGACTGGAAAAAGCCCAGTTTCTTTACCAGGGTTCTTTCCTGCTTTGTCTCGTTGGCATTTGCAGAGTACCTTATGCATGCAAACCAGCACATTGCTCCTTAGGACCTGTAGTTCAGATGCCATAAGACAGTGGTTCTCAAACGTTTTAGGTTTACGAGATGTTCAAATATTTTATCTCCCTATATTTACACAAGCTTGCAAACTGCAGGAGCTTAGCTGTTTGCAGGGTACTTAACAGCTATCTTCCAAGCAGCAGGAGCTCAGCCCTTTGAAGGGCAATTAGCAGCTATCTGATTTTTGAATAGCTCAGGGCTTGTGGCAATTACTTTGCTGATCTTTCCATCACCTGGGAGGAACCCACCAGAAATCAGGTTGCGACCCAACAAGTGGGTCCCGACCCACAGTTTGAGAAACACTGCCATAAGACATTCATTGAACTTGCAACAGAGTGTATAGCAATCACACTGGTGGCGATTTTTTAAAAAGTTGTGTCATGCATGCCTCACCTCATGACTCATTACGTGCCTGTATGTTGCAGTAGTTCATGGAAACAATAATAAACTAAAACCAAACCTCTGCTTTGATTTGCTGCCTAAGTAGATCAGTGGCAAATTGTGGGGAGGGGCAACTGAGGAGACATTTCATCTTTGCAAAAACTCATTGAAATAGAATGCAATGATAGTGAGTTGTGTGAATAGACAATAAAAATCTCGCACTGGATTTGCTTTAGATACTATTTGAAAAATAAGTCCCATCAAACACTGTGGGAGTTTACCCACACATACTATAAGAGTGGGCTGTACACCTTAGCTGAGTGAACTACAGACAGGAGAGAACCGTTAATTGTGTCAGAGGTGGTAGTAGTGGCCCCGGTACAATTGCATTGCACTGTTTTATGTAGACTCCTCCTGGACTGAAAGAGAGGTTAGAAATCAAATCAATAAATAACTTTAAAGTCAGTGGGTTAAACCGCTGAGCCATGAGCTGTTGATCGAAAGGTCGGCAGTTCGAATCCGCGACAGGGTGAGCTCTCGTTGCTTGGCCAGCTCCTGCCAACCTAGCAGTTCCAAAGCATGTTAATGCGTGTAGATAAATAGGTACCGCTTGCGGGTAGGTAAACAGAGCTCTGTGTTCCAGCTGCATGCTACGTGCTGCGGCAAGGAGAGTCATGCCGGTCACATGACCACGGAGGCATCTTCGGACAACGCTGGTTCTTCGGCTTTGAAATGGAGATGAGCACCACACCCTAGAGTCGGACACGACTGGACTTAATTGTCAGGGGATACCTTTACCTTTACCTTTTACAAGAATTTACAATTAAAAGGTCCGGGTTTTCGAGCCGTTTACTTAAGTTAAAACAGGACAAGTCCTGGCTTTACTTTTAAGGTAAGTAGTACACTTAAGGCTAGAGCCCTAAACACGCTTCTTTGAGACTCGCTTTGGAATACACATTGCCCAGGTATCCACTCCCCCCCCCTCCAACACGCATGACATAAAGCTTGGAAGAAATCAGGGCCATGATTTATTGAAAGTTTCAATGCCAGGTAGTAGTTGGTAAAATGCAGCGGGTCTTGACTAAACTCCACTACCCCCCCCCCCTTAGTGCAGGCACCTAACCAGGAGGAGACAACTGACCTGTCAAAGTCCTCCATTTAGCGAAACTCCTTGGCCCCAAGATTCACTTTGGAATAGATATTCACAGTGTTGGGCTGCCTTAGTGAAATCCCGTAACTTAAACTGCCACACCGAAGTCTCTTTGAGAGTGAAAGGTTAAGCACTCTCAGGATCTAGTCATTTCAGTAAGAGATACCATGTGCTGAACTCTTTCACTGAGATAAATGGGGCATGCAGCCCATTCCTGCATATGTTTTAACTTGGAATGAAATTCCATTTATTTTGTCTCAAGTCAGTACACGCTGTCTTAGAATGTCTGAGAAGAGCTCAACTTTGGTTGGATCGTGTCCACCGTTTGGTATTTCTGCCTTCATGGAAACGACACACTGATCCTGCTTGCTTGAGCTTTGTTTTCAATAGAACTTTTCAGAAGTGAAGGCCACTCTGTATCCCAAGGTCTGCCCCCCAAAGCAGAAAATTCTTTTGTGGGGAAGTGATTAAGGATCCACATAGCTTTGTGTTTACACACATTTGTGCTACCTGCCACTTCCTGACCTGTTGACCCCTTGGAAATGTCAAGTATTCTTCAACTGCATAATGCATTTGGCTTCTATGCTTCCTGTTTTCAATGGCTTCCCAAACATGTCAATTGTTACCATTTAGTTTATTGAATTTCCATGCTTTCACTTGCCACTGAGTGAAGGCTTTTTCTAACATGTATTTATATATGCAGGAAAACCTGACACGTATTGCTCCCCTTTGTTACAGTCTTTGAAAGACCACTAAGCAGGCAAGAGGTATAAAAAGAAGAGAATGAAAAATTAATCCACTTGTAATTGCATCTGTGGCCTCTTATCAAGAACATTCCAATTGGAAGGCATTTGGGGATTTTCATCCCCATTAAAGATCCTCCAAAAATGAAACATTCAGCTGTGCTTGAAACAAAACCTGTTCTATTACCTTGACATCTGAACACCAATCAGGTAGCATAACTAAGCAAACATTCATAGTCATGTCCTTCGATGCACACCAAAAATAAATAAATAAATAAATAATAATTATGCAGTACATGATCTGCATAAAAGGTACATTATTTTCGGTAGTTTAAATACCTTGTGACATTAACAATTTCAGGATTTTAGTTGGCCTTGGGGATATTACAGGGAAACCATTAAACATTCACAAATAGGAAGTTGTTTTTAACAAATAGAAACAGTGCAACTTTGTTTTCTTAGTGTTGTATCCTAAGAGGTGATTCCACTTGTAGATGAGGATTCATTTCTGTGAAGGAGAGGATGACTCAGTGGCATAGCTAGACCGGACCGCCGGGGTATTTATTTATTTACCCAGCCAGCTGTGGGGGGGTTGGTGCCTCTTGCGGGGGCGCTTTTCAGCCGGGACTGCCCCCTCTGCCGCCGCATACCACTTGCTGCCACCGCTTGCCCCCCAACCTGGCCGACTGACTGCGTCCTCTGCGGCCGGGACTGATACTGGCTTGTGTGCCTGTGCAAGCCTTGCACAGACACACAATGCCTGGGAGTTCCATCTTCAGAATCGCCCGGGGAGTCTCAGACGATTCCAAAGGGCTTCCAGGTGTTGTGCGCCTGCGCGTGCTCCAGTATCCGTCCTGGCTGGCCACAGAAGATGCAGCCGGCCGACCAGGAAAGGCCGGGACAGTGCCAGGACAGACACTGGAAACAGGGACTCATCCCAATTTTTCCGGGATGTCTGGTAAGTCTATCTAGATCTCTTCCCTCGGTTAACATAGTCTTTGTAACTCAGTGGACAAAGGTGGAACCATTCTTGGGTGGACCAAACATGATAAAAATTCCCCTCACTAAAGCATCCTTTCTCAAAAATGAGAGTAGGTCTTGAAGTTTCTAAAGGTTCAGCATCAATTATAATACCTATCATGAAATACATGTTTGGTTTCCTCCCTCTGGTATGTATGTCAAACACAGGCAATGGACAGAGGGCAAACACTGAAGTTTCTTCTAACATTATATCAAAGCCCATCTTCTTATTTTTGGTCATAACAAGATGCATCTTCCTTTGAGGAATCGGTGCATCTGCCATGAGAGAATTATACTTTTAACTTATCTGCCAAATTGCACAAAACGGAGTGAAAGACAGAACAAAAGAGTGGGGACAGGAACAAAACCTCACTAGGTACAGCTCACTTGGGTTTACATGGAAATAAGCAAAGTATGTGAAAAGTATGAAAAAATGATTTCTCGTAGCCACCTCTTCGTGGGAAGAACACGGACCACTGGCTGAACCAATCCAGTCAGCTAGGAGGTGGCTTCCACCACCTCTTCACCAGTTTCCCTGTGACTCTTCTACCACTTATTGGTTTCACTGGTGGCAGAAGAATTGGCAGTGGCATTTCTTGGGGAGGAAGCATGTGGTGATGCCACTGTGTAGGTCCTAAACACTTTCCCCTTTCTCTTCATTGTAGTTCTGCAGGGGACTAGAGCCATGTCATGGTGGGATTGTATCAGAGTGAAAACAGGAGGGTGAAAGATCAAAATGATCCAAGGCCCCATATGGCAGTGGTGATGCTTTTTACCTGGCAGTGGGGAAAGCCGTTCCGTCACAGATGGACGAGGGCTGCCTCTGCCTGTAGAACACTGGACTTTCACAGGGAACCAGGTAAATTGTTCATAAATTTTGGGTAAGGACTTCATACGTAGCATAGTAGCTCTCTTGCTGCCATCTATTGAAAGGCAGCCCTGGACGCAAGCTTTTGTAAGAAAAAAAAGGGTTATAAAGCAAGAATGCAAAGAAGCCATGGTTTTGTAGCAGAACATATGCTTTGCATGCAGAAGGTCTGAGGTTTAATTCCTGGAATCTCCAGGTGGGGCTGGGAAAGACCCTTATCTGAATTCCTGAAAGCCAGTAAGTATCAACAGTGCAGCCCTAGATGAACTGAATCAGTAAAAGGCAGCTTCATATGTTGACATATGTTCATATCCCTTCCTTGTACAGGGTTATTCAAAAAGGATGGTGCAAAAGTAAAGCTGATTTATTCTTAAATAAACAGACATACCATAACCGTCATGACATGAAAAGACAGAAGAACTGTCCAAGTTTCACATGTACATTACAAATGTTCAATGTGGGCACTTGCACTCGCGAGAAGACCACAGCTGTCCCCCGGGTCATTCCCCCCCTTGCCCAATTGTAGCTACGCAAGTGCCCACATTGAACATTTGTAAATTGAGGTCTGTTAAATTGAGGATTCCCTGTATTTCTCTTGTTAGATTTACAGCTTCAGATGATCATGTGGAAAAGGCAGAACGGTGGAGGTATCTTCTGTTTTGTTTAAACATTAAGCAGGGAGCTATTGTCTGCTAAGAATAAACACCTTTGGCGGAGTGTTCACCCATGTTTCCAACCGTGGCTGGAAAAGTCACCAGAACCCAGGTCTACCATGCTTTCTGAGGTGGAGGCCAGGTCTACCCGCCTAGTAGACTGGGCCTCGCGGAGAGCAAGACAAAGGCTTTATCGACTGGGAGCAGTCCGCTACCAGGCACCTGGTGCAGTCCGCACCGCCTAATGTCACCACTACTCTCAAATGTTAGTGGAGAAAGTTCTAAACATCTGGTTCTGGTCTAGAACAAAGCAGGATTGGCTGTAATGCCCCAATCCAGAAAATCCCATCTTTTTCTAACCAGAGTTTGCAAGAGAGCAAGTATATGAAACTGGCATTCAGTCCCAGTCTGTTCTCAAACAGGATCTGTTGTGCATGAAGGGAAGGAGGCAAGTGCATGAGCCCAAGGCCCATGCATGTTGAATCAAGATGGTTCTGTGTGACGAATGCAGCAGGTCACTGTGTGACGACTGCAGCAGGTCATTGTGCAGGCTCAAACTATCATAATGACAGAAAATGTGCTGGCCAGATCTATGATTTCCTAGTTTACACAAAAATGCATATACCCATGAGCCTGCATCATGTTGGAACTAGTCCTTGGGGACAAACAATCTTGATACCTTGCTTATCTTGAAGAATAATCAGAGGCACTCAGCTGGAATCAATACATGGCACTCACAATTGGCTTTCTTTTTTAAACCAATATGCCTGATTACTCCATTCCTTTAAAGATAGAAAAAGCCGACAAATGAAACTACAACAAAGCGAAGTTCAAATGCTTATTTTCCATTGTTTGTTCCTGACAAGTGTACTCATGCTTTTGTATTGTGTATAATAAATAAAGGAGGTTAGAGCCAGGGCATCGATGCAAGGTTGTTTATGTCATGCATCAAATTAAAATTTACGTCAGGAGAAGAAAACATTTGGCCTCCCACAAATTGCACTGAGCTTACATGAATTTTCAAGGCCATATGGCTTGAAGAACTTATTGGGGCCAACAGAACTTTATGTTGGAATCAATGCACTTCCAAGAAAACACTAGAATACATTTACCGTGGGCTACCCAGGGCTGCGGAAGAGCAAAGTGCAGGTGGGCAAGAGCAGGCAACAAAACTCAGCAAAAACTTTGTGATGTCCAGCAGTAGAACTTGGCATGCTGGTATAGTAAACCATAAGAATTGTGTTGCAATCAGAAGGAGGGCAATGATCCTCCCGCATGAAGTGAACAGAATTGTCAGCAGCCATTATGATGGCCTACCTGCTCTTCTCGGGTCTATTGTGGGCCTGCCGCGATGAGGAATGGAATGGGCAATTTGGCCACAGCTCTTGTGCACCAGGCCACAGCTCTTGTGCACCAGGAGGTTAGTTAGTAAACACACAGATGTTCATGCTGATGGCCAGAGTTGTACTAGCCACTGCTGGGGGGCTGTGATATCCCCCCTCATTCTCTATCCTGGTTTGGTTTTGTCCTGGCGAACAATACTCTTGGGATTGTACACATCCCTACAGGAATGCTCACCCAGATCTGAAATAGTAGAGTCCCATAAGGACTGTGCCAGTGGGTGGCACAGTGGGTTAAACCGCTGAACCATGAGCTGTCGATCGAAAGGTCGGCAGTTCGAATTCGCGACGGGGTGAGCTCTCGTTGCTTGGCCATCTCCTGCCAACCTAGCAGTTCCAAAGCATGTTAATGTGAGTAGATAAATAGGTACCGCTTGCGGGAAGGTAAACAGTGCTCCATGTTCCAGCCGCATGCTACGTGCTGCGGCAAGGAGAGTCATGCCGGCCACATGACCACGGAGGCGTTTTCGGACAACGCTGGCTCTTCGGCTTTGAAATGGGGATGAGCACCACACCCTAGAGTCGGACACAACTGGACTTAATTGTCAGGGTTCACCTTTACATATACAGTATATATCCTAATGCGAAGAGAGGAGTCTCTGGAGAAGACTCTGATGCTGGGAAAGATTGAAGGCAAAAGGAGAAGGGGAAGGCAAAAGATGAGATGGTTAGACAGTATCACCTTTGCAATGAACATGAAAATGAGTGAACTCAGGAAGATAGTGGAGGACAGGAAGGCCTGGCGGGATGTGGTTCATGGGATCACGAAGGGTCGGACATGACTTTTAGGAGAGGTTTTAGGAAGACCAGGTTGCTAGAGATGGGCAGGAGGAACAGTCATTGTGAGACGCTGCTGCTATCTATTTAGATGGAACATTTAGATAGACTGATATTTAGGCATTCAGCATATCGCTGCAAAGGTTCATCACCATTCTGCACCATATTCCCCCCTCCCTGTAATTTGCCTTAGAAATCTCATTTGCATGATTGCATGTTGTATTCTTTGTCTCAAAATATGTTAAGTGTTACTGTTGATTGGAAATAAAAGATTGTCGTCGAAGCACAATTTTCTTCGAGTGCCATGTTATGTAATAGTTTGCATGATGCGTCTCAGATACTGATTTCGTATGGCTTCAGCTCTCTTTCTTGTTGTAGGATAATATTGAAATCATAACAAATATGAGTACTACAGTTTGGTGTTTTGTTTTGTTTTTTAATCTCAGTCGGTCTGGAAATGCTTCTGCAAAATGTGCTCCTGCAATGCTGCCTTTCGCAGGACTTTCCTACGCTTAGGGGCAAGAGTGAAAAGGACCCTACTGCTGTTGGTAGCAGAAGCCCTTGGGGTAGCAAGTAGCCCTTCAAGGATTAAACTGCTTTGGGGAGGGTTTCTATACCCTCTTATTCCAACCTGCATTCCTCACCCTAATTACAGCCCTGCACTGTGGCTACTGTTCATGGGATTTTCTTGGCAAGGTTACTGGAGTGGGTTGCCATTTCCTTCTCCAGTGGATCACTTTTAATCCACTTTTAATCACTTTTAATACACAGTAATCCAAGTGTATGCCCCAACCACTGATGCCGAAGAAGATGAAGTTGACCATTTCTATGAAGACCTACAACACCTTCTAGAACTAGCGGAGATGATAATGTCCCAGCTGAGCTACTTAAAATCCTAAATGATGATGCTGTTAAAGTGCTACACTCAATATGCCAACAAATTTGGAAAACTCAGCAGTGGCCAAAGGATTGGAAAAGGTCAGTTTACGTTCCAATTCCAAAGAAGGGCAGTGCCAAAGAGTGTTCAAACTATCGCACAA
Organism: Plestiodon gilberti rubricaudatus; assembly: GCA_026170595.1. Classification (NCBI taxonomy): domain Eukaryota; kingdom Metazoa; phylum Chordata; class Lepidosauria; order Squamata; family Scincidae; genus Plestiodon; species Plestiodon gilberti. The sequence continues at coordinate 82,057,653 of JANXHW010000004.1, read as the reverse complement.
TTGCACTCATTTCACATGCTAGCAAGGTTATGCTCAAAATCCTACAAGCTAGGCTTCAGCAGTACGTGGACCAAGAACTTCCGGAAGTACAAGCTGGGTTTCGAAGAGGCAGAGGAACTAGAGATCAAATTGCCAACATGCGCTGGATCATGGAGAAAGCACGAGAGTTCCAAAAAAAAATCTACTTCTGCTTCATTGACTACGCAAAAGCCTTTGATTGTGTGGATCACAACAAACTGTGGCAAATTCTTAAAGAGATGGGGGTACCAGACCACGTTACCTGCGTCCTGAGAAACCTGTATGCGGGTCAAGAAGCAATGGTTCGAACCGGCCATGGAACAACTGATTGGTTCAAAATTGGGAAGGGAGTACGGCAAGGCTGTATATTGTCACCCTGCCTATTTAACTTATATACAGAGTACATTATGAGAAATGCACGGCTGAATGAATCGCAAGCCGGAATCAAGATTGCCGGGAGAAATATCAACAACCTCAGATATGCAGACGATACCACCCTAATGGCAGAAAGTGAAGAAGAACTAAAGAGCCTCTTGATGAGGGTGAAAGAGGAGAGTGCAAAAGTTGGCTTGAAACTCAACATTAATAAAACTAAGATCATGGCATCTGGGCCCATCAATTCCTGGCAAATAGAAGGGGCAGAAATGGAAGCAGTAACAGATTTTACTTTTCTGGGCTCCAAGATCACTGCAGACGGAGACAGCAGCCATGAAATTAAAAGACGCTTACTCCTTGGAAGGAAAGCTATGGCAAACTTAGACAGCATAATAAAAAGCAGAGATATCACCATGCCAACAAAAGTTCGTATAGTCAGGGCGATGGTGTTCCCAGTAGCAATGTATGGTTGCGAGAGTTGGACCATATGGAAGGCTGAGCGCCGAAGAATAGATGCTTTTGAATTGTGGTGCTGGAGAAGACTCCTGAGAGTCCCTTGGTCTGCTAAGAGATCAAATCAGTCAATCCTAAATGAAATCAACCCTGACTGTTCCCTGGAAGGACAGGTACTGAGGCTGAAGCTCAAATATTTTGGCCACCTAATGCGAAGAGAGGACTCTCTGGAGAAGACTCTGATGCTGGGAAAGACTGAAGGCAAAAGGGGAAGGCAAAGGATGAGATGGTTAGACAGCATCACCAATGCAACGAACATGAAAATGAGCGAACTCAGGAAGATAGTGGAGGACAGGAAGGCCTGGTGGGATATGGTTCATGGGATCATGAAGGGTCGGACACGACTTAACGACTGAACAACAACAACTGTTGCTACTCATGAGTAACGTCAAGCCTCTAACTGCATGTTGACGCAATGAACATCATGTGTAGCTGGGTTGTAAGACGACCCAGCTAAAATGTTATTACGTGTGTTCTGTCCTCCACCTGCATTCCGACTGTTGCCCCAACACTTTCATTCCTCCCAACTGCTCAGTAAACCAAGATGATAAAACTTCCCTTGGAAAACCAAATTCATTAGAAGGGAGTTTTCGGGCTACTATATAAAGAAAAACGTTGGCTCAGATCTCAACAGTCTTCAATAAATTTGCAGAAAATGATGCAAGCATACCAAAGAAGATCCCTTTACTCTTGCAGCTAAATGTGCTATCTATTAAGGTGTCACTTTTTATATCAGCTTTGGGGAAAAAGTTCAGGCATGAGACTGGTAAAGCCTTGTGGCATGAAAGCTAATGAAAAAGTGAATTCTAGGCATGCCTGTAGCTCTTTGGAGGATGGGTTTTTTTTCCAGTGGTAACAGCAGACCCACAACACATAGAGCTATGACTATAATTTCACACTGAATGTTCATCATGAATGGCAGACATAACTGAGGAAAAAGTATCATTGCTAAAATGTTTTGATCTGTCTGTATTAGCAACACATTTATGAACACACGTCGTTATTTCCACGCCACTTGGTCTCTAGGTGCACTATAAATGTTTTAATAGGCCTTTTAAAGACCATATTTCTGTAATGTTTTATGGATGAGCAAGCCATTGAGGGATAAATGTAAGCAAATTCTCAGTCTTGCACCAAAGGGCCTATGAAATTAATTAATTTAAAGTCCAACCTGGTCCTTAGAGTATAAGCTCCTCAGGTTGGGGATCTGTCTTTTGGTTTATTTTGTTTCATAAACTAGTAAATATAATCAATCATTTACATGATATAATCAATCATTCACTATCCCACATTCTTTCCTGATCCAATGCTAATGATTTCTGCTTTACAGTATTAGATGAGAAATAAGGGAGAAGCTGGTTGAAAGAGGTGATGTAGTCAGAGCTGGATGGAGTCAGGGTTGGCAGCCCTCCAAGACTGGCCTGGAGTGTCCAGGAATCAGCAGCAAACTCCAGGAGACCACTGAAAACAATCCTGATGATCTTAAGAGGGCTGCCCAATGGACTTCTTGGGCAGAATGACATTACGGGCACAATCCTGAGTAACTCTTGCACCAGTGTTACTGAAAATTCCCCCGGTGTAAAAGCACTTATGCCAGTGTAACTTGCCGTATGCCGACGGATGCAGGATGGATACCGGCTTAACCCCCCCCCCGACGCCTCACATGCACAGTTTGGATGCGGAACAGACACTGGCACAACTCCACTGGTGCACGGGGCATTATGGGGGCATTCTAATGCCCCCGGAATGCCCCCTGCACCGGCGGAGTTGGACCAGCATCTGTTCTGCGTCCGAACTGCGCATGTGAGGCATCCAAGGGGGGTTACGCCGGTGTCAATCCTGTGTCCGTCGGCGTACGGCAAGTTACACTGGCATACGTGTTCTTACACTGGAGGATCTACTCATAAGAACATAAGAACATAAGAAGAGCCCTGCTGGATCAGGCCAAAAGCCCATCTAGTCCAGCTTCCTGTATCACACTGTGGCCCCACCAAATGCCTCAGGAAGGATACAAGACAACAAGATAACCTGTTTCCCGTTGACACTCCCTTGCACCTGGCACAGAGAAAACCTACTTCTAAAACCAGGAGGTTGCTTACGGCTTGTAACCTGTGATGGTCTTTTCCTCCATGAATCTGTCCAAACCCCTTTTAAAGGCATCTAGGCCAGGTGCCATCACCACATCCTGTGGCAAGGAGTTCCATAGATGAATTACACGCTGGGTAAAGAAATATTTTCTTTTGTCTGTTCTAACTCTCCCTCCACTCAATTTTAGTGCATGTCCCCTGGTTCTGGTGTTGTGCGAGAGGGAGAAGAATTTCCCTCTATCCACTCTCTCCATCCCATGCATAATTTTATACGTCTCAATCATGTCCCCCCTCAGGTGCCTTTTTTCTAGGCTGAAAAGCCCCAGACGCTGTAGCCTTTCCTCATAAGGGAGGTGCTCCAGCCCACGAATCATTTTGGTCACTCTTTTCTGCACCTTTTCTAATTCAACTATATCCTTTTTGAGGTGTGGTGACCAGAACTGGACACAATACTCCAGATGTGGCCTTACCATCGATTTGTACAAAGGCATAATGATATTGGCCGTTTTATTCTCAATCCCTTTTTTAATGATCCCGAGCATGGAATTGGCCTTCTTCACAGCCGCCGTACACTGGGTCGACACTTTCATCGACCTGTCCACCAGCACCCCAAGATCTCTCTCTTGATCCGTCACAGACAACTCAGAACCCATTAGCGTATATGTGAAATTTTGGTTTCTTGCTCCAATGTGCATCACTTTGCACTTACTTACATTGAAGCGCATCTGCCATTTTGCTGCCCATTCTCCCAGTTTGGAGAGATCCTTCTGGAGCTCTTCACAATCCCTGCTCTTAAGAGTGTGCAAGAGTTACACAGAATTGGGCTGTACATCATGTTGGAATAAAAATCTCCAGGAATACCTTCTGTCACAGTTGGCAATCCTAGATAGAGCTTAAAATGTTGATAGAGTTGCTTCTTGGGTAGGGTTAGGTATTCAGTCACAAGTGTCAGAGGCCAAGAGAACAATTTCCTCTCTCTCATGTTCGACAACGCTCCCAATATGGCTGTCGATGGAGTGCTCTGCATGATGTTGGTGGCCATTTTGTGAGAGTGGAACTCTGTTCCGCTGTTGCAAATGCTTTCACGTGACAGCCCAGCCCTGCATAGGATTAGGCTATCAATAAAATTATCAAAACTGTTGACTTCCCTTAAAATTCTTTTCATGTTTTAGCTAAGGGGGAACCTCCAAAGTTTGAAATATGCTTTAAGCAAAATCTAGGGACTGCCTAGGGATATGTGTATCTCCATTGAGAAATCTTGCCAGACTTGTGTTTCGTCTTCTCTTAAAATTCCTCAAATCTTTCACCAGAAGAGAAGCCCCAATATTTGTTTTGAATTTCATGGTAGGCACTTTTTTTTTTACTGCAACTCTAGTTTTGTGATCTCCAGTGTTCTGTCATATTTTGACTATAGACCAAATTTTAATCATTTTTAATTTTAACAAATTAAACATTCAGTGAAGACATAAAGAGAGAATCCCCCGGTGTAAAAGCACTTATGCCAGTGTAACTTGCCATATGCCGACGGATGCTGGAAGGATACCGGCTTAACCCACCCACCCACCGCCGCCTCACATGCGCAGTTTGGATGCAGTTTGGATGCAGTTTGGATGCCTTCCAATGGCCTGCTGGTCATGCCCCTAATTTTCCTTGAGTGGCCCAAGATTCCCAATTGTGTGAAGGAAATTTATGCAAATACAGCTGTAGACTTTGGGGCCCTTTTGCATCAGTGACTGCATGGATGTGGCCAATGTGTCAAGATGGGTTAACACCCATCTACTGTACTATCTACTGTCTACTGTTCTTGTCCCCCTTTGCCTATTTGACCATGAGAACTCCTTAGCTTTAGACCCTAGCCATCTGTGGATTAGTAAAGATAAAGGTGCTCGAAGGCCAGTCGTGTCCGCCTCTAGGGTGCAGGTGCTCATCCCCGTTTGTGGCCGAAGAACCAGTGCTGTACAAAGACGCTTCCGTGGTAATGTGGCCGGCATGACTGATACCTTCCCGCTGCAGTGGTACCTATTTATCTACTGGCAATTTCTTGCTTTCGAACTCCTAGGTTGGCAGGAGCTGCGACACTCGGGTCTCGAACCGCTGTCCTACTGACCTTCTGGTCTGTAGTTCAGCATCTTAACCCCTAAGTCACCGCACCTGTGGATTACCAGCAAATATTTTCAGAATCATCAGTCATGGATGTCCTGAACACTTTTAGTTAGAAAATCCAATTAGTGCCGTATCATAAAATAAAATAATTGTATAATTCACTATTTGCTGGCTTTGAACAGATTCCCCCCCCCAATCTTCTGCCTGAGGCAGCTGCCTTGTTCTACAGGACTGGTCCTGTCCTGCCTCCACCAGGCTACTTTGGGAGCATCTGGAGATAACTGAAAAATAGCATTGACCAAGGTATCCGTGTGTGATGCTTCTCTTGCAGGAATGTGAGAACGAGGGAGATATTTTCAAAGATCAAGAAGATGCGAATACCTTCAACACTGTGGACCTTTGCCAGTGCATTTGCTCTTCTATTTGTTCTGTCATATTTGATTACACTCAAATTCCCTCAAGCCCCTTAGCTGAATTACACAAGCATGGTATTGTTTTAGAAACAAATATGCCCACAAAGGCATTTTGCACCTTTTGTATGCAGAGTATCGGTGTATTGACTACTGTGATGCATTTAAGCATCTTTGGAAATGTCTCCTGTCAGTCATATAATTGAATCTGATAGATTGAATTCAGTGGCTACGGGAAAATAGAACGCAACGAACAGATTGCACTTTAAATCCGTAGACTACAATAGATTAGTAGGCTTGTGGAAGGCTGGAGTTGACAGGGAGATAGAGGAGGAGGGATGGTATTTACAGCCGTTAGCCTGGTGTAAAAATTCTTTGTGAGGCTCCGGGAATAATTCACAGCACTTCCGATTACTTCTGTCTGTCTTTATCTTTGAAAACTAGCCAGGAGGGGATGATTATTTGTGCCCTAATATATTCATCATCACTTTATTCTAGCAGAAGCTCTTGTGTTTGAGGCTGAGTTTATGCATGAAGCAGAATGAGGTGGTAGAATGGATTGTACCACTTCAGGCTATAGGTAGGGGAGTACCACTTATTAATCCTTTCCCATATACACAATTTCCCAGCAAAGATAAAATTAGCACATCTGGAAAAAAGACTTCGAATCCAAGTCTTTGCCTGCTATGTTGGTTTTTTTCATTGCCAATAGATTTTGTAATACGGAAGCATTTGGAAAAAAATGTGATTTCCCCCTCCTGTAGTCTAAAATGGTAATGCTCAACCTACCACATTAGGATGGGGTAATCCAATCTTCAGGCATTTCTTATTACCACAACATATCTATAAATAGGCTTACCATATTTTCCCAGAACTAAACTGGGAGACCCCCACATAATTTTTAATTAAATTAATTAATTATTCTAAAAACCCAATTTATGTATTTATTGTGGGCAAGAAGCACCCACTTGCCACCTGAAGGGCAGCCAAAATTGTTATTTATTTATTTGTGGCCATTTTGGCCACAAATAAATAAATAAATGGCCATTTTACCGCCTGACGCTGCCACTTACCTGTCCTGCCGCTGTCGCCATTGTTCTTCCTCATCACCGCCATCTTGCCCGCATTGTCATTCTCGTCACTGTGCTCGTCCCTTGTCGCTGTCCCTCGCCATCCTCCGCTGTCCCTGATGCCACCGCTTGGAGCCTGGCCAGCTGCATCCAAGCTGGCCAGAACTCCTGCCCCCTCCAGAGTCACTGCCGCTTTTAAAAGTTTAAAAATGTACCTTTTTCCTGTCAGCCATCTTGGATCTCGCGAAATCTCATGAGATCCAAAATAGCGGCGCCCAAGTCTCGTGAAATTTCATGAAATCCAAGATGGCCGACAGGAAAAAAGGTAAGTTTTTAAACATTTAAAATGCGGAGGGGGCGGAGGCTTCACCAGGCCCGGAAAGCCTGGGAGGGTCCCGGGCTTTCCGGGACGGATGGTAAGCCTATCTATAAATGAGCCCAAAGTTCATATAAGAGTTAGCCCTAGTGTTCGGTGCCACAAAATTAATTGCAAGTCATTCTGCTCTGGCCACATATAACAATATCAAATTTCTTTTCAAGATCTTCCCACTTCAAAAAGTTCATGTTCATGAGCTGATGGCAGCAACTAGTGACTCCTCACTTGTGTGCATGACCCACCACGGGTCCTACCATCCATTTTTTCGCATGTACAAAAATGAAATTGCTTCAACATTCAAATTCATATTCAAAGTTCTCTTTAGCTGCTCCAAAACTTTAAGTTCAGGCTCTTCTTTCCTAGTTAATCTTTGTACAGTAACTTTTTTGAACCTTGATGTCTAAAACGTTGGTCAAAATGTGAACAGCTAAATGTTCTTGCTGTTTTTCCTCAGGTCATTATTATGCAAGACTTGGGGCAGGAATAATATAATTCTGCAAAAAACATGCCACGGAAAACATGAATAGTGAACACCACTCTATTGGAATGACAAAGCATATTCAATACACTTTGAAGAAGGAAGATGCAGCTTAAGTAGCTGAAATGTTGGCCCCTGAAGGCATCTCAGATTTGCTGCTAATCAGAATGATCCGTGAATAATTGCTGCAGTTATATTGAAGCATGCTTTAGTATCTAGTGAACTAATTCCCTGAAAAAGGGCAATAATTATTCTAGGCCCATCCGCATTGTACTTAACTCCTACCATTCTGTGCAAAATTAGTCTGTTGAATTTGTTGCCGCAAGACGTGGTGATGGCTTAGCTTAGATGGCTTTAAAAGAAATTGGACAAAGTCATGGAGGCCGGGCCTTTGAAAGGAATTTTATCAGGTGGCATGCATAAAGTTTCTCTTGGGCCCCTTCCCAAAGGGGGAGGGGGTAAAATAGGGCAGGGGAGGTCTACAATGGTCCAAAAAGTCTCTGGAGCCCAGGTCTACCAGGCTTCCCAATGTGGTTCCCAGGTCTACCTGCCCGGTAGACCTGGCCTTCTGGTTGGCCCGGCCACAGCCTTTCACTCTCCGTGAGACCAGCTGAGATGCAGGAAATTTCTGGGGCCCCTCCTTTGGCTCATGGACCCCTATTTGACCCTGGGCCCAGGTACAATTTACCTCCTTTACCCCCTTCTCATGGGCCCTGCATAGAGGACAGGTCTATCAGTGGCCACTGATATCAGTGGAGGTGAAGGCTCTGTGCTACCTCCAGATCCAGCAGCATTTGAATACCAGTTGCAGGGGAGCATTGACAGGAGAGAAATATGCCCTTTTCTCTTGCTTGTGGACCACAGAGGAAAACGGGATGGTGGACTAGTTGGGCCTTTGGCCTGATCCATCAGGGCTTTTCTTATGTTCTTATAAGAAACATCCCCCAACAAATGGAGTATGCTGAACTGTACTTTTCCCAAGCCTAGAAAAACTATGTGATTTCTCGAGCTGAATTCAAAGTGCTGCTGCTGATCTATGAAGCTCAAAAAGGCCTGGAAAATGTCCTGTAAGAATCTTTGTGTACATGGAGATCATGTGTGTTTATATGCATAGAGGATGCTCTAGGACCAGGTCAGTACTTCTCAAATGGTGGTCCATGGAATGGTGCTGGTTTGTGAGCCATTGGCTGCCTGTCCATGGAGTAGCTCCTGTGTGCCTTCTAACTACACAAGAAATTTGAGTCATGAAGTCTCCTGAGGCTGCTGGACTTGGATATGATTAAGCCTCTTGTGAATCTATGAGATAGTAGAAGATATGAGGTGAGAACTGATATACTATATAGAGAGAGCTGGTCCCTGGCACATTGGGGAAAAAATGGCCAGTCTACCACAACAGAGACTTTGAAAAAGCACTGTTCTTGGTAGCTCCTTTTTTTGAATGTAGGTTGATGTTCAGTAGGAGCAGGGGCTTTACTGCAGTGCAGTGGCACTAGCTGGATGGTAAATTTGGCCCTTCAATCTCTGTTGGTTTTACATACCTGCCTGTATACTAAAGTGTCATATATAAGTGGCATCAGAAGCTCTTTTTGCATGGTTCAAGTTTAATTAGGGGGAGGAACAAAAATTTCACAAGATTCATGCATGCAACAGGAAATCTTATGTGAATCCAGTCTTGATTCATAGTTGCTACGTATTTGCCAACCAGTTTCATGCCTGTGCCCACCTCTTGCATTTCTTCACATTTTGACTCATTCCACCTCCTAGTACAAAATGGAATTCTAAAACTGTTCTGCACCTGTTTTCCACTTGCTTTGCGGGATGGTTTGGTGTTGCCCCTGAAGCAACTGTACAGGTCTGTCCAAGTGGTTTGTTTCAGTATGATGTGGAAATGTATAATTAAAGCCCCGATCCTGTCCAACTTTCCAGCGTTGATGCAGCCATGTCAATGGGGTGTGCTCTGCTTCCTGCAGTGTGTGGGGGTACTCACAGAGGCCTCCTCAAGATAAGGGAACAAATGTACCCCCCCAACTGCAGCATGCAGAGCACACTCCATTGGCACAGCTGCATCAGCACTGGAAAGTTGGACAGGATCGGGCTAGGGCTGCATTGTGGCTCCTGGAAAGTTGGATAGGTTTGGGCCCTAAGAGAATGGACTATAGTGGATATCAATAGCCACTGATAGACCTCTCGTCTGTGAATGTGTCCAATCCACTTTTAAAGTTGTTGTTGTTGTTGTTGTTGTTGTTGTTGTTGTTGTGTGTGTGTATACACACATTTATAATATAAAAGTTTATAAAATAGGCAAAAATTTATATATAAACTTTGTATGTACACACACACACACACACACACACACACACACACACACACACACACACTTCATTTCAATTTATCTTCATTATTCCTGGGTTTAATAATGTTTCCACTGATTTCTCTAAGAAGACCCAATCGACGAAGCATTCAAAAACTTAATGTTATGAAAGGGAATCATTCATTTATCTATGAAAATGACTTATATCCTGTTCTTCGTGTGATTGCTTCCCAGAGTCGTCAACCTAAAGTTGAAAAACAATAAAATGCAATAATTAAATCCTTATTTAAAACAAACAACCTAAAACAGGGAGCAGCAAGAGGAGCTAACAGGCAGATACAATGATGCATAGAAGCCAATTTTTTAATGAAACCTTAACAAAATATAGAAGGTTTGAGTAAAAAACAAACAACAAAAGACCTTCTCCCAGTGCCAAAACAGGCATCATGGTTGGAACCAGGAGAGCCACCCTGGAGAGCACATTTCACCACATCTGAAAAGGCCCCATCGCAAGTTGCCTCACCTCTGTAGATCGGCAGGGGACCCACAGCAGATTCTTTAGGGCAGATCTTATTAGCAGGGTGGGTTCATATGAGAGTAGGTGGTCCTTACAGTATGCTGGTCCCATGTACTGAGGGGCTTCGAAATTGAAGCCAGCACCTCGAATTGGGTCAAGAAATGAGCTGCTGTTGCCCTGTAAGAGTTGCTTAGCTCTAAACGCCCCAAAGTGTCACATAGTGATCTGAAAGAGGACGGGGAGTTTAAAGTGACATAAAGAAAGCTGATTAAGTGGTTGGATTATTCATCAAAAGTAAATTATATCATAGTTACTAATTAAGGTTTTATTGCAAGCACTTGTTGTTTGCTAATTGGGTAAATGAAGCTCTTTGTTTACAGTTGTAGCCGCTTGCTTTAGAGGGCAAGCGGCAATAAGTGTACACTGCTGCTGTTCCTTCTCTTTCATATCCTGTCTCGAAATTACTATCATTACCTGTTCCTTCATCATTACCTGTTCTACTTCACTGCAATTGCCCTCAGTGTTTTACATACATATGTGGAGTAAAGCTTAAACTCTGAGATCTAGATGATTTTTAAAAAATAAGCCTTCAAGCTTTTGCTTTAGGCACTATGGATTTTATGAATGTAGCATGGATATTGGATATTATGAATGTCTCTGCTATATTTTGAATTGGTTATCATTTCTGAATACTTTTTTCAAAGTTAGCCCCATATATTACAGCAGGGGTTCTCAAAGTGGTGGGTCGTGACATCCATGACCTGCATGTTAATGGGACCAAAGCCAAAACCAAGGGACCCTCCCACCCCACAAGCCACACCCTGCTCGCCATTGGCTGAGTAGGCCCATCCAGAACAGGTTGAACGCTTCATCTTTAGATCACTTGACCAACCACCAACAACTCTGTCTAATCTGCTGCTAGAGAATCTTGCAGTCAAGTTGGTACTATTTTCTTGTGCAGCACAATGTTTTGCATCACAAAACCTAGATCCTCAGGAAGCCCAGTAGACTTGGGCTCCAGAGACGTTTCTGACTATGGCTAGTACAGCAGAAGCCTTGCCCCTCCTTCAGCTCAATAGACCTGGGCACCAACCTTTTGGTGCCACCCCACTGATGGTGTCATCCGGTACAGTCCGCACCCCCCCCCAATGACACTGCTACATTTTTGCTACATCTCATGTAACCTAGCTAAGCTTTGGAAGTAAACAACCATGTATATATACCATGCTGCTTTGTTTTGCCCTTAGAACTGGGCTCTGCGACAGTGTGTGACAGTGTCACTACGCAGCTGTCCATTCCAGGGCTTGGGGCACTCAAAATGAAGAACTCCTCGTAAGTAAACCTTGCATCTGTCATGTCATTTCCTTGGCATCCCAAAAACCTGCAAGCCCACGGCTAGGGAAATACAGCAAGGATGCTTTGAATGTTTCTTACTGCCTGTTTGATATTGCAGTATGTGCGCTGAAACCTGCAAGGTAGCAGCAGAGATGGTAAACTTGTGTCTGGGCTGTACCACATCAGGTTGCATATGACATTTCACACGACTAAATACTCTTCCATAAAAACAACAATATCCATCCACATAAATAATAAAAAAAAACCCTAGCATGATGTGCACAAGCCTAGGCTAGAATCCTTTCTCCAGGTTTCTCATTTTCTATGTGGAAGGAATGTTTTTCTCCGGAGGAGTATTCAGTCATGAGAGGTTCCACTGACTGTCTGAAGTGGTACAGTTCAGACCCAGGCTTTCACTTCAGTCAGAACTCGGGCTTTGCAGCCGTTAAATGGTGGTTGAAAAATAGTGCTGAAAATATTCTCAATAACAATCACAATTTCACTACAGCAGACCAGCTTCAAGTATATGTTGTAAGACAACCCAGAGCTACATTTGTATTGCACTCAGGAAAAAAAAATGGCTTTGCAGAGAAGGAGGACAGATGATAAGATTGAAGGAAGACAGACAGACAAGCCAGTCCCTGTTCTCATTTTACATATAAAATTTGCAGCTGTCGTCTTATCAACTTTCCAAGTAATAAAAGTAGAAAAAGCCTGTGCAACTTTTGCAGCTCGTGAAAAAAGTAGAAACTATGGCATAGGCAGAAGTCACCAGGGAGATGTCATGGGTTCTCCTTTTATGCTCCTTCCTGAGGAATCCCCTTTTGTTCAAGCGCGCTTTCCCCCACCTCCAACATTCTTTTCTTCCACCTCTATAAAAAGGTAGCAGAGTCTGAGATGCAGCCGATTATTCACAAACAACCCCTGTCACAGTATTGTTGGTGAGTGACACAATAATGGGCTCTTATCATGTAGCCTAGACTTCCTTTGGCATGCTTTCTTTTCATTGCTCCTCACTACAAAAAGGGAACAGTTGTATAATGTTTGGTGGCTTTCCACTCCCCCCCCTCCACAGGCCTTGAGAGCGATTACTGAATATGCATATTATATTTTCCTCTTCATCCCAGACCCCTTTGCCTGCCTAGACTCTCTCCTCTGTGAGCTCATGGGGGAGCCCTCGAAAGTTCCTCATACCCCCTCAGGAAGCCTTACCTTTCTAAAGTGTATGCGCTGACAGAGGACATGTTAACTTTGATCTAGGTGCTCTAATGATGTTCCTTTCTCTGCTTCACCTAGCATTTTTGTTCCTGACAGAAAGAAGTCGTAGGCACTTTGAATGCAAGAGCTGACGTTTCTTCTCGACAGAAAACCACCCGCACCCCAGATATCATGTTATTGAAGACAATGCACAAGGGAAGCGTGTGTGTGTGTGTGTGTGTGTGTGTGTGTGTGTGTGTGTGTGTGTGTGTGTGTGTGTGCTGGTTGTTTACCGCAAAGGTAGGCCAAGTTCATTAAAATGACGCAACTAAATGCAAAATGACGAGACAGAAAAGGCTTTCAATCAACTTTGAAAATCTATCTGTGGCCAAGGAAGTCTATTAGCCGACCAAGTTATCATCATATCAGTTCACCAAGGGGTTTAATGCCACAAAGAGCAGATGCTGCGTAGCTCCTGGAGTGTTTTTCTACGTGGCACCAAAGAACAGAGTCACACTTTAGAACTGAAATCTCCTCATGCGCCGGTACTTATTAGCCAGCAGTATGTGAAAGCTTCTTTGTAATTTTTCATATGAATTTGGTGATGGGAACAGGCAGAAATCAAGAACCTGGCTGTGATAGATACACAGTATTTTCCACTGGATCAAAAGTTGCTTTGTATTTGCAGCCAGGAAGCCATTACAGCTATTTACGACTTTATCCCATCACACACTGCAGCTATTCTCTTATCTCCTACACACTTTCGGTTTGGGGCTTATGTGCCTGCGAGTAGAGAAAATGACATCCGGTGTAAAATTTCATTGGAGAAACAACCATTTATTTGACTGGTGTACATATTCGAATGCGGTTTGCTAACACAAGGACTGTTTATAAGAGCCGTTGTCTACCTTGTGCCAAAAATGTTATTTGTACAAGGATGTTGAATTTAGTCATGTATGTGATGTAATTTATAGCCCAGCCTACCCAAAGGACTTGGGGCAGATGCCAGTATGTTACTCACAAAACCCACAATGGCAATGGTTCAGTCCCACCCTATTTCTGGCCACCCAAAACCAATGTTAAGAAAACGATGTTTCATACCTCTCCTGAAAGGGACCTAGAGTGGAACTTCACCTTTGAAGTGAAGTGGGCAGGAGGTCTGGCTCAGTGGTAGAGCTGCCGCCTTGTAATGCCTGAAGAGGTCTGAGGACGCCAGCTCGAGACAACCGGAAGTATCTGAGAGCTGTCAACACGCCTCTGACAATCTGTAGAAGCCCTCCGTGAGAGCGAGGAAAAACTGCCAGTTATACTCGGAGTGAGAGTCAGAGTGCCGTCAGCAGAGCAGAGCATCGGAGGCGAGTGCCAGAGATAAGCCAGCCCATGAAGGAAACCATCTGGAATGAAGACATTCTATGAAAGATTAGAACATTGTATTGTAAAAATCCCTTTGGGGGGTTAGAATTGCCTGCCTATGTGTACCGTCTTGAATTAAAGTCAGAGGAAAAATCCAATGACCAAGAAAGGCAGTATATAAATACTGGTATTATTATTATTATTATTATTATTATTATTATTATTATTATTATTATTATTATTATGAGGAGCAGCTTTCAGTCATCCAGCCTCAAAGGTATGAGAACCATCACTTGTCTGTACCTGAGAGAAAATGCAACAGCCTTCTCACTTCTGAAGGGCTGCCAACTGTTGAAATTAAACATACTGGTATATAGGAAGGACCAGAGCGTGAAACTATCTGGGTGTGGAATTGGAGGGCGGAGCCCAACAGCTTTGGCGAGATCTGGAAATGGAGCCCAGCAGAAAAATGTATTTCAACTCAATCCTATTCATGTCTACTCAGAAGTAAGTCTCACTTGTAGGCAATGGGGCTAGCTCCCAAGTAAGTGCAGATAGGATCGCAGCATAAGGTATACAGCTACAAACAAATATCTGACTGGGTGTTAGAGAGGGTAAGTAGGCTTTGCCCCTTGCTTTTCAGGCCACTGGCCTGAGAGCAAGAACAAAACATTAAAAAAAGAAGAAGAGCCAGTGGGTTTTGTTTTGCTTCCTCTGATCATTTGGCAATGGTAGCCTCAGGTTTGTTATGAATATAACATGGGATAACTTTGTGTGTGCTGCCTTTGTTTTGAACATTTGAAACATAGCATTTGTTTTCACACTAGTGCAGAATGCCTGCTGCAGTCTATTTGTCTGTTAACAGAAGGCATTCTCTGCATTGCAAGAGAGAGAATAAGCCTGATGTGTTTGTTGTCTACCAGCAAATCTATTTTTCACTCCATGTGTTAATTTGTTCCCTGTGGCTATTGCACACTTCTTGCTGGATGTGGCAAGGTGGTTTACAAAATACTGTAATAGTGTCTATGTTCAGATCTTACCATATAACTGCTCTTAATGAATAATTTTAAGATGCATTCAAGCTAGCCAGACATTGGTGTTTAATTTTTTTAGGCCCCTCATTATCTAAGAACATCAAACAGTTGGTGCTGTTCTTAATGGTGTTTACTTTTTCTTTAAGAGCCATGGCCTCAGGGTGAAATAGGTCATGTGAGAGAATTGGAGAAATAGTTTCAGTTTTACAACACCTTTGTGTGTGTGGGGGGGGTACTCAAAAAATTCTAGGCCCAGATGAATCAGAGAACAGAGACAGTACTCTAATAAGGTTTTAAAACAAATCTAACAGCCCAATCCTTTCCCCCGTCACTCCATAGCAAGCAGCCAAACCAATGGAGCACATACTGCATTCTATGGGGGGGAGGGGGAATCAAATGGCCAGCGAAAGGTAAATAAAGTTTTTTACTTACCTCCTGGTAGGCAGCCTGATCGCCTATAGATAGGCTTGCCATTAGTCCTGGAAAACCCGGGACCGCCCCAATTTCCATGCTCCAGTACTGGGCTTTCTGAGCATGGTGAAGCCTCGGCCGCCACTTTTAAATTTTAAAAACGTATCTTTTTTTCTGTTGGCCATCTTAGATCTCGCGAAATCTCACGTGATCCAAGATGGCAGCGTTTAAATCTCATACTGCCTCATATGCCCTCCTGAGATTTGGGTGCCGCTATCTTAGATCTCATGAGATTTCGTGAGATCCAAGATGGCCAACAGGAAAAAGGTACCTTTTTGCAGTACCTTTTTGTAGGAGGCGGTGGCGGAGTGGCAGAGGCAAGGATGCCTGGATGCAGCCAGCCAGGCACCCAAAGAGAAGATCAGAATGGCAGCGGAGATGGGGAGGTCAAGAGGAGTCCTGGCCGGCCTGCAGACAGTCAGGCTCCCGAAGATTAGAATGGGGCGGCGGTGGCAACATCAGTGGAGCAGCGGGGGCAAGGAGTCCTGGCCGGCCTGGATGCAGCCGGCCAGGCTCCCGAAGAATGGCGGCGATGGCAGCAGTGGGGGCGGAGCAGTAGGGGAGATTGGCTGCAGTCCTGTTCAGCCTGGATGCATCTGGCTCTAGAACAGGGGTGGGGAACCTATTTGTGGTGGTGGGCCATTTTCCCATGGGGAAAATTAGCCGCGGGCCGGCCATCAGGCTGCCCAAAATCCCCCCCCCGCAAATTTGACCCCTCGCGAATTTACCGCTCTAACCCACCCACCGCTCTCTCTCTCCCAACCACCCAACCACCCACCGCTCGCTCTCGCTCGTTCCCTCCCACCCACCCACCCACCCACGGACCGCTCGCTCTCGCTACATTCCTGGTATAGGTGTATGTCCCAAGATTGTGATTTTTGTAAGCTACATTTTTGTATTGAATATGAGAGTTTTGGAATAGCTAGATTCAAATTCTTGATCTGCCGAGATCTTGCTGGGTGGCCTTCAGAAACGTATTTACTTTTTCTATTTGTTAAAAAGAGAATAAGGGTGATTTCACAGGCTGGCTGTGAGGAAGCATGCGAAACAACTGAAAGACTTTGCGCATCAAATGTACTGTACAATAGCCTAATTGCAATTGTTATAATTATCAGCTTCTGAAGTGACATGTGTAGCATCTCAAATGAGGACAATCATCTTATGCCACTAAATATCAGGCTTCAGCTTAAGGGTTCTGAACCTCTCATCTGTAAGGTTGCTTTAGGCATCCTGACATTTGGGATTGTGCCTCATGACTACATCAACCTTACCGGAGGAACAAAGGCATGAAACCTACAATCAGGGTGACGAGCTTCCCGCATGAACATATATTTAGCTCATTTTATAAGATGGCAAATGGCAACATAGCTCAACATGCAAAGGAGCCAAAATGGCTTTAAACATAAAAAAATTCATTTGCAAAAAATGCACCATATTTTAAAGCAGCTGGATCACAAAGGGAATGCTGAAGGAAAACAAATGTACATTATAGCCTAATTTGAAGGAAAGAATTGCTCTCTGCTTTGGCTTTGCAAAGCTGGAGGCTTCATCCTTATTTAGCTTGTGATTCACTTGTGTTTGCCGTCTTCGATGATGGAAATCTTCCCATTTCCCCACAGTACAGACAATTGCCTTTTCCATTCTTGCCTTTAGTTTAATTAAAACCATTTTATTTCAGCTCAGAGCCACTTTCCAGAGTCTGACATTATATATTCTGAAAAGGTGGAGAGGGAGTGGGATTTGAATAAGCAGTTTGCCCCTGCGTTGAATAAAAAATAAAAATACATGCAAAGTTGACTTTTGTTCTTTAGAAAGAACTCAATGCTATCTACCTACTCATGGTGACAGGGAAAAATCATTTTTCATAGGTTGGCCTTGGCATTTAGAATGACAGTTTTTGTTTTTGCACTCCCATGAACAAAGCCCTTTCAGCTGCAAAATTTTAAAAGGAGATAAGCAGGGCCGGCTTTAAGCCAATTGGACCAATTGTTCCCAATTGGGCCCTGTGCCTAAGGGAGCCCCGCACTAGGGTAATGTACTCTATTCTTGTCAAATACACACGATAACACATAGTTTTACTAAATCATTTCACAGTCACTAAACCAGTGGTTTTGTAACTATTTACTTTTCAAAGGTAATATATTTTCAAAGGTAATGCACTTTTTTTGCTCCTACGGTGCATATACCATATTGGTCTGAGTATAAGACTCACTTTTTTCTCCTAATTTAAGTTTTTAAACTAGGGGTGCGTCTTATAATCAGGCTGTTGCAATTTAATGCCAGTGATTTAATTAATTTTTTTTTAATAGCACCAAACTTTAAGAGTGCGTATATATATATATATATATGCATTTTTTTGCTCCCTTTGCTCCTACGGCTCTGGACATAAGGGTGCTATAAGGGTTTAGGATAAGGGTGCTATAAGATCTTGGGGATCTGACACACAAAATGATTTGCCAGATTCAAACCGGCTCTAAATCTTTGTTTGATTATCCGGCTTTACAGATTTTGGTATTTGCATCTGAGATTTTAACTCATCTCTGATTAACTGAGGGCTGGTTCACACAGGCTGTGTTGACCAACACTGTGACCAGTGAAGTGTTCATCACTCATAATCTATAATGACTGGGGAGTGCATGACATACAGGTGTCCCCCGCTTAACGAAGGCAATACGTTCTGAAATCCCCGTCGTAAAGTGAAGCCGTCATTAAGTGGATCTTGCTGTGCTTTGAAGTTTAGAACTTAAAGACCCAGTGCTAAACATCCATGCTCTTATCTTGCCCATTAGCTGTTTGGCTTTAGATAAGGGCTTTGAAGTTCAGTGCTGTGCTTAAAGCGCTGAACTTCAATTCCCTTTTCTAAAGCTAAACATCTGATGAGCTAGGGCTTTAAAAAGACGCGTCTTTTTAAATCCTTTGCTCTTTTTTACTGGGGACCTCCGTCATATATTAAAATACATAAACACATTAAAACAATTAATTAAACACATTAAAATAATTAATTAAAACACTTAAGATTAAAAATAAACAACCCCAGTGGGTCACCAGCATTTACATATATTAAAACCATTTGTTAAAAGGTCAGCCCACCATGTCAGACATTAAAAGCAGTCCTGAATAAAAACGTCTTAAGGCCCCGCCGAAAGGCCTCTAAAGAGGGAGTTGTTCTTAATTCCAAGGGGAGGGAATTCCACAATTGGGGCGCCACCGCCGAGAAGGCTCTACTCCGCGCCACCATCCCCCTCACTTCCGCCAATGGCGGAAATATCAAATGTTCATATCACCTGATGTCAGCTCATATTCTTGCCATGTTCTTTTTCAGCTGAATGTGTACACGTTTTGCTGGGGTCATCCAGGGCTGGTTCACACATGCATGTGTATTGCTTGACTTCTCTATGTTTGATGACTGGTAGCAAAACAGACTTGCTTTACCATAGCTCACCTTGCCTCCAGATTTGTCCTGAATATTACAACTTTGACCTCGGGCCCTCTGCTACTCTGAAACCCAGAACCCAATTCTGGCCTGTCCTTGGCTGCTTCTCTTGTCCTTGGTTCTCCACTTCTCATCTGCCCATGTCTGAGCTGGGCCTTCGAAACCAAGATGTGATACCCCCAAAGTTCTTTCCCGAAACAGTACTTGGAGAACTTCCCAGACATCATTGACCAATAAAGATACATGTCAGTTTCCCTGGCTATTTGACTCAGCTATATCCCCAAATTATCCCATAATGGGCACATGAGTTATGCCATGTAAAGCAAGTGTAAACAATATCGAGTGAAAATGTTCATGGCCAGATACGATCTTCCAAGACAAGGGATTTATGGGTAAGAAAGCCATGTAAAAATATAGAAGCCAGTAAATGAGCCATTTCATCATTTGATTTTGTCTGTAAACCGCTTTGTGAACTTTGTGTTGAAAAGCGGTATATAAATACTGTTAATAATAATAATAATAATAATAATAATAATAATAATAATAATAATAAATAAATAAATAAATAAAAATGTAATTAAAAACAGATTAAAACACAGATATCCATGGTTTCCAAATAGATAAAATTAGCAACTTGGGATAAAAATACATTTAAAATCACACAAGGCAAATATTGTGACCAACCAACCATATACGGTGGGCATCTAGGGGCTCCAAAAATCTCATGATTGTGCTGCCTGTGTGGAACTGCAAGGCAAACAAACGTGAGGAGGGGAAGAGATTGTCAAGTTCCTGGCAGGTCCGCTGGTGGCCTGCATTCAGTCCGGTAGCTCACCACATGCTACTTATGCAGCCTCATGCAGAGTCCACATGCCGCATGAACATCGGTTTCACTCCACATGTCAACATGCTGTTGTTCTTTTCTATGCCAACTTCTGTTGACTGAGCTAGCTTGTGGTTTTTCCTCTTGACTCCACAACCACACTCGCATTATATTAAATTACTGAATTCACCAAAAGATTAATTAAAAGCAGGGGGAAGAAACAGTTCAAAGCACTCTTCAACCTAAAGACCCAGGGATCACCACCTAATGAGTAATGAGTGCAGTTAATGAGCATTCACCAAGTGCTGCCATTTATGAATAAACATGAGGTTTCTGGCTATGATTATAGATTTGTTTTCTTCTCTGGACTTTTTCACCTCTGCACATAATGGAGGTCAGGGAACTTGCAAGCAGTTGGGTTTCCTTCAGAACAGGGCATGTAATTCTTTAAGCCTCTAGAATGGAGAATAGTTTGGTGCCGTTTTGACTTAATTGGTTGTGTTTGCCTCAGAGTTTCGGGCATCTTGAGATGGTAAAAATATTTATGACAGGATTCTGTTAGAAAGAGATGGGCTTGGAATCGAAAGGTGAGTGCTTATTAGATCAGCTAAGTGTCGGCCCCCAAATGAATCTGTGTTTTTGTGTTAATTGAAGGGAAACACAATGAAGTGGATGATAGTTGCTTCTCTGACACAACAACCAACTTTCCTATATGTACCGCAATACATACACAACTTACCTATGTGTACCACAGTACACAAGACCTGGAAGAAACATCTATATCGTATGTACCTCACCAAGGGATTTTTAGGATGGTGTGCTGGGATGATGTGCTGGGATGATGTGTTGTACAATGAATGAACTGTGCATTGTCCTATTAAGTACAATCTGGACTCCCTCTAGTCTACAGTATAGACTTCCACTCATCCTTTAGACTAGGAGAAAAACACTGTGCATGTCTGTGTTCGTAGCCCTCCCCACTCCCAGAGAATTTTATACAACTTTGTCAAGAAATCAGGTAAGGCCATGGGCGTCGACAGAATGAAGCGAAGGGGCCGGCCCGCCGGGGGGGGGGTTTGACACACGCAGAAGGGTGACACGCGCACCCCCGCCACCACCTCTTCAGCCTCTTTGGCCAGCGGTTTGCATGTTTGTGCATGCGCAGACCGCCGCTGAGGGCAACCGGACAGCCTTGTACCCTCAGCAGCGGTCTGAGTATGCGCCAAAAATGGCGGACCCGCAGCTGAGGGCAACCGGGCAGGCTCTTGTCCTCAGCGACGTTGTGCGCGTGTGCGGAAAATCCACACATGCGCACAACGAGCCAAGGGCAAGGCCAAAGATGCCCAGACGGAGGTAGGTGACGCACGATGGCGGGTGGGGGGTGGGGGCGACACGCGCCACCCCCACCCTCACCCATCCCCACTTCAGGGTGACGTGTGTCATAGTGACGACACTGAGGCTGCAATCCTATATGCACTTACATGGGAGTAAGTCCTATTGAACTCAGTGGGACTTACTTCTGAGTAGACATGCCTAGGACTGCGATGTAAAGTTACCAACATCTGTGTGGAGTCCGAATTCAAAAGTTCAACCATTCAAGGTTCAACACACAACATAGTAATGGTCTGACATAGCAGCATTTTGCCGAAAAATGGTTGTCCCCAGAAAAGGTGCCTTTTTTCCACCCAGAAAAAATGTGATATCTGTGGAATTTGGAGGCGGGAGGAATCTCTATTGCTATGTCAATGTAATGGTTGGAATCACTTTGTCTGGAAGAAATCTGGGTTGTCCTGATGCTTTGCTTTGATATTTACTAGGCCAGGGGTTCTCAATTTGGCCGACTGCTGTGTGAAAGGGGAGCAGGAGAAGCCTTTGGAATCCAGTGTGAACTGGTGGAGAGGAACTCTGCACACACCTCTTCCAAAGGAAGCTAGCTGAAATGATTTTTCCAGTCTAGATGAAAAAGGGTGAGTGGTCATTAGGAGGTAAAGTTCTTTTAAACAGAAATCTATTTAAATATGACCTTGCCATGTATGAGTGGACCAGCTGTTGGAATAGGAAATATTTGAGTGGAGTGGAAATATTTTTTTCAATGACAGAACAAAAATCCAGGGATTTTCAGTAGAAGGTAGCAGAACAGAAAGCAAGGAAACTTTGCAAAGATCAGATGGAATGAACATAGAGAGATCAATCCATGCCTAACGTGGAATAGCTAACCAGGAAGATAATTCCAAAACATAGGTGCAACTGCAGAGAAGACCCCGCTCAATGTGCAAATCAATCTTATATCCAAGAAAGATGGGACATGAAATAAGGCTTTAGTTCCTGATTGGAGGATGGGGCTTCAGCCGATGGGCAGAGATCTACCTAAAAACGTAAGGTTGGTTACATCAGCAAGAACACTGATATATATATAAACCCTCAAAACTTACTGACAGTGAGAAAATGGGGAAAATATTAAAATGATGAGGTTCTTCTCCCTTCCTTATCACTAGAAACAAATTAATGGTTGTGTGACCCTCAGTCACAGCAGCCAGAAACTGTGATTGCTGGTGCAGAAGGGTGGAATGCATCCAGTTGTACAGATATGCTGAACTAACCAAATCGACCTAAAACAGCTGTTAAAATATTAGCTTGTTTGCAGATAGAGCAGACGTTTTTGACGATGCCAAGTTTCACTTTGTGATGTAGGCAGAGCTCAGGGTGAACTTGTGAGAAGCCAGGTTTCATTTGAAATTCCACATTCTCAGGGAATTGCAGAGGAGTAAAAATAAAAAAAAAATCCAACATGTACAGTAGAAATGAATAAAGGCACTAGAAATAAAATGACCACCACTTTTGGAGAAGATGCGTAAGAAGGGGAAAGGGTTGGAGAAATTTCTCTTCTATAGAAAATAGTTTAACAGTAGGAAGGTGGAGAAATTCTGGTTTAAGTGACTGTTTCATTCCTGTAATTCTTCTGTGGTTACTTTAGGGCAGAGGTGGCCAACCTTCCACCATTAGGACCTCTGTGTTCTTAAGAGTTGTGTAGAAGACAGAATCTTGGCAGCTGCAAGTGCTGATGGTGCTGCTAAAGCAGCTGCACCTGCTGAAATGCCCTCACTTGTACAACCATTAAAGGGCCAGGAGTATTCATGTTGGAAGGTTGGCCACCCCTGTCTTAGGGCCACCCCATTTTCTGAAATCTTCTGACCGATTGCTGCCTGGCCATTCAACCACATGGCCCATAGCATGTGTGAGGGATGGAACCAGGCAAAGGGGCTGGCCCCGTATTCATGGAGGACGAAGCAAAATTCTGTTGAAATGGAAATTCTGTGGGAAAATCACTTGTCAGTAGAGGTATTATTGGATTTTGTATCTTGTTGTGATGTTTCACCGTAAAATTCAGATCCTATCAACCTATGATTGAAGTTGGAGCGTGTGATTTAATGAAATACAATTTGATTTCAAGTAATATTCTTAAATAAAATATTGACATAGCTGGAAACAAAACATTTGGGACAGTTCATACAACCTTCAGTCCTGTTTGTATGGTGGAGGAGTGTGGGCATAGGTGCCGCTTGCACCGTGCATGTGCAAGTATATATCTGTGCACTCATAGGCCTCATTTGCATAATTATTCTCCCTGGAAAATGGGGGGGGGTTAAAATCAAACTTTTTGGATCTATTCATATACAGTGGTATGCATGGAGCCCTTGTCTTACATGTTTACGGTATGTGGATAGTGGAAAGTGATAGTGGAATGCTATTGTGATAGTGGGTTTTTATGCTGTACGGATAGTGGAATGGTACACCCACCACACACACACACAAAGGATCAACTGTTGCAATGGTATTTCATGTATTATCATGCATTACACAGACAAGTTAGCATGACCCACATTTTCAAGCATCAAGTGGCAAATCATATAGCTCAACAGACTAGAGTGATACCCCTGTGAAGTTCACCAATTTCAAAGTGATTAATTTGAGCTGAGGAAATGTATTGACTTTAAGGTCTACCTCTGCCCTTGCAATTTTGGAGACAGTGAAGAAAGTTATATTAAACCTGTCCCACATCAATCTTGAAAACCTTGAAGTTACCCTGTCCTTGTCTACAAATATTATGAAGATCTTTAAGTCATAAAGATTTTTTATTTCTACCACCTTGCTGAGATGTTTGGGCATCCTTATTAAAGCTTGTTAATAAGCTTGACTAAGCCCTTGTTAGGACAGAATACGAAGAGAGAAATCTCTATTATGGTGCCCCAGGACAGAAATGGCTTCCGCTGTTTCAAACCGTGATTCCTCGCAACTTGAATTTGTTACATGGGAACGCACATTTGAGAAAATACACCACAATTCTTTTTTCTCTATAATTATAACATTCTGTTTTGTTTGTTTTACACCTTTTGGCTACCCTTGTTCTCTGTGAACAGTTAGCATGCTTAACCCTTATGTGGCAAAATACGTATATACTAGACATTCAAGGTGTTAGTAATTCATTTTCTATTTGCCTCAAGTATAGCCTGCATAAAATCACCTTTCAATCTATCGTTTTCTTTTAGTGTGAGATGTTTACTTTTTAATGGAAGGTGTTCATTTTCAGTAGTAGTGTTGTCACTGGAGTTTGTAATTCTTTGGCTCAGAATAGGAACCTCAAGAACTCATAATGCTTTCCTTTAATACAAGGTGTGAGCAGTGCAATCCAAGTTCTTCTCCAATTTCAAAATTTAATCTGAGCAATATAAGAACTCTTTCTGGACTATTTTTCTGGTAGCAGCAGACAGGTATTTATCAGCAGTGGTACCAAACAGGTGTTTTAATAGGTCTCTCTTTCAGTTTGTGGAACACTACTACAGCAGAAACCTAGGCACCAGGAGCCTCAGGAAATGTAGTAATGTTCTGAGTGCCATGGGAAGCGGGAGAGAGAGTGAGATCTCCCCCTTGCCCACCTCGCTGCTAGAACTTAAGCGATCCCAGCCAATCAGGGATCACATGCTGGATGTTATATATCTGAGATACACAGCCAATCAAGATTAGCTATTTGCTGACATCAATATCCCGATGTTCACCACATCTTGCAGGAACATTGCCTTGCCCGGACTCCACATCACGTGAGGAGGGGTTAACCTAGCTCCCCATTGGCAGCTGCAGAATGCGGAGGCAGGGCCAGAGTTACCTTACTGCCCATGCCTCTCACAGCAGCAATTCTGTGTGTGCTCCAGCTTGTATGCGTTTGCCCAGACTGTGCCACGGGAGGGAGGGTGGGTACAGACAAATGCATGCAAGCTGGAGCACACAGAGAATGACTGCTGCGAGAGGGGCAGGCAGTAAGGTATTGGGGAGTGCATGGGCAAAGGGCAAATGAAGGTCGTTTAGAGTAAGGACAGTGCTTTCCACATAGGTCTTATGGGCAATCTTCACCATATAGAGAATAGATCACCAAAATTTAGAACACACCAATGATCACTCTAGCTGGTGCACGTGTGTTCCACAGCCCCATCCCCTCCTTCCCTAGGTACGGCACTTGTCTGCCGAGGCAAACGCTGTAACCAGGAAGAATTGCTTCCTGTGAGCTGGAATGCTGGACAGC
This sequence comes from Plestiodon gilberti rubricaudatus, assembly GCA_026170595.1. Classification (NCBI taxonomy): domain Eukaryota; kingdom Metazoa; phylum Chordata; class Lepidosauria; order Squamata; family Scincidae; genus Plestiodon; species Plestiodon gilberti. Next base: position 82,032,174 of record JANXHW010000004.1, on the reverse strand, counting down.
CAACTTTCGAAATCTTGGGGAGGATCTCATGCTAGGTACAGAGTTTGGCTGTGTAGTAATTGCTGTACCTGAGGTGCGCGGAGGGGAGGCACAGAGTGCACTGATGCCGGATATGAAGCTTGCTGCAGCGCTGCAGTGCCCTCTGGATCCGGGTTCAGCATACAGTGCATGCAGTTACAGCACCATATGATAAAGGCGTTTCTCAGCACTGCTGGAGCCATCTCTGAAAAACTGTAGGGGGAAGGAAGAGGACTCTAGATTCTGGTGAAGGTGTTCACGAAACAGAGACCTCTTTTCTTCTCAGTCCTAATATAGACCACTTGGCTAGATAGATTCAATCTATACTCGTTTTACTCTGTGTTTATGTAGTGCTGCTGTATGTGTTATTACTGTATTTTATTCTTGCTCTCTGTTTGTTGTATGTATTTTTATAGTTTTGCAAGTTGCTTTGCCTGTAATATTGCCTGGGAGGAAAGTGCAAATAATTATTAGATATTAATGGTGTTTTGGATTAAAGTTATGTATCTAGATAGCCATGATTTTACTGTGATCCTGGTTCACTCCTTGATGTCCTGCTCATATTGATGTACCTCACCAATGAAGCATTTCTATAATTTGCTGTTAAAAGGGTGGCAATCTGCATTAAGACGGACTTGCTGAATTCTTTTCAGAAAGGCAAATGTTGCCATCTTTCTGGATGAGCATCCTCAGATGTAGGTGTATATTTTATTTGGTTGTTTATTTCCAGAATTTATACCCCCCATTACTAGCCCAAATGGGCTCTTGAAACTGTTTACAATATATATAAAAATAAAATCAACAATAAAACCACCATAAACACCAGCAATTTCAATTAAACAATAAGCACGCCAAATGTGTAGAATACTAAAAATGCTGAAAAAACTATCCTCCATCTAGTGACCCACATTCTTATTTGAACAACAGCAATAATAAAATAATAATTAATAATAAACATTTGCACAGCACTTTCTGAGTATGCTTGCATTAACTATGTAAGGCAAGTCTTATTATCCCCATATTACAGCTGGTGAATTGACAGCACAATCCTGTTTAACTGCATGTGCAGTACCATAAAGCACTTGCATGACACCTGGCGAGTAAAGGATGCCGGCGCTACGGCCGGCGGCCCTTACCTGCCTGTTCCCCCAGCCCTGCACCCACCGGAGCAGGTAAGCCCTACACTGGTTGGGGCAGTGGCGGGGGGCGGGTGTACCAGGTGGGCAGGTACGGTGGCCATTGGCCACCCCCGGGTCTGGAGAGGGCAGGGATATTGGCGGCGAGATCCGTCATATCCCCAGCTCTCTCTGGGCCCGGCGCAGCCTTACCCGAGCGGCGTGAATGTGTGCAAGCTCCAGAGCTCGCGCACATTCGAGGAGGCCCAGCCTCCCGCTGCTTACACCAGGGGAAGGGGGCGATCGTCCCCTTCTCCCGAGTTGTTCCTGGGCTGCCCTAGGGCAGCCGGAGAACTGGATAGGATAAGGCGTCTGGCCCTTTAGGCTGGCCACCGTATTCAATACAGGATTGTGCTGTAAGGCTGCAATCCTATACACACTTCCCTGAGAGTAAGCCTTATTGAACATAATTGGATTAATTTCTTTGTAGGCGTGCATAAGACTGTGCTGTAAGGCCCAGGCATTGTTGTCTTGGAGCACCCAGAATGACTGTTGCTCTCCTTGACCAGTTTATAGTTGCTCTTCATCTCCTTGGCTTTGCTCTGGTACACCTCCAGATCCATTGTCCTTCATCTTTTCAGGAATGTAGCGAAACTGCTCCACATTTCTGTGCCTTTTGGTGAGAGTCGCCTGGACTGTGTCTTCCCACCAAATGTCCATGAAAGCTCTAAACTCCTGCTCACTCCATGAGGGATTGCTCAGATGGCTAGGAAGCCCCTTGTTGTTGAGAGGAGCAACTTCAGTAGCTTCACCCATTGGGATATCACTTCCCTCCTTGACAAGTCAGATGAAAGCTAAAAATCAACGGCAAAGGCAAAAGTTCTCAGACCACAGTTCAAACGTACACCATATTTGTTCCTTTCTCACCTACTCACCACAAGTGAGGGGGAGGAGACGGCTGATTTTAAAGCTGAAAAAAAAAACACCCAAGAGCAGGACTTGTGGTGAAGAAGGGCTCCCCAGGAGTGTTGCAAAAGTGACAGTCAGGAAGACAGTCTAGGACACCATCTCACCTACCAAACTTATGAATATTGAAAACCACATGGGTTTTGCAACTATATATTCAAAAACCCATCTGAATCACTCTGAACTCATGGATTAAGAAGGGGAATGAGTGAGAATGAGTTGGATATTCCATGGCATAAAAAAACCACACGTGCCTCATGGGTAAGAAAACCCATGCAGGTTTTGTTTCCAAACATGCACTTATTCTTTGGGAAATGCCCATTTCAACATGGGTTTTTGCACATTTGGTCTGGGCCTAAGCCTGGCACAGAATGGTTTCCCTAAGGCCACCTAATACGCTTGGGACTGAGGTGACATTTGAACCAAGCCACTATCCTACATCAGAAGTTTTTGGCCAACCTGCTAAATACCAAGAGGAATGTCTTCATGAAGCTCTTGAGATGGGAAGTTCCAGAGACAGAGGAACTCTTTAGAAGGGGTTTGGGATGTAGCAAGGCAAAGGAAAAAAAGGGGGACGCATTTTCATAAAACATGTAGGGGGAAAAAGAGGGGACCCCAACGTGCTGGGAAAAAAAAACTTCTATAAAATTTTATTGACAAAAAAACCTCCAATACCTTTTCAATCGCCTGACACTTTTTGAGCAAGAGGCAAAATAAAAGTTATTCTATATAGAGCAGAGAGGGGAAAATGTATGGATGTTATTCAAGGCCAGTGACTTGTGGCAATTATTTCCATTATCAATGAGATCAATGTGATCTAGCAGGGCCTCTTTTGAAGATCTTAAGGAATGAGGGGAACCATATAGTTAAGGGGAGGTATTCATTCGGATACAGGGTTTTGGCCTGCACCCATAATTGAGGGCTCAGAGGAACTGTTTTTATATTAGCAGCATTCTCAAAGGTATCTCCTTCTTGAAGGTTAACAAAATCAACTTTTGTTTTTAAAGCTTTGCCTATAACTGCATTTCTCCTCATTTCCATACACTACTGGTTGTGTTTCATTCTGCCCAATATTGTTTCCGACAGCATCAGGTCCTGTAAGGCAGGCCAATAGAGTGCCACAGACAGCTCTGGTCTCGTTTGACAACTTCAGAGGAAAAGGAAAATGTTCGCAGTCAGAGCTGGAGGTCTGTGTTAATGACAAACTTTACAATCAGCCAGGTCTCTGATTTTAGTCCAGCCTTATTGGAGATTGAAACTTAGATTCCAATTGCTAGAAAATAAAAAGACAATTTCTGTTACCTTTGGTTGGAGGTAATTAATCCATATGGACACATTGATTTTTCTATTAAAAAAAGAATTATTGTCCTCTTACCTAATGAATGTTAGATTAGCTCTATCATGAATGCATAATATGCTTGGGGGGCCTTTGAAGTGTGTCACAATTTAACTTGCATCTTTAGCATCATAGAAGTAACTCCCTTGGGTACCTGTGAAAACATTCAACAGGAAGCAATTGCAAGAGCCATTAGAACTGTGGCTTTGAGGGGCCAAGAAAGCAACAAGAGGCCTCCTTAATTGCATTATTTTTCCCACGGTAAAGTTTTCAGAACAAGATCTAAACGGTACCCCAGAAAAAAGAAAAAGAAAAAAACTTGTACTTATTTTCTTCAAAAACAGCTTTGTAGTTTCTTTTCGCTCTGTTATGCTAAGCAGGTGAAAATTCCCAGGAATGTTGTCATCCAAATAAGCTCCTTTTAAGAATGACACACTGGAGTCTTTGCAGTTGTAGCTCTCTAAGAAGAAGAGTTGAATATTTTCTGGACCCCCTGCTAGAAGACACTGTGACCTCTATTCCTTTATAGGTGATAAGTGCTGGTGCAATCAGTGCGGCTGAGACAAGGCCGCTAAAGAGACTTGGGCCACTGATTTTTATAGAATTCAGAAGGCAATTAAAGACCATAATTAAAACGCATGATGAGGGTCAGTCATATGCTACTCTGACACTCTCCCTAATTATTTATCAGTCAACTGTGGACAATTGTTGCCCATCTCATCTTCATCCTCATTTATTACATATACCTCCCAATCAAACCAATTTTATGGTTTTAGAAACCTACAGGTCCAACACTCTTCTCCCCTCCGAAATCTCATCAGTAGTATTTCAGCAGCAATCTGAGACAAGGTCCCGTATCAATTCCATATTATATCTTTTCAGTTAGGATGGAGGTTTTCCTATCAGCCCACGAAATGTCATCTTACGAGTACCTCAGTGTATTTTTCTCCATGAGACAGGTTTCATAAATATAGGTATTTGTAAGGATTATGATTTTCCAGTACAGCAAGTCCTCACTTAAAGTTGTTGATAGGTTCTTCTTGAAAACTGTGACTTTAAATGAAATGACTTATAATGAAGCCAATTTTACCATAGGCTAATGGATAAATGTAAACATTCCTATGGCATTTTCCCATCAACTTTAAAACGAAACAACTTTAAACGAAACGACTTTAAGAAAGGACTTGCTGTATTACCAAGGTATTTTGATGTGCAGTGCTCCCACATGGCTGGTAGCTTGCTGATCTTGCTGATTGTGTGAGAAAAGGCCACATGGTTGTGTCACTCACATGTCCTGCTGCCCAGGGGTGTATTAACCATGGCCGGGCCCTAAGCTTCAGGTATTTGGGGGCCCCTCCAGTACTTCAATCTTCACTCTTGCTATAGAGTGAGTTCCTCTCACTCTATAGAGACTGGTTCCTGCGGGGCCTTGTCCCTGGGGGCCCCCTAGGCTGAAGCGTAGTCAGACTAATGGATAATACACCCCTGCTGCTGCCTTGCACTGACTCAGGCCATTGGTCTGTGAGGTCCCATACTGCCCACGCTGCCTGGCATTGGCCCTCCAAGGTGTTCAAGCAAAATACCTGAGATGCTGGAGATTGAACCTGAGACCTTCTGCATGCAAAACATGAGCCCCTTCTATCAAAGTCAATCTCAAACTGCCTATAAATTGTGATGCCTGAGGAGGGGGGGGGGGACTCAACTACCTTTGGTTTCATGGAAGCATTTATTTTAACCTCTCTTTCTGAAGTGATACAATTTCCTTAGTCATCTCTTACGTGGAACAGTGATTAAAAGAAAAAAAAGTGTCAGCAAGTAAATTGTCTCAGCGGTTCTCTTGTTTTGCTGACACATTTAAAGAATTGCAAAGGCGTTCTAAACTCAAATTTCATTTACTGAAGCTTTACCAAAATGGGCTATGTGATCAGGAGGTTAGCCTCAGCTTGGTGATAGACATTTCTAATTGGTTTCTCAAAACTGGGGGGGGGGGAGGGAGGGCGAAATGAGTCTGCTCTTTAGTACTGATTTAAAAAAAAAAACACCAATGAAAACCAAATTTCCCAGTTGTCTTTTCTTACCCTCTCAAAGCTTGGTACAGGATTGTCTTTCCTGCCTTCCTGTATATGCTTTTACCAAGGATATGTTATCTAAATTAGTTCATTGTTTTTTTCTAGATACATACAATTACCATTTCAAAGCTGGAGTTTATATCACAGGGTGGTCCAACGTTTCGTACCTCGAGGGCCGCATGCGAACCTCGACATGAAACCCGGGAGCCGCACAATTATTAATTAATTAATAATAATGACCGATGCATGCCCCGCCCCGCTGGCTAGCATGCCCCGCCCATGCTCCCCTGAAGATCGAAAAGGCGGTCAGCTCCTGACCGCCTTTCCAATCATCAGGGGAGCGTGGGTGACTGCAGGGGAGGGGAGCTCCAAGAGCAGCTGGTGGCAGCAGCAGAGGCCTTTGCGGCCCGCGGGCCACACGTTGGACCACCATGTTATATCATATACAACTCAGAGCCCCCAATATATGATCCACTAGGAGAATCCAATGGGCAGGTCAATCCTATCCAGCAGTGTGGGCGCCATGCACATGCTGTATCCCGTGCTGGAGAGGAGCGGACTGGAGGTCTCTTTGGAATAAGGGGACATTTTCCCCCTTAACCTGGGTAAACCCCCAGCCTGCACAATGGGGCTACTTGGATCTGCACCAGCTCAATCACTGGAGCAGAACCAAGAAGCCCCATGTCAGGCTTTCAAACTCAGGAGGGGGGTTAGGATATGGCATGTGCTGAGGCAACCAATCCCTCCCCCCCCACAGGCCCGATCTGCCCACCCCAGCCCCATTCCGCTTCCTCCCAGCACTCCTCCCGCCCTCCCCCCAGTCCCCACGATGCTCGGAGCAGCCTTACCTGCTACAGTGTGTGGGGCGTCTGAATGCAGTACCGGTGGGATGGTACAGGGTGCTGTAAACATGTTTTATGGCATGTTTGCAACACCCTATACCAGTGTGGACAAAGATTAGGATTGTGCCGAAAAACAAGAAATGTCACAATATTTATTATCTGCTATTTATATTTCCAAACCAGGGGTGCTATTTCAGATTTGTGGACAGAGACAAATTGTTATTAGAGGAAACAGGATTTGCAGTAAGGTCTGCTCTTGGATACATTCAGACTTAATTTTAAAAAGAGAGAGGGGGGGCTTGATCCATCCAAAAGGAAGCACTACTGAGACTCTGATCAAATAGGTTTGCCTTTCAGTTGGCAAACGATTGCTTTCTTTCAGTGAAGACTATCCTATCCCAGTCTGCTTTTTGCTTAGATTTGCTTTCTGTGCTAATTGTTCGAAATAGCTGGTACTGTTTTATGTTTCCTGGTGATGATAAATGCAGAATGTTTTTTATCTGATGTATCTGTAGTTTCTGTTATATTGCTTTTTAAGTGTTAGCCACACTGAGTAGTACCATTCTACAGTACTGTGGAAAGCCATGATATAAACAATGATATTACAAAATTAAATAAATATGTCCTTATCTTTCCTTGTGCTTTGTTTAGATCCTCAAACTGCAATGGTTTCTCAACCAAGTGCTACTCTGTATTAAAGTCTACTGAAGTGTAGGTCCCTCCTTAGTTAGTTGTACATAGATTTGTATTCTGCCTTTCCATCTCATAATGAGGCACTCACAATGGTTCACACAATGAAATAAAAGCCCTAACAATACAGTATTATAAATTTAAAAACAGGATAGCAATTAAAAAAAAAAAAACAAGGAACAGGACAAAATCCACAAAATCATCAAATGGCTGTGGAAAGAGAGAGAAAAATAAGCAAAGTCACACAAACATGAGACTAAAGGCATGTTGAAACAAATAAGTCTTCAAAAGGCAACAAAATTATTAACAGGGAAGTAATAATACAATGCTACTGAATAGACCAGCTTTTGGTTGAGCCAACACTGGGGCAACATGTCTCTTCTGGCTTAAAACGGCCACTGTGCCAGAGGATTGGAGGATAGCTAATGTCACGCCAATCTTTAAAAAAGGAAGGAGGGGGGACCCGGGAAACTACAGGCCGGTCAGCCTAACATCTGTTCCAGGGAAGATGGTGGAAAGTCTCATTAAGGATAAAATCTTAAAATACATAGAAGAACAAGATCTGCTGAGGGAGAGTCAGCATGGCTTCTGCAAGGGGAAGTCTTGCCTCACAAACCTGTTAGAATTTTTTGAAAAGGTCAACAGGCATGTGGATGTGAGCGAACCCGTGGATATTATATATCTGGATTTTCAGAAGGCGTTTGACACGGTCCCTCATGAAAGGCTCCTGAGAAAACTCCACAGTCAGGGAATAAGAGGGCAGGTCCTCTTGTGGATTAGGAACTGGTTGAAGACCAGGAAACAGCAAGTGGGAGTCAATGGGCAATTTTCACAATGGTGAGAGGTGAAAAGCGGTGTGCCCCAAGGATCGGTCTTGGGACCGGTGCTTTTCAACTTATTCATAAATGACCTGGAGTCGGGGATAGGCAGTGAGGTGGCCAAGTTTGCAGATGACACTAAACTTTTCCGGGTGGTGAAGACCAGCAGGGATTGTGAAGAGCTCCAGAAGGATCTCTCCAAACTGGGAGAATGGGCAGCAAAATGGCACATGCGCTTCAATGTAAGTAAGTGCAAAGTGATGCACATTGGGGCAAGAAACCAACATTTCACATATACGCTAATGGGTTCTGAGTTGTCTGTGACGGATCAAGAGAGAGATCTTGGGGTGCTGGTGGACAGGTCGATGAAAGTGTCGACCCAGTGTGCGGCGGCTGTGAAGAAGGCCAATTCCATGCTCGGGATCATTAAAAAAGGGATTGAGAATAAAACGGCCAATATCATTATGCCTTTGTACAAATCGATGGTAAGGCCACATCTGGAGTATTGTGTCCAGTTCTGGTCACCACACCTCAAAAAGGATATAGTTGAATTGGAAAAGGTGCAGAAAAGAGCAACCAGAATGATTCGTGGGCTGGAGCACATCCCTTATGAGGAAAGGCTACAGCGTCTGGGGCTTTTCAGCCTAGAAAAAAGGCGCCTGAGGGGGGACATGATTGAGACTTATAAAATTATGCATGGGATGGAGAGAGTGGATAGAGGGAAATTCTTCTCCCTCTCGCACAACACCAGAACCAGGGGACATGTACTAAAATTGAGTGGAGGGAGAGTTAGAACAGACAAAAGAAAATATTTCTTTACCCAGCGTGTAATTCATCTGTGGAACTCCTTGCCACAGGATGTGGTGATGGCATCTGGCCTAGATGCCTTTAAAAGGGGTTTGGACAGATTCATGGAGGAAAAGACCATCACAGGTTACAAGCCGTAAGCAACCTCCTGGTTTTTAGAAGTGGGTTTTCTCTGTGCCAGGTGCAAGGGAGTGTCAACGGGAAACAGGTTATCTTGTTGTCTTGTGCTCCCTGAGGCATCTGGTGGGGCCACTGTGTGACACAGGAAGCTGGACTAGATGGGCTTTTGGCCTGATCCAGCAGGGCTCTTCTTATGTTCTTATGTTCTTATGTTCTTATGGCTTTAATATCCACCATCTTTTACTTTGGCTTCCTGCCCACAACTTAATCCACAACCATGATTATCAACTATTATATATGGTGGATGCCCACAATAATGGGGATTTCCTTCTCCAGTCTTGTGACACATTCAGATAGAGATGTTGAGTTCCTCTTTTGCTGAAACCCGTGATTGAACACCTGGATCCAGATCTCACCCACTACCCACCAGATTTAGATTTCATATGATAATGTCATCTGTGTGGATTCTATGCATTTTGTACATTTGTACAAAAACAGATACATACATGTACTTTACAATATATTATCTCACCGTTTGTCAATCCAGTAAATCCAGATTCGCTACCTGTGGATTCACTTATCAGAGGGAACAGGACGGCCACTTACCTTGCACCATTTGAGGTCTGTTCTCACCTATCCATAGCCATTCTGAAGCTATCTGCAGCCATTTTGAAGTGATCCCGACATCCGCGGTGGCCATTTTGAATATCTCAGCAGCCATTTTAAAGTCATCTGCAGCCATTCTGAAACTATCCAGTCCATTCTGATGCTATCCGCAGCCACTCTGAACTATGCGCACCATTCTGAAGGTATTTGTGCCAATTTGATTTCCTCCTAACCTCATTGATCCCATAGGATCAATGCTTTGGTATCCTCATACTCAGTATCTGCTGGGTGTTCCAGGAACCCCAGCGGATACCGAGAATTGACTGTATGTGAAAATACAGTACTTGAAAAAAATATGTATTTAAATATGGATTTTTAAATATGGCAAAAAAATCTATTCCTTTTTAGCAGAAGAGAACAGAATGGAAATAAGGAAACGGTGAAACATTTGGATGGAACAGAAGCAGAAACATCAGTCCAACCTCTAGCCAGGTGCCAATGCAGTCTTGAAGTTCCATGGAGAGAACATTTGTCCAATGCCAAGTTGCCACAGAGGAGAATGCTCTGCAACTGATTGTTTTCCTGTCAACCTGCCCCTACAGTTCAGATTACAAAGAAGCAAACATGTCAAGCTTCCTCGGGATCCTATCACTCTGAACTATGTTGAAGCCAAGCATGACATGATCTATCCATTCCTCTGTTATGCCTTTGTTCAACATTGTTTCTCTCCCACTAGGATGCTGAGGTTAATAAACATGTTTCCTTTAAACTGAGCCCTGTTGAAACTGACAAAACTTTGAATGCTGCTGTCTTGTGCGTGTCACCTTTTAACGCTGAACATCATTTCCCACTGAGCTGCCTTTTTCCATCCCTCTTATCATTTTACCAAATGCAAATGAAGTAATTATCTAGTTAAATTTTGAACAGGCATTATTCATTTGAGAAATCTGTACTTTGTAGTGCAAAGGAAGCATTTTTCCCCACCTTTGGCACTGTACAATAAACTCATTTCGATTTAAATTGATTGCTGTGGGATTATCTTGGAGTCATTAAAATATTGCTGTATTGACATTCGCTAATGTCTTTAATTAGCAATTTCAAATTCCTGGTTTGGTATGAAAATGCACAGATATGACTTCCTACAACTCAATGGCACTGGTTGCTTTCTTGAATATTTCGGTTTAATAACATTATTTTTTCTTTGCAGGAAAAGGATGTGTGTGTGTGTGTGTGTGTGTGTGTGGGGGGGGGGGTCTTCAAAGAGCTGCCTCCTGGCTACAAGTCCCAGAATCCACATTACCTAGGACTGAGCTGTTGTCCAGATCCCCCCTTTGCAACTGGCACAAGAGGTGCTGCTATGCTGTCGGACAACTTGCAAAAAAGAGAATACACAGGACTTCTCTGCATAGCAGTGAGCCTGCCTTTAGTCATCCACCTGTTTTGCTAGAAAGTCACTTTGAGAAGGAAGGCCAGAGTGGTGGCCTAGGGCTGCCTCCCAGTCTCCAAAATGGGGGCAGCCACGACTCTTCTACTGGGACAAAATTGATATAAGTGGGCAGTGAAACTGTGCCTTCATCATGTGGCCTAACCTGAACTGCCTCTTTTTATAGCAAACAGCTGCCAACAGTCTTATTAACTTAAAGAACAACACAGTACAAATCTCCAGTCTGGTTCAGATCATTAGTCCATCTGATAGTTAGGAGAAGCTGTTTTAGAAGAGGCCAAAGCCTCATTACTTCAGTGCAATGACATTATGTGGCATAGATTGCCACACGCATTGGGGAGGGAGGGAAGGGGGGGATATGATCTCTATTTATCCAGGTGACTAGATGGTTGGTGGGCATTTCAGAAAAACACCCCTTTTTAGAAACTATAATTGCCATCAAGTCTCTTTCTCTTCACACACATATTGCCACTAATTTATGTTGCTATATTCTGGCACAGCTCAAAAAGACAAAAAATAACTATCTACTCCAAAGTATTTCTTATATGAACTTTGTCTGAGAGGTTAGCATAAGATCATTGTTTGTACCTCAGAAGCCTTTCAGCCCTCTAATAAGTGGTACAGTAAAGCCTTGGATTGAGAGTAACTTGGTTTGAGAGTGTTTTGCATAACAAGCAAAAATTTTTAATAAATTTTAACTTGATTAACAAGCGATGTCTTGCATTACAAGTAGGTTTTGGAGCCCGAGGAGCAGCTGCTCCGGGCGTGGGGCGCTACGCTCAGGCTCCACCACTGAACGACTGCCTTCTCACGCCGCCCTCACGATCCTGCATAGAAGGAAAGGCGCGTGGAGGCAGCCCTGTGAGGAAAGGCGCCGGTGAGGCATGTTACGCCTCTGCGAGTAGTCTCGCTGCGGGATTGTGGGTAATCGTCTCCCAGTCTCAGTCCAGTGAGCCAACAGATAGCAGTGATCCTGTTAGTGATAGACTTCCTACACAATAACGTCCTACACCCACACAATAACGTTGGTGATAGATGTCCTACACTCCTCCTTCTCTCCTCTCTCTCGTCTCCCTCACACCAGCCACGATTCTTTTCAAAGGTAAAGTGCATGTTAATTTGTTTTATTTTGACTTTATACTGTATTTTGTATTACTGTAATCATTTTTATATGATTAAATGGTTGTGGAATGAATCATCTGAGTTTCCATTATTTCTTATGGGGAAATTCGCTTTGATATATGAGTGCTTTGGATTACAAGCACGTTTCCGGAACGAATTATGCTTGCAATCCAAGATTTTACTGTAATTAATTAGTAAGTGGTTAGTTTTCTGGTGGCCCAATTCTATAGACTGTTTACGCCGATGAAACGAGTGTTCTGGCGTCATAAACAGCTTTACGGCTGTCACAAACATGGCAATGCCGGTGAGCATGGCTGGGCCGCCACCGCAAGCAGTGAACGGCCGGGTCCGCGTGACAACACACTGGATGCTCACAACCAATGGTAAGACCACACAGGGGTCAGGAGGGAGTCTGGGAGGGGTAGATGGAACAGGGAGTTGATGGGGTGGGGAGGAGGGTGGATCGGGTATGTTGCGGATCGGGAAAGGGGGCGGGTTCAATAACGGCAGTGCCTGACAAATCCTAACCCCCTTCCCAGGCCCAATCCACCTTCACCGGTCAATGTGGACCACCGATGTCATTGGCGCAGGTCCAAGTTGCACCCACGGTGACAGTGGGGGGCTTTGCCCAGGGGAAGAGAACAAATATTTCTTTTGTTCCTACGTTTGCATTGCTGTGCGGGGAGTTAGTTAGGGTTGGGCTGCCCAACAATAACTGAAGCTGCCTGATCTTTTGTATGTTTAGTCAGATGTAAACCCTGCTGAATTCAATGGGACTTCACCCCAAATATGTGTGCAGAGGAATGCAGCCTTAGGGTTGGGCCATTAGTCTGTTCAGTTCTGTTACTTTACATTGAATGTAAGCTAATCTACATCCCAATCGTATGGGAAGTTTATGTCAGCAGACCTATTGATACGGTGTCGTAAATGGCCTTGTAACAACACAAATGTCGCAAGACTGTCATGCATGACAGAGCACTGTCATGCATCATAGAGCATTGTCATGCATGATAAAGCACATGTACAGCTGGTGGAAGTGAGCAGCAGCTCTGCGCATGTGCCAGACTCACCCAGATGCTCTGCCAGCCCAGGCAAGGTGGTGGAATGGGGTGGCTCGTGGATTGTTTGGGACAGGGAGGGGGGAAAGCAGGGTCAGGGAGCTGACTGGAGGGGGTGGATCTCAGTGGCAAAGTCACACACCGGATCCTATCCTTGATTTTTCAACCCACCCCACCTCTTTCCTCTCCTTACACCAGCAAAATAGCTGGTGTGGATCCAAGGAGACCCATAGATGATCAGGCAGCCTACCAGGAGGTAAGTAAAAAAAGTTTTTAACTTACTTACCTCTTGCTGGCTGCCTGATTCCCCACCACCATGTAATGCATGTTCCGTCAGCGTGGCATAGTGACAGCGGCCCGGGTGGTTGCCGGGCCTGTCGATTTGACTCAGTTGGACCGTTACTTCAGTGGCTACACTAGCTGCCAGTTCGTTTCGGGGCACAATTCAAAGTGCTAGTTTTGACTTTTAAAACGCTATACGGCTTGGGTCCAGGGTATTTGAGGGACTGCCTCCTTCCTTATAATCCAACCCGTACTCTGAGGTCATCAGGGGGTCCCGTGCCGCCATTGATGGAGGTGCCTGATGGAGGGGGATGGCGGCACGGAATAGGGCCTTCTCGGCAGTGGTGCCCCAATTATGGAATTCCCTCCCCTTGGAATTAAGAACAGATCCCTCTTTAGAGACCTTTTGGAGGGCCTTAAGACGTTTTTATTTAGGTTAGCATTCGATGTCTGACATGGGGGGCTGGCTTTTTAACAAATGGCTTTTAACAAATGTAAATATAGGTGACCCACTGGGGTTATTTGCTTTAATTGTTTTAACTATTTGTTTTTAATTATTTTAATATATATATGTATTTTAATGTTTTTGTTGTAAGCCGCCTTGAGTGCCCTTGCTGGGAGAAAGGTGGGGTATAAATTCTTTAAATAAATAAATAAATAAATAGTGGGGGATCGGATTAGGCTGTTAGGGAACACAATTTACAGCTTTCTTTGGAAATGTTTATTCTTTCTTTTAAATACATTAAATTGTACCAGATCCATGTTACTTAAGAGTAAAGGCTGCAATATCAAACATTTCAAAGCTTTATTTTGTAATGCATTGTTAATTTTGAAAGAGCACAGCCTGGAATAGAAAGGTTGCTATTTCAGATCGTTATTGCATTTCAATAAAATGAAAATTAACAGGTAAGATTCATTGAATGAGATAATGCATATAAATGGCTCCTGTAATTGTTATTAGTCTCTTCCCTGCACAAAAGATCGGCAGAGTCACTTTTAAGCAGATCTGTGTGGAAAGTTTAAAACTCACTCTAATGACTTAACACAACCACTGTATGCATACAATGCTGATTTCCTATTTAATATGGATAACACCAAAGACAGCTATGGTGAAAAAATTTCCTAACAATATATCCTTCACACTCTACTGTGTCCAAGAAACAGAACCAAAATGGGACTATGCAAGTGAATGGTTGGGGCAATGCAGTTATACCCTAGAGTCTGAATAGCTGAAGTCATTAGTGGCAGGGAAAAGATTTAGGCCACACCCAATGGGTGTTCCCAGTTATGCCCATATAAGCTAATAATGTCCATTCACTCCTATGGAGAAGTGCAAATTGTTTCTCATGCCATGGGAAGTACTGTGCTAAGATAGCTCCCAGCAGCATGGTTCAATTCCAGCAAGCAGCAGGGGGCTGAGGGAAGGACATGCAGTCTAGGATAGTTCAAGGTTAGGTTCAGGCAAAGAAACAAATCTAAATTGCTCAAACTGCCAGTGGCGTAGCTTGCTCTTTGGCTGCCCGGAGAGGTGACTCCTGACGCAACCCCCTCCCCCAAGCACCGGAAGACCTGGAACTAATCGACAGTGATGTCATGGCCGATTACTTCTGGCAAGGTGTGTGGTGGTGGCTGCCCCCTTAGTTTTTTGGTCAGCCACCGTGCGCACCTCTGCGTTTTCAGCGACTTCGCCCCGATCAGCAGAGAAGCCGCCGAAAAAATGAAGAGTTGTGTGGTGGCCGGCTGGCAAGCCCCCCCCCCCAACCTGTTGCCTAGGGCAGACTGCACCAGCCACCCTACACTAGCTACACTACTACAAACTGCTGGGCCAGTATGGAGACAGTTTTACAGGGCCTGATGTGTCCCCATTGAGCCAAGAGGTCAGTTAGCCACATCCAGGGTAGAGGTCAGCTTGACATTGTAGCCTAGAGGATTGCTCTATGGAGGTTGAATCTGCTTGGTTTGTTGGATGGCCAGGACCTGGCAGTATATAAGATGCCCAAAAATGGCTGCTGGGAGTCTGAGACCATCACCTCTGGAACCTTATATTCTTGCACTTGCAAGATACTGTCATATTGAGGGCAACATCTGTTTTCCAGCCTCACATTGGATGACCCAGCTATCAACAAGGATCTTGTGCCTTATCCCCAAGCAATATTTTAAGTCTCTTGTTGTGATCTCCAGGGTAGGACTGAAAGGGATCATATTAGCCTCCATAGATCTATGCTTCTCCCCAGTTTTGATCACATCAAAACCACACATACAACATGCCACTGCTGTACATGCAAGGTGGGTTACATATGTCCAAGAAGTAGGTAAAAAAAAAAGGTATGCATTGTGGTGATGGTATTTTTTCTTTGCATAGTATCAGAGAATACGTCCAACTGTTACTTTGTACCAGGGATAGTCCCTGTTTTAGAGTTCTTTTCCCTAGAAAATCATTGTCCCACTTTTGTCTCTATTCTTGCCTTTTGTGTATGCCTTGTTAAAATCTTGTTTCCGTGTTGGTGGTGGTGTTGTGTAGGGCTCAGCTCCCAAGCCCTGGTCTCTGGAAGATAAACCTCTGACAATGTAGTCCTATGCATGTTTACTCAGAAGTCGTCGGAGACAGTGAGAGGTACCCCCAGACAGGATGGCAGCCTGAGTGGGGAATCTCTCAGCCCCACCTACCTCACAGGGTTGTTGTGAGGACAAAAGGAGGGGAGGAAATATGTACACCACTCTGAGCTCCTTGGAGGAAGGGCGGTATAAAAATGTCAAAATAAATAATAAATAAATAAAAATAATTCATCCCAAAACCTCAGAACTTGACCTTTCTGCCACAGGATGAAGCTACTTCTCTCTCTAAAAGGTTATTTAAAAGGTGCCTACTTTGCTCCTTAGGGGCCATGGTTTACACATGATTTGTAATTATAAAACTCAAATTACAAGGTTGTATCCTTCCCTCCAGATACACAGCCACGATGTTAAAAACACTGCTGTTGCCTGAGACACTACCAAATACTTGCATTCATATCACTGATTGGCTTATTTATTACCCACGTGGTCTTGTTCATGGCTGTCCTGAGCCCATTATAAAGTGAATAACTTATTGTATAATGAACCTTGTTTTACTACAGAGAGTTTGTTGTAAAATGATTTGATTGTAAAGTGAAGCCATTGTAAAGAGAGGGTCCACTGCACTGTGAACCGTTGATAGCATATTATTATAGGACAATTAGGTGTTTGCTAATTTCTGCTATACTAGTGTTGCTAGTATAGTATACTATTTGTGGGATCAATGAGCAGACAAGAAGGCCTACAACAATATAAAATCACACGGGATGGTGGTCTCAAAGTGATCTTATGTTTCAGAACAGGGGTGTGAAAAGTACGTGCAAAGCAGCATTGGGAGGGGGCAATTTGGAATGGACGTGCAGCTGCTTAAGCCCCCCCCATTGGCCACTGAATTTGAATAATTTAAATAATATGCAAATTAGAATACCTGGCTTTGACGAACTGGAATATTATTATTATTATTATTATTATTATTATTATTTAATATATTTTGTTTTCAACAACAAAAAAGTTCACTAGGTGGTTTACAGAGGCCATTAAATAAATAAATAAATGGTTCCCTGTCCCCAAAAAGCTGACAGTCTAAAAACATGCAGAAGAAGCACCAACAAACGTCCTAATGGTAGGGCCGGCCCTGTTTCTACCAACCTTGGCAATCAACATGGCTTACAGAAATCCATAAACCAACAATAATTACACTGGTCAACACACTTTTTCTGGCATAAGGTATTCCAATGGTTTTTGGATTGATCAATCAATCAATTAATTAATTAGGTAATTAATTGTTAAGTAAAAAAGTACTAACACAATTTTAAATGTGAAAAAATGTCTTATTTAACTCTGTATGTATGTGTGTGTGAGAGAGAGACAGAGAGAGACAGAGAGAGATGCAAGGATCTTGCAATCATAAGTGACAAAGAGTTAATTTCGGGTAAAATCAATGAAAATGTGGAATGCCAATATCATAAAAACAAGATGTGATAGAGCAAATCTGACATCAGATTTGGAATAAGCACCCTGAAATTAGTCTAAAACAGCTGCAAAAGTCCAGACCAGAAAAAAAAATGTTGGGTTTTTTTTGTGGACCAGTGTTATTAGAGAGTTGCCAGGACTTTATGATTCAAACAGAATGCAGTGCTTAAGTGCACTGAACTGAAATGGAAGGCATCTCTTAAAGGCACAGTAACCTCTCTGAGGAAAGGGAGCTGGCAGTCCAAAGTCAATCCCGCCTACATGAAACACGTTGAAGGTTTATGGGCATCTTGTACCTGAGACAATGTCTGGGGTACTGGGGGAATACAACCTCAGATTTACAAAGGATCCTGCCAATAAAATAGATCCGTATTTCAGTTCTAAGCGCCAACTAGGCAAGAGTTCCTTTTACATTGGAATTTCTTCCATATTCAGTCATGTTCCTTCTGACTCACTGGACACAAATTTAATTTAGCAAATATATCAATATTTAAGAGTCTTCATTACTTTTTCATATATTACTCATTAGATATTATAAAATATGAAAATTGCACACGCTGTTTTAGAAGTATGGGATTCAGTATCTGGAGGGCAGAAAATGTCTCCCCTTTTACTGTGAAGTTAATTTTTGTTTCAGTCATTCTGAAAAGTACTTTGCTTTTTTTTTTATTAGTCGCCCAAGTTTCCATAACTTCATCATCACATTGAAGGAACTGTCACATTAATATGTCCAATTATTTTAGAATTGGAAAGAAGCTTTTTCCTATTAGCGGTGCAAGTGGGTGATTCAGAAAAATCCCTTTCCCAGTGCAATGGTCATTACATATGCAGGAATAATGTGACATAGAGACTTGCAGACAATTTGCAAGAAAATAAGTTCAAAATGGTAGAGAAACTTTGAAAGGTATCAATGTGTAACTGCACTTGTTGAGATGAACAAGACTAGAACAGTATTTCATGTTTGGTTCACAAATGGATGTGATTTCATTAGAACTGGACTTTACATGCAATGCTATAAAATCAGGATACAGGTGTTTATTTGCTAAAAGAACAATTGTGGACATCTGAATGGTTTCCTGATGTGAACCTGTGCCTGCAGGAATCTGTGCATTGTGGCTCTCTAAATGAAGAAACACAAAGGACCTCAGTATTGGAGAACACAGAAGATTTCCCCAAGGAGATAGTTTGTGGTGTCTACAGTGGTCCCTTGTTCTGACAAATCTGGGGAATAAGGGGTTACAAAATCTAGGCTTCAGCAGTAGGCAGGCTGTATGGCTGCAGCCACTAGAGGCAACCAGGTCTTCAAGGATAAAAGCAGCACCTGGAGGAAGGAAGGGTGTGGATAGCAGAGAGGAGAAAAGCTTGAAGGGAAAAAGTTGATGGGCTCTGCTGACTTGGCTTATGGACTTGTGAGTGGAAAAGGGGAACTAATTAGTCCAAAGTGGTTAAAGGGGGTGGAAATGGGGATTTGGAAAGACAATCTCTTCAGTATTTTCTTTCTGAAGTAAAATGAATATATTTGAAGCTGCAGATAAGTGTCCCTAACATAGCAACTGGTTGCCAATGATCAAGGATAAGAGCTCAGCCTCTTACAGCGCAATGCTATGCAAGTTATGGCGGCAGGCTGAAATGGCTGGCTGCTGCATCCTGCACAGGAGAATACAGGCCAGGTGAATGCATAATAGCTAGCTAGTCCTTGCTTTTGACTGCATAATAGCTGGCCATTCTCTAGTCTGACTAGGAGACGAGGAGCATCAGTCAGACCAGATGGATTGCTGCTGTTTGAAAAAAAAAATGTATCGAAAGTCCCCTCCCCTCCCTTGGGTTTGTGTTGTTGTTTGGATCTGAGGCAAAGTGTTGCCTAAATATCTGACAGGTGTGGCACACTTTATCTGAATTAAAATTAAATGAATTTGTCACCACTGCATCCAAAATGAATGTGAAAGAGTAAGAATTAACCTGCCTTAGATGAGTACTAATGGAATTACAAATTATCTGACTTTGGCCAGCATGTAGCAGTTGTTGTCCCTCAACCTAAGGCCTGGCTCAACCTAAGGCCTGGCTCTCACATGTATGTACTTGCACTGGTATCTCCTTTCTTGAGTCCCTGATACTTCTTTTGTGAAAAGCATTCACTGAAAAGCATTGTGTCTGAGGTAAAGTGATATGATATTTCTGTCTATGGGTTTGATCTCTGATGGCTCCTTCACATATGCGAGCTACCACTTGATTATACAGTGATCAACTAGCAAACATACATATGTTAACTACCCTTCAGGCTAGGTCAGAGTAGTGAGAGTTCTGGAACTTTCCAGCATTTTTGTGAGATCAGGGTTAAGTAAAGAACAAAGAAGACTTGCAGTAAGGCCTCATCCTATCTTTGTGATATGCCAATGTATCTCCATGTACACTGGCGCAATGACAGCCCAACCAGTGTAGAGGCCTGCCTGCTGACACATGCACCACGGATGCAAGGTCAACGTCATGCCAACGTAGCTCAGATGTCTCTTGGAGTCCAGTGCAACTCCACTAGCAGAGAGGCCAAAATGGAGATTGGGTTGTGACGTGGGATGGAAGTGGTGCTTTTGTGCAGTGAGCCACTGGCACTGTACTTTGCCTGAAGACCATTGAGGCTCCCCTTGTGACTCGTCCCTCCCTGGCAAAACAGCTTTAAGCTGTTCCTTACAGCTGGTAAATGCCCCCATGGGGACCTGAACCCTTGCCATGTGTAGGGCTTTGTGTGTTTGCTTCATAAAGCTGCCCTCTTCCATTTTTTCTACCTTTGCTGTGCACTCCTCAGAAAGGTATTCTTTGGATGTATGTGTTTCTATGGGTGGGATGAGGGGACTTGAACCCTGGGTGCATGGCTCCCTAGCAGTTCTTTACATTTGTTGCAGATGCCACTGTGACTCTTGTGGAAGGGTGGAGTGCATCAGCATCCTTGTGCCGTGTTGTGTTTGTGCATGGTGTCCTTGAGACGTAACCCCATGTTTGAGGTGGTGCATGTTGCTCATTCCTAGTAGCTGGCTGAGATGTGCCCCCCCCCATCATTGGCACTTACTGGACTTGCCCCTGCCCCCTACTCAGTTCACCCTAGAGGTCCTTCTATCTGTTAGTGTTCTGGCTGATTGGATGCAGTGATTGGCTCCTTGGACATCACATCGCTGACACATGGATGATGCACCAACTTCATGGTGACAATACATGGATGATGCACCAATGTCACGGCATTGCCATGCTGCCCTCAGGACACTGCTCCATGTATAACAGGCTGTGTCAGTGTTGCAATGGATGCTAAGGGTGTTACTGAGAAGGGCTGCAGCAGCGTTGCTTTGCAAGACAGGCTTGGCATTTGACCCTTGTTGCACCAGTGTTGGTGCGCTGTCAGTGTGGCATTGCCAGGGTGGGCTGATGGGCTTACAAGATATGACAGATGTCACGCTGGTATCTGTGCAATGTCAGCATGGCATCCGAAGAGGACTGGGCTGTAAATTTCTGAAAATCAAACCCAAGGTGAAGATTTTCAATATCTGATGCCTGGTTACTGCTGACTGTCAGAATGGGCACCTGTTGCCATGAGGTGCTCAGGAAATTGGTATCTCATGTTTTCAAGCTGTGCCTACTATTGTTGCCATAAGCATTGTTTTCTTTTAACTGCTGCTGGTTTATGTCTTGGCTGCTCCTGTTGAGAAGATGGCTTATGGAGACATTAAACACTGTCAGTGTTTAGTGAGGTATTTGTGCTGTTGCAAAAATACTGTCTGTAGTTGTGTGGGGAGGAAATGGGCAGGTTTATGACCACAGTAATAGCCCTTTATGCCCCTTTTTTCTGTGGAAGCAACAGTGTTTTATATGCATTAAGCTTAAGCCTGCATTTTTCATATACTAAATATGTGATGGAAATATGGACCACCTTCTAATCTATAGCATCATTGTACAGTCGTTTCGTTCTGCCTGTCCAGAATAGCGATGACTGGTCAAACCCCCATTGAAATTGTGTTGGCAATTTTGAGCATCATCTGCAAATGCTAAAAGTGCAATTTTTTTAATTGATTTGATATATATTTTATCCTGCCATCTTTCCTGCACTATTGTGGGTGCTTAAGGCAGCTAACATCAATATACATAATATATATAAAAAAATCAATTTTAAAACAATGGTACAACAATCTAACATCAGATTAAGGAGCAGTTTTAGAGCTCCCAATTGTCTGGCATGTTTGTGCTATAAGCAATGCTGGCAGTTAAAATCATTTGAAAACAAACTGTTATCAGAACCCAGTAGGGCTGATCCACACAGACAAATAGTCTGGTCCTCTGTATCTCTCGTAACATTGTCCTTTAACTGCCAGTGAGTTCAGCTGTTTTTCCTCTGTCTTGCAGTATTGTTCAGGCTATGTCTCCTCTGTCCTTGTGTATCACACGTAATGTATATCACATCTCTGTTTGTTCGACCATTCCACAGACCACAAGATTTTACATACAGTGAAGTAACCATTCTGGATATAAAAGCAACTATAAAGGGAGTCATAAACGGTTGTGATATAGGAGAGTGGAAAAGAGGAAATGGCATAAAGGTGTCGTGCTTCTTAAGAACTGACGGAAGGCTAGAAGTACACATGATTCGTTGGAGGGGCTAATTGAAGAAAGGGCATTCGGAGCACAGAGTACAAAAGTGTCCATATGACTTATTGTACAATGAAGACACAACTGCATTCTGTACCAGGGCTGGGATCCAGAGAAACGGCATGCATGTACGGGTACAAATGGTGGATGCTGCTAAAGCATCATTGATTGTTTTTGTGCAGTACTGTTGTTGTCAGAGGGACAACCTGCTGCTCGGTATATAAAATGAAGATGCGACTCCATGTGCAGTTGTCCCACACACACACACACACACACACACACACACACACACACACACACACACACACACACACACGTACGACTTTTTCAGAGTGCTCAAGGTTGTAACTTCAAGCACATGTGGCTTGGTAGTAAGTCCTATTAATATCAAAGAAATATAGATATATTTCTAACTAAACATGTTCAGGGTCCTGATTCCAGACCAGTTGTTGATGTTTCTCTGCATGAGTTACTGCTCTAGGCTTTGCTCTTTCCAGTGAGGAGGGATGTTCAGAACAGTGACATTTGGGGTATAAGCATGGAACATACCTTCATTTTTGGTTCAGAATCAAAGTAGGGATGTGCAACTTTTTCATTTGTTTCATTTTTTATTTCCTCTTCTATTGTTCATGTTATTGTAATTCATATTTTGGTGGTAACCCTTTTTATGGCAGTGGTCAATGATTTTTACCAACAATATATTGCTGGGAGTATAACGAAAAAACATGGTCGCTGTGAGAAGGCAGCTGTGTGATGGGACTTCTCTCCAGAGTGCTCTTGCTAGTTACGAGTAAGATACACTCTTTCATGTTCTTAATAAAATACATAATGAAATGAATAGCTGTATATAATGAAATGAATAGCTGTTCAAAAACAGCTACAGGTGTGTCTCCCCCCCCCCCATATCCGCAGGTCCCATATCTGCGGTTCTCAAGTTTCCCTCCATGTCGTCCTCATGACTCGCCTCTCTTCATTTGCAAATGCTTTGTAAATGGAAGCCTTTTGTTACAGGAAGCAGACAGCTGAATGCTAGACTCATAGCTGCCAGAGGAACCCTAGAGGAAGCAATGTGAGAACGCTAACAGGAAGTGGAACCTAGTGTTCTTGCTGTCCGTCTGCTTCCTCTGCTCTCCACTTCCTGTTAGTGTTCTCACTGTTATCTCCTCTAGCATTTCTCTGGAAGGTACAAGTCTTGCATTCAGCTGTTTGCTTCCATTTGCGAAGTGTTTGCAAACAAAGAGAGGTGAGTCATGAGCGCAACGGGGGATTTGAGTAGGGTTCACTTTTACCTGTGGTTTCAGCCATCCGCAGCAGCAGGAACATATCCCCTGCAGATATGGGGGGGACGGACCATATGGAATCCCTGTTGGTTGCAATTCATTCTAGAATGCATTTGTT
The DNA here is from genome assembly GCA_026170595.1 of Plestiodon gilberti rubricaudatus. NCBI lineage: Eukaryota > Metazoa > Chordata > Lepidosauria > Squamata > Scincidae > Plestiodon > Plestiodon gilberti. The sequence continues at coordinate 82,008,831 of JANXHW010000004.1, read as the reverse complement.
TAGGAATGAATGGAAAGAAATACGAATGAAATCCATTCGCACCTATTTCCATTCATTCCAATAATGAATGCTCCTGCCAAAATAGAGGTGAGCTGCAGCCATCAGGAGTCGGGGAAACTCTGTTGCTAGCAGTCACCTTTGATTTAATCAATGATGAAAACAGTAGAGCCCTCCTCATGGAAGCCAAATATTTTGATTGTGATATGAAGCCATGAAAATTGCTATTAGAAGAAGCACATAACCAAAATGGAATGTCAACACCATAAGACATATGCTTCTTTTTCATGACAGCATAGATTACCATACATTTGTTTACCAGCTACTCCTGTTCCCCAGAGAAATATAGCCTAGCTACGTTACCCTAGCATAAGAAATCTATGAGCACTTATTAGCAAATGAGAATGCAAATATGAGCTTTTTGTCTGCCTTTTAATTAAAAAAATGGAAAAATGTTTTTAGTTACCCAAGTATATCTGTCAAGCCAATTGCGAGTTAGAGTAATACTGATATTCAATCATGCACCGTGCTTCCAAAATATTGTTCCCTGAGGTCCAGAACAACCTCAGCCTTCCAATCAATCAAAAGAATAAACATGGGGGCATGTTACAGAATTATTTTGATTTTTTTCCCTGGGGAACATATTCTTGCTACCACAGAATATTCTGGGACATTCTTGCAATGTTGGATGCTTTGGTTTTCATACGTTACAAGTCATTGTGGTTGGTGTCTCATCGGTCACATTTCATGTACTACTCTGGAGTAGACACACTTGTCCTGAGGGCAACATTGGGATCTAGATAGTGTACAGAATGCCGTAGTGCTGCTGGCTATTGTTGTTACTATAATAACGTGGATTCAGCTATGTAAAAACAACAACAAACCCTTGCATTCCATTCTTTTCTGAATGCACAACGCTCACTGTTACTTTTCTGTTTTCGCAGCATCATTTTTGAATTAGAGAAGTCCTGCAGATGAAAATAGGAAGTTTTTTCCTTGCTTGCTTTCTCTCCTGTTTACGGCCAGTTCATTAAGACCTGCACTGGACTCAGACGGAACACATGTGTGGGCTCATGCTCAATCCTGGTATAGTTGATTGGTCAGTCCCCTACTTCCATACATACACACCAGCACTGTGTCTGGGAATGAGCCTGCTACATATGGACAGTAGCACCAACATTGGTGCATGTGTGCACAAGACTGTGAGTTCTGGATAGCTACTCACAGAGGTGTAACAAGACTTTTTTGTGCCTGGTTTTTTGGGGGGGGGATTTGGTACCCTAGGGAACCTTCGCGCGGCCTTTAGGCCATGCGTGATTTTGGGGGGGCACCCCTCAGGGACCCTGCTCCAGGCACCCCCTGCCCCCCGCACCTCCCCCACATCCTCTCCAAGAAAGCCCTTCACCACAGGGACTGGACGGGCTGAGCAGGCAGCGCCGAGACGCAGGGACAAGGGAGTCGGACTCGAGTCTCTCGAGTCCGACTTGGCGCCCCCGCAGCAGGTTGTGCCTGGTTCGGCTGAACGACTCGAACCACCCTAGTTACGCTACTGGCTACTCATAGGTGGAAGTGGCTAGAGAGCCAAACTGGAGTCTCTGGGGAGCCAGATCCAGCCTCTGGTATTTACTTTGCCCACCTGTCCAGACTGTGCCCAAGCATCTTCTGTGGACTTGGAACTAACCTACAACATCACCCGCTCATCTCCTACCTGTTTTTGAAAACTGAAAAAAAAACTTTGCTTTTTTTTTTTAAAGACTTGATTGATTGATTGGTACTCTTAAGGCTGAGTCCTATCCAACTTTCCAGCACCGATGCAGCCCTGAGGGAAGGCAACAAATGTTCCCTTAACTTGAAGACTCCATGACTGCCCCCAACACAGGATGCAGTGCATACCCTGTTGGCACGGCTGCATCAACACTGGAATGTTGGATAGAATTCGGACATTAAGTTCTTTAGGTTCCCTTTGTTAAAGTGTAGGCTTATCATTCATCCCAGAATTTTTGGACTTGTTTCCCAGAAAAGTCCTGGAACGATTCAGGCCAGATCGAAGCTGCCGCCATAATAAGTATAAAGAAACTCGTGAGATCCCATGAGATTTGGGTGCCGACATCTTGGATCTCATGAGATTTTGCGAGACAAGAGATGCTGGCGCCCAAGTAAGCTTCTTCTATGTAATCTTCATGGTGGTGGCGGCAAGGGGCTGAGTAGGCCGGCGAGAGCCAGTCCGGGCTGCGTGAGCGTCAGCAGGCTCTCGCCGGCTTGCCCGCTCTCTCACCGGCTCGGAGCCAGCGAGAGAGAGCCAGCCCGGGCCGTGCGATCCTTGGCGAGGCTTGCGCGGCCCGGGCAGGCTCTGGCCGGCTTGCCCGCTCTCTCACCGGCTCCCTCGGAGCAGCAGCAGCGGCAATGCAGAGGAGTAGCAGCATGGTGCACGGTGGAGCAGCAGCGACAATGGGGTAAGTAAATTTAATTAATTTTTTAATTGTACAAATAATAAATAATGAAAAATTCCAACCGCGGGGGCACTTTGTTTTACATTTGATTTTTTTCTTCAATTGTGTGTGTGTGTGTGTGGGTGTGTGTGTGTGTGTGTGTGTGTGTGTCCCGGATTAAGGGTAAAAAAATTATGGTAAGCCTATTAAAGCATCACGTACCTTCCTAAGTTGCCTAATTTGTATTTATTGTCAGACACGACCATATGGCATTTTTGTATGTTCATTAACTATGAATGACAAATGCTTCTTAGGCATTATTCCCTGGGATCCAATGTCAGTTCCTCAATGCACTCTAGACAACAGAGGCCTAACTCGTTTGTTCTGGGACATATCAGCAGCATGCCATCAGCAGCAGTAATGCCAGCAGGAACTAAGGGACTTTGGGACTTGCTGTTGTTGAAATAACATTTTACATAAGGGGGCACCCAAAGAAGCTCTAGAATTCCCTGTACAAACTCTCCCCCCCCTCCTAGAAAAGGGACTGGAACAGCAACTCATGGCTCAAAATATTTCTTCTTCTCTTCTAACATTGTTTCTAACATAGATCTGGATCCCCCGTATAGATAACATGGAAAGAAAATGCATAAACATTCTCAATTTTATTCTGCCTCTCCAGTTTAGCCTCAACTTTCCCCACACGGTAATGGACTTGCGGTGTGGGCCAGGCCTTGGTAAAATGTACCCATTTCCTCCCCTTCCATCTGTGTTTGGACCTGAGCAGCTGAGATATCTGTTGCGTACTCTCCTTTATTGAAGTCAGAACTTTGGGGGTATGGTGCAAAACGTTCACAACTTTGGAAATTGCAACTTCAGGCTCTACCTTTTTATATACATTTTGCAAGTACGTCAAAGCATTTAACAGCCCTAACCTATCTGTGCGATACGCTGGCAGATTTTGAGGGCTGCCATTGCTGCAGGTGCTCCAGCGGAGCTGGAACCATCAGGGCACACTTGCGAGGTGGAGCTTGAACGAGTCCCAGGAACATTCCCAGATAGTGCTAGACCATTCCCTTTTAGGTCCTGCTTCTGTCCTGAAATGCTTCTGCTCCAGTCAGCACCCAAAGTTCTGACCCAGAGTATGCATAACCGATGTGCATATACAACCAAGAGGAATTCACCCCAGCTCTACCTCTTTAGCTATTCTGATATGGAATTGTAGTAATGACTGCTTTGCAATCCTTTACTGTATGCAAGAGGCAGAAGCAGCTGAAGTATATAGTGATGGCTGGTGACAAAGGGTGAGAATGCCTATGCCTGCTTTCCATTTGGGCACATTGTGGTCACTAATTCACTTTCTGCTGCTGCTGCTGACGACACAGCAAGGAAATGAAGGTGCAGGAGTAACTAGTGCTGGATACCACTACAGTAGCTAGACATAAAGCATGAGGTTGAACTATTACCAATAGGGAAATGCACAAAATGCAGAGTGAGGGCTAATTTCAGGAATTAAAAAGTGAAGAGCGTAAACCCACCCAAAGTTCAGTGCAATCATTGACTGAGCTATGAACACTCAGACATCTCTCAAAGCGGTTTTAAAAGAAATTATCTAAACATCAGTGCTGCTAGAGGAATCTCTGGATTCTATGGTTGTTCTTTGATAGATCTAAGATGCTCTACTTATGGTGTGTTAACTCTAGAATCAGACAAATTGGTTCATTTGTACATACCTGTACTTGGTTCTTCTAAACATTATAGCAACTCCCATTGATTTCATTGCCATTGATTCCTACATAAGTGTGCTGAGGATCACAAATCTGCCTTTATTTTTTTAAAAAATGCCCTTTTTCCAGCTGCAATGATAGGGTGGGGGAGAAAAGTAGGAATGCAAGTTACCTTGTGAATCAGCTAGATGGAGCTCTAGCATAATAGCATGTTGCCCACTCTGCAGGCCACTGGTGATAAGCTCCATGCATCCTAGTGAGCGAGACTGAACAATACCTGTTTTGCACATGACCTTTCCTCCGGTCATTTCAGTATACTATGTAAATAGAAGTTATAATTAAAAAGGCAGCTCTAGAAAGAGCTATAGTTTCAGGGTCACCTTTCTTCTGTCGTTCCTTAGTGTCCATCTCTCAGAGCTGGCTGAACCTGGGCTGACACCTGAAATGATGTCCAGAATCCACATATACTTTTTGTGCATGTGCATGTGTTGGGTGCCTTGCTGGCCAGTGCTTCTTCAAAACTGTCCAGGCAAGGAGGATCCTGGATGGAGGAGGCCCCTTTTCTGTTCCAAAGGTCTTCCATACATGGCCCATCTAGAAGAAACACCAGGTGGAGGTTGTGATGAGATGGTGATCCTCTTCCCAATGGCTCTTCATCAGGCCTCTATCTTGTAGTCCTGCACTGCTGCTGCAATTTTTGGCAGCAGTGCTGGAGGAGGTAGCTGCCCTTCAAGCTGCACATAAAAAGAGGATTGGGGAGCGGCCACGTGAAGTAGACAAGGAGAACATGGATTAGAGGAGGTGGTGGTCTGTGCCCCAAGCAGTGTGCCACTTCCTCCAACCTGCCACTCAAGGTGCCATTTAATGGGATTCATGAATGGGCCACCCCATAATCCTCTCAACTATTCTGTGCACGTCCTTTTCATCCTGGTCTCTACCTTGTGGCCTTTTCCAGACATATAGGCACAGTGCTCACAGCCAGAACGTATGTGGTCGTGTGACCTGCTGCTACCCTACAGAACACATTGGTTTATGGAACAATGATATCTGCTGGTAGATATTGAGGAATGTGTTTTTTTAGAAGCTCAATTACTTTCATTTCAAAGAAATAGATTTTTAAAACCCATTCAAATCACTCTGGAATAGAGACATGATAGACAAAACCTGGAAAAGACAAATGTGTTCCCTCTCCAGTGTCATGCTGTTCCTCTTGTCGGAGATCACCTATTTACAGTTTTTGTTTCTTATTATGTTCCATTATAATATCACTCACTTGCTCATATCTTTTTTTTATAGGAAGATACAAATTGTATCCAATTCACTTTGATAGGAAAACAATGTACAAAAATACTATTTTCCCTTCAAAATTGTTGTCCTAATCACATTGAATTTGGTCACCTGATTCTTGTGAGAACTGAAAAGTCATAAGTTTATCATGTCCTTGTTTTGTACCCATTTTTTAGTCAATGGCTTGATAAGATCACAGGTAATGATCCATTGTATCTCATCTCTGACTGTACTTTCACAGGATCAAGTTAGCCAAGACCGTTGTATTACCAAATGAAGAGCAGGCTGTCTAAATTCTGTTTTGTCCTAATCCAGCAAAGGCCACATTTGAATTGGCCTTCTGGTTCAGTTCCTACATGTATATGGGTAAATGTCCAGTATCCAGGGATTCACACAAAGTAGACCAGCACTCTCTTTCAAGTTGCTTAAGGTCAGGTTTTCTTTTTCCTTCTAACAGGCATTTTAGACTAGTACAACACAGCGCCGGAGGGAAGGAGCAGATGGCGGGGCCGCACAGCTCTTCAATAAGGTAAAATGGTGCCGGCTCAACCCCCCACCCGACCATGGACTTGAACATCCGTGGTTTTTGTCATCCGCGGGGGTTCTGGGAACAAAAACCCCGTGGATACCAAGGGCCAACTATATTTTAAGAGCTTTATTTTTCTACAAAACTGTGGTGAAGTCTGAAGTCCCCTTAGAGCATGTATCACTTTGACGAAGACTTCTAGAAAACTTTGCATTGGGACCCTGGTGCAACTCAGTGGCGTCACTGTGATGCGCGTCACCCCAGAGCGGGGGACGCGCGTCACCCTCCCGACTCACCCCCCCTACAGAAACTTACCTTTTCCGGAGCGCGTCACCCTCTGGAGGCCGGACGCTCCAAGGCCGGGGAGCGTCCGGCCCGGCCGGTGCTCCAGGGCCTTCTAAAAAGAAGAGGCCCAAAGCGAGGGTTTCCGCATGCGCGAAAAACTTAGTTCGCGTTTTAACACAAGCGGTCCAGGGCCTTCTGAAAAGAAGAGGCCCAATGCGCTTGCGTTAAAACGCGAAATTTTAAGATTTTCGCGCATGCGCAGACCCTCCTAAGGGCAAGAGGGCAGGCCCTTGCCCTCAGAAAAGGGTTTGCGCATGCGCGAAAATCTTAAAATTTCGCGTTTTAGCGCAAGCGCTTTGGGCCTCTTCTTTTTAGAAGGCCCTGGAGCGCCGGCCGGGCCGGGCGCTCCCCGGCCTCGGAGCATCCAGCCTCCGGAGGGTGACGCGCGTCACCCCCCCAGCGCGCGTCACCCCCCCGGCGGCCTGCCCCGCCCGCCACGCTACAGTGACGCCAGTGGTGCAACTATTGGGGGAAGTGAATGTTCTGATTTTGCTCATTAGAATGGTTTCAGGCTTTGATTCTAATTAGCTGCCCAGCTCTATGATGGGGCGAGCCCTTTAAATTACTTGTTGAGTATAAATAATGCGTTAATTAGTCTCGTAAATGTGCACAATTTCCTATAAGAAAATAATTGTTTCTCTCTCTCTGTTTTTCTATTTTTTTTTTAAAGATTAACTTAATGGATCCATGATAACACCAGACTTTCTGGTTCCTCTAGATTACACAGTAGCAAGGAACATTATAAATGAATCCAGTTACTTAAATTTTTAAGGCTATAACTCAAATTATTTTCACTTCACTTACAGAAGGGGTGGGCAAGAATAACAACCATGCCAAAGCGTAATTCCAAGCAGTTGTCCAGATTCTGTATGCCAGCTTCTCACTCGAAAGCTTGCTGCTTAGAAACAGATATGGGAGAATAGTCATTTTTCTTCAAGCTTCCTCTGAGAAATGACAGGGTTTTTTTTTTCTCACTGCACCCCGTCCCCATCTTGACTTGAAAATTTTCAGAGCTCATTACTTCTGTTACTAGACAGTGGCTCCCATATAGTTCGGCCATGATCCAAAGAGCAGTTACAGCCTTCAGGCACTGGGTCCCCCAAGCCCTCTGCTGCAGTGACATGCTCACAAAACATATCATCAAAAATAATCAGAGGGTGAATTTTTTTAATTTTTTTTTTAAGGCAGAGAAGGCAGAATTCCGCAAAGGGTCATTTTAAGCTGAAAGACCTTGGAGTCTTCATAGTACCTGCTGACTTAAGTTTTACTTCATTTTACTTTTTTTATAATTGCAATGTATTTTAGAACATGCAGGATGGAGAATCATGGACTATATGAATGGACAAGGTATCCATTTATCTGTCTTTCTATCTACACGTGGCCAGCCCATCCATGGGGCCACCTGATCTGGGTCACATCCATGGCAGGTTGCAAGAGGTCCAAGGGGGTGACAGATACACCTGGAATCTGCTGCCACCACTTCCCTTCAACCTGCCACCAATGATCTGCTTCCCACTCAGTCGAATGAGAAGCAGGCGTCCCCTTGTACCTGCATTATTTCTGCTTTTCTGATAAATTACCCAAAGCAACATACGGTATACAATTAAAACCATACATAGGGAAAAAAGCCCACTAGAAATCATACAAATATAATTAATTTATTTATAAGAATTCTGTGCCACTCTTCCACCGTAGCGCTCAGAGCAACTGACAAAAGTAGTCATTGAAAATATCTAATAATCAAACTTAACAACAAAACATTACAAACAATAAAAAGACTTGGGGCCCAATCCTGAGTAACAGTAGGACAGCAGAGTGAGCGCTCTGCCGGCCTAAGGTGTTGCAAAACCTCACTCTGCCATCCACTGGACCCCGCGCCGCCAGGCAGAAGTGAGTCCTGTGCTGGGCAGTGGGAGGGCCTGAGGAAGGCGGGTTGGGGTGGCAGGGCAGGGGGCCATTGGCTGGCCCGGCCTAGGAGGGGACAGGGATATTGACGCTGGGTTGCACCGATATCCCGAGCCCATTCCTGGGCCGGGCTGGCCTTACACAGCCTCTCCGGTTGTGGGCCTCTCCGGTTGTGTACCATGGAACAGACAGATAGGCATGATTGACAGGCCCATCTGGCCCATGGCCCCTCCTCTTCTGGTGGCCCCACCCCTTCTGGCTTCATCAGTGAAGCAAGAGCAGCCAGTGGGGAGCTGTTCGCCAGCCTCCGCAGCCAGTGGGGAGCCACTCGCCAGCCACTGCAGCTTCTCCCAGCCGACCACCACAGCCTCCCGCGGCCTTCACAGGTAAGTGTGGGGAGCCGGCGGGGGGTGAGCTGGAGGCTGCCGTGTACCGAACTGGCCGGCCTGCTGTGGGCCAGATAAAATCGGCCCATGGGCCATAGTTTGGAGACCCCTGAGCTAAAATATACTCTCCCTTTCTCTTAAACAAAAATATTAGTTTGCCAAAAAAAATGCTCAAAGTTTTAAATGGCTCACACGGATATGAGTCCAATAGAATGTGTGACTTGCCTCCCTGATATCTTTCCGGGTGTTTCACTTGCTCGTTGTTATAGACTATAACTTCATAAGACTCTCAGATGTCTAGAAATGGCCTGGGGGTGGAGGGCTTTTAATATACCTGTTTCATCCCATTTCCAGTTTGGGAGAAAATCCTGCTGTTTGTGTGCTTATGTAAACACATCTAATAGGAATGTTCTTGTCTCACACTGTGCAAATGTGTGTAATCATCTGCCAGTATGCCTCAATCCTAAACAGGCTTTTGGCTGTGATGTTAAACTTGGCCCTCTTTGGAAAGAACAGTATGCACATATATCATTCACTATCTACAACTGCTTTCTACCCAACATTATATTCCTCCCCCCTCCTCGAAATGCCATGCTGATATTTGATGGAGAAAAAAAAGATACATCACAACCAATATATGAACTGTCGTTGGGAAAATGGTATTGCAGAAGCAGCCTTGTCCTCCTGCCCCTGCTGTTGTTACTTTCTCCACTCCTGGATTTGGTCTGGGGAATGGGTGTTTCCAGGGAGGGCTTGCTCTTTGTCCCACTGCTGGGGCAGAGGCAACCATAACTGCTACTGACATCAGTGAGGGAGGAGGGCAGTGGCAACTAGTCTCTTCTGGTGAAGATCCTAATTGCCATCAAGCCAGCATGGGAGAGGGGGAGGAATGGGGAGGAGACAGGGGCGGAATGGAGGGCAGATTGCAGCTTGGAAGGGGATAGTATCGGCGGCAGCGCTGCTGCCGATATCCTCCTTCCAGGCCACAATCCCCCTTCCTGGGTCCACTTGGACTTGCACCAGCTAAATAATTGGCACAGTTCTGAGTAGATCTGTTCTGGTGCCAGAGGCTTACTCCTGGGTAAGGGAACAAATGTTCCTTTATCCGGAGGAGACCCACGGGACTGCCTCCCCTGCAGGATGCAGCTCATGCTCCAGCATTACAGCTGCATCAGTTGGGAAGGGAAAAGATAGGATTGGGCAGAATGTAAATGAATAAATCATGGTATATGAATGCCTTCGTCAGTGGTTTTGGCCTGGTACTCTTGCTGGCCTGGTGCCTGTGGGGTTGGGAGTTCAGATCCCCCAGCTTCCACATTAGGTTGAGGGCAGTCTAGGAAAGAGGGGGTAAGATCTGGCACATGCTTGTGCTGTTAAGATCCACCCCCTCCCTCCCGCCCATGACATGCATCCTCTGCCAAATTACTGGATCCAACAGAGGCTTTGGGAGCCTTGAACTGCCTGAACACTACTCCCAGCAGTGCAAAGTGGGACCTTAAGCAACTTAGTACACATGTATATAATTTGCCCAGTTCAGTGGTTCCCCATCTTCAGAGCCTCCCAACCCACTTTCGGTGCAGAGCTCTGCTTTCCAGAAGTTTTGGCGGTGACGTGATGGCGATCACGTCACCGCCAAAACGTCCGGATTGCAGAGCTTTCACATGTTTTACATGAACAGCTGGTGGGCTGAGCCTCTGCTCAATGGTCTTTGGCCGCTCCAGGCCTCATCGCGTCATGTTCTCACATTAAAAAAAAGTGAAAGCTCAGCAACCCGGAAGTGAGACTCTGGCAGTGAGAGGTTTGCGACCCAACAAATTGCAACCCACAGTTTGAGAACCGCTGGCCTAATTTATTTTGCTAATCTGATTTATTAGTTTAGAAGTTAAAATTTTCAAAGAGGATCCCATAGGATATGGCTAAAAAAATATTAACATAAGTATGAAAAATACTGTGCACTTGGATAGCCCTTCACACATATCACTCTTGAGCCATTATCAGTAACAACCTTAATCTTTACTTTTTTTTCCCTATAGGGATAACCATAGGGACTACAAACTAGATCTAACCTTCACATTTTTTGAAGGGGTTATTTCTTCAGGAGCACTCTTTTTTTTTCTTTTTTCTTTTTTGCAAGCACACAAAAGTTAGGAACACTAGCACTTTATTTAGAACATTGGGTTATTGGGTTGCATTTTAAAGGGCATTTATGGAAGGGTGGTTGCAGATGCAAACTTTCAGATCCCCTTCCTTAACTTGGTATCTCTCTGCATCTCTGTAAAACCTCTCTGAAGGGTTGCAGGACCTTCCAGAGTAGGACTCTGTAAAGCAAGAAGGCCCGAGATAATAAGGCAATTTGCAATTATTGTCTTCGTCCCCACTTCTATTTAGCAGCTTTGAATTTAGCCCGTATGACCTTTGACCTTACTGAATTCTATACACGCTTACCTGGGAGTAAGATCCACTGAAATCAATATGACCTATTTTGCATAGACATGCTTTGGACTGTAGTGTCGGTGTGCATATGGAGTACAGACGTACGCCACAAGACACAATTGCATGTATGTGTTTGCATGCGTTTCTTTCCTTGTTTATAGGATATGTGGCAGTAGACAGTTACCCCTGTCAACAAAAAATAATGTTTTGTTCTGTTTCTGAAAGGGGGTAACAAAAGTTGATGCTCTCTGTGTTGAGATGGAAGCAACATAGCCCAAGGAATTCTACCTATGTAGATTTTTCTCACTGTCCTGATGGTAATAATTGTTCATTGCTCCTACCATATTGATAATAGGAATTGGCAACAGGAATCCCTCTGCAGCTCTTATGTACCTACACACTGCTCTTTTCTCCAATTGTTTAGCAATGTGTTCATTCATTCTGTCTGTTTTCCCCCCTCTCTGCAGGTGTTGCTGCCTCACAGGTGGACACCAAAAGCCCTCTGTATTTTGCTCTTAGATGTTTTCAAAGGTATACATGTGTTCATTTTAAAAAGAAAAACCTTGTAAAAAAAAAACCAAAACCTCCTGTGTTGCCCAGAATCTGACTAAATTCCAAGGCCAGATGCAATTGGAAGATCTAGATCTCCAATCCTACCCCCCCCCCGGCGCCGGAATGCCCCATTCCACCCTCCCCATGCTCCTCTGTTGCCCGGAACTCACCTTCTGGGGTGAGTAGAGTGGTGTTCGTGCTCCACCTGTCTAAAATGTAGATGTAGCAGTACTCTGCCAGTCTATAATGTAGGATTGGGCTGCCCATGGTCCCGGGTTCAGCCCATCTCCACCTAGGTCTAGGAAAAGCCCTTGCATGAAACCCTGGACAGCTTCTGCCAGTCAGAGGAGACAATATTGAGCCAAATGGATGGAACAATGGACCAGCTAGATGAACCACTTCAGTCTAAGATAGCTCCAGTATGAGTTAGTCATCTGAAGCTGTTTGCAGTGAATACGAGTGAGGGGCATGTCATGCCTCAACCATTATAATGCAATGCTGTCCCTGAGTGAATATATGAGCCAGGACACTGTGGCAGCTGGCTGCTCAATAGTACCCAGTCTATACATCCTCTGAATTGTGTATATTCAAAGGATGCTTCTAAAGCCAGCATTTGTGAAGAGCATTCTTCATAATGAAAACCATCCAATGTCATATTGATCAAACAAGCAAAAGCATCCAATGACAAATATGCAATAGCCTTTAGCATATGCAACATTGCAGATGATTTAGCACAATGTGTTTTGAGCCAGAAATACTCTTCATCGGGGCATGTACTAGAATAAAATGTCTATAGAGAGTGCATAATCAATAAACCTGTTTATTAGTATCAATATACTAATTGAAGTGGAATCCTAATGAGTGTAATCCCAATAACAATTACATGTTGAAAGTGCTATTGAAATGAGTACTCTTCGTAAAATGTCAAAAATCGATCCAATGAAAGATACTTTAAGAACTTCAAAGTCAAATCCATCCGGGTAAGGAATTGTATAATTTGACATTCAACCCCCTTAATGCAATCAGTAGTATTCTTTATCATAATACAATCAAATGTGCATGATACCAGTCATCACAATTTCCATTACAGGCAAAATTTTGTGTATCGCTGGCACGGATGGGGCTTTCGTTACACAACTATTGGTACACATTGGCAGCCTATAGATTCTCACGTGGAAACATTCTCATGTGGAAAAAAACTGCTTTAAGAAGCTCCCATAGATCAGTGAAGACAATGACAGTTTTTGTATTTATATATTTCAAGGCCCACAGAGGGAGGGGGGGCATTGGTGTAGCTGGCCTGGGCGGGGGGGATGGCATCGGCCATATCCCCATCCCTGCTGGGCAGCTCTACTTCTGCCAGCTATTTAGCAGGGGGAAATCCAAGGAGGCCAATAGGGCCGGCCCTGGTTTACATTCGGGGAAGGGAACGAGCGTCCCCTTCCATGAGTAGATCTCCGGCCCGCCGTTCAACGGGCAGCCTGGGCTCAGGATCCAGTGGGCAGCCCTTGGCCACCGGCCAGATCCTTAGTCAGGATTGCACTGTAAATTAAGTTTTAGGTAGGGAGTTAAAAGAAATTTAACTTTTAATCAGGCAGGTGTAGGGGCCAACAAAGCCTCCTGGAATTCCAGAATCAGGGGCCATCATTGAGAAGTCTTCATCTTGCGTCCCCATCGATCATACTTCAGCTGGCACAGGGACACAAAGCAGGGCCTTTGATGACAAAACAGCATTTGGGCAGATTGATGTGGGAAGAGATGGTCCTTCGGGTACCCATGAGCCAAGTCAATGTTGGGCTTTATAGGTAGCTATCAGCACTTTGAATTGTGTCTGCAAACACACCGGGAACAAGTGCAATTCATCGAGCACGAATATAACATGTGACAACCAGTGGATGTCTGAAACATCGCCGTACTGGGCAGGACCAATCAGAGGAATTTTATCAGGGGGTACAAAGTTTCTTGACCCCTTCCCTACATATGAATTTGGCTCCTGGCCCCCCTTTTAACCCATTATTTGCCCTGGGCATGGGTACAAATTACCCACTTTAACCCCCCTCTCAGAGGCCCTGGCACTGGGGTTTAGTTATGATTGGGCTGTAGATGATGGTGAGCCAGCAGACCTGGTGGGGGGGGGGGAGAGAGAGTTTTACATGTGCAGCAATGTTCTTTTCCCAAGTAGAGGGAGCCAGTTCAGTGTATAATCTGAGCCAGCTCAGAAATGCAGACTTGCAACTTGCAAAGATGTGCAAAACAGAAGGTTCTCTTCTACGTTCCTTGGTTCATTTCAATATTCAGGAATAACACATTTTTTTTCCTCTGTCAAGACTTTCCTTCCATATGAACATCATGTGAGACATTTCTGAATGCTTTCTTTTTCAAAAGAAATCTGCTATAGAACTGTATTGACTTTCGATTTTAAGTCACTCCTATCAATGTGACATACTTTGTAGTAAAAGTTGGTCATCTCCTTGCTTCAAAATGGATTGGGTTTGTGTGTGTGTGTGTGTGTGGGGGGGGGCATCAGTGATACCATTAATTAAAAGCAATTAAATAGGTTGTTACTACAATTTAATAATAATTGTACTACCAAGCACCTTCCCTGCTAAGGAGTTCAGACTACTGTTCATTTGACATCTTAAAAACCTGATTTAGGGAATGGTAAAAGAGAGAGAGAAACAAAGCACATTAAGTATGCAATCCTATACACACTTTCCTGTGAGTAAGCCCCACTGAACACAATGGGACTTCCTTCTGAGTAGACATGGTTAGGCTTGTGCTGTAAAATACAGAAAGCGTATACACTGAAGATAGGGGGAAAAAAAGAAGAGAAAACAAATTTTTTGTCAATCGGTGAACCGGATTGACGACAAAAAAGAATACAGTGGACCCTTTCTTTTGGGTGGATCCAGGATCCGCCAAATTAACTCACCGCAGATCAGTTGGTTCAGTCTGGACACCTTTGTCTCCTAGAGAAGACCTTGCAAGAACACTTGCCCTTCCTCTCCTGTCCTAGTAGCTGCTGCTTCTGGAACTTCCCTTTTGCTTGTTTAGACGGTACTTCTGGCCCTAACCTGACTTAGGGCTTTCTCCTGCTTCACCATGGGACCCTCAGACCTTTAGCATGTGCGTCACCGACCTCTAGTCAACCCTGACAACCAGTTTCTGCCACTGAGCACCACTGCATTGGGCAGGGAGGACCAATGCCCTTACCAAAGGATGTTCTGAGGTTGAGGTATGGAAATGGCGACCTCAGCATTTTGCAGGTGTACGGCTACTGAGTGAGTAAAAGCACCTGGTGTAGACTGCTGACATCATGGGCTGTGCCTGCACTGGGCCCTCCTGTTCTCTCAGCAGCTGCTGCTTGCATGAAGCTGAAGTAAGGGACTCCCTATCTCTGCCTCATGATCTTCCCCAGTAAAGGTATGGGATCCCTTTCCCCTGCACAGCAGCACTCGGTGGAGGAAGCTGGTAGTCCTCCAATGAACTGATGTAGGAGCCACTGCATGATGTCAATCAGAGAGTGTGTACATTGGCTGATCAATGCAGGTATCATCAGCCTGGGGGCTATACGCATAGCCCAGTGAATCTACAGAATGTACGTGGAATGTATTCACGAGACAAGGGTTTCTCAACCCCTTCCTGGCCGAGTACCACCTCTAGCGCCGCTCTCCTGCTATGTACCCCCAGAAATGACTGGCGGTGATATCATCACAAGTTACTCCCACGTTTTTGGAGGCTCTCAGCATGTGGGAAGATCCTTTTCAGTTTTCCTGATAGCAAAAACTGGGAGCGAAAACGTGCTGCCAAAAGAACTGCATCAGAGTGGGGTTCCAGCGGTCCGGTGATCCGAGTACCACCAGCAGTCGGCCGAATTACCACTGGTGGTACGAGTACCACTGGTTGAGAACTCCTGCACAAGACTACTGCAACAGGACCCACTTTTTAAAATGACACTCTATTGGGACCCACCTAGCTTTAGAAGATGCTCAAACATTTATCTCCCTATATTTAAACAAGCTTGCAAACTGGAAGAGCTCAGCTCCTTGCAAACTGCAGGAGCTCAGCTTCTTGCAGTATAATTAGTAGCTATCTTGCAAACTACAGGAGCTCAGCTTTTTGAAGGGTAATTAACAGCTATCTGATTTTTGAACAGCCTCGGGGCTTGTGGCAATCTGATTTTCCCATCACCTAGGAATCCACACGAAATCAGGTCGCGACCCACCAAGTGGGTCCCGACCCACAGTTTGAGAAACACTGGATTACTGTATGTATGAAGCCTCTCTAGTCAGTTCATCTTCTCTGCTATTCTTTGGTGATTATCCACACTGTGGATAAGGTGATTATCCACACTGTGGATAAAGTGTGAAATCCCCTTTTGTCGCTGTCAGTTTGTGTGCACTTTCCACACCCTCCCATTGTGCATTTTAGAAAGAACGGGAGAAGGGAAGCTGGTGACAGGAAAGGATGGGGATGGCTGGTATCAAGAAAAGCTTATTGCAAACCACACTGATCTTACAGTTGGCGTAGCTTTTCCAAATTGGGGGCCCCCCAAACTCCAAATTCAGCGCCAATCTGTAAGTTCAATATGGCTTGTGTAGGAAAACGTCTTGGTGGATTTTACTCTAAAACAGTGAAGGGGGGGGGAAGCATCTAGTTCTAAGAAGAAGAAAAAACCCACCACCCTGCTCTCTTAATCTTTCTAAAAATTATAGTAAATTGCTATACTTGTCTTACAAAAAAACTCAACAAATACATCTTAATCTTTCTACAATTTTTTTTAAATGAACAACTGCTGTACTTTTGTCGAAAAGGCCAGTGCTGTCGTAAGCCCCCCTGACAGTGGCAAGCAATCTATTCATAAATGATTCCTCATATGTAATGAGTGGAAACAGTTTGCAATCCATAAGTGATTGAGTAATGAAGGGATTTAACATGGAAAGATGAGGGGGAAGAAAATGAAAGCATGCTTAGTTTTAACGAGAGTGCGAAAGGAGAAGGAGGG
The DNA here is from genome assembly GCA_026170595.1 of Plestiodon gilberti rubricaudatus. Lineage (NCBI taxonomy): Eukaryota > Metazoa > Chordata > Lepidosauria > Squamata > Scincidae > Plestiodon > Plestiodon gilberti. The sequence continues at coordinate 81,992,242 of JANXHW010000004.1, read as the reverse complement.
CTGTTTACCTTGCAAGTCATAATCTAGGGAGGAAATTCCTACTCTTTTTAAAGGGAAAACATTATAAATGACCTTTTCTTGACAATATAACTATATTTAAAGTAACACAAAGAAGTTTTTCCCACTTTGAATAACGCCAGGCAAATTGAGACTGTGACACTCAAGAAAGAAGACATAATATTACCTGAAGGGGAAAAAATTGAATTGATAAAGCTCATCATGCTCCGCTTTGATTGCATAACCAAGGAAACAGCGTGCATTTGTGTTGAAATGTTGAGGTTACTAAGATGTCTTGTATGGGTTTTAATATCTACATGAAGCTGCTGGGAGAGGTCATCTGAATATTTGGGGTAGGGAGCCTTCAATATGTTGATGACACCCAGCTCTTTCTCTTCTTTCCACCTGATTCCAAGGGGGCGGTCAGTGTCCTGAATCGTTGTCTGGAGGCAGTTGGGAGATGGATGTGGGTGAACAAGCTGAAATTAAATCCTGATAAGACAGAGGTTCTTCTGGTCCAGAACTCTATGATTCAGGTATTGGACTATCGCCCTGCTTTGAATGGGGTTGTACTCCCTCTGAAGGAGCAGGTCCGCAGCTTGGGGGTTCTCCTGAATATGCAGCTGCTCTTGGATTCCCAGGTGGCAGCTGTGGTCAGGGGGGTCTTTGCCCTGCTTCGGCTAGTGCATCAGCTGTGACCATACTTGGATCATGCAGATCTGGCCACAGTGATCCATGCCCTAGTGACACTGAGATTAGATTACTGTAATGTACTCTAGTTGGGGCTGCCTTTGAAGACTGTTCAGAAACTGCAACTAGTGCAGAATACGGCTGTCCGTGTGGTTACCGGGGCTCGTCGGTTTGACTCAGTTAGGCCGTTGCTTCGGCAGTTACACTGGCTGCCGGTTCGTTTCTGGGCACAATTCAAAGTGCTAGTTTTGACTTTTAAAGCTCTTTATGGCTCTGAAGTGAGAGGCAGAGTGCCAGAGATAAGTCAGACCGTGAAGGTCACCATCTGGGATTAAGACGTTCTATGAAAGATTAGAACTTGGTATTGTAAACCCTCCTTCGGGGAGGGTGGAATTGCCTGCCTATGTACAACGCCTTGAATTAATGTCAGAGGAGAAATCTGATGACCAAGAAAGGCGGTATATAAATACTGGTATTATTATTATTACTCTGTGTACTGCCTCTTTAAGAGTAATTTATTCTTTGTGTGTGTGTGTGTGTGTGAGAGAGAGAGAGAGAGAGAGAGAGAGAGAATACTGCATTGTGTTAGTCTTGTGGTGAGAGCAAAAGTTATCTTCTATCCCTGGCACAGTTGTTTTCCCCTAAAATTAATCATGTGTTGTTCCTTCCACACAAGCAATCTAATAATGGGCACATTCTGCTGGATTGTGGTGGTGGAGCAGCAAGAAGGAATGTGGTGAGAGGTGTGAGGTGCGGCCTTCTCTCAACAGTGTCTCAGGTAAGGCATGCACATTAGCCTCCGATTCTAGGCATGGTGGTCTGAAAAGAACATGTTGGTGCCAGTCTTGGGTATTTAGGGACACTGGAGAGTATAATAGCCTGAGCAAGATTAGAAACCCCCCCCCCATATTTTTGACAGGTCTTTTGCTGACTTAACTTATCTAACTCTTAGCATGTGTTGCACGACCTATGATCTCTCAATTTCTTTTTAATATTAAAAGCAGCTGGGTTGAATTGAATCGTTTGCTCAAAATCAACTCCTTGATGCTGAAGCACACAGTCCTGAAACAAAATCTTAAAAGTCTCTCTTCCTGAGGAGTTAATAAAACTCAAATTTTATTTCATAGTGCTTGCTAACAATTTGGCACTTTTTTTTTAAACGTAGAGGGATGTCTAATTCAAAGCAAATGTTTTCCAATTATTACTTGAAGGCTTCATTAGCTCCCCTAATTCCCTGTTGTCTTTGAAGATACTTGCTCAGGTGAAAACTTCCTTTTAGCTCTGCCTTGTTAGATACCCAGTAGGACTAGACTTTGGAAGAGTGCTTTTTCTGAACTAACAAATTGCAGGGAAGATCTGATTTTCTAGTGGTTTTGTTTGTTGTATGAATGTTCTGTAACCATGTTTTAATGTAAAATTATTTAAGGATTTTTTTTTAGCATAACAACAAAAAATTGCAGTGAAAACACTTTTTGTTAAATAAATTTTCTTGAGCAAAGAGTTTGGACACCTTGGAAGAATCAATGAACATTCCTTGCATTCCATCCTATCTTTCCCAATATTTCAGTAGGAGGTATTGAGAATAATTGGGATTGAGGAGATTGTGGCTGGTTCTTTGGATATTTGGAAATCCTCCATGAACAGTGTCAGGGTGGCCACATAGGATGCAGTTGTATGGATGAACTAACAGCTCAATCCTACCCTTTCCCCGCCATAGAATTCGGCCGCGTCAAAGCGGGCTGCTCTGTATGCTGTGGTGGTGGGGAGATCGGGAGGCTTGGGAAAAGTAAGGGAAAATATTTTCCCTAACCTCTTCATAAGCCTCCTACTTGCCCATGTGTCTCCTCGGACCTGTGCAACTGGAGCAAGTCGGACGAGAGAAAGGGGGCATGTTCAGAGGCGAGGAAGGGGATTGCATCTCATCTCAAGTTGCCCGTGCTGAGTGCCACCCCCTCCCACCTCCTGACACACCTCTCACCCTCCCCCATTCTGCCCCGTTCAAATGTGCTCCCATTCCGCCGACCTCTCTGCCCGGTTTTACTCCTCTGTCCACTGGTGCATGCTGGGCCTCTGCGGCCTCTCCGATAGTGGTCCAGAAACGCACAGCTTCCATAAATTCCAGTGATGAAATGATTGACATAAGTGTCACTGCTTATTTTCAGCCCCATCACTCATATGCGATCACCACAGCGATCTGGTAGCTGTGTTCATGAACACACTGGGTCAGACATGCTCTCATGCTACCACATGGTTATTCAGTCTCTATTCTCCCTGATTCCCCTATGTTCTACTTCCCATCTTTTCCTCCCTTCTCCATTTTTCACCATAACATGCCACCTTCTCTTTGTAAGGATTTCCTCTTTCTCTTTCATCCTGCCTAGATACATGTGACTCTTAGGGCTTAGTTGTGTGCATGTGAATATTGTATTGCATTATCGATTTTGATTCCCATTCCCAGTTCATATTGAGGTGGATTTTTTGATTCTTGCCTTATTAAGTGTATTGACTGATATTTGGGTCCATTTTGTAATGTTAAAAGCACAAGCCTCAGACTCCATTTAGCCTGCTACAGACCACCACTTCCTTGAGACAGAGAGTCATATTCCCTAAATGGCCCTGAATTAGTGCTGAGAAACATGTCATAAAACCAATTTTGGAATGTGGCAACAATTCTTATCTGAGAAGGCCACCAGTATTGGATTCCTCACTTGCTTTATGTTCTCGAAGAACAGTTTGAGATGATGCGGGCAGGATGGGATGTTTTAGAGCCAGAAGAATTGTTTTGTAGTTTTTATGATTATTGATTTGACAAGAAAGCTGTGTCCTATGGTTATCTCTTTTGTTTGCCTTTTGACTATAAGAAACTCTGTACATTCTTGAATCAGGTTCAGATCTCCCTGCCCTGATGCAGAAACCTCGCCTCAGCGCTGACAATAAACCCAGTATACAGTTTTCTCTCTCACAGCCTTGTGTTTATAATTCTACCTCACAATTATACCCACAATAAAAGCTATGTTGCACCTATATCCTTGCTTTTCTGCTGATTTCATGCCAGTCCAGTGTGTTGTGCCATGAGCCCCTGCCTTGTACATGTAGTCAATTTTGCTGATGTACACATATTTTAGAGTACACCCAGTAAAAAAGGCAGTCCTTCAGATATTCAGGTCCCAAACCATTTAGAGCGTTAACTATGTTAGATTTGACTTGGGCTTGGAAATAAACTGGGAGCCAATTTGGTACAGCGTAGGTGACAAAATGGGGCTCCTGTCAGCAGGTTAGCTGCTGCAATTTGTCCCAGCAGAAATTTCTAGAATCTAGATAGTCTTCAAAGGCAACTCCACGAAGAGCAAGTTGTAGTAGTCTAACAAGGAAGCAAAGGGGCCAGTTCCCCACAATGTGTTTCAGACTACATGTCTCAGAAGCACTTGTATCAATCGCTCTTCAGCTAAGTGGTCCTATTTACGTAATGGTCATTGAGCTAATGATCCATGGAGCTATGGACGAGGTATACAGGCACAAATCCCCTGCTGCCACAAGATGATAGCATTGTGTGGGTATATTGCTATCGATAATAAGAAAACAATAATAATGTGTTCTAATCTACTTTTTTTAGGAGGGCTACAGGCTTTAATCAATTCATGGCGCAATCCTCTTGAAGCATCCAAGGAGACCCATTGGGCCGTCTGGACCATTTCTCGACGAACATCCCTTTACCCTGAGGAGGGCTCCGCCTGCGCCGATGCTACCCTGATCCTGGACAGGATCCTGCGCAGCGTGCTTTTCCACGCTGCTGCAGTCCTAGACAGAATTAGGCTGCCCATCAGAATAATCAACTGAAACTTCTAAGAATACCACTTAGAAAAAAAAATACCACTTAAAAAAAAAAGAATACCACTCTAAGAATACCACTTAAAAAAAAAATTTTTTTTAACTTATTCTTGTTGCTGGATACAGTATGGTGAATTCTAACCTGCGAAAGCACATTTAATTATGAGTCTGTGAGTGGGGCACAGTATGATTTTGAGCTTACTTTGGTTTTGCTATGTTACTGCAGGAAGAAAAAAGGAAGACAACAAAGGTGGACTTTACATCTAATTGTGGGCAGCAACTTAAAATGTAAGCAACAAACGTGATCTCTTGCACTTAATTTGGTATCTCTGCAGTGCAATTACACTGAAACTTGAGTGATATGCAGAGTTATTTGCATGCACTAAATTAATTAATTGGTTCAAGATCAGGCTAGTAATGAACTAAAATTCCTTAATCTGTTGACTATCCTTGCATGTATCCGAGAGCTGGCTAAACACTGGAGTTTGTTGAATTTTGTCCACTGGTGCTTGCTGACCATGCCACAAAAATGTCTTGCTATCTCTTCTGAAATGTAAAATGGTGCCTCTTCCAACAAACGTTCTGTATTTTGCATTCACTCTGCATGTCTTTCTTCTATAGGTATTAGTGATGTGGTAAACAGCTTTCCGTGTTCCAGCCGCATGCTACGCGCTACGGCAAGGAGAGTCATGCCAGCCACATGACCACGGAGGCGTCTTCGGACAACGCTGGCTCTTCGGCTTTGAAATGGGGATGAGCACCACACCCTAGAGTCAGACACGACTGGACTTAATTGTCAGGGGTCACCTTTACCTTTACCTAATCCTTATTTTATCTGAAGATCAAGCATGATGCATGTTTGTTTATATTGCTTTCTTCTATTTTTCTTGCTCAGTTCAGGTTATTTTTTTTATCAGACCTGGAGAGCTGGTACATTTCTGGGTATTAAGGAGAGTCTTTGTTTTGCCTTTAAGACCAATTAACAGATCAGGATAAAGGGGACTTTTCACAATGTAACCAGCATCAAGGAAGTGAAGCATTAGGAGATGACAGGGTCCTGTGTTGTTCTGGCACAATAAACTGCTCTGCAAGTTGGCTCTAGATGTGTGAAAAACAGAGTTATGAAAAGCTTTCTCCCATGGGCTGTGATTAGCCTTGCTGAAATTTCCACACTAAATGGCATCACAATTTTGCTTCCGTGATACATCCAGAGTGCTATCTAATTAGAAAGTCAAATAAAGAGACATATCTACTAGATTGGGTAATGTTTAGGAGTGCATTAGTCTAGCAATATCTTTTCTGACTCAAAAACAAATAGCGTTAAACCTAGCAACATTCTCTATCCGGTGTCTCCGAGTGACACATCCAGTTTTGTCCTCTATAGTTTTCCCCTTGTTTATAGGATTCCCTCTTGACAGAGATGTGCTAGATCCACTCTATTTAGGAGTGTGTGTGTGTGTGTGTGTGTGTATTTTATCTTGCCAAGCTTTTGAGCCAAATCCCATGAGGAGTTAGAAAGGCTTCCTGCTTTGTGATAGATACACGTTATTAATTTTAATGTTGAGAGTTTGTAATGTGGTGTTTTTTAGAATGATTGCACTGTATTTTTTTTAATACCGTTGTAAGCCTTTTGGGGGACAACGTCAAGAAGTAGGATATAAATGAGCATTTATTTATTTAGTGGATGTAATTGAGCATCCTACAGAGGGTGTATTTGCTAATCTTAACTTCTATGTTTATGACTGTTATGTAATCGTGCAACAATTGAAGTAGCAAATGACTGCTTTTACTTTTTATACACCAATCAGCTCAAAATGGGTTGGAGTCTGTTTATATTAATACATTCTTCTCTGCAACCTGTGTAAGTGTTGTTGTTTTCTTGACATGCTTTATCAGGGACCTTCCTTTCCTGCTCCTGTGCACTATATAACAAATGGGTTGACGTCGACAGCATGGAAATGTCCAACCGTCATTGCAGTTGTTGCATAGGAAGACTTGCAGCAAGTGTAGTTGCATAGCCACATCCAGGACATGCCACAATGAAAACCATTAAGTTTAATGTCACAAGCCAAATGATATGGGTGCTAGGTACTAGTAGCTTTCAGTTGCACCAGTGTATTAGCAGAAAGTCCTCTGCCTATCTTTGTCGGGGGCATACATTTGAAAGTGCATCTTGTTCTTCAGGGGCACATCATGGGAAAACAAATCACAGCTCTTTGCAGTTCACTTTAAGTGTCAATATTGCCTTGGGGGCTGTCAGTTGGCGGTGGGTTGACACTTCTTTTCTGTGAAAAGCTTGTCAGCAAGATGGAAGACATTCCCTGGCTGAATCTTTGCTTCGAGGTAGAGCTAATGCAAGCTAGCTCAAATTACTGTTTGACCATGTCCAAATATGAATACGTGAGGGAGAAGAAAGGACCAGTAGCCTGACAAAACATGTCCTTTGAGGGAAAAATAGTATTACCCCAGGACATGTTTGCTCAGATATGGACTAGCCTGAGGCAACGGGTTGTCCAGCTCTAGTCCAGAACGAATGCTTCGTACCCCACTCTCTCTTATCTATGCCTTTTCAGCTTTACAGGGAAATTAATAGATTTGCTTTCGACTGACACTCAATTCTTGTGACAAATATGGGATTTGTACTCTTTCCCCTTAGCTGCTTTTCGACAAATTGGATTATTTAGGTAATCTCAAATAGTTACATGTTGGATGTTATGCAGCCTGGCAGGAAAACTCTCCTGTAAATTCTTGACACAAAGTGATAGCACTGTTAAGACTAATATGTGTGGCATTGGCTACATATCTCAGCGTTAACTAATGCCACATTTCCTAGAAGCCCTGTATGTACAAAAGTGAGTAATAAAGAAAAGATGGAGGAGTTGATTTTATTTAAAAATATATACCGGTATTTGTATCTCACTTTTCCCTCTTACTCAACATACTCACTTTTCCCTCTTACTCAACATACTCACTTTGTATCTCACTTTTCCCTCTTACTCACAACATACTAAAAACACATATAGGTAAAGGTGACCCCTGACAATTAAGTCCAGTCGTGTCTGACTCTAGGGTGTGGTGCTCATCCCCATTTCAAAGCCAAAGAGCCAGCGTTGTCCGAAGACGCCTCCGTGGTCATGTGGCCGGCATGACTCTCCTTGCCGCAGCGCGTAGCATACAATACATACAATACAGTAAATCATAATAATAATGATACAATAAACAATAAAAATAAAACCACTAATTAATAATAAAAAACTGCACATTAAACAATATACAGTGACAGAAAAATAAAAATAGACTTACTATCCAATCCTATCCCCCAGCCTCCACAGGGTAGAATGCTGTTCACCCCCTGCCCCCGAATGCTGTCCTCCATTCCTCAAATCCCACTGAAATCTCTCCCCCTAGTTTACCTCCTGTGAACAGGAAAGCAAAGGTAGGGGGCGGGGAGATTTTTTTGCCAGTCCTAAGCCGTACTACCATCATATGTATAAAATTAAGGGCCGCGGGGTGGCTCAGTGGGTTTAAGCCACTGAACCATGAGCTGTCGATCGAAAAGTCGGCAGTTCAAATCCGTGCAATGGGTTGAGCTCTCATCGCTTGGCCCAGCTCTTGCCAACCTAGCAATTTGAAAGCATGTTAATGCAAGTAGATAAATAGGTACCGCTTGCAGGAAGATAAACAGCGCTCCGTATTGTCATGCTGACCACATGACCACGGAAGCTTCTTCGGACAGCTCTGGCTCTTCGACTTTGAAACGGGGATGAGCACCGCACCCTAGAGTCGGACACGACTGGACTTAAATGTCAAGGGACATCTTTACCTTATAAAATTAAGAAGTAGGTCTCATAATTCATTTTTGCTATACAGTATTTGCTAAAAACAGATCCCAGGTCCAAAATGGACTCTTATTGGCCTGGATAATACAGTTTAGTGGGAGTTTAGTGAGTGGAGGAGGTGCAGAGCATGTGTGCTGACGGCTGAGATTGGAACGCGGATGAATATGCAGGGTCATCCATGAGACCGAAGCATTGTATGGGTTACACGTTGCTGAAGAGGGCAATGCAAGCTAGGGCTAGTTTCATGGTGACGATCCTTCACTTGTGATGGAAAAGTAGGTGCATCCACCTTCTTCCTTCCGCCATGTATGGTCACTCCACGTGGGGGGTCTTGTGTATTCAGGTGCCTGTCGCATGATTGCCTTTGCCCTTCTTAGCACAGTGCTCCGCCCTCCAAGCCCTTCACGCACTTCTTTTCAGCAGTCCTTGCAAGCACTATATGCCTCATTTGTGCTGCTTCTTAGCATAAGGAATTCTCTCAGTTCCGACAATGGATGCGCTGGCAGGAAGCCAAGTTTGGCTATTCCCAGCTGCGGCACTAACATGGCAATGCAGTCAGGTAGTGGCTCTGCAGCAGCAATTTGCGCAAGCATCCTTCCTCTCTGAACATGTTTTGCTCATGTTTTCCCCCATGCTTTTCTTCTAACCTGTCTCAGTCTGCACCTGAACTTATTTTCAAGGCATTAATCTTCATGTGTGTAGCTCCCCACCTTTGTTCATTACCCATTTATCTATCTGGAATAACATTTATATTAAAAGTCCTGACAAACAACCAGCTGAGGAGCAGAGAATCTCATGATGAACGACTAATGCCAGTGGGGGAGGGGATATTTATTTATTTCTGTAGCCATTGATTTTTTTTAAAGAGATTTTTCTCTCAGTTTCTTGGAGGGGGGCCCCCGTTAATTATTCTTAATGCATGTTTTATACTCTTCTTGTCATCCCTTCCCTTTAACTAAATATAGCTGTAAACTAGACCACTGAACATTATTTTTTCAGCTTAACTGTCTCATCTGCAGCGTTGCTCATAATAATTTTTTGAAAATCATGACTACTCTAAATTTCTTCACATAAATAAATAAAAAACCCCACCCTCATTTAAACTCTCGGTCTCTGCTGAATACTCTCCCTGCAGGCAAAGATTTATTGTGTTTAATATATTTTAAAGCTAGCGATCTCATAACAAGCAATTCATCTTCAGGGGGAAAATGTTTACTTACAAATGAAGCTGAATGAGGAAAATGCATTTGTTGTGTTTTGCCTTTTGTTCCCCCTTCGTGTGTCAAAATAAAACCATTGCTATAGGTCAGCCTGTGAAGAAATATCAGCCACATTTCAAGTCATTTGCCGAAGTAGACATTATTTGATGTATAAAAAATGTGTGATGTCGTTTCCAAAACTTCCTGTCACCGTCTGGTGCCAATAGACACAAAACAGTGTAGAGCAGGGATGTGCGGTGTGGGAACGGAAGGTGAGGCAACCCTGCCCCCTCGTAGTTCATGGAAAAGAGCCACAGCCTAAGCATGAGTAAGTGGGTACCACGCATACGCAATCTCACTGTTAGGCTGCGCCTCTTTTCCGTGAACTATGTGAGGGTGGGCGGGGTTGCCTCACCTACTGTGCCCGCACTGCACATCTCTGGTGTAGGGGTATACAGAGCTGGAATAATTCTAGCAAGGAGCCTCGGCGCTAGAGAGACTCCAAATGTTAACAGGAAGCAGAAACTGCACTTTTTCCCCACCAGCGGTACGATCCTTGGGAGCGCTGCCACTGCTTTCACACTGTGAAAAGCACTGCTTTCACACTGTTCCCTTAATGGGGCAAGGGCCAACATCTGGTTCTCCTGATGGGTCGCGACCCACCAGTTTGAGAACCACCTCCCTCCCACCCTCCCTCTCCCCCTTGTATTGATGGTGTGCCTTGACAATGTTAGTGTCTTGTCAGTGTGCCCTGAGATGAAAAAGGTCATTGCCAACTGGATTTGTGTTTGGTGCATACCTCTTGGGGTCCAGTTAGATGGGTGTTTAATTGCACAACTCACCCACCCCAAACAGGGCTTTTATTTAATTATAGACAGTGGGGGGGGAACAAAATGGGGAGAAACTGGGGGTTAGGGGCCTTTAGTAGTTTGCGCTTAGTTTTTTTTCCCCAGGGGGACTGCACATGATTATGATTTTTATTTTTTATTTTTAAAAACCCACCTTGTATTAAAAGCCAGGAAATGGTTTAAAATAAAAAAAAAATCTAAAATTGAATGCAGGGGGGCATCCATCAGGGATCCATCAAAAACATGACTGGGGGGCAAACTCCCAGTCACAGTTTCACCCCATTTCGTCCCCCCCACTTACTATTTATAATTAAATCTAAGTCTCAATCAGGACGAGTTGCATGATTAAGAGCACATCTAGCAGGACCCTTAAAGGCATGAAAGCAAGAAGAGTGAGAATGAGTTTGAGAAGGAGCAGAATGAAAAATACATGTAAAAGTTTTCGTCCTGTCATTTATACTGACGACACCTTTCATTTTGTGTTTGTCAGTGAGAAGCTATTTAAATGTGGAGACTCCTTCCTTTGCCATTCCCGTGTCTTCCCTCCTACGGTTAAGAGTCAATCCAGACATGATGCTAAATGTGTCATTTGTGCTTCTGACTTTTTTTACTCCTTAAATAGCCATGGAGGCCCAATCAAACTCATGGCACACAGGGAGAGAATCCCTGAAGATTTTATTAGCTCTGGGAGGAAACTTCTCATTCATGCCCATGGGTCATTCCTGTTTAATAGCAGATTGCGTGTGCGTGTGATTTTTCAGCAGCATTTGTGGTACAAGGGGAGAGGCTCACATGCCTGATCGCCATCCCCATCACTGTTTTTCGTATTAAAAACAAAACAAAGATGGATGCAAAAATCATCCTGCATTTTTAGCATCTCGTCTGGTTTGACGTGAATGCTGTAGCCCTTTTATAAACACGTTTGCAAGCCTTATTTATCGTCTGTTAGGGGAAAAAAGGTATAAATGGTGATGAGGGCAGGCAGTGTTGGTGATAGCAATAGTTAAAAGCTCCCCTCTTGACAGTCTTCAGTCTGTTCTTTTTAATTGACATGGTTGTCAGAGCAGGAGCTTTTTTCTGCTGGCATCACATGTAAAAGTCAGAAGTACAAGGCGAAGATTGGCCTGGCAGGTTATTGGCGCGAGAACAGCATTAAATCCTAAACTACTGGGTAGCAGGGTCACTAATCTTCCGTTATCCCCACTCCCAAGATTTTCCTGGCCCGGGGGGGGGGAGATTCAAATTAAGGGTTTTAACTAAAAAAAACATGTGCTGCTCATTAGCAATGCCTTGGCACACCTGCCCTCCTGCTTTGGCGATCTTTGAACAGCCTTTACTCTGGCAGGACGAATGAAAGTTATTGCTTCTGTTCATGTTGCGGTAGCTGTGAACTGGGTTGCCAAAAACTGGCTTCAAGGAAGGACAGACACCTGGTAAAGCATAATCGGAGGGGAAAGAAATGTAGAATGATTTCTTGACCAGCAGGATAGAACGAGGAATATCCTGTTTCATAAACTAACTGCCTGATACTCGCTGAAAGTGGGCTTTTCCTGGGTTAACATTTCCTGAAAGCTTATGTTATTTGTCCACATGGATTTTTGACTGAATAATCAACAATTCTTTAATTAGATTTTTTTAAAAGTTTGGGAATAACAAAATGATACATCTAAATTATAACCCCAAACCCTCAATACCTTCAATCTCCCATCACTCTAAGTCAGTGTTTCCCAAACTTTTTCGACCTGCGGCTCCCTTGACCACTGGCAACCATTGGCCGCGGCTCCCATTACATTATGTTGATGCTTGCCAATTGGCACTGCATTGTTTACTAAGAGGATTCTGTGGCACCCCGCAGCTCCCCTGACTGGTATCTGCGGCTCCCCTGGGAACCGCGCCTCCCAGTTTGGGAACCACTGCTCTAAGTGCTGGCATGAGATTGCTGGAAGCCCTGTACTGGGTTCCCTGCCCTGATCACTACCACTGTCACCAGTGTCACCCCTGAAGGTGTCACCCCTGAGGGTTTAGCGGTCAACCCAGCTGGCTCTCTGAGGGACATGGGTCCTCAGTCAGTGCCCAAACTTCAGTCCCTGATGCCATCCTTGCTTATGCTGCCAATTAAAGACCAGGTCTTTCATAGATAAACAGCAGAATACAAAATATGGCCTCTGGAGCAGATCAAGCCCATGGGAGTCTCCAGTGCAGCCCTTTGACTTTCAGCAAGAAAGCAGCAAGAAATTGCTTCTCCAATTTGCTATGGTTCCCCCTCCCCACTGCTTGGAGCACCCAATTGCTTATGCATGCCACTGCCAGCAGCTAGATGCATGCTTGAAGTCAGTTGAGCAGCGGGAAGACAAGGGTGCATCTTACTATGAGTTTTGTCTTCCGCAGCTCATCAGCAGTGTCAATAACTGCTTCAACTTAGCTTGCCTCACTCTCCTCAGCTCTTGCCTCCCTTGCAGACCTCTCGTGCCTTAGTTCACCTGCCTCAGCTCTTGCTTCTTGCCAGTTACCTCATCATCCTCCCAAGAGCAGTGAGTGTGACTGTCTCCCTTGAGGAAAGGGTTGTGCTGGTGGCGTGTGCTTGAAAAATGGGTGTGCCATTTACTGGGGATTGTAGGGGCTGGGACTGAATCATGGATTGCTAAGGAGTGGAAACTCTGGTATGGTGGGGTGTGTTGTATATGATTTAGTGGGGTCTGTGGAGTTGGGAGCAGGACTTAAGGAAGGATAACTGACTAATTTTTAAGACTAAACAAAAATGTTGGTCGTGGAAACAAGTGTTGGGCTACATAAGACAAACAAATGTATTGTAGCATATGCTTTTCTGGGCTTCAGTCCATATCAGTTGCATATACATGTATATGGTGGGCCCTCCTCATTCGCAGATTGACCATTCGCAGATTTGAGTATCCGTGGATGGCCATACGTGGAGGAGGGACTCCAACTGGGGGCAGGGACGGCACCATTTTACCTTCTTTTGTAGCTTTACCAGGGCCCGCCACCTCCTCTCCCATCTCATGATGCATTTTAAATGCCAAAAATGCCTGTAAGAAGGAAAAAAACAAAACAAACCATGGCTGAAAGCTACTTCCGGTTGTGCGTGCAACCAGAAGTAGCTTCCGGCCACTTTTTTTTTTCTTTTTACAGGCACTTTTGGTGCTTAAAATGAGGTGTGAGAGGGAAGAAGCAGTGGCAGGCCCTGGCGAGGCAACAAAAAAAGGTAAAATGGCGCCGCCCCTGCCCCCCTTGACTCCCCACCCCCACCCACTTGAGAATCCGTGGGGTTTTCTTGCATCCGCGGGAGTTTTGAGAACAGAACCCCTGCAGATGCCAAGGGTCAACCGTATATTTTTTTAAAAGCAAGACATGAAAACACCTCATTATTCTCCCTAAATCTTCTCCAATGCAAAAATGAATACTGCAAAAACTAATTAAAAAATGGAAAAGTGGACAGAATTTATATTTGATAATGACGTTTTTTAATTAGTTGCTGCTGTTTGTCATTGTTCATTGTTTCATTATTTGTATGTGGATTGCTGGCCATGTTGAGCATCTCCTTTTCCATAGGGGAAAAGTAGAATGAATGCAAGTTTTTGAATAAATTCAACAGAAATGCATTATGACCCTCCAAACAATTTCCATATCTCATTGGGTCAAAATGTTTGCCCACCCTGGAATACTCCCATACATAATAAAATGAATAACAGGACGTGTATGTGTATATTAAAATATGAACAATTAATTATCGGAGAAATATTCGAAAATGTGTTCCTTGCTTTCAGCGATTTTCAACCACTGTGCTGTGGCACATTAATGTGCTGTGAATGGTCTGAAGGTGTGCCGCAGGGATTTAGGAGAGGGACATATATTAATAGGGTTGTTGGAGGATGTGAACCCTCGGCCGGCATTGCAGTGTGTCTTGTCTATTGTCAAAAAGTGATGGTGTGCCTTGACAATTTTAGTGCCTTCTCAGTGTGCCATGAGATGAAAAAGGTTGAAAATTGCTGCTCACAGGGGTGTCACTAGGGTTGGTGACACCCAGGGCAAGATTTCATGGTGTCACTCCCATGGACCTCCTCCCATACCAGACTGCACGATGTGATGGCCTCCTGAGAAATGCGATCCCTGCGCGAATTGCGGCGGGGATCATGAAAAACCCATTTTCTACCTGTAGTACATTTTTGCACCACCAGTAATGGTGTGTTTTCGCACCATCGGTTAACAAATATAATAGCCATTTTGGTGTCACCCTTCCCTGGTCCCCGCACCACCCTGGTGACATCCCTGGCTGCTCTATCTGATCAACAATGTCCATGTTGATCAGACATTGATCAACTCTTTTCCTAAAATTATATGTATTTCAGTGCTGTTTTCCTAAAATATATGTATAATCCATTCTTTGGATGCCTCTTGATCAGTACTGTCCTTGTATACCGATTTTAAATATTGATTGTCCACAGGAGAGCCAAGACTTGGCAGCATGACTGGAACGAACAGTTACATTTTGTGTGATTTTAACTTGTCTTGCTAACACAGGGGTGGCCAACCTTTCAACATGAATGCTCCTGACCCTTTAATGTTTGTATAGGTGAGGGGATTTCAGCAGATACAGCTGCTTTAGCAGCACCATCACAGCACTTGCAGCTGCCAAGATTCTGTCTTCTACACAACTCTTAAGAACACAGAGGCCCTAAAGGTGGAAGGTTGGCCATCGCTGTGCTAACATAATAGCACATTTGAACAGGGCCAGGAGCATCTTTCTATGCTCTTGAACCACAGCTTTGTCACTCAGGGTGCATGTTGGCTGAGTATGAGTCACACTCAATTTCTTGGTAGAATTGTGCAGTTATTTCACAACAAATGAAAAAAATGAACCAAACAGCTGATTTTGCTCATACTTTTTCATTGTGCTAAAACAATTTGAGGTCTAAATGAAACAAATGGAATCTGCCATTTATTTTTATTTGTTTGCTTTAAGAAATTGTAACCACGGTAAGGGCTGCAAACATTTCAGCATTTGCCAGTGCTCATTAGCTGGCATAAGGCTATCTCTTAGCTTTCCCTTTTGCAGTGTAGGGATGATAATTCTGGCCTGCCTTACAGGACTGTTACAAAGAGTGTGACGGTTATATATTGTGCTTTGAACGCTCTAAAACATGGGATAAATCGAAAGGTCGGCAGTTCGATTCCCGTGACGGGGTGAGCGCTCGTTGCTTCGCCAGCTCCTGCCAACCTAGCAGTTCCAAAGCATGTTAATGCGAGTAGATAAATAGGTACCGCTTGCGGGAAGGTAAACAGCGCTCCGTGTTCCAGCTGCATGCTACGCGCTGCGGCAAGGAGAGTCATGCCGGCCACATGACCACGGAGGCGTCTTCGGACAACGCTGGTTCTTCGGCTTTGAAATGGAGATGAGCACCACACCCTAGAGTCGGACACGACTGGACTTAATTGTCAGGGGATACCTTTACCTTTTTATCTTATTGAGTTCAGACAGTGCTGTCTGAGAATCACCCAGTGAGGTGTTTTTTTTTCCCCTTTTCATCAAGCAAAGGAGAAATTGCTACCAGGATCATAAGACATGATTCCAAAAAGTGTGACTTCTTAATAAACACTTCACTTCGAACTGCCATAATCAAGTCTGAGATCTTGTTTTAGATTTTTCTGTTGTTTTCAATATCAAAGAGAAAGCAATCACCAAAAGCTTTTGTTCCACAGGCAAACTTTGAGTGTGCTGATTAAGTTGCAAAGGGCATTTTCAGATAACTCTTGTCTGCAAGAATTTGCAAAGAGGCTTTGGTTATTTTGAGTGAAGAGAAGAGTCCTCGCTTGCTGGGTGGTTTCAAAAAAGTAAGCTCTTTTCAGAGAGAGAGAGAGAGAGAGAGAGAGAGAGAGAGAGAGAGAGAGAGAGAGAGAGGCCTAAAAATAATCAGAACACAAAGGACAAGAACCATCTAATCAAAATTCATGTGTTTGTGAAAGTGACTTTGATAGTAGGCTATGGAAAGATGAGTTCTCAGATGTGACCAACCTTTTGGAAACCCCACATGGTCTGGCATGTTCTTTAACATTGTTTGTGTCTTATTTTCAGTCCTTCAGTCTCCTAGTGTAAGGAAGAAGCTGGCAGGAGGTGGCTGAAGGACTCATTGAAGATTGGCTTGACTCACAGGAATGCCAGCTCCTGCTGCTTTATTTTCCTATTGGCTGACTATTATTAAAGTTAACTAGGCAACAATAGAAAACCAATAGGAAAACCTTGCGGGGCACTGATTTTTCATTGTCAACTCCAATTCCTCTGGCTTAAGACTCAGGCAGTGATTGTGTGTCCCATACCTGCTGTTATTTTTCCTTTCCCTGCTAATTAATCCCTGCAAAGCAAGAAGTGGCAATACTAATTGTTTTCCTGCATGCTTTCCAGGCTTTGTGTGTGCTTTGTGTGAGAAGGGACCACAGAATTCTTTTGCTACTTTTGCTTATATATTTGTTTAAAGCAGCCCCTACTAGGAATTTCAGGTTGAAATAAATATTGTGTGGCAATGCAATGGACGGTTTTGAAGCGGGAGACTCAGCCTGGGTGTAAGCTGTGGCTAATTAAATCAGACTCTGGATAGCAGGAGGAGGAATTTACCAAACAGCTTTTATTCGAAAAGTGATATATCACTGGCGCGCAGCCCCAAGCTGTAACAGCAACAAAAGGGGGCTGCGGCCCTGGGCAACGCCTGAGGGTGAACTTTTATACCTTTCAGTTGTTACAAAAAACATGAAAACACGTCACTGTGTTTGAAGTACATACATTGGCCGTGTCTTCATCCAGTCATTTATCACTAGGCAGATAAATTATCGCAAGGCAAAGAACTTCCCCAAAATGTTTTTCTTGTAACTTCCCACCGACTACCCCAACTACAGGCCCCTGTTAGGTTTCGTTTCTTGCACATCCCTGCCCTGCTTAGGCAACCGAAACCTTGAGCCTCTGCTATCATGCTACATTCCTTTCGCAGTGTCAGCTGGTTTACAGAAGCAAGAAATGCCAGTTAATATTCCAACTTAAAACCAGATTAAAAAAATCAAATATGTTATGCAGCATTCTTATAATAAAAAACACTCTTAACATGCTCAGGAGTAACTCCCCTGCAGGCCACATGGGTATAAACATGAGGCAGAGCCAGGTGATGGAAAGGTTCCGGGCCCTCCCCTTTATTTTGAGCACATTTTGATCCAGGGCCAAATCCTATCCAACTTTCCACCATTGATGCAGCCGCCATGCAGCCTCGAAGTAAGGGAACAAATGTTCCCTTAATGAGGAGACCTCCATGACTGCCCCCCGACCGCAGGAGGCAGTGCATGCCTCATTGGCAAGGCTCCAGAAATGCTGGAAAGTTGGATAGGATTGGGCCCTGTCCTCCTCCTGTTCCCAACATTCTAACCCCTCTTCAGGCATTAAGTAAACCACACAACACACTTTCTATGCACTCCCCCCCCCCCACCACTACAAGTACAGCATTTGTCTGCAGTGACAAATGAGAATCTCCTTTTGGATTGGGATGCTGGGCACTTGCTGGCAAGCTGTTGCTGCCTCTTCACATGTTCCCCTACACACTTAACGTCTTAAGAGGGCTTTACCCTACCTCTTCATAAATTGTATTGGCTACCATTTTGTTGCTGGGCTCAGTTCCAGCGGCTGGTTTGGCCTTCAAAGCCCTAAATGGTTTGGGATCTAGGAATGGCATATTCCTATTTGTGCCTCCCTGTGAACTGCAGTCGTCCTCTCAGGTCTTGCTCCAAAATGTGCCCTTGCCTTCTGAGGCACAGTGGGCATCTAGAGCAGGGCCTTCTGGTTGCGTCCCTACCGTACATTGTTTCAGGGGATATGTTGAGATCTGGCTTTTCCATTCTGCTTGGAATGGAAAATGATATTTGATGGCTATTCAGTGATATGGAATAGGGGGATGATATTTGACGGCTGTGGCAGTGGAGTTCTGTAGTTCTGACATTTCAATTGTGGCATTCGGTTTTGTATTATGCTGTCTCTTTAATGAATTGTTTTGTTTATTGATTATTTTGCTTTATCTTGTTGTAAGCCTCATTGGGTTGCCTTGATAGGCAAGGAAGGCAGGATAAAAAATATTTTAAAATAAAATAAATAAATGGTTGTCAGGGGACAGGGCTAGCAGGTGTGAGGCCAGTGGGGTTGCTGTATGTGTACAGGAAAATGAGTAAAAATCCCTCTGTTTCTTGATCACTCTTGAAATAACAGAATAGAAGACTGGGAACTGGCAAGTAGATAATAAGAAATGGCTACCACATGGAGTTGCTTTTGACATGCTGAAATTTATAGGGTTCTGAGTTTTCAATTCAAATCCAGGTGATCAACAACAATTTAAGCTGACTGGCGTAGAGATTGCGTTGAATGCTTCATTCAGTTTGCATATATTTGTACCTCATGGTACCCAGATACAAAACTGATTAATGTCTTAGAAATGCAAAAATAAAATAATTAGCAAGCACATTCTCTCTCCCTTTCTTCCATTGTTGTTGCTGCTGCTGTTGTTGTTGTTGTTGTTGTCTTAATGATGCTTTGCTATACTTCATTAGTAGCACTCATTACTCATCAATGTCTGCCCCTGCAAAATGCAATTGCACACAGTGTTGTGTATTTTACTGTAATAGTTCATGCTGAGTCAACACCTCATTCAGTGTCATTTGTATAGTTTTTATAATGAGCTCCTAAAATAAACACAAAGACAATTAGCTTTATACTTATGACAAATTATTCATGCTCCGTGCAAAAGCACTCAGGTAAAAGCAAAGGGACTTGGCAGGCCTTCCTAGACAATCGGCAGTCTCCAATTACCCCATCTGTCCCTAGTGGCTCTAGGTGGACTTTGATCAGACACTATTCTTTCTGTTAATTTGATAGGAATTTGTAAAAGCATTACTCAATCTCAAGTGCCGCACACTTGATGGAACCGAACTTCATTGCTGGGAGGCAAACGGCAGGGGAGAGTTTTTTGTCTTCGTAGCCTGCTTGTGGGCATTCCGGAAACATCTGGCCAGCCGCTGTGGGATCAGGATGCTAGATTACCTGGGCCTTTGGACTGGTTCAGCAGGGTGCTTCTTATGTTCTTATCTGAAAGGAAATTAATTTGGGCAAAATCTGGGTGATCCTTCCTATGTTGCAATTACGGCTACAAAGACCTGAGGACAAGTGATGAAGGGTTGTTCTGAAAACCTGGTTGCTGCTACCATGGAAAATAACTAACATAGTCCCTCCCCCTCCATTGCATCTGGAGAAAAAAAAATGAAGTGAAATTAAGGATGTCTTTCTCTTCAGGCAAGCAAGACATCTGAGGAATTTTGAGAGAAGCCAAAACCACTGTAGTATGGCTAACATAAGTTCTCCTCCCATAAGTGGGAGAGAGGGTTCAGATGACTTTAGGCTGTCATCAGATGCTACCTGAAATAAAATTCAAAGAAAATTCTGACTCAAGAGAAATATCTGTGGAAATTTGTGAGAAGCCTGTTTTGTTGTGCTTTTAAATAAGGCTACCAAGTACCTCAGAGAGGTTCAACACATGACAGTGCCGTGGAGTAAGTAAGCCCTCCTCCGAGTGGCACAGGGGCTGGGGGAGGATGGAGAGGGGGCTAATGGGGCTGTAGAGGGTGGGTGGACCAGACCCAGGAGGGGGAGGGATTGGTGATGCTGGTGTGCACCATATTCTATCCTCCCTCCCAAGCTCTTTCAGCCTACACGGGGCATTGGTTCTGTGTCAGCTAAAGAGCTGGTGGAGAACTGAGTAGCCCCATAGCGGCTGCTGGGGGTTTACCCAAAGTAAGGGGACGAATGTGTGTCCCCTTACCATGAGTAGACCTCCAGCCACCTCCTACCCTGCATAGGATTCAGCATGGGCCATGTGACCCTTCTTGGCCCAGGGCAGGAGAAGATAGGATTGGGCAGTGAAAAGGCCCTGGCCTACATTCCCACCAGCCTCACCTCACATGGCGGTGAGTGAGCCAAGAGCAAGTAGCAGTAGCAGTAGCCTCTGCTACTGAACAGTGGATGGGCAGTCTCCTATGATAGAAGACGGTTCTTTCATTAACTTGGTCCCAAACCACAGAGGGCTTTAAGGGCATCAACCAGTATTTTGAATTGGGCTTTGAAACAAATTAGGAGCCAAAGCAGTCTGACTAGCAATCACGTCCTATAATCCATGCCATGAGCTTCCAAAAGCAGTTTGTTTGCTGCATGCCGAACCGCCTGCAGTTTTTTTTTCCTATATGACAATATAATACACAACCTTAAGATCTAGTGTTCAGACTGCTGCACATACATTATCTCATTCATGCTGATGGCAGCCTTCTAAGCTAGGATTATCATATTGCAGGGCGGCTGAAGCAATTGCTTGCCTAAGGCCACCTACAGCACAATCCTATACATATTTACTCAAAAGTATTTACCCACTGTTTTCATTGGGGCTTACCAAAGGCAACTATGTATAGGATTGCAGCCCTGGTGAGATTTCATAGCAAAAGAAAGATTTGAATTGAGGGACTTCCTGGTTCACAGTTTAATGTCCAATAGCCATCATGCATCACCAGTGCTCACAGCCCAATCTTTTGGGCCAGTGACGGCAGCGGACCTAGTGATCTGCTACCATAAATTTAGAGGCCTTTCGGCGGGGCCTTAAGACGTTTTTATTCAGGACCGCTTTTAATGTCTGACATGGTGGGCTGACCTTTTAACAAATGGTTTTAATATATGTAAATGCTGGTGACCCACTGGGGTTGTTTATTTTTAATCTCAAGTGTTTTAATTATTTATTTTAATGTGTTTAATTAATTGTTTTAATGTGTTTATATGTATTTTAATATGTTGTAAGCCACCTTGAGTGCCCTCGGGAGAAAGGCGGGCTACAAATTCCTAAAAAAATAATAAATAATAAATAAATAAATGACCTTGCGATGGCACATGCGTCGCATTGCCACTGTTCAATATGGAGTTGCTGGCGGAAATGGCCAGAGCTTCGGTGCATGCGCCAGAACCTCCTGGATGCTCTACCGGTCCAGGTAAGGTGGCGGAGTGGGTGGTTCAGGACTGAACCCAGGGGGTGGTTCAAGGGCGGGATCTTGGCAGCAGTTGCACATACCACATACTGTACTATCCCCTTTTTGCAACCTGGACCTTTCCCCTTCCTCTCCTCGGACTTACACTAGCAAAATAGCTGGTGCTGCTCCGAGGAGACTCATAGACGATCAGGCAGCCTACCGGGAATGCAATTGCATTAATGGAGTGTGCATTGCATGCTATGGGGTGGTGGTGGTGGTGATCAGATGGCCAGCATAGCATGCAGCACACACTCTGTTAGTGCAGCTGCATGTTATGGACTGGCGGGGGATAAGATCAGGCCAAGGAGAAACCCATTTATTATATCTAGAGCCACACAGATCATTAATTCCTTTAGTAGAGAAGCTTTAAACACCTCTCGTTTCCAAGCATCTGGAAGTGAGAGTTACACAGAATTAAGTTACCTCCTTTTGCTACAGTCTCCCAGAGTACAAAGGCCATTGCAATTCATCCAATTGGGCTTATATTTTTCTAAGTTTAAAATAAATCCCATGCTGGTTTCCATCCTAAATGCACCGGGATCCCAGGGTCAAATGTAAATTGTCATACGAATATTATTAGTAGCTTGAATCCAGGTGAACATCTTGTTAGACATTCTCCGAGACATCGGACTGCTTCTTCCACACGAAAAGTACCAATGTCAAGAATAAGAAGCTAGCAAAATCCATAAAATGCTCTTGTGTTTTGAATTTAGAGCATTTTAGTAGTGCTTTATGCAGGTGATTGACAGACTAATTCTGCATAGCGAAAATTAAATTTGGAGGTGCACTCACAACTCTTTCCAACTTCTGAAAACCTTTCGTACCACTGCCAACCTCCCAGAGCCGAGGCAAGGCCTGATCAAATGGTAGTTGGCGATAACAGTCTCACGAATGGAGCTAATGAAATTCTCTTCACTTCTGATCTCTGCCAGATTTTAACCTTGGCTCACCCCAGGAGAATTTTCATTTGGACAATTTCTACAAGTTTGGAGAGACATTGGCAAAACTCCACTGGAACCCTGTGATTCATTATTGCAGGATCGCACAGGTACCTTTATCTGTATAAAACATTTGATGTTGCAGATGCTGATGCCATGTGATTTCAAAGTCCTGGAACAGAAATGAACAGCACAAAACAAAAAGAGTGTTTACATTAAATAAAATTGGTCAAAGACAATAAAGATTAGGAGAGAATCGCAAACACAAACACAGATCAAAGTTATCTGCAAATAACCTTAAGAGAGAATAATTTTGGATGGAACATTCTGGTTCTTGTGACTGAACAATATTTAATATATATTGTCATTGTTGTTTAATATACAGTAAAACCTTGGATTGAGAGTAACTTGGTTTGAGAGTGTTTTGCATAACAAGCAAATAATAATAATAAATTTTAACTTGATTAACAAGCGATGTCTTGCATTACAAGTAGGTTTTGGAGCCCGAGGAGCAGCTGCTCCAGGCGTGGGGTGCTACGCTCAGGCTCCACCACTGAACGGCTGCCTTCTCACGCCGCCCTCATGATCGTGCATAGAAGGAAAGGCACGTGGAGGCAGCCCTGTGAGGAAAGGCGCCGGTGAGGTCCGTTACGCCTCTGCGAGTAGTCTCCCTCGCTGCGGGGTTGTGGGTAATAATCTCCCAGTCTCAGTCCAGTGAGCCAACAGATAGCAGTGATCCTGATAGTGATAGACTTCCTACACAATAACGTCCTACACAACAACGTTCGTGATAGATGTCCTACGCTCCTCCTTCTCTCCTCTCTCTCATCTCCCTCACACCAGCCACAATTCTTTTCAAAGGTAAAGTGCAGGTTAATTTGTTTTATTTTGACTTTATACTGTATTTTGTATTACTGTAATCATTTTTATATGATTAAATGGTTACACAATGGTACACACATACAGGTTTAGATGCCATGAGGATAAAAAACTTGTCCTCTAATAGTATTCCAATACCGTCCGACGCTCTCCTCACCAGGCAGTCGTCTTTAGGCAAAAACACAAATTAAAATCTAAGGGTTACTGGTCCCCTACGTTTCATTCCGAGCCTCGGAACCTCTTCTGGGGGAAACAAAATCAAGAAGATTGCGATGGAATTGCTTCTGGTCGTCTTCCTATCGTATATAACTTCAAAAAAGTGCGGGAAGAAGGGAGATCGCTCCAGCGGAAACAATCAATCAACCGAGCGTCAGCCGGCTTCAGTTTGTATCGTCCTCAGCTGAAACTTACTCTGTAATTTACAGTCTCTGCTCTCCGACGAGCCTTTCACTTTCCCTCCTATTAGTATCTCTCACACCAGTCTCAGCTGCCAGAAGAGGTTCCGAGGCTCGGAATGAAACGTAGGGGACCAGTAACCCTTGGATTTTAATTTGTGTTTTTGCCTAAAGACGACTGCCTGGTGAGGAGAGCGTCAGACGGTATTGGAATACTATTAGAGGACAAGTTTTTTTATCTTCATGGCATCTAAACCCGTATGTGTGTACCATTGTGTAGTGATCGCAGGCCATGAAAGCTACAGAACGAGATTGATTAAATGGTTGTGGAACGAATCATCTGAGTTTCCATTATTTCTTATGGGGCTTTGATATATGAGTTCTTTGGATTACAAGCACACTTCCGGAACGAATTATGCTCGCAATCCAAGGTTTTACTGTATTTCTCTTTTAGAAATCTTACTATATGGCTCAAGCTCGCCCCCTACCCAGAAATGCATTTTGATTCTTCTGTGCCCCAGCCAATATTTTGTTTCTGGTGCCCCCGCTGCACTGACAAGCTCCCTGCATAAGGAAAATGTTTGTGTAAAGTAATGTTATAACTTCACTTTTTCTCTGTCATGAGAGTCAAGCCTGATTTTGCAAAAAGCCCACTGCAGTCTCAAAAACCATCTTCTATCCATGATGCAGATCTTCTTAGACCACTACATCTATTTGAATTATATGTATCTTTGAAAGACTGATTTTTATTTCTCACCACCTTGACAGGAAACAAAGTTGTTTATTTAACACTTCTCCAGAGATTTTTCTTCCAAGTTAATTTCTAATAGCGATGGTAAATTAAGCAGACATAGATTAATGCTGAAAGAAGGCATAGATGGAAAAGGTTGGAGCTTTATTGCTGTGAACTGCTAAAACACATATAGCCAATACCATGTTTTAGAACGTGCAAAGTTAGCCAATAAATCACACCAGCTTCTACTATTTTAATTCTATTCTAGCTGTACTCAAACTGACATTTAAGGCTCATGTATTTTTTTCTTTAAATGTCTTTAATATTGGAAATGGAAGATCCCCCCTTTGATATGTTCCCAGAATACCTGGTGCCACCTCTTTCTGTCTCTTCCTTCAAATCTGTTGTCAAAACCCATGGGCAGCCCAATCCTGCCTAATGATCCGTTGGGCGAACCAGGCTGCCCGCCGGATCCCGTGCTTCGCTGCGGGCAGGCTCCCGTCCGCTGGAAAGTCTACTCGGGGAAGGGGACGAGAGTCCCCTTCCCCGGATGTAAATGGCCATGGGGTCGATCGGCCTCCTCGGATTTCCACCAGCGAAATCGCTGGCAGAAGTCGGAAGAGGCCGTGTAACGGCCCAGCCACGCAGTGGGGGTCAGGATTTGACCGAAGCCGTCCCCCGCCCCCTTCCATGCTGACTGGGTCTATGGCTGCCCTCCCCTGCCGAACTGCACCCCCGTCAGCTGGATTCTTACCTGGTTCCTCCGGTGGGCGGGTGACTGCTCCGGCGGCGGACCAGGTGAGGTCGGCCTTGCGCCGGTCTTCCCTGCTCGCGAGTCATCGTAAAAGTGCCTTATGGCACTTTTACAATGGCTTAGGGCAGCGGAACGCTCGTTTCACTGCCCTAGACTTGCGCAGGATTGCACTTGCAAAGGCAGCAAGGGATGGATGTGAAACAGAAAAAGGCCAGAAGGCTCATCCTATCCCCTGTCAACCCATAGCAGACAGTGCTGCTAACAGAGCACGTGCTGCATGCTATGGTGTGTGTGTGTGTGTGTGTGTGTGTGTGTGTGTGTGTGTGTGTGTGTGTGTGTGTGTGTGAGAGAGAGAGAGAGAGAGAGAGAGAGAGAGAGAGAGAGAGAGAGAGAGAGACCAGACAGCTCTGGAGGGGTAAGTAAAAACATGTTTTTTCTTACCTGCCCATAGGCCTCTTGGCGGCCTCTATTGGGTCTCCTCCATTGGTGTAAATGTGAGGAGACTGTGGGGGCAGGTCTGGGCCAGGAAGGAGGGATAGGATCTCAGCATGTGCAGCTGCTGCCAAGAGCCTCCCAATCCTGCCCCCGTCCTGATCCGCCCCCTATCCTCCCCTGAACCACTCTTGCTGCCGACTTACCGGTGATGGCGGGGGATGTTGGAGGTTCTGTAGGCTGCTGTTGCCTGTTCATGGCCTCTGGCCATTTGTGCTGCTGTCTGCAGCCCACCAAACGATGGAGCGTCTTTTCAGGACTTACGGTGGTGGATTGGGAGATCCACCTCCATAAGCTCCAGATAGGATTGGGCTGCTATTTTGCTTGAGGATGAAAATGGAGAGGTTACACCAAAGATCTTGTGAAAAAGGTTCCAGGCAGTGAAGGCAATAACATTCATGTAACGTGGCCAGTCCTTTCCTGGTAGTCAGAGCCAGTGTCGGTGGGTAGCTGTTGAAGGTTTAGGCCCTCACAAGGACCCTCTGCTGATCTCTTGGACCAACTCCATGCCTGTAATCTTTGTGTGGGTGTGACAGAGTCACTCCGTTACTGCCAACCACATAGGAGGGGCCCCTGGAGCGTCATTTGCTGAGGGCCCCCTGAAATCTGGAGCTGGTTCTGCTGGTATTCTACATTATATCTCCCATACAAAAGTGCTGATTTAATCCCTCAGTCTCCCACTAGTGCCTCTCTGGGCAAGACAAGAACTATTTAACAGGTAAGTCTCTGGCTCCGATTGCATTGTATACACTTTAGAACTGGGATGTATAGCAGGATGAAAACCATCAGCAGCATGTCATTCAGTATGGCAATATCTTTTAATCACTGAGTAATTTCACTTTTATTTGATTGGAGAGGAATGAGATCACCGTTTCCTATAAGGTTACCTTGCTCATTTATCTAGCAGTCTTTTTTTCCTGATAGCATCTAAATGAGGAAACTGAGCTTCTAACTGACATTTTGAAAAGGAGGGGGAAACCAGTTATTGCTCCAAGCCTAGCATTTTAGGTTATGATTATTCTCCAATTAGATTTATGAAGGAAAATGGTGTGCTTACACAAGTCGCAACCCAATACTGTATATGCACATGGAATTTCCTGAGTGAACCATGACTTTCCCATCATGGAAAAGAGCAAGAAGCATCCTGGATGTGCAGGAGTTTGGATTGTGCCCATGATGTGCAACTGTATTAATTGAGGTTAGTTAGCCTACATTAGAATACACCCGCTGGGGCCCCTTAGTTATACCCAGTTCAGGCCCACCCAACATAGCTGCTATTCCCCTGTAAGGGAAGCTCCGTTGGAGGCCAAGCAAGACTTTGAGGAACGTATGGCAGGCAACATAAAAGGGAATAATAAAAGCTTCTTCAAATATGTTAGAAGCAGGAAACCTGCCAGGGAAACGGTGGGTCCGCTGGATGGTGAGGGAGAGAAAGGGGTGATAAAAGGGGACTTGGAGACTGCAGAGAAATTAAATGAGTTCTTTGCATCTGTCTTCACGGCAGAAGACCTTGGGCAAATACCACTGCCGGAACGGTCTCCCCTGACTAAAGAATTAAGTCAAATAGAGGTTAAAAGAGAAGATGTCTCAGACTTAATTGACAAAATAAAGATCAATAAATCACCAGGCCCGGATGGCATCCAACCAAGAGTTCTGAAGGAACTCAAGAATGAAGTTGCTGACCTCTTGACCAAAATATGCAACTTGTCCCTTAAAACGGCCAATGTGCCAGAGGATTGGAGGATAGCTAATGTCACGCCAATCTTTAAAAAAGGAAGGAGGGGGGACCCGGGAAACTACAGGCCGGTCAGCCTAACATCTGTTCCAGGGAAGATGGTGGAAAGTCTCATTAAGGATAAAATCTTAAAATACATAGAAGAACAAGCTCTGCTGAGGGAGAGTCAGCATGGCTTCTGCAAGGGGAAGTCTTGCCTCACAAACCTGTTAGAATTTTTTGAAAAGGTCAACAGGCATGTGGATGCGAGCGAACCCGTGGATATTATATATCTGGATTTTCAGAAGGCGTTTGACACGGTCCCTCATGAAAGGCTCCTGCGAAAACTCCACAGTCAGGGAATAAGAGGGCAGGTCCTCTTGTGGATTAGGAACTGGTTGAAGACCAGGAAACAGCGAGTGGGAGTCAATGGGCAATTTTCACAATGGCGAGAGGTGAAAAGCGGTGTGCCCCAAGGATCGGTCTTGGGACCGGTGCTTTTCAACTTATTCATAAATGACCTGGAGTTGGGGATAGGCAGTGAGGTGGCCAAGTTTGCGGATGACACTAAACTTTTCCGGGTGGTAAAGACCAGCAGGGATTGTGAAGAGCTCCAGAAGGATCTCTCCAAACTGGGAGAATGGGCAGCAAAATGGCAGATGCGCTTCAATGTAAGTAAGTGCAAAGTGATGCACATTGGGGCAAGAAACCAAAATTTCACATATACGCTGATGGGTTCTGAGTTGTCTGTGACGGATCAAGAGAGAGATCTTGGGGTCCTGGTGGACAGGTCGATGAAAGTGTCGACCCAGTGTGCGGCGGCTGTGAAGAAGGCCAATTCCATGCTCGGGATCATTAAAAAGGGGATTGAGAATAAAACGGCCAATATCATTATGCCTTTGTACAAATCGATGGTAAGGCCACATCTGGAGTATTGTGTCCAGTTCTGGTCACCATACCTCAAAAAGGATATAATTGAATTGGAAAAGGTGCAGAAAAGAGCGACCAGAATGATTCGTGGGCTGGAGCACCTCCCTTACGAGGAAAGGCTACAGCGTCTGGGGCTTTTCAGCCTAGAAAAAAGGCGCCTGAGGGGGGACATGATTGAGACTTATAAAATTATGCATGGGATGGAGAGAGTGGATAGAGGGAAATTCTTTTCCCTCTCGCACAACACCAGAACCAGGGGACACACACTAAAATTGAGTGGAGGGAGAGTTAGAACAGACAAAAGAAAATATTTCTTTACCCAGCGTGTGATTCATCTGTGGAACTCCTTGCCACAGGATGTGGTGATGGCACCTGGCCTAGATGCCTTTAAAAGGGGTTTGGACAAATTCATGGAGGAAAAGACCATCACAGGTTACAAGCCATAAGCAACCTCCTGGTTTTTAGAAGTGGGTTTTCTCTGTGCCAGGTGCAAGGGAGTGGCGACTGGACACAGGTATCTTGTTGTCTCGTGTGCTCCCTGAGGCATCTGGTGGGGCCACTGTGTGACACAGGAAGCTGGACTAGATGGGCTTTTGGCCTGATCCAGCAAGGCTCTTCTTATGTTCTTATGTTCTTATCCCAGGGATAACATTAGCAGGGGGGCTGATCTAAATCAGAACCTTGGCAAGGGCAAGATTCCCTCTGTTATGC
Organism: Plestiodon gilberti rubricaudatus; assembly: GCA_026170595.1. Taxonomy (NCBI): domain Eukaryota; kingdom Metazoa; phylum Chordata; class Lepidosauria; order Squamata; family Scincidae; genus Plestiodon; species Plestiodon gilberti. The sequence goes on along the minus strand of JANXHW010000004.1, from coordinate 81,963,195 downwards.
TACAGTCTCACTTCAGATCAGCCTCCCTGCCACTTGGGGCTGCTGCTGTTTAAGATTAAAAAAGGAAGTAGTATGTATACCCCAGTCATAGGCTTAATGGAATGTGTTGTTTGGCCATAGTCGTCTGGTGTGGACAGGCTTCAGATGTCTGGCAGCTTGGAGAAGCAGAGCGTGTTGCAAAATGGTAGCTGGGGGAGATAACACTAGTCATAAAATGGTGGCTTATATAATAATTTGCATGTTTTTGGCTGTTTTTCCACACTTCCATACAACTCAGGAGTGCAGTCTGCTCAATATTCTGCCCGTGCACCAATGCTGGGCTAGGATGGGAACCTGGATTCCTGGGAGCCGGGATAGTCACAAGAAAAAAATTCATACCATTGAGACAGTGTGTGCGGGAAGTGACTTTAGATTACCATCAGAACTACTGGTAGCTCCAGTGTGACTTCCTACCAAGCAAGAATTAGACCAGGGGTTCTCAACCTCTCCCCAGCCGAGTACCACCTCCGGCACCACTCTCCTGCTGAGTACCACCGGAAGTGACTGGCGATGACATCATCACCAGTTACTTTCGGGTTTTCAGGTTTTGGAGGCCAGAAAACTCGGGTAGGAGGCTCTGGGTGGGTGTGAGGGCCCTTCTCAGCATTCCCGAGAGGCTCAGCCCAAGGCAGGAGCCTCTTGGGAGCAAAAACGAGCACCGCGTCAGGACAGGGTTCCACTGGTCAGAGTACCACCAGCAGTCAGCCAAAGTACCGCTGGTGGTACGAGTACCACTGGTTGAAAAACCCTGAACTAGACCATAAGATGCTGCTGAGTGTGTAGCTTGGCTTTAAAGGGTTACTCAGTTTCCCATGGTTGCAGGATTGTATTTGGGTGTGCATGTGTGCACGCACACATGCATGCATGCATGCATACACATGAGGGAGTGAAAAAGATGAAATGTAAAAACATGCTGTGCATGGCACAATGGGAAAACCCAATAGCCTTTTCGTGCATGTAACTGTTCTAATACACAACTATACAGATGCTTCTAACTAATTCGTTTTCCACTGTGCTTTAACAACATATACACCTGCTTGATTAGGATTTACAACTCCAAAAGGTACTTCAACTGTGCATTACTGTCTCAGTGGCACCTGAGCGAGGATAAGACCTTTTGAGAAGAGAATGGCTATTGGGAGAAAGTTAAGCAATTCTGCAGGATGTCAAAGACAGAAAGAGATTATCAGCAGGAAAGGAACAAAATCTATTGGTACCTCTAGGACATTTTTGTTATAAATTTAATCAATTTACACTTCTAAAAGGCTGTTTAAAAAGCCTAATTAGCAACAGGAAATAAGAAGTATGTGAACAGCAATCTATTGTTTTATTTAATATGGAAAGTAGAAAATCTTGCCGAAAGCTTCAAAGTCACCAGTGGTGGAAGGAAGCCGCTTGCATCAATGTACTAAAAACTGGAAATGTGCATTGCCCTTGGTCTTTGCCCTTCCCTTGAACAAATATTTTATTTCCTTGGGCTTCCTTTGTGTTGTCTAAGTGTAGCCTGGGTGAATGAGAGAAAATGTGGATGTGATGTGTAGTAGGCTAGAGTGGTTATTGGTACCAAGGTGCGTTAACAGATGTGTGCTGCAGTTTCCATGAGCCCTTCCTCTCCATTCCGCCCCCAAATATGTATATCAATACTACATAAATGTGCCAACATACTGACAGCACAGTCCACCGTAACATTCGAATGGCAGAGCACGTGCTCAACAGTTCGAAAGTGTTACGAACCTGCTGTAAAGCATGTTTACGACTACTTTCGAGTAAGGAATGCCCTCGAGTAAGGAAAGCCGGCAGCCCTCACTTCGGCGCCAGATCATCCTTGCAGCCGCCGGAGACAGGTAAGGGATGCATCAGCGGGGGAGGTCCGGGCTGCGAGGGAAGGTGGCCGTTGGCTGAGCCGGCCTGGGAGGGGTGGGGATGGCGGTCGCCATATCCTCGTCCTGTTCCCGGGCCGGCGCGGCCATTATACGGCCTCCTCGGACTTACACCAGCTCAAAAGCTGGCGGAAATTCAAGGAGGCCCACTACATCGGGGGAAGGGGATGAATGTCCCCTTCCCCCAAGGAGACCTCCAGACCTCTCATGGTCGGCCCGAAATGGAGATAGGATCCAGCAGGCGGCTGTTAATTAAGGTACTGTGGTGCTGCCCCCCCACCCCCAGTGGAATCCCTCCTCCGCGAATGGCCAACGGATAGTCAAAGGAGGGCCTACTGTAGTTTTCCAAGGTCTCGGGTAGAGGCCTTTTCTAGCCCCGTTCCAGAGCCGACGTACTTCTCCCTAGAGATGTTGGAGATTGGAGAGGGAAGGGTGTACATGCTAATCAAGTGCTCTGCTACTGTTCTATGGGCACTCCTATAAATATGAGCAATATGTGCAATAATTGTAGAGCAATTTAAAGTAATGAAGACCAAATGAATGAACAAACTCCTGCCAAATCCATGGTGGTCATACCAGTATTCCTAAGAATATGATTAATAAATCAGGCTTGAGGTGGAGAGGCAAGAATATTGTAATATCTTACTGTTAGACTATTATAAATTTTATGTCATAGGTATCTGATTGACTACATAATGAGTCACTTATGCGTTTATCCAAAGCGAGAACATTTTCCTACAGACTATAAGGATGGTGATTGCAGTATAAGACACACAAAATTGTAGCCAAAGAAAATGACACCGCTAAGCACCATTGAAATCAATGGAGACAAGTTAGTTGTGGCTCTCTTATATTCCACTGATTTCAGTTGTGCTTAGTCAGGGATCACTGTTTTTGATCTAACCCATGGGTCATAACCCATAAAGAATGTTGAAGTTCCATTAGCTTCAACAGGAATGTTGAAGCACTTGCTAAATTCTCTCACTGAAGTCAATGGGACGCAAAAGGGTTTAATGTTGGCTGGATTATACTCAGAACCCCGGGCTGTACCAAAGCAAAAGAAATACCAGTACCATGGAGTCAGAGCCAGGATGGTGTAGTAGCTCAGGAGTTGGACTTAGACCTGGAAGATCCAGGCTCAAATCCCTGCTCAGCCATGAAGCTTCCTGGATGACCTTGCGCCAGTCACTATCTCTCGGCCTCACCTATCTCACAGGGTTGGTGTGAGGACAAAAGGAAGGAAGGAACTATGTACATCACCCTAATCTTCTTGGAATCAGATCAAGCACGGGGCAGAGACCTATGCCTATTAGAGGATCCACCTGGCTGGGCCAACCTCAAACCTTTGGTTCCAATGCTAGCAGTACCCAACTCGATTGCTCATCAGAGGTAGGTGGGGGGACGCCATGAAGGGGCCAGTACAGGGCTTCTCCCCAGGGCCCCCAACAACCTGCTGTCAGTTTTGCCAATTGCCATTTATCCTGAGACTATGGCTATGATCAGACATACTAAAAAACCACATTGCATTGGCCTCCACTACCAATCAGGTTACATGTCAGTACAGTCCAATCAATGAGCTGAAAAGATTATGATGGTGAAGAAAGAGCAAGGAAAATGGTACCAGCAAGACGCAGCAACAGCAGCGAGGAAATCACAAAGGTGCCCAAGTGCATCGGAAAAGCACAGCCATTTGGCAAAGTGAATATGTGTCCGTCGTCTCTTCAGCTGCCTCACTTGTGCTACTTTTGAAGTGCACATTGAAATTAGACATTATTCAGCCTTGCCTCTAGTTTTACACACTTATTTAGCTCACCCACTGAAATTAATAGAACTGTAAATGATGATTCATTGATGATGTGCTCATTGCCCGCCCCGCCCCCCCTGCCCATTTTTTTTGCAGGAATCCTAATCCTCATTTCTTTATTTACTCATTCAAAGCTCTTCAGCTGTTCTTTGGGTTTTTGTTCCAAAGTAGCTGAAGCATTCTCAGGGTTTCTGTGAATGCATACAGAAAGGAATGATGTATGTACAGAAAGGCAATTTTAACAGTTTCTCTGACAGCTATTTGAGATGGGTCTGCTACTGACATTATAAAAATGCTTTTCCTTCCCACCCCCCTTTCATCAAACATGTAATCAAAATATTTTATGGCAATTTGTGTAAACTATGTTGTCACCGGAAAATATTTACTCCCTATCTAGGGTTTATAGTCTTAGATTTAAAAGCTTTGGTGCTGTGAGATGGAATGCAATGGGCTGGATAATTAAACCAGCCTGGATTTTCAACGGGGGCCTTTGGGCCATTGATAATTCATAACTCTTTCCCTAATTACAGTTTTGGAGATTTACCTCCTAAAACTTCCTTTTAAAAAAGGGGGGGAAACTCACCCTAAAATATGGAGTGAGAATTCAAACTTGGTAGCAATACAGCAAAAATGGCTCCTTCTTTAAAACTGTATTGCTATATTATACTAAGAGACCAATGTATGAACAATGTAATTTTAAGGCACAGGGTAGTTAACGAAGAACAGAAAGTCCAGTGTAGATCTTTACTTCCTAGATGAGTGATGACCTAGGTTTTAGAATATATACGGTAAAATTGCCTTTTTAACGGGTTTTACCCCCACTATGACCACACGTACACAAGGAAAAACAATAGCAACTAACAGCTACACATAAAATCAGATGCACTGCGAGATTTACATAACATTATTCATGCATAATTCTGTATTCCCTGCTGTTTTATAGTCGCACTATGCTATTACTAATTTGTTATGCTTATTATGAGTTATTGTTTTAATATAGACTGTGTATTTAATTAAAAAAAAACCTTATGTTCCATATTATGCAGTCCTTTTTTTGGTTTGCTGCACAGTGGTTTTTCTCCAGCATGTTGACATTATGGCTCAGGGCCAAGCCAGGCATGATTTTTATCATGACATGTACCTTCAACTTCCCTTCCAATTAAAATAGCTGCCATGTTGTGGGGAGCCCTATCTGGATAGGTAGTATGACGGTGAAGGAAAGGGTTAATTATATCCTCCACTCACACTGTAGTGCCAGTCTGGATAGGTGTCCCCACACTTGTATTTGCACCCAAAGGGGGAGGGAAACATGCAAGAGGAAATGCCAGGATTAAGGTAACATCTAGTTGGGATCTAAGATACATTATTATTTTATTTTATTAATTACAGCGTTTCTATACTGCTTTTTAAAATTAACACAACGTGGTTTCCTCTAAAACACAAACTGTATCCTAATCGCATAGGACATAGACAGAACAAACAAAAGAGGCAGCAGCATAAAACACTAGCAGTACTGTTCAAATCAACATCTTAGATCTGAAATATAGGTTTGGTCCTAAAGCATTTTGGTACCTTCAGTAATAGAGTTAGGTGAAAATGTGATTTGATGTTGTGAACCAGGCCCTGAGCCAATGCTTAGCCAGTTTGCCTGGAACGAACTTTTTTTTTTTTTTTAACAAAAGTGAGTGAGTCAAGAAATTATTTGAATGGAAACATCCATTGGGACCCTCAGTCACACCAGCTCACAGTTTCTATCTGAGGAAACACCATCTCACTTCTAGCACTAGTGTTACATGTTTGTGCCCCATTTCCCTGTGTGATGAAAAGTTCAGGGGTGCAGCATTTTCTGACTTCTGGTCGCGGGGCCTTTTCATTGGCGGGGTGTGGTGTTGTGCCATCGGAGTTGCTTTGTGGGAGGTGTGGAGGGATTCCATCTGGAGAGAGATGCTGTTTGTGTGCTATGGGAGGGGTGGAGTCTCTACACCATATGTTTTTGTGGTGGTGGTGGTGGTTGCCCACTGTAAAATTTGCAAGTGAAGTGTTTGTATCTGGCCTTGTCAGGTGGGTGGGGTTGGGGGGAACAGGATGGGGTTCGGTTTGTCTTGTGGGGTGCGGATGTAGTGATGACGGAGAGGGTTGTGGTCTACTTGGGGCAGATTGTGGGGAGGCGTGGTGGGAGTCATGTGGGAAGTGCACGCTAGGTTTTGGGACAATTTACCCCTATTTATGGTTAGTGTTGTCTTGTGTCTTATGTGTTTGTGTTGTATGTTATGTGTGTTGTTCTGATTATATGCCAATAAAGGTTTGACTGACTGACTTCTGGATCCCTTTGAAGGTCAGAGTGCTAGAGAGTATTAGTGTTTTTGTAATACAGTCCCCCCGATATCCGCAGGGATCCATTCCATGCCCCCCTTGGATACTGTACGCCTGCGGATAGGGGCAAATGCCCCCTCTGCGGCCACCCGCACGCCCCACCATCCGTTATTTTACCTTATTAGCTGGTCTACGTCTTCCTTTAAACAGAACTGCTTCCTTCTAAGGCTGAGTCTCTCTAGCACTCAGCTGGTTTCAGTGCTGTAAGCAGCATGTTGCTGCTTATAGTGTCTGTTTAAAGGAAGATGCCGACCAGCTAATAGGGTAAAATAATGGACGGTGGTGTGTGTGTTTCCATTATCTGCGGATAAGTGAATCCATGGATATGCCACCCGTATTTTCTTTATTTATAGAATACGTAAACACTGATGTGAGAAGTGGGACAGTGTTTCCTTGAGAAAAAACTGTGGGCTGGCGTGACGGAGTCAGAATAGATGAAGCAGAACATGCATGGCACAGACTAATTTGGCAATGCAGCAAACTTGTCGGAGAACTGCACAGACAAATTAGACATACTTCTCGCAAGCATCAAAGCATCCCAACAGAAAACGAACTAGCAGTTTAAAGAAAACCATGGAGTGACTGTGAAGGAGGTCCTGGAAGCACAGGAGGAAGTGAGAGCTTCATGTGACCAGAAGCCAGAAAAAGTCAGGCCTGACCCAGAAGCCCAGTTGCAGAGTGCCCAGTCCGAAGTGACTGGGAAGATTCAGGTGGATGAGCAGCAAAAGGGCTTGAACTGTGAGGTTTGTCATCCATTGCTGTTAGGAGGCTTCCAGCGCAATCCTAACCAACTTTCCAGCACTGGTGCAGCCACAATGCAGCCCCAAGGTAAGAGAACAAATGTTCCCTCACCTTGAAGAGGCCTCCATGACTGCCCCTTCACTGCAAAATGCAGTGTGCACCTGGAAAACCCATCTTAGAACTAGGAGAGATACTGAGGGAGGAATCTGCAAGAGTTGACGCTGAAGTGGGTGAAGCCGAAGCTGGAAGCGAGAGCCATGTTTTCTGAATGGGAACAGACAGTGCAGGAGAAAAAGCGGAATGTATATGGGCCAGAAACAGATCAGCCACTGCCTGGAGACATGGGTGAGAAAAAAATCCCTTATAGACTTTATTATCTCATGTATGCCCTGGGATGACCTTAGTGAGTGGGAACAAGCCCCTGGTCACTCCAGAGGCCTGTTCCAATAGTGGGAGTAAATCAGAAGGTTGAAAATTATGGAGGAGAAAGAGACCAGGAAGTTCTTCTGTCTCAGTTTAATATGATGCCCAATGTCAACTATTGAGAAGATAGGCAGAAATGGTGAATTGAGCCTGCTGGTTTAAGTAGATTACTCCAGTTGCCACTTTGCAAGTTACCTCCAGATAAAGCCCAGATTGGCCTTTCAAGGGAGGCCAAAAGAGTTTTGATAAGACTATTGATATTTTCCAAGAGAGGAGTTCTGCACCAACTCTTCACTGTCACCAGATTCATTCTGCTTATGTCAAAATGAATTTGAAAGATCCTCCTCCTGCAAAACATTAGACGAATGATGGGTAGCCCAATCCTAACGGGCTGCCCCACTGTCAAAACTAGTGTTCTGCCACTACTGGTTGTCATAAGGCAGCCATAAGTGTGCTCCGGCAGCACGCACTTCTGTAGCACCAGCGGGAAGGCTGGAGCCTCCCCCCCCGCCCATGCATCGACCCAGCGCTGGCCGCCTGCCGGAGCAAGTAAACCAGCGCAGAAGGTGGGGATGGGGGATGAGTGGGATGGCGGAGAGTGGAACAGAGGTGTGGAGAGGAGAGGAATCGGGTGAGGAGGCTACGGAAGGGGGTGGATCCTGTGGTGATGGCGTGCGCTGGATCTTATCTTCCATTTCTGCTGTCTCCCTGCCCCCTTTCTCTCCTCAGACTTGCACGCCAAATCCTATGCCCCCTTCTCAGGTCTGTTTGCACTACATGAGCCTCTCATAAGAGCAGCCTTGCAGGATCAGGTCAAAGGCCCATCTAGTCCTGCTTCCTGTATCTCACAGTGGCCCCACCAGATGCCTCAGGGAGCACACAAGAGGTCTTGCGCTTGCGCCAGCTAAATAGCTGGCATGGATCTGAGGAGACCCATAGCACTGGCTGGGGCTTTATGGGAGGACAAATGTCCTCTTACCCCAAGGAGACCTCCAGCCTGCTTCTATCCAGCTCTCGATACAGTGTGGGTCATGCAGCCCCACTGCACTGGCGCTGGATAGGATTGGGTTGTGAGGCACATGGAATCCTTGTGTGTGCAGTTCTCTTGGAATGGGCCACATGACAGGTATAGGATCAGGTTACCACAGCAATATTGGGTTAGATCCAGCGAAGTACAAAGGCTGTTCTGTTCACTGAAATAGGATTTTACTGCCCTCTCCTCCCATGGCAGCCTCCTGCACCCAGGGGCAACACGACTTGGAATGCCACCCAGTGCTGCTGCCTCTAAACACACAAAAAAGGCACCTTACCTTGTTTCTCATGCGATTTCTTCAAACACGGAAGTGCAAGACTTCCAGTTTGATTTAAAGGGACTGTGCAAAGGAGAGAGTTCCTCCACTTCCGTGTCTGACGAAACCGTGCCAGGAGCATAAGAACATAAGAAGAGCCCTGCTGGATTAGGCCAAAGGCCCATCTAGTCCAGCTTCCTATATCCCACAGTGGCCCCACCAGATGCCCCAGGGAGCACACAGCCAACAAGATAACCTGTTTCCTGCTGCCACTCCCCTGCACCTGGCACAGAAAAAACCTACTTCTAAAACCAGGAGGTTGCTTATAGCTTGTAACCTGTGATCCAGAGGTCCTAGACAGTGTATAGACAGACAATTTCCAGAGGTCCTAGACAGTGTAGGCCCATGAAACGTGGCATCCTTGCCACAGGCTGTTGCGATGGCACCTGCCCTAAATGTCTTTAAAAGGGGATTGGACAGATTGATGGAGGAAAAGTCCAGCACAGGTGACAAGTCATGATGACTAGATGCCTTTCTGGCTAGGTCTTTTATTCTAGTGACTTAGAATAATAAGTGACTGTGGCTTAATAAGAACATAAGAAGAGCCTGCTGGATCAGGCCAAAGGCCCATCTAGTCCAGCTTCCTGTATCACACAGTGGCCCCACCAGATGCCTCACGGTGCACACAGACAACAAGATACCTGTATCCTGTCGCCACTCCCTTGCACCTGGCACAGAGAAAACCTACTCCTCCAACCAGGAACAAGGTAAGGAGGTGGATGGTCTGCTTTCCGCTCACTCTTAGTGGGCATAAAGTGGATAAGTGAGGCTTCCATCTGTTGTGGGCTGGAGGAAGGCGGCAGTGGTGAATGGCACCCCAAATCTACTGTCCTCTTGCCCCTCCACAAACTGCCACTGATGCAACCCGCGTCACCTAGTCTCATGGATTGTCCAGCCCTGCTTGTACCTCCTAAAAATTGGTTTTTGAGGTTCAAAGAATCCTCCAGAATGGGGTGCAGGTAGCTGCAACACAAGGAAGAATTAGAATTAGAAACCCATTTTGTGTGTGTGTGTGTGTGTGTGTGTGTGTGTGTGTGTGTGTGTGTGTGTGTTCACCTTTCATCTCAAACATCAAACTACTAGTTTCCATCACTGTTCAAAGAAGATGCTTAGTTTATCCATTTCCTGACATTTATGAGTACAGTACCACCAATGCCTTCTCTTTGCAATAAATTCTTCTTGCCAACGATTACATTGTGCTGTCTGACTTCTCTTTCCACCTTCACTTTCCCACTTGCATCGTTGTCACCATTCATCTCCTGGCTGCTTCCGCTTTGATGTCCTGTACTGCTTTCCATGCTCATTGAACTCAGTCAGTACCACCACTACTTATTTGCTTCAGTTCCCATGTCATGGCCTCATCCAAATCATCTGCCACCTCCTATGATCCTCAATCAATGATTGACTCTCCCACGCACCAACTGCAGTCTTGAGGAGACTGCATTTTAATTGCTAATTCTTATTTCACTTCACTTAATGCCTGTCCAATTAAATTTGTTTTAAGGTACAAAATGGTGATCCCTTCTGAGATCAGTGTCTACATTTCCACTTTCCCAAGTTCTGTATATCTTCTGGAGAAATGGTGACATACTCAAGGCCTCCAAGTAGCTTGTGCATCATTCATCCAACTTAAAAAAAGTCTCCTACCCAAATATATATCCCATTCTTTTTAAACTGTGAGGGGAACAGGAAAGTGTTTAACAGCCCAATCCTCTCTACAATTTAGACTGGCTGAGCGGTACTTGGTACACCAGGCAAGGAGGCAGCACCGGCACAGAGGCTGGCGTCACTCCACACCAGATGCAGTGGAGTGCCCACCAGGGAGGCTGCCACTGATCCCTCCCCCTTCCCGAGCCTGGCCGACCAATCCTCACCCCACCCCACCCCTGGAATGTCCCATTCCACCCTCCCCACATCCCTCCATCACCCGGCAAGGTATTTGCCTTCCTTGGCAGGTGCAACATTGTCTCCAGTATGGGGAGATCGGCGCCAGCCTCAGCACCAGCACCACGTACTCTCCGGGTACTGCAAATGTGCTTTATGATATGTTTGTGACACCCTAGACCAGCAGAGCAATCACTCCGCCGGTCGAAAAGTAGACAGGATTGCGCTGTAAGACATGGGGAAATGTTTGTTCATAGTTTTGTTTGTAAGGAAAAGAAGCAATGAGGTCTTTACCACACCTGTAAAGTCCTTACAGATGAGGATATTAACTTTACTATAGGTAAAGGGGACCCCTGACAATTAAGTCCAGTCGTGTCCGACTCTAGGGTGTGGTGCTCATCCCCATTTCAAAGCCGAAGAGCCAGCATTGTCCGAAGACGCCTCCATGGTCATATGGCTGGCATGACTCTCCTTGCCGCAGCACATAGCATGCTGCTGGAACACGGAGCTCTGTTTACCTTCCCGCAAGCGGTACCTATTTATCTACTCACATTAACATGCTTTGGGACTGCTTGGCAATTCATAGTGGGGCCACTTCTTGAACTGGGAAAAGGAATTGTACTAGAGGGAGTTGAGTTCAAATCTCTGCTTCGCTACAAAGGCCATTGGGTGGACAACCCACTATTTCTCAGGGTTCCATTGTACATGGAGCTGCCGTGAGGACGAAATAGGTTTAACCCTGGGTATGCCAGTCCAAGCTCTTAGGACGGAGGACAGAATGGATATGCAGCAAATGAAAAGATAATACATTGTTAGTTGTGTCTAACACGGAATGATAAATAATTTAAAGAAATGTATTATATTTTAGTATTTTTTCCCTTTCAAAAGTGTCTTTCGGAGCACTTTTTTAATAAAGGATTTCTTTGATCAGCGAGTGGGGAACAGTATGCTAACAGTTGTTTAGAAAAAAGAAAGAAAGAAAAGGGCATGTCTGTTTATCCCTGTAGAAGCAGAAAATTGCGGATGGAAAGATGATATCTCAAAGAAGAAAAATGCTAATTATAGACTCACTTGGTATATTTACCAACTTGTGTCACCGTGACAGGATGAGAGATTTCAGCTTGGCTCCATGTTTGAATTTATTTAGAACGTGACATATTTCTCTTTACAAGTAGAACAAGCGTATCTTCATGTAGCACCTGAAGCAAAATACAGATTGCATAGCCTCAGATGAATTGATAATATTTTGGAAATGCTGTAGAAATGTTTAGAAATTAGCTTAAAAGCCAGAATTTCGCATGGTATGGAATTGTTTCTTGCCCTCAGAAAGACAACATTTTTGAGACCCATGAGGAGAAATGACTTTTTGCTGGGTGGGTGGGAGTGATTTAGAGTAAAGAAGTGGCAGTCACAGGATTAATCCCCTTCGTATCCTACTTTGTCTTCCACACAAAAATCCTTCCAAAGTGGCTTTGTTTTAAAAAGAAAAACAAAACAAAGAAGCCCTGACTTTTGGCAGTGATTCGTGGACGTATAAAGTTTATACTATAAACCAGGCGTGGGGAACCCCCGGCCCGCGGGCCAGATCCAGACCGCGGGACGATCTGGTCTGGCCCATGCTGGACCGAACCAATCCGGCCCGCGACCGGAGGCTCCGCCGCAGCCCGCCGCCGCCGCCCGCCACCGCCCGCCGCCGCCGCCCGCCGCCTCCTCCTTTTAAAACCGGCCTTCCTGGACCTGCGCAGAGAGCGATGCCAGCCAAGAGGGCAATCTCGGCCTCAGCTGCGCTCTGCGCAGGTCCAGGAAGGCTGGTTTTAAAAGGAGGAGGCGCCGAGGTGACGCAACCAATTTTCCCCATGGGAAAATGGCCCCCCACCCCAAATAGGTTCCCCACTCCTGCTATAAACCATCACTGAGAAAAATGCTTAGTCTTATGAGAGACCTTTTACAGCCCATTCCAACCCAAGGGCCAAGCAGCCCAAGTCAGACCTAAAGTCAGCCTAAGTCGTTTCGGGCGACTTTAGGTCAGGAACACAACCATTTAGGGCGAAGTTAGGTCAAAGTTAGGTCGAAGTTACGACCGACGGACTAAGAACAGCCCATTCCAACCCAAGGGCTAAGCAGCACAAGTCAGACCTAAAGTTGACCTAAAAGTGGGCGGACCATGGGCGGACTGTGGGTGTAACGGGGGCAGCAACCAATTAATGTTGGATTCCAGACCCTGGCAAGCACAGACACGCCCCCTCCAACACAAATGCTGACACAAATTTTAGGTCGACCAAAAAGGTGGACCCAAATTCAAGGAGACCCATAAGAGCCATTTTACCTTACCCAAGCCAGCCCTCTCCTGAAAATTTCTAACACCCTACTCCTGAGTTAGGTCAGAGTTAAGACGGAGTTGGGCCTGCTAGGTCTGGAAACCGACAGAGTTATGCCTAAGATAGGGAGCCTATCAGCACCCAGCCCCACCCAGCCTCTTTCCCACAAAAGCCCAGCCCCAGGCCCCCAGTCTCTCTCTCTCTCTCTCTGAGCACGTGGCGTGGGGTTCTGTCCCCCACAGCCACAAAGTGGGACTTTGTCGGTGGAGGGCAAAATTCACAAACACCCCACTTCTCTCTTCTCTGCCCCCCTCAAGGGCAGAGAGGGCTGTTCTGGCTGTGGCCAAACTATTTACAGCTGTGACTGGGCAGCTGTCTCCATGCTACCATTTGCTAACCCATGTCTTTCTCCCAGCCTCTCCCCCCCAAACACACAGGCAACAACACCAGCAGGTAAGTGCAGGTAAGAGCAGGGGTTGTTCTGACATGTGTTCTGACATCTGCCTCTTTGCATATAGAAATATAGGTAGGATACATGCCTCTATACCAATGTCTTGTCTCATAGCTGCCTGCATAGCCTGCCATGATATGCCTCTTTACCAATGTCTTGTCTCATAGCTGCCTGCATAGCCTGCCATGATATGCCTCTTTACCAATGTGCCCTCTCATGTCTGCCTGCAAAGCCTTCTCTGAAATGCCTCTTTACCAATGAGTAGTCAGATGCCTGCCTGCAATGCCTGCTATGATATATAGGATACATGCCACTTTACCACTATTGTGTTGGATTGCCGCCTGTTATGTGAGCATACAACACCACGAGTGTGGTGTGGTGGTGCTGTTAACTGTCTGTAGACACCAGCTGTTCCCCCCCCCCTTTTTCTCCACAGGGTCAAGTATTGATAGGATTGCCATGTTTAGGCTTACCAGATCTCCAACCGGGACAGAGTGCTAGACCTTTAGGAGAAGGAATGTGGACAGGTGTAGCTTGTTAAACTTTACAGCACACTCCTAGGCATGTCTACTCAGAAGCAAGCCCCCTTGTGTTCAACGGGGCTTGCTTCTGAGTAGACATGCCTAGGAGTGTGCTCTAGGACTTAACAAGCTACACCTGTCCACATTCCTTTTCCTAAAGGTCTAGCACTCTGTCCCGGTTGGAGATCTGGTAAGCCTAGCCATGGTTGTGACCCAATATATGTGTTGTCTTCTCTCTCTTTGACCCTTTTCCCTTACAGGATCATGCTCGCCTTACACCCGGGTAAGCAGCTCAAACCATGCTATGTGTGTCACACCTATCAGCTGTGTTATTTCTCTCCCTGCAGGCTTTTGCAACCGACACACTGGCTTGTCTTCACTGGCGATTGCTACCACACACCAGCTGCCATGTAACACCCCCTTGTTTTTTATCTCCCCAGGAACGTCCACTACCACCTACCTTCCTGGGAGCACCCCTGGGCCCGCAGTCTGGTTGCCCCATGGTCCTCTGCCTCGCTGCTGCCAGAGGTCAGAGAGCCAGCCCTGCAACCCTCCTCAGCTGCCGGTGCTGCTGCTGCTTCACCTCCCTGGCTGTCCTACTTGCTGTCCCTCCCCTTTCTATGGAGCAGGCTGTGGTTCCACAGGGGAAGAGCCTGCATCTCCAGGTACATGGGGCAGGTGTGCTGCTGCTGCTTTCAGATTGGCTCATGTGACTACCCCTGGCAGCCTTGCCTGGCCATCTCTGCTAACGTTCCAGAACAATAAAGATGCCCCTCGGGCAGAGCCTCCTTGAAACATATGTGCCTAGTGTTACACAAGCATTGCCCTCCACACACAGACAGCCCCCAGCACTGAAGCCCCTGCATGAATCCCTTCCAGGGACTGCCACTTCCTTCCCAGGGAGAACACAGCAGGGAGGCTGCCAGACCCCCATGGGACAGAGGGGAGGGGGAGTTGGGGGGGCCTCTCAGGCAGGCAAATAGTGACAGGCGCCACAGAGCCCATAGCGGGGCCGCTTGTGGCCGCTGCATCTGTGTAGTGGCTGCTCAGCAACCGGGGATCCCGCCAGCCAGGGCGTCCGCCCGTAATGCAGCCGCTTCCGTAGAAGGTCCGCCCATAATGCAGCCGCTTCCGTCGAAGGTCCGCCCATAATGCAGCCGCTTCCGTCGAAGGTCCGCCCATAATGCAGCTGCTTCTGCCCACAGTCGGTCTGCATAAGAGGTGTGTGTTTCTGCATTGCCTTCATCTTCGGAGCGCCCCCTGTGTCCCTTTTGGTCTCTGCAGACCCCTCTCTCGGAATCTCTCTCCCACCAGCCTTGTTGTCTGTCTGTTCTCTGACCCACCCGTGCCCCTCCCCAGCACCCACTGTCTGCCTGCCTGTGTGTCTGCCTCCCCTCCCACTCCCTGATGATGGCTGCTGGCCACCCCCACCCTGCCAGAGCGCCTGCCGAGAGGCGCTGTTGTCGCCCCATCTGGGGGCGTGATGAGCTGCGTGAACCCTTCACGCTCGCAGCAGACAAGCCCAAGGCATCTCTCGGTCTTGGCCGGGGCACAGAGCAGAACGCACGCCGGGATACCTTCTTTGTGGGCATTGCCCCGGCCCTGGAGATCCAGGGCTTCAGGCAGCGCACGGGCAAGTCATGTCAGAAGCAGTTCCAGACATCATGAGCCCCCCTTGTGTGTGATGTTCCCACCCCCCTCCTTCCCTTCCCTCCCCTGCTCCCCCCATGACTCCCACGTGCAGCCTCAACGTGGCATGGGGGTGGCATCGCCTTCTGCATGAGGGGGGACGGCCACTCTCCCCTGCAGCAGGTGGCTGATGCACAGGGTGCCCTGTGGCAGCTGGCTCGGACACCTCGCTCACCTGTCACCTGCCCTGCGTCCACCACATGACTGGCGCAACCCCCCTGCCTGCGGTCAGCCCCTTTGCGACCGGGCTGAGACAGACACTGCAGCAGCTGCCATGGATGGACGCTGACACGTGCAGACACACAGGCCTGCTCATGCCCGAGCCAGACACCGAGCCTGGAGAGCCTGCCTGCCTGGGAGGTAAGTGTTGCCTGGATCCTGGGGTGGTGCTGGGCCACAGAAACTGCAGCCTGCCTAACTCAGGCATAACTCTGACATAACTCAGACATAACTTATGTTGAACTTAGGCTGAACTTAGGCCACTCTTATGCCAGACTTGCGTAGGAGTTGGGTTGGAATGGGCTGTTAGTTTCCCACAAAATTTCTCATGTTTTGTACAAGGAAGAACATCAAACTTGGGTAGCAATTATACTGTAGTAAATAGCTTTTAATGAAGGCAACGAGGGGCTTATCCCCTGACATCCTGGAGCCCAAACTAGAAATTCTCATTATGCAATCCACATTAATTAGACATGGTTTGTCACAGGTTCTGTAGGAAAACACCTGGTGTTGTTGTTTTTTTGTTTGTTTTTTTGTTTGTTTGTTTGGGGGGGAGCTGTGCCAGTCTCAGGCAAACATTTTCTTCATGAAGAAGAGGACTTTCAATGTTCAATGAGAACATACCTTTTTGGGGAGACTGTCTGTGACTTTCTGGTGGCTTTGATGCCATATTTTGCTTTAATGCATCCTCACAACATGATCCCAGCCAATAGGTGATCACTTTATGAAATACATGTCATCACAATGCCAACTAGCCAATCAGATTGGGCATTGACCATCACTGATGGCAAATGAAGACAATTCAGGTGCTTTTTGGACTTTATAGGAGGTGGCCCACATGTTCTGTGAGGTCAGAGCCTTCTATCACCCAACATTCTGTCACACTCTTGCTGAGTCACCAGGGGGTAGGAAGTAGGTTCAGCCAGTGAACCTCCAGTAGTTTCCCTGAGGGCACAATCCTATTCATCTCTGCTCAGAAGTAAGTTCCATTGAGTTCAATGGGACTTACTTTCAGGTAAGCATACATTGGATTGCAGCCTGACTGTAGTCCTTTGCTGTGTCCTATACGTGAATGATTTCTTATGGGTAGAAGCAAAGCACTGTGCAAGGGCAAACCCTACCCTTTTTACCCTTCCCCAGCAGATCCCAGAGAGAGTTGAATGGCACAGGGATGTGCACTGTACCCACCCAAAAGGTCCTTGCAATATGTAATTCCTTTCTGTATGTGATTGTGTGTACATGCACCTCACCACCACCAACCATAGCAATTTCTATTTTTCAAGTTACTGTACTATAATGAATAGTCATAACTTTAAAGACATGACTGTGGTTAAAGACAATGGACCTCTGATGGTTGGATACTGGGGCAATTGACAGTGCATGACTATAACATCGTGTCATGTCTGTGATCTCCCCATGGCATCTGGTGGACCACTATTGCAGACTGAATGTTGGTTGAGATCAATCTTTGGTCAGATCCAGCAAGGCATTATTGTATGTCCGTGCTGTTTTAAGGTTAGTAATGCTGAATCTACCTACATGAGAAATTAATTCAGAGAGGCAGAGATTGGACTGAGGTCACCTTTCAGTTGTTTAATCCTCTTGCACCTTTAATTGGTTTTATTTGCCTGGATATTTCATCCCATTCTTAAATACTCTTAGTGAACTATCTAATGAATCACTGTGGTGTAATTGGCAATAGCTTTATGGTTGTTGTTGTTTTTTCCCCATCCCTTACTTCCTTGCAAATGGATACATAGCATGTCGGATGAGATATTTGAAGTGTCAAACTTCAAGGGCAATTTTATTATGCTTAATAGCCTTTCCAGTGGCTAACCACAGCATCTCTTCGTTAACAAACAAGCAATCATCATTTTCATTATTTTTTTTTTAGTCATTAAGATTGCAAATGAATTGAATGGCTTCTTAATGCTGGACTGCAGGGGCTTCTTGAGACCGGTGCATTATGAAAGAAACAGATTAAAGCTCTTTGTATGTAGCTCAGAAATGAGATACTTGAATCTAAGCAATGAAATTTAATGCAGAACAAACCACACGGATAAGAGAGAAGACAAACATGTGGTGTTTTTTTTTTTTAAAAAATGCCTTCTTAAAAAGCCTTTGAAAGCCAAAAGAAAGGGCATGCCATGGTATGCCCCCCAACGCTAAAAATATATTTTAAAACAAGAGTCAGGGTAAGGAACCTTTAACTGGGAACAATAACTTTTATTATAATTTATACAGCACCATCCATGCATGTGATGCATTTAACAATCTCGTAAGGTCTTCAGCTTGATACTTATTTGTTTATTTTTATTTACAGTATTGCCTTTCTCCCCGAAGGGACCCAAGGCGGCTTACAACAACAACAACAACAACAAAAGAAAATACAATACAAAAATATAATACAAAAATAATCACATTTTAAAACAGTAAAAAACAATTAATGAAAATTAATAAAATATTTATTAATTTGTTACTTGTTACATGTCTTCCCAACATTTCGCAAATAAAAAAGGGATGTTATTATGTACTTTGTAATGCTATTATTTTCACAACAAGGATCACTACCTGACTGTGATGGAAGGCTCTGCAGTCTACTTATTTATTAATTTGGGTATTTATTTATTGGGTTTTTTATTTACTTTAATATCCAAGGTGGCATGCACCATCAAAAGGACAAAACAGGAACAAAATCATCATACGATGCATTCATTCAAAAGGTAAGTCTCCAGTGAGACCAAAGGACTCACCTCAAAGCAGAGGTGTCACTAGGTTTCATGTCACCCAGGGCGAGAAATCATCGCATCATCCCCATAATTGGCATTGCCCCACCCCGCCCCTCGCCCTCCCCTCGTCATTGCCCTGCCTTGTGCAATATTTGGCCATAACCTTTGGTAGAATACATTATATGCATCATGGTACGCATCGAATGATATATAACATGATGGTATTATTCATAAATACAAAGCTTTCACAATTATGGCCACTAGTAGTGTCACCCACCCTGAGGGTGTCACCTCTGGCAGTCCGCACCCCCTGCAGTCCCCTGGTGACGCCACTGCCTCAAAGGCAGGCTGCCTAGTCAGACCATTGGTCCATGTAACTCTGTGCTGTCTACATTGACTGGCAGTGGTTCTCCAGGTTTCACCCACGTATTCTGGAGATGCCATGTGTATCAAACCTGAGACCTTCTGCATGCAACAGATGTGGTCTGTGAATGAGCTCTTCCCCTTTTCAGTTCAGTTTGCCAGGACAAGTTTAAAGAAATGCAGACTCTGGCTAATTACATTTAATACGGATAGGGTGACCAGATACAATGGAGGACAAAGTGCCTATACCTTTTAACCATTGTATAGAAGAGGGTATTTTGGCAGGTGCAGCTCATCATGGAAGGGTGCAAAAAGGGTGCATCATAAAGCACTTTGTCCTCCATTGTATCTGATCACCCTGAATATGGAGAGAGGGGCGGGGGGAATCAGGATCAGTATGTTGCTTTTGGCCTTTAAAGCCAAGGAGTTTTAGTTGGACGTTGTTCAAAAGCAGGATGCAACTGTTGGCAGAGGTGAGTGGGCTGCAACAGCTGCTCTGTGGAGATTTAAATTTAATACAGAATTGTTCCCTGCTGTGGAAAGAGGCTCTGTATGCATATTTGAGAATCAAGAGAAATTACATCACCAGACGTCTCCAGTGCTATCTCATCTAAAGGAAACAAAACCCTGAAGCACCAGCCCTGGACTTTTCTTTCACTCCTGGAAGTGGGGAGTTCTTTTGTTGTTGTTCAGTCGTAAAGTCGTGTCCGACCCTTCATGATCCCATGAACCATATCTGGCCAGGCCTTCCTATCCTCCACTATCTTCCTGAGTTCACTCATTTTCATGTTCGTTGCATCGGTGATGTTGTCTAACCATCTCATCCTTTGCCTTCCCCTTCTCCTTTTGCCTTCAATTTTTCCCAGCAACAGTCTTCTCCAGAGAGTCCTCTCTTCGCATTAGGTGGCCAAAATATTTGAGTTTCAGCCTTAGTACCTGACCTTCCAGGGAACAGTCAGGGTTGATTTCATTTAGGATTGACTGATTTGATCTCCTAGCAGTCCAAGGGACTCTCAGGAGTCTTCTCCAGCACCACAGTTCAAAAGCATCTATTCTTCGGCGCTCAGCCTTCCTTATGGTCCAACTCTCGCAACCATACATTGCTACTGGGAACACCATCGCACTGACTATACGAACTTTTGTTGGCATGGTGATATCTCTGCTTTTTATTATGCTGTCTAAGTTTGCCATAGCTTTCCTTCCAAGGAGTAAGCGTCTTTTAATTTCATGGCTGCTGTCTCCGTCTGCAGTGATCTTGGAGCCCAAAAAAGTAAAATCTGTTACTGCTTCCATTTCTGCCCCTTCTATTTGCCAGGAATTGATGGGACCAGATGCCATGACCTTAGTTTTATTAATGTAGAGTTTCAAGCCAACTTTTGCACTCTCCTCTTTCACCCTCATCAAAAGGCTCTTTAGTTCTTCTTCACTTTCTGCCATTAGGGTGGTATCGTCTGCATATCTGAGGTTGTTGATATTTCTCCCAGCAATCTTGATTCCGTCTTGCGATTCATTCAGCCCTGCATTTCTCATAATGTACTCTGCATATAAGTTAAATAGGCAGGGTGACAATATACAGCCTTGCCGTACTCCCTTCCCAATTTTGAACCAGTCGGTTGTTCCATGGCCGGTTCGAACTGTTGCTTCTTGACCCACATACAGGTTTCTCAGGAGACAGGTAAGGTGGTCTGGTATCCCCATCTCTTTAAGAATTTGCCACAGTTTGTTGTGATCCACACAATCAAAGGCTTTTGCATAGTCAATGAAGCAGAAGTAGGTGTTTTTTTGGAACTCTCGTGCTTTCTCCATGAACTCTCGTGCTTTCTCCATGAGCGCATGTTGGCAATTTGATCTCTAGTTCCTCTGCCTCTTCGATACCCAGCTTGTACGTCCGGTAGTTCTCGGTCCATGTACTGCTGAAGCCTAGCTTGTAGGATTTTGAGCATAACCTTGCTAGCATGTGAAATGAGTGCAATTGTGCGATAGTTTGAACACTCTTTGGCACTGCCCTTCTTTGGAATTGGAACGTAAACTGACCTTTTCCAATCCTTTGGCCACTGCTGAGTTTTCCAAATTTGTTGGCATACTGAGTGCAGCACTTTCACAGCATCATCATTTAGGATTTTAAGTAGCTCAGCTGGGATATTATCATCTCCGCTAGATTTGTTGTTAGTAATGCTACCTAAGGCCCACTTGACTTCACTCTCTAGGATGTCCGGCTCTGGGTCAGTGACCACACCAGCGTGGTCATCAGGAACATTAAGATCTTTCTTGTATAGTTCTTCTGTGTATTCTTGCCATCTCTTCTTAATCTCTTCTGCTTCTGTTAGGTCTCTGCCTTTTTTGTCCTTTATCATGCCCATCTTTGCACAAAACGTTCCTTTGATATCTCCAATTTTCTTGAAGAGATCTCTAGTCCTCCCCATTCTGTTGTTTTCCTCGATTTCCTTGCATTGTTCATTTAAGAAGGGAGTTCATTTAAGGGGAGTTCTAGCAACAATAATAAAGGTACCATGCAGATACACAAGGCTTGGAATGGGGGGGATACATTGTTGGGGATCATTTAATGCTGCTGTTGTGGTGAGCAGCGATGGGAGATGGGAACAAGCAAGTGGGCAGAACTGAAAGAGCTGTATGTGCAGAGTGCTTATGGAGGCTCAGTCTTTCCCTTGACTTAGGGTGTTGCTATTTAAGAATAGTTTAATATGTCTGGTATCTCTCTCTCTCTCTCTCTCTCTCTCTCTCTCTCTCTCTCACCAAAGTGGCCTGCCATTCATCAATGCACCCAATTCTACAACTCCAGTCCCCTTTTTAAAGACCCACTATCCCTTCGTCGGTTCATGGAGCAGGCAGGATAAGTCTCAATGAGTTTTACAAATCAAATGCCCTTCAGCAATAGCTCCATGGAGTCCATCAGCCCAGAAGTGTATGAACAGGCAGTTCTGTAACAGGCCCAGCCCTCACCTTTATCTTGGCTCTATGCGGAAGCACAGTGACAGGAACACTACTTAAGAATAACGTAGTAAGACTGTTTTATTAATTCTATTTTCATATGGTATCATCAACGGGCCAATATTTCATAGAGGAAAAATAAGCATAAACAATAAGCCTCTGCTTGCTATAGAATTTTGCTCTAAATATTGGTGCTGCAGGGAAAAAAAAAAAGTAAAGAAAAATTTGTCCTGTACCACCAAGCAGTCCTAAATTCCATGCTGGCATTAAAACATCGAAATCAAATCCCAGGCAAGGCAACGGGGATTTGGGAGCCAAGTATTACAGCTCCGCTGTAGTGGAGAGAGTGCATTTCATGTTTGAATGGGATCGCTCTCTCACAATCCCTGCAGTGACTATTATTTTGGTTGTACACCTTGACCTTTACGTCGCTTACCCCCCGAGAAATCAGAATCCCCTTCAGCTCAACTCTCTCATATTCGAGCCCCAGAGAAGTGGCACATATCTAATCGGGTCATGTGTATGTGACGGTGCGAACAAGCAACTTGTTCCGTGCTGGCCTGCTTGCTGTAAAGGGATTGAGCACCACCAGCCCCCGCACGCGCTCCTGGGGCCTCTTGGGTGCTTTTGGAAAAGACAAGAAAAAACACTTAAGTGCTGTTGGGGGCTCTGATACATAATTCATCAGCTTGCCTCTCCTTTCACTGCTATCGGGAGCTCTTACGGAATGCCCTTTTTCACCAGGATTGAATTGTTTTTGAAAAGGTGGCGGGAGTGGGAAGAATACAGCACTGTGTATTTGTCATAGTTCCGTCTTTCACTGTCTCACCCACCTGAATCCTCCTTTAATCTGTCAGACACCTTTGTGATAGAGAAGGTGTGCGACTGTGTTAGAGGGATGATCTTTAATCTCACTCGCTCTTCTGAGCCACCCCCTGCTATCCATATCACCTTTAGAATAAAGAATAGTCTTGGTAAGACCTTGATGCATTATTCCTGGGGTTTTGAACTTGTGCTGCAGCAGGTCTGTGGTTTCTGCACTTCCTACTTTGTTCTGTTCATATCTTAAGTTTAGCTTAAAAAAAAAAAAAGATGAGGGTTTTAACGTGTTCCTTCACCCGTTGACAGCCCCCTCATGATGGAAGACTTCATATACACAGCCATTCCGGGTTGGGTGCTAGTTGCCGTACACTGTGCTAATCCATGTTCAGTGTTAACTTAAAATATACCATAAGGGGACTTAGCACAGCAATCATAATGCCTGTGGTATCATTTTCATGATCAACTTGCTAACTGGGCAAAGAGGCACTTTTTTCTATTGGTTCTCCTCTTATCTTTAGCAGGGGGAGAGTAACTGACCCTCTTCACCCCAGCACAGTGTCTATTCTCAGGGCTGTTTGTTTGCTGGTGGTGGTCTGCATTTTTTGGATTGTGAGACAGGGAGCCATTTAGTTAATTGATTTTCTGTGTAAATGGCTTTGTGAACGTTTTGGTTGAAAAGCGGTATATAAATATTAACAACAACAACTTCTTGGATACCACAGTTGATGACATGTCAGAGCTGATGGTAATGATTTGTGCAAATAAGAGATACTTAGAAATACTCTAAGGCTGCAATCCTATGCACACTTTCCTGGGAGCAAGCCCCACTGAACACAATGAGACTTACAGCCCGGTCCAGCCCAAGGCAACTGCGGTACAATTCAGGCACAATTGCAGCCCAAGTGCTTTAGGCCCGAGTTGTGCCTGAATTGTGCCTGAGTTGGGCTGCAATTGTGACTGAATTGCAGCCCGGTCCAGCCCAAGGCAACTGCGGTACAATTCAGGCACAATTGCACAATTCAGGCACAATTGCAGCCTAAAAGTGGGTGTGTTGGGGGCGTGTCGGGGGTGTGACGGGGGCGGTTACGAATTTTGGTCCGGTTCCAGACACTGGAGAGCCACTGACACGCCCCCTCGAGCCCAACTCAGGCCCAAAATTTGGGCCAGCAAAAAGGCTCTCACCCACCCTCGGTCCGCCCATCACCGGCGTCCGTGTCAGCCCGTCACCGGCGTCCGTGTCCGCCCTCTGTCCGCCCATCACCGGCGTCCGTTTCCGCCCATCAACGGCGTCCGTGTTCGCCCTCGGTCCGTCTGCATGAGAGGCGCCCGTTCCTGCATTGCCTCCATCTGCGAAGTGCCCCCTGTGCCCCTATCGGTCTCTGCAGAACCCCTCTCCCTGTATCCCTCTCCCACCAGCCCTTCCCGCTCGCAGCAGACAAGCCCACGGCATCTCTCGGTCTTGGCCGGGGCACGGAGCAGAAGGCATGCTGGGATGCCTTCTTTGTGGGCATTGCCACGGCCCTTGAGGCCCAGGGCTTCAGGCAGCGCACGGGCATGTCCTGGCGGAGGCGGTTCCAGACCTCATGAGACCCCCCCCCTTGTGCGTGCCGTTCCCACCCCTGAGCCCTTACTTACTTATAGCAATGAGACTTAGGGCTCAGTCCAGCCTAACTCAGGCACAGTTGAGGCCCAATTGTGGCCCAATTGTGGCCCAAACTAGGACCGAGTTAGGCTGCAACTGTGCCTGAGTTAGGCTGGAGGCAACAGCATTGGGCCAGGATCGCGGCAAAACTTACCGCAGAGGCAGGCAGGCTCCTGTGGGGAGCTGTCAGTCTTGTGGAAGTGAAGAGCCCCCTCCTCAGCCCGTCTGCGTGCACCTACCACAGCTGCTGCAGCGGTTGCAGCAGATGGGCAGCCACAGGCGGGCCTGCAGACACTGCACGTTTGACAGTCAGCTGAAGGGCAGAGGTTGTGCCAGTGCCAGCTGCCCCAGGGCACCCTGGGCATCAGCCACCTGCCACAGGGGGAAGTGCGACTGCCCTCCCTCCTGCAGACTGCGATGCCACCCCCAAGCCACGGTGAGGCTGCACGTGGGAGTCATGGGGGGGTGAGCGGGGGAGAGAAGGGAAGGAGGGGGTGGGAACGGCACGCACAAGGGGGGGGGTCTCATGATGTCTGGAACCGCCTCCGCCAGGACATGCCCGTGCGCTGCCTGAAGCCCTGGGCCTCAAGGGCCGTGGCAATGCCCACAGAGAAGGCATCCCAGCATGCCTACTGCTCCGTGCCCCGGCCAAGACCGAGATGCCGTGGGCTTGTCTGCTGCGAGCGGGAAGGGCTCACGCAGCTCATCACACCCCCAGATGGGGCAACGTCGGCACCTTGCGGCAGGCGCTCTGGCGGCATGGGGGGTGCCAGCGTCCATCATCAGGGAGCGGGAGGGGAGGCAGGCACACTGACAGGGGGTGCTGGGGAGGGGCACGGGTGGGTCAGAAACAGACAGACAACACGGCTGGTGGGAGAGGGATACAGGGAGAGGGGTCTGCAGAGACCGATAGGGGCACAGGGGGCACTTCGCAGATGGAGGCAATGCAGGAACGGGCGCCTCTCATGCAGACGGACCGAGGGCGGACACGGACGCCGTTGATGGGCGGAAACGGACGCCGATGACGGGCGGACAGAGGGCGGAAACGGACGCCGGTGACGGGCGGACACGGACGCCGGTGATGGGCGGACCGAGGGTGGGTGAGAGCCCCGGTTGCTGAAAGGGCTCTTCACGGACGTGGCGGACGTGCGCCACAGTGCCCGTCAGTGTTTGCCTGCCTGACAGGCCCCCCAACTCCCCCCTCCCCTCTGGTCGCAGAGGTTCCGGCAGCCCCCCTGCTGTGTTCTCCCAGGGATGGCTGTGGCGGACCCTGGCTGGGATTCATGCAGAGGCTTGTGTGCTGGGGCCTGCCTGTGTGGGTGTGTGGGGCAGTGCTTGTGCAACATTGGGGACATGTGTTTCCAGGGGCATCTTTATTGTTCTGGAACAGTGGCAGAGATGGCCGGGCGTGGCTGCCAGGGGTAGTAGGCACAGCAGCCTCTAGGACCACAGCAGCAGCATCAGGCGAGCCCCATGGACCTGGAGATGCGGGCTCTTCCCCTGTGGAACCACGGCCTGCTCCATAGAAAGGGGAGGGACAGCAAGTAGGCAGCCAGGGCGGTGGGGCAGCAGCAGCAGCTGAGGTGGGTTGCAGGGCAGGCTCCCAGACCTCTCTGGCAGCATCAAGGCAGGTGACCGTAGGGCAACCAGACTGCAGGCCCAGGGGTGCTCCCCGGACGGTTTGTGGTAGTGGGCATTCCTGGGGGGACGAACAACATGGGGGTGTTCCATGGCAGCTGCTGCGTGGTAGCAATCGCCATTGAAGAGGAGCCAGTGTGCCAGTTGCAAAGGTCTGCAGGGAGAGAAATCAAACACAGCTGAGTGGTGTGAGACACATAGCCTGGTCTGCGCTCCTTCCCTGGGTGTACGGTGAGCATGATCCTGTAAGGGAAAGGGGTCAAAGAGAGAGACAACAACACAACTTGGGGGTCACAACCATGGCAATCCTAGCAATACTGACCTGTCGGTAGACCCTGTGGAGAAAAGAGGGGGGGGAACAGCTGGTGTCTGCATATGGGTTACAGTTCCACACTCATGGCATTGTGTGCCCACATTAATACAGGCAGCTATGAGACAAGACATTGGTATAGAGGCATATCATGGCAGGCTATGCAGGCAGCTATGAGACAAGACATTGGTATAGAGGCATATCATGGCAGGCTATGCAGGCAGCTATGAGACAAGACATTGGTATAGAGCCATATCATGGCAGGCTATGCAGGCAGCTATGAGACAAGACATTGGTATAGAGGCATGTATCCTACCTATATTTCTCTATGCAAAGAGGCATACGTCAGACCACATGTCAGCACAAACCCTGCACTTACCTGCTGGTGTTGTTGCCTGTATGGGGGGGGGGAGAGAGGGGCTGGGAGAAAGACATGGGTTAGCAAACACTTGCATGGAGAGAGATGCCCAGGCACAGCAGTAAACAGTTTGGCCACAGGCAGAACAGCCCTCTCTGCCCTAGAGGGGGGCAGAGAGGAGAGAGGAGAAGAGAGAAATGGGGTGTTAGAAAAGTTTTCAAAGTCCCACTTTGTGGCTGCTGGGGGACAGAACCCCACGCCACGTGCTCAGAGAGAGAGAGAGAGAGAGAGAGAGTGGAGGGCTGGGGCTGGGCTTTTGTGGGAAAGAGGCTGGGTGGGGCTGGGTGCTGATAGGATAACTATTTGGGTCCATGTCCAGAGTTAGGCCACACCTGTTCGGTCCTAACTCAGGCCCAACTCGGGCCCAGGGTGTTAGAACTTTTCAGGAGAGGGCTGGTGTGGGTAAGGTAAAATGGCTCCTATGGGTCTCCTCACATTTGGGTCCACCCTTTTTGCTGGCCCAAATTTTGGGCCTGAGTTGGGCTCGAGGGGGCGTGTCAGTGGCTCTCCAGTGTCTGGAACCGGACCAAAATTCGTAACCGCCCCCGTCACACCCCCGACACGCCCCCAACACACCCACTTTTAGGCTGCAATTGTGCCTGAATTGTGCAATTGTGCCTGAATTGTACCGCAGTTGCCTTGGGCTGGACCGGGCTGCAATTCAGTCACAATTGCAGCCCAACTCAGGCACAATTCAGGCACAACTCGGGCCTAAAGCACTTGGGCTGCAATTGTGCCTGAATTGTACCGCAGTTGCCTTGGGCTGGACCGGGCTGTTACTTACTTATGGCATCTGATAGCTATATGGCCAGCATTTTTTTTTTACTAATTGGGAGCTGCTCTTCATACTTCCACTCAAAATGCTTTGCTTTTAGAGTTTGTAAGAGTAAGGAAGACCTATTTTCAGGGTAGCCCTTTCCATAAGCCACTGTTTGTAGTATGCCTACTTTGAGGGCAGGTTTGTTTCTGGGCATCAGACAGGAGTGAATAATCCATTCACATCTGTCGTAGAGCCATGGCAGAATTACCCACCTCCCACTGAAGCTGGTTGCTAAGAGGCAAGGATAGAACAGTGAATTATGCATTGATGCATCAAGCATGGGAGATGGAGATGAGCATATGTATTTTGAACAACGCCATTTCTTGCCTACAGGCAACCCAAGGTGATATAATAAAACGATTGATAAACATCATCAAAGTAAAACAGAAAAAACCCACAAAAAAGTAGCTCAAACAATCCCAGACCACCATAAGTTCATGGTAGACCATGTGTGCTGTTTGCGGCAGATCCCAGGTCCAATGGTGGCATCTCCAG
The DNA here is from genome assembly GCA_026170595.1 of Plestiodon gilberti rubricaudatus. Lineage (NCBI taxonomy): Eukaryota > Metazoa > Chordata > Lepidosauria > Squamata > Scincidae > Plestiodon > Plestiodon gilberti. The sequence continues at coordinate 81,935,318 of JANXHW010000004.1, read as the reverse complement.
GTAGGGCTGAGAGTCAATGTAGACAATACAGACCTACATGGGCCAATTTTTCTGACTCTGACAGCGTAATCCTGAGGAATGCGCTGAAAACGGAACAAGCATTCCGTCACAGGAAGAATTCGCGAACGTGCCATAAAGCACGTTCGCGACTACTCTGGAGCAAGGGAGGCCAGCGCAGAGGCCAGCCTCCCTTGCTCCATTGCCAGAATGCCTGAGCGGCTGCCGGAGAAGGTAGATAAGGATCCGGCGGGCGCGGGGACGTTTCTGCAGGCAAGGGAGGGGGGCCATTTGTGTAGCCGGCCCCGGAGGGGGAGGGGATGGCGGCAATATCCCCGTCCTCGCCAGGCAAGGTAGGCCGTTACATGGCCTCCTCTACTTCCGCCAGCTATTTAGCTGGCGGAAATCCGAGGAAGCCGATAGGGCCGGCTGCGGTTTACACTTGGGGAAGGGTACAAGCATCCCCTTCCACGAGTAGACCTCAGACCGGCGGCAGAACAGCCGCTGGGGCTCAGGATCTGGCGGGCAGCCATGGGCTGCCCGCCGGATCCTTACACAGGATTGTGCTGTGAATAAGGTAGCTTCATATGTTCAAAGCAGCCTCCCCCACAGGCGAGTACTTTGATCAAACAATTTTGAAGAAATGTATTCCTTGTGATACCCTAATACAGTAATTCACTCATGGCATCCTAATATGCCCTTGGACATAGTCTAGGTAGGGATTATTCTGCTGTCCTAGTTCAGTGTATTACTTCCTATTTAACCCTTTGACTGGTGTGCATTTCCTTCTTTGAGCTTTGTTACAGGATCACTTATCCTGGGATAGCTACTCTCCAGCTTGCTGCTCTCTTTAATTTTTTTTTCATGCAATCAAGATGTGAGTCTGAAGTGAATCATGTGAATCAGAGTCTGAAGTGAGATGAAACAGATGGGCAGCCCAATCCTATTCTGCGCCAGTGCAGCGGGGCCACAGGCCCACGCCGCATCCAGTGGGGGAAAGGGAGGGACCGGGGGTCTCCTCGGGGTAAAGAGACATTTGTTCCTTTACCCCAGGTAAAGCCCCAGGCAGTGCTATGAGCCTCCTCGGATCCGCACCAGCTATTTAGCTGGCGCAAGTCCGGAAGGTCCGTGTAAAACAAAAAGGCCCAAGAAGGGGGATGGCATTCGATGTGCGCCAGCGCTGCCAATCCCGCCCCTCCTGGATCTGATCTGCCAACTCCCCTGCCCTCCCCCCACCCATTACACCCCTCCCTTTCCTCCCCCACCCTTCCCCTATCCCTGCGCTGCTCAGAGCAGAACTTACCTCTCTGGCGCGTGTAGCTCCTGGATCCAGCGCTGGCCTTCCTGCCGGCGCTGCTTACTCTCAAGTTGTCGTGCAACGCTTTATGGCGCTTTTGTGACACCATAGGTTGGCACAGCAGCGTTAGGCATAGTGCTTTTAGCAACTTCTGGAAGATGATATGTAAGGGGAAGGAACCGCAGCCTTCAGCCAAGCAATGTTCCTCTCTACAGATGGTTTGAGACTGACCACAAGGGAACTCCCAGTGCTGTTCTGGTAACATATGAGTTAGGCCATAAACAACAACAGTGAAGGTATTTTTCTGGCAGGTGGACTTGACTGTATTACCGCTTACAGTTTCCACTTAGAGCTGCCATCTATTTCCTGACCCTGCTGATGTGCATTTAACAGCAGCGTGAGACAGAGCCATTAAGCAAGTGACACTTCTCCTGCCATTTCGTCTCTCCACTAGGAAAAACATACCTGCTTAATTTCTGCATGACAGACTGCTTTTAAAGGCACCGTGGCAAAGGGCCAGAAAAGTGACCAGTCTTCTTCTTCCGTGTGTTTCTTTGTGTACCGTACGCCCAGATTAATGTGGAGACGGAATGCAGCTTTAAAAGCGGCTCCCTTTTAAATCATGATGTTATGAGCCGTCTTGAGTGGTTTACAGAATGGCAACTTCAAAATGTCTAGAAAAATAAATACAAACAAATCACACTATTTCCAGCACATAGAATGGACAAGCCATGTAGCGCAACAGGAGAGATTACACCACTAATGCAATTCCCTGAAGGTCTTGCAGTACATGATTGTGCACATGGGCCTAGAAAGGATTTCATTCTAGCTAAGCATCATTACACCATTTTTTTTTAAAAAAAAACTTCTTAGTATGACATTGATAAGCTGCTTCCATGTTTCCAGTATAATTGGTGAACCAGAAGCACAAATTTGCTAGATCTGTTGAGGGTGGATGCATGTAATATCCGGTTGGACATCAGGAAGAAATTATTGATAGTAAGGGCAGTTTGGCAGTGGAACAGATTACCGTGGGAGGTGGTGGATTCTGCCTCACTGGAGATCTTCAAGCAGAGGCTCGACAGGCACCTGCTGGAGATGCTCTAGGAGGATTTCCTTCTACAGGCAGGGGGTTGGACTAGATGACCTTGTGAGTCACTTCCAACTCTATGATTCTATGATTCAGGTGATGCTGTGTGTGAAGGATTGTCCTCCTGCCCAACAAACATCCTTTATTCCAGGGGTTCTTAACCTTTTCATGGTTACAGGCCCCCAGTGGATTGCCCAGTGTCCCCATACCCCCTTCTCATCATCATCACCAGTCCTATTAGGTTACCACCAGTATGACTTCAAAAGATGTCAATAGTTTGATTTTATTTTACATATGTATACCTAGGAACCGAACGCCTTGATCCATATTGATAATGGAAATAGTTAATAATCTAATCTAACAATGTTTTTCTTTTTAATTGTTCAGAGATCGTCCCATAACCCCATCATTTGGTTCCCATACCCATAAGGGGTATGAATAACCTGGATAAGAATACCTGCTGGGCAGCCTGAACTTTGAGTGGCGGAGTATGTGCTCCACCGTTCGAAGTCGTCGCAAACGTGCCGTAAAGTGAGTTTGCAAAGACTTTAGAGTAAGGGCCGCCGGCGAGATGTCTGGCAGCCCTTACTCCTCCAGCGTACCGGCATACCCCTGGGGAAGGGGACAAATGTCCCCTTCTCTCAAGATGCTACCAGGCTGCCCTGGGGCAGCCCAGGAACGGGATAGGATGTGGCAACCAGCCCTTTAGGCCAGCCACTGCATGTTACACAGGACTGCGCCATTAATCATTAGGGTGCTGAATTCTGCACCTCCTTGAGGTTTGCACAACATACATGCAACCTTGATAATATGAGATAGGCTTGAATATGCCTGAATAAGGAGCATTATATTGCACGTCCCTACCCTTGTAGATAAGGTTTTTTTAAATATTTTTTAAAGCAAACCCTGTGATCTGAAATGCAGGTAGTTACTACAGGTGGGCCCCCATATCCACTGATTCGCTATCCACGGTTTCAGTTATCAACGGATCGTGGGGACCCCCCCCCCCAGGCTTTTACTTTTTTCCCAGTAAGCTTTGTTTCTTCCTTAAAGAAACAGGAGAAGCAGCCTCTGGCTGCTTATTACAGGCAAGTAGAACAAGACTAAGTCCTAGAGAGGCTCAGCAAGGTTAACAGAAACCTTGCAGAGCCTCTCTAGGACTTAGTCTCGTTCTACTTGCCTGCAATGGAGACTGCTTCTCTGTTTGTTTTAAGGAAGAAAAAAGCTTGCTGAAAGAAAAATAAGAACTGGGGGGGCAAGCATGCCTGCCTGCAGGGGAGGCAGGGTGGGGGGCCCTCAGGAAACCATGGAGGGGGTGTTCGCTCTTATCCACGGTTTCAAGTATCCACGGAGGGGCCTGGAACATATCCCCAGCGGATATGGGGGCCCACCTGTACTTTAAAAGAATTAAGAAGTATCTATCTGCATATCAGATCACAGGTTTATTTTACTGCAAGAATTGCACGTGTGCTATTTAAAGGAATGTCAGTGCTTGCTGTTCAGTTTGAAAGCTATCTTGAAACCTGTACAATGAATGCATCCTATCTAACTGATCTTTTCTTACATAATTGCTGCTTCTGTTTTTTCCCTCCATATATTTGAGATTGATGCAGAACTTAGGGCTAGAGCATTTTCTGTGTGTTTATGGCCGGTTATCCTGCTTTCCTCTGCCGTTCAGTTGAAGCTCAGCTAAACCCAGCAGGTGGCGCAGTGGGTTAAACCGCTGAACCATGAGCTGTCGATTGAAAGGTTGGCAGTTCGAATCCACAACGGGGTGAGCTCTCGTTGCTTGGCCAGCTCCTGCCAACCTAGCAGTTCCAAAGCATGTTTAATGCGAGTAGATAAATAGGTACCACTTGCGGGAAGGTAAACAGCACTCCGTGATTCAGCCGCATGCTACGCACTGCGGCAAGGAGAGTCATGCTGGTCACATGACCACGGAGGCGTCTTCGGACAACGCTGGCTCTTCGGCTTTGAAATGGGGATGAGCACCACACCCTAGAGTCGAACACAACTGGACTTCATTGTCAGGGGTCACCTTTACCTTTTTACCAAGGTGCTTTTCAAGAGGTTCACTTTTCAGAGGATGATTCTCGAGAGGCCTGCAGTGGTATATGTACAGTACTTGGCTAACCTCAATCCTCTTTAATGCAAATCTGGTGGATGCACTTTTCTGTAGGCTAAAAGGTAAAGGTGACCCACTGACAATTAAATCTAGTCGTGTCTGACTCTAGGGTGTGGTGCTCATCCCCATTTCAAAGCCGAAGAGCCAGCGTTGTCCGAAGACGCCTCCGTGGTCATGTGACCAGCATGACTCTCCTTGCCGCAGCGCGTCCATCCGTTTTTTGTCCATCCGTTTTTGAGATATTGAATGTTCCAAATTGCCTAAAAATGCCAAAATTCACTTGTCACCATACCTTCAAACGACATTTACAATATAATGATGGAAGCTACAGACATGGGACAGGTGTCATTGTAAAGCTTATGAATAGGGCTTTCATTTGATATACAACATGACACAATTGTAAATTTGCAGCTTCACAACAAAAATGTCCTGGAAAGCTTCACTAAAAACACACTGTCCAAACCCACTTAAATGCTTCTTTGACCTCCCTTGGTGAGTCTCCGGTGTGCAAGAAGAAAGTAGTGAATTTTGGCATTTTTAGGCAATTTTGAACATTCAATATCTCAAAAACGGATGGACAAGAAAATCTGATTTATTTATTTTTTTAAAAAAAACATCTCATGGTAAGGAAGAAATGTACCAAAAATGAACAAGATCCATGACATCAAGGTTTCATGCATTGGTTGATTTCACATGGAATGACCCTAGAACCAATGAGCCTTATACATTACCGTTTTATATACTGGTATTTATAAACCCAACAGATGAGGTAGTAAAACTGCTCCGGGATTACAATTTCTGAGAAAAGTCCTTCATCAAGGGCTTTGGAGTGAATTTAGCAGTCCTACAATAAGAAGATGTGTTCTCTTTTGGATCAGTAACTAGCTGAAGAACTGGACAGAGGGGATACGATTTAATGGACAGTTTCACAATGGCAGAAGGTAAGCAGTGGGGTCTCCACTGTTATACTACTTAACAGTGGAGACCCCACTGCTCCAGTTAAGTATACTACTTAACTATTTAATATACTACTTAACATACTCGGTCATAAATGACCTGGAGACCAAAGTGAGCTGTGAGGTAGCCGAGTTTGCAGATGACACAAAATTATTTAGGAGGGTGAAAACTCAGATTCTGAAGAATCCCAGAAGGATTTCTCTAGTCCAGTGGTTCTCAAACCTTTTAGCACCAGGCACCCACTTTTTAAAATGACCCACCTAGCTTTATGAAACTTTAAAAAAAACACACAGGTGATCTAGAAATAAATATATTTATTTATTTACAAGTAAAGAGCTCAGCTGCTTGCAGGGTACTTAGCAGCTATCTTGCAAACTGCAGGAGCTCAGCTCTTTGAAGGGCAATTAGTTGCTATCTGATTTTTGAATAGCCTCAGGGCTTGTGGCAATTACTGATATGATCTTTCCATCACCTTTGACCCACCAGAAATCAGGTCACAACCCACCAAGTGGGTCCCGGCCCACAGTTTGAGAAACACTGCTCTAGTCTGAATAAAGAGGTGGGTTTAGTGTCGGCAAACATAAATAAAGCCTTGCACTGTTGGAGCAACAAATTCTAGCTTCACCTATACACTGTTGGGGTGATGTGCCAGTGATTAACCAAGAAAGAGAGCATGAGGTCACAGGGTTGGTTAGCTCAATGAAAATGTCAACTCAGTTTTGTGGTAGTGAAGCAGGCAAATTCCATGCTGGGGTGTTTAGGGAAGGGATAGCACATAAAATGGTCAGTACAGCAGTAACTCCCTGGTATAGCCACACTTGAAAAAAGGTGTGCAAGTCTGTTTTCACCTCATCTCAAAAAAATCATTGTAGAGCTGGAGAAGGTTAAGGTGAAGACCTATCTAAAGCAGATCATGATTTTAGGGTCAGCTTTCCAGCACTGATGCAGCCATGCCAATGGGGTGTGCGCTGCATCCTGTGGTGGGGGTGGGCAATCACGGAGACCTCCTCAAGGTAAGCGAATGTTTGTTCCCTGATGCAGAGGCTACATTGCAGCTGCATCAACACTGGAATGTTGAATAGGATTGGACTCCCATTTTGTGAAGGAGGATTTCATTAATTTTCTGAGAAACACACACACACACACACACACACACACACACACACACACACACACACACACACACACATGGATGACAAGCTTTCACTTAACAGCTGTGTAAGCTTGAACTTGTCTTCTGATATCCTTCCTTACTGTTTTCCTGGAAAGGTTTTGCTCCAGTTCTGTGACATGATTTTTGCCAGGTTAATTTTACTCACTCTTCTTCCAAAGCACAGCTCTTTTATTAGGGCGATTCTTCTTTGACAAGATGGAAAAGACATGTAGTATATCTTTTTGGCAGCGGAATTAAACTTCACTTGGAAAGAATGAAGCGCTGTATTCTTCTTCCAAACAGACTGACTATGGACTGCTGCTTGCTACTGAATGAAAATCAGTAATCATTTGATCTGAACAGCAGTGACTGGAGCCCCAGTTCCAAATGCATTCATGTGGAAGTAAATCCCATAGAGGTTCATGGAAGTAGATACTACTGAGCTTGCTAGCTTCCCAGAGCTAAAACATGGTTACCTAACACCACATGGCTTAATTCTTTGGATCTGTAAATATAATGGCTGAGTTAGCAAAAGCAACATTGCTGTCAACTGGGATTTTCCACTTTATGAAACCAACTCGTGACATGTGATCTTATACACATGAGTTCTGTGTAATTCCCCATCTATGCTATATCCATGAAGCCCCTACTTAAAATTCTGAACTATGGATAAACCACAGATTTGCACGCTCAATGGTGCTTGCACAAGCCATCTTCCCGTCTTCTGAAGCTGTTTAGACACCTGAAAAGCTATTCCCAAGGTCTGGAGAATGCTCAGCAATGGTATGGGATATGGTACCAAAGGCGTAGGGTTCAGGGTAACAGGAAGTTTCCTTTCAACCCATGCAAAGGAACTTTCCACTTCACTCCCATAAAGTGCATCTACACTGTTTTGGGGGACTGCCCCCCCACTTCCTGCAACCTCCTGGTGCCATATAATAATAATAATAATAATAATAATAATAATAATAATAATAATAATAATAATAATGTAATAACCAGTATTTATATACCGCCTTTTCTTTGGTCATCTGATTTCTCCTTTGACTTTAATTCAAAGGCTGTTTGCACAGGCAGGCTTTCTAAACCCCAAGGGGTTTTTACAATATGTACAATATGTTTTTACTATATGTTCCAGTCTTTCATAGAACCCTTCATTTTAGATGGTTTCTTTCACAGTCCAGCTTATTCCACACTGTTGGCAAGGGTCCCCCAACCCTAAGAAATGGCTTTCTGAAACCCAGTGGAAATGTTGAATCCCATTTAAAAATTGCATGTACATGGACAGGAGTGGCAGCTTGACTGAGATCAGAACCACAATCGGAACAAAATATTAAAGCCATGGTTTGGTCCCCTTTCATTGTCCCCCTGCTCGCTATTTCCTTTACAAATGGCAGACATGGAAATGCTTCTTTTGTGTTTACAGTCATGTCTAGTTTGACCCTAAGTTGGATACAGAAAAATTGCCTACTCCCGTATGAATGTGCTGGTAACATGGAAATAAGGCGAGAAGGACCTTCTCGGGGGTGTCCCCCATCGTCATAAGTGAGACGCAGGGCTGGCTGAAGCTATTGGGCTGCCTGAGAAAGCGCAGAGCTCTGCTGTCCTTACACCAGCTCACCGCCACCCCGTACATGACTCCTTCCTGATCCCAGCCCCTATCCTCCCCTTCTCTACCCTGTTATGCCCCCTCCACGCCAACTTACAGGTGCCAGCGGAGCCACTGTCGCACAGCTGGCAATGATCATGCAATTTCTGGCAGTGCAAATGGGGGATAGGATTGGGCAGTTAGTGACTTTAGGTAAGCCATTATTTTCTTAGCCTCAGCCCTCTGTCTGCAATAGAGAAATAATGTTACTGCCCTGTCTCACAAGCATGGATCTAACTATTACATATATGATCTACACCAAACTATTATAAACATCTTCAGTTTAAGATGAGAGTTAAGGTGCTTACACATTTCACTCATGCTGTACAACATGTAGAACTTGTAAACATGTTCACCATAACTTCCAAGTCATAAAGATATTGTCATAAATTAGACAACAAAGACTTTGTATAATATATATTATGCTGATTTTACAAATTAGGCTCTTTGTGCCCATACTTTTGCCTTGGTCTTTCAGCTTGATGTTAGGCTGGGGAGGGATGTGTCCAGAGAGAAATTCAGCAGGTGAAGATTTCCAATCACTCACTAGAGATGTACCTGATGAATTTCTGCCTGATTATCTCGACAAGATACAGTATGACGAATACAATGTACTGGGCATCACCTAAACTGTACAGGCATGTCTGTGCCTTTATAATAATGTGCATCTTCTCACTTCATTATAGCACTGTGATGGGAGAAGCTCCATTTTCACAGCTTCTCCCTGCAATACATATTCTAAGGCTAGGAGCTGGCAACCCTAGGAAGATGTGACACTGACAGATGCTTGAAACAAGACGATTGGGTTTCCGTTCCTGTAGCTTACCCTTGTTTCTCTTTAGTGAAATAGAATCCTTTCATGCTTCTCTAAATATTCGCAGAAAATGAAAAGATCCTGTCCTCATTCAAGGTTAATTGCTGCATGAAAATTTAAATGGAGTGCGCTGGAAGATGTTTTGATTTGTAGGAGCATTTGATGAAAACAGCCATTTAAATACCAAGTCTGTACTCGAGCTAAATTGCCCCACATAAACAGATTGCCTTAATTTCTTGATGATGTGGAGCATTGTTGGAGAACTTTTTTTTTTGTTGTTCAAAATGTTCCTTTGTTATTTAGTCTTCACACTGCAAGATATGGCACAATATTCTGGGAGCGAGATATCAAAGGGAACCATTCGCTTAGATCTTCCTCATGTGCGCTGTGACAAGCATACAGCTGTGACATGAAAGGGCAATCTCCCTTCTCATAGCTCTTCTTCTTCTCTCTTTTTTAAATGAAAGCTTTACAAGAAGCATTGTAGTACTAATCAGTGGGATATGCTTAAAGGTGCAAATGAGTGAAAAAGAGACATAGGACTAACAAGGATGGGCAGAATCCTCCAGGAGCTTCTGAGGGACAGTTGACATGGATAAGAAGCAAACTACATGTTAGACATGTTAACAAAAGCAGCAGAAAGGGAATTAAGGGTGGAGAAGCAGTAAAGGGAAACGGGGTGCTTAACCCTTTTCCTGCCCACTGTTTCTCATCCAGATCACACGCACCCAGTGACTTTTTCCTCATCAAGACAAACACACATTTAGAACCCCCTTTAACTGCTTGGGGAACCGGGTGATTTGGAGTGGAAGGGTTAACCACACCACCCTTCAGGCTGATAGGTCTTCTTCTTCTTCTTCTTCTTCTTCTTCTTCTTCTTCTTCTTCTTCTTCTTCTTCTTCTTCTTCGAAGTGAATTATTCTATGGTTGTTAAATGAAACAGTCATGTTTAATATTTGCTCTTTCACCTCCACATTTTTCTTCTTCTCAGAAGCGAATGGTTCTGTTCTATGGTTGTTAAATGAAACAGTCATGTTTAATATTTGCTCTTTCACCTCCACGTTTTTCTTCTTCTCAGAAGCGAATTATTCTATGGTTGTTGAACAAAATACAGGTGGGCCCCCATATCCGCTGGGGATATGTTCCAGGCCCCTCCGTGGATACTTGAAACCGTGGATAAGAGTGAACTCCCCCTCCATGGTTTCCTGAGGGGCCCCCCCACCCTGCCTCCCCTGCAAACAGGCAGGTATGCTTGCCCCCCCCCCACCCACCAGCTCTTCTTTTTCTTTCAGCAAGCTTTGTTTCTTCCTTAAAACAAACAGAGAAGCACCCTCCATTGCTGGCAAGTAGAATGAGACTAAGTCCTAGAGAGGATCTGCAAGATTTCTGTTAACCTTGCAGAGCCTCTCTAGGACTTAGTCTTGTTCTACTTGCCTGCAATAAGCAGCCAGAGGATGCTTCTCCTATTTGTTTAAGGAAGAAATGAAGCTTACTGGGAAAAGAGTAAAAGCCTGGGGGGGGGGGGGTTTCCACACAATCCATGGATAACTGAAACCATGGATAGCGAATCAGTGGATATGGGGGCCCACCTGTAGTCATATTTAGTATTTGCTCTTTCACCTCCACGTGATCATGACATATCAGAATAGGTTTCTCCCCTGCTAACTGGTCAAAGAGGCACCTTTTAAAATGGTGTCTTATTAAGCAGGGGGAGAGGAACTGTCCCTCTTCATCCCAGTATGGCATTTTTTCTAGTGACTGTTGCTGGTATCTCTTCTGTATTTTTTTTTAGATTGTGAGCCCTTTGGGGACAGGGAACCATTGATTGATTGATTGATTGATTGATTGATTGATTGATTGATTGATTGATTGATTGATTGATTTTTGCTATGTAAACCGCTTTGTGAACTACTCTTGTTGAAAAGCTGTATATAAATATACTTAATAATAAAAATAATAATATAGGTATTTAATAATATTTAGCAGCTCTCCAGTATGAACTTTCTGTGGCTGGGTTGACTGTAATGCTTTGCTGAAAATGGTGTATCTGGAGACATCCACAGGTTTATTTATTTATTATTTATTTTCTGTATTTATATCCGGCCTTTCTCATAATCAGATTTCTCATCAGATTAATTCAAGGCAGGCTTACATAGGCAGGCTATCTTTCAGTGATGGGGACTCGAGTCAAATGACTCGACTTGCAAGTGTGACTTAGCCACTTTTTCCCTGACTTGTACTCGTACTTGTACTCGTGACCCATTGACCCGCACTTGCACTCAGACTCGTGACCCACGGGACTCGTACTTGACTTGCACTCGTGGGGGTAACGACTTGCCATTTCCGAGTCATTTTCCTTTAATGGCTGGCATCAACACAGGCAGGCAGGCAGGCGCAGTGGAGACCTCGGAGGAGGAGGGCAGCAGAGAAGGAGGGTTTTCAAGGGGGTGGGAAAACAAGCCTGGCTTGGAGTTTTTCCCTTTTTTTTGCCGTCTGTTCGCCATTGGCCACAACTCCGAGCACGAGGGGTGGGGAGGAGTGAGGGAAGATGAAGCTGCCGCAGCGGTTCCTCCTCCTTGGCCAAAACTCCAAGCCCAAGGGATGCTCAGCTCAGCAAGGGGAGGGGGCAGGGAGGGAATAATAAGTGGTTTGAATGTAGACACGCTTGTTTTTCCCAAACCAGATGGGTGGCGACAAGACTGAGAGGTGAGGGGAAGGGCATAGGGGGAGCCAAGTGAGTGCTTTAAAAGTCTCAGAGGTCCCCACACACACCCCACACACAGACACCCACCCACCCCATTTTCAGGGGGGGAAAAGCCATTTGCCTCAAAGTGACTCGACTTGTGACTCGTGGTTTTTGGCCTTACTTGCACTCGACTTGCACTCGGGGAAAAATGATGCGCACTTGACTCGTACTCGTGCACAAAAGGATCCATACTTGACTCGTACTCGCCCAAAATTTTTGGCACTGACTCATACTTGGACTCGTACTCGTGCAAAAATGATCGTACTCGCACTCGCACTCGCGACCTAGTTACCTAGATACATCCCTGCTATCTTTAGACCTGATAAGGGTCTTTACAATATTGTTCTATTCCTATATAGAACCTTCCGTGCTCAAGATGTTTTTCTTTCCGAATGCAGCCCTCAATCTGGCTTGTGCTTTGCACTTCCAAGCTTCACAGTTTAAAACCCAAGCTTATCAATAGTTATTGGGTTTAATAAAACCCTATTATTCTTTTGCAGAAATACTACAGAAAATATCACTGACGTTTAAATAATATGCTATCAACAGTTCAAAATACAGTATATCACTGCAGCAAATGCATATTTATTTTTCCTATTGCTTTCTATAAACCAAATAAACTTTACCAGAAGCATCCAAGTTGTTAACACCCAAATCTCTCTCTCTCTCTCTCTCTCTCTCTCTCTCTCTCTCTCTCTGTGTGTGTGTGTGTGTGTGTGTGTGTGTGTGTAAGCCTGTCACTGTTCAATTCAATGATCTTTTCACATCTTTAAAAACAATAGGATTTCTTCTTTTATGTGTTTCTGCTGTTTTCTTGCCCCCAGGTTATACTGCCTATCATTTTTAAAAGAGAAGTTATTGATTAATAGGGGCACAGAGAGCTTCAGAAATCTTTGACTGAAAAAGAATGTTAACTTATTTGTGCTTTACAAGAAAACTGAGTATGCTCGCTCCTAGAGTAACATTTTCAGGGTGGTTTTCTAGTTCTCTCCCCCCCCCCACACACACACACACACAAAGCCCAGGAGTTAGCTGATAACATTGGCTGATGTTATCATCATCATAGCTGATAACAAAAGTTTCATTTTTCACTTCTGCGGAGGCCAAATGAAGCAGTTGCCTCAGACAGCAGATTGTCCACATACAGTCAGTTCTCGCTATTTGCGAATTCATTTATCTGTTAGGGGCAGAATTGCCACCTATCTCTCCTTATCCATGGTCTGTTCTCATTATCTGTGATCGTGTTAGGGCCATTGTTCTTTTTGTGTGTGTGTGTGGGTCTCCACTTTGCTCTGGGAGCAAATTTCCCTGCTTTGCTGCATTTACTGTACAAGGTAGTCTGTCTCTTCTGGAGTTACTGTGTGTATGTTCTCTGTTGAATGCCATTTGCAACACAATGGGAAATGTTTGTGCTCTCTCTGGGTTTCCAGGATACTGTACAATACCTTTTTATATTTGCATATTGTTGTTAGGAAGGGAATAATGATTAATTTGCTAGTGTTAGGAATTGTTCCATAACAAAGAGCCAATGTGGTACTGTATACTGGATGCTACCCCCACTATTACCCAGCCAATAGACTTCAAGGTAAGATTCAGGTTCACAAAGTTCATATAGTGTAAGGCGAAGAGGGTCCCCTGGAACCTAACCCCATTTCCCCCATAGGCTCAATTATTTGGTATCCGCTAATTCGGTATCCCATAGGTTTTCCAGGAACCTAACCACAGCAGATAATGAGAACTGACTGTATTTGCCTCCACTGCTTCTCCTATCACTTCCTGGATTGGAAAAGGAAGAAGAGGACAGAGAGGAAGAAGAAATAGGGAGGGGAGGGGACTGTAGAGCTAGGATGTTGGAGAGTGGGAGGAGCAGAGCTTGGCACATCATTGGGTGAGGGGGGGTAGCATTTGGCAGGTTGCCTCAGGTGTCAAGAGGTCTTGGACCAGCCCGGGTCAGATCATTGGTCTATCAACCTCAGTACAGTACTGCCTATGCACTGACTGGCAGTTGTTCTGCAGGATTTTCAGACAGGAATCTTTCCTCAGCCCTACCTGAAGATACCATAGATAGAACCTGGGGTCTTTGGCAGACAAAACAAGTGCTTTACCACTGAGTTTCAGGCCTCGTCTCTGAACAGAGTTAGTTCTGTTAGTCATCTGAATATACCTTTTCTGTTTGCAGTTTAAGCCCCAGGTTCCAGATCAAGCCACTCACCTCAGCGACCCAACACACACCCTACACATCTAAATTTAGGTGCAATAGCCAGCACAGGCCGGACTACTGCTTTCTGTTTTCCATGACTGCATGGAACCGCTTCACAGAACTGTATTATTTTGCAACTCTGTGAAGCCATTCTGCAGGACATATACGACCAATTGACTTCCTGGTTTTGATGCTTTGCTTCAAGATTCGGTAGATCCTAGTCCCTGTTTGCAGTGGCATTGCTGGAGGGGGTGCATCACCATAAGTGGTGTAAGGTGCTGCACCGCGCCTTGCAAACCGGTGTAATGCAGCCCCTACCACTCACCCCAGAGCCATTCCTGCGGCAATGGCGTGTGTTGACTTCACCTCCGGAATGGCTCCAGGGCACTGGCGTCGACGGGGGGAAGCGGGGGGGCGGGCCGCCGGGGGGCGTCGCGCGTCTAGGGGTGACGCGCGATCACCCCCCACTTACCGTTTTTAGGTGAAGGTGGGCCCGCCCGCCCTCCCCTGTGTCCGTTTGGCTCCAAAATGAGCTGAAAACGGAGCGGGGAGGGCGCTCTGCTCCTGCGCGTGACGTCACGTGCGGGGGTGGAGCCTCCCCCTTAAGGGCGGCGTGCGCCCCCGCTCTGGGGTGACGCGCGTCGTCGCGACGCGACTGCTCCAGGGGCGAGTGGGAGGGGCTGCATTACACCGGTTTGCAAGGCGCAGTGCAGCGCCTTGCACCACTTATGGTGACACCCCCCTCCAGCAACACCACTGCCTGTTTGAAGTTTTTCGAATCCAGGACATCAAGGTAATTGACTATCTGACTGTCCACCTTCACTCTGGCTTCTGCTTCTTATTTCCTCACACAGAAATGTTTCTCTTGGAAACCCTTGTGTCAGTACCCTATAGCAAGTGTTAGTATTACCACAATACATAACAATAATCATCAAATCTCCCATCTAGGCCCCTCCTGAGCTCTGTCATGCATGCTACAGTTACGCTGCCTGTCCTCTTCTGACAGGCAAGATGAAATGACCCTGGCTGGTATGAAACCTGTTCTTGTGGCGGATGCCTGTTCTTGTTGAGTGGCCAGTTAATATACTGTACATGCCATTTAACATTCAAAGTCATCTCTATCTCTCCCTCTCTGGGTGCATTACAATTGTCTGGTTCTTTCAAGGTATAAGCAATTCGACATAGTATCTTTTGCCCTTTGATGTCTGATTAGGCAGAGTGCCTTAATTATGCACTCCTTTTTATAGCTTGGTGAGTTCTTGCCCTCATGCTAAAAAGTTGATGTTCCTGGATATGATGCATTTGGCTAATCTACTGCCGGACAATTGATAAGCTATGGCCACAATTTAGCGCAGAGTTGTGAGTACTTAAGCCCTGTTGATCTTCATGCATTCATGTGCCCAAAAAATGTGCACTGGATTATGGTCTGTATAAGTAATCCAAAGTTTACTTACACAGACTGCTTTCCCCCAAATCACCTTGATGCATTTCACTGTAAATTATTGTTGGCACTGAAGTTTCCCCAAAAAGTGAATTTGGATTCAAAGGGAATTTCCGGGTTCTTCCCAAAGATGTGGGATCCCAAGGATGTGAGATTTTCCAGAGAAGCCAAACGATTTGTTTTAGAAGACACGTGAAATTTCTCAGGGCATTCTGCACATCGCTACTCAAATTGCAACTCTAAGCCTTTAGTCCTTCACCTGCGACACTTTGGATCTGAGGATGGAACTTAACTATGGCGCAATTCTATCTTCAGCTGGTGCCGGCACTAGGCATGTTCGTGGAACCTGGAGAGTCGGCAGTGCCGGAGTCGAGGCCTGCACCACCCGCTGAAGAGACCAGAGGACAGTGCCGTGGAGCGGGTAAGTTCCTTTATGAGCGGTGCTGAGGTGGGAGGGGGTAGGGGGCCTAACAGGATGGGGGTGGGCAGATCGGACCTGGGGCAGGATTGGCGTTGCTGGCGAACACCAAATCCTATATGTTCCCTCCCAGGTCTTTCCTCTTTGCACGGGGCTTCTCAGGTCAGCACCAGCAAAATAGCTGGCGCGGATCCAAGTAGCCCTATAGCAGAGGCTGGGGCTTTACTTGGGGTATGGGGACAAATGTCCCCTTATTCTGAGGAGACCCACCCTACCTGCTCCTCTCCAGTACAGGATACAGTGTGGGTCTGGCGCCCATGCAGCACTGGTGCTGGATACGATTGGGCTTCAGACTCTTCAGGGTGATATTTTTCCCTATGGCTGGACGGCACAGTGAAGCCTCAGACAGTTGCTGCATGTGGATTTGTAAACTTTGTGGTCAACCATATTTACTACATATAAGTTGTCCACTAGACCGAATACACGCCACTAATTGTAACCTTGCTCTGCTGAGCTGAAATTCCCTATGTGGAAGCCAGATTACGGCTGACAGTCACTTTTAATGGGATGCTTCCCAGAAGAGAGATTGGCTGCCATTCATATCTGCCGACTCACCTAGGAGAGCACCACTGTGTATATCTGCCGGCTTTAGAGACTTGTAAGAGAAAAAGAAAGAAAGCACTTTGCATTTTTTTAAACAGAGTTTGACTTTTTTTCCCCAAGCTCTCAAAGCACTTTACAGAAGTGGGCAGCTATTATTATGCCTGAGGCACAATGAGGTTAAGAGAATTGCCTAAGGTCATTCACCAAGCAGGGAATA
This sequence comes from Plestiodon gilberti rubricaudatus, assembly GCA_026170595.1. NCBI lineage: Eukaryota > Metazoa > Chordata > Lepidosauria > Squamata > Scincidae > Plestiodon > Plestiodon gilberti. The sequence goes on along the minus strand of JANXHW010000004.1, from coordinate 81,918,612 downwards.
CACTTGGGTCCTCTGATACCCTCCTTGCTGTGCTAAGCATTGGACTAAAAACAGATTTAACCTTTCGAGCTTGCTCCCCATGTCCATCAAGCTGGGCAATCACAAACATGCCACAGACCTATGCGTTTCTTGCCCCAGGGCACTTTCTATCCGCCCACTTCAACTCTCCGTATGTCTCACTAATTTAACTCCTAGATGGTGTGTGCCCAGCTCTTCTCTCAATGCACATACTTTTGTGATCATTTATTAAGGTGTCTGTAAGATTTGCCTGGGAGGATGCCTAAAAATCTCACCTCCTTACTTGGCCGTTGTGCAGCAAGTGGGAGCTCGGTTACTACGCTCGGTGAACTGGCTTAAACTCACAAACCAAGGTTAGAAGTCCTCTCTAGCCTGACACTAGTATGACTTCCTGTTTTTTTTTTTCCTAGCCATTATGCTAGAAATGCCTAAAGTCCACACAAATGACGGTTCAGTTGTCAGCTGATCACCTGGACAAGTTTTACGATGCTCTGATAGGTCATCTATTTCCATGGTGGCCACACACAGCCCAATCCTAACTAGCGCCTGCCCTCAGGGTACAGCTGCGCCAGCACAAGCTTTGCTGCAACCTGTGGGCTGGCAGGTAAGTCTACACTGGTCGGGCAGGGGGAAGGCAGACCGGGTGGGCGGGGAGGGCAGCCATTGGCCATCCCCAGGCCTGGAGAGGGCAGGGATATCGGCCGCGAGATCCGCCATATCCTAGGCCATCTCCAGTCCCGTCCCGGACTTACTTGACTGGCGTGAATGTATGCAAGCTCTGGAGCTTGTGTACATTCAAAGAGGCCCATTGGGCCTGTCACCGCTTACACCAGGGGAAGGGGACGATCATCCCCTTCTCCGAAGTTGTTCCCAGGCTGCCCGTTCCGGTTTGTAAACATGGTACTAGGATGGGGCGCAACTTACGGTAGGACCCCTACCGTTGAAACGCCTCTGGAGTGAATAAATGAATGAATGAAGAATCTCTGGCACGTTAGGAAAACAGGGGTAAAAACAGAGGGATGATGTCAAAGTCTAGCTTTGTTTCAAGGTAGCTGAAAGTGTTTGTATTCCCCAGGGGTAAGGGGTGTGCTGGGTGAGATCACAAACAGAAGATGGAGAGGTGAAGGGTAAGCAGCAGGAGATCTGGGGGTCTGTACATTAACAGTGAGAGAGACAAAGCAAGAATTTAAAACCAAGTCACAAGTGTCAGAAATGTGAAAGAGAAAATAGGGGTTGGCATTCCCTTGTGCCGACTGTCCACTCCAGTTTAAATGACAATCCTCAGATGTCCTATGTACATACGTCTCTGCTAGCAACTTGATATTCTGCACTCCAATCCATCCTTATTACAAACCCATACACTTTATTTTCCCCTTCTATGAAGCTATTTTCTAAACGAATCAAAAAGAATATGATTTCTTTCATGAAGTCAAGAAATCGATAAGATAAGCGATGAGGAGGGAATGACTGAAATCACAGTGGGGGAAAAATCACGTTTGCTGGAAGAAGAAACTGTTATAAGACCCAAAATAGCCCCTGTCTGTCACTCGGTGCTGATCTAATTAGAGATTAGGTCTGTCCGTACAAATAACTGCATCATATTAGTAGGGTGTGTGTGGACAAATCCATTTTCTTTATAAGCAGAGTAATGGTCATTCCAGGATTCCATACAAATACAGAGAATCTTGTAAATTCAGCATCTGAAGAATTTCAGCTTTCATTGTTTTAAGAAACACGTTCCTAGTCTTTATGAGCGTACTGATAGGCTTTAAAGTGTGACTGACTTGGTGTAAGAAGGACATCCTATATTTAAGTAAAACTTGCTTTATTGTGTAAACCAAAATATATAATGTTTATTCCTGGAATAATACTGGTCAGAAGTTGTGAGAATCTGGAAGCAAATCTCTAAGGGTAAAACTAAACATGCTGTTAAACATAAAAAATTTCTTGTGGTTTCTTCTGAGAAGGGGAGGGGAATTACTTTAAAATCATAGCCAGGTGGAGACCTGATCCAGATCTGGACTGTAGCATAGAGATATTAATTATTATTAACAGAGGCATAACAAGGGTAGAGCGAAGGCAAGTAGTTCTGCAAGACTCCGTTACACTGGAGTCAGCGGCCCCTCCCCCTTGCTGTTGGAGCCATTCCAGCATCAACAGGGGAGTGTCCTGCGTGTTGCCTTTGCTGCCAGAATGGCTCCAACAGCAAGGGAGAGGGGCCGCTGACTCCAGTGTAATGGAGTCTTGCAAAACTACTTGCCTCCGCTCCACCCTTGTTTCACTCCTGATTATTAACAGTATTTATATACCGCTTTTCAACAAAAAGTTCACAAAGCGGTTTACAGACAAAATCAACTGATTAAATGATCAAAAGATAGGGAATGGATTCATTTTTCCCCTCATGCCATTTTCCTTCCAAACATTGTCCTCTGACATGACTATGGACCTCCAAAGATACAATTTGCAGCAATGGCACTTTCAGGATCTACAGCAGATCCCGGGACAATTTTTGGCAGGAAACATCCATATGGGAGAAATGGGTTCAACGTCCTCTGCCTCTGCGCAGCAGGCTAGATCCAGATCAGGCCCCCTTGACATCTGTTTTAAAGTAACTCCCTTCCCCCCAAAATTAGACGATGATGTGTTTAATATCATGTCTAGATTGACCCTAAAGGTGAGTCCTGCTTCAGCCCATTATAGTAGCTTCTAATGTTAACTCAATAATGATCAGATATATATATAAACGTTGAGCCGAGTGCAAGGGGCAAGAAAGAAACAGGTGTTCAAGGGTCTCAACACAGAAAAGAGAGAGGACTTATTGTTCCTCCTTTAATGACATCACTTCCAGCCCTCAGCAGGTGTCAGCTATTGGCCCGCTGTATGAAATGAGATTGACACCTCTGTAACAAGTCTTCCAAGTGATGCATGCATCTGAGGTTTGTTTCTGTGACTCATTGCATTTGTCCATGTGAACCTGCCCTATGGCTTTCTCTATTTCACATGCTTTTAGTCTATCCTCTCAACAGTCTTAATTGTTTTTGTTCGCCATGCATACAGATATTTTGCTGAGTCTTTGAATTTTTCAGCAACCATCAGCTGGGGTCTTCTCTATATTTAAAGCATGCCCTCACAAGCCCTTATGTGGTCCATGAAAACTATCTTGCAGAAAAGCTTTTCTCAAATATACATGCCCCACTTTCTTCAGAGCCAGAGAAGGGCTGGTTTAGACCAACCTTGCAAATAATTGCACTGTAGTTGTTAGGCCACAAAAATGTACTACCGTATTTCTTCGAGTCTAAGGCGCCATCGATTCTAAGATGCACCTTTACTTTCAGTACCACCAGCAGGGAAAAAAGCCCATCAATTGTAAGACTCGCCTCCCTGCATTAAATCTACCTGCTCAGCACCAACTCTCCCCAGCATGTCTCCTGCAGCTGAGGATGACTGAGTGCACTGCCTTTGCATAGCATTTCTGGCCCCGTCAGAAAGTGCCATTTCCTTCGTTACCTGGGCTTGGGGGAGCTTCAGGGAGGCCTGCGCAACCCTCCGCAGGCCTCCCTGATCTTCAGTTTGGCGAAAAACAGCATTTTTTGGCCATTTCTGGTTTTTGCGAAAACCGGAAATGGCTGAAAATCACCGTTTTTTGCCGAACTGAAGATCAGGGAGGCCTGCAGAGGGTTGCGCAGGCCTCCCTGAAGCTCCTCCAAGCCCCAGTAAGTAATAAGATAGCATTTTGGGGTGCTTTTTGGAGATCTTCGATTCTAAGACGCACCCCATTTTTTGAAATGCTTAATTGGGAAAAAAAACATGCGTCTTAGAATTGAAGAAATACAGTACTGGGTGGGCGGGGCTGGGACGACGGACCGAAGACGTGATTCCAGAGAGCTCTCTGGAGCCGCGCCGCAAAGCAGTGGAATTCCCTTGATCCAGGCTGGATCGGGGCCATCTGCATCAGGAGAGATGTAGATGAGAGATTGGGGAGCAAACTGAGGGAACTGGCCAAGGCATTGAGCCAGTTTCTGCTTGGTATTCCCTTTTCTGTCCCTGCTTTGTCGCAGACACCATTTTGGTGACTGTGAAGGCTCGCGTTGCCGCTCACCCGGACAAGAGGAAAAGATTTATTTTAAAGTAGACTCCTTCAACGTACCAACCTTGGACTGGAGTAAGAGTTTCTCTGCTGATCTGGAAGACGAGCGGTGAGTGGGAAGACAGGAAGGCTGAAATTTATAGGCATCTAAAAGAAGCTAAGGGGATAGGGGTGGATCTCCCCCCCCTTACATGGACTCTGCTTCCCTCTTCTTTGCCTGAGCTGTGCTTGTTAAACTGAGACATATTGAATTACAGAAGGAGCTGCATTCCTTTGATTCAGTCTGGGAAGTTAACCCTGAATGTGCCAAGATGTGGTCTGGGACTATGTACTCAGTGGAATTTGGCTTTGAATCTATTATTAGTTTTAATTTGGATTGTGAACTGTGATGCTTCGTGTGTCTTAAGTGGGAAAGTTTGAAGTTGCAAGCAGGACAGTTGTTTTCCGTTGCAGCAGGAGATGATGGAATTTTTGCAAGATATGTGGGCCAGCATTAATCAATTAAAAGAGACTCTAAATATACTTTTGTTAAATCAAAATAAAGCCTCTGGAGAAAGACAACAGATATTGATGCAATTGAAGCAGATGCAGGATGCAAGACTTTTGAAGACACGGGCTGCAGTAATTACAGAGGAGATTGTAGAAATTCAGATCATCGAAGAAGTACATAAGACCTCTGAACAACTGGAGGCTCTAACCTTTAAACGGCAAACAGAAGAACTTACAGCAATCCAGGTTATGGAAGAATTAGACAAGTGGTCTGAACAACAGGAGGCTGCAACCTTTAAATTGCAGATGGAGAGAGCAAGTTTCATGTTTAGAATACAGAATTTTTTTGCAAAGGACCGAGAAGATTTCTATTGGACTTTTATGGCGTGGTTGATAAAAGATTTGCAGATTCTGGAGGCAGAGGTGTTAGAAATTAGGAAGGGAACAGGTTAGATATAAAGTTTTGTGATAAAATAATTGGCTGGGTAAAAACATTAGAAGTAACGAACAGACCACAGTGGATAATAGATTTTCATAATAGACAATATAAAGAATTGATTGTATGATAAATATGTATGAAGTTTATAATTTTTTTTATTGGATTTTGAAACAGTTAAGATATTATGATATTGGGGTTATAAATTTAGGATGAGAGATTTATCTATAAGAGTAAGATTAGATTTGGAACCTAGGTTATAAAATGGTTAAACTTCTATATAAAGGATTTTATATAAAATATTTTATCGAGGGTGGTTAACATTAAAGAAGTTAAGTAAGATGTTGATAAAAGTGTAAAGTATTTGTTGGAAAGTTAATATGTTTTGGAGGAGGCTTCCTCTGATTTTGGAAGAGATATTATATGGCACGCTGTTGTTTTTATAAGATTTGTTTTTATTCAATATGATGATATCAGTAATGTTTTAAAGAGATAAACATATTGTTGTATATATGGTTATTGATACATGCTCAGCAGTGAAAAGTTGAGATTGAAATTGAGATTATACTAGATATTGAAGAGTTAATGATTAAGATTTATATTTGAGGGATTTGGATGTTTAAATTTAAGGTTTAGGAGATGGAAATGTAAAGAAAAGAACAGACTGGTAGTAATTATTTTATGTATTGATGTCCAGGAGGTGGAAATTGAGTAAATATGGTCCTAACTTAAGTTAGTAAGAGAACAGAGTGGTAGTAATTATTTTATTTTGATTAGATGGAAAGGTAATTATAAAAAAGAATATTATCATTATATGTATTGATGTGCAGGAGGTGAAAATTGAGTAAATATGACGGTAACTTTAGTTAGTATAATTGAATAGTTGAAAGAGTCATTTTACGATATATTGATGTCCGGCTTGTTAGTGTTCCTAATGTGTCATGTTGATATCCCCCAGTTTGTCATTCCCTGTTGTATCATTTTTGTTGTTAGGTAGGTAGTTAGTTAGTTAGGTAGTTAGGTAGTTAGTTAGTTAGTATTTTTATTATTGTATTGTCTTGTGCTTTATTGTTGTTAAATAAAATAAAAAATATAATTAGAAAAAAAAAAAAAGAAATACAGTACTAACCTACCTGCCAACATAGACACTAGTCATTTGAAAGGTCCCTGAAAACCTAGGGTTGCGGTTCCCAAACTGCCCCAGAGTGCCACAGCAAACTCACAGGAGCACCGCGGGATATTAATTTATTTTTTCAATGAAAAAATAGCGATGGAACTGTTAGGTAGGCCTAGAGGCACTGTGAAAAAAATTATGGGGACACTAAAGGCTCCATGAACTGGGAATGTTTGGGAACCTCTGGCCTAGGGGAAAAAAAAAAGAAAACCAAGAACTAACGCTCTTCTCAACTTGGTCACCTGGATCACCCAGGTAACCAGGCAGTGGATATTATACAAATATGACTATCTTTGTGTGTGCAGGCCAAAGGAAATTCTTTATTCTTGCTCATCTTGCACACAGGACGTGTTTGAACAAGGTTTGCCACAGTGGCGGCAACAGGGGGGGGGAGGGCTTTCTCTGTGGCAAAGCCACAACTTTTGAACTCTCTCCCAAATACAATTAAGAATTGCCTCCTCCCAGGTGACCTTCTGACAGGGGCTGAAGATCTTTTTGTCAGAGTTCACCTTTGGTGGTGTCCTCCCCCCTTCCCATAAACTGTTTCCCTATCTTTGTTTTCTCTCTTGTATGCACTGCATTTTAATGCTTTTATGCCCCTGATTTTGTATTGTATTTGACCAATTGTATTTTATTTGTTGTATTGTGTTTATTGATTGCCTAAGGGCCCAATCCTATCCAGGCCTTACGCTGGTGGAACTTGTGACTTGCTGTCGTAAGGCCTGGGCAGCTGGCACAGCGAGAGCTCCACTGTTCTGTGGGCCGCTACTGCCAGCACAAAGCCCTAGAGGCCACAAGTTACAGTAGGTGATACCAGCCCACAAGAACACTGTCACTACTGGTGGTGGGGGCAGATTGGGGGAGAGTCGGGGGGTCAGGGCAGAGAGCAGGCTGGGTCAGGGATGGTTCTGGGGCAGAGAGGGCAGGAGCAGCTGTACACACAGCATCCTATCCCTCCTGCCCAGCTTGTACCTGCTCCCTGACTCTCCTCAGAGCTACACCAGCTAAAGAGCTGGCATAGGTCTGACGAGACCCCAGGCAGCCTATGGTGAGGTAAGTATATCTCCTGGGCTGTCTAGTCTCTTGCCAACCCATAGTTTTTAGCATGCGCTCCATCGGCAGCGCTGCATGGTCTGGGCTAGCAGGGGATAGCACTGGGCTGTAAGGCATATTTGTTTTTAAGAGGAAAAGGGAATACGTCTGTACAGCATGTTCCTGCAAGCACAAGATGTGCCATGCTAGCATGCAGGTGGAGCATGTGCTAGGGCTGCGGATGAGGTGGGAAGCTTTGAAGATTACATTCCCTGCAGGGGCAAGTAATTGTTTTCCATGGGTTGAGTCATGAATGAACCAGTCCCTGAGTTGCAATAGATCAACAGCACAGGGTATATGCAGTACAGTGGCTCATTCCCCTTCTAGCGCCTGCCTCTGATGTAGTCCAGTCCTTGCACACCGTTTGTCAGTCAGAGCACAGCGTGATTTTGCAACCGAAACAAGAGGAGTTTCTTTCACAAGACAAAATGAAATGTAGTCTGTAATAACTTGGATCCCATTAGAAGCCCTCACCCCACCCCCTCTTTGCACAGCCCAAAGTGAATCAATACTAATCATTTCTTACAAGACACTTGACAACCTAATTTTGCACCTCGTGGAATGAAGTCTACATTTGTTCAGAATTTGATATTTTTCAGATCAATTTTTATCCTCGTCTACATTTATTGTTATGAGAGGATAATTATACGTTTTTGATTGGTGACATTTTCCCGTTTTCTTCGGCAGAGTTCTGTAATTGGAAGCCTACTGAATAGTCTTGGAGAGGTACTGTACGCAATGAATTCTCTCCTAGTGTTGTTTCCTGGACGGCTGCACACTCATTACAGTCCCTCAAACCCAAAATACAGCATGTGGAGGAGAGGTTGGGTCCTGATCCGACAATGCAATGAACTGAGAAACTCTATTCACGGCCCAATCTTGTCTAACTCCCCGTATGGCGATGCAGCTGTGCTGGCGCGGCTTCCACTGCATCCCATGGTGGAGTTTTAGTTGCTGGAGATCTCCTTGGGATAAGGGAACATTTGTAAGGGGTAAGCCCCAGAAACCGCTATGGGTCACTGGTGCAAGTCTGCATTGACCCAGAAAGGCGGATTCGGGATTTGGTGTGTGCTGCCACTGCCGATCTTGCCCCCCTCCCAGGCCTGATCTGCCCTCCTCCCCCATCACCGCTCTATTCCGCACATCCCCTCCCCCATTCTGCCCACCCCTTGCTCTGTTCCACCCCCTGCGTGGGCTTACCTGCTCCAGCAGGCCTCCATTGATTCACTGGCATGCCCAGCAAAGTTCTAGATTTATTTATTTATTTATTTATTACAGTATTTTTATCCCGCCCTTCTCCCTGAAGAGACCCAGCGCACTCCAGTAGCATGCGCTGCTGGAGCGCGCTAGGGGCAGCCCATTAGGATTGAGCTGCCTGTTGTTAGTCATCATCACATGGTCACAATCCATGTGTTTGGGGAGCAAGAGCATGCTGATTAGCCATGTACCCCTCCTGACACTTCCAGAAATTCCGCTCTCTCCGCTCTTTTTGTTGAAAAGCGGTATATAAATACTGTTCTTCATCTTCATCATCATCGTCGTCGTCGTCATCATCATCATCATCATCATCATCATCAACTTTGTGGAGAGAGGTCAAAGTGGTATGCTTTCATTTACCCCACTCCCTCCCGATACGTGGACTGTGACCATGTGAGAACTAATGTTGTTTCCTACTATGTTGTTCATACTATGCTGTTTAGTACTATGTGGACCGTGACCATGTGAGAACTAATGCTGTTTCATACTAGGCTGTTTTGTAGTATGCTGCCTCATACTATGCTGTTTTTAACTATGCTGTTTAATAGTATGCTGCCTCGTACTATGCTGCTGTTTCTTACTATGCTGTTTCTTACTATGCTGCCTCGTACTATGCTGATTATTATGCTGCCTCAAGGCCGCTGCAGACCGAATGAATTTCAGCGCATTCCGGACGCCCGAGGAGCTTTGTCTAGCTGTGCTGAGGTGTCTGGTTACCATAGCGGAAGCGAGCGATCTCCCGATTTCCGGCACGGTCGAAAATGTTCCTGGCCCATGTTTGAGGGGGCTGCTTCGCGGAGCTACTGCAGCCACCAATCAGATGAGAGGGGTAGGAGAGTGGCTATCGGCCAATCGGAGCGCACTTGTGCTTAGCCAATCACAGCTGCGCTTTCTTAAGAAGGCGGGACAAAAGGAGGGACTATTCACGGGAAGACACTCCTACAGACAAGCTCAGAGTGCGGCCAGCCTCGCTCGCTCGCCTCGGCACTCGGTCGCTCGCCTCGGTGTGCGGTCTGTTATGGCCTTAATACTATGCTGCCTCGTACTATGCTGCCTTTTTACTTGAAACACTATGCAATTGTGGAAATATGTTTTTTAAGGAATGATTTAGAGTGCAAAAGAAATAAGAAGGGCCTTGCTGGATCAGGCCAATGATCCATCTAGTCCAGCTTACTGTATCTCACAGTGGCCCAGCAGATACCTCCAGGAGCACACAAGACAATATGAGTCCAGTATCTTGTTGCCACTCCCTTGCATCAGGCATTCAAAGATAGGCAACCTCTAATACCCAGAGGTTGTATTATAGTCATATAGTGCCTTTTTAGTGAAGAAGACATATTTTCATCTTTATTGTACAGTATTTTGCTTTTTTGTAGTAGGACTGAAGCTGCAAAATGGGATTAAAAGCCATGTAAAAAAATCAAGTATGTATGTTTTAAAAGCAGAAAGCATAAGAAGCATAAAGCATAAGTTATGATTTTTGTTTAACTGACAAATAAATTTCCCTCTCACCAAATTCTGGAAGTAGACCTAAATGGATTCTGACATTTGTGAGTTCCTCTCAGATAAACCTCAACATTCATGGCAGAATTCAGCACAGGGGATTCCATAAGCCTCCTTACTAATTAGTGCTCCTCACTGGGAGACCGTTGCCATGAGAAGGCCCTAAGATGTAGTGGTGACAGGGATAGAGTTGCCACCTGTTTGTTCATATTTTCGAAGTGTTTTCTGTCATAAGTAGAAAATATATTGCAGCTGGAGTTTTCTATATTTTCTCCTAGAAACAAAATCCCAGTACCCAATAGTAAATTTCTCATGAACGACTACCCCTTATCCACACATCCAAAGTCCAAACTATTCCAAAATTCTGACATTTTGGGGGCTATGATTTTTTTTTTAAAAAAAAACAGTTTCTAGCACCTCTCTGGCATATCTCTAGGCATTCTGGGGCACAAAATTATTAAAAATATTGTATAAAATTACCTTCAGGGTATGTGTATAAGGTGTATATGAGATATAAATGAATTTTATGTTTAGACTTGGTTCTGACCCCCACGATATTAGATTTATGGAAATATTCCAAAATCCAGACAAATTCGAAATCCAGACAGCTTCCTGTCCCAAGCAATCCGGGATAAGGGATACTCAACCTGTATTAATAATCTTCACATATATGCTAATGGGTTCTGAGCTTTCCGTGACAGATCTGGAGAGAGATCTTGGAGTGCTGGTGGACAGCTCGATGAATGGGTCAACCCAGTGAAGAAGGCCCGTGAGAGGGGCAGGGATGTCGACAGTGTGCTCCACCGATATCCACATACCCTTCCCGGGTCAGGACAGCCTTATATTGCATCCCTGGACTTGTGCCAGCCATTTTGCTGATGCACATCTGAGGAGGCCCATGGGGCTGCTGGGGCTGACACTGGGGGAAAGGGATGAATATCCCTTTCCCACAATGTAAGGGATGAATGTCCCTTTTCCCCAAGTTGTGCCCCAGCTCTGCTGGCATGGCCATGCGGCAGTGAATGTTACACAGGAGTGGGCTGCCCATGCTTGTGATTTTCTGCCTTTTGGTGTGAATGCTGTGTCTGAACGAGTGGTATAATTCTATTTTTGAACTGTTTTAGGGAAGGCTATTTAGGCTTGACGCGCACAGATATGGGGCTTGCTTGAAAGATTTGGAGCCCCTCGTGGCCAAATCCTAAGGGGCCTTTATGATGCCGGAACAAGTGTTCAGGCAGCATAAACCCCTTTACAACTGTTGCAAATGTGACAGTATCAGTGTGTGGCCTGGCTGCCACCCCCAAACAGCAAGTGACTGGGTCCAAGTGGTGTGTGCCCATGGAGGCATTGAGAGGGAGGCGGGAAGGGGATGGAATGGGGTGGAGGGTGGGTGGAACATGGAGGAAATAAGGGTGGGGAGGAGAGTGGATCAGACTCGGGAAGGGGGCAGGTTCAGCAGCAGCAGTGCTTGCAAAATCCTAACTCTCTTCCTGGGCCTGATCCACCTTCCTGGGTCAACGCGGACTTGCACCAGCTATAGAACTGATGCAGGTCCGAGTTGACTCATGGAGGCTGCTGAGGCTTACCTTGTTCCCTTACTCCGAGGAGGCCTCCAGAAACGTCCCAGCAGGATACAGCAGAGGCCGTGTTGGCACCGCTGCATTGTTGCATGGAGAGTTAGGATTGGGCTGCCTATTTCCAGCAGAGTTGTACCTCCCTCTTTGGTGCATCGCCTAAGTTCCTCATCACTCTGGTTCTGTCATAATAAAGCAAAATAGCTCTTTCCATTGCTTTAATTAATCCTTGTGTCCCAATGTTTCAAATAATGTTCTGCTGTTGAGTGAGTTACAATAGCTTTTTTGTCATTCCCCATTAAACTATTTGAGCATTTATTTTATGAATCCATATAAATGGAGAGAAATACCCCATAGCTTCTCGTCCTAATGTTAGCACCGGCATGGAAAGAACAGGTGCATCTTATGTCTTCTCTAATTGCAGGAACTGTAAAAGTAACTTTTTGTAATCACCTGAAATCTGATTTTTTTAAAGGAATCGTCAGTAGTAGCAGCACTTGCCTAGCAATTATTTGATCAGTAGGTGGTTGAAGAGTGTGCTTATGTTCCACCTGCATTCAGCTTTTAATTTGATTGCACTTTTGACATTAGTTTCCCATATAAAATAAATGTAGAAAATTTCCTCTGTCTTCAGGATTATATTAAATAAAGGAAAAAGGCTGTGCGTATTTGCATCATTAAGGGCACTCTTTGAGGGAAAACTACAACACAGCAATTTGCAGTAATGAGTTTATAGTGATACAAGGAAGTCATATCAGGAATTTGAATCCAATCTAGATTTTTTCCCCCTTTAAACATTTAAGCATATCTTTTGTAGGGTAAGTCTAGTCTTTATTTTAAAGAAAAATCATGTATCTACGAGTGTCGTCCTTCTGTGAATTGATGATGCTAGTTTTGTATGAGGCTGAAATTCTTCTAAATCGTGTCCATGCTGTAATAATCCAAGATAATGCAAGGTGCAAGTAGTGATAAACCAGTTGCGTCGCAAGGTTGGGTGCAAGCACTGTGGGCCGCACGAGGCGTGACACTCCATGGTGGGTGACACCAGAGGCCCGGAGTGGCCAGCGGAGCTCTGCGCTCGCATGGTTTGCATGCACTGGATATACCCGCCCAACCTTGGCTCCAGTTGGGCTTGAATAATGGCACGCCAGAAGCAATTGGTGGTGATGTGATGATGTCACGTCACCACCAACCTAGTTCCAGAACGCGGAGCCTCCACGATTTAAGCTCTGCACCGGGTGAGGATTCACCTCGCTATGCTGCTGTGATAAACTTTATAATTTGGAGACAGCCCTTTAGATGGCACACTAGTTAGCAATATGTAATTTGTGGAAATGCCCTAACCTCACATGGGGCTGTTAAGCTTAACATTGATATGCAAATTGTGGGTCCCTGTGCAGATTAAAATAGTTGTTGTTTTGGTTTGTTTCCCCTCAATCCTGGTGTCTCTATGGGCCTAGGAACATTATAGTGTAGATGTACTTTATGTCATTATGACCAGCAGTGATGTATACTCGAGTCTATTGACGCGGACTCAAGTCGGACTCAAGTTGCATTAATGACATGACTCGAACTTGACTCGACGATCGTAAAAGACTCTAAAGACTCGAGACTTGGAGCCTTTTATGATGAGTCAAATTTTAAGTTCCTACATATTACCATATTGACCGCCGTAAACCAGGAAGAAGACATCTGCGACGCTGAAGACAAGGAAGGCAGGCACAACTGCAGTGGAGCTGGTGGGTGGGAGTGGAGGGGGTAATCAGGAGGGGAACATCGGGCGGGGGAGGTTTCAGCCCTGCCAGTGCTATTACTCCACAAACACCACAGCACCCACCCGTTTCCCCCATTAAATAGATAGGGACTTGGGACTTGCGACCAAAGACTCAGGACTTGGGGGCAAAGACCTGGGACTTGACTTGGGACTTGACTTGAGACTTGGAGAAAGAGACTTGATCCACATCCCTGGTGACCAGTGCTTCTACTGAAAGCAGTGGTGATTTCCCATTATCTTATTCTCCAAGAATTGCATCAGACAAGGATGAGTCTCTTGGGGTTTGAGCAAGATAGGCCTGAATTTCCATTGGACAGGCAGAAATAGTCACATGGTTGTTTGGCTCCTGAGCATAGTTTCACGTATCTGCAATTGTACATTCAGCTAACTCCAAATCTGGACAAATGATAGGTGGCTTTGAGCCTCTTAATTATTTGACGCATTCCCTGAAATGCCAACTACATTTTAAATGTGGTGTGTATCTGGTACATATTAGATATACTGTCCTAGATGTAACATAAATCTTCAAATGTTTTTTTTTTTTCCCCTGAAGAACAAGCTGTGGATCTGACACAGTTACAGGAAGCTCCTTTTTGGGAGATGAAAAAAAGAGTCCCTAAAATTGTTGTCCTTTTGAAGTTTATTCTCCTAGGAGGCCTCCTAGGAGGGTGAATCGGATTGGAGTTAGTAGGCAGAGATGACACTTTCTGTAATCAATGGCTGACTATGTAAAGTGACCCAGAGTTTACAATAATTAAGACTATTCTTCATGTTGGACTGTGGCAGCGTGATGGAACCTTGCAGGCTAATAACAAAATGGAACATTTACTGGATCGTTCAAAGTATCCTCCAGCAGCATAGCTGATGTCGCACCAGCCCCCCCCCCCGATGCTGACGTTGCTCACCGTGCCCCCAAGTGATGTCATCTGGAGCCTAACATCCCTTGAGGGCTGGGCAGGAGGGCAGGAACCAACACAAACGCGGCTCAGAGGCTGTTCCACCCCATGGATCGCTGCTGACTCCGCCCGGATCACCATGGCCACCTGGATCGCCACTGCCGCTGGTTTGCTGTCCGCCGGCCCCAGATTGCTGCCCCCCACCTGCTGCCATCCTCCATGCCCACCCAGTCAGGTCACTTGCTGAAATTTAGGACTTGTCAATCACTGCAAATTCTCTCATTTGCCAATGGGAAGGATGGGAATAGCCACCACCCACTGTCACCACCACCCTTTGCCCACCACCACCAAGCTTGGGAGACCAGTGTAGGGTTTTGTCGTAGGACCTTCAGTAACCTTGTGTGTGTGTGTGTGTGTGTGTGTGTGTGTGTGTGTGTGTGTGTGTGTGTGTGTGTGTGTGTTTAGGTGCTGAATATTTATTATATTTAAAATGCCATCTTCTGCCAGGCTTGTTATATAGTGAAGTTTCAGTTTTGCGAAGTATTTCTCTCTCTCTCTCTCTCTCTCTCTCTCTCTCTCTCTCTCTCTCTCTCTCTCTCTCTCGGTCAAGAACAGGCACATTGCATCAGGCTTCAACATACAGTTCTCTTCGACATCTTAGCTTTGTTAGGTCTGGAGCAAGGTCTGAAGGCAAGTGAATCTGCAGCCTTTCTGAAGGTAAGCATGTTTTGCATCTAGCTACAGCCTGGAGGCAGGGACCACTTGGGAACCTCATGTACATTCCCTTGCACTTGAGAAAAGTTGTTATGCAAAGAACTGCAACAAAAATGAACGATTTTGCAACAGGCTGTGAGTAAATGTCTTTATTCCTCTCTTCTTCGGAGCATCTGGGACTTTGTGCAGGGAGCTCTTAAAAATCAACGCCCACTGGCGTCACTGCAGGGGGGGCGGAGCTCTAAGTTCCTCCATGATCCGAGCCTCCATTACACAGAGGAACGAAGTGCCCCGCCCCCGCGCCTTCCGAACCAGTCAAAGCAGTGAAAACAATGCGCAGGAGACTCCCTGCACGTTGTTTTCACCGCTTTGAATGGTTCGGAAGGCGCGGGGGCGGGGCACTTCGTTCCTCCGTGTAACGGAGGCTCGGATCACGGAGGAACTTAGAGCTCCGCCCCCCCTGCAGTGACGCCAGTGTCGACACCTCCTGCCAGTTGACTTATTTATTTACCGTATTGGTCTGAGTATAAGACTCACTTTTTTCTCCTAATTTAAGTTTTTAAACTAGGGGTGCGTCTTATAATCAGGCTGTTGCAATAATGCCAGTGATTTAATTAAAAAAATTTTAATAGCACCAAACTTTAAGGGTGCGTCTTATAATCAAGTGCGTCTTATACTCGGGACAATACGGTATTTAAATGATTTCTATACCGCTTTTCTGATACTCAAAGCGGTGTACAACATAGAAATAAAAGACTTTGGCGTGGCAGGGAGAGCGGCAGGGAGGAGGGGAGCTGGATCCAGCCCTTCTTGCCTCTCAAATTGCTCTTGCTGGGTTTTAGCTTGTTAAACATGGATGTTGTGTGTACAACCCTGCCTTCGCATGAGGCAGAGAAACTACCGATGCAACACAGAACTGTGCATGTGTGATCCATGATAAAGACAGGTATGGTTGATGAAGCTTATGTATGCATAATCCCCCTTGATATATCAGGATGTGCTTTCATCCTTAGCACTCTGTCAGCGCTATCCTGTGTAACTCTTGCACCGGTGTAACAGTAGATCCACCAGTGTAAGTGCACTTACGCCAGTGTAACTTGTCATACGCTGACAGCCACAGGACGGACACTGGTGTAACCCCCCTCAGACACTGCACATGCGCAGTTCGGATGCATGACAGACACTGCTGCAACTCCACTGGCGGAGGGGGCATTCTGGGGGCATTCAGATGCCCTCTGCACTGGCAGAGGAGGTGTCCATCCCGTGTCTGAACTGCGCATGTGTGGCGTCCGAGGGGGGTTACACCAGTGTCCATCCTGCGTCCGTCAGCATATGGCAAGTTACACTGGCATAAGTGCACTTACACCGGTGGATCTACTGCTACACCGGTGCAAGAGTTACACAGGATTGCGCTGTGTGGCTCTGATTTTATCTTCTTTTAAGAAACAAAGTGTAAACCATTCTTTTTTTCTCTTTTTTCTTTTGGAGTAACTACTTGCACCACCATCCTCAGTACAAGAACAGAGAGCAATTGCACAGTGCTTTAGTAGTGTTCAAAGCTGTTGCCAGCTTATAGCCTTGGTATATGGTACAGTACAGTATGTGGATGATGGTATATCTCTCAGCGGGTATATCTCCCGCTGTTGCTGCCCAGCAACTGGTTATTCCAAAGGGTGCTGTATTTTGTTTATAACATTTTGTGTGCCATAAATCTTAATAACACAGTACAGATATACCAAGATTCATCATGGCACACAAAATGCTAGAAACAAAATGCAGCACCCGTCTGAATAACCAGTTGCTGGAGAGCAACAGCGGGAGAGGATGTGCTTTTGTGACCTGCCTGTGGGCTTTCAAGAAGCATCTGAGTGGCCACTGTGGGAAGCCACAGTGATTGGATCCAGAAGGGCTTTTCTTATGTTCTTAGCAGTTTCCTGCCCCAAGGAGCTTACAATCTTCATTTTAACAATGAGGAAACCAAAAGAGGAAAGAGAAGGGGGAGTCAAGGGTTGCAAGGCATCAAATGTGAGCCAATGCAATGAGTGGGGATTAGAGGTTGAACCAGAAGTTTCATTGAAAAGATGAAATCTGAGGAGGGCTCTGAAGGCAGAAGAGAATGATGGCACCATGTGCTGTACTGGGAAAGAGCTTAGGCATAAAAGGAAATGGACAGAATATAGATGAATTTCCCTGTCAGAGCTGGGCATCTGTGAGGATAACTCAGGAGTGACAATCAAACACCTATCTCAGTAGACTCACAGCTTCAGTTAGCAAGAACACCTATGGCAAAGGATTGCTTTTCTTTTTTTTGCTTTTTTTTCCAAATGTGCTTCTAGTTCCTGTGCTCAGCTTGAGTAACAAAGGAAGCCGATTGATTCAATTACTTTGTATTAAAATAAGCTGCTTGGAAAGTTGCTGATACAGTATGAAATCTGCAAGTCTGATGCCAGATTTGTTTAACCTGTAGAGAATTAATGATGTGATGACAATAGGAGGCAATAATTGCTCTAGCTTCGTAATTTACATAGCTTAAACTGGACAGGTTTGACAATTCAAACCAGTGGAATTAGCACATTGGCTAGTTTAAAGCGTTTCTCCTTTAATTTTTAGAAGTATTATTCAAAGGCCGCAGAAATTATGATAGCTTGGGCAAATGTTTAAACAGGAGTCATAGTTCTATCTATCTATCTATCTATCTATCTATCTATCTATCTATCTATCTATCTATCTATCTATCTATCTATCTATATCTATATCTATATCTATATCTATATCTATATCTATATCTATATCTATATATATATATATATATATATATATATATATATATATATATATATATATGGGTGTCCACCTGTTTTTATGAAAGCAACAGCAGTACCCGCAGGATTCCTTGTCAGGTGCAGAGTTTCCCCATTATTATATATGACAGCAGGAATTTCCCTGCATACATTGAGCTCCAGCATGCTTGAGTACAGCCCCCCCCCCACTATCCACAGATCTGCTATCCACAGATTCACTTATCCGCGGTGAAGAAGGGCCCCCTTGGGAACACGGGGGCCCCCTCAGAAAACCAAAAAGGGGGCATTCACCCCATCCATGGTTTTCACTATCCGTGGGGGGACCTGGAACGTATCCCCTGAGGATACTACTGTACCTCTGAACTGCAGTCAAACTAAATCAACAAAGAAAAAACACCCTACTGTTCTTAGGGGCACCATTTCAGAGGGAGAAGGAGGGAACAAGATTCAGTATGTCCTGTATCCAGGCAGAGGGAATTAATGGTGCACTGTTCCATTAAGAACAGTCCAGAATCCAGACTCTCCCTTCTCTTGACGAGGATAAATCCTGCTCTAGAACTGTGTTTGCAATTCTTCCAGGGAGGTGTATATAACTTTGTAGTTCACAGCCCAATCCTACCTAAATCCCTGTGCGGCGATGCAGCAGCACCAGTGCAGCTTCCACTGCATCCCATGGGGAATTTTCGACTGCTGAAGGTCTCCTTTGTCCCTTTGCCACCCCCCAGGGTAAGCCTCAGCAGCCTCTATGGGTCAATTTAGACCTGTGCCAGCTCATTTGCTGGCACAAGTCCACGTTGATCTGTGAGGACGGATCAGACCTGGGAAGGGGGCTTGGAATTTGGTGCATGCTGTTGCCAATCCCGCCCCTCCCCACCCCGATCCGCCCCTCCCCACCCCCGTCACTGGCCTGTTCTGCCCAACCCACCCCATTCAACCCCCTCCCCACTTCCCTCCAACCCCCTGCGCCGGCTCACCTGCTCAGGCAGGCATCCGGCATTCGTTGGCTTGGAAAGGTGCCGCTTGCAGCAGCAGCCAGTCTACACGCACTGGACTGTGGACACGCACTAGTTGTGTTTGCGAAGGCTGTAAAGGAGGTTACACCGGCAGAATGCGGTTAGAATGAAGTTACACCAGCGTAATCCTTCAATAGGATTAGGCCGTCAATCAGTTAATGGACCCAATCCTTTCCAACTTTCCAGCATTGATGCAGCCGTGCCAACAGGACGTGCCAACACCCTGCAATGGCGGGGACTGTTATGGAGGCCTCCTCAAGGTAAGGGAACATTTGTCCCTTTACCTTGGGGCTGCATTATGGCTGCGTTGGCACTGGAAAGTTGGATAGTTTTGGGCACTCAGATTAACAATACTTGCCCTTGCGACACTACTGGTTTATCACTACTTAGAACCTGAATTCAATCATTATGGTTAAGCATTCACACTCACCATTCTGACCATTCGAGTTTGCTCCAGGGGAAGGAGTACACTAGGAAGCGGCAGGTCCTCCTCTTTCTTATTCTAAGGATGGATGGAAGAGAGATTTCTTCAGCATCCAGGAGCCAGGCTGGTGAGCTGGGTAACAGGGAAAGTGACGCTGGAGGGGTGTGTGCACATGCACAACACAGCAGCCCAGAACCTAACTGTGGTGCACTATGCTGCCGGCCGTGGAGAGTGTCAAATAAATAACATACCAGCCCTTAGATTGTATAGTTCAATAAAAAGAATAGCAGCCCTCTGAAGGAATGTACTTGGTATTGCAGAATGAAAAATCCGCATGTTACCGGGAAACTCTGTCGTTTTAAAAAACAATTTATTTTAAGAAATAAATAAACTTCACAAACATCTGTGAAGTTTATTTATTTATTAAAATAAATTGTGTTTTTTTTTTAAATGACAGAGTTTCCCGGTAACATGCGGATTTTTAATTCTGCCATCTGGTCACGTCGTGACAACCTGCGAAAATACATACTTGGTATTGTTACCTATTTGCAGGTCTCCCCCCCCCCCTTGTCTGCATAAAGGTCTATAGCAGCAGTTTGCAGTTTCCTTAAATATCATTACTGTGATATGGCTTTGGCGACATTATAAGAGGTTGGCTAAATGATAGAAGCCTAGCAAACAGGGTTGGGGCCTAAGGGGCTCATTCAAAGTGCTTTCCACTTTTCCAGGCAGTTTGACATGCATTTATCTTGACAACCTTGTTCGGTGCTTTTCCAATTAGTCTTAGGCAAGCGATTTTGATTTTGGAACGTAAGGCTGAATGTTAACCAAGGAAGATGATTTGTTAAAGAAACCAGTTCATGTATATCGGCTGAATGAATCTCCTCCTTTTCTAGCACAATGGGCCTGATTGATTTTCTTCCCTCTGTTGACCCACACAGAAATTAAAGTCAGGGTGTGTTTCCCCTTTTAATTTGTATTCATGTAGTTTAAAACTGTATACATATGTTTGTCTCTATTAGGTCTTTAACAGAGTTCATACACTTAACGGTTTTTGTTGTGTCTTGCTTGTAAATTGCAGCTTTAATTGACTTGCTGATGGCCTTTTTTCAGGGCTTACAACGAAATAGTTTTCAGAGGAATGGAGAGCATTGGCAGAGACTTATTTTAGTCTAGCTCAATTATTTCTGAACTTCATTATATTGCTGACACAACTCTTCCAGTTTGCTGGTTCTTTCCTCCAGATCTCCTCACATTATGGTCATAAAGCTCTGTTCACCTGCATGCACCCCTCCCACGGAGGGTAGGCAGGTGAATGAACAGGCACATTTCCACCCCCCCCCTCCATTTACTTAAATAGTGCGCACTGTGCAGTCTCCTCAGTCTCCACATATCCTCTTTGAAATGAACAGGCACAGTGGATTCTGGGAACCCAGCATCCCCTGTTCATGTTCATTGTAAACAGTGAGGGAGGCGCCCAGCAAGTCAGAAGTAGATCGGAATGCCCAGTGGAGTGGCAGGCTAGAGAGGGTGGTGGACAGACAGATGGGGGGTTGCCCATTTGCTGCCCCTCCAAGGGTGCCACTCCATGTGTACATTTCAGGTAGCTTGAAATTGTTGACCTGCCCCTGGTTAACATACACATTTTTTTATCCACTCTTGTTTGTCTAGAGCAGCGTTTCTCAAAGTGTGCTCCTAGGAGCCTTGGGGCTCCCTGTGACCCCTTCAGGGGCTCCATGAGCACACCATAAGAGGCTGCCATTTGCCCTCTGCCCAGTTTACTCATCTGTCCCTCCCACCTCCCTTCTCTCATTTCCCTTGTGTTCTGGCTCTTTCCCATTGGGCTTTGTGCTGCACCACTCCATGCATGCATGCGCCACTCCATGCATGCATCCAGTGGTGCAGCTACTCATTACGTGCTTTGTGTTGTCATGTCGTTGAAATCAGAGACTCAGCTAATGATTTTAACTTATGCAGTGGACAGTGTGATTTGTATTCTAGTAATGAAGCAAATGCTGGGGGAAATCGTCATGTAATGAGCTCTCAGTTCTAACTTTATTTTTGAAAGTTCGTATCTCCTCAAATCATAATTAACATAGTGACTCATATTATTGATTTTTTTAAATTGTGAAATGCAGCTGAAAATATTTTATTAGGCCAACAATTCTGTCTTGACAGCCACCAGAACCTCTTGAAATGATCACACTCTGCTTTGAAAACTAAACTTGGTTATACAACTAATTATTTTTAATTGCATTTCTCCTTCATGACTTTTGTGTTTTAGGGTGTCATGCAAGTATGCGCGTCTCTCTGAAGACTGCCCATACCAAGAGCTTGCAAGATATTATATAATTCCAGTGACAACAGTGGTAATGGTAAGTAATGTGCGGCAGGCTGGTGGGAGGGGGGGAGTTGATCACTATGTAGTGATCCCTCTTGGATTTGCATACAATCCCTCATGCAGCAGGGGATCCAAAATACTCATAAACCTAGAAACTGTGGGATTGTGGAAGATGAATTGCTCTTCAAACATGTAAGTGGGTTTGTGGTACCTTTAGAAGAATCAGCCACAGATGCGTCGTTAGGGGGGGCGTGGGGCCCCAGGGTGGCGGGGTGTCACGTGGCGGGGTGTTGTATTTGCCTCCGATCTTGCCGCCGGGTCGCCCCCTCCGCCGCTCTTTCCATCATCTGTGCTGTAGCTTTGGTGGCTGCTGGCCGTGAGTTCGGCCCTCCCGCCTGCCCAGGAGCCATTTGGCTCCGAAAAGTGGCAGTGTGTGTGTGTGTGTTTCGCACTGCTCTGCTACTGAAATTCGGTGGCGGAGCACGAAAATGACGTCTCCCCCAGCGGGGGGGCGTTTGGTGTCACGTGGGGGGTGTCGCCTCTGATCAGCCATTATATAAAGAATTACACAAGACACTTGCACATGTTCCAATGGCCTGTATAAAAGCTATGGGTGAGTAGAAGCAATGTTCAAAGGTTACATTGTGTCAACAGTCCTGACCGACTGTGGTGCAAGTTGAAGTGGGAAAGAGGTTGTGGAAGGAGCCAGGCAGACACCTAGCACAGTGCTACTCAAAGTGTTGGTCCGCGAACCAGTGCTGGTCTGTGAGTCATCGGCTGTTCGTCCCCGACAAATATCCAGGAAAGAAACAGTATTAATAGTTTAGCACAGATATGGTAGCAGTCCCTGGCACACTGGTAAAAATAAATAAATGCCAGTTCGCCATATCAAATAGTTTGAGAAGCATTGACCGAGGCGACTACTCTTACCTACGTGTAATCCGGTATGAGGACATGAAGGTATTTCCTGTTGGCAGTTAGAGAATGGGGCAGGTCATTCATACAAGTGGGGAGGGCAGGACGTCAAGTTGGTCATGCCCCACTCCCCACAAAAGTGACAAACCTCCTCTTCCTTTTTGACACCGGTGAAGCAGTGATGAAATGGGGGGGGGGGAGGAAGAGGGTGGTTCCAACATTACTTCCGAAACCAACTGCATTTAGAATGCTGGAGATTTAAAACCCCAGAAGTGTTACTCTCTCAAAAAGCCTTGTATTAAACCTAAAATGTCTCAGGAGTGTTTTGTGTAAGTAAATTAGGTAGGTCTGTTTCATGAGTTTCTGTGGACTCGTGAGGTAGCCCAGAAATATTCCCTCTTCGCTTCCGAGTTCCAAAGAGTTCTGAATAATAAACGGCTGTGTCCTTTTTATTAATGACGGATATCCAGCCAGCTTTGAAAAAGGAATCGTGCCAGTAGTTTATTACCACCTGGAATTGTTACGTGCAACAGGTTAGAAGAAGAACAAGAGGACATCAGTAGGTAGTTGATATCCTCACATAGGAATGAGACTGAAAACATCAAAATGTGTTCATGCTGGAATTTCCACAAGGTCAGAACTGGAAGAAAACTACCTGCCGCATTGTCAGCACGGACCCCCTGCTGCACAGGCACGTTTCTGGCGAGTTTTTCATCTCAAACTGATCGGTCCCCACTGCGAGATTTGATAGTTGATGAGATCACAGCAGAAAAAGAAAGGTTACAGAACAAGAGAAGGATAGTTATTTTGGTAGCTCAGGGCATTGCAATGAAAAATCTTCAGTGCAACCGAGTGAATTGAGCATTCAATCCACTGACCTCCACTGAGTTAATATGTGACCTTTAACAAATTACTTAATATCCTCCCCATCGCTTGGTTTTCGTTTTCTCTCATCTGCAACGTGGTCCTCCAAGGAAACAGGGCTTGCTTGGTGGCCCAAAGAAAGTACAATAAATGTGCAAAGGTTGAAGAAAGTTTGGGAAGTGACATGATGTGGACCATGGAGCATACAAATGATCTCTGTTTCACTTTATCTCCAGCAGATGGCAATTGGATTATACATTCTGTCATGCATATGTGTTTGTGGATGATGCATCTGGTCGGATCATATTTCATGGAATCACAGAAATGTAAAGCATAGACAGGGGCCATTGGACTTAAGCTGGTAGCCTGCAGATAGATACTGATTCCCAACTCTCTGCACCACCAGTGCTGATGGATGGGAGCTGCAACCATAGGCATGCATGAAAACCAGGCAGGGAACTGACTGGGAAGACAGAGGGGCAATCTACTGGCACGGCAACGGACCTTGGTATAGCAGACCATGAGCTGGTACTCCTGAATCACCTGACTGCCAAGCACTGTTCAGGTGTTTACCCTGAGCATGGGGAGAGGGGGAACAGGCACGTTCTGGCTGGCCAAACACCCCCACCTGGCCTGGCACAAGCCCACCAGCTGCCCCCCATGGCACACGAAGGATGCCGTTCTAATGTTGACCCCCATTTCCCTTGCCCCCTCTACCAATCTGTGCTCCCCCTCTCCATCATATCCAGTACACCTCTCTGCCTCTTTGCATTTCCCTTGTCCCAGTCAGCACTCCCATGTCCCCTTCAAGCCTCCCTTTTTACCACCACCCTCAGTGTTTTCGTCCTCCTCCTCCTTCCCACTCTCTCCATTTTCAAAAGGCAGTGGATGGGAAAAGCAGAGAGGAAATGGGGGGGGGGAGCATATGAGACTGCAGGTCTAGAGCAGCTTCTGTCCTGCTCCCTCTTTTCCTTCTGAATCCTCTCTGCCTATTTTAAAGGCATGGAGCCAGGAAGAGGGCGGTATGGATGTGATGTGGTATGGGATCGAGCAGGGAGATTGCGAGAAGTGGTGGATTTTCTGGCCAAGTCATCACCCTGAACCCCAAATCTCACTGAGTCCAATTGTTAGGCCAGCCCTGTCCCCCTGACACAGTCCCTCCCCAAACCATGCCCTGTTAGCCTGATATATCCAACTGCAGTATATCCCATCATGCCCTTCAACAGGAAGTGTGGAGTAGGCTTGACCTCCTTTCTTCACTTTTGCCCCTTAGCTCAAATGTTTTCATAACTTACAACGCAATCCTATCTAGATCTTTGACCTGTCTAGGGTGTCGCAAACATGCCATAAAGCACATTTGCGGCACCCTACAAGTGCCTCTCCTCCTGCCTCAGATCCTGAGGAGCGCATGCCGGAGAAAGTGAGTTCCCCAGTGAGGGGCAGGGGGAGGGTGGACCAGGGGCATTCCAGGAGGGGGGATTGGTCGGCTGAGCCTGGGAAGGGGGGGAGATCGGCAGCAGTTATGCAGAGATCGTATCCCCCTTCCTGAGTCTGCCCAGCATTATACCACCCTCTCAAATGTGCGCCAGCAAAATAGATGGCGCACATTTGAGTAGACCCATCGGGGCGGCTGGGGCTCTACTCGGGGTAAGGGATCGAATGTCCCTTTACCTCGAGGAGTCCTCCAGCTGCACCGGTGCTGGTTCCTATCTGACTAGGATGTGGCGCGGGCTCTACGTCCGCGCCGCAGCCTATCTAGACAGGATTAGACTGCCCATTCCTAGCAGAAGCATCTGACATATCTCATTCAACATGCTCTTGTGGCCCACTGTTTGGGAAGTGAGGTGTTTTTGTGAAGGAGGCAATATTATTGTTCCTCGGGTATATAAAAATGGGCTTTCCATCAGCCAACATTCATATCCTCTTAAATCAGGTTATCTGCAAAAATATCATAGCCTGTATATTACAGATATGAAGCTCAGTGTGTTGTTGTTGTTTTTTGCTCTCCTGTTTGGATTAGTTATTGATCTGCATACATTAGATGAGAGTGATGCATTCAGTACATAAATATACTAAGGATGATTACTCTGACCTTCCTAAATTGATATTTTTATTGCTTGCTAGCCAAGTTGAATGCAAAAGGATACCAGAGCAGATCTGGCTATATGAGTCTAATTCTTAAACAGACCCATAAGCAGCCGCATCTTAAAATGGAAATGTGAACAGCTTCAATTAAAGTTCACTAGCACAACTGATCGATATGTGACCTTCCATGAAACCCTTACCCATAACTGCTAGGGTTTAATATACATGAAATGAAACTCTAAGAAACCATTTGTTTGTTATGGGCATCTCTTGGAAGCTACTAGAAATGTTTCCATGTGGTGCAGTGGCGCCACATAGTGGTCATAATGAGTGAGAGTTGCTTGCCATGTGGACCGTCCCATCATAGGAAGCATCTCTGTGTAAGTGCTGGTTGTTCCTGGATTCGGTTCTATGTGGTGGTTTCTAGAATAGTCCTTGTGCTGATGTTGTATAATACAGTACTGTGTCTTTAAGGAAGAGGCTAGAAGGCCTCAGGTTGAGATAAACTGTGTCCTCCAGTTCTGGCACATGGCCTAACTATTGCAGCAGGAACTTCTTTGTGAGTACCACTTAAGCTTGTATAGTCTCCCAAAAGACTTGATTTAACAGGAGAAAAGGGGAAGGTTTTGGAGGGATTACCAGGGCAGCAGTGGCACTTTTTCCTTTCCTTTTCTTTCCTTTTCTTTTTTCTTTCTTTTTTCTTTTTTGCAAAGAGCATATGGCACACCTTTATTTATTTATTTTTAATTATATTTTACATTTCCCCAGCCACGAAAGCCTTGTGTTTATTTATTTTTATGTTATAAAACATTAAAAAAACCCTATCCTCCCCCCTCAAAAGCTAGTTGAAATAGAACATTTTTAAGCCTCGACAGAACTGCTCCATAGAGGGGGCTGAACGAAGATAAGAACATAAGAACATAAGAAGAGCCCTGCTGGATCAGGCCAAAAGCCCATCTAGTCCAGCTTCCTGTATCACACAGTGGCCCCACCAGATGCCTCAGGGAGCACACAAGACAACAAGATACCTGTAACCTGTCGCCACTCCCTTGTATCTGGCACAGAGAAAACCTACTCCTCCAACCAGGAGGTTGCTTTTCCCCATCATGTCTTGTAAGCTGTGATGGACGTTTCCTCCATAAATCTGTCCAATCCCCTTTTAAAGGCATCCAGGCTAGGTGCCATCACCACCTCCTGTGGCAAGGAGTTCCACAAATCAATTACACGCTGGGTAAAGAAATGCTTCCAGAGGATCTGGAAGGACATCCACTAGGGGACATCCACTCAAATTGAGTGGAGGGAATATTAAAACAGACAAAAGAAAATGTTTGTGGCGGTGCCACAACAGAAAAGGCCATGTTTATTACTGCCATCCCCTTTATCTCAGAAGGCTGTGGAACTCTTAGCAGGACCCTGCCAGATGACCTAAGGGAATGATCCAGACTGTATGGGAGTAGGCGATCTCAAAAGTACCCTGGTTCCAGGCACTTTGATGAGATGTGTATGGGGGGCCTGTAGTGGGCCCCCCTGAAAGTTCCACCTTGGAGATTAGTAGAGAGTTGTTGAGTCTTCTCTGCTCAAAGGCATCTTGCTCTCCACATGACCCTCTTATAGCTTACAGCTTTCCACATGTGCATACAAACATATGCAAACATAAGCAACCCTATGTGCTCATAACCTCTAGTTATTCTATCCCATAGCAAATAGATTAAGACCCAACAGTTACAGAGGAGTGAAACCTTCCCATAACTTATTCATAATAGCTAGATCCAGAAGCGTATCTGGGCCGGTGCCAGGGGGTGCTGTGTCCTGGGTGCCGACCGCGGTCTCCTTGTGAGGAGCAGCCCCAGCAGCAGCTTTCGCACCCCCAGCAGCTTCTTTCACGACTGTGGAGGCTGTTCAGACTGATTTCAGGGTGGCCCTCCCCCCCTTGCTCCTGCAAGGCTCCAAATGGAGCCTTTCC
This sequence comes from Plestiodon gilberti rubricaudatus, assembly GCA_026170595.1. NCBI lineage: Eukaryota > Metazoa > Chordata > Lepidosauria > Squamata > Scincidae > Plestiodon > Plestiodon gilberti. Next base: position 81,891,192 of record JANXHW010000004.1, on the reverse strand, counting down.
TGGAGCAACATGATGATGCGGGGGCGGGGCGATGATGTGAAATGTATTGTCGCCCCGCCCATGGCCCCTCCCTCCAGCAACGCCACTGGCTAGGTCAGCAAACTGTATGCGGAAGTTGATTTCATCTCCTGTTCATGAAGCAGTATAACAAACTTAGCCGCGTGATACGGGAGCATGGCAAAAATCAGCAGAGCAATACATAGATCCTGCATGTACACCAGACTGATACGTCAGTGTAACTGATTAAGCAAACAGTATATGGATAGATACCTGAGAGGGTATGTGTCGCAACATGATGAGCAGTGCATGACCTGCTTCTTTTTCACAGGTTGCTTAGACATCGCTCACATCTTTGTGTCCTGTGGCTGCCTGTCAGTATTCTTTGGTTAGCTTCTCTCCTAATTAGGGGAGTAAATTATCCCTCAATTTACTGTAAGAGTAGCAGAAGTTCATTTCCCCCTTTTCTTTCACACTGGCATAGTTGCCAGATCAGTCAGCTGAAGAAAGGCAATTACCTTTTAATGCTTTCATTGGGGCAGGAGAAAAAGCAGCTGTTGCTCTTCCTGTCCATTGCCTACCTGGCCCTGGCATCCAGCCCCTCTCTAACCTACTTAATCCCCACAACAGACAAATTGCTGCCTGCTGCTATACAAGTGAGGTGGGGGGGGGAGTCTCTGCTCTCACATTCAGGTGATGGAGGGATCTGCAGTCAGTACCATGCAAACACCGAGTTGCTGGATAGCCTCCCCCCCCCCAGCTAAGCTCACTGGTGGCACCCACTCAGGGGCTCCTGTCCCCTCAGCAACTGTGCATCTTCATGGTGTTTGTTGGTGGCTCTCCCCACCACCTGACTGTAAGAGTGGAGGCTCACCCTGATCATCTTGCAGCAGCAGACAGCCATTTAGCCACGTTGGGAATTAAGTCTTTAAGGTTAGAGAGGAGCTGGACACAACAAATGGGAGGAGCTGCTGCTTCTTTTTCTCCCACTGTAACAAGAACATAGGCCAGCGGGTGGCGCAGCGGGTTAAACCGCTGAACCATGAGCTGTCGATCGAAAGGTTGGCAGTTTGATTCCCGCGACGGGGTGAGCGCTCGTTGCTTGGCCAGCTCCTGCCAACCTAGCAGTTCCAAAGCATGTCAATGCGAGTAGATAAATAGGTACCGCTTGCGGGAAGGCAAACAGCGCTCCGTGTACCAGCTGCATGCTACGCGCTGCGGCAAGGAGAGTCATGCCGGCCACATGACCACGGAGGCGTCTTCGGACAACGCTGGCTCTTTGGCTTTGAAATGGGGATGAGCACCACACCCTAGAGTCAGACACGACTGGACTTAATTGTCAGGGGATACCTTTACCCTTAACAACCACATTAAATGACATTGATTTTCCTCTGGCTGACTGATCTGGCAACCTACACACTGGTGAAATGTGGGTGAAAGTTGGCCCAGTCTTATGTCATCCCACCCCACTGACCAGACCTGAAGACCAAACCGCAGCCTGGGCCATCTTGGTCCTTCAGGCCACAAGTAGCTGCTGAGGTACTCTCAGCAGCTGTTCCCTGTGGCTACTATTTCTTTTCCCTCAAATGCTTTGAATGCAGTGTGTGCCAGGGCAGGTTATGGAAAAACAGAGCAGCTCCTGGCAGTGGCGTTGCCAGAGGCCCCGGAACCCGAGGTGGTGAAGTCGTGTGACATCACTTCTGGAAGAGAAGGCGGTGGAGCTTTGCAATCTCACTGCTGCCCCATTCCTTCTCTCTTGGAAGCTAAGCAGGGCGGCGCTGGGATCGCAAAGCCACTGAAACAGGAGGAGGCAGTGGCAGAGGGGCTTTGCGATCTTGTTGCTGCCTCATTCCTTCTCCTTTGGAGGCTGAGCCTCCGGGGGGGGAGGAACAGGGCAGCGGCAGGGTTGCAGGACCACTGAAACAGGAGGCAGCGGCAGACATACCTGTGACCACGCTGGTGCTGCTGCTTCTCCCCCCGCCGCCATCTTGTGTGGACGTCACGTGGCCTCCCCTTCCGGCCTGGTACCAGGGCGGCCTGCCCCCTGCCCCCCCCCCCCGCTTGCTACAGCACTGTATCCTGGCAGTGCTGTCTGCAACCACTGTATCCCACTGCCACTGCTGTCTGCAACCATAGCAAAATTGTTTTAAAAAGAAATTACCTGCTGCCCTCGGAAGCCCACTGCTCCCCCCCCCTAAAGTTTTCAACAACCTTTGCTCCTCTCCCTGAAATTATACCCCAGTCTGGTCCAATTTCAGCTGAAACTTTGGTTTCATCTCGACCCTAGTAAAAACAGTTTTCCATCCTGAGCCCCTTGTGGGCTGCACGTGACCTGGTGGGTCCCAGATAGTCTAGGCCTGCTCTTTGCTGTCTTAATTGTCTCTCACTGTGGAGGATGTTCCTCATTGGATACAGTCGGTGGGTCTTTGCCTAATGCTGTATGCCTCTTCTCACTCCTAGACACTCTTAGGAGGAAGAGAATTCTACGTAATTACAGACCCATGCAACTTAAGTGTGCTGAATTGTAAGATCAATATATCAGGCATATTTGAGCATGCCTTCTAAGCCTCTCTTTATGTAGTCAGCATAATTATACTCCAAAACCCTACATTTTATGAGAGATAAGCAAAGCAGAAGATAGTTTTGGTGTCCTTTCTCTTTGCAGCCAACAAGGTTAAGATCCTGAATGGTGTGCATTACATGAGAAAAAAAAAATCACAAAACTGGGCAAAATGCTGGGAAGAGGAAATATTAACATGGGGAGGGGAATGAAAGGAAACCTAGACTCAGAAAACTTTTGAAACAAAAGTTATGAGATATGTCATACTGGACTGCAAGGATCTGAAAAACAATTGGCAGAATAACTGGAGATAGAGCTGAACAACACTTGAGAAAACTCTTAGAAACAACATGATGAGAGCAATCTAACTGGAGTGTTAAGTATCAGAATGACTGCAACCCATGCTGTGTACCAAGGAAGAGACTTAAACCAGTGAGAAAATGAGAGAGCGCCAACAAGATAAACGGGTACTCATTATCCAGTGAGATTATTTCAAGTATCCTTAGCCCAGTGGGGGAACCAATTGCCCTTTTGGTGACATGTTGACACCGTGGGGTCTCGAAGCAACACAAAATCAGCCCAAACTATGTAGTCCTATTGTAAAAATTTACTTCATCTGCCCCACTACTTTGACGTCTGGAAAGTTAAACGTTCGCTTGAGGGTATGCCTCTTGATGAGTTCTCCCATCCTCTGAGGTCTGCAGAAGAGGACCTCCTTCCTACATTTGTACAATAGGGCTGCACATCCCATTGACTTCAAGAGAAGAGATAATGAAGTACATTTTGATTACCCCTTCTCCGGACATTCAAAATTCAGACTATTCCAAAATCCAGACATTTTTAGGGCTATGACTTAAAACCACCACCACCAACTATTTCCAGCACCTGACTGGAATAGTGCAAAGCTTGCTGGGACACAAAATTATTTAAAATATATTGTACAAAATTACCTTCAGGCTATGTTTATATGGTGTATATGAGCGGTTAAACCGCTGAACCACATAAGCTGTTGATTGAAAGGTCGGCAGTTCGATTCCCGTGACGGGGTGAGCGCTCGTTGCTTGGCCAGCTCCTGCCAACCTAGCAATTCCAAAGCATGTCAATGCGAGTAGATAAATAGGTACAGCTTGCGGGAAGGTAAACAGCGCTCCATGTTCCAGCTGCATGCTACGCGCTGCGGCAAGGAGAGTCATGCCGGCCACATGACCACGGAGGCGTCTTCGGACAACGCTGGCTCTTCGGCTTTGAAATGGAGATGAGCACCACACCCTAGAGTCGGACACAGCTGGACTTAATTGTCAGGGGATACCTGTACATATGAGACATAAATGAATTTCATGTTTAGACTTGGGTCCCATCTCCAAGATAACTCATTACGTCTATGCATGTATTCCAAAATCCAGACAAATTCGAAATCCAGACAACTTCCCGTCCCAAGCAGTCTGGATAAGGGATAGTCAGCGTGTACTTTCATTCTCTCCCATAGAAATGGGATTTTAAAATGCTTAGTTTTGGTACTGGAATCTCCCCTTACATTGTAAGAGCTGGTTTGTAGCCTCTGTCATGAACATGATAGGGAAACCTAGGCAAACTAGTCTTTGTCAGTCTTAACTCTCTCCCCCCCCCCCATAATATGGAGATAATAATCTTTATTTTCCTTACAGCATTGTTGTAAGAACTGCAGATCAGGTAATACACATAGTTGAAGTTCAAGAGCTGTGTCAAGTGATATTGTCTGGAAGTAAACTTCACTCTTAATGGTGTGTGTGTGTGTGGGGGGGGGGTCCCTGACCAGACGCAACAGCAGAGCAGACATGAGGAAGTTGAGTCATACACACAATTCTTGAGGGAAAAGAAGGGAACAATAGCTTTGACCAAAGCAGGCAGGATAGCTGTGCAGGGCTGTGGTGTAGGTGCCAAGGGAAGGGTGCTACACTGCTGGCTTGTTGAGTACCTGGGTGTTTTGTAACAGCCAGGTGGGACTTTGTACTCCTGCACTGAGTATGACATTCTGTTTAAGCATTTGGGGAAGGTAGGCTGATGATTGACTAGTGGTGATTGGTCTTACTCCTGGGAGAGAGGAGGTGATCAAACCAGCTAGAGCGAGAGGAGAAAAATCATGACTTTGATACCACCATCACCACCACCACCACCACCACCCATGATCTGAGGACAGGGTAAGTGGCCTCCGGGATCCCGGAGTTCAGAAACAGAAGAAACATTCATATTATCATTTGGCCATTTTTGTAACCAATTCAATTTAGCTCTGTCCAAACACAAATGTCTACAATGTCCAGACTCGCAACCAGCAAATACTTAAACAAACAACCCTTAACATGGAAATTTAATTTGTGGAAGCCTCTAATTGTAATAATTTAACCCCACACAATCAAGCGTTAATGCTTCTTTTGTACCGAATGAAATTAAAAACACTGCATCATCAAAATGAAAACAAAAATTCTAATTGTTATCTGCTTAGAGCCAACTGTTCCTAGCAGATGGAGATGACTTTTCTAAACGGCAAGCTTGGAATGAGGGAAGAACGTTACAAAGTTTCAGTGTTTTAAAACGATCCTACAGTGGCTTTGAAACTGTGTTCCAGGGAGTTCCTTGGGAGTCCTTCAGTGCTTCACTAGGAGTTCTTCAATGAGAAGATCAGTAGTGGGAGACAAGCTCCTTTTAAGATTGTTCATCATTACATCTTCCCTTGCAATCTGCAACCACGGGGTACTAGAGCAATCAGTAGATAGAGATTTGCATTTGTTGATGAAATGTTATGTTCTTTGTCCACAATCCAACCAGTGACGTCGCTCGAGGTGGGGCGGAACGTTAATTTCCGCACTGTGCTAACCTCCATGTACACTCCGTGTACACTCCGGCACGAGGTGGCCCCACCCCCTCACCATCAGAGCTATTCAGTGCAGCGAAGGCAACACGCGTTGCCTTCACCACACTGAATGACTCCGACAGCGAGGGGGCGGGGCCGCCTCGTGCCGGAGTGTACACGGAGGTTAGCACAGTGCGGAACTTAACGTTCCGCCCCACCTCGAGCAACGTCACTGAATCCAACACATGTATAAACAGCTTCATCCCATTGAAATCAATGGGGTTTCAGAGGTATGAACTCTGCATTAGCTTGTACCTACACTTTGTTTTCTGTTGGCTCCATTTGTCTTCACTGATGGTGTCTGGTGGCTGCTTAGATTAGAATCAGCGATATCAGCACTCTATGCGATATCTGATTGGTTGAAATTATGTTTGTGGTAACTGAGGAAGAAGCATTCATGAGAAAAAATGATGCTGAGGCAGCAGCACAGGTGGAAAATAATGGCAGCGAACATCCTCAGTTTTGTTAAATCTTTCATCCATCTCTGTCCAGAAAGCATGGTCTTTGATCCCAAACTCAAAATAGTATTACATTCAGTGCAGCCCTATTCAGGACTGATTTACACTTTTTTTTTTGTTGCCATATGGAAGGAAGCAACTCCACACTGAGACTGTAATCACTTGGTTTCTTTACATCAGGGGTTCTCAGTGGTCGTGGCTCGCGACCCACTACTTTTTCTGTAGTAAGGGTGGCCTTAAGGAGGGTGTCCAGTAAGAATGTCAGTGCTGGCGCTCCAGGATCACACCTGCCCTGACCCAAAACCACTTTTTTCAGTGTACCTGGTTGTCCTGTCAGCTCCCTGAAGGGTCCGGGGGGGGGGGGCTGCTGCCTCTTCCACAGGCCTCCCCAAGGCTCCAAACAGCGGTGATCACGTTCTGAATCCCACTTCCGATTTTAGGTTGCTCTTAGTGTTTTTGGCGGCTTCACTCCTATCATAACCATCTGTAACATCTTTTTGCCCCATGGTAACTACGCCATTGCATCTGATACCCTGGAGGGCCATTGCCTGTCAGAGTACATAATACTGGTCTAGGAGCACTAATGGCCTGACTCTGTCGAAGCCAGATTTATGCATTTGCTTCACAGATGTTCATAAGTGTCTGACATTATGAATCACTTTCTTGGGATGAAACAATCTATAAGAGTTATGAAACAATAGTTTTTGTTGTTATTTGCGACTTTACCAGATGTCAGAAAACTAAAAAGCAATCTTTCTTTGAGTGTGTATCCAACATGACAACCAGACATTGGACATGCATAGCGGTTGGTATAGTTCTTCCTTGTCATTGTCACAGGAGAGAATTTCATTTTCTGACATTAACTCTCTTTGATGGTGAATGCCTAACACCTTAAAGAAAAAATGTCTCTGACTTTCCTTAGTATTGCAAAGGGTGGAAATAGCAAAGAAACAATGTCTTTAAAAAAGAAGATTCTCCATTCTTTCCAATATATGAGCTATTGGTGAGAAACCTAGCAGAGGTGAAAGGTGACAATATGTTCCCCTAGGACCACTTCACACATTGCATTGTTAAATGTGCACCTCAACTGTGACATATGAATGTGTTAAACACGTATTTGCAGATCTGTGTATTATACAGGCACGGGTATCAGAAAGCCCTGATTGACTGCAGCTCCCTGTTGTGTGTAAGGGGGGGCACTAGAGGTGGGGCTTTGTGTCCTGTAAATGACTGTTAAATGGAGGCAGTTTTCCTTTGCCCCCAAAAGGTGCCTGCAGCAGGGTGGACTTCCCATCAATAGAAGGCCCAGATCCTGGGAGGCATGCGTCATGAGAAACTCCTCTGAAATTATATTGGTGGTGATTTCGGAGAATGACCTTCCTTGCAAAACACGTTTTTTTGTGTGTGTTTCTACCTGGGCTTCTCTTCCAAACGAATCCAATCCTATGCATGTGTACTCTGAAGTAAATCCCATTGAGTTTAATGGGACTTACTCCCAGGTAAGTGTATATATGATCAAAGCCAAATTCTACCTTCTGGGACTTCTTTTTGCCCATCCTCATGACAGCCACCTCTTGGGTAGGTGAACATGGATAGCTTTTTGGTACAGAGGGACATGCATCCTACATCTGCATGCAAGAATTGATCCTTCCATAATATTGCAAAAGTTTTAAAGGAGAGAGAGAAGTGAGCCTCAGAGTGAGAAGTGAGCCTCAGATGCATTACATGCTGTAAGGATCCCAGTATTTGACCTGAAATCAAGTTGAGCTTTTGTGCAATTTCTAAGTGAGTGTCTGCAAAAGCTCAAGACATTGTGAACCCTTAGTTTGATCTCTCACAAATACTCAAATGTGACTACAAAAGGTCGAATCTTTGGAAGCATTGATTGCTCGCAAAGATTCACAAAGCAAAACCTTTGTGAGCGATCGATTCACAAAAAGTTCAAATTTTTGCAGGCACATGCATGCCCATTTTGATTCTGCTTGCAAACATTGGAGCAGGGAGTCCAGTGTCTTTAGCTCCCCTGGGTAGAATGCTTGCAACATTTCTGTGTAAAAAAATCTCTGTAGAAACTAATGTAAATAAAAACTAGAACAATGGAGGATTCCGAATGCATTGGTTCCATTTGGAAACTTTCTGCAGAGTACTACACAGAGATGTTGCAACATTCTACCCAGAACAAGGCATTCTACCCAGAACGGATCATTCTAGATTCCAAATCTGCAGAGCAAGACAAAGGAAGAGAATTTTAGAAGAGTCCCTGAATTTTAAAGTTGTTAAAGTATTTTATGACATGTTATCAAAAATATCATGGAAATGGATATACACATGACTGAATTGCAAATCAGAGCTGGAGGAATTTCTAGAAAGAAATTATGAGTTGTGCACTATATCTCTCGGCTAGAAACAATAATGAATTCTCATTTGCTGTTCTAAAAATTACTTCCAATCTGAGCCGTTAGAAATTCATTTTCATATGATAGAGTGTAATCTCCATACTGCCAGGAAGCAAATGAGACAGCTGTGGCTATTGCAGGCTATTCTCTTGATCAGGGGATAGTTAATACATTGTCCCATGAATATCAAGAAGCCTCAAGAGGCTATAGGATGAGATTGTCACCTTCATCTATTGATCACCGTTGTCACCCATTTATTAGGGAAACTAAATATCCATGATTGTCATTTTCAGGACTACATATTTGTACTTGCAGATAAGCATCCCCAATATAAAAATAGATTTACAACCTGACACACAAACTGACAGGGGAAATTACAATTTGAAAAATTCTGACATTGTGAAAATATCCACTTTTGCAGATAACTGTCCTAAACAAGATATGTCACTTCTTGGCAAGGGGAAGAAAATTAGTCATGAGCCCCTCCAATCCCAATTGGAATGGGTCCGTTAAAACAGATTAATTTGGAGGATGTCCACCAGTTGCTCCAAATTAATCTGTTTTTAAAGAGGACCAGTTCTGAATCACAGAGGTCTCTAGTCCTTATCATGTCAATTTACATTCCTCTCCAATAATTATATTCACACTAAATGCTGCCCAAAATGTGGTTGGAAATTTTGAATCAATATGCAAGTGCCAATAGCACACATCTCCAATATTTCTAGGCCTTGTGTGAAGTTTTTCTCCCATCCAGCTGTCCTTTCACTTCCCACCGAGAACTGGCCCTGTTAAGTAAAACCCATAGAATGTCGTTGAACATTTCATGGCAACAAGTCGGCCAATGTCAGTGGGGAGAGAGGCAACTCATAGGAGAAATATAATGGTCAAGAACAGTTGGCCTGAATCTTATGCAGAGCCAGCACCTAAAGCCAAAATTGAGTACAGGGCCCCCCCCCGTATCCACTGATTCCTCAACCGCGGTTTCAGTTATCCACGGTTAAGGAATCCCCCCTCACCCTCCACAGCCCCCCCCCCGGCACTTACTTTTAGCAGAAACCTCCGTTTTTTTTCTTCAAAGTTCCGAGCCTGCAGCTTCCAGTTTTAGGCCTGACGAACAAGACTTAGAGTCTCAACCTTGCTGAGACTCTAGCTATCACCCAATTCTTGTTCGTTTTCACCTTCCAGTGCTAGGAGCGCTGGAGAGATTTTTTTCCCTTCTAATTCTAGCATGCGCAGGTTGTGTATTTCTTTTAGCTCCTAGCATGCTAGCCACACTAGCAATTTGAGCTGTGAGCCTGAAGCTAGAAAAGATGTCAGCCTCATGCACCAATAGGAAGGCTGTTTGGCTGCAAAGGAGCTTGGTAGATGTAGTACGAGGGACCAGGAAATAAGAGCAATCTTTTCAAGGGAACAGCAGCTTCATTCTCTGATCTCAAGCTCACTCCAGGGCATGTATTAGTAAATGGAATGGCAGGTAGAAGTGCCTGCACTATTTAAACTGCTCTCTCTCTCTCTCGCTCTCGCTCTCGCTCTCTCTCGCTCTCTCTCGCTCTCTCTCGCTCTCTGGTTTGTTTGCTGAGTGTGTATAGTTGAATTTGGGCATGTCCACGTAAGATGCCATTGCCAGCTGACTGTAATAGTTTTCTTTGTCACTGACTCTAATGAAACGTTGTATATTATACATGTTATATTTAGGCAGGGGCAGACCATGCCTCCCTGCTGCCCAGTCATCCCATAGTTTTGCCATCTCTGAAACGCTTTCCCCCTTTCTTCTTCCTGGAGCACCACTGGAGGGAGAAGCGGACTGCTGCAATCTTCTAATTCGCTCTCAGTGGCAGGCTGGAGAGGGTGGTGGGCAGGCGGGCTGGCGGCTCGTCTGTTTGCTGCTCCTCCAAGGCTGCTGCTCCACATGACCATTTCAGGTTGCTTCATGTTAAATCCAGCTCTGTATTTAGTTTGCCCCAAAGGACCTCCTTTCTCCAGCTTTTTGCTGTTTTTTCCTTAGGCAGATGGGTGGCAACAGTTCATTTCAGGCCATTTGGGAGACACTGCTGGGTCCTGCTCTTTACTGCTGGATTCAAACCTCTTAACCTACTGTTCTCTGTCCCAGTACCAGTTTCCCCTCTTGACATTTTTCAAGCACTGGTGGTCTTGTGACATAACCAGCACCCCACCTCAGAAAACTCACATTGTTGAATGCATTTGATTTGGCAACTCTATGTAAATTAAAATGATGTCATTTAATGATGACGTTATTAAAAAAAAGTTCTATGCAGGGCAATTTCATTGTTTAATGATAATGCACTAACATTCATCTCTTCTTCACTATTGTCCTTGCTGCCTTCTTCCTAATTAATTGTAAATTAGCCCCTCACCCTTTGATAAGTCATTTAAACCTGTTCCTACATTTTTGCTAAAGCATATTTGAAACCTGCTTTCTTATCAATTTTACATCTCAGACTATTTTTGCTATAATTGAGGAAGGAGCTGTAATAGACTCCTACATCTAATATTTACAAAACGAGAGCAAATGTATCTTTCCAGGGAAGCAGACATAATTAGAATACTTCTTAGAGGCAGGACGACTTCCTGGGCAAAACCCACTGTAGGCTTTGTAGCATATTGCATAAGCAGAAAATCCTTGATCAAATATTTTTTTTTCAAAGACAACCACCTTAGAGTCCTCCTGACTTTTGATATGTCATCTCTGTTTTCTTCAGGAGATTGAATAATAACTGGCTTATGTGCAGCTGGGTAAACAAGATCAGCAGGTGTTTGAAGTTTACATGATCATCTGTTTTGGTGTATAACATTTGCTTAGCAATGCTTCCATAATGATTCTATTATGATACAGTGATAGACTACACATGATGCATGTGTGTTGCTGTTGCAAAGGGTGACAGCAACACAAATCTCCATCCACGTGACATGCATCTGTAGAGGACTTTGAGAATCAGATTGGTAGGTTACAAAGGTTGTAATTGAGTGAAAAGTTTCCCCTGTCTAGATTGTGGCATTGGACCAGAGAACACATCATGCTGAAGCAAAGTGTTGATAGCTCACATATCTCACCTTTCAGGTTAGAAAGTTATGGCCAATCCCAACAGGCCTTTACAGCAGCATAAGGTCCTTTACGGCTGTTGCAAAAATGACATGTTATACAGGATGGTCTGGCCGCTGCCACAAGTGGCGAGCAGCTGGGTCTGTGCACAAGTGGCCTCTCAATGACCCCTGGTGCAGGTAAGTTAGCTCGGCATAGGAAGCAGAGGGTGGGTGGAATGCGGAGGGGAGGGGAGGAGAGGAAGGGGACGAAGATCAGGAAGGGGAGGAGGGCAACTCGAAGACAGGAAGGGGGTGGTATAGGTGACAGAGTAGTAGTGTCATCAATATCTTGTCCCCTTTTCTTAATCTGCCTTCCCAGGTCCACTTGCGCCAGCTATATAGCTGGCACAAGTCCAAGTAGACCCCGTGGGGCAGCAAGGGCTTATCCCGAGGCAAGGGAACAAATGTTCCCTTACCTCAAGGAGGCCTTCACGGCTTGAAACTGCTCCGTGGGATTAGTGCGCACCCCGATGTTGCAGCGCTGCATCGGTGCATGGAGAGTTAGGGTAGACTGCCCCACCCTAAACAGAATGGGATCTGAATAGTCTGAAGTATAGTATAGAATATAGAATAGTCTGAATAGTCTGAAGTCTGAAGTATAACTTCTGATGTTGGTTCACACAGTCATGTAAGTTACTAGATAGCTCTATGTTTTTGATGACTGGCCACTGAATTTGTTTGTAAAGGGAGAATGGATGACCCGCCCCTGTGTTACCGGCATCAGGGGATCCAGGAAGGCCACTGCCAGGAGTCCGGCAGTGCTGCTCACCTTTTCTGGCAGCAGCCCAGTAGCATGCTGTGGAGCTTCATGTTTTGTGATGCTGTCAGTAGGACTCCGCTGCCAGAACCTGAGTTCCGACAGCAAAACCTGATGCTAGGATTGGGCTGTAACTTTCACAGCAGTTTGCCTTTCTGAAAATTGTGGAAATAAGCTCCCCCCATTTTGAGCCTTAGCCTGGGCTGACAAAATGTGGGGAGGGGCCATTTCAGCTCAATGCTGTCATATATAATATATCTTTTGGCAATATACTGCAGCGCTCGTAAAAGATTAAGAAATTAGGCAAAATACTTCCTAGAAAAGGTGGGCTTTGAGAAGGATTTGTAGCACTATAATACAGGAACTGACTCTAGAATAAGTGGCTGTAACATGCTGCCCTTTACGTATTTATTCATTGCATAAATCCTTTGTGAATGATTGCAATATATTCTCGGGGGGGGGCAGTGGAAGGAGGCAGCCTCTCATTCTACAAGACACAGAGGTAATCATAGGTCATCCCAACACTGGGGTGGGGGACAATGGTGCATCACTGATAGGTCAGGCGGAGAGGCCTGACAGTGCCTCTGAGCACTGTCACTTTCGATGACAGGCCCTAGTTTGTTCGACTTTAGCGGCAAGATGATTGCATAGGACAGATGGAGTTAACAGGGCTGCCTCCTTCTCCCTAGCCAATACTTGACTAACGAGGCTAAGCTGTCAGGCCAGCGATTCAGATCTGGAGGACAGTCTGTGGAATTCATTGCCACAAGATGTGGGGATGGCCACCAGCTTGGATGGCTTTAAAAGGGATTGGACAAATTCATGGAAGACAGGTCTATTAATGGCTACTAGTCATCATGTGTTACGTCTCGCTTCAGCAGCAGCATGGCTATGAATATCATTTGAAGAGGAGCAATGATGGGAGAGAAATATGCCTTTTGTATCCTGTTTGTGGGCTTCCTGGAAGCAGCTGGTGGATTCCAGCTGAAAACAGGATGTTCGACTAGATGGGCCTTTGGCCTAATCCAGCAGGGCTTTTTTTTATCTTCCTATGACAGGATCTGTGCTGACAAGTCTTTTTGTATTGTTTCTGAACACACAGAGATTGACTGCTGCCCATGAAGAAGTGCATGTCTCCTAATTTCATACTTCCAGTTCCAGGGAAATGTGTGATCAAGAAGATGCATCCTCTTTTCACACCTACAGCTTGCACCATTTGATCAGATGGAAATGTATGAGTTTGCCCTTCAGGCGTTACTCTGGAACTATGAAAAGATTGTGCATGATTCAGTCATATTTCCTTTTTATAAGCTTCCTTGGAACCTGAGAAAATTACCCTTAAAAGATCCATCTCACGAATTCATGTGGCAGAAATCTGGCTGTAACATAATTCAGTGGATAAAATGTCATATGTACTGTCGTTCTTGATAAACAATGAAATGCAGCAGTTTCATTCAAAAAAAATGTATAGATAATTTAAAAAAAATAATGCCATAGAATTACAAATATAATAATAATAATAATAATAATAATAATAATAATAATAATAATAATAATGATGATGATGATGATGCTACCTGTATTTATATACCACCTTTTTCTGGTAATCAGATTTCTCCTCTGACTTTAATTCAAGGCGGTTTACATAGGCAGGCTATCTAAACCGCTGCGGTTTTAACGTATTACAGATGTTCTAATCTTGCATAGAACACTCATTCCAGGTGGTTTCCTTCATGGTCTGGCCTCTCTCTGGCATTCACCTTCCACGTGTCGACTTGACAGCAACACTGACTCAGTGTGCCAGCTGCAGAATTATCTCTCCCACGGAGGCTTCTGCTATAGGAGGCTATTTGTATCTAGGACTGTGTGCAGTGGACTGGAGGGCTGGTTCATGCATGTTCATCAGGGGATGACTGCAATGTCAAGTCATGACTGATGTTTGAATGATCCATTGCAGCTTGCTGCCCCATATATTATGTGGGTGGAGTCAGAGGTGTAGGAACGGGGGGCGGGGGCGGTCCGCCCCCCACCCACACCGTCCCCATGTCCCTGCTCCGACCAACGTGACCCTTACCTGCGTCAGCCAGTGCAGATCCAGGTAGGTGGAGGAGTAAGCGGTGCTGGCCTCTGCGCCGGCGCCACTTACTCCAAAGGAGCCGCAAAAGTGCTTTACGACATTTTTGCAACTTCTTAGACTGACAGAGCATGCACTCCATCAGCCTAAATATAGGCAGGATTGCGCCATAAGTTTCCGCACTGTTTCGCCTGTCTTCACAAACCTTGTACAATTTAAACATTAATAGCCAGGTAGATTAATTCTAAGTTGATACAACACAATTTTAGCCTGTTTCCCTCCAAGTCTATTTGGTTTGGAAAGATGCTTGATTGCACTTCAAATAGAACCAATGCGCTTTCTCCAAAGCTTTGCCATTTCCAGTAATATTTGATATATATTGCCCATTTCACCAATAGTTGTAATACCATGCCTAGCAAGCAAGGAATCTAATCTTGCTAAAAGAATTTTTTATATATATTCCTATTAATCCTGCCAAGATCTGCAAAAGGCCATTATATTACTTTGAAGGTTGTAATGCATTGACTTGGTATAATTTTATTTATCTTCACAGTGAAACCTTAAATTACATAGGGTAAAAATAAGAGCCCATTTTGGCATAGTGTGAACTTCAAATGGCTTAAATTTCCTCCCTGTCAGCCCACGCTCACTTCTTCTTCTTTTCCTTTCTCTAGTCAATCTGTAACCTTCATTGCAAAATATCAGCTCTCCTCTGCCACGGAGCCATTCCTCTGCTGTGACAGCGTTGAGAAGTGAGCAAGCAGGGAGCTAGCAAGGGAAATCCTTGACACAAGTCAACAGAGGCAATAGAGTCCCACTTGCCGTCTGTGTGGGAAAAGATGAATTGATTGCCCAGAATGGATGGACAGAGAAGGTCACAAAAGCCACCGAAAATCTGGAGTTTGTCCTCTGAGAGTGGAAGAGGCAACTGCTCTGCAGATCAGTGTGGACATAAATCTATGAGATTCCAATTGCAACAGCTTTCAGGGGCAGGTTGAGCCTTACATTTTTCAGGATCCCAATATATCAAGTGTTTGAAAAAGGGAGAGAGCCACATAGTGGTATGTGTCAAATTCAGCTAGGGTGCATGACCAAATTGCTCATCCGACAGAGGTTTGGGGACCACACCTATAATTTTTTCACCCCAAAATGTGTTCACTTCCAGCTGCATTTCATCCTAAGCCATTAATTTCAATTAGACATGAACAGTGGGAAAATAAACATTTGTTTCTGTTATTCTAGCAACTTAGCCAGAGTTTTAGGTTTATATTTATTTTTGGGTTTTTTTTAATCCTGCCTTTCTTCCAACAGGCTCAGAGCACTGCGCAAGGTTCCCCCCTCTCCTTTATCTGCACAACAACCCTGTGAGGTAGGTTAGGATGAAAGATGGTAAATGCTCCAAAGTCACCCAGCGATTGGGTGATTTGCAATTTGAATGCTGGCCTTCCAAACCTTATTCTGGCACGCTTAGCACGACAACAGTCTTAACTTTCATTCTGGTAACAAAAACATGTTATGTATCTTGCTTTGCTGTGTATTTTCCGGGGTCCGCAGGAGCAGGCATTCCCCAGACATGTTTGCCAGTTGCCAGCTTTACTTTCCTGCACTTTTTGTGAAGTTTGAGTTCCTCTTAATGGTCTTTAACCTGCTGTTTTTATTTTATTTTTTATCCTTTTATCTGCTCATTCTCCTGTTTTTATCTTGCCGTTTGCTTTTGGGAACTGTTTCTTGACTGTTCTAAGCTGCCCTGAGGTCGTTTTGTGGTGAAATGTGGGATACGAAGTCTGCACAAAAGAAATAAATAAAATTCCCATCTGCAAGATGACAGCTATCAAGCAGGACCTCTACATCCCAGAAGCACACACAAGATAGCACTGATGATAGAAGGTGATACTGAGATATGCTGTTGCTCTATATTACTGACTTCTTAGCCTTGAAGACAGCACAGTAATATGTGTGAAATATGTTAGCAATGCTACAGGCCATATTAGAGATTGCTAAAAGAGCCTGATAAGGCCCCCAAGCCTTATGTTTGACACCCCTGTGCTATAGGGACACTTCTTAAAGCTCGTTGTACGCTTTCAGGCTGATAGGATTACAGAAAAATACAGATTGAAAGACAGCATGCCCATGAATATTTTTTTCCTTTCCAAAACCAGCATTTTGTCACGCGGCTGTGATGTAATATGAGAGAGTGAGTTCATGGAATGAGAAATATTACCAATGCGGAGACAGTGGGTGATGTATCTTTATGGCTACCCTGTGTTTATTGCTATATTTCTCTTAAAGAGCAAGCAACGCCTGCGACAGAAAGGCTTGTTTCTGGCTACACTGCATCGGCAGAATGAGGGACAGGGTCGGCCCTTCCACGAAGCAGGTTGAAGGGGGGTGCTTCAGACAGCAGGTAGGGGGCTAGTTCTTAGGCCAACTTGGCAAGCCACCCAGCAGCCCAGCTAAGGATGGTCTTGAGAGGAAGGAAGATGAAATGGCAGTGTACTGCTTTTCCTCCTAATAGCAAAGGAAGGGGTAGGGGAGATATTTGAAAGAAGGAAGGAACTGGAGGTGTGATTTTTCATTGGAAAAAAATGCATGGGGGGTCATTTGGATTACCTGCCCCTCAATTATGCAACGGCTCCCCAGCATGTTGGCAAGGGGACTGGATTACATGGTCATCATGGAGCATGCATGTCCTGACCACATAGGGCGGGACCAGTCAGATGAGTTTTGTCTGACCGACCTACTCGGAGGCCTCTATGCCTAGTTGTGGTATTCAGACATACTACTGTTGTGCAAGAGAGTGTCCCGGAGAAGTTGCTCTTGCATACCTGGCTGTGAAAGGGACTGTAAATACTGCAGTAGATGTTACCTGTGATACAGATCAGATGGTCTGATCTTATAGTCAGACACAGTGATAATTCTAAACTCATTTGAATGTCGGGGTGACTGTTCTCAAATTAGCTCTTTTCGAAGAAAATCACTCTAATGTTTTGCATAAAGATGTGTTGTTATTTCTACTAGTAGCTGACAGACTGGAAATAATGCTACACTCGGGGCCAACCCAAGACCTCCTGGCACCTGATGCTGGCACTGCCCCCCGGTGATGAACCATCCTCTGCTCCTCCCTGTAGAGGCAAGTGCCAATCTGATCAGGATCAGCACCATTGGGCACCAGGAGAGAAATGTTATCAGGACTATGATATAGAAAGAAGGGGTTAAATATAGTAGGGCCACTACTACTAGTAGTAAATCCACGGTATCTGTGGGGAATAGGTTCTTGCAGGGGCGTCGCGACGACGCGCGACACCCCTGAGCGGGGACGCGCGTCACCCTTAAGGGGGAGGCTCCGCCCCCGCGCGTGACGTCACGCGCAGGAGCGGAGCGCCCTCCCCACTCCGTTTTTGGCTCATTTTAGAGCCAAACGGACCCAGGGGAGGGCGGGCGAGCCCACCTTCACTGCAAAAATGTGAGTGAGGGGCATCGCGCGTCACCCCCATACGCGCGACGCCCCCCGGCGGCCCGCCCCCCCCGCCACCCCCCGTCGACGCTAGTGGGTTCTTGCCCCCCCCACGAATACTAGGAACCCACGGATGGGGGTGAATGCTATCTTCCGCAGCCCCCCACCACCACGCCCCCTGTGGTTCTCCCTGCAGCCATTACCTTATTGATACGCAAACACACCAATGGCTAGAAACGGGCTAGCGTGGCACAAATGCACCAATGGCTCGAAATGCACCAGCATAGGTCTTCAGTAGAGCTGACAGCCTCAGTGATAGAGAGGTTCCGACATTAACAGGAACTTCCTGTTAACGTCAGAGCCTCTCTAGCACTGAGGCTGCCAGCTCTACTGAGTCTCAAGCTGTGCTATAAGCAGCAGGCTGCTGCTTATAGTGCTTGGTTTCAAAAAGACCCGTGCGTGAAAGCAACTTAAATAAGGTACTGTAATGGCTGCGGGGGGGGGGCCTCCACAATCTGCGTATAAGTGAATCCCACGGATAGCGGATACGGGGGGGGGCTGTACATTTTTCCTCATGTGCTGCTTCTAAGGGCTGCAAAGTCCCACATCAGCTTGCAGCAGGAGAGTGGAAACCTTTCTCCTTCCCAGTGCCGGTATCAACAGTAATTAACAGTTGTTGTGTAGCACTGTCATGGCAGTAACATAGCAAGTGACATATCTGGCTCCTCACACACACATATGGAACCATGTGGGATCTACTGTGGTCCTATCCAGCAGAGGTGCGATGTGCGGGTATCACAACTGTGTGGGTAGGGCCAGTTGCTCGAGTCTTCCTACCAAATTGGCATTCTGCTGAAGGTGCTGCTTGACTGGGAAAGATCATGTTGTTGATCAACATGTCACATATCGCAGCTGAATGAGACCATACGTGGGGAAGCTGCTCCCATGGGATTGGTGTGTGCACATGTGTCTGTCAGAGAGAGAAAGGGGATATTGTAATAGCGAAGGTGATGGCGTTGGCTGCACTAGCATTGAGACTTATCTCAGAGAAGCAGCTCATAGACCCAGGTATTTACAGTAGGTTATTGAAATCCATGTCATTCATGTGCAGTTTCATTTTGATGTTGTTACCACACACGTATTTAGTTTCCCATTACATTTTATTTTAGAGCTTTTGCTTCATAATCATACCTAGTAGGGCAAAACAAAAGGAAAAATGTAATTCACAGTAATCGACATTCTAACCCTAGATGAACTGCAAATATTTAAGATGAAGAACCAAATCAAAAGACTCCCAAACAGAGAGCAATATTTTCCTCCCAATACTGTAACAGTATCATCTGTGCAAATTGCTTTTCTTTGTGGCTGGTGGGGGGGCATATGCAAATGTAATTCATCTTTTCTGGCCTCTTGATTTCTTATCTGATTGTATTATTCACTAGCTTAAAAGCATGTGTAACTGAGAAACAGAGCAGAGATAAGGATCTAACAGGAAATGGCTGGTATCAACCAACTATCAGGCTGAATGAATAAACATTGCCAATAAAGAAGAACTGTATAATGACCTCTGTTGAAACTCTTTCAGTACCAGAGCTGTAATGGATGATTTTCTTATGTGTTTATTTTCCTGCAGATTCGCTTGAAAATGTGACAATGAACTATATCTGCACTCTCATTTCGGTGCGGATTGGAATGACTAGTGTGTGTATATATACATATATACTGCTCCACCATCTGTATATGTGTACAGTATATATACTGCTTGCACTGCTCCACCAGCGCTGCGGGACAGATCGATGCCGTGGCGGAGAGATGAGTCCCCGCAGCATGGCAGAGGGGCAGGGAGGGTGGAGCGGGACATGTGGGGAGGTGCGATTGGTTGGCCGGGCCTAGGAAGGGGAAGGGATTGGCAGCTGCCTCCTCCGCCATAACTAGCCATCCCAGATACGCCTGGCATTCGGCCGGGACTGGGGGCGTGGCCGGGGGCATGGCCGGGGGGCGGGGACGTCCTCCCTCGAGGCTGAGAGCTCTCCGGAACAGCCCGAGTTCACTCGGGATGTTCCGGAGAGCTCCCAGTGTCGCGCAAATAGGCGCGCGAGACTAGAGATCAAAACAGAGACGCGCTGCAGCTGGCAGCACAGTCTCGGAAGAGCTCCGGCCCGCCGCGATGCAGCCGGCGGGCCGGGGCCGGGACAAAGAGACAGCTCGGGGGGACGGGGGGACGAAGGGGGCATCGCCGGGACAATCCCGGTCATTTCCGGGAAGATGGTAAGCCTAGCCATAACCCCTTTCCCGGGTCTGGCCAGCATTACACAGCCAGCTTGAATGTGCGCCAGCAAAATAGCTGGTACACATTCGAGTAGACCCATTGGGGTTACCTGGGCTCTATTTGAGGTAAAGGGATGAATGTCTCTTTCCTCTGAGGAGGCCTCTTGCTCTGCCAGCGCAGATCTCACAAAGCCGGTCAAGCATCGTCTGGCTCACCCCTTGACCTTGCTAACCTCAGAATGGATGCTGACACGTGATACCTGCCTATTCAGCCCACATGATCCCTACCTACCCATCTTAAACCTAATTAAACAAGCCACTGTGACTGCCGACAGTCTGGGGTAGGCAAAAAAAATCCCTGCAACCAAGGGCCAATCATGGTGACAGCAAAGAAATCCTACCTAGCCCCCAACCAAGCAACCGGCTAATCTCAGACTGAACAACGGGCAGGGCAGGAGGGGGTCACTTCCATCATCCGACTGCCAGGGAATCGGAGCACACGCCAGTATCTCTCCACCCTGGCATGAGGCAACAGCCAATCAGCTGCAGCCTCTTCCTCACACCACACCAGGGGGGTGGGGCAACAACATTGGCACGATGTCATACCAACGGCCTTCCCCTAGTATCCCAGGTAGATTTTGTCCCAATCATCACTGGCATGGTCACTGAAACATGGAAGTTGCTTCAAGGTAGTTCACTCCCACACATTACACTAGCAGTAAGCAACAACCACATGACTTGGGCAACCAGTATAGTTATTTCCCATTCTAGTATTAATGGCTCCAGAAGCAACACTGGCTTGGAAAAACACACACACACACACACACACACACACACACACACACACACACACACACACACACAACAACAACCCCATACTAGGTAATTTGCTTGACTCACACTTTTCTTGTCTACGGACATTACTTGTGCAGTGTAGACTTGAGTAATATTTTGCTATGGAAACATATGAACTGATCAATCTTCATTGAAGATCACAATCGCAACACTATCCAGAGCCACAGTAAAACCAAGCAATATTAACATTTAATAATAAATGCCATAAACTGGCTGAAGAAAACAAAAAGACTCACTCTAGTGGAAACATAATGAACAGAAGTATTTTTGTCTCTTGTGGGAAGTTGCAGAGCTGGAGAGTAACAGTACAAAGGAGACACTACTCTAGATCAACATCAGTCTCAGGTGATGCATAGATATGTAACCAAGAGGACACTCTGTCCGAATGATCTCAAAAGTTTGCAGGTTTCATAATGAAGGATGCCGATATGATCGGAAAGAAGATAAAGTAATACACCTGGGCAAAATTCATCTAAACAAGGACACTCATTCTATCAACAGCAAGTACAACAACAGAATCTAAACCGCCCCGCCGGTTTAGAGTGTTGCAAACATGTTGTAAAGCACGTTTGTGGCACCCTGGGAGTAAGCAATGCTGAAGCCGGCACCACTCCTCCCATGCCGGAGTCAATTCTGCGCCCGCTGGGGAAGGTAGGTTCCCCCCCCAGGCGGTGGAGGGGCGTGGGGAGAGCGGAATGAGGCAGTCCAGGAGGGGGGGTGATTAGTTGGCCGGGCCTGGGAAAGGGGAGGGATCTGCAGCGGCAGCTCTGTTGGAATCCTATCCCCCTTCCTGGGCCTGGTTGCTGTGACACGGCCCTCTTGAATGGGCACCAGCAAAATAGATGGTGCATATTTGAGTAGACCCATTGAGGCGATTGGGTCTCTACTCATGGTAAGAGGACAAACGTTCCCTTCCCCTGAGGAGTGCTCCAGCCACACTGGTGGGGTCCTCTCTACGTCCACGCTGCACCCTAGCTAGAGAGGATTGGGCTGTTCATGATCCAGTTTCCATCATACAGTACTCTGCTCACTAAAGGGATGCTCTTGAAGAGAGTTTCAAATGTCAAATTGCCAGGTCTGTAATTCATGAAGCAACCATCATATTGACAACAAATGCCTTAAGACTGTTGGCAAGGCAACTATTTAGAACACGTTAATGCAATTAACCAGAAATCCTCTAGCATATTCTACGTGTAGCAATTAAGGAAAGCCTTGCAGTTCTTGGCTGGCTGTCTCAACAAGTTAGTACCTGCTATGTTTTGACATGGCCACAGCAGATGTCAAATTTGCCAACCCAAATTTATGTAACGTGTACTTAATTACTCTGTTCCTGTACTGCTTTATTGTTCTGTTTCTCAAGGTTCTAATTATAGATGCCTGGTATCAGCAACATTTTATTTCATGCATTCTACTTTCAGGTATTATCACCCTGTTGCATGTTATTATCTGGCAATTTACCAGTGTGCTTCAGCAGAAGTGGTTAAGTCACTGTTCAGACTTCTGGTGAGAGTTTGTGGTGTGAACAGAACTACAAGTGACCTTAGGTCAGCAGTTCAGACTTTACTTTTATTGCCCAACTGCCCCCACGTGGTAGCAGTCATGTACTCCCATGTCTCAGCCTCTCCTCTCCCTTCGGAGTTTTGGGCTACGTTTGGGGTACTTTTCTTACAGCCCAATACTATAATTAGCTGTATTGCTGGACCTAGTGTTACAGCAGCGCCATCCGGCCTATGTCATCGCAAAATGTGACACTGTATACCGCGCAACTAGGCCAATGCCAGAAGCGGCAAGTGATGTTTACTGCGCAGCAACAGCCACATAGCAGCAACCCGCCTGAGCATGCTGCCGGAGCGCCTTTTATGACTGGCACTGACATCACCTGCCTGGATAGGATTGGGCCATTGGGACTGGGATAGGATTGGGCCATCACCTGCCTGGATAGGATTGGGACTAGTCACATATAACTGCAGTGAAAAAAATGGTATCTGACAACTTTGGGGAAAAGTGTTGAAATTTGGACCCAAGCAAGGGTAAAGATCGTTAACATATGAACATAAGAAGAGCCCTGCTGGATCAGGCCAAGTCCCATCTAGTCCAGCTTCCTGTATCACACAGTGGCCCCACCAGATGCCTCAGGGAGCACACAAGACAACAAGATACCTGTATCCTGTTGCCACTCCCTTGTACCTGGCACAGAGAAAACCTACTCCTCCAACCAGGAGGTTGCTTATCCCCATCATGTCTTGTAAGCTGTGATGGATGTTTTCCTCCATAAATCTGTCCAATCCCCTTTTAAAGGCATCCAGGTCAGGTGCCATCACCACATCCTGTGGCAAGGAGTTCCACAAACCAATTACACGCTGGGTAAAGAAATATTTACTTTTGTCTGTTTTAATATTCCCTCCACTCAATTTGAGTGGATATCCTCTAGTTCTAGTGTTGTGTGAGAGGGAAAAGAACTTCTCTCTATCCACTCTCTCCATCCCATGCATAATTTTATATGTCTCAATCATGTCCCCCCTCAGCCGCCTTTTTTCTAGACTAAAGAGCCCCAAACACTGTAACCTTTCCTTATAAGGGAGATGCCCCAGTCCACTAATCATTTTGGTCGCTCTCTTCTGCACCTTTTCCAGTTCCACTATACCATTAGAACATTTTCCCCACCAAGTACCGTTGAAATGATGAAATTTTTACAAACATTTTAAAATTAGCCAAATGCTTCATTTCACAATGTGAAATCTGAAGTGTAAAGTTTGAATATGGAACTTTACCTTTAGATTCAAGTATTTTAGATATGTTGGCAGCTCTTAATTATGTTGATTTCGTCAGTTGTCAAAACTAACAAATATTAAATACGATTGCTGACTGAAGACTGTTATCTCTTTTTCTTTCTGCTGTTTAATGGGACAATTCCCATCAGTCTCACACACAGCTTCATCAAGCTACCTAACCAACTTTCCAGCACTGGTGTAGCCATGCCAACAGGGCGCACACTGCATTTTGCAGTGCAGAGGCAGTCATAGAGGCCTCTTCAAGGTGAGGGAATATTTGTTCCCTTACCTCAGGGCTGCATTGCGGCTGCACCAGCGCTGGAAAGTTGGTTAGGATAGCGCATTAAGTCTGGAACATATGTACAGTTTTGGACTGGTCCCGGCAGTTTGAATTTCAGGCGTTTTAAGAGGAAAGCCTTATCAGGTACTGACAGTGGTGGTCTGTAAAGCCAAGTGGTGAACATGGAGGAAGGTCTACTCTCTCACTGAAAACATGTGAAGAGGGTTCCTGTGTGGAGTTGATTCATGTTTCAGGATATGTGAAATGCCTCCCTCATGGTACTCCAGCCACAACCTTCTCAGCTAGCCAAAGATCAAGTTGCAAGCCTGGGCTTATTCTTTAATAACATTGCATGCTTTTGTTCCTATACATTTGTAAGAGTTGCACAGCGGTGGACTCAGATGGCTGTTGACCACCTGACTGCAACTCACATCCACTCTTTCGCAGGTGCATTTTTATTTCTTCTTTTCCAAAGGAGGCTGCACATCCTTATGGTGTGTGTTTTTTTTCTCCGCAGGGAGAGAAAGGTAAATACTCACCTGATGAATTAGTGCTTTAATGCTTCTTGGGACATTAACGACACCACTGAGCGGAAATGAAACTAGTCGTAAGAGAATAGATTGATCGGTATCATTAACCGCAACAGCATCTTATGAGAGCAAAGTGTACAGTTGGAAGATAAGGAAACATTTCAGTGTATATGGAGAATTACACTGCCTGTTCTGTGTGTGTGTGGGGGGGGGGGGATTTTACTCTGACCTCTCATTGAAAGCAAAGAGAAGCTTCTCACCAGGCACATATGCTGGCATTTAGTACAGTAATATTTCCGTTAATGCCAGAGATCCATTGACCGCTGTCTGAAGTAGTGCTACAGGAGATGGGGGGGGGGGGGTTTGTCCTTGAATCACCCAGTCTTGTTTGCAATGTAGCACCTTCCAATGACTTAGAACTCTGTCATTCATTCAGAGTTTCCAGATTTCCAGATTTTGTAGACTCCATTGCATATGCATAATTTGTCATAGCTTAGTTTTCCTGCCATTCTTCCTTGTCTTTTTTTCCATCACACAACACCACGCACAAGTAACAATTGCAAAAAAGGATTCTTGTGCTTGTTGATTACGTGATTGTGTGTGAATACAGTACATGGTCTGTTTTGTCAACAACTTCTTGACCGCATTTGAAGAGGATGGGAGGGGTGGGGATAGAGAAAGAAACGAAAGCCACAGAACCTGCACATACCCATTTGAGAATTAATTTTAGAAATTCTCCATATTATATCTGAAGGCAGAGCAGAAAACTGGAGCTAGTGAACCTATGAAACAACAGAGAAAAAGAATGAGGCAATCTGCTCATTGCTATTTGCTGCAGTATTGGAGAAAGTGGCTCTCATAGGAAAGCAGTGGGGTCGTAGAGTGGGGGGCAGGGGCCCCAGGGCGGGGGCACTGAGGCTGGGGGCGGGGCGGAAGCCTTCTTTTTCCGGTTTATTTGGGGGGGTTGCTTTGGGGGGAGGGTTTCCTCTTTTTTCATTTTGTCTCCCGCTGCCAACTTACTAGTGCCTCTGGAATCGCTACTGCACATACTGTGCATGCTCACCATTTGCAGCAGCTGTCTGACAGTGTGCGACAGCAGCCTGACTTTTCCAGCACCCTAAAGGACCGCCACCATAGACAAACACTAGTAGTTTATTTATGGTGGCTTTTGCACCACAATAAATAAACTCTAATTCTGACAGCATGCGGCCCTAAAAGGATTGAGGCCTAAGGCACATTGGTAAATATCCTAAGCAAATCTCATAGCATTATCATTTCTGACACTTATTCAAAGATAACTTGAAAAAGTATACTTTTTTAGTGTTACAATCCAACATTCAATGTCAACTTGACTTGATGTCAAGTTAGAGGGGGAAAGGGTAGATTTCATTGGGTTGGCAGTTCTCCCTGCCAACGTAACATAGATTCCATCTGTTTCCACCTGTTGTGGAAGAAATTTGTGTTCAGGAGCTCTCAAGGTTGCTTCTTGGCTAAGCACAACAGGATGGTCTCTTCAAAGGGTTCCTGGCACATACCCCACACTGTTATATCCATATATTTCAATGGGAAAAAATCCATTTACATATCTAAGTGCTCCACACTCATCACTCAAAACAAACATCATTTTGTGCATGCAAATTAAAATAACTTGGCTAGAAGAATAAACAAGCCCATTCTGATGAATGACACACCGATTTTAATTATGTCGCTGCTATTGTATTGAAGTGTGCTTTAAAAAGAAGAAAGAATGCATTTTTTCCACACTACTATAGGACAGTGGAGATACATACTTCAGATATACATTCTGGCCAGACACTCAAACATCTATTCATTGTTTCTGGCATCTAATCACTCATAATAACACTTTTATTGCAAAATCTGTCTCTGAATGATTGAGAAAAGCTTGAGCAGTCCTATTGATTCAGGCTAAATACTGGAGGATCTTGTTTACTGATTTAGAGGAAAAAAAAACATTTTCCCTATGTTGTTCTGGAGGACCCTGGGGTTCATTGGAAGATGATCAAGTGTTCCTCAATAAGAAAATCAGTGATAGAGGCCATGCTTCCTTAAAGACAACTTTCCCACCATTACCAGTTTTCTCATGCAAATGAGAGGTCACACTCTATGCTCAAGGTCACACTCATATTTCAAGTGGGATGAGATGAAACTCAATGTCGTACATCAAATATGTGACCTAGAACATGCCTCAGAATCCTGTGCAACATATAGGGACTCTGTAAGAGAGGTGCAAGGGTTCTTTGGGCCCAATCCTAACTAAATGCCCCACCACTGATGTAGCCACACCCAAGGATTGTGTGCTGTATGTATCTTGTAGGGGCGGGCAGTCATAGAGGTCTACTTGAGGCACTGGCATCACTACAGGGGGTCGGAGCTGTAAGATCTTCCGTGATCAGAGCCTCCTTTACACGGAAGAACGAAGCGCCCCGCCCCCGCGCCTTCCGACCCAGTCAAAGCGGTGAATGCGTGTTGTTTTCACCACTTTGAATGGGTCGGAAGGCGTGGGGGTGGGGCGCTTCGTTCTTCCGTGTAATGGAGGCTCCGATCACGGAAGAACTTACAGCTCCACCCCCCCTGTAGTGACGCCAGTGACTTGAGGTAAGAGAGGTCTCCTTGAGGTAGGCTTACCATATCCAAAGGGGGACAGGGTGCCTACACCTTTAACCATTGTAAAAAGAGGGAATTTGGGCAGGTGCAGCTTGTTGCACCCTTCCATTATGAGCTGCACCTGCCCAAATTCCATCTTTTTACAATGGTTAAAGGTGTAGGCACCCTGTCCCCCTTTGGATATGGTCAGCCTACCTTGAGGTATGCAAGTCTCTGATGCTCCGATGGGTCTCCTTGGATATGTGCCTGCTCTTTTGCTGGTGCAGGTCTGAGGAGAGTAAGGGAGAAGGAAGAGGGTAGAAAATAGGATTAAGATCCAGCACACACTGCTGCTGCTGAGATCCAAACCCTCTGTCTCCCATTCCTACTCCTGCCTGCTCCCTCTCCAACTAGAAACTCCCCTCCTCGCCCCATTCCTCCCACTCCCAGCCACTGTCTAGTCCGCCGCTGGCTTACCTTTGCAGTCGGTGGTAGCCAGCAGTGAAAGCAGACCTCTGGCACCGCCACCATTTGTGGCGGCAGACTCAAAATTGCTGCCAGTGGCGCACTGTGTGCACTGCCATATAGGCATTTACGACAGTGGAACTGTGTTCCGCTGTCATAAAGGGCAGCCGGTCCTAGTTAGGATTGGGCTGCCAGACAGGCAGGTCAACTTGGGAAGACTTCAGTGTATTTAGAAAGTATGAAAATCACTGTTCTAGAAGGAATATCTAGTCAATGATTGAGGTATGTGAAATCGTTAGGATGAAGACAGTCTGTGAAAATGAAGATAGTTTGAATTCTGAGGAAGGAATGGAAATTGACAAAATGTGGGAGTGTCTGAAGTTGCAAATATTCCGGAGTTAGAATGTACTTCTATTAAGTTCTTCCATAACTGATAAGCACATGTTAATAAGTTTGTTAATTATGTAGTACAGTATAATTATTGGTGTACCATTATAAAATGTAGACTTTTAAAAATAAACTCATAATACTTTAAAAGTCTATAAAATACCTCATTTCTCTCCAAATCTGGATATTTTTCAGCCCATCTGGGGATGTTTGCCATTAAACAATAGAAATGACTCTGAAGTGGGGTAATATTTGTGGGATATGTGTGTGTGTGTGTGTGTGTGTGTGTGTGTGTGTGTGTGTGTGTGTGTGTGTGTGTGTGTAAAAGAAACACAGTCTTGAAATACAGCAAGTCCTCACTTAAAAGTTGTCGATAGTTTCTTCCCATGGCATTTTTCAATCAACTATAAATGAAACAACTTTAAGTGAGGACTTACTGTACTTACTTTTCAGAAGAAGGAGCTGGCTTATGGGTCTGGTGGTGGGCAAGAAAATGAAAATGGGTTGAGCAGGAATTATCGGAAGAACATCATTACCTTTCCCATGAGCTATGGGTGGGGGAGTACTTGGACTGGACTCAAGGTAAGCCAGGCAGAGCTTGCACCAGAGCGGTACATGGGCAGTTGAAGGCTGGGCTAGGGTAAGAAGTAGAAGAAGCTGAGTCCCATCCTCTTCAGTCTGGTTCTGAGCAGTGTCATGTTCAGCGACTCATGTGGTTGCAGTCCTCTCAGCTTGGCCCTCCCTCCCCCCAGAATCCCCTCCTTTTTTATCCCTCCCCAGGCATCATCTTTTCCATTAGCTTAGTTCCCTGTGGGTCCCCCCCCCCATTGTGTGGTTTGAGTAGGTGTTGAGGAGGGGTGACTACAAGCTCAGCTCCAGTTGTACCTGGGTGGTTAGTGAGCGCTTTTTGTGGTCTCCCCCTTTGGGGTTTTGGGCCAATCCACACTGTGCTATTAATTTTTGTGGGGTACCGGCAAACTATCTTTGTTTGCAGGGCAGTTTGGTTCTGGTAAAAAGTTTTAGTTATATGGTTTTAGTCAAGTGTATATGTGTGGGGTTGCTAGACAGGGGCCTAGCAACCCCACACATATACACTATTTTTTTTTTAAGCAGCAGGGAGAGTTAACCCATTCCCCAGGATCTGTGGGTTAGGAGAGAAAGCGTCCTCATTCATACAGTTAAATAAATAAATAAATGCACTGAGGGATGGGTGCAATTTCGTGGCATATAAAGTCGGATTCCATTTGGAAAGTTGAGTTGCATGGATCAGTTTTTGGTTTTCAGTTTACTGGAGTCATCTTGCCCAGAAGTTCAGGGGCGAGGCTCAGAGACCCTGTACAGAATTTGAGGTTCTGTTTTGTGATGTTCTGGAATCCATCTTGTTAGGAAATCCTGTGTCATCTGTGCTGGGAGAAAAGGTGGTAAGACCTTTGCTGGTAAGATCCATAAGACCTGCCATTGGGTAAGATTCATAAGACCTGCCATTGGGTTTATCAAACCACTGTGAGGAAACTAACCATTGGGATGGGGTCATGAGAAGCACCTGCATTACCAGAAACAGCTATACATTAAGATGACCAGGTACCTCCTTCCAGAGGGGCTTGTAGAATGGAAAACCTGAGTAAAACCACCCAGAAAGCTCACACAAACCAGCCAAGCCGTGCTATACTGGGGGAGACAGACGCTTAACAAACCATTTCATTACATTTCAATTTCTCAAATCTGCATTGCAGATCATGTGCTTATAAATTCTATCTCAATTCTTATCCCAGCAAAAAATCTTTACCTGTTTATTAACACTAAGCTGTAAATCATGGATATCTCATTGCCATCTTGTCAAAGCTTCACTGCTGAAGGGTTTGGTAACAAAGTAGATTGTAGCAGCTGCTAGGTTGAGTGTTGGTGCTGTTGTTGTTGTTGTTTTTTAACCTAACCTTCAGTGATTTATTTCTGAAGGCCTCCAGTTAATTGCTGTGTGCTTCTTTAATTGGACTCGGGTATGATGTTCTTTTGATCACAGTGCAAGCATTGCTCAGATCAATCTTTAAGGTGTTTTCTATAACCCACTGGATTGCTTTTGGGCCCTCCTCTCACTTATGGACTTTATGGGAAGAAAAAGGTTCAGAGTTAGAGACAAGATGTACATTTCAAATTCTGGCATATGTTCACGCAAAGCCCTCTGTTTCTTCTATAGAAGATCTGATTGGTAGAAT
Source organism: Plestiodon gilberti rubricaudatus (assembly GCA_026170595.1). Lineage (NCBI taxonomy): Eukaryota > Metazoa > Chordata > Lepidosauria > Squamata > Scincidae > Plestiodon > Plestiodon gilberti. The sequence continues at coordinate 81,861,134 of JANXHW010000004.1, read as the reverse complement.
GCATGCCCTAATTGCCTGAAATCTCAGGGCTTGTGCAACATATAGTATGATCTAGCACAGTGGTTCTCAACCCCTGACCAGTTGCGTACCACCTCTGGCGCTGCTCGTCCTTCGCACCAGTAGTTACTGGTGATGCCGTCATCGTCCATTACTTCCAGGTTCTCGCATTTTCAGAGCCAGAAAATACAGGTAGGAGAGACAGGGCGGGTGACCCTTCCCAGCATTCCCAACAGAGACATTGCTGGAGGGGGGGCGGTACCGTACGTTCTGCACCGTCCTAGTCCCCGTTTACTCTCCAGTACAAGGTGGCCCCACCCCCTTGCCACTGGAGCCATTCAGTGCGGTGAAGGCAATGGGCAGGAAACTCCCTGCCCGTTGCCTTCGCCGCACTGAATGGCTCCTCCGGCAAGGGGGTGGGGCCACCTCATACCAGGGAGTAAACGGGGACTAGGACACCCAAGAGTCTCTGACACCCAAGAGTCTCGGACAAAGGTAGGAACTTCTTGGGAGCGAAAATGTGGCCGAAAAAACTGCATCGGAGCAGGGTTCTGGTGGATTGGTGGTCTGCATACCACCTTGAGTTGGCTGGAGTACCACTAGTGGTTCATGTACCACCAGTCATGAACAACTGATTTCGAAGCTTTAGGGTGCATGAGGGATTTTACTATGCATTGCCCACATAGGCTGCAATCCTATGCAGCTTTAGACATAATGCATACATAACACTTACCAAAGATATATCTCCTGACGTGGTAAATGAGGTGGATCACAGCCATATGTGTTTATTGTTCTTAACAACACATTGTTAATGAGTAATTTTTTAAAAAAAAATATTCTAAGATTGTTTCCCCTCCTCTTTCACTTTAAGATGTCTCATCTCATGATATATTGTTCATAGTTTAAGACTTCCTTAGTCTTTTTCGGTATTATTGCATTCACTACACAGTCATATAAAGAAGACAGCCGTACTTTAAGAAACTACAGTAGAGGCATAATCTTTTGATAGTCTCAGCAGGATAAACCACAGCTGCAGAAACTGCTCAGGGAGATGTCAGGTGGTTTTAATACAAAGGATCAGAATGCCAAAAGACAAGGGATCCCTTGCATCCAAGGCATGGATTCCTGAGGTGGAAAGCAGGTGACTCAACATACCTCCTAGACGTCAGTGGAGGATTTGCAAGCAATGAGTACTGGGGAGAGGTACTGGTACTGGTACTGGGAAGAGGGAGGTCTTGGGAGTTTACCTCACTCTTGACGGAGCGTGTGGTGTGCTTGGTGCGAGCCACTTCCCTCCTTAATCAGGAATGTTTTCCAGGCTCCAGTCAGAGGTTGGGGCATGCTTGACATGAGCCACCACCACCACCCTTGATCAGGGACTGCCATTTTCCTCAGGGACTCCCCATTACCTTTGGCTCCGGAAGGACACGCCTAGCTTGAGTCACCCCTCACCTGGAGGACCTGCCCCTTTAGCTTCTGCTCTGATGGGGCTCACAACATGCTTGAGGAGCCAACCTTTATCCGAGAACCTCCTGCTGCTGGCCGAGTTGCCCTGGGCTTTTGCTGCTGCTTCTTTGTTCCATACAAAGCGGTAGCACAAGTGCTTATTAGCACTTGCCAAGTACACAATGCTACTGTAGTTCTGTTTGTCATTGCAGTAATTCGTACCTTCAGTACAGAATCTGAAAACAAATTGAATGAATAACACCATAAAATTGCCTGCACAAAGACCGCTATACACGGCAAACATTATTCAGAATAATCTCACAACATCAGCAAGACATGAAAAATTAAGCATCCAATATAACCTGCATGTTATTGCCTGGTGAAGAATTCAAGATTTCCTCTCTCTCTCTCTCTCTCTCTCTCTCTCTCTCTCTCTCTCTCTCTCTCTCTTGTTCTCTCTCCCTCTTTCTCCTCAGCCTAAATTTGTGGCAGATTACTTGGCAGATGAGCCACACATCATCTGGTTTTCTGAAGAAGGTACATTCTTCTCATGATATAAGTCTCTACTGGGATATCCCATTTGAATACAGATTTGCTTGATGCTCATTGTGGGCGAGACAGGTAATATTTTAACTGCAATGAGGCCAGTCACCACATTCAGTGCAAATGTACATCCTGGGGTGAGTTCTGCAAGTTTTAGAAGTGCCATCAATTTGATCACTATGGAAGGGTGTTTTTTGTTTGTTTGTTTGTTTGTTTGTTTGTTTGCAAGCACCCACAACGTTGTGATGGATGGATCTCTCCCCCTCCCCCAAGACCCTTTCCTGTTAGACACATTTTACTGTCCTCTTTTTTTTTCTTCTTCTCCTTTTCCCCCCTTTCCCTTCCTGTTATGTCCTCAAATTAAAATAAAGGACAATATAGACTCTGATACTAAGCAACATTACTACCAGTTACATATGCAAACTTTAATGGATGCCAGTGTGCAAGGTGAGCTATTTTCCCCAGAACAGCAAAGACACTACTTCGCATAGGTCATGTTTCTAATGGACTAGTCAAGCCTCAAATTCTTGTGTAGGTGATCTCCCCCCCACACACACACAGTCAGCTACCGTGTGGCGGGGGGGCAGGACGCTGGGAGGGAGTGACACAGTGGGAAGGGGTGACATGCCAAGGGTGACGTGGCCGATGTCGCGTGCCGCGTCGCCCCCTGAACCACTCGCTGTCACCCCCCCACTGCCGCCACATCACCCCCTGCTGCTGCCCGGTCTGAGCCGGGAGAGGGTGATGACACGTCTTCCTCTGCCGGCGGCTCAGCCCCTTCTGATTAGGCCAACAGCTGCGTTCTTTGCACATGCGAACAATGCCGCTGAGGACAAGAGGCTTCAAGTGGCGTTGTGCGCATGCGCGAAGAACGCAGCTGTTGGCCTAGTCAGAAGCGGCTGAGCCGCCGGTCGAGGAAGACGTGTCATCACCCTCTCCTGGCTTGTACCAGGCGGAAGCAGGGGGTGACACAGCAGCCCAGTGGGTGACGCAGCGACACTGGGGGGTGACGCAGGGCGAGGGGGTGAGGGGAGGGTGATGATGTGTCTGCAGCGGGGGGGTGACACGCCGACCTCCCGCCGGGGTGGTGGTGATGCGCTACCCAGTGACGCCGCTGCACACAGTCACACATCATGGGAGGAAGATAATCTCGTTTTGTGTCTCCACTGAGTACAACTTTGTAATCCTTTCTCTGCATCTCCTGCCTGTATTTACATTTTGTATTTGCCCTTAGTGAATCCACCCTTTCAGTAATCTCTGTATTTTGTTTCAAAACATCTGCATTTTACCTGTTATATTGTACACACATTTTGCTCGCGGACTATGTAAACCTCATTTCCAGATGCAGCCACACATGCATGCACCACTGCTTGGCGACCATTGTGCATCTACATTTTAGCTGACACTGCTAAGCCTTTGAAGCAACCCTATTTAAAGTGTCGTATGGAGGTTTCCATGGCTTTTTTTCGAATTGTAAAGAGGACGGACATATGGGATTTCCAACCCTATTTACTTACACCCTGATTAGAAAGAATTTCCTTGCCATTCATGCACCAAGTTATACATTTGAACATTAAAACATAGCATCCCAAGCCCTTCTTATCACCCTGCTATCCCCACTAATTAGTCCCTCCACCAGTTCTGCACATAGCAGTAGACCCCCCCCCCCAATCCTCAAGTTGTAAGGGATTTGACCAGCATGTTTTCACTTTACCCTGGTACAACACTCCAGGGATGTGCAGGCAGGAGAGGCAGAACTGCCCATCATATTCCATGGAAAATAGCCACAGCCTCATGACCGCATATGCGCAATCACAGGGGAGGCTGCAGCTATTTTTCAGTATAGAGGAACTGGTGGGCCTTCAGCTGTTCTTGGCCAAACAATTATCTAATCTTAGAAGCTCTAAGAAGGCAAATAGAAGGGGCAGAAATGGAAGCAGTAACAGATTTTACTTTTCTGGGCTCCAAGATCACTGCAGACGGAGACAGCAGCCATGAAATTAAAAGACGCTTACTCCTTGGAAGGAAAGCTATGGCAAACTTAGACAGCATAATAAAAAGCAGAGATATCACCATGCCAACAAAAGTTCGCATAGTCAGGGCAATGGTGTTCCCAGTAGCAATGTATGGTTGCGAGAGTTGGACCATAAGGAAGGCTGAGCGCCGAAGAATAGATGCTTTCGAACTGTGGTGCTGGAGAAGACTCCTGAGAGTCCCTTGGCCTGCTAGGAGATCAAATCAGTCAATCCTAAATGAAATCAACCCTGACTGTTCCCTGGAAGGACAGATACTAATGCTGAAGCTCAAATATTTTGGCCACCTAATGCGAAGAGAGGACTCTCTGGAGAAGACTCTGATGCTGGGAAAAATTGAAGGCAAAAGGAGAAGGGGAAGGCCAAGGATGAGATGGTTAGACAGCATCACCGATGCAACGAACATGAAAATGAGTGAACTCAGGAAGATAGTGGAGGACAGGAAGGCCTGGCGGGATATGGTTCATGGGATCACGAAGGGTCGGACACGACTTAATGACTGAACAACAACAGAAGCTCTAAACAGACTTGACAGATAAGAGGTAAGACTTTCATGGCCAGCGATAATTAAAAATGATAAAATGTGTATACATGGTTTTGAAGCCATGACTTAGATTTGTTTATTACATTAAAGGATGTTGCGAAATGTAATAGGATTAAAAATCAAGAGACGACGTTTCGATCATCTTTTGAAGATCATCATCGGGTTTAGAGCATAACTGACAGTTGTGGAATGTTGGCTTATAATGGAATCAAGCCCCAGTTCAAAAGGACGCGTGTGCCGATCAGCTGGAGGATAAGCCAGGAAAAGTTTATGCTGGAATGAGACAACAAATGCTAAAAAACTAGAAAGCAACAGAATAATTAGATCATTAACAATGCTGCAAAGGCATTAAGGTACTAAGAAATGCAAAAACATGAGGGGAGTCTCCTCAATGTCATCACACCTGGAAGCATATCAGTGATCACTGTCGCTGCTATGCTCTATAGCCCCGCACCCCATGCTCTTTGTCAGCAACAGCAAACACTCTTCGCAGGTAGAGAGCCTACCTTGATTAGGGATGCTGAATGTCCAGCATCCACAATTGTGGTGGGTGGGCTACCGAACATGTTGATGGTGGGAGCGGGGCTGGTTGGCGCAGTCATAGCTGTGATGAAACTGTGGAAGCTCCTCTCAGTTTCATAACGTCTGAATACAGCTAGAGTTATTGAGTGACGGACATGCCTGTGTGAACTTGCTGTTTGAGGTGGACCTTCCGCTCCCTAGAAGTCAATACAGCAATTCGCTCTCACTGCATCAACCAACATCAAACAACAGATGCCTGAGTTCTTCATAGCCTATGAGCAGTGTTTCCCAAACTTTTTTGACCTGCGGCTCCTTTGACCATTGGTGACCATTGGCCGTGGCTTCCCATTACAATATGTTGATGCCTGCCAATTGGCATTGCTCTGTTTTCCTGAGAGGATTCCATGGCACTCCGCAGCTCCCCTGGCTAGTTTCTGCGGCTCCCCTGGGAGCCACGCCTCCCAGTTTGGGAACCACTGGCCTATGAGGAACAAAAGGTTTGTTAATTGCTGCTTCAGAATTTAGTAGTCTTAATTCATCATGCTCCCATGGGAGCCAAATTCCCTGGCACTGTTGAACTAATTGGCAAGGAACTTCTTTGTGACCACAACTGATTCTGAGGACGGGCTTCTCGCAACGTTTTCCAAGCGGTTCAGCTCTGTAGGCCACAGCAGTTGCTATATTCTCATGCCATCGTAACTTAGAAACTGCTTTCCCCAAAGCTGTTGGAAACAGTTCAAGCTCGTTGCATTGTCCTTTGCCTCAGAATGTTGAGACCCACAATGGGGTAGAACAAACAACAGAACGAACGGCATTGGCCTGGAAATCCAAAGAGTACATAGTTAATAGTTTCTCAGACTTCGTCTAGTAAACCATACTTTGTTGAGTCAGGTCACCAGGAGACAGCTTCCTAGGTTATAGCTGTTTCTCTTAAGGCCAAACTAGATGTGTCACAACAGATACCGAGAGTATGTCCTGACAGCTTTTGTTTTTGCTGTAATGCAGCTATGGTGTGTGTGTGTGTGTGTGTGTGTGTGTGTGTGTGTGTGTAGGCTATGTTCTCAATCAAAATCCCTGTAGGGAGAAAAACAGGTGGGGAACATTTTTGACCAGGAAAATGTCCTGCAGGGAAAGCATTAAGGCTCTGTCCCCATGATGCTGTTCAAATCAGATTTGAAATCTTCCTTCCCACCCCCAGAGCTGCATTGAAGTCAAAACAAAAATGGTTGGAAGATACTCCCAAGTGCCTCCCACTACATTATGCCTACCTTGACTTTCACCACATGCTAGATGCCTGGCTAAGCATGAATACATTACTGTAATCATGGTTTCTTGGGTCTCAGCCGTAGCTAAGAAAGGCTTGAAATATCAATTTTGTATCTAATAGCAAGCACTGTAATTTGTGACTGTATCCTTTATGAATTCCAATGAAATTGGGTGGAAATGTTTTGAAGGCTCTATACTGTTCATGCCATGAGACTGGCTTTGGACATTTATAACTGGGCCACGGGATGTGTGAGTCTTTGCTGGTAAGTGATGGAAGGAACACACGTTACGGCCCAATCCTAACTAAATTCCCATGTGGAGATGCAGCAGTGTCAGCGTGAGCTAAGCTGCATTCCACAGGGGAATTTTGGCTGCTGGAGGTCTCCTTGGGGTTAGGGGACATTTGTACCCTTCCGTGGGGTAAGTCTCAGCAGGTCAACTTGGACCTGCACAAGCTCTATAGCTGTAGCAATCCTTAGTTTCACAATCCTAAACAGCAGGCGTAGATCCGAGGAGTCCCATGGGAGTAGTGGAGGCTTTCCCCAGGGTAAGCAAACTTTCACTTAAGGAGACCTTTCCAATCACCCCCCTCCCGCGGATACAGCACAGGCTACATTGGAGCAGCTGCATCAGCAGAGAGGGATTTGGGTAGGACTGGGCTGCTCGTGAGTTAAATGGCAGAGGCGGGATTTGAACTAGGAAAGTCTTGATTTGCTTCTCAGTCTATTAGGCTGCAATCCTCTGCAAGCTCCTAGGACTAAACCCCATTGAGTTCAGTGGGACTCACTTCTAAGTAAACATGTTTACAGCCCAATCCTAACATAAAGATTCACCAGGCAGCCGAGGGCCGCCCGCCGGATCCTGAGGTTCCCGAGCTCCGCTGCGGGCAGGCAGCCCGCGGTGGAAAGTCTACTCGGGGGACGCTCGTCCCCTTCCCTGGGTGTAACTGCGGCTGGGGCCAATCAACCTCCTCGGATTTCCGCCAGCTATTTTGCTGGCGGAAGTCGGAGGAGGACGTGTAATGGCTCAGCCGATCGGCGCGGGTCAGGATTTGGCCAAGGCCAATCCACGCCCCCTCCCTGATCGGATGGACCTATCGGCCCCTGCCGTTTACTCCTGAACTGCCCCTCTCCCTGGATCTGGTGGTGGGCGGGAGACGGTCCGGGCGGCGAAGGAGGGCAGGCCGGCCTTGCACCGGCCTTCCCTGTTCTCGAGTCATCGTGAAAGTGCTTTACAGCACTTTTGCAATGTCTTCGGCCGACAGAACGCTCATTCCATCAGCCAAATTTAGAATAGGATTGCGCCCACAGGATTGTTGGTGGAGAGCAACACCGGTTCATCAGCTAGAAAGATAAATCTCAACAAGAAGTACAAATATGTACAACCAATTGAAAACTAGTTTTGTTTTGATAGCCATGCTATGTCTTCTTCTACAAAGATAAAAAGGTAATTACCCAATCGTTTAATACAGGGAAGAAAACAACCCCCAATACTGAACCATTTTCCATGCCACCTTTGAAAGCAAACCAATGTTTGATCCTTCTGAAACGGTTCCCAGTGATTGATACAGGGTGTTTAAAAAGAGCTGGCAACATATCTAGTAATTACACTGTTCAGACATCCAGATTGTATTACCTCAAATTGCCTGGAATGATGTCAATTTATCAACCACCTTGGAAGGAGTTCACCCTAGTTATCACCTCTCTCTGTTAGGCTCCTTTATCTAATAGAATAGGGACCAGAGGGGATTTATACCTCATCCTCTTATGATTCTGCTTGACCAACAGGGGGAAAAAAAGACTTATTTCTTATTGCCTTGTTTTTTTTTTATCATCTCGCACTCACAAGCACACACGCACGAATTCTGTGCAGTGAAGAGAGAGGATATATAATGTAATTTGAAAGCCCAAGATAGTTTTAAGCAACAGGGTTTCAGCAGAGCAACAGTAATCATGTCTGCTTAGTGAGCTAAAACATACCCTGTTTGTATTCCAGACGGAGGATTTCAATTATGCTTCTTTAAGACCAAAAGATTAAAAAGCATAAAGATTCATTTCCTAGGGCACTATATCAGGGAACACTTAATGAAACCCAAAAATGAATAACATTTTCCTGGTATTTGTTCTGTTACTGCCAACAGTCCAGAGATTTGTGCTGAATTATTGTAGTGAGGTGGACAGGATTAGGTTGTAGACAAAGCGTCAAAGGTAAACCACTGAATACCTTAACTGAGAAGCCAAAACCTTTGAAAGACTAGTTAGCAGGATAATACATTTGTGTGTGTGTGTGTGTGTGCGTGCGTGCGTGCGTGCGTGCGTGTGTGTGTTTTAATGATAACCTGGTTTGCAAAGGTTCCCTACTGTGGCAGACCTGTGGGTGTCTTTTTTGCAATAGTGTATGAGTTTGATTGATTGATTGATTGATTGATTGTACATTCTACGAAAGAGTTTATAAGAATAATTTCCTGTATTTTTAGAAGAACCAAGACATTTGTGTGTATGGGGGTGGATAAGGTAGATGAGATACAGGTGGGCCCCCATATCCACTGATTAGCTATCCACGGTTTCAGTTATCCACGGATCGTGGGGACCCCCCAGGCTTTTACTTTTTTCCCAGTAAGCTTCGTTTCTTCCTTAAAGAAACAGGAGAAGCAACCTCTAGCGCTTATTACAGGCAAGTAGAATGGGACTAAGTACTAGAGAGGCTCTGCAAGGTTAACAGAAACCTTGCAGAGCCTCTCTAGGACTTAGTCTCGTTCTCCGTGCCTGCAATGGAGGCTGCTTCTCTGTTTGTTTTAAGGAAGAAACAAAGCTTGCTGAAAGAAAAATAAGAGCTGGGGGGGGGCAAGCATGCCTGCCTGCAGGGGAGGCAGGGTGGTTGGGTCCCTCAGGAAACCATGGAGGGGGTGTTCGCTCATCCACGGTTTCAAGTATCCACGGAGGGGCCTGGAACATATCCCCAGCGGATATGGGGGCCCACCTGTAATTATTGAATTTAAGCCTTGCCTTTGCTGGATCAAGTACAAATCCAGACCATCAGTCCAATAAGTTTAATATTATCAACACCAACTGACAGTGGCTCTCTAGGGCAGTGGTTCCCAACGTTTTTAGCACTGGGACCCCCTTTTGTAGAATGACAAGGAACCCCCTAAGACCTAGGTCCGGAAGTGATGTCAGTAAGCAGGAAGTGATGTCATTGTTTTGAATAAATTACACTGTTTAATAAATCACATTTTAAAAATAAACCACATTTTTAAAGTTGTACTCATAAGCAGCCCCATTTTTGGGGGTGAGAGGGGTGAGCTAATAGTACAATCCAATGCACATCTACTCAGAAGTAAGTTCCATTATGTTCAATGGGACTTACTCACAGGAAAGTGTTGATAGGGTTGTAAGAGATTGTAAGGGCAAGCAGAAAGTAACACAAGATGAGCATTTCTTTCTTTGGTGGCCATCCAGCCGACATCACGTGACCCACCATAAACTGCTTCGCAACCCCCTTGGGGTCATAACTCCCAGGCTGGGAACCACTGCTCTAGGGTTTCAGCCTGGAATCTTTCTCTGTGTTACCTGAAGTTGCCAGTGATTAACTGGGGGATCTTCTGCATGCACAGCATGTGTGCTACCATTGGGCTAGTGTCCATCCTAGTCCAGCCTTCTTTTTCAAACAGAAACTAACCAGATTCTTCTGAGCACTCACAAACAAGCCATGAAGTTGATGGATCTCCCCAGTTGCCTCTGTTCATGGAGTTTTCATTTATCTGTCATACTTAATAGCCATTGATCAATCTATCCTGCATGGACTATTATTTACAGTGCTTATTGTATATTTTCTACATAAGAGATTTTCACACGTAGAAGGACCATGGACACCATTCCATGTGGCACTATATGTCAAAGCTTCTCAAAATGTGGAGAAGGGTTGATATAACTTTCATCCTTACCTGAATTCTTCAAGGTAAGCAAGCACAATCAAGGGTTTACAGCACCTTGGGGCATTCAAGATGTTCCATACATTATTGGCAAGAATGGATAAGCATTTAAACTTCCAGGCCAACATCGAACTGTAGCAGTTCACAGTCCTGAGAAATGTCTAATGGAAGTGGTTAAAATTGCACATGATGGGGAAAATCATGTGGTCTGGGTGGAATTTTGAGAGGTTGACAATGATCTGTCAAGCAACTTCTGAAAGTTGTCTTGGGGAATTAGCAGCACAATCCTATCCAACTTACACCACCAGTGTAACCCAGTGGTGCAGCGAGAACGGGAGGTCCCAGAATGGAAAGGGGATTCAAATCCCCTTTGAATCCCCCTTTGGAGAGGATTTGAATCCCCTTTCTGTTCTGGGGCCTCCCGTTCTCGCTGCACTGCTGGGTTACACTGGTGGTGTAAATTGGATAGGATTGTGCTGTTAATTATGTAAAGGCAAGCTTTATTCTCCTGCTCATGTTCCCGTGAGGGCCAGGAAGGACAATGCAACTCTGTGCACTCATTGACATCCATGACGGCAGGTACGCTGTGGCTTGGGGAATGAGTCCATCCCGAAATTCCCAGAGTCTGGCATCCAGGTGACCATTATGAAATGAGCAGGGAGGAGGACACTCAGTTCTCCAGTCCAGGCTTTGCTTCCTTATGCTATAGCTGTGATATTTTGGATTTGGGAGGTGGGAGTGGCACCTGCCTCCTACTTCCTTTCCCATTATGCTGAGAGATGCTTCATTAGTCATCTGAGGATTAGTTGCACGATATGCACAAACATGTACATAACTGCCTTACATTTTTTTTAATTTTTTTTCTGGAGGAGGCAATTGCTGGTTGAAGGGTCTTTTTTGCCCAAATGCCATTTTCCCATTTTAAGCTTACCACCAAGTGCTATGTAGCATTTCATATAGCAATGGGGAGATTTCCCTCTGCTCAATTTGCTCAATATTTACAAGTGCATGGAAGCTTGGAAAGTGCTTCTCTTGCTCTTTCTGAAAATGGTGTAAAAATTATTTTGATTTACTGTGTTTTGTTCTGAGTACCATCATTCAAGAAAGTAAATGAGAAATGGCAAAAAAGATTTTTTTTGGGGGGGGGGAAGCTACAAAGGTAAGTGATCTAGGAGTCGATTCCTATGAGGATGAACTAAAAGAACTTAGTTTAGAGACATGAGAAAGAATAAAATCTCAAAAAAGAAGACTCAGGAAGTGGCCAGGGGAAACTGCTTGGATGTTTAACAATGATCCTGGATGATAATCTAACAGCACAATCTTATCTCCCATTTTAGGACAGCAGGAGTGCGCTTCCACAGGCCAGTCCGAGCTGCCGCCGCCACCGCAGAACAGCAGCATTGAAGCTGCACTGCTGTGACCACCAGACTGGGTCAGTGCTGGTAAGGGGTATTTTGTAGGAGGGCAAGGGGAATTTCTGGGCAGATCATGGGATGGCAGTAGGCAGAGAGTGGGCTGGAGGAGGTGGATCTCAGCTGGAAACTCATGTGCTAGATCCTATTCCCCTCATTTTTGCCCACCTCGCCTCAGTCTCCTCAGATGTCATACTTAACTCTACACCAACTCTATAGCTGGTGTAGGTCCAAGTACGCATACTTAACTCTACACCAACTCTATAGCTGGCATAGGTCCAACTCTTAGAGTCTACATAACTCTATAGCTGGCGTAGGTCCAAGTAGTTCACTTACATCAAGAAGGTGTCATGGTCAACCCCCCCCCCACAGACACACACCAGTGGGTGCAGCTTGTACCTCCATGGCATGGCTGAATTGGCTAAAATGGTAGGGGATAGAATTGGGCATAAGTGTCTTGCCTAGGGGTAGGGTCATGGATCAGATCTGCACAACTTGTGATTCACCAAGCCAAATACTGCCTACATGCCATGTACGGCAGTTCTTCAAGGACTTGATAAACTTCTTGTTTTTGCTGACAATGTTTCCTCTAAGTTCCCCCCCCACACACACACACACACACTGTGCAGAACAGTTGATGACCTGAGCAGTATCTAACCACTCTAATTTTAAAATGGGAAATGGCCAGTCTGACTCCTAGGCAGTGAGTGAGATACTGCTCATGCATCACATGAACTCAGACAGAAGTGGCATCAGCAGCGATTGGCCACATTGGGCCTGGCCAATGGCCCATGCCCATCAGAGGGCTACTTGGCCATGCTGACCACTAAACCGCCACACCATTGGCAGTGGTGGCCTCCAATGCACTATTGGGAATGGACAAAGCAACCTGGCACCAGCACTCAACTCAGAATACCAAAATATTTGGAGAAGCAAATTTACAATATGGAAACCTAAAACTTACCTTCCCCCCTGTTTTTTTTAAAGTTGCTTATTGATTCAGATCTAGCTTAAATGAGTAATTGAATAGTATATACAGAATTTTGGTAAGAGAGAGGACAGGGGAAAGACAGTAGATTTTTTTAAAAAACCAAAATACTCAGCAATTTCCCTGCTGTTAAGAATACCACCAGCAGCGAGGCCCGCTACCAGCTCAAAAGTAGTCCAGGAAGAACTAAAAAAGGAAACATCGAGAAAGCAACATCATGGTGACACAGAGAGAGAGAGAGAGAGAGAGAGAGAGAGAGAGAGAGAGAGAGAGAGAGAGAGATTTTATGCAGTGGAATCTGGAAACTTCTAAGAACTTCTCCCCCTTGCCTCATCAATAATTTTCAAATGTCCTTTTCAATAAAAGATGTGTGCCTGATGGATGGAAGAGCCATGCCAATTTTTTATTTATTTTTTAAATCTTGGACCGGACTCGTTGGCAGTGATACGGAGGAAAAAAACACACGAAACAAACATGAGAATTCCCCTGTTGGAAAAACAGTAACTATTCCAGCATGTAATCTCTAAATATTTTATACTTAGAGTGCCTTTTTCATTAAGAATACACTCTTATTTTCTGACATGGGGAAAATGGATCAGTATCATCACTCTCAAAATTCTGTTTAAATGTAGATTTTGAGTGGCTGCCAGGGCTGGATAAAAACCCTTGCAGAACAATCACGATCAAAATCAATAGAGCTCTTTCCAGGGAGGTGTATTTCTCATGTCATGTCTGCTCTGCTCACATTTCAGGGTAGGACATTTTCACAGGTTTCTCCCTTCCTTGTCTTATGAAAGCAAAGTTGAGGACCCAAATATTAGAAGCAGCATACAGAGAGCATCCTTACTGAAATGCCTGGCTATATAAATATCAACACTTCACAAATTACAAACCATTGCAGTAGTGAAGGTACACCGAAAGCAGTCCTTTGTGATTAAGGACATAAAAAAGGGAAAAATAGTATACGTATTTTAGGGCTGCCAATTAAAATGTTTAAGTGGTTACAAGACCACTGATTAAATGATCAATTGATGATTAATCAATCAGGTCATTGACTAGTTTGTTAGATTCAAAGAAGTCTGCAACTTAACAAAACCTCAACATAGATACTTTTTGGGAATAGTGAATGAAATGTAGAATCCCTTGCAATTTAATGAACAAAAGCAATCAGTCATTTGTATAAGGAAAAACCACCTGTATTTTACTGATCATTACTGATTAATGACCAAGTTTGAGTTGATTCATCTACTGATTTAGCTCTAAGTCCTAATTAAATTCTTACATCCGGAAACCATTGAGGACTGTAAAAGACAGGAGTACTTTTTGTTGTCGATGCCACTGAAAGTTATCTGAGCATACCTCAGAGGTTGAAGCTGGCAACACTATAATGTTTGCCTCCAACAGTCGCCAAACATTATAACTCAAAAATTATTTCCCAGCAGCTCTGCACTTGTGCCAGAATTGCCTGGACGCTCTGCCAGCCCAGGTAAGGTAGCGGAAGGGACGGTTTGTAGGCAGTTTGTGGGCAGGTTTGGGGTGGGGGGTAGGGGATGGGAATCGGGCTAGAGGGGGAAACTTAGTGGCAAAGGTCCATGCCCAATCATATCCTCGATTTTCCAAGCTCTCCCGCCCCCTTCCTCTCCGAGGACTTATGTCAGCAAAATAGCTGGAATGGGTCTGAGGAGACCCATAGGCAATTAGGTGGCCTACTGGCACTACCTAAGTTTTTAAAAAAAACATTTACTTACCTCTCACTGGCTGTCGGATCGCTCCACCCTTCCCACCATAGCATGCAGCACAAACTCTGTTGGTACAGCTGCATGCTATAGAATGGCAGGGGATCGAGCTGTTAATTTCACTCAACATTTCTATAGTTCAAGTATGAATTAAAGTCATCATGGCCAACGATAACAGAGATCGAATGAGGAGTAACAACGGGATTAGTAGCCAGGCTTAGGAGGGAAGAAGCCTTTATTGTTAAAATCACATTAAAACAGTAAACATTGGCTTCAAAGGTCGACGTTTCGTCCGATTTCCTCAGACTTTTTCAAGAAAGGGGGCAAAGAGGCTGCGAAGGTGTTAACTGAGCTGTAACACGAGTGTAACACTAAAAGACTGTAACACGAGTGACACGAGTCTGCTGTTTTCTTTTGATGTTCTTTTACAAGATTTAGGATATACGGGTAAAGATGCCATGTTAACAGTACAAGCCTGAATAGAAATAGTATCCAACGCCGATCGTGGGTTTCCGATTCTGGCAGCCAAGAGTGGGAAAAAATACAATTAAAATCCAAGGCACACGTAGTGAAGTCCTGACGTTTCGTTCTGACGCTCGGAACTTTTTCAAAGGCACAGTCCCAAAGGATAGAAGATGAAATTACCACAGTCCCAACGCTTCTTGATTTAAAAGGAAAAAAGAGCGGGAAAGCGCACAGTCAATTAACAGTGGAACTCTCGTAAAACCGGAAACAATGGTAGCGCTGTCCGTCAATTACCTAATTAAGTCTTGATCACTTTCCCCTTTCTCCGTTTCCTGCTGGAATACTCTGTGTATAATTGGTAACCATATTTTATTCACAAAAGATAAGTCCTGTTGCCTTTTGATGTTTGTTACAATGGCTGCTTTGCTCAGTTAACACCTTTGTACGTTCTAGTGCGCATGCGGAAGTAGTCCTACTACTGTCCTACTCTTTTAGAATGCATGTGGTAACCCTCAGCATTATAGATAAGAGAATTCAGGTGATGAAGATTCCAGAACAAAGCAAGCTTCATGCTTCTGGCTTTCAGTGACTTCACTAGCACTTAGTGAGTAGTTTCCTTGCCCTCTCTGGCAATATTTATGTTCCAGGAGTCTGAAGGCTGCCGTGCGAATGCTGTAAATTAAAACAACAAACGAAAAAGCAACCTACCTGTCTACAAGATTCACACATTGCAAGGTGTGTGGAGGGAGAGTGGAATACAGAGCATGCTATCATTGCCTCAGCCTTTTGCAGGTTGCAGTTGATCTGTAACAGCAGGTGCCTTTCAGAACAATGTTTTTGGTGCTTGTAAAGGCAGAATGTCCAAAGCGGCATCCTTTTTATTTAGGAAAAGGCCATTGTCTCTTTTGATGCTCATCCACCAGGGGAGAGCTCTGCCGAAAAGCTGAGATGGATTAAATGGAACAAAAGACTGAAGAAACAAGGCTGTGCTAAGGACTGGTGGACATTATAGGTCAATGGTGACATCTAAATTTAGACATAGTTTCCAACAGTGCTTGGCAGTTGCCTGGTCTTGGTGTGCTTTATTTTATTGACATGTTTCTGCGTTTGTCTAAGAGGCCAGATGTGCGCAATAAAGAAATAAGCAAACATATAGATTCATAATTAACGACCCAATCCTAACTACCCCCCCCCACTGATAATGTGGCTGCACCAAAGGATGTATCCTCTGTGTGTGGTGTGCGGGGGAGTCATGTAGGTCTCCTTGAGGTAAAGGAACTTTTGTTTCCTTACCCTGGAGCAAACCTTCTCTGCCGTAATTGGTCTCCTTCGATCTGTGACAGCTATTTTGCTGGTGCAAGTCTGAGGAGAGTAAGGGAGAGGTAAGTGGACAGGGAACAGGGTTAGGATCTTCTAGAGCATGCTGGTGCTGCCGAGATCCACCCCTCCCTCTCCCGTTCGGCCTCCTGCCTACCCCCTCCCCTCCCAGAAGCTCCCCTATTCCCATTCCCAGAGGCGTCGCTCCGGTAGGGGCGGGACCATAAGTTTCGCACTGTCCTAGTCCCATTTACCAAGCCGGCAGGAGGCGGCCCCGCCCCCTCACTGTCGGAGCCATTCCCGAGTGGAGAACACAGCAGGCAAGAGACTCCCTGCCTGCTGCTTTCTCCCCACGGGAATAGCTCCGACAGTGAGGGGGCGGGGTCGCCTCCTGCTGGCTTGGTAAACGTGACTAGGACAGTGCGAAACTTACGGTCCCGCCCCTGCCAGAGCGACGCCTCTGCCCATTCCTCCTACCCCCTGATGCTCTCGGCCCCTGCTTCCGGCTTACTTTCACTGCCAGAGGTAGCCAGCACTAACAGCAGACCTCCAGCACTGCCGCCGTTGTTTTTAGCAGCGGATTCAAAATGGCCTCAAACTGTATTCTGCTGTTGTAAAGGGCAGCCCAGTCCTAGTTAGGATTGGGCTTCCCATCTGTCTTTTCCATAAGCAAATGTAATGGGGGAGGGGGAATCCAACAACATAAGATCTACGGGATACGTTTAAATCGAGCCATGTCAATACATGTATGAAGAATTAAATGTAGAAGTGTTGATATGCAATGAGGCTCCCTACAGAAAGAAAACTCTAGAAAGTAGTGATTTGTAAGTAAATGGTAAACATAGTTTACTTGAGTTGAAAAATGAGTATGAGTTGGCTGCTTTATGAGATCTATTACAAAGTTGTCTCAAATTAACCCACCTCTGTGTATTGCACAGTTGCCTGCAGTGGCACCACTAGGGCGCATTGTAGTTGCATCAGAGCTGGAAAGTTAAGCTGGAACTACACTACACGCGTTGAGGAGATTCTGACAGCATTTCGGAAGCAAGCGGAGCATCTGCGACCTCCCGATTCCCGGCGCGTACCTCAAGCTGGAAACCCATCTTTTGAGGGGGCGGGTTTGCAGAGCTAGGGGGCAGGTTTGCGGAGCTACTGCAGCCTACCAATCGGAGGAGAGGGGGAGGAGAGTGGTTGCATGCCAATCAGAACTACCTCCAATCACCGTGGAGGTTATATTCCAAGGCTTATTCGGCCAATCGGAGCGAGCTTGTGTTTAACCAATCACAGCTGCGCTTTCTTAAGAAGGCGGGACAGCAGGAGGGACAACAGGCGGGAAGACACTCCTTCCGAGCATCTCTGCACGCGGAGGCAGAGGCAGGGGCAGAGGCCTCCGCGTGTAGTGTAGTTCCAGCCTTAGATAGGACGCAGTTTGACAAGAAGTTATCATCTCTAGTGTCAACTGCTAGTGCAGGGAAAGGACTTTGTTGCTCTCACAAACCACACACATAAACATCCCAAGTAGTTGTGAGAGCCAAGATCTATCACCTTTCAGTGATGTGGTGACCAGGTGCAAAGGCTGGTTTGCACCACAGTGGGGCTAGTGAGAGCCAGGCTCCTTCCCTGAACCAGTTCCTCTAGCCGTGTGTGTGTGTGGTGTGTGTGTGTGTGTGTGTGTGTGTGTGTGTGTGTGTGTGTGTGTGTGTGTGTGTGTGTGTCTAAGTTTTCTGGGAAATAAGTGCCAAGGCACTCAGATAATTGGTGACAGTTAGGCCCTTAAATTTCATAAATTTTAAATTGCATTTCATTAACATTTAACTCATCAAAAAATTGAAAACATTTTGGGCAATTTGCAATCCCTGGCATCTCCAGGTAGGGCGGGGAAACAGCCTTTTCTGAAATACGGATTGCTGCTACCAGTGTAGACAATACTGAGCCAAATGGACCAAGGGCCTGACTCGGCAGTCGTATGTTCAAGAACATTAGAACTGCCCTGATGAATCAAAGCCCAGGTCTGTCTATTCCAACGTTCTTGGAAATGCACAAACAAGGCATCCAATCTCTCCTTATTGATCCAATTCCAATCCCAGCATCTCATATTCAGTGTTATATTGGTTACCGTGTCAGATTAACCACAATCCTAGGCTTGTCTACTCAGAAGTAAGTCCCATTGTGTTAAATGGAACTTACTCCCAGGAAAGTGTGTATAGGATTGCAACCCGGGATTGGGAAGATTTGGGTTCAAATCCTCACTCAGCCATGAAACTCACTAGGTGACATTGGGCACCATTTCTTAGCCCACCCTACCTCACAAGAGTGTTGTGAGGATAAAATGTATGCCTGAGGGAGAACCATGGATGCTGCTGTGAGATCCTTGTATAAAAAAACTTATGATAAATCAATATGGACCTCCCATGGAACTGTCACAGCTAATAGCTATTTTTATTGATAGACCCCTTCTCTATGAATCTGTCTTTTTGAATTGATCCTTTTAACAAGCCATGTAAGCTAAGGGGTAAAGTCGCACCGCATTTTGTGGCAGCAAGTTGCCACACATAAACAAAAGCCTGAAACAGGCTGTTGCTAAGCTGTGTGAGAGAAAGCAGAAGGCCATTTGAGAAAAGCCATATTCATTTATTTGTTTTTTTTTAAAATCCTCCTGGGATGCACCTCGCGTCCCGGGAGCGTTTGCCCTGCTCCCAGTGGGGTGCGCCCAGCGACGCTTTCCCCCTCCGTGATTCCGGCCAGCTGATTGGCTGGCCGGGTCACCTGACTCCGGACGCCGGCACGAGGGAGCTGCGCATTATTGCAGCTCCCTCAGTCGGCGTTCGGGAAGCGACTGGAGCGGACGCGTCAGGCGGAGCTCCTTTGAGGTCGGCCTCAGCGTCCACTCCAGCAGGGCTTCCAAGTGGCTAGGCCGCTTTTGTGAACCCGGCCTCGGGTGATTAGCGCCCCGACGGTGAGCTCGGCTTCGCTCCCCAGGGGGCGACCGAGCCGACGAGGGACTCCGAACGCGGTTTCAACGGACTTCTTTGCCAGCGGGGGAGGATCCCCCCCTGGTTCATAGTGATGGGGGCTTAGCCCGGGTGGGCAAGCTCCCCTTCGGCTGGGGGCAGCGAGGACCCCCCTTTACCTTGCAGCCCCCCCCTCGTGGGCCTGTCGTCGTGGGAGCATCAGTTGTGGGGAGTGGGGCATGCAGCCCTCCCCACTGGGTATACTGGTTAAACAAGACACACACACCAATTTTCCCAAAGCTTTCTGAGAGCATTATGGTCAAAAGGAAGCAAAAGCGTGGGGGAAAGGCACCTAAACGGCCTGCCCGCCAGCCAACCCCAGAGCCCTCCTCTTCGAATGAGGATGAGGCAGTGACCAGATACAATGCAGTAATTGCGCATCTGGAAGCATTAGAGAGGGAAAAGGCGGAGAGAGTGGCTGGCCGGGGTGATGGGGGTGGCTTGTCTGGGGCATCCGATCCCGCTCGGCGCTCCACCCGTAAAGGGAGGGGGTCGAAAATGATTCTGTCCTCTGCTTCTAGGACTGGGGTCCCCACCCCCCATGTTGCTGGTGTGGCACAGGCACCTCCTGTTACAGTAGCTCCCGCCCCCGCTAGCTCCCGTGGGAGCCTGAGGATCTGCCATTTGACGTGGACTCCGCAGTTTCAGGTGAGGCTTCACCGCTCCCCCCCACCGGTTTGGTAGACGTCTGGGGTAGTTTAGCTGGGTCCGGCGGGGCCACCAATGCAGCCTGGATTGCCCTTTTTGTCGAGTTTACTGACTCGCACGGGCGGTCAAGATGCAGTGGCACAGCCGGCGGCTCCGCCAGCGGATTCCGGGCAAGGGGCCGATACGGCCCCCCCCCCACGGAGGCTGCTGCTCACTCCCCTTGGCCCCCTTGGACGCAGCCCACCGGGACATCCGGTGGGCATCAAGGGTCGACCGGTTGGCCTCTGGCTCTCCCCCCGACTTCGGGATTCTCCCCGGAGCCGGAGGATGACCTGCCGAGAAGGGCCTACGGCGATATGGGCATGCCTCTTGGCTGGCATCTCGCCCTCGCTGTTAAGGAGAAGATATGGCGGGGCAAGTACGTGGACATCTTTAGCCTCTTGCAAAAAGAGCCTGAACCTGTCCAGCGTGTGGGGGAACCGCTAAGGGATCAGGAAGTGATCCGATGGCGCAAGGTGGACCGGAACTGGGCGAACTGGTTGTCGGGGTACTCCATCTACATGGCGGTGGTGCTTCAAATGCACCCCAAGAAGGCCCAGGCCCTCATTAAACATTTAGATACTGTCCACAAGGCTTCCCGCGAGTACGGCGGGGCCGGCTGGTTGGCTCATGATGAGGGCCTGCGCCTGTGCTCAGCTCATGACCCCGCCCTTGACTGGCGTGCTCCCCAATGGGAGATCTGGAATCACACCGTGGTTCCAGGGGGGGCCACCAAGAGTGACCGTTCGGACAGCGGGCAGCCAGTTGTTCGCGCCCAGGGCGGCCAGGCCAAATCGGGCACTGGCAACCAGTGGGTTCAACCCCCGCAGCCCTGTTTTGAATTCAACACGGCCGGGCACTGTGGTAGGCAGGGGTGCTCATTTACGCACGCCTGCGCGCTCTGTGGAGCCAAGCACGCTCTTAAGGGCTGCGCCCGGCTGTCCAGGCAGAGGCCCGGCGGCCAGGGGCAACCTGGTGAGGAAAGGGGCGGGGGCTCCGGTTCGGGTGGTGGCCAGCAGGGAAAAGGGGCCAACGCCGATTAAGCTTGGCCCCTTGCTTCAGATCCTGCAGAACTATCCTGACCGAAGGGCTGCGCAGCTTTTGGCTACTGGCTTCTCCGAAGGTTTTAGAATCCCGTCCCCCCATCCGATGTCCTCATCATGGGCCAAGAACCTCAGATCCGTGACGGGTATGGAGGATATCGTGCGGGCAAAATTGGGTAAAGAGTTGGCAGCGGGGAGAATAGCTGGTCTCTTTGAGACCGTCCCCGTTCCCAACTTGAGGTTGTCCCCGCTTGGCATCATGCCTAAAAAAGCCCAGGGTGAATACAGATTTATTCACCACCTGTCTTTCCCGCACGGTGCCTCTGTCAACGACGGGATACCGGAGGAACTGGCTTCCGTGTAGTACATGTCCTTGGATGAGCTGTTGCGATTTTGTGTGGCTGTGGACGAGGGGCGTTGATGGCTAAGGCGGACATCGAGTCCGCCGTTCGCCTGCTGCCCATCCACCCGGATGACTTTTGTCTGTTGGGCATCCAATTTGAGGGCAAATATTACTTCGATCGGAATCTTCCGATGAGCATATCTCTGTTGTGTTTGCTCTTTGAAGCTTTTTCCACAATGTTGGAACATGTCACCAAGGAGCGAGCGGGGATTTGGTCGGCCGCCCATTACTTGGATGACTTTCTTTTTATGGGAAGAAAGGGGTCTCGGGAATGTCAGGAGCTCCTGGATACGTTTATATCGCTTTGCAAGGAGCTGGGTGTCCCCTTGGCCCAGAACAAACTGGAAGGGCCCACCAATAAGCTGACCTTCCTGGGAGTCGAGTTGGACTCTGAGTTGGAATGGTGTCGTCTACCCGCGGACAAGCTGCGCAGGTTGACGGGGCTGCTCGAGCAGGCCGTTCAGGCGTGCAGACTGTCCCTACGGGAGTTGCAAGTTTTGGTGGGCCATCTGAATTTCGCTTGCCAGGTGGTCGCCCCGGGTCGGGCCTTCCTACGGCGCCTCTGTGATGCCATGGCGGGGGCACGGCAGCCACACTTCAAAATTCGGGTTTCCAGCTCCATGCATGAGGACTTACACATGTGGCTGGCTTTCCTGCAGGGGTTTAATGGGATTTCTTTCTGGCGCGTGGAACGCGTGCTGAACGCCACGCTGGAGGTCCACTCGGACGCAGCTGGGGGTGCTGGTTTTGGTTTGTATTTTAAGGGCCGCTGGTGCGCGGCCCCTTGGCCCCTGGCGTGGGCCGAGAGCCTGCTGGTGCGGGATCTGACCTTCCTAGAATTGTTCCCCATTGTGGTGGCTACACACATATGGGCGGATGAATTCAGGAATGCCACGATTCGTTTCTGGTGTGACAACCAGGCGGTGGTCTTTGTTGTCAACCAGCAAACGTCGCACTCACACTGGGTAATGCGGCTGGTCAGGGACTTTGTCCTCCAGTGCCTGCGAATAAACGCCCTGTTCCGAGCGCAACACATTGCAGGCCTGGCCAACTCTGTAGCAGATGCCTTGTCTCGTTTCCAGGTGGAGCGTTTCCGGGAGTTGGTGCCCGATGCTTGCCCGGAACCGGAGGTGATGCCTCAGTGGCTATGGCAGCTGGGCTCGCCAGAGCCACCCAGTTGATGTGGTCTGCCTTGGCCCCGTCTTCCCGCATCAGTTATGCCGGTAAGGTCAGGGCCTTTCAGGATTTTAGGTCAGACTTCCCCTTGCCTGATTTATGGCCGGTGTCATCGGATCATCTCATCTGCTTTATACTGCACCTGTGGGACTGCGGTCTGGAGGTGAGATCGATTGCGGTATACCTGGCCGCCATTGCGTTTTTCTCCAAGGCATCCGGATTTGGGGAGGTCACTGGGGACTTCCGGGTCCGTAAGACCCTGGAAGGCCTACGCAGGGTGGCACCGTCAGTGCCCGATTGGCGGTGCCCGATCACCCCAACGATACTAGGGGGTTTGAGTGGCGCCTTTGCTACCTGTTGCGGGTCGGTTTATGAGGCGGCCCTCTTTAGAGCAGTGGCTTTTGTCATGTTCTTTGGCGCCTTCTGACCTAGCGAAGTCTTAGCGTGTTCCAAGCGTGACACGTTGGGGAGGGCGTTACAGTTTCATGATTTGAGGTTCGCGCCATCTGGGGCCAGGATCTCCCTCCGCTGGTCCAAGACGGACCAGCGGGCCAAGGGGCAGGTGATTTACCTGCGCAGGGTGCCGGGGCTCCTCCTCTGCCCAGTGGCAGTGCTCGACACTTCTGTACAGCTTCGAGGCAGCCAGATGGGTTGGCTGTTCCAACATGCCGACGCCTCCCCATTGACCCTATTTCAATTTAGGGCAATTTTGTACAGGGCTTTGTCTCTGTTGGGCCTGGAGCAGGGGGAGTTTGGTCTCCACTCCTTCAGGATTGGCGCGGCTTCGGCTGCGGCCTCCCTGGGGCTCCCGGCGTCTGCTATTCAGCGGATCGGCCAATGGCGGTCTGGGGCCTTTAAAGGGTACATTAGACACTGAGGGTCGGGCGGTGGAGCCCAGTTCTATGGCCGCAGAGTTGGCCCCTCCCTCCGCCTAGTGCCTGGGGGCTCGGTGGGGCCTACAACCCAGAGTGGGGGAGGTTATAGCGCTGGAAGGCGCTCGGCCTGTTTGCCCGTGTGGCTTTATTTTGTTGTTTGTTTGGTGGGGACAGTTGGGGATTCACCTTGTTTTGTTGTTTTAGATGTTTACAGTCCGGCCCCTGCGAGGATCCTGCTGCTGGGACACTCCATCTTGTTCTGGGCCAGGAAGAGGGCCGCTGACTCCACCTTTGGTGACCAGCTGGGGCTGGGCAGTATCGCGTCGGTGTGGTGGGCCGCTAGACGGGGACTGCTCTGCGGACAGCTCCTGCCTCTCTTGCTGCACTTCCTGGACGTCCATCCCCTGCCCCAGGTCCTGCTGCTGCACCTTGGTGAGAATGATCTGTGCCAGAGGTCTTCCAAGGCCTTGAGGCTACAGATCCGCAGGGACATGCATACTATCAGGGCTTGGATCCCGGGAGTTCGCCTCCTGTGGTCCAACATGTTACCTCGTAGGGTGTGGCGGGGGGCCTTACATCCTAGGGCGGTGGATCTCACCCGCCGCAAGGTGAATGCATACCTGGGGCGGGTGGTACACAGGTTAGATGGAACAATTGTTCCTCACCCACGTATCCAGTATGACGCAGCTTGGTTGTTCCGTGGTGACGGCGTTCACCTTTCCCCTAGGTGAACTTATTTTTAGAAGACCTGCAGATGGTTTTGTTTAATTGTTTGGTCCGGTGGGGCTGGGTGATCAAGCGCTAGGCTGATCACCCGATGTGGCAGGTGGCGTGCGGAAATGGGTAGGCAGGGTGATAGGGACTAGGCGTGCACCTGGAGTTCGGCAAGGTCAGGTGGTAAGCCAGGATCGCTCATCACGACACTGTTACCCTCGGGTCGGTGAGGCTGGCTGGCATACCACCTGGCTGGGGCAGGGAGGTACCATCAATGGCGTAGCTAGTATGGTCACCTGCACTGCCCAGCTGTCTTCACCTTTCGGTGTGGGCCATGATAGGCCCCTTCGGGCGGAGACCGAAGGGGCCTGGAGCCTGGGTGTTTACGTCAAGAGAGTAGGGGGAGGTAAATGGCCAGCACCATTTTCCCCCGACCAGTATCCGCACGCCCAAGGGGGTGGTTAGATGCCCCTAGTTAATTGTTACCTTTGCAGGTCTTTATATTATTCAAAATAAAGTGACCAATTTATCCAATTGAAGCGTTGTCTGGCGTATTTATTTCCGGGGTGTAAGGGTAAACACCTTTTACAAAAAAAAAATGGAATTGAATAACAGCAAACATAAAGAAATCATAACAAAAGTATCTATTGCTATAGTCTTTCAGAAGTGTTTCCATTAGTGGAAAGATGGTATCAAAACACACACACAATCACAAACTCATTATGGTTTGCATGAAAAAAAAATGACCTTTTTTCTGTCTTACAATCTCTAAGCATCGTTGTCAGTGGATGGGAATGCTTCCGGGCTGCTTTTAAGTTGTCAGCAGATGTTAAAAAGAGAAATGCAGTCCCCAGCATATTGTAGCTGACTTCAGAGGTGATGTTGTCGTTAACGTGGAGTAACATTGCACGGTAAACCGACGAGAGGTGGCATACTGTGATTCCATATGGCATAACGTTCCGAATTGGAAAGAGATCAGACTTGTTTTCAGATCTGACGTTGTTCTGTTTACCTACTTTAAAAATGTGTTTATGTGTACTGGCAAATGTGTGAAATGAGAAGGACTAGATGCTGAGTAGATTGTGTTTTCCCCAGGCTCAATACAAGGAAAGAAGGAGCTACCCAGCTGAATAGGTTGAGGCCCATTTCATATGTGACTGGAGTCATGTGCAATGTGCTCCCTCCTGGAACAGTCCTCATATGCTGCTCTGGTAACATCTGTGAAGAGGAGCCACATGGATGGAGTGAATGATATGACTCTTGCCACACCAGTTCCTAGAAGCTGGAGACATTGGTGTTCTATTAAACTACATGCTGCAATCTACCGGTCAAGAGTCCAAGTATAAAATGATGTAAGTAATAGAAATGCCTGGATTTATTTATTTATTTTTTTAAAAAAAATTATACCCCACCTTATCCCATGTCAAGGCAAATGCCAAAGGTGGCTTAAAACAAAGATAAAAATACATCATTTAAAACAATACATAAAATAAATTTAAAACAATAAAAACCACTGGGGGGACGACGACAATATAGAACAGAGAAGCAACAGAGCAACTTGGTTATTTGACCAACCAAGTACTTGGATCAAGTACTTTGCCTTTACTGGATCATGGGTTTCCGATTGTTGATGTAACTGACAACAGCCTATAGGGCCAAGTCACTTGCTGTCATTCCAACAAGTCCACTCACCTTGCAGGTGCTCTATTCATAGCAGATGTGGCTGGGTCTTGACAGATGTGGCTGACTGGTCCAGAGCTAGAATGACTAGTTAACCCTTCTACTCTCTCTTGATAAGAGCAAGACAGGAAAGAGCAAGACATACATGGACAAGCACAGCAAAAGAAACAGGCTGGAGTCCTCACACTGAGTTGTCGTCCTCTTGTACCACAGCTGGGACTCTTGCCTCCACACAACATGCTATCACAGCATAGGCTGTCAACATTATACCATTTCTTAAAGCAGGTGTCTGCTACACATTTTAGCTACTTTCAAACCTGTTGAGTGGTTGTAGTTTTAACCCAAGAAGACTCAAGAACTATAGCCTGGAGACCTTCAATCAAGCTTCCTAGGTGTGTTGATTAAACTGTTACCTATGTAATGAAGCAGGCATTATGGGTTTTCTAGCCATGTTTATTATTTGAGAAATAAAACTAAAATCATACTGTCTTCTTAAGAGATTTCTCTCTCACACACACACTCTGGAGATGTGCGTAGAGGCGAAGATGAGTCTTTATTTCTCCTACCAACGTTTCATCCCACACGAGGGACCTTGTCAAGGTAATTCAGCATAACGCTGCTGGATGACACTGAGAACATGGAGCTCTTGCTAGCATATACCAGTAAAAGCCATGGCAACCGTTAACTGACAACGGAATCATCAACCTCTGCTCTATTCCTCCTAGGCTGCAAATATGCTCTTTTCAGGATAGGTAGCCAGATTTTATTGGCAAATGACAGCTCTTGCTGTCTATTCAGAAGACTTGCAGGTTTCCTTTGGGAGATTGAAATAGCCTCCAGATTTAGTCTTCGTTTTAGACTGGCTTCCGAAAACAACGAACGGACCTGCTCAAAAGCAATTTGGTGGCCAGATTCCAGGGCGTGCGCTGCCACAGCAGATTTTTCTCCTTGTGACAATTTTACCGCTCTCTGGTGTTCTTGTACTCTTACTTTAATAGGTCTCATTGTATTTCCAATGTAAGCACTACCACAACCGCATTTTATTTCATAGACTCCTGGGTTCATTAATGTAGGTCTTTGATCTTTGGGATTTCTTAGTATTTGCTCTATCTTAGTTGTAGGAGCAAATAAAGTCCTGATCCCATATTTTCTCATCACTCTCGCTATTTTGTCCGTGGTTCCTTGTAGGAAAGGCAATGATAACCATCGTTTCTCGTTGTCAGCTTCCTCCTCTTTTTCATTATTCTCTCCCGGCTTAGGGATATAGTTTTCCTTGTGCCCCGAGATCCAATTCACGATAGAAATTGAAGAAAATGGGACTTTACCTTTCTTGGACGTCTTGGTGACTAGAAAGAAGGATTTAACCTTCGGACATACTGTGTACCGAAAACCTACACACACGGGAAGATACCTGCACAAAACATCCAATCACCACCCACTGCAAAAGAACTCCTTAATAAATTCTTTAATTTTCAGGGCATTACGGGTTTGTGATTAACCATCTTTAGCTGCAGAAAGGCGCATCATCACAGATTCCTTGTTGGCTAATGGTTATCAGTTGCAGCAAATTAACAAATGCTGGGAGAGACAAGTTAAAAAGAAAAACTATATCCCTAAGCCGGGAGAGAATAATGAAAAAGAGGAGGAAGCTGACAACGAGAAACGATGGTTATCATTGCCTTTCCTACAAGGAACCACGGACAAAATAGCGAGAGTGATGAGAAAATATGGGATCAGGACTTTATTTGCTCCTACAACTAAGATAGAGCAAATACTAAGAAATCCCAAAGATCAAAGACCTACGTTAATGAACCCAGGAGTCTATGAAATAAAATGCGGTTGTGGTCGTGCTTACATTGGAAATACAATGAGACCTATTAAAGTAAGAGTACAAGAACACCAGAGAGCGGTAAAATTGTCACAAGGAGAAAAATCTGCTGTGGCAGCGCACGCCCTGGAGTCTGGCCACCAAATTGCTTTTGAGCAGGTCCGTTCGTTGTTTTCGGAAGCCAGTCTAAAACAAAGACTAAATCTGGAGGCTATTTCAATCTCCCAAAGGAAACCTGCAAGTCTTCTGAATAGACAGCAAGAGCTGTCATTTGCCAATAAAATCTGGCTACCTATCCTGAAAAGAGCATATTTGCAGCCTAGGAGGAATAGAGCAGAGGTTGATGATTCCGTTGTCAGTTAATGGTTGCCATGGCTTTTACTGGTATATGCTAGCAAGAGCTCCATGTTCTCAGTGTCATCCAGCAGTGTTATGCTGAATTACCTTGACAAGGTCCCTCGTGTGGGATGAAACGTTGGTAGGAGAAATAAAGACTCATCTTCGCCTCTACGCACATCTCCAGAGTGTGTGTGTGAGAGAGAAATCTCTTAAGAAGACAGTACGATTTTAGTTTTATTTCTCAAATAATAAACATGGCTAGAAAACCCATAATGCCTGCTTCATTACAAATTGTACCAAGCCATGAAAGTTTCCATGTTACCTATGTGTTGATTAAACTGTGTGTTGATTAAACTGTTGTAATAATAATAATAATAATAATAATAATAATAATAATAATAATAATAATAATAATAAACAGTATTTATATACCGCTTTTCAACAAAAAGTTCACAAAGCGGTTTACAGACAAAATCAAATGATTAAATGGCTCCCTGTCCCAAAAGCGCTCACAATCTAAAAAAGTTGCCGAAGAACACCAGCAAACAGCCACCAGAAAAGACACTGTGCTGGGGTGAAAGGGGAGTAGTTACTCTCCCCCTGCTAAATATAAGAGGAGCACCAATTGTCTCTTGCCCAGTTAGCAGGAGATATAAATTTATATCCCATTTTTCTTCCCTCACAGAACTGCAGGCACTCTGAGGGCCCATATGGGGTTTCTAGGCAACCACTTATCTGAGCACTGACCAGGTCGAGACCTGGTTAGATTCAGCAAGGTGATTCTGTCATAGGCCCTCAGACCATATCTTGGGACTATATATTGTAGTATAGATGTACCCTAAATGATTGGTTGATTTTTATTTATTTATGGCTTGACTGAAGGGGTTCTGGAAACATATTCATCATGTCCCATTTGACAGGACAGACTTTCGCAATCTGGATGTGTGGCCTGCCCTTTTCATGTTGGGGAGAGTTAAGTGAAAGAATTTTAAATCCGTTTCATTGCATTGAACTGTCATGAATCACTTGGAGAGCCAGTCCAGGTATTCAGAGAAAAAGATTTGACAACTATACATGACCTGTGTATAATTCAGCTTTAAACCTGGAGGCCAGTTTCCCATCCCAGGATGTTACTTTAACAACTAGTGAAATGGGTGACATTTATTCTGGTGTAACTGATGGCAAATTGCGTATTGGAACGGATCCTTCTCAGGATTTGGATGCCAACATTTTCAGTACAGAGATTTTGAGCCTCGTTCCAGCTTAACCTGCAGCTTTCAACTCGTATGAGGATCTTCACACTCCAGCATATCTCTGTCGTACTCATCATTGCACAACAGCTTGTGATGACTGTTAATGATGATGATGATGGATCAAGACAAACATGGGCAGATGGGCTAGAGCCCGCCATTGCACTTATAGCCTAAGGAAAGCGGTGAAGTCACAGTGGCATATGCTACAAGAGTAATTTTGGTGGCACTGTTATGGAACAGAACCAGGTTTCTCATATTGCTGACTAGAATGTCATTTGATTGTAGGAGCCTTACAGCACTGTGTGCAAGGAAGAACTGATGTCCAAATCCTAAGCCCATTGACTTGAAAGTGAATCCTAATGAAGCCTGGGAGAAAGCAAAGTCAACAAACCTATCTCCTCTTACAACACTTCGAGAAATAATCAAATTATAGAAGGAGAAGCAGCTGTAGGAGCTTCAGTTACTGGCAATGTGGAAATAACGTGGTTGTCATGGTAAGATCATTCTTTGAAAACAGTTTCCCACCCTCCAATGTCCCTCCAAGACAGCAGACTGGCGTGGTTTTAATGGCCTCCAGAACATTATCGAATTGATTGCATTTCAGAATTCTCTGGAAGTTGCTCCCATTGACTTTACAGCTATTCTGTTGATGGCCTTAATGATCTGTGAAAGCGCAGGTTGCTGGGCAGCCCAATCCTAACTTCCCGCGCAGCGAGGCCAACATGGGTTATGTTGCATCCTGCATGGGAATAACAGCTGCTAGAAGTCTCCATGGGGACATTTGTCCCCTTTCCCCGGGGCAAGCCCAGCAGCCGCTATGGGGCAACTTGGACCTGCCTGAGCTTGATAGCTGGATGAAGTTCGTGTTGCCCCGTGTTGGTGGAATGGGCCTGGGAGGGGGGATAGGATGCAGCATGTGCCAGCGCCACCAATCCTGCCCCCCTCCTGGGCCCAATCTACCCACCCCCACCCCATTAACTCCCTTCCCGCCTTCCCCCCACGCCCTTCTGCATGTGCAGGCCGGTGCGGGCTTCCATGCCAGTGCCAGCAAGTGCTATGCTGTTGCAAAGGATTGTGCCATAGTTCCATAATTACCAAGAGTCATAATCCACCACTTCATGACCACTGGCCTCCTTTTCCTTCGGATAACAGGGCAAAGGCAGTGGGGAAAGGGACAGTCCATAGAGAAAATGCTAACATGCAGACAGTGGCAGAGAAGTCTCTCTTGTTCACTTTCCCCCATGGAAAATGGCCCAATGAGCTTCAACCTCAACTGAGCCCCAATCGGATGCTTCATTCTAGCTCCTTCATTCTAGATCTTTTTAGGCATTTACAAGCATGAGCACTGGGCACACTGCCAGAGTGCCTGAGGGTGTGCAGGACACCCCTGCTGCTGCCACCGAGCTACATAACTCTGCTCACCTTCAGCATTTTTCTGAAGAAAACATCGTGTGTCCCCCATGATGTAGAACACCAGTGTAGAAAGAGTCCTGCATTATGGGGGGGGGGGGAATGTCTTTTAGTCCTTGGTCAAAGAGGGGACAGAGCTATAGAGCATGTCAGTAATGGATGTGGGGCTTGCCAACATGCTCCCAAACATTCTGGGAAGCATAGACAGTGTCTACACTTACAGAATGCCCAAACAGGGTTTCTGCCTCTACTCAAATCCCCCACCTTCACTGTAGGGTGCTTTTGTCATCCTGTCCCCTTCAGGTAAATTGTCCCAAATCAAGTCATTAGAGCCCATTGAGGAAACATCAACCAATCAACATCCCCCCCCCCCCCCAACTACTAGCAACATGGCAAACAATCAGCTTAACAAAGGATGGTCATTTCCCAGCATGGGAACTTGGTATGTTAGGTACATACAGATGAATGATCTGGAGAAGTCCAGATCAGTGAAGCTTTATTGTACCCTCTTGAAGTTGTTCATTGCAGTCTTGGATGCATTTGAGTATACAGACTGAAAGAAAAATCAATAAGCAAGTTAAATAGAACAACTTTAATCTTCTTTCATAGTGTTTATTACCTTTGTCTCCTTACTATTTGCTATAAAACGAATCCTAACAAATGGAAAATGGGAAAGTGGTTATAGTGGCAGTGGTTTGACGCATCATAAAAATGCTTTACAAAAGGAACTTATTAAATGAGGATGACCAAGGATGAAAATTTAAAAATACCATTAGCTAATTGCTTAGACACTTATAAACATTAGATGTTAATGGAAAGGATTTGTCCTTGTAATAAATAGAGGTCTTTAAATTTGGGAATAGAAGTTAATCACTCATAAAAGAACCGCAGACCTTAACAGCTGTTATCACTAATATGGCAACTGCAAAAATATACTAGTCAAGGTGCTGCTCCTCAGTGAAGAACAACCTTTCCTGTAGAGAAGCTTAAAGGCAGAAAGGCTAGTACATATATTGCGGCATAAGCTTTTGCAGCTTATGTCACAAGATATTTGTAAGGCCTTTGCATGCCACACAACTCTTTGATCTTGCTATAACACTCAAATGGTTTCTGAAATAAAGGTCAGGTGTGGCTTTTATGTTCAATGTGTGGTGCGGTGCGCAAGAGAGCCAGCCAGCGCAATCCTCTTCTTTGTGCCGGCGATGGAACGAACGTTCCGTCGCTGGAAGGAGTCGCAACCATGCTGTAAAGCATGTTTGCAACTACTCGAGAGCAAGGAAGGCCGGCGCAGAGGCCGGCCTTCCTTGCTCTGGCGCCAGGACGACCTCACGCCACCGGACCAGGTAAGTCTGGATCTGGCGGGCAGGGGGACGTTTTGCCGGGTGAGGCAAGGGGGCAATTGTCCCAGCCGGCCCGGGAGGGGGAGGGGGATGGCCTTGGCCATATCCCGGTCCCCGCTGGGTGGCTGGGCTGTTACATGGCCTCCTCCTACTTCCGCCCAGAGGCGTAGTAACGCCTGGGGCCCTGATGTACAGGGCCCCAGGTGCCGAGCTTCCGGGGGGCGCTCTCCTCGGACTAGAAGCTGGAGCGCGGCGCCCGCCCGCAGCCATAACTCCAGCTTTCAAGTCCGAGGTGAGCAACAGCGTCGTCTAGGCAACGCGCAGCGCGCGCCCAGACCCTGTGGCTGCGCGCGCGCGCTGTGCGCGTTGCAAAGACGACGAGGACGCTCTACTCTAACTCAAAAGCTGGAGCGCCACCCGCCCGTTATGGCTGTGGGCGGGCGCCACGCTCCAGCTTTCGAGCGTCGTTTGACGTCACTAGCCCCAGGCGGCAGGAGGCCTGAAGACGCCGCTGCTTCCGCCAGCAATTTTGCTGGCGGAAATCCGAGGAGGCCGATAGGGCCTGCCCCGGTTTACACCCAGGGAAGGGGACGAGCATCCCCTTCCCCGAGTAGACCTCCAGCCTGGCAGTAGCCTGGCCGCCAGTGCTCAGGATCCGGCGGGCGGCCATGAGCCGGCCGGATCCTTACGCAGGATTACGCTGTTAGACTTGTACACAAAAATCCTTTCTTTTTAATTTCTCCAAGCCTTACCTCTCCAAGACACCTCACATCCTTCTGGAAAAAGGATTTATCTGATCACAGACAGCTCAGAACCCATCGGCTTATATGTGATGATCTTGTGGGGAGGGGGGTTGCACATGTATATGCATGTACACATCCCCCCCCCCGGAGCATACAATTAGGGCATAGTGTATTGCCAGTTCTAAGGAAGAAGGGCCAATAAAAATCTTTGAATGACCCACAATATGCAGATTGCTCAGTATGGCTTGCAACTTGAGCTTGTTGCCATGTTGTGCCTTAGCAATCAGAATCGAAATTAATTGATTTGTTTATTTATTTATTCTTAAAAAATTATATCCTGCCTTTTCCTATGCCGAAGACAAATGCCCAAGGCGGCTTTGGTTTGGTTTAAACCAAAGTTCATGGCAAAACAAACATTGGACTGATAACACAAATCTGTAAAATATTTTATGGAGTATCCCTACGTCAGAAGCTTTGTCCATAATAACTTGCTATGGTCAGATTGTCCAATTGTTTATCATGAAGACAGCACCATGTGTCCAAAAAACGTTGGTCAGGTCTGCTTCCTCCTCAGATCACATGCTTGAGGAAAAAGGGTTTCTTGAGACAGTAAAATGCACCAACAAAAACAGAGGAAAAACCTAATAAGAGTGTTTATAAAAAGATAATAATGCATATTTGTATGCCATGCCCGCTGTGCAAATTCAAATTGCACAGAAATTGCACTGAAATGATAATAAGGGTGATAATGACTGCTATGCATCTGTAACTGGTTTCATAGTCCGTATTTAATAAGTAAAAAAAATGTCTCTGATTATACTGTGGCCAATGGCGTCACTACTGTCAAGCGACGGTAGCGGGCCGCTACTGGGTGACGCGTGCAAGGGGTAATGCATTGAATTGAAATGTATGAGGACTGTGCAAAAGTCTCAGTCTTGTTCTCTCTGTGTAGGTAGTTTTTTCATGGGGACGCATTTGACCATGTAAACAGTATCTGGCTACTAGGATATTAAAATCTAGTGAGACAGGAATACTTTTCTTATTTTAGCCTACAACATTGCTGCCATCTGAGTGTCTTTGGGGCCAGATTTGGGGCCCCAAATGATCTCATAATGTCTTCAGAATGGCACCACCACATTAGCAATCTTCTATTTTCTGTTTGTCATCTTCAGATTTTGTTCAGACATGGGCAAGTTGCAGTTTGCACGTTGCAGCTTGCAGTTTCGTCTTCTCCCGCTTGCAGGTTACCACTGCATACCAGCACATTATCAAATGGATTAAAATTGCAAAAGAAAGAAAGAAAGAAAGAAAGAAAGAAAGAAAGAAAGAAAGAAAGAAAGAAAGAAAGAAAGAAAGAAAGAAAGAAACTTGACACAATTGTTCAATCAGATCAGGCTTCCGTTTTGCTTGGAGATTGAGTCAATACTCAAACAGGAACCTTGATATAATCACATCAAGGTTCTTGTTTGTGGGTGTTTTTCATCAATGCACATTAAGCACTCATGCCCACTGGCAACTTGTAAGGTAAAAGAAGACCTGAACAGTTTTGTGTCTTAGCTCATGACAAGAATCACTGTTCATTCTGAGACAGACATTTGTTGTAATTTTAACACATGCCTCTGTTTAAAAGGTGAATATTGCATATTCTTGTGTAGGCTGTTGTTGACTCTTGTGAGAATTCAAAGATCACTTTGGTCACTGAAGGGCACTTGAAATATTTCTGTGAATGAAACATATGGAGAATGAGCAAGGAAACTAATTAAAACCCAGAATTGCACTAAGCCTGCAATTTATAACCAATAAAAGTTCAAAATGTATTCCCGTGTTAAATAATATGATTCACATGTATGCAAAGGCTTGTGAGACTCAGATTTGATTCTGTGTATTACATTTCACATTTTCATTAAAAACACTACTGTGCTTAAATATTTTGCTCAAATACAGGATAAATGTAGATGGAAAAGGCAATTAAGCTGCAAATGAAAATGACCCACTTGACAATGATGGAAAAGAAAGATTATTTGTAATTCCAGTTAAAAACATAACAGGATTTGGCACTGGCCCACCCCTCGGTGGGACGAATGTCCCCTTCCCCGAGTAGACCTCCGGTCCGCCGCATGGTGGTCCGGACATAGAAATCCTGTGTAGGGATCCGGTGCCGGATCCTTACACAGGATTTGACTGTGAGTTGGGGCAGCTGAGTCAGAAGTCTTAGTAGATTGCTCCAAGGAGGGTGTGCTCTGTTCTGTAGCTTTGTCTTCTTTAATTACTCCAGTAGAAGTTCATTGATTCCGTGAAAGGAAAAGGCTACTTTGTCTTGTTAATCTTCCCCGAGACAACCGGCATGGTGTATAGTCTTCCTCAGTCCGTCTTCTTTCAGCATCAAATGCATGTTGGAGACTTCATGCATGGACTGGGCGATGTTTTCTTGCTTGGAACAAAAGGCCATCTAAAACGGCCAGTTCTGATGGAACTGAAGCCACTAAAGTGCTCTAACTGCATGACGTTGGCATTTAGAAATATAATGGGGAAAGGAGAGGAAAATCAATAGGCATTTAAGAGTTCATTCCCTGCCTTCTTTGCTGCTGTGCCTATAATCCGTTTTTGTTGTTGTTTCTCTGCTTTATCTTCCACATATACATTCACTGTACATTTCTTAGTTCACTTCCTACAAACTTTGATTGGAGCATCTGACAAATGCTGCTGGCAAGCAATAATACAGTTTTCAGATCCTACACTCGGGAGAATGGGGGCGCAATCTAGCCCACTGAAGCATCCTGTCTAGCCCTCAGTGTAGGACTCGATCTCCAGGACTTTCCTGCATCGCATCTGCTTTCTCCCATACAAGTTGAGATTCTGGTGAAGGGACCGTTATTGTGCCCTCTCTAGACACCTCAGGGAGCAAGTAGACATGACAGGGGGGAGATGCACAATTGGATCTCCAGCTGTTTTGGCAATGGGGAAGTTTTTCTTTTTTAAAAAAAAGTATTTCCCCATCACTATTTTCCCCACAGCCCAATCCTGTGTAGGCAACGGCGGCCAACCTAAAGGGCCAGCCGCTGTATCCTATCGAGTTCCTGGGCTGCCCTGGGGCAGCCCAGAAACAACTCAGGAGAAGGGGACAATCATCCCCTTCCCCCTGTGTAAGCCACAGGAGGCCTCCTTGCATGTGCGCGAGCTCTAGAGTTCGCGCACAGTAACGCCGACCGTGTCAGCGTATCTGGGGCCTGGGGGAGCATTGGATACCGGGGATCTTGCCCCCGGTATCCCCACCCCTTCCAGGCCCAGATGTCCAATGTTCTCCCCGCTCCCCTGCCCTGACCAGTGTAGGACTTACTTGCGGCGGCCGGCATTTGGAAGAAAATGTCTTCCACCCACCTTCCCTGAGGACAGTGGTGTCGCTGGAGGTGGGGCAGAATGCTAGGTTCCGCACCACACTGACCTCCGTTACTCACCGGCACGAGGTGGCCCCGCCCCCTCACCTTCGGAGCCATTCAGTGGGACAAAGGCAACGCGAAGGAGACTCTCTCTCCAAATACGGGCTATGGGGTCTTCATCCTACTCCTCCCTGTGAACAGGATCAGAAGTGCAAGTCTCTTTCCAGGAATTTGCTAGTTCCAGAAACTAACTGGGTGGCTCTTTAAAACCATCATAATTTCTGTGGGAGCCCTGGAGGGAGATTTCACAAAACCCATCAAGATGGCATTTTTATTTTATCACCTTGAGATTATTGCTACATCTGTGTATTTTTATCACCGTACTTTTCGTTCATCTGCTAATTTGGCATAAAACATAGATACAATTTAGTCATTAATGTGCTTATAAGTAAAACGAATGTGGGATGGAGGGCAGGGAAGTTTCTCATATATCAGGCATCTCAATTCCAAGGCATTAATAATGCAAGATTTGTCTTAATGTTGCAACATAATGCTTCCATTTGAATTAGGATTCTGAGTGATTCAGGGAGATTAAAGACAAATATAGTGGTTTAGCATCTTAAAGTATTTAATACAGGCTTGTTGATGCAAGAATAGTCAACCTAAAGCCTGTAGACCAAATCCAGCCTTTCCAAGGTTTCCCCCCTTTGTAAATAGTCCCCTTTCCCATCTCTAGCTCAAAATATTCTGGCTCTGGATGAGTCACCATTTAGCAGCTATGGTGGATAAAGAAGGAGAACGGGGGCAGTACTATCAACATATACTGTATGAAGCTACCTTACATGGAATCAGACCACTGGCCCACCCAGCCCAGAACTATGACTGGCAGCAGGTCCCCAGCAGTGGCATTCCTAGAGGGAGTGGGCCGTACTCTAAGTTGCGCACAAGTCTATTCAGCGTTACACGGTGGTCCAACCCACTCGCTCTCAGAACCATTCTGAGCAGTGAAGGCAGAACACATACCTGCACGTTGCCTTCACTTCTCGGAATGGTTCCGACGGCAAGTGGGCGGGGCCACTGTGTAATGCTGAGTAGACCTGTGCGCAATGCCCAGTACCACCACCACCCCTCTAGGAATGCCACTGGTCTCAAGAGTCTCACACTGATGCTTCCCCATCTCTGCTAACTGAGATTTTTTTTTTTAACTGAAGACTCCAGGGATTGAAAGAATCTAAAGGAGACAGCTGGTAGGATGAATGAGAAGATACATGAATAATATTGATACAGTATGCATTCACCAGGCCAGAGTGCCAGAGAAATAATCCTACAATCTGTAACATGTAGAAATTTAGGGATTAAGCTGAAAACTGGAGTTCTGAAATCCTCCGAGTCTTTAGTTCTGTGTATTGAATTGTAGCTAATGCATTTAGGAACAATTTATAGGGTCATCTGGGAGAGATGGACTGACTTGATCTGTGTTGTGTCCAGAGAAGTGATGAAACATTTATCTGATTACTTCTCCTCACATCCAGATTGTCATTTAGTTCATGATGAGCTCATTACAGGTCAAATAGTCTAGGTACATGAAGAAGCTATTAGATAAGCATACCCTGTGGTGCGGCATGGATTGAGGTTTGGCAGAAGGTTATGTGAATTGGCCATTAGGTTGCAATGAAACTTATTTCTTCTGAGTGAACATGCTTATGTCTTAAAACCTCAAATTTTAGATTAATCTGGAAGGGCACACTGGATATATAACTACTAAGACGACGACTAACTAGTGATTTGCACTACCATTCTTAAAAATCTTCTTAAAAAGGCTTCTTAAAAAGGCTTCTTAAAAATCTACAGATATCTTTTTGGAGAGAGAGAGAGAGAGAGAGAGAGAGAGAGAGAGAGAGAGAGGTCTTCAGGTCTTTCAGTATGATTTCCCCAGCACACTGAGCAGATCAAAATGAGCTCAAAGTCACTGATCACAGTGATTAGCAGTGTTTATGGGGGTCATAAAACCAGCTTCAATGCATGCTGTTAAAGTGGTCTTACATTAACCCCTTTTCTGTGGTCAGCAGATAACACAATACCATTAACAACTGAAGACTCCAAGCCACAACCCATTTGCTTCTACAGGAAACAGCAAGACATCAAAAACATCTCATTACAAGGTCAGCATGAAAAGCACATTATCTCTCTCACTGTGTATGGATTACATGCTGGTTGCACTTCTCCCCACAAAACAAAAAGCCACATATGTTTTCATTTGGGGAAAAGTGGGAGAAATATGACTGTCTTTGGAGGCTGCATGTTATACATGCCTTCTCAGGAAGTGCAAGCCAGGCTTCACAGAGGAAATAAAATTGGCCTTGTTCAAAATCTGTTCCCCTTGTTTACACCATTGGGGATGTCCAGGCTATTGCCAAAGGTAATAATACCTTCTTAACAAAGGTGTTAAAAAGAAATTATCTGAGTCAACAGCAGCACCTCGGGGGATTTTGATGTCAACACAAAACTCCATGATATTGTAGACAAATAACCTTTCCTGTGTATTGTTAATTCTGTCCAAACTTTTCTACTCAAGGTGACATCTCTGGCTTTGTTGGCCTGTTAAATTAATCTGAAGTGAGAGAAAAAATTGAGATTGAGCCTGGAGTTATTCAGGTCTTCTTTCAGTTGTACCTTCAGCCTCGTCTGGGTGAATAAATCCAAAGGTTTAATATGATGTGAATCTTTGTGTTTGAAGCATCTTTCATGGCTATCTGGAAGATGAATGAATCGTCGTTTGTTGAAGAGTAGCACCAGCCTATTCTGCTTTTGGGACACTGACATCCTAGTTTGGGTCATGTTTGTTTATTTAAAATATTGAATTATATACCACCTTTAACCTCTCTCATGTTTTGATGGTGGCTCACAGAATATAAAACAACACAGAAACAAAACTTTAAAAAAAAACATCATCATCACAACAGGAACAAACCAGACACAATGCAATAAACAGAACATAATGTGGTGGTAGGGAAACAAACAAAACCAGAAATGATGTGTCAAAAACTAAAGTAGGTCCCCAAATGCTGAAGGAAATAAATGGATCTTCAGCTACTGACGGAGTACTGGTCTGGTAAATCGGGAACCAATCTGATCTCAGGTGGCAAGCAGTTCCACATACAGAGGGCCACAACAGAGAAGACCCTTTCCTGTGTGGCCACTAACTGAATCTCCAGTGGCAGCATACATAAATATATCTGTGTCTTATTGCTTTTCTCTGTATCAGTTCCTCACAAAGTGATGTTCTTTTTTTTCTGGCCTAAATCTCACAATGCCAAATAGCTTATAGATTCATGAGTAAATTTTGTAATAGGCATGCTAACAGATAGAGAACAAGCACCACATCATTCACAATTACTGTATATTCATATGTGATCTTGTGAATGCACATCTGTGGTTTGTTGGCAGTGGCTTACTAAGGGTCACTGAACAATGTGTACATTTTCAAAGTGAATCGGCTCAAATGTGATTTAATGCAGATGCTCCTTTAATTGTGATATATTGAAAGAATTCACACTGTTCGGCGACATATTTAAATCTGTTATCTCATAGTCCAAGCAGATCGATCCCTGCTCCACAATGCCTTTCTGTTTAACTTGATATACAACTTTGTTCTTCTTTGCTATCCACTTCAAAGATGTTAATGTCCTCTTGTTAACAGCTGCAGCCATCATTCTATCGATCAGCCTCCAGTGTCCTGTGACCAAAGTGGAGGTGCTCAACTCCCAGAGAGGTTTGGGAAGTCAAGTGTGCATTTGGGAGGAGGGACAAACTAGGGGAGGGGGAACTCCACAACTATATCCCTTAATTAAAGCAGCAGTTGTGCCTGGAAGGTGAACTTGCTAACCAACCAGAAAGAATCCTGGCCTAGCCAAGGTTTTGCTTTTGTGCGTGTTGCCAGGAGTAACATGCTAATGCTGCAATTCTATAGACACTTACGTGGGAGTAACAGCGCAATCCGATAATGTTTATTCAGAAGTAAGTCCCATTGAATGCAATGGGGCTTACTCTTAGGTCGGTGTGTATGGGATTGCGGCCGAACTACCATTTAATTCGGTGGGACTTACTTCTGATTAGACATGCATAGGATTGCACTGTAAGACCTTTTCCCCCAGCTGTGTACCTATTCATCTTAGATGGCAGCAGGGGTGTCGCTAGGATTAGTGACACCTGGGGCGAGATCTCATGGTGTCACCCCCATGGATCTCCTCCCATAGCAGGCAAGATGATGTGGAGGCCTCCTGGGAAATGTGATCCCCGCGCAA
The DNA here is from genome assembly GCA_026170595.1 of Plestiodon gilberti rubricaudatus. Classification (NCBI taxonomy): domain Eukaryota; kingdom Metazoa; phylum Chordata; class Lepidosauria; order Squamata; family Scincidae; genus Plestiodon; species Plestiodon gilberti. Next base: position 81,820,751 of record JANXHW010000004.1, on the reverse strand, counting down.
GTCGCAGCGGGGATTGGGAAAACCCATTTTGTACCAGTGGGACTCTAAGGTACTAAAGTGGGTGGACTGTACCATTTCAGCACTGGAGGTAGCAAGTGCCTCCTTTGAGTGTACCCATAAAATAGGGCCTCTTTTGAATATAAAAACTCCCTCTAAATAATGAAAGGAAAAAAGCCAGCATTTTAGAAAGAACAATTCTCACCCAGTCTACTCCCAACTGTACAAGTTTTCTATTTGCATGGATATTTAAATATATATATATACCGGTATTTAAAAAAATACAGGGCAGCAATGTGATTCCTCCTTCAACACTACCACCCCAGCAACCTGAAATGATACAGTCCATTCTACAACTTGCCACCCCATTTCCTCCTCAAACACCGCCTCAGGTGTGGGCAGTGGCGTTTCAGGAGGGGGCATGGCACCATAAGTGGTGCAAGGTGCTGCACCACGCCTTGCAAACCGGTGCAATGTGGCCCCTTCCACTTGCCCCTGGAGCCATTCCAATGGTGAAGGCAATGCGCTGTGCGCCACCAGAATGGCTCTGAGGGCAAGTGGGAGGGGCCAGGTTACACTAGTTTGCAAGGCATGGTGCAGCGTCTTGCACCACTTATGGTACCGCACCCCCTCCAGGAATGCCACTGTGTGTGGGCCAAGTCTCAGGATGTTAGTATTAGGAAATAATGTCCTAAGAAGACTCCTACTTCATCATGCTCTGTGAGCTTACTTTTTTCTCTTCTTTCTAAAGCTAAAGCATCCTTAAAGTAATAGGTCACTGTTCTGGGAATTTTTGACCATAAATATGTTTGTCTCTATAACTGGCCTCCTGGTCAGTTCCTTGCAGAATATTCAAGTCCTCCTCCTCACAGCTGTTAAAAAGGATGAATACATATGGTGCAGCAGAACCACAGCAATGCTTCTGAACATTGCTGGGTTCAGACTGACCCTTTCCCACCCCGCAATGTACAGTATTGCAGGCAAAAGTGGTAATAAATCACGCTCAATATTTGTCTCTCTACATTCATCCTAGAATCTGAAATTCATATAGGGCAAAATCAAATGCAGTAGAGTGGAGGGCTGGAGGAGTGTTTCAAGTATTGCAAATTAGAGCACTTTAAAAACTGTTAGGATATTCATGCATAACCAGTGGAAATGGGGGGGAGGGGAGGGAGATGCATAAAAACGAAGGCACAGAGATAGAATGAGATGGGCCAATTTTATTTGCTGCGGGTGCTACGGGGTGCCATTTTACTAAGTCTGCAAAGTGTCAGAATTGAACAGATCCATTTTTCATTTAGCTGTATTGCACATAAGAGGTTGACCTCTCTGCTGCAGTTCATTTGCTATTTGGTCACGGGGGACCGAGAGAAGTTGTTAGGCTAGGCAGGGACAGAAATAGAGTTGGAGAGAAACAGTCAAGTGAATTTGTTTTTCCTTCTTGCATGACTTTGTAGAAAAGGTTGCTTCTTGCTTTGGTTTGCAGGGTGCCTGCCTGCTGCTTCTCTACTGGGAAAGCAAAGTTGCCCTATTGGTTAGAGCTCCTGAGGGCAGGTGCTCCCTTGTGCCACTTGATGTCTGCACTTTCTCTCACCTCATTGTGCTGCAGAATAAATACAAAGGTGTAAAATAGCCATCATCACACATCAAGCTCAGGCATCTCAAACACAATACGTTTCAGTGGAAAGAGGTTAACACAGTCAGCAGAGCAATGACTAGGGATGCCTGGAGTGGCCTAGAATCGCCAGGAATCAGCATCAATCTCCAGGTGACTACTGAGAGCAGATTTGAACAGGACTGTTAGGAACTGAAGTGGAAGAAGGTCAATGAGGTGTAATAGGGGCACAATTTGGGATGCAAAATGGGACACAAGGCCTGGGTGGGGGAGGCTTTAGAACTTTGCGGTTATTGTGGTTCTGATCCTGATTGTGCCCCCCCCTCCACCCACCCACTATTTTAATTGGGGGAAAAACTGTGGCGGAGGCAAAGTCCATAAGCCTCCCCTATTGTCCCACCATAGTTTTGCCCCATTTCAGCCTCCCCATGTGCTATTTAATGGAAACAAAGCAAAGAGAAATGTTGTGCAGTTCAGATCACGTCTGATTTGTCCCTTAGAGTGTGACAAAGAGAATAACTCTGAAACTGACTTTTATAGAAATGGACTGATTCAGACGATGCTTTCAGGACTGACCCCTCTTCACGTGACAAAGAGTGGGATCATGTACCTCTTGGTCCTCTCCTTTCAGACACTCCTTTCCAGTGTTGGCTACAGGAATAGGATCTGGTGTGTGCTAGTGCTGCCAAGATCCAACCCCTCCTGCACTTGAAATGCCCCCCTGCCCTCCCCACTCCCCACCGTGATCCTCTGCCAATCTTCCCCTCCTGCCCTTGAACTGCCCCTGCCGCCACCTTACCTGCACCTCTGGTGCATGCACGGGGACTTCTGCTGGTGGCCCCAAACTCATGACATCATTGCGGGTTTTGTAACACCACTGTGACACTTACGGCAGCAGATTGTGACTCCCTCTGCCAGAAGCGCCCATTAGGATTGGGCCGCCCATCACCATCTTTCTTTGCTCAGTGTGCTCTTAGGGAGGACCTCTACCACAGATTGATGACCACTTCTGACCTAGCCAATAAGTTAGTCCAACTTCCATAGAGTTCTATAAACATGAAATCATGAATACTGAATAACATATTGGAAAATCATACATAAGTGATTTTTAGGATCCGCAAACGATAAATTGCCTCATATGAAACCTCTGACAAACCCCTCCCCCGGTAATTATTCAGAGCCATTTAGTGGTAAGGGAATTTATAAATAAAGAACAAAATCACTTCTGAATTCTTAATGGAAAATTTGTGGTGAAGGCTTCATTTTATTTTACTTTTTAGTCCTTACCATAGGAAGTCAGGAAACTACCGTAATTAATTTCAAAAGTTTCTATGGATAGCCAGTTCAGTGATGTGATTTCTTATGATTGCCTATTTTTCACACTGCAGTATAAAGTCCTTCGACATTCTCTGGTGAAAAAGAAAAAAAGAAAAGAAAAAAAAGAAAAGAAATGCAGATATTTACTATGGGCAGCATTTTCAATAGTGTGATTTTACAGTTGAGAAGACCACAGAGGAAGATATCACTATCAGAGAAGAAAGAACAAACTCATTACTCAGAAAAAAACAATCCTTCAGTGATATACCAAGGAACAGGGAGTGCACTGAAAGTGAGTAAGCAAATCCTTTAACTTCCTTTTTCACATTTTGCAGATAAGCACAAGAAAAGGACACTCATTTTACACATGGTTCATCCTCTCTAAATATTTTATTGAGAAAAACAAACAGGAAGCTGGAAGATTTATCTCCCCTTAAACAACAGGAAAGGTCCTGGGGTCAATGGTGTGCTTACCTCTAATAAGAACATATCCATTAATTATACATGTAAAATGTGTTAGCAGAGCATGTGCAATCCAGACTGGTAGACGAATGCCCTTCCTGTCAGAGGAAAGAATCTTCTTGGCGTTCTCTTTCTGTAGCATATATTAAAATAAGTACATTTTCCAGAAAACTATTATGTATGGATATGTAGGATCATGCAAATCTCCCTGAGTTCTTTCGGTCAACTTCTAGAACAGGGGTTCCCAACCCCTTCCCAGCAGAGTACCACCTCCGGCGTCACTCTCCTTCTGAGTACCACTGGAAGTGACTGGCAATGACCTCATCGCCAGTTACTTCCTGGTTTTCATGTTTTCAGAGGCCAGGAAACACAGGGAGGTGGCTTTGGGCAAGTGGGAGGGCTCTTCTCAGCATTTCCGAGAGGCTCGGCCAAAGGCAGGAGCCTCTTGGGAGCAGAAATGTGCCACCAAAAGCTTTACATCGGAGCGGGATTCCAGTGGTCCAGCGGTCTGAGTACCACCAGCAGTCGGCTGAAGTATCTAGAACATTGATTTGCGTCCCTCTTCATTACTCAGATGTTTTACCTGAGAAAGATCTGAGCTTGCATCAGTGTTTCACTTTAGGTTTAACTCAGGAGTAACTTAGGCCCAAATCAGATGTTAATGCAAAAGCATAATGTGGCCCTTTGCTTTGTGTGTGTGTCTGTTTTCTAAATAGCACCCCAGAGGGGGCCTGAAACAACCATGGCAGGCGTGGTTAGGAGCTGGAGTTTTAAAAAACCTTCCATTGACAAATAAAAACAAAAATGTGTGTGTGGAGGGGCACAACTGGGGTGGGAACTGCAGCATGGCAAAGAGCTAAAGCCTCCCTACCTCCACCGAAGTTTCACACCATTTCAAATTCTGTCCAGCACACTATTTAGAGAAGGAAACCAAAGAGCCACATCGCACGATTGCTGAAACGTCTGATTTGGCTCTTAGAATCTCCTCAGTAATTTCACAGTCATATCAGGACTTTCTCTCACTAGTTCCTGGATATTTCACATGAGCAGCAGCAACATTCTAACTATTCCTGAAATTCTGTGGTAACTGTCTCTTGTAAGTCTTATGATGGTTTGCTCGCGTGTGAAAAAAGCTACCACAGATCTGGTGTTATGGATACACATTTTGGATTATATAAATGCAGTGCTCCTCAATGAAAGGCAGGCAGCAGCAAGCATGGACACACTTGGTCACCTGAGTTGGACTTGAGGTAAGAAATCATAAGGCCAGATCATACCCTAGTTTACCTGCTTCACCATGGCCTCGTTATCAGCCATGTACATACCCACAATTCTGTGAAGAAAGAGAAGTGTTGAGCCAGACTCCATAGTCACACTGTCCCAGGGAATCCTTGTGAATGCAAAGACTAGAAAAGTGCTATTGTGATACCAGATGTCGCTGATATGTAAAAAGTAAGTGAGAGTAGGGAGCATCTTTCAGTATAGAAATACCTACTACTGTAATGATGAGAAACTATTCTGTTCAGTTCAGTTCCTGATCTACTGCACAATCCTATCGAGACGTTGGGCGACGGAACAAGCGTTCCGCCACCCGAAGCTGTCACAAACGTGCCGTAAAGCACGTTCGTGATGACTTGAGAGCAGGGAAGGCCGGCGCAAGGACGGCCTCCCCTGCTCCGGAGTGACCACCGCTGGACCCAGGTAAGGATCCAGCGGGCGGGGGGGTGGTTTGGCAGTAGAGGGAGGGGGGCCATTGACCCAGCCAGTCTGGGAGGGGACGGGAGATGGCTTTGGCCATCTCCCATCCCCCGCCGGGCGGCTGGGCCATTACACGGCCTCCTCCGACTTCCGCTAGCGATTTTGCTGGCGGAAATCCGAGGATGCCGATCGGGCTGGCCGCCATTTACTCCCGAGGAAGGGGACGAGCATCCCCTTCCCCGAGTAGACCTCCACCCCAGCGGCAGTCTAGCCGTCGGGGAACAGGATCCGGAGGGCAGCCATGGGTCGCCCGCCGGATCCTTATGTAGGATTGCGCTGCTAGTGAATTATAGACTTGGGCAGGCCCATTTAATCCAATCCCTTTTTGTGGGCAGAACCCTCTATCCACAAGCTCAAATTTACCTGCAAAACCCAGGCTACAGTGCGCCACCATTAAAGAGGCACCTCAGCAAGATCCTCACAGAACAAAACGTCAGGTTACCCATAGAGGCAAGTCAAGCCAAGGCACCAAGTGCCGTGTATGTCAAGACTGCTTCTCTCTCCTAATGCACCCATGAGACCATGTGCCACAGGTATCTTTAGAATGAAGAGTGATTTGACCTGGTTCCGTCTGAAAGCTTCCATGTAATTTCAGCTTCAACCACCTACTCATGTGGAAATGAAGGGAGATTGGTGCCATTAGTTTCTTTGGAGTAAAGCATAATTTTCTCTGTTGACACAGTCTTCTAAAAACAGTGTTTTAAATGCATAGGATTTCTGCAAAGTGCAAATGTTGCCTGAGGACTGCAGCATTTGGTTTTGGAAGAGGTGGGGCATATTCCATTGATCCAAAGCTTTGGGGTTATATTGAACTTTGACAAACCTTTGCCTGTGAATTCACATTGGGTAGCCTAATTCCATCGGAAAGTGTCACCAGCTCCAGTGGTTTTGCTCAGTAACAAATGGAGGGAACATGTTTTTGTTACCCTCCCAAAAACTGGGCAAAGGCAGTTGCTATTTCAGAAATACTACATCAATTGTAGATGTGCCACAAAGATTGTTTCATATATAAACCTTTTTTGGGGAGCTAAACGGTCATGAGCTTATGGAAAACATGCTGAATCATGTTCATTCCCAGGTTTCATTAAAGCATAGAGATAGAGGGGAAGGAGTGGTTATAATTTGACAGATATAAATTATGCTTTTATCTCCCTTAACCAGCTTGGTGCATTTTTTGTCTGTGAATCAAATTATGTCTGTATTCACATTCAAAATGTTTTGTGGACCTGAGAAGCAAAGAAAGTGAGGGAGGCCTCCCTCCCACCTAGTGTAAGCGCCAAATGCTAATCAGAACGTATCTTGCACCAACACATGAGGAGCAAAACGATTTGTGTGCGCACCACTCAGTTTTAATACAAGAGCTGCTGCTTGTGTTTATGTTTGGGAAAAAAAAACATGGCACAGTTGATAGGCTTGGAAAGAGATGAACATAACATGAAAGGGACTGCGCATATGTCTAAGCATAATGCATGTGTTACTGGAAATGCTTCAAAGTCCAGAAATAAGCCCTCCACAGTGTTTTAGTATTTCTCACCACAGTTTTTAATTCCTCAGGGCGTTAAAGGGAGACGGTCCACTGGGTCGATTTGGAGGCAAATATGGTTGTCTGATATGCCAGATGTGAAGGAAGTGGGAACGTGAACATTATCTCCCCTTGATCAATCAATATGTTGGCTGGATTAGGGAAATCTGGGAACCTGTTCATTCTGTTCCATAGGCATACAACTTGTATTCCCACAAATTCCTTAGCAGCTCCTTCCCCAACCTTGGGAATGGTGGCCCCAGTCCCTATTCTAACACCACTTCTCCTGGTTTTGTGACTCACCAACTGACCTTCCAGAATCTTCCATTTTGCAGCTTGGTCCTAAATGGTACAGGAGTTTCTGATAAGTTACACATAATTCGTACATGAAACATCATGTCCAGTTCATTTAATTTTTAACCAACAAGGCATGTACTATTAATGGACCATCAAAGATCATCATAGCCATTGGGATCATTGACTCATGCTTGCAATCAGGGAGGGGAGTGTAGGGAGAGAAGTCTTTGCAAAACTCATTTGCCCAGTCCAGGTGTGACCAAGGGACTTGGAAAAGGAAGCAGTTGGAATACACCCTCAAAGAGAAAACAGTTCTAAATATTTGGGGAAAGATTGAAAGGCAACCCTGAGGACCTGTGTGGTTTTGAAATGGTTGCTAATTTGGGACCAGCACAGCCTGTCTGTGTGCCTACTTCTTAGGTTGCTTGCTACCTGCTCAACCTGTAGATTTGTAAATAGTTTGTTTCAAAAGACACCATATGTCTTCAGCACACTTTCCTTCAAATGGAAACAAACCCTGTACAAAGCTGCCTTGGACTATCCTACAGCTGATGAAAATGGGAGGTGCAAAGCAAATGGGGAGGTATGTTCACCACATTTATATATGGTGGTGTTATTTCCATTTTGTAGTTAAAAGATTTACGGCCTGATCCTGCCTATAGTTAGGCCAGTGGAGCCGTGCCGTAAAGCACGTTTGCGGCTCCTTGTGAGTAAGTGGTGCCGGCACGGAGGCCAGTGCCGCTCACTCAGTCTTCACCCCAGACCTGCGCCGGCCGGTGCAGGTATGTCCCACACTGGTTGATGCAAGAGTGGGGTGGGGAGGGAGGGCAGGGGCGGTGAGTGAGGGGGCTATTGGCCAGCCCTGGCTGGGGGGGGCAGGGATATTGGCATTGAGTTACGCCGATATCCTATGCCCCATCCCAGCTCGGGCTGGTCTTGCCTGGCCTCCCCTGACGCGCACCAGCTAAAGAGCTGACACACATCTAAGGAGGCCCATTGGGACCCGTGCTACTTACACCAGGGGAAGGGGATATACATCCCCTTCCACTGAGGTGAGCCTGGACCGTGCTGGCGTGGACTACAATCTGTGCAGGATGCAGCAGCCGGCCCATTAGGCTGCCATCGCATCTTAGGCAGGATTGGGCTGTTCGTGGATGAGTCAGAAATGGTTACCCACAGCAAGTCCCCTGATTATAACAAAACTGTTATTTAAATATGACTATTTTTTGAAGCCTACGTTCAAAATGTTGGTCCAAACTAACTGTCACATGCATTGCAATATGTAGAAAGTAGGTAAGCAAGGTAAAAAGAAAGTAAGAAGGAAGTAAAAAAAAAAGTCCTTTTTTAAGAGCTGGATGTAAAGGAGGCAAATGTACTATTGCTTATTTCTATAAGCACTATCAGTACAATGACGCTTTACAGTTGTGAAAAGAGAAAGGTTTGTCCTTGCCCCAAGAAGCATCCAATCTAAAACAAAAGACAATGTACAGATGAATGTAATGTGTCTGCACAGCACACAAATTAGCTCAGGCAACTTACCTGCCTTAAAACGAGCGAGTTCTTTCCCAGTGACTCCATATAACTGTTCTGAGAGCAAATGCCTTTGTGGCTCACATTCCTTAGCCTTGTGAATATGGTTAAACTGTATGGCATATTGGAACTTCTCCACTGCATTTCCTTCAGTATCCTCCTCCTCTAATGAGTACGCTGCCAAATCAGATCTAAATAATTTGCAAGCCTGCGCACCTAATTCCCACTCATTGCTTTCAAGAGATGTACCGTTTCACCTATCAGATAGAGGTGTATTTAGATGGGTTTCTAACCACACTGTATCTTAAATCCCAGCTCCCTTGTGCCTCTCTCTAATAAGCTCTAAGAGATGTTTAATGTGTCTAATACATATCTTCCCACACTTAAGGGCTCTGAGCCATATTCTAAAAGAGTTGGGTCTGTTCCCAGAGCAAAATGCTCAGTTCGGAGAATATTTAGACTATGAAGCAGCCCCCTTTGCCAGGTGTTTTCAAGAGCTGCACCTGAGAATCATAATACATACCAGGCCTCAAAATAACTATCACATCCTTGTCTTGTTTTATTTCTGCAGTATGACTGTGGAAGTAATGAAGGATGTGATCTTTAGTGCGGGTTCTTGGAAGTAAAGATCATTGGAAGTCAGTTGGGTCTCAGGATGTCGGGTCTCATGTTCTGACTTGAAGTGTCCAGGTTTTAACCTCATTTTCAGGTTCTGCCAGGGAAGGACTGAAACTTTAGGCTGAAGCGATAGAATCAGGGATTCAACTTTGTTCTAGCTCAATTATGTTTGCTAATTGTTCATCAAGATCCATATGGAGCCACCAGGTACCATCACCTTCCTCCACCAAACTTTACCAGGCTCTACCAGATTCTACTAGGGCCCCAGAGGCCTCACTAGGGTTTGTGTCACCCGGTGCGAGAGCTCAGCGTGTCACCCCCATGACAGACCCCAGGTGTGACTAGGGCAAAACAAGGTTGGGTTGAGCTCGGTTCTACAAAAGATGCCCATCAGGTAGGACTGCGTATGTCTACAGATTACTCCTGGTCAGTGGTGTCACTGGGGTTGGTGTCACCCAGTCCAAATTCATGGTGTCACCCTCATTAACTTTATTTATTTTAATATATAACAGTATACAGGTCACCCAACAAATCAGTAACCAACTTGGCTCTTGGAACAGGCTCTTGGAACAATCAGTCTCATTAGTCTGTTTTGAGTTAAGGAAATCCACTTTTTGTTACAAAAGACAGTTGTGTTTTATTTTTCTGGTTATTTGGGCATAACGTTTGATAGAATACAGATATTCTGCATGAAATTACACATCGAATGATATATAACGTGATGGAATTATTCAGAAATACAAAGTTTTCACAATTTTGGCCACTACTGGTGTCTCACACACCCCGAGGGTGTCACCTAGTGTTGTCTGCACCCCCTAGTGATTCCACTGATCCATCCACTGACCTTCATATCTCTTTGCTCTAAGGATCTACTCTGAGAGTCTGAACCTTCAGGGACCTTGGTATCCCTGTGTGGGTCCATACCTTCCCACATTTCTTGGAGTAAGATCAGGGCACTGGGAGGAGGGGAGCAAGAGAAAGGAAAACAGTGGAGAGACACCGGGGGGAAATCTTCAGCTGCCTCCACTGTAGTTTATCTTCCTTGGCCTGCCTGTCTAGGAAAGCTGCTTCCTTGTCCTTCCACTACTGCTGGAGGAAGAGGAAGAACTGTAACAATGGCAGCAGGACTGTAATCTTTCTTAGCTTCTGTGCAATCTGTAGCATTGGTAGCCTGCCTGGAAGGGGGGGGGCGTGTGATGATGTGAAACGCGTCATCACCCCGCCCCCTACACTCCCGATAATGCTCCGTGGCTGCAGAAAAGCCGCCGTGGAGCACAAAACTCCCGCTGCGGCTCCTCCTCGCAAGGAGACTGCGGCTGTCATCCAGGGACACTGCATCCCCCGGCCCCGGCCCTGCTACGCTACTGTGTGCAATACTTGAAATACCAAAAGTTTCACATGATGTTATATGTAACTTGTAAAATTATACATATACTGTACATTATATGTAACATGTAAAATTTATACAATTATAAATGGATACATTTATACATCATGTAAAAATGTATAATTTTTACAAAAAAAAAGAGAACCCAGGCATGTGTATGTATATAAGTAGTGTACAGAGAGCATCTACAACTCTGTTCAGACTTTCAGAAACTGGATACAGTGTGTTGAGGTACAGGGCAAGTAGGAGCAGGCCATCTATCCATGTATGCCCCCTCCTCCACAATCCATGTGGCCTGGAACAATGATCACATTGGCACTGGAAGACATGGCATGACTACCTGGTGCAATCTCCTAAGCCCTGTACCTGAATACAATGAACCCAGATTGTGTAATGGCACAAGGCTTCAGTTTCCATCTACTTAGATTGCTAGGTTTTACATACAGCAGTTAGTTTATTCGGAAGCACTGTGTACATTATTGTTATTTATTGCTCACTGTCAGATTAGAGAGTCTTGCCCACTACAACACTTTCCCCTAAATGCAGAACTTCATTTTTCTCCATAAGGTTAAAGGGCAGCTACTCATTTATGTGTGGGTAAGAAAAGGTACATACAGAAGGGGATTGTTGGAGTGGGAGCTAAACTGCCCTCCTTGCTCCTTAATGGGGAGGGAGAAATGTCCTTTCCCTCAACAGTCTTGCCAGGTACAGCCCTATAGAACTTAGGCACCACTGAGAATTGAGCCTGCTTTTATCTGCATAGTCCCGCCCCTTCATTTGCATGCCCCCTTTAATTCCTACCAACTCAGGAGCTGGCTTTTCTGACAGTGTTATCCTCAGGTGAACCCTGTGGGGCATTGGGTCTGCATGCCTGTTAAAAGAAATGCCATTGGAGGTCTGGGCAGATGCAAAGCAGGGGCAGCATTCTGCCCCTCAGTGGATACCACACGATTGTCAAATCCTTTTAGAGAAGGTGTAATAGCAGAACCAGGCCTGTTCTTTTGGACAACAGCGCTAAATCATCAGACACAGTTCTGACAAATAAAAAGCTATTAGTCTACCCCTAACTGTAATGAGATCATGATTAATAAATGCCTCTCAAAGGTCTATATCAAAGTCAAGGCTTTTGGGTGATAAATGTAACCATCCAGACCCCACTTTGCCAAAAGTTCTGCGTTGCCACGACATGACTCCCCTGATCGATCTTTTCATTACTCGAATAAATAATGTATCACCTCCAAGAGCACAATTCATTAGGCAGATAGTATGAACAAGTAACTTTAAGTCGCTTAAAAAAAAATCAGATATGCTACTGGTTTCCTGTAATAACCCATGCTTCTTATATACACAGCACAGCAGCAGAACAAATGATTTTATATGCTTCTGAAATGGTACATCACATCAGGGCCTCTGAGAGGGGGGTTAAGGGGGGGTACAATCGTTCCCAGGCCCAGAACCAAAATGGGTCAAAGAGGGGGCCCCAGAACAAAAAAAGGGGGCCCCAGGAACCAAATTCACATGAAGGGAAGGGGACCCAAAAGAAACTTTGTACCCCTTGATAAAATTCCTCTGAGTGGCCCTGCATCACATATCCATACTCTCAGGTCAACAACTGACTGTCTCCCTTGCTTTCATAGGTCAGCTGAGTGGACACGAGAGACAGGGCCTTTTTTATCATGATTTTTTGGGATGCCCTTGTGATGAAAGCCCATCTGGCCTAATTTCTGCTTCTGGCCTATGATGAAGCTCAGTAATTGTTTGGTGAGTCTAGGGGGCACAGCCTAGGATTTTTTATGGACTGGGGTGGTGGTGGAAGTCACTATTTTTGGCTAGTCTGAGAACAAAGTCCAGCAGTTTTTGTGTGCTGTGAGGTGACGCTGTCTATTCATCCATTGTGTATAGGAAAAAAGCCTTGCCTCTTGTTTTTCTGACATAGGGAAAACAGCCTTGCCTCTTGATTTTCTGGCAACATGCCTGAAAGAAAGAAAAAAAACACCTATGATGGACTCTTGCTATCCAGCAAGTAAAGTTCAAACGATTGGGTGGAAGGATTCCATTATTATTATTATATAATAACAGTATTATATAACAACAACAACAACAACAACAACAACAGTATTTATATACCGCTTTTCAACAAAAAGTTCACAAACCGGTTTACAGACAAATTCAAATGATTAAATGGCTCCCTGTCCCAAAAGAGCTCACAGTCTAAAAAAGATGCCAAAGAACACCAGCAAACAGCCACCAGAAAAGACACTGTGCTGGGGTGAAAGGGGGGGGGGCAGTTACTCTCCTAAATATAAGGAGAGTATATAATATACTTCCAAATATAAGGAGAACTAAATATAAGAGGAGCACCAATTGAAGAAGTGCCTCTTGCCCTTAGCTATGGAAGACCACAACTGATAACTTCATGCTGGCACAAGAACCTAGTGGGTAGAGCAGTGGTTTTCAAAGTAAGTCCTAGAGAAGCCTGAGGCCCCTTAGAAACATATGCAGGTTTGTAAGCACTAAGTAGGCAAGGACAGGTGATCTGGAGCATGGCAGTCTCTCTTTTTTCCCTTTCTTCCTCCAGCAGCACTGGCAAAAGAATGAAAACAAAAAAGTGCCCCTTACCTCTTCACTACACTCTGTCCTTGCATGGAGTTAAAGTTTAAAGGGAACATGTCAGCCTGGCAAGGTGTGCCCCCTGGTGAGTGTGGGTCCTCTGCCATTGCCCACCCCATAACTGAGACAGGATAAAATGGAGACCTAATAAGCCTGGCAAGCACTTTGCATGAGTATATTGTGCACTCTTGAAAACACCCCAGAATAGGCTTACCATATCCAAAGGGGGACAGGGTGCCTACACCTTTAACCATTGTAAAAAGAGGGAATTTGGGCAGTTGCAGCTCATAATGGAAGGGTGCAACAAGCTGCACCTGCCCAAATTCCCGCTTTTTACAATGGTTAAAGGTGTAGGCACCCTGTCCCCCTTTGGATATGGTAAGCCTACCCCAGAATATTTTCTACACAGCACTCAGATTCCACAACAGAGAAGTCAATATGGAAAGCATTCCTTGAAGGCAGAAAGCTGGAAATCATTGATGCAGTACTACATTTAAGACAGCACAAGACATCAGTGCTATTACATTGGCAAGTGTCCCCTGCAGCGTGCTGTTTGAACAAGAGCTGTTAGATGTCTATAATCGAAACTGATAGGGAGCCCTCCAGCACCCTTCTGTGGAATCCTGAGAGAAAGAGACTGATGCCTGGCATTTTATGGTAAGGTGGATGTAGATTGTATAGGACAGTGAAGGAAAGCCGTACAGAACTGAAACATCTGGAAGAACCTGTTCCATCTGAAGCCTCCCTGGTGTGTGAAGATCTGACTGCTTCTCAGGATGTACTGACAGCAATGCATGCCAGTGTCTTCTGCTATATTTTGGGCTTTTGTGGTAGATACATAAGAGTTGTTATGAGTAGGCTTACCAGATCTCCAACCGGGACAGAGTGCAAGACCTTTAGGAGAAGGAATGTGGGCAGGTGTAGCTTGTTAAACCTTAGAGCACAATCCTAGGCATGTCTACTCAGAAGCAAGCCCCACTGAACACAATGGGACTTGCTTCTGAGTAGACATGCCTAGGATTGTGCTCTATGGTTTGACAAGCTACACCTGCCCACATTCCTTCTCCTAAAGGTCTAGCACTCTGTCCTGCTTGGAGATCTGGTAAACCTAGTTATGAGCGACTTCTGGGACTAGAACTGAAGCTGCAATCCTATACACACTTTCCTGGGAGTAAGCTCCATTGAACAAAATAGATCTTCCTTCTGAGAAGACATGCCTAGGATTGTGTTATAAGAACCTTTGGAATTATGCACTACTGCCTCTTTTAGTGAACCATGTAGGGCTACAGATCTACGGTAGCCTCCCTGGTTCTAGGGTGATTCTCGTCCTCACCTTCAATTACCCTTTGGTCTGTCTGGCTGTACAAAGCTTTCAGATTAGGCTTGCTCTTTCTCTAACTAACCAGCATCTTGGCCAGCCTTGTCCACTCTCCCCCCTGGTTCATATTTCCCCTCCCCTTCTTTCTGGATTCTTCTTAGTCCTGGTGCCAGAGATTGCTGTTTATTCTGCTCCCTGTCCTGCCCGTTCTTCTATAACTCAGGATCAAAGCACTTCCCAGTAGACAAGCTGAAGATAGAAAGTCTAAAAACCATTGTGTTAGAATAATGCTTGGACTGTGTTGTATGGCTAGCTGGCTATGAGATTCGGGGGGGGGGGACACACACAAAAGGGTGCTGCAAATGTTAGAATCTCTGCATTCTGATCCTTGGAGCACAGTGATCTGGCTCCCTCACCTTCCTCCACGTTAAAAGATTGTTATTTCCTCTACATGGGCTCTTTAAACAAAGGAGGAAATGTAGAAATCCTAGTATGCTTCACATTTCCTGTTTTGATTCAAGAGTTCTCATGGTCGAAGTAGCCAGGTAAAGGGGGGGGGAAGCTGGCGGGGGGGGCTGCTAAGTGGTGCCTCAGGCAGCCCTGATGGTGACACACATTTTCAAAAAGTAAGTTCTTCTGCTATGTCATCAGCAATGTTCTCTGCAATGCTTAATGACTTTACCAAACAAAACAGCTGAAAAGGCTATCTTTGCAATCATCAATTTGGCCCTTTAAAATATAAAATGGACCTACCATGTGCTTTTCCTCTAATGTGATGTTCTCCTGTGTTTCTGCTCACTTATTAAACTAAACTGATGGCTGTGACCAAGGGATGAACAGAATTAATTGGAAGCTTAAGCAGAGGTTCCTCCTCAGTTGTTTATAGTCCAAGCAATATTCAGCTCAAAGAACAAGATACAGCTGACAGGCAAAAAGCAACCCTTATTGATTTTTTATTCCCAATTAGGTTAGGTAGATCCTGTTTATTTACTCTTTTTAAGGAGATATGAATGGGAACTCCCAGGAGTATTAAGTTTTTAGTTATAAAGCACAGGTTCCATAGCAGTACACTAGGAGGGTTTGGATTCAGTTGACATGAGATGGCCATTTAAAATACTCTGACATGTTTGAAGCATTTAAACTCATCTCACTTATTTTCCCCACCAGACATAAGGAAAAAAATAATTCAAGGAAGAGGAGATGCATAGGGCTCTGAATTATATCCATGAATAACACCTAGAACCCTTGTTCAATGGCAAAGAGGCACTTTTTCAAGTGGTGCGCATTTAGCAGGGTGAGAGCACCCCAGTGTAGCCTTACCAGCGTCCCGGAATCGAGGCTGGCTTCAGCCTAGAGTAGACCTGAGCTGCTCCCAAGTGTGCACCGCGGCTGCCCAATGGGGTTCCGGCTTCCGGAACGATGCGACAGAAGCCGGAACCCCATTGGGGAGCCGCGGTGCACACTTGGGAGCGACTCGGGTCCGCTCTAGGCCAGAGCCAGCCTCAATTCCGAGACGTTGGTAGGGCTACCCTTTCAAACTGTGAGCCCATCTGGGACTTAGTTCTGCTAACAGTTCTCTCTCTCTCTCTCTCTCTCTCTCTCTCTCTCTCTGTGACACCCACAGTCCTGAGAAGTTCCCTTAATCATATCAAAATTATTTGGGTTTCTTGTGAAATTTCTCAGATGTTATGCCCAACAAGAGTCCCTGACCTGACTGCTTGGAAAAATAATGGCACTAACC
Source organism: Plestiodon gilberti rubricaudatus (assembly GCA_026170595.1). Classification (NCBI taxonomy): domain Eukaryota; kingdom Metazoa; phylum Chordata; class Lepidosauria; order Squamata; family Scincidae; genus Plestiodon; species Plestiodon gilberti. The sequence goes on along the minus strand of JANXHW010000004.1, from coordinate 81,804,579 downwards.
CTAGTTTTATGCATGCTTCGAAGTTCTGCTCTGTCAGAATGACAACTGTGAAAACAGTGGCTATGGCTTTCCTGTTTCTAGTTTGATTCTTCATAAATTGTGACTCTAAACAAAAAGCGTAGGGCCCAAGATAAGCATTCTAAGTGTTTGGTTGCTATCGATCTGCCTGCCTGTATTTTCTACCTGTGGAAAAGAGATGCTTGCAAAGTTGTGCTGTACACTCTTGCTAAACAAATAGGATACAGGGACTCAGTCTCTCCAACAAAGCAAAATGTGACCTTCACTGAGAGGAAGTTGGCTTGTTGCCATAAGAGAGATGGTCATTGTCTGGAGAGTAGACGTTATTAGGTCATTTGCGAGTGCTTTGAGTAGTGAGGCAGACAGCTGTAAGTGGTGGTGGAGGCTGGGGGAGGGATGGGAGAAGAGAACGGGAAGGCAATTACCCTTGTTCGGGATACTAGAGCTACAGCAACATTAGGGAGGCGGCAAAAGGTCTATGGCATGACCTTGGCTGGAACCAAGATGAAAAGAACAGTCTTGTCTCCCACACTGAAAGCAGATATCAGTTTGAAATTCACAGGGTAATATTTCATCCAAATGGATACATAGCCTTCACTCAGCAAGACTGATAAATCTAGAATGTATGAGGAAAATATTTGAGGGATTAACCACAGTAGGAAGGCAAGCTTAGGGGAAAAGGTGACAACCTGTGGGAAATTTACTCCCCAATGAAGGCAGTGCTACTGGTCCATTCTATTCCAATGTACAGTATTTGCATTCCATATGGCATAGTACACATATGTTATTAGACTGTTCTGGATATTTTGTATATGTGTATATATAGCTAAAAGGAAAGTGTGCTTGGAGAGTGATACTTTAAACAAGTTTTATTTTACTTTTCCTGATTCCTACTCCCCAGGAACACTGAGAACTGAAATTCTGCAAGGGAGACAAGGAACTTCTTCAGCGCCCTCTCAAAACTGCACATTCCCTGTAGTTCTTCGGGGAAGCCATGAGAGTTAAAACTGAGAGTCTTCAGCCTATATACATCTGTAGCGTAGGTAGGCCCTGAATCTCTTTGTCTCCTTGTATAATACTAATGGAAAGGTAATGCAAGAAAAAAAAACAAAATACCTGTAGTTAACTGCTGTGAGTGATCCTAAATCCTGGAGCAGAGTGATTGCAGCCTTCTTCTGGAATTATGTGTGTTTCCGGTAGGGCAAGGTATGGGGAAGAAGCACGGCTATTCCAAAGCTGAACAAATATAGACCCAATTTCTGTATTTCCCTTCTGCATAGGCTTACCAGATCTCCAACCGGGACAGAGTGCTAGACCTTTAGGAGAAGGAATGTGGGCAGGTGTAGCTTGTTAAACCCTTAGAGCACAAGCCTAGGCATGTCTACTCAGAAGCAAGCCCCATTGTGTTCAATGAGACTTGCTCCCAGGAAAGTGTGTATAGGATTGTGCTCTAAGGGTTTAACAAGCTACACCTGCCCTGCCCACATTCCTTCTCCTAAAGGTCTAGCACTCTGTCCTGGTTGGAGATCTGGTAAGCTCATCCCCAGCAATGAGTTAATTCCTTTTCCAGGCCTAGGCCCATATTTGCTTCCTTTGCTCCTATGACTGGAAAACAACTTGGTTCCTTCTACAAACGGCCTGCTACACAGCAGGCTTGTTGGATCTCTCATGTTAGGTGAAATAGAGCTTGAATTGCTCTAATTAATCAACATTTTCCTGAACAGCCCATGGCTGTAACAGAGAAAGGCTGCACTTCCAAACTATGCATGGGAATGATTGACAGCCCATTCCAACCCAACTCCTCTGCAAGTCAGGCACAAGTGTGGCCTAAGTTCAGCCTAAGTTAGACATAAGTTATGTCTGAGTTATGTCAGAGTTATGCCTGAGTTAGGCAGGCTGCAGTTTCTGTGGCCCAGCACCACCCCAGGATCCAGGCAACACTTACCTCCCAGGCAGGCAGGCTCTCCAGGCTCGGTGTCTGGCTCGGGCATGTGCAGGCCTGTGTCTGCATTTGTCAGCGTCCATCCATGGCAGTTGCCGCAGGGTCTGTCGCAGCCCAGTCGCAAAGGGGCCGGCCGCAGGCATGGGGGTTGAGCCAGTCATGTGGTGGGCGCAGGGCAGGTGACAGGTGAGCGAGGTGCCTGAGCCAGCCGCCACAGGGCACCCTGTGCATCAGCCACCTGCTGCAGGGGAGAGTGGCCATCCCCACCCTCCTGCAGAAGGCGATGCCACCCCCAAGCCACGTTGAGGCCGCACGTGGGAGTCATGGGGGGTGAGCGGGGGAGGGAAGGGAAGCAGGAGGGGTGGGAAAGTCACACACAAGGGGGGTCTCATGAGGTCTGGAACCGCCTCTGACATGACTTGCCCATGCGATGCCTGAAGCCCTTGGGACTCCAGGGCCGTGGCAATGCCACAAAGATGGCATCCCGGTGTGCTTTCTGCTCTGTGCCCCGGCCATGACCGAGAGATGCCGTGGGCTTGTCTGCTGCGAGCGTGAAGGGCTCACGCAGCCCAGATGGGGCAGCAACGGCGCATCGCGGCAGGCGCTCTGGCAGGGTGGGGGGTGGCCAGCAGCCATCATCAGGGAGTGGGAGGGGAGGCAGACACACAGGCAGGCAGACAGTGGGTGCTGGGGAGGGGCACGGGTGGGTCTGAAACAGACAGACAGACAACAAGGCTGGTGGGCGAGAGATACAGGGAGAGGGGTCTGCAGAGACCGATAGGGACACAGGGGGCGCTCCGCAGATGAAGGCGATGCAGAAACAGGCACCTCTTATGCAGACGGACTTTGGGCGGAAGCCACACAGAAACGGGCGGACCATGGGCGGAAGGGACTTCGTGACTGGCGGACCATGGGCGGAAGGGACTTCGTGACGGGCGGACGCCCTGGCGGGTGAGATCCCCGGTTGCCGAGCAGCCACTACACAGACGCAGCGGCCACAAGCGGCCCCGTTATGGGCTCCGTGGCACCTGTCACTGTTTGCCTGCCTGAGAGGCCCCCCCAACTCCCCTCTGTGCCATGGGGGTCTGGCAGCCCCCCAGCTGTGTTCGCCCTGGGAAGGAAGTGGCAGTCCCTGGAAGGGATTCATTCAGGGGCTTCAGTGCTGGGGGCTGTCTTTGTGTGGGGGGCGATGCTTGTGTTACATTGGGCACATATGTTTCACTGGGGCTCTGCCCAAGGGGCATCTTTATTGTTCTGGAACATTAGCAGAGATGGCCAGGCAAGGCTGCCAGGGGTAGTCACAGCAGCCAATCTGAATGCAGCAGCAGCAGCACACGTGCCCCGTGGACCTGGAGACGCAAACTCTTCCCCTGTGGAACCACAGCCTGCTCCAGAAAGGGGAGGGGCAGCAAGTAGGCAGCCAGGGAGGTGGAGCAGCAGCAGCAGCTGAGGAGGGTTGCAGGGCTGGCCCCCTGACCTCTGGCAGCATTGAGGCAGATGACAGTGGGGCAACCAGACTGCAGGCCTAGGGGTGCTCCCAGGAAGGTAGGTGGTAGTGGATGTTCCTGGGGAGACAAAAAACAAGGGGGTGTTACATGGCAGCTCGTGTGTGGTAGCAATGCCAGTGTGTCGGTTGCACAAAGAAGAAATGCCAGTGTGTCGGTTGCACAAGCCTGCAGGGAGAGAAATAAAACACAGGTGATAGGTGTGACACACATAGCATGGTCTGAGCTGCTTACCTGGGTGTAAGGCGAGCATGATCCTGTAAGGGAAACGGGTGAAAGAGAGAGAAAACAACACATATATTGGGTCACAACCATGGCAATCCTAGCAATACTGACCTGTTAGTTGACCCTGTGGAGAAAAAAGGGGGGTAACAGCTGGTGTCTACAGAAGGTTAACAGCATCACACTCGTGGTGTTGTATGCTCACATGACAACAGGCGGCAATCTGACACAACAGTGGTAAAGCAGCATGTATCCTATATATCATAGCAGGCATTGCAGGCAGGCATCACACTACTCATTGGTAAAGAGGCATTTCAGAGAAGGCATTGCAGGCAGACATGAGAGGGCACATTGGTAAAGAGGCATTTCAGAGAAGGCATTGCAGGCAGACATGAGAGGGCACATTGGTAAAGAGGCATTTCAGAGAAGGCATTGCAGGCAGACATGAGAAGGCACATTGGTAAAGAGGCGTATCATGGCAGGCTATGCAGGCAGCTATGAGACAACACATTGGTAAAGCGTCATGTATCCTACCTATATTTCTATATGCAAAGAGGCAGAAGTCAGAACACATGTCAGCACGAACCCTGCTCTTACCTGCACTTACCTGCTGGTGTTGTTGCCTGTGTGTGGGGGGGGGAGAGGCTGGGAGAAAGACATGGGTTAGCAAATGGTAGCATGGAGGCAGCTGCCCAGGCACAGCTGTAAACAGTTTGGCCACAGCCAGAACAACCCTCTCTGCCCTTGAGGGGGGCAGAGAGGAGAAGAGAAGAGAGAAGTGGGGTGTTTTGCCCTCCACCGACAAAGTCCCACTTTGTGGCTGCTGGGGGACAGAACCCCATGCCACATGCTCAGAGAGAGAGAGAGAGACTGGGGGCCTGGGGCTGGGCTTTTGTGGGAAAGAGGCTGGGTGGGGCTGGGTGCTGATAGGCTTCCTATCTGTGGCATAACTCTGTCCATTTCCAGACCTAGCAGGCCCAACTCCGTCCTAAGTCTGACCTAACTCAGGAGTAGGGTGTTAGAAATTTTCAGGAGAGGGCTGGAGTGGGTAAGGTAAAATGGCTCCTATGGGTCTCCTCAAATTTGTGTCCACCTTTTTGGTCGACCTAAAATTTGTGTCAGCATTTGTGTTGGAGGGGGCGTGTCTGTGCTCGCCAGGGTCTGGAATCCAACGTTAATTGGTTGCCGCCCCCGTTACACCCACGGTCCGCCCATGGTCCGCCCACTTTTAGGTCGACTTTAGGTCTGACTTGTGCTGCTTAGCCCTTGGGTTGGAATGGGCTGTTCTTAGTCCGTCGGTCATAACTTCGACCTAACTTCACCCTAAATGGTCGCGTTCCAGACCTAAAGTCACCCTAAACGACTTAGGCTAACTTTAGGTCTGACTTGTGCTGCTTAGCCCTTGGGTTGGAATGGGCTGTGAATATCCTTTCTTAGAGCGTCAGGGTCGTGGCCAGGCTTCCTTGCTACATGGGGCAGGCTTCAAATACATCAATGGGAAATCAATTATTTCCTCAGAACCAGCTTTCCTTGGTCAGGTTATTCTGGACATTGGTACAGTACACTTCAGATAGACACCGAATAAGAGCATGTGGCAAGCCCCCCCCCCGCTGAACCCTGCAGTCCATCCCTCTACCACACTTACATCACTTACGCTTACACTTACTTAGATCCTTCTTATGATTTGGGCACCCAACACTCCCAGTCATGGGGACTCCCACTCCCAGTGAACTCCCAGTCACTCCCAGTCACTCCCAGTCATCTGCCCGGGACCACGTAAGCTTGGCCAATGGCCACAGTGCCTCAGTGACTGGCCAAGGGCCGGTGCATGTGCCCTGCCTAAATGTGACTTATTAGCCCTGAGATGGATTTTCTGTCCTTCACAGAACTGGCCCAATCACTGTCGACATAGGCTTGTGTGATCAGTTGATCATTTGGTTTTAATAGCAGCATGTAAATAATGGTTCCCTTCAGGTATCGTAGCACTCTTTTCACCCCGTTCCAATGCCTCTGCATTGGTTGGCTGGTGCTTCTGCTTAAGATATTAACTGCACTCCCTATGTCTGGTCGTGACCATTGGGCTAAATATAATAGGCTTCTAATTACAGAATGGTACATTTCCTGGTCACACTGTACACTTGATTCATTGTCTTCATCCATTTTATGAAAATCAAATGTCATAGGGGTTTGTACACTTTTGCAATTTTCCATATTGTACCTTTTAAGCAGTTGTTCAATTTTTCCTTTTTGGCTCAGAGTGTATCCTTTTTCTATTTTGTTTATTTCTACTCCCAAATAGTTTTTAATTTCACCAAGACTTTTCAGTTCAAATTCTCTATTTAACTCCTTGGCACATGCATTTATCTCAGTTTGCTCTTTGTTTAAGATGCACAAATCATCTACAAAAACAAGCAGTGTCGTTTGTTCAATGCCACTTTTCTTCACATATAAACATGGGTCTGCTAGGCTGCTTTTGAATCCCATTTGTTTCAGTTTTGTATCTAAACACTGATTCCAGTTGCGAGCGGACTGCTTCAAGCCATAGATTGCTTTGTTTAGTTTATAGACTTGTCCAGGTCCATTTGATTCATACCCTGGAATTTCTGTCATGTAAACCACTTCCCTTAATGGAGCGTGCAAATACGTGGTAGAGATATCAAAGTGGTGCACTTTACTATTGCTTGCAGCAGCCACAGTTAATGCAACTCTCAGGGTTTCAGCCTTAAGGGTTGGTGCAAACACCTCATCATAGCTCTGATGCTTGATTTGTGTAAATCCTTGAGCCACTAGTCTAGCTCTATATTTAATGTCACCATTTGCTATTTTTTTGCGTTTATAGACCCATCTGCACCCTACTGCCTTTTGTCCTATGGGTAGTTCCATGGGTGTGAATACCTCATGTACATGCATGGATTGCATTTCATTGTCCATGGCTTCTTTCCACGCCTTTTGTTCTGGTTCTGGTAACATTTGAATTTCTTTATAATTTTGTGGTTCATAATCAACTAAACACACCTTTACTTCACCAGGTACAAATCTTTGTGGTGGTATACCTTTGGTCATCCTCTCTGACCGACGTGGTACATCACGTTCACCTAAATTTGGACTTTGAGCAGTTATGTCTTCCTCCACCTTCACCATCTCTCCCTGACAGGTTGCTGCCTTGGTAATGGTTCAGCCTGACCTTGTGTCTGGCTCTCACTTGGGAGAAATATTTCTGAATTGCCATGCAATCTTGGCCAATTAGAATGCTCACAGTAACTTGCAGACTGGGATATTATGACCTTTCTGTTCCCATCTGTGAACCAGTATCCCTTTGTCCCAGTCTCATACCCTATGAAAATCAATTTTCTTGCTTTGGCTTGCCCCTTACGCCTGATACCTTTGGGGATATTTACCCAGGCTTGGCAGCCAAAAATTCTTAGATGACTTAATGCAGGCCGTTTCCCATAAAGAACATAGTAGGGAGATTGGTTAACAGAAGAGCTCCATAATCTGTTAATCAGATAATTAGCTGTCAGTATAACTTCTCCCCAGGCCTCCCCAGGCTTTAGACAGGCCTGAGTCTGAAAGTAAGGCATCTTTAACTGTCTGCAACCATCCATTGCGACGTTCAGCTACGCCATTTTCAGCAGGTGAATAGGGATTGGTTTTCCTGTGCCCTATGCCCCTCCTTTTCAACCACTGCTGAAAATCCCCGGCCATGTATTCACCACCACGGTCTGTCTGCAGCTCAGAGACCTTTGTATCGTATCTCCGTTCAACAAAATTCAACCAATTTTTAAACACTTCAAACGTTTCACTCTTTTGTTTCATTAGGTAACAGAAACTGAAGCGTGAATAATCATCAATAAGTACCAATAAATATTTAGCCCCTCCCAGCGAAGTAGAGAACGGGCCTACTAGGTCTGAATGGACCAGCTGAAAGCAGCGTGTAGACTCCCTGCTACTTCTTTTGCTGACTAGGTAGGCCTTGGACTTTGCCATCTTGCATGTGGTGCAGTCCAGGTAGTTTTGGCATGGCTTGAGGTTAACTCCTGTAGCCATCTCAGGCAGTTTCTCTATAACCTTAAAGTTAACATGCCCTAATCTCCAGTGCCACAGATGTGTACACTGGTCATGGTGTGGTTTATTGGATATTTGAGCTGCAAAGCCCCCTTTCTTGGGTGTCATAATATATAAATTATTTTGCAGCACACCTTCACCATAGCCAATTCCATCTTTGCTAATACAGCATCTGCCTTTGGCAAATGTTACTGTATACCCCTCTTTGTCTAGACTAGACACACTTAACAAGTTATAATCAAGATCAGGTACACATAACATATTCAGAGTCACATTTAGGCAGGGCACATGCACCGGCCCTTGGCCAGTCACTGAGGCACTGTGGCCATTGGCCAAGCTTACGTGGTCCCGGGCAGCTGGTCCCAGAGTGGAAAACAGTTCTGGGTTCTTGGCAAGGTGGTCACTCGCCCCACTGTCCAACAGCCAGTCACCACTAGAACTCTTCGATGCTGCCTTGATCACAGAAATCTGAAAGTCGCCTTTTCGTCGTGGTGCTTTATTTCTGCCTTTCGCCTTCTTCCTGACGCCACACTCACGTTGCAAGTGCGAAGGTGATCCACATTTGAAGCAGTGCTTCACGGCATACACATGCTCTTGTTCTGCAGCTTGCAATGCAGCTCCTCTTTGCCTGGGCACGGACTCTTCCTTGTTCCTCCCACTGGCATTCTGCTGCCTTCGCTGCTCCTCCTCCATAAGGCGGTTAACCAAATAGGTCAAGTCCTTCTCCGGCATAGAGCCCAGGCTGGTAGCCAAAATGTCCCATGATGGGTCAAGTGAGGAGAGCAACAAGTAAACTTGGTGGGTTTCAGGTATATGGAAACCTCTCTGTTCCAGCTCCTGGATTGTTGTTCTCATAAATTGCAAATGATCATGCAGCTTGTCTCCCTCACACAACCGTGCCCTGTATAATTTTCTCGTCAGGGCTACCTTGGAACTTGCGGTCTCGCTGACATAGATCAGGCGGAGGGCATTCCAGCATTCCTCAGCTGAGGATATGCCTCGGACGTGCACAAGTTGGCTATCTTCCAAACATAATATTATGCTAGCAAGTGCTTTTTCATTATCTCGCTCATCCAAGTCGGCAGGTGCTTCATGTACAGCCTGCCATAGACCCTCTTTGCGCAGGTACATCTCCATTTTCAGGGACCAGGTTAAATAATTGTTCTCATTCAGCCGAATGAGAGTGAAACCTCCCCCAACAGCAGACTGCATACTTGCTCACCGGTCTTCGCCATTCCAGGGCACAGCAGGAATGTAAATCTTTCCTGGCCATGGCCTCCTTCAGACGCTTGTAAATCTCAGCAGCTTTCCAGATACAGCTGGGCCCATAACCCTTGTCAGAGCTTTTGTTTCTGCTGGGCTGGATAGTTCCCCTGGTTTGCCCACAGAAGCGTTAGGACTGAAGAAACACGCTGAGCCAAGGTCAGTTGAAGCCGTCTATTTACAATATGTACAGATATGAAGCGGCACAGATGATAAGCTCACTGAAGAACAAAGCAGCAGCTCGACGAGATACAGCACTCCAGTAATTTAAGCACGAAATACAAATAGTCAAACTTTCTCCTCTGAACCCACACTTAGGCATTGCTACCACTTCTGTTTTATACTATGCTGGCTATCTCCTGTCCAATTAGGTTAGAGGTGATCTCATTTCTCATCTCGTGCTGCCTACCTCACCTCATGTCAGGTGCTTCTCCACAGTCTCTGCTGAGGAGTGACAAAGCAGATCCTGCTTACTTTGTCCAGGCTTGTCCAGACATGTCCAGGACAGAGAAAATTAGTTTGTAAATATAAGTTTGTTGCTCCACAAACCTCAACAGGCAGGGCAGGGAGATGTGATCGTTGCAACCAGTGAGGGAGACACACAGGGCCCATGCGAGGGGGGGGGTAAAGGGGGTAAATTTTACGCAGGCCCGGGGTCAAAGAGGGGGCCCAGGAGCCAAAGGGGGGGGAGAACATTTTCCGATCTCACCCAGAGTCAACCTGAACCCATGGATGAAAAGGAAGGCCAGGTCTACCAGGCAGGTGGATCTGGACTCTGCAGCAGGAAGCCTGGTAGACCTGGGCTCTGGAGACTTTCCCAGCCATTGCTGCCCTCTCCTGCCCTGTTTTGCCCCCTCCCCAGATGTTTCGACTGCCCCCGTTGCCACCCTCCCCCACCCCGTTTCACTCCTCCCCTATTGAGAAGGGGCCCAAAATAAACTTTGTACCTCCTGATAAAATTCCTCTCAGAGGCCCTGGATACACAGCAGAGCTTTTTTGCTGTTATTGTTGTTGACTGGACTGAAGGGAAGCTATATGACAGGAAGGAAAGCCAGCGACAAGGAGATTGCTGGTCTAGACAAGAGGTTAACAGATCACGAATGTGGACTTTTAACATTATAAAAACAATTTAAAAGTATTACATTTGCTGGTATTCTGCTACGATAGAGGATGCTCTGTCTGAGGATGGCAGCAGTTTCAAGGATGTACAGGAAAAAATAGGACAGGGAGTCTCAAACATCAACTGGTGTAATCTTGTTTTTGTAGCGCCTTTGAAGTCAAAAGGACCCGGTCACGTCCTACAAGTTTAAGAGTCAGCTCTTTAATGTTGTTCCTGGGATTCCCCCCACCCCCAGCTGTCTATTTTAACGGGGTTGTTGTCTTATTCTGCGTACTAAACTGTATTAAATTTTCAGGTGAAGGGGGCATGGTATTTGCTGCTGAAATGAGATAAGAGAATCATTGCACTTGTAGCTGAAGTCTTTGGATAGCAAGAACGTGTGACATCTCCTGTTGCTGAGCTAAAATCGAAACATTTTTGTCTCTCCGAACGCTTTCTTGAATTCAAAGAGTTTCAGAGAACAAATATAGCTACATTGCTCTTTCTTCACAAGGCAGGCTAATCTCGCTATGCAGTCTCTTCATTGGAATGTTCCATCCCCAAAGTGTCTATTCTAATCTGAAAACAAGATATTTAACATTACCCTTACACCCCGGAAATAAATACGTCAGACAACGCTTCATTGGATAAATTGGTCACTTTATTTTGAATAATATAAAGACCTGCAAAGGTAACAATTAACTAGGGGCAACTAACCACCCCCTTGGGCGTGCAGATACTGGTCGGGGGAAAATGGCGCTGGCAATTTACCTCCCCCTACTCTCCTGACATAAACACCCAGGCTCCAGGCCCCTTCGGTCTCCGCCCGATGGGGCCTATCATGGCCCACCCCGAAAGGTGAAGACAGCTGGGCAGTGCAGGTGACCATACTAGCTATGCCATTGATGGTACCTCCCTGCCCCAGCCAGGTGGTATGCCAGCCAGCCTCACCGACCCGAGGGTAACAGTGTCGTGATGAGCGATCCTGGCTTACCACCTGAACTTGCCGAACTCCAGGTGCACTCCTAGTCCCTATCACCCTGCCTACCCATTTCCACACGCCACCTGCCACATCAGGTGATCAGCCTAGCACTTGATCACCCAGCCCCACCGGACCAAACAATTAAACAAAACCCTCTGCAGGTCTTCTAGAAATAAGTCCGCCCCCGGAGGGGAAAGGTGAACGCCGTCACCGCGGAACAACCAAGCTGCGTCATACTGGATACGTGGGTGAGGAACAATTGCTCCATCTAACCTGTGAACCACCCGCCCCAGGTATGTATTCACCTTGCGGCGGGTCAAATCCACCGCCCTAGGATGTAAGGCCCCCCACCACACCCTACGAGGTAACATGTTGGACCACAGGAGGCGGACTCCCAGGATCCAAGCCCTGATAGTGTGCATGTCCCTGCGGATCTGTAGCCTCAAGGCCTTGGAAGACCACTGGCACAGATCATTCTAACCAAGGTGCAGCAGCAGGACCTGGGGCAGGGGATGGACGTCCAGGAACTGCAGCAAGAGAGGCAGGAGCTGTCCGCAGAGCATGCCCCGTCTAGCGGCCCACCACACCGACGCGATACTGCCCAGCCCCAGCTGGTCGCCAAAGGTGGAGGCAGCGGCCCTCTTCCTGGCCCAGAACAAGATGGAGTGTCCCAGCAGCAGGATCCTCGCAGGGGCCGGACTGTAAACATCTAAAACAACAAAACAAGGTGAGTCCCCAACCGTCCCCACCAAACAAACAACACAAAAAGCCACACAGGCAAACAGGCCGAGCGCCTTCCAGCGCTATAACCTCCCCCACTCTGGGTTGTAGGCCCCCACCGAGCCCCCAAGCACTAGGCGGAGGGAGGGGCCAACACTGCGGCCATAGAACTGGGCTCCACCGCCCGACCCTCAGTGTCTAATGTACCCTTTAAAGGCCCCAGACCGCCATCGGCCGATCCGCTGAATAGCAGACGCCGGGAGCCCCAGGGAGGCCGCGGCCGAAGCCGCGCAGATCCTGAAGTAGTGGAGACCAAACTCCCCCTGCTCCAGGCCCAACAGAGACAAAGCCCTGTACAAAATTGCCCTAAATTGAAATAGGGTCAATGGGGAGGCGTCGGCATGTTGGAACAGCCAACCCATCTGGCTGCCTCGAAGCTGTACAGAAGTGTCGAGCACTGCCACTGGGCAGAGGAGGAGCCCCGGCACCCTGCGCAGGTAAATCACCTGCCCCTTGGCCCGCTGGTCCGTCTTGGACCGGCGGAGGGAGATCCTGGCCCCGGATGGCGCGAACCTCAAATCATGAAACTGTAACGCCCTCCCCGACGTGTCACGCTTGGAACACGCTAAAACTTCGCTAGGTCAGAAGGTGCCAAAGAACATGACAAAAGCCACTGCTCTAAAGAGGGCCGCCTCATAAACCGACCCGCAACAGGTAGCAAAGGCGCCACTCAAACCCCCTGGTATCGTCGGGGTGATCGGGCGCCGCCAATCGGGCACTGACGGTGCCACCCTGCGTAGGCCTTCCAGGGTCTTACGGACCTGGAAGTCCCCAGTGACCTCCCCAAATCCGGATGCCTTGGAGAAAAACGCAATGGCGGCCAGGTATACCGCAATCGATCTCACCGCCAGACCGCAGTCCCACAGGTGCAGTATAAAGCAGATGAGATGATCCGATGGCACCGGCCATAAATCAGGCAAGGGGAAGTCTGACCTAAAATCCCTAAAGGCCCTGACCTTACCGGCATAACTGATGCGGGAAGACGGGGCCAAGGCAGACCACATCAACTGGGTGGCTCTGGCGAGCCCAGCTGCCATAGCCACTGAGGCATCACCTCCGGTTCCGGGCAAGCATCGGGCACCAACTCCCGGAAACGCTCCACCTGAAAACGAGACAAGGCATCTGCTACAGAGTTGGCCAGGCCTGCAATGTGTTGCGCACGGAACAGGGCATTTATTCGCAGGCACTGAAGAACCAAGGCCCTGACCAGCCGCATCACCCGGTGCGAGCGCGACGTTTGCTGGTGTGACAACAAAGACCACCAGAAACGAATTGTGGCATTCCTGAATTCATCCGCCCATATGTATGTAGCCACCACAATGGGGAACAATTCCAGGAAGGTCAGATCCCGCATCAGCGGGCTCTCGGCCCATTCCGGGGGCCAAGGGGCCACGCACCAGCGGCCCCTAAAATACAAACCAAAACCTGCACCCCCAGCCGCGTCCGAATGGACCTCCAGCATGGCGTTCAGCAGGCGTTCCACGCGCCAAAAAGAAATCCCATTAAACCCCTGCAGGAAAGCCAGCCGCATGCGTAAGTCCGCACGCATGGCGCTGGAAACCCGGATTTTGAAGTGCGGCCGCCGAGCCCCCACCATGGCATCACAGAGGCGCCGAAGGAAGGCCCGGCCCGGGGCGACCACCTGGCAAGCGAAATTCAAATGGCCCACCAGAACTTGCAACTCCCGCAGGGACAATCTGCGCGCCGTAACGGCCTGCTCCAGCAGCCCCGTCAAACTGCACAGCTTGTCCGCGGGTAGACGACAGCATTTCTGCTCAGAATCCAATTCGACTCCCAGGAAGGTCAGCCTACTGGTGGGCCCTTCCAGCTTGTTTTGGGCCAAGGGGACACCCAGCTCCTGGCAAAGCGATATAAATGTATCGAGGAGCTCCCGACATTCCCGAGACCCCTTTCTTCCCATAAAAAGAAAGTCATCCAGGTAATGGGCGGCTGACCAAATCCCCGCGCGCTCCTTGGTAACATGTTCCAACATTGTGGAAAAAGCTTCAAAGAGCGAACACGACAGAGATAAGCTCATCGGAAGATTCCGATCGAAGTAATATTTGCCCTCAAATTGGATGCCCAACAGACAAAAGTCATCCGGGTGGATGGGCAACAGGCGAAAGGCGGACTCGATGTCCGCCTTAGCCATCAGCGCCCCTCGTCCACAGCCACGTAAAATCGCGACAGCCTCATCCAAGGACATGTACTTCACGGAAGCCAGTTCCTCCGGTATCCCGTCGTTGACAGAGGCACCGTGCGGGAAAGACAGGTGGTGAATAAGTCTATATTCACCCCGGGCTTTCTTAGGCACGATGCCAAGCGGGGACACCCTCAAGTTGGGAATGGGGAGGGTCTCAAAGGGACCAGCTATTCTCCCCACTGCCAACTCCTTACCCAATTTTGCCCGCACGATATCCTCCATACCCGTCACGGATCTGAGGTTGTTGGCCCATGACGGGGACGTCGGATGGGGGGACGGGATTCCCAAACCCTCGGAGAAGCCAGTGGCCAAAAGCTGCGCAGCCCTTCTGTCAGGATAGTGCCACAGGATCCGAAGCAAGGGGCCAAGCTTAATCGGCGTTGGCCCCTTTTCCCTGCTGGCCGCCGCCCGAACCGGAGCCCCCGCCCCTTTTTCCTCTGGTTGCCCCCGGCCGCCGGGCCTCTGCCCGGACAGCCGGGCGCAGCCCTTAACAGCGTGTTTGGCTCCACAGAGTGCGCAGGCGTGTGTAAATGAGCACCCCTGCCTGCCACAGCGCCCGGCCGTGTTATATTCAAAACAGGGCCGTGGGGGTTGAACCCACTGGTTGCCAGTGCCCGATTTGGCCTGGCCACCCTGAGTGCGAACAATCAAGTGCCCGCTGTCCGAATGGTCACCCTTGGTGGCCCCCCCTGGAACCACAGTGTGATTCTAGATCTCCCATTGGGGAGCCCGCCAGTCAAGGGCGGGGTCATGGGCTGAGCGCAGACGCAGGCCCTCATCATAAGCCAACCAGCCGGCCCCTCCGTACTCGCGGGAAGCCTTGTGGACTGTATCTAAGTGCTTAATGAGGGCCTGGGCCTTCTTGGGGTGCATTTGAAGCACCACCGCCATGTAGATGGAGTACCCCGATAACCAGTTCGCCCAGTTCCGGTCCACCTTGCGCCATCGGATCACTTCCTGATCCCTTAACGGTTCCCCCACACGCTGGACAGGTTCAGGCACTTTTTGCAAAAGGCTGAAGATGTCCACGTATTCGCCCCGCCATATCTTTTCCTTAACTGCGAGGGCGAGATGCCAGCCAAGAGGCATGCCCATATCGCCGTAGGCCCTTCGCGGAAGGTCATCCTCCGGCTCCGGGGAGAATCCCGAAGTCGGGGGAAGAGCCCGAGGCCAACCCGCCGACCCTTGATGCCCACCGGATGTCCCGGTGGGCTGGGTCCAAGGGGGCCAAGGGGAGTGAGCAGCAGCCTCCGTGGGGGGCTGCCCCGGCCCCCTGCCCAGAATCCGCTGCCTGCGCTGCCGGCTGTGCCACTGCATACTGACCGCCCGTGCGAGTCAGTAAACTCGCAAAAAGGGCAATCCAGGCAGCATTGCTAGCCCCGCCGGACCCAGCTAAACTACCCCAGACGTCTACCAAACTTGTGGGGGGGAGCGGTGAAGCCTCACCTGAAACAGCGGAGTCCACATCAAATGGCGGATCCTCGGGCTCCCACGTGCCAGCAGGGGCGGGAGCGACTGTGGGAGGAGGTGCCTGAGCCCCACCAGCTACACGGGGGGTGGGGACCCCATTCCTAGGAACAGAGGACAGAAACATTTTTGACCCCCTTCCTTTACGGGTGGAGCGCTGAGCGGGCTCGGGTGCCCCAGACATGCTACCCCCTTCGCCTCGGCCAGCCTCCCTCTCTGTCTTTTCCCTCTCTAAAGCTTCCAGACGTGCAATTACAGCATTATATCTGGCCGCTGCCTCATCCTCATCCGAGGAGGAGGGCTCCGGGGTTGGCTGGCGGGCAGACCGTTTAGGTGCCTTTCCCCCATGTTTTTGCTTCCTTTTGGCCATGCTACCCTCGGAAACGCTGTGGGGGGAGATTAGTGTGTGTGTCTTGTTTGAAACCAGTATACCCAGTGGGTAGGGCTGCACGTCCCACTCCCCACAAAACCGTTGCTCCCGCGACGACAGGCCGAGGGTCCTTGAAGAGGAAGGGGGGTCCCTGCCGCCCCCTCTGCAGAGCAGCCTGCCCACACCGGGCAAGCCCCAGTACTGAAGCGAGGGGGGGTCCGCCCTCGAAGCAAGATCTAACGATACTGCGTTCAAGGTCCCTCGTCGGCTCGGCCGCCCCCTGGGGAGCGGAGCCGAGCTCACCGTCGGGGCGCTTGATCGCCCAAAGCCGAGTTCGCAAAGCGGCCTAGCCACTTGGAAGCCCCCCTGGAGTGGACGCCGGGCCGACTTCAAAGGAGCTCAGCCCGACGCGTCCTCTCCAGTCGCTTCCCGAACGCCAACTGAGGGAGCTGCAATAATGCGCAGCTCCCTCGTGCCGGCGTCCGGAGTCAGGTGACCCGGCCAGCCAATCAGCTGGCCGGAATCACGGAGGGGGAAAGCGTCGCTGGGCGCACCCCTCCGGGAGCAGGGCAAACGCTCCCGGGACGCGTGGTGCGTCCCAGGAGGAATGTGTTTTGTTTTTGCAAGTGCTTTTTTATTGGCTACATTATGATCATACACTCAAAAGTGCAGTTTACCATAACTATGTTTACATTACTTCTTCTAAAAAGAGAACTGGGAGGCTATTGCACAAGAATTTCATTGTACTGAAGACATTTCAAAAATCTACCACAGCAATGCAGAATGTGTCACACAGAGCTGTGGAGCTTTTAAATAACTTGTCGCTTGTGGAGGAAGGGAGAGCGTGACTGGGGAATTATTTTGGGTTTTTTTTTCCCTTTAAAAACCCACCTCTATAAACTTTGGGTATGTATGCAGTGCAGCCCTCTGGGGTCTTGGCCATTTTTTCTTTCTTTCAGTGAGATCGTCTGCAGTTTTTCCTACAGGGAAAAAAATTGCTTTCTAAATTGCTACATTTTTTTTTTAAAGGCACTTGGGGAACTTGTGACAGTAAATTTTTAAAAGAAAACTGATGTCCATGTATGTACCGTATGGCACATGGCTCATTGCTGACTAGAGCAGGGTTAGCCAAACTTTGACGTATAATATTGCGGCTCTTGGAAATATGTTGGCTGAACCCCTTTTTGCATCACAATAAATATAATAGGTAATCGAGATGTTTTCAAGCTTTATAATTATTTACCAGGTATAAACTGAGAGTCCACTGGATTAAAACACTAAGTTTAATGTTCATGGTGAATAAATATATTTAAGAATTTAAACATCTCAAACCTCTCTCTTGCAGCTCTGAAACATCTGAAGTTTATTGTATGTTGCTCTTACATTAAGCAAGTTTGGCCACCCCTGGACTAGAGGTTTGGGGGTTAGTGAGACTGGTTGGGCCCTCTCATGGGCTCTGGCCTTTGGCTAGTACCAGACTTGCCCAATTCCTGATTTACCACCTAGAAGCAGCTTAAGGGTTTCATGGAGATCAATGCTATGATGCATTGATGCATGATACATCATGTGTTGGTCAGTTGTCATCTGGAAAACATTCACAACGTGGGTTGACCCAAGAGTTGTGGTGTAGTCATCACATTCACACAAACATGGCAAAAGAGGGGGGTGGGACACACATTGGAAGCGCTCTTCACAATGTCAGTTATGACCTTGCAGTTGTCATGTGTATCAAATTTCTATTAGTAGAAATAGTGGCATAAAGCTTTTAGCTAATAGGGACTCATGAAAAGGAGAAGAGCAGCTGGAACAGGGCACTCCTCTTTTCGCATGCCTCCCTGCCAGTACCAAGAACACTTACTTTGTAAAAAGACATGTGAATGGAAGGAGAAATGGTGTGTACTCAAGAGAGTTTGTACCCTTCTTTCCATCTTATTGACCCATAAAGTGGCTGTTTGTTCATCTTTGTTCTAATTATATCAAGCTTTACTCAGTTTCCCTGCCCTCACCCATATACAGTACACCCCATCTCTGAAGATCAGACATTCATAGTTCCCTTTCTGTGTTGCGAAGTTGCAGGATTTGGAAGTTAAGGTGGAGAGAAAAATGCCCTCTGCAGAAATAAAACCAAAGGCATGGTGTACAGATGCTTTATGTCAGGCATTTGTTATTGCTCCAGAGAGAGCCAGTCCACTGTCACAGTAATATATTAATTCAAAGGGGAATGGGTAGGAAGAATTCTGCAAAGGTGAAAAGGTTGCCACAGCTCATGATTGTGTGAATTATTTCACAACAAAACCAGTTTAGGATGCCTGGGGGCAATATGCTGCATTGACTCTATTCACTAAGCCAATCTCTCATGGGCT
Source organism: Plestiodon gilberti rubricaudatus (assembly GCA_026170595.1). NCBI lineage: Eukaryota > Metazoa > Chordata > Lepidosauria > Squamata > Scincidae > Plestiodon > Plestiodon gilberti. The sequence goes on along the minus strand of JANXHW010000004.1, from coordinate 81,786,300 downwards.
TTTATTTACCATTAGTCTGAATGACAACATACATATGCTTTATTTTAACCATGATCAGTAATATTGCTTGTCTGGAATATTATATAAACGATGCATCTTGTATGGGTCTCTCACTCCTCCAGGTTATGGTGTCATTGCTCGTCTAGTGTGCAAGCCAATTTGCATGTATAGTACTGTATTTTATACCATTCCTCCAGGATAGTATCCTAATGAAAGAGTTATGACACTTGTTTTCAAACAAGGAACCTGGGCATTCCTCAGAAATGTATCTGATGACTTTTCGATGTGACAGACACACTCCACTGAAAGACAGCTAATCTGCCATCACTGTTTCTCCCCACCCATATATAGCTGTGGGAGAATGTTGGCTGTGTTCTAGGTCTTGCAGTCAGTTTAAACAGGCCTCACCAGTGCCTATATGTCACCATATGCCTCCTCACCATATGTCGCCTCACCATATGTCTTGAGTGTGCATCCTAGAACATTTCCCAGAATCCTCTGTAATGGACAGTAGTTTGTGGCAGATATTTAGGGTTGGGCAACAATCCAGCCAAAGTTAAGAGTGGAACTGAGCATATGCTTAACTATTCCATTGAAATTAATGAGTACTTATTTTTAGCTTACTGTTGGAGAGATTTTTCTGTCTGAGAAAAGCTTAATGCTCCTGAATGCACTTTCTGGAGAATGGTGGGTAGTAGCAGGGCAAAGGATGAATGTCTGGGCAAAAGAAAATGAGAAGCAAAGCCAGAGAAAGTATCTTCTGCAAGAAGCTTAATGTTTGTGGTAGAGAGGGAGAGATGTCTAGCTCTGGGTGCTAGACTTACCAGATGTCCCGGTCTGCCTGGACCAGCCCTGGTATTTCCGGGTCCATCATGGGTGGGGTCCTGGGAGACCCCCGGCAGCCATGACCCCCAAAAATATTTTTTTAAAAATGGCTGCCGCCATGTAAAAAACATGGCCACCACCAGATTGCTGCGCACAAGCGGGCCGGGAGCCCTTCAGAACGAAGGGCTTCCAGGCCGAGTCGCGTTTGCGAATTGCGAGCCGCACGCATGCGAACAAGCGGCCCAGGAGCCCTTCAGAACGAAGGGCTTCCAGGTCGAGCCGTGTGTGCATGGCTCGGCCTGGAAGCCCTTAATTCTAAAGGGCTCCCGGGCCACTTGTGCGGCAATTCTGGAAATAAATGGCAGCGGCCATGTTTTTTACATGGTGGCAGCCATTAAAAAAAAATATATATATATTTTTTAGTCATGGCTGCCGGGGGCAGGTGGTGGGGGTGACGTGGCTGACCTCCCGCCCCTTATGATATGGCGAGCATCCGACCTCCCGCCGGGGTGACGTGCCGGTTCGTGATGCCACTTCACTCAGTGGTATGCTAAGGGCCAAACTGCACATTACACTTCATAGCACATAAAGAAAACTGCCTTCAGGCCTAAACAGAGGTGCCGAGAATTTCACAGGGGTTCAGAGAGGCCCAGGCCACTTTCAATGTTTGAGGCCCCTAGCTATTAAGGGCCAGGGCCTCAAACATCAAAAGTGGCCTGGGCCTCTCTGAACCTCTGTGAAGGCCTGAAGGCAGTTTTCTTTATGTGCTATGAAGTGTATCGTGCAGTTTGGCCCTTAGCGTACCACTGAGTGATTTGCTAAATTAAGCAAAAAAATGATCAAGGGTGCCCTATTTTGCCAGCCAGTTTTGCTCTTTCAAATCCACACATACCTGCCAGAAAGTCTGAAATATTAAGGAGAAGACCATGAACAAACATCTTCCTTCTCTCTTTCATGTTGTTCCCTTCAGTTCATTTGCAGGAGACAATAAACTGAAAGTGAATGTTTTTAGGGGGTTTTCTCTGAAGAGAAACTGGTAGATAAATTTATCTGCAAGTGCCAGATACGGCTGTACTACCTAACAGATCATACTTTAGGTTAATGGACATTATGTTGAATTGGCACATGCTTAGGAGAGATTAAGAACTTCAACATCAAGGGCCAACAATCTGCAGCCAAGTTTAAAATCGGCAAACTGGGAAATGGAACATTTAAAACTTAGTTAATGCTTTCTTTTGCTCTAACAAGCTGCCTTCTCTTGAGCCTGCCGCTACAGGCCAATGAAGTCAAAACAAAGCAAAACTTTGAAGGACAGAGTTAGAAACTGCCTGGAATTTTTACATGTTTTATCTTATTTCACCAACCAATATGGATTATGCCAACAGAGCCTTTAGGCCAGTGGTTCCCAAACTGGGAGGCATGGCTCCCAGGGGAGCCACAAATACCCACCAGAGGAGCCACGGAGTGCCACGGAATCCTCTCGGAATACAGTGCAATGCCAACTGGCAGGCATCGAAATACTGTAAAGGGTCAAGGGAGCTGCGGGTTGAAAAAAATTGGGAAACACTGCCTCAAGGTCAGGATAGGCCTACTTCTAAGTCTTTTACAGTGGTGGAGCACAGAAATGCTGCATGAGCAACACTGGTGAAGAGACACCCTTGTGCTGCACCAGTGGAGGAGCTGGGTAGAATTGCGCTGTAAGCCACGTTTTCATGTGGGACGCCTTGCCTAAGGAAGAAGGTTCTTCTCATTTGCTGCTCAATTTTGGTTGAAATGTGAGAGCATGGAACATGCAATATTATCTCTAATAGTAGGCTTACCAGATCTCCAACCGGGACAGAGTGCTAGACCTTTAGGAGAAGGAATGTGGGCAGGTGTAGCTTGTTAAACCGTTAGAGCACAATCCTAGGTATGTCTACTCAGAAGGAAGACTCATTGTGTTCAGGATAAATAGCGCGGCGCCGCAGTTGGCTGCCTTCAGAAAGCCCTGGCCGCCGGTCGTGGCGGACGCTCCAGGGCTTTCTCCGGCTCCGAGGCCGGGGGAGAAGGCCTCAAGCACCCGCCCACGTCACCGGGCGGGCGCTCCAGCGGAATGCCGCCCAAGCCGCAGAGCCGCTGTGTCACCGGGTGGGCGCGCGCGCGCTCCCCGAAGTGCCGCCCAAGCCGCGGAGCCGCCCGGAGCCGCTGCTCCGGTCGCTCCGCCCTTCGTACGCCTCTGCCCAAAGACGCTTCCTGGATGATCGGTTAGTAATTTATTCAAGAAAAGCCTGGGCCACTGGGTAGCCTTTAAGGGCAGTTAAGAACCCTGAGTTCTTAGCTACTCAGGTAGTTCTGCAGCCCTGGAACACATTTGACACACCACTAAGGAAAAGTGTTGTTGTTCCTTGGTTGGCAGTAAAAGAGCTCAGTGTAGAGATGGTTCTTTAGCAATGGCACTTGCCATCCCGGAAGAGGAGCCATAGCTCAGTGCTGAGCACCTGCTTTGCAGTCCAAAGGGCCTTGTTTCAGTCCCTGGCTGGCAGGTGGGGGGAGGCCCCTGTCTGAAAACTGCTACCAGTCAGAGTAGGCAGTGCTTAGCTAGATCGAGCAGCAGTCCAATTCAGGAGATGGCAGCTGTGGATGAGCTTAAGAGAGGCTAGTTTTTCTTGCCAATAAGTTTGGTAATTATCTTATCCAACACGGTAAGTGGAAACAAAGGACATAGTATGCTTTTTATCTTTCAAACTCTTGCTTTTCCTCAGACACACATGCATGCATTTTTCATTGATTGAGAGCCCAATCCTATGCATATCTACTCGGAAGTCAGTCCCATTATAGTCAATAGGACTTGCTACCAGGTAAGTGTGGATAGGATTGTAGCCTTATTTGAATCAACAAGCTGGTTAATCAACTACTTTAACTAGGCATTCCATATAAGGGAACAAAGTGTCTATAACTGTAACCAGTAGTTCCCAAACTGGGAGGTGTGACTCCCAGGAGAGCTGCAGAAACCAGCCAGGGGAGCCACTGAGTGTCACAGAATACAGTCCAATTCCAATTGGCAGGCATCAACATAATGTAATGTGGAGTCGTGACCAATGGTCAAGGGAGCCGCAGGTTGAAAAAGTTTGGGAAACACTGCTTTAGGCTCTTATCAGAGGCCACCGTTTGTGGTTGGTGTGTGATTTGAAACTAAAGTCTTCCCAGCTCACAGTTTTAGCCACTATACCATACCAGCTCTCAAACTCCAAAGCACAACATACATTGTGAGCCCCCCCCCCCCCATGCAGCTCTCTTCTGATCCACCCCACACAGTTAGCCCTGGTTCTCAATTACTTTCCTGAGGTATCACAGCTGTGTCTGAAGAGTTGTGCTCAAAAGCATAACTTTGCAGCAAAGCACACTGCTGTGAGATAATCCTGTAATCATTCTGGCAACTTCCCGATTTCAGCCTGGTTGATTATTTAATGGGTTAAATTACATTAAGCATCAGTAGGAAGGGATGGGAACTGTGCATAATTGATATAAATAGCTAGGAGAACAGGCATACTGTAACCTTGTTAGGATTTTTCATTATTGCAGGTCATTAGACAGTGATATGTTAAGTAGTTCACCTCTGCAATTTGTAATTTGACAACTTTCAGATAGGCAGGGGGAGCACAGTTCTACATTGCTAGGTAAAGACAAACAGTAGTTGCAGAGTACAGGTGACAATAGTGGAAATATACCATCATCGGTTTGCAAAGAGCTGTTCCCAGCATGTATCTCTCGTTCTCTCTCAATATGTCTAATAGACATTCTCCATCATGAGCTTAATTCTAAATCACTGCAGTGTAATAATAAAGCTTCTAGTAATGATGTCACAAACAAATCCAAGCTAGGGGGGGCCTGAAAATTGCTCCAGAATTTAGGATCACTCACAGCAGTTAACTACAGGTATTTTGTTTTCTTTTCTTGCATTACCTTTCCATTAGTATTATACAAGGAGGCAAAGAGATTCAGGGCCTGCCTACGCTGCAGATGTATATAGGCTGAAGACCAGTTTTAACTCTCATGGCTTCCCCGAAGAACTACAGGGAATGTGCAGTTTTGTAAGGGTGCTGAAGAAGTCCCTTGTCTCCCTTGCAGAATTTCAGTTCTCGGTGTTCTTGGGGAGTAGGAATCAGTATTAAACCCATTTCAAGCTCTGGTATGAATGTGCCCTTGAGGTGAATTCCATATTCTGTTGCAATCAACAGTAACTTCATACATCATCTGGAGCTGGAGAGCAACCATATTCTATTTTTTTGCATGGAGAACTGAGTGGGATTTGCGCATTTAACACAGCAGCAGCATTCCAAAGGGTGCTTAAAGTCCAAATTCCAAGTATGTTGCTTCCCCTGCCTTTGACTGCATTCCCCCCCCCCGTCCATAAACACATGAGGCAAGATACTTTGGAGTAGTGCTGATATCCTATGCCCCATCACAACTCACGGCGGGCTTACATGGCCCCCTGGTTGTGCACCAGCTAAAGAGCTGGCACGCATCCGAGGAGATGCATTGCGGCATGTGCCACTTACACTGGGGGAAGGGGACAAATGTCCCCTTCCCCCGAGGTGTGCCCGGGTCGCATTGGCACAGCCTGCAATGGACCTAGGATGCAGCGGCCGGCCCTTTAGACAGACCACCTCATGTTAGGCAGGATTGGGCTGCAGGACAGCTAACAATTGTGCCTAGTTATAGTTAAAAGAATAATAATAAATAATCCCAATCTTAGACATTGTGCTGCCCTTCAATGTTATCCCAAAATTGACCGCTGAAGAGGGGCTTCTTAACCCTGCCTAACAGTGGTGCTGGTCCTGCTGATGTGCCCTTGGGTCACCATTTGTTCAGGTCTGAGCCTGAATAATGCTGTTAGAAATCAGCAAAGACAAGTGTAGCCATTTTTGGTGTTTATTCCCACCTCTTTTCCCGCTTTGATTTTTTCTTTTTCTCCCTCTAAAAACTAGGATGAAAGATCACAAGAAAGGGCTCTGGAGGAGGAGGAGAAACAGAGAAAACATTGCTCCCATACGGTGTAATTACAAATGTGGGCTCGTAGGAGGCACATGCCTGAGCTTTGATTTCACGGATGGCTGGGATTTTCCCATTTGAAGTGATGGGAACAAATGCGCTGGCATGTCCTGAAAGGGCTCTTCGGCATAACATGGATTTTGTCCAGAATGTGCTGAAAGGACTGAGGTGTGCTAGGGGGGGGGGGAGAAACCAGCTCATCTCAACCTACGATTCTGTATTTGGTGTCTGTTTTCCACCGCTGAACGTTATTTGCCTTCAACCTCTGTAACATGTCAGTTACTTATACGAGAGAGAAAACTGAAGGAGGCTAGCCACGAAGAGTGAGCTCTTGCTACCTCTCAAATTTTCATTTTCATTTTTAATTCAAAGACTTTTACTAATCTCTTCTTCCCTCTAGCAGATATTAGTGCGATTCACAGATATTAAACTCAATGTGGGGAAAAAAAACACACCTTCCCCTTGGCTTGCACTGACTGTTTATCAAAACTAATGTTTTGGAAATATAGACCTGCAGTCCTGCTTTTATGCAAAGCTTACTGTGTTACAGCGCAATCCTATCCAAGTTACACCACCAGTGTAACCAGCGGGGGAGAGCCAGGCAGGAGGCTTTGGAGGGGGGGGATTTTTGTATTCCCCTTTGGAGGAGATTTGAATCCCCTTTCCATTCTGGGGTCTCCTGTTTTCGCTGCACTGGTGGTGTAACTTGGATAGGATTGCGCTGTTAAAAAAATACATAGGCATTCCATTTGTAGGCTGCATCAGTTCTGGCCATTCCATGTATTCTCTGGACTGAGATTAAACAAGGTATGTCTCAAGTCAATATGTCAGAAGGGATCAAGTGGCCATCTATTCACAAAGCTTGCACATAGCATTCCCCATGCTGTCAAACTACAGTTTTCTATAAGGAGAGGACAGGTGTGCTTCTAAGGGCTCAGTCCAGCCCAACTCAGCCCAACTCAGGCACAATTGAGGCCCAATAGTGGCATAATTGTGGCCCAAAACAGGACCGAGTTAGGCTGCAACTGTGCCTGACTTAGGCAGGAGGCAAGAGCAGTGGGCCAGGATTGAGGCAAAACTTACCGCAGAGGCAGGCAGGCCCCTGTGGGGAGCTGTCCGTCTTGTGGAAGGGAAGAGCCCCCTCCTGAGCTCGTCTGGGTGCACCTACCATAGCTGCTGCAGCGTTCACAACAGATGGGCAGCCACAGGTGGGCCTGCAGGCACTGGGCGTGCGAAAGGCAGCTGAAGGGCTGAGGTTGTGCCAGTGCCAGCTGCCCCAGGGCACCCTGGGCATTAGCCACCTGCCGCAGGGGGGAGTGCCACTGCCCTCCTACCTGCAGAAGGCAATGCCACCCCCAAGCCACGGTGAGGCTGCACGTGGGAGTCATGGGGGGGTGAGCGGGGGAGAGAAGGGAAGGAGGGGGTGGGAACGGCACGCACAAGGGGGGTCTCATGAGGTCTGGAACCGCCTCCACCATGACATGCCCGTGCACTGCCTGAAGCCCTGGACCACCAGGGCCATGGCTATGCCCACAAAGAAGGCATCCCAGCATGCCTTCTGCTCCGTGCCCCAGCCAAGACTGAGAGATGCCTTGGGCTTGTCTGCTGCGAGCAGGAAGGGCTCACGCAGCTCATCACACCCCCAGATGGGGCAATGTCGGCGCCTCGCGGCAGGCGCTCTGGCGGGGTGGGGGGTGCCAGCATCCATCATCAGGGAGTGGGAGGGGAGGCAGGCACACAGGCAGGCGGACAGGGGGTGCTGGGGAGGGACACGGGTGGGTCAGAAACAGACAGACAACAAGGCTGGTGGGAGAGGGATACAGGGAGAGGGGTCTGCAGAGACCAATAGGGACACAGGGGTCACTTCGCAGATGGAGGCAATGCAGGAACAGGCGACTCTCATGCAGACGGACCGAGGGCGGAAATGGACGCCGTTGACGGGCAGAAACGGACGCCGTTGACGGGTGGACTGAGGGCGGAAACGGACGCCGTTGACGGGCGGACACGGACGCCGTTGACGGGCGGACCGAGGGTGGGTGAGAGCCCCGGTTGCTGAAAAGGCTCTTCGCGGACGTGCGCCATGACGCCTGTCAGTGGTTGCCTGCCTGAGAGGCCCCCCAACTCCCCCCTCCCCTCTGAGCCCTGAGGGTCTGGCAGCCCCCCTGCTGTATTCTCCCTGGGCTGGCTGTGGCAGGCCCTGGCTGGGATTCATGCAGGGCCTTGTGTGCTGGGGCCTGTCTCTGTGTGTGTGGGTCAGTGCTTGTGTAACATTGGGGTCATGTTGTTCAAGGGGCCTTTGCCCAAGGGGCATTTTTATTGTTCTGGAACATTGGCAGAGATGGCCAGGCGAGGCTGCCAGGGGTAGGCACAGCAGCCACTCAGAACGTAGCAGCAGCAGCAGCAGGTGTGCCCCATGGACCTGGAGACGCAGGCTCTTCCCCTGTGGAACCACAGCCTGCTCCATAGAAAGGGGAGGGACAACAAGTAGGCAGCCAGGGAGGTGGAGCAGCAGCAGCAGCTGAGGAGGGTTGCAGGGCAGGCTCCCAGACCTCTGGCAGCAGCGAGGCAGACGACCATGGGGCAACACGACTGCGGGCCCAGGGGTGCTCCCCAGAAGGTAGGTGGTGGTGGACATTCCTGGGGAGACATAAATCACGGGGGGGGTGTTCCATGGCAGCTGGTGTGTGGTAGCAATCGCCATTGAAGGAATGCCAGTGTGCCGGTTGCAAAGGCCTGCAGGGAGAGAAATCAAACACAGCTGAGTGGTGTGTGACACATAGCATGGTCTGCGCTCCTTCCCTGGGTGTAAGGTGAGCATGATCCTGTAAGGGAAAGGGGTCAAAGAGAGAGACAACAACACAACTTGGGGGTCACAACCATGGCAATCCTAGCAATACTGACCTGTCAGTAGACCCTGTGGAGAAAAGAGGGGGGGAACAGCTGGTGTCTACATATGGGTTACAGTTCCACACTCATGGCATTGTGTGCTCACATTAATACAGGCAGCTATGAGACAAGACATTGGTAAAGAGGCATATCATGGCAGGCATTGCAGGCAGACATGAGACAAGACATTGGTAAAGAGGCATATCATGGCAGGCATTGCAGGCAGACATGAGACAAAACATTGGTATAGAGGCATATCATGGCAGGCTATGCAGGCAGCTATGAGACAAGACATTGGTATAGAGGCATGTATCCTACCTATATTTCTCTATGCAAAGAGGCAGTAGTCAGACCACATGTCAGCACGAACCCTGCTCTTACCTGCACTTACATGCTGGTGTTGTTGCCTGTGGGGGGGGAAGAGAGGGGCTGGGAGAAAGACATGGGTTAGCAAACACTTGCATGGAGACAGCTGCCCAGGCACAGCAGTAAACAGTTTGGCCACAGGCAGAACAGCCCTCTCTGCCCTAGAGGGGGGGAGAGAGGAGAAGAGAAGAGAGAAGTGGGGTGTTAGAAAAGTTTTCAAAGTCCCACTTTGTGGCTGCTGGGGGACAGAACCCCACGCCACGTGCTCAGAGAGAGAGAGAGTGAGTGAGTGGAGGGCTGGGGCTGGGCTTTTGTGGGAAAGAGGCTGGGTGGGGCTGAGTGCTGATAGGGTAACTATTTGGGTCCGTGTCCAGAGTTAGGTCACAACTGTTCCGTCCTAACTCAGGCACAACTCGGGCCCAGGGTGTTAGTACTTTTCAGGAGAGGGCTGGTGTGGGTAAGGTAAAATGGCTCCTATGGGTCTCCTCACATTTGGGTCCACCCTTTTTGTTGACCCAAATTTTGTGCCTGAGTTGGGCTCGAGGGGGCGTGTCGGGGGCTCTCCAGCGTCTGGAACCGGACCAAAATTCGTAACCGCCCCCGTCACGCCCCCGACACGCCCACTTTTAGGCCGCAATTGTGCCTGAATTGTGCAGTTGTGCCTGAATTGTGCCGAAACCCAATTCAGTCACTATTGCAGCACAAATTCGGCCTCTCCAGCACAATTCAGGCACAACTCGGGCCTAAATTGTACCGCAGAGGCCTTGGGCTGGACTGGGCTGTAAAGGTCCTTGCAGAGCATTTACTTCAGTTTGCACCTGTAAGTGAGTCCAAGCACACGCTATAGGGGAATGCAGTCCCTCCCCCATTTTTACTAGCCAATGAGACCAAAGCAAAATATTTCTTTTCCATATCCTATTTAGAGGTCAGTCAGACTCCAAGCAAGAACAAAGCTGATCCATTGAGAATGATATCACACAGAACTCTGATGGATATGCTGTACATTTCCAATATAGGTTTACAAGCAAATAACACCAGACGCACAGGATGCCAAGGTGGTGCTTTGAGCTGGCAAAATCCTTTCAGCAGTACTGTACAAGATTCTGTATATATATATATATATATATATATATATATATATATATATATATATATATATATATATATATATATATATATACCTAGAAAAGTCATCAGTGATACAATTATTGACTGAAAGCTCATGTACATTCTTCTACTGTATCTCATCTCTGGGTCTATCAATCACAAACTATAGCATAAAACAAAGTTGTAAAGAAAGAAACAAGCGTTCTCGTGCAATTCCCCAGGACTGCTCTTTAAAATCTTCTTTAAAACCTTTACTTCTGCTTTTAGAGCCCAATAAGAGGAAGATATTAACAAATCACAGAATAAGATATTAGCATTTCAACTTCTGTCGGCCTTCCGCCAATGGTAGAATCAGCTCTATTACTAAGGGGTCGGAAGTAAATATTGAGCTGAGCTGCTGCCACATGGCACTGGAAGGAGTATGGAAAACAGGGTCCTTCCTTTTAAGTCCCCGAGCATAATGTGTTATATCCATTTTCTCCAACAAACAGCTGATTTCTACCTTTTTAAAAGACCTGCATGCATACACGCTGTTGGATCAAAGCCACTGTCTCTAAGCTTAACCATCTCACTGAGCTGTTTTGAATTAGGACAAGAATCACAGCTGGGGTTATCCCAGATGGTTGCTTTGACAAGTGCAGTGAGTTTTTGGAATGATAGAAATATTCAGTTGTGCAATCGTCTACCAGTATTCAGAAGCAGTACAATCCAGAAGGGATCATGCCAGAGGTTATTTCTGCACATTGGAATCAAATAAATTACCGTATTGTCCCAAGTATAAGACGCACCTGATTATAAGACGCACCCTTAAAGTTTGGTGCTATTAAAAAAATTCAATTAAATCACTGGCATTAAATTGCAACAGCCTGATTATAAGACGCACCCCTAGTTTAAAAACTTAAATTAGGAGAAAAAAGTGAGTCTTATACTCAGACCAATACGGTATATTTTGTTTCCAGATACTACAGTTCATCTCAATATACTTTTGAGAAGTATTTGAGGGTGCAGCTTGTCCTCTTAATAGTTCTCCTGCATGGACCCCTTGTTCTTGTTTTAAGAAGTTTCCCTGACTGACCAAATTTTGAAATAACTGAGGATTCTAAACTCTTTATGCAGCCATATTTCAAAGAGATCTCAAATGATATGAATGATTCACATCTGCAATTACAAATGTCTCTTTCTAATGCTCCCTGTCCAACTTATGGCCTTCGTGGTAGGACCAAACTCCAGAAGGCCACTTGAATTCCTTGCGTCATTTTGGATTTGGGCATTTTGTTAATCTGTTGGCACAGTAGAAAGCACAGTTGGGGGACTAACTGTAGTCATAGGTCCATGATGCCGAACCTATGGCATGCGTGTGTCACTGGTGACATGGGGTCATTTTGGGTGACACTCCAGTGTTTTCCCCCAGGGTCCCGACACACCTTACATTTTCGCAAAAATTTTACAGGCTTGTCTTGAACATTTAGGGCAGAGATTTTGGCAGACCTCTTTCAAATTATTATCTAGTAAAACTCAGCAATAAAAAGTCACTAATTGAAAAATAATGTTTTATTATTTGAAAAGACTTAAGTAAGATGTGATTTGTTTTTAAGAATTTTATATAAAAAGGGGATATAGATTTTTTTTTTAAAAGAAACATTTGGAAGGTTTTTATTTTAATACATTTGGAGAAAAATGGGGTGGCTTTATATATTAAAATATTTGAAGTGGGAATTAAGATTTTTAGACGATAAAGGAAAAGTTAGTTAATCTTTTTATGAATATTTGGATACCACTTACAGACTCTTTAAGAGAGAGAGAGAGAGAGAGAGAGAGAGAGAGAGAGAGAGAGAGAAGGAGTGATGAAGTGTGAATTTAATGAATAGTATATTAGAGATATAGGCTTAGTTAGATATTATAAGTAGAAAATATATATTAGTATACAAGTAGGATTTACTGCTTCGCGCTTGCTGTAATCTTTCGTAGTATGTTGTATTGTTTTGTTTTATTGTTTTGTTTTGTAGTTTATTAATAAAAATTAAATATATCATCAAAAAAAGTCACTAATTGATGTTAAATAAAATGCAATGTGTTCTATAGTTGTTTTCAGTTCAGTTCAATTCAAAATTACTATTAAAAGTAGCAATAGTCAAAGTACTATTAAAAGTTGGGGGGGGGGCTGACACACCAGCAGAGTCAAGTTAGGCATTTTCAAAAATTTTGACACACCAAGCCCAACTGTTTTGCCATCACTGTCATAGGTTATTTCTCCATTACACCAGCCTTTGGTTCCAACATTTAGTGCTCCATGTGCTCACTGATGTATGCACAGAATGATAAAGGATGCACAGCTTTCCTTATTTTCTTCAACTGTGGCGACATAGGGATGAAGTGGAGTCATGTCCCTTTCAATGATGCTAATGGGCACCTTGCATGTCAGAGGTCCGTATGCTTTGGAGTCACATGTGTCAGAGCCCAAGCATCAGGCTGCTTGTCTGGATTAGATTGCTAAGGCGCTGAGTGACATTGCACAGTCGTCTTCTTGTACTTTACACATAGTCCAGAACACATGCCATTGAGTCTGAATAAATCAGCAAGAAATATGGGCCAGATGTGTGCTTTGAAATTGGCAGTTGCCTCCTAAACGCTTTGAAAGCTCACTTTTTAACATGAAAGGGAAGATTGAGAGTTGAAATGCAGCTTGTGGCTTTACTCTAAGAAGTATAGTAGCGATTAGCTCTTGATTTTTCCGTGTGCGTAAAAGTTTCCTATCGTAATGTGGGCAATGTTAAAAATATTCCTGAGAGCTGGAAAAACATCATAGTTGCTCTTAACTGTGAAGAGATTTTGCTTATTCTCCAAGAACCATTTTTCACATTTAATGGTCAGAGGTGTGACACAAATTAATATGGCTGATGGAAAATTATCTGGTGATAGCTCACAATGACATTCTAAAACTGTATTCCTCCGCATTTTAACTATAGGCATGTTAGGTAAACCCCCTAGACTGCCATTTCAGGTGGCAAGCTTTTGGGAAGCAATGTCCCCCATCCCACTTCTCCAAAAGCTCAGAAATAGCTCAGGTTATTTGATGATCCAATCCAATATTCAGGACTCACCCCAACTTCTATCCACCACCCATCCAGCAGCCAAGCACCTCCCATTTCTTTTTCAATAAAAATTAATCATCCAGGGCAGTGGTAGTGCTTCAGGCCCAGATCAAATGTGCAGTTATTCTTTGGGAAAATACATCCTTGAGTTCAATCTGTGAGTTTCAACTCACATGGGATTTGCAACCACACGGTCACCACAATCCAGGGTCTTCTTCATGGCAAAAATCTGCACTAGTCCCTCCTCCGGAGCTGCCAGTCATCCTTCAGAAGACTTCCTGTGTCTGCATCTATCCCTGCAGCACTTGCCAGCTGAAAGAAGTGGGACTTTCCCCTTGAGAATTTGTCCTTTTGAGGGCAATACATGTATTGCTCCTGCCAGTGACAGCAGAGTTCACATGCTCTTTGCTTTCTGTGTCGATGTGCACAGGGCTGACCCGCTCATGTGCGAGCAAGCTGCTGGCCACTCCGTGGGGCTCCTGAGCAAACAGGCATAGGACTGTGCCCCAAAACAGGCACCCCATCCCCCACACCCATTCACGCCAACACTCAGACAAGCAGACAAAGATATTTCAGTTTCATCCTCCTCTGCGTCACTCACTCTCATTGGTGCCCTGCCACTAAATGACTTGGGTGGCAATTTTTTTCCCCATAGGCTCAATGATTCAGTATCCGCTAATTCGGTATCCACTAGATTTTCCAGGAACCTAAACCTCTAGCGCATAATGAGAACTGCTCAGAAATTCCATGGATGTCTGTGACGCTCAGTGTTGTTGTTTTTTCATGGAGAGCAGACAAACACAACACATTATGGAGCAGGTGAAAGCTGAAGGGGAATATAAGGGGGAAAGTTTATGGACGGTAAATCACACTTCACTACTTTGAAATAACTGTGAATAGAGTTTCAGACTTTACCCATGCTCCTACTAAATGCATCGTCTTATACATAACTAGTCCAGCGGGTGGCACAGTGGGTTAAACCGCTGGACCATGAGCTGTCGATCGAAAGGTTGGCAGTTCGAATCCGCGACGGGGTGAGCTCTTGTTGCTTGGCCAGCTCCTGCCAACCTAGCAGTTCCAAAGCATGTTAATGCGAGTAGATAAATAGGTACCGCTTGCGGAAAGGTAAACAGCGCTCTGTGTTCCAGCCACATGCTACGCGCTGCGGCAAGGAGAGTCATGCCGGCCACATGATCACGGAGGTGTCTTTGGACAACGCTGGCTCTTCGGCTTTGAAATGGGGATGAGCACCACACCCTAGAGTTGGACATGACTGGACTTAATTGTCAGGGGTCAACTTTTACTTTTATACATAACTACCTGTACTCCATTCTCATATTTGCAAAGATCTATGTGCCTTGATCTTTGTTGATCGAAGGAGTGACACACACCTAACTACTTATTTTCTTAATCTCTTGCTTTAGCTAAATTTATAAAAATGGATTTTTACTTTGCTTGGTCATGAATGTACACATTTAACATTCAGATCTTAATTTGACTTTTAGAGGGGAAAATTAGATCTATAGAGCCTAGAATGCCTCTTATGTTTTTCTTTTTTGGTAGATTTATTTACATTGGACATTAGCTAAATACTTAAAAAATGATAAACACTTGAGTAGTTTTTCCCTCACCTAAGGGCACTTTAATTCAAAAGAGACTATAATGGGTCTAAAGATGTCTGGTCAATCCATTACTGTGCTAAAATGAGTCTATAGGATAATGCTCTTCTGAAAGGCAAGTAAATTACTCCATTACTCTTAGCCACTATTTATTATTATTTCATTATTGAGTTTCCTGTAAGATTACATCTTAAAGATATGTGTTATTAAAACACAGATAAGTATAATGAAAGCAGGTATGAGTGTATTTGACATATACAATTTCTTGAATATGTATGATATAGGGATGATGGTTCATGCATGAGCTCTTTCTGCACTGACCAGGGCTGGTTCACGTACAGTTATCCATTATGGATTGATGTAAATAAAATGATGACTTGTAGGTGTGATGAGCCATAGCATCATGTACGAATAACCATGCTGGCTCACATAAAAGATACAGGTCATCCACCAGTCTCTCCAACAGCGATGAGCCAGATGCCACCAGGAAACCCACAAGAGGGCATGAAGGCAGTAGCCTTCCACGGATGCTTCATCTGGTATTCAGAGGTACTGTATATTGTTTCCTAAGACGGAGGTTCCACCTAGTTATCATGGCTATTGACAAGCTATCCTTCATGACTTGGACCCATCTCAGACATTCAGCTGTGGCCCATCAAGCCTTGAGAAACCAAGTACAGTATATAACCATATGTAAAATATCTCCAAATGTTTTGTATAAGTCATACAGATGCTGAACTTGAGGAGACTAGAAAACCTTTCGCAAAAGACTGATGGGCATGTTGCATTTCTTCTGAATCATTAACCAAGCAGTGACTGTCGTTGATACCAGTTCACAATGCTGTATTGTTCTTCTTTGGTGCCTGGCCGTAATTGTATATTAACAGCCCAATCCTAACTAAAAAACACCACACCAATGCAGTCGTGCCAACAGAGCATGCACTGCATCCTATTGGGGCAATCATGGGAGATCACCTCATGGTAAGGAAACTTTCATTCCCTTATCCTAGGGAAAGTCTCCACTGCCTGAATGACAGCGCAATCCTGGAAAAGCGGCTGATGACGGAACGAGCATTCTGTCGCCAGAAGCCATCGTGAACATGTCATAAAGCACGTTCTCAATGACTCTGGAGTAAGGGAGGCCGGCGCAAGGCTGGCCTCCCTCACTCCAGCACCGGGACGAGCATGGGGCTGGCAGCAGAAGGTGAGTCCTTCACTGCCGGCCCTGTGGGCAGTCCAGCCCAGGAGGGAGGGGGCCATTGGCCTAGTCGGCCCAGGAGGGGGCGGGGGATGGCATCAGCCATATCCCTGTTCCCGCTGGGCCACCTACACCGTTACACGACCTCCTCTACATCCGCCAGCTATTTAGCTGGTGGAAATCCAAGGAGGCCAATCTGGCCGGCCCCCCGTTTACATCTGGGGGAGGGGACAAATGTCCCCTTCCCCAAGTAGACCTCCAGCCCGGCGCATGCCAGGCAGCCTGGGCTCAGGATCAGGCGGGCGGCCCTGAGCCGCCAGCCAGATCCTTACACAGGATTGCGCTGTGAGTCTGCTTGGACCTGCCCCAGCTATTTTCCTGGTGCAGAACTGAGGAGAGTAAGGGAGAGGGAAGAGGAGACGGAATGGGGATAGGTTCCTGTCACATGTCAGTGCCACCAGGATCCAAACCTCCTTCCCCTGTTCTGTCTCCCCTGCCCCCTCCCTATGCAGTCACTCTGTTCCTTCCCGCCCTAGTCCTCTCAACGCCCACCCTCTGTGCTGGCTTACCTGCAGTCCCGTTGACACCCCCACCATTTGCAGTGGCAGTTCCAAAATGATTGCTGGCAATGTGCACAGTGCACCACTGTGTGGCCTTTTCCAACAGTGGAATCTCTGTTCTTCTGTCATAAAGCTTAGTTATGATTGAGCCGTGATTCATGTAAATTTAGTTTGTGTGTTGCTATACAGATGAAAGAAGGGCATACATAGAGGCAATTCTGCAGTCTTTCTCAGGACCCAGTCTTTCTCAGGACCCAATCTTAGTAAGCTCAGGACCGGAGCGGAATAATACTTCGATACCTAACTGAATAATATTTCAATACTTGGAGTACATGTATTCCTAAACTGGGTTCTAACATAGAGTGTCCAAATGCAACTAGTTAGAAACTAGTTTAGGAATACATGTACTCCAAGTATCGAAATATTATTCAGTTAGGTATCAAAGTATTATTCAGCTCCGGTCCTGAGCTTACCAAGATTAACTTGAGTCCTGAGAAAGATCGCAGAATTGCACAAAATAATCACTAAGTACATATTTGCTTGGAGATATTTGTTTGTTTTATTGATGGGTACGTATAAATATCAGAACTCACAGCAGTGGTAATGAACCAGTGACCCAATGTTACAAATATTGTCTTTGCCTTGAAAGATCAAAATAGAGATCTCAATCCTGGTTTTTCCTCTAATATGTCTCCTATTAATTGGTAGCTTGCAGTTCCCCCACTGATGTGATCTTTGCAGGGAGCCAGTTTTCCAGGCATTTTTGTTAAAACTCAAATGTAATTATTTTAGTTTCAGCCATGTCATGGAAACTCGGGGTTATTTGTTTAATGAGTGGCTTGTCTGAAACAGAAGGTCAATTACCAGAGTGATCTATATTTCTTCGAAGTAATCACTGCCCACATCCCCGTTTTTCAGATGACTCAAACGTACATGTGCTCACAATGGTCATAAATGATCTGAACAGTGTATGCAACGCCTCCATTTGCACATGGACATGGTATGAAAGGACAGACACATTATCCTTTGGATAATGAAAGGACTGTGACCTTATTACATTAACAAGATTGGCAATTTGAACTATTTATAGTGCCGGCACTGTGGGTGAGACAATAGGCATCCTCCGCTGGTCTCCTACCCATGCCTGTTTCCTTATAATTTGCACATGACAATCGGTCTTGAGGGAGGCCCATCTGGGTTCTCATGCATTCATATGTTTTGGGTAGGCACAGCAGATTGGTCTCAAGTGGGTGCCAGTCCTGGTCAGCTGGAGCCTGGGACCCTTGAGGAACCTGGTCTGAGGAAGCCCCCCTTTACTCTCAAAAGAATGTGTTAGGGTTCATTCCTCACCAATGTTCCCTGCACTTGGTTACCCCCTTAACTTGAATTGACCCTGCCAGCTGTCACCAAATTAAACATCCCTACAAATGCAACCAACTCACATCACAACATAATCTTGTCCAAACTGCTCTTTCAGAGGGAGTGTGACCCCATTCAGAGCAGGACAATGATCTAGTACCCCCATCGTGGATTTCCAAACCTGGAAAACTTCTGTCTTGTCCAAATTTAATCTCAGTTTGTTAGCCCTCATCAGATCTCAACTGCCTCTAGGCAGTGTTCCAGGACCTCAACAGTCACCCTGGTATCTGGTGGAAAAGAGAGATAGAGCTGAGTGTCATCAGTGTACTGATGGCACCCCACTTCACATCCCAAAATGACCTCCTCAGGGGTTTCATGTAGAGGTTGAAGAAATGGGGGACAAAATTGAACTGTTCAACTGCACAATCCAAGAGCCAGGGTGTTGAACAAGTATCCTCCCAGCATTGCCAACTGGGATCAGTCAGCCAAGAAGAAGTAGTATCATTGCAAAACAGTGCCCAAGCCCCAACTCGGCCAAAAGGCCCAGAAGGACACCATGGTCAATGGTGTCAAAAGCCGCTGAGAGGTTCAACAGGGACACACTCCCCCTGTCTAATCCCCAGCAATGGTCATTCACCAGGGTAACCAAGGCTGTCTCCATCTCAAAGCCTGGCCTAAAGCCTGATTGAAAGGAATCCAGATAATCTGCTTCATCCAAGAGCTGAGACACCATCACCCATTTGGAATTTTTGCCCAGAAATGGGAGGTTCAAAATTGACCAGTAATTATCCAGCACAGTGAAATCCAGGGAGGGCTTCTTCAGGAGGAGGTGAACGACCACCCTTTTTAATGCCAATGGCAGCAATCACTCCATCAGAGACCAATTGACCACTCCCCTTGTCCACTCAGCCAGCCCCTCCCTGGGCAGATCTAATTAGCCATGCTGGGCAAGGATCAAGCAGGCAGGCACATTCCAGATGATCCTGTCTCCATCCTCTGGTTCTACAAACTGAAAAGAAACCCACAAAAGTGAACCAGTGCCTATTTCTAGTCATCGTCTGTTTTAATGATGTCACTTCCTGCTTAGTGATGTTACTTCCAGCCCTCAGCAGTCACCATGAATGCTATCCAGCCTGCAGTATGACACGAGTTTGATACTCAGGACAATACGTTGGCTAGACTGTGGAAGACTCTCATCCACATTCATTCTAATTATGAGGTAAGCTAAAAAGAAGTATTCAAAGGTGGTGAGTGAGATCATGGCTAGGCAAGGATTGGAAGCTCAGACTACCTAGGGACAAAGTCAGCTCTTTAGGTACAGAGCTGTCTGTTTATCTCAAGTTTATAGAAGGTCTTTAGCTTCCAACAATGGGGCTATACTCAGCCTTCTGGACAGTGTTTAACAGATTTCAGCCAAGAAATGAGCTGTCTGTCTTGTTCCTTCTACAGCAAATGCTGCGTCAGGAGTGCTGAAGTCTTTGTTGCCTTCCACTGGTTAGATAACTTAAGCTGCCTTGTAAAAGAAAACAAGAAAATGCAATCTATTTATACTTGCCGTTGATAAATCTTCCAAGCATAATAGATTATTCAATTACTAATGGGCCTGCTTTAGACATCTCAGTGAGATAATTAAAGCACCGTGACACATAATCAATTCATTGATTGATCATCACACCCCTTTTTCTGAAGGTAATAATTTAATTTACATCCTTCTAGAGATGCCTCACTGCAATTTCCTTTCCTCCCCCCCCCCCACTTTCTCTTTCTCTGACTTCCTGCCTCTTCCCACCCCATCAACAAACAGGAAGAAGGCATTAGATGTTCAAATGTAATTGACTATGTTTCCAGGACACAGAAGTGGTAAAGCATATGGAAGTAGGCAACTAGCTAATGTATTTTAAGAGTAGATGAAGTGCATGGCAAGGAAACCGGCAGGTTTTTCTTTCTTTTTCAGCCATTCATTGAGCAATGCTGAAGCACATGGGTGGGCAGACTATTGATTGCGGATGACTGTGTGCTGAGTTCAGGTTGACCACGACGCTCTTGGCTTTGTAGTGCTCTGGACATGCTCAGCACCATTTTCCTTCCCTTGCCTGATCACCCACTCTGTGATAACTTCAAGGCTTTGAAGGAGCAGCCAGTACAGAGCAATAGGTATGGCTCAACAGCAGCCTCTTTAATTGTAGAAGGTGAGTCATTCATTCCTGCACATTATTAGAACAAAAACACCACCACCACCACCACCACCACCACCCCTACTACTATTTATATACCACCTTTCTTGGTCATTGGATTTCTCTGTTGACTTTAATTCAAGGTGGTGCACATAGGCAGTCAATTCTAAATCCCTGGAGGGTTTTTTACAATACCAAGTTCTAATCTTTCATAGAATGTCATCATTCCAGATGGTTTCCTTCATGGTCTGGCTTATCTCTGGCATTCACCTCCCACACTCGGCTGACGGCAACTCTGACTCCCACTCAGAGTGCAGCTGGCAGCTTTTCCTCGCTCTCACCGAGGGCTTCTGCAGATCGTCAGAGGCGTGTCGACAGCTCTCAGATACTTCGGGTTGTCTTACGCTGGCATCCTCAGATCTCTTCATGCATTACAAGGCGGCAGCTCTACCACTGAGCCAGACCTCCTTTGTCCTTAACCCAAGCTAGTTTCTCTTAGGTGGCTGTACCCACCAATACCTGCGCACTAGGAAAACCAGTCTGCCTGGCATCTTCCAGGGCCTGCCTGTTTGCCATCCGCTAGCCAGTGGTGCTGTCCTGGCCACCTCCATTGCATTGCTTCTGGAAGTGGGGAGGAGAGAGGCAAGACTGTCAGCACAGCAAATAATACACAGTCAGTTTTCGGTATCCGCGGGGGTCAGGTTCCTGAAAACTCCTGTGGGTAGTGAATTTGCACATAATGAACCATTGATCCTATGGGATCAATGGGGTTAGGTGCAGGGGGTTGGGGTGGTACCTTACCTTCAGCTTTCTGGCCTCCGTGCTGGACTCTGCGCTGGTCACAGACGCTATTTTGAAGGTCACTACTGCCTCCAGAAGGGCTCTGCTGCACTCAGGAAGCCAGCAGAGACTGTCCAAAGGCAGCAAGGATCGCGGAAGGTGAGACACACCTCGCGGATGGTGCAAGGTGGTCAATCCTGCTGCTCGCGAATAAGCAAATTCACGAGTCGCAAATTCAGGAGTAGCGGGAATTGACTCTATTAGGCCCCTATGAGCAACTCTTGTACTCAACCTCTAACCTGGGAACTGACAGACCCCTCTGTGGGTACTCAGCAATTAAAGAAAGGAACTCTGTGATCTGTGTGAACTAATCTGTGTGAAAGTTTAGATAGAACGTATATGTAGAAAACAGTCTTTTTGTACTCTCATTATAAATGAGTTCATGTTTTAGCATTTGATATTAGAATCCCTGATCTATAGTAATTCAGTTGGGGATTTATACTTGTATATGCAGATCACCCAAGTGTGTGGCTCATGAATTACAGCAAGTAATTGTGACTGAACTCACCCTGGAGTCATCATTCTATGACTAGCTTATGACTGACTCTTGCTGGTTCACCCTGCAGCTTTAGTTAAAAAACAAGAAAACTTGTAAGCCCTTCCTGCTTTAGAGGTGGAAAATGCATTAAAATTGTGCTCAACATTCTTCTATTTATATTTTTGGATGTAATACTGCTAGTTGGGAGTGGTGTGGAAATATGTCTTTATTTGTTTATTTTTAAATACAAAACCTCAGTTGTGGGAGTACAGTTGGTCCTTCATATCTGTGGGGGTTCTGTTCCCGGAACCCCAGCGGATATGAAAATCTGCGGATGATAATGTCTGTGGTCGGGTGGAGGTGGGGGGTGTCGAGGGGGGCAGGGGTAGTACCACTGTACCTTATTGAAGAGCTGTGTGGGCCCGCTTCCCGCTCCTTCCCTCTGGCGCCACCTTGTAATAGTGTAAAATGCCTGTTAAAAGAAAAAAATGCGACTGGAATGACTTCCAGTTGTGTGTGTGTGTGTGTGTGTGTGTGTGTGTGTGTGTGTGTGTGTGTGTGTGTGTGTGTGTGTGTGTGTGTTGGTTGTTGTTGCTGCTGCTGCTTCTTTCTCCTTCCTGGGTTCCTCAAATAGTTAATGTTAGCCAATCAGAGATCAAATAGTAAACATGATCATAGCATGACTTTACATAACCAATCAGATTTGACTATATGCTGATGTCACTGAAGGCTAATAAATTCTGAATGAATGCAGTTATTCCTAGATTAAGCCTGACCCACACCGCATGAGTTCCGGCAAGTCCCGGGCATGTGCGGAGCTCACGCAGCTGTGTGGCCTCCATTTTATGAGATTGCATTGGAACGCAGGAGACCTGCGCTCTCCCGAGTTCCGGCACAATCTGAATTGGCCCTGATCAAGATTTTTAGGGGGCGGGACGCGGAGCTAGTCCTTTGACCAATGGAATGAGAGGGGTTTCAGCCAATCGGAGCGCACTTATGTTTCAGCCAATCAGCAATTAGAAAGTGGGAAAATCAGGAGGGACTAATTGCAGGACAACACTGGTTCAGAACAGGGCAGCTCTTGGAGGCGGGCATCCAGGCACCTACGCTTACGCGCCTTGCGCCGGTGTGGGTCGGTCTTGAGCCGCATGAAAGATCTCAGCCGTCAGGGTCACACAGTGAATGTGGCGGTGTCATAGCCAATCATGTAAAGGCATCATGTAAATACAATGAGTTCTGAAAGAGGGCAAGTGCAAGCATTGTAAGCAGATAAACTGATGCTTTCAAAACAATTGCTGCAACAAAATCATCAAAAGAGGAGCTGCTTTTTGCCACTGCTGATTTTTCCCCCAAAATGTATTAAGTACTTCTGAGTCAGTTTTAGTATACAGTATAACATTTGAAGTGCAATTATCTCTATTTTTCCTCTGTTTGTCCTGTAACATAGATAATGTTGGTGACCTTTGTTTTTTGTTCTGCTTCAAAGATGCTTCCTACTATATGCTTGTAGTGTAATGGGTTGCTCAGATATGGACTGGATTAATTTTGAATTGTTCATCAGCCACTGAAAAGGTTGGTAGCATACTATTGAAAGTCACTCAGCTGTCTGGCAATAAATGAAACTATTGAAACGATGGGATTTGGCCAAATAGAAATGTATTAAGCCAATTCATTTAATTACAAGAATAGGAAGAGGAAGGGGACATGCTGTTAATGAATGGAGTGTATCAGTGTGTGTGTGTGGGGGGGGGGAACTTTGACATGTTTGTAAGGATAATTCTGCTCTTAGAACAATACATTGCATAAGGGACATTGTGACATTGCATAAGGGACATTGTGATCTGGGATTATTGCCGCCTTGGGTCCTTTCGGGGAGAAAGGCGGGGTAAAAATATTGTAAATAAATAAATTAAATAAATAAATTGTTGTTGTTGTTGTTTGTTGTTAAATAGTTTAAAGAATTAAATTTATTCATAATGGATGTTAAACAAATCATTGCTTTGTGCACCCAGAAAAGTACCATATAAATCTTTTTAAATAAATATAGCATTATTTGTGTATATGGTACTTTAAAAGTAGGCAGATCCCCGTTTCAGGGGGTTCACAATCACCAAGAAGAGAAAAGTGGATGCAAGGATAAATGGGAGAATATGCAGTTCTTTCATGCTCACATGAATGTCTAGTTGGAATATTGTGTGAGAACAGTTGAATGGTCCTCCTCACAGGAGGGGGCTTTGCGGAGTTACTCTCTTTGCTCACCAGAGTCAGTGGCTATTCTGGCTGGTTCTGCAATTCAGTTTTTTTTTTTCTTCAAAGGCCTTGGGATGACTCGGATGACAGTTTTGGCAATTTGTGCCGCTGCGGATTATTCTTGTTCCATTCGTTCTGAATTTGATGCGTAGTAATGTGTTACAGCCTAATCCTGTGTAAGATATGGCGGCCGGCCTTTTAGGACGGCCGCCGTATCCTATCCAGGTCTCAGGCTGCCCCAGGGCTGCCCTCCCTCACCACCCAGTCCTCCTTCCCCTCACCCCTGAGAGGACTTACCTGCTCTGGCATGCGCAGGGCTGACAGAAGCGGAGTTAACAATGGGGCGGTCCTACCCCAGGCAGCAAGCAGGGGGGCAACAAAGTGGCCGGTGGGGGCATTAATCATGCCGCGGAGGTGGCCAAAAAATGGCTGCACCATGCGGCGGATTGGCCCATCTGCCTGGTCTCCTTCGCTGCGTAAAACAGTGAAAAAACACCGGGTTTCTCCGCAATGCGGCTGGAGTGGGGATGGAACTGGAGGGGGCGGGGCTTCTGCCGTTTCACGCAGGGGGCGATGGAGAGGCTAACTATGCTTCTGAGGGCCGGGTAGGAGCCAGGGTAAGGGCCGCTGTCCGCTATGCCAGTGGTCCTTAGTCGCTGGGTGCTGTGAAAGTGCTTTCCGGCACTTTCGCGACACCCTGCGCCAGGGGATCGCGTGCTCCCCCGGTGCAGTTTTACACAGGATTGCGCCGTTACTTACTGCTTGGAAGGGAGACACAGACAGCCAAGTTACTCTAGAAACAAATCATTCACTGCATGGTAGTTTATTCATATGGGATCCATGATTGTTTTGAGTTTGGTGAAAGAAAAGAGGCAATTAGATGTTATCAAAATGTAGTTTGTAGGATTTGTACAGACTTGGGGTGGATGCACCTCTCAGTATATGTTGTGTATTTTGAATAAAAACACACTTGATACATACAGTATTTGCAGATACACTTACTGCAGTTGTGGAGCTTATATCTTAGCAGTCACTAATCATGCCATGAGAAGGGAAAAGAGTACATACCATTCAAAACAGCAGTCATTCTTAAGCCCGTTATTTCCCCCCCCCCTTAGGGCTTCAGTATACCTCACTATAAATTGGATATTGGCCATTATTTTTTAACATACGCTGTTTTGTGTATCTTAAAATTGGGTTGTTGCCTGGCAGTAACAATCTAACTATGGAAAAAGAAGGCTATGTTGATTTGTTTTTGCATGACATCAATGGAATCCAATGGTGGGAATTTGAGGGGTGGAGCTTTGGCAGCTTTCTATTTGCATACATTATGCAAATGATATATGCATTATTGCATACATTATACAAATGACCCTGATAAAGATACTTGAAAAAGTATATTTTTCTCCTTCTCTGTGTAGTTGTTAAATCCGCTTTTAAGTTAATGGAAATTATTTTCGTTTGCAAGGTATTGTATATACTCTGCTGTTACGTAGGAATGACAATATTTATCTTTCAAACAAGGAAAATCACTTGACATTATAATGACCAATGAAATCCACTGGCAGTCTATACATCTCAGCAAATTTTTGTATTGAAATTATCAATGGACAAATTATTAATTAAAAAAAATGTATGACTAGCAAAAAACAAAACAAAAACATCCCGAACTTGATTATTTCATTTGTCTTTTTTTCTATTCATGAAAGAACCACCATTTAATCATGCATTCCCTTAGTTGCTGATTAATTCTGTCTACTATGATCCAAGTGAAATATCTACAAAGGAGTGTAGGTGACTTCAAATGGTTCTGTAATATATGTATATAGCTGCCAGGACTGTTAATGTTGGCTGAATGCAATCACCTAGTACACATACTTAGGTAAGTAATCTTGTAGTTTCATTGTAGTTGCAAATATAATTAACATGAAACAGACACACTGGGTGTTGAGATACTGCAGTGGTTTAATGCATTTTTTTTTCATTCTTAGAGACCAACTGAGTCTGATCTCTGGTACTTCCCCCCCCCCAAATAAATAAATAAATAAATAAATAAATAAATAAATAAATAAACAAAAATAGTGCCCTGTAGTTAACTCTTCATTTGTTCACACAGGAGGGATGTATTATGTGTTAGTCTAGGAAGTTGTTAATCCAGAGACTGACCCAGAAAGTGCTGTATGAACTAAACATATGCTTTTGCTCCACTTTCTTGGATTCATGGGTACAAAAATTTACAAAATTCCAGAATCCAGCAACTTTTCAAATTTCACAATTCAAATTTCAGAATCAGAATTTAGCATCAAAATCTGAAATGTGATTGTACAGAGAGGTAAAATTTATGGGTTTTCCAGCCATATTACAGTTTTTTTGAAAACAAGAAATAAAGAGATGTTACAGCTTTAACTTGCCTGAGAGAGTTCTTTACCAAATGAAAAAAAATCCCCGTTGAGGGTAGAGGCATCTGGATAAAGTTATCCTGTAGTCAGACAAGAGGTTCAAGGTTGTTCCAAGGTTGTTTATTGACCTACTAGCCACAGCCAGATTAACACAGGATTCAATCCTTGTTAGTTTTGATGTAGTATCACTCTTCACTAGAGTGCCACTAGTGGAGACTATGAATCTCATCAGCGATCTAACATTACCTAGAGACTTAATACCATTGTTCTATCACTGTCTAACGTCCACGTATTTCATCTGGAACAACACCTTCAGAGAACAAAAAGAAGGCGTGGCGATGGGAAATCCGTTAAGTCCTGTAGTCGCAAATCTCTTTATGGAGTTTTTTGAACAAAAAGACATAACATCTGCTGAGGACAAACCCACAACCTGGCTACGCTACGTGGACGACGTGTTTTGTATCTGGGACCATGAGAAAGAAAAATTAGATTCTTTCCTACAACATCTCAATAGTCTTGTCCCGGAGATACAATTCACTATGGAATTGGAAAAGGAAGGGATACTACCCTTCTTAGATGTGCAGGTTACAAGAAAAAAAAGATCTTACGTTTGGGCACTCAGTGTATAGGAAACCCACCTTCACTGAAGGTACCTGCACCATCTGTCAAACCATCATCCAGCGCAGAAAAACTCGCTAATCAATTCCTTGACATATAGAGCAATACATATATGTGATAATGATTCTCTGGCTAAAGAAAAATTAGTGGTTACAGAAACTTTGAAAGCGAATGGCTATAAGACCAACCAAATAGAGACCATATGGGAAAAACAACTGAAGAAAGCAAAACATATACCTACAGTAGAAGAAATTAATAAGAAAAATGAAGAGAAGAAAAAGGAAGCAACAGAACTAAAAGAGCATAGGTAGCTATCTCTTCCTTATCTACGTGGAATCACAGACAAAATTGCCTATATCTTTAGGCAACAAAATGTTAAGACCATTTTTCTACCCACTACAAAGTTGGAACAACTATGGGGCAATCCAAAAGACAAAAGACCACAGCTATGTCATCCAGGAGTTTATTAAATTCCTTGCGAAAATTGCCAAAGTATCTACGTGGGAAATACAGGAAGATTTATTAAAACAAGGTTGCAAGAGCACATTCGAGCTGTTAAAAATCAACAAGAGGAGAAATCTGCTGTTGCTGCGCACATAGCAGCAACCGGACACTCCATTGCTTTTCAAAAGACCCGCTCGCTCTTCTCCGAATCCCAGCATAAACAACGTTTAAATTTGGAAGCGATCTCAATTTCTCAGAGAAGGTCTGGGGCTTTGATGAATCGCCAACAAGAACTGACATTTATCAACCGCATTTGGTTTCCCTTTTTAAATAAATCCCATAAGCAGCGCAGCGATACAAAGAGTTCACCGGGTATCGAGCAAAGGTTATTCCCGGTAAACCTAGAGAGCGCGACTCCTGTTCTCAATGAAAGTGATTAAGCGCTTCCCGTGCTTTTCAAAGTAAGGTCTCTATTTTAAACGGCTGTTTCTCCGCAAAGGCAGGACCATCTCTCAGTGGTTTCCACTGCTGTTTCCTTTGCACTCGCTTTTGACAAAATCCCGAGAAACGGGAAGAAACATAAAGCTAAATTCAAAGAAACCAAGAAGCAAGGCTTTAGTGCCCGCCTGGTTCCAGGATAATCTTTCCAGGACATCTGTACTTCTCACGGTGCAGTTCGTTTGGAAAAGAATTTCTTCAGGCTGGTTAAAGTTGGAACAACCTTGAACATCTTGTCTGACTACAGGATAACTTTATCCAGACGCCTCTACCCTCAACGGGGATTTTTTCGTTTGGTAAAGAACTCTCTCAGGCAAGCTAAAGCTGTAACATCTCTTTATTTCTTGTTTTCAAAAAAACTGTAACATGGCTGGAAAACCCATAAATTTTACCTCTCAGCGGGTGGCGCAGCGGGTTAAACCGCTGAACCATAAGCTGTCGATCGAAAGGTCGGCAGTTCGATTCCCGCGATGGGGTGAGCGTTCGTTGCTTGGCCAGCTCCTGCCAACCTAGCAGTTCCAAAGCATGTCAATGCGAGTAGATAAATAGGTACCACTTGCGGGAAGGTAAACAGCGCTTCGTGTTCCAGCTGCATGCTACACGCTGCAGCAAGGAGAGTCATGCCAGCCACATGACCACGGAGGCGTCTTCGGACAACGCTGGCTCTTCGGCTTTGAAATGGGGATGAGCACCACACCCTAGCGTCGGACACGACTGGACTTAATTGTCAGGGGATACCTTTACCTTTACATTGCAAAAAGCCATGAAAATCTACATGCTACCCTGAAATGTGATTGTTTGGATTAAATGAATGAATGAATGATAGTAATATGAAATCTAATAGAAAATGACCATTTTTGCATGTCTGATTCTGTCCCATGCTGACTGCTACTGCATGCAACTGACTGACTGTAATTTCATGTCTGCTGTCAGGTATGTTAAAATATTGGCTTCTGCACGTCAGACAGTCTCAACTGTTGACTGTTGTTTCATGTCAGCTTTACAATAACATCAACTGTAAATTATTGCAAAATCTTTGGATGTTAAATGCTGATGCCAAGCAGCACACATCAGTAGACATGTATACATCAAGATAACACTCACCATTTGTTATTCATAGTGGAGAGAGAGAGATATTTCAGATACCTTTCTTGGTATACTATATTGTCATTTTATTGGCATAAAATAATTACGGTCTTACAAAATACAACTATTGAGAACCGTTTCGGTGCAAGTTTGGTCCATCTCTGCTTTCAGGTTATCATGTGGTTGCAGGGAATTTTTTTTATATTTTTTTATAACATTTTTATAACTGTTTTTATAACACCACTCACTCCAAGATAAAATAGAGGAGATTCAAGAACCACTCACAGACCAATCCTGCGTTTGCTGGCCCCAGCGTTGAGTGTTGCAAACATGCTATAAAGCATGTTTGCGATGACTCGTGAGTAGACGGCACTGGTGGGAAGGCCTGCACTGTCCCACCGCTACCAGAGCCAGTGACCAGCACCTGGGCACACATGTGAGTATGCCGCTGGTGAGTGCAGGAGCTGGAGGAGGGCATGGGGAAGGTGGGAGGGGGTACAGGGGTGTGTGAATCAGGCCCAGAAGGAGGGCAGGATTGTTGATGTTAACCTGCCTCCTCAATTGAATTATAACCATGTGGTTGGTGAGGACCGTTGTAGTCAGGGATTCTGTTTGTTTGTTTGTTTGTTTGTTTTTCACCAAATCAGGAATTTTTAGGAAGTAGCTGTGGTCAGAAGGTCAAAATCTCCTGTTCCAGCAGGATATTTAAATTTTGGAGATGGCAAAACTCCATCTGAATTTTGGAGCTCTATTACCATTTTGGAGTAAGCAATGATCCATTCAGGGGCGTAACTATGGTGGAGCCTGAGGGGCACCTACCCCGGGACCTCTGCCAAGGGGGGGGCGCAATCGAGACACACCCCTCAGGCTCCACCGCAACCGCCTTCTCCTCCAACCTCCTCCTCAGGGCACACTGTGAGGAGGAGGCAGCCGCAGCCCAATCACAAAGCTGCGGCCTCTCCTCTCTCTCTCTCTCTCTCTCTCCACTCGGAGAAAGCACGGAGAACAGTCACGGCTGCAAGCGCCTCCCACCCAGAATTGACATAGTGACATCATTTCCCCGGGGTGCTGAAAAGGTAAATTATGCCTAAATTATTAGATTCAGACTGATCAGTTAAGGGTGTGAGTGTGAGTGTTTGTGTATGTGAGTGAAAGACTACTTAGTTCATCAAAAGTCTGGCCTTCCTGGCCTGTAGATTTGAGGAATTTTGCCATCAGTCCTTAACTTGCCATGTAAATGCTCTGGTCTATGCTCTCCTGGCAGGTGCTCAGTGCCCCGTACATGTGTATATATGCATGCTTCCAACATGCCTTGAAATAAAGGGATTGCCCATGTTATTGGAGGATTCATATATGTGGCTCAAAATCTTTAAAGCTTCTAACAGCATTGATTTATTTCTTCTCCTTTTACATTGATATCCTACATTTATATCCTATATCTTTTCATCCATGGTGAAACTGAAAGTAGCAATTTTTTATACTCATTTGGACACTTATAATTAATGTGGAAGTTCCCTTTTACAGCATTCTTACTCTCCATTACTATTCTTCATCTGTGTCCATCTTTATCCTATTTTTTTAATCCTACCATGACCTCTCATTGATTTGCTAACCCTGCCAATATTCTACACTATTTCTATTTCATTAGTTTTCTTTTTTGTCAATATGCCCTTGGCTGGATATATCTGCGCTAATAATGGGGGTCTGTTTTTCTTCAATATGTCCTCTTTTCAAGGGTCATTTCTTGACTGTGCTTCTGGTTTGGCCCAGCTGGCTTATATGAGTTCGTTAAACTCAGGAAAACGAAAAAGTGCCATGGACAAAGAAGAAAGGTTTGACAAGGGCCTATTTTTGGTGATGTGATGTCGAGTCACTGATGCAAGCCCCTCTAAATAGCTCCATAATGAGCCACATGTTCTCAACCTCGTCTAATAAACAGCAAGGCACTAATGATTACATTTTTCGACAAAAGCACCTTTGTAAGAGTTGATCAGGGCTTTTCAACCTTTTTATGTTTGCTTGTTTGCTGCACATACCACTGCCGTCACAAATGGCTGCTGTGTTTGCAAAGGTGGGCAGTGTACCACTTATGCCACTACAGCAAAGAAGAGGCTTCTCCAGTTGCTGCTGTTCTCTGATTACTCTCCTACTCTGCATCCTCATTGGCACTGGTTGGCACTGGTTCACCTCTGACCCACACCAGCTATACTGCTGGCGTAATTCCGAGAAGCATAAGTCCGAGAAGAAGGG
This sequence comes from Plestiodon gilberti rubricaudatus, assembly GCA_026170595.1. Taxonomy (NCBI): domain Eukaryota; kingdom Metazoa; phylum Chordata; class Lepidosauria; order Squamata; family Scincidae; genus Plestiodon; species Plestiodon gilberti. The sequence goes on along the minus strand of JANXHW010000004.1, from coordinate 81,755,220 downwards.
GGCATGTAGGGCAACGAAAGAGGGGATTGATATATATCAATGAGACTTTGTTTCATTATAAGTCGTTTTGCTTAAAGTTGCAGTATATCAACAACTTTAAGTGAGGACTTGCTCTACAGCCAATAACCACCTTTGTTTTTGGGTACAAGTGACGTCAGTAGCAGATGCAGCAGAAATCTTTCATTCGGCTGACATCCAATTTGCTTATCATCACAGTAGATCAACTTGGAAAGTGTTCAAAGGCTTTAGAAACTCCTAACAATGTGACTATGTGTAAGTGTCACAGCACATTATCCTATTCCCAAGGTGTTTGTTAACAGAGTTCTAATGTCAGTATGACAACAAGGCAGTGCTTAACAACTGAAATTACCCGGCGCTAGAGCTCAGAGTATTTTGGAAGTTAGATTGTTCAGAAATGGATTATGCCTTGATATTGTCATGCTCCTCTCACCATCTTTGATAGGACGATCCGTTCCCAGAAGCTTTATAATTGCTTTGGAATTCAGACAGATGAAGTCAATTTGCTGTACATAGCTTTATTGGAATAATCATTAAAATTCATTATTTGTTTTCCCCACCGAGTAAGGCCATTATTTATTTAAGATCCGTCTTCTGGAACAGCTCAAATTGTCTAATATCCACTGTAATTCAGTGTTCAGTGAGACACTGGGTTTATTTTTTTTCCTAAAACCAACACATTTCAGAATCAACAGAGATAGCTAATAGTCACCTGTAGGAAGACAAATATAACATGCACAGTACAACAACACACAGTGGAAAAAATAATGCAGCCACATTTTTGTGTCAGTTTTTAATGTAGAAAGGCTACAGTCCTATTCATGCTTAATTGGGGGGGGGGTTAAGTCTCATTGAACATAGTGAGAATTATTTACAATTAAACAGACATATGATTAGGCTGAAAATGTAAAAAAGACAAAAATGATACAATTTCTGCCACCTAGTGTAGTTAGGGGAGCAGCAGCACCCCTACAGAGCTGTCCTACTTGCTTTGAGGAAGCTGCAGGGATGTGGATCAAGTCTCTGTCTCCAAGTCTCAAGTCAAGTCCCAAATCTCTGGGTCCAAGTCTCAAGTCAAGTCTTTGCCCCCAAGTCTTTGGTCGCCAGTCCCTATCTATTTAATGGGGGTAATGGGTAGGTGCTGTGCTGGTGTGTGTGTGTGTGCGGGGGGATGGCAGTGGCTGAGCTGTAAACACCCCCCTGATGTTCCCCTCCTAATCGCCCCCTCCACTACCACCACTACCACCCTCCACCTCCACTGCATTTGTGCTTTCTTTCCTTTGTCTTTGGCGTCGCAGATGCCTTCTTCATTGTTTATGGCGGCCAATATGGTAATATGTAAGGACCAGGGGCGTCGCTGGAGCGTGGCGGGGGGGCGGGGCGCCCCCGGGTGATGCGCGCCACGGGGTGACGTGCGCGCCACCTCCGTGATGCGCGACACCCTTCGGACGCTCCGAGGCCGGCCCGGGAGCCGGCCTTGGAGCGTCCGACCCCGTCGGCGCTCCAGGGCCTTCTGAAAGAAGGCCCAGGCAGCGCGTCCATCCGGGTATTTCCCGGATTTTTGCGCATGCGCAGACCCGTTTTGAGGGCTTTTTGAGGGCAAAAAGCCCTCAAAACAGGTCTGCGCATGCGCGAAAATCCGGGAAATACCCGGATGGACGCGCTGCCTGGGCCTTCTTTCAGAAGGCCCTGGAGCGCTGACGGGGTCGGACGCTCCGATGCTGGCTCCTGGGCCGGCCTCGGAGCGACCGGAGGGCGACGCGCGCGGGGGGGAAGCGGGTCTCCCCACCCCGCGCCGATATCGTAGCGTCACTAGGGTGATGCGCGCCCCCTGCCCCAGGGTGACGCGCGCCCTAGTGACTCTACTGGTAAGGACTTAAACTTCGACTCGTCCTAAAAGGCTCCAAGTCTCGAGTCAAATCTTTCGAGTCTTTTATGATCGCTGAGTCAAGTCTGAGTCAAGTTATTCACACGACTTAAGTCCGACTTGAGTCCAAGACAATAGATTCAAGTCTACATCACTGGGAAGCTGCTGCTGCTTTGAAAACTAGTTCTGTAAGTCAGGGTGTTTATCGACTTCTTTCTTCTCAACCTAGACACTTGCAACAAACATATATCATGAAATAAACTTTGCAAGTTGCCACTATTCTTTCCACTCAAGGAAACTAGCCTGCTAAATTGCTGTTTCCTAAAACTGCCTACTGTGCAAAAAACTGGGAAATGCACAAAAATATGCAAGTGATCTTTGGGGCGATATCCAGCATTTGAAGGGCATGTTTGAGCTAATCAAATCACATTAATACTGAAGGGGAGAGTAGATAGCATGTATATGCTTTGTGTGTGTTTGTGTGCATGTGCAGGGGTGGAATTCAGTATAGATCCAGGTATAGATGCAGCGGTGCCAATGCGGCATTCACTGTATCCCGCGGCGGAGTGTCAGCCTCTGGAGACCTCCTTGGGATAAGGAAACATGTGTTCCCTTGCTCTGGGGTAAGCATATGCTGGGCCACTGGGTCTACTCAGACCTGCACCAGCGATATTGCTGGTGCCCAGGTCTGGCGATCGAGGCTGAGAAGAGGATTAGCAGCACAATCCTAAGTCCTGACCAGTAGAGCAAATGCTCCGCTGGTCTAGGGTGTCGCAAACGTGCTGTAAGGCATGTTTGCAGCACCCAGAGAGTAAGCGACGGGCACTGTCGGAGAGGTATCGCTGCTCCTCTGGCACAGCACACCGCAGCTGCACCACAGCAGACAGGTGAATCCCCCCAGGCAACGGAGGGATGGGGGAGGGCAGAATCAAATGTTCTAGGGGGTGGGATTGGAGGATCAGGCCCAAGCAGAGGGAGGGATCAGTGAAAGCCTCCTGCGCCATATTCTATCTCCCTTCCCGGGCCAGTTGGGCCTCTTAAATGTATGGCTGCAAAATTGCTGATGTGCATTCGAGGAGGCAAATTGGGGCGGCTGGTGCATTACTCGAGGTAAAGGGACAAATGTCCCTTTACCCTGAGGAGGCTACCGGCTGCACTGGGGCAGGCCTAATCCTACATAGGATGCAGCGGGCGCCTTATGTGCACCGTCACATTCTGCTAGACAGGATTGAGCTGCAAGTGTTGCAGGTTTTCTACAATGAAGTATGTATGAGTTAGAGCTCATTAGAATGTGTATACATTTTTGGGAGACACTCTGGAGTGTTAGATACTGCATTTAATACTGAAATAGAAGTGAGGAATAAAGAAAGGAACTTGAAAATGAATAGAGTTCACATTACCCTTTTAATTGAAACAAAGACTGTACAATGTTGCTTTTTATTCTACTTGAGAGTATTTAGTGATTCTTGAAATCAGAAAAAAAGGGGAAAGTCAACAAGGAAATGGGGCAGATCTGGTCAGCTAGTACACAGAATCAATTCTAATTTGTCTTGCTCAGTTTGGTTAGCCATTTTTAAGTGAACTATTTTCCTGCACTCATCTATTTTGTGAACTTTGAGGATAACATCCTGATTTCCAATAGACTGTTATCAATTTATTTGAATAGGGTCCGTCTAGGGTTGAGATGGGGGGGGGAAGCATTTAATGAAACTTTTAATTGGAATCAGAAGAAAAAGTCCCATCTGGTGAACTTTTTTTTTGGGGGGGGGAGTTGTCACAAAAGATTGTGAAAGTGATTCCTTATTGGCTAGAATCCTCTATGTGACATGTACATATAGGAAACGTTGCCCTCACTCTAAATGGGTTTCATGTGTCAGCCCATATCTAAAATCTGAGTTGCAAAGTATGTTCTTCTGAGTGGCAAAGTTTGTCCCTGTGTCTTTTTTCCCCCAGGTGTTGCCTACATTCTCTGGGTCCAGGTGCAGAAATAAATTTGGGGAGTTCTAACTTCCCTCCTGCAACAAAGAGGCCAACTCCTAAAACTTGGCTTCCAAACCAGAGCTTAAAGAATGTTGGTCTTGTCTCACAAGCCCTCCCCAACAGTCTTCACCCCTCCCAACAAACCCTCTAATTACTCCTAAGGCATCTTCTTTCTTTCCTCAGTGATGGCAGAGGCAACACAAAGGCTGCATTCTTTTTTCTACTTCCAGCACTAGTAGTGCTGGAGAGGCTTTTCCCCTCCTTCTAGCATGCTAGGGTTGCATTCTTTTTTTCAGCTTCTAGCATGCTCACCACACTAGCAGTCTTTCCTTCGAGCTCGAAGTCATTAAACATGGCAGACTCATGCACCAATAGGAAGGTTGTTTGGCTGCAAAGGAGCTTGGGAGATGTAATGTGAGGCAGTGGCGTAGCTAGCCCTTTTTTGGGGTTGGTGCACTCGAGATTTTTACACACACACCCGATCTGCCCCCTTTGATCTTCAAAATTTTTATCCCCACAAAAATTGACTATGCAAAAGACAACCTAAAAAGTCATTTTAGGTCATTTTTCTGCTGTGGGGTGTGTGTGGGGATGCACAAGAAGCAGCTGCCGCCCTGGGGGTGCAGCGGGGTTGCGGCAGCAGCTGCTTGCAAAAAGAGAAAAAACCCAGACGCTTTCAGAAATTTTGCAAGCCCCCTGATTTTGGATTGCTGCCATTTGGCTCCAAATGGGGCCAGTGGCAGTGACACAATTATGTGACAATGTCGTCACATCACATCCAACCCACTTCTGGGTAGCCGTGCTCCGCACCGAGTGCTATCGACCCCGGCTCCGCAGCTGACTACACTTACACATCAACAGTGCACTCATGAACTTTCTGAGGATGCCATCGTGACAGAAAAATGGAGGGAGCTGCATAACACTGTGGAAAAACAGACAGCCAATGACACAGCCTCAGAATGGCCTGATCCAGTTGAAATCCACTGAGCTGTCCTCCTCCATTTTGGGAGCGGATTATATGCCTTCTCATGGTGTAGTATTGATTTAAATTTATTGTTTGAATCATTTGACAGTCATCCTAATTTCGTGATCAGATATAATAGTGCAAAATAAGGGAATACACATGGGAAACCGGGTCTTTCACAGGAATATCTTCTACCTGGAAAGCAGTTGAAGGACTCACAATTACCATAACAACTGTATTTTTTATGCAGGCGTCTCACTTTTATGGCTCTGTCTTGCATTAAAACTTAACAGGTGGGCCAGCTGGTAGGGAAAGTCTAAGCCTGTGCTGCATTGTCTTGAGCAAGGCTTTAACTTAGACAAGTCAGCATCTGGATGGAAACTCTCATTAGTGGTACTGGAGTCCCACGTTATATTTTTATTATACAGGGAGAAAGGATAAGTAGGCTATAATTGCAACCTGTTCCTAGGAAAGCAAGTCAAATATGAAGGACAAAATCCTCAATTTCTGCTGCTGATGACATCCTCAGGGTAAACAGCAGACAGAATTCTGATCACTGTCAGTTTTATTGTGCCACTGAATAACACACGTGCTTTTGAGCCACACATCATAACAAGACATAAAAATAACACTTAGGCTTGCCATCTGTCCTGGAAAACCCGGGACGGTCCCGGGACGGTTACTTGCTGGGAGGGGGGTCCCAGTTTAGAATCGGGAAAATCTGGTAAGCCTACACTTACTGCTTCTTCTGCCTTGCTATAGCAAGGGTCCAGGTATTTTTCTGGACTGCAGTGTCCAACAAACTCCTCCTCTTTGATAAATGGAAATGTTTTCTAGTTAAGGAAACACAAATCATTCTATTAATAGAGAACAGGAGTCTGAGCACACACGACATCAATGCACAAATCAGAACCATCATGTGGCGAGTTGACTCTCTACAATATTCTCAAAGTCTTTGAGTCAAGGGTATAGTCGTAAGGTGCTGGGACTCCTAACATGACCGTCAAACTGCAATGCCTTAATTGCTGCCCCATTGCAGCAGCCTGATGGAAGAGGGAATGGTGGGACCACTGGGTACCACCAATGCACATCGGCAGAACGAGGTGCTGCCACCAATTCAGCAGTTGTCAGCTGACCTACAGCCCAATTCTGTCTAGGACCGCCGCAGCGTGCAATTCCAGGATCGGGCCTGCCCTGGCGCAGGCTTCCTCGGGGTAAAGGGATGTTTGTCCCTTTACCCTGAGTAATGGCCCAGCCATCCCAATGGGTGTCTTCAGATGTACGCCGGCAAAATGGCTGGTGCAAATCCAAAAAGCCCATGTAAGGCCCAACAGGCCCAGGAAGGGAGATAGGATTCAGTGGAGCGTGCCACCGATGGTTCCTCCCCTTTCCATGCCCAGCCACCCAATCCCCCCTCCCATTGTTTTTTATAATGGTGCCTGCAAACACCCCTTTTTCCTCCCCACTTTCACTCACTGCTGCCCTTTGTACATGGCATGTGTGGAGGAGAGGCTGACTTATTTGATAGCATCTGCCTGTCAAAATATCCTTCAATGACAAAAAGCTTCACATCAAAGGGGTGCTTTCTCCACATGTTTGAAACAGCGAAGCATTTGGGGTGACGTAGTCCTTTGCCTCCTCCTTCTTCTTCCAACTAATAGAGGCATCCAGAAGTTTCTGTGCCTTGCAGTGTCCTGCATAATAGACCCTTGGAAGGTGACATTGATCCATGGTTGACTGCACCATCTTCTACTAAATGCTCATTTAAAAACACATTTTGGAAAGGAGGATGAAAAAGAAGAAGCAAAACAAGTTCCAGCAGTGACAGGAAGATAAAATGATGAAGACAGGCCCACGCATTAAATTGCAAAGAATCAACATCTTGGGAATGTGTGTAGTTGTGGACAAAGAACAAGTCTCCATAAGATGCAAATATTGTGCAGCGTAACCATGTTAACTCTTTCACTGACACCTTCAGAGCCTTCGGTAGATGATAAATGGATCATTCTGGAACCAAGGACATTTCTCATCTGAAATGATGATGGTGTCGTGCCCTGATTCTAAGCCTTTTTCGTTGACCATATCTACTGCCTGCAATGCTGGCATAGCATTGCCACAATTAGAGTTAGCAAGAAGTTTTGGAATAGCTGGATCCCAAAGTCGGATTTTGGAGGCATGTTTTGGAACCTGGTTGATGTGGATGGACTTCTAAATTGGTACCCAATGAGTTACAATGGATTTACAGCCCAATCCAACATAGGGCTGCATTGGCTATGCAGTGGCTCGCAAAGCTGACATCACTGGATAAACAATAGGGCTAGAGACTAATTTGTCATTAACCCAAGAAAAGGGTAGTTTGTGGATGTCAACAGAATTAATCCAGTTTTTACACATTTAATTCTGAGTCAAGGCCACACAACCACACTAGCAACCCAATCCTAACTACCCCCCGCCTTTGGCAAGTAGAATTAGAAAAAGCATTCCATCCTCTCTTCTATGTCGCATGAGAGGATTCCTCTTCTAAGACAACGTGTGTTGCCTGTTACAACACACACACACACACACACACACACACACACACACACACACACCACCACCACCACCACCACCACCACCACCACCACCACCACCACCACCACCACCACTTTTTTAAGTCGTGTCACTATGTTATCATGGTGGCAGTGAAAATGAAAAATGGTGATCTGGGACACTCCTGTTACCAAATTTCAAGCTGAGCTCTCTTCATAATTATGATTTTTGCTTATGAGCAAAGTAATGCAAATATAGTTAATTAATTAATCAAGAAAAATGTATATGAGTAATTGACTAACATTTTTTGTTCAGCTGACAAACTGACTTTCTAGACATGAGCTCACCAATCCATCATGTGTTTTTTTTCAAAAAAAATATACCGTATTTTACGCTCCATAGGATGCATCGGTCCATAGGATGCATGCATCCTATGGAGCATAAAATAGAGAAAAATAGGTTTTCACTTACCTGGGCTTGGGGGCGCTTCAGGGAGGCCTGCGCGAGCCTCTGCAGGCCTCCCCGATCTTCAGTTCGGCCGAAAGCAGCGATTTTCGGCCATTGAAATGGCCGAAAATCGCTGTTTTCGGCCGAACTGAGGATTGGGGAGGCTTGCAGAGGCTTGCGCAGGCCTCCCAGCAGCCCCGGTAAGTATTTTTTCCTGGTTTTTTTAGACTTCACTCCATAGGACACACGCTTTCCCCCCCTATGTTTTTTTTGGGGGGAAAGTGCATCTTATAGAGCGTAAAATACAGTATTTGTTTACAATACAAAGTGCTCAAAATGACTCAAAATAAAATATAAAATTATGATCATGAACATCCATGAGTGTTGTTGTTGTTGTTGTTGTTGTTAACCCTGTAATCTAGAATTTTTAAATACTCCTTTTCAACAACACAACACTTTCACAGTGATTTACATAGTAAAGGAATAAGAATAAAGAGTTACTTCTCTGTCCTAAAGGGACTTATCTAAAAAAAAAAAAAAAGACAGAAGTGAGATGCCAGCAACATCTACTCTATGCTCTACTCTGCCAAATATAAGAGAACTACCACTTTAAAACGCACCTCTTTGCCCAGTTAGCAGAGTTCCTCAAGAACAAAATGATTTCCAAAGTATACAGTACCTTTAAAAAGTATATGCAATAAATGATTTATTAAATACCAGAATGTATTCATTTAAAAAAGCAGGACTTGTTGGGAAAGGCTTGGAAATCAAATAGATCTTCACCCTATCAAAAAACAAGTAGGAAAAGAGACCAGCAGGTATCTGAAACCGAAAGGTGGTTTAATAGTGTAGGTACTATTACTGCCAAGGTCTGAGAAGATAGTGGGGGAGGGCTTCTTTAAAGAAAGACCACAATTTGAAGAGGAAATGACTTTTTTATGTAAGAAAATTTAAATTAAAAAAACTTTTTAAATGCAAAATCGTGCAGTGGGAAATGGGGAAAGGAAAACATTCAAATTTTGATTTTTTTTTAATGTGATCAAGCATGAAAATGCAGAAACCTTTGAATCGTTTTGTGTTCATCTCATCCACACAATTGAAATGCACTTGAAATTAGGCAAAATGATTTAGGTATTCAATTCCCTTTGTTAGGAAACACACAGAAATAATAATAATTTTTACCCATATGCATAGTTTATGGCATGGTACAAGATATATGCAGTGCAATGAGCAAAGAAAAGACATTTTGAAAACTTGTTCAGAAAGTGCCTTCCAGGATGAAATACCATATGTTATATTCCTGTTCAATGTACTTTCAGATGAGTTATAATTATAAGCCCCTGAAAAACAGGGTTCATCATGAAAATGCTGACAGCCAACATAATGAAATGACACTTGCAATGAAATAATGAAAATGCTGCTGCAGAAACATGTAAAAATAAGACAGGTGGATGAAAATTCATCACTGCCATGTCTCGCAATAAAAAATGAGCACCGTCCGGAATGTGGCCACCTGAAACTCGCAAATAAGACATTACTCACTTCTGCACATCAAGTGGTCCAACAGAAAACAGAAGTGGCAGACAAGCCGCAAAATATGCTTTTAAATATGTATATTTCCCAATGAAAGGGGGGGAAAAAGAACCCAACCAACTGTGGTCTAGTTTCACCAGCCCTTAAAATACCTATAACACAGTGACACAGAGAAGCAATTTTTGAGTTGTCCATCTGAACGCTGCGCTACATAATTGGTACAATCATATGATGTAGGTGTGTATCAGGTCAGTGTGAGGTGTGTATATCAGGTGTGTATCAGGTCAGGTCAGCCAATTCAGAATGCAGGTCTCTTTGTCTCTGCATTAAACTGGATGAGTCTCTGCATTAAAACAGTAACCTTCTCCTTGAAGATAGAAAGCTAAACACATCAAAGAAAGGGAGAGGCTAGAACCCAGATCAATACCATGGACCCTTTCTAACCGTGAGTTCAGGTTCTGCAGATTTGTCTCACTGCAGATCCCGGATCCACGAAAGTAAACTATAAAAGTTTTTTTTAGAAAAAAGGTTTAAAAAGCGTTTCTTACCATTTAGCAGGCAAACCGCTCCGTTTTCAGGGCTGTAGAGAGTGAAATTGTGCTCCTAATTGTCGCTAGACTTCCCCCTCCCATCTCCAAGGTCACCCCAGAATGCACTGGAATCCTCGCTATCTAAAGATAGCGGATCCTCATTATTCATGGGGGGGGGGGGAATGTCCAGATCGGATCCCCTGTGGATAACGAGGGCCAACTTTATTAGGATTATACAGTATTTTCTCTCACACACACACAAACAATGCATGGAGGGAAAAGCAGGCCCAAGCCTCCCAATCTGCCCCTAACAATGCTGTGCCTGCTGCCCCCAATATCTGCCTGTTCAACATGACATCTGAATAGGGAGCCAACATGCATACAGCTCTATGAATGCTACCTCTCCATTTGATCAGGAACCCGAGCAGTTGAATGAAGACCTCCAAGACATTTGTTCATCTTTTCAGATGTCCCCTGAAGCAGGGGGCATCACTAGGGGACAACAGGGTGACAACAAAATAACTTTCTATTCTATCTGTTACTGGTGGTTCGAAAATGCACCACTGGTCGAAAATGGGTTTTTCTCAATCCCCACCGTGACCCATGGGGATCACATTTCCCAGGAGGCCTTCACATCTTGTGGTCTGGTATGGGAGAAGGTCCATGGGGGTGACACCATGAGATCTCGACCCGGATGTCACCAACCCCAATGACACCCTGGATCCCCGTATGCAGATGTTGGGAGTGGAGTCATCAGTTGGTATGGGGTGGAAGAGCAGGTATGCCCTGCATCACCTTCCATTCATTGCTTGCATGAGTGGGGAGACTGTAGGTACAGGGCTATTCTAAGTATTCTTTAATGTTATGACTGTGACTGGGCTGCTTCAGCACAGAGAAGCCACTTTGGGTGAAATCCCCATGAGCAGAGGCATATCTTCGGTGGACAATTGGAACACTTCGTCCGGGCGCCCGAAGTTGCCGCCCCCCGCCGTTCTGGTTAATTGTTATCTTCTTGGCTTTTTTTCTAAGTACCTTACTAAGAGGGGAATGGGCCTGGAGTTCCTCTATTTGAATATGTTATCTCTTATTATCAAACCTGGTAGCCCAAGGACATAAAATTAGCATGACTGTAAGCCTAGAGCAGCCGGGAAGGGTAATTAGCATGACTGTAAGCCTATAGCTGCAGCCGGCAAGTGTTGCTTCAAGCGTGAAGGAAGAACTAATCTGTATTAAGCAGCAATCCAGATTCGACATCCTCAGATAGATCATTGTCGCGGGGGCCGGGGGGGCGCCCCTCCCCCCCGGTGCTCCAGGGCGCCCCAGCGCACATTTCGCCTCTGCCCATGAGAAACATAATGAATTACCTCTGAAAGCCCTTAAAATGCCAATCACCTTCTGGGTGAGGAGGGGAAAAGGTGTGTGTGTGTGTGGGGGGGTGTTGCATCCAGAGGTTTTGCTCTGGGAGGAGCAATGAGGACCCTCCTCCTGGTACCTGTGCTGGGTCTACAAGAATGGCTTATGTTTCTCTCCTTGCAACAGTCGTTCCACCCTCACTGCAGTGCATGGAAACCTATTTCCCCTACGTACAGCGCAATCCTGTGTAAGGATCCAGCCGATGGCCCAGAGCCGCCCGCCGAATCCTGTGCACAGGCTGCCCATCCAATGGTGGGCCAGAGGACTACTCGGGGAAGGGGATGCTCGTCCCCTTCCCCGGGTGTAAACTGGGGCTGGCCCTCTCAGAATTTCACCAGCTGAATAGCTGGCGGAAGTAGAGGAGACCGTGTAACGGTGTAGCCGGCCCAGCGGGAACAGGGATATGGCGGGCGCCATCCCTGCCCCCACCTGGGCAGGCTAGGCCAATGGCTCCCCGCCCTCCCAGACCAGACTGCCCACGCGGCCGGCGGCAGAGGACTCACCGCGGAGGAGGAGATCCAGCGCTGGAGTGAGGGAGGCCTCGCGAGTCGTCGCGAACGTGCTATAGGGCACGTTCGCGATGTTTCCTGGCGACAGAACGCTCATTCCATCGCTGACCAGATTTCCAGGATTGTGCCCACAGTCACATAGATAGTTCACCCTTTTGCCCCTGCTGCTATCTCCTCCTCTCTGTTGTCTCCTTTGTGTCTATATCTTAGGAGCTCCTCAGGCTTGTCTTTTCACTTTTTGAAAAGTGCTATGTACACTGATGGCAGCATACCAATAATACATGATCATAATAACAGAGACCAGTCTTGCAGAATTGAGGCAATACCTTCTCGACTCCAATTTCCAAAAGTCTGTAAGAAAGGCATTCCTGGTAGATATTATGCAGGGATGTCTTCTATCCCACCCCAGCAGCATATTAACTTCCATTCTACAATTACCCAATGCCTTTCCTTCACAGACGATCATACTTCTACAATATCGGGGAAATGTGGACCTGAGAAGTTAATTTGACAACATGAATTTGTTTGCCTGCCTGATGAATCTGAAATGGTTTAAAAAAAACTAGAAAAAAAAGTCTCAAGGAAAATGCAGCTTATGAGAGAAATGTCTTCACAGTGCTGACATGCACCTGCCAGACAGAAGACTTGGATGCTTATGATTAATGGATACCACTCGGAGTTCTTTCAGGAAGCTGGGCCTGCAGGGCTATGGGGCCATTTGGGATGTATTTATTCTCAGTGCTGTGACAGCACAGTGCAAACTAAAATTATAACTAAAATGCCAATGCTTCAAAAATGTCTCCTAAAAACACACATGAATGTGTTCCCCTTCTCTCTTCTTCCTTGCCCTTTGAAGGCCCAAAATAGTTCAGAAAGTTAGGATTAAATGATGGAGCACTAAAAATATTCAACATTGAAATGATTTCAAAAAACCTCTGAGAAAATGTATTCCAGTGGTGTGTGGTATTCTTTTTTTTTTCCCCTCTCCAAAGTTTTGGAGTGGAACTGTTGGGTTGAATATCTCCATATGGGCACACTGAGAGATTAAAAATTTAAATTAATCCCTTTTGGGTTGACAAGTCAATTTAATTTCTCATTAAATAACGATGAATTCTTGTTTCCTTGCATGCAATTTCTACAGCTTTTTGTTAATAGTTACTACAGTCCTTGAACCTTTTTATGAATCTTAAATCTCATGGGTCTGTAGGGAATACCTTGTTCTGCAAGATAAGTAATATTGATTAACATAGCTATTGGAGGGGGTGGGAAAGAGATGTTGTCTTGAAAAGAAGAATTTAGTGGGAAAATAGTGGCCTGAATCTAAAATGTATCTTGCATACTGACAGACACTGAACACTGGTCTAAAGAGGCTATGCTAAGTGAGCAAGAGCACTATATCCCTAAAGCCATTTTTGTGTCCCTGCTTGAGCAGTTTTGGACATTGTAATGTGCTCTCTTGCCACATGGGAGAGATGTATGAGTTCCCGTTTTGAACATTACAGAGAGAGAGAGAGAGAGAGAGAGAGAGAGAGAGAGAGAGAGAGAGAGAGAGAGAGAGAGAAGTGCAAACACAGGAAGCATGACTCATCTGCCCTTCCTCTTTCAGTGCTTGTTACAGCACAATCTTGTGTAACTCTTGCACCGGTGTAACAGTAGATCCACCTATGTAAGTGCACTTATGACAGTGTAACTTGCCAAATGCCGATGGATGCAAAACGGAATCCGGAGTAACCCCTCTCGGATGCCGTGCACACGCAGTTCGGATGCAGGACGGACACCAGCACAACTCTGTCGTTGCAGGGGGCATTCCGAGGGTGTCCAAACGCCCCCAGAATGCCCCCTGCACTGGTGGAGTTGCAATGGCGCCTGTCTTGCATCTGAACTGTGTCTGAGAGCGGTTACGCTGGTGTCCGTCCTGCGTTCATCGATGTACGGCAAGCTACACTGGCATAAGTTCACTTACACTGGTGGATCTACTGTTACACCGGTGCAAGAGTTACACAGGATTGCGCTGTAAGAATGTCAAGAACTGTTCGTAGTGGCTTCCTGCAGAGAAACCTGGACAGAGGAAGTGGCAGTTCTTGTCCAGAAGAGCTGCCATTTGTTCCACGTGATACAAATGAAAGACAACAGTACCGTCATTAATGGCACAATCCTGTGGTCTACAGGCACCGGCGCTGCAGCCTCAGCGCTGGCGCCGGGTGTTGCAAATGTGCCGTAAGTGAAAGTAATCCATTTCAAAGGCTGGAACCCCCAGATGAAAAAAGTATTGCCTTATTAGAGGAGCCACTGAGTCTAGAATCTGGAAATATCAGATCTATGCTCTGCTTCCCCTTGTGATGAGGAACTTGACTGCAGATTGATGTCTACTCAGTCTTCAGGGTGGCTTACCCCGGGGCAAGGGGACAAATGACCCCTTACCCCAAGGAGACATCCAACATGCTAAATTCCCCCACAAGATGACAAGGTTCTTAACTGTATGGGTTCTGCAGCCATGTCAATGTAAAAAATGTACAAGATGCAGCGTAGCCCACACTGCATCACTGCGCGGGAATTTAGTTAAGATTGGGCTGTTTGTTTGTATCAAGAGCCACAGGACTGGGCTATGAATCCTTTTGTATTTTCCCTCTCATGCACACACACACACACACACACACACACACACACACACACACACACACACACACACACACACACACACACACAGAGTCCCACAGTTTCAGGCTATAGAGGCAACAGTGGTCATTAATACTCCAAAAAGAGAGATTCCTTTCAGTATGTATAAGATGACAGAGTCTCCCCCATGCATATTCTAAACTGTTCTTGACATTTCAGTTTAGATGTTTTATTAGGTAGACAGCACGAGTCATATCCGTCAGGTTTTCAGCAGAGCTGCACGAATTCTTGCCATAGCTTTTTGCTACTGATCTAGAGATTTGCCCTTCAGGGAACGAAAGATCTGTCTCAGCGTTTTGACTTTTTTCGATAAATTTGTATCATAAATCTCATCACGGTTGGGGATGAAAGGCAAACTTTTCTTTTATGAAAGCTTAAACAAAAGAGACACCAAGAGATGACAAATGGCCTACTGAAGGGATGCCAGTTTACACCTTCCCCAGAACTTGCAAATTAGAAATTACAGAAAGCTTAACACCTGTCTAGTCTGCTGGAATGAATCCAAATTCAAATGGTCTCTCGCTAGGGCTGAACCGATATTATTCAGTTGGATTAGGGGGAATGTTTTCATCAGTGTCAAAACATTATTCCTTCCTGTCAAAGGTGTTGTTGTTGTTGTTGTTGTTGTTGTTGTTGTTGTTGTTTGCAGCAATGTTTGCCTATACATTTACTTGGTTCTCTCTCCTTCTCTCTCTAGATTAGTAGCAGATATGGGATGAAACTGCACTAAACCAGTTTAAGAAAGTGAAATTATAAGCTGTTTTACAGACACTCATTCATTCTCCTCTTAAAGCTCCATTCTCCAGCATGCTGAGAGGGGTCTTGCTCCTTCCATACAGCTACAAGGAAATTCTGCTGTTTGTGGATTCTAATGTTTCTGCAAATCGTGCTAGGCTAGGAAATAGTCCCTTTTCTTGTCAAACTACATACAATTGGATGTCAGACATCAAATCCATTACCCTTCCAAGAGAGGTCCAGGAGCCTGGAAAGAAAAGAGGAATGGAGTAGAAATACCCCCCACACACACACACACACACATTTTTGCTACTCCATTCATGTGGATAAAAATGGAGGGCCGTTTCACCAGTTTTACGGGGATGACGACCATTTTCATTACAACAACTTTCACTAAGCAATGCAACATCATCACAGAACAACATTACAAGGGGGTGGCGCAGTGGGTTAAACTGCTGAACCATGAGCTGTCGATCAAAAGCTTGGCAGTTCAAATCCGTGATGGGGTGAGCTCTCGTTGCTTGGCCAGCTCCTGCCAACCTAGCAGTTCCAAAGCATGTTAATACGAGTAAATAAATAGGTACCGCTTGCGGGAAGGTAAACAGTGCTCCGTGTTCCAGCCGCATGCTACGCGCTGTGGCAAGGAGAGTCATGCCGGCCACATGACCACGGAGGCGTCTTTGGACAACGCTGGCTCTTCGGCTTTGAAATGGGGATGAGCACCACACCCTAGAGTCGGACACGACTGGACTTAATTGTCAGGGGTCACCTTTACCTTTACCTTACTGGGGAAAAAATGGCAGCTGCGGGCAGCCAGAATAAGCACCATGGCCATAGGCAGAGATGAAAAAACAAAGTGGATTTGACCTCCCTTTCACTCCTTCTTTTCCTAAATATGGAGTCAAAATTTCCCATCAGAGAATGTTCAGATCATTTCTCAAAGAATTCTGATTCTTTGCTAATTGTATGCTAATTCCAATTAACCTAAGGGGCTAGAAACATGTAAAGTTTCATATTAGCTCTGTATCAACATGTGTGGTTTAGATGTAAGAGGTTAAAGAAGTGGGGTTTTAAAAACTTAGTTTAATGTAAGCTATGTACTATTTCAGTAGTGAAGCATTTAATAAGGGTGCTTATTAAAAACAGTTTTTTTCTGAGCTGGGATGCGCTGTTGTGAATGGCACCCTGATGAAAATCTGTGGTTTAAAACATGAGGCTTGCAAGGCAAATATAAACATTTGAAGACAAAAATCAAGACAAAATATTATATGAATATATTCATTTTTGTGACTCTATAATTCACTGTCACTGGATGGTCTTTTAATTTATTTAAAATATTTATATTCTATACTCCAGGAAATCTTCCTGGAAGCCCAGGTCCGGGTAGATAGGGTTCTATAATTTTATCCTCACAACTACCCTGTCAGGTAGGCCAGGATGGGAGACAGTGATTGGACAAAAGCCACAGGCAGCCCAATCCTGCGTAAGATGCACCAGCCGACCCAAATGGTCTGACTCTTTACAGGATGCCATTTTTTCTCATCAACATTATCACAAAATGACATTGAAGGAAATAATGTTAGGTGAGGAATTCCTGTATATTTCTGTCCCACCTCTCTTTCATCATGGAGCTCTCAAGGCAAGATACAGGGAGGCCCAGGCAGTCACCCATTCACACATTGACTAGATTTGCAGTTCCCAAACTGTGCTCCACGGAGCACCTGGTGCTCCATGAAGTATCTCCGTGCTCCGCAAAGAGAATGGAAAGAAAATAAATCAAATAAATGTGACAAGATCTCAAAATTGTGAATTTGTGTGGCCATGAACTGTGTATAAGCAAGTAGTGGGTAGAAATTATTTAGCTCCTGCGTGCTGTGAAGCAGTGCAGACCGAAGTGCATGTCATGCGTCACCTCAGTAGGCTTTGTTATGAACAAAGGAGCAGCCTAATGCGAGCCACTTCCTTTTGGTTCCTTTTTTAATCTCCCCTCCCAATTGGAGCAGCCAGGTTTCTTCCTTCTGTCTGCAGAAGCGTCGTCAGGGTTGGGGCAGCGGGGCCCTGGGCCCCCACCAGGCGGCAAGCGCATGGGGGTGTACCTGCATCCTGATAGTGTCTGCCGCCGCGTTCGTCATTCTGTTGGGCTCCGAAAAGCCTTCCAAAATGGCGGGGTGTGTGAGTTCCAAGCCGCACCGCCGCTATAATTTGGCAGCGGTGCGCAAAAATGGTGTCACGCCCCACCGGGAGGGGATTAATGTCGCCACTGTCTGGCCGCTTCTTCCTGGCTGGAGGAGCTCAGAGCCTCAGAATAGCTTACAGCGCATGGGCTGTAGATGAAAATAAAGGAAGACTTCCGAGAGTTCAGGGCTGGGGGGGGGGTGTCAATCGTGCCTTTGGCATAAGGATGTTGATAGTGCTCCATGATGAAATTTCTCTCCTGAAAAGTACTCCATGACTCAAAACATTTGGGAACCGCTGGACTAGATGTAGACCTGCTTAACCTCAGCAAAGTGGCTGCCCTCAGATCAAGCCCTAGACAAGATTTCATACTTCTTTGTTTTGTTTTTTCCCATTAATACTACCTTTCCTTTGCGTACAAGACATCTTATTCAATCTTAGGAATATTATAAATTCCAATAAAATATTAAGGACATTACAAATAAGCATATTATACCAACGAAACAGAAAAAGCAATGACGAGTAGTATCTAGCAATAAGTCAAATCAGATTAAAAAGTGATCATATAATAGGAAGCTGCTGCTGCAGAAATACAAGTCTAAAGCCCATCAAGCCTGGCAGTACTAGCTGAGTAGCTAGGATGCAACCTTTTACTGTCAGACACTTGTCTATCAAAGTCCAGCACTGTCTGCTTGACTGGCAGCAGCTCCAAAAATCTCAGACAGAGATCTTTCAAATTTTGCTACCTGAGATCCCTCTAAAGGGAAAACATCAGGAGTTCAACTTTTATATATGCCAAGCATGCCCTCTATCATTGAACAATACTGTATGTCATTTGGTTTCAAGGGGTCCTCTGTTTCTCCAGATTCTAATTTACATCTACAAGATATTCCGTGCTGATGTCTAAAAAGCAAGTTATAAAACTGATTGGATTTAGCTCAAACTCAGGCACATGAAGACTTCTGCTTAGCATCACCAATTTTTTTCCTTAAATGTTTATGCATAACTGCTATGAGGAACCCCTATGCTGGACAATTTATTTCTTTTCTATGTTCAATAGTACTGTCATGAGCCTTCCTCGTGTAAATGCAAACTTCCCAGTTGTGAAAATATGGTTGTAACACTCACAGAACCCAAAAGGAAAGATAATGAATCTGGAATGTGATATAGTGCAGGGGTTCTCAACCTGTGGTATGGGTACCCCTAGGGGTACGCGGACCTCTTGCTGGGGGTACGCCAAGCCCTGCCCCTTATCTGCCCCATCAGCAGCTAATTAAGTGTTAATTAACATGGGTTTTAAATTGTAATTATTTTCAGAGCCCTTCTGTCTCTCTGATTTTGGTTTTGGGCTTATTTTTGTACTTTGGAAAATGTACTTTGGTGGGATGGGGGAGGGAGGAGCTGATTTTGGGAAGTGTGACTTGGAGAAAAAAGAGATCCTTGCATATGTCTCTCTCCGTCTCTCTGTCTGTCTCTCTCTCTCTCTCACACACACACACACACACACACACACACGCACATGCACACACACACAATTAATTAGCAGTTAATTAGCAGTTGGTACTTCAGAAAATTGGACCGTGATAAGGGGGTACCCGGGCCACCAAAGGTTGAGAACCCCTGTTATAGTGCACTCCAGTTTTTCCTCTATTTTTCATAGATTGACTAGTTTCTAACTTGACAGCATCCCTTTAAATATATTTCATTGTCTGGATATTTGCTGCCTCAGGTCTCAGATGCTCCAGAAGCCACTGCAATGTGACACTATAACATGTCTCTTTGGAATGCTAATGGCTTCCTTCCAGCTCTTTCATGATCATCTGCCGCACACAACACACGTAAAGTAAAACCAGGGGCACAGACCTTCTCATTACCTTCTGCTTGAGGATCCATCTCCTTTCAGGGCAAAGACGTTTCATTGTACTGGTCTCTATGGAGTCTAAGTGCCGACAGCAGATATTTAGGTAGGCATGAAATGTACAATCAGAACGAATGTGGTGACATAATGCTACACACCAGATGATCCTTGCAGCAATGAGGAAAGGAGAGGCATAGTTCTGTTTCTTTAGATTAATAGAATGAAGGCAAGGGGCTAGGCAGTCCTTCATGTACAGTGATGATGCCACTATAATACTAAATGCAACCAATCCACAAGAGCTTCTGTAAGAATCTAATTCAAGGCCTATTCAAGCCAATGGGACATTTAGCTGCCTCCGACTACAGCTGTAGCACAAGAGAAGTTTTATGTGAGTTGGATAAGAAAATACTGTAGCATGCCCCGTAATAGAAAAACTCTGGAAAATGAGATTGACTTTGAGAAATGAGATGACAGGCTATTGGAGACCGCAAAACTCCAAAATTGTGTTGCTGTGTTATCTTAGGGATGTCACTGAAGAAACTGATTTAGACCTAGTGCTAAACTTGTTAACAGCTACTAAGAAATGTATCACAGCTAATCGAAAGAACTCTTCTGGCTCTTGCAGTCTCAGAGTGAAAGAAACCATAGGGGCTTGGTGTGATTGCCATTATTTCACACACACACACACACACACACACACACACACACACACACAGAGAGAGAGAGAGAGAGAGAGAGAGAGAGAGAGAGAGAGAGACTGAATCACAAACAAACAGCTCAATCCTGTTTAACGTTGTGTGGAAGTTCTCATGGCTTGTCGTTACTTGCAACGAGATCGGGTTAAACAAGTAAAACTTTATTTCTCTTCAACAAAATAAATACATGGCTGAATTACCCATACTTCCGATCTCAATCCTGTTTGGCTGCCCTGCTGGTGGAACTAGTGTTCAGCCAGTGCTGGCTGCTGTAAGGAAGCCGAAAAGCCACCACCCACCCACGCATGTGCGCGCACACACACACATGTTGCCTTTGCCACCAGAATGGCTCTGGGGGTGTGTGGAGGCAGAGGTGCAGGATCACGACAGGGCGCCCGGGCAAGGGGGCGGGCCGTCCGCCCTTTGCAGCCAATAGGAGGGCGGAGGGAGGCAGCTGCGCATGCAGCATGTCTCCTATCCCACCCACCCCCTGCCGGTTTTGCTATCATTTTGGAGCCAAACGAGCTCCAGGGAGGGTGGGAGGGCCGAACAGAAGATGGCCGAAGCGACCGGTAAGAGACAAGGCGGGCAACTGGAGCAGCTGCTCCGCGCGCCCATCGGGCACGGCCCACGCGCCCACGCCTGGAGCAGCTGCTCCACGCGCTCCGCCCTGCTTACGCTGCTGTGTGGAGGGGCCATGTTACCCTGGTTCGCAAGTCGCAGTGCAGCACCTTGCACCACTTCTGGTGCCGCACCCCCTCCAGCATTGCCACTGACCAGCAATGTCACTCTCTATAGAGGTGGCACTGGAGCACAGCAGAGAACTGGCCAGCAGCACCCTCCACTAGCAAGCAGGATCCAGTCGTGCTGATCTTCAACCTCCATCAAAATCAACAGGATGTTTTGTTTGCAAAACTGTTTTCTGTACTAATTAGGCTGCACACCAAGTTCTGGACGGGGGGAGGGCCTGTGTATCAGACTTACTCCCCAAGTTCAGCGTTCATAGGACTTCATCTTTCATGGGGGTGGATTTAAAATTATTGGGATTTCCTTTCACTAAAGCAATCAGCAACTGTATAACTGAGAGGGTAGTGGTGAAACCAAGTAAATAACATTGCTCTAAGATGTCTTTCCCTCTTAAATCAAAGCACTTGAATTGTGTTATGGATTTCTTTAAACTGGATCGCAGCAAGGGTCAAGCTGGCTGAGCTTTTTTGTTCTCTTTTAATTAGAGTACAGGATTCTTTCAGCATCTAGGGTTTGTTTTTTTCCTAATGCATTCAGCTCAGTCTTATGTACAGAATGATGTGTGCTTATTGAAACTAAATGCCAGGATGTCAAACTGCATCTGAAGCTAGCGACTATCACTTTTTTTTTTGCCCCTGAGTTCCACTGTTTATATAAACTACAATGCTTAACCACTTATTCCCAACTGTAGCCAAACTTCAGTGTGCGTACCTGCATTTGCTCATATTCATACTTGCTTCCCTTGTCTCTCCCTCCCTCCTTCCTATTGTTCTTATGCAGGACTGGTTATAAATTGTCTGTTCCTTGGGGCCAGGGACCTGCCTTTCTTTCTATTGTTCACTTAGAAGCTCTGTAAATTGCTATAGAAATCTGAGAAACCTAATCCAGCAACTTACAGTATACAGCAGATGCATCTAGCAAGCCCATGAAGGTAATGGCTCGCCCCACTGTTAGCCCCCAGCTATTAGTATTCAGAAGCATAGTGCCTCTGAATATAGAGACTCCATAACTATCATGGGTAATAGCCATTAACAGGCTTTTCTTCCTTTATGAATGTATCTAACAGCCCAATCTTATCCAACTTTCCAGCGATAATGCAGCCATACCAGTGGGGCATGTGCTGCATCCTGCAGTGGGGGAGAGGGGAGTCATGGAAGCCTCCTTCCCTCAGGACTGCATTGCGACTGCATCAGTGCTGCAAATTGGTTAGGACTGGGCAAGTAATACTCCCCTGAAGGCATCGGTCATGGTGGAGGGGAAGACTCTCAGCATCTGCAGGCTGATCTAGGGCAGTAGTGCCTAGGTCTTAGCAGTGCCATCATGAGCTGGCATGTCACCCCTGGCGGGAGGTCGTCCAGCTCGGCACATCACCCCCACCACCATATCACCCCCAACACTGCTATGTCAACCCCCCCCCCCCCGATACTCACTGCTCGCACCGGGAGAGGGTGATGCGCCGGGAGGATGTTGTGCCTGGGCCCGCTCGGCGAGCCACATCTTCTTCGGCGGCTTGGCCGCTTCTAACTAGGCCGGGCAAGGCTGAAAGTGGCGCATGCGCACAACACTGCTTGAAGCCTTGCCCTCAGAAGGTCCGAACGAAGGGCAAGAATGAAGGGCTTCTGAGCGAAAAGCTTCAAGCGGCATTGTACGCATGCCGCTTTCAGTCTTGCCCGGGCTAGTTAGAAGCGGTTGAGTGGGACAGGGTGCGACACCCTCCTGGCGCATCACCCCTTCCGGGCTCACTTGACTAGTTTTGCTCACTTGAGTGATGTTTTGCTCACTTGAGTGATGTTGCTCAGACTAAGGAGGTAGCCTGGAGCAATTGTTGTATAGAGTCAGCAACCCCCTATTGGTTCCTCTAGATACCTGGGCTGAAAAGCAGCAGTAACAGTTCTGGTTATTATGTGGTACACTGCAGCTGATGCCTTCTTCTGCTGAGGTGGTGTAAGACTCTTGAGCCTTGATACAGTAACATCACTATGCAGCCCCCATGACGTCACTACTGGAAGTGACATCACCTCTGGTGCACATCCCAGCAGAGATGCAGGACGGGAGGATGGGCCAAACCCATCGCCACTGCTCCCGCTGTCAAAACTGAGCAGTTGTTGCCACCGCCGCCTGTTTTGTCACACACACACACACACACACACACACACACACACACACACACACACACACACACACACACACACCCATGTGTTGCCTGGGGCAGATTCCCCCCCCCCCAGCGAGCCCTCTGCCTTGATACCAGAATCCTCAGTATGTGAGTCAAGGCTCTGACATCCTCCCAGACTAGTGTCCAGAAAACCCATTGTCTCTCTTGACCGAGCACAGCAACGAAAGCTTCCATGGCACATTTGGACTTTGCCTGGCCAACAGACATCAACTACCTTTGCCTGCCTGTTCTTTTACTTGTTCTCCATCCTGTTCCTCTGCCTGCTGGCTTTCCTTAGGTCCCAATCCCAGGGAGTTATGCCTCTTTCCCCCACCAATACTCTAGCCTTCTTCAGCTCAGCAGTGCAAACAGAAGACAAAGGCAAATTGTCCATTATGCCTGTCCTGTGGCTACTTCTGTTGCACGTTGCAACCACTTGGAGAACATCTTCCCAGTATCTTTAGCTAAACAATGACCCTGCCAATCAAAACTTAGACTGTCAGTGGAAGGAGGCTCAATTACTTCTGGATTTTCAACAGCTGGCTGACATTTATTTTGCCTACCATCCTGTCTTCAACAAGGGTCAGAAGTAACAGACTCACAGAACCTGTGCAAGATGGCCATAGGGTGGCTTGTGTAGTCGTCCATCTTCTGTCACTCTCCTCCCAGCTTCTGGTGACTTGAAGGGCACCTTCAAAATCAAGTTACAGTGGAGCCAATGAGCAAAGTTGGAAAAGCACACACAAATGAGAAAAGCAAAAACTAAGGTCAAAATGACTGCAAAAATCCATCCCCCAGGAGATCAGATTTTCAGATAAAGTCATGAAAACGTACTCAAATAAGGAGGAGGAAAGTGACTCCAATAGGCTTTTTTTAAATGATGTGTACTATTCAAGCTCATTCTGTAAATGGTTAAAAAACACCATTTGGGGGAAAACACCCAAATCAAAATATTTGGAAATGACAGCATTCTGTCATCATCTTTATCTGAAGCATAGACCAACAAGAATTATAGACTGTTGTTAGAATATGCTTTATTTAGTTAAAGTGCATCCATTCTTTTATTTAGAAGATTCTTGTGTCAAGGACCATGGCAATCAAAAGAGATTTTTTTAATAGACATGAAATGTACTGTTCAATAGAAAGATAATCCTGAATAGATACACCACTATGACATTAAAATGTTAACACCACATTGAATGAGATTACTAAGGAAAGTATAAAGCTCATCTATGGATTATAGTATTAATGATCATAGGGCCTTTTTTTTGTGTGTATGTAGTTCAGCCTTTGCATATTTGACAGAAATACCTACATCTCAGCTCTCTATCAGGCAAATTATGCAGCATAAATTTTGGACAATCTCCAGGATAAAGGAGCACAATATATTTGACACTTCTGTTTCTGGAGTGGCTTCTCTGTAGAGAGAAGGATCACATAAATGTTTTCGCTCAGTGTATCTACCCCCTTCAGATAACCATGAAAAGGTGAGAGTAGTAAATTTCCTTTCATTGAAAAAATAGTAGATGTGAATTGTATAGTGTATGTTTAGGAGCAGAAACAAAATGTTTGATATAGAACGCTTAGAAAAAAAGAAAAGAAAAATACCCAGAGCGCAATCCTAGCGCTCGAACGGGCGGCGGATCGAGCGGTCCGCCACCCACAATAGTCGTAAATGTGCCGTAAAGCACGTTTGTGACTACTTCAGAGCAGGGAAAGCTGACGCAGGCCTTCCCTGCTCTGCCGACCAAGGACCAGGCCAGCCGCCGGACCCAGAGCAGGTAGGGTTGGCGGGCGGGGGGGGTTTCGGGGGAGCCGGGGGCGGCCATAAGCCCAGCCGCTCTGGGAGGGGGCGGGATTTGGCCTCGGCCGAATCCAGGCCCCTGCCGCATGACCAAAATAGCTGGCAGAAATCTGAGGAGGCCTATTGGCCCCTATCAGCCCCAGCCCCGGTTTGTTAATATCGGTCCCAGCCCAGCATCCCCTTCCCCAAGTAAACCTTCTGCTGCTGGCTGCCTGTCCACGGCGGAGAGCAGGATCCGGCAGGCGGACTCAGCCGCCCGCCCAATCCTTAGGTAGGATTGGGCTGCCCAGGTGTTAAAATTAGGAATGTGTTGAAACTATTCATCTCATTTTGGACTTTCAAAGAGCCTTCCATTTTGGGGACATTTTCAGCAATTTTTGCTTGCACATTCCCAAAGTAATGCTTTTTCCTTCTTTTCCATCTGTGGAATTCTTGGCCTCCTATGCCCACATGCAGTTCAATCCTATTCGTTGCAGTGATCCATATGATTTTATCTACAATGTCACAACCCTGTGTCTGATGTAGTGACATCATGGACATTCATAATCATGTGATTAACTACAGCCAATCAGATTAAGCGGAAGTGTGAATAAAGGAAGCTAAAGACTATGAAATCAAAGCGGAAAGAAAATATTACTTAGATGAAGCAGACAAAATAACGAAAGAGCTTTGAACTTACAGCTCAATCCTATTGTTCCCACCACCGATGCAGCAGCACCAAAATGGTGACCGGCTGTATCTGAGGTGGGGAGCAGTTGCAGACGTATCCTCAGGATAAGGGAACAATTTTTCCCTTACCTGACGGTAAGCCTCCACAGTGCAGGACGGTCAACTTGAATCTGTGCTAGCTAAATAGGTGATGCAGGTTTGCGTGGACCCAGACCGTGGGATTGGGTCTGGGAAGGGGATTAGTATTCAGTGTCCATCACTGCCGCAAAACTCACCCCCTCCTAGACTTAATCTGCCTATCCTTTGCCCTGTAATTTCCCTGTTCGGTCCTGACCTGCCCCTGTCACCAAGGCCTCTGAGAGGAATTTTATCAGGGGGTACAAGTTTCATTTGGGCCCCTTCTCAAGGGGAGGGGCAAAACAGGGGCAGAGGGAAGACATCAATGGCTGGAAAAGTCTCCGGAGCCCACGTCTACCAGGCTTCCTCATGCGGTGCCTAGATCTACCTACCCGGTTGGCCTTGCCTCTGTCTTTCACTCTCCATGAGGTCAGCTGAGCTCTCAGGAAACTTTAAGTAACTTTTTGACCCTGGGCCCGGGTACAATTTACCCCCTTTACCCCCTCTCATGGGCCCTGCCCTTCACTGCCTTGTCTTGCACTCCCCTGCCCCTGTTCCACCCTCCCACAATCTTACCTGGATTGGCAACTGGGTCCGGATCCACTGACACAGGCAGGAAGGCACAGGTCTTCCCACCAGCATCCCCAGCAGAGCGCTGCCGGAGGACCTTTTATGACTGATGCTGACTGCTTTTCGGCAGCTAGCACCAGTTGAGGAGGAGCGCCATTATCACCCAGTAAGTATAGCATTAAATTATGAATTTGGGAAGTTGGTTACTTAACACTTTCTTAAAAAAAAAAAAAAAAAAACATCAAATAGATTTTAGTGGGTTTTTTTTTTTAAAAAACTAAAGTTCTGAGTCAAATTTTAGATCTTCCTGTCAGTTCTGTGCACTGACAAGAGAAAAGAGAACCGTTTCTTTTAAGTAACTAGAAGTTGCAGAACAACCCTAGGCATTTGTTTGAATAAGAAAGTCCCACTGTGTTCAATGGAGCTTATTCCAAGAGAAATGTGTATAGGATCGCAACCTTAATGTGCATGGTCATCACCTGAAATTAATTGACTCTTTGACTCTGAAAATAGTAAAGGTAGTTTTGCCAAGATAAAGTCATTGGAAATGTAGCATATAATTTAAGTATTCAGGTCACCAAGATGAGTGCATAAATTACTACTACCATGGAGATGGTACTGTAAACAGCCTCTGCGTGGAGTTCTTTGTGCCCACCTATAATTTTTAGCACTGCATACCACAAAGAGCACCACTATCCTGTTGAGACAAGGGTCTCCATGCCAAGGACCACAAAGCCACCAGTGCCCACAGCAGTTCCACTTCCACCTTTAAAATGGAGATTGTGAACCCTACCTTGTAAGAGATTCAAGACGTTACATGCGAAGTGCTTTGCTCTGCTTATATTGAACATCTGCTATACAAATGTTAAGTAATATATTGTTGTTATCAGTGATGTAGACTTGAGTCTATTGACTCGAACTCAAGTCACGTCAATGAATTGACTCGGCGATTGTAAAAGACTCGAAAGATTCAACTCGAGACTTGGAGCCTTTTAAGACAAGTCGAATTTTATTCAGGTTTAAACCCGTTTTCCCCATTTAATAGATAGGGACTTGCAACTCACAACCAAAGTCTCGGGGCTTGGGGGTAAAGACTTGGAACTTGACTTGAGACTTGATTCGAGACTTGGAGTCAGAGACTTAGAGAGAGAGAGAGAGAGATGACAACGTGTGCATAAACCGGAGAAATGTAACAGTGGTAGCCCTTTAATAGGAAAAAGCAAATGAGAGGAAGATAATGGAATGATTCTCCAAGCAGTAGATTTTACAAGCAGCATCACCCAGCATCATTCAAGTAGAAGCCCCATGAGAACTTGCAATCATGTACTATGCAACTCCAGGTGTATAAATAGTGTTGACTTGTGTCTTGTAATGTATATAATAATTCATGTGCAGTGTCAAACAGGTACCTGTTTCTTCCAGTGATCGTAATCTCTGTGTGTACATTTTTGTTCAAGATGAATTTCTTTAATGCTCACTCTATCTCTGCAGGAATTTTTTTTTTCTTGGTAACTCACTGCATGCCTTGTCAGTGACCTTCCCTACATTATCCAGTTCTGGAAATTAAAAGTCTAGTCCAGTGCTAATTTCTGTTTTATCCCGTTAGCAGTTTTTTTTCCCCAGTGTAGCCCATTATGAGCTTAAAAGTGCATTGGTTCATGTATCGTTCTCATAATGCATCATTATAATAAATAGCCAGGCAAAATAATTTGTCAGCCCTGTCTGAACATGATTGGGGGGCAATGTGCTTAGCTGAACATTTTATGCGTAATATAGAATGTCAAAGGTGTCTCATCCTTACAGAGAGATGATTTTGTTTGTGAGTAGTGGAACTGGGAATTTGCTAGGAAGACTTTCAAATTAGCAGAGGAAAATTCTGTAAGATAGCTCAGACCAGAAGCCAGGAAGGAATGCCTAGATTGCTCCAGTTGAAATAATGTTGGTGTGTATGAGAATTTCTTTAATAGGACTGTTTATGTGTACCATGGACAAACACAATAATATATCACTATTAGGTTTCTCAGGGTGTTCTGGCTTTCAGAGACTCCCAGAAAGCTTAGGGCATAATTAACCAAAGCCAAGCAGCTTTAAGTCATGGGGATTTCATTTGGAAAGATGTAAGCACTTGCTCAACTTTCCCATCAAAATCAATGCGGTTTACAGTGCCTACATTTGGCCAGAGTGCACTATTGGTAAGTAGATGGAGTGGGGGTGATTTATGGTTTCATTGATCCATGAAGGACTTCACATAACTTTAAAGACGGATAAGAGGATTTCGGACCATAGAATCTGTTGGAGATGGGCAGCGTTCATCTGCTGAGCACTGGGGGGCGATGTGTCATCCGGTCACCTGAAAGGACCTGTTACCTGACCCCTCTGTGTTCCAAAGGAAAGGGCGTGGCCCCAGACCCCATTTCCTCTTTCTCCTTCTCCCATGTGTTCTTTCTTCCTTCTCCTGATGCCAACGAGAGAGGACGTGGCATGCCTGAGCTCGGATGAATGGCGGCCATGATCCAAGCACACTACCATGCAGGAGGCTCCAGCTGTAGGGGAGCTTCGTCTTAAGTTAGAACTGAACCTCTGATCTTAATCAGATGCTGTATATATGAGCTGAACCGTGAGTAAACTTCTTCTTTTTGCAACTTAACTCAGCATATGCCTCGTGTGTTTATTTAGCTAATAGCAGTCTGCCTGGGTGTAAGAGGGAACAAACTCTGCTAAGAATCTCCTAGATAACCTCCCAAATAGAGGTATCTCCCAACAGAATCATTGAGTTGGGACCTAGAAGATCATCAATTTCAACCCCTGCCAATGCAGGTTGTCTCCAACAACAGCTTCCCTGATAGATGGCTATCCAGTCTCTGCTTAAAGACCTCCAACAATGGAGAATCCACCACCTTCTGGGCCAGACTGTTCCATTGCTGAACACTTCATATTGTCAGTAAGTTCTTTCTCACATTTAATCAAAATCTCCCCTGTTGTAATTTAAACCCATTTGTCCTGGTCCCACCTTCCAGAGTAACAGAGAACAAACTTGCTCCCTCTTTCATATCACATCCCCTCAAATATTTATAGATAGGTGACAAATCACCACTATAGATAGGTAACCATATTTTCTCCAAATTAAGCATGCCCAACTCTTCAACCTGTCCTCATAGGACGTGGTCTCCAGCCCCCTCACCATCCTACAACCTAATCCTATGCAGGGACGGTGTGTTGGAGCAGGGCCGCCGGCGTAATGGCTGCTGCATCCAACGCACCATCCCAGTCAAGAGAGCTGGTCAAGAGAGGTGGGAAGGGAAAAACTTACCTGGAACTTGGCTGCCACATAGTCCTCAATGGGACTCCTGAGAGCTACATCAGGAGCTGTGTAGGGGTGTGGCGACAGTGTCACTAGGGATATGTCCAGGCCAGGTTGGGCTGTTAGCAGCACCGTAACTACGGCGGAGTGCGTGGAGCAGGAGCTCCAGGCGCTCGATCGCGGGAGGGCGGCAAACTCACCGTGTTCCGAACAGCAGCGTTGTTCGTTGTTTGGGCCCTCCCTCCCTCCCTGGAGCCGTTTGGCTCCGAAATGGGAGCAAAATGGCGGGGGGGCGCGACTACGGCGCATCGACGTGACGCGACGCTGGCCCCGCCCCCTCGCGCCCGGGCGCCCTCCTGGCACCTGACGCCTCTGGCTGTTAGTCACCCTTCTCTGGACCCACTCTAGTTTGTCAATATCTCTCTTAAACTGTGGTGCCCAGAACTGGACACAGTATTCCAGGTAGGGCCTGACTAAAACAGAATACAGCAGTACAATTCCTTCTTGCAATCTGGATACTATACTTCTGGTGATGCACAATCACATTTGCCTTCTTTGCCACCATGTCATACTGCCAGCTCATGTTTACTCTAACATGATGCAGAGTAAGGAGGTAAATTGAGGTGGTAGAATTCTGGACAGTTCCATTTCAGGCTTTAGTATCCTCCTGGGATGCATTTTGCGTCCCGGGAGCGTTTGGCCTGCTCCAGGAGGAGCGCGCCCAGCGACGCTGCTCCTCCGTGATTCCGGCCAGCTGATTGGCTGGCCGGGATCACGTGACTGGGACGCCGGCACGAGGGAGCTGCACGTTATCGCAGCTCCCTCAGTCAGCGTCTTGGAAGCAACACCCTCCTGCCCTCCCTAGCCATAGTCCGGGATTAGCCGGTCGCCCTCCGGGGGCCAGGTAGGAATTTTTGGCCGCCAATTGATTGGCCTATTTTGGTGGTCTTTTTGCCTACCTCGGACTGTGTCTTGGGGACGGGGTTTAGTCAGTTGGTCACCTGGCAGGTGGCGTGCGGATAGGGGTAGGCAGGTTGATAGGGACCCGGTGTGCACCTGGAGTTCGGCAAGGTCAGGTGGTAAGCCAGGACCGCTCATTACGACACTGTTACCCTCGGGTCGGTGAGGCTGGCTGGCTTGCCACCTGGCTGGAGCAGGGAGGTACCATCATTGGCCTAGCTAGTATGGTACCTCCATGGTTCAGCCGACTTCACCTTTCAGGGTGGGCGGTGATAGGCCCCATCGGGCGGTGACCGAAGGGGCCTGGAGCCTGGGTGCTTACGTCAGACAAGCAGGGGGAGGTAAACAGTTAGGGCTGTTTTCCCCCGACCAGTATCCGCACGCTTATGGGGGTGGTTCAGATACCCCTAGTTAGTTGTTACCTTTGCAGGTCTTCATTTTGTTATAAATAAAGTGACCATTCATACTAATGAAGTGTTGTCTGGCGTGCTTATTTCCTGGATGTAAGGGTAATGGGAGTCATACTTTTTAACCTTCCCCCATGTAAACATAAGAACATAAGAACATAAGAAGAGCCCTGCTGGATCAGGCCAAAGGCCCATCTAGTCCAGCTTCCTGTATCTCACAGTGGCCCCACCAGATGCCTCAGGGAGCACAAGACAACAAGATAAACAAAATCCAAGTAAACTAAACTGGAGTAGTAAACCAGCAAATCAGGGAGAGGTCTCAGCTAAATCAACCATGCAATATGCTCATTAACTACTTGAAGTGAGGGTTGTTCCATTTTTATTTTTACATGGGGAATTATTATAAAAGGTAAAATGACTCCACAGTTGCCATCTGAAGTGGAACAGTCCAGAATTTGACCACTTTGCTCTGCATCCTGTGTAGCTTGATTGTCCGTGCATGGGACTCTCTTTGCCTCTTCCTAAATCAGAAATTACACACCAGGTGGTCATTCTGGTTACAAAGGATCATTATGAAGGAGCTCCTCCTTAGTTCTCTCCTGCCTCCAATAGTCCTGTCTGGTAATGACAAGACAACTATAGATCCCCTTCTCAACATCCTCGCATTTTGCTCCTATTAGGCTACCCCAGCACTCTGTGAATCTGTGCTTCCTGGAGCATGAAACTTCGTCTGCAAGAGGAAGAATTCCAGTGGGAGAGAAAAAGTTACAGAGGAACTTAAAATGCTGTGTGTAGTCTAGTGGAAAGAAACACCTATGCAGCAATTTCTAAAAAAAAATAAAATTATTTTTGATTAGACTAGGGCCATGCCATGCATGTCAGGCACATTTCTAGGAAGCCAGAAAAACAGAAAGCTCTAAAGAAAAGGGTCTTGAAAGGTAATACTACTGGCTAGGCATGCCTAAAATGTATTATTGTTTTCAGCGATTGCACGGAAACAACTTTATGGTCAATTTAGAGTTTGGGTATTCTAACAGCTTAATTGGAAGCACTGGATTCTACCTGCCATTTTTGACTGCTGTAAAACTGCCTTATGCTGTTGTACTGGCTATGCACACATAATCCATCATCTAAGTACTGTTTACTGTGACTCTCCAGGTTTCGGGTTTTCCCTTCCCAATCCTATCTGGAGGTACCAAGGTCAAACCTGGGACTTTCTACATGCAAAGCAGGTTATCTACCATTAAGCTACAACAAACCCAATCCTATCTGAGTCACTAAAGTAGGCCTGTACAATTTGTGGCACACAAAGCCAAACGTAACCAACTAGCAATGGGTGCCAGCCCACCAGAGAGAGAGACAGGAATGGTGTAGTGGCTCTGATGTTGGACTTACAGTCCAATCCTATCCTCCCCTGGTGTAGGGTGTTCATTGTGGGCTGTGCAGCCCACAGTGAATCCTATTCAGGGAAGGGACAGGCTGGAGGTCTACTTGGGGTAAGGTGGCATTTGCCTGCTTGCCCCAGGTAAACCTCTAGCTGCTGCAGTGGGGCTACTCGGTTCTCCACCAGCCCTTTAGTTAACGGAGAATCAAGCAGCCCCATGTTGGCTGCAAGGGACAGGGAGGGGGATAGGATAGGCGCTCCACCACCAATCCTTTCCCCTCCCAGGCAGAATCTACCCACCCCTGTACTCCCTTCGCCCTACCCCTGCCCTGATACGCCCCTCCCCGCCCCCGCTCTCCCTCGGCACTGCGCTGCGCTGCTTGGAGTGGCACTTACCTGCTCCATGGGACAGGGTTTTTTGCTGCTTGGCAGGCGGGTGGGCAGCGCAGGCCTCGACACCAGTGCTGCCTACTCGGCTGGTGATGCAAGCGTGCCTTATGGCACATTTGCAACATTCTAAGCCAGCGCAGTACCACTAAGCCAGCGATAGGATTGCTCTGTTAGATCTGGAAGATCTGGGTTCAAATCCCTGCTCAGCCATGAAACTTCATGGGTAATCTTGGAACAGTCAGTATCTCTCAGTCTAACCTACCTCACAGGGCTGTTGTGAGGACAAAAGAAGGGAAGGAACCACATTCACCACCCTGAGATCCTTGGTGGTAGGGTGGTATAAAAATATGAAACATAAATAAATAAAATGTTGGGAGTGGGGTACCAAAAGATGATGGCTTGGAGGTTCTATTTGGGAGAAGTCTAGTTGCCTGACCTACAGATTTGTCAATATCATTGATTCTGATCTACTAAGCCTCAGAATATCTGAAAAAATATTAAGGCTGTTCTATTTGCCAACTTCAGTATGAACTACAGTATACAGTTATCTCTCTAGGCTGCATGTATTGAAAATATTGGCCTTAGGTTTTCTTATAAAAAAAGAAGAGAATAGCATCTGGAAAAGCTCTCAGGAAAGTACTGACTGTTCCTCAATAATAACTTTGAACTGTCTTCAGTAATAACAATGAGGAAAGCTAGTACAGTTGAGGCATGGAATGGAAAGCACAAGAAGAATGGGGAAAAGCACAGTGAAGACTGTGCTTCACAGGAGAGCTGTGGAGGCCTCCAAGAATAAGGTCATGTCAAAACATTGCAACATATTTGTTGCACAATCATGCTGTGTATTATGTCTTCTTTCAACTAGGGTTGCACAGATTCTAATCTAATGGTTTTCAAGATTTGGGGGGGGCATTTCAGGATTTCATTTATTTGCATTATTATATAACAAGCAAAACCTTTATTACCATATTTCTTTGATTCTAAGACGCATGTTTGTTCCCAGATAAGCATCTCAAAAAATGGGGTGCAACTTAGAATCAAGGGTGTAATTTTTTGTGGGTTTATTTATTTATTTATTTTGCATTTTACTGCGCTTTTGTCGCTGCACCATTTTGCCCCCTCTGCTCAGCGCTGACGATTGGAAAGGTGCTCAGGAGCCGAGTGCCTTTGCTGCCTCGCCATTTCGCCCCATCTGCTCAATGCTCTCTTCATGAATGCCCCGCGCTTCAGCTGTTGATCAGCGAGCTTGTCAGCGAGGGCTGACACTGGGCGGGGCACGCTGGGGAGAGTTTGTCTGCTGAAGCACAGCCTGTGCTCTGTCTGACTATCAGAAAACCGCTCAGAGCTGCTTGAGCAGCTTTCCAATTGTCAGCGGAGTGCGGCCAGGGCCGGCACTTCAGCCAACAAACTCTTTGCAGCATGCCCTGCCCGCCCTCGCTGACGAGTGCAAAGGCACTTGGCTCCTGACCGTGATCATCAGCTGGATCATCAGCTGGGCATGCAGGGGTGAGATCTCGGGTTCAGGAAGAGAGCGCTGAGCAGAGGGGGATGGGGGCGAAATGGCGTGGCGGCAAAAGCACTGGGCTCCAGTCCTGAGCACCTTTCCGATCGTCAGTGGAGCGCGAGGCAAGCTGGGAAGAGTTAGTGCTGAGCGGGCAAATTCAAGGAAGGAGGTGCATCTTACAATCGATAGTTTGTGGGGGGGAGGGCATTCTGCTGGTGGTACTGAAATTAAGGTGCATCTTAGAATCGATGGCGCCTTAGAATAGAAGAAATACAGGGAGGTTGGTCACCGATTCAATTTTAAAAGTTGATGAGTTTGGGATGAATCAGCCCAAGTTGCACATGTTGGGCTCTTCAGGGTTCTGCATCCTTAAGCAGTCTCGCAGGCCCCTACTTCAGGGACAAATCAGGATACCAGGACATAGAGAGGACCTTCACAAAGCTGTTGGCAGTCAAGCATCATGGCTATCTAAGATAAGAACATAAGAAGAGCCTGCCTGAATAATGATGTCTCAATTAACATAACATAAGAACATAAGAAGAGCCCTGCTTGGATGGGCAAAGGCCCATCTACTCCAGTTTCCTGTATCACACATAACCCACTAGATGCCTCAGGGAGCACACAAGACAGCAAGATACCTGTATCTTACTGTCACCCCCTTGCTTCAGGCATACAGGTTTGTAAGTTTCCATGCTCCCTGTCTGCAAATGCTTTGCAGGGTCTGGAGAAGCTGCTCTGCAATTTCCCCGGGCCATCCCACACTGTAAGTTGAGGGTTTTGATGAAGGGAGGGAAACTGGGAATTCTGCTCAGGTTTGGATTTTGATTTACATTGGGAAAGAATTTAGAGCTCAAGTGCTTGCCTTTTCTGTAAGGCAACCATTACAAACCTCTGGAGCTTGTAATCACTGGATATGGTGAACTTCAGCAGCAGGAACATGTACCAAGGGTAGTATTTTCAGCCTCCGGACACTTTGTACTGCAGCCTGGAATCTTCTGTAAGGGCCAAGTCCTAGATCAGTTGAGTCTGGACCCCAGATGGTCCAGAGATGGTCAGACTGAAGTGGATCCGATTACTAAACCTGGATTTGCCCGAGCTCACCAGCCACTGAACCTAAATGCAACATTGTCAGCCTTTCCCTATTATGAATCTCAGTTTCCTGCAGAACTGATAGCCCAACACTACCAATGCAAGTTTGTTCAGAAGTACTTCCCATTAAAATCAATGTGCTATACTCTAAGGAAGCATGCGTAGGATTGCAGTCAAATACATTTTATCTTTTATTTTAAAATACAAATTGCATATGTCTGTAGTTTTGTGAAAAGAACAATTATTATACCATTTTTACATGAATCCACACTGTAAAAAAAAAATTCCGAACAGGCTTGAAACTGTTAGTTAAAGCCTCTACCTTTTAATAAGACAATAATAACTTAACCATATGCTTGTCTATAAATGGCTACATTGCAGTAAATAATGAGCTTTAAAGACTACAATTTTCAACTTAAACAGCCGACTGCAATGCCTATGAGAAGGTATTTACATTTTATTGTCTCTATTTTTCCACACAATAATATGATTTCCTGTAAGTACAATGATAAAAAAAATGAATTCAAGTGACTCCAACAGCTACATTGTAAACCAATAAAAGCAGGTAATTTTTTTTTAGTAAAACATGAAAATCTAGGCTTGCATTCCAGCACTGGCAGGCACTTTAATGCTGCTCTTCCTCATATTCTTACAAAGGAGTAAGATAAAGTTTGGATGTCAGTCCAAATTTTGAGCTTGTACAGGAAAGGAGTAAAAAGCCTTACAAGCTTAAGCATCGAAGACCACAGTTTCCACAGTCACATTTTGTACAATGGCAACAGATCTAGGAATCCTGCTTACATTATCAACATATAGGAAACTTTGCAGTTTTCTTTATGGAGACACTGAGACTTCCTTTAAATGCATTGGCATGAGAAATGAAAATTATGAACACCATGGGGTTCTCTTTTCCCTTCACTGCCCATTAATTGGCACTAATGAGCGCTCTGTGTGCACCAAGGAGGGACAGAGTTGCAGGATGATAGCTCCCTACACATTCCAACAGCAGCAGAGCTTAACTAATAAATGCTGTTTTAGATTAAAACTGCAAGGATCTTAGAACCACCTAATGTGGCTGCTAGGACTGTTGAAGAACGTTTCTCTACATTGTTCCATATTAACATCCCAGTTTTAACCTGGCGTGATTCAACGGGGCTGCGTGGCCCCACGCTACATCCTATCCCAGCAAGGATCAGGGTGGAGGTCTCTTCAAGGTAAAGGAGGACTTTGTAAAGTCCCAGCATGCGCAACGGGACTACTCAGATCTGCACCTGCTAATTTGTGGGCACAGAACTGAAAAGCCTTGTGTCGGGCTTCCAAGCATAGGATTTGGTGTGTGCCAGCATCGCTGATCCCACCCCCTTCCAGGTCTGAACCACCCCTGTCTTTGCCCTCCCCCATTAACCCCCTCCCCAGCCTTCATCAGCCCCCCGCGCTGCCTGGAGCAGCTCATACCGTACCTGGTCCTGCGGGCGGGCTTCTGAATTCAGCACTCCATGCTCTCCAGGTGTCGCAACGTGTTTTACGGTGTGTTTGCGACACCCTAGGCCGGCGCTGAGGTCGCTGCAGGACCATAGGATTGTGCTGTAAGTGAGGCAATATCATAACAGTTTGTTTTATTTTTTTTTAAAAAAACCCTGACCTTTCAAAGAAAGCAATCTCTTAAATAAAAATCAGTATGTTACAACAAAAAAAGGTCAATGTAGGGCAGAACTAGACATGATGAGAGAGTCACGCGACTGCTGCTGGAAATGGCAGCCCCGCATTTCCTTCGTTCCTGAGTACAGTTTCTAAAATATCTGATGTGATGTCACTCTGCTGCAAGTTTCCCTGTCCTTGGAACACAGGCAAGAAATTTGCAGCAGGTGATTATCACATCACACATTATATATTATTAACCATTAACTAAAGAGAGAGGAGGAGACTCAGGGATATTGTTTTGGGCAGCAGAGATGCAAGAGGCAAGACCAGTAAGGTGCAATATTTGCTGACGTGTCCCAGCTGTCTTCACTGGGGAATGCTACAGAATGTATCTGTTGGTACACATTTTATCCAGTTCATTAAAAACAAATTCAGATTCAAAGATTCATGTTTCAACAACTCCAACATTCATCAACAGAAAAGTCTAAAAGTACTACTTAACATTCATATATCACTCTACAATCATATAGTAAACATAAAGCATTCAGGAAGGGAAACTAAAAAAATAACTCTTTTCCCAAGTGAAGCCCAATATTTTTTTAAAAAATGACAACAGAGAGGATTCAGTCAGCATTAGCAAATACAAAGGATGCAGATGAGAAAAACAAATAACACAAATAGCTAGGACTGCCATATTTTCCCCACCCCCAACCGGGATCCCCCCCACAGTTAATTAATTAATTAATTAAAAATTTAATAAAAAATAATTTTAAAACCGGAATTTTAAATTATTTAATTAATTTCCCCATTAAAAATTAAATATATTAACTTACCCCATCCGTTGTGCTGCTTGCCCTCACGCTGCTCCTCGTCCTCGCGCTGCTCCACAGGCAAGCAGGCTGGCCCGGTCTCCCACCGGCACTGCACGGAGCTGGTGGGAGACCGGGCAAATGACAGCCTGCTGCCCGTGCTGTGCGCACCTGCCGGAGGCGCGCGCGGCACGGGCAGCAGGCTGTCGTTCGCCCACTCCCTCGCTGGCTCCGTGCCGGTGAGAGAGTGGTCAGACGACACCCGCTCGCCGCAGCCATCTTCTTCGTTTTGAAGAACCTGGGCGCCAGCATCATGGATCACGAAATCTCGTGTGATCCAAGATGTTGGCGCCCAAATCTCGTGAGGGCATCATGCCCTCACGAGATTTGGGTGCTGACATCTTGGATCACGCGAGATTTCGTGAACCATGATGCCGCGCCCGGGTAAGTTATTCAAAAACGAAGATGGCAGTGGTGGCGATGGAGGCGCTGCCATTCGCACCGGAAAACCGGTCCGGGACTTTCCCGGGAATGGAGAGCCGATTTCCGGGACTGTCCTGGTTTTTCCGGTACGGATGGCAGCCCTACAAATAGCCCAATCCTATCCTACGCTCTCCTCAGCCATCCAACTATGCCAGCATCAGCAATGTTGGATCCTGAGCAGGGCAGGAGGGGTTGGAAGTCTCCTTGGGGTAAGAGAATTTTTGTTCCCTTACCCTGGGTAAAGCCCTAGTCCTAACAATGGGCTTCCTTGGATCTGTGCCTGCCATTTTGGTGGTGCAAATCAAGCTTGCCAATGTTGGGAGAAACAGGCCTGAGAGGGGGATAGGATACAGTGTACACCACTGCTGCCAATTCCGCCCCCTCCCAGGCCCAATCTGCACCAGCCTGGGACTGGTGCAACTGCCTTACGACAGCTTTTGAGGACCAGGAAACGGCGAGTGGGAGTCAACCTGGTTGAAGACCAGGAAACAGCGAGTGGGAGTCAATGGGCAATTTTCACAATGGCGAGAGGTGAAAAGCAATGTGCCCCAAGGATCGGTCTTGGGACCGGTGCTTTTCAACTTATTCATAAATGACCTGGAGTTGGGGATAAGCAGTGAGGTGGCCAAGTTTGCGGATGACACTAAAGTTTTCCGGGTGGTGAAGACCAGCAGGGATCGTGAAGAGGTCCAGAAGGATCCCTCCAAGCTGGGAGAATGGGCAGCAAAATGGCAGATATGCTTCAATATAAGTAAGTGTAAAGTGATGCACATTGGGGCAAGAAATCAAAACTTCACATACACGCTAATGGGTTCTGAGTTGTCTGTGACGGATCAGGAGAGAGATCTTGGGGTTCTGGTGGACAGGTCGATGAAAGTGTCGACCCAGTGTGCGGTGGCTGTGAAGAAGGCCAATTCCATGCTCGGGATTATTAAAAAAAGGGATTGAGAATAAAACGACCAATATCATTATGCCGTTGTACAAATCAATGGTAAGGCCACATCTGGAGTATTGTCTCCAGTTCTGGTCTGTTGTTGTTGTTGTTCAGTCGTTAAGTCATGTCCGACCCTTCGTGACCCCATGAACCATATCCCGCCAGGCCTTCCTATCCTCCACTATCTTCCTGAGTTCGCTCATTTTCATGTTCGTTGCATCGGTGATGCTGTCTAACCATCTCATCCTTTGCCTTCCCCTTCTCCTTTTGCCTTCAATTTTTCCCAGCATCGGAGTCTTCTCCAGAGAGTCCTCTCTTCGCATTAGGTGGCCAAAATATTTGAGTTTCAGCCTTAGTACCTGTCCTTCCAGGGAACAGTCAGGGTTGATTTCATTTAGAATTGACTGATTGATCTCCTAGCAGTCCAAGGGACTCTCAGGAGTCTTCTCCAGCACCACAGTTCAAAAGCATCTATTCTTCGGCGCTCAGCCTTCCTTATGGTCCAATTCTCGCAACCATACATTGCTACTGGGAACACCATCGCCCTGACTATACGAACTTTTGTTGGCATGGTGATATCTCTGCTTTTTATTATGCTATCTAAATTTGCCATAGCTTTCCTTCCAAGGAGTAAGCGTCTTTTAATTTCCTGGCTGCTGTCTCCGTCTGCAGTGATCTTGGAGCCCAGAAAAGTAAAATCTGTTACTGCTTCCATTTCTGCCCCTTCTATTTGCCAGGAATTGATGGGACCCGATGCCATGATCTTAGTTTTATTAATGTTGAGTTTCAAGCCAACTTTTGCACTCTCCTCTTTCACCCTCATCAAGAGGCTCTTTAGTTCTTCTTCACTTTCTGCCATTAGGGTGGTATCGTCTGCATATCTGAGGTTGTTGATGTTTCTCCCGGCAATCTTGATTCCAGCTTGCGATTCATTCAGCCCTGCATTTCTCATAATGTACTCTGCATATAAGTTAAATAGGCAGGGTGACAATATACAGCCTTGCCGTACTCCCTTCCCAATTTGGAACCAGTCGGTTGTTCCATGGCCGGTACGAACTGTTGCTTCTTGACCCGCATACAGGTTTCTCAGGAGACAGGTAAGGTGGTCTGGTACCCCCATCTCTTTAAGAATTTGCCACAGTTTGTTGTGATCCACACAATCAAAGGCTTTTGCATAGTCAATGAAGCAGAAGTAGATGTTTTTTTGGAACTCTCGTGCTTTCTCCATGATCCACCGCATGTTGGCAATTTGATCTCTAGTTCCTCTGCCTCTTCGAAACCCAGCTTGTACGTCCGGTAGTTCTCGGTCCACATACTGCTGAAGCCTAGCTTGTAGGATTTTGAGCATAACCTTGCTAGCATGTGAAATGAGTGCAATTGTGCGATAGTTTGAACACTCTTTGGCACTGCCCTTCTTTGGAATTGGAACGTAAACTGACCTTTTCCAATCCTTTGGCCACTGCTGAGTTTTCCAAATTTGTTGGCATGTTTAGTGCAGCACTTTCACAGCATCATCATTTAGGATTTTAAGTAGCTCAGCTGGGATATTATCATCTCCACTAGCTTTGTTGTTAGTAATGCTACCTAAGGCCCACTTGACTTCACTCTCTAGGATGTCCGGCTCTGGGTCAGTGACCACACCAGCATGGTCATCAGGAACATTAAGATCTTTCTTGTATAGTTCTTCTGTGTATTCTTGCCATCTCTTATTAATCTCTTCTGCTTCTGTTAGGTCTCTGCCATTTTTGTCCTTTATCATGCCCATCTTTGCACAAAACGTTCCCTTGATATCTCCAATTTTCTTGAAGAGATCTCTAGTCCTCCCCATTCTGTTGTTTTCCTCGATTTCCTTGCATTGTTCATTTAAGGTGGTCTTCTTATCTCTCCTTGCTATTCTCTGGAAATCTGCATTCAGTTGTTTATATCTTTCCCTTTCACCCTTGCTTTTCGCATTCCTTCTTTCCACAGCTATTTGTAAAGCCTCATCTGACAGCCACTTTGCTTTCTTGCATTTCTTTTTCTTTGGGATGGTTTTAGTTGCTGCCTCTTATACAATGTTACGAACTTCC
Source organism: Plestiodon gilberti rubricaudatus (assembly GCA_026170595.1). Lineage (NCBI taxonomy): Eukaryota > Metazoa > Chordata > Lepidosauria > Squamata > Scincidae > Plestiodon > Plestiodon gilberti. The sequence continues at coordinate 81,714,258 of JANXHW010000004.1, read as the reverse complement.
GTCCATAGTTCTTCAGGCACTCTGTCTACCAGGTCTAATGCCCTAAATCTATTTTTCACCTCCACTGTATACTTATAAGGGATATGGTATAGGTCATATCTGACTGGTCTAGTGGTGTTCCCTACGTTCTTCAATTTAAGCCTGAATTTTGCAATAAGAAGCTCATGATCTGAGCCACAGTCAGCTCCAGGTCTTGTTTTTACTGATTGTATAGAGCTTCTCCATCTTTGGCTGCAAAGCACATAATCTATCTGGTTTCGGTATTGACCATCTGGTGATGTCCATGTGTAGAGTCGCCTCTTGTGTTGTTGGAAAAGAGTGTTTGCTATGACCAGCGTGTTCTCTTGACAGAACTCCATTAGCCTTTGCCCTGCTTCATTTTGCGCTCCAAGGCCAAACTTGCCTGTTGTTCCGTTTATTTCTTGATTTCCTACTTTAGCATTCCAGTCTCCTATGATGTAAAGGACATCTTTTTTGGGTGCTAGTTCTAGAAGGTGTTGTAGGTCTTCATAGAACCGGTCAACTTCATCTTCTTCGGCATCAGTGGTTGGGGCATACACTTGGATTACTGTAATGTTGAATGGTTTGCCTTGGATTTGAACTGAAATCATTCTGTCGTTTTTGAGGTTGCACCCCAGTACTGCCTTTACCACTCTTTTATTGACTATGAGGGCTACTCCATTTCTTCTAAGGGATTCATGCCCACAGTAGTAGATATGATGGTCACCTGAATTAAATTCGCCTATGCCCGTCCATTTTAGTTCGCTGATTCCCAAGATGTCAATGTTCAATCTTATCATCTCATTTTTGACCACATCCAGCTTGCCTTGATTCATAGACCTCACATTCCATGTTCCTAAGCAGTATTGCTCCTTGCAGCATTGGATTTTCCTTTCAACCTCAGACACATCCACAGTTGGACGTCCTATTGGCTTTGGCCCAACCGCTTCACTCTTTCTGGGTCTACTTGGAATAGTCCTCCGCTCTTCCTCAGTAGCATATTGGACACCTTCCGACCTGAGGGGCTCATCTTCCGGCGTCATATCTTTTAGCCTTTTGGTACTGTTCATGGGATTTTCTTGGCAAGGTTACTGGAGTGGGTTGCCATTTCCTTCTCCAGTGGATCACTTTTAGTCAGAATTCTCTGCTACGACCTGTCCGTCTTGGGTGTCCCTGCACGGCATAGCTCATGGCTTCATTGAGTTACGCAAGCCCCTTCGCCACGACAAGGCAATGATCCATGAAGGAGCCAGTTCTGGTCACCACACCTCAAAAAGGATATAGTTGAGTTGGAGAACGTGCAGAAAAGAGCGACCAAAATGATTCGTGGGCTGGGGCACCTCCCTTAAAGGCTGCAGCATTTGGGGCTTTTCAGTCTAGAAAAAAGGAGCCTGAGGGGGACTTGATTGAGATGTATAAAATTATGCATGGGATGGAGAGAGTGGATAGAGGGAAATTCTTCTCCCTCTCTAACAACACCAGAACCAGGGGACATGCATTAGAATTGAGTGGAGGGAGAGTTAGAACGGAAAAAAGAAAATATTTCTTCAGCCAGTGTGTAATTCATCTGTGGAACTCCTTGCCACAGGATGTGGTGATGGCACCTGGCCTAGATGCCTTTAAAAGGGGTTTGGATAGATTCATGGAAGAAAAGACCATCACAGGGTACATGCCATAAGCAACCTCCTGGTTTTAGAAGTGGGTTTTCTCTGTGCCAGGTGCAAGGGAGTGACAACAGGAAACAGGTTATCTTGTTGACTGTGTGCTCTCGCAAGCATCTGGTGGGGCCACTGTGAGATACAGGAAGCTGGACTAGATGGGCCTTTGGCCTGATCCAGCAGGGCTCTTCTTATGTTCTTATGTTCTTATGAGCAGGCCTGGGCTGGTGCAGAGGTCATATGGGTCCAGCCTAGCAGCCAGATAGGATTGTGCCATAAAAAGGTAGAAAGTACAATAGATGCATGACTTCAAGGCACATCAGGGCAATGAAATTGTTAAAGACCATCCAAAGAAAATAATGGCTAAGCGCTATTGAAATCAATTAATTCTTGACTACATTTCTTTGGATACAACTTTGTAACTCTGAAATCATTGGGGCCAAAACTGAGAGCCAAAACATGTCAGCAGTTTTATATTTGAGAATAGCTGCACCTCGTTGGCCTTGCCTCTTGGAGTCTTGCAATTTTATTTTATTTTTGGTGTAATCCCATTCTGTGTTTGTTGTTTTGAGGACAGCCTGCCCATGTACACCGTCTTGGATTAAAGTCGGAGGAGAAATCCAATGACCAAGAAAGGCGGTATATAAATACTGTATATTATTATTATTATTATTATTATTATTATTATTATTTTTACCCTTACACCCCGGAAATAAACACGCCAGACAACGTTGCATTGGATTATATGGTCACTTTATTAAATAATAAGACCTGCAAAGGTAACAGTCAACTAGGGGCATCTAACCACCCCCCTTTGGCGTGCGGATACTGGTCGGGGGAAATTGGCGCCATCCAATTACCTCCCCCTACTCCTCTGACGTAAGCACCCAGGCTCCAGGCCCCTTCGGTCTCTGCCCGAAGGGGCCTATCACAGCCCACCTTTAAGGTGAAGACAGCTGGGCAGTGCAGGTAACCATAATAGCTACGCTATTGATGGTACCTCCCTGCCCCCAGCCAGGTGGTATGCCAGCCAGCCTCACCGACCCGAGGGTAACAGTGTCGTGATGAGCGGTCCTGGCTTACCACCTGACCTTGCCGAACTCCAGGTGCCCGCCTAGTCCCTATGACCCTGCCTACCCATTTCCGCACGCCACCTGCCACATCGGGTGATCAGCCTAGCGCTTGATCACCCAGCCCCACCGGACAAGGCAATTAAACAACACCCTCTGCAGGTCTTCTAAAAATAAGTCGGTCCCGGGGGGGGAAAGGTGAACCCCATCCCCCCGGAACAACCAAACATCATCAAAACGAATGCGTTGGTGAGGAACGATCGCTCCTTCCAACTGCAACACGACCCGCCCCAGGTATGCATTCACCTTACGGCGAGTCAGGTCCACCGCCCTAGGGCGTACCGCCCCCCTCCATACCCTACGGGGTAACATGTTGGACCACAGGAGACGAACTCCCGGTAACCAACCCCTGATGGTGTGTAAGTCCCTGCGGATCTGGAGCCTCAAGGCCTTGGAGGACCTCTGGCCCAGATCGTTCTCACCTAGATGCAGCAGGAGAACCTGGGGCGGGGGATGAACTTCAAAAACTGTAACAACAAGGGGAGAAGTTGGCCGCAGAGCAGTCCTCTTCTAGCGGCCCACCATACAGATGCGATACTGCCCAGCCCCAGCTGGTCGCCAAAGGTGGAGGCTGCGGCTCGCTTCCTGGCCCAGAACAAGATGGAGTGTCCCAGCAGCAGGATCCTCGCAGGAGCCGGGCTGTAAACATCTACAACAACAAAACAAGGTGAGTTCCCCAACTGTCCCCACCAATACACACACAGATACAAAGCCCATCGCGGGCACACAGGCCAAGCGCTTACAGCGCTATAACCTCCCCCACTCTGGGTCATAGGCCCCCACCGGGCCCCCAGGCAACAAGCGGGGGGAGGGGCCGACACTGCGGCCGCAAACAGGGCTCCACCGCCCGGCCCTCAGTGCCTAATGTACCCCTTGAAGGCCCCCGACCGCCATCTGCCAATCCGCTGAATGGTCGATGCTGGGAGCCCCAGGGAGGCCGCGGCCGAAGCCGCGCCGATCCTGAAGGAGTGGAGACCAAACTCCCCCTGCTCCAGGCCCAACAAGGACAAAGCCCTGTACAAAATTGCCCTAAATTGAAATAGGGTCAATGGGGAGGCGTCGGCGTGTAGGAACAGCCATCCCACGCGGTTGCCCCGAAACTGCACATAAGATTCGAGAGCAGCCACTGGGCAGAGGAGGAGCCCCGGGGCCCGGCTCAGGTGAATCACCTGACCCTTGGCCCGCTGGTCCGTCTTGGACCGGCGGAGGGAAAGCCGGGCCCCGGTTGGCGCGAGCCTCAGATCTTGAAATTGGAACGCCCTCCCCGACGTGTCACGTTTGGAACACGCCAGTACCTCGCTGGGGCGGAAGGCGCCAAAGAACATGACAAAAGCCACTGCTCTAAAGAGGGCTGCCTCGTAGGTCGACCCACAGCATGTAACGAAAGCACCACTCAACCCCCCCAAAATCGCCGGGGTGATCGGGCGCCTCCAGTCTGGCACGGCTGGCGCCGCCCGACGCAGGCCCTCAAGGGTTTTGCGGACCCGAAAGTCCCCAGTAAACTCACCTACACCCGAGGCCCTGGAGTAGAACCTAATGGCGGCCAAGTAGATTGAGATAGATCTCACTGCCAGGCCGCAATCCCACAGGTGCAGGACAAAACAGATGAGATGCTCCGCAGGCGCCGGCCACAGGTCTGGCAATGGAAAATCCAACCGAAAATCCCTAAAGGCCCCGATCTTACCCACATAACTGACGCGTGAAGATGGGGCCAAGGCGGACCACATCAGCTGGTTGGCTCTGGCAAGCCCAGCTGCCAGAGCCACTGGGGCATCGTCTCCGGTTCCAGGCAGGCGTCGGGTACCAACTCCCGGAAGCGCTCCACCTGGAAACGAGACAAGGCATCCGCTACCGAGTTGGCCAGGCCGGCAATGTGCTGCGCGCAAAACAGTGCGTTGATCCGCAGGCATTGTAAGACAAACGCCCTGACCAACCGCATAACCCGATGGGAGCGCGACGTTTGCTGGTTGACAACAAAGACCACCGCTTGGTTGTCACACCAGAAACGAACCGTGGCGTTCCTGAAATCGTCCGCCCAGATGTGGACAGCCACCACAATGGGAAACAGCTCCAGGAAGGTCAAGTCCCGTACTAGGGCGCTCCCGGCCCAGGCTGCCGGCCAAGGGGCCGCACACCAGCGGCCCTTAAAGTACAAACCAAAACCCGCTCCCCCTGCCGCGTCGGAATGCACCTCCAGCGTAGCGTTCAGCACCCGTTCTGAACGCCAGAAGGAGATGCCGTTGAACCCCCTCAGGAAGGCCAGCCACATGCGCAAATCTTCCCGCATGGAGCTGGTCACCCGGAGTCTGAAATGAGGTCGCCGAGCCCCCACCATGGCGTCACACAATCGCCGGAGAAAGGCCCTGCCCGGAGCAACCACCCGACATGCAAAATTCAGATGGCCCACCAAGACTTGCAGTTCGCGGAGGGACAGCCGGCGTGCCCGGACTGCCTGGTCCAGCAGTCCGGTCAGCTTAAGCAGTTTGTCCGCGGGGAGTCGGCTGCACTCATCGACAGAGTCCAGTTCGACCCCCAAAAAGGTCAACTTGCTGGTGGGGCCCTCCATTTTGTTTTTGGCCAAAGGGACGCCCAGCTCCTGGCAGAGGGATAGAAACGCATCCAGGAGCTTCTGACATTCGCTTGAATCCTTTCTTCCCATAAAAAGAAAGTCGTCAAGATAATGTGCCGCAGACCATAGCCCTGCACGCTCTTTGGTAACATGCTCCAGCATCGTGGAGAACGCCTCAAAAAGCGAGCACGATAAAGAAAGGCCCATCGGAAGATTCCGGTCAAAATAATAATGTCCGTCGAACTGGATGCCCAGCAGACAAAAGTCGTCTGGGTGGATAGGCAGCAGACGGAAGGCGGACTCGATGTCCGCCTTGGCCATCAAAGCCCCCTTCCCGCATGCCCGCAGGATTGCGATAGCGTCATCCAGGGACATGTACTTGACGGAAGCTAGTTCTTCCGGTATCCCGTCATTGACAGAGGTGCCGTGTGGAAAAGAAAGGTGGTGAATCAGCCTGTATTCACCCCGAGCTTTTTTAGGCACCAATCCAAGAGGGGACACTCTCAAGTTAGGTATAGGGAGGGCCTCAAAGGGGCCCACTATTCTCCCCGCGGCCAGCTCTTTCCCCAATTTAGCCCGCACAACATCCTCCATCCCCGTCACGGATCGGAGGTTCCTGGCCCAAGACGGGGATGTCGGGTGGGGGGAAGGGATTCTGAAGCCGTCGGAAAAACCCGAGGCCAGGAGGCATGCCGCCTTCCGGTCCGGGTAGTGCCGAAGGATCCTCAGCAAAGGGCCAAGCTTAATCGGGGTTGGACCCTTTACCTTGCTGACCCCCAGCTGCGCCGGAGCCCCCACCTCTCTTGTCCCCCGATTGTCCCCGGCCGCCGGGCCGCGGCCCGGACAGCCGAGCACAACCCTTGAGAGCGTGCTTGGCCCCGCAGAGCGCGCAGGCGTGGGAGAAGGAACATCCCTGCCTGCCGCAGCGGCCCGCCGTATTATACTCGAAACAGGGCCGCGGGGGTTGAACCCACTGTTGGCCAGTGCCTGATTTGGCCTGGCCGCCCTGCACGCGAGCGATCAAGTGACCGCTGTCGGACCGGTCACCCTTGGTAGCCCCCCCTGGAACCACGGAATGGTTCCAGATTTCCCACTGGGGGACGCGCCAGTCGACGGAGGGGTCATGGGCCGAGCGCAGGCGTACACCTTCGTCATACGCCAGCCAGCCAGCCCCTCCGTATTCCCTGGAAGCCTTGTGGACAGTGTCCAAGTGCTTAACCAGGGCCTGAGCTTTCTTGGGGTGCATTTGCAGCACCACCGCCATGTAAATGGAGTAGCCAGAAAGCCAGTTCGCCCACGTCCTATCCACTTTTCGTCGGCGGACGACGTCCTGGTCCCTGAGGGGTTCCCCGACCCGCTGGACAGGCTCAGGCTCCTTTTGCAGGAGGCTGAAAATGTCCACGTACTCGCCCCGCCAAATTTTTTCTTTTACGGCGAGTGCGAGATGCCACCCGAGAGGCCAACCCATATCGCCGTATGCACGGCGAGGCAGGTCGTCCTCCGGGTCAGGAGTAAAACCTGAGGTCGCAGGGGGCGCCGGGGGCCATCCGGCGGGCCCCTGCCCCCCGCCGTGTGCCCCGTTGGGCTGGGTCCACGGGGGCCAAGGTGGCTGCGATGTGTTCTCAGGAGGGGCCACATAGGAGCTGTGGCTCGGGTCAGCTGGAGCGGCGGGCGGGGCCCCCACGTCCGAACCGCCCGAGCGGGCGAGTAAGCTCGAATAAAGAGCGAACCAGGCTGCGTTGCTTGCCCCTCCTGGCCCCCCAGGTCCACCCCACACTTCTCCCAAGCCCGAGGAAGAAAGCGGCGAAGCCTCACCTGCTACTGCCGCTTCCAAATCGAAGGGCGGGTCCTCGGGCGACACAAAACTGGGGGGTGTGATAGCCCCCCCCACCGGGGGCGCAGGGACCGTCCCTGCCGCCTGAGTGCCGGGGGCCGGTGATCTAGAAGGGGATGAAAAGACCATTTTAGACCCTCTCCCTTTACGGGAGGAGCGTCGTGCGGGGGCAGGCGCCGCCGAAGTGCTGCCCCCGTCGCCCAAGCCAGCATCCCTCTCAGCCTTTTCCCGCTCCAAAGCCTCCAAGCGCGCAATGACAGCATTGTATTTGGAGGCCAGGTCATCCTCATCCGACGAGGAAGACTCCGGGGGTGGGTGCCGGGCCGGCCGCTTCGGGGCCCGCCCCCCACGTTTCTGTGACCTCTTGCCCATTATAAAGGAAGAACCAAAGGGGATATGTGTATGTCAGTGTCTTGTTTGTAACCAATATCACCCAGCGGGGGGGCTGTGTGCCACACTCCCCGCGTCCTGAGCAAGTCCCGCGCCGAGGGGAAAGGTGGGGAGGGTCACCGCCACTCCCAGGTGGGCCTCGGTGTTCCTTCACCGGGCCTTGATGACTGCCGCAGGTGGGGGGGAATCCCCGAGAGCTCTACCGCGTTACAGGTCCCTCGACGGCTCGGCCTCCCCTGTGGGGGCGGGCCGAGCTCACTGCCCAGGAGCACACGCACGCGCCGGGTCGACGCTGAGCGGCCTAGCCGCTTGAATAGCCTCGCGCGGGGGGGGGCGCCGGGCCTAGCCGAAAGCGCTAGGCCGTTGCGTCCTCTCCCTTCGCTTTCCAAACGCCGACTGAGGGAGCCGCGCTAACATGTGGCTCCCTTGCGTCGGCGCCCGGAGGCACGTGACCCGGCCAGCCAATCAGCTGGCCGGAATCACGGAGGGAGCAGCCGTTGCCGGCGTTCCCCCGGAGGCAGGGCAAGCGCTCCCGGGACGCTGAATGCGTCCCAGGAGGATTATTATTATTATTATTATTATTATTATTATTATTATTATTATTATTATTATTATTATTATTATTATTATATTATATTATATTATATTATATTATATTATATTATATTATATTATATTATATCCTTGGTTGACAGAATGGGTGAATGGACAAATGTCATCCCTGTCATTTCTATACAGTATATGTGTACAGTCAGTAAATTTAAGGTGCAATTCTGAAAGCATTTCAATGAGGCAACTCAAGAATACCTAAAAGTGTAAGAAATGCCTGGGGTCAGTTTTCCCATGCTTACTTATGTTTCTTACCCCATAGCAAAGAGTCTTCCACACAAAGGTTATTGATTCCATACTTGGTTAGATTGTGTGGTGTGTGTGTGTGTGTGTGTGTGTGTGTGTGTGTGTGTGTGTGTGTGTGTGTGTGTGTGTGTGTGTGTGTGTGTGTGTTTTCTTTTCTTTTCTGAATTCCAGCAAGTCAGCCCCTCAACAAACTATTTCTCTGAGACATTTGGATCTTCATTCAAAGGAGAAGGAAACAGATAAGATACAAAATGCCCAGGTCTTTCTTTCAATATGAGAAGAAGCCATGTGTTTTACTTATCAGAACGCCAGACTTTAATAACAGACGCTTCCTTGCCTCCCTGCTCACCATGGGGGTGAGCTAATGCCTGGAACCATGCTTCAAATTGACAGTTAAAGCAAGGGGGAGTTTACATTAAAAAAAAAAAAGAGCAAAGAGACGACGAGATTTGTTTTAACTTGGCAGGGCCTACAGCAAAGGAGGAAGGCCTTTAACCTAAATTTTCTTCTAAAGCAGGTCAGGAGTTGCTCAGATCATGGTCCTGGGACTAACAGCCTCTGATAGGAAAGGGGATGATGAGTTCAGAATGGCAGTATCTGGCACTTCTGCTTTGGAATGCATGTTCTCTTCCTGACTATCCTTAATGACTCACGTACAGGATCTTCACAAGCCCAGTTCCCACCCAGTGCCCAATCCCATTGACCCAAAGTTCTTTATTAACTTTGCAATTCACATTTACCCTTTCTCCAGTCAGTTCAGGGTGGCATACGTTTAATCTTCTCATTAGCCCTGCAAGGTAGGGTAGGCTGAGAGACGGTGGCTTTTTTCTGGATATTATTTGAACAGGCAGTTGGGGGGAGTGGGGATCAGGCATCTCCTTATTAAGAAGCACACTCCAGAAGGTGGGTGCCAGACTGAGAATAACCACATCTGCACTGTAACTGATTGCGCCGGAATAAATGTTGAGATGCAGAAGATAGCATCCCGTACTGATCTATTGTTCCGGAGGAATACCCACCAATGAGTATTCCTAGGAAGGAATATACCGTGTGCCCTGAGATCTCTTTGTATTTTAACCACTACATCACACCGGTTCTTTTTAGTCAAGTATCTACTTAACTGTAATTCAAAGAAGACTTCTGTAAATGAGCAAAAAAACCTTAGACCAGGCATTCTCAACCTGTGGTAAGCGTACTCCTAGGGGTACGCGGGCCGCAGGCCAGGGGTATGCGAGACGCTGTCCTTTATCAGTTGATGCGATCAGCAGCTGATAAGGGACAGCTGATTTTTTTCCGGGTTGTGGTGCGGGCAGGTTTGGAATCCTGTGGCAAGGAGTTCCACAGATGAATTACATGCTGGGTAAAGAAATATTTTCTTTTGTCTGTTCTAACTCTCCCTCCACTCAATTTTAGTGCATGTCCCCTGGTTCTGGTGTTGTGCGAGAGGGAGAAGAATTTCCCTCTATCCACTCTCTCCATCCCATCAGTGGCGTCGCCAGATGTGGGGCCCTGGGGCGGTGGGCCCCAGGGCGCAAGGGCGCAGAGGCTCCTGGGGGGGCGGGAGGCTCTGGGGGAGAGCGGGAAAAATTTGAATTTTTCCCGCTTTTTTTTGCCGATTTTCGGCGATTTTAAGCCTAGAACTGGGGTTTTTAGTAAGTATGTATGCTTTTACCGGCACTTTTGTGATATTTGACGCTCCCTCGACGATTTTAAGCCTTCTCCCGGGCGCGCAGCTTCTCCGTGCACCCGGCCCGGGTCTCTGTACAATCTTCGTAGTTTGCGCATGCGCAAACCCACGGAGTCTCCAGGGACGTTCTGGGCATGCGCAAACTACTCCCTGGAGCGTCCCTGGAGACGCAAACCCACGGCATCTCCAGGGACGCTCCAGGGAGTAGTTTGCGCATGCCCAGAACGTCCCTGGAGACTCCGTGGGTTTGCGCATGCGCAAACTACGAAGATTGTACAGAGACCCGGGCCGGGTGCACGGAGAAGCTGCACGCCCGGGAGAAGGCTTAAAATCGTCGAGGGAGCGTCAAATATCACAAAAGTGCCGGTAAAAGCATACATACTTACTAAAAACCCCAGTTCTAGGCTTAAAATCGCCGAAAATCGGCGAAAAAAGCGGGAAAAATAATTAGCATAAATTATGCTAATTAGTTTTATAGGGGGGCAGCGAGGACCCGGCCCCACATGCCAAATCGGCTAGGTACCCCTCTGCATCCCATGCATAATTTTATACGTCTCAATCATGTCCACCCTCAGGCGCCTTTTTTCTAGACTGAAAAGCCCCAGACGCTGTAGCCTTTCCTCATAAGGGAGGTGCTCCAGCCCACGAATCAATCTGGTCGCTCTTTTCTGCACCTTTTCCAATTCAACTATATCCTTTTTGAGGTGTGGTGACCAGAACTGGACACAATACTCCAGATGTGGCCTTACCATCGATTTGTACAACGGCATAATGATATTGGTCGTTTTATTCTCAATCCCTTTTTTTAATAATCCTGAGCATGGAATTGGCCTTCTTCACAGCCACCGCACACTGGGTCGACACTTTCATCGACCTGTCCACCAGCACCCCAAGATCTCTCTCTTGATCCGTCACAGACAACTCAGAACCCATTAGCGTATATGTGAAATTTTTGTTTTTTGCCCCAATGTGCATCACTTTGCACTTACTTACATTGAAGTGCATGTGCCATTTTGCTGCCCATTCTCCCAGCTTGGAGAGATCCTTCTGGAGCTCTTCACAATCCCTGCTGGTCTTCACCACCCGGAAAAGTTTAGTGTCATCTGCAAACTTGGCCACCTCACTGCCTATCCCCAACTCCAGGTCATTTATGAATAAGTTGAAAAGCACTGGTCCCAACAAAAAAACATATTTTATCAGAGGCTTCTGAGCCTGATGTCCCCTTGGCGTTAGTCGCCCCCCTGGTCCTGAACAACATGAATCTGGCTTTGGTCATATACTTTCTTAGCATGCACAGACATGTGTTGACGTGGGTAACATGACCTATTCTGTCACGCTCTCTAAAGGCAGCTATGTCTACAGACAGACAGTCATTTGTGACTCTATCACCCTTCTTGGCACAGAAGTACTATCAGAGCATCTTCCTGAGTTACTAAACATAATGGGATTGGGTCATAAGACCTGAAGAAGTGACACTTGATATATGAGAGTGATGTCTCTTAAACATATGCGCAAGGCTTGGACCTGTCAACTGTTTTCCACATCGTTGTGCACTGTGTCATATAAAAATGGATATACGTTTCACTGTACAAAAACTCTATAAATAACATTTAAGGTATAGAAACTGATCAGTTCCAAGAAAGGTAGGGGCTATTGTGTTTCACGGAATAAGCTGTTCTGTCCTTTATTGGAATTATTTTGTACCAAATATTACAGAAGAAGAATTTCTTACCAGAACTATTCCGTCAGCATAGGAATACTGCCATTTTCCTTACTGAATCTTCCCACAAGCCATTCATTTGCACCATCTTTGTTATCCTTACCTGAACTGTACTAAAATACTCTGTTTAATTTATTTTGAGTCATTTGAATCATAAGCATCAGATGTGACACTTAAGTTGGTTTTTTTGAACATGACTATTATAATTATTCTCAGAGCCGGCCTTAGGAGTTGCTGGGCACAATTGGAAATATTTTTGCAGGGTCCCAGGTTCACAGCTAAGGTCTGGAGAAACTTATAGCGCAATCTTGTGTAACTTTAGACTGGTGGAGCTCTCGCTCTGCTGGTCTAAAGCATCGCAAACATGCCATACAGCTCGTTTGCGACTACGGGAGAGAAAGCGGCGCCAGCGCAGAGGCCGGCACTGCTCACTCTATGACATACCTTGTCCCACACTGACTGACGCAGGTAAGGGCCGCGCTAATCGACGGGACAGGGCAGTGATGGAGGGGGACATTGACCAACCGAGGCTGGGAGGGAGTGGGGATATTGGCGGCGAAATCCTAAGCCCCTTCCCAGCCCACACCAGTCTTACACCACCTCTCCGGATGTATGACAGCTTTGAGGCTGGCGTGCATCCGAGGAGACCCACAGGCCTTCCCTACACCAGGGAAGGGGACAAATGTTCCCTTCTCCTGAGGTATGCTCTAGCAGAGCCTGGGCAGTCCGTAATGGCCTTAGGATTCAGAGGCTGGCCCTTTAGGCTGGCTGCTTAAACTTACACAGGATTGTGCTGCCCGAGATATAAATAACATGTATTATAGACTTTATATCTCTATAGTAGACTTTATATCTCTATGGTGTACTTAATAGTTCCTAATTATCCGAGATTTGTGTATGCAATACTTAAATACTTGAGTCTGAATATAGGCCTACAATATAAACCTGCAATGTGGTGTTATGTGTATGTGGCAATGTGTTGTCATGTGTATTTGACAAGACTAGAGTAGATTATCATGGGAGCCCCTTAAGCAATTGTTGGTCCAATTGGCTTAAAGTCAGTTCTGATTATTCTTATTTCGTAAAACCTTCAATTTAAGGCAACAGTTAAAGTGCTTAGAAATGTACACATACACAGGGCTGGCCCATGCATGAGAATTACTGAAGCTATTGCGCCGAACAGCAGGTTGGCAGGGGGCACCCATGCCCTACCCATTTGACTCCACTACTGCTCCTCTTGCTACCCTTCCCCCTCCAGTTTTTTCTGGCCCAACATGCCCCTGCCCCTCCTCAAACGTACGACAGCAAAAGAGCTGGCATAATAGCTGGCATGTGTTCAAGGAGACCCATTGATGGCCAGGTGGCTTACAAGAGGTAAGTATAAGACATACTGTCTGGTCATCTCCCCCACCATAGCATGCCGTGTATGCTTCGTCGGTAGCACTGCATGCTTTGGACTGGCGGGGGATACGATTGGGCTGTAAATTACTCACCACAGATGAATCAACCCAACACAACAGCTTTTCAGTTGAGTCAGTTCACCCATCCATCTCTAAGAAATCAAGGGGAGAGAAATCAAATGTACATAGGAATCAATTCAAAGCCTTGCTTCTTCTGCACAACAATAATACTGCATGTCACATCTCTAGCTACAAGATGATGGCCAAAATTGTCATGGTTGGGAACGTATACAGTAGTGACAGTACTAGATGAAAATGGCCATACTTTTTAGACAATTGCATCAATAAATATTCAGCAATCCAGAGTTGTTGGTTCTCAGTTCTATGAAATAAAGTGCTCTCTCTCTCTCTCTCTCTCTCTCTCTCTCTCTCTCTCTCTCTCTCTCTCTCTCTCTCTCTCTCTGTGTGTGTGTGTGTGTGTGTGTGTGTGTGTGTGTGTGAGTTTCCAAACTGTTTTGTAGAATCTTACTGCTTTCTTTGTTACTCCTTGGCTATCAAGATACATCTGATATTGTCTGTGTATCATAAAGTACTTTTAGCTAATAGATCAGTGTCTTGCTTCAGTTGGAACTGGGATGATCTGTTCCATTACTGAAAATGCCAGAAAAGTTACAAATAATAGCACTTTTCTGTGTGGCTTTGTTTGCCCCCTGCATTTCAGAGAAATGTCACAATTTTGCTGCAAAAGCGATTGCCTTCACACATGAAATGTCACTTTTGCCTTGGGAAAAAAGAGAAAGAAAAACTGCAAGGCCCCAACTTGTCTTTCGGTTTTGTAGACACCAATAGTTTTTTTTTTAAAAAAAAAATCTGAAATAAGACTCTTAAGTAGTTTGCAGTTCTTTTTGGAAAAACCAGTGGGGGAAAAATCTTCTGAAGAACATTTTTCAACCTTGCTGTTATTTCCTTTCATTCTTGTATGAAAACTATTTGCCATACTTCAGCAAACAGGCCTATCCGAGACTTAACTGCTATGAAATTGCTATGGAAACTTGAAATATGTAACCTGAGGGCAGGTTTTGGATATTTGCATACAAGAGGAGAGGAGCTGCTTCTGGCTATACTCCCAGTGCCCAATATAATTTCCTTGGGCCCTTTTGAAACCTCCTTGTCTTGTGAATGTGTAAAAAAAAGTGTAAAAAAATACACTGGGAGGCAATAAGAACTAGTTCTTTAACCTCCAATGAAACACTGGCAAGGAGGAAGACACTAGAGAGACACTAGAATTCCACATAGTCAGAGACAGTACTAAGAGGCCTCCAACCAAACTTCAAAAGGTGGCAGGAAGAGAGCATCATGGAAGGTAGATTCTTATGAAGGCAGTCCTCCAGATATCTTGGACCTAAGCCATTAGAACTTTAAAGGTAAACCTTGAATCGTGACTGGTAGCCAATGCAGCTGAAGTAACAAAGGCAAGACATGATCCTGTGGTCTTGCATTGCTCAGTACCCAGTGGGCTGCAATTTGCATCAGCTGATGTTTCAATAGAGTCTTCAAGGATATAGCCCAACATCAAGTGCAATGCAGCATTCCAACAATGAGGTGACTAAGGAAAGGATGACCATAGCCAGGTCCTCTTGAGACAGACATGGGTGCAGTAGTTGGCGCATCAATTGAAATATACTGTATTTCTTCAATTCTAAGACGCATGTTTTTTCCCAATTAAGCATTTCAAAAAATGGAGTGCGTCTTAGAATCGAAGGTCTCCAAAAAGCACCCCAAAATGCTATCTTCTTACTTACTGGGGCTTGGGGGAGCTTCAGGGAGACCCTCTGCAGGCCTCCCCGATCTTCAGTTCGGCAAAACCCGGTGATTTTCAGCCATTTCCGGTTTTCGCGAAAACCAGAAATGCCCAAAAATCGCTGTTTTTCGCTGAACTGAAGATCAGGGAGGCCTGCAGAGGGTTGCGCAGGCCTCCCTGAAGCTCCCCCAAGCCCAGGTAACGAAGGAAATGGCACTTTCTGGCTGGGCCAGAAATGCTATGCAAAGGCAGTGCACTCAGTCATCCTCAGCTGCAGGAGACATGCTGGGGAGAGTTGGTGCTGAGTGGGTAGAATCAATGAAGGGATGTGAGTCTTACAATCAATTTTTTTTTTCCCTGCTGGTGGTACTGAAAGTAAAGGTGCGCCTTAGAATCGATGGCGCCTTAGAATCGAAGAAATACGGTAATTAATTATAAAGTCTTATGAAAAAATTCTGTTTTAGTTAGCCTTGCCAAGGGCATAAAATAGCCTGGCACTGGCCCTGACTACGAATCCAAGAATCCCCAGTGGTAAACTGATTCACTTCCATCTGGGAGGAGACCGTCATAGAAGCTTCTCTTGGCCAAATATTTTGGAAACAGTCTTCATTTCCCACTGGGCATTCTTAGACAGGGACCACCAGTCCCAGTTCCCCCCAGGAAGATATATTTCTGTGGCACTGGAAATTCCCACTGTAGTGGGAAGTGCCAAAGTGGAGAATCCCACTAGAGATTTCCATTGTAGTGGAAAGTGGACATTCCCAGTTCGTCCCCAAAGGCAAGGCATATTAGCAGAAGGGAAACTGGGAATTGGCAGTGCCCACAGCAGCAGTTGTTTTGCATTTGCACCTTTGTACAAAGTTTGATTGCTCAAGGTTTTGTGAACAGAAATTGACTAAGAGTTTAGTTTTACAGTTTGTCTCCATCTAAACCGATCCATTTTGTGAACAGTTTTGAGCCTTTTGAATGAACCGCTTGCAGAGCATCAAGTTTTTGCCTGCGTTCTTTTGGAATACACATAAAAACGCTATCACATTGTGAGATGAACACTGGGGTCCTTGTGCATTCCTACCCAAGAGGGCTTGGACAGGAAGCCCCCCCCCACATGTCACACAGCAAAGTTATTTTGAAACTGAAGAGACTATCAAAAAATAGTTTGTGATATGGTACAGTGATCTATTGTTGAAGGGGGGGGGAAGGAAAAAATCACAGTGGGCATGTGTAGAACCCTTGGGTGGATCCCGCAGCGTTGCTGAAGGTGGGGTGGAACGCTATGTTCCGCACCACTCTGACCTTCCGTTACTCCGGTGCACGCGGCGGCCCTGCCCCCTTGCCTTCGGAGCCATTCAGTGGGGTGAAGGCAACGCGCAGGAGACTCCACCTTCAGTGACACAAAGCAGCTCTTTGATCCTGCCCTAAATAAATAGATAGGCAGCTCTAGATGGGGCTCCTAAGAGGCCTCCTTCTCTTTACACCAAAATGACTTGTGTGAGCTGAATCAGGAATATTTGGTCCATGTTGTCATCCTTGTGAACAGAGGCAGACAAAGATATTTGGATCCAAGTCAGAGCATCCATAGGTCAATGCCCCAAAGTGGTTAAAAGGATTAATAAACTGAGATCCCAATCCTATCTATTTTCCCCTGCTTATGCAGCAACACAACACCAAAATGACTTCTGCAGCATACTGCAGAGAGGCAGTTGCAAAGGTCTCCTCTGGGGAAGGGAACATTCATTCTCTTATTTGGGAATACACCTCCGCAGCACTGGGGGGATCTGTGCCCAGGATCAGGCGCAGTGAACCTGCACTGTGGGATCAGGTACAGGAAGGGGGCAAGAGTTCAATGGCCACCGCTGCCATCAAACCCACTGGCGTCACTACAGGGGGGGCGGAGCTGTAAGTTCTTCCATGATCGGAGCCTCCGTTACACGGAAGAACGAAGCGCCCCGCCCCCACGCCTTCCGACCCATTCAAAGCAGTGAAAACAACGCGCACGAGACTCTGTAGTGAAGCCAGTGATCAAACCTGCCCCCTTCCCAGACCCAACCCGCCCTTCCCCCGCCCCTGTTGCCGCCTTGTTCCGCCCTTCCCCATTCCGCCCTCCCCACACCCCATCCCACCTGCCCCAATGTCTTACCTGCCTTGACGCATCCACAGTGCTCCAAAGGTGGGTGCAGGAAGGCTTTTACAGCAGCAGTAAAGCAGGTAGCACTGGTGGAACACTTGTTTCGCCAGCGCTAGAAACCCATAGGATTGGGCTGTAAGAATCCAATGCAGCATGCACTGCATGCTAAAGAGGGAGGGGTGATCAGATGGCCAGTGAGGGGTAAGTAAAAAACTTTTCTACTTACCTCGCAGTAGACTACCTGATTGGCTAAGGGTCTCCTCAGACCCACGCCAGCTATTTTGCTGGCATAAATCTGAGGAGAGGAAGGAGACGGGGTGGGTTGGAAAATTAGATATAAGATCTGGCATGCACTTTTGCTGCTGAGATTTCCAGCTTGCTCCCTGCTTGCTCCCTGCCATGCCCTCCCCCTTTCTGCTCTGAACCTTCCCCGGATGGACCATGAACAGACCTCTCCTCCACCTTACCTGGGCAGGTGGAGCGTCCCCGTAATTCTCACATGCACACAGAGGTGTTGTAAATGGCCCACAGGATTGGGCTGTTTTTTACTGACAATTGGCCTCTCATATTAGCTCTAAAATTCCTCTTGAGCCAGTCCACCTCAGCCTGCCAAATGACTGAGCCAACCATTCTTCTGTGGTTTGCTTAGCAGAAGATTTGGAGGGCAAGGAAATTTCCCGTCACTTTTCAACTATTTGTTTCCATGGTAGAGTCATAACTGTGGTACTGTGACAGAAATTTTTTGAAATAATGGATGTTTTGCTTATGCCTGGCTTAGCGGTTTGACAAACAGTGACATTAGTCCTACTCCCTCAAATTATGATTGATATAAAGAATAAATTATATTATCCTCTGTCAACATGTCCTTTAGAACTCTTTGTTAACATTCTCCCACAAGAGAATGTGGGATTCTGTTGTGTTAATTCCTGAATGTGTTAATTCCAGCCCTGAATGCCAGCCCTGAATGTGTTAATTCTCCCACAAGAAAACCCCTGCGTTGCCATAGCAACGCGGGGCGAATTATCCTGCCCCGCCCAGAGGAGGCAGGAGGCAGGCTCCGGAAGGCCCGGCCTGTGATTGGCCGGGCCGGGTCACATGGTCCAGGCGTCGACGAGAGGCCGACGCCGCACAGCTCGGCCTCTCAGTCGGCGCCTGGCAAGCGAAGCGAGAGGACGTCTCCGGAGGCTGCTCTTGCGAGTAGGCCTCCCCGCCCTCCCCCTTCGCTGTTCCAACGTGGCTTCAGCCGCGTGGCGCCGAGAGGCTCGGAGCGCACAATCGATCCCCTTGGGGGATCGCGACGATGAGCGGAGGCAGCCCTCTTCAGAGCCCCGCTCCAGCGTTTTTGGCCGGGCGCGCCACGTGGTCTGCGGGTGCCCCGGAGTTTAAAGAAGCGGCGGCGGCTGCCACCCGACGAGGGAGCTTCCCATTGCTGCGCCCACGTGGGCGGAGGTTCCGGGCAGCCTCATGCAGCTCTGGCTGCACAGCTGAGCGGTGGCAGCCGCTCCAACGACTCTTGTGGGGGCGGAAGCCTCCAGGGAGTTGAAGAAGCACACCAGGATCATCGTGGGACATTGGGCGGTTCAGTTGCCCCAGCGGAAGGCTGTTTTGTTGTGGAGCTTCATCACTGGGCACCAGTCCCAGTGCACCACGGGATCTACACACAAGATAGGGGGCGGGGCACGCAGCCTTCCCCCCTTGGGTATATTGTTAAGCAAGAGCACCACACACACAGACTCCCCGGGGTAATTTGTAAACACAAGCAAGGTTTGGTGGGAACACTCTAGGTGTATTGTTAAGCAAGCACACCGCACACACCATGCCTAAGAAGAAGCAAAAGAGAAGCGGTAAAGCCTCTAAGCGTCCTCGGCACCTCGATGCCCGGGCCTCTTCCTCCTCTTTGGAGGATGAGGCGGACGCCCGCTACAATGCCTTGGCAGCCCGCCATAATGCCTTGGCAGCCCGCCTTGAGGCTTTGGAGAAGGAACGGGGAGTGCGGGAGCTTGGCCTGGGGGATGGGGGTAGCACGTCCCGAGGGTTGGAAGCCATACGCAGCTCGACCCGGAAAGGGCGGGGGTCCAAAATGGTGCTTTCCTCAGCCAGATCTCGTTCATCTACCCCCAGCAGCGCAGGTGCCCCTTCTATCATGATGGCTGCGGGGCAAGCCCCCTCCCCTGGGGATGTAGAACTCATCGAGCCCGGCATGGTCAATGCTGCATCGGCTCTGGCAGGTGAGGACCTACCCATTCCCCCTCCTAGCTACCCCATGGGGTGGGAGGGGCTAGGCGCCAACGGCGAAGCGTTGTGGGGCCAATTTGTGTCCTGGCTCTCGACTTGCTCAGGGGGGGGTGAAGCGCAGGCCCCAACAGCGGAAGCATTGGGGGAAGAGGGCAGGGCTACTGCTGCCGCCCCTCGCCGGCCGCCCTTTGACCATGTTGGGGGCCCTTCAGGGTACTCCGAGGGCCTCCTGGACAGCAGGCTCAGCAGGTACCAGGGGCAAGGGGGCTGGTTCGCCACCCAGGCTTCCCAGTACACCGCGCCGCGGGGGGCGGACGGTGTGCCGCCTCCAAGGCCGCGCGGGGTCCTAGGTGACCGGCTAGGTAGCCATTTAGCCCTGTCAGTGAAGGAGAAGATTTGGAGGGGGGAGTATGTGGATGTCTTCACCCTACTCCACAGGGAGCCAGAGCCGGTCCAGCGAGTAGGGGAGCCTCTCCAGGACCTCGAGGCGGTGAAACGCCGGAAGGTGGACAGGAATTGGGCTAATTGGCTGTCT
Source organism: Plestiodon gilberti rubricaudatus (assembly GCA_026170595.1). Classification (NCBI taxonomy): domain Eukaryota; kingdom Metazoa; phylum Chordata; class Lepidosauria; order Squamata; family Scincidae; genus Plestiodon; species Plestiodon gilberti. The sequence goes on along the minus strand of JANXHW010000004.1, from coordinate 81,694,319 downwards.
GGGTATTCGATTTACATGACGGTGGTGATTCAGATGCACCCCGGGAAGGCTGAGGCTCTGGTGAAACACATGGACACGGTCCATAAGGCTTCACGGGAATATGGGGGGGGGGCGCGGCTGGCTGACGTATGATGAGAACGCACGCATTCGTGCTTCGTACGACCATGCAGTTGACTTGCAGGACATCCAGTGGGAGACGTGGAACCACACGGTGGTCACGGGGGGACCGGTTAAGGGTGACAGGTCCGACAGCGGCCACATGATTGTCCGCAGCCAGGGGGCCCAGGCACGGTCCAGCCCTGGCAACCAGGGGGTTCAACACCCCCGGCCCTGCTTTGACTTTAACACGCTGGGGCGCTGCAACAGGCAGGCTTGTAGTTACGGGCATGTCTGCGCGCTCTGTGCAGGCAGGCATGGACTCAGCAGCTGCCCACGCATGGGAGGCCAGCGGCCAGGATTCAAGGGTCACCCTGGCCCTCCCAAGAAGGGTGGCGGGCAAGGAACGTGTGCGCAGGGAAAGGGGGCTAACGCCAATTAGGCTTGGCCCCTTGCTTGCGGCCCTTCGTGGGTACCCTGACAGGGGAGCGGTGGTGCTCCTGGCGCGGGGTTTCGCAGAGGGTTTCCACATCCCCTCCCCTTCCCCCCAATCCCCTTCATGGGCGGACAACCTCAAGTCAGTGAAGGGGCGAGAGGAAGTTGTTCGGAAAAAGTTGGAGAAGGAATTGGCAGCAGGGAGAGTGGCAGGCCCCTTTAGGACCCTTCCCATCCCCAACCTACGGATCTCACCTCTGGGAGTAGTGCCTAAAAAATCCCAGGGAGAATTTAGGCTAATTCACCATCTGTCCTATCCACATGGCGCATCAGTCAATGATGGGATTCCGCTGGAATTATGCTCCATGAAATATACCTCCCTCGATGAAGCAGTCGCGATTTTGTGCAGCCGCAGAGCAGGGGCTCTGATGGCCAAGGCGGATATTGAATCTGCCTTCCGTCTGCTGCCTATCCACCCAGATGACCATTGCCTGCTGGGGTTTCAGTTCGAGGGAGCGTATTACTATGACAAATGCTTGCCTATGGGCCTAAGTCTATCGTGTTCTCTATTTGAACTTTTTTCATCCATGTTGGAGCACGTAGTGAGGGTCAGGGCGGGCTTCCCTTTCACGGCGCATTATCTGGATGACTTCCTGTTCATGGGCAGGAAGGACTCCTCGGAATGCCAACGGCTCTTGCAGACCTTTACATCGCTCTGCAGCGAGTTGGGGGTGCCTTTGGCTAAGGGGAAGCTGGAAGGCCCCGCCTCCCGGCTTACCTTCCTTGGGATAGAGCTCGATTCGGAAGCCGCTTGCAGCCGACTTCCGGTGGAAAAGTTAGGGCGGGCAGCGCAGCTATTAGACCACGCCATGGCAGCCAGGAAATTGACCCTCAGGGAGCTTCAGGTGCTGGTTGGGCACCTGAATTTCGCCTGTAGGGTGGTTGCCCCGGGGCGGGCCTTTCTGAGACGTTTGTACGAGGCCATGGCGGCGGTAAAGAAACAGCACCACAAGATCAGGGTCTCTGCCAGTATGCGGGCCGACATGCGCATGTGGCGAGAGTTCCTAACAGGCTTCAATGGCGTGTCATTCTGGTGTTCAGAACTCATTCTCAACGCGGCGTTGGAAGTTCACTCTGACGCGGCGGGCGGTGTGGGCTTTGGGGTCTACTTCAGAGGGAGGTGGTGTGCTGCTCCTTGGCCCGCGGCGTGGGCCGAGAGCGCGCTGGTGCGCGACCTCACTTTCTTGGAACTCTTCCCAATAGTGGTAGCAGTGCACATTTGGGAAGAGGAGTTCAGGAACGCCACGGTTTGTTTCTGGTGCGACAACCAAGCCGTGGTCTTTGTGGTCAACCAGCAAATGTCACGGTCCAACAGAGTCATGCGCCCGGTCAGGGCTTTCGTCCTTCAATGCTTAAGGGCCAATGCCTTGTTCCAGGCGCGGCATATCGCGGGGCTGGAGAAATGCGCTGCGGATGCTTTATCTCGTTTTCAGGAAGACCGATTCCAAGAGTTGGCACCGGATGCGCGCCTGGAACCCAATCTGATGCCGCCATGGCTCTGGCAGCTGGGATGGCCCGAGCCAGGGGACTAATTTGGTCGGCCCTCGCCCCTTTGTCACAGGCAAGTTACGCCAGCAAGGTGCGTACCTTCCAATCTTTCCGACAGGCTTTTCCCCTGCCGGAGCTATGGCCGGTCCCACCGTAACATTTGATCTGCTTCGTGTTGCACCTCTGGGACAACGGCCTCGCAGCCCGGACGATCGGCGTGCACCTGGCCGCCATTGCCTATGCGGCGAGGGCGGCCGGCATCGCCGACAACTCGGGGGACTTCAGGATTCGTAAGACCCTGGAGGGCCTGCGCAGGGCGGCCCCGGCCTCCCCAGACTGGCGGCGGCCGGTAACCCCCGCCATACTGGGGGGGCTTGGGGCAGGTTTTCTCAGTTTGCTGCACGTCCGCCTACGAGACAGCCCTCTTCAGAGCAGCAGCATTTGTCATGTTCTTTGGAGCCTTTCGTCCCAGCGAAGTGCTGGCGGCTTCCAAGCACGACACGTCTGGCCGAGCCCTGGGGCTGGGCGACCTGGCGCTGGCTGATGGCAACGCCAGGATCGTCCTCCGTAAGTGTAAGACCGACCAGCGCGCGCGGGGGGCGACTGTCTGCCTTACGAAGGCGCAAGGTTCTCCCGTTTGCCCAGTCGCTGCCTTGGATGCGTTCCTAGGCTTCAGGGGCGGAGGGCCCGGCTGGCTGTTTCGGCACGCCGACTCGTCGCCCCTGACTTTATACCAATTCAGGGCTGTGTTCCACCAGGGCCTGGCCCTGCTGGGGCTAACCCAGAGCGAGTTTGGGCTCCATTCCTTTAGGATTGGTGTGGCCTCCACGGCCGCGGCGCTGGGTCTGTCCGCCGAGGCGATACTTAGGATCGGTCACTGGCGTTCCGGGGCCTTTCGCGGCTATATTTGTAAGTAGTGGCTCTTCGCGACCACTTGTGCTGTCCTCTCCTCGGCTGTGAGGCCCAGGTGCTCTGCGGAGAGCTTGAAACCTGGAGAGGAGGGGGACGGCTTCGGCCTGCGGGCACCTGAAGTCTATGTTCGCTGTTATGTACTTTGGTTCTCTCTTCTTCACAGATTACTACTCCCCGGTACCTATGAGGGTCCTTGTGTGCGGCCACTCGATCCTATTCTGGGCCAGGAAGAAGGCGTCTGCCTCCGGTTACGGTGACCAACTGGGGCTCAGCAGTTTCGCCATCGTAAGCTGGGCCGCTCAAAGGGGCATGCTCTGCGGCCAGCTCCTCCCCACGGTCCAGGAATTCTTTCTCACCCATCCCCTGCCCCAGGCATTGGTTCTACAACTTGGGGAGAACGATCTGTGCCAGAGGACCTCAATGTCTCTCTGGGTACAGCTCCGGCACGATTTAGCCATCATCTCGCAGTGGGTGCCCGGTATTAAGTTTCTATGGTCCCACATGCTTCCCCGAAGGGTATGGCGGGGGGCCATTCGTCCCAAGGCCATTGACATCGCCAGAAGGAAGGTGAACTTGGGGCGGTACATTGCACGGAAGGGTGGGGCAGTCGCAGCGCACCCACACATCACGTTCGATGCGGTGGGGCTGTTCCGGGGGGATGGGGTGCACCTCTCGGACCGGGGGCCCCAGATTTTCTTGGAGGACCTGCAGAGTGCTTTATTGCATGCCCTGATCCAGTGGGGCTGGGCGATCAAGCGCTAGGCTGGTCGCCCATTGTGGCAGGTGGCGTGCAGGTATGGGTAGGTAAGGCTTGATAGGGACCGGCGTGCATCATGGGCTCAGCAAGGTCAGGAAGTGAGCCAAGACCGCTCACAACGATGCTCCAGCAGCTCGGTGAGGCAGGTTGGCAAACTTCTGGGCTGGAGCAGGCAAAGCCCAACACTGGCGTGCCAGGAGGGGTTTCAAAGCCTGCTCCACTGTCTCAGCCCCTTTGGGGGTCGGCAATGAGAGGCTCCCCAGGTAGCTGGCCTGGGGGGCCTGGAGCCGGGGTGTGGACGCCAAAACAAGCAGGGGGAGGAAAGGGCGTGGCCCATTTCCCCCGACCAGATCACGCACACCGTGGGGGGCAGAGTTTTCCCCTTACGTTATCTCTGCAGGTCTTCTTCATCATAAACAAAATAAAGTGACCATCTCTCCTTAAGCAGCTTGTCCTGTGTCTTCTTTGAGGGGTGTAAGGATAAAGGAACGAGACCCTTAGGGGTTAAACAGATAACTTATTATGTTAGTTTAGTTCTTTCTTGGCAGAGTTTCTTCAGGGACCTCAGCTGGCATAGGAAATAAACTTTTTTTGAAAGACAGCTACAGAAGTTCACAGCCACAAGGTGAGTTGTAAATTACTGTACTTTTCTCTTAAGAAAATGGCTGAGTAACATGTTGGAAATTTTCATAGATCCTGGGGCATTTTTTCTCTTGGCCGCTTCATGCATTCTTCTTTTTCAAACACAGAAAATCCATGTCAAACAAGCATGCATTTTGCCATAGTGGCAGTGCAAGGGTTTTCATCACTGGGGGGGGGGGGTTGTGTGGACTATTCTCTCGTTTCTTTCTTTTGCTTGACTTGAAAGAACTCAGAAATTGCACCTGGGGAGGAATCCCTACTTTATCCTGAATGTTGTTTTAGGCAAAATGGGATGAATGTGCAGAATCTCCTGATGCTTTTGCTTGCCTCCAAATGTCTCAGATTTCAGTGGCAACTCACTCTCATTGGGTGGATAGATGGAGGGATATGGGAAGCAGCCCTTGGCCAAAGGACACTCAATCACCATTCACATATTGCAAACAACGTTATTACTTCCAAGTCAAAAATTGCATGATGAAATTCAAATGTTGAGCAAGGTGCATGATATAGTCTGTACCAGGTCAAATATGCACCCTGTTCTAAAGTATTAGACCACAGTGGCGTCGCTTCGGTAGGGGCGGGGCTGTAAGTATTGCTCCATTGTAGTCTTTTTACCGAGCAAGCAGGAGGCGGCCTCTTGCCTGCTGCTTTCTCCGCACAGGAAAGGCTCTGACAGTGAGAGGGTGGGGCCGCCTCCTGCTCGCTTGGTAAAGAGACTACAGCAGAGCAATACTTACAGCCCCACCCCTACCGAAGTGACGCCACTGTTAGACCATCACAGGTTACAAGCCATAAGCAACCAACCTCCTGGTTTTAGAAGTAGGTTTTCTCTGTGCAGGTGCAAGGGAGTGACAACAGGAAACAGGTTATCATGTTGGCTGTGTGCTCTCGGAGGCATCTGGTGGGGCCACTGTGATATACAGGAAGCTGCACCAGATGGGCCTTTGGCGTGATCCAGCAGGGCTCTTCTTATGTTCTTATGTTCTTATTATTAAGATCATACTCTTATCATACTCAGAAGATGTATGTAATCAACAATGAACTGTGAGTAAATTCTTTCTTATGAAACCTTAACCAAGCCTCCGCTGTTGTGTATGTTTTATTGATAGCAACTAGCCCGGGTTGTGGGATATCTTACCATAGCAAGCGGGCGCTTTTGCTGATTACTCTGCTTCCCCCCCCCTTCCCTTCCAACATCAAGTTCATTCCATCCATGGCCACGGATTAATATAAATCAATGTGAAGTGGACCATGTTATCACTGGCGTCGCTTCGGTAGGGGCGGGGCTGTAAGTATCAATCCGTCCTAGACCCTTTACCGAGCGAGCAGGAGGCGGCCCCGCCCCCTCGCTGTCCGAGCCTTTCCCGTGCAGAGAAAGCAGCAGGCAAGAGACCCTGTCTGCTGCTTTCTCCGCAGGGGACTGGCTCCAACAGTGAGGGGATGGGGCTGCCTCCTGCTCGCTCGGTAAAGAGACTACGACGGAGCGTTACTTACAGCCCCGCCCCTACCGAAGCGACGCCACTGCATGTTATTAGCCAGGAAAAAAAGCTGAAAACCAGTCCAAACTCTTCTATGTAATCCTCCTGGGATGCACCTCGCGTCCCGGGAGCGTTTACCCTGCTCCGGGGGGGGGGGGTGCGCCCAGCGACGCATTCTTCTCCGTGATTCCGGCCAGCTGATTGGCTGGCCAGATTACGTGACACCCGACGCCGGCACGAGGGAGCTGCGCGTTTATTGTGGCTCCCTCAGTCGGTGTTTGGGGAGCAACAGGGGCGGACGCATCGGGCTGAGCTCCTTTGAGACGGCCCAGCGTCCACTCCTGCGGGCTTCTGAGGCGGCTAGGCCACACAGCGAACCCGGTTTTCAACTCTGCAGAGCGTTTTTCGCTCCGACGGTGAGCTCGGACCTGCTCCCCAGGGGGCGGCTGAGCCGACGTGGGACTTTGAACGCGGTTCTTCGGAGGAGTTGGGGCGGACCCCCCCTCTCGTCGGCACTGGGCTCAGCCCAGTGGGCAGTGAGCTCCTCAACAACGAGGGTGGCACGGACCCCCCCCCGTCCTGCTTCGCCCCTTGGCATATCGTCGCGGGAGCAGCAATTGGAGTGGGGAGTGGGGCGCACAGCCCTCCCCACTAGGTGATATCTGTAAAGAAAGACACACCACACACTTCACTTTGGGCTCCCGAGGGCAGCATGGCCAAGAAGAGGCAAAAACGAGGGGGGCGGGCTCCCAAAAGACCAGCACGCCAACCACTCCAGGAGTCCTCATCCTCTGATGAGGATGATGCAGCCGCCAGATATAACGCAGTAATTGCGCGTTTGGAGGCTCTGGAGCATGAAAAAGCGGAGAGGGACGCGGGCCTAGGCGACGGGGGCAGTACATCTGCGGCACTCGAGCCCGCCCGGCGCTCCACTCGTAAAGGGAGGGGGTCTAAAATGGTGCTATCATCTGCTTCCAGGTCCAGGGCCCCCACCCCCCGCACAGCCGGGGCGGCACAGGTTTTTCCTGCGGCTGGAGCTACTGCCCCTCCCAGTTTTGTGGAACCTGAGGATCCGCCATTCGAATTGGAATCGGCGGTGGCAGGTGAGGCTTCGCCGCTTTCTCCCCCGGGTCTGGGGGATGTGTGGGGTGGTACGATGGGGTCTGGCGGGGCCAGCAATGTGGCCTGGTTTGCTCTCTTTACGAGCTTACTAGCTCGCACAGGCGGCCAGGAGGCGGGGGCTCAGCCCGCCCCTCTGGCTGACCTGGGTCAGGGCTCCAACGCACTCCCACCAGATGCTTCAGCCCAACCAGCTTGGCTTCCATGGACACAGCCCAGCGGGGCATACGGCGGGGCGCAAGGACCCGCCGGATGGTCGCTGGCGCTCCCCTCGACTTCAGGATTCCCTCCGGAGCCGGAGGACGACCTGCCGCGCCGGGCTTACGGCGACATGGGTTGGCCTCTCGGCTGGCATCTCGCCCTTACCGTGAAGGAAAAGATCTGGCGAGGCGAGTACGTGGACATGTTCAGCCTCCTACAAAAGGAACCTGAACCTGTCCAACGCGTGGGGGACCCTCTCAGGGACCAGGATGTAGTCCGACGGTGAAAGGTGGACAGGACTTGGGCAAACTGGCTATCCGGTTACTCTATATATATGGCGGTGGTGCTTCAAATGCACCCCAAAAAAGCCCAGGCCCTGATCAAGCATTTGGACACCGTCCACAAAGCTTCCAGGGAGTATGGTGGGGGCGGTTGGCTGGCTTATGATGAAGGCGTACGCCTGCGCTCGGCCCACGACACCGCCGTGGACTGGCGCGCCCCTCAATGGGAGATCTGGAACCACACGGTGGTCCCAGGGGGGCCACCAAGGGCGACAGATCTGATAGCGGGCACCTGATTGCTCGCGCACAGGGCGGCCAGGCCAAAGCAGGCACTGGCAACCAGTGGGTTCAACCCCCGTGGCCCTGTTTCGAGTACAACACAGCGGGGCGCTGTGGCAGGCAAGGGTGCTCGTTTACGCACGCCTGCGCCCTTTGTGGGGCCAAGCACGCTCTTAAGGGCTGCGCCCGACTGTCCGGGTAGAGACCTGGCAGCCGGGGACAGCCGGGTGATAAAAAGGGCGGGGGCTCCGGTTCTTGTGCCGGCCAGCACGGAAAAGGGGCCAACGCCGATTAGACTTGGCCCCTTGTGACGGATACTGCGCAACTATCCTGACCGGAGAGCCGCGCAGCTCCTAGCTATTGGTTTTGCTGAAGGTTTCAGGATCCCGTCCCCCCACCCGACGCACCCGTCATGGGCTGAGAACCTCAAGTCCGTGGCGGGTATGGAGGAGATTGTGCACGCCAAACTAGGGAAGGAGTTGGCGGCGGGGAGAATAGCTGGTCCATTTGAGACCCTCCCCATTCCCAACCTGAGAGTGTCCCCGCTTGGCATCGTGCCTAAGAAAGTTCGTGGTGAATACAGGCTGATACACCTCCTTTCTTTCCCACACGGCGCCTCCGTCAACGACGGCATACCAGAGGAATTGGCTTCCGTAAAATATATGTCCTTGGATGCGGCAATCGCGATTTTGCGCAGCTGTGGAAAAGGGGCTCTGATGGCAAAAGCGGACATCGAATCCGCTTTCCGCCTCTTGCCTATCCACCCAGACAACTTCTGTCTGCTGAGCATCCAATTTGAGGGCAAATATTACTTTGACCAGAACCTTCCGATGGGCTTGTCTCTGTCGTGCTCGCTTTTTGAGGCATTCTCCACGATGCTGGAGCATGCCACCAAGGAGCGGGCCGGGATCCGGTCGGCCGCGCATTACTTGGACGACTTTCTTTTCATGGGAAGGAAAGGGTCCCGGGAATGCCAAAAGTTGCTGGACACGTTTATCCTGCTCTGCGGGGAGTTGGGCGTCCCCTTGGCACAAAATAAGTTAGAAGGACCCACCGCAAGGCTGACCTTCCTGGGAGTGGAACTGGACTCCGTGGAAGAATGTTGTCGCCTGCCGGCAGATAAGCTGTGCAGGTTGACGGGGCTTCTCGAGCAGGCCATAAGGGCACGCAAATTGTCATAAGGGAGCTGCAAGTTTTGGTGGGTCACTTGAACTTTGCTTGCAGGGTGGTTGCCCCAGGCCGGGCCTTCCTTAGGCGTCTGTGTGATGCCATGGTGGGGGCACGACGGCCACACTTCAAAATCAGGATCTCCAGCTCCATGCGCGAGGATTTGCGCATCTGGTTGGTTTTCCTGCGAGGGTTTAATGGGATCTCCTTCTGGCGCGCAGAGCGCCTTCTGAACGCCACGCTGGAAGTCCATTCGGACGCGGCGGGAGGCGCAGGTTTTGGCATTTATTTTAGGGGCCGCTGGTGCGCGGCACCCTGGCCCCCGGCCTGGGCGGAGAGTACACTTGTGAGAGATCTGACTTTCCTGGAATTTTTCCCCATTGTGGTGGCCGCACACATATGGGCGGAAGAATTCAGGAACGCCACGATCCGTTTCTGGTGTGATAACCAAGCTGTCATTTTTGTTATCAACCAGCAAACCTCCCGCTCCCATCGTGTAATGCGACTTGTCAGGGCCTTTGTCCTCCAATGCCTGAGGATAAACACATTGTTCCGAGCGCAACACATTGCGGGCTTGACTAATACCATAGCGGATGCTTTATCTCGTTTCCAGGTGGAGTGTTTCCGGGAGTTGGTGCCCGAAGCCCGCCTGGAACCAGAGGTGATGCCTCATTGGCTATGGCAGCTGGGCTTGCCAGAGCCTCCCACCTGATATGGTCTGCCTTGGCTCCGTCTTCCCACACCAGTTATGCCGGTAAGGTCAGAGCCTTTAGGGATTTCAGGACGGACTTCCCCTTGCCAGACCTCTGGCCGGTACCTGCAGACCACCTCATTTCTTTTATATTACACCTGTGGGATGGCGGCCTGGCAGTTCGCTCAGTCACAGCGTATCTGGCGGCTATCGCCTTCTATTCCAAAGCCTCGGGATTCAGGGAAGTCACAGGGGACTTCAGGGTTCGGAAAACCCTGGAAGGCCTCCGCAGGGCGGTCCCGTCACCCCCTGACTGGCGGCGACCGATTACTCCGGCAATTTTAGAAGGTCTGAGTAGTGCCTTTGCAGGCTGTTGCGGGTCGGTTTATGAGGCGGCCCTCTTTAAAGCAGTGGCTTTTGTCCTGTTCTTCGGCACCTTCCGACCTAGTGAAGTCTTGGCGTGTTCCAAAAAGGACACGTCGGGGAGGGCGTTCCAATTTAAAGACCTGAGGTTCGCGCCATCCGGCGCCAGGCTTTCCCTCCGCCGGTCCAAGATGGACCAGCGGGCCAAGGGGCAGGTGATTTACCTGCGCAAGGTGCCGGGGCTCCCCCTCTGCCCGGTGACTGCGCTCGACGCTTATGTGCTGCTTCGTGGCAGTCAGGCGGGTTGGCTGTTTCGGCATGCCGATGCCTCCCCATTGACTCTATTTCAATTTAGGGCAATCTTGTGCAGGGCTTTGTCCCTGCTGGGCCTGGAGCAGGGACAGTTCGGCCTCCACTCCTTCAGGATCGGTGCGGCTTCGGCCGCAGCCACCTTGGGGCTCCCGGCGACCGACATCCAGCGGATAGGCAGATGGCGGCCCGGGGCCTTCAAGGGTGACATTAGACGCTAATGGCGGGGCGGTGGAGCCCAGTTTCTTTGCCATGGTGTCGGCCCCTCCCTCCGCTGTGCGCCTGGGGGCTCGGTGTGGGCCTATAACCCAGAGAGGGGGAGGTTATAGCACTGGAAGGTGCTCGGCCTGTTTGCCTTTTGTGTGTTGTTGTTCTTGTTTGGGTGAGGGATGTTTGGGGAACTCACCCCTTGTTTTGTTTCTTTAGATGTTTACAGTCCTGCCCCGGCGAGGATTCTCCTGCTCGGACACTCCATCCTGTTCTGGGCACGGAAGAGGGCCACCGCATCTGCCTGTGGCGACCAGCTGGGGTTAGGCTGCATCGCGTCTGTTTGGTGGGCCGCCAGACGGGGATTACTCTGCGGACAGCTCCTGCCTCTCTTCCTGCAGTTTCTGGACGTCCACCCCCCGCCTCAAGTCTTGCTGCTTCATCTCGGTGAGAATGATCTGTGCCAGAGGTCTTCCAAGGCCTTGAGGCTACAGATCCGTAGGGACATACACACCATCAGGGCATGGATTCCGGGAGTTCGTCTCCTATGGTCCAATATGCTACCTCGAAGGGTTTGGCGGGGGGCATTACATCCCCGGGCGGTGGATTTGACCCGTCGCAAGGTGAATGCATACCTAGGACGGGTGGTGCGTGGGTGTGATGGAGCAATTATCCCGCACCCATGCATCCGACACGATGCAGCATGGTTGTTCCGCGGTGACGGTGTTCACCTTTCCCCTTATGGGGCGGACCTGTTTATAGAAGACCTGCAGCGGGCTTTGTTTTCGTGTTTGGTCCAGTGGGGCTGGGTGATCAAGCGCTAGGCTGATCACCCGATGTGGCAGGTGGCGTGCGGAAATGGGTAGGCAGGTTGCTAGGGAATCGGCGTGCACCTGGAGTTCGGCAAGGTCAGATGGTATGCCAGGACCACTCATCACGACACTGTTACCCTCGGGTCGGTGAGGCAGGCTGGCAAACCACCTGGCTGGAGCAGGGAGGTACCATCAATGGCGTAGCCAGTATGGTCACCTGTACTGCTCAGCTGTCTTCACCTTTCAGGGTTGGCCGTGATAGGCCCCATCGGGCAATGACCGAAGGGGCCTGGAGCCTGGGTGTCCTCGCCAGATGAGTAGGGGGAGGTAAATAGCGAGCGCTATTTTCCCCCGACCAGTATCCACACGTCAAAAGGGGGTGGTTAGATGCCCCTAGTTAAGTGTTGCCTTTGCAGGTCTTCTTATTTAATAAATAAAGTGACCATTCAATCCAAAGAAGCGTTGTCTGGCGTATTTATTTCCAGGGTGTAAGGGTAATTTAAGAACAATGCACTTAAATTTCTATGATAACGGAGTGTGTCTTTCATTTCTGTTACAAGATATGTTCTGAATGACAATCAGAGGCCTAGACAGGTACTGATTATATAGTTCAAAATAAAGTGATATGAGACGTTAAAAGCGATGGCAGTGGTTTCGTACAGTTGTCACTAATAATGGGGTCGCTCATGGCCTACCGGGTGGCAGCATTTTGACTGCTGCCACCGCAATCCATCAGTAGCATTAAAGAGTACACAATCAATTAACAGGCAAGTCTTGGGCTCTGATCTTCCAGTCTCTTACAAGTCAGCACTGTGTTTTTTCCAATGTCATTGTAATGCGGTATCAATTTGGCCCGCCGCAGCTCATAGCAATGATATCCCTTCCCCAGAAAACCTGAAATACTAATGCTTGATGAGATTGCCTTGTGACAATGCTGCGCTGATCCCCTGAAACATTTTGATTGTCCTGAAGCTTGAAAGAACAGGGGACTCAGGAGGATTTATTGTTTGTCTGATGCATGGAGGAGTGAGGTGAAGACAGTGATTCTGACGAGAAACATGATTGGGCGGTGGTTGTTTATTTCTTCCTGGATACATTGTATGGACAGAATTTTGCAAAAGTGTTGAGATAAGATGATTTATTGGACGGGGGTAACACACAGGCAGCCCGTTTGGCTCCTGACGTATCACCACCTGGATTGGGAACCAAGATAAACATTATCGGAAGAAAGAGAGAGCGAGTATCACTTCCCTGGCAGTTTAAGAAAGAAAGGACTCAAGGATGTCAACCACTCTTTAATAAATAGTACAGAATGGTTCTATTTCAGTAAAGGTCAAGGTTCCTGGAAGAAGCCTTTCAGAATGTTGGCATGATAAGGCAGATAAACCCTGGCCCTGGGTATCTTCAAACACAAATTTGGAGTTTGTTCCTATCCCTTTGAACAAACTTAATCAGCTACAAAAAAATTAAGAATTATTTATTTTGTTTCTGTATGTCAAAATGAAGTCTCTTTTGTTGACACGTAACCAAAGTACTCGTTCATCCAAGCACCCTGGCAGAGAACTGTAATACCCACACGGAGGTCCAGTGTGTGTAGGCATTGCTCCATTCAGTTCAATAGTAGTGGATGCCATTGATACAGAAAAGGTTGTGCACATTGAGCTATTTCTTCCATTGAACTGAATGGGTAGCCCTTGTCAGGACAACGTCAGAGTTCTGTGCCCATATATATCGGGATGATACTTGTAAAGATGGATAAAGCCATAGATCTGAAAACTATAGTAGCGCCTTTGTGAGTTCAGTAGGTATCTCCCTGATGAAATGCTATAAAGATTCTAAGAGTTAGGCATCTCTCTTCCCATGGCCACAAACAACATTTGAGTATACACTTACTTTCTGGCACATCTGAAAAATCCTTGCTAAAATACAGTATTTACATCATCAAATGCAAACACGGTGCACTCTTATCTTCGACTTTCATTCTTTTAATTGCTGCACAGTTGGACTGTTGTTGCTGGTGTCTACACAACGTCATGTTCCAGAGAGCCATTACATTAATTGCAAAATCAGGGAGATAAGGAGACAGGGAGAAAGGGAAATGAAATGTTCTTCAGATTTCAGCGAACAAATCCTCCACTTGCTTTAAAGCCCCTAAATCTTAATTAAAATCTAGGGGTAAAACACAAGTGTTTAAAGAGCCCCTCTTGTGCTTGCTATCAAAATACCACTAAAGCTTCCCTGGATGCAGATCGCAATACTTCATAACTACTCATCCTTTCCACCCTGTCTATATTGTATAATCTCCATAAACAAGGTCCGAGTTGCCAGAGATAGCAAAGCTATATTTAGTTGAGCTGTGTAGCATAAATATGTATACAGTCAGTTCTCTTTATATATGAATTCGCTACGTGCCAATGTGCTTATCTGCGAGGGTCAGAATTGCCACCTACCTCTCTGTATCCACAGCCTGCTCTCTCTATCTGCGATCTCGTTGGAACCATTGTTCTCATGGGTGTGTACTTAGCTTTTTTCAATGGGTCTGCACGTTCCAATTTCCCTGCCTTGCTGCATTTACTGTAAAAGGTAATATCTCTCTCTTCTGGAGTTGCTGTGTGTGTGTGTGTGGCCTCAGTCCAGCCCAAAACAGGCACAATTGAGGCATAGTTGAGGCACAGTTGAGGCCCAAAATAGGGCTGAGTTAGGCTGCAATTGTGCCTGATTTAGGCAGGAGGCAAGAGCAGTGGGCCAGGATCGAGGCAACACTTACCACAGAGGCAGGCAGGCCCCTGTGGGGAGGTGTCAGTCTTGTGGAAGCGAAGAGCCCCCTCTTGAGCTCGTCTGTGTGTACCTACCACAGCTGCTGCAGTGTTCGCAGCAGATGGGCAGCCACAGGTGGGCCTGCAGGCACTGGGTGTGCGACAGTCAGCTGAAGGGCAGAGGTTGTGCCAGTGCCAGCTGCCCCAGGGCACCCTGGGCATTAGCCACCTGCTGCAGGGGGGAGTGCCACTGCCCTCCCTCCTGCAGAAGGCGATGCCACCCCCAAGCCACGGTGAGGCTGCACGTGGGAGTCATGGGGGGGTGAGCGGGGGAGAGAAGGGAAGGAGGGGGTGGGAATGGCATGCACAAGGGGGGTCTCATGAAGTCTGGAACCGCCTCTGCCATGACATGCCCGTGCGCTGCCTGAAGCCCTGGGCCTCCAGGGCCGTGGCAATGCCCACAAAGAAGGTATCCCGGCATGCCTTCTGCTCCGTGCCCCGGCCAAGACCGAGAGATGCCTTGGGCTTGTCTGCTGCGAGCGGGAAGGGCTCATGCAGCTCATCACGCCCCCAGATGGGGCAATGTCAGCACGTCGCGGCAGGCACTCTGGCGGGGTGGGGGGTGGCCAGCTTCCATCATCAGGGAGTGGGAGGGGAGGCAGACAGACAGGCAGACAGTGGGTGCTGGGGAGGGGCACGGGTGGGTCAGAAACAGACAGACAACAAGGCTGGTGGGAGAGGGATACAGGGAGAGGGGTCTGCAGAGACCAATAGGGACACAGGGGTCACTTCGCAGATGGAGGCAATGCAGGAACGGGCGCCTCTTATGTAGACGGACCTTGGGCAGAACGGACGCTGGTGACGGGCGGAAACGGACGCCGTTGACGGACGGACCAAGGGCGGGTGAGAGCACCGGTTGCCGAAAGGGCTCTTCACGGACGTGGCGGACGTGCGCCATGTCGCCTGTCAGTGTTTGCCTGCCTGTGAGGCCACCCAACTCCCCACTCCCCTCTGAGCCCTGAGGGTCTGGCAGCCCCCCTTCAGCTCTCTTCAGCTCTCCTGTGGTGTTACCGCAATATGGTGGAGGTTGCTGCTGTGAGTTCATGAGGCTGCACACTTGGACCTTGGCTATGAGTGACAGGAACTTTGACAAGTGGCTTCAGCATTACAGGGCGCCATGACAGTCTGCCAGGGGGGAACTTGGAACTAGTTCAGGAGGAGCAAACTCTACTGTTTTCCCTGTTCCTGCTTGCTCTTACTTCCGGGATTGGGGCTCGAGTTCCCTCAGCGCCGGGGCTCCCCTTCATCCTTCTGCTTTTACCAGCTGTTTTTTTTTTCTTAAATTTTTCCAAGACTCCAAGCTTTTAAAGGCATGAAATTGATTTGTCATAGGAATCAGGAGGACAATTTCAATTCAGGAAGAATAAACAGCATTGTCTATTATCGAATCATCTATCATGAAGCACAACATTGCTTTCATTCATTCTCTTTTTATTCCAGCCTTCCTCTGTGGAGCTCAGGGTCGTGAACACGACTCTCAACCCCACCCCACTTTATCTTCACAGTAACCTTGTAAGGTAGGTTACCACGAGAACCAGTGACTGACCCAAGACCATCGAGTGAGCTTCATGGCTGAGAAGGAATTTCAAGCTGGGTTACCCTGGTTCCACATGTTGTGATGTCATGTTATCCAGTGTGAAAAAGTTTGCAGATTGGAAGGTAGTTCTGGTAGATTTATCCAGTATACACTACATTACACTACACTACACTACACTACACTACACACACACACACACACACACACACACACACACACACACACACACACACACTTATCCGTGGTTCTCCCCCACCCTGCACCCATTACCTTAGTTAGGCTTCCAGCGCTGGCGCCAAACAAGTGCGTCTCTTTCTTTACAAAAATACTATAAGCCAGCATGCTGTCTTATAGCACAGAGCAGGCAAGCAGCCTGCATACTAGAGAGGCTTCTAAACATTAAACAGGAAGTAGGAAGCAGATTCCCGGTATCTGGGGGGGGGGAGTAACCTATCCCCCGTGGATACGGGGGTCATACTGTATATCCAGTAGATATATATCAATCAGAATGTATACTCCATGTTTTCAAAACACTCAGTTCAGGTAGGTCTATGTTCCCAGTGAAATTGGTGACATTTCTCATGGTGAAGGGGAAAGGTTGCATATATCTATGTGTGTACACTGAACCATGAGCTGTCGATCAAAAGGTCAGCAGTTTGAATCCATGCAACGGCTCCTGCCAACCTAACAGTTCAAAAGCAAGAAATTGCAAGTAGATTAATAGGTACCGCGTCAGCGGGACGGTAACAGCGTTCCATGCGCCTTGGTGTTGAGTCATGCCGGCCACATGACCTTGGAAACGTCTTCGGACAGCGCTGGCTCTTCGGCTTTGAAACGGAGATGAGCACCGCTCCCTAGAGTCAGACACGACTGGACTTAATTGTCAAGGGATACCTTTACCTTTACTTACATTTCAAGCACATAAATCACCCCCAGGCATAATCCAGATCCTGGAAAATGTAATATGCAAAATTGTGCCCCAGACACTCCAGACATGGGTGAGAGTGAAGGACAGTGTCTTATTTTCATGTACTAGCAGACCCTTCCCTCTTCGGTCGTCTCAAACAAGGATTTCCAAATGATAATTTATTGGTTCCACATGGTATTCTGGCACTCCTCTATCAATGGAGTGAAAGCAGAGAAAAAGATCATTTAGTAGGTGTGAAGTCTAGCTTGAGATGTTTAATTTCAGTTTCATTAACTTTGCCATCTGTTTTATCTCAGGAGCACAGAGTAGTGGCAGATGGAGATCTTGCACTTTAGTCCACGCTGTTAAAGGCAGAGCCATTAACTAATAAAGTTAACCCCATCCATGATTTAATTAAGGATGAGGCCCTTGACTTTGTGGATCTGATTGGGAATCTGGTGACCTTCACTGCTGACACACTGACATGCACAGTATAACAGGATCAGGAAGGGGTTGTAGCTGTGTTTTATAGACCTATATTTTCAGATGAGGCGGGGGAAAGTTGTGTCTTCAGGCTTCAAGCTTCCTATTTTGCATCTGCAATTGGTGCACTTTGAAGAAATAGAAACACATTTACGTTGTGGGTGTTTTCCTTCTTTGGGACTAGATCTGATTCTCTGTGTCTAACTCTAGATTAGAAGATGCTCTTCCCTTTTGTATTCAACAGTACTTTGCCCTAGTTTTGACTAACCTTCCATATTTTTAATTTGTGTACTGAACACTTACTCTCAAATACACAGAAAAGAAAAAAAATGTATAAGCAGAGGAAACATAAATGTGTATGCTAAATGATACATACATTTCCAAATCTAATCTTATAGAATTAATCTTAATAGCATCCTAACGGAATATCAATATCGGAATGAAAAAAATAGAATATAGAAATGATTTTACTCTCTGACAGGTTCAATTATGAACACATAAATAAGTAAAAACAAAACAAACATATTTGTATTTGTGCAGTTTTGCTAAGTAGTTGCAAGGAAACTGCATTCACTCTGATCTAGTGACACAAGGCATATAGAGGATATGAAAGACTTACAACACAGGGTAGCTGTGCCGATGAAAGAAAGGAGAATGGTAGCACATTTCAAATGAACTGGACTAAAGTCTAAACAAACTTATTTGGGAATGAGCTCCATTAAACTCAGGAGGGTTTACATTTAAATAAACATGGAAAGGATTGGATTATATCAATAGATGAAGAAGATAAAATAACAGCAACACGTTGTAATACCGGTATGTTCCATTGTTTCTCTCCTGCAAACCTCATAGCATCTTGTTCTCCTATCACAACAATTACGGCGCAATCCTGTGTAACTATGTGCGGCCGGCCTAACTATCCTGAGCCCATTTCGGGCTGCCCTGGCACTGCTAGGGCGCACTTCAGGAGAAGCAGACATTTATTCATTCATCCCCTTCCCTGGGTGTAGGCAAGCCCGGGGCCTATGAGCCTCCTCGGATGTATGCCAGCTCCAGAGCTGTGTAATGCCGGCACAGACTGGGAAAGGGCTTAGGATATCAGCATAAATATTCCCTCTCCCTCACCGCCCCTACCTGCTCTACCACCGACCGGTGCAAGACTTACCTGCAGCAGCCAGAGTTGGGTGAGTTCTGCGGCGAAGTGATCAGTGCCGGCCTCTGCGGCGGTGCTGCTTACTCCTGAGTCGTTGAAAACACACTTTATGGCACATTTGTGATGCTATAGGGTGTTATAATACCCTAAAGTAATAATAATAATAATAATAATAATAATAATAATAATAAAGTAATAATAATAATAATAATAATAATAAAGTTATAATAATGATAATAATAAAGTTATAATAATAATAATAATAATAATAATAATAATAATAATAATAATATACAGTATTTATATACCGCCTTTCTTGGTCATTGGATTTCTCCTCCGACTTTAATCCAAGGCGGTGTACATGGGCAGGCTGTCCTAACCCCCCCCCCGGGGGGGGTTTACAATATATATAAATGTCCAATCTTTCATGAATGGCTACTTTCCAGGTGGTATCCTTTTTACAGTCTGACAAATTCTGCTGGCTGGCACCTCCCACACTCTACCGAAGCAGCTGGAAGCTTTTATCTCTCCTCCTGGAGGCTTTCACAACTTTTTGTCGGCAGCGTGTCTCGAACTTATCAAGTTCACCGGTCTTCGGGCTTTGAAGGCAGCAGCTCTCCCAACTGAGCCAGACTTTTCTGCCCACTAAACCAGACTCTTCTGGCTTATGCAGGATTGTGCTGCTAGTTTATCTTTCACATTCTTTTATAGCAAATAATTTTGATACTGTTCATACTGTAGTCCTTTTCGATGTAGTCCTTTTTGAAATGAATTTCAGGGAAAAAAAATGTCCTGCCCAAGTGGAGTGCTTTCCAAATGTCAGATTCTGTACTAAGATAAGCTCTGGGAAGATTTTTAAGATACAGGTTGAGTATCCCTTATTTGGACTGCTTGGGACGGGAAGTTGTCTAGATTTTGGATTTGTCTGGATTTTGGAATATTTGCATAAATATAATGAGATATCTTGGGAATGGGACCCAAGTCTAAACACGAAATTCATTTATGTCTCGTATACACCTTATATACATAGCCTGAAGGTAATTTTATACACTATTTTAAATACTTTTGTGCCCCAGCATGCCTTGTTCTATAAAAGTTGTTGTTTTTAAGCCCCCAAAATGTCTGGATTTCAGAATAGTCTGGATTTCGGATGTCCAGATAAGGGGTAATCAACTTGTATAAACAAATTCTTCAGTGGCTTATATGATCCTTTACCATTTCATCTAAAGAAAAGCCTCATAGACATCCTAGCCATTTTGATATATTACTTCACCCACTGGCATACATTTCTTGTTTTCACCCCAAAGAC
Organism: Plestiodon gilberti rubricaudatus; assembly: GCA_026170595.1. Classification (NCBI taxonomy): domain Eukaryota; kingdom Metazoa; phylum Chordata; class Lepidosauria; order Squamata; family Scincidae; genus Plestiodon; species Plestiodon gilberti. The sequence goes on along the minus strand of JANXHW010000004.1, from coordinate 81,674,817 downwards.
ACATGGTGCTGGGAACTAAGTATAAATGCATCCAGGCCCCAATGTATAGATGAGCACCATTCATATATTTTGTACATTATTTTATGCCAACGGTAAAAATCAGAAAATAAATCACATGGTGTTCTGACATTTTTAAAGAGGTTGAATTTCCAGGAATATAAACTGTCCAAACCACAGGAGCCTTCAGAATGAAGAACATTTTAACAGTCAAACAACAGACTACCTTGAAATTGATGATTCAGATTATACCCCAAACTAAGAAATTCTATACTGTTTTGCACAGAAACTGCAATAAAAGTTCAATAGACTGGCACCTTCCGAACCTGTGTGGTGCTGAATTGTCAGGTATGCCAGACTCTCCAGGGTTACTGTGGGATGGCAAGGAAATTATATATATATATATATATATATATATATATATATATATATATATATATATATATATATATATATATATATATATATATATATATATATATATATAATTTTTATTTATTACAGTATTTATATACCACCTTTCTCATAGACTCAAAGCGGTTTACGTAGGCAGGCCGACCACAAACCCCTATTTTTTCAAATTGAGTTTTTACAATGTTATTCTATGAGAGAAACTCATAGAACCCTCCATTTCTCAAGATGTTTCCATTCATAGAGTAGTTGTCATTCTGACCGCATGGTTCTTGTCTTCCAAGCTTCCACAGGCAACCGCAATCAAGCCTCAGATGGGTTATCAAGCTGTTATCCATTCTTGCCAGCTGATAACTCCACAGCCCACACTCCTCTGAATTCCATTCTGAATCTCTGTTGGCTCCGGCACTCCATCAGCGATATTTTGTCCCTCTTCCAAAGTGAGACCCGGGCTGATTCTGCTTAGCTTCTTCAGGCAAGATGGCTGCTCAACCTCCAGACCACACCTCCTGCCCTCTTGCTGTCTGTCTGCAGCAATTGTCCAGCCAAGAATTCTTTTCTGGGGCCACTGGGGTGGGAGGGAGCCTGCTGTACAGTCACCAACCTGGGGCGGTCTTTGGTGGTGAGTGCGGGTGGCTCCTCTTGTCCCTCCCAATGGGGCTGGAGTGGGAGAGATGTGAAGGGGACAGGGGCCTGTGCCAGCCTAGGGTGCCACCAATAGGCAAACACAGCAGTTCAGAGCAGTTGCCAAATCCTGGCCATTTTGATTTCACACTGTTGGGGGTGCTGTGTTATTGGATGTCAGACTAGTGGAATTTTATTGCACCTTGATCATCTTGATAAATGACCTGCATCAGGATAAGGAAAGGATTTGTATCAGCAGCCTTTGATAAAAGCCACCCTAGTATTCTTCTTACTATGAAGGTTGGGATGAATTGACCAAACATCAATTTCAGAAGGTCGGGCTGGAAGACTAAAGATTGGCTCGGTGGCATTTACACTATGGACTCTATCTTGTCTCCAAATAAAGAAGAGATCAAAGAAAGCTGCAAACCCACAACAAAGCATTAACAAGGTCAGGTACTGGGAGTGGTGCTCCTTGTCAATGCACGCCATCTTGTCTCCCATGCTGTTGAACTTTCACGTAAAGGTGCTGAGTGACACCACCTGATGTCTCATCAGTAGTAGTAGTAGTAGTAGCAGCAGTAGTAGTAGTAGTAACAACAACCAGTATTTATATACCGCCTTTTCTTTGGTCATCGGATTTCTCCTCTGACTTTAATTCAAAGGCGGTTTACATAGGCAGGCTCTCTAAACCCCAAGAGGTTTTTACAATGCAATATGTTCTAGTTTTGCATAAAACTCTTCATTCTAGGTGGTTTCCTTCACAGTCCAGCCTCTCTCTGGCATTCGCCTCCCATGCATCGACTGACAGGCAACCTTGACTCCTACTTAAGGTGCCAGCTGCAGCTTCTCTCTCCCACAGAGGCTTTGTAGCTTGTCAGTGGCATGTTGACAGCTCTCCGACAGCACACGGGTACTTCCGGGAGTCCGGAACTGTTGCCCTTCAGATCTTCAGGCATATCAGACAGCTGCTCTACCAACTGAGCCAGACCTCCTGCCTCCTGATCCTGTATGCTGATGACACCCAGTTACATTTGTCCTTTACATCTGCGATAGGTGAAGTGGTGGAAGTGATGAACCAGTGCCGGGACTTGTAATGTCCTGGACAAAGGCCAATAAACTGAAGCTCAGTCAAGACAAGACAAAGGTATGGGTGGTGGGTGGTGAGAATTGTTACTAAAACAAAATGGGGTGCTGCTTCAAGTGCTTACAAATGCCAACAATAGCAACAATAATGACAACAATAATAACACCCCAGATTTGACAATTGTAGAAAAGGAACAGGTCTGGATAGTGGATGTGGCAATACCTGGAGATGCAAGAATTGAAGAGAAAGCACAGGAAAAGATCATGAAGTATAAAGATTTGGAAATTGAAGTGAAATGCCTATGGCAGAAAAACACTAACATTGTTCAAGTCGTTGTTGGTGCTCTAGGTGCAATACCAACAGACTTTGAAAAAACACCTGAACATCCTGGGTGTAAATGAAATTATTACATACCAACTACAGAAAGCAGCCTAACTTGGACCAGTACACACGGTGCAAAAATAATATATTAGGTCCTTGGGAAGGACCTGATATTCAGCAGGCCAAATCCAGCCACCAACATCTGGCGGGCTGTGCATATTCTTCATAATATGACAAATGGAATATTCATTGGAAGGCATTCATACAAACATGTCTTACACAACAGCTAGTGGGGCATTGGTCTCCAACTACATAACCAACAGCTGTAGTTGTAGCTGTACAAGCAGAGGCTGCGTCTATGGTTGATTTTGACTTTTTTATTTTGGTATTTTTAATGAAACTGGATGGGTGGTAAGTGTTTGTTCTTTGGTTCCTCTCTTGCACTAAGTAGACAAATGATCTCCCCTTGTACATTTCTCAGTCTGAGACACACAAACATTCGATGCCGTCCACAGGGTGCAGTAAATAGACATATCATGCATTCATCTACGTGGCATATTGAATCACTTGGATATAATAGCTATCCCTGAATTCATTTCATTGGGGGAGTTTAAACACTCATAAATGGTATCATTCTAGATTAACTCTGACATATTCTAAAAATGAGTTGCCTGTTAAGGAATTAAAATCTTCTGAATGTACACTGCCAGCCCCGTGAGTAAAATTAAGTTGTCCAAGTTTGCATATTTCTGTTCTGATGATAGAAACTTCTTATCTATAGAATGGAAAACATGAACACTTCTTTTGCATGTATCTGTCTGACTTTATTTTTACATGCTTTCCTCCCCTGTGCATTTTAAAGCTGCCATTTTAGCTTTTCCTTTTCTCTGCTTTTCCAATACATTTTTTTTCTCGAGAAACAAAAGATAGATATCAAATCCATATTTGGGGTGCATCAATGAAACCACTGGCAATAGTAAAGCTCTGGCAATAGCAAACCACTGGCAAAAGGAAACCACATTGTTGCAAAGCAGCAACAGTGATGGTTTTCTTGCTGTTGGGCAAAATATTCCACTTTAACGGCGCAATCCTGTGTAAAGGTTGCGCCGGGGCAGCATGTGTTGCCCCGGCGCAGGGTGTCGCAAAAGTGCTGTAATGCACTTACGCAACACCCGGCGAGCAAGTAGCACCGGTGCTGTTCCTGGCGCTGCTCGCCATCTCCCAGCAAGCCCTTTGCTGGTAGGGGCAGAAGCGGAGGGAGGGCGGACCAGACGGCGAGGAAGGGTGGCCATTGGCTGCCTTGGGTCTGGAGGGGGCTGCCCTGGGTCAGCCCGGGAACTCGATAGGATACGGCGGCCAGCCCTTTAGACTGGCTGACGTATCATACACAGGATTGCACTGTAAAAAGTGTATGTACCACAGCTTGTGCCTCACTTCACCTACATTGTGTTACATAAACAGATGTGGAAGCCATGGTCAGTAGTATTTATAGCCCATAGGATAGAAATCACATACCAGTCTTGCCATAATAATAATGATGATACTACTACTACTACTACTACTACTACTACTACTACTACTAATAATAATAATAATAATAATAATAATAATAATAATGTTGTTATATAGATAGTGCCATCAATGTACATGCAATATTCTACAGAGAGATGAGGCATAATTTGGCAATTATGTGGGATAAAGGAGCAAGAGAGGAGTCAAAGATAAAGCCAAGCTGTTCAGCAGGGTAGATGGGGACACTGTCAATGGATAAGAGTTTACAAAGAGAGGACGATGTCACTGTCCACCCTGTTGAACAGACTTTATTCCAGTTTGATGTGGCACTGACATGCCAAGTGTCCAAGACATTCAAAATCTACCAACAGGTTACATTTTGCCTTACAGAGGTTGACTGCAACATTTCAAATCTGAATGCAAAATGTGACCTTGTTGCCATCTCTTGCTGTTTGGAACAGACATCAAAGATGAAATCTCCCAGGCATTGACCAGCCCGGAAACATTCTTCTGTGCAGCAGTGATTTATGTGGCAGTTTGCAGGTGGACTACCTGCATCTGATGCTGAATGCGGCTGCATGGGGATGGAGACCCCAAATCCTCAATGGAAGGTGCTGTGGGGGGAGTACAGGAGACACGGGTGCTGCTGCTTCAGCACTGTGCAGATGTGTGGTCTGCTGAGTGTGTAGCAGCACCTGGCACAGATGTGGGCCCATTGAAGTTGCAGTCCCCATGCCCCCACTGTTGCCACCACACAACGCTCTTTGGTAAAGATTAGGGGGTTGGGGGGGCGAGGATTGGCTGGGAAGGTTCCGAGGGCTGGGAGGGTTGCTGCGAGGGGGGGACACACCAATATTGTTGCGATCCAGGTCAGGCTATTGCTCCAGCTGCTGTGAGGTCAGACTGCTGTGACTGGAGGCGGAGCTTTGGAGTGCGTGAATAAATTAACTCCTGATGGTCAGCTGTGATCTGTGAGCTGTAACTGCTGCATAAGTTAATGCTACGGAGCTTCCCGGCTCCGAAAAAAATTACAATGTAAAATCCAGTGAATTAAGAGTTAATTAGCTGCTAATGGGGCAGATAACGGGCAGGGCTTGGCGTACCCCCAGCAAGTGGTTGGCGTACCCCTAGGGGTACGCGTACCACACGTTGAGAACCCCTGGATTAGAGGCCTCCTTTCCAATCCAGCAACATCTGGCAGTGTAAGTTGTTCATCTGCTGAACCACAGCAGAAACCTTCACTGTGGGACTATGCGTCAATGCTTCAGTCCACGGATGATTTTTTCAAAAGCCTCTAGAGGCCAATTTGGCTGTTGCACATTGTTTCAAATTAGAACTCAAGAGTAATCTTGTCTCAAGTGGGTGAACCCCAAACAAATCCAGGACTGACACCCCCCCCCCCAGGATTGATGCTTCATTGCTCACTAGTTTGGCAGGCAAAATACCCAAACCCCCCCTCACTCAGGGGGGGTCGCCAGGCGCCCCCGCATCTGGGCCCGCCCCCCCAAAGCCCCCCAATAAAACTGTCAAAAATCAAAACCGAAACCTATTTTTGACAGTTTTATTGGCTTTTTTTTCCTTTTTTCGCCAATTTTTCGGCGATTTAAAGTGCAAAAACGGGGTTTTTAACATGTATGTATGCTTTGCCGGCACTCAGCTTGTTTAGGCACCATTCCAGGACATTCCCTCGACGATCTTCCTGCTCCCGGGCGCTTCTCCCTGCGCCCGTGAGCGGGACTCTGTACCGCCCCCAGCAGCACTTTCCGTAGTTTGCGCACGCGCAGACCCACGGAGTCTCCAGGGACGCTCCAGGGAGTTTGCGCATGCCCAGAACGTCCCTGGAGACTCCGTGGGTCTGCGCATGCGCAAACTATGGAAAGTGCTGCTGGGGGCGGTACAGAGTCCCGCGCCCGGGCGCAGGGAGAAGCGCCCGGGAGCAGGAAGAAGATCGTCCTGGAACGGCGCCTATACAAGCTAAGTGCCGGCAAAGCATACATACGTGTTAAAAACCCAGTTTTTGCACTTTAAATTGCCGAAAAATCCCCGAAAAAAGAAAAAAAGGGGGAAAAACACGGAACTTAAGGAGGCTCGCGCCCCCCTGGAGCCTTTCCACCCCTACGCCCTGGGGCCCACCACACCACCGCCCCATATCAGACGACGCCTCTGCCCTCACTCTCACAAGCAGGAAGAGCTTCCCTCCTCCGAAGGAAGGTTTCACCTTCTTGCTAGATAAGGCACCAAGAAGAAGGGAAACCCATAGACTGGTTGTTGATTCAGCCATTCAGCCTGTCAAAACACAGTGAGGTGCTAGAACCTTAAGAACAAGCACTCCTACCTATACACTCACTAGGATAAAAACATGACTGCATATGAGTTGTGCAATCGATTTTTCACAACTCATATGCAGTAATGTTTGTATCCTGGCGAGTGTATAGGTAGGAGTGCTTATTCTTAAGGTTCTAGCACCTCACTGTCACAAGGATACTGGGAATCCGGCCGCTGGTAAGGCACTTTATGGCAGTCGCAAATGCGACCCACCATCCGGAGCTGCTGGGCCACCACCACAAGAAGTGAGCTGCGGTGGCCCACCAGCTGATCTGCCACATCCCCTGGCACTAGTTATTGTTGGAAACCTGAAGTGCAGGACCTCTTTCATTAGCAAATGTACATTACCAGCTGACTCTGGGAAGTCGACAAGCAGGAGATGAAGGCAAGACCTTTTTCCTGCCATACATCCCCTGCAACCTGTATCCAAAGCCATGCCTCTCTTCCATCAACCCTCTCCCCTTTACTGTATAGACAAGCATGAGAATCAGATAGACAAGAAAGTGGGAGGGGTAAAAAAAAAAAAAGACTGTTCACACATATTTCAGTTGATTCCTCTTTATCTGTGACATTGCTCTAATTCACCAAGTATGTACGGATATATGGGGGAAGAGGGAGTTAGAAGAAAGGTTCAAATTACCTTGGTTAAAAGCTGCTATCCATACATATTCATATTAGTTTGTGTTTTCCTAGGGTTTTGTAATTATGGTTCATCCATTTTCAATATCAATTTGTTTCCTCTGGGACCTTTGTCCTTCAAACACAGCTTGTGGCATCCCAATGTCCTTCACAAATGTCTCTCTGGAGAGTCCTCAAACAGAAGGAAGAATCAGGTGATCTCATGCACTCAGCACCTAAATATGACTCATGGGATAACTCAGTGAATTTCCTGCATTGGTATCGGGGGTGGGGGAGAGAGCAAAAGATGGAGGATGACTTACTCATGCTTGACTGGAAAGAATGTAACATCCAGATAGCATGAGCAGGCACCTCATGTCTATGCTTAGACGTAATAGAAGATAACTCTCTCTCTCTATGTTGAGTAATAGCATTATGCTACCTGTTGCTGCTTCTCTCTCTCTCTCTCTCTCTCTCTCTCTCTCTCTCTCTCTCTCTCTCTCTCACACACACACACACACACACACACACACACACACACACACACACACACACACACAGGGGGACAACAAGTTGCATTCAATAAACCCTGAGCCATAATAATCTATAGTAATAACCGGAATTCCATTTCACTGGGAAAAGGGGCATGAGATCAGAAAGGTCTATGCCCACTCTTGCATACAGTGACAGTCATTTTTTTAAAGTACATGATAATGACTGCAATCCAAGATCGAGTTACGGCCCAATCCAATCCCCCAATTTACAACAACAGGACAGTGTCCTACTGTTGAAAAAGGCCCTGAGATGAGAGTGAATCTTCATGGCAAAAGGGGGGGGTAAATCCTATCCCCCCCTTTACCAACTTGCCCTGTCCCCTTTCTCTCCTCAGACTTACTCCAGCTAGACAGCTGGTGTATGCTGAAGGAAATCCATCCATGGCACAGCTGTGTCGGTGCTAATGGTGGGAGAGAGGACTGGGCTGTTTACTATACCTCAGTTAATTGAAGTCATTTAGTTTCAATACAACTACCGGTAATTCTGGTTTGGGGTATGGTCAATAACTGTAGCAAGGTTATCAACAGACATTTTCGATTTGAACTTGTGTCTGTGCCATGCTCCTGGTGTCTCCCCTTTCTCTTCTGCATATTACGATGTCAAATGTTACCCGAATAATTTCTGATGTGTACATATTCTCTGGATATTCACCAAGTCTTTGATATTCATATGCGCATTAGATATCTGAAGATTTTGCAGTGGCAGTTAACATTTGACAGTATCTGATAGACGGCACGCAGCGGCAATCAATATGCAACGCTATCTGACATCTAGCAGTCAGTATATAGCAGTCAGTATTTGACAAGAAGCCATAGCTAAAATGTTGCAGATGTCAACACTTGACAGTATCAGACATGTAGCAATCAACATTTGACTTTTTCCAACAGCTGATGTGCGGTAGAAGCCACTCTGCGACAGCATTTGACAGATGACGTGCAACAGAATCTAGTAAATTTCCGATTAACTTCATTCATACAACCGATCAATACGGGGAAATTTCAATTTCCAAAATGAAAGTGATGAATGACAAAATCCAAATTTGGAAATGTATCCCATTTTGAACAGTTGTAAAAATCTTGATTCCTGTGCCTGCTTTCTGTACCTCGCTTTGCATGAAAAACCATTTCGTTTCAGGCAATTCTCCATTGAGTAATACATGTATAATTTGGGAGTGGTGAGGAATGCCACGCATGCCCTTATTATGAAAAAGACCCTAGTTCTTTCATAACAATGACATGCCAAAAGATCTATCTACTTCAAGATTGATTGCAGAGTAGCAGAGGCATCATTAGGGGGGGGGGGCGTGGGCCCTCGGGTGCAGGGGTGTCGAGCTTGGAGGGAGCTTGACATCACCTCCGGAGCTTGACATCACGAAGCTCGACACGAACTGGGGGCAAAAGCAGTCGGGGGGGGGGGGGTTGCGTTCCACGGAGGGGGCAACAGCAACTTAATTTCTTACTGCATTCGTCACCGTGCACACACACCCCGGGCGGCGAGCGGCCAGCCACATCCTTCCTGGCTGGCTGGCAGTATCAAATGTGATGCTGGAGAGGCTGCGCCTGCACAAACTTACTGCAGCCTCTCTAGCTCCCTTAGTCTCGCTGACTGGAGGACTCAGAGACTTGATCCACATCCCTGCTATCTCCTCTGGCAGCAGCCTCTCCATCCCCTTTCTTTCATCGGACTTGCCCCAGAAAAATCCCATTTTCTCTCTGAAACCTCTGGATGCCCCCCCCCCGCTGGATACAGCACACCTATTTTGGGATACAATGCCCCTCTGCAGCTGCACCAGCCGGGGGGGGGAGGGTAAGGAAAGGATTTGGCTGTAGTGTCAACTATCCTCTTTTCTTTCAAATACGTCCTATTAAAGCAAATTGCTCGAACTGATCTACTACTTGCAGCATGTATTGTATAAAACAATTCCTTCTTGATTTCTCATTACTTGTGATTACCACCTTCTGCATTGTCCTTTCTATTAATCTGTGAATCAGTGACGGCCTGCCAGCTCAGTCTTAAAAGGAAGTCCTGTGGAATTCAGTGTAATTTATGTCAAAGGAACTGTGCTTAGGGATGTGGCTTTGATTTTTATGTGACCAACTTGGAATTGTTTTTAAAGGGAACCAGCTGAAGATGCTGAGTGCTTCAGAACTGCTTCACCGACAAATGTGAAACATTAGTTTGTTTTCTTTGAAGAAAGGAGTACTGGAAACTTATGGTGGTTTTGCTATACTGTATTTGTAATAATGGTTTTTATGATTAACAGCCCAATCCTATGGTTTCCCCCACCATATAATGCAGCCACGCCAAAACGGGCTGCACTGCATGCTGTGGGGGAGCTATCAGGAAGCTTAGGAGGGGAAAGGGAAAATATGTCCCCTTACCCGCCCCCTCCATAAAACCCTCAACTGCCAATGGGTCTCCTTGGACCTGTGCCAGCTCTTTAGCTGGTGCATGTCCGAGGAGACAGAGGGGGCGTGCCAGCTCGCCCTGGAGGGGATAGCATCAGGTGCAAGTCACTCATGCCAGGTTCCACCCTCTCCCACCTCTGATACCCTGGCCCTACCCCATTCTGCCCATCCCCTGTCTCTTTCTGCCCATCCTGCCCACTCACTACCATTGACAGGCCTTCTGCTTCCTGCCACTACGCATCAGGCCTCTGCAGCATCCCCGATGGCAGTCCAGAAACGCACAGTTACCTGTGATTCTAGATTGCCATTTGCAATGGGCAGAAAGCACGTTCCAACACTAAATCACTAGTTCTGGTGGCGGTGCATAAGATTGGGCCGTAAAACTAACATGGTTGCTTCCCACATTGATTCAGGGTCAATGATAACTTCAATGATAAGGGTAACTTTGGCACCTGGGAGCCAAACCATGTCTTGGTGGACTGAAATCCTGAAAATATAACATTTGAACCGCGTCGTACCCGTGTAAGGAACTACATGGTCAGGAATGTATGTCATGAACAGTAGCGTCACTAGGACGCGCGTCACTCTGGGGCAGGGCGCGCGCATCACTCTAGTGACGCTCTGTCATCGCGATGCGGGGGGGAGCCGGGTCGCCCCCCCCGTGTCGCCCTCCGGACGCTCCGAGGCCGGCCCGGGAGCCGGCCTCGGAACGTCCGAACCCGTCGGCTCTCCAGGGCCTTCTGAAAGAAGGCCCAAGCAGCGCGTTAATACGGGTATTTTTTTACAATGTTCGCGCATGCGCAGAGACCGTTTTGAGGGCATTTTGCGCATGCGCAAAAATTGTAAAAAAATACCCGTATTAACGCGCTGTATGGAGCGCTGACGGGGTCGGACGCTCCGAGGCCGGCTCCCGGGCTGGCCTCGGAGCGTCCGGAGGGTGTCGCGCGTCACGGAGGTGACACACGCAGGGGTGCGTGCGTCACCCCATGGCGTGCGTCACCCCCAGGCGGCCCACCCCCCCTGCCACGCTCCAGTGACGCCCGTGGTCATGAACTTGCTTACTGAGGAAGGATTCTGGTGACCATTTTTTTGCCACTCCACAGTCACAAAACAATTCTTCCACTGCTCTGGTTCAATTTGACAAAAAATAGCATGCCACTGGAGTGTATCAAACAGGAGCCCAATTTCCTCGGTTTCCATGACCACTGTGACAACTGTCATGTGTTGAGTTTATTTATTTTATTTTATTTTTCCTCCAAGGAGCCAGGGTGGTGTACATAGTTCCTCCTCTCCTTTTGTCCTTTTGAATTAAAAAAAGTTCTAGCTCAATCTTGTGCATGTCTAGTCAGAAGTCCCATTGTGTTCAACGAGGCTTACTCCTAGGAAAATCGGTGTAGGATTGCAGTTCCATCTCCAGGAGGATTCACACAACCATTCTGGAGGTGGAAGAATCACCCTAAGCTGACTTTTTTTTCCCCCTCATCAGTTACACAATAAAATGGTTTTGAGAACAGAACCGTTTCTTCCTGACTGAAGTTCCTTTTCAATGCAGTTAGCATCTCTTCCCAAGATAACTGTTGTGGAGATATATCTGTTACTGTCTGTGTCATGCTTAGATAGTAAAGAGACAAGCAAGGGGAAATACCCTATTATTCAGATCAGTTTTCTGAACAGGGGAAAACAACAACTACTAATGTATCGGCAGAATATGATTCATTAGATCAGTGATAAAACCAGCACAGGTTTATATTCTTGTAATTTAAAGCTTAGTTTGATGTGCTTTATTTATTCTTTGAAATTCCCTTCTTGGGTTCACTGGTTTAATCATCATGCCTTGTGAATATTCTTGGGATTTGTCCATCTCCTGTGCAGTGCTCTAGACTTTCAGCGCTATCCTATCCAACTTATAGCACTGGTGTAACCAGCAGGGGAGAGCAGGGCGGGAGGCTTTGGAGGGGAGGAAAATTTAAATCCCCTTTAAATTCCCCTTTGGAAGGGATTTGAATCCCCTTCCCGTTCTGGGACCTCCCGTTCTCACTGCACCGCTGGTTACACCGGTGGTATAGGTTCGGACACGACTGGACTTAATTGTCAGGGGATACCTTTACCTTTACCTATAGGTTGGATAGGATTGTGCTGTTTGGCTGTAATCCTGCATTTAGCTATTCATGTGACTGTTCCATTGAACCAATGGGACATCCCCACACATGACTGAACGAAGGGTTACACCGAGTGTTGCCAAGCTCGGTTTACAATATATTTGAACATGATGTTTGGCCGTAGAGAGTGAAAGAGATACAGACTGTAAAAGGATACCTTTCATTGGATCAACTGTTAACATGCCTGCTGTCACTAGAAGCTGATTCAATAAAAAAGTATTGCCTTGCCTACCGTGCCAGCTTCGTTTACAAATCGTTTAATCTAATAAAAGGATTGCTTTGTTTTGTTTCTCATTTTTCAAACTCCTTAGGGAAATCCCCATATTGCACTCTTTGCTACTTTCCTAGTGCATCTTTACAGTTGCTTCCCGTCATTCTTGGGGCCGTTTCAGCCTGCATGTTGCTTCCTACCACATAGAAAGATGCATAAAATCATGCCAAAGTGACCGATCTGCCCCTTTTAATTTCAGTGCCTTGTTTCAGTAGTACATGTGAGTGCATGCGCCAGCTTCCCCCGCACCAGCACCCCCACACCAGGCAGCAAAGACACACACTCTACCAGTACACACCAACACCACCAGCTCTCCTATGGCTTATTGGAAAGTGCAGGGTGGGGGGAATCCCATTCCTCCATACTTTAGAAAAAGCAGGGGAGGGGGGAATGCAGTGTCTTTTTGTATCAAGTGCCCAGGAGTGCACATGGAAAAAGGATCTCAACAATGGCGGCAGAGGAACTGCAATAGAAGGTAATCATCATAATCTTGGATGCTCTCTAACCATGAGCAAAGACAATTGGGCAGGAGCTGAGCAGGCAATGGCCTGGGAAAGGTGGCAAGCAGACACAGGCTGCAAGGCATTCTCCTCCCCACCCACAATGGCTTGTATGAAACTGAGACAACCAGCCTTCGTCCCATTATGTACTAGCAGCCGACAAACAGTTCTGTGTATGATCCAAACCAAACCAGAAAATTCTTGAATGGATTTGTGAAATATTTAGAATGAGAAGGGCAAATTTATTCAAATCACATTAACAGTCTAATCCTATCCTCCACCCCACTCCGCCAATGCAGCCATGCCAAAAAGGCTTGCACTGCGTCACTGGCGTTGCTGGAGGTGGGGCGGAAAGCTAAGTTCTGCAGCTTTCCGCCCCAGCGTTACTCTCCTGCACGAGGCGCCCCGCCCCCTCGTCGTAGGAGCCCGTCAGCGGAGAGAAAGCAACACGCAGGGACTCCCCTGCGCGTTGCCTTCGATTCACCGATAGGCTCCTACGACAAGGGGGCGGGGCGCCTCGTGCAGGAGAGTAATGGTGGGGCGGAAAGCTGCAGAACTTAGCTTTCCGCCCCACCTCCAGCAACGCCAGTGCACTGCATATTATTTCCCTTACCTCCTCGTAAGACCCTTGACTGGCAATGGGTCTCTTCAGATCTGTGCCATCTCCTTAGCTGATGCGAGTTTGAGGAGAGAAAGGGGGCATGCCAGCTGCTATAAGAGGGGACAGCATCCGGCGCAAGTCGCCTGCACTGGATGCCACCCTTCCTTGCCTCCGCCATGGCTCCTGCCCTCCCCCTGTTCCATCTCCCCCACTGTCCTACCTGGTTTGGCGGGTGCTGCATGTGCCACCTCTGTGCGCTGGATCACTTTGGCCTTGCTGCTGGTGGACTGGTAGTGCACAGCTCTGCGCGCTGCTTGCAGACCATTTGTGACAACCGTAAAGTGTGTTCCGCCACTGGAACACTAGTTCCAGTGACAGCCCACATGAATAGGGTTGCACCATTAAAGAATATATTTGATCAATGGAAAATGGAGCTCCAGTTTTGTGATCTTTGAGACCCCTTGACAGTCTTGCCAACATTCTAGATCCCAGAACACTTCTGTTCATGAGAGCATCACTAGTGTTGTACTTGGTTGCCTATGAACTGAACTTCATGGAGTCTCCAATTGTCATGTGAAAGGAATATCCTGTACACTTTATAGTAAATATGGTTCAGGAGCCTGGCCTGCACCATTGCCTAGCACATCCTAAACACATACACACATGTGAGCATGCACACAAAGTGATCACAATAGCTGGAGGGTTCTATTATATGAATTGGGCATGCTTATGGTGGTGCATTTCCAATTTGACCTCTTTCTAGCTCCCTCTTTATTCAAGATTCATGTGATGTTACTTGTTAAGGGTACATTTCTCTCTTATACTTGACCCAAGGCAGCAAGAGGACCTACAGAGTCACATATAGACATGGCACAATACAGCAATAAGCTATGGAGCCTGGGATTTGTAGAAATTATGAAGACAGTTGTGTACCATGCTATATTTTATAACAGTATCTTGAACTCATGCCTTTGGGTACTAAGAACTGGGGTGGATTCACCTAACACATTTTTCCGCTAGTGTGGTGTGTTTGTGTTTCAGATCACTGTGATCCATGTAGAACAGATTCATTCAAATGGCTCCAGTGTATCATTGGTTTTAGGACCATTCTGCTGTTAAAATTCTAGGAGGTTACCATAAGTGGACCGTTCAGACATTAAGAGCACAATCCTAACCAACTTTCTAGCGCCAGTGTAGCCATGCCAACAGGGCGCACACTGCATTTTGCAGCACAGGGGTAGTCATGGAGGCTTCTTCAAGTTGAGGGAACATTTGGTCCCTTACCTTGAGGCTGCATTGCAGCTGCACCGGCACTGGAAAGTTGGTTAGGATTGTGCTGTATGTATGGTTCTTACACATCAGTGATTTCAAAAAGCCACTGCATGGGGAAACTGATAATCTGAAACCTTCTTTTGAATCAGTCTTATAGGCTTAAAAAACCAACAACCACCATATATAGTGAGATGCTACTCAAAGGGACTTAGTACAACACATAGTAATAAACCTGTTCCCTTGGTATGTCAGCAAGACTGACACTAGTAATTTCCCCGCACAGAAAACTACATAGAAAGTGGCCTAAGGTTGCTACATAACCGGCCAAGCATTATTCTTGTAATCAAAAACAATGGAAATACAATCTGCAGTCATGGCAAGTAGCCGAGCCATTTGAGGTTTCTCCTTCACTGTTACCCACTATATTTTACAACTAATAAACACATCACTCACCCATCACATTACTGAGTGGTTCTGGGAAATCATGGAAGCATTGAACATCGGACTAACATTCTCCTTTGGTGGAGGAGGAAGCAGGACGGTGACTTCATATCTTGTGGGATAAGCCAAGACCCAAATATGAGATCACATGCTTTCATTCCAGTTCAACACTAAAAATACAGGTATCTTAACTACAAATTGGTCAGAGGTGTTTCCTCTGCACAAATCCCTTTCTGACTTTCATTATAGTTCTTAGGTTCTCCACATCTTTTTTTCCTTGTAGCCATTGCAGTAATGATGTAATGTCAGACATGTGATGTAGAGGAAAAAGTGTTGGATTTAGTTGGGGAAAACGTGTGTGTTCAAATCGCTCCTTAGTTATGTAGTGTCCATTGGGTAGCCCCTGAGCAAATCACTATCTCTCAGCATATCCTAATTCACAGGGTAGTCTTGATGATAACAGGGGGTTAACCCATGAATGACACCTTGATTTATGGCTTTTGGGAGGGTGGATGGAGTACAGCTGCGGTGAATACATGTTGAGGACTCTCTCAGAAACCTTCTGAGATAGGACAGAAACAAGAGAGGATGACCTCTTCCAGTTCATGTAATCAGATGCTTCCATTAGTGGGTAAAAGGAGAGGAACAGAAGAACCATTCTGGTTGCCTACTATGAAAGGGTCCTTCTTCTAGTTACATGTTATTCATTGATCATATGAAGTTACCTTCTCATGGGTCAGACTAGTAGTTCATCTAGCTTTCTCTGCTGACTGGCAATAGTTCTCCATGGTCTCACTCAGAGGTCTTTCCCTGCCATCTCTATTTATTTATTTATTTATTTATTTAAAAAAATGTCCAAGGCCTGACCCACCGGCTCCACCGGATGGGGCCCCAGATGAACCAGGGAGGCGGCCAGATCCACCACTCGGCGTGGTTGGCATGGAAATGGGACCACCTGGTGAGGCAAGAAGTCTCGCCCCACGCAAGGCTGCATGGCACGAGCGGCTGGGGGAGCCAGGCCTGACGAGGCCCAGCCTGCTGAAAGTGCCTCCCCTCACTCAGCTACAAATTAGCCAAGGGACAGCTTCAGTCCCGGTGGCCAAACAGCCGACTGCTGGCCAGCACGGGCCTAGGGTAGGCCTGGCAGGGCCAGGGCCTTCGAGCAAGGCAGCTGGAGCTGAGGCGATGCCTTGCAGGGTCAGGGCCTTCGAAGGAGGAGGAGGTAAGGGACCAGAGGATTCCTGCCAGGATCAGGCACTTGGAGCACTGGGGGTGAGACATGGGAGGGGCTTCCCGTATATAACTGCTCTTGCCTGGTCAATGAGGAGACTCAGTGTAGGGTAGGCAGTTGAGGTGTGAAGATGGCTGTCCTGCCTATGATCTTACACTACAGGAGACCAAGTGGAGGTTGCTGTAAACCCCTGTTCCCTGGTTCTACATCTGAGGCCTTGGGAAGCCCGCACCTCGTGGGTGACGCCAGCTAAAGGGTACACGTCCCTGAGGTGCTGACAGATTTATAGGCTGCCTTTCCTATGTTCAAGAAGGTGGTGTACATTTAAAAAAATAAAAATACAACCATAAAAACATTGATCACCACTTGATCACCTTGATCACCTCGCCTGCTTGATCACCTTGCCCTAAAAATGGGAGGTTGGACACTGACCAGAAATTGTTCAGGTCCATTGGGTCTAGGAATGGTTTCTTCAGGAGAGGGCAGACCAACATCGCCTTTAAGGCTTTTGGCAGTATTCCCTCCCTGAGAGATGAATTTACTATCCTCCCCATCCACTCAACCAATGCCGCCCCAGGCAGATCGTAATAACCATTCTGTGTTAGGATCAAGCGGACAAGCAGCAGGTCTCACATGCCAGAGAATCCTGTCCACAGCCTCAGGCCGTATACACTGAAAAAGAATCTGAAGTAACTGGACAGACAGTTGCCTGAGGAACGTCTATAGACTCTGTCAATGTGGAGTCCAAGTTGAGTCGTATCTGCATGACTTTATTCATGAAGAACCCTTTGAAGGCATCATAGCAGGCATTGGGAGAATCTCCTTGACTCTCCTGCAGTGTTACATGTGCCAAGCCCTGCACAATACAGAATAGCTCCGCCGGAACTTGTGAACAGAGTTTCAATTTCATGGGAGAATTTCAGAAAACACATGTGTGATTTTCAGCATGGTGTGTTGTATTTAGTAGGAAGCTTGGCCATTACGTTCTGCCAGAGCACTGGAGGCATTCAGAGGGATTGAAAGTGACCGTTCTGTTGAAGACAGAATAAATGATAATAAACAAGTTTCTGAAAACTGTGGGAATTAAAGAAAGTTTCTGAGGCAAAAGATAAAAGTGCTGCTGTGCCAAAGGAAATGAGATTCCCATTGGTTTACTATTGCCCAAAGAAAACATGATGTGCAGGTGTATATTTAGAAGCAAGCACGGATGTCAGATGGTGGGGTCCCTCAGGCTCCTCAGCGGCCTGCAAGATTATTAAAGAGCAAGCAACAGCTGCTTCTAGGAAAACCACAAAAAGATGGAGGTGGATTAAACCCCAAAAAGCTGCATAGATCTCAAAGGGACAACATTAGAAAAAGGCATCCTGTGCCTGAGGAAATGGCTTTGTACCATCTAGTGTGTGTGTCTTCCAATCATAGATCAAAAGGAAAATTGTTGTTAAAAGAGCTGAGGTGCTCTCAGTGCTGGAGAAGTAGTTGCTGTTCAGGTGACCGTTTGGGGAGGGCTCTTGAGATGATGATTCTGGTACATGAGGAGCCAGAGATGATAACTTGAAGATTAAGAGGCACTGCACAGGCAGTAGTAGGCCTGGCCATAGACCTGTTTTCCCAGAGGTCAACTGTGGAGCAGTTGCATGGCATGGGATAGAACAGGGGTTCTCAACTCCTTTCCAGCTGAGTACCACCTCCAGTGCCACTCTCCTGCCGTGTACTACCGGAAGTGACTGGCGGTGACATCATCACCAGTTATTCCCAGGTTTTTGGAGGCCAGAAAATGGTAGGAGGCTTTGGGCAGGTGGGAGGGCCCTTCTCAGTGTTCCCAAGAGACTTGGCCAAAGGCAGGATCCTCATGGGAACGAAAATATGGTACCAAAAGTGCTGCTTCAGAGCAGGGTTCCAGCAGTCTGGTGGTCTGAGTACCACCAGCAGTCGACCGAAGTACCTCTCATGGTACGAGTAACACTTGTTGAGAACCTGACCTGACCACGGTGATCCATGCCACGGTGACATCGCGACTAGATTATTGTAACGCGCTCAATGTGGGGCTGCCTTTGAAGACAGTTCGTAAACTGCAATTAGTGCAGAATGCGGCGGCCCGTGTGGTCACTGGAGGTAGGCGGTTCGACTCCGTCGGGCCGCTCCTCTGACGGCTGCACTGGCTGCCGATTCGTTTCTGGGCCCAATTCAAAGTGCTGGTTTTTACCTTTAAAGCCCTATACGGCTTGGGGCCAGGATATTTGAGAGACCGCCTACTTCTATATAGTCCGGCTTGTCTCCTTAGGTCATCAGAGAAGGCCCATTTGCGGGTGCCGTCGCCCAGGGAGGTGCGAGGGGCGGCGGCCAGAAACAGGGCCTTCTCAGTAGTGGCACCAACCTTATGGAATTCCCTCCCCTTTGATTTACGAACTGCTCCCTCCTTGGACACTTTCCGGTGAGGCCTAAAAACCTTCTTGTTCCAAGAAGCCTTCTGAGCCCTTGCCTTTTTTAACATCTCACTGGTACAGGTGGGGGTGCTGCTGTTTTTATGCTCCTGTTGTGACTGTTGCCATGATCTTTTTAATTGATTTTTAGATATTGTTTTTATTAATTGTTATTAATTGTTTTTACTGTTTTAAAGTGTGATTGTTTTTATACGGTATTTTTTGTATTTTTTTCTGTTGTGAGCCGCCTTGGGTCCCTTCGGGGAGAAAGGCGGGATAGAAATACTGTAAATAAATACATAAACAAACAAACAAACAAACAAACAAACAAACCCCTGGGGTAAGACCAAGAAGTTTGGATGTGCATAGGAGGCTGCCTCATACTGAATCAGACCATTGGTTCAGCTAACTCAGTATTGGCTCCATGGGAGTCTTATGATGCCCAACCTGGAGATGCCGGGGGTTGAACCTGGCTAAAGCCCCTTCCTTAAACTTCCTTCACTGTGAACTGAAGCCAGGGTGGTGCAGTGAATAGGTCACTGGATTTGGACTGGGAAGAATCAGATTCAAATGCTCACTCAGCCATGAAACATCCTGGGTGAATCAGTGCCAGTCACAGGAACTGTAAGCTGAGTCAAGGATCTACTCATTATCCCATTCCGTACCCCTCCATTCACTTATCTGCTAGTGGCTGCCAGGCACCAAGGAGGGGGTCCCTTTCAACATGGTCTGGTACAGGGGAATAAAGCACAGAGAAAAGATCTGACTGTTGCTACCTCCACAACTGTAATGCCACAGCCAGATAAGGAAGATCTGGATTTGCACATTGTTAGTACCAGACATAGGCTTAAGTACCCACTAGATTGTGACATTCGCTGGGGCTGCAATGCTATACACATAGCCAAAACAAGGCCACAGGGGAATTTGCCCATCGCTAGTACCAGCCCTAGGTTTAAATCCCCACTAGGTTGTGACACTCACTGGGTCTGCAGTTGGGATGAACCTCATGCCTCCATCTCTCCCAGCCAAGCCTATTTCATAGTGCTGCTGTGAGAATAAGATGGAATCATTCCCATAAGCACCACCTTGAGTTTCTTGGCAGAAGGGCAGGGTACGAACGTGATAGTTAAAAACAGGGACCTCTAATTTTGCGGGGATGCAAATATGCAATAAACGTGTTCATATCGCTTGCCTTTTTGGAAAGGGCAAATTGCACCTTCAGGACACATGATATCACAAGACAAAGTTGCTTTTATTGAGAACTTCTAATTACACAACATGAGGCTAAGCTTTTCTCCCTCAACATATAATCAAATAATCCATAAAAAGTCTGTTCCTAGCAGCCTGCCAGCATCAGGGAGGGGGGAGAGGGCAGAGGGAAAGGTAGGTAATACAATATGCAGGTACAAACGTAGGTGCTTCCACTCGAAAAGAATACAAAAGAAAAGGAAAAGGCTGTAGATTTCAGTCCAAATCTGATCAAAACCCCATTTAAATGCAGCACACTGCAGACGAAACAGTACAGTACATTTCTATAACACAGAGCCTATGTCGCGGCAAAGATGAGGAGAAAAGCTTTTTTTTTTTTTAACAAAAACTGGCAACTGGTACCCTCTGTCTCTATGTGATATATAAAGGGCAATTTTCTCACAATGGATCTGATGAGTAGCACTATAGACTTCTGAGGTTTTAAAAAGTGCCGCCGATACAGGGTCTTCTGGTATGCCGAGTCCTTTAAACAACACAGATGATCTTCTTTATGCATTAGAATAATAAAGCTTTTAAAGAAAAATCACAAATGGTCTCTAGAGTGCTTGTACATCCCTGATTTAATTGGCATTTCAGGAAAAGCAGACCAGTGTGACGCCCCTGCACAAAATATGCCATAAGACTACATGCATTAGCTCTTGTCTTGAATCCAACAAATTGCCAATGAACTCAAGGGAGCTTGAGGAAGATATGTAGTCTTGACTACATAATTTTCTGATGTGTTTCACTAGATGGTTCTAATTAAAAAAAAAAAAAAAAAGCTAGTCTGTCTACCAGAAATGCAAACCACTTTCAAACTGGATTAAAAGACCAAGGAACATTGAGAAATATAGCTCTTGGGGGGGGGGTGTAAAGGTGACCCCTGACAATTAAGTCCAGTCATGTCCGACTCTAGGGTGTGGTGCTCATCCCCATTTCAAAGCCGAAGAGCCAGCGTTGTCCGAAGACGCCTCCGTGGTCATGTGGCCGGCATGACTCTCGTTGCCGCAGCGCGTAGCATGCAGCTGGAACACGGAGCGCTGTTTACCTTCCCGCAAGCGGTACCTATTTATCTACTCGCATTAACATGCTTTGGAACTGCTAGGTTGGCAGGAGCTGGCCAAGCAACGAGAGCTCACCCCGTCGTGAATTCGAACTGCCGACCTTTCGATCGACAGCTCATGGTCCAGCGGTTTAACCCACTGCGCCACCCGCTGGCCGCTGGGGGGTGGGGGTGGTATAAATAGCAATCAAAATTAGCAGCATCCTTACACAATAACCATTCCCAAGGCTTTTTTTTGAAGGGGACATCCAATAAACCATGTGCCCACCAGTTGGACAGCAAAGCCCACCTGGTTAGGTAAAGGGGTGGGATTTAATGCCCAGGTGATTCTAACATTCAACTGAAAGACCCCATGACATCAGCAATACCTAGACTTTTTTAAGGCTGCAATCCTATGCACACTTACCTGAGAGCAAAGCACATTGAACTCAATGGGACTTACTTCAGAGTTGACATAATAGGCTTGCACTTTAAGTCCATGCACAGGAATTCTCGTTGTTGTTGCCTCTAAGTGGAGCGGGGAAAGGAAACCCATTGGTGACTAGGTGGCCTACTGGGAGGTAAGTAAAAGTTATTTTTACTGTACTCACTGGCTGTCTGATTGCCACCCCCATAGCATGCAGCTCTGTTGGTGGCACTACATGCTATAGATTGGCGAGGGATGGGATTGAGCTGTGAATCACAGGCTTTCCAAGCAGATCATGCCCTACAACCAGGTTGAGTGGGGTTCCCTGCTTGTAAATGTACATAATCACTTCTTACCAGGTAGGTATCATTTTAGTTTCCTGGGAGAGTTATCATAATGGTAAATAGTTGTGTCTTGCACTTTTAATCCGGCATGGTGATGGGGAAGGCAGGGCTAAATTGCATCCTGCTGCTTCTCTGAAGAGAACGTGCAAGTTGCCCATTTGCACAGGATCCCAGAAGTATTTTAAAAAATAAAGAACCCAGAGCATCTGGTGTTGGTGTGATCTACCAGGGGGCAGAGCATACAATATTGCTGCCACACAAGGTTGCTTTAAATTGGTTCCCAATGAGACAGTTTCCACTGCCATGTCAAGCAGGCTGGACATCTTCCTCTATGTCAGGGGTTCTCAACCCCTTCCCAGCCACCTCCAAAGCCACTCTTCTGCTGCATACCACTGGAAGTGACTGGTGATGACATTGCCAGAAAACGCAGCTAGGAGGCCAGAAAATGCAGATAGGAGTCTCTGAGTGGGTGGGGAGGGCCCTTCTCAGCGTTCCCAAGAGGCTCAGTCAAAGGTAGGAGCCTCTTGGGAGTGAAAACACACTGCCGAAAGCACTGCATCGGAGCGGGGTTCTGGCAGTCCAGTGGCTCAAGTACCACCAGAAGTCGGATTAAGTACCACTGGTGGTACCACAGGGTTCTCAGTGCTGGTTAAGAGCCCCTGCTTTATGTCAATACAAATCGGGGGGTGGGGTGGGGGTTCTGTAGCAGCATGAAGAAAATCACTTGGTTCCGTACTGTACAGAAACAGCGAGCAATTAGGAGCAATTTAAAATGACATCAATGTGATAGTTCCATGTGTGCTACCCCAGATCACTCTTTGTTCTGCTGTATTCTGGATCATCTGGAGATGCAGTTCAATTCTGGAAATGCCAAACTCCAGGCTTGGGTTTCAGAGATGGGTCACAAATGCAATTTGGGATCTCGACTTCATTAATTAAAAATATGATGTACTTTTTACTGGCACTGTGATTACACTCTTGGCACAGAACATTACTTAAAGCAAAATTCACAGTGAATTTGGCAGGTCTTCCTCAGGCAAAACAGCTGCAGTACTTGCAGGGGAAGTCACAGGACGTTTGATCAATTTAACGAAATGCCTCAGGTAGCTTTGTGCATCTCTCAGGCTGCCACCCATTTTTTCCTAAACAAATGCAGAGGCAAATTTGGAGGGACCAAATCTCAGTCATAAAGCACATACTTTGCATGCAGAAGTCCTAGGTTCCTTGCCCAGGTTCAATCAATTCCTAGCACTGGCGTCACTGCAGGGGGGCGGAGCTCTAAGTTCCGCCGCGATCCGACCCACCGTTACACGGGTGAACGAAGCGGCCCCGCCCCCTCGCCTTCGGAACCATTCAAGGCGGTGAAAACAATGCACAGGAGACTCCCTGCACGTTGCTTTCGCTGCCCTGAAAGGCTCCGAAGGCGAGAGGGCAGGGCCGCTTCGTTCACCCATGTAACGGAGGGTTGGATCGCGGCGGAACTTAGAGCTCCGCCCCCCCTGCAGTGACGCCAGTGATTCCTAGCCCAGGTAGGGGTGGGGAACTCTGGCCAACCTCTGCTAGTTCATGTAGTCAACAATTACCTAGATGGACCATTGGACTGATGACTCAGTGGGCCAGTTCAGGTGACCCACTGTGCGTAAGCACATTCTGCCCTCCCCCAGTGCAATGTTCCACTTTCTATAATGGGGGAAAGTGCATCTGAATTGCCACCTCACACATCATTTAAATACTACCTTTAACTAAGCAGGGGAGAGTGTGATATGCATGCTCATTGTTTGTGGGCAGGGTCAATTCACATGTACCATCACATCCAAACTAGTCCACTATAAGGCAGCTTCCAATTATACATCTCTGTGTGTACAGGTAGTCCTCACTTACTGTCGTTTCGGTATCCATCGTTTCGTTTTAACGTTGCTGAAGCTGCAGCTGCTTCCAAGTCGCGACTACTTCCTGGTCTTTTTCTCACCCCAGAATGCCTTGCATTCTGCCTTGCAAGGCATTCTGAGGCGAGAAGAAAGTATAGGAAGTGAGTCACGGTCCCAGAAGTGGCTTCTGCAGCCCGCCAGAGCCCCTCAGAGTGTCACTGAGTCGCCAGTAAGCACTTGTTTTATTATATGTTGTTTTCACCTAGCAGCGCAGTTTCAAGGAAACTATCTGTGACATGGAGGATTTCCTGTACAGAATTTTGAAATAAGTCAAAAGAATGTCGATAAGATTTACAAATATTCTCATGGACGTCCCTGAGTGTCACCGGACCCCTGGAGCATGTGGAGCTGGGCAGTTCCCCCTAGGCAGGCCTCAGACTACCAAGCAGACTTCACAGCTAAGCGACTGGCTTGCTCTCTCACTCCACTCAACTCTACGGGTTAAGCTAATTAAGTATATTGACGGAAACCCCCAGAAGCATGTGTTTCAACATGTATTTGTATGCCATACACGTGGGCCAAAAGGCAGGCTTTGATGTGATAAATGCATGCCCGAGCCCATCTTCAGCCAAACGGAGATTATAAACCATCCCCAAGTCATTCCAGAACTGATACATTTCATGGTTATTTATAAACACAACTACGGTATTCCATTTTTTAAAAGTCATGAAAAAGCAGAGGGGGAAAACACACACAAACCCTATGCTTATGTTCTGTTTGTTGACATTACAGTAAGGCACATACTGGACAGAAAGGCTGTTTATACAGCTTCCATGTTTTTCAAGTTCTCTTGAGAAAATCTCATCTGGATTTCCCTGTGTACAGACAGCTTTCAGTGCTTTTCATCTGAGGAATTTGAGATATTTATCTGTTGCACTCCTGCTAGTCACCAGCTGCTTAGGCCTCTATTTTTCTCACGAGGCAGGTGCGCTATCTTGAAGAAGCAATGCCAACACAGCCACATTCCCTGGCTCCAAGCTCAACAGAGCAGAAAGGGACAACAACCACATCCATTTCAGCAAAGGAGGGCAATTCCACAAAGTTGCACAAAGGAAATGTTAACACTTTCTCGTTTCAAAATGTGAAGGCATCTAAGCAAGAGCACCCATCTTTTGGAAAGGCATGTAAGTGGCAGACATGCATGCACAATGCTTCACATAAAGTCATGTGCTTGCGCTTAGATGCTTTTGTAGTTTGAAAGAGAGTCAAGTGCTAGTTGCCATCACAGTCACACCTGATTTATGAGAATGAAACTTCCATAGTCTGAACTTGAAGTACTCTATTTTTTTTATTTACCACAGTTTGTTTTCCTTCTCATGTTTTCTAAGATCCTCAGAGTGACGTACTCCACTTTCATCTCACAACAACCCTGCAGGCTAGGTTAGGCTGAGAGAGAGCAACTGGCCCTGCTTCTGAGGTTCATATTTCGTCCACAGAGGCAGGGGAAAAACAGGATCGTTTGCTTCCCCTTTCTTCTGAGTTTTCCATGGAAACTTGACTGGCTATCATTGGAGGCAAAGCGCTGGGCAAGCTGGTCCTTTGCTATGATTGAGTACGGCAGTTCTTATGACACATGCCACACAAGGGGATTGGTACCTAATAGGCATAAGTAGGGAAGTTTATTTTGTACTGGAGGAGGGTCTTTTGGTGTGGGTGCATGTGATGGACAAACTCCCCTTGGCTCAACTCAGAACTGACTTGGTCTTCATGATGTTTCTCAGAAGAAAGGTCACCTGTTTTCTGAGTATCGTCATCAGTTTGTAACGTTTTTCTGCTGCCCAAACATTTCATCTGCTTCTCTTGTCAAAGTTCTAGATGCTTATTATGGCTCAGAACGGTACCAAACAGGGGCATCGCTACACACCCCCGGGGGGGGGCAGTCGGAGGGCTTCTCTGATACAGAGCTGGTGCTCATGCCTCTGTAGGGATAGTTGGGTCACACATTGCGCGAAACCACTTTGTAGTGTAAAAATTGACCCCAAGTGTAGCTGAATGTGAATTCTTCAAGTGAATCTGGTTCACAGAGAATCTGTGCATTTTTTTAAAGTGAATCCGATAAAAATACACTCCAACATGTTCTTGAGCATTTCCTGTCAGAGACATCATATATTTTTATAATAATGATCATATTCAGGGGATTTCAAAATGCTTTGTCTAAGTACTCGAAAGTTTTCCTAAATGCTTAAATTATATAAAAATATGGATTGCCATAAAGAAGAACTTCACAAAGTACATTAAAATATTAACGTACATTCAACTGTGCAGCAGAATGCAACAGAGAGTCTGTTAGATCCAGAAAGACCTGATCAAAGCTCAGCTATAAAACTCACTGGGTGACCTTGAGCAACTCAGTGACTCTCAGCTTAACCTGTTGGCCTAACCTCCATCCCACTCGAGGAATACCATGAAGCATATACATTCCCATAGGACTCAATACAGCCCTGCCCCCTCTCCTCATGTGTGTCTGTCATGACAATAGAACGTGACATTATGGAAAGTAGAAGGTCTGTATGGTCCTCCCATATCCAGAAGCTGGACAGCAATATGTGAAGAAGGTGCGCATATGAACATATGAGGCTGCCTTGTCCATTGGTCCATCTAGCTCAGTACTGTCTATATTGACTGGCAGTGGCTGTCCAGGGTTTCAGACAAGGGTTAGGGTTAGGGAAGATGCTAAAGACTGAACCTAAAAAAGAAAATAGAGTGGTGGCAACCATTTTACGATTGGATGAAAAGATAATCATTAAAAAAAAAATTGTTATTGATTATATGATTATATGGATGTGCAGGATGGGCGAGATAGATTAAGATATAGTGAAATTTATTTTATGTAAGAGATTCGTTGAATAGTTATATTATTGGAGAATGTTGTCCGGGTGTTAGTATTCCTATTGTATCTTGTTAGTTTATCCTGGTTGTGATGTACCTGATTGTATCAATTTTGTAGGGTTTTTGATGTTAATTGTTATTTGTTATTTGTTATTTGTTATTTGTTGTTTTTTAAAATAAAAAATACTATATATATATAAAAAAAAAGACTGAACCTAGGACTTTCTGCATGCATAATGGTGGCCCCCTACACAGGCTTCCCAGTTCCTGTATGCCATAGTGCACTGCAGCGGCGTCACTGGGAGGTGCATCAACCCCGGCGGGAGGTCGGCACATCACCCAACCGCTGCCGCCGCATCACCCCCCACAGCCACCTCATCACCCCCACCGCCTCCACGTCACCCCCCACTGCAGCTGCATCAACCAACGCTGTTGCCGCGTCACCCCCTGCTGCCGCCTGGCCCCAGTACGAGCCGGGAGAGGGTGGCGATGTGTCTTCTTCAGCTGGCAGCTCGGCCGCTTCTGATTAGGCTAAAAGCAGTGTTTTCGCACATCCGCACAACGCCGCTTGAAGCCTCTTGCCCTCAGCGGCGTTGTGCGCATGTGCAAAAATGCCGCTTTTGGCCTAGTCAGAAGCGGCCGAGCTGCCGGCCGAAGAAGACATGTCATCACCCTCTCCTGGCTTGTACGGGGTGGCAGCAGGGGGTGACGCACAACGCCAGCAGGGGTTACGTGGCGGCAGTGGGCGTGAGAGGTTCGTCGGGGGGGTGATGCGTCACGCGACGTCAGGTGCGTCACCCTCGGCGTGTCACCCCCTCCCGCCATGTCCCCCCCTGATGGACAGCCCCCCCCACGCATCAGTGACGCCACTGGTGCACTGTCAGGGTATATGCTGGGGAAAGGTGGAAAGAGGGCTCTGCTGACGTCTAGAGCAGGGGTTCTTCACCAGTGGTACTAGTACCACCAGTGGTACTTTGGATGACTGCTGGTGGCACTCGGACAGCCAGACCACTGGAACTCTGCTCTGACATGGTGCTTTCAGTGCTGTGTTTTAGCTCGTGAAAGGCTCCTGCCTTTGGCTGTGCCTCTTGGGGATGCTAAGAAGGGCCCTCCCACCTGCTCAGAGCCTCCTACCTGTATTTTCTGGCCTCAGAAAACCTGAAAACCCAGAAGTAATTGGCAATTATGTCATCGCCAGTCACGTCCGGTGGTACGCAGCAGGCGAATGGCACCGGAGGTGGTATTGAAGGAGTGGTATTGAAGGGGTTGGGAACCCCTTGTCTAGAGTAACCTTCTGTAATTGCGCTTGTAACCAATTATTGAAATGGTTCATTATCGTTTGAAGATGGGTGGAGGACACAAAAGAAGGACTTCTGGACCACAATCCAGAAAGTTGCTCAGCAGGTAGCCTGTTCTCTGAACAGGACCAGCTGCCCAACCATTAATGAGCAGCCAGCTGTGCCTATATCTAGATACGCTGCAAATGCCTAGCTGCTTCAAATGCACCAATCACCCATGCAGTAGAAAGATTGAGTCCTTTTTAATGTCAAGGATCCAATTTTCTCTATGTAAAGTCTGTGTGATCTCCTAAATGCAAGTGAGGGCAAAGAAAATCTCAATTTTGCTATGAAAAGGTGGATCCTGCAGAGAATTATTAAAAAGGAAGTCACATCATAATGACACAAAAACTTCCATGCTGACTTTTGGTGAGACAAGATGTATTTTAAAACCGTGTTACATTAATAAAAGATTAGCTTAATATGCCAATTATCTCTGAGTGCAGGTTTTCGTTCCCTCTTACCCTCCACTTCATACAGCAACGCTAGAATTTGGGGAACTATTTTAACAGTTTGATCCCTTTTAATCATTTTATATGAGAGAAGAGACATGACACAAAGGAAACCCCTGAGTTTGTGTAAAAATAGCTTGTTCTTTCTCAGCTTAATTTGTCTCCCTATTATATTTGTTTCAGACATTCTCAGAATTATTATTTTTGAATGGAAAGACAAGAATGAACCATTCTTGGTTCCGTTTTGGCCCCAATAGTCCGTGTTTGCCCCCAGTGGACTTTTTAAATACGCATTGACCAGGAGCCTTTGTGATGACTTACAGTAAATCATGCACAACCTGATACTTGCCAAGCAAAGTACTAACCATCAGCAGCGGCATAGCTTTCCGCGCTGGCACCCAGTACGGCTGGCTCCATCCATCGCTCAGTGACCTGGGACCTGAAGAAGCGAGTTGGCTGGGCTGAGAACAGGGGAGTCACTTTTTGACTACTCTGCGCCCGGCCATGTGGCTTCTTCAGCCATTCCAACTCAGAGCATGAAGAAGAGAGTCAGCTGAAGAAGAGAGTCAGCCGACTCGGCCGAACTACGCTTGTGAGAACAGGAATAGGCTTGGAGTGGCCAAAGCTGGCAAGCAAGGGCGATACCCCTCCCTGAGGGGTGTCACCCTTGCTCCGCAGGCTTTGGCCATGCAAAGCCACGTTGATTCTTTCTGTTCTTGTGAGCATAGCTCGCGAGAACAGAAAGAGGCTCAAGCGGCCAAAGACTGCTGACCCTGGGCAGTGCGTCGGGTTGTGGTGGTCTTCACCGTGGTGTCACCGCCTCAATAGGTGTCACCCAGTGGCCCTCCCCCACCCCTGCCCCCCTAGTGACACCTGTGCCCACCAGCCATGTGTGCAGTTCACCAGGGGCTCCTCCTCTGAGTCTGAATGAACAAGGGAGAAGGTTTTATTGTTGCTATGCGTTACACAGAGCTGAAAGGCCAACTTGCTAAACAGGCTGCAAACCTTCTAGGGACTGCAGCATGTCAGCAGTAGCTGGTCAGCAGTTAAATTCAAACACATTTTTTAACAAAATCTCCAATGTTCTGATAGTTCTCATGGTTGGCATCACAGATTGGCAGTATTGGCCTACCAACATTAAGATTGAGCAGAAGTGCCAATCTCCTTTTTCCTGCTATGAGAACCATCGGTTAAATGTAGCAGTACCCATCAGAAGCAGTGTCTTCTTGGAAGAGAAGAAGGGTTCCACTCATGCAAGGAGTTCTTCCATTTGTGGATGGACCCCTCCCATGAATGAAACGCTCCTTCCATTCACAGATTCTGCTACTGCTGATGGGGCACCACTCCACCTAGGTTCTGGATGCCACCTTCATCTGTATGTAACCTTCATCTGATCTATTCAGGCTGGGCTGCTTGGGGAAAATGAATGAAATGAAAGAGTCATGAATGAACATATGGCATTCAGAACTCATTCATGCTTCTGGCATGTGTTGCTTTACTAGTAATAAATGAGATGAATGAGCCACATTCGTTTCAATTTTTCTTGTGTTACTAACTGAATGAATACCCCCTAAATAAAGGACTTTGGGCTGTTCTTTGGGTGGGGGGAGGATATTGGGGGCTGGGTGGAAACACACTCGGTCTCAGCGTCTCAGAGGCCAGTCTCAGAGTCAAGAAAATATTCTCAATTGACTTGTGTCAAGCAATTCCTCCCCCCCCCCCCATCTCTACTGAAGGTAGATATCATAATCGGCAAAGTGTGGAGTTTAGAAAGGGGCAGGACTCTTACTGTATTCCATCTCTAGAGCTCCTGCGTGCACTAGCTATTGAATGTCCTCATTTGCCTTGTATCTCCCCCTCCCCCCAACTGCTTAAGTAGGAAACTCTCCTCTCTCCAAAGCTGAAAGGAGAGCTAGGGTAGGTGGGCGAGCTATTGTCTCCCATGTCTGCTAGTTACAAATAAGCTTTTAAAAAATTTGAGTCACATTAAACTTGGCACGTTAACTTTTGTCTGAAGTGCATTCAAAGGGAGACATTTAATGCTATTAAGATATACACATGAAATGGTAAGTGTTAAGTAAGATTTAACGTTACTCCAGCATACATATTTTTTTTTTTAAAAAAAAAATCAAACACAGCTACAATAGTCATTGGCTTAACTTAAGTTTTTCTCTTTAATCATGGAGAATGCCCCAAGTTGATGAAAAGACAGCCTTCAGAATTGCTTAGTGAAGGCAGCTTAGTCCTGTCAGCCATCTTATCGTTCCTGCTGCATAGGCGATCGCTTTTATCTGGTAGCAGAAACATGAAAAATGGAGCTATAATCCTACCTTAGTCCTCTAGATTCTAGGCTAGAAGATCTTCAACCGCTTCTCAGATATGGAGGGATTCCCCTTGCTTCCAGACAGATATATCATTGGAAGCTATAAAAGAGCGAAAAATGGGTACCAGTTTATGTAATGCAAGGAGCAGGAATTTATAGGGGGGGTAGCTTAGCAAGCGCTAAGTACAATCGCTTAGCAAGCAGTCAAGTGTTTTTAACCACTTGGTAAGCCAGTTGTCCAGGTGGGTTTATTAGCCTGCCAATTAGCCTAATGCATAGGTTCTGTTGGTGGCTAACAATAATAAAAGATGAAATACAACAATAAAATACCCTATTAAAATGATAAAGCAACACTGAGTAATAAACCTTAAATAGCCAGGCAGTCAGACCACCAATTAAAACCATTAATAGTACTGGCAGCAAAAAAAAAAAAAAGCTTCCCTGAGTAAAAGGGCCTTCTTCATTACCCAAAAGATTCCACTGATGTCAGATAATTCGCATCCACCCCCCAGCAAGGAGCTTCACAGGAACGGTCCAAAAAGCCAAAAATCTGCCCCTGCGTCTTGTCACTACACACAATGCCTCAGATTGTAGCAGCACTCTAAATATCTAGGGAGGCCCATGTGGGGCGGAAGGTGCCCCCTCAATTCTGAAATTATGCAAATGTAATTTCTTTCTTAACTGACAGCGCAATCCTGCGCAGGTTTGCACAGCTGACCTAAAGGGCCATCCAATGCGGATTGCAGCTCACGGTGGCGCGGCCTGGGCTCACCTCAGGGGAAGGGAATGATCATCTCCTTCCCCTGGTGTAAGCAGCGTGGGCCACAATGGGCCTTCTCGGATGCCCACCAGCTCTTTAGCTGGCAAATGTCTGGAGAGGCCATGGAAAGCTGGCCTGGGCTGCGACGGGGCTCAGGATATCGGAGCAACTCAGTGCCAATGCCCCCCTCCTCACCGCCCCTGCCCTCCCTCCCCTGCATCAACTGGCATGGGACTTACCTGTGTCGGCTGGCATAGGTCCAGGATGCCGGCAGTGTGTCCGCACCAGTGCCGCTTAAATGCAAGTCATCTCAAAACAACACTTTTGCGACGCCTTCGACCGGCGGAGCACTCGCTCTGCCAGCCTAACTTTAGGCAGGATCGGGCTGTGAATGATTAAAAAAACTAGGGATGACAATGCCTAGAAGTGAGCTTATAGCCACTGCCAGTGCCAGGTTGCAAGGGCCTGAGCCTGGCACCCCCTGCTTGCTCCCTGATGGCATATTGTTTTGGAGAGGCAACACCATGTGAGCAGAGCTATACCAGTGTATGGTTTTCTCCAAGAACAGGAGGAATGGTAACCTATCTTGTTAGTTGGTGTAAGTGGGGCCCCTTGGGAGAGTCTGGAAGTGGGGTGCTGAGGGGAAGGCCGGCCTAGGCGTGGCCTTCAGGCGCCTGTGACCACTCCAGCCCGAGGGGCCTGTCAGTGGAGCGGGCCCAGCCCGGGGGGGGGGGGTCTGGGCCAGCAAAGGGAAGGAAGGGCCTCAGGGTAGCCGGAGGGTGGGGGTTGAGTCACCACGCAAGCCGCCTCTCTTGGCTGGTCGGCTGGTCTTAGGCAGGAGGGGAGACACGGCTTCCCTTGCTTCGCAGCCGACTAACTCATCACTGACCGGCTGCTCCTTTATATAGCACTCTTTTGGGAAGTCCTGCCTCCCCCAGAAAGTCCCACCTCCCCGGGTGATTGACAGGCATTCATGCCTATCGGTTCGTCACCTAAAGAAACTCTGGGGTTGTGCCGGCCGATCCTTGGCCGCGCATACCCAGTTGTACTTGTGACTGGCCACTCGGCCGCCAGGGAGGTCGGGCAGCTCATCGGGAGGTCAGCCCGGAGTCTGGGCCTTGGTGCGGGACCTTCGTTGGAGCGTCCAGCATCCGGCGGGGTGCTGGGTGGTCCCCGGGGTCTGCAGTGCCGGCCCTCGCCCTCCAAGGCCCCGGGAGAAGGCTCCCCTGGGTTTGCGGGGGTGCGAGGGTCTGCCCGCCGCAGCCTGGGCTCGCTCGGCCCCACGCCGCTTGTCTCTTCCTCACCAGCTGGCCGGGTAAGTACGGGCAGTCCCGGGGCGCCCGGACAGTTGGTTAGAGCTGGTTGGTTGCTTTCTTCCTAAATCTGATTAACCTCCTTTTTTTGTGTCTTGTTTTCCTGTCCTGTTGCTCAGCCTGTGCAACAATGCTCACAGTTTCCTTGTAGCAGTACAGAATTCACAATACTCAGCTCAGCTGTGTTTGATACTGATTGATTTCCTTGGCTCTGCTAACACATTAGCCGTTACCAGTGCCACCAGTACTGAGGGCTCAGGGGTTAACCTGGCCAGGCGGGCCTTTGAGAAGCCAGTGCCTGACCTGGCCAAGCTCTGACACCACCCTGGCTTACAACAAGAAGTCACTTCCATGCAGGCAAATGCAAAGCTGTTTCAGCTTTTCCAAGGACTGCCAGGACTTCCTTGTTTATTGAAAGAATAGGTTCCCCCACGACAATGTTTGTGAATGCACATTAACAGTGTTGAAACGAAATGTTTTCAATTCCCCCCTTTGTGTTTAAAGATACTTCTCTGATGGCATGTACATGCAGGACATGATGTTCTTATATCTTTAAAAAAAAATCAAGATAATTCAAGGTGTTCAAGACCGATACTAGAACTTCAAAATGAGTGCATAAACAGACTGGAAGTCAACGTAGCTCTCTAAGCATAGGTGTGCAATGAATGTCCTGCCCATTCAGTTGCATCTGACTCTTGGCGACTTTATAGGCGAGAGCTCTCCATCACCGAGCTCCTGCCATAAAGCGTCCCGGTGAAATTTGCTGCAAGGTAGTTCATCATTGCTTTCCCCGCCCCATTTATTTGGGCTTGCGACCAGTATACAGTATAGCCAACGGATCAGCTATATCAGTGGCGGTGCGCCAACCAGTGTGCAGCCGTTATGGACCACACCGAGGCGCAGGGTGGGAGGGAGGGCCAAACCCGCTGCTGCCACTCGCCGCTCCACTCGCGCCGGCGAACGGCACATTTCGTGCCGCTGCCAGCCACCATGACCCCGCCCGCCTGCCGCCCAGGGCCAATCCCAATGCCTGGGGGCCCACCACCCCACCACCCCACTGGTGATTCCTCTGAGCTATATGGCTGCTTTGAGCATAGGTGTAATGTACACTAAATACATAACGACCTGGCTGGTGAGCTAACTAAATGCGACCTAGAAATATGGGTAACAAACCCCCGATGTGAGTACTGTTTTTTAAAAAGGGGGGGAAGTCATTTTGGGAGGGGGTGATTTATAACAAAGAAGCATGAGGAAGAGAATGTTTAACTTGCGACTTCTCCACTTCAAAATCACCCAGTCAAATACCTAGCAGAGTTTCAAACACCGCAATCCTATCCAACTTTCCAGCGCTGATGCAACCGCAATGCAGCCCCAAGGTAAAGGGAAAATGCTCCCTTACCTTGAGGAGGCCTCCATGACTACCCCTCCACCACAGGATGCAGCATGCGCCCCATTTGCACAGCTGCATTGGCCCTGGAAAGTTGGTTAGGATTGGGCTGAAATGCATGTCTTTTGGAATGCTTAGAGGACAAAGCAGTTTGGGGGAGGATTTGGAATGCAGAAATGATAGGCATGTAAACAAACAAACAAAAAAGCCTGCCACTGCTTGCCTCCAAATCACCCCCTCCCAACAAAACTTTTCTCTTTGTTTTAAATGGCTATCAGGCTGCATGCATTTACCAATAATATGCCACTGGGTAGTGCTGTGACTAGGGTGGGTGTCACCCAGTGCGGTAACTCACGGTGTCACCTCACCCCCATTAACTTTATTTATTTTAATATATAACAGTACAGGTCACCCATCAAATCAGTGACCAACAAAAAACCAGTGCCCAGCTTGATGATACACACAACTAAGAGTTCTAGTATTAGCTCTGATACATAGAAAAGAAAACTGACTCATTTATTGGTTCCATGCTGTGTCATAATAACACCTCATTGGCTCTCCTAACAATCACTGCCCAATCCTAAGCATACAACCCAATTAAATACCTTATAGAAAGCAAAATGCAAGACAGAAAGAATCAAGAAATCTAGATAGGAAAGCTTTTACTTCAATTATTCAGCAGTGACCAGCTGCTGAATATTTTCAAGCCAAACAGCATTTATGCAGATTTCTGGGGGGAAAGTTTTTCTTTTCTTAACGCTGTTTAAACCAACCAATTGCCTCAACAAGAGACAGAAGAGAGTAGGAAACTTGATGGGGATTTTTGATGGGTTTTTTAAACCTTTTTTTTTTGTTTATGTGCAACAAATTGACAGTATTTTTTTTGGGGGGGGTTGTAGAAATTGTTTGAAGTGATGTCCATATGATTCCAGTAAGATGTTCAACTTTAAAAAAAAAAGTAGTTGAGGAGATGAAAAAGACTTTGTCCCTTGGTTTTCCGGCAACTGGCCTAAAAATATGAGAGAGAGAGAGAGAGAGAGAGAGAGAGAGAGAGAGAGAGAGAGA
Source organism: Plestiodon gilberti rubricaudatus (assembly GCA_026170595.1). Classification (NCBI taxonomy): domain Eukaryota; kingdom Metazoa; phylum Chordata; class Lepidosauria; order Squamata; family Scincidae; genus Plestiodon; species Plestiodon gilberti. The sequence goes on along the minus strand of JANXHW010000004.1, from coordinate 81,639,609 downwards.
AGGACACTTCTTTTAAGGTCGGTTGGCAACCCAAGCAGCTGCTTACAAACAGAAGAGCAGGAGGACTGTGCGCTCATACATCACTGCGCAGTCTGCTCCAGCCCCTGACCTGCCATTTGGAAGCCCAGGGAATATTTTTACCTATTCATGCTCATGACCCACTTGAGTTGTGCTAAATTCAGTGCAGTTTGGCTGGCTAGGTAACAAATGGACAGACTGTAACTTGAGGCCACAGAGGTTTGCAGTTGTCAGCATGGTGATAAGCTAGTGCTTTATCATCAGAAACTAAAGAGTACTTAAATGACACCGGCTATAGTTGTGGTCATAATTTATTGGCCTCAAATGACCACTTGCAGCATGGTGTCCCTTCCTTCTCTCTTCCTGATTTCTGTTTTTGCTGTGGTTGGCATTATAAACCTGCCACGACCTTTTTGCACAGCCCTTTTCTTTCTATAGCCTGAGCAAAGCAAGGGGAAAATGCACTGCGGTAACAGAGACTGGCAAAATGCTGAAAAGATGTAGAAGCATGCACATTTTTTTTTTAATCTCTGGAAGAGAAAGAGTTAAAGCAAATCATTACAATGTTATTATAACAGTGATGAATTTTTAACTTGCTAAATAACAGCCCAGTCCAGCCCAAGGCCTCAGCGGCACAATTCAGGCACAATTGCAGCCTAGGTGCTTTAGGCCCGAGTTGTGCCTGAATTGTGCCGCAGAGGCCGAATTTGTGCTGCAATTGTGACTGAATTGGGTTCCGGCACAATTCAGGCACAACTGCACAATTCAGGCACAATTGCGGCCTAAAAGTGGGCGTGTTGGGGGAGTGACGGGGGCAGTTACAAATTTGTTCCGGTTCCAGACGCTGGAGAGCCCCTGACACGCCCCCTCGAGCCCAACTCAGGCACAAAATTTGGGTCAACAAAAAGGGTGGACCCAAATGTGAGGAGACCCATAGGAGCCATTTTACCTTACCCACACCAGCCCTCTCCTGAAAAGTACTAACACCCTGGGCCCAAGTTGTGCCTGAGTTAGGACGGAACAGTTGTGGCCTAACTCTGGAACTGGACTCAAATAGTTACCCTATCAGCACCCAGCCCCACCCAGCCTCTTTCCCACAAAAGCCCAGCCCCAGCCCTCCACTCACTCTCTCTCTCTCTCTCTGAGCACGTGGCGTGGGGTTCTGTCCCCCAGCAGCCACAAAGTGGGACTTTGAAAACTTTTCTAACACCCCACTTCTCTCTTCTCTTCTCCTCTCTGCCCCTCTCTAGGGCAGAGAGGGCTGTTCTGCCTGTGGCCAAACTGTTTACTGCTGTGCCTGGGCAGCTGTCTCCATGCAAGTGTTTGCTAACCCATGTCTTTCTCCCAGCCCCTCTCCCCCCCCCACAGGCAACAACACCAGCAGGTAAGTGCAGGTAAGAGCAGGGTTCGTGCTGACATGTGGTCTGACTTCTGCCTCTTTGCATAGAGAAATATAGGTAAGATACATGCCTCTATACCAATGTCTTGTCTCATAGCTGCCTGCATAGCCTGCCATGATATGCCTCTTTACCAATGTCTTGTCTCATAGCTGCCTGCATAGCCTGCCATGATATGCCTCTGTACCAATGTCTTGTCTCATAGCTGCCTGCAATGCCTGCCATGATATGCCTCTTTACCAATGTCTTGTCTCATAGCTGCCTGTATTAATGTGAGCACACAATGCCATGAGTGTGGAACTGTAACCCATATGTAGACACCAGCTGTTCCCCCCCTCTTTTCTCCACAGGGTCTACTGACAGGTCAGTATTGCTAGGATTGCCATGGTTGTGACCCCCAAGTTGTGTTGTTGTCTCTCTCTTTGACCCCTTTCCCTTACAGGATCATGCTCACTTTACATCCAGGGAAGGAGGGCAGACCATGCTATGTGTCTCACACCACTCAGCTGTGTTTGATTTCTCTCCCTGCAGGCCTTTGCAACCGGCACACTGGCATTCCTTCAATGGCGATTGCTACCACACAGCAGCTGCCATGGAACACCCCCGTGATTTATGTCTCCCCAGGAATGTCCACCACCACCTACCTTCCGGGGAGCACCCCTGGGCCTGCAGTCTGGTTGCCCCATGGCCATCTGCTTCGATGCTGCCAGAGGTCTGGGAGCCTGCCCTGCAACCCTCCTCAGCTGCTGCTGCTGCTGCTCCACCTCCATGGCTGCCTACTTGCTGTCCCACCCCTTTCTATGGAGCAGACTGTGGTTCCACAGGGGAATAGCCTGCATCTCCAGGTCCATGGGGCACGCCTGCTGCTGCTGCTGCTACGTTCTGAGTGGCTGCTGTGCCTACCCCTGGCAACCTTGCCTGGCCATCTCTGCCAATGTTCCAGAACAATAAAGATGCCCCTTGGGCAAAGGCCCCTTGAACCAGAGGCGTCGCTCCGGTAGGGGCGGGGCTGTAAGTATCGCTGCGGTCATAGTCTCTTTACCGAGCGAGGAGGAGGCAGCCCCGCCCCCTCACTGTCCGAGCCAGTCCCCTACGGAGAAAGCAGCAGGCAGGGTCTCTTCCCTGCCGGTTTCTCCGCAGGGGACTGGCTCGGACAGTGAGGGGGTGGGGCTGCCTCCTCCTCGCTCGGTAAAGAGACTATGACCGCAGTGATACTTACAGCCCCGCCACTACCGGAGCGACGCTTCTGCCTTGAACACCATGACCCCACTGTTACACAAGCACTGCCCCACACACACAGAGACAGTGCCCAGCACACAAGGCCCTGCATGAATCCCAGCCAGGGCCTGCCACAGCCAGCCCAGGGAGAACACAGCAGGGGGGCTGCCAGACCCTCCAGGCTCAGAGGGGAGGGGGGAGTTGGGGGGCCTCTCAGGCAGGCAACCACTGACAGGCGACATGGCGCACGTCCGCCACATCCGTGAAGAGCCCTTTCAGCAACCGGGGCTCTCACCCACCCTCGGTCCGCCCGTCAACGGCGTCCGTTTCCGCCCGTCAACGGCGTCCGTTTCCGCCCTCAGTCCGCCCGTCAACGGCGTCCGTTTCCGCCCGTCAATGGCGTCTGTTACCGCCCTCGGTCCGTCTGCATGAGAGGCGGCCGTTCCTGCATTGCCTCCATCTGCGAAGTGACCCCTGTGTCCCTATTGGTCTCTGCAGACCCCTCTCCCTGTATCCCTCTCCCACCAGCCTTGTTGTCTGTCTGTTTCTGACCCACCCGTGCCCCTCCCCAGCACCCCCTGTCTGTGTGCCTGCCTCCCCTCCCACTCCCTGATGATGGACGCTGGCATCCCCCACCCCGCTGGAGCGCCTGCCACGAGGCGCCGACATTGCCCCATTTGGGGGTGTGATGAGCTGCGTGAGCCCTTCCCGCTCGCAGCAGACAAGCCCAAGGCATCTCTCGGTCTTGGCCGGGGCACGGAGCAGAAGGCATGCCAGGATGCCTTCTTTGTGGGCATAGCCATGGCCCTGGAGGCCCAGGGCTTCAGGCAGCGCACGGGCATGTCCTGGCAGAGGCGGTTCCAGACTTCATGAGACCCCCCTTGTGTGTGACGTTCCCACCCCCTCCCCCCATGACTCCCACGTGCAGCCTCAACGTGGCTTGGGGGTGGCATCGCCTTCTGCAGGAGGGAGGGCAGTGGCACTCCCCCCTGCGGCAGGTGGCTAATGCCCAGGGTGCCCTGGGGCAGCTGGCATTGGCACAACCTCTGCTCTTCCGCTGACTGTCACACGCCCAGTGCCTGCAGGCCCACCTGTGGCTGCCCATCTGCTGCGAACGCTGCAGCAGCTGTGGTAGGTGCACACAGACGAGCTGAGGAGGGGGCTCTTCACTTCCACAAGACTGACAGCTCCCCACAGGTGCCTGCCTGCCTCTTTGGTAAGTGTTGCCTCGATCCTGGCCCACTGCTCTTGCCTCCTGCCTAACTCAGGCACAGTTGCAGCCTAACTCGGTCCTATTTTGGGCCCCAATTGTGCCACAATTGGGCCTCAACTGTGCCTGAGTTGGGCTGAGTTGGGCTGGACTGAGCCCTAAGTCTCAATATAAATATCCATATATTTGAATGCTGTTGTGGTGAAATGTAAATCCTTAACAGAGTGGCAACAGAGGCAAAGGATGGCAGAACGGGATGGCGATAGGGCAGGGGAAGGGCAGATCAGGTCTTAGCCCCCTTTCTGGACCCGATCCTGCAGTGTGGGTCCACACAGACCTGTGCCAGCAAATTTGCAAGTGCAGGTCCAAGTCGATACCCTCTGTGTTGTGGAAGCTTACTCCCAGGTAAAGAAACAAATGTTCCCTTACTCATAGGAGACATCCACAACTGCCCCCCCCTGCAGGATTCAGTGGTAGCCATTTTGCCCCTCTGCACCAGTGGGGGGGGGAAGGATAGGATTGGGCTGTATGAATATGAACTCTTCGCTCCACTATCTTGTTTTATAGCAGATATAAGATTGACTGAAAGCTCCTTCTTAATTATATACGTGCCATATCCAAAATGCAAAAGAATATGTAGAGGTGTTCATGGTTTCTTATCATATAGTTATGGAACTTTCTTCTGAACCTTAGCATAGGGTCTTCATGCACTGAGCCATAGAGGTGAGACTTGGGATCGTGTGCAGCCACCACACACACAAACCCTATGTGGATGTTATCCTACCCATGTTCATTGAACACATGAGGGGGAACAGAAGCATTCCACCTAGCCATGCCCCCTGCACTACTGCGCATGCTGGTCATGTTCCCAAGTGTCCACACACTCAGCACTTATCATCTGCAAAGGGCAGCACTGAACAGGAGGAGGATTTTGCCACATGATTTGGAACTCTTGATAAACTAAACCAATCCCTAAACCTGGACCACACACATTCCCGTTGTTATTGCTAAGTTCTATGCCATTTCTTTTTGCTTGCATATAGTAGAGTCGGAGATGATTCTCTCAAATTGCATCTTCAAAGGAGCAAACGTGGTGCAATTCCCACAACAAAAGAAATGGTGCAAGTCAGCAGTGCACTTCATCCCCTGTGCTCGAATCTGCATGGTAACAGCAATGGTACTGCTCCTTCATCATCCAAGGCTAGATTATCCCTGATCTTGTATCTCAGCTCGTCCTGTTTTGTCAGATCTCTGCTTCTGAATCGCGCAGACAGAGTCCAAGATTGCATATCACCTGTATTAGGTTTAAAAAAACCAAAATGGAACAAAAACTGAAGACGAACCCTGTTAAACAGGGTTTCTCAAAGTGTGGGTCGCGACCCACTTGGTGGGTCGCAGAGGCCACACATGGTGGGTCGAGGGTTGGGTCCTCCCATGCTCCCTTGCTCTGGTTCGGCTCCAAATCAGAGCCATTCCAGAAGCTGAATGACTTACTTGGAGGGCAAGGAAGTCTCTTCCAGGTTGCACCAGGGTGGTGACCCATTGCACAGGCCTCTGTGGGCCTCAGAATGGCCCGCAGAAGCCTCGGAAAGCCACTTCCGGTTTGCGTCCAACAACTGCTGTAAAACCATCCGTTCCCTGCTAGGACAAGACAATTTTTGCACCGAATATCTTAGCTCAGACTCAACAGCTCAGACTTGAATCATTGTACACAATACTGACAGCACAGGGATTTTTGGATTCATGTTCATACAGAGACCTTTCTTCAAAGAGAATTTGCCATCACTGACGCTAATGTAATCAAAGGCTAAGAGACAAAATGCATAGTTGTTCTTCCTTTGTCTAAGCATCTCCAGTGTTGCACAAGCCATATACTCAGATAAAAGGAATTGTGTAGATTGTTCCAGGATCAAGAGAGAACACCTGGGCATTCCAATAGATCATCTCTGCTGCTAAATGAATCCAATGTTTTTTGTCATTGCTCAGCAATTCTTAAGCAACAGAGTAACTGTCGGCAAACTAACATTATTTTCTCTGTAGAGAAAAAAATGACAGAAGCGTGTGACAGCGGCCCGACTTCTGTGCCAGGAAAGTACCCTACTAGGCCAGATTTCCAGAACACAAGTTCCAGCAGTGGAGGGCGACCATAGGATTGGGACTTAAGTCCTTTGTAGAGCCTTATAGATTGTAAAGTGAAAGCTCAGTCTGCCTTCCTGTCTATGGATTATGGTGTTTCTCTGTGAGCTTTATTTAAATGTGTTGTTTCCATGAAAACATAAATAACTCTGTAGAGCATAAATAATATTTCTTCAAGCATAGTGTTAGAAAGTTTTCAGGATTACAATGCAAAACCTCAAATGTCCAGTTCATTTGGGCATTGTGCACATGATGTGCACACGTGCATTGATAAAACACTGCAAAACAGGAATCTTGGTATGATTGTATTATGATGGCATTAAGATTCATTGTTGTGCAGTGCTTTACAATTCATTGTTGTGCAGTGCTTTACAGAGGTGCATATGCACTTCTGGACATTGTTCAAGCACAACAGATATGACACATTCTTGATCTTCGGGCAGTCCAACCCTAACTTCCCGCTTTGGCAATGCAGCTGCGCGGCACCAATGCAGCTACTGCTGTATCCTGCAGGGGTGTTTTGGTGTCTGGGGGGCTCCTCGGGAACATTTGTTCCCTTGCCCTGGGGTAAGCCCCAGCAGCCGCTATGTTCGGATCTGCGCCAGCTCAATAGCTGGTGCAAGTCCATGTTGAACTGGGCAGGCAGATCAGGCCTGGGAAGGGGCTTAGGATTTGGTGGTTACCACTGATGCTGAGCCCACCCCTTCCTAGGCCTGATCTACCCTCCTCCCTGCCCCGTCACAATCTCATTCTGTCTACCCCTTCCCCTGTTCTGCCCCCCCAACCTCCACCTGCCACATCCCGTCTCCCCTGCTGGCCTACTTTACATGGTGGATATTGGACCATCTGCCAGCACCTGGGAGGCCACTCCTGCCTGTCTTCTGGCAGCCCAGCAGCACACACCATCAGCAGCTGCTTTACTGCAACAGTGAAGCAGTCGCCACCAGTGCAATTATGCACAATGGCCAGGCACCATAGGATTGGGCCGCAAATCATACCGTATTCATGGTTTGCAATTCTGTTTTGAAGGTCTCACTCAAAGCACAATGTATCAATTTAGGACCAAACTAGACATTATACTAATCGTGTAACACAACCTGGTGTGAAGATCTGAAGCTTGTATGGCCAGCCATAATGTAAACCGAACAAAATGTCAGAACGGGATTTTAATGACCAAAAATCAATGTATTTAAAGTTAAAACTGTCGTTACAACCATGTAAAATTAAAACCACCGTTTTAAAACAATAAAATACACTTTTAAAAACTACATAACAGTTTCGTTCATTCCTATGAACGTCATCAGATGTGCAAAGCCTAACCTGCTATAATGATGTTAACTCCAGAGCACCCTGTGTTTGATCTTATAAATCTATCTTCTCCTCAGACAAACAATTACCACCGGGAGGAGAAGGAGGGGGAGGAGGAGATAGAGATAGAGATAGCCCCTTTTGGTACATGGCCCAAGCAGTCCTCTTCTTCTGAATGCTTGCAGTACAACAGACACGTGACAGTATCCAATATGAACACCTTTGAAGGCAGGCATAAGACATGCTACATCAGAGAGTTGTAGAATACAGCCCAACACTGTAGAAATTACCCTGATCCACTGTCAAAGGAAAGGATTACATATTTCCAAACTGGTCTAAGGAAGCATCTTTCGTCATCCTTGTTGGAAAAAAAATGATGTAGAGTTTTGCAACTCTTGGTTTTTTGGTTTGGTAAAGAGTTCCTTCATCTGTTTTCAGTATTAGATACTATTTAACAAAGCTGCCTACCTGTTCAGCAACAGTATGAAATTACATTTTCGAGTTTAATGTAATGTATCCAGCAATCAATGGGTAAAGGAGATAAAAGATGGTTCGGAAAGAGAGCTTCATCAAGTGCTGCATATGGAAATGACGGGATAGAGCGGAAAATAACCCACCTCCCCCAAATCAAGGAAAATGAAAGGCTTTAGTCAATCAAAGGGAAGTTGAAGCCTCTAGATTGGATGAAATCCCAACTCAAGCATCAAAGGTACTTGGGGTGGGAAGGGTCAGCTATTTATTGACTCTGATGAGTGATATCATATGGCAGGAATAAAAATCCCAGATGTATGGCATGACAGCACAATGGCCTCTATGTATGAACATGAACAAGGCATCGAAGAATGTGGAGCTATCAAGGAATAAAACAGATGTGTCCTGTGATGAAGTTATGGGAGAAAAGTTATTGCCCAGAGGCAAATGGATAAAGCAGGGATCCTCTGTAAATTAAGCTGACTTCCAGCCTGGAACAAAAGCAGAAGAAGCTCTTTTCACTTTGCCCTTACAGCAGAAGTGCAGAAAGGAAGAGTGGTCCATTTTCTTTGTGCAGCTATGGAAGAAGGGTTTGTTTGATGCTTTCATGCACTCCAGTGCCATGAACTGGCTTAGGCTGCAACTACATAAATAAATAAATAAATAAATAAATAATATACAGCATTTATATACCACCTTCCTTGGTCATGGATTTCTCCTCCGACTTTAATTCAAAGCGATGTACATGGACAGGCTTTCCTAACCCCCTCCCCCATGAGAGTTTTTACAATATATAAATGTCCAATCTTTCATGAACAGCTACATTCCAGGTGGTCTCCTTTTGCAGCCTGACTTTTCTGCTGGCTGGTGCCTCCCACACTTGACCGACGCAGCTGGGAGCTCTTATCTCTCCTCACAGAGGCTTTTCACAGCTTTTTGTCAGCGGCGTGTCACGAGCCTAAAGTCACCCACTAAGCATGACTAGCTCTACTGCAATAGAAATGAATAGGCTTGGTTGTGACTACCCTATTGGGCAGGGCACACGTTGCCTGAGAAATTCCCAGTAGCACATTTGAGTGCCTTATTTCCTGATGTGTTTTTTTTTCTAAGCAGATGAAAAAGACATCAGTAGCAGGAAATATCCTCTGAACATATTCAGAATGCACTTCCCTACCTACTGAACAGCCATGCTAGATGCCTCCCCTCCACTTTAGGGATCAGAGTGACCAAAACACAATGTAGGCTCCTTACCACTGCTACTTTGACTGATTAGACCAATCCACTTGTTTGTCATTCTTGACCGAACCGAAGTGTAAGTTGAACAAAGTACAGTCAATTGTTGGTATCTGCAGGAGTTACGTTCCTGGAAAACCCAGCAGATACTGAATCCATGGCTATGGAATAATTGATCCTATGGGATCAATGGGGTTAGGGGGAATATTAAATTGGCACAAATACCTTCAGAATGGTGCAGATAGTTCAGAATGGCCGTGGATGGCGTCAGAATGGCCGTGGATGGCTTTAAAATGGCCACCGCAAGATTCAAAATGGCCACCACAAGATTCAAAATGGCCACCGCAGATGCTTCAGAATAGCTTCGAAATGTCCGCGGATATGCAAGAACAGACCACAAATGACAGGGCCTCAGAGAGGAATTTTATCAGGGGATACAAAGTTTCTTTTGGGCCCCTTTCCCAAAGGGGGAGGGGACAAAACAAGGTGGGGGAGAAAAACAATAGCCGGAAAAGTCTTCAGAGCCCAGGTCTACCAGGCTTCCCAATGTGGTGCCCAGGTCGACTCGGCCTGTAGACCTGGCCCAGCCACCGCCTTTCATTCTCCATGAAGCCAGCAGAGATCTGAAGAAATTTCTGGGGCCCCTTTGGGTCTTGGGTCCCCTTTTTGATCCTGGGCCAGGGTACAATAGAGATATCACCATGCCAACAAAAGTTCGTATAGTCAGGGCGATGGCATTCCCAGTAGCAATGTATGGTTGCGAGAGTTGGACCATAAGGAAGGCTGAGCGCCAAAGAATAGATGCTTTCGAATTGTGGTGCTGGAGAAGACTCCTGAGAGTCCCTTGGACTGCTAGGAGATCAAATCAGTCAATCCTAAATGAAATAAACCCTGACTGTTCCCTGGAAGGACAGGTACTGAGGCTGAAGCTCAAATATTTTGGCCACCTAATGCGAAGAGAGGACTCTCTGGAGAAAACTCTGATGCTGGGAAAGACTGAGGGCAAAAGGAGAAGGGAAAGGCAAAGGATGAGATGGTTAGACAGCATCACGGATGCAACGAACATGAAAATGAGCGAACTCAGGAAGATAGTGGAGGCCTGGCGGGATGTGGTTCATGGGATCACGAAGGGTCGGACACGACTTAATGACTGAACAACAACAACCCCCTCTTTACCCCTTCTCATGGGCCCTGGCGAATGGCACGAGGTAAGTTGTACTCTTTGTTCCTATGGATCAGCAAATCCGTGAAAATGATACCAAGAACTGACTGTAGTTAAATGGTAAATTCTTACAGCTAGTATCAAAATAAAAAAAGTAAGAGTACATGTTTGAAGAACAGCAAACAAGTACAAAGATAATAAAGCAATACCTTTTTACGAATGAATGTTCACAATGTCCTTTTCAGGCATTCGCATTACATAGCAAGCCTGATATTTTCATGAGTCGGTGATGCTGGAAGTATTTCTTTTTAACAATGCAGAATGTAGGTTTTTCAGTGGAAATAGTTTAACCTCCAATGGATGTCAGGGTTTTCATATTTTCCTCATATCTGTCAAAACAGTGGCTTTTGGATTAATTAATTTGCATTTCGCACCCCCCTCCCCCCCAAAAAATACATGCCTTGCTAAAAAAAACATTGCATTCCACTGCATATGTGCAAAGTGAAGCAATGTAACACTTAATATTTGTTGAAGTATATAAATTATTTTATGATGGTCAGTAGTGTGATACAGGTCCTATTGTGGGTCGGCTGTGAAGGAAGCAAATGACTCTCCTGGGAACCATAAATATGAGAGCATTGAGATGGATGCAAAATATAACAGGCTGTCACTGCCTGCTTCTTCTGGTTGCCTGTGCCTTGAATACCTGAACTATCCCGCATGTGCAGCTTCTTTCCTTGCATTATTCCCAGGGGTGCCCCAGCCCTGAGGCTGACTGAAGAGCTTGATTCAGGTGGCAAACTGGAAGAGGCAGTAGATTGGCTTACACCCCGCTTTCGTCTTCCATATCCCCCAGTCTGCCACCTGGCCACTGCCCCATCCTCTTTTCCCTCATTCTCCTAGGAACGTGAGTGAGAAAAATGGAGTGTGTGTGTGTGTGTGTGTGGGGGGGGTACTGAGTACTTTCACGCCACTGAATCGTGGCGTGCATCTGCTTTCAATATTGACGGAGCCCATTCAGTTCAAGCTCCATTCACTCTGAAACGCACACAACACTGTACGAATTATGACCTTGGAGCTGAAAGGGATGGTAGCAACCTCTATGGATCTGGTACACAACAGCACTCCTGAAGGAGTGTCATCAGGAAGAAAATGTCTCCCTCCTAACCTCCTGTCCCATGAATGCTTGTCCAACATAGGTCAGCATGGGGAGGGTTTTTGATTCCCCCACTGGACTGGCCAGTTGTGAAGACAGGCTGATGGCAGAGGAGATAACGTTTGGGGGGGTAGAGCGACATGATTTGGGGGATCAGTTGGGGATCACAGGACGGGTTGGAGGAGGTTTTGTATCTGACTGCACTCCTGATCCCATGATGGGGTCTAAATTTGAAAGTGGGTTTGAAGAAAAAGCATGCTATTTTCTCATTTAGTTGGTGGAGCAGATCAGTTTGGTTTGCCAAATCCAGTTCCAGATGAAACTGAAGTGGGTTCATCTATCAGGAGGTTAAACCTCCAGTTTTTGCTGCCTCCCTGAGACTGCGAAAGCAGAAAGGAGACAACTATGAATGCCCATAGGCTATGACTTGGTGGGTCACAAATTGTGCAGGTCTTTGCTACCTGAACGCATGGCCTCTTGCCATATGAATAGGCTTACCAGATTTTCCCAGTTCTAAACCGCCTCCAATAATAATTAATTAATTTTAAAACACCTTTTGGGGGGCACAAAGTACCCTTTTGCCGCCCAAAGGGCTGCCGAATTTTTATTTATTTATTTATTTTAGTTAGCTAATTAATTAATCAATCAATCAATTAATTAATTAATTAATTAATTGACTTGCCTGTCCCACTGCCGCCATTCTGCCACCGCCACCACCATTGCCGCCATCATCGTCACCATTGCTGTCTTTGCCACCTGTCGCCGCCGTCATCATCTTCATCACCCATCTGAAGCCTCCGCTGCCATTGCCATATTCACTACTCGTCATTGCCACCCATTGCTGCCGCCCACCACCGCCATCATCTTCGTCGCCCTGCTGAAGCCTCCGCCGCCATTGCTATCTTCGCCACCCATTTCGCGCCTGTTTTCGCTGCCTGCCGCCACTAGCTTTGTCATGCTTTTGCCACCATTGCTGCCATTGCCGCCCATTGTCATTGCTGCCTGTCGTCTTCATCATGCCCCCGCAGCCTTTGCCGCCATTGCTGCCCATTGTCATCGCCGCCCGTACTCGTCGTGCCCCCGTAACCTCCGCTGCCGCTGCCAGTTCAAGAAGGTAAAAAGTACCTTTTTTCCTGTCGGCCATCTTGGATCTCACGATATCTTGCGAGATCCAAGATGTCAGCTCCAAAATCTCGTGAGGGCACATGAGGCAGTACTACAGATCCATGATGGTGGCGTCGGGGAAAAAAGTGCATATTCGCACTTTGCAAGCAGCGGTGGAGGCTTCCACCGGGCCCAGAACCCAGTTCGGTCCCGGGGTTTCCGGGATGGATGGTAAGCCTACATATGAAGCCTTGAACCAGGGCTAAGAGTTAAATACCTGTCCAGTGCCCAATCCCTAAGTCCAAGGACTTAAATTCCCAAACTCTAATGCCATCCATAGATAGCAGTGACTATCGCTGGCAACTACATTGTGGCTGCAAACACAGTTGAACAAATGTATTTAGTATGTCAACCCCTCTCCCCTTTTTAGCAACCGAGAATAAAATGTACTTTGAAAAAACAACCTTTTGTCTTACAAATGTTCAGAGAAAACATCCAAATGATCCTTTCAACTCCATTTGTTATCTCTAAGAAAACTTTCTTTTCATATAAAAACAGAAAGAAGAAATACCAAGGAAGGATTTTATCTCATGGTCTCTCCCCCCCCCCCCCAATTTGTTTTCCCATCCATCTCTCTCCAATTACAGATCTGTCCCAGGCTGGTCCCTGGTTTCTCTTTCTGCCAAGGTCTGTGATAAAAGACCCACCAGTAGTCCATCATGAGCTCTCTCTACCCTTTGGACTGTTTAGGCTGCTGAAAACAGTATCTTGGCAGCAGTCTCTGATAGCAGTCAAAATATTATAGTCTTTACTCATACTGTATTAACTGTACTATGAGGAGGAAAGGTACTCAGAAAAGCAGCAGAAAACGTTTCACTGCATTATGTTAGCATCCAGCCTAGAAAGGGGGAAAATGGGATTTCCCTCTCTCTCTCTCTCTCTCTCTCTCTCTCTCTCTCTCTCTCTCTCTCTCTCTCTCTCTCTCTCTCTTTTTGGTGTAGAGCAGTGGTTCCCAAACCTTTTAGCACTGGGACCCACTTTTTAAAATGACACTCTATCGGGACCCACCTAGCTTTGCAAGGAGATTTAGAAAGACCTATTTTATTTATTTATTTACAAGTAATAGTATTGGTATTTATTTATTTATTTACAAAAAAACACCTCGATCCATTTCTCATAGTGAGGCAGCCCTAATGAATAGCCTCAACCTGTGTTTTCGTTGGAGGCTCTGCTCATGACCCACCAGAAATCATGTCACAACCCACCAGTGGGTCCCAACCCACAGTTTTGGAAATGCTGGATTGTATGGCATTACACAATCAAAAATTAGGAGCTCTTGACCAGAAATTGCATGTGCTCATATCTACATACAGCTGCCCAACAAATGACTATGCAATCAGCTGAGACAACATTGCCAGTAAGGAAGGAGAAACTATGAGGAGATGCAGAACTCGATCTACAAATACCTACAAATGGCTAATGGAATCAACCACTGAGTTCTGAGTGAACTAAAAGAGGCTGAGGTTGTTCCTGTAATCGTGGTGTGCATTTGCTTTCAGATTGACGGAGTCCATTCAGTTCAAGCTCCATTCGTTCTGAAATGAACACAACACTGTACAAATAGGTATAAATGGACTTTCATTTAGGAAATCCATTTGTTATTCATTTTCATTTCCCTTCTAAATTAAAAGAAAAAAAAGTGCTATTTAAACGTGATTTTCACCATTGTTTATGCTGGCAGTGGCAGGAACTATGATTCACAGCTGCTTCTTAGCACACAACATTTTGGGTAACTGCCCCAGGATGCAGTAACATTCCAGGGTGGTGTAATTTATTTTTTTAAAAAATCACTACCACAATAATAATTAGCACCCCAAACAAACAAACAGCAGGAATGCTGAAAACAAACAGCATTCGGAACGGAAATATTGTACTCCCTAGCTCTAGCGTCGCTGCAGGGGGCGGAGCTCTAAGTTCTGCCACGATCCGAGCCTCCGTTACATGGGTGAACGAAGCAGCCCTGCCCCCTCACCTTCAGAACCATTCAAAACAGTGAAAACAACGCACAGGGAGTCTCCTGTGCGTTGTTTTCACTGCCTTCAATGGTTCCAAAGGCAAGGGGGCAGGGCCGATTCGTTTTACCCGTGTAACGGAGGCTCGGATCGCGGCGGAACTTAGAGCACCCCCCCCCCCCGCACCGATGCCAGTGCTCCCTAGGGCAGGCTCTGGAAAGAATCAGTTCACACAAAGGGCTTTCATGGCAGACAACGTGATGTGCAGATATTCCCAGAAGGTAGAAACACGGCAGTGGCGTACGCTATATCCTATCCCCTCTCAGGCCCATTTCATCCGACACAGACAGCCTTGATTTGTGCTGCCAAAATGGCAGGCGCAGATCCAAGGATGTCCGTTGCAGGGACTTGGGCTTTACCTGGGGTAAGGGAACAAAAGTTCCCTTACCCCAAGGAGCTGTTCAACCCTGCCTACTCTGCTCAGGATACAGCATTGCCGGTGCCAGCATAGCTGGATTGCTGAGCAGAGCGTAGGATAGGATTGGGCTGCCCGCCAAGTTCTAACCAGTGTCGTGAGAACAGTGTTTCTAGATTGTCTTTATCAAATTTCCTCCCATGTGCATAATGGTTTTCTGAAGCAAAACTATCCTCCAAAGTTTTGTTAAAGTTATCTGGATAAGATTTGTGCGCTAAACCTACTAATAAATAATAAACCAGTATTTATATACTTCCTTTTCTTTGGTCATCGGATTTCTCCTTCGAATTTAATTCAAAGGCGGTTTACATGGGCAGACTTTCTAAACCCAAAGAGGTTTTTATAATGCAATAATGTTGCATTGTATGTTGCCAGGATGGTGTAGTGGTTTGGGAGTCGGACTTAGACCTGGAAGATCCAGGTTCAAATCCCCGCTCAGCCACGAAGCTTCCTGGGTGACCTTGGACCAGTCACTATCTCTCAGCCCCACCTACCTCACAGGGTTGTTGTGAGGACAAAAGGAGGGGAGGAAATATGTACACCACTCTGAGCTCCTTGGAGGAAGGGCAGTATAAAAATGTGAAAAATAAAAAAATAAATAGATGTTCTAATCTTTCATAGAACCCTTCATTCTAGTTGTTTCTTTCACATTCCAGCTCTCTCTCTCTCTCTCTCTCTCTCTCTCTCTCTCTCTCTCTCTCTCTCTCTCTCTCTCTCTCTCTCTCTCTCTCTCTGGCGTTCGCCTCACCACGCTTTAGCTGACAGGGCAACCTTGACTCTCACTCAAGTGCAGCTGCAGTTCCACTCCCTCACAGAGGCTCTGCAAGCTTATCAGCTTGGCATGCCGGCAGCTCTCCGACAGACACAGACACTTCTGGCCGTCATGAACTGCCGTTCTTCAGATCTTCAGGCACATATGAGACGGTTGCTCTACCAACTGAGCCAGACATCCTGCCCAAGATAGGATACTTGCTTACCCTTCCAATGGAAGGCCAAACTAGAAGTGGCATTAATATGCCATTGGGGTGCGCATGTGCGTGTGTGTTCAAGCAAAATTTCAGCCAGAGAGTGGGCTGATGGCAATCAGGATGACTATGACTACAGAGGAGAGTTTTTATAACCTCTACATCATGTTCCCAAGGAAAATACCTCCCTCCTGCCCCACACACAGTGGCACAAATGACAGCTTAGTTCCTGAAGCAAATGTCAGACAGTTTCCTTGGGACCATGGTGTAGGGATAAAGGGTTAAAAAAAAATATCCCCCATGGTCCTGTCTTGATATCTTTCCTCTCAATAGCTGCTATTTCCATTTCAAGGGCTAATGACATGATTTACATCTTGTCTAGTTTGCCCTTTTGTCTCAGGTGAATGAAACCAAAGCTCTCTCTCTCTCTCTCTCTCTCTCTCTCTCTCTCTCTCTCTCTCTCTCTCTCTGTGAGTGTGTTTGTGTGTGGGGTGTTGTTGTGTGGTTTTGTTTTGTTTTTTTGGAAAATGAGCCTTCACAAGGAATATATATTTGTGGAAGCCAGTTTAAAGCTGAAGCACAGCTATCTTGAACAAGCAGGGTTGAGATACTTCCTGCTTGATATTTTCTGAAACATTTGTCTTCTAAACAAAATTCCTTCTCTTTGATTTCCTCATGCTATATGGAAATTTCCTCTCAATCAGCCCACACTATATGAGGGTAGCATCCCTTTAAGAAGACCTGACTGGGAAGAAACAGCTGACCTTGTACAAAGGGAAAGACTGTGGGTGTTGCAGAGAGCAGCAAGAGAGAGCAGGAAGGTTCTCTAAAATGCAGTTTTCTTCTGTAGTTGCAAATAAATTATCCTTAGCGGCAAACCACAGCCCCCTTGCATTCCTTTTAAGATCAAGAACAAAAATGCCTGCACAATGCACATTCAGGCTTAGTATTTCCCAACCCAGCATTTATCTATCTTTGAAATCAAATTCATTCATTCATTGTGGCTGTGCAGCCATGCAGGCCGATGGCTCAGACATTGTCTCAGCCCTCTTGATTCTCCATGTGTTTGATAAAACATTTAAACTTTCAACAGCCGCCTTCGACCCATGCGGGGTCCTGTCTCAGATTGTTTCAGGTCTCTTTGTGTTCTGACTGCCAAAGTCCTTTGTATGGCTTGTTTGCTAGGCTCCTTAAATGATGGTCAACTTGGAAAATTGACGTGAGCGAGCAATTAATGCAATGTTGGTAAATAGGCGTTCAGATGATTTGTTGCATTAAATCTCAAAAAAAAAGAGGGAGTATAGGCTTACGCAACCTGGGAAAGACTTTATTTGAACCACAATTCTGTGCCAGTAGTCCAATTTTTCACCTACAGATAACCTATATCCATCTGAAATGAACCCTTTCTGTGTTGTAATTCTGAGGAATTTTATGGGGTGCACTTAGGGCTGGACTCCCACTCTCCAATGTTCTAGCTCAGCACTCTCATCCCCACCACATTTCTGCTTCTTCTCTGTCCTCATCTTCTTTTTCCAATCCAGGGAGTGGAAGGAAAAGGTGGAGCAGTGGAGGGAAGAATGTGGACAGAAAAGAGTTCCCCTTATCAATCTGCTGCCTAATGCAGTAGCTTCAGTTGTCCTCATGTCTGGGCCGGCCCTGGGTGCAATTTATAATATTTAAAGGAAAGGGGCTGTAGCTCAGTAATGGAGCATGCAAAAGGTCCCACATTCAAATCCTGACATCTTCAGGTAGAATGATATAATTTTAGAGTTTGAAGAAACATCTAATAGTCCAAAACCCCTGCCTTCTGTAGGGCTGGGAAATATATTGCTGCAAACACTTGAGAGCCACTACCAGAGTCAGCACAGGCACTACTAAGCCAAATGCACCAATAGTCAGTAAAAGACAGGTTCATATGTTCACAAGGGCCACTGGCCAGGCCTCTGATCTAGCATTTCTCTGTAAAACAGTTGTGGTAAAAAGCTCTTTTTCTAGGAATAGTCTGCTCTTAGTGGCCCATTAGGGAGCCCCTGATAAGTCCCCAAGGATCCCCACAATTAGAACACAAGTCGAACACCCCTGTTCTGAGTTAACAGAAAGGACTAGATTTGCTGGGTTTGTTTCTT
The DNA here is from genome assembly GCA_026170595.1 of Plestiodon gilberti rubricaudatus. NCBI lineage: Eukaryota > Metazoa > Chordata > Lepidosauria > Squamata > Scincidae > Plestiodon > Plestiodon gilberti. The sequence continues at coordinate 81,621,618 of JANXHW010000004.1, read as the reverse complement.
TGGCATTAAGGTAAAGGTGACCCCTGACAATTAAATCCAGTCGTGTCCGACTCTAGGGTGTGGTGCTCATCCCCATTTCAAAGCCAAAGAGCCAGCGTTGTCCGAAGACGCCTCCGTGGTCATGACTCTCCTTGCCGCAGCGCGTAGCATGCGGCTGGAAAACGGAGCGCTGTTTACCTTCCCGCAAGTGGTACCTATTTATCTACTCGCATTAACATGCTTTGGAACTGCTAGGTTTGGAGGAGCTGGCCAAGCAACGAGAGCTCATCCCACTGCGGATTCGAACTGCCGACTTTTCGATTGACATCTCATGGTTCAGCGGTTTAACCCACTGTGCCACCCGCTGGCATTAGGAGATAGCAAACCACAGTTCGGCTAGTTGGTCTGCTAAACATTTTCACATGTAGGTGTACTTTAACTCAGCTCCTAATGTGCATATAAAATCTCCATTTGCTGGGACAGACATTCAGTTTTTATTCTCTCTGCATTAATAGTATCCATTGCTGAATATGTAAGGCTCAGGACAGCTCAAAGGCATGCTGGAACTACACACTCTGAGAAATAAGTGAGGTGGCCCAGTGTGGTGGTTGCTGTTTAAAAAAACACCACAATAGCACTTTGCCCCTGCCACAGTTCCAAACCTGATTACACTCCCTGCTTTACTTACGCTCCCTGATTACTTTTCTGCAACAAAAGTCTGACATAAAATCTAAATACTATGAGTGGAATTCCTCATATGAAAACAGACTGCCAGAAATATATATATATATATATATATATATATATATATATATATATATATATATATATATATATATATATATATATATATATATATATATATATAAAGGTAAAGGTATCCCCTGACAATTAAGTCCAGTCGTGTCCGACTCTAGGGTGTGGTGCTCATCTCCATTTCAAAGCCGAAGAGCCAGCGTTGTCTGAAGACGCCTCCGTGGTCATGTGGCCGGCATGACTCTCCTTGCCGCAGCGCATAGCATGCAGCTGGAACACGGAGCGCTGTTTACCTTCCCGCAAGCGGTACCTATTTATCTACTCGCATTGACATGCTTTGGAACTGCTAGGTTGGCAGGAGCTGGCCAAGCAACGAGCGCTCACCCCGTCACGGGAATCGAACTGCCGACCTTTCGATCAACAGCTTATGGTTCAGCGGTTTAACCCGCTGCGCCACCCGCTGTCTCTATATATATATATATATATTCTGGTAGAGGAGTCAAGCATGTGAGTCTTATTTCCTGTCTAAAGTGTTACAGTCCAGGCACAGGAATACCACCTCAGTGATAATTAGGCCTGTATTGTTAGTGCCATGCTAACAACCACTCCATGTCACACTTCTGAAGAATAGTGGAACACTATTGGAACACTCCCATGTTGGAAGACTGCAACACATGAAATCACCCTAAAGAATGATTCGGTGTCAGGAGGGGGTTCCGCAGGTTTGAGTTTTCTCCCATGATGCATATGTCTCTGTCCATGTCTCTTCCCCCTGCCCTTGCTGTTAGGCTACATGAACGAGGTAATCTGACAACAGGTTAGTGAGCCAAGTGAATGAAACATAATTGGTTGTCTACTACAGATCTTTATCAATCGAAAATTGTCTGATAAAACAACCTTTTAAATTAGTGTGGTATAAAGGTGGTAATCACACCAAACAGGCAAATATAAAGCAGCTTATTAGCAACAAGCACAACGATAATGCAGCCCATCGATCAGTGGTGATGAACGCCTGATAACCAATTGCACATTTGCCTATTCATGGCTGCACACTGCAAAGAGCAGCAAGTGAACATGCTTAGTCTTTGGATACTTTCCGGCGAGGCCTAAAAACCTTCTTGTTCAAAGAAGACTTCTGAGTCCCTGCCTTTTTAAACATTCTGCTGCTGGTACAGGTGAGGCACTGCTGTTTTTATGATCTGTTTTAATTTTAATAATTTTTAAATCAATTTTTAGATGTTGTTTTTGTTAGTTTTTGTTAACTATCTTTTATTGTTTTGAAACTATTTACCGTCTTTATCAGCGTATAAGACGCACCGGCGTATAAGACGCACCTTCCTTTTGGCCCTGGGTTTCAAGAAAAAAAAAGATTTAAAGCATTTTTGGGCCACTTGGCCACTTACGACTTGGCTGCTTATTTAGCTAATTTACATAAATTGCACAAAAATACCAGGATCTCTTTTAAAACACACAGCAATAAGCCACATGAACAAAATGGACCAGAACATAAATTCCAAGTACAAATACCCCCAGACTCAACTCTTTTCCCCCCAACCCACCCATGCACAGTTTCCAAAGTAAACAACATAAATCCCAAGTACAAAAAACCCCAGACTCAACTCTTTTTCCCTCCAACCCACCCATGCACAGTTTCCAAAGTTAAAAAAAAAAAACATTTACCCCAAGTACAAAAACCCCCAGACTCAACTCTTTTCCCCCACCTCACCCATGCACAGTTTCCAAAGTAAACAACATAAAAGTACAAAAACAAAACCCAGACTCAACTCTTACCCCAACCCACCTATGCACAGTTTCCAAAGCCTCCCCAACTAGGCCCAGTTCAGAAGCTTACCCAAGCTGCATTCATTCACCATCGGAGGAGAGCTGGGAAGACCACACCCTCTGCAGCTCAGCTGAACTGAACTGAGGAGCACAGCGTCCTCTGCTGGCTGCTGAGAAGGTCAACTCATGCACGTGCATAAATTAAACCCGACAAACAGGTGTAGATCAGATAGATTAGTCAGGGAAGAAAGCACAAGGGAGCTCTCTGGCTCCGGAAAAACGCGGTAAGCCCAAAATGATTTAAAACAGGTGGGGGGGAAGGGATTTTTTTTAGTATTGGCGTATAAGACGCACCCTACTATTTTGGGTCACAAATTTAGACAAAAAAGTGTGTCTTATACGCTGATAAATACGGTATGTATGTATTTTTAGGTATTGTATTTTTCCTCTGTTGTAAGCCGCCTTGGGTCCCTTCGGGGAGAAAGGAGGGATAGAAATATTGTAAATAAATAAATAAATAGTCAACTGTGTTCCACGGTCAAGATTACTTGTATAGGATGCTAGCAAAATACCTGTTGCTATGATGGGCACTGAGATTATGAATATTGGACTTTGTACACAAAAAAATGCATTATACCCCCTGTAGGATTCAGGAAGCCTTTGATTTAGACTTTGCAACCCAAACCTGAGGGGTCACCAGCCAGCATCCAGAGTCAGGCAGCCTCTTGAAACTGGTTCTGGTTCCCTCCCTGACTCTTGCTAACCTCAGGGTGGAAACTGATTCCCTATCTCTGTTCTCTGTCCTGGACCATGCCTGTAATGTGTGATCAACCTGCCTTATACACGGTCCCCTCACCCAGTGGTTCCCAAACTGGGAGGCGCAACTCCCAGGGGAGCCGCGGAAACCAGCCAGGGGAGCCGCGGAGTGCCATGGAATCCTCTCGGAAAACAGTGCAATGCAACTTGGCAGGCTTCAACATCATGTAATGGGGAGTCGCGGCCAGTGGTTGCCAATGGTCAAGGGAGCCGCAGGTTGAAAACGTTTAGGAAACACTGCCCTCACCTGTAGCAGTATGGGGTAGGTGAAGAAAACCATGCACCAAGGCCGAACAGGTGTGGAGCAAAAAAATCCTACCTAAGCCTAATGGCGACCAGCTAATCACATAATGCAAATTGAGTGGGTGGGCTGAGGTTTGTTGAAGGCATGAGCCCAAATGAGATACTGAGGGGGGGGTGCCAGCCAATGCCTGCCTCTGGCCTGCCCCTCAACACCAGACATTTGAAGCATGCAGGTAATACAGATGTAACCACAGCAACCTGAATCTTGACATTACTTCTCCTGTCTCTCTCTCACAGAAGGGTTAGAGCGAGGAGAATCTTGTGCGGTGTTCCTTCTCTGATGATCCTGCTCACATGAATACAGTACTCCTCCCATATCTGCTGGGGATATGTTCCAGGCCCCTCCGTGGATACTTGAAATCGTGGATAAGATCGAACCCCCCTTCCATGGTTTCCTGAGGGCCCCCCGCCCTGCCTCCCCTGTGGGCAGGCGTATGCGTGCCCCCAGCTCTGGTTTTTCTTTCAGCAAGCTTTGTTTCTTTCTTAAAACAAACAGAGAAGCACCCTCCATTGCTGGCAAGTAGAACGAGACTAAGGGCTCAGTCCAGCCTAACTCAGGCACAGTTGAGGCCCAATTGTGGCACAATTGTGGCCCAAACTAGGACCGAGTTAGGCTGCAACTGTGCCTGAGTTAGGCTGGAGGCAACAGCATTGGGCCAGGATCGCGGCAAAACTTACCGCAGAGGCAGGCAGGCTCCTGTGGGGAGCTGTCAGTCTTGTGGAAGCGAAGAGCCCCCTCCTCAGCCCGTCTGCATGCACCTACCACAGCTGCTGCAGCGGTCGCAGCAGATGGGCAGCCACAGGCGGGCCTGCAGGCACTGCGCGTTTGACAGTCAGCTGAAGGGCAGAGGTTGTGCCAGTGCCAGCTGCCCCAGGGCACCCTGGGCATCAGCCACCTGCCGCAGGGGGGAGTGCGACTGCCCTCCCTCCTGCAGACTGCGATGCCACCCCCAAGCCACGGTGAGGCTGCACGTGGGAGTCATGGGGGGGTAAGCGGGGGAGAGAAGGGAAGGAGGGGGTGGGAACGGCACGCACAAGGGGGGGGTCTCATGAGGTCTGGAACCGCCTCCGCCAGGACATGCCCGTGCGCTGCCTGAAGCTCTGGGCCTCAAGGGCCGTGGCAATGCCCACAAAGAAGGCATCCCAGCATGCCTTCTGCTCCGTGCCCCGGCCAAGACCGAGAGATGCCGTGGGCTTGTCTGCTGCGAGCGGGAAGGGCTCACCCAGCTCATCACACCCCCAGATGGGGCAACGTCGGCACCTTGCGGCAGGCGCTCTGGCGGCATGGGGGGTGCCAGCGTCCATCATCAGGGAGTGGGAGGGGAGGCAGGCACACTGACAGGGGGTGCTGGGGAGGGGCACGGGTGGGTCAGAAACAGACAGACAACACGGCTGGTGGGAGAGGGATACAGGGAGAGGGGTCTGCAGAGACCGATAGGGGCACAGGGGGCACTTCGCAGATGGAGGCAATGCAGGAACGGGCGCCTCTCATGCAGACGGACCGAGGGCGGACACGGACGCCATTGATGGGCGGAAACGGACGCCGGTGACGGGCGGACAGAGGGCGGAAACGGACGCCGGTGACGGGCGGACACGGACGCCGGTGATGGGCGGACCGAGGGTGGGTGAGAGCCCCAGTTGCTGAAAGGGCTCTTCACGGACGTGGCGGACGTGCGCCACAGTGCCCGTCAGTGTTTGCCTGCCTGACAGGCCCCCCAACTCCCCCCTCCCCTCTGGTCCCAGAGGGTCCGGCAGCCCCCCTGCTGTGTTCTCCCAGGGATGGCTGTGGTGGACCCTGGCTGGGATTCATGCAGAGGCTTGTGTGCTGGGGCCTGCCTGTGTGGGTGTGTGGGGCAGTGCTTGTGCAACATTGGGGACATGTGTTTCCAGGGGCATCTTTATTGTTCTGGAACAGTGGCAGAGATGGCCGGGCGTGGCTGCCAGGGGTAGGCACAGCAGCCTCTAGGACCACAGCAGCAGCATCAGGCGAGCCCCATGGACCTGGAGATGCGGGCTCTTCCCCTGTGGAACCATGGCCTGCTCCATAGAAAGGGGAGGGACAGCAAGTAGGCAGCCAGGGCGGTGGGGCAGCAGCAGCAGCTGAGGTGGGTTGCAGGGCAGGCTCCCAGACCTCTCTGGCAGCATCAAGGCAGGTGACCGTGGGGCAACCAGACTGCAGGCCCAGGGGTGCTCCCCGGATGGTTTGTGGTAGTGGGCATTCCTGGGGGGACGAACAACATGGGGGTGTTCCATGGCAGCTGCTGCGTGGTAGCAATCGCCATTGAAGAGGAGCCAGTGTGCCAGTTGCAAAGGTCTGCAGGGAGAGAAATCAAACACAGCTGAGTGGTGTGAGACACATAGCCTGGTCTGCGCTCCTTCCCTGGGTGTACGGTGAGCATGATCCTGTAAGGGAAAGGGGTCAAAGAGAGAGACAACAACACAACTTGGGGGTCACAACCATGGCAATCCTAGCAATACTGACCTGTCGGTAGACCCTGTGGAGAAAAGAGGGGGGGAACAGCTGGTGTCTACATATGGGTTACAGTTCCACACTCATGGCATTGTGTGCTCACATTAATACAGGCAGCTATGAGACAAGACATTGGTATAGAGGCATATCATGGCAGGCTATGCAGGCAGCTATGAGACAAGACATTGGTATAGAGGCATATCATGGCAGGCTATGCAGGCAGCTATGAGACAAGACATTGGTATAGAGGCATATCATGGCAGGCTATGCAGGCAGCTATGAGACAAGACATTGGTATAGAAGCATGTATCCTACCTATATTTCTCTATGCAAAGAGGCAGACGTCAGACCACATGTCAGCACAAACCCTGCACTTACCTGCTGGTGTTGTTGCCTGTATGGGGGGGGGGAGAGAGGGGCTGGGAGAAAGACATGGGTTAGCAAACACTTGCATGGAGACAGCTGCCCAGGCACAGCAGTAAACAGTTTGGCCACAGGCAGAACAGCCCTCTCTGCCCTAGAGGGGGGCAGAGAGGAGAGAGGAGAAGAGAGAAGTGGGGTGTTAGAAAGGTTTTCAAAGTCCCACTTTGTGGCTGCTGGGGGACAGAACCCCACGCCACGTGCTCAGAGAGAGAGAGAGAGAGTGGAGGGCTGGGGCTGGGCTTTTGTGGGAAAGAGGCTGGGTGGGGCTGGGTGCTGATAGGGTAACTATTTGGGTCCATGTCCAGAGTTAGGCCACACCTGTTCGGTCCTAACTCAGGCCCAACTCGGGCCCAGGGTGTTAGAACTTTTCAGGAGAGGGCTGGTGTGGGTAAGGTAAAATGGCTCCTATGGGTCTCCTCACATTTGGGTCCACCCTTTTTGCTGGCCCAAATTTTGGGCCTGAGTTGGGCTCGAGGGGGCGTGTCAGTGGCTCTCCAGTGTCTGGAACCGGACCAAAATTCGTAACCGCCCCCGTCACACCCCCGACACGCCCCCAACACACCCACTTTTAGGCTGCAATTGTGCCTGAATTGTGCAATTGTGCCTGAATTGTACCGCAGTTGCCTTGGGCTGGACCGGGCTGCAATTCAGTCACAATTGCAGCCCAACTCAGGCACAATTCAGGCACAACTCGGGCCTAAAGCACTTGGGCTGCAATTGTGCCTGAATTGTACCGCAGTTGCCTTGGGCTGGACCGGGCTGTAAGTCCTAGAGAGGCTCTGCAAGGTTTCTGTTAACCTTGCAGAGCCTCTCTAGAACTTAGTCTCATTGTACTTGCCTGCAATAAGCAGCCAGAGGCTGCTTCTACTGTTTGTTTAAGGAAGAAACGAAGCTTACTGGGAAAAAAGTAAAAGCCTGGGGGTGTCCCTGTGATCCGTGGATAACTGAAACCGTGGATAGCGAATCCATGGATATGGGGGCCCACCTGTACAGCATATGAACACTGAATGTTGGAAGTTAGCCCCAGTGATGTTTACCCCAGGCATCACTTCAGTAATGTCTGCCCCAGCTCAATTGCACCATCTTCTTCACATAAATCATTATATGTAGATCGTGTGGTTTGCTCCTCAGTGTTGTGCCTCTAGAAATATGCTATAGATGGAAATGACTCGATCAACTTCCTCCCCAAGAGCTGGAGGAAGCAAAGTACTGTATTGCCTTCTTTAGAAGTTTCCTCTTTTCACATTAATTTCACTTTCTGACAATATATGAGACAAAATCCGGCAACGGTGAGACCGAAAGGAACTGCCTGGTTCACCATTCAAATAAAACAAACAAACAAACCCCCCAATTTGTCAGACTTCAAATGAGCCACAGATTTCTCCACCACTACCCCTTATTGCTGGCATCAAACATGTGTTGGTATCCCTAATTAAATCGTGTGAGATCAAAGAAACAAGGGCTAGCCTGCTGTCTGTCCTGCAGTCTTTCAAAATGATGCTAAAAATATTGCTATACTTTGGAGCAAACACAGGAGGGAAAGGAAAGTGTGATTTTTAATGACTGTTTTCTGTTTATTGGATAGACACTTTTAAAGGAAAATAACACCCCTAACTATCAAGGCAGAGAGGTCGTAGCAAACTCAATGATGATAAGATTGTAATTATTCTGTTTATTTCATGCCATGGCATTTTACCGCTAATTTAATAATGATAACTATGTGCTTTTTTTTTTTTTTTAGAAAGGTGGAACATGAAATGAGGGACATTATGCTATTCAGGGCCTGTGAAGCATGGAAAAAGAGATGCTGTTATTTTCTTATTAGGCTCTGGGATAATTAAAGATAAAGGTGTCACTTGACATTTAAGTCCAGTCACATCCCACTCTAGGGTGTGGTGTTCATCCCCGTTTCGAAGTCAAAGAGCCAGCACTGTCCGAAGACGCTTCCATGGTCATGTGGCCGGAACACAACCAGAGCATAGGATTGTGCTACAAGTGTCTTCAAACTTGCCCAAAGAACCCATGTTATTTCAGATTGAAGAGTGGAGCAAACTCCAAAACTCTCTCCGCAATGGCTATTTTTATTCATAAGAAATTCCAGGCTTCATGCACTAAAAGCTTGGGAGGAAAAACAAAACAAAACCTCTACAATCATTTCTGTGCATAACTGAGATGAAATTAGTCAAGTGAATTTTTAAACTCTTTAGTATAATAGGGACTGTGAAATTGTTCTTTCCATGATCTCTTTAAAACGTCTACAGTAAATGCTTCAAATTGTCTCATGGAACACAATGCGTTTTTTAACTGCTTTTTAAATGTATGAAAATCTAAAGAATTAAAGAGTAATTATGGAAAAATTAAAGTGCCAGTGCAATTAAAATGCATGTAACGCATATGTCTGCAACCCCCTCTTTTTTTGTTCGCTTGCACTTTTGTGTGTGGGCTCCCTAATTTCTATTGTGGGATACTGAGTTGGAGGAGAGCACTTGTGTATATTGTATGGATTTGATCTCTTTTTGAAAAGCAATTACATTAGCATTATTTGCAGAACTGAATTATATTTAACATGAAACACAATTATACTTAACATGAAAAAAAATACAGTTTACTCCAACCTAGCAATCATGCTACCCATTGTTCAATTAAAAAGAGATCAAACTCAATCTCCATTAGATTCAGGAGGATAAAGAGCCACTTTGGATTCTGTTTCCAGATCCTGAGAGCTGAGATTACATTGCCTGGAACTGAAATAAATAATGAGGAATAATAAAGGTCTCCTTCATGGATCATTGCCTTGTCGTGGCGAAGGGGCTTGCGTAACTCAATGAAGCCATGAGCTATGCCGTCCAGGGACACCCAAGACGGACAGGGCGTAGCAGAGAGTTCTGACTAAAAGTGATCCACTGGAGAAGGAAATGGCAACCCACTCCAGTAACCTTGCCAAGAAAATCCCATGAACAGTACCAAAAGGCTAAAAGACATGACGCCGGAAGATGAGCCCCTCAGGTCGAAAGGTGTCCAATATGCTACTGAGGAAGAGCGGAGGACTATTCCAAGTAGACCCAGAAAGAATGAAGCGGTTGGGTCAAAGCCAATAGGATGTCCAGCTGTGGATGTGTCTGAGGGTGAAAGGAAAATCCAATGCTGCAAGGAGCAATACTGCTTAGGAACATGGAATGTGAGGTCTATGAATCAAGGCAAGCTGGATGTGGTCAAAAATGAGATGATGATTGAACATTGACATCTTGGGAATCAGCGAACTAAAATGGACGGGCATGGGCGAATTTAATTCAGGTGACCATCATATCTACTGCTGTGGGCATGAATCCCTTAGAAGAAATGGAGTAGCCCTCATAGTCAATCAAAGAGTGGGAAAGGCAGTACTGGGGTGCAACCTCAAAAACGACAGAATGATTTCAGTTCGAATCCAAGGCAAACCATTCAACATTACAGTAATCCAAGTGTATGCCCCAACCACTGATGCCGAAGAAGATGAAGTTGACCGGTTCTATGAAGACCTACAACACCTTCTAGAACTAGCACCCAAAAAAGATGTCCTTTACATCATAGGAGACTGGAATGCTAAAGTAGGAAATCAAGAAATAAATGGAACAACAGGCAAGTTTGGCCTTGGAGCGCAAAATGAAGCAGGGCAAAGGCTAACGGAGTTCTGTCAAGAGAACACGCTGGTCATAGCAAACACTCTTTTCCAACAACACAAGAGACGACTCTACACATGGACATCACCAGATGGTCAATACCGAAACCAGATAGATTATGTGCTTTGCAACCAAAGATGGAGAAGCTCTATACAATCAGTAAAAACAAGACCTGGAGCTGACTGTGGCTCAGATCATGAACTTCTTATTGCAAAATTCAGGCTTAAACTGAAGAATGTAGGGAACACCACTAGACCAGTCAGATATGACCTAAACCATATCCCTTATGAGTATACAGTGGAGGTGAAGAATAGATTTAGGGCATTAGACCTGGTAGACAGAGTGCCTGAAGAACTATGGACGGAAGTTCATAACATTGTACAGGAGGCAGCAACTAAAACCATCCCAAAGAAAAAGAAATGCAAGAAGGCAAAGTGGCTGTCAGGTGCGGCTTTACAAATAGCTGTGGAAAGAAGGAATGCGAAAAGCAAGGGTGAAAGGGAAAGATATAAACAACTGAATGCAGAGTTCCAGAGAATAGCAAGGAGAGATAAGAAGGCCTTCTTAAATGAACAATGCAAGGAAATCGAGGAAAACAACAGAATGGGGAGGACTAGAGATCTCTTCAAGAAAATTGGAGATATCAAGGGAATGTTTTTTGCAAGGATGGGCATGATAAAGGACAAAAAAGGCAAGGACCTAACAGAAGCAGAAGAGATTAAGAAGAGATGGCAAGAATACACAGAAGAACTATACAAGAAAGATCTTAATGTTCCTGATGACCATGCTGGTGTGGTCACTGACCCAGAGCCGGACATCCTAGAGAGTGAAGTCAAGTGGGCCTTAGGTAGCATTACTAACAACAAAGCTAGTGGAGATGATAATATCCCAGCTGAGCTACTTAAAATCCTAAATGATGATGCTGTGAAAGTGCTGCACTCAATATGCCAACAAATTTGGAAAACTCAGCAGTGGCCAAAGGATTGGAAAAAGTCAGTTTACGTTCCAATTCCAAAGAAGGGCAGTGCCAGAGTGTTCAAACTATCGCACAATTGCACTCATTTCACATGCTAGCAAGGTTATGCTCAAAATTCTACAAGCTAGGATTCAGCAGTACGTGGACCGAGAACTACCGGACGTACAAGTTGGGTTTCGAAGAGGCAGAGGAACTAGAGATCAAATTGCCAACATGCCCTGGATCATGGAGAAAGCACGAGAGTTCCAAAAAAAACACCTACTTCTGCTTCATTGACTACGCAAAAGCCTTTGATTGTGTGGATCACAACAAACTGTGGCAAATTCTTAAAGAGATGGGGGTACCAGACCACCTTTCCTGTCTCCTGAGAAACCTGTATGCGGGTCAAGAAGCAACAGTTCGGACCGACATGGAACAACCGACTGGTTCAAAATTGGGAAGGGAGTACGGCAAGGCTGTATTTTGTCACCCTGCCTATTTAACTTATATACAGAGTACATTATGAGAAATGCAGGGCTGAATGAATCGCAAGCCGGAATCAAGATTGCCGGGAGAAACATCAACAACCTCAGATATGCAGACAATACCACCCTAATGGCAGAAAGTGAAGAAGAACTAAAGAGCCTCTTGATGGGAGTGAAAGAGGAGAGTGCAAAAGTTGGCTTGAAACTCAACATTAATAAAACTAAGATCATGGCATCGGGTCCCATCAATTCCTGGCAAATAGAAGGGGCAGAAATGGAAGCAGTAACAGATTTTACTTTTCTGGGCTCCAAGATCACTGCAGACGGAGACAGCAGCCATGAAATTAAAAGACGCTTACTCCTTGGAAGGAAAGCTATGGCAAATTTAGATAGCATAATAAAAAGCAGAGATATCACCATACCAACAAAAGTTCGTATAGTCAGGGCGATGGTGTTCCCAGTAGCAATGTATGGTTGCGAGAGTTGGACCATAAGGAAGGCTGAGCGCCGAAGAATAGATGCTTTCGAACTGTGGTGCTGGAGAAGACTCCTGAGAGCCCCTTGGACTGCTAGGAGATCAACAGCCCATTCCAACCCAACTCCTCTCCAAGTCAGGTATAAGTGTGGCCTAAGTGCAGCCTAAGTTAGGCAGAAGTTATGCCTGAGGTAGGTCAGAGTTATGCCTGAGTTAGGCAGGCTGCAGTTTCTGTGGCCCAGCACCACCCCAGGATCCAGGCAACACTTACCTCCCAGGCAGGCAGGCTCTTCTCCAGGCTCCGTGCCTGGCTCGGGCATGTGCAGGCCTCTTTCTGCATGTGTCAGCGTCCATCCATGGCAGCTGCCGCAGGGTCTGTCGCAGCCCGGTCGCAAAGGGGCTGACCGCAGGCATGGGGGTTGCGCCAGTCATGTGGTGGGCGCAGGGCAGGTGACAGGTGAGCGAGGTGCCTGAGCCCAGCCGCCACAGGGCACCCTGTCCATCAGCCACCTGCTGCAGGGGAGAGTGGCCGTCCCCTCCCTCCTGCAGAAGGCGATGCCACCCCAAGCCATGTTGAGGCTGCACGCGGGGGTCATGGGGGGTGAGCGGGGGAGGGAAGGGAAGGGAAGGAGGGGGGTGGGAATGTCACACACAAGGGGGGTCTCATGAGGACTGGAACTGCCTCTGACATGACTTGCCCGTGCGCTGCCTGAAGCCCAGGGCCTCCAGGGCCGGAGCAATGCCCACAAATAAGGCATCTGCTCTGTGCCCCGGCCAAGACCGAGAGATGCCTCGGGCTTGTCTGCTGCGAGCGTGAAGGGCTCATGCAGCTCATCACACCCCCTGATTGGGCGACGACGGCGCCTCGCGGCAGGCACTTTGGCAGGATGGGGGGTGGCCAGCAGCCATCATCAGGGAGTGGGAGGGGAGGCAGACAAACAGGCAGGCAGACAGGGGGTGCTGGGGAGGGGCACGGGTGGGTCAGAGACAGACAGACAGACAGACAACAAGGCTGGTGGCAGACAGATTCTGAGATTGGGGTCTGCAGAGACCGATAGCGACACAGGGGGCGCTCCGCAGATGAAGGTGATGCATAAACAGGCGCCTCTTATGCAGACAGACTTTGGGCGGAAGCGGCTGCATTACGGGCGGACCTTCGACGGAAGCGCCTTCATTACGGGCGGACCTTCGACGGAGGCGCCTGCATTACGGGCGGACCTTCGACGGAAGCACCTTCATTACGGGCGGACCTTCGACGGAGGCGCCTGCATTATGGGCGGACGCCCTGGCTGTCACTGTTTGCCTGCCTGAGAAGTCCCCCCACCTCCCCTCTGTGCCATGGGGGTCTGGCAGCGCCCCTGCTGTGTTCTCCCAGGGAAGGCCGTGGCTGTCCCTGGCTGGGACTCCTGTAGGGGCTTCAGTGCTGGGGGCTGTCTGTGTGTGTGGGGCAATGATTGTGTAAACATTGGGCACATATGTTTCACTGGGGCTCTGCCCAAGGGGCATCTTTATTGTTCTGGAACGTTAGCAGAGATGGCCAGGCGAGGCTGCCAGGGGTAGTCACAGCAGCCAATCTGAAAGCAGCAGCAGAAGAAGAACACCTGCCCCATTTACCCAGAGATGCAGGCTCTTCCCCTGTGGAACCACAGCCTGCTCCATAGAAAGGGGAGGGGCAGCAAGTACTACAGCCAGGGAGGTGGAGCAGCAGCAGCAGCAGCAGCTGAGGAGGGTTGCAGGGCTGGCTCCCTGACCTCTGGCAGCATCGAGGCAGACGACAGTGGGGCAACCAGACTGCAGCCCCAGGGGTGCTCCCAGGAAGGTAGGTGGTAGTGGACGTTCCTGGGGAGACAAAAAACAAGGGGGAGTTACATGTCAGCTGGAGTGTGGAAGCAGTCGCCATTGAAGAAATGCCAGTGTGTCGGTTGCAAAAGCCTGCAGGGAGAGAAATAAAACACAGCTGATAGGTGTGACGCACATAGCATGGTCTGAGCTGCTTACTTGGGTGTAAGGAGAGCATGATCCTGTAAGGGGAAAGGGTCAAAGAGAGAGACAACAACACAACTTGGGGGTCACAACTATGGCAAACCTAGCACTACTGACCTGTCAGTAGACCCTGTGGAGAAAAGGAGGGGGGGGAACAGCTAGTGTCTACATAAGGCTAACACTTCCACACTTGTGGCATTGTCTGCTCACATGACTACAGGCAGCAATCGGACACAACAGTGGTACAGAGGCATGTATCCTATATATCATAGCAGGCAAAGCAGGCAGTTATCAGTCAACACATTGGTAAAGAGGCATATCATAGCAGGCTATGCAGGCAGACATGAGAGGGCACATTGGTAAAGAGGCATATCATAGCAGGCAGTTATCAGACAACACATTGGTAAAGAGGCATGTATCATATATTTCTATATGCAAAGAGGCAGAAGTCAGACCACATGTCAGCACAAATCCTGCTCTTACCTGCACTTACCTGCTGGTGTTGTTGCCTTTGGGGGGGGGAAGAGGCTGGGAGAAAGACATGGGTTAGCAAATAGTAGCATGGAGGCAGCTGTCCAGGCACAGCTGTAAACAGTTTGGCCACAGCCAGAACAGCCCTCTCTGCCCTTGAGGGGGGCAGAGAGGAGAAGAGAAAAGTGGGGTGTTTGTGAATTTTGCCCTCCACCGACAAAGTCCCACTTTGTGGCTGTGGGTGACAGACCCCCACGCCACGTGCTTAGAGAGAGAGAGAGAGACTGGAGGTCTGGGGCTGGGCTTTTGTGGGAAAGAGGCTGGGTGGGGCTGGGTGCTGATAGGCTCCCTATCTTTGGCATAACTCTGTCGGTTTCCAGACCTTGCTGACACAACTCCGACATAACTCTGACCTAACTCAGGAGTAGGGTGTTAGAAATTTTCAGGAGAGGGCTGGAGTGGGTAAGGTAAAATGGCTCCTATGGGTCTCCTCGAATTTATGTCAACCCTTTTGGTCGACATAAAATTTGTGTCAGCTTCTATGTTGGAGGGGCGTGTCTGTGCTCACCAGGGTCTGGAATCCAACGTTAGTTGGTTGCCGCCCCCGTTACACCCACGTTACACCCCTGACACGCCCACTTTTACGCTGACTTTATGCTGGAATAGCTCTTAGGGAGAACTTACGGCAGGACATCACAACTTCAACATAAAATTGACAGAAACTCGACATAAACTACGCAATCCCGACATAACTTCGCCGTAAACGCCTTATGTTGACTTATGTGGACTTTATGTCTGACTTGTGCTGCTTAGCCCTTGCGTTGGAATGGGCTGTCAGTTATTCAACCTTGGTTCCATGTTGCAGCCATAAACATCTAGAGTATCTGTTCCATAGGTTGATTGTTACTCTAACCTTGGATTTCTCTACACCTATTAAAACCTAGGTAAAGATGCTTTGCAATTGTATGTGTTATTTCTTGGTCTCCCCTAGTCAAAAAAATCTTAATAAGTCCAAGTTTGATCTTAGCTTAGATACATGGAACAAGAGTAAATATTGACGGGGTAGATCATTATTTAAACTGAAGTTAAAAAAAAAAAACATATGCAGAAGAATCTCAACAGTGTTGTTCTCACATGGGTACACTCTTCCTCCCCCATCCTTGCCTGAATATCTGCCCCATAATAGGTTGGAGGGAAAGGAAATAGCAAATGAACATGCTTTCTGTTCCTGTGGATTTATTAGGTATTGCAAGTAGTTATTCTTTTGTGCCTGTCTTCTAAGTGCCAAATACCCAACCACACAGGAGGAGGCTTGCTGGGTCTCTGATTTGCTCCTTTGAATAACATTCCAAAACGAAACACCCAGCTTCGGAGTCATCTGGAGAGTGCCCTAAATGTAGTGAGGCACCTCCGAAGGAGGCATACCCAGAAGTGCAGGGGATGGGTGGGCTTTTCTCCTCCTTGTGGGAAAAGACTTTAAAGCAGGGGTTCTCAACCTGTGGTACAAGTACCCCTAGGGGTACGTGGACCAATGGCAGGGGGTATGCCAGAGTCTGCCCCTTATTAGCATCAATCAGTAGTTAATTACTTGTTAATTAGAACTTAAATGCAATCCCCCGTCTGTCTGTCTGTCTGTCTGACTCTCTCTCTCTCTCTCTCACACACACACACACACACACACACACACACACACACACACACACACACACACACACACAGAGTTAATGTAAGACATTTTTTCACATTTAAAATTGTTTTAGTACTTTTTATTTAATGATTAATTAGCTAATTAATTGATTGATTAATCCAAATAATTAGCAATTAATTAGCAGGGGGTACTTCAGAAAATTGGACCGTGATAGGGGGTACCTGGGCCTCCAAAGGTTGAGAACCTTTGCTTTAAAGGCCATCCGTTTTAAGTGTCAGAGTGAACTATGCCTCCAATTTTAATTCCAAACGAAAGCGTGCCTGGACTGTCAAAGGTTTGGGAAAGGCTGATGCCTGCTAAAAAGAAAAAGGATAAAAAGTAACCAGCTAGTCCCAAGAACAAATGGGTATGGACCAATTGTTTGGTTACTCTTGAGCTGCACATCCATTAGGCAATTCTGCCATCTTTGACGAGCCAAGGCTGTGCAAGGGATTGCTTGTCACGGTTGTGGGCTGAGGACGCAGATGAAAGATGCCAGTCCCAGGCAACCCCCTTCGCATTACAGAGACTTTAATAAGTTTACAGCTTCAACAATCCAAACGCGGCCTGATGTGAGTCTAAGACAAACAACCACAGAAGATTGCTCATGGATGGCTGTGTGGGAGAGGCGTTTTTTTGTAAATCACGGTTGGCAGATGTGTGCGCTTGTTTGTTGGGGTTTTTAGAACGGTGGTTGCACAGCCCTGATATATATCGCCACAGAGTGTTTCGCTTGAAAAGTCTTGGACAAACTAGAGTCTGTTTCCCTCAGACGTGAGGGAAACTTTAATAGGTAAAGGGGGGTGTCTCTTATTATCTAGAACTGCAGGCTTTAGAGATGAAAGCTGCAGCTCCAGACGGTTTCAGTTTGAGGTGGGCTGCTGTAGAGGTTTTTCTATCATGTCACTACTACTAACCCATTCGACTAACTGCAGATTTGTTTCAATCATGGCATGGGATGCGGAAAGAGGTAAGACTGCTTCATATCTACGTTGGCCTAACTTTGAAGAGTGTTCTGAGCAGTATTTAGGGTTTATTTTAATAGTACTGTGCCAGAGCTAGGCAAGTACTGAATACTAGATTCCTCCACTGCGATACATAGGGGCAATTCTTTCATTAGTCAATCAGGAGGAAATGCAATTTCTTGTCTATCTACAGTATCTCTGTGACATAGTTTGATTAAACTCGGTGTGACTCTCTGTGACACAATTTCATTAAAAGCTCTGGCACTTCTTCGGCCCCTTCTAAATCCAGCACAAGCTCCTTCTCCTTAACTTAAGAATTCTCCGCACCCTACCATCTCTCTTGATATCCTGATATCACCCACTGTCCATGCCCTTTCTCTTCAAACACTATCACCATCTTACCCAAAGTTCTTCCCAACTCTCCTCAATGACCCCACCCATTCTTCTTGGTTGTCCCATATGCATGGAACTCCATCCATATACATGGCAATCTTGCCCCCCTCCACCGACAAAAAAAAGCCACTTATATTGCAGTTGTGTGCTTTGTTGGGTTCTTTTCCTGCTCTAGAACAGCAGTACTAATAGCTTCAGTGCAGCGTGAGCTTCACATCTACCAATGAAACAAAGATCTCTGCATGACGGAATTGGGAATTTAGATACAAATGTGTTAGGAGAGATTCACCCTTGAGAATGTCAGACACAAACAGGACTCTAGTAGTCCTGGAACACCACTCCTCCAGTTCTTTTGGAAGAGGAGCAGTGATACAATCAAGGCAAGTATTCCAGTTCCCCCTCCACTCTGCCTCCCTGCCTTTTGTAAAGGCAAATCCTGGTGCCAGGATGCAAGAAAGAAATGAGGAGACAGCAGTAGAGACTAGAGTGGTGGGGGTCTCTCCCTCATTTCCTTCTTCCTTCCCATGCATGCCTTTTCAAAAGGCAAAGAGTGCGGGAAAGAGAAAGAGCTGACCAGACAAAGCAGCAACGGCTGCAATTTCAGGAAATTCAACCTCCTTCTTGCCGGCATAAAAATAGGCATGATTTCACCCTTAATCAAAGCTCTGATTAGACTCTAATTAGAGCTTTGATCGAGGGTGCAATCCTGCCTATTTGTATACCTGCAGAGCGTATGCTCCGCTGGCCTTAGGTGTTGCGAAAGTGCCGTAAGGCACTTTTGCGGCACCCGGAGAGTAAGCGGCGCCAGTGTAGAGGCCAACACTGCTTACTATGCTGTCCCTCGGACTCCACACTGCCGGACACAGGTAAGCCCTGTGCCATGTGGCGGCAGGGCATGGGGAGGGTGGACTGGCGTGACGGGGAGCAGCCATTGGCCAGCCAGGCCTGGGAGGGTGCAGGGAAATATCAGTGCTGGGCTGCACGGATATCCCAAGCCCCTTCCCGGGCCGGGCTGGCCTTACACGGCCTCCTCAGTTGTGCACCAGCTAAAGTGCTGGTGCACATCTGAGGAGGCCCAGTGGGGCCTCTGGGGCTTACACCGGAGGAAGGGGACGAATGTCCCTTTCCCCCAAGGTGAGCCCCGGCCACGCCAGCCACATTCTGCGTAGGATGCAGTGGCAGACCACTGCAGCCAGCTGCCGTATCTTAGGCAAGATCGGGCTGTAAGTATTTCATTCTGAGATGTGCCCCTAGCTAGGCTATATGGAGCATTGCTTTACTATGGGGGTCTGGCTATGGGGTGTCATAAAGAGCTCTTATGCTTCAAAATGTTCCATTACACTGATGGATATTCAAGTTCACACTGACAGTTGCTCAAGTAGAAAAAGAAACGCATTAATAAAACAGAGTGTATCATTTTCACCCTCCCCCTATTTCTCTATCTGTGATTTATTTGCATGCCAAAGGCATGGAGTACTGTGTGGCATAATGCACCTAAACTCCGAGGTGCTTTTAAGGTTCCTGCAAAGCCCCGATGGTTATTTATTTGCAATTGCATGGCAGCTTAGAGTGACCATATTCTGAAAATGACCTTTAATAACTAGGTACCATTTCCTTTGTAATCTAGGTAGAGTCGTAAACACCAGGGTTAATATGTTTTTGTTCTTTCCCTAAGATTTCAAGCTCTATGTTTTAATGGGACCATCTATTGCAACCTAAAGTTCCTTTTCACATTTTCATCAGGATAAGGTTAAATGGAGATAAGTACAGTACATCCACAGCTCATTGAGGCTGCAGCCTCTCTCTGGTACTGGAGTGACTCTGCCTAACTCGGCTGACCACTGGCTTTCCTCAACAGAAAAGATTTCCAGTTCAAACTTAAGATGTGCCTGGACAATTTTCTTTGTCACTCCGGGTTTTGCCCTGGCTTGTTCTCTGCTCCTGGTTGGTTACTAATTACTAAGCTCAGGGGCACAGAGACCACTAAGGGGGTGTCACCCCGTCACTTCATTTTTTCTTGCTGCTCTTGCTTGGGAGCCGAAGCCGCGCAGGTCACTTCCAATTCACACGCCTTTGGCTCACAGGGTGCAGGTGAGCTGCCAAACAAGCCATTTTCGGCTGCTCCACGTCTCCAAACTTTGAACAAAAAGGTTGAAAATGGCTGCTTACTGCCTAGGGGTGCTGCGTAGCACAGACCACCCCATGGTGTCAACCCCCCCAAAAGTGGTGTCACCCAGTGCACCCTGCAATTATTGTACCCCCCCAAACAACACCAGTGCTTAGACCTCAGCACTGGACAGCACTTCAGGGCAACTTGCAATGTTCTACCATCACTTCACTTCTGTTAAATTTGAAAAACAGTCATTTGAATTCAGCCTCCTTCCCATCTAAAACAACTTTAACATCTCTGCACCTAAACTCCCAGTTTGGACACATCTATTGACATGATGAAGATTTAAACAAACAGGCAGTGTGAGGCCTAGTGCTTTCTGCTACTCCCGAATCCATCCATGTCATATCTGGAGTTGCCTTCAGCCCCTATTTATTTTAAATCTTCATTTTGATTCCTGCAAGGTAGATGTTGTGTAAATCTTCATTGTCATAACCTGTCATCTACCTACTGTGTCATACCAAACACGTTTAAATCTTTCTTTAAAAGTGAGAAGTGAATTTAGGATTCTTACACGTGCTTCTGGAATTATTCATCTAGTACTTCTTGTCCAATTAAGTTGGGAAGCACTCTTTCTACAAAATTATTCACTTTTTTTCTTATTCAACAAGCTCCCACTGTCATTCAAAATCACTACGTACTGTACAGGCATTTATCAGTCTGTCAGGGATCTCTGAGAAGACGGAAGGGAGTGATTTTTTTTTTCATTTTTTCATTTTATTTTTTTTACTTTCTACTCCTCGCAGTCGGGAGGTGGAAGAATGCCGCATGTTCTAGGGATGAGGCCTGTTCCCATAGCAGGAGAAAGCAACTCTGAGAAGCGACTCTGATTCAGCTTGAATTCTTTCTCCTACTTCAGCTTAACGGGGTTATGTATCAGTCAGAGTTATTTATACTAATGGATTTTGTGGTGAACCATAATCTTCTTTCCTTCTCTTTTCCTTTTCAATTGCGCCTTTTCTCAAACATCACCTCTCACTTTGGGCACTGGTGGCAAAGAGGCATGTGTTTCTGGAAAAGAACAGATACTCAATTATTATAGTTGTCGACCCATTAAAGTCCTAAACCTTCTATTATGAAAATGGTTGTGATTTTCAGCCATTGTTTCTCCTCTCCAGGTCCACCTGTCTGATGTTGAGCAGGACACTCTGCGTTTTTGAGAGAGAGATTACAGAAGTATGACTCATGTTATTTTGCAGAGAAACGTTCATAATAATACATTTTAACCCCCACCCCTTCCATCTTCTGTGATAGCTGAGATCAAGTCAAGCTGAAGTGCTTGAATGGTTAGTTAATTAGTATCATTCTGATGATGTGTGTGCATGGCAACTAGCGGCATAAAATGCAATTTAAGCCAGCATGCCAAGAAGCAATCGGTGGCAGCGTTCCAGAAATCATTATGTTCAATGAATAGCTGTTAAAAAGGTTTACTCAAGGATGCACATCTCTCCCCATTTTTTCTTTCTCTGTTAGCAACTGAATTCTGCCTAATGTATTAGTGAAACAGACAACAAAAGATAATATAAAAGGAACCCAGAAAGATGTCTACTACCAATCCCAAAGACGTTGCTCAGGAATCTCATTCTTTTCTTTTTTTTTTGCCCGTTAAGTTTAGACACAGAGCAACCCACAGCATGATCCACAACCCAACTAAGGGAAAATTGTTGCATTTGAGCTTATTTAGGGTACATAGGTAAGAACAGACTATGATTCAGCCTTAAATAGGAAGAGGGCAGGAGGTGTGATCTGGAGGTTGAGCTGTCGCCTTGCCTGATAAAGCTAAGCAGGATCAGTTGCTTGGATGGGAGACTGATGCCGCTGTCTGTGCGGAGGAGTGGAGTGTGGAGGAGTCAGCTGGCAAACACCCCCCCCCCCCCAGATAACATCCTTGAGAAGCCGGTCTGAAGCTTGGTTTGCAGCTTCCTGTGTGAGTATGGGAAATGGAAGAGCCGGCAGCCAGGATGACAACTGCACTATGAAGGGAAACACTTGGAGAAATGGAGGTTGTATGAGACTGTCTCATGGAATAATTTGTAAAATATCTCACTGAAAAATGGATTTATGTTCAGCCTGCCTATATAATCCGCCTTGAATCTATTGAGAAAGGCGGTATATAAATATCGTAATAATAAATAAATATCATAGAAAAGCAACTTGCTTCTCGAATGGTACGCAAGACCACTACACTGTATTGTTCAGAATGAAGCTTCACATGTGCAATGAAATGTGCATTGAAAGAATAGAAAAAAACCTCATTCCTCTTCAGCCATCTTGACTTTAGTAGTAAAGGCTTGTTAAAGTGTGTTAGGCAGTAATTATTCTTACAGTCCAAACCTATTCAGAGCCTATGGCAGCAGATCTCATGATCCACTGCCGTTAAGTCCTGGCTTGGTGCTCCAAATCCATGCCACTGTTGTGTGCTTTGAGGCCACCAGCACAAATGGTTGTAGACCCCACACACTTGCCACTGGCTCATCCAGCTCACACCAGAGCAGGTACATTGGCTGCGAGGTCACTTTGAGGGAGGATCGGAGTGGGCAAGTGGGCTGAACCAGTGGCAATTTGGGGCAGGAAGGGGAGGATCTTGTTGTTGACCCCTTCAGGGGCAACCTGCCAGTGGCAACCCGCACCATGGTCAGCCCAAGGAAATACTCCTTGCCATAGAAGTTGTTAAAAGTCCAGGAAGGGGGTAGGGCTTCCTCACTGGTATATTGCTGTGGCTGCTGTCACTGCTATGTCCCATCCCCCTCTCTCTGGCCTCCAGGAAAGTTGGAAAGAGCTGGGGAGGGGATCTGGCACTACTCTGCAGGCATTACATTTTGCATGATTACCGGTATATAAAACACAATTGCTGCATAATATCTGAGGATGTCCCCTTGGCACCTGCTGGTCCAGTGTTGTGGGATTCTTTTCAGCTTGTACAGCCTGAGGATGTGGACAGGCTCCTTTGGAGTGTGAGGCCGACTGCCTGCCTGCTTGACCCTTGCCCTGCTTGGCTAATCAGATCTGCCCACGAGGGGCTGGCCGTGTGGACGAGGAGAGTGGTCAACTCTTCTCTGGTGAAGGGGGTGTTGCCGCTCGCTTTGAGGCGGGCAGTGGTTTGACCCCTTCTGAAGAAGCCCTCCCTTGATTCCACAATAATGGACAACTACCGGCCAGTCTCAAACCTCCTATTTTTGGGCAAAGTAATTGAGAGGGTGGTGGCATCTCAACTCCAGAGGGTCCTGGATGAAGCGGATTATCCAGATCCCTTTCAATCTGGTTTCAGAACAGGCTTTGGGATGGAAACGGCCTTGGTCGCCTTGGTGGATGACCTACACCGAGGACTGGACAGGGGGAGTGCGTCCCTGTTGGTTCTGCTGGACTTCTCAGCGGCTTTCGACACCATCGACCATGGTGTCCTTCTGGGCCGACTGGCCGAGTTGGGGGTCAGGGGCACCGTTCTGCGGTGGTTCCACTCCTACTTGGCAGATAGGTCCCAGATGGTGGTGCTGGGGGACGCCTGTTCGGCATCCTGGCCCTTGAGGTGTGGGGTGCCACAGGGTTCCATCTTGTCCCCCATGCTATTTAACATCTACATGAAACCACTGGGAGAGGTCATCTGGGGATTTGGAGTGGGGTGCTATCAATATGCTGATGACACCCAGCTCTATCTCTCCTTTCCACCTGATTCCAGGGTGGCTGTTTAGGTTCTGGAGCACTGCCTGGAGGCGGTTGGGACCTGGATGAGAGCTAATAAGCTGAAATTAAACCCGGACAAGACAGTAGTTCTCCTGGTCCGGAAATCCACAATGCAGGTAATAGAGTATCGTCCTGCTCTGAAGGGGGTTGCACTCCCTCTGAAGGAGCAGGTCTGCAGCTTGGGTGTCTGCCTGGATCCGCAGCTGCTGCTGGATTCCCAGGTGGCGGCTGTGGCCAGGGGGGCCTTAGCCCAGCTTCGGCTGGTGCGCCAGCTGCGACCGTACTTGGATCGTGCAGACCTGACCACGGTGATGCATGCCACTGTGACATCGCGACTAGATTATTGTAACGCGCTCTACGTGGGGTTGCCCTTGAAGACCGTTTGGAAACTGCAATTAGTACAGAATGCGGTGGCCCGTGTAGTCACTGGAGGTAGGTGGTTCGACTCTGTTGTGCCACTCCTCCGACAGCTGCACTGGCTGCCAATTCATTTCCGGGCCCAATTCAAAGTGCTGGTTTTGACCTTTAAAGCCCTATACGGCTTGGGGCCAGGATATTTGAGAGACCGCCTACTTCTATATAGTCTGTCTCATCTCCTTAGGTCATCAGAGAAGGCCCTTTTGCAGGTACCGCCGCCCAAGGAGGTGCGACGGGCAGCGGCCAGAAATAGGGCCTTCTCAGTAGTGGCACCAACCTTATGGAACTCCCTTTTGAGTTACAAACTGCTCCCTCCTTGGACACTTTCCGGTGAGACCTAAAAACCTTCCTGTTCAAGGAAGCCTTCTGAGCCCTGCCTTTTTTTAACATCTTGCTGGTACAGGTGGGACGCTGCTGCTTTTTACGCTCTTGTTTTAATTGTAATAATGATCTTTTTAAATTAATTTTTAGATGTTTTATTAATTTTGTCAACTGCTTTTTACTGTTTTAAAATGTGACTTTTGTATTGTATTTGTTGTATTGTATTTCCTTTTTTGTTATAAGCCACCTTGGGTCCCTTCGGGGAAAAAGGCGGGGTAAAAATACTGTACATAAAATAAATAAATAAATAATATTTGTTGCCATCTTACCTATCATTTCACCACTATGTTTTTTTTCTGCTGCTGTGTATCATTTCAATTTTCAGGTCTCACAGCACACGCAAACATTTAGTACTGCATGGGGCTGGGCTTTTTTTTTAAAAAAAAAATAAGTCTTGCCACTTTGTTCTGCTAGCTCACTTGGCAGAATTCCTTCTTTTCAGTCTAACACTATTCATAGGTCAATCAGCCCTTTTGAGCTGATGAGAGCAAATCTTGCAGACTGTGTTGCAAACATTATTTTTACCTGAAGTGGTTATTTGCTCAGGGAGCGAACCAGAGATCTTCATGCCAAAGGGCAAGTGTAGTTGCTCCTGTAGCTAAAGAGGCAGTTGATAGGAGCATGTAACCCTGAACTCCGGTGTACTACTGAAGAAGAAAACATTGAACTGTTTCTGTACTGAAGGCAAGATGCTTGTTTGGAGGAGAAATTACATTAAGATATCTTTGCTACAACATCCTTTTTGTTTGTTTGGCTGGCACTTTATCACTGTGTGCTAATAAATCTTTATTTGAGGAATGTATGTATTGCCCAGTAAATAAGCTCAAAGTAATAAAGTATCAGTTCCAAGGAATTAGTTCCAAATCACAGGGTTCTTTAATGAACATTTCACCCCTCTTGGAAAACTTGCTCTTTGTTGGTGATTTTTCTCCACACATGCATGTGCACACACAAACACACATGAGCACGAGCACGAACACGCAATCACACATACACTGCTGAACATGTTCCCACTCTGAATTAACTTGCCCTTGCCCACTTGCCCACAAAGCCATATCTGATTAGCTACATAGCATTCTGATGTTAACCTGTTCTCTCTGATCCCTGATTGGCTTGGATCAACCATGTGACTAATTCAGGAAAGAGAAAACTCGACAGCAAAGCAACAACAGTATTGGAAATAACGGGATTAAACAGGTTTTTAAAAGATCAACAGCACAATCCTCACTAAGTTCAGAAAGGCAGTCACAAACGTGCCGTAAAGCACGCTTGCGATGACTCGGATTTAAGCGGCACCGACACTGAGACTGGCACTGCTCACACCTCCAGCAGACCAATTCTGTGCCGGACGACCCAGGTAAGGCCTAGGCCGCTCTGTGCACGGACGGGGATGGGAGGGCCAGGCTGGCGAGGGAAGGGGACCATTGGACGGCCTGGGCTGGGAGGGGGTGGGGATATCGGCGGCAGCTCCGCTGATATCATCTGCCCATTCCCAGGCTGGGTCGGCCTTACTCCACTACCCCGAATGTATGCCAGGCCTGGACCTGGTGTACATCTGAGGAGGCCCATAGGGTCCCCACCGGCTTGTACCCAGGGATGGGGACAAATGTCCCCTTCTCCCACGGTTCTCCTGGTCATGTCAACCACTAGATAATTGAAGCTAATTAGTTCAGCAGTCCTGTGCATCTAGGGAATGGTGAAAGTTTGTTCCGCTGGCACTAGGTGTCACAAACGCGCCATATGGCAAGTTTGCGACACCCGGAGAGTAAGTGGCGCTGAGGCGCCAAGTTTTTGACATGGTGCCGAGTTCCTGACATTCCCACTTCTGGAAATCAGGTGGGCTTCACAGTCCCATGAACTGATGCAAAACTGCATCCTTTGTTTACTGATCAGTCAGAGAAGATGCTCAAACAATAAACAACAGATACTAGCTACTGCATCTGGATGATGATGCAGCTTCCATGGAATGCTGAAGCATCACAGAAACCTTTGGGGTAAAAAAACCGACCCAAACAGGTGACAAATAGACAAAAAAAAAGGGCAAATCAGAGATTTTTCACCACAAGGTTGAAATCCTTTTTATTTCAGGAAGCTTGAGGTCTTCTCGATGTCTGAACGTGTGTTCCTGCCTTTTTGTTTGAACGCTGTTTTGGTTTTCTGTGGCTGTGTCTGTATAGTATTTTGATACTTTTTGACTGCTTCTATTTTTATTGTAATGACATGTTGAGCCCGCTGTGGTCTCTTGTGAGCCTCCCTGAGTGCCCCAGATTGGGAAAGAAAAGCAGGATCAAAGTTCTTTAAAATAAATATATAAGTGATGCTGTTGTTTCGGTTTTAATTTCATCTTAGACACTAGCCGGCCTGATGGGAATCTCAATAAAGTCAACTGCTGCTTACTTTATAGTAAAGCACTTTGTAGTCAATCAAACAAACATAAGTGTGTCTTACAGCCCGGTCCAGCCCAAGGCAACTGCGGTACAATTCAGGCACAATTGCAGCCCAAGTGCTTTAGGCCCGAGTTGTGCCTGAATTGTGCCTGAGTTGGGCTGCAATTGTGACTGAATTGGGTTCCGGCACAATTCAGGCACAACTGTATGCAATTCAGGCACAACTGCAGCCTAAAAGTGGGCGTGTCAGGGGCGTGTCGCGGGTGTGACAGGGGCGGTTACGAATTTTGGTCCGGTTCCAGACGCTGGAGAGCCCCTGACACGCCCCCTCGAGCCCAACTCAGGCCCAAAATTTGGGTCAACAAAAAGGGTGGACCCAAATGTGAGGAGACCCATAGGAGCCATTTTACCTTACCCACACCAGCCCTCTCCTGAAAAGTTCTAACACCCTGGGCCCGAGTTGTGCCTGAGTTAGGACGGAACAGTTGTGGCCTAACTCTGGAACCGGACCAAATAGTTACCCTATCAGCACCCAGCCCCACCCAGCCTCTTTCCCACAAAAGCCCAGCCCCAGCCCTCCACTCTCTCTCTCTCTCTCTCTCTCTCTCTCTCTCTGAGCACGTGGCGTGGGGTTCTGTCCCCCAGCAGCCACAAAGTGGGACTTTGAAAACTTTTCTAACACCCCACTTCTCTCTTCTCCTCTCTCCTCTCTGCCCCCCTCTAGGGCAGAGAGGGCTGTTCTGCCTGTGGCCAAACTGTGTACTCCTGTGCCTGGGCAGCTCTCTCCATGCAAGTGTTTGCTAACCCATGTCTTTCTCCCAGCCCCTCTCCCCCCCCCACAGGCAACAACACCAGCAGGTAAGTGCAGGGTTCATGCTGACATGTGGTCTGACATCTGCCTCTTTGCATAGAGAAATATAGGTAGGATACATGCCTCTATACCAATGTCTTGTCTCATAGCTGCCTGCAATGCCTGCCATGATATGCCTCTTTACCAATGTCTTGTCTCATAGCTGCCTGCAATGCCTGCCATGATATGCCTCTATACCAATGTCTTGTCTCATAGCTGCCTGCAATGCCTGCCATGATATGCCTCTATACCAATGTCTTGTCTCATAGCTGCCTGCAATGCCTGCCATGATATGCCTCTATACCAATGTCTTGTCTCATAGCTGCCTGCAATGCCTGCCATGATATGCCTCTATACCAATGTCTTGTCTCATAGCTGCCTGTATTAATGTGAGCACACAATGCCATGAGTGTGGAACTGTAACCCATATGTAGACACCAGCTGTTCCCCCCCCCTCTTTTCTCCACAGGGTCTACTGACAGGTCAGTATTGCTAGGATTGCCATGGTTGTGACCCCCAAGTTGTGTTGTTGTCTCTCTCTTTGACCCCTTTCCCTTACAGGATCATGCTCACCTTACACCCAGGGAAGGAGCGCAGACCAGGCTATGTGTGTCACACCACTCAGCTGTGTTTGATTTCTCTCCCTGCAGGCCTTTGCAACCGGCACACTGGCATTTCTTCAATGGGGATTGCTACCACACAGCAGCTGCCATGGAACACCCCTGTGATTTATGTCTCCCCAGGAATGTCCACCACCACCTACCTTCTGGGGAGCACCCCTTGGCCCGCAGTCTGGTTGCCCCATGGTCGTCTGCCTCGATGCTGCCAGAGGTCTGGGAGCCTGCCCTGCAACCCTCCTCAGCTGCTGCTGCTGCTGCTACATTCTGAGTGGCTGCTGTGCCTACCCCTTGCAGCCTCGCCTGGCCATCCCTGCCAATGTTCCAGAACAATAAAGATGCCCCTTGGGCAAAGGCCCCTTGAACACCATGACCCCAATGTTACACAAGCACTGCCCCACACACAGAGAGACAGCGCCCACCACACAAGGCCCTGCATGAATCCCAGCCATGGCCTGCCACAGCAAGCCCAGGGAGAACACAGCAGGGGGGCTGCCAGACCCTCAGGGCTCAGAGGGGAGGGGGGAGTTGGGGGGCCTCTCAGGCAGGCAAACAGTGACAGGTGACATGGCGCACGTCCCCCACGTCCGTGAAGAGCCCTTTCAGCAACCGGGGCTCTCACCCACCCTCGGTCCGCCCGTCAACGGCGTCCGTGTCCGCCCGTCAACGGTGTCCGTTTCCGCCCTCAGTCCGCCCGTTAACGGCGTCCGTTTCCGTCTTCAGTCCGCCCGTCAACGGCGTCCGTTTCCGCCCTCGGTCTGTCTGCATGAGAGGCGCCCGTTCCTGCATTGCCTCCATCTGCGAAGTGACCCCTGTGTCCCTATTGGTCTCTGCAGACCCCTCTCCCTGTATTCCTCTCCCACCAGCCTTGTTGTCTGTCTGTTTCTGACCCACCCGTGTCCCTCCCCAGCACCCCCTGTCCGCCTGCCTGTGTGCCTGCCTCCCCTCCCACTCCCTGATGATGGACGCTGGCACCCCCCACCCCGCCAGAGCGCCTGCCGCGAGGCGCCTACGTTGCCCCATCTGGGGAGTGATGAGCTGCGTGAGCCCTTCCCGCTCACAGCAGACAAGCCCAAGGCATCTCTCGGTCTTGGCCGGGGTACGGGGCAGCAGGCATACCGGGATGCCTTCTTTGTGGGCATAGCCACGGCCCTGGTGGCCCAGGGCTTCAGGCAGCGCACGGGCATGTCATGGCGGAAGCGGTTCCAGACCTCATGAGACCCCCCTTGTGCGTGCCGTTCCCACCCCCTCCTTCCCTTCTCTCCCCCGCTCACCCCCCCATGACTCCCACGTGCAGCCTCACCGTGGCTTGGGAGTGGCATCACAGTCTGCAGGAGGGAGGGCAGTGGCACTCCCCCCTGCGGCAGGTGGCTAATGCCCAGGGTGCCCTGGGGCAGCTGGCACTGGCACAACCTCTGCCCTTCAGCTGACTGTCACACGCCCAGTGCCTGCAGGCCCACCTGTGGCTGCCCATCTGCTGCGACCGCTGCAGCAGCTGTGGTAGGTGCACGCAGACGGGCTGAGGAGGGGGCTCTTTGCTTCCACAAGACTGACAGCTCCCCACAGGGGCCTGCCTGCCTCTGCGGTAAGTTTTGCCTCGATCCTGGCCCACTGCTCTTGCCTCCTGCCTAACTCAGGCACAGTTGCAGCCTAACTCGGTCCTATTTTGGGCCCCAATTGTGCCACAATTGGGCCTCAACTGTGCCTGAGTTGGGCTGGACTGAGCCCTTAATCCTTCTAATCACAAAGAGATGAAGCCATGAAGCTGTTAGTTTTCTGAATTTTCCCCCTCTTGCTTTCCTCCAGATAAACTGGATATGTCTCGTGCACCTAGATCAAGGGGTTCGTGGTGCAACATTGTCAGCTAAAGAAGAGATCACCTTTATCTTTCAGTAGGGTAAAGAACTAAAGGAAGACAAACAAACAAGTGGGGAACAGTTCACACTGGCTGAATGAGCAGGAACTCCAGGGTCCTAGGTGCTCTTCTGCCCCCAGGCCAAGCAATCTCTGGTTTGCTTTGTTCAACAGATAAAAAGGAAAGCAAGCAATGTTTCCCTCTCACACTTGAACCAAAAGTGTCATTTTGGTTTTAATGTTGAAACATTGACATCCGCTCTCAGTGGTGTCCAAGGTCTAAGAAGATGGAACTTGTAGAGGTCCACCTCTGCTTCCCTGTGAATTACTTCAGTTTAGAAAGAATAGGTGAAAGGAGCTAGGATTACCTCATCAAAACCGTTGTGTCCTTTGAGACCATCAAGAATAACACATTAATTATAGCAGGGGTTCTCAACCCCTTCCCGGCCGAGTATCACCTCCAGCACCTCTCTCCTGCTGCGTACCATCGGAAGTGACTGGCAATGGCATCATCAACGGTTACTTCCGGGTTTTCAGGTTTTTGGAGGCCAGAAAACACAGGTAGGAGTCTCTGGGCAGGTGGGACGGCAGGAGCCTCTTGGGATCGAAAACGCACCGCCAAAAGCACCGTGTCAGAGTGGGGATCCTGTGGTCTGGCGGTATGCGGGGCAACCAGAGGCCCTCATAGGGGTATGCGGGCCTCCAAAGGTTGAGAACCCCTGTACTAAGCCATGGTAGCACTGAGTAAATGATTGGATAGATTGATTTTCCTGCTCATCATTAATTAGGCATTTCTTCTCAAAGTTTAAGGGATTCTCCAGCTTGAGTGCAGTGATCCCTGCTAAAGCAAGGAATACATGTTCAGTCTTACCAAGTGTAAGTTTATTTATTTGACTTGTTATTTGGTAAAGTGCCCCATATATTGATAGTGCTAATATACATAGAACAACCTCTATAACAGAAAAGCAAATCATCTGGAGGATAATTTCCACGTACATCAGTTGTAATGAAGGGCTGCTGACCTTATACATTCACAGTGTGCTTGAATGCTTTCAAAGAAGGAACACGTGGAAGCAAAAGAATGCCAAAAAATAATAATAATAATCCTTTGGTTGCCAGCACTATCAATCAGCACAAACGCAGAGGTCTAGATCTGTCATTAGTATACTGACTGGAATAGGAGCTGTCCATATTCTGCATTCTAGCCTTGACATCTTAAGGCACACAAAAACTGGTTCGGATTGTAGATGTTCTCATTGTAGCTCCTTCACCAACTGCTTGAATGTTTCTAGCCTACCTCACGTTACGAGAACCTTGACTCTACTTAAAATGATACTGTATTTATTTTAAAATGTACTGCTTTTTTTTCTATGAAAACCAAGATGGCAAATTTGAGGAAAAGAACCTGCATTGATAATTCCTCTCTGTCAATCCCCAAGATCACTCGTAGAATCCTAGAGTGGGAGGGGTCCTTGTAGTCCATCCAGTCTAATCCTCTGCTCAGTGAAGGGAATCCGGAGCTAGCCCATTCCCAACCGAGAGCTGTCCAGCCTCTGATTGAAAACCTACGCCTTGCTTTTGAGTCGCCTCCCAAACTCTTGCCTTCTGTTAGATCAGTGGTTCCCAACCTGGGGGTCATGACGCCCAAGGGGGTTGCAAAGTGGTTTCAGGGGAGGGTTGCAGGATGTCGGTTGGATGGCCACCCCCAAGATGGCAGCTCACTCCTTCCCTCCCCCCCCCCACTGCAGAGAAAGAAGTGTCTGATGCTCTCTTGGGGCTTGTTTGCTCAACTTGTGTTGCTTTCTGCTTGCCTGTTAGGATCTCTGCTAATATTAGCTCACTCCCCCCACCCACCCATGGGGCTGCTTATGAGTACAACTTTAAAAATGTGATTTGATTTAAAAAGTGTGATTTATTAAACAGTATAATTTATTAAAAACAATGGCATCACTTCCTGCTTACTGACATCACTTCCAGCCCTAGGTCTTAGGGGGGTCCTGACAGACTGTCATTCTTCAAAAGTGGGTCCCATTTCTAGAAAGGTTGGGAACCACTGTGCTAAATAGAACACCCTCAACACAGTAATTTACAAAATGCCCTTAAAAGTGTTGGAGACATGCCACCCAGCCAAATATTTCAAGCCTTGTGCCTGTTTTGTGTTTTGTTGCGTGCCCCCAGTTAAAAAGCGAGAAGCAAATTCTTCAGAGAGCTGACCCTGGCTTTAAAACCCAGCCAATCAGACTCCGAAGTCCGGCATTTTATTTACTTCAGCTGAATGGAATTTTGCCTTCAGTAGACACTTAATAAATCAGCCCACTGCCCCATTGATACCATTGGCGTTTCTAGCCATCTGCAATTCTGCTGCTATCATCCTGTCCAATCCAAATGAGATTTATTGACTCCATGTGTACATGCGCAAACACGGATAAAAACAACAAGGTATCTGAAGAGGGGGAGGAAGCTAACTCCACATGCTTTCTCGACTGGATGTCAAACAAAGAGCATCTATTGACCCAGTGGGATCCAAGTTTATTACAGGGTGCCAAGTAATTATACATACAGTATTAGGCCATCTCTTATAGTGCCTGTGCAGTCATGAATGGAAATGTCAGTATAAATAAGGACAAATGAGAGAAGACCTGCAGTCTACAATATCCCCCAGAATGGTTGTGCAGAGCTGCTAAGTAAACCACTAATACTTGGACCGGTGGCTGCTTGTTTCCAATGGAAAATTACCACCTGCTGTTCTCGGTGACAGTGAAGAGGGGGAGTTAATAGGAGGGTTCCTGAGACAAAGCAATAAAGCGGCAGCCAACAATGCTCTTTGCTCTGTGCCTGTTCAGCTCGGTAACGGATGGAGAAAATTACAGAAGCCTCTTCTTAAGCAGAAAGCTCTTGTAGTCTGCAAATGTGCTCCTTTATCAGGGAATGGTGTAATAGAGGTTTTGGAACACTTAACCGTGCTGGCTTAAATTGGTCTGGGTTTATTCATTTACAGAACAGATACCAGAGTCTTGACAGCTTTTTCCACCATATTAAAATGAAAGTGTGTGTGCCAGCTCAGCTCCTGGAAAAAAAGTGTGTGTGTGTGTGGGGGGGGGGGAGCTGATACAAGAGAAACCTTCATAAGCAATTGGAAGACACTTCTGCTTGGCAAAAATCCATTCCTCCAGCCAAACAAAACAACATTGCTACATTTCCCGCGTGACAATATTAGCCAAAGATAGCTATCATCTGACGAAGCACAGAAAGACAAGACGATCTGACCAGACTGATACAATAGCCCTATTTATAATACTATAATAATATAATCCAGTCAAAAGAGAGGACATTTAAATCCCCTTGATTTCCATGTCCTGTGACGGGGACCATTTC
The DNA here is from genome assembly GCA_026170595.1 of Plestiodon gilberti rubricaudatus. Taxonomy (NCBI): domain Eukaryota; kingdom Metazoa; phylum Chordata; class Lepidosauria; order Squamata; family Scincidae; genus Plestiodon; species Plestiodon gilberti. The sequence continues at coordinate 81,588,284 of JANXHW010000004.1, read as the reverse complement.
TTTTCAGTTATATTAAAATGTTGCAGAAACGCTCAAATGTATTGTTCATTTTGCACTTTTTGCCTTTACCTTGATTTTAAGCAAATAAATCGAATTGCCATCTATGGGAGACAGTTTAGCATGTGTAGGTTTACCATCCGTCCCGGAACACCCGGAACCGTCCACGGGTTCCGGTCCCCGGTCCCGGATCGGTCCCGGACTTTTCGGACCTGCTGGAAGCCTCCGTCGCTGACGCCACTTGAAAAAGGTAAAACTTACCTTTTTCCGGGCACCGCCATCTTGGATCTCACAAAATCTCGAAAGATCCAAGATGGCGGCACCCAAATCTCGTGATGGCCAAATCCCCTGGAGACTGTAGGGCTGGCTTTTCATATTTGACTATTATCTACCTAGCGCATGCACGCATATGTGTGCATGCACACACACAAACAAACATCCCATATTTCCAATGCCCCCTGTTTTCAACAACTAGAAGAGCAAAAGCTTTACCTGGAAAAGGAAGGCAATTTTCACCTCAGGTACCTACACATTGATGGCAATAAGTCCACTGCACATACTAGAACATGGCTCATGATGGCCTCACATTTGTCCCTGCCATTTGTGAGTACGTGTGGAATAACAGCATGGGCGGAAAACCACGGTCTGTGTGGCTCTGCCATTTGTCTTCCACAGTGTCAAGCAACATGAAATGACTGTGACCTGAGAACTTGGTTGATTGATGAAGAAAAATCTTTCTTCTTCTCTAACAGTTGCATCCTCTGGGGTTGTTTGTATTTGTATGCTTGAGAGTTTTACATGCAATGAGAAATATCTCTCTCTCTCTCTCTCTCTCTCTCTCTCTCTCTCTCTCTCTCTCTCTCTCTCTCTCTCTCATATTCTGGAAAAAAACTTTTAAAAATATTCTCTTTTTTTTTTAAAGGACAAACATGAAATGTGACTAGATTTGTGATAAATATAACCTTCAAAACCCTCCAAGCCCAAAGTATATTAACAGCGCAATCTGAACTAACTTTCCAGCACTGCCAACTAGGGCGCACACTGCATTTTGATGTAATGCGATGACATCATCACGTCTCCAGTTCGGCAGTCATGAAGGCAACAGAAGACAGGTGAATTCTTGCTGTACTGTGCAAAGGGTGACACCCCCTCGGCTCAGCAGCTCTGCCTCTGAGCCAAGGGGGTGTCACCCCTCTCTGAAGCACTGGGACATATTTCAAAGGAGACATGTGTAAGATTGGGCTGTTGCAAGGGTTTTATTTAACCCTTGAGGATTTAGCTAGGCATGGTCATTATAAACTGCCTTGAGGTCATTCAATAGTGCTTTTGGTGTGTGTGTATGTGTGCGCACACGTGCGTGCGTGCGTGCATGCATGTGCAAAACTATATTTTGCAGCAGCTGCTTGAAATTTCTCCAGTTTCAAAGACTGATAAATACGATAACATGAGGTACAGAGCAACATCACCTCCATCATAAGTCTTTCTTCTTATTCCATATGTGCCCTGGAGAGGTTTCAGCTCTCTGCTGGAGTTCCTCAGAATTTCTTCCCTCTGTGCACCAACACCAAGAACACTTTGAGTTCTACTCTCATTGTAATAACTCCAGGGAATATCTAACCATTTAATGAAGAAACAGGAAGCTCAAGGTAGTTTGCAGAATTTTTTAATGGGGGTTATACCTGCTTTCACATTTAGCTGATATGGTTTTATCCCAAACCACTCATCCTTTATCATTAGAGACTCAAATGTGTTCTAAATTACAGTCTCATCCCATGACAACTATTTGCCTTTGCTGTAGGCAAGTTACCAGATTTTGTATTCTTTCATAATTGTAAAATGCCTACCATAAATGGCATTTCAGTGCACAGGCAGCCAAATCCTACTTAAATCCCTGGGTGGTGATACAGCAGTGCTGGCGCAGCTACCGCTATATCCCGTGGGGGATTTTTGGCTGCTAGAAGTCTTCTTGGGCTAAGCCCCAGCAGCTGCTATGGGTCAACTCAGACCTGCACCAGCTAAATCACTGGCACAAGCACTGGCGTTGCTAGAGGTGGGGCAGAACAGTACGTCTTGCACAGCGGTAACCGCTCCGTTCCATGGTGGCCCCGCCCACTCGCTGTCGGAACCAGTCCAAGCAGCGAAGGCAACGTGCAGGAGACTCCCGGCGCATTGCCTTCACCGCTCGGACTGGTACTGACAGCGAGTGGGTGAGGCCACCATGGAACGGAGCGGTTACCACTGTGCAAGACTTACCGTTCTGCCCCACCTCTAGCAATGCCAGTAGGCGCAAGTCCATGTTGACTAGGGAAGGTTGATCAGGTCCGGGAAGAGGGATCGGCAGTTGCATGCACTGTCATTGCCGATCCCGCCCCACTTGGGCCTGATCCATCCTCCTTCCCTCTCCCATCACCACCCTATTCCACCTGCTCCGGTGGGTCTCTATGAATCTGCTGGCACAAGGGAGGCTGCTCTAGCCTTCCCGCTGGCAGGCCTGCAGAGCACATCGGTGGAGGCTGCTTCGCAATTGCTGTAAAGCAGCCTCCACTGGGTGTAACACTAGTTATGCCTGTGGGGGATGGGGGTAGGATTGGGCCATGAGTCAATTAAAATAAAAAGGGAGTCTCTAAATACACCAGCACAAGCAAGCTTAATATCATGTATTTAAAGACAAAGATAGATTAACTTATTAAATGCTTTTCAATGGACAGTGGAGACAAAGTACACTGATTAATCATTTGAGACATCTTTGTTAAGACAAACAAGGGGAAAATTCACTGAGTGGATTCAAGAGTTGCCCAAATTAGAACGTAAGATGCACTTGTATTAACTTTTGCTCGCTAGATGGTTGGGACAATGTTCAGTCCTTAGTCCTATTTAAAAGAGCACTGTGAATCACATCATTTCAGAGTAGACAACACTTAAGCAATGCATATATTTAGCCCAGTCCTTCACTTTGTGAAATGCAGAACTAGGGATTGTATCACACCAAGTCCGTCACAACATGGCATCACATAAACACCCAGAGATCATGATGGGCATTATACATACACAGACAGAAATACATTGTCACCTGAAACACTCTGCCAACTGGATAAGCACACTTGTGTAAATCATCACAAGCAAAGAGCAAAGAGAAACTGTAGGGAAGAGTTAAAAGAGGCAAGAGTTAAAAGAGGCATGCAAATCCCAAGTTTGTAACCACTATGAGAAAAGGGACTTTCTGCCCAATCCTAATTAATTCCCCATGTGGTGATGCAGTGGCACCAATGTGGCATTCGTTGCATCCTGCAGGGGAGTTTTGGCCTCCAGAGGCCTCCTTGGGGCAAGGGAACAATTGTTCCCATGCCACAGGGAAAGTACCTGCCTGCCCAGTGGGTCTACTCAGATGCTACACAGCTGGCATAAGTCCAAGTGGACCCATGAAGGTGGATTGGGCCTTGGAAGGGGGTTAAGATTTGGCAGACACTGACACCACCAAACCCACCCCCTTCCCATGCCAAATCCACCCTTATCCCTGTGCCATCACCTCCCTGTTCCACCCTCTCCCTGCCCCATTCCACCACTCCCTGCCTCCCTCCCACCCCCAGCACGATCCTACTTGGGGAAGGAGGCATCCCTGTCTGTTGCAGCACAGAGCCGGCTGCTCACCGCTTCCGGTGGGGGCCAGCCTGTGCTCTCTGGCATGTCACCTTTCATGACAGCTGGAAAGCATATCAGAGGCATTACTGTGGTAGGGGTGGTACCGTAAGTTGTGCCCCGTCCTAGTACCATGTTTACAAACCGGAACGAGGAGGCCCCACCCCCTCGCCGTCGGAGCCATTCCCGTGCGGAGAAAGCAACGGGCAGGGAGTCTCTTGACAGCTGTTTTCTCCGCACGGAATGGCTCCGACGGCGAGGGGGGGGCCTCCTCGTTCCGGTTTGTAAACATGGTACTAGGACGGGGCGCAACATACGGTACCGCCCCTACCGCAGAAACGCCTCTGAAGCATATTACGCCACAAGAACACTAGTTCCAGCAGTGCAATGCTGCAATAGTATTGGGCAAAGTGTCCTTGCAAGGTGCAAGAGTGCCAGCAAAAGGTCACTGTACTCTAGGACAGGAGTTCCCAACCTTTGTCACCCAGTGTATCCCCTGTCACTGTCCAGTACCCCCTGAAGAAAAAATAATAATTACGGTAGCTAATTAATCGGATTAATTAATTAGCTGATTATTCGGTTCCCAAAGTTTAAAAAGTATTTAAAAAGTAACCTAATCCTATTTGGTGCAGAACAATGAAGCTTGAGCATGTACAAAGTGCCTTTACTGACCAACTACAGCCTGTAGGCACATTCTGAGACTCAAGGAGCAGGCTTTCTTATCAGCAGACAGTATGGCTCCCACACAGTCCTATACCCTGGGCACTTCCTCCTCTTTCTTTTAATACTCTTCTCTCTCTTTTCACCCCCCACAATCCCCCCGGCACTTACTTTTAGCGAAGAAAGCTTGGTTGTTCTGCTGCCGAATCCGCAGCTCATCGGAAGCTTCTTTTCTTCTTCACCAACTATCAGCTGCTGATCGCTGCTGATAATGGACAGCCTCTCACGTACCCCCGACCTGCGGTCCGCATACCCCAAGGGGTATGCATACCAAAGGTTGGGAATGCCTGCTCTATGAAATCATGTGCAAATTGTATGTTATAAATATTTTCTATATGTCCTGCTCCATTAGTGGTACTTTTTAAAATCTTTAAAGTATGTACTACATATTATTAACCCATTTCCACAAATTCTAGGGAAGGAGGAGTTAGTGTAGGGAAGGATAAAAAGTGATATAAATGTCATACACTGCTGGAGGGCTGGGGCCACAAAATGTGTAATATTATCCTCCAGACTCCTGGGGTTCTGAGAATCTATACAAGTCCTTTTGTGGGTCCATTACTTTGAAATATGAGCATGGGTAATGTGCTGAACAAAAGAGTAAACCTCCCTCTCAAAGAAATTAACTCTTAGAATTTATATTCAAGCCAAGTATCTGATCTAGACTTTCCAGTGACAAATGCACACACACAAAGTTAGGTTGAATATTGCTGTTTTGTTACTTTTGCTATGACAATTCTGGTGCCTATATTGGAATCATGCCGTATTTGCATTTTCCCCATTGTACTTCATCCTAGACCAAAATATTTTGGGGTTTTTATTGTTTTCACATATCAGTGATAAATATCACATAATGCCTCCTCATTGTACTGGGTTAGAGGTATGATTCTCACTTAAGGTGCAAGAGGTTCTTGGTTCAGATTCCAGACAAGCAGGGTGGTAGACAGACTATACTGTAGCTGAGTAATATATCTACCTGCTGTGCATGCAGAAGGTCGCTGGCATCTCCAGGTAGGATATAGAAAGACTCTGCTGAACCCTTGGAGCCACTACTAATCAGCATCAATGATCACAGAGCTGACCTACATGGACCAATGGTCTGTCTGATATAAGGAAGCTTCCTATGCTGTGTAAAAGTTGCTATCTTCTAAGGGATGGGATGCTGAAATGGCTGCTTCTGATGCCCTAGTTTGGTGGGATCAGGCTGCTTGCATGTTGACAGTTTTTATGATAAATGTGTATAATCAGATGGTGAAGATGCACATTAATCAACGTGAGCATGACCTCACTAAAATCAGTCGGAACCTAACTCTGGTCTTTAATCAGGGTGGCATCCAGTTTCCATAGCAGCATTTAATTCATAGCAAACTGTTAGTCTGAATTCAAAAGCAAAGTAATTCAGATGAATGGTTTTTTCTCTCTCTCCCAGCATGTGGCTTGACTCACCTGCATGTGTCACCTGGTGTTATTGTTATCTACACACCTTTTGCAGAGCATGTATTCTGTGCTCTGGGTTATGTGGTTTGACCTCTGGGAGTCTAGTGAATGAATATGCCTGCTTTTGACAAAGGGGTCAGACTAAGTGCCCTTTTGATGCATTGTAACAGTCCGATTCAAATGACATGCATACAATCCATTTCAGGCATTGTTCTTCAGGTCTTTTTGTTTTAGATGAAAGACAAATGAAGACTGCAATTAGAGTGTCAGCAATTTAAAAACACAACATTGCTAGCTTTGTTCTCCCCTCTTCCTGTGGGTGAAGGTATGTTGGAAAAAGAGACGGCTTCAAATAAAATAAAATTATATTTAATTTGCAAAAGAAACTCTGGCATAAGGAAACCTATTTGGGTGTAAAATGTCTGTGTATTCCCGGAAGCTTTCACAGCTTTGGATACGTCTCTGTGGTAATGACAATGTATATGAGTGAATTTTAATTAAATTAGTGGGAGCAAACTGTGCCATGATGCTACCACAGAACAGATCGATTTTAACCCAACTCATTTTTCTTCTTCTTCTTCCTGCAAGGAAGAGTTGCTTCCAGGAGCAGTATGCAAATAAAAGTGAAAAATCATAGCATGAAAAGTCTCATAAAGGAGTAGCTGTAAGTTCCTATATGTAATATAGTATCATAAGGAAGGCTGAGTGAAGGAAGGTAGATGCTTTTGAACGGTGGTGTTGGAGGAAAATTCTGAGAGTGCCTTGGATTGAAGAAGATCAAACCAGTCCATAGTCCAGGAAATCAAGCCAGACTGCTCACTTGAGGGAATGATAGTAAAGGCAAAACTGAAGTACTTTGGTCACATAATGAGAAGACAGGAAACGCTGGAGAAGAGGCTGATGCTAGGGAAAGTGGAAGGCAAAAGGAAGAGGGGCCGACCAAGGACAAGATGGATGGATGATATTCTGGAGGTGGCGGACTTGACCTTGGGGGAACTGGCGGTGGCAATGGCCGACAGGAAGCTCTGGAGTGGGCTGGTCCATGAAGTCGTGTGTCAGAAGTAACTGATCAGAGTGACTGATCCGACTTAAGAATCGGAAGTGACTGATCAGGATCATGCAACAACAACTATAGTCTACATTTTCATATAAAAGCCAGTTCCCAACAGTAATGCTTACAAAGTCTGCAAATAATACACTTGTGAAATGAATTTCTCCTGCTCATAGTATTCGTTTTTTTTATTACAAGACAATCACTCTTCTTCGGAGTCTCTTATTTTGTTTTAATTCCTCATAAGATATGTTTTATACTGGTGTCCTGTGTTTGCTGTTCAGGATTTGGATTCTGTTGGTGTAGAGTCTGTCTTGCTACCAAACAGTTTTCTGCCCTAGCTGACTGACAGTGCAATCCTGTGCAAGTTGCGGCAGCCAGCCTAAATGGCTGGCTGCTGCATCCTGCACAGGATGCAGGCCACGCCGGTGCGGCCCGAGCTCACCTCGGGGGAAGGGAACTTCATCCCCTTCCCCCGGGGTAAGCTCCGGAGGCCTGAATGGGCCTCCTCGGATGCACGCCAGCTCTTTAGATGGTGTGCGTCCGGGGAGGCTGTGTATGATCTTCTGGGCCCGGGAAGGGGCTCGGGATATCAGCGGTGATATCCCCGCCCCCTCCCAGGCTGGACCAACCAATGGCCCCCTCTTCCACTACCCCAGCCCACCCTCCTCATGCCCTCCTGCCGACTGGCCTAGGACTTACCTGGGTTGGCCGGCGCAGGTCCTGGGCGACAGCGGTTTGAGCAGTTCCAGCATTCACTCAAACGCCACTTACACTAGAGGAATAAATAAATAAATAAATAAATAAATAAATAAATAAATAAACTTTAAATAAAGAAATTATCAAAGGCAGCCCCATGTGCAAAACACTGCAGTAGTCTAACCTGAACGTTACGAGAGCATGGATGCTATACAAATAAGAGGGAGGAACCCATGGTTCGCAGCCCATGGGTAAGCGGTATCCATCGATTTGTGTGAAATTTTGGGCTCCCTCATTTTGGGCAAGGTTCATCTCAAAGCATCAAACACCAAAAGGTGTCAGGTGTCATTCTTTCACTAGGATGATGATGCCAGTTTTCTACAGGTGTTCTTGTGTAAAACAACATAAACTGCAATTCCACTTAAATGAGGAACTATAATAAGATTTCCGTTCAAAACACGTCTCACCATTTTTGCTGCGTTTCCTTATTTTTATCTGATAAAACATGCCTTTTTATTGCATTTCACTTTGCCTGAGGGCATAAACAGATTGAAGCAAACACTTTAAAAAAATGAGACAGAAAATTATACTCTTTCTTTAGTCCTCCCATTTCTCTTCACTTATGCCTAAACAAGCCCATTATGCTTAAAAATGTGGTTCCAAGTAGATATGCTGAAATCTATGGGCTCAATTTGACATTATGGGGTATGTGTGACTGCCAACCCCCCCCTCCACTTTCACTGAATGGAGAATGCCTTCCAGGAGTAGATGTGGATACAGCTGGCCACATCCCCGGCTATCCCTGACAGAGAACTTCTAATCATTTGCTGATCATCATGGCTATGCTTACAATGGGTTGTTAATTAACAGAAATCTTATAAGTAATGAGAACAGTCCAACTGTTTACCAGGAGCCTTTTAGAGAGTTGACAGCATGTGAGCAGCGTCACCCAGCGTATACATATGCAGTAAGTGTTTGTACATGTTGGCCTCCACCAGTAAGGGAAGTTGGTCCTAGTTTAAGGGCCTATGGGTTGCTCTCCCCTACTTTGTTTAGCCTTCTCTTTAGGTTATTTTCCTCTGTTGTTCTTTCTGCCTGTGTGTAACAATGACTGCAGTTCTTTCATTGTTGCAATGAAGTTCTTCCCAAAACTCAGCTTTGCCATGCATAGGACTGATTGATTCCTTCCGCTCTGCTAAGCCCAGTTGAAAATGCCAGCAAATAATCCAGTGTTTCAGGATGTATGTTTTTTTTTGTTCTTTAGTGGAGGAATAATACTTGTTTGATATGTAATAAAGCATTCAGCAAGCTTTAGAGCAACAAAAGAAAGACTCAGGTCTCCCTGTTTTGATCCACTTTGGAGAACACCAAGTTCACAGATGTTAGGAACTAAAAGGACTGTTGGGACCATCTGTAGGGACTTCCTAAATACTACAGTCCATGCAGTGCCTTTGCTATAATATGAAGCCTTTGCATGCCATGTGGCAGTAGTGATCTTTGGAAAAGGCATTTGGTCTTAATTTAATTGCAGGTAATGAGGAATTCACACCCACCATCCTTGGCCATCTGCTAAACTGGCATTGTTACACCCACCTGGTTCCAAATATTCTACTAAAGTGACTGACCAGCAAACATAAATCTGCCCATACTTAGAAATCACCTGATGGTCCTTCTGTCTAAGAAAACCTTTTTTTGTTAAAGGAAAACTTGGATGTGTATGCATTATGGAAGCCTTGCCTGGTGAAAAGGCTTTGAAAGCCTCTTGGCTTGAGGTCTTGATTCAGGCAGGACCAGCTTGTCCATGAGGTAGACTAAGGTAGTTACCCCAGGTGGATTACCTGCCACCTCCACCACATCTTTCTCTCCTTCACTCACTGTATTTGAAAAGGAAAAGCAGAATGGAACAGAAGAGAAAGATGGGCTAGACCAGAAGAGTGATGGGCTAGACCAGTGGTCCCCAAACATGCCCCCACCACGACCAATCTCATTCTCCTGTGGTAGGCCTTGGGTGGGCCTCAGAAGGCCTCCGGAAGCAACCAGAATTCACTCTCATGAAACTGGAAGTAAACCAGAAGTGACTTGTGGTTGCTTCTGGAGGCTTTATTATGAGGCCTAAGGAGACCTGGTGTGGCCTGGGAGTAGGCCTCCAATTGCATCTAGGGGCCAATTTAGAGCCAACCGGACACAAGGATGGGTGACAGGGCCAAACTCAAGGACCCACTGGACATCAAGCCAGGTGATCTGGACTCTAATACCTCTGCATTGTAGCATTACATGAGCTTTTTTTGTACCTGCATCGCACCGCTAACTCCTGTTCAGCTTGTTGTCTGCTAAGACACCTAGGTCCTCTTCACATGTGATGTTGCCAAGCCAGGTTTTCCCCATCCTGTACTTGTGCCTTTGATTTGTTTGTACGTATGTGCCCATTGATCAAGTCTGTCCAAACATTTTTGAATCTTGATTTGATCTTCCAGGGTGTCAGCTATCAGCTTTGTGTCATCTGTGCATTTGAGAAGTATTACCTCTACCCCCTTGCCCAGGTCATTTACAAAAATATTGATCAGCACAGGGCCCAAGACAGAGCGCTGTGGCATCCTACTTGATCCCCCCCCCAGTTGGTTTAATGAGGTTCTGATGTCTGACTCTTGATTGGGTCTGAGTTTGGGACCCGGCTGTCACTCATGTTTTCCAGAGTTGTGTTTGGAGTTGCTGTGGCAAGAAGGGGCATGGGGACATGAGAGATAGACTTACCATCCGTCCCGGAAAAACTGGGATTGCCCCGGTTTCCAGGGCCTGGTCTCTGTCTGGTCCCGGTCACGTGACCCAGAACCAGGGCAATCCCGGGTTTCTGGGTCCACTGCCGCCACTGCTTCCCACGATCTTAAAAGGGTAAAAGTTTTCCTGTGTGGCCATCTTGGATCTTGCAAAATGTCCCGAGATCCAAGATGGCAGCGCTCAAATCTCATGAGGACACATGAGGTAGTAGCACACTACCTCATGTGTCCTCATTAGATTTGGGCGCCGCCATCTTGCATCTCACAAGATTTTGCGAGATTCAAGATTGCTGCACAGGAAAACCTTTTCTCTTTTAAAATCGTGGAAGCTGGAAGCAGTAGCGGTGGCGGCAACGGCGGGAGTGGTTGACTCCAGTGAGGAGCTCTGGATGGCCCAAGCAGCTGACCAGCCAGGAATTGGATGCAGCAGCAACAACAGCAGGAAGTAAGTCAGCAAAAAAGGCAAGGAAAAAGCGGCGAAAAGGGGTGAAATGGCAGGGAAAATAATTAAATAATTGGAAAATTAGTGTCTGCAGCAAGCAGACACTTTGCACCCGCAAAAAAAAAAAAAAAAAAAGAAGCAAAGTTTCAAGAAAAAAATCTGGAGGGGAAAAAAGTAGGGGTGTGTGTCCCAGTTTGAACACCTAAAAAACTGGTAAGCTTAATGAGAGATAAGAAGCATTTGGTACTTCGCCTAAGATATCCAGATGCCACTGCATCCAGACCTGAGATCAAATGTATACGTTACACAGATTGAGGTTGAAAACTGATGGGGTAGAATTCTGGACTATCAATTCCGAATGCAGGTGAGTGGGCAGGGATCTCAGTTTTCCTCTCCTGCATGCGAAAATGTACAGAATGAGCACATGAGAGAGCAAGGTTGATAGACGACATTGGGCCAAGTAAGAAGATGCAGAGCACAAACCAGTCACAGGCATCTAGTGGGAAATAATTTAGCAACCTCTGCCTCTGACAGCTTACCCATTTCCAGCAGGGCAGAAGATTAACCCTTAGGTCACTACAGCTTAGCATAGACCTCTCCCTGATGTGTTAGTTTACAATATGCAAATAATTTCATACATGGGGGAGCATTCAAAAATATATGCGCACTGTGAACACATATACACCCTGCAGTCTAACTTGGCACAACACATTTTTTTTACTTCATTCTGCATCGTATAACTTTGAGAATTAGGAATGACTTACATTTATGCTGAGCATACTGAAGATTGTATCTCTGTTTTAAGCAGTAGACAGTGCAAACAATAATGAGGAATAAATCACCTACAGCCTTTCATAGCCCCTTTTGTAAAGGCATCCTTAGCTAAAGACCTCGATTCACGTCGATCTTCTGAGTACGAAAATTGAAGACTAGGTAGAGGCCCATGATACGCTAACCGCAAACTGTTCAGTCACTACTTTGTTCTGCCAAAACTCGTCTCTTTTTAATAGAACATTTCAAAGTTAAGCTGTGCAATTGGGAAAATAGTTCTATTTTTCTTATTGTCACACGTCATTTGGTGTGACACAGTATGGCTCCGATGACCACAGGGTATGTCAAACCTTTTTTATCCTTCCAACGTACTGCCTCCCTGGAAATGTTCCTCCATCATTGCAAGTATAAAGAAATGAGCATTGCATACCCCCGATGAGCTGGCTTGGCACACATTCTCGACTACCGCTCCCATTGCACATATCATATCCATGTTTCATTTCATATTTCCACTCAAAGCATTTGTTTTTATGGCACTTTCTTCCAAGCTGTCCTAGCATTCTGCTACTTTTCCTTGTGTACAGTACGTGCCTGGAGCAATGAAGAACAATTGTTCTGGCACTGAAAACAGAGAGGAAAATTCACGTTTTCTAGAGTTGCTTTTTAGTAATAATTTTAAAAACCTCACTAAGGACAAAATATGTTGCAGTATGGCTTTGAATTTTTAGAGAGGAATAAAAAGCATGGGCTGTTTGGTTGGAGTTGCGTTCTGAGAAAATCGCTTTTAAGTGTCAGAGGAAAATCAAGCCTTTTCTAAATTTTCCAAGGCAATCTTGCTTTCTTCCTGCTTACCTTCATTTTTATTTTTTTATTTTTATTTTATTACAGCAGGTGAAACTTCAACCCAAGTAGGTCAGGAGAGTTTTGCAAGAATGAGGCCACACGTTCATGCTACGGTCTCAGTTTTCAAATGAAGAAATTATCACTGTTGAATTTTAGAATGACTTTCCCAAATCACTAGGCACAGAACTTCAGACTCACTGCTTGCTTTTGGTTATCAGGAAATTTCAAAATGTCCAATGAGCAAGAGCTTTCATAATTGCAGAGGTCCTACGCTTTGAGAGCTTTCTTTAGAATTGCACATGATACAAGGACTGGTAATGTGTGACAGGACTGACAGCCCAATCCTATGCTGGCCTCCAACAGTGGTACTGGGGTCGACGTAGTCGCAAATGTGACGTAAAGCACATTGTGATGGCATGGAGGTCAGTCCCACCAGCATGGAGGCCAGCACCAGCAGGCCTCTGCTGGCAAAGAAGCAGCACCCACTGGGGCATGTGATCTCCCAGCTGGGTGGCAGGGAGGAGGGGGAGGGTGGCGGTGAAGAGGGGAGGGGGCATTTCAGGGCAGGGGGAGGGCGGGTAGGAGGGCAGTACAGTCCCTGGAGGGGACAGGCTCAGCGGATGAAGCCTCCGCCAAATCCTATCCCCCATCCCGGGCTTGAAATCCCAACATGGGGCTGGTCGGAGCTGCATCGGCCATTTAGCTGGTGCGCCTCTGAGTAACTGCATAGGGGCTGCTGGGGTTCAACACAGGGGAAGGGGACGATCATCCCCTTCCATCAAAGAGACCTCCAGCCCTATGCTGGATAGAGTGGAGCCTGCCCTGGTGCTGCTGCGTCCCAGTGTGGGGCTTTGGATAGGATTGGGTTGTGAAGCCTTCTCATCTGAGTCGGACAGTAACATTTAACAGTCATGCTCACAAGGGCCTTTGTGGGCGTCTGTGTTCTTTCTTCTCTTTTTTATTGGTTTCTTTATGTATTTTTTTTTTAAAGATGGCTCAAGGTCATGCAAGCAATATTGTGGATGTAACTGTTGAGACCGTGGTAAAAAGGTGAAAGCGGAGGAAAGAAATGGGGCAGTGGGATGCAAGCTAAGACTCAGAATGACTTGTGAAGGAAGGATTGTGGAGAAATGAATAACAAGGACGTGAGCTGAAGTGGAGGTTCTTAGAACATTATATTTTCTTACCATTATTGAAGAGTTGTATCCTTAACAGTCCAATCCTAACCAACTTTACAGAGCCGATGCAGCCGCAATTTGGCCCCAAGGTTAAGGAACAGATGTTCCCTGACCTTGAGGAGGCCTCTGTGACTCCCCCTCCACCATATGACAAGCGCCCCACTAGCACAGCTGTGTTGGTGCTGGAAATGTAGTTAGGATGGGGCCCTAAGTCACCCTTCTGTTCACAGAATGGCTCTTGCATGTGCAAAAGTGGTTGTACAGAATTGTAGAACAAAAAACACATGCTGGAATCCAACCCTTGCTTTGCACACATGGAAGTCCTAGCTCAACATCTCATGTATATATTTAATATTGGCATTTCAGTTCTTGACCACAATGAATTACAGCCCAATCCTATCCTCTCCCCCCCCCCCCCCGCTGATGCAGTAATGCCAACATGAGTTCTAAGGTGGGGGGCAGTTGTGGAGGTCTCCTCTGGGTAAGGAAAAAATTGTTCTCTTGCTCGGGGGTAAGCTTCTGTGGTGCAGGGGGTTCTACTCGGACCTGTGCTAGCTAAATAGCTGGTGCAGGTTTGCATGGAACAGTGCCATGGAATTAGGTCCGGAAAGAGGGCTAGGATTCAGCGGCCACCACTGCTGCCAAACCCGCCCCTTTCTGAATCCAGTCTGCCCATCCCACCCTGTAACTGTCCCATTCTTCCCATTGCCACCTCGTTCAACCCTCCCCCATCCCCATTCCACCCTCCTGCCACTCCCTCCTATCTCCCCCACCATCTTACCTGCTCCGGCGAGTGGCAGAGAAGCAACATGAGCCTTCCCACCAGCGTTCCTGGCACTGCGCTAAGTAGCGCACTGTTGGAACATCTTTTACAACTGGCACTGACTGTTTTATGCCAGTCAGCACCAGCGGAGGATCCTTACCGACAACAGCTGGTGAGTATAGGGTTGGGCTCTTAATGAATTATTGCATCCTGAAATTGTGCAGGATGTTTCAAAAACTTACATTCTATCATCCAATGATTGTGTGATTCCTTAAAAGTCTATGAACATTTAAAACTAAAGTAATTAAAAAATAATTCATGTTTAAGCTTAGAGCACATGTGCATTTGTTACCTGTGAACAACTGGCTGCTCTCTGTGACCTCCTTTCCATTCAGACTCTAACTACTATGTCAGTGGGAATCCACAATACTGTGTTCTGCGCAACTGCATGCAGAACAGCTCTTTCCAGTAGGACTCCTTGGAATGCAATCCAATGTTTCCCCTCTCACTCTCTTCCCCCCCCCCCACTAATTGGCGACCTCTTCACACGTTATGGAAGATGTAAGGGTGAAGAAGGCAAACAAGTGCTTATATAGATTTGTAGCGTACAGATTGGGATGGGCAGAATCCAACAGTTTCACTCTGTTATTTTTCTGTCATTCCATATCCCCTGTTTCTGTTCCACTGCTCTTCTTGTCGAAATTCCAGGTTTTAGAACAGTGGTTCTCAAACTTTTTAGCACCGGGACCCACTTTTTAAAATGACACTCTATCGGAACCCACCTAGCTTTATGAGACATTCAAACATTTATCTCCCTATATTTACACAAGCTTGCAAACTGCAGGAGCTCAGCTCTTTGAAAGGCAATTAGCAGCTATCTGATTTTTGAATAGCCTCAGGGCTTGTGGCAATTACTTATCTGATCTTTCCATCACCTGGGACCCACCAGAAATCAGGTCGCGACCCACCAAGTGGGTCCCGACCCACAGTTTGAGAAACACTGTTTTAGAATATTGATCACAGGTGATGCAGGTGTGCCTTTAGCCTTCAATTAAAAAAAAGCAAAGCTCTAGTCCAGGGGTGGCCAAACTTGCTTAACGTAAGAGCCACGTACAATAAACTTCAGATGTTTGAGAGCCATCAAAACATCAAAAAAGAGATGTTTGAGAGTCGCAATATTTAAGAAGCATTTAAATTCTTAAATATATTTACTCACCATGAACATTAAACTTACATTTTAATCCAGTGGACTCTCAGTTTATACCCAGTAAATAATTATAAAGCTTGAAAATTTATTTACCTTTTATATTATAATGCAAAAGGGAGCTCAGCCAACATATTTCTGCGAGCCGTACATCTCCGGCTCACAGAGATCCGATACATTCTGCGAGCCGTACATATCAAAGTGCCACATGTGGCTCACAAGCCGTGTTTGGCCACCCCTGCTCTAGTCCATTTCCCAAAAGAAAATACTTCTACATTTTTTTTCAACCTTCCTGCAGGAAAGCAATTGCAGTACTTCATGATCCAAATATCCATTTTTATTTTTATTTTTGTAAAAAAGGGGTTTTTTAGATAGGGTGCTGAGAGAATGCCATTTGTCCAATTTAAAATGACCCCTGAAAGCATCAGATTCTACCACTGAGAGCTTTAGCTCATTTGCCTTTTTTTGTTGCTATTGTTAATCCACCATTTCATTCTTTAATTGCTTTTTAAATATCTTTTTTTCTTCCTCCTTTTGTGCAATAGCAGGAAGAATTGTTTTAAAAAGCAATTAAAATCCCGGGTGTCAGCAATTAACAATAAATGGTGAATTACTCCCAACCCCCCACCAAAAACGAACAAACAAGTTGCAGCACTCCCCAGGCACCCAGTTTCCTATGCCATTACCTAAGCTTTTCATTATTTTATTTTATTTTTCTTCCTACCGGATCACAGTTCTGCTCCTGCAGACTGTTTGATCTGCCAGCTAGCCCTCAGAATTGGGCTGCCTGAGGAAGGAACCTTTCGTCCTTGATACTCTCATGCTCACATACACACATGAATCTCTCTTTGGTATTTACAGATTTGAGAGTCTGAGGAAGGCTGGAGACAACTGTTCTCATTCTGGTTGAAAGAAGCAAGCAGGGAAGTTCTTAAAACAGTGGGAAAAGACTTCTTGGGGGGAAAGAAGGAATAAATATAGAAAAATACAAATAAATTGTATACTTGAGATCTGAGGCAAAGTACAAAAGAAAATAAAGTCCATTTCTGACTAAACAGTTCCCATAGTAAAAGTCTACTTAAGGCAGTTCTTAATCCTCCATGGAACTGGAGAAATATAATGTGGGCAGCCCAATTCTGTGTAAGATACAGCGTCTGGCCTAAAAGTCTGGATGCTGTATCCTATCAAGTTCCCGGGCTGTCCCGGGGCAGCCCGGGAAGAACTCGGGAGAAGTGGAAGATCATCCTCTTCCCCCGGTGTAAGCGGCAGCAGGCCCAATGTGCCTCCTCGAATGTACGCAAGCTCCGGAGCTTCCCTACATTCACGCCGGCCGTGTAAGGCCATGCCAGGCCTGGAGAGGGCCTAGGATACGGCGTATCTTGCCACCGATATCCCCGTCCTCTCCAGGCCCCGGGACGGCCAATGGCTACCCTCCCTGCCTGCCCGGTCCACCCTCCCCTGACCTGGCCAGGGTAGGACTTGGGAGAGCCAGGGAAAGGGCCGCCGGCCACTATGCCGGAATCCCTTACTCACCAGGTGTCGCAGAAGTGCTTTATGGCACTTTCACAACACCCTGTACCAGGGGAGCATGTGCTCCAGTTACCCAGGATTGCAACACTGGTGAATTAACCTTGTTCAGTCTAGGAAAGCACTGGCGTTTTCCTACCTTAGCAGGAATCCAAACTTACACGACTTCCTTTTTATCATTTTTTGGGTGAGTACTGCATCCCAAGCAGTGGCGTCACTAGGACGCGCAACACCCCAAGGCGGGGTTACGCGCGTCACCCGTGACGCCCCCGATTTTTGGGGGTGCCACCCCCGCCCCTTCGCGTCGCCCTCCAGACGCTCCGAGGCCGGCCCGGGAGCGTCCAGAACGGCCGGCGCTCCAGAGCCTTCTGAAGGCCCAAGCGTCAATACGGGTATTTTTAGTGTTTTTGCGCATGCGCAGACCGTTTTCGTCTCTGCGCATGCGCGAAAACACTAAAAATACCCGGATTGACGCTTGGGTCTTCAGAAGGCCCTGGAGCGCCGGCCGTTCCAGATGCTCCGAGGCCGGCTCTCGGGCCGGCCTCGGAGCTTCCGGAGGGCGACGGAGGTGGCTAGGGCGCCGGAGGTGGTGCGCGCGTGGGTGCGCGTGTCACCCCTTTGCGCGCGTCACCCATAGCGACCCGCTACCCCCGCTTCGCGGGAGTGACGCCAGTGATCCCAAGCTCTGATTGGCTAGTTTAAACTTAACTTCCTCTCAAATGTTCCCACTGCCAAGTCAGATCAAAACCCAGGTGGCAGCTGACCTCAGCAGGGAGTCAGGGAAGGAAGTCTGCCAGCCAGTTTTGTTCCCCCTGGTGATCCCAGACAGGTTGGCACTCTCACTACAATTCTAGGTAAAGCATACCTTTGGCATGATGACTGAGCACTGTAAGTATGCAGTCTGACTCCGCTAAGCCAGCATCAGGGTTTCCATTTAGAGACAGGAGCCTGCTCATGACTTCAGCATACATACTGGAAATCCAAATCGGGAGGATTCTAACAGTTCTGTTCTGCTCTGCTCTGTTAAAAATATCTAGTAAAAGAAAACCTTAACATACAAAGAGGAAGTTGGAGCACAAGTACCCTTTTCTATAAGTTTTCCAAGGAACTCCTCTGTAGGGAGTTGCAGTCAGACTGGTGGGGAGAACAGAGCTAATTACCAGTTTTGTTCATGCTTAATAGGCAGGCCATAAATCTGAAAAGGTTCATTAATCTGTTTGTGCAGTTTAATAGATAGAGAAACCTCCCTTCAATATAACCATTGTTCTAGATCTAAATGCATGTATAGTACAAACAATTCACAGTTTCCTCCTTGTATCTGGCTACACTTGCTTCTATGAACGTAGGCACTGAAGCTATGAGTGTTACAGTGCAATCCTAACCAATTTCCCAGCCCCGATGCCGCCATGCCAACAGGGCACACACTGCATTTTGCGGTGCGGGGATAAGCATGGAGGCCCCTTCAAGGTGAGGGAACATTTGTTCCCTTACCTCAGGGCTGCATTGCAGCTGCACCGGCGCTGGAAAGTTGGTTAGGATTGCGCTGTTACTCTCATACACAAACGCTGCCGGCCCAACCATGAAGCAAACTGATGTGGCTTGCTTTGGCGATGGATGGCGGAGGTGGGTGAGATGGTGGTGGGTTCGGGTTGCCCTCCCCCCCGAGTCTGCTGCTACAGCTTCCCTCTTGCTGCAGCCTGCTGCAGAGGCATGCAACATTGATCCACTTCCTGCTTGCAGTAGAAGTGAGCGGAAAGCAGATCATTCACCTCCTTACTATGGACCAACACACAGTTTCCCCAGACTTCTGGTTTTATTTAAAGGACTGTGTGAACAAAGGCACACAGTCATTCACACAGTCCCCTTACATAAAACTGGAAGTCCTGCATTGCCAAGTTTAAGAAAACCACATGACAGAGCATGATAAGGGTCTTTATTTTGAAAGTGCCAAGGTCACAGGAGATGGCAACAGGCTGAGTCCCCCAGTTGCGCTGTCCCTGACGGAGACTGAAGAATTGCCCAAAGCAAAAAAGATTGTGTCCAAATTGCCGACACGTAGCTTTTCACATATGGGTCTTCTAATATCATGTCTAGCTTGGCCCAAAGATGGACAGATTCCAGGGCCAGCTCTTCCATGAGGCCAACTGAAGTGCTCACCTCAGGCATCAGATTGGTGGGGGTGCTCATCTCTGTCTGGCTACTTGCATCCACTGTTCCTCCTTCTCCTTCCACTTCCTGGATTGGAAAAGGAAGTGGGACAGAGAGGAAGAGGAAATGTGGAGAGGAGGAGACTGCTGAGCTAGAGCACTGGAGAGCTGGAGGAGCAGGGGCTGGCACATGAGTGAGTAAGAGAGGGGCAGCATTTGACATGCCATCAGGAGGTCTTGGGCTGGTGCAGACAGATCCTCATCTTAAAATAACTGTGAGTTAGATTGTGGTATCATTTTAGTAGGTCTGTGAGGTATTCATCATCAGGGTTTCCCAAACTGTGGGTTGTGACCCACCAGTGGGCTGCGAACCAATTTTTGGTGGGTCATGACAGTCACCAGGCAACATGAGGAGCACTGGCTCCCGCCTCACCAGCATGGCACTGAGGCAGTCAGGTAAGAGGCGCATGACTAATTTCACCCCCAGGCTGGCTATGGGAGAGGGTGGGGCACATGAGAACGGGGGAGATGGCAAGGTGGGTGGAGGTGGAGGCAGGACCCCTTTTGGGCTGGATGGGCATCCAGAAGTAAAGCTATGTGGGTTGCAATAGATCGTCATTTTAAAAAGTGGATCCCAGTGCTAAAAAGGTTGGGAAGCTATTCTTATAAAAAGCAAATACAAACATTTCTGTGGCTATACTGCTCGTGGCCGTAGTGTGTGAAAGTCTTTAGTGAGCCCTTCAGAAATCTTGCTATAGAAATCTTGACAGCTGAAAAACCATAAATTCAGGTTGTTTCATCTTTTTCTCTTTGCTTCTAAGCCTTCTGACTCTTTTGCTATCACAGTTTCAGAAATGATCTCTGCACCCATGAGGTTTAGAACTTTCTGCTTCTTGTTAATTACCATGATCACAGCCCACAGACTGTGGCTGATGTGCTTTGATGTCACAATGGGCCTAAGAAGGCATAGTGATGGGAAATGTCACATCCCCTCTGTTGTTGATTTAGCTTTTTTGATGTCACATAGGGGTTGGGCAACCTTAGGGCCACAGATTGCTAAGGAAGGACTGGGGAGAACTTCAAGTTTACATTCTAAGGATCAGAATCACTTTTGTTAAATCAAACCCTAATGCCTACAAGTTATGAGCTTTCAAACCATACTTTGTGGGTGCAGATATGTTAAGTGGGCTAGGAGTCCCATAATTTTTTTTAAAAAAAAAACAGATGGAAAGGCAACACTTGCTGTTATGTCAAAACTATTCTGCTAAAGCTGGGCATGCTAAAACTATTCTAATAGACCAGTGTTTCTCAAACTGTGGGTCGGGACCCACTTGGTGAGTCGCGACCTGATTTCTGGTGGGTCCCAGGTGATGGAAAGATCAGATAAGTAATTGCCACAAGCCCTGAGACTATTCAAAAATCACATAGCTGCTAATTGCCCTGCAAACAGCTGAGCTCCTGCAGTTTGCAAGCTTGTGTAAATATAGGGATATAAATGTTTGTGCGTCTCGTAAAGCTAGGTGGGTCCTGATAGAGTGCCATGTAAAAAATGGGTCCTGTTGCTAAAACATTTGAGAACCACTGTAATAGACTTACAAGGAAAGGCTATAACATTTGGGGCTCTTCAGTGTAAAATGCAGGCACCTGGGGGGGAATCATGATTGAGACATATATAATTATGCATGGGATAGAGTGGATAGTGGGAAGTTCTTTTTCCTCTCTCACAACAAGAGAACCAGGAGACATCCACTAAAATTGACTGACGGGAGAGTTTACCCAGCACGTAATTAATCTGTGGAACTCCTTGTCCCAGGATGTTGTGATAGCACCGGGTCTAGATGCCTTTAAAGGCATCTAATTTAGGCCTCAGGCAGATTTTCAGAGGAAAGGTCCATCAGAGGTTACAAGTCATGATGACTATATGCAGCCTCTGGGTCTTAGAGGTAGCCTGTTTCTGAACACCAGATACAAGGGATTGGCAACAGGATACAGGTATCTTGTTGTCTTGTGTGCTCCCTGAGGCGAGCCTGAGGTGGGTCACTGTGCAACACAGAAAACTGGACTAGATGGGCCCTTGGCCTGATCCAGCAGGGCTCTTCTTATATTCTTATGTTCTCAGTCGCAGATCTGTCCCCCAAGCATACAAAAAGAGGGAGATTTGAGTCCACTTTCAACAGTAAAGGACCACTAAACCCTTTCGTGACTTGTAGATTACCTTCCCACAGCCTTCTCTGCCCCACAGTGCTTTTATTCTCAGTCATTCTACTATTGAAAGTGAGCTTAAGTTGAAAAGCCCTTTGGGAAAGGATTGCAAGCAATAAAGCAACAGGAAAGGGGAGGGTTTGGTGCCCTCGTCCCCCTTAAATCAGATACCCCTCCTCCTCTCTCCATGGGATTGGGGCAGATTCATCTTGAAACCATGGATTTGCTACTTTAGCCCGAGGATCCAGAAGACATAATGTTTTCTGACTGAATATAGCCTGTATTTTTAGAAGCTATACCTATGAGGTTCTGCTGTAATATATACTTCACTTCCCCTGCCAGCCAAGAATGATGCAGTCTTGTTTATACAGCTCCAGTCCAACCAACTTCAAAATATTACAACTTCTCTGAGCATTGATTGCTTCTCAGTGACTCCGCTTCAGCTTTATCTAATAAGGCACATTGTAAGGTTGAGGTTTTCTTTGGAATATGAACGATGGTATAATATTGAAACCTGAGGTTTGGTCTTTGGTCAAGGTTGGTTTCAGAAATGGCTAGGATGCAGACGTCAGACCGAAGCTGTTAATGGAGAGCATCTTGGTGGTTCTCTTTCCATACAGTGAGCTCTAGTAAGCAATTTATCCTGTCTACTCACCGAATCCCAACAGACAGGCTTATGTTTGGGATTTGGTTTTAAAGTCTTTGTCATGCTTGTGAATGGAAGGAGAATGGAAGCCTTGCCCTGAATTTTTGGAGGAACTCAAACTATTGAAAAGTTGGAAAATGATTTGACACCAAAGTTTTACTGTAAATAAGGCTGAAATGATTAAGAAACAGTTCCACAAAAAAGTCACTTTGAGACGGGTGGAGAATCAGCCAGGCCCCACATCCCATTTCTCAAAACCTACTATCTGAAATGGTGTAATTATAGGTTTTGTCCTCAAATGGGGTGTCAGAATACAGTTTTCTTGTCATAATGGTGTTAACCCCCATTGAGAAAAGCACTCTTGGTGAAACTAAATGGCAAACCTCATTTGTGTTGCTCTCTGATTGACCATGTTCCCCCTCTCTCAAATATGGAGTAGTTTTATGGATTTACAGTAGAGCAAATAACCCAAAGCAATCTCAGATAAATTGGCTGTAAGAAAAGGTGAAGGAGTGTTATTACTGATGTCATTGGACAGCAGTCACTTTTCGGGGCTCCAGTATGGGACAAATATATTACAAAGACAGTTCTTACTGTGTAGGCATCACAGTGTAATTTGCAGGTAGTATCATATTATGCAGAGTAACACATGTACTAGAGTCTGGAATTTGTCTACGTGACCTGAAATTGTTGTTCCACTTGGGGCCTTGCTGGAACTAGGCTGCTGCCGCACACCACCATCTCGCTGTCGTAAATGGTAGCGTAGAGTGCACAGCAGTGGCTCCAGGAGACTCTGCAGGCGCCAGTAAGATGGCAGCAGGGGCAGGCTGTGGGCAGGGAGGGGAGTAATGGGGCATGTTGGGGGAGGAACTAGGGGTGTGTCAGGGGAGGGAGGGGGTTGATCCAGCAGTCACACATGCCAGATTTCATCCTCAATTTTTCTTCCCGCCCTGCCCCGCTGGCTCTCTTTGGACACATGCCAGCAAAATGGCTGACATATGTCTGTGGAGTCCATAGGTGATCAGGCAGCCTACCGGGGTGAAGGATAAATATTTTGGTTACTTCTTGCAGGCTGTCCAATTGCCCCCCATAGTCCCCCCATAGCATCCAGTACAGCCTTCTTGGTGAGTGTGGGTCCTCATTGCATCAGGAGTTGGCCAGGCATAGGCCTGTGCCTGACCAGTCAACTTCCACATCCCTCCAAAGGAGCACTTCATGTAGAATGAAACAGTTATTACTAACAAATAAGAAAAATGTATACTAACAGACACCCTGTTCGAAATACCACAAAAGGTAGCGAAATAGCCCACTCACAAACTTACAAAGTAAGAATGTTTAACCAAAAATAATTAGGGGAGATACACTTGGGCCACTAAGAATAAGGCTTTAGGCTAGAAAAAGATAAGAAGTAGCAATTAAAAGCAGGATGCTAGATGGGCACTTGAAGTGAACTTTAGATGAACCAAGCCAGGTGGTGATAAGGTGGAAAAGGGGCCCCTTGTACCTTATAAGGGAGGATGACAGGTTGTTTGTAGGCTGTATCTAATTAATGCCAATTAAAGCAAACAAGGGCAGGGAATATTATATGATAATGTATTCTGTTTAGGTGTACCGGATTAGTGGGAATGCGTGGTCACTTGGCCAATGGGACACTGAACCATGAGCTGTTGATCGAAAGGTCGGCAGTTCAAATCCATGCGACGGCTCCTGCCAACCTAGCAGTTCGAAAGCAAGAAATTGCAAGTAGATTAATAGGTACCGCGTCAGCGGGACGGTAACAGCGTTCCATGTGCCTCGGTGTTGAGTCATGCCGGCCACATGACCATGGAAACATCTTCGGACAGCGCTGGCTCTTCGGCTTTGAAACGGAGATGAGCACCGCTCCCTAGAGTCAGACACGACTGGACTTAATTGTCAAGGGATACCTTTACCTAGAAATATATACTGTTGAAATATGTAAACATAGTTTACATATGAGGGAGGCGCAAGGCTGGCCTCCCTCACTCCGTCGCTGGACTGAGGATGCAGCTGCCGGAGGAAGGTAAGGTCTCCCACTGGCAGCCACGTGGGCAGTCCGGCGGGCAAGGGAGGGGGGGCATTGGCCTAGCCAGCCCGGGAGGGGTTGGGGATGGCTCCCACCATATCCCTGTCCCCGCCGGGCCGGCTAGGCCGTTACATGGCCTCCTCCGTCTTCCGCCAGCTATTTAGCTGGTGAAAATCCGAGGAGGCTCATTGGGCCGTCCTTGGTTTACATCCGGGGAAGGGAACAATCATCCCCTTCCCCGAATAGACCTCTAGCCCACCGAATGACGGTTGGCCCTGGGCCGCCAGTCGGATCCTTAGGCAGGATTGTGCTGTAATTCTTGAAGGCTGCAATCTCATGCACGCCTACTTGTGAGTAATGCCCATTCAGGGCAGTGCTTAGGATTAGCCTTCTGTGTTTTGAGAAATTTCTACTCCTCAACATCTCTAGTTTTTACCCAAAAATTTAGAGGACATTTGGTACAAGTATATGCCGCCATGCAGATAGCATTTTCTTTTGATCTCTCTGTCACTATGATTACAAGCTAAACCCCTAAAAGTGAATTAGTAGAACTTTGCACACTGATGAAGACTTGCTTGCTTTTTTAAAAAAAAAATTGGTATTGCTTCACTGACATAATTAGTTTTTCATCCTATTGGGATTATCACATTTTTACCTGCTTAGTTTTCTGAGTTATAATACTGGGAAATAACCAGGTCACCGAGAAATGCAGAGGCTTAGTTACATAATAAGTTTGATGTGCAATTATTTTAATGCTGCACAGGAAATTAATACGCTTTCCCTGACACTCACCATTCATTCAGACACAATGACAGGTTCGTTGGTGAAGCTCCAGTAACCAAGCACTTGTGGACTTTTATTAATCCCCCCCCCATTTTTCTTTCACTCGTAACACATCATTTTAAAAAATTCCCACAGAGCAGCCACATGCTTCAGTGCAGCTTAGTAGTCTCTGTAGCAGCCAGCATGAAAAAAAAAATTGAATTACTACCTAATGACAAAAAATGTACAGCACTTTTGCTCCCTTGATGCTGCAGTTCAGATCATCGGGTGTTATTTTGCTAGCAGACAGACCAGACCACGTAATGAAAGACCGTGCATTAAGGACGACTTCTGCCCTTGATCGAAGTGCACATGTACGTTTATGGAGGGCACTTCACTGATGGACAAACGTTTGAAGCTTTGGAAGTTCATTTCAGTTCAGAGAAGCATGCAATGTTGCAGATTTGCTGTGCAACTCTTTGAACCTACAAAGCCTCCAAAACACAATGATGGGAAATGTCACAGCAACAGATTACCTTTGTCCTTTGCAAGATGTGTAGTCCTGATCCCGTCTGAATGCGCCCTGAAATTTTGTACATGAAGACAATCATTCATTTCTTTATAGGCAGCTTCTAAGTTTTTGTATTTGAGGGGATGGGAATTTGACCAGTTTATCTCAACTGCAGAGGAGGAATCAGGTCAAATCTGCTTCTTGAGCACACCACACATGTTCAGCATATAATTGTCCTTCTTGATTGATGAGGAGAATGAGTGATGGGAGCCAGCATAGGGTAGCGGCTACGAGATTGAGCTATGAACTACGAAGTTCTTGTCTTTACCACAAACTCACTAGGTAGCCTTTGGCCATGGTATGAGGCATCAACTGCTATATATGAGGAGGAAAGGGAGAGAAGAGTTTATGTCTGTGCATGTTGTGCATTTTAATTGAGCTCTAAGACAGCGGGGGGAAACCCTAAATCAGAGGTTCCCAAAGTGTGCTTCGCAACGCCCAAGTGCATCATGGAAAGCAACCACAGCCAGGGACATCTTGTTAGTCTTTTAATTATCATACAGTATATTTTTGCTTGCAAGAGAGAAATGTAGGCAAAAACAAAGACCTGGAAAAGCTGCCTCTTCACATCGGGTCACTCAAAGTTCAGTTCAAAAGACTTCAAGTTTGCAGTCAGCTCTTCCACATTTTGTTTTTAACAGAGGGGAGCAGAGCCTGCTTATCTTAGTCAAAGAACAGAAAGCCAGGCCATTAACACCTCAGTGGTTAAGCTAAGTACCGGTACTTTACAGGGAGCCTCAAGCTGCAGAAAATGGTGAAAACTGAGCAGGTCCTGCCTTAAAGTCTTTGATTTCCCACTCTGTGATTAAGGGAGGTGGAAGAGGCATAAGTAAGTTGCTTGCTGTTGACTGAGCTGTAGAGATGTCTCCCCTGTTTAAGCCAGAGGAAGAGGAGGCAGCTGCTATGTTTGTTTGTTTGATTAATCATTAGGATCTCTCTCCTTCCTCCTTTGCTGCTTTTTGACCCACCTCTAAGTTAGTTCCCCACTCTATTTGCTGGGACAACACACAAACCCATTGGAGACTGCCGGGCAGTATAAGAATCTTTTTTTTCATCCTGCAAAGATGCTACCCAAAGGAGCTTTCTCTCGTGCAACTGGGGTGGGGCATGCATGACCAATGAAAAGAAATGACCTCCCTCCCATGCTTTGATGTTTCTCTTGGCATGAATAGGACTAACACAGACGACATCAGTGCCCTCTACCAGGTAGGCACCCAGGCCTGCAAATGGAGGTAGGGCAGCATCCCAACCCCACCCTGTGTGCTCCTGGCTTTGCTGCTGCTCAGCATAAGCATGGAAAATCCACTTTAGGGCTTGTTTTGGGAATATACACGTACATATAAGAAAGGGTGCCTCTGAGCATGTAAAGAGTGTCTGTCTCTTCAGTACACTGTAATGGGGAGCCATGGCTAACGGTGAGGGAGGTCAAGGGAGCCACAAGACTAAAAAGTTTGGGAACCACTGCCCTAAATAACAAAGTAACAATCTCTCAGCCTCACCGCTATTTGCAGAATGAAGAATGGGCCTAACTCAGAGGGTTTTTTCTAATATTAGTGGCTAATTTTGAAATTAGTGGCTAATTTTGAAGTGCAGGAGCTGCCATGACATCCCACCTACCCACACCCCACTGGGACTACTGTATACAACAAACACCAACTTCACATTTATTCATTAAATGTTTTCTTCTCCCAGGCTGCAATCTTATCATTGATCTGGGAGTGAGCAGTACTGAAGACTGTTTTTTAATTGTTGTTGTTTTTGTCAAAACCATTTCAACCCTCTCCCATAAAATACAGAGGAGAGGGAAGAATCAGTTTCCTGGGTCGTTCATTGAATGAAATGAAGTTTCCAGTCCTCTCTCTTGGGGGACATGATCCAGTATTACTTTCTCTCTTCCTTTCATCCACATCCCACTCTCCTTTCTCTTCATCCTTCTTCATCTGCCAGCATGTGAGGGCAAGGCAGGCTGGGGATTTTGCCTCCTGCTGAGTCTGCTTCTTCTTCTTCTTCTCAGCCAAGGTCCTTTGAAAAAAGACAGCACCTGAGTGCTTCTCTGAGGACATCACTGCTCTAGAGCCAAAGTCCCGGAGCTGTGCTCCTCACCCTGACCCCTCTCAATGATCCCCCTGCTGACGATGTATGTGAATGGTTCCAGTGTGGAACTAGGATGCGTAATAGGATAGTATCTCCCTAATCCCGTTGTTACTCCTCGTTCGATCCCAGAATCTCCCTTGTTTCTGTGAATTTCCTTTTGTGCTGCGTTAGAGGTAGGTTTCAGCTCCCTAAAAAGAAATGCAACAGGCTTGCTTGCGTAATAAACAGTCCTACAAATCTGGGATTAACCTGCAATTGTGGATTTAGGATTTTGACCTGTTATAATTTATAAATTATGCCATTTCTAGAATCATTTGACCATTCGTTCTTCACGTTGAGTTCACCTTTTACCACAAGATTCACAGTTCTTATGAACCTGCCCACTTTCATCCTCATGCTGTTAAATAATAAAATCGCAAGTGGAAGGGATCTGTTCACATTTTACTGCAAGGCCAAGCATGTTAACAAACAGCTGGGAGCCTGATTCATATAATCCAATCTATTTACCAAGGACAGTTTCTGTTTTTGGTAAAAGGTTGTCCCCTCCTTTTGCCATTGGAGGATGCATGTCCTTATTTTCAACTGTGAAATGTGGAAAGGTATGACGAATTGAGCAAGCTGCAACTTTTGATATATGAGAGTACACTTCAAGACACACCAAGAATTCCGCACCCTGTGTTAATTAAGGAAACATTGTTCTAAATCAATGATTGCATTTGATATTATACCCAAGGTACTTCATAACATATCTGGAATAGTTAAGGTCAGTTGTTGGAAATGTCAAAAAGAAGAGGGCAGTAATTTCCACATGTGGTGAACTTTTGATGCAAGGGGGGGGGGAAGAACCTGGAAGAAACTCAAAGGGACCATAGAGAAAATAACTCACCGAAAATTAGATTTAGACTCATTAATTTTTCTATTACATTATACTAAATATATACTAGTTCAATATCATGAAATGATTTCTTATATGATCACAGTCTCAAGAATGTGTTATACGAAATATTGAAAAATACTGTTGACTCCTAGCATTTTGGCATGGGAAGATAAACTATATGAATATGCCGTTCTGTCTGAGTTGACAAATTATATTAGCGTCAAAGAAGGAAAACAATATTGTAATCAATTTATCCAAAGCTGGAAACCTGAATAGCAACAAAGAATCTATTCTTTTACAGATGTTACTCAGATATTTAATATGTTGCACAAATAGATTATTTACTGCCTGGCCATATGTCCATAGATGGCATTAGTGCCCATTCTCAGCATTCCTGAACATTCCCTATCTTATTCCAGCAAGCCCTGTTAGCCTGCTTTTCAAGGTAAGACCACACGATATAGAGTATTGTAGTGTTTGAGCCCAATCCTATCCTTCCCACCCCGCCAATACAGTTGTTTCTAAAAGGCATATGCTGTATCCAGCGTGGGTTGGATCAGGAGGCTTTGGAGGGGAATTACGTTCCCCTCCATAAGCCTCCTGCTCCGCAATAGGTCACTTCAGACCTTTACCAGCTCTGCAGCTGAAGAAAGGGGAGGCTTGAAAAGGGGGAGGGGGATAGGATCTGGTCTGCATAGTTGCTGCCAGATCCACCCCCTTCCGTTGCCTCCCTGCCCTTGTTTCTCCCCCTCATTGCTCCATTTTACCCCCTCCCTGTCCACCCCTGTTTCCCACTACTGCCTTACCAGAACCAGGCTATGTCCTTCAGTCCCACTAAGGTTACGGAACAAAAGAAAGCAAATGAAGGAAATAAGAGAAAAGTGTGGGAGATTCACTATATCATCTGCATGAATATCAGACAAATAAGTAGATAGATGAAGCCTTGATTTGGTGTGTGTGTGTGTGTGTGTGTTAAGGATCACTGTTGTGTTGTTACAGTCAAAAAACTCTAAACAAGTATTCTATATGTCCCAAATTCACCAGTGCAATCCTACATGCCTTCTCAGAAGTAAGCCCCACTGAGTTTAATCAGATTTACTCACAGGTAGGTGCATATAGGATTGCAGCCTTAGGCCAGAATCCTAATGGGCAGCCCAATCCCTTTCAGGGCAGAATGAGAGGTGCCGACCTTGACACCGGTGCCGCTTACTCTGCGGGTGCTGCCAAAGTGCTTTAAGGCACTTTCACAACACCCTAGACTTGTGGAGCTCTCATTCCACCGGTTGTAACTTGTGCTCCCATTGGCGAAACACACATTCTGCCAGCACAAGTGCTTGCCCGGCAGTGGACGTGATATGCCACCAGCATGAGGCTGCAAGTGCAGTGACATACGGGGTGATGCGCCAGGAGGCGGGCGTAGGGGGTGATGTGCCAGGGGGGTGACGCACCAGGAGTCCTGGCGCATCACCCCTGGGAAAGCAGCAGGCCGAGCCATGTCTTCTTCGGTGGCTCTGCCGCTTCTAAATAGGCCAGGCAAGACTTTGAGTGGCATGCGCATGCGCCACTTGTAGTCTTGCCTGGCCTACTTAGAAGCGGCCGAGCCGCCAAAGAAGTCACGGCTTGGCCTGCCGGCATGGCACATCACCCTCTCCTGGCGTGTGGGCCGCTGCCGTGGGATAAATACCAGGGGGTGACACGGCAGTGGGGCGTGGGTGACGCGGCTGGTGTGTGTGTGTGTGTGATGCAACTGGGGGTGGGGGTGACACGCCGAGCCGGCCGACCCCTCACCCAGGTGTTGTGTCCAAATGTTGCACCCCAAACCTTACTCCTGGAGGAGCAAACTAGTATTCCCTTTAATTAGCTCCAATAGTCCACTTCAGGCAAAGTTAGCTCCTTTCCCCTTTAAATTGCAATTGTGTGTCAAAAGAAAACACTGAACTTCAAGGCAACTATTTACAAGATTTATTATTTTCCCAGCAATAAACAATGTCCCGTAGCTCTTCCCGGACAGATTCTACTTAGCTAACGAGAGTCTGTTTCTGTAGAAAAGTCCAGCTCGTTACTTCACATGGCGGTAGAATCTCCTTGTTGCCTTTCTCCTGTCCAGCGAAGAGTCTTGTAGCAAAAAGTCCAATCAATCCAGGTCTCTCCAACCTTCCAGTCGGGCAGAGCATCCCCCAATGCTGGTCAATCCAGGTGGGTAGTCCATCCAGGTGAGCAGTCAGTCCGGCAGAGTATCCCCATCTAGAGCAGAGTCATCGTTGTTGCTCGGCAATCTGGCAGCATGTCCCTGTGGTGAGCTGGCGAGGCTCCTTCCTGCTCCTACTGCTGCTGCTTTTATACTGTAGTTCCCATCAACTCTCTACTAGTGGCAGCTGTGGGCTTACAATCAATGCCCTCAGTATTGCCCAAAGCTGTGAAAGTTCCCATCAGTGCTAATTGAGTGCAGCTGCGAGCCACACCCACTGCACTCAAAGTCCCAGCTTCATCCCAATTAGTAGCAACACCTGTGGACCACGCCCAATTGCTTGCAGGTGTGCTTCCACCTACGCAGTCCTGGGTGTTAACCCCTTGCTGTCCAGTCCTGTCAAACAGGCAATCCTTTAACCCCTTCCTTCCCAGACCTGTCAAACAGGGGACCACTGCTAACACCACTAACTCCTCGCCGATCTTCCGCGATTTCCACCACACCAGGGTGACACACTGGCTCATGACGCCGCTGTGCAAGTGCACATAGCTGGCAGATGTACATGCAGGCCAACATAAAGGTAAGTGCTGGTAAGGTAGCAATGAGTGTGGGTGGTGGGAGGAACCGGGCAGGGAGGGGGCTGGTGGGAGGCAGAACAGGGAGGGAGGGTTAGGATTTCTGTAGCACCAGCTTGGGCCGAGATCCTATCCCCATTCTCTGTACTCTTCCTTCACCCTTACTTTCCTCTGTTCTGTGCCAATGAGACCCATTTGGGCAGTATAGGCTTGCGTCAGGGTAAATGCAATGTGTGCTCCATTTGCATGGCTGCATCAGTGGGCAGAATTAGTTAGGATTGGGCTGTAGCCACTTGGGCTGTCTGTCAAATCTAGGCTGCCTGCAATTTGGTTACAGCTCAGACAATTAATGTACCGTCTTGGTCTGAGTATAAGACTCACTTTTTTTTTCCTAATTTAAGTTTTTAAACTAGGGGTGCGTCTTATAATCAGGCTGTTGCAATTTAATGCCAGTAGTTTAATTAATTTTTTTTAAATAGCACCAAACTTTAAGGGTGCGTCTTATAATCAGGTGCATATTATACTCGGGACAATACGGGGTATATTGGGTAAAGACTGAATGCACAAAAGACAAACAAATTGTTTAACGTTTTGGTTTTTGTCTGTTGTCCAGAAGATTCAAATAACTGTAATTATAACACATGAGGGTCAAGGTACTATCAAGTTCTCCAAGGAATCAACTATTCTCATTGACACAATAATTAAATGTCTGTTCTCCCCTGTGTTTGTGTTTGCTTAACATCTGTTCATTAGTTTCTATTTCTGTTTAGCTTTCTCATGGTAAGCTGTTGCTGTACATTGCTGTTTAATCAACTAATAAAAATTGTGATTAAAAAAAGAATAATTAGCAAATGTCATTGTAGAAGATGTCTTCTTAGTAATACTTTTTGCTTTATAGATTTTAGTCAAGTCAACATTTATGGCCCTGCTTCCACTGAGCTGACCTCATGACAAATTCAGATTCTATATTTCTAGCCAGCTTTGTAATGCCTAATATGCATTTTTCCCATTAAGTAAAAATATAAGGA
Organism: Plestiodon gilberti rubricaudatus; assembly: GCA_026170595.1. Lineage (NCBI taxonomy): Eukaryota > Metazoa > Chordata > Lepidosauria > Squamata > Scincidae > Plestiodon > Plestiodon gilberti. The sequence goes on along the minus strand of JANXHW010000004.1, from coordinate 81,556,108 downwards.
ACTCTTGTTATTTGGAAGCAACACAGGTAGCTTCAGAACAGTCATCAAGTTTGGTCATAAACTATATGTGCACTGGCGTCGCTCCCGTGAAGCGATGGGAGTGGGCTGCCTCAGGGCGACGCGCGCACAGGGGTGACGCGCGCATCCCACGCGCACCCCGCGCGCACTCCCGCGCGCCACCTCTGTGGAGCGCATCGCCCTCCGGACTCTCCGACGGAGCGTCCGATCTGGCCGGCGCTCCAGGGCCTTCTGAACGAAGGCCCACTGCGTCAATACGCAACCTTTTTCGTGTTTTGCACATGCGCAGACCATTTTGAGGGCAAGAGGGCAGGCCCTTGCCCTCAAAACGGTCTCTGCACATGCGCGAAAACCGCAAAAGGTTGCGTATTGACGCAGTGGGCCTTCGTTCAGAAGGCCCTGGAGCGCCGGCCAGATCGGACGCTCCGAGGCAGGCTCCCGGGCCGGCCTCGGAGCGTCCAGAGGGCGACGCGAAGGGGCGGGGGGCACGCATCACTGGGGCGACGCGCGCACCCCTGCCTTGGGGTGTCGCGCGTCCTAGTGACGCCAGTGTATATGTGCATCACACCTAACTAAAAGTTGCTCAGAAATGTAGTGGTTTTTTTCTCCATGTTTTGACTGTTTGACAGTTCCTGAAAGTACAGACATAGACCTAGATAACTGAATAGATGTGAGATCTTAAGAATGCTTCCATCAACTCATGGCTCCCATGTAAAAAAGCGACTATCAATTTTAAGTAAAGGATTCAGCTAAACCGACAGCGGTTCTCAACCAGTGGTACTAGTACCACCAGTGGTACTTCGGCCGACTGCTGGTGGTACTCGGACCACTAGAAGCCCGCTCTGATGTGGTGCTTTTGGAGAACATAAGAACATAAGAAGAGCCCTGCTGGATCAGGCCAAAGGCCCATCTAATCCAGCTTCCTGTATCACACAGTGGCCCCACCAGATGCCTCAGGGAGTACACAGCCAACAAGATAACCTGTTTCCTGCTGCCACTCCCTTGCACCTGGCACAAAGAAAACCTACTCCTACAGGTGTAGGAGGTGCATTTTTGCTTCTGTGAGGCTCCTGCCTTTTGCCAATCTTCGTAGGAATGCTGAGAATGGCCTTCCTACCCACCTGGAGCCCCTACCTGCTTTTTCTGGCCTCCAAAAACCTGAAAACCCAAAAGTAACTGGCAATGATGTCAACACCAGTCACTTCCGGTGGAAGGAGGCTTCCGGTGGAAGGAAGCAGGAGAGTGCCGCCGGAGGTGGTACTCTGCCAGGAAGGTTTTGAGAACCGCTGGGAGATTTGGGGTGCAAATGTGAATCAAACTGTTTTCCAGTTACTCCTAGCCTTGCTACTACCGTGGTTAGAGGTCAGAAGAAGGAGTCCACTTGGTGGTTTGCTGACAATCTGAACCTAAACCTTCAAAAAACTAGTGTATAGTAAGTCTACTTGTCATCTACCTTGGCTTTGTTCCTCAAAGTGTTTCTATGTGAGTGTTTGAGAGAGCAAAAAAAAAAGAAGAATTTGCTAAGTCGGGAAATGAAACCCTCCTTGCTCAATAGGTAATTGAAACTTGTAGAGTCAAATGCAAGGTCTTCCCCCTCTCCATAGGAACAAGCAATGAGCTGAATTAGTTTTATGAAAGCAGCTTGCTGAGACAGAGAGAGGCAAGCCCCTCTAAGTATATATTAAGCAAAGTAATACATTACATGTAATCGTATTTACTCTTCCCCAAAGTGTAAGGTCTAGCATTTTCCAACATACAAAGACTGCTGTTATTTTTGATAAAGCGGCTACAAAATTCATTCTAGTAAGCACTGAGGTTACAGTATATGCTTGGGACTCCATGTTCCCTGTTATTTGATTCCCTCTTTACTGGACCAGTGGGAATCCCCATTTTCATAATTGTTTTCCATAACCTCATAATCAGGGGCACCACTGGGGGGTAGGGGTGGGGAGCAGACTGCCCTGGTTGTCACCCAAGGGAGGGGTGACAGCAAAATGACTTTCTATTGTTTTTGTTACCGGTGGTGTGAAAATGCTCTACTGATAGAATATGGCTTTTACATTTTTCCTGAACCCCATCACAATGTGCGCGGGGATTGCATTCCCCAGGAGGTCTCCACATCTTATGGTCTTGTGTGGGAGGAGGTCCATGAGGGTGGTGATACCATAAAATCTCGCCTCACATGTCACCAACCCTAGTGACGCCCCTGCTCATAATGGCTTTTTAAAGAATTTTGTTCTAATTCAGGAACCTCAAAATTGCCTCATGTGTTAGGAATGCAAGGACACAAACCCTTTCTGTCATTAATGATGGACTTGTCCAGTTGTGCAACAGTGTTAGTTCAATATCAGAAATGCAATCTGCAGAGCAAAATATATATATACCGTATTGTCCCGAGTATAAGACACACCTGATTATAAGACGCACCCTTAAAGTTTGGTGCTATTAAAAAAATTTAATTAAATCACAGGCATTAAATTGCAACAGCCTGATTATAAGACGCACCCCTAGTTTAAAAACTTAAATTAGGAGAAAAAAGTGAGTCTTATACTCAGACCAATACGGTATATATGTATAGCTATATCCTGCGCAGTTTTTATTAACATAGGCAAACCTGAATAAAGAATTCATCAAGATTTTTTAAAAAACATGATTAGTGCAGCAAGGATCCTTGATGACAAATAATGGATATTATAAAGTGTGTCCCCCTTATTATTTTATTTTTCATATTTTATACCGCCCTTCCTCCAAGGAGCTCAGGGTGGTGTACATGGTTCCTTCCCTCCTTTTGACCTCACAACAACCCTGTGAGTTAGGTGAGGCTGAGAGATATTGACTTGCCCAAGTTTCACCCAGGAATCTTCATGGCTGAGCAGCGATTTGAACCTTGATCTTCCAGGTCTACGTCCAACTTCAGAACCACTACAACATCCTGACTTTTTAAAGAATAGGAAATTAAAATGCTTGTCTGTTTACTAGTACTAGTAAATGCTATTTGTTATTTGTTTGACCATAAGCCATAACAAAATTAAAACCCCTCCCCAAAGCAAATAAAGTACTTTCATAGGAGCATTATATACAGTATAGATTTATTTGAAACACAACTCATGATAAGAATTATATTTGCATCACTCTGCTTTTTTAGCCAACTTAACTAATTATATAAGTACTGAAGAAGGTAGAGGATGATGTAATTATTTTTCAGAGAACTGGCAACGTTCTACTAGCGATTTAAAAAGTACATTACATCTACCTATCCATCTGTAAATGTAGAGCATGTGGGTGATTTATTATAAATGGACATGCTTTTTTCCCTAATTGCATGTCGGTGGGGCCACCTCATACTTATTGCCCAAACTGGAGACCACACATACAGGGCAATCCTAGGTCTCCTCAGAAGTAAGTCCCACTGTACTCATTGGGTCTTACTCCCAGGTAAGAGCTCATAGGATTGCAACCTATTGACTGTAAGTAGGTATAGAATATAGGGGAAAAACCTAGCCAAGCACACCATAGCTGGGTGCCTGAGATGGATGCAATACAAGAAAGAAGCTAGAGCTACTGGTTGGGATCCAATGACTCACTGAACACAACGTATGATCAACCAAGGCTTTTCCAGCCTCCTTTTTCCACTGCAGCCCTTTATGCTTCTCAAAACCTGCTTCTGAGTATTAGGGGAACATCCTGAGCGATATTCAGTCACAGGATCATAAGATGTTAGAGTTGGAAGATCATCTATTCTAGTCTAATTCTAGATCAGGGGTGGCCACCCTTCCACCATTAGGGCCTCTATGTTCTTAAGAGTTGTGCAGAAGACAGAATCTTGGCAGCTGCAAGTGCTGATAGTGCTGCTAAAGCAGCTGCAGATGCTGAAATGTCCTCACCTATACAACCATTGAAGGACCAGGAGCATTAATGTAGAAAGGTTGGCCATCCCTGCTCTAGGTGCACCATCTTATGCCTGCTCAATGATGCATAAGATGGTGCACCTTGAAGGGTTAAGGTTCACACACACACACACACACACACACACACACACACACACACCAGTGATGTAGACTTGAGTCTATTGACTCGGACTCGACTCGGACTCAAGTCGCATCAATGATTTGACTTGGACTTGACTAGGTGATTGTAAAAGACTCGAAAGACTCAACTCGAGACTTGGAACATTTTATTACAAGTCGAATTTTATTTAGGCTTAAACCCGTTTCCCCCATTAAATAGATAGGGACTTGCAACCTTGACTTGAGACTTGTCTCGAGACTTGAAGTCAGATACTTGATTCTCTCTCTCTCTCTCTCTCTCTCTCTCTCTCTCTCTCACACACACACACACACACACACACACACACACACACACACACACACACACACACACACACTCAATTCAAGTCCCTGCATTCAATGAACATGAGGATTATAATGTATAAAGTGGGCTCCAAAAGGAAATGAAACTGAAGACTTGGTGCCTAAACTTAACACACACCAATGGAGGCCATTCAACATCTAGACCACATCTCCGCACAAGACCTTTTGAAAAGACTCTGCTTCTATGACCTCAGCTATACCTCTACATTCTAAAGCCTTTAAACTGTCTTCTGTGATTGATTCCAAGTGCTTGTGTTCTTAAAAGACCTGGCGAGTTGCATCTCACAACTCTTTGATTGTAATTTTTGACCCTTCGTGATAACTGCTCTGCGCCGCTTCTCGCAGCGCGGAGACTTTAGCCTGCCCCCCCTGAGGGAGGCAGAAGGCAAGACATGAAGGGCCCGGCCAGCGATTGGCCGGGCCAGGTCACTTGTGCGGGCAATGGCTGGGGAGACACCGCAGTGTCGCTCGGCCCTCAGTCATTGCCCGGGAAGCAAAGCCCCTCCCGCCCTCCCTTGGCATAGTCTGTGATTAGCCGGTTGCCCTTCAGGGGACCAGGTAGGAATTTTTGGCTTCCAATAGATGGGCATGGATTGGATGCTTTTTCGCCTACCTCAGACTGTGTTCCGAGGGAGCGTGTCATTAGCCAGTGGGTCACCTGAGAGGTGGCGTGCGGGTATGGGCAGGTAAGGCTTGATAGGGATCGGCGTGCACCTTGAGCTCGGCAAGGTCAGGAAGTGAGCCAAGACCGCTCATTAACGACGCTTGCACGGGTCAGTGAGGCAGGTTGGCAAACCTCCTGGCTGGAGCAGGTGAGGCCCATCAATGGTTTGGCTAGTATGGGTCTCAAAACCTGCTCCGCTGTCTCAACCCTTCGGGGTTGGCTGTGATAGGCTCCCCCGGGCTCTGTCCGGGGGGGGGGGCCTGGAGCCAGGATGCTTGACGCCAAAACAAGCAGAGGGAGGAAGATGGCTGGGCCCATTTCCCCCGACCAGTGCCTGCACGCCTTTGGGAGTGGGTTAGTTTACCCCCAGTGTTTGCCTCTGCAGGTTTAATTGTTGAAGTTAAAATAAAGTGACCATTTCTCCATAAAGTTACTTGTCTGGTGTCTTCATTGGGGGAGTGTAAGGGTAAAGGTAAGAAAGTTATTAAGGAAAGAAAGGAAGCCAAGAGTCTATAAAAACAGAGATTCTTAGAAAGCGGGTGGAAGCCTGCATTCCACAACACTCCCACAGAACCATGGAATATGTTTGTCCCTGAATATACCCACCCATGCAATCTGTTTGCTCCTTTTATACTGGTAGACAAATTATGTGGACAGATTATGATATTCTTGTATGTCCATAGGTTGTACTTCATATAAAATCTCTGCACAATGGAGGTGTTAGTGGAAGCTGAAACAAGTGGAACCTGAAGGCTCACATAGCAGAAACACGTGAACACCAATCCTAAAATACTGCAAATGCAAAAACTGAATTAAATCACAGAATGATTTGCACCGTTGGAGAACTGTATCACTTCAGAACTCTGTGTATACAAGAAACAAAGTTCCCAAAGGAGATTTTTCTATTACTGATCCTGTGGACAGCAGCAGGATCATAAAACCTAATGAATGACTGAAAGTTAAAGTAAAGTAAATGAAACAAGACCCTGTCTAAACAGAGCAGAAGTCTGGTGCCAAGAACCGTCTGATGTTTTAGCGACAAAATGGCAGTCGCTCCAAGTCTTGGCAATGTTTATTCAAAGCAAAATGTTTTTCTTCACTGTACTGGTCATCATGACTTTAACATGCAGCCCCTGTCAACACTTTGCTACAGAGAGGACAAACTTAGTGTGAGGCAGAAAGCTGCCGTTGAGCTGGCTTTCTTGTGTTCAGTGTCTCAGATTTATATTTCAGGGTGGAAGCACTGCTTTTCATCATCTGGTCACTCAAGTCCCATAAAACACAACCTGATGTTTGACAGAACTATGTTCTTAAGACTCTAACAGAGAGCTGACACCCGTGTAACATGATGATGCCCTGGCCCTTTAGTATTTAACAATGAAAAGCTAAGTGGCATCTTAATTATAAATAACAGCAACTTGCCCAAACTGTAGCCATATTAGAAACCCATTGCAGCATCCAGGATTCTCTCTCTCTCTCTCTCTCTCTCTCTCTCTCTCTCTCTCTCTCTCTCTCTCTCTCTCTCTCTCTCTCTCTCTCTCTGTGTGTGTGTGTGTGTGTGTGTGTGTGTGTGTGTGTGTGTGTGTGTGTGTGTGTGTGTTAAATGTGCTTATTTCATGAAGGACACAGTTTTCTGTAACAATATTTCATACCTCTACAGGTCTCCCTCTGGTCACCTGAACTGTTTTGCCACTGCATGTGGGAGTACCACCTGCAAATGAGAAGGAAGGGATGACAGCAGACTGTTTTTGAAGAATTCCTGAAAAACCTGGTAGAAAGGCCACCAAATGCCTTGTCCCCCTTGGAATAGCACCTCCCTGCTTTAATTAAGAATGCACCAGTGCCTTTGCTTATCAGCAATCTTCACTCCAATCCCAACATTCATCTCACACCTATTTGCATGCCTGACAATCTGTGATGGGCAAAAGTCCCTGGGCTTGATTCACAACAGGGCTTGACTAACTGACCAATTTTCTTTGGAAACTGGAAGATACCTTGATTACTTCCAAGCCCAATTACAGGCTTTGCACCTTCATGTGCTCCTGGTTGCACCATTGTGAGCATGATGGGGTCTGATTCCTGATTCCCTTTCCTCAACCTCCATGAGCTGTCTTTCTTCCCAGCCACCCTAATATTGTACCTGCTGCAGCTGCAGATTTCTTCCTTGCGTAGTTGTGGTGTTGGCTGGCAGTAGCAGCAGCAGCATCCCTCTTCCCTACCTCTCTCATTTCTTCCTTGTCATGTCGGTAACTGCTATTGACACCAGGGCCTTGGGTCCCTTCCTTCCATGTTCCACCTGCTTCTGCTACCACAGCCAAAAAATGAGGATGGGAAGGAGGGGTGAGTGAGTGAGTTGGGGGGTGGGAGGGAGGTGGCCTTCTCTGGCTCAGGTTACAATCTGAGAAAAACTGTGGAACTGCAAAATTCACCTCAGATTGAAGGTGAGAATTACAGTTCACCAAGCTTTCATTTCTAAACTGTGGAGTTATGAGCCATGGTGACATTAAAAATACAGCAAGTCCTCATTTAAAGTTATTTCGTTTTAAAGTCGATGGGAAAATGCCATGGGAATGTTTACATTTATCAATTAGCCTATGGTAAAATTGGTTTCCTTATAAGTTGTTTCGCTTAAGGTCGTAGTTTCCAAGAAGAACCTACCAACAACTTTAAGTGAGAACTTGCTGTACTAGGACCCAACAAATATTAAGGGGTCAGACACACTGGCATCACTACAGGGGGGCGGAGCTGTAAGTTCTGCTGAAATTGGATCCTCCCTTACACGGAGCAACGAAGCAGCCCCGCCCCCTCACCTTCGGAGCCTTTCAGGGAAGCGAAAGCAACATGCAGGGAGTCTCCTGCGCGTTGCTTTTGCTTCCCTGAAAGGCTCCGAAGGTGAGGGGGCGGGGCTGCTTCATTGCTCCGTGTAAGGGAGGCTCCAATTTCAGCAGAACTTACAGCTCCCCCCCCCCCCCGTAGTGACGCCAGTGGTCAGACATAGTCTGCCATGCTTTACATAGCCATAGGGATTAATAAAAACTGAAAAAATGAAGGCAGCTGAGATAAGGGTGCAAATGGGAGAGAAGACAGGGAGAGGAGTGCCAAGGGAATAGAAGTAGGGAGCCAAAGTAAGGAAGGTTGAGAGAGGAACTCTGCTATTGCAGCTCATTTTTATGACTACATTTCAATTCCATAACAATCCCCACCATTTGGTGGCATCCCACCAACTCACAAATAGTGGCATCGAAACGCTAAAGGCTGACCCAGACTTTCAGTTAGCCACTTGTCCGCTCAGCCAGCAAATGCAGTGATTTGACCTACGATCCTGTTCCATGCTGTACATTTTCAGCCAGGAGAAAGGAAAGCAAAAAGAACTCAGTTACAAACAAATGCTCTCCCCCCTTCATTTTTATGGTGCCCAACAGCATTTTGATAGGACCCAAAATCTATGACAATGAAGGAAGGGCCTCTTTGCCCATTTGCAGTATGCTGACCTCTTGCTTGGTCTGTCTGCCAAGAAAGAAGCAATCAGATTGTAGATGCAAATGAGATCAGAATTAGAACTCTGTATCACTAATGAGCCCCCAGAGGTTGCCTGGTCTGGAAGGATACATTTATTTCTGATGGATGTGGCCCAAAATAATGTTGCAAACACAGGAGCCTTGAAGCTACACATTTATATTCCTGGAAAGGCCACATGCTTGAAACTCCTGGAGATCATGTCAAGCTAAACTGCAGATCATAAACTATGCCAAATGAATGAAAAAGAAAATTATCTGACATTTTGTGTCTATATCTCCCTGTCTTCTCTACCCATCGTGGGAGATGTATGAGCAATGCTCTCTCTCTCTCTCTCTCTCTCTCTCTCTCTCTCTCTCTCTCTCTCTCTCTCTCTCTCTCTCTCTGATTGAGAGCATGATAGTGTAGATGAAGAAAATATCAGATGTTCGACTTTGTGGCTCACGACCTTAAAGGAAGAAAGAACACTACAGCATCAGTGAACAGCAAACTTGTCAAATGACAAATGGCTTCATTAGATCCATACTGGAAATAGAGAGAAGTTCAACTGAAAAGTGATACCCAGTGGCACAGCCAGGATTTTCTTCAGTGGAAAGACCACAGAATGGCTTGTGAATTCTTGCTAAGCTCAGGTTGCTAAACGACAATTGGAGTTTTCAGTGATGTAGACTTGAGTCTGTTGACTTGGATTCAAGTCGGACTCAAGTCGCGTCAGTGACTTGACTTGGATTTGACTCAGTAAAAGATTTGATTTGTAAAAGACTCGAAGGATTCGACTCGAGACGTGGAGTCTTTTATGAAAAGTTGAATTTTATTCAGGTTTAAACCCGTTTTCCCCATTAAATAGATAGGGACTCATAGGGACTCGCAACCAAAGACTCGGGACTTGGGGCAAAGAATTGGGACTTGACTTGAGACTTGGACCCAGAGACCTGAGACTTGACTCGAGACTTGGAGTCAGAGACTTGATCCACATCCCTGGGAGTTTTCAGCTTTTATTTGCACATGTCCAATTACAGAAAACACTGAGGACTAGAGCCGGGGGCCTAGTCACATGATCAGTTTGATATGTTCTTGTTTGTTTTTGGTGAACACCATACCATGAAATCCACACGGAATGGCAGCTTTCTAACAGCTGGGTCCTAATTACCACTGGGGGTGGGTTCTTTTTAAGTATTTTTGCACAAATCAGATGATTTATGTTTGTACCTCAGATGAAAGCCAATTGTTTATAGATCACTTTTAGTCAGAAGGGAACAGTAATGTGATTATTGTGAAGCCAGCTTTATCTGAGATGCAATCATGTAACACGTAGATCTTTATCATGGATTTTGTTGAGCTTTCTGATATCTGGAAGTAGTTTTTGATTATTTGGAAGTGGGTTGTATTAATCTATGAAAAGTTGCTTGCACACAGTGTCAGAAGTAGTATTTCAATAGGGGTCTTGGGTAAGGGGTAACAAAATTGTTTCTTGCAACCATTAGTATTAAGCTAATCCAAAGGGCCAAGAAAGCATGAATAATGAAGGATAGGCTAGCTCAACATTTTGTAAAAGAACTCAAACAGCCTTCAATTGATGCTATCATCAGCAACTATTAGGGGCCCTTGAATGGTATGCACGTAGACCTTGGGAGCATAGGGAGATTTTTGGAACCTGTGCAAAATCTCAGAGGAAATACCCAAAGTGTCCTTAAGTCTTAATGGAACTGTGAACTTACAGCCCAATCCTAATTGCTCGTTACACTGCAAATGCAACACTCAGGACATTCTGGCCGCCATCAGAAGCAGCGAGAAGACAGGTCCATGTGGTGAAGAACCAGGGACACCCACAACCGCAAGTAAGAATGCTCAGGGGGCAGGAGGCAGGAGGGAAGGGGGTGGGCAGAAAGGGGAGGTGATGGGGCAGGGAGGAGGGCAGGTTTGGCCTGGGAAGGGGCCGGTTTGGCAGCAGTGGCGCTTGCCAAATCCTCACACACACACACACCTGGGCTCAATGCGCCTTCATAGATCCACATGGTCTTGTGCCAGCAATATCGCTAGTGTAGGTCCAAGTAGACCCAGGGGGCTTACTCTGGGGCAAGGGAACAAATGTTCCCTTAACTCGAGGAGGCCTCTGGAGGGTGAAACTCTCACATGGGATACAGTGGACACCGCATTGGTGCTGGTGCATCGCTGCGCGGGGGCTTAGGTAGGATTGGGCTGCCCATTTTGCTCACAATAAACCTCTTACATGGGTCTTGATTACAACCACTTTGCAGAAAGTAGGTAAAGGTAAAGGTGACCCCTGACAATTAAGTCCAGTTGTGTCCGACTCTGGGGTGTGGTGCTCATCTCCATTTCAAAGCCGAAGAGCCAGCGTTGTCCGAAGACGCCTCCGTGGTCATGTGGCCGGCATGACTCTCCTTGCCGCAGTGTGTAGCATGCGGCTGGAACACGAAGTGCTGTTTACCTTCCCGCAAGCGGTACCTAGTTATCTACTCGCGTGAACATGCTTTGGAACTGCTAGGTTGGCAGAAAATACCTGAGGCCAATAGCTAGTGATTCATCCACAGCCGTTCCTTTAGGCAATTGTTCAGCACTGCAGGTCTGTGTCCAAGTACAGTTGCCCTTCATCTTCGTCACATAGTGACTTGCACAAATTCAACTACATGTGGTTGGCAAACCAAAACACACACACACACACACACACACACACACACACACACACACACACACACACACACACACACACACACACACACACACCAAAATCCCAGAGAAAAATGACAGTTGAAACAGTGAAGGCAATTCCACTTACTTAATATGTGCCTGAGAGTGAGCCTGAGATTGGAGAATGAAGCTGCTGTTCCCTCAGTCCCCACCTGTCTCTCATAATTTTTAATGCGACAGTATGTACAGTATTTTCCAGATATACAGAATTTTCAATGAGATTTTGAGTATATGCAACTTTTAGCTTTACACACTGACTCTGGAATGTAACCCTTGCATTCTCACTCACTCACTCACTCACTCACTCACACATACACACACACACACACGCACGCACACACACACACACACACACACACACACACGTCTAACCAGTTTGGGAAATGTACAATCACATTTTAAACTAGTATGTAGATTAAGTTAAACTTTTTTAAAATAGGGGCTTAATGACTGTGTCAGTCAGATTAAAAGCACTTACCGTTTCACTCTGGACTTGCACAGAGCTTCGTCAGAAGTATGGAGCAAACAAGGCATTCACTGGCCTTTCGTGGCTTCTGGCTGGAGAGTTCTTATTTTATGCCCCAGCCATGGCTTGTAAAGTAATTATAAACATAAAACAAGCCATGGCTGGGGCATAAAGTAAGAACTCTCCAGCCAGAAGTCATGCCTTGCTTGCTCCATACTTCTGATGAAGCTCCGTGCAAGTCCAGAGTGAAACGTTACATGCTTTTAATCTGACTGACACAGTCATTAAGCCCCTATTTTAAAAAAGTTTAACTTAGTAAATATGGACTGTGAATCACTATGCTTGGGAGGGGGAAGGTTCAGATAAAACCCACAAAGAAAAAGGAAGGTGTGCTGGGAGGCAGAGTGAACACATCCTTAATTGCATGGGCGCCCCTGACTTACTTGGACAGTATCTTCTGAACTGGCCCAGATAAACAAGAGCTCCAGATCTGGAGAAGCCACAAAGCTGTCATTTTAATGTGCCAGGATTTCCCCAGTGTGCAACCAAATGATGTAAAGGGAGGAAGTGCCTGGGCTCAGAGGTGTTGGAAATGGTTTATTGAGTTGGAAATGGTTTATTAAGTCTTAAGGCTCTTTCGTGGCTGGGACTGCTGCGGACGCATGCTGGGGTGGAGCTTCAGCATGGAAACAAGTAACTTTAAAAATTCCAGGCAATCAGCTGCTGATTGCAGCTGATAAGGGAGAGGCTCTGGCGTACCCCCAGCCGGTGGTCCACGTACCCCTAGGGGTACGCGTACCACAGGTTGAGAACCCCTGGTTTATTCAATCATCTGAACCAGCCCAATGACTCCTGACCCTGGGATAAGACTTCATAGAAGGCAAATTGCTTGACAGTCTTGGAGTCTGTGGAATCATTACTCTTGAGTTCTGAACAAAAGAAGCTTCAGCAGACAGAGAATTGCACATTACGTATGTAATTTTAAACCAAATTGTTGGATCAATTTGTAAACGACTTTAAGAGCCAGACTTTCCCTTGAGGGCAGTCTCGGCTGTGGAACACGTAGTGTGGCAGATAACCTGACGGAATAACTTTGAACACTTGTCTGATGCAAGCACACCCTAAAGCCCTGCAGGGAAGCAGAATATTTAGCAGGACTGCTATATCTGGAAAGGAAATCTGACGTGCTAAATTTGACCTTTTCAATGGTTCACACCACAGCTCTTAGCAGGATGCATGAGAAAGGGTGAAATTCACCCTTTATTCATGCTTTGACACTAAATTATGACCAGAATTTGTAACTATCTATTAAAGGGGATTGGGAATAATTGTTACAGGCATCTTACTGTTTTGACACTGTGTTATTATCATCTCAACCCTTGTGTTGGTTGCAAAAGTGAGTGGGTGTGTTGTTTGGTGGTGTAGTTTCATAAGTCACTTTCTAATTTCAAGAAGGCACACAGACAAAGGAAAAAATGTATAAATTGCTGGAGCATGGGGGAAAAATACAAATGAATCCTGATTTAGACTATAAAATATAATGATTAAGAAGAGTACCTCCATGAGTGTATTTTCTAAGAAACCATTCAATATGTTATCCTTTCCTGTTCATGGGAGGGGATGTGTTCAAACATAGACAGGGTCACAGGTTCTGTAGGAGATTTTTAAAAAATAAGTACCACAGTCTGATCGTGTTCCCATTAAAGCAAATGCTGCAAACATGATTTTTTTTCCCCAAGTGATATTAAAAACAGAACTAGCTAGAAGACTAATCAAAAGGACTGGGGTCTACACAATATTTTCCTTTGGAATCAATGGGAGTAATTTCATTAAGTACAATGAGTGAAAGAACTGCAAAGATACATATGAACATATGAAGTTGTTAGACCATTAGTCCATCTACCCCAGAATTATCTACTTCGATGGGCAGAAGCTCTTCAAGATTTGGGGCTGAGACTCAGACTTTATGCATTCAAAGCATAAAGTGTTCTACCACTGAACAATGTGCTTTCTGTTGCCAACACTGTTCATTCACATGCACACATGTCTATTCCTAAATGTGTCATGCACACACACAATAAACCTAAACCTATGTAAACCACCTTGAGTCTGGGAGAAAGGTGATATATAAATACCAGGGATGTATGTAAGTAACTAGGTCGCGAGTGCGAGTGCAAGTACGAGTCATTTTTGCACGAGTGCGAGTCCGAGTGCGAGTCAGTGCCAAACTTTTTGGGCAAGTACGAGTCAAGTGCGAGTTATTTTTGCACGAGTGCGAGTCGAGTACGAGTAAGGCCAGAAACCACGAGTCACAAGTCACGAGTCGAGTCACTTTGGGGAAAATGGCTTTTTCCCCTGAAAATGGGTGTGTGGGTGTGTGTGTGTGGGGTGTGTGTGTGTGTGTGGGGGACCTCTGAGACTTTTAAAGCACCCACTTGGCTTCCCCTATGACTTGGAAAATGACTTGGAAATGGCAAGTCGTTACCCCCACGAGTGCGAGTCAAGTGCGAGTCCCGTGGGTCACGAGTATGAGTGCGAGTCAGTGGGTCACGAGTATGAGTACGAGTACGAGTCAGGGAAAAAGTGGCTAAGTCACACTTGCGAGTCGAGTCATTTGACTCGAGTCCCCATCCCTGATAAATACTACAATAAATAAATGATGCAGAAATAGCTGCTACTCCAAGATCTCAGCAGCTCCTCTAGGATTCTAACCCATTACAGAAGCCTTCAAACAGTATAGGATAGGAAGGTCACAAGCAGGTACAAAGATAGGGGGAAATCAGGGGTTTTCATGGCAGTCCCTATAAACACTACAGTACTCTGAATTTCTTACAACCTCTAGAAGGGAGACTGACAGAGCACAATGGGATAAGACAGCTCCAACGGGTTTAGCTTTTAATCTGAAAAGAGAACACTCTTCCAATAAAGTCTTGCTTGGATTGGATATCAGCAGCTTCTTGCCACAATCACTTTCGTTCTGTCAGCACCAATCGAAAGGGGATGTTGCTGATCATGTGCAATAAGGCAGTATTAGGTCTTCAGCACATCTGGGATTAAGTCATGGACTTGACTCCTTTACTGAGAACTCATTTTTTGCCAGTCAGGTCTGATTACAGGCCGAAGAAACCAATTTTAGTCCACTTTATTTTCCTGTGTTTCTCATTGTTTATTTCATTAGCATGGTGCCTGGCCCTAGGACTTTAGCGCTGTCTCACAGGAGATGTAACTGGGCCTTCCCTTTGGTGACTGATTGCACTGACTGCAAAGTAATATTGAAAACAACCTCTGGAAAGAATGGGATGTACCAGTCCACACCGCAAGGTTCCCCGTGCCCTGCATTCTGCAATGAAGTGCAGGTAAAGAAAAGATTTTGAAAAACTTGGGGATACCAGAAAGAAGGATGTCAGCCTGGATTGGGAGAGTTTGGATTTCGGCCAGTGGATTTAGGTCAGTAGTGTAGCTAAAGGGGGGGGGCAGTGGCGCAGTAAATGCTAGACGGTGCTACAGTGAAGTGTTGTATTTGCTGCCGGACTGGCTCTGATGGCGAGTGGGAGGGGCCCCTTTGTCCTGCTGTGTAGCGCCATGTAGCACTTACTGGGCCACTACGTTACTACGTAGCTACGTTACTGTCACCTGTGAACTTCTGAGGAGGAAAATATATGTGTAAAATGTCCCTGAAAACAGAAAGTAAATTCTTTTTATGGTGTTCATTTTGTACCCCTTTCAATTTCTCCCTCATCTGTTGATCCCAACCAATCAGATTTGCTATGTAGTGAAGTGAAGGGAGGGATACTGCATAGTGATTTGGACTGCATGGTGATGCAAGGCTTCCTCTCTTCTGCCATGGCAGTATCATCGCTTCCCCTTGCAGTCCAATACTGGAAAAAGGTAGTGTCACCTGGTTAAAGCAGGATGTGCTTCTTTATCTCTCTCCAACCACCACCACAATGGGGAACCATGCACAGCGCTCCTTGGAGCATTGCTGAAAGATTAGGGTTTTCACAGCCTGACTAAAGAGTCACACACAGAGAAACGAGTAATGTGAAGTGGAGCATGCACGCATACATTCGGGTTCTCATGACAGACAATAAATTCAGTGGGGAAGGGTAAATAAGCCCAAGGCTTGATCATATAGGCCACTCTGTGTTGTGCAATGGAGGGGTCCTGTGTCACCCCCTGCCTGCCATGTCCTTGCAGGGTAAGGGCTTCTCAGGTGAAGAAAAGGAAGACCTGACTCTGCAAGGTTGGTCTTTTCCCAAGAGGTGGTCAGGCTGAGGCATCTGAGCAATCATAGGGTTGGAGAGGCAGCAGAGGTCATTTCCCAAAAGGCAACGGAGGGCAAGAGTGGAGAGAGAAGAAAACCGTGGAACTGGCATGGCTAGGAAAAAAGAACAGTAAAAGCTCACAGGACAAGGAGGGAAGCAGGAATGGGCAGAGAAAAAGGAGTCTGCACATGAGATACAGTAGATGCTTTCTTGGTAAGACGACGTCTGCTTAACAGGAAGGAGAAGTTTATAAAGGGACAGAAAGAGCAATGTTGGCTAATTATAGTGGAGTCCATAGCTTTCTACAGAAATGAAGCATGCACACAATGACCAGATCCTCCAGCCAAGACCCAGAAAAATCCCATGATTGATGACCCTGGCACCCTGTGAATAACCTATGTGCCTGGACCATGCCTAAAAATTCCCAAATAGGCATGTTGTATGCCCTTTATTCTAAGGGCATTCATATTGATATTCATTGGCTCGATGACATTACAGTTAAGAACTTAAAAACCTAAGAAGAGCCTTGCTGGATCAGGCCACGGGCCCATCTAGTCCAGCTTCCTGTTTCTCACAGTGGTCCACCAGATGCCTCTGTGAGCACACAAGACAGGAAAATACCTGTATCCTGTTGCCACTCCCTTGCATCTGGCAATCAGAGATAGGCTACGTCTAAGTCCCAGAAGTTGCATACAGTGAGTTGACTGTGAAGACTACTGTATTATATGGTGTTTGTGCTCAACACGTTCAACATTTAAAAAAAAAATTGTACCTAAAAGCATAAAATGTTATGCCAAGCAAATCCAAACGACAAGAACAAGAATACATAACACAAATTCTGTACTCAGGACGAATATAAAATTATACAAGAATTATACAAATTATAAGATGTGTAACTTTGGATAATGGGCCCAGGTCTTCACAATGGTCTTTCTAAGGACAGAATTTGGCACTTGTGAACCAACAATGGCTAAACCACCCAAGATGCTGTACAATATCCTGAACCATTCTAACAAAGGCAAAAATGCTGAACACGAAATTCAATCTACTTCTGGGCTGACCGCTTTATTTAAAGTACTTTGTTCAGTGCGGATTCTTCTCCTAATCTGATAAGCTTTGGTCATATTTCAGACACCTATCTCAATCTACTTAGGACGGCCTTTGTCTGATGGCCAATAAATAGGTTGTTTGCTGCAGTGCTTCAACTAACAGTAATAGATATGGACAGCAGCATCCTTTATGAGACAAGATTGAAGTTTTGGTCCCACCAGATTTGAGATGGAGACTTGCCACAGCTCCGATTCCAGCATTACTACTAACAGAGGTTTTGGCAGCCAGATGGTTAGGGAGAATACTGAGTTTCACATGCACTTCTTAAAGATTAGTGATATGTGGAAGAGGATGCTGTTATCTGTGCAGTGAAGGTAATGCTCAGTGACAGAAGACCAAAACATGTCTTATATAATGCATTTTGTTTTATTGTTACTGTCATTATCACCATCCTAATTTGTCCCACGAAGATTTACATTTTCTTTCCAGATGCTGCAGCTCACGCAGGATTTTGCTACATCTAGCAATGATGTGTGAGGCAAATGGAGGATTCTATATGGTGCTTTCTCCTGTCAAATAAATGTGAAACTATGCAGAGGAAAAACATCTCGAACATAAATACAGCTCGAGAAGTAAAAGCAAAAATATGCTCATCCATTTTATACAGCCATATATCTAAATCAGTGTTTCCCTAGCATTTTTTTCCAAATAAAAAGAGGTACACTTACTCTTACCTTTAGAGTGTGTAAGTGTAAGCTTTTTTAAAGCTATGACTTCAGATAAAACTACAGTTTATTGCCTTAATAGGTAATGGCATGCTTCCCTATGAAGAATAAAAATGGTCTCTTGCGTTTGAAAAATGTCATTGTGTATATAGAGACAATAAACAGTTTTTCGGCTACGACGGTCTCAAAGCCATATCGAATGTATAGTCATGCTGAGAGAAAGAAAATTGGTTTATATACCATATGTGATGCATCTGTGTTTTATTTTCAAAAGCTCTCTGATTTCATACATTTATATGTTGCAATTAAAGGGAGGTAAACGTACTAAATAAAAATCTTTAATTTTTTTTTTCTAAGAACAGTCATCTTCTGATTAAAGTGTGCAAGAGCTGTAAGTTACCAAGGTCAGCTCAAACTTCCTAAAGGACACAAGAGAAACAGGAGATTTTCTCTATTTCTCTATTTTACAACTATTCAGAATTAGAACTGGCCAAAACCTCATCCAGGCAGTGAAAATGGAAGGAAGGTTCATCACCTTTTTTGGGGAGGGGGGATGTTGAACATTTTTGAGCTTGAGAGAGTGGTTTACTAGCAGCAATGGGATTGTGTTTTCTTCTTTCCTAAAAACAGAACTGGTTGTGTTTAGTCCACCCATGACAGTCTGGGGTGGGGTTTTTTTTCCTCCTAAAAGCCCCTCAGCCCTGCAAAATTCAGAAAAAGTGCTGGTGGTGAATAACATTGGCCCAGCACTATTGGACAACTACTGATCATTAAAATGTATCAGTATTAACTTTCCTTCTTGTACTGTGTGTAATGGAATCATTCCTTAATCCAGAGATTCCAGAAGACATTGAATACAGGTTAGCTCACCCCAGACCTTCTACAGAATTTGCAGACAGGGGCCACCCTCTGAGAGGGAAAAACAGAGAGGGTTCTTGCTGTATACATTTCGTATTAAAATAATTTTGAAATGCTTGCTTAATTGGGCTCATCTTTTTTGGTCCAGTCCTATGGGCCTTCTGCAACAGTGGAACTGAGGCTGCAAGCCTATGCAAACTTACCTGGGAGTAAGTCCCATGAGATTCAATAGGTAGACATAGACTTGCTCTGTTAGGCACTCCATAAGTCAAGCTCTCCGAGTCGTACTGCATTCTGCACATAGTGCCCAGCATGCACACCAGACCCTTTCAGTTCCACTATCGTAAAAGGTCCAGTGACAACACAAACATCATGCTGCTTCTGGGCCATTTGGAGCTGCCAATGCAAAGCGTCAACAACTCCGTGTAGCCACTGCTGGAACCTGGGGTGCGCTAACCTCGGTAAGTCGGTGGTGGTGGGGTGTTGTGGGAGGGGAGGTTTGGGGGAGTTTCAGGGCAGGGAGGAGGGAGGGCAGGGCGGTTCAGGGGAGGGAGGGGTGGATACTGGAGGCAGTGACTTGTACCAGAATCCTATCCCCGCTTTCCTAGGCTGCCTCTCCCCCTCCCTATCCTCTGACTTACACCAGCTACATTGCTGGCATGGGTCCAAGGAGTCCCACAGGCAGGCAATCAGAAGGCCTACCCAGAGGTAAGCAAATATTTTTACTTACCTCTGGTTGGCCTTCTGGTGTCCCCCGCCCACCAATGGATGCAGTGCCTGCCCTCATCTGTTTAACAGTGATTTTCAGGTTGTCTTAGACTGCGGAACCTGGAAGTGCCAATGACATCAATGTGTCATGCATCATTGGAACTTACTTCCAGGTTCCTGGGTGGGGGGGGGGAAGGTTGTGTGGCCTGTAAGTTTGGGAACCACTGGTTTAATGGGTTAAATTCCATCCAAATTCTACCTACCCCCCCACCTAAACCCCCGGGTCCAATGCCGCCACGCCAACAGAGCACACAGTGAATCCGTGGGAGGGGGCAGTTGGAAAGGTCTCCTCGGAGTAAGTGAACTTTTGTTCACTTACTCTGGGGAAAGCCTCCAGTGCTGCCATGGGACTCCTTGGATCTATGCCTGCTAATTAGCAGCCATACTTCCAAGGCATGCAATGGTGACAGAAAGGGAGATGGAAGGGATTATGATATTGCCACATGCAAGTGCCGCCAGTCATGCCCCCAGTATTCTTGCCTCCCCACCCCATTCCACCCCTGCCACCACGGACTCACTTTTCCAGGTCCAGTGGTGGGCTTCCTGCACTGCAGTTAGTTGCAGCAGTATGCAGAATATGGCCACCGCCAGCATGCTATGCATGCCAGCGGAAGCCATTTTATGACAACAGAACTCTGTTCTGCTGTTGTAAACCCTTATGTATACCAGCCCAATCTTGGCCCATTCATCTCAACTCTAAGCATTAGTGTTAGGTCTAACGCTCTTTCTGACAACCTAGGAAGCTCTCGGTCGCTTATGAACACCAAAGGTGTTGATGCTTTCACACAAACCTTAACTTTGTTTACTTCCCTTCTTCTGTTCGTCCTGGGGAAGCTATGCAGTGTTCTTTTGCTTGAACTGGATCCCTCAAGAACCAGCCACTGCCATTGAAAAAAAGGCGCATTAAGAACCAGCTTTGTAATTGACAAGGTCAAAGAAGTATATGGCTGTCCTTAATCACAGGCAGCACACAGAACCATTCTGTAAGCTGTTCAATAGGCATTCTATTCCTCCTTCCTCTCAGACGAGGCCAATAAAAATGCTTATAGAGTGGCTCATTACTAAAGCAGTTAGTCAAAATAGCCCCAGGAGCAGCTTTTTGAGACACGATGCTTGTTGGCTTTTTGCAATCTGTTCCAAGTATGTTTTCAATGGCTTAAAATGATGAGCAAGAAGACAGGATGACGCGTAGCATTTATATACCGCTTTAGAATGATCACAGTACTCCATGTACAGTAATCCTTATAAATACCGTATTCCTAAAACATTTCGTGCAATATTTATTATCCCCATATTGTAGGTGGTTACCTAAAACCACCTAGTGAGTGTATGGTAGAGGCATGCTTTTCCTGGGGACCACAGCTCAATCTCTTAGGCCCCAAACCTATTGGGGTCTTGTGCTGCCAGAACTAGCATTCTGGTAGTGCAAGAACCTTTAAGGCTGATCTACACCTACCCCTGTTGCGTTGCACTTGCATGGTGAGGTGCGCGACTCGCACGAGCGTAGGGGACTGGACACCCCGCTCGAAACGCACCCCTGGGCTCCACCAGTTCAGTCACTGCAAATAGTCCCTCCTGATTGTCTGCCTTCTAATAAAGCTCAACGCTGATTGACTGAAACACAAGTGCGCTCTGATTGGCTGAAACCCCCCTCATCCCATTGGTCTAACAATTAGTTCCGCGTCCCACCCTCTCAAATCATGACCATGGTTCACGGCCGATTGCAACGGAACTCGGGAGAGCGCGGCTCTCCCGCGTTCCGATGCGATCAGATAACATGGAAGCCACACAGCTCCGCACTCTCCACACGCGCCCGGGAGTGCCGAAATTCGTGCGGTGGAGGTCAGCCTTTAAGGTGGTGTGAAAGCCAGGCCACTGTTGCTCACTTCCGGGCCGTTGCTGCAAACAGCAGCGGCACAGCATGCGCAGTAGGAGCTCCCAAAGCCTTCGCCAGTGCTAGTACGTTGGCAGTAGAGGCATGTCGTGGGTGGGGAGGGGGAAGGGAGGGTGCGAGGGAGCAACGTACTTCGGCAGCACCCATGTGCACCAGATTCTATCCCCTCTTTCCCAGGCCGCCCCACCCCCTTACTCCCCTTGGACTTCCACCAGCAAAATGGCTGGCATATATCTGAGGAGACCCATAGGTGATCGGAAAGCCTACCGGGAGCTTTTGTTTTTACTTACCCTCTGCTGGCTGTCCGGTCCCCTCCTCCCCACCATTGGATGCAATGTGCACTCTGTCAGTGAGGTTGCAGTGGCGCCAATCGTGGAAAATAGGATTGGGCAGTTAGGCTGCAATCCTATACACACTGCCCGATCCCACCTAAACTTCCTCTTGCCATTGCAGCAGTGCCAGCATGGGCTACGCAGCATCCCATGCGGGAGTTTAGCAGACGTAAAGTCTCCTCGGGGCAAGGGAACATTTGTCCCCTTGCCCTGCGGATAGCCCCAGCCTATGCAACAGGCCAACTCGGGCCTGCGTGAGCTATATAGATGGCACAAGTCCATGTTTATCTGTGTTAGCAGATCAGGTGCGAGATTTTGCCCCCTCTCTGCCCTCCCCCTGTACTGTGCAGCCCAGCAGGGGACTTACCTGCTCCGGTGGGTGTCCTCTACTGGGCTGGCACACAAAAGAAGGCTCCGGTCTTCCCACTGCCACGCGCAGCCTTCATGCCATCGCAAAATGCTTGCTAGTTAGTAAGGATTGGATTCACACTGACCTGGGAGTAAGTCTCATGAAACTCAGTGAGGTTTACTTCTGAGTAGACATGCACAGGCTTGCACTGTTAGCCGTTTCGCCACCAAGCCCTCCAAGTCGCACTACATTCTGCACATAGTGTCAGACCCCTTTAGATAGGCTTACCAGATCTCCAACCAGGACAGAGTGCTAGACCTTTAGGAGAAGGAACGTGGGCAGGTGTAGCTTGTTAAACCTTAGAGCACAATCCTAGGCATGTCTACACTTCAGAAGCAAGCCCCATTGTGTTCAGTGGGGCTTGCTTCTGAGTAGATATGCCTAGGATTGTGCTCTAAAGTTTAACAAGCTACACCTGCCCACATTCTTTCTCCTAAAGGTCTAGCACTCTGTCCCGGTTGGAGATCTGGTAAGCCTACCTTTAGAGAATGGTAGCCATGTTTGGTGGACAACAAGAAAATCACTTAAACTGCCACATGCAGCACACAAACGTCCATTTTCTGGGCCCAATACAAACTTGTCCCAGAGGTTCTCTGCCTGTTCTCTGCCTCCTCTACCTTTGAAAGGCCTTCTCTGTTTTGAACAATCGGATGACTGAGTGATGTCCTTTCACTCCTCTAAATCTCTTTAAATGTCCTTCCATTTCTGGGTAACTTATAGCCAGACTTTTACTTATAACTTTTACTTATAGCCAGACAAAGCAGTATGTCATGTATGCAAATTAATGACACGTGAGGGACAAATGCTCTTTAGAACATGCCAAGTCCCCATTTGTAAAAAGCAGCATCTCTGCACAGAGGCTATTCATGCAATTTAAGTTGTCATGGTAGCTCAAAAAAGGGCTCCGGGCAACTGAAGAAATCATTGAGGAAGTGTACAACGCCCCAGCATGGACGCAACAGTTCACATGATCTGAGCATGAGCAAGGAGGTAGCCAAGCCTGGTTCTGAGGTGCTTGTGGGGGTAATAGGGCCAGACCACTCATGAAGTCAGGTGAGGTGGCTCCCTTGGGCAGTTGGCTGGGGGGGAGCAGTGAACTCTCAGGGGGTGGCCCCCCATGCAACCAATGCTTGTCTGCTGATCCACCATCCAGCTGGCCGCTCTCTCTGTGGACCAGCCCCAGCTACTCACCCTGCCTTTTCATTCTTTCCCATAATGGGCTGGGTAGCCTGATTGGGTGGCACAGTGGGTTAAACCACTGAACCATGAGTTGTCGATCGAAAGGTCAGCAGTTCGATTCCGCGCGACGGCTCCTGCCAACCTAGCAGTTTGAAAGCAAGAAATTGCAAGTAGATTAATAGGTACTGTGTCAGTGGGACGGTAACAGCGTTCCATGCGCCTCGGTATTGAGTCATGCCCATGGAAACGTCTTCGGACAGCGCTGGCTCTTCGGCTCTGAAACGGAGATGAGCACCGCTCCCTAGAGTTGGACATGACTGGACTTAATTCTCAAGGGACACCTTTACCTTTACCTAGCCTGGTTCTTACAAAAGAAAATGGCAGTGTGAGCAGCTTGGCCCTGTAGTCCAGCCACCACAATCTTCTCCCTGCTGACTCCCCTTTGGGAGAATGAGCAAACTGGGAAGCACACAGCATGAGCCACCTCCAACCCTGCTGCCACTTCCCTGCTCTTCCCTCCTCACTCATCGTGGTTTCGAATAGGGTGGCCAGGTTTCAAGTGGAAGAAGGAGCTGAAAAGGAGGAGAGTGGGGTGGCCGACGTCACTCTCCTCTGCTGACTTCCTCTTCCACTCACCTGTTTGAAAGGACAGCAAGTGGATGGCAGGTGTGGAGCTCGAAGTGGTAAGGAGGAGGTAGGGGGTGGAACAGTGAAAACTAAAAGGGACAGGGGTATAAAAACATGTGTCACCTCTGGCCAAGGCTGGTGGGGACCATGGTCACATCTGAAGCATGGCTAGAACATGGAAAATTGTGGCCTAATTATCACAACAGTGGAAAGTGGTAAACTTGTTTGATGACACATTGAACTGTGTGTGTGGGGGGGGAGGTCATGTGATTAAAAAAGTCCCCTGTATGTAGAAAATTAGCAAGTAAGGGAGATGATCAGGCTAGAACCCATGCCCCATATTATTTCACTTTACCATTTTTATCCAAATCATGTCGGCCACCTTATAACGGTGAGTTCCTAACGTGTACGGACTGTGTACCTAATGTGATTGGACTGTGTCTCTAATGTGTCTGAAAAGGTATTTCCAAAATACATCTGTAAAAGAAAGGTAGCCCACTGAATTGTGGATGTTTCAAACTACCTGCATTTCAAATCATCCGGCTCATTATGGCTCCTAATGGGCTTTCCAAAACGCTGTATATATGGGCCATTGGGTATTCATGAGTTGTACAGTTGCCGATCCCTGACAGCCTAACCCGAGCTGCTCTTAGTCTATTTCTTGAACACATATGCATTATTGAGTCACTGCCTATTTCATTATGAGAGTTGCAGTAAAAATAGGCTCAATGGGGTGCCCGTAATCATCCACACCATAAGTCTTAATTCTGCTGCATGCAGGCCTGCCTAAAGGTTTTAGGCCTTCATTAACCAGCCCGTGATAACGCATCATTTACCTAATGGGGAAAATGAATGTATGCCACCGCAAGACAGTTGAGTTGAGGCACTAGCCAGCTTTTAAGAAAGTACAACCTACTCAAAGCTTTACCTCTTCCTTCTTGCAAGACCTTTATGGCTCTAGGACTGGTTCATCGCCACATCACTTCTCACCATTTAATTACTCAGCACTACAGATGACTCACAGCTAAAAACATGAACAGACTTCATGGAAAGCCACTGTGTTTGGGATGCTTAGATAGGTCTGTCTCTGATGTTTGTTCTGCCCTGACATTCACACAATTTAAAAAAAATTGCTTGTTTTGTTCAACAGATTCATACCCCATTCTCACACAGTAGCATAGCCATAGCGAGGGCCGGGAGGTGCTGTGCCCTGGGTGACAGCCACGGTCTCCTTGTGAGGAAGAACCATGGTGGCAGCTTTTCGCTCCGTGGCTGCTGTTTTATAGCAGGAGTGGCTGCATCTGTAGCCACGGAGGGTTTTCGAGCCATTTTCGGTGCTGCGGATGGGCCCTTCTGCCCGCCCTTGTTCCTAGAAGGCTTCATTTGAAGACTTCCGGGAGTGCAGGAGATGGGATGATGACGCAAAATGCCAATCATTGCCCCCGCTCCCCGGGGCACACTAGCAACACCACTGTCCTCACATAAGTGAGGAAGAGGAAGTCAGCTAGAGAGAGAACATCTGGACAACCATCCAAGGGTGAACTGCAGTGAACTGTGAAGCTTGGAAGTGCAGAGCACAAGTCAAGAAGGAGGGCTGCATTCGGAAGAGAAAACATCTTGAGTATGGAAGGTTCTATATATGAATAGAACAATATTGTAAAGACTCTTTGGGTCTAGGATAGCCTGCCTGTGTAAACCGCCTTGAATAAATCTGATGAGAAATCTGATGATGAGAAAGGCAGTATATAAATACAGAAAATAATAATAATAATAATAATAATAATAATAATAATAATAATAATAATAATAAATAAGTGCTCTCTGGGCAGCTCACATGGTGCAGGTCATCACTGGATCTCCCAGTCAAAGGTGGCTATTTTGGAAGATGTCCTTCAAGGAGATGTCTTAGGGTTGGATGGTGTATTACTGGAGTAAACACAGCAAAAATGTCTTCTCTTCTTATAGGGAGAAGACCAGCTGACACCTGAGGAGACCTGCTTGAAACATCAAGCCCACTAAGTGGCTGAGACTGCCCCTGACCTTCCAGCCCAGAAGTGTGTCATTACTGCCTTGTGAACATGTGCCAGGCTGGACTGTAAAAGGTTTGGCAACCATCTGAGGCAGTCTCCACCCTGGTCTGGCTTGCTCATGAGGCAGGATGAAACAGCTGCTTCAGATGGCGGGCTAGAGTGGTGGTGGTGGATGGTGCCAGTCTGACCAAGAGGGCAAGTCAGGGACCTGGCCCAGCTGCAGCCACTTTCTTCTCCTCCAAGAAATGTATGGAGGATAAGAAGCTGGAGGAGAGTCTAGCCTCTGTCTTTCCACCTTCATATGTAAACAGGAAAGAAGACAAGAAAGAAGGTGTGTGGTGTCCGAAGGCGGAAGAAGCTGAAGGGCTGTGGCAGCAGCAAAAGGAGAAGGAAAGTGTTTGGAAAAAGGTGTGGAGTATTGCACTGATACTGTCTCCACTAGAGAGGTTGCCCTTGGGGTGGGGGATGAGATGAGACTAAAGGCAATACTGTATATTATTTTTTTGTCAGAAATGTGGTAAGCTCTGGCAACCCTGATATTATCAGCCTTTCCTCTTACCTGTAGAAGAAAAAAAAAACAAGTCAGAAGAGGGAATGAAGGGCAGGAAGAGAAATGTTTATCTATTGTCATTTGGGGAAAAAGAGAACACACACACACACACACACACACACACACACACACACACACACACACCCCTGATGGATTGCAGTTAAGGTGTGGTGGTGGGGACCCTGAGAAGATAAATTGGTAAGAGTTTTAAAACAAAAGTGTGATGTGTGTCTGTTTGTTTTTTGCAACTGACTGGGGAGAAAAAGAAAAAACAGGATTGATTGCTATGGTGGGGCACACCTGAGGAGACGAATTAGTAACACTTTCAAGACAGAAGTGTGATGGGTACATAAGAAAAGTCCTGCTGAACCAGGCCAAAGGCTATCTAGTCAGTTCAACCTGTTTCCCACGGTGGCCCAACAGTTTCCTCTAGGTAATGTACAAACAGGAGATGAAGTCACACCCCTCTTCTACCCTTGCTCCCCTGCAACTGGTTTTCAGAGACATACTGTGGTTGGATCTAGAGGTAGCACATAACCATTGACAGACTGTCTTTCTCCGTGAGTTCTTTTTTTTTTTTTTTGTAACTGACTGGGGGGGGGTACATGGACTTGAATAGATGGATAGCAATGGAGCGAGTTGAATGGGTAAAACTTTTAAATGGAAAATGTGATGTGTCTTTTTAAAATTATTTGCTGTTTTGAGAATATAAAGTCTACCTTGTTAATCTGTGTCCCCCTCCCCTCATCTCTGCCGTGGAAGTAATCTGTTGTTGCAGTTTTGTGCTGGAGACTGGACTGAGTTAACTTACAGATGTTATATAATTTTCCTCCCTTTCCCATGGTGGTTGTGGTGTGGGATGGTAGGTTCTGCCCTGTTTGGCTGTCCTCTGTGCATGTGAGAGAAGGAGGGGTCTGTAGTCAAACTGGATTGAACTGGACTGTAGGCCACAAAGATTTATGCTGAAATGAATGGATTAGTCATTAAGGTGCTACAAGACTCTTTGTTACATCTTGTGTGTCTGTCTGTTGCGAAAGGAGACTAATAGCCCAATCCTA
Organism: Plestiodon gilberti rubricaudatus; assembly: GCA_026170595.1. Classification (NCBI taxonomy): domain Eukaryota; kingdom Metazoa; phylum Chordata; class Lepidosauria; order Squamata; family Scincidae; genus Plestiodon; species Plestiodon gilberti. The sequence goes on along the minus strand of JANXHW010000004.1, from coordinate 81,528,620 downwards.
TTTACCGTTTACACTGGTGAAATGTGCACTATGCTGGTGTAAACAACTTTACGGCGCATGTGCACATGGCCTGGCCACCACTGCAAGGGGCAAGTGGCCAAGTCCATGCAAAGATGGACACCAGACGCCTGCTGGAGCAGGTAAGGCAGCACAGGGATCAGGAGAGAGGCAGGGATGGGGTGGAACAGGGTGGGGTGGGTGGAATAGGGAGAAGATAGGGCAGGTATGAGGGCAGATTGGGCCTGGAAAGGGGGCAGATTCAGCAAAAGTGTCGCCCACCAAATCCTAACACCCTTTCTGGACCTGATGTGCCTTCATGAGTCAATGCTGATTTGCACCAGCTACAGAGCTGATGCAGGTCCAAGTTGACCCATGGTGGGTGCTGGGACTTACCCTGGGGCAAAGGAAGAAATGATACAGTGGAACCTACATTGGTGCTGTTGCATCACCACACAGTGAGTTAGTTAAGAATGGGCTGTAAGCCTGCAACCGTATACACACTGACCTGGCAGGAGGTTCCATAAAGCTCAATGGGCTTACTTCTGAGTAGACATGCATTTGATTGATCTGCCAGCCTGCAAGCCCGATGCACACATACTGAAAAGTCCCAGTGAACTTCATGGGATTTACTTCCAAAAACAGATGCTTAGCATCATGCTATAACAGAAAGAAATGGGATACTTGTCAGAAACTGGGAAGAGTTGGAATAATTTAGGAAGAAGAAAGGAAAGCAAGCGGGTCTGGGAGGGACTTAGAAAAAAAAGAGAGTGTAATTTAACAGAATGAAGACAAGAGTGTAGGGGAAAGAAAGAAACTTGTTTTATCCCCCCCATATTATTATTTATTAACAGTATTTATATACCGCTTTTCAACAAAAAGTACACAAAGCGGTTTACAGACACAATCAAAGGATTAAATGGCTCCCTGTCCCCAAAGGGCTCACAATCTAAAAAAGATGCAGAAGACCACCAGCAAACAGCCACCAGAAAAGACACTGTGCTGGGGTGAAAGGGGAGCAGTTACTCTCCCCCTGCTAAATATAAGAGGAGCACCCATTGAAAAAGTGCCTCTTGCCCAGTTAGCAGGGGTACACAAACACATCTGCCTCATGTGCCCTCACGAGATTTGGGCACCGCCATCTTGGATCTCGCGAGATTTTGCGCGATCCAAGATGGTCGACAGGAAAAAAGGTAAGTTTTAAAAGTGGCAGCAGAGGCTTCACCGTGCCCAGAAAGCCCGGGACCGACCCGGGAGCAGAGCCCGGATACCGGGAAGTTCCCAGGTTGTCCGGGATGGATGGTAAACCTAATAGATAGGGGAAGACAATGTGACCGCAGAGGGAATAGACAGAAAAAGCTGCAACTACTTTTTCTCCCATGATGCCTTGATTTTGAACGGTCAGAGTCTTATGCTTGGGGTAAGAGGTTGTTTCCATACTGATTTCTCTTCCCCGGTAATAACATCTGGTGAAACCTATCCAGCTTGTAAACCTTTCCTCAGCTCCTCAGTTATTTTGTATTTGGCTGGGCTTCTTAATGATTCGTCAGGTTAACAGTTGGATAAAAATTAGGAAGAATTGCTGGAGGTTTGCTGTGAAGACTGATGAGCCTACAACACACAGGGGGAAAGGCCTACTGAGCAATTTTAAGTGTTATTTTTCCAGTCATTAATAAATGTGGAGAATTTTAAAAAGGGAATTATGCTTCCTGAAGTCCTGAGGGATTTCACTGCCAACTGTCTGAAAAGTATTGGCTTTTCTTTTTTGATAAGCCAATTAAAGTCAGGCTGGGGAAGTGGAGAGGGGGAAAAGACTTTTGCCTCATATCTTGTGAATACTAAATGGGAAGATGGCAAGGATCACTCGTTTCTACATAATACTTCAACATTTTGTGTGTGAGAGAGAAAAAGGGCACCTGGAAAGTTTGTGTTCTGTTTTCAGTTAAGACCATTTTCATCAATGGAGGGCTTTGACTAGATAAAGGAAAGGATGTGCACTTTTGATGTCGGTGGTTTTATCAATTAGATTCCAACACAGTTTTAGAGAAGAAGCATAGCAAGTTGTCTAAAAGGCAAACTGGAAGTGAAACTATATATTAAAAAAAAAAGAGTCCATCCTGTTAAGATAAAAAATGGTGCCCTGCCCTGAGCATGTCATCAAGCTGTATGTCTTCATCCCAGTTCATACATTTACCAGAGCTGGAAACATTCTCATGTGGTAGACAAGCAAGCTCCTTTCCTTCCTCCCTGCTGCAGATAACATATAATGCAAACTGGACATTCACTGCAAATGTCTGTTTGTGAGTAGGCTGTGTGATTCTCTTATACTCCTCCAGGAAAGTGGGGGAAATTGCATGAGCTGAACTCCTGAGTGATCAGACACTGATGATGCTATTATGCATAATATTACCTAAATTGTAGAGGGGAGAGCTGAGTTTGCTCCTCCATCACAGCAGGACATTGGTGAGCCAAGGCACATATATAAACCCGAGCCTGACTGTTATCTTACCCCATCTGAACTGTGCAGAATCCTTATTCTGTGTACTAAATAGCCTGTAAGTCATTTTCCTCTTTACACATGTTTTTTTTTTTTTTTACTAGGCATCAGTATATTGGCTCTCATATTCTTTTAATATACCTTCCTTGCAGCTTTTACATACACCTTTCTTTATTATTATTATTTTTTACTTTAAGGACAATTTCACCCAGGGTAATGGAGCAGTGGAAATTAAATGAGTGTGCATGTAAGCCAATGAACTTGAGGTACTAGTCATCTTGCAACTCCTCCTAATCTAAATAACCTTTTTTATGCTTTGCTGGAATGGCATTTTCAAAAGGCTATCTACTAGTAAATGAGCATATATGTCAGTTTGCATTTGCTAGACAAATCAAATCTGCCTGACAAGTACATCGATTCATTACTATTTACTGCACACTTCGGTTTGAAGGACAATTTTTTGTGATTGGGCCATTAACGGTGACTGTCATTTTTGCAACATTTTCCAAATTTTCTTTCTTGTTGCTTCCTTTCATGCGTCTCGCATACTCCCTGCATAGCGTGTCTCGTAGCTTTTAACTCTTGATGAAAGACAAGCTTACAAGGCAGGAAATGCTGCTCATTTGTCACAGGTTGCTTTTTGTTTTAAGCTCCAACGCATAAGAAAGATAGCACAAAAACAGAAAGCCCTTGGACTGATGCATCTATGCAGAGCAGCAACCATTCTCTCCAGCATTTAAGTGGCCAGGAAGAACTGGTTGCCAGTTCCATTTTGATCCCTGCATCCATGCCAAAGTTACTTTATGGTGCAACCTTGGACATTACTAGCAAGATATGTCTCTGATAACACTGGGGGGCCTGCCAAACATTTGTCCTCTGATAGAGAATTCTTCTCTTTTTCTGCATTGCAAACAGAAGATGATTTCTTTGCCTTTGGCAATTTCTGCAAATACAATGCAGCCCCACTGCCACTTTCAGTCTACTCACCTGTAGTGCCTCAGACCACTCCTCTTCCCATCCTGGAAGACTTGATGCTCTTCATGGCAAACATCCAAGGCTTGATCTTGTTTTGTATAAATGGTTATAGGACAAGATCAAATTGGAACCAGCCTCTTAGAGATGAATGGAATAGAGAGCTATATGCCCAGAAAAGAGCACACATGAAGAGGAACAGTTGATTTCTTTTGTATCGCCTCACTGGACCTGAAGTTCCACCTGATCTGCTGGAAGCTGATATTCAGAACTTACTGGATGATTTAGAAAAAGAAAACATATCAAATTCCCCCAAATGTTTTGCACTGTGGACATGAATCTGATTCCCTGTTACTAGAGGTGTTTGAAAATGGTGCTATTTATTTTACTCAGAAGGAAGCCCATTGTGTTCAGTAAGACCAGCTGTAATCCTCTCATATTCAACAAAAGCAAACACCTCTACCTGTTACATATGTTGTGACAGTGTTCAGTGATGGTTCATTTCTGGACTTGATACTGATAGCCCAGTGAATGTAGTCTATGAATGACTTACTAACCTGTTGTGTTTTAATTAATAGTTTGTTTTCAGTGTCCTTGTTTGTCTCTTGGGGTTTGTATTATTGAAAGGAAGCATACAACACACACACACACACACACACACACACACACACACACACACACACACACACACACACAAGATCCAGGCTGCGTCAGTGTACCCACCCAAAAGAAAAAATAAAATAAAAATGAGAAAAGGTTTTGGTTGCTCTTACCGGGGCAGTTTCAAATTTACTTACCAGCGGAGCGTATCTTCAGTCCCTTACTAGTGTTCTAGTCTAGTGTGTTAAATAATTACAGGGCCACAGCTGTTGTGGTATATTGTTTGTTGTGCGACATTGTACTCTTCCAGTTTATTAAACTTAAGGTTATCTATTCTTACAGAATGGTTTGTGAGTCTCTCTAAGGGGCCTCCTTTCAGAGGGGCCACTCCTTTTGTATCCAGACAGGATATCGAAGAGGTGCAGGAGTTGTGTTTCTTCACGTACATTATTATTATTATTATTATTATTATTATTATTATTATTATTATTGGTGGTGTTGTTTATAAAAATAATAACAACAACAACAGTATTTATATACCGCTTTTCAACAAAAAGTTCACAAAGCGGTTTACAGACAAAATCAAATGATTAAATGGCTCCCCCCACAGAAGACTCAGATCTTCTGACCCAGCCTATCCTGGAGGGAGGTGCTGCTGGCCTCTCACCACCTCAGTACCACCTCACTCCCCCCAAAAGGATTTCCCCCTATTTGCCAACAGGGTAGTAGAGCAAAATCCATGGAGGTGGGAAGTTAAGAAGGTATAGTGGGATGGGGCTTCCTGTGCCCCTGCCAAAGATTGTAGCACCAGAACTGGAGTAGGTTGTTGCCATTGGAGTTTCCATCACTATCCCACCACCACCTCACCGGTCTTTCCGGCCAGGGGTGGGATCTGACAATGTCACCTCCTCCTCCTTGCTGGGTGGGGGGAGATCCAGCCATGCAGCTGCTGCTGCCCCTTTCACCATTTCTTATTCTGACCTGGCCAGGGGAGGAATCTAGCTATCACACCACCATGGTCTCCTCCTTCTCCTCGCCAGGCAAGGAGAGGATACAGCCAGATCAGAGGTGGCAGTATATGCAGGCACACATGTGCGTGTGGGTGTTGACTGGCATTGGGGTGCTGGTGCATACGCTTCTGTGCCATACTAATGAGCGGCTGGCAGAATTAGGAAGGTTTGGTGGCAGGTTCATTTCAGGTAGCAGATCAGCTGGGGCCGCATCTGCACTTTTTTCTTATGTCACGTGTATGCATGGCACAGCCTTTCAACACACCTGACACCATCTGGACTGAACTTCTCTGTAGACTGAAGTTGATAGGGCTGATGAGAAAGGGACCATAACTCAGTGATAAAGTCCCAGGTTCAATCCCTGCCAATCCCAGGTTCAATCCTGGTACAGCTAGGAGAGGTTGCTGTCTGAAAACTTGGAAAGTCTCTGCTACTAGGTGAGATAGATGAACCATAGTCTGACTTAGGATAAAGCAGCTTCCTACTTTCTTATATTCACCTGTGACCTTTTCATTTATCATTAATGTTTATGGCACTTATCCTTTGAAAGAACAACCAAAGGGGTTTATGGAAGAGAAAGTACAATCACATATAAAATTGTGTGTGTGTGTGTGTGTGTGTGTGTGTGTGTGTGTGTGTGTGTGTGTGTGTGTGTGTTCATTCTCCCATTGCCCTGCTAATAATGACTCTAACATTGTTATTATAAGCATTACATTTTGACCGTCTGTGTTTGCCGAGGTGGCAAATCTCTACTGTGCCTTTTACAAAAGGTAACATTGAAAATAATGAAGTCTAAAACTAGGCTATTGTTCACATGCCCAATAACTACTTTCCCAACAGATTCCTGCACTCATTGTGTATACACAGCATGGCATATCGATTAATGCAGCATATTATTTTTTTCTTATGCAAATATATGCCGACATGATAAAGTCTTCAGTTCTTCTTTTCAGTGGTGTCAATTAGCTGTGGATTAAGGATATGCAGCAGTATAAGTATAATCACAATAAATTTGTAGAGTCCTTAGAGAACCATGAGATGGTATTATATCAGTCACAGATCTCAGGCGTTTGCAATATCCATGCTGACTGGGCCTATGTAAGAAGAGAGCTTTGGCTTGGTCGATGCCTCGACTCATCTACATGCAAAGCTTGAAGTCACAAACATCTGTTGTTTTAGAGGATATCAAACCAGAGGATTACTCCCCAAAGTAACGGTCTTACATTGGATTTACCATGAACTTTGTCCCATAACACAGCAGTGTGATAAATTCTCACAATTAGATTGAGTTAAAGCCACCATGGTGGTAGACCTCCACCGTACACGCTTATTCTAAAGCCAATCTGCACAATTACTGTGATGCTGAATTTCAAAGGTGTTTAGTTTTCAAGTCAAAATCTAGGCAAAGGAGCAGCATTTTTCAGTAAATCCATGGAGAGTTCATAGCAACCAAAGCCAGAGGAGACCATCTAGTAAAATGAAAGCTCTAGGGCAGTGTTTCTCAAAGTGTGCTCCTAGGTGCCCTGGGGCTCCCTTCAGGGGCTCCATGAGCACACCATAAGTGGCCGCCATCTACTCTGTGCCCAGTTTGCTCATCAGTCCCTCCCGCCTCCCCTGTTTGTGACTCTCTTTCCTCATTCTCCTCCTGTTCTGGTTCTTCACCACCAGTATTTGGCATTGGCCTCAGTGCTGCACCACTTCATGCATGTGCTGGTGCACTGAGCCTTCGTGAGACTCCATGCATCCAACAGCGGAGATCCCAAGTCTTGTTTTAGAAGTGTAAAAGTTTGAGAACCGCTGCTCCAGGGAATCAGACCAATTTGCATAACTTCCTAGTCACTTGGTTATCCTTCATTACATTTGCTGGTGCTTCCATTGTGGGATTTTTTTTTTCTTCAGATTGTGAGTTCCTCTGGAAAAGGGAAACTAATTTTGTTATGCAAACTGCTTTATGGATTTTTTTTAATTGGCAAGCAATAACATATTCAACATCCTCATCATTCATTGATGATCCAAACCAAACAAAAACACCCAAGCCTTCTACACCTGCATAGTATCTGAGATCAAACAACTCTTACTAGAGTTGTTCTGTTACTAACCCTGGACAAGAAGGATAATTATGCATTTGGACAGAATAAGGATCCTAAGTTCCGAACATTTCCGAAACGAACCGAATGAAGTAAAATGGAGGGCATTGCTCTGTGACATTCGATGAACTGTGAGTGTTGTTGCACTGTGCTTCATACACTGAGACAATAACAGCAAACTGCAGGCTTATTGCACAGTTTGCTTAAAAATAGAGATGTGTGTGGGTAGCACAATATCTGCTGTGACAATGACCCAAATCACTAATTGTCTGCAACAAATCTTGGGTACAATTCGTACTATCCAGGTTTTTTTAGAATTCACCCGAGGGTGACGTTGGCAGGCTGTCAGCTGGAAAATGGAAGAATGAGTTGGGAAACATTAATAAAAGATGAAAACCATCCTTAGAGGTATCTGAATCATTGTTCAAGTGGTATGTGAAAGAATTGCCAGATTTAAACAAAAACACAGCACTACACAAATTGAAAAAAGAACATAAGGAAGAAAAATCCCCTCCAAAGAAACCATAAAAACAAAAAAAGTAATCTTTGTGACAGTAATGTATGCACTTTTATGGGTCAGACTATAGGACAATGTGTTGGTGTTGGTGTTGGTGTTGGTGTTGGTGTTGGTAGTGGTAGTAGTAGTAGTAGTAGTAGTAGTAGTAGTAGTAGTAGTAGTAGTAGTATTGGGTTGCATCCTTTGAAATGCAAATGGACTTCCACTCACGGAAAGTTGTTATTATTGTTATAATACAATGCCACTAATTGATGAATGCAATCATATGAAATGTCCAACAGTTCAGTATCATTCCATCTGAATTGTACCCGATTTTGAACTATGGCCACTCTATATGTTAATTACTGTTTTGTAAACATTGAAGCCTGGAGCACACAAGTGGCTTACAACAGCTTAGAAACATAGCACAGAAATCAACAATAACAAAAATCAAGCAAGAAAGAAGCTCAAAGGAAGCAGCATAGCAGTATCGTGAAACAGCATTTCACAGCAGAAACAGAAAAAAAACAACACTCAGACAAAGCAATGCCTCCACTAGGACCCATCACTTTAAATCAAACACTTTATAGAAGAGCCAAATTCCTGGTCTGGTTTGGATGATTCTTCAATCACCCAACCACTCCTCGTGATAAAATATGGGTGTAGTCATACATCCTGACCCTTCATCTCCAGGAGAGTCCAGGACCAGTTCCCTTAACTCAGCGGTTCTCAAATAGTGGGGCGCGCCCCCAAGGGGGGGCGCGAGGCCCCACAAAGGGGGGCTCGACCACCACAGTCGCCCTCCGCACACTCCGAGGCCGGCCCAGGAGCCGGCCTCGGAGCGTCCGGAATGGCCGGCGCTCCAGGGCCTTCTGAAGGCCCAAGCGTCAATCCGGGTATTTTTGATGTTTTCGCTCATGCGCAGAGACGAAAACGGGTCTGCGCATGAGCGAAAACATCAAAAATACCCGGATTGACGCTTGTGTCTTCAGAAGGCCCTGGAGCACCGGCCGTTCCGGACGCTCCGAGGCCGGCTCCCGGGCCGGCCTCGGAGCGTGCGGAGAGTGACGCGAAGGGGGGGCGCCACCCCCCAAAATCGGGTGACGGGGGGGCGCGGGGAAATTTTTTTGAGAACCACTGCCTTAACTGCATGTTGAGGGCAATAGTTTGTCTGAACCACTCATTGTTACAGCTTAATCCCGTGCAAAGATATCCGGCCGGCCTAAATGGCCGGCCGCCTTATCGTATCCCGTTCTTGGGATGCCCCAGGTCAGCCCAGGAGTACCTCAAGGGAAGGAGACAATTGTCCCCTTCCCCAGGTGCAAGCGGCCCAAGGCCCTATGGGCCTACTCTGGAGCTGATGTGCATTCAAGCCCGGCGTGTAAGGCCGCACTGTTGCCACGAGACTTTTAAAATATATTTGTTGCCATGAGATATTGTGGGCCACAAAGGAACATGCGCCAGACTGAACTGTATTGCGGAGCAACAGGATGACCATGCCGCATTCCTGTGACAAGCCTGCATGGATTGCTGCCAGGAAAGGATTCCCAGACCATGCTATGCCAAGGAGAAAAGCCTGACCAGCATCCACCATTTTGCTAAGGCCGTGAACCAGAGTGCTCACACAGCACGTAGTCACTGCACCCCTTCCTCCACCGATATGCTAAGTATGGTCCTAGGAGAAGACAATACAGACGGATCACCTGAAATGACTCATTCTGGACTCTCCAGAACATTTTCTTTGCTGGATGATTGAATCAGGCAACCCCTCAACGACTGGGACATTAAACCAATCACCCTGCTCCCCTTTCCTGTTGTTTGTGTGTTGTTTTACCCAAAGGTGTACTGAAGGTCCACTCAAAGTGCTATCCACCCCTTTTTCCTGTGTGCACTGGACCTCCAGGATACGCCCCAGGATACGTTTTGCCCTATAAAAGGCAGGGTTGCCCTGCCAGTTTCTTCTTGTGTTTTGGACTCTTACTCTTGTGAGCTCTCTGCTCTTTCTTGTTCTCCTTTCTGACCCTTTGTCCCCCCTCTCTTTCATGCACAACCCCCCCTCCTGTTCGCCTCACTTCTCCATTAGCCACTCTGTTGGTTTCTGAACCTAGTCTGTTCAGAGCCTTTTAGAGCCATTTTGTTTCTCCCTCCTCTCCTCGTGCACCACTGGTTGGAGCTCGAGCAATCACTACCCCCTCTCTTTCTTTCGCTATTACTGCAATCACGAACGACTCCTCTTCAGGCGAGGTAAATATCGCCCCCAACACTTCAAAGGGAACCTGCTAATGCGAATGTTACTGTCTCTTTCTATCTAAGTTTCGTAGCTCTGCATATTGTGTATGAGTGGTTTTTTTGTATGTATGCCTGAACTATCTAGTAAATTTTGAAAGCAACGCACGTGTGTCCTCAAGCTTATTTAAATGGAATTCTGGAAATTACTGACTCTGGTATAAATTGGTCTAAATATCCTCGCTTGTACCCACTGCCATATTCATAAGCTATTCCCCTAAATAATAACAGACAATTCGAGTAACAGCACCAGGCCGGGAAAGGGCTGGGGATATTGGCGGAGCTCGCTGCTGATATCCCTGCCCTCCCTTGCCGTTCGGTCTGCCCTTCCTCCGCCCCTGCACCGGCCGGTGCAGGATTTACCATACCCGGTGGGCGCAGGGAAATCTGTCGGGGGAGAGAGGGCCACTAGCCTCAGCGTCGGAGGCCCTTTCCCTCTGGGTGATGTAAACGCGCTTTATGGCTCGTTTACAACACCCAGCACCAGGGGACCACACACTCCCCCAGCGCTTTTCTACATGGGATTGAGCAGTTAATCCTTAATATTATTTCTGGGTGTAGTCCAGCCTTCTTAAAATCAATAGGAATCCTGTCACTGTGCTTAATGGGATGTGGATTGCACACCACCTGCATTCAAGGTAGGTGAGATTGACCAGCTCAAGAACTAGTTATTCATGGACCTAGTTCAAGGAGCTGCCGTTATATAAGTTCCTATTGAAAAGGAATATCCACTGATCCATTCTGATAGTCGTATGCTTTAATTAATACATTTGTATCCTGCCTTTCCCCCACTTGCATGGGCACCCAAGGTGGCTAACAAAATATATAATTATTAGGGCTATCCCCTGATGAAGGAATTATAACTGCCCAATCCTAACCAACTTTCCAGCACTGATACAACTGCAATGCTGCAATGCACAGAGAAGGCCTCTGTGACTACTCTCCTACTGCAGGATGCAGTGCATGCCCCGTTTGCACAGCTGCATCGGCGCTGGATAGTTACTTTGGAGTGAGCTGTTACTCTACTAATTATGTGAGTTTTACTGGACTAACTCATTAATCAGTCCAGTCTGCCTAGATCTGCAGATGAGAGAAAACTGATAGTTCTAAAGAAAAAAAAATATGCCAACTGTTTTCAGATGTGTCACAGCAGAAATGACTCGGAAAGTGATGGCAAAGACCTTGAAAGTAAGGGGCTCTGTTTGTGCCACACCTTGAAAATCACTTGCTGTGGGGAGGCTGTTCTTGGCAGTATCCCTCTGATGACTGTAGCACATGCTCCAGTGTACGTTCATAGAGGGCCAGTGTCAGGGTTTGGCATGGTTGGGCACCTCACCTCCAAACAGCCACTATTTCAGGGGGGGGGGTGTCTATTGTCAAGGGTTCTTCTTCTCGTTACTGCTACTTCCTGCCCCTCACCCACCTGCCCTCACTTTCCTTCTGGCCCAGAGGGACAAGGGAGCAATTTATTTTAATATACCGTCTGTCAGCACTACATAACAATAGGAATGAGAAAAGAAGATGGTTCCCTGTCTCCAAGTTGCTCACAAACTAAAATGAAACACAAGCGAGACTTTAGCAACAGCCACTGGGACAGACGCTGTGCTGGGAGGAACAGGGACCTTTGCTCTCCCTCTGCTAAATATAAGGCAGCCAAAAGGTGCCCCGGCGTTGCCCAATTTGCAGGGGTAAATGATGGCAGCCCAGGGAAGAAGCAGCCGCTACTGCCAACTCATTCATTCACCTACCAGCTCTGTTCCTGGCAAGTAAACAGTATGGAGAAGGAGCAACAGTGGCAATTGGCAACAAAGAGGTGGGCCCACTGAGGATTTCTTGCCCAGAGGCCTGCCAGAACCCGGAGTTCATACACTTTCTCTTCTAGAAGCTGGAAAGGCTGCCGTCTGTAGGCAAAGCGCCAACTTGAACTGAATGAATAGCCAGCATCCAACTGAGATTTATGCACTACAAAGGGTAATATTAAAAAATCACTTTGAAAGGCAGGAAATGAGAGAATCAATATAATGGAAGGTGCTTCCACAGAGTACAGTATAGGTAGAGGATTATCTTCGCACCAGGAAAGTTTAAACAGACCCTAGGTGGCTGTTAATTCTTATGAAAAAGTAATATAACCGCCACTGACTTAGTGGAATTAGTTCAGATTTACTGAGAGTGGAATTTGTCCCAGTGACCTTAGCATACTTTTCAAAACATTATAAAGATATTTTCAGAATATTGGCCTAAAACTGTGCAATCTTTGGTTATCCAATACTGTACCTCAAGCAGCAGAAGCAATACAGAGGCTGTCATAATAGCAGGAGCAGAATCCTCTCCAGTATTGCCACCCATTGCTGCCTACAGGGTTAGAGAGGGGAAGAGCAAACAGACTGATATCTGGTCAGTGAAGACAACCCACCCTGGGGGAACAAGAATAACCACTTGCTGGTCTGCAACCAGCAGTCTCCTCCATCAAGGGCAATCAGGGCAAACATCAGGGGACAACAATGTTTGGGAAGTTGCTGAAGGCCCACTGCTGATCCCTGAAGCCATCTTTGTGTCCATGGCCCTCATGTGATGATGGCAGAGTGACTCTCTCAGGACCTGTCTAGGTAGGAGGAAACCATAGAGGGCAGTTTGCACAGGACCAGCAAACCCAAGAGCGATAAATTTTTCAGGCCACCATGACTCTCTCAATAACAACAGAAGTAGTGCAGAGGCAGCCAACATTTCAGAAGATCTGGGAAGACATTTTAACACCAGAAACCATACATACATACATACATACATACATACATACATACATAGTATGTATATATTTATGTACCGCCTTTCTCTGTTTTACACAGCATTCAAGGTGGTTTACATAGGCAGGCAAATCTAAACCACCGTTTTTTTACCTGAGCACCCCCCAATGATCACAACAGACAGAGACTTGGATTAAGGGTAACTTTATGAACTGAATAACATGTGATAAACTGCAGCAGGGAATATAAAAAACCCCCACTGCTTACTCTGTGGGTGCCTCAAATGTGTCTTTGTATGAATGGGTTTTTTGGGGGGGTTGCTATGAGCCATTTTGGTTCTCAGGAATAAAGCTGCACACACAGTCCTAAGTAAAGAACATTTCAGTAAGTGAAAGCTGGGATACTTTCACTTGCTCACCTCATCCTCTCTAATGAGATGGCAAGCTCCTGGGGTGGGGGAGTCATCTTTTTCTTATGTTACTTGTGGTGTGTAGAGAGTTGTGCACTAACGGCACTCTCTAAATAATAATTCAGAGCAGCAAGTCCCCACGATTTCTCTTCCGGTATTAGTTTTCTTCTCCTCTTAGATATTGTTTATAGGTTATTAAAAGGTTATGGTGTTTGGCTGAGCAGTTATTCAGTGCTTATATTTATGTGTATAGGATGGTTTATCAGTGTCCAAACGAGGAAACTTATTTGCATACTTCCACTGGGATTTTATGGCAGTGCTCGTTGAACAGCTTTTAAAGCCCCATTTATCAGGTTCTTCGTTTCGCGTTTCAGTGCAATTTTTGCAGTGGCGATAACGTAACAAGAGTGGTGCTGTGATGAAGGGTCACCATAACTTAAACGCACATTGCTACCAAGAAGCCTATCCATCCAGTCAGTGCAGGTATGTACAGTACACATAATGCTTTTGTAGATGAGCAACATGGTGTTTCAACTGCATGGAATGTTGCGTGATTCCTGAAGAAAGGCCTCTCTCATTCAAAGTTTCCTCTGCTCAGTTCTGGCCTGTTTGATCTTCTGTTGTCTGACTTCTTTATCTGCTCCGCTGTGTCAAACAGCAACAATGCTGGGGTTGTTTGATTCTATTCTGTTCTGTTCCATTTTCTTTCTTTCTGGAGTGCCTCTAGCAGCTACTTGTTGTATAGAACATGAAATAAGAAAATGCAGCCCTGCCCTCAGGCTGAAAATGTAAGCGAAGGGAATGGAATGGGAGGGAAACGGGAGAGATATGGGAGAGATCAGCTTGAGAAAGTCAGATGAAGAGAGAGATGTTTAGCAGGGCATATAAATGCAACTACAGAAGGACCCACAGAGATGCCAGGAGGCAAAGAGTTCCAGTGTTGGGGAGCTGCAAAGGAGAATGGGATGCAATTTGGGGTAATTTGGTAATGGTACCAGAGAAGTGGTGAAGTGAGTGAGAAGGGGCATGGAGAGAGAGGACAGTAGGTAGTTCAGTGGGCCAAGGAACTCTAGATGTTTGAAAGTCCATAGAAGTTAAAATGGAATACAGGTTGATCTGAAATGCTGGGGACAAGAAGAGTTTCAGATTTTGGAATATCTGCCTGCCGCGAGGGAGGGGAGCAAAGGGGTGGAGGAGTCCTACCAGTGGAGTGAGTAAGTCAGCTCAAAAGTCCACTTCTTTCCCTGCCTGCTCCATACGAAAACAGGTCACCGTCCCTGCATTGGGCAACTGGCAAGTCGGACCCCTGTGCTCCCCACAAGCCAAGGCGAATCCTCCGCCTCCCAACCAACTGCCCTCTTCTTAGGAGAGGTTTCGCTTGCTGGGAAGCTGGCCAGGCAGAGTCAACAATGCCTGTTGCTCTGCTTGGCGGTGGAGTGCTGTCCTCTAGTGGGCATCAGCGGCACTGCGGTCAGAGCTCAGGGAAACACTAAGCTGCCACAAGGAGGAGGGGGCTAAATCTACACGTGCAGCAGGATGTGGTGTCATGTCCTCACAAGTTTCAGATTTTGGCAATTTTGGGTTTCCGGATTAGGGATGCTCAGGGAGAAAAAGGAGGCCAATGCAAAGGACAGAAATGAGCAACTTGACCATCTACTACTCTCAGAGTGATCAAAGTACAGATGACACTCAGCTTTGTTTTGAGAGTGTCTCTAGGAGCTACTTGTTGTATAGGAAGTCCTCACTTAAAGTTGTCGATAGGTTTTTGGAAACTGCAACTTTAAGAGAAATGACTTATAATAAAACCAATTTTACCGTAGAAGATATACGAAAACAAGAGTTTACGGCATATTTCTGGTCACAAAATATCACCAAACTTCTAAATAAAGACCCAAAACACTTCTTAATATTAAACACTGAAATAAATGTGAGCTTTCCAGGCCAGAGAAAACCCATGCAGACATGGGGAGAACGTTCAGACAATGGCCCCAGCCGGGAATCTATTTTTTTTTCTCAACGACATTAAAATGAAATGACATATAACGAAATGACTTTAAGTGAGGACTTGCTGTATAGAACATGAAATTTTAAAATGTAGCATGGGCCTAAAGCTTAAAATGTAAGTGAAGGGAATGGAATGGGAGGGAAAGGGAGAGATGAGAGAGATTGGTTTAAGAGTTCCTACAGAAATGACTTTTTTTGCAGCCCATTATAACCCAGAGAAGAGAAATGAGCAGAGGCTGTTTCATAGGAAGTAGCAGCAGCGTAAGCAGGGCGGAGCGTGTGGAGCAGCTGCTCCAGGAGCGGGCTCTCCCACCGGGTCTCTTACCAGTCATCGCTTCGGCCAGCTTCTGATCGGCCCTCCCTCCCTCCCTGGAGCCCGTTTGGCTCCAAAATGTGAGCGAAACCGGGGGGGGGGGTTAGGAGCCGTGCTGCGCGCGCAGCTGCCTCCCTCTGCTCTCCTATTGGCTGCAGAGGGTGCACGCCCCGCCCCCTTGCCCTGGCGCCCTTCGTGATCCTTGCGCATCTAGGAAGTAGACAAAAAGGGAACAGAAGGTCATCTTGAAAGTGTTCTACACTTATGGAGAAATTGACTATAAAAGATAGGTTTTTAAGAGGAGAGATTAAAATAGATAATTTCAGTAAAATTTGGTACCCCTTGTTAAAGTTGGATAGGGAAACAGATATGGAAATGAATGGAACCGATCCACTGGTATATTGGTCACTTATTTATTAGGATTGTAACTATGTGTATTGTTAAATGTATTGTTATATGTATAAGGAAATGATGTTACAATGTTATTTATGATATTGTTATGGATTGTCAGGAATTGTTGGGTGGGTCCCGATACAGTGTCATTTTAAAAAGTGGGTCCCGGTGCGAAAAAGTTTGAGAACCACTGAGATAGTTGCTGTCTGTTCAGGACGCTTACCTGGAACAGCTTGTCTGTAGTTTTCACCTTGGAGGTGAAAACTATGGATTTTAGTAACACCCCTAGCCAAATTTTTCCATATTTCCATGTGGGCAGCGCAATCCTCTTCTTCGTGCTCGTGGCGGAACAAGCATTCCGTCACTGGCAGTAGTCGCAAACGTGCCGTAAGGAGACTATTTGAGAGCAGGGAAGGCCGGCGCAGAGGCCGGCCTCCCCTGCTCCAGCGCCGGGATGACCCCACAGCTGCCGGACCAGGTAAGTCCGGATCCAACAGGCGCTAGAGCATGTCGCCGGGCGCGGGAGGGGGTCATTGGCCCAGGGGGCCCGGGAGGGATGGCCTAGGCCGTATCCTGACCCCCGCTGGGCACCTGGGCCATTACACGGTCTCCTCCTACTTCCGCCAGCGATTTCGCTGGTGGAAATCTGAGAAGGCCGATAGGGCCTGCCCCAGTTTACACTCAGGGAAGGGGACGAGTGTCCCCTTCCCCAAGTAGACCTCCACCCCAGCGGCAACCTGGCCGCCAGGGAACAGGATCCGGTGGGCGGCCATGGGCCTCCCGCTGGATCCTTACATAGGATTGTGCTCTAAGCCTTTTATGTGGATTATCTTATTTATAGACAAAATTATTGTGGGCATAGAGCAAGTGCAACCAAAGAGCTTTGAAGCTGGAGATAAATTTTGATCGAAGAGTAAGGCTGCACTTTCCTGGGAGTAAGTCCAAGTGAAAACAATGTGGTTTACTTCTGAATCGATGTTCATAGGATTGTACTGCAAGTGTAGTAAAATATGGCAGACGATCTGCATAACGTGCTCAATGTGAAAATTCAGTTTTGGTCCAAAATATTAAAATTGGCTTGCAAGCAACATCCATCTACTGAATTTCCAATAGAAAAAAAGCTAATGAAATTACCTGTCTCGGAGTGAGGGATGATTCACATGGACGTAGCTTTTCCTTTTTTTTTAATCAAGTAAATACAGCCTACCCATCCATGGAGGTAAGCCCATCACTTGATGACTATTACATCAGCTAATTATGGGAAGTGGGTCTGAGCACAGAAACCAGAAATTTCAAATCAGATTGGCAATAAACTAAATTCAATGAAACTTTTTTTTTCCTCCACTGAATAAGAGCTATACAGAAACCCATGTAAAACAGCAGGTTTCAGGGTGTTCTCAGTATCAGAAAACTACCTTTCATTGCCCCCCATCCTGTTCCCAATGTTTGTAGTGAAACGTACCTTGATAGTTGGAATGGAATGGAAGAGAGGAGGCAAGAATGCAGTTAGTCTCTTGGCTGAAGACATTGCCTTGCTACCACTGCATAGAGTCTATGATGAGGACAGAAGTGGTCTTAGACATTGGAAATAGGCCCTTTTGAGGGTCCTATTGCCCTTGACAGCTGTCTGACAGAGTCACCCCCAATAATGGCAAAGGAGGTCACATTGGAATGGCAAATGCATGTGGAATGTATAGGAAGGGTGAATGAGAACGACTGGCCAAGATCCAGTCTCTTCATACTTAGCATTGCAGGCTTATGTTGCCAGAAATCTGGCCCAAAATGAAATGTTCAGATAAGTTTTCAGGTTTCTGCTTATGCAGGAACACCCAAGACATTGTGAGGAAAGCAAAACAGACTCACGATAATACTAATACCTTATTTGGAAGGAGGGAGGGTTGCCTACCAAACTCTAATTTGCCGCCAGTTTTGCTTAACATGACATTCCAAGATGAATTTTGAGGTTCCTGCATGGGTAAAACATCTGAAGAATGTTGAGGGAAATGAAAATATTTTCCATAAGACTGATGTTTATTAAAAAATTATATCCTGCTTTTCCACATTTGCAGGGGTCACCAGGGTCAAATCAGATGATCCAAGTGACATTATTACATTGGATATTAAAACCATATTTAGACATATCTGAAATAGTACATGATACCTCAAATATGAATGTCAAATGTTAAAAAAGCAACCTTATAACCTCCTAGAAGGCTAGTCGAAATGGAAAATGGAAGCCACCATCTATCTGAAAATTTTAATTATTTATTTTTGCCCCCCAAAACACTAATTTTTTTTAAAAAATAAGTTCCTTACTAAGTGCTGCTGTGTCTTTTCACCGCCGCCGCCATTTTCTGCCACTCTCTGCAGCTGCTATAACTGCCCCCTGCTGCATCCACCCCTTCATCCTGGCGGCTGACTGCTTTTTCTGGCTTCTGGAACTGCCCACCCGCCGTGGCCGCGTCTTCATCCCGGCGGCCGACTGCTCTCTGCGGCTGCTAGAACTCTTCTGAGCTTGGCCAGCTGCCGGCCAGACTCCTCACACAACTGCAAGACTCGAGCATGCATGCACTCTTTTAAAGCTTTTTTTTTTTTTTTTTTTTTTAGCTTTTAGAGCGTTGTGTGCCTGCGTGAGCCTCGTGCAGGCACACGAGGAGTCTGGCCGGTGGCTGGTCAGGCTCAGAAGAGTTCCAGCAACCGCAGAGAGCAGTTGGCCGCTGGGAAAGTGGGGGGATTTTCCAGGGCATTTCCCAGGTTCAGGGGGCCGCCCGGGATGCCGGGCTGGCCGGGATGGGACCCAGGACGTACCCCTGAAACCTGGATAGTCCTGGAAAATCCTGGACGGATGGTAAGTCTAGTTCAGTACATTCCTACCTGATCCCAATCTATGTTTGTTTGGAAGAACATCTGATTTATTTCATTGGAATTTTTTTTTTACTTTTTTATTTAAAACATTTATACCTCGCCTTTCCAGAAGCTCAAGGGGGCTTCCAGGTGCTGACTTCCAAGTAAGCATGCTTTTTAGTGAAATTATGTTTGTATATGTATATTCTTCCATGTAGGGAAAAAAAACAAACATTATGCCTGAATTGGGTTCCAAGACTCAACTGGAAGCCAAGACTCCAAATGCCTTCAATTATGCTTTCCACAGTAGCTGTGAGTGATGCAGACTCATCCCAAAAGTATAGCAAGAAATAACATATCTCTTTTGCTCTCTTGTCAACCTGCATCAGTGCAGCCAACAGGCACCACCTCTTCTTCATACTCGGCTACCACAGGGAGTTAGAAATTATGGGGCTCATTCCATAAGCAGGTCACCTCCACCTTGGTATGCACATTGCTGGTGCTGAGCCACTGGGTGCACTGGGAAGAACATGTTTTGGCTGTGTTTCATTTGGATTATTAATGTGCCTGTACTAAGATATTAATAATGTTTATCAGCAGTGGTCCCATACCACTGAGTTATAAAGGTCAACTGTCACAGGAACACAAGGAGAAGATAATCACAGGAAGATAATTTTTAAAACACTTAATTGACTTACAGTGCAATCTTATGCAAGTCTGCACAGATGTAAACCCCACTGTATTCAGTGGGGCCTATACTCAGGAAAGTATGTACAGTATTGTAGTCTTACAGCCCAATTCTGTCTAGCAGGATGCGGCGGTGCAAATAAGGCGCCTGTCACATCCTGTTCAGGATGGGGCCTGGGCCGGCAGAGCTGGAGGCCTCCTCGGGGTAAAGGGACATTCATCCCTTTACCATGAGTAGAGTCCCAGTCACCCCAATGAGTCTACTCAAATGTGCACCAGCTATTTTGCTGGTCACATTCAAGCTGGCCGTGTAATGCCAGCCAGGCCCAGGAAGGGGGATAGGATTCAGTGGAACGTGCCACCGCCAATCCCTCTACTTTCCCAGGCCCGGTTGACCAATCCCATCTCTGAAACAGTCCGTTCCAACATCCGCCCACTCCTCCGCCATGCCATGGGGACTTACCTCTCTGCCGCAGCTCTCCACCACTCTGCAGTGCCAGCGGAGCGGCGCAACCCTCTCTGCTGGCACCACTTACTCATCGGGTGCTGCAAACGTGCTTTGCTCCACTGGTCTAAAAGTAGGCAGGATTGCACTGTTAAGCTGCATTCTTATGCACACTTACCTGGAAGTAAGCCCTATTGACTATAATCCAACTTACTTCTGAGTAGACATGCATTGGATTAGGTTGAGTCTGTCATTTTGAAACTTACAATATAAGAAAACCTTAGAACATTTTAGTGTTTTTGTAGAACTATAATTCTTCATTGCATTTGATTTTTCAGCATTAGGAGAAGATAGTCTGAAAAAAATGAGACTTTCAAAGTGAAATGCTACCCATTTGGGTGCAGTTAGTACTGGGTTTAGATATCAGGAAACACAGTACTGCGAGGGTATGCACCCTTTTGCATTAGAGTGGAGTTGCATCTTCTGCAGGGATTAGGTTCTAAAGTCAGCACAAAAGGCGAAAATTGTGTATGTCAAAATAACCCTGGAAAATTCCTTGGATCGATTGTGTTTAGGGGCCATGTTGTATGAAAAATGTGTACTGTATCTTTAAAGGATAGAATCATACAATGGGAGGCATACATAGGCTTACCATATTTTAGAAAGCTCAAACCGGGACACCCCCCCCCCCCCGGCAAGGTAATTAATTAATTAATTAATTTAAAATCAACGGAAAATCAACCACAAACATCAAAAATCAACCATAAAGCACAAACCACAACGAAAAATCAACCACAAACAACAAAAATCAACCATAAAGCACAAACCATAACCCAAAAACAACCTCAAAAATTATCCAGAAACTACAAACCAGAACCAAAAAACAACCTCAAAAATCATCCACAAACTACAAACCTCAACCCAAAAACAACCACAACCAAAAATCAACCTTAAAAATCAACCTACAAAGTACAAGTACACAAATATACAATACAATAAGACCAATTATTACTTTCTAATTAAATATTTAATCATTTGAAGGGGGCGCGAAGCGCCCCCTGTTGCCGCGCGAAGCTTGGCCGGCATTTTTAATTAAATAATTAATTAAGTGAAGGGGGTGCAAAGCGCCCCCTGTTGCCGCGCAAAGCGCGACCGAAATTTTTAATTATTTAATTATTTAAATTAAATAAATAAATATAAATTAACTTACTTTTGCTGCTCCCGGCGCTGCTCCCCGGCCTCCTGCTTTGCTGCTCCTCCAGCCTCGGGCGAAACACAGACTGCTTGCCCGTGCGGCGTGAGCCTCCAGAGGCTCGCGCCACACGGGCAAGCAGGCTGGCCCGGTCTCTCAGCGGCACCGCACGGTGCCGCTGGAAGACGGGGTTGCAGCCTGCTTGCCCGCGCTGTGCGAGCCTGCCGGAGGCTCGCGCAGCACGGGCAAGCAGGCTGTCAGTTGGCCTGCTCCCTCACTGGCTCCATGCCGGTGAGAGAGCGGGCGGACAATCGCTCGCCGCGCCGCCATCTTTTAATTTTAAACTTACCGGGCAGCAGCTGCATCTTGGATCACGAAATCTCACGTGATCCAAGATGTCGGCGCCCAAATCTCGTGAGGGCATCATGCCCTCACGAGATTTGGGTGCCGACATCTTGGATCATGTGAGATTTCGTGATCCAAGATGCTGCCCGGTAAGTTTAAAATTAAAAAAAAAAGATGGCGGCGCCCATTCGTCCCCCGGGACCGGACCGGGAATCGAGCCCGATTTCCGGGACTGTCTCGGCGAAACCGGGACGAATGGTAAGCCTAGGCATACAGGAACTGAGACCGCCTGAAGGAAGAGCAGATTCACATGCGACTTCACTGTTCCCACTTTCCTGAGCAGCAAAAGTCCCAGAATAATGTCACAGGGTCAGTTTCTTGTGAGGGGAATATTGGAGACTTTCAGGGTTTGCATAATATCTGTTTATTTATAGTGGGAAGGAGGGATGCACATAGCAGCATCAGTGCCTCAAAGCAACAAGACGTTCTTGCGGCCCCCATCCTGCTTGCTTCTTGCTGGTCAGCTCTAAAACTCAAACTGTTCCTCTCTCTTTTGGCCATGTTAGAGTACTGCATCTTTTTCCCCAAGTTCCATCAGTGCATTGCCCGGATAGGATTGGGCCATTAACGTTCCATTTTACGCCTTTTAGGTTGCAATCCTATACACATTGACCTGGGAGTAAGTCGTACTGCATTTAATAGGTCTTACTTCTGTGTAGACATGCATAGACTTGTGCTGTAAATATTGTATATATTTTAAGTTGCTTTGAGGGTCTGTTTCATGCAAAGCAATGAAATAAATAACGAACCTGTGCTAGAGAATAAAACTTGAGAAAAAAAATCCAGCTCCTCAGCAGCAATCCACACCCAATAGGAAACATTTCTTTAAAGGTAACTGTGTATGTTGTTTGCCACACTATTCAATATCTATTAGTCGGTCAGTGCAATCCTGTGTAACCTTGCACTGGTGTAACAGCAGATGCACCGGTGTAAGTGCAATTACACTGGCATAAGTGCACTTACACCGGTGCATCTACTGTTACACCGGTGCAAGGTTACACAGGATTGCGCTGAATATCTATTTCTCACCAAGACAGTATCACCAAATCTTGCTTGTCTGTCTTGTAAAATGAATGTTAGACCAAGTCACCCATAGATCATTGTGAATGTCTGGGAAGGCTCTGTTTACCCTCGCCACTGTTCTGGGATTTTTACAGTACTTTATTGTGGATCATCAGCACTGACTTTGATCCCAGGGAAGATACTAGGACAGATTATAAAGCAGTCAAACTGTAGGCATCTTGATTACAATGCAGGTAGAGTTGAAGCCAGCATGGATTTGTCAAGAATAAATGCTGCCAAACTAATCCTCTCTCTCTCTCTCTCTTTGTTTGATTGGATTACAAACGTAATGGATTGTGGAAATGATTTGGACATAATTAAACTTGATTTCCACAAAGCATCTGACAAAATTTCCCATGATATTTTGGTTAGCAAACGGGTCAAATACTGGGCGAGATGATAATTCTATCACGTGAATTCACAACTGGTTGGAAAATTGTACTCAAAGAGTGCTCGTCAATGACTTCTTGTCAAACTGGTGGGAGATTTCAAGGGGAGGTTGCCACAGAGCTTTGTCCTGAGTCTGTTACGCTTCATCATTTTCACAGTGGCTTAGATGCATGTGTGGGGAAAATCCTTATCAAATTTGCAGATAAAACAAAACCAGGAGGGCTAGCTAACACCTCAAAAGAAAGGAATAACATTTTGGCAGCCTGATCCTGCTTATAGTTAGGCCAGCGGAGCAAGTGCTCTGCCGGCCTAAGGAGTAACAAACGTGCCATAAAGCACGTTTGTGGCTCCTTTAGAATAAGTAGTGCTGGCACGGAAGCTGGCGTCACTCACTCAGCTGTGGACCCAGACCTGCAGTGGCCGCCACAGGTAGGTCCTGCGTCGGTCGGCGCAAGCATGGGGAACGGCGAGCAGGGGAGGCGAGGGAGGAGGCCATTGGCCATTCCGGGCTGGGAGGGGACAGAGATATCAGTGCTGAGTTGCGCCGATATCCTATGCCCCATCCCAGACAGGGCCGGCCTTTCACGGCCTCCCTGGGCGTGCTCCAGCTTCAAAGCTGGCATGCATCCAAGGAGGCAAGTACCTGGAGGACTGTCACATAGAAGAAGGCAAAGTCTTGTTTTCTGCAGCTGCATAGATCTAGACTAGATCGAACTGGCTTAAGGGGCAATGGAACCATTTACCACAGCTGTGGGTGGGCTTCCTCACTGGAGGTCTTCAGGTGGAAACTGGTCATCTCTTGAGGACGTTCTGGCTCTGAATTTCTTGCATTGTGCAGGTGGTTGGACTAGATGTTCTACAAGCCCCCGATCCATTCTATGCTTCTATGATCTGTGTTACTAGTCTGGGACTGAGCTGAGATTCCTTGGTCTGCTGTATTTTGCTCTAACTACATATACACACAAGAATCAGTGTGGCTGGATATAGTAGAGCGGGGGGGGGGGAAGATAACAGTGAAGCAGCCATTATTAATCTTGCCTCCTTCAGTCCGTTGGGAAATATGTTGACTCTTAAACCAATTTAGTACCCTTGGGAACCATGATCTTAGGATCTG
The DNA here is from genome assembly GCA_026170595.1 of Plestiodon gilberti rubricaudatus. Classification (NCBI taxonomy): domain Eukaryota; kingdom Metazoa; phylum Chordata; class Lepidosauria; order Squamata; family Scincidae; genus Plestiodon; species Plestiodon gilberti. The sequence continues at coordinate 81,504,676 of JANXHW010000004.1, read as the reverse complement.
CAGTCTGTCTCTTTTGTCTTTGTGCAGTTATACCGCTATAATAGTAAAAGTAATCTTGTTTACTGAGAGACTTCTGCCAAAATGCTCAATTAAAATATCCTTATAAACGTTAATCATAAGAACTTTGTAAAGAAGTGAGACTTAATGCTCATTGCTTGGACAATATTTTTTTTCTTTTCATTGTGCGTATAGCCTTGCTAGTATTAATAAGCGCACTTTGCCATTGCTGAACTGAGGGGGGTGGGATCGGCAGTGCTGGCACACAGTGTATCCTAACCCCATTCCCATGCCCGATTCACCAACACAGATCAACACAGACCTATGCCAACCATATGTTCCGAATAGACCCATTGTAGAGGCTGGGGATTTCCCATGGGCAAGAAGATGAATATCCCCTAACCCAGTGGTTCCCAAACTGGGAGGCGCGGCTTCCAGGGGAGCCACGGAAACCAGCCAGGGGAGCCGCAGAGTGCCACAGAATCCTCTTGGAAAACAGTGCAGTGTCAATTGGCAGGCAGCAACATCATGTAATGGGGAGCCACGGCCAATGGTCATCAATGGTCAAGGGAACCGCAGGTCGAAAAAGTTTGGAAACCTCTGCCCTAACCTCAAGGAGATCTCCCACATGCTGAATTTTCCTGCAGGATTCAGCATAGCTTACACTGGTGCTGCTGCTGCATCGGTATGGGAAGTTAGGTAGGATTGGGTGCTGCCGGACACACTAATATGGCCCACATGAAAAGGGAAAGTTGTGGTTGCCTTTGCCCACAGCTTCTAGCTTGCAAATTTAATTACGACCATTTCCTCGGTCTTTGAGATTCTAATATCCAAGGACGATATGCAGCACACTGGAAACCCTTCAATATTTTGTTGTTGTTGTTGTTGTTGTTAAATTACTACTCAAAAAGAGAATTTCATCTTGCAAATCTTTTTTTAAAAAATATGTTTTTCAATAAAGCCAAATATTTTAGTGGCAGTTATCAGCAATTAATTCAGTTTCCAAACACAAGGAGGAGACACTCATATGCTACTTTAAAAAAAAACCCACAAAATTAATATTAAAAGCTCTCCTGCTTTAACCTTCAATTGTTATTCACAGCTGGAATAAATGGTTAGTCACTCAGGGGAACGAGCATTGCTATTTGTTATTGATTGTATAGTTCAATAAGATAGCAGGGCTGCAAACAGGTTGATATCAGATTAGGAAACAACCACTTAGAAGAAAACACCAGCTGTGCATTTGTGATAAATTGCCATTTTTTCCCTTTATGAATTTTATACTGAGTAAAACTTAGCTGACAGGATTTGAGACCAGAAAAGGTGCATGCTTGCAAACAACTTCCATGGTTATAGATGTAACCCTTCTTCTGAAGAATGTGTTTCCTTTTTCTTCAACTGACAAAGCAAAATCAGGGATTTGGGATTCATGAACGGTTTGTCATCTTTTTCTGTTCCTTGGATTCACCAAAGAGGTAGACTTGTGTACACTGTGAGGATTTTTTTTTATCAAAGAACTGGCTACGCTGGTTTTACAGGTGCATTGAAGATGCTAAAAAAAGCCCAAATTAATGGGAGGAGAAATACAAACTAACGTTACTGAGTAAATGCCCATCGCCTCACCTCAAAAAACTTCAAGCTCTTCTTGAAAATATTTAAAAAGAAAAATCATGAGGTGATTATTCTTGGGGAAACCTGGGGGGGGGGAGAAGAGTGAAACACATCTGCCAACAGCCAGTCTTCCCTGACAATCTCTCCTACTGACCTTCCTAGCAAAACCCTTTGCATGAGAAAAGGGAACCAGGTTGTTGCTGTCTCTGCTTCCAGAACTAAACAAGGAGGTAGAAAAAAACTACAGATCCCATGCTCCCTGGCAGGAAGTGATGGCATGGGTGTGTGTGGATGAACTGTCAGAGAGGGCTGTCTAATGCTGGAAAGGGGAGCAAACTCCATGTCTATCTGAACCCAAAAACTGATGGGGGGCGGGAAACTATCAGAGAGGGCTGTCTGATGGTGGGAAGAGGGGGACAAACTCCATGTCTATCTGAACCCAAATTTGAAGAGGTCTGATCCTAATTTAAAATGAGGTGAGACATATTGAACCAGGAGAGTTTATCGTTTGAACAATGGAGAATTTGCCTCGATTACTACAAGGGGTTGGCTGTGAGAGGCACCCTCGGGCAATCGTCCGAGGGGGCTTCGAGCATAAGGTCTGGGGGAGGAAGACGGACAGTACCCCCTTTTCCCCAAAATTAGAACCCGCACGCCTGGGGGTGTGTGAGATCCCCTAGTTAAGTTACCTCTGCAAGTCTTGTTGATGTTGAATTTAATAAAGTGACCATATCTCTAAAATTGTGCAGTTGTCTTGTGTGCACTGGCATCACTGGAGCGTGCCGGGGGGCGGGCCGCCAGGGGGTGACGTGCGTCACGGGGTGACGCGCGTCGCCCTCCGGACGCTCCGAGGCCGGCCCGGGAGCCGGCCTCGGAGCGTCCGACCCCGCCGGCGCTCCAGGGCCTTCTGAAAGAAGGCCCATTGCGCGGCGCAAATCCGGGTATTTTTTTCAATTTTCGCGCATGCGCAGACCGTTTTGAGGGCAAGATGCCCTCAAAACAGTCTCTGCGTATGCGCGAAAATTGAAAAAATACCCGGATTTGCGCAGCACAATGGGCCTTCTTTCAGAAGGCCCTGGAGCGTCGGCCAGGCTGGATGCTCCAAGGCCGGCTCCCGGGCCGGCCTCGGAGCATCCGGAGGGCGACGCGGGGGGCGACGTGGGGGAGAGGCAGCCCGGTCGCCCCCCCGGTCACTAGGGTGACGCGCGCCACCCTGCCCCAGGGTGATGCGCGTCCTAGTGATGCTACTGCTTGTGTGCTCATTCTGGGGGATGTAAGGGTAAACTCCACAATACTAACTTTCTAAATTTCCAAGATGTAGATCATTTGGAATAATTGTATACATTTCAGGATAATTTTAACTACTTGTGAATTTCAAGTCTGGGCATAACGTGAGTAATATATCATTGCCAGTAGGGAAAAAAAACTGTCGGGAAATAGCTGCAGTTCAACAGTTAAAACGTGCCTGGAGATACTGCTAGACCAGGATGAATAATGAAAAACAAATTGGACAATTTATTATAAAACATGAAATCCATCAAATTATTTCAGTAATATGTTCATAAATTACCTCCTAGTCCCATAGCTGGGTGAATAATATATTCATTTAATAATTTATTTCAAATATCTAATAAAATTAATCAACTTAATTACTCATAGATCTCCAATCGAACGACTGCTTGCTATACAAGACTAATATCTTAAAATAGCTTCTATTAGAAACAGTACTTCCTACTAGAAAGCACACATTTTAAACATTTAGAAACAAGTGTGTATAGTTTTCTGAGTTTGAAAATATAAAAAAGTTGGTAAAATTGCAGCCAAGAGCATTCAGCTCAACATATCATCACTCTCCAAGGAAACCTAGAGGCATGAATTTTCTTTCTTCTAGACCAGCGCTTCTCAAACTGTGGGTCATGATGCACTTGGTGGGTCACGGCCCGATGCTGAGGTGGGTCGCTAGTTGGGACCACCAGCCCGCCCTTGCCTCTGTTTGGCTCCAAACTGGAGCCAAACGGAAGCAACCGGAAGCCAAAACTCACCTCGTCCTGCCGCTCCTGCATCACGGCGGGCCTGGGAATGGCCTCTGCAGGCCTTAGAAGGTCTCCAGAAGCAATTGGAAAGTGACTTCAAGTTTACATCTGGGTTCACGGAAGTCACTTCCGGTTGCTTTCTGAGGCCTGTAGAGGCCAATGGAGGCCTATTGTGGGGCCCTCCATGGGTACATCTGCTGGGGAGCAGGTGGTTCATGGTGGAGTGTGTGTGTTGAGAAGCGCTGTTCTATATCTAGTGTAGACACTTGTTGCTTTGTTGGTCCCAGAGAACAAGATCCAGTCCTCCTAGTTTATTTTGGAACATTTGTGCTTTCAATTGATTTACAGAATGTAGTAATTCTGAGATCTCACTGTTGGGCAAGGGCACACTCTTGGAACAATTCTTTTTAAAAGTCAAATTCAGATCAAAAGCGTGGGGTATTAGGGATGGCTTCAAGGCAGTTCTTCCAAGTGCTCACCTGAGCCTTTTTATCCTGTGCTGGTTTTCATTATCATGACCTTCGCAATGGAGAAGTGAAAAATATTCTGGCTTGGAGCCTTATGATTCTATACCTGCAGCAGCTCCTGAAGTGTATCTAGCATATGGATAACTCCCACATGTGCCACTCTGAGTTCCTTCCGGGGGGGGGGGGCGGTAGGGCCGGAAAAGATACAAAAGTTTTTTTAAAATGTGAAAAAAATAAGTAACATCACAGGCAAGTTACTCTACATGGGAGCAAGGGGCCTCGGACTGTCATTGTAGTGGGGCTTCAGCCTTCTCTCACGTGGTCTGAGTTGTTGGCTTCAGGGTCCATGAGCCTGCTCTCATAGGGTTCCACAGGATGATACTCCTCAGACTGAGCTCCAGCCATGTTTGGAGCCAGCAGAATCTCAAACAATGCCTAGTCAGCATCAGTATAAGCCTTGGGCAGTGCAATCCGCTGGAAGGATCCGGCCGGTGGCCCAGGGCCGCTCGCTGGATCCTGTGCACCATTGGCCATGCTGCCACCGGGCCGGAGGTCTCCTCGGGGAAGGGGATGCTCGTCCCCTTCCCTGAGTGTAAACCGGGGCAGGCCCTATCGGCCTCCTCGAATTTCCGCCAGTTAAATAGCTGGCAAAAGTCGGCGGAGGCCATGTAATGGCCCAGCGGCCCGGCAGGGGCCAGGATATGGCCGAGACCATCCCCTGCCCCCTCCCAGGCCGGCTAGACCAATGGCCCCCTCTCTCGCCCGGCGAACCACCTCCGCCGGAACCTGGCTTACCTGGTCCAGTGGCCGCAGGGGCGATCCGTCGACAAAGCAGGGGAGACCGGCCTCTGTGCTGACCTTCCCTGCTCTTGAGTCGTTGCGAACATGCTTTACGACACATTTGCGATGTCTCCCGGGACGGAGCGCTCATTCCGTCGCCGGCACCCCCTGCAGAATTGCGCCGTGAGTCACTGCATGGGGTGAGGGTCATGAGAGGGTGATGTGCACAGACAAGCATAGCTCTCACCTCAACAAACATGCTGCTCCCACTGCCTCTGCTTTCTACATAAAAGTGAATTGCGCACTTTTTCATTTCATTCATAAGGAAAGAGGAGGGATGCCTTTTAGAGTGCATGCTTATTTCCAGAGGCGTCTCTCTGGTAGGGGCGGGGCTGTAAGTATCGCTGCGGTCATAGTCTCTTTACCGAGCGAGGAGGAGGCAGCCCCGCCCCCTCACTGTCCGAGCCAGTCCCCTATGGAGAAACCGGCAGGGAAGAGACCCTGCCTGCTGCTTTCTCCGTAGGGGACTGGCTCGGACAGTGAGGGGGCGGAGCTGCCTCCTCCTCACTCGGTAAAGAGACTACTTACAGCCCCGCCCCTACCGGAGAGACGCTAGTGCTTATTTCATGTGGGGTTATGATGAGCCATATGGGTCTGGCCCATAAACTGAGTGTGCACCCTTGAACATGTCTGTCTCAGTATCCCGTGCAGTGTGCAGGCATTCTGTGTCAGTATGGAGAGGGTTTCCTGAGAGGAGAACTTAAAAAAAAAAACCACTGACTTATGCACGTGTACTCAGAATTAAGTCTCACTGAGTTCAATGAAACTCACTCCCACATAAGTGTTTACAGGATGGCAGCCATATTAAGATTGTGAGGGGAAAAGTAAGGCTCATCCTCCTGCATGCTGACTGGGGCTAACAGAGACTGTCCTCAGAATCCTTCCCAGCACCAGTATCTCCTCCCACATCAGCCCCAGGGGGCTTGTCCAGGCTGCAAATGAATAATAATATAATATACAGTGTTTATATACCTCCTTTCTTGGTCATTGGATTTCTCCTCTGATTTAATCCAAGGGCAGGCTTTCCTAACCAGAGACATCACTCCAGTAGGGGCGGGGCCCTAAGTTTTGCTCCGTCCTAGTCCCTTTACCGAGCCCCCTCACTGTCGGAGCCATTCCCGTGCGGAGAAAGCAGCAGGCAGGGTCTCTTGCCTGCTGCTTTCTCCGCACGGGAATGGCTCCGACAGTGAGGGGGCGGGGCCGCCTCCTGCTCGCTCGGTAAAGGGACTAGGACGGAGCGAAACGTAGGGCCCCGCCCCTACCGGAGCGACGCCTTTGTTCCTAACCCCTCTAATGTTTTTTTTTTTTTTTACAATATATAAATGTCCAATCTTTCATGAACAGCTACATTCCAGGTGGTATCCTTTTGCAGTCTGGCTTTTTTCTCCTGGCCGTTGCCTCCCACACTCGACCGATGCAGTTGGGAGCTCTTATTTCTCCTCATGGAGGTTTTCACAGCTTTTTGGAGGCAGCGTGTCTCAAACTTGCCATTCACCGATCTTCAGGTTTGCAAGGCGGCAGCTCTACCGACTGAGCCAGACTCCTTTGCCTGGAGGGACTCTTCTCCATACAAGACTGTTATATTTTATCCATTTCCCTTCTTCTTCTTGTGGAAAGATAATCTTACTGTTAATAAGAGGTAATAGTAAACACTTTCAAGAGACTGTTTCATTAGTTCTGACAGTGCTAGATAATATACTGTAGAGGAATGTATAGCAAGGGCAGAAAGAGAGACTAATTGTCGTAATAGATTTTCTTCCCAGCCTTTAAATTCTGTAGTTCTGTGAATAATAGCAGAGGCAATAAAATATTCCTGGGTGACTGCCATGCACATTCATATTTTGAAACTGATTACTTATGTACACATTAATGATGTTTTCTGGATTAGAACTGTTGACAATAGAGGTGCTGTCTATACACACAGAAACATATCTTGTAGCAAATTCCGCGAGCGGAAGCACAGATTCAGAGTAGATCAAATGTTTGACACTCATACAGAGCAATCCTAAGTATAGACCGGTGGAGGAACAGTTCTGCTGGTCTAGGGTGACGCAAACGTGCCATAAGGCATGTTTGCATCACCCGACAAGTAAGTGGCGCTGGAGGAGAGGCTTGCGCTGCTCCTCCGGTGCCATGGGACGGAGCGCCATGGGATGGATTGCCATGGGACAGATCGCCTCCTCCGGCGCCACGGGATGGATCGCACTGCATTACACGGGGCTACTCAAATATGCGCCAACTAAATAGCTGGCGCACATCTGAATAGCCCCATCTGGGCGGCTGGCGCTTTTATCCCAAGAAGGCCTCAGGCTGCACTTGGGCAGGCCCAATCCTGGTTAGGATGCGGCAGGTGCCTTATGTGTGCCGCCACGTTCTGCTAGACAGGATTGGGCTGCCGGAGAGTTTGTGTGGTGTAGTGGTTAGACTGTTGGTGTAGAAGCAGGAAAGGTCAGGTTCAAATCAATCTCATTCATGAACCTTATTGGGTGACCTTGGACCAATCAGTAACTATCTCACAGAGTTGTTGTGAGTATAAAATGCAGGGGGAAAGAGTACGCTGCTCTGTTGTACACTGCTCTGAGGTCCTTGGAAGAAGGAACTAACTCACAAGTTGGGGTGGTATCAGGGGTCAGGCACTGGCAGATGGTCCATGTGTGTTCAGAGAATGGAAGAAGGAGAAGCAGTGGAGGCAAGTAGGCAGACAGAGAAAGGAGCCCCCACCAATATGCTGCCTGAGGCATCCGCTTCAGTTGGCCTTATGGATGGGCCGGCCCTGTCCAGGTCCCCAGCAGTCTGGTGCCTGCACTGTTCACAAGAAAACATAGCAGCCCCAACTTGTTCCTCTGTCATCATGGCACAAGTAGTAACTCTTAGGACCCAGGGCTGGTCTGGGTTGTTATCCATCTCCAATCCTCCCCATTAAATTATAGTACACGTTGAGAAGAAAAGAGTGCATAAATGATACAGGAGAACCAGATAAGTAAGCCCCAAAAGTATGGTTTCTTGGGACCAGTATTAACAGTAGACTTTAACCTTTCCTTAGCTGTTTCTTTAGCCATTTTCAACTTTAGCTCTGTTTTTCTTTCAAATATTTATATGCCAGGTCTCAAAGCAGTTTACAGAGCAAAAGGAATGAGAAAATGGGTCTCTGTTCCAAGGGGACTCACAATCTAAAACAAATCCATTTCTCTCTGTGGCAAAGCATTGAGCTGCCTAATGGATGAAAGAGTGTGTGTGTGTGTGTGTGTGTGTGTGTGTGTGTGTGTGTGTGTGTGTGTGTGTGTGTGTGTGTGTGTTCTATTGTACAGAAGAAAATGATCATCATTTGGCAGGCTTTTATATAGTTTGATAGCTTATGGTGGTCATTTAATAGGCACCTCTGGAAGGTGAAAAGTGCCTACCCTGCCTTTTACCAGGGGAAAAAGAAGAATGCAACATCTTTAGGCTACAAGTGTAGGCTACAAGTGGAGCAAGGTGACTTGCCTTAGGTTGTAATTAAAAATCGCAGCCTTAGGGATTGATTTTTGTAAGAAAACGGTATGCAGAAGTTGTGTCCCTTCTCATTGCGGGGTGTTCCAGATCAGATTGAACACACACACCCCTTCTTCTGGGTAGCTGCTATTCAACATAAGGAAACAGTCATACTCAATTTGGTCCTTAACAGCCTAATCCCATCTGGCGATGGCATGTTGGATGCCACCAGTGCAGTGTCTGCTGCATTCTACATGCCATCCTGTGCATCAGGCTGGCAAGAAGGGTAAGAGAGGATAGACTTGCCTTACTTTGCCAGCCACTGCGTGGTCCCCTTCGGGACTCCTCAAAGCTATGCCAGCTCTGTTGCTGGCGTAACTCTGAGGGGCCTCCTGGGGGTGTGCCGGGATAGGGGTACAGAATCTGGCAGCTGTTGGCTTCTGAAGCCCCGTCCTGGGCTGGACATGCCACAAGCAGGGTCCTTAGAGTTACATCAGCAACAGAGCTCATCCCACCATATCTCCAATACCCCCCCCCTCTCTGCTGGCAGAATCACACCAGAGGCCAGTCTGTGCTGGGCTGCTGGCAGTGTACAGCTTTCCGGCTGCTGCATTGGCAACCATGTAGCAGCTACCAGTGGAGGGGCTGCCCTGACAGCAGGGCCCTCATAGCACTGGTGTACCTGGAAGTAAGGGAAAGGTGACCCCTGACAATTCAGTCCAGTCGTGTCCGACTCTAGGGTGTGGTGCTCATCCCCATTTCAAAGCCGAAGAGCCAGTGTTGTCCGAAGACGCCTCCGTGGTCATGTGGCTGGCATGACTCTCCTTGCCGCAGCACGTAGCATGCAGCTGGAACATGGAGCGCTGTTTACCTTCCTGCAAGCGGTACCTATTTATCTACTCACATTAACATGCTTTGGAACTGCTAGTTTGGCAGGAGCTGGCCAAGCAATGAGGGCTCACCCCGTCACGGATTTGAACTGCCCACCTTTCGATCGACAGCTCATGGTTCAGCGGTTTAACCCACTGCGCCACCTGTTGGCCTGGAAGTACTCCAGCATTAATGAGAGGATAGGATTAGGCTGAAAGAAGCAGGTTTTAGGATATCACTAAAGGGCAGGTCATCCTCAATTACTTAGCTCTTAGCATATTTTATGAACATTGGGAGAGTCACGACTTGGATGTGCTTTTTCAAAAACCAAAATATTGGGCCATCTTCTAGTTAGGAGTTGTTCCATCAATTGGGAATCTAGTTTTCTGTAATATGCAGTACAGTCCTATATATTACAGGTAAGTCCTGTAAGGTAAGTAGGCATTATTATCCAAATATAGCACATCCGGAGAGGAGGGGGAAAACAGCAACTTGCCTGAGGCTACTCAGAATTAAGACTCATAGAGTTCAATGGGTCTTACTCTCAAGTAAGTGTGCATAGGATTGCAGCCTCTGTCCTATAGTTTCATGTTGTGACCTTAACTGGAAAATTAGTATGTTTCACTCCCCTTTGAGGCAGGGTTTTGCCCAACCAAACATAAAGGCCGACACACACCGCACGAGCTCTGGCGCAGAGGCGAGCGGGCGTAGGTGCCTGGCCGCTCGCCTCCGCGCGCTGAACTCGTCTGTAGGAGTGTCTTCCAGTGAATAGTCCCTCCTGTTGTCCCGCCTTCTTAGAAAGCGCAGCAGTGATTGGTTAAACACAAGTGCAGTCCAATACACGAGAGAAGAGAGAGAGAGGGGGGCAGGAACGAGAGAAAACTTACAAAACAGTTTGTGCCGGGAATAGAATTCATCTTGCTAACTTTTGTGAGAAGGAAAAATGGATCCAAGAGAAATCGGAGACTCAAGTGAGTTCCGATTGATTGACAACCCCTTTCATCCTGCCCTCTCATCTGATTGGCTGAGTGCAGTAGCTCCACGAACCCACCCCCTCAAACATGGGCCAGAAACATTTTCGCTCATTCCGGAACTCGGGAGAGCGCAGCTGGTCCACGTGCAGCTGCTCTCTTCCGCAATGCTGACCACACATCTTAGCGCAGCTCCTCGCGCGTCTGGGACGCGCCGGAAATCATGCGGTGTGTGTCAGCCTTAAACGTTGGCTCAAGGTACGACAGCAGTTGCAGGGAATCGCAGCCCTTGTCATTTCAAGAAAAAGCACAGACTGTCCTCAGTAGCTGTTTGTGGCTTCATGAAGGGACGAGTTCAGTGGACATTTTGTTATTGGCTTCAATGGTGCAGAGATATTATCCTATCAATACAAACCATAAAAACAAGCAATGGCAACAGTAAATCAGTACACATAACGTTTACTTTTCTTATTTTTTAAAAGATCTTGCTTGTTCTATGAAAGCCCCTCTCACTTCTCTGAATGTATCGATCTGACCTGTTTACTCCTTATAGATGGGCATGAAAGAGCCCAAGATTGCAAAATGCTATTTTAGGTGTAACAAATATAGGTCGGAATCAGAAGCGTTGTGAGAGATATCCCAGCGCAACAGGTCAGATTAACTCCAGAGCTTGCAAAGCTTCCCTCCTGCGACCAAACCAGACTCAGGAGTTTCACACGGATTAGTAACAACAGTACAGTACTTAACACTTTAGAGTGCTCAAAGCACTTCACATACATTATATAGCAGTAATTCTTACAAAAGCCCTGTAAGGTAAGCGGTATTATTCTCCAAATATTAAGCATTGGGAGAGGAGGGGAAAACAGCAACTTGCCTGAGGCTACCAAATGGGTTCATGGATAAGGTGAACTAAAGACTTCCCAACTTGACTTCACACACTTAACTATTACGCTATCCCAGATTCTCTTCTTCTGCAAGAGAACCAGTTGCCTTCTCCCAGACCACCTCTGCTACTGGTAGGCTTTTAATGGGACCTCTTGGGATTTGGGGGCTCTCTCCCACACTGAGAAGGACATTTAGCCAAGATGGTTTCTTTCTGACTGGATCTTCCCCAGACCTGGATGGTAGAAGCGTTAACTAACATCCCAGTTTAATCCCAATTCAAGAACGAAATGGGGCAGGGTGGAGAGTACTGGTTGCTAGGTAGGCTGAAACCTACACCCTTTTGTCCACCACAGTGGAAAAGACAGGCCAGCAATGAGAATTAATGAGCCGTTTCTGCAGAGGGAGAAGTAGCAGTAACAGCAGCTATGACCTTACATACAAAGATCGTGTTTGGCTGTAAGGCCACTTTCTCAAGGCTAACAGGCCAGTGGTTTTCAAACTGTGTTCCATGGACACATATTAGGGTCCTTCATAAGTTCAGTAGGAGTTTCTCAATGAGAAGATCAGCAGTGAGAGACAAACATTTGAAATAATTTGTCCATCGCTATTGATCTCCCCCCTACAGTGTGAACATTCAGGGGAGCGTAGGGTGTGTTCTATTACCTGCTCTAGGTTCACATAATAGTGAGATCCAAAAGACTGGGGCAGTGCCCATGTGATCTAAAGTGCCCACCCAGGAATATGTCCCAGCTTCCTCTCTTCCTCTAGGAGCCAGGATGGTGTAGTGGTTTGGGAGTCAGACTTAGACCTGGAAGATCCAGGTTCAAATCCCCGCTCAGCCACGAAGCTTCCTGGGTGACCTTGGGCCAGTCACTATCTCTCAGCCCCACCTACCTCACAGGGTTGTTGTGAGGACAAAAAAGAGGGGAGGAAATGTACACCACTCTGAGCTCCTTGGAGGAAGGGTGGTATAAAAATGTGAAAAATAAATAAATAAAGTCCAAGGGTTCAGTGCTTTTCAAATGCTTTTGCCCGCGACCCACTGCATTGGCCACATCGGCTGTTTTGCACCCCCAGAATGCCTTGCAGTGGCCGGGTACCACCCCATCATGCTTTGCAGCGCCACAGTTGTAGGTGGCCTGCAATTTTTTTCACAACCTACCAAAAATTGGCTCGTGACCCACTCGTGGATTGCAACCCACAGTTTGGGAACCACTGCAAGGGTTACATGGAAGAAATTATTATTATTATTACTAACAGTATATATATACCGCTTTTCAACAAAAAGTTCACAAAGCAGTTTACAGACAAAATCAAATGATGAAATGGCTCCCTGTCCCAAAAGGGCTCACAATCTAAAAATGCAGGGATTGATACGCAAACGATTTCTTGAAGGCAGAAAGCAACTCAGCAGCTCAACAGTGGCAGAACTTTAGCTATTTAATGGCCATGGCCTTGCTCTCCAGATAAAAACACGCTGTCATTTTAGAAAATAGGTTTCTAATAAGTTTTTTCCCCTTTTCTTCACACATTGTTGCTCACTGAGAGAGTGGAGAGGGGGTGGGAGGGATTTGGTGGCTGCATTATTCATCCTTTCTTGTGCTACAGTTTTGTAAACTAGACTGGAGTTCTCACTAGGCAATAACAAAGTGAACTAATCAAGCAAGTCACAGAGGGGGGGCTCCAGTGATTAACTGCAAAGTACCCCTAAGGTACTCCGAGCTAGGAGATAGGATGCATTTGTTCCTAATGAGAAAGGTGTTCTACATCTTTCCTTCCTTCCTTTTTTTGTGTGAAAGAGAGCTTAAAACATAAAAGCCCTTTTATTCAAAGAATAAAATCACCCCATGGAACAAGTCGATGATTGTTGTTTTTTTCCCCGTTTTCCCCAAAAATAAAGTTATAAAGATTTTGAGTCTCACTTTACCAACTACTAAGCAGGTTATATGCTCAGCTAGGCTAGCTAATCTGACTATTGGATCCATGATTCTTATGTATTCCTTTGCTCTTCAAATGAAAGAAGTCCTAATGGATTCTCTAATACCTGGTTGTAACTACAGGATTTCATATTTAGTATCAGTGAAATAATGGATCACAGAAGTGGAGGCTGAGCTGGATAAGGAAGTTTTGGAGGCAATGGTTCCCAGTCACAGTGAGGCACTGATATTTAGTATCAGTGAAATAATGGATCACAGAAGTGGAGGCTGAGCTGGATAAGGAAGTTTTGGAGGCAATGGTTCCCAGTCACAGTGAGAGAGGGACCACCAGCCTAAGGTCTAATTCATATAAACAGCCACTGAGGGGTCAAAACGTCAGGAGGGCAGGAGGTCTGGATCAGTGAGCGACCGTCTCATATGCCTGAAGATCTCAAGGACAGCAGTTCGGGCTGGCCGGAAATATCCGTGTCTATCGGAGAGCTGTCAGCACGCCGACCTGATAAGCTGCAGAGCCTCTGTGAGGGAGAGAAGCTGCAGCTGTGCTTTGAGTGGGAGTCAAGGTTGCTTGTCAGTTGAAGCGTAGTGAGACGAATGCCAGAGAGAGAGAGAGAGAGAGAGAGAGAGAGAGAGAGAGAGAGAGAGAGAGAGAGAGAGAGAGAGAGAGAGCTGGACTGTGAAAGAAACCATAGACTGAAGAGTTCTATGCAAGACTAGAACATATTGTATTGTAAAAAACCCTTGGGGTTTAGAAAAACCTGCCTATATAAACCGCCTTTGAATTAAAGTCAGAGGAGAAATCTGATGACCAAATACTACTACTACTACTACTACTACTACTACTACTACTACTACTATTATTATTATTAATAATAATAATAATAATAATAATAATAATAATAATAATAAACTGGACCACTTCATCTGCAGCCACTTGTTCAGCACAATTCACTGTATGTACGGTACTAGCACATATCAGCGTCCTTCTTGACATTTACTTTTCTTTGTGCAGAGAATTCCTTAATGGTGGAGCATTCAGTCATGTGATCCTGCACTTTCATTCTGAAGTGGTACAGTCCAACAAGCACTGACTCACATCATCCACTGTTTTTGCAAATTGGGCCTCAGAAGGCTAGGCTGTTGCTAGGGAGCACAGTAGTTCATTCCTGCCCGCTTCCCAAATTTTGAAAAAGGGAGTGACGCACCTCGTAGCGTCGCCCCTTTTCGGACCGCGAATCAGCTGGGCGGCGCGTCTTTCTTCTTTGCCGCTTCCCAGCTGGTCAGCACATTCTTATTTCGGCCGTCAGAGCGATCGTCGTGGGACGTGCCGGGGGATCGTCGAAAGAAAGGGCAGCAGCTACCGGAGTGACAGCTCGTGGCAGGGGGGCGATGCTAGCCCCTGCAGGGAGCAGCGACCGGCCGGAGCTGCGGCTTGCGGCGGGTGGCGTTTGCCCCTGCTAGTATCCTTACCACTTTGTAGCACAAAGCACACACGTGCTAAGGGGATTATCAAGTGCCACAGGGTGGGATTGTCCGTTCTAGTTCCAGGGCCTTTCAGGGTAAGGAGTTTTGGGACACCTCTGGGCGGCAACCATTTAAAGCAGCCTGTCAGCTCTGTTACAGTGGTTTCCCTCACTGGCCATTGTGAATGGGTGGCAGCCATTTTACTTATAGCCTCGTGGTCTTCCCCGGTTGGGTAGGCAGCCATTCTTCCCCGGTTGGGTAGGCAACCATTTTCCTTTTCTATAACTGTTCCCAGTTGGATGCCTGAAGGGGTGGACCTTGGGGCTACTGCCGTTTAGTGCCAAGGGTAGTGGCTGTTACTTTTCCTTGTTAAATGAGCAGCCTACATACAGTTGGTTAATTAATTGCATTTATCGATTACACAACGAAATAAATAAATTGCATTTATTAATTACATATCGAAATAAATAAGTACATAGCGAAATTAAATAGTTCATTATATAACAAATTAAATAATTACATAGCGAAAGAAATATAGTTTATTGATTGTATACTGAATTAAATACTTGCATAGCAAACTACAGAGTTATACGGGGTATATAGGTATATAGAAGCTACTGCCATTTAGGGCCAAGGGTAGTGGCTGTTACTTTCCCTTGTTAAACGGGCAGGCTACATCAAGTTGATTACTTATAAATAGATAAAATTGATTAATTATAAATTCAGTATTCATAGTTTTGTAAATTAATTGCGTTTTTTAATTACACAACGTCAAATACACAAGAAATAAATAATTCCATAGCGAAGTAAATATAGTTTGTCGGTATGTAACAAGTAAATACATGGCGAAATTAATAAATCCACAACGAACTAAATAATTACATAGCGAAATAAATATAGTTCATCAGTTATATAACAAATACATAACGAAATAAATAAATACACAACGAAATAATTAATTTCATAGTGAACTAAATATTGTTCATCAGTTATATAACAAAATAAATAATTACATAGCGAAATAAATACACAACGAAATAATTAGTTGCATAGCGAACTAAATATCGTTCATCAGTTATATAACAAAATAAATATTTGCATAGCGAAATAGATATAGTTTATTAATTGTATAGAATTGAATAATTGCATAGCGAAACACAGATTCCTAAGGGAGTATAGGTATATTAGAAAGTAAGGAAAGCGGGTCATATTACAAAGAAGGGAATTTAACAAGATGCCTAAAAAGGCGCAGAAGGCAGGTGGGAAGGCTCCAAAGCGGCAACCCCCGCCGCAGTCTCATTCTTCTTCGTCTGACGAGGGTGAGGTGGCAGTGGATTGGAAAGGGGCCTTTGCTCGGCTGGCAGCGCTGGAAAAGGAAAGAGCCAATAGGGCGTCTGGTAAAGGGGATGGGGGTGAACCCTCTGGAGCTGTGAAGGTCAGCCGGCCAGCTCGGCGTCGTAAGGGTGCTAAGATGTATGAATTGTTTGCCAGCAGGTTGGTAGAACTGGAAAAGGACGATGCAACACCAGCTGTGGCCAAATTGCCTGCAGCGCAGTCTTCCATTGTGGATTTGGAGCAGGAGGTTCCAGGTGAGGAAGGGGCCAGTGATGTAGCTGGATTTTTAAATGTTTGGAGAGAGAGCTCTGTGGGTGGGTCAGAGGTTCCAGGAACCTTTACACCCTCTGGATTCAGTCCAGTCCCTCCATGGGGAGGGTGGGACGGCATGGGTTGGGCGCCACCCCTGGCAGGCATGCCAGGCTTGCCTGTCGGAGGTGTGCCGCTTTCTCAGCCTTGGCAGACTATAATGCAAGGCGATGTGGGTTGGGCGCCACCCCTGGCAGGCGCGCCAGGCTTGCCTGTCAGAGGTGTGCCGCTTTCTCAGCCTTGGCAGACTATAATGCAAGGCGATGTGGGTGTTGGGGGCCCGCAGACGCCCTGCTGGCCTCCACAGACACGGCAGTATTGGCTTCCACAGCAGACGCCGGGCTATCGGGCACTGATGCCTGCCCCGGCGACTTTTCTAGGATGTCCGCTGGAGGACATTGAACAGGGTTTGGTTTTGGAAGATCCTGAGGATCGTCCCAAGCTTACTTATGGGTCTATGCTCTTCCTTTGGGCGGCCACCTCGCCAGGTCCGTTACGGAAAGAATCTGGCAGAGCGAATATGTAGACTCGTTCAGCCTGCTCCAAGCAGAGCCTGAACTGGTTGCTAAGACAGGTGCCTGCTCAAAGGAACATGAGACTGTACATAAACGTAGAGTGGGTAGAAACAGGGGCATCTGGCTTTGTGGTTTTTTCTTTTATACTATGTGGTGGCGATCCAGATACAGCTTAAGCGTGCTCCTGCGCTTTTGAAGTATATGGATCTCATTTTGGGGGGCGTCAAGGGAATACCCGGCCGTTGCAATCGACAGGCTTACACATGTCCTCGTTGGGGGGCGGGAAGGCCTCTAGGCGGGGGACAGCAGGGTCCAGGAAAGAAGCGGGGTGGTGGTGGACCAGCCCCTACCCCTACTAACAAGGGGGTCAACCCCAATTACGTTGACCCCCTTGCGTTACTGGTTGCAGTGGTCCCCTGATAGGACGGCTGCAAGGTACCTTGAGGAGGGCTTTTCTCTTTGTACGTGGGATGGAGGCTATAATAAAATAATGATAGCCAAAGAGATAGATGAAGGCCGAGTGGCCGCCCCCCCCTTTTTTCTTAGTTGCCCATTGCTTAACCTTGGGTTTTCTCCCCTGGGGGGGTCTCCAAATAAGGGCACCTGGTGAATGTCGTTCAATTCACCATTTGTCCTTTTCAAAAAGGTGCTTATGGAACTGATGCAATTACAGCAGAGCGGTGCTCTGTACGTTACATATCACTGGATGAAGCCATAGGAATTTTGCGTTCCTGTGGAAAGGGGGCCTTGATGGCGAGGGGGACATTGAGTCGGCATTTCGGCTTCTTCCGGTTCATCCAGATGATTTTTTGTGCTTGCTGGGATTCCAGTTTGAACGTTACAATGGAGTGTCATTTGGAGATCTGAGCTCCGTGTGGAGGCTGAGCTTCAGGTACACTCTGTTGCGGCGGGCAGCACTGGTTCTGGGGCTTATTTTAGAGGACGGTTCTGTGCTCCCCCATGGCCCGCGTATGGGGTCCAGGCTGGGGTCACTTCTGACCTCACCTTTCTGGAGTTATTCCTGCTTTTGGTGGCTGTGCACATCTGGGGCGGGAATTTCGCTATGCAACGGCGCGTTTTTTGGTGTGACAACCAAGCTGTAGTCTTTGTTGTCAACCAACAAACGTCCAGACCACCTAGGGTGATTAGGCCAACACCTTCGTGTGGTCTGCTTTAGTGCCAGGTACACAGGCAACTTATACGGGTAATTACAGCCCTTTTGGGGAATTTTGGTAAGAGGCAAGGTTGCCTGGCAGTTGGCCCATTCTGCCTGAGCACTTCATACTCTTATTAGCACTTTATACTGCATTTAAAGCATCTGGGGCTTCTCAGTTAGATCCATGTGAGTCTTCTTGGCTGCCCTGGCCTTTGGGTCTAGAGCAGCTGGGTGACTGGATTATTCTGCAGATTTTCGGGTTCGGAAAATGCTGGAGGGTTTGCGCAGGGTTCACCCAGAGTTACCTGACCGGCGCAGACCCATATCCGCACGGTTGCTCCAGCAGCTCTGTGGTGTGTTTAATGTTTTGTGTGCCTTACAGTTTGATGCGGTTATGTTCTAGGCCGTTAGTTTCACACTAATTTTGGCGCTTTCCGCCCCAGTGAAGTCCTGGCAGGATTCAAGTGGGATACCTCAGCTGGGTCTTTGCGGCCACAGATCTGGTCTATTCGAGGGAGTCGGTCACGTTGACCTTAAGGCTATCCAAGACTGACCAGTTGGCAAAAGGGCGGAAGGTGTGTTTGTGGAGGGCAGAAGTGGGTGTCCTTTGCCTGGTTTCTGCCCTAGAGAGTTATGTTCGGATGAACCCCCCAGTTTCTGGTGGTTTGTTCTGTCATTTGGATGGTTCACCACTGACCCTATTTCAATTTCGGGTCTTTTTGGAGGGGACTAGTTCACCTGGGCACGTCCCTAGTGTTTACGGCTTGCATCCGTTTAAAATCGGTGCGGCCTCTTTGGCAGCCCAATCAGGCCTGCCGTCCGCCTCCATTCAGCGGATCGGCTGATGTCGATCCGCTGTGTTTAAGGGGTACATCCGCAAACTGTGACTTGCTTAAGGAGCGGTCATCACTGCGTTCATGCCATGGGCATTTGCAGGGAGCCATTCGTTGGCTGTTTATATTGTTATTTGGGGCTGGCATTGCTGCGCGACTTGCTTGAGAGATGGTCATCACTGTGTTCATGCCATGGGCATTTGCAGGGGACCCATTGGGTGGCTATATATGGTTATTTTGGCCTGGTGTTGTTGTGCCAACCATTTGTTTGTTTCTTCCTCAGGTCGCTGGTCTTTTCCTGTGCGCATCCTCATTGTGACCATTCCATCGTCTTTTGGGCGAGGAGGAGGGCAGCGGCTTGTGACTTTGGCTCCCAGCTAGGTTTAGGTGCACTTGCGCAGGTGTGGTGGGCGGCCAAGAGGGGCATGCTGTGGGGTCAGCTGTTGCCACTTATTACGGAATTTCTTGATTTCAGGCCTTCCCCTCAAATACTGGTTTTACACCTTGGCAAAAATGACCTGGGCCAGAGGACGTATCAGTCCTTGAGGCTACAGGTCCGTAGGGACCTTGCTGTTATTAGATCTTGGCTGCCAGGGATTGTTATCCTCTGGTCAGACGTGTTCCCACATAGGGTTTGGAGGGGGGGCTGTCTGACCTCGTTTGTTGGACTTAGCCCGTCGTAAGACCAACCGGTACTTGAAGGAATATATACGGGAAATGGGTGGGGAAGTCATCTTCCACCCAAATATAATTTTCTGACCCGACCCACTTTAGAGGACGGAGTGCACCTTTCTGAGGCTGGGGCCAACATTTTCCTTTTTGATTTGCAGCAGGGGATTAGGAGCCTTTTGGGTTCGTGGGGCGGTGGGGGTTAAGCTCTAGGCTAACCCCCCCGTGTGGCAGGTCACGTGCGGGCTGGGTAGATAAGATAAGCAATTGGTGTACATTCGGAGGTAAGCAAGGTCAAGGGGTGAGCCAGGACCGCTCAGATGGTGCCGGACTGGATCGGTGAGGCTGGCTGGCAAGCCCCTTGATTGGATCAGCAAAGACAACCATACGGCTTGGCCTGGGGGAGTCTGCGCGGTCCAGCTGCCTCGACCCATCGGGTCGGCTGTGATAGGCTTTCTCAGTCTATGATTGAGGATAGCTTGGAGTCAGAATGTTACGCCCAAGGGTAACTCAGGGGGAGGCAGACGGCTAGGTGCCGTTTCCCCCAATCCTAGGGCCCGCACGTTGTTTGGGGGTTATATATATTCCCTGCTGCAGTTTTTTCACATGTTGTTCAGTTAATAAAGTTACCCTTAATCCAAGTCTCTGTCTGTTGTGATCATTGGGGGGTGCTCAGGTAACAGCTCATATGGATTTTTTGCACGTAATACCTTAAACAGCACAAGGGACATGGAAAAGAAAATAGCACCACAGAATTGGTATCTATCCTGGCTTTGAGGGAAAAAAAACCTGTGCAAGATAAATTTATGCTTCTTTTACTTGTCTCCTGAAATCTAGCCTTTTGGCAATTTATAATGTCAAATTGTCCAACTTAAAATTGCAACCAGAAGTGCTAGAATTTTTCTTATTTGAGAGGTATTGTCCTTGTGGGGTGGGTTGTGTAGAAACATTACTACATATGTTTTTGTATTGCCCACTCCACGAGGCAGCTCATAAGCAACATTTTGGCCCTATATTAGTCAAGCTTCAGGGCTGGACAGATCAGGAGGTAGTACGTTACCTTTTATTGACGAAGATGGATGGCATAATGGAAAGATCAGCAGCCTTTGTTGATACAATCATCATAGCACGTAAAGCTGATAGAATTCGCTATGATGTTTAAGCTGTAATTTTGTTGTGCTTGTAGATGTTTGTAATATAAATACTATGTGTTAAGTGTTATGTTTGATGTGTTTGTTTTGTTTTTATGCCAATAAAGGTTCCTTCCTTCCTTCCTTCCTTCCTTCCTTACTTACTTACTTACTTACTGATCCTAGAATCCTCAGGTGTTAACCAAACATTCATGGGTCACAAAAGTTCCAAGAGCCCATGATCTACACAGTATATGTTGCCTATACTTGGAGAACCTACAAGTTTAACTAGATGATCAGCTTTCTTTCGAAAAGCTTGCCATCAATTTCCCCTTGTTCAGTCATTGTGATTATTTCCCACTATATTTGGCAAAAAGGTTTTTTTAAAAAAAAATCTGCTGATAAGATTCAGTTAACAAATGGCAAAAATGGTCTCATCTTCTGGGTAAGGACAGATAAAACTGTTTCTTGCAATTGCAGTTTCCATCCTGGAAAAGAAACAGTTGAGCCTGGCCCTGTAAAGATTACTCAAGAGAAATGAACCTCTCAATTGAAGCCATGTGGCTGGCATACTTAAATAACCAGGCTTGAAAAATGTCTCCCCTGAATCTCAAGAGAAGCTGGGAATAAAGAGTGAAATCCCCAATTCCTGATTATATTCCCTAACAAGCAAAGTTCACCCACACTTCGTACAGTACAGTATATGCATTTCAGTGAGACAAAATTCTGCTTAGGCCTCCAAGGCATATTCATGACAGCAACAAGGACGCACAGACAAATCCATTAGTACTGCCAAAAGAAACACGAGGAAATTTTGACAAGGATATTAAAAATTATCTGTAACTGTGGATTTCAGACTTTCCTCCCTCCCCCCCAATCAGGGAACCCTCTCCACATTTAGACATGTGTTTGGGAGCCCCCAGCAGTTGCAGAGAATTCTAGGATATGTTTTAGGATGCACACTCAGTTCATTCACAGAGTACTAGCAAATCCTGTGCCACTAGGACCATAGACTTCCCTCTTCTGCATTCCTTCTTAGCATGTTTTATCAGAGGGATTCCTCTCTCCCACAAAGGGATTTCTCTCTCTCTCTCTCTCTCTGTCTCTCTCTCTCTCTCTCTCTCTCTCTCTCTCTCTCTCTCTCTCTCTCTCTCACTCACTCACTCACACACACACACACACACACACACACACACACACACACACACACACACACACACACAGCTTATGGAATGTTTTTTAGTGTCCCTGCTGGGAAGTAAAAAATAATTATTAAAAGGTTGTCCTCCCGTGGTCGGGAATCACATTGTTCCATTTTTTTTTCTTGAGGCCCCACTTTCATTGACATGCAAATTGGGAAGTCTGCAGTCCTGAAGGCAGCAATTAAAAGCTTAAACGCTTGTTTTTAGTGCACAAAGCTTAGAAGTTCTGGTAGGTATGATTTTGTCTAGGATTTTTTTTTCCCTCGTCATCTTCTTATAGCATTGTTTCGTATGGACGGCCATATGACCGCCGGTTTTGTAGCAGGTGTTCTGAAAACAGCCTTTGGAAACCTTTTAAGCTCAGGGAGACCCTTGGAGACTTGTGAGAGCTGAGCCTTATTGAATTTCTGTATGTAAGCAACTGGAAACAGGAAACCAAAGCCCACTAAGTGGTCCAGCAGGCTTCAGTGTAGGTGTTGTTCATGCACACTTATCCTGGTTACATCCTTAGATAGTGGAATACTTTATAATGTCTCATTCTGCCAGGAAGGCAAAATGGGACATAGGATACTGTTACCGTTTAAAGGAAACAATTAGAGGATCAAGGGAGAAATTAGATGGAATTCAATCCTTATTGATGTAAACAAAGAAAGAGGGAGAAAGCAAATGTGTCACACATTTTTAACAATGGGAGATTATTTGGAAAGGCTCCTCATGTCACTGGTGATAGCGAGTCAGCTTGGAGCATGTGGCATAGTACTTTTATACCAAGAAAGGAGGTTAGGCTGTTAAGTGCTATCAAATAAACTTGTCGACAAAGTCTACGCAGTTTTCAAAACAGAGCACAAATCTAATCAGTGCACAGCCCCCCCCCAAAAAACCTGCTGTTTCTGACTCTCTGTAGGCCACCTGGGGTGTGCAACTGAAGGTCTAAGATTCAGTAATTGGCATTTCCAGGTAGGGCAGGGAAAGACAGGGAAAGACAAAAGAAAAGAAAATATTTCTTCACCCAGCGTTTAATCTGTGGAACTCCTTGCCATAGGATGTGGTGATGGCACCTGGCCTAGATGCCTTTAAATGGGGATTGGATAGATTCATGGAGGAAAAGTCCATCACAAGTTACAAGCTGTAAGCAACCTCCTGGTTTCAGAAGTAGGTTTTCACTGAATGCCAGATGCAAAGGAGTGGCGACAGGATACAGGTATCTTGTTGTCTTGTGTGCTCCCTGAGGCATCTGGTGGGGCCACTGTGAGATACAGGAAGCTGGACTAGATGGGCCTTTGGCCTGATCCAGCAAGTCTCTTCTTATGTCTGATCTACACTGCCAGCCAGCATAGTCAATAAACAGCTCTGTATAAGGAAGCTTCCTTTGTTGACATTAAGAGCTGAAACACAGGCCCAGTGTAGATGGAGGTTTGCAAACTCTCGTGAAAGTGAAGCTTGGCTGGTGACATCCATGCATAAGCCAACTGAGGTCTATTTGGTAAGGAAGAGATGCAACAGTCCATGTCCCTTCCAGAGTCACCATGTCCTCTAAGCCTGCACTCAACACAGAACTTGAACTCCACCGACCACTTGCGTCGCTCGAGGCGGGGCGGAACCAGGCGCGTCGCTGGCCCGCGGCGGGGAGGGCGGGCCGCCGGGGGTGACGCGCGCATGGACGGGTGACGCGCGACCCCCTGGGGAGAGCGGGGAGGGCGGAAACTCACGTTACGATGATCTGGCTTCGGCCCGCCCTCCCTCCCCTGTGTTCGTTTGGCTCCAAAATGAGCCGAAAACGGTGCAGGGGGGGTGCTGTGCGCCTGCGCGTGACGTCACGTGCGGGGGCGGGGCTGCGTCATTAAAGGTGACGCGCGTCCTTGTGGCGCGACTGGGCGGAACAGTAAGTTCCGCACTGTGCTAACCTCCGTATACTCTCCGGCATGAGGCGGCCCCGCCCCTTTGCCGTCGGAGCCATTCAGTGCAGCGAAAGCAACGCACAGTAGACTGCCACCGACCCATTTCCTTTTGCAGTCAGTATATAGCAGAATAGGTGAGTATAGCAAATTCTAACCTGTGCAACATGTAAGCACTCCTAAAGGGGGCAGAGAGAACTAACACTCTTAAGGAGCAGCCCTGGAAACACGCGCTCCATATTTGTGTTTTCAAAAAGATTAACTCAGTCAAATCAGAAATAATTTTCCCAAGAACAATCAAAGGCACTTTGACTTACTTAAAAAAGCAAAACACTATTTTCCCTGTCAAATTGCCATGTTCAATCTTTCAGCCATTTTGGCAAATAACGTGGAGGAGGGGAAAAGTGGCAGAATCAATTTTCTATAAAGGAGAAAAAAAACCTAGATTTGCAATGTGCTTAAGGACTTATTGCTCAAAGCTTTTAAAAATAGAGCTATTACTGCTTGAGGAAAGGTACAAAGTAAAGAGGATTTTTCTACAACAGGTAAGAGTTTCTGAAAGTGTTTCAGAACCTGAGCAGCAGAAAGCTCTTGTTTTGATCCTGAATGTTGCCCCCCATTCAGTATTTCTATATTTTAAAAAAACACTTCAATTAAAAGTCAAACAGGGCAGATCAGGATCAAAACTACAGCGGGGGCAATGTACTTAGCCCCCCTACTGTGGTGGTGACGTTTTTTAATTTCTTTTCAGATACTTGGTGTACTTCAGATGTAGTATGTGTTGGTAAGTGGTCTGTTTCAAAATTGTCAAACTTAGACTAGAGCATGCCCTACATCAGGGTTTCTCAACCTTTGCATGTCCATGTACCCCCTATGCGGGCCCCCAAAGGTTGGCATACCCCCGGATCCCCCAAGTCCAGCGTACCCCCCCAAAAAGTGGTTTTTCATGGCCTGCAGCCCGGCCGAGCAGGTTCTCTGGCTCACGCCGCAAGCTAGAGGGAAAGGCTACAGCCCTGTTGAATCGGCAGGGCTGTAGCCTTTCCCTCCGGCTTGTGGCACAAGCGGGAGAACCCACTCGGCCGCACCGCAGGCCGGAAAAATGGGTACATTGTCCCCCGTAGCTCTTCCTACTTTTTCTCACATCCACCGCCATGTTGGATCTCCCAAAATCTCGTGAGATTCAAGATCGTGGCATGAGATTTAGGAGCTGCGATCTTGAATCTCATGAGATTTCGGGAGATCCAACATGACGGTGGCTGTGATAACCCGCTTGGCCGTGCTGTAGGCCAGAAAAAAACCACTTTTTCCCCTTTTCCCCATTTTTCTGCTGCCCATTATCAGCTGCTGCGATCAGGAGCATCTCGCGTACCCCCAACCTGCGGTCCACGTACCCCTAGGGGTACACGTACCACAGGTTTAGAACCCCTGCCCTACATGTATGGGTGACCCCAAGTCTTGTGACCAAGTCTATGCACTTGTCAACACATAGAGATGTATCCACAGAAAGTGAATCCTGACTAAGCACTATTGAAATCAATTGCATCACGACTAACTTGTCTCCACTGATTCCAATGGTGCTTTGTCAGGATTCACTTTCTGTGGATATAACCCATCACTTGTCCAGTAGCGGAGTCAGCGATGGGGCGGGGGGTTGGACCCCTGGGCAGCAGGCAGGGGGGGCGAAAGCATGCCACCGCAGCGTTCGAAAAACAGCTGTGCAGCTTCCACGATTGATTGACCCACCCGCCCGCCTCGGCTCCTAGGAGCTCTATTCTGGAGAAAAAACACTGTTAGGGCAGCTATTTTTTCTGAAATTTGTGGTGCTTTAAAGCTTATAGGGAATAAAGTAGGCATATATTCTTCAAACTGAGGAGTCACCAGCAAGTTCTCTGTAGCGTATGTAACAGAATGAATAATCTGGTCCAGGTATGTTTGTTTTGGACTATTGAAGGAAGCACATTGCCCCTGCTGGATTCTACCATAAAAATGTCTATTCATGTGTATTCTTTCTTTGAATTACAAATATGACCCATGAGCCCGTTAAGAATTTCATTTAAGTACAGTCAATTGGCCATAATCCAGATTTGCACACAGGGACTACTACAAACTGGGAAGCTCACCTACAAACTGAACTTAGATGCGGGAAGCTGCCAAAGGGACCAATTTTATTTTAATGATGTATGTAAACATCGCATGCCCGATATCATATCGATCCTTGCCCCCAAACGTGACATCATTATTAATAATGATGCAATGAAGTGTTATAACAATATAACAATTGTCTTAACCTAAATAAATCCTATAATCTGCAAAGCTTAGCATACAATTGAAAACCACTAACCAAACATTGTGCAGTTTGCTCATCCCAGGAGCAGTCAGGAATCATGCATAATGTAACAGCCCTGCCACTAACTGGAGCCCTGTGAAGGCAATGCTGGGCAGGCGCCAGGAAATCTGCCCGGAGAGCAAAAGGCTTCACTTTTCTCTCTCACTGTCTTTTAGTCTCCTTTGAAACAGAGTTTGCTCTGCCTTCATCCGTCTCAGCCATACAGGTTGTCCCTAATATAAAGCAATAGATCATTCAAAGAAAGTTGACAAAAATTATAATACGCTATATGAATAATGCAAGTCATTTGAGTTCGAGAAATCACAATCATCTTTTATCAGTCATATATTAGGGAATGTAAGAGAAGATTCTCAGTAAGGTGAAATGCAAATTCTAAGCTGCTTTGCATTGGAAGTGATTTGGGCCATTCATTGTTTTACAGACCAATCCGAACACACACGCCTCGCCGATGAAGTCTTGTGCTGTATCCAGAGGGGGAGGGGGACATGACATAGCGGGAGAATGAAGTAAGGTAAAGCAAAGCTTACCCTACTCTGTTACGCCATGGTCTCCTATGGGTCTCCTAGGACCTGTTCCAGCCCTTTGGTTGGCACAAGTCTAAGTGAACTGAGGTGACTTTGCAAGGCCATGCGGGAAGTGCAGGATATTGGTGGCATCGTTGCCACTGATATCCACCCCCTGCCCGCCCTTGACCCGCCCTCAAGCCCTCAAATCCCCGCCCTGTTCTGCCCATCCTCCCACACTCATTTTGCCCACCCACTCCCTGGCCTACCTTCACTGGGAGAAGCAGAGGAGTCTGTTGGTGAGCCACCGGAACCACTGCTGTTCACGACAGCAGTTCTAAACTGACTGCTGACAGCATGCTTTGCGCCCTCCAGAGGCCAATTTACAGCAGCAGAAGGCTCTTGCACCGTCGTTAATCCCTTCGGCTGACAGCTCATTCCCAGTTAGGACTGGGCGGTTAGTTATTCTCACTGGAAGTATGATCTGAATCTGCTCCACTTAGCCTCTGCTTGTTTACTCTAATTATGAACTTATAACTAGCTAAAAATGGCAGCTACTTCCAGTAGGATAATCATTTTAGGGTCAAACTATGAGTTAAATGCATATTTTGGCCATGTGTTTTCCCTGCAAATGGGTCAGTTAGGGAGGCCCAAATAGAATTGGGACTATGGTGAGAAGGAAGGGTGTGTGTTTTTTAACCTTTTTGTCCATGCCGCAGAACTGATAAAATCACCTTCCTGCATTTGCTATTTGCTTCCAAAAGAAAATTGCTATTAGTGTCAATGGATGTTTCTCTCCCATGGCTAACCACAGCATTGTAGCAGAGGCAGTATTCATCAGGACCACAACATGGGCTGAAAGGGTTAAAAAAACCTCCTTTCACCATAGTCCCTATTTGATCTCCCACCCCATGCTTGCTATTGACAGAAAAAAATGAAAACATGGCCAAACTGTGCACTTAATGTAATGTGTAGTTTGCCCTGAGTCTTTACTAACACAGGAAGCATCTAGGATCTCCACATCTTCATCTCTATATGTTGCCTCTGGAAAAAAGGAAACAATGACCAACTCAGTAAAAAGTTAACATTATGCCTGAATTTGTCCTTAAATTAATTATCCTTGTGTCAGCCAAGTCTTGGAGGCCATCACATTGCACATAAACATCCTTTGACTCGTGGTTCCACAAATGTCATAAGGTTTGAGGTACAGCCTTGGAAGATGCAATAACAGCACAGCAAGTTAATAATGAATCAACCAAGCAAACGACTGGCAAGAGAAGGGAGAGGTGGTTTCTGCTCATTTGCTAACTACATTGTTATTAAAATAACTCATCTAAACGGTGCCTGTTTTTCCTAAATGTATCTCGGCATTTTAATTTCTTCTGCAAATACTGTAAATCTTTTTGAAGGAATATGATAGGAAGGCAGACTCTTAGCTGTAACAAGCAGTACTGAGGGAATGGCAACTATTGGTACGGCCTTGTAGCATATAAGTGGAAGGGCAGGAAGCATTCCTGGAACAGAACCCCTTGGAGATCTACTAATGGCACAATCCTATCTAACCTAAGACCGGTGGAGCACAGAGTGGTCCACACAGAGTGTCCAGAGTGTCAGATGCCCTGAGGCATCTGGTGGGGCCACTGTGTGATACAGGAAGCTGGACTAGATGGGCTTTTGGCCTGATCCAGCAGGGCTCTTCTTATGTTCTTACAGAAATGCACCTGGAGAGTAAGCTGCACTGGCGGAGAGGCTTGCACCACTTCTCTGGCACCATAGAATGGAACAGTACTGCAGAGGAATGAAAAGGTCCCGCCGGGCGGCAGAGGAGTGATGTGAGGATGTAACAGGGCATTCTGGGAGTGAGGATTGGAGGATAGGACCGGGGAAGGGGGAGGGATCAGCGGAGGCCTCTTCTGCCATAACTGTTGGTCCTTACACGGGCCTCTTGAATGTACGCCAGCAAAATTGCTGACCTGCATTCGAGGAGACCCATCTTGGCAGCTGGCGCATTACTTGGGGTAAAGGGGAAAATCCCTTTACCATGAAGAGGCTGCTAGCTGCACCGGGGCAAGCCCATTCCTGTTCAGGATTCAACGGGTGCCTGATGAGTGCCGTCGCGTCCTGCTAGGCAAGATTGGGTTGCCCATCTCACAGTGTCACTCCAGAGATCCTTGTACATTGAAGGTGGCCATTTAAAAGGCCTGCCACATAGCCATAGCTCAATGGGAAGAGGCCATGCCTTGTACGTTATAAGTTCACACCATTTGGAGCTGCATACTCAGCTGTATCTGAGGGGGTGACCCCACACTATCTTACACTTGGGAGTTCCAATTCAGTGGATCTGTTGGTCTCTGCTGTTGCTACAACATGGACATTGTATCCTGAACTGTGTAGTTTGATGGGCGTAAATTGGTTTGAGAATGATGGGTCTTGACTTGCAATTGGTGGGGTAAAGCAGATGACTGCTTGATGCAGTCTGACCCTAGGTATTAGTAGCAAGTGTTTGGTAGCATAGTCTTTTAAAAACTTTCCTGATTCCAAAGATCATGTTCCTTTTTCAAAAATTACTATTATTTATCCCTCCCGGCAAAACTTGC
Organism: Plestiodon gilberti rubricaudatus; assembly: GCA_026170595.1. Classification (NCBI taxonomy): domain Eukaryota; kingdom Metazoa; phylum Chordata; class Lepidosauria; order Squamata; family Scincidae; genus Plestiodon; species Plestiodon gilberti. The sequence goes on along the minus strand of JANXHW010000004.1, from coordinate 81,475,642 downwards.
AGCGTGGTCCAAAATGTGCTGAACGTACAAATGGACATACAAAGAGCCAGGAATACTTTGTTTAAATCAAAGAGGATGGGTTAGCCTTTCCAAATATTGTCTTGTATTTATGTATATTCACGGGTGCAATTTTTGACTCAATGGGTATTAGAAAAGGAACAGAACAATGGGAAGACGCTTGTATGTCCCTTTCAGCTCCTTCAAGAAATGGGGGGGGGGGGGCGCTAGAAATGTAACTAAAAATAAAGCGAACAACTAAAAAGAAGCCAGAGCATTTACAAAAAATGTGCGTAAGCTGCCAAATGTGCTTGGGCGTTGTTTTATTCAGAATACCTTGATTTACACATTTACAATTTAAGGAGCAGGAGCACAAAGCCAATCTATCCTCACTGCTCAAATCTTTTGTATTTGTTTTGTTTTTATCCCATTTGCCAAACAGCCATTTGGGAAGCACTGAGGCCATAATATGTGCCACCCGGTGCATTGCAACAGTAGAGCTTCTGCATTCTGTTTTCCTACAAACAGAATTCCATCCTCTGGTCATTGATTCCCTGGCAACGCAACAGCCAGAGCTGTGAGAGGCACTTAAGCTGCAGAACCAGTGCAAAGCCAAGACATCGTGATTCAAAGCCACACAAGGCACCCACTGATCTGATGCATTGACTGTAAAACTTCAGGGGGCCCACAGAAAGCAAGGACAGGTTTCTTATTATCTGCTCCACAATCTGAAGCAGATTTATAGTGTGGTTATGCTTACTTGGAGGATGGAAACTTTTCTTTCTTTCTTTCTTTCTTTCTTTCTTTCTTTCTTTCTTTCTTTCTTTCTTTCTTTCTTTCTTTCTTTCTTTCTTTCTTTCTTTCTTTCTTTCTTTCTTTCACTTCCAACACCCAGCTCTCAGAGTGGCCAAGACTTCTTCCAGAAGTGCAAAAACATGGGCAGCCCAATCCTATCACCCGCCAGCCCATACCATACAGCCCATACTTACCCCCCCAGGCCACCTGGCCTCCACTGGGTCTCCTGGGACCCATGCCAGGTACTCAGCAAGCATCCGAGGAGAGTCAGGGTGTGTGTCAGGCCAGAAAAAGGGGGATAGGATCTCAGCATACGCCACTACCACCAAGATCCTCCCCCTCCGACCTCCAAACCGCTCTGGCCCGGCCTGCTCTCTGTTACCAAACCACCCCCAAACCTCCCCCAAACCACCCCCGCTGTTGACCTACCTGCTCCAGTGTGAATTTGGTGGCCTGCCACTGCCAGTGCAGGGCTTTCCTGCTTCCATGCCTCCATGAGCGAGCCACCTGCTGTCGGAGCGGCTCGCAGGACAATGGCTGAGGTCTTCCTTACTCTGACAGATTGTGAGATCAATCAGTGTAAGGCCACCATAGGATTGGGCCATTGGACACATTTCTGGATAGCCCTTATATGCATTCCCCAATATCAATTACTAATTCTCACTTTGATGAAGTCTGTTTTGTTAGTGTTCATAGGATTTCAAGGCTTGCAATGAACGTCTAAGGTTTTCCAAAGATATTACTAATTCTAAGTACCCAGTCCTATTCGGATGCTGTGCCAATATTGCATGGACACCAGCATGATATCTGTCAAATCCTAAGCCCACCCCGACAACATCATGCCAGCATGACCCTCCCAATAATGCAGTAACTGTGGTGCAGACCTTCCCAGTAATGTCGACAGTGTTCATGGAAACTTCAGCGCAGCCCATCAACCACGGAGCAGCATCCTGACATTGGCAAAACATTGGCATGACATTGATGTGACATCCATGCATCATTGGTGTGATGTCCAAGGAGCAAATCACTGCATTCACCCAGCCCCCAAACCAGCAGCCAGAGAAGCACCACCAGGGTAAATGGAGCTTGGGGTGGGGCAGACGCAGGGCCAATGTATCTCTGCCAGCCGCTAGGAATGAGCAGCCCAGCAACAGATACCTCCACTTACCATGGGAAGGTGTCCAAAGGACACCACACACAGACATCACATATACACGACATGACACAAGGATATCACACCAGCCCTACCTCCTGTAGGAGCTACAGTGTGGTGTCAGCACAGACAGGGCAAAAGCAAAGACCTGCTAGGAACCCCTGCACCAAGGATTCAAGGGGTGAAAAATAAATTAAACATTTCACTGTATCATTATTTTGGAGACCCTGGCACAGCCGCATGTTCCGACCTTATCAGTCTTTCGCAGTCAGTGACACGATGGAGAAAAGCTGACTCAGGCTCGTCAAAGATGCATTGTTTTAGGCCCATTGTAGCAGCCCTCTGTTCAGTTCACAGTATAGTTTCCCTTGTATGATTCTGTTCATGCTTTTTGTGTTGCTGCTGCTGCTGCTCTTACCCTGGAAGTGCAATCAATAGCTGGATGGACAAAAATTAAATCATTTAATGGATTTTTGGTTGAGCTGATTTAGGTCAGAGGGTTGCCTGACCGCTTCCAGCAGTCAACAAGATTTCATATTGCTGCTTTGTCATCTCTCTCTCTCTCTCTCTCTCTCTCTCTCTCTCTCTCTCTCTCTCTCTCTCACACACACACACACACACACACACTTAAAGGCTAAACTGAATGTCTGCACTGCAGTTCCTCCCCACACCAATGCTGTTTCTTCTGGAAATGCTGCAGCTCCTCCCACATGTTTCAGGATTTGATATATTAACTTCCAGTTGCAGCCACTTCCCCTCACGTAAGAAGGAAGATTGTACCACTTCATGCGACAGGTGGGAGGCCTTCCTTTTTCAATGTGAAAACAATTCACACCTCCCTGCATGTAGAAAACTAGACTGTCAGAGAGAACGATTTAGAATGACTCTCACTTTTCTACATGCAGGATTTTTTTTTTTTTAATAAGGGAGAACATTCATGCAAACATTCAAGTGATACAGTTCAGAATTATACCTCCTTGGAGTCCAAAGCTTGGACACTGCTGGGTATTTTATCGCCTTCTTCTGAAATATGATAGCTGATTTATCCCATGCAAAGTTACATTGTATTCATTGATTTCCTGATAAAAAATTAAAAACGTTATGAACTAAACATTTTTTGGTGTTTTTTTTAAATAAACAAATGGTGACTAGTAAAATACTCTTGGGGGGAGAGTAAGAGAACATTTTCACTCTTCCCTGGCCTCAGATTTTATTCTTGTGGCTACTGTTTCTATTCATATTAGCAGCCAACACACGCTCCTGAAAGACAGCTTGCCCATCACTACCCATCTTCTCGTCTGCATTGCTGGGTGCATTCCAGAGTATACTTTTCTTTCCCATGTGAAACTCTAACAGACTTGGGCCCCAATCCTATCCAACTTTCCAGAACCAATGTAGCTGCATTGCATCCTTGATGCGATAAGGGGACAAACTTCCCTTGACTTGAGGAAGCCTCTGTGACTGTCGTCCCCGTCCCCCCCACTACAGGATGCAGTGCACACCCTGTTGGCACAGCTGCATTGGCACTGGAAAGTTGGATAGGATTGGGCCCTTGGTCAGCACATTTTGCGAACTGAGGGTGTGCCCTAGAACAAGCTGAAGCTTTCTCTGCAAAAACATGCAGAGGTTCTGTGCTACATGAACTGGAGTTCCATGGCAGACAACTTCATGTCAGACGTGTTCTCTGAAAGTAGAAAGACTTAAAACTCAAGGTTTTTAATGTTTGATTCATTGAGTATTTGGATCAGTGCCAGCACTAAGTTGCTGAAGGCCCTGGGGTAAAGCCCTGCACTGTGACTGATCCCCCCCTGTGACTGATCCACCCCCAAGCTTCTCAGAGGTGAAGGATGCTTGACAGCACTGGCGTCACTCCCGCGAAGCGGGGGTAGCGGGTCGCTACGGGTGACGCGCACAAAGGGATGACGCGTGCACCCCCGCGCCCGCCACCTCCTTCGCCCTAGCCACCTCCGTCGCCCTCCGGACGCTCCGAGGCCGGCCCGGGAGCCGGCCTCGGAGCGTCCGGAACGGCCGGCGCTCCAGGGCCTTCTGAAGACCCAAGCGTCAATCCGGGTATTTTTAGTGTTTTCGCGCATGCGCAGAGATGAAAACGGCCTGCGCATGCGCGAAAACACTAAAAATACCCGGATTGACGCTTGGGCCTTCAGAAGGCTCTGGCGTGCTGGCTGTTCCGGACGCTCTGAGGCCGGCTCCTGGGCCGGCCTCGGAGCATCCGGAGGGCGACGCGAAGGGGCGGGGGCGGCACCCCCAAAAATGGGGGGTGAAACTCGGGGGCGTCACGGGTGACGCGCGTTACCCCGCCTTGGGGTGTTGCGCGTCCTAGTGACGCCACTGCTTGACAGTATTGATGCTTCCTCCTGCCCTCTCCTCAATTACTGGGAGTATGCCTAGAGGCACAACATTATTAAGGGGTGCCAGGCACATCAGTGGCATACGTTTTGTCGGCAGGCCCATTTCAAGCCACCCCTGTTTCTTTTCTTCTTTTTGCGTGTTCATTAGCACCCATGCCTGCGTGTGCATCTCCTTCTCTCCCTCCAATCCTCTTCTATTTTTTCAAATGGGCTAGGTGAGCAGAGCCTGGAGATGAAACAAAAGGCTCCAATCACACACACACACACACCCGCCGTTTTTCTACCTATTTTGGAGCCGAAGTAGCTCCAGGGCGGGTGGGAGGGGCCAGCTCCAGGACAATCGCAGCGGAGGGAGCGCATCCCGGAGGTAAAAGTTGGGGGTATACGTCCGGTCCCCGCCCTGGGGCCCACCGCACCACCGCTCCAACCCCCGCAGCGATTCTGATCGATGGCTTCCTTTCCCTTATGGGAAGTAGAGTGAGGTGAGACGGTCCACAGTGGTGGTACTGGAAGAGGAGGAGCTATGACTTTGTTGCCACCTCAATCCTGTTCTCACTTCTGGGAAGGAAAGAAAGCAGGATCATTACGACAGACCAGCAAAGTGAGTTGTCAGTCAGATGTTAGAGGCAGAGGGCAAGTAAAGTATGAGATACCCCCGACCAGTTTTCTGTCCCCCCTCCAGCCTGCCACTCAAAGCGGTTGTTTCATCCGGCTTCATAGGTGGGCCAGCCCTGCTGAGCTGGCATGTGCCACACTGCCACCAATACTGAGGGGTTCCGTGGGCATCCTGCCTGGATGAGCCCGTGACCAGTGTCCAATCTGGTGGGTGTTTGATGGTGCCCCAGATTTGTATGCCCCTCCCCACACTCATGGTATTTATAAATCTAGGATTGCTCTGTATTTGAACATTATTCATTCCAGTTCTGATCCAAAGACACAAACATCTTGAGGTTGCAATCCTATACAGACCTACCTGAGAGTAATCCTCATTGAACACAGTGGAACTTACTTCTGAATAAATATGTACAGGATTGTGCTGTTTGTGTGTGTATGTGTGTATGGGAGGGTGAGTGGGAATCCAGCCTACAGTGTGGTAGCATTAATGCAGAAACATGTAATTGGAGACATGCAGACTACACTATGGATAATCATAGATTTTTGTTTACAGTGCACTTTATTTACTTGATAGTATGTGATGGCTTGATGTGACTAAATAGGCGCATTAATGTGATTCTAATTGACATGCTATACTTCTGAATTGGGAGGGGGGAAATAAATTAATAAACCATTATTAAAAGGGCGGTAGGGATATTGGTTAAACTAAAATAGAGCTATTATCATCTATTGAGTAAATAAGTATTTATAAATATATTTGAAATGCTAATCATTTACCCAACGGGCTGTAACAGCTTGTGGTGTGCCGTTACAATTTGTCATGGAAAATACATATTCAAATGTGGCACAAACACCCTGGAAAGGGAGAGAGCAGCTGCACATGGACAGCAGTGGTCACAGCTGAAGGCTTTGCTCACCCTCGCGCATACACTGATTTCTTTTCCCCCAGAGCTATCAACATTATTTAAATTATGCTCTAGTAGTTTAATTATTCCAGCAAGACCTACACAACTTTTCATAGGCAGAAAGGGCCTTTGCTAGTGGCCTGAGAGGCACTCAGAGCACTGTCTCACGCACCATGCTACTGTCCTTTCCTGACAGCGCAATCCTATCCAACTTACACCACCAGTGTAACCAGCAGTGCAGTGAGAACGGGAGGTCCCAAAACAGAAAAGGGATTCAAATCCCCTTTGAATCTCCCTTTGGAGGGGATTTGAATCCCCTTTCTGTTCTTGGGCCTCCCATTCTCACTGCACCGCTGGTTACACCAGTGGTGTAAGTTGGATAGGATTGCGCTGTAAATCCTGTGAGGGGACACCACCTTTATTCCCACAATGAATGCAATTTTGTATAATGTATTTATTGTATGTATATAGTATGTAAGAGCCAGGATAGTGTAGTGGTTTGGGAGTAGGCTGAAACCTACACCCTTTTGTCCACCACAGTGGAAAAGACAGGCCAGCAATGAGAATTAATGAGCCGCTTCTGCAGAGGGAGAAGTAGCAGTAACAGCAGCTATGACCTTACATACAAAGATCTGTCCGTGTTTGGCTGTAAGGCCACTTTCTCAAGTCTAACAGGCCAGTGGTTTTCAAACTGTGTTCCATGGACACATATTAGGGTCCTTCATAAGTTCAGTAGGAGTTTCTCAATGAGAAGATCAGCAGTGAGAGACAAACATTTGAAATAATTTGTCCATCGCTATTGATCTCCCCCCTACAGTGTGAACATACAGGGGAGCGTAGGGTGTGTTCTATTACCTGCTCTAGGTTCACATAACAGTGAGATCCAAAAGACTGGGGCAGTGCCCATGTGATCTAAAGTGCCCACCCAGGAATATGTCCCAGCTTCCTCTCTTCCTCTAGGAGCCAGGATGGTGTAGTGGTTTGGGAGTCGGACTTAGACCTGGAAGATCCAGGTTCAAATCCCCGCTCAGCCACAAAGCTTCCTGGTTGACCTTGGGCCAGTCACTATCTCTCAGCCCCACCTACCTCACAGGGTTGTTGTGAGGATAAAAAGGAGGAGAGGAAAGATGTACACCACTCTGAGCTCCTTGGAGGAAGGGTGGTATAAAAATGTGAAAAATAAATAAGTAATAAATATTCTGCCCTACCATTAAGGATCAGGGCAGGTGATAAATATTTAGAATGTTGCCATTTAAGAAAAAAAGCACCAAAAAGAAAAAGAAATCAGAACCATTATTATTATTATTATTATTATTATTATTATTATTATTATTATTATTATTATTATTATTATTATTATTAAGAATATTTATATACCGCTTGTCAAGAAAAAAGTAGTTCAGAAAGCACTTTACACACTGTAGCAAAATAAATCAATAAATGGTTCCCTGTCCTCAAAGGGCTCATAGTCTCAAAAGAGATGCGGAAGAGACACCAACAAATAGCCACTGGAAAATATGCCATGCTGGGGTAAAAAGGAACAGTTGTTCTCCCGCTGCTAAATATAAGAGGTCCACCACGTTAAAAGATTCCTCTCCCTGTACATGTGCAACAAACTCACACGTTAACTGGTCGGTGACTTGGAACAGATGCTAACCTATACTGTGTGGGTTTTTTTAAAAAAAAGAAATTAGGCAAATTACTCACAATAAAGGGCAGTAATGAAATACAGTACAGTACCACTAGCTACACCTCCCCACTCAATACAAAAAGAAAACCATAGTTTCATATAGGTTTCAGAAGGCAAGTATATATCTCCAGGGCATTTAAAGTCTGATGTCCAATGGGTTGGATCCTAACCTGTGCAAGCGGAAGGAAGCCCAAACATAAGGATTTCCCTGCTCCCTCCTACCCTCTACAGTCATTTTTTGCACTGCTGAAAGTGAAACATCTCTCCTACGGACGCTCCAGAATAGCATAGGATGAGGTGCATAAGCCTGCAGGGGTCTGGGTAGGGAAATTGCCCCAGATCTCTCTTGCAGATTTTCTTTGATCCTCTCTCAGGAGGCCAGAAACAGAGTCAAATTTGCAGCAACACACAAGTTTTCAATTGTGATACAGAATTACCTTTGCTGTCGGTTTTCAATTTCAGTTGTGGGGACTGGGAATACTGCAGGGCCCTGCTCATTTGTCTTCTGCTGTCAATAGCGAACTGATACATGTGCTAGGGACTTACAATTAGGACAATTCCTGGAGAGCTTAAAGTTCTTGCATTGCTAATTTACTGTACTTGATGTATAATTAAACACAGCACTTTTTTGTTTTTAAAGCAAGCTGAAGCTCTCAGTGAAACTGGAGAGCTTACACCTTCTCACCCAACAGAACGTAGGATAAATGCATGCATTTATATAGATGGGGCCACTGTGGCTTAGTGGTTAAGATGCTGAACTTCAGACCAGAAGGTCGGTAGGACAGCAGTTCAAGACCCAAGTGCTGTGTGACAGAGTGAGCTCCAGTCTCCTGTCCCAGCTCCTGCCAACCTAACAGTTCAAAAGCAAGAAATTGCAAGTAGTAAACAGGTACCAGTGGCGTCGCTGGAGCGCGGTGCGTGGTGCGGGCCGCCAGGAGGTGACGCGCGCCCGCGCCCCCCCGCCCCAAGGCTCTGAGCCCCGCGCGCACGCGCACGCATCACCGTCCGGAGGCTGCGAACCCCCAGGAGTGTCCCAAGATCTTCTCCCAGGCTCGGAGCTTCTGGACAGGTGACACGGGTGGGCGATCCGAGGCTTCTCCCGGCCTCGGAGCCGGAGAAAGCCCCGGAACGTCCACTACGACTGGCGGCGTCCGGGGCCTTCTGAGAAGACCGACAGGGGATACCTTTACCTATACAGATGGGGCAAGCTGATCTCAAAACAACTTTTTTCTTATCATTTGTGTGTGTGTGTGTGTGTGTGTGTGTGTGTGTGTGTGTGTGTGTGTGTGTGTGTGTGTGTGTGTGTGTGTGATGAAGCTTTTTTCAAAATGTGTGCCCATGCAATTAGATCAATATTTATTAAGTAGGTTCCAGAAAATATGAATTGGGTTGGATCAGTCTTGAGCTGTTGACCATCTAGAAATCCATTGATTGGAGATGTTTCTTATTGGCTTTATCACCAGCATACATTTGTAAAGTAAGGCTAGGATACAGTTATTTCTAGGAGTCTGATTCAGTAGTGCATCTAATATGTACTTCCAGAATACTGTACCTTTCTGAACACATCCAGAATATCTCCAGAACACGTTCTTTGGGCCTTGGAAACAAATCTAGATCATATCTGGTTTCAGAGATTTAAGCCACACTAGTCTAGCTAGAAAATGTTGAAAATGTAGATCTCCAAAGCACCCAGGAAATCTCTATATTTCTAAATTCCCAGCCTCTGGGCTGATAGCAATGTAGCCAAAACAGCACTCACCCACAAAGAAAATAAAGGTTTCTGGGTACTCACTGAACTACAGAGGCTTGCAGAGAGGGCAAAAAGCAAAAACAAACACATACACACACACACACACACTTTGCCTCAAAGGTATTCTAAAGGTTAAAGGAGGAAGGACTCTGGATTCCTGCATGGAAAGGACAGTCTTTTCTGTTCAATTTTCAAACTTTTTACTCAGAAATGGTACTTAATGCCTGACTGTGAAAGATGAAGGGTCAGGTTCGAGATAGAGGAGAAACAATGGAAGCAAGGAAGAGGGTAGGTGAAAACAAGTGAGATGGGTTAGAAGAGAATCCCCTAGCCCACCACCATTCCTGCCACTTCTTATCCACACATTCAGCCTTCTGCCTTTTTGCAAAGCAGGGAGCCAGAGGAGGAGCACCATGGCAGCAGCAGGAACATCGCTGCAGGTAAGAGATGGAGGGCAACGGCACAGCAGCCAGTAGCGGGCCTACACCGCCACGACAACCCCATGGGACACCATATGCCCCCCCACGGATACCATATGCCCTGCCCCTGGGGGGCGTGATGTCACTGACGCGCACCGCCAGGGCGTTAAAACAGCCCCCCCCCCCCGGGTTTTTTGGCTCCTTTTTGGAGCCAAACAGCACCCGGGAGGGTGGGAAGGCCAAACTTGCAGCCAAATCGGCTGCACGAGAAGGAGCCAGCAGCAGGGGGCGGGCGGATCCGGCGGCAGGTACCACTTGGGGCCCACTGCTTGGCGACCCACCGCTTGGGGCCCACCGCCCCAAACGCCCCCACCATAACGACGCCTCTGACAGCAGCCTGACACAGTAGGGCTACCAGCAAAGGCCAGTCGGTTGTGTGAGAAGGTTTCCTCCCTGCATCTCATTGGCTAGCTGGACATGAGAGCTGCTGCTAGTCAGTGTCCTGCGGTCAGTATGAACCAATGGTCTGACTCAGGATACAGCAGCTTTTGTTCATATGAGAATTGGCCCCCAGGCAGTCAGACGATGCTTCTCCAATGAGTATCATGGCCAAGCACGGAGTTCAACTTGAGTCCCATATCTGAACTTCTGTATTCCAACAAGATATTCTATCAACTGGTTCTGAAAGACACCAGCTATTCAAATGAGCCTTTCACAATTCTGCCGAGTCTAAATAAGACATCTTTTTTTTTTCCGGTCAACACCTTGCAGCGGCTTCTTTTATTGAAAACTGAAGGCCCTGACGGCAATCGCGTTTGAAATATTAAGAAGGGGAAAGCGAAGAATGAATCAGGCGCGAGCCTTCCGTGGTTTTCACAAGACCTGTCTTTCAGCAGAACGGATTTTTTTCTCCCCCTGATCCTGCTGTGCTTGTTACTATTGTTACGGCTCTTTCAAATTAAAAGAAAGGAGAGCAAACTGGAGTGTCTGATAAACATCTGATGCGATGTGAGCGCTGGCAGTGATGGATATATTTAAATATTCCTGTCAGAGCGAGAAAGTGCCAAGGCCTCCTGTTCAGAATGCAGAGCACAGCCTTCCCACAGCAGCGCAACCTTTGCATAGAGAGCTTGAGGGCTGCTGAATCAACAGCCAGATACCAAGAGAAACTTTCCAATCCGCTGAAAACTCAGGAATGATGCGGATGCAGAAGGGAGAGGGCTCAACCTCTGCGGAGCTGGGATCAAGTAGTTAGGGAACGCCACCATGACTTCATCCAGTTGCAAGCTGCTGCGTTCACCTCAGCCTTCCTGATAAAATCTGCCTAGGGTAGCCTTTTAAAATAGGCTAAATTATATGAAGAGGATTTGTTTAGAGCAGTGTTTCTCAAACTGTGGGTCAGAATGCACTTGGTGGGTCGCGACCCAATTTCTGGCGGGTCCCACAGAGCCTCCAATGAAAACACGGGTGATGGAATGATCAGATAACTAATTGCCTCGAGCCCTGAGGCTATTCAAAAATCAGATAGTTGCTAATTGCCCTTCAAAGAGCTGAGCTCCTGCAGTTTGCAATCTTGTGCAAATATAGGGAGATAAATGGGTTTACATAATTAAGCCCCTCAAGCCTTGATGCTATTCATAAATACATAAATAAATAAATATTGCTTGTAAGTAAATAAATAAAAATATTAGTTATTTCTAGATCACCTTTTTTTAAAAGCCTCGTAAAGCTAGATGGGGCCAATACACTGTCATTTTAAAAAGTGGGTCCTGGTGCTAAAACGTTTGGAAACCCCTGGTTTAGAGGGTACTTCAATCACCTAACCAACCCAGCATGACAAAAGATGTGCCCTCTTATGGCACACAAACATCCCAGTCCCTCCCTTCTCTTCCTGGGGGGTCCAGAGCAAGTTCCTTTAATTGTATGGGATTGTGAGTCTCCCGAACCAACTCTTCACACACTGCTAAACCTGCTCTTGATTGATTCATTCTGCTGTCGCTGTATTGTTATACTGTTTAATTTAGGTGTTATTGTTTTATTCTTGGCCACCCTACTGTGATTGTAAAATGATTAGTGGACTGGGGCACCTCCCTTAAGAGGAAAGGCTATAGTGTTTGGGGGGCTTTTCAGTCTAGGAAACAGGTGCCTGAGTGGACAATGACACATGATTGAGACGTATAAAATTATGCATGGTATGGAAAGAGTGGATAGAGAGAAGTTATTTCCCCTCTTGTACAGCACTAGAACTAAGAGACATTCACTAAAATTGAGTGGCAGGAGAACTAGAATGGACAAAAGAAAATATTTCTTTACCCAGTATGTAATTAATCTGTGGAACTCATTGCAACAGGATGTGATGATGGCTCCTGGTCTAGATCAGGGTTCCTCAACCTTTGGGGGCCTGCATACCCCCTACATGGGCCCCCAAAATCCACATACCCCCATACCCCAAAAAAGTGCACCCCAAAAATTTTTCACCCCAAATGCCCCCGTTTTTCCCGGGCTGCGGTGCGACCGGGAGGTTTCTCAAATCGGCAGGGCTGTAGCTTTACCCTCTGGGTTGCGGCATGAGCAGAAGAACCCGCCAGGCCGCGCCACAGCCCAGGAAAAACAACGAAATTGCCCCCTGGTAGCTTGTCTCCCGAGCCAGCGGGTGACGCAGTGGGTTAAACCACTGAACCATGAGCTGTGAATCAAAAAGGTTGGCAGTTCGAATCTGTGCGACGGCTCCTGCCAACCTAGCAGTTCGAAAGCAAGAAATTGCAAGTAGATTAATAGGTACTGCGTCAGTGGGACGGTAACAGCGTTCCATGCGCCTCGGTATTGAGTCATGCCCATGGAAACGTCTTCGGACAGCGCTGGCTCTTCGGCTTTGAAACGGAGATGAGCACCGCTCCGTAGAGTCGGACACGACTGAACTTAATTGTCAAGGGATACCTTTACTTTTACCTAGCTTGTCTCCCAGCCACCTCCATGTTGAATCTTGCAAAATTCTCGCGAGATTCAAGATGATGGCAGCCAAATCTCGTAAGGGCATATGAGGCATGAGACTGGAGGCAGCCGGGAGACAAGGTAAGGGAAGCTAACGGGGCAATTTTGCCGTTTTTCCTCTCCCCCTTATCAGCTGCTGATCGCAGCAGCTGATAACGGGGAGCATCTTGCATACCCCCAACCTGAGGTCTGCGTACCCCTGGGGGTACGTGTACCACAGGTTGAGAACCTCTGGTCTAGATGGCTTTAAAGGGGGATTGGACAGATTTATGGAGGAAAGGTCCATCACAGGTTACAAGCCATGATGGGGATAAGCAACCTCCTGCTCTTAGTAATAGGCTATCTCTGAATGCCAGATGCAATGGAGTGGTGACAGGGTACAGGTAACTTGTTGTCTTGTGTGCTCCTTGAGGCATCTGGTGGGGCCACTGTGAGATACAGGAAACTGGAGTATATGGGCCTTTGGCCTGATCCAGCAGGGCTCTTCTTAGGTTCTTATGTTAATCACTTGAGAGTTCTATGTTGGGCCCAGAAGTCATGATGGCATTTTTTTTAATAAATGCAATTTTTAAAAAAGCAAAAAAGAACACCACCCAGCCCTGTAGAGCTTACAATCTAAAATCATGATGCTCTTAACCAAGGAAATTATATTTTTACAGCATCAGCCCTGTATGGCTCTTTCTTCACCCCAAAATATTCTATCTATATCTATATCTATATCTATATCTATATATCTTTTCAAATTTTCTTTAACCTTCTTTGTAATCATGGCAGCATTTTAATGCATTTTTTACCACTTCAGTTTACTTGTTGGCTTTCCAAGCAATGAAGGAAATTTTTAAGAGAACTAGCTAAATATACAGCTTTCCAAAGTGCTTTTCCTGTGGTCACAGTTGGAATGCCGGAATATCATCCAAGCATCAGACCAAAATTCCCAGACCCCAGTTGGAGTGAAATTATCTCTGGAACAGATCCAGTAGGATCTGCTGAGTACTGGCAGCTTCTGTCCTCTTCCAGAAACAACCAGGGATGTGGATCAAGTCTCTGACTCCAAGTCTTGAGAGGTCAACAGGGAGTCAAGTTCCAAGTCTCTGGGTCCAAGTCTCAAGTCAAGTCCCAAGTCTTTGCCCCCAAGTCCCGAATCTTTGGTTGCGAGTTGCGAGTCCCTATCTATTTAATGGGGAAAACGGGTTTAAACCTGAATAAAATTTGACTTGTCGTAAAAGGCTCAATGTCTCGAGTTGAGTCTTTCGATTCTTTTACAATTGCCGAGTCGAGTCAAGTCATTGATGCGACTTGAGTCCGAATCAAGTCCGAGTCAATAGACACAAGTCTACATCACTGGAAACAACACACTGACCTTGCTTTACATGCCCAAAAGGAAGGTACCAATGGCATCAACAACCTCTCACTGCACTGAAGGCCATCGGACCTGAATTATAGAATATGCAAAGCTCTTAATTGAAAACGAAGTTTCCAACAAGTTTTGAGCTGTATGCTCTTTATTAGCTGAAGAAAATGGTCTTGCAGGAAGGGGGAAGCTAAATCTGGATGTCCAGTCCAGATCTTTCCCTTAACATAAAAAGTACACAGCTCAAAATGCATGGAAATCTTCAAGATTTCAGTAAGTTATCTCCTGCACTTGAGAGCTTTGTTTGTTCTCCTTTCAGTTTGTGGTGCTCCCACACACCCCATTTCTCGAAGGAAAGATGTCATGCCTGGTATTGACCACAAGATCCATTTCATGTTCCACAGGCTCCATGAAAACATTTTAGATATGAACCAAGCAGTGGCTGTCATCCCTAACTTCACTGCTGCTGAAAAAGCACAGAGACATTCACTGCTGTATATCAACTGCTTCATTATGGCCATACTTCTTTCACTTGTGTTTGTATTCCAAGGAGGATACTATCATTAAAGGAGCTGTAATAATTTCTTCCAGTTTAGGCCCTACTGCATCTTTAAACATATTGTGAACAAAATGTTCATAAGAGGGTGGGTTGGGGGTGTTGCTTTTTTGTGGTTGTTTTTTTTTTTTGCTTGCTAATAATAATGTTTTAACAACAACAACAACCCCCCCCCCCAAAAAAAAAGAGCTTTGTAGGAAATAACACACCATGAATACAAATCAACCTTTTGCTCATTGCCAATTTACTCGTCTGCACACCAGGACAACAATTTAATTGCAGAAGTCCCCTGTGGGGAATAGTAGACGTAGGCATGGCAGATATATGTTGTTCAGTCCACACTGCGAGGGATCCAGAAGAATAGATTTGGGGAAGAGAAGACAAAAAGGGATTGAAAAGAACCAATATTGTCACGGGCCCCCTGGTTTGCAAATGATTGTGAATCACGTTGGAGAACTAGTGGGTGGAATGGAATGTAAAATTTCCTTCCTTCCTTCCTTCCTTCCTTCCTTCCTTCCTTCCTTCCTTCCTTCCTTCCTCTAACTTCCCTCTGTACTCTGCAGTACAAGACTGTCACAAGAAGGACAGCAGGGAGCCAGTGGTCCTAGGTTCAGTCCTCAAGAGTATGAAAGACTTCTACTGGCAAGTGAAGGTAATACTGGGCTAGTTTAGCCAGTCCTCTGATTATAAGGGTACAATCCCGTGTAAGTGAATGCCAGCGAAGCTCCTGCTCCGGTGGCGTTGGTTGTCGTGAAAGTGCTGTAAAGCACTTTTGAAGCACCCAGCGAGTAAGTGGTGCTGGCACCGAGGCTGGCACCGCTCACTCAGCCCCCGGACGCCCAGACACCTGATGCAGGTAGGTGCTGCACCGGGTGGATGGAGGACACGGGGATGGAGGACATGGGGAGCAAGGGCTGGGAGGATGGGAGAGGGGAGATTAGCTGGCCAGGCCAGGTAGGGGGACAGGGATATCGGCACCACGCTGTGCCAATATCCTAACCCCCTTCCTGGGCCTGGCTGGCCTTACACAGCCTCCCTGGTTGTGTGCCAAGCTATTTAGCTGGCACGCATCTGAGGAGGTCCATTGGGGCCACCGGGACTTACACTGGGGGAAGGGGATGAATGTCCCCCTTCCCTGAGGTGAGCCCCCACCCCGAGCCAGCATGGGCCACATCCTGCATAGGATGCAGAGGCCAGCCATTTAGGCTGGCCGGTGCACCTTAGGAAGGATTGGGCTGCCCGGCACCTTCAAATGTTCATATGGTAGTCAAAGGCTAGGTGGTCTACAAAACACACAAGGTATATGGTCCTGATCATTAGGCTCAGAATCTAAGCAGATATTGCCTTTGTCAGCGGATCTTCTCTTTTTTTTTTTTTTTTTTAGAAGTTACTCCATACTATGGCATTACAACTGCCTATCTGCTTGTGTCGGCACTGAAAACAACCTCTCATGTGTATCACAGCATTACCAAGTATTATTAGGGCTGGGCTGAATATTCACTAATTCTGATATTCACTTCAAAATTAGCATATTCAATGAAGCCAAACCAATTACTGGTTGTTGTTTTTTTTTTCAGTTTTTGAAATTTCAGCTTATTTTCTAAGTTGACCTTGCAACCTACTGAACCAGATGTGTGATGGCCTCTGCCACACATGGTGAATTAATTGGCACATACAGACCTTAAAAAACAAACAAACTGAATTGTGCTCAGACAAACATACAGTTATGTCTGGGTTTAAAGAAACATGTGCTAAACCATCAAATGTGTCTACATTCTCACAGCCAAACAATCTACCTCTCCTCTTCCCACTAAGGTTTTAAAAATGAAGCACGATCCAAGACTGATATTTTGAAGACAGAAGGCTGCTGAGAGAGGCCCAAAGGGACCCTTTTGAGTCTCTTCCACAGTGACATTGGCGAGGGAATATTTCAAATTGAAAAGTGACCTGTGGAGGGTAAATATGCCAGACTGCAATTATTTGAGGGAACTAAAGGGCCACTAAAACTTCAACCTTGACCTTTATTTTCATTATGCAAAAGACAATGACTGCAGGATTAATGCAGAGCTTTTTGGTGACAGTACATTTCTGACAAATTTCTCTCATGTCACAGGAGTGCCTCTTTTTCAATTAAACAAGGTCTCCAGAGCAGTTCAGGCTAGAGGATCACAAAGAATAAGAAAATCTTAAGAAAATCTTAAGCACGGACTGTGACAAGCAGAAAGCACACTCCCATTGGTGCAGCATACAAAATGGGTTTCTACTCCCTGAGGTCACCTAGAGAGTAAAACGCCAAACAATTATATTTGGATTCATTTTACTAGCCTTACCTGGAAGACAAAAGCCTGAACATTGAACCGGCTTAAATTCCACCTTGCTTTCTCGTGAGGGAAAAATGTATGGACTCATATACAGAACCTGCATGCTGCTATTAACTTATAGATCCCATTGAAGTCAATAGGACTAACAGCACAGTCCTACGCATGTCTACTCAGAAGGAAGTCTCATTGTGTTCAGTGGGACTGACTCCCAGGAAAGTGTGCATGCAGCCTTAGGCATGTAGAATGAATGGTAAACTGGTGAAGTTACCAGGGCAAGAAGGAGTGGACAGGTTAGAAAGATGAATACCAGGACATCTGCACATACTGGTACCCAGTGCAAAATTGTTTCTCCCTGGCTTGGGGTGGATATTCCCATGTCTCTTTTCCTCTCCCCCACGTAAAATTGGTGAGTGTGATGGGAGAAGCCATGTCTGTTTTGGCCAAGAAATTGCCACCAATAATGGCATCATGCTTGCAAGCATATATGGATATCTGTCTCAGGGGACTCGGAGTAGAAGGACTGCACAGAGGTTTCATAGAATCACAGAATGTTAGAGTTTGAAAGTACCTTGAAGGTCATCTAGTCCAACCCCCTACTCAGTACTGGCAACTGCTACAACATCCTTGACAGGCAGCTGTCCAACTTCTGCTTGAAAACCTCCAATGAGGGAGAGCCCACTACTGCAATAGACAGGCTGTTCCAGTGCCAGACAGGAGAAGGGAGGCAGATACTGCTTACAGCCCAAATGAGCTTCCATTTTGGATTCAGTGGTGTTCCTGCGGTAGGGGCTCGACAGTAAGTCATGCCCCGACCGACTACTGCGTTCACGAACCGGAGCGAGGAGGTCCCGCCCCCTCGCCTTCGGAGCCATTCCGCGCAGCGAAGCCGAACGGGCAGGAGATGAAGCCGAATGGGCAGGAGCCGAATGGGCAGCGAAGCCGAACGGGCAGGCTTCGCTGCGCGGAATGGCTCCGACGGTGAGGGGCACGGTGTCGTCTGCTTGCAGTTCTTGGCCTTAGCAAGTTTATTCACCACTTATAATGCTGTGCTGTACCTGTGATGAGAACCAGTGCTACACTCCTATGAAAATCATATTCTTCCCTCACATTCAGCCTGATTGAGCGATCCCATTGCTCCGTCTGTGCTAAATGCGTCGCACTTATGAGATTTAAAAGATCAATATTGTTTAAAAATCAACCGATTACTTTCTCATTACAGAGTCCGCTCTGGGAAGAGAGATTTCCTGCTGAGACGCGGATGCACTGGGCTGAAGGCTGCTGCGGGTTGGTTCTGTGATTTTATGCAGATGTCTCCAGCCCAGACAGGAGAGCATCTACTTCAGAGAGAAATATTGAGAGCTTATTAACATATTTTAGCAAGGGTGACACCATTTTTTGTCAGTTGCCATTCTGCCTGCAGACATCTCTGGCTCACGCTTCATTTAGCAGCTTCGAAAGGGTTACTAGTAAGCGGCATGTGCATAGGCAGCACATCGCTTTGGCTTGTGACAATCCTGAGGCTGAATGAAATACTTATATCAATGACACCTCCAAGGGATGCTCTTGAAATCATCTGCAGTCCATTCTTATTTATTGTTTAGCTTGAATATACAGTATGACCAGCTGTTTTTAAGTCCTAAAAAAAACTCTTACTTGAGGTTTTCAGAGATGGGGAGTGCTTGGTTGAGAGGGCCTTATGTCCCTTTTTAGAGTCTACTTTTAAACATAAGCTTTGGCATGGTGGATTATAGAGAAGTATATGCAAAGATCACCTCAATTTATTCTTCAATGGACTGCTCCAGCCCTACTATGATGCAAAGCGTAAGAACATTAAGAAGAGCCCTGCTGGATCAGGCCAAAGGCCCATCTAGTCCAGCTTCCTGTATCACACAGTGGCCTCACCAGATGCCTCAGGGAGCACAAGACAACAAGATACTTGTATCCTGTCGCCACTCCCTTGCACCTGGCACAGAGAAAACCTACTCCTCCAACCAGGAGGTTGCTTATCCCCATCATGGCTTGTAAGCTGTGATGGAATTTTCCTCCATAAATCTGTGCAATCCCCTTGGATGCCGACCGCTCAGGGGTCATATAACTAACAAGTTGGGCTGGCTGCCAAAGTGAGGTCACCTCCTGAAATAAAAGAATTTCAACATCACTGAATGATAAAAAAAAATGTGAGTTGTCTAATTTAATATTATGGGAAGAATGGCCCTTTGGATTTTCTGTCTCTCAGGCACTGAAATGTTTTAGCCTGGTACTGAGGGGCACCACTGACACAGCTTTGATATCAACTGATGTCACTTCTTCAAGCATAACGCTTGGCAATGGAGGTTGTTCACATGTTCCACTGAGATACATCATGGGATAAACCATTGTCACGGCACAGCCAAGGATGACCGTGCATGTGCAAGTAGCCCTGAATTACAATTCAAATCCAGACCTCCACAAACCATCATTTTATGACGCTCAAATTCTGAGCAGGGATACCAGAGAATGGCACTGGCATTCTGAACCCAGAAAATAGATACTCCTGACTGATCCTCAGAGGGAGAAAGGGAGAGAAGCCACTATGGAAGCCTCTGCCTCTTTCATGTCATTTACAAGGAATGTTGTACAATAATGGTTGAACTCTTTTTGGTTCAAAATCCGTTTATTTGTTTTTCATGCATTCCTGAAAAATGCTAGAAAATCCTTTGACTTTTTTGTTTTGGTTTAACCATGAACTCTAAAAAAAAATGGGTGAAGCAGTCCACTTGTCCTGTGGTAAAGCACTCCAGCCATTCAATCTCCACACCCCTTCCCAATACCTCACTTTTGCAAAGGGGGAGAAGTAACCAGGGAGGTCTTGCTACAGACAGCAAAGTATGTTCAGGGTGTCAATTCCTGCTGGGGTGTTTACTTGGGGGCATAGGAACTGAGAAATCCCATGCTTCCTTCTAGGAACATGGAGTGCTTACTTGGGGGCATAGGAACTTCTAGGAACATGGGGTGTTTACTTGGGGGCATAGGAACTGAGTAATCCCATGCTTCCTTCTTGATAGGAAATTACACTTTTGAACTTCCTCAGGAACTTCCTCTTTCCTATAAAAGAGAGGACAACAAAGCATCTTCTATCTCTAGAGAGTGCTTGCCATCACCACTTATCCTTTTTCCATTTTTAAAGGCAAGGTTTATTATTATTATTATTAACAGTATTTATATACCGCTTTTCAACAAAAAGTTCACAAAGCGGTTTACAGACAAAATCAAATTATTAAATGGCTCCCTGTCCCCAAAGGGCTCACAATCTGTTTTGCCTTTTTAAAAATATATATAGTATTTCTAGATCAAACAAGAATAGACTCTCACAAAAATCATAAAATGGCACAATATGAAGAGTTAATAAACCGGTTCATAATTTTAAATACTTTAAAAGAAAAAGTCATTGTTGTTGTAATGGCTTCATATTTTTCTCCCCATGAGATTCTAAACATGATAGCAAGGAAAATCTGGTTTTAATAAATTCCTGAGAGCTTCCTCAGTCCCTTGACTCCTTCACCTGACAAGTAAATTTGTGCATTGTCATTACCTCCCATAACCTGATCATTCATTCTGTATTCTTCTGTATTTAGAAACGCATGTTTTTTTCCCTTTTCCATTCATTATCTCATGCTATTTTAGCCGCTACAAGAAGGTTAAAAAGGTAAGCCACATCTGGGTGTAGCAAGTGATCATTTTTCATCCTGTGCAAAAGGACCAATTTGTACTAGCAAGGATGTTTAGCTTACAGTGAAGATAAGGACAGATCCCATTTGGAATTGGATTTGAATCAGAAGGCCCCTGAACCCAGCTCTAACTTGGGTGAGTCCCTTCAAATTATGGTTTCTTATGTTGCAAATTCACCCTGACACTGTATCTCAAACTCCAGCCTCTAAATGCAGCTACTGTAATCACCTGGGGTTCGCAATGGCCCAAAGCAGTGGTTTCCAAACTGGGAGGCGTGGCTCCCAGGGATGCCGCGGAAGCCAGCCAGGGGAGCCGCAGAGTGTCACGGAATCCATTCGGAAAACAATGCCATGCCAATTGGCAGGCATCCACATAATTTTGGACCAATGGTCAAGGGAGATGCAGGTTGACAAAGGTTGGGAAACACTGGCCCAAAGTATTAATGCTGAGGTGGGGGGGGGGTCACATAAACGACCCGCTAGGAGGAGGAGAATATGGGTTAGGATACTCCGTGGAAGTGCAACGGTGGTGGAAGTAGCAGAATGCATGAGAATTGATACCAAATGAGGCTGAATCCCATCACCAGCTGCTAGGTTTACTGGAAGACATATGAGTTAGATGACATAACACAGAGCAACATACCTGATATTATATCATGACAGCACTGTACAAATGGAGTTGTGACTGAGTAATTTGCCAGGAAGGACAATTTCAGTGGGAAACACACACACACACACACACACACACACACACACACACACACACACACACACAGAAAGACAGAGAGAGAGGAGAGTTTTCAGCACTTTTTTAGTTCCATACCATTATCAGCCCTCTCTTTGCTGACAAGCCTCTCACTATGCAAGGCAGGGTTCTAAAGGAAACTTCTAACTCTTTTGACTCAACCAAGCAGCTTAAAAGTTCATAGGCTAGAAAGCCAGTCTCCTTGTGAAGAAACTGTGAAATGTCTTTGAAAATTACATTTTTAATTACAGTTGACATTTCTGAGCCTCCTGCTGATGGTATCGTTCTGAAAGAGGAGAAGAGAAAATAAGGACATTGTTTGCCACAGTGGCAATTCACTGTGAGAGACTGTAGAACAATTTGGAATCAGGTATTTACTTATGCATAAGCCCTTGCTTCTTCTCCCCCCCCCCATGTCATCTTAGCCTCCTGAAGTTTAAAAGAAAAACATGAAACATCCCCCAATTTAGACAGCATGGACAGAGAAATGAAAGTTAATGCACACCGGGGGGGGGGATGTCTCTGTTTTATTGCTGGCCTTGAGGGTGACATAAAAGGAAACAAAATGACCTCCAGGGAACACCGTTGGTGATGAGGGGGTGAAAAGCTTTTGAAACAGATCCTTGCAACATCGGTCTCTCTGGAGAGGAGAGAAATGGGCAGGCTTCGGTAAGGGTGTGGCTTATAATCAGGAGCGTCCTACACTCGGGGCACTTACTGCCAGTGGTGCTTATGCTTCTCACTGCTGTTCAGCACTGTTTCCTCAATGCACTCTATGCAAAATAAGTCAGAGTGCCTGTAGAAAGCATTGTTTCCTACTCCGGCCCTCACTTTGCTTTAGCTTCATAATGTCACCTCATAACGTCATCATGAAGTCAAACCTGAGTGAGGTCACGTAGCAGGAAATAATTATTCCTGCCCTGGCATTATGGGTAGGAAGCACTGAGAAAACAATGCCGACCAACAGTGAGTAATGTAAGTATCACTGCCAAACCACACAAAAGAAGTAGCAGTTACAAAAAAAAAAAGGTGAATAGGAAACTGTGAGCCCAATCCTTTGCACGTTTACTCAGAGAAGTAAGTCCCATTACAGTCAATGGGGCTTAGGCCTAGGTAAGTGTGGATAGAATTGTAGCCACACAGTTTCATTTCATTTTCCCTCCTCAGTTTTAGCTCCGAGACAAAAAAAAAGGGGGGACTCATAAGAACTTTCAGCTCAGCTCTAAGTGGTAGTTGAGAACATGAGCTGTAAAATCCCTAATTCATATCTCATGTTAGCCACAAATTCAGTGCATTGGCTTAGGCAAACCATTATTCTCGACCTCAGCTTCTGTCTGCAATGTTGGGATCATAATTCTAGGCTATGTTACAAGGCTGTTGAAGAATTACTGTAGGCTAGTTAATACAAGCAGCAGACAGTTAACCTGCAGATGGCAGTCAGTCAAGGTAGTGGTGTCCCATACCGCCTCATTCTTCAGTTGGGGAACATTTGACTGAGTACAAAGTACATTTTAATGAGAAAACTTCTAACCTAGCCATCTTCCTAAGATGGTAGAATTGGAAGCATACTATCATACAATTCCACCCCTGTCATCTGAAATAGAACAGTTCCTGCCCCCCCCCAAAATTACCTGTACCACCTTGTCTACTGCTTATAATAACTAGGCCACAGAGGTCTTGTGAATACTTGAATACCAGTGCAATCCTAACCAACTTTGCAGCACCAGTGCAGCTGCAATGCGGCCCTGAGGTAAGGGAACAAATGTTCCCTCACATTGAAGAGGCTTCCATGACTGCCCCTGCACTGCAAAATGCAGTGTTTGCCCTGTTGGCATGGCTACACCGGCACTGGAAAGTTGGTTAGGATTGTGCTGTACATTGAATATTTGAAATTATACGAATGCAAGAAGAGCCCTGCTAGATCAGGCCAAGGGTCCACCTAATCAGGGTTATGATGTCCCATGATAGCCAACCAGGGCAAGAAGGCAACAGCCCTCTCCTGCAGTTTGTTCTCAGCAGCTAACATTCTGTGGCATACTGTCTCTGAACAAGGAAGTTCTATCTAGCTAACAGTAAACCAATTCAGAAGACATGTCTGAGCTGGCATCACCTATGCAATTAGGGGTATGCATGTGTATGTCCCGCTTCCGGTGCACTGTTCCCCTTCTCCTAATCATGTAGGAGGAGTTTCATCCAGACCCGACACACTATCTAAATACCACATCAAAGTAGCATTGATTCGGAGAAAGGAAATTTCTCTTTGAAGCCATCCAAGCTAGTAGCCATCAACCATCTTGTGGCAATGCAGTCCATACATTAAACATGTATATGTGAAGAATAAATGCACTGGGTAAATGTCAAGATTTTATATCACATTTACAAGCAATAGGAGCATAGTCTTGTTTCATGAATGACATCCAACTAGCCATACATCATCATTAGTAACAGCCCAACCATATCCCCGCCACTCCATAGCATGCAGTTGTGCCAACATAGCACACACTGCACGCTATGATGGAACAGGAAGTCAGATGGCTAGCAAGAAGTAAGTATAGTACTGTATAAAAACTTTTTACTTACCTCTCAGTAGGTTCTCTGATTGCCTATGGGCCTCCTTAGACCCACGCCATCTATTTTGCTGGTGTGAGTTCGATGAGAGGAAGGGGGCAGGACAGGTTGGAAAATCAAGGATAGGATCCTGCGTGCACTTTTGCATCAAGCTCCACCCCCTCCAGCCCACTTCCTGCCCTCCCCACTCAGAGCCTCCCCACCTTAGCTGGGTCGGTGGAGCATCCAGGCTATTCTGGCAGAAGCACAGAGCTGCTGGCCATTTCTGTGAGCGTCTCCATCACACACAATGGCAGTGCAATGTTTATGCTCTTATAGGGTCATGTATGAGAGCAGATTGATAGATCGGCTGTAGTAAATGGCCCATAGAATTGGGTTGTAGATTAGAATGTGTGGCTAAGGCTGCAATCCTATACATACTTACCAGGGAGCAGGTCCCATTGATGTCAATGGGACTTACTTCTGAGTAGACATGCATAGGATCAGTGGGAGAGGAGGAAAGGAGGTGGTGGCAGTGGCGACGGAGGGTGCATACACACTAGTAATATACACACTAGTAAGTCAGAAATATAAATACTACCGCCTGAACAAAACCTTACAGGAAATAAAATTTCTGATGGTATAAATGGGCATGGGGAAAAGGAATCATGAAGAGCCAGTTTATACCACCAAGCAGAGCAGCCCAGTCGGGATGCTTGGTCTGATCCCAATACTTCTGAGAGTTTCATCAGACTCCTTGAGTGCTTGGAAGCATTTGTTCTTGGGAAAGAGGTTTGTTTTTGTCTCTCCCATGAATAGCAGTAGCCAAATGACTGCAGCCCAGTCTTGCTGCCTTGGATGAGAAGAAAGGCAAAATAAATCACGAAGAGTGAAATCAGGCACCATCAGTCAAAAGCCAATTAGAATGTATCACATTGCCTTTACAAAGCTGTCAGCTTTCATATCCATCAACAAATCAATCTCAGTTGTAATATGTATGTAGTTATAGTAAGATGGTCTTGAAACAGACCACTGTAAAGTATCTTTAGAGCCAAATCAATAATATATCAAATCCATATTATTAATTAAAAAAAACAGATAATTAAAATGAGTTAGTAGTAAGGCTGCAATTCTATACACACTTACCTGGAAGTATGTCCTGTTGAATTAAACGGGACTAATTTTGAGTAGACAAGCATAGAATTGTGCTGTAAGATCACTCTAAAATTAGTTTTTCTATGTATTTGGAACTAAATGTATCTAATAGGGAATTTAATCAGAACAATAATGTTGTGGATGATGTCAACAATGCAGCCTTATGAGACAAGCTTTTTGTGGCATGGATAGCTTGATCTACAAGCATTTCAAACCAAAGTTAAACCTGGAATTATACATGTTCCAGATTTTTCTGGCTTGTAATAATAACTATTATTGTTGTTATTGCTATTTTTATTTATATCTTGCTGTATTGGTATCCCATTAGTGCAGCTTACAATATATTTTCAATATCTTATATGTTGAAAATATATTGTAAGCATCTATGCAGGATTGGGCTGTCACACATAACTAGGCTTACCAGATCTCCAACCGGGACAGAGTGCTAGACCTTTAGGAGAAGGAATGTGGGCAGGTGTAGCTTGTTAAACCTTAGAGCACAATCCTAGGCATGTCTACTCAGAAGCAAGCCTCACTGAACACCTGCCCACACTCCTTCTCCTAAAGGTCTAGCACTCTGTCCCGGTTGGAGATCTGGTAAGCCTACACATAACAGAGTCCTGCTGTCGTAAAATGACTGCCAATGGAACTTGCAACCCTGATGATGGACTCTGCCGGACAAGATAAGGCAGCGGGGAGGGCGGGGAGGGGATGAAATGGGGGGGGGAATGGGGACAGGGAGGCAGCGGGACATGGTGGATCTGGTGGCAATGATGATATGCACTGTAACATATCCCATCCATTCGAAATCTTCCCGCCCCTTTCTCCTTCTCAGACTTGCACCAGCTTTTTAGCTGGTGTAGATCTGAGGAGACCCAGAGAGGAGTGAGAGGATTACAGAGGGGTAAGGGGAAATAATTCCCTTTTCCCCTCCAAAGTCTCCCAATCCCCCCCCCCACTTGACTAGATACAGCGTACGCCTTTGGTCATGGCTACATCAGCAGGGGGAAAGGATAAGATTGGGCTCTTCGTAGACCTGTCCCCAAGGGGAATCACAATCTTATAAACACCCCGCCCCCCGCCAAAGAGAGAGAGGTAGAATATTAAAAGAGACGGGCAGCCCAATCCTGCTTAAGGATCCGCCGGGCGCCCAAGGCCGCCCGCTGGATCCTGATCTCTGCCACGGACAGCCTGCAGCAGGCAGCCCGCGGCAGAAAGTCTACTTGGGGAAGGGGACGCTCGTCCCCTCCCCGAGTGTAACAGCAGCTGGGGCCAATAGGCTTCCTCAGAATCCCGCCAGCTATTTTGCTGGCGGAAGTCGGAGGAGGCCGTGTAATGGCCCAGCCACCCGGCGTGGACCGGGATATGGCAGGAGCCATGCCCCCTTCCCCACCCGGGGTGGCTGGGCCAATGACCGCCGACCCTGCCCTCCGCCCGCCGAATCCTACCGTTCCTGGGTCCGCCGGCTGGCCGAGTCCTCAGGTGGCGGAGAAGGGCTGGCCTTGCGCCAGCCATCCCTGCTAGAAAGTAGTTGCAAACATGCTTTATGACATGTTTGTGCCTACTTTGAGTGGCGGAACGCTGGTTCCGCCGCCCGAAAATGCAGCAGGATTGCGCTGCAAAAACATGACATTATAAACATAAAATAAAATAAGCAAAAAACCTCAGAGCTTATTCCTAGGTGCTGTGGAATCTGAGAGAGAGAGAGAGAGAGAGAGAGAGAGAGAGAGAGAGAGAGAGAGAGAGAGAGAGAGAGAGAGACTCCTTCCCATCTGCAACACCAACTGCAAATGATGTCTATAACATTTCATACAGCTGGGGGAGAGATCGCACCTTAAAACTGTACATGCAACAACTAGTAGAAAGTTTGGTGTAAACAGAGTGTTTGAAATCTTGTTTCTGCTTGTTAAAACAAAGGGGATGTTTTCTAGGATTTATATTTTGCTAATGTATGTGAACAATCAAGACAGAACTACTAAGACTAATTGGCAAAGAGAGTTTAAAAATCTTGTGCAAGAAAGTATCTGGAAAAAATATGTGTTATAATTCTGTTGGATTGTTATTGGATGTCAATTGTAGAGAACAATTGTATAAAGTCTTGTATAAATTTTATGACATACCTTATATGTAAAGTTTCCTAGAGTTTCTGATGTATGTTGGAGATGTCATGTGGGGAGGGGGGTACGTTTGCTCACAAAAGGTGGAATTGTATGAAAGTGAAACAGTATTGGAGAAATAGATTAAGCGACTAGTGTTCCGCCAGAACTGGGTGCTGAAAAGCAGTGGCGTAGCAGGCTTCGCGTCAGCCCCCCCGACATGATGGCTGATGTCACTTGCCCCACCCCGAGTGACGCAAGCCAGACCAAAACGTTACTCGGAGGTTGGGTGGGTGGGACGCCTTCAACTGCACCCTCTGACCTGTTCTGCCACCTTCGCTGCTGCTGCCTGGATTGCCGCCGCGTTCTCCACCGCACCCCCCACCATTTTCTCACCCCCACCGCAATCTTCTCGCCCCTGCCTCTGGTAAGCTGCCTCCTCCAGCATGCTGCCCAGGGGGCATACTGCCCCCCACCACTCCGCTACCTAAGACATTACTGAAAAGCAGCCATAAAACATGCTCTGGCAATGTGCTGAGTAGCACACTGCTGCAGCACTGGTGGGAAGGCTGGAGTCTTCCAGCACTTTTCCGGACTGCTGGCTGCCCGCCAGAGCAGGTAAGTCAGCAGGGGAGACAGGAGGGGTTGGGGAGGGCAGAAGGGTGAAAGGAGGGGGAGGAACAGTAGTCAGGGCAGCTGTGGTAGGAGGTGGATCTGGCCGAAATGGTGCAAGCCAGATCCTATCCCCTCCGGCAGCAGCCTACCCGTCCCCTTTCTCTCCCTGGGCTTCCACCAGCAAAATTGCTGGTGCCGGTCCAAGGAGACCCATTGTGGAATGGGAGGTTTATGTAGGGGAAAGGGGATAAATTCCCTTTCCCCTCCAAAGCCTACATCAAGTAGATAAATAGGTACCGCCGACCACATGACCATGGAAGCGACTTCGGACAGCACTGGCTCTTTGGCCTTGGAAATGGAGATGAGCACCACACCCTAGAGTCAGACACGATTGGTTTTCGAGCAGGGGATACCTTTACCTTTTTACTGTACATGTTAATTTCAGTTGGCAAAGAATTGGAATTTTGTCTCTCCACCAAACTTTGGAGGAGGAAGGTGTGTGACTACTAGATGCTCTTACATAACGTTACCTCTGATAAACAGCTCTAGGAAGGAAGAATTCAACCAGCAGACTCATTTCGAGACAATTGGTGCCCTTTTATTCAACACTGAAACTGGTGAATGCCTAGAGAAAAAAACATAACAATGCAGATTTTAACTTTCATTCGCTCATAGGGTTTGACGGGTTTTTGTGGGCTGCCTTTAGAACATTTCTTTTTTTTTTATTTTAATATTTTATTGATATATTAAAACATAAAAAAACAATACATATTTCATAAAGTTATAGCAAGCGCGAAGCAATACATCCTACTAGCATACTATTCACTATTTTCTACATACAATTTCCAACTAAGCCAAAACAACCCCCACATTCTATTCATTAAATCCGCATATCATCACATCATTCCTCTCTCTCTCTCTTAAAAAGTCAATAAATGGTTTCCAATTATTCACGAAAAAGTTAACTGACTTTTCCTTAATTAAAATTGTAAGTTTATCCATTTCAGCATAGTCCAAAACTTTCAGCCACCAATCTTCCAGCGAAGGTATCTCCGAATTCTTCTAATATTGTGCATATAAAATACTTGCCGCAGCTGTCATATATAAAAACAAAGTTTGAAATTTTTCGCCTACATGATCCTCCCACATACCCAACAAAAATGTTTCCGGTTTCATTTGGATCTTAATCTTTAAAATCAACTCAATCTGTTTGTGAATCTGAGTCCAATACTTCTTTGCTTGAGGGCATGTCCACCACATATGGTAAAAAGTTCCTTCTTGCATTTTACATTTCCAACATCTATTCGTCACCTTCTCATACATTTTTGCTAATTTGCTTGGGGTTATATACCATCTATATATCATTTTATACATATTTTCTTTAATATTAACATTTAACGTAAATTTCAACTGTTTTAACCATAGTTGTTCCCATTGGTCCATTAAAATAACATGACCTATGTTTTTCGCCCAATGAATCGTACATTCTTTAACCTGTTCTTCTTCTGTTTCAAACTTCAAAAGCAATTTATACATTTTTGAAATTATCTGGTCTTCAGATTTTAATTGTGCCTCCAATATTGATTCTTCTTCTACAAATCCATATGTCTTCTTGTCCACTTTAAATCTCTCCAAAATTTGAGCATATACAAACCATTGACAATTAAAGTCTTCTTCCATTAGTTTTTCTCTTGACTTCATTATACAGTCTCCTTGTGAAAAAATTAATAAATTTCTGTACAGTAGTCCTTTCTCTTTTGGCACGCTACTTCCACCAAAGTGTGCTTCATATGGTGCAACCCATAATGGTACTTTCTCATAAAATCTCATTTTATATCTATTCCAAATTCTCCATAATGCATGTCTAACATAATGATTTTTAAATTCTAAATTTGCTTTTACTTTATCATACCACAAATACCCATGCCAACCAAATCTCAAGTCAGAGCCTTCTAACTCCAATAATCTTCTATTTTGTAAATACACCCACTCTTTCAACCACACAAAACAACATGCTGCATAATATACTTTCAAATCTGGTAGTCCTAATCCTCCTCTCTCTTTTGCATCTTGAAGAATCTTATATTTCACCCTTGGTTTTTTCCCTTGCCAAATAAATTTAGAAATGTCTTTCTGCCATTCTTTAAATGGTGCATCAGATATAATCACTGGTATCGTTTGAAATAAGAACATCATTTTTGGCAATACATTCATCTTAATCACCGATATCCTTCCTAGTAAGGACAATTTCAATCTTTCCCATCGTAACAGATCTTTCTTAATTTCATTCCATACTTTAACATAATTATTTTGAAATAATGTACAATTCATACTCGTCAATACAATTCCAAGATATTTAACTTTTTTTCCACCTTAAATCCTGTTTTATTCATCAGTTTCAGTTGATCTTGAATCTTCATATTTTTAGTCACTATTTTTGTCTTCTGTTTATTAACTTTAAATCCTGCAAGAGATCCAAATTCTTTTAATTTACTCATTTCTGTGTACATGAACATTTCTGTGTACATGCTTTTGATTGTGGTGCGGTCGGTCGGTGGTACTTTCCTTTTACATTTCTTGTATGTGTACATTTCTTGTATGTGTAAGTGAACTTATGAAATCTCCTGTACATTATTAAGAAAACTAGTATACATACACTGCCTTTCTGGGTCATTGGATTTCTCCTCCGACTTTAATTCAAGGCGGTGTACATGGGCAGGCTTTCCTAACACCCCCCCCCCCCCAATGAGAGGTTTTACAATATATACCGTATTTATTGGCGTATAAGACACACTTTTTTGTCTACATTTGTGACCCAAAATAGTAGGGTGCGTTTTATACGCCAATACTAAAAAAATCCCTTTTCCCCCCTTGCCTGTTTTAAAGCATTTTCGGGCTTACAGCGTTTTTCCGGAGCCTGAGAGCTCCCTTGTGCTTTCTTCCCTAACTAATCTATCCGATCTACAGCTGTTTGTTGGGTTTAATTTATGCACGTGCATGAGTTGAGCTTCTCGGCAGCCAGCAGAGGGCACTGTGCTCAGTTCAGTTCAGCTGAGCTGCCCAGGGCCTGCTCTTGAATGCAGCATGGGTAAGCTTCTGAACTGGGCCTAGTTGGGAGGCTTTGAAAACTGCATAGGTGGGTTGGGGGAAAAGAGTTGAGTCTGGGGTTTTTGTATTTGGGATTTATGTTGTTTAAGAGTTGGTAAGAGTTGAGTCTGGGGGTGGTAAGAGTTGAGTCTGGTTTTTGTTTTTTGGACTTTTATGTTTTTTACTGTGGAAACTGCAGGGGTGGGGTGGGGGAAAAAAGAGTTGAGTCTGGGGGTTTTGTATTTGGGATTTATGTTCACTTTGGAAACTGTGCATGGGTGGGTTGGGGGGAAAAGAGTTGAGTCTGGGGGGGTTTTGTACTTGGGATTTAAATTCTGGTGCATTTTGTTCATGTGTCTTATTGCTGTGTGTTTTAAAAGAGATCCTGGTATTTTTGTGCAATTTATGTAAATTAGCTAATTAAGCAGCCAAGCAGTAAGTGGCCAAGTGGCCCAAAAATGCTTTAAATCTTTTTTCTTGAAACCCAGGGCCAAAAGGAAGGTGCGTCTTATACGCCGGTGCGTTTTATACGCCGATAAATACGGTAAATGCCCAATCTTTCATGAACAGCTACTTTCCAGGTGGTATCCTTTTTGCAGCCTGGCTTTTTCTGCTGGCTGGCACCTCCCACACTCAACCGACACAGCTGGGAGCTCTTATCTCTCCTTCTCAAAGCTTTTTGTCGGCTGCGTGTCTCGAACTTGCCATTTGCCGATCGTCGGGCTTTGCAAGGCGGCAGCTCTCCCGACTGAGCCAGACCCCTCTACAAGGTACATTGGAAAGCAGCTCCACCCCTGTAAAAACAAGCAACAATGAAATAGGATGAGCAGGAAAAAGGGAACAGTTTGATCCCCTTTTACTCCATTCAAGCCAAAAGTTCTCTGTGGAGAACACGTGGCTTAGCCCTAAAGAGAGTTTTTGACACGATTGCAATAGGCGACAGTCACCTGCAGTCTGAAATGGACAACTATTCATCCCAACTGTCCTGGCTGTATCCTTCAGCTCTTAGCTCAGCTGCAGCTAATGGGACTAAGATCCAAATCTGAAACTTAGTATGTTGTCCCATTACTTTGGTCTTGGAACTCAATTCTCACTCGCATCATGTGACACTGGTGCTGTTCCATCTGCTGCATCCAGACACCAGTAGCAAAGCTCTTAACTAAAGTAAGTTTTACTGTGTGTGGCATTGCTTTAATCTCTCAGCTCTACTAACATGGTTGCCTCAAGCGGCTCACCTGTAAATGAAGGAAGAAATATTTATCAAAATCACATACTGTATTTTGAAATGTGGTCCTCATTATTTAACTATTTAGAGATAAACCAACATCTCTTCTATTCTGCCTCAACCCACTTTTGCTGTTTTTCCTCTTTGTTCCTTGAACGTTATGTCCTCTTGGAATTATAAGAGAGCTGCTGAGCTTGTGTCTTGCTGGAACAGAATCCGAAGGTAGTGGACAACTAAGGATGTACCATGTGTTGGAAGATTTAGAATTCTCTGAGACATTGCTGCAGTGTAATTTGATTTGCATTGGTGTGTTTTATGTCTTCTGGAAACCCCTAATTATAAAATTGTTAAGAGTTTGAAAAAAAGATGGTGTGAAAAATAGTAGGATAGTAGGAATAGTTTAGTCTCAGCCTTTACAGCTGCCCCTTTTTGTATACAGTATTTGAATGTTCTTAGGAAGAAAAGTTGAGCTCCTTTGGCAGGAGATTGTGATCTCTCTCTCTCTCTCTCTCTCTCTCTCTCTCTCTCTCTCTCTCTCTCTCTCTCTCTTGTGCCGAGTATGTACAATTCTATAGGCTTCTGTTAACTGCAGCATTCATCTTTGACAAATATACTGTGAGTCCCGGTATGTACATTCCAGACTGTAAATGGACAGTTCATCTTCTCCAAGTGCAGTCCGTACTTGGCTGGAAGTCTTAACAAATACAGCTCTTTATGCCGAGACTGGCACAGCCACAAAACTGTTATCTGCACTTGGGATGTTTTATTTTTAAACTGAAACTTGCTCAGTTAACCCTGTCCTAACGTTCTGGTCCTACATTCCGTAGGGCTGAAATGTCATAGGGCATACCTAGGTTTGGCATATTTTGTTACAAAAAATACTCATCTCTAAAAGCTGTGTGCTAGAATGCCTGCTGATCAGTTTTGTTGCTGGGGTTGCAATGTTGTGTACATGCCATTTAAGTCCCACTGAAGGAATCAATGGAGGACAAATGGTTTAACAAGATACAAGATGGCACAAACATTTGCCACATTAAGAATACTAAGAGCACAATCCTATCCTTCCCCTCCCCCCGTTGGTGCAGCCATGATGAAAACAGGCATGCTGAATTCAGTGTGGGGGATCAGGAGGCTTCAGAGGGGAAAGGGGATTTTTCCCCTTATCCCTCCATAAGCCCCCCGCTCTGCAATGGATGTCCTTGGACATGTGCCAGCTCTGTAGTTGGTGCAAGTCTGAGGAGACAAAGGAGGCATGGAGACTTACAAAAGTGGGGAGTCGGACAGGATCCAGAGTGTGCCATTGCTGCCGAATCCACCCCCTCCTGCAGCCTCTCCACCCCGTTCCTCCTCCCTCCCAGATCAGTTTTACCCCACCACCACCCACCAGCACCACTGCCTTACCTTCTCCAGCAGGCACGGTGGGGGCTATTGGCAGCAGTGGAGCGCTGTTGCCACCTGGGAAATAGCTGCTGACGGAGCACTGTGCTCCGCTGATGTAAATGCCTCCATGCAACAGCCCAGTTGCAATAGGATTGATCTGGTAGTCAGTGGCGTTGCTTCGGTAGGGGCGGGGCTGTAAGTATCGCTCCATCGTAGTCTCTTTACCGAGCGAGCAGGAGGCGGCCCCGCCCCCC
Source organism: Plestiodon gilberti rubricaudatus (assembly GCA_026170595.1). Lineage (NCBI taxonomy): Eukaryota > Metazoa > Chordata > Lepidosauria > Squamata > Scincidae > Plestiodon > Plestiodon gilberti. Next base: position 81,441,919 of record JANXHW010000004.1, on the reverse strand, counting down.
TCACTGTCGGAGCCATTCCCCTGTGGAGAAAGCAGCAGGCAGGGTCTCTTGGGAATTCATTTTTAAAAAAAAAAAAAAAAATTTCTTGAGAATGCTTGAGTAAAGAAATAAACCTCTGACCAGGTGTGGTGCTGGGGTTGGCTAGGCACTGGCTGAAGGCCCATGCCAGTCAGAGGCAGTGTTCCCTATAAGAATTGTGTATGCTGTGCAGAACCTTTCTGTGGGTGTGCTACAGCCAGGCAGGGCCTCTGGACATTTGGCAATGACATCACCATGTTATCACCGACTTCCGGGTAGCCGAGCTCTGAGCTGCATGGAGCTCAGCTACAAGGTGCACGGCCATGTGGACATGCACCTATAAGGTTTCCTTGGCCAACCCTTGCACACACACTACTGGTGGCAGTGGTAGAACTTAATGTGCCCTCCGGGGGAAGATAGGGTGCTGGGAGAGACTGAAACAGGGCTTTGCCCTGGGCCCACCAATAACCTGGCACCAGCCTCACCTCAGGTCTTTTAGCCTTATACCAAGAAAGCCTAGACAAAAGAACAAATGAATAAAGTGTGCATTCCCCTTCTCATGAAAAGTCCAACCTTTTGGGTGAGGGATAAACAGGTTCACTAGAGTCAAGAGCTTTATTTATGACACTAATATATTGCTCTTCTTCTATGCTGGAGATCAAGGTGGCATGCACAGGGCTCCAGGTAGTCGCCCAACCAGTCAATGAGTGAGCCAAGACTTGCTTAACTTCAACAAGCTGGCTACATCATGTGCCCTCAGACTGTGCCCTGGGACCAGGCATAAAGATGGGGGGAAAGAAGAATTCCAATGCAAGAGGTACACACATTCAGGGAAGGTCGGGGTCTGGTTCTCACTGAGGCTGAGGCTTTCTAAACCAAGGCAGTTCATATTCCAAACTCTCTCAATTCTGAATTCACACCCATCGCTAATTGTGTCTCTGCATGCTTTACTGTTCTGGCCTTGTCTTCTTGCAGGTGAGAGGCATGATCAGAACAGAGACTCAAAGAGAAATAGAGTGGATGGGCACCTCTGAGGGCTGATACTTGCTACTCTTTCCCATTCTAAAGTCTACCTTTTCAGATGTCGGAGAGGATCACCTATCAGAAATATGGGAGACACTGGCTTAATTCATAGTAACTTTATAACCAAGCTGTAAGGTGCATTCAGGTGACCGAGTCAAAAGAAGGAAGCCTACATGAAGAAAGAGGAAGTAGTGAGTGTTGCACTGGCAGTCAGTAAGGAGAAGCAGCAGCTCGTTGGAGCACCATAAGACAGCCTGGTGCCAAGCCCCTGGCACAGAGAGGCAGGCAGCACTGTGACTGCATCTGCTATATGTAAGTGACTCCCCATCAATATAGTTTATGGGTTTCTTGCTGGTTTGTGGCTTGATGTCCTGCTGATGTCGTCTGTGCGTACAGTCTGCACCGCTATGTGTCTGCACCATTATCCTTCTGTTTTATCGCTGCTCCCCTGTGGATGGCTTGTCTGGTAGTTCACTGTCGCAGACTGCCTTTGGCCTCCCTCTTGAACAGAGTTCTCCATTGCTGTTGGCATTGCTGATATTGGGCACATGATCTAGAAGGACAGGCAAGGATACTACGTGCCAGATGGTGAATGTCTTCCATGGGCCTGATACTTTGATTGGGGGAAGTGTATGGAGAGTGCTAGTGTGTGCTGTTTTCTGGGAGTAGCATTGAGGAAGACGTGCTGCCAAGGTTTCTAAAAGGCTACTGTCCTAGGAAGGCATCTTATTACAGACAGTAGCCAGTTTAGCTGTCATTACCTCTCCCCAGGGAACAGCTTGCGGGGGGGGGCAGAGTGGGACACGATATGCTAGTGGTTCTCAAACTCTCTTAAAAGAACCCTCAGGATCTGTGAACGTTTAGCATCCAAGAGAAGATCAATAACACCCCCCCAGTTTGACTAGGATAGCTCAATTTTTCAGAGCTCTGTCTTGTGTCTATGCCACCTTCCAATTGCTCTGATTTTCAGGTACCAATTACCTACATCTCTCCCCCCCCCCGCTTTATTTCTTTGCACTGTAAAAAAATGAAACTCAAGGTAGTCATCTCAAGCAAACTGTTGTATGTGTTTCTGAAAGTCTGCGGTTATAGTGTTGCCAAAATGTATAATAGCTATCTCAGGACAGCAAAGAAACTGGCATAAAATGTATTTCTTTTAAACTCATTTAACTGACTCCCTCCTCATGCAATTCCCCCCCCCCCGGGTTAAATGCAAGTTAGATGTTTTTACTATTGACAGGCACTCTCTGTTTCTCTGGACCCACTGAGATTGGGGGAAAGCCAGAGAGAACTGCAATGGACGTTTTTAGAGCTGGTGGATAAAGGGCTGTGGAGTTTGGGCAAGGAAAATGCTTCCTTGAGCTTTCCACACACACATACACCCTCGTCCGTAGCTCACACCTCATGCTCTTACCCAGTTTCCTATACTAGTCTTATGTGAAAGCTTTCCATGGAATTACCTGTATAGTATTGTTCGAAAAACAAGGAACACTGAATGCTGATGATCATTCAATATTGAAAAGTTATTACTTGTGTTGATAAGTTGTTAGAACAAAAGAAAAACAAATGTTATTTGGTGAATTGGACAGCTGAAAGAAGGAAAGCAGAGTGAGTTAGGGAGGATACCAGGAAGAGAGAAAGGATTGGGAGTTCAGCCTTTATACAGTACTGAAAATCCTACCTAAGCATCTACTCAGACGCAGCCTGCTCCTGAATTCTAAGTGTGTGGGAAGGCAGAATATTGTACTTATTCTTTGGAGAAAGAGTCTGCACTTGCTCCAGGCATCTTTCTTTCTATATTTCAGGACTCAGACCTGGTACTGAAAACAGACTCCTGACTGATTTTGGAACAAGTCACACCGCTTTGCATCAGTGTTCCTCAGGGGTATGTGTGTGTGGTTTGTTGTGTATTGTGTGGCTTGTGTCAATACTCGTGCCACCAGTGGCATCACTAAGGGGTGGGGGGTGCAGACTGCATCGAGTGACACCCTGGAAGGGGGTGACACCACTAGTGCCAAAATTGTGGAAACCTTTTGGAAAGTTTGTATTTATGAATAATACAGTTATATATCATTGGAAAGGTCATTTAATGCAGAATGTCACGAAGCAAACTGCGTTGAATTATCTGTATTCTATCAAACGTTATGGCCAAATAACCGGAAAAAGAAAACACAACAGCCTTATGTAAGAAAAAGTGGATTTCCTTAACTCAAAACTGACCAATGAGACTGATTGTTCTGAGACCTGATGAGGTGGTATTATGACACAGCAAAAAAAAAAAAAAAAGCAATTTTGTGGGCGCGCTGGCAAGAGGAGTCACCTGCCCACCCATGCCACTATTGGCCTTAAAACGGCCGAAAAACTGCAGGGGGTGCTTTTTTCTCTTTTTCTGCATGGGGGCAGGGCTTGTGAAGTCACATCCCAGGGTGGGGCTTGTGATGTCACATCCAGGGGCAGGGCTTGTGACGTCACATGGGGTGTCATGGTGGGGTGTAGCTACACCTCTAGGGTGACACAAACCCTAGTGATGCCTCTGCGTGTTACATTTCAGTCTGGATGTTGTTTGCCTCACCATTATCCACCGTCATCCCATTGGCCTGTCAGACTTCCCACCTAACTCTATCCAGTTATGCGCAGGAGTCTTCCTGTTTTCAACTGTGAAATGTTGATGAGTATGCAGTTAAGATGGAGATGATGCACCAGTTTTCCATATTCCCCTGCAGCCAGCACTGGGTCTCACCACTGGTACTCTCCATTAGAGCAACAATGAAGCCCAATGGAGATGCACATGAACCAACTATCCACCCACCTAAACCATGCCCCAGAGTCTTCTGCAATGCACTGGGCTTCCATGACAGATGGTTTCTCCAAAGAATGTATTTGGAGAGGTTTCTCCAAAGCCTCCTTGAAGACAGGAAGTGTGAAAACCGCTGTCCTGCATGCCATTGTTCCATAGCTCTATGGGAGGGAGAGGAACTGACTCTGTCCTCACTTGCCAAACAGCCTGTCTACTGCACTTGCCACTTCAACTGCTGTTTGCCCTATGGCAGACATGCACATCCATAGGATCCTGACAGAAGCTGGTCTACTGGAGATCACCTTCCTTTTTTGTCTGCTTGCTTGCTTTCCTCCATTTTTTACACTAGGCCTTACTGACAGTTTCAGAGAATCCTTCTCCATTGTCTCGTTGGGCATTCGAGCACATACAGCTTTGCATCAGCTTTTGGCACCGGACAGAATCTAGCCTGGCTGACAGTGCGCATGTCTGCATCTTTTCTTCCCAGAGTTTCATTTATTGGTGACTCAAGCCTCCGTGATCAAACGTGGAATGTTGAAGCACTTAAGGTAACGTTGTTCTGAGCAAGAGTGAGTGGAAGCATATGGAGATCAATTACGTTATTCATAAGGTGCCACAGCGCTGACTAAACAGGCCACCTGCCGTTTCACTGCCTCAGGAGGTTTCTCTCCACAGCTCATTTTAAAATAATTTCCTAGCCAATCCAGGACCAGGGACACATCCAGCAGAAAAAGTATGGCAAAATAATTACTGCTGCCATGTTTATTCAGAATTGTTTGTAAGTTATGACATGCATCTTACCTAATGACCACACAAACGTGTGCACGCACACACACACGTTTGTGTGTAATTATCTATATGTCTGGATAAATAGAGACATAGTTGTACTCAACGCCATGCATGTTCCTTTTAATGTAAATATAAACTTCAGAAATAAGCCGTGCACAACGACAGCATAGTTTTACATGGCATGTAAAAAAATAAATTAAAATCCAAGTAAAAATTGAGAAGGCGGGAGATCATAAGAGTAATTAAAACAATAATATGGAAAATACAAATGATAGCAGAGACAAAAAAAAACCTTATTATGTTTCAAAATTATCCTGTTATTTATTATTTTACATAGTGTGCATCGCAGGAGGAACAGCTGAAGGAGTGGGAGGGAGATTTCATCAAGACCCTCCTACAAACAGCCTGTCTGTTGCACCAGCCAAAACATGCCCCATGTTGCTTGGTTTGTGTAGCAAAGGGCCATCTCCCTTTGCTACACAAAAGTATTCCTTGCTTCATCTTTGGCCACTGGTTATTTAAGGTTTATTGGGTCACAAAATCACTGGGTGTGCAGTCAATGTTTTCATCCACCAACATCATGACCAGGCTGTCTGTTGTACCAGACAAGCAGTGCCCTGTGTAACTGGAATCATGACAGGATATTCCTCTCTAAGACTTCTCTGTAGGACCAACGCTATCTCTCCATCCCCACCCTTCAAAAATATGTGTTTCTAGAAAGGTTCTCAAAGAATTGCAACAGAAGAACAGCAACACCACAAAAATTTAAAACAACAAACTAGCACACCAAATATCAAGCAGCAAAAGAACGTGTTATGTTAAATGCAACATGTACCAGGACAACTTAAAAAGTCTAGGAAATTAAAAAGGCTTAGCTGCTTGCTGCTGAACAGATGTAACAGTAGCTGCCAGGTGAACCTGCCTGGGGGTCATTCCAATGGCAGGCCACAGCTGGGAAGGTCCTCTTCACAGTCCTACCCATCTCACCCCAGATGACAGGGGGCACCAAAAGAAGGGCCTCCTTATATGGCCTTCATGAATTCCCACCCCCCAAAAAGAAATTCCTAACTATCTTCAGAGCATATTGCAAGATACGTTAGTTACAGCATGAATGCAATGATCCCTATTTTATATATTTTTTAAAAAATAATAATCAAGAATTGTAGGAGAAAATCAGTTTTTTCCCCAAACTGACAGCTATAATAAATTTCACTGCAGTAACAGCTTCTTGTTGAAACAACTCCGCGTCTGCTGACTGACTGTAGGAAAATCAAATGCTTAACAGCCCAATCCCAACCGCCACCAAACTATAGCATGCAGCAGTGATGTAGACTTGAGTCTATTGACTCGGACTCGAGTTGGACTCAAGTCGCGTCAATGACTTGACTCGGACTTGACTCAGTGATTGTAAAAGACTCGAAAGACTCGACTCGAGACTTGGAGCCTTTTATAACAATTTGAATTTTATTCAGGTTTAAACCTGTTTTCCCCATTAAATAGATAGGGACTCGCAACTAAAGACGCAGGACTTGGGGGCAAAGACTTGGGACTTGACTTGAGACTTGGAGAAAGAGACTTGATCCACATGCCTGTTAGAGCCCAATCCTAGCCACACTAAGGAGGTTCATGCTGCATGCTATGGTGGTGGTGGGGAATCAAGCGGTCTGAGAGAGGTAAAGAAGAATATGTTTTCCTTCTCTCCTTAGGCTTCCTGATCATCTGTGGGTTTCCTTGGACGTAGCCATCTATATAGCTGGTGTAGATCTGAGGAGAAAAAAGGGGAGGGACCATTCAAGGAATAGGGGGTAAGATTCTGGTGCAAGTCACTGGCACTGGGATCCACCCACTCCCTTCCCAATCTTCCCCCTGCCTTCCCCCTCCCTGCCCACGACACGCCCATGCCACGACTTACCATGGCTGATACAGATCGGGGTCCGTGGAAGCATGGTTCTGGACCCGCTGCTGCTTTGCAGTGGCAGATCGGACTGCCCAGTAGTGGTGCACTCCATCTCCTTCCTGCTATCGCAAAAGGCCCATAGCATTGGACAATAACTCTCTCCCATTATGATCAATAGGACTTTCAATAGGTTTTTCATTTCAGTTGAGAATAACGCCTAAGGCAAAAACCCTGTGCCTGCTTACGTGGAAGTAAATTCTACTATTGAAATTGGTAGGACTTAGTTCTAAGAAAGCATGCATAAAATTGGGTTGCAAGGGATTAAGCAAAAAGGCTCCTTAGAAGAGATGGTTATGAGGAGGAGTATGAAGAGAAAGATAGTGATGAGCCCATTCAGGTAGGGAATTCCAGCCATAAATCTACAGTTTCCACCATTAGTTCTGGAGTTAACTGTTCACATCGAGAAACACTTGGGACTAAGATCTGAATTATCAAGTCTCATCAGGATTTAAAGACTGGAGAGGAAAGGGGAAAAAAAGAGAGAAGTACAGTTCTTTGGGTAATACATTATTCATGGCTTTTAACTATCGGAGATAATTAAAATTACCTGCTTTCAGCAGATATGCCATTAACTACAATTTCCTCCTTTTAAAAATAGGTCTGTTTCACACTATCACTGTCATACAGCTGGATTCACAATGTGCGATGTGCCCAACCAGACGTTTACACAAACACAAAGCACACACACTGGACTGTACATGCAATTGGATACCTGTGCTCGAAAGCAATGCAATGAGAACAAACAAGTATAGGGTTAAGGCTGGCTTGAAAAATCATGAGTTGAAAGGTGGGGGTATATCTGTTAAATATATGTATACCTCACCAGTGGGCTGTGGGGCACATCCTGTCCCACAAGCATTTTGATCCAGTTTCCACATGTCATAATGGTCTATGAGGCAGTGAGGATTAAGATCTTGAGGAAGTATCTACCTGTCTTACCAAAAATTCAGTTGGTCCAGAATGTTACTTGACTCCCAGTGAATGCTCCTAGAATTGCAGAACCGGGAAGCATAAGCCCCAGACAGCATTCGTAACTGACGCCATGTACACTAATTACAAAGATCACTTTCTCAGTTCAGTGAGTAGCCCTGTTCAGTGTGATGAAACCAAGGATGCTCTACCCAAGTGTAACAGTACCCACAGATGCATGCCCCAAAGCCATGTTGAAACCACGCCCCCTCCCAACATGCTTCCGGCATTCCAACATACACTGTAAGTATGGTGGGTGAGGTTCAAGGCATACATTGGTGGATGCTGTTCCTGGGTCCAGCATCCATAAATTCGCAACATCTGTACAGGGAAAGTATTGAAACGATGGTGCATTCCAAAGTCCGACCCCATCTATGTACCACAAGTACAGTAATGGTCTGCAGCAATATATATCTGGACTGGGTAGAGATCCTCTCCCCTCCCATGATTAAGAATGCTGGGCACCCAAATCACAGGGCACCTAAATTTCCCCCAGGATACAGCATTTGTTCCTGCACACAAGCACTGTACTTCAAGTCAAGAGAAGGGGGTGGCCTTTGGAGCCATGTGGGGCTTGCCAGCATGCCCTCACTGCCCCTTGCCCATGCATTTGTTTACCAACATTAATAATATAATAGGATTACGAGTCTACCACCCACACTCCCACAGTCACATTACCTCATGCGCCCATTTAGCTCTCATCCTCCCTATGCTGGGCTTATTTCCTGAGGTACAAATGACCTCAGGGGGTTAGTGATCTATGTGTATGGGGAGGACCGAGGAGGTTGTAGATAATTTCAGAGGGTTTTTATGCCCACATTAACACATATTTTTAATACTATTGGTCTTGGCAAACTACTACATGTTCCAGAGTACTATGCTATAAACTAGGAGTTGGGAAGCCTAAGAGCCAAATTCTCTCTCCCCCTGAAGAACACCGGCTGAAACCAGTTGTCACCACAGAGAGACGACTACTACGTGGAAGGATTGATGGTTTATTAGTGTTTCTAAAACTCTACATTTTTCATACTTAAAAAAAGTTGTTTTAAGTGTTTTGTTTATTTTAAGAAAGGAATTGAGATAAATATAAGGCCACGTTCCTGACCTTGGTTTCTGAGGAGAGATACTAAGAAACGCTCTCACAATCTCCAGGGGGATTAGGAATTTCAATTTAGAAGATTGAAGAGCTCCTAAAAGTTAAGAAATGGGCAAATGATTTTAAATCAATCTGCACCGTACAAGTCCCCAAACTCATATTACTCCCAATATGAGGCAGCTATAAAAAAGAAAGTGAAACACTCCAATAAAATGAAATCAATGTGCACAGTGTGGCGCTAGCTAATGGTTTCTGAGACATAGGGGCTATGAAATATTTTTGGATTGACAGGAATCACAGCTAATTGAAATGACCTATTCTTACAATATATGTCATTCTCTAAATTCTCTTCTAAAGCCGTCCATCAAAAAGGCAGACTTCTCCTCCCTTACTAACGTCTCTTTAATTGTGACTCATTATTTTATGTTGGCTTTGATGTGAGCCAGCACATAACCTGCTGTGATGTGCCACTTTTAGAAAAGAACAAAACACCCCCTTTAGCTCAGAGGACTCCTCTTGGAATGGCAAGATGGCAAACAAATGATGCAAGATTTTTTTTATTTTTTATTTTTTATTCAAACCCAAAAAATCATTGGATATTCATTAGATGGGATATTCTTAGTGTGTCTCTAATTTATTGCTTGTTTTCAACCAACACTATATTGTCTTGAGAGACTGTTGGCAGGCTTTGCATTTTATTGTGGTTATCACTTTCTCAGTCAGTATCTGTCTAATGGTGAAGAAGAGCATGTTGCATGAAAGAACATTCAAATTATCATGCTTATTTGATTAATAGAACACAGTGAGATTGACAGCTGGGAAGGCATGGCTCAGAAGAAATGGGCAATTTTGTGGTTTCCTGCTGTGAATGTAGGAAAGAGATGCTAAGAAGAAGGAAAAAATAGCGGGCAACTAGTTATTTATTATTATTATTATCATCATCATCATCATCATCATCACCATCATCATCATCGTTATTATCGTTATTATTGTAATTACTACTACTACTACTACTACTACTACTACTACTACTACTACTACTACTACAGTATTTAAGTACCGCCTTTCTCATATACTCAAGGTGGTTTACATAGGCAGGCTGACAATAAACCCAATTTTCCAAATTGGGGTTTTTACAATGTTATTCTATGACAGAAACTCATAGAACCCTCCTCTATGTTCTATGACAGAACTCATAGAATAAATCTCTAGATGTTTCCCTTCATAGTGCAGTTATCTTTCTGACCGCACAGCTCTTGCCTTCCAAGCATCCACAGGCAACCGCATATCAAGCCTCAGATGGGTTCACAAGCTGTTATCCGTCTCTTGCCAACTGATACCTCCACAGTCTACACTCCTCCGTATTCCTTCACGATATTCCATCGGCTCCGACAACTCCATCAGTGGCATTCATCGCCCTTCCAAAGTGAGATCAGGGTTTACCCTGCTTAGCAACTGATTTTACTGTAGGCCCACTAGCATGTCCCATTGCCGCCAGAGGCGTCACTATGGTGGGGGCAGTACCGTAAGTTGCGCCCCATCCTAGTCCCCGTTTACAAGCCTGCACAAGGCGGCCCCGCCCCCTCACCGTCGGAGCCATTCCTTGCGGAGAAGGCAGGAGTCTGCCCGCTGCCTTCTCCGCACAGAATGGCTCCAACAGCGAGGGGGCGGGGCCGCCTCATGCCAGCTTGTAAACGGGGACTAGGACAGGGTGCAACTTATGGTACCGCCCCCATTGTAGCGCTGCCTCTGATTGCCACATATGCTGTTTGTCCATTTTTCCCTTTCTTCCCAGGGCCTGCAATTGGAGGGCCAGATGGCATGATTCAAAGGGGCATATGGCTCAGGAACGACTAAGTATGACGCGTATTGGAGTTGCTACGGTAACCAACACCTCTAGCCCTTTCCCCTCACCTGACAAAACAGGTATTCAGAGGTTAAGGTACGGGGCAGTGAGACAGTGGATGTTTATTCTTCAGAGGTTTGTTCTTCCTTATTCAGAGGAAATCAACTCATGTTATCCTCCACCAGCTCAGCATCCTTTCTACCTTAAAAAACAAAAGGAAACTAAATATTCAACATCCTGTAGACAAAATACTGCTTGTGAACTGTACACATCTGTCTTTTGAGCTTGTAAATTTTCCAGAACTAAAAGGAAACAAAAATACCCAAAGCTTTCAAAAGAAATGGGGGGAGGGGAACACATCACCACCTGTTCAAGTTTTAAGCAAGCAAAAGAATATCAGATGATGACGCCTGTCCCATTTCCTGCTGTGCGCTTTTATTATTATTTTTAGAGCCACAAGGTTAGTATCAAATATATATTAGAAGAGGATTTAATTCAAGTGGCCATAAGACAAGGTCACGCTTGATCTCTGCTCCCCAAGGTGCTTATGGGCAACTTTCAATGGAGTGAAATTATGGGCCAGATCATTAAGCTAGCTGACTGATTCACTCAGTCTCACTATTAATAAAGAACTCATCTCAAAGATTTTCCGCACGGCTGTATGGATAACCTGAATTTATGTGGACCTCAGCAGTTCAGTGCTCAAAAACAGTCAGGAGCTGCAGTTTATTAGTATGGGCAAAAGCGATCTTTTTTTCATTAGGCTGTTCTCGTGCAATGTCCATTTTTATTATATACTATGCACGTGGAACCTTGAAAACCCAAATCTTTTATTTCTACCTGAGGGGAGGGTATGGGGGGGGGAGTGGCATGCACCACATTATAACTTAATGGGACAATATCCCAATATTTGCCAATATTCTCCATCCTATGCCATTGGACTGGCCAGTGGAAACTAGGTAAGAAAAATACTAAAGTTGCAAAACTTGAATCATTTGGCATTCATTTTTCCATAGTGTACAAACTTTCTACTTTAAGGGAAGAGATTTTAGAACAACAGATCTCAGACTATAAATCTATCAGGTGTCTCGTGTATATATATATTTCTACAGAAAATTCTAGGTGAAATGCTGTAATCCACAGCGCAGTCTTACCCAGCTCCTCCACTGGTGCAGCAGTGGTGGAGGGAGAACAGGAGGCTTTGGAAGGGAAAGGGGATTTAAATCCCTTTTACATCCCCCTTTAAAGGGGATTTAAATCCCCTTTCCCTTCCAAAGTCTCCCGTTCTGCCCTCCACAACTGTTGCACCAGTGGAGGAGCTGAGTAGGAGGATTGCGCTGCCAGACACAAAAGTTAAGTGCAGCACAGCACATCCAGCACAGAGTTGTGTGTGTGCATGAGAGAGAGCGAGAAAGAGAGAGCGAGAGCGAGAGCGAGAGAGAGAGAGAGAGAGAGAGAGAGAGAGAGAGAGAGAGAGAGAGTCCGTCCACTGCAGGCAGTATTCAGCAAAGTTCATGGACTCTTTGATACATCAAGGTTGAATGGCAAAAAATATATATTTTAACAATGTTTTTGTGATTGCTTGTGCCTCAGAGCCAATGTGTTGTAACAGATAGAATATTACGCTCATTCCTGAAACTCACTAGCTGACCCCAGGCAAGTCACCATTTCCCAGCCTAACCTACCTCACAGAGCTGTTGTGAGAACAACCTGGTAGTGAAAACCTTGTACATGGCCCTAAACTTCTTAGATGCAGGGTCAGATCGAAATGTCATTAATAACTACAGCAATCTTATCAGCACAGGACAAACAGGTCCTGATTTTTAAACCAAAGGGATGTGTATTTTTGATATGCATAACTGCCACGTAGGACTCTTTAATTGTTTCCGGAAACAGTCAGCAATAGCACTAGTTTTCTTTGGTGAGCCATATTAATGGCTTGAAGGCACAATTACATATAGTCTGAACTAAACATGGGTAGGAGATGGTCCCTCCCTAAAAGATACCTGTGGCTTCTTCAGGGATATAGGAGAAAGCAGAATGGCTTTCCTGTTGTCTCGAAATGAACCCAGAGAGGGTAGAAGTGGCTGCACGATTCTAAGAACAGTCATCTTCCCCCATCTGACGTCTCATAGAACCTTACTCAGTGCAACAGGATTGCATACTGAGCAGGGTAGGTGAAGAATTCGACTCTGCCAGCCTTTTCTTCAGCTATTCATAAGGCACTTTTCCATCTTCTCATAAATAAAGCCATAAAGAAGTGATCACAATAGAAATAAAAGCAGAACTGCATTAACTGAAATTCTATTATGCACAGAAGTTAGATAAATCCAAACATTAGACTTCTTATATAATTAGCAGCCCAAATCCTATTCTCCACCAGCTTTCACCATGCAGCCGCACTGACACAGCACAGCTGCATGCTATGGGGAGGGGCGATCAAACAGCCAGTGAAAGGTAAGTAAAAAATGACTTACCTCCTGGTAGGCCTCCTAATCACCTATGGGTCTCCTTGGCCCCAAACCAGCTATTTTACTGGTGTACGTCTGAGGAGATGAAAGGAGGCAGGGCAGGTTGGAAAATTGGGATAGGATCTGGCATGTGCTTTTGCCACCAAGATCCACCCCGCCCAGCCTGCATCCCGCCCCTGCCCTCTCTTTTGCCCCAACCTCCCCCAAACTGCCCCTCCATCCCCCTTCTGCCATCTTACCTGGGTTGGTGGAGCATCTGGGTGAGCCTGGCATGCGCGCAGAGCCACTGGCCATTTCTACCAGTAGCTCCATTGTGCGCAACAGTGGTGTGACGTTTGCGCCGTAGCAGGGCCATTTATGATAGTATATAAATAGATACATTGTCATTAATGGCCGGTAGGATTGGACAGTGACTTGGTTTGAAACCAGGATTGGGGGTGGGTGGGAATCTGCACCTTAATCTCATCTTCCACAGAGGCACCGGAAGCTTCCAGCTGTTTTTGTGTGACATGCTTTCTCTTTCCTAGAACGGTGACCTTTTCAAAATTCCAACCTTGTAACAGGATGTCTACAGAGCCCGTGGAACATCGTAAGATTTGTGGAATGCATAAGTGCTGTTTCTGCAGATTTATCCCACTGCTTGAATAAAAGGGGGTAAGACTGCATACTCAACAAACTGAAGCTAGGAAGAAAGCACGTATTGACAGACTGGTGACTCCATTCATAAAATGGAGTCTATATTTAGTAACCTGATTTGCACTCTCCATTCACAGAAAGTCAAATTTACAGATGTTCCATTAACAAAACCGGATGTCTAGCACCAGCAAATCTTCAAGGCTATGAAAGCTGCCTTATGCCGAATAAGACTGTTGGGTCCTCTAGCTCAATATTACCTACATTGTCTGGAAGTTGGGTTTCAGACAGGGGCCTTTCCCAGCCTTATCCTGGAGAATCCTGGAGAAGCTAGGATTGAATATGGAACCTTTTGAATTTGAGGATGAAATAATTGCTCAGTGGTAAACCACCTGCTTTGCATGTAGAAAGATACAGGTTCAATTGCTGGCATCTCCAGATGGGGCTGGGATTTACTAGTGCTCCAATATACAGTACACTTCAATAGAACCAGCTGATGGGTAAGTCTACTCAGGTGCATATCACTTATGGATTGTGGCCATTTATTTATTTATTTATTTTTACCAGGGCAGTTGTTTGCTCCAGCAAATAAATATTGGAAGAGTGAGTCAGGTAACTGTTCTTTGCATGCATAATTTCAAGCTTTCTGTGTTCTGCTGCTTGCAAAATTAAAAGCAGCATTGAAGTCCCTTTGAAAAGCTCTGTGACTACTGTAAGCTGTCCTCTATTACACAAGTAGGGCATACACCACTAATTAAGCACTCAACTACATGATATTTCTCTTGCAAACACATTTTGTAACAGCTGCTGCTGGAGGTTTATGCGAATATGATCCATCAGAAGTTACTGTGGTATCTCAGGCAACTAAATGAGAACCCTTTTACTTCCCAGTAAAACAAGAGCGAAAGGAGCAAGTAGGACATTTCTCTTCTAACACAATTATCGAACATTGCCACCTGCAAAACTACATCATAAAACAATTAACTGTGCAGTCCAGGGAAACGTTTTCTCTTTGGGGGTTAGAGTGTCATCTGCCCTTACAAGACCTAACTGACAAAATCATTTGAAGATTTCTGGGGTGATTAACTACTTCATAGGGAAAGTGTAGGTGCTAATTAGAGAACCAGGAAACTGTGGGATTATGGTTCACACAAGTTTGTGATCATCATAAGCAACAGACAGATCCACTCTGTGTAGATCGAGTTCATATACAGTCGGAACTTTTTATTCACAGTTTTTCCATCCACAGATTTGACTCAACACGGGTTGCAAAACTGTGGAAGAGGGAGTCCGACTGCGCCACATTACCTCTTTTTATCAGCATTGTCGGGGGCCTGCCAGTCACTTCCCGCCTCCTGCGCGCATCCAAACCACTGAAAAATAACGCAACCGGGTATCTGTCGGGGGCCTGCCAGCCACTTCCTGGCGTATTTAAACTGCTGAAAAAAAAATGTAACGGGGAGTCTCTGGCATCATCTACAGATTCCTTCCGGTAGCAGTTTTTCTTCTTTTTTTCCCAGTCAGTTTAAACAAATTTAGGAGGAGGAAAGCACCAAAGATGCTGGAAAATAGGTAATGTGGCACTGCTCCCCACCCCCACCCCAGTTTTCATATAACACTGGTGTGTTTTGTTTTTTTAAAAAATCCACTGGGGTTCCGGGACTTGGGAAGGCGAATGGAGGGATTGAAAGGAAATAGGATATTTCCAGTGCCACTGTCGTTGATCTCTCCCCCTTCCAGACTTCAATCCGCCTTCATTACACATCAATCTCGGTGAACAATCCCTGTTCCACACACTCTCTGCCCCATTCAGCCCCCTCCCCACCTCCCTCCCACCCTCTGCGCTGACTTCCTGGCGCTGGGGGAAGCGCTGACTCTGCTGCTGGGCTGCCTGACTTGTGGCAGCAGCCCATCTCCTCCTGATGGCAGGTCATGTTTGCTACCACTGTAAAGCACTGTATGCTGCTGGTACAAAAGTTCCAGTGGCATACGGGCAGGATAGGATTGGGCTGTTCATTCCTGAGTTCATTGCCTTCTACAAGGGTTTCTAAATGTAAACCATGTGGTTCCCGTTAACTGTGAGTTTGATAGGCGAGACAGCATCCTAGACTGTCCCTCCTGGAGAACCCTTCTTCATCACAGCTCCTCCTCTAATTGGTTTTGACTTTTAAAGGCAGCCATCTCCTCCACTTTACTTGTGGTGAATAGGAGAAAAAAGCATGAAAGTGGCCCTAGTTTGAATTGCGGATCTGAGAACTTTGACCTTTGCCGTTGATCTTCAAACATTGATTTTGCTCATGATGGATGGAAGCAATATTTCCATGACTGAACCTACTGAAGCTACTCTTCTCAGCAGCAGGACACTTCTTTGCCATCCAAGGAGCCCTTCAGGGACCAAGGAGAAGGAGCTCAGGGGATTTGTTTGCATTTGGCAGGAGAACGTGGTCCAGGCAGCTCTCCCCACAAGTTATTGAACTGTAGAGCAGTTCCGATACTTTTGGAGAAGCTGAAGGATATGGCTACCACTGGGACCTGGAGGCATGCAGGAGCAAAATCAAGAAGCTTCAGAGGAACTACAAGCTGGTCAAGGAGAGCAACGCTCAGTTTTGGAAACTGATTACTTCTACTGGTTTTGTGTTTTTTTGAAAGTTAAATGAGTTATTATCAAAGTACAACTATTGTTCAGAACACCCCTTGTCCTTCGAAAGAATTGCACTTGGGCTATTGCTTGCTTGCTTGCAGATACTCAAGACCTCCCCTCCCTGGTTCTGAATGGAAAGGTTACCCTGGGAAACAGCACAATCAGTCTCTCCCCCCCCCCCCCAATGAACTTTTGATTCTGAGGGAAACAACTTGCTTGGAAGCAGAGAGTGAAGCCATTCTTTTTTTCCAAAAGTGGTTTCCCTTCAGGAGAACCCTGCGTCAGGTACAGAAAGTACAGAAAATATAGGGAGACAGTGTGGGGGAAAACTCACTCGTGAAAGTCAGGGTGAGCGATCATAGTACAGTATATGCTGGAATCAGGAAGTATCATGCCCTGAGAAGGGCAAAGCCTCGGGGGGGGGGACGACTCTGGCCGCTTTCTGGCAGACAAGAGCTGCTGCAATTTCTGCAGAAGTCTACTGAGGGATGATTGGCACCGTGGGAGGAGGGACTTGTGTCATGTAAAAAGCCCTGGATTGCAGTGAACATGTGGTCAGAAATCCCATGTGAATCAAAATGTACAGATTCATGACTCATGGATGTATATTCCCATGCAATAAGTGCACATTTGGTTTGGGCCTGAGCCATTCATGAGCAGCAACTCAGAAAACATGTGACAGCAACATGTGGATAGAGAGGAACAGAAGGAACATGAGGGGACCAGCTTTTTATAGACCAAAAAAAATCTCCTAGGGAAAAGAGGATATTGTAGAATGAATTCATCAAGGACTACATACATAGGCTTTTGTAGTCAGAGATTTCTAAAACAGAGTTAATGTTGGTAAACATACCACAGTCCAAGAGAGTTTTCTCCTGATGGATACGCCTCTATTGTATCCCAAAGGATACGGATCTCTATTCCTTTGACAATGCTTCCCATAGATGGAGGCGAAACATCAAGAGAAAACTCTCTTGGTCCGTTTTAACTAAGACTGCTGCTGTTTTATGTCTTCATGGCCCTTGATGGTTCATCCCTGGTTGGAGAAGGTTGTCCTCTTTGGGGACTGTTTTTAAATACATCCTTTTAATAAATGACCAGGAAACCTGGCAAATGTGAATGTTTTTAATTCTGAAATTTGGACCGGTCGTGAAAACTTGAGAAACTATTGTCCTCTTTTGTCTCATGGCCTGAGGAGGGTGCGGCAGGGGACTCCTTGGTTGCCTGTGCCTCAATTAACATCCCATTCATGATTTAATTTGCAATGGTTGGTGAGAGAAGCTCACCATGATTTAATTTGTAAGGGTTGGCTGAACGCAGTTCTTTTGTGATCACTAATGATCTTGTTTACCTCAAAAACAAGAGTCAGGATGCGGCTTGATTTGAATGTGCTGACCAAGCAAGCTGTGACTGGTCATGGAATTTTCCAAAAGACAGGGCTTCTCCCAAGCCAGGCAGCCAGGAGTCAGTGGCAGGTTGTGTTTATTAAATTGTTAGTCACCTCACATGTCATTCATATTTTTTAATGCATTTATATTGAATTTTTGGTAATATAAACACAGTACAAAAATTGAATTGCTGTTTGAATCAATTAAAAGTTAAATGATTAATCAATCTGCAAACTCTTTAATCAGGTGACAGCAGTCCTAATTAAAACCAAAACATAAAATGCACGAATAAAACAGTTTAAAATTGCCCTAATAAAGCTGGCATAATAAACATTAATTTTAACAAACAGAACTGTCAATTTTGCCACATTCAGGGAAGATACAGAAGACACACATGTAGCTACAGTGCTCTTTGGACTGAGAAGCAACTAAGGTTTCCAGAAGACTGACCAATAAAATATTCTAATTGCAATGGGAAATAAAAGTTTGTCCTAAAGCAGGGATTCTCAATGTACTCGACACGGCATACCACCTACATGGCCATCACTGCACCGAGTACCACCGGAAGTAAGCGGCGATTACATCATTGCCACTTACTTGCAAGTTTTAGGCCCGGTTTTCAGCGCAGGAGTCTGCTGGATGTTGCACAGGAGGCCGCTAGAGGCTGATAAGGGGCTCCATGATGGACTGTTTTCTTCACTCCTGAGAGGCTCAGCGAAAGGCAGAAGCTTCTCCGGAGTGAAAACATGGTGCTGAAAGCACTGTTTTCATGGGCGTCCAGGGGGGCTGGCGATCCGAGTACCACCAGAGGTACCCCAAAGACAAGTACCACTGGTGGTACACGTACCACCGGTTGAGAACCCGTCCTAAAGCATTCATATTCATAATTTTCATGATTACAGTGGCCATCATAAGAAAATATGTATCCTTCTAACAGATTTTCAGTATCACTGAGATAGTGACACACTGTCTGATATGTACCGTAGTATATTTTTAGTCATGTCAGTCAGTGGAAAAAATCTTTCCTATTTTTCAATGTTTTACCTGCTTATGAAACCGAAATTTATTCCTCTTACCTCACCTGCTTTCTACCTATGCTCTCTACATTTCTAAACACATAACAAAAATGTTGTTTAATGTAATTGAACACACAAAAAATAAATAAATAAAGACAAAGCAGGTTTTGTAAAATAACTGACAAGTGGCAAGAGAGGGACGCTGAAAGCTCGGCCTTCGGTGGAGTCTCACAAGGTGTAACACACCCTCCCCAAGAAATCTGTCAGTATCTCATTGTCTTTGACACCGACTCTGTCAAAAACAATCACTATGGCATCGCTGGAGATGATGGAACTTGGAAGGTGGTATATACACTGAGGCAGAAAGGTCAGTCTGGAGATAAATGTTGCATCTCAGATTACTGGAATCTCCTTGAATCCAAGCACCAAGACTCACTATTGAGACACATTGCTATTAGTTTTATTGATTATATCTGTGCCAGGCAGCTATCTACAGAATGCTGATAAGCATACTTATCAAGTGTTCCTCATTGTGACAGACATTCCACATTTATTTTCATTTTTTTTCCCAAGCTGCCTAGGCTTTTGCTTTGTTCACTTTGCAAAGTTCTGCCTGTTCATAGCTCTTCACTGCTTTCCCTTTCCAAAGGCATCACATGAGCTTTGTCATAAGGCTGTCCCCCCTTATGAAGGGTGCTTGACCAGTTTGCGAACAACAAGAGCTACGTCACTGAGAGGGGCCGTGGTGGCTTAGTAGTTAAGACACTGAACTGCAGACTAGAAGGCAGGCAAGACAACAGTTCGAGACCCAAGTGCCGTGTGACGGAGTGAGCTCCCATCTCCTGTCCCGGCTCCTGACAACCTAGCACTTTGAAAGCAAGAAATTATGGGATTACTTCTACCCATGCCAGCTCTGTTGCTGGTGTAGCATTTTTCCAGCATTGGGGCATGTCTGTTGTCTGAACGGGGGTAGGATACCATGTATGTTGATGCCACCTTGTCCATCCCACACCTTTCCTACTTCCCTCCCACATCATTCTGCAATCTTTTCGCTGGGCTACTCTGTTGGTGGAGTTGCACTGGTGTCTGAGTGACTTTTGAGCTTTGTCAGTATGGTGTTTTTCTGGCATTGTGTTGTGATGCATCCATCAGTGGGTAGGCTTTGACATTGGTGGGGCTGTCGTTGCGATGGCATATGTGGAGATACACTGGGATATCTTGAGGATAGGATTGGGCTGATAGGCTCCCATATATACTTTTCTGAGAGTAAATTCCATTGAACACAATGGCACTTACATCTAAGTATAGGGTTGTGCTGTTAATCATTGATCGTTTTCTTTAGAAGGCCAAGTTCAACGCAACTCTTCCGATAGCTGTTAATAATAACCCATATATTTGCATGACGCAACTAGACAGAACCATACTCATTCCTTCCGTATTCTTGATAAATGTCAGGGCTAATCTACAGCAAATAGGAGATGTGTTCAATAAATCTCACTGAAGCATCTTGATTCCAGGGCAAATTACCTAACCCAGAAACAAGACTGAACCATAAGATTTACTAAATCTTGCTTTCCAGCCCTTTAGTTTACCAAGAAAATGGCAGAGTTGGCAGGTATGTGTAAAATAAAGGCTTCTGAGCGCAAGGCTAACTTCAGCTAGCCTAGAATTTCTGGGCTCATCCAATATAGAGTTCCTTGAAGCAAGAGGAAATCAGGCATGACATGTACAATATAGTTAACTAGTATATCTTAAGCGTACCTTGGTTATCATGGAAACTACGAAGAATGCACTGAGGGAACTAAATCCAGTCTCTGGTTCATTTCCTTAAACATTACTAAACATTACAGATCAGTCCCTGCATTCAGCACTGGATGAAATGTAGCAAGTCCCTTTTAGAAAAGACAAACAATTGTGCCAGGAATTTTGGCATAAGATGGTGGCAATGAATATACCAACTGTTCACAATGAGATTCTGGACAATCCCTACGGCTGTCTTGATAGAGGCTGTATTGAAGAGCCTAACCCCCCAATCCTATCTCCCACCATCATATGCAATGCAGCGCTGCATCCAATGGGAAAGGGGGCAGCTAGAGGCAACAAACTTTTTTATTGATGTCTGAGTAGGCTTTGTGACCACCTATGGCTCTCCTCAGCCAGAGGATCAGAAGGTTCGTTGTCACAAAAGTCTCATAGGACAGGGCTGTAAAAAGTGTAGGGAGCAAAGTCGATTCATGCATAGAAACTAGTTCCAAATACTCAGATATAAACAGAAATGCCTAAATATAAAGGTTTGCTACAACTGCATGATTATTTGCTCCAAACTGATGATACTCCAAACTGCTTCATGATGGTGTGGGAGCCATCAATGTAGCTGACAGCCTAATCCTAACCAAATTTCCAGAGCCTATGCAGCCATGCCCAAGATGCCCATTTGTTCCCTTACCTTGGGGCTGTATTGTAGCTGCAGCAGCGCTGGAATTTGATTAGGATTGGGCAGACTAATTACTGGTAGTATCACACTACTCTAGATATGACTATATAGGAACAATGTGGTTCCGGTTCAAAATAACTGTATTTTCTAGGTCAACTTTCCTGACCCACAGGAAATGGCAGTGGTGGCTTGTATATCAACAGACCCACATAGTCTCTCTACAGAGAGAAACATAGGATCCATTCACATGGAACTAGTTCCCATACTGTAACATGCCATTCAACCCCACACTCAAAAATGCCTCCCGTACGCTTGACGTCAAAATGTTCATCTGTAAAAACAGTAATATCTCATTTGATAGCTTAATTGTTTCCAAAGTGAAAAGTACTTCTAATGAAACTCTAATTAAAACACAACGATTATCTTCAGCCACTGTAGCTAGCTTCCATATAAGAGAGCCTGCAATGGCAACAGGTTGTGCCCATTTCAGCAATTATGTTTCCTACTGGCATGATTTTGTTGGTCTAATAAATTATACCATGAATTTAATGAAGTGGACAGTGAAATGCATTTAATCTATTTTCCCCATAACAAAGATTAACAAGATAGGACTCCTGTATTAAAAAACTATATTTGAGGAGATTAGTTGTGCTGAAAATTGAGCCCAAGTTGGGCAGGGACTTCCTGTGAATATGAAATGATCATACTGAGAGAAATAATGTTAGGTTATGAAAGACAAAGGTTAACAGGCAATGTGAGTCATTTTTGGTACAAAAAAATAATCAGTCTTTGGGGAAGGCTTTCAGTCAAGTCAGACTTTTTATGCTGCCATTTAAAGAACCAGACACATTCTGGAACAGCAAATAACAAGAGAACATTCATAAGTTGTTGCCCTTCATATTGGATGTAGCCATGGAAAACACATGAATCAAAGGGAGAGGAAAAACAATTCTTCGCCATCTGTGTACTGGGAAGGTAGAACTATCTAACCCTGCAATTTCCAACCTTTTTCATCTTACGGCACACTGACAAGGTGCTAACATTGCCAAGGCACACTATCAGGTTTTTGATAATTGACAAGGCACACCATGATGCTGGAGGGAGCTCACCCCCCAAAATGGCCCTACAAATAAATGATCCTCCCCAAAACTCCCATGACACACCTGCGGACCACTGGTTGAAAATCGCTGATCTAACCAAAGAGATAGAGCCTGAAAAGGACAGAAATAGAAACATTACATTTTTTACAGTGCAATCCTATCCAACTAACACCACTGGTGTAACCAGCGGGATAGGGCAGGGCAGGAGGCTTTGGAGGGGAAGGGAGATTTAAATCCCCTTTGAAGGGGATTTGAATCCTCTTTCCGTTTTGGGGCCTCCTGTTCTCGCTGCACCGCTGGTTACACCGGTGGTGTACGTTGGATAGGATTGCGCTATTAATCTCTAAACTTTGAAAAACACTTCTATGAGTTGCTCTTAGGGCAATTCCACACATTATGTGGCAACAAACCCAGGTTTACCCCACTGAGTGTACACTTGACAGGGAGCTGCAGCTAATTTCTCCTCTCTGGTGAGTGTTCCTGCATGAATCATGTTTCCAAACTTCTGTTTGTCTCAGGAAGAATTAGACATTAAGTTGCCACTGAAAGTAGAAGCCCTGGATCCCCTCTTTGTCTCTCCCTAGAGAAAGCACAGAATGGATGGTGTGTCAACAATACAATGTAGAGCCATGCATGCATCAGTGGTGTTGCTGGAGGGGGTGAGGCACTGTAAGTGGTGCAAGGCACTGCACTGCTCCTTGCAAACCAGTGTAACGTGGACCCTCCCACTCGCCGAGGCCACAATACACCGGTTTGTAAGGTGCGGTGTAGTGCCTTGCACCACTTACAGTGCCTCACCCCCTCCAGCAATGCCACTGATGCATGCATCCCGTAGTAAGCAAGCACAGATAAACGATCCACACAAGAACGGGTACGTGGGCCGACACAAACTATGAAAAAAAATGTGGGTCTGCACTGATGGTTAAATCTTCCTCAAGAGGCCAGAAATGACTCACTCAGAGCTTGAGTTATGCTGCCAACGTATCCGTGAAATCTTGATACAGGGGAGGGAGCACTCCAGCAGGTTTTTCACCATGAGAAAAACTCCTATGGAAATGAATGAGCTCCATGAAAAAAAAAAAAATAAAGAGTAGTACAATGCTATTATTGCTGAAGAAGTTGCATATTCCTCCCAGAACCTTCCTTTTGAATGATTAAGGGACTGTGCCAAAAGCTGTATGAAAAAGCACAAGGTGGCACAAGGTGGGTCATTTTTGTGGGGTTGTTTTGTGGGGGATTTTATATTTTTTTTTTGGTGTAGCATTTCATTTATAGATAGATGAGAGAAACAAATACACTTGGACATCTATCTGAAAATCAAATACTATATACACCCACTTATTCTTTATTGCTTACTTCCATGTAGAGATATAGGTCAAAGTGATTTCTCCAGGGTGAAATTCTCCTTTCCCGTCTCACCATATTCTGATAATGAGGAGAACAAGTTTGATATATTGAACCTTTCCTTTCCCTGATTGCAATTTTTTCCCCTCCCAGTACTCAAACTGTGAATCTGGAGACTGCAAATGCTGCAGAATAATTTATTAGAGCAATACCTAGTCCCACATCTGAAACAAAATAGCAGAATAAGACAATGCAACGCTACTGTTAAGGAACTCCGTAATGAAAATCACATCACTCTATGGAGTTTTAGCAGTGCAATCTTTTCCAGGTGTAATAATTAGTTTGTAATTAGATAGTCAAGGTGAGGAAAGTGTCTTACAGTAAGTACATGACCAAAGTGGGAAAATCATTCAACTAATTTATAAAAACCTGCTGAGTTAAAATGGTACCTGTTGCAGGAGGGGGGAACACATTAAAAAGGGCACAGTGCAGAATCACTCCAAAAGCACAGAACGGAAGAGAAATCATTGTAGTCCCAAAAGGAAGGTGCAGTTTCCCTTGAGATAACAGAAACGTGTGCAACACCTTTTCAGAACTACTTACGTACAGTATATTGGTTCTCCACCACCACAAGCCGAATCAACAGGGCACATGTTGCATCATGCAGGGAAGTTTCAAGCAGTGAAGGCCTCCTCGAGGTAAAGGACATTTGTTCCTTTACCCCAGGGTAAGTCCTTGCAGCCCCGCTAGCTCTACTCAGAGCTGTGCCAGCTACTTTGCTAGCGCAAGTCTGAGTGGACCCGGGTTGGAAGACTGAAGCCAGGAAGGGGGATAGGCTATCAGTGGTGCTGCCCCCTTCCATGCTCAGATCTCCTCCCTGTTCCTCCCCTTCCCCACCCCACCCCACCCCTCCTTCCCGGCCCACCGCACTGACTTACTAGTGTCGAGGGACATGGACAAATGGCTGGCGGGCCTTAAGATGTTTTTATTTAGGTCGGCATTCAATTGCTGACATGGTGGGCTGGCTTTTTTAATCAAATGCAATCTTAGGTGACCCACTGGTGACCCACTGCTTTAATTGTTTTAATTGCTTTATTTTAATTATTTTATTGTACTATGTATTGTTAACATGTTTTTAATTCTGTAAGCCGCCTTGGTTGCCCATTGCCCTGTTGGGAGAAAAGTGGGCTATAAATATTTTAAATAAATAAATGTCCATAAAACCTGTGTATTTGTGCTGCTTCTCAGTCTATTTTTTTTTGTCTGTGACATACTCTACACATGTTAAAAAAGACAGGAGTACTGGATCTTTAATAATTGTGTAGAACACAGGGAAAGGGAATTTCAATCGGTGTAACTTCTCCAGTTGTATCTGCTGGAATTAATGTACACAACTATTACAGGTTCAGGACTGCTTGCTTTCTTTTCATCAGTTCCTATTTTTTTAGACAGGTTTAGAAATTTGGTTAGTGGATGCTGACCGTAAATAGATGAAACTACCTTATACTGAATCACACCCAGCGGCGTCGTGGAAGTGGGGCGGAATGGTAAGTTCCACACCGCGCTGACCTCTTAGTGATGATAATGAAGACTCCCTGTGCATTGCCTTCGCCCGACTGAATGGCTCCGAAGGCGAGGGGGCGGGGCCACCTTGTGCTGGTGAGTAACAGAGGTCAGTGCGGTGCGGAACTTAGCGTTCCGCCCCACCTCCAGCAACGCCACTGATCACATAATTGGTTCATCTAGCTCAGCATTGTGTACAATGGTTGGCAGAAACTCTCTACCAGTACATTTCAGAAAGAAGTTTTTTCCAGTCCTGCCTACAGTTGTCAAGGGTTGAATTTGAGAAATTCTGCATGCAAATCCAGTGCTCTTTCACTGAGCTATAGCCCCACCCAAACTTACAAACTGTTTTGTTGGCCTGTTGGCTATTGCTGTCCACTGCTACTCCTCCCCTCAAGTTGGCATCTGTTGTTTTGCTAACAAAACACAGGGGTTGACTCCATGGAGCTATAGCCCTGTCTTTCCTTTCATTCGACCTCGGTTCTCGCTTGGATGGGAGACAGAAGCTGCTGACGGACCTCACTGAGACACTGAGAAGACGCCATGAGAGGGTGGAATGCGGAGGAGTCAGCTAGAGAGAGAACATCTAGGCAACCGTCTGAGTGCAAACTGCGGTGAACTGTGAATCTTGGAAGTGCAGAGCACAAAACCAGAAGGAGGGCTACACTCGGAAGGGAAATATCTGAGGTATGGAAAGGTTCTATATATGAATAGAACAATATTGTAAAGACCCTTCGGGTCTAGAATAGCCTGCCTGTGTAAACCGCCTTGAATAAATCTGATGAGAAATCGGATGATGAGAAAGGTGGTATATAAATACAGAAAATAAATAAATAAAAAATAAAGCCCTAATCTTCCACACAGAAACAAGAGGGTCAGCTGCAGCTGTTGGGATATAATGGGGTTAGGCTCATTTGGGAACTGCCAGATTTGGCTCATCCATTTCTTAACATGGTAGCAACAACAACATCGTGGCTTTAAGGACGGAACCCAAATGGAATTCTAGCTTTGGGGAAAATTTCAGAAGCATGCTTGGGTGTCAGAAGACAATGTCCCTGAAGACATTGCTCAGGTCCTGTAGAAACCAGGTGCCAGGCCTAGATTTGGAGGAAATCCCCATTTATATACATTCATTGTACTGTACTCAATAATTATATATTTAGGTATGAATTTTGCATTCTTTCATGAGCACCAAGTTCTTTCTGAGGGGAAGAACAATTGCAAACCCCCCCCCCATTTCACAGATAAAAATGGGAGATATAGGTTGATTGTCTACTTTAACAGATCATGTTCCTGTGCCTTTAACAGTATGCTCTTTTAGCAACAAATTCATCTGAAAGTGATAATAACATGTTTAAAAAGGTAAAGGTGACCCCTGACAATTAAGTCCAGTCGTGTCCGACTCTAGGGTGTGGTGCTCATCCCCATTTCAAAGCCGAAGAGCCAGCATTGTCCGAAGACACCTCCATGGTCATGTGGCCGGCATGACTCTCCGTGCCGCAGCGCGTAGCATGCGGCTGGAACACGGAGCGCTGTTTACCTTCCCGCAAGCGGTACCTATTTATCTACTCGCATTAACATGCTTTGGAACTGCTAGGTTGGCAGGAGCTGGCCAAGCAACGAGAGTTCACCCCGTCGCGGATTCGAACTGCCCACCTTTCGATCGACAGCTCATGGTTCAGCGGTTTATCCCAATGCGCCAGCCACTGGCAATAACATGTTTACCTCCATGCAATTAAAAGAACAGAGCTGTCCTATGTACCAGTATTCTGTTTCCATGTTTTGTGATATGTTGATGCCTGCAGATTATGTTGCTTTTAATACACAAAGTCCAGGTTTCATTATCTTTCAATCAGTTGGTCCTATGGGTGCCCATATACCGGTATGATCTCTTCCCCATGAGCCAAAAAGCAGTTTCAGAGTGGGATTTTAATCAGAAAAATAGCCGAAGAAGAAAGGGTGAAACATTTTATCCCGATCTGATCCCTCCCTCTCAGCTGCTATTAACTTTTAAAAAGAAAAAGAAAATGCAGGAGATCTTGATCATCATGTTAAGTTTGGATATTAACTTCTGCTTGAAATTTGGGCTGTGCATTTTACGGTGTCTTAGTGTTCACGTGTGTGGACTTGCATCAATGCATGGGAACGAGACATACATATATGCCTAGAGATCATAATGAGAGGAGGAAGCTGAAACCAGCTCAAATTCCAATAAGCACACACACTGAGAGTATTTTAGAAGGCAATGCAGGGGTAGCAGTTGGTAACAGAAAATTGGGACTGTCCATGTGTGGTACATAGAAGCAATTGGAGCATATACCCTTTGTAATTGCTCTGTAAGGCAACCTAAACATTTTGGAGAGAATTTAATTTACAAAACAGGAGAGAGAGAGAAAGAGAGAGGAGAAAAGAAAAATGCCCTTGTTTCAAAAAACAGCTTGCAACAATGCCTTTGCTCATTGTTGTGATGTGTGTAGTTTATCAGTTACACTTCTGAAAGGTCTGAGAAAATTTGACTGGGGATTTTTTAGCAGCATTGTGCTAGCAGTTCATCATCCTCACCAACCTACAAAGAACATTGGCATCTGTTTGTCTGCAGAGAAACAAAAAACAACTGTGCAGAGGTGAGGTTGCAAATTCAATCACTCTGAATTGTTCTTAGCAGGACACTTTCAAGAGCAGGAAATTTGTTTGCTGAATAATGCGAGGCTAGTACAGCTTTTCTTCTAGAACATCCTGATAGAACTGGTCCTTCAATCTCCTCCTTGTGCCTTATTACATTACCTGCTGAGAAGAAGACAAAGGGATTGGAGAAGAGGGGGAAGGGAACTTAAAACTCACCCAATAGCCTTTGGTAGATCTTAAAGTGGTGGTACCAATATCAATCAGTGTTTCCCAAACTTCTGATAGCTGAAGTTTACCTTTTTTTCTGAAACTGGAGGAACACTTATACTTGAAAACACTTACTTTTAAAATGTGTAGGAATAAGAATTAGCTGCCTTCAGAAAAACTCTACCCTCTGTGTTTCTGCATGAGTCACTGATTTGGTAGTCCCTCCTCACTTGAAGGAAGCAGGCCCAGAACAGACGCACATGAAGAGATCAGCAGATAGTCTTCTATAAGGGTAGGTTTTCTGCTGTTTCTCCTCATCAAGATTAGCAGTTCAATCCAAGGTACGTATCCGGCAGGTGGGCCAGGGCCACCTGCTAGATCCTGAGTTCGCTCTGGGCCACTCTGCAGCGGCCCGGAGTTCTACTCGGGGAAAGGGGACGTTGGTCCCCTTCCCCCGGTGTAGAGCTGGGAGGCCGCAATGGAATGGGCCTCCTCGGATTTCCGCAAGCTAAATAGTTGGCGGACGTCAGAGGCCGTGTAACAGCCAAGCCAGCCCGGCAGGAGACAGGGATATGGTGGATACCCCCAGGCTGGCTCAGTTAATGGCCCACCTTCCTCGCCCCCTGGACCACCCATGTGGCCACCAGGGGATAACTTACCTTCCTCCGGTGGCCGCATGGATGTCCCGGCGGCAGAGTGAGGGTGGCCGGCGGCAGAGTGAGGGCGGCCGGCGGCAGAGTGAGGGCGGCCGGCCTTGTGTCGGCCTTGCCTTGCCTTGCGTTGGTCTTGCGTAAGTCGCCCTTACTTGTGAATCATCGCAAACGTGCTTTACGGCAGTTTGCAATGGCTTAGCCTTAGGGCAGCGGAGCACTCGCTCTGCCGCCCAAACTGTCCACAGGATTGCGCTCTAAATGATCCAATCTTACTCCATGGAGAAATGCAGCAGAATGACATGCACACATACATATTCGTGCCCCCGCAGAAGCTGGTTGGAAGGAAGCAAGCACTCAATGATAGGATGTTATAGTGAGCATTCTTTTCTATTTGTGGGTATTTTAGGCTCACAAATTCCTTATACTTCCATTGCACACAGTTTGGAAATTGCTGAGTTAGAGCCACATGGATAGTGAATCCAACTTTGTGTTATGGACTTTCCTCATGGAGCAGAGTCACACCTTCCTACCAAGAGGTGGTTTGCTGCATTTCCTCAAGAAAGTTGTAGGAAATCACAGCCACTCCCAAATGTCCAAAATCTGCAGGCAGTACTTGACATTATTTGTCACTTTTCATGGAATAAGCAGTTTGGTCAAGCAAAGGAATTGATTTTTTCCCCTCTATCCTTTGCCTAAAAGAAGATGTCCACTTGGAGCCATGGTGACATATCTCTCCTCCCCCTTCTCATTCATACCCGAGCAGGAAGCAGACACAGCTGCCACCTTCGCTATCTCTTCCTCCTCCCCAGAGACTGGCGGGAGAAGACGTGGTAGAAATTTAAAAGATATTGTGCTCTCATTTTGAACTGCTGCCTGGGATGGATTAGAGAGCACTGCACTGGCAAATGCAATTCTGTCATTTTGTAATTTGATTTTTTTTTCAGCCTTAACAAGCTTCTTTTTAAAGGATTTCTTGTGTTCTCAGGTATTCAAATTTTTGAAGAACCCCCCCTGCAAAAATGAGTTATTCAATCCCTTCTAAAGCACACTTGCTACTCCTTGTGTCATTGTAATGTGTATACTACACATGCCTATACTACAGATCTGTATACTGATCTGGGTCTCCCCTATGGGGGGAAAAGCATGATATAAATCCAATAAATATTATTATTATTATTTTTAATAATAATAATAATAATATACTATATGATCTGAACACTCCAGGTGTATACTACATTTCTCCATGTGTATACTACAGTTCTGAACACTCGAAGTCGCTACTCACCTGTTAGTATTCCAATGGCAAGTTCATATCATTACAGTGCAAAGTGCCAACATAACCTCTTGTCTCTGATGTTCATTTGCAGATGGATCACAAGATTGGAATGCTCTTGACGGAAAGAAGAACACAGAACCAGTGATGCCTAGTCTGTAACAGTAATTTATCTACATGGGGGGATATGCATAATGCAGTATATGCAGTCAAACTTTGGATAGGTGACACTTGATCGGAATTAGACCCAGGCTCGCTTGCAAATGTCCCTTGAGGCCGGCTGCTGCCTTCTGATGAATTGCCTTGGGGACCTCTTTGACAGGTGGCAGCAAGCAAGAACAGCTCAAAATCTGGAGTGTGGCAGAGGCATCAGCCATCAAGTGTTGGAGGCCTGAGCCTCAGCCTGTCATATAACCAGTGGCTAAGATAGCTGAGAGAGTTACGGAATTTCCCATGAGGCACTGGGAGCACTGTGTTCTAAAGGACCTTTCACAGTAGCAATGCAACATGTCTCTCACGAATGGCTTAATGGCCAAACACTGGAACGCAGTTCTGGAAGATTAAGTGGGACCAAAATAAGCAAGCTGGCTGCTGTGCTCCAGCCAACTCATGCCATAGTTTATTTTACTTTATAGATATATAATCCACTATCCTAATGATGAGGAAACCCAGCACAGCTCAAATTAATTATAATAGCAATGGTTATGGTTATCATTATTAATATTAAAAGCATGCAGTGGTTGTATGCTGGAAACATGCTTTACGGCACATTTGTGACACCCTAGGCTGGCACTGAGGCCGCAGCGCTGGTAAAGATTAGGATTGTGCCTTCTGTCTCATACCACTTTTCCAGCCTACCCATTCATAGGCTTACCAGATCTCCAACTGGGACAGAGTGCTAGACCTTTAGGAGAAGCAATGTGGGCAGGTGTAGCTTGTTAGAGCACAGTCCTAGGCATGTCTACTCAGAAGCAAGCCCCATTGCGTTCAGCTGGAGATCTCCTGGTTGGAGATCTGGTAAGCCTAGTTAAAGCTGATGTGGTGCGCTACCATTGAGCTATGCCCCCTCTGTTTTTTTTTTGTTTTTTTTAAATACCAGCCACAGTAATTCCTACAAATGACGGCTGATTTGTACATCACCCAAGTGTCTTCTCACTCAATGACTCAGTTAAATGTGCAAATTGATTCAGCTGAAAAGTGTTGTGTTTGGGGTGATGCGGAGGTGACGTGAGAGCTCTGACAGTGGCATGTGAGCTGTGATGGCTGTTTCATATAGACAAGACATCCTGCGATGTTGCAGTCCTCGAACAGCAAACATGCATGATGTGTGGATGAAAAAACTGCTACACTTCAGCTGCATGTCTTTTACTTACACAACAGGCCATGTCTAAAAAAGCCACCCAAGTGCAAATCCCTAGCAGACAAAGAAATTGCTATTCTGTGCAGGTGTTAATTATCTACCACACTTGGCTAATGAAGAGATGGTATTTATGGCATGTGTATTTTAAAGGTGTCAGCACATATATTTGTCAAGTGCTGCATGCTTACAAACTTCGCATTGGTACATTTATTGATTGTCTCTATGGGGAAGGAAAGCAAATGTTACCTTATCATTGCAATTAATCCTCAAATGTCTCGGGAGGAGGGAATTGAGAGAAGGTGATACAGTGTGATTCTAGGTCTCTGCCTAACAATAAGCAAGCAACATTTTTGTTGCTGTTTAAAAAAAAAATCTCATAGATGAAACATGACTCATATCGCCTGGAGTTGTGCAAGTTGGGAAATGTGATTAAAAACATAAAAGCAAAAGGGGAAAGATAAGAGCAAAAGAAGCTCACAGTTTACAGTGATTGTGGTACGGAAAAATTAACCGGAGATACTGCACTTCAGAAGAGCTGCCATACGCTCTTGAGATTCTGAAGACTTCAAAAGGAATCGAGACCCTGCCTAATGTGGACTCCACTGCAAGCTGAAGCCAATCAATATGTTGTATTGAATTCACGCTAGGATTGGCAATTGCTTAAAGATGCTTAGCTAATTCATCACCTGCCTTTTGACCAATTAATTGGTTCATGAGGTAAATTTAAATACATTTGAATCTTGTCCAACATGGGTGCCTTTTTGAGATGTTGAAGGAACTTAACTTTCCAAATAAAGAACAAATACAGAACAGCTACATTTTTTTTCTGTTATGCACAAGAATAGCCTCAAAAGCTTAAAAACAGGGCCATTCCTTCACAAACCCACCAACTGAAATTGGTCCCACCAATTAATCACCTAAAGCTTTACCTGATTAATCTACTGGTTTGAATGACAGATTCATGCAATCCTATCAAGTCGGTGGCCATTTGACATCAGTGTTACTAGGGCGGCACCTGGCCCATATGGCGCCTTTGTGCACAGTAGAAAAAGGTGCCCCTTCCTCCCCACCAGAAGTGTCCTTCCACCAGCATTCCTCCTCCTTCGTATGGGAATGGCGCCCCCTTAGATGTGGTGCCCTTGTGCAGTGCACAACCTGCGCAAACGTATGGGGTGGCACTGAGCGTAACTGAGACCAAATAGAAACGATATGAACATCAAGCAATTATTTTAACATGGGTCTGAGCCACGGGAGAGTTGAGGTGGATTCCTGAAGTGGAACAGGGAAGAAATCTCCCACAATAGTGGAGCTAAGCAACCCTCAGTACCGTGTGGATTATTTACACATCAAGAGGTGAATGTATCATTTAGAGTTAGAACAAGTCTTAGTGAGAGCCCTATACACTCCCAGGGCAAAGCGTGAGGAAAAAACCCACAGCTGTATGAACTACAGACAACGTAGCAACCCTTCCAGCTTCTTTGTTAGAATCTATGGCAAAACTATTCTACTCCCTCCTCCTGCTGTGGAATCATGGAGCACACTTTCAGTCTAGCTGTAGATTTCAAGGATCTTCTCTTTTCATGACATACCTAACTTTCTATCCAGAACTGAAACCTAGGATCATCAGGGCTCTTTAACCACCTCCTCCCCATAAACAGCTGTTTCCCACAGCTGCTTATTCCTATTTGCTTTGCCTTGGGTCATACATGGAAATGAGCAGCTGAGATGCCTTAATGCAGTGGTTCCCAAACTGAGCATTGTGATGCTTGAGGACGTTGCGACACACAGGGGCGTCATGGGATGCCTCTGGCAGCCTCTTCTTCCTGGCTCTTCTGGGTGTCGCCACCTTGGATCACATCAAATCTTGTGTGATCCGAGGTGGTGGCACCCGGGAGAGCCGGGAAGAAGAGGCTGCCAGCATTCAAACAGGTGCCATGGAAGAAGGGTGCCATGACCCCAGTAAGTTTGGGAACCACTGCCTTAAGAAAATATCATGCATTCAGTGGACATAGTCTGATCCTGATAACAACATCCTGCAGCTTCTCCCACATGCCCTGACATCTGCACGTGTCAGTAGCACAGGAAGGAGTTACAGTACATAGCAGTGACTATACCAGCAGGGTAATTGGCTTAGTTCAGTTCTTATCCTGATGTGCTTTTTTGCATTCAAATATATGCCACACATACACATGTAATCTGAAGTAGTACAGTCCAGAATTCCACCACATTGCACATAATGCATAGAACCAACCCAAGGCTTAATTTTTGGCCTTAGCCAATGCATTTCCCCATGCAGGTTTTCATGCAGCGCAGCATTTCATTTTAAGCACATATTTTTTAATCCATAAGCATGCCAGTGTGGCTTCTCTCTGGGCCATAGATCACTGTCATGCTAACATTGCACATGATGGGGGCCAGTGCACAGGTAATTTAAAGGAACTACTGAACCACTTAGAACCCTGCATAGATAGCAGCATGCCAACCTGGGAGTAAAACCTACTGAACACAATGAGACTTTCTTCTGAGGTGATATGTTTAGGATTGCACTGTGAATGGTTATCCTGCATCTGATATAAATCAGCTTTTACTGGGATAGGAGACTGAAAGAAAGAAAAAACAATTAGCATTAAAGAGGCAAAGCTGTGAACAAAGATGCAAAGATGAGAAGAAGTTATGTCATCACAAGAATGTACTCCTGTAGTCTCACCAATTAACCTGTTCTACCAAAACCACATCAAGGCGCCATAAGTTATGCTAAACGTTTAGAATGTTGCAACATAGAATGGAGCTAATATAAAGAGACTCGGAGTGCTTTTGTATACTGGTTAAAAGGCCTCCGTGCCTAAGATCTAGATCAAACACAGGTATTTTTTCTTGAGGGAAAATGAGAATAACAAATATATAAAAGAGAGCAACGTGCTGGGATTTAGTAAATAGTAGGCATCTTTTTTGTTTATTTACCATGCTCTGTTTTGTTTTCCAGCCAAACATTCCAGCTACTTGTTCCCCAGAAAACCCTTCGAATAAATTACTGTGAGAGTTTCTAAGGGTTGGCTGGGGGACTCAGAGGTTATAAAGGCAACAGAGAAACAAGAAGGGAAGGGATAGCAACATCTACTTGACGTTTCAGTTACAAAGAGCCTTAACATTAATTAAATCCCTTGCTTCTTTCGGCTAAAGCTCTCTCAGGACATTGTTTAGAGAACTGTTGCCATTCTGGTTCCATAAAAGGAGCCCCATAAAGTACTTTAATATGGTCCCTTTAATGGGGACCAGCATCTGTGTGCTGAAACTGAATCTTGAGCTCACCAAAACTCTTGAGCTCACCAAAACTCTTGGGAAAGATGACAGCAATACTAATTAAGGTAGCTGACTGAAAGGTTTTAGTTAGTATATCTTACTCTTCTCCTGAGACATGTGTGTTGCATGGTGGTGATAACAGAGGTAGTGTTTCTGATGGAAATGATTCACATTTGTAAAAGCAATGCTGGATCAAACACCCTGAATGAATGGTGTGGATGATGGGCTGGGTATGAGGATCTCGCCCTATAATCAGAGAGCAGTATCAACTTGAAGAGTTTTGATTATATTTGGGGAGAAGGGAATGATGATGCTAGGCCCCACTCACCTGAAATCGCTTTTACATTGCCCCTCCCCCTGCGCTGGCCGGGTAGAGGTGGGAATTTCCCCGTACCTGATTGGCTGGTAGTTGTTGGGTGGCACGCTGAGGTAGCAAGGCATTTGCCTGGCTCTTCAGTTGCATTCGGGTTTTCAAACCCCTCCCTTTGTTCAGTCTGAGATTATAGCTGGTTGCCCATTTGGGAGCTGGGTAGGAACCTTTTTACTATTGGCCTTTGGTAGGTGTTTTTTTTTCTGCCTACCCTAGACTGGCTAGGATTTGAGATGGCCCTTTCGTTCCCCCCCCAATCCTTCCTTTTGTGTTCTTTCCTCAGGTTGCTTTTGGCAGGTGGTGTGCGGGCCGGGTAGACAGGTATTCCAACTTTGGTGTACATCCTGAGGTTAGCAAGGTCAGGGGTGAGCCACGACCGCTGATGAGATATTGTCCGGATCGGTGAGGCTGGCTGGCAAGTCCCTTGGCTGGATTTGGCAAGGACCACCACAAGGCTTGGCCATAGGAGGGATTCTGCGCTGTCCAGGTGCCTCAATCGTTTGGGGTTGGCCGTGATAGACTCCCTCAGTCTATGACCGAGGGTAGCTTTGATTCAGGTTGTGATGCCTGTTTATGATCTGGGAGAGGTGGCCGGTTACTACCATTTCCCCCTCCATAGTTGCCCATGCTTGTGTGTGTGTGTGGGGGGGGTTTTGGAGTTCAGCTTCCCTTACCTTGAGGAGACCTCCATGACCCCCTACTGCAGGATGCAACACATGCTCCATTGGCATGGCTACATTGGTGCTGGAAATTTGGATAGGATTGGGACCTGAGACTTCTACTCATGATGAATAAACTTAAACATGTCCATTTCTGAATGCTAATGTTTTATTCTGTATCAATACGTCTCCGTTATTGTATCTGAATTTCCTGTTGCTTAAAACTATCCCAGTGTTTTATACACTTGCAGGCAATTCTTTCCCTCAGATTGGATTTGCTGAAATGAATTTTGACAGGTTTTGTGAGATAAGTTGGCTGAATATAGAGAGGGCAGTGGTAGGATGAAATACAAAGTAAAGAACACTGAAATGCAGTTCCTATACAGATTATAGACACTGGAAATCCATACAAGGAATAATTAGCTGTGCACTTGGTCATTCTGAATGCCTGTCCTGTTTTTTTTTTAATAGTAGTAGTAGTAGTGGTGGTGGTGGTGGTAGTAGTAGTAGTAGTAGTAGTAGTAGTAGTAGTAGTAGTAGTAGTAGTAGTAGTAGTAGTAGTAGTAGTTTTGTGTGCTTTATCTGCAAAAAATAATAAAAAGCAATAAAATGAACTTATTTGTTTATATTGCTAGTTTTTATGTTCCACCAAAAATTCTGGGTTGAAGTCTAGAATTCAGAGGGTTTTGGAATGGCCAATGACTCATCTCAGAGTCAGGAATGAGCTGACACCAACTGTTCACCAGATACCTTAGTAGATATGCAGCGAAGCTGAGCAAAGTCGACTTATGGGAACAGGCCCAAACTCTCAAGCAATTCCAGTAATTCATTGTCCTGGCTGAAACATAACTTTGCCTTCAACAGAACCACAATGTCTGGCACAAATTTTTCTTGCAGTAGCATTCAGCATCAGCCTGTTTTATTTTTTCAGCTGCAGCTGAGATTTCTGAGATTTCTTTATCTCAGAAATCCCCCCTGACCCCAGAGGCGTGAGGAAGGTGGAGCGCATGGCGCACCGGGGCGCGCGCAACTGTCTCGGCCGCCATGTAGCTGGAATGAGCGGGGTGCGGCGAAGCCGCGTGCCGCTCGTTCCAGCTACACGGTGGGCGAGCCGCCAATGTTGTCCTCCGTCTACAGGTCCTCCGCTCCGCCCTCCCTGTAGACGGAAGGAATGGAAGATGACAAGGGCGGGTTTCTTGCGCCCTGCTGTAGCCCTGCTGTAATGAATGCACGTGCCGAGCGCACGCTGACATCACGTGCCCCCCGAGAATCGCCAATGAGGGCAGCTTTCATGCGCACGCGCACGAAGCCGTCCTTCTGTTAGAGCTCGGCAGCCTGGAGGAGGCCGCAGCCGGAAGGAGCCGGCCGAGGAGAAGGGAGCAAGTCGGCGGCCGGGAAAGAGATGGGCTCCGCAGGACAGGAGGCTCGTCGGGGTGTGGCGGCCTTTGCAGCTCGCCGGAGAGGTTGAGGTTGGGGCCTCGCCGCCTCGAAGCTGGCGGAACTATTCGGAGGAGGGAGATCGGAGGAGGAAGCTACTACTAATGGCCGCACCAAGGTGAATTTCAAAAAAGGGGTGGAGCGTGCGTGTCACGTGACATGCGTGATGGTGTCATGCTACTTTGGGGGGGGGCGCCCGGACAACGACTCGTGCACATGACACCGAAATGACTCGTGAACCGGGCGCCGAAATGACTCGTTCCGCCTCTGACCCCTGGCACACATTTAAAATCAGGGCAGAAATTCTTCTTCTTCTTCCCCCTTCTTATCCTCAGGCTCTACATCCACGGATTTCACCATCTGTGGATGAGCAAGAGGGACCCCTGGAGGCTGCTTCTGGATCGCACCGGGCCTGCAACCCACTCCATTGGCCTCCGCATAAGAAGGTGTTTTTGAGAGTCATGATTGCAAAGCTGACTTTGGAAAGGGAGGATAGAAAAGATCTGGGATTGAGAAGGTTTTGTCAAGAGGCTTGATGTTTGGTATGTTTGGTATTATTGCATAGGGCTTCTGTACACTGGCGATGGCGTTGCTAGCGGTGGGGCGGAACAGTAAGTCTTGCACAGCAGTAACTGCTCTGTCTCCTGCATGTTGCCTTAGCCGCTCAACTGGTTCCGACAGCGAGTGGGCGGGGCCACCATGGAGCAGAGCGGTTACCGCTGTGCAAGACTTACCATTCCGCCCCTCCTCTAGCAACGCCAGTGCTTCCGTATCTTCTGTCTGCTGGAGTCTAGCCAGTCAGTGACTGGTTTGGTGGCTGCTCGATGTTATTGCCCTCCCCCCCATTGAATGCTGAGATCTCTTAGGGGAGGTGATGGGGTTTATGACACTACTATTGCCATTACATTCAATGATATACAGGAATTAAGATTTACAAATAACATTAGTACAAAAAACATTACTAAGGATTCTGTATGGTCTGGTATGGGAGGAGGTCCATGGGGGTGACACCATGAGATCTTGCCTGGGGTGCATCAAACTCTAGTGACACCTCTGTAAGAGAAACACTGCTTGAAAAAGTGCCTCTTTGCCTAGTTAGCTGGATATGTTATAACGTGGGTCTGGTTTTATAATTTTTTTTTTAAAAAGGAGCAAGAAAGCTATTCCTGGGGGAATAGGTAAGGCCTTGATCAGGCCTAAAGTAAGCTATCTGAATCCCAGCCACAGATGATGCAAGCTGGAATTTGTTTTTACTCTAGTTTTTTTTTTTTAAGAAAACTTTAAATATTAGACAAAATGGCATATAAGGCTTGAATAAAATTAATCTTTAAGTTCAGAAAGGTGGATGACACAATGTAATTACTGGCTGATTAACCTGACATCAGTAAAGGGAGAAAAAAAAGACCCTAATACCATACTCAATCAATGACATTTTATAACCTAGAAATATAATTAGATGCCATTCAATATGATTTTATCAAATACAGGTCTTGTCAAACAAACCTGATTTTTCCTTTTGTTGAAAGTATAATCAGTTACGATTATGAAGACCCTTAGGTTGACTACCTTGACTTCTGCAGCTTTCTTCCTTAAATCCTACATCCTAGACATTGATAGGCATTTAATTTCCATCATTAGTACTTACCAATATTGCCTTAGACAAGAAGCCTTTTTTAGCCCTTCAATCTAACTCTGGGCACAGAAGGTGGAATCACTCTATTGAAGCCAGACCTCCATACAGGCCTGCTCTAAGATGAAGCAGCGCTTGAAGCAGCACCCAACGTTTCTGCCCCTTTTTTGTGTGCATGCATCAGTTCATGCATGCCCCAACCCTACCTTTGCCACCACCTTGTCCATCATATTTTGAAGAAGAGTCCAAAAAAGGCAAGGAGGTGGAGACAGAGCGATCCCAGAGCACCCCATTCACCTTACCATGCTCTTCCATCGCTGCCTACTACTACTACTACATCTATTTCTCCACCTTCTTCAGAACAGATTGGGTAGGGCATGCTGAGATCAGAAGAGAGTGGCAAGACTGGGTTTCCAGCATGCTCTGCTATTTTGAGTTATTTTAAACAGGTGGAGGAAAGAGGTTGTCTCCGGACAGGGTTGGCCCATCCATGAAGCCAACTGAAGCAGTTGCCTCCGGCAGCAGACTGGCAGGGGGCACCCACTTCCATCCAGCCACTTGCCTCCACTGACTCCCTGGATAGGAAAAGGAAGAGGGGAGGCAACATGTAAGTGTGTAGGAGAGTAGAGAGGTGGCCTAGAGTGTCAGAGGAATAGAGTAGAATCACCAGGTAAGGGGGTCAGCATTTAGCATGCCGCCTTAGGCGCTAAGAAGTCTTGGGCCGACCCTGAGTTCAGGGAAGTTGAAGCTAGAGGTAAGCGAAAGGAGCAGGAGGCTGCTCGGCTTGACTCTGCCCCCTCCCTCCAGCTACCCAGGGGTGCACAAATGCAATCTTTGTTTAATCTTTGGGGGGAAGGCAGCGGTGGTGGCGGGGAGCAGCATGTTGCATGGCTGGCTCAGGCAGCACGGAAGCACCAGCCAACTCTTCATGGTACAAAGCGACCACAGCACAAAGTGACAAATTGCAGTTGCCACGTCCAGAGCACATGCTTTAAATCACTCATCCTGCCGCAGCCAATATGCACAGTGGCAATTCCTTAAGGTCAAATAAGGAGACATTTACACTTATACAGCCTACATGGCCCATTACAAGTATTATCAAAAGTCACCAAGGTTCATTTTGCTGGCTGTTTTTTTGTTGTCTGTTGTTTGTGCAGGTGAAATAGACTGTCTCATGCCACAAAACAACTTGCCTTGTTACGGTGAATGCTTGCAACCACCCGATTCTCAGAACTTAAAACGTAGTTAATAGAGACGGATAAGCACACGCTCGCAAAAGCTGTTCCTTTTTTAGACCACTTCTCACAATTCCTTTGATCTTGCTTGTAATTAACAACTCCCCTTCCTGTCCCTTCCCCCCACCAATCATGAGAAAGTTGCCTGGAGAAACACATTTATATAAATATCTCCAACACTTGTATATTCAATATTTCCCTAGAGGACCAGTGGTCTCATCCCCCCCCCCCCGAAATCATAACATTTGCAATAGGGGTTCTGTTGTGCATGTTGTCACTGTAAAATTCAATGATTCATTGTACAGTGACTCACAGACTGATTGATTGATTGATTGATTGATTGATTATTCCTATCCCACCCTTCCTCAAAGGAGCTTCGGGCTTTGGTCTAAATGGTGAGAACCTTACCAACCAGCTACTGGTTGGCCCATCATCATCAGACAAGCTGTGTGGAGCATGACTGGGATACACAGAGGGTCCTCTGGGTCCAGGCAAGTGAGGTCCATATGGGGAGAGAAAAAGCCCCTGTTCTGACCCCACAGAGAGAGAGAGAGAGAGAGAGAGAGAGAGAGAGAGAGAGAGAGAGAGAGAGATCCATGATTCCTTGGAAGGTCATAAAATTATGTTTCCCACCTGGGAGTTGTTTACTGGTACAGCAGCTATCTTGGTTGCATCCACCCTGTCAGCTTCCCTCCCAGTCTTCCAGGGGTTGGAGACATGGCCTACAGTTACTGCCACCCCACGTAACCTCTCACTTGGAAGTATATTTCCAAAGCACCTATCTATGTCTAGCAGGCAGAAGCAAATCCCCAGTGGCACAGCACCTCGCAGAAACACTAAAGTTTTAAGCAGTGTTCCATATAGATATTTGGAATAATACAGGAGATTCTACCATCCTTATAATGGGCTGCAGGGATTCTTGCAAAATATGTATAGGTTTGGTGGCGCAGTGGGTTAAACCGCTGAACCATGAGCTGTCGATCGAAAGGTCGGCAGTTTGAATCCGCGACAGGGTGAGCTCTCGTTGCTTGGCCAGCTCCTGCCAACCTAGCAGTTCCAAAGCATGTTAATGTGAATAGATAAATAGGTACCGCTTGCGGGAAGGTAAACAGTGCTCCGTGTTCCAGCTGTATGCTACGCGCTGTGGCAAGGAGTGTCATGCCGGCCACATGACCACGGAGGTATCTTCAGACAACGCTGGCTCTTTGACTTTGAAATGGGGATGAGCACCACACCCTAGAGTCGGACACGACTGGATTTAATTGTCAGGGGTCACCTTTACCTTTTTATTCTATTTTTCACATCCTTGACAGATCTCTTTCATTCTACCATGGCTCCCTTCCTGGCCTTGTTCAGACTTCAAAGTCTCTTGGCAACACACAGAAAGTGCTGTCTCATTGTGGTGGCTATAGACCAGTGATTGCAGTTAGAGATCGTTGAACACCTTCCAAGTGCCACCTTATGCAGCTATCACTTTGGCCAGTACTAGGGTTACCATATTTTTGGTGACCCAATCTGGGACACACACACATCTGATTTTTTGAATCAAATACGAATACCTCTGGAATTATTTATTTATCCCCTTCCCGTTCTTTCACCCCATTACTGTGGCTGCCGCTTTCGTCCAGCCGCCGCCGCTGCTCCTTGCGAAATCTGGTGGTGGTGCCGCCGCTGCCATTTTTCCTTCCAAGGCTCCCAAGCCTCGCGTACAAGCGGCCTGGAAGCCCTTGAACAAAGGACTTCCAGGCCACTTGTGTGCGAGGCTCGCGAGGCTCGCACATGCGCACAACATTAGTCATTTGATGGGATGACCAGCAGCAGCAGCATGGGAGAGAATGATTGTGTGCTTGCTGAGCATGAGCTTGGCTGTTTTGTCACCAGCATGCTCCTTCTCCCCAGGCAGCCTTCAGCAGTTAAGTTTCCTCCTCCCCCACAACAGCAGCTAGGTAGGCACAAGCTCCCCTTCACAGAGCAAGCACATCCTTGTTCCCTCCTGGCTCTGTGTGCACGCGCACACACGTGCATGCTCGCACACATTTGCTGCTTTTCTTCCTTCATTACCTTCCTTTGTTCCTCTCCTCCCCTTCTCCTCTCAGAGATTCTAAAAGTGTCTGTTTTGTTTTTGAGAACAATATACCTTCAACCAAGTATGTGCTTGTTGGGTGCTTATTTGCCTGCTCCTTGTCCCCTTCCGCGGGCCCCAATGGATGCATGCTAGCTCTGACAACGGTCTGGGGAGAAAGTGTAAGACTGGCCCAGGCTGTGATGGGGCTCGGGATATTGGCGCAACCCAGCACTGATATCCCTGACCCCTGTCAGCCCGGGCCAACCAATGGCCCCCTCCCTTGCCGCCCCTGCCCGCCCTCCCCCGCCCCTACGCCAACCAGCATGGGACTCACCTGTGGCGGTCGGTGCGGACTCAATCCAGTGGCTGAATAAGTGGCACCAGCCTCTGCACCTGCGCCGTTTACTCATGAAGAGCCACAAACATGATTTACAGCACATTTGTGACTCCTTGTTCTAAGCTGGATTAGGCTGCTTGTCTTCTAAAGGGGAGGGGGAGGAACAGTTACTAGTTCTTGTGTGTGTGTGTGTGTGTGTGTGTGTGTGTGTGTGTGTGTTCTAAACACACAAGAATTAAGTGCAATCCTATGCATGTTTACTGAGAAGTAAATCTCACTGAATTCAATGGGATTCAAAACTCCCAGGTGTGTTTAGGATTGCAGCCTTAATAACCAGAGGTTTTGCTTTTTCTTCCAGTTCAGAATCACCAGGACACATTTTTCAAATTGTTGGTTGTAGAAAAGCGCTATGTATAGGCTTACCAGCTCTCCAACCGGGATAGAGTGCTAAACTTTTAGGAGAAGGAATGTGGGCAGGTGCAGCTTGTTAAGTCCTAGAGCATGTTAAGTCCTAGGCATGTCTACTCAGAAGCAAGCCCCATTGTGTTCAGTGGGGCTTTCTTCTGAGTAGATATGCCTAGGATTGTGCTCTAAGGTTTAACAAGCTACATCTGCCCACATTCCTTCTCCTAAAGGTCCCAGTTGGAGATGTGGTAAGCCTAACTATGTATAGGCTTAACATAGTCTAGGAATCGAGGCATGCTTTGGCCTAGAGAGGACCCGAGCTGCTCCCAAGAGTGCACCACGGCTGCCCAATGCGGTTGCCAGCGGCGGAACGTCGGTGGAGCGCGTGGAGCAGGAGCTCCACGCACTCGGGGCGAGAGGGCACGATCGGGGGAACTCACCGAGGCGTCAGATCGGCCCTTCCGCCCTCCCTGGAGCCCGTTAGGCTCCGAAATGAGCAGTAAACAGGTGGGTGGGCGCGTCGACATCACGCGCGCAGGCCC
The DNA here is from genome assembly GCA_026170595.1 of Plestiodon gilberti rubricaudatus. Lineage (NCBI taxonomy): Eukaryota > Metazoa > Chordata > Lepidosauria > Squamata > Scincidae > Plestiodon > Plestiodon gilberti. The sequence continues at coordinate 81,398,736 of JANXHW010000004.1, read as the reverse complement.
CGCCCCCACACGCCTAGCGCCAGGCGTGCACCCGTCATCTCTGGCGGTTCCCTTGTTGACCGGAAGCTGCAGAAGCCGCGGCCCGCATTGGGCAACCACGGTGCACTCTTGGGAGCGGCTCTCTCTAGTCCGAAGCATGCCTCAATTCCGGGACTATGGTAAGCCTAACTATGTACTGTAGTTAAGGACAAAACTAGAAGTTGGAGCAACACTGCATGACCCCTGTGCAACTGTAGGTGTGGTTTTGGTGACAGCCTTTGTTTGTTTTTAAGGAGCTATTGCTGAAGAAAGACTGAATTCATTTCTTTTTCAAACTCTCAGAAATTATGTGTCCTTCACCCATAATAAATAGATTTTTTTAAAAAAAATCCAATATAATCCAGTGTATTTATTTCTTGAAGTGTGTGTGTGTGTGTGTGTGAGAGAGAGAGAGAGAGAGAGAGAGAGAGAGAGACTATTTTCATGTTAATATTCACATTTATATGACAATTATCAATACTGCAAGTAAAATAGTCAAAGTGTAAAGGAGCACACAGGAGAACTGGCTGACTTTTTCTTTTGTTGGAAGATAATGCTAGGTACTACTAAATGCAGGAAGGAAGCACATCTTCTCTTCAAAGTTATTAAGCAACCAAAGAAATAAAAATAAAACTCTGACAGCTATCTCGGCTAAATAATATATCTATCCTGGCAAAAGGTATTATGTTAAACTTCCTGCATTTTGAATCTCTGCACATCAGGAATAAGGCTAGGCATGTAGTACTTCCATGTCATAATGTGCAGGAGAAGCATGGCATCTTCTAGCATGTGTGCCAAACATTTATGTTCCATGGCCTAATTAACAGTGGTGGTCAACCTTTCAACATGGATGCTCCTGGCCCTTTAATGGTTGTATAGGTGAGGGCATTTCAGCAGGTGCAGCTGCTTTAGCAGCACCATTACCAATTGCAGCTGCCCAGATTCTGTCTCCTACACAACTCTTAAGAACGCAGAGGCCCTCATGGTGGAAGGTTGGCCACCCCTCGTCTAATACATGAGTTCTCACAGGCCCATTTACAGGAGTCTTCCTCTGTGTTTGTGTTGTATAAACCCAGTTTCAAGTCTTTGGCATTTGCAGGAATGGCAACATACTGGATTATTTTCAAAGAACCACTTGCTTCTACACAGGACTCTGAAACTTACAAAATACCATTTTTACAACCATAATTCTTCCGCTTTCAGTTAAGACAAAATCATGGATGTAGAAGAAGCACCCAAGAATATTGTAAGTCTAATGGCCCAATCTTTTCCTCTCTCTCTACCAATGAGCCACACCGAAAATGGACATGCTGTCGCCCGCCGGGGGGTGGGTGGGTGGGGTGGATCAGGAGGCTTTGAAGAGGAAAGGGGAATCGTTTCCCCTTATCCCTCCGTAAGCCTCCTACTCTGCAATAGGTCTCCTTGGACCTGTGCCAGCTCTGTAGCTCAGCAGAACTGCCATTGTTACAACGCACTCCAGCCGGCAGCCCAATCCTGCATAGGATTGGGCTGTAAATGACAATTGAGAATATTATTCCTGAATTTTGTTCTATTTGTTCATCAGTTGTTGCCTATTAGTATTAATGACTATTAATGATTAATGACTCTTCTAATGACTAAGTCTTAGATCTATCAGTAAAAAAAAAAAAGACTTGTTGGCAATGTGTCTTTGTATTGTACATCTAAACACAAAGTCCTAGGATATCCTTCTAGTTTTAAACAAACGCACAAGCATTTTTAAAAATTCTATTTTCTTTAAGAATAGTGGGCTTTTGTGGCATTAGTTTTGTGTAATTGTGGGATGGGGGAGGTGCTGTCTCATCCTTTGCTTCACTCAGCAGAGTGTCTTGGGCTGGCCCTGGGTGTAGAGCTGTTTTTAGGTGCCTGTCTGAGATTCGTGACATCTTACACTGACCTTGTGTTGATGATACCGGTACATTACAAATGCTGGCTCTGACCTTTAAAGTCAGATGGTGAGCCAGGATGGTGTAGTGGTTTGGGAGTCGGACTTATACCTGGAAGATCCAGGTTCAAATCCCTGCTCAGCCACGAAGCTTCCTGGGTGACCTTGGGCCAGTCACTATCTCTCAGCCCCACCTACCTCACAGGGTTGTTGTGAGGACAAAAGGAGGGGAGGAAATATGTACACCACTCTGAGCTCCTTGGAGGAAGGGCGGTATAAAAATGTGAAAAATAAATAAATAAATAAATAATGTCCCAAACGGTTTGGGACCAGGTTATTATATTAGAACCCTGAAGTCGGCTTTAGAGACCCTGCTCTCACACCCACCTCTAGGAGAAATCTGTTCACTGGGTATCCAAAATAGGGCCTTCTTGATGGTGGCACCACAATGCCGGAATGCCCTTCCCACTGAAACTGGCTCCCTCCTTTTCCATCTACAGATTGAGATTGAAAATGTTTCTCTTTTTTGTAAGACTTTTTACATTGTTTTTATCAGCAAAATTATGCTTTGATCTGGTTTTTGCTTGCTGCTTTTATCGTTTGGTTTTTAGTACAGCTTTATGATTTGATTTTAAAGCATGTTTTTAATATTGTTAGCTGCCTTAGGTTGTAATTTACAGGAAAGGTGAGATATAATATAAATCCCTGAAGGGGAAAAAAAAAAAGAACACCAGGCTGGATGTATTCTGTGGTTCTCCACAGCATAGGAACAAAATTCATCAGCCTTCTGAGATGCTAGCTTTCATTAAAACAACATGTTTTTAGTTCTTATAGTGCAAAAGACCATAAAAGGCACACCTCCCACCCAGCTTCTGACTAGGTGTCAGTGACACTTGCGTAACCATTGTCTACACAGCACTCATAATTGCAATTGCAATGGAAGAGCTAGCTGGCAAAAAGCCCAGGGAAGGGGCTGTAACTCAATGCTGAAGTATCTGCTTTTCACACAGGAGGTCCCAGGCTAAAGACCCCGGCATCTCCAGGTGGGGCTGGGAAAGACCCCTCCCTGAAACCTGAGCGAGATACTGCCTGTCAGTGTTGACAATATGTAACTAGCTGGACTAATAGTCTGACTCAGTTTCAGGCAGTTTCCAATGTTCCTACCATTAAACTATCATTGTTTCAATGCTAGGAAAACAAGTACATTTACACAATAGTTTTATACCAGTTTAAAAGTTTGGTTTCCTTCATGGGTTTCTGGGAACAACACAGTTTGACGAGAGTGTGGAGAATTTTGTGAGCAGTCTTAGTAGTGGTGGCCCACCCAGACCCACCACTTGGTGGCCTATCCAGGTGGCCCATCACCTGACACCTAGGTGCCCCCCAGCCCCCACCACCTGACCCTCACCACCACATTGCTTTCCTGAAAAACTCAGAAAGGAAGAAAGTTATTGTCACTTACCTTGGTCCTTCCTACACAATCCTTTTAAACAAAACAGGAAGTATGGGTTATGCTGGGTGCTCCCAGTGAGTCTCGCACTTCCTGTTTTATTTAAAGGGACCACAAAGAAGGAGCAAGATGAGTGGATAGGGAAGCAGGTTATTACTGTCCACATGGTTTTTGGGGCACAGGCAGCAGCAATCTGCTTCCCTATCTACTCACCTCTCCTTTTCATGGTCCTTTTGAGTTTAAAAGAACTGTACTAGGAAGAAGTGAGGTGAAACAGTGGGGAAGCGGATCAGTGCAGTTCCATCTGCATTGGACTGGAGGGAGGCAACAGCAGACTTGGGGTGCAGTAGGGGTGCCCTACATCTTCCACTTCCCCCACCACTCAGTGCAAGTCACATCATCGGCTTCGTGGATGGTCTGGCCCTGGATTGTAGCCTCACTAACCAAATAACAGTGCAATCCTAACCAACTTTCCAGTGCCGGTGCAACCGCAGTGCAGCCCAGAGGTAAGGGAACAAATGTTCCCTCACCTTGAAGAGGTCTCCATGATTGCCTCAGCACTGCAAAATGGCATGACTATACCGGTGCTGGAAAGTTGGTTAGGATTGTGCTGCAACAGTTCCCAAGGGAAAAAGGAATACACCATTGTTAGTGCAAAGTCAATTGCTTTTTGCTGCGCCAGCAAGACCTTTTCTTTCCTCCATCACTAGCATTCCAGTTACACTTGTCAATGGTATCCTTATTGCAGATGTGCCTCTGGATCGGCTCCCAGGATTGGACCCCATAATACTGGTGTGCCTTTTTTTCACAGTTAATATAAATATGAAAAAAGCCTTTAACTTCCTCCTTTAGATGACCAGCACCAGACCCTGCCTCACTTCAGATCCACTTAAAAAATCAACATTGGTCTTAACCGAAACTAATGTATGCAAGGACTATCTTGCTGAATCTCTCCATGGATGGCATTTGCTCACTCCAAATTGCCTTGCCACACATTTCCATTGCTTCCTGTTGCTGTTTTTATTCAAAGACGGAACAGAACTACATACAAAAATACGGAGTCATTCCCTTGCCTGCACATTAGTTTCTCAACAGAGCCCTTTGCTGTGCTCTGAACAGCACCTTTGTGGATTATCTCGGTGGTTTATGCCAGCCAGACATTAAGACGATGTATTTCAGACAACGCAGTATCTGCATGATAATATGAACAGACATCAGACATAACCAAATTATATTAGAGGCTGACAGAAGCAGAGAAGGGGAGAAAAATGTTGCCTCGATATTGTTTGTATATTTGTCCCATTTGCCGGAAGGAAACATTCCTTTACCAATATAAAAGTTATTCCATGTTCTGTGCGGGTTGGGGAGCTGTCAGGACTATAAAATGGCACATTTCTTTATTGTTCTTGGCAAGGAGAGCTGCGGCAAAGAAATGCCACTGAGACATAACACTGCGACACTCAAGCCAGTCATTTCTGCTGCTTAATTAGATTCTCATTTTGCCTGTTAAAATCGGGTAATGCGTCCTGTTTGTTTTCATTAAATGGAGTCATTTCTCTAGCACACTATCTACCAGCTTATTGTAAATTGCAGCATTTATAATGTCGGCATTAAGAGACGATCTTTGCTCTCCTGTTCCGTGAACACAGAATGGCATGGACAGAATGGAAGACATTTAGGCCTGCAAGCTTTAATTGGCTTACTTGGTAGATTAATCAACTAAAGCTGTAGTTGATCACTTGGTGGGGGACAATTTTAATCAGCAAGGGGTAGTATTCATGGCACTGAGAGTTAATGGAAGTTGTTTTAGTTTGGAATGTCATTGTAATAGGAAATAGGAAAAGATTTTATTAAAGACAGCCTTGATAATAATTGAAAACTACTTCCTTCAGTCTCTCCAAAAGGCAATATGAAAATGGAAACTTACAGTGCAATCCTGCACAACTATAGGCCAGCGGAGTGAGCGCTCCACTGGCCTAGGGTGCCATAAAGCACATTTTTGGCACCTGGAGAGTAAGCAGTGGCTGCACAGAGGCCAGCACCTCTCACTCCGTGACCTATCTGGACCTATGCCCGCTGCCACAGGTGAGCGATGCGCCGTTCGGTGCAGGGTGTGTGGGGAGGGTGTGGAGGGTAGGCAGGGGTGGCGAGGGAGGGGAGACATTGGCCGGCCCAGGCTGGGAGGGAGTGGGAATATCGACACTGAGATGCACCAATATATTGAGCCCTGTTGCAGCCCGGGCCGCCCTTTACACGGCCTCTCCAGAAACTTCAGAGGCAACGTGATTCTAATACTTCCTTCTGGATGACTCCCCCCTTCGTCTATCCTGCCCATCATCATAAGGAGAAACATATAACTATAACTATATACTATATACATTACAATAGCAGCTTAGAAGAGGAACTGCATGGGTCTGACTCCACTTGGGAAGCCACAGATGTGAAGTAGGTTCTCACATGATGACAGCAATTTTGATCACATGATTACAGTAATTTTGATCACATGATTACAGCAATTTTGATCAAAGGACTGGAAGCACGTGTCTAAAAGGAGAGGTTGCATTGGTAAGGTTGAAATAAGCACATCTGTGTGAGGATGTTGTATAACACAAATGGCTTCCCAAACAGAATGATGATGACATGGTTCTATTTTCAGGATACAGCCATGCTGGTATCACAATTTATAAATTAGACCTGACTTGTGTTGTCTTCGGCTTACTAAAAATGACAATTGTGTTGGAGTGTCATGTTTGAAAGGTGACCTCCATGCATTCGGTGTCAGTCCTAAAGTAGACTGCCGTTAGTATTTTTTAGATATCTGAAAACAATCCTTGGGCAAACAAGAGACATTTTGCAAAACTTGAGCTTATATCTCCTTACAAGAACTTCTGCAAGTTAAGCTTTGCAAGAGTCAAATGGCACAATCCTATTGCTGGCTTAGGCTGGTGCAGCAACTGCTGCGCCAGCCTAGGGTGTTGCAAACTGGTTGAGTTTGGCCATAGGGACTTTACTTTCAGCATTGCTCAGTGACAGACAACATCTGGATTCTGGGTCAGAACGTTTAGAGCCCAATCCTATCCCCTGCCACGCTATAGCATGCAGCCATGCCAAAAAGTCGTGCACTGCATGCTATGGTGGTGTAGCAGCCAGAAGGCAAATGGAATGTAGAAACATTTTTGCTTACCTCCATATAAACCCTCAGGCCATCTATGGTCTCCTGTTTTGGTGGCGTATGTTTGAGGAGGGAAAAGGGGTGGGGAGGTTTTAAAATGAGGCGATAAGATCTTGCATGTGCAGCTGTTGCCAGATTTGTCTCTCCCTCCCCCAACATGCCAGTTTGTCCCCCCAACACACCCCATTCCTCCCCCTACCTGCCCATGATCCACCCCCTGTGCCGACATATCTACATCAGAGCAGATCACCAGCTGTGGCCACAGGCTGCTGCCGATGCTGCTGCCAGTTTGTGGCAGTGGCTTGAAAATGGCCATGGCAGCACGCTCTGCACATCCTCTGTGGCTGATTAATTATTATTAATTATTATTAAAATATTTATATATCGCTTTTCAACAGGATTGCAATGCAATTCAACAGGATTGCAAATGAACAGTAATTCACAAAGCAGTTTGTACGGTAAAATAAATCAATAAATGGTGTCCTGATTTATGGCATCAGGACACTGTCCTACTGCCATAAATCACATGATAGGATCGGGCTGCTTCAATCCTAAAAAGAAAAGAAAAACCTTGATAGCAAGCAACTTCTATTGAAGTTAATGAGACTAACTTTTGAATAAATATGCTTTGGATTATACTGCACAATCAGTAAAAATGGCAAAAAAAAATCAATGAGCTACAGGTGTAGCAAAGAAAGATTTGATTCAATGATGGCTAGTAAATTGGCTTTGAGATTCGTTTTGCTTTTATTTGACCTGTTCTGGTCAATTAAATTATTCTGATGTTGCATTGTTTAGGGGAAACTGCCTGTCATACTCTATCTTTCCCACAGCATTGCTACAGGTGGATTTACCAAGTGTTTATTATGAAAACGTATTCTCATCCATACCATGTTTTCTTTATCTCCTTCCTTTTCCCTTCAAAACACTTAGGTTTCTGACTTCCTCAGAGTCAAAAAGAAATGGATATGTTGTGTGAGATGTCCAGAATGAGAACACTAACTCAGGCAAAACACTGGTGACAATTTTTGGATAAGCACTGGATTTTCTGATGAACTCAGCCAAATGTCAAAATGTTTGGAATAGCTTCCTATGAAGTGCTTTCACTTTCATACCCAGGGCAAGACAGACAAGGGCAGGAATGGATAGACAAGGTCGTTTGCATGGTTTCACCGGATAGAGAGAAGAGATGGTGTTAAGAGAAAGAGTACAATCAGCTAAATGTGAGAATTCCTTGGAAAAACCTATATATGAACATAACATAAGAACATAAGAAGAGCCTTGCTGGATCAGGCCAAAGGCTCATCTAGTCCAGCTTCCTGTATCTCACAGTGGCCCCACCAGATGCCTCTGAGAGCACACAGACAACAAGATAACCTGTTTCCTGTTGTCACTCCCTTGCACCTGGCACAGAGAAAACCTACTTCTAAAGCCAGGAGGTTGCTTATGGCTTGTAACCTGTGGTCTTTTATAATATAATATAATATAATATAATATAATATAATATAATATAATATACAGTATTTATATACCGCCTTTCTTGGTCATTGGATTTCTCCTCCGACTTTAATCCAAGGCGGTGTACATGGGCAGGCTGTCCTAACCCCCCTTGGGTTTTTTTACAATATATATAAATGTCCACTCTTTCATGAACGGCTACTTTCCAGGTGGTATCCTTTTTACAGTCTGACAGTTCTGCTGGCTGGCGTCTCCCACACTCGACCGATGCAGCTGGAAGCTCTTATCTCTCCTCCTGGAGAATTTCACAGCTTTTTGCCGGTGGCGTGTCTCGAACTTATCAAGTTCACCGGTCTTCGGGCTTTGAAGGCAGCAGCTCTCCCAACTGAGCCAGACTCTTCTGCCCTCCATGAATCTATCCAAACCCCTTTTATAGGCATCTAGGCCAGGGGCCATCACCACATCCACATATGGAAGGGAGCTTGCTTCCCCCACACCTCCATCTTGCCACCACTTCCCCCTCACTTTTCCCACAGCCAGACTTCAGTACCAAAACAAAGCCTGAGAAAAACTGCGGGGGGGGGGGGAGTTGCAGAGGAAAACCAGTTAGATTGGAAGGGTAAATCAACCCCCTCTGCTTCTTCCCTGCAAAATCCCACTCCCATGTTCATAGTCGGCAATAAACGTGGGGCCGGGAATCTTGAGGTTGCCAGGTCACACCTACCACACACAGGTTGCTGTGTTGGCAACCATTTCTGTTAATGTCCATAGCAGAACCAGCTTTAAGCCAATTGGACTACTTGTTGTGCCCCATGCCTAAGGGCCCCCCACACTAGAGTCTACTCTACCCTAGCCTTGTCAAATACACACAACAACACATTGAAATATACATGGAATATCACATTGTAGGTTTATATATTGCAAGGTTGTTCGGTGCAGGTGCGGCAGGTGAGGCAACCCCACCCCCTCGTAGTTCACAGAAAAGAGCCACAGCCTAACCATGAGATTACGTGCGTTCTACCACTTACGTGAATGTAAGCAGGTAGCGCACGCGCAATCTCATGGTTAGGCTGTGGCTCTTTTCTGTGCACTACGAGGGGGTGGGGTTGTCTCACCTGCTGCACCCGCACCGCACGTCACTGATATATTGTAAGCTTATATTCAGTCTCAAGTATTTAAGTTTTACATACAAATCTAGATCAACATGAATGCTCCTGGCCCTTTAACAGTTATATAGGTGAGGGTATTTCAGCAGGTGCAGCTGCTTTAGCAGCACCATCAGTACTTTCAGCTGCCAAGATTCTGTCTTCTAAACAACTCTTTAAAATGCAGAGGTCCTAATGGTGGAAGGTTGGCCACCCCTGATCTAGATCACTGGTTCTCAAACTGTGGGTCGCAACCCACCATTGAGAACTTTTGCTGCCCCCCTTAAGGTGCGGGGACAAGATGGCGGCGGCGATCTGGGGGATCGCCACCGCCACCAAAGTGCCCAAAATGGCCCCCTGCACTTAATGGGGCTTGGGGGAACATTGGGGAGGCCTGCACGACCCTCTGCAGCCCCTTCCCCCAATCTTTGGATCGCTGTTTTGCAGTGATCTCCAGACACTTCCGGTATTTGCGAAGTGCGGGGAGACCCGTTTCGGGGCCAGTTTCAGGGGCGGTTTCGGCAGCAGCGGTGGCGATCCTCTGGGTCGCCGCTGCTCCTGGCTCCGCCCCGCACACACTCAAGATTATCCCCGCTTCGCGAGGAGAACTTTGAGAAACGCTGATCTAGATAATTAGGACCTACAAATACATACATATTAGATGTATACCCTGCACTTACTAAAATATGATACAAGTCAATGATATAAGACAAGTTTTTTTTTCCTTACTTTTGACAGTAATAATACAATGCCTGCTGAATTTATTTATATCTGTAAGATTCCACAGACCTTGGCTGTGAACCTGGGGCCCAGGAAAAAAGTGTTTACAGTTGGGCTCTGCAGCTCCTAAGGCCGGCTCTAGTTCATAATAATGAGAAAAGTAAAAGATTACTTTTCAAACAGTCCAACAGGGGTGAGTCACGAGCTCCAATTACTTAGGGCCTTTTTACGTTCCATTCACTTCACCATTGATTAAATATTGTTATTATTCTTAAGCATTTTTTTATACTGCTTTTCAACAAATAAACAAATCAGAGCCTGAAATAAATTCAAAGATGATTTAAGGACAAGCACTTGGATAGACACACCCTCCTGCACATCATTTTGGATAGGACACGGAATAATTTTTAAACTGAGAAAACATACAGACTCCCATGCATGAAATGAAATGCAAAAGGTACAGTGTTCTGTTGTTGTTGTTGTTTCCATCTTCATAGTCTGAAAGGATGAAGTTTGGGACCGTATTTCTTCTCTAAATGTCACTAGTTTAATTTTATTAAGAGAAATGCATCCACTCACTGAAAAATGCTTCGATGAAGCAATTATGTAATGCTGAAGTTCTGAAGTCCAATCTTTAATATTACAGAGAGATAATTTGTGGGTTGCAGAATGTCAAATACTGTTTTATTGCTTTGGAAGCTAGTTCATTTCATTTGGCTTCTGGTGCAGACACATCACAGGGTGGACACCACAGTGTTGGAAACGAGAATGTTTGAAAAGTTCAAGGAAAACAGGAGAATTATGTTTCTGCTTGGGCTGAATATTCCTAGTATTGATAGGCTTACCATTCGTCCCGGAAAAACCGGGACAGTCCCGGTAATGGCCCTCCATTAACCGGGAAAGTCCCGGACGGGTTTTCCGGGATGAACGGTAACCTCCTCGATGCCGCTGCCGCTGCCGCCGCCATGGAGAATTAAAGAACTTACCCGGGTGCTGCCATCTTGACTCGCGAAATCTTGCGAGATCCAAGATTTGGGTGCCCAAATCTCATGAGGGACTCACGCCTCCAGATTTATTACTGCCCCCACATTTACACAATTTAGTAAATTTAACCATGCCATTCTTTACACACATACTTGGGAGTAAGATCCAATGTGTGCAGTGGGATTTACTTCTGGGATTTACTCCTTCATGGATCATTGCCTTGTCGTGGCGAAGGGGCTTGCGTAACTCAATGAAGCCATGAGCTATGCCGTGCAGGGACACCCAAGACGGACAGGTCGTAGCAGAGAGTTCTGACTAAAAGTGATCCACTGGAGAAGGAAATGGCAACCCACTCCAGTAACCTTGCCAAGAAAATCCCATGAACAGTACCAAAAGGCTAAAAGATATGACGCCGGAAGATGAGCCCCTCAGGTCGGAAGGTGTCCAATATGCAACTGAGGAAGAGCGGAGGACTATTCCAAGTAGACCCAGAAAGAGTGAAGCGGCTGGGCCAAAGCCAATAGGACGTCCAGCTGTGGATGTGTCTGAGGTTGAAAGGAAAATCCAATGCTGCAAGGAGCAATACTGCTTAGGAACATGGAATGTGAGGTCTATGAATCAAGGCAAGCTGGATGTGGTCAAAAATGAGATGATAAGATTGAACATTGACATCTTGGGAATCAGCGAACTAAAATGGACGGGCATGGGCGAATTTAATTCAGGTGACCATCATATCTACTACTGTGGGCATGAATCCCTTAGAAGAAATGGAGTAGCTCTCATAGTCAATAAAAGAGTGGGAAAGGCAGTACTGGGGTGCAACCTCAAAAACGACAGAATGATTTCAGTTCGAATCCAAGGCAAACCATTCAACATTATAGTAATCCAAGTGTATGCCCCAACCACTGATGCCGAAGAAGATGAAGTTGACCGGTTCTATGAAGACCTACAACACCTTCTAGAACTAGCACCCAAAAAAGATGTCCTTTACATCATAGGAGACTGGAATGCTAAAGTAGGAAATCAAGAAATAAACGGAACAACAGGCAAGTTTGGCCTTGGAGTGCAAAATGAAGCAGGGCAAAGGCTAACGGAGTTCTGTCAAGAGAACACGCTGGTCATAGCAAACACTCTTTTCCAACAACACAAGAGGCGACTCTACACATGGACATCACCAGATGGTCAATACCGAAACCAGATAGATTATGTGCTTTGCAACCAAAGATGGAGAAGCTCTATACAATCAGTAAAAACAAGACCTGGAGCTGACTGTGGCTCAGATCATGAGCTTCTTATTGCAAAATTCAGACTTAAACTGAAGAATGTAGGGAACACCACTAGACCAGTCAGATATGACCTAAACCATATCCCTTATGAGTATACAGTGGAGGTGAAGAATAGATTTAGGGCATTAGACCTGGTAGACAGAGTGCCTGAAGAACTATGGACGGAAGTTCGTAACATTGTACAGGAGGCAGCAACTAAAACCATCCCAAAGAAAAAGAAATGCAAGAAAGCAAAGTGGCTATCAGATGAGGCTTTACAAATAGCTGTGGAAAGAAGGAATGCAAAAAGCAAGGGTGAAAGGGAAAGATATAAACAACTGAATGCAGAGTTCCAGAGAATAGCAAGGAGAGATAAGAAGGCCTTCTTAAATGAACAATGCAAGGAAATCGAGGAAAACAACAGAATGGGGAGGACTAGAGATCTCTTCAAGAAAATTGGAGATATCAAGGGAACGTTTTGTGCAAAGATGGGCATGATAAAGGACAAAAAAGGCAAGGACCTAACAGAAGCAGAAGAGATTAAGAAGAGATGGCAAGAATACACAGAAGAACTATACAAGAAAGATCTGAATGTTCCTGATGACCACACTAGTGTGGTCACTGACCCAGAGCCGGACATCCTAGAGAGTGAAGTCAAGTGGGCCTTAGGTAGCATTACTAACAACAAAGCTAGTGGAGATGATAATATCCCAGCTGAGCTACTTAAAATCCTAAATGATGATGCTGTGAAAGTGCTGCACTCAATATGCCAACAAATTTGGAAAACTCAGCAGTGGCCAAAGGATTGGAAAAGGTCAGTTTACGTTCCAATTCCAAAGAAGGGCAGTGCCAAAGAGTGCTCAAACTACCGCACAATTGCACTCATTTCACATGCTAGCAAGGTTATGCTCAAAATCCTACAAGGTAGGCTTCAGCAGTACGTGGACCGAGAACTACCGGACGTACAAGCTGGGTTTCGAAGAGGCAGAGGAACTAGAGATCAAATTGCCAACATGCGCTGGATCATGGAGAAAGCACGAGAGTTCCAAAAAAACACCTACTTCTGCTTCATTGACTACGCAAAAGCCTTTGATTGTGTGGATCACAACAAACTGTGGCAAATTCTTAAAGAGATGGGGGTACCAGACCACCTTACCTGTCTCCTGAGAAACCTGTATGCGGGTCAAGAAGCAACAGTTCGAACCGGCCATGGAACAACTGATTGGTTCAAAATTGGGAAGGGAGTACGGCAAGGCTGTATATTGTCACCCTGCTTATTTAACTTATATGCAGAGTACATTATGAGAAATGCAGGGCTGAATGAATCACAAGCCGGAATCAAGATTGCCGGGAGAAATATCAACAACCTCAGATATGCAGACGATACCACCCTAATGGCAGAAAGTGAAGAAGAACTAAAGAGCCTCTTGATGAGAGTGAAAGAGGAGAGTGCAAAAGTTGGCTTGAAACTCAACATTAATAAAACTAAGATCATGGCATCTGGGCCCATCAATTCCTGGCAAATAGAAGGGGCAGAAATGGAAGCAGTAACAGATTTTACTTTTCTGGGCTCCAAGATCACTGCAGACGGAGACAGCAGCCATGAAATTAAAAGACGCTTACTCCTTGGAAGGAAAGCTATGGTAAACTTAGACAGCATAATAAAAAGCAGAGATATCACCATGCCAACAAAAGTTCGTATAGTCAGGGCGATGGTGTTCCCAGTAGCAATGTATGGTTGCGAGAGTTGGACCATAAGGAAGGCTGAGCGCCGAAGAATAGATGCTTTTGAACTGTGGTGCTGGAGAAGACTCCTGAGAGTCCCTTGGACTGCTAGGAGATCAAATCAGTCAATTCTAAATGAAATCAAGCCTGACTGTTCCCTGGAAGGACAGGTACTAAGGCTGAAACTCAAATATTTTGGCCACCTAATGCGAAGAGAGGACTCTCTGGAGAAGACTCTGATGCTGGGAAAAATTGAAGGCAAAAGGAGAAGGGGAAGGCCAAGGATGAGATGGTTAGACAGCATCACCGATGCAACAAACATGAAAATGAGCGAACTCAGGAAGATAGTGGAGGACAGGAAGGCCTGGCGGGATATGGTTCATGGGATCACGAAGGGTCGGACACGACTTAACGACTGAACAACAACAACAAAATCAGTCTAGTATTGTACTGAAAAGCAACTAATGGCCCAATCCTATCCCCTCCCCCGCCACCAGAGCTCCGATGGCGGAGAGCGCTTTACGGCCGTCGCAAATGGCCAGCTGGCAGAGCGCGGATCCGCACAAAGGAGGGCTCAGGCAGGCAACTGTCTTTTCCAAGTTAGGGGCCCACACTTGAGGGTGGTTGTAGAGTAGGCAGGATCCGCTGCATTTACTAATTGCTGTCAAACAATCATTCAATAAACATGGCCCATAATTTCTTCCAAATTGATGTCATATGTATGTGTGGAGGGGGATACCTGGGCAATGTTCCGGTATACCAAAGTAGCGAAATAAGTACTCCTAAAAGTAAACCGGGTCGCTTTATGAAATATTTATATTTCTTGTCACTGGCGTAGCTGGGTAGCTATGTGGACAAGTTTTAAGACTTTTAGCAAAGCTAAGATAAATTGTGGAGAAAGGAGTCATACAAAAATGGTGGCTCATGTCTTTGGTGTACATGATTTCTCATGCAATCTTTTCCTTCAGAGAAATAGTATTTTCTTGGTACACTTGATTAAACATCCAAAATGTACTTTCCAAATGCTGAAGTTCAAGTCAGATAACTATTTAGTGACTACTTGAGCACAGATTAGCAATCAGTCATTACTAAAGGCCGATTTTCACTTCACATCCAGAGAGATGCGGTATATGCACCATGTCTTGGAGGAGGATAAAAAAAAATTATAATGATGTACAGTAAATCACTGGTGCCTGTTTAAAAAAACACACCAAATATTCTTGTTGAAAACTCAGTCAAAATGTATATCTACTCTTCTGGATGAAGAAAATTCAGGAGGGATGTGCTGATAATGAACAAGGGCTGCAATCTATAAATTTACCTGTGAGTAAGTCCCCACTTAACTCAATGGGGCTTACTTCTGAGTAGACATACATAGAATTGGGCTGCGGATTTTCAGAGCCCAGTTCTACTGTCTGGTTTAGCTGTACAAACCCAGTTTGAAGTTGAACTGGCATCTGAAGTGATGCTGAAATTCTGCTTCCTCTTTCCCTTTAAAACTGGCCAAGCAAAGAGGGCCCTGGGAGCAGAAGAGGTTCCTCTCCTACTCCCAAGATCCTCTGTGCCCAGTCTGCTTTGAAGAAGCACCAAGTGGTAGAGATAAGAAAGTGGCGGCAGCGGCAGTCGTAGCACTGGTGATGCTCCACCACTCTTTCTTCAAAACGGGCTGGACCGGTTTTGAAGAAGCACCAATGAGATAAAGAGGTAGCCATCCTCTTCCCAATCACTGGATCAGGACCACAGTGGCCGATGCCTTGTCCTCTTGTTCCCCGCCTATGATTTTTGGCAGCAATGCCCCCCTCTATGCGCAGGGAACCTTTATGTGGGACATTCTGAAGTAGCATATTGCTGCAAAATCTGTGTTATACGATTCTGCTGACTGTGTACCTCGGTTCTCAAGGCAACTTTGTCACACTGATAGAAGATATGCAAGTGACTTCTGCATCCTCTTTTTGCTATTCCAGTAAAATGCACAAAGAGGAAACCCAAGTATCTCCCATTATGTGATGCTCCATCCTTGAGACCACATAGTTTAGTGCACACCATGGGGGAGAATATTGATTTAGTACTTTCACTTCCATTTTGAAAGAACAAAGGCATCTCATGGTTCCTTTGACTTGGTTTTTAGCTTTGAGTGATGATAGCTCAGACTTCAGAGGCCTTGGCTCAACATTAGGGGCTGTGTCACATCAAACACACATTTCAATTAGAAAAGTGTTTTCCCCCCTTAAAGCATGTATTAAATACATGTCACCTTCCTCTTCACCATCTCCTTCTTTACTTGGGCCCATTTCATACCCCCCCACACACACACATGCACGCATACACACATGCATACAGAATGGGCCTCCACGGTCCTATAACAGGAAGTTGGGGGATTGGGGGGCGGTTTGCAATAGTCAAGGATATTGCAAGTCGGGGGGGACCTGAAGTATATGGGGTGGGGTGAACAGAATCTGATATTGAAAAATAGTTGATCGATGTGTTAATTATTTCGATGAATACGGGCTACTAGATGGTATACTAAATTGGAAACAAATAATAAATTAAAAGGTCCAAGGTGCATAATCCAGCTAAAATTTAACCCTTTGTAGTCCGATTCATTTCAGCGGGAGGATTAAGCATGGGGTTAGCTCCCTCCTATTTCAATCAATAAAACTTTGGATTATGGTGCTCATAACTTCTGTCATATCCTTTTCATTTTATTCCACACTGCAATCATAGTCAGATACTGGGAAAACACAAAGTCTTCTTGGAAAAAACCACAAGGCTCCTGTTCTCAGCCTTTGAGATGGTCTACAGCTGGAGGCAAGATTCTGAGCTAGGTGGTTCCCTTGGTCCCACTGTGTCCATTTCTTGTTGAGAGCGAGGAAATTTGACCAGCTGAAGATATGAAATCTTGAGCTGCCTGTGAGCTGAGCACAGAGGTTGCACAGAGCTGAGCACAGAGCTTGAGCTGCCTGTGTTTAGAACCTACTGCAACCACAAGACCATACAAGTTAATGTCTTAAAACTTTCTCAGGTTTCAGGTCCTTGATTGACTGCTACACAAATCGGCCAGGGGATCTAAATAATTTGTGGGGAAAAAAATCTCAGAATTTTGGAACAAAGAAAGAAAGAACAAATGAGGCGGACCATGCCACAAATTTAGTTTGTTTAATCTGTAATAATGTGCTGCTTATAATGGATAAAGTGAGACAATTCAGATACAAACGTCCTCAGAATCCTGGCTGCAAGGGCGTCTTTGCATCGCCTAGCAAACATGAAGGGACATACAAGACTAATTAGCCGGAATCCCTAACTAAACAACAGACTGTTGCATTTGTGTTCGCCAACCAGGCTGTCAAGTGCTGACATTGTCCCGAATGAGAGACTGTAGTATATGAATTAACACGCACTTATGCCAGGCTTGTGAACAAGCGGAAAGCGACGCAAATCTGTGAAGTTGCTCTGAATGTCTCTGCAGCACTGAGAAGGTAATATAAGATTGAATGTGGATGAGCAGAATAAAGAAATGAACACATTCTAAAGGATCTTAAATGAGGCATCAGCAGGGCAGAGAAAAGAAATGACCGTTAGGAATGGCCCATTGAAGAGGACAACTGAGGCACTAAACTCAAGCAATGGATTGGCAATGGGTGCTTGCCACTCACCTCCATTAAGCCACCTCTGCCACTCCACCCCCTTTTGCTCCCTGGATTCAAAAAGAAAAAGTGGAATACAGGTGGGCCCCCATATCCACTGATTCGCTATCCACGGTTTCAGTTATCCACGGATCATGGGGACCCCCCCCAGGCTTTTACTTTTTCCCAGTAAGCTTTGTTTCTTCCTTAAAGAAACAGGAGAAGCAGCCAGGGGCTGCTTATTACAGGCAAGTAGAACGAGACTAAGTACTAGAGAGGCTCTGCAAGGTTAACAGAAACCTTGCAGAGCCTCTCTAGGACTTAGTCTCGTTCTACTTGCCTGCAATGGAGGCTGCTTCTCTGTTTGTTTTAAGGAAGAAACAAAGCTTGCTGAAAGAAAAATAAGAGCTGGGGGGGGCAAGCATGCCTGCCTGCAGGGGAGGCAGGGTGGGGGGGCCCTCAGGAAACCATGGAGGGGGTGTTCGCTCATCCACGGTTTCAAGTATCCACGGAGGGGCCTGGAACATATCCCCAGCGGATATGGGGGCCCACCTGTAGAGTGGAAGAGAGGAGAGGGGTGAGCAAGAGTCTCTGACACTCTAGCCCTCTCTACTCTTCTCCTCTCCTCTCCACCACACTTCCTCTTCCACTCTGTTTCACTCTTTCTTTCTGAAGGCAGGGAATGAAAGGAATGGGTGAGGTGGTTGCTGGTGCAGTGCCAGGTAAGGGGGGCATTTGGCACAGCAAGCCACCACACAACAGGGGGATGGCATCATTTGGTAAAGGAACCATACATTTTGTTAGCAGATGCCTGCCTAACAATGAATAAAGAATGAACTGACCAGAAGAGGTATAGCCATGCGCTATCCTCCTGATCTTATCCCAGTAGTTTTAGAACTGTTTCACAATTATGTCTTTCCACACCACCGCAGTCTTAGAAGCCCAACATGAAAAGGGTGGGGCCTATTGCATGGGTGCCTTCCACCTGGACATTGCCCTCATAATTAGTACATGTATGGTTGGCCCCGACCACATGGCTTCAAGCTCCCAAATCTAACCACAGTAGCATGTAAAGAAGCCCCAAGGGGAGTGTCTCCTACACTGCTGAAGTAGTGAATGAAGAAGGCTTTGCTAGGTTGCCAGTCCCTCTGTATTCAGGTCTGACTGTATATGTTTATAATAGAGGTATGGTATATTCCTTACATGACCATGTGATGTGTAATTCTAAGAGTGGTTTGTAAGACCTCAAATCCCCTTCCTCTTGGGAAAGGTTCCTTCACATTCAAGACTTCCAAGTGGTCACATCCACAGTGGTAATCAGGCAAACACATAAGTTTTTGCATAACACAGGCAAACACATAAGTGGTCACATTCACAGTGGTAATCAGGCAAACACAGGGGTATCTCCAAGCATAACTCCTCCTCTGATAGCTTGTGTTCTGGGCAATATGGCTGCTTGCTCTGCTATTTCTTCCAGTGGTATCTGTTGCTGGAACAATACTCTCAAACCACATTGCATCAGTACAAATCCCTCAGTTTCAAAATGACAGAACAACCGTCACATTTTATTTCATAGCCTCTGGTGCAGCAGCCCAGGTAAATGGAGAAAATCAGAGCTACCTTTAGAAATTAATCACATTAAAAGGTTCCAAGCTAAAAGTTATGCTAAATGTGTGGCTGCCTCTAAAAATATTGTTTCTAGCTTCCCTTTCCACATCCGTTAAGACCAGTAGAATAATCCATGTTCTTTCATAAGGACATTCTGCATCCCCTTGCTTTGCACAGCGACAGCCAATGATGTGAAGTCAGGAAATGTAAGATTTACAGCCCAGTCCAGCCTAAGGCCTCAGCGGCACAATTCAGGCACAACTGCAGCCTAAGTGCCTTAGGCGCGAGTTGTGCCTGAATTGTGCCGCAGAGGCCGAATTTGTGCTGCAATTGTGACTGACATAGGACGGGTTAAGGAAAGTTGACCAATTCAGTCCTAAGTTCGGCATAAGAGCTATTCCGTCCTAAGTTTGGCCTAAAAGTGGGCGTGTTGGGGGGGTGTCGGGGGAGTGACGGGGGCCGTTACGAAATTTGTTCCGGTTCCAGACACTGGCGACCCCCTGACACGCCTCCTCGAGCACAACTCAGGCACAAAATTTGGGTCAATAAAAAGGGTGGACTCAAATGTGAGGAGACCCATAGGAGCCATTTTACCTTACCCACACCAGCCCTCTCCTGAAAAGTTCTAACACCCTGGTCCCGAGTTGTGCCTGAGTTAGGACGGAACAGTTGTGGCCTAACTCTGGACACGGACCCAAATAGTTACCCTATCAGCACCCAGCCCCACCCAGCCTCTTTCCCACAAAAGCCCAGCCCCAGCCCTCCACTCTCTCTCTCTCTCTCTCTCTCTCTCTGAGCACGTGGCGTGAGGTCCTGTCCCCCAGCAGCCACAAAGTGGGACTTTGAAAAATTTCAAACACCCGACTTCTCTCTTCCCTTCTCCTCTCTCCTCTCTGCCCCCCTCTAGGGCAGAGAGGGCTGTGCCACCTGTGGCCAAACTGTTTACTGCTGTGCCTGGGCAGCTGTCTCCATGCAAGTGTTTGCTAACCCATGTCTTTCTCCCAGCCCCTCTCTCCCCCCCACAGGCAACAACACCAGCAGGTAAGTGCAGGTAAGAGCAGGTTTCGTGCTGACTTGTGGTCTGACTTCTGCCTCTTTGCATATAGAAATATAGGTAGGATACATGCCTCTTTACCAATGTCTTGTCTCATAGCTGCCTGCAATGCCTGCCATGATATGCCTCTTTACCAATGTCGTGTCTCATAGCTGCCTGCATAGCCTGCCATGATATGCCTCTTTACCAATGTCTTGTCTCATAGCTGCCTGCAATGCCTGCCATGATATGCCTCTTTACCAATGTCTTGTCTCATAGCTGCCTGCAATGCCTGCCATGATATGCCTCTTTACCAATGTTGTGTCTCATAGCTGCCTGCAATGCCTGCCATGATATGCCTCTTTACCAATGTTGTGTCTGATTGCTGCCTGTATTCATGTGAGCACACAATGCCACAAGTGTGGAACTGTTACCCTTATGTAGACACCAGCTGTTCCCCCCCCCTTTTCTCCACAGGGTCTACTCACAGGTCAGTATTGGTAGGTTTGCCATGGTTGTGACCCACACGTTGTGTTGTTGTCTTCTCTCTCTTTGACCCTTTTCCCTTATAGGATCATGTTCTCCTGATACCCAGGGAAGGAGCGCAGACCATGCTATGTGTGTCACACCTCTCAGCTGTGTTTAATTTCTCTCCCTGCAGGCCTTTGCAACCGGCACACTGGCATTTCTTCAATGGGGATTGCTACCACACAGCAGCTGCCATGGAACCCCCCCCCCCCGTGTTTTTTGCCTCCCCAGGAACATCCACTACCACCTACCTTCCTGGGAGCACCCCTGAGCCTGCAGTCTGGTTGCCCCATGGTCATCTGCCTTGATGCTGCCAGAGGTCCTGGAGCCTGCCCTGCAACCCTCCTCAGCTGCCGGCGCTGCTGCTGCTCCACCTCCCTGGCTGCCTACTTGCTGTCCCTCCCCTTTCCATGGTGCAGGCTGTGGTTCCACAGGGGAAGGGCCTGCATCCTCTGGTCCATGGGGCACGCCTGCTGCTGCTGCTGCTGATGATGATGTGGTCCGAGTGGCCGCTGTGACTACCCCTGGCAGCCTCGCCTGGCCATCTCTGCCACTCTTCCAGAACAATAAAGATGCCCCTGGAAACACATGTCCCCAATGTTACACAAGCACTGCCCCCCACACACAGTCCCCAGCACACAAGCCCCTGCATGAATCCCAGCCAGGGCCTGCCACAGCCAGCCCAGGGAGACCACAGCAGGGGGGCTGCCAGTCCCTCAGGGCTCAGCAGAGGCGTCTCTCCGGTAGGGGCGGGGCTGTAAGTATCGCTGCGGTCATAGTCTCTTTACCGAGTGAGGAGGAGGCAGCCCCGCCCCCTCACTGTCCGAGCCAGTCCCCTACGGAGAAACCGGCAGGGAAGAGACCCTGCCTGCTGCTTTCTCCGTAGGGGACTGGCTCGGACAGTGAGGGGGCGGGGCTGCCTCCTCCTCGCTCGGTAAAGAGACTATGACCGCAGCGATACTTACAGCCCCACCCCTACCGGAGAGACGCTAGTGGGGCTCAGAGGGGAGTTGGGGGGCCTCTCAGGCAGGCAAACACTGACAGGCGACATGGCGCACGTCCGCCACGTCCGTGAAGAGCCCTTTCGGCAAACGGGGCTCTCACCCGCCCTTGGTCCACCCGTCAACGGCGTCCGTTTCCGCCCTCGGTCCACCCGTCAACGGCGTCCGTTTCCGCCCGTCACTGGCGTCCGTTCTGCCCAAGGTCCGTCTGCATAAGAGGTGCCCGTTCCTGCATTGCCTCCATCTGCGTAGTGACCCCTGTGTCCCTATTGGTCTCTGCAGACCCCTATCCCTGTATCCCTCTCCCACCAGCCTTGTTGTCTGTCTGTTTCTGACCCACCCGTGCCCCTCCCCAGCACCCACTGTCTGCCTGTCTGTCTGCCTCCCCTCCCACTCCCTGATGATGGAAGCTGGCCACCCCCCACCGCGCCAGAGCGCCTGCCGCGACGTGCTGACATTGCCCCATCTGGGGGCGTGATGAGCTGCGTGAGCCCTTCCCGCTCGCAGCAGACAAGCCCAAGGCATCTCTCGGTCTTGGCCGGGGCACGGAGCAGCAGGCGTGCCGGGATACCGTCTTTTTGGGCATTGCCACGGCCCTGGAGGCCCAGGGCTTCAGGCAGTGCACGGGCATGTCATGGCAGAGGCGGTTCCAGACTTCATGAGACCCCCCTTGTGCATGCCGTTCCCACCCCTCCTTCCCTTCTCTCCCCCGCTCACCCCCCCATGACTCCCACGTGCAGCCTCACCGTGGCTTGGGGGTGGCATCGCCTTCTGCAGGAGGGAGGGCAGTGGCACTCCCCCCTGCAGCAGGTGGCTAATGCCCAGGGTGCCCTGGGGCAGCTGGCACTGGCACAACCTCTGCCCTTCAGCTGACTGTCGCACGCCCAGTGCCTGCATGCCCACCTGTGGCTGCCCATCTGCTGCGAACGCTGCAGCAGCTGTGGTAGGTACACACAGACAAGCTCAGAAGGGGGCTCTTCGCTTCCACAAGACTGACACCTCCCCATAGGGGCCTGCCTGCCTCTGTGGTAAGTGTTGCCTCGATCCTGGCCCACTGCTCTTGCCTCCTGCCTAATTCAGGCACAGTTGCAGCCTAACTCAGCCCTATTTTGGGCTCAACTGTGCCTCAACTGTGCCTCAATTGTGCCTGTGTTGGGCTGGACTGAGGCCTTAGTGACATTATGACACCAAGGCAGGATAAGAGGAGAGGGTTTTTGCTGCATGTTTAGCACGTCTTCTTTATTCCTAGCCCCATCTCTTGATCGAGAAAGGCTACATGCACAGTTCAGCTCAATGAATCCTCTAGCAATCCAAAAGCATAAAGAAAACATTTTTATCTGTCTCACAGCGCAATCCTATCCAACTTACACCACCGGTGTAACGATCAGTGCCGTGAGAAAGGGAGGCCCCAGAATGGAAAGGGTGGTTTGGGAGTTGGACGTAGACCTGGAAGATCCAGGTTCAAATCCCCGCTCAGCCACGAAGCTTCCTGGGTGACCTTGGGCCAGTCACTATCTCTCAGCCCCACCTACCTCACAGGGTTGTTGTGAGGACAAAAGGAGGGGAGGAAATATGTACACCACTCTGAGCTCCTTGGAGGAAGGGCGGTATAAAAATGTGAAAAATAAATAAATAAATAAATTGTGCTGCAGCCTGCAAGAGACAGGATGTAACAATTAAAACACAGTTGCCTTCCCTTAGAAATAAGCTTTACCCCAGATACCAGAACACAAATTGGCATGAATATTATTTTCCACTGAGATTGTGCAATCTTCCTACAGCTAAAAAGCATATGGGCCTTAAATGCTTAAAATTTTTATGCACCAGACGGCAGGTTTTAAATTAACAATGAACCAGTTATTTTGTGTAATTCCAGGAAGACAATCTATCATTTTTTTTTAAAGTTTTCAAATTTTTTCACTGCTCCCATTTTGCTAGGCCTGAGACCTACTGTGCATTATCACGTCATCCATCGCCAATTATTGCAGATAGAGCTGCATGTGACTTCTAAGGAAAACAGTTCTGATCTGTTTGAAATGTCTTTTTGGGAACATCGACGTGGATAAAAGCAGAAGAATGCTGAAAAGCTCAAGGGGGGAAATGCAGAGAGAAAAACAAAGACAAGGGGAAACTGAAGGAGGATTCAAGTTCCTCCTTAATGAGATTAATCCATATGCTTGTTTCGTATGTGGGGGTTTTTCTCTTTTGAAAAGGTTACAGAGCTCTGCTGATTCTCAGTTGTTGGTACTGAGGCATGGACTTGTTCAGACCAAGGAGAGTGCGTTGCTTTAAGAGCTTCAGAAGCTGCTGCCTTTGCAGCGAGAGAAACAGATTAAAAAAAATAAATCTGTAAGCTAAACACTCTGCCTCAAATTATTTGCTTTTCGTGGTCCTTAAACTCGACTTTGAATATTCGCAAACCTACTATTTTGAATATTCGCAACCCTACAACTTTGAATATTCGCAACTTTGAATATTCGCAACTACTAATACATTCTGAGTCAGTGGACCCACAAAATGGAGCAGTGAGAATGGGATGCATGGAGTGGGAAGGGGCTGTACAACTTCCTCGCATCCTTCCCTGGGGTCAGCAGGACTTGCTGTGAATAAGTAGCCGTTGCATCAATGAATTTTCGTTCACTCAACAACACATATGGAGCTTTGTGATGCCTTTTGGTAGAGATGCCAAGATAGTTGCCAGGTCTCTGGGTGTGACCTGAAATTCTCAACCGTCAGGCCTCCAGTCCTGCCTCCCAATCCTCATGCCAACCGCTGGGCAGAGAAAAGAAGGAGAAATGGAGCCAAGCTGCTTTGTGTCTTCCTCTTCCTTTCTCCATTTGCCCCTGCGGCATTGTTCTGCCTCCTTTCAACTGGCCTGGAAGAAAAGGAAGAGGTGGGGACGTGCAGGGGACATAAAAAGGAAGAAGAGTCAGATCTGCACAGTGGTGGCAGCATATTTGGCTACCATGGTGGTAGAAGCACCACCAATGGCCACTCAGGGGAGTCTTGGGCCACCTGAGTGCCACAGTGGCAGCAACGGAAACAAGGTGCCTATCTGCTTAGTGCCCATTCTGCCCTTTGGCTGGCTGGCCATCAGCAGCAGCAATAGCATGCCCATCTCTCCTTGACCTGATCTTTGTGCCAGCAGGTGGCCAGTAGCAATAGCAGCACAGCTCTATGTAACATACCCTTATGTGTAGAACACCAGACCAAGCAGAAGCCATGGACAATCTTGTCCTAAAACAGATAACCAAGAGCTCCAAGAGACAATGGGGGATTTCAACTATCCTGACATATTCTGCAAGTCTAACTTGGCTGAGAGTGAGAGGTCCAAAACATTCTTGATATGCCTTGCCGACAACTTCATTATGTAAAAGGTGTAGGAAGGAACAAGGGGATCAGCTCTCCTAGATGTACGGTTCAATCATGTCTAACGTTAGATGAGCAGAGCGATAGATCCTCTGGTAAAGCTCATTTGCTGCACCAGGTAAGTGGCACTGGTGCAAGCCTCTCTTCCAGTGCTGCTTGGGTGCTGCAAATATGCTTTACAGGATGTTTGCAACACCTTAGTCCGGCAGATTTATTGCTCCGCCAGTCTAAAGTTAGACAGGATTGCACGGATAATCCTTACCAGCAGGAAATAATTGGGCAAGAAAGTGAAAATGGCAAGGACTTTGGGTAATGTTGACCAGATCTTGGAATTCTTGATATCAAGGGTATGGAAAGCTAAGTGTATTAAGTTGTGTACCCTGGATTTCAGGACAGTTGATTTAAATGGGCTCAGAGGACAATTAAGTCTTATCCCAAGGCTAGACTTGCTAAAGGCAAAAACAGTCTGGGAGGGATGGGGTGGGGTATTTTGAAAAATGAGATACTGCAGGCACAGTCACAATCCGTTCTCATAAGAAAAGTTGGAAGCTGTCTGAGAAAATCAGTGTCGCTGCACAAAGAGCTTTCTGAAAAGTTGAGAAGCAAGAGGAACATGTACAGGGAGTGGAAGGAGGGAAGTTAATAAAGGAACAGTACACAAGTACAGCCCAGACTTGCAGGGATGATGTCAGAAAGTCTGAAGCACAGAATGAGCTGAGGCTGGTGAGAGATGTCAAAAACAACACAAAGGGTTTTGTTTTTGTTTTGTTATGTCTGAAAGAAAAGGAAAGTCAAGGATGTGGTAGGCCTGCTGCATATAGAAGATGGGGACGTGGTAACAGATGACAGAGAGACGGCAGAACTGCTCAATTCTTATTTTGCATCTGTCTTGTCCCACAAGGGGAAGGTGACCCAATCTAACAGCAGTTGCGCTAATGAGGAACTGGGGGCATCATGGTTCAAGGTAGACAAAAAGATGGTAAGGGAGAGAACACCTAGTTACCAGGGCAACCCAATCCTAATGTAAATTCAGCCAGCAGGGAAGGCCGATCCAAGGCCAACCTTCCCTGCTCCGCCGACGGAGGACTCGCCAGCCTGCCACCAGACCCAGGTAAGGATCCAGCGGACGGGGGGGCGCGGTTCGGCCGGGTACGGAGACCGGCCATACGCCCAGCCGATTGGGGAGGGGGATGGCCTCGGCCATATCCTGACCCCCGCTGATCAGCTGAGCCGTTATACTTCCCTGAGTAGACTTCCGCCGCGGGGTGCCTGCCTGCAGCAGAGATCAGGATCTGGCGGGCAGCTTGGCCTGCCCGGTGGATCAGTTAAGCTGGATTGCGCTGTAAGTGAATTTAAATTCCCAAGTCTGGATGATTTCGTTGTTGCCATTTTCATTATTGCCATTGCTGAAGAGCTTTTGAATGTGATCCTGGAGGCACTTGTGTAGATCTGAATAGGCCACAAGGGACCAGGGAGCAGTGGAGGAGGTAAGTAAAAAAATTTCATTACGGTAGTTACTTCTTCTGGCTAGCGTGGTCCCCAGCTGGCTCACAAGATGGTCCAGGATAGGATTGGGCCATTAGTTATATTTTCATTTAGATTCATTGATTTGTTATTCTGGTATTATTGTGAGGTGGTTTCTTTCTTAAAAATTTTTGTTTTGTTTTGATTATTGCCTTGATCCATTGTGTGGAAAAAATAAAATTACATGCCTATGGAGTGGCAGCTTAGGTAACAGTGAACCGGCCTAGACAACTTTTCAAAAAGTTGCATTTAATGCATCTGTAACCTCAACATATAAGGGTGTAGCTATATATTATGTGGAAAAAAGTTCCCAATTCCTGAATTTTCCTTATAAAACTAATGCAGAATTAGAGGGCACTTATCACAAAGAATCAATGGGTGGGAAGGGTGTGATCAAATATTCCCCTGCCTAACCAATGTTTATCATTTTATTAGGTTTTTTTTAATTCCACAGCAGGGTTCTGATTAAAACTTCCCAATTGGCTGGTGGGAAACAGGCTTGAGGGCATTTGCAGGAAAGAACTGTAAATACAGGAAGTGTTGGGCATCCTGTCTCCCCTACAAATGCCCCCTCTACTCCTGCATTCACATTACTTCAGCAAGTGCATGCCTAACACACGTTGGTCAAGAAAACCTGTCACTCCTTTCTCACACACAACATGTGTTGATATGATGTTATGAGGAATGTATTATCAAGGCATGCCATATGCCAGGTTATATGTAGGGGTAGGAGAAAATGATAATAATGAAATAAAAACACATAACACTGCTTTCTGCTAAAAAAAACCTGCTAAAAAATAAAACCGTGTAATTTTGTGTCATTCTTCATCTGATGACACTGTACAACCTACCTAGTACACTTTTAAAGTGGTTACAATTGATATAACTGGGAACATTTTGGAATAAAAACACATAACACCACTTTCTGCTCATTCATTTTGGATAAACACTGAAATCTGCGAAAAAAATAAAACAATTTTCTCCCACCTCTACATATAAGGTCATTGACTTCTAAAGTTTCAAATCGTGTATCAAAGAAGGTAGCCCATCTTCTTTATTAGATGGGTAATGCCCACCTTCTTTATGAGGGGAGTAAACAAAAAAAATTATCTCCAGCTAGGCCAAATGGTCAATAGGTATAAGATATATGTTCATAATTAATTGGGAATGACCTCAATAGAAATGTGAGCTAGTATAGAAGACATAATACTTCTGCATAAAGCTTCTGCTTCTGCATTTGTCTCCTGGATAACTGATAGCATAGCATCTCTGTACCCCTAAGTCCCCAACTCAAGGAATTTTCCCCAAAGAAAGAATAAAAAGCTGATCATTTCTTTCTCTGGAGCGAAAGTGTTAGATTTGCATAATGAATAGTGAAAAGAACTTTTTGAAAAAATAGAAGTTCAAGACTTTCCAGCACGTATGTACGTTTTTGATGTGCTTGTAACAATAGCTGCTAATGGATGAAGATATTCTCAGGTTTTTAAATGCACCTGTTTATTCTTCTGTTAATTAAAATCTGTGTTTGCCGCAGCAATCTTTGCATAACAGATACATGCTGTTTCAGAAGTGGCACCATTTCAAAAGAAACAGTGCACAAACTATGCAAGGTATTAAAAGTTAGCCTGAAAAGGAGTTGCACGGATATTTCTGGCTTGCTACTTTTGCAACGCCTATTTGTAGGATACAACAAGAGAATCCTTGCTTTCATACGGTTGCCTCAAAAACAACAGCTACCTCCATGGGAAACACTTGCCTAACTAATAGCCCAATCCTGTTCTCACCATTGGCGACAATGCAGCTGCGCCTACAGGGTGTCTGCTGCATCCACTGGTGGAAGGGTGATCTGGAGCCAGAAAGAGAGCTAAGGAATTTTTTTCCTTTACTTCATTGTAGGCCCCCTGGTGGCCTATGAGTCACCTTAAACCAGGCTTACCATATCGCCGACCGGCACGTTCCGTTTTGCCCTTAAGGGAGCTGGGGGGGAGGGGCGATAGAAGCCGGAGCGACGCTCCGGCTTCTATCGCCCCTCCCCCCAGCTCCCTTAAGGGCAAAACGGAACATCCCGGTCGGCGATATGGTAAGCCTGCCTTAAACCCACACCAGCTATATAGATGGCATAAGTCCAGAGGTGAAACAAGGGTGGAGCGAAGGCAAGTAGTTCTGCAAGACTCCGTTACACTGGAGTCAGCGGCCCCTCCCCCTTGCTGTTGGAGCCATTCCAGCAGCAACAGGGGAGTGTCCTGTGTGTTGCCTTTGTTGCCAGAATGGCTCCAACAGCAAGGGGGAGGGGCCACTGACTCCAGTGTAATGGAGTCTTGCAGAACTACTTGCCTTCGCTCCACCCTTGTTACGCCTCTGATAAGTCCAAGGAGAGAAAAGGGGTAGGGCAGGTTAGAAAAGAGGGACTAGGATCCTGGTGCATGCTGGTGCCACCTGGATCTGCCTCCTGCCCCTCCCCTCTCCCCTCTGAAACTCACCCTGACCTCCTCCTCCCCACCCATGACATCCTTCCCCCAACTTATCATGAATGGTGGAGCCACTGGGATCCACTGCCACAAGTGCTGTGCCTCTCACCATTTGCAGCAGAGGCCCAGAAGCGCTCAACAGGAGTCCAGCTTTCTCATCACCATAAAGGACATTGCATTGCCAGATCTCCCGTTCCAGCAGCTCATATCCCAGATAGGATTGGGCCCAAACAGGATTGGGCCTAGGATCGGGCCCTAATAGGAGGGGGTTAATTCAGCTGCACTGATCATAACTGTGTTATGTCCTTCTGTCCCCCCAAAAGTCCTTCCGTCCCCCCAAAACCTAGGTCTTCCATATAATGTTGTCCTCTTTTTTTCCCAAGGATAGCCATAAAAAAATGAAAAAAAAATGCAATTTTTTATCCTAACCAATCCTAACCTCCCCCCACTGGTGCAGACGCGCCAAAAACAGACACACTGTATCCAGCGGGGGGGGGGGATCGGGAGGCTTCGGAGGTGAAAGGGGATTTAAATTCCCTTAACCACTGTAAGCCTCCCGCTCCACAATGGGTCTCCTTGGACCTGCACTAGCGATTTTGCTAGCAAAAGTCTGAGGAGAGAAAGGGGGCAGGGAGGCTGCAGAAAAGGGGGATCGGATCTGGCGAACACCACCACCTCCCTCTCCCACAACTTCTATTTTTCTTAAACAGAAACAAAAACGGAAGCACAAATGAGACATAGGCAGCCGGATCCTGTGTAACTTTAGAGCAGTGGAACGTGCACACTGCTGCTCTAATGCATCAAAAATGTGCTGTAAAGCACATTTGCAACAACTCAGGAGTAAGGGCCGCCAGTGCCAAGGCTGGCGGGCCTCACTCCACCATTCTCCAGACCCTGCGGCGCCAATGACGGTAAGCCAGGAAGGGTGGATATTGGCCAGGCCGGACTGGGAGAGAGTGGGGTTATCGACAGCGCACTCCACCAATATCCTCTTTCCTAACCCAGGCTGGCCTCCGCCTCCCCGAATGTACTCCACCTCCCTGAATGTACGCCAGGTCTGGACCTGGTGTACATCCGAGGAGGCCTATAGGCTTGCTTACAGCCGGGGAAGGGGACAGATGTCCCTTTCTCCTGAGGTGAAGCCTAGCAGCCCCAGATATGATGCAGCGACCGGCCCTTTAGGCCGGCCATGTATCCTTACATAGAATTGCATTGCTAGTGTCAGATAGAGGTTGACTCTAGTAGGCAGGACCAGGAACCTCCATGTCTCCAGTTGCCTTGCTAAATTTCTGGGCTCCTGTTTCCCTCTTGTTAGTATTGCCATTCCTTTCTGACTCATGGTAAGTCCTAACGCCTGAAGGGCTTTTTGTCCCTAATGCTACCTTCACACCACAAGTTGGCACTGTAGATGAATAACTCCTCACTGGATGAAGGTGAGCAATCAATAAAACCTAAAACTGGTTGAATTGTGTCCATAGATATTTTACCTTTGCAGCTCAAACCTGTTTGGGTTTCCTCAGAAGATAACGCCATTGTGTTCAATATTTTGATTCCTTCCAAGTAAGGATGCACAGGTTTGCAGCCTTAGAGATCTATTTTCCTCAACGATGGTAATCAAATTACGTATTTCATGCTATATTGGCATATCACAAAATGCAATATAGAATAATCATAAAATATTCATGACAGTAGGAAAATAAAATCATGGATTTGGATGGTTTAAATGTGAATTTGTGATTATCATAAAGTGCAGACTCATTAATGAAAAACAGGGATGAAATAAATATTGGAAGCAAATAAACTACTTTGTTTTTCTCCCCTAAAGATTTGCATTAGGAAATTCACATTTTAAATCTGTGCACCCTTCCCTCCATGAATTCAGCAAAGCAACACATATATAGAACAACAGGTTTGCATTTCACCAATTTATGTACCATCCTTAAGCCAATCTATACGTTTTGTTGATCCTATGATCAATATGTTCAGTGATCACATTTTAATGAACTCAACACTGTGTCTTTAAATTCAACCAGTTATAGGATCATAGGAATTTGCCTTATATTGAATCAGCCTGTTGGTTAATACGGTCAATGGCTGTCCATCCTGGTAAATATTTAACTAATTAACAGCACGGTCCTACTCAAAGCCCTGCATTGCAATCTAGCGGCACTGGCGCAGGCTCTGCTGTATCCAATGTGGGGATGGAGGCTGCAGGAGGTCTCCATGAGGTAGGGAATGACATTTGTCCCCTTACCCCATGTTGAGCCCCAACAGCCTCTATGGGGCTACTTGGATGTACGCCAGCTAAATGGCCGGCGTAAATCCGAGCAGCCCCCATGTCGGGCTATCAGGCCTGGAAAGGGGGTTAGGATTCGGCGGAGGCCTCCTCTGCCGAACCCACACCCTAACGCGCCTGATTTGTCTTTTGTCTTTTGAAAAAGTGCAGCATGGAAGTGCATTAGCTTTAATACTCATTCAATAACAATAATAATGATGGACATGATAACAATAACGTATAGGTTTTTTTAAAAAAGCTGCTCAGAAAAGGGAGAAATAATCTCGTAAAAGCACAAAGGCTAGCCAACCTGCATTCTTCATGGTCATCTTTTGCTATTAAATGGGAAGGAACAGGAAGAGCAGATTTTGCCTTAGCCTGAAGAGAAAATTGTGCTTCTCTTCAAAGAGAAGTACGCTCTCCCAGTGAACACACCCTTCCTTCCTTCCTTCCTTCCTTCTTTCTTTGGAAGACAAGTCCATCAATGGTTACTGGTCATGATGGCTAAAGGAAACCTGCAAGTTTAGTAGCTGCAGGACCACTTGCTGGGAAGAAGGCTTCAAAGAAGGAGAAGACAATTGCCTTATGTCCTGCTTATGGGCTCCCTGAAAGCATCTGGTTGGCCCCTGTGGGTAGGCTTACCAGATCTCCAACCGGGACAGAGTGCTAGACCTTTAGGAGAAGGAATGTGGGTAGGTGTAGCTTGTTAAACCTTAGAACACAATAATAGGCATGTCTATTCAGAAGCAAGCCCCATTGTGTTCAATGAGACTTGCTCCCAGGAAAGTGTGTATAGGATTGTGCTCTAAGGTTTAACAAGCTACACCTGCCCACATTCCTTCTCCTAAAGGTCTAGCACTCTGTCCTGGTTGGAGATCTGGTAAGCCTACCTGTGGGGAGAAAAAGATGGACATGATAGACCTTTGTCTGGATCCAGCAGGGCTCTCATATGCCCCTTTATTTCAAAATATAGGGTACTTTACAGAGTAATGTTTCCTGCCCCACAGGAAATGTTTCCTGGCCCCACATGGTTGAAATTTACATTTCAGCCATGGGGAAGACTACAGAAGGAGGGAGGGGAGAAGATGCAAGGGTAACAAGGGATGAAAAAAAAAAACCACCACAGTATGAGTCTTGTAAACAATAGTTCATGATCATCCTCCCAGTATCAGAGGGCAAGGTATGGATTTTGCTGTTGTGGATCAAATAAAAGCTTTTAGAGCCAGGATTTGCAGGATGTCCCATTTTGTAATAGGAAAGACGGGTAAATTGGTCTAATCAGTCAAATTAAAGAGCTGTTCTTCCCGCTTGTTGAATCTCCTCTAATGCTACTGAATTTTTCTAAGGAAAAAATTAATAAAAATGGCTTATCATAGATCAATACTTGAAAGTGATGGACTTACCAGTAGTGAATTTAAATGAGCCTGCAAGTCGGGAGTCAAACATTCTCTTCTAGGTTTGGGATTAGCCTGATTTTCCTCCTGTTATCTCTAGTGATTATTTTAAAGTATTGCGTTTAAGTTCATTAACCTGCAAAATTATCTTTAAAGTGAAATGACACAGGCAAGGGATATATCAGGCTAGAAGGGAGTGTGCTTTGGGGAGTTTTTTTCAGGATGAGCATAGGCAAAATAAGAAACATACATATACACAAATACGCAGGGAAAAAAACCCTGAGAAGGGGAAACTGCCAAGCAAGCAAGCAAATGGTATTAGATTTGGGTAATCTCTTGGAATAACACTTAAAAAAGAAAAAAGCTTGGAAAAAAGATGCAAGAGGGAGGAATTTCCATTAAAATGAATGCCGGGTTTAGAGACACAATACAAACATTGTGTCCTAGGCTATATCCCATATCGCCCAGGGACTGAGCTTCAAAAGAACAAGTTTTTCCACCATCTGCATCAAATGTATTTTAGCATAGAACACTAAGCCCTAAGAATGGAATCCACTTTCACAAGTATAGCTTCTGAATAGCAGCTTATTAAACCAGTTACTGTGTCTCTTGTTAATCTTCTAATGCATTATTTTTAATGAGGGTGGGGGTGTGTGGAAAGAACAGTTCAGAAGTGCCACTTAAAATTCAGACTGGCACAACCCTTCTGGTCCCTTTTGGGTGCATTCTTCATCTCTGCACAAATACATACCATTTCATAGCCTCTTGCAAAGAAAGAACTGAGTTGATTAATTCCTGAATTAGCTGCGTCTGAAAAAGAAAAAAAACTCAATTTTGCTTTAATGAAAGAACCTCTGCTTTGGGTTAGTTTTAAAGAGGGACCCTCAGTTTGAAGATCTGAGAGATGTTTGAAGTTGAACTCATATAGCTATGTGATAGTGAATGTCCAAACTATGGCAAATGCCAGCATTCACAATTCCTGCCCAATGTGTGAATGTTCAGAAATACACTGATAAATATCACCTAAAGCGCTTGTCAGCATTGACTGGTGTATATCTGAAACTGGGGAAAATACATATTTTATTTGTATGGCAATACATACGGTATTGCCAGCATTCAGTTATGAACACCAAAATTCATCAATTTTTGAATAATTAGCATAACATAAACTGAAGTAAACCAAAAGCCACAGTTTGGAAAAAAACTTTATTGGAACCAATTAAAATGATGCAGAATTGTGATCAGCACGGTTTTGAAGGTCCAATCCTATCCAGGGCTGGTCTTTACGATGCAGGCAGTGGCAGAGATGCAAGTAAAGAAACATTTTACTTAGCTACTCTGCTACTCCTTATGCCCCAATGGGCCTACTCAGATCCACGCCAGTTATTTTTCCGGCATAAATCTGGTAGTCCAAGGGGGCATGTCAGCCTGGGCCGCGGGCATAGAATCTCATGGACACTGCTGCCTCCAGGATCCACCCCAGCCTGCCCCCAGCCCACCCCCAGGCTGACTCCCACGGCCCCACTCCATCCTCCCCAAAGCACCCTCTGCAGATCAACCTGCTCTGGTGGAGGTTCAGTGCCCTGCCATCACTGGCACGGGACTTCCTGGCTCCCACACCATCAGTAGTGAGCCACCTGCTGGCGGAGAGGCTTGTGTGATGGTAGGCCGCCTGGTCTTAAACTGATGGATCTCAAGATCCAACCGTCAGTGTAATCCCCTGATATATTTACCAGGGGCTATGAGGTTTACCAAATTCTTCATCAGGCTGGATGTTAAAGTAAGGAACAACTGGATATGGCGTAAGATCCTCAAAGTCTGTAGTTTATAAAGCTCTTCAGATGGAGTGAAGGTAGACCAGAAGGTAACTACTCAAGCTACTTTGTTTAGAGATTAGAATTTTGCCTTTATGGAACCTCTAATATTAAGCAGTACTTATATGCATCTTGAAGAATGGGCAATGGTATCATTTTGTGCCTCACATTTATAAATTGATAATATATATTTAATTATGATAATAAATTATACTTACAGATTTCTGTGACATAAATTGCAGATATAGGCTATACTTGGCATGAATGTTTTATCACCACGTCTATTCCAACACTACTTAATGGATTTCCCCCCTGGACTAGCTATGAAATTGAGTCAACTTACTCCCAAGAGTGCTGTTGAAATTAGGGGGATTGGCCTACATGAACTCATACATGGCACAGTACAAAAAATGTCTAATAACTACAGAACATGCACTGAAACCAGTAGGACTCATTCAGAATGAAATTGTTCAGAAGATCTCCACTGCGTCCTCTAGTTCCACTATAATTCTATCAGAATAAATCTAGAATAGATATGTGGATGCAAAATTATGCCCTGTCCCAGTTCAGGCACAGTGACTGTGGGTGGAGGGATTCACATAGGGCTGGTGGTAGGGTGGTCCTACCAGAGGAAATGAATACAGCACAAAGCAGGTAGAGAGGAGCTTTTAGTCATATACAACAGTGTGAAGGGCTAGGACAATCAGGCAGTGAAATATCAGACTGGTAAATAGAGGTGTGTTACAAGTACAGAAGGGTATTCCTGTTTTCATCTGTGAAATGTAGGTGGGCATGGTTTGCTATTAGCCAAAGAACAACATAACCTGGGACTACACTGTTCATTCCAAACGCAGAGACTACAAAGAGTTAAGTGAGAATCTAATCTGTAGTCTTTAGGAAGCAGAATTAGATGCATTACTTTATTTCATTGGTGATGTCTTCCTACCGAACAATGGAATATAGTCACTCACTCATCAAACAGATTACAATTTGAATTGCAATCTGGTCTGAATTACATGGTAAATTTGAGTGGGAAGACTGAAGTAATTTGTTCTGAAGGATTCCTTGAATGACCAAGGCTGCAATTCTATACACTTACCTAGGAGTTAAGTCCTATGAAACTCAATAAGACTTACTTCTGAGTAGACATACTTAGGATTGTGCTGCAAATGTGCTGTGTTTATACAACACACACACACACACACACACACACACACACACACACACACACACACACTTTTTAGAACAAGGGTTCTCAAAGGGTACACGAACCGACAGGCGGGGGTACGCGGCCTGTGAGTCAGCATCGGCTTTTAGTTTTTTTAATTTAAACTCCCGACACCAAACTCCCATAAAAACTCCCATACTCCCGACAGGACTCCCATACAAAAAATAAACTCTGCCAAATCTCTATATAGACCCCTTTCTAGCATTTTCATCCAAGTTAGGGTGACAACTGAGTATGTTCTCTCTGACTAAATGGTCCCTAATTTTGTACTGAAAAGAGAAACATAATTGACAGTGAACAGAATTGATTATTGTGCAACAAAACCACCCCTTCTCTCCCTCCAGACTGTGTTCCTAAAAGGCTTTGAGTGGAATGCAAACCAAGTACTTTCCTACTGGCTGGTTCAATTTATATGCTGGGTTTTAGAATACATTGTTTCTTCTATTTAAAGAAGGCAGTTCTTATGGCAGATTGAGCTGGTTCTCTGCCTTCTTTAAGGAAGCTAAGAAGGGATTGCCTTGGTTTCTTTTTCGATGGGAGACCTGTGGTGATATTTTCTTTAAAAATAAAAAGGGGAGGCAAAAATTGGGAAAAGGGGGGTGGCTAACAGTGTAAGCTGAATAATTTTAATGATTAAATTTTATATTTTAATAATTAATTAAATTGTTTAATTAATGCTAATTAATTAATTGGCACAGGGGTACTTCAAAAAAAAATTGACCATGCCAGGGGGTACACTTTTTGAAAAATGTTGAGAACACCTGTTTTAGAATATTTTCTCCAATATTAGGGAATGAAAAGCAGCAAATAACAGAATTAGGCACAGCATCAATGATTACAACCCACAAAAGTACAGACGCAAGTACATCTATCTACACAGCAGAAGCATGGTATGCAATGACACAAGCTGTCCTTTCAAGAAAATGTATAATGCATTCAGGAGCAATGGGAATGAAAAGTAGCACGGGCATCAGATTTTCTGAACTGGACATTTGAAGTGTCAGCATTTCCATCCTTTCCCTGGATTCCTTTTCTTTCTTTCTTTGTTGAAAACATGGCTTTTATTTTGCCTTGACTGGAATAATAAAGAAGGCCAAGCAGAAGTACCATGAAGACATATTTACACTGCAAACACCCCAGCACTCTCTGCTTAATAGAGTTTGCTGATAGAGATCCCAGCAGCTGACTTTGCACTTCGAAAGTTGAGCATTATTTTCCTGCAAGAATTCAAAAGATGGGTTGGCTGTAACAACTGGGTACTTTTGCACCTCTCTAATCCACCTGCCTAGCTATTCCTCTGTCATTTGGTTCAAAGTGGAGATGCTCTGGGCAGGTTTCATGAGGCTTAAATGCACACGCCACAACTTTGGAGGGCACCTGGGTAGTTTCTCACAAAACCCTACATTCATAGGACTGAGGCTGTAATTCTTTGCACATTTAGCTGGGACTCAGCCCAACTGAACACAGTGGGGCTTACTTCTGAGTAAACATATATAAGAATGCACTGTTTGGGATATCTATCTCTGGATAACTGCCAGATCACAGATGTTATACACCAAATACAACACAGAGATATAGCAGATCACAGATATAACGCACCAAAAGAAGTTCAAGATTGCCTTGAATGCAATGCTTTTCCATGGAGTCAGTTCAGTTCACGTACTGAATTGCTGGACAGTAATTAAGTGTAGGAAAGTGATGAATATATGCATGTAAATCAGGGCCATTACCAGTCCATACTGTGGCTCCTTTCCACACCAGTGTCACTTCTAAGTGTGAAGGAGTCACACCCCACTAGAGGTAACATAAAAAGTAGTCCTTTTCCATCTGCTAAAATGTGTATCAACCTGCAATGAAATATTGAAGACTTCTAGAGACTATTTGTAACTTTTACAATGGTTACAATTTAACTGTTGCAATTGGAGGTAGGGAGAAGGGGGGTTGCCATCCTTAGGGTTGGGGTAGTTAAAGTGGTGCTGCAACCAAGTTTGTGGTGCTACTGGCTGCAGGTGAATGAGCCGGGGGGGGGGGGGTGTCCAAATCTGTTATTCTCTGCAAATCACCACCTAAGAGTACTGTCCTGTTTCATAGTAAAGCTGGCACTGGGTAATTTTCTTCTTGGAGCATCCCAGAAGCAACCAGTTGTTCACTGTTGGAAACAGAATACTGGGCTATAAGGACTCCTGGCAGGTCTGTGCTTGTTCTTATCTCCATGGAACTTACTACCAACTTCCAAGTCAACAAACACAAAAGTGGATTGCTCCTTATATCAAACTGTTTTTAACCTCTTTAAGGATTGCACAACATTCCTGAAGAATTGCCTCAAAGATTTCCAACAACTGCAGTGGCAAAAGGGAGAACATAGATGGATTTGCAGTGCATGCGGAGCAGGAAATTATTGCGAAGGAAAGGAGAGAATTTATAAAATAGATTGAAGCACAAATCTTGCTCGAGAATCACGATATAGATTTTCTTTCATGAGGCAATATTCTGACACCATTTGCAATGATTTACCATCTGTTTCCTGGAAGCTGCTTTTAAAATGCCCTTGATGTTACAGTTTCAAAACTATGAAACAGAGGGCTGTACAAATACTGTAATGGTATGAAATAGAAAAGGGTAGAAGTATCAAAAAAGTAGCCAACAATGAAAATTTGGATGAAATTATTCTGGGATAATGTCAACACAGGTAATATCAATCACATATGAGTTCATAGTAAAAGTGTCTTGCAATCCTCCCTATATATCAGTACAATCGATACAAAATTTAAAAGGTGATAGTGTACAACTTATTTGTACTATGATTGCTACACCAGTAATTGTGAATCGAAAATGGAGTAAATTCATTGTCCTAAACTGATGATGTAGTTTATGCCTGTTATGTCTCTTTGCCCCCATCTTCACACACAGCAAGTAGTATGAGAGTGTGGAATCCTCTGATGCCACCGCCACGGCCCATTGATCATGGAGCACTGAGAAGCAGCTCATCTTCCAGCTCTGGCACCCCAGCAATGACATCATTGCTGGGTGCATCATTGCTGGGTGCAAAAAGACACAGGCTTCAGTGGCCAATCCCGGCTAGCCTCCAGTTGTACACTATCACCTTTTAAATCACCTTAATAAAAGCAGAAAATGTGGACAGTGGCATCGCTATGCCGCCCGGAAGTGACATCACCACCGGAAGTGACGTCACCACGACCGCCGCACAAACGGCTTCCCAAGAGCAGGGTGGGTGGGAGGATCCAACTTTCACTCTGCTGCCGTCAATCCTGCTGCCCATTCAGCAGGATTCATGCCCCCTCTGCTGCTTTGTCACCCCCCCATGAGCCGCCAAGGGGCCCTCTGCCCCCCGCCCTTCCCCCAGCAATGCTTCTGAATGTGGCGTGTACTGGGATTGCTCATAGCATGCTCCACATTTTCTGCATTGTTTAACGAGCCCACACAGAGTGTCAAGAGAAAATAGAGTGACATGGCTTGTTTTAGGAGTATGGAGTTTCTTTCAGCTCTGGCATTTGGCTTTTGCAGAAGGTGTTGCTTCTTTGGGAACATGGAAGGCCCATGCAGTGAGGATGGTACGTAAAGAGTGAATAAGGACCTTTAAAGAGGCACTGATTTACAGTATTGCCTTGTTAATCAGGCTGTTTGTCATCTTTCCTTTTGGAGCCAGGAGGATGAAGCAGCTGAATGGTACTTGGGAGAGTTAAAATCTCCAGATGGTTTCCTTATCAATGGAAGGGGGCAAGAAGACCAATGGCACAGAGCCAGTAGTTTTTTTCAAGAAAGTCACAAAATCAATGACATGGAACCAAGCACAATGATCCAGCACTTTCTGAGCTGGTTTTTTTTTTTTTTTTTTTTTTTTGGGTGCTAGGAGTATAAATTTGGGGAGTGCAGTCCCATAGGATACAGATGCAGCCAGAGGCTCTGCCAAATTTTCCTGGAATGACTCCCCCTCCTCTGGCTGGACAATGCTGATAAGATCTACCAAGTCAGACAGTATTGTAACAGATAGTTTTCTTGTTTTCCCTTGTTGAGTGTAAGTCCTCAAAAATGATTGCTTTGTATATTTTATTTTTGAGAGTTGATCTCTCTCTTAAACCCTCTTTATGTCTTGGTAATAAATAGTCGAACTATTAACAGTGTGTGGCCTGAATTGGGCTTGGAATAACACAGCACTTCCCTAAAACTAGAAGCCTAGACTGCAAAGCTATGCAACAGAGCCCAGTAGAGGGGAAGGTGGATCAGGGGCTGGGGCCAGGGATCCCGCATCTCAGGTTAGGATTTTCTTCTTGGTCCCGGGACTGGGTGGGCAGACAAGAAGGTGGTGACAGAAAGGAAAGTTCTTGGTCCTTAGCAAGAAAAGAGGGGAGCTAGGAACTCCAGAGGGCAGACAGCGGCAACCTAATAATCCCCCAGGGGCTTGGAGCCTAAGTAAAACCTAAAGGTAAAGGTAACCCCTGACAATTAGGTCCAGTCGTGTCCGACTCTAGGGTGTGGTGCTCATCCCCATTTCAAAGCCGAAGAGCCAGCATTGTCCAAAGAAGCCTCCGTGGTCATGTGGCCGGCGTGACTCTCCTTGCCGCAGCGCGTAGCATGCGGCTGGAACACGGAGCGCTGTTTACCTTCCCGCAAGCAGTACCTATTTATCTACTCACATTAACATGCTTTGGAACTGGAGGCAGAAGCTGGCCAAGCAACGAGAGAGCTCACCCCGTTGCGGATTTGAACTGCCGACCTTTCGATCGACAGCTCATGGTTCAGCGGTTTAACCCACTGCGCCACCTGCTGGCCAGTAAGTAAAACCTAGGAAGGGGTTTTGACATGACAGTAGAAGCCCAGTTGACACAGACGAAGGAGCAAAATGAGAAGATTTAGACCAGAGTCATCCCACCCTGCATTTCCTGCTTTGATTAAAGAGCTTACATGGAGGACGTGGCATGTAAGGGGTGCATGGGTGTGTGTGGGTGTGGGTGTTTGAAGAACAGCAATGTGGAGGGCAGCACTGTTGGGCTGCCTCAAAAAGCCTAATAGCTTCAGCCAGCCCTGCATGCAACCCAGTTTCCAAACGATTGAACCCGCAACCCTTACACATGCCAGATTGTATGTTCTATCCTCTAGTAATGCCCTTCAACTATGCATTGATGAACATTCTTATTGTACACTAAAATTCCAATTGTATGGCATACAACGGCCCGGCCCAATGATCCAACATCAAAATCTTGCCAGAAGGGCTTTCCGCTTGGGAGCAGACTCCCAACTTCGCTGGCCCCTGAGCCGACACAAACAGGCCACATAAGCTGCTAGGGAACAATATTTTCCTCGCAAGAGTAATACTAATTTAAATAATAATAACAAATGGTTTGTTGGCAAATTGATGGGGGGGGGAAAGCAAAACTATTGTTAGTATCTGTGACAATCATACAGAGTTTCATGGGAAAGAATGGCTAAGTTTGCTCATCAGTTTTTCCTCGGCATTTTTTAAAAAAGATACATCATCTGCTTAAGTAGCTGATTCTTGTCCCCAGAGCTCACTGTTCATCTGAAAGAGAATGGTTCCAAGAGTTGTTTGTGCAAGAAAATGGAACACATCAATTTAATAAGTCACAGAGTTAGCATTAGATCTCCAATGCATCGTTGATTAGACTAATCAATACAAAACTTTTGATCAATTATGAAGGTGTCCGTAATTAATCATGCTGTTGCTGTTTTTCTAAAGTAAATTACAGATTACAAAATCCGCAGGTGGTAAGTGCATTTCTCCTTCTCTCATCCACAGACTGGAATGGTTTTCTAAGATGTTGCCTGCTGTGACACCAGCCTACATACATTAGAAGAATTCCTGCATCAAAAGGTGAGAAATGAATATTTTAGTCAATATATATGTAAACAAAGAACACTTTTATCTTGAAAACTATTCTTTTTACTCAAAAGCAAATTTATACAGAATTAAGTAAGGAAAATTCAAGAATAATCGGATGCAGTGGCGTCGCTCTAGGTGATGCGGAGCTTTAAGTTCCGCTACGCTCCGACCCACTGTTACATGGCTGTACGAGGCGGCCCCGCCCCTTCGCCTTCAGAGCCTTTTGGAGCAGCGAACGCAACAAGCAGGGAGTCCTGCGCATTGCTTTTGCTGCTCCGAAAGGCTCTGAAGGTGAGGGGGTGGGGCTGCCTCGTACAGCCGTGTAACGGTGGGTCGGAGCGCAGCGGAACTTAGAGCTCCACCCCACCTAGAGCAACGCCACTGCATCTGATGTGTTTTAGTTGGGTGCCAGTCCTCATTGTTCATGCACAGGCTACTATCCTGAAAATGTGTGAAATATGGGGCAGTCATTTAACAGCGATAACTTTATAATATATAGGTGTGTGTAAGTCAGCTAGTTGAATTTTTTTTTGTAACAATGGCAAGTTAGGCTGCAACCCTATACCTATGCACACTTACTTGGGAGTAAACTCTATTGAACTCAGTGGGGTTTACTTCTGAGTAGACATGCATAGGGTTGCACTATTAATGACTTCGTTGAGTAAACTACAGTTATACTTAGCCAAAGAGAACCTCAGCATCAATTACTCTATGTGACATTTCAACAAAAACAAAAAAAATGTTTAGGCTGATCCTTAAAATGTTTACTTGTAAATAAGTTCTACTAAGTTATTAATGTGCAAATAAGTTTGATGGAACTTACTTCCTTGTAAGTATGCCTGGGCTGGCAGCTTTAATTT
Organism: Plestiodon gilberti rubricaudatus; assembly: GCA_026170595.1. Classification (NCBI taxonomy): domain Eukaryota; kingdom Metazoa; phylum Chordata; class Lepidosauria; order Squamata; family Scincidae; genus Plestiodon; species Plestiodon gilberti. The sequence continues at coordinate 81,356,311 of JANXHW010000004.1, read as the reverse complement.
ACCAAGCTGAGGGTAACACGTAACACTTTCTCATTCAACATATTCAGCAGCATATATTAGGCAACATCTATAAGTGGTCAAGGTATTGCCATACAAACTTTAAAAATATGCAGAATATATATAACACGAATTGAAGCATAAGAAAAAAAATGCACTTTCATATTTTTATGGATGAATTTTTAATAACTTAATTACAACATCACAAAAGAAAGAATCATTACTCAGTTACACGCTCTGAAATCCTTCCTCACTGAATGCACGTCTCTGAAAATTGCCCCATACGTGTATATTAATGATACCATCAGAAGTTTAAAAAGACATGCCTTGAATAATATATGCAACTTAAATTAACTCCCATTCTTAATGTTCATAGTGAAAAGTGAATGCAATCAAACTGGTAAGTAAGATTTGCTGGCAATCATCATCATTATTTCTGTACGAATATTTATTATGAATACAAAATATATTGGCCAGAGCATAATTATTAGCAATCTCTGCAAATCTACCATAGCATTAAGTCCTTGAGTGTGGGGAATCAGATGTGTGAAGCTTTTCTCTTTACCTTCACCTTTCCCCCTGTTTAGGATATTTATCTACAAAATCACATACACAGTTTTTGTAATGGTCACACATCACATACATATTTTCCTCAAGTGGCTTGTTTAGCATGTTCTCCATTCAAAACCAAGCAATCTAATGCAAATATGTGTGTATCACATATGCACCGGATGTTCCCAACCTGCAGGAAGCAAAGTGAGATTAGGTCAAAGGTGTCACAGCTCCATTATTATTATTATTATTATTATTATTAGATTTACTTCACAGTCCACCTGATGGTGGCTGGTATTTTCTAAAGATCAAATCCTTCCCAAGGTCCAAAGATATCTAGAGGTAGTTGTATAAAATATGTACAGTTCCGAGTAAAATTGCTTTTTGCAGCTCATATGTGGTTATTTCATTTACACCTAAGATGTGCGGGTGTTCCACGGTTTTGGGTATGACTCCTAAAGCACCCACTACTATTGGCACAATCTTTGCCTTTCTTTGCCAGAGTTGTTCAACTTCAACCTGAAGGTTTATATTTCATTACTTTTTCATGTTCTTTACCTTCAATTCATGTATCCTCAGGTACTGCCATAACTATGATCCAGACCATTTTTATTACTACTTCCACTACTACTACATCACAGTCTATGCTGGGCTGAAATTCGGGATCTAGCCAAGATTCTGGGAATCACGGAGATATCTTCGTAGGATTTTTACTGTTCTAAGAACCTTGTTTTCTGGAGCTGGCGTAATTTGCTCTAGGCCAGTGGTTCTCAAACTGTAGGTCACGACCCAATTTTTGGTGGGTAGTAATAATAATAATAATAATAATATAACATAAGAACATAAGAAAAGCCTTGCTGGATCAGGCCAAAGGCTCATCTAGTCCAGCTTCCTGAATCTCACAGTGGCCCCACCAGATGCCTCTGAGAGCACACAGACAACAAGATAACCTGTTTCCTGTTGTCACTCCCTTGCACCTGGCACAGAGAAAACCTACTTCTAAAGCCAGGAGGTTGCTTATGGCTTGTAACCTGTGGTCTTTTATAATATAATATATTTATAATTTATATACCGCCTTCCTTGGTCATTGGATTTCTCCTCCGACTTTAATCCAAGGCGGTGTACATGGGCAGGCTGTCCTAACCCCCCTTGGTTTTTTTTACAATATATAAATGTCCAATCTTTCATGAACCACTTTCCACGTGGTATCCTTTTTACAGTCTGACAATTCTGCTGGCTGGCGCCTCCAACACTTGACTGACGCAGCTGGGAGCTCTTATCTCTCCTCCTGGAGGCTTTCACAGCTTTTTGTCAGCGGTGTGCCTCGAACTTATCAAGTTCACAGGTCTTCGGGCTTACAAGGCATCAGCTCTCCCAACTGAGCCAGACTCTTCTGTGAAAATGAAAAGCTGAATAGCTGACAAGGAAAAATGTATTGAGCCCTATGGAAACGGAATAGTACATGCATGTTTACTCATGAGTAGGCAAACTTGCCTTGGTCCACTTCAAAGGGCAGGCTGAGGCGAATGCAGTGCCACCAGAATGGATCTGATCCACCAGAATGGATCCTATGAACGTAAGCCCCAACAAAGACTTGAGAAGGAAGTCCCCCCCCCCCAAGCTGACAAGGAAAATGTATTGAGCCCTATGGAAAGCTAAACTGAGCCCCACCCCCATGTGCTCATTTACTTGCGAGTCAGCAAATGTGCTTCATCTCCTAGTGAAGGCCGAGTTGGGATTAGGGGGCACTGCTTTGCAGTGGTTCCATTCCTACTTGGCTGACAGGTCCCAGAGGGTGATGCTGGGAGATGCCTGTTCGGCGCCCTGCCCTTTACAGTGTGGGGTGCCACAGGGTTCTATTCTGTCTCCCATGCTTTTCAACATCTACATGAAACCGTTGGGAGAGATCATCCGGGGATTTGGAGTTGGGTGTCACCAATATGCTGATGACACCCAACTCTACCTCTCCTTGCCATCTCGCTCCAGGGATGCTGTGGAAGTCCTAGAGCGCTGCCTGGAGGCGGTTGGGGTCTGGATGAGGGCTAATAGGTTGAGATTGAATCCAGAAAAGACAGAGGTCCTACTGGTCAGGAAAGCTTCGATGCAGGTACTGAGTCATCTGCCCATTCTGAATGGGGTTGCACTCCCCCTGCAGGAACAGGTGCGCAGCTTGGGAGTACTTCTGGATTCACAGCTCTCCCTGGAAAGCCAGGTGGCAGCTGTGGCCAGGGGTGCGTTTGCCCAGCTTCGGCTGGTGCGCCAGCTGCGGCCGTACTTGAGTCGATCGGACCTGACCACGGTGGTCCACGCCTTAGTGACTTCAAGACTGGATTACTCTACGTGGGGCTGCCCTTGAAAACGGTTCGGAAGCTGCAATTAGTGCAGAATGCGGCGGCCCGGGTGGTAGCTGGAGCTAGGCGGTTTGACTCTGTTGAGCCGCTGCTTCAGCGGCTGCACTGGCTGCCCATTCGTTTCCGAGCCCAATTCAAGGTGCTGGTAATGACCTTTAAAGCCCTTCACGGTTTGGGTCCAGGATATCTGAGGGACCGCCTTCTCCCATACATTCCGGCCCGCTCTCTTAGGTCATCTGAGGGGGCTCTCCTGCGTGTACCACCTCTATCGCAAGTTAGGGGAGTGGCAACACATGGGCGGGCTTTCTCCGCTGTGGCGCCACAACTGTGGAACTCCCTTCCAGGGGATCTGAGAACCACCTCCTCCCTCATGACTTTTCGGCGAGGGCTCAAAACATTTTTGTTTCGTCTCGCGTTTGGGTGATGGGTTGTAGGCCTGCCTCCTGTGTCTCAAGATGCTCTGCCATGCTGCTTTTGTGCTCCCTACTGTTGCCCCCCCCAGTGGTTTTTATTGATATTATTGTTTTTAAATTATGTATTTAAACTTTCTGTATTTTAAACTGTTTAATTTTTGTTGTAAGCCGCCTTGGGCATTTGCCTCAGCATGGGATAAGGCGGGATATAAATTTTTTAAATAAATAAATAAAATAAAAGGCCAAGTGAAGGGGAATGCAAGGCCACCAGAATGGACCTGATCTGATAAACGTGGAGCTCAAAAAATGTGTCCGTCCCCCACCATCGTAAAAGAAAAAACAGAGGCTTGAGCAGCTGGTAAAGTGAAATGTTTGGTTTTAGACTCGTAAAGCTAGGTGGGTCCCAATAGAGTGTCATTTCAAAAAGTGGGTCCTGCTGCTAAAATGTTTGGGAACCACTGGTCTAAGCCAAAAATGTCAAGGTGTTTCTTCAGACTTCTTCTAGGCACTGCTCCAAGGACTCCGATGACAGTTGGCACAACAATATTGACCTTCTCCCAGGGATACCCAACTCTTGATATCTTGTGATCTTTTCATGTTCTTTATCTTCAATTCAACTGTCACCTGGGATTGCAATATCAATGATCCAAACTTGATTTTTCTTTGTGTCAACTACCATTATATCTGGCATATTTTGTTCTAAATGTCTGTCTGTACAGTAATTTGAACTCCTAAAGAACCTTTGCTCGGTTGTTCTCAGTGAATTTTTCAGGTTTATGATCCCAGGAATTTCGGTGTGAAGGTAAATTGTATTGTTTGCAAAGATTCCAGGGAACCATCGCTGCAACTCTATTATGCCATTCTTCATCATCAATTTGGGCGATCTTACTAGATGCACTAACCAGATGGTCGACTGTTTCATCTTTCATCTTACCAAATCCACGTTGTCACTGATCTTCTGAATCTTTGCTTTTATATTATTTATTGCAAATGCCTATTCCTGTGCAGCTAGGATGAAGCCTTCCATTTCTTTCTTCAAGTGTCCATTCTTCAGACATTTCCAGGTGTTTTCTTTATCAATTTTATTCTCAATGACTTTCAGATATTGCCCATGAAATTGTTTTCCATTCCAGTTTTCTAGGTGTGTTTGAACCTCAGCCTTTTTGTCGTCCTATTTTCTTTTTGTCACTTTCAATAGGTTACCTATAGGGACTGCGATCAGTAGTTCTTTGCCCTTCTTGATGTAATCATTCAGTGCTTGTTTTTCTTCCTCACCTGTTTGTTTAGCTTGTAAAAGACTTCTTCCACCTAATTTTCTTGGTAGATAAAAGTATATCAATGTCACTTCTAGGATGTAGAGAGTGCTGCACTGTCATGATCTTCCGGGTCTTTCAGTCAATTGCTTCCAATTCTGCTTGCGTCCATGTATTAATTATTATTAATAATAATATTAATATACCACTTTTCAACAAAAAGTAGTTCACAAAGCTATTTACATAGCAAAACATGGTTTCCTGTCCCCAAAGGGCTCACAGTCTGGCAGCGCAATCTTGAGGGGGGGGCAGCACCGCAACGAGCGTTCCGGCACCAGGAGACATCGCGAATGTGCCATAAAGCACATTTACAACACCTTGGGAGTAAGGGGGGCCGGTGCAAGGCTGGGCTCCCTCACTCCGGCGCCGGACGAGGATGCGGCTGGCAGCAAACAGTCAGTCCTCCATTGCTGGCTGCAGGGGCGGTCCAGCCAGCCGGGGGAGGGGGCCATTGGCCCAGCCCAGGAGGGGGTGGGGGATGGCTTCGGCCATATCCCAACCGGGCTGCTGGGCTGTTAAACAGCCTCCTCCTACTTCCACCAGCAATTTTGCTGGCGAAAATCTGAGTTGGCCGGTCGGGCCAGCTGACATTTACGAGTGTCCCCTTCCCCGAGTAGACCTCTGCCCCGGTAGCTGCCTGGCCGCTGGGGAACAGGATCTAGTGGGTGGCCATGGGCCGCTGGCCAGATCCTTACGTAGGATTGCACTGTTAAAAAGAGATGCAGAAGTGACACCAGCATCAGCTAAGGGAAAAGAAGCCATGCTGGGGTTGTGCCCCTCCTAGCCATTACAAAAAGCAGTCCTTCCCCTTAGGATGATCTCACATGAGTGGCAACTATATTGAACTGGGAGTTGGGCCAAGCAAAAATGGCTGGGAAACACTGTCTCCCCCGATCTGCTCCACCAGTGGGAAAGGGTGTGCAGCAATTGTATATAATTCTGGTATATCTGATCTATGATGGACAGCCGCTATAATCATTTTCCTGGGAGGAAGCCCCTTTGAACACAATGGGACTTACTTCTGAGTAGACATAAGATTGCACTGTGCCACTACTAGCTGGTTAGTTCAGCTGTATTCTTCCAATTCTTTTCTTGAACTAGTTTCACAATTTTAGAATATGTCCTCTCAAAAGCCCTTTCCCCATAAAGGGTGAGGGAAGAAAAATAGCCCAGCAGTTCTCAAGGACCAGGTAAGTGCAACCGCAGCAATGCCTTGTTGTTGGTCAAGATCTGAGGGATACATGAAAAAATCCAGCTTATAAAAAACAGCTGGCAGTGAAACACCAGAAAAGGCAGAGAAAATGGGGCAAGAATCCATGCTATTTGGTGCATGACTGAATTTGTCAATGCTTTAATACTTCACTTGAACCAAAGGCTTTTTGGTCCTAGAACAGACACAGCACTGCCTCTTTCATACAACTTCAGTATGCTGAGAAAAGTTGATAATATTATTATTAGACTCAGTCATTATATATATAATACTTTTTCTAAACGTTCAAAGAGCTTCACATACGTTGGGTATTATTACCAGTTCAAAGCATACCCATAAAAGCAGCTTCATGCATGGGTCCATCTGTTGCCTTTTCCAAGTTTTTTTTCTCTTTTAAAGTCCCTTTCCCTTGTTATTAATGTGACTGTAGCTTTTTTTCTCTGCCCTTGTGGATAAGCGATTCCTAGCTGTAAAGTGGTAGAGAAGCTGTTATATTGATACCTCGTGCCTTGGTGTTTTCCAGGTCAGCTTTCACCTCCAGGGCGTTACTAAGACACTGGATGTTATTTTGCTTCTGAACTCCTGCACTTCTCGTTCCTTTCTGTCGGGATCAATTACAAGGTTTGCCTTTACAATGCTGGTTCTTGCGGTCTGGCTACTTCACCGTCTCCCTGGCGACCTGCAAGAAGGAACTCGGGCTTGATGAGCAAGCAAAAAATACGCTGGGCAGATGGAGTAATTAACAGCTCCAAGGAGCATGTGAGCTATACATGTACTATAAATCACAGAGAGAGGGAGAGAGTTAATACAAGACTCTGTTACCAACAAGGAACAGAGAAAGCTCAGAACGTGCAACCATTTGCATGCAATAGTATACTCAACCCTTGGGAGTTCCCCCCCCCCCAAATTTACTTTCTTGTTCTTCAAAATGATTTCCTTTTATTTCTTATATTATAAGCAGGCATTTTTAATGATAATTAAAAAAACCCATGTAATTTTGCATCATTCTTCATCTACTGACACTATACAACCAACACCACCTACCTAGTATACGTTTAAAGCGGTTAAGGAAATTTTTGGAATAAAAACTCATAACACCGTTTTCTGCTATTTCATTTTGGTTGAACACCGAAATCTGTGAAAAAAATAAAACCATAACAAACATCCCTAATTATAAGCTGGTCACTGGCTCTACTTTGTCGTGAATGTTTCCCATGCTATTTTCTCTGTTCAACTTCAACAGCAAAACTTTGAGAACCTGCATCATTGATGACAAAACCAGAAGCCAAAGATGAAAAGGCAACTTGGGGCTGCAAATGATGTCAAAGGGACTGAATTCTTCCTTTGTTTTGGGTGTCGGGTAGGGAAATGTTCAGGTTTGGTGAACTACCCTAAGAACAATAATTTAAAGTAACTTTGTTAAAGCAATTTAAATAAATATAAATTAACTTACCTTTGCTGCTCCCCGCGCTGCTCCCCGGCCTTCTGCTGCTGCTGCTGCTCCCCGGACAGCCTGCTTGCCCGTGCGGCGCTGGTCTCCCCGGCACCGCATGGAGCAGGCTGGCCCGGTCTCCCCGGCACCGCATGGAGCAGGCTGGGAGACTGGGCAAAACAGAGTAATGATGTGGCCCCCCTGGGGTGCAGCACTCGGTATGTTTCGCACAAGTCACATCCCCCTTGTGACTCCACTGCTTTTTAGGAATCCTCAGATCAAGGGAATTTGGATCAGGGCTTCTGACTAAGAATGTGGGACCACCACCCATAGCCATGGGATCACCCACAGCAACCCTGTATTGAATTTGTTCCTCTCTCAGAACTGTGTCACATGACAGCAGTGTACTAGCCCTCTTCAGGCATTCTTGAACTGGGTACAGTCTACTTGAACTGGGTACAGTCTACCAATGGAGAGGAGGAATGGGAATATGCCATATGCCCTGTGGCCACATTCCCTGTTTTCTTGAGATTCAGTGCTTCCCTGCAGAAAGCAGAGCTCATGACCACAGAGTGTGTCAGCCTGGCTAGCTGGCATACTTCCATTCCGTCTTTACCTAGGTATACTGTACCCACTTTTGGAATTCTGAATTCACTTTTGGAATGCCCAAGGAAAATGAGAGTGTCCCATCGCAGCCAGTAGTATGGATTAAGACCAGAGAAACGCACTATGTGATGATGACCTGTTGCATGCGTCACTACATCTTATGGAGGAGAGAACTCAACTCAGGTTTGCCAGTTTGGGTGGCAGTGACAGGTTCTCCATCACATCTCATTCTACCTCTTCTCTTTTCCCTTTCTCTCCCCTTCAGAGAGAAACACTAATTCTCTCTCATTTCTCTCTGTTATTGAATTTCATTTATTCTTATAACAAATACACATTACAGTATGTCTACCCAGACATTTGCTGAATGTATAGCATGCCAACAAAAATTCTTCTCATGAAATCTGTACACGACTGTTACAAAACTGAATGAACACATTCCATTTCATGTTCAAGGATTCTGCCTTTGTCTTCCATTCTCTGACAAAAAAAAGCAGTTTGTTGGAAATGCCATTGTTTAGATAGCTATTTGTTATGTTTCTTGTTCAAAGTATGAGGCATACAGTATCCTGGCTGCAAAAACTATATAAACAACAGTTTCCTTATGTCGTGGTCTTATATTCTTTGCATTTAGAAATAGAGACAATAAGGGATCTAATTGAATTTCCAATCCCATTATTCTGCTTATCAAGACTGAAATAACATCCTAATATTCTTTTGCTTCAAACGGATCCACCAGAAATGAATTAAGGCACCTACTTAAAATTTACATTTCCAGTAGATTGGATTATAATTGCTATTCATTTTGTTTAGCTTGTTGGGAGTAATATACAATTGTATAATTATTTTTTTACAATTCTCTCTCACATTCATATGTAAAGGAAATGGGTAACCTTCCTTCTAGAGATATCCCCACATTTCAAAGAGTACTAGAGTATTTAAAACCTTAACCCAGTGGTTCCCAAACTGGGAGGCGTGGCTCCCAGGGGAGCCACGTAAACCAGCCAGGGGAGCTGTGGGGGTGCCACTGAATCCTTTTGAAAAACAGTGCAATGCCAATTGGCAGACATCAATGTAATATGTACATCAACATAGGGAGCTGCGACCAATGGTCACTAATGGTCAAGGGAGCCACTAATCGAAAACGTTTGGGATATACAGGTTTATCAGAAGTTAACTCTAGAGTGACTGACAGGCAGAGGCTGCCCATACCATAAGTAGCCTGTAAATGGCCTTATGGCCGTACACAGTACAGGTGGGCCCCCATATCCACTGATTCACTATCCATGATTTCAGTTATCCACGGATCATGGGGACCCCCCCCCCCCAGGCTTTTACTTTTTTCCCAGTAAGCTTTGTTTCTTCCTTAAAGAAACAGGAGAAGCAGCCTCTGGCTGCTTATTACAGGCACGTAGAATGAGACTAAGTCCTAGAGAGGCTCTGCAAGGTTAACAGAAACCTTGCAGAGCCTCTCTAGAACTTAGCCTCGTTCTACTTGCTTGCAACGGAGGCTCCTTCTTGGTTTGTTTTAAGGAAGAAACAAAGCTTACTGAAAGAAAAATAAGAGCTGGGGGGGCAAGCATGCCTGCCTGCAGGGGAGGCAGGGTGGGGCCCCCCTCAGGAAACCATGGAGGGGGTGTTCGCTCTTATCCACGGTTTCAAGTATCCACAGAGGGGCCTGGAACATATCCCCAGCGGATATGGGGGCCCACCTGTACATGCCACTGGCAGCCATTTTTTATCCACTGCTATTGCCAGAGGTCTGCTGCTGCTTCCAGATATCTCCAACAGCAAAGGTAAGCTGGCAGTGGGGGCGGGGAATTGTGGGGGTGAATAGAATGGGGATGGGTGATATTGTCAACTCAGAAGGGCATGCTAAAAAACATGGGTACTGCTTGAGCCGTTTGACCATCCTTCAGGCCTTTTCATAATGTCATATAAAGCACAATCCAAGTCAAAGTTAAAACAGTTTTACATCTACATACAAAGAGGTAATCTTTATGGGTTTTTTTAGCCATGTGAAAACAGCTCTTAACTTGAAGAAGTAAAAGAGTTCTTATACTTAGTCCGTTGAGATTCCTGTCCCTCTGATCCTACCGATGTTAGAAAGCGGGCGATCTGAGTGGATTCTCCAAAGCAGACAAAAGCGGTGAGACAAGTCTTTTGATCTTCTGTTGCTTGACGTTTCATCCAGACCCTTCGGATTTTCTCAAAAGCAGAGATAGAGAACTCAGCCTGCACTGAAAGATGTACTTAACCTTGTACTGAGGACCCAGGGCTATATGTAGAAAGAGGGAACCTGTTGATTGCATAATTAGAAACAGAAGCTGTGGTTCCTAGATGACTGCTTGTGACCCTTCTGCTGTGCTCCATTCCTCTAATTAGTTTCATTGTTGAAAGGCTTTATTTAAAGGGGAAACCACATATTATGTGAAACATTTCCTTACATTTCCTTGCAATGAAAGCGCAAGGACCTGTTGATTGCTTGATTGAAGACGGAAAGCTGCGGTTCCTAGATGACCGCTTGTAACCCCTCTGCTGCACTCCGTTCCTCTGGTTTATTTCGCTGTTGAAAGGTTTTATTTAGAAAGGGGAACCATATTTTGTTGATATAAGACATTTCCTGTTGGCGATTCATAAGTGATTTAGGTTTTCTTTGGGAAACTGAAATGGCTTCAAGATTAAGACGCTGTCTGTTTCTTGGCTCATGAAATAACAGTTTTACATCTGTCTAATTTCAATGGAAGACCTAACAGACTGGCCACGATCAGTAAACACAGGACGTTGAGGCAGAGAGAGTTCCACTGGTCTGATCCAACATAGTAATTCCTATGTCCTGGGTGGCATTTCTAGTGGGTTTTGAGAGCTGTGTTCTCATTTGATTAGAGTCAGAGCTAGCAGCCATGTAAAGCTGTAAGCAGAGCCGGCCTTAGGTGTTGCAGGGCCCAACTGGAAACATTTTTTGTGGGGCCCCAGGTTCACAGTCAAGGTCTGTAGAATTCTAGAAATATAACTAAAATTATAGACTTTATATCTCTATGGTAGAATGAAAAGCAATCAAATCTGTGCGTAAAAAGTGCATGTAAGTTAATGGACCAAATGGCCAAGCACATTTTCATGTGTATTTGACAAAACTAGAGTAATTACTCTGGTGGGGGAGCCCTTAGGCATGGGGCCCAATTGGGAGCGATTGGCCCAATTGGCTTAAACCTTGCCCTGGCTGTATGAAAGTTAAAATTACTGTTTTTCTGCTTGTTCCTTATTTTCTTTGTTTTCTCTTTTCTGTAGTATAATTTAAAATCAAAGCATCCTTAACAGGTATATTCTTTTGTCCAATAGGACAAACCTTTTCAACAAGTCCCAATTCAAATTTAAAGTGAGGGATATGACAGCGGATATTAAAAATCAAGAGGAACTGTCAGACCAGTTCTACAGCACATTAAACGGTCAGCAGAGGTTGTGAAGAGGAATGGTGTTGAAGAAGGAGGTTGGGCTGCATCATGTTGAAAATGTTTTGGGTATGCGATACCTTGTCTTCCTAAAGGGGATTGAAATGGTTGGTTTCCACTCTAATGATTCTGTGAAACAGCTAAATCAGTTATAGGGGTGGCATTCTGTGGCAAATGTAATATCCACACTATTATCAACAGTTCATTGGTCTGTAAAGAGATTTTCCATTAACTGTTATTACACAAGATTAATTGTGGACAAGTACTGTTAAGCAACTTAAGAATTTTCAACCATTTAATGTTATGGCTTGTGAATCTGAATGTAAATACATTCTCCCATTGTATATTGCTGGAGACATTGTGTGTGCGTGCGTGCATGCATGCGCGTGTGTGTACACAATCTGTTATAAGTCTCTTTAGGGGAATAATAATAATATTATAATAATATACAGTATTTATATACCGCCTTTCTGGTCATTGGATTTCTCCTCCGACTTTATTCAAGGCGGTGTACATGGGCAGGCTGTTCTAACCCCCAAAGGGTTCAATATAATAACGTTATAATCTTTTGTAGAACCCTTCATTCGAGATGTTGCTTTTACAGTCCAGCTCTCTCTCTCTCTCTCTCTCTCTCTCTCTCTCTCTCTCTCTCTCTGGCGTTCGCCTCAGCATGCTTCAGCTGACACAGGCAACCTTGATTGTCACTCAAGCGTTGCAGCTGCAGTTCCGTTCCCCCACAGAGGCTCTGCAGCTTATCAGCTCGGCGTGCCAGCAGCTCTCCGACAGACGTCCGGCCGTCTTGTACTACTGTCTTTCAGATCTTCAGGCATTTGTGAGACGAACACTCTACCAACTGAGCCAGACATCCTGCTCAGAATGACACACATTACTTTCCAGTTTAGGGCCAGTTCCCAGATTTCACCGCACTCAAGCAACAATGGTGTTCAGATCATGTGGAAAAGATTAATGAGACCCAGCCTGGTTCACACATGCGTGTTAAACACTTGTGGCTTCAGGTGATGAGTTGCAGGAATGGGTCATCATAGATCTAATATCACAGACAGAACTTTCATGCCACCTGGCATTACAGTAGCCCTATTCAGGTGTTTGCTCTCTTGTGAAGAACAAACGTGAGGATTTCCACACAGCACACCAGCTTAGCCTTGCCCCACGCTGACACTGCCCTCTCTCCTCATGTGTTCAAGAGTTTGTCTGCAGTGAGAAACATTGGATGCGGGATGAACCTCTCTCCAGACTGCAACCCAGGGTTCTTCAGCAGCCAAGACACAGGAATTGAGTCCGCTGTGCCTGTGTACAGCATAATTCACGCTAACATTTCCGCTGGCAAGTCGTGTGGATTTGTGTTACTATGGGAGAACTACAACTTACTAATGTGTAGGAAAACTGTGTGAATCAGCTTCTCCAACACAATTATTTTGTGGGTGTTCAAAATAATTTAACTCTGAATTTTTATTGCCATCACGCTTTATGAATTGGCTCTTGAAGTTCCTGTTTTGCATTCCCCCATATGACTGTTTTCATTTACCTAATTCTTTTTGCCTGGATAGATGAAAGAAGACATCCACTTTTCACTTGATTCATTTGGGAAGAAATAGTGTTTCCTCTCATCTACAAAGCACAAACAGATGTCACTAGAGACTTAAGGCTTGACCCATTATGCCTTGTTATTTTTAGCTATAGTGCACATTTTGACAAACCTCATGACACATGCAAAATCATGGTTTGCCTGCAGAAGTTCTATAGAAATCATTGCAGGACACAGCCACCTAGGATATTATTTTTATCATGTTTCACTCCATTTTCCCCTTATGGTGGAAAATATATTTGGAGGAAAAGGCAGGCAGCAAAATGGCAGATGCGCTTCAATGTAAGTAAGTGCAAAGTGATGCACATTGGGGCAAGAAACCAAAATTTCACATATACGCTAATGGGTTCTGAGCTGTCTGTGACGGATGAAGAGAGAGATCTTAGGGTGCTGGTGGACAGGTCGATGAAAGTGTCAACCCAGTGTGCGGCGGCTGTGAAGAAGGCCAATTACATGCTTGAGATCATTAAAAAAGGGATTGAGAATAAAACGGCCAATATCATTATGCCTTTGTACAAATCGATGGTAAGGCCACCTCTGGAGTATTGTGTCCAGTTCTGGTCACCACACCTCAAAAAGGATATAGTTGAATTGGAAAAGGTGCAGAAAAGAGCGACCAGAATGATTTGTGGGCTGGAGCACCTCCCTTATGAGGAAAGGCTACAGCGTCTGGGGCTTTTCAGTCTAGAAAAAAGGTGCCTGAGGGTGGACATGATTGAGACGTATAAAATTATGCATGGGATTGAGAGAGTGGATAGAGGGAAATTCTTCTCCCTCTCGCACAACACCAGAACCAGGGGACATGTACTAAAATTGAGTGGAGGGAGAGTTAGAATGGACAAAAGAAAATATTTCTTTACCCAGCGTGTAATTCATCTGTGGAACTCCTTGCCACAGGATGTGGTGATGGCACCTGGCCTAGATGCCTTTAAAAGGGGTTTGGACAGATTCATGGAGGAAAAGACCATCACAGGTTACAAGCCATAAGCAACCTCCTGGTTTTAGAAGTAGGTTTTCTCTGTGCCAGGTGCAGGGGAGTGGCAGCAGGAAACAGGTTCTCTTGTTGTCTTGTGCTCCCTGAGGCATCTGGTGGGGCCACTGTGTGATACAGGAAGCTGGACTGGATGGGCTTTTGGCCTGATCCAGCAGGGCTCTTCTTATGTTCTTATGTTCACTATCAGCAATTGCAGCCGCCAAGATACTGTCTTCTACACAACCCTTAAGAACGCAGAGGCCCTAATGGTGGAAGGCTGGCAACCCTTGGTATAATTTTACACACTTTCCTGGGAGAAAGCATTATTGAACACAGTGAAGCTTTCTTTCGAGTAGACATGCATAGGATTATCTTGTTAGACTTCCCCAACCAATCACACACACACACACACACACACACACACACACACACACACACACACACACACACACACACTTGAAATGCAGGAACTATTTTACCTTACATTTTACTTCACCTGATGTGTGGCACAAGTCTCCTTCCTATTTGGGCTTGGCAGGGGATGACACAGATGACCATCCAAACTTGAGATGAGAGAACCCACCAAATGACTAGTTGAGTCATTTGTTTTGGTTCACCATAAACCTGCTGAATTTTGTCATGGAGAGATTCGCCCTCACAATCCAACTCAAACGGATAGGTCGCCGTGACCTTCTGTGTTTCATTGTGTTTCTTCTTCTTTTCAAGGCAGACATTCTTTAAAGTATGGTTGAAACACATGACAAATTTGAATGAGGTGGGCTGCTGGCAAGCAGTTTAAAGCTATTTAAAGCTTGGAACCCTTATTCCCCCCCCCCCCCCACTCAAACTCTGCTCAGGAGAAGCCACTTAGACACCCACCGGTAGTCTACAGAGACACTGTCCTACTGTGATGTTAATGAGATGAACGAGAGCCCCCTGGGAGCAGCAATAATTACAGGGTGAAGAGCGTGTCTTTTTCTGGACCTTCTCTCTGGGCTGCCTGTTCTTTAAAGCAGAGGGGGCTTTTCTGTAACACTAATTACAAATGTTAATTAAACATTTCTTTGGAATTTTGCCCTCTATTAATAGGTCAGATAAACAGGGAATTGCAATGACAGGCACAAATCATTGCCAGCCTACTCCTGAGAGAAATATAATGTATTCACTCCTAAATCCTGAGCCTTCCAGAGAGGTACCTATTGTTCCAGCTTGTGCTTTCATTAAACCGATGCCACAGCTTCCAAAGAACAGGAGCTCCTTCTATTATTGCAAAAAAATAATAATACTTTTCTTTGCACTACTAACAAAAACAGAGCTAGATTCTGCTGCTTCTACTAAAACTGTCAATAATAAAAATAACATCAACAGCTGGAGAAGTGCCCCCCCCCTACGCTTTACGACAGAAAGTTTTCAAACAGCTATATACAGTACTTACATTATGGATAGTAGACTTATTTTTAATCATTTCAATAGCTTTCTTGTTATTTGTAAAGGATTTTTTTTCATATCCAGAAGGTTTTGCAATGTTTGTTTCTTTCTCATCCTCATGAGAACCCTGAGGTTCAATATTTCTTTTATTTTTATCACAGTTTGTTCCCATCCAATGAGCTCAGAGAAGCATACATTGAATTGTTCCATTTTCTTCTTCCAACCAAGCTGTGAAGTAGATTAGAGAAGGAGACATGGAACCAGTGGTAAACGTTTAAGTGCAGGAGCTCGTCCTGACACTCCCGATGGCCACACCTCCATAGCCACCAGTGGTAAACGTTTAAGTGCAGGAGCTCGTCCTGACACTCCCGATGGCCACACCTCCATAGCCACCAGTGGTAAACGTTTAAGTGCAGGAGCTCGTCCTGACACTCCCGATGGCCACACCTCCATAGCCACCAGTGGTAAACGTTTAAGTGCAGGAGCTCGTCCTGACACTCCCGATGGCCACACCTCCATAGCCACACCCCGCTAAGATTATACAACCCAAAAAATCAACTTTAAACTTCTTCATTACAGTGTTTTCTTCTTCTTACACTTATTCCTACTTTGAAGTTTGTTGTAGTTGAGCTTTTGAAAAGCACATTGAGCATCAATTGGGGAAAGGTGGGATACATATCTATAAATAAACAAACTTCATTTGACGATCTAGCTCATTTCATCCTAAACCCTTTGAATATGCTGCAATAGTTTAAAAACAAATATACAAAAACTGAAAAATTGAGTTAACAAAAATGTCAGTCAGATAAATATAAAAAGTATATTAAAGTGGTAGCCCATGCATGGATACTCAGAAGTAAGTCCCACTGTGTTCAGTAGTACTCAATTCCAGGTAAATTTGCCCAGGAGTGTAGTTTTAATGTAACATGAGATACATAATGCTTCTCAGGTAGCCCTTGGATAAAATGATGACCAAGACAATTAACATAATAGTGATAATACTCCACACTTCATATATGTAATATAATAATACAATATATGAGTTGCAAAAGGCAGCTCTACTTGGAACTGGCTGCACATATTCTGCGAAAATATCTCTAGATATCCTAAGTCCTTGGGAAGGACTCAATATTTAGAAAACACAAGCCACCACTAGGTGGGCTGCAATTAACAATTACAACAATAAAAATAATATTTATATACCACTTTTTAACAAAAAAAGTTCACAAAGCAGTTTACAGAGAAAAACATCAAATAACTAAACTTCTTCATTACAGCCCTGTCCCCAAAGGGCTCACAATCTAAAAAGATGCAGAAGAAACACCAGCAAACAGCAACCAGAAAAAGACACTGTGCTGGAATGAAGAGGGACAGTTACTCTTCCCCTGCTAAATCTAAAATGAACGCCACTTCAAAACATGCCTGTAGTCACCAAGACATATTTCTCAGGTGGTCTCCAAGCTCCTTTTCAGCAACAGTCCTTTGAAAAAAAGTGACAAGGGCAACTCCTGCAGCAGGAAAAGTCCCAGAGCTCCACTCCTCCCCGAGCTTACTCCCCCCAATTTACCCCCACCCCAGCTTACCCTTGACTACATCCTACATTGAAACTGATTCATAAACTCACCTAACTTGAAGCCCACTCCCTGAAGGCATAGTAGGAAATCATATACGCTCATCCTCCTGATCACCTTTCCAAGACAAGGTACTTGTGAGGACACCTTTTCTCACCATCGGTATGAAAGTATTGCCTCGGAATAATTAGTGGGTCAGTGACTATGTCTAAGGGCTGAACTACATTACACGCAGAGGCTCTGCTGCCGCCTCTGCCTCCGCCTACGCACTTGGAGCGGGGGAGTGTCTTCCCGCCTGTTATCCCTCCTGTTGTCCCGCCTTCTTAAGAAGGTGATTGGAGGTAGTTCTGATTGGCATGCAGCCACTCTCCCCCCTCTCCTACGATTGGTAGGCTGCAGTAGCTCCGCGAATTGCCCCCTAGCTCTGCGAACACGCCCCCTCAAAAGTAGGATTCCAGCTTGAGGTACGCGCCGGCAGTGCGGAGGTCGCAGCGGCTCCGCTTGCTTCCAATATGATGTCAAAAGCTCCGCGACGCGTGTAATGTAGTTCAGCCTTAAGGTTGTCAGTTGACCACTGACTTTGAGAGCTGATCAGCCATTTGAACTCAGTTCTCTACAGTTCAAGTCCAACACTCTATAAACTGTCCCATGTTGGCTCTCAGCTCAGTGGGTGTGATCCAGAGAGCAGAGAATGGAGTTCTGCTGGAGTTCACACCAATTTCCTACTGCATCTCTTCACATCCCCTTAAAAAAAAAAAAACTGTTCCTGAGAATCAGGAACCTTCCAGACCAGAATGGGAGATGTGGCTGGAGGGAAAAATCTGCAGAAATTGGGGACCCCTTCCCCCCTTTCATAAGTGGAAGTGGCTTCCTCTTATGCAGTTGGCTTTCTGCACCCTACTCAATATGTTTATTGCATGCATACATTACTTTTATGGGTATATCTTAAAAATGCAATGCGTGAAGAAGGCCAGTGTCACAAACTAGCATTATTCTGCTATTGATTGCAGGCATTTTAATGGAGTCATTTCTCAGCATCTGAGTGTTAATGCAACGTGACTGCAATGTCACCAGAAAATCAACCCCACAAGCTGGGTTGTACATTGCCAGCTAAAGGTGATTTCTGCAATTTAAGTTCCGCAGAGATGCCATCATGCCCTCTAGGGTGAACTATTTCACTATGGAACGTGTAGGTCAATATATGTGCGCTAATAATATAAAGGCAGTTGTGAAAACTGTAGAGCACAGTTAATTACATGAATGAAACTTTGAGAGACCTAATTTCACAGCCAACAATAATACGGATCTATCTTTCCTGTCTATAAGAGAAGATGCATTTGCTCTGTATTATTCTATTTTCCTATTCTCCCGACGTTAACACCACACCATTCTGTGCTTTGCAACCAAAGTTCTTTATTTATTTGGGTTGTAAAATTCCTCTTTTCAATTACAGACACATAACTAGCAATCCCAGGATGCCCAGTCTTTTTCTCAAGGGATATTCTACAAATTCCTTGCAGGCATCTTCTCTCTAGAGCATAAAAGCTCAGATTACTTACACTCTGCTCAATAACCAAAGACAGTAATGTCTTGTCTGAATAGCTGTGCCTGGCATCATATATTCTACAAACATCCACGTCCTGCTGGCCCTTTCCTTATCCTCCCTCATCACCACTCTGTAATGCAAAACTATTTTCTCTTGATTCACTGGGGCACAATAGGCATAGACCATGAAGCTCAATATGGTGATTGCCCTCATAGGGGGAAGAGAAGGTAGCAGTCCTATGCAAACCGTATTCACTTTTAACCATCTGATCCGATTTTGATCACTCGTTAGAATTTTCAAAGCATTCCTGGAGACGTTGGCCGTATGACCCCCTTGTTAAAACCAGTGGGAGCCTCACAACCAAATTCCTTGCTCAGTATTTCAGAACATCTCCTCTCCTGTGTCAGGAAATTCCATCCTGTCCCATGGTCTCAGATCTAATTAATGAAATCTGCATGCTTCCTATTTTAGAATAGATATCCGCCAACAACACTGTTCCCAATGGGAGGTGCAAAAATAATCAGATTGTTATCATTGGAATAGTCTCACAGAAAGCAGTGGAGTCTATTGTGAAGTATGGTGCTCCTCCTCAAACCCAGTGGCACCTGGATTATGCACACTATAATAGATAACATACTAATTAATAATAGCTCTTGATCTATTTGTTTTGTAACATTGATGAACCATGCCCTGAAGAATGCCCATACTGCATTACTGAATTCTGCATTACTGCAGATGGAGATGAAACATGGGGATGAATGAGGACTGGGCTGATGGTTCTCTGTTGCTCAGCAGACATATCCTTGTCTAAAACAGGCCTGCTGAATCCTGGCTCTCAACCCACCCTCATTGTCAACGTGTTTGGAGTAAGGGCAAAGTACAAATGGATAAATAACTAACTTTGAATACCCATGCTTTACAAAATACTAGCAAAATACCCACCATTATAATACGGTGTGAAGCATATGGACAAAGGAGGCTACTATATTGCAAGTACCCCCAGGGAGGGATGTAGTGCATCTCTGAATGACCTTGGCGTGCGCACACACACACACACACACACACACACGCACGCACGCACGCACACGGTCAGGTTATTCCATGGAAGAGGTCAGGCCACCCAAATGGACGCCGAACAGAGGACACACGTATGACAAAGAACAATCCAGAAGGACAACACTCTTTTCTGGACACATTGCCACCTATGGTTGGAAAACCAATGTAGTGGTTAATGCTTCCCATTACTCACACATTGCTCCCCTTCTCAGTGAACTTCCAATTAATGAAGGTCTGGACATTCAATGTTAAAGATAGGTTGTAGCACCCATTGCAGTGGTGTCTTCAAGGGCTGCATTTAACATTGTCCAACAGGAATGGTAACTATCCCCTTATACGAAAGAAAAGGGGTTATATCTGATGGCACCTTGGGGCTAAACTTCTTTCAGGTCTTCATTCGGCCCTTCTGAGGGCAAGGCTTTGAGCGGCGTTGTGTGCATGCACTGCTCGAAGCCTTACGCGGCCTATTTAGAAGTGGCCGAGCCGCTGAGGAAGATGCGGCTCGGCCTGCTGGCTCCCGGAGGTGATGCACCGGGATGGGGTGAGTATCGGGGGGGGGTGTGACGCAGTAGTGGTGGTGGATGATGCGGTAGTGGGGGGTTACACGGCTGGGGTGTGTGTGATGTGCCGAGCCGGGCGACCCCTCATCCAGGATGACGTGCTGGCTCGTGACGCTCTTGTTGTCTGTGTGCTCCCTGTGGCACCTGGTGGGGCCACGGTGCGATACAGGAAGCTGGACTAGATGGGACTTTGGCCTGATGCAGCAGGGCTCTTCTTATGTTCTTATGAAAGACTCGACTCGGAGCCTTTTACAACAAGTCAAATTTTATTCAAGTTTAAACCCATTTTCCCCATTAAATAGATAGGGACTCACGACTCACAACCAAAGACTCGGGACTTGGGGGCAAAGACTTGGAACTTGACTTGAGACTT
Organism: Plestiodon gilberti rubricaudatus; assembly: GCA_026170595.1. NCBI lineage: Eukaryota > Metazoa > Chordata > Lepidosauria > Squamata > Scincidae > Plestiodon > Plestiodon gilberti. The sequence goes on along the minus strand of JANXHW010000004.1, from coordinate 81,335,878 downwards.
TGACCCAGAGACTTGATCCACATCCCTGCCTGCTCCCTGGGAATGCCAGGGATCAAACCTGGGACTTTTTGCAAATCATGTTCTCTACCACCCCTCCCCTAAGGTGCTTAGAAAAATGTAGTTTTATCACCCTCTTATGTAGGAAGCCACTATTCACATGGCACCTTGAACTGATATGGTACCTTCCTATTTGTGGTAGCAGGAAAAGAAAGAGGAACCTATGGCACTATAACCTGAGCAATCCATTCCTATCATGGGCTTATGCTGACAGATCTCACAATATCTCAATGGAAGCCATATTCCTGCAGCATAAAAGCTGTGCTACGGTTATGCGCTTCAGAGCCGCTGGTGCAGGTGGCCAGAGGCTCCACACACATGCCAGTAGCTCCCGGACATCCTTACCGGAGCAGGTAAGGTGGCAGTGGGGCAGTTTGGGGACAGTTCAGGGGAAGATTGGGGTGTGGAGTAGGCCAAACTGGGGGCAGGAAGGAGCGGGAATTTTGGCAGCAGCTATGCACACCAAGATCCTATCTCCCTTTCCCCAGCCTGACACTTCCCTTGAGGTTCCTCGGACTTACGCCAATTGTTCCAAGCAAATGCAGTGGCGCATACTTTAGGCTTTGTTTTTGCTTGGAAAGCTGTGGAACTCTTAAGTGCTTAGAACTGAAGTACAAGTCATAACTGCTAACCAGACGTTGAGCTCTAAACTGTATATGATTTTATTATCAGATAATATTTTATAGTGGGTTTTTTGTCCTAAGTAATGTTATTTTACCTCTAGGTTATAAATTTGTCTCTGTTTTATTTTTATTTTTTAAAAAAAATATTTCCTCTGGAAGATGGCTTAATGGACAGTGAGGCTGAAAATGCTCCTGCTTTTACAGAGAGAGTAAGTGGTATTAGGAGCTGTTGAATGGCTCCTTGTCGGAGATGCTTAACTCTGCAGTTGGTGATCGTCTATGACTAGATGGAGATGGATGTGTCACAAGTCCTGGGAAATCAGAGGCTTCCAAATCAAACCCCCTTGCTGGAAGGCTCAGATTATTAGTCCCTTGAAGGCCATGGCATAAACACATATTTTGTTGTTAGTGGACTCTACTGATTATGCTTCAGGAGCCATTCGGATGTGGCAGCAGAAAGAGACAGGAAGCCTTTAGAGTTTGATCGGACAGGACCCTGAAGAAAACCAGAAGCCTACTGGATATTAAAAGGCCTGGAATTATAGCTACTCTGAGGTGGAATAAACATGAGAAATGTCCTGACATCTTTAGAGCCCTAAGTAAATATGCTTGGAGTGCTGAACTAATACTTCATATATCAAACCTCCGAAAAACTCTTGGTTCTCTGGTTCTGTGTATTTCTCAATGTTCGTTTTCTTAAAGTCTGTTTTCTTACATTTGCCGCTGATTATTGCTTTTAAAAAAACTGGCCTTATGGTATTTATTGAAAAGCTCCTAAAACTAACAGCCTGAGCTTGTGTGTGTTTAGCGGGAAGCAGGTCTGTCTGAGTTCAATTTATTTATTTAACTATCTATTTATTTAAAGAATTTATATCCCACCTTTCCCATGCCGAAGCATATGCTCAAGGCGGCATATGGGGATTACTCCCCAATAGAGGCAACGATTGGTTCAAAATTGGGAAGGGAGTATGGCAAGGCTGTATATTGTCACCCTGCTTATTTAACTTATATGCAGGGTACATTATGAGAAATGCAGGGCTGAATGAATCGCAAGCCGGAATCAAGATTGCCGGGAGAAACATCAACAACCTCAGATATGCAGACGATACCACCCTAATGGCAGAAAGTGAAGAACTCACCAAAGATGGAATAAGGTTTTCAGCCATCCCAGGCAGGGATGCTGTGCAGGGGCCCACCCAGCCAGGCTTGGCTGGGAGGCATCAGGGCAGTTCAGCCCAGGAAGCCAATTCCACAAAACGCCATAGCACGTAGGCAGTAAGTGAAAATGAGATGCTCCCAAAATGGATTCTCCAAAGACAATTTAAATACACTTTTGGGGATCAGGGGATGGACAAAGGCAATTGACCAATCAAAACATGAAACACATTCAAACTCTTCATCCCCCTCCCAACTGAAAGAGTCTTGTGATGTTTAACACAGGTGGTTGGAATAATGAGGGAACAACTAACTAACTCAGTTCCCATACAGATAAGACTCCCGAGGCAGGGCAAAACCAAAACTGCAACCTCATGGTCACTGGACACCTGCCAATCTCCAAGGTACTACAGCAAGCAGGCAGAGAATCCAAAAAACTGAGAAATCAAAATGGAGTTAAACCAGAAGATATAGGCCTGTTCATCACAACGTTTCCTCCTAATTTCCTTGGACATTGTCAAGACAGGCACAGTACAGGTTACTGTTAGATGACAGGTTCCTTGGAAAGCAAACCGCAGCTGTTTTATGAGTTCCCTAAAACAGCTGCGGTTTGCTTTCCAAGGAACCTGTCATCTAACAGTAACCTGTACTGTGCCTGTCTTGACAATGTCCTAGGAAATTAGGAGGAAACGTTGACTTTGTAAGGAAACAAAAACTTTTATCTTGGCTGTCACTTTGGCTGTTCCTTCGTGTACTTTTAAAATGGGTATGTGTTTGGAGTAGAGAAAAAAAGCTGCAACATCGGGTCTTGTTTTAAAAGTTTTTATTGTTCCTTTTAAGAAAAATACATGGCTTTTAATCCCATATTGCCTGTTTCGTTGAACATCGTATCTGGCCATGAATCCTTTCACGCTACAGTACAAAAATTGGCTTGAAACTCAACATTAATAAAACTAAGATCATGGCATCTGGTCCCATCAATTCCTGACAAATAGAAGGGGCAGAAATGGAAGCAGTAACAGATTTTACTTTTTTGGGTTCCAAGATCACTGCAGACGGAGACAGCAGCCATGAAATTAAAAGACGCTTACTCCTTGGAAGGAAAGCTATGGCAAATTTAGATAGCATAATAAAAAGCAGAGATATCACCATGCCAACAAAAGTATGTATAGTCAGGGCGATGGTGTTCCCAGTAGCAATGTATGGTTGCGAGAGTTGGACCATAAGGAAGGCTGAGCGCCGAAGAATAGATGCTTTCGAACTGTGGTGCTGGAGAAGACACCTGAGAGTCCCTTGGACTGCTAGGAGATCAAATCAGTCAATCCTAAATGAAATAAACCCTGACTGTTCCCTGGAAGGACAGGTACTGAGGCTGAAACTCAAATATTTTGGCCACCTAATGTGAAGAGAGGACTCTCTGGAGAAGACTCTGATGCTGGGAAAGATTGAAGGCAAAAGGGGAAGGCCAAGGATGAGATGGTTAGACAGCATCACCAATGCAACGAACATGAAAATGAGCGAACTCAGGAAGATAGTGGAGGACAGGAAGGCCTGGCGGGATATGGTTCATGGGATCACGAAGGGTCGGACACGACTTAACGACTGACCAATAACAATAACAAACAACATAGACAATTAGTATAACATCTTATAGTATAACACCCCGCCTCCCAAGCAGAGGCGTCGCTCCTGTAGGGGTGGGGCCGGAAGTTTCGCTCCGTCCTAGTCCCTTTACCGAGCGAGCAGGAGGCGGTTGCCTCCTTTCTTGCCTGCTGCTTTCTCCGCACAGGAAAGGCTCCGACAATGAGGGGGCGGGGCCGCCTCCTGCTCTCTCAGTAAAGGGACTAGGACGGAGCGAAACTTATGGCCCTCCCCTACCGGAGCGACGCCTTTGCTCCCAAGCTTTTTATGTAGCCAGCAAGACTGTGAAGCACTGTGTTGTAAATTGAGAGAGAAAATGTACTCTCATCAGGAGAAAAAATGACTTGAATTTGAGAGCTATATAGGTACTAGTCTCCACTCTTCCATAGATTCATGGTGTCATTGTCAAGTCATAGTCTCTGTGCCTCAGTTCACCATCATGAGAATACTAGTGAATTACCTCACAAAGTTCTTGTGAGGGGAATAAATTAGCGATTTAAAATACTCTGCAAATTAAAGGTGCTATATAAATTATCATTAGAAATTTGACAGTATGATAACTAAATTTTGTAGCACTAATGATTTTTTTTTAATGGTCAGAGTATATAATAAATACTTTTCAGTTTGGTCCACTAAATTCTTTCATTTTTACTTGAACATAAATCCTAGTGAATTCAATGGGATGAAGTCATGAATAAACATATTATACAAAGATATCATTCACAGAGACGCAAATAAAAATGGCTTTTGCTATTTACTGGCATGCAAGATAGCATACACATATCAAAATATGCAGTTGTAAAAAAACCCACTCTTTTAAATAGTCAGATTAGACCAGTTTTTACTTTTTGCTATTTAGATTTGCCACATTTAATATTCTGGCCCTCTCTACATTTTTTTTAATTGCTGTGGAGAGAAATTATTTACTATTAGAAACCTAATCTTCCCGAGGTTAATGATGATCGGTTTCACAGATGCCCACCTTGGTAGCATTCCTTTCAAATCAAAACAGATCATTCTTTTTTATGCATATTTAACCTGATGCCTTTAACATTAAATATTTAACCACCACTGCATTTGTTTGCTTACACAGTAACCTAAGAATATGTGCTGTAATTCATATGCTTGCTGATGTTTACAATGCGAGTCATTTATGAATGATGGAAGACTCTCTTTCATAAATGGTTTCACATGCCTAATACCACTGAAACGTATTCCTGAGTGAGAAGAATTGAAAATTATATGGCATATTTTGAATAGTCTGATTTCTCAAAGAATTGTGCCGCAGAAGCCTGGCGTCTTCAGAAGCTGCACTGTTGATTCGTCTCGTATTAATGAGCTGGGTAGCACATTACTTTCCTGATTCAGTCACTGGCTCCCACTCAGACACTTACTATGCCTTCCAGGTTACTCTGTTCAAGTTAACAAGTTCTCCAACACTCAACATTTCCAATACTATTTTAATATTGGCACAAGTCACTGACACAGATCCACCCTCTCCCACCCCCAACGTGCCCCTGGTTCCTTCCCCTCTCTGCCCCGTTACTCCCCCTGCCTTCCCTGCCCATTAACTTCCCACTGCACCAGCCTACCTGGCCTGGTCCTGTCCCGGGTCCACTGCAGCAGGGGTCTGTCGCTGCTGCTGCTGCCTTGTGGCAGCAGCCTCAAATGACCTGGCAGCAGTGCGATACTGGTCCCGCTGTCGTAAATGGTCCATAGGATTGCACCGTTTATTGCATAACTAGAAACTGTATTTGAAGATGTCTCCTTTCCTTTGATTGACTTGTCAGAGGCTATAAATCTACCCCTCTCTGCTCAATTCTTAACAGAATTTTACCACATGGAGGTTGTCCATCACATTTAGAGCTGAAATGTATTTGAGGGAGAGGAAAAAAAAAAACCCTTTCCCACAGATTCTCAGCAGGGATGCACAAGTCTTTGCTTGCCTTGAAAATCATTTGTGCTGCAAGTTGAACTCTTGGAAAGCCTTTAGTGCTTGGAGGTCACAAATGTCAGTCCTCTGCTAGCTGCTAGCTGTCCCTATCTTTCAAGGACAATAAAACTCAGCTTGGAGAAGCAAGATGGAGTAGCAGCTCCAACAGCGGTGGAAGAGCTCCTGTCCTCTGTGGGAAACTATGCTCTTGTGTATCTTTCCCCACAGAAAGACAGGCCTAGCTCTCCACTGTTAAGTTGTTTTCCTCTCTGAGGTGATTTTTTTTTACTTGGTGGAGGGGGGCAGGATAGCAGCCACTGGAAAGCAGCCACCAGTGCAAGTAGAATCAAGGCAAAGGGCCAGCCTGCTCAAGGTGGGCTGTGTTTGTCTCACTTGGCTCACAGCATCCATCCAAGGATTCTTGCACTGCCACTGCTTCCAAAATTATCTTCTATGCATTTTTATGTCAAACATTTCTCCAGATGTTCTGTGCATACAAAATTGGAAAATGTTGCCTAATTGTGCATATGAACATTCCACTCAATATAGAATTTTGTCACCTAATTCAAACGTTGGCACTAAATTTGAGTTCCTTCAGTGCCTCCCATGCTAGTCCTACAAACAAAGCCATAGTCATTGCACGTTCTGAATATCTACATCTCGATTTCACATCCTCCCATTTGAAGGAACTGTTAAACCTGTACGCCTAGTTTCATTTCAGCACTGTTCATAAAGTGATATCGTTGACAGGGACAGCAGCATTACAATAGACTTTCGATATTCAGGCCTCCCGCCCCTTCCCCAGCATCACTTATCACTGGGAAGGTCTCTCCCACAAGTGCTCTCCATGCCGAGAGTGGAGGTCAGGGCTAAAGAGTGTGGCAACATGGGCAGGGCGCACTGGTGTGCTCACAGGCATTGTGTAACTGTGGAGAGTTTCTATGCTTATAGAATATCTGCATAGAACTTGAATTCCTAAATATTAGCAAATGAGAATAGGTTCTACTGTATCTATTTATAGCTATCTAGTGTTCTACTGCAGGGGTTCTCAACCGGTGGTTTGTATACCACTAGTGCAGTGGTTCCCAAACTGAGAAGCGTGGCTCCCAGGGGAGCCACGGAAACCAGCCAGGGGAGCTGCAGAGTGCCACGGAATCCTCTTGGAAAACAGTGCAATGCCAATTGGAAGGTATCAATATAACGTAATGGGGAACCACGGGGAGCCGCAGGTCAAAAATGTTTGGGAAACACTGCACTAGTGAAAGGTGGACTGCCGGGAGGTGGCATGTTGGACTCTGGCCACCAAGCCCTGGAAACAGCGGCACAAGCTCTGCAAAGCCAGAAGAACCTGGGTTTCTAGGGCTGGAAAAGGCTCTCCCTCCTGCCCTTGTCCCCTTACCTCTGCTTTCAGGCCTCCGGTGATGCCCCAAACCCAGAAGTTAGTAGTGATGATGTCATTACCACTTACTTCCTGTGGTACTCAGCGCGGCGGTGCCCACAGAGGTGGTAAGCCACACTGAAGGGGTTGAGAACCCTTGTTCTAATCTATCTATCTATCTACCTACCTACTGTATCAGATACCCTTTAACGGCTCGGGTCCAGGGTATTTGAGGGACCGCCTCCTTCCTTATAATCCGACCCGTACTCTGAGGTCATCAGGGGGGGCCCTGTTAACCGTGCCACCACTGATGGAGGTGAGGGAGATGGCGGCGCGGAACAGGGCCTTCTCGGCAGTGGCACCCCAATTGTGGAATTCCCTCCCCCTGGAATTGAGATCGGCTCCCTCCTTAGAGACCTTTCGGCGGGGCCTTAAGACATTTTTATTTAGATCAGCTTTTGATGTCTGACATGGCGGGCTGGCTTTTTAACAGATGGCTTTTAACATGTCAATGTGGATGACCCACTGGGGTTGTTTGTTTTAATTGTTTTAACTGTTTTAATTTCCTGTTTTTAAATGTATATATGTATTTTAATGTTTTTATTGTAAGCCGCCTTGGTTGCCCTTGTGGGAGAAAGGTGGGGTACAAATTCTATAAATAAATAAATAAAATCTGTCTGTGGGTCATTCCGTGTCAAATCAACCAATAAAAAAATACATTTTAGAACTTGATGTCACAGATTTTGCTCATTTTCGGTACATTTGTAGCTTACCATGAGATGTTTAAAAAATATTTTTTTTTCAGATTTTTTTGTCCATCCGTTTTTGAGATATTGAATGTTCAAAATTGCCAAAAAAAGGCCAAAATTCACTTGTCACCATACCTTCAAACGCCAGTTACAGGATAACGATTAATGCTACAGACATGGGACAGGTGTCGTCTTAAAGCTTATGAATAGGGCTTTCACTTGATATACAACATGACAAAATTGTAAATTTTCAAGAAATTCAAAAATATTCAAATAATATTAATTTTGAAATTTTGGAAAATTAAACTTTTTTAAAATTTTCAAAAAAAATCACCCTTAAAGGTATATGTCTTGTAGTCAATCAGTCAAAATTTCAAGATGGTATCTCAATGGTATCATACAAAAATTAAATTTTCTTGTTGGCAGTGACCAGGAATTAAACCCCTCAAGTCCATTTTTCTACAGTTTACATTGATAAAAGTATGTGGTAAACTGAAATGAATCCAAAAATTTATAACAGGACTTATAGAGATAGATTTATAGAGAATGAATTCACTTACTATTCTTTTACAGGATCAGCTTTTTCGTAAAACTATCAAAATCATGAGCTTTTTACTTCTGTTCGTAGTTTTAAAATTTTCCTTTAGTTGCTGAATAATTTCTGAATCAGCACAGTGACATTTTTCCTCATCTAAATCATCTTCAGAAGTAAAAAAATAATTATTTGTAGGTCCTTTTAATCTTCCCCATCTTTTCTTTGCACTTTAGATACGTTCTTCTTGACTCACCAAGGGAGGTCAAAGAGGCATTTAAGTGGCTTAAAGCTGTATCAGGGTCCAAATACTCAGACTCCTTTATATGACTAAGACCAGGAATCTCATAATTCTCAGGAAGAATTTCCTTTTCAAGTATATTGTTTTCCATCTGACAAGGCTTCTATTCATGTGTGGTTTGATTTCACTATTTAGTGAAACCATCCAATCAGTTACATTCCTCAAGTCTTTACTAACCCAGTGCCCCCATTTTTTAAAAGGGCTGCACTAGTTTTTTGACCACTTATTCTCCTCCATATTTCAAATCATGTAATTATCAAACAGTTAATGAATTAATAAAGACTAATAAAGCAGCTTCACAACAAAAATGTCCTAGAAAGCTTCACTAAAAACACACTGTCCAAACCCACTTAAATGCCTCTTTGACCTCCCTTGGTGAGTCTCTGGTGTGCAAGAAGAAAGTATCTAAAGTGCAAAGAAAAGATGGGGAAGATTAAAAGGACCTACAAATAATTAATTTTTTACTTCTGAAGATGATTTAGACATTGTCCCATGTCTGTAGCATTCATCGATATCCTGTAACTGGCGTTTGAAGTTATGGTGACAAGTGAATTTTGGCCTTTTTTTGGCAATTTTGAACATTCAATATCTCAAAAACGGATGGACAAAAAAAAATCTGAAAAAAATATTTTTTAAACATCTCATGGTAAGCTACAAATGTACCGAAAATGAACAAAATCCATGACGTCAAGGATTTTTCATTGGTTGATTTCACATGGAATGACCCCTGTATCTAATCTGTCGCCACAAAAATGGCTTTACCAGAACTTGATGTACACGGTTTGGACAGTGTGCTGGGGTATACAGTAAGTAAGCTGCTGTGTGCTACTGGATTCTCAGAAATGGGGCCAGAAGCGTCGCTCCGGTAGGGGCGGGGCTGTAAGTATCGCTGCGGTCATAGTCTCTTTACCGAGCGAGGAGGAGGCAGCCCCGCCCCCTCACTGTCCGAGCCAGTCCCCTACGGAGAAAGCAGCAGGCAGGGTCTCTTCCCTGCAGGTTTCTCCGTAGGGGACTGGCTTGGACAGTGAGGGGGCGGGGCTGCCTCCTCCTCGCTCGGTAAAGAGACTATGACCGCAGCGATACTTACAGCCCCGCCCCTACCGGAGCGACGCCTCTGAATGGGGCCAGCAGTATCTTTCAATTCAACTCTAGCAATCTATATCTGGGAAGAAATGGGCAGCAGGTGATCTAATCTTAGGTGACCTAATCTCAAATAGCCATCTAGTAGTCTGGAAAAGGAAGTTGGAACATACCTTTGTCTTGCTGGTCCCTATGGCAAACAAGCAGCAAAGGCCAATCCGTTTTCTCTTTTAAATGATTTTTAAATCATTATTATTTTGCTTTCTCTGAACAGCTTGAGTGACAGGTTAGAAGATAATCCTGTTCACACTTAATGTGCAGTAACAGGATTGAAGAAAACGGACTTAAGAGCTTTCATCCGGTCAGGAAGCATTGGTACCATATTAAAAAGATATTCTTTCTGTTCCCCTGTGAAAGAAGATAAATGCCTCAACACCAGATTGTAAACAAGGGTGGGAGGACCTCTTTGCTCAAAGCTATTATAGCATGAAAAAACAAGTCTCATCGCAGCTCATACTTGCTTTCTTTACAGATGACTGAGTAGCTCCAACCAATCAGTGGCATATAATCAAGGCCAACCCAAGCATTGGACAGATGAGACATCTGTCCATGACATCAAGCTTGGAGGGCAGCCAAACAGATAGATGGTTGCTTCATTTATCTGCATCTCTTCCGTGCTTCAGTCAGAACTGCTAGCCCATAGCTAGCTAAACTAGCTACGCTTAGCTAAGAGTAGTACATTGACACATAGCTCTCATTGTCAGTTCCCATTTTAAACATGCTATGTGGGTGGCACAGCCATGACCTAAGGAAGCACTCGGCACACCTGCATCTCTGGAAGGCCAGCCTTATTAGACCCATAGTACACGTTCCATTAGCCACAGGATGCTGTCGTTCAGGTCTGCAATGAATCCTTGACCTCTATGCCATTTTGCCACCAACAAGGGTGCCCCCAAAGTGGTTAGTTAATCCTTAAAGGACTATTTTATCAAAGGTGAACTAGCCAGGTTGAGGGCTTGATTTTCAATGGTGAATTGGCATGGAGGTCAAGGATTAAATACCCTCTACCTTAGCACTCCAGCCCTGATGCAAAGTGCAGTCTTGCATGGCTGCTACATGGAGGTGAAAGGAAGACCCAAACTACAGCATCACATGGCTAACAGAACATGCACTTTCTTATATTGTGTGTCCATATGACTAAGCTGAAGCAAGGAACTGCAAGTACTTATTGGGTCTGCCTTGGGACAACCTTGGGATTAGGGTTGGGTTTACCTTGGGCTGGCCATTTTACTGAGACTAGAGAAGAAGGGTTGTGTTTACAAGTGAACCCCAAAGCAATCTCTTCCCACTCTCCTGTAGAAGTGTTTGGACAGTTGGGACAAAACACAAAAGCATGTCATCAAGGCAAACAAACAACCCTGAAAGGAGAGGTGGTCCATGGAGGCAGACTGGAAGATGGCACAGAGGTGGGGAGTGGTGGGGAGTTCAGAAGAAAGGAAATGGATCACCTAGCCCCACAAAGCTTCTTTCACTCCAGACAACACAGACTTCATATCAGGAACATGAATGGAGCAGCTCAAAAGCCAGCCCTCTCTGGATGAACTCACCAAAAAGATAAAGGAACTCAGCACTCCAAAGTGAGGCCTGGCCTGGTGCTTATTTGCCTCATTTACATCTTTGTAATTCCCAGGCGTTGTGTGATAACGTCAGACTTTACAGATCATAGAACTTCTGTCATTTCAGAAAGTCAAAAAGACACATGGCCCAGGAATGGCTGTTTCATCAGCAGCCAAGATAATCTATGAATTTTATCCGGATGAGATCTATTGTGTGGCATTTTCTGATAATGACATCAACTGATCCTTGCAAGTACAAATATTTTAGCCTTGGGTTTCCTGTATGATGTTGAAACAGAGTGATTCATTATTTTTTTACAGTTTCAAATATCATTAATGATTTTTTTTCTTAAAAGCAGAACTGTGGATTAAAAAAAATCAGTCTGTTAGAGCAGATAACTTTACCAGTCCAGCTTATAAAAGGCCTTAGTTGGCTTTTAAGGAGCCTTACTATCAATCTGACAAAGCTAGCACTATAATATATATCCGTATTAGGATTTTGCTATGACTTTGATCCCGAATTCTCAGAGCATTCGGCTCTCTTATGATCAAATGAAAATTCACTGAGTTCAGCAGCCACTTATGCTGAATTCATAAACCACTTATAGCAGCACTAAATGTGGTGCTGCCATGTACTGCCGTGTACTCCAACAGCGGTGTCGTGGAGGGTGTATCTGTATGCCTATTCAAGCACCAGATAATTTTACAAAGGAAGTTAGGTAATCTACTTTCACATATTTCTACAGTAAGAGCACGACATCTCAAAGTCAACAAGCAGTGATCAGGTTCTAGTGGGTATCCAAACATTACCTTAAAAACAGAGACAGAGAAAATCTTAATGCATTTCAAGTAACAGCGGGTTTTAAAGGGAAATTGTTCTGGTTATATATTTATACTCTGCCTTCCCACCTCATAGGGGCCATCAGGGCTTACTAACATATTAAAAACAATACACAACAAATCACAAAATAAACAGCAAACAGTTAAATCATACAGCAATATAGTCAGGGAGTGGCCAAAAATCAAGAGAGAGCCCCCCCCAATAAAGGGGCATCTTCACCATTCACTTGAAAACATTCAGTGGCTGGGCCAATTGGGCCTCTGAGTAGGAGGGGTCCATAACCTGGGAGCTGCCACCAAGAAGGCCTTGTCTCATGTTCTCACCAATCACACCTCTCCCAGTAGTGGGATGCACAGCAAGTTCTCCGATGATAAAATGAGAATGCGCTAGTGAGAATGCAAGCTGTTACAAAAAAAACACAAAAAAACCAGCAACACCAAACTACCTTCCAGATGCTTCTTCTAAGAAACATTGACTTGCATGTTATCTAGAATGCTGAAAGTTGGAAAAGCCTCGGCAGTCCGTGTAGGACCTGTGATCCATTTGTTCTTTTCCCCTGTTTTACTGATTTAATGCTATTGGTGGAAGCTTATTTTTTTCCAGTATACAGTAACCTTAGAGCCAAATTAGATTAAATATACATGCATCTTTAACTATAAGCGGGTAGTGAGTACGCAATGTCAAGGATAGGCTGCGGTTCTTTTCTGTGAACTATGAGGGGGTGGGGTTGCCTCACCTGCTACACCTGCACCACACGTCCCTACCCCAAGTAACTCTTTAACCCTGAAAATGCCACAGAAGTGAAGAGTTAAAATTTCCCTACCTCCATGTTGCCATTCCAATCTGGATTTGAGTCTGCTCTGCTGCTACTTTAGAATAAAATTAGCCCCTAATGCTTGAATTCTATATGCACTTTCCTATGAGTAAGCCCACAAAGATAATCACTTAACACAAAGTCAAAGGTAATCGAATACCTTCTGGTACCCGAGGTAAAAAAAAAAATCCAAATGGTGCCCTCCAAGGTAAAATGTAAATAATTGGCATAGAGTGCCCTTTAGTAGTATGCCAACATCCTTGGCATGAGATGGGCCACCTCACTGCCTAAAAGGATCATTTTGAAGGAAAGTCTCCCTCTGTGTGAATCTGCCTGTCCCGTGAGGCAGTCTCTGGTGCCTTTGTTGTGGGTGTTGTCACCTTTTGATGTTCAACTGGTGGTGACCCACAGCAGAACTGCTTTTCTGGCGAGTGTCCCAACTTGCAGCTGTGGCTTAGGGGGCTGCAGCAGGAAGGGGGAAAGAAAATCCCACACTGTGTGCATGGAATGCAATATATGCAGTTCTTTAGATCCAGGGCACTATGTTTCTTCTATGATAAAGTTGTATGCCATTTCAAAGTATTGCTTATAGTAGGGAATTGTGGTGTACAAATGGCAAAAATAAATAAAACGTACTGGTTCAGAATAAGCAGTTACATGAGCATATGGTGTATAAAGTATGCATTACATATTATTCCCCAAACCACTCTAAAATGTACTTTCTGAGAACAACTCTTATGCTGATCTATGACTTATTAGCAATAATGCCAGAATGACAGGAAATCCTCACCAAAATCATTCCATCATGCATAGTTGATTCTAGAATTTCATTCACTAGCTGGTCTGAAATGAGTACTTCTGGCCCATGGAAATTATATTATCCACACACTAAGCAGCAACCAAACGAAGTGAGTTGGGAAACACAAAGTGTGATGATTCATGTGGTCACATCATGTGCTTGCTTTAACTAGACATTACCAGGAGATGCAAGGAGGAGATTAGTATTAGGGCAGCCATGCTTATTAGACAATATTTAGTTTGGCCCTGTATCTATTTGTGTAAGTGAAAACATTTCAATGTTTTTGACTTAAACAATCTTAGGAACTCAAATCAAAACATTTTTCTTTCAGTCTGACATTAGAAATTTATGTACTGTATGTGTATAAAAGATAGTGTAATGTCTCAACTAAGTTTTAGGGTGGTCAAGTCAGCGTCACGTCCATTGGGTGGAGTAAATTTTAACATAGAAAACCTGGGTAGACCTGCTGTTACCAGAAAGGGAGTTTGGCTCCCCACTAAAACCCCAACTGAGGTGCCATTTGTCATCCCATTTTCCATCTGCATAAGCCCTCAAGACCACAGTTCCCTCAGCACGTAAGCTGGTGACTAGAGATGTGATCCAGGGAACCAACTGAACAGGTGAACCCCAACTCTTTAGCACTCACATTTGCCCTGGATCATCAGAGACAAAGGGAGATAAGGGGGAGGACAAGGGACTCCTCACTATGGACAGAACAGCTAGGCAAATGACTTGTAATAATGATAGGAACTTATTATTAAGAAAAGGTAAATACAAAAGGGGGAAGGGGTAATGGTACAAGACAAAAAACAGACACTTGCAATTTGTTAAAACCCAGTTCTTTGAGTTACAGTGAAAACACCTACTGCGACCAACAAGACATAGCCTAATCAAGGAAGAGCCTAATTAACAGCGCAATCCTAACTAAATCACACACACACCACTGATGCAGCCACACCAAAGGAGATTGTGCTGCATCCCATGGGGGGGGGGTAGTTGGAGGGGTCTCCTCAGAGTAAGTTAACTTTTATTCACTTACCCTGGAGAAAGCCTCCACTGCTGCTATGGGACTCCTCGGATCTACACCTGCTATTTTGCAGGCGTACGTCAGAGGCATGCAACAGCAGAAGAAAAGGAGAGGGAAGGGGTTAGGATATGGGCACACGCAAGTGTCATCGATCCTACTCCCTCCTCCAGTCTGCCTACCTCCCTTCCCTGCCCAGGAACTCCCTTGTTCTTCCATCTCCCTCTCCCGTTCCACCCCCACCACTGGCTTGCCAGGTCCAGCAGTAAAAGCTGACTCTGACAGCGTGGCTGCGGTACTGCCGCCTCTTGCATCAGCGCTCGCAAAATGGCCACTAATGGAGCATTGCACATTGCATGGCTCTTCCGCTGTCGTAAATCCCTCCTAGTTATGACTGGAATATAAGATGTATTTTTCTCATTCACTTCCAGTGGTCTTTAGGGGCAATCAGCCATATGGGCAGGTCATCTTTGTTCAGAGTTGGAATTAATGTGTTCAGATTCAAGTAAACTAGCTTTTTTCTTTCCCTGAACTTCGGATTGGTCCAGCCCCTATTGTTCTGGTCAGTTAACCCAAGGTGGGAAACATGGGGTCAGTCCTTTGAATCTGTCTCTGGCCATGGTCAGGTGGTTAAACATGACCAATGGGCAAATAGATGTCAAACTCAGCAGGGTGCTGGCCATTTCCTGCTTTGCCCATCTGTTTTACCTGGGGGAGACCAGACACTCTGTTGTTCCTAATCCACATTTCAGCCACTGCTGGGGACATACAGTGAAAAAAAAGTCAGAATAATGCAACTGAACAAGCAGGCTCAGTTTAGCCAGACCCATGTTAAAAACACAGAAGAGGTTTCTTAGTAAGGTGAAAGCAGTAGAGTAACTGGACTCGCGCCAGTGGGGTAGTGGGTGAGGTGACACGTCATCGTCCCACCCACCCCGCCACCGGAATGGACCTGATCCATTTGGCTCCAGATCAGGGCCATTCCGGTGACGGGGCAATGATGCGTCGCCCTGCCCACTGCCCCACTGGCGCGAGTCCAGCTACTCTACTGAGACAGGTTCCTACAAGTTCTTGTAAGGTTTCTGTTCAATGGCTTTTCTTGAAAAACCCACATCCTCTATGAAGTCCTGATGCTGCAGTCAACAGTTTTAACATTACATTTGCAAAGAGAGAGAGAGAGAGAGAGAGAGAGAGAGAGAGAGAGAGAGAGAGAGAGAGAGAGAAAGTGAACGAGAGCTTATTCCCTACTCAGGAAGGCTGTATTTCAACCGATCTATATCTTCTGCCCCATTCATTGTTTGATCGCATCTCCTTCAACATTTCTCAGAGGTCCTGCTTATAGGGCCTGTCGTATCCAGTGCCCTGTTCCCTGTATGCAAATGCCAGTTAGAATTCTCGCTTGATGCTGGTACCCAACTCCCTTTGCCACTGAATCACCACCATCCACTTAGTGCTCACCCAGCAGTCTTAGCACCTGCTCTCAGGGTCATATGTCACACACACAAACCCAAGCAGTCAGCCAGCCGCAATTAGCTTCCCATTGCAAAATGCCTCACCATCACACTTGTCGGTTAAGGTTGAAAAATGCCCCCTTTCTCATCCCCTGCATGCAGTTGGCTGTAAACTGATCTGCCTCACTCTGGCCCACTTAGGTGGAGATTGGTCACGGGGTTATTGATTTTCTGTCTCATGGCAGAAAAGAAGTCACCCCTCTGCTTCAAAGAAGTGACGCTAATAGATGCGCTGAGGCTGTGACTTTTAAGTTTGGCTTAGCTGGCAGCTCCACTCATGTCCTATGATAGTGATTTGCAAGTCTGGCCTTTCCTCTGGATATTTAAAGATGTATGGAAGCCAAGGTTCTTGCTCTCGGGTCTTGGGGGTTTACAGTAGGGGCATTAACCCCACTGCGAGGGCAGAAATTATGCTAGGATAACAGAATAACTAGCCACATGCTGCCTGCCTGGCTGCTGCTAAATATACACAGGGAGCTCTAAGATAAGCAAGAGATATTAAATCTGCTGTTGATAGCATGGAGTACATGAATCTCTGCAAAAATAATACCATCACACACACACACACACACACACACACACACACACACACACACACCAGTTCCCAAGACTCCATCACACTTTAGTGCAGGGATGTGCAGTGCGGGCGTGGCAGGTGAGGCAACCCCACCCCCTTGTAGTTCACGGTAAAGCGCCGCAGCCTAACCGAGGGATTGAGTAAGTGGGTAGCACACCCTCGGTTAGGCTGCAGCGCTGTAAAACTCAGATTATAAAATGTACAGCACAAGGCTATACGTCTCTGGCCTCTTAAAGGGGAACTTTAGTGAAGGGAACTAGGGTGAAAGGGCAGGGCACACAAAGGGAGCACTTTGAACAAACAACCTCTTGTCCTTCACAAATATATATATAGCAAGGTATTTTGTTAATTAACCCTTATTTCTCAGAATTCTTATTACCGGTATTCTGCCCCAGGAGGACTCCATGCAGAAACATGCAACTGGAACATCTACTTCACCACCTCAACACTTCACCTACTTCACCACCCCAACACCCCACTCTACTTCACCACCCCAACAGGGGAAGCATGGACAGTGCACCCCACTGGCAAGCAGTGCGGGCAGGTAATCCCATGCCACCACACATTGATGGTGTCTGTCTCTGTCTCATGTCTCTTGCCCCCCTCCCCTGACCCTTCAGGATTACTGAATGTATCTTTGTTATTAACTATGTTGCCCTACCATCCCTTCCTTTGGGTAAGAGCAGGGAGTGTCTGCTCCCTGCTCCCAGGGACTCTAACCATTGTTCCTGCTGGCCAAACACTCATCAGAATTCCCTTTGTTTTTCAGGACTGTATCATTGCCACAGGGGGAGAACAGTGATTCTCTCCAGAGTCCCTCTGCAGTCCCCTTAGGAGGGAAAGGTAATGTTCCAAGCCACCACACTCTTGCCCCCTACCGGGCACCACTGCATGTACACGCTGATGGCACCAATCTCCCTCACAAACACCCGAGTATGCATCTCAAGCCAGAGAACAGGAGCGGTTGATGCTGTCGTCCATTCCTTGTTACCTGTCTCTGTTTCTCCTTGTTCCTTACAGGCAGCACCCCAAGGGATGCCAATAGCCTGTCTGTTGTGACCAGTGTGAGCCCAACTGTGTGAGGTTGTTGACCTACTCATTCCAGACAGACCCCTGTGGCTTGCAAACTCCATGGGAGACAGATAGTGAACCAACTGGTACAGCCAGACCTCCCTGGTACCTGTTGCTTGCTGTCTGTTGGATCATTTGCAATGGCACAATAGCCCTGCTGGGAGGAAATGGTTGGCAACCCCGCTGTATGTTTCTGTTTCAGATGCTGCTCTATCACTTATACCATAAAATAAAAACCTTCATTGGATCACGGCTTGTTAGCAGACACAAAATCCCTTCTTCTCACCCTAGTTTCTTACCTCAGCTGGCCTCAAGGTCAGACTCCATTGGGGGTGGAGGGACCTCTCTACTCCAGGGACATGCAGTCAGGGGAGGCAGAACCTCACCAAACCCAACACATTTTTTTTTAAAAAAATGTACCTTGCTTTTCCTCCGCACCGCTCCTTTCCTCTCCAGCACAGTCAATGAGTTAAGCAGCACACACTACATTACATGACAGCTGCCTTAGGCTGTGTTTGTTTTTCAACTCTGAAATAGCAGGAAGTGACGTTCCTAGCATGCTTGAATATTGCTGCTATCGGGGCTCCCAAAAAGAACGGAAATGACCGAAAATCAAAATGGCTGCTGTTGCTCCTTGCACTACATCTCCCAAGTTCCTTTGCAGCCAAGTAACATATCCACACATTGGCCCTGCCCCTGGCCCCAGGTTGGTTCACTATGGTCACACTTCTCTGGCTGCCAGTGTTGGAGCTGAATGGATAGGATGACTGGCTCCTTGGAGGTTGCACCGATGTTGCACCATTGAAACACTAATGTTCAGAAGCGTCGCCAGGGGGGTTGGGGGCAGTCCACACCGGGCGACACGCCGGGAGGGTGACAAAGCAGCAGCGGCGGCGACAACCACTCCATTTTGGCAGCAGGAGCAGCACCGATGGGTTTGGCCCATCCTGCGTCTCCGACAGGATGTGCAGAGGTGATGTCACTTCCGGTAGTGACGTCATGGGGGCCGCATAGCGACACCACTGCTAATGTTGCACTGATGACGCATCAATGTCAGGATGCTGCTCCATGGATGACGGACTGTGTTGGGGTTTCCATGGAAGCTGTTGACATTACTGGGAAGGACTGCACCAGTGTTATTGTGAGGGCAATGCTGCCTGGCATGGCCTGGATGGGCTTAGGATGTAGCAGTCATTGCACTGGCATGTATGCACCATCGGTGTAGCATCCAAATAGGATTGCGCTATACATTTTATTTTATTTTATCTGTATGAAGGCAAAATAGAATCGTTGTGGAAAAAATAAGAAAAAAAGAAAGTGTGTACAATACCATGAATAAAATGGTATTGCACACAACCTAGGCTTGGCATTTTTGTAGGTGGCCAGAAGATCTGCATTCATTTCTCGCTGTGTGTTTGAGGTTGACAGCATGTCTCCTTAAGAATCCTTTTTATCACATCACCTATATTCACTTTGCCAGAAATGGACAACTGGAAGTGTGTGGACAAATTTACCCTCCAGGCAATTGACCCCTGGTAGCTCTCCAAGGTTTCAATTAATGTATGGCACTGTGCTGTCCCATAGTTTCAAGTGAAAGATGTGGCTACGTTGTGAGAAAAAAAAAATGACATACAATGTTACATTTCTCTTTTCAATTGTGAACGTTTTATGTATGTAACATGTAACATATGTAATGCTATGCCTGAGCAAATATGCCTGGAGCTGTG
The DNA here is from genome assembly GCA_026170595.1 of Plestiodon gilberti rubricaudatus. NCBI lineage: Eukaryota > Metazoa > Chordata > Lepidosauria > Squamata > Scincidae > Plestiodon > Plestiodon gilberti. The sequence goes on along the minus strand of JANXHW010000004.1, from coordinate 81,316,449 downwards.
AAGCCCTTTGCAACTCTGTTATGGGGCATGATCATTCATGACAGGGTCAGCTTCATAGGCCAGGCCCATCCTAGCATTGGTCAGTCGCTCCTCAGCTCTCATATGGCTCCTGACACCCTGCCAGGTGCAAGGGAGTGACAACAGGAAACAGGTTATCTGTGCCAGGTGCAAGGGAGTGACAATACGAAACAGGTTATCTTGTTGGCTGTGTGCTCTCGGAGACATCTGGTGGGGCCACTGTGAGATACAGGAAGCTGGACTAGATGGGCCTTTGGCCTGATCCGGCAGGGCTCTTCTTACGTTCTTATGCCCCTCTTTGGCTATAAACAGCTCCCAGGAACGATCTGCAGCAGAGATTTCCTTAGAAAAAGAGGAGGGAGTATCTTAGATGCTTAGCTATATTTAACAGGGCAGTGCACAGTTAATGCATTGTGCCTGAATACAACACATCTATGGTCTGTATTATGATCTTGCTTGAATTCCGAATAAAGAGAGGAGATTTAGAGCACTTGTCAAATCCCTACAGTGAATGAACCCCCTTTTGCTATACTGCTTTGCAAGTCAATTCAGAATCTGTGCTCCTGTTCCTTTTTATTTCATTGTTGCCATGGGGGAGCAGCAAAATATTGGCGGCTGATGTCATCTTGAATGAGGTATATTCTTATCTCGGTGTGTGGGGATTTACCTACCTAACTCCCATTAACGTTTAACGGCTTGCCTCCGGTTTCTAGTTCTTCCATTTCCAGCTGCCTCCGAAGCAGCTGCGGAGAGATCCTATGTCAGTGTCACACCATTCGCCACATGTTAAGGAATGTTTCTTATTTAATTATGAAAAATAATTCTAATATCTGCCCACCTGGAGGGGGAGTGAAAAGAACTGATATCTCCCCCTTTAACAGCCATTAAGTTCCTTCCAATTTAATAATGAGAAATGAACTAAAACTATAAATAAACGTAGGCAAATCTGACAGTAATTGGTTTTCTATTGAAAACACCCACCGCAGTCTTTTTGAAATATCACCTCAGCAACGAACACACAAGGTGGCCTTAGGCAAACTAGTCCTCTCTCAGCCTTGACCTCCTCCCCCATCTATAATATGAGAATAAATAGAGCTTATGACCCATCTGAGATGACTATTGTAAGAATGATGGATATGCCCATCTGAAGGAATGTGTCCTGTCGTCATATGTTCTGCCCCCTGAGCATTGAGGTTTTGTGAAAAGACTTTTGTGAGTGCCTCTTCTGACGTATGGTAAGTAGCCATTCTAGAATGTTCTCAGTGACGGTGCCTCAGTTATGAAACACCTTGCCCATGGAAATGTGCTTGGTATTGCTCCTATTGGCTTCAAGTAGTTAGGGGTCTTTTAATTCAACAGCTTTTAATTGACGCCAAGGTTTTACAGTTGTCTTTTTAATCCTTGTCCTTGTCATGATATTTATTCCTTTGTTGAACATGGTGTTTTACTGATTTTATTGCTTGCTCAGTTTCATTCTTTTGTTTGACTGTAGATTGTCATACACTGTTTCAAGAGTTTTGCCATGGCGAGGTAAAGCAACTCCTCACTTAAATTCATTTCATAGGTCATTTTGTTTTCAAGTTGTTGAGGGGGAAAAAAATTGATTCTAGGCCAGGGCCACTGTCTGTGTGGAGTTTGGACGTTCTTCCCATTGTCTGTGTGGGTTTTCTCTGGCCCAGAAGCTCACATTTATTTTAATGTTTAATATTAGAAGTGTTTTGGGTCTTTATGTAGAAGTTTGGTGATGTTTTTGTGACCAGAAATATGCTGTAAACTCATGTTTACTTATATCAATTAGCCTACGGTAAAATTGGTTTCGTTATAAGTAGTTTCGCTTAAAGTTGCAGTTTTCAAGAACCTAATGACAACTTTATGTGAGGGCTTGCTGTATAGAAATTTAATAAAACTAAATAAATTAAATAGTGAGTACAACCTAAACAATGTACAGGCTGATGCATGCAATAGACTAGTGCAGCATTTCTCAAAGTTATCCCCGTGAGCTGGGGAGAACTTAGAGTGCTTGCAGGGACAGCAATCCCAGGAATTGCCCCAGTTTGAGAACCTCTGGACTAGTGTTTTTCAGACCAAGAAACCCTGAGGGTTACTTGGGTCAGGGTGTTCCTCAGTAGGAAGATCAGTAATGATAGACAAACTTCCCTGGAAGACAGCTTGTCTACCACTGTTGAGCTTTCCCTGCAATGTGAGAAACATCCCCAGAATCCTTTGCAACCAACATGTATACGTTTCATGGCAAGAACTCAATGTAGAAAATGTTCCCTGAAGCAGAACATTTAAAGACCACTGCAACAGTGCATCTTTTGCATTGTTCCAAAACCTGAATCTTGATCATGTGTACTGACTTCCACCTAGTCACATTATTCATTATCTGTTTATGGCTACAGTCCTATGTACTGTACACTTACTTGGAAATAAGTCTGATTGAACTCACAGGACCTTATTTCTGAGTAAACATGCTTAGGCTCTCTATGTGTGTTAGTCTAAGCAGACATCAAGTAACATTTTACTGTACTAAGGGAAAGAAATAGAAGAGGCTTCTCTGTTACAACGTACAGCAGAATCTGCTAGTCACAGAGGAGTTATTCAAGAAAGTTCCTCAGACATCTGTACTTTTTATGGATGTGTAATTGCCCAATGACATGATGGACATTTTGGGAGAAATGTCAGCTGAAATGAAAAATAGTCAGGCTAGCTGGAAATGAATCCTACTCAGTAGACAAAAGCCATGGTTTATAGTTTTTTCTCCAGACCTAAAAAGCTACTACATCATTCGTACTCATTAGGTGTCATAAAAGTTCGTGGAGAAAATGGGCCTTTTTCATTAAAAAAAATCCTCAGCTCCAGCAATGATTAAAGAAATTTACTTGCAAAAGCCACGCTAGGGAAATGCAGAAGGGATTTTGCCCCACAGCTCTGGGCCAGAGCTAGTCTTGGGATCAGAGTCAAAGGTATGTGGAAATAAGGGACACCATTTAGGAGGTAAAGGGGCATACCTTCTCTGCCATGTTTCCCACCACATGTGATTATTCCTCACGGGTGTCAAACATGTCAAACAAAGCCCATGGATTCAGGGGTGTCAAACATGTCAAACAACCCATGGATCAGATGCGGCCCCCAGAAGGTCTTTATCCAGCCCATATGATGATTGGGCTCTCCCTCTTCACAGCAGTGGCATCGCTCTAGGTGGGGCAGAGCTCTAAATTCCACTGCGCTCCTACCCACCGTTACACGCCCGCACAAGACAGCCCCGCCCCCTCACCTTCAGAGCCTTTCAGGGCAGCAAAGGTAACGTGCAGGGAGTCTCCTGCGCATTGCCTTCACTGCCCTGAAAGGCTCCGAAGGCGAGGGGGCGCGGCTGCCTTATGCGGGCGTGTAATGGTGGGTTGGAGCGCTGTGAAACTTAGAGCTCCGCCCCACCTAGAGCAACGCCATTGCTTCACAGATCACCTCAGAGCTGCTGAGCTGTGAAGTGACAGTGTGGCAGACGTTGTGTTGCTGAAAGTGCGGCCTGTGTGGTAATTGGGTTCTCCCGTCATGGTAATTGGGCTCTCTCATATCTTGAAAAGATGAGCAAGATTTGTACATTTTCTCTTCTGTCATTTGCTGCTGAGTTTCTGTGTGAGAACAAAGTGTTCATTTCTGACCATCATCTTCTTAATGACATTGCTTCCTGCTTAATGATGCCAGTATACATGGGGCAGTGTGCATGGGGCAAATATATTGAGAAAGGATCTAACAGTAGGAGCATTAACTCTGTGTCTAAAGCAGATGTTATACTAGAACAGGTTGACTGTCTACAGCTTCCTGATAAAATACACTGGGTATGTTTGTGTAACAGGCACATATATTGCAGTGTTTTTCTCTGTATGAGATTCACATGGAGAGACACTATGCAGGATGCCCATCAGTGAGGGCTGAGTCACTCAGGCCCAAACCAAACATGCAAAAAAACCATGGAATAAGTGCATGTCTGGATGCAAAACCCAAGTGAGTTTCCATATCTCTGAGACATCCATGAGTTTTTTTGCCATGGCCAAGTACCTCTTTCAAACTTTTTCACCTCTTAATCCATGAGTTTGGGCTTTTACACATGGGTCTTTGAATGTACTGTATAGTTGCAAAACCCAGGTGGTTCTCTATATCAGTGAGTTTGGTAGGTGAGATGGTGTCATAGACTGTCCTTCTGGGGAGCCCCTCTTTGCCACAGCTCCTTTTCTTCTTGTTTTTGGCATTAAAAGTCAGCTGTGAGAACCTTCATTGGCTCATGATGGAGGGAAGCAATATTCCTGCAGCTCAAGCTACTCAATTAGTGAGGCACTTCCTAACCATCCAAGGAATTCTTCCTGGAGTGAGGAGGAGTGGAGAGCCTACATTGACATTTGGCGGGAGGGGACAGTTCAGGTTACTCTCACCAAAAATTACAGAAATGTGTAGCAGTTCTACTACATTTCTGAGAAGCTGAAGGACAATGGCTACCACAGGGACCTGGAGACCTGAAGGAGCAAAGGAGCTTCAGAGGAAGTACATGCTGGTCAAAGAGGGCAATAGTTGTTCTGGATGCTCCAGGACAACCATGCTCTTTTTCAACACCCTGAAGCAGTTCCTATGCATTGACTATGGGTGTGGTCATATCCTGCCCCAGTGGCTCAGGGGTGATGCATTTGCAGCAGAAGAGGTGCACTGCCACACCAAGGGACATGGGGGACAAAGTGGGTTGTGAGGAAGAATTGGTCTTGAGTCTCATTCCATTAACCCAGAGGAGTCTCCCACCCCATAGCCAGGACCTTCAGCCTCGGACGAGCCGTCCCAACTCCTATGCGATGTAGATAGCCTGGAGCTCTTTGGTTATCCTTTGCCTCCACAACAGGCACCTGCAGATACAGATATTTCTCCCTATTCCCTGTGAAGAACTATGGAGAGGAGGTCTGTTTGACATTGGGCAAGTGCCACTTGAAACCAATGATGTGACCAGTGGCGGAGGGGTTACGGGAGCAGGGAGAGCTGTGGGGGGATTTTCACATAATGGGGTTGTTCTGTGATTGGCTGCCAAATGTAGTCTCTATCCTATCCTCCATCACAGGAAAGTGGGAAGGTTGGGAGGCTGGTGGGAGGTGAGATTTTCTTGTCTTTTTTCCTTCCCCATTGTTTGCTATTGGTTTACTCCTAACAAATCCAGCTCTGTCATTGGCATATCATTTTTCTGGCATTTGGGGCACATCTGTTGTCTGAAGGGGGGCTTAGGATATGGTGATTCCTCGTCTCGCCCTCATCCTTCCCATGTTATACCCTGATCTCCTCCCTACTTTGACATCTCCGCCAGCAGAGTTGTGTGGCTGTCCAAGTTATGTCAACAAACCATTTTTCCTGTGTTGCCCCAGTGTTTGTGGTGGATCCATAAGTGGGCAGACTTCTGCAGTGGCAGGACCATCATTGCACCAGTGTATGAGGAGATATGATGGTGTATCTCGAGAATAGGACTGGCCCCTAAAATCCTTAGAAAATGTATACTTAGCAACAGACGGAAATTTACATTACGGTAAAACAGGACACCAATGCAAAGGGACATTCATTGTTTTAAGTCTCAGCAATGCAAACTGATTTGCAATGGATCTGTAAAAGGATTAATTCAGACATCCAGAGGATGTCCTCTTAATTAATCCATTTTAATTACAAATTGGGCTCTGGGGAGTCTTCCCATCACTTAGAATATTGGTCACTTGGTGGTCATCCGCTCCTACTCTTCATTCTTCAGCTCTCCTCTTAGTACAAACAGCTACCATTTCATAGCCATCTCATCCTATAAGGCACTTATCTCCCCTCTCTTACATCTCGTCCTTGATTGAGCTACAGTAAGCAAATCCATATAGATTGAGCTACAGTAAGCGAATCAGTACGGTTGTGGTTAGCACAGTGCAAGGACATGTTTCTTCCTGTGTTCATTTAAGCCTATTGAGGCTTGTATTAAAAAGGCTTTGAAAAATAATTGAGGATCTCAACCTTCTTTTTCGTTTGTTTACACAGGCTCTTGAAAAATCTCATCTGCTTTTCTCTTTAATCTGGTAAACCTTTGATGTTCGCTGTTAACCTGCTTGTATTTATCAGCAACACACAATCCACATTACTATAGGGATATGGTAAGTCCCTACTTGGTAATTCTTGACTTTGGAAAGAAAAGGGGGGGAAGCTTCACTGAGCCAATTTTCAAGAACAAAATTCATTACTGTTGAAAATGTGTGTTTCCTGTCGCTGCAGGTTATTTGGGCAAGTTACTGCCTTGGAGGAGTGTATTGTAAACTTGAAGATGTTTATAGAGTGGGAAATATTTCGTTCCCAGGACCAGCCCTAATGAAATGCCACAACTATAAGGAAAATTGATAATGTTAGTTGAATTGCAGTTGCTTGTTACCCTTTTGTTCCCTCTAACTGGATACTTTACACTCCCCTTCATTTTCTATTTGTACCTTACATATTGTCTCTCAACATTGTCTTAAGAAGTGTTTTCTTCCTCTTGTCAAAATACTAGAATTCAGGGGTCACCCAATGAAATTGACTTGTACCTGTAATTTCAGGACAAACAAAGGAAAGTACTTCTTTACTCAGTGCATAATTAGCAGTGCTACTGATGACAGCGAATCAGCTCAAGGCAGTGATCTTCATTTTTATTTATTGCATGTATATCCCACCTTCCTCTGGCAGGCCCAGCATCTCTCTCTCTCTCTCACACACACACACACACACACAGAGAGAGAGAGAGAGAGAGAGAGAGAGAGAGAGTGACGTCCAAGAACACCCAGTGAGCTTCATGATCATGACTGAATGGGAATCTGAACCCAGCTCTCCCAGTTCCTAGTCCAACCATTGCAACACATTGGCTCATCATATCTTGTGGTGAATTTCAGCCATTCATTATGCAATGTTGTTGCTTTATATCAGGGGTGGCCAACCTTCCACCATTAGGGCTACTGTGTTCTTAAGAGTTGTGTAGAAGATGGAATCTTGGCAGCTGCAAGTGCTGATGGTGTTGCTAAAGCAGCGGCACCTGCTGAAATGCTCGCATCTATGCAACCATTTAAAGGGCCAGCGTTCAAGTTGAAAGGTTGGCCACCACTGCTTTACATGATCTGATGTATGCAACGCCTGAGAATGACCCAACATTCCACTGTGGCCATGCTGCAGAGCTTGGGAGTGGTGGATAAGCTGTCTTTTGGGGGAAAATGTCATGTTCAACAATACCAATCATACAATTGCTCATGCTTTCGTAACAACTACCTAGATTACAGTCCTGTAAAAAATGTACATCAGTTGGTCCCAAATACTAATGTCAGAATGTTATTTGGGGCTGGTCATACACAGCATATGCATCATCTTCACTGGTTACCTATTCACTTCCAGATCTAAGTCAAAGCCCTAATGACTAGGTTACCTTTAGGACCACTTGGTCTCCCATGTATACTTCCATACACTCAGATCAACATCAGAGACCCCATGTCCCTCTGCTGCCTGAGATTCAGTGGGTACAGATGAGACTTTAGACAGGACCTTTTCAGTCGTGGTGCCATTTGTTGTGGAATGGTTTGCCAAAAAAGGCCCCTATTCTGAGTCAGGCTGTTGGTCCATCTACAAATCTCAGTAATATCTACTGTGTCCAACAGTGGTTTATGGAGTTTCAGTATAGGGTCTTTCCCTGCTCTTTCTAGTTCCTAGAGACACGAGGGATTGGACCTGGGACCTTCTGTATGCAAAGCAGATATTCTACCACTGAGCTGTAGTTTCTCCCATCACTGCTCACTTACCATTGCATGGTGAAGACTTGGCACTTGGGGAAGGCTTTCGGCGATGGCTGATTGCCTTTGCTGCTGTTATCGGTTTGTCACGGTTTGATTGCTATGTAATTATTACTGCAGTTCATTTTGTATGTAATGTTTTTTTCTTGTTTTAATTACTGGTTGTTAGCAACCTTGATTTTTTTTTCCTAAAGAAGGACAGGACATATGTTTAAAAAAACGTTCTCATTGGGGAACTTCTGAAAAGCTTATAAAGAATGGTGTGCATTTAAAAACTCTCCCCAGAATTCTCCGCATGCTTAGCAGACAAACTGATATCAGAAGAGTTTCCTGAAGATAGACACTTTGAAAACTAGTGATCTAGGGGGAATGCTAGACTGTCTAAAATTAAATCCTATGTGTCCTATTCTCTCCCTAGGACATCTTATGCTTTATTTGCTTTACTGTCTTCTGATAGTTTGGTTTTCATAGACACAGGAACTTAAGAGTCACACCAGACATGATGTTAAACATGTCATTCCATTCTGTATTCTTTATAGACACACAGAGAGGATGGGCCCGAAGTTAGGTTTACCATCCATCCCGGAAATTCCGGCACCGTCCCAGAATTTCCAGGACCGTCCCGGAACTTGGGCTTGGGTCCTGGATCGGTCCCGGACCGTTCCGGGCCCAGTGGAAGCCTCCGCCGATTTTAAACTGAAGAAACTTACCTTTTTCGGGTGCCGCCAGGCGGCACCCGAAAAAGGTAAGTTTCTTTAGTTTAAAACTGGCGGCAGCGGCAGAGGCTCGGCGGGTGGCACGGCGACGGGTAATGGCGGCACAGGTGCTCAGCAGGAGGCACGGCGATGGGCAATGGCTGCACGGCGACGATGGGCAAATGGTGGCATGGCGGCGGCAGCGGGCGAATGGCAGCAACGGTGGGCAAATGGTGGCACGGTGGTGGGCAAAAGGCGGGCAAATGGCAGCGATGGCGGTCAAATGGTGGCGGCGGCAGGCAAATGGCGGCATGGTGGCAGGGAAATGGTGGGCAAAAGGTGGCGGCGACGGGCAAATGGCAGCAGAAACAGGCAATGGCTACGGCAATGGGTGGCAATGGCAATGATGATGACGGGCGGCTCCGTGAACAGTCAAGTCAATTTAATTAATTAATAATTGGCTAAAAATAAATAAATACTTAAAAATTCGGGCCACCCTAGTTTATTTAATTTATTTATTTGTTGGGGGTGGTCCCAGTTTACAACCGGAGAAATCTGGTACGCCTACCTAAAGTAGGTATACAGTACTGATCAGGTCATGTTTAGTCTCTTAGGTGCTCAAGATGTCCTCCATCGACATTCCTGGAACCTGCCCCCATACTGTGACACACAGTAACACAATGAAAAGAAATAATAATGAGGAAAAACCCCTACTTTTGGCCCACCCTGTGTGTATGTATAATGTGTGTGTGTGTGTGTGTGTGTGTGTGTGTGTGTGTGTGTGTGTGTGTGTGTGTGGGTGGAAAAAGAGAGAGACTGGGGGTCCTCAATCTGGATTGGAAACATGGTGCAGTGGGAATGGACTTAACTCTTCACCTCCCATGCCAGAGTTCCCCCAGGTTGTTGTTTGCCCCCAGAAGGGAAATGCTATTTGTGCTTAATGCAGCTTTTCTCCTGGGGCAATACTACAGTACAGTATAGCAGAAAAATGGCACAGGGCAAAGGACATTTTGTGCATTTCAATGCTTAGGAAGGAAATTTTGTCCGTTTCAATTTTTTTTAGAAGACAACAGAGGTGTCGACGGAGCCTGGCGGGGGGGGGGACCGCCAGGGGGTGACGCGCGCGTGATGCACGCAAAGGGGTGACGTCACCCGCGCGTCACCGTCGGACGCTCCGAGGGCGGCTCCCCCGGCCTCGAGTCCGGAGGCTCCAAGGCCAGGGAGCCAGCCTTGGAGCGTCCGACCCCGCCGGCGCTCCAAGGCCTTCTGAAGGCCCGCTGGCTCAAAACAGAAAGTTTTACATTTTTGCGCATGCGCATTGCTTTTTTGAGGGCAAATGGGCAGCCCTTTGCCCTTAGAAAATGTACTGCGCATGCGCGAAAAACGTAAAAATTTACGTTTTGAGCCAGCGGGCCTTCAGAAGGCCCTGGAGCGCCGGCGGAGCCGGACGTTCCGAGGCCGGCTCCCCGACCAGCTCCCCAGCCTCCAGTTCGGCGGGGGGGGTGACACCCTAGGGCGGGGGGGGTGACGCGCACCCCCCCGCCCTAGGGTGTTGCGCGTCTAGCAACGCTACTGGAAGACAATAACAGAAAACCAATCTGAAACTGGAAATAAACTAAACAATTAGCTAGTTAGGTGCTAATTGTGACTCTAGGGTAGAAAACCCAATAGAAATAAAATTGATAAGAGTGGGAGAAACAAGCCAAGCTAATGCTAGATCTAACGGAGGCCATAGAACTGAAACAAACCATAACATTTCTGTGGCAAAATGTCAATGAAAGAATAAAAGAAGTAAAAATCTCACTGGGTTTCAATGAAATTTGCTCACTGAAGTTAGAAGTATTGATTGCCCGACAATGTAGCTTTATCTACACTGAGTATCTTAGCTCTTCTTAATTACAGTCCTAGCATACTTTCTCATCTCGTAACTCCCACAAATTTAATTTCTCAACTCTTGCCCCAGTCTGCAGCCAGAATGGTTCATCCACACAAGTCTATTTGCATAATCAGAGAGCAAGATAATATTGTCTCAGAAGATGGTTAATTGGAGACTATAAAACAAGCAGAAATCATACCAGACTTCCACATCTTGTGACCCACCAACCTAGCCACCCAGGAAGTATGGCCTGCAGGTGTGTAACAACTTACCTGTTTTTGCAGCTCACTCTCAGACCAAGCTTCTATGGAAATGAAGAGAGGGCAAGGCGAAAGTAAAAGCTAGCCACCCATGTAGTGGGACGACCTACAGGTGTGCAATAACTGGTCTGTTTTTGCAGCTCACTCTCACTGTCTCCTACAAAGCTGAAGGTAGGGCAAGGCTAAAGCCGGATTCACATATGAATGCGGGTGTCCCGTCCGCCGCACGCACTGATCTGGCGCTGCTCTCTACGCTTGGAGCAGGGGGAGCGTCGCTTTGCTTGTCGTCCCTCCTGCTGTCCCGCCCTCTTAAGAGAGCACAGCTGTGATTGGGTAAACACAGCCGCGCTCTGATTGGCCGAAGTCTTGTGAACTCTTGTGAACTTCTGACATTTTTCAGAATCTGAAATATTTTTCTGTGCGTCAGGCTTGCTCTCTACTCCTCCTGTGTTTGCCTGTACAGTGTGCAAGGGGTTGCAAGGGGTTTCCCTCTCTGACGAGCCTGTGTGTACCAGGGGTTGCAAGGGGTTTCCTTGCAAGGGGTTTCCATCTCTGGACTTGTAACATTCGCGGTGATTGGAGCAACTTGTGATTGGCATGCAACCACTCTCCCCCCCCTCTCGCGCGATTGGTGGCTGTTGTTGCGCTTTGAACCCGCCCACAAGCTCCACGAGACCCGCTTTGCCAAAGTTGAACCAAGCCATCTCCAGCGATTCTAGCGTTGGTGCCCCGTAATGGTGTCCTTTTACATCATGAATATGTAAATACAGGGCAGAGCGGGTCCGTTAAGCGCACAGTAGGGACAACGCTGTCATATGTGAATCAGGCTTAAGTTAGACTATAGCCTGCAAGAACTTGCCTCAGACCTCATTCCCAGTAGTTTTTTAATAGTTCACAGGGACACAACACAAAATAAATACAGCTATCAAAAACCAGTAGCTCGGTATACAGTCATATTTAAACCCATTTATGGGTTTGCTACTGTAGGTAACTTGGAGACAGAGAATATCCCAATCAGGGCCAGCCCATCATGAGGCCAACTGAAGCAGTCACTTCAGGCAACAGATTGGTGGGGAGGAGCACCCATCTCTCTCCACCGAATTGCCTCCACTGCTCCTCATTCTCCTTCCATCTCTGTGTTGAAAAGTAAGAGGAGGACAGAGAGGAAGAGGAAATTTATAGGGGAGGAGAGTGCTGAGTGGGAACATTAGAGAGTAGGAGGAGCAGAGGCTGGTACATCATTGAGTAAGAGGGAGCAGCATTTGGCATGGCACCTCAGGTATCAGGAGATCCTGGGCTGACCCGGATCTCAGTACATGCTGTGAATAAATAGACCATTTGTTAACAGCAGCCATTATTCAGGTGATTTCATAGATGAGCTCTCTGTCCTTTTAAGGGATGGTTTGACAAAATATGGGATATTTCCATATCTATGAAAATAAGGGCTGCTTTGCACTCCAGTTTTAAGGATGATTTCTTGGGAAAATTATTCCCATTTTTTCCACATGTTGACTTTTAAAAAATCTTCTGGGGAAAAAATAATCTTCTAGACTCAATCCTATATATAGACTGTGATAACAACACAGCCAAACTTTTCTTTTTATAAACCAGTTTTAATGGATGTTGGGGAAGCACATGCAAATTGGAGTGTGTCGTGTGTTATAGGCTGGATGAGTTTGATCACTGATGACTCTGAAAAGAAAATGTATTAGTGAAAATGGGATGTGTCTGAAATGAGAGTATGGAATGTTGGTTAATGCACTGCTGTTTTGTAATTGAAAATATCTTTAAATAGAGTAGTTATAATTAAAAACAACATCACCACCTGTGGACATCCAGTCTAGCTTTGGATTCATACATTCTCTTGTTTCTGTGTAGTTTGGTCGGAAGAACATTTTACCATTCCATTTGCAAATAGCAGAGGCAACTATCTCCATGTGGCAGAGGGCGTTGTGTGTGTGTGTGTGTGTGTGTGTGTGTGTGTGTGTGTGTGTGTGTGTGTGTGTGTGTGTGTGTGTGTGTTGGTCCATTACAGGGCCAAATCCACATGCCCATGCAGAGTGATAATGTCATCTCACTGACCAGTCAACACAGGGTGCAATCCTATACACGTGTACCTGGGAGTCAGTCCCTTATAACTCAGTGGGACTTACTTCCAAGCAGACACACTGGCGTCGCTTCGGTAGGGACGGAGCTGTATGTAATGCTCCGTCGTAGTCTCTTTACCGAGCGAGCAGGAGGCAGCCCCGGCCCCTCACTGTCGGAGCCTTTCCCGTGCGGAGAAAGCAGCAGGCAAGAGACCCTGCCTGCTGCTTTCTCCACAGTGGAATGGCTCCGACAGTGAGGGGGCGGGGCTGCCTCCTGCTCGCTCGGTAAAGAGACTATGACAGAGCGTTACTTACAGCCCCGCCCCTACTGAAGCAACGCCACTGGACATGCAAAGTATTCTGCTCACAATCATGTAAATCAGGCCTACATGGTGACTTTCATGTGTGAATGAGACAGCACAATTCAAACTCTGTAGGATCTCTTCTGTCTAACTATAGAAGCGTGGGAAGTGGTGATGTGGTGCAGTGGGTTCTTTCCTGCAATGCTGAGTAACACGAGATGTCCCAAACCAAGTGAGAAGCACCCACACCACAGCTCTGTTCTATTTCAGCGCTACTACAGTTCCCAGGAGGGATGGCACTAATGTGTGAAGGAGCCACTGGCGTCACTGGAGGTGGGGCGGAAAGCTAAGTTCTGCAGCTTTCCGCCCCACCGTTACTCTCTGGTACGAGGCGCCCCGCCCCCTCGTCATAGGAGCCCGTCAGCGGAAAGAAAGCAACGTGCAGGAGAGTCTCTGCGCGTTGCTTTCTCTCCGTTGATGGGCTCCTACGACGAGGGGGCGGACCGCCTCGTGCAGGAGAGTAACGGTGGGGCGGAAAGCTGCAGAACTTAGCTTTCCGCCCCACCTCCAGCGAGCCAGTGGAAGGAGCCACAACCATAGTGGCCATGCTTAAAAAGCCCCCCCAAAAAACAGAACATTCACAGTACAGTATATCACACAGCCTGAAGCACAGACCTTTGCAATGGAGTGGGCCCCGACATTCAGCTGCTCTTCATCAAGTGCAGAATACTTAATAGATCTGAAATGAAGCTTGGTATAATGAAGCTTGCACATGTAAACCAGTCATAAGTTTTCAGCAGGCCAAGAAAAAAGAATGGGGACAAGACACACATTGATGTCCTTTTTTATTTATCTGTTATCAGTATGGTGTCTTTTTTTACTCCTGGGGTTGTGAGAAGAGCAAACTTATTTCACCCCTACCCCCTTTAAGGCTGTCAATCTGTCTATGCTGATCATGGAATATCTGACCCCAAGTCAAGCTGCTAAAGGTGTAAGAGAGCATAAGTGGAGCATGTTTCTGTCAGATCACCAGGGCTCTTCCTTCTCCCACTTTCTCTTTAACAACAGAGAAAAAAGGGTAGCTGGGTCAAAGGGCAATGCTAATTGCTGTTCTTTTTTTTTTTTTAAGTTCTCCTCAAATTCCCAAAAAAATAAATAAATCCTTAATTCTCTCCCAGTGTTGAAAGCACCCTTGCTGGGTCAAGCCATCAGAAGAGCACAGCTTGAAGTTGAAATGCAGACCGGTACAACTGCTGCACTTTGAAGCAGTAGTAGGAAAAAGCAGTTGTTAGAAGCCTAGAAGGGACGGTGGGGGGGGACGGGGGATGACGACGACGGCACGTTGTATCCTATATTGTGTTTTTCTTTGTATGTTTATAAAAATGAAGAAGAGTTTGAAGGGGCATGGGAAGCAAGTTCAGCAATCCCTTTTTATTAAAATACAGAGCACTAATTCCCCCCCCCCCAAAAAAAAAACTTACCAAGGACAACAGAACTATTCAAAACCATAAGAATTGCTGGATCAGTCCACAAATCTATCTAGTCCAGTCCCCTGTTTCCAACAATGCGTTTCTGGGAAGTTTACAGGCAGGTCCCCCAGCAGCTAGTATTCAAAGGTAACTAGAAACCACACTTGAAGGAGGATGTGTGCAGTGGACAATCGTGGGATGCAAACTGTGTGCATGCTTCAATAATTTGATTGTCTGGAGTGTAAAGATCTGTTACTGGCAGTCGTTTTCATTGGTAGCCACAAGAATTTTTTTTTATTAATTTTTTGGTGTGTAGATTTCCAATAACCTTGATATTTGTCACAATGGTACATGCCACCACCTCCATCAGCACCAATGCTATGGTAATACATTCATTATCTCACTGGTCAGCAGCTTGTTAAGTTCTTTTGATATGGGAATTTATCCCTCCTGTTTTGCTTTGAAGTCACTCAACAGATGGAGAGTACTCTTGGAAGTTAGCCAGCACCAATTGTTTTATATATATAAAAAAAAGAATCAGCCCTAACAAGTCTGTTTAAGCAGGTTAATTTTGTTTGGGTTAAAAATGAATGTTATAAATTGAAAAAAAGCACATCTAAATTCAGTGTCTGTAGTGGTTTCTATAGGAGTCATTTTACCCTTCATCAGAATGCAATGGAACAAAGGGAGAAAAAAATAACAAAGAGGTAGAAATCAGAGGAGATCTGTTCATAATTAAGAATCCCCATAGGAAATGCCATTTCTGCTCTCAGGTCTCTGTCTATAATTCACCAGACTCTGAATACAGAGGATAAATTGGTGTGGTCTTTTTAGCAGGGTATTTTCAGTTTCCATTAAACCAATTAGAAGAGACAATGTGTGTAGCCTGTCTATTCCATGCCACACAAGTGTGATTTCCAACCCCCCTATATGTAGAAGTTCTACATTTCCCAAACCTGATTAGCCACTGATAGCATCTCATTAATGTCATTCATTCGTATTCCAGTAGCTCCCTCAAATGTCTATCAAATGTCCAACCCTTCAAGAAATACTGTTTGAGAAGAGCGAGCAAATGTTAGGCATTACAAATTGCTTTCACTATTTCTTTAAAAAAAGAACCCTAGAAAGAATACGGAGTCTATATTATGAAGCAAGATATAGCCCATCTATACTATACTGTTGTTTTGACAGTATTTGTCTGAAAAATAATATTTGGGCTATTTGTTGTCTAGCCTACGTTCGTCAGTTCATCTTCCTGTTCCAAATATTATCTTTTCTAGTTGCAGAGAGATTTTTGAGAGTCAGTGTGATCATGTAATGAATAGAATATAGCACTGGATTTGAACTGGAAAGGCCTCAACCTGACCTATCTTACAGGATTATCTTAGGACAAAATGGGGGGAGGGTGACGAATATGCCTGCTTGAGTTCATTGGATGAAGGGTGGGATACAAATCTGATAGAGGTGACTCCGTTCCTCTTTGCCCAGCCCAAAGTTCATCAGCTGCCATATGGCAGATGAAAGGAGAGGATGATACAGCTTCAGGGCATCAGCAAGCTGAGGCCAATGTTATTGGACCCCTATCCTCTCACAGATGTCTCAGTGTCCATTAGTGGCCAGCCTACCATCTACAGTAGCTGGTAGAACAAAAGAGAGAGAGAGAGAGAGAGAGAGAGAGAGAGAGAGAGAGAGAGAGAGAGAGAGAGAGAGAGGTCACTGCTATAAGCTTGTGGAGAACAATTATATTTTATATTTATTCTGTTCATCACTTGGAGGTTTTGGTTGGAAAAGAAAAGGGAGAATATAGGGCTAACACCTAACGTTCAACTGTTTTGGATTTTAGATCTAAAGTCATGCTTTGGGGACAGGGAGGAGAAATATTTCCTTTTAAACCCTTTAGATGTGTGAATGCTCAACTGCTTCTGAGGTGAATTTTCAATAGCTGTCATTGTTTTTCTCGGCTGCTACTGCTGCTGCTTTAGCACCATTTCATGTGAAATGTAAACCTCTTGGAGAACCTTTTGTTGAAAAGCAGTTGATAAATATTCGAAATAATAATATATGCTACTTGTTCTGCCGAGTCACTCTACCATCCGTTCTCTAAGGGAGCAGGTGGACACCTTCACTTTGCTGTGAATTTCCCACCTCCTTTCTCCCATTCTCAGCCACCAAGAAAGGGAGCCAATGGATAAGGGGCCACTAAGCGGGTGGCCAGCGGGTGGCGCAGTGGGTTAAACCGCTGAACCATGAGCTGTCGATCGAAAGGTTGGCAGTTTGAATCCGTGACGGGGTGAGCTCTCGTTGCTTGGCCAGCTCCTGCCAACCTAGCAGTTCCAAAGCATGTTAATGCGAGTAGATAAATAGGTACCGCTTGCGGGAAGGTAAACTGTGCTCCGTGTTCTAGCCGAATGCTACGCGCTGCGGCAAGGAGAGTCATGCCAGCCACATGACCACAGAGGTGTCTTCGGACAACGCTGGCTCTTCGCCTTTGAAATGGGGATAAGCACCACACCCTAGAGTCGGACACGACTGGACTTAATTGTCAGGGGTCACCTTTACCTTAAGAAAGGGGGACAGGGGTTAGATTAGAAAACGTTTTCCTTCAGTGCTGCTGAGGGAAGGAGGCACCCATCTGCCAATCCCCTTCTTGACAGTTGATGTAACACTACCTTTGCTTTTAGCATCAAAGCTAAAGAGTGTGACATAAGTATGGACAGATATGGATTCAGAAGGTTGAAAATTATTTTAAAAAAAAAAAAAACCTCAAACAAATTCCTCTCAAATAGCCTTAAAACAGGAGAAATCTCCCTGACTGTGAGGGGAGCCAGACCCCTGCAGCCTCTTACTGTTTATGGACCTGCAGTACAATTCCTTTGGTCTCCGTCAAATATGATCACACACAACTCGGCTCAATCAACTGAAATTAATGCTGAGACTCCTGAGAATGTCAAGCCAAGCATGACTAAAATCCTTGTCTCCAAATCATCTCAAGCCTGGTTAAAAATTAGATGTCCCTTGGAAACTTGAGAGGTAGAGGGAAGTCATGCCTCAGCAGGGTAGATTTGGTGCATCTCATGGCTTTAAAGGATTCCTTCAGCACATTTGATTTTCTCCTTTGCATATCCCAGCATGTAGTTTGTTTGTTAGACTTTGAGGCCTTTGAAAGAATTAATTAAAAATATTTGTCTTAAGTGCCAATGGGAATATAGCCTCAGTAATGCTTTAAAAGCCATGAGTCTAACCCTACTTTTGATACTGTGTTTTGAACATTAGAAGAGAGAATGATAAGCATTATATGAGTTAGGCAATCAAATGATCAACACCCATCATGGCATTTTTGCTTGGCTGCTAGTTTGAGAAGTCAATATCTATGATTGTTTCTTTAAAAAAATGTGCTTGATTTGCTTGTTCTTTTCTTGTGTGTGTGTGTGTGTGTGTGTGTGTGTGTGTGTGTGTGTGTGTGTGTGTGTGTGTGACTTTTAAACTGTTCTAAGCTGCCTTGGGCAATGCCCTTTGGAAGCAGAAACTTAGGATAAATATTTTAATGCGAAAGCCTTACCTGCCATTTTCTCAATTTCTCATCACAACAATCCTGTGAGAAAAGCTAGGTTAGGCTGAGAGAAAGGGATTGACTCATCATGTCATTCTGTAAGCTTCATGACTCAACAAGGATCTGAATCACTGTCTTCCCAGTACAAGGCCAAAGTTCTACCTGCTGCACCAGATTGAAAACAACAAACAGAAGTTCTACTTTAAATTCTTTCTGGTGGATTCTGTAGACGGTCACATTGCTTTCCAATCCCTGCAAATGTCTGTGTCTACTGACATTTAGCATCAAACAGGAGAAGAGAGTGGAATTCCAAAGTTGAGTCTCTGGAGATCAGGCACCGATATGGGGAGGGAATGATGTTCTAACAGTCTCCGGGAAACCAGAACTAACTTTGATGGCTTTGTTTCATGTTGTTGGCCTGTTTCTTTGGGCATACACTTGTCAGATCAAATGACACGGTTGTCCTGATAGATCCACAGAGTCCATGAGACGTTGCTTGTAAGAATGCAAAGCAAACAGAAAGCAAAATAGCAACAACAGTCAGTGTTTCCTTAAATGCTGTGTGGGGCTTGTACAATGTTCCCAGCCTTTGGATAGCTAAGGCACAATTCTTTTCCATATTAAAATGGAGGCACACCTCAGTCTTTCACACAAAGGTTTACTCTAAGGGTAAAATCACATGTTACAAGAAGTGAATGATTAACACCTCCATGCTTTGGATTTTTTTTAATACTGTAAATAGCCACAAGATCAGCGTCCCTGTGGACTGGGATCATGCTGGCAGTCCTTTAATCCTACCCACTGCCATAGTTCTGATCTAGACCATGCAGCAGTGTCACTGCAGGGGGGGGGGAGCTCCAAGTTCCGTCGGGCTCTGACCCTCCGTTACACGACGGGAGAAAGCGGCCCTGCCCCTCGCCTTTGGAGCCATTCCGGCCAACAAAAGCACTTGCTTTCGTTGGCCAGAATGGCTCCAAAGGTGAGGGGGCGGGGCTGCTTTCTCCCATCGTGTAACGGAGGGTCAGAGCCCGACGGAACTTGGAGCTCCGCCCCCCCCTGCAGTGACGCTGCTGAGACCATGGCTCCCCCATGCCTCCTTTTTGTTAAGCGGAATAAGCTCCCATTTGCACCAATGCAGCTGCAGTAGGCCCAGTACAGCAGAGGCGTCGCTCCAGTAGGGGCGGGGCTGTAAGTATCGCTGCGGTTACAGTCGCTTTACCGAGCGAGGAGGAGGCAGCCCCGCCCCCTCACTGTCCGAGCCAGTCCCCTACGGAGAAAGCAGCAGGCAGGGTCTCTTCCCTGCCGGTTTCTCCGTAGGCGAATGGCTCGGACAGTGAGGGGGCGGGGCTGCCTCCTCCTCGCTCGGTAAAGCGACTGTAACCGCAGCGATACTTACAGCCCCGCCCCTACCGGAGCGACGCCTCTGCAGTACAGATTGAGATCATGGTGGTTAAAGGTTAAAGGCTGATGTACAGAGAACCTAACACATGGTTATTTCCTGTATTGAAAATAAAAAAAAACCACATGCCTGTTCTAAGCATGTAATTCATGTAATGTGTAGTTTGATCTTTAGAGTGCATAAGAGTCAGAATTACCTACCCACAGTGGAGCCTGCCCACTCCACCATGTCTGCATTAATCACTGTTCGATTCCATTGCATCACATGTTATTTCATTGTGTATGGTACTCAGACTTACAGGCGTGCCACTTAGCTTCAATCTTTCTCTCTTAACCAACCAACCAACCAACCAACCAACCAACCAACCAACCAACCAAACAAACAAACAAACAAACAAACAAACAAACAAACATACAAACAAACAAAATTTAAGACTTAAATCCAAACAAGGCTAGAAAGTGCAATAAACTTATCCAAATCCAAACCGACTATTCCCATCATTTAAGACACCTTAACACAATTAACAAACATAACACCTAAGACATATTTTGATTTGAGGAACACTATACAAAGAATCAGAGGCAATATAAAAAATAAATATGAACTATCTATTAATAAATGAGCCTGGTTTTTTGTCCATCCGATATCTAAATTTGGTCTGTCAGTTTCTCCATCAAGGCTAAAACTTTCTTTTTCTTCTTTTCCTTCCTTAAGCACTGGGATGTAACTGGGCTATAACAGAGCTTGTATTTTTTTATTTTATTTTTTGAGGAATGTCTTCATGTTCTGTCACCCTGCTCTGATGCCAGCAAATTTTGGCAATGTATAGATTCAAAGGTCAAACAAAGCCCAAGGCATCTGGGGGTTCAGTCAGCGTCAAGTTTGCATTACTGCATGTGGAAGCAAAAAAGATTTGAAAAGTGTTTCTTTAGCTATAGAAAACCCTGTGCACTGAATGTAAAGCATACGTACACACACACACACACACACACACACACACACACACACACACACACACACACACACACACTGCTGGCAGGAAGGATAATGCACCTATAATATTTAATGAGAACGTGTCAGTTTCGGGTCCTACGGTTCTAATTTCAGTATAGCATTTTCATCTTAATCCCTTGTTTGCCAGTGGTAGTTCTATTGGATTAGAGGGGGCACCAGACCGTGACTGTTTACACTGAAATTAGACTGATCTGCATCTCCATTCGTTGGAGCAAAATGGCATGCCTTCTGGTTACTAGAGAGGCAATATCACTTTGGATCCTGATTCTCCTGTTACCCTCTCTACAAAGTTTAGAGGAAGATGAAATGAAACTCCCTTTTACTTAAAGCCTAGCTGCCAGGGATCTCAGTCCATTATCTGCAACAGCAAGAGCCTTCTGTAAAAAGTGCTTTGCTGAGAAGTGGGATGCTTGGCTCCAAGTTAGCTAGTGGCAAGAACTCCCACTGGCTTCAATAGCTCCTCCAGGATTTCAACCAAGATGCCTTCTGAAAATAGCTCTTACTTCATCTTTCTTCCTATCTTTTTACAGTACAAAGAAAAGAAATGAAATCAATTGTGGAACATGAAGTCCTCATATACCCAATCTTCATTTCCCGGTATCACTTTGAAGGGGGCCGTATCTCTTTCCTCATCGATCCAGTTAGAATATATTCAAACATGTCGGGCACTATTCAGCCAAAGTTCACCATTTGCACATCCCACTGATTTCAAATGAAGATTTAAGCATACTGTGACCCAGTCCCTCATCCTTCCTTAAGTTAAACCAAAGTACATGTAGCCAAACTGAATGCATCTTATGAGAGAGAAAGCTGCAGCTAGCCATCAGTCGAAGCGTGGGAGGCAACTGCCAGAGAGACTCTGGCATTCACTGAAGTCTGAATGCCAGACTCTGAAGAAAACTATCTGGAATGAAGGGTTCTATGTAAGACTAGAACATTTATATTATTGTAAAAACCCCTTGGGATTTAGCAAGCCTGCCTATGTAAACCGCCTTTGAATTAAAGTCAAAGGAGAAATCAGATGACCAAGAAAAGGCGGTATATAAATACTGGTGGTGGTGGTGGTTGATGATGATGATGATGATGATGATAACGGAGTTTCTTATGGCCCAATCCAATGCTCGCAATCTGCTACCGTAAGTCCTTGTTACAGCAGCGCAAAAGGTGCACCACTGTCATATGCTCTGAAGCTGTTTGCGCAAATGGCTGGAGGCTCTCCATGCCCACCAGTGGATCCTGGATGCCCATGGGAGCAGGTACAGTGAGTGGTGGGGAAGCAGGCAGGGGGGCAATTCAGGGGAAGATAGGGGCAACAAGGGCATCGTGGAGTCCAGGGGATGACGGAGTGAGCGGCACCACCCTCCGTGCCGGCGCCGCTTACTCCAGAGATGCCACAAAAGTGCCTTATGGCACTGAAACGGACTTGGCCCTTAGTGATTGTCCTTTGTAATAGATAATTATTAGGGATTTCTTTTCCTTTCCAGCATACATTGCTGCCCATGTAGAGGGTACACAAAACAGGTCCTGCCTGTTGAAATTAGAGATATTAGGTTCAGTTCACACCGCCTTCAGTTTTAATAGTCTCACCACTAATTTAACAAAAGACAGAGCAATTTGTCCTTCTAGTTTCATTCTGAACAGGCCACCTTTGAAGTTAGTGGGAAAACTATTCAACAAGAAAGGATAGGCAGAGGGTCTCTATTAGCAATAAAATATCTGCACATTAATCCTGCGTATTTCACTGAATGAGGTGTAGCTGATTAAACAAGCCATCACCACCTCCTATCAGAAAATTTGATGTCCCTGTCCCTCTGTATACAATAAACATTCATAAAAATGGATTGAAATAACGAGATCGTTCTCTCCTTTTTGCTTCAATTGAAACAGACATAGTACCTGCAAGTCTTGAAACTACCTGTACGTGAAGTTCCATGGAAATCAACTAGTTTCCAGGTTCACAATCTATACTAGGATTAGCGCCTGTGCTTCAATTCATAGATTAGCTACCAGGGCAAAACAATATTTATTTATTTATTTTCTGTATTTATATCCCACCTTTCTCATCATCAGATTTCTCATCAGATTTATTCAAGGCAGCTTACATAGGCAGGCTATCTTTAGACCTGATAAGGGTCTTTACGATATTGTTCTATTCCTATATAGAACCTTCCATGCTTGAGATGTTTTCCCTTCCGAGTGCAGCCCTCCTCCTGGCTTGTGCTTTCCACTTCCAAGCTTCACAGTTCACCGCAGTTCACCCTCGGACAGTTGTCTTAGATGTTCTCTCTCTAGCTGACTCCTCCGCATTCCACCCTCTCACGATGCCTTCTCAGTATCTTTGTGAGGTTCGTCAGCAGCTTCCGTCTCCCATCCAAGCCGGAACTGAGGTCGACCCTGCTTAGCTTCTTCAGGCAGGGCACCGGCTCAAACCTCCAGGCCACACCTCCTGCTCACTGAGCAGCATATTCACTGAGGCGGTATGAAAGTGCCTCATTGAGAGTCATGTCACATTGGTCCATTTAGCTCCGTATTGTTTTCTCTGATGAGCAGCAAAACTCCAAGATTTCTGGCAGAAGGTGTCGTCTCTCTCTCTCTCTCTCTCTCTCTCTCTCTCTCTCTCTCTCTCTCTCTCTCTCTCTCTCTCTCTCTCTCTCACACACACACACACACACACACACACACACACACACACACACACACACACACACAAGTCCTACAATCTGAGATCATTTAGAAGGAAAATGTTGGGAATTGATCCTGGGACATTTTGTACTCAAAGCATGCTACTCCTGAGATAAAGTCACCTCATTGATGCCACTTTCCAAGCAAAAACACAACCAACAAACACAATGTGATATACATCATGTGACTTGGATAAAACTGACCTGGGATCCAGTCTATCTACAAACATACTGTATATAGAACCCTCCTAAATAAGCATAACCCTTAAGCTGAAAAGTATTAAAGCTTGTGGGATTTGCCATCCTCAAAAACTTTCCAGTGCTTATCTAGAGTAGAGTGGATGCCCCCTAATCATTGCTATGAGATTGATCACTGCCTTGGTGGTCTTAATAAAGCCAGGGTCAGCTTCAGTTTTCAGGGGGGCCTAAACCCTGGACTCATGGCCCTGTCATACCTGTGAGGACCCCAAAAGAGTCTCTCTGTCATGACCCCGAAAGACCATGAATGCAAAGGTCATCTCAGGCAGGGACCAGCAGTAGGCCCTTTTGAGGGCCTGGGGAAGCTGCTCAGTGATGCTGACACCAGTTCTGCCTAACCCATAAAGTTACACTATAGACTAACCAGAGACAGAGGGCTAGTCACGTTCTCATTGGCAATAATGTGAAGTGATTAGATGCATGTGTGAATGATCCATCACAGTTTAATTCCCAAAGGTTGCATGTTTGCATGGGTTCAAACAGTATGTTTCAATGAAGACAGTTCACACATCTGGCTAAAGCAACTGTTAATAATACAAAGGAGGATGGCAATAATGAAAACAGGATGTTGGAGAAAGAGGACGTTGTAATGAAGCATTGCACGCAAATGCACATAGCCAAATGCTTAGTTGATTCATTGGTGATTTATTGGTTATTTTAGACATTTATACCCCACCTTTCCATCATAAAACGATGCCCACGGTGGCTTACAATTTTACAAAAATCAATAAAATCAGATTAAGACAGCATATAAAAGAAACAAGCAATAAAGCAGCAGTGAGGCAGCAATAAAAAAACAGAGCATTGTAAAAACAGAGCACAGAATTGAAAGCAGGTAAAACACAGCATCTATCAGCAAAAAATGAGCTAGAATAAAAACAACTTCATCAACGGATGGAACACCTGCAAGGAAGGGGCCATATGGTTATGCTAATAGAAACATATTGATCCATTAAGAGATGTGCCCTGTCGATCAGGAAGCAGCTTTCTTAAACATTCAAGTTTATTTTAAAACAAGTGCCATGGAGGAACATTGCCATTTTAGAAGAGGCATTCCACCTTTTTTCTTGCACAGGAAGGAATACCTCTTCCAAGATGGCACCTGCCATGACACATGCATTGGTCTTCTAACGAAAAAAGAACATACGTATGGTGTTTTCTTCCTTCAGAACCATTTTTTTTCAGAAGCTATGTGCATTAGCATAAATTTACTCAATCAATCAAGTAGCAGCCCAATCCTATACACCACCACTCCATAGCATGCAGTCATATCAACAGAGCACATGCAGCATGCTATGGGGGGGGGGGGGACCAGAAGGCCATTGAGAGGTCAGTAAAACAAAAAAAAATTACTAACCCCTTGGTAGGCCTTCTGGTCACCTATGTTCTGTGCTGCTGGCATAAGTCCAAGGAGAGGAAGGGTTGGCGCAAATCACTGCCATTGGAATCCATCCCAGCCTGCTCCCTGCCATCCCCCTCCCTGCCCCAAACCTTCCCCTTCCTCCCCACGACATGTCCCCTCCAATGCTTTACATGGTCTATCATGGCCCAGGCGGGCTGTTGACATGTGTGGGGAGCCATTGGCTATTTCCGTTGGTGGCTCCCTTGTGCTCAGCAGTGGCACACCATTTATGGCAGCATCATGTCATTTGCATCAGCAGAACGTGAGTTCCCCTGCCATAACTGGAGGATAGGACTGGACTATAAACTCAGCATAATCCTATGCATGACTATTCAGAAGTACAGTGGATCATTTTTTTTTTCAGCGGATTCGGGACCTGCGGATTTGTTGTACCACAGATCCTGGATCCGCGGGCGTCCATTAAAAATTGCTTTTAAAAAACTGGCAAAACCCCACTTTTTTTAACCTTTTCAATGCAAACTGCTCCATGTTCTTGCTTTAACATGGCAAAATCACACTCCGGAAGGCTATTCCAGGTCACGCAACTCCCCCTTCCCATCTCCCAAGGTCGCCCCAGAATGCATTGCGATTGGGCCTGCGAATGTCCCCTTCCCTGAGTAGACCTCCGGGCCACAGCAATGCGGCCCAGAGTGGGGATAGGATCCAGCGGGCAGCCCTAGGCCGCCGGCCGGATCTCTACACAGGATTTCACTGTAAGATTGTGCCATTTCCATGGGTCTGAGTGAAAATGAGTGAAGCAAGCTTCAATGAGTGAGGATCCAGTGGTGGATCTTCACTCATTGTATGAACCCAGTTTTGAATATACAGGCGGACATACCATTTCAACCGCTGAATGGGTGAAATACTTCCCATGTCATGCACGCCATAGAACCACCAACTGCCCTGTGAACAGGATGGAGGAACGCCAGCATAGCAAATTAAGAGTCACCACTACAGGTGACTCTATCTGCTGGTGCTTTCAAGTTGAACTGTGTGCCTCCTCACTCACAGAGGCATTAGAATCTGCTCTGCATTGTGAGAAGTAGGAGAAGTAGGAGATCCATTTTCCCAAAGTTCTGTCTAGAACAGAGAAATGTATGTGAGCCAAGGAAGACATCTCCACCTCTCCCAAAATGCTACCTCTGCCTGCACCCTAAGATGAGCAAATTTTCTGCATCACTTTTAAAAGGATGAAAGGTCTGATACTCTTTTCTAACATCAGCAGCGAAAGAAAGACCACTGTGTTTTCATGCCTATCAAAAATTACTCTTCTGCCTGATCACTTTGTTCCTTGGCTGCCAGCATGTCTTCTGCACTCAGGTTCAGAGAGTTTTAGCTCAGTTCAAAACACTGTGATATAAAAGCAGTTCTAGGACCACGAACCACCTTAATTACTTTAGGTTAGAGGCATTAGATCTGCTGACATGGTGTTTTCTAACATCTTAGGCTTTTCAGTCAATTCAGGGAATCAGACAATTTCTGTTTTTACAGTGAGAGAGAGAGAGAGAGAGAGAGAGAGAGAGAGAGAGAGAGAGAGAGAGAGAGAGAGAGAATTGCAGGGAAATGGATGTACTGTACAT
The DNA here is from genome assembly GCA_026170595.1 of Plestiodon gilberti rubricaudatus. Classification (NCBI taxonomy): domain Eukaryota; kingdom Metazoa; phylum Chordata; class Lepidosauria; order Squamata; family Scincidae; genus Plestiodon; species Plestiodon gilberti. Next base: position 81,290,056 of record JANXHW010000004.1, on the reverse strand, counting down.
TCAGAGATACAGAGGTTTGCTGCAGCATAAAAAGTATTAATGGGAATTTTGCCATGCGAAGGGAGGTGTGTGAAAGGTAATCCTTACTAGGAACCAAATGCTAGACAGAAATTTGGCCTTTCTGACCAGGATGATGATAAGGTTTCATGATTCTTAACGAGACTGAATTTCTGAACGGGACCTCATAATCTTGGGACAAGCAGCACAATCCCATTCAGCACCGATGCAACGGGGGCGCCAGCCGCCAGGCCATATCCAGTGGAGAGGAGCGGGCTTGGGGTATCCACAGAGCAAGGGGAGTAAGTTTGTCCCCTTACCCCGAGTAACACCCTAGTTTCCGCCATGGGGCTACTTGGGTCAGCACCACCTATTTTGGCAACACTGGCCCAAGAAGCCCCCTGTCGGGGATGGAGGCCTGGGAGGGAGGATAGGATATGGTGGCCGATGAGGACCCCAATCCCTCCCCCTCCCAGGCCTGATCTTCCCCCTCTCTGCCCTCCCCCCACCCTGTTACGTGTCAGACTGAGAAAAGGGGGATAGGATCTTGGCCGAGATCCTCCTCCTATTGCCTCTGAACCCCCCGGGCCAGCCTGCTTTCCCTCCTTGATCTGCCCCAAACTGCCCCCCACCTAGGAGCATCTAGAAGCTGCTGTCACAGGAATGGGGCCTCCAGCCATTTGCATTGACAGCCCTGGTGTGCACAACAGTGGTGCCGCTTTCTGCAGCTAGACCAGAACGTAACAGCGGTGAATTGTGAAATCTGCCACCGTAAACCCCGGATAGGGTTGGGGCCTAAAAGCAGTAGCGAATGGGGACATCCCAAAAAGCAGGGGGCAGAGTGCTGTAATTCAAGCACCATATCAAGATTAGAACCACAGCATATGGGGGGGGGGGAGAGCCACGTATCCTTTCCCCTGAACCGTGGTCCTGACAAAAATACCCTTTTGAAGCTATTTGCTCTACTTGCAGAACTACTTGCCTCCGCTCCAGTCTAGTTTCGCCTCTGCTCCCAATGCTGCCCTTTCAGCAGTGCTACTTCTGCTGAGGCTCTGGGAGGCAAAGATGAAAGGAGGCCTCAGGAGGCAAGGAACATTAAGGAATCTGACATTGGCACCAACGGAGGAACATTCAATCATACAAACCCCTGCCTGCAGTCTGAGGTTTACCACCTCATCTGTTGTTTGCAATAACTGGGCTTCAGACGCTCGGTATTAAAGACATGTCCAGATAGTATCTCTTGGGAGGAAACACTGAAAATGCAAAAAATAAAAAATAAAAAAAATGCAAAGATGGGCTGCAATCTGGATTGTATTCTGATATCTGATTTTGTTTCCATTCCACTTCCTGATTGACCAAAGTATCAAGAATTGGTCCTCATCCTCTCCCATAGCAGCCAGAGAGAAACCTCAGAAATACAAGCAAACCCATAAAAGCACAGGCAATAATTAACATATCACAGGGGCCAGTTCGATCCAACTTTCCAGCACCGATGCAGCCGCAATACAGCCCCGAGGTAAGGGAACAAATGTTCTCATACCTTGAGGAGGCCTCCGGGACTGCCCCACCACCGCAGGATGCAGCGTATACCCCGTTGGCACGGCTGCATCAGCACTGGAAAGTTGGATAGGATTGGGCCCTCACAGACATCAAACAATTGTGAAACCAGTTGGACACATGAAACAGACTAAGATTCCTCGAAAATAAAGTCTGTGATGATGTAGCTTAGAAATGTAAGTTGAAGACAAATGGGGAAAAGTCAAATGATCCACAACGTGGCAATGCCACTGCTCATATCAGAATCCTTTTCATCATGAGAATGGGGCAAGAGGTGCTCAAACTTGTACAACGTATCAGAATGGTGAAGACGAATGAGCTGCCAACCTCAAAGTTTCTCTGAGGTCACTGTCAGTGTCATTTTTCTTGCTCAAATGCAGTGGTAGAAAGTCACTCTGACCTCTCAAGTCCAACAGTCAATATGTCTTCATATAATAATCAAATTTAAAGACATTAAAAAAAGCTTCCTCTCCCTGAGCAGAATAAAACAGATAATTTCCACCTTTGAACACTTAAGCCTCCAGTGTGGCTTACAATTGATGTGACTTCTCATCTAATACAGAAAAGGAACTTCACTCAGCCAAACACAAGCAAGTGTCTCTAAGTCTTTAACACTGTGATTAACTTGAAGTCCTGTACTTCCACCTCTGCACTGAATCACCCCAGATACTTGGAGAGTACTGCCCATCCTCAAGAGGACTAGAGAGATGACTTTGCCCCACCCCATTGTATGGGGCAAGGGGACAGACAGCACCTGGTGGCAAAACAGGAGGGCAGAGCATAGCTGACCATTGGGGCTGCACCCTCCCTTTGGTATTTCAGTCCCCTTGCATTTTGAGAAGCAGCCTCACCTACCCACCTACCCACCTACCCAGGGAATATTCTGAGATTAGCTGGCTGCTGTAGGACACCAAGTAGGATTTTTTTACACTCCATAGGCTTACCATCCGTACCGGTTTTTCCGAGACAGTCCCGGGAATCGGCCAAGATTCCCGGTTCTGTCCCGGCCCGTTTTCCGGAGGGATGGCCCCCGCCGCCGCTGCCATCTTCTTCTTTTTTAAACGTACCCGGGCGCCGGCAGCAGCTTGGATCACGCGAGATTTCGTGATCCAAGCTGCTGCCGGCACCCGGGTAAGTTTAAAAAAGAAGAAGATGGCGGCGGCGGCGAGCGGGTGTCGTTCGCCCACTCTCTCACCGGCAGTGAGGGAGTGGGCCAACCGACAGCCTGCTGCCCCTGCCGCGCTAGTTCTCGGCAGGCTCGCGCAGCGCGGGCAAGCAGGCTGCAACCCGATCTCCGTGCGGTGCCACTGGGAGACCGGGCGCAGGAGCTGCATGAAGCTTGCCGGCGTGAGGACGCAGGGAGCAGCAGCAGCGCGGGGAAAAGGTAAGCAAATTTATTTACTTATTTATTTATTTTTAATAATTAAATAATTAAAAATCCGGGCGCGCTTTGCGCGGCATAAGGGGCGCTTCGTGCCCCTTTAGAAATTTAAAAATTTGCTTTGCGCCCCTTAGGAGAGATTTCATTCTATATATTTAAATTTCATTTATTATTACCTTTTACATTTTTAATTATTTAATTAATTGAATGTGTGGGGGGGACTGTGGGGGGGGTGTCCAGGTTTGGGGTTGCCAAAATATGGTAACCCTAACACTCCATCTAATTGACTATGATAGGTTTGGGTTTTTGTGCCCCCCCCTACTTACTCCTTAGTGTGTGATAGGGTGAAGTGTTTTAACCTTAGATCACAACTGGCAGGTATAGTGCAGATCTGGAATTAACGTGTACCCTGAGGCTAGCGTATATGTTAAAGGGGTCCCAAAATGTATCCCAGAGGGCTTCCCAGCTTGGGATGCTGGTTGGGACTTGAACAATGATTAGAATGTCAACCCCCAAGGCTTTGTGACATGGACAATGCAATTCAGAGCTTTGTCAGCCCTTTTTTTTTTACAGGGGTAGATGTGGAGAAGCTTAGATTGTCAAGATGCAATTTATAACTTGTATTGTGTCCAGTTCTGGCTACCACACCTCAAAAAGTATATAGTTGAATTGGAAAAGGTGCACAAAAGAGTGACCAGAATGATTTGTGGGTTGGAGCACCTCCCTTATGACGAAAGGCTACAGCGTTTGGGGATTTTCAGTCAAGAAAAAAGGCGCCTGAGGGGGGACATGATTGAGACGTATAAAATTATGCATGGGATGGAGAGAGTGGATAGAGGGAAATTCTTCTCCCTTTCGCACAACACCAGATGCAGGGGACATGCACTAAAATTGAGTGGAGGGAGAGTTAGAACGGACAAAAGAAAATATTTCTTTACCCAGCGTGTAATTCATCTGTGGAACTCCTTGCCACAGGATGTGGTGATGGCACCTGGCCTAGATGCCTTTAAAAGGGGTTTGGACCACTAGCGTCACTACAAGGGGGCGGAGCTGTAAGTGCTGCTGAAATCCAAGCCTCCCTTACACAGACGAACGAAGCGGCCCCGCCCCCTCTTGCAGCCGTTCAGAGAAGCGAAAACAACAGGCAGGGAGTTGTTGGACAGATTCATGGAGGAAAAGACCATCACAGGTTACAAGCCATAAGCAACCTCCTGGTTTTAGAAGTAGGTTTTCTCTGTGCCAGGTGCAGGGGAGTGGCAGCAGGAAAGAAGTTATCTCGTTGGCTGTGTGCTCCCTGAGGCATCTGGTGGGGTCACTGTGTGATACAGGAAGCTGGACTAGATGGGCCTTTGGCCTGATCCAGAAGGGCTCTTCTTATGTTCTTATGTTCTAACTTTGTGTTAAAGTGGGAATGCCCAAAATTTCCATTTCAAGTTAGGCTCTGTAGAAACTGCTAGCGGAATGGGTTCTATTTAGTACAATTTGCATTTGTCATCACTATATACCAGCCCCAAATCCAGTTAGATGTGGTAAAAGACAATATACTGTTATCCGTCTTGATCTCTTTGCTTCTCTTTACAGGCTTGCCCTGGAACATCTAACATCTACGGCACTGTGTTTTGTCTTTTTGGAATGCTGGCAGGGTCTCTCTGATACCACCAACCTGCTTCAATCTTCAAAAAGCCAGTGGCGTTTTTGAGCAGGGAGGTGCAGAAGGCTCTTAACTGCTGTGCAGAAACTTGTTGCGAATGGGAATGCTCTGTATTAGGAAGGCTGGTTCCTTCTGCTTCAGCAAAATAGGTCTTGCACACCTTGAGGTAAAGGTCATCCTTGCACAAAGAGCAACAACAGAAGCCATTCCATGTACAGACACACATCAAATGGGAAATGTTTCCTGCTATAAACTGGGCCACACAAAAAAGTTATGGATGTTCAAGTGCTCAAACTAGTGGTGTGCAAGATTCTTTCTTTCTTTCAGTTTGGCATGCTGTTTGTTTTCATTGTTTAAGCTCCCTTCATCACTGACTCAACTGACCTTTGTTTCTTCATGAATCCCCCCTCCCATTTTCATTCCTCCATTCATTTTCATGGCAAAGGTAATGGATGTTGGTTTGGCCACATCCATTACAGTGAGCCCTTGATATCTGCAGGGGTTCCATTCCCAGAACCCCCGTGAATGCCCAAATCCACGTATAATCAAATCCGCAGTGGGGGGCGGTCATGGTGGTGGTGCAACAGTACCTTCTTTTTCAGCTATGCCGGGCCCTCCGTCCGATTCTCAACTCCCGTGTGCTTTCTAACTAGTTCAAACTGCTGCAAAGAGGTTAAAAAAAAGATCAAAAGCAAATTCCAGTTGTGCGTTGCGACCAAAAGTCACTTTTGACTTATTTTTTTTAACTGTTTGCATCAGTGTGGACTAGTTAGAAGGTGGTCGGGAGTCAAGAAGTGGGTGGCGGACCTGATGCAGCTAAAAAATAAGGTACTGTGGCACCCTCTGCCCCCAGTGGGACTCCTACTTCTGGGGTTAGGCATCCGCATTGATTCAAATCTGTGGATGGCTAATCCAGGGATGAGGAGAGCCCACTGTATAGGGCAAAATAATGAGCAACGTATGCTCACCATATTGGCAAAGCTAGAGTTCCTAGTGACAAACCAGGTGTTTCTGAGAAGCTTACAATCAGGGCATGCATGAAGATCTCTCTTTCTGGCTATCACAGCCTTCTGGTTTCATATGTTACTCCTGCATGATTCCATAAGTTTCACACCTGCATGGTCCATGCAGGTGTGAAACATACGGTGTGAAAGGGCCACTTTCTTCTGTCTGTCCTGAAATGACAGCAAATCACTTTTGGTGACCCCCAAGTTCTGCTTTCATGAGAGAAAGCATTACTGTTGCAAACGTTCAGGATCGGTCTGAAATCTCCAGGAATCAGAATCAATCTCCAGGTGACTACTGGGAGCAATCCCAGAGATTTTAACAAGGCCTCCAACATTACATCATGCTGGGGGGGGGGTATCTAGTAATAACAGTCAGAGCTGGCAACCCTAGAGGGAGTTCTTTCCAGTTTGATTACTAAACGTTATTTGAGTTATCTTTCACTTTTCACTGTGGAACGCAAGAAAAGGTTGTATAGCAAGGGGCATTGTGATGTCTCTTCTTGTATTTCTCAGCCATTGCACCAATCACCTTTGTATTTTTCTTCAGAGTTAACGAGTGAGACTAGCATTCAACACAACCCTCGACTTCCTGTTCTGAGCTCAGAGAGTGAGAGAGACTTGGTCAGCAGTCCTAAGCATGCTTATTTGGACGTAAACCCCAATGAACTCGCTGGAGCTTACTTCTGAGTAAATATGCATGGTGTCAGGCTGCTAGAAACATTCAAGATAAACTGAGATGGAAGACAAAACTTCAGATCATAAGAAGGCACCATACAGTACATTCCCAAGCACAAATGTGTTCTTTGCTTCCCCAGCCAGGAGTGGTAAAGATACTCTTGCGCTAACCTTTTCTCTTTCTTCGCTGCTTTGAACGTAATGTTTTCAGATTCTGTTAAGGAGTGTGTCTAATTCATTTTTCCAGCTTAGTGAGACTTGCCCAGAGTCATTTCCTATTTGCTCTCTCGCTGTGAGTGGAGTCAAATTCACTGTGAGAAGTCAGTTTGGTTCCAGTGATTATCTCTGCTGAATGAGCATGCCCAGACCCCAATCCCTGCTCTCTATGGATAGAAAGCACCGTTGGCTCACGCTGGGAATATAGCTCAACTGTATGTTAATAGACGCACCAGGTAGGCATCAGGCAAACAAAGGCATATAGCCTGCAACTAAATAACACAGAGTCAAAATAAGCAGCAGACTTTGAAGAGAAATAAAAGTAAGGCAGTTTACAGTAAATGGCCTATTGTAAATACTCCTCTAGGTTGGCACCATCAAGAGTTAACACTCAGGTGCCCTTACTTCAATCGCTTTAATTTGCCCTTGCTTTGAAGATCATTAGCACTGGGATTATAAGGAATTGGGCGGATTAAGAAGAATTTAAGGCCTGTTCTCGGTCAAACAATTTGCCTCACACGGCCTAATTCCTCTGCCAGGCCATTAATTATATTTCATTAAAGTCCTTTGCATGAGGGTGATTGCCTGCTAAACCTTCACTCTTTGCCTGCTAGAGACCTTTCATATAGTGAATGTTGCTACAGTAGCTGGTATGAAAATAGAGCTTTCGCTCTAAGTGACCGCAGTTCAGAGAGCTATTGTTCACAGTCATTTGTTCCAATCTGCACTGCAGTGCAGTATCAACACGCTTTTACACCCCACACAAATAAAATCAGAGTAGAAACTTCCATTTACTTCACAAAAGGGCAAAATCTTGGCCTCCCGCTACCTGCATGCAAAACATACTGACCTGCTCTCTCAACCACTCAAAGATGTAATAGAGCCTTCTTAATAGAAAGGTTCTTAATTTTCCACACAACAATGATCATAGTTACAAAAAATGTGGGATTCTGGAAGGTGGATAATATGATTTGGCTAATAGAAGACTGTTCCAAATTAAAAAGGAAACAGCCCAGAAGAAGAGGACCATCACACAGGTCCTCGTCAGTCAATTAGGTTTGTATAATTAATTAGGATCTTTCATGGGGGGAGGTAGGGAAATAACCAACATTTTATACAGTACTTTCATTTTGAAAAGTAAACCAGAGAGATCAATAATAGCTTCTCTTCAATAGCTCCAGGTTCTTAGAAAAAGGTAGTGTGGGTGGGAAAGAATTGTTTTTAGCTTTGGGGAAAGCAGAGCATTTTAACAAATAATAGTTCATTTCTATGAAACCAAGAGCATTTTAAAAATGAAAATAGTATATTTTGGGGTAAAAAGATAAGCTATGAATACATTTCTTAGCAGGGGGAGCAATTAGTTCAACACTCAGGACTGATGAAGAACAGTCCAGCCAAAGGACCATTTACAGGCCAGGCCTATGTATATTTACTCAGAAGTAAGCCCAGCTGGGTTCATTGGGGTTTATGCCCAGTTAAGTGTGCATAGGATTGCAGCCTTAATGTTCTCATCCTATGTTTACTTAGAAATAAGCTCCACTGAGCTTATCGGTAGGCATTACTCCCAAGAAAGTGTGCATATATGATAACTTAAGTGTCATTGCTTTTCACGTGGAAGCTAAAGACTATTTAAAATTAGGCTGACCATATCTTTTTAATCAATTTTAGATGTTGTTTTTATTAGTTTTCATCAACTGTTTTTTACTGTTTTAAAATGTGACTTTTGTATTGTATTTTTTGTATGTATTTTCTTTTTCTTTTTGTAAGCTGCCTTGCGTCCCTTCGGGGAGAAAGGCGGGATAAAAATACTGTAAATAAATAAATAAAATAAATATCCAAAAACGGTTTGGATAACTAACAGCATTCCAGTAGTCATGCCGGCCACATGACCACAGAAACATCTTCGGGCAGCACTGGCTTGTCAGCCTTAGAAACGGAGATGAGCACCGCACTCTAGAGTTGGACACGACTGGATTTTGAGCAGAGGATACCTTTACCTTTACCCAGGCTTACCAGATCGCCGACCGGGATGTTCCTTTTTGCCCTTAAGGGCGGCGGGGGGGAGGGGCGATAGGAGATGGAGCGCACTTCGTCTCCTATTGCCCCTCCCCCCGCCGCCCTTAAGGGCAAAAAGGAAGTCCCGGTCGGCGATCTGGTAAGCCTGCCTTTACCCATCCAAAAAGGGACAGGGTGTCTATACCCTTAACCATTGGGATTTGGTCAGGTGCAGCTTATCATGGAAGGGTGCAACAAGCTGCACCTGCCCAAATTCCTGCTTCTTAAAGGTATAGGCACCCTGTCCCTTTTTGGATACGGTCAGTCTATTTAAAATCTATTTAGTTTAAGTAAGTAAGGCTGCATGTTCCTGGGAGTAAGCCCTATTGAACACAATGGAACTTACCTTTGAGTAGACATGAATAGCATTGTGTTCTAAGTTTAGCTGGATCATGCCCTGTATCTTGAAATAGTAAACTTCAATGAACGTTTGCATTTGTGTTCAAGCTGCGACCCAGACACATTTACATTGAGTCAGGTTCCAGATCCAGGTCCAGGATGGTGTGGTGGTTTGGGAGTTGGACTTAGACCTGGAAGATCCAGGTTCAAATCCCCGCTAAGCCACGAAGCTTCCTGGGTGACCTTGGGCCAGTCACTATCTCTCAGCCCCACCTACCTCACAGGGTTGTTGTGAGGACAAAAAGGAGAGGAGGAAATATGTACACCACTCTGAGCTCCTTGGAGGAAGGGTGGTATAAAAATGTGAAAATAAAAGCAGTGGGAAGTCCCTTGAAATCAGGGCACAAGTTCTGTGTAATCCTTTCCAGAAAAATGTGGCAGGTGCCAAAATACACTGGTTGAGTATTCTTCATCTGAATTTGGCCGCCTTCCAGTATTGAACAGTAGAGTGAAAACTGAGAAGTTCTTGATATGTAAACATGAGTTCTGAAGAGCAATCTATGTGAAACTTTTTTTTACACCATTCAATCATTGAGCAGTTCACAACACATTTTCAAAATGTTCTCTATAGCCATGGGAGCTAGAAAACTGTTGCAAAAATATATCTCCACTAACTTCAATAGCAGCTGTTTCCCATCAAGCTGAATGGGACTTTCTTTTCGGGCAGCCCAATCCTGCCTAAGGATCCGCCACAGGCAGTCTCCCACCCGGCGGAAAGTATCCTCAGGGAAGGGGACGCTCATCCCCTTCCCTGAATGTAAAGGACGCTGGGGCCGATCAGCCTCCTCAGAATTCCGCCAGCTATTTTGCTGGCGGAAGTCGGAAGAGGCCATGTAATGGCTCAGTCACACCGCTGGGGACAGGATTCAGCTGAAGCCATCCCCCACCCCCTCCCAGAGCGGCTGGGCCTATGGCCACCCTCCATTTACCCCGATTCGCCCACCAACCCTCTGGATCCTTACCTGGGTCCTTACCTGGGCGGCAGTCCTCCGGGTGCTCGAGCGGCGGAGCAGAGGAGGCCAGCCTTGCGCTGGCCTTCCCTGCTCACGAGTTGGTGAAAAAGTGCCTTACATCACTTTTATGATGGCTTCGGCTGGTGGACCGCTCGGTCTGCCAGCAGTCCCAGTGCTACGATTGCGCTGTAAGAAAGGAAGATTGAGAGTATCAGCAGAGACGTCTCTATGGTGGGGGCGGTACTGTATGTTCCGTGCCGTCCTAGTCCCCATTTACTCCCCAGTACGAAGAGGCCCTGCCCCCTTGCCGTCGGAGCCATTCAGTGCAGCAAAGGCAACAGATAGGGAGTCTCCTGCCTGTTGCCTTCGCCGCACTGAATGGCTCCGATGGCGAGGGGGCGGAGCCTCCTTGTACCGGGGAGTAAATGGCGACTAGGACAACACAGAACTTACAGTACCGCCCCCACCATAGTGATGCCTCTCTGAGTATCAGTAGATTCTAACAGCAAGTTGAATTCTGGCCTGTTGCCATCCTTGCATGTGGGGGGCATTCCTTGGTTGGCCCCTGCCATCATGCGAGACAAGGGTGGGAAGAACCAGGCACCCTATTGGGGCTTGGGGTTTTAGGGGCGGAGCTTTATTGGCCATTAGCTGGCATTTTCTGCTTGACAGCCTCAGTGTGCTTCAGTTTGCTGACCTCTGCTCACCCTTGTTCAGTCTGAAGTTGCCTATGGAACTGGGTAGGAAATTTTTGCTGTCCACCTGATCGGTGTTGGCTGGCAGATTTTCACCTGCCCTGACTGTTTTCCTTGGGTTTGGTGGGTTTTTTTGTAGCCAGGATGGTAACTTCTGGCAGGTTTTGTGGAGGGCAGGGGCATGAATAGATATTTTGGTGTGCACGCTAAGATAAGCAAAAACCAGTGAATGAGCCCAGTACCAATCCCTAAACTAGAGACTGTCTGGATCAGGGAGAGCGGCTGGTGAGCCCTCAGGCTTGGATTGCTGAGTTGACCTCAAAGGCTTTCTGGCAGTGCCGTCTGGCTTCCTCGACCCTTCAGGGTTGGAATAAAGAAGCTTGGGCCACCAATTGACAGACCACAGTTTTCAGCCAGGGTGGGAATTCCTGAAAGGGGAACAGATGGTGGTTTACTGTCTCCTGTAGATTAGATGCCTGAACTAAAAGAAGGAGTCGTTAGATTTGGTCCACTGTAGGGTTTCTCAGTTTTGTGTTTGGCTTTCAATGAAAGTGGCCCAAGTTATATTCCAAGCAATTTGTCTCGTGTATTTATTGGTGGGACAAGCTCAGGCAATGTGCTTCAGAGACTGCATGTCTCCCCCACCCACACTGTATGTTATCCACAGTTTTCTGGGAAGAATAGTCATTTCATGCAAGCCAGTGAAATATTTCCATTTCTTGCATAGGCAATTGATGTATATGATATGGAACAAAAAAATGATCATTTTTAACAAATGCAAGTATATTTCTGCTCGTACCACTTAGCAATTTTACTGTTCTTGCAAAATGGCTTTCTGTTAAAATAACTCGGTAGGGAGAATAGCTCAAAGCACTTTCAAAATGGTATCCCAATAACACAAGTTTGGAGAAAGACTGTATGTGCAAAAACTTTTTGCAAGAAATCTGGACTCTCCCCCCCCCCCTTTGCATGAAAAATGGTTGTGAGGAAATGGAAGCCTACACAAAATGACTCACCAAACACAATTCCAGGCAATATAGCTCTTTTTTTTATTTCAACAGACCTTCAGTTGTGTGGTTGCCCAACGTTTTGTGCTCGACAATGTTCAGCTGTGCACAGTGTTATAAACACACATGGAGAAGCCAGACAAGCTTGTCACCAGTCACCTCAATTAGACTCGAAAATAATTGAAGTGGTTTCGAAAAATAACTCTGAAATAAGACATTTTCTGAGCCGAGTCAATTTTGGCAAGGCAACTGAAAGTTCCTCCATTGCTGGGTTAGGGACCTGCTCTGAAGAACTGCACCTCAGGAAAACTGGAGGTGGGGGCACAAATCCACCAATATGGGTGCCCTCTCACCCTGACACCCGCATGGAGTGCCCTCTCGGCCTAGTTTTTCTAGCAGCAGCCTTTCTGTGGAGAGAATGCCTGGGAAGTCTTCTGCTTTGATTTCAACCAGAGCTGGAGAGGACCCTGGAGACTTCTAATGCTTGCCTGTCCTTTGTGGTGAGCAATGCTGTACTAAGCTCCCAAAGCTTGTTTCGAGGCCGCAGTCTGATGATCTCTAATTATTTTAAGTGCCCTAATGGCTTTACATTTTTCACTGGTTTTATTTTCCTCTGCAACAATACTTGAGACTTCTGGGCAGCGTGCTCTTTGTTCATTCCAAAGTAGTATGTTTTACAAGCCATTGAAATGCCAGCAAAATGCAAGAGGATATATCTCCGAAAACTCACATATTATCATTCTGCTTTCGAGTCCACTCTGGTCTAGTTCATCTGTCTCTTTGCAGTGATGCTGAGGTTGAGCTTTCAAGTCAAAGGGAACGAATAGGGCTTACAGGCCTTAATTGGTAGATTAATCAGCAACAGCTTTTGTTGACTAATCAGTGGGAGCCAATTTTAAGAAGCAAAGGCAGATGTTCGTCTGTGGCACTGAATGGCAACTTGTTCCATTTTTGAAGCTACGTTTGGCTTTTCGGTGTTACTTGGCATTGTGGTGAAGTCTCAGAATGAGGACAGAAGCACCAAGTAGCAATCTGTATATGAAGGGACTGAGAAGCACTGAAGAAACAGCACCGAGCAGGTGTGCATGCCATCCAGGTGTACCTGGCACACAAAGAGAGTGTGCATGGCACTTTCGCATGTGTTCAATCACCAACATGTCCCCCAACTGTATATTCTGCAAATAGGGTGGTGAAGGGTGGGAGCGTTGACTCATCACTGCATGTTGAATGAATGAATGAAGGGCAAAGAAAAAAAGAAAATATGACCACTTTGGGCAGTGTTGGTTGTTTTAAAATTGTAACTTGGGTATTTTTCTCAAGCATTTGAAAATATGAACCATTCTTTGACTGATCCATTAATCTCGGTTAGTTGGTTTAAAGGCCAGTGTCAATGGATGAGTCAGCTCAATATAGTATAGTTGGTTGGAAGCTAGAAAACAGCAATGATATAGTGTGTACCGTAAGAAACGAGAATGAAGAAAAAAGTCATTAATATAGCTCCAAATCTTGATGGAGCAGAATGACAAACCCCTGATGTTGCATGACCTTTGGCTTTCCTAGAGTGTAATTCCCCTATTAAGAGCCATGTTTGCCAAAGAACAGAGGGAATCCAAGTTCTACTTCCATTATAATAGAGGTGCATTAGCCTGTGTTTTAGCTAAGTCATTTCTGCATTCTTAGTCATTCCAAAGGGCAGCATCTGTCTCTTAATCTCCAGAGAGGAGGAAGCCACTTACGCAGACTCAAGATCATTTTGGGCCGGAGCCAGAAAGATATATTTCCAGCACTTCATGTGTTGACCATATGCTACATCTCTTCTCAGCTGGAGGAAAGGCACTCAGCCACTATTTGGTTCACAACCTGCAAGGGAGGAAATGAAAGCTGAAAGGCAAATAGATATGCACATTGTGCATATGTTCACACATTGCAGCATGAGATACAGGACCCTGTGGATAAAATAATCTATGACTATTTTCCCCTTGCCCACTCTCAATAGAATGTAATAACCAAGGTAAGAAGTAAGGGTTATACAGAGCAAACTATGCGTTTCCACTGCACCACAAACAATACATGTTCAGAGGACTGAATTATAATGTAATATAATGTAATGTAAGATGTAAGCCCCCCTTCATGTGTTATCAAAAGCATTATGGGAACTGCTGCCCTGTGGTTTCTTCCCATGGCACTGTGTTAAGTTTTGAACTCCTGGAACAACAAGGATGGAGCCAATTAGTGGAGTCCTTCCCTGTCAGTTGTTGATCACCTTCCTCCTCACTGGTTGACACTACAGGATGGTGTAGTGGTTTGGGAGTCGGACTTAGACCTGGAAGATCCAGGTTTAAATCCCCGCTCAGCCACGAAGCTTCCTGGGTGACCTTGGGCCAGTCACTATCTCTCAGCCTCACCTACCTCACAGGGTTGTTGTGAGGACAAAAAAAGGAGGGGAGGAAATATGTACACCACTCTGAGCTCCTTGGAGGAAGGGCGGTATAAAAATGTGAAAAATAAATAAATAAATAAATAAACTATGGGAGTGTTCCTGCCTATATACTGTAGTTCTAGGCTTCCAAATATTTGCATGGCATATGGGAAGAAGCCCATAAGGCTTCCATCCATGCCTCTGTGGTAGTGTATGATGGAGCCTTGGAACATATGTAATAAATTAAATATTACATCCAGAAATGAGAGACTTATGCTAATGTTCTTGGAGGGCCTAGAACCAAATTCAGTTTAGTAATGCTACTTGGTTTGAACTTAGTACTTGGACTTCCAACGAATGACTGAATCAATTTTTGCTCAAACAGAATTTGTACTACTTTTATGGGAAACAGTCCAAAACAGCAGACAGAAAACAAAAGCATCGTTCATTTGTTGAGAGCAAAATATCTGTGGTAAATGAGTAAAAGACTATGCACAACACTGTATATGTATAAGTGACGTATTCGTTTATTTATATCGTGCCACCAATGCACGTGATGCTTTACAAAGAGTGAAAAGATAGATCCCAAAGGGCCTTGCAATTGGACATTGATGCAAGGGAGACAACAGAGGAAGCGGGATGGAGGCGAAGGAAAAAAAGGGAAGCGCATGCAATTGTTTCAGATTCACATACATAAACATACAATGCAATCCAATCCATGTCCACTCAGACGTAAGCCCCACGAAGTTTAATTGAACTTACTTCTGAGTTGTGTAAGAGAAAAGTTAGACCCTGGGATCCATAATGAAGTCCAGTGAATGTATATAGCCTACAACAGCGTTTCTCAAAGTCCTACAGGGGTGTTTACTCCCCTGTACATCTTTGTGGGGGTGCGGCCATGTTGGAGGCAGTGCTCCAGGATTGCCCTCGCCCCCAAAACCCCTTTTCAATGTACCAGGTTGTCCTGCCAGCTCCCCAAAGGGTCAAGGGGGGCTGCTGCCGCCTCCGGAGGCATCCCCAAGGCTTTAAACAGCAGCGATCGCATTCCGAAGCCCACTTCCAGTTTTCGGCAAAAACCAGAAGTGGGCTTTGGAATGCAATCACTGCTGTTTACAGCCTTAGGGGGACCTATGGAGGCAGCAGCAGCCCCCCCCCCCCGAATCCTTTAGGGAGCTGGCAGGATAACCAGGTACATTGAAAAAAAATGAATTTGGGTCAGCGGTGGGTGCAATCCTAGAGTGTGGCCGCCGACGTTCGGGCTGGCCACCCTCCTTAAAGGTAAATTGGACACTTCCGGTAAAAGTAGTGGGTCATGACCCACCACTTTGAGAACCCCTGCATTTGCCTACAGATTTGCCTGAAAACAACATATGCTTAATTTTAGGCAGGGGGAGCAATTATACTTCAATGCATATAATGTAAGAACACCTGTGGGAAGCAGTTGTAGTGCCAAGCCTTAGAGCTGGGCTTTGTAGAGCCGTGTAGAGTGCCTACACAGAATCTACACGTAGATTTAAAATTAGATGGTTAAACCATGTTTAACTTTCTCATTGAAATTAGTGTTACTTAAAAGTGAGTGTTGAACAACTACAGTAGTTGTTCTTGTGTGGCTACTGATGTTACTGCTACTCTGAAGATGCTGGAAATGGACCCCAGCGAAACGTTGGGAAAGGACTCGTCTTGTTTGTATTTTCTTAATAAACGACCAGAAAACACGGAGCAGTTGATTTTTAATTCAGTAATATGTACCGGCCGTGAGAATTTGAGAACCTACCTTGCTGCATTATTTCAAGCCACTGTCACTCTAGAAGCACATCCAGACAGCTCTAATTTGTGAATGCTGGTTGCAGGGGTCTAGTATTGTGATCCAGACGTACTGCTTGTGTTCTCCTGTGCTAGTCCCCTCCCATTTCCCATGACTGTTGGTGGACCAGCCTGGGTTCAGCCTGGTGTGCTCCATTGGCATGGCTGTCATCTTGCTGTGAGCATGAATGGCTGTCCCGAGGAAAAGCTTGGGTACCGAGGAACATGCCACACGAACACAACCTTGCTATCCTGTTGTGTTTTCCTGGCGTATAGAAGTGCTGCCTGCTACTAAGGAAGCCTTGTTACAGTTACAAACACGCAATACACATCTTGGCTCTCTTGTTCTGTTGAATAGTGTTAATACAAATGGCAAGCTGTGTGACTGCTGAGAAATTCACTGGGGACCAGGCTGACTCCCAGTGCTCAAATTATCAACACATTTTCCACGCTGTTTCTAAAAGAGAGATATCTAACTGGCAGACCCTGTGGAATTGTGTATGTTTAAAAGGGGGATGGTAGTGAGCTTGAAGGGCAATATTTACACAGGAACAATGGCTTATAAAATACATGTGCTGAATTTTCCCTTTTTAAGAGCTTTGGGAAGGGAGTTCTTGTTGCATGCAGGCAATAGTGGAAGCCAGCACCTCTTACACTACCCTCCATTTCAATTCTTATATACATAGGACATATTCTAACTGAACACTACTGCAGGGAGCCTCTCGAACCTGGTGCAGAGCAGGATTCCTGAGAAGTCCCACTAGATTTCAGTAGATCTTAGGATTGCAGCCTTAATTTAGTTCACCAGCCATGTCTAACACATCCTTCAGTCCAAACAGCAGAGTTCTAAGGACAGCCAGAGTTTCCTGGGTAATGTGCCTTCAGTGGAATAAAAGGCACATACATCACACCAGGCCTAGGCTGAACATAACACCCTACCCCATTGCCATTACAGGGGGGAAAATAGAAAGGTATCAAAGACGGCTAGACACTTAAAAGGGAATACTAAATAAAAGGAATGTGTCCAAGCAGTGCTGGTGTCAGGTGTCAGGAAGTGAACATCCTCTGGATCAAATAGAAGAGCTTTCCTCTGTTGCAAGTTGAAAGGAATTTAATTCTTTTTAAACCCACAACCCAATCTTTAGATATATTAAGATATATGTATGTGTATATATATTATACATGTATATATATTTACACATATATTAATACAAAAAGGAAGTAGATTAATGTAGCAATGTGAAATCATCTACGCTGTCAAATGCGTATGGATTTTAAAATATGGATGTTCTCAGGTTTTTCCACCTTTGTTTTCTAATTTGTGAATGGGACAAACATACAGCCTTCAGCCAATAAAAGATGGAGAGCAAGCATCTCAAGTTGCTGTGAAGAGAATCCCCCGGGGCCTCCTGCTAGATGCTGCAGGAGCAGGGGAAGGGGAAGGAGGGAATGACACAAGACAGTTGAAATGCTAAAAGCATTCTGTCCTGTCCACTAAAAGGCCCCTGCCTTCACCAGACTGGGTGCAATCTTTTTGGAAAGAAAGAAAGAAAGAAAGAAAGAAAGAAAGAAAGAAAGAAAGAAAGAAAGAAAGAAAGAAAGAAAGAAAGAAAGAAAGAAGTAGAGACTCAAGTAAAGACTCTGTAAACCTATGCTTGTCTACTCAGAGGTAAGTCCCATTATGTTCAATTGGGCTAGATCCCAGGAAAGTGTGGATAGGATTGCATCTTATGTTGAATAAAATGGTAACATTTATTTACACATTTATTTTTGTGAAAGATGTACACCCTGCCTTTCCAACAGCGCTCAAGGCAGCTTACAAAGCCAGGCATAAAATAGACAGATTTGGGGTAAAGATGGCTGGGGATCGGTGAATAAGAATGGCTGGCTGGTATATCATATTGAGGGCCTAATCCTATCCAACATTCCAGCACTGATGCAGCTGTGCCAATGGGGCATGTGCTGCATCCTGCAGTGGGGGGGGGAGTCATGGAGGCCTCCTCACGGTAAGAGAAAGTTTGTTCCCTTACCTTGAGGCTGCATTGAAGCTGCATTGAGGTTGGATAGGATTACCAACGGGTACCTAGCCAGGAAGGAGGGTGCAAACTGCACAGAAAACACTCACACGGTTCACCCTCCCCTCATACTTGTGATAGTTACACATACACCCCTGTGTTGTAGGAATCACATCAAGCAGAAGCAGCACTCACCCCCCCCACACACACACACACACAGTGGTATGTGGAAAGGACCTAGGTATGATCTCACTGCTTGATGTAAAGTTTACCATTTACTGTACAATAACCACAGTTGTATGCAACCTCTTAGTAAGCTGGTTGTCTGGCATGTGGAAAGGAGGATTATCACCCATCAGGTCGAGATGTGTGGTACGATCTGGAGCAAAATGACCATCTGACCACCCATGAGTTCTCAAAGATAAAATAAGTGGGATCCTTGTTCCATGTCTGTAGTCCACTTACATGCATGTTTCTATGCATGTTTCTTTAGGAGTAAGTCCCATTGTATTCAGTGGAGCTTATGCTCAGGAAAGCCTTAGACATTCCGCTGTTTGTGTCACTTGGCTGTAAGCAAACCCATTACTGTACCAGATTTTGGTGACATGAAACTAGATTGAGCCATTTCAAATAATGAAACTCATCACCTGATCTTGTCCACATGTGGTGGGGTGCTGAAGCATTCCTGACTTCCCAGCCCCGCCCCCCCAGCATGCCAACTTCATATGTCCATTTGAGGATAGATTGTGTGCATAGGCTAAGATTGCATGGTCAATCGTTTGGAAGAAAGGCAGTAATAAACTGTGTAGTTTTGACCTATACTCAGAGGATTTTACACACATATGCCATCTTTGCTCAATCTGTCCCCATGTGGGTGTGCAGGGGTGTCAGGGACAAGGTCAATGTACTAAGTGGGTTGGGGTGTGCAGGTGAAGGATTGAGTAGTGGATACTATCAGTGTTCCCTGTAGGGGTCTGCACCTGTTCCATGTTGGGCGTCATCACCGAACATCTGTATTGTGGTGTGCAGAGTTCAGATTGAAGGTGCGCGGCCACTCGGCCATGCTCCTTAGAGGGAACAGTGGGTGCTCTCTGATGCGGCCCATTGTCAACATCCCTCTTACCTAGTCTTGAAAGTACAGTGTGGGATCAGTGCGACTCTATATTAGACAAAAGAACATCCAAAAGAGATATGATCCAGCCAAATATGGTATAAGCCTTTTCAAATCCCATTTTTTTATTAAGGAGAGAAAAATTTAAGAATGCACTAAACTCTCTCACTGAAATCACTAGGCCTCCAAAATGATTAGCTATGGGAGGATCATGCCCCAGCTATGAATTAGGTACAGCATAAGTTAATGTACTATAATTTAATCAATCCATACCCACAAATTGCTGTTCTTCAAACAGGAAATAGATTCTACAAATAGAACAAAAGGCTAATGAAAATGTGTTCACTGCAAACTATTCACTTAGATCTATTATTAACAGTGTCACTTTTTAAAACTCTCATTTGCTTTTGCTTTATTTTATGATGTTTTAATTATTGTTGATTATTTGTTTTAGTAATTGCATTTTAATGGGTTTTTGAATATCCTGATTGCCCTGTCATAGAGGCTGCAACGAAAACAAACTCATTAGCATTACTTATAAATAGAAACACGGTAGATAAGATTTCAGTGTTTGTTATTATAAATAGTAACAGGGAAGATGACAATGTATCTTTTATTATGTGTTACCAAAAAAAAAGCATAGAGGTTGGGTGAAGAACAAAATGGGAAAGGGGAAAATTGAACACGATATTGTAGGAATCACATCAAGCAGAAGCTATTGGGCATCTCTGTTATATGAATGGTCTGTTTCTGATTCTGTGAGCCCAAGGATGACCTGTGCCTCCGCCCTGAATCCTGCTGCCCCAGCCATTTTGTTGTGCATGTGCACTTGCGTGTGAACCCCCAGTAAGTAAGGAGAGAAAAAAGAGATGAAACAAGGCATACCTGCACTCCCACCCGCACCCCCACTGACCCTCCCCTCTAGGCTTACCAGATCTCCAACCAGGACAGAGTGCTAGATCTTTAGGAGAAGGAATGTGGGCAGGTGTAGCTTGTTAAACCTTAGAGCACAATCCCAGGTATGTCTACTCAGAAGCAAGCCCCACTGAACACACTAAAGGTCTAGCACTCTGTCCCGGTTGGAGATCTGGTAAGCCTACTTCTCTTGGGCTGTTCTTGTTGCACAGCTTCTGTTTTCCTTGCCGATCCTGCTTCAAGTGAACAGGAGGAGTAGAGCATGCTGAGAAGAGTGGAGCAAGGGGAGGGAAGGTGGATGCAGGCAACGGGCTCCAGTTCACCTCTCCCTCCCCACTTGGTGCTTTCATAAGCATCTGGGCATGCAGGGTGATCTGAAGCTGCAACAGCTCCCCCCCCCCCTTCTTACTCCAGCAGTACCAGAAGGAGAAGAGAGATGCTGCTGCCATTATCCTCTTCCAACTTGCGCTCAGTGAGCCAGAAGAGGAAAGCAGCTCAGTTGGTGGCAGGCAGGAGAGGGCAGAAGACAGATGGGGGGGGGGGGGACGTTGCTCCAGTTTATCACTTGATACAATGCTTTTGAATTGCTTGGTGGAAAAGGCAACCCTGAGTGACCCTGAATGTTCTCATCCAATACAAACATGTGGGGGGGGAACTATGGTGGCAACTCTTCACCTCAATGCATGGTATTTGAATGTTTGAACAGAACCCCCACTCACGCTGTTCAGACATTCAAATGAACATGTGCATGTGAAGAGGTTGTATCTCTCTCTCTCACACACACACGCATGCACACACACACATGCACACACAAACATTGAATGCACACATTGAATACTGTGTTGGCAATTATTATGATTTAGATAGAATATTTACAAATAATGCTCCGTGGCTCCTCCACTTCCTCAAGTGGTAGGAAGTTCCAAGGGAAGCCTTTTGCAAAGTCAGTTTCCATTGTCCCCTCTCTCTCTCTCTCTCTCTCTCTCTCTCTCTCTCTCTCTCTCACACACACACACACACACACACACACACACACACACACACACACACACACACACACACACACACAACTAGCAGTTCTCAGCCTCCAGTTGTATTTATGCTCTAAAAGCATCAGCCTATCATCAGCACCCATTTGCTTGTAATCAAGCTGTACAAAAGATAGACATCTCCGCACTTGACACAACCAACACAATGCCATTCCCATAACTACAGGATTAGTAGTAGGACTGCTATATTAATACATCTGGAAAAACTGTAATAAACTGGTCACATCAGCTTGCAATTCACTGCTCATACAATTTGGCCAGATGGACTTAGGGTAGCTTCTCACAGACTTTTCTTTTACATTGCGATATCCAAATACAAAATTAATGCATGTCCATGCTAGCTATGACAAATGCAAGCATATATGATTTTTATTGTTTTAGACAAGAGTCAAATAATACATGTATGCTGCCTTTAGAATTTAACAATGCACATCTATTTTGTGCTCCACATATCTCTGAGAGCAGGATTAGACATTATTCAAAAAGTGCTGTTGCTGCTGAAAACACCATCCCTGCGTCAAGTTCTCACTCCTCTCACACACAATTTATAGGCACTGACATGTGTGATGCTATATAATTTCTTGCATTTCCCTGTCCTTCCCCCAGTAGCTGCCAATGATGTGGAACGGAGGTAAGGAAACAAGTGATGTGGTGATTTCACACATTTCCATTATTGCACATGTGGAGGAGGGGGGCTTATTCAACATGGAAATGCCAGTGTGAAGGGTGACAGTTTTGCCCTTAGGACAAACTATGGAGCATGAAAAGCTGCCCTCATACTTGCCTCCCTTGGCATGATGATGCGCCTACCTACATCAAAGCTGTGGGAGCACCAGAAAAAAAAATATAGATAGAAGGGCACAGAAAGGGCAAAGTGCATTTCTGGGGGAGTGAACTGTGTCCCACATGTCAGATTTCCAAAAGAAAAATAATGGTGTCTTTCATGTTAGTTAATGCTGCCATCCGAAACATAATTGGAAGCTTGTAACCTATGCTGATGCCTGTGCCTTCAGGGAAGGCAAGAGAGAAGAAGCAGAGGCCAAGGAGTTCAGGTTCTTAGAAGACCAACAAGGGCCTGATAGAACTGTTGGGAATCCTCCCTCCTATCTTCCCAGGGCTACTGGAAGACCGGTGTGAGCCCCTAAGAGAAGTCAAGAAAGGAGAATTCCAGGCCAGGGAGCTCCTGGAAGGACCATCAGTGGCTGGAGATAATTCTGCTTCTGATGTTGGGAGACAGTTGTGTTTGCTCTAGTATTGTTAACTGTGTTGGGTGCCTTTGCCAAGGTAGTATAAATGCAATAAACAAACAAAAGTATTCGGAATATGTGGAAAGTGCTTTTTTAATAGGGCCCAATCTACCCATCACTTTGATTTTGTGTGTGTTTGAGAGATTGTTGTTATTTGTGGCATGATTTCTATGGACCACATGCTTAATTTCACGTGCCTAAGGGAGATCTGGACTTGTGTCTCTCAAACAGTAGCCTCCCAGGCCACATGGTAAATCTCTTTGGACACTGCAGTGAGTTTCCTAAGCCATCTGGGATATTGGCCAAAGTGCCATTAGCGCCTGCTTCAGGCCTTAGGCACAGCTCTGTTGATCCCTGCCATGATATAAAGTGCCATCAGCGGACACGATGCTTTACAGAATGAGCAACAAAGATTGTTCCCAGCCCCTAGTCACCTGGGAGAAAGTGGAGGGAGGAGCAGGATGGAAAAGGATCCTGGTTGGTTGGTTGGTTGTTGTTTTTTTAATGACCTTTACAGAAAAGGAATGTGGGAAGATATTTGTAGGAAGGGAACTGGTTGGCAACCATGTACGTTTCTGTCCAGGTGCAGTGGTAGCAATGGAGAATGGGTGTACTGGCTTTGCTAGAGGTGGGGCGGAATGGTAAGTCTTGCACAGTGGTAACCACTCTGGTCCATGGTGCCCCCCCCCATTAGACTTTTTTTTTCTGTCCTATACTCTGAAATCAAAGAATTTGAGAAAAAGAATTCATTTTTTTTTCCTCTTGGGTACCAAACTTCTACTTTCTGAGAAAATGTAATCAAGAGGTAAAATATATATCTGCAAGTCCTTTGCATTTGTCTACTTATTACAGTATTTTCAGGTTTCTTTCTGATTACTTAACCAAATAAGAATACAGACAGGAAGGGAGAAGGGAACCCTCATATCCTATACAAAATTTATTGCCCTGCACTTAAAAAATGTCTCTTACTTTTCCCCATCTCTTCCTTTCTTCTCATTTCAGCTGCCTGCAGAGATGGACTTTATGCTTTCAAAAAAATGGTTCAGAAAATGCTGACTCGCCATCCATGGCTGTTTGTTGTGTTTCAAGCTTTTTCCCCCTTTGATCTTCCCTCTGTTTCAGAGCTTCACTTGCACACATCAGTACTGATGGTTGTTGACAGCCAAATTGCTGCTCATGCTCCTATTAATTAAAAATTTATGCTGCTGATAATTTGGTACCCGAGAAAATATTGCACATATTATTAATTACATTTGCCTTCCTATGGTCTGCTCCGCCTGCCAACATTTGTAATATTAATATCTAAAAACAGGACACTGAAAATTAAGGATTAAAAAAAGAAACAAAAAACCCACACACCCCACAATAGCCCCAATCCAACACAGAATTCAATGCAGTTATGTCTATTGATGGTAGTCATCCCAACCAAACTGGGGGCTCAATCCTGTAAATAAGGCCGGCGACAGAACGAGAATTCCATCACTGGAAGACATTGTGAGCGTGCCGTAAAGCATGTGCGCGATGACTCAGGAGTAATGGAGGCCGGTGCAAAGTCGGCCTCCCTCACTCCGGCGCCAGATCTCCACGCGGATGGCAGCAGAAGGTAAGCACTCCATCACCAGCCGTGTGGGCAGTCCGGATGGGCAAGGGGGGGCCATTGGCCTAGCCGGCCCAGGAAGGGGCAGGGGATGGCTTTGGCCATATCCCTGTCCCCACCAGGCCGGCTACACCGTTACACGACCTCCTCTACTTCCACCAGCTGTTTAACTGGCGGAAATCCGAGGAGGCCAATAGGGCCAACCCGGGTTTACACTTGGGAAAGGGGACAAGTGTAACCTTCCCTGAGTAGACCTCTGGCCCGGAGCATGCCGGACAGCCCATGCACAGGATCTGATGGGTGGCCCTGAGCCACCGGCCGGATCCTTAGTCAGGATTGCGCTGCCCAAATAACACTTCTGCACATGTATCCCTGGTTGAGTTAGGAACTGTTTATGTGAACAAATTGACTTTGCATGGAGTTCCTCCCCTTGATCCAGCTGCTTGGACTTCACACATGGAGCCCTGTTTACAAACAAGTACAAATGCTAAGCCGCTGCTCAGGAGGAAGAGGAGGAACCTGGACTTCTTTCTCCTTGTTCTCCTATCCCACTGATCAGTAAACAGCGGCTGCTTTTCTAGTGGGGTCCTCCAGGTACAGTCTCAACAGCTGCATTTATGCACCATTGGATCAGTTGAGTTTAATTCTGTGTTGGGTGGTGAATATTATTACCTATGTAGCAAGGAACTAACAAAAATCAGAGCAAGCAACAAAAGAACTTCTGTTTTTAGAAGGGTTATCTTCCATTCACGGAACTTTGTTTAAACTAGACTTGCCATCCGTCCCGGAATTTCCGGGACAGTCACGGAACCCAAGCTTGGGTCCCAGATCTTTCCCGGACAGTTCCGGGCTGGTACAAGCCTCCACCACCGACGGTGACTTTTTAAAACTGAATAAACTTATAAAACAATTTCAGGGGGACAGGGGGACAGGCAGGTAGAGATTGTGGGTGGAGAATCTAAGCATGGTCTATAGCTGCACTCCTTGGACCTATTCAATATTGCATTTTTTATTATGATGATCTTTTTTCTAGTAATTATAGAAATGTAGCAACATAGAACAAATGCGCATCTTTTCTAAAGAAAAGGCATGTATACCTTCACTATGCCTATCTAGTATACAGTCCCCTTTAATAGTTTATAGCAATAGCCACTAGTGATTTGGCCATAAACAGAGGTTCTCTTGAAGACTAATGGTTTGAAATGGTGGGAGAGAGGAGCATGCTCCTTCCCGCGCTTCCTAAATGTTACCACCACTTTAGGTGCTTCTCTAGGTCAGATAGATCCTTGCTGTTCAGCACTGGATCATATAAGATCCAGATGGTGACTCAACAATCTGCCCAGCATCCATACATAAATATGGATACAGCCAAAGCTATGAACTTTTGGGAAACTTTTGACATTAGCCAGTATCTTTCAGAAAAAACTGAAGACTACTCCGTACATTGTGGATCAAGAAACTCAGATTTGACTCTCAAGTGTCCACTCAACAGGGAGCTGCAGCCAATCATGATTCCCTGTATGATCCACATTCATCTCTCCCACACTGGTTATTCATTAGCCACTGCTCCATTCAACATTCTCGGTGTCCATGTTGCCACCAATGTACCCACCAAATTGCCAAATGCACTCTTGCATTTCCCACCCTAATTGAGCGTACTAAATGTGTAGCCAGTGTCTGTCTGGGCCTCTTAACAGCCTGTTTTACCCAAGCCCCATTCAACCCAAGTGTGACTCTTTGATTAGCATGACTTGTTGTAGCCACATATGTCAGGGTCAACCATTGTCCTCCAGACTTTCATTAACATTTATGAGAGTTACGCACATTAAAGCACAGAAAATGCCTAGCAAAAAACAACAACAGACCAAAGCAGAACTTATTCCTCTTAAGCAAGTTCTGCTCTCATCAGAATTCTCTCTCGGACACTAACAGCTGAAATAAAAGTTCTGGGTACGTTTGAATTATACAATTGTGATTTCAAGGTTATCCAGAGGTTTGTGTTGACGTGCCACCAGATGACACATAGCCGTACCTCTCTCTTCCATCGTTTGATCCTAGGGAGGCAGAGAGGATGGGGGTGAAAAAACTAAAACTCAATTCAGGGAAGATGGTGGTAATTATTGGTTGGGGGACTGGAGATCTGGGAGAGGTTGAACCACTGGTTCTGGATGGGGTTGCACTCTAGTAGCAGATATGTAGGTACTCTTGGACCAAGCACTTGGCTACACAGGTGGCAGGTCATAAGGGTGCTTTTTACCAACTTGGAGCCAGGATGGTGTAGTGGTTTGGGAGTCGGACTTAGACCTGGAAGATCCAGGTTCAAATCCCCGCTCAGCCACAAAGCTTCCTGGGTGACCTTGGGCCAGTCACTATCTCTCAGCCCCACCTACCTCACAGGGTTGTTGTGAGGACAAAAAGGAGGGGAGGAAATATGTACACCACTCTGAGCTCCTTGGAGGAATAAATGTGAAAAATAAATAAATAAAATAAATAAACTTGGGCTAGTTCTCCCATTGCAAATTTGCACCAGTCATTCATTTAGATTTGCTCCCTTTGCACCAGTCATTCATATCCAAGCTTTCAGGCCAGGCAACAGCAATGTTCTCTATGCTCTCTAAAAAAAAAATACCCAGCTTGGTCAACCAGGCCAAAATACAACCAACAGACTGATGTCTCAGGTCCAGCAGTGGAGCATATATCTCCAATCCTATTTCAGCTATCATCTTTCCCCATTTGTTTCTGGGGTCAATTTAAAGTGCTGCTATTATCCTTTAAAGCCCTCAATTTCCTAACGCCTTGTTATATCAAGAACTGTGTTCTCCCGTATGAAACTGCCTGAATCCTTTAGCTGGAGATCAGCTTCAGAGACCAAGCTCTCTGTCCCTGTTGTTATATAAGATTAGACAAGTGTCAGGGCCTTTTCAGTGATGATGCCAAAACTTGGGGATGTCCTGACTAATTTTTTTTTTATTTCAGCTACCTTGAAATGTATAATTGATCTCCTGCTTTTAAGTAATGCTCTGCTGTAATGATACTTTAATGCTGCTGTCCTATTTGGTCAATTGTTTTTGCATACTTTTACTCTGTATATTTTAATTTTTATTTCGTTTGCAAGCTCCTTTGGTGTGACAGAAGGAGGGGGCAAATAACGATTATGACAATAGAGCGGTGGCTTTAATTTTGTTCCAGGGGAAACTTGGGTTTTCATGAGAACTTGTTACTCCTCAATGAGAAGATCAGTAATGGTGGACTTGCTTCCCTGAATTACATCTCATCCACCATGGCCATCTTCTGTAATGTGCAGCTACAGGAGAACATTGGATGTGTTTGAGCAGGGGCGGCTCATGTCCTGTGCCATAGAGGCATCGCTACGGTGGGGGCGGTACTGTAAGTTTCGCCCCATCCTAGTCCCCGTTTACTCTCCGTTACGAAGGGGCCCCGCCCCCTCACCGTCGCAGCCATCCTGTGAGGCAAAGGCAATGGGCAGGGAGTCTCAGTGATGACTGCGACAGCGAGGGGGCAGGCCCCCTTCGTAACGGAGAGTAAACGGGAACCAGGATGAGGCGGAACTTACAGTACCGCCCCCACCGTAGCGACGCCTCTGCTGTGCCACCTGAATCCCCCCCCCGAAATGCCACTTCTGTGCGTGTCTGCACCTCCAATGGATGACGGGGAGGGCAGGGGGCATACAAGTGGGTGAGCCCCCATCCCCCCTTCTCTTTACTTACGAAGAGCACAATGCTCTTGCTCTGCAATGCTTCTGTTTGAAACGAATGGGAGCAGTGTATAGGAATCCAGACTGCATCACTTCCATTCATTGCAAACAAAAGTGGCGTGGAACAGGAAGGCTGAGCACTGAGCTCCTGGAAGGAAAGGGAGGGGGGCAGACTCAAAATTGTCTCTCCCCACCTACTTGGTGCTTTATAAGCATGAAGTAGGTGGAGACAGGGACTCTATGGCGGCTTTCCATTTGTTCTTCCAGCAGTGCTGTAGGGACAAGGGAAGAAAAAAAAAAAAAAGCTGCCACAGCTCCAGATTGCCTCCTTCTACCTACTTGGTGCTTTGCAAGGACCAAGTAGGTGGGGAGAAGTTACTTGGAGCAGTGGCATCTTTTTTTTTTTCCTTTCCCCTTGTCCCTTCAGCAGCACAGCAGTAGGGGAAAGGGGGCTGCTGCTGTGAACTTCTTCGCAGCAAGTCAGGATCAGGAGGATCAGAGCCCTTAGTGGAGTGGCAGACTGGAGAGGATAGTAGACAGATGCGCTGGGAGGCAACTGTTTCAGGTTGCTTCATGGCAAGCCTGGCCCTGTGATCTAGGACAGGGGTTCTCAACCAGTGGTGCTCGTACCACCAGTGGTACTCTGGCTGACTGCTGGTGGTACTCGGCCCACCTGCCCACCGGAACCCCGCTCCAATGCGGTGCTTTTGGCACCGCATTTTCGCTCCTGTCCTGAAAGGCTCCTGCCTTTGACTGAACCTAACACTGAGGGGGGGGGGATCCCACCCACCTAGAGCCTCCTACCTGTATTTTCTGGCCTCTGAAAACCCGGAAGTAACTGGCAATGATATCATCACCAGTCATGTCCGGTGGTACGCAGCAGGAGAGTGGCGCCGGAGATAGTATTCCGCCAGGAAGGGGTTGAGAACTCCTGTTCTAGGGTACATGCTCAGTTCATGGAGGGCAGTGGTGAAATCCAAGGGCCTGGCTAACATCCCACGGGAACTGACTGCACCCCTAGAGCTCTCCCCAGAATCCTTTGCAATGCACAGAGGCTCCATAATAAATGCACAGGAGTTCCTTGGCAGGCAAACTGATATGAAACAGGGTCCCTTAAAACTGAAAGTCTGAAAATCACAATGTTAAAAGAACCAAAACTAACTCTAATTTTCCATGAATATAAAGCCCTGCTCTGAGCTAATAATTGTCACAGAGCCAAAATCAGTTTCAGTTAACGCAAATCTTCCACAACTCCATGGGATTTTTTTTTAATTATAATTATTGAATCTGTTCCAAACTGCACCATTCGGGAGTCTGAGCCTAAACTTATCTTGAACCTCCATATTTCTTTGCACGTGAATGTATGCATACACACACACAGACACACGCACGCATGCATGCATGCATGCATGCACGCGCGAGCACACATTACAGAGGCTTTAACTCTTGAGAAATGTGAAACTTGAACTCCCCAGAGAGGCTTAACTGAAAGTGCTGATAGGAAGTATATTCTCAAACGACAAGAACAGATATCCATGCGAAAGGCGAAAGGACTTCTGAGCTTGCCTTTATTCTTCAAAGCCTTCATTAGGCTGACGTACATTGTTTTGATTCATTTTTAAAGATATGTGGCTCTCTGGAGTCTGAAAAGTTGCAGATGCTTTTTACAGTGATGTGCTGTCTGGTATTCACACCAAAGGAGACTAATCTACATGAGCAAATACTGATATTATTGAACCCTTCGAGAACAGAACTACCAATACACTTTTTTAAAAATGCATGCATACAACCCATGCACATTTTTTTAAAAAAATCCTATTTTATGACTCATTGAATTTGAAGCTGTGCTAGGAAATCATGTTGGTATGAAGATCTGCTTTGAAACTATCATTTGAAAGTATTGTTGAAACAATAGTTGATCTGATGAATTTCAGGGTTTGACTAAGCCTGTGTTGGTCTGTATAAGGAAGTAGCTGGGCCCAGGGGATATGGATTGAGCTGATCAGTGAAAATCCTGCCACTTCCTTGCTCAGGACCCCCCATCATGTCCAGAGTCCAAATAAGCTAATGTCACTGCGTGGTTCATCTACCTTGCAGCCTGACCACATTACACCTTCCCTATTCCATCAGGGGGTGTTCCGGAACTGCACCAAATGTTTGCAGAAAAAAATGCAGACAAATTTTTTGCAAACAAATTTTTTTGCGGACAAATGTCCAAATGTTTGCAGACAAAAAAATGTTTGCAGAAAAATTATGCTTTCAGGAGGTACCAAATACCCCACATACTGTATGTTTGCTGTTGATTGGAATGTTAGCTGTGACCTTTGGTTTGGTTTTATACAACATTGTCATTTTGTATTGTTTCTTGTGATTTTAAACCAAAAGACAAGTTAGAAACATTTTAGTGCATACATATGCATCAATGATATGTATCACAGTACGTTGTAGTTAGATGAAAGGCTTAGAACAGGGGTGGCAGTTAAATTAATTAATACTTTACATCACTTTTTCGCTGTTCAAAGTTGTTTACAGAGCAATGAAAGATAAGGTGAAAAACAGCCAGAAATATCTTCACTGATCAAATATTTGTAACACCCATTCATCAGCTGCTAATGTATTAAAAAGCTGCAACTTTTAGTCAGCTGCTTGATTTTCATTCAAATACTGTGATTTGTTTTGATTTCCTTTCTAAAGTGCCTGGGAATCGCTGATTGAAGGGCGTATAGAAATGAATTTGGTAAATAAGCAAGCAAGGAATTATTAAAAAGGAAAATTCAAAGAAAGCCATAGGACTTTTGTCAAAATTCTGATTAACTGAAAGGTCTTGTAACCAGGGCATGGCTGGGCCCCTAGGCTTCAGGTATTTGGGGGGCCCTCCAGCACTTCAATCAGGTATTTTGGGCCCCCTCCAGCACTTCACTTTCCCTATAGAGTGAGTTCCTCTCACTCTATAGAGATTTGTCCCTGCGGGGCCCCTAGGCTAAAGCCTAGTCACCCTAAAACACCCGTGCTTGTAACCTTTCTGAAAAGAAAGGAAGGAAGGAGATGGCTGTCGTAACATCAAGTGGGAGGAGATTCCACAGGTTTGGTAAAGTCACTGGGGAAATTGTACTCCCAGCTATCACTGTTTGTACCTACTATAGAGACAGCACAGGTCGTAAGCAATCTTCTCTCTAACCCCAACCCAACCCCTCGTGCACAGAGCCCTACTGTGGCTGTGCAGGAGCAACTGCAGAGTACTCAGCAATGATGTCATCACCGAGCTCCTCAGCGACGATGTCATCACCGAGCTCCTGCGGAAAGTGAAGCTTTGCAGGGCAGTGTCATGGGGCACGCCAGCACCAGGGTGAGGTTAGCTAGTATGTTCCCGGTAGACCTGTAACCATGGAGACTCTATAGTTTGATAATGTCCAAAGAGGGCTAGATTGTACAAGCATATATTGTAATGTATGAAAAACCCTAGAGGCACCATAAAATCAGATGGAATAAATTCACACACAGGCTTCTTGATTTTTTTTTTCAAAACACACACACACACACACACACACACACACACACACACACACACATTTACTTACTGACTAAAACTCAACAGAGTGAGCCTGCCTGACATTTCCCAGAAGAGTTCAAAAGGACAGGTGCCACTACCAAAAAAGCCCTTCTGCTTAAGCCTAGTTTCTGAAGGTTGCCTGCCCTGATTGGATGAGCTAAGTACGTGGGGAGGTATGTCACTGGTCATTTCTGGATTAGGGAATTCTCAGCACCTTCACACAACTGTAGTCCCCCTACTAGTTTGAAACTGGTGTCAGCGTAGTTTATCGTTGAACTGTAGACCTACCTGTGAAGAAAAAGAGAAAAACTTGGATGGGATGGTGTGAATTTTGTGGAAAAAGCCAATGGTTTCTTTTTTATTTTCAATGAACAGACTTATTCCAAGTAAGTGGAGTCAGGATCACAGCCTTAATTAGACCTAGAACATGGTGGTAACATAAGCAGTGAATTTCCTTCAAATAGATAGATGATCAATGAATAAAAAGGTAAAGGTATCCCCTGACAATTAAGTCCAGTCGTGTCCGACTCTAGTGTGTGGTGCTCATCCCCATTTCAAAGCTGAAGAGCCA
The DNA here is from genome assembly GCA_026170595.1 of Plestiodon gilberti rubricaudatus. Lineage (NCBI taxonomy): Eukaryota > Metazoa > Chordata > Lepidosauria > Squamata > Scincidae > Plestiodon > Plestiodon gilberti. The sequence goes on along the minus strand of JANXHW010000004.1, from coordinate 81,258,471 downwards.
GCGTTGTCCGAAGACACCTCCGTGGTCATGTGGCCGGCATGACTCTCCTTGCCGCATCGCGTAGCATGCAGCTGGAACACGGAGCGCTGTTTACCTTCCCGCAAGCGGTACCTATTTATCTACTCGCATTGACATGCTTTGGAACTGCTAGGTTGGCAGGAGCTGGCCAAGCAACGAGCGCTCACCCCGTCGTGGGAATCGAACTGCCGACCTTTCGATCGACAGCTTATGGTTCAGCGGTTTAACCTGCTGCGCCACCCGCTATCAATAAATAGTCTTCTCCTTTTGTTTTTTTAACGTTATTGACAGTACATCTGAAATTAATCCATTAATCTGTAAATCCTCAGCTCCTTCAGAGCCAAAAGCATACATATTTAAAAGGCATATTTAACTTGGCAGACTATTTTTTTAACAACCCCAAGACAGCATCAGTCCAACCCTAAAACTTACAACTGAGAGACTGTGAAAAATCTAGATCAGAATAAATTGGATGTGCCGAAACATTTGTAATTAAGCATGATAACCAATTACAGGAATACCTGGAGAAGCTCTGCAATTCACTTCTCTCACATCAGAGGCTTCCTAATCAATTTGAAATAAACCAAGACGCGACTCCAGAAAATAAGCAAGATCACAGCGTTTGCTAATGAGACTCAAAAATGGATTTCACTGCATGAAAATGCTCATTGTCAGGTGAAAGGCAGAATTCCTGAAATCTTCAGGGTCATTTCCATTTGCATGCAATTGGAGAAAAATCCCCTTTGTTCTTTTTTTTTTCTTTCCCCTTCCCATATTCCCTGCTACAAGGCTGCTTTTCTGTTTCCTCAGTGATTTAATATTATTGTATAAACACGGCTTGCCAACCTCTAAAAATATACCCAAAAGAAGAGTGTTTTGTGCTGAAGCAGCAAGTATTCACTTCCAATTATTACTTAATTTCAGTCAGGAACTCGGTTTGCCTTGAATCCAAATGTGCAGATGACATCTGGGAGGATTGTTTGACAGGAGAGACAGTGGCACATCTCTGAAGTACATGCCAGAGTAGTGTATCATGATATGAATGACACCACTTAAAGCATTTGTAAAACGTAAAGCTTCTATGCACTTTTTTTCCCCTCAGGAACATGAGCTATGAGCAAGCTGTGCCAAGATCACCCCTTTTGAAGGTAGCAAGAAATGTTTACAACCCACAAAGCCTCAAGGGGAGATGCATCGCTTGCTTGCTTTTTTTGCTTTAGCCTTCACTAGTTTTAGCTTTCCACATGTCTGCTCATATTTGAATGCACCACCCACATGCCCTGATCCATTTATTTACATGGGTGAAGGTTTTCTGTGTCCCACATCCAGGACTGGCCCATCCATGAAGCCAACTGAAGTTGTTGCCTCAGGCAACAGATTGCGGGGGTACTTATCTCTGTCCACCTACTTGCCTCCACTGTCCCACCTTTCACTTCCTAGACTGGAGAAAGTAGAAGGGGCAGAGAGGAAGAGGACATGTGGAGCCGAGGAGAATGCTGAGCTAGAACATTGGAGAATGGGAGGAGCAGAGGCTGACACATTATTGGGAAAGGGGGGGAAGCATTTGGCCTGTTGCCTCAGGCATCAGGAGGTCTTGCACCAGCCCAGCCCATATCCTGTAGTCCTGGGTCCACGTAGGTCAGGAATAATATATTCCTAGTTCCAGCCGCATGCTACACGCTGCGGCAAGGAGAGTCATGCCGGCCACATGACCACGGAGGCGTCTTCGGACAACGCTGGCTCTTCGGCTTTGAAATGGAGATGAGCACCGCACCCTAGAGTCGGACACGACTGGACTTAATTGTCAGGGGATACCTTTACCTTTACCTTTTTTTATCCTTTTTCTGAGAAGGGGAAGGCAGAGGATGAGATGGGTAGATAGTATCACTGATGCAATGAACATGAATTTGAGCAAACTCCGGGAGGCAGTGGAGGACAGGAAGGCCTGGCGTGATATGGTTCATGGGGTCATGAAGGGTCGGATACCACTTAATGGCTGAACAACAACATCCTTTTTCTGAATACATGACGGGTATGTTGAAACTGCCCCTAGTGTTATTCTCAGTTTGTGGACACCAGACTGTACAGACGTGGTATTAGGGGTGTGTTAGGTTAGGTAGTGGTCAAGGGCACATGACCATTAGAGGGCCCAGCCAGCCAGACCAATTTCTGGACCTCTTCAACATCAGAGGCAGTAGTGGTGTGAGTTGGCCAACAGACTTGTACTACTGCTGCACCAGGTACCCTAATGGTTCCCTAAGGGCCCCTGTTTCATAGCAGGGCCTCTAAGGGGTTTTTCCCTTTGGCTGATGGGGAGGATGGGACAGCACACTACCTGTTGCCTTTCACCCACCACCAGTAAGCTTGGGGCATGCATGTGGGAGCCCATCACACCATGGGGGGGGCAGAGCAGGACTGCACCCCAGAGCTACCAGCAACCTGATTCCAGCACTGAGGATGTAGGCTGAGGGGGGAAAGACAGCATGGACAAGTATGCACTCCTCTGTATATATAGTACATGCATGAGTCTCATGTATTGAATAGGTCTCTCAAATAGGTCTCTGGATCTAGACTAAAAAAATGTAGTTAGTGGCAGTGCTTTGCCCTGAAAAAGTCTGAGAACAACCATACTAATGTTTATTTTTATTATTCATGAGAGAAAGAAGAGAAATTTATTTACTTACTGGTATGTATTTACACCTTGCTTCATCCTACACTCAAGGGTGCTTACAATTCAAATAACAAAATTACTGAACAAATAAGATTACAGACCTAGAAAACCAATGAAACCACCACAAGATAAAACAAGAGTCAAGCTTGTATAAAACGGTTCAGTATAAGGCCATGAGATGTGCTTTCACATACACATTTCACAAAGCCATTTTTATTCTGTCCTCTCACATTTTCCTCTGGTGGTGACAGATTATTGGACAGTGGAAAGTTTATTATTGGGTGACTCTCCTAGAAATGAATCTTCATGGTTGGTTCAAGAATCATTTGGAGCATTAGAGGAAGAACTCATTATTCAGTCAATAAGACACCTGTCATCAGGGTTGGAGCCTTTGAGGCAGTGGTGTCATTAGGGGGGGCGTGGGGGTTGCAGATCGCACCGGGTGACACCCTCAGTGGGGTGACACCACTAGTGGACAAAATTGTGAAAATGTTTAGAAAATTTGTATTTAGGACTAATACCATGATTATAATGACATATAAGGAATGGGCAGCCCAATCCTGTGTAAGATATGGCGGCAGGCCTAAAAGGCCGGCTACCGTATCCTATGTAGGATCTGGGTTGCCCTAGGACAGCCCGGGTGCACCTCGAAGGAAGGGGACAACCATCCCCTTCCCCAGGTGTAAGCGGCTGGAGGCCCAATGGGCCTCCTCGAATGTATGCAAGCTCTGGAGCTCACATACATTCATGCCCTCTGTGTAAGGCTGCGCCGGGCCTGGAGTGGGCTTTGGATATCAGCGTATCCTGCCACTGCTATCCCCGCCCTCTCCAGGCCCACCATGGCCTATGGCCGCTCTCCCTCACCACCTAGTCCGCCATCCCCTGCCCTGGCCGGTGTAGGGCTTATCTGCTCTGGTGGGTGTGGGGAAGGGTAGGAGCCTCAGGAAGGGCCACCGGCCTCTGCGCCAGCGGCCCTTACTCTCCGGGTGCCGTAAACGCACTTTACGCTTCCTTACGGTGCATTTACGGCACCCTGCGCCGGGGGAGCGCGTGCTCCCCAGCACATTCCTACACAGGATTGCGCTGTCAATGATGTTATAAATCATTGGAAAAGTAATTTAATGCTGAATGCAGTGAAATAAACTGTTTTGAATCATCTTTAGTCTATCAAAAGTTACTCAAAACTGACCAATGAGACTTATTGTTCTGAGAGTCAATGAGATGTTATTATGACACAACATGGAACCATTAAGGTGTTAGTATGAGACAGCTCTCATGTCTATGTATCAGAGCTAGTATTAGAACTCTGATTCAGTTGTGTATGTCATCAAGTTGGCCACTGTTTCTTTGCTGGTTACTGATTTGTTTGGTGACCTGTACTGCTACGTATATATTAAAATAAATAAAGTTAACGGTGGTGACACCATGAGTTACCACACCGGGTGACACCAACCGTAGTGATACCACTGAGGTGACGCGATGAGCTCTCGCACCAGGTGACGCAAACCCTAGTGATGCCTCTGCTTTGAGGTGCGCTATGAAACCAGCTACCAGCTACTCCTTATCACTCTTGTCCTTGTTACAGCTTCCAGTCAGTTATTTTGTTGATTTTGAATCATGAGAGGAGAAAGAAGCTCTTTTCAGTCAGTAGCCAAGTACCCCACAGGAAGTTCTCTTCAGTCATCTCAAAAGCTAGTCAAGGTGCAAGGTGCAGGGGAAAGAATGTGTGATACAGATCAGGAAGAGGAACAAGATAAAAATGAGTAGAGTCTAGAGAGGCTGGGATGTTAGTGTGGATATAAGACATGTGCTTCTGAACAGCACAGAGGTCCAGTCATTGACAATGACTTCCAAATTTTCATGCTCAATCTTGTTTATGCATTCTTATACTTCCATGTATTTGTAACTGGATCAAACTCTCATATAGCTCTGTTTTCAATGTTCCTTTCGATGGCATATGATCATTGTGGGGTTTTGTTACATTTCTGTTTCTGTCACAGGCAGCATACGTCTGCGTTTAAAGATCACAGCATGGACAAGTCTGCACTCCTCTGTATATATAGTACATGCATGAGTCTCATGTATTGAATAGGTCTCTCAAATAGGTCTCTGGATCAAGACTAGATGATCAAGACTAGAGGGGGTGGGAGGGGGAGAGATGCTGACCTGAGTCCAGCTAAAGATCTCGAATTAAATGGGCAGGATATGAGTGGATCTAGCAAGCAGCCCTGGATCAATTGCTTTCAAAAATTGACAGCTTGACTGGAGGACCATGGACACCCTCGGTGAAAGCTGGTCTTCCCTTTCTCAAAGCCACACTTAGCAACAGCAAGGACATTGTTAACAAGGGAACAGCTGTCCTCAAAGCATTAAATAATTGTTGGGAAATTGGGCAACTTCCGTATGCTGGACACTGGAGGGTGTGTGTGTGTTGTTTGATCACCTAAGTACCTAGGTAGACCCTCTTGTCTTTGACCCCTCATTGTCTTAAGGAAGGGGCGTGGCCCCCAGACCCAGTTTCCTCCTTCTTCTCCCTTCTCTCACTTCTCTTCTCTTCTGATGCTAGACTAGGTGAGATTATGCCATCGCTGCTCCTGCAGCCCAGTGGCCATCTTGCAGCTAACCCCATGCAGGGAGCCCCAGCTCTAGGGGGGTTCTATCTTAAGTCTAGGATGTACCTCTGATTGATGGTCAGACGCTGTATATATGCAAATGAAACTGTAAGTAAAACTCTTCTTCTTTTTGCAACTTCAATCTGTCTGTGCCTCGTGTGTTTTATCTAGCCAAGTAAGCTAGCAAGCAGTCTGCCGTGGGTGTAAAGAGGGGAAGAAGATTAGAATACCTCCATCAATAATAAGTGGTCCCATTGATGTTGATGAGACCACATTACAGGTGGGCCCCCATATCCGCTGGGGATATGTTCCAGGCCCCTCCATGGATACTTGAAACCGTGGATAAGAGCGAACACCCCCTCCATGGTTTCCTGAGGGTCCCCCCACCCTGCCTCCCCTGCAGACAGGCATGCTTGCCCCCCCAGCTCTTATTTTTCTTTCAGTAAGCTTTGTTTCTTCCTTAAAACAAACAGAGAAGCAGCCTCCATTGCAGGCAAGTAGAACGAGACTAAGTCCTAGAGAGGCTCTGCAAGGTTTCTGTTAAACCTTGCAGAGCCTCTCTAGTACTTAGTCTCGTTCTACTTGCCTGTTTCTTTAAGGAAGAAATGAAGCTTACTGGGAAAAAAGTAAAAGCCTGGGGGGTCCCCACCATCCGTGGATAACTGAAACTGTGGATAGCAAATCAGTGGATATGGGGGCCCACCTGTATAAGGAAGTTGGATGAGGGCTGAAGCCCAGAGTCGATTCAAAAGCAGCATGTTAATGAGTTCCCTAGGAGCAAAATTAGGCATTGGGTGTTATGGTCAATGTCAGAAACTTGGGGAATGTTAACATTTATGGAATACTTTAGAATAGGAAGCACAGTAGGATGCGATGGAAATGCTGATGCCACGACAAAGCTTCCTTTTGACATTTGCACCAGTAGAATTGTACCAATGACTGCAATTGAGGTGGACATTTGGACATTTGGTGCTCCGTTGGCTTTGAGATATATTGGTGAGTGTCATAACTTTCTGTCATTTCCCTCTAGGCCTTTACAACAAATTTAGAATTTTCAGTAATTGTCAACAATCACTCATTTTTTTTTTTTACACCTCAACATCTCATATCTTTTTTATACTTAATTCACCCATGTGCTTAGGGAACGTTTGTAGAGCTGATATTGTGTCATAAGTCTATACCCAAATTTTCAGTAATTATCTGTCAGCAACCAATGGCAAATAGTTCTGGTTTTTGCATCAAAAGAGAATGGCCCTGGTCCAGCTAAAGTTAGTTGTGTCTCATAGCTCAATCCTGTACCGGTACAAGCCATTGCAAAAAGCCGTAAAGCGCTTTGTGATGACATATAGGTTTCCTGGGCTGGCGTGAAGGCCCACCGCCACGCTGGCCCCGGCATGCTGCCAGAAGGAGCAGCACACACTGGAACAGGTAGGACCCGTGCAGAGTGGCATGGAGGCATAATGGGGTGGGGGAGGGTGGGGAAAAAGAGGGGAGAGGTGTAACAGAGCGGAATATGGACAGCAATGGGGGTGGGTGGGTGCAGGGCCTCTAAGAGGAATTTTATCAGGGGGTACAAAGCTTCTATGGGGCCCTTTATCAAAGGGAGAGAGGAGGGGCAAAACGGGGTGGGGGAAGGTGGCAACAGGGGCAGATGGAACTGGGGCAGGGAGGGAGTAGCAATGACTGGAAAAATCTCTGGAGACCAGGTCTAACTCCTGGTAGACCTGCCCTCTTGATTGTGTCTGCCTTCCTTTTCATCCGTAGGTCCAGGTCTACATATATGGGGGGGGGGGCGGAGTGAAACTCCTCCCCAGATGTGGGTGTAACCACCTTAAATTAAAGTCGGAGGAGAAATCCGATGACCAGAGAAAGGCGGTATATAAATACTGGTATTATATTGTTGTTGCTGCTGTTGTTATTGTTATCTTCTCGGTTGTATCCCCATGAGACTCCTTAAAACAGTTGCTAAATGCTTGAGTGACAGGGAACAAAAACAAATATTACTTTATGTAAGTCTTGCAACAAGTCCATAGAACAGTAGTTCTCAAACTGGTGAGTAAGGGAGACTGTAAGTCATTGCGGACTCTGCAGCAATGTCGGTGATGGCACTTCTGGAGACCCACCGCTGCCATGGAAAAAAGGTGATTTTTTCACTTACCGGGGGTTACACTGTCCCTCTGAAAGTTGTGGGGTGCTGTGGCCCCCCACGCCTCAGAAGAGCTTCCAATCGCATTTGGAATCTACTTCCAGTTTTCGCTGAAAATCGGAAGCAGCTCCCAAACATGATTGGAAACTGTTCTGAGGCTCGGGGGGGGGGGCACCATAGAGGGCACCAGTGGGCCAGCACAACACCCAGTAAGTGAAAATGCCCCTTTTTCCATGGCGGCGGGACCCCAAAAGTGCTGTCACTGCACGTCACCACACCCCTTATGGGGGTAGGGACTGCTTTCGGATGACTTGGTGGGTTGTGACCCACCAGTTTGAGGACCACTGCCATAGACATTTCTACCTCACCTGTCCATGCATAAACCTATTTGGGAGTTTCAGTGCTTTCCAGTGCTCATGCAGCGGTGCTAATACCTGGGGGGGGGGGGAGTCATGGAGACCTCCTCAAGGTAAGGGAATGTTTGTTCCCTTACCTCGGGACTGCATTGCAGCTGCATCAGCACTGGAAAGTTGGATAGGATTGGGCCCAAAATCTACGCCCCAGTGGTTGTCTGCGGGCACTGCTGAGAAAGAGAATCAAAAGATCCTATGTTGCTCTGTTTTATAATTATCCACTGCTTCTAATGCAGAGAGAGAGAGAGAGAGAGAATTTGGAGTTCAAAGAGGACTTCAAAATGTGAACTTGTCAGAGCTTCATTTTTCCTACAGCTCTGGATGGCACATTAGCATCTCCAACGCAGCATCTTAAATTATTTTTTTGAGCCATGGTGGTTCATCTCCTGCATGGGGTTTGAGGTAAAAAAACACACACAAAAAAACAAGGTTCCATATTAGTAAGCATGTGACTCAGGAAAAGCAATTATCCCGTTCCTGACGGGCTACAAAACTACAGCTGCTGACGCTTCTGACGAGAGCAAATTCGAAGTGCAGAGCTTGAAGGCAAACAGTGGCCAAGCAGATGAAAAGTTCATCTTCCCGTCTTCATTCCCCCCCCATCCTCTTCCCCACCCCTATGATCCCCCAGCTATAGTTTGAGGTGAAAGAAATCTGGGGCACTTGTGTCTTTTATTTATTTATTTATTTCATTAAGGACTTTTTTTTTCCCCTTTGCTTTTGGAGTATAGTAATGATATCCAGTGGGCTTCTTAGATGAATCACTGATTGATATTCCTCAGGGATATGCTAGGAAATGCATCCCAGCCAGGACTTGTTTCTTAAGTCACAGCATGAATCTGAAACACGTCGCTTGCCAGCAGCAGCGATCCGTTCCTGCTACTGGTCAGGTTTTGATTATTTCCCCCCTTTCTGTTGCTCTCCCTCAGCCTTTTCCCACATGCAGATATATACTCTGTCCCCGGCAATTGACCAAGTAATGCATCCTTGACTGGACATGCGAGCTGGGCAAAGTAAGAGGCCCTTTTTAAAGTGGTGGCTCACTTACATGTAGTGGTGGGAGAGCAAATACCCCTATTCCCTGCCACTGTTTCCCTCTCAGTGGCTGCTGCTGGAGTCTGCCTCTTTTGAGAGTAGGGGCCCTTTGAGATATTAAGGGGCCAATCCTAACCAATGTCCTGGAGCCGATGCAGCCACAATGCAGTCCCAAGTTAAGGGAACAAATGTTCCCTTACCTTGAGGAGGCATCGGTGACTGCCCCCCCCCCACACTGTAGGATGAAGCACAAACCCCATTGCCACAGCTGCATCAGCACTAGAAGGTTGGATAGGGATGTGCCCTAAACCACCCTATTACTTTGGCTATGTAAGCCGCTTACAGCACAATCCTGTGTAAGGATCCAGCCGACGGCCCAGGGCCTGCCGCCGGATACTGAGCCCGTCGTATGGCGGGCCGGAGGTCCACTCGGGGAAGGGGATGCTCGTCCCCTTCCCCAGGTGTAAACCGGGGCCAGCCTGATAGGATTTCCATCAGACTCCCGGGCCGGCTAGTCCAATGGCCCCCTCCCTCTCCCTTCCTCCGGCGGCCGCTTGACTGGTCTGGCGACGGAGTGAGGGAGGCCAGCCTTGCACCGGCCTCCCTTACTCTGGAGTCGTCACAAATGTGCTTTACGGCATGTTTGCAATGACTAAGAATGGCGAAGCACTTGCTCCGTCGTTCTTTAGATCCCCAGGATTGCACTCTTAGTAAACTTTGCTGTTGAAAAAGCAGTATATAAATATTGGCAATAATAAAACAATAATATGGACATCAATTGTCAGATTGAGCTGAAATGCCCCATTTCAACTCGTGGCAGGGCAAGGCCTAACTCTGACTGGATGAGCTGCCTGCTGCCTTTGTTCTCTTCTGTCCCTCCATTTCGGTCAGAGACGCTGTGGACTCACAGGGATTCCGGGTGTGTGTCTAACCCAGCACACTTACCCCTGGACCCCCAATTACTGGCTAAGCGCCCCCCTGGTCAACTTCAGCCCACCAGAGCACCAAGGCAGCCTCAGCCTTCTGATTTACTCACAAGTCCAGCCTGTTAATAAGATGTATTATTGATACAACAAGCAGGCCTGTGATTCTTAGGTGTTTTACTCAGGGAAACATATTCCAGACTGGCTTCTGCTCAAGTGTGGAAAAGTTCCCACTGTTATTGTCCAGGGTTCTAGTTCTCAGGGCATAATAACTCCAGAGAAAAGGAACCCTGGGTTCTTAGTCGAATCAAACCAAATCAATAAGTACAAGTTTACCTATTCAGTTCCGCCTGACTTAGTTCCAACAGGACTGACAAAATCAGAGGAATAGAATATTCTTGGCTTGGGCAACAACCCAAGGGTAGAATAAGCTGCCACCACCCTGGTACGCCAGTCCCACAGCTCCAGGGAAAGCTGGGGTCTCTAGGCCAAGTCTCAGTGCTTGCAAGGCTGGCCCCTCCATCCGACAGGAGAACCAGACTCAAGCCTCAGAGTCTTCAAAATGGTAACACTGGTAGCAGTGAACCAAGCAGCTAAGCAGGCTGGGTAGAATTCCATTCCCTTGTACTTAACCACAGACACACAAGCCTGTAAAATATATTTTGTTTATTAAAGTAAATTAAAGGTTACATATAAGAAGGCATAAGATTCTTTGCACGTTGTTTTCACTGCTTTGAATGGGTCAGAAGGCGCGGGGGCGGGGCGCTTCGTTCCTCCATGTAACGGGAGGCTCCAATCACAGAGGAACTTACAGCTCCTCCCCCCCTGCAGTGACACCAGTGATTCTTTGTAAGGCTTTACAGGCATGGTATGCAAGACAGACAGACATAAAACAAGAAACTATTCTCCTAAAACTTACTGGTCCTAACACTCACCCAATTAGCTCTCATAGCACGGACAAGGTGTAGATATCAAGCTATCCGTCCCAATAAGCGTGAAAGGGACATGGCTCCATACTGAAGGTCCAAACGGTCTGAAGTCCCCCCAGGGATCTGAAAACTGGAACTTCTCTCTAGGCAAACTTTGGCTCCCTTATACCTGGTGACTGGGGAATAGCCAATCAGAGGCTTCAACTAACCGAAGCTTCTAGACCCTTACATAATGGTCACTCCAAGTTCCCCCTCCCAACTGGAAACCACAGGTGCAAATAGTTTGCAATTAGGATGTCCTTGATGAGTACCAGGATCCACCAGCATGGAATGAGAAACTGGCCAGACTTATCAGTCCGAGATAATGGGTCCTGTTCTCAGGCTTGCACTAATTAGCTAGCTTCCCAGCAGCTGAACTAACTGTTCAAGTTGTTTGAGACATCAAAGATCTGACTTTCTACTCAGGCTTTCAAAATGGAGTCAGACAACTAAAATGGAGTCAGGCAAAAGGCCTTGTTCTTCACAGATGCCACCTCCATTTTCATTCCTCTTGCATGCAATGAAAAGATGGGACTTTGCTGTATTCAGTGTCACTGAGTTCTACAGAGCAGTTGGCAAAATGCATAGTTATCAATGTGGATTCTCTTCCCTTTGCAAACATGCTATTTCTATATGATTTTTCATGTTTGAAAGATGTTTCTCTTCAAGGAACCAAAAGGTTGATTCAGTTCTCTGAAATTCCTCCAACGGCTCTCTTACTAGTTTTGGCTGAGGTATGAGCAATTGATGTCAACTTCGACAGTTGTCCAAGGCGGAAAGTGCTTCTAAGAATCCAGAGCATGTTATCTGAGGACCACAGCTGGATATTGGAGGAATTGACATATGCTGCATGGTGTTGAAGGCACATTCTTTTTGCAGTCCATTTTTGGCAAATGATTGTGGATGCTGCTCCTGTAGAATCCCTGGGCTGTCTCCTTTCCCAGGTGCAAGCCGGCAGGGTGTTCTGCCGCTCCAAAGTTATGGAGGATCAGGCTGCCCATCACCTTTTTTTCCCCATGCTAAAAAGCCCCAAACGTTGTGGTCCTTCCTCATAAGGAAGGTGTCCCAGCCCTCTGACCATTTCGGTTGCCCTCTTTTGCACAGTTGATGCAATTGTCAGTGTTGTCTGTGTCAGATACGGAAATGAAATATCAGATATCAAAAGACTGGTGCTAAATACAGAATATTAAGGAAATCTTGAAAGTGTTAGTGAATATTCAACATTAACATTTGCAGAGGATAATTGGATTAAAGGCGAGCTTTCTGTTTTTCACAATGAGTAGCACAGACTATTTAAACAGCTTTGCATTCATCTCCACGCTTTCCCCTTCTGCTCTCTGAAACATGTTCGGCTTACATGGCCTGCAACTTAAAGCTGTGCTTTCCCCTTACTTTTACCAGTTTGTTTGAGCTTTCTCTGAAGTCTTGATTTGTGATCCACAACCATAATGATGTGCGAGTTTTGTCTGGTCCAAAGCCTCTTGTAATATGTTTTCTAGGAAAAGGGAAGTGTTTCCCCACCCACCGCCTCTGGGTACTGTCATGCTCACCACAGTAAACCAGCCATGAGAAAGGTCTAACTTAAGCTTCTATATTGGGCCATGTCATCCATGTGGACTGGCAGGGCAGCAATGCAGGCCCTTCTTCACGAGGATTGCAGAAATCGGAAACACCAAAGCAATGCATCTAAAATGTGAAAATAGACCTGTCCTGAACTTTTTAAAAAACAGCAGGAGGCAGACTTTTGCCTAACAGATTTCTTCCAGGGTGATGACAGATGGAGCTGCACAATTGTTGTGATAATTACCTGCCCTATATATATTCACTGCAGCCACAGGTTATCCTGATAGGTTCGGAAGCACCCTTCACCTCCAAACTCTTTTACTTATATTATTATTATTATTATTATTATTATTATTATTATTATTATTATTACTAGGAACAGTATTTATATACCGCTTTTCAACAAAAAGTTCACAAAGTGGTTTACAGACAAAATCAAATGATTAAATGGCTCCCTGTCCCAAAAGGGCTCACAATCTAAAAAAATAAATAGAGAGGTAGGTGTTATGGGGGAAAGTCCAAGGATTGTTATCCCTCAATAAGCAGCACACAAGGATTCTTACATTACAATCCAAATAGGAGCCTTCCTTCCTGATATATTTAAGGAGTAATGGATTATGGTAGGAAAACAAGGACAACCTTACAAGGGAAACCAGTAAACAGCAACTTACATCTTCAACACACTCCCTTCCTTCTAGCTACGTTTTGTAGGCTCGGCTCACAACTGTCAAAGATGCCTTTCTCTTCTCACATATACACCACCCCAGATTCTATAAAAAGAGAAGGAGCTTCATCTTGATTGACAGCTCCTAAGGCAAACACCCAGATCCCTTTATGATCAATTGTGCCTAAAGATGCAGACCTGTTACCAGGCATAGTCTGTCCATTTTCGGTTAGTTCCCACAACAACAGGCCTGACAATGGTTATTCTTCAACAAAAGAAGAATAACTTGTGCCAGTTATCCTATCAATTTCATGCCATGCCACTCATTTGGTAATGAGCCCTTCTTGCTGTTATGCAACAGTCATGCAAAGTGATGACATTATCTTCTCTCTAAGCCATTGTATAGCTTCATAGCTGAAAGTGCTTGTCTAATGGTCTCTGATAGCAAGTGGCTACTCCAAACCAATGGCATTCAGAATACATGCCATCTGTGTGAACAAAATAGTTTTGTAGTTCAAATCTAGCTAGATGAAAAGAAAGGCAGTTGCAGTTTTGCAGCTGGCTTCCAAAAGCAGCTTTGGGGAATTGCATGGTGTATGCTGTTGCTTTGTGGGGACTGTGCTGTTTCAAGGCTAGTACTGCCTCTGTGGGTGCTGCCTGCTCCTCACATTCTTCCAACTTTTACATTTGTAAATAAACATATGTTATTTATCATACTGTTCTAAGGCAGCACAGTAGAAAAAAGTACAATCCTCAAACATGGAATACACTCTGAAAAATCCTCAGTAGCTGCTGCCAGCAGAAGCTCCTTCTGTTCACCTGACAGGAGGTCTCCCAGATGTTTCCTGCCAATCACTGAATGAAGTGATGGAGAATAGATTCCAGGAAAGGCTCTCTTACCAGGAAGATGAGGATTGGGAATACAGGCAGCTTTCAAATTGGCTGCAATTAAGATTTCGACAGCCAGTGACAATTAAAAAAGAAGCCAAACTCAAAGAGTTCCAGGTTCAAGTGAAACGAATTCTCCAAGTGACACTCCTATATTCAGCCCAGTGCCAGCTTAATAGGAGCTCAGTTTAATCCACCTTCTTGCAGTTCTTAAAATAGGCACAGGGAGGAAAGGCAGTGAAATGGCAAAAAAAAAAAAAAAAAAAAACCATGAGTGCTAATTCTCCTGGGAGTTACCTTCACAGGTTGCTACTAATTGTGAAAATAAATAAGAAGGGCTCCGAACAGCCTCTCTTGCTGTCCTGCTTTGTCTTCTGTTGAATTGCTTTTGCAAATAAAAACAGGGGTCTTTCTTTGACTGCACCAACTATGTTTCTTTCAGGTTTTCAAAAGCAAATTGACATTAAGCACTGTCTCTGCTTTCTTCCACAGTGTGAACTGATAGCTGTGGAAGGCTGCCTGTCCCTTAGGACTACTCCCTGAGTCACATTGTCACCATCTTTTATTTTCTCTAATATTAAAGGAAAGAGGACCACAGATTTCTGGGTAATGGAAGTCTTGGTTGCTAAAAACAAAACAAAACAACAGTGTAAGGGAACAGAACACCCAACTATTACCGGTACATACTTGACATAACGTGTCCTAAATCTGTGAAGGATGAAGAGCCTGTATAAGTATTACTGTACAGGAAGGGGTTCATATATTGTCATCTGTGATCCATAAATGAGTAACATAAATTATATCCCCTAGAAGATGAATATTATTGAACTCACCTGAAATTATTTGGCATTGAGGAATCACGACTCTGAGAGATGGTGCTTTCTGATGTCAGCGTTAGAAATGTTAGTAGCAGAGACAGGAAGTGGATACAGCTGAAACATACCTGGAGCCCTTGAGTTTTTCAGCTGTGTGGAAGAGGAGAGGGGTTAGTCACTATTGCTTTGTTTTTTCCATCTCTTTTCTGAGAGATAAACACAGTTGGACCAGCTGTAAATTATATATCCAAAGATCTCCATGCACACACTTTTCTATCTAGATTTGCTAACTTCAATAATATATTCCAGTCCAGTATTTATTTATTTATTTGCATTTTTATACCACTCTTCCTCCAATGAGCTCAGAGTGGTGAACGTAGTTCCTTCCCTCTCCTTGTCCTTACAACAACCCTGTGAGGTGGGTTAGGCTGAGAGATAGTGACTGGTTCAAGGTCACACAGGAAGCTTCATGGCTGAGCAGGGATTATGCAATATCTAGTTTGCATTCTGGTGGCCTGATTCCATTGGTGAATCCAGCAGGTTCTGCAGCTCTAGTAGGTTCTTGCAGCTCAACTGAACAGGCTTCCTCACCACCACACATGCACAGAGAGTGACCTTCTGCATCAATGTATGGCCACACTGTTGTGAGCACTCAAAGGTGCTTAGTGATTTCAGCTCGTTTGATTCGGTGAGCAGACACCTGACTCCGCGGGCGGAGAGGGTACCCAAAAAGGAAAAGAGAGAGAAAAAGGGAAGAGATCTGAAGTTTGCAGAGGCGCCAAAAAATAGAGCTCAAAATAGACCAACGTTGTAAAAAGGAAGATCTTTTATTAGGCTAGCCAAGGACACGATCAGCAAGGCAGAAAGTGTAACAGATACAATAAATACAAAAGTTTATATACATTTCATTATTTCATACAGAATCATGGAGTACATTGTTAAAAGAGTACATAATAAAGAAGGGCCAATGAGGGGAAGGATCCAAGAAGTTACACTTTGATACAGCCAATGGGAAGTTGGATTGAAACTTTGCACCAATGAGAACAGCAGCAGCGTGTATGAAACTTTGAACCAATAAAGGACAAACTTTATTAAAAGAACCAATGAGAAGTGTGGTACTTTGTGCAACTGGGAACCAATGGTATGATGGGTGGGGGTACTGGGTGGCAGGAGGTAATAGGATTAGACCCTCACTTCAGGTGAAGCGAGGTTTTCCGGGGTTTTATGAATGAGTCCTTTTGAGAAGCCTGCTTAACACAAAAGGCAGTATTTCCAATTAGATAGCCAAAAGTGCCACACAATGGGTCCCTGCCCCATGGTACCAAACATACAGTTCAAGACTTTTGAATTGTTCCTGTCAATCAGGCAAGAGCCAGGCAGGTAACTGGATTAGCATGTGAAACAAATGTAGCCAGGAAGAACAGGGACAATGGGGAAGTGAGATAGTGGGGATATGCACAGAGGGACAAGTTGCAATCAGGGATCTGGCAGCAGGAGAGAAGCATTTGAATAACAGTAACAAGGGCAGCAGAGACAATGATTCCAGGATGTGGGGGACGCGGTGATTGATAGAGAGAAGGCACGCATCAAGAGAGAGATTTTGAAGTTCAGGAAAGATTGGCAATCTGAGTTCCTGCTGGGTTCCCTGGAATCCCCCCTTTTTCCCTTGCCCCCAAACGGTGCCTGGGTAGAAGGCAGCCACGTGGAGACATCACAGAGTGGGAGCCGTAGCTGACAGGCAAAGTTGTGTTTTGAAAATGGTCATCCCCTACTCCCTGCAGGGGCAGATTCTGGCGGGAGGCACACCCTTAGTGTCACCTTCGTTTACCCCCCTGGTTACTGGTGAAGAGGAGGAGACAGGACTGGGACCCTTGCGCACCCACACACTTCCCAGACTTTCCCAGGGAGGGTGCTGGGACTCTAACCCAGCTGTTTATGGCCGCAAACCTATTGCCCTGCTACCAGGAGCCTCTTCGTTCCACCCAAGAATCTTCGGTGGGATAGGGTCCCTTCTGTGCAGGGATCCATCCCTGGGGTGGCCCCGATGATCCTTGGTGAAGGTCCGGCAACACAACCTTAAGGGGAACCTCAGAAAACCCAGCAATCCCCCATTACCACAATTCCCTTGAATTAGGTTGCTATCCCTTTAATTCTGTCAACCAGTGGAGAAGGAGAGAGAGTTCAAGCGGTCAAAAAGCCGGGTGCGCAAGCCGAGCAACAAGCGGCACGCGCAGTCTAGGAAAGTTGGCTGAACGCCCAGAAAGAGGATTATAGGATTAGTAGGTCAAGAGGTTTGATAGGATTAAAAAGGTACAGAGTGAACTTTGCTGCTGGCTGCTTCTCTTGGGGTTCTGGAGGCGTGCGCCGGGCACGTGCCGGACGCATACCTGTGAACTTTTGACTCTGGCTGACACGCGCCAGCTGTCAAAGTGTGCGCAACAGGAAAAAGAGCCGAATTTTTTATGCGCTTGGAGGAAAATGGCTGTATCTCAGCGATTTCTTGATGGATTTGGATGGGGTAAAAGGTGGGGGTTCAGGGGAGGGTGGCCGATGAAATAAAAATATTTGGGGAGGGGTCCCATGCTCACAACAACACCACATTGTAGCAGACCACTCCGCATGTGTGCCATGGCCTACCAAATTGCCAAATCCACTGAAAGTAGGACAGAACCCACCTGCTACCCACCTGTTACATTATGTGAGCATGACAGCATCCCCCTCTCCTTCTCTCTGTGATGATGATCTCAAGTCCACATCCACTCTCAGCAGTAGTAACAAGCAACTCTCTTCTCTTACCTGAGCGTGTGATTTACAAGTGAGCAAGTAATCAACATTGTGCTAGTTACCCACTATAGTGCTACAATACCTGTAAAAAGTGGTTGTCAGTATGTGATTTTAGAATGAATGGGTTGCTAGTTCCTGATAGGCAATTGATTTCTTCTTATTATATTTGTCTTTAAGGGTTTTTATAGTGGTCCATTGTTTTGGCATAGGGCTGCTTGACTAGCAGCGCAATCCTATCCAACTTACATCACCACTGGAACCAGCGGGGGAGGACAGGGTGGGAGACTTTGGAGGGGAGGGGAGATTTAAATGCCCTTTGAATCCCCTTTTGCAGGGCATTTGAATCCCCTTTCCGTTCTGGGGCCTCCCGTTCTTGCTGCACCGCTGGTTACACTGGTGGTGTAAGTTGGATAGGATACCGCTGCTATTCAGTGGACTTGAGATAAAGGAGTCATCCTCAGTTGCTTTGGGCATACCAGGAGCAGTGGAATCCAGAACCCCATTTCCAAGGAGAACATGTCACTGAAATTTATAGCAACTGACTTCTTTAATGATTTGACTATTACTGGCCACTGGTATTCCACCCAGAAACCCAGACATCCACAATCTACTTCTGCTCCTTGTGTTGAGTTTAAGGAGCTGTTATCTCCTAGGATGCTGGGTGAATGCAGCTACTGTGGTTATAACATACAGATTAGATGTCAGGGCTGGTCCAAGCCTCCTGATGTCTGAGGCGGCATGCCAAATGCTGCCCCCTTGCCCAATTATGTGCCAGCCTATGCTCCTCCCACTTTCCAAATGTTCTAGCTCAGCACTCTCCCCCCCCCATATCCTTTTCCTCTCTGTCCCCCTCTTCCTTTTCCAACTCAGTGAGTAGAAGGAGAGAAGGAAAGTAGGCAGACAGAGATGGATACACACACACACACACACACACACACACACACACACACACACACACACACACACACACACACACACACACACACACACCAGTCTGCTGCCTGAGGTGCCCCTTCAGTTGGCTTCATGGTTGGGCTGGCCCTGGGTTCAATCTTTGGGTTTAAAAAAACTTAGAATTAAAAAAAAAGGGAATAGTGAAATCAAGGGAGAGATCAAATGGCATGCCCCACAGAACTGGGTTAGTGCAGGCATGCTTGCTGCCAAAATAAGGCGGGTAAAGTAGGATGAATGTAGTGCTTGGGGCAGTCTAAACGCATAGAACCTTAAGAGCAAGAAAAAGCTTTGCATTTTTAAAAATGTCATTCCGTGGCAGGTGGAAATGTTAACAGCTTTGTGGGAATCTGATTAAAGTCATTATAACTTCATTGACCTGCATCAGCAGTAGAAGAACCCATGCTTTTGCTGCGACTCATGCGCTGGATTTTCAATGCTCCATTCACACATAGGCAATAGAGAGAAATTAGTTCAATGTAATATTATACTATGGAGGTGGTTTTTTTTTTTTTTACAACACTGTTCTTCTACAGTAGAAAAAGAAAAGGAAGGATGAGGTTCAAGGGAGTCCAGTGAAACAATTCAGACCAGATTGATTAAAGTTTGGTGAAGCTCACAAATGTATAACCTGCCACATCTCAGTTGCAGAGAGCATGCTGATCCTAGATTCTGTCTCTGGTTAAAAAAAAAAACTCTCACGTAGCAGGTGAGCAAAGAACTCCATCTGGAACCTTGGAGAGCATTAGAGCAGGGGTTCTCAACCTTTGGAGGCCTGGGTACCCCCTATCACGATCCAATTTTCTGAAGTACCCCCTGCTAATTAACTGCTAATTAATTGGATTAATCAATTAATTAGGTAATTAATCGTTAAATAAAAAGTACTAAAACAATTTTAAATGTGGTTTGGGAGTTGGACTTAGACCTGGAAGATCCAGGTTCAAATCCCTGCTCAGCCATGAAGCTTCCTGGGTGACCTTGGGCCAGTCACTATCTCTCAGCCCCACCTACCTCACAGGGTTGTTGTGAGGACAAAAGGAAGAGAGGAAATATGTACACCACTCTGAGCTCCTTGGAGGAATAAATGTGAAAAATAAATAAATAAATAAAATGTCTTGTTTAACTGTGTGTGTGTGTGTGTGTGTGAGAGAGAGAGAGAGAGAGACAGACAGACAGACAGACAGACAGACAGACAGACATGCAAGGATCTCTATTTTTTCTCCAAGTCACACTTCCCAAAATCAGCTCCTCCCTCCCCCACCCCACCAAAGTACATTTTCCAAAGTACAAAAATAAGCCCCAAACCAAAACCAGAGAGACAGAAGGGCTCCGAAAATAATTTAAATTTAAAATCCATGTTAATTAACACTTAATTAGCTGCTGATGGGGCAGATAAGGGGCAGGGCTTGGCGTACCCCCAGCAAGAGGTTTGCGTACCCCTAGGGCAGTGTTTCCCGAACTGGTTGCTACACCCTTAAGGGGCATGGCAACCCGCGGTGACGACGACTGCATTTTTCCCTCAGAAACGTTCTGCGCATGCGCAAAAACGTTATAAATTACATATCGCCGCATTGGGCCTTCGTCAGAAGGCCCTGGAGCATCGGCCGGGGAGGTCGCTCCGAGGCCTTCTCCCGGCCTTGGAGCCTCCGGAGGGCAACGCGCTCAGTGGAGGTGACGTGCGTGGGTGCGTGCGTCACCCGTCTGCGCGTGTCACCCGTGGCGGTCCGCCCCAGCCGCCACGCTCCAGCAACATCTGTGCTCCCCACACACCCCGCTGGACATCCAGTGCCCACCAATGCAGGTAAAACGGACGTTTTCGGCCGCCGCAGCGCGATCCCAGACATGTCGTCGCGAACCCTGGGAAGGCCCCGCTGTCACTTAGGGCAGTGAAAGGCTTTCCCAGGAGTTAGAGAACCACTGCCCTAGGGGTACCCGTACCACAGGTTGAGAACCTCTGCTTTAGAGCAATGGAGACCCATTGGAGCAGCTGGAGGGTAGTGGGCTATATAGACTAATGGTCTAATTCACTGTAAGGCAGCCCCTCCTCACCTCTTTGAGTGGGATTCCCTCCAAAACTGCTAATATTGGCACACTTTTCCATGATATTTGATTACTGCTTATTTTTTTCAGAAGAAAGAACATTTTACAAGATTAGCAATTCTCCAGTTGGCCTTCCTTCATAAGGTATCGCTTAAAACCAGAATCCTGACCATCCAGGAGGCTGCATACAGAGGCATGCCGGCACAAAGCATTATATTTGGCTGTATTGCACAGAAATTATCCATGGATATTGAGAATCTCTGCTTTCATTTTTTTAAAAAATCCTCCTCCTGTGGCTGCAAAGAAAGATGTGGGCAGATAAGAAATGTTGTTTCTTGCTGCTTGCAGGAGTGCCAGTGATCATAGGCACATATCTCATCATGGCTACAGATACTCAAAGCAATGGCTGGGGTTTATTCTAGATCTTTTGCTTATGATACCTGTAGAAAACTTGAAAAAGGGTTATCAGACATATTGTGGACATCTTCTTTCAAAAATGAAGTCATTCAATTGAAAAAAAAATGAAATTGAAGAACCTTTATTGGCATAATCAGTACACAACGTAACTCCATTCAATCTCAGAAATACCCCCATATACAGAATTACAGGACTGCTGTTCACTAGCCTGACTCTTAACAATCTCACAGAGAAAGGCAGCCATTCTCATCCAGGTACTTATAGGAAGAAGGCATGAGGGCCAACTTAAATGAATTCTTGCCATTTCATGTAGACAACAGATAATTTCTATCTCTTGATGACACCAACTTTCTGGTGTGTCCAGAAGTTTGAGAAGTTTCTCCCTTAGCCAGGCTTTCCCCATGTGCAGAGGCGTCATTAGGGAGGGGCAGTGGGGCAGTAGCATCGTCAGCAGTGGGGGCCTTGGGGCGGTGGGCCCCTGGGACGCGGGATCGGGCCCCAGGCAGCAGGCAGGCATGGGTGTGCACTCACCTCCGTCCGGCGCTCGAGTAGCTGTTTGTCGCATCGGGAGTTTGGCTCTCCCTGCCTTGGAGCCGTTTGGCTCCGAAAATTAGCCAAAATGTGACAGGGGGGGTGTTTCGCGCCGCAACACGGTGCACGAGCATGACGTCACGCCCCCAGGGGCAGGGCTTTTGGCAGCATATGGTGGGTGTTGCATCAGCCGTCCGTGGCCCCCCGCGGGGGGTGTTGTAACGCCTCTGGCAGTGGTGCAAGGGGATACACGCGCTGGGGGAGTGCTTGCCACTAGATTTGGTGGCAATTTGGCAGTGGCATGGTGAAAATGCACCCCCGGCAGTTTTTCATCCGCTTTTAGGCCATTTGCCATTTAGGCCCCCACCTCATCTGCCCATGTGTAGAAGCAATGATAGGGATCCATTTCTTCAGGTACTACTGATGGTTGAGAATCAGTCATATCTAAGCTCCAGGTTAATCATGTGGAAGAACATTTTTGAGACTGGCCTGGTTGAAGGGGAAGATCTTTCTGTCTCACACACATACCCACAGACCAGCAGATTTGTGACATTTTAAAAAGAATGGCTGAATTTGTGCTCAGTTGCACCTGTGACCCATATGAATCTTATGCAATGAATGAGTGTAATGCAATGTGCCCCAAGAAAGGGCAGGGGAACGTTCAGATCAAAATGAACAACTCTGACCATGGGATACCTTCGGCTAGGGCAGGCCACAGGGGAATATCACAGAGAAGAAGGTCTGAAGGAAAGGCGTAGTCAGGGCTGGGCTGGGGTTGAATTCCGGGTAATCAGTTCAACAGCAACTGATTACCAAGGCAAAGCAGGGCGAGTCAAGGTGAGGCAAGGCAAGGCAGGACAAGTCAGGATGAAGGAATCAGTTTTGCTGTTGTGATTAATTGCTTAGGCTATTGGGCTGGCTTGGTGGTAAAAGCCTGGGAGAGGAGGTCAGCTGGCCACAGCCAGGCTGGGTCAGCTAAGGGCATCCAGCCAAACATAGCTATCTGAAGGGCATTCGTACCCCAGAATGTTTTGCTGAAATGCCCAGCTTGTCGAAGAGCCAGGACATGAGTGACATAGGAGGTGAGGGATCAGAGCATGGATACAGGAAGACCTGATTCAAGATACATGTGCTCTGGTTCCTTATAACCAGAAGATGGAACCCTGCTGCATACTATCATTGTGCCCCACACTCACTCAAGGCCCACTACCATTGCAGCAACTTGAGGAGGGTGAGCTGGTAGGTCTGTTTCAGTGCCTTATGGTATCTCCACTCAGCACTCAGTGCCTCTCAGCTGAATATGTGACCCACTTCCTTGGCAAGTGATGAATTTGAGATGATGTGAGTTGATATGAAAATGCTACAGTCATCAAGGGCTGAACATGCAGGCGTAAAGAAACTCTGAGTTTCTTCAACTCAGGAGACATTCTTTGGAATGGAAAAGACTAGAAAAGGGGTTCTCAACCAGTGGTACTAGTACTAGTACCACCATTGGTACTTCAGCTGACTGCTGGTGGTACTCGGACTGCCGGACCACCGGAAGCCCGCTCCGATGCGGCCCTTTTTGCACTGTGTTTTTGCTTCTGAGAGGCTCCTGCTTTTGGCCAAGCCTCTTGTGAACACTGAGAAAGGAACACCTCCCACCTTCCCAGAGCCTCCTACCTACTTCCAGCCTCCGAAAACCTGAAAACCCAGGAGTAACTGGCGATGATGTCATCACCAGTCACTTCCAGTGGTATGCAGTAGGAGAGTGGCACCAGAGGTGGTACTCAGCTGGAAAGTGGTTGAGAACCCCTGGACTAGAAGACAACGGCAAGAATGATGATATGCTTTCCTGATGGGTTTCATTTGTAAGCAAATTTATAGTTGTACAGATAAGTTCCTACATGGACAATGTGCAAAACCTCTACAACTGCTGGGAGAATATTGTTAAAAGACTGCAAAGTATTTAGTATGGGGAGAAGAAAACAAGTGGAGAATTTGAATCTGGGTAGAGACTGATCCTCAAAGTCCTCTGCCAGCCTGTCCCATGGAAGAGAATGTTTACCCTGACCCCACAAGGTGCAGAGGACAAGGCACTCTTTGAACGTACAGGACGGTACATGTAAAGCAAAGCAGGAGGAAATATTTATGCTTTGTTTAGCCCACCTGTGGAACTCATTACTGCAGAAGGTCAAGGAGTCAACAATGCATCTGGATTTTCAAAGATCTGGAGAAAGCTGTGGTCATCAATAACACTAGTAGCTATGCAGGCAAAGATAATATTATTCTAGCCTCATAATTCATGGTGTCACTTGATTGTTCACAGAGCTTGGTTAGGAATCTCTTCCCTCTTCTGCTTGGTATTTCACAAGATGGCCTCATGTTTGCTACTTTCCTCTGAATTATTAAAGAAAGTAGATGGTTTATTATTGGATCAACAGAACTGACACATCGTTAAATGTAGAGTGTGTTCACATACGGAGCATAAACTGCAATTTTTGTCAAGGACTATGGGCTACAATTAAGAATCTCGCAGCCCAAAAGTACCTAACTCCCCCCGCCCCACAGTTGATGCAGGCATGCCAATGGCAGGGGCAGCTAGAGAGGAATTTTTGTTCACTTGCCCTGGGGAAAGCCTCCATTTCCCCTGTGGATCTCCTTGCACTGCGTTACAGCTATTTTGCTGATGCAGAACCAAGGAGGGTAAACATATCAGAAAGGGAAACAGAGAGGAAGAGGATCTGGCGAGTGCTGCCAATCCCACCCTCTCTCTCCTTCATTCTGCCTCTTTTCCCGCCCCTCCCAACCCAGAAACTCCCCTGTTCCTCCCCTTCCCTGCTCCATTCTGCCCCCCCCCCACCTGCCCCCCCCACCAACTCACTGACAGACACAGTTGGGTCTGCTGGTCCACCAGCAATTGCACTGGCGGCCTCACAGTGCTCACTGGCAGAAGGGACATTCTGCCAGCATCCTCCTCCTTCCACTGGCGGAATGTGCGTTCAATTGGAGAGGCAGACTGATGGATTGGGCTGCCCAGGGGTCAGGCTCTGGATGAATCACTTACTGTCAGCTGCATGTGCTATGGCCTCAGAGTCCAGGTACAGAAGGAATGAGGGATGTGCAATATCAGGCAGTGATATACCAAGAACGAATCATCTTCCCCGGGATTAAGGTCATTTAAAAAAACATCAAATTTAAAATGTAATCAAAACTTTATAAATGACTTTAAAAGTCTCCTTTAAAATGCAATAAAAACAATTTTAAAATGCACAGCATGACGTTTCATTCATAAGCTATGAATATCATCAGATGCAACGAAAGCCTGTGACCGGCACGAAGATGGCAGTCATAGCAACCCCTGGGTTTGCAGACCTAGTATAAAATACTAGAAGCCTAGCCTTTGTTCCTTGCTTTGTCAGCCGAACGATACCTTCTGCATGCCGTGGCTTCAGCTTCAGCAACTGAGCTCAGCTCAGGGACCCTACTGTAACTGGATCCGAGTAGGGCTACTCAGAACCGTAGCCTGACTTGGGCGATTTGATTCTTTTGTGGTCATCCAAACTATTCATATAAATGTAATTCTGGATAAAAGAGGGGTGCTCTTAGGATCATATCGTGTGCTGCAGCTACAAAATGAATTCAGATAATATGGACATTTTGAGAATTGGGACTCGGACAGAACTCTTATGTCACTAAAGGTGCCCATCAAAGAAGAAAGCATCTTCCTGTGTCAGGAATACATAGGTTACTGTGCTATTTTTTTTTCTGGATTAATGTATGGTGGACATGTCCCCAAATTGATGAACAAGATTACAAGGGTCAGAGAGCACCAGATGCACATCTCTTTTCAAAACAGCGAGCTCTATGTAGTGCTAAGTGGTCGACAATGTATTTGCTTATATTTAAACCCAAATATGGATTAACAATAGCACAGCTGGTCTCAATCAACCTCAGGGTTGGGTTAATCCTGTGGCTTAGATGCCTATAAGGGGCTCATCAAACCATGACATTTTTCTTACTTTGAATGGGGCTCCCCAAAGAGCCAGCTTTCCTGGATTATGTAAACTGATATAACAGGAAGGGAGAAGCAGGAATGGGGGGGTGGGCAGGGCCCATGAGAGGGGGGTAAAGGGGGTAAATCGTACCTGGGCCCAGGGTCAAAAGGGGGGCCCAGGATTCAAAGGAGGGCCCCCAGAAATTTCCTGGGATCTCAGCTGACCTCATGGAGAGTGAAAGACGGAGACCGGGCCAACTGGGAGGACAGGTCTACCAGGCAGGTAGACCTGGACACAGCATCAAGAAGCCTGGTAGACCTGGACTCCAGAGATTTTTCCAGACATTGCTGCCCTCCCCCTACTCTGTTTTGCTCATTCCCCCTTTGAGGAGGGGCCCAAAAGAAACTTTGTACCCCCTGATAAAAATCCTCTCAGAGTCCCTGTGGACAGGACAGACATGCAGACATCATTGATCAGTAAGTATTTATAGGGGGGCCACAGATAAGTGAAACTTGTATATATTGAAAGTGCAGATATAGAAGTAGCAGGGAAATACGGGCTCCTTGGTTGCTTTTAAAACAAACAAACAAACAAACAAACAAACAAACAAACAATAAAAGGTCTGGAGAATTGTAGGCCAACATGTATAGACCATTAGCGGACATTTTGGAACTCCACCAGGAGGAGCTTGAAGGCTTGAGCTCTTTTGAATGCTGAGCTGTATTGGACTCAGAAAATGTGCATATAATTTTAATGACTGTGGCAGATGGAAAGTCACAGTTGGTAGACAGACTGGTCTTTTCCTACAATATTCATATTCTCGCATTGTTGATCCTATTTTTTTTTTAAGTGTGAGGATGGTCTGTTTTTAAAACAAGACCATTTCATTTAATGATGAAAAACCAATTAATTAATTAATTAATTTCAACATTGCTGCTGTGCACTGCAAGACTGCCTGCAGAGGCACATCAGTGATGATGCATAGCTCTGAACGGGGCCAGCCCATTCATCAGGTCAACGCAGGTGGTCGCCTCAGGCAGCAGTTTGGTGGGGGAGACTACCATGTCCATCTGCTGCTGCTGCTGCTGCTCCTCCTCTCTGGGTTGGAAAAGGAAGAGCAGGACAGAGCAGAAAATGAAGTGTGGAGAAGAAGAGACGGTGGGGGCAGTACTGTAAGTTGCGCCCCGTCCTAGTCCCCGTTTACAAGCCGGCACGAGGTGGCCCCGCCCCCTCGCCATCAGAGCCATTCCGTGCGGAGAAGGCAATGGGCAGGGAGTCTCCTGCTCATTGCCTTCTCCGCACGGAATGGCTCCGACGACGAGGGGGCGGGGCTGCCTCGTGCCGGCTTATAAACGGGGACTAGGACGGGGCGCAGCTTACAGTACGCCCCCACCGTAGGAACACCTCTGAGTGGTAGGCTAGTGTGTCTCTGACGCTCTAGTCAAGGGGTGTTCACATAAGGCCTGCAGGCCGGATGTGGTCTGCAGAAGCTCTTCATCTGGCCCACATGGTAATTGGACTCTCCCAGTGCTGCCCTTTCAGCAGTACTGCTTCTGCCATGAGATTTCGTGAGATGCAAGATGGCGCCACCAGGAAAACGGTACTTTTTAGAAGCGGCGACGGCTTTGGAGGGGGCAGGAGTCCTGGCCAGGCTCCAGAGTGATGGCAGGGGCGGCGGCAATAGCGGCAATGGCAATGGTGGCAATGGCGGCGGTGGGACAGGCAAGTGGCAGCGGCGGTAAAATGGTCATTTTCATGGCCAAAAATAAATGAACAAATAAAAATTTAAGCAAAAAAAGCAAACAATTAATTAATTAATTATTCCAGGGGGGGTGGGTGTTTCCCGGTTTCGAATCGGGAAAATATGGTAACCCTAGCCGTACAGAGTCTGCCTGGTCCAGTATTGTCTATTGACTAATGGCAGCGCAGCCCCCCCCCCCAAACTCCTCAGACAGAAGCTTAAATTGTTTTGGGATCTTCTACAGCTGAGCCATGGGCTCTCCTAGACAGAGCCTGGTTATTATGGTGAATAATTTCAGAAGAACTGCAAGTGGGCAAATGGGTATTCACTCCAGACACATCTTTTGCAGCAGCCCAGTCCTATAAGTCCCAGAGCATGGTCTGAGAAGCCCATGATATAGTCACCTTTCTGAAGCTCAATCTGATGAGTGCCTGGAGATGCGCTACAGTATGTGTGTTCCATGATGGAGTTCCATGATGGAGGGCAGGTGGGGTATAAATGTACAGGTGGGCCCCCATATCCACTGATTCGCTATCCACGGTTTCAGTTATCCACGGATCGTGGGGACCCCCCCCCAGGCTTTTACTTTTTTCCCAGTAAGCTTCATTTCTTCCTTAAAGAAACAGGAGAATTACAGGCAAGTAGAACAAGACTAAGTACTAGAGAGACTCTGCAAGGTTAACAGAAACCTTGCAGAGCCTCTCTAGGACTTAGTCTCGTTCTAGTTGCCTGCAATGGAGGCTGCTTCTCTGTTTGTTTTATGGAAGAAACAAAGCTTGCTGAAAGAAAAATAAGAGCTGGGGGGGGGGAAGCATGCCTGCCTGCAGGGGAGGCAGGGTGGGGGGCCTCAGGAAACCATGGAGGGGGTGTTCGCTCTTATCCACTGTTTCAAGTATCCACGGAGGGGCCTGGAACATATCCCCAGCGGATATGGGGTCCACCTGTAATAAAATAAATTAAAACAAGCATGTGCATGTTGGGGTGTCAATCATGCAGCAAGGTGAAGTGAGCTGCTTCAGGTGGTGGGTTTGAGTGAACCACACAGTCTGGGGCATCTGTCCTGCCCTCCCATTTGGCTGCTCACCCACTTGCTTATGCCACTGCTTGTAGAAGGAGAGGAGGGGTTGCAGCCACTTGCCTGCTTGTCGACAGGAGCTGCCTGCGGCCTTTAGGCTGGGCACAGCAGTACTCTTGCCTGTACCCACCTCCTGGTCTGGAAGAACAAAACCGCTCTGGCAGGAGCAGCAGCAATGTGCTGGGTAGCTGCGGTGCCCCTCACTTGCTGGGTAGCTGCGGTGCCCCTCACTTGCTGTTCTGACAAATGCAACTCATGAGGAGAGCAGGGGGAGGGGCTACAGAGTACAGTGGCCGGACGTGCCAATGCCCTCTTGGACATGCTATAGGTATGGACATTGGCCATACTTCCATCACACCCAAACAAGGCTTAAGCAGTGTTTCCCAAACTTTTTCGACCTGTGGCTCCTTTGACCATTGGCGACCATTGGCTGCGGCTCCCCATGACATGATGTTGATATACCTACCAATTGGCATTGCACTGTTTTCCGAGAGGATTCCATGGCACTCCGCAGCTCCCCTGGCTGGTTTCCATGGCTCCCCTGGGAGCCGCGCTTCCCAGTTTGGGAACCACTGGCTTATGGTATCTGGTAAAGTGCAACCGTTAACACGTGTTAGGAAGTCTGACTGCATTCTTCAGGCTGATTCACACATGCTTGTACACATCACATGTTAAGTCACACTTGACTTGCAGCTGAAAGTGAGAGCTGCCCCTCTTGAAAAGCCTTGTGCGTAAGGTGATGTGAGATGGTACATAGGTCCCATCTCTGGTGTTTGATTTGTGACGACTAGTTCACACATGAAAGCCACTGCCTGAAGCTGCAGTCACCAAGTGATGAACAAATACATGTGAACCCACTATAAGTTTTTGTTACTACTTCATAGAGAAATTGACTGGTGGTGGTTGTTTTTTTGGAGGTTTTTTTTGTCATGTGCACTAAATGTAAAGAGCTCATGCAGCAAATGAACTTTGGTTATAGCTGACTTGGCATTACATTTCTGTTCACTCATTCTTCCTTCCTTACTGTTTTAACTTTTAAAAAGTAAGTTCTTCATACACATTGGGTTCATTATCACCCAGAGATTGTTCACAAAATCTTAGTGAGTTTATAAGGCTGCAATCCTAAACACACTTACTCGAAAGTACTCTCATTGAACTTAGAGGTACTTAAAAAAAAGGTATCCCTGACAATTAAGTCCAGTCGTGTCCGACTCTAGGGTGTGGTGCTCATCCCCATTTCAAAGCCGAAGAGCCAGCGTTGTCCGAAGACGCCTCCGTGGTCATGTGGCCGGCATGACTCTCCTTGCCGCAGCGCGTAGCATGCAGCTGGAACACGGAGCGCTGTTTACCTTCCTGCAAGCGGTACCTATTTATCTACTCGCATTGACATGCTTTGGAACTACTAGGTTGGCAGGAGCTAGCCACGCAACAAGCGCTCACCCCATCGCGGGAATCGAACTGCCGACCTTTCGATCAACAGCTTATGGTTCAGCGGTTTAACCCGCTGCGCCACCTGCTGGCTTAGAGGTACTTACTTCTTAGTAAATGTGCTTAGATTGCCCTGTGTAAGACTGAGCTTCTGCAGAATCTGTGGTGTTTGCTGTAGTGGTGTAGACTGGGACTGTGGGGACCGAGTTCAGATCCTCACTCTGATATGAAGATCAATAGGTCTCTCTCTCTCTCTCTCTCTCTCTCTCTCTCTCAGTCTTGTTGGACAGATACTTGGGAGAGAGAGAGTCATGGATGCTACCCTAAACTTCTTCAAGGAAGGTTGGACTATAAATGAAATCAATAAACTCACCCAGTAACCCAATTTCAGCCACCCTTCCTCCCTGTCAGCCCTCTGCAATAGAGGATAATTGATCCTGGTGATCTACCTTACAGGGTTGTTGTAAGGATTGCTGAGATCATGCATGTGAGGCACTATGAGCACTCAATTCTGGATGAAGAATTCATTTCAACCTTGCTTGTTAACCAACCCACAACAAGGAGGTATTATTCCTAATTGTGGGTGATAATATCTATTGTGGGGAGGGGGGTGGAGAGAAAAGGAAACACCTCTTTAAGAAGTTCAAACTAGGGAATGGGGCTGGTGGTGGTGGAGGAGGTGCCAGCAATTTTATTCCAGGTTACCACTGCTCATAATAACGGAGACGCATCATATGTACAAGTACAACTAGTTAGAAGACTGTCGTCACCTCTCCGCCTCGCTGCCGTTCTGCCTTTTATATGAATGATCGCAGTCAGCAGAGGAGAAGGAGCGGAGGGCTTCAGACTTCAAAAGAAGAGCCCGTGTGTTTCTGTCACGAGGAGTGCGTGGGGGGGGGGGTCTTCCACAAAGCCCTCCTCCCGGTCCCCTCCCACCACATTCACTTGCAAATCGCTCGCTGGATGCCTGCAAGAACCGCTTTCTTTGCCCCAGCCCTTCTTCACCTCCCCAGAATGAGCAGCAGCAGCTCCAGAGGCGCAGCAGTGGCGAGCCGCCGAGCGCGCGTGTGAAAGCGAGAGGCAGGCAGGCCAGCAGAGATTGGTGCCGCCGTCCCTTCCCCGCTCCCGGTTTCCGCACTTGACTAGCAGCAGCGCTGAATGGAAGCAGTCCAGCGTTTCCCGAGCCCTTCCGGCTTCGCTTCTCCCTAAGCCGGAGTTTGAAAGTGATGCTGGGCGAGAGAGAGACGGAGCCTCAGTTCCCTGCAAGTCGCTTCAGCAGCAGTGCAGGAGGAGGAGGAGGAGGAGGAGGAAGGCAGACGGAGAAGCGGCACCGTTGCTACCAACGCTGGCCCCAGCTTCTTCCTGACTCTGGCAGGCTGAGCCGTTGGACGCGTCCTTTTCCTGCTCTGCTCACCGGTAAGGAAACGAGGCTTTTAGCGCTCTTAGCTAAGGCAGGCTGGAGACGGGAACGCGCAAGGCAAACAGCTGCGCCCCACGATTTTGTCTTGCTCTGGTGGTGTCTTCTTTACTCCCCCTCCCCCGCCGACCCCTTCTTCTTGTTTGGTCTGCTGTAAATGCTAATGAAACCCTGTTATTTGCAAAAGTTGGCAGGTCCGTTACTAGCGGAGGCTGGGGGCGGGGGGGGGACACTGTAGTAGCGTGGCGGTCCTTGCACAGCTATGCGCTGTTGGGGATGGGTTTTGGCGCATGGATGGGATGCCAACTGCACGATAGTAGCAATTGGTGCGCTTGTTACGGGAGGGTGGGGGCGTTTTGCTGTCACTTTAAGGACAGTGAATAGAGAGATGCCGTTTTCTTGGATTGGATACCGATGCCGCAAGCAAAGCGTTAGCACCCCGATGCACCTCACTACGTGTCCCCCCTTCTTATTATTGGAAAGCGTCTTAGAAACTAGATGAAGAAGATTTTAAACCGCCGTTCCTCCCCCGCCCAGCCTTTCTCTTTCGCTTTGATATTGATCTCATTAGGCAAAGGGAAAGTTAATGGGGGGAAATACTGATCTAGAGAAGGTGCGCAGTTGAAATTAGGTCTTTGGTGGAGGAAAAAAAAAGTGAGGCGAGCCGAACGAGTTACAAAGCAAGAGTCGGGGGAGATGCCTCCCAAGCTGGTCAAATGTGGAATCTTTTGCACGTCCAAGAAAGAAGGGGTGGGTGTGTAAGGCTCTAGAAGTTAAAGGGGTAGGAAAAACCGGACTCTGTCAAAACTAGATGTATCGAAGCAGTTTGCATGCCATGTGTGTACACACACACACACACACACACACACACACACACACACACACATTCACGTGTGGCATTTTTATGCCAAGCCTGGAGATATGCAAATGCCACAGAGGTCAGCACTTGTGCAACGGGAGATTGGCTGTGCTGCAATAAAATCCATATTTTATGAAGAGTTAAATGCAGCACTTTGTAAGTGCAAATGGATGTTCACCTGAGCTAACTCCTGATGACATTCAAGGATCGAGAAGTTTAATGGCTAGCATTAAACTCAGCTCAGCGGCACATCTGCCACCTTTAGCCAGAAAGGAAAGAGGAGAGGCTCCTTTATGACAAGGATGATTGAAAGTTTTGTTATGGCAAGGTATGGAACGGAGGCAGATTCTTCAGCCAGGTCTCTTCCAAGAGTGTAAGGTCATTCACTGGTGCGACAGAAAAAGTCTTTCAACCAGGCTGATGCAATGCCCCCGAGAACAGCAGACACTTCGCCCTGTGTGTGCCATTCATTCTGTATTAAGTTAGTCTCTCCTCTCCAGAGATGAAGTGTGCGCAGGCCAGGGCACCCCATTGGAGACATGCATTCAGTGCCCGTTCACTGCTTTGAAACTTGTGTGGAAAAACAGCAGACGAGCCTGGTTTCATGCACAGGATATGTGCGCCAGAGAGATGCCTGATGTTGATGTAAGGCTGCAGTTGGGAAGAACCCCGCAGCTAGGTGTACATGCTGTGGAAGGCAGGGACTTGTAATTGGTTCTTCCTCTATATATATAATATCTCACACACAACACACACACACACACACACACACACACATACACATACTGTATATCACACACACACACACACACACACACACACACACACACTTCTCCGGACAAGACAAAGACTTATTTCATGGGATGAAATGTTAACAGCATGCTGAGTTGAGGTCAGAAACTGTTTGCATGGAACTTTCAGGGTGTTCTATATACATTTGATGAGCATTGCATGCATTCTGAAAAGCTGCTGGTAATGGAACTACCCTGCTTTATACTTTCCCATCCCTCTTGATAAAAAGGAATGGTTGAGGCAAGAACTTCCCTGTGGCAAGGAGTGCGGGGAATGTGCAGATGAGTCTGGTGGGATGAGATCAAGCAGATTCCTTCCCCTCTGATATAAACATTGATTTCCATCAGGCTGTCACAGTGCAGGATCTGAAGCGGATCTGATTAAACAAGCTCCTTTAAGCGGCTCGGACATGAGAGAGTGCTAATAAATAACCGCAGGACTGACCCTCTGCTCTCCGATATTATCAGACAACGTGCAGCACTTGTCTGATTCCTGGCTTGAAATTACACCAGGAATTGCCTGGTCCAAATTTCCAGCGATTTGCAACCAAAAACAACGGTTTCCTTTGAAATAACAGTCAGAGACAGAAAAATGTCTTAAAGGCAAGTGGAAGTGATTCAGTCTTACGGCAGTGGCTTCCTGCAGTTATCCTCTGCAGCCATTTGAGGCTTTTGAAAGCTGGTGTCCCCTCTGGGGACTTGCTAGTTCCTTCTTAAAGTAGTTTTCACACCAGTTTCCTGCGTATCTCAGGGCTAGCCATCAACGATTGCATCTATAGCCTACTATTTAAACAAAATAGGATAAAAATACATTGGCTTGTTAGAAATATGCATCTCAACATTCCTCTCCTTGCTCCTACATCAGATTCCCTGGGCAGGCAGTCACTTGCAGCTAAAGAGAAATTTCCTTTTACCCTCTGAAAAGGAGGGTTAGCATTTTGCAGCCTTGGGCTTTACAAAATGCATATATTCGAGAACATATATTGAGGGAAATGTGTGTTCTTTTTGGTGTTTTCTCTTTCTGCTGACCTTTAGTCAACTACTTTTAAACACTTGATGGAACTTTTAGATGGACAAGTTCTGTTATCTAGGAGGTCCACTTTCCTAACTTCAAAGTGAGACTGTGATGGGTGTTCCCTTCTCCTAACACATTAATTTTCTCTCTTCGTATTTTTCTCTCTTTTCCATCCTTTTTAGTGGAGCCTTCAGTAAAAATTTTTTTGACTTAGTTGATCTGGGATTTGAACAGATCTCAGTTGGATCATGAAGTCTTATTCTCCGTCCAGCATGATAAATGGTGTGCTTTTATGAGTGGAGGACCTGCACAGTTGTTAAATTAAAGACTGTGATCCATCTTTTACATGAATTGCTCTCTCTCTCTCTCTCTCTCTCTCTCTCTCTCTCTCTCTCTCTCTCTCTCTCTCTCTCTCTCTCTCTCTCTCTCTCTCTCTGAACCTTGTTTGCTGTTTTTGATATTCTGGTATTGGTTTCATTTTGAAATGCTGCCTCTCCGTGTTAAAAGTGCATTATAAGGATGCTGTTTCTTGATCTCAGGTGAAATTGTAAGCAAGAAACCAAACTGAGAAGGTAGCTAGTACTCCGATTCTAAGCACATTGCCTATGACATCATGTTGACATCACCGCAAATCAGCCTAGCATCATGATTTGTGACATTGCAGTGATGGAGCTGTTGATGTGCTACATTACAAGGACTCACCTGCCACCTATCCAGAAAAGGTCTCAGTCAGGTCAGTGGTGGTACAGAGCAATGGTCTCAGGCCCAGCTATGGACTTTCTTCAGATATTGTGTGAAGATGACTGCAAGTCCTGCCTTGAAGGGGACCAATAAAATTATGTGTAGTACACCAAGAGTCACTGGGTCCAGAATGAGTAAATCCAGAGTGCAGGCATACATTTGGGAATGTATTATGCAAGTGAAGTTCATTTCTTTCTGAATCTTTATTGGATTTCTTCCTCGACCTGGGAAATTGTACAAACAGCAAAAGGAGATACACTTTGTATGTTGTCCTGTAGTTACGATTAGTTTCAAGAGGATTCTCTCCCCATGCCTTTCTTAAATAACTTTCCTAAAATGTTGAGAAACTCTAGAAGGTTGCTGTGGCTTTCTTGGTGCGTCTCGAAAGGATTTCAGTTGGAATCATTGCTTAGCCAGACCGCTCTGGTCCTGGAGGATAATTCTAGATAAGCTTTTAATTGCTTTTGCCGTACTCGCCATGATTTTTTCTGTTTAAGTGATGTTATTTATTTATTTATTTATTTATTTATTTGGGGGGGGGTGTCTTTCAATGTCACCCATTCAGTTGTGGTAGCAAATCAATCTGTAGTGCTGTGCGGAAGTTGACGCCCGTTAAACACTGGCTCTCCACTTTGAAAGGTGGTCAAGTTGGGGATGGATGGGGTGGGGGGGCGGGGGGCACATTTTGTAAGCATGTTTCCCTGCATTATTGGTTTCTCCCTTGGCATTCCAAGCTGAAGAATCTAATTGAATGTGAGGTCTGGCCAGGGAGGACAGAGGGGGAGAAGTGACTCAGCCTGGAATGTATGAGTCTTTCAAGAACACAGGGTTGTGTTGTTGTTTTTTTACTAGGCTGCTGTCTACCTCATTTGCTTAACAAAAAGGTACAAGAACAGATTATCAGTCCCTTCTTACCACTGCCCCTTGAATAAATGAATAAGACATGCAAAGTCTCCAAATCATGATTTGAATAAGGAAGATGGTGGAAAAAATTGTCTATCTGTAGTATTCTTTCAAAAACGATAATAATATTGTGTTGTATCTGTAAATAAACTTTAAAATAGCTATATAGTAGTTCATCAAGGGATTGTCTTGGTTTTTTTTTCCCCTCTGTAATTGTAAATCAGTGAACTGATGCTTGGGCTGTTCATTCGGACCTGGACATTATTGTTAGTTACTTGCTGGCGACTCAGATTTCCTATGTAACCTTGGGCGAGTTATTTAGCACCATTTCTTTCTAAAGCACCAATAAGTTCTGTCCCCCGTCCTCCACACATATGTTTTTTGCACAGGGTTTATAAATAGTACTGTACTGGCGGTATCTTCTTTGTTCTTGTAGGACAGGAGATTTCATAAGGCCTAACAATCCTTCACAATTGTTCACTAACAGTGTTAACTATTGTGAACATTAGACCTTTAAAAGGTTAAAAGGAGGCAATATCCAGTCAAAGAGGCATATTTAAGTTCCATTGATTTCAGTGCAAAAAAAAATAATCAGTGGAAATTAACAGTGTTTACTGTTACCCCATTTAACTAGTCCTCATACTTGTGGCAAAAAGCCATTCACTTGCGTCCGCAAGAATCTTTAAAGACTCACAAGCCAGGGTCCTGTTTTGATTTTTTTTTTAAAGGATGTGGAATCAGAAGTCCTCTGCATACACATCCACAGTTTTGGATGGTACAGCACTGAGGTCATGCTGAAGACTGATAAACCACCACATTCGGCGCATGAATTCCGTCGTCTTCTCTGGCACACTCCTGAGGCACCTATTCCTCAGGCACAGTGTTTCACTGCCGACAATGGCAACATTCACTTAGCCTTATGTGGAATGAAACCTATGAATGAAAACTGCCAGATGTTCTTTGTTTTAACGACCTTGTCTCATTCAGCAGCATCACCGCTTCTTAGATGTAACCAGTGTTCCTGAATTCAGAACACTGTGGCTCCTTTGCTCTCTTTAGATATGGTTGCCAACTTTTAACTTGACAAATTAAAAACATCCTGCCCCTTAGCTGCATCAGTGGGGGAAAATGAGTGGGACACCCAAAGGCCCTTATTGCAACTCAGTTGGGTTATTTTAGCTGTTATACTGTGTATGAGATTGGGCACCACTGCCTTAACAATCACTGCAACCCCTTATTCTCCTACACAACAGTTTCAACTATAAGTCAGAAATTATTTCACTATGTAGCAATTTTGGTTCTCAGAAGTGGGGAATGTCACAATGCATTTCATTTCTACAAGATAATTTGTCTTTATTAGGCGTGGGTGTTTGAAGGGGAGGACGAGGGCTTTGCCTGATTAAAGAAATCTTGGTTGATTAATTGTATGAGTTTTCACCAATTAATGAATTAAATCTGCACAATGTTGTATATTATTAAAGTCAGCCTTTTGTTAGAAAGTATATTTCCTGCATTTTTAAATGTTGTCCTCATGTGTACTATCTGAGAAGAAGAGGCAAGCCCTCCTGTATGAGACGGTGCTGGCCTTCTGTGACTGTAATGTTTGTTATAAAAGTGATACCTTGTTTAATAATGGCTCACTAATCTGTGGTAGCTTTTAAGTAAAAGAAAAGGTTTATAATCAAGTAATCAAACTAATTGACTAAAGCTGCAATCTTATACGCACTTTCCCAGGAGTTAGCTCCATTGAACACAATAGGACTTAGGGCCCAATCCTATCCAACTTTCCAGTGCCAATGCAGCCATGCCAACGTGGCATGTGCTGCATACTGCTGTGTGTGTGTGTGGGGGGGGAGTCATGGAGGCCTCCTCAAGATAAAGGAATGTTTGTTCCCATACCTGGTGCATTTAGGCTGCATTGTGGCTGCATCAGCGCTGGGAAGTTGGATAGGGTTAGGCCCTTAGTTCTGAATAGTCATGCATAGGATGTGGCAGCCTCTTTCTTTTAATATGGAAAGCAAAGCATGTTTGTTGTTGATCCTTGATGCTCCCAGAATCTGCCCTTCCCCAAACACACAGAATACATTTTTGAATGTAGAGGTAGTGCTAAAACGAATTGGTTCAGACACATAGTACCACTTCCATAAAAGTACAGTCAAACTTGGTTCATAGTCAGTGGCGTTCCTAGAGGGGGGGGGTACTGTAAGTTGTGTAAGGTCTACTCAGCATTACACGGTGGCCCCTCCCACTCGCCGTTGGAGCCATTCCGAGCAGTGAAGGCAACGCTCATCCCCGTGCGTTGCCTTTGCTGCTCGGAATGGCTCCAACAGCGAGTGGGCGGGGCCACCGTGTAACGCTAAGTAGACCTGTGCACAACTTATAGTACCGCCCCCTCTAGGAATGCCACTGTTCATAGTAAGTGTCCTCCTCTGCCCCTCAGATAGGAATGTAATGAAAGTACGAAGCAGTAGCAACCCTAGATAGAGAGCAATATAGCTAGTGTGTTCTATGTTCTTGGAGATTTTCATATAGCAGTACTACGGTAACCTGATGACCCTTCCAATTCTCACTCAGGGAAGTTGGAACATGCTATCTAATCCTTATTTGAATGAACATGCATCAGACGTGCAGGAGTATCACTTAAAGGTAGATGTAGCCCGTCATATTCACTTTGCTAGTTGCTAGAGTTGCGTTTTTGTCCATTATTTTGCTGCCTTGACCAACCCAATCCTTCTGTCCCAGTATTAAAACAGGCTGGTAGTTCTATTCAGATAGCATTCCTTTTTCACGGCATATAGATTAATGTCTCTGGTACAGTATTCTCAACATGGGTTGAATGCATTTGACTGGAGGATTCCTACAGCCCCCGGGATCATCCTACACTACGATTTTTCTTCTGCTCAAGAAAGCTTTCCTTGGCAATCATTTCTTCTGCCTGAAGAAGAATTTTTTTCCCTTCTCTTTCTGGAACTCTTCAGGAACCCAGGAGGATGAAGGAAGATGAGTCACACATTTTAAGACCTTTTTCGGCTTTTCTACACCTCACACATTGCCTTATTTTAATCTATTTCCATTCCATCCTTTGTTACTACTTTGCTACCCTCTGCCCTCTTTGAAGCATGGCATACTTTATGGATCGTTGCTAAATGGCAATATGTAGCCATGTTAAATGAGGTGTGGTGTCTGGGTCTCCATGAGTTTTTAGTGGATCGTTACAATAGCTACTCTGCTGCTCCCGCAAAATTGGCTAGCTGGAGACAGGTTTTTTCCACAGAATTGAGGCTCAGTATGATAGAGACATCATCACTTTGGAAATATGAGGTTCAGAACATAAACTTTAGCAATCTAGAAATCCCTGAGCCATTAGGAGCTGAGCCAAGCCAATCCCTGTCTGGGTTTCATCTCAGCTTGTAATGGCTCAACACCACCCTTCCACCATCACCACTCTTTGTTTCCAGTTCCCCTCCCATCACAACTATGGTGAAGGCTTTGAAGGGAGGAGAAAACCCACAGCAAAGAGAACAGATGGAAGCCCAAGTTCCCATGATTCCTTTATGCAATGAAGACTTCTGATCATGCTTGGAACCTAGAATGCTGATAGGAACTCTTGGAACTGTAGTTTGTTTTGTTTTTTAAAATTATTCTAACAATTCTCCTCGCATCCTTATTTTAAGAGGATTCTACAGGAGGAGTAAAAAAAAATCCTACAGTTCCTGGAGATCCCATCAGCCCTGGAGGTGCTACACATTGTGTAGCACCTCCAGGGCTGATGGGATCTCCACATTGCTCAGAAGCCTTCACTGTAGACATGAAACCGTGGGAACTTAGAATGAATGGCCTTCAGTCTTCTCTGGTTGGCCTTCTTCTACTGCTGGTTTCACTGCTCTCTCCTTTCCCTCACTTTCCCAAACTAGAAACCCAAGTTGCAAGAAGAAGGAGACCTTGTAGTAGCAAATAGCAAAACCCTGCTGAGTTTTTCTGACAGTGCAATCTTATCCAGTAGTGTTGCTCCAGGGGGGAGGGGGGGAGCTCTAAGTTCCGCCACGCTCCGACACTCCTTTACTCAGTGGCATGAGGTGACCCCTCCCCCTCACCTTCGGAGCCATTCAAGGGGGAGGGGCCGCCTCGTGCCACTGAATAAAGGAGGGTCGGAGTACAGTGAAACTTAGAGCTTCGCCCCACCTAGAGCAATGCCACTGATCCTATCCAACTTACACCACCAGTGTAACCAGTAGAGGAGGGCAGGGCAGGAGGCTTTGGAGGGGAGATTTAAATACTCTTTGAATCCCCCTTTGGAGGGCATTTGAATCCTCTTTCCATTCTGGGGCCTCCTGTTCTCGCTGCACCACTGGTTACACCAGTGGTGTAAGTTGGATAGGATTGCACTGTGAATGTGAGAACTCTTGCTAAAGTTCTCCAAAAGTTCTCCAAGAACTCTCAGAAAGGCTGAACCAACCATGAATTGAGATGAGGGAGTTTCACCCATCATTAGTAATGTTTCAAACTTGCCAAGCCTGTTTGACCAGAGACAATGGTAGGTCAAAAGAAATGTATGTGTATACTATAGGAAACCAGCAAACACTTTTAAAAATGGTTGTGTGTCTCCAGCTGTTGACAACTTAAGTGAGATGCCATCACTGTGAAATGTCCAGAGTTGTCATCCTTATTGGCTGTTGCCTGCACACAGCCCTCCAGTCCCCCAAACTCTCATGGTATATACATCTTCCATCTGTTCAGGCTGAGAATCATGCCAGCCTTGCCATGTTTCAAAACAATCCATTTAATAACGCCTTTGCCTTGGCAATGTGGGCAGGCATTTTATGGATTAATTAGACTGCCTTGCCAGAATATATATATGTATTATGCAGAAATATTTAATTATACCCAGAATGTGACTATTAGATTTCATTTGCAGTATAAAATATGCACAGTATCTCTTCCAAGCTTTCCTTTACGGTACGTGCACACATGCGCCCACACAGACGTACCAATACAAACTTTGTGAAGAGGACCATTTATGAATGAACAACCACTGCCCCTGTTTGGATACCTTATTTTTTTTCCCCCCGCAAAATGGATTGTTTTATCTCCTTGCAATGTTTACAGTTGCCGGTGAGAAAATAGGTAGTGAATCTGTCCAGAATTTCCAATTGTTTTGACTAACTATGGAGCTAAATCGGGAGTAGCTGCAAGAAAGATCAACTCAGTGGAGACTGAAAATTAGTAGAGGAATTAAAATGCTAGATGCATTTGTACAGACACAACCAAGTATATGTGTTGTCATTTTTTTTCTATGAGTGAGAGACCTAGAGAGCTCATCTAACATCTTAACTACTGCTGTGTTTCAGTTGTCAGTTAATTTGACACCGCAAGCAGTGTCTAATCAACACAATCATTAACAGGTGGCTCACTGTTGTCCTACAAAGTGTTAGACTATGGTGAATTGGGAAGGGGGATTCCAGGATACGGCTCTTTCCTTGCACTTTGCATCCCAAACACCAGACTGGCATAGATTGGTTTACCAGATCTCCAACCGGGACAGAGTGCTAGACCTTTAGGAGAAGGAATGTGGGCACGTGTAACTTATTAAACCTTAGAGCACAATCCTAGGCATGTCTACTCAGAAGCAAGCCCCATTGTGTTCAGTGGGGCTTGCTTCTGAGTAGACATGCCTAGGATTGTGCCCTAATGTTTAAGAAGCTACAGCTGCCCACATTCTTTCTCCTAAAGGTCTCCCACTCTGTCCCAGTTGGAGATCTGGTAAGCCTAGGCATTGAAATCTGATCAGCATAAAAGCAGCTGTTAGTTAAGAGTTGCACAAGTTGTGCTCTGATCAACATGATGTGAGTTGGGATTCAGCATGGCAGGGCAGCAAGACTCTTATTTCCTTCTTCAAGAAAAAAAAAAGACACCCCCCCCAAAAAAAAAAAATCTTTCCATCACTTCTCAGGCCCAAACTAAATTATTTGATTGGAATTCCCAACACCTTTTTTTTCTTTTTGTCAAAAAACAGCTGCAGGCATAAGGAGTGATCTGATTCGGATTAGGGCCATGGGGGTGGAGGAAACCAATTTTTCCCTGCACTATAACCCTGATCCAATCCCCTCTACCAAAACTGCTATCCGCCATGTTAGGGAGTGGTGGTGGCGGAATTTAAAGGCACAAAAATGTTGTCGACAAGTTTCTTCCTTTATGGCTAATAGATGCACTTGTGTGTGAGAATTAATTTAGGGAAATGGCATGGGGGCAAAAGGGTTAAACTTTCCTCCAATGATTTGATCCAGCAACTTTTTGAAAAAGCTGTTTAGAGTTCCAGTAACACAGGCCTGCACATTTGACGGTAAAAAAAAATGTTTTTGAGGAAACTGTTTGACTCGCATTATAATGTGGTGATGCTGAACCCCCAAAACTAGACATGATAGGGCAAGACCGATGCCATTTTTGGATTCAGCACCCCAAATATACCTAGGAATAGGCCTTTCTCAACCTTTGGGAGCCCATGTACCCCCTACGTGGGCTACCAAAGTCCTCGTACCCCCAAACCCCCAGAAATGCACCCCAAAAGACGTTAAACATCTCCCATTTTTCCCGGGCTACAGCGCATGCGGGCGGCTTCTCCCGGTCGCTTCGCAGCCCAGAGGGTGAAGCTACAGCCCAGCCAAATCGGCTGCGCTATAGCTTCACCCTCTGGGTTGCGAAGCGACCTGGAGAAGCCGCCCGCATGTGCCATAGCCCGGGAAAAACAGTGAAATTCCTAAAGGCACTTAGCTTGTTTCGGCGTCTATCCATGAGGGTGAGCAGGAACTGAAAGTGCCTCTCTAGGACGCATGTGCACCTATCGAGACTCACCAGCCAAATTGGCTGGGTTGTAGCTTCACCCTCTGGGCTGCAGAGCAACCAGGAGAAGCTGCCCGGACGCGTTGCAGCCTGGGAAAAACAGAGAAATCCCCCCCCCCGGTAGCTTCTCTTACCTTGTCTCTCGGCCGACTCCATCTTGAATCTCGTGAGATTTTCGTGAAATTCAAGATGGAGTTGGCCGGGGGACAAGATAATAGAACC
Organism: Plestiodon gilberti rubricaudatus; assembly: GCA_026170595.1. Taxonomy (NCBI): domain Eukaryota; kingdom Metazoa; phylum Chordata; class Lepidosauria; order Squamata; family Scincidae; genus Plestiodon; species Plestiodon gilberti. The sequence goes on along the minus strand of JANXHW010000004.1, from coordinate 81,216,026 downwards.
TACCGGGGGGAATTTCGCTGTTTTCTGCTCCCGCTTATCAGCTGCTGATCACAGCAGCTGATAACGGGGACCATTTCGCGTACCCCCATCCTGTGGCCCGCGTACCCCTGGGGGTACGCGTACCACATGTTGAGAACCTCTGGTCTAATCTTTAAGACACCAAAATGTGAGCAGACCTGTGGACTGTCATACCATGTATAGTTTGGCCCTCAAATATGTTTTGGAAGGGTTGATGAAGGCAATTTGTAGCTCTAACCTAAGCATTTGGACTTGGAAGTAAGTTCCACTGAGATCAGGCTGCCATAAGTTTTACGTTCTGTCTCTATCAGTAGTTGTCATCTCTGTGATCTCTGATCCTTGCTGAAAATCACAATAATATAACCCAGTTAGAAATGTTCGTTTGACGTGGGCCCCCGGTATGTGAAAAAAATAAACTTTTTTTCCATGGCAGCAGGACCCCGAATGTGCTGTCGCCGCACATCGCCACGCCCCTTAAAGTGTAGCGAATGCTTCCATTTTTCATGATGGGTCACAACCCACCACTTTGAGAAGCATTGCTCTAGAGCACAGGTTCTCAACCCCTTCCCAGCTGAATACCACCTCCAGCACCACTCTCCTGCTGTGTACCACCAGAAGTGACTGGTGATGACATTATTGCCAGCTACTTCTGGGTTTTCAGGTTTTTGGAGGCCAGAACATGCAGGTAGGATGCTCTGGGTGGGTGGGAGGGCCCTTCTCAGCGTTCCCAAGAGGCTCAGTCAATAGCAGGAGCCTCTCAGGAGTGAAAACGCGCCACTGAAAGTGCCGCAGCGGAGCGGGGTTCCGGTGGTCCGAGTACCACCAGCAGTTGGCCAAAGTTCCACTGGTGGTACTAGTACCACTAGTTGAGAACCCCTGCTCTAGAGCAAACGTATATTAAGTGCATACACAGAAATGCAAAATGTGGTGTCGTGCTTCAAAAGCCTGTACAGGAAAGGCTATCGCAGAATATGACCAGCCAGTGCAGAAGACCCTTCAAGCAATGTGTCTGCACAGTAGGAGAATGCGGGCTCAGTCAATGATCCTTGGTGGGAGAGTAGAAATAACACTATGCTACCAAGTACAGGTGGACCCCCATATCCACTGATTCACTATCCACAGTTTCAGTTATCCACGGATTGTGGGGACCCCTCCAGGCTTTTACTTTTTTCCCAGTAAGCTTTGTTTCTTCCTTAAAGGAACAGGAGAAGCAGCCTCTGGCTGCTTATTACAGGCAAGTAGAACGTGACTAAGTACTAGAGAGGCTCTGCAAGGTTAACAGAAACAGAGCCTCTCTAGGACTTAGTCTCATTCTACTTGCCTGCAATGGAGGCTGCTTCTCTGTTTGAAAGCTTGCTGAAAGTAAAATAAGAGCTGGGGGGGGGGGCAACAGTCGCGTCACAAGGACGCGCGTCTCCGGGGAGCGGGGAGCGCGCATCACCTTTAATGACGCGGCCCCGCCCCCGCGCGTGACGTCACGCGCAGGCCCAGAGCACCCCCCGTGCCGTTTTTGGCTCATTTTGGAGCCAAATAGATGCTAGGGCGGGCGGGCGGGCCGGCCCAGCTCCAGCGACAAACTGTAAGTGCGGGGGGGTCGCACGTCACCCTTGTGCGCGCGACACCCCCCGGCGGCCCGCCCCGCGCGCTTCCCCCTGTCGCCGCCCCTGGGGGGCAAGTATGCCTGCCTGCAGGGGAGGCAGGGTGGGTGGGCCCTCAGGAAACCGTGGAGGGGGTGTTCGCTCTTATCCACAGTTTTAAGTATCCACAGAGGGGCCTGGAACATATCCCCAGCAGATATGGGGGCCCACCTGTATATAAATGGGCCTCAGTTTGCTTTATGAAGTGTTGGATGGTATGGCGGCACAAGGGACAAATGTGTATTAAATGGCAACTGGGTTTATCCTTTTTCATACGAGACCAGACTTCTTTTAGTCCTTTTCTATTCGATAAGATAAGATCTTTTCAGATTTTAAGAGATAAAATTCTGTTTGATACGATCATTTTTTCCCCCATAAATGTGACAGAGAGAGCTCACTCACTCTGTGCCTGATGATGGCAGAATTGCAAACCTCCGCTTCCTTCCAAATTATTCTTTTAGCTACTAGAATTAGTAGCTAAATCTAAATCTGGAATGACTAGCTAAATTACTGTTTGATGTTAATTGGTAGATTCAGCTCATCCAGCACCTGTAATATGCACAAATCAGAGCAGGAAAGATTTTGACACTCAGGGTTTATTGCTCAATTGAAACACACACTCATAGGCTTGTTGAGGGAGGGGAAGGTGATTTTTTTTACCTTGTTTGTCAGTTCTAATACCAGCCGAGCTCCTGAAGATCTTAGCTTTTCGCAATTAACTCATATTGTAATGAATACCACAGCTCAGCTCGCTTGCAAAGCTTATTCGCTTATGCTTGGTGCCAGCAATGTTGCATACAAAGTTCCAGTGAAGAAATAACACTTTGTAGAACAGAACTCCTGCTTTACAAATGAAAAAAAACTGCAGTTAACGGTTAACAAGCAGTTAATGGTTAGCAGGCAACAGGGGCCCCGATTGACCTGACTGTCAATATTTCTGTCTTAGATGGGCCAGTGATGCAGCAGTAATAGCAGTGTTAAATTCAAACATGAGAAAGTCTGCATAACTAAGAGGGAACAGTTTCCTATTTACTGATGTTGACCAGTAAAAGAAAGAGAGGAAGCAATGGATTCAGTAAATGGCAATTGGATACTGAGAAGTACTTGCTGATTCAAAGTACAGGTATACCCTTTTTATTCATGGGTTCTCTGGACCCACGGATTTGTTGCACCGCGGGTTCTGGACCTGTGAATATCTGCTCTAAAAAGCTTCAAGAAGCCTTGTGGAGGCTTGAAAACACAGCAGTTTGGCTTTTAAAAGGTAAAACAGCGCTTTGGGTGCTTTTTTCTTTTTAAAATACTTTTTAATGAAGATCCGCGGATCTTCGCTATCTGTGGGGGGGGGGGGAACGAATCCCCTGCAGATAGTGAGGTCCGACTGTACAGTAGAGCTGAATGCAGGGAAAAACATGTTTGTGGAATGTTCTTTCTTGGAGGCTTCCAAAGAGAAGGTGTATTAAGGATGGTTTAAGTCCAGCAGTACAGTATTGCATAACTAAGGTGGTGCAATCGGGAGCGCTTGCCTCAGGCACAACTAAGACAGGAGTGCAAAATGGGCTGCAAAGTGTACGATATCTTTACACTATTCCATTATTGTTACATTTTATAGAATGTTCTTTTCAGCTTGGAATATTTCATTCATTTATTCATTTATTCATTCATGTCTAAACCACCTTTAACTAAATAGTCCCAAGGCAGCTTTAGGCATACTTTCAAAGTGATTGATGAAAAGTAGGATAGCAGCTTGCTGGGAGGCTTCACAAGGGCAGAACTCCAAGAAAGGGTGGCACATTTAGCTGTTACTATATACTGCTGGTGAGGAAAGAGAGTGCTCGAAATTTGGCTGTGGGCAGTGATTGCTTCTTGGGGCATGAGCTGCTAGCTCCTTTGCCACACTTTCTGAGTTACTATAGTGCAGCAAACTGCAGGAACAGTCTATCTCAGCTGTGAAGGCATGAACTTTCAGCATCTTTTAAGTACCCTTAAAGTGACACAGTCATTTGAATTCACCCCCAATTTACCAATTGTTCTCCACAGGTCAACCTGGGATTGTCTATATCAGGGGTGGCCAACCTTCCAACATGAATGCTCCTGGCCCTTTAATGGTTGTCTAGGTGAGGGCATTTCAGCAGGTGCAGCTGCTTTAGCAGCACCATCAGCAATTGCAACTGCTAAGTTTCTGTCTTCTACACAACTCTTAAGAATACAGAGGCCCTAATGGTGGAAGGTTGGCCACCCCTGTGTTAGAGATTTTTATGGAAATATTCATCCCAATGTAGCAGCCTTCCCTAAACTCCACTATCATAGCAACCTTCCCTGATCCTGGATGGGTTTGTGCAGTTTAGGGATAAATCTGGGGTTGACAGGAGCCTTATCTTGTTTTTAAAGAGCCCCAAAGTATTCAAGGGCTCTTCCTTCACCTCACTTCCCCTGGTCTATATCCCAGAGCAGCCCTTTAAATTTTTCTGAAAATCTCCCTCTTCCCTCTACATTTTGCCCCTACTGAAATCTGAAATGAAGCTTTGCCCACAGGACAGGAAGTTTATAGAGCATTTTTGAGATGGTGTTCTCATAATGAGAGGTGTACTGAATAAGTCAATAATACCTCTATCATTTATTAAGCGACTCTAGAGGTAAAACATTTATTGCAAGTTTTTGAAGTTCCCCAGGTCTGCAGTATGAAAGCAACATACAAAAAGGCTTGCAGCAGGTTGTAAACAACTCTGGCTGATCCCATGAAAGATATCTTTTTACCTGTTCTGGCCTTTCTCATTTTGCAACATGGCATTCTCCCCTTTCCACTGCCCAAAGGAATACATTTTCAGTCATGTTGTGTTACTCTCCTATAATGATTGTCATGGCAAACAAGTTCTTTTTCTCCAGTGGTTAATTTGTAAAAGCGCTAGAGAAACACAGCAGTCCAACCTTTCCTGGTAGCCACAGGCACTGGAGTTCTGCCTGGTATATACCCCATGTTGCATTTCAAGAGTCACGGCCTGATCTTGTGCAGCGGTAGGAGTGCCTGAGCTCACAGAAACCAGTGGTTATTAACAATGCAATCCTATAACATTTACCTGGGAGTAAGCCCTGTTCAACCGAATGAGACTTATTTTTGAGTAGACATGTTTAGGATTGCATTGTAAGTGTGCTCAGCTCTGCATAAGATCGGTCAGGAAGGATGGGAAGAGATCTGAGGTCAAATGTTGGTTCCTCCTGCCCATACATCTCCATGATGATTAATGCTTCATAAATAAGGGCATAACTTGACAAACTACTGTCGCCTGCACCTTAGTGTGCTTTTCAGGGTGCCATTCTCTGGTCCAAAATGAAAACCCCTGCACTGATTTCTGGAAAGTCACTTACTAAGGAAAGGGTCGTTGGGTGGGGCGCTGTCCCCAACATCCCATGGGGAGAGCTCCATTTCACAGGGATTCATGGGACTTGGGTAGAAATTAGCACTCTGGTGGTGTGAAACTTGGTTGCTGCTCTTTCCTCAGGCTGCTTAGCAAACTAGTACCGTACAAACATACCCATTCCTTCCATCCCCACAATATGGCTCCCTGAGCCCTCCTTTAGTCCAAACAGACGTAGGTAAGAATGAGTCCTGTCAGCCTGGGTTTGTACAAAGATTGGTGCATTAAGCCTTCAAACCCTTTTGCTATCTCCACCCGCAACCCTCCCCTTCCTCGGCAGCAGCTTCCAGCTGCCCGAACCTCCCTAGCCCTTCTGCCTGACACCCCTCACCTCTTCTCTGTCTTACTCCCTGCATGGCATTGCTCCCTGCCTTTATCTTATGGAGCAGCACCAGCTGATTCTGACTGCCTTCTTTGGTGGTGTTTGTGCCAGGTGCAAGGGAGTGACAACAGGAAGCAGGTATCTTGTGTGCACCCTGAGACATCTGGTGGGGCCACTGTGAGATACAGGAAGCTGGACTAGATGGGCCTTTGGCCTGATCCAGCAGGGCTCTTCTTATGTCAAGGTAGGCCACCTCAAGGCATGGGCATCCCCAGGTTCATCTGGAGATTCTGCCCGTGTTGATTCCCAGCAGCTCCTTGCATGTACCAAACTAACCGTGAGCATTCATCACCACATGCTGACTGCTTCTGGCATACCACCAGATGTGTAGTTAAGATGGTTTGTAAAAATGAAATAATAATAATAATAATGTATTATGATAGCCATTACTGTACTTTACAGTACATGATATAAGCAAAATAGGCAGAGGGGGAGACAAGAAAGGAAGGGAATGAAAGGGAGAGGCAAGAATATCAAGGGATAATTATGAGCAAATGCAATTACAAGTACCTGTACTTGACCTAAGGCCCAGTTTCTGTATGACGAGAGCACAGGCAGGTAGGTAGGTAACATTGCAGTGCAAACTTTCCACTTGGCTCCCATCATATTTGAATTTCTGAAACAAGGCCTTGAACAAAAAAAATGTTCATTTAAACACAAGTGCGCAGAGAGAGAGAGAGAGAGAGAGAGAGAGAGAGAGAGAGAGAGAGAGAGAGAGAGAGAGAGAGAGCATTCCAAACTTGAGGTGCTACTACCAAGGAGGCCCTGTCTCTGGTGCCCATCAAACAGATCTCATGTAAAGGTGAGCTCAAGAGCAAGACCTCTGGTGCAGGGCTCTGGCAGGTTTGTATGGAGCCAGGCAGTCATCCTCAATATACGTATTTAGGATGACGTTGCAAAAAAGGAGTGCATTTTAAGAACATTAGTTATGTTTTCATGCCCAGAGGCATTGTTGTTCCCAAGCAATAATAGTGGATGAGCTCCCTGTTTTCCCTAAATAACCCATCTAAAAGGGCAGGCCAGGAAAAAGGATGGCTATCCTTGTTCGTTAAATATACTCTAAGCCTTTCCATATTGTATTCCCTCTCTAAAGATATCAGAGTTTCCTTTCCCCCTCCCCAGCAACTGGTTGTAATTTCATCAGGCTGGTTATAGTGAAGTCACTGTCTGCATGCTGGTTGCCACAAGCATGCAGAGTCCCCCTAATTTCTTGGTGATCTATTACGGCCGAACTTTCACCGAACACTCTTAAAACACAGCAGGCATTGTTTATAATTGCTGACGGTATGGGCAAGTGTATATGTAGCGCATTTAAATTGAGCAGGACAACTTGGGAATATTCAAATTCAACAAGACAAACCTGAACTGTGCCTTCCAGGTGCATCCGGTATTTCAAGCTGCAGGTTTTATTGCCTACCTCTCGACTCACCAACCACCTGCAAAGGCTCAGGACATCTCCTGATGGTCAGAACATAAATAGGCTACTTAATCTATGGTGCCACCTAGGGAGCAGAAACAGCTAACAGGCTGCAGGTTGCATGGAGGGATTTCTGTGCCGCAAGATTATTTGGAAGCCACCTCCCCGGAGTCTCAGCTCTTAAACGTGCCACTCTTAATGTTCACCCCGTCAGGAACGGCTGCTTCAGAAAGGACAGCAGCAAACACTGCGTAGCCGGGAGCCTGGCCATTGTGGCACAACAGACTGCTGCTTGGAATTGATGACCCTACGGGAGTTTTACATCTTGGATGTGTCTGAATGGCACACAGTATTCCTCCTGAGCTAACAAGGGAGTTCTAAAAAGGAATGCAGGCTACTCGGTCAGGGTGCATATTTTCAGCGACGGTGGTCCTTCATCTTTTCTCTTGGTAGCTCTCCCGTCCTGCATACTTTCCTTGTGTGGGTTCAGGTTGCTAGTGGCTGTCCCGGAAGGTGTTTCTGTGCCTTTAAGGAACCTATGGCCTAGAGAAATTCAAGAAGGTCATTGTCTCTGTTGTCCTGTGACTAAGCAAACCGCACTAAGCAACACCTTCTCAATCATGTGGATCTTAAAGACCCAGGAACGCACTTTGGTCTACATGAGAGATGGCCAACTGGCAGCCCATTCATCAGGTTTTGTTCCAGAGGCAACTTTTTCAGGCTCCCGAAACCCTCCTAAATTTCAATGAAGGTATGGGAACTGTTGCCCATGATTTTTACATGTAAAGAAATGGGGGAAAAAAGTTTTCAAGCTACAAAAGGTAAAAAGTTCCACAGTTTAATGCTCTATATTTCTTTTTGATTATGAATGTAATATGCCAATATTAGGTTGTAAAGTTATATCATAGCACATGTACTTCAGAGCTGGAAGGCATCACTATGGAATGGTCCAACTTTATAGTGAAACCTGTCTGGATAAGGGAATTGGTTTATGTAGCAAAATACATTTTTGGTCCCTGAACTCGAGTTGGGACAACAGAGTTGGCCCTGTGAATACAGAAATTGGTCCTCCCTGTGTCAGGCATTGGTAGCCTGGGTATGTTTAATTTTTTCTTCTAGGAAACAAAATATTGATCCCTTGAGTTAGCTTCCAATTTATCTTTTTTGTTCTGCTAGGCTGCTGAAAAACAGGTTTGGCAAACATGTTAGGACATCAAGCGAGTCTTTCTTTTCTTTCCCGAAGATTGAGTAGGGTTGTTACTTTTGGTGGAAGGGCTTCTCTGCCATTTACATCTGCAGTCAGAACTTCAGCAGTGGAGGCCCCCTTCATTGTGTCTCCATGCTGAAAAAAACACACCACTTGACATTCTGTTGATCATTTGAGGCAATTGAAGGAAACAATACAGTAAATTCATACAAAATTACGTTTTAGAGCTGGCTTGTCCTTCCTGCTGTCAAAAATTAATATTTTGAATGATCGCTGCAGTGATGGCAGATAGAGACAATCCTTGGCCCCTTCCTCATTTGATATGTCTATGCCAGCATGTAAGCATGCAGGTCTGTCCCAAATGACAGCCCCCCAAAAAACCTGGGGTCCCTTGATGCCATTCCCCCCAGTGTTGCTGCCACCCTTGCATACAAGGGGGCAGGTAGATTTGCCCCCTGCTTCTGATGAAGTGATGATGAAGGCAACTACAGTGGCCAGCTTAGCAGAAATGGGGCAGTACTCACTGGCGTCACTGCAGGGGGGGGCAGAGCTCTAAGTTCCGCCGCGATCCGACCCTCCGTTACACGGATGAACGAAGCGGCCCCACCCCCTCACCTTTGGAACCATGCAAGGCAGTGAAAACAACACACAGGAGACTCCCTGTGCGTTGTTTTCACCGCTTTGAATGGTTCCGAAGGTGAGGGGGCGGGGCCGCTTCGTTCACGGAGGGTCGGATCACGGCGGAACTTAGAGCTCTGCCCCCCCCCTGCAGTGACGCCAGTGGCAGTGCTTCTTCCGGCTTCCTTATTCCACCCTGCTCTGTCATGCTGTTTTAATCCACAGAGCGGCAAAGTGAAGGGGAAGAGGTAAAGGGAGATGGGGACAAGTGGGGGCGGGAATTGAGACTAGGTAAGTCAGGTGGCCGATGGACACAAGTTATTTCCTGTGCCCATCTGCGGCCTGAGGCAGCCCACGTCACTTCACCCCATGACTGGGCTTACCATGTAAGCATGCCACATACATCATGAGACACACACACCCCTCTACCCACACAATGACTGATTGTGGAGCAGTGTGCTATGTTTAGAGATGTTCATATTCTATAGCAAATAGAGTGGGTAGGTGCAAGAGGGCAAGAAACAAGCAAACAAAAACTATCCAGGGCATGTGAAGACAACTGAGAAGTCAGGAGGGAATGGCAAAACATCTCAGGCCAAGCAGAAAATCATTTCTTTCTTTGACCATTTGCCCCTTTGATTCTGGGTCCTCACCTGACATTTTACGCTTTCCCCTAGAGACCTGAAGAACAGGCCAAAATCCTGAAACTTCAGATCACGTCCGTTGAACCTGGCAACCCTATTTATAAACTGACCCCTCTCTCTCCCCAGTGTGCCAGATCTCAATCTCTGCATAATTAATAGCTTGTTTATTTTTAATCGATAAAGAATTGTGTGTGTTTTTAGGTCTCCTAACCTAGCAAATCCTAAGAGGTTCTGGTAGTCAACAAGGCTTTCTCCTCCACCACCTTCCATCAATAAAACGAACAGACTATAAAATATAATATTAAATTCAAGTGACCTAATGCCAGCTTCATCCTGAATACTAGTCCAAAGAAGGAGAGCTTCCTTTACTTTGGGTCACTGGGTTGGGGGCTGCTTCAAGTTATCCACAAGAAAAAGAGATTGCTCACATTATAGTTGGGTTAACCCTGATTCAGTGGAAACTGCAAAATAGTTGGTCCCTCATGTAATGGATGGCCTTCTAAGCAGGGGGGATGAGAGTAGACGCTGCTACCTGTGGAGGTGAAAACCCTAAAACAGTGGAATGAGAGAGCCATTGCTTGCTTGCACTTTGTGTCTGCAGAGGGTGTGTGTGTGTGTGTGTGTGTGTGTGTGTGTGTGTGTGTGTGTGTGTGTGTTCCCCTAAATGGGCACATATGTTTGCTCCTGTATAGGAGCAAGGCAAGAGACAGTACATTTTTTAAAAAAAATGGAAAGCAAGATAAAAACTGGAGGCGTTGAGACTGGCAAATACGTCACCTATCATTTAGCGCACAATCCTATCTCCCCCTCCCCCCACTGGTATAAATCCCCTTACAACTCTGCAAGCCTCCCGACCTGCAATGGTTCTCCTCAGACCTGTGCCAGCGAAATCAGATTGGGAGCGCTGCAGCCTCGCACAATCAATAGGATTGGGCCGCCAGTGACATTGTGGGAATAATAGGTGCCCTTGATATTCCTGCACCCACAATCCATACGGCACGTGTTCGGAAACAAAAGTGTGAGCTTAGGCGAGAAATTACATTTTCCAAGCAACTCGATCATGCACATTTTTGCTTTGAAAATAAAGCAACGGAAGTGCTATTTTTTTTTAAAAAAAAAGTCAGCTGGATTCCCCATAATAACTTGGCAACAATTGCACTGGCCATGTGCAAACATTCCCTCATCTGGAAGTAGCCCCAGTGAGTGAATGAGTGAACGACTCCGCTTCAATGCCAAGACCACATGATTTATAGCAAATAGCAGCGCCAATCAGAATTAAGTTTCTGCAGAAAGTGAGATTAACCTGATGAGGAGTCTGCAGTGAGATATTAGAGGAGACAGAGAGCGATAGAAAACTTTCCATTTATATGGAAACGTACTGATTAATTAAATAGTGACGCTTTGCTTCACACTGATATGAGACTTGTGCTGCTAATTTAACACAAACTGCAGCTCCAATTTGTCATTAAATTAATGACCAAAAATTAAGATCCTTACTTCTTTACGGGGGAATATCTGTTTCCGTGTGGCAAATGATTGTGTTGTTTTGAGACGCCAGTCACTGCTACTAAAAGCAGAATTGGGGGAAGAGGACGAAACAGAGATTGTTCTGTTTTATAATTAAGAAATATATGCTAATATCCGTGACATCATGAATAAGCACTTCAAAGCACTGAGCAGGCTTTGTCTTGCATATTAAACTGAACAATTAACATGCTAACAAGCAGCTCTAGGCAGACATGTAAAGAAGACATTGTAGTTGAGGAAATGGTATCTCTTGAGGTTTGTGTTTTTTAAAAAAAACACAAAGATCACCTGACTGACAAGTATTATTAAGGAATAAAAGAGAAGAGACACCTTTTTTCCCTCAATATTCAGAACAACTTCCTTTCTTTATAATATTCATCATTTTTGTCATACGGTGAAACTTTTCTTTTGTTCTCACAGGAATATATGGTGGAATCGCAAGATGGTTTGTGTGATAGAGAAGTCCTATGGAACAATAAGAGTGTAACCTTGTGGTGACATTGCTTTTTGAAGGCACAAAGAAGTTTGTACCATGACAGGAATGGTTCTGGGTAATTTATTGCCGCGGAGCTCAACGGTAGCAATTTGTCACACATTGTGATGCAAAATGATGGGTTCATTTCTTAAAATGAATTATGGATTATGGATTACCACTTTTATATCAACAGTGTGACTATCATTTTGTGTAAATAATATTCCCTCCATTTTCTTCCTTCTGTTTCCCAACCATTTTTTTCCTTTTTTCTCTTCCCCCCCCAGCTAATCTTTTCCCTAATAAGGTATTTAATAATTTAGAATATCTTCAAAATGAGCATATTTCAAAGGGGTTGATATCAATGGCAGTCTGAGAGCCCACGGCTATGAACATGTGAATGGGGCAACCAAACTTTTAAAAGACAGAATCCCAACTGTCTTTTGGCTCCAGGCAACAATTTTATTAAAGTTGGTATTAAACCACAGTGCACAGAGCATGATTAACAATTTATGTCTCCATAAGCAGGATTAACAGACGCCTATCATTTTGATATTTAAATCTCAATTTGCATCTGGGAGGGCTTTTTTAAAAAAGAATTTTTATCAAAGTTTATCATTACTATTTATTCTTGGTGGCTTTTACAACAGCGATGCATATGGATATTTCAAGCCTTCAATTCTTGGTCTATCGAAGGTTATTGGCCATGATAGCTAAGTGGAACTTTCATGTTCAGAGAAAGTATACCTAAGATTATGAAATGCTGAGGACAATCAGCAGGGATTAGCCATCACGTTGAATACCCCAATGGTGAGCTTTCCAGAGCAAGATATATGGCTGCTGTCAGAATTCTAGATTCTGATAGACTTTGGTAAAGCAATTTATTTATTTATTTAAAAGATGTACAGTATATATCACCTTTCCAATGCTCAAGGCAGTGTACAATAAAGAATAAAAACAATTGATGTTCTTATGGCTGTAATTATATGCACTTCCATGTACAGGCATCCCCCTGTATCCGTGGGTCCTATATCCACGGGTTCACTTTTCCACAGTTCAAAAATTCCCCCCATTGCACATATGATTTATCTGTCTGTTTGCAGCCCTCCTGTCGCTGTCTCCTGTGTCTCTTTGCCTCCTGTACTGTTCACTTACCATCGTGTTGATTGCAGCCTTCCAACACGCTTCCTGTTAGCGTTTGCCCTACACGATGAGGAAGCAGTTTGGAGGGCTTGCATGGAGCAACCTCTTCGTGCTTGCTTGTTAGCGCTAGCCCTCCAAACTGCTTCCTCTTTGCACCTGCTTGTTAGTGCTTGCCCTCCAAGCATGAAGAGGAAGGAGTTTGGAAGGCAAGCGCTAACAAGCAGCCATGAAGAGGAAGCAGTTTGGAGCAACAATAAGTATAGGCTTCACTACTATCTGTGTTTTTGGGTATCAATAGTGGTAGCTGGAACCTATCTCCCGTGGATACAGGGGGAAGCCTGTAGTTCTATTCTATCCTATGGGAGTAAGTCCTATGAAACTTAGTGGAACTTATTTCCAAGGAAATGCCCAAAGGATTAGACCATGTATGGTAACCTGTATTCAGGTGGAGGAGGCACTTGGCTGCACGTGGTTGGCCTGGCCTCAACGGGCTGGTGCCTTCTGTTTTGCAGCTTGCGGAATGCAATGACCACCCCTCTGGATCACATGCTATGAAATGTTTCCCACAGCCAGAACTAAGCACTTCATGGCCACCCTCCCTCGCCACCCAGCCCGCCCTCCCCCCCGCCCCTGCACCAACTGGTGCAGGACTTACCTGCACCGGTGGTGGGTGCTGGGTTTGGGGGGAGGCAGAGTAAGGCACATTTACGACACCAAATGCCTGAATAGTGCGTGCTTCACAGGCTTTTTTTGTGCAGAATTGCGCAGCAAATCCATATAGAGTTTGAAGATTAACACTGGATTGTGCACAGAAACTTTCAAAAATGATGTGTTCTGGTCACATTGGCTCACCCATTCTTATAAGCAGGCTGCTGTGTTTTGAATGTACTGAAGCTTCCAAATAGTCTTCAAAGTACAGTTGTGGTACGGTACTATACATTACGGTAGCCCAGTTTAGAGGTTACCAAGGATTGTAACATAGTAATTTGCTTTCTAACTGCTATAAACATTTAAGGACGCTTCCAGGTTTGCAATCTCACAAACTGGCAGTTATGTTTATAAACATGTGTTGTATACTTTGTTCATTCGTAATCCAATCTTCACTGAATCCAGGGTATATTTTAAAAGCCCCATTTATTTTAAATGGGTAGTTATACTCTAAAGTGATCAGGGATTTCTAGCTTGGACTTGGTAACTCTTCCGGTCTGCTGTAAGAAAGCTTATAATTTTTATTATTTTTTTGTCCTCTGGGGTCTCACTGTCTTTAGTAAGAGCAACACTAAAATAAAATAAAATTCAAAGGAAATGCTAGTATTTCAGTACTGGCATTTCTTTCTGCAACTCTGCTTGAACTCTTAACTTTTTTATTTTGCTCCAAGGCTTCCCTTTTAATCAACAGCTTAGCATTGTCATGAGCTTGGGGGGGCTTTACATTTTAAACACTAGATCCATGGCCTACAAGTGGTTGATCCATCTTCAAAGCAGAAATGGAACACACAGGTATACACACACACACACACACACACACACACACACACACACACACACACACACACACACACACACACACACACACACATTTCACACACACACACACACACATTTCTGATCTGGGTTTCTAGCACCGGTGATTTAAAATTGTTTTAGTTCTCTTCCCAGCTTCATTTTGGCCTCTCTTCTCCGATCTCATCGGAAGATGTTGGTAGGATTACCTGTGTCCTTAATCAGCAACTACTTGTAAGAGGAAGGACCATTCCTCTTACAAGGAAGAAGTAGGACCAGTCGAATACATTGAGGCTTTTTTTTTCCTGTGAAAAAAGGGATTTGGTTTGGGGGACAAAAATGTTCCTTGACTGAGCTAAAATAAGCCAGTTGTTGTCATGGCACATATTCCTTCGACACATTACTGTTGTCTACGGTATGGTTAACTAATATCTTCAAAGGGCTGGATTTAGCTATTGAGGCTCCAGTAGCTGATACCTATGTAGACTCGAACATTTAACCAACTACACAAATTTTGCACAGTGAATGTAACCACAGATGCACTTCTTTAAATGGTATCCTCTTATATGTAGCAGAGGGAGAGCAGATGTCCCTCTTTACCCCAGCGTGGCATCTTTTCCAGTGGCTGTTGTTGATGTCCCTTCTGCATCTTGTTTTAAGAACTTTTTTAGAACTATTATTGATTTACCCCATATTGTCCCGAGTATAAGACGCACCTGATTATAAGACGCACCCTTAAAGTTTGGTGCTATTAAAATTTTTAATTAAATCACTGGCATTAAATTGCAACAGCCTGATTATAAGACGCACCCCTAGTTAAAAAACTTAAATTAGGAGAAAAAAGTGAGTCTTATACTCAGACCAATACGGTATTTTGCTATGTCCTGTAAACCTCTTTGTAAACTACTTTTTGTTGAAAAGCAGTATATAAGTATAATAATAATTAATAATAGTATGGCATATCTCCTCTTTGGGATGTCTATTGTGAAATAAAGTGTGACCCTGGTCAGCAGGGGTATGGGATGACTTTTCACTGTTCTGAGTCTCGCAAAAGACAACATTGCACCAAAAGTAATTAAACTCTCCAAAAGTAATCTAAATATTTTTGCTATTAGCTTCCTTCTTCTATTAGGAGTTAATCAATTGTTACTTCATCTCTTTTCTCCTTTTTTGGGGGGGGTACTGGGCAATTAGGCTAGCGGGTGGCGCAGCGGTTTAAACCGCTGAACCATAAGCTGTCGATCGAAAGGTCGGCAGTTCGATTCCCGCGACGGGGTGAGCTCTCATTGCTTGGCCAGCTCCTGCCAACCTAGCAGTTCCAAAGCATGTTAATGCGAGTAGATAAATAGGTACCGCTTGCGGGAAGGTAAACAGCGCTCCGTGTTCCAGCCGCATGCTACGCGCTGCGGCAAGGAGAGTCATGCCGGCCACATGACCACGGAGGCGTCTTCAGACAACGCTGGCTCTTCGGCTTTGAAATGGAGCTGAGCACCACACCCTAGAGTCGGACACGACTGGACTTAATTGTCAGGGGATACCTTTACCTTTTACTGGGCAATTGATCTCCAACAGAAAAGGTTACAAACAAATTATAGCTACAAAGAGAAGCAAGTGGGTGTCGGAAAGAGAAACACAGATGTATGCTGCCCCTGAGGTTTAAACAAAGGATTCATACCCTTTGAACAAAGAGCAAAAAAGATGAGTCTGTAGCTCATACAATTTATTTATTTATTTGTTTTTTTAGTATATTAACTAAAGTTATATCTTGTTTCTAACAGCCGACCTGTGATTAGAAAAAATGGAGCAATCAGATAGAGCTGGCATGGGTGAATCCTGATTTAGAGAGATAAGAGGGCATACCATAGTAGTACATATTTATCTAGCTAGTTAGCAATAATGTGGTCAACTTTTATAGGAGGCAAGGATACTGCATATACCTTTGATGCCCCCGTAAACAGGACACTTATGCTTAAGGTCATATTGGCTATATCTTGTGACGACATAGAGTACCTATGTTCCAAGCAAGTAAGCCAAGCAATGCACAAGAGACTAGGAGTTAGCAGCCTGAGCTGCCTAGGCAAAATTGGGCCGCCTGGGTGATGTTAGTTCTTCCCATTGCCAACTCAAGAGAGGGGAAAAAGGCATATGTATGAGCATCTGTTGACACTGGGGCTTGGCAGCAGACCATTTGGGGATGGGCAAAAGACTTGCCTGCCAATGCTGCTTCCCTTGTCAAAGGGTTCCTCTGTCAAAATATACTGCTAACCTAGGGAACAAAGGAAGGCAAAATACCCCAAGTATTCTGAGATAAGCGGACCGAAGGATACATTTTTCTGGGTCCCAAATATTTCAATAGACGACAATTGAAATTAGATAAGTGTTCAATGTTGCGCTTGAGCATTTTGGAAGAATGAAGTGAGTCTTTGCTGGTTGCAAAAAGCTCACTGAACCCCACCCCCTACAGCTGTACATTGCACTTTTCTTGGTGCCTTTTCGCAGCCTGGAGATGCTGCTGCTTTGAGGCTGTTTTCGACGCTGAACACAGATCTGCATGGGTGTTTTAGCGCTTGCAACGCATACAGGCATCACTTCTGTACATAGAGAAGAATATCATGCCACCCAAAGTAGTCATAGCGGCATTCATGAGACCTCCATGTGTTACTGGAGTTGATCCTTCCTTTGTGTTAAAAAAAATCCATCCTTCAGAGGAGAAGCAAAATCCCATTACTGAGCCTCTCAGATTTACAACAACTCAAGTGTTTTCTCTCATCGTCTTCCTTCTAGTACTGTAGTGCTGTGATAGTTGTCATTCAGGGATTTAAGAGTATCTCACTTTAAGAGCTTCCGACCTGGTAGGGCCTGCATGGAGGTACTCTGCATGGGAGCCTTTACATAAGAAGAGCCTTGCTGGATCAGGCCCAAGGCCCATCTAGTCCAGTTTGTATCTCAAAGTGGCCCCACCAGATGCCTCAGGGAGCACACAAGACAACAAGATACCTGTATCCTGTTCACTGGCGTCGTTGGAGCATGGCGGGGGGGCGGACCGCCAGGGGGTGACGCGCGCGTGACGCGCGCAAAGGGGTGACGCACGCAACCCCGCACGTCACCATCTGGACACCGGACGCTCCGAGGCCCTTTGCCCTCAGCAGCCCTTTGCCCTCAGAAAATGTACTGTGCATGCGCGAAAAACAGAAAACTTTCCGTTTTGAGCCATCGGGTCTTCAGAAGGCCCTGGAGCGCCGGCGGGGCCGGACGCTCCGAAGCCGGCTCCCCGGCCAGCTCCCCGGCCTTGAGTTAGGCTGGGGGGGTCACCCAAGGGCGGGGGGGTTGACGCGCACCCCCCTGCCCTTGGGTGACGCGCGTCTAGTGACACTGGTGATCCTGTTGCTACTCCGTTGCACCCGGCATACAGAGAAAACCTACTTCTAAAGCCAGGAGGTTGCTTATGGCTTGTAACTTGTGATGGTCTTTTCCTCCATAAATCTATCCATGGATATCCAATCTATCTATACATATTGCCTCTGCAATCTACATGAGCAAGTTGGCTCTCCTTTGAGCCTTATATACCCCAATGCTAGTTCAGCACTTCTACACAGTTTTTGCCAGATTGTGATCTGCTGATAATCCTGCACACTCTTGTAGGAATGCTGGGAGACCACGTGGGAGATGCTGACCGCCTGGTCAGGTCTGTGTGGCACTGTGTGGTGGTTTGTGTGCCCAGGGACATTGCAAGGCTTTCCAGTTCCTTTGACCAAGGGCCATCCTGATATGTGTACTGAAAGCACCAAGGAGAAAAGCAGCCCCTTGCTGCTCTTCTCTTAAAAAATCTACTTCACTTTGGTTCCTGGGATAAAAGCTGAAGCCCAAATTAGAAAAGTCAAGGAAACAAAACTAGAGAGTGAGAGTGAGGCAGCACAGAAAATGTGCCTGGGGGAAAGTGTGTGGAGGGCAAGAATTGTGCCTGCAGATGTCTTCAGGCTAAATGGTGCCCTCAGTTGCACATGTGCAATCCCATTTGCTTCATGGGATGGCATGGATGAAGCGGAGGGCAGAAACTGGGCCAGAGTTTTCAAATCCTTGCACTCCAAAGTTTTCGTCACTGTGTTGTGTTCTTCTCAGACTGCAGCACAGCCCGAACTCGACAATAAGCTGCACAAATCCAGCTCCCTTGGTATTCTGCTGCTCTCTTTGTCATCCGGTCGATTGCTGCAGCAAGGCTAAAGACAATTTGGGGACAATCCTTTTTTTTTTTGGCTACATTTCAGGATTTTTCAGTTCAGTCACATCTTCTCTGTACCCTGCAGAATCAAACCCAGCTAGTAGGAAAAATGAGGAGCTTTTGTCAGATTTTCGGTGCCTGTAGCTGTGAAAGATGTGCTGTGACTGCATGTGTGGCCAGTGCTCTAAAATGCTCACAATTAGCGATGGCTTCATAAGGAGAGGCAGGGTGCTATCTATTTTGAATTAATAATGTATGGATACAATTTAATTTTCCCAAAACGTGTAGGATTTGTTCTTCCATGGGACCCACACTGACTGCCCTCCCTTCACCGCTTGACGCAAGCTGCATCATCCGCTTCGTGGATGGGCCAGACATTGGAAGGGAGCTATAGCCTCATAGCCTAACCCAGTGGTTCTCAAACGTTTTAGCACCAGGACCCACTTTTTAAAATAACACTCTGTCGGAACCCACCTAGCTTTACGAGACTAAAAATATTACTTGTAAACAAGTACCGGTAAATATATTATTTCTTTCTAGATCACCTTTTTATTTATTTGCAAAAAAACCCCTCAATCCATTTCTCATAATGAGGTAGCCCTAATGAATAGCTTGAGGGGCTTAGTTATGTGACCCAGCCTTCTCTTGCTCCCACTACCTGTCATTGAAAGACTTGGGGGGGGGGAACACCAGAAAAAAAGGTTTTTCTCCCTATATTTACACAAGCTTGCAAACTGCAGGAGCTCAGCTGTTTGAAGGGCAATTAGCAGCTATCTGATTTTTGAACAGTCTCAGGGCTTGAGGCAATTACTTATCTGATCTTTCCATCACCCGTGTTTTCCTTGGAGGCTCTGCGGGACCCACCAGAAATCAGGTCGCGACCCACCAAGTTGGTCCTGACCCACAGTTTGAGAAACACTGGCCTAACCTACTACACAGGATTTTTTTACGCAGATAAAAACATAGGGAATACACCAACCTGAGCCCCTTGGTGTAAGAGTGGATGCAAATATGATGAATTAAAAATGTTGGGGGGTTATTTTCTGTGTAGCGCACAGTTGAAAGTGAACTTCTGGAGTTTAAAATGGTTTATAAAGAATGTGTTATGTTTCTCTTTAATAGCCTCTAAAACTCTCCTTGTGAGCACTTTTTAGACAGCTATTCCTGTATTTCCCATGGTGCTGTCAATTGGCAGCTGCCTGTGGGAGAGGAACCGGGAAGGAAGGCTACCATTTAAAAAAAGTCTCTTAAAATGGCATTGTTAAAAATCACAGTAATATTGTTTAAAAGCCATTTAAATCGTAGATTTATGTTTACCCTTTCGTATTCTCTCACACACATCTAATCCTGGCAATCTTCACTCTGTTCTCTCTCTCACACACCTTTTGTCCTCTTCGGTTGCCATCCACGGTAGCAAACTAGAAACACCTGCTAGGTTGGCTGACATTTTTCAGCATTCAAAATGCAGATGTCACCTTGGCTTGGACAGCTAAAGAGACTGGTCACAGCAGACCAACATTCTTTTTTCCCTTTCCAGTAAGTAAGCCCATCTACTGCATGCAAAGCCAGGATTGCGCTTGCTAAAATTTCACAGTTTCTTTGAAACTGAAACACGATCCGTTGGGTTGCTGTTAAGCTGAAAGCATCTCAAAAGGTTCTCCTTAGCACGGGTTAAGGGGGTAATTTGTACCTGGTTCCAGGGTGAAAAAGGGGTCGAAAAGGGGGTCCTGGAGCAAAAAAAGGGGGCCCCAGGAGCCAAATTCATATGTAGGGAAGGGGCCCAAAAGAAACTTTGTACTCCATGATAAAATTCCTCTGAATGGCCCTGCCTTAGCACCATCTTACTGCTAAGGGGAGTTAAGGCTTCCCAATTCTATGGGCACTCTAAGGCAGTGGTGGCCAAAGTTCCACCATTAGGGCCTCTGCGTTCTTAAGAGTTGTGTAGAAGCCAGAATCTTGGCGGCTGCAAGTGCTGATGGTGCTGCTAAAGCAGCTGCACCTGCTGAAATGCTCTCAACTATTAAAGGTCCAGGAGCATTAATGTTGAAAAGTTGGCCACCCCTGCTCTAAGGTATAAAACTGTTGAGGTCGTATGATCCAAGCCTGGAAGGGGCTCCTTCAGCAGCTGCATTGCAAAAGCAGTGATGGCGAACCATTTGGGCTTGGTGTGTCAAAATTTTTGAAAATGCCTAACTTGACTCTGCTGGTGTGTTGCACATCCCCCCCCCCCGAACTTTTAATAGTACTTTGACTATTGCTACTTTTAATAGTAATTTTGAATTGAACTGAACTGAAAAGGTATACATGCAGGTTTTCGGTATACATGCAGGTTAAATATTGTAACTTTGAGCTGAACTGAAAACAACTATAGAACATGTTGCATTTTATTTAACATCAATTAGTGACTTTTTGGTTGCTGAGTTTTACTAGATAATAATTTGAAAGAGTTCTGCCAAAATCCCTGCCCTAAATGTTTAAGACAAGCCTGTAACACTTTTGCGAAAATATAAGGTGTGTCGGGGCCCTGGGGGAAATGCTGGCGTGTCACCCAAAATGACCTCGTGTGTCACCTGTGAAATGCGTGTCATAGGTTCGCCATCACGGCCTTAAGTAGTTCCTGTGTAAAGCAACTGTCTGGTACCAAACCCCTCACTGTGGTCCTGCCGCACAACACTCAACAAGACAACTCTCACTAGGCGAAACGTCCCTTGGTCAGCCTCCAGCTATTCCTGACAGATGTCAGGATTTGTACATATGTTCTGCTTCAGAGAGTTCAGGTGCTTTGTAACAATGGAAAAATGCTTTTACACCTGCTGAAAAGAAAATCCCATCATCACAGTGGGCTTTAAATTCTGTAAAGCACTCTTGGTAAAGTGTCCCTGTTCACAGAGAAACGGAATGAATGACTGCCAGGAAAGCAGGACAACATACACAGAAACCATACTTTAGCCACCTATTCAGTCACAAATCAGGTTTGGGTTCAGAATTATGTTAAAAAGTTCTGCACACAGCTGAACACATGCAAGATGTAGCAAAGAAAGAAAGAGCCTTTCTCCTTTGCTTAGCAAGTACTGAAATCCATTGCCTGAGGAAATATGAACGTATTGTTGTTGGTTTTGTTTTGGTTTATTGTCTCTAAACTTCAGGCTGAAAGATAATAGGTAAAAATGGGACAATATGCTGGGAATTTTGCAGGCAAACATTTCAGGGACAGTATAATTTGAACAGTGCACTGGAGTGTATCGTAAACAGCATGTAATCATTCATATGTACCTGTTAGTCATCAGCTGGTATCTGAGGAGGTTTTAATTGATCTCAGTGGTTTGGATATGTTGGTGAATGACACTGAGTTTGTTTCAAGCCATAACATAGCTTAGCAACGTTGTACTGAATATTGAAATGTGGCAGAATGTGGACCCAAGGTTCCAATCCCCACTCTAACATGAAACTCACAAGGTGACCTTGAGACCACAATTTTACATGTACATTATCCAGGGCCCATGAGTGGGGGGTTAAATGGGATCAATTGTACCTGGGCCCAGGGTCAAAAAGGGGGCCCAGGAGCCAAAGGAGGGGGCCCAAAAATTTCCTGGGATCTCGGCTGGCCTCATGGAGAGTGAAAGATGGTGGCCGGGCCAACCGGAAGGCCATGTCTACTGGGCAAATAGACCTGGGTGCCACATCAAGAAGCCTTGTAGAGAAACCGTGCCCCCTGATAAAATTCCTCTCAGAGGCCCTGTCATTATCAGCCTAATGTATTTCACAGGGCTGTTGTAAGGATAAAATGGAGACGGTGTGTGTGTGTGTGGGGGGGGAGAGAGTACCTTGTATGCTGCTCTGAGCTCCTTAAAGAAAGAGTGGTATAGAAGTGTAGCAAAAATCATAATAATTAAAAAATATTTATTTATTTATATTTATTTATTTGATTTATATCCCGCTTTCTCCCCCCCCCCATAGGGGGGGACTCACTTATGTGCCAACTTTCAGCCCTGCTTCCCCCATATTTTCCCTTACCTCTCCCAAGCCTCCTGATCAACCCCAACACCACCGCCATAGTATGCAACGCAGCCTGTTTTGGAATGGCTGCATGCTATGGCGGGGGAAAGGACAGGATTGGAATGTTAGTTATAGATATTAATGTTGATCTGATGTATGATGTTAATTGAGAGACAGTACCCAAAATGCCATTTATAGCCACCAGCCAACAAGGCAATTACATCCATAGCGCCTGTGCATATGCAATACCTATAGCTGTATGAGGAATCCCATTCATCGTACAGCTGTGTTAAGGTTACGTTCCGATTTTGGCTTCTGGCTCTGGTAAATAAAAATTTTTATTGGATGCTGTGAGCAGCCTTGAAGATCCCTTAGGGCATGGGTGGGTCTAGCCCCCGGAGAGATTGCCGGGAGGCCGCCCAACCGGCCCCCGGAGGCTCCGCTGGGTCTGCACATCACCTCCGGAGGCCGGGAGAGGGCCCCCAACCCCTCCCATCGGCCTCCGGAGGCTCCACGCTCACCGTCCAAAGCCTCCGGAGGCCGGGAGAGGGCCTCTGCACGTTCTCCTCGGTCGCCAGATCGGCCCCTTCTGACCAGGCCTTCGTCGGCGATTTCGCATATGCGTACAACGCCGATGAGGGCAAGTTGCCCTCATCGGCATTGTACGCATGTACGAAATTGCCGACGAGGGCCTGGTCAGAAGGGGTCGAGGCGGCAGCCGGGGAAGATGTGCAGAGGCCCTCTTCCGGCCTCCGGAGGCTTCGGACGGTGAGCGCGGAGCCTCCAGAGGCCGGGGGAGGGCCTCCGCACATCCTCCTCGGCCGCTGGCTCGGCCCCTTCTGACCAGGCCCTCGTCGGCGATTTCGCACATGCACATCGGAGCCATTAAGTGTGGTGAAGGCGAAGCATAGTAGACTCCTTGTGCGTTGCCTTCGCCACACTGAATGGCTCCGATGGCGAGGGGGAGGGGCTGCCTCATGCCGGGGAGTAAACGGAGGTTAGCACAGTGCAGAACGTACTGTTCCGCCCCACCATGAGCGACGCCAATGCTCCTCAGACCTGGGCCAGCTCTTTAGGCTGGCTCCAAAGGGCTTAGAATCCAGCGCGTCACTTGCACCAGATGCCACCCCTCCCCCCTCCGACATGTCCTCCTCCAGATCCTCCCACCCACACCCCATTCCACACACCCTGGTGACTTACCAATGTCAGTGATACTCCTCTTCATCACCACCATGTGTGGGGGTCCTTCTGGTGGCGTCCCATAAGCATGCTTCTGGAATGGCATTTACAACACCATAAAGTGCTTTCCACTGCCGGAACACTAGTTTTGGCAGAGGTAGTGCCCAATAGGATTGGGCTGCAATTCTGGTTATTATTATTTTTAATTGAAAGGGATTTAACAAGAATGATTTTGAACAGGAGCTGTCTGTCATCCATCATCACAACAAACCTAATTCATTCCCAAAATAGGTGGTCTCTTAGCCATCTCAAATATAGCTAAGCTTGTAATAACTCCTGTTAACTGGGCAATATAGCTAAGCTTGCAATAACTCCTGTTAACTGGGCAATGAAGCATCTTTGATAGTGGTCTGAAAGCATCTTTGAAAGCAACTGACCCCAGGGTTCTTCTGGAAAGACACCTCCTGGCACCTGAGGCAGTATGTCAAATGCTGCCCCCCCTTTCCAGGTGATTTTCCTGCCTCTGTGTGTGTGTGTGTGTGTGTGTGTGTGTGTGTGTGTGTGTGTGTGTGTGTGTTTAATATTCTATATTTTAACCTACTACTTTTAAGTTGCACTTACTCTCCTCGTTTTTTATTGGTACCATTTTAAAACTTTTTTGCCATGGCTCTATACCTGTTTGTTCCAGTAAATTCAAGAATTATTGCAGGCCATGAAAACCTAACATTGTTTTTGTCTGACCCTTCTTTGACACACTAAGGGCCCGGTCCAGCCCAACTCCTCCGCAAGTCAAGCATAAGTGTGGCCTAAGATCAGCATAAGTTAGGCGTAAGTTATGCCTGAGTTATGACTGAGTTAGGCAGGCTGAAGTTTATGTGGGCCAACACCACCCCAGGATCCAGGCAACACTTACCTCCCAGGCAGGCAGGCTCTCCAGGCTAGGCGTCTGGCTTGTGCATGTGCAGGCCTCTGTCTGCATGTGCCAGTGTCCATCCATGGCAGCTGCTGCAGTGTCTGTGGCAGCCCAGTCGCAATGGGGCCGACCGCAGGCATGAGGTTTGTGCCAGTCATGTGGTGGGCGCAGGGCAGGTGACAGGTGAGTGATGTGCCCTAGCCAGCCGCCACAGGGCACCCTGTGCATCAGCCACCTGCTGCAGGGGAGAGTGACCGTCCCGTCCCTCCTGCAGAAGGGGTAGCCACCCCCAAGCCACGTTGAGGCTGCACATGGGATTCATGGGGCGGTGCGCGGGGGAGGGAAGGGAAGGAGGTGGGTGGGAACATCACACACAAGGGGGGTCTCATGATGTCTGGAACCACCTCTGACATGACTCGCCCATGCGCTGCCTGAAGCCCTGGGCCTCCAGGGCCGTGGCAATGCCCACAAAGAAGGCATCCCAGCGTGCTTTCTGCTCTGTGCCCCGGCCAAGACCGAGAGATGCCTTGGGCTTGTCTGCTGCGAGCGTGAAGGGCTCACGCAGCTCATCACGCCCCCAGATGGGGCGACGTCGGCGCCTCGTGGCAGGCGCTCTGGCAGGGTGGGGGGTTGCCAGCTTCCATCATCAGGGAGTGGGAGGGGAGGCAGACACACAGACAGGCAGACAGTGGGTGCTGGGGAGGGGCACGGGTGCTGGGGAGGGGCACAGACAGACAACAAGGCTGGTGGGAGAGAGATACAGGGAGAGGGGTCTGCAGCGACCAATAGGGACACAGGGGTCACTTTGCAGATGAAGGCAATGCAGAAATGGGCGGCTCTTATGCAGACGGACTTTGGGCGGAAGCCACACAGAAATGGGTGGACCTTGGGCGGAAGCGGCTTCGTTACGGGCGGACCGTGGGTGGGACGGACTGCATTACGGGTGGATCGTGGGCGGGATGGACTGCATGATGGGCGGACCTTGGGCAGGACGGACTGCATGATGGGTGGATGCCCTGGCGGGTGAGAGCCCCGGTTGCCGAAAGGGCTCTCCACGGACGCGAGCGGATCCAGTATGGGCGCCGTGTCGCCTGTCATTGCTTGCCTGCCTGAGAGGCCCCCCAACTCCCCCTCCCCTCTGAGCCCTGAGGGTATGGCAGCCCCCTGCTGTGTTCTCCCTGGGAAGGATGTGTCAGTCCCTGGATGGGATTCATGCAGGGGCTTGTGTGCTGGGGGGCAGTCTATGTGTGTGTGGGGGCAATGCTTGTGTTACATTGAGCACATGTGTTTCAAGGGGGCTCTGCCCGAGGGACGTCTTTATTGTTCTGGAACGTTAGCAGAGATGGCCAGGCGAGGCTGCCAGGGGTAGTCACAGCAGCCAGTCTGAAAGCAGCAGCACACATGCCCCATGGACCTGGAGACGCAAGCTCTTCCCCTGTGGAACCACAGCCTGCTCCATAGAAAGGGGAGAGGTAGCACATTCTACAGCCAGGGAGGTGGAGCAGCATCAGCAGCTGCAGCAGCTGACGGTTGCAGGGCAGGCTTCTAGGCATCTGGCAGCATCACGGCTGGCGGGCAACCAGACTGCAGCCCCAGGGGTGCTTCCAAGAAGGTAGGTGGTAGTGGACGTTCCTGGGGAGACAAACAACATGGGGGAGTTACATGTCAGCTGGTGTGTGGTAGCGATCGCCATTGAAGACAAGCCAGTGTGTCGGTTGCAAAAGCCTGCAGGGAGAGAACAGAAAACACAGCTGCTAGGTGTAACGAGCATGTCACAGTGTGAGGAGCTTACCTGACGTCAGGAGGGCATGATCCTGCAAAGGACAACAGTGAAGGAGAGAACAAACAGCACAACTGTAGGGTTATAAACATGGCATGCCTATCAACACTCACCTGTAGTAGACCCTGGGGGGGCAAGGGTGCGTGAGAGTTACAACGCTTTTGACTACAGGCAAGTCACATTTACACAAACATATATTTTTCTGCTCACATGGTGACAGGCAGCTATCAGAGGAGACATTGATACATATATCATATATATGTGTGCTGACAGGCGGAAGTACTACATAAAGGCAAACACAGGCAGAAGTCCAACATTATGGCATACACAGGCAGAAGTACTACATAATGGCTTACACAGGCAGAAGTCCTACATATAGGCATGAACAGGCTAATGTCAAACATATATTGGCATGAACAGACAAAAGTCATAACACGTTATCCCAAACCCTGCTCTTACCTGCTGGTGTTGTTGCCTGTGGGGGGGGGGGAAGAGGCTGGGAGAAAGACATGGGTTAGCAAATACTTGCATGGAGACAGCTGCCCAGGCACAGCTGTAAACAGGTTGGCCACAGCCAGAACAGCCCTCTCTGCCCTAGAGGGGGGCAGAGAGGAGAAGAGAAGAGAGAAGTGGGGTGTTTGTGAATTTTGCCCTCCACCAACAAAGTCCCACTTTGTGGCTGCTGGGGGACAGGACCCCACGCCACGTGCTCAGAGAGAGAGGGAGAATGAAGGCCTGGGGCTGGGCTTTTGTGGGAAAGAGGCTGGGTGCGGCTGGGTGCTGATAGGGTAACTATCTGTGTCCGTGTCCAGACTTGTGCTGCAGCTATTCTGTCCTAACTCTGGCCTAACTGGGGAGTGGGGTGTTAGAACTTTTCAGGAGAGGGCTGGAATGTGTAAGGTAAAATGGCACCTATGGGTCTCCTCAAATTTGTGACCACCTTTTTGGTCGTCCTAAATTTTGGTCAGTTTCTGAGCTCGAGGGGGGCGTGTCGGAGCTCTCCAGTGTCTGGAACCGGACCCAAATTCGTAACCGCCCCCGTCACGCCCCTGACATGCCCCCGACACACCCACTCTTAGGCCGAACTTAGGACGGAATAGCTCTTAGGACGGACTTAGGACGGAATTGGTCAACTTTCCTAAACCCGTCCTATGTCCATCACAAATGCAGCCTAAAAGTGGCCTAAACGGCGCTATTCCGTCCTAACTTCAGCCTAAGGCATTTAGGCTGCTTTTAGGACGTAATTGTGCCGCTTAGGCCTTAGGCTGGACAAGGCTGTAAATATCTCAACTTAAATCTAATTTATGCTCTTTCAAAATAAACTTAGACTGCCAACACAATGAAGTAGCTGATATCCAAAGTAGAAATTGGGGGTTATGACCAATTTCCATTCAGCCACATCTCTTATAGCAGGTCAGAACTAGAGGAAAACTGGCAGTGAAATTATTCATTGTCAACTTCTGGCAGTTACAAGTTAGGGACACCTTGATAAACAAGAATGCATTTACAGACCAAATAATGTAATAGAGTCTATTAAATAGACCATCATGGACCAATTCATCATTAATTGGTTTAGCATTCAGTCTGGTCTGCTCATACGAACCTTCATTCACATTAATGATGATGCTTTAAGGATCAGACTATGTTTCATATCGTGCAAAATATATGTTGCTTTAAATCATAGAGTAAATGAAATCACATGACCAGTAATTAATATCTTGTGGTGATGAGAACCAAATCATGCACTTTTCTCTTCAT
The DNA here is from genome assembly GCA_026170595.1 of Plestiodon gilberti rubricaudatus. NCBI lineage: Eukaryota > Metazoa > Chordata > Lepidosauria > Squamata > Scincidae > Plestiodon > Plestiodon gilberti. The sequence continues at coordinate 81,188,200 of JANXHW010000004.1, read as the reverse complement.
TACTGCAGTCAGCGCTTTTTTTTTTTCCAGTGGACCAGCAGCACTGGAATTTGACTGACAGTCTTTCTACTTCACTTCAGTGTAGGGTTGCCATGCAAGCCCCTTCTTATTATCCATTTATGTATATCTATAATATTTCCAAGCTGCCACCCCCTCCAATTTAGGGCCCTAATTTACTGTTGTGAGGAAAATCTTGCGCATGAAGGATAGAAGGTCATATGTGTTGATTTTCAAATAGGTTTAGCTGATACTGGTTTGTACATTTTCATTAGATTTTATTACACAGCATAGATCTCAAACCTGACTCTTACAAGAAAAACAATGTGCAAATAAATTCATAATATTTCATTGAGGGTTGTGAGCTGAACTGCTTTGTGCTCTCCTCGGGCTGCCTTGGATGATACTTTGCTGACTGGCAGCCTGTGCAGTGGCGGTGAGCTGGCCCACGACTTCTTGACGTTCAAGACGGTATGCCAGATGCTGCCTCCCTTACCGGATGGTATGGCAGCCGCCTCTGCTACTCCCACTGCCCAAGGTTGTAGGCCAGCAGTTTCCTCCCCTCCACATTTACTCTTCCTCTCTATCCCCCTCTTCCTTTTCCAATCCAGCCAGTAGAGGGAGAAGGAGGAGCAGCGGAGGCAAGTAGACAGAGTTGGGCACTACCTACCAATCTGCTGCCTGAGGCAACTGCTTCAGTTGGTCTCATGAATGGGCCAGCCATGGCATAACCCCCCCCCCATTTATTTATTATTTATTTAAATAATTTATATCCCGCCTTTCTCTCAGCGAGGGCACTCAAGGCGGCTTACAAAACATTAAAATACATATACATTAAAAATAAATTAGAAACAAGTAATTAAAAACAATTAAAACAAACAACTAAAAATAAGCAATTCCAGTGGGTCAACCTGTGTTTACTTTGTTAAAAATCATTAGTTAAGAAGCCATTTGTTAAAAAGCCAGCCCACCATGTCAGACATCGAATGCTTCCCTAAATAAAAATGTCTTAAGGCCCCGCCGAAAGGTCTCTAAAGAGGGAGCCGTTCTTAATTCCAGGGGGAGGGAATTCCATAATTGGGGCGCCACTGCCGAGAAGGCCCTATTCCGCACCGCCATCCCCCTCACCTCCGTCAATGGTGGCACGGTTAACAGGGCCCCCCCTGATGACCTCAGAGTACGGGTCGGATTATGTCTCCCCCTCTTCTCATGCTCAGGTGCAGTGCTTAATCACCCAGGTGAAGTTCATCCAAACCAAACACCCCCCCCCCGCAATTAAATGGTAATAATGCCCAAACAAAAGGGTAATGGGCAGGATGTGCATGCTCACAGTGCACTCATGTCCTTCGTCTTACAGAAATGGGACCAATCAGCAAAGCGTTGTCCAAACTGGCCCCTTGTCTCTTTTGACTTTGTGGGAGGTTTAAACAGTTTTATGTATATTTACTTGTGCAGACTTGCTATGAAAAAATGTTTGAGAACCTGCCTTCTAACTGTTTGCACTGGCATTGCTAGGTGGGTGCAGCTGGTGTTGGGCGCACTGAAAACAGAGCAAATTAGGGGTCACCTGGCTGCTCTGCACCACGCCAGGCTCAGCGGTCTTCCAGCTGACACTTCAGCAGCCACTTGGAGTCAACTTGCTTGGAGCGGCAATTACCTTTAGCTCCACGACCCAGAAGTAATTGGTGTTATGTGATCACATTATCACGTCATGCCGATTTTTGTCTCCTGCGTTGCACCAGGGTGACACAAGGTAAGTGATGCCGCTGGCTGGCTCTCTGTCTCTGTCTCACACACACACACACACACACACACACACCTGAAAAAATGAGAAGCAGGAGGTGTTTACATCCACAGTACTGTAGTAATACACTGAATCCAAAATAGAAAACCGAATGAAAAAGGAAATTAAAATATGCTGTTCAACATGGGAAAGATGAGAAGAAGAAAAAAAAATCTGTGATCAGAAGACCATCTGCATGTGAAACTGAACATTTTTCAAGTAGAACAAGTGTAAGGGAAGGGATGGGGGAAGAGCCCCACATTGAAAGGAAAACATGAGCTGCAAACCAAAATAATTACAAATGGAAAAACACTGATGAGTTAGAAATAAGTAAGAAACAGATTGGATCAGCATGCTTTTCTTCACAGCACTGAAAACATATATTCAGCAGTGTGACTGTTATAATTGGGGCATGTACAAAGTCAAGCAAAATATTTAAACTTGTCTTTTAACAAACAGATAAACTGTTAAAAAAGTCCTGACAGTGTAAATGAGGACATAGAGTAATGGCAAGAATATGCATGGTTTTTATTAAAGAAAACTTTTTTCCCCCAGTGGTGTTATTCCTGTATTCTTGTAGTAGGTTATTGACATGATTTTGCTTAGGGCCTTGGCAGAGCTTGAACCAGGAGCCTCGCGGTATGAGACCCGACAAGAGTCTCATGGCCTGTGACCTGACAATCGTCAACTTTTAGGCCTCAGGCCTGATTTCAATGTAATGCAGATGGGCCAGAACTTACCTGTGTGTGGAGTTGCTTGCACCTGTCATTTCATTGAAATCAGATGCTCAGCTGTTAGTGTAGCACAGTGGCCAACACTGCAATCTTATGCATGTCTCCTCAGAAGTAAGACCCACCATTGATTATAATGGGACTTGCACCCTGATGAGTGTGTATAGGATTGCAGTGCAATTCTATACATAGGATACACTGATAAGTGTGCATAGGGTTAAGAGACTGACAGTGCAATCCTACTCAAAGCCCTCCATTGTGCCGGGGCAGGCTCTGCTTTATCCAGTGCAGGACTGGGGGCTGCTGGAGGTCTCCTTGAGGTAAGGGGACATTTGTCCCCTTACCCTGTGTTGAGCTCCAGCAGCATCTATGGGGCGACTTGGATCTGCACCAGCTAAATGGCCGGTGCAACATTTCAGGTGTTGAGATTCCCAGATGCATTTCCAAACCATATATTGAACATATGAAGCCACTAATCCATCAAATCTAGTGCAGTTTCCTGTAACTAGTAGCAGCTTCCAGGGCCTTAGGCAGAGATCTTTATTAGATCTTTTCAACTGGAAATGTTAGGGTTAACCTGGGATCTTCTGCATGCAAAACATATGCTTACCATTGAACCATGGCTGTTTGTTGTGGCTATATATCTAAAATAGGAAAAATGTGTAGTAGTTTGAGCAGCATGTGATGTAAGTAACTGGTGCTTTTTAATAAGGATTAAGTGTGCTCATAGGATTTCCATCAAATATAATCAACTCCACTTAGGGTTTGCAGGTCAACATTTCGTAACACGGGAACACAACAGCACAACTTCAGTTCTCTGGCCACTTATGCTGTTAAACTATATCATTATTATTAACCTGTGTGTCCAATTAAACTAAAAGTTCTCAAACTGTCACATGCAGCCTCTTAAAATTAAAGATCAAAGATCAAAACTATTCAAGCCTAAATATAACTAAGGGCTTTTCTGGATGATTGGGGGTTTTTCATGCAGTAAATGTACAGTTGTTACTCATTTACTGTGGGAGACAACAGGGTTGCTTTGCATGCTCCAAAGATGTAGCACCAGAAGAAATGCGAACAACTCGTACTTTCCCACCGTGTCCAGAAATAACTAGGGATGTGCATTTTTCCTACACATTCTCCTGATGTGGAGACATGAGGTTATTATGCATCTCTCTAGGGGAAAATGTATGTGTTTGTCCCCTCAGTCCAGAATGCTGGTGGAAATGCAAGCAATTCTTGTCTCCTGTTTTGCTGCTTCTAGAGAGAGTCTGTGATGCAGCCTTCAACAATGTTTCTTCAAAGTAGTATACTGTATTTCTTGCAAGCACGAGCCATAATATTTTGCATCTTGGAAACTGCAATGTGTTACTCGTAGCTAGGATTTTGGTTGCTATTGTGAGTGCTGTGTAAAATGTGACTGCGTGTGCTATCAGCATTTATTGGCCAGCGCCACTAGTGACAAGCAATACAACTTTTCCCTTTCTCACACCAAAGCCAATTTAGAACTTTTAATAAGCTGTATATTGATGGTGTTAGCATTTAGAGGCCAAATGCAGCTCTGCTGTAGCCCTGAAACATGAGGAAATACTGAATACCAACTGTTCATTCTGCCCCCAGCAGCAAAGACTTGCTCTTTCATTTCAGAAATTGTTTCTTTATAATAACAGAAGGCTTAGCAACATAGCCACTATAACTATAATTGTTTTAAATTTGAGTTTTGAAATGTTTCATACATTTTTATAAACAGGCTGTTGGCGCCTAAAAAAAAGTTCCAATGGAACAGTCACTTGTATCCCCTGCTAACTGGGCAAGAGGCACTTTTTCAATTGGTGCTGCTCCTCTTATATTTAGCAGAGGGAGAGTAACTGCCCCTCTTTTACCCCAGCAGTCTCTTTTCTGGTGGCTGTTTGCTGGTGGTGTTCTGCATTTTTTTTAAGATTGTGAGCCCTTTTGGGACAGGGAGCCATTTAATCATTTGATTTTGTCTATACCGCTTTGTGAACTTTTTGTTGAAAAGTGGTATATAAATACTGTTAATAATAATTAATAATAATTATGTGTAGTGGTCATTGGAGGACTGTAAGTTCTGAACTCAGTAATACCAATTTTTCATTTTTATTGGACCACAACCAATTGCTGATGCAATATTGCACTTTATAGCATCAGTCAGTACTTTCTATTTGATACCATGCAATGTATATTTGGTGTGATGCAGTTAAACCCAACATGTTATCAAATTAATCTCTAGGCACCATTTCATTTTTTTAATGAACTTCACTCTCTTGGGGGTTTCCCACCATGGAAATTTGTGATCTTTGTGATCTAATGTAGTAATGATGTCACTTCTAAGTGATACCACTTCTGTGTTTGCTTCCCTCACAGTCCCATGCACCATTGTTTTTTTTTTTTTTGGGGGGGGGGATTTGTCCTGTAGGTTGCTCAGCTTTCTGTCATTTTGGGGTATGTTTGCTACTAGACTAGCAGCCCTGTCACCAGCACAGATGCAGCCGTGCCCAAAAGGGCGGCCCGTGGGGATGGGATGACCCAGAGATAAGAAAAAATAATTTACTTACCTGGGACTGCCTATGGATCTCCTCTATGGATCTCCTCAGACATATGCCACCTATTTTTCTGGTGTATGTCTGAGGAGGGGAAAGAAGCGGAGAGGTTTGCAAAAGAGGGGATAAGCTCTAGCGTGTGCAATTGCTGCCAGATCCACCCTTCCTTCCTCCACCCTACCCCTGGATCCTCCTCCTTCCTTGCTCAGAATGCCCCCATTCCTCTCCCTCCATGTCCTGTTCTGCCTACCGCCTACCACCACCTCACTGGTGCCCACAGACAGTGGCCTCTCCACATCACTTCCTTTGGCATCTTCTCACTTCTGCTGGTGGATAGGATTGTGCTGTAAATTTATGTTCCCCATTCGTGGAAATATCCCCTTTATATTTAAGTGCAAACTATACCCCCCCCCCAAGAAAAGCTACGACAATAGTTCACTTACCCTGGGGTTCACTTACTCCAAGGTTCACTTACTCCAAGAAGATCTGTCCAACTGCCCCCTCCCGGATAACTGAGGCTAAGCAAAAGGTAGTACTAAATATAGACAAGTGTGAAGCATTTACAAGAACTAAACTAATGGTATATGCAGTAAATATAGACTAAAACACCCATGATGCAGTGTAACTATAAATAAAGGACTGTCCCATTAACCCAATTTGTTCTGACCCAGTTCCTATTCCCAGGAGTGAGTTTGTTCCCTTAATAATGTCCCTCTGACATGCTTTCCAAACAGCCACTGTAGGCTAACCAGCACCACTCTCCCTTTTCGGTTATAACGTTGTGTGCAAAAAAGGCTACTTTACTCCAGACGGGCAATTAACAAAACGTATTGCTTTACAGCAACCTAACAATAAATCTCCCTAAAGCAAAACAATCTATCTTTAAAACAGTCCACAAAGATTCCATAAGACAGCTCCTGCTGTCTTCTCCCTTCAACAAAATTCCAAAATTCTGCCAAATCAGGCTCTTTCTGCTAGTGTCCTGACAGATGAATTTTCTCCACGGCTGGTGGTAGAATTTCTCTGTCTCCAGTCCAAGGTAATTGGCTCTGTAGTCAATCCAACAGAGGTTCCCCCATCTGAATAGAGACAGTGGCCAGCAATCCAGCATCATATCCTCTGGCAAGGTGGAGAGCTTCTTCATTCTGCACTGGTGCCCTTTTTATACTCTTAAACCCCAATTAGTATTGAGTGCAGCTCTAGGGGGGAGGGGTTGCAGTCACTGCACCAAAGACCCTATCGGCAACAGGTGTGCCTCCACCCACACAGTCCTGGGTGTTAACCCCTGGCTTCCCTGTCTTGTCAAAGTCCTGTCAAAGTCTAAGTCTTCATCTGTTAACTCTTTGCTGCCCAGATCTGTCAACAAGGGTCCACTGCTGACACCACACTCAGCTTCTGCCAGTCTTCTGGATCTTCTTCCACTACAAAGACACGTACAAAAACATCTGGTGGTTAGGTGCAGGAATTATAGTGACTCAGATGTTTGCTAGCAGTTGATCTAATAGAATCCACTGGGTCAGGTAAATTTTCAATGGAAATCTATAGTCAATCAGCAATCACTATTTACATTTTGGCCCAGTTCAGACATCACACGGAACCATAGTTTAATCATAGTTTAGAGTGTGACAAATACATGGCTCGGGCTTGCACACTTCATCATCAATCCTAGTTTCATATCCTCACTTGTTCACAAACTCTGGTTAGAGCAAGCTGGAATTTGCTCACTTTATATATCACAACAAATTCCATGTTCTTTGAACCCATCAACCAGTGAACATGTGAAGGGGGAACATCATGCTAAACCATGATTAAAACATAGTTTCATATGAGACCTAAACTTCAGGAGCAGAAATGCATTTTTCCCTCTTCTTTTTCATCTTCATTTCTCTTCTCTCTCTTATTATTGCCAGTTTATAAATATATATGTGAAGCACTCTCTAAACCCTGGGAACAGGTAGGATATAAATCCAAACAAAGGAACAATAATTTTTCAAGGACATTTGAATTGGTCCATCTTTATCCTGCAGGAGGTATAAATTCTAATCGCTTCCTTATCCGATTATCACTACAAGGTATCAACTTCACAGCTTAATTTAAATGAAGTGCTTTCAATATTAAGCAAAGTTTTTTCCCCTCCTTTAAAACAAAATGAGCACAAGGACCAAAATAATGCAGAACTGTGTTAATCCATTACTGAATGCATAGTAAAAGTTTTTTTTAAAAAAAATATTACCAAATTTGGAAGTTTAAGGTTCCCACAGTGTTTGCAATTAAACTATTTGGCTGTTTCCTAGTTGTGTCATAACTAAAATGGACAATTTCTGCACACTTCACTTAGCATAGCGTCTGCTTTTTCATAGCTTAGTAGCATTCATTGTGTTTTCCTCTTGAAATTACCTATCTCTCCACCAAAGGTCAACCTTTCTGCATTGAGATATGTAGACATTATGATTCAACAGCTATTTCTAGAGGCGTGAGATTGGATTTGAGGCTGTTTAATTGGAAGTGGTTAATTGGCCTTGGTGTCCTATGACAGGAAAATGATGCATCCTAAGTGGAATAAAGCTCCATAAATATTTCATTCCATGCTAATTTTTGTGTTTCCAGCTGAGTTGTCTGAAGTTTTCAAAAGCCTTTTTGTATGGTATTAAATACATAATCAAAAAACAGAGAGAACTATCCATTTGCATTATGTCTCAAATTTGGTATTTGTTTCTCTTCCACCTTGAAATTATTTGTGAAACCAAAGCATATCTCTGCCTCTGGTTCCTGAGAAGCCAACAGACAGATTGTCACTGTTAACGATGAGGTTTCTCTTAAGTACGCAAAACAGCTTGGAAAGTCTGGAGCTCCCTCAAGTGGATACTTATTTGACCTAGTAGTGAAAAGCAATAGTTATTATTCCTCCTTTTCAGGACGTGGAGTTTTTTGTATACCCTGCAAATGAATTCAAAAAGTAGAAGAGTTGCAGGCAAGCCTGCAACTAAACCTTGTTTTATACCAGGGGTGGCCAAACTGTGGCTCCTGAGCCACATGCAGCTCTCTGACGTATAATGTGCGGCTCCTAGAAATATGTTGGTTGAGCTCCTTTTTGCATCACTATTAATATATAAAAGGTAAATAAGAATTTTTAAGCTTTATAATTATTGACCAGGTATAAACTGAGAGTACACTGAATTAAAACATAAAACATAAGTTCATGGTGAGTAAATATATTTAAGAATTTAAATGCTTCTTAAATAGTGTGGCTCTCAAACATCTGAAGTTTTTATCATATGTGGCTCTTACCTTAATCAAGTTTGGCCACCCTTGTTTTATACCTACTTTAAAACAGGGGTGGGGAACCTATTTGCAATGGAGGGCCATTTTCCCATGGGGAAAATGTCCCGCGGGCCGTGTGCCCCTCCATCGCAAATGGGTCCCCCGAGGCGCGCCGGGGGGTGCGCGCACACACACCGCCCCCATGCTCTCCTTACCTCCCCCCCATGCTCTCCTTACCTTTTTCAGGCAGCGGTGGCCGCCGGCCCCATGCGCGCTACTCGTGCGACTCCTTTTGAACCAGGCTGTTTCTGCACATGCACAGAAACAGCCGGGTTCCAAAGGAGTTGCGCAAGGTGAGCGCGCCGCGCGCTCTCCCCTCGGCGCGACTCCTTTTGAATCCGGCTGCTTCTGCGCATGTGCAGAAGCAGCCGGGTTCCAAAGAAGTCGCGCGAGGTGAGCGCGCCGCGCGCTCTCCCCTCGGCGCGACTCCTTTCGAATCCGGCTGCTTCTGCACATGCGCAGAAACAGCCGGATTCGAAAGGAGTCGCGCCGAGGTGAGCGCGCGTGGGGCTGGCGGAGCCTCCGGTCTGCTCGCGCGGGCCAGACCTGATTGACTCGGGTCCGGTCTCGCGCAGGCCGGACCGGATCGCTCCGGGGTCCGGATCCGGCCCGCGGGCCGCCGGTTCCCCACCCCTGCTTTAAAAGATGCCCCAGGTTCTGTTGCCTAATGGTTGCACCTTTTTTCTGCTTTTTTCACATCCATGTACTCTTTTCAATGAATGAGGCAAAGCAACAGTGGGAGAAAGTGGAAGAAAGATGCATAAAGGAAGCTAGCCAGGCTTCGTATGCAATGAGCCCTGCTGGACCAGCTTAGCAGGTTTATCTCAGCGATTTTCTATCTCAGCGATTTTCAACCACTGTGCTGCGGCACATTGGTGTGCCACGAATGGTCTGCAGGTGTGCCGTGGAGGTTTGGGGAGGGTCATGTATTAGTAGGGCCATTTTGGGATGTGAGCCCCCGGCTGGCAGTGTGGTGTGCCTTGTCAATTGTCAAAAAAGCTGATGGTGTGCCTTGACAATTTTAGCGCCTTCTCAGTGTGCCATGAGATGAAAAAGATTGAAAATCGCTGGTCTATCTAGTCCACCATCCTATCTCCCACGATAAATAGGTACCACTTGCGGGAAGGTAAACAGTGCTCTGTGTTCCAGCTGCATGCTACGCGCTGCGGCAAGGAGAGTCATGCTGGCCACATGACCACGGAGGTGTCTTCGGACAACGCTGGCTCTTCGGCTTTGAAATGGGGATGAGCACCACACCCTAGAGTCGGACACGACTGGTCTGAATTGTCAGGGGTCATCTTTACCTTTATCTAGTCCACCATCCTATCTCCCATGATGGAGTGCCAGCTTTTAAGAAAGGAATAATGTGGGACTACTCTCTGTTGCTTGCTCCCATTGTCTGGTTGCGAATCAGACATTTATTGTTTCTGAAAATAGAATTTCATTTCGCAGTCATGGCTGACAGACGGTGCCGCCTTATCTTTTCTTAAAAGCTTTCCAAGCTAATGGCTATCACCATACCTTGAGGGGGCAAATTTTGTAAGTTCCACATGCACCAGAATAATGTGGTACAGATTTTCCTAGAAAATATAGAAAAAATCCTAAAATGTCAAGGTGAAGCCTAGCTAGGGTCTAGAAATTCGCTTTCTGTTTCCTTCCGTTCATTGTGAAAACTGTCCTTTTATTCCTACCCTTACTTCTAGGCAATTGCTGATCCATGAGAAGACCAATCTCCCCTTTCCTTTGCTATGTTTTCTTTAGTAAGCAGCTTTGAAGAAAGCTTTGTGGCAATCCAGGTACAGGAATATCTTTTGTCCTCTTGACGTTTGTCTCTTTGCTCTTTTGACTGTTGCAATTTATAATTATTCAATTTATGAGCAAGGTAGCACCCCAGCATTCCCTGCACCCAGTGTTGCTCCTGCTGCCCAGTACTCATCTGCCACCTCCCCACCCTCCATTCTTTTCCCCGGCCCCCACCTTACCTGATCTGGCAGGCTACGCGCTCCGTCGACAGCCATTTTACGACAGCAGAATGCCTTTCGCTGTCATTAGAAGCTTCACACAGTAGCCCAATCCTCAACAGGATTGTTCTGTAAAAGAAAGATTTACGGTACTGTAGTTCTAAATCTAACTGAAAAGCAAACTTTCTGTGAGCCATTATTTTCTAAAAGGACAAGGCATATGCACACAATTGTTCCCTAGTTATTTGGTCTTTTCAAAATGTCCGGGATGGCTTCAACCTCAACCACCTTTTTAAAAATCAAAACCCATCAGGTCTGAACAATGGGGGCCATCCACTACTGGTGAGGTGAACCAATCAATATTTTACAAGTCAGAGACTGCCAGAGGCAGAGCTTTTTAAGAAGCCAATCAGGAAAGTGTATGCTAATATGAAGTTTCCGTTCCTCATGCTAATGAATGTTGATTTGAATTACCAGGAAGGATGGAATTTTCATTTGAGTGTTTGACCACCTAGTAAGAAAAGGGATTAGCATTTAATTAAAATGGAGCCTTCTAGGATAGTGGTTCCCAAACTGTGTAGCACCGGGACCCACTTTTTAAAATGACACTGTATCGGGACCCACCTAGCTTTTCGAGACTTACAAAAAACATAAGTCTCACAGGGAAAAAAAGTCTCACAGGGATGAGTTGTGCTCATGGAAAGCAGGAGGCGTTGTTTATGAGCCCATCATTATTGTGGGTTTATGAGCCCATCAGCATGTGGGTCAGGCTTTCTGGTCCTCTTTTATGGGTGCTGTACAGCATCGATTGTGTTATTAAGAACATGGTTAGTGCGACACTGAGAACTAGTTGCTCGGAGCAAAGGCCAGGAAAGGCCTCACCTTCCTACCATGCTTGTAGACATGGAGGCATCTGTCTGGCTACTGGTGGAACAGGATGCTGGACCAGACAGACCCTCTTCACTTCTTAATGACTAATGATTATTACTCTGTTCATGTTTGTATAAAGTACCTAATACGGAGCTAGATATGTTCTTACCAGGCAAGGGAGACAAGCAGCAGGAGATGTTTTTTACTTCTGGCAGGCCGAGCCCAAGCCCCTTTGGGAGCCTCTTTCCTGAGACCATGCAGTCAGGCACTGCCCTTGGTACACAATTTTTTCCACTGCCACCCCCTGCCTGTGACCAGCTGTGCTGATCTACTCTGCAGCCCATCCACCTACCTCTTCATCTTCCAGGCACCACCACTGACCTCCTCCTTCCCTCCCTCCTGGCTCCCACTCCCTACCAAATCAAAGGGCAGGAAGGGCTGGAAAGACAGGAAAGAAGTGGTGAAAGGAGCACTGACTGGGTGGCTTGAGCAGCTCCCCTACAGCCATCCTCCCCTGCACTCGCTGCCTTTGGAAGTGGCAGTCGGGCAGTGGAAAAGGAGGAGGAGGGGAATTGGCGGTGGCTCTGGTGGCAGCTCCTTTATCGCCATGCCCCTGCTGCCAGGTAAGGCAGCCACTTCTTCTGAAATGCTGCTGGGTGCCAGAATAGATGGACCCTTATTGGGTTTTCTTATGTGTTTTTGAACTCAGAGAAACTTGTTTGAAGGGAGCTACTTCTACACAGCTTTAGCAGGAGTTCCACTGAGAGTACATTCCCTTTGGCTTGACACTGGTAATACATCTCGTCCCCATCCACTGTGCAGCTCTGCCGCCCAAGGTACATAATTGTGCCCTTTCCTCATTTACTATGTGCATTTCTCTCTTTTTTTTCATGCTCTGTTTTGGAGAGTTGAACAAATAGGGAAATTAGCAGTAGAACAGGAACGTGCCACACACACACACACACACACACACACACACACACACACACACACACACACACACACACTCCACAATAACCTCCTAAGTATCTCTGCCCCCTTGGCTCCAATTAACCTAAGTATTCTTCATAGGTTGCAGTCTACAGCAATCATTCGTCGTGTTTTCCACAGCTGGAATAATAATAATTTAAAAATCTATCATTATTCCAACTTCATACTGACGTGTGTGTGAGTGTGTGTGCATGCGCGTGCGTGCGTGTGTGTGCGTGCATGGTGTGTTCTTTCTCCAAAAGTGTCCTAATCTCCTATTTACCAAAGAGGAGTCATGAAGAGATGGAGCTCAATTTTTCTTCACATCAGCTTGACTCTTTGGTATAATCAGCGCCATGTGGGCCAGGCAAGGTCGCGAACTGTAGCAATGTTCGTCACTGCATGCGATCTCCTTGTTCTAGTGTCATTAAGTACTCGGCAACTTCTCCCTGCTCCATCCCACTGTTTTTAATCTGCCAGAGCACTTCAGAAGAGGGAAAGGAGAGCTCCGCTTGCGGTCATATTTCAAAGATTACCGTCACAGACTGCGCTTCCTGAGAGGCAGTCAGCCATCGAAAGCCACCGTCCTATTTGGTTCAGTGGAATACGCTCTTTAAGAACAAAAAAGAAGGCATAGCAGGATTTAATTTTAGGTTTTCTGCCCAAACACCTGCACCAACTAAGGAGCCAGCATGCACTTGGCATTACAGTCTAGCAAACAACATTGCCCTTGGTGACTTTCTTATTGGAGCTCTACAGGGTTTCTAGCAGCCTGAAGGTAGTATAAAATCAGAACGAAACCGGCTAAAGGAATGGAGTTATATCCTCAAATCACTGTGAAATCTGTAATGGTTCATTTGCAGAGATATATCATAAAATACGTCGTTGCTTCACCATTTTCTTGTCTGTCGTCCCTGTTCTTGCACAAATAGTCAGGGATGAACACAGCGTGAATGGCTGGTTCCCACAGGCATTTGCTTATACTGTCAACACTTGATGATTCGCAGCTGAACATGTGAATGGCCTCTCTTGTCTTTGACACAAAGGAAAGTGATGTGAAAATTCTGCGAAAATTCGGTGGTGATTGATTTCTGATAGATTATTCATGCATGTTGCTGCAACCGTTGAGTCATGCACATGAAATGCCTGTGCTAAGTGGCCCCTAGGCTACCATCCCGATTTGCTGCATTCACCAAAGATAAGGCATCTTTGCATTTGGGAATCACTTGGCTGTGAAACAGAGCACCTCCTGCGGTGACCCGCCCATTTAGCCACACCCACACACACCCATGCCCTTTGCTTTATTACTGGCACCTGCCAGCATGGCTGTCAGTATGCTACCCTTCCTATCCCAGCCCACTTGCTGAGAACAAGATGCTCATGATCACTGAGGAGCAATCCCTCCTCCCTCAGAGCCCAAGGAGTAGGGATGCTGCAGAGCAGACCCTTAGAGCAGATAGGCCCCACTCCCCGCAGAGTTAGGCTTACCAGATCTCCAACCAGGACAGAGTGCTGGACCTTTAGGAGAAGGAATGTGGGCAGGCGTAGCTTGTTAAACCTTAGAGCACAATCCTAGGCATGTCTACTCAGAAGCAAGCTCCATTGTGTTCAGTGGGGCTTGCTTCTGAGTAGACATGCCTAGGATTGTGCTCTAAGGTTTAACAAGCTACACCTGCCCACATTTCTTCTCCTAAAGGTCTATCACTCTGTCCCGGTTGGAGATCTGGTAAGCCTACGCAGAGTCCTACCCTGAGGCCAGCTGAGGTAAGAAACAACTATGGTGGGAAGATGGGATCTCTATCTGCTAACAAGTTGACAATGAATGTGATCTGGTCAGTCTTTCTTGAATGGTACAGTATCGGTGAAAGAGAGACACAGAAGTGGGACGTCAACTATCTCCCAGCACAACAAAACAAGTTTACAAAGTGGTTTACAGAGAAAAATCCACTAAATGGTCCCCTGTCCCGACAGGGCTCACAATTTAAAAAGATACAGAAGAAACACCAGCAACAGCCACTAGAAAAGACACTGTGCTGAGGTGGACAGTTACTCTCCCCCTGATGAGCAGAGCACCACTTGAAAAGTGCCTTTTAGCCAGTTAGCAGGGGGAACTGTTGTGCCTTTGCAAGTTTATCCAACAGATGGTCAAGTCACAGATAACAGTGAGTTTTGGCTGCACCACTTTGGAGATTGCAAAGCCACAGGGGCCTGACTGGAAGGGGTAGGTCAGCAACCTTGCCAGGCAGCAGCTGGGCTCACACTGGTCACTGCAGGCAAGCTATAGGCATCCCTTAGGGTATAGATGATGTCCTTACCTGTGGGACAGCTACCCGTTGGGGAGCAAGGAGAAACACAGAGAGAGTCACAAACCTTGACAACAGTATCAGTCTCGCCATTTCTGTGAATTGTGATGCATAATGTTGGTGAGGGAGAGTGGTGCCACCAGAGTGTACATGCTGTGGTGCCCTGTTGGAGACAAGAGCATGGTGGCTTGGAACATTACCTTTCTCCATTTTTTTTTGGGGGGGGGTACACAGGACGGACTGCAGTGGAACACTGCAGAGGATAATTGTTTTGCCCCCTGTGGCAATGGTGCAGTCATGACAAACAAAAGAGGTTCTGATGAATGTTTGACCAGCAGTAGCAGGTGGCGCAGTGAGTTAAACCGCTGAACCATGAGCTGTCGATCGAAAGGTCGGCAGTTCGAATCCGTGACGGGGTGAGCTCTCGTTGCTTGGCCAGCTCCTGCCAACCTAGCAGTTCCAAAGCATGTTAATGCAAGTAGATAAATAGGTACCGCTTGCGGGAAGGTAAACAGCGCTCCGTGTTCCAGCCGCATGCTACGTGCTGCGGCAAGGAGAGTCATGCCGGCCACATGACTATGGAGGCGTCTTCAGACAACGCTGGCTCTTCGGCTTTGAAATGGGGATGAGCACCACACCCTAGTGTCGGACACAACTGGACTTAATTGTCAGGGGTCACCTTTACCTTTACCTAGCAATGGTTGGAGTCCCTGGTATTCACCAAAAGGGAGCAGACACTCCCTGATCTTACCTGTTAGGAGCTAAGATAGAGGTGTTTAGGCAACACAGCTGATATCAAAAACATATTTGATACTCCTGAAGGGTCAGGGGAGTGGAGACGAGAGAGAGAGAGAGAGAGAGAGAGAGAGAGAGAGATGAAGCATTGTGGGGTGCATTGTGCTTGCTTCCCTTGTTGGGGTGGTGAAGTAGAGGTTCAAGTTTGTTTTTTGTGTATAGAGTCCTCCTGGGGCAGAGTCCTTGCAATAAGAATTCTGAGAAATCAGTTATTAACCAAATATTTTGCCATACTTGTTGCGAGGGACGAGAGTTTGCTTGTGCAAAGTGCTCTCTTTGTGCGTTAAGTGCTCTTTCATCATGGTTCCCATAACTAAAGTTCCCCTTTGAGAACCCTGGGAGAGGGAGTTGTAGCTCCATGCCGTTCCCCCCCTTAATCTGAACTGCGGTCTTCCTGGCAGGGGATTTCGTATTGGGATTGGTGTGCTGTGATTGGCTGCCAAATGTAGTCTGTATCCTATGCTCTGTTGAAGGAAAGTGGGTAGAGTAGTGAGGGGTGCAATTTCCCACTGCTTTTTGCTTTCCCATTGTTCTGTATGGGACTACTCTTCCCTATGCCAGCACTATCATTTGCTGAAGCATATTTCCAGTTTTAGGGGCATGTCCTCTGTCTGAAGAGGGGTTAGGATATTGCATGCGTCAACTCCTAATTGTCTCTTCCATATCCCACATCACAGCCCAGCCTCCTCTCTGTTTTGGCCTCTCTGCCAGCGGAATTGCACTGGTGTCTAAGTAACAACCGAGCTACATTAGCACAGAGTTTTTTCTGGTGTTGCGCTGGCATCCATCTCATGTGCATTGGCGGGCAGACTTCTACGCCAGCGGGGCTTTCATTGTGCCAGCGTATGTGGAGATACGCAGGCGTATCTCAAGGATAGGATTGGGTGATTCTTCATTTTTTCCCCAGAGAAAGTGTGTGTGTGTGTGTGTGTGTGTGTGTGTGTGTGTGTGTGTGTGTGTGTGTGTGTGTGTGTGTGTGCGCGCGCGCGCGCGCATGCACGCGTGTGCAAACACCATTTTGCTGTGAAGTTGTTGGGTTTACACCAGGATCATAAGATCTGTCAAAGGGTCTTTCCAGTCTAGCAATCTGTCTCCAGCAGTGACCAGCCAGAAGCTTTTGGGAAGCTCACAAACAGGGCAGGATGGGGTCAGTGATTGCCTGTTGCTTGTCACTTGATTAGAGGCCCTGGAACCTGGAGATACATTTTTGGTGCCACTGATATTTGTGAATCTGTCTAATCTTTTTAAATGTCATCTGAGCTTGAATTTGGGTGGATGAAGAACACTCAGTGAATAAGGAAGTGCTTTTTAAAGCATTTTGAAACTACAGTGGAGTTGCGTCTTGTGCAGGGCTTAGGTTCTAAAATCGGTGTGTTAGGCAAAAATTGAGTATAGTCAAAATTACTAGTCAATACATATCTTTAAACACTATGAGAGCCACATGGGAACTGAGACTGACTGAGCGAACTGCAGGTTTACATCTCCTGGCTCATACTGACTCTGGGGCATATGCTCATTGAGCAGACTGGCAAGCAGAACCACCCACGTTATTTAAATTGCTATTTTTCTTTTACCTTTGAGTATGTATTGTTGAATTTGTGTAAGTTAAATGAGTGTATGATGCAAGTCAACTGTATTTATTTGTTCCCTTGTGTTGTAGTCTAGTTCAGAGGTTCTCAACCCCTTTCCGGCCAAGTACCACCTCTGGCGCCACTCTCCTGCTGCGTACCACTGGAAGTGACTGGCAATGACATCACCGCCAGTTACTTTCAGGTTTTTGGAGGCTAAAAAATGCAGGTAGGAGGCTCTGGGTAGGTGGGACGGCCCTTCTCAGCATTCTTGAGAGGCCCGGTCAAAGACAGGAGTCTCTCAGGAGCGAAAATGTGCCACCAAAAGCGTTGCATCGGAGCAGGTTTTCGGTGGTCTGGCGGTCCGAGTACCACCAGCAGTCTGCCCAAATACCACTGGTGGTACTAGTTAGTACCACTGGTTGAGAACCCCTGAGTGCTGAGAGAATCATTGAGTACCACTGGTCAGAGGCGTCGCTCCGGTAGGGGCGGGGCCGTAAGTATCGCTCCGTCCTAGACCCTTTACCGAGCGAGTAGGAGACGGCCCCGCCCCCTCACTGTCAGAGCCATCCCGTGCGGAGAAAGCAGCAGGCAGCCTGCTGCTTTCTCCGCACGGGATGGCTCCGACAGTGAGGGGGCGGGGCCGTCTCCTGCTCGCTCGGTAAAGGGTCTAGGACGGAGCGATACTTACGGCTCCGCCCCTACCGGAGCGACGCCTCTGCCACTGGTTGAGAATCATTGAGTACCACTGGTTGAGAATCGCTCAGTCTAGTTGGTTCTAGTTCATAAGAGTCAGGAGTGTGTAAAGCAATGAAGTTTTAACTGGTCTAATTCCTCTCAAAAGAAGAGCATGTGCTGCAAAGGCTCCTCATCTGGCAATGAAAGCCCCATGATACATGCAGTGGAGATGCAACCAGCAGCTCTTCCTTGTACAGGGCTTGTACTGATTTATTCAGTAGCGTAGCTGGGTCGGCTGATACCCGGGGCCGCTTCGTCCTCCCACGTCATTGCCCCGCCCCCCCCGCTTCCAGAATGAGAGTGGGTGGGAGGGCCAAACTTCCCTCCACTCACTGCCCCGAGCAGTCAGAGTGGCGAGTGCTGCGCCCCCCCTAGACAACGTAACGCCTCCCCCCTCTGGCGCCTCCCCTCTGGCTTGCTGCCCAGGGCGGTGCACCCCACCGCCTCCCCAGCTATGCCACTGAATTGATTTCCTTGCATGTAACCGTGGACTTCATTCAATGCATTTAGATCGGGAGAGTGACAAAAGCAAAATCTCAGTCATAGCTGTGCAATATCCCATGTCAGTCCGTATTCTGCTAGAGAATCATGGGTTTCCTTTTATGTCAATACACTGAGCAGGAAACTGAGTGAATTTCAGAGCTATTGACTTGGCTATTGAATGATTCTCTCCTTCTCCATTACAGAAGTACCTGAGTGAAACAGGCAGCTTTGTCATAATTGTACACTGTAGAGAGCCCTGGCAGGCTCAATAGCACTCGATGTGATCTCTCGTCACAAAGCGCAAGAGCTGTGCTTTAGGCAGCAATAGAAACACACAAAGCAAGTGTTTCACAGCCTCAGAGGAGTGCTTCTGTGTTGGACTTTCTGCCTTCAGGCCTCATCCTTGGCCTCTGGATTTCAGAGAAAGACCAGAGGATTGATGAAGTGGTGCTGTAATTAAAGGGACATGGAGAAGCCTGGAATGGCGGGATGAACTAAGGGCATCAAATATGTACGTGCATAACTTGAAGGTACCGTTGTGCTGCTGTAATGAAAATGTGTCAAAGCACATTTAGAGTAATGAGATGATGATTAATAATAATAATATCCCACCTTACAGTCGCCGTAAGAGGCAACTTACAACTGCTAAACACACTGTTAAATATGAGTGTGTATTGCACTAGTCAAGCCTGGATGTAACAAGAGCATGAGTCACTGATGCCAGGTGTGCTGAATCAAGAGGTGGTTGCATGAGCAGATCCCCAACAAAAATACTTCTGGCTGCAACTGCCACCAATGCATCCAGGGTCAGCTGTGGATCCAATTACACCCTCAAATGGCATACTTGATTTTTTAAACAAAAATTTAGGGAGAATGTCATGCTATCCAAGATAGGTTGAACATCTCCAATCAGACTAAGACAGGGGTTCTCAACCAGTGGTACTAGTACCACCAGTGGTACTTCGGCCGACTGCTGGTGGTACTTGGACCACTGGAACCCTGTCACGATGCAGTGCTGTGAGAGCCGCATTTTTGCTCCCAATTGGCTCCTACCTTTGGCCGAGCCTCTCGGGAATGCTGAGAAGGGCCCTCTCACCCACCCAGAACCTCCTACCTGTGTTTTCTGGCCTCCCAAAACTCGAAAACCCAGAAGTAACTGACAATGATGTCATTGCCAGTCACGTCCGGTGGTACACAGCAGGAGACTTGCAACGGAGGTGGTACTCGGCCAGGAAAGGGTTGAGAACCCCTGGACTAGGAGAATCCCCAGCCAACAGGACCTCCATCTTATCTGGATTCTGGTTCAGCTCGTTCACCCTCATCCAGACCACAACTGCCTCCAAACACTAATTTGGGACTCCCTACATGTAAGCCCTGTTTACCTTCTGGTCTGATTACATCTGTGTTCTGTTTACACAGCAGCAGCCAAGGAGCCAGATAAGAAGGCTAACAAAGAGGAAACAAAGACAACAGCCCTTTCCTGGTGTTTGTTCTCAGTCTGTGGTATTTACTGTACAAGTATACCACTCATAAATAGGTTCCCTTTTGCTAGCATGACTAGGAGCACAATCCTGTGCATGCCTACTCAGAAGTAAGTCTCATTAGGTTCTAAGGGACTTTCTCCCAAGTAAGCATGTCTAGGATTGTAGTCCAAGAAGAATTAACAAAAATATTCTGTTTATCTGACTGCTCAATCCTATCCCCCACCATTGACGCCGATGCAGCAATGCTAGCAGAGTGTGTGCTGTATCCAATGGTGGATGGAGGGGATTCCCAGCAGAAGGTAAATATATATTTTGTTACTTCCCCCCCCCCGTAGGCTGCCCAATTGCTTATGGGTCTCCTTGGACCTACGCCATTCATTTTGCTAGTGTAAGTCCGAGGAGAGAAAAAGTGTGGGGTGGCCTGAGAAAGAGGGGATAGGATCTGTCGCACGCATGCCTAATTTCCATTGTGATCAATGGCACTTATTCTTAGATTTTCACGACGTATCCAGATTTTGGAGTTCAAAACAAACATTTTTACCGGGAAACTCCATCGTATAATATAAATGTTATTATTATAATCAGATGGTTAAAAAACTTTACGTTTCGCCTCCAACATAGGAGGCATCATCAGAAGTTACTTTAGTCGCTATGTTACTTAGTAGCTACGTTACTTCTGATGATGCCTCCTATGTTGGAGGCGAAACGTAAAGTTTTTTTTAACCATCTGATTATAATAATAAAATTTATATTATACGATGGAGTTTCCCGGTAAAAATGTTTGTTTTGAACTCCAATGGCACTTATGTTATTCACAATGCAGTTATTCATGACTAATTTCCTTTGGATACAACTCTCCGTTTACGGGGCTATGCTAGCCATTCCTCATGTGGTCCAGTCCTGTTTCCATTTGATTTTCCACATTAAAGTGAAGCAGGTATTATACATAACCCACCAGTTGTGTTTCATGTTATCAGCTGCAAATGGCAGACAAATTATTGTATTTAAGGTTGTTATTTTAGAATTACATACACTAGCAAATAAACCCACATGTAAAGCAGAATAAAAAAACAAATGTGCATGATTGACTGGGAACATGTAGGTGAATGTCATGTATATGCATCTACTGTCAACAGATTAAAATAGTATAGTTAATTAAGTGTCTTTTAAAAATAGATTAGTTAAATTGTGAACTGAGAAAAATAAATGTATTACAGAATATCAGTGCAGGATATATTTTGAGACATGAAGGTAACATTTATTCTTAACTGAGTGAGACAGAGAAATCATTTTTGCTCAGAAAATGTTCTTGAAATCATTATCTGTGAAGGTGCTTGCACCTTCAGCAAACTGTATAAACAAAATGCGGGGTAGATGCAGGACCACACACTGGACAGAATGTTTAAGTATGCTGATATGACTTGCGGAAGGTGTGAATGGGCAAGAGATCTATATTGGATTATACTTGTGGCAGGGGGATGTCTGATACTGATTGGCTATGCTTGTGTGAAGGTATAGAATGTTCATGAGTATTCCAGCTGCTTAGGGAACAAGGTGGTCAGAATATTCACAGTTCAGCTTCTGTGACTAAAAGGAATGTTGCCAGTTTGACTGGAATGGAAAAATTCACAGGACTTCCAGGGGCAAAAGTAGCTTCATGGGGAAAGTCGAGGACTGGAAAAAAAAATCCCAAAAAGCAAAAGGCCTGGGACTTAAAGATGACTGAAGAAACGGTGGGGAACAAGGAAATGGACTGAAAAAGAGAAGCCTGAGAGAATGACAGATGAAGGAGAGGGCTTTAGGAAAAGGACAGAGAAGACTGAGAATTAGACAAGAAGGGGTTAACCTTCTTGCTGAGCTCCTCTGGGCCAACTGTGACTGCCACCCTGACACTAATCAACTGAAAGGGCTGTCAGCTGGTGAGCAGCAGAGTTTGTACCATTCATTTCACGGTTAAAAAAGAAAATGCTCTGGCACATGGGCAGCCCAATCCTGTGTAGGCTGCAGTGGATGGCCTAAAGGGCCGACCTAAAGGGCCGACCGCCGCATCCTATCGAGTTCCTCGGCTGTCCTGGGGCAGCCCGGGAACAACTCTAGACACCCCCTCTGTTACACTCCCCTTCCGACTGTCTGGAAGGAGGGGAGGGTTGTTCTTTTTCTTAGGAGAGTGCAGCAGAGCCCTACCTCCCTTCTTGTAGCACCCCCGCACCAGAGGTTTGACACAGACACCCAGGACACCAAATTTGGATTTAAATCACCATGCATGTGACATTTATTAAAACACAAAGACATACAAAAACCAAGAATCAAGAGAGCTCTCTTTCACTCACACAATCACACAACACACACACACACACACACACTTACCCACCAAAGGGCGGGGGAGCTCAGTGGCCGCGGAACTGGAACACAAAAGGTAAAGTTTTGGCTTCCTCCTTTTAAAGTCTTCTCCTTCTTCTGAAATTCGTATCCGCCCTCGACTCTCAAGCCGGCATCTCTCGTCAGTGTAGGGAGGAGGGTTACTCTGTCGTCACTTTGATAAACTCCAGACCCTTTCCTTATCAGTTGCCCCACGTCTTCCTGGCTCCTACAGCCTGTACCATCCTTGGAAAGGAGAACGTAACATTCCTTTTGTTCTTTAAACAATCTTGTGCAGGCACTGTCAGTCAGGGTCTTGGAATTCCTCGCTGTCAATGCAAATTAAACAGTTCCCAGCAGGCATTACGAGTTCTCCATCTTCTCTGGCTCTTCCTTGGCTTTTCTTTGGCTCTTCAGCTCCATTACACATACACACAACTTTCACGCATGACACCTCTACAGACCATCTACATCCATAGTGTTAACAGTTGGCTTGAGAGGATGCCTTATGGAACTTTGGGTTGAGCCTGGTCATTGTGTATCAATTCTAACTGACAGCTGTCTCGCACTTGTAAAGTTTTGGAGCTCATTAACTGTTGCTGTCTGAAATTCTTCATTCTTTCACCATTCATTTTGAACGACATCTGCTTCCCACTGTATGCCTTAATTGGATCAAACACAGTGGATAACAATAGTGTGTTGAGGTTAATATATATTCCATGCTGAAATAATGTCAATCTTTTAACTAACATGAAATACAATTAGTTGAAAGAGAAGATATGAGTCACCTTCTCTCACTTTCTGCAGTCTCTAAAGCAAAGCATAATCATGGTAGCTAATAAAAAATATGCAACAAAATATCAAGGATACCATGGGATATAATTGTGCAGCCACTACCAGTTCCAGGTTTTGTGGGGAGACCTTGGCAATACAGTCTCAGGTGGGCTCTCCGATCATAATGGAGATAGACTCAAAGACTCACATGCAGATAGTTCCTCTGTGCAACTGAGCATTGGCATGGAGCTGTGCTGTAGCATTATCATCAGTGCGAAAAACAGTTTGTCCCATTGCCGTTGTACGCTTCTCTACAGACAGAGTGCCTGACTTGCGATGACCTATTTTAATACCAGGGCTCAGCTCTGTAAATTAAAACTCATGAAATGGATGCTTTTGTGCATATTTCCTTAACCAGAGATGAACCACAACTGTCCCCAAGCATGTGAGCCCTGGTCGGACAGGCTTCAAGCCCAGCAGCTTTCAGTTTAGATTTGAGTTTAGAAATTAGACTCGGGATTAGGGTTGAAACACTGAATTCTGGGACGCTTTTCTTAAAATAACATAAAATAGCAAACGATTGATCTGAAACCTCTAGGAAAACAAGACTCCCTTTCAAAATGCCATCCAAAAATGTTGCATTTCTTATTCTAAAATAAACCAGTAGGCGACACCTAAGGAAATTTTAGTCCATTTGCTGTCAGCAGGGCTGGCTCTGAGCCAGTTACAGGCATTTTAAAAGGTATGCTCCACTGTGGGCTTCTGAAACACTTTTTAAAGTTTATTTCTTTCTCCAGCAATTTTGAGATTGATTGCACTGCAGCAATCTCTCCAGCTGTTATCAAAAGCCTCAGCAGAGTATGCATCGAATGCAAGACAGGCCTCTTTTGTAGTGACCTCATGCACAGAGGTCCGCAGCATGCAGGTACACCCAAGCAGTGCTTAGTCCATGAAAGAACAAGCATTGATCTTCCGCTGGTGGGTTGAGACCTTAAACTGGATTGTATTCTGACCCCAAATGGGTCACATGAGAAATACTAGCATAGAATTAAGGGAAGGGGAGAAGAAAAACACGTACATGGTAAAAAGAAGAAGGGGAATAAAAACATGATCAGCTACTAAAAGTAGGCCCTATGGGGGAATAGTTAAAGGCAAGGTCTGGGTCCGAGAAATGTTAACGCTTCGGATGTAGATGGTCTGTAGAGTGGGTGGAGGGATGTAGAGGGGCTATAGCTCATTAGTAAAATACATGCTTTGTATGTCAGAAATTCCCAGATTTGACTCCTAGTATTGTCACTTAAAAAAGAATCAGGTAGCACAGGGGTGGCCAACCTTTCAGCATGAATGCTCCTGGCCCTTTAATGGATGTATAGGTGAGGACATTTCAGCAGGTGCAGCTGCTTTAGCAGCACCATCAGCAATTGCAGCTGCCAGGATTCTGTCTTCTACACAACTCTTAAGAATACAGAGGCCCTAATGGTGGAAGGTTGGCCACCCCTGAGGCAGAGGCATGGAAAGACTGGAGCGAGCGGAGTAGCGGCTCCGGGCGGCACCGCAGCGCCGGGCGGCGCTGCTCCGCTCGCTCCATTCTTTCCACGGAGCGCGCGCCCGCCCGGTGACGCGGGCGGGCGCTCCGAGGCCTTCTCCCCCGGCCTCGGAGCCGAAGAAAGCCCCGGAGCGTCCACCACGACCGGTGGCCAGGGCTTTCTGAAGGCAGCCGACTGCGGCGCCGCGCTATTTATTCTTTTTTTTGCACATGCACAGAACGTAACGTAAATGTTCTGCGCATGTGCAAAAAAAGGATAAATAGCGTGGCGCCGCAGTCGGCCGCCTTCAGAAAGCCTTGGCCACCGGTCGTGGTGGATGCTCCGGGGCTTTCTCCGGCTCCGAGACCAGGGGAGAAGGCCTCGGAGCACCCCGGTAAGCTGGGTCCCCCCCCCCGAGTGGCGCCGCGCCGGCCCTTTGGGGCGGCGCATCAACGAGCAGTGCTCCAGGCAGCATCCGCTCCTGATACGCCTCTGCCCTGAGGTATCAGATGATGGGAAAGTCGTCTCTCTGAGACAGACAAATGCTCTGACTCAATATAAGGTAGCTTCATATGTTCATTTAGGGCCCAATCTTATCCAACATTCCAGTCCCAATGCAGCCACAATGCAGCCCTGAGGTAAGGGGGAAAACATTCCCTTACCTTGAGGAGGTGTTCGTGACTGCCCACCACAGAATGCAGTGCACGCCCCATTGGCACAGCTGCATCAGTACTGGAAAGTTGGATAGGATTGGGTCCTTAGTGAGATAAATGAGCATCTAAGGACACAATCACACATTATAAGACTTTGGGCTACTGGCCAAAACTGCGATCCCATGCTAAGTTATCTCACTCCCCCCTTGTTAATGGGCAGTACAATTGCTGATATCTCAATTATGCTCTACCGCCACTGTTTCTCCACCCTCAGCAGCCTCAGCCAATGCCATGAAGTGGGGTGGTGATGGAAATGCCCAGTGCAATGATGTCAACAAGCAAAGACAGTTGTACTAGAGTGTAGAGGAAGAGGAGAAACTCAATACAAGGCTCCTGTTTTAAGGGCTTTCTCCAGTGGTCTTCATAGCGTGTAGTGTTGCTTTAGGTCAGGGGCAGGGAACCTTTTCCCTGGCGAGGGCCGTTTTAAATATTAGAAATTTGCTTGAGGGCCAGCCATAAGGCCGGGCGCCATTTTTATTTATTTAATTAATTTTTGCCCCCGCCCCCCCATCAGCCTCCAGAGGCTCCGCGCTCACCGTCCGAAGCCGCCGCCGGGTCCTTGCGTCACCTCCGGCGTACCATGCCGATAAGGGCAAGAGCTTGCCCTCATCGGCATGGTACGCATGTGCGAAATGGCCAACAGTCTGGTGAGAAGAGGTCGAGGGGGCGGCTGGGGAGGACATGCAAAGGCCCTCTCCCGGCCTCCGGAGGTGACGCGCGGACCCGGCGGAGCCTCCAGGGGCTGGTTGGGCGGCCTCCCGGCAATCTCTCCAGGGGTTGGACCGGATGGCCTCGGGGGCCTGATCCGACCCTGGGGCCGGAGGTTCCCCACCACTGCTTTAGGTAATAACCCCTTATCCTTTTTTCCCCTCACCAAAACATTTGGAAATCTCTATCGACGGGAGTTACAAAGTTTGAAGGGACCATATATTCAGTGTGGGTAGTAGATAAAGGAAATATCATTCCAAAAGTCTGGTTTATCAGACTGGGCTGTGTTTGGGTCGGGAAAAAAAATTAGTTATAAGTCTTTTATTCAGATGTATAGCCTGCCGTGCCCCACAAAGGCCCAGAACAGGTTATTATTACTAACATCTATCATATAGAGAGAGAATTTTTACAGCATACAAAGCACTTTGCCATTTTTATTTCATCTACCTCTTGCCTTCCAAACATTTTTACAGATTTCACACTGAAAAGGGCAAAGAGATGGATCTGTCCTGCAGAAGGGTTTAAATCTAGGAGGAAATGCTGAAGGGGAGACTTTGGTTTCTCTTACCAGTTCTCACTCATTTCTTTTTTTTACCTAAGGCAGACCTCAGGTCCCAAACCTCCTCTTGGTACACTGAATCCTATCCTATCTATAAGTGAGACACAGGGCAGGGTATTATCTGCAGATCTGTCTCCATGGCTACAGAGCAATCAGAGGTGATGTTCTGGTTTACCGCTGTGTAGAACAGCATGGCAGAGGATGGGGAGATGGATTGTGGCTCAGTCAAATGGAGATGAAGCCTCTTGACCTTGATACTGAGTCAGACAATTGACTCATCCAGGAACACTGACTGGTAGCAACTCTCTTTGGTTGCAGGTGGGGGTCTTTCCCAGCCCTACCTGAAGATGCCAGGGAGCTTTCTCTATGCAGAACATGTTCAGCGCCCTACCGCTGAGTTACAAGTTTACTCCCAGTTTGATAAACATTGTAAACATTATTAGGTAATGGCACGGACGTCACTGTAGCGTGGCGGGTGGGGCGGAGCACCCTAGGGTGACGCGCGCGCGCGTCACCTCCCCTGCGCGTGTCACCCGGGAGGCTCTGCGTGTCAACGGGGAGGCTCCGAGGCCGGGAGAATGCCTCAGAGCGTCCTCCCGGGCCTGCGCTCCTGGGCCTTCTGAGGAAGGCCCGCTGCGCGAACGCTATTTATAACGTGTTTTAGCGCATGCGCAGACCGTTCCTTAGGGAAAAGGACTGCCCTTTTCCCTCAGGAACCGTCTGCGCATGCGCTAAACACGTTATAAATAGCGTTCGTGCAGCGGGCCTTCCTCAGAAGGCCCAGGACAGCCGGCCGGGGAAGACGTCCCTGAGCCGGCTGCAACCATTGAGGGGGCGCCCGGAGCGACGCCGTCGGATGCCCCGTCAGGCATCCCATAGACCCCCAAACCCCCCATAGGCCGCGCCAAAGATTTGTAAAGGGGGTGTGTCGGGGGGAGGCGTCACTAGGGTGACGCGCGCGCCCCACCCTGGGTAACACGCGTCTAGTGACGCCCCTGGGTAACGGTATCCCTTGATGTTTAAGTCCAGTCATGTCTGAATCTAGGGTGCGGTGCTCATCCCTGCTACAATGCCGAAGAGCCAGCACTGTCCGAAGACTCTTCCGTGGTAATGTGGCCGGCATAACCCTCCTTGCTGCAGTGTGAATCGTGCGGCTGGACACAGAATGCTGTTGCTTTCCCACAAGCGATACCTATTTATCTACTCGCATTAACATGCTTTCAAACTGTTAGGTTGGCAGGAGCTGGGCCGAGCAGCGAGAGCTCATCCCGTTGCACAGATTTGAACTGCCAATTATATTATATTATATTTCGATCGACAGCTCATGGTTCAGTGGTTTAACCCACTATGCCACCCCACGGCCCTATGAAACATTATCTGCTGTTTGTTTTGTTTTGTTTTGTTTGTTTGTTTAAATAATTTATTTCCCGCCTTTCTCCTGACAGGGCAACCCGGGCAGCTTACAGAATTAAAACATGTTAAAAATAAAAAAAGGTAAAGGTATCCCCTGACAATTAAGTCCAGTCGTGTCCGACTCTAGGGTGTGGTGCTCATCTCCATTTCAAAGCCGAAGAGCCAGCGTTGTCCGAAGACGCCTCCGTGGTCATGTGGCCGGCATGACTCTCCTTGCCGCAGCGCGTAGCATGCGGCTGGAACACGGAGCACTGTTTACCTTCCCGCAAGTGGTACCTATTTATCTACTCGCATTTACATGCTTTGGAACTGCTAGGTTGGCAGGAGTTAAAAATACAAAGTACAATAAAATACTTCATCTGCATGTATTATGTCTGTTTTATTGGATTTAATTGCTTTGTTTTAATTATTTTATTGTTAAAAATACAAAGTACAATAAAATAATTAAAACAAAGCAATTAAATCCAATAAAACAGACATAATACATGCAGATGAAGCTTCTGTAAAAGGCAGAGGAACAGGGGGCTGGTAAAACATTGGCAATCCCAGGTCCAGAAACAAGGGACAGCCAACCAAGGACTGAAGTCCTCCTCATGTCCTATTTATGAACTCCTAATGGTACCTTTTAGGCACTGGCGTCGCTGCAGGGGGGCGGAGCACTAAGTTCTGCCGAGGCTCCGACCCTCCGTTACACCGGAGCACAAAGCGGCCCCGCCCCCTCGCCTTTGGAACCATTCAAGGCGGTGAAAGCGCTGCTTTCACCGCCTTGAATGGTTCCGAAGGTGAGGGGGCGGGGCTGCTTCGTGCTCCAGTGTAATGGAGGGTCGGAGCCTCGGCGGAACTTAGAGCTCCACCCCCCCGCAGGGACACGAGTGCTTTTAGGGCAAGGGTGGCCAACCTTCTACCATGAGGGCCTCTGTGTTCTTAAGAGTTGTGTAGAAGGCAGAACCTTGACAGTTGCAATTGCTGTTGGTGCTGCTAAAGCAGCTGCATCTGCTGAAATGCCCTCATCTATACCACCATTTAAGGGGCCAGCATTCATGTTGAAAGGTTGGCCACCACTGTTTTAGGGTCTGCCCTGGGTCTGATCCAGCAGGGCAGTTCTTAGATCAAACAGAGGATGCAGGATTGGGCCCAGACAATCTCAGAACAAGTCTGAAATATTGCTTTTGCTCAGAAGATCATGTGGCTAGTTATTGTAGCTTTCCTTTTCCCAAATTTTTCTACTGTCGTGATTGCATCATCTTCATGTTTCATTTCTTTTTCTTTCGTTTCCTTTTTTCTTTTTTGCTCATGTTACAGCTCCTGCATTGACTTTCACGTGTCATTGGGTTTGAAAAATTTGCATATATAGCATGAGTCTAATTACAGGAGTGCAAAACCCAAGCAACTTCTATGAAATCAATCCCATGCCAGAAAGCAACTATCATTGAAAGTAAGGTGGAGGGAAGGGAGGGGAGAATTACAATTGCCTACCTAGTGTAATATGTTGGTAACTGCATATTTGCTCCAACCTTCCTTCTAAAGATTTTCTCATTACACTTTAATGTGGTTTGGTGGAGGAAACAAAAGATCAACCCTATACATTAAAGGTTGAAAAGCTAGCGTAAGAAGAAACCAAAAACCCAGATATTTATTCAATTGTACATTATTTATTTATCTGAGGTGAGTGGGGGGAAAGGTTTCCACCTCCCATTCTACTGCTGACCACCTTCCCCAGGCAAGTGAACGAGAACAAAAAAATAAAAACAGGTTAAAATGCAATAATATTGTCCTGAAAAACATTATCTTGAAAACTAGGAACACGTACCGCCACTATAGCTGTGGCTACACAGAGGTAGCAAAAGGGGAGCTGGCAGTAGAATCTTAACTGTTTTTTTCACTGCAGTTGAAACCGATTACCTCAGGAATGAAGGTTTTGGATAACCCCAGCAATGACGCCAGACTCCTAAACAAGTTTTCAAACACAGACACAAACTTGCATTATTCCTCCTGCAGACCTTCCCCATTCCCACAAGAACTACAATGAACCCACAATGAACTACAACCATTGTTCATCCTCGCGTAAACCAATGTGAGGTAGATTGGGCTTTGAAAAAAGGCACCTTGACTAAGGCCCCCAACTAGTGAGTGAGCTTCATGCCTAAGTAAGAATTTGAGCCTGGGCAAACTTCATCATCGAGATGTAGCACTCTGTCTCCCAGTCTGCAATAAAACGATCACTTTACAACTGTGATGGTCATGTCTGTAAGCCTCTTGTTCACACATGCCCGCAGTAAGGGAACCAGCTCCAAGTTCTCTCAGAGCAAGACAGTATCAGCATAGCCTCAGAGCCTATCTTAAACCAAATGCGCAGTTTCCTATACCCACCATGCTGTTGTGTGGGCGCCAACATTTACATGTGCAGTATTCCTCATCTACAAAAGAGGGTGGGAAGAAGATCTGGACCGAGACAGACAGTTGGCAGTAAGCTCCACTGCTTCCTTACTGGGAATTTCCTAGCTTCCCATGATTCTTGGGTGAAACAGGAGTAAAAGAGGAAGTGGGCATTCTCTTTTCTGGAGCATGACTCTCTACCCTGTGTCCATTATGTAGACTGAAGAACACCACTAAGTAGGCCTGGCTAAACTCTCTACCCTGTGTCCATTATGTAGACTGAAGAACACCACTAAGTAGGCCTGGCTAAAGACTTTGTGGCACCCGGAACTGACCTGTTCTGTGTCCCCCCTTTAGAAACAAAGGGGTGGGGTACGCAAGCGCACTATGTTCACTCATCCCACTCATCATTGCAAAAGTCAATAATGCTTATGAGGTGTGTGAACATTATATAATATAATGTGTGAGATAGAAATGTTTCCTCTCCAGTCACTATTAGCAAAGTACATGTTCTTATTAGCCACGGTTGTGTTCTGCACTATAACCTGTTTTCACGGCTGAAAAACCTTAACCTCTTTATCCTTTCCCATAGGGAAGGTGTTACAACCTTATTTTTTTAGCCAGGGTGAGGATGCGTAATGATTGCACTGTTCCTCATAGGTCTTCAGCACATGACTACTAGAGATATCAGCACAATTCTCCTATGCCACTCAGAGTCCAATTTCAGGAGCTCGTTAAAGTTCACCTCCAAAGATAGGTGAGTGTTTCCAGCCCCCTGAATTCTTTTCCAACTTGGATTAAAAGCTGACTGTAAAAGAATTGCCAATTCCCTCACTCCTCATTTAATGCAATGGTGCTCTTTGGCTCCATTACACTAAATTGGGGCTGAGTGGGGATTGCTGAAGGGCTGTCTCTGGAAAATTAGGGGGGATAGAAGAAAAACCACACCCCATGGGATGGAAGAAAAACACAAACCCCATTGAACCAGAGAATCCCCTTGGGGAGTTTTCTTTTCCCCAGCTCTTTCAGTTTTGAAGTGTGCAGCCTCTTACAAAGAACATCTGCTGGCTGGGTGCTCTTCTTAAAGGTTGCCCCCTGTAAAAAAAAAAAAAAAGATCACCCACTATGAGTGATCCTCTGGGTTGTTTTTTCTCCCCTTCCCACTTTCCTGGGGCAGTTTGTCAGAAAGAGTTGCTGATGAGGAACTGAGTTATTTCTGATTTTTTTTTATTTTTATTTTTTTGGAAAATAGCATTGTTCCTTTCTGAATCTTTCCAAGATTATCTTAGGTGTGTTTGCTCCTCTCTAAGCATCCCTGCCTCTCTCCCTTCATGAGTGCTGGGAAGAACAGAGCCCACAGATTCTAGACTCCCACCCACCAAAACCTTTCCAGATTGTCCTGGCTATGAAAAATTTGACTTTAATTTACAACTTTTCAGTTTAACAAAATGTACACTTTTTAAAAATGCCAAGTACTAAATTTAGGAAAGAATTTTCCGCAATAGTATTTTAGAAAAGAATGATTAAAACCTGATGAGACATGGAACAATAAAATAGGTTGACAACTCATCTTTCAGAATTCCCCCCTCCTATTTTTTTCTTTTCCCGTGCATCCCACCGCTATAGAAAAAAAGTGCACACGTCAGTTATCTGTCTCATTTTGATCCCACTCGCCAAACAAAGCTAATAAGATTTCCCCAGCAAATTACACACTGGGTTCAACTGCAAATCTCTTCCCATTTGATAATAACATCTTTACGTTTAAAATGGATTTGCAGTCCATAAATTTGATGCTGGCCAGACCTCCACCTCTAGAGCTTATTTTAGCCCTTGAGTAACTGCCGAGGTTCTTCCACATTGCAATTAGCTCCTTCTGTCAATCTTAAAGTCCTTAAAATTGTAGACTAGTAAAAAGCAGCATTAAATAAGCTTCAACGTGTTTCCACCATGAACTGGCCTGGAGCGTACAAAAGAAATAGAGACAGAGAATCTTCCACTGTTTTGGTATTAATGTTGAAGGGACTTGACGCCTGGGTTTTCTTCGTTAAAGCACAGCAATACTGTTAGAGAGCAAGCAGAGGACGGTATGTTGATTACCGGGGCCCTGTGGCTCCAAGTTCTTCTTAGCATAATAAGAATCCCAGCATCCATTAAAAAAAAAAATGGGCATGCCACAGGGCTTGTTACTTTGGGCAGGCCACAGGGCTTGTTTGTGCCAATAGGATTTTCAACATTTCTTCTTTGAACAGCAGACCTCCCCAGGGCATCTTATGATCTGAGCCTTCTTGGGCATGGAGGACCAGTTGCATTGAGCTTTGAAACTGAGATCTTCTTTTTTTAGTTGTCTTGGTTCACTTTCACATGTAATGATCAAAAAGCATACAGGTGGGCCCCCATATCCACGGATCCGCTATCCATGGTTTCAGTTATCCACGGATCACAGGGACCCCCCCCCCCCAGGCTTTTACTTTTTTCCCAGTAAGCTTAATTTCTTCCTTAAACAAGCAGGAGAAGCAGCCTCTGGCTGCTTATTGCAGGGAAGTAGAATGAGACTAAGTCCTAGAGAGGCTCTGCAAGGTTAACAGCAACCTTGCAGAGCCTCTCTAGGACTTAGTCTCGTTCTACTTGCCTGCAATATAGATTGCATATCTGTTTGTTTTAAGGAAGAAACAAAGTTTGCTGAAAGAAAAATAAGATCTGGGGTGTGTGCGCGCACGCCTGTTCGCAGGGGTGGCAGGGCGGGGGCCCCTCAGGAAACCATGGAGGGGGTGTTCGCTCTTATCCACGGTTTCAAGTATCCACTGAGGGGCCTGGAACATATCCCCAGCAGATATGGGGGGAGTACTGTACTAGCAGCGCAATCCTGTGTAACCTTGCACCAGCATCTACTGTTACACTGTTACTATAAGGAATCAGGCTGCAGGGAGTGTGAAAGTCTGTGAGGGAGTGTGCGAGCCAAGACGGTGTAGTGGTTCGGCAGTTGGACTTGGACCTGGAAGATCCAGGTTCAA
Organism: Plestiodon gilberti rubricaudatus; assembly: GCA_026170595.1. NCBI lineage: Eukaryota > Metazoa > Chordata > Lepidosauria > Squamata > Scincidae > Plestiodon > Plestiodon gilberti. Next base: position 81,155,198 of record JANXHW010000004.1, on the reverse strand, counting down.
ATTCCCACTCAGCCATGAAGTTTCCTGGGTGACTTTGTGGCAGTTACCATCTGTCAGCCTTGCCTATCTCACAGGGTTGTTGTGAGGACAAAAGGAGGGGAGGAACTATGTACACAACCCGAGCTCCTTGGAGGAAGGATGGTGTGAATGGATGGTGTCCCAGAAGACAGAGACTGAACAGGCCTCGTTCCACACCTTACAGGATCTACAATGCAGTGTTGTTTTTCTCATTGCCCCTTTTATCATTTGGTATGATTTGCAACAATAGGAATAAAATCAAATTCACTGTAGTCATCTTCCTTATTGCTCTCTTCAGCTGCCATATGTAGTCCTGTTTGAGTGGATTTTTTTTTACTGACTCTAAGCACAGTTTAAAATAGCCATTACCTGCACAGCAGGGGAAAACACAATTTATAAAGTGAAATTTTTTGGACGTTAACTGTGCAATGTGAGTTCTGACAGAAGGGACAATTTAAAGTATATTGCTCATCATTCAAGATGAGCTAGGCCCTGCTTCTGGCACAGAATTCACTTCAGTGGCATCTTTATGAGCCCTCAGAAATGTTCTGTGTTTAGCTGGGACACACGCAGAGGAAATGATCTACCTGCAAAGAACTCATTGCAGAAATGCTGCCCAAGATCATGCAATTTACAGTGCTCTACTAACCTGTTGATGTACCCTGAAAATGTGTAAAGTCATCACATCTACCCGACGTAAAAGTGACGGTAAATTACCTTGCTCTATTCCATTGGTATTCATGTTCAGATTAGTAGTCTTCCCTACTGCGTTATTGTGAGCTTTTTGCCCTCTCATCCATTGGAAAGTTCAGTATAAACATAGCTTCGCATTCTCTTGTTCATTCTGTGCCTGGACATCTTTTGGCAGTTCATATTTATATCCTGTTTTTCCATCATCGTTGGTAGAACTTAAGCAGGCATGTGTGGTTACAAATCTGAGCAGGTGCCTTGCACTGATTCAGAGTGCATCTTCGGTAATGATGTCCCATGCTTCTGAAACTCTGTCTGTCCGCCTTCATCATCATCCATTGCTGGTGTGAGCTTGGAGAGTTAGCTTCTGAAAATGGAGAAGAATGAGACAGTAATAGTCTGGGTTTGGGTCAGCTGAAACCTTTCTCCTGGAAGAAAGAACTGCATTGGGGATAGTGCTGCTTTTTCTTGCTTGAAATACGCAGGGTGCCTTTGTCATGTGAGCAGTGATACACCAGTCACCACCAATAGTGTAATCCAGGGGTTCTCAACCTTCGGAGGCCCTGGTACCCCCTATCACGGTCTATTTGGTACCCCCTATCATGGTCTATGGTACCCCCTATCACGGAGGCCCCTGGTACCCCCTATCACTGTAACCCGTATCATATCAGACTTATTTCCCTCGCATCTTACACACTTATTTGCCAAGCACTAAGCCTTTTACACTCCCACTACCAGACCTATGTGGAGGACCTGTTTCTGATGGACCAGCAGCTTGATCCTAACTAGCAGCCCAATCCTATGCATGTCTACTCAGGAGTAAGCCTCCTTGAGTTCAGTGGGACTTACTCCCAGGAACGTGTGCATAGGATTGCAGCCTTCGACTATGCAGTGCTTTATGACAGCAGAACACAGTTCCACTATTGTAAATGGCCATATGGTGGTATGGGTGGTGTGCCGCTGGCAACCATTTTGGGGTTACCGCTGCCACAGCCAGCTACCTCCAGCAGCAAAGGTAAGCCGGCAGCGGGGGCAGGGATGGGTGGGATGGGACAGAGAAAGGGAGGAATGGGGGAATTTCTGGGCAGGGTAGGGGGCAAGTGGAAGAGGAAGGAAGGGTGGATCCTGGTGGCACCGGTGTGCGCCAGGATCCTAACCCTGTTCCCTCTCCCCTTCCCTCTTCCTTAATTTCCTTGGATATGCACCAGCAAAGTAGAGGAAACCCACTGGGGCAGTGGAAGCTTTCCCCAAGGTAAGAGAACCAATGTTCCCTTACCTCGACTGCCTCCCTTGCAGGATACAGAGCATGCTTCATTAGCACAGCTGCATCAAGGGGGGGGTCGTTAGGATTGGGCTGCAAGTTTGGGACTGGACTCTGAAATGACCCTTTAGGCCTGTTTGACTGCCATTTGCAGAGCAAACTCCCATCTGTATAAATCAGGCCCTACTTTGCATTTTGACTTTGTAAAACAGCTTTTGGGTATAAGGAATGGGGGGGGGGGTTCAGTGGATGATACTGGCTTTGCAGCTCAGCATACTAATGCTCAGCAAATGCAATCCAAATTCAATCAGGCTGTCACCTTTTAGTGGACAGAAGGCCTGTGTCTTTTCCCACTCAGCTATGGAGTGACCATGGCATTTATGTCTCAATCGGCATCACTGCGCTGTGAGGATAAAATGGGACATCCCATATACGAAACCTTGAGTGCCGTGGGTGAAGGCTGGGATAAAAACAAGATTTAAGCCCATAAAAAAGGATGGTAACATCTATCTGATTTTGTGCTGGAACACTATTACTTCCAGAGGAGTATTTCATATCTCTTTCAAAAATATTTCTTCACTTAGTAAGAGGGTCAATCAATGTAGAAAAAAAAATAAAACCAAGGATCCAAACTAAATAGAGTTGTTTTTTTAATGAAAGATATGAAAGATATCTTGGTATAGTATCATTTTACCACCTGTGTAAAATCATGCATTGTGACCATGGTAAACCGTATCTCAAGTTCATGTGTGGGCATGAAAAGACTTGGGATAGGTAAACAATGAAATCCTAGGCATGTCTACTCAGGAGTAAGCCTGGTTGTAATAGGGCTTACTCCCAGAAAGTGTGACTAGGGTTGCAGAGTAAGAATATTTGAAAATGAGAATTAGCTTTTCCAAGACTTTGGAAAATTGATTATTTTAGAATTGTCCACCTTCTAGATTTTTGTTAAACTAAACCAACTAATGTCTCACCTTTCCAGAAATGCAGCAGATGCCATAGCTCAGTTTTATAGTACAGGTGTCATGAAATTGATGCCATGGAAAAAAAAAGAGGATGACCCATACTGACCAGTCTACTGGTCACACTGACCAGTCTATTCCACTCAGAATGGTTTCTGAGATATAGGATTGGGATGCCTGTCTCCTGAATTATACTTCTCAACTATTATACAGTAATTCTCTTTGCTAAGTGCTTACCTACCTCAGAAGACATGTGAAATCAGTCCATAATTAGTGTTTATTTTGTTCTGGCTCTTTGAAGGTATGTGTGAACCATTATTTATTGTGAAAAACTGTGTCCTGTATTCAGTTCTCAAACACTTCAAAATAGATGTAACTAAGGGGAAAAAAACTTTTACATATACTTAATTCAAACGTCTCATCTAGAAGTGTATAAAGTGGGGAAAAGTTAGAAAGGCAGTGCTCATTAGCAAGTCATCTGACGTGAAATAATGGGCAATTTAAAATTTTAGTCTGTTAGCAAGTTCTCAGCAAGTCCCTATATTTAAATATGGTTTGTGATGTGTATGGCTTCTCTTTCACAGTGGGTTTTTGATGGAGAGTGGGAGTGGGAAAAAAGGGGAAATATATAACAGGACTTGGATTCAGCAACTAATTTGACATTGTTTCCACTAGCGTCATCTTGAACTCAGTAGCATAGCCACTACTATGAGGGATGAGGGGGTTGCTGTGCCCCGGGTGACAGCCGCAGTAACCTCACGAGGAGGAGCTGCGTTGGCAGCTTTTTGCTCCATGGCTGTTACTTTGCAGCAGGAGTGGCTGCGTCTGCAGCCGCAGAGCGTTTTCATACCATTTTTGGTGCTGCAGATGAGCCCACCCACCTGCTTGCCCTTGTTCCTAGAAGGCTTCATTTGAAGGCATCAGGTAGTGTAGGGGGCGGGGCGATGATACAAAATTCATCATTGCTCTGCCTCCCCAGGGCACGCTAGCAACACCACTGCTTGTGCTGCAGTTCTATACACACTTATCTGGATGTCAGTCCCGCTGAATTCAATGAGACTTAATTCTGAGTAGACATTTTTCTGTCAGTCTCATTCTCAAACACACTGGCGTCGCTCAAGGTGGGGCGGAAAGCTAAGTTCTGCAGCTTTCCACCCCACCGTTACTCTCCTGCACGAGGCGCCCCGCCCCCTCATCGTAGGAACCCATCAGTGGAGAGAAAGTAACGCGCAGGGACTCTCCTGCACGTTGCTTTCTCTCCGCTGACGGGCTCCTATGACGAGGGGGCGGGGCGCCTCGTGCAGGAGAGTAACGGTGGGGTGGAAAGCTGTAGAACTTAGCTTTTCGCCCCACCTCGAGTGACGCCAGTGCTCAAACATTCTCATTATTTCTCATTATTTTTGATAATTGCTTGCTTACCTTAGACCCTGTAAGGAGTCAGTAATTATTGTTTATTCAGCTCTTTGAAGATATGTATGAAGCCTAATTCACTTTCTTTAAGTGATATGGAGACTAATCATCAGTCTGTCGTTTCATGTAGCAGAAGGTTTTTTCCTTCCCCTCTTAAAAGATATATGTCTCTTGTTGAATGTGTTGATATAAAACTAGATATATATCAGATCTTATTGCTACAAGAGTTGTAATTATGCTACATTTTAATAATATACAACTCCTGCTTTTTTAAAAGCAGATGCCATCCCTTGCTAGATAGTTTCATTCTTACAAGGGCAAGTTAGCTGATATTGGATAAGAGGGACATCTGTAATGAAGTTATTTCAAAACCAAAAATAATTGAACTTGCAGCAATTTATCCTTTTTTACTTCTTTTAATAGCATTTTCTCAACACTTACCTGATATTGGCGATGTGAATCAAGTCTCTGTCTCCAAGTCCTGAGTCAAGTCCCAAGTGTCTCTAAGTCCCGAGTCAAGTCCCAAGTCTTTGGCCCCAAGTCCCAAGTCTTTGTTTGCGAGTTGCGAGTCCCTATCTATTCAATGGGGAAAACGGGTTTAAACCTGAATAAAATTTGACTTGTAAAAGGCTCCAAATCTCGATTCGAGTCTTTTACAATCGCTGAGTCAAGTCCGGGTCAAGTCATTGAGACGATTTGAGTCTGACTCAAGTCCAAGTCAATAGTCTCAAGTCTATATCACTGCCTGTTATGTAAAAAGGGACGTTTCACTGAAAGAAGATGGAAGGAAATGTAGAGGAAAACAAAGAAAACGTTATTGGGGTGGGAAGCTAGTTCACAATAGAGAAAAGAGTGGAAGGCTTTCAGTGTAACTGCTTGTAAGAGACATAATTTGAAAGCTACTTCAGAGCTGCTGATTTGCTGTTTTAAACCAAGTTCATTACAGATACTTCGGCACTGCCATGCATCATCAGTATCCAAGATGGAGAAATTACTCAAACTGTCCTCCAAAGCAATATCACTGTACATAAGAAAACAGCATTTAGAAACTTCTTGCTTATTCTTTTTTCCTACTTAGCCATTACCCTTCACCTCCATAATCTCTTTCCCAGTTCCTATTTTAACTGCATGAGCTGCTCCCAGGAAATTCAGCCATCTCATTTGGAATTATTATGTTGTATACACTTGACATTTTAGTCCCTCGTTAATGTTTCCCATTGTCTCCTTGCAGAGTGAGCTAAGCCATCCAGACTACATGTAGGTGGGCATGGTCTTTTTTCTATCGCAGAGGGTCATTTTCCCGTAAAGAGACACATCTGCTTTTCCTCACACACACCCCCAAAACAACACGGTGGCCTAGTTAACTTTTGAGGCATCTCAATACTGGCACTTCTGTGAGCCCCGTTGAAGTTTGGCTTAATTGTGATGCCGGGCATATAAAAGAAAAGAAAACATTTGTGAAGGGATTTCATATGATTGGCATCGGCTCACTAGCATGCGTGCATGCAACATTAGCACCAAGTGATCCACGGCCCAGGTATGCACCATGCCAGTGTATTAATGCTACACATGGTGTCATGTTGAGACCAGAAAATTGATAAGGAGTACAGTTGACCCTTTTTTCCGTGGGTTTGGAACCCGTGGATTTGACTCTCTGTGGGTTCCGAAACTGCGGAAAGACAGCCTCAGAAGACCTCCCAGAGGCTTCTGAATGGCACTTCTGGGTTTTCCGAGAAACCGGAAGTGCCTTTCAGAAGTGTCCAGAAGGCCTTCTGAAGCGAGCAGAGGTTGCGCACAACCTGCCCACTCCCCAGAAGGCCTCCTGGAGGCTTCTGAATGGCACCCTCTGCAGCTGCGGAGGGTTTTCATACCATTTTTGGTCCTGCAGATGGGCCCACCCACTTGCTGCCCTTGTTCCTAGAAGGCTCCTAGTTGTTCCTAGTTCCCCCCCCCACGGTTTTATTACCTGCAAATCTCGTTATCCGCAGGGGATCCTGGAACAGATCTCTGTGGATAACAAGGGCCAACTGTACTGACTTTGAGGAGAGAAGATAGGAGGAGCTTCTGAAGGCATCTCATGAATATGAGGATCCAAGCAGGCACTTACCTAGGAGGTAGCATATCCCTGCTGTTCCTGGTCTCACTTTATTAACCAGTTATTTTGGCTCAGTTGGATATTATAAGTAGATAAAAGATATGCTTACCAGATCGCCGACCAGGATGAAGCAGGTTGCCCTTAAGTGGCGGTGCACGGGGGGGCCAGAATGTGACGCGTTCTGGCCCCCCCGTGCCCCGCCCCTTAAGGGCAAGCTACTCCGTCCCAGTCGGCGATCTGGTAAGCGTACCCAGATTGCCGACCGGGACGGAGCAGCTTGCCCTTAAGGGGCGGGGCGCAGGGGGGAAGAACGTGACGCGTTCTGGCCCCCCGCGCCCCGCCCCTTAAGGGCAAGCTGCTCTGTCCCGGTCGGCAATCTGGTAAGCGTAATAATAGAGAATAACGTGCTAGTAGGATTTATTGCTTCATGCTTGTTATAACCTTTCCATATGATATATTGTTTTGTTTTAATATTATACTAATACTGAATATTATACTGAAACCCTTTAATATTATACTGAAACCCTTTGTAGGAGAACAGTGACTGCCATAATGGCCAGGGGAATGAGACATTACAGAACAATTGAACATTTGTGGCTAGAATCAGCAGCAAGGAAGGAAGTAGATCTATCTATCAGGCTCCATGGGGGCTCCCTGGGAATGTTGGTGCAAAGGGCCTCCTGAGGTGCAGTGCTCAGGACAAGTAACAGCAGGCGTTGTAGATTTATTTTTCAGCACTGTTGTAAATATGCCCACTTCAGTGGAAAGTCTGGTTTTACATTGCTTGAGGCATTAAAAAGCAACTTGCTCAGCAGGTGTCTTTCAGCAGTTCACCTGCTCTGTGGCACACTGTGGTTGGAGTGTACCAAAAAGAAAAAAAAATTAAAAGGAGTCAGTGCCAAATTGGTTGGTCCTAGCATCTTTGGGCAACTTCTTGCAAACCCCCCTCCCACTATTTGTTCAATTAAGAAGAGATGTTTTGTTTTCTGAAATCTAACTTGTATCTCCTTGGTTGTCACTTGAATTGATCATGCCATGATTCTGCTGGAAAATCTGTTTTTTCCTTGTGAATGGCAACTGTACAGATTGAAACCTGTTTTTGAAATCCTCCCTCTCTCTCCTTACAGCGACCAGATGCAGAGGAAGACAGGGCTCTTGCATATTTAATAGTTATATAGAAGAGGACACTGTCATGCAGGGATGAGAAACAGCTGAACCCACCAGAATCTCCTCTTCTGTATAACTAGTAGAAGTACAGCTGCACAGCACTGCCCCTTCTAACTGGTCACCTTACCAACATTTTGCTCTTCTATGAGTCACCCTGCAATGCTCCGTTTCCCTTCCCACCTGAGATGCAAATTGGTGGCTAGTCAAGTATTACAGAATCATTCCATTTTTCTTGCCATTTCCAGGACTATATACACCCTTTGATGTTGATCGTGGGACATTAAACGGAAAGAGCCTCCAATTTCGCATGCATTCCACACTTCAGGCCACACTTATAGCAGCGCTTGGCTGTGTGACGCTCCTGATAGTTCTGACAAGATGTAGATACCGCAGGAAGATGAGTTAGGGAACATCCTTTTGGATTAGGTCCTCTGCTGGGGTTATCTGTAGCAGATTCCAGCTGGGGAGGCATTAAAAGCTGTGTTTAACAGCTGTGATATCATCCTCGCGACCATATTTCAACCAGAGCTGCTATAAAACCTCTCTCGTGACATCAGAGCTGTGAAAAATAGCGGATTTGAAGTGTAGCACAGTCCCCCCCAGAGGAGTAATTGTTTCCTGGCGATTGACATTTCGAGGGCTGTTTCTTTAAATGGCCAGCCTCTCCATCTTCCTTGGCTCTTCCCAGCATGGCTGAAGGAACCTAGTGCAGGGATAATGTTTCATTTCATGCAGGTTTCATCCAAGGAGGAAATGAAAAGAAAAGGAATGATGGAGAAGCCAGGGATGGGGCGATTTCTACTACTTCCCTTGTCCCAGCGATACATCCAGCCTGTACTAATGACAGAATAATAGGTTGGTTCATATGTTCTGCTCTGTACGCACAGACCCTTCCTCCCCAATAAGAAGGAGCCAGGAGCACAGAGCGAGAACTAACCCATCATCAGTCACTTTACATCTGCACTCCCAGCAAACATAATGACAGCCACGCTGTTCGCTGGCGGCTTGCCAGGGCTGCAAACGATCGCAGCACTAATTAACTCACCTGTGGAATTCAGGCTCTGCAGCCACCCTCTTTATGCAGTCTCCAAAGCGGGCTGCTGAGCTTAAAAAAAAAAGGAAAGAAAGAAAGACGGATGGTGAAAAGGAAAGTTTCAAACATCCTGGGAGGCTGACTGTTTCATTTTAAAACAACTTGCACTGTATAGGTTTAAATAGAACGTATCAAAGAGCATCTCATGGGAAACTGGAAGCTACCTGGCGACAGGTGAATGAACCCGGAGCACGCTAATAGTGTATCGTGTAATGAGAGCTGCCCTCCCCTCGTCCCCCTTCATTCATTCCATCCCTTTCAACTCTGCGTATTTAATAGCACAGTAACTATTTTCACAGCGTTCTGTGCCCACTCACTGCTGTGGGCCAGTTTGGGATCAAATACTGGCGAATTGCTACTGAACCTGTTTGACTCAAAGAAAACCACTCTCCAGGCAAATGCTGAGTTTTAGTATATGTGCTGCCGACGTGAGCACGTAAATGCTGAGTTCTGATGCTCTGAACATTGTTGAGTTTAGGAACTAGATTTGTGTGCCTTGCTGGGGGAAAACGATGCAGATTTGCTGGCACGGTGTGGAGAGATTTATGTTTTCCTTTCTAAAAAAAGATTTTTATTCATCTATTTGCTCAGCAGAATTTTTTTAAAAAATGTGAAGAAAATGGATGCAACAACAAAACCAAGCTGGTGTGCCAGCTGTGGCTGTACCTGATTGACAGTCCAAACCTATCCAGCACTAGTGAAGCGTTGTTGCCATGCACACACTGTATCCTGTGCTGGATAGGAGCAGGCTGGAGGTTACAGCAGGGTAAGCGGACATTTGTCTGCTTACCCCAGGTAAAGCCCCAGCCCGCACTAGGGGGCTACTGGGATCTCCGCCAGCTCGCAGGACTGAACAGCCCCATGTAGGGATCAAAGGCTCAGGAAAGGGGATAGGTTTTGGTGCTCACTAGCGCCGCCAAAAACCACACCACACTGCGCATTCTTCCTTTAACAAGCTGGAATCGCTCTCTGGAAACCTCTTCCAGATCGCGCAACTCCCCCCTCCCCTCTCCCAAGTTTGCCCCAGAATGCATTGCAATGCATTCTGGAGCTATTTTGGGAGAGGGAGGGGAGTTGCACGACCCAGAAGAGGCTTCCGGAGCGTGATTTCAGCTAGTTAAAGGAAAAAGACGCAGCAGTTTGCAGTAAAATGGTAAGAAAACTGCTTTTTTTAACACCCCCCCCCCCTTTTTACAGTGTTTTCCGTTTGGTCCCCTGTATCCGCAAAGCATCTGCGGTGAGACAAATCCGCGGATGTTGAGTTCGCAGATACGGGGGACCAACTGTTCTTTTCATCCTATCATGTTAAAAGAACATGAAGAAAAAGGAAAGGAGAGAGGAAGGAGTGCAGGATGAAGAGAGTGCAGAAATGGCTTGTACTGGTGAGGTTGCTTAAGGGTGTTTTTGTCCAACTCCTGCTGTTTGACCAGCATAATTTGCTAACCCATGCTTTTGAGTGCATGTTTTCAGTCACCTCTCTTGTTCCAGTTTATCAGATGAGATTCATGGATTATTATTTTTTCTCAGCCAGACTACCATTCCCCCCCAATTATAACAGGATTGTATTTTTTTTACATGAAAGTTTCATTAGTGTGAAAAAAAATAATTTAACACATTGACAGTGCAATCCTATGCATGTCTACTCAGACATAAGTCCCATTGTGTTTAATGAGGCTTACTCTCAGGAAAGTGTGTATAGGATTGCAGCCTTTTTCTCATTTAGTCTCCATGAAGTTTCTGCATTTCAGAATCAAAAACATCCTTTATATTTCTTTCTGCTGAGCATGAATTAACACAACAAAGATGACAAGAAAAAGTGGTTTCGGTTTTGTCTCACTTGATATTGCAACACACTAAAATAATAGTGTTTCACCTAATGGTCCTTTGTCACTATTGCTGCTGGATGTTTGCTCTCAGGGACTTTTTGGGTGACGTTAATTCCATGTTAAAAAAATTATTTGACTAAATTCATTTCTCATAAAAACAAACAAGTAGTAACACTATGAAGGTAGAAGGCAAACATAATATTAAAAAAGGACTTGCAGCAGATTCTTCAGCCATGATGTGAGCCTATGTTCCTCCTGGCTTTGCAGTTTGAATGACTGATGTACATGCAAGCAAATCTTAATTTTTTTAAAGCACTCCATGTTGTTTGTTTTATCCATCACCTGTTGCCTTATTTAAACAAACAAAAAGGTAAAATAGCTGTAAGACCATTCCAGGGTGAGGCAGAGGTGACTATGTCTAATGCTGGCTTCTGCTGCATACTTGTAAAATATTTTTTTCCAGAGCTAGATTAAAGGTGCATAAAAGTACAAGAAGTCCTCACTTAAAGTTGTAGATAGATTCCTAGAAACTGCAACTTTAAGTGAAACAACTTATAATGAAAACAATTTTACCATAGGCTAACATATGTAAAAGACCAGCGGGTGGCGCAGTGGGTTAAACCGCTGAACCATGAGCTGTTGATCGAAAGGTCGGCAGTTCGAATCTGCGATGGGGTGAGCTCTCGTTGCTTGGCCAGCTCCTGCCAACCTAGCAGTTCCAAAGATGAGTAGATAAATAGGTACCGCTTGCGGGAAGGTAAACAGCGCTCCGTGTTCCAGCTGCATGCTACGCGCTGCGGCAAGGAGAGTCATGCCAGCCACATGACCACGCAGGTGTCTTCGGACAACGCTGGCTCTTCGGCTTTGAAATGGGGATGAGCACCACACCCTAGAGTCGGACATGACTGGACTTAATTGTCAGGGGTCACCTTTACCTAACATATGTAAACAAGAGTTAAGTTCCTATGGTACCAGTATATTTCTGGTCACAAAAACATCACCAAACTTCTAAACAAAGACTCAAAATGCTTCTAATATTAAACATTGAAATAATGTTTACTATAATAAAATAGCAACAATATTATAATAATGAATCTCAGTGAGTAACAACAGTCATCGTGGTGGTGGGTGGTATGGGGAGGGAGGCTTAATCCTCATCACTGATGTGTGATGGTGTTGCTGGTGCTGCAACTGCTCCATATCTTGCGTAGGTGGGGGTTTATAAAACATGCTCGCTAGTCGCTGCCCATCATCAAACCTCTTAAAACCTCTAGTTTTGTTTGTAATGTCATACTTTTTCTCTGTTTTGGGGGGCCACAGACACCAGAGGGCACAGTGCATATTACCAATCCTTGCAGCAGGGTTAAACCAAGGATTTTTCCACTGGCGTCGCTCGAGGTGGGACTCTCCTGCGCATTGCTTTATCTCTGCTGACGGGCTCCTATGACAAGGGGGCGGGGCGCCTCGTACTGGAGAGTAAAGGTGGGGCGGAAAGCTGCAGAACTTAGCTTTCCGCCCCACCTCGAGCGACGCCAGTGGATCTTTCATTGACAAGTGGCAGGCTCAATAGCACTCTCTTAATTGGCAGGCTCACCAACTTTCAAGTGGCAAGCTCAATAACATTCAAGCTGCAGGATCTTAGTTTCCACAGTGTCACTGGAGCTGGAGGGATTAATTGTTTAAAGCTGCTGGCTGGCTGGAGGGCTTAATTGTTTTCAGTTGGCGCTAGAGATAAGAGATACCATAGTTCTTTTCAGTTGCTTGATTGTTTTTAATGAGGAAAAACAATGCGGAAGTGATTAGTGGCTGTAGCTGCAAGAACAATGTTAAAGCAAAATGACGTGTATCGAAATGACGGTAAGCAAGGACTTGCTGTGCACTGGCCCTTGTTGACCCAAGTTGGCCATTGTCACAACCCCAACCATCATATGTACAGTACATGGAAATGCCATCGCAATCTCCCACCACATTTACTTAAATGAAATAGCACCAGGTGACCCAAAATGCATGCCTACAGTATGAACTGGAGGTGACATGAATGCAACATACCTAGGTAGGAGTTATTTCACTGAAGTTCGTGATCTACAGATTAATAGCCATGTGCACATGTTTCCATCTACCACAACTCTTTGTTATAATGGAGGTTGAAACTCAGATCACAAGAACATGAGTGGCCCATTACTCTCTGTATCAGTCATTCCCAAGCCTTTCGTCAATGAAATACTACCTTTTATCAGGACCCTGCCTTTCACTCTCATGTGTTTCTCAAGTTCTCACTGAGTCTTTGGATCAGTGATCCAAACACAAAGTTTCTTTGACTCACTATTTGGAAATTAAAGATCTGTGTTTAGTGATGCTCAGTTATAAAGTATCAATTACTAGGGCAAAAATAGAACTCCCCATGTACAAGTAAAGGAGAGAAAAAAATGGATCAATCACAGTTGCATTACTAGCATTGCCCGGGGGGGGGGATGACATGTTTTGCGTCATTGCCTCGCCCCCTGCACTCCCAGAAGGCTTCATTTGAAGCCTTCTAGGACACATCTCGGGTGGGAGGGCCCAAAAAACGGGCCGATTTTGGCGCATTTATGCTCCGTGACTGCAAATGCAGCCCTCTGGCTGCAAAAATAAACCCACAGCGCACAAAAATCCCACTGAAGCTCCTCCTCACAAGGAGACTGCGGCTGCCACTGAGAGCATTGCATCCCCCTGGCCCGCCCTTAGCGACACCACTGATCAGTCATGTCACAGGAATAAGACTTGGCCAATAATTAAAAGGAACAAAGTAAAAGGAGTGATGTGCTCTAAGGTCCCAAAGTAAAGGGAGCTGGTACTGGGACTATTGCCACAAAAATAGTTGTGGTTTCCATTTGCTCCCGAGTGTCATCAGCCAACTGAAACGGGGAGGCAAACAGGTTTTGGTGGTCCACTGATTAGGCACTACTGGTCCTCACTGTGCATGCCTCATTGAGAAATATACAAAGTTGGTATATACAAATATACAAATATACAATGGATGGTTTTCACATCCACAGGATGCCCTTCCACACTCTTAGATAATCCTGTGTGTATACCATATAGTCTTTAGTCACCACAGTTAAAAATGCTGCGATTGACAACAATTGATATAATAAATGGGATCACAGAGTACAAATATTAGGAAGCCAAAGGACTAATAGAGTTGGCCAAACTAGTATTTTTAATTAAGTGGAATAAAGAGCAAAAATAAATAGTGCTATTATTCCTCCTACGCAACATAGATATTGCATTCAATTTATATAAACGGCCACTTGCGACGTTTAAGGAATAAAAGCCTCATAGGATTATTTTTGTGGCAATTATGTCTACTTTTTTTGTCATATTTGCTGTGACTCTGAATGCTAAGTAGCTCTGTAAATGCATGATAAATTGTCTTTTGTTCCCCCCATTTCAGATACCTTCAGAGACCTAAGCAAGGAGCATTAAGCAAGGAAGAAGGAATGAGACTGGCTTCGGTGCAAAAAACTCATTAACATTAAAGTGGAGAAAGAAATCACCACTTCAACCTTGTTTTGTTCTGCCATGATGAGAACTTATCATTGCTTCTGGCTCCTCTTCTGGGTTGGTCATCCCCACCAAAGTTCTTCCACTCCGTTATCCAAAAGGACTAGTGGCTTCCCAGAAAACACAAAGGTTTTGGATCTATCTAGAAATAACAGGAAAGAGCTGAATCGTTCCAAAAGGAGCTGGATGTGGAATCAGTTCTTTCTCTTGGAGGAGTACACTGGCTCTGACTATCAATATGTTGGCAAGGTAGTATGTTTTTCAACACCTCTTATTCTAAAACTTTGAGAAATGTCTCATAATGGAAGTTCAGAATGGCATGCTGCGTCATGACAAAGGTTGTCTCTTATCAAAACCTTCTGATAAATAGTTCCAATGAGAGAATTGCAGAACACAGTTCAGCCGCTGCACTAACAACTCAAGAAATTGAGAAACAAAGTGATCTGATTTACATAATAGCCATACATGTTTAGTGTAAAAATCTGCAATTAGACCTTTTTTTTTTTGCCTTCAACAAGGAGAACCATCTAGTTGAATTTAAAGAAAACCTCTCATGCTGAACCTGTCGCATAGGATATTAACATTTGTCCCTTAATTTCAGCTGAAGTACGTTGATTTACACCATTTAAGGATCTGTCTCACTAAGGATATTTTAACAGAATATGTTATTCAGTGCTTCAGAGATTTAATAGGTGAAAGATTCCCATATTTTCAAAGTGAGTCAGCAAATGTATGTTAAGGTTGTAAATATTAATAGTCAAATCGGGGACTTGTAAATCCAGAAAATGCTGATGTATGCTCTTAGTCACACAATGCCATCCTGTCACAGAGGGACTGTGTATACTGGTGTGATTTGGGACTTGGCCATCTTGTTCTCCAGAAGCAAACCAAATGTGGCTGGTTTCATTTTAGGAGCTGTGTCATATTCATTGGAAGTCTTGAAGTTCAGCTGAAATCTGAATAACGCTTTAATGGCTTATTGTACATTCTTGTTAGGATACATATTTAGGTATCGCATATTTCAGGCAATTCCTTGATCAAAATGTGGCAAGGGCTAGGAAGGAAATTTAAAATTAGGACCTCTTTAGAAGCTTCCACTTGTACCAGATTCCCCTGTGGTGAGTACAGTGGCATCACTAGGAGGTGCAGGGGGTGCGGACCACACTGGGTGACACCGTCGGGGCTGTGTGTGACACACTAGTAGCCAAAATTGTGTATTTATGAATAATTCCATAAAGTTTTATATCATTGGAAAGACAATTTAATGCAGAATGTAATGGAACTTTGTTGAATTGCCTCCAAATTGGCAGTAGGTTCTGTTTCCTTTTATGCCATGAATGAGTAATGTAGGAATTGATGTTCAATTGCTACTGTGGTTTAATTGGTTTTAAAATCATGTTTTTTGAGCTGCCTTGGACACTTCCATTGGAAAGTGGGATATAAATATTTTAAATAAAATAAATTGGGTTTCTACACATGTTTTGTAGACGTATTAACCTTTGTGAAATTGCTTGCAAGGATGATTGGTACGGCTATGAAGTCACATCTACAACTCTTGTGTTTCAATCCTAAACCTTTTATATGGAAGCACATTCTGCTGAAATCAATTGGACTTGCCACCATGTAAGGCCAAGAGGTTGGCACCTCTTTTGTAAAGAACAAAATATTGTTCCCCTCTTCAGTGGGAGATGATGTCCCTGTGTGAAACGTTTGGCTCACATTGGGAGTGGAGCTGAAGCCAGTGACAGGTGATTTATGTTTCATGCCTCCAAGATTCCCATGAGCTTCAATTCTTTGTATAGAGGTATATGATTGTGTGTGGATGTGCTCTAAATTAATAATCTGATCCAGTGATTAGCTGTGGATGAGGCAGCCTCTTTTCCACATGTGGATCTGCTCCCTCAACTGAAATAAGTGGAGATGCTAGTGGAGATAGGAACGTGGCATGCTCATTGCAGCACACATGAGGCCTTTCAAGTGCAGTGACTATGCTCAGGGTGAGGGCATTGCAAAGTCTACAAGAGCAAGAATAATCCTATATGGGATGGGCTCTCAAATTGGAGCATATTGACTGCATTTCTTTTCTTTTTGTTTGGGAGCATAATGTAGTCAAGTCTCATGCCGTGGGCAAGCTTTTGGTAGAAAAACCAGGTCAGTGCTCTTGGATTCAGTTAAATCTACAGAAATTGAATTTCTGCGGTGTCACCTTCTGTGATGTAGGATGGGGGCTTTCTGATTCTTGGCTCCCATTATCTCCTTTGATGTCCCCCAAGCACTACTAAAAGGAGCTATGCCAACTCGGGCAACTGTAACAGTTTAATCAGCAGCTGATCAAAGGTGATCCTCCAGTTTCATCCAAAACATGCCATGATTAGGGAGTTTCAACTAGTTCTATATCTCTTGTTCTCTGCTTTTAATATTTAGCAGAACTGGTTAACATATTTATTTACCTTTTGGTAGTATGTTTATTATGAATATATAGCTATAATAAACTATTATATTGCTATAATGCTATAAAAGCTATAATGGCATAAAGTGAATCTGCAGATACCACAGACCGAGGAGGCGATGGAGGGTATTTGCTTTGTGTTTAGTCTGTGAAGGATCTCTCAGAATGGGAGCCCCTCTTCATTAAGTCCTTTTAGAATGGAGTGAAATATAACAGGCAGTACAACTGTGACTGTTGTGGAAGAACAAAATAGATGCTAACAAAAAGGCAGTGTTGTTTTCTGGGGAAGACAAAAATGCAGAAAGAACGTGGTGTTCTTTTGAGATCCAACACCTCTTGTTCTGTCTGACCAGTTCTTGGTTTAACCTGACCTCATAGACTTTGTCGACAAAATGTCTTCAGTCTCAAAGGTGCCTTGACCTATGGTGCATCTAGTGCGATTTCTCTCCACAGGGCTTTGACTGTTTCCTTCAGAGAGGATGGTCACTCCTCATGCTTGCCAATCAGCTGCTCAACCATGGGTAGCTTTGACACGCAGGTGAACAGCTGAGGAAGTATGAAAGTACTCGGAAGTACTGCAGTCTGAAACTGCTCCAAACTAGATTGACAGTATACTTATGTGAATGGACCATGTGGGGGGGGGGGGACCACGTATACATCACAGCACTTGAAGAATTAGAAATTTGGATTAACATAACAAATAATACACAGTGCGGCTATGTTACTCCGTAACGGCGCAATCCTGTGTATGGATACATGGCTGGCTTAAAGGGCTGGCTGCTGTATCCTGAGCAGTTCCCGGGCTGCCCTGGACGTTCATTCCCTTCCCAGGGTACAAGCCTGCTTGTTTCATAATCTCCTTGTTTTATATGGGAAGTTGTAATTGCTCTGTCTCTGGAAAGATGAATGCCTGGGTGGGTGCCGGTTCCACTGTTTTAGCCTTGCAGCTCAATCCTGTGTGCGTGTGTGCTTACCCTTATGTAAGTCCCATGGAATTAGCGGCAAATGTCACAAGAATACTGTACAACTGATGACCTGCAGCCGAATGTGTGAACTGACCCCACTGAAAAGTATTGCAGTTAAGTAGCACTGGAGAATGTAAACATTCTGTCTGTGGTGTCAGAACTGTGACGGCTTATTTTTCTCAGAAAGTCATGATCTGATGAACGTGTATGCCTGTGCTTGTTTGATTCATCTCTTTGTCAGTGGGATCTGAAAAATAAAGGGAAAGAAGGGAAATTTCTTTCCCATGTGCTCCTGTCTCTCCTTTGTATTGAGAGCCTAGTCTCTAAGGTACATCAGCATTTTTCACCTTACAATTTCTCTTTATGGCTCCTCCATCCTCCTTAGCACAGGTCTTAATTCAATATACCAGGGCTTCTCAAAGTGTGGGTTGCAGCCCAAGGCAGAGATGGGTCACCAATGGGTCTGCAATGTCTTTCCTCCGTTAGGCTCCAAATTGGAGCCAAACAGAAGCAACTTCCGGGACACAACTCACCTTAGCCAGCCACTCCCACGTCGCTCTGACCTGGGGACGGCCTATGGAGACCTCTGTGGACCTCGGAAGTCCTCTGGAGAGGTGTCTTCCGGTTTCACCAATGCAACTTCTGGTTTTGTTGGGACGCCTTCTGAGGCCTCCAGAGGCCGTCCCAGGCTGGTGCAATGTGAGAATGGTTGGTTTAGGTGGGTCATGGTGTGGGAGCAGCTGACCAACGTGGGTTGCGGCAGTGGGGACTTTGGGAACCGCTGCAATACAGTAAGAGAAGCCTCATAGCTAAAAGATGGAGAATAAGATTCCAGACTGACTTGTAAAGATGAAGCAAAGAAATGTGGAAGTTATTTCAGAAGTTATTTATCTGAGTGTAAATGGCACTTTATTTTGCAAAGTATGGAAAGGACACATGATATATAAATGTCATTGATTCCATGGCCATGAGCATTTCACAACTGGCTTTCCATGTGTTCTGGGGTGTCAGAGTGGCTCACATCCTCGTAACTGAACAATTAGCCATGAGGCACATATGACCAACTCATGTATTATTGGATATGGCTGAAGTGTTAGAATGAGAGTGCAGAATGCAAATGTCTCATTGATTGTAGCCGAGTCAACACAATAAGTTTTGATTGAATAATTAAATGGTGGAAGAGAGCAACAACAATCCACTTACATAAATAATTTTTGCTCTGTGTCTTAGCCTAAGCATATATTTTATTCCATGGTATATTACAGAGTTCAGCATCCACAATAAGCATCACAAACATAAATTGACTGTGGTTTGTTTGTTCTTTTAACTTTGACACTCCACTTAGAAGCAAACACTGCAAAGGTAGGAACAAATCAACCATGGTTGAAAGATATGTTAAACAGTAGACAATACACCAATTTTAAAGTAGTAGACTTCCTTCAGGGAACACTGGGCACTGTAGTTTGACAGAATTCCTGGAGAAAAACCATGAAGATGATGGGAGGCAGGCTAGCAGAGAAGGAGAGTCCATTACAGAAACGGAGCTCTTCTTCTCCGAAGATGTTGCTGGTGTCCAAGTCATCATACCAAGTAAGCTCTTGTCCTCTATGAACAAAGAGAAAGAGTAGCCTGCTTCCTCCCTGCACTGGACTGGAGTTGGACTTCCCTGCCAAGACACATATAAGATACTCTGGGTTTGATGTCCCAGGGGCAATTCCACCAGAGGGCACAACCAGAGGGGCTTGCCACTCTCATGTGTTGCTCCAGCAAATAGCCAGGCCAGAGATTCTGTATGGTACAACTGGATGCTTCATTAGGAAAATTCAGAGTGCTTTGGAAGAAGTGTCATTTTGAAAGGCAAGCTCTGATGATGAAATGCATATACAGTATTTATATGTGATAAAAAGATGAATGAAAGCTCTAGGGTGAGATGGGACTCACATCACATCTCACATCTGAGGAAATATTTGAGAGAATACCGATACGAGAAATTACTTGTCAAAGAAACAGGTTTAAAGAACGTTGTTGGATTCAGTTAAGGAAAAACTTAGCTCAAATTGCTCAACTTACTGATAACTTGATTAATGAGAAACTTTGGAATTCCTGGATGAACTGGCTTAAGAGAAATGGATGAATTACTCAAGTAATTGATTTAGAGGACTTTGATGAACTATAGGATGAACTGATTAATGAATTTCTGGATCATCTAATTTGAGGAAATCAATTAATAGATAGATTTTAATTAATGGATTGAGGGGTCAGGGAAGGTTACCTGTGAATATTAATGATTTGAAGAAGTTATTGAGGTACAGAGGCAGAAAATTCAGAAAGCATTTGAAGTATTTACAGTATATTGCTATGAATTGTTTAAGGTATATATGTTAAAAGATATAAAGGTATAAAAGTAATGGACAGTGAAAAAGTAAGCATAGCATATACAGTGGACCCTTTTTATTTGCGGGTTTGGGACCTGCGGATTTATTACACTGCGGCCGGTCCCAGATCTGCGAAGGTCCGCCGAACAAAGCCTTTAAAAAGAAAAACTGTCCCAAAATTGCCGTTTTACCTTTAAAAAGCCAAACTGCTGCGTTTTCAAGCCTCCACAGGGTTGCACAAAGACTCTCCCCCCCCTCCAAGCCTTGTCCCAGAATGTACCCTGGTACAAAGCTAGGAGGGGGGAAGAGCCTTCACGCAACCCAGATTTGTGCCGGCCATTTGTGCCGCTTACTCCATGCTTTTACGGCACATTTGCAACATCGTACGCCAGCAGAGTACTTGCTCTACCGGCACCGGACTACACAGGATTGTGCCGTGAATCACTTAACAACAAGAGAGTTTATAAGGCAGTCTACAGCAAATGTGACCTTTCTGCAAGGGAAAAAGAATCTTTTTTAGACACATACAGTGTCTAAAAACTAAAGGAGCATCTATTTTGATTTCAGAAAAGCTGCAGTGGTAATTGAAGGAGGCAAAGATAGAAATGGAAGATACGGTATATAAGGGTGAAGAGAAAAATAGGCTAGACAATGATACACTTAAATGCATATGCACTGCATTTAAATGTATGTGAACTGGGATAGTTGGATTTGTAAGGAATTCGGCTTGGTAGATGGAGGAGTTTCAGGGAAGAGAACTGCTGATGGCAGGATATTTAAATAAGGTGGTGAATGCTGCACTGGAAAAATCAAGTGGTCAGGTTTGTACAGTCAATAATGAAATACCAAAGAACATTAAAAAGTGGCTGAAATATTGGAGGATACATGATATTTAGGTATTTAGGTATTTTTTTTAAATCCAGGAAAGAGTGACTATACGTACTCGCAGCCCAATCCTGTGTAACTCTTGCACTGGTGTAACAGTAGATCCACCAGTGTAAGAGCAAATATGCCAATGTAACTTGCCATACGCTGACGGATGCAGGACGGACACCAGTGTAACTCCCATCGGACACTGCACATGTGCAGTTCGGACATGGGACAGACGTTGCTGCAACTCCACTGGTGCCGGGGGCATTCTGGGGACTGGGAGGGGCCGTGAATATCGATGCCAATATCGTATGTCCCGTCACAGCCCGTGCCGGTTTTACATGGTCTCCCCAGTTGTACACCAGCTTCAGACCGGGCGTGCATGTGAGGAGGCCCATTGCGGCCCGCGCCGCTTACACTTGGAGAAGAGGTGCTCCCGGGTCATGCCAGGGCCGGCCACAATGGTCATAGGATACAGCAGCCGGCCCGTTAGGCCAGCCATGTATAGTTACACAGGATTGCGCTGTGTTGGAAGTCCCGTCATGTGAAATATCATGAAAAGCCATTTGTTATTACTGTATTGTCTGGAGGTTGGGGAAGGAGAGCAAAATTGATGAGCAAGATTAGGGATAGGTTGAAGAGACTATTTTACTGGTCAGTCAGAAAACCCCCAAGCATTGCCTCTGTGTGAACCTTTACATACAGTATGAAGGCTAGCTTCTTTGCTTTAGAATTAGAAAACAGAGGATAAGTATAGCTGGAATCAGTAAGAGATTTTTTCACATAAATTAGAAAGGTTTGGATGATTTTCTTTCCCAAAAGCTTGACTCTGGGACTACCTGAGCCACCTAGATGGTTTTACAGAGTTTGATTTACACAGGAACAACCTTTGCATTTGGCATCCTGTCTTCTGTCTGGATAATGGCATGTTCATGCTGTCAAGTAGGAGTTTATACTGAATTTATCTCTTCTGGAATACAAAGGATGTATTCTGTGTGCAAAGGGCTCATCCCAGTAATTGTATACTATGATTTTTATTTTTATTTTTACCAGTGACTTACTGTCTGGCCTCAGGCATGTATACAGATTTCTTTTGGGACCAAACACAGAGGTTTTCCAGTCTCGCACAGAAAGTGAAAGACAGGAGTCTGATTTTAAAAGCAACCAGTGTGGTCTGTTTTTGACTTACCCTGTGGCATAGCTCACCTACTTCAGTCACTTAGAATTACCTGCTCACTATGAGCTTATTATTAGGTAAAGGTGACCCCTGACAATTAAGTCCAGTCGTGTCCGACTCTAGGGTGTGGTGCTCATCCCCATTTCAAAGCCGAAGAGCCAGCGTTGTCCGAAGACGCCTCCGTGGTCATGTGGCCGGCATGACTCTCCTTGCCGCAGCGCATAGCATGCGGCTGGAACACGGAGCGCTTTTTTACTTTCCTACAAGTGGTACCTATTTTTCTACTTACATTAACATGCTTTGGAACTGCTAGGTTGGTAGGAGCTAGCCAAGCAACGAGAGCTCACCCCGTCGCGGATTCGAACTGCCGACCTTTTGATCGACAACTCATGGTTCAGCGGTTTAACCCACTCTGCCACCTAATAATAACACTATCTTACAAGAAAAATCATCTTCAAATGGGAAAAAAGGTCACAAAAATTCTGTTTATACTTGTTAAAAATCAAATAAAACAACAAAGATCTTAAAACTGCATACTGTTTCGTTCATACACTCTGAACATTGTGAAATGCAAACCTGACCGGCTGGAAAGATGTTACCAGACCATGCTATAGCCAGCATTATAAATGAAAAGCAATCTCACATCACAGAAGTCTTCAATTAAATCACCAACTCAGACCCAAGGAGTCAGCTGCCTGCACATAACTATCAATCACCTGCCTCCGTTTTCGATCTTTTCCAATAACACTATTGTTTCCTCTATGCTGGTAACACACTTCTAGTCAATGTTATTGACCCCACCTTCTGTAGACTCCCATACACATTCACAGGAAACAGTGGCATCCCTGAAGGGGGTGCGGCACCGTAAGTGGTGCAAGGCGCTACAACACGCCTTGCAAACCAGTGTAAACAGCCCCTCCCACTCACCCCTGGAGCCATTCCGGCGGTGAATGCACCAGAATGGCTCTGGGGGTGAGTGGGAGGGGCTGCATTACACCGGTTTGCAAGGCACAGTGCAGCACCTTCCACCACTTATGGTACCGCGCCCCTCCCCCCTCCATTCCTCCACTGACAGGAATACCCATATTTTAATCTGTGAAATTCTAGAATGAATGGAGCTTGTCTTCTGGGGCAAAAAAGCATATTTTAAAGTGGTTGCAGCAGGCATAACAAACATTCTCTTCTTCAGAAGCAACTTTCCCAGGAACTTAATAGAACAGAAGTTGGTTCTGTAGCAATGTCGGACTCACAAGCGTAAAGAAAGGGTGCGGAAGTGTATAGGGTTCATCTCATTCTAGCTATAGCCCCTTTGTTTCACTACTGTTCGCCAGATCAATCTCTTGGAACTACAGAGCCACAGAACTATAACATGGAAGGAACAACATCAGGGATCCAACCTCCTGCAGTCAGACATGATGAATTCTCTCCAAACTCCATTAACCAATTAGCTCCGAGACCCCTGGCATATGAGCCGAAAACATGCATTCTCCTTGTATGCGCAAAGGCTACAGGGAGCTGCCTCAGTTGATTAAACAGAACGTTCGATCAAACAATGCTAAAAGTTTCATATATTTTTTTTAAAAACGTGTATTTAAATTATCTGTTTTATAGTGCCTAGAAGGCACATGCTAAAAATGTAACATGTATTGAGGTCCTTGTACAGTACTGCCAGATTACAGATCATCAGCATCATCAATCCCAATGTGGTCTCTAAGAGCAGCCTTTTCTTTTCTCCAGTATGAGTGAGTGGCTGTCTTTTGCTTCTATAGGAAAGAATAAAGGACTACACTAGGGAGCATGTGGTGAGGATAAAACCTGTCCTCTACACTTGACATTGGTTTGTAATTGGTTTGTGTGATTGGTTTGTGGAACTCCTTGCCACAGGAGGTGGTGATGGCACCTGGACTGGATGCCTTTAAAAGGGGATTCGACAGATTTATGGAGGAAAAGTCCATCACAGCTTACAAGCCATGATGGGGATAAACAACCTCCTGGTTGTAGGAGTAGGTTTTCTTTGTGCCAGGTGCAAGGGAGTGGTGACAGGATACAAGTATCTTGTTGTCTTGTGCTCCCTGAGGCATCTGGTGGGGCCACTGTGTGATACAGGAAGCTGGACTAGATGGGCCTTTGGCCTGATCCAGCAGGGCTCTTCTTATGTTCTTATGCTCTTATGACATTGGGTGAGTTAGCCTCCAGTGAGAGTGACCCCTTGGCAGTACGCCTCCAAGATGGACATTGTGCTAATATTTGTTAGAAGAAGTAATGTAGCAGGTGGTCTTCTCTCAGAAAAGAGTCTTCCTACTTTCCCATGTTCACAAGCACATATTTTCAGATGTGCTGCAGGCCTTTTGCTTTGGCAGATGGAATGCCTAGCTTTCTTTCAAGGTAGCAAGCGAGAAAAGCATGGGGCTTCATGTCTTTGATTCCTGTTGTTAGTATTCTATGTGCCATTCCTTGACTTTCCTTGTCTCTCTTTGTTTCCATTGTTTCCATTGTTCAACATGTACACTCGCTTGACTTCCTGTACCCTTTTCTTACTCTCAAATCACTGACATTGATGGAAGTTCGCTGCACCTTCAATCCATCATAACAGAGCAGAGCTAACTTCTGAAATGACAGACAGCTGAAATGTTCGTGGCTACAGGGTAAGGTGGGAGGAAGCTCCAAAAACATCTGAATATTTCATACCGACCCCAAGAAAATCAAAGATGGAGCCCAGAAGGAGACTAGGGACAAGGAAATACAAGTTGTGAGATGCATCAAACTCAGCTTCTCAAATTAGAAACATATCTCCTTAATATTGATCTGTTTCTTTAGGGCCCCCTAGGCAAGCTGGAGATGATCATTAAACCAACCATCCTTCAGTAACAAACAGCCTGTGACAGCACCTTTCTCCATCCTCTTCTGTTGGGTCATTTCAAGCCCCTTGCAAACATCATCATTTAGATGATGTCAGGTTTGGTAGTATTATGACTTTAAAAAAAATGAACATCCAAAATGCTATGCCCAGAAATCCCAATTTTTTGCAGATTGGGCGTGTAATTTATTGTTGTTGTTGTTGTTGTTGTTGTTGTTGTTACTATTACTATTACTATTACTATTACTATTATTATTTTTATTATTATTTAAGTATTTATATACCGCCTTTCTCCATTTTTATACAGCATTCAAGGCTGTTTACATAGGCAGGCTAATCCAAACCACCATTTTTCAATGGGGCTTTTACAATATTGTTCTGTGGAACTCACAGAACCCTCAATAGACCAGATGTTTTCCTTCATGGCGTGGTTATCTCTTCTGGCTACATGTCTTTTGAGCTTCCGCAGCAACCGTAAATCAGCCCAGGCAGGATTCTCAAGCTGTTCACTGTTCTTGCCAGCTGACCTTCTCACAGACTCCCACTGCGGGGCTCGTCAACTCGGCACCGACTCAGTTCTGCCACAACGGGTAACTGCAGCTTGTCAGTCCAGCATTCCTGTCTCCCATCCAGGGCATAGATTCCTGCTTATCTCTTCAGGCAGTACGGCAGCTCAACCATCAGACCACACCTCCTGCCCTATGAAATATATGAGATGTAATACATCGAAACCATTTCCAGAGAAGTTACCTTCTCAGTCTGTAGCAATACAGAGTCTCTTGGCAGTTTAAAAGCTAAGAGCCAAACTACATGTGACACGGAGAGCGTAATCCTATCCTTTTCCCCACCATAGCATGCAGCTGTGCCAAAACAGGCTGTGCTGTATGCTATAGGAGGGGGGCAGATTGGTAGGCTTGGGAGGGGAAAGGGAAATTATTTTCTCTTACCCCTCTGTAAGCCTCCTGGTCACTAATGGGTCTCCTTCGACCTGCACCAGCTCTTTAGCTGGCGCAAATCCGAGGAGACAAAGGGCTACTATCAGAGGGGATAGCAATCAGTGCAAGTCGCCTGTGCATGGTGCCCCCTCCTACCTCTGTCATGCCCCCAGCTCGTCCACCCCCGTTCCACCCTCCCCCGCCACATTCTGTTCCCTTGCTGACCTACCTGAGTTGACGGGCCTTACTCGC
The DNA here is from genome assembly GCA_026170595.1 of Plestiodon gilberti rubricaudatus. Lineage (NCBI taxonomy): Eukaryota > Metazoa > Chordata > Lepidosauria > Squamata > Scincidae > Plestiodon > Plestiodon gilberti. Next base: position 81,129,253 of record JANXHW010000004.1, on the reverse strand, counting down.
CACACCAATGCATGCTGCTGCTCCAGCCTCTCCGGCAGTGTTCAGGAAGCACATGGCTTTGTGCACTGCCAGAGTACTGTTTGTGATGTCAATAATGCAGGTACTGCTGCAGTGAAGCCCAATAGGATTGGGCTGCGAATGCATCATTGTGTAGTTACAGGCTACGTTTTGCTAATGAATTGCAACAGGTAGCATTTTTAGGGTTCAAGTGCCAGTTCATCGTGCCAGTTCTACACAGCAGTGCAGTTCCTACTCATGAATAAAATTCAGACTGCAGTTACACAATCACACATTAAGTGGCTTGTGTGCTTTGAACCTAACAAATTTATTGTAGTATATAGTAAGCTTTGCTGGATCTTCTGATCTGATGAATCTGACAATGTGATGAGGTGATAGCTGAGTTCCGCAAGACTCTTTGTTGTTTCTGCTGCTACGGTACAAGACGGGCAACCTTATCCTGCCTAACTATAGACCGGCAGAGCGAGCACTCCGCCGGCCCAGGGTGTTCTAAACGTGCCGTAAGGCATGTTTTCGACACCTTGGGAGTAAGCCGCCCTGGCACGGAGGCCGGCACCACTCAGTCCACCGTTGCCCAGGACCCATGCCAGCCGATGCAGGTGAGTGCTGTGCTGGGTGGTAGGAGGGTGGGCAGGGGTGGTGAAGGAGGGGGGCATTGGCTGGCCCAGCCTGGGGAGGGGGCGCGGATATCGGCACTGGGTTGTGCGGATATCCAACGCCCCTTCCCAGGCCAGTCCAGACTTACATGGCCTCCCTGGACATGTGCCAGTTAAAGAGCTGGTGCGCCTCCAGCACTTACAACTGGGGAAAGTCCCCCAAGGTGAGCCTGGGCCGTGCTGGCATGGCCTACATCCTGCTTATGCAGCGGCCAGCCATTTCGGCATTAGTTTTTTTTTTTTACATCCACAAAAGCTTCTGTTTCAATAAATGTGTCAGATTTCCAGATGCCAAAATACTGTTTCTTGAGAATGCACAGAATTTCTATAAAGACCCAGATGCTGCACAGTCTACTAATGAATCATATTTATCAAAATCAAGTGCTTTTGAGATGCCATTCATTCTGAATTATTCACAATCTGAGTATTATTTAGCTCTTTAAAAATAGCCAAAGAGAAAATATGCAACTATTTGCAGAGTCATATTTATCAATATAAACAAATCAAGAACAAGCCATGCAAAGAAAAAGGAGGTTATTTCTTAAGAACCAGATAAAGAAATGAAACAGGAGGAGTAGCCTCTGCTCCACTATGACTTGCAAGCAGCTCCTTGCAGGTAAACTACATAATCCTCCATTATTGCACAGTTGAAAATGGGGGTATTCTTATATGCCTTAATATATCCCTAGTAGTCTCATGCCAGGAATCACTGCCTCAGCCCAAACACCCCCACCCTTGGCGCTTCTCTCCCTACATTTGTTTCCCCTGCACTGGCTTCTGAGGCAAGAAGTGTCAATAAACTGACCCTAACAGTTTCCCTTTTGAAAATAGTGTTTCATCTCACAAAGGATCGTGGTTGTCCCTATTATGCGTTCGCTGCAGGTTAAGCAACATTTATAATTGGAAGAGGTGATTCTCAGGTGGAGGGCAAGAAAAAGGCATTTTGGCAAATGTCCATGCAAACATGTTAGTCAATGCATCTATGCAACTTTGCCCCTGTGATTTATCTTTTAGCAACCTTGAGTAGGGGAAGAAACCTAAAGAACACGAGTGCCCAAATGTGAACACTAATCTATTAAAAAAAGAAGAGAGGGGAAGCATTCACCAAAATCTAGGTTACATTGAGTATCCTGTGTCACATTGCAACATTGCAATATTGTAGCATTCTAAACCACAAATACAACATCAAGTATTTATATTGCCTGGTGAAAACAAGGCACAGTCCAGAGAAAACTGTGTATGGGGATGAAAGCTGCAAAGAACTGAACTGTGAAATCAAGGTCACGCCAGAACCAAATAAAATGCAAAGAATAGCAACCAGAGGTGCAGGGTTGCTAACACTCCAGGATTGGCCTGGAGTCTCCAGGAGTCAGGATCAATCTCCAGGAGACTACTGAGAGCAAGCTTGGACATTTTAACTTTAATGGCGCAATCCTGCGGGACGTTGGAATGGCAGAGCATGTGCTCCGCCTTTCCAAGATGTCACAAACGTACTATAAAGCACGTTCGCGATGCCTCGGGAGTAAGGGAGGCCGGCGCAAAGCTGGCCACCCTCACTCCGCTGCCAGGATGTCCCCACAGCCACCAGAGGAAGGTAAGAGATCCCCTGGTGGGCACGAGGGTGGTCTGGGCAGCGAGGGAGGGGGGCATTGGTTCGAGCCAGCCCGGGAGGGGGCAGGGATGGCGTCCGCCATATCCCCGTCTCCCACAGGGCTGGCTTAGCCATTACATGGCCTCTTCCATTGGGCCTTCCCCTGTTTACACCAGGGGAAGGGGACGAATGCCCCCTTTCTCTGAGTAGACCTCCGGGCTGTGCCAGCGCGACCCAGATCCCTATGCAGGATTGCACTGTTAGTTTCCCTGGCTAAAATGGCATTATGTCATGGTGGAAAACAAAATCTCCAGGAATAGCTTCCATCAATTGGCAACCCTACCAGGTAGACAATACATACTCTCTCTTGTCTTCCACCAAATTCCATCATCCTCTCCCTTCTGTCCTTAGTTCTAGTGAATGACATTTTAGGATACTTTCATTATCTTTTCAGAGAATGCCTCATCTACATGCTTGGTTTGATTTGATCTAGACACCTACACATTGTGCAGAATAAGATGGTAAAACTCTAGACTGTAGTATTTCATTTGGCGAGGGATGACATTTTTATTTTATTGCTGCATGTAAAAAGCTCCTTGTATGTAGTAAATCCATACTGTGTGTGTGTGGGTGGGGGGGTATATTAAACATTTCTGCTTTAAGTGCTATTTGCAGAGAGCATCACACACAGGGAATTTAAAAATGCACACACGCCCCCGATGCTAGTCTGAAGTGGTACAGTCCATAACTCTACCTCTTGCTATCCTGCAAAATGTGTACACCAGGGCCCCCATATCCACGGGGGATAGGTTCCAGCTCTCACCACAGTTAAATGAAACTGTGGGAAAGAGCAAACCCTATCCCTCGTGGCCCCCTGAACACATTGCAGCCTTTACCTTTATTATGTTTCTAGCACAGGCACCAAGCAAGCACATCTCTTTCTTTACCAAAACACGATAAGCCAGCATGCTGGTTCATAGCACAGAACAGACAAGCAGTCTGAATACTTGAGAGGCTCCTGAATGTTAAACAGGAAGCTGCTTACACGCGAGGTGGTGCGAAAGTGCCTCACGGCACTTTCATGACACCTAAAGCCGGCAGAGCATTTGCTCTGCCAGCCTAAAGTTATGTAGGATTGGGCTGTAAAAACTGTATATTTGTGTGCATCTATGGGGGTGAGAATAACCTGTAACATTGGTGTGTATGTGTGTTTCTAAATAAGTTTGGTGCAGTGGGTTAAACCGCTGAACCATGAGCTGTCGATCGAAAGGTCGGCAGTTCGATTCCTGCGACGGGGTGAGCGTTTGTTGCTTAGCCAGCTCCTGCCAACCTAGCAGTTCCAAAGCATGTTAATGTGAGTAGATAAATAGGTACCGCTTGCACGAAGGTAAACAGCGCTCCGTGTTCCAGCCGCATGCTATGCACTACAGCAGGGAGAGTCATGCCGGCCACATGACCACGGAGGTGTCTTCGGACAAGGCTGGCTCTTCGGCTTTGAAATGGGGATGAGCACCACACCCTAGAGTCGGACACGACTGTCCGACTCTAATTGTCAGGGGTCACCTTTACCTTTTTAATGTTCTTGCTCACCTGAGACTTGGTCTCCAGTGTGTATGTGGGAAGGGCAGCCTAATATTATCAAGGATTCATGGCGTCAGATCTTGCAATCTGCTGCCACAAGTCCTCTTACAGTGGCATAAAAGATGCACCACTGTTGTGCACTGCAGGACCACTAGCGCAAATGACCAGAGGCCACGCGCATGCTCAGGTGGCTGCTGGAGCGGGTAAGGTGGCAGGGGGGGGCAGTTTGTGGGCGAGAGGGAGTGGATGTTTGCAGCACCAGCGCCTGCCGGATCCTATCCCCATTTTCCCTTCCCAACATGCCCCCTGCTTCTTCTGGAACTTACGCCAGCAAAATAGCTGGGATAGGTCCAAGGAGACCCATTGATGGCCAGGCAGCCTATGAAGAGGTAAATGAAAAAAAAATTACTAACCTCCCCTGGGCTTTCTGGGCCCTCCCCCCCCTCCGCCATAGCATGCAGCGTAGGCTTACCAGATTTTAGAGTGGCATGTAGATTTTCATGACTTGTTACAATTGTAGACATTGAGTTTATGGGATTTCCGTCATGTTGAAATAGAAGATAAAAATAAAGAAATACTCTCTCCAGGCAAGTTTTAGTATTTGTATTTCTTTATTTCAACATGACGGAAGATCTCATAAACTCAATGTCTACAATTACTAGATTTTACCCACCCCCAACCGGGACACGCCCCCACAACAGCCCCCCCCCCGCAAATTAAATAATTAAATAATTAAAAATTAACTGAAGGTGGCGCAAAGCGCCCCCTTTTGCCGCGCAAAGCGCAGCCGGAATTTTTAATTAATTAATTAAATCGACTAAAGGGGGCGCAAAGCGTGGCTGGAATGTTTAATTAATTAATTAATTTTTAGGTTTTAAAAAAAGATCTTACCTGGTCGCTGGTCGCCCTCACGCTGCTCCCGACGCTGCTCCTGGGCGGCTGGCCACTGGCAAGCAGGCTTTCTTTGCGGCCCGGACTCCCACCAGCACTGCACGGTGCCGCTGGGAGACCGGGCCAGCCTGCTTGCCCGGGTGGCGCGAGCCTGCTGGAGGCTCGCGCCGCCCGGGCAAGCAGGCTGGCCCGGTCTCCCAGCGGCACCGCACGGAGCCGCTGGGAGACCAGGCGAATGACAGCCTGTTTGCCCGTGCCATGCGCGCCTGCCGGAGGCGTGCGCAGCACGGACAGCAGGCTGTCGTTCGCCTGCTCCCTCACTGGCTCCGTGCCGGTGAGAGAGCGGGCGGACAACACCTGCTCGCCGCCGCCATCTTCTTCTTGTTTAAACTTACCCGGGCACCGGCAGCAACTATCTTGGATCACGAAATCTCGCGTGATCCAAGATGTCGGCGCCCAAATCTCGTGAGGGCATCATTTTTTTAAAAAAAAGATGGCGGCGCCCATTTGTTCCGAAAACTGGGCCGGGACCAGACCAGGAATCGAGGCTTTTTTCCGTGACTGTCCCGGCCAAATCAGGACGAATGGTAAGCCTAATGCAGCGTGCACTCTGAAAGCATGTCTGCATTGTGTAAGATGGTGAGTAATAGGACTGGGGCAGCTCTCTCTCTCTCTTTTCTTCTGCATGCCTCTCCTCCTTCCATATATGAGTTGTGCATATTGCCATCATCAAGCATTCTGCCTTCCACCAGGTCACCTTTGTCAATAAGCAAAAGATGAGAGCTGGCTTTCAAACACATCCATCAGGGAGTAGTAAGAGTCTGTTACTTGCTGCTGAAAGGACGATGTTTTATTCAACCACTTCCTAGTAAAAAACAGTTGTGGATTTTTAGGCCAGATGTTTCTCTTTATTTATAGTTCATCCTTAAGAGTCCCCCTTGAGACTAACCCCCCTTCCTCGAGAGTACTGATGCTCACTGGGGTCAATCTGCCATGGTGTAGAGAACATGAGCATTCTCCTCATGTCTGTAGTAGGCCCATTCTCCATAAAGAGGCTCATCGAGGTCACTGCACTCTCAACAAGTGGTCCAGTTTCACTCTATTCGATACTAGAGATTCTCAACATTTGATCATGAGAGAGCCTTCTTATCTCCAGTCCCTTGTGATTTGAACAAAGCAAATCCAAGATGAAGAAACTGGCAGCACTCTCCCTTCAACATAACCCCCCCCCCACCCCACCCCAAATAATAAACATGCTGCAAAAAAGAAGATGGTGGCTGTACTGGCATCATGGAATGGACATGGGAAAAGAAAATTTCTCCTTGCCCTACCCATCTGGCACTCAGATGAGTGACTAACAAGAATCTGCTCTGTCAGTTAAAATGGTTTCAGGATACACTACTCTGAATTTCCAACACTGACTGAGGTTCAATCGGTGTGCATGTGGGACAGGGTTTGAACCCCTCCAGGCACTTGAGCCCCCCAGTACCCTGTGTGATCCTCCACACAATCATATGGGATTGACGACTATGTGACTCAGGGATTGATGGCCATGTGACCTCTTAATATGAATCCAACCCAATTTACTCTTTCTCAGTTTCATATGTTCTTATTCTAGTTTCTTAATGTCTCGCTGCTTTGTGTCCAAACCAGCCAAGTGATATGAAGACATATCACAGAAAACAGTGAGTGGACAATCCAGAATCCACTGTGAGATTTTTTTTACCATTCCTAGCGAACTAGCAGGGGTTATGCAAGCAGATACAGGACATTCATAGTGAGCCGCATCACGATCTTTATACCATTTTCCATCCAATATGACTTCTATTGAACTGTGGCTCATCATCAATACCATTGAGTAAATGGGAAGGGTTTTTTTTTAAAAAAAAAAAAATTCCACTTCAATTATATTTTGAGCTTTCCTTCAAAGAAAACAGCCTGTTGTGTAATAGAAGACAGAACTACACGAATAGAACAATATTTATTTGTTTCTTCTTCTTCAGTTTTTCTTTTTACAATATGCTCTGTTGGGCCTTATGTAGTGGGCGTCTTTTGTAGTGGAGAGAAATGGAATGGAGCTGAAATATTTACTAATTAATATGTGTATGTACGGTGATATATTAAATATAACAATCCTGTTCTGATATTTTTTATCTGATCATTTGAACATGTTTGTACAGTATATAACTATACTGATACATACTGATACACCAGGATGGTGTAGTGGTTAGGGAGTCGGACTTAGACCTGGAAGATCCAGGTTCAAATCCCCACTGAGCCACAAAGTTTCCTGGGTGACCTTGGGCCAGTCACTATCTCTCAGCCCCACCTACCCCACAGGGTTGTTGTGAGGACAAAAAGGAGGGGAGGAAATATGTACACCACTCTGAGCTCCTTGGAGGAAGGGCGGTATAAACATGTGAAAAATAAATAAAATATGGAATGACTTTGAGCCAAAGTAGGGTGGGGGAAATGCCCAAATATGTGGTCCAAACCTGAGATCCCTTCATGGAACAACAGTAGAACATCACCCTCAGCCTTGTGTAAGGATTTCTCTTTCTTTCCCAGCCACCCTGATTTTGTTCTTTCTGCCCCAGAACAGATTATCACAGCTAACAGCACTAGATTGGGACAAGTTTATTGTGCTCTCTCTGGGGCTTTCTCCAGGAACATGTGCATAGAATTGTGGTCCTAGAGATTAAATCCTGACCTAGCCCCTGCACCCTTCGGCATGCAAGAGGGAAGATCTAGACTCTAGAGGGTCAATCTATGCATTCTATATCTTTACATTTGATTGGTTCCTGACTGCTATTTATACCTTCAGTCTGTGTCTGAAGAAGTACTACAGTACTTCTTTGTCCACAATGTACCTTTACTGTTTTTGGTAAAGTCATGCTAATCTTTGTGTCAAAAATCAATTTTGCTTGTAGTTCCAAATATTGTCATTTTAGGACAAGGATTGTTGTATACGTATCATTGGGCAATCTCTTAATCATGGTTGAGGGAAAGGGCCCAAGATCACCCATCCATTCCCCTTGACTTCCAGGTACGAGCTCCCCAGTTCTTTAATTCTGGTTAAATGTTTCATTGGTACCAATTATAACTACAATTTTTTTCTCAAGCTTATTTTAATTTTATTCAGATTTGTGGCATTCATCAACTAATTGGTAAATATGTTCATGACACAGTGTCAAAAAGGCAGCAAATATATATATATATATATATATATATATATATATATATATATATATATATATATATATATATATATATATATATATATATATATATATATATTTATATTAAAGATGATATATAAAGATGATGAAGAATCTTGGCCCAGTGGTGAACAAGAAATGAAAGAGAGAGATGAATGACTATAAGATAAGTCAAATTAAAAGTGGAGAAAGATACAAGAAGAGATTACAGGACAGAGAAAAGAAGTTAGAAGCAGCCGTAGATGAAATCAACAAGAACAACAAAAAATATTTGAAGGGGAAAAGACAGAAGAAGAATAGAGAGCAAGATTATAATTTGCCTAGTGAAGAAAATGTGATTGTGAGCCCTATCCTTTTCACCCACCGCTCAACATTGCAGCGGCGCCAACATGGCAGCCGCTGCATCCTGTGCGGGGGGAGGGAGGCTGGGAGGCTTCTGCAAGGAAAGGGGATGTTTAATCCCCTTACCCCTGTGTAAGCCTCATGGCCCACATTGGGTCTTCTCAGACCTATGCTAGCAAGTTTGCTAGTGTAATTCCAAGGAAAGAAGAGTGGTGGGGAGGCTGCAGGGAAGGGGGATAGGATCTGGCGCAGGCCTTCCAAAATGGATCCTCCCCCTTCCATGGCCTTCCCACCCCGTTAGGCTCCCCTCTCTGCCCATGATGCCCTCACGAGATTTGGGCGCCGACATCTTGGATCTCATGAGATTTCGCGAGCCAAGATGCCAGATCCCGGAAAAAAAGGTAAGTTTAACAAATTAAAATGGTGACGGCAGCGCGGAAGCTTACCATTCGCCCCGGAACCCTTCCGGGACGATTCCGGAAATCAAGGCCCATTTCTGGGACCGTCCCGGAAATCCCAGGACGAATGGTAAGCGTATCAATTGAGCCCTTGAGAATATAACTTGCGTGCACTGTAATAGCCTTTGGTTGTGATGTTAATTTTTCAATGAAGGGAACATTTTTCTGTTTCCTAGAAGAAAATGACTTTGACTTGTGTGCTTTTTATGACGTTCCAGTCTGCAGAGGTTTGGATTTTCATTCCTGATCACTGAAGTGTATATGCTGGATAATAAAATAAGGTTTAAACTCTCTTCTTTCCCCCCCCCCCACTCCCTCAGATAGATGTGGAATATAGAGCATTCATAATGCCCAGGGTTTTTGTTGTTATTGCTATTACAGATTCCACAGGGGTGGTAAAATATTGCCTTGGAAATTTGTACATGACTTTTCAATGCTGGCAGTTCACAGTTATGCAGAGGCAAGTCTAGTGGATGCAAAGCCTGCATCCTGCATCCTAAATAGCTGGTGGAAATCCAAGGAGGCCCCCGATTTACACCAGGGGAAGGGGACGAATGTCCTCTTCCCCTGAGTAGACCTACGGCCTGGAACGGCCCAGAATGGGGATAGGATCCGGCGGGCAGCCCTGGTCCGCCCACCGGATAGTTAGGTAGGATTGCGCTCTGAGTGGTGTGTCTCTAGCAGTTCTATACTTAGGGAACCCAGGTCTGGTGTTTCGTTCTTATGTCAAGTTATGTGACTATGTATGAGAGCGTTCTTATAGAATGAGCACCTGTGATTTAGCTCAAGGAGAATTTAGATCAAGCTTCGTCCTTTTAACCCAAGTTCATAAATTAAAATAAAAACATTGATTTCTAGCTAAGGAGATTAATAGAAGAAATGTCTTGCTGACAGCTGCACATTGAGAAATTTTAGAAAAGAGTGTATTGCTTCATGTTCACACCCCACATCTCCAAGTGTGAAAAGATCCAGGAGCTACAACACAACCCAGATTCTAGTTTCCTCTAAATGAGTACTCACCAGAGGCTTATGGTGACTTTGAGATATTTGCTTTACAGTACTTATAAATATACCGTTTTGAGCATTGGATGATGTTAAATAGCACATGCTCCTGCAAGTAACATCAATTAAGCATGTCTGCAGCTGCTAGCCGTCAGCTGCTCCCCTTGGCTTTCCATGCAGTCTTTCCCAGATCAAATTCTAACTCTCCCTGCCTCTTCCAGAACCTCCCTTTGTCGTACTCACTGACAGGCACAATCCTGTCGAAATAATAGACTGTCAGAGCGCCACTCCGCTGGTCTAGGGTGTTGTAAACATGCCGTAAGGCACGTTTTTGACACCCTGCAAGAAGGCCCCGCTGGCGCCAAGGCCAGTGCCAGCCTACCCGCCCTACATCCAGCCTGTCCGCCGTGCTGAGCAGGTAAGTCTCTGCCAGTCGGCGGACAGAGGGTGGACCGGGGCATTCCAGGGGGTGGTATTGGCCAGCCAGGCCAGGGATGGGGGAGGGATCATCGGTGGCACGCTCTGCTGAATCCCATCCCAGGCCAGCCTTACACTGGCTCCTTGGATTTGCGCTGGCCATTTTGCTGGTACACATCCAAAGAGGCCCATTGTGCCTGCTGAGGCTCTCCCTGGGGAAAGGGACAAATGTCCCTTTCCTCTGAGGAGCCAACGCAGGCCCAATTCTGCCTAGGCTGCAGTGGCTGCCATCGTTTGGCCGGCGCTGCATTCTAGACAAGATTGGGCTGCCTGGCTACGATCCTATACTTCTGAGAACATACTTCTGAGAAGACATTTGTAGGCTCGGGCTGTATGTCAGAGAGGAAAGAGGAGAGGAATCACTTTATGTATGCCTTAGCCCCTCGTGACAGGTAGATGTTCTTGAGGGTCCTCAGCAGGGATGGCTCATGCTTTTCCCACTGCCTGAATTTCACCCTAAATTTGCTGTCCCTGTGTTCGTGACCTCGCCTGCCCACCCCATTAGATAAGGGGGGAGATCGGGTGAGCAAATGTGCAGGAGGCGAGGATGAGCAAGTGCCCCTTGTGGATAGGGAGGAGACAGGAGGGGAGGAGTCACTCTGTCCCCACCCCCTTCCTTCCCTACAGCACAGCACATAGCCTTCATCCTCCACAACATTTCTGTTTTAATGAGCAGGAGCTGTGCATGCTGGGAGCTGTTTTTCTTACCCCTTGTCCCTCCAGCAGCTCAGAAAGAAGGGGTTACCACTTTTTCTTCCCCCTTCTCCTTCCAGCAGCTCTGGGAAGAAGCAGGGTGCTGCCACCAGCGTTCCTTTTAAGCTGCGTGGCCATGCAGCTCGATTCAGCACCCCAATTCACAGCGCTCCAGAGCTTGGCAATGATGATGACATCATCGCCAAGTGGGCCGAAGTTGCCCCTACTAAGCTCCATGCAGGCTCTGTGAGCTCCCTGTGGAAGTTAAAGGGAACATTGGCTGCCGTGATCCTCTTCTGACTCACTCTCAATAAGCCAGAAGAGGATTTGAGCACCTACTAGAGTGGCAGGCTGGAGAGGGTGGCAGGCAGAGTGGCAGGCTGGGGGCTCATCGGTTTGCTGCCTTCCATCTTTGTCACACCATGTCACTCACTTTGTCACTTTCAGGTCGCTTCAGCAAGTCCCGCCTTGGTCCTCAGGACTCTCAGTCGAGGCCCCCATTCTGGACCCCCAGGGATTTATGAAAAATCTTTCATATTTCTTTCACAATAGCTACCAGGAGGACCTCTGGTAGTCATTATCAGATGGCCTTAACACAAGAGCAGCATAAACAACTGACCTACTAGGACTCTACTAAGTAACAGCAGTTGATCCAATACTGAAATTCTAACTCCCAAAACTCATTTCCGACTCCTGTATTGGTATTAATTTGAAAGGAAAACTGGCTGTCGCTTGGAAGGGGCCGTTCATTTGGTTTTGGCGTTTTGAGTCTCTGAGATTTTCTGAATATTGTTATGTGGAGCCGAACATCACACACCTGCTTGAATTGCTTCCCAGCAAGGCAGCAGACTGTTTGCTACTCTATAAATCTCTGATTCAAAATGAGCTTATTACTTGGGAAAGTAACAGTGCAAATGATGCCAGCATCTGGTCATGTGTAAACCAGTATTTTAAAGTGACAGCTAGTCACCTACCTCCTCTTCAGCATCGCGAGCAGTTTGCCGTGTGTTCTGTATCTTGTTAGTGGAAAATCACAAATCTGATCGCTGCAGAATCAGAAAAACAGCTGCATCGCACAAATAAGCTATAAAACCTGACAGATGGTATATACAGCACGTTCTAGGCAATTCTAACTGCTGATTGGATGGTCAAGCAGACTCCTGAGCTGTGGCCCTCATGCCTCTAATAGACTACAAGACTATGTTCAGTGGTGGATGCTACATGACCGCTGACCTGTTCTTTCCCACAGGGGATGGTCCATGTTTGAAACACTCTCTTTCCCCTATCATCACACTTTGTGCAATTTAAACAATGCTTCATCCAATACTGGTACCCAATGCCTGGGAGTCCTGAAGGCTCCCAGGAAACAGGTTATCTTATTGGCTTTGTGCTCTCGGAGGCATCTGGTGGGGCCACTGTGAGATACAGGAAGCTAAACTAGATGGGCCTTTGGCCTGATCCAGCAAGGCTCTTTTTATGTTCTTATGTAAGGCGAAGTTCTGGCACCCCTATCCTCTCCCTCATTGCGCATTGGTCATGACCACTGGTACTGAGGGTTCAGGGGTTGGTCCAGGCAGGTGGGCCCCCCCAATTGGCACGGGCCCTCAACCAGTGCCCAGTCTGGCAAACTACTCCATCTTTGCGAGAATTTAGGCTTTCATAGCCGGCAAATACTTTATTGTTAAAAAAAGACTTCAACGGGTCTTCTGGCCATGGTCCACTAAAAAATATTAAAAGATAAAAACAAATCTTATGTTTCGCCCCAATCACATAGGGCTTCCTCAGAGAAGCATCTCTCTATCTTTCCATACTCCATCTTTCCTTTGTCACAAGTATGCTAACCCTTCTCTCTCCCTCTTCTGCATATGCTTCACACTCTATAGGCAGTACTACACTTGGGCTGCAATCCTATCCATACTTACCAGGGAGTAAGCCCCATTGACTATAATGGGACTTACTTCTGAGTAGACATACCTAGGATTGGGCTCTCAGAGACAGATTGGTGCCAAAACTGTGATGCAGGGGATGGGAGATGCATAGTGTGATGATACCAGGTCCTGTGTTTGCATTAGATGTTACAGCAAAAGAGAGCCGCATCACAGAGCTGAAGTGGCTCCATACCTTTTAGATCGTCTTGTTTGGTCCTGGAATGAGAGTGTTACTATGGTAATATGCCCATGGCATGTCATAATATGGGAGTTAATTTGCAGTGCAATATACAATATAACAACAACAGTACAGTTGCCTCTTGGAATTAAAGGCACATCCCTGTGTGGTTCTGCGTACGGTTTGGCTGCTTTAATCACACTGGATTAATTGTGCACAGGTTTACAGCCTGGGTATGAAACTGTTGCATTTCTGGGGTGCCAGGCTGCTTGCTTTACTATTTCTTTGTTTTTACCCTGCCTTCTTTTTATTATAAAACTCAAGACAGCATACATGGGGTTCCCATTCAATCTCAAATCTGCTTAGCTTCAGCAAGGTGGCTGTATCCCATTTCATAGACCCTCAGACAGTGCCGGCACAAGGAAGACTATGGTGCTGCTAACAGAACTCACTCCTTCCACCATGCAGCCCAGCCACTGCCTCTGTTAATAAATGTTGCATCATAGCCAGAACATTCACTTTCAAGAATGACTTTCCAGTGTCTCAGGTTGAATGAAGCCACAACTGGCTCCTCCTCAGGCTCCTGGTTCACTGGCTATGTTTGGCATGAACAGGAGTAGTACAACATGCAGGGGCCTGAGTAGTGGTCAACTTTGGAGTGCAGGAGCTTGTCCTGTGCCTCCCATCGCCATGTCTCCATGGCCACTCTCCACTAATACTATACCAGAAAAATAATTGCTGTATCATCTTCCAATTTCTTCATTTAAGTGTTTTCTTCTCCTTGCCCTTACTCCTACTTTGAAACTTGTTATACTTCATTTGAAGATCTAGCCCATTTTGTCCCAAACCTTTGCAGTAGTTTACAATGCATGTGTACAAATTGAAAAGTGGAATGAAAATATATTGCGGATAAATATAAAAAGTACCGGTATATTAGAGTACTAACTAGCCTATTACCCTTACACCCCCCAGAATAATCACACCAGACAAAGGCACGTTGGAATTATGGTCACTTTATTTAACTTGTAACAACAGGACCTGCAGAGGTTCCTAACTTGGGGCATCTCAAACCACCCCAGGCGTGCGGGCTCTAATAGGGGGAAACGGCACTAATCCGTCTACCTCCCCCTGAACGTGTACTGGCGTAACATCCTGACTACAGGCCAACTCGGTCACCGCCCGAGGGAGCCTATCATGGCCAACCCCCGAAGGGGTCGAGACAGTGGAGCAGTAAGATTCCCATACTGGCCAGGCCATTGATGGTCTTGAACTTACTCCAGCCACGGGGCTTGCCAGCCAGCCTCACCAACCCGGACAAGCATTGTGAATGAGCGGTCCTGGCTTACCTCCTGACTTTGCCAACCTCAAGATGCATGCCGAATCCCTACCATTCTACCTACCCATGCCCGCACGCTACCTGCCAGGTGACCCACTGGCTAACAAGTCGCTCCCCTGGTCACAGTCCGAGGTAGGCGAAAAAACCACTGACATTCATGCCAATCTGCCAATGGCCAAAAATTCCTACCTGGCCCCCGAGGGCGACCGGCTAATCCCAGACTGTTCCAAGGAAGGGCGGGAGGGGGTTGCTCTCCCAACAATGACTGAGGAGCCGGGCAGCGCCGCGGCATGCCTCGTGTCGCTGCCGGACCATGTGACCTCTCCCAGCCAATAGCTGGCTGGGAGCCCCCGTGCCTCTGCCCGGCGCTCTCCGCGGGAGCAGGGCAAAAGCCCCGGGTCGCAAGGCGCGTCCCAGGGGTATTACTCCCAGGTACACTTGCATAGGATTATGTAGCATGGCCTACATTACTGTCTCTCAAGCAGCCTTTGGGAAAGGCAATGGCCTAGACCAGTGATTTTCAACTCTTTTTATCTCATGGTCACGGCACACTGACAAGCCACTAAAATTGTCAAGGCACATCATCAGTTTTCGGACAATTGACAAGGCACACTGCACTGCCAGCTGGGGGCTCACATTTCCCAATGGCCCTGCTAATCAATGACTCTCCCCCAGACTCCCGCACACACCTGCAGACCATTCACAGCACACCAATGTGCTGCAGCACACTGGTTGAAAATTGCTCGCCTAGGTATTAACAGATGCCTCTCTAGGCAAATTTCTCAGTTTGCCTCCTGCCAAGCCTGATGCTTCTTTTCAGCTAAGGTCCTTGGAAAAAAAGAATTCAAAGACATGAGATCTCCTGCCAATGATATTGTCAGTCATGTTGTACAGTCTCCGAGCTTCACTCCCCTGCCTCCTCACACTCCTCTGACGATATCTCTGGGGATAGGGGGATTGCATCCACGGAGGAAACAGTTACTGAATGCTTCAGAGTGAGGACTGGGAGTTCCTCCTTTGAAACGAATGTGTTGCATGGGGAGCAGCTGCTGACAGGTTTCTGAGAAAGCAGCAGTGCTGGAAGTCTGGATGCCGTGGTGGAACTGAGGATGGTGGCCAACAGAGCCGCTCCATGTCCAGCTCTCTCTGCACACAGAACAAGTGCGATTGTTCCCATAGTCCAGTGTTTCCCAAACTATTTTGACCTGCGGCTCTCTTGACCATTGGCGACCATTGGCTGCCGCTCCCCATTACTTAATGTTGATGCCTGCCAATTGGCATTGCACTATTTTCCGAGAGGATTCCGCGGCATTCCGCGGCTCCCCTGGCTGGTTTCCATGGCTCCCCTGGGATCCACGCCTCCCAGTTTGTGAACCACTGCCATAGTCAATGTAGCAGCATATTACTTACAGTTTGGAAAATGCAAAACAAAAGCACAAACCCAGCCCCAAACATAATTGAAGTGTTGCCAGTGAAAGGAATAACTTCCTTCAGTGAGGCTTTGCTGACAGCTATCACCATTGGCCCCTGCAAAAAAGGAATAGATGGCTGAATGTAAGCTCAGAAATCCACCTTGGGAGACCCATGCGACGGTAGCAAGGCCTAAGCCTAGATATAGGAATTTGTCACTAGATATTTGCATTTATGAAAACTGTTGCTGGAGACATTTTGAGAGAAAACAAGTGAGAAAATGGCTGGATAATTTTTATTTGGTAGAGAATCGTTAAAAGTGACTCAGATGATTAAACTTAACAATGGTATTTACTTGAAATTAGTAAAACAGTGCCTAGCGTAACATAAAATCTTTATTTGCAGTTCACCGTTAGACTGATTTCCTTATTGAGTGATGAATGATTCCACAAAGGAGTCCTCATTAAACCCAAGTTGTTAAGCAAATTAATTCACTGTAAAGGCTATGATACAACGTAGCCATTATGTTCATCTTTAAAAAAAAATAGCGACAGCGTTTTCTGCCTATTATTTATTCATTTATTTTTAATCAAGTCATAAATCAGAGAATATTCAGAGTTAGGAGACTGGAGCAATAATCCATAATCCAAAGAGATTGGAAGATGCTTCCTGTACATAGCATGTGTGATGGAAGTGCCTAGCTTGTAGCAAGGACTTGAGAAGCAGGAGGATATGGAGCTACAAGCTTGGGATCTTCTGTTCTGCATATTTGTGGCAGAAATTGAGGATGGCATAGTGGTTTGGGACTTAGGCCTGGAAGATCCAGGTTCAAATCCCTGCTCAGCCATGAAGCTTCCTGGGTTACCTTGGGCCAGTCACTATCTCAGCCTACCTACCTCACTGGGTTGTTGTGAAGACAAATGGAGGGGAGGAACTATGTACACCACCCTGAGCTCATTGGAGGAAAGGTGGTATAAAAAATGTGGAAAATAAATAAATAAAATAAATTGCTACTGTACTGTCTAGTGACAGATCTAGTCATGGTTATTCATGTATTGGTTACATCCAGAATAGACTACTGTAATTCAGTTTGGCTGCAATCCTACGCACATTTTCCTGGAAGTAAGTGACCAGTCCTATCCCCTGCCATGCTATAGCATTAAGTTGTGCCAATGGAGCATGCATTGCCTGCTATGGCAGGGGGCTGACCAGAAGGCCAACGAGGAGTATGTATGTAAAAA
The DNA here is from genome assembly GCA_026170595.1 of Plestiodon gilberti rubricaudatus. Classification (NCBI taxonomy): domain Eukaryota; kingdom Metazoa; phylum Chordata; class Lepidosauria; order Squamata; family Scincidae; genus Plestiodon; species Plestiodon gilberti. Next base: position 81,112,233 of record JANXHW010000004.1, on the reverse strand, counting down.
TATTTTTCACTTACCCCTTGTTAGGCTTTCTGGTGAGTATGGGTCTTCTCAGACCTACACCAACTACGTAACTGGTCCAGGGAGAGAAAAGGAGCAGGGCGGGCTGTGAAATCAGGGTTAGGACCCTGGCACAAATCGCTGCTTCTGCTGAGATCCACCCCTCCCTCCCCTGAACCTCCCCCTGTCCTCCCATCTCCCTGTGTCATGCAAAGTGTCACCTCATGCCCCCAACACTAATGCCCCCACACATTAGTCCCATCCCCAGAACTAGCCAGCTCTCTTTTTCACCACCGTTGTGTTCAGCATCCATGGTGCAAGTTATGACTTGGGCTGCTACAGTTTATCACCACATGTAATCTGGATGTTAGGTTGTATTGATTTAAAAAGTCCAAGTGGAAGTCCTGTTTCAGGCAAGGCAGAGTCAAGAATAGGTTTTGTTGCCATTTTCCCATACTGGGGAGAAAAATAGGGAGAAGAGATCTGCAGGTCAGGTGTAGGCTTGTAGCATCCCTACCTTGAATGATGGGTGACAATTTACCTTCCTTAGATTAAACATAAGAGTTGTGGTCAGTGAGGTTTTTGTCCCTTGATTTTAATAGAGTTGACGTAGATTTGTTTTCGGTTTTCTTTCATTGTAAAGGTTGTTTTTATATGACAGTTTCAGGTATTATTTATGCTTTTATGCTAACACATCACAGATGTCAAGGTGCATCCAGGATTGTAAGAAAAGAAGGGTCAGATAGTCCTTGCACAAACACCATCACCATAACAAAGGCTGTTTGAAGCGGCGCAGAGCCAAGGACAAATGCAGCAGGAAGAATCTCAAAGCACAGAGTGGGTTTTCTGATGGTTACCTCACATGCTAGGTCACAAGCCCACTTGTCAAAGGCGTGTTTTTTTTCCTTTTAGAGGATGCATGCTGCATTGTTTTCCTGAAAATGGAAAACATTAAGGGGGTGAAAGAAGGCTTAAATAATCAATGTTGTGTTCCAATTCAGCTTTTACATAGTATGATTTGGGTCATACGTACATACATTATTATTTGAGATTCTCAATCCCTTCCCGGCCAAGTACCACCTCCGGTGCAACTCTCCTGCTGTGTACCACCAGAAGTGACTAGCAATGACATCATCACCAGTTACTTCTGGGTTTTCAGGTTTCCGGAGACCAGAAAACACAGGTAGGAGGCTCTGGGTGCGTGGGAGGGCCGTCCTCAGCGTTCCCGAGAGGCTCAGCCAAAGGCAGGAGCCTTTCAAGAGCAAAAACATGCCGCTGCAAGCACCACGTCAGAGCAGGGTTCCTGTAGTCTGGCGGTCCGAGTACCACCAGCAGTCGTCCGAAGTACTACTGGTGGTACTAATACCACTGGTTGAGAACCCCTTTACCATATTTGTATCTTGCATTTCTTCCATGGAACCTGGCGTAATGTCCATTGGGTTTTTTTTTTTTAAATGTTATCCTCACAAACCCTTAAGGATTTGGGGTTAAAAGAGAAATGTGTCCAGTTTGTCACAGTGCAAATGAATCGAAAGCCAGATCTCCCTGCACCAATACCAAGGTATTTATTTGTGCCCTAGATTGGGGCTTTGCAGCCGTGAAGAAAAATATGTACAGCATAGCAGTTGTTGTTGTTGAACATTTCCCAGAAAGCAGGTCTTGGGGGAAAACAGAATTCTTAAACAGAATGATTCTACTCTCAACCAACTATGAGTACAAGCTAAGACAACTTAGAGGGACATCATCCCCTTGTGGTAACTGTATCCTCCCTCTGGGGCTTCTAGGTCAGCTTGCCAGCATCAGGCAGGCCCTTTCCTTTTTACTTTCCTCTTTACTTTCCTTTTACCTGAAAAAAGAGGAGGAAATGGCTGTGCTCTTGGCATCCAGGCTTCAGTCCACCAAGAAGGTGCACGGCTCAACCTAGCAAACATTCTTCCTATGGTGTACTTAAAGGGGAATTGGGGCTATCTAGTCCATGGTTGAGTAGGCTTACTAGTTCTCCAACCAGGACAGACAGAGTGCTAGACCTTTAGGAGAAGGAATGTGGGCAGGTGCAGCTTGTTAATCCCTTAGAGCACAATCCTAGGCATGTCTACTCAGAAGCATCCCCACTGAACATAATGGGGCTTGCTTCTGAGTAGACATGCCTAGGATTGTGCTCTAAGGTTTAACAAGCTACACCTGCCCACATTCCTTCTCCTAAAGGTCTAGCACTCTGTCCTGGTTGGATAGGCTTACCATATCCAAAGGGGGACAGGGTGCCTACACCTTTAACCATTGTAAAAAGAGGGAATTTGGGCAGGTGCAGCTCATAATGGAAGGGTGCAACAAGCTGCACCTGCCCAAATTCCCTCTTTTTACAATGGTTAAAGGTGTAGGCACCCTGTCCCCCTTTGGATATGGTAAGCCTACGGTTGGAGATCTGTTAAGCCTACGGTTAAGCAGGTTCTCGACTTCCTTCAGGACTGTCTGGATGGGGTCTGAGTACAAGCACCTGGCGCATACAGGTGGCGGCTCACAACAGGACTCTAGGAGTGGGGCCTGGATCCACTCAGCCCCACCTTAATCTTTTCCTTAAGGGGGTGGCCCTGATCAATCCACGAACAATTCACATATCTCCTAGCTGGGATCTCAATCGGGTACTTTAGTGCTAATGAGTTCTCCTTTGAATCTCTGCCAGGGTTCCACTGAAGGAGTTCTCCTATAAGAATGATTTAACGAGACCCTATGGCAAGCAAGGCAGATGGTTGTGAGATAACAGGTGTCCCTGATTTGATCATTAGCTCTGAAATAAAAAAAAAAGTAAAGAGGAGGCATATGGAATAGGATTGTGAGATTCAGCAGTGAGTGGAGCTCCTATATCTTCAAAACTGCCACTTCTGCACAAGCATGGAACAGATACAGATGTGCAGGAGGAGTAACTTAAACATCCCTTCAGGACAGTGGAAAGGGGAAATGCCCATTGTTTGTTACATGGACCAATCATTGCCTTGTCACAGCAAAAGTCACAGCTTGTGAAAAGAGAATGTGTATTTTAAGATGCGACTTCCATCCTCCAAAGTATTGAGAATTGATTTGGATTAAGCACTCTAGATGTTGAGCCATTAGTTAGTGCAGGAAGGACAGAATTTCTAATGTACACCTCTTTAGGTAAACATTAGTAGTCTGGCCAAGACATAAGAAGCAGAGTTGTAGCAATAGATGGTGCAGGGAGGCAGCAGATCCTTGGTAGGAGGCGGTACCCCCCGCACCGGGCAGCAAGCGAGGGGGTGCGCGCGGCAAAAGCGGCGGTGGCTTTTTTCCCTCTGCCGCGGCCACGAAGTTTAGCCCTCCTGGGCTCTGTGTAGCCTTATCCCGGCCGAATAATGCCCGGGGTGTGTGTTTTCCAGCCAGAAACGGCACTGGTGGGGGCGCGATTCAGTGACGCTGCCCGGGGGTGCTTCACTGAATCCTGCCCCCGGTAGCACGCTACACCGCCCCAGGCCCCCTAGTGGTTAACTATGCCACTGATAAGAAGTCTAGATTAGTCTGGCCAGAAATTTGGAAACTTCCATAGAACATTTCAGGATTCTTCAGAATGCTTAATGGAAATAAGTAGGTAAGATGCAAACGCGGAGCTAGATTTTGTTGTCTAGGACAGGTAACAAATGCACATAGGAATGATGATAAGACAAACTAGTATTGTTGGCTCCTACAAGGAAGATTTGCCATTTTATAATGGAAGCCAGTAAAGTCAAGCAGTCATCATAGCAGATATAGTCCAGGCACATCACAGTATGCTAAGCATTCTCTTTGGAGAGCTAGAGGTTTGGAATTTGGCCAGCTAAAAATGGCTTCGAATGGTGCAAGTGGACCAAGATGAACAATGAAGTAAACAAACTCAGCAGGGCTGCAATCCCATGCACACTTACCTGAGAGTAAACCCTGCTGAACACAGTGGGACGTACTTCTGAGTAAATATGTTTGGATTGCGCTGTAAAACGTTCTACCAAACAGTGTTTAAACATGAATCACGACTGGCACAGATTCAGCCATAGGACTGATTTTCCGATTAATTATGTCTTATTTCTCTCACAGCTTCATTCTGATCAGGATAGAGGAGATGGTTCGCTTAAATACATCCTTTCAGGAGACGGAGCAGGAGATCTCTTCATTATCAATGAAAACACTGGAGATATACAGGCCACAAGGAGACTAGACAGGGAAGAGAAGCCGGTTTACACACTTCGAGCTCAGGCTATCAACAAAAGGACGGGAAGGCCGGTGGAGCCGGAGTCAGAGTTCATCATTAAGATCCATGACATCAATGACAATGAGCCACTGTTTACCAAGGACACTTACAATGCCAGCGTCCCAGAAATGTCTGATGTAGGTAGGTGTCAGATCAGTCAACAGTGCAGAGATGGGTTTTTTCACTATCCGGTCTGAGTTCTTCAGTGGGCAATAATCGAGTTGCATTTGTGAGGCTCAATCTATATGAGGACTTCCTCGTGTGCCAAACTGTGTTTGGATCCACTCAACCTGCATTCTTGAGACATTGTCCCTCTCTAGCAGTTAGGAGAATATGGGGATCAGCATCAGCCCAAGATCTTCTTGCGCCTGAGCTAGTGATGCCCAATGCTGGCTCTGGCAGCAGCCCTGTTCCCTTACCAGCTGACAGTGGTGCACATTAGTAGTGTGCTCTGTTCTGGGATACAAGGAACAAAGGGTCACTTCCTCCTTGCCCTCCTCCTTCATCTTCCATATCCCCCCATCTTCATTGCATTTGAAAATACAGAAGGGGAGGGAATTAGAAAAAGAGTTGAAGGAGAAGAGAATAGTGGAGTGACTATTTTCCCACCATCCTCCTTAGGTGGGAGGTAGTGGTAGTTAGGACATTTTCCCACCATCCTCCTCTCCTTCTCTTGTCTCCCACTCCCTCTCCTCCCTTATTTTCAAATCTAGCAGAGAACGAGAAGGAGGGAGAGAGGAGGAGGAGGAGGAGGACAATAAGAAACAATACTTCACCTCCTTACTGGGGGTATTTTCACAGGGGCAGCCTGCCCCAGGGTGAGCTAGCAGTGGACTGGCCAACCTCAGAATGAGCAAGTGACCAGTTGGAACTGAGGTGGTAGTGATGAGCGGCTGACTGGTGTGAGTAGTCACCTCATGAGCCAGCTGATCCTGATGAGAGAAGAGATATGGTAATTTGGCACAGATTATCATTTACCGAGTGGTAATTTACCATGGTGAGCATATAATCATTGGGGGGGGGGGGAAGCGACTTGTTTGCAACAGCCCACCAGGGGGTGGGAGGGATTGTCCTATGCATTGGCACCCAGTGAGAAATCCAAAGAAGAGCGTTAGTGGCAAAGAGCATGCCACAACAAGGTGATTGTGACACAGATGGCCACCTTACCACATGATAACATGCACACCACTGTAAGTTACTTGGCTACCAAGTATTTACCTATTACTTGCAGATATGTCCTATGGTAAGAATCACCTTGCTAGATCAGGCCACAGTCTATTCTCTTTTTTTAATCATGACCAGCCAAATGCCTCTCTAAGTTCCCAAGCAAGGATTATGTATTTATTTGTCTATTTGTTAAACAATTTATATACTGATCTTCTACCATTACAGGTGTGCAAGGCAGTGCACAAGAAAAGATAAATATATTTTAAAAAAAGATGATGGCCTGTCCCTGTCCCCAGGAATTCTGCTTCTGTACATGGAAGTTCCATTTGGCTGTCATGACTGATAGGCACGAATAAACTTGCATGCCATGAATCGGTCGCACTTAAATTAGCAACCATCACATCCCGTGGATTGCTCTATTAACACGCTTTATTGTCCACAATATCATCACACAGGGAAAGGGGTGGTAGAGGAGTCAGTATTCCTTCTAGGGAAGTTTTGTGTTTTGGCCATTGGGAAATGTTCTGATTGATATTTGATCCCTGCTGTATGTTTGAGTGGAGAAGACATCTCAGACTTTTCTCAACAGCATTGCTAGCTTTCTGCACACCCATTTTGTCATTTCTCTAGTCCTTCCCAATCCTTGCAACAACAACAAAAAGAGTTCAAAGGTATCTAACTCAGCCCATAAGATGCATATCGTCATAAATAAGAGTACCTCTTGACTTGAATGACTCTAAGCAGACTCCTCTCGCACAAGGAGATATAAACCAGGACTGAACTTATTTCTGACACTCCTGGGCAGGTTTAGATATGTTTGATGCAACATATGCAACATTTACTCACACATGCAGTTCCCAATGTGTGCAGCAATTATACCCCAGCTCTGACGCAGCCAAGGATATGTGGTGCTGGTACGCAGTGATGCATGTGCTGGGTGCTGTCCATAGGGTCAGGAGCTCTGAACTATTGCATGCCTTGAGTGTAGCATTGGCATAAATAAGGATAACATCCAAACCAGCCTCATTCATGCTTGGGTCATAGCCTCTTCACTAGGCATAACTGAAAGTGAGACCTAATCAAGATGTACTCATCTACAGAGTGGTGAAGAAAATTGCAAAGAAGTTCCCTCAAAATGTATCATGTGTGTTACACTTTTTCTACAAAGTCAATTTTCTCCTTTGGGGGCATAGCCAGATGGGGGTGGTGCTGTAAGTAGCGCAAGACACTGCAGCAAACTGTAACCATCGGAGCCATTCTGGGGAGCGAGGGCAACACACAGTGCGCTCCCCACCAGTGTCACTCCTCAAATTTCTCTGACGGCGAGTGGGAGGGGCTGCTTACACGTGTCATCTTGCGTGACTTACAGCACCAGCACCACCCTTCTGGCTACACCACTGTTTGGGGGGCGGAACAAGTAGAAAATAGGGGTACCATTTAAGGAAGGTGGGGGGCATTCCTCACACTTTTGCTTCAGAGTAAATTTCCTCAGGTTCTTTTCTTGGGACAGAAGCCTGCTAAGCCTGGTTGTAGTAAGCCTGGTTGTGGTAAGCCTGGTTCTATCGAGGCACATAAAAAGGAACCGCATCAAATGCTCTAATGTCTAAGAGCAGGTCTTCAAACCTTGCTGTGAACTTTGCCTTCCCTCTGATATCTCTTCCCCCCCCCCCAAACCTCTAGCATGGAACCTCTATTGGAAATCCCAGGTCCTGAACACATGTTGTTGGCTGACAACTTAAAATGATGATGTCCTTTGGCAAGACAGCATATATTTTTCTATATTTTATGATTGCAGGTACGTTTGTCGTGCAAGTCACAGCAACCGATGCCGACGACCCTACGTATGGGAACAGCGCTCGAGTTGTCTACAGCATTCTCCAGGGGCAGCCATATTTTTCCGTCGAGTCTGAGTCAGGTCAGAGGACCTTAATCTGTCATTCTCTGACAACCGCCATAATTTAAAATGACGTGCTAAGTCAAGCTAAGACATATTAGGCAAATTCTTCAAGGGGATTCCGTTTGACTTGGCGCAGACTTCAGGAGGCCCAGTAGAGCAATACATCCTGTAAACATGACACATTATTTTAATCTTAATATCTTAACCTAATAAGCCGAATTCAGTCTGAATGCAAAGCCCTGTTTCAGTGAGTTTAAACAAATGCTATTCAGGGCACTTGCATTAAAAGGAATGCTCAGTTTGGTTACTTTCCTTGGATGGACAAAAGGGAAAGGGGGGAAGTAAAGACATCCTGCCTCATTGTGTCTGTTAAAAACATGAATTAGAGCTGGCATTTTTTCTGCCTCTGTTGTAGCTCGTACGGAAAGCTGACTTGAGCTCAGCTTTAATGGATAAATTTGAAGGAAGGAAGCAGGAGGGGAGGAAGGCAGTAACTAATCGTGCATCTTTTTTAAAACCCTGAACTGAAACGGTTTCCCTCCTCTCCTTGTGTGTAAACCTTATGGCTATAAAATTATGATTAAAGCTACTTATCTGCAATAAAGGACAGGGAAGTATCTAGGAAATGTCTTGAAAAAGTTAGATTTTGAGTGCATTTAGGCTGTGGCAGATCAAACAGATTGCATGCAGCTGAGCACATAGCCCTTTGAGAAAGAGCTCAGAAGCGCGGGCGGGGGGGAGGGAGAGGTGAGACTGCAGTCAGCTCCACTTTCTTAATGAATTTCCCTTCAATTTAATGTCATGGTGCAGAGTCCTTAATGAAGCATTGCTGAAGCTGGATATGTTGTTTTCACCTGGACTGTCAAACAGTTGACTGAAGGATGGGTTAACACACACACACGCACACACACACACACACACACACACACACACACACACACACACACACACACACACACACAAAATGAGCTAACATTGTTAGTTTGATGAAAGAGTTTAGCCTGGGTCAATAGGTTGATGAAAGAAGTGTACGAACCAACGTTTGCAAATAGCGTGAAGCTTTTTCCGTGGGGATTCTGGCTGATATGGTGCTAGTCACACAAGCAAGCGGATGAGATACACATTGACGAGGCTGTAATTTTGTGTGGCAACTTGGCAGTAGTTATCTATTCACCCTGGACAAGGTCCAGTCACTGCACTGCATGACTATTGTCACAAGGTTGAGGTAGAGGTTTACATTTATTGTCTATGTTGTAAAGTTTCTAGATTGCTTTTCTAGTTAAGGCACAGTGGGGTACACAAAGAAAAGCTAAAATGTGAAGTACCAACCAAGCAGTATAAAACAACAGCATACTGTAGAAATCAAGGGGATGCTAGAATTGAAAAAACCTGCAATTTGAAATGTTTTCTTAAAAAAAAAGCCTTATTGGGAGTTGCGTAACAATGGTGGACGACAGACCTAACATTGGACAGGGATTCTACAGTTGCAGATCCGCTAAAGGAAATGACCCCCTCAAAGTGCTACTAGATCTTGCCTTCCTAAAAGTGGTCTGAACCTGGGACCCCTCCCATTGGATCAAGGAGTTTAATACAGGAGAAGACATTCCCATTTGGATGCTGCATACCATCCAGTTCATGTTTTCCAGCAAACAAACCAAGTATCCTCAGTGATGTCCATATTGTTCTCATTCTCAGGCATCATCAAAACAGCTTTGCTGAACATGGATCGAGAAAACAGAGAGCAGTACCAAGTGGTCATCCAAGCCAAGGACATGGGAGGACAGATGGGTGGACTATCAGGAACTACCACCGTGAACATCACACTAACTGATGTCAACGACAACCCACCTCGCTTCCCCCAAAGTATGGCAAATTTTCATCATTCACTCCTTTTCAGTAAACCTAGACATCAGTTCTGCAGTCAGAGACTATGAACCATCTGAGCTCATAGCCAGAGAGCAAAAGCTAATAGAAAATGGAAATTAGGGGGTGGGGACTGTCTAACCATCTGGGCTTGCCATGAATCTGTGGATCATAGAAGAGGCTCTTAAAATGCAACACCGGGTGCAGAATTCAGCTTCCTGGAAAGCTGAGTGTTCATTTGTTTTTTAAGAGATTGTTGTCGTACTTATGGTGGCAAATGTGCTTGCAGAGGCGTTCTAATATGGGGGGAGCAGGTGTGCTCCACCCTAGGCGCTGAGTGGGCGCGGGGGCGTGGCAGCCGGGCTCAGGGCTGCGCAGAGCGGCGCGGCACCGGAGCCCGGCTGGCGCGCCCCTTTGAAGCAGCGCGCCCACTCGGCGCGTCCCCGGCCTCCGGAGGCTCCGCTCTGGAGGCCGGGGATAAGCCCTCCTCAGAGCGACCGCCCAGTTCGGTGGTCGAGGGCTTTCTGAGAGGGCCGAACGCATCACGCCGGCTATTATAGGGTTTGCGCATGCGCCGGGAGGGCTGGGAACGCCACTGTGTGCTTGAAAATCAATGCCTCCAAGGTGTTGCCGATTAAGATTTCAGGGGGTCAGAGTTGAATGTTGGTACCCAGCATTGCTTCTTGCACCTCCTAATGGTAAGGAGAATAAACTGCACAAAGCAAGATAAATGCCTTTGTAACTTAGGCAGGGTGGAAAATTCACTTAGAAGTTCAGAATTTGGATTACCTAGTTGAAAAATTGGATCCCCCCCCTTGTGTTTGGAAACAGACCTCTTTTCAGTTTGCTCCCTTACTTTTAAACATTTGTGGATTTTTTTTTTACTTCTCATTAAAGACTGATTATTTCACATAAGCTTCTTGCTGTGGACTATTGGCAATTACTTCTAAGGAATTTTCTCCATTGCTTTGAGCCTGTGATATTGTAACATGCTATTCAAAAGGGTCAAAAGAAATTATACTGAACTCAATTGAGTTTAGAAGGGGAAGACATTCAATTCAGTTGTTAGTCTGTGTTCTTCCCAGCACATAGACATAACTCATTTCTGGCTACTTTATTTTACTAATTAAGCACTCTTTGTAAGATTTAGTGCCCAATGCTATTCCCCACCATTGGCGCCGATGCAGCCATGGAGGAGGGTGATCAAACAGCCAGCAGTAAATACATATTTTTTTACTTAACACCCCCCCTGGGTAGGATGTCCAATCGGCAATGGGTCTCCTAGGACCTACACACTATTTTGCTGGTGTAAAACTGAGAAGAGAAAAGGGGCCGGGCGGCCTGAGAAAGAGGTGATAGTATCTGGTGCACACCAGTGCTACCGAGATCTGCCCCTTCCCTAGCCCTCCCCTGGTGCGCCACAAAACTCCCCCTGCCCTCCCCCTTCCTCAATGACATTCCTCCACTGCCAAGTTACCACCAATAGAGGCTCCTGGAGCTGCTGCCCAGCAGCGTCACTGCAGGGGGGGTGGAGCTCCACGTTCCGGCGGGCTCTGAGCCTCCGTTACACGACGGGAGAAAGCGGCCCCGCCCCCTCACCTTTGGAGCCATTCCGGCCGACGAAAGCACTTGTTTCGTCGGCCGGAATGGCTCCAAAGGCGAGGGGGAGGGGACGCTTTCTCCCATTGTGCAACGGAGGCTCAGAGCCCGCCGGAACTTGGAGCTCCGCCCCCCCTGCAGTGACGCTGCTGCTGCTGCTGCCTGTTTGTGGCAGCGGCCTCGAAGCACACAACAGTGGCCCAGCTTTCATACCACCATAAAGGACCTTGCACCACTGGAATGCTAGTTCTGGCAGTGCAAGGCTCCAATAGGATAGGGGCCCTAGTAGTATCTAGTATTGGTTAGTGTATCTAATCCTAGATTCAAAAATTTTGTTTTGTCACATACCATGGAATCCAGCCTCCACTATCTCTTTTTTAAAAAGCAAAACAATTTAGTCCCATCCCCAGAACTAGCTAGCCCTGCCTGTGGAAAACGTGCACATCAGAAAAAAGGTTAGGCTAAGACTTTTCTCCCTTACATCCTGACTTTCCATTGGCAGGGACTTCTTGTTGGAGTTTGAAACAGTACAGGGTAGGAGAGCTGTATGTTTTGCTTTCCATGGAAACTATTCTCGGTATAAAATGATGCAGGTTTTTTTTCCCCATTCTGGAATAACTTATAATATAGGGCAAACATCTGCCTCTGGGTAAGGATAGCAGGAAACTCCTGTTGACATGAGTAGGCCATAATGTGAAATGCAGCTCCATGCCCTGAAGAGAGTGACTCATCTTGGACCACAGACTTCTTGCTTACTGTGAGACAATGATGCAGAAACACAATGATCAAAGGCCCCAAAGACAATATCCTTGGGTCATTTGCCGTGCAGCAAGTTTGCAAGCGGAGTTTTGGCTTTGCTTGGTCTTATGACAGTATGTCACATTTGGACAATGGTAGTTCACTGTATTTTATTCTCTCAGTTGACATGTATAGGCTTCTCACTTACCCTCTTAGTCTGGCAGAAATGTGCCCCCCCCCCATATTACTGAAAGAGAAATTACTATAATTCATTGCTGGAGAAAGGGGGTGAGATAAATCCCTTATAAGAGTTTGCTATAGAATGAAGTCATTCTTGTTTTTAAAAAATACCGAGCATGCATATAGGGTGGGTTCTATGCAGCTTGCTGCCTGCCGTGATTGGTGGCCTGGAGGCAAGTGGATGGTTTGCCAGGGATGAGGAGCTCATTTTGCCCCTAAGTAAAAAGGTGCATAGGCTGATCCATCCACCAGAGATAGCTGTGTAAAAGGCCAAATTGCATCATATTGGCTCTGTGTGTCACCTGATCTTCTGGACCACCCACAAGACCACCCACAGAGGTTCAAGGAATAAGATTCCTGTGCCCTTCCATCGAAGTCTCCATTTTGACATCTCAGCTGCAACCCTATACACGCTTACTGGGAGTAAGTCCCATTGAACTCAATGGGGCTTAGTTCTGGGTAGACATGCATAGAATTGTGCTGTTAGCTAACAGATGTAAAGAGTTCTTAACCCATGTGCCAGCTGATACATGCATGGCACTTGCACACCAGCAGTCTGTGGCCCAGAGGGAAACCCTTCTGGTGCATAAGCACTGCAGGTATAAGGGACAATGTGGAGGTTAAGAATCCTTAAATGTACTGCCAGGCCACATGAAATCTAGAATGGGTAAGTGCTTTATAGACACCCAGCATCTCACTTAAATATAAATATCATTATGACACTAGGTGGCCAGAAGGAAGGATGTCTCTCTAACAGCCTGGAGATGCAGCAATCTAGCACTAACTTTACCTGTGTGGACACTGGCAGAAAATAGGTATAGCAAGAAAATACTGTACATGGCTGAAAGTTTGGGGAGTAAAAAACACACCCAAATCATTCTGATAGTCTATCTGGAGTTTCTATTTCTTTACTTGCAGGTGCTTACCAGTTCAGAATACCAGAGTCCACACCACCTGATTCACCAGTCGGAAGAATAAAAGCTAGTGATGCTGATGTGGGTCAAAATGCAGAGATGGAGTACAGCATCATTGAGGGGGATGGCTCAGAAATGTTCAGCGTCGTCACTGACAAGGAGACCCAAGAAGGCATTGTAACTGTCAAAAAGGTCCGCATTTTAAGATACTTCATTTGAGGGTGTTTTTGCATGCTCTGTGCCAATTCATGTTACTTCTCACATACTTGTTAATGCCTTGTTCACCAGATATCCAAGGCCTTCTGCAAAGAGTGCGGAGCAATAACACTAGACAACACATTTTAACAAAGGTCATGCTCCCAAGATTAAATTAGTCATTTTGTATAGATTTTGAGGTGCTGAACACAAATATGACAATGAAATGCAAAATTGGATAATGTTTGCAAGAGATTCACAATACATAGTTCCATAGACACAGAAGTGTCACCGGGGGGGGGGGGGGAGAGTTGCTTTTGAAAACCGGAAGTGCCTTGTGGAGGTCTCTGCTGGCCATTCTGACACCTGCAGAGGCCAGGAATAGGACTCCAGACTGGCACACGACCCCAAGCAGGCCTCTGCAGAGGCCACAGCCCAAGTGTGTATACAGCCCAAGTGTGAATAACAATGGCCCCCCTTAATGACGGGGTTCAGGAGACGCATCCCCGTTGTTAAGAGGGGGACACCTGTGTAATGTTTAAAAACAACAACAACAACCCTGCAACTGCAGTGATGGTGCTGTTGAGGTTTTTAAGCGTTCTTGTGCCTTTATTTTTCTGTTTGCACTTACGAGCAAATGCATATGTACAAATATGTTTGCACTTACGAGCAAATGCATATGTATACTACTGCTACCCACAGTGGTGTATCAACTGCAGTGCAGTAAGTGTGCTGGACTAAATTGTATTAAATTAACATTCATTGCATTAAATTGCAGTTTGGCCTCCTAAACACAATCGTTTCTACATGTTACAAGGAGAGATACAGTTTCTAGACAATTGTTAGGAAATTGCTCCACTACTAGCCAGAAATTATCATCGTCTTTGTGCCATTTTGCATATTAAACATTACCTTTGAAATGCAGCGTAATTTTGATTAAATCATGTATGTAAAAGCATTTCAGAGTCCTGTATCACTACAGTCCTCCATATAATGCAACTGATAATTCTATTAGTGTGTATTTTCTTTCTCTTTCTCCCTCCCTCCCTTCTTCTGAAGAACAGTGCCTTATTAGATCATGGTGGACATCATCTGATTATATGACAACTTTGTTGTCAGAAAGAGTTCCAGTAATTTCATTTACAAGCAACTTATCTGGCAAGCTTGATAAGGTTACAGATATCAGGCTGCATCAGCCCAAGCTTACTCTACACGAAAGAAGACATTATTTAGATTTTCAAACATGTACTTCTCCTTGTAGATATCAGTATGACATCCGTCATTACTTGTTCATACATAAAATGCCTCATGGGACTTGATCATGGTATCGGTCTGCTTCTATTCACACTTGCTGCTGCTTCTGAAATAAGACTCTGGCCAGTTTCATACAGCCAAAGGAATAACATGTGGGGTGGCTCTTTTCCACCTAAATTGCTCTAAGTGCTTGTGATGTTCCTTATGTACCCTCGAGACTGCACAGTGTAGTCAAGTCTAATTGTGACATGATATTGTTCCTTGCACGCAGATCCCCATTTCCCTTGGCAACTGAAAGTTCCAGAGGCAGTCTTTACAGGGGTCTTTTCTTTTCTTTTTTTTGTAAGGAAGACTGGAAGCGTGTGACATTTTTGTTATATCTGTTTATTTACAAATATACACACTGAGGAAGGAGAAGCAGGCAAGGGCATAGTCAGACTGCACTAGTCTAGAAATCAACAACAGTTTCCCCAAAAGCAAACAGCATCTCTATGAAGCCCTCCCTGATCCCCACGCCTCCTTCTTCCAGCCAGCTGCAAAGTTCAGATCCATTTCTCTTTTATGGATAGTACCACAACATGCAATACCTTGGCCAGCCTCCACCCAAGCACCCTAAGAGTGCCCTAAGTCATGGCTGTCAACTATCAATGTTTTTGAAGACAATCTTCTAGCCAACAAAATCATTGAGCAAGCATCTTCAGCTTGCTAGTTCCAGAATATCAACTGACTGCTAGTACTCCTTAACAAGCAATCAAGTTAAGCGAGGGTTATCGCTTCCCTTGACACAATACAATAGCATTCTCATTTCAATATTTTACTGAATGTGACGCTAGATTGCTTTTGACTGCACATAACATACTCTGTTGCCTTTCCAGTGAAGAGCAACCACTATTTAACACATGACTTCTACATAAATGTAACCCATTCTCTGATAGATGCTTTTAGAGAAAAAGGAAGATCATTCAAAGTGAGCAATTTGTCTTCTCATTTGCAAGGAAATCTTCTATTATGGCAGGAAGAAGGTGGGAAGGCATTGTCTGAAAGAGCTGAGTGTGAACCGAAGCCTTCAGTTAGTATATCCTTTTGTAATTCAACGGGTATCTGAATATTTCTCTGGACTTCAATGCTGCTGAAGCCATTAACACCTTCGGGCAGCGCAATCCTGTGTAAGGATCTGGCCGGCGGCCCAGGGCCACCCGTCGGATCCTGAGCCCCGGCGGCCGTTCTGCCACTGGGCCAGAGGTCTACTCAGCTCATCCCCTTCCCCGGGTGTAAATTCAGGTCGGCCCGATCGGCCTCCTTGAATTTCCACTAAGCTAAATAGCTGGTGGAAGTAGAGGAGGCTGTGTAACGGCCTAGCCAGCCCGGCGGGGACAGGAATATGGCCGAGGCGATCCCTCGCCCTCTCTGGGCCGGCTAAACCAATGGCCCGCCAAACCACCCCCCACCCGCTGGTTCCTTACCTGCCTTCTCCAGCAGCCACTCAGGCATTCCGGCAATGGAGCAAGGGAGGCTGGACTCTGCGGTGGCCTCCCTTGCTCCAGAGTAGTCGGGAACATGCTTTACGGCATGTTCGCGACTGCTGCCAGCGCTGGAATGCTTGTTCCATCGCCGGCGCGATCTACAGGATTGCGATGTAAGAGATGTAAGACAGCCTGTACTTCTGAGGAAAACCCAGTCTTCTTGTCGTCTTCTTACATTATCTCAACAGGGCTTTACCCTTGATTCTGGACACTGAACGTTTCCACAACAGATACAATACTGTACTATCTTAGTTGTCATCATATATATTCACAACCATTTTCTGCAGCTGATGCCTTAATAGTGGTAGTATTGGTTAAAATGTGTTTATCTGGAGCTTCCAGTGACTGAACCCAAGATGTTGTGCATGCATGCACAACATGCACTTCACCACTAAGCTCTGCACTCCATCACCTTCCCTTCCTGCATGTGCCTCCTATCCCCACATTCACGTTATCGCTGCAAAACAGGGTTTGGAAACACATGTTGACCAAGATAATGTGTAATTGTCCTCTTTGATTGCACTCTGACAAATGATTAGGAAGATATGTTCAAATATCAAGTCTTAACCTGAAATAAGATGCAAGCATTTGCATGAGAAACATGATTGTTTGTGGCGCGTTTGTGCATACGTTGTTTTGTTGTTGTTGTTGTTCTTTGTGATTGTTATTATCTCTTATATTTCAAACACATTCTTTGTATTCTTGTTTGAGTTCCAATCATGAGATTCCTACTAAGAAAGTCCTGGTCTACATTTCTTCAGTGACAGCAGTGGGTCTAGTGGCTAAGAGACTGAGCAGTCAATCAGGATCTCCCTGATTCAAATCACACGTTTGTTGTAAACTCACAATCAGTACAAGTCTATACGGGGGACCATCATTAAAGCATGTAAAAAAAGAAAGAAAAGTTTAAAATGGTTTGCTTATCTTTTAGAGACAAACCACTGCGTGTACTTCCTTTTACTAGCTTAAATCACATTCCAGAAGCCTCTTCTGGGTCACACAACTCCCCTCTCCCCTCTTCCGAGATCGCCCCAGAATGCATTGTAATTGTAATGCATTCTGGGATGATCTTGGGAGAGGAAAAGGGAGCACAACTCAGTGCCGATATCCCCACCCCCTCCCTCGCCCCTGCCTTCCCCCCCCCCCGTCCCTGTGCCAACCAGTGCGGGACTCACCTGTGGCGGCTGGTGCAGATCTGGAACAATTGCAGTGCAAGCAATGCCGACCTCCGCGTTAGCGTCACTTACACACAAGGAGTCACAAACATGCTTTCTGGCATATTTGCGACTCCTTAGGCTGACAGAGTACTCGCTCCGTCGGCCTAAAGTTACGGAGGATTACGCTGTTAACCTCCCATTTTAGTTAGTCTGAAATCCTATACACACTTTCCTGGGAGTAAGCACCGTTGAACACAATGAGGCTTACTTCTGAGTAGACATGCATAGGATTGCGCTGTTCATCAGTTAACCTCCTCAGTTAACAACCTATCTGCCTGGAACTACAAAGAGGAATCTCTTGAAGACCACTTCATGTTGCTGATATGCCATGTCCAGCTATGTAGATCCCATTGTGCAGCCTGGCATGGACCAACTTCCAGTCCGTTGATGGCAAAATCTTAAAGCGCCATTGGAGTGCTTTGAATCACACAACACAGGTTCAAAACATCTCAGTGCCCCTTTAAATGGCAAGTCATCCTGCAAACCCTTCATCTGTTTTCCGATTAACATGTACATTTTCCCCTCATAGGCGCTGGATTTTGAAAAGAAAAGACAGTTTACTCTGAAGGTGGAAGCTGCTAATCCTCATGTGGATTCCAGATTCCTGTATCTTGGGTCATTCAAAGATGTTGCAATGGTCCGAATTTTGGTTGAAGACGTAGATGAGCCACCAGTGTTCAGCAGACCAGCGTATATACTGGAAGTGAAGGAAGATGTCCACATAAACACAGTCATAGGAGCTGTAACTGCCCAGGATCCTGACATTGCCAAGAATCCTATAAAGTAAGCATAGATCATTTCAGTTTTGATTACTGACCTCTGGAAAGTTATGCATTTCGCTAATAGAAATGCCATCACTGGGTAGTGAAATGTATGTCACTTCTAGACCTCCCCATGAGTAATTCCGATTCTTTTTTCATACAGTACATAAATCATTGGCTTAAATGTAAACACAACAGCATCCACAAAGGGAACATTTCCTACATGTTTTCAAATGTAAATTTAGGAGCAGCATATTGGAATGCAGATTAGGGGAGTAAGATATTAGGAGTGAGATGGAGGATTTAGCAAATACAGATTATGAGAGAATAATATGTGTCAGCTATACATCTGACAATCCACTCAGGATGCTCTTAGGCATGTCCAATGCTATCTTCATGTGATGGGACAGCCTCTGAGCTGCTCTTCCTGCATGGCACATACTGTACATGCTTCCTGTTCTTGGAATTGCAGACTTGATGGGTGTATCTGTGTGCAGTTTATAGTGATATACAAAACATAAAGGACAGTGGAGCACTGAAGAGCCTCTGCAGAACTGTGAAGGGACTGAGGTTCTGCAAGGTCAGAAACACTTTTACTCTCCACAGCAACCCCCCCCCCCACGCATTAGCAGAAAAATTGCAAGGTATCTGGGATGACTACAGGGACAGACTAAGACCTTTAGAGGCCCTAAGCACTGAAAAGATTATGGTGCCCCCATATATATTTGTTAATACATATTAAAATTATAAATTATAATTTAGTAAAAAAAATAGTATTTTTTGTATAAAATATATTTCGAATTAATATATTTTGGGTTCAGTGATTCTTCCATCTTTTTCCAGACTGTGTTTTGGTAGGGGTTTTTTTTTGGGGGGGGGGGAAGCATGGTCCATGATAAATCTGGCACTGGAAAAACCTCTGTGGTGCCCCCCCTTCCCTTAATGCCCTAAACACAAGATTATTTTGCTTAATGGTTAATCCAGGGCTGGGTGACTGTGTGGATATGTGGGAACTATAGAAAGGATGAAATGGGCTTGATAGGCAAGAACCAGGAGTTTGTGATAGATGCAAATAGAGATGCTTAGGCATCAACCCCCCCCCCCCCAAGAAATAAAGAAAATGAGGAATAATGATCCGAGAAGATAATATGCAGAGAGACAAAGCAAGCGGAACTGTGTTGCCATTCAAGCCACACACCTACAATAAGATGTGATCCTCAAGGGCCTTTTCTGGTGCAATTTCTCCTGGTGTCTTCCAAGATCTGTGAGGACAGATTAGAGCTGCATCATCTTGACAGTGATTCTCCCCACCCCACCTCCGCACATCATCGTGAGTGTAAATGCTAACTCTGACTTTCCCTCTGAGTTTGGGGGAGGATGCAATTAGACCGTTATATGTACTACTTGTCACTTACTTGTCAGGTTTCCCTGACAGTTAGAAATGAAACCTTCAGACACTTGATGTTACATTGAAAACCCTCAATTTTTTCCACTTCGCTGTAGCTTTAAAAATGGGGGGGGGGGAAACTAAGCACAGAGCACTGTCAGTTTGAAAGCCCTTTGATCTCCCATTACAGAATACTTCCTAATATCATTATGAAAATGCTTAGTGGGGGGGGGGGGGAATTAACACATGCATCCCTTGATGGCCCACATCTCTTCTCGACTTGTTGCGTTAAACACGAAGATGCTGTATTTAAGAAAGCAATTAGGAGAAAATCTCTGTGGATTTTGTAAAAATCTGCCTTTGGCACGAGCCAATTGAGTGACATGCACTTTTTTATCAATAGAATAGCATTTTAGTAGCTGATTCCCCTTCTCTGCCTGGGTGCTGAACGACATTTCAGATGAATAAATTTCATTTATTGCTTTTAGTTTATACATTCAGTGATGTACAACCATCATAATATTAGACTTGACAGTTTCCAGTCCTGGCTTCAGTGAGGCTCCAGCCCTCTTAAGACCTCATGGTAGGGGAGAGCTAGACAACAGTTGGCCCAAGGGACATGCAATCTGTCTGCCATCTTTCTTCCCATGCATTTCTTTGAATGTCACCTAGGCACAGAAAGAGAGAATACCACACCAATAGAATTGCCCCCAAATGACTAGTGCCCTGCTATTTTGCAAAGAAGCTTACAGTAAGTGACAAAGTGTTACGGTGTCCCTGGGCATGGTCCATAGACACATGATGCAGCTACCTTGTTGAAGCTAAGCATGTCTGGGATTGCTTAGCGCCTTAATGGGAGACTACTTGAGAACCTCATTCAGGCCACCCTGAGTTCCATCATCGAAGAAAGGTGGGATATAAATAAAAGAAGTTGCATTTTCCTAAATGATCAGGTTTTCGGTCTGGGGTGTTCTTAGGATCCAACTTGGTCACTAGAGTAATAACATAGAGCTCCTTTTTTCACCAGCTGAAGCTGGTGTGTCAGTTCAAAGAGCTGCATTGAGTTCTGGTCCATTTCCAAGCACAAATCAACACAAAATAATTTACCCTTGGATAATGCATTTATCTTTTAGCACAGTTCAACCCCTAATCTCTCTACCTGATCAAAGGTTGAGCAGAAATTCCAAACTAGATCAGGAGCTCTTGTCTTCTTTCTTTCTCTTTTGCTCCATAAGTGGTCCTGCATACAGTAGTATCATGGTGGTTGTCTCTGATCCGTGGACTTCATAGTCATTTGACATGATCAGTAAATCACTTCAGGCACAATGTTCCTCTAGAACAGGGGTTCTCAACCCCTAACCGACTGTGTGCGACTTCCGGTACCGCTCATCCTTCAAGTACCACTGGAACTGACTGGCGATGATGTTATCACTTCTGGGTTTTCACATTTTCTTCTGGGTTTTCACATTTACCCAGTTACAGAAAACCCAGTTACTTCTGGGTTTTCACATTTTCGGAGCCAGAAAATGCAGGTAAGAAGATCAGGGCGGGTGGGAGAGGCTTTCTCAGCACTCCTCCGAGGCTTGGCCTAAGGCAGGAGCTTCTCGGGAGCGAAAACGAGGCTCGTAAACGTGGCCGAAAACGCCATATCAGAGCGGGGTTCTGGCAGTCTGCATACCACCTTCGGTCACCCAGAGAGTACCACTGCTGGTACACATACCACCGGTTGAGAAACCCTCCTCTAGAATTAAGTTGAGCATATTACACTGGTGTCCTTTGCCTTTTCCAAGGGATGTACCTGGGGTTATATCCTATTTTCTCCTTACCGTTCTTTGAGATAGGCTTGCTTAAAAAAAGGCAAGCAAGGTCAGCCAGTGATCTTCATGGTTGAGGAGGAAGACTGAGTTTTAATTTTGTAAGCCAGTCCCAAGTGAGACTCAAAATTGCAACTTTTAAGGATGTGGCCAAGTGGAACTTTTCTAGTTTCTGAAGAATTTGTAATTCAGGTATCTCTATAAAAGCATAAATAAGGAACAGCAGAAAAACCATCTGCAATTTATTTATTTATTTATTTATTTACATTTCTGGAACATATGGACCAGATGCTAGCCAGGCTTTTGTGTTCCCACCCTACCCATCTTATACTCAATATTATGTATGCATATGGTTTCATTGGCATCTATGTGTATTTATTATCCTTCTAGCTTGTTAATTTCCCAGGGTTTGGAAGGAATAAAATCCCCAAATCTGACATACGCGCACCAGTAATTTCATTAAAAAAATGTAAAAATGAGTTTGATGTTGTCGACTCAATTCTTAATAGGCTATGATCTGTAAGTCAAAGTCACCACCAATTCAATATAGTTAGCAGCCCTTGATCAAAAGAGGCCTGGGATTATTTAAATGGAATGAAAGCAATGACAGGGTAGCCTATTAAAAGCATCCTTCTAGGTCAGGGTTAATGATATAATTAGAATGTGCTTTTAACTGCCTAACCTTGACGTATATTCTTTCTTCTTCCTGAATAAGGAAAATTATGTACATAAAATTAACAATTTGCCAAGCCACGGTGAAATGTTCCTTAGTGCTGTGTTGAGCTGAACTTTCTGCTCTGCAAGAGCTCCTGCATCAGAAACCGGAGATTTCTAAGACGTTATGTTTTCCCGTAATATTAATATGCAAATAGAAACCTTTAAAAAAATCGTGGAATGCGGAGGTGGGAGCTTAGCTATAATCCTGGTGATTCTCAAGCAAAAAGAGAGCTAAGCTCTCTTCATTCTATCCCTGTAGATGGTGGATGAAGATCAGGACCTGCACTACACACCATGACTGACCTTTATCCGCCTTTCTTCGAAGGCAATACCATCATGGTGCTGGTCTGTTGGCAGGAGAGAAACCAGTTGTATAGGATCCATGACTACTTTGTCTTTCTAAAGAGGAAAGAGATGATTGATAGGCTGGGGGAATAGGGGAAGTTTCTATCTCCTTTCGCCCCCGCCCCCCAGGCTAATGGATGATCAGCTCTGAGATAGCACTGGTTCTCTAGAGAGAAAGGAGTGGAGCTGGATTTAGCCATGAAATTGCTGAAGTGTCACACACTGCTATCCATTACTCCTCTTCTGCATGGAAGAAAGAAGAGTAAGCTCTTAGCTCTCATCCCACTTGAGTTGAGAGTTCAGGCACTGGTTTTCACCACCATCACCCTGGACTGTTGCTGTGAACTGCCAGGGTACTGTCATTTCTCTGGGGCAGCACTCCCTCTCACACCCACACAGAAGCTGTTGCTGCTGGGATGTTCTCTCTCTCCTTCCCCTACAGCAGTGTTTCTCAAACTGTGGGTCGGGAGCCACTTGGTGGGTCGCGACCAGATTTCTGGTGGGTCCCAGGTGATGGAAGCATCAGATAAGTAATTGCCACAAGCCCTGAGGCTATTCAAAAATCAGATAGCTGCTAATTGCTCTTCAAAGAGCCGAGCTCCTGCAGTTTGCATGATAACTGCTAATTACCCTGCAAACAGTTGAGCTCCTGCAGTTTGCAAGCTTGTGTAAATATAGGGAGATAAATGTTTGATCATTTGATAAAACTAGGTGGGTCCCAATAGAGTGAAAAAGTGGGTCCTGGTGCTAAAAAGTTTGAGAACCACTGCCCTACAGCCTAAAAGATGAACATTGAGCACCAGTGGGGTTTTTTTTGGTGCTTGCCGTTGCATTTTTTGCCGTTGCTTCTGATAACAATGTGACACACACTGTGCTAAATCTATAACATTCAGATTTCTGGATATTAAACCCCGATTTGAAAACCCTTACATCACTAATCCGAACATCACTTATCTGAACACATGAAAGATGTGTGCTTGAATTTCACTAAATTACTTGCCAAATCCACACTATGGTGCTACTGCCAACTTTCAGTATGTCTGTGAGGTATTAATTGTTACCCCAGCTGGAGGTCCTAGGTTTTGCAACTCGTATAATTTCATGAGAATTTTTGCTAGTGTACAACCTTTGAAGTCGACGAACACAGAACTCTTCAAGTTTCGGGGTTTAAAAAGGTAACTGGCAGAAGTTCATTTCTTTCTCATTAAAAAAACAACAACACCTCTCTCGTGATCTCTAATCCACTTTAATCCATTCATCAGGAAGGCTTAACTGATGCCACACTGGTCACCTCAAGAACTACTGTAAAGCCCTTCCCTAATTGGAGCTCTACACCGCCGCAGGGTCAGCCCATCCATGACGCCAACTGAAGTGCGGGAGCCCATAGTTTTGTGTAGTTTTGTCCGCTGCAGAGTGAGCAGGAGAACATTTCATGAGAACATATCCAGATGATGCAATTTGTAGTACCAATGCAACAAATGCAATTTCTGTACTGATTGTTGCTATCTAGAAAGCACTGTAAAATTTAAAACAATTGTAAAATACAAATGGGTCCCTAATTCACTGTGTCTTCTTTTTTTCAGATATTCTGTAGATCGGCATACAGATATGGACAGAATATTCAGCATTGATTCTGGAAACGGTTCAATATTTACTTCCAAACCTCTTGACCGGGAAACCTTATTGTGGCACAACATTACTGTAGTAGCTGCTGAGATCAGTAAGTTGTACATAAACGCTGTTGCTGTAATAAATGCAGCCTTCCAGCTGAGAATGACTGAAAGGAAGTCAGGCTCCATGCTTTAGTTACATGCTGTTAATCAAGGAAGTAAACCTGAAAAATCTGCTGTATTTTTCCCCCTGTTCTTTCCCAAGGCTACAGATTATGAAAAGGCAACTTTGTGACTGAATGGAAAGAGAATTAACACGTTCCTCTTTTCAGATCAAATAGACCGGAGAAATCCTCCTGGCCATTGGTTAATTAGGACAGGACTAGCTGATTTGTGAAAAGCTGCATAGACTGAAAATAGGTACATAATTCTAGGAAAGGAGATGGAAATCCTCTATCACTTTTCATGTGCCGCCATCCAAATTCTGTCCTGTAGCATTGACCAAGTAATTTAAATCTTAAAGTCACTTCTTCTGCACACTTCCTGAGAGTAAGCCCCATCAAAGACACTTACTAGTTGGATAGGATTGGCCCCCAAGGCATTTAGATTGCAAGTTAAAGGCAAGTTGGTTGCTTTTGAAAAAATAGACCACACATTACCAGCTGTCTCCATGTCTTGTTTAGTCCAAACAGAGATTGGGGGGGGGGGGGGGGAATGGGCCTTGTTAGCGAATCAAGTAACTATGCAGCTAGAGATTTATTGAGGGTCTTTCAAGGTAGACTGCTTTGTTCAGGTACCCCAGGTATAAACTTGCTGTGGAATACTCCAATGCTGAAAATATATACAGGTTGCAGACCTAGGTCAGTTTAGCAGCTTTTCCTTGGGTTCATCTCATGGCATTGCTTTAATGCTCATGGCCTGGGCTGATTGCATTGGGTCTTTCTGAAAGTGGTGCTTCTGTAGTGTGCAAAGAGCACCTGTGTCTATTGTTGAACGCACTGTGAATCAGTGAAATGTGATAAGATATATGATTAGGGCTGCAGTCTGAAGAAACTGCTGGAATTGTACCAGATGTGGGATATCCTTTATCTTTTATTCAAATGAGATATTTGAGGGTTCAAGTATATGCTACAGTTGCCATGAGGATGACATCAAGCTCCCCACACAGCCAGTAAAATTTAAAAACAGCACATGGCTTTTCATAGACATAATATGTTTATAGAATATGCCTATTTTCAGACAGAATGTGAAACCATGGTTTGTGGTCGTCATAGTTAAGAATGCAAACCATAAATTGAGCTTCCAGTTTCCCATCTGCTGAGTTGTTTCCTTGGAGTAGCAACCTCTGGAGGTGAGACATTGGTCCTAACTGTGATTTATCAATGGTTTGTGAATTCATACTTATAACACAAAACTACAGTTAACACAATCTCTGGCTTGCAAGCCAACTTCAAACCATGGTTTCAGATCCCCACACATAGCATGAAACCTTGTTTTCATAAGCAAACCTTGGCTTCATGTTCTATCTAAAAACCCAGCCACTGTATAGAGATCTGCTGTTGTGTTTGAGGCTGTATGCTGGCTCTAGTGATTTGTAATATGATAGTGCTCCATGTGCTAAGTGTTTTTGTATGCTTCAAGCCACATACAAAACACTCACTGAAGGATGGCAGTTTTCCTGGCTATTGTAATACAGTACATGCCCCAGCTCTGACAAATAAACATTCGACGAAGCATGTGAACAGCCCTCGCTATTCTTTGACATTTGAGCTTCTGTGACCTACTCATGAGTTCCAAAAAGTCAATGACAGAAGCAGAAATGGAATTCAAGTCTTGAAGTGTGCAGTTGCCTTCCTGATGAGAGTTCTGAAGTTGTTTTGAACGATGAATTTTCTATGCCTGAAAGCTATGAAAGGTGAAACAGCAACCACACCTCAGAAAGCACTTCAAAGCCAAGATCAAGAGAAATTTAGGAATTCAGACCTGACTTGATAAGATGCTACATGAATAACTAAGAAAAGCATGTTTACATTATGCATTGAGAGGAAGGAGCTGCCTGCTTTGCAGAGTAACACATCTTTGCGGAAGAGTCAGGTGACAGTTGGGTTACACTGAAGAGTCCAAAGTTAAGCAATTTTTTTCATTGGAGAAAAAATACCAGGGAGGAGGAAAGAAGAGATAAAAACCAATGAAGCTTAAAGTTTATGTAAGCATATTGGGAAGTGGTACAATATTCCTGATGGATATCACCCAAGGACAGATTGCTTGGGTGCAGGAGAGAATATTGATTATGCATTTATAAACAAAATTTTGTTGCTATGTTTAAAAATGTTGCAACTTCCAGATTCACAGCCTAGTTTAGACAATAAAAAGGATGAGAAAATCATAGTAAAGCTTGATGGATGCTACACATACTGGAATTCAATGATATTCCTGGCATGGAGTGACTCCTTGGTAAAGTTCCATACTCAGGAGAGAGGGGTTTTGCATGTCTACTCAGACATAAGTCTCATTATAGTCAGTGGAGCTTACTCCCAGGTAAGTGTGATAGGATTGTAGCCTCAGTGCTTCTGAAGATCCTAAACGTATACTGGATGCAGTGGGGAGAGCAGAGAGTGTGGAAGCCTTAAATTAAAGATAGGCACTTGGCTGCCTGGAGACTCAACAGCTCCTGGATTGACTGCTACACCCAGGAATACCTGTCCTATTATGTATGCACCACAGTTACCTTTGAAGCGTATATGAACATGACTCAGACAGGCAGCCCGATACTGCCTAAAGGGCCAGCCGCTGCATCCTAGTTGGGATGCAGGCCATGCTGGCGTGGCCCGGGCTCACCACAGGGGAAATTCATCCCCTTTCCCCGGTGTAAGTGCCAGAGGACCCAATGGGTCTTCTTGGATGCACACCCGCTCATTAGCTGTTACGCATCCGGGGAGGCCATGTAAGGCCAGCCTGGTCTGGGAAGGGGCGTTGGATATCATTGTAACCCAGCGCCGATATCCCCCGCCCCTCCCAGGCCAGGCTAGCCAATGGCCCCCTCGCCACCCTGACCTGCCCTCCCGCCAACCGGCCTAGGACTTACCTGGGTCAGGCAGCGCAGGTCCTGGGTGACGGTGGTGTGAGCAACTTCCTCCGTCGGCTCCTCTATTTGTTACTACAGATAGTTGTCCTAAAAACAGAGCTGCAGAATCCAGAAGAGTTTTTCAGCTCTTTTCAACCACTGTGGTCCAAACTCCCATGGCACACCTGCAGACTTTTCGCAGCACACCAATGTGCTGCTGCACACCAGTTGAAAATCGCTGCTTTAACTAGTGAGCTTTGGTGGTGTAACATTAAAAATTCAAATATAAGGAACTCATTTTTGATGGAGTTTTATGGAGCTTGACAAGGATAGAGTGGGAAGAGATAACCAGAGAAAGATACAGGGGGGCCGCCGTATCCGTGGTGGATACGTTCCAGCCCCCACCGTGGATAGCTGAAACCGGGGAAATGGGCAAATGCCCATTTCCGTGGTTTTCAGGGGG
This sequence comes from Plestiodon gilberti rubricaudatus, assembly GCA_026170595.1. Lineage (NCBI taxonomy): Eukaryota > Metazoa > Chordata > Lepidosauria > Squamata > Scincidae > Plestiodon > Plestiodon gilberti. The sequence continues at coordinate 81,085,237 of JANXHW010000004.1, read as the reverse complement.
GCCCTGACCCCCCCCACGAGCCTGCGCGACCCCCCGCAGGCCTGCGCGACTCCCCCGCACCATCCACAACCCCCCCACACCTTCCACAACCCCCCCAAGCACTTACTTTTAATGGAGAAACCTCCATGTTTTTCTTCAAAAGTTACGAAGCTGTAGCTGCTTTGCAGGCTTGACCAACAAGACTTAGGTGATAGCTAGAGTCTCAAGACTCTAGCTATCACCGAAGTCTTGTTGGTCAAGTCTCGAGACTCTAGCTATCACCGAAGTCTTGTTGGTCAAGTCTGCAAAGTAGCTACAGCCTCGTAACTTTTGAAGAAAAACACAGAGGTTTCTCCAGCTAAAGGTAAGTGGGGGGGCGGACGCGACTCCCCACACCTTCCACAGCCCCCACAGCCCCAGGCACTTATGTTTAGAAGAGAATCTTCCGTTTTTTTCTTCAAAAGTCCCTGCAAAGAAGCTGCAAACTTGGGACTTTTGAAGAAAAAAACCGAGGTTTCTCCTAAAAGTGCGGGGGGGGGGGCTGTGGAGGGTGCGGGGGGGATTCCTCATCCATGGATAACTGAAACCATGGATGAGGAATCAGTGGATACGGGGGGGCCCCTGTACTTAGCTGAAAACATTACTATGTTGGTCATTGACAGTGCTGTATTCTGACTCTACATGCAAGCTGAACCTAACTCAAAGCTATGACTTGCACTAACCACAAAAAAATCTCCATGCAAAGAGACACACGAAGTACTAAACAACTTACCCTGTCCCTCTTTTTGTATCATTGCAGACAATCCAAAGGAAAGCAGCCGGGTCCCAGTATTTATCAAAGTCTTGGATGTGAATGACAACGCACCAGAGTTTGCCATGTTTTATGAGACCTTTGTCTGTGAAAATGCAAAGGCTGAGCAGGTGTGCCATTGGTGCTCCATAAATAAATACAAATGTGCCCGCGTTCAGCATCAGCATTATGTTCCGTCAGCTTCCGTTTGCATTTAGGACTACCAATTCTAATTTGAAGCTATTTCTGGAGATTTCCCCTGTTTTCAGGCCCTATTAAAATATCACCTGGAGTTGGATGTTGATTCCTGGTGACTCCAGGCCAGTCTTGGAAGCAGTGGTGTTCCTAGGGCTTGCGTCACCCAGTGCTGGAGGTCAGTGCATCACCCCCATGGAGTGGGGGGGTGACACGCCACACAGCCACGCCCCCCATGGGTGACAAATCCATTCCTAGTCCCCCAGGCCGGCCTCGCCCCCATAAGAAAAATCACCCGTAAGACGCTGGCCGACTGCACTGTTACTATCCGCCACTCCGATAAGGCTCACACATGCATGTCAGGCTGTCCCGCAGCCAGGCCCCGTCCCCCCGCGAGACTCCAGGTACCCTCAGAGCAGCCTGGAGCATGTGTGCGAGCTTTCCTTTGTTCGCACATGCACACCAGGCCGCTCCAACTGAGCCTGTGGTACTCTGTCAGGAAGGGATGCAACATCATGCCTGTTACATATCTCTAAAAGCCATGTTCCTTTAAATGCAGGAGACACTAATTAACATCATGTGTCTCCTTGGGTATAAAATTACTGCACCTGGTAGTTCTCCCAATTGCTGGGATTCTTTAGACCCTGAAGAAGCTAACCAGGAGAGTTAGTGGAACATTGGTGATAACAGCTGTTGAACTTGTTTTTAGAACTTTTTAGAACGTTACTCCATGGCTTTTAAACCCGAAAACCTTATGATTTGGTCATGAAAGCCTTCGTTTTAGATAGCGTGGCTACATTGCTTCTGATTACAGCTGGATGTGACACTGCATTTGATGTCAGTGTACCTGCTTCTTGCACTTCTGTTTACTGCTTCTCTGGCTCTGCCTTTGACAAAGGGTTTTGAAACCCTCATTCTAGATCTGAGCTAGTTTTCTTATTGTTTCAAGCCACCTTGGTGGCTCCTGTGGGGACAGAAGGGTGAGGCATAAATCTTTTAAATAAATACATACATAAATATTGCATCTGTTTCACATAGTACTTCTCTACATGAATGAATTCCTGGTCTGGACAAACCGCCAGCAGTGTGAATTGACACTGGGCCATCAGATCATTAATCTCTGCAAGATCTGCTGGCTAAATGAGCCCAAACAAATTTAAAACATTTTTTTTGGCATCATTATTCATGTTAGACATGTTCCAGTGGCTCTCAACCTTTCAGGTTGCACATCCTCATAATAGGCACGTGACTCACCAGTCACCATTACATAAGCTACAAACACCAACCTTTTCCCTTACAACTTCACAATCTTCTAATATCTTCTCTCCCAGTCTTGCTGAAAAGAAAGAGGGGACATACTAGTGCCCCCTTTTCTTATTTGGAGCAAGATAATTCTTTGCTCCAGGACTGCCTCTGAAGAAGAACCCCCCCCCCCAAAAAAAAGAGGTGTTGAGTATTGTTCAGAGTAGGGTAAAGACCACTTTGATCAGTAAGATAGGAACAAGGTATTGGTGTCAAAGAATCCAAACTCCAGAGTGATACAATAATAATTCTATCGATTTTTAGCTCATACAGACCCTAAGTGCTGTTGACAAAGATGACTCTTTCGGCGGACACAAATTTGCATTCTCATTGGCCCCCGAAGTAGCCAGTAGCTCCAATTTCACCCTGCAAGACAACAGAGGTATACTCACTTACCCCTTTTATTGTCCTTCAATCTGCTTTGGATTTTCACATTCAGAAGGGATACGTTACACTATTGGCATTTATTTCTAGATAACACAGCCGGGATCTTCACCAGGAAAGCCAGATATAACAGACATGAAATGAGCATGTACCTCCTGCCTGTGGTAATATCAGATGATGACTACCCGATTCAGAGCAGTACAGAGACTGTGATGATTCGAGTGTGCGCCTGCGACCAGCGAGGCAAAATGCTGTCCTGTAATGCTGAAGCGCTAATCCACCCTACGGGCCTTAGCACAGGCGCTCTGGTTGCGATTCTCCTCTGCATCATTATATTGCTAGGTAAAGGACTTGCATGAGTTGGAGGGGGGGATGCAGTTCCCATGGAATGAGGGGGAACGTGTGTGTGTGTGTGTGTGTGTGTGTGTGTGTGTGTGTGTGTGTGTGTTACAACCAATATAAAAATGGAGATGTAATACTATTATTGTCTACCATTGGAAGAATAGCTATCTTTAGCTTATGTAATATTTTTGTCCATCCTCCCATGATATCTCCCCTACCTGGAAATTCATAAGAAGGCAGGCACTATTTCATCAGTGATGACTAATGTACAGAAGCTACAAACATCTTAGCTCCGCCTCTACCCATTGGCCTCAGTCACACAGATGCCAACCGTAGTCAGAACCCACTGCAAACAACCACGTATCTTAAATGCACATACACAGCCAGCCACCACGTACATGCCACATCCTTAGACACATGTCTGCTGAACTTTAACTATATAAACATTCACCTGCTTTCCAAAAACACAAACGCTTAGAATCTCAATCATAACCACATTCTGCAAGTATGCATTGACTCAACTGTACATAGCCCCAGCTCAGGTCTGTGTAGTCCCAAGCTCACAAACCAGGATGTTTTGCTCATGCCAACTCCTTGATCCCTCCAAGGCATTTGTTGCTCACTCAAGTTACCCTACTTGACTTGACCCTAGCCACCGATATCCTGCTCCTGTTTAATACACCATTACCTAGTGAGATCAAGGCTGTGCCCTAAAGGTGCTTGCAAGGGCTTCAGTGTATCCAGTAGGGCTTGTCACTTTTTTTCCCTCATGGCAGCAGCTCCTTTTGCCTTATCAGAAGATGCTATTGAAGGCGGTTTCAGGACCAGCTTGTTGGGCTATGCAGGAGGATGCTATCAGTAGTGTGGGTTCCGAAACTCCAATTGTTTGGATCCCAGCCCTACCACTGAAGTGGAGGAAATGTGCAGCATAAGCTGGTTTTCAATTAACTACTGCTATATCGTTGTCTTTTTCTTGATCTGCTTTCAAGCTCCATATATGCATTCTCGACACAGTGTGATACAAAGGCACAGAGAGGATTGAAGTACAATTTCCATTTTGAGCAGTAACAAAGGCAGAAAACGTTTTGTGGGATCTTTTGTTTGTTTGTTTGCTCGCTTTTGGTCGTATGGAGAATTTCACTTTCAGCCCAAGAAAGCCTAGCCTACTTATTGCAAAATCCCAGATAATACCAAGAATTGCTGAGGGTAGAAGAAAAAAGCAGTAACTTGACTACATTTATTTTACCATTTTGCTGAGCATTAGGAAGGCTTATTTTACAAGTTGACTTTAAAAGAAAAACCAAGTATCAAGAACACAGTTGTACTATGCGCCAAGTCACTTGGCGATTTGCACAAATCCAATTTGAATATTCATTTATTTCAGGGAAATCTAATCCAGACTGACATTAGAGAAGCAACATTTAAAAAACAAATGTTAGCAGATTGCAAGAAAATTCTCAGTTTTAATTCTCTTCAGGCTAAGGGGGCAGGAGCTGAAGGTGGTTTGCCCAAGCGATACCACCGCCCCATCTTGAAGGGGAAGGAAAGGGAGTTGGTGATAGCAGCCATCGCCATCTCATAAGAGAGAGAGAGAGAGAGAGAGAGAGAGAAGCCAGAAAATGGTGAAGGCCGCAATCCAGCCTAACTATAGGCCGCCTTAGGTGTTGCGAAAGTCCCATAAAGCACTTTTGCGGCACCTTGGGTGTAAGTGGCGCTGGCGCTGAGGCCGGCATCGCTCACACCAATGCCCAACGCCATCCCAGAAGCCGGACACAGGTAAGTCCTGTGCCAGGTGTGGGGAAGGTGAGCCATGGTGGTGGGGGAGGGGGCCATTGGCCAGTCAGACCTGGGAGGAGGGGGAGGGGATATCAGCACCGCACTGTGCCATTATCCAAACTCCCTTCCCGGGCCTGCCCGGCCATGCACAGCCTCCCTGGTTGTGTGCCAGCTAAATAGCTGGCATGCATCCGAGAAGGCCCATTGGGTCCACTGGGGCTTAAGCCAGGGGAAGGGGAAGAATGTCCCCTTCTGCCAATATGAGCCCCACCGGCATGGGCCACATCCATTTAGGCCGACCGATGCAACCTCCGTAGGATTGGGCTTCCACAGTGGTAGCTGCTGCTCCTCAATGCTGCTCAGTGCTGCTGAATAGGACCCAAAAGAGCAAGCAATCTAGAGGGAGAGGGTGAGAAAGTAGAAATCATCCAGTAGAAATTGCAGGGGGCTCTGAAAGGTGATGTGCCCCTTGTGGGCTTTGGGCCTTGACCAGTGCCCAACAAAGCTGCTCTGTGAAGCTGGGCCTTGGGCATTACCTGCATTGTTCATCATTTAGCGTCTTGGCATTTGAAAACACATGTACTCTCTTGGTGAAAAAGTAGCATGCTGTAGTTGTTATTGGATGATATGGAAATTCTATATGTGATTATTAGTCTGTTGACCGATATAAGTCGTCCCTGGTTGTTATAAGGGATGAATTTCCAGACATTATGAATGCATCCTTACAGATGGGTATAGTAATCCTGCAGCTTGGTTCTTCCATTTTGCTTTGTTTTGTCTTATTCCGGTTTATTGACTGGATAACCTCACCTGTCCATATACGGCAGGGACGAGGAGACATCTTTTTTGCGAATCATATAAAAGTTCTCTCCCAGCTGAAAACCAATCAGTTGTGATAGAGAATAACATCCATGCTGGATTTGTTGCTGCTGCCATGAAGTCCACTGAAAGATTTTCAGGATCCTGTATTTCGGTATATTAAAATGAAACACACTGGACAATTTAACTCTCGGGTTGCCACATGAAACTGTCAGATTGAGATGTCCATTTGTTTTCCCGTTGTGTTGTTACTTCTTCCCCATTCTAATGCAGTGTGCTCCTCATCAAACTGGATCAGTAGACCCTGTAACCACTAAACTACCAGCAGGTGAGATTATTGTGGCACAGCATTGTGCCCACATAATCCACTTTCTACTTCCCCTGAGTGCAAAGAGCCCCACAGTCAGAATTATTTGCTGCGGCCACCTCTGAATGTATAAAGTCACACACAGCAATATTAATGATGATAGTAAGCGAAAGTGAAACACAGTATGCGGTTTTCATAATGTAAATTTTTGCACAGTTCCTTTGCAAACTGTTCGTGTTAGGAGTTAATCCACTGTCTGTGTTAAAGAGATCATTTTTATCTTCTGAGAATTACAAGAATCACTCCAGATCAATACTTTCCTGAGCATTTACATAATTTCTAGATATTCCTCCAATAATGAAGAGGAGTCAGAATACTGACAAATATAATTTTGAGGGGAAGCAGCAGGAATTAAATTAAGAATTACAGCAAACATCTGTTTCACATTTTTTCTCAAGAAAAGGGGGGGGGGTAAAAAGAAATCCAGGGTTATGTAATTCTTTTTCTTATATAATATTGCTAATGTGGCATCTCACCTTGAAAAGTACTATATACTCTTCTTAGAACAGATTCCACAGCAGTTTAGGAGTTCAGCATTAGTAGACTTCAGTTGCTTTAGGAAACGGGAGGGTTTTTTTTTTCCCTTTGTCTGCCTTGAAAAGACATTTGTGATTTCAAAAAGATAGTTGCCATGAAACACAAAGTAAAGGAAGAAATGCTGCTTATAAAAAAAATAACTGTGCTTCAGAACTTGAAATCCTCTTTTCTCCTAACATTTATCATATTTTCCACTCACACAGTGATCATATAGTAGGACTGGCTACAGAATGAGAATGTGGAGTATGCAGTTTATCAGGGCTGCTTGTAAAAGACAAAGTTCAAGCTTTGTATTTTTTGTATTTTTGTTCTAATTGAGTAGCAACTTAACTCCCTGTCCCTCCCATCTCTCTCCCCCAACTCTGCTTTATTTTTTCTTTTCAGTTACAGTCGTGCTGTTTGCAGCTCTGAGACGGCAGCGGAAGAAAGAGCCTTTGATCATTTCCAAAGAGGACATCCGCGACAACATTGTCAGTTACAATGACGAGGGTGGTGGAGAGGAAGACACCCAAGCATTCGATATTGGCACACTGCGGAATCCTGAAGCCATAGAAGACAATAAATTGCGCCGAGACATTGTGCCGGAAGCGCTTTTTATGCCGCGCCGGACTCCAGTGGTCCGAGATAACACTGATGTCAGAGATTTCATTAGCCAAAGGTTGAAGGAGAACGATACAGATCCAACAGCGCCCCCTTATGACTCATTAGCAACCTATGCGTATGAAGGCAATGGCTCTGTGGCAGAGTCCCTCAGCTCCTTGGAGTCGGTGACTACAGATGGAGACCAGGACTATGATTACCTCAGTGACTGGGGACCGCGGTTTAAAAAGTTGGCCGACATGTACGGTGGAGCGGACAGCGATAAAGACTCTTAATATGTTGCCTTTTTCATTTCCAAGAAACAGCATTGAAATGTGTGACGTTGCTATTTCTTTCTGTTTATCCACAATTCTTTGAAAGGGTTCTCTATTCTATCAGTTCAAATTGTTTATGTGACTGCAGTCTTTGTGGATCCAATGTCATTTTTTTTTCCCCCAAATACAATTTTCAGCTTCCAAGAGGCAAATAATGGGAAAAATATTTTTTACTTTTTAGTGCATCCTGTTTACCTAGGCGGTCAAACAGGCACAATGGGAAGGGAAATAAGGAACAACAGAAATGGAATAATAGTTTTAACTTGTTCTGCTTATCTTGTAAATTGGATTATCTTATTGTTATAGTTCACCAAATATTCTTACTGTCTTTTAATTATTCAGCTCAGACATGTTTTCTGTAGATTATATATTGAAACACCCCACTGTAGGGAAGTATTGTGGCTTAGTGTAACTATTAGAGTAAAAGGAATGGGAAAGATGTAGCTCATTCTAAAGCCACAATCTGCCAACAAGAAACATAAAGATATTTAAGACTTAAAATTATCTTGTGGCCACTCAAACTCTACTGCTAATCTTGAATTGGTGACCATACAAAGCATTAAACCATACTAGTGGTGGACAATCAAGAGATGAAGGGAGGGAGAAGTAAGTGTGTATGTTGGGGGGGGGTCCCCATTATGTGTGACTGTAGCAATGTACCACAAAGAATACAACATTTAAGATAATTGTGTTCCTGGAAAAGCACTCTACCAGTTCATACCACTTTATCAAGAGTTGCTCAAAAGTATAGCAAGGAAACAGCTAAGGTTGAAGGTAAAAGTCATACCTCTGATATTGTAGATATTTTTAGTGCTGAGTTGTTACAGTGCTGTTTTCCTGGTGTGATTGAGCGCCATTCCAACTATTGGGAGCAGTGCATTCTGGGCCAATCAGTAGTCATTTCCTGTGTATCTCCAGCCTGTATAAGGCAACCATCTCCTGCCTGTATAAGGCCAAAGTGTCTCCAAAAGCACTGTTTCACACAATGGTTGACTTTTGGGGAATATATCCCTGTACTGAGGTATATTGCTCTAATCCATAGAAGGGGCTTGTTGTGCTGTGAACACACTGTGGGCTCTGTGTTTTTTTTCTTCTTATTAACATCTGTCTCTAGTATACCAGTGAACTGAAAACCTGAATGTCAGTCTTTTCCTTCATCATCACTCACATTCCTGCCTGGTTGCTACTTCTTCCGCCACCTCCTTTGGGGAAACAGAGTACTCTGTTGCTGGTGTGCCTGACCTAGTAACACGGCCCTTGGTTTCCCAGCCATAGGAGGAGACACAGATGGACACACATAAGCAAGCAAGCATGGAACCACAACACTCACACATCAGTGTTTGATTCACTCAGTAATGCCACTAGCCCTCCCGGCGCCCAGTCCAAGGGGCGGGGCCTAAGTGACGTGACGCCCCCCCCCGCCGGTTTCGGCGCCTTTTTGGAGTGACATGACGCCTTTTTGGAGCCGTACAAGCTCCAGGGAGGGTGGGAGGGCCGAACCATCGCGCGGGTAAGTACCCCCCCAACGCTGACTGTGCCCCCGCCCGGCGCGTCTGATCCGCGCGCTCCATCCTCCTTCCGCCTCTGGATTCACTGGTATATTACAGACAAACACTAACATAAAAACAATAGTTCATAGCACAGAGAAGCCTTTTTATAGAGAAAATAATACAAGTTGAGTATCCCTTATCTGGACTGCTTGGGACGGGAAGTTGTCTGGATTTCGGATTTGTCTGGATTTCAGAATATTCGTATAAATATAGGGCGCAATCCAAACCTACTTAGGCCGCCGTTGTAACCAGCGGCCCAGCAAAAACAGGAGGCCCCAGAACAGAAAGGGGATTCAAATCCCCTCCAAAAGGGGAATTCAAAGGGGATTTGAATCCCCTTTCCGTTCTGGGGCCTTCCGTTTTCGCTGGGCTGCTGGTTACAACGGCAGCCTAAGTAGGTTTGGATTGCACCCATAATGAGATATCTTGGGGATGGGACCCAAGCCTAACCACAAAATTCATTTATGTCTCATATACGCCTTATACACATAGCCTGAAGGTCATTTTATACAATATTTTTAAATAATTTTGTGCCCTAGCATGCCTTGCGCTATGCTGGAAAAAGTTTTTTTACAAAAAGTCATAGCCCCACAAATGTCTGGATTTTGGAATAGTCTGGATTTCAGATGTCCGGATAAGGGGTAATCAACCTGTAAATGTTGTTATTATTATTTAATAATAATAATGGGGGGACTGGATGAATCACTCAGTCTCCACTACTTGGGGTTCAGCCATGCTAGCTAGCACGTTGGGTGGGGGTCCACATTGATCACGGAATTCCTCAAAGAGGTGACACCTTTTTATAGAGGTGACATCCAGAATTGTGCCAATGTTATTAAGGGCAATGTAACTGATGAAATCTGGAGCAAGGTAATAAGGCCAGCGATAATGCAGGAAGGGTCAAGGGTCAAGTGCTGATTAATACAGTATGCGGGAACCAATTCATTGGAATGGTTGTACCAAAATAATTAGGGGCCGTTTCAACAAATATATGAAATACTTGAAAAGGCAGCCTGGCTTTTGTCCCTCTCATCCACCTGGTGTGGATTACCAATAAGGCCAAAAGCTATGGAGTCAATGGGGAAGGGTGTCCATCTGACCTCTTCAAAAGTTTGGCTTTATTTAATGGCAACATTTTTTAACAGATTAGTAAATATTTTGTCTTTTTTGCATTATAGTAGATGTAAGCTTATGACAATTACAGTATATTGTTTTTATATGATTTTACGACTTACACTTTTTTGTTTATATCGTTCATTTTAGGGTACTTAGCATGTAAGATGTCATTCTCATCTGATACATAGTGGGGCAAAGGGCCCCATTAACTTTTAATCTGCCCTATTTACAATCTTGTAGATCCTGATTAAAGTCTCGTGTGGCTTTGATACCTGGCAGGACAAACAACTATAACACTTCTGTTGTTTGCTAAAGTGATCCAATAGGTCCAGCTTTGGAACTAGACACATTCCTGGGAACTTTGAATTCTGCTAAGGGGGCAGAAAGTACTGAACTATTATCACAGAAAGTGAGATTAAATGTTACTAAGAATTTTAACCATGAGACTATTTACTTTTTTTTTTTTTTGGTATAGCCAGAACCACAATGTTTAGATTTATCCTATTATAATTACATCGACCAAGATGATAACCGTAACAAGACTGCTTTGGGACAGAAGTGGCATATTTGGCAAAGAAAATGTAGACAAATTTCTGATGTTTTAAAAGAACTGAGGTCAAGTTCTGATATTACATCCCTGTAGTAGCATCCAAATGATTGGAGTACAGAATATGGTGAAAAAGACTCGAGTCTTTAAAGTCTAGGACACATTTTCTTCAGTAGTTCCAAACCAGAGCTACTAGATTCAGGGATCACAGCTTTAGCTGTCCAGTTTAATGTGGGCTGGGGGTGTGTGTCCCTTTTTTCACCCCATTTTGTATTTGTGCTTTTTAGTGGAGATGGGGTAGTGTTTTCAAATGGTCGAGACTGAAAGCAAGTTGAAACAGACCCTGTTGCTTGTGTTGTGTCCACTCCTGCCTTGATTGCCTCTGGTCTTGTGGGGTTTCATAATGTTTCAAAGACTTGCAACACCTGTTTTGGCAAAGAAAGATTATGATGGCGGTAAGACAAAAGTAAAGTGAGCAGACATCATGACAAGTTAAATTTCTCTCAAACCACTTTAAACTCTCCTAAAAACTAGTCTCTGTCTCCAGGCTTTTAAGGACTAAACTGCATTGCACATGAAATCTAACATTGTTAGCACTGACAGGTTTAACCTTTCTTTCAAAAATAGAAACAACAGAGGGACCCAATCTGGATCAGGACAACAGTGGGGAGGATGGTATTAAACCTTTGCTACGGGTTACAGTGTGTGCCACGTTGGCACAGCTGCATCGCCACGCAGGGAGTTAAGTAGAATTGGGCTGTTAGACGTTTTAGTGGATTGTATGAACAAGTGTTGATTATACTTTTCTCCCGATAAAGAAAATTTACGTTGATGGTATAAGTTGATTTAGCTTGGATTAGCTTAGTCTGTGACACTTTGATGACTTAAGTGGAGGGCTTGTTTTTTTACCCTGCCCCAGAATTAGTGACATTAAGTAGAAGACTATTCAAGCTAGAACTTTGTATTTTATTGACAAAAGTGTTTTGCCTTGTCAATAAAGTGACAGTAAGCCACCCACAACTGGTGCATAAATATTATATAAACTATTTAACATACTGGCATCAAAATTAAGATGCCAAGTTGAATAAAAAATGAATTATGGTATTCTCCTGAGGCTGACACATTATTCATTAATCACCTGAAGTTTTCTCTTATCCATGCATTTTATAAGCATGGATTTTTCCATAAAGAGGACTCTTTGGGCATCCGTTCATACTTTGTTAATGTACAACTATGGCCTTTGTATTTGCTCCACATTGCAACATAAAGTGCAACTAAAGGCAAAATCCTGCAAGCAAACATTACATGTTGCAATGCCATGAAAAGCTCTCTCTCTCTCTCTCTCTCTCTCTCTCTCTCTCTCACACACACACACACACACACACACACACACACACACACACACACACACACACACAGACTTGTAACAGTATATATTATATTATCACACTTTGCTCAACAGAGTAGTGGAAGGAAGGGTGAATGGAGAAATTGATACTAAACTAAAACAGTGTTAAAGGATTGAGGACATTTTCAAAACCTCCATGACAGCCCATGGTGAGGAAGCAATCAGCAGCTGTAGTGCTTCAGCCTGTCCATCCCAATAGTTGTGTCAACTCAGAATGAATTGGATCCATTCATACATCCTGGGTTGAGTCAACCCAAGTTCATTGGCTTAAGTTAGTAGTTGCCAAACTGGGAGGCATGGCACCCAGGGGAGCCGCAGAAGCCAGCCAAGGGAGCCGCGGAGTGCCACGGAATCCTCTCAGAAAACAGTGTAATGCCAGTTAGCAGGCATCAGCATAAATGTAATGGGGAGCCGCGGCCAATGGTCACAAATGTTTGGTCAAAAAAGTTTGGGAAACACTGGTTAAGTGATATACGTGTAAACCTTATCCTTGGATATCTTGGATATCATTAAAAATAAGGGGGCTCACTTCTAAGGACATTTACTTTGGACTGGGGTGTTTGTTTCCTTTTTCAGAATAATCTTCTCAGTTATATATACAAATATAGTTAATAGATATTAAAATGGAAAAGGAAGTAGGATTGTCATATCTTCCCACACTTACCATGATAATCATTCTTTTGAAGAATTGTTCCTCATTCCATTACCCATATAGCATACTAACTTTTGGGACGTAGCAGCATGCTAGGATTCAGGTCTAAGGAGAGCCCCTTATTCTGATTTTTCTTTTAATGTGACTAACCATCAGTGGCTTCAGAGCTGTAACTATGGTGGTGTCTGAGGGGCAGCTGCCCCGGGCGTTCCACCAAGTGTGTAAATTAATAAGAAAAGAGGAGAAAATAATGATGAACCCATATTTGATGCCTATCGCAGCTCGAATATTTTCTCAAGGGGGAAATGTAACAGCTACAAGTGAATGAAGAAGCAAGTATATGAATAGCTGCAATCATTACAAGTGAATGAAGAAGCAAGTTGTTTTTATATCATTGGTTTTGTTATATTCCATATACAGCAAGTCCTCACTTAAAGTTGTTGATAGGTTCTTCTTGGAAACTGCAACTTTAAGCGAAATGACTTATAATGAAGCCAATTTTACCATGGGCTAAATGATAAATGTAAACGTTCCAATGGCATTTTCCAATCAACTTTAAACAAAATGACTTTAAATGAAACAACTTTAAATGAGGACTTACTGTACTGTACAGTACTAGCAGTTTAAATTAGACAGTGCTGAGACAATCTTCAGCTCACTGACCTTTTGCAATATTACACTACACCAACAACATGGGCATTGGTCTCATCCAACATTCATTGTACATTCTATTAAAAAAGTATCTCCTTAAAGCAGAAGAGCTGAGATCAGAGGGAGTGGTTGGTTGGTTGGTTGGTTGGTTGGTTGGTTGGTTGGTTGGTTGGTTGGTTGGTTGGTTGGTTGGTTTATCCACAGGTATTTAAGTCATACACTCTTGGGGGAGGGTTGAAGACAGAAACTTTGAAGGTATACGGAGAAGATAATGGGAAAAATTATACAGTACTCATAAGAATCTAATCATTGACTAGGCATAAAAGTGGCAAGCAGGGCTGCCAACTTTTTATTAACTGGCCCCTGTGTCTTTAACAGCAGTTTGATTTGCAGATGATAATGTTTAGCTCTAGAGGCCATGAAAATGTTCAAGTGCTGATTTCTTGACATCAAACAGCTATTAAAGACACAGGAGCAGGCCAAACCATTCTACTGGTCAGCTGGTGACTGTTCCCTAACTTTGTCAAGTAAAACAGAAGGTGCCATTGAGTTTTGTGTTGGTTTAGAGCATATAGGGACATTTACAGTTTGTGTATTGCAAATGTATTTTTCTTCCTCCCCAGATATTGTAGATTTGACAAGTGAGGCAAAGGTGGCCCAGCAGCATCTCTAGCGAGAACCCTTTTGCCTCAATGGGCACTTGGCCTTTCCTACAAGACTGCACTATTGATGTAAATACATCCGGATACACTTTCTATAAGCTTTTAGTTTTCTAAGATCTATTAGTTTAGTGTTTATTAAGAAAAAAAATGTATAGAATTATTAGGCATTCAGGTAAAGACATTTAAAAGAAAGAAAAAAACACAGCAAACATGACACTATTTTCATCCTGACGAGATTAAAAAGGAAAGTCTTCAAACCCACTGTACTATTATATTCTGTGATTTTCATGACTTGGGAGTTACATTCTATTTTGTTTTCATGGCCTTATAATAAATGCTGTGTGCATCTTAACCACGTACTTTGGGGGCGAAGTCAATTTGGCAAATGCCTATTGTGATTTGCGATTTTAAAACCCTTGAAAATAAATGCCCTTCTTTTTGGTATTGATTTCTTTTAATTAAACAAATATGCCTGAGTATAAATTAAAGGGGATGCCACCAACTGGCAAGATTGAGGAGCTGTTCCTTCTAGGTGGCTATTTTCAGTTGCATTGCTTTGCTTTTTGCAACTGGGATTGAAGATAGGATGGGGACCCTGGACCAGGAGCACAGGAAATGTTTGCTTTTAGAGTAACTGTCTCCCAGCCACAATGTGACTCTGCTGCCCACAGGATTTCCATTGTGTAGAATAACTCCAGCAACTAATGCTAGGTGCAAATTGTGCCAGGCCTCAGTGGCAACTGCTTTCAGTGACAAGGCTCAGCCCTGAATCATGCGATGTAAAAAGAGGAGAAGGTGCCCCTAAGCGTATGCAGGATCCATTCCCTGCTACCACAGTTGAGTGTTCACCAAGAATCCCAAATGTCGGGGACTAGGGAGAGGGTCTTTCAGATCAGATTGTGCTTTTCCTAGGCAAACATAAGCTTCAGCATTTCTTTTTTGACAAATTAAGCTCTGAATGGTTGGGTGCTCCTCACGCCACACAACCCTTTCCAACACTGTCCTTTCGCAGCTGAAATCCATCCGCCAGCCGTTCCTGGATATGGTACATGGAAACTATAGCAACCAGTGGAGGATAGCAGTGTATGGCTCAGAGGAAGGACTAGGCCTTAATGGCAGGGCCTCTGCATGCAAAAGGTTCCAAGTTCAATCCTTGGCATCCCCAATTCTTGCCTGTAACCCTGAAGAGCTGCTGTCAGCCTGTGTTGACAATACCAACCTAGATGGACCAATGGTCTGATGCTGTAGAAGGCCATTTCCTGTGCATCACCTTATTACAATTTGAAGGTTATTGGTGCTCTGCCCAAGCTGGATTTGTGAAGAACACTTTTCATAATTCAGTAAGAATGGTTGCCCTGCCAGAACCATGAAAGTCAACCAACTTTCTCTGTTATGACTACTGTACATCAAGAGGGACCAGACAACAAGATGGTTAGGACTGCAATGCAAGGCATAGGAAGCAGGGAAATAGTCCTACTTATTGAACACATTGGGATTTGCTTCTAAGTAAACATGCATAGGCTTGCATTGCCAGAATCCCATATGCTGGGACTAGTTCCTTATTCTGAAATGGCTGCAACATTTATCTGCCATGATGCGAAAACCCCTCCCCAAACCTACTCTCCTATTATATTTCTTGTTCAATGTAATGTTTTCCCCCTTCTTCTGTTTGAAATGTAAGGCGTTAACTAGCAAACCATTTGAGCAGTAATTTCTCACCCGTGCACACACAAAAGAAGTGAATTTACCTTTTTTGAAAATCAATTTTTGTAACAAGTTATTTATATACTACTAAATAAACTGGTTTTTTTTTCTAACCTGCTTTTAAAACATTATTTCAACAATAAGTTTGGATATATACAGTATGCAACTAGTGTTAATCAAGGATGACATGCCAGAGAGCCCAAATCAAAAGCATACCATCAACGATTGAACGATTACGCATGCATAATGGTGTAACGTATTTTCAAGTGCCTTCTCCTTTTCTCCTGAAGCAAATGGATGCGAGAATCACTGAAGATGCTTTAAAGATACTATATAGTCCTCTCCAACAAGAGACTGCCACACGGGTTAAGCTGACGCAAAACCATAACTAGACATCTTTACTTACCAAGCAGGAAAGTGTTGTCTGAGGAGTGTGCCATTGCATCCTACACCTATGTGTCCCTTGTTATATTACTGGGCTGACATGAAAGTGTCAGAAAAAGTATTTTCCCCTCCCTGTCAGTTTAGCTAGATTTCTTGAGGAGTCTAGAGGCTTCTCCTACAGTTAACAACATGTGACTCCATTCACTTCTTGAAGGACATCCAATACTTTGGCACTTCTTTGTGGCTCATCCATGCCCTTCTAGTGGCACGCTCTAATCTGCATTGCATAGAACAATGGAAATTGTTGGGTGGGATGGTCTTGGCTTTGGGAGGTGGGCTGGACCCCAGCCAACGGTTTTATTATGGCTAATCAAAACCTGAGGGATTGGCCATTCGGCCATTTTTGTTTACATTACAACAGGATAAATACCAATAACTCTTCATTGTTTTTATCTCTTTCATGAGATGGTGGGTAGTGAGACTGTAACAATAGGAATGGCCTTTCTAGGCTGATGTTAGAAATTCTTTGAGGGGTGCAGGGGGCCACAAACAGATGCAAGCTTTTCTTCACTATTGTGCAGGTCTATGGTGAAAATCCCTGGATTTCACCACTTTGGCCTCTTCTTTTTTAGCCTCTTCTAAGTTCTAGCCCCCTTCCCCAGGCTTTAGAGATTCTTCAGCATCCTAAAACAAAGCTGTTGAGCCATCTGTATGCAATAGCCATTGTCCCTGTAACTTGTTGAAGCCAGCAACATGGAAGAAAGCACACATGGGCATGCAGACAGGTTGCTTTGAGGAAAGAGGAATCACTGTCTTTTCTCTTGCTTCCCCAAGAACTCCACCCCACATGCACTGGCCAATTTGGCATCCAAGCACACTTGACAAGGTCAAAGGTCAGGTAGGGACAGAGACATCGCTGGAGGGGTGGTGGTGGTACTGTAAGTTCTGCACGCTCTAACCCCCGTTTACTTCCTGGCATGAGGTGACCCCGCCCCCTTCCCATCGGAGCCATTCCATGCGGCAAAGGCAATGGGCAGGAGACTCCCTGCCCATTGCCTTCGCCGCATGGAATGGCTCTGAGGGGCGTGGCCACCTCGTACTGGGGAGTAAACGGGGATTAGAACGGTGTGGAACATACTTTACCTCCCCCCCTCCAGCAACGCCTCTGGGTAGGGATGTCCCAGTGGAGAGTGGAAGGAGCAGAGGCTGGCACAGCATCAGGTAATGGGTGGAGGAGAAGCATTTGGTATACCACCCCAGGTGTCAGGAGGTCTTGGGCCAGCCCTGCATACAACAGTCTGCGATGATAAGCCACTCCTGCATTACCCATACTTGCCCTCCATACCTTTCTTTCACAAGATCAAAGAGTTCGTGTCTAAAGGTCAAATTACATGTTACTTCAAGCACATGCTATGCAGCTGCACATATGTGGGCAGTCAGGATTCAGAAAACATTGGGGGGGGGTAAACTTTTTGTCCTTGTTGCAATCCCCATATGGATCAGGGGCTCACTATGGCTGTTATTTGACCTGTGAGAATTTCCCCAATGGTGACCATGTCAGGGGCAAAGGGTTTAGAACTTAAGCCCCTCCCTCAATGTACTCCCAATCTGGGTTAGTCCCGTGTGCTATTTTACACAGATAAAACCATTAGTGTAACATTACATGGTATGGGTTTCAAGATACACTAATTTAACCCTTTGCTGCATTGTATCATCACACCATAGTATGACTAATCAACTGAACCAGGGTGGGTCTATCTAGTTTAAGGGGTGAAACTATGCAATCAGGAGCAGGATTGAGTCTCAATGTTTGCTTGGAGATGGACAAAACTGGGGTCACCAGAGACACATTTATCCATATGCCCCAACACTGTTCCTGAGGACACACTTTTACTATTTCCTAAATACATTAGTGGCTGCATCCACTCCTATGGGGCAAGTAAAGTGGGTCTGCACTTAAGAATTCTGTGGTGGGGTAGGTCCTGCCTGGATGTTGGATGCCCGACCTTCATTAAAAAAGCCTGCCCCTTGGGTCCTGAAATAAATGGTTCCTCTCTGCACCACAACCTTCTTGCTCCTTGGACATTAAACTACATAGTTGGCAGAGAAAAGAAGAATTTCTGAGCTGACATGGTGAAAAATCATTGAGCTCCTGAGCCCTTCTTATAAATATGACAGCTTGAGTCTATGCATGTCTACTCAGAAGTAAATCCCATTGTGTTCAATAAGGCTTACTCCCAGGAAAATGTGTATAGGATTGCAGCCTTCTTCATTGTGGATGTATGTACCTTCCAGGTGCATCCTGTATCCAATACACAATTTTGTTTGTATCCCTAGTCGAACAACTACTTATAGATCAGAATTTTCCTGGCTGTTGCTATATTTACACACCCTAATTAACAAATGACTGCATCTGTTTTCCAATGCTCTTCTTTCAAAACATCTGTCTCTTCCTGGATCGCTCAACAAGATTGCTGTCTCTTACAGGGTCAGTGCTTAAAAGTGCCCTGCGAACACCATTCAAGGTTATAGGGTTTTTTCAGGCTTGACTCATTCTCACTGATTCCATATTTTCGTCAGTCAAACCAACCTAACTGAAGAAAGGAACCATTGTGATGGACTGTGGCTCCGTTGGGGAGCACCTGCTTTGTATGTAGAAGGAAGGTACCAGTTTCAGTCCCTGGTGTCTCCAGGTAGGGCTCCAAAAGGCCCTCTCTGAGGCCAGATTCACACTACATGAATCCTGGCGTGTTAGGGAGATGCGCGGAGCTCTTTGATAGCATTTCGGAAGGAAGCGGAGCAGCTGCGCTCTCCCTTGTAAAAGATGTGGAAAGCCATCTTTTGAGGGGGCGGGTTCACGGAGCTTGGGGGCGAGTTCATGGAGCTACTGCAGCCACCAATCGCATGAGAGGAGCCATGCCATGCCAATCAGAACTACTTCCAATCTGTATGCTGTGCTTTCTTAAGAAGGCGGGACAGCAGGAGGGACAACAGGTGGGAACAGTGGCGTCACTGTGACGCGCGTCACCCCCAGAGCAGGGGACGTGCGTCACCCCCCCTGACTCACCCTCCCCTACAGAAACTTACCTTTTCCGGCGCTCGTCACCCTCCAGGAGCCGGCCGGGAAGCGCTCCAGGGCCTTCTGAAAAGAAGAGGCCCAATGCGCTTGCGTTAAAACGCGAACTTTGAAGATTTTCGCGCATGCGCAGACCCTCCTCAGAAAAGGGTTTGCCCTTGCCCTCAGAAAAGGGTTTGCGTATGCGCGAAAATCTTCAAAGTTCGCGTTTTAACGCAAGCGCTCCAGGGCCTCTTCTTTTCAGAAGGCCCTGGAGCGCCGGCCGGGCCGGACGCTCCCCAGCCTCGGAGCGTCCGGCCTCCGGAGGGTGACGCGCGCCGTCGCGGAGGTGACGCGCGTCACCCATTGGCGCGCGTCACCCCCCGCCGGCCCGCCCCGCCCGCCACGCTACAGTGATGCCAGTGGGTGGGAAGACACTCCCCAGCTCCAAGCGCGTAGGCGGAGGCAGGGGCAGAGGCATCCGCGTCTGGATTTGTGTAGTGTGAATCCGGCCTGAAATCCTAGAGCACCACTAGAGTCAATAGTACTGAGCTAGGTGAATTATCAGTGATCTGACTCTCAAGCCCTATGCAGCTGTTCAGAATGTGTGTAGAATAACAGGGGAACAACAACACTATACCAGTAATCTACGCTGGCATGCTCCAAAGTCTTGCCCTCACTCTCACCCATCATAAGTACAGTATTTGTTGAACACAGGCTTGAGCTTGGAGAAGGCCGGAAAAGCACATTTTTCAAATCCCCAAAGCTTTTTGTCACCTCTCTCCAGTTTTCTGCCACCACCCCCCACCAGTCCCCAGCTGCCCTCAAAAGACAACACCCTCTTCCTCCTTTTATTTAGTAGTCCAGGTGGGGTGTGGAAAAGATATTTTTTTTCTCCTCACTGTCCCCATCTCGATTCCTTGGCATGCTGCTTCCTTGACAACTATATAACCAGTGGAAGATCAAGCTGGGACAATCCAGGCCACACAGAGCTTTGAAGGCAAGCAGGCATTGGGAAAGACATGCCAACATCCCACAATCTCTGGCTGAAGAGTTTGACAGCCAAGAAATTGGGCAGTTTGCACAGGGGCCAGTTTCTTGGCTGTCAAGTGTTGCCTTTGTGCATCCAGAACAGTTCTCTCCCGAGTGAATTTTAAGGGTTAGTTTGACAGGGAAGGAACCAGCAGACAGCCAAATCTGTCCTGGTGGGGAGGAGGAGGCCCTTTTTGATGAACCTAAGCTTGGAAAATGATCTGATTTCCTCCCGATTTGGGAGTGGTGGGAGGGGGAGAATTCTAATAATACCAAATATTTCCTAGACTGAATGATCAAGACACAATAAATGCAACTACTCTGAATCTAAGGGACACCAGAAAACGTTATTCATACCTCTTCAAAGAAAGGGGGGAATGGATAGGAGCTCCTCATTGTATTATAACATAAATGTGTACACACAGCCTTGTACTCACAGAAGGTCAATCATAATAAACCTGGTGGGTTGAGTTGAATATAAAAAGATGTTCACATTCAGTGAGGGCCATTCTAACTGAAATGCTGAGAAAACAAATCCTGCCTGTTTGTCTTCTCCGAAAGGGGGCAGGGAAGAAGCAACAGCCTTGCATAGGCACATCTTTAAAGATTTCTGATGAGATTTATATGGCAGAAAGAGCTCTCAGAGGCAAATCAATATAACTAAGTACAGCGCTCTGTTACAATCACAGATGCTGATCAAGAAAAGTGGCTGGGTCTTCACAGGCCTGTCGTTTTCTTTTATTGTTGGGCAGGGTTGCCAAGGCTTTGAACGTGACGTTGAAAAGATACATAGTCAACAGCAGCGACCGGGGAAAATGGGCCACCTGCAGGAAGGTGAGACGTTTGTCAGTCTACACATTACTATAAATGTGTTATTAAGGAGGTGTGGTCTGGAGGTTGAGCTGTCGCCTTGCCTGAAGAAGCTAAGCAGGGTCAGTCCTGGTCTCGCTTTGGATGGGTGACGAATGCCACGGATGGAGTGTCCGAGCCAATGGAGCTTCGTGAAGGAATACGGAGGAGTGTAGACTGTGGAGGTATCAGCTGGCAAGAGATGGATAACAGTTTGTTAACCCATCTGAGGCTTGATATGCGGTTGCCTGTGGATGCTTGGAAGGCAAGAGCTGCATGGTCAGAATGATAACTGCACTATGAAGGGAAACATCTTGAGAAATGGAGGGTTCATAGAATAACATTGTAAAAAACCCAATTTTTTTTTTTAAATGGGTTTATGGTCAGCCTGTCCATGTAAACCGCCTTGAGTCTATGAGGAAGGCGGTATATAAATACTATAATAAATAAAAATAAGAGGAATGTTCAAGGCCAAGAATGCCTTCTCTTTAACGTCAAGCAGGGTGGTGGTGATCTTTAATGGAGTAGGGTGTGTGTGTGTGTGTGTGTGTGTGTGTGTGTCCTGATCTGGATTGAGACTGTGGTGTGCAGCGAGGGGTTTCTGCCTTATTCCGCTGCACTATTTTCCAACTGAAAATCACCCCCTATGTGCACACACAGATGGCAGGGTCTATATCCCTACTTGTTCCTAAACTATGGTTAGAATGAACTAGAATGTGTCAGATTTGGACATCCTGTTGCATTACAGGTAGGAATATGCCTCCCTAGCCCTTTGCAGACACTACAAATAAGTAATGAGAGACAAGTGAGACAGTGAGACTGAGCCCTGCCCCTGGGCTGACATGTGACACCATGGCTTCCTCACACGGAAGCTGCTTGAATCTGCATATAAGGTGGCTATGCCGTATCTCCAAAACTAAAGCTGGTGGGGCAAAACTGATGCCATTTTTGGAATCAGCGCCTCAAATATACCCAAGAATAGGTCTAACTTCCAAAGCATCAGAAAAAAACGTTTTGGGTTGGGGTGTGTAATGGATTTTTCTCTGTGCCAGGTGCAAGGGAGTGACAGCAGGAAACAGGTTATCTTGTTGGCTGTGTGCTCTCGGAGGCATCTGGTGGAAGAGGCGTCGCACCATCGGGGGCGATTTGGGCGGTGGGCCCTAGGGTGCGGGTCGGTGATGGTCATACCTTCCGCCCCATTGCTTCTTCATTCTCTTCGCAGCTGAGAACGGCTGCAGTTGGGCCCTCCCATGCGCTTGTTTGGCTCCAAAAAGGAGCCAAAAAGCACTGTGGGCGTGTCCGCGCTCGCGGAGGCATGCTATGCTACTGACATCACCAGTCACCACTCCCCAGGGGCGGGGCATGTGGCAGCCGTGGAGGGGCGTGTCGGCGGCGGCCCCCACCCACGCGGGAATTGGAGACTCCTCTGTCTGGTGGGGCCACTGTGAGATACAGGAAGCTGGACTAGATGGGCCTTTCGCCTGATCCAGCAAGGCTCTTCTTATGTTCTTATGTAAGGCAACAGCTGTACCAAGGTTTTGTACGTATGGTAAAAGGTCATCAACACCCAACCACGCTTTCATTTCATTTTACATCACCAGTCATTCAGACCAAAACGGACAACCGTGTTATTGAGAATTATTCAACACATTTTGCAACTCAGAT
The DNA here is from genome assembly GCA_026170595.1 of Plestiodon gilberti rubricaudatus. Taxonomy (NCBI): domain Eukaryota; kingdom Metazoa; phylum Chordata; class Lepidosauria; order Squamata; family Scincidae; genus Plestiodon; species Plestiodon gilberti. Next base: position 81,062,557 of record JANXHW010000004.1, on the reverse strand, counting down.
AAACCTGATGTGCTGAAAAGTTCCCCTTAGTCTGTGGTAAGATGGCATAGAAGACCAAGCTACCTCAGGGTGGGAGAACTCTCACCGGGGTACTTAGATCATTTGTATGGAATTATTCCTTCTTGCCCTTCTAATCAGCTCTTTGCCTTGTTCCCAAGTCTATTCCTTGCCTATAATCAAGATTAAATTTAATAAAGCGAAGCTACTCCCCCAACCCAGCCAAGTATACAAATTCTCTCCCAGAGGCCAAAGAGAGTACAAATATGGATGTATGGGGAAAGTATGGCAACTGCTTTGAAATAAGCTAAGATGTCAAAATAATTGCAAAAAGATACCATCATAGTCGTGGGATATATGTGCATGCGAATATTATGCATGAATAGAAATAATGTATCACAGGAGGAAAGTCAGGGAGCTGAAAAGTTTTGTAATGTGAAAAAGGGAAGAATCATGTGGGATATGATCATAGTTCAGAAGCATCTTCAAGGTAACATTATAAAAGGAAAGAAGAAAAATTATTCAAAATCTCAGTGGAGGAAGCAACAAGGAGCAAAGGCTTTGAAGCTAAGGAAGGAAAGGTTTAGGCTAGACAGATGCATAAAGCTAAGAATAATTAGAAGACTGGAACAGAGTCGGAGGTAGCAAAGGCACAATTAAAGCAAATATCAACATATGCAGCCTTGTTAGCTAGATGCTAATTGGTATAATAGAATGAATGGTCCCATAAAATCCCACAGTTCTGACAGTTCTCTTGTGACTGACTTGCCCATATGTCTTTACTTCTTATTTAACCTGAGCTATTTCAGGGAAGAACAGGCTGGTGTGCTCACAAAGAATATGTGTCAGCAGGCTGCTGGTAGCCAAATCTAGGCTTTGGTGAGTATTGATCTAGCCCAGCGGTTCTCAAATCTGCTGGGGCCGCGACCCACCTCTGTCCTTTGGGGATGGGTCGCGACCCACCTCCTGGTGCTGCTCCCTCATCGTTCCAGCCTGGGGATGGCCTCAGAACGGTCTCCCAACCCCACGTGACCGGAAGTCACCTCCAGGTCACTTCTGGAGGCCTTCTGAGGCTTCTGGAGGCCATTCCCGGGCCAGAGCAATGAGGGAGCAGTGCCAGGAAGTGGGTCAGGCCATGGGTTCCGGTTGCCTCCGTTCAGTTCCAATTTGGAGCCAAACTGAGGCAAGGTCAGGCTGGTGGACCCAACTCACGACCCACCTCCGCCTCAGGCTTTGACCCACCAAGTGGGTCACGGCCCACACTTTGAGAATCCCTTATTTAGCCTCATTATGGGACTGGTTCTTCAGATAATACTTTCACTGTCCAACTTCCCTCATATGGCAGTTATTAACAAGGACAGGCCTTCAGGCTGACAATGTAGGTCAGGTCGTGATTAAATTTCAGCCTTGGCTGTAATAATAATTTCAGATAAAATTGCCTTCTTCAGCATAGGCCTCCAAAGTTAGGAATTAGCCTTTTAACTTCTGGAAGGAATCTTCCTTGATTTCATATCCCTTTGTGTACCTTAAATCAATATTTCCAGAGATCTTTCTATATATAGGTAAGCTGTTTATTGAGTCTATTTTAGGGTTGCCACCTAGTCAGAACTTCAGTGACCTGACCGGAATGTGATCTTTCTGTCAAATTGCCAGGAGCGGAGAATGTGAAGCCAAAAAGGAGGTTTTTGTTTTTGTTTTCATTGTTATTTCTCTCTTTCCCTCACACACACAATTACAAAAAATATGTTATTTTTAAGAGAGAGGAAAGGTGTTTCCTGTCAGAAGAGGAAAAGCACTCTGCATATGCTCAGCAGCATTCATTCTGAAGCATTAGGCAGTTTCCATCCCATAGCATCTGTTGTCATGATGAGTGGTATCTTACCCAATAAGTTTATGCAACATTTGCTGCAGAATGATGTGACGTTTGGGGTTTGAACCCACCTTGTCAATCAAATGATAAAGGGCAGTTGGAGTTAAAGGGCAATTTGGTCAACAACAACTTATCTCTACAGACCTGCACTGCTGAAGAAAATCTCCTCCACCTTCTAAGCAACTAGTCCCTAAAGGCCACAGATCCTAGCCTTAGAACAAGCCAACACAAGAACTACAAAGGTCAGCATCATTAAATAAAACAAAACAAAACAATTGTGAAAGACAAGGTCACCCAAGAGGTAGGAAATTCTTGTAAATGCCTATCTGGACATTTTCATAGCCTCTTTTGCTCCTGTTTCTTGTATTTCAATGTTTGTACCAAACATATACAAAAACAAGACAGGTGAAACATTACAGCCGGGTAATGGGCCTATACTTGTTATTTTACTTATTGAAAATAGGATACATTCCTAGTGTGCAGTATATCCTTCAGTCAATGCAGAGGCAGTAGAGTGCAGACAGTGTTTGACCATTGCTGTCAACTAAGATGAGTTCACACACAGTCTGGGCATATAGATGCTATATGATGGGAGGTGCCACAGGGACCCTTGATCTCATGTGTCCACCCCCACCCCAATTGCACCTACAATCTTTAAAGTGAACTGGGGCTTACATATACATTATATACATAGCCAGTACTAAAGCAAGGCCTGCTCACAGGATCTTGTAACAGGGTTGTGTTAGCATAGACATTCACACATATAGGTTCCAGTTCACATTCAAGTTCTGCATGTGGTAGAGACATCACTCCAGCCTGAGACTGAGGTTTGATCTTGTACCCCCCTGAATATATCATATGCATGTCCGGGCTGCATGTGAACCAGCCCATAATTCTGCCAACATCTGAAGCTGTTACCACGTACCAAAGCAGGTTAGAACTAATATGGTAATTCTTCACTCACTAAATCAGACATAACTCAGCAGGTGGATGATTGTATAGCATCTCATTCCCAATTGCTTTAATAGGGGCAACACTTCTGTTGTGCAGGTCTCAGCCTACACATCAGAGCAGTGTTTCCCAACCTTCGTCGATCCACGTACCGCCTACATGGGTCTCTGGCTGGCCACATACCACCGGAACAAAGTGCCGATGATGTCATCTGCCAGTTACGCAGAGCTTGAAGCGCCGCTTTTCGGGTTCTGTTGCGGTACCTCATGACCAAGATGGCGGCTGCCATCTTGGCTGCCGGCAGCCCACGTACCACCAGCCCCCATGTATCACCAGCCTGTGGTCTGCGTACCACCAGTGGTACGCAGACCACAAGTTTGGAACCTCTGCATTACAGGAACCCCAGTTGCAGATGGGAGATGGAGCTGTTCCCCATCCATATGTAGACAATGCATTATTTATTTATTTATTTATTTATTTATTTATTTATTTATTTCCAAAGCTGCAACTCTCAAATAGATAAGACTTCTGTGAACACTGCAGGGGCAGAAGTAAATGCAGGCACTCCCCAGCTTATTAAGTCAGATGTAATTCCGATGTTATGTAATTCTGATTTTTTGTCGTCTGTTTGCAATCTCAGTGCATTTTCTGTAGCTACAAAATCCTGTTTCAGACGGGGAGCTTGAGAACACTTGGGAGGGGCAAGAGGAGCCACCTGCACTCACTGCTCTATAAACAAAGCTGGGATCACTCCCAGCATGCTCCGAGTTTCTTCTTTTGTTTAAAGAGCCCACACGGAGGAGGTAGTGAGATCACTGTATTCAGGAGCATAGCAATCTAGCCCCTTCCTCTGCTGAGGCGCTTTAAAAAAAGGAAGCACAGAGCATGCTGGGAAATGGGAGTGATCCCAGCTTTGTTTATAGAGTGGTGAGAACGGGAGGCTTGACTTACGTAAAAAACGACTTAGATACGGATGGCCAGAACTGAACCCTTACTGTAAGTAAGTTGGGGGAGTGCCTGTTTTATGGGCTAACTGTTGAAATAGACATTAAGGAAGGGAATGGTGGGGTAGATCTACTTGTGAATGGGGTCTGAGATTTACAAAAGCGAAATTCCAAGATCAGATGCTTTCTAAATTCTGTGGATCGTCTTTCATTTGTATCTAGCTTGCTTCATCCTATCCCTGATTAGTATTTACATGCCAAGACCACCTTTAAGTCCAAATCACGCCACTTGTGAACACTGTTAGGGATAGCTGCACATTTGACATGACAAACATGTAACACTGGTGTTTCTCACAACATACATGTAAAGTATGGCTGGCACATATGTGTCTTTATAAATATGCAAAAATTTTAATTGTTCTGGATTTTGTATATGATGAGGCAGATACATTTTTTTTTTAAAAAAGAAGTTCAATTATGCAGTAATTGAACTCTAGATACTTATTAGTTTTACATATTCTTCTCTGGTACAACCAACTGTTACGTTTTATCATCTTTTACTAATAACCAGTAAAAATAAGACAATTTCATTTAGCTTATAATTTAAATTTATTTTCCAGTTTTACCTAATGTTCAGTTCCAATGTGCTTTAGAACAAGCCATAATTATCTGAAGCAAATGGGCCATAACAGCATTTACAGCAGACAAAAACATATTTTCTCTTTATTATGAACATGAAAGTAGCTTCTGGGGGGATGATTCACCATGCATCTATCAATAAACGAGGCAGAGAGTAGCCTATCTTGAATATTTCCAGTAAAACACACACACACACACACACACACACACACACACACACACACGTGCACACACACACACAATGACAAATGCTGTACCTGGGGAGCAGGGCGCCACTCAGAGGAATTTTATCAGGGGGTACAAAGTTTCTTTTGGGCCCCTTCCCTTCATGTGAATTTCCTGGGCCCCTTTTTTTGACACATTTTTGATCCTGGGCCTGGATACGATTGTACCCCCTTAACCCCCCTCTCGGAGGCCATGCTGGGAAGCCTCCCTGTGATCTGGAATGCTGTCACTTCAGTGTTCCATGACATGGGGAGTAAGTCTCCCTGGGTACAGCGTTTGTCAGTGCAAATATTTTCTGCATGAGGGTGGGGCTTCAGAATCATGTTGGCACGTGGGTGGGGCTTGCCAGCATGCTCTGGCTTCCCTCCAGTCATATGGACGATGTCTGCACCATCGTAAAAACTGAATAGGGCTAATGAGTTGAACAGATGTGAAAAACAAACAAACTAACAGGCTGCAGAAACTCTGATTGACCCATACGTTGAACACCAGAAATGCAGCCCCCTCAACATTCCTGATCAGCATCCATAGCCACTATGTAACATATATTTATCCAAATGTTACCAGTAGTGGCTTTGCCTGTGGTTTAAGTCTAGAATCCACATGGTAAGTTGCTGTTCATACATGTGTTATTTACAGGAAAGCATCAATGCACTGTTCTCTCTCTCTCTCTCTCTCTCTCTCTCTCTCTCTCTCTCTCTCTCTCTCAAAAAAAAAAAAATTGCTCTGGGGGAGAATAACCAAGCCAAACCTTGCTTATAATTATCTTTGGAAAGCAACTTTCCTATAGAATAAAACACATATGCAAAATAGACAATGGACCAATTCCCACCTCAACAAGGGTAGTGTGAAAGTCACAGGAGGTGATATTTTGGGTTCAACCAGCAAAATGCCTGTCATTATGATGGCAGAGGAAGAAGGGGAGGACCTCTATGGAGCTTTGGAGCACACTGGAGCTATTCGCTCTCCATGGGAACCAGGTCATCTTATTTCAAGGCAGAGGGAATAAATTTTGACCTAACCACAATAGCAAAAGCTCTTTACTTTTCCCATAGTAGTAAAGAGCAACCAGTCACTTTGGAAGGAGAAAAGGGGTCCATCTGCCCGGAGAGGTCACTGGGATGAGGTCTAAATCTGCCCCTGCCCCTTTGCACCCAGTGTCTTGGAGACATTCTTGTCCAGTGTAGCCCATTTACTTCATCCAAGAGAACCTATTAATAGGAACCACCAAGAATCCATATGCAGCACTCTGCCTGTTTTTTTTCTCAGACACTCCTAGAGTGCCACAAAGAGAACAAACTTGGGCGTGAAAACTCTACAACAAACTTTTATACATGATAACTACACATGGTGAATGCCATAAGAAAGATGCCCTGATATAGCAAAATCGCTAACAAGAAAATGAGCATTTTTAAGGTCGTTAAGCAGCGCTGGCCAATCCATGAGGCCAACTGAAGAGGTTGCCTCAGTCAGCAGACTGGTAGGGTGTGCCCACTTCTGAGCAGCTGCTCACCTACACTGGTCCTCCTCCATCCCCCACTCCCTCGATTGGAAAAAAAGAAAAAGACAAAATAGGTGTGTGTGGGAGAGTGGTGGGATAGAGCAGTGGTTCCAGGCACGGCTCCCAGGGGACCTGCGGAAACCAGCCAGGAGAGCCGCAGAGTGCCACGGAATCCTCTCGGAAAACAGTGCAATGCCAATCGGCAGCCATCAACATAATGTAATGGGGATCCGTGGCCAATGGTTGCCAATGGTCAAAGGAGGTGCAGGTCAAAAACGTTTGGGAAACACTGTTTCCATGTCAGGGAACCCCCTCATGGTGCCTGGGAAAAAGGCAGCAGACAAACACAAGTTTGTCTTCATGCTGTCACCTCAACTACATCAGTGGTGGTGGAAGACTCTGTCCTGTCTGTTGCCCAGTTCCCAGTTCCTGTCCTGGCTGATCACCTAATGGAGAGCCTTTCTGGAGGTAGTGGGTTTCCCAGCAGCAATTTCTCTGGCAAAAATGTCAGGGAACAGAACACTGAAAGCACCCTATGGGCTTTCAGAATTGAAAGCACCCTATGGGCCCTGGCTTACCAGGCAGTGATGGGGAGCAGCAGCGGCAATGGATGCTCATGGCCTCAGAAATCAGCTGAATGTCAGCCCTTGTGTAGACATGAGTCCCTCACCAGGTTCTACCTGTGGAGTTAGCCCTGTGTTGCGGGAGGCAAAGTCAATATGATGTCACTCTTTCACCTCAACAATGGTAGAGTGAAAGCGTCCAAAATATGGTGTGTGTGTGTGTGTGTGTGTGTGTGTGTGTGTGTGTGTGTGTGTGTTTGAACAGGGAATATTGAACAATGCAAAAATTCCAAACTACCACCATAAAAAAACCACCTACTGATGAAACACCAGGAAAATACCACCACCACCAACTAATGATGACACAACTTAGGTCTTCTAGGATTGAAAAAAAGTTGTTTGAGTTGACACAAATGGGATCAAAAACATTTTTTCGCCATAATTATGACAAAGTCCAAAGGTTCACAATAGCAACTGAAAATCTTTATCAAGATGGCTGATATGGCAGTTTTGGCTGACCTGTCCAATGAAGTCATTGAGACTTCTTATCTTCCAGAATTTTAATTGGCTTTTCCAGAAACTCTGTAATTGGATATTGAATAACATTAGCATTTTTAATATCCCCTGAATTCAAAATGGCTTTTTGCTGGTTTATATTCCTATACAAACTTTGTTATGACAAGGTGAGTTATAGTTGTGGCTGATATAATCAATGGAAACTGCCTTGGAGAATTTATTTGCTTTCTACCTGGAGCCAAGGCCTGGCATACAGTATTGCAACACAGGAAGTGAAGGTCACATTATTAATTCTAAAAGTCACACACCCCCGGATGCATTTTCCCCCTCGCCATTGAATTCAAATCATGAATATGCTCCTTGCTCCTGGTATGTGGCAGCCAACAATGCATGGCAATTTTGGTGTGCAAACTATCAGTGGAAGACGACAGCCCAAAAGAAAGGAATGTATTTTACCTTGCATGTGAAACCCTTTAGACATCAGTGACAGATAGGTTAATGAACAGTTCAGCTGAAGGATGCAAGATTGGGATGCAAGATTCATTGGGATGAATCTGTGACAAGATGAAAGCAAGCTCATTCCTTTTGCCATCTACCATATTGCTATGATAATTTTTCTCTTTGTGACTATAACAAAGTTGCACTCTTACCTTGAAGTCAACCACTGTTGAAATCCTGCAAGAACAGATCTGCCAGAGAAGAGGTAAAGACCAGGTAGATTGGGTCAACACCTACTCAAAGGGGAAAAAAAAATCAAAAGAAAGGACCCTAGGATTAAACAAAGTTCTTCAGCAACTTGAACTCCCTGGCTCAAATCTGGCACTCTGAAGGGTGATCTAACCATGTCTCACAACTGACTTTCAAAGGACAAGAAAGGGTTTTGAAGGGAGTGGCACCACTGAAGTAATGGGACTTAACATACAATGCTGGTATGAGTGATGGAGGAATCAAAGTTGCTCATGCTTACTCACCCAACTGCCCCTCCAGGTCACTAGGGTTTGCTCATCGTGTCACCCCAGTGGTGTCACTAGGGTTTGAGTCACCCTCATTAACTTTATTTATTTTAATATATAACAGTACAGGTCACCCAACAAATCAGTAACCAACAAAGAACCAGTGGCCAACTTGATGACACTCACACAACTGAATAAGAGTTCTAGTATTAGCTCTGATACATAGAAATGAGAGCTGACTCATACTGACACCTTATTAGTTCCATGCTGTGTCGTAACAACACCTCATTGGCTCTTGAACGATCAGTATCATTGGACAGTTTTGAGTTAAGCAATTCCATTTTTTGTTACATAAGGCAGGGCCCAATCCTACCTAACTTTCCAGCACTGATGCAGCCATGCCAACGGGCTGTGTATTCATACTGTGGTGGGCAGAGCGGTTTCTACAGTAGGGGAGGTACTGTAAGTTGCGCCCCGTCCTAGTCTCCGTTTACAACCCGGAACAAGGAGGCCCCGCCCCTTGCAGTCAGAGCAATTCCGTGCCGCGAAGGCAACGGGCAGGAGACTTCCTGCCCATTGCTTTCGCGCCACGGAATGGCTCCAACGGCGAGGGGGCGGGGCTTCCTTGTTCCGGGTTGTAAACGGGGACTAGGACGGGGCACAACTTACAGTACCGCCCCTACCATGGAAACACCTCTGGTGGTGGGGGGATAGTCAGAGAGGCATTTGTTCCCTTACTTCGGGACTTCATTGTGGGTGCATCAGCACTGGAAAATTAGACAGGATTGGGTCCACAGTTGTGTTTTTTTTCCCCCCAGTTATTTGGATGTAACTTTTGATAGAATACAGATAATTCAAAACGGTCTGTTTCATTACATTCTGCATTAAATTACACACACACCCTCTAGTGACGCCACTGGGTATGACTACTTCCTTGTGTCAGACCAGCCCACTTGGTATTTTTACATAGGGCCTAAGAGTATAAAGCCCAATTAATTTGTATGCACCAAATGATGTAATGCAGATGGACAGACCCTGCTACTCAAACCTATGTGCATGTTAGGTCCCTCTACAAACCTGACATCTAACAGGTGAACATTGGGGGGGGGGGAATTGTGTCAAGATATAAATTAGCCATTATATATTAATTAATTATTAGCCAAGATATATGTATCTTGCTAATATTTTATATACATTATATATATATATATATATATATATATATATATATATATATATATATATATATATATATATATATATATATATATATATATATTGCTAAGTTTGCTAATATATATATTAGCAAAATTAGCCATTGATCAAGGTTCTAGGGTCAGCTTCCCTCCCCTTCCTGGCAACCAACTTGCCTTGGAAGCATCAGCAGATCTTGAAGAAAGGCTTCTTGAGAATAAATGCATTACTTCTTTTCATTGGCTAATTATAACAGTAAAAATGTACATGACAGGAAGCTGGAATTAAAGTAAATGTCTATAATTAAGCTATAAGGATAACAATGCACAGCCTTTGGCCAAACAAAGCAATTTATATGTTTTATATGGTTACTATGAGCTGACAGATGCTTCACAGTTTTGTCTTTATAAATTGATCCTATTTATCTCCAAACAATTTGCGTTTCAAGTGTCACAAGTCAACTATGGCTTAGTTCTCAGAAACAGGAGCTGGCGGTAAAGCCCTGTCTGGAAGGTACTACATCAGACAATAAGTGGGGGGCTCAGGCGTTTGAATGCTCCTTCATTTAAAAATACTCCTATACAGAGGGCCATTTCAGGAAATAAATCCACCATTTGGGAGGGAGGAGTGTAGATGCACACATCTCCACCCTACCTAAAGCACTGTCCCCCACTGAGACCCACCAACACCCTATGAAGTACACACTATCATTTTTGTTGTGACTTAAGGTCGAGACTTCTCAACTATTCAATTCTGTGTTAAGACCACTGAGCAATAATCATGGCTACGCCAGCCCCCTCCCCCCACTAAAGTACAGGTTAGGATCCAGGAGTCTTTATTTAAGACTAACATCAGTATAATCAGTAGTGAACATGTTGTGAAATATGCAAGGAATGTATTTTCAGTACACTATGGGCGCAATCCAAACCTACTTAGGCCGCCGTTGTAACCAGCGGCCCAGCGAAAAAAGGAGGCCCCAGAACAGAAAGGGGATTCAAATCCCCTCCAAAAGGGGAATTCAAAGGGGATTTGAATCCTCTTTCCGTTCTGGGGCCTCCCGTTTTCGCTGGGCTGCTGGTTACAATGGCGGCCTAAGTAGGTTTGGATTGCACCCTATGTTGTGTATTTATTTTTTTTGGGGGGGGGAAAAAATCTAGGTTTGAATCCAGGTTCAGCCGTGAAGCTTCCTGAGTGACCATGAGCCAGTCACCATCTCTCAGCCCCACCTACCTCACAGGGTTGTTGTGAGGACAAAAGGAGGGGAGGAACAATGTACACCACCCTGAGCTCCTTGGAGGAAGGGCGGTATAAAAATATGAATAAATAAATAAATAAAATGAAAGCAGGTTAACAGGGCTTGCTGGGGCCAGTTGTTGATGTGGAAGCCACTGGTTCTTCATCTGGTCTTTGTGTTTCTCCTCCATTCTCTATTACAGCATTTCTCAAAGTTCTCCCCACGAGGCAGGGGAAAACTGAGTGTTTGTGGGGGTGGGGCCAGTGGCGGCAGCAATCCCGGGGATCGCTACCGGCGGTGGGGAAAAACACCCCCGAAAACACCGGTTTTTAACTTACCGGGGCTTGGGGGGGCTTCAGGGAGGCCTGCGCGACTCACCCAAAAACGACGATTTTCAGGCACTTCTGGTTAAGCCCCCCCAAGCCCCAGTAAGTAAAAAACCAGTGGTTTTGGGCACTTTTCGGTGGCAGCAATCCCCGAGATCGCCACTGCCACCATGCTGTACTTGCCTCTTAAGGGGGCAGGGGACAGTTTGTGGTCTCAATAGTGGGTGGAAACCCACCACTTTGAGAACCACTGCTCTGTTAAGCTTCTCAGACATGACAGAGTTGATAATGTTCTATCTATCCTAGTTCACTAATTCCAAAGACTTTGTTGTTGTTCAGTCGTTAAGTTGTGTCCGACCCTTCGTGATCCCAAGAACCATATCCTGCCAGGCCTTCCTGTCCTCCACTATCTTCCTGAGTTTGCTCATTTTCATGTTCGTTGCATCGGTGATGTTGTCTAACCATCTCATCCTTTGCCTTCCCCTTCTCCTTTTGCCTTCAATCTTTCCCAGCATCAGAGTCTTCTCCAGAGAGTCCTCTCTTCGCATTAGGTGGCCAAAATATTTGAGTTTCAGCCTCAGTACCTGTCCTTCCAGGGAACAAAAGTACAACTCTTGGGCATCCATTGAGCTAAAGCAATTACAACACAGATGAGTGCTGTCATAAGAATGTTCCTTTGGTCTTAGTTATATTAGCTACAGTTATATCATATTAATCATGATTCAGTTATTTGGACTATAAGATTTTCTCTGTGATTAAGATGAATGTATTGCCAAAAATGATGTTCTTATTTCAAACGATACCAGTGATTATATCTGATGCACCATTTAAAGAATGGCAGAAAGACATTTCTAAATTTATTTGGCAAGGGAAAAAACTAAGAGAGAAATATAAGATTCTTCAAGATGCAAAGGAGAGAGGAGGATTAGGACTACCGGATTTGAAAGTATATTATGCAGCATGTTGTTTTGTGTGGTTGAAAGACTGGGTATATTTACAAAATAGATGATTATTGGAGTTAGAAGGCTCTGACTTGAGATTTGGTTGGCATGGGTATTTGTGGTATGATAAAGTGAAAGCAAATTTAGAATTTAAAAATCATTATGTTAGACATGCATTATGGAGAATTTGGAATAGATATAAAATGAGGTTTTATGAGAAAGTACCATTATGGGTTGCACCATATGAAGCACACTTTGGTGGAAGTAGCGTGCCAAAAGAGAAAGGACTACAATACAGAAATTTATTAAATTTTTCACAAGGAGACTGTACAATGAAGTCAAGAGAAAAATTAATGGAAGAAGACTTTAATTGCCAATGGTTTGTATATGCTCAAATTTTGGAGAGATTTAAAGTGGACATGAAGGCATATGGATTTGTAGAAGAAGAATCAATATTGGAGGTACAATTAAAACCTGAAGACCAGGTAATCTCAAAAATGTATAAATTGCTTTTGAAGTTTGAGACAGAAGAAGAACAGGTTAAAGAATGTACGATTCATTGGGCGAAAAATGTAGGTCATGTTATTTTAATGGACCAATGGGAACAACTATGGTTAAAACAGTTGAAATTTATGTTAAATGTTAATATTAAAGAAAATATGTATAAAATGATGTATAGATGGTATATAACCCCAAGCAAATTAGCAAAAATGTATGAGAAGGTGACGAATAGATGTTGGAAATGTAAAAAGCAAGAAGGAACTTTTATCATATGTGGTGGACATGCCCCCAAGCAAAGAAGTATTGGACTCAGATTCATAAACAGATTGAGTTGATTTTAAAGATTAAGGTTCAAATGAAACCGGAAACCTTTTTGTTGGGTATGAGGGATGATCATGTAGGCGAAAAATTTCAAATTTTGTTTTTATATATGACAGCTGCAGCAAGAATTTTATATGCACAATATTGGAAGAATTCGGAGATACCTTCGTTGGAAGATTGGTGACTGAAAGTTTTGGACTATGCTGAAATGGATAAACTTACAATTCTAATTAAGGAAAATTCAGTTAACCTTTTTGTGAATAACTGGAAACCATTTATCGATTTTTTAAGAGAGAGAGAGAAGAACGATGTGATGATATGAGGATTTAATGAATAGAACGTGGGTGTTATTTTGGCTTAGTTGGATATTATATGTAGAAAATAGTGAATAGTATGCTAGTAGGATGTATTGCTTCGTGCTTGCTATAACTTTATGAAATATGTATTGTTTTTATGTTTATATATATATATATATATATATATATATATATATATATATATATATATATATATATAAACATAAAACATAAACATATATATATAAACATATATATATATAAATATAAAAGAGACTAGATCGCAGCTATAGGGGACTTTGATCAAACTCAGCTTTAACCCTCCCCTCCCTCCTTTTCCTGCCCAAAGGCTATGTTGTTATTCTGTTGTTGGAGTTGCCCTTCAGAGTCCACTTTTTCCCATACACTGTATAAACACTCCCTCATGCCTCGCAAAATCTCAGCTCTCTCGGTGCCCAATAAGCTTTGGACATGTTGACTGCTTCCTTCTCTTCTGCCCCCCAGGGATCTCCAGATTGTCAATGTTATTGACCGGTTGTTTTTCCCTGTTGCCACAGCAAGGGGTCGCCAGTTTTGAAGTTATTGAGCTGCTTGGGATGTCTCCAAGCGGCTTCTGTTGTTTGTTTTGCCGATGTCTTCATAGCTACACCCGCTTCCAGGCCCTGACCGAGCCCATTCATAAGTCTGATGTTTGTAACGTGAAAGTCTGTAAATTGGGGAGCTTCTGTATATTGTTTTGTTCCACCATCTGGAACCTACTTTCTGCCTGTGGCTTTATGTATCCAATAGCTCCACTGATCTTAGGATGAAAGTTCTCAACATTCTTTCCTGCTGCTTTCTGTCATAGGATGCATTTAAAAATACAGGTTCCCAACCCAGTTGGTCGAAACATTTGGGGCTAAAACTTCCAGTGTCTGCCTAATTTGTAAAGCAAGAAGGTGCAAAATGACCGGAAAAGATTCATAATGTATTGAGGTAAGTCATGTAGGAATCTTACAGGAAATACATAGGATAAATGGTGTAAAAATATGTTTAACCATACATTCAAAATTCTTGTTTTTCAGATTTTGCTTATGGACCAGATTGTTTATGAAGCCCTGAATGTTAGTCCATCTACTACGAATTACACACAATGTTTTTTTCTCTTCATTTACCCAGCTATCGGGTACTATGCAATACCCAGTCATTTAATTTTATTTATTTTGAAACATTTGTGTGGTGACTCAAGGTAGCGAAGAAGTAACTCAAAGAACACAATAATCTAATTTTAAACTGCAGAAGGAAGGAGGAAAAAAAAACACACACCAAATTCCCAACTGTATCACCCAACCATCATTATATCGACAGAGGTAAAATCTGGCAGGGAGTAATTTCATGTAATGGTGGATGGGAATGGTCTAATTCAGTGGTTCTCAAACTTTTTAGCACTGGGACCCAGTCGGGACACTCCGTTGGGACCCACCTAGCTTTACAAGACTTTAAAAAGGTGATCTAAAAATAAATAATACATTTATTTATTCAAGAGTAATGTTTTATTTATTTGCAAAAAAATCAATTCATTTCTCCTAATGAGGCAACCCTAATGAATAGCCTCAAGGCTTGAGGGGCTTAGTTATGTGACCCAGCCTTCACCTGCCCCCACTACCTGTCATTGATGGGGAAGAAACAACCCCCCCCCAAAGACGCTCAAACATTTATCTCCCTATATTTACACAAACTTACAAACTGCAGGAGTTCAGCTGTTTGTTGGGCAATTAGGAGCTATCTGATTTTTGAATAGCCTCAGGACTTGTGGCAATTACTTATCTGATCTTTCCATCACTGGAGACCCACCAGAAATCAGGTCGCGACCCACTAAACGGGCCCCGACCCACAGTTTGAGAAACACTGGTCTAATTTAAAGGGAAAAATACAGGCAGACTAACCGACCCACAGTTTGAGAAACACTGGTCTAATTTAAAGGGAAAAATACAGGCAGACTAAAGGTGGGGAAACAGCAGTGACAGGTTCAGAAACCACATCTCCAGCAGTAATAGCAGCAATGCTACACCACATTTGACATGAATTCTTCTGCTGCAAATGCAACCTTTAAAAAAAAACCCTAAAAAAAAGAAACAAACAGAAAAGAGATGGGAAAAGCCTGGAAAGGAAACAGAGTGACATGTTTTATCTGGATTCTCAAGTACTGAATGTGTGAACGAGTAGCTGCAGAAAAGACAGCACCACCTGCGTGGAAGGAACTCTGGTTGTAGTGTAGCACAGAGAGGGGGGAAAAGGAGGGGGGAAACATGTGCCATTTGTGTCTTATGATTTCATATGACTGATCCAAAAGTGTGGGCTTATTTAGAACTGTATAGATTCCAAAGCAAAGCACTTTATTGTTTCACCAACAATCCGAAAATGAAAGCACAGCTTCTTCAAGGACTAAACCAAAAGTTATAGCTTTGGTGGTTTTGTTTTTTTAAAAAACAACAACAACAACTTAGGATTAGAACTTGACATCTAAAAATAGAATATAACAGGGCACAAGCTTAAAAAAAAAATTTAAAAGCAAACATGATTTTGATAACCAACAAGCAGTCTTCATTCACTCATTTTACATGAAACTAGGCTAGGTCTCCACAGGCTGCCGTCAAAGTTACAGTACGAAGCACGCAGCCTACGCCATCACTTCCACAGCCTCCACTTATTTCCTTATATCTTCTGTCTCCTCCAGCTCTCTGTCTTGATGTTCTCTTTCCCACCTCATTTCTTTGAGCTCTTGCCTATACTTCCGTTCAATGAACCGCTTCTGATGGGCCATCTGAGGGAAGTTATCTGAGACAAAAAGAAACATCGTTAAATAAAGGCCAGGCGGCCACATGAAAGGATGAGGAGCTCTTATAGCTGCTGTCATTTAACATACCATATTCATTTTTGACATTTTGAGATTTGTGTCCCAAAAAAATCAAGGCAGTGTACACTGGATTATCCCATTTTATTCTCACTACAACCCTGGTCAGAATGACAGCCCAATCCTGCCTAGGATGCACTGGCCGGCCAAAATGGCTGGCCGCTGCACCCTATGCAGGATGCGGCCCTCGCTGGCGGGGCCGGTGCTCACCTTGGGGGAAGGGAACGTGTGTCCCCTTCCCCCAGTGTAAGCCCAGATGGCCCCATTGGCCTCCTTGGACGCGCACCAGCTATTTAGCTGGTGCACAACTGAGGAGGCCGTGCTAAGGCCAGCCATGCGCAGGAAGGGGTTTGGGATATTGGTGTAGCACAGTGCCGATATTGCTGCCCCCTCCCTGGCCTGGCTGGCCAATCGCCCCCTCCCCATGCCCTCCCGCCGCCTGGCACAGGACTTACTTGTGTCTGGCAGAGCAGGGTCCAGAGGGCAGAGGTGTGAGCGGTGCCGACCTCGGCGCTGCTTACACCCGAAGTGCCGCAAAAGTGCTTTGTGGTGCTTTCGCGACACCTTAGGCTGGCAGAGTGCATGCTTTGACAACCTTTAGGTTGGATTGTGCCCTGCAACTTGACCAAGGCCTCTCTGAGAAATTCATGGCTAAACACTACCCACTAGTAACTGGCAGTGGGGCAGAGTGGTTTTCCGCCATCTCCATGGGGAGTGCACAGCGCTTGCTGCTTCAAGTGGCAAGCACTGCAAAATGGGCCCTCCCGCCTGCCCTCGGCTTCATTTGGCTTGAAATCAAGCCGTTCCGGAAGCGTGTGTGTGTGTGTGTGTGTGTGTGTGTGTGTGCGTGTGCGTGTGTGTGTGAGAGAGAGAGACGCGCAGGCACAGGGGGCGACGTCTTGATGCGGAGGGGTAATACAAAGCGTTGCAACATCACCTCACCCTGGGCAGCAGCCCTCTGGTAACTGGACGCTTCTTTTATAAAACAGTTTCAAGGAGGATTTCATGATCAGCTTCTAGTTGATGTGGGGCTTTCTCCTTTCTGACAAACCTTGCTACCACCTTCTGAGACTTACAACAGTTTATAGTGTTTCCAGCTGGCATTCAGCACATCTCAAGATGAAGACATTATGCTGACGTGATGACAGTATGCCAATATTGCAGCCGGATATGCTGCTGCAAGTATATAAGATCGGAGGGCAAGATGCAGGTGAAAAGGCAGCTACTTGAGTCTAACTGTTCATTCTTCCACTTGAATATTATGCCACATAAAGTGCTTGTTCAGCAGTGAAGCATTTTAGGGGGAGGGGGAGCGAGTAGCCTGATGGCAAATGTCTAACATATAATGTAACCGTGAACAACGCTGGGAAGGTCTCAGTAGCTTGAGAAGCTCTCATTTTTCATCAAGGATGAGAGGGGCTCCATCTGCAGCTAATCAAGATATTCTCCCATTACTGTCATAATGGGCGTTTAAAAAACCACACACGCTAGGCTCTTAAAAACCAATGCACACAATCTCCAAGCCAAAGACGGTCAGCAAAAGTGGTGCGAAAATGCAGTATACAAACACACCATCCACAGTGGTGATGCCAGGTGGAAGGTCACCGCTGAAAGTGTCGCCGGTGTTGGATTTGGTGCCAGAAGACAAATTACTATTTGTGATTCACTTGCTAGTGCTGACGTTGAAACAGCTGGTGCC
The DNA here is from genome assembly GCA_026170595.1 of Plestiodon gilberti rubricaudatus. Taxonomy (NCBI): domain Eukaryota; kingdom Metazoa; phylum Chordata; class Lepidosauria; order Squamata; family Scincidae; genus Plestiodon; species Plestiodon gilberti. The sequence continues at coordinate 81,044,993 of JANXHW010000004.1, read as the reverse complement.
CTTGAGAAAACGAGGCTTTAGGGTATGCATGGGAAACACAGCTGAAGCAAGAGGTTGAGGAGGACCGCTTGAACAAAAGGGCGCAGCCACTTCTGAACTCAAGGCCATAGCAATACCTCAATAAATGGATCCTCACACACTGTATGAGTCTTTGCAGAAGGGTTACTTCAACCAGAGGCGTCGCTACAGTGGGGGCAGTACCATAAGTTGCGCCCCGTCCTAGTCCCGTTTACAAGCTGGCCCCACCCCCTCGCCGTCGGAGCCATTCCGTGCGGAGAAGGCAGCGGGCAAGAGCCTGCCTGTTGCCTTCTCCGCACGGAATGGCTCCGACGGCGAGGGGGTGGGGCCGCCTCGTGCCGGCTTGTAAACGGGACTAGGACGGGGCGCAACTTACGGTACTGCCCCCACCGTAGCGATGCCTCTGATTTCAACAACAGAAAGGGAGATAGTGCTAAGAACCACTTTAGCGGTATGTGTGAGAGATCTCTCCTCCAAAAGTGAAAGACAGTTCTAATAGCTGATTTCCATAAACAAAGGCACTTTAAACAAAGGCGGAGTGAGTGGTGCCGGCCTTGGCGCTGGTGCTATTTATTCCCAGGGAGCCGCAAAAGTGCGTTACGGCACTTTTATGACACCCTAGGCCGACGGAGCATTCGCTCCATTGGCCCAAAATTGCGCAGGATTGTGCTCTGATTTGAGTTCAACTACATTTTATGTTAAACCTATCTTAAATACATGAACAGAGAATCTCAGACCTGGCTCTGAGAACGGAGGAAGGAGAGACTAGCATATGGCTGAGAGGTGGAATCCAGAGTTGGGACCCCATCGTCTCTTTTAATTCACTATTATATTTAGGGAACAACAGCCAGAAAAAAAACAAAACAAGGAAACATCTGGAGGATTTTATCAGGTATTGCCTTCCGAGTTTGAATTCATCTGATAGCAAGTAAGTGCTTTACATTTATGTTCCATATTAATACAAGAAAGGAAAGAACATAATTTAGAACAAGTATACAATGGGCACCTTTCATGAACACACACTTTCAACACATACTTAAAAAAAAAAGAATACTATAGAGGAATTCTACTCTTTTAAAAACAGGGTCTGAAGATTACTGTTTGGCTGATGTAAGCAGATGATCTCAACTCTGAAAGATAATGCAAGGCAACCTCTGCCAGAGACTTCAATGAGATGGAGACTTATCTGGAGTTATAACACAAAGATTTAAGTTCCTGTTTGGCAGTGACATGTAGGTTCTGCAATCAATTCCAGAAGGTGAGCACCCTGGCCCCCGTCTAACAAAGTGCTGACTTTATTTTAATCACCATGCCTAGATCATGAATGCCAGTGGAATGACTCGTGTGCCTGAATTTAAGCATGGGCTTAAGTGCTTTGCTGGACCAAGGCCAGAGAGCTCAGTACTCGGCTTGACTGAGACCCTGACAACCAGGTCTGAAATATTGTGAATGCTTCTGAGAGATTACAGTTGTAAAGGGAGAAAGTTAGACACAAAAGTCACACAGAACGAAAACTTGTCAAGCTTCAGCTAAATCTTTAAGCCGAAATACCTAGACATTGTTTTTCCTTCATGGATGATGAGATCAGAGCTGTGCTCCATCTGCTTGCCGACAAGTCTGTTTTTGTCCCACCCAGTCAACATCATGTTTGCACCCAATGCATGTAGACCCAAACCATGTACACACCAACTTTGTAGTGTACCGAGCACTACTCAGTCATACACGTTACTGAAATCTGTGTACCTACGACCCTATGCAAATGTCTCTAAAAAATACATGTGCTGGGTGGATAAGCACAATTCTTTAGCAATGCATAGCCCTCCAATACCTGCACATATCACATATGGAAAGCAAGGACTTTTTCCAGATCTTTTAAGAATTGTTCTTAAGAGCTTCCTCTACATACAGAGGAAGTGAACCACTTAATTACTGTATAGGGTTTTCATAAAATTCTTGGTTGACATTTCCGCAAGTTTCACTATAATGCCCACTCTATTTTGTCCAAATGGCAAGAAGAGTGACAGGCTATTCACACAGCTTGAATTATATGAAGTTCGAATAAAAAAGCTATGCTATTTTCAGATTGTCATGCCTTTTTGATAACTGAGGCTCGGTTATAATGGCAAGTACTGTATCTTGTGACTATTCAGTTCATTTTACATGATACCACTTATCAACATTTATTTTTAACCAAGAAACTCTTGTTGCTCTAAACCAGGGGTCTCCAAAGTTTTCCGGCCGTGGGCTAGACAGTCATGATTGACAGGCCTGTCTGGCCCACGGCTCCGCCTGTTCTGGCGGCCCTGCCCCTTCTGGCCATGTCAGTAAAACACGAGCGCCAGTGGGGACCTGTTTGCTGGCCGCCGCAACCTCCTACAACCACTCACCACCCGCAGCAGCCTCCCACGGCCTTCACGGTAGGCGCAGGGAGCTGGCGGGGGTGGGGGAGCTGGAGGCCGCTGCAGGCCGCACTGGCCAGCCTGCTGCAGGCTGTATAAAATTGGACTGTGGGCCGGATTTGGCCTGTGGGTCATAGTTTGGAGACCTCTGCTGTAAACTGACAATATAGTGGTTTCAAAATCTGCTAAGATGTTTAAAACAATAAATTATTGATTAAAGACGCGAAGGAAAATTATTAAGGATTTTTACATGGTGTGGGGAAACACACGGTTTACATTTGGAAACTGAATATTTTACACAGATCCTGTTTGGGCAATCTGCCTGGGATGAGACTGGTTTTGTGTCTCCTTTCTGTTCCTTTCACTGCAGGGAGAAGCTAAACAAGTGAACTACCAGGTCCTGTGTTTCTTTAAATAGGGTACTTTCCTGAAATTGCAGCACAGAACTTTCTAGCAAGTCCTATGCAAACAGTGCCAGGGAAACCTGGTTGCTAAACAAAATCTCTTTGTTCACTGTTTATTTCCAACCTGTGGGAAGTGAGTGATGTGCTATTTGAACAGACTCACAAAGAAAACAGCACCAAACCAAGGCAATGTCTGAATGATACAAGGACCAAGATTGACAGCCCAATCCTAACCCCTGTTACTAGTGCCAATGCAACCATGCCAAAAAGGTGCCCACTGCATCCAATGGTGGTGGTGGGCGACCTGAAGACAAACTAGAGGTAGGTAGAAAACATTTGTACTTACCTCCAAGTACGGCCTCATGCCACCTATGGGTCTCCTCTTTTGGTGGCATAAGTCCGAGGAGAGAAAAGAGGTGGGGAGATTTATAAAAGAGGGGATAAGATCCGGCATGCACCATTGGCGCTGGATCCACCCCCTCCTGTCTCCTCCCCGTCCCCTGATTTCTCCTCCTCTCCTCCCAGAAATGCCTTCAGTCCTCCCATTCGCTCCCACTGCCCGCCCTCCACTGCTACCTTATCTGGCGCCGGTGGACGGTGTCCAGCGACTGCGCTTGTGGCCTCGTTGCGCTCACTGGCAGCGTCGGCGAGCGCAACAACCTCATGCGTCACACACTGGATCCAGGCACTTCCACTGGCAGAAAGCGCATTCTACCAGCGGCCCCAATACGATAGGATTGGGTTGTAAGTCTGGAATTCTATGCACACTTTCCTGAGTGTAAGGTCCACTGAAAACAGAGGGACTTACTTGCAAGTAGACAAGCAAAGGACCGTGCTGCAAACATTTAGGCTCATTGTTCCCTATAGATGACTCAGTGCAAAAATGTTCATTACATATGCTATTTCTCAGTTCAAAATTATCCAAAAGAAATAAGCAGAAAGAGGGGAGAAATTTTGGATGCACATTTTATCTGTATTTCTCTCACTCTACCCACACTCTTCCCCCAACCATCAATGGAATAAATGAAAATAATCCACAGCAGTTTCCAAGAAACCCTCTTACATTTTTCCAGCGCATCCATTGCTGCACACATCTCTGCTTGTTGAATGCTATTAAAAAAAGAAAAGAAACAATGAAAATGGCAAATGTATTTATGGGGTAAACTACAGCTTCCCAGAAGCAATGGCTCCAACTGCTCTGCTGAGACCAATTCTTCAAATAATCATTGGTCAGTTGTTCCCATAAAACTCCTTTGCACACACAACCAACCTTCCACAAAACGTAGATCAATACTATTAAGACACTCCCATCGTAATTCTTCGGTGAATTATTTTAATGAAAAAATTACATTAAAAAAACCAAACAAACCTACAGCTCTAGAAAATGGATGGCAATATTACAGCACATTTTCCTGCTAATATTTTATTATGAATTATTTTTTTATCTTATCCTTAAATTCAACATGGGCATGCAGGAAAGTGATCAATGAAGAGTGAGAAGCCCTTTAAATCTTATTTATCATACCACTGGCACTTTCAGCATACTGTGTTCTTTAACAAAGCTTTACTCATTCATCTTCACCAAAAGCCTTTTCCATTTAATGGAAACTCAGGCTGGAAGAAAGCAATTTGTGTAAGGTTACTCAGTCAAGTCCATGGCTGAACTAGAATTTGAATCCAGGACTTCTACACCACAGCCACAGATTGACAGTGACTCTCCCAGAAACATCTTACAGCTTTGTTCAGCAGCAAATGGACTTAAAAAGTCCAATTCTGCAAGGTGGAGATGGGACAATTCTCAGCCTCCTTGACAACTACACTTTCTAGAAGTATTTGATGGGGGAGGCATGAATTAGTATAAAAGTGATGCACATTTGTAGTGCAGGTTGGTTCAGCTATGGATAATAGTGATGAAGAAGTAGTCGAAGCGTGATGAGGTGAACGCCACAGAGAGGCTGGACTGTGAAGGAAGCCACCTGGAATGAAGGGCTCTAATGCAAGACTAGAACATATTGTATTGTAAAAACCCCTTGGGGTTTAGAAAGCCTGCTTGTGTAAACCACCTTTGAATTAAAGTCACAGGAGAAATCTGATGACCAAAGAAAAGGCAGCACATAAAATACTGGTTGTTGTTGTTATTTGATACCCTCATGATTCTACTTCCAAGAAGTTCACATGGCTCCATATCCATGAAGTTCCATGAACAAACTCTCATTTGCACGCAGTGCCGGATGCCAGCCTGACACTGACCAATTGCAAAAAGAAAAAAGGATCAACATGCTGAAGTTTCTTAAAGAGAGAGGCAAGATGGAACCCAAACCTCCAAGGGTTAAGATGTAAATCCACAGCACTGCGGGTGTCCTTCCCCAAGATTCTCCAAACATCTCTGGTCTACTTCCTCAACACAGCTTGTCTTTTCAATTCCTGATCTGTGTACTCCATTTTGCTTCATGCCCAGCTCCTTTCTTCTCTCCAGGAAGAGTCTCCCAGTTAAGACCCCATGTCTCCTTACATGTCTGATATGCCCAAATGGGCATGAAGATCAACTCAGCTGCTACAGAATGTCCTAACAATGGCCATATTCACTAAGCACTGTAGCAAGGGCAAGGTTACCCAGCTGCCTTGTGTATCTATGTCATTGTTATTGCGGTCAGGTGCTGTGGGGCTTGAATCAAGAGTCCTGTGGATTACTCGCTGGTCCTCTGCACCTCTAGAGCACCTGGAAAGAGAAGGATACTGCCCGCAGTTCCAGCTAGGCCACATACACAGCAGCTCAGAATCGTTCTGACTATGTGACTGTATATGTGTGTCATGTGACACCAGAGGGTCCATGAGATACTAATGTCTAACATAACATTTCCAGACCTACTGCATTCTGTCACATCTGGGTAAGTTGTTGCTGAGGAAGACCAACAAGGCTGGCCTTCAACCAGCTGCCAGGTCCCCCATTGGGCCTAAACACCTGACAACTACATAGAGAATTTGCATCCCTTATTAATTATTATTAATTGGATTTATAATGCATGTGTATGCCTACTTCCTGGCCTCCCTTGATCCCAAGAAGAGAGGCAGCAGTGAGCAACAGGAATCTTACAAGAACGAATCATATCCACAATAACAGTAACAGGAATATTATTGTTCATGTTCTTTAGGGGACACATCTAATATACCAAGGAGTTTCCTACAGCATGAAAGCCGCTGTTTGAACACCCTGCTTAAAAACAAATTCACCATACCTTGGTCCTTTACCGCATCCTATTCTTTCCCCTTTGAAATAAACAGCTACAGTGTATGTCCTGGCATGAGAAGGTCCTACTGTTTGCAGAGTCCTAAATCACGAGAGAGAGAGAGAAAATGTGCACTTCTGAAAATAGGTTTTTAACAGAAATGCCACCCTGTATACAGAGATTATCACAGGACTGCAGACAGACAGCTTTATGTATTATTTTACAAGACCCTGCCAATACGTCATTGGTTTAAAAGTGAAGTATTTATGTATGCTTGGTGTAAGATTATATGCATTTACACTTTTTGGCAAGCTTGGATCTTGAGGATAGAAATATAAGGTGCCATGAAAAATGCGGTCACTCTAAGTGGCAAACACCACAAATGGCTTCATCAGTAACAGAAAAGTTACAGGATCTGTCACTGGCTAGGCAGTCTTTCCTTCTGACTGAGACTTTGACATAAATCTGAAACCATTTTAAGATGAGACACAATAATTCTCAGACAAACAATAAATTTAATTCTCTTTATCATCTGTCCTCCAGTCTGTCTCCACTGTTGCGACGGGCATTTGTTCTTCACAGTAACAGCCATAAGGTAAGTTTTAGAAATACAAGGAAACAAAACATGTTTTTTTGTATGTTACATACACCATACAAGCCCCCCCCTCTCTGTATACAGATACGCTAGCACCACACACATACTGCTTGTCATAAAGACGGCCATTTTGCTAAATAAAAAGGATGTTGCTCCAGTTCCATCTTGCTTACTTGAGCATGGTTGAAGTAGAGGACTGACTGGGGGTCAGTGGAGAAAGAATGTACAGTGTCTTTTCCCTCTGTTCCAGCTCTGCACACTAGAGAGAGGTGAATTGCATTCTTCAACTTTCCCTATTCTCGTTGCAATTTAGGGCACTCCAAGAAGCACTGTCTGGAAGGTTTCCCTCACCGGGGACATTACACAATGCCTTTCGCAGACACACAGTGCCTCTCTCACCAACACTGTACAAGTTGAACGGGAGGCCCTGCTGCAAGTGCGGAAGTGTGTGGCTGAACCAATTTGTGCACACATGCACATGCACACTGATGTGCGAAGGAAGGCAAAGGAAATACTTTGTGGGCAGATGAACTGCATTCATCTATAAGGATCAAACTATCAGCACTGGTTGCATTTAATGCCATCATATCATGTTCAAAAATTCTCCCATGGTCATGGCCTCCAGTGGTTTAAATAGATTTTGAGTTCTCAGAGTAAAAGACATATTATACCTCTCTTTTAGAAGCAGAAAGCAATTCCTTCTTTTTACAAAAGGCTTGGTCATACCTAATCCAAGTCACATGGAAACAGAGACTTAAACATAAATGCTAGGAGTAAAAGAGAGAGATGGGCTCACAAAGTGGTCATTAGTTTATACAAGGAATCCTTACTTATATAGAGGAATATCGGGCTCCTTCCCTTCAGTTCGGAGAGTTAAGCAGCATTGCTGGAGCTGGGATTTGGGGTCATTCCAGTCCTGGTTTAAAATGAATTCCTAAGACGACAAAGTAACCCCCAGGAAAGCAAACAAAAACAGCTTCAGATTAGAGAAAGAGAAACAGGCTGGAAACAAACGACTTTAAGGTTAAAATAAGGACCTCATCATACATTATGGACTGCTTCATAAGCAGCAGTGTGAACAGAAGGAAGCTCACAAAAAATAACTTCCCTGCCTCCACCCCCCCCCCACAGTTCTCTCCACCCACAAAAAGCTGCTCCTGTTGGTCAAGACTTCGTCTTGGGAATGGCTGGGAATTATTTATTTTATTTATTTACAGTATTTTTATCCCACCTTTCTCCCCGAAGGGACCCAAGGCGGCTTACAACAAAAAAAGAAAATACAATACAATACAAAAAAAATTACGTTTTAAAACTGTAAAAAACAATTAATGAAAATTAATAAAAACAGTATCTAAAAATCGATTAAAAAGATCATAGCACAATTAAAACAGGAGCATAAAAACAGCAGCACCCCCACCTGTACCAGCAAGATGTTAAAAAAGGCAAATGCTCAGAAGGCTTCTTTGAACAAGAAGGTTTTTAGGCCTCGTCGGAAAGTGTCCAAGGAGGAAGCAGTTGGTAAGTCAAAGGGGAGGGAATTCCATAAGGTTGGTGCCACTACTGAGAAGGCCCTGTTTCTGGCTGCCACCCCTCGCACCTCCCTGGGCGACGGCACCCGCAAAAGGGCCTTTTGGCACCTGCCAAAAGGAATGCTGTGTGAGGGGCACTGTGGGAATGGACTCAAATCAGATGGAGGCACTACTCGTTCAAGATGACTCCACCCAAGGTTGAGTGTACTCGATGGCAAGCCAAGCTTCGTTGCTGTGCAACACAGTCTTACCTTCAGTCGTGGAAAAAAGCACACATTCATGAAGGTGTGGACATATTCTAAATCCTTATCTATGTACAGGGCAGCAATAAAGGCTGGGAAAAAAAATACACACGTGTAAACAGAATTACTGTTATTGGGTGGGTAAAAACAGTTCACATTTCCAGAGGATCCATAAACCGTGGAGCTCTCAGCATCCCTGTGTCAAAGAACTCGGTGGCTGAGCTGCCACGACACTTATAAAAATGGTACAGAAAGACAGCTGCCTTGGCTAGTGGTGGGAACAGGCAAAGGCAGCATGAAGGAAAGAGGTCGTAGTGCCACAACAGGCCCACAGCATGTACAGAGGGCACCTGAAAGACAGGTTGTGTCAGAAAGCAAAAAGGAAATTAAAAACAGAACGCTGGCTTGCTGATCCGCTGCACTGTCAAGCAACGCAGATGAAATGAAGTCAGCCTCTGGAATCAGACTTATTGGGGTAGTGGGAGGGGTAGGTCGGCCTTCAGCTTCTCAGCTCAATCAGGATACATATAAAACGTGTGCATGGAGGGGAGTGACAGAGAAGCTTGTGCTTTTTCTAGCAACCATCCCTTTGCAGCAAGTGCATCTCACAGCTGGAGAAAGTAGATCCAACTATGAGGAAATCTCCTCCTCCTCCTGTCTATTAAGTACGGGGGGGAAAAAGATGACAGATTGGGAGCACCCTTCCCGCTAAGCCGTGTGGCTGCACAGCTTGAATCCAAGCTCTGAGCAGCTCAGAACTCGGCTGAACCGGAAGTTGGCCATGACGTATGACATCATTGCTGAATGCCGGAAGATGCCACTGCGCAGCCATGGGGGGAAGGGGCTCTGCGCAATGGCACCAATTTTTAGAGACAAACGTCAACAGTGGCGAAATGTGCCATGGAATAACCTCATGCTGTCAGTACACCACGGGCTATGTGAATAGCACAGCCAGCAAACCTACCATCTCCATTTAACAAGAGGATGGTTGATGGCACCGATCTGAGCCATGTCCACGTGGTTTATGAATAGACACACCTGATCTCCAATGAAAGTGATATACAGTTTAGTCACAACTTCGGCGTTCTCTGTCTACTTATGAAGATATGATGATGCCTTACGCTGAGGCAGGACACTGGCCCATACATTTTACTAGATCAATGGTCTAGATTAGAACAAGGTCACTGAAACAGAGCCAGTGCTATGGCTGTGACCTTTCCCTCTTGACATAGTTGAAAACTGAGTCACTGAAACTTCGACATCTACACAAATTAACAAAGAAAGCATTTTGAAGAGCCGGGGACAAGAGCCTGGACTCCTAAATCCTGTGGTTTAGCCAGCAGGCTATAACTTCTTGGAAATAAATCACTGCAGAGTATACACTCTGAATGCGTAGGATATAAATCATGATTGTTTGTGAACAACTTCCATTTACTAAAAGGATTTGGCAAGGGACACGGGGCCAGCTCAACTCACAAAATGTATTAAAATGCTCTGGATAGAGATTAACTTCCTTTGCCTGATATTTACTGCCATTTCATTTGGACTGGAAGAACTTAAACAAAAAAAACACACAAAGCAAAACCTTACGATTTACAGAAAAGAGATTTGCACTGCACTACTGTACTGGTGGAAGCTGTTTATGAAATGACAAAACTGATTGTTTCAAGTAAAACAAGGATACCTATTTTTCCTTTGTTTCTTTTATTATAAAGACAAATGAGCGCCTAATGCCTCCCTGAAGGATGTTTGTCTTCTTGACATAGATATTAAAGTTTAGTGCAAGTGTGATGTTCTCAAACTATTAAAAGATTGTGAATGGGTGTTTGAATCATGTGGTCACTCCCCAGCAAACATTACTGTCCCTCCCTCCCCCCCCCCCAACAGCCTTATGGCACAATCCTATCTTTGGTTGGCGTTGCGGCCTAGGGTGTTGCTAATGTGCCGTAAAGCACATTTGCAGCACTTGGTGAGTAGGGGCTCTAGTGCTGCCTGCTGAGGAGGCCAGCGCCGTGGAGTGGGTAAGTACCGCTCTGAGCATCGCTATCTATCTGATAGATAGTTATAGCCACTATCTGTGGCTAGAATGTGAGGCAAGGGCTGTGGAGGCCTGGGTTCAAATACCCACTTAGGTATGAAACTGAGCTACATACTATCTCTCAGTCTATAATCATTCATGCTATCCTGAGTTTTTGGGGGGATTGAGTGTGACAGAGAGAGAAAATAAGTGCATGCCAATTAAACCTTGCTGCCCTAGTGATAACACATTTATCACACACACACACACACACACACACACACACACTGAATGAATGAATTCAATCAATGGGACAAAAGTTAGTCATGACAAACTTAAGTCTCATTAATTTCAGTGGAGTTTAGTCATGACGACTTTCTTTGGATATAACCCAATTGTTGCCATCTTGAACTGATTACGGTCTTATATATCTTCAAAGATATCCTGAATTTATCAGATCTGGTCCTCTTTAAATAGGAATTACCCATTACACTACAGCATAAAAATTTTCATTAGCTCCACTAAAAACTCTCTTATCACTACCACCCGCTTTTGAAAACTATAAAGTTTCAATTTATATGAACATACTATTTTGGATCATCTATATCAATACCATCCTACAGTGACTGTCAGCAACTCTCCAAGGTTTCAGACAGGTTTTTTTTCTCAGCCCTACCTGGAGATGCCAGGGACTGAAAAGCATGTGCTCTCCAACTGAGCTAGAGCCCCTCCTCTCTTGCTCCATTGTTCTTAAGATGAAGAAGAAAATGAACAACATTGGCACTCACATTCCAAAAGATCTGCTAGCGTCTTGGTCCGTAATGCAACAGGCCGCTTGGTCTTGTCATTTGTAATGGCAAACTCCTGCATACCCAGTTCTTCTGCTACTTTGGCCTGTGTCCTGTTGTTGACCAGGGAACTCCGTAACAGCTGTTAACAGAAGGTATCACATCTTGTTAAACATCTCTGCAATGCCCAAGAGTAATACCAGCTGTAGACTGGTGTGGTCCATCTCTCTAGCCATGGCTTAACTGAACAGAAATACCGTATTGGTCTGAGTATAAGACTCACTTTTTTCTCCTAATTTAAGTTTTTAAACTAGGGTTGCGTCTTATAATCAGGCTGTTGCAATTTAATGCCAGTGATTTAATTAAATTTTTTTAATAGCACCAAACTTTAAGGGTGCGTCTTATAATCAGGTGCGTCTTATACTCGGGACAATACGGTAAGCTTTTGTTTATACAGTATATACATTTTTTTCTGGTACAAGCTGCTGTTCATTCCAACCACCAAGGTGGTTTATTTTAATTTTAAAAATATGTCTATCTTTCTTCTCAGAGACAACTTAAGAGCAGCTCACAATCACAAAAATGCAGTAAAAAAACCCAAGAAAAGCAATGTAAAATTACACAATAACGAACAGCCCACTCCCTACAAACAGTGCCAGTCAACTTAACCTGGTTCAGAGGTGACCTTGTTTGGTGTTACAAAAATGAGCCTGAGTGAATTCTCAGGCTGATGTGCTCCCTCTTCTCCCTACATACAGAATTTCCTTCCTTTTTTCCAGGTTTGAAGCAACGCAGAGTTTATCGTTTCACAGAAACCAGCAAACAATGGTTTGCACTTGCCTTGCAAACCAGGATCAACTATAGTGTGGGGTTATACTGAACCAGCCCGCTATGTAATTCTGCTTCCTATTTTTAATGAAGTAACGTGAAAGGCAGAAAGTACACCAAGTTATATTTCTCTTAGAGATATGGTGTGCTCCACTTCTGCATTGCATAAGTAATAAAGGGAGCTACTTAATACCAGATGTCTGGGTCTTCCAGGTCGCCCCATACTTACCTGCCCGAGACTTGGACTCTTGGAGGGACTCTGACGCAGGCTTGGTACCTGAAGAGTCAGGACAGAGGTGGCCTGGAGCGGCAGACAGCGAGTTAGGAACGACTGGGGAAGGCGGACCGGACACTTCTCATTTGTCGGTTCCGGTCTCGCCCACCTCTGGGCCGATCGGAGCTAGCAATAACGCACCCGGACAGGACAAGCAGCTGGCGAAGTTGCGAGCTGACCGCCCTCAGGCGCCAGACCCTGATCATCTCGTCACGCCCGAGAAAGCCCCACAAGCTGATGCTCCGGGGGCAGGAGCAACAGCGGTAAGAGGAGGGACAACAGAGCGGAACCCGGCCGAGGAAGGAGACAACGGGGACGTTGGGGGGGGGGGGTATGACGGCAGAAGCGCACCCTCTGCGGGCATGGATGTCCCCAGGGACGTCCCAGGCCGTTCCCCCCCCCCGTTCCCTCCAGCAGGGACAGGGAGGAACAGAGGCTTTGGGGAAAGCCACCGGGTATAAGGGTGATGTGCCTTTAAAGCAACAAGGAGGGAAGGCTGTACAGGGGGCGAGGCGAGCATGGAAAGGGCGGGCTCCTCAGAGGGAGGAGTCCAGGCGGGGCTTAGGGGCACATAAGAGCTGGCTCTCAGCTGATGAGGAGGTGGATGGAGCAGGGCAGCCACACTGTTCATGTCTGGCTGGGAAGCCAGATTTGCTCCTAAAGCCATCCAAAGGAGGAGTAGGACCTGGGTGAACAGAACCCCCTTCCCTCTTTAATGCTGAGGCTAAGAGCATCTATACGGCTCTAAGACCTGCCTGGACTCTACAACGTGAGGCTGAACCCCTGGGCTGGAGCTCCTAGACGGTGGCCCAGCCTACCGGGACCTCGGACTTGTGTTAACCACACCCCTGCCGGGGTCCCCGGACCGGACACGTGGACACCAGATAAAAACTGGCAACTTGCTAATTATGGAAGAGCACACGTTTCTGCTTGCCTATAATCCGATCGAACTGTGAAAAGGCTGCTGTATGAATCATAGTATAATGGTACAGATTTATTACTCTCGTTCTGGACTGGTGAGTGTTATTACAGCTTTGGCCAATTCAACTTAAATAAACTTGATGATATATAATCCTTTCATACTGGGCAAAACGAGTTGGTCCCCAAAGTGTCCATTGTAAGAGGACAGCAGTGTTAATTTTTTACAATGCAGTCATCTGTGGCAACTGAGAATTAAGGACTGTGAGAATCAAGAACTGGTTGACAGGAAAAGAGAGCCAAGTGCTTTAATTAGCAGCAGCAAGTTTCCAAAAGAATAAGCATGTAACTTATTGTTGGGACAACTTCAGCTGTGAATCAGTGGCTCGGAAAGCAGACTTTACAGTGTGTTGAAATTTGCATAGGATGCGAAGGCTGGATGAATAGCCGAGGAGGTGAAATTTCTGTGAAAGATTGAAAGATATGGGCAGCAGCTGGAAGAGCACAATAATGCCCTGAAACGGTTAGGCAATGCAACATGAAAGCAACTTTGTAGATTAATTTTGTGCGATTAGGTGAAAGAGAACTAAGAGGTGGGCGGGCCTGATAAGAAATTTAACATGTAATATTTATTCAACAAAAAATGGAATGGAGAGACACCCAAATGATGTTTAATAGAAGGCCCTTTAGGCAAAAGGTAGCTCAGGGGCATCAAGGTAAAAAGGCAAAGCCACAGATAAGATTCACAGTATAAAACACAGGTTTTGCTAAATGTTAAAACACCCTTCAACTACAGGTTCAAAGAGCACTCGGAATCCTTTGAAAATAGGGTGGTCCTTCCTGGAGGAATGTAGCCTGTTAAAAAGAATAAGGCCGGGAAGCTGGTGGGGATGGGCAGCGTGGGAGCGGGAGATTTTGACCCAGAAGGCAAGCAGGATCTCCTTCCTGTCAGAGGTTTTAAAAAGGGATCCACAGCCACGTTTAAGGAGAAACCTAGCGAAACGTGCACCTTTTGGCAGAGGTGTTGCTACACCCCCGTGGGGGGATTGACGCGACACCCCCACGTGACGCTGAAAGCCCCGCCCCTGGGGTGTGACGTCACTTTAAATGCGCCGCCGCCAAATTTTGGCCGCGCCGCAGTGCGAAAGCAACACCCCCCCCCCCGCATTTTTACAGCCTTTTCTGGGACGTACAGAGCCAGGGAGGGGCGATCTGGTCTCCCAGGCTCCGTGTGGCCTAAAAAAGGTCGGGGTGTGTGTGTGCGCGCTTTAGTGCTGTGGATGAAATTTGATGGCAGAATGGCTAACGTGCACCCCCCGTCGCAGCCCTGCAGCCCCCGCCCCCCTAACAACAGCCCCCGCCCCCTTAATGACTCCACTGCCTTTTGGCCAAGTCAAAGAAGAGCCAAGATCATCATGAGCTAGTTTCTTGGAACTGTCACTCTCTAGTATAACCAAGAAACTCAAACCGGGGGAGAGGAGGGCTATGCAAACAAAGAAGATTCTAAATGGTTCCCGTTAACTTCTATGGGGCAAAGTAGGCTGCAATCGGCATACTCGGTTGAATGGTCTGAGAACACTCAGTTCTGCAACACTGCTGAAGGTATGCAGGCGTAAATCAACCCCTTTGGATGGGAGACCACTTGGGTTCCACGTAAGAGCATGGACAAGTACAATGAAGTTCACTGGGGTGACCTTGGCCCAGCCAGTATCTCTCTCAGCTTAACTTGCCTCCCAAGGTGGTTGCGAAGGTAAAATGGAAGTGGGGAGACCATGTGTGCTCCTGAGAGGAGGGGTGGGATAAAAACGTAATTGAATACATAACTATAAAAACTCTTTAGATAGAAAGCAAACTAGATAAAGCTGCTGCTCGAGCTATTAACACTAAACAAAACAACACATCCACATTAATGTTAGGTATCTATCTACTTCAACAGCTTTCCCATGCCACTGCAAATGGAAAGCATTACCTCTAGTTCTGAGTTGGAACAAGTTAATCACTGGGGTTACTAAAGCTATTGATCTGTTTTTAAAAAAGGGAAGACTTCACGCCCCGGCTCCATGACTCAAAATTTCCTTGCTCACAGCAGGATTTGCAATTTCAAATTAACACAGCATTATGAAAAGCAAGTGCTGATGGAGGTTTCTGATATTAATTAAAACAAGAATAATTCACTAGTTCTGTATTTTTCTTTTCCTCTTTCACACAGCTCTGTTGCTGGAGAGTAATGGATGGCATCCTCACCGTTAGGTGGCCTTCGTGATGATCTGGAAAGTGGATGAATAAGTATTCCGTGGCCACCAACTGCATAATGGAATCACCCAGGAATTCCATCCTCTGATTGTGACCCCTGAAAAATGAAGAAGAGGAGATTAAGGCATCCTCCGAGAGGGGGAAAAAAAAAAAACTTACCTTGCTACTGTATTAGACTTTTGTACATGTTAGTACAAATGGATTCATTTCAAACATGTTCAGATTGTCTTTTTCTACTATATTTCAGTTAGCGACATGAGAAGAAATAATGTTTTTGCTTTAAAATGATTTTCAGAAGGCAGCACTAACAGTGTGTCTACACAGATTCAATTGGCATGTCACTCACAAGGAGGGATGGGAAGATTTAGTTCTCTGGTGAAGCTTAGGACCATAAGCAAAGAATCTTCACGTACCGGTAACTAAAATTTGCAGGCTTCCGTTGCAAAAACGACAACAGCAGAATTGGTTTCAGGCTGCCTTTTTCCACTGCAGTGCTCAACAAATGTGGGATTACTATGTATGCAGCTCAATTACTCTATCTGGTTCTTTACAGGATAACGTGAGCAAAAAGGCAAGTTCCTGACGGAAGGTAAATAGCTCGGCTACTCAGAAACTTCCATACCAACTATCACAAAGTGGACCTTTTTTATTGCATGCAAGGAATACTTATGAATGAATGGAGATTAGAGTCTGTATGTGATAACTGCAACAACAACAAAAATGCTTAACTACATAATGTCAAGTCATAATGCAGTTGTTTGCTATATTTTATTTCTGCCCACGGGTGTATATACTCAAAAGGAGTTAAATGTGTACACCTGTGGGCTGGGAGGAAATGGGTTTAAATCAAAAGCTGGCACACAAAGCCAGACTCACAACAGCAGAAGATGTGAAGAGTGGTGACACTCCAGCAAACACTGCAGCTCTGTAACCTTCAGTTTGAAGCTGAAGAAGCCCTTCAGTTTGAAGTACAAGAATGGGTGTTCCAATAGACAATGGAATGTCCAAGACAATTCCAAAACGGAGGAATCCCACGTTAAAATCGTTTTTAACCCCACGTTTACTTGCAGTTTATGGGGATGGGAGCATAAACGTCTCAAGTCTGTTCCTGATCTTACTGCACAGAGTGGAACAACCTCAACCTGTCAACCAGTTTTTAAAAACTCACAGAGTCAGATGGTTAAATCCCACAGTTCTTAAAGTGAAAGCCCGTGCCAGAAGTCGAACGTGAGTAAAAATCACTCCAATGGTCACTTCAAATTCAGTCAGTTTCTGGAGGACAGGAGATGTCTCAATCAGCTGTCGGTCAGTATTGGATTCTTGCAGCTGTAAACAAATATTGAAGACTGTCAGTTGCCATAAACCTCTGAATGAATACATAAGATCCAACTCAGGACATTGTCGCTGGTGTAGGAAGGACTACTGTCATCGGTACTTCCGACATTACTGAAGAGATGTGGAATTGAAGTGCAAGGAGGAGGCAGCTTTGTTGGCTTGACGCTGCCTCAGTAAAGTATTTTTTTTTCACATTTTTATACCACCCTTCCTCCAAGAAGCTCAGAGTGGTGTACATATTTCCTCCCCTCCTTTTTGTCCTCACAACAACCCTGTGAGGTAGGTGGGGCTGAGAGATAGTGACTGGCCCAAGGTCACCCAGGAAGCTTCGTGGCTGAGCGGGGATTTGAACCTGGATCTTCCAGGTCTAAGTCCAACTCCCAAACCACTTCACCATCCTGGATGTGAATCCTTTTGGAAGACAGAAAAAGAGAAGCTAATTATGAGGTGCTTTTTTTTTGTTTTTTAAAGGTAATCTTCACTGAAGTAGGTGCTGGCTTTCTCCACATACAAATAAATACGAAGCGACGCTTATTGCCTTTTAGCCAGTAGTTTGCTAAACTGACTACTAAAAATGACTAAATGTGACAACACATTTTATGCCTATTTAAAATACATAGTGGGCAGGGCCAGATTCTGCAATCCAGGACCATTATGAACACATAACTAGACAGTCCAAAAATGCATTTCTTTGCAACATGGTGGGAGCATAATTAAAATGGCACAGCAGCAATTACATAAATAAGGTGCCCGTTGCTTGTTACTTCATCTGGACTCAGTACCAACACCAACAGCTGAAGTGCCAACTCCTCTACTCCATTCTGTGTCATCTTGGGGAGAGAGAATGAGAGAGTTGCAGCGGCAACAAGAAGGGCCAGTAACCTGCCTGGTGAGATGGCCCGCCTCCCCACTAGGATACTACCAGGTGGTAGTATAGAGTTACTCTATAAACCAGCACAGCTTCAACAGCGCTACTTCCAATTCCTGTCCCCTGTTCTGTGTCATCTGGGAGGACGACAACGGAGAGTGAAAGTTGCAGCAGTGGCGGATTGCGGTGGTGAGGAGGAACAGCAATTTGTCCATCGAGAAGGCCCACCTTCCCATTGGACTACTTCTGGGGTGGAAGGATTGTTGACGTTGGTTGTGGGGGGAGTTATGTCATATTCTTGGATGATAGAGAACATTTTCATTGTGCTGTGGCTGGGTCCTTGCTGGGACAATGCGTTGGGAGGGGTTGGGTAGGAGTGGCCCAGCTTGGGGGTTCCCCTGGATTCATAGCTTTGCCTGGATTCATAGGTGGCAGCTGTGGCCATGGGGCCTTTTAGACTGGTGCACCAGTTTTTGGTGTGATTATCAGGGCTGCCCTGCCTAGCCCATATGGCGCCTTTGTGCGCATTAGAAAAAGGGTCCTTTGTGCACAGTAGAAAAAGGCGCTCCTTCCTCCCCTCCCGGAAGTGACGTTCTGCTGGCATCCTCTTCCTTCCTTCCATTCAGATGTTTGAATGGTGCCCCCTTAGATGTGGCCATACAGGATGGCCCTGGATACATCCAATTTCTGAATAATCCATTTCAATGTTCCATTCATAGAACTAAGCTCTTGGATACAACACCAGAGAACTCAAATATAGGAAAAAGAAACAAGAACAATTGCTGTCAGAGCAGATAGTTTGAGCTGGGACACTCACACAACAGCTCAGGGAGTCAGATGACACCAAAAGTCTAATCCCATTTCATTGTCTGATATCAAGCTCCCAAATCTCCTGTCCTCTTACAGTCTGTGCAACTTGTTGCAGAGAGGTGGCCAGGCTTTTGTTCTGTAGCACCATTATTGGTCTTTCATCTCCCGCCACGTGACTTGTTTCTGCCTGCTAGGATATCTACATTATGGCGCCTGCCCACCCTTGAGCCTGTGTGACTGACACTTATTAGGTACAAAATTTCACAAAGGCCGAGTGTATGTTAAATGTTCAAAAGATGTCAACGCAGCTGAATGCCAATAAAAGGCATCCTTGGGAACGAAAAAGCACTCACAGATTTGTCAGTGAAAGGGAGGCACTTACTTGGAGAGGGTGTAGTGGATAATTAAGCCATACTTCCCGCAGGTCCTGCAAACAACGAGAGACGCCTTTAAAGCTCAAGGGAGTCATTTAACAAATTCCACATTGTTAAAGAAAATGTCATTCTGCAAATACTGAAACAGTTTCAGATGCTGACTCTGCTTATTGCAAATTCAATAGTGCTGGCAAACTAATTTCTAAAAAGTGGGTATTCTCTTCGCAAACTGCCTGTAGTGCTTCCGTTTAACTCGTGTCAGTTAGGCAGAGGGAGAACACACACATTTCTTGAACTACGTTATCAGAGTCCCCCCCCCCCTATTTTGCCTCAAGTACTGCAATGAAAAACAAGGACGACTGTTATGTCAGCCAACGTGGAAGGCACAAAAGAGGGAAAGCCTTAAGGTTCATCAACTCAACTGTCAATGCAATATGAATGTATATACACGCACTGCATGTATGCAGAAAGCAGGATAAATTGTTTAAAACACATATGTGTCTGTGCAGAGTTGTAGTAGCTAAGCAGGGGAAGAGCAGATGAAATGAGCCCTGGTAGAGCTGGGACTACTTGGGAGGGATGGAGCACTGCCCCAGCAGGTGCAAGGAACAGGCTGCTCAGAAAGGTCCAAAAATTAGCAGAGTTGACTTGCAGGCAAGGCTTGGAGCTTCAGAGCTCAGCCAAAGAAGGCTGGAACGAGGATGAAAGGATGGAGAGGACTGGGAGGGAAGAAGGCAGGCATGGAGATGACAGGATAAACAGGCAAGAGTGACCTGTAGTTGATTGACACTTTCAGTGGCAAACACAGAGCACTCCAGTGAATACAATACGTCTCTGCTGTATAGCAGCTGGGTAGAATTTGCACAGGAGAAACAGCAGGCAGGGTGAGTACTTAACCCTTTCCCTTCTCTCTGTTGTCCTTCTACACTCTCCAGCCATTTGCTTTTTCCTACGTGACATGGCACACACACATCTCAGAACCTCAGCTTGGAGACAAGGAGCTGGAGGAAGGGGCTGGGGTTGGAGGGGAAAACCATTCAACTTTCCTGAGTGAATTCAACAACACACACTTCAGTGCCCTCCTCCTGGGCCCAATCTGCTGGGTTTGCACATTCTGGCATTCATGAGATCAGTTGCCTGTTTTCATAATGATTTGCCCTACTATAACCATTACCCTGACTGATTTCTCCTAGATGAATGTCTGTTGTGTCAGGTGGAACAGGGCAGCTGGAGGGGAGAAGAGGGTGATGGGGAAAGGGGGTCTCTCTCACACTCACACACACACACACACACACACACACACACACACACACACACACACACACACTGCAGGGGAGAATTATGTATACGCTTACCGTTATTACAACAAACACTACTGGCTGATACATTCTGAAAGGAAGGAACCCTTTATTTTGCCATGAAACACTTGCTTTAAAGGCACAACAATGTCATTCTTATCTGTTCTCAAAGCAAAAGACACCCTGCAAGGCACAACCAGACCATAAATACATACCGTGTCATTAAACAGCAGGCGTCCAAATAGTTGTTTGGCTTCTTCAAGGCTTCCCTCCAAGTAAACTGCCCCTGTGCAACAGAATTTGCCACAGAAAATGCCTACATTAATATATAGGGATTATCCAAGAAAGCAATCACAAACATGATGCCCGAAAAAGGTGAATGTGCTGCAGCCTCATTTCATTGGATTTCACATTTAACTGAAAGGGATGGAGGACAGATTGTGATGATCAACGCTTTGGGATAATGGTTTTGTTAGAAGCTAGTCTACAGGACATCAAGGCCCTCAGCCACATCAGCATTTCAAATATTTGGTGTTCACCACATATGAATCTATGTGCTTTTGTTTAATTTTGCAAGAGGAGAAGATTCCATAACACCCCTGGATGACGTGAGCTTCTTCCCAATGCCGTTTACAAGTACTGTATAACAACTATATGTCTACCAATTATATCTTAAACATATTCTAACCTTCATCTGCTTTGCTGCAGTAAGTCTCTGGCTCTTCCAAACATCTCAGAGACCCTGATAAATTCTTCTTCTCCCTCTTCTTTATGAGTGGTATATGAATGTTGTAGCTGTGTTCCCATTGCAAACACTATTTTCAGCATTTGTACAAGCCACCATTTTCTGAGTAAAGCACATTTGTGACAACTCTGGAGTAAGGGCTGCTGGCGTGGAGGCCTGCAGTCCTCACTCCACCACCTTCTGGACCCGGCACCTACTGGTGGAGGTAAGTCCTGCACCGGTCGGTGCAGGAGCGGGGGGAGGGCGGAATGGGGCAGCCAGGGGGGTGGCCATTGGCTGGCCCAGGTTTGGAGAGGGTTGGGGATATTGACGGCACTTTTGTGACACCTTAGGCCAGTGGAGCGCTTGCTCCACCAGCCTAAGGTTACGATGGATTACACTGTAAATCTTAGAGCATCCTAATAATAATCCTGGTACAAAGAACAGTGTTGACCACACCACCCCATCCAAAAGCTGGAGCACTGGAACCATACAACAGATGCGTATCTCTTGCTCTTCCCCATTTTAACATCACACATCAAAGTACTTGTGAAACGCAAGGCAGAGTTTAAAAAGGATGGCTTTCTTCCTCCTTATCATGATCTGATGAAACACAATATAGCCCACGGCAGAACCCGTAGAGCTGTTACCTCGTAAGGAAGCTAGAATATATTTTCCAAGGCAAGGCAACATCGATGAGGAGGAGAAAAAATAATGGCAAAACCTTGTCAATTGGGCTGAGCAGAGAATCAGGGTATTATTGTGCAGGCCGCCTCATCCCATGCAAAGTTGACTCTCTCTCCCTTACCACTGCCAGTTCCATCCAGCTCCTCTCTCCTTCTCCCCCAAGTCCCATTAGGAAAGAGAAGGACTAATGAGCAGCTCTGCAGCACCTGCCAGGCGCTCTGACAGCAGGATCAGCAGCCAGGGCCTGGATGAAGGCAGGTGCGCGGCTTAATCACCTGCTCTACTACTGCTTGGAGCTGAAGGGTGCCAGGAGCCAGAGAGGAACTTTCATCACTGTGACTCTTTCATTACCGTGGACGCACTGCATCCCTTCTGCCCTGGGATTCCGACAGATCCTGAGCGCCCCCATGCGGACAAGGGAACCATTTATCAGTCTGCATTTGCCATTTTGGTGAGGCACAATGCAAGAGACGTTTTGCTTCTTTCCCTGTTCTTTTTCCTGTTTAGGATAGTTGTTTTCCATCTTAGTTGGTTTGTTTGATGTGGAATTACGTGCTCTATCATCTGCAATGGTTGCCAGTATGTTTCCTGGCTTAATTCAAGGAGCTGCTAACTTTAAAGCCTGACATGACTTAGGGCCTGGATACTTGAAAGATTGCCGTACCTGCTCATGCACTCTGCTCCTCATCTGAGGCCTGGCTTCAGGTCCTGCCTCTCAATTTAGTGGCGTTTCTACACCCCCCCCATGGGGGGGCCACCGAAAGGACACCCCCATGTGACGCCACAAGCCCCGCCCTGGGGTGTGTGATGTCACTTTCGCCGTGCCGCCACCAAATTTCGGTGCCGCCGCAGCGCGAAAATACCCCCCTGCGTTTTTGCGGCCTTTTCTGGGACATATGGAGCCTGGGACGGTGGGAGGGCAATCCTCCCGCTCTCCCAGGTTCCGTGCGGCCTAAAAAAGGCCGCGGAAATGTCGGGGGTGGTTTCGGCGGCAGCGCAGCAAAAGTGCAACCCCCCCCGCCACTTGACATCCGCGCCGCCCAGGGGCCCACCACCCCGCCCCCTAATGACGCCTCTGCCTCAATTAAGTACAGTTGGCGGGAAAAAGGGGCAGGGCCTCTTCAGTTGTGGAACTCCCTTCCTCAGGAGGCACAAATGCCTCAATCCTTAGTGTTTTTTAAAGTGCAGTCAAGATTGATTTATTTTGACTGCCTTTTGCCTTATGATGCTTTTTGCTCGCTTCTGATACTCATTACTGCTGCTATTATACATGATGACGTTTTAGATTCTTTTACTGATTTCAGCATTTGTTGGTTTAATAATTGTAAGCCGCCCTCGTGGAAGCACAGGTTGAAAGTTTTTTGTTTGTTTTTAATAAATAAATACATGTTTTCCTTTTGTTTATATTTTGTGAGTAATTTATGTTTCTCCTTTTACTTGCTGGTGATCATCTTGGTCCTGCTTCTTGACAACACTGCTATGCTAATCATGGTCACATTTCTTGCACTACATCTTTAGTTTCTTGTGCTTTATTAAATTGTTGTTCTTTATTAAATTGCCATTCTGTTGTATTTAATGATCTTGCTACCTTATCATTTTCTTGTTTTGTTCTTACTGCAACATAGATTCACCCATAAGATACTATTATTCCTGCCATTCTTACATCTGATTCCTTTTCTTTCCCCAGCTCTCCTTGGCTTAGGGTGGTGCTGGAACAGGGATCCCCCCCCCAGTTTGTCAGTCTGGCTACGCCTTTTTAATATATGGGTCAAGTGAAGAGTTGTGCAAGAGCTAGCGGAAGGAAAAGTCTGTGAAGTAGAGTGTACGTAGTACCCCCCTTCCCTCACAATAATATTTATCAACATATTATATGTAGGAAATATAAACCACTGCCAATGACCAATGTTGTACAAGGTGCTACACATAGTATTCCTTGCACTAACAGACGGGCTCTGGACCTCTCAGTGTTCTTCTCTACAGCATCTCTTGCATCATTACAAGAGCCTTTCTCCACACAGAAAGGCACCTCTGGATACAACCCTACATATCTCACACAATACACTTTTCTTCTTTTAATCTTCGTTTAGGTCACCATTTAATATCCCCTTGGCTGTTTCTTCTTTTCCATCCAATTCTGAATCCCTGACTTTTTTTTTACTGCTTCCTTCATTTCGATTCATTATAGTGCAAGACTTTAATGTCCACCTTGGTTCTGATGTTCAATCTTACACCCAACAGTTTCTATCTCTTTGTATCTCTTTTTGATTATTAGTTTCTTTTTCCTTCAAATTCCTCTTTTTCCTTCTATGCACATGTATCTACCAAAACTGGTTTCACTTATTTTTTAATGATCTTTTCTTGCCTAATACCCAGATTCATCATTTTATTCATCTTCTTTTGGATTTTTCATCAGCTTTTGATATTCTTATTTTTTCTTCTTCATGCTTTAGGCTTACACAATTTTTGTTCTAGCCTTGGTGTCATATTTTTAACCATTTTTTGTTGCTGCTATGGGTTCCTCCTTTCCTCTTTTATTTCTTTAGAAAGGGGGATTTGTTTTTGATTCTCTTTTGTTTTCTATATACAGTCGGACCTTGGTATCCACAGGGGATCCATTCTGGACCCCGGTGGATAGCGAAGATCCGCGTATACCGGGATCCGCCAGAAAAACCCTATTAAAAGGAAAAAAAGGCCTAAAATCGCCGTTTTACCTTTAAAAAACCAAACCATGGCATTTTCAAGGTTCCACGGAACTTCTGCAGCCTTAGCAACCTATGTCCGGGTCACACGAAGGTTCTTCCCCACACCCAGCCTTGTCCCAGGTGAAACAAGACTGTCCCAGGTGAGACAAGACTGTCCCAGGTGGGATAAGACTGGGAGGTGGGAAGAGTGTTCACATGACCCAGAAGTGGGTCACTAAGGCGGCAGAAGCTCCATGGAAGACTGAAAACGCTGCAGTTTGGCTTTTTAAAAGTAAAATGGCGATTCTGGGGCTCCCCCCCCCTTTCCCGCGCTGTAACAAATCCACGAGTCCCAAACACGCGAATAAAAAGGCTCTACCTGCACTCCTTTCTCAGGTCTCCCTTATTTATTTGTTCTTTCAATGTTAAATATTTATTATTTTCTGATAACTTTATTCTGATAACCCACAATGGAATCTTTTCATTCCTGACTTGTCTTTCCTCCGCTATAACCTCTGCCTGCTGTTTTACTGTTTCTTCATGGAAGTCCTTCTCATTTATTTAAACTGAATTTATTTAAACCTGAATTCTTTAGTTGACCTTCTACTTTCAATTCTGTTTCTTCATTGTTTCTTTTTCTTTGGGTTTGTACCCCTTTATACATCATAACTTTGTAATTCAGGGGTTACACACTCAGAGGCGTCGCTCCGGTAGGGGCGGGGCCGTAAGTTTCGCTCCGTCATAGACCCGTTTACCAAGCGAGCAGGAGGCGGCCCCGCCCCCTCACTGACCCTGCCTGCTGCTTTCTCCGCACGAGAATGGCTCCGACAGTGAGGGGGCGGGGCCACCTCCTGCTCGCTTGGTAAACGGGTCTAGGATGGAGCGAAACTTACGGCCCCGCCCCTACCGGAGCGACGCCTCTGTACACACTCTGGTTATACAAAGTGTCAGTGGCAAAAACCTCTGACATCTTAAGGCCCATATGCTCAATGAGGAGGAGTTATACCTTGAACCTCTCCTACAAGACCCAGCCTTTAGAGAAATCAAGTCAGTGAAATTTGTAATCAGGTAAAGCCTGACACTTCAGGCTCCACAATAAATAGATAAAAACAGTAACACTAATCATCATCAAGCGACGATGGACAGAGGGCCAAGAACAGATAACGTTGCGTTTCTCCCTAGCAGAAATGCGTATCTATGTAGCGACTGAATGTAGACAAAGGGCAAAATGGAATACACAAAAGTCACAGTACAGGTATTTTACCTATCAATGCTTCAAAACAGTTGGCCATTGCATGGCGCAGGTCAGATTCTCGGCAAAGATCAGGCCCATGAGCATAAAGCATGAATCGATCCAGCTCCAGCTTCTACAAAAACACCGGAAGAGGTAGTGTAAATGAAGGACGCAAAACCAAAAACCATCCACACTGTGCAGAAACAAAGGAACATTTGTTACTTGGGATATATTCAACAGGCCACTTGTTCCGCTCAGAAGGTTAAGTGGAAACTCATCAAGGGCTGGAGAGTCACACCTAATTGACCTATTTACTTGCATGTAATTATTGTAATTTGCCTGATGTTTTGATTACTGCAATAGATGATGAATTACAGTCCATGCACCTGTTGCATTTATCCCATAGTACTGTATGCATATTTTGAAAACGCAATCTGCAGAGATAAAAATTAGGTTCAATCCTTAAAGTATCTTTGGACAGAAATCATGAGCTAAACTACAATAGAGCATTTTCCTTAGTTCTGGTATTTTAATGTGAATATGGGTGTTCTATATAGGGGAATCGGGATCTCGCTGTCCCCACTCTTCTTAGAACACTTACCCTGTCCCCAGATTCTCCTGATGTCCATGCACTGAATATCACTTATGAATAGGGGTCTGTGTGTAGAGTCCAAACGATGTAGGTCTGAATCGCACAATTATTTGCACACACAGAGATTTGTTTAAACAAGGATTGCACAAACTGGGCCATCATACCTGTTCAATCATGATGTCCAATGTACAGATGTCAGACTGAACTGAACGTGAGCTGAACAAAATATTGCAACCAAGCTTTGTAGCGGATTTACAAACCACGGTTATGAGGGGAATCTGGTTTGTGATAACCATGTGCCGCATCAACACATATAACATGAAATTATGGTTAGTGTTGGAAAGAAAGTGAAGCAAAACACTTAGAAGAGAAGGAACACAGGTTCGCAGAAACTGGTCCCAGTTTGCAAATTATGGTTTTCAGGAGCTAGCATGACATCTACACCAGGCTCCAGATGTTTAGAGAAAAGGAGTAAACTGTTATTAAGAGAGAAGAGAGCATATTTAAAGAATGTCATCATATTATATGTTTTTGTTTTGTTTTGACCGAAAGTTTGTGCATTGAAATGGAAAACTAAAAAGACTAGGAAATAAGCAAAATCCACAGAACACCCTACTGCTTCCCTAAATAGCTCCTAATGATTTTCCTCTACACTAATGACACACAGCAAAATCAAGAACATGCTTCTCAGAAAGGCTAGTATGTTACTCCACAGCTCCACCTAGCTTTTTCTTTGTTTCCAGATGTAGGCTATACAGGTTGTTTGATAATCTCCTTCAATACTTAAATCAGAAGCAATACATACCTCAGGCTAATTTTGGGATGGAAATGCACTCCAAAATTATTAGACATCTCCTTTTATCATTCATCCTACCTGCCAGAAAGCCACTGAAGGCAAGAAGGTGAGGGAGGGAGATTTGGATATTTTGGAGTCACATTCTTTTGTGCACCAGAACAGTACCTTCTACACTTGCATAGGTTTCTTTGTACTGATCAATATATCATTTCTTTCCTCCTTCATTTCCCTAGAATAATTGTAAAAACCCCATAAAATATACTTAATGGGCATGAGTGGAGAGCTGAAACATATTCGAGATCTAGGTTCTTAAAAACCCATCATTTTTTTTAAAAAAAAAGAAAAACAGCACTGAATGGTTAACGAATGAGACATTGGTCTCATTTCAACATTGGTTGAAAACCTTTACACTGCACAGCATAAGGAAAATCACCTATTAAGCTCTACTGCAATTAAGGATGAAAGCAGCTAACCCCTGAGAATCAACTGTGTTTAGGATGATGTATGTTTCAGGTTGGACTTCAAAACGTATTTTGGCTTTAATGTCATATTAATCCTCCTCCCTTTTTTGTGTTGCTCAAGATGGCGTAATGTTTCTGGGGGGCAGGCTCTATGGTTTGACTCAAATCCACAAATGCCATAAATTATTTTTAGGGGGGGGAGGCAAGAGGTGTGGTCCGGAGGTTGAACTGTTACCCTACCCAAAGAAGCTAAGTGGGATCAGCTCGGTTTGTGTCTTTGGATGAGAGACCGGAAGCCGCTGACAAGCCGCTGTGAGAGAGTGGAGCTGCGGGGACTCGCTGATAAGCCGCCGAGAGAGAGCGGAGGAGTGTGGAGGTCAGCTGCCAAGAATGAATAACAGCTGGAGAACCTGCCTGGGCTTGATTTGTAGCTGCTCTAGCGGAAGCTCGGAAGGCATGAGAGCTATGCAGCAAAGAAAGATGACCACACCGTGAAGGGAAACAGCTAGAAATGAAGGGTTCGATGAGCTCCTCACAGAATACCGGTAATTGTAAAAAATCCATTTGTAAAAATGGGGTTTGGCCAGCCTGCTGACGTAAACCACCTTGAATCTACGGGAAAAGGTGCTATATAAATTCTGTAAATAAATAACATAAAATAAATTATAAATTGCCTATTTGTTTATAGGCCAGTTGGCAAAAAAGCACAGACTGATTTCTGTCTTTAAATGCAAAGAAAATTAACAGCCCAATCCTGTCTAGGGCCGCCTTAGCATGCAATAGCACGCTGAGCCAGATCCTAGGCAGGATCGGGCCAGTGCCAGTGCAGCTGGAGCACACCTCGGGAGAAAGGGACGTTCATCCCTTTCCCCCAGGGAGTGCCCCAGCGGCCCCTATGGGCCTCCTTGGATGTACTCCGGCAAAATGGCCAGCGCAAATCTGAGGAACTGGTATAAGGCCAGCCAGGCCCAGGATGGGAGATAGGATTCGGCAGAGAGTGCGGCATAGAGCGCCGCCGATGATCCGTCCCCTGTCCCTGGCCTGGCCGGCCAATCCCACCCCCTGGAATGCCCTGGTCCATCCTCCTCCCGCCCCTCTGCCAACTGGCAAGGATTTACCTGCTCAGTGAGGCGGACGGGCTGGATGTGGGGTGGGTAGGCCAGCACCAGCCTCGGCACTGGCAGGGCTTACTTACCGGGTGTTGAAAACATGCCATATGGCACGTTTACAACACCCAGCGCTGCCAGAGCCATCGCTCTGCCGGCGCATACTTAGACAGGATTGCGTCATAAATCTCAGTTTTTAAAATCAAAATCTGGACCAGTGAAGAGATATCAAAGGCTTGGATGGCACTAACCATGCAATCCTATGCAGGCCTACTCAGAAATAAGGCTAGAGAACAAGGCTGCAATCCGATCCGATATACTCGTACCTGGGAGTAAGTCTCATTGAACTCAATGGGACGTACTTCTGAACAGACATGAATAGGATTGTGCTATAAGAGCCAGTTCACAAATAAGGTTCTTAGGCTGCAATTCTATACATACCGGGGAATAAGTCATATTGAGCCAATGGGACGTACTGCTAAGAAGACGTGCACAGGATTGCTTTGTTAATGAAGAAACAGTGTGTGCATGTTTGTGTGCGTGTGTGCATGCACAGAGAACATTCCCCTTTCCGGTGGAGACCTTCACAGGAGTGAAGGGGCAGAGGGATGCCCCTGAGAATATACTTCACTCTCTTAACTTTTCCATGTCCATTTTTATGGCAGCAATTCTCCCTGATCCAAGCTCTTAGCAGTTTTTAGCTCTAGTCTGTTCCCAGTTTCTGTATGTAACTTGTTCAAGGGGCATCTGCTTTTCCCTGAGAGTTTTCAGGAACAATAAATGTAGACAAAGGGCAAAATGATTAAAAAGGATTAAAAATAAATACCAGTCAGACAGAAGAAAAGGGACTAGCGACTTTAGACAAAGGGCTACAATATCACACTGCATGCAGCTGCAGCAGCAGTGGGTTAATAAAGCACAGGCCTGGAATGAGCTGAACCGGAGGGGTAGGTTTCTTAGTTGAACCGGAGGGGTAGGGGAGATGCAAAGCCAGGCAATGAGAAAAAGCAAAAGCATGGTTGGCATGGGGAACACTGAACTGTGGACAATGAGTGTAGTGCAATAATGAGAATGGAGGGAGAGAGGGAATTTGAAGAACTCCAGAAATATACGGGTAAAATCAGTGAGCTTTGTATCTTTGAAAGTGTAAGTGGCACTGGTTAAAGGGAAGTAAATTGAAAGATCAATTGTAAGCCCTTTGGGCAATCACCAAGTCACTTTTGTGTTTTCTGTAGCATCTAGCCCATCAATAAATCTTTCCGTAGTTAAATACACGGCAGGCTTTGCTTTATGGCTGGACTTGAAGTAGTGCTGGTAAGGAGACATTTTTAAACATCCGAAACCAGGAGAGACAGACGGACGCTGGGCTCCAAAGTGCTATGTGACTATGCGAAGGCGTGGGTGGTGCCAAGGTTGTGGTGTGGAAAATGTGGGTTTTAAGAAGGGATTTGGAGGAAGTGAGTGAGGAAGCATCCTGCAAGTGGTGCAAGAGGCAGTTCTGAGCAGAAGGGCCAACAAAGAATAAAGGATGGAATTGTCGGAGGGAGTAAAAGACCTCCAGATGGCTGATGGTGCCACAGCAAAAGGAAGCTGTCAGGTTTGTTGAGTTTATGTTAGTTAACCAGCCCTGCTGCCTTTAGCAGCACCCTGATGTGCAGACATTTTTAGCAGGGAACATTTTCTGTAACATGAAAATAAAGTTATGGAAAAGTTTCTCCTGCTAATTCTCAGCAACTTCTCAGAATGGTACAGTATTAATATTATTAGATATTTTCGTAGGCTGTCGCGACGTGACCAGATAGTCGAATTAAAAATTCACATGTTTGCCAGGAAAACTCCGTCGTATCAGAAAACAATTTATTTCAATAAATATATCACAGATGTTAGAATTTTGACGTTTTGCACACGTACACTCATGGCATCTTCAGAAATCCCCCATTAAAAAATTATTATTTTTGAGGGCGGGGGGGAGAAATTGTGGTATCAAAGTACAATCAATATAAAATTAACATCTACACAATACAGACTGAAAACATTAGCTAAACTGTTATGTGCACCAAGTAAGCAAATGAACTCATTTGATGCACAAACCAGCCAAACTGTCAGCTTGTTACCAATACTTGGTAAAAGGAGCCTTTAAAAAAAAGGGGGGTGGGGATGGGAGAGTGGCCGTGTTTTTCCCCTTGGAGTTGCAAAGTCATTACAAAAGCTGGCCTTCAGTTTTAATCATTGAATAGTGAGCTTTCACATGCTTCCTCCGAAGCATGAAATATTAGTCATTGTCACTAGCAAGGCAGTGGCGTTATTGTTGAAACCCACAGCGATAGTTTTGACCTTCTCAATTTTCCCTACTGAAGAATAGGAATGCCTTGCATTCAAACATTTCACTGTGGCAATGTTTTACAAACGTCCTTAATAAAAACTACTCCCTTTTATTTCCCTGTGATAAAAGCCATTTGCAACCTTTTCAAAGCAGGAGCCCACCTTTAATCCCAATCTGCAATTCAAAACAAACAATATTTTCTACTGTACACGTTCATCTTTCTCCGACACGCTTTCTACTCTCCCTTTCTCTCTCCCCCCCATTCCATAACAGTCTCTTGACAAAAACAAAATGGTGGGGCTGCTGGTGTGACTCACATTAGGTAAGGATGAGACTGAGTTGTGGGTCCAATCCACCAGTTCAAGGCCAATGGGTAGAGGTGTTTGAAAATGGTGTTATTTAATTTACTCAGCCCATTGTGTTCAGTAAGAATTGAGCTGTAATCCTCTCATATTCAACAAAAACAAACACCTCTACCAATGGGTGACGTATTTTTCCCAGAACCCTTGTGATATTGCTCAGCTCCTTAGGGGTAAAATGTGGGCAAAGAGTTTTTCTGTTCCTCCATACCTTTCTGTTCCTGTACACTTCAGCCATAGACAACTATGGCAGTTATAAACACTCTGACAATAAGTGGGTGAAAAGAGGCATACGGAAAGCAAAAGATGGTGCTTAGTGTGTATTATGGAGCATCTCCAACTGAAGGGCGTCCATGATCCAGCTAAAACCCAAAGCATATACTGGTCACCATCCCTTTTGAGAGTCCCTTTCAAAACATGCAAGGACTTGAAACTATGAAGCAGAGTTTCTGCCTTTCCTTTCCAATCCCAACAGCCAGCAAGTCTTTCCACTAATTTGGAGGCTACTTCTCAAGTTGGGAAGGGGACCTTGTGAAGTGGTCTAGGAAGAGAAAAGTCAAGATGCTGTGCTGCATACGAGGTGCTTGCAACACCGCCATCACAAAGGTAAAGGGGTGAATTGTGCAGCATTATTGTCAAATCAAGTGGCCAGATGTTTTCAGATGTTCAACTTTGATATGAAAATAAAAAGCACATACCTTAGCCAGCATGGCCAGATGTTGGTTCTGAACGATGGCAGTGCGGTATGTTGCTAACCCTCCTTCCTCTAAGCTTGGAAAGAGGTAGTACAGGTGGACGCTGAAAAGAAAAGATACAGATCACATTCAATTCCAGATTATCTTCATTGCCAATACAGGTTAGAGGTGCTACCACCAACTACATGGTTCTGTGAAATGTGTTGATAAGCAGCGACTGAGCATCTGCTTTGCATGAAAAAGGTCCCAGGCTCAATCCCTGGTGTGTCCAAATAGGGCAAGGGAACCCTCTGTCATTGAGCTAGGGCGAACCAATGGTCTATTCCAGGGGTTATCAACCCCTTCCTGGCGAAGTACAACCTCCGGCGCCACTCTCCTGCTGCATACCACCAGAAGTGACTGGCGATGACATCATCACCAGATACTTCCAGGTTTTCAGAGGCCAGAAAACAGTTAGGGAGCTCTGGGCGGATGAGAAGGCCCTTCTCAATGTTCCTAAGAGGCTCGGCCAAAGGCAGGAGCCTCTTGGGAGCAAAAATGCACCACCGAAAGCACCGCATCAGAGTGGGTTCCAGTGGTCCGAGTACCACCAGTAGTTGTACCACTAGTGGTACCAGTACCACTGGTTGAGAACCTCTGGTCTATTCAGTATAAATCAGCCTCACATGCTGACAGGTTTGCATAGGATAGCAGCCTTAGGGCCTAAACCTATCCAACTTTCCAGCACCAATGCAGCTGTGCCAACAGGGCATGTATTGCATCCTGCAGTTGGGGGGAGGCAGTCACAGGAGGCCTCCGCAAGGTAAGGGAACATTTGTTCCCATACCTTGGGGCTGCATTGCAGTTGCATCAGCGCTGGACAGTTGGATAGGATTGGTCCCTTAGTGAAGCTTCGGAGTAAACTCACACAGGATCGAGCTGTTTGCTTGTCAGCACCGACACTGCAAAGGTTCAGCTCAATTTACAAAAATTACACCGCAAATGTTATACATTCATGGTGCCAATTTTCAAGCCGCCCGAGATTGCACGGAAAAATGGACTGTGGAAGTTTACTCTAAATATAAATACCAAAAGAGCCGATTTTGGAGCATTAAATAAATCTGCTGTCCTTCAGTACCTGCCATTTCAGGGGAGAAAAAGACCACATATATTTTACTACAAGCAAAACAAAGCAAGAAGCCACTCAGACAAAGTACTCATGGGAAAGCACTCGTGCTATTTTTCTTTCTTTTATCTGTAACATCTCAACACTTTTAGAGCCTCTCTTTAAATAAACCAACTACTTTTCCTATTACAAGTGGACACACCTGAGATCTGGAAATGGGTTTCAAATCCGCCAGCCTGGATATTTTGATATTGCCTTGTGTCACAAATGACACTTATCAAGCAAATGGCTGCTGTTTGCACGAGGCTATACAAAGTCAATTTTGCGTTATTTTTGTAGTTTTTCAATGCTTCCGGATGGGTCTGTAGAGGAAAAATTGGAGCAATCTTCCATTAACTGGGAATATTTTTGTGATTTATTTTTTCAATTGCAAATCCAGGAGCGTGGCTCCACGCTACGAAAAGAAAGGCAAGACGCCAAGTGTGCCTTTATGAAGTTAGGTTTAGTGAATAATAACCCTGCACTTGGAGAGAAGAAGAAAAAAATAATAATAATCAAGTTTACTTGTAAACACTCTTCTCACTTGAGATTATAGGCGGAAAGATCAAGGAGATCCATGACAAGAAGATGACACGTTCTAAAATGATGTATTCTTTTTATTTGCTGGATATAAACTTTGAAGCATTTGGCCCTAGACTAGCCATTCTCCACGGCAGTTATGAGCAACTTTAAATTACATCTGACGGGACACAGACATCGGCTTTTCATCTTGCAATATTACACTTCAGGGCCTTGGCATGGTAGGAAACTTCAAAAGTAAGACACGAGCAGGAAGGCAGGATTGCAATCAAAGACTATCGATGTCAATGCTCCCTCTTTTAAATGCCCAATAAAGCACTACACAAAAGAAACTGATTAAATGGAGCAATTGACCAGTTCATGGTTTTCAAACACAGATTGCGAACATGGTTCCCGCTAAGCTGGGTGACTGCGCAGCTTGAAGCAGAGCTCTTCGTAGCTCGGAGCTCAGCTGAACCAGAAGCCAGCAATGATGTATGGCGTCGTTGCCAAACGCTGGAAGATGCCCTACTCCACAGCACAGCAAGCTAAGGGGTCCGCGCAGCGCCCATATTACAAGGAATATTACGAGGATTGCGAGTCTGGATGAATCACAGCTGAAACAGAGGCCAGAACTAGATGTTATGGCTGCATCTGAAACAAGCAGACCCATGTCTCCTCGTCCTCCTCCTCTCTTCCCCAGCAATGTTTACTATTAGAGAAAACATGGCATTGACTCTACCAACATCACTCATCCTAAGCCTTAGGAGGAAAGAATGGAGAAAGGGGGGAAGAGAAGGATCCACAAACTCAAGGGAAGCTTCACAACCACTTGCCCCAGAGAGTCTTGATGGAAACAGCAGCTTTATCGGAGAACTTCCCTCTTGTACCCTCTGCACCTCACCAAGTAACCCCCCCCCCCCACACACACAAAATTGATCCACTGCCAGCCTCTACTCTCCAGCTGCAAGCAATGCTTCGGAGACAAGGTAGAGTGAAAGAGAGAGAGAGGAGATGCAGAAACAGAGGAGGGCAAGATGGAAGAGGGAAGCTGAAGCTACAACCCATCTCTGCTTCCTCAGCAGCGAGGAAGAAGGTAGCAATCCCCAAAAGCAAGGTAATAGAGGAAATCTGCAGCAAAAATCCTAGCAAACCAAGACTGGTATAACTGATAGAGGGCTCTCACAAGCTACTAGGGACACAACTGCCAAGAAATGTATCCCAAGTGAGGACAACCATCAAACCTCAAAGTCTGTCCAGTTGGCACAACCTGGATAAAGTTTGCGTATGCAAAAAGCAAATCTAGCTACCATTTGGGCGTTCAAGCACATCGACCATACACAGGCGCAGTAGCGGAGTTACGATCCCCCCGCACCGGATGTGACGTCACCGCCGCCACTGTTTTTCCCTACAGCAGAGGCGCAGAGTGGGCAGGAAGGCCGAACCCCTCCGCCTGCTCGTGCCGCTGAAACGGCCCAATTCGTGCCGCCGGCAGCCACTTTGACACACACACACACCTCTGCCCACCAGGCAGGGTGCCCCCGCTTACAACGCTACTGCATAGGCGGAATTGCTATAAGCTTATACCCTTTCTCCCTCTGTGACTGCTGGCAAATTCCCAATTCCACAGGGATGCTGTTGCAACATACAAAACATACGTAAAGTCCTGCATAAATGACAATCATAAATCCTTGGCATGCTGTTTGTGGCATACACCACAAAGTTTCCTTTTGGGCCTGCTTGGATGATACTGACCCCTCCCACAAGCTCTACTTGCAGCAAGATCCGGAGTGGAGCAGGGGTAGCCTTGGGTCTGTGCATCCTTGACTATAGAGCAACTTCTGTGTGCATTTGAAGCTAGGATTAACCACTGATCCGTAGATATAAAATCCACTTTCTAACACAGTCCTAAGGGAGTTCAACCCGCAGCACTCCCAGCAGTAAAGATGCAGGACACTTCCTGAATAATGAAATTTCTGATTCAGGGTTTTCTGAACTGGGCTGGCAAAGTTACAACACTTGGCAGGTATAAGAAAGAATGCTAAAGAATTGGATCTTGGTTCCGTTCTGAGCTCAACCCTGAACTCTAAGCTGCCACCTCCATCAATCCATGAGTTAAGAAAAAAAGCAGACAAGTCATCCTCTAAGGGTCTCCATTCCCCACGTGCGAAGCAGGCATGCACTGGCAGTGACCTCACAAGGGTATTAGGGGAATGAAAGAGACGGAGATGTCAACCTGCTTGGCACATTAGAAGCCCTGCTCAAGTGTCTGCTTTGTGAAATGGAATTAGATCTTCTGTGTTTCCTTTCTGAACAAGTCGCCCGAGAGTTAATTAGCAAAATGTTTCTTCAACCTTGTGAAAGCCCTAAATGAACGTAACAACAGCAGCAACAACAAACGGACCAAGTATCATTTCGAGCAGACTGTGTGTTGGCCATGATCTTAACACTCACCTTGTTAAAAATTCAACCACAGCGTCTCCCAAAAACTCCAAACGTTCATTATGGTTAATCCTGCAAACAAAAGTGGAGATGGTTACAAGTGACCCCCTGTGCGCATTGCTCACAGCAGAAGGGGAAAAAACAAACAAACAGGATCCAGTCAATTCCTCGGGCAATAAGCAGAAAGAGTTAAGCCCCCTGCTGCTCTCGCTCTTTAATGCTGCAGTCTCTGATACACAACAGTGAATTTGGGGGGTTTCTGAGGCCACTGCACCTAAACTGCAGCAGGCAGCGTGGAAGGTAATCAGACTGATCATAATTTCTTGTCAGCTTATTAACAAAAGGAAAAGATAACGACGTGCGACGGCACGCTGAGACTGACTTTTCCACGCGCTGCCATCACCGCAAAAGATTTAAAAGAAAGACCCCCTCCTAAGCAATCTAGACTTTTGGCACCGTGCCTACAAGATGAAAAGAAAGCATCTTGCAGGGGGAGACTCTATCCTCGGTTTCAGACAGCAGCTTTGATAGCAGGCCCCACCTGTCGTTTTCGGCACGCTTCTTCTGCATGTGCCTGAAAGGCAAACGCTAAGCCCTACGCAGACACGCTTCATGTTGGGGCAAGGATGTGGTGGGGGGAGAGGACCAACAGAGGCAAGCTGGCAAGCCCCACTCCCACCAGGGCCGTGCGGTGTGGGGCAGTGAGGCAGAACCGCCCTGTCATTGTCCATGGAAAAGCACCGCACTGCTCACAGCCGAGGAGGAGGCTCTCCTTACAGCTGAGAAAGCTCTCCATACACCCACTTTCTCGACTGCAGAAAGCAAGGAGAGCTTTCTCGGGTGTAAGCAGTTCAGTGCTTTTCCATGGACAACGACATGGCGGTTCTGCCTCAACTGCCGCCCCCCACACCGCACGTCCCACCTCCACCATCACAAGTAAAGCATTTGTGTACCGTGACAAATGCTACTCTCAGGGAGAGATGCTTCCTGTGATGAGGGAGGTTGGGCACCCAGCATTCCTTAACAAATAAAAGGGGACTTTGTGTACACTAATTGGCAGAAAGTGTCCAGGGCTTCAGGCAAGAGATTTCCTGTCCAACGCACAGTTGCCAGGGATTGTGCCGAAGTCCTCAGGCACTCTACCACTGACAGACTGCCTGGGAAGGGAACCCTGTGTAAGCTGCCTTGCGTTCCATCATGGAAGAAAGGTGGGAAGTAAATGTAATAAAATGCACGGCCCTGTTAACAGTTTACCACAGCAGTCAGAACCAGAGAGCCGGCGGCCAGAGATATTGCTGCCCCAGGACCTCTGGAAGCCCTACTTAAAGGCACCCTGAAGAGCCACACAAGTTCAAAGATGCACACAAAACTTTGGGAAAGGCCTAACTATTGGTTCAGGATACTTTTCGTTCCAGATCTGCTTCATTTAACGCAGGTTTTTGCGCCCTCCCCTCTCTTGAACATCTCCTCCTTCACATAATTAATGAATCCATCCCCTCACAAAGGAGAGAGAGAGAGAGAGAGAGAGAGAGAGAGAGAGAGAGAGAGAGAGGAAGGATGTGCTGTCCCTAACCAGATGGCCTCCATCATATAAGTGCAGTCTCTCTTTGTAGAAGCACAGAAACGGGATGGCAAACAGAAACCTCAGAAGCTTTGTTTTTGCAGTCAAATTAATTAAGAGTGTGGGGGACGGACGGAATGAATTGTTGATTAGAATGCATTGTTTTCTTCTGCTCAGAAGAGGATTTCAGCTTTTCCCCCCATAGCCTTATGTAAACACAACAATAGCCAAAACCGAGCTGAATTGTAATGTGTATTACATTGCTCTGATTACATGATGTCTCAAGATAAACCCCAAGATCAGTCCTGAACCTCTAAGGTTCAGACCTCGACGTGAGGGAAGCACAAAGAGATTTCGTGAAGAGTCAACATCTGTCCACTGATCCCTACACGCTCCAGAAGTAATTCAGCGCACAGCCCTTGCTGGACTGCAGCACTCTCCCCAAACATGTCGTCAATCTTTGCTCAGAACCATAGCTCATTGCTTGAGCACATGCTCTGCATGCAGAAGGCCCCCGTTTCAATCCCTGGCATCTTCAGTTAAAAAGGAGATCAGAGCACAGGATTGGGAAAGCTCTGTTTCAGTGGCACTGGAATAGCCCTGGTACAGTACCAACTGCCTGTTTTAGATGTCCTCTCCACAGCAAGACTAACAGCACAATCCTGTGTAACTTTGCACCGGTGTAACAGCAGATGCACCGGGGTAAGTGCACTTACACTGGTGCATCTACTGTTACACCGGTGCAAAGTTACACAGGACTGCGCTGTAAGCATATGGGCGGGGTAGTTGCGTAGCTAGCCTGGCCCGATGGGGGGCAATGACATGTTTTGCATCATCGCCCCGCTCCCTGCACTCCTGGAAGGCTTCTTCTCAAGCCTTCCAGGACTCAGGGCGGGAGGAAGGGCCCCCCAAACGCGCCTTTTCAGTGCGTTTATGCTCCATGGCTGCAAAAAAGCAGCCGCGGAGCACGAAAATCCCACCGTAGCTCCTCCTCGCGAGAAGACTGTGGTTGACACTGGCATTCCCCTTGCCCTCCCTTAGCGACGCCACTGCGGGGGGGGGGGTAATTGAACTAGGTACCATACCTGGAGCTGCATCCTTTGGGAAGCTTGCATAGGCAAAATTCCTTGCATAAGCAAAAGCTTGCATAGGCAAAATTCCAACTCTTATCAGACTTCTGCCCCCTTAATGTAAAAAACGGGAGCAAACCTTACACACCCTACACAATACACACCCAAAAAGAACAGATGACACAGATGCCCGCCATGCAGATGTTCAGACACAGAAGGGCTCAACTGGCACAAATGAATGAACCTGAATGCCACTTCTGATGAAACATTATCCACTGGAACTTATCAGTCTCTCTCACGCAAGATCCACAGGAATGAATGCACACTGAAAACTTGTCCAGGGTGCAATACACACACCCACTGTACCCACCCCAGAGGCTAAACATTTTTCATACCCTATACTAGCTTTATGATCGCCACATGAACAAGATTTTATCTTCTGCCATCGGTGGTGGTGGAAGAACTCAGTTGATGAAGAAGACCCAGATGACTTTTTAAAAGTCATTCCATGTCAAATCAACCAATGAAAAATCCATTTTTGAACTTGATGTCATGGATTTTGATCATTTTTGGTACATTTGTACCTTACCATGAGATGTTTAAAAATTATTCTTTTCAGATTTTTTTGTCCACCCGTTTTTGAGATATTGAATTTTCAAAATCGCCTAAAAATGCCAAATTTCACTTGCCACCATACCTTCAAATGCCATGGGACAGACATGGGACAGGTGTCATTTTAAAGCTAATTTTAAAGGGCTTTCATTTGATATACAACATGACACAATTGTAAATTTTCAAGAAATTCAAAAATATTCAAATAATATTTATTTTGAATTTTGGGAAAAATTGATTTTTTTAAATTTTTCAAAAAAAATCACACTTAAAGGTATATATGTCTTGTAGCCACTCAGTCATAATTTCAAGGTGGTATGGTGGTATCTCAAAAATTAAATTTTCTTGTTGGCAGTGACAAGGAATTAAACCCCTCAAGTCCATTTTTCTACAATTTACATTGATAAAATTATCAATTCATTAGCTTTAAAATGACACCTTTCCCATGTCTGTAGCTTTCATAGTTTTCTTGTAAATGGCATTTGAAGGTATGGTGGCAAGTGAATTTTGACATTTTTAGGCAATTTTGAAAATTCAATATCTCAAAAAAAATCTGAAAAAATCATTTTTAAACATCTCATGGTAAGGTACAAATGTACCAAAAATGAACCAAATCCATGACATTAAGGTTTCATGCTTTGGTTGATTTCACATGAATGACCCAGTACCATCTCGGCCGCAGGGGGAAGCTCCCTGAAAACTACGGTTTGCAAATCAGGAGCCAGCCTGAGGAATCCACATTCTTCCCCCCACCTCTCCTGGTGTGAATTTCTCTCTCCTTTCCTTGTCAGCTTCAGCCATGGTGTAATGTTGCATCTGCACTGATGCTAACTGGGCTTCCTCTTATCCAGGATCAGCAACCCTACTTCAAATCCTGGTTTCAAACACTGATAAAGATTAGGCACTTTACAGCGCAATCCGACTTAACTTTTATGCCGGTTTAACCAGCGGCGCAGCGAGGAGACCCCAGAACGGAAAAGGGATTCAAATCCCCTTTGAATTCCTCTTTTGGAGGGGATTTGAATCCCTTTTCCGTTCTGGAACCTCCCGTTCTCGCTGCGCAACTGGTTAAACCGGCACAAAAGTTAAGTCGGATTAAAATTGTGATAGCAAACCCATCCCCATCTGTCAAACTACAGATGGCACCAATGTTCTACTAAACCACACTTAAGGCCAACAGGGAAAGGAAAAGGAAATAAGGAAAGTTTGTGGCTCAGTGGCACAGCACATGCTTTGTTCAATCCCTGGAAAAGATCCCTGCCTGAAACCGTGAAACTCTGCTGCCAGCCACTGGCGTCACTGGAGCGTGGCGGGGGGGGGCGGGCCGCCAGGGGGTGACGCGCGCACCCCCTCGCGCGTCACCTCCGTGACGCGCGTCGCCCTCCGGACGCTCCGAGGCCGGCCCGGGAGCCGGCCTCGGAGCGTCCGACCCCGTCGACGCTCCAGGGCCTTCTGAAGGCCCAGGCAGCGCGTCAATCTGGGTATTTCCCGGATTTTCGCGCATGCCCAGACCCGTTTTGAGGGCAAAAAGCCCTCAAAACGGGTCTGCGCATGCGCAAAAATCCGGGAAATACCCGGAATGACGCGCTGCCTGGGCCTTCTTTCAGAAGGCCCTGGAGCGCCGACGGGTTCGGACGCTCTGAGGCCGGCTCCCGGGCCGGCCTCAGAGCGTCCGGAGGGGGCGACGCGATGCGGGGGGGGGGGAGCCGGGTGGCCCCCTCCCCCCGCACCTATAACGTCGCGCCCCTAGGGGGGGTGACGCGCGTCCCCGCACTAGGGTGACGCGCGTCTAGTGACGCCCCTGCTGCCAGCCAGTGCAGATGGTATCAACCGAGGTGAACCAACAGTGGTTCCTGGTGGTTTTCAAGGAGCCAGCTTCAGTGGAGTCGCTAGGGGCTGCGGCTGTTGTGGGCCACACTGGGTGACACCAATTTGGGGGGTGACACCACGGCCGCAGCCCACACCGCACCACCAACCAGGCTCAGCGGCTTTCTTTGGCTGCTCCGAGTCACTTCTTCGTGTTCTCATGAGATCATGAAGGAGCGACTTGGAACAGCCAAGAACGGCTGAGCAAGGCTGTCACACCCCTCCCTGCAGTCTGCAGGGAGGGGTGACACCCCCTTGGCTTGCCCCCCTTGGTGCTCTGCCTCTGAGTAGAAGTTGAGTTGCGTCTTTGTGAAGATACAACTCGGCTTTAGCTCAGAGGTGGAGCCACCGAGGACAGCCGCTCCGAGTCGACTCGCTCGGAGCGGCAATTACTTCCGAGCCAAGCATAGCTTGGCAAGCCGGAAGTAATTGGTGGCAACGTGATGATGTCATCACATCACTGCACATTACTTCCGGCTCTGTGGCATGCCTTCCCGTACCAGGTGACACCCAGGTAAGTGGCGCCACTGGCCAGCTTTACTTCTTCACCTGGGCAATCACATTTTCCCAATGCTCCAACTGCTCAAAAAGCAATCACTGTCCCTACCGCTCAGGTCTGCACTGCAATCCTGAGTGCTGCGTGGACCAAAGAGCCTATGCAGGCATAATATGATTGAAACACCATCACTATCTCGAAATACCACCCAGTCCTGCAAAAAATAGAAAGTCACAATTAAGCTGTTTGCATACCTGGAAGGAGCTGGATCATCTTGTCCAAGACGTGACATAATATTGATCAAGGTGTTTATTCCTGCGGAATACAAACAATATTTTAAAAAGAAACCTCATACGCATTGGTGTGCGCAAGGGACTTCCATTCAG
Source organism: Plestiodon gilberti rubricaudatus (assembly GCA_026170595.1). Taxonomy (NCBI): domain Eukaryota; kingdom Metazoa; phylum Chordata; class Lepidosauria; order Squamata; family Scincidae; genus Plestiodon; species Plestiodon gilberti. The sequence continues at coordinate 81,003,062 of JANXHW010000004.1, read as the reverse complement.
TCTCTGCCTTGTCTGACCAGTAGTTGAGCAGGTTGATTTTGACCTGGGTTGGCACTATCGAATGCTCATTAACCCCTTTGCTTTCAGTCATGTCTTTGGAGGTGTGCAAACACTAGTCATCTGCAATTCCCCTCACCGGTACATCTGCCATTCTTCAGCCATTTCCCACCCATTCCAGTTTTCCACATACCTGCCCTGCCTCCCAGTTATTCTGCCAACTCACTTTATTACCTCATTACAGAATGGCTCTAATACCCAAAAGGAAACAGCCTTCAATTACTTATGAAAAAGGTGACAAGAAGAATAGTCAAAAGTAGCACATACCTTTTTTCCGCATATGCATATGATGGACTTTTCTGTCTCCATATTTGGGTTGCCGTATCCCGCAATTTGATAAGGAATTTCTTGCATGGTCCGGATTCATCCCAAAGTTTAAGTGATGGCTTGGATGAGTCATGGCAAGCTAAAAGGCAGAATCCAAAAGCAAAATAAACAAAACCGCCATTTAATGCTCAGTGAAACACTGCAAAGCTGTTCACAATGAAGTTGTGAAAGTGGCCGTGATGTTTCACCAGGCAAGCAAGACACCGAAACGGGTTGCTGCAAACGATTCAGTGTGTTTGGAATTTTCTGGACAGTTTTACAAGAGCTTTGCTAACAGCAGCTACATTTCAGTGCTTGTAAATCAGCTTTGCACTAGTAGTCCACAAAAATGTCTACTAATCTGCCTGCCCACACGTGTCTATGTTAGTCACTTTGGCTAGATGGAAGAGCAGGTTTCACCGTTAGGTCTCTGGGCAATTTACAATAGGTCAGAAGGGTTTTTGACTCCCAATGACTTAAACCAGCAGTTCTCAATCTTTTAACCTCTGCAACCCACTTCGTCAGCCGCAGTACCCGTGCTGTGCCCCAGAATACCTTGCGGCTTCCAGGTAGCACCCCAGAATGCCTTGTGGAGTCACAGCCGGCGCCAGCCCGCAACCCACCAAAAATCAGTTTGCGACCCACAGTTTGAGAACTGCTAGCTTAAACAACAGGCAATAAAATTACCACTGCTGACTAGGCAAGAGGCACTTATATTTAGCAAGGAAGAGTAACTGCCCCTATTATAACCAGCGTAGCATTCTGCCCAGCAGCTGTGTTGCTAAGGTCTTCCATTTGTTTCTTTTTAGACTTTAATCCCTCTAGGGATAGGAAATCATCTTCCCTTTGCTAAGAAAACCTCTTTAAGACCTGCTTTTGTTGAAAAGCAGGATATGAATATTCTATATAATAACAGGAAAAACAATTGTAACTACCGTATTGTCCCGAGTATAAGACACACCTGATTATAAGACGCACCCTTAAAGTTTGGTGCTATTAAAAAAAATTAATTAAATCACTGGCATTAAATTGCAACAGCCTGATTATAAGATGCACCCCTAGTTTAAAAACTTAAATTAGGAGAAAAAAGTGAGTCTTATACTCAGACCAATACGGTATATACCTACAATTATTGAGTCCTTAGAACTAGGTGGTGGAAACGTTATTAGAGAGCCCAGCCACTTACAAGGTGGTCAATTTTGTGCAGCAAAAGGAAAATTTACATTTCTGCAAGAAGAATACTATGACTAGTTGCCAGCTTAGATTAAGGCACAAAATAGTCAAATCCTTCTGCTTAGTAGGAGCCAGGGCAATGCAAATATATCAATATGTCTATCTCGTTGGTTTCTCATTCCGCAATCGTACAACTGAAGATCTTAAAAAGGACACTGACCAAATTAAAAGCGACAGCAATACCTTGACTTCCATCGCTTTGCTCTTTTATGCCTTTTTCAATTATAATCACATTTCAAATTTCGTCCACGTGCTTTCCCCTTTCGTCCGATTTCACCCAACCTTCCACGACGTCCATATGTTTGTTTCTTTTGTTTCTTATCATTTAGGTTCCGCACGCATTTGCATGTGTTATATAGTTAGCTATTTATGTTTTTCGCCGGCCAAAATAAACTTGCAAGCTAAATAGGACTATGCTATGACTTTCATCCATACTCTGGTCCCTAACCAGACGAAGGTACAAGGCGTTGCTGTATATGGACTTTTAGCATTTGCTTACCTGCAATAAACATCGGTCGGTAAAAGTGTAGCCTATCAGCTTGTCCAAATGCATCAGGCATTGATGGTAGCGAATGTGGTGTGTGAGGACAGGAAGCATCATGGCATGCTAGGGAAAGAATCAATACATTAATTTACTTAGAGCTTTCGGCATGCAAAGAACAACAACACTTAGCACCTTTATAGCACATGTCAAGTATTCCAAGTGTTTCACATGCATCACCTCCGTAATCTTTACAAAGGCCCTGTAATGTAGGCCAGTACTAGCGGGTTTGTGGGGGAGCACATGACTACGGCCCTGAAGTGAGTCTGTGGCTTAGGAACATCGGAAGCTGCCTCACACTGAGTCAGACCATTGGACAATCTAGCTCAGTACTCTTGACACTGAACGGCAGCAGTTCGCCAGGGCTTTTGGCAGGAATCTTTCTCTGCTCTGCCTTGAAGATGCTTGGGATTGACCCTGCAGCCTTCAGCCTGTTCAGCAAGTGCTCTACCACCGAGCTACAGTCCCTCCCTGACTTTGGATTTTAGCACAGATCTCCCTAGTTTAGCTTCTGTCTTCCCATACTTGAAATATACTGGTTCAGATGACTAAAAGCATTCAGGCAGGCTGCAGTCCTATGCACAGTTTCCTGGAAGTAAGCCCCATTGGACACAATGGAACTTATTTTTGAGTAAGGATTGTGCATAGGATGCATAGGATTGTGCTCTCAGTCATAGATCATGAGTAAAGATTATTTACTTATAAACCCCGCTCATTTCTCACTATTTTGCTTTGTTGCTACTGTATGAAAAATTCAGCCAGAAAAAAAAAATGCAACCCCGTGGTCTGCTTAGATTCAAGAAGACTCAAGTCAGAGGACGCAGCTTCAAGAATTCTCCTCATCAGACGCAGTGGCATCGTCAGCAGTGTGGGCCTTGGGACGGTGGGCCCCGGGCGGCAGGTGGAGGGGTGTAACGTCGGACTGGCGGCGGGGCGGATTATGCCGATCGCCGGGGCAAGCGAGGAGCGCCGTCGGCGTGTTCGGCCCTCCCTCCCTCCCTCCGCTTCTGTGTGCTGAATAATGGCTGCGGCTGTTACGTCATTTCCGGAGCGGGGTGGGTGGGTGCGTGGCCATAGAAACGCCACTGATCAGACACCAGCCAAAGTGCCAACCCCGGCAAGGAGCCCTCCATCTAGCAGAGCCCCCTGAAAGAGCTCCCGGATGACAGTAGCTACATCTCCTCTTTCTGGAACTGGCCACCACAGTCACTGCCAGCTCCTTTCCCCACCCTCTCCCTGAAGAGTTTCTTGCTTTCTTCCCTTTTTTCCCCAGCAATCTGAGCTGCAGAAAGGAAGAAGGGATCTCATTTGGCTAACACGTCGCTCGCTCGTTACGTTCAAGAGCGGTGGGGAGCGAACACCTGCACATCTACCTTCCTCCCTGCACATCCTATCTTCTGCTTACTTCCAAACAGAACAGAAATGCTACCGGGGGGGGGGGTAAGGAATACCCTAGATTCCCAGCAGACGTTCTGTGTGTCTGTGTGTGTGTGTCTGTCTGTCTCCTGAATGTGGAAGAATCAGATGCACAACAAATCAGATGGGCTTTCTTCACTCACTAGGAACAGAGAAGGATATCTAATTACCTGACAGACATCAGAGCGAATGCCAGTTTTCCAGAATCCTTGGCTGCTCAGTTCAACAGTCACTTCACGTCGCATGGTGTTTTTCTGCCTGATCTTCTGCAGGGCTTCCTTTACAAATACAACAAAATAAATGTTAGTTTTGCTGAGTAATCTAAATCCCCTTTACATGTACTGAGAAGACGTCATAAAGAAGTCCTAGGACACAACGGGGGAGGGGGGGACATGCTCCTTCCTTGATGTTTGGCACTGCAGAAATGGTCACACCTCCCCAAGAACGGAGGGCAGTGCAGCTTGCAATAATCCCATAGTGACAATATGGGGTGGATGGCCCACACAGCATTAACTTCACTGCCATCTCAACTTGCCGCACTAACAGCCCAATCCTGTGTAAGGATACTCAGCCGCCCTAAGTAAGTTGGTGGAGTAAGGCTAAGTAAGGTGGAGAGGTGGTGGAGTAGGCTAAGTAAGGTGGCGAAGTGGTGGAGTAAGGCCGAACTGGGCTGGGAACGGGCAGAGGATATCGGAGGAGTGCACCGCTGATAGCCCCGCCCTCTCCCAGTCCATGCCGGCCAATGGCCACCCCCCTGGCTGCCCCTGCCCACCCTCCCCCCGCCCCTGCAACGACCGGTGCAGGACTTACCTCCACCAGCGGCCGCGACGTCTGGAGGGCGGCAGAGTGAGGACTGACAGCCTCTGCACCAGTGGTCCTTACTCACAAGTTGCCGCAAACATGCTTTACGGCACATTTACGACGGTTTAGAGAGGTGGAGTGTGTGCTCCACTGCTCTAAACCTACACAGGATTGCACTGAAAATCGTGGGGACCAGAGTATGCGGTAAACCCCTGGGCATGGGGACTGGATTCACATCACATCATTCCAGCAGAAAAGAGGCAAGCTGCAGTCACCACATTCTGCAAGCAAGCCGAAACTAGAGTGCTCAGGGTTTTTTTTTTCCCCTCCTTTCCACAGGAGGCTGTTGCTTGGAGGATCAGTAGGGGAGCAGTCAGGCAAGCCCTTTATAGACATTCTATAAGGCACAGACTGAGGGTGGAGAAGGCTCCAGTCCCTGTTGTATATGCAATTCTACTGCACATCAGCAACGGGCCTGGGGACACAGGCATCTCTCCCTACAAAGGCAAGCTTCCCAGCTGCCAGTAGTGGTGCCCAAGCACATATGCTTATGCACATGCAGGCATGTTACGGACTGGATGCGTATAGGATGAATGTGCTGCTACTGCCTACCCTATACATCTTCACTGGACACGTGAAGAGGGTTGTCGCCCTTGTAAAGATAACGAGTAGCTGCTACAGGATTCCTCTTTGGGTGTGCCTGCTCAGAAAGTACTGATGTGAATGGAAACATGCTTGGAAGTTGTTGAGCTGGTGAGCCGGTCTCAACCCAGGACACCCAGCCCCTCAACACCTGCCTCGCCAAGGTCACACGGTTGTCACAAGTCTTGAAAACTGAGATATGTTCCTGAAGGGCCACAGTATAAGCCCCATCCCTTGATTTAGGCCCCAGCCAACTGAGTTAATCTGACTTCAGCTTCAAAGTCTGACCTTCACCTGAGAAACTCAGGAGAGTTCTCTTACTAGAAAGAACTCTCTGTGGTCAAGTTTGTGGCTCCTTCCCTCCCCACAGTGTGGAACTTGACCTCCTGCCAGCCTTGGTCCATGTTACCCCTTTCTAGACCTCCTAGTCTTTTGATTGTCTGCTTTTTTTGCCTCTGGCCCCACTGAACTGACATGCAAACCAGCAACCTAACCTCTTAGGGCCTGATCTTCAATGGACTGTGACAATATATGACAAGTTACAAGATATGTAACTATAACTAAGCTTAAATACATATGATTGAAATAATCGCATATTCTTCCTCCGCTTCCTTTCTCTCCTGACTCCCGTGTATCAAATTCTAGACTGTAAGACTCTTGGGGCAGGGACCTGTTCTCTCATACTTATCAGGAACCACTTCCACTACTTCTTTCACAAGAGACATCAAATATTACTAAAGTTTAGCAAGTATATAGCTCCATGGTCATTTTCCTATTGTAATCCTTACAACAACCCTTTAGGTAGGTCAGTAATATCCTCACGTTGCAGATGGGAGGCTGTGAGACAGAGTGCCTTGCCTGAGGACACCTACTAAGTATCATGACAAAGGAAAGATCTGAACTGGAAACAATTACAACAGAAAGCCAATCTGCCCAAGGAATACAATCTGGAAACGTAGGTCTTTAGTATAGTAAAGTGAGTGATAAATGTCAAAGCACCAGTTACAAAACGTAATCACCCAAAAAGCCCTATCTGCTATAATTTTAACAATAACTCACCCATCGTCCCCTAGAGATAAATTTTCTTTTCTTTTTTTTAATAAAAAGTTCTTGCCTTTCATTTATCTTCCACTGCAGCAATGAAAGGTTTCAGTAAAGCTGAATGATATGTTGCTGGGGTGCTGAACAAAAAGCACCCCTCTCCAAATTTATGACGAGACTTTAGTACTACAAGGCCCCACCCATTTCCAGACAAAGAGAAGCCCAGGGCTGATTTAGATGCTATGAGAAATAAAATTATGAACGAAGCGCCTTGATTCAGGGGTGGCCGCCGGGGGGTGTCGCGCGCACAAGGGTGATGTGCGACCCCCCCGCACTTACAGTTCGTCGCTGGAGCTGGGCCCGCCCATCCTCGCGTCCGTTTGGCTCCAAAATGAGCCGAAAACGGAGTGGGGGGGGCTCTGGGCCTGCGCGTGACATCACACGCGGGGGCGGGGCCACGTCAGTAAAGGTGACGCGCGCGCCCGCTCCGGGGTGAAGCACGTCCTTGTGACGCGACTGCCTTGATTATCTTGAAGAAGCTAGACCTAGCAATTTTTTATTTATTAACAAACACTGGACCGCCATGGTAAAAATCAACAGTCCCTTGACTTGCAAACTGGAAAGATGAACGCTGCTTGCCTGCCTGCTTGTTTTTAAAGCTCTTTCACAGTCAAAAGAATGCAATGTCTTCCTTGTGATTTTGTTGCAACATATCTTTTCCGGTTGTGCAGTATGCAAAGAACCAAGTACTGACATGAGTTCCACAGGCGCAAGACTGCGTGGGAAGAATTCCTTCTTGGTCTTACATTTCTCTGTTGCCTGGGTGTCTTTTTCCACCTCTTCCTTCGTGGATTGCCGTAGCCCAAGCCTATGCATGTTTACTGAGAAGTAAATCCAACCAAGTTCTGTGGTGAGGACAATCGTAACTTTGGATTTCTCCATTTTCTGTGGATGTCTTTTCCTTTCTTAATATCCCTGCTTCCCTTACCTATGGCTCACACTCTCCCCTTCATTCTCTTTGAATTTTGTGTTCCCCCAGGCCCTTTATCCTCCTCTTACAGCTGGATCCTACACATTATTTTCCTTATAACTGAGATCCATGGGACGTATTCTCAAGGAAGCAAGCATTTCAGCCTTAATTTTGTTCAGCCTTAAGGCCGCTTCAGACCGCACGAATCTCGGCTCGTCCCGGATCTTAGCGGATCTTAGCCGAGGCGTGCTTGGGTGTCTGGTTAACACAGCGGAAGCGAGCGGTCTCCCGATTGCCGGCACGCTCGAACATCCCCTGGGCCATGTTTTCAGGGGGACGCACAGCGACACTACTGGAGCCACCAATCAGAAGAGAGGGGGAGGAGTGTTAGCCAATCACCGTGGAGGTTTCTTCCAAGAAGGCGGGACAAAAGGAGGGACTATTTGCAGGGAGACACTCCTGCAGACAGGCAAGTCGGTGGTCAGCCTCTCGCGCTTACTCGTCTTCGTCCGCTTCCGCAAGCGGTCTGAATCCGCTCTTAATTTTGAGCCTCTGAAAAGCAAGTTCAGCCTTAACTTTGTGCTTCTGGTAAACCTCTTTCCCTCTTTTCTTCTTTGTTTCCACCTTTCCTAAGGCCGCTTCTCACCTAATGCAGCATCCTTGTCATTGCCCATATACTGTATAGTGGAGTTGCATCATACACATATTCAACTTATGCGAATTCAACTATACACACTGGGCAAACAGTTTAAACAGTGTGGGCAATTCCGCCCTCCATTCCACTCAATGAGCGTATGCCCCAGAACGAACATGAGATGGTAGATGTGAATCTCCTGTTCCCTTAGTTGGTCTCAGTTCCTGCACACCTCCCATAGCATGATTCTAGTTTTTAAAGATACAGTACATATTTTTCATACAAGGTGGCCCCTAAACACAGGTGCTTTAAGGGATTTTCAAGGGTAATTTTGACTATATGCAATTTTTGCCTGACACCCTGACTTTAGAGCCTAACCCCCGTGTAAGATGAGACTCCACTGGCAGCTCACACACCACTGGTATTCTTTGTGCAATGGTTATCAAATGCTGAGGGAAAGGCACTCTGCACATGCTTAGCACTAAATAAACACCCAGTGCCTGCAGGGTTTGAACAAGGGCAGGTGATTTAAAGGAAGTTAAAACAGCACCCTTTCCTCCTCCTTCAGAAATGCTAATACAGTAATAAGTAGTGATAGTGGATGGTGTTTTGCTTGTTTGTTTGTTTCCAATAAGAGCATTGTTATGATTAGGCTAATGCCTGCCCAAAGTTCCTACTCTTTATTACATCTTTTTAATTGGAGATTGCATCCAAATGCAGATACAATTGGGCTTTCCTTATAGCTATATGAATATAAAGGGTTGTTTGTTTGTTTCTACTGGTGATGCACATCTGATCACTGCCTTGATTCTAGTGCACAAAACAATGTTGCGCACATGGATAGAAAAAAAATTAGAGGGAACATTGGTTGTAGGTTAAATAGCAGCATACCTCTCTTTGCACTAATTTCTGTTTATCTGCCTGTTTCACTTTGGGACTGTTTGCCAACAGGTGGCGCAATTTCACATAGCTCTTCCACAGTTTTTGGTACCTGATAATAACAAAAGAAATATATATATATATATATTGGTAATAATACAAGTAATATCAATACACCTAGCTGCTTATCTGTTTTACTAAGAGAGTTTTTCCAGTGAATTTCAATTCTGCACTGGAAGTCTCTTCGTATCCATACAGAAAAGAAGCCACAATCCAGAACAAAAATCACTGGTAGTGGGTTCTCCCTATCAGCTATACAAAGGCTTACATTCCTGGTTGTTCATCGCCCATTGCCTACTACAGGAGTCAAGAGAGTACGGGGCTTCTTTTGGACTATAGCCAGTGGACCTGACTCTATGGAAGGCGTGCAACTCCAGATTACCCTCTTAACACCATTTTGCAAAAAAAAAGGAAAACTGTGTACCTGGGGTGGGTTATAAAATGTTGCAGGAGGAGCATCTGGAAAGGTAAGCGGGATGGGACCATGGAATCTGCCTCGCCTACATGCCAACCCTAAGCACATGGGATTTTGTCACAGGGAAACTAGCAGCACGTGTGAATGGGTCTGAACATTTCCTAGATGGACTTCTAAACAGGATCCTAGATTTTCTTCTGTGTACTAACAAGGAATTCAGCTGCCCCCCCCCCCTCAAAAGATGACCAATCTCACATAACTGAAATCCCACATTGTGGAAAACTAAATCCTCAGCCGGAACAAATCAGGTTCAAGAACACTGGCTTGAATGGCTTGCAGGCTACCACCACCTTAGCTTTAAAAAAAAAGAAAAAAAAAGACATGCATGCTTTTGAAATAAACGTATAGGACTGTATGTAGATATTTCTGCTAAGAGAGAGAAAGTATTTCAAATTCCAGGATTTTAGCATAAAATGCAAAAGGATCACTGGATTTTTTTTTTAAAGCAGGTGACTTTTATGTTTTCAGCGCACGTTTAAATAGCTGAACAACTACAACGTGCGCTGTAAGCAAACCTAAATGGTCAAAACCCTCAATCCAAGCTCCAGAGCACTAAAAAGAGGTGTACACATGATCACCTTAACAGCAGCCTAAGCGTGTCTATTTGCCCATCAACAGCAAGACTGACAGATTGCATTAACCCTCTGACTTGACAATAATAGCTTACTGTGGGTCTCCAGCATAACTGAGTTGAGCAGGTCGTATCCCAAAGTGGACAATAATGGGAAAAGTAATCACATCAGGGTTGAACTGCTCGCGATCCAATTGATCAATACGAACTGAGCTGGGCTTCTATGGGAAAGAGAAGGAAAAGATCAAACCATTAAATCTAATTAAACAGTAGCTCTATTGTTGGCTGCATAGTTAGTTACAGGTACGTACAACTTTCGGAAAACAGTTACCGTAGTACCGCCACCAGGAAAGAGCTAGTATTGAACGTTGTGGGCCACACTGGGTGATGCTTCTGGCACCTCAAAAACTAACATGCTTATTGTATTATAAGCTTTCATGGACGACAATCCATAGAGTTTATGTTACAATACATTTGTTTCATCTTTAAGATGTCGTAAGACTCTTTGTAGTTCAATGTGAGCGAGTTACCTTGAAGGGCTCATTATGGCTAAAGGAGGAACACAAAAATGGGGGGAAAATGAATTGAATTTTTCAATGAATCAAATCCACGCAATCCAATTTTGCATGACCTACCCCCACTCCAGAGGGACAAAATTACTCTAGAAATGGGTGAACAAAAGAAACATGTTCAGCTTAAGAAATGTTTTTATTGAAATAAACAGAGAGCTGTTCTAAAGGACCTTTACAAGGTTATGCATTGCAAGATATTCCTTCTTGGTCTGTAGCTTATTTAGTCTTCAGGTTTACATGAGAAACAAGCCACATCATTATTTTTCTGTTACTTGTGCTTGGCAAAAAAAAAAAAGTGTTATTATCACTGAGGGGCTCAGGGAAAACACACACACACAAAATCTATGGGCTCAGGGAAAACACACACAATCTATGAGGGGCTCAGGGAAAACACACAAACACACACACACAATCATGTTAGCCTACATGCTAACCCTAAGCACATGGGATTTTGTCATAGGGAAACTAGCAGCATGTGTGAATTAGTTCCTACTTAGAAACAAGCTGTAATTACTTACTTACTTACTTGCACACACACACACACACACACACACACACACAGAGAGAGAGAGAGAGAGAGAGAGAGCTACCTCTCGATCTGTAACTTCATAATCAATTAATGCTTTATCATTTACTTCAACACTTGAAGTGAAACTTTACAATGCCCAAATCCACAGAAAGCATTTCTGTGATTCAGAGAAAAGGTGCATTTACTATGCTTTTCACAACAGGCGTTAAGCGCAAATTCTGATAACAAAGTCAGCAGAACCGCACATACACAGTCCTGAGCTTTTTAGAGGACAGGCAGGACACAAAGGCAACGTAACAGATAAATGATTTGTGTGTGTGCATGCGTGTAGGGGAAATATTGCAGACAATGTCACACTTACAACTTCTAATGAAGACTGAGGACACACTAGCCAAGAGACACTCAACATCATCCCAGGATGCAATGTTTATTTCACCAAAACCGCAGGTTCAGGAAGTCGGCGTCATGTGGGCGGGGCCAACCATGAAGGGTGGGGCCAACCCATTCAATTGCCATCCAGATGATCTTGTGGGAAGGACCCAAAGAAGTGTTCTGGTGAGTTCAAAACCTACTTTGGCATTTTGGCTGTGCCAAACAAAAGGCATTTACTCAGTTTATTTGGATCTTTTATGTCCAAGGGTCCAGAATGGCTAGCTGCAGATGTTTGTCGAGCTTTCAAATGCTAACACAACAGTGTGTGAAAAAACCATGGAGAGATGGGTTCCATGTTGCTCTGGTAACAGATGGTAAGAAACGCATCCGAGCCAAGGTTCTATGGAACTCTATTGATACCCATGAGAGTTTGAACAAGGGCTCATAGCTAGGCTTACCAGATCTCCAACCGGGACAGAGTGCTAGACCTTTAGGAGAAGGAATGTGGGCAGGTGTAGCTTGTTAAGTCCTAGAGCAGAATCCTAGGCATGTCTACTCAGAAGCAAGCCCATTGAACACAATGGGGCTTGCTTCTGAGTAGACATGCCTAGGATTGTGCTGTAAGGTTTAACAAGCTACACCTGCCCACATTCCTTCTCCTAAAGGTCTAGCACTCTGTCCCGGTTGGAGATCTGGTAAGCCTACTCATAGCATATCAAGAATTCAACAAAATCTTTTCTTGCAAAATAAAAGAATATTTGCGGTACCATGCCAGGGCTGGTTACTATCATTCCTTTGCATTCCTCAGCATATTTCTGCCACTCAAGCTCCTCCCACTGCAGCATATTGGCAATCTCCTCTTCCGGGACCAGCGACTTATTGCAGCGTAACAAATACAGTAGAATCTGATGCATAGACAGCACTTCCTTCCCTCCATCTGAAAAAACAAATGCAGAGAATCTTAAATGCCCCTTTTAAAACATTTCTAAAAGAAGGATACGCATAAAGGAGCAACAGGCTCAAGGTAGGAAATTGCTCCAACCACAGACTAGGCCCCGGCTCAGACCGTCTGTGGTCCACACACAGTCACCGGCACAGGCTGGCAAGCTCGGAACTTGATAGGAATCATAGGAGTCTCCAAGTGTACAAACTGGTGATTTCATTACATCCCTACAGAGTCGCAAGCTTACCGGACAAGACTTACCTGGAAGAAACCTGACAAAACGTGGCATGAAATGAAACCGGGGGCAGGAAGTATCATTGTTGTCCAATGAAGGACCTTAAAAAAGAAAATTGACAGCAATTCAGACACAGATAATGCATTTCAGAGGAGCACCTTTGCTGTGCTAGTAGAGCAAAATGGTCCATATGGAGCTGAGAGTATTCCATGACTGCAGTGCACAAGTCAAGCATTTGTTTTACATAAAAAACTAAATTAAGTTTCTGGTTCTTATGGCTATGAAAATAAACTTCGGGCCGCGCATTCCCGGGACGCGCGTTAGATACTGTGGGCGGCCCTAGGGGCCGACAGCATATTGTTACACAGGATCGGGCTGCTTGACAGGAACTGGGTAGTCCCTCCTGCCCCAGCCACTCTGGCTGGGCCTTTCTTCAAAAGAACCTGGCTGGACAAGAGAGCAGCCCAAAGTCCTGGACTGGGCAACAAGTAGAGAGAATTCAGCTTTTCTTGGGGTATAATTTGGACTGTTCTGATTAAGAATTTGGGCTGCCATTTGGAATAATATCTCTAAAAAGCAAGAAGCACACATATATTTATAGATAACTTTGTTTCAATTATAATCTTTACAATAACAACAACAAAAGAAAACTGAAAATCTGCCTTTCAGGTTGCGTGGACAAAAAAAAAAAAAACATTAAGCAAAATCCCATCATCATTAATTCAAACTTGGAGCAAGGGAACATATTTGTTAACAAAACAAAGGGAATCAAACAAAGCAGAATCCTCAAACTCGTCAGCCTTTCCACATTACAAAGGAAGCATTTGCTTCAAAGAAGAGTCTTCCGAGGCAAATCAAACTCCACAAGAAGTCTATATACCCAAGCTCAACAGACTTCTGAAACATCTTTTGTTTTTTGTCCAAGGCTCAATGGAAAAAAGAGCCTGCAGGATTCTTACATGCTCACTGCGTAAAAATTTCCAAGGAAAAATGACAGCTTGCCCACCTGTGACTGGTTACATGACACTTGTACAATTTATATTGCATTGTACTACAGCCACATGCTCCTTCCGCCTGTGAGCTCCATGGCATTTATGCTTTTGTCTGGCACTATGATAACAACATATTGTGTGCACATTATGAGCTCTGCCACCATATAATAATAATTAAAGTCTCCGAGATTTCCTTTTTCTTATACCAAATCCTGAAAACTTACAAAGGGACCCAACAGTTGCTTTTTAAATTTATAAGCCCAGGTTGTCGAGTAAGAATATTCTTATTTGCAGCAAACAAAACTTGTTAAAAAAAAAAAAAGCCCTGTGAGTACATTTCACATACATGGTGCGCTACAGATACAACACTAGTGGACTGTCTGTGATGTGTGGGGCTACTCCTCAACCTGGCTTGGCCACCAACTACTATCTGTTGTTGAGAGTTGAGACAAGCTTGGAGTGAACTAGTTACTTCCCAGTTCAGGAGCTAGGCACCACAGCTTGCTATTGAATTTAAACTGGCAAATTCTAATTTGCCTGAACCCAGCAACTAACTCACTTTGAGCGTGCAAAGAGGGGTGGGAAGGCGAAGGGTTATGGGCTTTCGTCGCCCCGATGCCATGCGAGGGGTTGCTTCAGCCTCTCTGGAGGCATTCCAGAAGCATGTGGTTTCATGCGCTTCTGGAGTGCCACTAGCGACAGCCGTAAAGCAGCTACTGCTGCCAGAACATGTCACATTGCCATCAGAGGTTTGTTTGGGAAGGGGATACAGGACAGGGCCTTTTCAGTTACAGCCCGTGGACTATGGAATTGTCTCCTTCATGCAGTGGCATAGCTAGACCAAGGCTGCGGCAAGTAGTTCTGCAAGACTCCATTACACCGGAGTCAGCGGCCCCTCCCCCTCGCCACTGGAGCCATTCCGGTGGCAAAGGCAATGCCGGAACACTCCCCTGTCGCCGCCAGAATGGCTCCAATGGCGAGGGGGAGGGGCCGCTGACTCTGGTGTAATGGAGTCTTGCAGAACTACTTGCTGCAGTCCCAGTCCACCTACGCCACTGCCTCCATGAGGTTCATCTAGCCCCAACAATGTCTGAATTTAGGCAGTAAAAACGTAGTCCTGCAGGATCAGGCCAAATGCCCATGTATGTCCAGTGTCCTGTTTCTCACAGAAACAAAACCTTCTTCGTCTGTTTGGCTTCCCCTTGAATTTTCTGCTGGTCATTTATCTTCTAACTGGTTTGTGGTTGCATCTTTTTTTGTTATTACTATTACAGGGGGGGCCGCCGTATCTGTGGGGGATACGTTCCAGCCCCCACCATGGATACCATGGAAAGGGGCGAACGCCCCCTCCGCAGTTTTCAGAGCCCCCCGCGCCCCCCTCCGCGGGCCAGCACAACCCCCCTGCACCCTCCACAGCCCCCCCCCCAGGCACTTACTTTTAGAGGAGAAACTTCCGTTTTTTTCATCAAAAGACCGAGTGAGCAGCTTCCTTGCAGGTCTCGTCACCAACAAGACTTCGGTGCTAGAGTCTCAGCAACATTGCTGAGAGCTTGTGGCCCCTCTGGTTTTACAGGTTTCTCCTGTAAAAATAAGTGGCTGGGGTGGAGGTGGGTGCAACAAGGGGGCGGGCGCAACCTCCCATTGGTGAGGAGGGGGGCCTCCTCACCAACAAGACTGCAACCTTGCTGAGACTCTAGCTAGCAGCTAAATCTTGTTGGTGAGGCCTGCAAGGAAGCTGCTCACTCGGCCTTTTGAAGAAAAAAAAACCACAGAGGTTTCTCCTCTAAAAGTAAGTGCCTGGGGGGTCGTGCGGGGGGAATCTGCTATCCGTGGATAACTGAAACCGCGGATAGCGGATCTGCAGATATGGGGGGGGCTGTATTGATTGACTGATATTTAAATTGTTTTTCATTGTATTGTGATTGTTTTAAATTGTTGATCTTAGTTGTAAGCCACTTTGATGATCCTTTGAATGAAAAGGCCACCCAAAGACTTTCAAATAGATAAATAAAACTGCTATTATCCCTCACCACTCCTATACATATATTTCAAGATATTTCAGTTACATTACCTATAAGATTCCAGTCATAGAGCTCTAGAATATCTTTGAAGAGATACGAAGAGAACAATTCCAGCCCTCTTACACAAAAATTCTGGAAAATAAAAGAAGTCACAGTAATGTTGCACAAGATAATCAATGAAACAACATCTGAAGTTCATAACAATGCTTACGGACAAGGCCACGCACATATATTGTAGTACCATACATTTTGAAATTTTGCACCATAGTCAGCATCTTGAAAAATCTGTTTCCAGTTTTGTTTTGTTTTGTTTTTAAATGAAGTTTCTAGTTCTCATGTCTGCAAAGATATACTTGGAGACATCTAAGCAATTCCTGATAGAATCTGAGAAGCTCAAGGTGAGCTGAGCAGGATTTCAAGTAGTTAAGTGGAAGGGGTTTTGGTATCTCACATTAGGTCTCTACCTTCCCTGTAACAAATAAATGCAGCCTAAATTATTCCAAACAAGCAACTGCGCGCAAATTTACCTACTTTGTGTGAGCATGCCGGTTTTCTGGGGGAAAACTGGGATTACCTTGGCACAGAATTCTAATTTTCTTCGTTTAAATACACAGCCCTGCTTCTATTTAGCCCCGAGTGTACTCTATCATGGTCAAGGTCAGGACAACATTAATCTTAACCCTAGTGAAGGTCAGTGGAAAAACTGGCGGAAGGAATATGTGCTAGCAAAGGAGGAGAACATGTGGTCCTGCCCTGGTTAAGAGACACACAGCGCAATCCTCTTAAACTGGCCGGCACCGGAATGAATGTTCCAGCACCGGGAGACGTCGCAAACGTGCCGGAAAGCACGTTTGCGACGATCCGTGTGCAAGGAGCGCCCCAGCCACTGCCGGACCAGGTAGGTCAGGATCCAGTGGGCGGGGGCGTTTCGCCGGGCCAGGGAGGGGGCCATTGTCCCAGTCAGCCTGGGAGGGGGTGGGGGATGGCTTCGGCCATATCCCGGACCCCGCTGGGTGGCTGGGCTGTTACACGGCCTCCTCCTACTTCTACTAGCAATTCTGCTGGTGAAAATCCGAGGAAGCTGATAGGGCCTGCCCCGGGTTACACTCGGGGAAGGGGACAAACATCTCCTTCTCCGAGCAGACCTCCTCTCCGGCGGCAATTGGAAATAGGATCCGGTGGGCGGCCCTGGGCCGCCAGCCGTATCCTTACATAGGATTGCGCTGAAGGAGTAGTACATGGACTTCAATCCAAAGATGGCTCCGCCAGCTGGAATAATGTCTGCTCTGCTTCTGGCAGACAGCAGCTCTCCAGAGTCTCAGTCAGAGGTTTCTTTTGTCACTCTGCGATGTGAAACTCCATCACTGGACATGCTGGGGATCGAACCAGGGACCTTCTGCATGCAAAACTTGTGATCTAACCACTAAGCTATGGCCCTTTCCCATCCTGCAGCTGCAGCCAAATACATCCCAAGGGCCCTCACCTGTATTGCACAAAAACAGGAAGAAATGTCTCGACTCCTCCATACTTGGGTGCCAGTCTGAGTGCATGCATTGCTCCTAGGCCAGTATCAGCTGCTCCTACAGATATGCCACATTGGCACATTAATGCTGCATGGGTTTGGACTAGCGAGTGTTCGAACGTTACTCCCTGTGCATTGATGGCCAGCACAGGTAAGTGTTTTTCAGCAATCTGACCTTAGCCACCCCAATGTAGAATCCACTGTAATAAAGCAAAAGCCTTTCATCTGAATAAGTGGAAGAGCTGAGAAGTTCCCAACCAAGGAGAACCTCTCTCAGAATTCTCTTAGTCCTACATGTTCTACCTAAAAGCTGATAAGTTACCCCTGGTGCTGTGACACTTCCCCAGTCACAGATCAGTATACCACAAATTCGGGATTATTGTCCTTAAAAACAAGCAGAAGGGGGGCAGGGGATCCAAGCACTGCCTTGGAAAGAAACCATGCTAATTAAGTTGTCTGTTTTTCATCGATGCGACAGAATTGTTGCTCGGAAACATGAATACGAAGAAAGGGAATGCTGAATGACTACAAACACACACAGAAATTACATACAAATATATACAGATAGACACACACATGCACATGCACACAACCCAAAAAAGATATAATGAAAAATTACACAAACCACACATGCTAACGCACAGTACAGACATTTAATGGCTGGGACTCTGAATTGACAGGTAACTGAAGAGCTCAGTGACAGAGCCCTTGACTTAAGAAGGCCTTAGACCAAGTCAGAGCATTCCTTCTTCCAACCCACTACCATCTACTCTACACTGGTAGCAGCTCTCTAATGCTTGAGGGTGGAACTAGATGCAAACATCAGAGTCTCAATTTCGGTGCCTGCTGCTGGTGGGGATGTGTGTAATTATAGCCTCCCTGCAGCTTGAATCGGAGCCCCATGCAGCTTCCATCACGGTGTGCCAGAGCTGCTACTGCACAGCTCCGTTACGGCTCCGCACAGTCCGTGTAAAATTTACAGGGAACATTGCCTCCCTGCCTGTCATTGTGCCTCTGCTACCCCTCTCCCTCTTTGTCCAAGAAACATGGCAACCTGTCCAAAAGATGCCGGGGAATCCGTCCCAAAAGATGAAAGAGGCTGGGACAGGGCTGCCAAGAAAATACTGTGTGACGGATTCCTTCCCTGCTTCTTTCAAATCCCTCCTGAAAACCCACCTTTCCTACAAATCCTCTGGCACCATACCTTAGTCCTATTCCCTGCTGCAATTAAGCTAAGTACATGTAACTGGGGGAAAAAAAACCCTGCATGTTTTTCCATTTTTCCCTGGTCTCTATCCCCGGCCCACTCCCCACTATTTCCCTTGAGTCAATATCTAGATTGTAAGCCCCTCAGGGCAGGAACCTCTCTCATTTGCTCTATGCATAGTACCATGCACACTGATCTCTCTCTCTCTCTCTCTCTCTCTCTCTCTCTCTCTCTCTCTCACACACACACACACACACACACACACACACACACACACACACACACACACACACACACAAATAAATGAATAATGAAGGGAGGCATTTACAGATCCATTTGCCAGTGACAAGAGTCCCTACAACACTGGCAACAAAGATTTGCCTAGTGGCACATCCCCGCTCCATTGACTTCTCACTCATGTTCAGAGAAGGTAACAAACCACCCAAACGACCTTGTCCGTAATCCAGTACACATGACAGAAATTCTGGTTCCTCCCCCACTCCCTGTGCACATGTCAGGGGACTTGGAGAAGACAGGAGGGAACTGGTGGCAAGCACCAATAGAGGCCGCCTAGTTAAGCCCAGTCAATATTTTTGGACTTCTGAGGCTTAACTGTGCTCACTCCTACCTGTCACTTCCATGCAAATACCCCACCCCAGTCATTCTGCAGCAACCATGGGCTTGGTAATTCCCTGCTTGCTGCCGACGGTGTAGCGCCACCCTTGGGCAAAAGTCTCTCTGGTTCTAATACTTGACGTCCTATTGGGTTGGAGGCCCAGATGACTGGAATACACATGAATGCGAGCCTTCTCCCAGTGAGCCATTCCCAATGCAATGCCCGAACTGCTATGAGGACATTTATGTTTCCTCATAGCAATTGCGTTAGGGAGGAAAACACTGCACACAGGGCCTGGAGATTGAAGGGCTGTTTGAAGGGCAAGACACAAGGACAGCTGGATTTCTTGTGTGTGCCTCTCCCTGAGTCCCTGTCCCTGCCTCCCTCGCTTCTCTCCTGTCACCTTCTATTTACTCCACAAGCTGCTTTTTTGAAATGACAACCTCTACACCCGAAATGAAATTCTCTCACCTCCTTCTACACCCACAGCAAATGTGCTTTTGGTTTATCACATTACAGACCCCTGCTAATTAAGATCTCTTGAGTCCCAGGGACAAGAGAACCCAAATCATAGCTGGGGAGGGACTAGAGCTTGTATGCAGAAGGTTCCAGGTGCAATCTCAGGCCTCTCCACACAGAACCAAGAAAGACCCCTGTCTGAGACCACCAATCCAACGGGGTAGTTGGGCCAAAAAATACTTTCTCCAGCGCAACAGCTAGACCCAACGGAAGTCAGAGGTCAGTTCTCACGAGGACATTTGTGTAACTTGCTTGACGTCTTCCGCTGCTGTCTTTTCATATGGATACTCCAAGACTGCACATCTTTAAATCACAAGTGCTCATCCAGCCACACAATCTATTCTTCCTCCGAATGCGCATCAGCCCAAATCTAAAATATCTTGACGCATCACAAAGCAAACAGATGTCTGGAATAATCACTCTCATCACTTACTTCGGGCATCATCTCCTCAATGAAATGAATTGTATAATCGATGTTAAATCTGATTACTTTACACAGAGGGATCTGGAGAGAAAGGGGAGAGGAAGGGAGAAAAATGTGAAACAGAGGTTCAGTTTTAAGAGCAAGGCAATCAGCATCCTTACAGTATTTTCTGCTTTCTTCCGATCTAAATTAAAAAGGAAGTACATGTTAAAAAAAAAAAACCCAAAAAATGTGTGATGGCCAGCTGGTGAACACTGTATGCAACATGATCACACACTGCCATCTACTGTTGATTTTGAGGCACAATCACATCTAGTATGGTTCTTGTGAAAAGTAGCATTTCAAAGGAATACTGTAGTAGGTTTGTTTAGCAAAACCAATTATTCTCTTTATAGTACAAGACCCATGCAATTGTGGAGTGTAGCTAAAGAATCAAATCCACTCTTAACACAGAGGTGCCCAGGGGAATGGCATGTGCTTGCAGCTAATAATAATAATAATCCTTAACATTTCCGCAGGACTTACAGAGATTCACATACATTATGCATTCAACAACCCTGTAAAACAGCCCAGTATTGTTATCCCAGTATAACAGATGGGATATTACAGTTTGCCTAAAGCTCACCCAGTGCAGTCATAGCTCAGCTAAGATTTGAACAGGGGACTTGCAGCTCACATCCCCTGCTCTTAAACAAACACACTACACTCACTTTCATGATTTCATTTTAGTAATTTGCCCAGTGGTGGTTATAAAGTAGACTACATAAGAAAGGAAGAGAAGCTGAGTATCCTACTCCAAAATCCAAAAACTCTACCCACTACACAGCAAATGCCACAGCTTGCTAAACGTAAAGCACTTTCACAAAGGACTGAGCTAAAAGGCCAGCGGGTGGCGCAGTGGGTTAAACCGCTGAACCATAAGCTGTCGATCGAAAGGTCGGCAGTTCGATTCCCGCGACGGGGTGAGCGCTCGTTGCTTGGCCAGCTCCTGCCAACCTAGCAGTTCCAAAGCATGTCAATGCGAGTAGATAAATAGGTACCGCTTGCGGGAAGGTAAACAGTGCTCTGTGTTCCAGCTGCATGCTACGCGCTGCGGCAAGGAGAGTCATGCCGGCCACATGACCACGGAGGCGTCTTCGGACAATGCTGGCTCTTCGGCTTTGAAATGGGGATGAGCACCACACCCTAGAGTCGGACACGACTGGACTTAATTGTCAGGGGTCACCTTTTTAATGTACTCCAAATATTTGAACTGCACTCTGCTTTAGTGGCTTTCAAACTGTCTTCAGGTAACTCTTTACACAACAATTCATCTGCCAGAGAAACCTCAAATATTGCAGGCTCCATGACCCCCAGCAAGTGCAAAAATCACCTTATTTCTTTTCCCTCGGCAGCAGCGATCCCCGGAATTGCCGTCGCCATGCTGTCCCTGCCTCTTAAGGTGGCAGGGGACAGCATCCAGTTCTCCTGGTGGGTCGTGACCCACCAGTTTAAGAACCACTGCTCTGAAAGTTCTAGCAAACTCCAGACTATCCCAGAAACAATAACATCCATTACAATAACATCCATTTTTTATTGTAAGCCGCCTTGGTTGCCCTTGTGGGAGAAAGGCGGGGTATAAATTCTATAAATAAATAAATACTTGGGGGAGCGAGGCTGACACTCCCCCAAGTAAAAGCTAAGTATTCTTATCATTTCTGTTACTACTTTGGGAGGCAAGCATCAACAAAGCAGAGGAACATGACAGCTTACTTACATTAGTGAGAGGCGCATGTGCAAACATGGAAAATCCTTCAAAGATGTATTCATGGTCATCATACTCGATGACAGTCGGTCGGTCAGTCTATGGAAATAAAGAGTCAAAAGCAGGAGCATTATATCATTAGGCTTCATATGTCAGGTCAGTTGGCTACAGCTGCGTCATGCAGTACTGTACTTACTAAGAAGTTTGTAGGAGGCGACACTGTAATGCGGTAGTGGTATAATCTTCCAGCGTTGTTGGTCATGGGTCGACAGGGTTTAATGGGCTTTAGGGAAAGAAAGAAATAGAATTAGGCAATTAGGCAAGGCTAAAATCAACAAAGGGAGGTAGAAAGAACTTCCATCTGCCCTAAAGAGCTTCCTAGGAAAGTGATATAATTAAACACTAATCGAGGCAGTAAATTAAAGCCTGGTTCACGCATGCAGCAGAAGAAAGCAGCAGAACCGATTGCACCACTCCAAATTGCAGGTTGGAGAAAGTCCTTGCACAAAGAACTCCTTGCAAGTAGAAAGTACAGCTAGTGGGGAGTACTATCTGTGGGGATACGTTCCACCGATAAGTGGATTCTTCGCAACTGTGACTCTTGGCAAACCAGTTACCTCTTCTCCGGGATAGATTCCATGCCTTATTCCTGTCCGTCTGGCTTTAGCACTGCATTTGCATAGAGGCCCATCATTCATCTGTCAAAATTTTAAAAAAATAAGTTAATGCTGCTAAAACCCTGTTATCACACAAACATGAGAGCTGATTCCACATAAAGCACATGGACAGCAATGTTTCACAGGACTGTACAATTTCAAATTGCAGATGAAGGATTGCATGTCTGGATGATACCAAATTAAAAAAAAAATCCTTCCATGTGGAAAGTCAGCACTCCAGGAAGAATGGTTCATGCCTAGCCTTCTCCCCAACATGCTAGCTTTTTACCTGGAGGAGTTTTTGACATGGTGTAGCATTCAAACATTCCCTCCCACACTCTGAAGTGGCACAGTCCAGTGAAAGTTATACCACATGCTTTTGCTAAGAGTTTCCATCGGCTTTACACTGCCCCTGAGCAATTTCTTGACCTTCTCTCCCAATATACCTTCTTCCATGTTTAGGGTTCTTAACTCTGACTCAAGCTACGCTGATTCCTACAGACTCCAAGCCAATCCTGGAAGACTGTTTGTTTACGGAGAATGTTATACTGTAATTATAACCAATAACTAGTAATGAACGATAGTAGAACTTTTACTTTTCTTTTTCTTTTTTAAAGGGCAATAGGCTTTGCTTGCATTAATATCAGTCAGGAAGCTGCTTTCACTCACATGCATAACACACCATCTTTGAGGATACCCGCAACAATTTTTCATGGATCAATGAAAAAGCAAGCTGCCTTTTTTTCCCATTCATCCCTCTTTCTAACTCAGCATATTCTATTTACCCACACAAGAAAAAAAATCAAGCTGGTGAAGAGAAAAGGTAGGTGACCAGAAGAAAGGCAGGTGAGGAAAGGCTGCTTAAGCTTTCCCTCTCTGGTGACGTTTCAGACCAAAATCGCTATTCCCCAGGCCACTTCCTCCATCATGGGGAGGAATGATACTGGGAGGCTGCAGAGACTTTACATCTCCCCCCCCCCCCTGCAAGGGAAAGTGTCGCTTGGAGAGAACAATTTTAAGATGCTACAAGAACTGGAGGAGAAAAGGGAAAGCAATCCCTCCCCACACACATTTCCTCCATTGAAATTTACAGCCTACCAAGGCTGCTGAGAATTTCAGAGAAAACAACCTAGGAAAAAGAAGAGCAAATTCGGAGTAACATATAGTTTGAACCCTAATATGGAGAGGACCCCGATTTCTACAGCCCACCTCTACCCAGTGCTTCCCTGTTTACGCGTCCAGAATGTTGAGAGATTTATCCTGTGTTTTAGTAGCTGCAAGCTGACAACTTCAGGTGACACCAGTCCAGTCCTTGTGCATGGCAATAATAGGTAGTTAAAGGTATCCCCTGCTCGAAAGTCAGTCGTGTCCGACTCTAGGGTGAGATGCTCATCTCCGTTTCTAAGGCCGAAGAGCCAGCGCTATCAGAAGATGCTTCCATGGTCATATGGCCGGCATGACTAATGGAATGCTGTTACCTTCCCGTCGCAGCGGTACCTGCAATTTCTTGCTTTCGAACTGCTAGGTTGGCAGCAGCTGGGACAGGAGATGGGAGTTCATTCCGTCACGCGGCACTCGGGTCTTGAACTGCTGTCCTACAGACCTTCCAGTTTGCAGTTCAGCATCTTAACCACTAAGCCACCGCAGCCCCTTATGGCAATAATAAGTATAATAATAAGAGGAAAGGTTAGAGACAAGGTAGAAGAGGGTCTGCTTCACAAGGTGTCTTGATGTTTGCTCATCTAACACGTTTTGGACTCTCTGCCTCAGACACGCCTGGAAAAGCTACTTGAGCCCTGGCAAAATCAGAGCAAAACATAGTGTTTCGAACACTCTGTTGTATTGAAAACAGTCCCTCCAAAGGGCATTGGCGGCTTCAGAGCAATTTTAGTATGTGCTTTCAGAGCAGAAAAAAAGAAACATGCGGATAAATTTGCAGAAATTATTGCATTTCAGCAGAAAGGGAAGAAAAGCTATGATTTTCACTCAATCTGGGTTCCTGGCCTTTGCAGCCTCACAAACTTAAAGGCAACATCCCTATCATTTGCAAAGCCAGGTTTAGACACACAAGCAATCTCCTTTTTCAGCACTGGCCATCTCAAAAAACTGTTTTTAAACTGAATGATGCATGCTTTCATTCATTTTAAAAACAGTTTTTGAGATGTATCAGTGAATGTGTCAGTACTGTGTGAAGCAGTACCTTCTTCTGTCTGTCCTGAACCCATTGCCAACCTATTTCACTGGGAGGCCCCAGATTTTTAGCGTCATGAGACAACGGAAAACACCCTCTCTGTGAAGAACATTGCAAACTCCATTTTGAGTATGAGAAGTTTGCTTTTTCATTGATCCATGAAAAATTGTTGTGTGTATCCTCAGAAATGATGTGTTATGCATGTTAACTGAAAAGCAGCCTCCTGACTGATATTAATCCAGTCAGATTTAAAAACCATAAACATGGAAGAAGGTATTTGAGGGCACCATAACAGGAGGAGTGAGGTCTGAATCATAATGCAGGCTTCTTAGCACATCGTGTTACTATCACTAATTATACACACAGCCCAATCCTATCCAGCGCTGGCGCAGCAGGGTTGCACGGTCC
The DNA here is from genome assembly GCA_026170595.1 of Plestiodon gilberti rubricaudatus. Classification (NCBI taxonomy): domain Eukaryota; kingdom Metazoa; phylum Chordata; class Lepidosauria; order Squamata; family Scincidae; genus Plestiodon; species Plestiodon gilberti. The sequence continues at coordinate 80,978,485 of JANXHW010000004.1, read as the reverse complement.
ACACTGTATTCAGCGCTGGAATTGAGTAGGTTGGAAGTCTCCTCAGGATAAGAGGACATTTGTCCTCTTACCCTGTGTACAGCCCCAGCCAGCTCAATGGGGTTTCTCGGATCTGTGCCAGCTAAATAGCTGGCGCAGGTCAGATAAGCTTGGTGTAGGGCTCTCAAGACTGGGATGGGGGGGATAGGATATGGCAGAGGCCTCCTCTGCTGATGGGACAGCAGTGGCCTGGAGGTAGCAGTGGCTAGCCTCCACTGGCAGCCACTGATCAAAGCAGTAGCTAGCTTCCTTCTTCCGCACTGCCACTGTGATCTCCAGCGGTGCCACTGGAGGAGGAGCAGTAAGGCATGCTCCTATTCTCCTTTCGGGATCTCTCTCAGCAGAACTTGCAAGAAGATGAGATAGCAGCTGGGAGAATGGCCCAGCAGGTGGAGGGTCTGGGAGGGTTAGTAGATGGATGCAGGATGACCCCTGCCAGTTTTCCACCTCTCCACCCTGCCACTCAAAGCAGCCACCTCATGGACACGCTGCCCCTGACGCAACCACCCGTGTCCATTGTTATGTGTACTTTGCTGTTAGCCAAAACGAAATGCTTTGCAAAGTTAAGGCTGTGACACACTGCCCATGTTGCGGCGCGTTGCGGAGCGTGAGTAGCCGTCATGTCACATCGCACTGCGACACACCCTGCCTACACCGGAGTGCTTCCACAATGACCGGTCAACGACTGGTTCCCCATCAATGTCCCCAATGACTGGTCACTTGCGGATCCCCAATGATTGGTCGCTTGCAGTGGAGGAGGACTGAAGAAGATTGGCTAAAAAAAACCTCGACTCCAACTAGCCAACGCAGCGCTTCACGTCCTGCCCCCGTTGCACCGAGCATGGCCTCTCATTGGCTGAAGTTCAATTTGTCCAACTTTGCTCTCATGGAAACACAGCTCTCCTGCATTGCCATGTGATCTTACAAAACACAACACACACCGAGATCTTTGAGCCACGTGCTGACGCTGTTCTACATGCGTAGACGTGGTTGTGCAGTGCGGTCGGTGTGTCACAGCCTTAATTCCAAATTTTATGTCTCACTGAAATCAACGCAGTAAGGTAGACACAACTAACTGGCTTGCACTTCCAACGGGACTTTTCACTTCAACTGGATCAGAGTTGCAGTGTTTAAGCACAATGAGAATCAAGACAGTAAACAAGGCCTGCACATCTGAAGCCCCACTACGCTGAACCAACCAGCCACTTGCAGCACTCTCAACCTGACATATCTCCAGTTTTTGCTGCCTGCCTGGGAATGCAAGGGCAAGGGATTCAAGAGGCACCTGGCAGGCAAAAAGACATGTTGGGTGGATTCTGTTCAGCTTGGCGGGTGACAAGTTGTACTGGCCTGATGTGAGTATTTTGGCTTGCTTTTTGCGTGTAATACCTGTCCAGGGTCATTGTACCAAAGCTCCTCGTGCAGACGGTCTGGGTGAGCCTTCTTCCGCTTGATTTCAGCGATTACGTCAAAAACCTCCGAGTCCGAACTGCTTGAACAGCTGTCATCCTCCGAGTCACAGTCAGAGTCACTGGAGCTCCCTGTGTTCCCAGAATGTCAACAGAGCAATACTTCAAGAAAACTCCCATTCATTCTTTCCCCATAAAGATGTATGTTGGCCAGACACTGAACCTACAATCTTTTTCTACAGAAGAAGCACAAAGAAACTGAGGCCTCAATTTCATTGGGGCTTAGCGCCACCGGAACAAGTGTTCTGGCAGCACTAGGCGTTTTCTGCTGTCGCAAAAGCAGTGAGTGGCTGGCTCAGCACACCGGCAGACACCGGATGCCCACTGGGCCAGGTAACATCATGTAGGCAGTGGGAGGAAGGCGGCAGGGTGGGCAGAACGGGGCGACAACAGGGGCGGGGAGGAGAGCGGATTCGGACCGGGATGGGGGTGGGTTTGGCAGCATTTGCATCCACCAAATCCAAGCCTCTTTCCCAGGCTTAATCCGCCTTCACGGGTCCACATGGACTTGTGCCAGCAATATTTTTGGTGCAGATCCAAATAGACCCACCGGACTAGCACGGGCTTATCGTAGAGCAAGGGAACAAATGTTTCCTTGCCCTGAGGAAGCCTCTGGAGGCCAAAACTCCCTCACGGGATGCAGTGGGCACCATGTTGGCGCCACTGCATCGCCGCATGTGGAGTTACAGTGGATTGTGCTGTGATCTTAGGAAGGGTATAGCATAATGGTGACAGCTTGACCAGTCACTAGATAGCCTTTTCTTCAAAGGAACACAGAAAGCTGCTGAAAATATGGGCCACTACATGGCAATAGGTAAGTAGAATGGAGCATCTCTATAGTGTAGTAGGGGACAAAACTGCATACGGAAAATGTACAGTACTTCCTCGTTGTACTTTCCCTTAAATCACCAAACCCAAACCACATTTAACTGAAAATGAGGACCAGTTCACACTTGACGGTAGCCCACACACAAACTCCGTGGGAGTCCTCAGAGCTGCCTGTGGGATCGCGGCTGGGGCACATGCACATCGGGGCACAGTTTGTGTGAACCAGTGCTGCGTTGCAGCAGCTCAAAACAGTGCTAGCAGTACTGCAGGATTAATGGTCACATATGTAGCCACCCATATGGACACTGGGTGTAACCAGGCACCCAGTGAAAACCGAAATGAAGACTGTAACTCTATCCACACTTCCACTGAAGTGAATTCATTTGTAATCAGGGAAAACTGCTTCATAACACACGTTGTCAGGATTTGTGTCAAAGCCGTGAGCCCTTCTCATGCTGGCGACCTCAACAAAACAGCTTTGAGCCTGCACTGGGCTAGTGGCCATGTCAAGTCATGTGTGAGGAGCATTCACTCTCTACCTGCAGTCTGAAGTGGGACAATCCCTGGCTGGTCCACAAGCTCCTTACAGAAAGGTCCACAAGCTCCTTACAGAAAGATCATCAAAAGTAAATCTTCATCTCTGATCTTCTCGGGGAACTAGGGCAATGCATTTTGAGGCTACAAGAGTATACCTTCCCTCCTCAGCAAAGAATGGGGCAACGACACCACTGCTCTCCCCACTCCCCATAAGTACATTTTTACATAATTACAGAAATACATTTTTTAAAGTGTCCCAGAGGAACATTTTTAAAAAAATAAAGCTTTTCTTCCAAGCCATGCTCACCTACCTATTCAAGTCCTCAAGCTACATGCTTGTATGGCACCAAGGAAACGGCTTTGGGGACTCCCTTAGATCCCTGGACCGTGGTCACGTACTATCTGCATTGCTACAAAGCTCTGGTTAGCAACCACCTTTCAACAGGAGCCATACTGAAGGGCCAGGAAGATTAACTCTGCCCACTGGTTCACTCTCACATATGCTGAGAGCCAGGTGTACAGCTCTTCACCCTGGAGTGCTCCACACACGCACTGATGATTATGATTATCGAGCCGCTCTTTTACACTGCATTGTTTTTAAATCTCGCTCTGAATTATGCTTTCTTTAATCTTTTGTAAGCCTCTTTGCAAGATTGACTGGGAAGCGGGATTATGTTCCATTCATAAATAAAATACACATACACCCCTTCTCTCCACTGTGAAGAATAACAGAGGCTGTGGCACAGCCTTTCCTTTAGCACTCTTCCAACTGAGGCATGTGCAAAGGAGTGTGCGACAGAGGTGCACAAGAGGAAAAGGACTCTGCCCAAGCTTCTCTTGCCATTCATGTTGAACGAGAGAGGGGTAAAGAGCCACTTGTCGCCAGACAGCCCCCTCTGCCTGTGCCTGTGTATTTTTTCCCCTGACATGGACTGACATAGAAGGCTGGTCAAAGAAAAGCTAACCCTTGACCAAGACAAAGCCTGAGCTGGAAAGCTAGAAGGTGGGAGGCCTCGTTGCCTCTGATGCAAATAGTATGCTTAGCTCTCTATTTGAAACCTAATCAAACATGCACGACCCCCTTGATTGCCTTGCTCTAAAATAGGTACCTCTTGCACCAATCCTCAGGAGGTGAAACTAGACTGGAGCAGAGGCAAGTAGTTCTGCAAGACTCCGTTACACCGGAGTCAGCGGCCCCTCCCCTTTGCTGTTGGAGCTTTGCTGAGGGGAGTGTCCTGCGTGTTGCCATTGCCGCCAGAATGGCTCCAACAGCAAGGGGGAGGGGCCGTTGACTCCGGTGTAACGGAGTCTTGCAGAACTACTTGCCTCCGCTCCAGTCTAGCTACGCCACTGCTGGAATTGTGCCTAGGAGTGTCATTAACCGATCAAGGTGCATCTGCCGCAGATGCTCTTTTGCTGTTGTGCAAAAACAGCTCTTTTGCTGTTGTGACCCACACCCTCATCTTGCCCAACAGCTCTCTTGTTAAGCTCAGGAAACCCACAGAGTTGGAAGGGGCCTTCAAGGCCATCTAGTCCAAGCCCCTGCTTGGAGCCGGAAACTCCTCTCTAAAGCATCCAAAAAAGGTCCCTGTCAAACAGCTGCTTTAAGACCTCCACCAAGGGAGAACTCGCCACTTCCCTCAGTCATCGGTTCCATTATCAAACCGAATGTTTGCTGATATTGAACCAAAATCTCCCCTCCTGCACTTTAAGCCCATAAGATCTAGTCCTGCTCTCTGGGGCATTAAAGAACGAATATTTGCCCTCTTCCATGTGACAGCCCTTCAAGGTATTTAGAGTGCTATCATGTCCACCTCTGCCTAATCTCTCATTTCCAGCTCAATTAAGTTCTATGATTTTGGCGACAGTCCTTCCAACCATTCTGGGCTATTCAGCCCAAGAATCATTTCTGTCTTATGTTATTCTGGCAGGTATAATCGGTGACCACAATCCCCCATGACTTCATAATCAGTCCCCGCCCACACGTGGACCAGACTTCTTGGTTGCAAGCACAAGGCATCCCACGGCTCCAAGCAGCATGTCTGTCGGCTTTTCCCTGATTGTCAGTGCAATCTTATCCAACTTACACCACCGGTGTAACCAGTGGTGCAGTGAGAACGGGAGGCCCAGAATGGAAAGGGGCCTGTGAAACGTATTTGCTTCAGCCTTCTTAACTGCTTTGTCTGCCCTCTTCCAAAGGTAGGAGCCTCTCGGGAGCGAAAACAGGCTGGCGAAAATGCCACATCACATCAAAGTGGGGTTCCGGTAATCCAGCAGTCCGAGTACCACCAGTAGTTGGCCAAAGTACCACTGGTAGTACTAGTACCACTGGTTGAGAACCCATGGATTAGTCAATTCCTGAATTTCTACTGTGCTGCTTTATGGGTTTTATCCATTCCTTATTACTATAAATAAGGTATTTTTATTACTAAATAAATAAGGCAGCCTGATCTCTTCAAAAAAAAAAAGCATGCATGTGCTTCAGTTACACCTTGGCACTGTTGAGATGCCGGATGGAAGGGGCTACATTTGGCCCCAGGATTCCAGTATCCCATACCTACTATAAAGGGACAATAATTTGTTTCTGGGAACTGAAGTTTTTGACAACATGATACTTACCTACATCTTCATCTAGTTTAGTCTTTGGGGGTTCCCATGGTGGTCTGGCTGCTTTGGCCTTTGCTTGACGTTTTCCTAACTCTTCCTCAAATTTTTCATATAAATCTCTGAGTCGACTTGTTCCAACTACAGTCGAATCTCCCTTGCAATTACAACCAATGGAAAACAGAAAGTTAAGAAAAATCTAAAAACATCCATTCCACTCCCCGCCCACATACACACAAACACCAAATATAACAAATTAACCTATCACCTAGGATAGGATGGCAGGCCGCCATTCAAGAAAGTAGCAACTTACTGGGGAAGCATGTGGAGAAGTTGTCATTTCTAATTACCACCAACATGGTGAGAAAAATTTTAAACCCACCTCAGTTATCAATCGAAAATGTGGGGCAGTGGTTAAACTCAGGAAACGTTTTCAAAACAAAAACCATTATATAGGAAATGGCATGCAATGCGAATTTAGATCTCTGCATCCTACAATGACAGATCTATTTCAGTAGGTGTGCAATGTACAGGTGTACATAGCAGGTACACACATGGGTCTGATAATCACACATGGTGATTAATACATCGGGTTGCAGGCTATTTCCTACATGGAAAATGGTTTCCATGCTGGAAGAGGACAACGCGTGAAGCAGCCTTAACAGATAATCTTATGCATTTCTACTCAGGAGTAAGTTCCTCCAAGTTCAATTACTCTCAGAAAAGATCTCAAATAGTTCTATCAGATCCTCTCCACGGTCCATATGACACCCCCCCCCACACACACACACACACAAAAGGTAAAAAAATCACTAAGAGTCATAAGTCATAAACTCATCTCTGATGGGTTAGCTTCCTAAGTACAAGGTTTTTTTTAGATAGGGTATTATCAAGGAGCATAAAAAATCGTCAACTTTTAAAAAAAATTAATTTTCTAATTTTCATGATCAGACTAAACAATAAGATTAAAAAGTAACTCTGGGTTTTTTAAGCTTAAATCAGCGCGCTCCGCTGCTCTAAACCTACGCAGGATTGTGCTGTAAATGTCATACAAATTCGTTCAAATGTAATACGAACATGTCAAAGTCTACATACGTAACCTCTTAAAACTCAATCCGCAACACCATCAAGCATGCTGACTTAAAGCTTGGTTTTCCTACGCAAAAAACTAAACCTGAGGCAAAAGTATGTAACTTCTGAAATCAAATATTGTGAACAAGAAGCAATGGGTAATGATTGTACAGTATCTATTATTGTGTAAGTTAAATTTAGACTGTCAACCAAACAGCGTGAACAACTTACTGTCCATGTTATAGAAAAACACTCCGGCAACTAACAGCTCTTGCTTACAATCAGTTTGTAAGCATAATCCATTTCATGTTTATTTGGAAGTAAATCCCACAGTGGCTCAGCCCCAAGAAAATGTGCACAGGGCTGTAGCTGTTACGCAAGCAATCCTTACATCTGGACACTGAAAGCCAAAGAAAAATCCTTAATTTCACAATGCCCTCCTGCAAATACAAATTCTGTAACACAAAAGGCACTTGGGTTGAACAGCCAGAGGTTTGGGGTAATGCACCTGAGTAGTTCAAATACTCTATTTTGTTGCAAACAATATGATGGAATAATACCAACACAGCAGATGTATGCTTGTTCAGGAAATGTATTAAATAAGCAGAAAATTTAATATAAAATCATTTACTTAATTGGCCCTTTTTCTTGGCGATTGGCAGTGCGAGGCATATTTACTCAGAAGTAAGGCCCACTCAGTTAATAGGACTTACTCCAAGTAAGTGTGTATAGGATTTCAGCCTTAAACAATAGTTTGAAATCAATTCACTCTGAAAAAAATTCAAACATGGCACCCCTTATCTGAGTGAGTACCATATGTTCACAGAAAGACCACAGCACATATACCATTTCTGCATGCTTGTATCAGGTCACAAAAGGAAACACCAATACACTCCAAAGTTACTCAAAATACATACCACTTGGTCCATTGGATCGTTGGAATAGTAGCTTTCAGAATGGGTGCAACGAACCCACACAGGCTTCAACAGGTCCTCCTCATCTTCCTCATTTTTTTCAACGACAGGCTCTTCTGGCTCCTTTTCTTTGATGGACGTATAACTCTTCTCTCTACTGGTGTTTTCCGACAACCGATCCCTGTCCTCTTCCCAACGAGGCCTCTTTCGGTCTTGGCTAGGGGATCGACTGCATAAAAAAAAATGGAAGGGAATAACAGTCTGTCTTCTGTGGCAGAAGTGGCCCCAATACGCATATGCTACTCAATGGGCTGGTTCACACATTCAAAATGCTTGGCCTCATCTACACTTGCAAGCTAGCACTTGAAGATACTAACAACTGGATATGTGAACTACCTACTTTGAAAACTACAATGTTTGAAGAATATAAAAGTTATTTGTGAAGTCTGATCCATATAGTTCATTCAGACATGCAAGTTATCACTTCTTTGTGATTACTAGGATTTTTTTTATTTTATTTTTCAGTTTTCAGTGTTTAACCAAAATGAAATCGCAGAAAAAGGTGTTACGTGTTTTTAATCCATTTTTCCCTTTAACCGCTTTAAAAGTATACTAGCTAGGTAGTATAGGTTGTACAGTGTCAGAAGATACAGAATGACGCAAAATTACATGGTTTTCTTTGATTTGCAGATTTTTTTTTTACCAGAAAGCGGTGTTTTGTGTTTTTATGCGGTTATCAACAACAAAAAAACAGCCCTAGTCATTACTGAGTGACATAAATTCATGTGTAGCCTTTCCAAGCCTTCAGCAAGTCGATATTAAGGGACTTAATATCCCTTAATATTAAAGGGTGATATTTTAAAAAAAATTAAAGATAGAATCCAAAATGGCAAAGTTCCTTTGTTATAAATTTAGGCTGATGAGACCATTTTCTTGACTGAACATTAGAAACTACAGTACAATGTATCAGGCTAATTCAAATATTACCTTTTTTTTAGGTGGATGCCTGAAATGTGAAGATCTGAAATCATCAAGTGGGAACAAACTCATGTTTACAGTCACACAGGTCATATCTGTTTGCCACTGTGTGAAAAGACTCTTTGGAACAAGCATTTGTAATATGAAAAAAAGAGACACAGAAATTGTGGGGGAATTCATTAACTTTAATGAATTTGGCTACTCTAAGTATTAGAAACTCTAAGAAGTCACAAACCTGACAATGCCAGGGAAAGGGGTGCTTAGCAGTTAAAAAGAGATGCTTCGTGACTGTACTAACTGACATTGTTTCCGATGATGCCATTTCTCAGGTTAAGAGGCACTGCCTAGTGAGATGGTAGCTTGGTCTTGTAAGAATACATGTAGTTCAGTCCCAAAACCAAACAAACAAACAAAAAAACACCACCACCAGTCAAATACTTCATCTTACCTTCCTGTTCTCTTGTGATCTTTTCTATAGGATCTCTCTGAGGATAGCGATCGCCGGCTATCACGGTGTCTGTGTCTGTCCCTTTGGCGTTCCCTTTAAGAGTTTAAATGTTAAAAGATTAAATTCACCACTCTCAGTTTTGTTCATCTGAGGTAAGAACCTATACTTAATCAACTGCCTATGTAAAGTTTCTTAGAGAATAGGAGATAAAAGGCCACAGCTTCCTCACCAACACGAAGTTTCAAAATCCACTGCATGGCTAGCATACATAAGGATCTGGAAAGGGTCTTTTGTGCTTCCTTTTCTTTCTTTTTTAGCTCCTCACTATAAGGCACTAGATGTTCTGAATCAGTAACTCTAGTCAAGAACCTAGGTGCTCTGTGCCGCTATGGCAGCTTACCTGAGAAGGAAATTCCTAGTCTCCTTTGCTGCACTGTAGCGCCACCACTACAGGGGGCCAGAAAGCAATACTGCAGCTACCAATCCAAGAGGGATCACCTGCTCCTGTAAAGCTATTGACAGAATCTTGGCAACTTGTTAGACTGAGCTGCTCATGGACTGTCTAACCATTCAGACCCGCTTGACTGCCCGCTTGCCCCCACACTATCAGGCTCTGACACCCACCACTTCCGATTAGTAATCGATTAGCCCAATGATCAACTCAAAAGAAAATGCAGAACTTTTAGTAGTCTGGCCATTTTCTCTACAAAAAAGAGAAAAAAAACTGGAGTACAATACCAGTGAGTTCATAAAACACAAGAGAAGAGGGGCACAAGCGTTACACAACCTGTTAAGATATCTTCCTCTTCCGGATTCTTGGCATTTTCTTCAAAAAGTAATTTTAACTTGTCATCAGAAAAGTTCAATGAAATAATGTTTAAAAAGTCTTATAAGGCTCAATAGCTGGACTTGACTCAAGACAGATTTCAACTATAATGAAAAAAAGCTGACAAGTAATAATATTTCTCAAGCCAGTCGAGCAATTACCAAGGGATCACTACCACATTTCCTGTACTGTGCTGTTATATTAATCCAGGCTACTTCACAATTGCATTTAGACTGCATTTCATTGCAGAAGAAGATGGAACATGGATGATGCTTGCTGCAAACATACGAGATGGACCGTTAATTCTCAAGAATGCCAAAGGACTACCTAGTTATGTTAAATGTAAGACAGTAAATTCCTGCTACTAACCAACACCCAAAACCATGATGATCAAAAAAATGATTTAAAGAAAGAAGATATTCTCAAGGCATCAATTTTCAGACCAGATAACAGATCACGTGGGCCATGTAACACATAACGGCACCAAGCTTTATTGCATGCCATTGGACAAGGCTTCTCTCTACGGAAATATTTGTTTGGGCTCTCCCACTCCACATAATGAACACCAGTATGTATGGTGTAGGTGGCAAGAGTCCGGACTCTAACAAGGAAGATTTGAGGACACACATCTTTGCTAAGTCACAAAGACCACTGCACATTCTTAATCCAGATATTCTAACCTACTTCACCGTGTTCATGTGATATATAACAGAGTAATCCCATGCATGTCACCATTGGGTCATCTGAAGCACGGGTGACACGCAACCATGATATATTCACATCAGCTTACCTGTACCATTCATAACTTCTGTGGCGGGGTGGCGTCCTTCCTCTGACATAATCCGACCTGTGCCGACTACTTTCTTGGCGCCTCCTGTCTGGACTCCTCCCTCGATCCCGCCGATCTCCATGACTGGTGGACCGATGCCGATCTCCATGCCCGTGACAGTGGTCCCGGTGGCGATGTTCATCATAGTGTTTACTCCTCTCCGGAGACCTTCGTTCACCCTGGGACTTTTCTACCGGATATTGACTTGCGTGCCGGAAATTACTGCCACTGTTGTTACTGCTGTTAGTGTTACCGCTGGTGCTCTGGTAAGAGTTTGGGTTGTGCTGGTAACTACTAAAATTAGGAGGGGGGAAAGTCTGCTGGGAGTAGGCAGGGGAGTACACAGGCTGATAATTAACCTGTTGAGGCATGACTGGGGGTAACAGAGGATGTGGTATGGATGGAGGTGGCATCATATAGGGGAACGTATTTTGCCCAGTTGTATTTGCTGGAACTGGGGGGTTACCAGGACTTGGGACAGGTGGTGGAGTTGGAGGAAAGCAAGGAGGAAGTGGAAAAGTCTGCCTCACTTGGTGGCCTGCAAAAGGGGGCCTCAGAGGACATTGGCTAATGGCATTCTGTGGCGAGGGGGGGATTGGTGGTGGATAAGGGACAAAATCTGGCCTCGGGGGTACATAACTTGGAGTGGGAGGGCTCGGGTAGGTAGATGAGGTCGTAGCCTGTTGGTCATACTGATACTGCACTGAAGGCTGCTGAGGATGGAGCTGTCTCAAGTTCTGGGGACGAAAGGTTTGTGGCGAACTTCTTACTGCAGTTCCTCCTCGGCTCCGAGGACACCCTCGTCCAGAATGGAAAGACATCATACATCTGTTGGAAAAAAAAATGCAGTATGCCACAAGTGTATTGAGAAATACTCCCATGTCACCTCCTGGATACACCTTCCATTTCAGACAATTATGGACAAGTGCTGCCCACTATTTTGAACAGTTCTCTCAAAGCCAATTCACTGATGGATGTCATTAGGAAAACAGTGCAGAGGTAAGGGTTAAACACACTGCACCTCCAATAATCAACCCCCAATCATAGCTCTAAAGTTAATTCTGCAATTGTTGTGACTACCACAAAATCAATCAGCTACTACTTGGAGTCAGATTTTACCAATATTTATTGAAAACTGTGTCCCAGTGGACTCCATCAGGCTTGCTCCCAAGTAAGCATCCATAGGACTGCAACCTTTAAAAAGAGTTAACAGAACCTCTACACTGATGAGGTTGCCTGCTAACGCTATGCACGTTTAAGGCTCTGATCCTAAGCACAGTTACTGGCAGTAAGGCTCACTGAACAGAGTGGGACTTCTCAGTAAGGAAGCATAGGCTTGTGCTGCCAGATCTCCAGTCCACTGTAACCCTAAAGTATATGGGGAAAGAAAAGACATGAACGAGCTGAAAATTCCAGTCTCCAGAGTTAGAAACGCTAATCGCAAGCTATGTAGAGGAAAGTAACTGAACTCTCTGCAAATGCAGAGATCGCTTCTTCTCTCCAAATATTCAAGACGAGACAAAGAGGAGGAGCGCTCCCTTTCTCGAGACAATGCAACAACGTATATCCGCTACAACCCTCTTGGAAGGGTTGAAGTTTTGATCTTACCTGGAAAGACTCTCTCTAGCCCCGGAATCAAGATACCGGCGGTGCAGTTCAGATCTAATAGGGTAAATGTGTGAGAAAGCGTGAGCACCGGAAGAGATAAGTTGGAAGGAGGAGCATGCAACATAATAAGGCGGAAGTTGAGGGAGGCTTTTGCTAGAGGCTGAGCGGGAGGTGGGTGGGAAAGAGCAAGTCGTTTCTTTGAATTAGAATGGTGAGTAGCCTTGCACGTCGATAGCAGGATTCGGGAGAATCCCAACCTGCAAACAGCCCCGTACTCATTGCTGAAGTAAATTCTGCGTCAAGAGCCACGATGCACAGAAGTGCCGCCGCCGCCGCTCCTCCTCCTCCTCCTCCTCCTTTCTTTCCCACCATGCCAGAGTGTGTCACGTATAGGCGCGTCCCCCCTGTTCACTCTGGAATGCTTCCGTTGCCGGATTTCTGTCCCTAGAACGTTGCGTGGTCCGGCGTTCTAAGGCCTAAGGATTTTCTTGTTCGGCTTTGGAACGTTGTGTGTTTGAACGTTCTACGGTGCTCGGCTCATACCAGTCAAAAATGAGTAACCTCAGTGGCGATGAGGAACAGAACGCTGAAGAGAATAGTAGCAAGACTAGACCGCTTCGTACTTACCCAACGCTGCCTGTCTGGGTGGTGGAAGATCACCACGATGTAAGTTAAATATCCTTTAGTAATTGATAATAGAAAGAAACTGCATTGCCTTGTTGATGATGTATTGTATAATTTGTATTGGTGCATATTGTGTTAATATTTTAGGTAGACCTCTTTGTGAACCTTGCTTGCAAAGCAATATATAAATGCCTAGAATACATAATACTGTTCTGGGCATGTTTATTTGAAAGTAAGCCCTGTTGGGTTCAGTGGAACAGTAGTACTGTATTGTCCTGAGTATAAGACGCACCTGATTATAAGACGCTCCCTTAAAGTTTGGTGCTATTAAAAATTAATTAAATCACTGGCATTAAATTGCAACAGCCTGATTATAAGACTCACCCCTAGTTTAAAAAATTAAAGTAGGAGAAAAAAGTGAGTCTTATACTCAGACCAATACGGTAAATATACTTGGAACTATTGACTGCAGCCTTTCTAGACAAGGCCCCCGTTCAACATGTTGAGATCAACTGCAAGTATAGTTGGGAGAAAGCCCAAAGTCTGCCACTTCCATGTGCTCCAGCTGCCCCATTCACCAGTAACAGTCCCTGCTTTCTGTAATCTACTCCTTCATTCTGTATATAAACTACCATTTATGGATGCCTTATTGATAGTTGTACAGTATTGCAGTTGACTTGACTTGCTTCCCTCCAAATAGCTGTATTCTTGTCATCCTAGGTTCTTCCTTTCATCTATCGGGCCATCGGATCAAAGCATCTTCCTACTAGTAACATTAGCTTTGTCCATTTGGATTCTCACCCAGACCTTCTTATACCAGTGGACATGCCTGCAGATACTGTATTTGACAAAGAAGCTCTGTTTAGGTAAGATCACACACTCTCTGCTGGAGTTATTGACAAGTTACGGTACCTTTGGGCACAATCCGATCCTACTTACACCACCGTTGTAACCAGTGGCGCAGCGAAAACGGGAGGCCCCAGAACAGAAAGGGGATTCATGGATTGCGCCCTTTGTGTGTTGATGCAACACAGGAGCACTATTTAATGGCTTCCTGAACCTTGGCACACTTGCACGGTGGCACTTGGTGTACCGCACGTTGCAGAAATGTAATAAGTAGCCTTCATGTCATACTTTATGTGAATTAGGCTGCTGTGATCCTTCAAGCCACTTAGTAGCTTGTCAATTTTGGTTGTTACAAAATAAGCCCTGGTGAAGAAAAAAAAATCAACTAAACCTAGTTGAAGTCCTCTTCAAGCAAGCATGGGAATATTTTATCAATATTCCGTCAGTATGTGAACTTTAGTATGTGAACTTCTGATTTGAACTCAGAAGTTCACGTCAAAAAAAGTGATTGATTAGGTCTGAGTGGGAAAAATACTGGGGAAGCAAACTCAGTACAGTAATCCTGCAGTGTTAAAAACAAGCATCATACCGGGAAAACTCTGTCGTATATACACTTTTATTTCAAAATATAAAGATGTAAAAAAACTTTACATTTCGCCTCAAACACTTGAGGCATAACAGTTGTTTCTGTTACTTCGGAGGATGCCTCAAGTGTTTTGAGGTGAAACGTAAAGTTTTTTAACATATTTAGATTTTGAAATAGAAGTGTATATAAGATGGATTTTTCCCGGTATGATGCTTGTTTTTAACTCTGAGATCTGGACATGTCGTGAGAACCTGAGAACGTATTTAGTAATCATGCAATTTGAATAATAAAACTTCACTTTTGAAAAGCTGTTTTAGTAATAGCAAGAAGCAAGTTGATGACAGCAACAAAGGTGTGTTTTTTGTTTCTAAATAGGGCAGGATAGTTTGCTATATGCCCATAGGCTACAAAAGCCATGGTCGCTGGCTGTGGCTACCATAGGACAAATATTCTGCCGTTCACATACAGTTCTGTAAAATTGCTGATGTGGGGAGAGTTTGTACGGGAGACTTCACAGTGGCATTTTCAAGGACTTTGTTTGTTACGTTTTTCAATCAGGGTGTTGTTCCTGTGAGGACTTGTATAACAACCTAGATTTATTTTTCAACCGTGGTTTATTTTTCTCAGCCATTGTTAAGTCTCAATACTTATGGGACCAGTTTTATTATATTTTCCCTATGTACGGTGACACACTAAAACTGCTTCGGCTCTCAGGTATGCCTGTCCCATTTCTCAGACTGCCAGACATCAATGCATGGGAGCAGCATTTGAATAGTGCATGCATATGAACGTAAAATCCAACAAAGAGTCCCAAATAGTGCAGTTGTTTGCAGAATTGTGTGTGGGATTTGTTGCAAGTCAGGATGTGAAACTGTCTTTTGAAGAGGATGTACAGACCACCATTTGCACACATTGTATCATTGAGCCACTGTATCTGTACTGAGAAAACCATGATTAAGGCAATTTGCCTGCCTGCAATGTGGCAGGCAGTTCTTGTTGGTTTTTTTTTCCTTTAAGCACATTCTCCAGAGGCAGGCCCTAGCTCAGCCAGCAAAACTGTGGTTTCAGTGTTTGGTTAAGATCTTAACGAGGATTAAGGCATCAAACCATAATTGATGCTGATGATAACTGATGCTGATGGAGTGAATGAGTTGATATTGTTATCTTAAATGCTTTGTGAAATCGTTGTTGTGGTTGTTGTTGAAAAGTTGTGTGTAAATGTTCCTAATTGTGTCTATGCAGGGACTGCTTCCCTATTTTACCTGTCCTTACCTCTTGAGAGCAGCAAAAAATAGAATGGCAAGCCTTGTGAATGAATAATATAAAGTACCGTATTATACTCTTCTATACTCTATACCAGGGGTGGCCAACCTTCCACCATTAGGGCTACTGTGTTCTTAAGAGTTGTGTAGAAGACAGAATCTTGGCAGCTGCATGTGCTGTTGGTGCTCCTAAAGCAGCTGCACCTGCTGAAATACCCTCACCTATGCAACCATTTAAAGGGCTAGCATTCATGTTGAAAGGTTGGCCAGTTACTTTTTCTTATTTTGTTTGAAAACTGGATTCATAGAAGCAGAATCAAAGGTGTAACGCTAAGCAAATTTGTACACATATACAGCATATAATTTTAATGAATTCTTGTAAGTGCAGAATGTTTGGATTTCTTAGCCCTGATTACTTTTAACCTAAAGTGTGTTTAATGTGTTTGTACCTGATACATGTCAGAAATGTCTTTTATTGCAATGACATTTTACTACTGTTGCAGATTGTTAGGTGTAACCATCTCAATCTATGTTTTGCTTGTGTTCTCTTGCAGTGAGCTGAGTATTGAAAACTGGATTATGCCTGCTGTTTATGCGGGTCACATTTCACATGTTGTATGGCTACATCCAGCTTGGGCTCAACAAATGAAAGAAGGAGCCCAAGCCTTTTTAGTGGGTAAAGATACATCCACTAGTACAATAAGGTAACTATGGCCCATTCTTTTGTAATTACGTACAAAGAAATGGATGTGATGTGTGCGTCATTGTTTATATGCTTCTGTGTCAATCGTTTCCTGTAATTGGTGTTTGGATTTTGTTTTGACTCAGTTAGGCTGGTATGCATGTGCACGCATGCGCTGAAGAAAAACACACATTATTGTATATTGTACAGCACTTATGATCCCAGTCACTGTCTGCATATAAGTTTCCTTCTATGAGGAAATAAAGTAAAATGTAGCACTGCAAGAGATCTGTCCCTAGTTGTCACTTTCCTGACCTCCAATGGCTGGGGGTATCCAAAGCAGAGCCTCTGATCCCAGTGACTGGGACAGGCTTATATTGAAGTACAGGTTGGGTATCCCTTATCCATACTGCTTGGGATGGGAAGTTGTCTGGATTTTGGATTTGTCTGGATTTTGGAATATTTGCATAAATATGAGATCTTGGGGGATGGGACCCAAGTCTAAACACAAAATTCATTTGTCTCATATACACTTTATACACATAGCCTGAAGATAATTTTATACAACATTTTTAAATAATTTTGTGCCCCAGCATGCCTTGTGCTATGCCAGTCAGGTGCTGGAAAACGTGTGTGGGTTTTTTTTTTTTAAAAAAAAGTCATAGCCCCCCAAATTTCTCTTATTTTGGAATAGTGTGGATTTCGGATATCCGGATAAGGGGTAATCAACCTATATAACCAACTACGTTCCCTGCATAAGGGATAAACATGAGAGGGAGTCTCTTGTCTTTTTTCTCCACTTGCGGGCTTTTCCAGAGGCATCTGGTTTGTGGACCCTTGGTCCAATAGAGCGGTTCTGTATATTTTTACATTCTCTCTTGAAATATGTGTTAACAGAAATGCTATGAAGTATTATTATTTTATTACAGGCTTACAAGCATTGATAATTACTTTCTTTCTGATGGCCTGTACGTTTCTGCCGATCAGCTACTGAACGCAAAGGAGTTCCGTCTGAACGTCTGCCTTGTAAATCCCACCAAAGCTGCTGATAATTGGGAGGACAGTGGAGCTCTGCCTTCTAAGTGGCTCAAGTTAAGTGAGGACAGTGCTGCCTCCTCATCCAAGGACAACGGCGGTGTTGCCAGCCCCTGCACAGGCACGCAGCCTGAAGGATCAGGAAAGAACGTTCCGGCATACAAGAAGCCCACCAGCTTGCAGGCTTCCTCAGCATCCTGCTCTTTTGGGAATCATACTTGCCAAACAACGGAGCTTGTGAAAGACGTTCTCCAAGCATTGCAGAAGGGGGCCGCTTTTGTGTTAGATATTGACTTGGATTTTTTTTCGGTTAAGAATCCTTTCAAAGAAATTTACACACAGGTAACGTCAGAGACGTGATTAGCCAATTGCTTAGATCAGGGGTGGGGAACCTATTTGCGGTGGAGGTCCATTTTCCCATGGGGAAAATGTGCCGCGGGCCGTGTGCCCCTCCATCGCAAATGGGCTCCTCCGGCGCGCGTGCACGCCGGGGTGGCGCGCACACACACACACCCCATTCCCCATCGCTCTCCTTACCTCTCCCCCATCGCTCTCCTTACCTCCTCCAAATCGCTCTCCTTACCTTTTTCAGGCCGCCGCCAGCCCCGCACGCGCTCCTCGCGCGACTCCTTTGGAACCCGGCTGTTTCTGCACATGCGCAGAAACAGCCGGGTTCCAAAGGAGTCACGCGAGGTGAGCGCGCTGCGCGTTCTCACCTCGGCGCAACTCCTTTGGAACCCGGCTGCTTCTGCACATGCGTAGAAACAGCCGGATTCCAAAGGAGTCGCGCTGAGGTGAGCACGCGCGGGGCCGGTGGAGCCTCTGGTCTGCTTGCGCAGGCCGGACCTGATTGACTCGGGTCCGGTCTTGCGCGGGCCGGGCCGGATCGCTCAGGGGGCCGGATCTGGCCCGCAGGCCGCCAGTTCCCCACCGCTGCCTTAGATTAATTTCTCTTTAAAAAGTTTGATCCATTAGAAAGGAGCCCACCTAAATTAATTGGGCAGCTGACTGAATTATTTTGAATATAACGGCTTACCAAAACTGGGTGACAGAGGCATTCTTTCTCTCTCACATGAGAGGGAATGCCTCCTTTTTAGAATGTTGCAACTTATGCCTTATGCCTAAAACAGGATACAAGTTTTCTTTAACGTTTGGTTTATTTATAGGCAGGTGTAATTAAAATTCATACAATTAATCAACATAAGATTTTTTTATTAGTTGGAGGACAGTACTTTATACTGTAACGTATACACAGGCGGAAAACAGGACCGAAAAAGTTAAACAAGAGGTCAAGTAAAAGTCGGAGAGAGTAAACCCACAAGCCTTTAAACAAGCAGTAAACACCCTCTACTGGTGGAGGCCAACATTTGCACACTTGTCTGTATACACTGGGTGCCTCCAAGACAAAAGGAGACATTGGGATTTTAAGGCTGAATCTCACATCCCTTGTATTGTAAATGGAGATCTAGAGTTGTGTGCAGAATAACATGCATAAAGTTGACCACACTGTCGTATATTTTGGTCCCAGTACATGAACTGGAAAGCTAATGTGTACATTAGCCAAAATATGCACGAACTTAAGTGTTCTTGTTGCTTTGAAGGATGCACATCTGAATTTGAATGTACAAAAATCTAGCATGTGAAATAAGTTCAAGGGAAATATGTAAAGCAGAAATGTTGAACCAGAAACATAGCACAGGCCTGCAAATTTGAGGGTCAAAAAAAAACATTTTTTCAAAATTTATGGTGGTTTTATATGAATTTGGGGCGCTGCTTCCAAAAATGGCATCCATTTTTGCCCTATCGCAACCTAGTTTTGGGGGTACGGCATCGCCATCTCATAATTAACGTCCAGCAGCATCCTCGTGAGGAAGCCATGGATTCCTCACGAGGAAGCCGCTTGACTCTCATTATGAGGTGTGCCATACCCCCAAAACTAGATGTGATAGGGTAAAACCGATGCCGTTTTTGGAAGCAGCACCCCAAATATACCCAAGAATTGGTCTCACTTTCAAGAAAGCAAAATGTGTGCAGGCCTTTATAATCAATGTTTTAGTTACAATGTACCGTATATACTCACATAAGATGAGATTTTTTTTGGGGGGGGGGGAAACGACTCCGAAACTTTACCTTGCCTTAACAAAGGGTCAATGCACATTCACTGTAACACCCCCCTTACCTTTGTTGTGTTTTAATTCAAGCCTGTGTCTTGCTTTTACGAAATGTCTGCTTCTATGCTTTAACTACAGTAGCTCAGAAGCAGACAAGCTGACTGGATGGTAGAGAGGCTCAGCAATTAACAGGAAGCAGTTCCAGACTGAGATCCTCGGTGTGGACCAGACTGAGTGGCAAAACTGCTCCCTCTGAGCCTCCACTTCTAGGCTGCAGTCCCTTTCCAATCTCCCCACACACACACACACACACTCCAACCCTCCAGTCACCGGGAAAAATCAGACCAAATTATCTAATTCAAAGAATTCCACAAATCCCAAATCCTTAAGTCTTGCCCTCAACTTATCAAAGGGTCACAGCAAATGTCAGGATTTTTGGCTCAAAACTTGCCCCTCATCTTCTATGTGAGATTGCCTTATGTGTGAGTATATACGGTAAGCTTTGAATAACATTTTCTTTATTTTTGTTTTTAAAATAGGAAGAATACAACATCTTACAAAAATTGTACAGTTTTAAGAAGCCTAGAAGCATTGCACTAGAGGTATGTCGTTACTGTGGTCCACTAGAAGGCAATTGAGCTTGTTTACCTGAGAAAGTTCATAAGCTGGAGAGGTGGGGAGAAGAGTGGGGATAAACTGTGAAAAACATTTAACACAAATGGTCTGCAATTATACCAAGCTGATTACTATGCAGTGATGTCTTAGAAATAGTTTCCTGACAAAACATGTTTATGCAATTTGCATTGAGCTTTATGAGTGTGAATTGAATTTTTGCCAACACAGTGTTCATTTGAAAAGGTGAAACAAAAATAGAATGTTCTATAGCTTTTAATTTCCCATCTTCCCCCACCCCACACACTTCCTTCCTCAAATTATTCTGGCTTTGTGGCATTTTAGCATTGTAATTCACTATCTGAGCAAGCTGCTGAAGGCACCAGAAAAATAATTACAGCGCAATCCGACTTAACTTTTGTGCCGGTTTAACCAGCGGCGCAACGAGAATGGGAGGCCCCAGAACGGAAAAGGGATTCAAA
This sequence comes from Plestiodon gilberti rubricaudatus, assembly GCA_026170595.1. Classification (NCBI taxonomy): domain Eukaryota; kingdom Metazoa; phylum Chordata; class Lepidosauria; order Squamata; family Scincidae; genus Plestiodon; species Plestiodon gilberti. The sequence continues at coordinate 80,958,094 of JANXHW010000004.1, read as the reverse complement.
TCCCCTTTGAATTCCTCTTTTGGAGGGGATTTGAATCCCTTTTCCGTTCTGGGGCCTCCCGTTCTCGCTGTGCCGCTGGTTACGCAGGCAAAAAAGTTAAGTCGGATTGCGCTGTAATCAGACTTTTATCCCAGGGAAGCCAGTGCTTTCAATAAGTAAGAGGGCTTAGCAGACTGACTGTCAGTCAACTCCTCCAGGGGCAGACAGAAGGTAGATGGAGATCCGTCAGTAGAATTCTGGAAAATGTACAGTAAGTCACCAAGGGTTTCTGACTCCCAATAGCAACAATTAAAAGTATTTTTCTTCTATTTTGGGCTATTGATTTCGAGGGACAGGGGGCACCACAAATGGATTTTTGTGTGAAAGACTGATAGCTCAGTTCTGAAATAAATTCCTGTGCTTAGCATCTGCGCGGGGACATCTGATGCACTACTAATGTTCCAGACATTGAGGCAGCATCAGCAGGGTGGTGTACCTGCTATGTGCTGGGGACCCTTTGTCCCCTAAGGGGGTCCCCCCTATCTGTCCCATGGCTGCCTGGGATTCTTGGCAGCCTGAAAGTCCATTCTGAAAATCTAGAGTCATGGGCAGCCAATGGCAGTCACTCTGGGAGAAACCCCTGTTGGCCATTGGGAAGGGAAGAGAGCAGTTAACAAAACTGCTCAAAAGTGCTCCCTCCCCCACCACCCACCCACAAACCACACAGTTTTGCACTTGGGTTCCTGTTGGTGGTCTTCAGGGACTCTAGTTAAAAAACAACATCCAAAAGAAACCCAAAGTAGAACTTGCACAAGCCTGGTCTGCCCATGCTTGACTATGCATTAGGGATATCTTCAAAACAGCTTTGTGCATGTACCCCACTGGTGTGTACCTGAGGGTCTTTAGACTGGGGGCAATGGTCAAGAGAGGCCACATCTGACCATTTCAGTTTATGGGATTAACAAGCTTAATACCTATGAACTTCTAATTTTCTCTGAATTGTGGCCCTTAAGACTGAGCCTTACTGTTCAGTGTGGAATTAAGACTCTCTCAAATTACTTTTGCTCAAATACTTTCTCTGCTTTTGTACTTACAGGAGGACTTATTAGAATGTGTTGAGACTCGCATTCACCAGTTAGAAGATCTAGAATTAGCTTTTGCAGACCTGTGCGATGACGACACTGAAGAGACTCTGAAAAGATGGGAACCAAATCCTCGGTATGGACTTAAAGTGGTGGTTAAGACCAGTGCTTCCTTTTGGCTTTGCTTCTCTGTATAAATGTTGAGGAGAAGAAGAAGAGAGAAGCAGAGACAGAAGTGGAGACACTTCAATCTAATAAATAGTTGAGAATGTTCCATGCTGCTAAAATAGGGCTAAAAGATGCATCCCTGGTCCCCAAACGCTGGAAACTACTGTTAACTACTGTTATAGTCTGCACAACAGCAGCTGTGTCAAACACAATGGCTGGGTTCATACATAACATGAAACCATGTTTTGTATCTTGTCTAAACCATAACCTGCCCATAAACCATGGTTTGTCTGGGGCTGACAAACAAGGATCTGAAACTACAATTAGATGCTGGTTTGCAAACCACTGTTTTTATTAACTGTTTGCTGTCATGGCTGAATTCACAGATCATGATAAATCCCTGTTAAGGTCGCTGCTTCACCTCAAGAAGGCTGCTGCTCATGCAGCTGGGAATGAATTTATGAAGCCTAGTCCTGAACAGATAGAAAACAAACACATAGCTCTAAACCATGGTTTGCCCATTGTGCATCTGGAAGCTCAAATCATGGTGTGACTTTTTAACTCTGCACAGCATAAATCAAGGTTTCACACTGGGACTGTTAAGATACTACTTAAATTGTCTCTCTTGCCCCACAGTTTAAAAATAAATTTATGAGTGCATATAGAAGGGCGGTTTGGACAAACTGCCCCCTCGCACAAAAACTGGCCCTGGACTCTGCAGGAAGTGAGGGGAGGGGCTAGGACATCTGCATCACACATAATTAACAGCCGAATCCAGTGTAACGGATCCTAAACAGGGTCAGGACTGTGCCGGCAGAGCTGAGGCACACCTCAGGAGAAAGGGATGTTCATCTCTTTCCCCTTGTGTAAGTCCCAGCGGCTCCATAGGCCTCCTCGGATATGCACCAGCTATCTTGTGTGTAAGGCCGGCCAGACCCAGGAGGGGCATTGGATATCGGCGGAGCGCACTGCCGATATCCCCATCCTGGCCTGGCAGGCCAGTCACACCCTCCCCCACCACCCCAGCCTACCTGCATCCGGCAGCTGGGTCTTTGTCCAACAGCGGAGTGAGCGGTGCCTGCCTCGACGTCGCTTACTCTGCTAGTGCCGAAAACGTGCCTTACGACACGTTTACAACACAGACGCCAGTTTGTGCAGGATTGTGCTGTAAATGTAGTAGGCTAGTTTGGACAATAATGACTGAGCCAAGCCAATAACTACCTGCATCAAATAGCCATTATGGATTAAATGCAGGAACAGATCTTTTGATATCATGTATTTGCTTATTTTCTATCCCATCTTTCAGAAAAGCTCACAAAATACATAATTTCCATTTTAAATATTAATTTTGTAAGCCTTGCTGAAAATTAGGATAGAAATTAAGTATGATTCAAGGACCTTCAGATCGGGGCACTGGGGAAGCTGCTATGGAGGTGAGTGTGCTGAAAAAAACCTCATGAATGTGACACTTTTGGATACTGGCCTAAAACAGCAGTTTTCCAATAGTTGGAAGCCCAGTACATGAATAAAATCTGCCAAACATCTCAACTTACCCAAAGATCTCCTGGCCCTTTTTTTTTTTTGTAAGTTTTGTTCAGACATCTGAAAGTCAATAGTGTCTAGACCTGGCAAGCAGGCTTGGGGAGAAGAGAACCCCAGAAAGCAGGTGCTACCACCAAGAAAGCCCTGCACTTGGCATATTCTCAGAAGCAATACTTTTTCAATGGCAGCCATGAAAGTTTTAGATGCTGGGCATTTAACTCTTGGCACTGATCTCCACAGAGATTTTCTGGAAAATTCTGAAATAATTGTCCAGTTTCAGGAAAAGAACCCCAAAAGTGTGCGGATTGGCCCACCGTATATAGTAATTCTGATACTATATATCATTGCTCTTAACCTTTCCTATAGCTTTTGTACTGAATTGCAGCATTTTACATTAATTGCAGAATTTGACACGTTGGTTTGTGTCTTTAATGACAGGTGGAAACCTCTCGTTCAGCTCGTGCGTAGCTTGAAGAACCGAATGGGAACCCCTGACTATGAAATGGTAAATGTATTTATTTTATAGAATAAAATAAAATACAATAAAAGGCCTTGTTTTTAACCTTTTATCAAGGACTGTTTTTACTCTACCTATACGTTTTCAATACGTTTTAAACATTGTTTGGATCTTATCTGGTTTTTTAACTTAAATATACAGGTGGGCCCCCATATCCACTGATTCGCTATCCACGGTTTCAGTTATCCACGGATCGTGGGGACCCCCCCAGGCTTTTACTTTTTTCCCAGTAAGTTTTGTTTCTTCCTTAAAGAAACAGGAGAAGTAGAATTACAGGCAAGTAGAATGAGACTAAGTACTAGAGAAGCTCTGCAAGGTTAACAGAAACCTTGCAGAGGCTCTCTAGGACAGGGGTGGGGAACCGGCGGCCCATGGGCCGGATCCGGCCCCAGGAGCGATCCGGTCCGGCCCACGCGAGCAGACCGGAGGCACCGCCAGCCCCGCCGGGTTCCAAAGGAGTCGTGCGAGGTGAGCGCGCCGCGCGCTCTCTCCCCTCGGCGCGACTACTTTGGAGCCCGGCTGTTTCTGCGCATGAGCAGAAACAGCCGTGTTCAAAAGGAGTCGCGCGAGCAGCGTGCGCGGGGCCGGCGGTGGCGGCCGCCACCTGAAAAAGGTAAGGAGAGGGGGGAGGTAACAGCAGGGGGCGGTAAAAGCAGGGGGCGGTGGGTGGGTGTGCGCCCCCCCGGCGCGCACAGGGGTAACTATTTCCAATGGAGGGGCACACGGCCCGCGGGACATTTTCCCCATGGGGAAATGGCCCTCCATCGGAAATAGGTTCCCCACCCCTGCTCTAGGACATAGTCTCGTTCTACTTGCCTGCAATGGAGGCTGCTTCTCTGTTTGTTTTAAGGAAGAAACAAAGCTTGCTGAAAGAAAAATAAGAGCTGGGGTGGGCAAGCATGCCTGCCTGCAGGGTAGGCGGGGGGGGGGCTCAGGAAACCATGGAGGGGGTGTTCGCTCTTATCCATGGTTTCCAGTATCCACGGAGAGGCCTGGAACATATCCCCAGCGGATATGGGGGCCCACCTGTATTTTTGTCTGCATACATGGCTTTTAATCCTGCACCTATTCAGTCTCTGTTCGTAATTCCGTTTGTTTTCTCCCAGGAGCCATGAGGAGTAGTAATTTTCTTCCCCTTTTTTTCTTGTTTGAGAAGCACATAATGTTGAACACTACAGTCCTGAATCCGGACATTTCCAAAAAGAAGTCTAATAGTGACTTCTTATTTCTAAATCTCTCTATATAAATGAACAAGTCCTGACTGACTGATTCATCACCGCCCAGCCCAAACCCCTGGGCACATGAAATTCGGGGAGCATGTTCTATCCATGATGTAAGCACCCACTAAGAAGGGATTTTTAGAAATCCGACCCCCAAGGGGGGGAAAAGTGGTGCTGTGATCCTATTCGCAATTACCTAGCATCTGGTGGGGCCACTGTGTGATACAGGAAGCTGGACTAGATGGGCCTTTGGCCTGATCCAGCAGGGCTCTTCTTAGGTTCTTATACCTGGGAGTAAGCCCCATTGACTAGAACAGGACTTACTTCTGAGCCCAAGCTCACCATGCATTTTCACAGATTCCTCAAGATCTCTTAGGCCCGATGAGAGATCGACTTGGATGTTGCTCACAAAGGTTGTCCATCACGCTAGTCTTAAAATATGTTTAAGGTGATGCCCAAGAACTGCCTTGCTGGATTGGACAAAGTTCCTCTTGAGCTGATGTACACATAGTTAACAGACTGAAGAGGCTGCGGTCTTGTACTCCTTCCTCGCTGTACCTCCCCAGAGCAAATTTATCCTCTCCCTAACTGCCTGAACTCTTACTTGGTGAGAAGGAAGTCGGTATCAGTGCTAACAGCAGTTAAAGTTAGCCAGGTTTCACCCTTAGCTGGTATTCTTACCTGACTTCAGGTGTTTGATACAATGGCTTCCATGGGCTGTGCTTTAGGAGCAACTCTTCAGCTGCAGGCCCCATCTCTGAGCCAACTCTGTGTGGAGTGGGGGTCACCCTGCTATCATATGTTTGCTGATTATTCAGTCTTGGAAGAACCTTTAACTTGGTTTCAAAAACTCATGTGAAAAGCAGCTGATAATGCTGTCTTTCCAGCTGAATCGTATCGATCCCTTTCATGCAGAGGACGACCAGTTCTTTGTGCTGAATATTTCAGGTCCATCAGGCCGGACTTACGTGCGATTACTCGGAGATCCCTCACCACGTGAGCACCGAGCAAGAGATAGAGAGCCTGGTACAGTCTGTCGAACACCTCCTAAGAAATTTACCAAAGCCTACTCTTGTGACAATCGCCCGGTAAGCTCCAGTGCAGAAGTCTCCTGCAGGCATTTTGAGCCCACGCTTGGGGTTCGTATGACACAGGCATAGGGTTTTATTGGAGAAGTGCTTGGATTTATTTTATTTTTAAAAAATAAGGCAAATAAATAAGGTGGGTGGAGGAGGGGAGAAGCGTATATTTTTACAATTAAAGGTTAATTTGTAATTCTTTTATTTATAAAAGGGTTTCATATTTTCTACTGTGTTGGTGATATTCAGGCTGCAGAATTCTCTCTGTTGGAAGCCAGTGGTGGAGATGTGTACATATTGCATCAACATTCACTGGCTGCGTATTAGAATCCTACAACATTAGAGTTCGAAGGGATCTTGAAGGCCATCTAATTCAGCCCCCTGCTCAGTGCAGGCAATTGTTGCAGCATCCCAAATGCTGGGCAATCCAGTCCCTGCTTGAAAACCTCCAACAAGGGAGAGCCCACAACTGCATGAGGCAGACTGTTCCAGTGCCAGGCAGCTCTTATAGCTAGGAAATGCTTCTTCTTGTCTAGCCTCAATCTATGTCCCTGTAGTATCAGTCCATTGGATCTAGTCCTGCCTTCAGGAACCACAGTGAGCAAGTCCAGTTTTTCTTCCACATGATTGCCCTTCAGATATTTGGTTATTGTATCTCACCTTTGTCTCCTCTCCTCCAGACTAAACATACCATTAGTGAGGTTAAGGGTTTATAGCAGGGGTTCTCAAAGTGGTGGGTCGCGCCCACCACTTGGAGAAGGAGCAGGTTGCTACCCCCTTTAGGGGAGTGGTAACATGTGATGGTGATGGCAGCAATCCGGGGATCGCGCTGCTGCCAGGGACAAAAGGGATATTTTTAGACTTACCGGGGGTCGGGCCGTCCGCCGGAGGGTGCGGGGGCTGTGCCCCTCCAGCGGGTCTCTCCAAGCCTTCGAATGGTACCTGGAGGCAAATAGCCCACTTCCGGTTTTCAGGGAATCACCTCCTCGAGCCTTTGGAGGCTGGGGGGGGGGACCCTGCGCGAGCGCCCCACACCCTCCGGAGGATGGCCTGACCCCAGTAAGTCTAAAAATACCCCTTTTGTCCCCAGCAGTGGCATGATTCCCGGACCGCTGCCACCGCCATTGCCCCAGCCCTGCAAGTACTCAAAAGTTCTCCCCTACTCACGGGGAGAACTTTGAGAAACACTGATTTATAGCATTTGCAGCAGTTCTTTTCCATTAGTTGTCTGTGAGCCACTGGTGGGACTTCAAAGTATGGCACGTGTTACTTGATCCCACTGCTATGATGGTTGCATGGAGATAGTTGCAGTGCCTGTAGCAAGGTGTGGCTGTGCAGTAGCCTGGCTCTTCAACAAAGGTGAAGCTCAGAGAAGGAAAATGCAGAGTGACAGAGTAATCGGGTAGGAGAAGCGGGAGAAGCCTCTTCCTCACTGTGACAAGCGACCCACTCCTGTGCACAGCACCCGTCTCTGTGGCAGTGGCACTCAGAAACGTGAGACCCTCAGTGGTGGCCCTTTTTGAAATTTGTAAAACAAGTACCAAAATGTAAAACAAAAAATTAATAAATGCTTGCAAAAAGATTGAAAACCCCTGACTTTGTGTTCAGAGTGCTTTGCATCCACTATTTATGCACCTTTAAAAAAAACCAACAGAAGATAGCATTTACTAAATGTTGATGATATCGTCATATGTATGAAATCATAACAATACACAAGAGTACATTATTTCTTGTGTTCAAAATGCCAAATTCTGTATCGAATTGTAAACTGTGGCCATGAGTATGTGTTAACTGTTTGGGGGAACCCTGCAGTTCCTTAAAAGCTTGTTAAGTATTGCTCAGTGAGAAGCTCCAATGATGGTCGACAACCTTTCCTGAAAGGTAGTTTATTCTTGATTTACTATCCTTTGCCTCCAATATAATATCAGTATTTATATACTGCCTTTTCTTGGTCATCAGATTTCTCCTCGGACTTTATTTTTTTATTTATTTTATTTTCTGTATTTATATACCGCCTTTCTCAACAGATTTCTCATCAAGGCGGTTTACACAGGCAGGCTATCCTAGACCCGAAGGGTCTTTACAATATTGTTCTATTCATATATAGAACCTTCCATACTCAATATGTTTTCTCTTCCGAATGCAGCCCTCCTTCTTGACTTGTGCTCTGCACTTCCAAGCTTCACAGTTCACTGCAGTTCACCCTTGGACGTTTGTACAGATGTTCTCTCTCTCTCTAGCTGACTCCTCTACATTCCACCCTTTCACGGTGCCTTCTCAGTGTCTTTGCGAGGTTCGTCAGCAACTGCCGTCTCCCATCCAAGTGAGAACCGAGGTCGACCCTGTTTAGCTTCTTCAGGCAGGGCACTTTAATTCAAGACAGTTCACATAGGCAGACTTTCTAACCCCCCAATGGGTTTTTTACAATACAGGTGGGCCCCCATATCCGCTGGGGATATGTTCCAGGCCCCTCCGGGGATACTTGAAACCGTGGATAAGAGCGAACACCCCCTCCATGGTTTCCTGAGGGCCCCCCCACCCTGCCTCCCCCTGCAGGCAGGCATGCTTGCCCCCCCCCCAGCTCTTATTTTTCTTTCAGCAAGCTTTGTTTCTTCCTTAAAACAGAGAAGCAACCTCCATTGCAGGCAAGTAGAACGAGACTAAGTCCTAGAGAGGCTCTGCAAGGTTTCTGTTAACCTTGCAGAGCCTCTCTAGTACTTAGTCTCGTTCTACTTGCCTGCAGTAATTCTCCTGTCTCTTTAAGGAAGAAACGAAGCTTACTGGGAAAAAAGTTAAAAGCCTGGGGGGGTCCCCACAATCCGTGGATAATTGAAACCGTGGATAGCGAATCAGTGGATATGGGGGCCCACCTGTACAATGTTCTAATCTTGCATAGAACTTCATTCTAGATGGTTTCTTTCACAGTCTGGCTTCTCTCTGGCATTTGTTGCCTCTCACACTCAGCTGATGGCAACTTGGTCTCTCACCCAGAGTGCAGCTTTTCCTCTCTCACCAAGGGCTCTGCAGATCGTCAGCAGCATGTCGCCAGCTCTCAGATACTTCCAGGTGTCTCGAACTGGCGTCCTCAGATCTTCAGGCATATAAGGCGGCAGCTCTACCACTGAGCCAGACCTCCTGCAGCCACAGGAATGTTGGGTGTGTCTTCTGGTTGTGCTCAGTTGATGTGTGACAGCAACCAAACTCATTTGATCTGGCCAGTGCCCTAGGACCGTCCCAAATTATTTTTGCAGTGCACTAGAGTTCCATGGCAGACATACAGGGTAGAAAAGGATTCTTATATAGGAATGGTTCCCGCGATGTAATAGAAAATTTTAAAGCACCGATCAAAATGTAGGTTTTTACTGATGGGAAACATTAACTACAAAACTGAGTTTGGAGGAAAAGAGAGAGACAACATCTGTCAGAAGTGGGATTTGATCTGTATCCTGCTTCCTAGTGTGACCTTCTGCCTTCCCTCTTAGGATATTACAGAAGTCGCAGAAAGGTTCAGGAAGAGTGTGAAGGCTGCCCTGCGGGATTTGTTAGTAATCTTCAGTCCCCAAATCATATGGAACAGCAAAATATTGGAGTGAAAGCTGAAACCTTGATCCAAAAGAAAGGAAAGAGATAGACCAGACTATCTAATTATATACTTTTGTCAACCTGTGTCGCGTTTGTCCTTTGTGAAAACCGGACCCTTTAAACTTTCATCATTGTTCACAGGTCCAGCTTGGACGACTACTGCCCCGCAGAGCAAGTTGAGCTTATACAAGAAAAGATTCTGAAGATGCTGCGCTCAGTATATGGCCTGTTGGATGTTCATTTAGAGTACTTGGAAAACTCACAGCCTGCTGGGACAGATTCTTCCTCCACAGCATGATCAATACAGCTGTAGTTGTGGCTGCAAGCGTTTGTTATTGCAGGGTTTTTTTTTCTCGCTACGCAATGGGAAGGAAATGCTTTTTTATGGGCTGCCTTCATGACTTTCCCTAGTCAACGCTTTCCATCCAGACTTTTTTTAAAAAGAAACTTTCTGCTCTGGTTATTCATTGTTCCTTGTAGATTCCCTTGGAAGAACAATGGCCGCGATCTATATTCATCAGGTGTCGCTGCAAACAAAGCTTGCCAAGCTTTTGAGAAAGGGCTGTCGGATTTTTCTTCATTCTTATTGAATAGGATTCTCAGTCAGTAGATTTGAGTTGAAAATACTGTGTAAAGATGTGCTTTTTGCTTTAAAGTATTGACCGTCTGTGATTGTTTTGTTTCAGATTGTAAAAATAGTTTTATTGCATTTCAATCTCTCCTTCCAAGAAGCACTACTATACTTTGCATTCAGAGGATTATCAATAATGCCCTCTAATTTTCTGAGCTTTTGTAGAATTCTTGTAGAATGTAGAATTCTTTGATGCCTGGAGCAGTGGTTTGCTTTTTTATGGAGTCTGGAAGCAAACAAACAGAGCTCTGTCTACAAAAGTCCAAATTGCATTCTAATTTTGCTATATGTGTCCCCTGAGACCAGACACATGTTTCCCCACACTGAGCTTACTTTTTTTCCATCCACCCCTAATTTAATACAAGGATACATGGATACAAGTATAGGGCATAAAAGAAAAATGCATTAAAAAAAAAGCTTCCTGAAAGACCTGTAAATCTGCTGTCCTTTGTCTGTTCGCTAGGTGGTGTATTTCGTGCTGTTTTCTTCAGAAGCAATGTGGTGTTTAAGTGGAAGTTTTGTAATGGCCTCTTGTTCTGATGAAAGTAAATTTATGGGACCTACATGATAGATGAAAGGGGTATTCACGTGCTGTACAAACAACTTATTTGCCATTAATTTAGCAAGGCTCCACACCATTTGTAAGTCCCATAAGGCCAACACATTCTGGCCTTCTAGTTGCTTGTAAATCACCTAATGTTTGCAGCCTCAACAGGAGGGTTGTTGAACCCCAGGCAGGCCACAGTACTGGGCAAGTGGGCTGTATTTGGTTTGCCGAGTCACAGGTTGTAAAGGTCTTAGCTGATGTAAAAGACTAGTGCGAAAGTTGGGTAATTAAACACAAAAGATTAAAGGGGGAAGTGTCAGTGCCTGCAACTTCAGTTTGCAATGAACACATTAGCAGGCAGCCTCCTCTATAGAGGGGAGGGTGTTGGAGGGGAAGTGCCCCAGGAGATTTCAACTATTTGATTAATTCCTTAAGGCACAGTAGCAATTTGTTCCTGCCGTACCTAGTGGCCCCCGTATCACACTTGGGAATTACTAGAGCAGGCAGTTCATTTTCTTTGCCACATCTTGTTGCTAAACGTGCTTCCCCTTCACCCCTTGCGTCTGCTATTGTTCTGGCCTTGCCCCCTTTCAATCAGCCTCTGTCGGAGGTGGGCAATTATGCCACGTCTCTGCATGGAGCATGATTAGGTGAATCCTGATGTAGCAGAATTACCTGCTGTCAGTTGCGTCTCTGTGTATTTCACAGGGGCTGACCTTGCTGCTTTTCATCAGAAGTCCTGCTTAGAAATGGTGACTCACGCAGAAACACAGCTAGCCACGGTTAACTCTTTCAAATGACATATTTTCAGAGATCTGAAGTATGTTTCCAATTTTAGTTCAGAAAAACAAGGCCACAGCTAGCAGAATTTTGGAAAACAACCTATTCCTTATTGCCAGCGGAAGAAAGAACGACTAGTGGGATGGTGGTTTCAGAAAAACACTGGGTGCATAGCATAAGCCATGATACCAAAGAACTGCGCCTCTAAACTTGTAAGAAATTATATAACTGCATCCTGATTCATATGTTCTGTTGGAGTGGCAATACAGTAGCATCGTGGAAAGCATCATGAACCTCTTTCCCCCTCCGCTCTACAGTGAATTATGAACTTGGGCCTAGAGCAGTGTTTCCCAAACTTTTTCAACCTGTGGCTCCCTTGACCATTGGCAACCATTAGCCATGGCTCCCCATTATATTATGTTGACGCCTGTCAATTGGTATTGCACTCTTTTCTAAGAGAATTCCATGACACTCCGTGGCTCCCCTGGCTGGTGTCCATGGCTCCCCTAGGAGCTGCGGCTTCCAGTTTGGGAGCCACTGGCTTAGAGGAACCAGAGCTTGAGATGGTAGAACATAAGCGTCTGCACCAGAAAGCATCCTGCTTGCTCTGGAGCTGGAAGCCAGTTCTACTTCATGTGCCAAGTATAGCTTATGCAACAGCTCGGTTTGGCAGTTCTATGTTGCCAGGATGCAACCCGGAGAAGCTGGTTTTATCTTCAATATCAACTCCACAGCCCACAAGAGTGGGCAGTGCTTTTATTCACCCTCCGCCTCCACCTGCTGCGGGACTAGTATTTCCCTACAGTAGCTTGGGTGTGAGTAAGCAGAAGTAACGAGGCCAGCGGGTGGCACAGTGGGTTAAACCGCTGAACCATGAGCTGTCGATCGAAAGGTCGGCAGTTCGAATCCGCGACGGGGTGAGCTCTCATTGCTTGGCCAGCTCCTGCCAACCTAGCAGTTCCAAAGCATGTTAATGCGAGTAGATAAATAGGTACTGCTTGCGGAAAGGTAAACAGCGCTCCGTGTTCCAGCTGCATGCTACACGCTGCGGCAAGGAGAGTCATGCCGGCCATATGACCACGGAGGCGTCTTTGGACAACGCTGGCTCTTCGGCTTTGAAATGGGGATGAGCACCACACCCTAGATTCGGACATGACTGGACTTAGTAATTGTCAGGGGTCACCTTTACCTTTAAGCAGAAGTAACAGGCAGGAGGAGAGATGAATTCGTAACTTCCTGCTTGTCAAGGTTAGAGGGAGGGGGCTCTCAGCGTCTGCATCCATTACCCCTTCCCCCAATGAACAGAAGTGTCTTCCATTCACCAAAGAGAAACCTGGGGTGCAAGCCACAAGCACTGTGTTCAGCTACATTGTTCCCTTTTTCAGTTTGGATTCATGTTTAGGTAAGCGATGGTTTAGCTCAGTGGCTCTCAAACGTTTTAGCACCGGGACCCACTTTTTAAAATGACACTCTATTGGGACCCACCTAGTTTTACGAGATGCTCAAACATTTATCTCCCTATATTAACACAAGCTTGCAAACTGCAGGAGCTCAGCTGTTTGCAGGGTAATTAGCAGCTATCTGATTTTTGAATAGCCTCAGGGCTTGTGGCAATTACTTAGCTGATCTTTCCATCATCTGGGACCCACCAGAAATCAGGTTGCGACCCACCAAGTGGATCCTGACCCACAGTTTGAGAAATACTGGTTTAGCTGTGTGTGTGCAGTAATGGGTATTTAAACAGCGGGAGCTCTAGGCTTTATATTCCATTGGACTTTGAATTCCAATTTAAAATTAGAGAAATGATTCTATACTTTTGTACGTCCTGCACGTTTTTGATACGCTACAGAAGAACACCCCTGCATAACCTCTAAGGAGGGAGATGGGTGTGTGGTTTACACCACCCACCACCACCACAATGCCTCTATACTGTAACACATTCAACTTTCTGAAAGCAATGATCATCTGTCTTCAGTTTTTATATGTTTCATAATGCTTTGAGGGCAAAAGATTTCTGGATTTTCCTCCCCTCTGCTGTCAGAGACCCACCGCCACCAGTTTCTCATATATTGAGCAGGAATCATTTTGGCTCAGTGATTTATCAGTGCTCTGCTGGTGTTTTTTTTTAATATCTTGTAAGATTGGTGCTTTTTTAAAATGCCCTTCATACAGCTTTTGAGGGACTGTAGCTCTTACAGTCTGACAAAGAGCTGCTTGAACTCTAGATAACACAACCCAACACGCATTTTGGAGCCTTAAAAGTTAGACCTATTCTTGGGTATATTTGGGACGCTGATTCCAAAACTGGCATCAGTTTTGCCCTATCAGCTCTAGGTTTGGAGATATGGCATAGTTACTTATATGCCGACTCAAGCAGCTTCCTTCTGTGGAAGCCATGGTGTCTGCTTCCTTGTGAGGGAGCTACTTGAATTGGCATATATAAGGTGGCTATGCCATATCTCCAAAACTAGAGCTGATGGGACAAAGCTGATGCCAGTTTTGGAATCAGCGCCCCAAATATGCCCAAGAATAGGTCTAACTTCTGAAGCACCAGGGAAAAAAATCTTTTGTTGTTGTTGTTGTTGGGCTGTGTAAGTCAGTCACACTATCATCAAACCAAAGATTGGGACAGTAAGGTCAGAATCATTGCTGAACTAGTTTTAGGTGTGTTGTTTGTATAAAGATCATTGTATTTTTCAGCTTCTCTTCCGACTCCTCCAGTGCTTTCTCTCTTTTTGAGTGCTACTGCATTATCCCCAAAATGTCATCTCTCACACATCTTGGAAGACCTCACCGTGGCATAAGAGTTAGCTCAATCCCTGTTGAAGAGTTTGAACAAAACCTGCAGTACAATTGATGATAGGAGCCATTCAAGTATTGTCCTAGGTGGGAAAAATAGTAATTTTCACTTTGCGGAGCATTCACACATTCATTCTTTACAGGGATAATCAGTCATCATGCAGCCTCATCCATGGCATGGTGCTTCACTTTAAGAGACAGTCTCTATGGTAACTGTAACCTGGTCTGTAACAAATAGAGCCAATATTTCTGGCTAACTGTGGCATTGATAAGGCCTCAGAGATCAAAGCATAATTATTCTAGAACAAACCATGTGTGACTAGAGGGGGGAAATGTATAGCCTCAGCCCATTGGATTCATCAAATAACTTGAAGCTTGAGATGTGGCACATTTCTACTTCTTGCCTTCTGCCGGTAAAGAATATGTGATGTGTTTTGTTCGAACTTCGAGACCTAAGACAAAATGCTTCTCATAAGTACAGAAACATTTTCCCCTTTTCTGTTTTCTCAAAAGTATGAAAAAGTCTTATGGGGGGGTGGGAAAGGCATAGAGGTAAGTAATTACAGTGTGGCTGACGTGCATTCAAAATAATTCTTTTATCTGCCTCTAGACTCAATAATTTAACAAGCTTGTTATGAAGTTAAATATAGATATAACCCCTTCAGCTCTTTTGATACAACTTCTGAATTATGCTTCCCTGACCCAGTGTCATTCCATCTTTCCACCTGTCTTTAAGATATATTTCTTGTAATAGGACCGTTGTGGCGCGTGCACGCACACACACACACACACACACACACACACACACACACACACACACACACACACACACACTCCTTCTCTCTCCTCACTGAGTTATAAATATTCTTAGCGCTCCGGAAGATTAATCTAAGGCTTAAATCCTGTATGGTGTACGAAATGGGAGTAAGTCCCATTGAACACTGTGGGATTTCCTTCTGAGCAGACACATAGGATTGTGCTGTTAGAGTCTCCTATGGCTGAGAATGATGGTTGATGGCCCAATCCGTCATTTACAGCGCAATCCTAACCAACATTCCAGCACCGGTGCAGCCGCAATGCAGTCCCAAGGTAAGGGAACAAATGTTCCCCCACCTTGAAGTGGCCTCCATGACTGCCCCTGCACTGCAAAATGCAGTGCGCGCCCTGTTGGCACGACTACAAGTTGGTTAGGATTGCGCTATAAATTACCTTGATCCATACCATCAACATAACATTGTCTGACATGGCAAAAAAATTTGTTTCATGGGGAAACCACAGAACAAAACTAATATTTCAGTAGCTAGCATCGCATGAACCCACAATGAAGTTTGAATTTTCACTGCGATAGGACATGCATTCCACAAGTGAGGGGAGGCTCAACATTTTCAGACAGCTGGAAGAGCAAATGAAAATTGTGAGGCAACTGAGGGAGAGAAAGAAGATAGTGTGTAGTTTTTTTAATAGCCTTGAAACCGAGTTGTGACTAGGACATGATAACCGAATGATAAAACAGTGCTGACTTTTCAATAATTATTCACAAGTTACCATAAATGCCTCTGCCTCCTCTAGGGAGTATAATTACCATTTGGATTTTCTTTCAACTGCGGCAGTTTATTTATTTGAAATATGCACGGACTGTCTTCCATCCTTTGATTCCAAGGCAGTTTATAAAAAACAAACAAACAGATTCTAGAATACAAGACACAGGTTTTATGGGTGAAGTAGCCATGTAATTAAATATAAATACAACCGACGTTTCGTCTTATTTCCTAAGACATTATCTAGGTCTAAACAGCTTGGCTGTTGGGATGGTACTGAAAACCAACTGACAGAAACGGAACTTAAAGGGAAACACAGGCAGAGCTTAACATAGATCTTAAAGGAACATCAGACAGATTCTAAAGGCAAAAGGCAGAATTAACATATATTGTTCCCTGTATATTTGTGCAATACTGGAAACCATATTTTGTCAATAAATGTTAATTCTTGTTGGCGGTTAATAAGATTTTGCGATCTTCTTTTACTAATCTCAATTGCTTCCAGATTCTGGCGCGTTCTATTGTTAGGATCATTAGCCAGACATTTAGTCTCATTGAACAAAATACTGTGGTTGGTTGTCATTGAATGTTCTGCGAGAGCTGAGACATCCTTATGTCGTAGACGAACCGCGCGTTCATGTTTCGATATCCTTGTTTTGATCATTCTTTTTGAGGTACCAATATATTTTCTCCCACAATCACAAGGTATACAGTAAATTCCAGAATTGGACAGTAATGGTCTGGCGTCCTTTGGGTTGCGGAGCAGTTGTTCTATTTTGGAGGTGGGTTTAAAAATTGTCTTGATATTGAAGTGTCTAAAGGTCCTGGAGATTTTATCAGTAACCCCTTTTATAAAGGGCAAAGTAACCCATTTCTTTTCCTCTTTTGCTATCTCTTCTTCCTGATCCCCGGGTGGTCTTATGGTAGTGATTTTCTTGTATTGTTTAGTCCAGGTCTTATCAAACTGTGCCGCTGTATATCCATTGGCTTTCAGGGAATCACGTAATATATACATCTTTCCATTTCTAGAGAGGACTCATCACAGATCTTAATTGCCTGATATGCTAAAGAATTTTTCAAGGAGTTTTTTGGGGCAGGGTGATGATTCGATTGCTGATGGAGATAGTGACCAGGAAGAGGAGACAGCAAAAGAGGAAAAGAAATGGGTTACTTTGCCCTTTATAAAAGGGGTTACTGATAAAATCTCCAGGACCTTTTAGACACTTCAATATCAAGACAATTTTTAAACCCACCTCCAAAATAGAACAACTGCTCTGCAACCCAAAGGATGCCAGACCATTACTGTCCAATTCTGGAATTTACTGTATACCTTGTGATTGTGGGAGAAAATATATTGGTACCTCAAAAAGAATGATCAAAACAAGGATATCGAAACATGAACGCGCGGTTCGTCTACGACATAAGGATGTCTCAGCTCTCGCAGAACATTCAATGACAACCAACCATAGTATTTTGTTCAATGAGACTAAATGTCTGGCTAATGATCCTAACAATAGAACGCGCCAGAATCTGGAAGCAATTGAGATTAGTAAAAGAAGATCGCAAAATCTTATTAACCGCCAACAAGAATTAACATTTATTGACAAAATATGGTTTCCAGTATTGCACAAATATACAGGGAACAATATATGTTAATTCTGCCTTTTGCCTTTAGAATCTGTCTGATGTTCCTTTAAGATCTATGTTAAGCTCTGCCTGTGTTTCCCTTTAAGTTCCGTTTCTGTCAGTTGGTTTTCAGTACCATCCCAACAGCCAAGCTGTTTAGACCTAGATAATGTTTTAGGAAATAAGACGAAATGTCGGTTGTATTTATATTTAATTACATGGCTACTTCACCCATAAAACCTGTGTCTTGTATTCTAGTAGCTGGCCATGAAAGCTTTCGTTCTATGATAAAACAGATTCTGCCTCCCTGCAGAGAGCTGATGTCCACCAGAAAGAGACAGATAACCAGACCTCCTAGAAACGTAATATCCTTATATGATCACTGAAATGCATCTATGTGCTGCTAGGACTTGTGGTAATGGAAAGATAGATGCCCTCCCTGTGCAACCAACATCTTATTTAGTCTTGAGTGCTTCAAGGGAAGCCTGGTCCAAGCGTTCTCTGGGAGAGCAAGGCGGCATATTGTTGGATCATAAATTGTGTAGGTCTGGGCTGCATTCTGCTCTGTGTCGCTCAAGAGACGTGAATATTTTAACATTCGATTGCGACTTGTTAGCAAATGTCAATGTTTAATTTCGCTAACCTGAGGCTATAAACTATCCAATTAGAAGGCAGAGGTTGTTTTTGCATAAGAAAAACGTATCCAAACATGCACATGCATAAACATGACTAGACACACCATGATAAGAAAACTGTGCATCTTTCTGCAGTGCAGATTTGTCTCTTCTGATTAAACTTTACAAGAAATAACCTTACGGTTACAGGACTCTTGTAAAGTAATTTCTGACAGTTTTAACGAAAATTATCCACTATATCACATTATGTTCTTCAACCTTTTTTAAAAAAAGTGCAATAAAATGTGATTCTCTTGAAATAAGCTCATGAATTAATTAAAAAAACCCACCCTTCAGATTTGACTAATATTTTAGTTACCATGGGAACCTATATCTTTCAAAACAGGCCATTTTTTTGGTCTGATAAGGGGACATTCTTTGGTGTAGCACCTTGGAAGGGAGTGTGTCAGTACATTTAAGCATATCTACTGTATATTCTTTAGAGATCAAGACACTCTGAAATCTAAGCTTCTACCTAGATGTCTGCTTCAAGTTCTGGGGACTGGGTCCCAAGGCACATAATATGAACACCTTGCTGAAATTAAGCAGGTCTATGTCTGGTCAGCAGCTGCAGCTATAGTTCAAGGCTATAGAAGCCCTTGAGCTTCTATGATGGAAGACAGGCTATAAATGTAATTCAACCAAAACAAACCATGAAGCTGTAATTCATATGTTTTTTGGTTTTTTTTTCTTTTGCATTTTCCTTTCTCCAGTATTTCTAATATTTTAAGAACCCTACTGAAAATTTTATTTATTTATTTATTTACTTATTTACTTTATTTTTAGTTAGCCAATTAATTAATTGAATTGACTTACCTGTCCCGCCGCCTCCATTCTGCCGCCGCCATCATCTTCGTTGTGCCCCAGCTTAAGCCGCCGCCATTGCCGCTGCCCATCGCTGCCGCCATTGCAGCCCGTCGCTGCCACCATTGCCGCCGCCCACCGTTGCCACCCATTGTGCCCCCGCAGCCGCTGCTTCAAAGGTAAAAAGTACTGTACTGCCTCATGCCCTCACGAGATTTGGACGCCGCCATAAGAACATAACATAAGAACATAAGAAGAGCCCTGCTGGATCAGGCCAAAAGCCCATCTAGTCCAGCTTCCTGTGTCACACAGTGGCCCCACCAGATGCCTCAGGGAGCACACAAGACAACAAGATACCTGTGTCCAGTCGCCACTCCCCTGCACCCGGCACAGAGAAAACCCACTTCTAAAACCAGGAGGTTGCTTATGGCTTGTAACCTGTGATGGTCTTTTCCTCCATGAATCTGTCCAAACCCCTTTTAAAGGCATCTAGGCCAGATGCCATCACCACATCCTGTGGCAAGGAGTTCCACAGATGAATTACACGCTGGGTAAAGAAATGTTTTCTTTTGTCTGTTCTAACTCTCCCTCCACTCAATTTTAGTGCATGTCCCCTGGTTCTGGTGTTGTGCGAGAGGGAGAAGAATTTCCCTCTATCCACTCTCTCCATCCCATGCATAATTTTATAAGTCTCAATCATGTCCCCCCTCAGGCGCCTTTTTTCTAGGCTGAAAAGCCCCAGACGCTGTAGCCTTTCCTCATAAGGGAGGTGCTCCAGCCCACGAATCATTCTGGTCGCTCTTTTCTGCACCTTTTCCAATTCAACTATATCCTTTTTGAGGTGTGGTGACCAGAACTGGACACAATACTCCAGATGTGGCCTTACCATCGATTTGTACAAAGGCAGAATGATATTGGCTGTTTTATTCTCAATTCCTTTTTTAATGATCCCGAGCATGGAATTGGCCTTCTTCACAGCCGCCGCACACTGGGTCGACACTTTCATCGACCTGTCCACCAGCACCCCAAGATCTCTCTCTTGATCCGTCACAGACAACTCAGAACCCATTAGCGTATATGTGAAATTTTGGTTTCTTGCCCCAATGTGCATCACTTTGCACTTACTTACATTGAAGCGCATCTGCCATTTTGCTGCCCATTCTCCCAGTTTGGAGAGATCCTTCTGGAGCTCTTCACAATCCCTGCTGGTCTTCACCACCCGGAAAAGTTTAGCCATCTTGGATCTTGCATTTTTATTTGTGTGCTTTGCACACCGGAGGACTCTCACACAACCTGCTGCTGTGGTGCTTTTAAAAAAAAACCCAAAACAAAACAAAAAACACCAGGGATCACTTCAAATCTGCCACTTCTAATTTCTAGAGCACTGGAAGTCACCCAGGAGTCCTGGAGTGGTGGCAATAGGGAGAGGGAAATCATGGGGACGGGGGGGGGGGGACACTGCCAGTTTTGAGTCATTGATTGCATTGACTTGCTGTGTTATCTCTGAGTCAGGCAGATTTGTCTGGTGCAAAGTAAACTGCTGCTGCTGCTGCTGCTGCTACAGTATTTATATACTGTACCGCCTTTATCGGTCATTGGATTTCTCCTCTGATTTTAATCCAAGGCGGTTTACACAGGCCGACAATTCTAAACCAAGCAGTTTTTTACATCTTACAATAAATGTTCTAGACTTTCATAGAATGCTAATTTCCAGGTGTTTTCTTTCACAGTCTGGCTTCTGTCTGGCATTCACTTCACATGCATTGACTGACAGGCAATTCCCCCTCACAGAGGGCCGGCTGCAGCTGCAGCTTGTCTGCAGCAACAGCTCTTCAGCTGCACACGGAGTCTTCCGGGAGTCTCGAACTGCCATCCTTGATCTTCAGGCATATGAGGCTGCAGGTCTACCTCCTGACCTATTATGGTTATATAGCTATCTTTTTATATAGTTATTAATTAAATTATAACAGGATAAGAAAGTACTACCACAAGGAGAGAAAGCAAGGAACAATCCCTTAGCAGTGCTAAGGAGACAAACTGTGAAGAGAAAGACCTGTCTCTTCAGGGTGGTCTCAGTGCAGACACCCACAAAAGTTAAAATAATGATCCCTGCTGGCACTACAATGTAATTGCAAATGAATTAGGGGAAATCTCCCCCTCCAATGCACACATCCTGTAAACATGTGTCTCTGGGAGAACTAAAACATATTGGCAAGGATCGATATGGAAATACAAAACATTGGGATTATGAGAAAGTACAATCAGGAATATGTTCACTCAAACATACAAAGGATTTCTATGCCTTGTGTTCTCCATCCTCAGTGAGAAAGCTGAATTTTGAAATGTCCCAAGAGCCTGGACCAGGCTGTGTTAACTGGAGACATGAGGATGTGAACTATTTGTTTGAATCACTTTAGGGAGGTAGGAATGGGCGGTTCTTGCAGTAAAACTTGCTAATGAATAATCCTGAGACAATCTTACCAAGCGGATCATTAGACTGCAATTCTAATTGCAATTCTGACTTAACTGCAGTTTTGCTCTGCTAAGCATCATTTGTTTTGTTTTGTTTTGTTATGCTAGAATGGGAGTTTAGCTGGATTTTTAAATATTAAAAGTCACTGGCGTTTCTAGAGGTGGGGCGGAATGGTAAGTCTTGCACAGCAGTAACCGCTCTGTTCAATGGTGGCCCCGCCCACTCACCGTCGAAACCAGTCTGAGCGGCAAAATCAACGCGCAGGGAGTCTCCTGTGCGTTGCCTTTGCCGCACAACTGGTTCCGACGACGAGTGGGTGGGGCCACCATTGAACAGAGCGGTTACTGCTGTGCAAGACTTACCATTCCGCCCCACCTCTAGCAATGCCAGTGTGAAAAGTAACTTGGGGTGCTATCCTATGCATGCTTACTTGGGAGTAAGTTCCATTGAACTCAATGGGACTTACTGCTGAGCATAGAATTGCACTGATCAAGCTGCTTGGCATTTTCGTGTAAGATAAATAAAATGACCACAGTTACATATAATGAGGCAAAGGTGAGGTTCCCAGTCCATATTTGCCTTTTAATACTAATGCAAGGATGACCAGGGGGAGGGTATTTGCAGGGGAGAACAGGTAAGCAAGAGCAACATTTAACCTGTCCAGCATGCACCAATTGTGCCCTATAAGTCATTTACGTCTGACTGGGCTTCATGATCAGAATTAAGTCTGGGGGAGGAAAAACAGCATTGAGGAAGGAATTATGGGAGAAAGAATAAAATACAATTTCCAGCCATGTCACCCTCCCATTCTCTTTCATTGCCTCCCCTCCAAATCTACACACCCTCACATCAATGGGACCATGGCAGATGTGGGTTTGGGCATCCATATTTGTCAGCATAATGCGTTGAGTTTCTCATACTCTTTGTGCAGGGATATTGTTGATGCAGACTAGAAAGACTCTCTAAGCTACTCACTACATTGGCTTTTTCTGAAGTCCTGCTGAACAAGGCTGTTGGTTGTCAGTCAGGCACCATGTCCCATAGCAAGTGCAGCCAGGAACAGGCAAAGATGGACTCTCCCATCCCTAATTTGTAGCTGGATCAACCAATCTGCTCTAATTCTGCTGACTCATCTTCTGCCCATTGCCTGTGTAGAGCATGTAGGCATCCCACAGGTGTCTTGGATTGCATTCAACTGACACACAGGATCAGTGGCTTTTGCACCTCAGCACTCCCAGTTACGTGGTAGCTGCCCTGACTCCCCTTCATTCATGAGGAAATAACTCCCATATACTGGTGTCAGGCTGCTCTAATTTTCTGACTTATTTCAGCTGGGAATATGTTAACCCAGCATTCCCCACAGACACGATCCACTTCAAAAGGAGAAAATCTCACCCTCTATCTGACTTCCATCCTTCCAGACAGAAGTGGAGGGAGAGTGGACCGCGTGGAGCAGATGATCCAGGCGCAGGCGTACCGTGGAGCGCCCACTCGAGGCACAGGCAGACCGTGGAGCACCTGGAGCAGCTGCTCCAGCTGCTGGCGGACTTACCGGTCTCGTCAGGCGCGTAGTTTTGGCCCTTCCACCCTCCCTGGAGCCTCTACAGCTCTGAAATAGGTAGGAAACCGGCGGGGGGGGGCAGGGTTGGTGACGCCTCCTTCCTCCAGGCACCGGGAGGCCTGGTTACGCCTCTGCTTCCAGACTCCATTCTCAGGGGAAGGAATCATTATTTGAAGACCTAGTAATTCCGGATGAAAGATCCTCCTCCTGCCTACCTAACTATTAACCACCTTTCATCCCAGGAAAAGGAATATTACAAAGGGAAAGATCCACCTCTGTAACAGACAGTCCTGTTTTTCCACCTTAACAGCAGCTGAGACATAGAACTGCAGCCAGTGAAAGTCATCCAAGCATAGTGATAATAACTGATGGGAAAAGGTTAATCTTCTTAAAGTGCATGTGCCAGCCCAGTCTGCTTAAACATACAGGAGCAGCTCTTGTAAAAAAAGGTGGCAGCTCTACCTGAACGTTTCCTTGATCCCAGAGGACAGGAGTGTTCAAATGTCCTTGGTCAGGACACACAGAGCGGGTCAAGCCTCTTTACCTTAAGGTAAAGGTGACCCCTGACAATTAAGTCCAGTCATGTCCGACTCTAGGGTGTGGTGCTCATCCCCATTTCAAATCTGAAGAGCCAGCGTTGTCTGAAGACGCCTCCATGGTCATGTGGCCGGCATGACTCTCCTTGCCGCAGTGTGTAGCATGCGGCTGGAACACAGAGCGCTGTTTACCTTCCCGCAAGCGGTACCTATTTATCTACTCACATTAACATGCTTTGGAACTGCTAGGTTGGCAGGAGCTGGTCAAGCAACGAGAGCTCACCCCGTCGCAGATTCGAACTGCCGTTCGACAGCTCATGGTTCAGCGGTTTAACCCACTGCGCCACCCGCAACCTTAGTTACTGGTTTTTAGATGGCTACAGAGTAGAGGGACATGATTTGGCTAAAACTGGGAGTGGGCTTGGGTTTTATCACCTTTTCTGCCCTCATTTGTGTACTACCCAGAGAAATACCTCTAAGTATTCAGATTTAGCTACCAAAGCTTGGATACTATCCTAGACTAGACAAACAGATTGCTTTTGGGAAATGTGGTCCAATGTTAAAGCTCCCATTAAAAAGAACTGCCATTCAATCTATGGGGAATGGGTTCAAGAAGGGATGGGTGAGAGGGTACGTATAGGCAAGAAGGGGCAGGTGTTCACCCCAAAAGCCATGTGTTTTTGATCATGTCCTATTTCAATACATCTCCAAAGTGTTAAAGAAAATCCTTTAAAGTTTTAAATTAAAAAAGATACGTGTTCTATTTCAATACATCTCCAAAGTGTTAAAAGAAAATCCTTTAAAGTTTTAAATTAAAAAAAGATACCAAGAAGCTGCAAATTGTTCTTTCCACTGGCAGCTTCCTTTCTTCTCTTTCTCCCCCTGAAATCCATTCAGGAAAATGAAGATTAAAACAGATGCTTTTCAGAAAGGCAGCACTAATAGGTTGGTTCTTTTGAGACCCCAGAGCCGTCTGCCAAAAAGAAAATGAGCTTGTTTTAATACACACACGATTATAGCCAAAGCCAGAAGTACTTGAAATGTAAAGTTAATTTTATAGGCTGCTTGACTTGGGCAGCTCAAGCACAGAAGTGTTGCAATTGCCGAGGGATTGTTGACATGTATGACTTACTCCCGAGCCGAGCGTGAGCAAACACAGCTCTTTGAGGACAACTGGCACTTAATCCTCTGGTTTATTTTGGAAACATGGTTTACTAGGGAAGGGGACACACAGCCAAAACCATGGAGCCAAGCCATCATATACGAAACCCTGATGGTATGACAAACACCTTGTGTAGTATAGTCCCAGAATTATATTCTGTCTACTTCTTGGGTACTAATAATTGGAAATGGAAAACAGGGGGGGAGGGCTGATACCCTATATATTACTATAGGCTTACCATATCCAAAGGGGGACAGAGTGAATTTACCTTGGGAAAGAAGGGAGACACAACCTCCAAAGAGTGCAGGTGATGGAAATGTTTTTTGTACAAAACGCAGGTATATATGTCTGTAGCGTAGCCCAACACATTTTCGAACTGATTCCCTTCTTCAGGGGTACTGTTCAAAATGAAACTCAAAGGGCATGTATTCTCTCTGACTTTGGTAACCCTCACAAGTCTGATGGTGTTTATTTCTTTTTTTAACAAAAAATAATAATACAAGCCTTTGGAGTTCATTTCCCCTTTTCCCTTTTTTCCCCACTCATAGTAGGAGTTACTAGACTCCTCCTATATTATTTCAAAATATATAACAAATCAAGGTCAGCCATTTTAGGACTTCAGGTGGCATGAGTCTTATTCTTATTAATATTATTTTGCATGTTCCTATCATTCACTTGTTGGCCTTAAATATCTTCTACTCAATCAGTATAATGGCACATAGACCCTTACATTAGATCCAGACTGTGTGTGGCTATGATAAGGCTGTAGCCTTATTTCTAGACACAAGAGTCTGTGCCTTTTACAGTCAACAGGCAGAAGTTCAGCTTTCCCATGTCCACTCACCCTAAGTGGCATGTTTCAACTCCCATCTCACCAACAGACATAGGAGAGGTGTTTGGTAAGATTTGAACAGGTTCCAAGGAAGAAAGCCTTGCTCAGCAAGAACACTGTCCAGGCCAGAAAACCACTGTTTCACCAGCACCCATCAGACAGTGAATGAGCAGGATCATAACAGGCCTTTCTGCCTCACCTCTTCCTGTGGATGTGTGTACTGTATCTTTGCCTCTCAAATAGGGCAGCAAGAAGGAAGTCCTTGGACTGTCCAGTTACCTCTGGGATTATTGGTTTTCAGCGCAAGCCTGTCTATATATCTGCTTCTGACGTGTTGTGGAGGGGCATTCATCATGGGACATCAGTTCCCCCATTCTTGCATCCTCCTCAGATGGGGCTTTTTCGGTGCCAGCTTCAGTCTGTTTGTCTGGAGGTGTTGCCTTCCAGGGATGTGGATCAAGTCTCTGACTCCAAGTCTTGAGTCAAGTCCCAAGTCTCTGGGTCCAAGTCTCAAGTCAAGTCCCGAGTCTTTGCCCCCAAGTCCCGAGTCTTTGGTTGTGAGTTGCGAGTCCCTATCAATTTAATGGGGAAAATGGGTTTAAACCTGAATAAAATTCGACTTGTCGTAAAAGTCTCCAAGTCTTGAGTTGAGTCTTTCGAGCCTTTTACGATTGCCGAGTCAAGTCAATGACGTGACTTGAGTCCAACTTGAGTCAATAGACTCTACATCACTGTTGACTTCCCTTGTCCCTAGTCTCTGCTGGGACCAGCAATGAGGTCTTGGCCCCCCTCCTCTGAGGAATTCTTCATTTCAGAGTCTGAGCCTACATAGATCCTGACAAGCTGCCTTTCTCTTTTCATAACAATTGCTTTACAGTTATTTATTTTAAAACATTGGCACCTCACCTTTCTACCCTTTTTACAGGTGCTCCAAGTGGCTTACAAAAGATGAGTAATGTAATACAAGGGAAAAAAAAAACAAATCTTAAATCACACAATCAATAAAATAAAATACCCATTAACAAAAAAAATAAAAATAAACAGCAGCCAACAGAAAACATTGCCCCAAAAAGCTAAAAGCAAGATGAAACAAAAAAAGTCTTGAAGCCAGCAGAGGGGGTCAGTTCTAAGCCCTGGGGAGAGTTTTAAACACCAGGAACGGCAACTGAGAACGTCTTGATGCAGGTTGCTGCCAACCAAACATGAAAAGATGATAGACAACAGGGTCACTACACATGACTACACAGGATGGGCACATTCATTGCAGGAGGGAGATGATCTTTCCAGTAGCTTGGTTCCAACCCATTTAGGGTTTTTACAAGTCATCACCAGCACTTTGAACGGTGCTCAGAAACGTACAGCAGAGGAGTCGCTAGGTTTTGCATCACCTGGAGCGAGAAGCATCGCGTCACCCCCACAATGGACATCACACGCCCCTTGCCCCGCCCCTCGACCCGCTCCCTCATCATCGTCCCGCGCCCATGTTATTTTTGCCTTCAAAGCTTGAGGGTTTTTAATACCAGAATTTTTAAGAAAACACACCCACCCAAAACATGGGCTGGCTTTTACTGAGGAGAGATGGGAGCTGGGACAATGTACATGTAATGTTAATCAAAAAGTTCCAATTATCCAACTTTCTGTAAGCAGACAAATCATGCTGCTACATGTCTCTCAATTACCAACATAAAACAGAGCAGATGGTGAACTTGGCTGAGATTTGGCTTGAGTTGGCTTGTAAGTGTACTTGGCTGACACCAGCTTTCTGTCTCCGGGGGGGGGGGGCTGTATACCAGGGCAGCATGAAATCCAGACATCTACTGTCACTCAAACCAATAATGTGTACATACAGCTGCTTAACTCTCACTGGACCTTGACTGTTCAATTATTTAACTGTGTTTCTCTCCACTCGTTTGTGAACTCTGGCTTTGCTTCACTGCCGTTGATTTTGCAAAGGTATCTCAGGAGTCTTTTGAACAAGATGAAAATCAGACTCGCATGGCGGTGTAGTTGCCTTTGGAAAAGAGCCTCAATTTGAGACTCTTTTCCAAAATGCAAGTAGGCAACCTCTAGTGGCAATGAATAAGACAAAAATCAGGATACAGATGCCTCCATTCCTCTATAGTAGGGGTTCTCAACCAGTGGTACTTGAACCAGAGGCGTCGCTCCGGTAGGGGCGGGGCTGTAAGTTTTGCTCGGTCGGAGTCCCGTTTACCGAACGAGCAGGAGGCGGCCCCGCCCCCTCACTGTCAGAGCCATTCCCCTGCGGAGAAAGCAGCAGGCAAGAGACCCTGCCTGCTGCTTTCTCCGCAGGGGAATGGCTCTGACAGTGAGGGGGCGGGGCCTCCTCCTGCTCGTTCGGTAAACGGGACTCCGACCGAGCAAAACTTACAGCCCCGCCCCTACCGGAGCGACGCCTCTGACTTGAACCACCAGTGGTACTTTGGCCGACTGCTGGTGGTAGTCGGACCACCGAGTCGCTGGAACCCGCTCCGATGCGGACTTCTGGTGCTGTGTTTTCACTCCCAAGAGGCTCCTGCCTTTGACTGAGCCTCTCGGGAACACTGAGAAGGGTCCTCCCACCCACCCAGAGCCTCCTACCTGCATTTCCTGGCCTCCAAAAACCTGAAAACTCGGAAGTACCCGGTGATGATGTCATCGCCAGTCACTTCCGGTGGTACTCAGCAGGCGAGTGGTGCCAGAGGTGGTACTTGGCCGGCAACAGGTTGAGAACCCCTGCTCTAACAGTTCTGCAGCTTGTCCACAACAAAATCAATAATTTATCTAAGGGCCACTTCATGCTTCTACTGGAATGTAGGTGATACATGATATGGGGAGTAGGAGTGAGTCTCAGACTGGTGAAGCCACCCCTCTTAGCATGCATAGATTTTTTTTATGTGAACTAAGGTCTATGTGCATATATTCATATACAAATACAGGTGGGCCCCCATATCCGCTGGGGATATGTTCCAGGCCCCTCCATGGATACTTGAAACCGTG
The DNA here is from genome assembly GCA_026170595.1 of Plestiodon gilberti rubricaudatus. Lineage (NCBI taxonomy): Eukaryota > Metazoa > Chordata > Lepidosauria > Squamata > Scincidae > Plestiodon > Plestiodon gilberti. Next base: position 80,929,965 of record JANXHW010000004.1, on the reverse strand, counting down.
GATAAGAGCGAACACCCCCTCCATGGTTTCCTGAGGGCCCCCCACCCTGCCTCCCCTGCAGGCAGGCATGCTTGCCCCCCCCCCCAGCTCTTATTTTTCTTTCAGCAAGCTTTGTTTCTTCCTTAAAACAAACAGAGAAGCAGCCTCCATTGCAGGCAAGTAGAACGATACTAAGTCCTAGAGAGGCTCTGAAAGGTTAACAGAAACCTTGCAGAGCCTCTCTAGTACTTAGTCTCGTTCTACTTGCCTGTAATAAGCAACCAGAGGCTGCTTCTCCTGTTTCTTTAAGGAAGAAACTAAGCTTACTGGGAAAAAAGTAAAAGCCGGGGGGGGGGGGGGGTCCACACGATCCGTAGATAACTGAAACCGTGGATAGCGAATCAGTGGATATGGGGTCCCACCTGTACCCAGTCCACCTGATCCATCTTCGGCTTTGCTGCAGCAAATACAGAGTAGGCTGTAGCTGGGACCCCTTCACAGAGTGCCTCATTAGTGTAGTAGCTGCTTCCCCATGATGCTATACTGTGAATGCCACAAACCTGTGGGTAGAGCTCAGAGGCGTCGCTACGGTGGGGGTGGGACTGTAAGTTTCATGCCATCCTAGTCCCTGTGTACTCCCCGGTACAAGGTCGACCCGCCCCCTTGCCATCAGAGCCACTCACTGTGGTGAAGGCAATGGGCAGGAGACTCCCTGCCCATTGCCTTTGCTGCACTGAAAGGCTCCGACGGCGAGGGGGAGGGGCCACCTCGTACTGGGGACCAGGACAGTGCGAAATATACAAGTTAAGAATACACAGGGAGTCTACTACGCATTGCCTTCGCCACACTGAATGGCTCCGACGGTGAGGGGGCGGGGCCGCCTTGTGCCGGGGAATAAACAGAGGTTAGCACAGTGCAGTATTTACTGTTCCACCCCACCTCGAGCTACGATAATGAATAAAAATTGCTTATTAACTCGTCCATGCAGAACTTCAAATCGATCAAATACTACTTTATGCATTTCACCGCTCTGATGTGAAGTACTAGAGGCCTCGTGCTTTGTCACTGTGTCCACAGGGTACCGGCTGTTCTCAGAACAAAGTAATCTGTGTAAATTTGTGACTGGGGAGATGAGACTGAAGATAAACAAGGGCTAAGTGAGAAATGAGAACATATGCATTTGAGTAGAATTTGTGTGTCTGTGCCAAATGGCACCCTGGAAAACAGGACACTATACTACAGCAATACACAGTGGGACGAATCCCAAGGAGCGTGAAGAAGAATGGAAGGAAGCCTGGTTCACATAATTAAGTGACCGTCTGTTTGACTGAGCCTTCAGGATAAACATGTGTAAGCAGAAGCACCAAAAAGAAAACACTAAACAGCTAATCTAAATAACGCTGAGCTGAGCTGAGAATAATGTTCCGATTAAAATTAAAGTTCCTGTTGTTATCACCAGCTTCAAGCAGAGCATTGGTACCTATTCCAGTCTATTTAATATAAAAGGCTCTTTTCTGACTTCCTTGATTTGAAGGACTTTTTTTTGCCTCTTGAGTCTTTGCTCAAAATCCCTTTGTAATGCAAATACGAAAGCTATATTGGCCGCAGTGTTCATTCATAGGACAAATGCCTCTCTTCACTTTCTCATCTGAATGAAAAACAATCAAGTGTTGATGTGGATAGCAAGAGAAAGGCTGAAAGCTGATTGAAACCTCATGTCCAGGACCAAGCGAAAGTACAAGTACCAGTAATCGATATAAAACTGAAAACCAGTGTACAGGTAAAATATCAATAACAATACAGTAAGTCCATACTTAAAGTTGTTTCGGTTAAAATAGTTTCGTTTAAAGTTGATGGGAAAATACCATGGGAACGTTTACATTTCTCAATTAGCCTATGGTAAAAAATTGGTTTCATTATAAGCCGTTTTGCTTAAAGTTGCAGTTTCCAAGAAGAACCGATCAACAACTGCAAGTGAGGAATTGCTGTATATGTCACACTAAATCCCTATGGAATTGGACTATTGTCACCACTACCACTGATGGTATCTATTCTCCATTGTACAAACCCAATCTACACATTATGCAGAGTTGGGTGGTAGATGTTTGGACTGTCCCACTTCAGACTGCCAGCGGGAAGTCATATTTCAGAATGCTTCCACATGCGGGAGGAAAAACCCCACCACTGGATGTAACAAATGGGCACTTTAGAGGAAGGGGTTAACACAGGCCTCTCCCTAACTTTCTGGTTTAGTATATATGCAAATTACTGACATCACCAGATAATGCAAGAGAAAAGGTATGTGTGCCAACATAGTATGGAGGTTCTCATGGCTTTTTACAATTTGTAAAGAAGTCGGATTTATGGGTCTTGCAGCCATGCAAATTTGTAGAAGAATAAAGTTTAATGCTAGAACAAATTGCCTGATGAAATTCCTTTACAACGCAAAAAAAACTTTCAAAGGAATGAAAGAGACCGCGTCCAAGGATTATCCACACCAGACAAATAAACTTTAGTCCCGCTGACGTTTCTCCCTTCACTTAGGGCTTCTTCAGAGCAAATTACCCGGCACCAGCCGGTAGATGTTTAGAAACCTGGACCGAAATGCCTAGACATTTAAAAAGAGCAGCGCTGCGAAAAGCTGTTTAATCGCAGCCGGATGCATCAATTTCCTCGTTGACTGGAGGTAACCGGTCTCTTTCATTACTTTGAAAGTTTTTTTGCGTTGTAAAGGAATTTCGTCAGGCAATTTGTTCTAGCATTAAACTTTATTCTTCTACAAATTTACATGGTTGCAAGACCCATAAATCCGACTTCTTTACAAGTTGTAAAAAGCCATGAGAACCTCCATACTATGTTGAAATACCTCTATGGGGAGGATATTGTGCGTGAACTTCGAATCCTGGAGAAACATCAATTACGCAGGATGAAACTAAAGAATACCTTGACCTTCCTGCTAAGTTGCAGAGATGTGGAAGTGATTCCCAAGTTTCTAAAGCATCAGAGGAAACGAAATACTCGGAGAACAAACAGGGTTTATTAAACATATGGAACTAACCTTGCTACGGGACTATATCAAAACAACCAGGTACGATTTATACAATATGGACAATGTGTTGTTTAGCATGCACGATAAATTGAGTAACATTCTCAGTGTACAAGATTGGAATCGATGGGACAATAGAACATGGTAGTTTATAAATCAAGAAGAAGAGATAATTAAAGACAGACATAGGAAGAAATTGGACAATTTAATTGGGCAAAGCAAGGAGAAAGTCATTTTTCTCCCGGAAGATAATGTATTGATAAATTTATCTGACCACACGTTAACACAGGCACAAACAGCAGTACTGTTAAAAGGTGGCAATTTTACTGTAGCACCAAAATCGATTCCCACGGAGAGAATCATCACTAATATAGAGACTACTCTAGCGGAGATTGATTCTAACTCCGCGGAAGAAATAAGGATTGCGACGGCTAACATCTTTCTTAAAGCAAAACCACCTAAAAGCAATATTCCACGGAATGAATTAGTGGCTATTAAACAGTTAAAAAACAATCAGGATATTATCGTGCTCCATGCAGACAAGGGCAATGCGACTGTTATTTTAAATTCTAATGATTATTTTAATAAAATTTTAGGGCTCCTCAGCCCAGAAACCTATAATGTTTTAAAGAAGGATCCGACTAGTAAAATTTTAAAAGAAACGAATAAGTTGATTACCGGATCAAATTTTAAACCTGAAATAAAAAATAAATTAATCAAATCATCTGCTTTACCCCCTAGGCTGTATGGTCTCCCTAAGATTCATAAAAAAGATGTACCACTGCGTCCAATTGTTAGTAACGTGGGTGCACCCACGCATGCCTTTTCACAGCATCTTGAAAAATTTTACTTCCTTATGTGGGAAATACCTTTCATCATGTGAGAAACACCTATCATTTTATTGAATTATTAAGTATAGCACGTTTATTACCAAACTCTATTTTAGTCAGTTTTGACATGGTGTCTTTGTTCACCCGAGTGCCCCTGGTGGAAGTGATGAACTTGATCAGCGACCTCACTTTACCCCGGGATTTAATCCCATTATTCCATCATTGTTTAACCTCGACCTATTTCAGATGGAATGGGGTTTTTAGAGAGCAAAAGGAGGGAGTCATGATGGGGAATCCACTCAGTCCAGTTGTTTATTTATGGAATTTTTTGAAGAGAAGGCACTGCAATCTGCCAAATATAAACCATCTACATGGCTGAGATATATAGATGATGTGTTCTGCGTATGGGACCATTGTGTAGAGGAATTGGACAATTTTTTAAAACATCTCAATTGCCTTTGTCCTGAAATCCAGTTCACCATGGAAATGGAAAAAGAAGGTGTTTTGCCCTTTCTGGATGTCCAGGTGGTTAGGAAATCAGATCTCACATTTGGACATTCGGTATATAGGAAACCCACGCATACGGGGAGGTATTTGCATCAGTCCTCCAATCATCATCCCTCACAGAAAAACTCTTTAATAAATTCACTGGTGTACAGGGCTATCCATGTATGCGATCCGCAATCTCTGGCTGAGGAAAAGCATACCATCAAAAACATGCTGAAAGCAAATGGGTACGGAGAACAACAAATTGAAATGTGCTGGAAGAAACAACTGGCCAAAAGCCAGCACATTCCAGAACCCAGAGATATGGGGAAAGGAGAAGATTGCGAGATGCACAGAGAAAGGAACATGTGTGGTTGTCTCTTCCATACATACAAGGCTTTACGGATAAAATAGCCCGTATTTTTAGACAATATGATATTAAGACCCGTTTTTCACCCACGTTGAAGATTGAACAAATGTTGCGCAATCCAAAGAATGGAAGACCCCCTTTGTCGAACCCTGGCATATATGAAATCCCGTGTGCTGATTGTGCAAGGACCTATGTGGAAAACACTATGAGACCTATTAGGGTCCAACTGCAAGAACATTTAAGAGCTGCCAAACTGCTTCAAGAAGATAAATCTGCAATAGCAGCGCACGTAGCTCAAACCGGACACACGATTGCTTTCCAGGAAACCCGTTCATTGTTTAGCGAAGCTAAAAATAGACAGAGGAGGAACCTGGAGGCAATCGCAATTTCTCAAAGAAGATCTCTGGATCCCCTGAACCATCAGCAAGAATTAATATACGTAAATAAGATCTGGTTCCCTTTCCTGAATAGAACAAGACTGCAGCGGAAGTTACCTCCGGTCAATGAGGAAATTGAACGCATCCGGCTGCGATTAAACAATCAGCCTTCCCGCGCTTTTCGCAGCGCTGCTCTTTTTAAATGTCTAGGCATTTCGGTCCAGGTTTCTAAACATCTACCGGCTGGTGCCGGGTAATTTGCTCTGAAGAAGCCCTAAGTGAAGGGAGAAACGTCAGCGGAACTAAAGTTTATTTGTCTGGTGTGGATAATCCTTGGACGCGGTCTCTTTCATTCCTTTGAAAGTTTTTTTTGCGTTGTAAAGGAATTTCATCATGCAATTTGTTCTAGCATTAAACTTTATTCTTCTACAAATTTACATGGCTGCAAGACCCATAAATCTGACTTCTTTACAGGTATGTGTGTGTTTATGTGTTTGATGTAGACTTCATTTTAAATGTGCAGGGATTTATGGGGGCTTTTGAATCCCTGAATTTCCAGTAAAGTATCCCATAACATAAGTAAACATCTGATGTGGTATCTCATTGTGGGCAAAACAGGGAGAGATGGGTGATGCCCACAATGAGATGTCACATCAGATGTTTACTTATGGGATACTTTACTGGAAATTCAGGGATTCAAAAGCTCCCATCAAGTACCTGTGATTGATGGAGGAAAAATTACTGGTGAATGGGCATTTGTCTGGTGAGAGGAGGGAGTTTACTTAGATCCCGATCCTATGCATATCTAAGAATTAAATCCCATTATAGTTAATGGGGCTTACTCCCAGATAGGTGTAGATAGGATTGCAGCCTGGATCATTTTATAGCCTTTATTTCCTGTGCTCACACCAAATGTATACAAACAGCAGATCCATAGCAAACAGACTTCTAGGCTGTACCACTCTCTGTACCAGAGGATCAGTTGTTTAAATACAGGTTGATTACCCCTTATCCGGACATCTGAAATCCAGACTATTCCGAAATCCAGACATTGGGGGGCTATGACTTTAAAATAAAATAAAAAACGTTTTTCCAGCATCCGGCTGGCATAGTAAAAGGCATGCTGGGGCACAAAATTATTTTTAAAATATTGTATAAAATTACCTTCAGTCTGTGTGTATAAAGGTTGTAGTATATGAGACATAAATGAATTTCATATTTAGACTTGGGTCCCATCCCCAAGACACCTCATATTTATGCAAATATTCCAAAATCCAGAAAAATCCGAAATCCAAACATCTTCCCGTCCCAAGAAGTCTGGATAAAGGATACTCAACCTGTACTCTTAAAATTGGTATTTTTTTCTCCTCCTGGGGCAAACAGTAACCAGGGGTGGAGGGGGGGGGTTGATTGGAAAATCATCATAGAGGGGGGAAGGGCTGAGCACCCTTCCCCAGACCTCCATGACAGCATTGCATTTTTAAAAATTTATGAACTAGAAAACTGCACAAGAAAAGGAAACACATTATTTTGCATTTGTTTGATGAGACTGATAGACAGTAATGCACTTGAAAGTGAGAGGCAGGTTTGTGAACTAGACAGTTGCTAGGCAGACAAAGAGAGGGAGATTTCTGAATGAAACTGTTGCTGGACAGACTGGGAAAAGTGCCAGCAAGAGTGGCGTTCAGCCTAGAGAATCTGTGTCACTGTTGATCTAGCTGACGTCTCTGTAGATAAAGACACAGGTGCTGAAACAGATCAGCACTAATAGCACAATCCTGCTCAAGTTTAGGGCGGTGGAGCGAGCGCTCCGCTGCCCTAAGCCATCACAAATGTGCCGTAAGGCATGTTTGCGATGATTCGCGAGTAAGGGCTGCTGGAGCTAGGCTGGCAGCCCTTACTCTGCCGCCGGATCTCCATGCGACCGCCGGAGAATGGTAAGTGATCCCCCGGCGGCCGCATGGGCGGTCCAGGTGGCAAAGGAGGGGGGCCTTTGGCTGTGCCAGCCCGGGAGGGGGCAGGGATGGCATCCGCCATATCCGCGTCCCCGTCCGGCTGGCATGGTCGTTACACAGCCTCCTCTGACTTCCGCCAGCTAAATAGCTGGTGGAAATCCGAGGAGGCCCATTGGGCCTTCCTTGGTTTACACTGGCGGGAGGAGACAAATGTCCCCTTTCCCTGAGTAGACCTCCGGGCCACTGCAGAGTGGCCCGGAATGGGGATAGGATCCGGCGGGTGGCCCTGGGCCGCCTGCTGGATAGTTACATAGGATTGCACTGCGAGCCAGGTTTTATTGGTTCAACATAACACAGAATGGTAGTTAAGACAAATTCTGGTTAACAAACCAATTTCAAACCATGAGTTGAGATAGCAGTTCAATCCAGGTTTGTTTGCCTGACATAAACCACAGTTAGTTAAAGATCCTGGTTCAGATGATCAAACAAATTATAGTTACATAAAATAGCCATGGCTCTGTGAGACATCTGAACCAACCCAGAATCTTCACCATTGTTTGCCAGTTTAAACAATTTGGAAGAGTCGATGGATTTCATTTTCAGGTGTCAAAAACATTTGTCATGGTTGCTGAATACCAGTACGTTCTGAAAAATATTTTTAAATGTAAATGTAATCTTCCAGCAAGTACTCCTCCAGTTGTCAAAAAGTTAGTTTTAAAATGTATAACAAAATATCCCCCAACTAACTTTCCCTCCCTTTGAAAATGTGAAGGCTACAGTCCTTTGCAAGTTACTCTCACATACATCCTGCTGAAGTAAACACAAAATATACAGGTTGAAAATGGCAAGAAAAAAAGTATCCCTAATGTTTTATGGATTTTTGATGTTTGAAAACGTTAATGTTAGTTATACTGGAAGAGCTGGAATGTGCTTTATTGTACAGTGCATTCTAACCAGCTTAAATGGGTCACAGTGACACAGTTTTAGCTTGTCTTCCGTATCTAACATGACTATCGACATCACATCTGAACAATTTATTTTTTGACATTTGACATTTAACATTACAAATATTCCGCTCAGCCACGAAGCTTCCTGGGTGATCTTGGGCCAGTCACTATCTCTCAGCCCCACCTACCTCACAGGGTTGTTGTGAGGACAAAAAGGAGGGGAGGAAATATGTACACCACTCTGAGCTCCTTGGAGGAAGGGTGGTATAAAAATGTGAAAAATAAAATAAAAAAATAAATAAATCTCAATTTGACATATTGACAGTTGGACAACAGGAATACCAGAAAACAGCAAACTCTTTTTTTCTGATATCTTAAAAAATATCTGATTGGAGAAATATATATGGGATAATTGTTTTAAGACTTACAATTATTCACTGGTTTTCTGTATATTTTTTTGAAAACAATCTTTCTCAGTTTTGCAGGTATCAGATCTTGCTGTTTCATCTTACTGGAAAGACCTGATCCAAAAATGGGATTCAGCATTTGGGTGATGTGCCCTTCATCCACTCAGCGGAGACTCTCTTTGTACTTACCAGGTCTGTCACTAGCTTCAAAGGAGCCAGGGAAGAGGGACGAGTCATCACCCCCTCATGGCCCTGCTCAATCAAACAAGCTCAATCCAGCACCCCACCTCCTAATGGATGGAACCAGTCACAGAGACCAGGAGAGGTGGAACCTCATGAAGGAAGAGGAAAAGCTTCTCTCCCCTAATAATGGACTAGTCATTGTCTTTGCAAGATCAGAAGGCAGAAGGCAGAATCACAGCTGGGAGAGCAGACAGCATGGCTGTCAGGAAGCCTTGGGATCATGGCACTGTACCTTCCATGGGGATCTCTGAGCCAGCTCCTTGACCCTTTGATCCTTGAGACAGGTGAAAGAGGCAGAAGAGAAGAGGAGGGCAATACCAAATGGGGTCCAATGAAAAACTGAGCCCCCCCCCCATCCTTATTTTGTTAAAATCTGTGTTAAAGACACATGAGATATTTGTAGTCTTCTTTTCTCCATTCAACATAGAGGCTTCACCCTTTACCTTCCACAAGGCAAATGTTTCTGCCATTTGCCAAGAGGTCAGCTAGGACTGGTGCTTTTCAACTTGTTCATAAATGACCTGGAGTTGGGGATAAGCAGTGAGGTGGCCAAGTTTGCAGATTACACTAAACTTTTCTGGGTGGTGAAGACCAGAAGGGATTGTGAAGAGCTCCAGGAGGATCTCTCCAAACTGGGAGAATGGGCAGAATGCAAAATGGCAGATGCGCTTCAATGTAAGTAAGTGTAAACTTATGCACATTGGGGGAAAGAAATCAAAACTTCACCCACACACTAATGGGCTCTGAGCTGTTTGTGACAGATCAGGAGAGATCTTGGGGTGCTGGTGGATAGTTCGATTAAAGTGTTGACCCAATGTGATGCAGCTGTGAAGATGACCAATTCCATGCTCGGAATCATAAAAAAAAGGGATTGAGAATAAAACTGCAAATATTTTTATGCCGTTGTACAAATCGATGGTAAGGCCACATCTGGAGTATTGTGTCCAGTTCTGGTCGCCACATCTCAGAAAGGATATAGGGGAACTGCAAAATGGGCTGGGGCATCTCCCTTACGAGGAAAGGCTACAGCATTTAGGGCTCTTCAGTCTAGAAAAAAGGCGCCTGAGGGGGAGGACATGATTTACAGCCTAATCCTGTGTAACTCTTGCACCGGAGTAACAGTAGATTGGTGTAAGAGCAATTATTTATTTATTTATTTATTTATTTATTATTTTTCACATTTTTATACTGCCCTTCCTCCAAGGAGCTCAGAGTGGTGTACATATTTCCTCCCCTCCTTTTGTCCTCACAACAACCCTGTGAGGTAGGTGGGGCTGAGATATAGTGACTGGCCCAAGGTCACCCAGGAAGTTTCGTGGCTGAGCGGGGATTTGAACCTGGATCTTCCAGGTCTAAGTCCCGACTCCCAAACCAGTACACCATCCTGCTAGTGTAAGGATATGTGTTATGCTATAACTTGCCGTACGCTATATGCTATAACTTGCTATAACTTGCGTATGCTATAACTTGCCGTACGGACGCAGGATGGACACCGGTGTAACCCCCTCGGATGCTGCACATGTGCAGTTCGAACGTGGGACGGATGCCACTGCAACTCTGCTGGTGCAGGGGGCATTCTGGGAGCGTTCAGACGCCTGCAGAATGCCCCCTGCACCAGTGGAGTTGCACTGGCTTCTGTCCCGCATCTGAACTGCACATGTATAGCGTCCGAGGGGGTTACACCAGAGTCCATCATACGTCCATTGGCAAACGGCCTTACACTGGCATAAATGTACTTACACCGGTGGATCTACTGTTACACCGGTGCAAGAGTTACACAGGATTGGGCTACCAGATGTATAAAATTATGTATGGGATGGATAGAATGGATGGAGAGAAGTTCTTTTTTCTCTCGCATAACACCAGAACTAGGGGACATCCACTAAAATTGAGTGGAGGGAGAGTTAGATACAGAAAATATCAATTATTATTATTATTATTATTATTATTATTTCATAATCAACAAAAAACTGAAACAAATGGGACCCAATCATTTCATTTTTTTCTAGTAAAGAAACAAATGCCAGAGGCACAGATATGTTTCACTCATTGCATTTATTTCACTTGTTACTCTTTCATTTTCTCCTAGGAGCCAGAATAGGTCTGATAGAGATTACCGGTAGGGGGTAGAGTGAGCGAGCAGGGAAAGGGGTATTGGACAGATTAGGACTGCATTTTTGGTCCCTGTATTTAAAAAAAAAACCCACATAAATAGTACCCATGGGGGGGCATCAGGATTGGAATCACAGCAGGTAGGAAAGGAAACTTTAAACATTTTCCTTTGCACGATAGCCCTAACAAAAGTGCCATCCAAATATGCTATATAAGCCCTATTCCATTAGCACCAAAGACAAGACATCACACACACACACACACACACACACACACACACACACACACACACACACACACACACACACAGAGAGAGAGAGAGAGAGAGAGAGAGAGAGAGAGAGAGAGAGAGAGAGAGAGAGAGAGAGAGAGAGAGAGCGCATAGACTCTGAAAATAGGTTTAGAAGTGAGTTTTACAGCCTATTCTTATCCTCCGCCAGTCCATAGCATGCAACTGCTCCAACAGAGGCTATGCTGCGTGTTATGCAGGGTGGGAGTGGGGAACCAGAAGGCAAAGCAGAGACAAATAAACTTTTTACTTACCTCAATGTAGGCCTCCTGGCCACCTATGGTTCTCCTTGGACCCATGCCAGCTATGGAACTGGTGTAAGCCCGAGGAGAGAAAAGGAGCAGGATGTACTGGAAAGAGAGCTTACGATCATGGCGCAAGCTGCTGCCACCAGGATCCACCCCCTCCCTCCCCCAAACTACCCCTGCCCTGCTCGCCAAAACTCCCCCTTTCCTCCCCCTACCTGCCCACAACACGCCCCCCTCCCACCAACTAACAACGCAATCCTAACTAACCTTAGGTCGGCGGAGATAGCGCTCCAACAGCCTAAGGTGTCGCAAAAATGCCATAAGGCACTTTTGCGGATCCTCGGGAGTAAGCGGTGCTGGTGCGGAGGCTGGAGCAACTGAATCCACTATTCCCCAGGACCTACGCTAGCCAACCCAGGTAAGTTCTACGCTGGTTGGCGTGAGGCCATGGGGAGGGTGGGTCGGGGTGGCAGGGGAGGGGGCCATTGGTCAGCTTGGCCCGGGAGGGGGGCAGAGATATCGGCGGTGCACTCTGCCATATCCCCGTCCCCTTCCCGGACCAGGTTGGTCTTACACAGCCTCCTCAGACGCGCGCCAGCTCCGGAGCTGGCGAGCATCTGAGGAGGTCCATTGGGACCTCCGTGGCTTGCAACGGGGGAAGAGGACGAATGTTCCCTTCCCCTGAGGTGAACCCCAGACATACCGGTGCGGCCCGCTTCTTGACTAGGATGCAGCGGGCAGGATCAGGCTTTTAGTCAGCACAGCCTGGGCTCCACAGTGGCAGGATGCAAAGCAGGAAACTCTAAGGTTGGGGCCAGTATGTTGCAAGGCAGATAAAAAGCTGTGGGCAAGGTGTGGCTACCTGAGGAAATTCCTATAGGGCTTTTCCAGGTATAAACACTAGGAGAGGTGCTGGAAATAAAAAGAAATTCGTTTTGGATCCTCTGTGGATTTGAGTCTGACTTAGGCCCATGTCAGTTTGACACTCACCCTAGGCAAGAGGTTTGCATCGGCACTGAGATTTCAAGATAAGTAATGTCCATTTCCATGGAAGCAAATGTTATTTGGACTCAGCCATACAGCTGTCCTTTGTAATAATCTTCTGAACCTTTTCTTCACGTATACAATTTAATACTGTCTGCAATACCAAAACCAGTTCTTGTCAACTCCTACTTCTGAAGTTGAATTTACAAGCCCTCTGAGGTACTTGCTAAGCCAAACTGTAAAATGGTGAAAAGTGCTATAGGAGAAATAACAGCTTTCAATGCAAGGAGAGACTTGGCATCCATCAATAAAAGGACATTGAAACTACCTGCCTCCACATTCTGGCTTTCTTTTTCTATTCCCAAATCATTATCATCAGAGCTGGAAAAAAGAAAGCCTGTAATGAAAGTAATATTCTCTCTCCCACACCATTTGAGGAACAATTATCACACACACACACACACACACACTCACACAAACACACACACACACACACAACGGAAGAGCTTGTATTATCACTATCTGTGGTTGTATTTCTGGGGCTAATTTACCGACTTTGGGTGCAGACTTGCGTTCAAAGTTGGATGCTCCCCAGTGGGTGGCTGCCGCTGTAAATATGGTGTGATGGTGTAATATTTGCAAAGGATAGGAATGGAAGTGCCCTTTGGTTTCTACAATATATTCACATAGCTGGAACACCATAACAGAGAGAGAGAGAGAAACAGCGCAATCCTGCGTAACTCTTGCACCGGTGTAACAGTAGATCCACCGGTGTAAGTGCAGTTATGCCAGTTTAACTTGCCGCACGATGACAGACGCAGGACAGACACTGGCGTAATCCCCCTTGGATGCCGCACACGCGCAGTTCGGACATGGGACAGAAGCTAGCGCAACTCCGCCAGTGCAGGGGGCATTTGGGGGGCATTCGGACACCCCCGGAATGCCCCCTGCACCAGCGGAGTTGCGCTGGCATCCATCCTCCATCCGAACTGCGTGTGCACGACATCCAAGGGGGGTTACGCCAGTGTCCGTCCTGCATCCGTCGGCATATGGCAAGTTAAACTGGCATAACTGCACTTACACCGGTGGATCTACTGTTACATCGGTGCAAGAGTTACACAGGATTGTACTGAGAGAGAGAGAGAGAGAGAGAGAGAGAGAGAGAGAGAGAGAGAGAGAGGGAGAGATATCCGTCTTTATTCTTCAGGCCATAAAACACACAGGGAGAAAGGTGTTCTTTGGGAAATAGCTTGTATCCTTCTTCTCTATGGTAGAAAGACAAATACCTCCCCATACCTCTCAATTCTCATAGAAGGGATATGTGCTATATTTGTAGAAACCTATTTTGTAGGCAAACCTAAGGAAAACAGTCATGGAAGAGTACTATATTTTCAGGGTGATATCTTCAACGTGTGAGGAGACATTTTGAGCTATGTGTGTTTAGTAACTTCAAATGATGCACGTAGCATGTTGTATACAAATCAGGGAACAGCCTACATGGTTTTTCTTTTGTCAATCTGTTCCACATCCTGGAACAGGGCAACATGACAGAACTCCCTCTGTGAATGGAAGGGAAGAATTCTTTACGTGAATGGAATGCTCCTTCTATTCACAGAAGGAGTTTCCATTCCCAGAGGGAACTCCCGACAGCAGACATACTAGACAGAATGCTGCCGAATGTCTTGTTGAATTTAGTTGAAATTCTAGAAAAGTTAAGTACAGGGCCTGAGATTGTCTATGAGATAATTGAGTGGGGTTGGGAAACTTCAAATATCCATTTACTTAAAGATTCCTTTTAAAATGTCGAAAGAATGTCTCAGTGGCGTCACTGGGGGGGGGTGGAGGGGCGGGCCACCCCAGGTGATGCTCCTGGAGAGGATGATGTGCCTGCTGCCGCCAGCAGGGGCAGTGTCTTCAGTTTCTCTTCCCCAATTGGGAAAGAGAAGCCGAAGACGTGGCCACCGCTTGCGGTAGCAAGCGAATCACCCACTCCCAGTCTGCCGGCAACCGCGTCTTTTACTTCTCTTCCCCGTGATTGGGGAAGTCCCTACCTCCTGCCTCGGCTGCTCCGGAAGTGATGTTACTTTCAGGCTGATGTGACGTTACTTATGGGTGTTGCCAGGTTGGGGGGGGGGTTGACACCCATTCTTGCCGCCCTAGGCGGCAAGGAATTTCTGTACGCCCCTGGAATGTCTATCTTGAAATCTTTTTAAAGATAGATTGAAGGGGCTTAGTTATCCAATCACATAGTATAAAACTGTAGCTTTCTGTTCTGTGGCATTGCTAGTGCGTTCCGGGGGAGTATGAAACGTTTTACATTATTGCCCCCCCAGATGAAACGTTTTACGTTATTGCCCCCCTGCACTCCCGGAAGGCTTTATTTAAAGCCTTCTAAGAGCTGGGGCAGGCAGGTGGGCCCATCTAAAGCACCGATAATGGTGCAAAACCCCTCAGCAAAAAAAGCTGCCATGGAGGAGAAAACTGCTTCCACAGGTCCTCCTCATGAGACTGCGACTGTCACCCCCCTGGCACCGGATTGGCTATGCTACTGTTTTTATTTAATTAATTTCATGCAGCTTTAAATTCATCAATAATTTTTCAGATGCTTCACAGGACATTACTTCATGTTGGCCAAGACTATTCTTGTAGCACCTTATTAAAGAGTAACAGATTGATTTCAGTTTAAACATTTGTGGACTACAGTCCACTTTTTGGGGACGGGTATAAAAAGCATCATACGCTGTGCTGGGGGGGGGGAGAGCAACATGCGCTGCATGCAGCCAAGGGGGTAGCAGCAGGCTTAGGTTAGCCATGCTTATGTCTAGATTGGCTTTGAGATTTAAACACTTGAATGTCTAGCTCCAATTCAGGATACATGTTCCAGAAAATCTGCAGTTCAGTTTTAAAAGACAGATGGGGAAAACTGTTAAATCTCCTCTCTCTCTCTCTCTCTCTCTCTCTCTCTCTCTCTCACACACACACACACACACACACACACACACACACACACACACACACACACATGATTTTCTTCAAACTACATAATGCTACTTTACCCTCTATCTGCCCTGCTCTAGAGAGATATAAAGCCATCTTGTTACATGAATTGTAACTAGTTAATGATAATAAATGGCATGTTTGAAATTGCACTTACTGCATGTGTTGAGTTAGTCCTGTGTTTATTTGAGCTTCTCTTGGATTAGAGAGAGAAGCTTTATCGAACAAAATGTTCTGTTCTTGATGCCCACTATAGCACATTAAGCCATAAAGCTGTACTTTCTCCTTCGGACTGTTAGATCATTATGATCTGCAAAGCACCATCTACTTGTTGGGGTTAAAAAAGTAAATCCTGTCTTCTGTTTATTTTCCTGAACTTTTCCTTTGCCATAGAAAGGAAAGGAATTTTGGAATAACACTGAGAAACATATGCTCATCATTTTAGGACATGCCTTCTTTTTGGATTATTTATTGCCATCTGATTTAAGGGAAGTGTGGAGAAAGTCCTGGTTTTTGCCTAAATCTAAAGTCAAGATATTCAGAAGAGAGGAACAGGAATGACAATCGCATTTTTCTTCCTGTCTAGTGCACTATATTGCACTAGATCAGGGGTTCTCAACCAGCGGTACCGCCAGTGGTACTTCGGCTAACTGCTGGTGGTACTCAGACCGTTGTTAACACCAGAGGCGTTCTTATATGGGGGGAGCAGGTGTGCTCCCCCCCAGGCGCTGAGTGGGCGAGGGGCGCGGCAGCCGGAATCGGGGCTGCGCAGAGCGGCGCGGCACCAGAGCCCGGCTGCCGCGCCCCTCCAAAGCAGCGCGCCCACTCCGTGTGTCCCCGGCCTCCGGAGCCTGCGCTCCGAAGGCTGGGGATAAGCCCTCCTTAAAGCGACCGCCCCGTTCGGCGGTCGAGAGCTTTATGAAGAAGCCGAACGCGTCGCTGGGGGTTTGCGCATGCGCAAACCCTATAAAAGGTTTACCCTATAAAACCCTATAAATTACACAACAAAATATCTACAACACCTGGATAAACTAAGACCCTATAAGTTAATGGCTTGTCTAAAATTAAAGACCTTCATCTGATGGCAGAAGGGCAATGGAAAAGAAGAAGGGTGAACCTCCCTCCCTTGGTATAATGCCCTGAAACTTATTAAAATGATGCCACAAACCAGTAAATCTTACAAGGTAGATCCTGATGTGCTTTGGTGAGTTTTGAGGCCATGATGAGCATTATCAAGGAAAATTCCAAATTGATTCAAAAAATCTGCCTTTCCCTCCTTTTTACTCTGTGTGCATCTGGAGGTATTTGGTGATCATTGTGGAGATTAATCATCCACGTTCTAAAGTTACAGTCATAGGGGATCTTTTCACTCAATGGCCCGTTCTTCTCACTGAATTGTAGTTTGCAAACAAGCTTTTGGTTAAAATATTTTCAGTTAGACAAAAATTCTACTTTTTAAAAATGCTTCATGGAAACATTTTTCCAGCTAATAGAATCTGATATTAGCCAGAGAATGAATGCTGCATCCTGAAACCTAATTATTACTAAAAACAAAACAAAAAAAGTTTGTAGCTCATATGGTTATGAAGATACACTTAGGGGGAGAAATTTTCCCTGTTCACCCCAGCACAGTATATTTTCTAGTGGATATTTGCTGGTATTTCTTCTGCATCTTTTTAGATTGTGAGCCCTTTGGGACAGGGAAGCATGTATTGATTTCCCTCTGTGAACCACTTTGTGAACTTTGTTGTTGTTGTTGAAAGTGGGGTGTGTGTTGTGTGTGTATTCTTAAGAATAGCTCATTGTGCTGTCCCATAACTTGCAGAAGCAGACCAGATGTGTGTCATCTAAGGAAATCTATATGAATTTGCATAATCATTTTTTCTTGGTGTAGGCGTTAGCTCATGTTCTTTTTCAGTCAGAGTGTATGTACAGTCAGTGGCGTCACTAGGGTGGTGCGAAGGGTGAGAACTGCACAGGGTGACGTGCCCAGAGGGTGTGACATGCTGCCCGGAGTTTGCGCAGGCATGCGAGGTCAAGACTCCAAGCTTGGAAGCCTCTGGGAAACCTCTGGAAACCACTGGTCTCTGAGCAGAGGCTTGGCCTCACATGCCTGCACGAGAAGAAAAAACACACACACTTGGCTGCTTTCACCCACAGTAGGCTCAGCTTGCTCAGATCGAGCCAAGCAAGCTGAGCCCACAACAGGCAAAAGTGGCTGAGTGTGTTTTTTTGAGCTGGAAGTAACTGATGGTGATGCAATGACATCATCGCATCACTGCCAATTAATTCTATCTCTGCGCTGGGGAGGGGAGTGACATGCCAGGCCCTGCGCCCGGCGCGCAAAAGGTAAGTGACGCCCCTGTGTACAGCTCTGACCATAGCCCACGTGATGACATGCAACCCCACACCTCTTACACTTCTTCATACTTCTCTTTGATGTCTGTGCCATGCTGTTCTAAGGCACCTGTTTTAAACCTTCCATGCTTTGCTGAGACTGGATTTCACAATTTTTATGAATATTAATGTATTTTTACGTGAACTAATCGATGATGTTTTCTTTAGTTGTTATTCCTGGCTTAAATGGTAAACTGCCCGTATTATTCTTACAGAATCAAAGGGCATACTCCACGCATTCCAAGATGCGCTAGAAAAGCCAGCTCAAACTCTGAAAACTGCAAAATATGTTTTGCTTCCAGTCCAGTCGATGGTGAGTTAATCAGCCGGAAGAGAAAATTGCCATGCAGCAAACATGATGATTAATACTCCAAATAATTTGCTTTCTGGCTGATTATGTGAACAACAGCATCAAAAGTTTTACAGACTATTCTGAAGCTCTGCTGAAAAGGGAGCAGGTGTCAGGTCAGACACCTCAAAACCCTATGATGTAGCAGTTCCTCAAGTAGACGACTGCCACCTCCTGAGCAATGAAGTTGTAAGGTTTTCTGAAAAAAATGTGGAACATTTGTAATTTATTACATTAGGGTGAACTGTTTTCTCTCTTTTCCCCCTTCCCACAAGAGAATCTCTTTTATTCTTTGCCTTGAACCTGTTAAATGATGGCACCTTTTATCCTGTTTTCCTGGGGATTATTTGCATAGTGGTTGGTTTTCCAGCTGGAAACCTGTGAATGCTAATCTGCCACTTATTCTGAAATCATCAACCCACTCATCTTTGAAAGTCAGACCTGAGAGCCCTGCTCTGTGCACCTTACATTTGGGAGGTTAAGGACTAATTTCAACGTGATGCAGACAGGCAAGATGAATTTACTAGAGTAGTGTTTTATCATCCCAATAGCTCACTTAAATTGGATCCACAATCACAAAGATCACTGCCTTACAGCGCAATCCTGTGTAGGATACGGGCAGTCTGGGAACAACTCAGGAGAAAGGGATGATCGCCTCCTTCCCCCAGTGTCAGCGGTGGTAGGCCCAATGGGCCTACTCACACGTGCACAAGCTCTAGAGTTCGTGCACAGTAAGGCCAACATGAGTGGCGTATCTAGGGCCTGGAGGGAGCGTTGGATACCAGGGATCTCGGGCCCCCCGTATCACCACCCCCTCCAGGTCCTAGGTGGCCAATGGCCACCCTCCCTTGCCACCTGGTTCACTCGCCCCTGCCCCAACCGGCGTAGGGTGTCACAGCACTGGGTGTCACAGTGCCGGTGCGTGCGTGCTTGCTTGCTTGCTGGGTGTCACCTTACAGCAGTTTTATAACACCCTGCACCAGGGCAACATGTGCTGCCCTGGCACAGAAGTTACACAGGATTGGGTCATTAGAGCACAATCCTATGCATGTCTACTCAGAAGTAAGTCCCATTGTGTTCAGTGGGGCTTATTCCCAGGAACGTGTGTTTAAGATTGCAACCTCAGTGATCCAGCAAGATGGCAGAGCATGAGGGTTGCAAAGAGGCTTGCCAACAAGAAGAAGAGAGCAAGATTCTGGAGAGTGGAGCAATAATTCTTTCTCGATGGCAAAGGTGCTTCTTTGAAAAGATGAGAAAGGAGCATTGACCCGGGTGTGTGAGTGTGTGTGTGCGTGAGTGAAAAGGAAATGGACTTGGGTGGACAAGGCTAAACCTGAATTCAAATTCTAAGGGGAGAGTGGGACAGGTTTGAATTTTAACTGTCCTGGCTCTAGTTCAAATGTCAATGGTCAATACTCTGTGGTTGGTCATAGGAAGGTAGCCATTGCCTGGGAAGTCTCCACAAAGCCATCAAGAATATGGAAATATGGTAATAGCTCTCAGATAGTTCCTCCACGTAGCTGGGAGTAGGGCTGACAACCACCCTGATTTGGCCTGGAGTCTCCAGGAATCTGTATCAATCTCCAGAAGAGTATTGAAAGCAATTCTTCAGATATTAACAAGGCGTCCCTGGCTAAATGACCTTACATTATGTGGGGGGGGGGGACCTCTAGGAATGGCTTTCTTTATGCGCAATCCAGTTTAGCCCAGTGCCGTGGGAGTACGCGCTCCCCCAGTGCAGGGTGCCGTAAACACACTGTACAGTGTGTTTACAGCACCTGGCGAATGAGGACCACCGGTACGGCGGCGGGCGACCCTTACCCGGGCTCCTGCCCGGCCCTGTGCCCACCGGAGCAGGTAAGTCCTACACTGGCCGGGGCAGGGGCAGGGGGAGGGTGGACCAGGTGGGTAGGAAGGGTGGCCATAGGCCGCACCGGGCCTGGAGAGGGCAGGGATATCGGTGGCAAGATACGTCAATATCCAAAGCCCTTTCCAGGCCCAGTCCAGCCTTACACAGGCGGCACAAATGTACACAAGCTCCAGAGCTCACGTACATTCGAGGAGGTCTATTGGGTCTCCCTCTGCTTACACCTGGGGAAGAGGACAATTGTCCCCTTCCCTCGAGGTGCACCAGGACTGCCCCTGGGCAGCCCTGAACCTGGATAGGATACAGCGGCTGGCCCTATAGGTTGGCTGCCGTATCTTACACAGCATTGGGCTGTTTGCGTTTGCAACCCTAGCTGGGAATATCCTATTCTTTCAGCTTAGGAAAGCCATCAGGGCAGAGACCACAGATGTTAGTATGCAAATCCTAGGACAATGGTTCTCAAAGTGGTGGGTTGTGACCCACCATTGAGAACAAAAACTGTCCCCTGTCCTCTTAAGGGGTGGGACAGCATGGCAGCAGCGCTGGCGATTCCAGTGATCACTACCGCAGCGGCTGAAAAAGTTCCTGAAACTGCTATTTTGGACCTTACCAAGGCTTGGGTGAGCTTCAGGGAGGCCTGTGCAACCCTCTGCAGGCTCCCTGATCTTTGGATTGACAAAAAATTGTGATTTTCCGGCACTTCTGGTTTTCGCGAAAACTGGAAGTGTCCGAAAATTGCCGTTTTTCAGCAATCTGAAGATTGGGGAGGCCTGCAGAGGGTTGTGCAGGCCTCCCTGAAGCCCCCCAAGCCCCAGTAAGGCTCAAAATTACAGTTTCAGGGCGGTTTTCCCTGCGGATGGCCCTGCCCCCGCAGACACTCAGTTCTCCCCACCTCGCGGGGAGAACTTTGAGAACCACTGTCCTAGGAAGATGGGTGCTTCTTTTCCAGCAATTGATATAGTAACTGCTATGTTTTATACTTTGACTGTTCAGAAAGCACAAAACGTCAGAGAAAAAACGTCTCTGAAACCAGCTTTGGGGTAATAAACCAAAGTTAGGGCCATTGTATCACCTCAAGAGGCTGTTGCATCATGGAGGTGGGCCTAAACTTCTGAAACAGAGTCCTAACAGATACCTCTAAGCCCCAGTTTACCAGTTGTACATCTGGAAGCTCAAAATCTGATGTGGGTCCTTAACCATGGCTAGCACAGAACATAATTTCATGTTTACATCTGTAACTAACCACTTTGTGGAGAGAGTTCTGTGTGAGCAGAAAGTACAAAGGTCCTAATGATTCCACAGTTTGGCAAAGTGCCATTAAGTTGTGCTTCCAGCTCCTGCAGGATGATTTCCATATGGCTGAAGAAATCCATGAGGACAAAAATGTTTCACAACTTCAGTGTCCATGTGTGAAGCTGGCTTAAGCTCAATACCAGAGTCGTAACCAGGCCTCCCAGCGCCCGGAGGAAGGGGGAGGGGCCTAGGTGACGCCCCCGCCCCCCTGCCAGTTTTCTACCTATTTTGGAGCCGTATGGGATCCAGGGAGGGCGGGACGGCCAGAAAAAGAACGAGCAACGCGCCAGAGACAAGCAATGCGCCAGGACAGGACCGGTAGGTCCACCTGCGCCTGGATCAGCTGCTCCACGCGCTCCACTCTCCTCCCACTTCTGCTCAATACTGTATACAAGTGAAATATTGTACAAGAATACCATTCTGTTCATAGGGGTGGGGATGAGAAGCTTGCCGCTCTGCCTCTCCCATTACCTGATCCATGTGGTAACTTGAAGGAAAGACATGCTTATTATGTATGTCTATGTTAGAGGGCTTTTCTTTCTAACTACCAATCAATCAATCAATCAATCAATCAATCAATCAATCAAATTGTCCATTTTCACCACTGAGTATCCTGTGTGAGTGTATCCAACTTCTCAGACTGACAATATGAAGCCATACCCTCTAGGTGATTGCATACATTTGAGCAAAAAGACTTGAGTGGCATGATATCAGGCAATTCAATGTTATGATAATTGCAGCAACACAACTTAATTGCACAAGCTCTGGTGAGAATAAGAAGAACAAAAATAATATGTGGTTGCCACATAAGATTAACCATCAATTCCTTTTGTGTTTATTTTTTTCCCCTTTCGATGGCCCAGCCTTTTTCTAACAAAGAGTCTGCAAAACAGTTCATTCTGATATTTCAGTTAATAATTATGCTCTCCACAGACTTTAATCATGTTTGGCCCATTATCTCTCTTCTCCTTGCTTCTCTTTGGATAGTTTTAAATTATCGTATTTCTTCGAGTCTAAGGCGCCATCGATTCTAAGGCAACATCTTAATTTCAGGAACACCAGCAGAAAAAAAAACAAAAACCATCGATTGCAAGACGCACCTCCTTCCTGCTCAGCACCAACTCTCTCCAGCTTGCCTGCCACAGCAGTCCGATTTTTACCGCGCAATTTTGCCCCCTCTGCTTAGCGGCGAGCTCTCCCTGAACCTGAGAGCTCGCCCCAGCATGCCCCGCGCTGCAGCTGATGATCTCCTCACTGCATTTGAGCAGTGCCTTTGCGGTCCGCCAGGAAATGTAATTTCTTTACTTACCGGGGCTTGGGGGAGCTTCAGGGAGGCCTGTGCGACCCTCTGCAGGCCTCCCCGATCTTCAGGTCGGTAAAAAAAACAGCAATTTTCGGCCATTTCCGGTTTTTGCGAAAACCGGAAATGGCCGAAAGTAGCTGTTTTTCGCCGAACTGAAGATCAGGGAGACCTGCAGAGGGTCGCGCAGGCCTCCCTGAAGCTCCCCCAAGCCCCTGTAAGTAAGGAAATTGCATTTTGGGGTGCTTTTTAGAGACCTTCAATTCTAAGACGCACCCCATTTTTTAAAATGCTTAATTGGGAAAAAAGCATGCGTCTTAGAATCGAAGAAATACGGTAATTCTTCACCATCAGCGTTAATGCATCAACAACCTCTTATGGAAAATTGCAGGCTATGTGATTATGACTGTGGCATCTTTGTGCAGCTCTGTTTTTTTAAAGTTTTAAAGACTGTATTGCTTCCTAAGATACATTTTTTTTAAGCTCCAGAGAACCATTTTACAAAACCGTTGGTGGGCCTGAAGCTGCACCCCATTCTTCACTGTGCATAACATGTTAGCTGATCATGATCACAATACATACATTGGGTGTATGAAAGACCTCGGAACACAGTTCCTAAACTTTCAGTAGAACAAGATGACAGAAGGAGGGTGGGAGTCTTAGGCTGGAACTACACATTATGGTGGCTCATGCGTGGCACCAGACCTCCTCTTCCTCCAGGTGATAGAAAGACATGTGGCACATCACCACCACCGCACCACCACCACCACCACCACCACCATCATGTTGCGAGTTCCTCCATCCCACTTCATTGCCTGCGTTTTGTCAGGGCAGGAAACCTTGCAACATGATGTTACATCATGCCATTTGTACTACTCTTTAGTAATGGGGGAAGAGGAATTCAAGACATAGGACTGATGATTCTGGCAGGTCCTGCACATGTGCTGTTCTAGCCTCAATTTACATACTGATCCATTCCCCTCCAAATATACTGAGTTTGGATACAGCATTAGGTAACTTAAGGGTGCACTCTATGCTCGGCCAGCCTGCGAGATGAAGCGGTGCCTACACAGCCTCTGCTGCATCCCCCGGGTCGGCTGGGGACCAGGCAGTGATGGAAGGGTGAGTAAAGAAAAAATTACTTACCTACTCCATCACTCCCTGGTCCTTAATGAGCCTACTCGGATCTGTGCCAGCAATATTGCTGGTGTAAAACTGGTAGGTTCAAGGGTGTGTGTTAATGCCAGACTGGGGGGCATAGGAATTTGCAAGGCCAGCTTTAAGCCAATTGGGCCCCACACCTAAGGGGGCCCCGCACTAGGATAATCTACTCTGGTCTTCTCAAATGGCAACACATTGCAACATACACACAATACCATATTGCAGGTTTATATATTGTAGGCCTATAGTCAGACTCAAGTATTTAAGATGTGCTTAGATCCTTAACTCACATGCACTTTTTAAGAACACATTTTGATTGCTTTCCATTCTACCATAGAGATATAAAGTCTATTTTATTTATTTCTCTAAGTTTCTACAGACCTTGGCTGTGAACCTGGGGCCCCACAAAAAATGTTTCCAATTGGGCTCTGCAGCTCTGAAGGTCAACTCTGTGATTTTGGCAGGCATTGACCCTCCAGGATTATCAAATATAGGAGGAGGTCTGGCTCAGTCAGGAGAGCTGCAGCCAGAGGCGAAAGTAGGGCGGAGCAAGCGGAGCACCGGCTCCGGGCGCCATCTCCCGAAGGGCGCCCCGCCCTCGAGTCCGACCGGCCCCCTCAATCGGGAGAGCCGGCTCAGGGACGTCCTTTTTCCCTCAGTAACAGTCTGAGCATGCACAAAAAGAACGGTATAAATACCGTTCTCGCGCGGGCCTTCCTTAGAAGGCCTCGGGCAGCCGGCCGGGGAAGACGTCCCCGAGCCGGCTCCCCGATTGAGGGGTGGGTGCCCTCCGGAGCGCGCCGCCCCCCCCTCCGGAGCGCGCCGCGGCCGATATTTTTTATAGGGGGGGCGCCAACCCCCTTTCTCCGGGCGCCAACGGGGGCGGTTCCGCCTCTAGCTGCAGCCTCATGTGCCTGAAGATCAAGGACCACAGTTTGAGACTCCCGGAAGAATCCATGTGTAGTCAAAGAGCTGTCGCTGCTGACAAAGCTGCAGAAGCCTCTGAGAGAGAGAGAGAGAGAGAGAGAGAGAGAGAGAGAGAGAGAGAGAGAGAGAGAGAGAGAGCTGCAACTGGCTCTTTGTGTGGAAGACAGGGTTTGCCTGTCAGTCGAGGTGTGGGAGGTGAATGCCAGAGAGAGGCCAGACCGTGAAAGGAAAACACCTGGAATGAAGCATTCTATGAAAGATTGGAACATTTCTTGTAAATGTAAAAACCGCTTGGTTTAGAATTGCCTGCCTGTGTAAACTGCCTTGAATTAAAGTTGGAGGAGAAATCCAATGATCAAGAAAGGAGGTATATAAACACTGGTAGTATTATTATTAATTATTATTATTATTATTATTATTATTATTTTATATGTCTCCATTATCAACTGTGTCACCTAAACATGCCTTTCTTTTGCAACAGCTAATTGCTGAGAATGTCTGGTCCCTTTTGGGGAGTGCCAAGGACTCCAACCATTGCTACTGCTGGTCAAACACTCATCAGAACCCCTTTTGTTTTTCAAGACTGCATCATTCCCACAGGGGGGTGGAAAATTGCAGTCTTCCACTGTAGCTCCCCCCCCCCCCCAGAAGAGGGAAAGGCAACGTTCCAGTGCCACCATGATTTTGTCCCCAACAAGGCACCACTGCACGTATATTCTGGTGGTACCACTCACCCTCACAAACACCAAGCAAGCATCTTGAGGCAGAGAACAGGTGTGACTGCTGCTGTTAAGTCCTTGTTACTCTGTGTTTCTCCTTTCTCCCTACTAGCAGCTGTCCCACTGGTGAAGACATCACGCAGAGCCCAAGGGATGCCTACAGCCTGCCTGCCATCAAAGGCCAGTATGACCCCAGCTGCTACTTGGTGAGGTTGCTGACCTACTCCTTCCAGTCAGACCCCTGTGGCTTTGCAAACTTGATGGCAGACACCGAACAGATGCAGATAGTCCTCACTTAGGGACCAGCTTTTTGGCTGGTGTGGGTGCTAGACCTACTCCCTCTCTTCTTTTTGTCCCCGATATGGATGTTTCTACCCCGTTATGCAAAACGTGAGTGCTCGCTGGTTAGGGCAAGTCCCTTGGCTGGGCTTGAACCCATCTCACCTTGCTCTTAGCCTATGTCTTTGTGCAGTGACCTTGGCAGCTGTGCTGAAAGAGGAGGTAAGCCCTCTCTTACTCTCCTTTGCTCTTAGTGATCAATCCTATCCTCCCCCCACAGCTGCGCCAAAAACTAGCATGCTGTATCCAGCAGAGGGCGGATCAAGAGGGTTTGGAGGGGAAAGGGGAATTACTCCCCTTACTCTTCCATAAGCTTCCTGCTCTGCAATGGGTCTCCTTGTACCTGCAGCAGCTCTGTAGCTGGTGAAAGTCCGAGGGAACAAAGGGGGTGGCGAAGCTTGCAAAACAAGCAGTAGGATCCGGTAAGTGCCATTGCCACCAGATTCACACCCCCCCCAGCCTACCTGCCTGTTCTTCCCTGCCCAGTTTTGTCCCCTTCCTGCCCACCCCGCCCCCACCACTGCCTTACCTTCTCCAGTGGGCGCAGCAGGATCCGGCAGCGGAGGAGGAGCGCTGAGACCTCTTGCAGTAGCTTTCCACAAATGGTCACCGACAGAGCGCTGTGTATGCTGTCAGCAGCCATTTTGTGAGAGCGGAAGTGCCTTCCACTGTCGCAACATGCTCCTCAGCATAGCCCAATCCTGTATAGGATTGTGCTGTTGCTCTACTTAGAAAGCAAGTGCAAAGAGGATATTGCAGAGGCTGGGTGTAGTGGCTCAGCAGGCGGCAGGCTGGGAAAGATGCCAACTGTCCAGTTTTTCCTTAAATGTGTTTAAAATCATTGCAAGCACCATCCTGCGGCGGAAGATAAACTATAACTAAGAAGAAGCTTAAAGCTTATAACCAAGTGATAAAAGTGGAGCTTTTGGCAAGCAGCCTAAAAGAGGCCGTTGTCTCAAAATCTGAGGGATCAGGTCTCCTGACACATGAATATCAATGACTGATTAGTTCAACTTCAAACACAGCTCTGTTTGTGAACTAGAAAAGAAAATATTTCTTAAACTTCAAGCCAAAGGAAATGATGCTGTGCCATTTTAATTAGGTTCTTCATACATCACTGAAGTTATTAAAGAGAAACAGTAAAACTAAACAAAAAAAAATCTGATGAGCAGAACTGTACTGGTTCATGTGCTATTAACTGATTTAAAAAAATTAAACACTTCATAGCATATTAACGCTTCCCCCCCAAAAAAAAAAAACTTGACTCCCCCTTTATTCTTCTTATAAATGATCTGTTTGTCTTCATCACTTGCCTGTAAAATAAAGGTTGATACACATATTAGTCAGGAGATGCAGGATGGTTATTTCATTTGGCTGCTAAATATACTTATTTAGCAATTTAGCTGTTATTTAGTAAATAAAGCAATATACTTTAGCAGATAAAGATTTGAGTGTGCCAATATTACTTTTGTCTCTGAAATACAGAATTGTTAACATTATTTTTTTTTAAGTTATGGCAAAATAATGAAGGTATGTTTTACGTTTGAGCTTTTTGGTCACTGCAAAAGTCAGGGCAAATGACTTGTAAATCACATTGATTTCAATCAGAGAGAATTAAGCATGTACATAACTCTTCCACTGTAATCAATTAGATTTTGAAATACTTGTAACTGGATTGTAGGCTTAGAACTTTTGACATACGAGGCCGGTTTGCTTCACAGTCTCTCTCTAACACAGCTAGGCAGAGCAGCTCCTCCTCCTCTCCGCCTGCCGGATCCTAGTTAGGATTGCGCTGTAAATGAACTTTGTGAACCCAAATCCTACCTTGAAGTCTATGGGCTGGATATCCAGTATACCACTTTGGCTCTTTGTTATGGAACAATTCCTAACTCTAGCAAATTAACTATTAAGGGTGTGGTCTGATTGGTTGAGCTACTGTACTACCTGAAGATCTAAGCAGGAACAATCTCGGTCTTGCTCTGGATGGGAGACAGAATGCCAGACTGACAAACTCCTGTTATCCCTTGTGGCAGAACAAAGTCACTGCTGAGTTGATGAGAGTGCGGGGGATTGTGTGAGAAGGTCGGCTGGCAAAGAGAGAACAGCCTTGAGCACCTGCCTGGGCTTGATGTACGGTTGCCTGTGGAAGCTCGAAGGCATGCAACCAGAAGAGACAACCACATCATGAAGGAAAACATCTGGTGACCTGAGGGTTCTGTGAGTTCTTTACAGTACAATACAGAACAGTATTGTTAAAAAAAATTGAAAACAATTGGAAAAATGGTTTGTATTTTTCTGCCTATGTAAACTGCCTTGAATGCTGCGTAAAAGCAGAAAAAGTTGATATATTAAATACCTATGTATGCATTTATGTAGGTAGGTAGGTAGGGTTGGGAATGCCTCCGATCACAGGAGGATTTCTGCCCAGATGCAGTATTTGTTGTTGTTGTTGTTCAGTCGTTAAGTCGTGTCCGACTCTTCGTGATCCCATGAACCATATCCCGCCAGGCCTTCCTATCCTCCACTATCTTCCTGAGTTCGCTCATTTTCATGTTCGTTGCATCGGTGATGCTGTCTAACCATCTCATCCTTTGCCTTCCCCTTCTCCTTTTGCCTTCAATTTTTTCCAGCATCAGAGTCTTCTCCAGAGAGTCCTCTCTTCGCATTAGGTGGCCAAAATATTTGAGTTTCAGCCTTAGTACCTGTCCTTCCAGGGAACAGTCAGGGTTGATTTCATTTAGGATTGACTGATTTGATCTCCTAGCAGTCCAAGGGACTCTCAGGAGTCTTCTCCAGCACCACAGTTCAAAAGCATCTATTCTTCGGCGCTCAGCCTTCCTTATGGTCCAACTCTCGCAACCATACATTGCTACTGGGAACACCATCGCCCTGACTATACGAACTTTTGTTGGCATGGTGATATCTCTGCGTTTTATTATGCTATCTAAATTTGCCATAGCTTTCCTTCCAAGGAGTAAGCGTCTTTTAATTTCATGGCTGCTGTCTCCGTCTGCAGTGATCTTGGAACCCAAAAAAGTAAAATCTGTTACTGCTTCCATTTCTGCCCCTTCTATTTGCCAGGAATTGATGGGACCAGATGCCATGATCTTAGTTTTATTAATGTTGAGTTTCAAGCCAACTTTTGCACTCTCCTCTTTCACTCTCATCAAGAGGCTCTTTAGTTCTTCTTCACTTTCTGCCATTAGGGTGGTATCGTCTGCATATCTGAGGTTGATATTTCTCCCGGCAATCTTGATTCCGGCTTGCGATTCATTCAGCACTCCATTTCTCATAATGTACTCTGCATATAAGTTAAATAGGCAGGGTGACAATATACAGCCTTGCCGTACTCCCTTCCCAATTTTGAACCAGTCGGATGTTCCATGGCCGGTCCGAACTGTTGCTTCTTGACCCGCATACAGGTTTCTCAGGAGACAGGTAAGGCGGTCTGGTATCCCCATCTCTTTAAGAATTTGCCACAGTTTGTTGTGATCCACACAATCAGTAGTCAATGAAGCAGAAGTAGGTGGTTTTTTGGAACTCTCGTTCTTTCTCCATGATCCAGCGCATGTTGGCAATTTGATCTCTAGTTCCTCTGCCTCTTCGGAACCCAGCATGTACTTCCGGTACTTCTCTGTCCACGTACTGCTGAAGCCTAGCTTGTAGGATTTTGAGCATAACCTTGCTAGCATGTGAAATGAGTGCAATTGTGCGATAGTTTGAACACTCTTTGGCACTGCCCTTCTTTGGAATTGGAACGTAAACTGACCTTTTCCAATCCTTTGGCCACTGCTGAGTTTTCCAAATTTGTTGGCATATTGAGTGCAGCACTTTTACAGCATCATCATTTAGGATTTTAAGTAGCTCAGCTGGGATATTATCATCTCCACTAGCTTTGTTGTTAGTAATGCTACCTAAGGCCCACTTGACTTCACTCTCTAGGATGTCCGGCTCTAGGTCAGTGACCACACCAGCGTGGTCATCAGGAACATTAAGATCTTTCTTGTATAGTTCTTCTGTGTATTCTTGCCATCTCTTCTTAATCTCTTCTGCTTCTGTTAGGTCTCTGCCTTTTTTGTCCTTTATCATGCCCATCTTTGCACAAAACGTTCCTTTGATATCTCCAATTTTCTTGAAGAGATCTCTAGTCCTCCCCATTCTGTTGTTTTCCTCGATTTCTTTGCATTGTTCATTTAAGAAGGCCTTCTTATCTCTCCTTGCTATTCTCTGGAAATCTGCATTCAGTTGTTTATATCTTTCCCTTTCACCCTTGCTTTTCGCATTCCTTCTTTCCACAGCTATTTGTAAAGCCTCACGTGACAGCCACTTTGCCTTCTTGCATTTCTTTTTCTTTGGGATGGTTTTAGTTGCTGCCTCCTGTACAATGTTACGAACTTCCGTCCATAGTTCTTCAGGCACTCTGTCTACCAGGTCTAATGCCCTAAATCTATTCTTCACCTCCACTGTATACTCATAAGGGATATGGTTTAGGTCATATCTGACTGGTCTAGTGGTGTTCCCTACATTCTTCAGTTTAAGCCTGAATTTTGCAATAAGAAGCTCATGATCTGAGCCACAGTCAGCTCCAGGTCTTGTTTTTACTGATTGTATAGAGCTTCTCCATCTTTGGTTGCAAAGCATATAATCTATCTGGTTTCGGTATTGACCATCTGGTGATGTCCATGTGTAGAGTCGCCGCTTGTGTTGTTGGAAAAGAGTGTTTGCTATGACCAGCGTGTTCTCTTGACAGAACTCCATTAGCCTTTGCCCTGCTTCATTTTGCGCTCCAAGGCCAAACTTGCCTGTTCCGTTTATTTCTTGATTTCCTACTTTAGCATTCCAGTCTCCTATGATGTAAAAGACATCTTTTTTGGGTGCTAGTTCTAGAAGGTGTTGTAGGTCTTCATAGAACTGGTCAACTTCATCTTCTTCGGCATCAGTGGTTGGGGCATACACTTGGATTACTGTAATGTTGAATGGTTTGCCTTGGATTTGAACTGAAATCATTCTGTCGTTTTTGAGGTTGCACCCCAGTACTGCCTTTCCCACTCTTTTATTGACTATGAGGGCTACTCCATTTCTTCTAAGGGATTCATGCCCACAGTAGTAGATATGATGGTCACCTGACTTAAATTCGCCCATGCCCATCCATTTTAGTTCGCTGATTCCCAAGATGTGAATGTTCAATCTTATCATCTCATTTTTGACCACATCCAGCTTGCCTTCATAGACCTCACATTCCATGTTCCTAAGCAGTATTGCTCCTTGCAGCATTGGATTTTCCTTTCAACCTCAGACATATCCACAGCTGGACGTCCTATTGGCTTTGGCCCAACTGCTTCATTCTTTCTGGGTCTACTTGGAATAGTCCTCCGCTCTTCCAGTAGCATTTTGGACACCTTCCGACCTGAGGGGCTCATCTTCCGGCGTCATATCTTTTAGCCTTTTGGTACTGTTCATGGGATTTTCTTGGCAAGGTTACTGGAGTGGATTGCCATTTCCTTCTCCAGTGGATCACTTTTAGTCAGAACTCTCTGCTACGACCTGTCCGTCTTGAGTGTCCCTGCACCGCATAGCTCATGGCTTCATTGAGTTACGCAAGCCCCTTCGCCACGACAAGGCAATGATCCATGAAGGAGAGTATTTGTTGTAGTTGCAGACAAATGCTGAATGTGTGGGAGCTGGGGCTTTGGGAGAACATTGGCATGGGATTGGGGCTTGCTGTCCTTCTGATACATTCATCTCACAAGGAGCAAACAATTGAATACAGTTACTATCACATGGGAATTTTGGTATTAAAAAACAAGATCACATCAAACTAAATTCAGGCCAGTCACCTCTGGCATACTAAACCATTGTTTATATTTCTGATATCAGCTGAGAAAATGACTGGCAGTCTACAAATAGAAATGTATCCATATCACTGATTATGGAAAAGGGAAGGTATAAATATAAATGAGCTGGCTGGAGAGTTCAGGGAATTAGGTGAACTGAAATGCTAAAGCTAAAGTGTTCTTCCTACTGTGAAAATGTGTAGTGGGAAAAGAGTAGACAAGCTGCAGGGAGTTCTACACACAGAATCATCATTTAGATCCATTTTCCCTTGTGCTACAGGCATTGAAATCTGGAATTGTTCTCCTTGGTTCTATAGGGATTGTTCTATAGGGAAATCTCACACAGAAAATATCTGGTTGTTTACCATGTTTATATAAAGTAGTGACTTTCTATCAATAAACCCAAGGCTGTTCAAAGTTTACAATATGAGTTAGTACCCATGATACAAAAGGGAGGGGAAGGGAGAGGAACGAAATGGGAAAATAAGCAAATTCAAGTACCATGGCTATTGCTTGGTTTCTGAAAGGGGGGGGGGAGCCAAGTGTCAGGTGGTCCTAGCCAGGCCACTGGAGGGACCCTGGTGTCTCATCCTCTGATGCAGTCAGACAGTGGAGTACTAAGGGGGGGGCAGTGGTGCGGGCCACCCCAGGGCGACATGCCACCCAGCAGGAGGGGGGGCGACAAAGATCACATCTGTTTAAGGGTCTGGGGGGGTTGCCCGCATCTTTGGCTTCTCTTCCCCACGATCGGAGAAGAGAAGTTGAAGACACGTCTGCCAGCAGACTGGTGCACCTATATCTTTGACTTCTTTTTTCCCTATCGAGGGGAAGAGAAGTCAAAGACGTGGCCACCCCAGTCCCTACCTCCTGCCTCGTGACTGCTCCAATGTGACTCACTTCCAGGCCAAAGTGATGTCACCAGGCTTGGGGGGGGGATTTGACACCCATCCTTCCTGCCCCAGGCAGCAAGGAAGCTGGGTATACTGCTGCAGGAGGAATGACTGCTGATGGAGGTAGGTCTGGAATGACTCAGATGGCAGATACTCCAAACTGCTAAACATACAGTTATGACAAAGTGTTGTTTTTCCTAAAACTGGTGAAGTTCCACAACACTGGGAAGGGGGCAGGGGAGAGGTAATAATTTCTTTTTTCTAAACTGTAGTGATATATCCTGTATATATTAGGTTTCATATGATGAATATTTATAGACATTCAATGTAACATTACATATTTTTTCCTAAAAGGAAGGGCACAATGCTCTTAAACGGTGAATGCACAAATACATCAAAGAAAATGAATGAATAGAATACATTATAGTACAAATAAAATACAGTAATATATGTATATTTATATTTCTTCTATTTAATGATTAAATAGAAGAATCTTCAGAGAAGTTTAATGTAATCTGGCAACCATTTATGGAGCTTTATACAAATTGAAATACTGAACCATTTTTTTCGGGGGGGGGTTGTCATAATCTACAAATTTATCTTTTCTTTTAAGTAAAAAATGCCCCTTTCTAATTTAAGAGTGAGTGAGTTAGGAAATGGGCAGCCCGATCCAGTGTAACTTTAGAGTGGCGGGGCGCGTGCTCCACCGCTCAAAAGTGTGGCAAACGTGCCGTAAAGTGCATTTGCGATGACTCGGGAGTAAGGGCCGCTGGCGCAGAGGCTAGCAACCCTCACTCCGCCAGTGGACCGTATCTACACCCACCAGTGAAGGTAAGCCCTGCACTGACCCGTACAGGGGTGGGGGGAGGGCAGACTGCAAGGGAGGAGGCCATTGGCCAAACCGGGCGGGGAGAGGGCAGGGATATTGGTGGTACACTCCGCCTATATACTCGGCCCTTTTCCATCCCAGTTTGGCCTCACAGAAGTTCGGCAGCTTTGTCACTAGCATGTCAACAGCTCTCCAATAGGGACATGGATACTTCCGGCCGTCCCGAACTGCTGTCCTCAGATTTTCAGGTATATGAGGTGGCCGCTCAGCCAACTGAGCCAGATCTCCTGCTCATTGGAGGCCTGCTTCCTATGCAATACAGCCCCAGCTAGGGTCTCCTGCCCTATCCAGGTGTTCCAATCTCTTGTGGGAATCGGATTGGGCTCCCTGCAACCTCATTCCCTTGCTCTCCTTTGAGGATTTATCTAAGATGACCAATCGTCTCCACCCTCCACTGCTGGGCTCCTGTCTTGGGTCTCCTTCCCACAGTCCCAGTACAACTTTGTCCTTCTGCTTTCTTTCATCCCATGGACTTCCCCATATACCCCCTTTCCTCCTTCTCCTTCCCAGCCTTCTGTTTCCTGTACTGTTGTCCAGCCCCTTCCTTCTGGCCTCTCTCTTTCATCTTCCCCTTCTCGTATCTGGCCTTTGTCTTGCCCTCCTCCTCTGTCAGCTGCCCCCCCCCGGACCAGCCTCTAATGGACTGGGCCCAGCACCACCCCTACACAGCCAGGTATCTCCAATCCATTGCTCAGCCCAATTGAGGATGGGGGAGGGCTGGCATCATTGCCAAGCAACTCCCTCCTACTCCTCCCATGGGCAGGGTTGCTTGCCCCATACTTGCCCCAGGGCTGCTTGCCTCATTGGCAAGATTGTCAGAGCTGCTTTCCGGCTTCTGGACTAGGTGATGCCAGGCTTTGTTGGGCACTCACGATGCCCCAATTCAACACCAACACCCCCCGTTTTTAGTTCTTGAACACTTTCAGTAAAATTTAATGCACCTTTACTCTTGCCTCAGTCATCCTTTCACTGCCAAATTGCATACATGTGTCTTTGGCCAATACGCTGGTTTCCCACGCACAATTGTTTTGTTCCCCGTGTGTGCATACTACTTGTGAGTTAAGCACTGCTGTAACATCAGACAAGGCAATAGGGAACGTTGCTATATGGAGACATTGGCAGTGGAGTACCCAGGCCATTTTTCACCGTGGGCCCAATCCTTGACGCCCCCCATAAAGTGTGTGGCTGCAACCCTTTACGCCCCCACTGCGCAGCCGCAAAATGTTTTTGGGGGTGCAACACCATGCAACAATATCCTTTTACCCCCCTCCCCACCCTGCAACAAAGTCCTTCCCCCCCCGCTGCAACAAAGTCCTCCCCCCCACCCTGCATGTTTTGCCTGGGACAGACACCTTTCTGGGACAGATATGTTACAGTTGCTTCTATGCAAACAAATCACCTTCACTGCAGATAACGTGCAATTCTCATTTCCATCCAGAGGGGGCACCATAGGCTTGACAGCATGCATGTTTCCATCCAGGAGGCATCTATTTTGAATGGGTGGGACTCTCTAGGACTCTCGTTGGTGAGACCAGTGAAAGCGCCCATTCAAAATGGATGCCTCCCTGGAAAAATGCCCTAGAAAAATGCTCCCTGCACCCCTCCAAGACAAGATAAGTGCCTCAAAAAGCACACACACGCCCTGGGGGGCACACGCCCTGGGGGGGGCCCTGGGAAGCAGCGAAGGCAGTGGCGTTTCTGAGGTTGGGGCCCGACCGTAAGTCGTGCCCCGTCCTAGTACCCGCGTTTAGGCACCGGGGCGAGGAGGCCCCGCCCCCTCGCCGACGAAGCCATTCGCACAGCGAAGCCGATCTGGCAGGGAATCTCCTGCCTGATCGGCTTCGCTGTGCGAATGGCTTCGTTGGCGAGGGGGCGGGGCCTCCTCGCTCCGGTGCCTAAACGCGGTACTAGGACGGGGCATGACTTACGGTCGGGCCCCAACCTCAGAAACGCCACTGAGCGAAGGGGCAGAAAAAATGAAAAAACAGACCTAAAATGAAAGTTATGGAGGCCTGCGCCCCCCCTGGGGGCCAGCGCCCTGCGCCCTGGGGGGCCCCACCCCCACCCCCACCCTGGCGACGCCACTGGACATTGGGCTATTTCGCAGGAGATTCTCTTGGTCTCCAATCTGCAATACAGGGATAATGATACGCAACTTTACAGAGTTTCTGTAAGGCTTCCCACAATGTATCCATGGCTTTGACACATTTCATTCTTTGGAAAGTGTAGCATAAATGCCAGGTATTATTTGGCTTCTCTCAGCTTTAATCCTGTGCACTTTTAGAAAAGTGGCTTCCCTGTTTGCAGTTTGCTTACCCAGGTGCATACTGTCACATTATTAATCTTTCCTGTTAGTTTGTGCTTTGAATTTATTACTATTAGTGGCTAAATAATCATGTTACTTAATTATGCCTAGAAAAAAAAGCATGTTGAATTCAACATTAGGGGAATAAAAGCAACGAAGCAGCATCGCAGCTAAGCTATACTAGTTTAAGCATTCAAGGCTACAGTATAATGGATGCCAGTTCTTTGTGAACCCCAGTTCTTTCTATACAGTTCTTTGTGGGTTTTTATAACTACCGCATTGTGAAAAACAGAAAATAGCAAGCAGTAAGAATGAAGATACTGTAATGCTTTGTCAGATTCAAAGCATAAAACGGTCACTTGTGAATGCAGGGACCAATATTGAATGCCAAAACTCTCAAAAACCTGAAGCTTGATAATCTGCCATTGTCAGGAGAACCATGTAGTCCTGCTCCAACTCCCATGATTCATGAAAGCTACCAGTCTTGGATGGGGCTCCACAATCACATCCCCATTCAAAAAAAACCTGAGTGATCAATTCAGGCACCTGGATAAGCACTGTGATACAGGCACAGTTGTGCTCCCAGGTGTATCTTCTGTATTATTTGAATCCTACTTCACAGTAGTTCTCCCTTGTTGACAAGGGGCAAAGGTCTTGACTTGAATCACAGCAATTCCATTTAAATGAATGGGAACTTTCCAGCAATGAGACTTTGCAAACTGTGCATATTATCTTCTAGTCTCCCTTTGGTATCCTCTTTGCATGGGGTGGTGGAATTGTTTAACACTATGGGGGAAAAAAAATCAACATTTCTGGATCCAAGTATTCTTCTTGGATAGTCCGGGGGGGGGGGTCTCAAGGTCCTGGCCCCCCTCATATTCCAAGGTATATTTCAGGCCCCTTCCTGTTTTCACACACAAAAAAGCAAATCTCTAGCACTTCT
Source organism: Plestiodon gilberti rubricaudatus (assembly GCA_026170595.1). Classification (NCBI taxonomy): domain Eukaryota; kingdom Metazoa; phylum Chordata; class Lepidosauria; order Squamata; family Scincidae; genus Plestiodon; species Plestiodon gilberti. Next base: position 80,893,482 of record JANXHW010000004.1, on the reverse strand, counting down.
ACTGATGAACATAAAAGGAAACATGTGGAGACAATATCGAATGGCTTGCTAAGGGTCAAAACAAACATTATGCAGAATGCAGGTTTTCTACAATGAAATACCCAGAACCCCAGTGGATAAAAAACAGTGTTGTATGAAAAAACAGGGTGGGGAGTGGTGCCACATTACCTTTTTTCTAGCATCTTTGCCGCTTTCCTCCTCCTGAATTTGTTTAAACTGACTGAAAAGAAAAAGAAAAACCGCTACTGGAAGTAACTTGTAGATGGCGCCAGAGACTCGTGGTCACGGGCGTCACTGGAGCGTGGCGGGGGGGCGGGCCGCCAGGGGGTGACGCGCGCACCCCCTCGCGCGTCACCTCCGTGACGCGCGTCGCCCTCCGGACGCTCCGAGGCCGGCCCGGGAGCCTGCCTCGGAGCGTCTGACCCCGTCGGCGCTCCAGGGCCTTCTGAAAGAAGGCCCAGGCAGCGCATCAATCCAGGTATTTTCCGGATTTTCGCGCATGCCCAGACCCGTTTTGAGGGCAAAAAGCCCTCAAAACGGGTCTGCGCATGTGCGAAAATCCGGAAAATACCCGGATTGATGCGCTGCCTGGGCCTTCTTTCAGAAGGCCCTGGAGCGCCGACGGGGTCGGACGCTCCGAGGCAGGCTCCCGGGCCGGCCTTGGAGCGTCCGGAGGGGGGCGACGCGATGCGGGGGGGGGAGCCGGGTGGCCCCCTCCCCCCGCGCCTATAACGTCGTGCCCCTGGGGGGGTGACGCGCGTCCCCGCACCAGGGTGACGCGCGTCTAGTGACGCCAGTGCTCGTGGTTGCATTTTTTTCTTTTTTAAGTGGTTTGGATGTGCACAGGAGGCGGGAAGCGGCTGGCAGAACCCCAACAACGCTGAAATATGAGGTAATGTGACGCGGTTGGACTCCCTCTTCCGCAGTTTTGCCACCCGTGTTGAGTTAAATCCGTGGATTAAAAAACGTGAATAAAAAGGTCCAACTATGTATGAATTAGAACTCATTAAAATGTGTGGACATTGAGACACCCTGTATATTAAATAATAAACAGAGCTGTTTTGTAAGCTATACTTAAAAGAAACCAACATGATGTGCCACATTCTGCAACAAGAACATATATTCTGCAACAAAATTGTACTAGCAAACAGTACTAGCAATTATACATGAGAGCTTATTTTTGTAATGTATTCTGCTTCTTCCAACCATGAGGTGTACATATCATAAGTCACCATGTCTCAATGGGACATTCATATAGGGAGGGCATTGGAAACCCTCTGAATACTGGAAATCTTATTTGGCAAGTCCTTACTAACATCATAATCATGCTTATGCATCATGTTTACCATGAAGTGAATTCCACTGTGTTCTGTGGGGTTTGTTCAGTAGCAGAAGTGTGTTTAGCATTGCAATCTAAGCACATCTTCACTACCATAAGGGCTAGAAACTTGTTTTTAAAATCAAAAGTTGAGATTCTTATAGTGCTGCCGTGGCCTTTACAATAATGGAACGCGAGTTATGCCATCGTAAAGGTCTGCTAGGATTGGGGTGTTAGGAAGTGACATCTACAGCCAGTATCACAGTCTGCAGCTTGTCTATGCTTCTGTGAAATACGTTTTCCTGTAGAAATGAACCGTTCCATAGAAAGGAATTGGCTTGCACAGATATTTTGCAACTCATATTCCTAGCAAGAGACCTTGCACAGAGGCATTCACAGTGCCCTTGAACCAATGATAAAGAAGAATCTACACAAAGAAGAAGAAAAATATTTAAAGCATGCTAGAAAAGCTCTCCATGATCTGAATGAGTATTAATGCATTTAACTCACCCACCCACCCCACTACCCAGTTTACTACAGTGAACTAATTGTTGAAAAGATTCCACAAATTTCAATGACTTACAGCCTATTCAATTAAAAGAGCTATTAACCTCCTGAAATGAAGCTTTGAAAGATTGTGTCTGAGAGAGCCTATGAATTAGGAGCCTATTTTACAAGGCGAACAAGCTTGGGGTATTTTAAGGCACAATGAAGCTTTTAATTGTCTTGCACAAATAGTGAGACATTTGAATATTTATGTATGCAGCAATTAGTGTAAAACCTTCTAGTCCATGGCAGTCCTTTGAGCAGCTGATGGTTTTGAAAAGGAAACATGCACCAGTTGGCAGCGAGTAGCCACTCTCTTGTTTTAGGTCTTTGTAGAATGCAGTTGTATATTTTTGCTTTTAGAGTAATTTGAAGTTAAATAAACTAGACAAAACTGAGCACAAGATTATGGATCTATAGCAGAGGATGGGACATGTCAGAGTTTTAAGGAAAAGCAATTATATTAAGCCCAATCCGATCCCTCGATATGCTGCAACGGGCAGGCATACCAACGAGGCAGTGATGTGGATCAAGTCTCTGAGTCCAAGTCTCAAGTCTTTGGTTGCGAGTTGCGAGTCCCTATCTATTTAATGGGGAAAATGGGTTCAAATCTGAATAAAATTCGACTTGTTGTAAGAGGCTCCAAGTCTCGAGTCTTTTACAATTGCCTAGTCAAGTCTGAGTCAAATCATTGACGCGACTTGAGTCTGACTCGAGTCCGAGTCAATAGACTCAAGTCTACGTCACTGCGCGGAGGCACTTGCTAGACTTACTGCTTGCTAGACTAGAGGGTGCGATCAGGAGGCCTGCAAGAGGTAAAGGAAACTTACCTCTGCAAAGGCCCCTTGATGGCCAATGGGTCTCCTCAGACCTACAACAGCTATATAGCTGGCGTGAGTCCGAAGAGAGACAGGGGGAAAGGTGGGCCAAAAAATGGGGGATAGGACCTGGCATGTCTGACTACCGCTGGCAGGGCCTCTGAGAGAGGGGTTAAGGGGGTAATTTGTACCCGGGCCCAGGGTGAAAAATTGATCAAAAAGGGGGCCCTGGAGCAAAACAGGGGGGCCCAGGAGCCAAATTCATATATAGGGAAGGGGCCCAAAAGAAAACTTGTACCCCCTGATAAAATTCCTTTGAATGGCCCTGACCGCTGGATCTAACCCTCCCACCTGACACACTCCCAGTTCCTATCCCGTGCACCGCTTGCTGTTTGTGGCAGTTGCCCAGCAGTGCATGACAGTGGCCCGGCTTTTGCATTGCCAGATAGCGCCCTGTGCTGCTGGAATGCGAGTTCTGACAGTGCAGGGCGACCATAGGATTGGGTCCCTTGTAGCAATATTTCTAACTGGCTGCAATTAGATACTGTAGTTAAAAAGCTACCAAATACTGTTATCCTATGATCTCTTTTTGCATCTGTAAATGGTACTAATGCTTTTGACTTTTAAAAGAGGAGGGAAGACATCATGCTATCAGCTCTGAAAAACCCTGACCCTTGCTGAAGTGTGTGGGTCAAGTTGGTGTTGCTTATTGGTTTGGGCAAGGTGCTCTGCATATGCTTAGGAGCACTTTTCCTTGAGAAACTCCAAGAATCAGCTTTAGCCTTTTCATTTGCATGGCCTGCTTTGGAAAAAAAAAGGGGAGAGGAATTTGGTTGATATCCCATTTGTAAAGTATTACCGTATTGGTCTGAGTATAAGACGTGCAGGGGCCCTCTCCCGGCCTCCGGAGGCTTTGGATGGTGAGCACGGAGCCTCCGGAGGCCGATGGGGGGGGCGGGGGGGCCTAAATTAAATAATTAATTTAAAAATGGCGGTCGGCCTGTGGCCAGCCCGCAAATAAAATTTAAATATTTAAATGGCCCTCGGCGGGGAAAAGGTTCCCCACCCCTGCAGTAGAGGAAGGAAAGAGTGGGAGAAATTGCACTCTTACAGCTGGTAGCAAAAACACTAAACCAGCCTCAGATTCAAAAAGCAACGGTGTTGACTCACACAGACCTTAGGCAACTTTCAGTCTAGCTAAACTTCAGCTCAAAAATATACAGCTTTCTACATCTCTAACTCTCCTTAAACTGCAAAGCTGGCTCTGAACTGTTTTGCTGCCCTCCTTCTTGCAATAGGATTTCACCCTCAAAGACTGGAGAGAGATTCAGTGGAAGGAGAACCCAGAAAGCCGCCAGATGCTGCCACCTCTGCACAATTATAATATACTGTATACAGGTGGGCCCCCATATCCACTGATAATCACTGATAACCACTATCCACGGTTTCAGTTATCCACGGATCGTGGGGAACCCCCCTCCCCGGCTTTTACTTTTTCCCCAGTAAGCTTTGTTTCTTCCTTAAAGAAACAGGAGAAGCAGCCTCTGGCTGCTTATTACAGGCAAGTAGAACGAGACTAAGTACTAGAGAGCGTCTGCAAGGTTAACAGAAACCTTGCAGAGCCTCTCTAGGACTTAGTCTCGTTCTACTTGCCTGCAATGGAGGTGGCTTCTTTGTTTGTTTTAAGGAAGAAACAAAGCTTGCTAAAAGAAAAATAAGAGCTGGGGGAGCAAGCATGCCTGCCTGCAGGGGAGGCAGGATGGGGGGCCCCTCAGGAAACCATGGAGGGGGTGTTTGCTCTTATCCACGGTTTCAAGTATCCACGGAGGGGCCTGGAACATATCCCCAGCGGATATAGGGGCCCACCTGTATACTGTACACACCATGCTCCACATTTTATTTATTTTTACAATATTTTTACCCCACCTTTCTCCCTGAAGGGACCCACAACAAAAATACAAATACAAAAAACATTATTACTTTAAAAAACGACAATAAAAACAGTTAACTAAAACTAATAAAAACATCTAAAAATGATAAAAAGGGACCACTATTAATATTAAAAGCAAGAACATAAGAGCAGCAGCATCCCACCTGTACCAGCAAGATGTTAAAAAGGCCAAAGACTCAGAAGGCTTCTCTAAACAAAAATGTATTCAGGCTTCACCAGAAGGTCTCCAAGGAGGCAGCAGTTTGTAAATCAAAAGGGAGGGAATTCCATAAGGTTGGTGCCACTACTGAGAAGACCCTATTTCTAGCCACCATCCCTTGCACTTCCCTAGGCAACAGCACCCCCAAGAGATCCTTCTCTGATGACCTAAGGGGATGGGTCGGACTGTATGGAAGTAGGCGGTTTCTCACATAGCCTGGCCCCAAGCCGTATAGGGGCATGCAGTTTCTTTAATTGCAGTGCAATGATCCTTTACATACATTGAAAAGATAGATCTCTGCCTCAAGAGGTTTACAGTTTTACAAGGGATTCAGCAGCATAGACATTTACTACTTAAGCTTTCATGGCCAGTATGTCCTGCAGAGTCTTTCGGGTCTTAAGGCCATGTTAAAAAATAAATAAACACACTACAAAAACAGACAGACAAGTTCTTATATGCTCTATCAAATCCAAATAGATTAGTAATTGGCAAACTAGTTCTTACATGTTACTGTCTGTTAAATCTATGTTAAAGCATAGACATTGTTGGATTGCCTACTCCACCATATTTTTGGTTTAACCAGAATTTATAAAGGCAAAGCAAGAAATAAAGTCCCTGAAGACAGCTAGCTGAGAAACTACCTGAATTGTAGTTTGGCATCAAGGCCTGTCACAAATGCCACTTCCCCCTTTGGCTCAGACTCCTGGAGCAAAGTCAGCCCTGGTTAGGCTTACCATCCATCCCAGAATTTCCGGGACCATTTGGGAACCCGGGCTCAGGTCCCAGACCATTCCAGACTGGTGGGAGCCTCCGTCGCCACTGCCATTTTTAAACTGAAGAAACTTACCTTTTTCCGGGCTACGCCATCTTGGATCTCGCAAGATTTCATGAGATCCAAGAAGGAAAAAAGGTAAGTTTCTACAGTTTAAAATCAGCGGTGGTGGAGGGGGTTCCGTGGGCGGCACAGAGGCTGGCAATGGCGGCACAGAGGCACAGCAGGCAGCACGGTGGGCAAATAGTGGCATGATGATGACAGGCAATGGGCGGCATGGCGGCGGCGGGCAATGGGCGGCACGGCGGCAACGGGCAAATGTCAGGCAATGGTGATGGCAATGGCGGCAGGGAACAGGCAAGTCATTTTAATTAATTACTTAATTTGACTAGGTTAAATAAATAATTAATTAAAATTTCGGCCATTTTATTATTAGGATGTGTACTGTACTGTAAAGGTCTGGGGGATGAAATGTTACATTTCTGGGAATGTTTTGGGATTATTATTAATTATTATCATACTTAATATTATATGTAATAATGAGCTTGCTGGGACTTGGAGGGGTGCAAAAATGTCATTGGCCCCAGGTGCACAAAACCGTCTCTACGCCACTGCCTCAGTGCAGATATGCCACCAGTCACCACCACCCCAACCTTTGAAGACACCCCAGTCCATTCTCCTACGAACTGGGAAATGGGACAGATGGGATGTGGCATAGAACAACTGCAGAGGTGGTGGCAGGCGGACTGGTTGGCTGCACTGGCCTCTAGGGGAGAGAAGAAACAGAAAGTACTGTACCTGTTTGGCTCAGGTGCTTTCTCCTCCCTCTCTTTGCCTGGAAGTCAATTGGATGCTCCCAAGCGGCAGAGGTTCTACCACTTAGGAGCATCCCTGGTTGCAGTAGCCTCTCAAAGGAAGGATGATGGAAGTGCCAGAGTCAAACAGGCACGTCCTGCTCCCTCTCTTCTCCAGAGACCAAATGGGATTTTCCCCAGAAATCCTCTGTGGTGGGAAGTAGTCTGCCACCTGACTGTCTGCCGGACACCAGGGGGCAGTTTATCATCCAAGGGGCAGATGACTCAGAGGCTACCTGTCTTAGATCTTCAGTTTGTTCTCATTGACTGGCAGAGGTATATCTCTACCAGGCTTCCTTCCTCTTTCCTCCTGACCTTCCAATGAGCAGGGACCTACCTCCATTAGCTCTGCCAGGTGCACAGAGTCCGCCATTCTATGAGGTCACACGCACGCATGCACGCACGCAAAAGCCGGGATAGCGACGCTAGGATTCCCTATCACAAAATTTAGGACCTGTAAAATTTAGGACCACAGAGAGGAAGGTGTGGGAGAAGATATAGCTACTTGGTCTTCTGTTTCGTTAACACTTTTCAAGATCCAGTATGTATCTCTGAGCTGCAACCTAGCAACTGTTGCCACAACAGACTTGCAAAGAAGCCACACGTGGTTCAAATCTGAATCAGGTGATGTGTTTAATGTGAATTTGATTGGTAACCTGAAAGGTAGCAAGAAACTAGAATAAAGTTGGTTGTGCAAAAACCTGCTTTTTTACATTCTGTCTTTTAAAAGCAGCTGTAGTCAGAGCATCCTGGGTTCTATTTGTAATATGCTAGCATGTTTATTTTGCATACTGTATTTATCAGCTACAACCAGCCATAGCTCTTAATGGGCTGTTAATTAAGCTTTCACTTCTGAAAAGAATCATGAGTGTACACGCAGCTGTGAAGACTTGGCAACAGAATGGACCATCGTTCCTGCAAATGTTTTGGTTTTTGCCGAAATGATGCATTCTGTTGCCAAGAAGTTACAGCTGCAAACACGCTTGTTTTAAAAAGTCAAAGCTAAATTAACAGCTCATTAAGAACTTCCATTGCTCATGGTTTAAGTCAGCTGCCAAGTTCCAAAAGGGGAAGAAAAAGCAACCCTTGAAGCAGACGTATTTTCTAAGAACAATACGGAAGCTTGATAAGCTCAGATGAGTTACTGAGTTCACATGCATATACGTTTAATTCATCACTTCACTGTAACATCAGGTGACAACTTGCATGTGTAGAGCAGTAACCAAAGATCAGATACAATGGACATAATGTTCATACTTCCTTAAATCACCACATTTTTCAATTGATTCATTTCACACATTCGGCTATGAGTGATAGGATTGTGAGTGGTATTTGAGGTTCAGATTCTCAGGTCCAAACCAAACGTGCAAAAAAACCACACGGAAATGTTCATCTCCTACTGAATAAATGCACATTCGGATGCCAAACCTAGAAGCATACCATGGCTGAATGTGGCTGGAGGGCGCCCGGAGGATGGCAGCATGTGCCCCCCCCCCACGCTCCTAAACCTGGAAGTGAGTGGATCGGACTCGGGTTTGGAGCGTGGGGGTGTGTGTGTCGCATGCTCTGAGGTGGAGGCGAGTGGGAGGGATTTTCCCAGCATGTGTTTTCGTGCACTGCAACTGTCTCCGGTGCACCGAGCCTCCTTTGAAGGCTTGCACGGGGGAAAATTGCACCCACCTTGGCGGAGCACCCAGAGCTGCTGCTTCTCTCGCTCTGCCGTTATTATGGCCCTGGCCAAACCCACAATGGTTTCCTTATCTGTGAGACATCTGTGAGTTTTGTGCCACGGAATAGCCAAATTATCCAACAGGTTAATAGCCAACAGGTTATCTTGTTGGCTGTGTGCTCCCTGAGGCATCTGGTGGGGCCACTGTATGATACAGGAAGCTGGACTAGATGGGCTTTTGGCCTGATCCAGCAGGGCTCTTCTTATGTTCTTATGTTCAAATACCTCTTTCCAACGTTTTCACGTCTTAATCTGTGATTTCTGAGTCTTTCATGTGGGTAAGTCTGCCAAAAGATGATTGGCAGTTCAGGAGGAGGGACGAATGAGGCTTTTGCCATGAAGAAAGCTCTGGATTGCAATGAACATGTGGCTGCAAATCCTATACGAGTTGAAACCAATGGATGTATTTTCTCACAGAATAGCTGCACATTTGGTTTGGGTCTGAGACTTGGCCTGGAGCTGGGACTTAAAGATGGGTTCAGTAGGATCAAGGGCTGGAGTCCGCCACCCCTGAGTGATCACTTTTAAACTGAAAATCCTTAAAACAGATTCCAGCATGAGACTATCTCCTTCTTTCTATGCACTCTCAATACTGTATACAGTATATACTTTATGCTATATTGATATTTATTTATTTATTTATTTACAGTATTTTTATCCCGCCTTTCTCCCCGAAGGGACCCAAGGCGGCTTACAACAGAAAAAAAAATACATACAAAAAACACAGTATAAAAAAATATCACATTTTAAAACAGTAAAAACAATTAATGAAAATTAATAAAAACAGTGTCTAAAAAACCATTAAAAAGATCATGGCTACAATCAGAGCAGGAGCATAAAAACAGCAGCACCCCCACTTGTACCAGCGATGATAAAAAAAAAGGCAGGGGCTCAGAAGGCTTCTTTGAACAAGAAGGTTTTTAGGCCTCACAGGAAAGTGTCCAAGGAGGAAGCAGTTCGTAGGTCAAAGGGCAGGGAATTCCATAAGGTTGGTGCCACTACTGAGAAGGCCCTGTTTCTGGCCGCCACCCCTCGCACCTCCTTGGGCGACGGAACCCGCAAAAGGGCCATCTCTGATGATCTAAGGAGATGAGCCGGAGTATATAGAAGAAGCCGGTCTCTCAAATATCCTGGCCCCAAGCCGTATAGGGCTTTAAAGGTCAAAACCAGCACTTTGAATTGGGGCCGGAAACTAATCGGCAGCCAGTGCAGCTGTCGGAGGAGCGGCCCGACGGAGTCGAACCGCCTACCTCCAGTGACCACACGGGCCGCCGCATTCTGCACTAATTGCAGTTTCCGAACCGTCTTCAAAGGCAGCCCCATGTAGAGTGTGTTACAATAATCTAGTCGCAACGTCACCGTGGCATGGATATCCACTCATATGTCACTTTCTCCCACAGAAAGAATCTACTGAACTACTGAAAGTGGAACTACTTGCAGGAAAATCAAGATGGTTTAAATTCTGGAATGCAGAAGAAGACTGGGCAGTGTACTCTGTGGAAAATTATTTATTTATTTATTTACTTATTTATTTATTAAATTTATACCCCACCTTTCTTACCAAAGGGCACCCAAGGTCAGCGGTGTAATGATGTCATAAGAACATAAGAACATAAGAGCCCTGCTGGATCAGGCCAAAAGCCCATGTAGTCCAGCTTCCTGTGTCACACAGTGGCCCCACCAGATGCCTCAGGGAGTACACGAGACAACAAGATACCTGTGTCCAGTCGCCACTCCCTTGCACCTGGCACAGAGAAAACCCACTTCTAAAAAAAAAAAAAAAAAAAAAAAACAGGAGGTTGCTTATGGCTTGTAACCTGTGATGGTCTTTTCCTCCATGAATTTGTCCAAACCCCTTTTAAAGGCATCTAGGCCAGGTGCCATCACCACATCCTGTGGCAAGGAGTTCCACAGATGAATCACACGCTGGGTAAAGAAATATTTTCTTTTGTCTGTTCTAACTCTCCCTCCACTCAATTTTAGTGCATGTCCCCTGGTTCTGGTGTTGTGTGAGAGGGAGAAGAATTTCCCTCTATCCACTCTCTCCATCCCATGCATAATTTTATAAGTCTCAATCATGTCCCCCCTCAGGCGCCTTTTTTCTAGGCTGAAAAGCCCCAGACGCTGTAGCCTTTCCTCGTAAGGGAGGTGCTCCAGCCCACAAATCATTCTGGTCGCTCTTTTCTGCACCTTTTCCAATTCAACTATATCCTTTTTGAGGTATGGTGACCAGAACTGGACACAATACTCCAGATGTGGCCTTACCATCGATTTGTACAAAGGCATAATGATATTGGCCGTTTTATTCTCAATCCCCTTTTTAATGATCCCGAGCATGGAATTGGCCTTCTTCACAGCCGCCGCACACTGGGTCGACACTTTGTCGCCCCTCAGTGACGTCACTACCGGAAGTGACATCGCCGCTGCCACTGCTAAACATACCTACAGAGGCGCAGGGCGGGAGGGTGGGCCAAAACAATTGCCCTCTCCGCCACTGCTGCCCACTCCTCCTGCTGACAAAACGGAGCAATTGGTGTCCCCACCACCTGCTTTGTCACCGCTGTGTACCGCCTGGGGCCTCCCACGTGCTGCCAGGGCACTGCCCCCCGCCCCCCTCACCACTTTACTGCTGCCCAAGGTGGCTTACAACATTAAAATACATATATAAATTATAAAACCCATAAAAATATAAAATACATATATAAGACAATATGAAGCCCCTCCCATCTCCTCTCAAAATCTAACTTAAATACACATGTTTAATAGCCCAGTCCTGCCTAAATTCCTGTGTGGTGATGCAGTGGCGCCGGCGAGGCTACTGCTGTATCCCACAAGGTATTTTCAGCTGCTGGGGGTCTCATCAGGGTAAAGAGACATTTGTCCCCTCGCTCCAGGATAAGCTACAGCAGCCACTATTGGTCAACTCAGACCTGAGTCAGCTTGATCGCTGTTGCGTTACAGCTGCCATAAAGCAGCCTTTGCCTGAGCAATGCTAGTTTTGCTGTTGGGGGAAGGGGATAGGATTCGGCAATAAGCCACATCGGAACTGCTCCAGTTCGTAGATCCACTAGAAGCATGTTCCAGAGATGCAGAAACAAAAAGGGGGGGGGGCCTTGTTTCTCACTGCCATCCCCTTTACCTTGGATGGCAGTGGAACTCATAGCAGGGCCTTGCCAGATGACCTAAGGTGATGACCTGTATGGGATTAGGCGATTCCAAATGTATCCCAGTCGCAGGCCATATAGGGCTCTGTAGGTCAAAATTAGCACCTTAATTTGGACCTGGAAACAAATCAGTCGCCAGTGCAGTCGCCGGAGCAGCGGCCCGACAGAATCAAACCGCTGACCCCCACCACACAATCCACCACATTCTGAACCAGCTGCAATTTCTGAACTGTCTTCAGGGGACTTCTGAACTGTCTTACTATAATGTTACAGTAATCTAAATGTGATGTAACTAAGGTGTGGACCACTGTAGCCAGAAGTTAAAGAAATTATTTTCTATAAAATAATCATTCATACTCTAGTGAATGTAAATATACACTCTGCAGTAACCTTTCTTTTTTTGTTGCGTAATATACAAAATGGGCCTTGGGGGGGGCTGCATTTTATATCTTGCATTTTACATTTTACAAATTACAATTTGCATTTGTATTAGCTGGAGATAAATACAAGTATAGTTCTATTAATAGCCCAATCCTACCTAAGATGCAGTGGCCAGCCGAAAGGGCCGGCCGCTGCATCCTAGGCCTATTGTGGGCCACGCCAGTGTGGCCCATGCTCACCTCGGGGGAAGGGAACATTGGTCCCTTCCCCCTGGTGTAAACGGAGTGGGCCCCAAGGGGCCTCCTCAGACGTGTGCCAACAATTTTGCTGGTGCGCGTCTGGGAGGCTGTGTAAGGCTGGCCCGGGCTGTGACAGGGCCAGCCCGGGCCAGCCTTACCAGATATCCGAATAGGATATCGGTGCAACTCAGCGCCGATATCCCCGCCCCCTCCCAGCCTGGGCCAGCCAATGGCCCCTCTCTAGCCACCACTGCCCACCCTCCCCATGCCTCTGCGCTTACTGGCATGGGACCTACCTGTGGCGGCCGGCACACGTCCGGGTCGACGGCTGAGTGAACAACACTGGCCTCCCAGTTGCCTCCTCTTACTTGCAAGTAGCCGCAAACGTGCTTTACGGCATGTTTGCGACTCCTTGTGCCAGCGGAGCATGCGCTCCACAGGCCTAACTTTAGGCAGGATTGGACTGTAAGTACTGTACTGCCTCTCCCATAGCCACCACTTCTGCATCTCCAGATTGCAGCTTCTCTCTTCCTCTCAAAAATAGCATCTCTCCCAGAAACCAGCAAATCTCTCCCTTTCACATATCTCTTCCTCTCTCATATCTCTCAATTTCTCTCTGTCTCCAAAAGCAGTGCTATTGCACTTATGTGAAAATATTGGAGCAGATGACGCTACTGTCTATAAGTTGGGATGTTTGTAAGTTGGATTTTTGTTTTTAAAACTCAAGGTAATTAAAAAAAAAAGTTACCAGAAAAACACACCAACTTGATGATATTCAGTCAATTTACCATGATGTGTCATTCATTCTTGTCAAGGACAGGTGAAACCATTGCTTTCATTTCAGTGCAATTTATATAAAGAAAGGCTTTTATATGTGTTTCTTTAGCTAGGTGATGAACAGGAGATAAAAAAAAGATAAAAATGACAATTGAAATAAAACAGCTTTGAACTGAACTGGAACTTACATTTTTTCTCAGATGTCCCTGTAAATGTTAATGTTACATAATTTTACCTCCTACTATTTTTATACATATGGTTATTTTCTAGTTATAATAATCCAAATCTTCAAGAAGGTAAATAATTTTCATTTATTGTTTTGAATTTGCATAAAAGCAGGCATAAAGATGCAATGTTTATATGTTCTGTGTCATAAAACAAAATCCAAATTCCACTGTAGTGCAATACAAATCAAATCAAATCAAAAACCTTTATTGACATAAAAGTGCAATACAGAAAGAGGAAAAAATACTTCTCCTTAACTTCCAGAGGGGGCACAATTCCTTTGAGTCACAGATTTGCTGTTCGTAAAACAAAACTACCCGCTACAACCAACTCCCATCTACTAGGACTATCCTGAATATTATCCATTTTTAAAGTTTTATGCTGAAAACAGTGACCTCCGTGGGGTAGAAACTGGTCCTTGTTTGCACTTTGTGCAAATATTATCCTTCTTTGATTAGTGCCAGCCAATGGTGTTGCTGGAGGGGGGTGCGGCACCGCAAGTGGTTCAAGGTGCTGCACCATGCCTTGCAAACCGGTGTACCATGGCCCCTCTCACTCGTCCATGGAGTCATTCCGGCAGTGAAGGCAGCGTGTTGCCTTCGCCGCCAGAATGGTTACAGGGGTGAGTGGGAGGGGCCGTGTTACACCAATTTGCAAGGCGTGATGCAGCACCTTGAACCACTTACAGTGCCGCACCCCCTCCAGCAACACCACTGGTGCCAGCCCTGTGAAATCAGACAGCAACTTGCCCAAGGTCACCCAGCAAGCTTCATGGTTTTGAATCTGGTTTCTCCAGACCTAGGACAAACTAGATGCAACACATTAGAGTGTCAGACCCGGGGCCAAAGAAGAATCCCATCTGGCATTCCTGCTCCCCCCCCTGTAAATAGCATGCTTTCTTTGTGTGTGGAGAGGATTAGGAGGGACCATGGCAGAGGGTAGACATAGGGTAGACAGCTCCCCTGCCACAGTCCTAATCCATATCGCCTCCCTTATGTGTATCATTTGTCCTGGAAATAGGACAAATTAAGCCAATGGAAGATTTCCTTCTAGGGCAAACAGCAAATTGGGACCTGGGGGACCCAATCTGGACCAGGCCTCCCACATGTGCTATTTACAGAAGAAAAAAAAGATAAACACACCAGGGCCAATGACATTGTCCAGGTTCTCGGGGGGGGGGGGGGCCCAGACGTACCTGACAGCGGCTGCCAAGGTAGTACCGCTGCTTCAGCCACCACCAAAGGCTGTGAAGCCCCAGCCTCTAAGGGGAGCAGCCCCCCTGATGCAGCTGCCGTGGCCAAGCCTACCTGTCAGGGCTCTACCACAGACAATTCTGGTGAGGCCTGCCCTACCATGGCTTCACCAGGACCACACCACACCATGGCCTCCCATGACCCTGGCAGGCATGCCAATGGCTACCTGGACGTCCCTGCCAACCCCTGCCTCGATGGGAACCACCCTGGCACAACCACCCCTGAGGTGGTTTTGCAAGAGCTGTGCCTGGGCTACATCCCCCCAAGCTGGGGGAGCAGCCGAGGCAGTTGACGGGGGCACAGCCAGCTGGTGTGTGACCAGATAGCTAAGCTGTGGCTCAAGCCGTGTGGTTGACGGCCTTGGGGCCAGGAGGAGCCCTTCCAAACACAGGTAGCAGCGCCCGTCAAAAAGGACGAGATGCCCCTTTAACTCGGTCAGTCGGGTCCACTCAGGAGGAAGGTCAGAGGTCTACTCAGGAGGAGGGTCGGTCTACTCGGGAGGAGGGATGGAGCAACCGGGAAGGAAGGGGTGGGGCCAAGGGGCTCAGAGATTGTATAAAATAACCTACTAAGGCTGATGAGGAGCTCAGTAGAGGGTAGGCAGCTGATGAGTCCTGTACTCCCAGCCACCTGTGACCTCTGCAAAAGGAGCAAAAAGGCAGGAGAAGGGCTAAGGGTGACTCAACCTCCTTCCCTGCCTATACTGAGGCCAGAGCCGTGACGCGACAGCCCATGCCAAGGGGGAATCTGGAGGCTGCATGACCAGCCTAGAAGGAGGACTCCCACAGACATGATGAAGTCACGTCTCATTTGCCTCCTCTGACATTCTAACATCGACATCACTCCATCTTTAGCACACATCTATCAGGATGTAGGATTCAGGTGTTGTTGTTTTTTAATTGTAATAGGCTGCTTTGATTTTTGTTCTGTTACTTTCCATGGCTCTGTATTATCCAGTATCAGTTTGAGACTTGCCTCTCGACTTGCGTGTTTCGTTTATCTGGTGCTGCTCGCCTTATTTCATTTTGCTTTTTTCACTTGGGCTTACTCCGACAAAGTGGCAGACATCAGTACTGTTGCCATAGAATTGTGGCAACACAATTTGCCACACACAATGTTTGCCACAATTTGCCAAACACAATGTTTGAGAACATTGGTGTGTAAGCATATCCGAGACTGATGCAATTTGACAGGGCCGTTCCTTCAATGCAGCAAAAGCCTTTGTTGGATCTGGGCATTCGTCATCAAAACAGAGCAACTTCATTGTGCAAAGAACAAGTACACACACAAAAAGTTCTAACTTATAACATCTGTACATGTTAAAGATTGCTGTTCCACATCGCATTGAACATCTTTGGATGCCAGTAGTTATACTTATAATGTGACCGGTTTGCAACAAAAATCCTAAGCAAATACAATCTGCTGCCCCCGTTGACTCTCTTATAATTCTCAGCAGCTGTGAAGCATCAGAAGCAGTTTTTGCCAAGCCGAGTTTCATTCCGAAATGTATTCAGCATCCCTGACACTCACACATCCTTTTCTCTCTATTGGCTGATCAGCAAACTGGAGGTGTGGCATGCCTCTGAATACCTTTTCCCTCCAACACAGTATAAGAAGAAGCAGCAGCAGACAGGCACTGCATGGGAGACTGAATAGTATTTATAGTTGGAAATTATTATTATTTTTATTCAGAGGCAAGGAACCAGAGCATTTTCATCTAGTGGTTTTACTCTTGCAGAGAAGAACAGAAAAGTATGTCCAGCCTCCGTTGAAACTCCAGGCTCCGTACGAGGGAAGCAGCATCCAGCTGTATCATCCAGTGGGTGCAGGCAATTTGTGGAGTTGGATAAGCGAGCAATGATTGCAAAACACAGCATCTTTACCTTGCATGTCAGAGACTGATTTCCTGCTGGGCTCTATGCTATGCTCTTGCTTGGGACTGTTAAATCTGAATCTGTCTAGCTAGTAAAAATCCCTCAAAACCACCTGAAGGAGAAAAAACACAGACTCCAGTGGATTTAATTAAGGAACAACAAACTGGCAAACGTACCACCTGCTTTGGGATCAGTGCTTTGTAAGATGAACTTGACACATCCGTATGGAGTCCATCAGCCTCCGAACTCCTGGAATCACAGCTACAGACTACATGGGGCTGGCCTGAATCGATCCGTGGGAAAGGGTTACTCTTTGGAAGGGTGCTATGAGCAACTCTTCGTCTCACCAGAAGTGTTTGTCATTCTAGGCTTCATCAGCTTGTTAGAGAATATTCTGGTGATCGTGGCCATAGCCAAGAACAAGAATTTGCACTCGCCCATGTATTTTTTCATTTGCAGCTTAGCTGTGGCTGACATGCTGGTGAGTGTCTCGAATGGATCGGAAACGATTGTCATTACCCTGATCAACAACACAGATGCCGGCAAGCAAGGCTTCATCATAAACATCGACAATATCATTGACTCTGTGATTTGCAGCTCCTTGCTGGCATCGATTTGTAGTCTGCTCTCGATAGCCGTGGACAGATATTTCACGATCTTCTACGCTCTCCAGTATCACAACATCATGACGGTGAGGCGTGTGGGCATCATCCTCACGTGCATCTGGGCTGCTTGCACAGTTTCCGGCATTTTGTTCATTATTTACTCTGACAGCAGCGTTGTCATCATTTGCCTCATCACTATGTTCTTCACCATGCTAGTCCTCATGGCTTCCCTCTACGTCCACATGTTCATGTTGGCTCGGCTGCATATTAAAAAGATTGCGATTCTCTCGGGGAGTGGCCCGATCCGTCAAGGTGCCAACATGAAGGGGGCTGTCACGTTGACCATCCTGATTGGGGTTTTTGTGGTGTGTTGGGCCCCACTCTTCCTCCATTTGCTTTTCTACATCTCATGTCCTCACAATCCATACTGCATTTGTTTCATGTCCCATTTTAACTTGTACCTCATCCTCATCATGTGCAACTCTATTATTGACCCGCTGATTTATGCATTCCGGAGTCAAGAGCTGCGGAAAACCTTCAAGGAGATTATGTGCTCTTGTAGCCTGAGAGAGCCCTGTGATTTCTCCAGCAAATACTGAATGGAATCAGATCAGCTACCACACATATGCACTTGCCATACAGACTGAGGTTTGCTCCAGTGCTGTGTTAAAGAGAGGCTGTGCTGCATCAATAACAACGAACGTCTTTCTACTGTACTTCTTAATTGTATTTTTCATCCTTTGTTGTGGTCAAGCTGCAAGCGGCATTATTTAAATGTTAAAGTGTTCTTGGAGGTTA
Source organism: Plestiodon gilberti rubricaudatus (assembly GCA_026170595.1). Taxonomy (NCBI): domain Eukaryota; kingdom Metazoa; phylum Chordata; class Lepidosauria; order Squamata; family Scincidae; genus Plestiodon; species Plestiodon gilberti. The sequence goes on along the minus strand of JANXHW010000004.1, from coordinate 80,875,979 downwards.
GAAGTGCCTCAACAGACTGTAATGAAATGAAAATGTCTCAAGGTTTTCAAAATTGTGCAATGCCAAATAAAACGATGCTGAGGATCAGGAAGGAAATTGTTGTTTAATTTAAAATACCACTTGCAGTGCAACTCTGCTTTTACCTTTGTTCCATTATGTTCAAAGACAGGATCTGGTTAATGCCTTGAATACCTTTAGTTAAAATTAGCCAAAATACTGGAAAGGGGACTTATTAGACAGTTTTGTTCTATTTTATACTGAGTTCAGCGCAGCTAGAGGGTGCAATCTTATATACACCGTAGATACAATGAAAGTAAATCTCATTGAATGCAATGGGACTTTAACATAAACCTGTATAAGATTGCACTGAAAAGAGGCATCTGTACCTGCAAAGAAAATGAGCCTGATCCAGCTAAAACTATTCAGGACTCATGACTAAACCAAACTGGAACAAATTAGTGCAAACTAACTGAAGTCCTAGACAGCCCTAGCTTATCTGAATTGGGATCAATTATTGTAATGGGGCTTCCTTTAGGAATTGGGAATGGCGTGTAACTGGTGCAATGGATTTTTTTTAAGATCTCAATGGAAGTGAGGTCCACCAGCAGCCACTCAGAAAGGCGTTGCAATGATATTTGGTTGCAATGATAGGAAATATAGTTTGTCTTTAGTTATTTGGTTTATTAAAACATCTTTCACTTAAAATGCTCCAGGTGATTTCACTTAAAATGCTCCATCTTTCACTTAAAATGCTCCAAATTTAAACACACACACACACACACACACACACACACACACACACACACACAAACCATATAGTGTGAAATCATGTAAAAACAAATAGACAAGTAAAAGCAGAAATAATAAAAAATACCTTAAAAACCAAAACAAGCTTGGCCACACTAGACATTTAGCAGTAAATCCAGTTCAAACAATCCAGGTTGCCGTGGGACATCTAATTTGGACTTTATATAAAAGTATATAGCCTGGCCCAAAATCATAGCTTTAATTTTGGCAACGTTTACCATATATGGCATTTAATTTCAGGAACATTGGGCACAATTCACTGGGGAGTTCTCTTCTGCCAGCCCTGCTGGAATGCATGACTTCTAGGGCCCAATCCTATCCAATGTTCCAGCGCTGATGCAGCCGTGCCAATGGGACATGTGCTGCATCCTGGGGTGCAGTCACAGAGGCCTTTTCAAGGTAAGGAAACATTTGTTCCCTTACCTTGAGACTGCATTGCGGCTGCATTGGCGCTAGAACATTGGGTAGGATTGGGCTCCTAGTCATTCTAATGGAATGGATGCAAAATACTCTAGTTCTAGGGTTCTCAACCAGTGGTACTAGTACCACCAGTGGTACATAGGCCGACTGCTAGTGATACTCAGACCGCCAGACCACTGGAACCCTGCTCCGACACAAAGCTTTTGGCAGTGCGTTTTTGCTCCCGAGAGGCTCCTGCCTTTGGCCGGTTGCTGCCAGCAAACCCAGCCTCTCTTGGCCCTCCCACCCGCCCAGAGCCAGCTACCTGCGTCTTCTGGCCTCCGAAAGCCTGAAAACCCAGAAGTAACTGGCAATGACGTCATCGCCAGTCACTTCCAGTGGTACATAGAAGGAGAGTGGCGCCAGAAGTGGTACTCGGCAGGGAAGAGGTTGAGAACCCCTGCTCTAGTCGACAGTGAATATTGCCCATTATTATTTTTCCTTTATAATATTTTTATTCCACTTCTTGGCTACCAACCAACAAATGACAATCAGAAACCTGATATAACGTTCGTAAAATACTGAAACACATTTTTTTTTTAAAAAAACCACATTAACATCACTGTTGCTACTTGTATCATCAACTACAATAAAACAAGAGAATATTAGCAGCGGCCTGCCCCCCCCCCCCGCCACGCTACAGCGACGCTAAAGAGCAGTAGCACTGATAAAGCTGATCATCACAGGCAGCATCAGAGCTGGTCAGGTCTAGCACTGGCTGAGGGCCCGCAACTGACTCCTGACTGCCCCCCATGTCCGAAAACCTAGGATCAAAATGTGTCTTGAGATATCAGAAGGGGCTGCTCCTAGGAACCCTCTGCAGAGGGCCCCTGGGAACGATCTCAATTGGCCTCTGTAGGAAGGAGGAGGAAGTGTCTGCTTGGACACTTCCTTTTTTCCCCCCAACCCAACAGTCAATGCAGCCAGGGACATTCCAAGGGGCATGACCTTTGCTGCTTAGTTGAGACCATCTAATTTGTCATCGGGGCAGGAAGGAAGCAGGGATGTGATGGGGCCAGCAACCAGCTGCCAGCAGACCTCGAGGGAAGAAAGGGAAGGATGGAATGCAATCCTGCCAGTTATTCATTGCTGCCACCCCACTCTCATCTGAGCTCAAGCCCAGCCCTGTGGAGAGGGTGGAATGAAAGAGAGGGTGGCAAGTGGCCTGGCAGGAGGGGTGGGGAGGAAAGAATGCCTGCCCACTGGATCATTGTTGCCACCGTCACTAAGTGCTCACCTTAGCCCAGGTAAGTAGGGGGAGAAGAACAAAAGCAGGGGGCAGTGAGTGGTGGTGGCACATGCCAGAAGGCCCCAAACCAACAATTCACCAATGGCACTTTGGTTCCACCATTGTATGTGGCCGGGAGAGCATTGTGGACATCTGGAGGTTGTGTTTGTGACTTGATTAGCAATAACCCACCTACATTGTTTTGTGAGCTCCTTTTTTCACATTTAGGAGCAGGACTGCAGCCTATGTTTCTCTCTTTGTAGGCTCTGTACTTCTGTGCTGTCTTACTCCAGCATGGCTTGGGCCTCTGTGGACTGCAGGGCAGTGTTGCCTTAAGGATGTGTTTGTTCGTCAGGCAAGGCATCCCTACTTTTTTGAGGAACCACTGGAATTGTACTATGCCACCCTTTGAACGACTTATAGGATGCTAGTGGGGAAAAGAAAAAAGATTGGCTGGCCCTGCTTTCGCTGATTAATTGGGAGGCCAAGTTTTAACTAGTGGGGTTTAGACTGAAGGGCACACATTTACTATTTTGAAGCAGTTTTGGTTCCTGGGTGTTACTCTAACAGAGTATAAAAAAAGATGTTAAAGATGACATTTCTTTCTAACAATGTAGTTATTTTATTTTATTACAATCTAAAATATGTCTTATCCCACTCTTCAGCCTGAAGGGTTTTAGAGCAGCGGACAAGAATTAAAAGCCCAATAAAGCAACAATGAAAACAAACAGAGCAGCCAAAGATATGTCAATGTCAAGCAGATTATTAAAAGGCTGAAAAGCAAAACAATCTCAGTTTGGGAAAATGAAAGGTCTTCCCTATTTTTCCCAAGGGCCACTGGGTGTTTTTGTCCAATGCACTTGGAGAAGGGAGTGAAGGAAACATATTCCTCCTTCCTCCTTCACATTCATGGAGCACCACTGCTGCTACCCCAGTCCGACTGGTGGTGCTCCATGAATGTGAAGGAGGAAGGAGGAATATTTCATTCTAAAGCTTTCATGGCCAGCTATCAATTGACAATGTTTAAGGAATACGGGAATTAAAGCCATGTAGTAAAAGAATCTTGAACTTTAATTGGAATAAAAATCACATTAAAATCCAAGGAACTGAGCCCAACGCTCTGTACCGCTGGGGTTTCCCTGCGTTTTTTGGTTTAAATTTACTATGATGAATTGAGGACAGCACCATCTATGATCTCTCGAGATTCCTATGAAGAGGTTCCACGGGGCTGGAACGAAACGTTGGGCTCAGTTCCTTGGATTTTAATGTGATTTTTATTCCAATTAAAGTTCAAGATTCTTTTACTACATGGCTTTAATTCCCGTATTCCTTAAACATTGTCAAGGAGGAATATGTTCGTGTGAAAAGGAAAGGGAGTTTCAGGAGTTGTAGCTAGTTGGGGGGGGGAGCAAATTTGGACTGGATTAGAAATTAAGCTGCCCTATTTCTGGTAAATTTCTGGTGGTGGTGGTGGTGGTGGTGGTGGAATAGTTTGCTTTTTTCCAATCCAACATCATCTGGGCAGACATGGCCAATCTCTAAAGAGCAGTCCCACAAACCGTTTCTGGCGTTCGGGTGACAGGTTGATGTCTGTGTCTCTGTAATAGTGGTTTGGTTCTGCTGCCTCTTTCTGGACCAAATAGTTCCCCCCCCCCCAAAAAAGGTTTTATTGTTTTATTAATGACTTTACTCATTGTTTGTACATTTTATTATGGAACTTTGTAAGCCGCTTTGGGTATTTGTTTTGGCTTGGGGAAAGGCGGGATATAAATCAAACAAACAAGCAAGCAAATAAATAAAAGGTTTCCTGGTCCAAAGCAAATTAGGGTTTTAAAGGTTAAAAGCAGCATTTGAATTGTGTCCCCAAACAATGAGTAATTGTTTTTATTTATTGACACAAAAGTTACCTCACACTTCCTTCGATATTTCAACAAGACAGCCAAGCTAAGGTTTTGGTGATATGCATATATAGGCTTGCCATCCATACCAGAAATTCTGGGACAGTCCCGGAACCGAGCTCGGGTCCCGGATTTGTCCCAGACTGTTTCGGGGCCGGTGCAAGCCTCTACTGTCACCGCTTTTAAACTGAGGGAAAACTCAGTTTAAACTCGCAAGATTTTGCGAGAGCCAAGATAGCCGAAAAGGGGGGGGGAAGGTAAGTTTTAACTGTGTTTAAAAGCGACGGCGGCACAGCAGCAGAGGCTGCGGGGCGACACGGGCACAAAGGGTGGCAGCAGCACAGGCACAGGCACAAGGCAGGGCACTGGCACAAGTCACGGGTATGGGCACGGGAGGCAATGAACGGGTGGCGACACAGACGACGGAGGCAATGGCATGACGGGCAGCGACAGCACGACGGGGGCAAAATGGTAACAATGGCATGACAGGCAGCATGGCGACGGGCATGACGGGAGTCAGCACGACGACAGGCGGCTTGGCGACGGGGGATAGCCATGGCGGCGGGGGCAGAACAGGCAAATTGATTTAATTAATTAATTCTTAGCTAAAAAACATTAATTAATTAAAAATCCGAGCGCGCTTCGTACGGCAAAGAGGCACTTCGTGCCCCCAAAAGAAAAAAAAATCAAAAATTTATTTTGATTATTTATTTAATTATTTAATTAATTAGTTGTGTGTGGGGGGGGGTTGCCCCGGTTTAGGACTGGGAAAATCTGTTAAGCCTATGCATATATATATTTAAATTTCATCCGTGAATTGATTAATCAGTTAGTTGATGGATGATTCATCAACTAAATAATCTTCAAGTGAGGACAAACTTCCCCAGTGCTAGGTGCTATTAGCCTAAGAAGGATTTGTACTCATGTCATAATGGTATAAATATCCCTTTGTGTTTTGTGCAATTGAGCCCACTTTTCTAAATATTTCAGCAAAGGTTTTTTTTTTCCCCTCTATCCCTAATATTTTTTCTAAGTATTGTATTATGACTAACTTAAGGCTGAAAATAGGCTACAAATATGTCATTGAAGGAACATATGTTCTGATAAGCACTTTAAAAGCAAGCACTTGACCTTGGAAAATTACAAGGAACGTTCCTGTTTCTAAAATAGGTATATAAGTACAGGTACATTGCTGGGCCATCTAAATGATCATAATTCTGTTGTAACACCATGATGTGAGTTTGTCTCTAATTAGAGAATTTCTGAGATTGCTCTAAAGGTGTATCACGTCTTCTTCTCAACTGTTAGTATGACTGAGCAGTAAGATTTGTGGTTTTGAGGGTTTTTTTTTTCCCTACCCACGATGTGTAGTTTGTACGAATACGAAAATCCATTCATGGCAACTGTGGGCCATAAGAAATGATACGCAGAATGTTTATTTTGAATTCATTTCAACTGCTAGTCACAAAAGTGCAGCTGTCACATTTTTGCATCAGGCAATTTCGGAAAACGGGAGGAGGAATCTAGAATTGTGATCTTAAACTAAACCGAACATATGATGACTATTATTAATGTGAATAGTACCATAAATAAACATGGCACTTTACAGACTAATGTAAGCAAAAACAAAAATAAATCACCCAAGGAACTTACATGGTTGCACATCTGGTTATGGGTAGACAATGGGTGTTTTCAATATGGTGCATTTAAAAAAAATCTGTGACAACTTAGAGCCATTTGTAGTTCGTGCCTTTTTATTTGTTTCTAAATATTCACTGAAGGGTCAATCAGGATCAGGACTTTAGCAAGGCGGTGCATTTTAACCCTTTCTGCCCACACTGTAAAAAAGGTAAAGGTGATCCTACTTTTTTTTACAATAAAAAGTAGTCAAGAACCACCGAAACGAGCAGAAATGGCATTCCGTCGTTATGCAGGGAGTCTCTGCAAAGTTCCTGACACTTTGAGATGGGAAGAGCTCTTTCCCCGCTTTGCCCAAGTCATCAGGTTTGCCAGGCTGGCTTTCTCCTAGGCATGTCTCCTCAGAAGTAAGCTCCCCAGAATTCAATGGGACGGACTCCCTGCTACCTGGGTACAACAGTATAGATTGTGGATCATTTGCACAGTCCAGCAGCCCACAGCACCTGCCCGGCTCCCACTCTTGCCGCTTCCACCCTCCACCCTCTGCCAGGATTGCCTCCTCCTCGCCCCTCCTCTTCTGGGCTTCAGGTTCAACCGGTCATTCCTATTTGCTCTGAGAATCTATGGAACTGCGTGCACCAAGGAGCAATGAGATGTCAGAAGCTGCTGCTGCAAGTGGTTTGATTGATCACAGCGGCGGCTCTTTGGAGGCACCTCTTGCAGCTTCTGTCAACCCCCCTGGATTGGCACCTGCTGCTGCAAGAGGGGGGTGACAGAAGCCGCAGGGGCTATGTTCGCAGAAGCCGCAAGCATTGTGATCAATTGCAGCGGTGTCTTCCAAGGAGCCTCCACGGCAATCAATTAAACCATGTGGTACCCCCATTGTACCCCCCCGAAGCGTGGTACCCAGGGCCCTCTACCCTTCGGCTCTGCCTTAGCTACACCACTGCCCTTAAGTTGTGATACTAATCATGGAATCACTGCCAAAAACAGGAACTCGGTATTCAGAAGGGAAGCACATGATGTTATATTTTTCCCTGTCCCCAGTCGACCATATTGGGTGTCATGGGTGGGAAAATGCATCATGTGATGACATCATGTCCTCCATTCTTCTTACTAAATGTTACAGGAAGAGAAGAGGGAACAGGATGTGGGATTGCTGTTTTCAGTGGCAACCCTGTGATCAGCATCCCATCTTGTTTTGCCCCATGACACTCAACAGTTCAGTAGTAGTATGGGTTTATATCAGCTTCAGTCCAAGCAAGTGTATAAGGTAGCTTGTGATATGATGCAGTGCTGGGCAACTCCAACATGCAAAAAATAAGCAACTCTCCCTATATGCGAACTATTCCCTTCTGAACACATAAAGGTGCCTGATGGATTTGTCTCTGCTGCTACAGAGAAACCATCCTAGATACTCTTTTGGAAGCTAGCAGAACAGAAACCTTTGCAAGAACAGTGCTGAGCTTCAGAAGTCTTGGATGGGGGCAGCAGACTAGGAACAATCAAATCCATCTAACAAGAACGAATATCCCCCCCCCCCTCGGCATAGAAAATACACTAGCAAGGAGAAAGTAAAATGAAGTTTAAGCACTCTGATGGGGTGTAGGAATTTTGCTTATGCATTGTTTTGATTGATATTTTTTTTAATTAACATACTATTTGCAAAAATAAGTGTCATGATGTTGCATAAGGACCAAGGAAATCTTTCTTCTCTTTAGAACAACTACTAAGGATATCCAGCCCCTGAAGAGATAGTTTCCTCATCCTGGTTGCAATGACTATTATAAAATAGATGGTGGTGGTGGTGGTGGTGGTGATGATGGTGATGAAAAATGTTATAACAAACATTGCAGAGTATTTTTTTATTTTTAATGAGACCACTGTGTAAAGGCAGACAGGATTTTTGTTCAAGGAAACAAACAGAAAGATGTAAAGAAAAACATTCTTTTCTAAAAATGAATTTAATTATGCCAGTGTTCATTTTGTTGTTGTTCTTCAGTCGTTAAGTCGTGTCCGACCCTTCGTGATCCCATGAACCATATTCCGCCAGGCCTTCCTGTCCTCCACTATCTTCCTGAGTTCGCTCATTTTCATGTTCGTTGCATCGGTGATGCTGTCTAACCATCTCATCCTTTGCCTTCCCCTTCTCCTTTTGCCTTCAATCTTTCCCAGCATCAGAGTCTTCTCCAGAGAGTCCTCTCTTCGCATTAGGTAGCCAAAATATTTGAGTTTCAGCCTCAGTACCTGTCCTTCCAGGGAACTGTCAGGGTTGATTTCGTTTAGGATTGACTGATTTGATCTCCTAGCAGTCCAAGGGACTCTCAGGAGTCTTCTCTAGCACCACAGTTCGAAAGCATCTATTCTTCGGCACTCAGCCTTCCTTATGGTTCAACTCTCACCACCATACATTGCTACTGGGAACACCATCGCCCTGACTATACAAACGTCTGTTGGCATGGTGATATCTCTGCTTTTTATTATGCTGTCTAAATTTGCCATAGCTTTCCTTCCAAGGAGTAAGCGTCTTTTAATTTCATGGCTGCTGTCTCCGTCTGCAGTGATCTTGGAGCCCAAAAAAGTAAAATCTGTTACTGCTTCCATTTCTGCCCCTTCTATTTGCCAGGAATTGATGGGACCAGATGCCATGATCTTAGTTTTATTAATGTTGAGTTTCAAGCCAACTTGTGCACTCTCCTCTTTCACTCTCATCAAGAGGCTCTTTAGTTCTTCTTCACTTTCTGCCATTAGGGTGGTATATGACTGTTGTGGCTTGTCTTATTAACTAGTCTCCAGCATACTTGCTGGGGTCCTTTGAGATCTGAATTGTACTGGAGATGGGGAAACACCATTCAGTCTGGTTATTATATGCTCTTGCAGCTTTTCTCCCCTTCCTCCCACTATTTTGTCTCTGGGGACTTGTGTAACCTGAATCATCTGAGAAAAAGAATGCTCTGTAATTAAATTAAAACTGTCCCTGATGAAACCTTCCTCCTAATTCATTCTAAAGAGCGCCAGATTCAGCAGCTTAAAACTACCCTGCACATGCCGCTTCTTCTTTGTTGATTTTTTTTTCTGAACAAAGAACATGTGGTGCAAAAGTTCTGTTTCCTTATATTTCAAAGACTACTTTGAAATATCGGATTATACCCTAACTTTGGGTTCTTCCATCAAGGAATGAGAGTGGCACTTACAGAACAGGCCCTTCCAAGAGCAGAAAGACCCCTTCTATAATTTGCCTTCCGTGAGATAACTTCCAATCTCAAAGTTTAAGCTTTGGGAGGATATAAACCATTATTTCTAAGAACATGCAAACCTCATTCTTTATTTTCCAGGCTATGTCGCCCTTCCTGCACTATAGTAACTCATGTTTGGGGCCCTGCCTGCAAAAAGAGAAATGCGATTTTTGCAAAGTAGATTTGTATCATTGAGATGCAGCCTATGCACATTTTGATGAAGAACTGTGTATCATGCTTCTCACGCAAAGTACAGAAAGCAGTGCAGACAGGGGTGTATTATCCAGGGACAGGAACTCGCATCTATCTCTCTAGTGTTCCTCTCTCCCACTAAAGCTCTGCACTTGGATTACCGTATTTTCAGTCCTGGCTACTGCACTGCTGTAATGGGATGAAAGATTGAAGTTCTGGAGGGCTGAAATACCTGAAAGCCTAGGGGCCTGAACATGGGTTAATATACCCCTGAGTGCAGATCCTTCTTAATGTTGCAGCCTGGTCACATGCATTGGTAACTTAATTATGCATCAGGTTCCTCATTAAAAAAAAATCCAAGACATCTGTGCAAATTCAAGGCCGATCTGGCAGCCCAATTCTACCCCCCCTGCCCCCAGTGGAATATGCATTCCGCCAGGTGAAGGGGGAGAATGCCAGTGGAATGTCACTTCCACTGACAAGTGGAGTGAGGCCACCAGCGCATTCGCTGGTGGCTTGTTGATGTTCAGGGGCGAAGACTCCATCTGCTGGCAGAAGGTGAGTGATGGCGGTGGCGGGGGGAGGAACAGGGCAGGGACTGGGGGAGGAATGGGGGAGTTTATGGGTAGGGTGGGGAGGGAGGCGGAATAGCGGAGGGAAGTAGTGGGATCGTCAGCATTCATGTGCGGCCATATCCTAGTTCTCTCCCTTTCTGTCTCTGTTGCACTCCTTCGTTCTGCGCCAGCAAAATAGCTTACATAGGACCTACAGGGAAAGCAGAGGCTTTCCCTAAGGCAAGGGAACAGCTTTGCAACTCCCCACCACCACCCTAGGATGCAGTCCACACTCCATTGGCATGCCTGCATCAGTGGGGGGGGGGAGTTAGGTAGGATTGGGCTGTTGATAATTGTTATGCATCACATGCACAATGGGCTTAATTGCACTGCATCTTTCACAATTAAAACACCATTCTTCCCTCTGTGGACCCAATATAATATATTTTCAATTTAGTATAGCCCCTAGCAATTTTAGATGCTTTATAAACCATGATAATTGCCTGCCCAGGACACTTATCCATAGCAGCAATACACCTTTTCCCCCATCAGAACCAGAAAATAATGGATATTTGCAGCATTCCTTATAACTGATTCAGCAGGAGTACAGTAGGATCAATGGGGTTTTTTGCATGGAAGCTGCCTTCACCCTGAGCCTAAGTTGTCAATGTGCTTCAGGTGTGGTTCACCTTCTGAGGGCAGGTTGGAGCTGACCAGTTCTTGGATGGGCAAGCCCATGGGCCTGTCTCCTCTATGGATAAGGATAACGGCAAGATAATACATGTGATGCATTTTGAACACTTGAAAGTGCTTTAGAAATGATAAGTATGATATCCCTCTGAGCCACTTCAGGATAAAAGCAGGTTATAAATATACAATTTATTACAGGGACTGGGTCCGTTGCTCAATGGCACAGCAGCTCCTGCTTTGCACACAGAAGGACTCACATTCAATCCATAGCGTTTCCAGAAGAGGCTTGGCTTCATATACTACACACACAAACTTGTCTGTTGTGTCCACAGCTCAAGATCAGCCACATGGACAGATGGGGTTCAAGGTGGGCTGTGCACACTGAGTTTGCCTTGTGCAGTCGTGCAGTTTTAATAGGAAACGTGGATGTGTTAAGCAGTCAAAATGCAAAGAATTTTAAATTCTATATCATGTATCTGGCTGCCCACTGATTCCCCTTGGCAAGCAATCCCTCCCCTCCCCCCGATCCCAGTGTTGCAAAACTCCACATTATGGCCTTAAGGATATTGCCTAATTGCCAGTTCTGTTGCTTTTCCAGTATATCGTGGGGCTAAGGGTCAAACAACACATTACAGGAAGCATCTACTTAATGCTTCGGTGCTTGGATTTATAACCCTAAATAGCAACTGGAGTGATTCCTCAGAGATCAAGACTGACAGGCAAATTCTTGGATGGAAGACAACTACTGTAGTTGGCACTTCCCCCTCTATATCACTCTGAGGTTCTTGAAGAAAAGCACAGAGGTTTTAACCCTGATCCTTTATCACAGTCCTGATATGGACTATGTGGCTATTTGTCAGAGGGAAAAGCTTCCATTGACACCAATGAAAGCTTTTCCCTCTTGATAAATAGCAGCTGGAAGTGGTAATCTGGACTGGAACCCTGGTGGAAGTATGGTGGAAGTATCTGCCCTACCGCAGTCCTGATTCATGGAGGGTGTGTGTGTGATCCAGTTGTTATATGCTGTTGAAAGCATGGAAGTGGTAACACAGGACCTACAGGAAGAAGAAGACTAATTTGATAGCCTGGTTGGGGGGGGGGGGAAGAGGAATAAAAATGCACCGAGTGTAGGAACTGCAGGGGAAGGATCAAGGATCCACCCTGACCACCAGTCCTTCCTTACAAATAGTCTGCTGCCCCCTACCTTAGCACTAAAAGGCAAGAATTTGTTACACCTAGTTCTGCCCTTAACCTGATGATACAAGTAAAGTTCCCGTTTACGTATAGATGGAGGAGGCACTGGGAGAAGACAGCAACACTTTTTTGTATTATTTTTTAGCCCGGTTGACATCATGAAAAACACATACTGATAAAAGATAAGCCCCACTATGCACCCAATAGGGGGCCACCCACCTAGGATGGGGGCCCCCTTGAATTTGAATCTGGCCCTGATGGGCAGGTATCAGTTCCAGCAACTCCAAGTCCTGATAACCTAAGCCTCCATAACACACCTATGTGGCACAAAAGCTTGCAAAATTCTATCCAGAGAAGCCATGCGCATTAGTCAATCTCTGATGACTTAGAAATTACTATCATCAATTGAACTGATACTTTTCTGTGTCTCAAATTGCTTTTCCCATTATCACTTCTTCTGCTAATTCTAGTTTATTGATGAATTGCTGAGCTGCAGAGAGGTACGGATGATTTGCTAACTCTGTTAACGATTTGAGCATTTGGAGGTAGATTAATATATCCACCGGCATCTGAGTGAATAAAGCTATCCTTATATTACTTTAATGATTTCACATCCACAGATAAACTCAGGTCTGAAAGTTCACACAATCATTTATTCCCAGAGTAATTGAAAAGATCCTCTGAACTGAAAGAGTATTGAATGTGTTCACACCCATATAGTCCATTCTTCTGACTGTTGGGGAAAACTTGCACAAATCTATCACACAAGTATCTTTGGGGAGAAAGGCGGGGTAAAAATATTGTAAATAAAAAATAAAATAAATACAGGTGGGCCCCCATATCCACTGATTCGCTATCCATGGTTTCAGTTATCTACGGATCGTGGGGACCTCCCCAGGCTTTTACTTTTTTCCAAGTAAGCTTTGTTTCTTCCTTAAAGAAACAGGAGAAGCAGCAGGCTGCTTATTACAGGCAAGTAGAACGAGACTAAGTACTAGAGAGGCTCTGCAAGGTTAACAGAAACCTTGCAGAGCCTCTCTAGGACTTAGTCTCGTTCTACTTGCCTGCAATGGAGGCTGCTTCTCTGTTTGTTTTAAGGAAGAAACAAAGCTTGCTGAAAGAAAAATAAGAGCTGAGGGGGGCAAGCATGCCTGCCTGCAGGGGAGGCAGGGTGGGGGGGGGGGGCCCTCAGGAAACCATGGAGGGGGTGTTCGCTCTTATCCACGGTTTCAAGTATCCACGGAGGGGCCTGGAAATATCCCCAGCAGATATGGGGGCCCACCTGTATTTGTTTCATTCTCACAGAATTACAGTCAATACTGGCTGGAAAAGCCTCATGCAAGCACATTAGGTTTGGTATTAAAAAAAGACATGCACAGTCAAATAGATGGTCATGCTTATTTTGTTGGCCTAGAATTACAGGGCATGGACACCTCAAATCGGGCTTCAAATTACAATTTATAAAGCCAAAATGTAAATATGCCACTCCTTTCCAATGCACATGCAGGTATGAATTACTACAGATCATGCTATCTTTTGTTAAAAACAGCAACATTGCCTTATTACCTCAACCAATTCATTTTTTCCCCTTTTGGTAAATGTGTCTTGGGCTCTCATTCTATACATACTTACTTGAGAGTAGGCGCCACTGAATAAATGGGACTTACTTCCAAATAAACATCTATAGTTGTACTGTTGTTTTCCTATAATCAAACATCATGAGGAATCAAAGTGATCATTCATAGAAACCAAGGCCACAGTCTAGCACAGAGTCATGTGTACCAAAGCCCTATTCATGCCAGTCGATCCAGAGAGGGGCGGGGGGGCGGCTGTGGGCCCCAGGGCGCATTGCTCCCCAGCTCCAGGGGGGCAGAAAAATGTCTGGGGTTTTATTTGGGGGGGGGTTCCACCTTTTTTCACCCTTACCTCCCAGCAGCGCCCCCTGGGCGGAAGCTGCTTCGTTCACAACCCCCCAGGCATGGGGGGGGCATTATCGGCAGGGTGCAACGCGACTGTACTTGACTTAGCTCAGTCTCCATTGCATTTTCGGCAGCCATGAGGGCGAGCAGGAAGAGACTAGGCGCCTCTCTATGACGATCGTAAGTGCCCATAACTTTGCCTTAGGTCATGTGAAAGAGTCTTGAATCAATATTTGCATCTATTCCCTTCCCCCCTCCCCATGCCAGCCCATCAGATTTATGGCGCAATCCTATATAGTCTTCATCCAGTGGAGCAACCATTCCACTGGTCTAAGGTGTTGCAAATGTGCTGTAAGGCACTGGTGGAGAGGCTTGCGCCGCAAGACGGATCACCACCGCTGAGGAAAGGTGAGTCCCCGCCGGGCAGCTGAACGGCGGGCGGAGGACGAAATGGAGCGTTTTGGTGGGTGAGATCGGACGACCGGGCTCGGGAAGTGGGAGGGATCATTGGCTGCCTCCGCCGCCAAATCCTATTCCCCTTCCTGGGCTTGGATGCAGTTACACAGGGCTCTCGAATGTGCACCAGCAAAATAGCTGGCGCACATCCGCCTCCATTGGGGCAGCTGGCGCATTACTCGGGGTAAAGGGACAAACATCCTTTACCCCGAAAAGACCTCCAGGTGCGCCGGGGCAGGCCCAATCCTGGTTAGGATGTGGCGGGCGCCTTATGTGCGCTGCTGCATCCTGCTAGACAGGATTAGGCTGCCCCTTCTCTACCTTTTCGCAAGAAGAAAATGAATTGATTCACAATAAGATTTATATGCCTAAAGCATAAAATACTATCAGGACAAGATTTATATACTATACCAGACCCATGGGACAACTGCACATTGTAGATATCTTTTATCTTTATGGATTTTTTTAAATCTCTGTCTGCACTTCAAATGTAATTCATGGCTTTAGGCTCAGGTGCAGAAAAGGAACTTTTAAAAATACAATTCAATCTGTTGCCTCTGCATGTGCCTAAAACACCTCTGCAGCAACAGTTTCATGCCCAGTTCTCATTGATTTCAAGAGCAGAACAGGAGCATTGGAGCTGATATGTGTGACCACAGTGCTACTAATGCAGTGGGCATGGTGGGATAAGAGCTGCTGGACTGGGATTCTCTCATGATGATATTTCATCATTCATCATTTTCACCACGCACTACACAAAACATGAAGTTCATCTCTCCTGTGTCGGTCTTGTATTGTAGAGCGGTGGCTATGGGCATTTATTGAATCTGGTGAACATCTGGATGATATTTAAATTTAAATTAGAGTGGAAATCATACATTTATTCACCAGCCACACAAACAAGGAAGAATCTGAATCAGAACAGTGCCAGAGACCACTGCCTATTTAACAGTGCCCACCCTTCTCTCTCTCTCTCTCTCTCTCTCTCTCTCTCTCTCTCTCTCTCTCACACACACACACACACACACACACACACAAACCTCTTTTTGAAATGTGGGGCTGGCACAGTAATGGCAATCACATCCTCATTTTTGAATGACAGAATTTAGATCACAAGGACCGCGTGTCTGTCTTTACAAATATTTTTTGCCATATCAGCCTTTTTTCCCTCACCCCTTTCCCATGCTTATTTTCAGTTTTCTTTAAGTATATACAATGAAAACTTAAGCCATTAATATTTTTGTTCAAGATCTCTCCCCATCCTTCAATATTAGAGTCACTTGTACTCCAAATGCTGCTTTATTAAGGTTCTGAGGTGGCTGCAGGGGAAAACACCTTTCTCCAAAGTGTAGAGAGGTTGACATTATCTTACAGGAGTAGAGGCCGCTATGAAGAGCAACACAGTGATCTAAGAACTTGGTTTTTTCCATCCTAAATGTCACTTTTTTGAAGAATAAAAATAAAATGCTACAGAGCATTCCTGATTGAAATGCAGCTGAACTAATTCAAAGGCCTCAAAGATATTAAAAGGCAACGTGATTTTTTTTAATCCATGGCTATGGCTTGTTTATTATTATTAATGGCATATCGAATAACAAAGCTTATTCTAGAAGGATGTGCACTTCCATTTAAAGAGCCTCTTGTAACATTGCTTTGAGTGTATTGAAATGATGCAGTATGCGGATTTACTTAAATATTTTTTTTTACTCACTTTGGGCTCAAACAACAGTAAATTTATCAAACATAACATCAGATATCTTACATCAAATACCCAAATATTGATCATAGAACTCAAGCAGCCATTAATAAAAACACAGGATAAAACACTACATTAAAAGCCAAGGAACTCAAACAGGTACTGGCTGAAACAAGCAAGCCTTTGCTTGCAGCTGACATGTTCAGTAGAACATTTTCTCAAGCAGTACATCTCTGATCCCAAGAGCTCCTTCACAAATGTAGCCAATAATGAATATTACCTTCTGAACGGTTTGATATATAATGAGAACAAACTGACTAAACCACATGAAAGGTCAGATTCTGAGAACAATTTTGAGCTCACTAATGTATCCGGTCGACGAGTTCTTAGCATACTAGATAGGAAATGATTGCTAATGTGGCATTCCGTTTTACTGTTAATTCTGCAATGCAGAGAACAAGTTTTCAAAAGTTCCAAAGATGCTCTAACAACTTTCATGATTTTCAACCCCCCCCCCCATAAGCCATTCATGGAGGTCATGACCACTTTGCTTCTCAGCTTTCAAAGACTTTTTCCCATATTTGGAAAAAAGGTTTTAAAATAAAACAGCCAGTTTCTGAGTGCTTCTCTAGAAATCTATATTTAGAATACTGTATTCAGAGGCATCTGGTTGTGAGTAATCAAATACTGGCCTAGATGGACTATTGGTCTGATGCAGAAGGGCTCTCCACTCATAATGGTCTTATGAATCCTCATACGATTCCTTCCAAAGGCTTCCTGAATAATTCCTCTGATGGCCTTGCATCCAGATGGAAGAATAATTATCATCCTCCACCACTCTCTGACCCCCCACTCTTTTACAGGTGTTGAGAAAGATACATATTGGTTCAAATAGGAGAAGGTAGTTTGTCAAATATCCTGGTCCCGAACTGTAGAGGACTTTAAAGGTCAAAACAAGCTGGTTGAATTATTTATTTTTCACATTTTTATACTGCCCTTCCTCCAAGGAGCTCAGAGTGGTGTACATATTTCCTCCCCTCCTTTTTGTCCTCACAACAACCCTGTGAGGTAGGTGGGGCTGAGAGATAGTGACTGGCCCAAGGTCACCCAGGAAGCTTCGTGGCTGAGCGGGGATTTGAACCTGGATCTTCCAGGTCTAAGTCCGACTCCCAAACTACTACACCATCCTGGCTGTTAATTCTGCAATGCAGAATTAGAATTAGGACCGGAAACTGGTCAGCAGTCAGTACAGGTGGGTCCCCATATCCACGGATTCGCTATCCACGGTTTCAGTTATCCACGGATCACGGGGGACCCCCCCAGGCTTTTACTTTTTTCCCAGTAAGCTTCGTTTCTTCCTTAAACAAACAGGAGAAGCAGCCTCTGGCTGCTTATTTCAGACAAGTAGAACAAGACTAAGTCCTAGAGAGGGTCTGCAAGGTTAACAGAAACCTTGCAGAGCCTCTCTAGGACTTAGTCTCATTTTACTTGCCTGCAATGGAGGCTGCTTCTCTGTTTGTTTTAAGGAAGAAGCAAAGCTTGCTGAAAGAAAAATAAAAGCTGGGGGGGGGGGCGCACGCCTGCCCGCAGGTGAGGCAGGGCGGGGGGCCCTCAGGAAACCATGGAAGTGGGGTTCGCTCTTATCCACGGTTTCAAGTATCCACGGAGGGGCCTGGAACATATCCCCAGTGGATATGGGGGGAGAACTGTATAGCCATAGGAGTGGCGTGCTGAGTCAAATCACTTAGCCCCCATGACTACATGGGCCGCCACATTCTGCACTAACTGTAACTTCTGGTCAATCTTCAAGGGTATCAGGCCAGTCGTGACTGCAACCAGCCCTGGCGATTTTAACAGGAGATTTAAACAATATTAAAGCCATTTTCCCCCCACTTTTCCTTTATGGTACTGATTCATGCTAGGCTTTTAAGCCCAGTACTGAGTTTGGAATCAGTTCAGGCAAAAGCCTAAGGCCTAAACAAAGTTGTTTTGTTTTGTTTGTGTTTTAACTCCAATGGAAACTGTACAGGAAATCTTCAGAAAATAGCAAATGCTCCAGGGCTGCTAAACTGTTGGCTGTGCTGCTTCATTGTTGAGGTTGCTGATTGAATTAAAAGGAAATAGGAGCAGGAGAGCGCACCTGTGCAGAAGTAGAGATTAGGCACATTGAGACTCCTTGGGAGTCAAAAAGCAGAGAATTGAATTATCTGCTGAGTACAGTCTGATTTCAGCCAGTCTTTTTATGAGGAAAACTTAATTAAACCTGGGATTTTCCATACAGAGTCATGAAATGAAAGAAAGACAATGAAATGAAAAAGGAAACTGATGCAGCGGCCAAGAGCCATGTTCCTCTTCCGAAACAGCTTGTCGTTTGCGCATGCTGAGACTACAGCTGGTGGTAGTCACTCAACAATACTGCAATGGAATGGAGAGCATTGGTGATGATAGTCTCTATTTTGGCAGTTTCTCTAGTGAGTGGGCAGGACACAATATCAGGGCATGCTGCCTCCAGCTGATGAAATTGTAATATGTTGGGTCTCTGCGTTATGGACGTCTGAGTTACAACATCCAAGATGCAGGTGGCTGCCTGTGTTGACACTTTTGCGCAGTTGCAGTCCATCCATTCTGGTAATTTTGCACAGGTGTGACAGTGCTGAGCCAGCAAGGGCTGGCAGTTTTGATTTCCATTTGTTCCAACTTCCGGACAAACCGCTAGAATGGGACCAATGTAACTTGGGGATTTACTGCCCAATCCTACCCCCCACCATGTTAGAGCATTCAACGGAAGCTGTGCAACATGCTTGGAGGAGGGGGTGCTAACGGGCAGCCTGCAGGAGGTAAGTAAAAATATTTAAAATATATAAAAAATCAACTTACCTCCTGGTACGCTGTCTAACTGCTTATGGGCCTCCTTGGACATACACCAGCCATTTTGCTGGCATATGGCTGAGGAGAGAAAAGGGGTGGGGCAGCCTGGGATTGGATCCAGGCTCAAGTTGCTGCCACTGAGATCCACCCCTCTCTCCCCATCATTGCCCCCTGCCCTCCTCCATCCCCACCCTAAAACTCCCCTGCCCTCCCCCAACATGTGTCAGCTGCCAACTTACTAGCGCTCACGGAAGCCTCTGAAGCTGCTGCTGTGCATGCTGCAGCACTGCCCATTTGTGGCAGCCGCCCAGAAGTGTGTGATGGTGGCCTGACTTTTGCTTCTCTGGAAAGCGCCCTGTGCTGCTGAAATTTGTGTTCCAGCAGGGCAGCATGAACATAGAATTGGGCTCAGAGGATTTACTGCTGCAAACTTTATAAATGTACGTATTATTAAGGAACTGGAGTACATGAAACAATGAAATGGTCTGCAAATTTTACATACTAACAAAATGGCTGCTGCCCTGGCTTATTTTGCTTATAGAGTGTGCCCTAGAACTAGGCTTACCAGATCTCCAACCGGGACAAAGTGCTAGACCTTTAGGAGAAGGAATGTGGGCAGGTGTAGCTTGTTAATCCTAGGCATGTCTACTCTTCAGAAGCAAGTCCCATTGTGTTCAGTGGGGCTTGCTTCTGAGTAGACATGCCTAGGATTGTGCTCTAAGCTTTAACAAGCTACACCTGCCCACATTCCTTCTCCTAAAGGTCTAGCACTCTGTCCCAGTTGGAGATCTGGTAAGCCTGCCTAGAACTGTTTCTCTCACTAGGATAAGAAATAGGGAGACACCAGATATTGCATATTACAACCATATTAGAATGTTGCATCTGGAACAGCCAAATGCAACATGAAACAGCATATTACAACCTTACCAAACAGAAACATCTTTATATTCGATATTAATGCTCTGGCCTAAATATATTTATGGAGGCAAATCGTTCAGTCTTGCTGGTCCGGGGGGCGGCATACAGTGACTCAAGCACTACTTGGTTTTGCCACTTAGGCCAGCAGTGCCAGCATAAGGAGATCAAGGGAGGGCTGTCAGAGACGTCTTCAAATGCTAGTTATATATTGCTTCCTATCACCACAGGGCATTGAACTGAACTACAGTAAGTGGTCAATGTGGCCAGAGGGTCTGTGTAGTGGCAACTCATTCCCCATTTCTTCCCCTCTTGAACAAAGAACACACAGGTGCACAGGGAAGAGGCCGAGTGGGCTGTGTTGTGTGCACCGGTTTTCCTGGGGTGAGGAAAAACACTTGGTGAAAGAAAAAAAAAGTCATGTGCCGTTCTGTACACTTGAAACAAATACATGCTGCATCCAAGGTATGAACAATTTTGTAGCAGCTCGTCTATTCTTTGCCTTGATAACAACCAGCGGCGTATTTCCGGAGAGCTTTTTACTGTGTTGATCTCTGCTCCTTCCACGGCTAAGCTTCGCATTTCAAAAAGGCGGTGAAAAGATGTCACCTGCAGATACAGCCCCTGTCATGGCATTTCATAACAGCATCCTAAGCTTCTGTCTAACTCATATGCACGTTTGCAGGGGAAATATTTTGGTTTGAAACATTGCACTATATCTGAGCAATGTCAGTGTCAATGGGTTGAGTATAATTTTTTTTTTCTGTCATGAGAAATGCATAAAAACAACAATAATGAACATAATCTCCAGGGAGGGCCTCTTGCACAAATATTGCTGAAATGAATAAAATATGTATGCTTGTACAGCTCCTGCTCATTTTGATGTGGCTTTTGGAAGGGAATGTCCTGATGGATTGTGCCTGATAAGAGTTTAATGTTATGCAACTGTACTTGAAAGGAAGTTCCACTGCAAATGATGGCACAAATGCCCTGGTAAGTGTGCTAAGATTGCAGCATTCACATTTATATAATATTGCACTACAAGTAATCAAAGCATTCTACCCATATTACCATAGAAATGGCTATTATATCCTGACAATGTAAGCCAATATTATTCTAAGGAGTAGAGAGAATAGTAGCTTGCCTAACAGTGCATGCTTACCTGGGAATAAGCCCTAGTGAACACAGTAGGACTTACTTCCTAGTAAACTTGCAAAGGATTGCACTGTAAGTCAGTCTGTTCACTTTGTGGCTGTTGTGAGGTTTGAATCAAAGTCTTCGTCTTAGCATGCAGCTCACACTTTGAACTACTAGATTGTACAACTCTGTAGGAAGCTTTCCAATGTGTATGGTCTCTCCTAACTCCAGCTTGGTTCCTTAGCTCACGGGTTCCCAATCTTCGGAGGCCCATGTACCCCCTACTTGGGCCTCCTGAAGCCCTGCATACCCCTGAACCTTTGGAGGCCCATGTACCCTCACTTACCCCTGTGTATCCACCACGTACCCTTTCCCTCCGGGTTGTGGTGTGAGCGGGAGGGCCTGCCCGCGCCACAACCCGGGAAAATGTGCCCGAGATGTCCCCAGTAGCTCCTCCTACCTGTTTTCCTGAGCGCTGCCATCTTGGATGGCAGCGCCCAGGAGATGATGGCAGCGCCCAGGAGAACAGGGAGGAGGAGCTACCGGGAACATCTTGGGGACATTTTCCCGGGTTGCGGCGTGGGTCGGCACCCGCCCGCACCACAAACTGGAAAAACCCTTTAGCAGCTGTCCCTTATCAGCTGCTGATCGCAGTAGCTGATAAAGGACAGCATCTCGCATACTCCCAGGCTGCAGTCCGCGTACCCCAAGGGGTTGTAGCAGCATTGTAGCAGCATGCCTGCTTATGACTGTAACCTAGTCTACAATGCACATTGCTGGCACTATGCACTATTGTGCTTGTACACCAAGACAAAATTAGGTTGGGCTATGGGACCCCAAACATTAGTGCTTGAAAAACAACGGCCTTTATGCAACCAGAGATTTGACCTCAAGATCAAGGACAGCCCAACCATAGAGGCAAACGTAGCATCATCCCAGGCTTGTTAGGGGTGCTTTTCTCTGCCTAGTTTATGTTTCAGAGACAGACAGACAGACAGACAGAGGGAGGGCAATTGGGTTAAAATTCTGTTCTAGGGGACATAGTTTAGAAATTAGAGATTGTAGCTTGTGAGACAGACATAAAGTGTATGCCCTTTGCAGGGTGACCAGATACAATGGAGGACAAAGTGCCTATACCTTTAACCATCATAGAGAAAAGGGAATTTTGGCAGGTGCAACTTTTTGCACCCTTTCATGATGAGCTTCCCCTGACAAAATTCCTTCTTCTTTATGATGATTAAAGGTATACACACTTTGGTCACCATGTCCCTTTGTGACATGCTGTACTCCTTCAAGAATGGTGTCCCAGAGTTCCTTAGTTCCTGTGGGTATTTCCTGTGTTGAGGCAGGAGAGGCCAATAGGGTGTGTCAGCTGACTGGCAGCAGGAAAGAGAGACAAGCACCAAAATAGTCAGAAACATTGAGATCTTCAGGGACAGAGCTAAAGCCATGGTTAGGATCAGGGGTGGTCAGTGGCGTTCTAACATAGGGGGAGCTGGTGTGCTCCACCCCAGGTGCGGAGTGGGCGCGGGGGCGCAGCAGCCGGGCTCAGGGCTGCGCAGAGCGGCGCAGCACCGGAGCCCGGCTGGCACGCCCCCCCCCCCGAAGCAGCGCGCCCACTCGGCGCGTCCCCGGCCTCCGGAGGCTCCGCGGCCGGGGATAAGCCCTCCTTAGAACGACCGCCCAGTTCGGCGGTCAAGGGCTTTATGAGAAGGCCGAACGCGTTGACAGCTTTTATATGGGTTTTGCGCATGCGCAGAACCTTTCTGAGGGCAGACAGTCAGAAATGTTAGGAGCATAAAGAACGGAAACTAAAAGAAGCTAAAGGACAGTGATGAGTCCTCCCATTTCTCAGAACAGATGAGA
The DNA here is from genome assembly GCA_026170595.1 of Plestiodon gilberti rubricaudatus. Lineage (NCBI taxonomy): Eukaryota > Metazoa > Chordata > Lepidosauria > Squamata > Scincidae > Plestiodon > Plestiodon gilberti. The sequence continues at coordinate 80,853,226 of JANXHW010000004.1, read as the reverse complement.
ACTCTCTTGTCAATTTTTCAAAACAAACCAGCAAGTGAGAGAGAGAGAGAGAGAGAGAGAGAGAGAGAGAGGATTGTATCAATTCTAGGAAAATTATAATTGGATGCTGGTTGTGAAGGGCAAGTAAAATAGCAGCAGGCATTAAAAAGGAAAATAATAATAAGAAAATGTATCCCAGTAAGTTCATGAGCAGGACATTTAATGGGCTAGCGTTCCTGGAGTGGAATTTTCATGGGTTGGTGACTAACTATGCCACAATATACAGCTCCCTCTCCTTGCAGTGACTAATTTTCCCTATTCTTTCTCCAGTGAATCATATACCTGAATCTTTGATTATTTATAATGCTGACTGCAATCTCTGTTACAGGGTTGATTTGGACTGTAATTTCCTGGAAATATTTTCATATTAGAACTACCCAACAGTGTTTACCTCTGTTGTTGTTTACAGGAGCTTTTTCTCCAGTCTCTTTCTGTTGTTGCTGTGGGCTTGGGTCTGCTGACTTCTCCTACCTGACACCCCTTATTTGGCAATACAACATTAACAGCGCAATCCTATCCAACTTGCACCATTGGTGTAACCAGCGGAGGAGGGCAGGGTGGCAGGTAGATATAAGATCAGATATAAGATCAGATTTCCCCCTCACTGTGGACCACTGCTGGGGTCATTCTACATGTTCAGGAAAAGCAGGCCTTAGGGCTTATACCATGTCAAAAAGATTAGCTCCTGTCCAATCTCCAGAATGTGCAGATTATGTGTCCATCTATATTCATATTGCAAAACTATTTTTTTGTATAAAGGCCTTTAGTTATTATCCCGATACGTGTTCAGTTTTTAAGGAGCTTTCCTGGTAAAGGTTTGAGCAGGTGGCTGTAGCAATTACTGTCACACTGCTATTAGATTGCTCTTTTTTTCACAGTACCAAGGAACACTCATCAATTCTATCAAGACAAGATCTTACCGTTCTCACATGCCGTTTATTAGAAAAGGCCTCAGGCATGCCTCTTTGTATAGGGTGCCTGACAGGTGAGGGCTAGAAGACCAAATGATGGAGAATACATTGAAATATAAATGCAAAATAAGATAACCTAAAACTCTTTAGAAGAATACCACAGCCTGTCCACTGGTAGGAGTGGACAATCAGGCTGTCATCTGCACAAGATGGAAACCATGTTATGGGAAAATGCCAAGTTTTCGAGCAATGTGTGTCAACATTGCATCAGATCAGGGAGAATGAGTAAGGTATTAAGGGTCTGTGTAGCTACATAGGAAATAATATTGAGGGTATTTACAGACATCTCCAGATATCATTGTACAGCTGGGCAGATGTGTCACTAGGGTTTGCGTCACCCAGTGCGAGAGCTCAGCACGTCACTCCCATGCTGGACCCCAGAGGTGAATAGGGAGAAACAAGGTTGGGCTGAGCTGGGTTCTACAAAAGATGCCCATCAGGCAGGACTATGTATTTCTACAGATTACTCCTGGTCAGTGATGTCACTAGGGTTGGTGTCACCCAGTCCAGTAACTCATGGTGTCACCGCCATTAACTTTATTTTAATATATAACAGTACAGGACAACCAACAAATCAGTAACCAACTCAGCTCTCAGAACATTCAGTCTCATTGGTCTGTTTTGAGTTAAGGAAATCTACTTTTTGTTATATACGGCAGTTATGTTTTATGTTTCTGGTTATTTGTCCATACCTTTTGATAGCATACAGATAAGTCTTGCTTCATTGCATTTGTCATGAAATTACACATCAAATGATATATAACATGATGGTATTATTCGGAAATACAAAGTTTCACAATTTTGGCCACTAGTGGTCTCTGTCTGTCTCTGTCTGTCTGTCTGTCACTCACTCACTCACACACACACACACACACACACACACACACACACACACACACAGGTTGTCACCCACCCTAGTAACGCCACTGCAGCTGGACCTATGCAGTATAAACAACAATCCTTAATACAGTTATCTAATGTGTACATGAAACCGACATCTTTCTGTCATGGACAGTTGAGAGTCAGCATGGAAACTATACCTAGAAGCTCATTTCACTGCTTTGGAGCACTTTCCATTTTGCAAAGTGCTTTACAGACGTTAAGCACCTTCTTCCTCAGAGTTGTGCAAGATAAACCCAGATATTTGCCTTCTTTATAGGAGCTGAAGACATTCTGGTGGGCAGAACAGTTAGATGGTGGCAGTGCACCAAAATTGTGCAGGTTTCATAACATTTGGGGTTTGTGGAACGGATGGAGATTCAGAAGCAGAACATTAAAGGAGAGCTCTGTGTGCTTCCTGTACCATGACACTCTTCCGTGAAGTTTATCTCAGGATGGTGCAGTGGTTCGGGCGTTGGACTTAGACCTGAAAGATCCAGGTTCAAATCCCTGCTCAGCCATGAAGCTTCCTGGCTGACCTTGGGCCAGTCACTATTTCTCAGCCTCACCTACCTCACAGGGTTGTTGTGAGGACAAAAGGAGGGGAGGAACTATGTACAGTTCCCTGAGCTCCTTGAAGGAAGGGTGGTATAAAAATAAAAATAAAATCTCTCCTTTTTACCATGACTTATATTTATATGTGTCTAGTTTATTATCTAGCCAGCGGGTGGCGCAGCAGGTTAAACAGCTGAACCATGAGCTGTCGATCGAAAGGTCGGCAGTTCGATTCCCGCAACGGGGTGAGCGCTCGTTGCTTGGCTAACTCCTGCCAACCTAGCAGTTCCAAAGCATGTTAATGTGAGTAGATAAATAGGTACCGCTTGCGGGAAGGTAAACAGCGCTCCGTGTTCCAGCTGCATGCTACGCGCTGCGGCAAGGAGAGTCACGCCGACCCCATGACCACGGAGGCGTCTTCGGACAACGCTGGCTCTTCGGCTTTGAAATGGGGATGAGCACCACACCCTAGAGTCAGACATGACTGGACTTAATTGTCAGGGGATACCTTTACCTTTTTAGTTTATTACAAAGGTCTAGTTCTCACTCAGAGTCAGGTGGTAAACCTTGTCTGGGCTATACCACATCAGACTCAAGAGGGGACTTACATGACTGAATGCTCCACCATACCAAAAGTTCCAGGCACACACAAAAAAAAGATGTCGGGAGAAGGATTCCAGCCTACCCTCTTCCCCCACCCCATTTAATAATGGAGTCGCTTCTGGGGTTCCTTGGTCAAAGACATGCACACTCAATGGTGCCTCTACCTGTCCCCTGATGCTTTGAGTGAGCACCCAAAACACCACTGGAACAGGTGGTGAGCCCAACCTGGTCAACATCTGATGCAAACCCAACATGGAGCCCCCACCGGCACTGTGAACTGGTCCACCTCTGAAACAGACTTTCCACCTCAGTGAGGGCTAGGCCAATGAGGCTTCAGAACAGAATGGTGAACTGCACCCAAGGAAATGTGCTTTGTATATTTAATAGGAAGCCACTGCTGCATGCACACTCCCTACTGAGGAAATGAAATCCGCTGAAAAGTTCGGCCCGCTCTCATACATGCAGAGATAAAACAAGGGTATAATTAACTTTCCACTGAAACAAACAAGTTGATAGAATGTTGCCCTCTTTTTCAAATATGTGTGTGGGTGTTTGAGGTGGTGTCTGATTAGAGCAGCAGGCTTCTGCCCAGGTAGTGTAATGAACATCACTTTAAGAACAGCAGCCTCAGTGGATATTCACATACATTTGCATCAGAAGATTTTGTCAAGGCTTTTTTTAACCCCTATCTGCAGATATGCACATTGCGAATCTGACTTTGGGTGGTCAAATAAGCCTCAAATCAATCTTCTTCTTTTTTTAATGAGCTATATTTGGCAATATCAAAGGGCTATAGCCAGCCTTCCTCACAAGGTGGGATGTCATGTTTCCAGTGGGGCATCAAAACAGGCCTGGTACATACACCTCAGGGGGAAAGACTCTGTTGGGCTGCAGGGGTGTCACATTTTTGATTGATTCATCACATTAAAAAAAAACCTCCCTGCAGGTAAAAAAACCCTATCATTTCAGGGAGAAAGGTTTTAATTCAGTTTCCTTTCTGTTGTTCCAGTTTCTACTCGCAGTGAGTCTTTTGCACCAGTAGCGTAGCTAGAGGGGGGACAGCGTGGTAAGTGCTGCATGACGCTACACGTTGGTGCAAAGTGGCCTCTCCCAGTCGCCACTGGGGCCATTCCAGCAGCAAAGGGGCCACTTTCAACTGGCGTGTAGAGCCATGCAGCACAATACCGCACCACCCCCTCTAGCAACGCTACTGTTTTGCACAATAATTATTTAAAATATGACACATACCCCTGCAGTCTGAAGGAGATACAATTCATTCTGCCACCTGATAGCGTTTGCATCAGAGGTCAGCAATCTCAGGCTAGTGCTGGGGGTCCAGACTAACCTTTCTAATAACCACTCGCAGCAATATATTCATAATTGTTGCTGTAGACAACACAGACTACTATCCAAGTGCAACCAGAAGCAAACATTCATTCCCTGGAACTAGTAAATCACTACTATAACATCCAGTTGCTGTTGGCGCTGGAACTGATTGTGATAGCATCATTGTCGTAAAGTCATAGCCATTGTTATTGATGCTCCACTAAGTCTGGCATGAGCCCCATATGTCCCTCAGGAAACTATGCCTACCGTTGAGGATAGCCTCATGCTTGGGTAAAATAGTGCCTGGAAACAGCCCGGAAGCTTGTGTACCCCATGTACAACACATTGCAGTCATCTAATTGAAAGGTTACCAGGGTGTTGATAGTCATGACCAACCTATCTCTCTCTAAGAAGGGTCGCAGTTTGTGCATGAGTTGCATGCCATGGATGCCACTTGGGCCTCCAGGGACAGTACTGGAGCTATCAGCACCCCTGGGTTGGGAACCTGGTCCTTTAAGGGTAATGCATATACAGTAGTTGCTATTCACTCCAATGGGGAAAAATAAAGTGTTGATTTTGGGGATACAGTCATGGACGTCACTGGAGCGTGGCGGGAGGGGGCGGACCGCAGGGGGTGATGCACGCACAGGGGTGATGCACGTACCCCCGCGCGTCGCCTCCATGACGCGCGTCACCCTTCTGGAGGCTCCGAGGCCGGGAGAAGGCCTCGGAGCGTCCACCCCGACCGGCGCTCCAGGGCCTTCTGACGAGGCCCCAATGACTCAATACGTGAAGTTTTACGTTTTTGGTACATGCGCAGTATGTTTCTGAGGGCAAATGGGCAGCCCTTGCCTTCAGAAATGTACTGCGAATGTGTGAAAAACGTAAAACTTCATGTATTGAGCCATTGGGGCCTCGTCAGAAAGCCCTGGAGTGCCGGCTGGAACGACGAAGTTGGAGCCGGCAGCAGCAGCGGGGGTAAATTTTTAGGGGTGTGCAGGGGGGTCATTAGGGTGACGCGCGTTGATGTCACCCTAGGGCAGCGGTGACGCGCGCCCTAATGACGTGGGTGTGATGGGCAAAACCTACTCCCTCCCCTTACATGGGCCTGATATTGCTAACCTGAGCTTCAGGGATAGAGATCCTGCAGTGGGGAGCACAGACATCACAGTAACTTCCCAGGTTGTGACATACGTTACTACACACAGACATAAATCTTAAGGCAGCCAAGTGCAGTAGGGCTCACTACCTGCCATTAACTGTTTAAACATATGAAGGTGATGCTTTCAGAATGGAAGGCTCATTTTATTTCCCCAAAAAAACAAATGAAATGCACACATTTGTCATGGGCCACGGTACTTATCACCAATAGTGTAACTAGGGTGGAGTGCGTGGTTCAGCCAAACCAGGCGCCCACCCTGTGGGGGCGGCGCACTGGGTGGAGCGCGTGGTTCCGTTGGACCAGGCGCCCACCCTGCGGGGGCGCCGCGCACCCGTGCCGGACTCGAGTCCGAGTCCGACTTGGAGATGTCCTCCCCGGCCGGCTGCCCGGGGCCTTCTAAAGGAAGCCCACGCGAGAACGGTATTTACACCGTTCTTTTCGCGCATGCTCAGACTGTTACTGAGGGAAAAGGGCTGCCCTTTTCCCTCAGTAACAGTCTGAGCATGTGCGAAAAGAACGGCGTAAATACCGTTCTCGCGTGGGCTTCCCTTAGAAGGCCCCGGGCAGCCGGCCGGGGAGGACATCTCCGAGCTGGCTCTCCCAATTGAGGGGGCAATTGAGGGGGCGCCTGTCGGGCGCCCAGAGCGGTGACCCAGGTCGCCCCCTAAGGAGCGCGGCACCCCGTCCTCCGGAGCGCGGCGCCCCGCCCTCTGGAGCGTGCCGCGGCCGACAGGCTATTTAATTATAGGGGCGGGGTGGGCGCTCGGGGCGCCCACCCCGCCCCTTGAACCAGGCGCCGGAAGAGGCTGTTATGCCGCTGCTTATCACAACCAAAGAGCAACTTCAGATGCAGGGAGAGAGAAAGTGTCAGTCAGTCGCATTATGTCATTCAACGCTTGCTGCCCACGAGTGAGCCCAGACATCTCTTCTCCGCTGTGTTCCAGATATTAGAAGGGTTTCTGGGGAACTGAAGAATTTAAAAAAAAAAAAACATTTGGTAGGATAAAAATAGCACTGTGAGTGTGAAAAATGGACCCTTAGCATTTTTTATTAACTTTAAGAGTAATTGGAGAATAATAATCACAGCCCAACAAAATAAAAAAGGTTTTTTTCTGGTTCTTCGGAAGTTAGACCTATTCTTGGGTATATTTGGGGTGCTGATTCAAAAAATGGTGTTGGTTTTGCCCTATCAGCTCTAATTTTGGAGATACAGCATAGCCACCTTATATGCTGATTCAAACAGTTTCCTCATGAGGAAGCCATGGTGTTGCTGTATCTCCAAAACTAGAACTGATAGGGCAAAACCAATGCCATTTTTGGAATCAGTGCCCCAAATATACCCAAGAATAGGTCTAACTTTTAAGGCACCAAAATGTGTTGGGGCTGTATGATTAAAATGAGAGTGAAAGTCTGAGCAGCTCTATTTACTCTTAGAGAATGTAGCCATCTGCTGGTTAAACCTGAAAATGTCACCTGCTGATAGAGCTTTAGAACAGCGTTTCTCAACTTGTGGTACACATACCCCCAGGGGTATGCGGGCCACAGGTTGGGGGTACTGAGATGGTCCCCGTTATCAGCTGCTGCGATCAGCATCTGATAAGGGGGAGCGGGAAAATGGGGAAATTGCCGGCGGTAGCTTCCCTTACCTTGAATCCCAGTTGCCTCCATCTTGAATATCGCGAAAATATCGCGAGATTCAAGATGGTGGTGGCCAAATCTCATAAGGGCACATGAGGCAGTCTCATGCCTCATATGCCCTTACGAGATTTGGCCGCCGCCATCTTGAATCTCATGAGATTTTCGCGATACTCAAGATGGAGGCATCCAGGATTCAAGGTAAGGGAAGCTACCGCCTGCAATTTCCCCATTTTTTCTGGGCTGCGGCGTGGCTGGGTGGGTTCTCCTACAGACCTGCCGAATCGGCTCTGTTAATTTTGTCTCATTGTCTGTAACCAGCTTATCACTTTCTGGCTCAGTTCAACTGTCATGTCAAACCGTGGCATGAACTGCCCATCGTTTAGGAACAAAGTCATTTCTCGTATTCCAAACATAAATGTATGCCATCATTTATGATGTGTCTCCTCCTGCCTGCTTCTCCCAAGAGTCATTTATACACACCTAACCCCCCTAACCCAGTCCCCAAATCTCTTCCCCTTTCCAACATACATATCATGCTACGGCAACCACAGTGCTCCAGGCACTAGAAGATGAACAAATGGAGATTTTGTCTCTACTTTCTCCCCTTCCTTCCCTCCCTGCCATGCTGCTAGTGTGTTGGAGGGACAACTGAGGCCTTTGAGAGGAATTCCTCAGTGGCCAATGGGGAATGTAGTTTTGGGAGGGTTGTGGGCTGGAGGGACAAACCAGAACTTTTCTAGCTTAGATTTTAGGAGTTTCTAGATTTTTTTAAGAGGTTTCTAATGCTTGCCTCTCCTTAAGGTTAGCATTAAGGTAAAGGTAAAGGTATCCCCTGACAATTAAGTCCAGTCGTGTCCGACTCTAGGGTGTGGTGCTCATCTCCATTTCAAAGCCGAAGAGCCAGCGTTGTCCGAAGACGCCTCCGTGGTCATGTGGCCGGCATGACTTTCCTTGCCGCAGCGCGTAGCATGCGGCTGGAACACGGAGCGCTGTTTACCTTCCCGCAAGCGGTACCTATTTATCTACTCGCATTGACATGCTTTGGAACTGCTAGGTTGGCAGGAGCTGGCCAAGCAACGAGCGCTCACCCCGTCACGGGAATCGAACTGCTGACCATTACAAGTCCCCAAAGCTTGCTTTTGGGCATAGGCCTGGCAAAATTTGCTATCATCTTTAGTTACCATTGGGGGGCAGTGGAGCTAAGGATTTACCTGCTCCAAAACCTTTAGATTGACCCTGGTTGTCTTAAATACCAATGTATCCTGCCACATTTCATTATCTATTTGTACTGTAGCCCAGAAGATGTGCTTAAAGTATGAATTCATTACCAGGAATGTTTATTCATTATCCCATATTGCTATCAATTCCTCTGTTTCTAAAGTCCCCACCCCCATCCTGATAGGACTGTAGCTCTGAAACGAAGGTGAAGGTTTCTGAGTACTTTCTGAGTACTAAATACTTTCAAAAATGAAAACCCAAAAGGAAAACCTCAAAATCTTTTTCCCCATAGAAGGAAAGGGTTAAAAGGAAAGAGTCAAGATTCCTAGATTCCTCTGTGTGTGTGTGTGTGTGTGTGTGTGTGTGAGAGAGAGAGAGAGAGAGAGAGAGAGAGAGAGAGAGAGAGATTATGTGCTTAAGGTACACACACACACACACACACACACACACACACACACAGAGCCCAATCCTGCCAAGGGATCTGTGGGGCAGCCAAGGCCGCCCACCAGATCCCGTGCTCCGCCGTGGGCAGGTGCCCACTCGGCAGAAAGTCTCCTTGAGGAAGGGGACGCTGACTGGCACTGGGGCCGATCAGCCTCCTTGGAATTCCGCCAGCTATTTTGCTGGCGGAAGTTGGAGGAGGCCGTGTAACAGCTCAGCCGCGTAGCAGGGACAGGATTCGGCCAAAGCCGTCCCCCGCCCCCTCCCGGAGCGGCTGGGCCTATGGCCAGCCTGCATTCCCACCTGAACCTCCCCCCGTTAGCTGGATCCTCTGGCCTTGTGCTGGCCTTCCCTGCTCACGAGTCGTCGAAAAAGTGCTTTGCAGCATTTTTATGATGGCTTCAGGCACGCTTGTTGCGCTTTCTACGATTGTGCTGACAGAGAGAGAAACAGAGAGAGAGAGAGAGAGAGAGAGAGAGAGAGAGAGAGAGAGAGAGAGAGATTTAAAAGATTGCAATCTTGAACACAGTTTGGGAGATCTGGAGGCTCTTACTTTAGCTCAAGTATTTTAAGATATAAAGTGTACATTCAGCCAAGAGATATTGATAAATGATATATTTCTTTTTTAAAAAGTTATTTTTCTGGGTTATTTTTCTGGGTATAAATTCCAACCATTTATTTCAGGGTTTTTTAAAAAAAAGACAAGCACTCCCAGTTTCCTTCAATTTTTATCTGGAAGCAAAAAGGAATATCATCGTAAACCCTCAACAATGTTAAATAACATCTTTTAGGTTCTCCTGTTTTTCTCTGTTTGTCTTGACAACCACAGACACCGTACAACAAGTTCATATACCCAGAAGCCTTTTCAGAAGGATAGAACAACTCAAAACATTTGCTTCAGGCCAGTTGCTTAGGTACTATGACAAAAGAATATAACTTTGTTCCTTGTTTTATTTTTAACAGGAGAAAGAACACTAAATGAAAAACTTAAAAACAAACAGGAAAACCAACAGCCACCAATTTTAATGTATGCCTGGTGCTGTTTTGCTCAGTTGCAATTTTGAAAAGCAGTTAAACTGGATCAGAACTACTGGTTTCCTATGGGTTGGTGTTGTTTTGATGTAAACTGTTGCTTTTCTGACTCATGGAATACATGCTGTGCTTTGATCCTATGCTGTATCCATCTCAACTTCAGTAAGGAGCCATTACACGAAGAGTTTGTCAGCTATGATGTGTGTGTGGTCCTTGTGGTATACGACATAATTCCTGTTCAATGGGAAGCATGTACAAACAGCCTAATCCTATGGTTTTCCCCACCATAGCATGAAGCCACGCCCAAAGAGTCTGCACTGCATACGATAGTGTGTGTGTGTGGGGGTATATTTTTCCTTACATCCCTATAAGCCTCCCAATCGCCAATAGATCTCCTCAGACCTTCACCAGCTCTTTAGCTGGTGTATGTCCAAGGAGAGAAAGGGGACATGTCAGGAGACGAGGAAGGGGAAAGTATCCAGTGCAAGTCGCTCGCACTGGGTGCCACCCCTCCCGCCTCCGGCATGCCTCCTGCCACCCCTTCTGGTCTGTCCTCCCCACCACCCCATTCCAACCTCTCTGCTTACTCACCATAATCAGCAGGCATTCCTCTTCCCACCATCGTGCCTGGGTCTCTAACATAAGAACATCAGAAGAGCCTTGCTGGATCAGGCCAAAGGCCCATCCAGTCCAGCTTCCTGTATCTCACAGTGGCGCCACCAGATGCCTCAGGGAGTACACAGCCAACAAGATAACCTGTTTCCTGTGGTCTCTGTGGTCTCTCTGGCAGTGGTCCAGAAGAAGGCAACTACACGCACTTCCAGATCGCTGTTTACAACAGCCAGAAAGCATGTTCTGCCACCGGAATACTAGATCTGGTGGTGGACTGCAACAATAGGATTGGGCAGCAACATTCCTTCCCCTTCACCCAGTGATCAAAAAGCTGATCAGCCCTGCTGTGCAAACACAACCTTAAGCACATTCTTGAGTCTGTTGTATTGGACACTTGAAATTCTTGATGGCTGGACCATTGTCTAGAAGGGCAAGCACATTGAAAGTTTCTGAGAGATTTTCTGAGAGATTTCCGGCTCATCTCCTTAGATCATCAGAGAAGGCCCTTTTGCGGGTACCGTCGCCCAGGGAGGTGCGAGGGGCGGCGGCCAGAAATAGGGCCTTCTCAGTAGTGGCACCAACCTTATGGAATTCCCTCCCCTTTGACTTACGAACTGCTCCCTCCTTGGACACTTTCCGGCGAGGCCTAAAAACCTTCTTGTTCAAAGAAGCCTTCTGAGCCTTTGCGTTTTTTAACATCTTGCTGGTACGGGTGGGGTGCTGCTGTTTTTATGATCTTTTTTTAAATGTAATCTTTTGAAACATTTTTAGACGTTTTTATTAGTTTTGTTAACTGTTTTAAAAAGTAATTATATCTATTTTTTTGTATTTTGTTGTAAGCCGCCTTGGGTCCCTTTGGGGAGAAAGGCAGGATAAAAAATATTGTGAAATAAATAAATAAATAAATAAATAAATAAATAAATAAATTTTATCTTTCAGCAGATCCCTCTATTTGATGCCCAACTCTTTTTCAGGTTCATTCCAAGTTGCACTCTCCCTCTCCCTCTCTCCCTCCCTCCCTCCCCCCCTCTCTCTCTCTCCCCAAGCCCCCAGCACCTGAGCTGACCGTGTACCCCCCCAGTGGAGCACAGAGCACACTGCATGCAACATCCCCTGAAGATTAGTCATAGCGAAGAGCACCACAGTTAATAAAGTGTCAGGCTGCACTCATAAATATGCCTCCAGTCTTGGGTCTGACTCCAAAAACCCAGGACGCTCAATTATTCATTGGCAAAGTGAACACTGTCCTAATAACATGTGCGGATACTGAAGTCGCTGTCTGTTCCAAGTCCTAATGTACTGGCAATGACCTGGAGTAAGGCTGAAGACCACCAGCGAATGAAAAGGACAGAAAAAGTCTGTCCTATACAGACATTCCTTGAAGGCAGACCAGGGATCTTGGATGGGAACAAATAGGTGGCTTACTCTATTTTTTTCCCGGCCCCCCTCTTGTCCGGCAAAACACCCCCCGCGCCCTCCAGATCCCCACTTACCTTGGCCAGCAGACGCACAGGCATTCTGGTGCTGGAGGATGGGAGGCCGGCCTCTGCGCTGGCCTTCCCTGCTCCAGAGTAGTCATGAACGTGCTTTATGGCACATTCACGACTACTTCTGGCGACGGAATGTTTGTTCCGTCACAGCGTACTTGTGCAGGATTGTGCTCTTAATTGAGTTAAAAATGTCAGGGTTTTCTGACTGTTTATTAAAAGAATAAAAACATGGCTGAGTCGCGTCTTCTTCCGTCGTATCGTTGGCGAGTATCTCCAACATCTTCAAGGCAGTAATGGGACAGCAAGAAAGCATGTCTGGTTCCCTCCAATTCCAATGTAGGACTGTTCTCTAAATATTCTTACTGCGCAATCCTGCGCAAGTTACGGGCGGCGGACCTAGCGTTCCGCCACCCGGAATAGTCACAAACGTGCCGTGAGGCACGTTTGCTTACTTTAAAGCCAGGAAGGCTGGTGCAAGGCCGGTCTTCCCAGCTCCTCCGGCCGAGGACTTGGGCCGCCGCTGGACCTAAGCAAGGTAGGATCTGGCAGACGGCTGGGAGGGTCGGTGGATGGGGGGGTTATGGTGGAGCCGGGAGGGGGGCCATAGACCCAGCCATCCTGGGCGGGGCGGGGACATGGCGACCGCCATATCCTGGTCTTCGCCGGGCTCTGCAGGGCAGCTGGGCCGTTACACGGCAGCTTCCGACTTCCGCCACCAAAATAGCTGGCGGAAATCCAAGGTCTACCGGCCCCAGCCACCGTTACACTCAGGGAAGGGGACGAGTGTCCCATTCCCCAAGTAGACTTTCCTCCATGGGCTGCCTGCTGCAGGCTGCCCGCGGCAGAGAGCAGGATCCAGCGGGCGGCCTTGGCCGCCCAGCGGATCCTTACGTAGGATTGGGCTGTTACTCTCCTCCACTGCTCTTCTTCCTCCCACTCTCTAGATTGGAAAATTAAGAGGGGAAGGGATTCCTTTTCCAAAACAGGGAATGGGGGCAGCAGATGCTGGCGCATCACCAGGTAAGGGGGGGGCAGAATTTGGCACATCATCTCAGGCAGCAGAAAGTCTTGAGCCAGCCTTGAATATTTGGACAAACATTAGCAATAAAGAAATACATACTTGCTTATTCAGGTCACAAAAACAAAATTGGATTGTTACAATAAATAAACATGCTTGGGCATGGACTAATTTATTCTATTTGTAACATCGAGCGGGTTTTATTGTATTACATACAATAATACACACAATATATTTATTACATTAATAGAACAAATTGTGCAAAAATATTAAAAGTGTGTAGAGTTGTACTTTTGAGACAGTCTCAGTTTATTATTTGTTTGGGTTCTTGTTGCCTGTCTGGCTGAGGTTCTGTCGACAATGTTAACCTGCTGGTTCTCCTCAAAAAGAGGGCTTGATGTAGTCTTCATTTGTTTCTTTATTTTCGTCTAGCTCCATGTAAGTATGAACTGATGCAAACATTTCATTATGAGCAAAAAGTCATCAATTGTAGCCCAGTGCACATTTCATACCATGCCATTCCCGTCTTTCCAATGTACAGTGCAGAGAGAGGCACATTATTCCATCGCATTTTTCTGAAATATTGGTGCCATGCTCACATTGAAATGAATTATGGAAGACTTATTGGCTCTGCTTGTTAAAAGTTTCGAAATGCATCTCTGCCAACTTCTGTTCATCTATGTCAGAACTTAAACCTGGATTTATGTTTTGCTTCTTGTACCTCTGTTCATGAACCTGACCATCTGTAGCCAACAGGTATTTGGGGGTGGGAGCAGGATCATGTTGGCAGACCATGCCCCTGACCCAACTGTGTTGTTGGTCCTGTGAACGTAGTGTCTTATGCTTCTACAAACTGTACAAGTGTATGTTTATCTGCTGGTGTGTAGCCAAGCAAAAAAGAGGGTCCCCCACATGGACAAGCCTAAGTGAGTACACTGTGTGTACATGTCGGATTAGTCCTTATGACCAACATAACATGTGTAGATTGGGGGCTGGTCCTGCCACCACGATCCCATTCCTGCCTATGCACATTCAGATGGTCAAATGAACAGGGCTTTTTTGGAACCCTTTGCCTCTGCCCCCAGTCGTCATCCTCTGTTAACAGCATAATCCTATGCATGTCTACTCAGAAGTAAGTCCCACTGAGTTCAATGGGACTTGCTCCCAGTCTTATGGTCCAATCCTATCTTTGCAATATGCCAACATACCACAAAGTTTGCTGTCGTGGCAGCCGGTCCGCTGGTTGCTGCAAACAGGCCACTGGCGGGGTTTCGTTGGTGGAGGGGGCTGATCAAGGTGGAGATAGGGGCAGGATGCAGGCAGATTGCAGCAGCATCCACCATATCCTGAAACCCCATCCAGCCCCAATCTTCTGCTAGCAGGCTCCTCAGAGCTATGCCAGCTCTTTTGCTGGAATAGAGCTGAAGAGTCCCATCAGAGACCCTTCCTCAGCTGACACAAAAGTGTTTTCCATTCTTCTCTTTCTTAACCGGCCTTGTCTCCAATTGGTGCATAGGATAGGATTGGGCCATTAGTCTAAGTACATGTAATTGCATTTGTGCATATTCTACTCGTTTTAGTTGCCTCTATCCACTGGCGTCACTAGGCTGGTATGACCGGTGCAGGGTGCAACAGCTACTGAACAAATTAGGGGTACACCTAGCCGCTCCTCACCACCCTGGTTCAGCAGTCTTCCAGCTGCCACTTCTTCAGCTTCTTGTGAGCTTTGCTCATGAGAAGCCGAAGAAGCAACTCGGAGCTGCAGAAAACCTCCGAGCAAGGGTGCCACCCCTCCCCAGGTAGGGGTGACACACCCTTGCTCCACGTGCAAGTCGCTCTTCGGTTTCTTGCAGTGTCACCCCTACCCGAGGAGGGGTGAAACTCCCTAGTCAACCAATTCTGGCAGCTCCAAGAAGCCAAAGAAGCAACATGCAACTGCTGGCAGCTACTCTGAGCCGACTCAGACCCTGAGTTCAATGGAACTGCAAGCCTGGAAAGTAATTAGTGTGATGTGATGATGTCATCACATCATGCCAATTACTTCCGGCTTCTGGCTCCCTTGTAGCACCAAGGTGACACCAGGTAAATGATGTCGCTGCTCTGTCCACTTCACCTTCCCCATCTCTATTGTTTCGCCTTCTGTTGAAATTCAGACTGTACGTTCCTCGTGGCAGGGACTTGTCTTATGTGTTTACATTATTATGTACAGCAGTTGTTCCCAAACTTTTCAGTCTCCTGGTCCCTTAACAATCCTAAAAGGAGTCTCAGAGAGCCTACAGACTTCCAGTCTAAGAATTGCATACATGATGGATGCCTCCCAGGGACAGGGACCAATATCAAAAGGGCGTATGCCACAGGTATATAATTGATAGATGTACCTGCCATATGTACTGCCTATGAATACAAATCAGGGAGCCAGAAGGATCATCAGGAGCTTTACAAACCATTTCTGCCCATGGGTGTATATACGCAACAGGAGTTAAATGTGTGTGGACCACCTGTGGACCAGGAAGAAATGAGTTTTAACAATCAATTAATATCTTTTACGGTCAAAGACCAGCCCAAAACAGAAATAATACAAAACCAACACAAATAAGCAAATGAAATAAAGATATTAAACAGTTAAAGTTAAAATTACATTTAAAATTATCTTCAGCCCAGGAAAGTAGCCACTCTAACAAACAATGATCCAAAGACCAAATTGGAGAAAATGGGCAGAAAAGACCAAACCGACTAAAATGGTCCAAACCAGTCTGAAACAGGCCATAAAGGGCCCCCAAGACCAAATTGGAGAGAATGGGCACAAACGGGCTTGAAACGGTCCCGAAACAGCCCAAAAGACAAAATTGGAGAAAAAGTGGGGGGAAAGGGCTCAAAATCGGGCAAAAAGGGACAAAAAAACCAAACTGACGAAAATGGTCCAAACCGGTCTGAAACAGGCCAGAAAGGGCACCCAACACCAAATGGGAGAGAATGGGCACAAACGGGCTTGAAACAGCCCCGTTTCCGCCCATTTCAAGACCGTTTGTGCCCGTTTTCTCCAATTTTGTGTTTTGGGCCCTTTCTGGCCTGTTTCAGACCGGTTTTGCCCATTTTCGTCGCTTTGGACTTTTTGGCCACTTTTTGCCCCATTTTTAGCCCCTTTTTTGCCCATTTTCTCTAAATTGCTCTGTTGGTCCCATTTCAGCCTATTTTTAGCCCTTTTTAGAACCCATTTCCTCCAATTTGGTCATTTCTGCGCTTTTTCAACAGTTTCAAGCCCCTTTTACCTTTCTTCGGATTTTCATCCCGTTTCCCCAAATTTTCATCCCATTTTCCCGAATATTCTGTAATTTTGTCTTTTGGGACCCTTTGGGCCCGTTTCAAACCTGTTAATGCCCATTTTCTCCAATTTGGTCTTTCGTACCCTATCTGGCCTGTTTCAGACCGGTTTTGCCCACTTTCGTCGGACATTTTGGCCACTTCCTCCCCCCCGTTTTTAGCCCTTTTTTGCCCATTTTCTCAGTTTGGTCTTTTGGACCCGTTTCCGACCGTTTCAAGCCTGTTTGTGACACTATTCTCCAGTTTTCTCTTTGGGGCCCTTTCTGGCCTGTTTTAGACTTGTTTTGCCCATTTTTGACGGTTTAGACTTTTTGGCCACTTTTTGCCTTGTTTTTAGCCCATTTTAGCCCCATTTTCTCTAATTTGGTCTTTTGGGCCCATTTCAACCCGTTTCAAGCCCGTTTCTTCCTATTTCCTCCTATGTGGTCTTTTCTGTCCCTTTCTGACTGTTTCAAGCCCGTTTCCCCTTTCCTCGAATTTTAGGCCCATTTCCCCGAATTTTCTCCAATTTCTTCTTTGGGGGCTGTTTCAGTCCATTTCATGCCTGTTTCAAGCCTGTTATTGCTTCAGTTCTCCAATTTTGTCTTTTGAGGACCTTTCTGGCCTCTTTCAGACCTCTTTTGTCCATTTTCGTCAGTTTGGAATTTTTGGCCACTTTTTGCCCCGGTTTTAGCCCTTTCCCCCCCTTTTCTAAATTTGGTCATTTTGGCCCATTTCAGCCCGTTTCAAGGCTGTATGTGCCCATTCTCTCCAATTTGGTCTTGGGGGCCCTTTCTGGCCTGTTTCAGACCTGTTTTCAGACCTGTTTCAGACCTTGAAATGAGCCCGAAACGGCCAATAAGACCAAATTGGAGAAAATGTGCAAAAAGGGGCTCAAAATGGGGCAAAAGGGGGCAAAAATACCAAGCAAATGAAGACCAAACCGACAAAAATGGTCCAAACTGGTCTGAAGCAGGCCAGAAAGGGCCCCAAGGCCAAATTGGAGAGAATGGGCACAAATGGGCTTGAAACGGGCCCGAAATGGCCCCAAAGACCAAATTGAAGAAAATGTGCAAAAAAGGACTCAACATGGGGCAAAAAAGGGGTCAAAAAGACCAAGCAAATGAAGATGGGCAAAACCGGTCTAAAACAGGCCAGAAAGGGCCCCCAAGTCCCAGTTGGAGAGAATGGGTACAAATGGGCTTGAAACGGGCCCGAAACGGCCCCAAAGACCAATTTGGAGAAAATGGGCAGAAAAGGGCTCAAAACGGGGCAAAAAAAGGGGCAAAAAAGACCAAACCGACTAAAATGGTCCAAACTGGTCTGAAACAGGCCAGAAAGCCCCCCCCCCTAACACCAAATTGGAGAGAATGGGCACAATCGGACTTGAAACTGGCCTGAAACGGCCCCAAAGGCCAAATTGGAGAAAAAGGGGCAAAAAAGTCCAAACCGACGAAGATGGTCCAAACCAGTCTGAAACAGGCCAGAAAGGGCCCCCAAGACCAAATTGGAGAGAATGGGCACAAATGGGCTTGAAACCGGCCCAAAAAGGCCCAAAAGACCAAATTGGAGAGAATGGGCAAAAAAAGGTCTTAAGATGAAATAAATGTTGTTGTTGTTGTTCAGTCGTTAAGTCGTGTCCGACCCTTCGTGATCCCATGAACCATATCCCGCCAGGCCTTCCTATCCTCCACTATCTTCCTGAGTTCGCTCATTTTCATGTTCGTTGCATCGGTGATGCTGTCTAACCATCTCATCCTTGGCCTTCCCCTTCTCCTTTTGCCTTCAGTCTTTCCCAGCATCAGAGTCTTCTCCAGAGAGTCCTCTCTTCGCATTAGGTGGCCAAAATATTTGAGTATCAGCCTTAGTACCTGTCCTTCCAGGGAACAGTCAGGGTTGACTTCATTTAGGATTGACTGATTTGATCTCCTAGCAGTCCAAGGGACTCTCAGGAGTCTTCTCCAGCACCACAGTTCAAAAGCATCTATTCTTCGGCGCTCAGCCTTCCTTATGGTCCAGCTCTCGCAACCATACATTGCTACTGGGAACACCATCGCCCTGACTATACGAACTTTTGTTGGTATGGTGATATCTTTGCTTTTTATTATGCTATCTAAATTTGCCATAGCTTTCCTTCCAAGGAGTAAGCGTCTTTTAATTTCATGGCTGCTGTCTCCGTCTGCAGTGATCTTGGAACCCAAAAAAGTAAAATCTGTTACTGCTTCCATTTCTGCCCCTTCTATTTGCCAGGAATTGATGGGACCAGATGCCATGATCTTAGTTTTATTAATGTTGAGTTTCAAGCCAACTTTTGCACTCTCCTCTTTCACTCTCATCAAGAGGCTCTTTAGTTCTTCTTCACTTTCTGCCATTAGAGTGGTATCGTCTGCATATCTGAGGTTGTTGATGTTTCTCCCGGCAATCTTGATTCCGGCTTGCGATTCATTCAGCCCTGCATTTCTCATAATGTACTCTGCATATAAGTTAAATAGGCAGGGTGACAATATACAGCCTTGCCGTACTCCCTTCCCAATTTTGAACAGAACAGATATCATAGCTTCTGTTGCATTGGTCCTCCCCCCCATGTGATTCCTTGCCTCTTCACTTATCTCCTTGTGAACATGCAGCCACCTTGAAGTGCAGCCACATGATGCTTGTTTGAAGGTGCTTCCAGATGTGCTGCATTCAAGCACAGTCCATTAGCATTAAGAACTTTAGCTTGCGCTGGTCCCCACCTTTTCATGTGTTGTACGGAAGCAACTTCGGTATGGGACTAATTTGCTCTGTGAAATCATCACAGCTGGCTTCCTCATTATGGTACAGAAATCTCCCTAGGGAAGATGGCAGCAACTGACTGGCCTTGTAAGGAGATTCCCTTGCTTTCTGAACAAAGAGTGTGAGCAGCTGCTGTGTAACCATACCCTTAGCGGGGACAGATGTCTCCTATTAAAAAAAGGTCATGACTTATTCCAGAACACAGAAATGCAGCGCTTTTCCTTCCCATTGAAGCTGGTAAAGTGGGGTTGTTGCCCTCTGCTTGCTGCCCAAGGATGGACCGCCCCGCCTGCCCCAGACATTCTGCTGCTTCTGGGTGTCCTTTTTCTGTGGACCCCTTTTGCCTTTCTTTGAATTGCTCTACCTTTTTGTTCAAGAACTCTCAGTAATGTGGCTTTTGCCTTGAAGCTCCATCATCCCAAATCCATCATACCAACTCCAGCTCAACAGATACAGAAAGATATACTTGGTACCCTTTACCCAACTTCCATTTTCCCACATTAGCAGTCGTTTATTGCCTGTTTCTCCTGTTCATATGACTAAACTCCCTACGTGCATATGTGTAAAGTCTCTGTGGAACTTTCTGTTATAAAGTCCTACTTTTTCAATACCAGTTTAGGCAAGAGTCTGGAGTCTTTCCTCTAGGCCTCAAAGTACCTATCCAATCCATCAAACTGACAATCGTGTTAGAGATGTTCGTGTTAGAGAACAAACAGATTCTTTTGAAGGTATTGGGACATTGGTTAGGAGTGCTGTTTAGCAGGAAAAAGGCAAGTCTGGTGTAAGTGGGGAATTACTGAGTGACTCATTAAAGTGCTTACTTCAAGTTTCAGAAAATGTATTTCTTGGAGTCAAGCTACAGACGCATCTCTATCCGAATAGAATTGGGCTGCGCATCACTTGCAGACCGATCCTATCTACCCATGGCACCCACTGAATCCTGCATGAGCTTCCATGTTCACCTCAGGATAAGGGAACATTTGCTCTCTTTCCCCGGGGTAGGCCCAGGTCTACTTGGACCTGTGCCAGCTCCACAGCTGGCATAAGTCTGCGTGGATCCGTGAAGGCACATTGAAGCTGGGAAGGGGGTTGGATTCAGTGAACACCACTGCTGCCAAACTTGCCCCCTTTCCAGTCCCAATCCATCCTCCATGCCCCTGTTGCCACTCCATTTCACCCACCCCTGCTCCGTTTCACCCCTACCCACACATATGCACCAACAGGCATTCCGGTGTGTGGAGTCGGCTGCTCACCGCTTGCAGCAGCAGCCAGCAGTTGCTTGCAGCTCCAGCATGTCGCATTTTGCAACTGTCAGAAAGTGCCGTACGCCACTGGAGCACTTGTTATTTATTTATTTATCATAGTTAATATTATACATAATGAGTTTGTTGTGACTTGAGGGTGTGTGTGCAAAAATTTCATGGGCACCAGACCTTAGCTCCTCCTCTGGTTCTGGTGGCAGATGGCTTCAATAGGATTGTGTGTGAATCTCTCCCTCCCTCTTGAGCTCTCTCTAAAGCTTTTGTTTCACCAAAACTTTGTTTGCCTCCTGGGTAAAATACTAATCTCTATAGGATCCTAATGTCCCTTCATTGTGCATCTCTCCTTCCACCCTCCTCATCTCATACCATGTCTCTCCACCATGCATATCTAACCTTTCTTCATACCTCGTTCTCCCTCTCTGAATGCTCTAGACCAGGGGTCAACAACCTTCTTCCTCCTAGGGGCCAGGTGGATATATCTTTTTAGACTATGGGCCAGATGATTTCGGGTGGTGAGCCATATCCAGCTCCTCTGGCCATAGTTTGCCTACTCCTGCTCAAGACAATCTCCCTCCCCCCCCCTCTGAAATTCATGTTTGCTAGATCAAGTGCCCTTTTATAGTCCATGCTACTTTAATCGTATGTAGCTGAATTGTGTTAGTGTAATTTACATTTTGTGCTTTATTTTTTCCTCTTTCCTCTGATTGTAAATTTATTCCCCCCCCCCCAAAAAAAAACCTTTGTGCCTGTTTTTTTCTATTCTTTTATAGATTAGGAACCACTGGAGTACATCACAAACCAATGGTCAAGGGTCCCTTAAACGTGCATGTATGTTTTAGTACAGGGGTTCTCAACCTCTTAGCGGTGGTGTACCACCGCTGCCATCGAGATCCCTCGGCATACCACCAGAAGTGACGGGCAATGATGTCATCGCCCATCACTTCTGGGTATCAGACACTGACGGAGCTCAGGAGTGGAGGTTTCCGATGCTGCAGATCTCAGGAAAGTGCCGGCAAGAGGCTTGGGGCTGGCGAGAGAGCCTTTTTCAGTGTGCAAAACTGACATGCTTCACGTCTGCTTGCCAGCCAAGCACTTTGCCAGCCAGCGCTTTCCCAAGTTCCACAGCCTTTATACCTTTTTATTCTCAATATTAGAATTCTTAGAATTCTATATTAGAATTCTTAGGAAATGTTACGTGAGATTCAATGCTTCTGTACATTGTTGATACACTATGCCTTTGCCTGTGGAGTCCAGTCCAGATTGTACATGGTCAGGGGTGATGCACAGATTGCTCACATGTAATACTTATTTTTTGTCTGTCATCCCTTCACTTATATATGGAAGAAAGCAAATGGGTATGCATGCAGAAATTGTTTGGGGGAGCCAAAGGGGCTCCCTTCCCTTGATGACTCGGGGTGAGTGGTGGGGTTTTGCCCCCACACACACCTGTTGTGTCCAGATTGCAACTTGTTTGTCTTTGGCTTATTTTTGCTACAGCCCTTATTCACATAGCTCCACCCTTCAACCACATATCACTGGCTTATGTTCAGGTTCTTGGTGTGGCAGAAGCCTGGGAATTGGATGTGTGTGTATGTGCACATGACATTAATGTATTGTCTCAGATTCTTTATTCTTGCTTTGATCTGCAACATTACTTAATAATTATAACAAAAGTTGTTTAATTTTCGGGCAAGGCAAGTGGCTATCTCTTCCTTTTATATAGTTAGCCTATCACACCAGGCGGAAAGGGAGGTTTCTTATAGCAACAAAATATTAGGGGCTGAAAAGCAATCAGTGAAGTGTTTTATCTGGGTGGTTACAAAATGATAAAGGAGACATTTGCTTAAGCTCAGTGCACCTGTAGTTTCTTTTTCCTGCATTATATTACCTCATCTCAACCTTCCATTTACTGGTTTTGTTACCTTTTGGGAAAAACAGAACACCCAGATTTAGGCTTACCAGATCTCCAACCGGGACAGAGTGCTAGACCTTTAGGAGAAGGAATGTGGGCAGGTGTAGCCTGTTAAACCCTTAGAGCACAATCCTATACACACTTTCCTGGGAGCAAGTCTCATTGAACACAATAACACCTGTATCCTGTGAAACTGACGGTGGGATGGGCAAGTCCAAAGCAGTGAGAGGGACAAGGAAGGGGGGTAATGAGTAGCAAGAACTGAATCATGCTGCTGCTCAGACCAGGAGCAAGCCTGGCCCAATGGCCTTTATAGAGCAGCAGCAGACCTGCCTTGTTGTATTGACTTAAAGAGGCTTCCTCGCTGGTGTGAATTGGTCTCTTTGCAGTTCCTTTCTTCAACGAGGACTGGAAAATTGATAAAGAACAAATTATCAATATCAATATCAATATCAATATCAATATCAATATCAATATCAATAATAATAATAATAATAATAATAATAATAATAATAATAATAATAATAATAATAATATAATTTCCTTTCTCCCCCATAGGGGGACCCAAAGTCCCCAAACCTCGGAGCTAATGTGTATAGAAGAAATCATTTCTTTCCACCTTCAATTCTGTCTTCTCTTCCATCCTGCATCTGTTGAACCTCTAGTTCAGGGGTTCTCAACCAGTTGTACTAGTACTACCAGTGGTACTTCAGCCTACTGCTGGTGGTACTACTGCTGGATCACTTGAACCCTGCTCCACTTTCGGTGGCGCGTTTCCATTCTCGAGAGGCTCCTGCCTTTGGCCAAGCCTTTCTGGCCGCCAAAAACCTGAAACCCCAGAAGTAACTGGCAGTGAGGTCATCGCCAGTGACTTCCGATGGTGCAGAGCAGGAGAGTGGCGCCGAAGGTGGTACTCAGCCAGGAAGGGGTTTATTCACCATACATCTCTCTAGTTTATTCACCATACATCTCTCCTTCTTCCTGCTGTACTCACATCTTTGCAGTGCCCACCAGGAGAAACAACAGTACATTGTTCCTAGGTAAACTTCTTTATCCCTCCTTTTTATTCTTTAAGTCTTTGAAAAAACATTTTCAAGCTCACCTGTCAGTAGGGTGGGAGTCACAGTGCGCAGTCAAAAAATGGGTGATATGCACTGGCCAAACCTTGTCCTGGGGCTAGTTCTATTAGCTGCAGTTCTGGTCACCTGATTAACGGGCTTCTGTCATAACTGAAAAATTCAGAACAAATCATTGGACACGAATGATCTTATTTTTGCCTCTCCTACTATTTTTATTAATATACCACTCTCAGTCAATCTGCTCTCTGGAATTAATTAAACACTGTAATAAAAAGTGCATTTTTATAAACTCTCTCATTTTTTGTGTGCCCCAAGGAAGGGTGCACTTATTAAATTACCTCCTCCCCCACTGCGTGTATAAGAAATAAATGCAGGAATATAATATCTATTTTGCCCTGATGAAGAAAATGTTATGAGCAAAGCAGTTGTTTGAAAGACAACTGGTGCATTTTATTTTATTTTAATATTTTAAGGTGGACAGTTTGCGTGACAGATGGGAGTAATTAATTAATTAATTAACAGTATTTATATACCACTTTTCAACAAAAAGTTCAAAAAGCGGTTTACAGACAAAATCAAATGATTAAATGGCTCCCTATAGGCACCAGCCTTTCCTATAAGCTGCATGGCAGCACAGCCATGCAGCAGGAATCAAAGCCCTGTATAGCTGAACAATGTTGCTATGTACCACTTACAACTCCATAGTTGCAGAGCTTGGTGATGACGATGATGATGATGATGATGATATCATTATCAAGCACTCTGGATGTCACCAGCCACAACACACAATCTTAAAAAAAATAGTGGGAACGTTGGTAGGGACAATGCTAATGGCTGAACCAGCATTTGGCATGCATGTGGGTAAAGCAAGTTACAAAGCGAGAATTGCACCATAGGCAAAGAACCCGCTGGGTGCAATGTTTCACTGTTTAGGAGTCTTCTCCTGAAATTTCTAACCTGCCTTGCTAATGAAGGACATCATGTTGCTGTATGATAGAAACAGGAGAAAAACCAACTTGAAGTTGGGTCGCATCATGCTGTGATGACATGAATGAAATTATCTTATTCAGCTTTGATGGAAATAGCCAAGGGCAACTGAATTCTTAATAATAATGAGGAGGAGGAGGAGGAGGAGGAGGAGGAGGAGGAGGAGACCTCAGTATCTAGGTACTGATGGTTGAATAAATCAAATCATTGAATAAATACAAGGCATTGCAGGTTACCATTCGGCCTCCTGCTGCTTACACCGGAGGAAGGGGACAATCATCCCCTTCTCCCAAGTTGTTCCTAGGCAGCCCGGGAACTCGATAGGATATGGGACCCCAGCCCTTTAGGACGGGTGCTGTATCTTACAAAGGATTGGGCTGCCCAAGCACTATTTTGTTTCAAGAGCCCAATGTAGCTGCATTGGAGTGCAGAAGAAGCTGAGTTCTGATTAGAGTACTTTTCCAATGTGGCAGTCATCAGAGCAAAAGAAGGACTGTGCTACAAAGGACAAGCAAAGCAGAAACGTGGTCTACAATACAGCAAAGAAGCACTATTGTGTACTGAATCTTGTCAAGTGAAGGTTACAAAATGAATATATTAGAAGCACAATTCTACAGACCATTTCTCTAGAGGAAAATATTACACTTTCAGCAAGTAATGGATTAGGATATTCAAAGCTGACCTTTTGAAGTTTATGTCCAAACTTTAAATCAATAAATAATACCTTGGATTTTACTGCAGCTCTAGGGAGAATTAATTGCCCTCCTGGATGAAGTAAGGCACAGCCTTTAGCTGCGAGTGCAATCTCTTAGGTTATTTGACAGACAAATCACATTTACTTAACCATAAAATGGGTGTTTTATCATTTATGATAATATTTATGATTATTGAAATGGGACACCTCTCAAAAATAGTCACTTGCCACTCGACATCCATCAATTTTAAAAGCCCAATTGGCAGAATCATGCTAATTCCATTTGTTTTACGCAAACTGTACTGGTTCTTCCATTTCCCTATTCACTTATGTAGCTCAACAGAACTGGAGAGCTAACAAGTGGAGTGTTACTACAACAAAAGCTAAAAAAAAATACTGCTGTAGTGCATAGGATAGCATCTACCAACACCCCTAATAACTGGACAAGAGGCATCTTTTAAACTGCTAGCTCTCTTGTATTTAGCAAGAGGAAAGCAACTATCTCTATTCATCCCAGCATAGCATCTCTCCCCAGGGCGGCTTCCTGGTGTCCACCCTGTCTTCCTGTTGAGATTGTGAGTCCTTTTGGGACAGAACCACTGCATTGAAGAGAGATAATTCAGCATACAGCAAGTCCTCACTTAAAGTTGTTGATAGGTTCTTCTTGGAAACTACGACTTTAAGCCAAACGACTTATAATAAAACCAATTTTACCATAGGTTAATTGATAAGCGTAAACATTCCTATGGCATTTTCCCATCAACATTAAAATGAAATGACTTTAAACAAAACAACTTTAAGTGAGGACCGACTTGCTGTATTGATGTTTAGAACGGAAGCATAAGACAGCAACTCTTCAGCATATTGACAGCCCATTCCAACCCAACTCCTCTCCAAGTCAGGCATAAGTGTGGCCTAAGTACAGCCTAAGTTAGGCAGAAGTTATGCCTGAGGTAGGTCAGAGTTATGCCTGAGTTAGGCAGGCTGCAGTTTCTGTGGCCCAGCACCACCCCAGGATCCAGGCAACACTTACCTCCCAGGCAGGCAGGCTCTTCTCCAGGCTCCGTGTCTGGCTCAGGCATGTCCAGGCCTCTGTCTGCATGTGTCAGCGTCCATCAATGGCAGCTGCCGCAGGGTCTGTCGCAGCCCGGTCGCAAAGGGGCCGACCGCAGGCAGGGGGGTTGTGCCAGTCATGTGGTGGGCGCAGGGCAGGTGACAGGTGAGCGAGGTGCCTGAGCCCAGCCGCCACAGGGCACCCTGTGCATCAGCCACCTACTGCAGGGGAGAGTGGCTGTCCCCTCCCTCCTGCAGAAGGCGATGCCACCCCCAAGCCACGTTGAGGCTGCACTGGGGGGTGAGCGGGGGAGGGAAGGGAAGGGGGGTGGGAACGTCACACACAAGGGGGGTCTCATGAGGACTGGAACTGCCTCTGACATGACTCGCCCATGCGCTGCCTGAAGCCCTGGGTCTCCAAGGCCGGGGCAATGCCCACAAAGAAGGCATCCCGGCGTGCGTTCTGCTCTGTGCCCCGGCCAAGACCAAGAGATGCCTTGGGCTTGTCTGCTGCGAGCGTGAAGGGCTCACACAGCTCATCACACCCCCAGATGGGGCGACGACGGCGCCTCACGGCAGGCGCTCTCGCAGGGTGGGGGATGGCCAGCAGCCATCATCAGGGAGTGGGAGGAGAGGCAGACACACAGGCAGGCAGACAGGGGGTGCTGGGGAGGGGCATGGGTGGGTCAGAGACAGACAGACAGACAACAAGGCTGGTGGGAGCCAGATTCCGAGAGAGGGGTCTGCAGAGACCGATAGGGACACAGGGGGCGCTCCGCAGATGAAGGTGATGCATAAACAGGCGCCTCTTATGCAGACAGACTTTTGGCGGAAGTGGCTGCATTACGGGCGGACCTTCGACGGAGGCGCCTGCATTACGGGCAGACCTTCGACGGAGGCACCTGCATTACAGGCAGACCTTCGACAGAGGCGCCTGCATTACAGGCGGACGCCCTGGCTGTCACTGTTTGCCTGCCTGAGAGGCCCCCCTGACTCCCCCCTCCCCTCTGTGCCATGGGGGTCTCGCAGCATCCCTGCTGGGTTCTCCCAGGGAAGGCCATGGCAGTCCCTGCATGGGACTCATGTAGGGGCTTCAGTGCTGGGGGCTGTCTGTGTGTGTGTGGGGCAATGCTTGTGTAAACACTGGGCACATATGTTTCATTGGGGCTCTGCCCGAGGGGCATCTTTATTGTTCTGGAATGTTAGCAGAGCTGGCCAGGCGAGGCTGCCAGGGGTAGTCACAGCAGCCAATCTGAAAGCAGCAGCAGCACACCCGCCCCATGGACCTGGAGATGCAGGCTCTTCCCCTGTGGAACCACAGCCTGCTCCATAGAAAGGGGAGGGGCAGCAAGAACGACAGCCAGGGAGGTGGAGCAGCAGCAGCAGCGCCAGCAGCTGAGGAGGGTTGCAGGGCTGGCTCCCTGACCTCTGGCAGCATCGAGGCAGATGACAGTGGGGCAACCAGACTGCAGGCCCAGGGGTGCTCCCAGGAAGGTAGGTGGTAGTGGACGTTCCTGGGGAGACAAAAAAACAAGGGGGAGTTACATGTCAGCTGGTATGTGGAAGCAGTCACCATTGACGACAAGCCAGTGTGCCGGTTGCAAAAGCCTGCAGGGAGAGAAATAAAACACAGCTGATAGGTGTGACACACATAGCATGGTCTGAGCTGCTTACCTGGGTGTAAGGAGAGCATGATCCTGTAAGGGGAAAGGGTCAAAGAGAGACAACAACACAACTTGGGGGTCACAACCATGGCAAACCTAGCAATACTGACCTGTCAGTAGACCCTGTGGAGAAAAGGGGGGGGACAGCTGGTGTCTACATAAGGCTAACAGTTCCACACTTGTGGCATTGTCTGTTCACATGACTACAGGCAGCAATCAGACACAACAGTGGTAAAGAGGCATGTATCCTATATATCATAGCAGGCAAAGCAGGCAGCTATGAGACAACACATTGGTAGAGAGGCATGTCATGGCAGGCTATGGAGGCAGCTATGAGACAACACATTGGTAGAGAGGCATATCATGGCAGGCTATGCAGACAGCTATGAGACAACACATTGGTAAAGAGGCATGTATCCTTCCTATATTTCTAAATGCAAAGAGGCAGCAGTCAGACCACATTTCAGCACAAACCCTGCTCTTACCTGCTCTTACCTGCTGGTGTTGTTGTCTGTGGGGGGGGAAGAGGGGCTGGGAGAAAGACATGGGTTAGCAAACACTTGCATGGAGGCAGCTGCCCAGGCACAGCTGTAAACAGGTTGGCCACAGCCAGAACAGCCCTCTCTGCCCTAGAGGGAGGCAGAGAGGAGAAGAGAGAAGTGGGGTGTTTGTGAATTTTGCCCTCCACCGACAAAGTCCCACTTTGTGGCTGTGAGGGACAGAACCCCACGCCACGTGCTCAGAGAGAGAGAGTGACTGGAGGTCTGGGGCTGGGCTTTTGTGGGAATGAGGCTGGGTGGGGCTGGGTGCTGATAGGCTCCCTATCTTAGGCATAACTCTGTCGGTTTCCAGACCTAGCAGGCCCAACTCCGTCCTAACTCTGACCTAACTCAGGAGTAGGGTGTTAGAAATTTTCAGGAGAGGGCTGGCTTAGGTAAGGTAAAATGGCTCCTATGGGTCTCCTTGAATTTGGGTCCACCTTTTTGGTCGACCTAAAATTTGTGTCAGCATTTGTGTTGGAAGGGGCGTGTCTGTGCTTGCCAGGGTCTGGAATCCAACGTTAATTGGTTGCCGCCCCCGTTACACCCACGGTCCGCCCATGTTCCGCCCACTTTTAGGTCAACTTTAGGTCTGACTTGTGCTGCTTAGCCCTTGGGTTGGAATGGGCTGTTCTTAGTCCGTTGGTCGTAACTTCGACCTAACTTTGACCTAACTTCGCCCTAAATGGTTGCATTCCAGACCTAACTTCGACCTAAACGACTTAGGCTGACTTTAGGTCTGACTTGGGCTGCTTAGCACTTGGGTTGGAATGGGCTGTAATTCTACCTAAATCCATGTAGGATATCAGCAAGACAAACTATCCACAGATCTCAAAATTTACTGATGATAATAGCTTTTGTTGAGTGAATTCTGAGTGCGTAAGATGGAGGACACACATTATGGATGGAGGTAAAGATGGGAACTTGACACAAGGCTGCTGCTTTTAGCAACAGCCTTAGATTTCTCATAATGTGTAGTTCTTCTCAAACACATCAAATTAGAGATGTCACTGGTATTATTTATTTATTTATTTTTATTTTTCACATTTTTATACCGCCCTTCCTCCAAGGAGCTCAGAGTGGTGTACATATTTCCTCCCCTCCTTTTTGTCCTCACAACAACCTTGTGAGGTAGGTGGGGCTGAGAGATAGTGACTGGCCCAAGGTCACCCAGGAAGCTTCGTGGCTGAGTGGGGATTTGAACCTGGATCTTCCAGGTCTAAGTCCGACTCCCAAACCACTACACCATCCTGGCTCCTACTACACCATCCTATTACCAGTCCACAGAAGTTTTGACATGGAATAACATGGGCCAGGTAGTCTGGGCTTAGCACGTTTCAAAGCTCCTGGGAGAAACACAGTTTACACAGCTGGCAAGGGCCCTTTGAACATCCAGGGCCAGCCAGGTTAAGTTAGTCAACATAAGCCAATAAAAATAGGACTACCACTAATTAATTAATGAGTTTTCATTAACAATTAGCTGAAGATACCATTTGCACTTTTTGCAACAGGTTCCCAAATGTCTTTTTTCAATCAACCTTCATCCTTCCCAAATGCAGCCTAACTGCATTAGCCTAACTGCGCAATTCTAGTTTCGGGGGTGCAGCATGCTTTACAGTGGTCACAAAAGAAGACCTGCCATTCCTTGAAGCTGGGCTTTCAGGAGCAGCGAGTGGCCTCACTGGGACTCAGTGGCTCACTGGGACAAAGTGGCAAGGTAAAAAAGACACAGCGAGTTAAGCAGCTGGGCGAGTTCAGCAGCGGGGCGAGGAAGCCAGGCCCCACACACTGCCCGGCACTTTCCTTGAAGAGAGGAAGAGAGGAGAGCTCCAACAACCTTGAAGAAAGGAGAGCTCCAACAACATTAAGGTACCCAAACTTTGATAAATCCATAACTTACACTCAAAAGCTATGCAGTCAGACAGCTAGCAGAAGGGTGGGGGCTATCCAGTGTTTTGCACTGAGTGTCACATGTATGACTATCTGCCTCTTGGGCACAAGTCATGGGTGTGTGCTCGGTGCAAAGAGCTCCAGGCTCTCAGGGAACGGGTTCGCTCCCTTGAAGCCATGGTTGCTGACCTGGAGAAGCAGAGACAGGTAGAGAGGAACCAGGGTGAGCCTTCTAGGGACGTGGAGGCATCGTCCCACCCTCAGTTGGCCAGCTCCTCAGCTGCCAGGAAAGGGAGTCTCAGGGCTGGAGGACGTCGCTCTGGAAAAGAGGGAAACAATCCCACAGTGGGGACCCCTTCTTCAGGTGATGGGCCCGTATCCAGTCGCACTATGGATACTCCTCTGGGGAGGGGGCGAAGGGGGTTACTTGTCGTGGGTGACTCTATAGTCAGGAACATAGAGAGGGGGGTCTGTGACGGATGTGAGGACCGCACGGTGACTTGCCTACCTGGTGCGATGGTTGCGGACATCACCTCTCGTCTAGATAGGCTGGTAGAGAGTGCTGGGGAGGAGGTAGCAGTTGTGGTGCATGTTGGCACCAACGACGTGGGGAAATGTAGCCGGGCGGTCCTGGAGGCCAAATTTAGGTTGCTAGGTAGGAAGCTCAAATCCAGGACCCCAAAAGTAGCGTTCTCAGAAGTGCTACCTGTTCCACGCGCAGGGCCAGCTAGGCAGGCGGAGCTCAGGGGTCTCAATGCGTGGATGAGATACTGGTGTCAGGAGGAGGGGGTTAAGTTTGTTAGGCACTGGGGAACGTTTTGGGACAAGCCGGGCCTGTACAAGAGGCACGGGCTTCACTTGAACCAAAACGGAACCAGACTGCTGGCGCGTAACATTAAGAAGGTGGCAGAGCAGCTTTTAAACTGACTCCTGGGGGAAAGCCGACAGGAGCCGAGGGGCATCCGGTTCAGGACTCCTCATCCCTAGGGAATGAGGGTGCACAGGATGGGGAACAGTCAAGTAATAGCAGAGTAAAAATTGGGAGTGGTAGCATGATGGGACATGACAGCCAGTCTAGCAGGACAGAAGGCTGCAGGAATAAAGGTGCAAACATGCAGCCCTTCCTGGGGGACCAGGTATATAAGTGCTTTTATGCAAATGCCCGAAGTCTACGGGCAAAGATGGGAGAACTGGAATGTTTGGTGGCTAGGGAAAACATTGACATAGTAGGTATAACAGAAACCTGGTGGAATGCGGAGAACCAGTGGGATACTGCAATTCCAGGATATAAACTCTATAGGAGGGAGAGAGAGGGGCGTGTTGGAGGTGGGGTGGCCATCTATGTCAAAGAGGGGGTAGAATCCACCAGAGTAGAGCTGGAGGGGGGCTCTGACTAGTCCGTAGAATCACTGTGGGTTAGATTACCAGGCTCAAAGAGTGATGTAATAGTAGGGGCATGCTACCGTCCTCCAGATCAAAAACCTGAAGGGGATCTTGAAACGAGGAAGCAAATCAGGGAGGTGTCAATGAGAGACAGGGTTGTAGTCATGGGGGACTTCAATTATCCTCACATCAACTGGGTCAATTCATGCTCAGGTCATGAAAGAGAGACTGGATTTCTGGATATGTTAAATGACTGTGCCTTAGAGCAGCTTGTCACGGAACCGACCAGAGGACAGGTGACTCTGGACTTGATTTTGTGTGGCACTCAAGATCTGGTCAGGGAGGTAAATGTTACCGAACCGTTGGGGAACAGTGACCATGCTGCGATCTGTTTCGCCATGCATGTCGGAGGGAGAGTGCCGAGCAAATCTGACACGAAAACCCTTGACTTCCGAAGGGCTGACTTCCCCAAAATGAGGAGACTAGTTAAAAAAAAGCTGAAAGGGAAGGTAAAAGAGTCCAATCGCTCCAGAGTGCATGGAGGCTGTTTAAAACAACAGTCATAGAGGCCCAGCGGGAGTGTATCCCACAAAGGAGGAAGGGCTCGACCAAGTCCAGGAGGGTGCCGGCATGGCTAACAAGCACAGTTAAGGAGGCTATAAAAGGCAAGGAAGCTTCCTTCTGTAAATGGAAGTCTTGCCCTAGTGAGGAAAATAAACAGGAGCACAAACTGTGGCAAAAGAAATGTAAAAAGATGATACGGGAGGCCAAGCAAGACTTTGAGGAACGTATGGCAGGCAACATAAAAGGGAATAATAAAAGCTTCTTCAAATATGTTAGAAGCAGGAAACCTGCCAGAGAAACGGTTGGTCCGCTGGATGGTGAGGGAGAGAAAGGGGTGATAAAAGGGGACTTGGAGACTGCAGAGAAATTAAATGAGTTCTTTGCATCTGTCTTCACGGCAGAAGACCTCGGGCAAATACCGCTGCCGGAACGGTCTCCCCTGACTAAAGAATTAAGTCAAATAGAGGTTAAAAGAGAAGACGTCTCAGACTTAATTGACAAAATAAAGATCAATAAATCACCAGGCCCGGATGGCATCCACCCAAGAGTTCTGAAGGAAATCAAGAATGAAGTTGCTGACCTCTTGACCCAAATATGCAACTTGTCCCTTAAAACGACCACTGTGCCAGAGGATTGGAGGATAGCTAATGTCACGCCAATCTTTAAAAAAGGAAGGAGGGGGGACCCGGGAAACTACAGGCCGGTCAGCCTAACATCTGTTCCAGGGAAGATGGTGGAAAGTCTCATTAAGTATAAAATCTTAAAATACATAGAAGAACAAGCTCTGCTGAGTGAAGTTCAGCATGGCTTCTGCAAGGGGAAGTCTTCCTCACAAACCTGTTAGAATTTTTTGAAAAGGTCAACAGGCATGTGGATGCGAGCGAACCCGTGGATATTATATATCTGGATTTTCAGAAGGCGTTTGACACAGTCCCTCATGAAAGGCTCCTGAGAAAACTCCACAGTCAGGGAATAAGAGGGCAGGTCCTCTTGTGGATTAGGAACTGGTTGAAGACCAGGAAACAGCGAGTGGGAGTCAATGGGCAATTTTCACAATGGCAAGAGGTGAAAAGCGGTGTGCCCCAAGGATCGGTCTTGGGACCGGTGCTTTTCAACTTATTCATAAATGACCTGGAGTTGGGGATAGGCAGTGAGGTGGCCAAGTTTGCAGATGACACTAAACTTTTCCGGGTGGTGAAGACCAGCAGGGATTGTGAAGAGCTCCAGAAGGATCTCTCCAAACTGGGAGAATGGGCAGCAAAATGGCAGATGCGCTTCAATGTAAGTAAGTGCAAAGTGATGCACATTGGGGCAAGAAACCAAAATTTCACATGTATGCTAATGGGTTCTGAGTTGTCTGTGACGGATCAAGAGAGAGATCTTGGGGTGCTGGTGGACAGGTCGATGAAAGTGTCGACCCAGTGTGCGGCGGCTGTGAAGAAGGCCAATTCCATGCTCGGGATCATTAAAAAAGGGATTGAGAATAAAACGGCCAATATCATTCTGCCTTTGTACAAATCGATGGTAAGGCCACATCTGGAGTATTGTGTCCAGTTCTGGTCACCACACCTCAAAAAGGATATAGTTGAATTGGAAAAGGTGCAGAAAAGAGCGACCAGAATGATTCATGGGCTGGAGCACCTCCCTTATGAGGAAAGGCTACAGCGTCTGGGGCTTTTCAGCCTAGAAAAAAGACGCCTGAGGGGGGACATGATTGAGACTTATAAAATTATGCATGGGATGGAGAGAGTGGATAGAGGGAAATTCTTCTCCCTCTCGCACAACACCAGAACCAGGGGACATGCACTAAAATTGAGTGGAGGGAGAGTTAGAACAGACAAAATAAAACATTTCTTTACCCAGCGAGTAATTCATCTGTGGAACTCCTTGCCACAGGATGTGGTGATAGCATCTGGCCTAGATGCCTTTAAAAGGGGTTTGGACAGATTCAAGGAGGAAAAGACCATCACAGGTTACAAGCCATAAGCAACCTCCTGGTTTTAGAAGTGGGTTTTCTCTGTGCCGGGTGCAGGGGAGTGGCGACTGGACACAGGTATCTTGTTGTCTTGTGTGCTCCCTGAGGCATCTGGTGGGGCCACTGTGTGACACAGGAAGCTGGACTGGATGGGCTTTTGGCCTGATCCAGCAGGGCTCTTCTTATGTTCTTATGGGCCACCACTGCAAGCAGCCTCCTCCACAACCCCAGTGCTGGTAAGTCGGCATAGGGGGTAGGTGGAATGGGGAGGAGGAGGAATGGGACACAGGGGAGGGGACGTGTCGAGGCATGGAAGGGGACGGTATTGACGGCAGTGACTCCACTGATATTCTATCCCCCTTCCAGGTCTCAATCCACCATCCTGGGTCCGTTTTGGATTGCATCAGCAAAATCACTGGTGCAGGTCTGAGTACAACCATCATGGCAGCAGAAATTTACTACCCAGCAAGGGAACAAATGTTCCCTTGCCTGGACAAGATCTTTGGGATTACCGTCCCCCCTTGCAGAATGCAACATGCTCTCCAGTGCATTGGCGGGGGGGGGGGGGTTAAATAGGATTGGGCTGTAAGTCTACATATATAGGAGAATGCCTCTCCTGTTTAATAATGTGACCCAAACATCTTTTAAACCACTTTGGTGAATGATCTAACATTTCACAGATTTAGGGTTGGGTTAAAACGAAACAAAACAAAAAACCCAACAATTGTAAAAGTTACTTGATCTTCCTGCCAAACATGAGAGGCTCTTGCTACAGTAGCCCCTTGAGAATAAAAATTATTATGACATTTTATCTCCTTACCTCCTTACCAATATAATTACTTTTAATATTAAGGGACTTGTGGTTAATGTCTGACTGATTACTCCCATTCCCATCAGTGAAACAAAAGAAAATCTGATTGCTCAGCTGGGAAATGTACAAAGGGATTTGATCAAAACATGATAAATGGTCCAGAAAAATGAAAGGAACATCTATTAAATTAAAGGAAATGGGATGAAAGGCACTTAACAAGGATGAAAGTAAGGTATGAGAAATTATGTGATCCTCTGAGAATAACTGAAAGACATGAGTAGAAAATATAACCTTACTATGTATAAATTAGTTACTCTGGCTTGAACATATGAAGAATAGAGAATTTGGTAAATGAAGCAAATAGGTTACTTTTTGTAAAAAAAAAAAAAACTATCCAATTTAGTAGGGAAATGGAAGATAATTATTGTTTTGTCATTCGTCATTTTTTTTTCCAAACTCTGAATGTTCAAACAGTCACTGCATATCAGAATTATTGTGAGGATAAAATAAAGGTTGTGCCCTGAACTACTTGAAGAGAAAGCAGGATGTAACAGCCAATCCTATCTTTTCACACCAAAAAGACTTGTGCTGCATCCTGCGGGGCGGAGGGGGGGAGCAGATAGAGAGCCTCCCACTCGCTGATGGGTCACCTCAGAGCTGTGCCAGTTCTTTAGCTGAGGTGAGAAAGGGGGTGTGTTCGGAGGTGAGGAAGGGGATAGCATCTGGTGCAGGTTGCTCATGCTGGGTGTCACCACCTCCTGCCTCCCCCTGTTCTGCCCCCGCCACCAGCTCACCATTGTCAGCGGGCACAGTTCCTTCCTTATGCGCACAGTGGGCCTCTGTGGCCTCTCTGCCAGTGCTCCAGCAGTGTGCGACTTTACATGTGGCCGGAGTGGATTTTACGACTGCCCTGAGGCAGTTTTCACTGCCGGAACGCTAGTTCTGGTAGCGGAGAAGCCCCATAGGTTTCTAATGTAGTAAGGACAATGAATTTTGGGACAACAAATTTTTATTTTTTATTTTCCACATTTTTATACCACCCTTCCTCCATGGAACTCAGAGTGGTGTACATATTTCCTCCCCTCCTTTTTGTCCTCACAACAACCCTGTGAGGTAGGTGGGGCTGAGAGATAGTGACTGGCCCAAGGTCACCCAGGAAGCTTCGTGGCTGAGCGGGGATTTGAACCTGGATCTTCCAGGTCTAAGTCCGACTCCCAAACCACTACACCATCCTGGCTCTCTATTG
The DNA here is from genome assembly GCA_026170595.1 of Plestiodon gilberti rubricaudatus. Classification (NCBI taxonomy): domain Eukaryota; kingdom Metazoa; phylum Chordata; class Lepidosauria; order Squamata; family Scincidae; genus Plestiodon; species Plestiodon gilberti. The sequence continues at coordinate 80,817,108 of JANXHW010000004.1, read as the reverse complement.
AGGCCCAATTTGTCTGATGTAGTAAGGACAACGAATTTTGTTTTGTCTAAGGGCAAATGATACTTGCCAAACTGACAAGTACTTGCCAGTTTGCCAGATGATACTTGCCAAACTGACCCCTTTCCACGTATTTGTGCTGGGAGTGTGCTGTGTTGGGGTATTGACTTACTGTCAATATGCTGTGTTGGGGCTTGAGTTACTGTCATGCGGAGATTTTTAATTTTAATTGTGGAAAGGAGGCCAGTTCTTCCCAACTGGCCATCTACAAGTACTGAAACTGTTACGTTTGCTAGGTATGTCTAATTTTGAGTAGACGTACCTAGACTTACCTAGCCCCATTGTGTTCAATACGTTTTTCTCGCATGAAAGTGCATAGGATTGCATACTTAAAATAACATTAGCAGCATGTGTAGAGGGGAGGTTGGGACAAGCCCCCCCCCACCAAGTGATTAGCAGCCCAATTCTAATTAACTCCACATGCGGCAATGCAGCTGAGTCAACATGGCGTCTGCTGAATTCCACGGGGGAGTTTCGGTCTCCAGAGGCCTCTGTGAGGTAAGGTAACATTTATTCCCTGGCCCCAGGGTAATCCTGCTCTGGCTCTCTGGATCTGCTCGGGCTTGCACCAGCTCTGTAGCTGACACAAGTCCATGTGGACCCAGGTTGGGGAATCGAGGACAGGAAGGGGGTTAGGTTATCAACATGCATTGCTGCCACCGATACCACCCCTCCCCAGTCCTGATTCCACCCTCTTCCCTATTCTTCCCCCTCCTCACCTCTCTCCAACCCTCTGCGCTAACTTACCAGCGCCGACAGGTGTCCCCAGTCTGCTGGCATGTGGATTTAGTCACATCGAATGGCTTGTCGCCTTTTGCGACAGCTGTAAAGGGTCTTATGCCACTGGAATGTTCCAGTGGCGCAAGTTCAGCTTAGAATTGGGCCATAAGTGAAAAAGCCTCATTAGGAAATGGGTGAAGCATGTATACTCATGGCGAGCTTGTCCTGCAAACATCCTATGTGAATATAGCCAAAATGTTAAAAGCATTCAAGATATTTGGAATGATTTATATATGTGGAACTCTGGTTTAGGAATAATCTGTGGCTGAAAAGAAAGAACTGAAAAGAAAGAACTGGCAATGCAGTGGATTACCAGTGCTGGAGCCCCTATTATTATTAGAATAACAGAATACTAGAGTTGGAAGGAATCCACCACGGCCCCCTGCCCATTGTGGGCTGCTGGGCCCCCCGCCCCCTGCCCAGTTCCGCTTCTGCCCCACAGTGCTACAGCTTTCCATTCTAATCAATGGCCCTTTATTAGCATGATCCTGATTAGAGAGACAGGGTCTCACCCCCACCAGGGAGAAGTGCTGGCTGACTCTCAGGAATGTTAGCTAAGGAACGAAGATGGAGTTAGGAGAAACTGTGCACATTTAAAAAGTGAGGTCATTGGCAACATAGTTTGTATTTTTTTTCTTGTGTCCTCTCCAATTCCCAAGAACAAAACTTGTATCTCCCAGGTGCTCTTTGGAGCAGAACCATGTACAGTGCATTGCAGTAATCCAAATGAGAGATGACAAAGGAATGGACAGCCAAAGCCAGGTCCAACTGAGTCAGGAAAAGGAGCAGCTAGAGCAGCAGCCCCCAGGCAAGGCCAGGTCCAGGAAAAACCTCAGGCTGTGAACTGGATTCTTGAAGAAGAATGCCACAAAACAGGTGAACTACTGCCACTCATTCTCTTGACCAGGAAGACCTCTATCTTGTTCCGATTTAATTTCTGATGACACTGTAGTGGTGATGACTCACGTCAGTGGCGTACACAGACATAGAATGTCATCAATGTCACCACCAATTACTTGCACTTCGGCGAGCCTCTCCAGCCAAAGAACGCCAAGAAGAGCAGCCTTTCCTTGGCATTTTTTGGCTGCTCCCAGCCAAGTCATAGTGGCCACAGCCTGCCGTGCCACCCAGACTCAGCATCTTTGGCTGCTCCTCCAAGCCACTTCCTGTTCTTGCGAGCTACAAGAACAGGACGTGGTTTGGAGTGGCAGAAGATGCTGAGTGGTGCAGTGGGCTGCATGGTGTCACCCCCTCACATAGGTGTCACCCGTTGCGGCCTGTGCCAACCGCACCCCCTAGCAACGCCCCTGCCTCACGCCAAAACCCCAAATGAATTCCCACAGCAGGGTCAAGTCAATGTTAAAGAGCATAGGGGGCAGAATCAAACCTGTGGATCAGCACAGTCCAAAGGCCACACCATAGAGAAGGTGCGGCCTTGCATCACCTTCTGGAACTTGCCCTTCAGGAAGGACCAGAGCCACTGCAAAGCAGTGCCCAGATACCATCCCAGTTAGATGACCCCTTGTCTAATTCCTGGCATAGAGCATTCACCAAAGCTGTTTCAGTCCCAAATGGCCATATTCCCAACAGAAGACAGCAGGTGTTAATTTTGATATTAAATTGTTGTAAATAAGACATAAGAATGCCATTAAGTGTTTTGCAGACAGAGAGAGATTAGCAGAAGGAAACAGTACTTCACTGCATCTGAGTCAGCAACATATCAGAAAAGCCTAAGAGTCTTAAAAGCAGTAGTGTCTCTTTAAAAACAACAACAACCAGCCAGCACTGGTCTCTTTGAAACAGTCAGAATTCTTTGTCTCCACCCATCTTGTTTAACAAGTAGTCGGAACACCCCGAGGCACTGAGCATGCAACAAATATAAAAGTATGTGTTACATAATCAAACAAATTACTTCAGCAGCACACAATCCTGAGAAACTCATGCAGATAAGTTTGGGGTGCTGCAACTTCGGACTTTGTACTACTCTGGATATTTTCGTTCTATGGTGCGTGGTTATTCAGTGAGGCAAAGAGATGGATTTCCGGATGGTAACCCACACGACAAGTAAGTCTATAGATATACCACTCCCTGACCTTGTCATCAAAATTCTCGTTATTCGAGTTTTTTTTTTTTACAAATAGCAATCAGTGTTCGGATTGTTTTGTAGCTAAGCAAAGGTGAGACGGTTTGGAACATGGCTGCTTTTTCTACCTGCACAGGTTTTGTAACGGTACACCTCGTGAAGTGTAAAAGAAACCTTTCAAAGCATTTGGATGATAGCTCGGGTCAAAATGTTGAATTCTCCCTTTAATTATAGGAGGGCAGGCAAGGGGAAGGCAAGAACAGGAAGACAGACTAGTCCCCTATTTACTGATAAGATCCTGCACTCACTGATGTTTTTCTCAAAAACCACCTGCTGTTTAATGTGACTCATTTGTGGTTGTAGAAAGGAAATTAGGTCTTAAAAATACTTCCTTTCCTGACATCTAGAAAAAAAAAAGATTGTCAAATTTATCAAAAGGAATAACTGAAAGTGCAATATACATATATGACATTTCAGTCTGTACATTGAAATAGCTCAAGTGTACAGGAAATTCTGCTTTTGTACAAATGCTTTCCCCCCAAAAAAATCCTACATGGTTTTTCAGTGCAGCTGATTTAGTGGCAGAATTGTAACCTGGATGTCACGAGAAAGGAAGACTTGCACCCTCCAAGCTAATTCAGACCTTACAATTTTGCAAGATGAATAGGTCCTGTGATGTGTTCCTGGACACACTTCAAAGAAATGATACTAGCCAGCAGACAGATTTGCAGTTTAGGTCCAACGTATTTTAAAAAGTGCCTCTTCTTACATTTGACAAGGAAACCTCTGATCTCTACTGAAAGTGCTACCAGCACTTTGAGGTGGTTGGCTAAAGCATGTGGAATGGCTTTCTTGTCAGAGGCGTCGGGCCGCCTGGGGCAGGGGGGCAGTTCCCCCCAGGGGGCATGTGGGGGGGACAAAAAGACACAAGCGGGTGGGCGGCGGTAAAAAAGGCACGTGTTGTTTGGCCCACCCACCCAGAGCCTTGGAAACCTTTGAGCAGTTGCGGCGGCGGTGATGTCACCTCCAGGAGGGGGTGACATTTTCGTTCATGGCCCCCCTCCTGTTGGGCGTAGGTACATCACTGTGTGTCTCACAGTTGTGGAATTCCATTCTGGTTGAGGCTCATCTTCGCCCATCTATAATGCCGACAAAGCATGCGCTGCATGCTATGGGGTTTTTTTTTGACCACACGGCCCAGGAGAGGTAAATAAAAAATGTTTTTACTTACCTCCCTATAAGCCACCTGGCCTCCAATGGTTCTTCTCGAATCTACTCCTGCTATTTAGCTGGCGTAAGTCCCAGCAACCTCAGGGAACATGTCAGGCAGGGGAAAGGGGGATAAGATCTTGGCGTGCGCTGCCGCCACCGAGATTCTCTTCCTCCCACCTCCAAACCGTCCCCAGTTCCGCCTGCTCCCCACCCCATCACTGCAATATGTTTCCTCATAGCAAGTTAGTTTCCTCAAACCATCACCTCCTACTTTAGTGTATTTTCCCACTACTAGGCCACTACTACTTCCAAATCCACTTTCTGGATGTAAAGACTGATTCACACACAGCGAGTGCTCCAGCTCCCCCCTCCCCCACAAGAGTCACCAGTTCTTCCTCAACATTTTAATAGACATGTGAAAATAATATGTAGCATATGAAGACCACATATTCAAATGTGCCAAGTATAAAAATGGAGAGTTACAAGAGATCGACTCCTCTGATGTTATATAGCTGCAGTCATCCAAACAGGAGATTTGGCACTTGGCACTTCTCCCTGCCTTTCTTGTAAGACATCAGGTTTTTGGCAAGTGTCTAAAAGGATAGAATTGGGGAAAGAAAATCACATATTTGTAATTGCTTCACTGTCACTTTGCATGAGGTGCAAAGAAGAAGGCAGTTTCCATCTCTTGCGCTTCCATATGAGGTGTATAAATGTATTGTAATAGAGTCTAGCAAAGTGAGATTAGCTTTGCATTTGCTGTCCAGCGCATTTTTAAATGACAAATCCAAATAGTAGTATAGGTCTGTGCCATGATTAAATACCCCAAATGAAATTGGATAAAACTGGGAGCTGACACAGATCATGTGGACTTCAATTTGTAGCAGGTGCGATTCGGCACATTTAGATAATTGTATGCTAATTTCTTTCTAGGCACCTGCCTTTTTTTTTTTTTTTTAGACAAAATCCAGTCATTAAATATGTAAGCCTCATTTCTTTTCTCTGGAGAACATCTCAGCAAAAAGCAATTGGAGTGATACAAATGTCGGATTTTTCGTTGGATTTTTTTTTGTGAGGGGTGATGGTTCTGAGTTGAGCAATACTTTGGGCGAGTTAATTATAAGGTGAACATCAGGGAAATAGTAAGCAATGTGATGATAACATGAAGAAGACCAGCCAGAGTTAAGAACCTTCTCAAGAGGGATGTCCAAGTTATTGTCCAACAATTTAGCCAAGGCCAGAGCACATGATCCACCCCTACGAACCACCCACTATACGGAATCTGCTTTGATACCATTTTGCAAATATAATCTCTGACCATTTAACACAACTTGTAAAAATCATTTTGAGTACAGTGGAAAGATCTGTATAGATGTTTAAGGCTTTCTGTCCTGTCCCTTCTCTCCCAGTATTCAAGAAGATCAGCATTTCACAGCTCTTTGGCTGCCAAGTCAAGTCAACCACAATCTCAGCTATTCTCTAAAGCTCACAAAAAGCTATACCTTACGTAGAGTTTTATGATTCTTTCCTTTGTGTGTGGTGGGGTGGGTGGGTTATTTTTAACCCAAAGCAGCCAGTGTCAAACTGTGTCTCTGAGTGAGAGGCAGGCAGGTAAGGAGAGGCTTTCTTCTCCTGATGTCTTACAGATAAAAACCACCCACTCCAGACTGCTTTTATCAGGGAAAGATTCAGAGGTGATGCAGGAATGCTGTAATTATTTGTGTGTTTAAAACAAGTCAAATTCCCATAGCCAGTAGGTGACTGCCTTGGGCAATGTTTCACAGGGCAGGGGATGGGTGGCACTCAGGAAGAAATTCATCACATACAGCCCAATAAGGAAGGACCAAAGGTCTTGCAACAGAAGACTACTCAAAAGGACTGCTCAAAAAGCTCAAGAAGACCCCGGGGTGGGGTGATGACGTGTTGGCACACCCTGTTGGGCCACTGACTTACACCAGCCAAAGGGCTGGCGTAGATCTGAGTAGGCCCATTGTGCAGCATAGTAGGTAAGTAAAAAATTATTTTACTTACCTCTTTGCCACAGCATAGTCTCCTGTCAGGCCACAGCATGCAGCGGAGGCTGAGACAGCACCTCTGCACGCTATGGGCCAGCCATGGATATGATTGGGCTGTAAGAGGGCTAAAAAATGAGGTAGGGCATGAGAGCATGTGGTGGGCTAAATGGAGGTGAGTAGTAAGTAGGAGTTGCTAAACCTAGAAAACTGCAAGGCCTATTGAAGGAGGGGAGGAGGAGGAGGAAGTAAGGGATCGTTTAATGTTTGGTTCTGGATGCCAAAATACCTAAGGTAGAGTCAGTCTTAACTTTGCCTCTACAGCTTTTGTTTCATCTAGAAAGCAAATTCTATGGCGTGTTCTACAGAATAGCAAGAGAGTATTGTATTTTGCTATTCTTAGAATTTGCCGTAGAATTTTGTTTCTGTTTGGAACAAGGTCTCATTTCAGGGATTCATCGTGTTGCTTGAACTACGCAAAGAACGAGAGAATAATAGGTGGGAGTATGGAATGCATGAGAACAAGAAGTGAGGACTTCCGTCTTTTGCCAGAATGCCCTTAAGCCATGGTGTCTGGCTGTGAGAAAGGAGCACCTCTTTGTTCATGGCAAGAATACACAACTTTCTATATGTATCAGGCTACAGTTTAAATATTCACATACATATTGCATGATATCATCGTTTGTATCATTGTTCATTCTGTTATAACAGAAACAACCAAGAGTCTTGTGGCACCTTAAATGCATACATATTTATTTTAGCATTCAGTTGCACAGACCGGCACCCATTTCTGCTTTAGGCAGATGCTGTCTGGTATATTGTGTCTGGTTCTGGGTGGCACAGTTTAAGAGGGATATTGACAAACTGGAGTGAGTCTGGAAGATTTATTTATTTATTTATTTATTTTAAAAAATTTATATCCCGCCTTATCCTATGCCAAGGCAAATGCCCAAGGCGGCTTAAGATGGTGATTAGGATGGTGAGGGAGCTGGAGACCATGTCCCTATGAAGACAGGTTGAAGGAGTTGGGCATATTTAGTTTGGAGAAGAGACAGTTAAGAAGGGACATGAAAATTGTAAATACATGATGAGGAGCTGTGAGGTGGAAGCTAGAGTGGATTTTTTTTCAGTTGCTCCGGACGATAGGACCAGGACAAATTGTTGAAATTACAACAAGGGAGATTTCAATTAAATATTAGGAAGAACTTTCTGATGGTATGAACTGTCTGGCAGTGGAACAGACTTCCTCAGAAGGTGGAAGACTCTCCATCCTTGGAGGTCTTTAAGAAGAGGCTGGATAGCCACATATCAGGCATGATGTAGCTGTGGACAGCCTGCATTGGCAGGGGTTGATGTTCTTGTAGGTCCCTTCCAACTCTGTGATTCTATGATTTCATCAACTGATAAAGTGTTATGGTCAGTTGGGAGATGTGTACACAGATAGGGATGGAGAAAGGTACATATCTGCCTACATATATAGAGAGAATAAATATACTATATACCTAACTACCTACACACCAGCCAACCAAGCATAACACTTCAACCATCAGGAACCAGTATCCAGTTATTTGGTATGTGAATCTCTTATTTAAGTTGTGAAGACAGATGTTCTCTGGGAAGTGAAGAACCTGCTGTGACTTCTGGTGCAATGTTTTGTCTGTTTTCACTTCAAGCACAACATAGCTTTGACCTGGTGTGACTGGCTATTATAAGAGGCAAACTTATTATTTGAATATTGACTTTTTTTCATTCTGCTTGGTGGTACTTTCTCAGATGAACAGAGTCGTACTGAACATCTCCAACTGAGGCAAAAGCATCTTTCTAGCTTCCAGAGAGAAAGTGAGGAGAAAGACAACAGTTCTACCATTGAGAACTTTGTGGCAAATTTTTCGAACGTCTATGAGTCAGGTAATATTTGATTTCAAAATCAACAATCTTATTCCTATTTTTTAGTACATGTGTTTGTAGAGGTAGACCTCATGCTTTTATCAGCAACTTTCTCCTAAATTTTAGATTTCATTTCCTTGCTTTGTTTTATTTTCTCCCAGACCTGCTCCCAGCAAGGAATGGTGAAAGATTCACAGAACACTTCCTTCATGATGTGGTGGATATTCTCCTGAGCTATATCAAAAAGACCCATGATGGGAAGAGTAAAGTGCTGGATTTCCATCACCCACATCAGCTTCTGGAAGGGCTGGAAGGCTTCAGCCTCGAGCTTTCTGATCAGCCACAGCCCTTGGAACAAATACTTGTGGACTGTAGGGATACCCTGAAATACGGAGTTAAAACAGGTAATGGGCAGTCCGTTGTTTACATTATATACCATTGCTTTAAGAAATGTGACTTTATTCTGTAGATCCATATTCTGTAGACTCCCTGCCCGTTGCCTTTGCTGCACTGAATGGCTCTGACGGCGAGAGGGCGGGACCTCCTCATTCCGGGTTGTAAATGGGGACTAGGATGGGGCGAAACTTACAGTACTGCCCCCACCGTAGAAACGCCTCTGGCAGAGCAGACCCTTAACTGCACAAACTATATACATTTAGGATTATCTGTGCAATTGGAAATCTGCTTTGTGCCAGGTTCTCAACTGCACAGTTTAAACGAACGTGATATCTGTTGTCACAATCTACTGAACGAACACAAGTCAGGACACGACCAGCCTTCTGCCCCCTGCAGTGGTGTGCTAAATGCTGCCCCCCTTACCTGGTGACTCGCCAGCCTCTGTGACTCCCAAACTCTAACTGACCTTATGGAATTCCCTCCCTCTAAACTTACGAACTGCTCCTTCCTTGGAGGCCTTCCGGCGGAGCCTAAAGAATTTCCTTTTTAAGCAAGCCCTCTGAGTTAGCCACCCAGCCTAACTATTTTAGTGGTCCAGCCCCTTTTATTCCTGTTTTTTTTTTTTTTTGGTTACCTTTTTATTCCTGCTTTTATATTCGGTTATATACCATTATAGATATATATAAAGGTAAAGGTATCCCCTGACAATTAAGTCCAGTCGTGTCCGACTCTAGGGTGTGGTGCTCATCCCCATTTCAAAGCCGAAGAGCCAGCATTGTCCGAAGACGCCTCCGTGGTCATGTGGCCGGCATGACTCTCCTTGCCGCAGCGCATAGCATGCTGCTGGAACACAGAGCGCTGTTTACCTTCCCACAAGCGGTACCTATTTATCTACTCGCATTGACATGCTTTGGAACTGCTAGGTTGGCAGGAGCTGGCCAAGCAACAAGCGCTCACCCCGTCGCGGGAATCTAACTGCCGACCTTTCGATCGACAGGTTATGGTTCAGCGGTTTAACCCACTGCCCCACCCGCTGGCCTATATATGTATATTTGTAAGCCGCTTTGAGTCCCCCTTAAGGGGGGGGGAGAAAACGGGATAGAAATCTAATAAATAAATAAATACATAAATAACCCATAACTCTCCTTCCCTCCACGCTTCCATTTTGTCCCCCTCTTCCTTATCCAATCCAGGAAGTGGGAGGAAGAAGATCAGTGGAGGTGAGCAGGTGGCTGAAGTGGGCATCCACTGCCGGTCTACTGCCTGTGGCGACCACTTCAGTTGGCCTCATGGATGGGCTGAGTCAAGGACAATATCTGCAGTGATTATGCTCTCTTCCCTCTCCAGCCCCAATTCTCATGTCCAAGGGAAAGACTCTCACTTGTTAGAGCCATTTCCCATGTTGTGTATATTTAAATGAATCACCTGATTTTATCATCTGCCATAACCCCAAAGCTCCCTTTTTGCTAGCAGCCCCTTTCCCCACAATACACATACAACAACAATGCTATGACACGCTCTGTCTGAGTTTGTAGCAATCCTTTGAGGTATGGTATCTAGGCTTTATTTTCTTTTTGCACCTTCAAACTGGCCCAAGTTAATTGGGAGTTTTGGTGAAATCCTCCAATAATTTCTTCCAAAATCATAATCTATTTTATTTTTAATATATATTTTAAGGACATCCTCGTTATTTCAACCAACTCTCCAGTGGCCTTGACATGATAGGACTTGCCGGGGAATGGCTAACAGCCACAGCAAATACAAACATGTAAGTAAATAAGCAATTCTATAACTCTTGTCAATCTATATTAGGTTAACAGCCCAATCCTACCTAACTCTCCCTGCACCTATGCAGCCACACTAATGGGGCACATGCTGCATCACACAGGGAAGTTTCAAGCCCTGGAGGTCTCCTCTGGGTAAAGGAACATTTGTCCCCTTGCCCAAGGATAACCCTTCACTGCCCCACGGGGTCTACTTGGATCTGTGCTAGCGCAAGTCCAAGTGGACATGGGAAAGTGAATTGAGGCCACTAAGGGGGATAGGATAGTGGAAGCACCAGTGCTGCCGATATCTGCCCCCTTCCTGCTCCCATCTCCTCCCCATTCCTCCCCCTCCCTGTTCCACCCACCCCCGCCACCATCCGACTTACATTTCTGGGTTCTACAAATGCCTTTGTATTACTTCAAGTCAGAGCTGGTTTTGTTTTGTCTAAGTCCAAACCATGGTATCAGATCAGTTTGTACATAACAGGAAACTGTAATTTAGTTCAAAGTGAAACTGATACATTTCATTCTCCTTCTCTCACACATGAAACAGAAGAGGGAAAGTATATGAACCTGTGACTCTCAAGGGCTTGTTCTCAGAGCAGTAAACTGTGGTTTAAAGTTCTGTCAGAACTGGGCAATTGTCTATTATAAGAATCTTTATCTCCAGACACCTTAATCACATCCATTGCTTGATACCTTTCACATTCATGGCAGAATTAATCTCCACATTGAATTTTAGCAAAATGAGCATTGTTTGAATTGGAAAGAATTCAGATTCTTTTCAATTCATCTTTTATCATTTCTTACATGATGCCACTTCGCTAAACGAAATGGAAAAGGGCACTACAGTATTTTGTTCATATTGGTCGACTGCATTTCCATTGACTCTAGTAGATGCAAATGCTCTTAATAACTGCCAACGTTAGCAAAATAATGTCGATACCAAGTTCTAATTCCAACAATTCCAGTAAAGGTATGGAGCAAAGATACCTTTATTGACCACATTTGGACTGCACGACTATGTCAAAAGTTCAATTTCTAAAAACATTCCAAAAGGCCCCATCAGAATGAAAGACACTGATTTTCACAATGGATTGTCCTTACACAGAATCATTGATTTTAAAGAGTGTATAGTAAATATTGTTAAAATGCCTAGATGACCTGGTGTCTAAAGGCAACTCAAGTTCAACCCTGAATACGCCAATGTAACTGTTGGTAAAAACTCCACTGATTTCAAGCAAGCTTATTTGGTTTTGCTATGAAAACTATCTGTTCTGCAGTTTTATATTTTGTACACATGGGCAGTGTGTTCTCCTCCTGCTGACCTTTCTTCAGTTCTTCTGACAAAAATATACTCTTGCAAACATATGGAGAGTTGCCACACACACCAAAATTCACAAGGAGATTTACTACCAAATCAGTTATCAGATTTACCATCATGTTTCCAACATCCATATTCATCTTCAGAGTCAGAAGCAGAAGAGGGTTTGTCTAAAGGCTGAATGAGCAAAATGAGCGGAAATAGAGAAAGTAGAATCCTGAGGTGTTAGAAGACTGATTTGATTTAGTATTTGCACGCCATTAAATAAAATGGAGTTCAGAGTGGCTCATAGCAATAACAAAGCTCCAAAACATAACATAAATAATAACATTTCAGTCAAGATAATAATATATCAGTCTAATATTAAAGCACAACCTATCAGTGATACAAAAATAATTCAATGTACACTACAGTTTAATATAGAAATTCATTACAGAGGTGATTTATCAGAAGGATAAATACTTAACACAAATAATTCCAATGGGAAAAAAATGTAAGGACAATATACAGACAGCATAATAATATGAATAATCTATATGCAAAAATCCAAAATATAAAAGATAAATGCATCTAAATTCAGAGGACGTATGACTAAAATATTCTAAGCTCAATCTATATAGGGCATAATAAGAACCACCTGCTTTTCAAGAATATAATAAATTACAGTAATTACCGAATTACATAATAAATAAACAGTTACATCTGCTGGGTAAATACAAGCCCATTTGCCAAGTAGCTCTTTGGGTCCCAGCCAAAGCATGAAAGTCATATCATGGCAGTAGCTCAACAGGAGCAGCCATAATTGCTACTGGAATGGCCTTTTCCACAGTTCCTGATAGCAGGGGGACGCTGCCTGCATTCTGTGGCGAGTCATGATATTTCAGTTCTCCATTGAAGCCTGCGACACACTGCCTGCACGGTGGTGCGGTGCGAAACAAGGTGAAGGGAAGCTGGCCTTTGCTTCGCTTCACACTGCTTCCTGTCTATATACAGGCCAAGTAGAGGGAAGAGAAGCAAAAGAAGCCATAGAGAGAAGCAACAAAAGTCCTTCCCCACCCTCCTCTCTGCTAGCCAATCAGAATCGAGTCTTTTCAGATTTGATTCTGATTGGCTGTTTGCTTCCTTTTTACATCCCGCCCCCACAGCAGTGAATGTGCCCTCTGATTGGGCGCAGTTCAATTTTTTCACCTCCTCTCACCCAGAAACGCAGTTCTTGTGCATTGCCACGCGAGGTACGAGATGGCAAGACACACTGTACTCTTCGCGTTGCTTGCTGATGCGACGCGCAGCCGTGCGGGCTGTATGTCACAGGCTTAAGGGACTAGCACTGCTCACTGGACTTGTGGTATGGTATTTCTCTTACCTGGTGTGGACCGAACGGTGTGGACCGAACAGTCTCCTCCTCTAAAGCACCATCACAGAGTAGTCACATTGCTACTCTGTGAATTTGGCTACAACTGTGCAGTATGACTATAAGAAACAGATAAAACAACGAATGCATGTGGACAAGGTACAGGATGATCAAAAGGAGATTTTGATCAAAGGAAAGAGAAAATTAATTACATAGCCTCTGGTCTTTACTCCCATTATGCACTTACTGCGTAGCTGCATTATATACTGCCTGCCTGGGAAACACTCCTTATTTAAAATTTAAAAATACAGACACCACAAAAGGAAAAAAAAAAGAGAAGATATAACAATGTTACATTGTTGTCTATAGTCACATCATTAATAGATTTTAACTTGGCTGTTATGGGTAATATTCTTAAGTTGTTCCATGTATGAACGTGCTTCCATTTGCCAAAGAACGGACAATCATTGACAATCTCCCCTTCCCTCAGCCCCCTCTACACCCCTCAAAAATCTGTTCCTAAGAGTTAGTGGGTGACCAAACATGCATGTGACATGAGAGGCTGCAGGGGGAAGGAGAGAATCCCCCCCCTCCCGCAGACTGGTCTGCTCACAGAATACTGTAGTGTACACTGTTAAGATACAACCTTAAGCATGCTAGACATATCCATATTCTCCCGGACCTGGTGGCCCAATCAACCACTCGCCCGCCACCCCGGCATACCATCCCCATACCCTCCCACCACCTGGTGCAGGACGTACCTGTGTCTGACGGCGTGGTCTGTAGTCGGTGGTGGAGTGAGCAGCACCACTTACCAGTACCACTTACTCTGTGGGTGCCGCGAACTTGCCTTACACTCTGCACAGGTTTGTGACACCCTGCACCGGTGGAGCACTCACTCCGCCAATTTAAGTTTGCACAGGATTGCACTGTAAGTCTCATGCTCTTTTGAGACATTCACAGCCCAATCCTATTGGGAAATTCTGCTGTGTTCCACCAGTGGAGACTGCCTTATAGTACTTGTAAACACAAAGCCGCACGGTGATGGAGCACCAGAGGGGAGGCCAGAGCTTCTACAGGCAAGCACTGCACACATCCCCAGCAGAGACCATGAAAATCCGCCAGAACGCTGCGGGGGGGGGGCAGACCACACCACTGCCCCATCCCCCACTAGCTACACTACTGCTTGGTTCTGTGCCCAGATTTCTCACTTAACAGAGATGGAAATCCTATTGATTTTTCTTTATTTCTTTCTCTTTATAAAGCTACTTTGATTAATTCCTTTGTGCTGCTTACTTTTCTGACTATACTGTGTTGGTTACTTTAAAACATAAGGTTTACATATGAAATTGCTCCAGTATTCATGGTAATGGAGGAGATCTTACTCAAAAAAATGCATGGAATTATTGGATGGGGAGAAAGTGAAGCAGATGGTGTATTTTCTCCTGGTAAGTATATTAAAATTATTGAGCAATACAATTATTGATTCAAACCATTATTCAGATATATCAAACTTGCTGGCATTTAAAGCTGCAAAGTACAGTGAAGACAATGCATGCACACATACATACAGACAGATATTAACAACAAAACCACATGAGAAACATACTCCTTAAGCTGAGAAAGGCAAGAAAGTAATATATGGCTAGATCGCCAGGTCAAACCTTTAAATACAAATGTAAATGTTATCTGTGTCTCCAGGACTGGTGTGAAGCAGTCTAAGACTTAGACTGGTTGTAATAACATCTTATTACCACATATTAGAGGCAAAATACATAGGGCTGTATCCAGAGAAAGTGAGTCGTGACTAAGGACCATTGAACTCAATGAGACAAGGTAGTCATTACTAACTTACCATACATCTAGGCTTACCAGATCTCCAACCAGGACAGAGTGCTAGATCTTTAGGAGAAGGAATGTGGGCAGGTGTAGCTTGTTAAGTCCTAGAGCACAATCCTAGGCATGTCTACTCAGAAGCAAGCCCCATTGTGTTCAATGGGGCTTGCTTCTGAGTAGACATGCCTAGGATTGTGCTCTAAGTGTTAACAAGCTACACCTGCCCACATTCCTTCTCCTAAAGGTCTAGCACTCTGTCCCGGTTGCAGATCTGGTAAGCCTACGTACATCGCATTAATTCCAATACAACTTAGGCCCCAAGCCTATGGAGGCCTTGTTGAGGCCTTGAACTGCCTGAACTAGATTTCTGGCAGCGCAAAGCACTTTACGGTGGTGCGAAAGCAAGGACACTGTTTTGCGCTTCTGGGCCACTGCTGCAAATGGGCAATGCTGCCACAGCACGTGCAGCAGTGGCTCGAGAGGCCTCTCTGTCAGTGGTGGTAAGTTGGCGGTAGAGGCATGTTGTGGGTGGGGTGGGGAGTTTCAGGAAGAATCGGGGGAGGGCAGGGGGAGGGACGATGGACTTCAGCGGCACTGGCATGTGCTAGATCTTATTCCCCCCCCCCTTTCTCAAATCGACCTGCCCCTTTTCTTTTCTTGGACATACACCAGCAAAATAGCTGGTGTAGGTTCAAGGAGACCCATAGGTTATATCAGGCAGCCTACCAGGGGGTAATATTTTACTTACCTCCTGCAGACCTATATCTCTCTCTTCTCTCCCCCCCCCCCCCGCATAGCATGCAGCACAGCCTCTGTTTGGCGCAGCTGCATGCTGTAATGTGGCAGGGGTAGGGTTGGGCAGAAAGTCCTGATTATTAACATTGTTTGGATATACAAACCAAGTTGTCACCAATTTCCTCTTCCAGGACTGTATCACTTCAGATTGCAGATATGGGATTCAGCGTCTGGATTCCCTCCCACATCAAATGTTCCAAGCTGGTCTAGAATCCATTTACCTGAAATGCTAGTTTTTTGTGCGAGGAATGAGAAAGCAATTTCAAGTCTTTGATTCCTCACCTGAAGTCTAAAGTGGTACAGCACAGCAGCTGATAACGTTGTGTGATTGAAAAATAGCATGTAACATGCTGATGATGTAAGTTGAGTGCTTACGTAGTTGTGAAGTGCAACAATGCTGAGAGCTCCAGGGCCATCCAAATGCATTCAGAAGCAGTGGTGTTGCTGGAAGGGGTGCGGCACCGTAAGTGGTGCAAGGCGCTGCACCACGCCTTGCAAACTGGTGTAATGACGCCCCTCCCACTCGTCCCCAGAGCCATTCCAGCAGTGAAGGCAATGCGCTGCCCATTGCCTTCGCTGCTGGAATGACTTTGGGGGCAAGTGGGAAGGGCCGCGTTACACCAGTTTACAAGGCGTGGCGTAGTGCCTTGCACCACTTACGGTGCCGCACCCCTTCCAGCAACACCACTGTTCAGAAGTCACCCTCAATCTTCATATGCTACATGCTATTTTCAATCCTATCCATGCCATAACAAGAGGTTTATGTGGTGCTGCTATAGCTTACTTGCCAATGGAACCTAGTTTCATTGTAGCAGTGTGGACCCCATTTGCTCTGTCAGTGCAACAACTATGGTTAACACTGGTGTACCACGATAGGTTGAAATTATGCAGGTGAGTGGACATGCATGCGCACTCAGACACGCACATGAGACACCTGAGGTGGATGAACATTCCCTTGTTACCACTATTAAACTGGTGGCTTTCCCCACACAGTTACACTTTTGTGTGCAGTAGTATTCAGATGGAAGGGAATCCTTTTGCATAAAAGTCCTGATTCGGAGTGAGGTGCTAGATTAAAAAACCAACGCAACTCTCCATATGGCAGAAGCCACTATATGAAATGGTTTAAAAAGATCTCCATTTGGAAGCACTGGATCTGATGCAGTGAGCTAGATCCTTCATTCACAACATGAATGAGCTATCCAAGTGAAAGCATCTTTTGTCTTTGTCTTCCAGGGGGCAGCATATCAAACCTCTACAGCGTTTTAGTTGCCCGTTATAAACGTTTCCCTGAGATTAAAACCAAAGGCATGGCAGCACTTCCAGACATTGCACTGTTTGTTTCTGAACAGGTAGGTACGGTTTGCACTTGCAAGAATTCTGTAGAAATTCTTAGATATTTTTCTGTGATCAGACAATGATGCATTTTAATAATGATCGTCTGCATCATTCTACATCACCTCCCTAATAATAAACCCAACTTTTTCTGGGAAGCCCTTATCCCTTCATTGCCAATTGCAACAAACTCTACAGTAAGCATGGAAGTGTAATTAAGGTGCTAACACCGAGCAGAGACAGCATTATCAGTTCCATCTTAATGGGCTTTCAACCTGATCACAGAATCAATCAATTTAATATTTAAGTTGAGTTGTAGCTCCATTGACATCGCCCGGTTAAAAGTGGCTTAAATCCTAACAGAATCTTAAAGATACATGCAAGTTTTCATGGCTTGTTATTATACTCAAAGACACAATATTTATGGGATTTCCAGCCAGGGATGGGGACTCGAGTCAAATGACTCGACTCGCAAGTGTGACTTAGCCACTTTTTCCCTGACTCGTACTTGTACTCATACTCGTGACCCACTGACTCGCACTCGTACTCGTGACCCACGGGACTCGTACTTGACTCGCACTCGTGGGGGTAACGACTTGCCATTTCCAAGTCATTTTCCAAGTCATAGGGGAAGGGGAAAAGCCATTTTCCCCACAGTGACTCAACTCGTGACTTGTGACTCGTGGTTTCTGGCCTTACTCGCACTCGGATTTGCACTCGTGCAAAAATGACTCATACTTGCACTCGCACTCGCGACCTAGTTACTTAGATACATCCCTGTTTCCAGCCATGTAATTTCAGCTCTTAGAATGAAGAAATAAAAATTAATCTTACGCTTGTCAGTTGAAATTCCTCAGTTCTGCTGCGATGCAGAGTAATGCAGAGCAGGACATCTTTCAGCCTGTGGCTGAGTCTTTTGCTTCTGAAGAAACCCCGACTGACTGGGGAGAAACGTCAAGCGGGAAGATTTCAAGACTTTTTATCGTCCTGTCAGCTTTGGATAATCCTTTTGCCTGCTCTGCATTACTCTGCATCGCAGTAGAACTGAGGAATTTCAACTGACAAGCGTAAGATTAATCTTTATTTCTTCATTCTAAGAGCTGAAATTACATGGCTGGAAATCCCATAAATATTGTGTCTTTGAGCCTAACAAAATCGTTCTTTCAGTGAGTCTAAATACAATTATTTAAGGCAGAAGCAATTCTGAAGTAATTTTTCTGCTCTCATGAATGTTTGGAGATCTTTCCTCTATTTAACCTTTTTAAACTTCTAAGAGCCATTATTCAGTAAAGAAAGCAGCAGCAGTGCTTGGGATTGGAATGGATAACGTTGTTGCTGTCAAGTGTGATGAAAGGTAAAACCCTCAAATATTTCATATGACTTTTTTTCTTTTGTACAGAGGCTTATTTCTTCAGCTACTTTCATAGCCTTGCATGCTAACATCATGTTAGGTATGCATCTTTAAAAGCAGATGTGGATATTTGGTGATCTTTTTCTTTGCCGTGAAGATCTGAATTAGTTTTGTGCATCAGTGGCGCAGCTACGCTATGCGGGGGAGGGGCCGCAGCGCGGGATGACACCCCGTGTGATGTCACACCTGGATGTGAAGTAATTTGGCCTGCCCCCCGAGTGACGTAAACAGGAGCCAAAATCCCTCAGGTGGTGGGAGAGAGGGGGACACAAATTGCGTCTCACCATGCTGCTGGAAGGCCTCTGCGACTTGTTTCACTGCCTTTCTCGCCACCGACATTTTGTTGCTGCCGCCATTTTGCTACCAATCCAGCGGCTTTGACACCCCCCATGTCACCCGGGGACGGATCACCCCGCCCCCCCCCATTCCTACACCTCTGTTGTGCATCGGAAGTATATAGTACTATTGTCCATAATTGGTTGAATTGCACATCATTTATGTTGATCATTAAAGATAACTCTCTCCTATAATGATGCTAGAAGAACGGTGGGATCAGGATCAAGCAGCAGCAATGCAAAATTTATGTTCAGATCAGTCGTGGAGAACTTTAATGGGGAAGGGAGGCAAAAGCACAGAACACAACAGATTTAGAATTAGGAGCTGGTGTTTTGACCTGCCTCCTCCATGGAAATGAAAGATCACATTCTTTTTTCACTGTTTATATCAGGGATGTGCAGTGTGTGTGGGGGGGGGACAAGTAAGGCAGAACTGCCCTGTCGTAGTCCACAGAAAAAAGCCACTAGCGCATGCACACACACAATCACAGGATTAGGTTGTGACTTTTTTTCGTGGACTACAACAGGGGGATTCTGCCTCACCTGCCACCCCTGTACCGCACATCCCTGGTTTATATTATAATATTATGTTATGTTACATTATGTTATGTTGGGAAAAAAGCCTGCAGGAATAGCTTCAGTCAGAGCTGGCAACTATGTCTAAGGCTTTGCTCACAGAGTATTCATGCTGAGAGAAAGAGATGGAAAGCCTTCCATTGAGTCTTTCGGTGATCCCCCAGCAAAGCTATACACACAAAACTTAGGGATATTTATCAACAGTTGCCTGTTTTTTTCTTAATACCTTAACAGGGGCAAAATGATTCCATCTGAGCTGGAGAGGAAAATTCTCAAAGTCAAAAAACAGGTTTGATTTTTGTTTGTCTTCCTATAGCTATATAAGCCTACCATATTCAAAACCACTTCATGTATTTGATAAAACAGGCCCTTGTCTACAAAAGCTCATGCCACACACACACACACACACACACACACACACACACACACACACACACACACTGTAATCCTCAGGTGTAGCTTTTCATGGCTACTCTTCTGGAATGTATTTCTCTTTGTTTATATAAAGTTTTGAATGTCTATAGTGAGTTAAATTTGATGTTAGCTGAACATTTGGAAATGGAGCAAAGGATCGCAAGGCTTGGTATCAATGACCTTTTATTGATTTCTTTTTCTAGAAAAGCAAGAAGATGGCCAGGAGTAGTTGCCTGCTGCTGGTGGTGCGGCTGCTGCTTCTTTGGCTCATTTGGCAACCAGAGGGAAAGGGCAGGTGAATAGGATGGTGACAAGGAAGGTGAAGGGAGAGCAGTAGCAGCAACCACACCCTGCTACTGGTCCCGTTTGCTTGCCTACCTTCTCCCTCCAGAAAAAAACACACAAAAAACCTCTGAAACACCAAACCTGGTGACCCTTTCTTCCATTTCTATGTCTCCATCTGACATCAAACTAACTTGTGGATAGAACAGATTTACAACTAAGGAATAATATATCTTCTTTTCATAGATGTCAGGATAGAATTTACAGGATTAAAAGTCATGTAAAAACGTTTATCGGTTAAATCTCATTGGTTTATTGGTTGACCTCAATTGATGGCTGAAACTCAAATATTTTGGCCACCTAATGCGAAGAGAGGACTCTCTGGAGAAGACTCTGATGCTGGGAAAAATTGAAGGCAAAAGGAGAAGGGGAAGGCAAAGGATGAGATGGTTAGACAGCATCACCGATGCAACGAACATGAAAATGAGCGAACTCAGGAAGATAGTGGAGGACAGGAAGGCCTGGCGGGATATGGTTCATGGGATCACGAAGGGTCGGACACGACTTAACGACTGAACAACAACAACAATTGATGGGAACCGGTTCCGCCGGGTGTCAATGAGCTCCAGCTGACCGGTGGGCATTTTTCTTTCCTTAAAATCACTCAGCTGCACAGCAGGGTTCACCATCCGCCGCAGCCTGTTGTGTCTGCCCCCTGATGAGGTCCGGGACAAGCCGGACGAAACACTTTTAATATTTAAAAGTGTGAACTTTTAAGTTTTTTAACCGATAAACATTTTTACGTAGCCATGGCTTTTAATCCTGTAAATTCTATCCAGTCTATGATTATTGCTGGCCATGAACATTTTAAACCTTATCTATCTTTTTTATTTAAACATTTCCTTGCTACTTTTTCATTTATTATTATTATTATTATTATTATTATTATTATTATTATTATTATTTATATACCGCTTTTCAACAAAAAGTTCACAAAGCGGTTTACAGACAAAATCAAATGATTAATGATGTTTGTGTTAAATATGCATTTAGAGTACCACATTCAATTTCTAAATTTATTATGCAGGTATCTGCTAAAAATATGGGGTGTTCACCATATGAAGCACTTCCAAATTATGGTATGATGATGATGATGCTTCTAAGAGCCTATGCATTGTGCAAAGCAAAATTAAAATCAACCGATCCTGTCTGCAGGCTTACCATATGAAACACAATGCACATGGCAAGGGGAAGGAAGAAGGGGGAAAAACATTATCTAGTTCAGTTTGCTGAAATACAGCAAAATGTATTGGCTATATGACATTTGGTCACTGTATCCTATAGCAGTATAGCAGTGTGTATATCCTATAGAAGACTACATTATAACATCCACTATAGCAATGGGTGCTGTGTGATGACCTGCATGACACAGGAAGCATCTCTATGTTGCCTGTGCTCTTATGCAGGCTGCCATCTTATATTCTTTTTCAGGGCCAATTACCGTTGTATGTTTGTGCCACAGCTGGGACAACAGTATATGGGGCTTTTGATCCTCTTGTCAGCATTGCTGATATATGTGAGAAGTACAACCTCTGGATGCATGTGGACGTAAGGGTTTTTCTTTCCTTCGTAAATGACATATTGTAACCAAGTGGTATTAGAATGAAGTTGTTGCCTTGCTATTCACAAAATGGTTGTTTTGGGTTGACCAGAAAACCAGCGTATTGGCAGTGCTCTGTAAAATCAATTGTTCGTGTGTAGGACGAAGAGAGGAAACAGTTAAGGGCATATCACTTTAAAGGGGCATAAAGTCATTATTGCCAGCATTATTTACTTAGTACAAACACAGCTTCCGAAAGGCAGTATCTTTGTCATATCAGAATGACACCCTGGGCCAAGATAGCCCTAATGGAATATGGTGCAATAGATTATTGTTCCACTTTACCTTTTTTTTTCAGTGACTAATGGTTTATTCACCACACCCACTGACCTGTATAATACTTTTTATTACATTTAAATGACACATTTATGATACATTTAAATAACTGCTGCCACGCAGTACATGATTCTGGATGACTGAACTGTTAGCAGAGTGGAGGGATTAAAGCAGTTAAGGACTTGCGTTAAGAACTTTGGGACAAAGAAAGAACTGCAGTTATTGTTACACAGGTAGAAACAACAAAACAGAAAAAGAAGTCAAACAAGAGATGTAGCAACCGTAGGAGACAGGAACCCACAAGCCTTTAGACGAACTCCCCCTACTGTTGGGGGCAAACATTAACACCCTTGCTGACCATATGGGTGGTTCAGCTTCCCTCAAGGAGGGATTTTCAAGGACATTCACTCTCCTGCAGTGCTTTGGAATCTCTGCACCCCACCTGGGCAAGCAAGCCTCCATAGAGTGGGAGATGTAGTACACCTACCATGTCCAGAAAATGTGTGTTTTGACTAGAGTTTTTGTCCCATCTGGTTATTGTACTTTGATCAAATCACAGACTACATTCAATAAGTACATAAAAACACAAGAAGAGCCCTGCTGGATTTGTCCAAAGGCCCATCTAGTCCAGCTTCCTGTTTCCCACAGTGGCCCACCAGTTGCCTCTAGGAAGCCCACAGGCAGGAGATAAATGCAGTAGCGGAGTTGGGGAGGGGGCAGGGGGCTCCAGCAGCATGTGGGGGGGTAGGGCCCTGGGTGACAGGCGGGCAGAGTGTCAAAGTGGCCGGCGGTGGGGTGAATCGGGCCGTTTGCTGCAAGCAGGCAGTGGCTGCGGACACAGCGATGGGTTTGGCCCTCCCGCCCATCCTGCACCTCTGTTTGGTGGGAAAATGGCAACGGCAGTGATGTCACTTCCGATGCGGGGGGGGGGGGCAGGCGGTTGTAGCTCCTGCTACTCTCCCCTTGTTGCTCCCCTGCAACTGGATTTCAGAGGCATAAGGTCTCTGACCCTGGAGGCAGCAGCATACAGCCATCATGACTAGTAGCCCGTGAAAGACCTGCCCTCCATGTAATAGAGTAAATAGTAAATCATTAGTAGACAATGTTTAAGATAAATGTGTGTCTCACATCTCATAGGCAGCATGGGGAGGTGGTTTGCTACTGTCAAGAAGGCATTCCTATAAACTGAATGGCATTGAAAGGTAAGAATGACGTGTTCCTGATGGGCAACAAAGTGAGATCAAAATCAGTCCCAGTCATTTCTTTAATATCTGGTCTCTGTCTGCAGCATATATTTATATGTAGTATAATATACCACTGGTCTTTCTTGTAAAGTGTTGACTATTCTGGTTTGAAATATTTTTCCAAGGCCTCCAGCAGAGGTCATCCCCATCCTTGCTACTCAGGATAGTTTCAGGGACTGGAGATTTACACATGCAAGGCATATATAAAAGCTATGGCCCCTACCATGGAGCCTTACAAATTCTTTACTGACTCCCTCTTTCAACTGGCATGTTTCATTCAATTACTTTCTACACTTTCGAACACCTTTGTCTTACATTCCATCTTCCTGCTCTCATATATGCTGCTGCTTTCGGCTTCTGTCTTCTTGTACAAACGATGCATGTTTTTGTCCTTCGTTCTCCGTAGCAGGGGTCCCCAACCCCCGGGTCGCGGCCGATTACTGGGCCGTGGCCTGTTGTGAACTGAACCGCGGTGCACAAACCCCCTCCGGAGCTCGAAAGCCGCCAGGGGTTGTGGTGCACTCCGGGGGGGCAGGAAGAATACCACGATCGATCGATCAATCAATCGAGCAAACGTTCGTTCGTTTGATTGATCACACCTACCCCTTCCCCCCCGGGCGGAGGCCGGCCAGACGCATCCTTCCTGGCTGGCTGGCAGTAGGAAAGACGATGCTGGAGAGACTGCGCCTGCAAACGTGTCTGCGCAGGCGCAGTCTCTTCAACATCGTCTTTCTGACTCCCAGCCAGCTAGGAAGGACGCGTCTGGCCAGCCTCCGCCTGGGGGGGGGGGGTTGTGATCGATCGAACGAACTAATGAACAATCGCTCGATCGATCACACGTGGTATTCTTCTCCCCCCCCCCCGGAGTGCACCACCACCCCCGGCTGCTTTCGAGCTCCAGAAGGTGTGCACTGCTGGAGGGGGGTTCTTGTAATAATTGCTCAAGCCTTCAGATGTTTTGTTCAATCAAAAACCGGAAAGGCAGTGTGGGGTCCAACACCCGCTAGAATGGAAGCATTTCCCCTCCAGGATTCTCAACCCTGTTCTGCTTGGGTGTCGCAGAAATGAGGATTTGAAACGGTGTCTTAAGAAATGGGTCTTCACAGTGGTTCCACTGGGATACGATAAGGCTCAAAAGGTGGAGGTTTCACTCCGGAGCCCGACACCCCTGCGCACGGGGGCCCATGGCCCCCCCAGACCACCAATGACGCCTTTGCACAGGGGGTGTCATTTTGCGCTGCACCCCCCCACACACACACTTCCCCCCCAGTCTGTGGAATTTTTTTTTAGTACTAACTGGTCCCTGGTGCAAAAAAGGTTGGGAACCGCTGCTCCATAGTAATTGTTATTCAGTGCAGAGACCAAAATATTTCATGAACTGTTTCATTGATGGAAGCACTTCTGGGGTGCACACTCTTTAGTGAAAAGAAACAAATAATAACAGGCAATTTTAATTTAAAGTACGAACTGAACTGATAAAAACGTATCTTTACATTACAGTTTCCCTGTTGGTTTAATTGTATAATGTTTGCAGCAGCATATGCAACATTCTCTTCCTTTCAACACCTGATAGAATTCTATCAAAGATCTCTTTCTTTACTTTTCCTGTCCCCATCGTTCTCCTGTTGAGTTGCTTAATAATAAACTTTATGGATCAACGTTGCCGATATTAAATCTAGAAAGTATTATTAGGTTAGTGGTGTCTTACTAATCATGCTAATGCTGATGCGTGCATTTATATGCTTAAGATTATATGTTCTATTAAAAATCTGGCATGCTCATTATCGTTTAACTTTACCTAGAGCCAATTCTGTCACCTGGAATCCTCACAAGTTGATGGGTGTTCCCTTGCAATGCTCAGCTTTCTTAGTCCAGGAGAAGGTAAATCTGAGGTTTCCTTTCTTTTGCCAAGACAGGCAGAACTAAACGTTTGGTGGCATCCACAGGATTTGTAACCAGTTTTAATACCACCTCCTAGGGACAAATCTGTATCATCAATTTCACATAAGCAGAACTAGGACTGCAATCCTATGTGCATTTACTTGGGAGTAAGTCCTATGGAACATAGCAGGAGGACTTATGGTGGAGTAAGCAAAATTATGATTGGGCTTTAAGTGATTATAGATGGATGCTTGGAATAGATTGCATTCTGACTTTTTTTTTTAATTGCATTTTTCTAACTGGGAATAAGGTTTTGGATGAGGTATATTTCAGCACAGACCTGCACAATCTGTGACCCACCAGCTTGAATGCAGCCGACCTTTCATGTATGGTTAACCTGTCAGGTGCTTGACAACTCCTGTTGCTGATGGCTGCCTGGGATTATAAAAGCAGAGATATCAAGCAACTAGTACATGGCTGATGGGCTGCATTCAGCTTGGTGGATCACCATTTGCGCTAGACTGCTCTGGCTGTTTTGTGGGACGTGTACAGTAATTCAAGTTGCATTCTTTGGCAAAGCATATTCACAAATGTGGCAGATCTTATCAGTTCTTTCCCTCTGCTAGGGTCTCCTCCAAGAGTGTAATCAGCTCTGTGCTGGATACCTCTTCCAGCCAGACAAACATTATGACACTGCTTATGACACTGGGGACAAGACAATCCAGTGTGGACGGCATGTTGATGTCTTCAAGCTATGGCTAATGTGGAGAGCGAAGGTAGGCAACATCTTTAATTGTATAATGTTTGCAGCAGGACGTCTGGCTCAGGACGTAGAGCGTTCGTCTCATAAATCTGCCTGAAGATCTGCAGGACAGCAGTTCAAGACGGCCGGAAGTCTGTTGGAGAGCTGCTGGCACACCGAGCTGATAAGCTGCAGAATCTATGTGGGGGAGTGAAGCTGCAGCTGCAACGCTTGAGTGACAATCAAGGTTGCCTGTGTTATCTGAAACTGAAGCGTGCTGAGGCGAACGCCAGAGAGAGAGAGAGAGAGAGAGAGAGAGAGAGAGAGAGAGAGAGAGAGAGCTGGACTGTGAAAGCAACATCTTGAATGTTCTATGAAAGACTAGAACGTTATTATATTGTAAAAACCCCTTGGGGTTTAGAACAGCCTGCCCATGTACACCGCCTTGAATAAAGTCAGAGGAGAAATCCAGTGACCAGAAAGGTGGTATATAAATACTGTATTATTATTTTTATTATTATTATCTTGCTAAGAGAAAAAAAAATCCCTGTGGAATGAGCCGAGTCCTAGACTCTATCTAATCAAGCTAGTCTTGATTAGATTTGGCCATGGAGTTGGTGAGGAAAACTAGGTTTGGGGACTTTGTTTACTCCAACCCAAGAAGCTCCCAGGATTAAATTTGCTGGGTAAGCAAGGTGTGGCTGGTCATTGAATTTCCTCAAAAGAAATGAAAGAAAGGCAAGGCTTATCTCAAGCCAGCCAGCTAAAGTTGGGGATGGGGGATGTCTCTGACAAACCAAAGTTGTGGCCTTCCTTGAGACCTGTGGAATCTGAGGCTTCTTGCTATCAATCCAAATGCCACGAGTCTGGCCTGGGTCATGCTGTCCTAACATGCATCCAGTGCATGTAAACTAATGTAATGTATTAAAGCAGTGGTTCCCAAACTGGGAAGTACGGCTCCCATAGAAACCAGCCAGGAGAGCCGTGGAGTGCCATGGAATTATCTTGGAAAACAGTGCAATGCCAATTGGCAGGCATCAACATAATGTAATGATGAGCTGCAGCCAATGGTCAAGGGAGCCGCAAGTCGAAAAGTTTGGGAAACACTGCATTAAAGATACGAATACAAAACTTGTTGAGTAACAATAAAGTTGTTATCCTTTATGATGGTGATTTTTTTTCACTGATGCCTTACAGGGCACACGAGGATTTGAGATTCTTATCAACAAATTTCTGGAACTGGCAGAATACCTTTATAAGGAACTGAAAACAAGAAAGAACTATGAACTTGTATTTGCTGCTGAGGTAAAATATTGAGCAAGGATGGTGTTATTGGATTAGATGTCTATTCTGGCATCCTGTTTTCCGTGTTCGTCTGTTGGGGCAAAAACAACAGGGAGTCTTGTGACACCTTAAAAGACTAACAGGTTTATAGCAGTAATAAGCTTTCACGGACTGAAGCCCATTTCATCAGATGCATGGTTATCATCACTTGGCAGGTGTAGGTAAACAAGAGATTAAAGAAAGAAGAAGAAAATAAACAATTAGGTTAAGGGGCTATGGAATGCCAAGGGATACAGCCTGAGATCATTTATATGTAAAGCTTAAAAGTAAGAGACAGTACAGTGATTATTTGCAATAGTAGATCCAGCAGTCTTTCTGACTGGGCTATGTTAGTTAACAGATGCAGTGAGAAACCGTGATTTCCTGTGAGAAACTTAATGGGAGGGCCCAGAACTCTGTTTTCAACATGTGAGGCAGGCTCCCTCAGGAGGCTCAGGTATGCTAAGCCCAGTTTTTGTGGGTGTGCCTTGGTTGGGTTAAGAGGTGGAGCACTGATATACCGTTAACTCCCCTCCCCATAGCAGATTTCCAACCAGATCCACCGTAGCGATCCGGTGACGGAACAAGCATTCCGTCGCCGGAAGTCGTCACAAATGTGCCGTAAGTAAGCTCACGAGTAAGGTAAGGCTCCATCAGCGGTCGCATGGGCGGTCCGGGCGGTGAGGGAGGGGGGCCATTGGCTGAGCCAGCCCGGAAGGGGGGCGGGGATGGTGTCTGCTATATCCCTGTCCCCACAGGGCCGGCTCAACCGTTACACAGCCTCCTCCTACTTCCGCCAGCTATTTAGCGGGCGGAAATCCGAGGAGGCCGATTGGGCCTGCCACGGTTTACACCTGGGGAAGGGGACAAACGACTTGTCACCTGCTTTGGAAACTTTGGTTGAAAAGCAAGATTTAAAAAAGAAACTGTAGACAAAAGCGAAAGTTCAAGTTACGATATTTTAATAGTCTAGTGGTGCACACTTTCCTGGAAGTAAGCCCCACTGAAGATTATAAACTTGAAAAACAATGCTATAACAGCGCAATCCTAGGCATGTCTACTCAGAAGTGAGTCTCAAGTAATAGCCAAGTTCTATTAGGCGCTAATGGCAGCAGATCTCCTGATCTGCCATCATAAGTGCCTGTGCAATGCCACAAAAGGCATGCCTCTGTTGTGCACTGAGGGACAGCAGGTGCAAATGGCTGGAGACTCCATGCATGTTCCAATGACCCACCCAGGCTGCACTGGAGCAGGTAGGGTGGTGGTGATGGAGGTGATTTGTGGGCGGTTCAGGGAAGGAGCGGGGCAAGGAGTGGGCTGGGCAGAGGGGGGGATAGTTCTTGGCAACAGTCATGCATGCTGGGATCCTATCCCCTTTTCCTGGCACAGGCTGCATTCCTATACACACTTCCCTGGGAATAAGCCTCATTTATCACAATGGGTCTTACTTCTGAGTAGACATGCATAGGATTGCACTCTTAGCCTTATTCCCTGAGGCTCCCTGGACTTACACCAGCTAAATAGCTGGCATAGGACCAAGGAGACTCATTGATAGCCAGGCAGCCTACCAGGAGGCAATTAAAAAATGTTTACTTAGCTCTCCTGGACTGCTTGGCCCACCATAGGATGCAGTGCACAGTACTTTGGCACCACTGAATCACATAAAATTATAGGACTGCAGCCTAAGAACTCTAGTCTAGACACAAATCCTGAAAGAAAAAGCCCAACTGCTAAGAATATGATTAATTTGTCAAGGTGAATTGAATCATGTTTACGTCTGGGTCCATAGTTCACATTTGCTGCCAATGTACACACAGACATTTTACATTTTATTTTACAATGTATTTTATTTTAAAGCCTGAACTCACCAACGTGTGCTTCTGGTACATTCCTCCAAGTCTTCAACAGATCCCAAAGGGACCAGAGCGAGAAAAAAGGCTCCATCAGGTAAAAAATTGAATGTACATTTTCTCTCCGTTCAAGAAGGTAATGCATAGAGTTAGGATGTTGCATGTTTCACCCACTGTGCATGGAATGAAAGGGGGGCAGAAGGTCTCAGCTTCTTCATTCAGTGACAAGTCAGAACATTGGCACTTCCACTTGCTTCTAGATCAGGGGTTCTCAACCATTGGAGGCCCGGGTACTCCCAGTGAAGGTCAAAAATTTTGGAGTACCCCCAGCTAATTAGCATAATTAGCCAATTTACATAATTAGCTAATTTACATAAATTGCACAAAAATACACAAAAATGCCAGGATCTCGTTTAAAAAACACACACAGCAATAAGACACATGAACAAAATGCACAAAAAATAAATCCCAAGTACAACCCCCCAAACTCAACTCTTTCCCCCCCAACCCACCCATGCACAGTTTTCAAAGTAAAAAACATAAATTCCAAGTACAAAACCCCCCAAACTCAACTCTTCACCCCACCCCACCCATGCACAATTTCGAAAGTAAAAAACATAGATTCCAAGTACAAAAAACCCCAAACTCAACTCTTTCCCCCCACCCCACCCATGCACAGTTTCCAAAGTAAAAAAATAAATCCCACATAAAAATCCCCCCAAACTCAACTCTTACCCCAAACCACCTATGCACAGTTTCCAAAGTCTCCCCAACTATTCCCAGTTCAGAAGCTTACCCAAGCTGCATTCATTCACCATCGGAGGAGAGCTGGGAGGACAACGCCCTCTGGAGCTCAGCTGAGCTGAACTGAGGAGCACAATGCCCTCTGCTGGCTGCTGAGAAGCTCAACTCATGCACGTGCATAAATTAACCCCAACAATCAGCTGTAGTTCAGATAGATTAGTCAGGGAAGAAAGCACAAGGGAGCTCTCCGGCTCCGGAAAAAATCCGGAAAAAATTAAAAAAAACATTAATTAACACTTAAGTGTTAATGGGGCAGATAACGGCCAGTCCGTGGAATACCCCCAGCACGTGGTCCATGTACCCCTAGGGGTACGCCTACCACAGGTTGAGAACCTCTGTTCTAGATTGTTACCCTAGTAATTACACTCAGTGTCTGTACAGGAATTTATCCTATTCTCTGTTTGTACCTAACACTACATTTGGGAAAACTTCAGCTTTCTATCTTGAGTTATGTTGACAATCTATAGGAGCTCCACACATAAGGAGCTCTCTATCTTGAGTTATGGTGACAATCTATAGGAGCTCCACACATAAGGAGCTCTCTATATTGAGTTATGGTGACAAATCTATAGGAGCTCCACACATAAGGAGCTCTCTATCTTGAGTTATGTTGACAATCTATAGGAGCTCCACACATAACGTGGAAACACTAAAACAGAAAGTGTGAGTAGGTGGCACTTCTTTCCATAATTCCATACAGTGTGTGGAAGAGTTAATTGTTGTGTATCTCCAGGCTGGATAATACACACAAGCAGATCCATTGTATGCCCAAGCAGTTGCCTATAAGTAAATTTGCAGTTTCCCATTTGATACAAAATAGAGCCATGTGTGACTTTTGTCCTTCCTGCTTAGACATTGCCACATAATTTACAAAGCCATGTGCAGAACAAACATGCCTTAGGCTGCAATCCTATACACACTGTCCTGAGAGTAAGGCCCATTAGGCACAATCGGACTTCTTAGTAGACATGCATAGGATTGTGCTGTTAGCCATACATTTCACCCATACATTTCAGGTCATATGATTGTAATTGTAACCTACAAGGCTTTGTACCATTATGAAGTCAGATGACTAGGTATCCTTTTTTAAAAATGTGTTATTGAAGGTCACAGTCCCATAACACAGGTCCCTTCATTCTATACTTCACTGTTCAATAGAACATAATAGATGTCCCTCATCTCACATATCATAGTTCCAGCGGGTCCCTTTTGTCTGAAATTTTAATCAAGCAACTTCATCACATCATTTCCATGGGCCGGGTCATCGCTACCACCACCCACTCCTAAGACTACTTACTGCGTCATCCCAGAAAGTAATTGCCACATTTTATTTTATTTTTACGTCCAGGTTGCTCCAAAAATAAAAGCAAGGATGATAGAAGAAGGCACAACAATGGTTAGCTATCAGCCTCAAGGGGACAATGTGAACTTTTTCAGAATGGTCTTTTCGAATCCAGCAACCAAGAAATCAGATGTTGATTTCCTCCTGGAAGAAATTGAAAGGCTTGGGAAGGATTTATGATAGCTGACCCTATTTCTTGAAAATGGAGACCACCATTACATGGGTGTAAACCTGAAAGTTTTATCATTACTGTTCCTCAGACCTTGGGTGTATTTGGGTTCTTTAAACAGGAAGACACCATGGTTACAAATGGTACCGGCAGTGATTAAAGTTCACCTTTTTATGTATTAAATATAAGATCTCATAGCATGTCATGTAAATCATGCTTGTCAATAGCCTTTGCCTGGTCACCTGTGATGAGTAAGAATCACATCCAGGTGACCAGGCAGGGACATTTCACAAAAGTTGGTTCTTTTTTGGGGGGAGGGAGTTACAAATAACTAAAATATGTATATGTGGAAGGGTGGGTTAATAATAGGAATGTGTGAAGCCTCTCCTCTCATTTCCATGGACGTTTCTGCTTTCATGCTCTCCAATATGAACAGAAAGTCCTCAGGATGTCTGAGATATCTTTGCTTTGCTGAATGACTTCTGCCCATGTAAGGTTCATGGTTTCTTACCCCCAGGAAAGCAGTTATGCTAACATTAGAGCTGGCACATGCATGCTGACATCTGACATGAGTACATTTATGTTTAGTGTTGCTGGTTGTACAACAATTTGTATTTCATTTTGCGTCTTGCCATAAAGCGCAAGCAAATACAGGCACAATCTGCAAAGGAGATAAGATTCACAAACATCTGCCTGTAGACCATCCTGGAAGAGGCCAACTACAGGCTCAAAAAAATAATGTTTTGCTTGTTCATGTTGCACATTATGCTTTGCAGACATCTACAGTACATTTGAATGTGCCTAGCAGTGTACATTCAGCCTCTGTTCTTTCTTGCTCTATACCAGGGGTGGCCAAACTTGCTTCATGTAAGAGCCACATATGATAAACTTCAGATGTTTCAGAGCCGCAAGAGAGATGTTTGAGAGCTGCAATATTTAAGAAGCATTTAAATTCTTAAATATATTTACTCACCATGAACATTAAACTTATGTTTTAATTCAGTGGACTCTCAGTTTATACCTGGTTAATAATTATAAAGCTTGAAAAAAACCCTTATTTACCTTTTTATATTACTGGTAATTGTGATGAAAAAGGAGCTCAGCCAACATATTTCCGAGAGCCTCACATTATAGGTCAAAGAGCCGCATGTGGCTCAGGAGCCGCAGTTTGGCCACCCCTGCTCTATACCTAGCTAGCGCAAGAGTTTACACATTCAAGAAGCCTTTTTTTTCCTCTGACAAAATAAATAAGGTCATAAGGAACATTCAGGATAGTTGCCTACACCAGCAAAAAATAAAAATCCACACTGCCACTGGAAATCAAATCTGGCAAATTACCTTGGTGCTCAAATGATACAACTTGGATCTTTTTATCAGATAATTTTTGTTTGTTTTTAGAATAAATTATATACAGTTAACTTAGAGAGACTGTGAGTTTGTCTCTGAGAATAGGCCCAAATGAGAGCATATATGCAAACTTATTAAGGCCTCAGCATTGCTTATATTTCCTTCACTCTGCATATTTAATACAACTGTTGAGTTTTCATTCAGAAATCTTTCAAGCAACCACTGAAACCAGTGACCGAAACCAGGGGCAGCCCAAGATCTCCTGGAGCCTGCGGTGGCATGTCATATGCTGCCCAACCCACCTGGTGATATGCCAGCCGGAGATGCTTTAGCCCATTAATCTCCTCACCTTCACACTTTCTCTCCTGTTGTGTCCCCTTCTTCCTTTTTGAATCCAGGGAGGGGGAAGAGAAAGAACAGAAGAGAGTGAATATATGTCTAGGCTTACCAGATCTCCAACTGGGACAGAGTGCTAGACCTTTAGGAGAAGGAATGTGGGCAGGTGTAGCTTGTTAAACCTTAGAGCACAATCCTAGGCATGTCTACTCAGAAGCAAGCCCCATGGGCCCTCCCCACCATGTCTGCTGCCTGAGGCAACTTCCTGAGTCAGCCATATGGGTGGGCCAGCAGCCCTGATCATCACATAACTGTGGTGGTCCTCCAGAGCAAGCCAGAATAGTGGTCTCCAACAAAATTTAAGAATGCATGCCACTGAGCACCATGAACCTTGGTTGTCTCTTACTCTGAAATATGTAAAATACAAACAAGCATACATGCAAAATACAATCTGTCAAGCCCAGTAAGATTAGTAGTCTATTCAGTCATTCTCTTTCCTGAAGCTTTTTTAAACAAGGTTCTGTTTCCAGATTTACAGCTGAATTTACAGGATTCGGCTGTTGCGCGGAGCCCATGACGACAGCAGAAGTGAGTTCCGCTGTTGTAAAATGGCTGCTGATGGAGCACAGAGCACTCCATAGGAAGCCATTTTGCACAGACTGCTGCAAGTGGCAGCAGCACCGCAACTCTGCTGCCACACCACACCCGCTGGATCAGGTAGGCAGCAGTGGGGTGAGTGGAAATAATTCCTCTTTCCCTTCCCAAGCCTCCCAGTCTCTCCCCCCCCTCCGCTGGATACAGTCAGTGCATGCCTTTTTGGCACTGCTGCATCATGGGGAGGGGGAAAGGATAGGATTAGGCTCTAGCACAGGATGAGGTTCATGTATTGTTCTGTTAGTATGAACATGCGTTCAGTGCTAGTTGATATACTATAGGGTGCAATTCTCACTGATTTTGCCCAATCAACTAGCATATGCATGCACATTTTTTAATTACTGTATTATTCTATCATGCAAGTACTGAGTAAAGCAAGCAATTACATTGGGTTGGAAATACATTTCTTTCTTTGAGATTTGTATGAATTATCTATTTTTATACTTCAATATTTTTGAGTCTGATGAAATCCTTGCTTATTTATTAGAAAATGATATTTGTGTTGTGTTGATATTGGGTATTGCCTGCATGGACTTGGACAGGGGCTCAGTAAACACAAAACAGTCAATCAGGAGAGCAGATGGTTTGCTGAAGAGACAAGGATTTTGGGTTCATCACCCACTATACATTAAAGCTTTCTTGTAAAATTGTAATTGTTGGAACAAGTGCTAAATAAATCAATACGTTACCAGGTGCTGAGTGAATTTTGTCTTGTTGATTCCAAGGGCATTCCATATATGAAACGTCATGGTCAACCATAGTGGACTGTAGCCGCTCTGTGGGGCAGGCAGGGTTGAGTTTCACATGGACCTAGGATTTTAACGTGTGTGTGTGTGTGTGTGTGTGTGTGTGTGTGTGTGTGTGTGTGTGTGTGTGTGTGTCGATGATGTGTTTCATGTCATCACCCTGCCCTCTGCACTCTCCAAAGTCTTCATTTCAAGCTTTCCAGGACTCAGGGCAGGTGGGAGATGCCTTAAAAACATATTTAATAAACCATGCCTTAGCCAGGGCCATTCAGAGGAATTTTATCAGGGGGTACAAAGTTTATCTTTGGACCCCTTCCGTACATATAAATTTGGCTCCTGGGCCCCCCGTTTTTGCTCCAGGGCCCCCTTTTGACCCATTTTTTTGCCCTGGGCCTGGGTACAAATTACCCCCTTAACTCCTCTCTCAGAGGCCCTGGCCTTAGCATAATGATAGAGCGCGTGAGTGCTCTGCAACTGTTCCAGACAAGATCCCTTACTTAAAAGTACCAGCAGATTACTCAAAAGTAAGAAAAGCGGTGATACTTTGTGGAATGAAGGGTTTTTCGTGTTTTCTTGCATTTAGAGCTAAAATAGTTTTATATCACATTTTGAGACAAATTTAGCTTTATTTTGTGTTCTGTGTTGGTCACCAAAAAACAAACAACCCCCCCCCCCAGCTCTACTAATAGCTAGAAATACTGGGAACTGAACTGAAGACCTTTTGCCTTCAACTTTTGTGCTCTGCCATTATGCTAAGGCAATTCCCATCATAACCGCCAACATTTCACAGGTGAAAATTGGCACACGCTTGTAATGCCCCACTTTTCATACCGAAGAGCCCTCCAGAGCTGCCGCTTGCCGTTGCTGAACGCAGTACTCCACCTGCATTGTGCCTTGTTTGTTGACTCTTCTACAAGTTCCTTTTGTCCACCAATTTAAAAGACAAGAGAGTTTTGTTCTTTCAGTTAACGTGTGGTAGCCTTTGGGTTTATCCTCATTGGATTCTCAGGCTTTCTCTATCAGGCCGTAGGAGCCACAGGAAGAGACAGGCTTAGCATGCTGCTGGTATTCTGGAAAGGCTTGTGATACAGTACCTGTATCTATAAGATACATATTGTGTCTATAAAGGTATAAAATAAATTGAGGCTGAGTTTTTACAGCTTCTCTGAATTTTGTTCCACTACCACAGGCGATGCATACCTCCCTTGGGTGAATCTTTTATGGTCTTATGAAACTTCTCTGCACAATAATGACTCCTCTATATATTTTTTGCATCAGGGCTATGTGTTAAAAACCATCTCAGTTCAAATGTTATTAATACTTTTAATAATTATAGAAGCCTTAACTGCCTATTCGAACCTCCAGGGGTGCTTATATCACTTTTCCCACCGACATATATTCCAGTCTTGGTTTAATTTGTCCAACGATGCAGTATATGCTGTTTGTAATGTAGTGCTTATCATCTTGGCCAAAGCATCGAGTTCTTTAGATATTAAGAGTCTCCCAAAGAAATAATCTCATGCAATTCAGTGTGTGTGTGTGTGTGTGTGTGTGTGTGTGTGTGTGTGTGTGTGTGTGTGTGTGTGCGCGCGCACTCACACTCACACTCACACACACTCACACACACACACACACATTCTTCTCAAGTTTGGGTCATGATCCAAGAAGGAGGGCGGGGCGATTCTCTGCTCTTCATTGTCTGGGACGATTCTCTGCTCTTTGGTGTCTGGAATGAATACTACTGTGGCAGCAGCCACAGCAGTGCCAGGAACCCAGGGACGTGTTTTCTCAAGGCAAGTGACAACCATGCTGAGGATGTCATGTAATCTTGGAAAAATGCATGTCTCCTTGGAACACTGCCACAGCTACTGTACATTTGTTTCAAGCAGCACTGGTAATAGAGAGAGGAGGAGGAAAAGCAGAGGAGGCATCTGCTGCAGGATGAAGGACTCTTGCTTGAGAAGAAGTACTTGGCTATAGTGGAGTATGTAGACATGGCCAAAGCTCACCCGGCATAGAAGGGGACAGATCCATCCAGCAATCATGTCCCAGGTAGTGGCAGCTTTGACAGTGGCTGATCCCACAAGACAATGTGAATGTAAGATGATCTCTGAATTTTTCTTTAAAAAAAACTTGTTTTCCTTTTGGGTAAATACTGCATAAATAAATTATGCATTGTTCCCCATAGTCTGTTTTCTAACTTAAAGATGCAGAGGCCCACTTGCATCCATTGGGTCTAATTTGTACTTGGCATGTTTCATTCAAAGCAAAGACTACTGGTTATTGTGCATCCATTGAGACTATTGAGCCCTCATCATCATTCCTTAGCGCCAGCCACCTTGCTATTACATATACGGATAAGTGATTGTTCACCATCATTTCCCATTTAGTTGCTGGCTAGTGTATTATTTCATATCTCCCCCAATTCTGAACAATTGATCTGTGAATCAAGTAATCAAACCCCCCCCCCTTTTTTCCATGCATCTACTATAACTGGTCTGAAATTGTTGCTATATTCAGAACACTTACCTGCATTTGTGAACATGACATTTGCTTTCCAAAAAGTGAACATCATTGATATACACTGCATCCCTATTCTGTAATTACTTTAGGCCCTGGTAAATCCCTTCTCGGTTTTGTCTGTGGCATCCCTGAAATTGTAGTAGGACCCAGGTTGACAACTGAAGAGATCCACCTGCTGCTGAAAGAATTGATGATAGAGCTGCAGGGCACAAATGAAATACTGTGCAAGATTATCATATTCTGCTGATCCAGGTGCTCCTTTTATTTGTCTATAAAGTTCCTTTCAGGGTATTGTTCCCTTGTATCCCTTACATAAAGAGATTCACAGAGGCACTCTCTAAAGAGCTGCATGACATTTACAAGTTGGCTCTTGCCAATAGCAAAATATATACTCTAACAAGGTGACTGTAATGTGCAGGCCACAGGTAGGGAAGGCATAAATACAGCTTTATGTACATGTTATGTTCTACTTGCTACCACACAGCTTTGTAGCATAAAGACAACACTGCCTATCTCCTGGGGAGGGGGGGGGAGGTGAGACTCTGGCAGAAAATCCCAGTGGCATTTGGAACAAAAGCTTTATATGTAGCCGTACCATAGTCCCGGTTCTGGCCGGGACAGTCACGGTTCAGGAGGCAAAATCCCAGGCTCCCAGCCAGTCTTCTCATTGTACCGGTCAGCTGGGACTTGCCCCCAACGCGCTACGTCTTTTTCCAGCCTTGTGCGCCTGTACGGAGCTGGAAGCACTTTGAAAACGTCCGAGTTCACTTGGACGTTTTCAAAGTGCTTCCAGCCTCGTCACGTACTCTCGCGAGGCTAGAAGCTCTCCGTAACGGCCTGAGTGAACACGGGCTGTTTGGGAGAGCTTCCAGCTTCGCGCGAGTATGCAACGAGGCTAGAAGTACTCGGAAAATGTCCGAGTTTACTCGGACGCCTTCAGAGACCTTCCAGCCTTGTGCAGGTGTGCCAGGCTGGGATGAAGTCTCGCCTCCACCATGCCCCTGGCCCCGCCCCCATCCCGGCCATGTCCCGGTGGACATCGCTTCCGCTTTGGTAGCCCTATTTATATGGCAGGCTATTTTCAGTGATAAAGCCAGGTATTACTTTGGAGGAAAAACAGTTTATGTCCAACATCATCTTACAGCCCAATCCTATCCCCCACCAGCAGCGCTGGTGCAGCTGCGCAAAAAAGGTGCACCTCGTTTCCTATGGTGGAGCAATCGGACATCCTGCAGGAGGTAACTGAAAACATTTTGTACTTAAATACATTCTGAAGTTTTTACGACTCGTCACGATCTCAGAGTTAAAAATATGCATCTTGCCAGGAATCTCCGTCGTCTAATAAATAATTAAAATGTCTAATACATTAAAATGTCCACAGTTCTTAACGTTTCTCCCCCTGTATTGGTGGCATCCTCAGAAGAAAGGTTAAAAAAATCTAAAAACAAAACAGATCTTACCCATTCATCTAGACATGCTGTATTTAAGGGTAACCTAAAACCACACTCGAATGTGCTCAGCTGCTTGCTAACAGCCCAGTGATAATTACATCCGAATCTAAAGGCATCACGTCCATTTACACTGGTGCAAGGCAAACCATCAACAATACACATTCAGCTAAAATACAGGAATTGTGGGTGGGTTTTTCCTTCTTAACTTTCCCTTTATATCCAATTTGTGTTTGTTTTAAAATGGGCAGCCAACTATTATTAATTTTTAACGTTTCTTCTTTTTTATTCACTGCATGTCTATGTTTATATATTTCTATGGCTTCATGATGTAATCTAGGTAGGTACTGGTTGGTTTTTACAATTAATTGGGTATTTTCAAATTTAATATTATGACCCTGATCCAAAGCATGCTCTACCAATGCTGATTTGTCTTTTTGCCCTAATCTGAACTATCGTTGATGCTCTTTTAAACATGTACTCATGCTTCTTTTTGTGGTGCTGATATAACACTTCCCACAGTCACACGGAATTTTATAGACACCAGCATTGGTCCAGGGATGAAAGGGTCCTTGGAATTCCTCAACAAGCTCCCAATTTTTGTAGTTGGGGCAAAATTAATGTTAATATCAAATTTTCTAAGAACTCTACCTATCCTGTCTGTTGTTCCTTTTATATATGGTAGTACCACTCTCCCTCTTGATTCTTGTTGCTCTATGGGTTTTTTGTACTTACCTCCTGGTAGACTGCCCAATCGCCAATGGGTCTCCTTGGACATATACCACCTATTTTGGTGGCATATGTCTGAGGAGAGAAAAGGGGCAGAGAAGTTTTGGAAAAAAAAAGAGGATAAGATCCAGCATGCACCATTGCTACCAGATCCACCCCTTCCCACCTCCTCCCCACCCCAATCCCTCACTTCCTCCCCCTCCCACCACAGCCCACCCCCCGCTTCTGACTTACTAATGCCGGGGTATCCAAGGAGGCTGCTGCCAACGCCACTTACCATTTCTGGTAGTAGCTTCGTCATGTGCTATATACATTTTGTGACACTGTAAGTCGGGTGGAGCAATGCAAGTTCCAGCAATGCAGCCCGCTGATAGGATTGAGCTGTAAATCTGCTAAGATTGACCTCTCAGATGACTGCATTCATTCTGCATTGACTTTAGTGAGGTATCAGGGTTTTCCCTGCAGAGGGGAACGTTTTAGCATTCAGGACTCATTGAAAAGTATAGTCTTTATACTTAAATAGGTAGCTAATTGGCACATCCAATTACTGCACATAAAAGACACACTAAGAAAGCAAAGGTCAGCAAGATAAAGAACTATCCCATAAAGACCTTGACGTGGAAAGAAGTGTTAACAATATCATTTAAATGCCACCCATTTTGAGAAGGATATAATTATAGCTATAATGAATTGGTGTTCAGGCACCTTAGTGATCTGTGTCAAACACAGATCATTCAAATGACTCTTTCTTTGACAAGGTTACAAGGATCACAGTATACTTTCACTTCAGCATAGGAACTGGCTAAAAGGGTGGGGGGGGGGAGAAGGCCATCTACAAGAGCCCTAATGTTACAGCTAGGGTTGGTACTGGGATTTCAAAAAAGTGAAATGCAAAGCAAATTTCAGGGTTCCTGGCAAGAAGAAATGTCAGAGAGATTTCAAGGAAAGCCAAATGAATTTCTCTAAGACAAAGCAAATGTCCCAGGGGCTTTCTGTTGCCTAATCCTTTAGGCAAGCGTACTCTACATTGACATAGAAGTAACATCGAACCACTCCAGAGTGCGCTGCATTACATATTGTGCACCCCCTCGTGCCTTTGCCTCCAGTCCACTCAGCTGGAAGGCAGGAGTGTAGCCTTGACTCTGTGCTATAAATAGGCCCTATAGTACCAACCCAGGGCTGCCTGTGCCACTTGTGGGCCCCTTGAAAAAGACTGGTTACCCATGTCTTACCAATACTTACATGTGCCTGATATGCTACATTGAGTGAAGTTAAAGCAACAGAACTGAAATGGCTATTCACAAACATTCAAAATGTGGGGGTTCTTTTTTTTTTCTTCTTCAGTGTTGTCAGTTTTTGAATGAAAAAAATTCAAAGCAGAATTTGAATCTGCATTTTGAAGGTGGGATTCAGAATTCACATGCTTCTTCCTACCGCTTGGCATCTCTTGATTATTTCTGTGTTGGCAGACAACAAATACAATATCACTCATAAACTGTCACTTCTTAAATGCTACTTACCATTCCCCGTTTTCTGTCAAACGCTGTAAGATAAAGAGTATGCTTACCTGTCAAATATCAAATGCGATCTAATGTTAACTGCAATTGCATGCTAATTGTCAAATATGATATACTAATAGTTTTCAAAAAAATTCCAGTGAATCCTAGCATCTTTAGAAGTTCATCAGGTGCTCCTCAGTGAGAAGAGCTGAACATCATCTTGCTCAT
The DNA here is from genome assembly GCA_026170595.1 of Plestiodon gilberti rubricaudatus. Classification (NCBI taxonomy): domain Eukaryota; kingdom Metazoa; phylum Chordata; class Lepidosauria; order Squamata; family Scincidae; genus Plestiodon; species Plestiodon gilberti. Next base: position 80,776,455 of record JANXHW010000004.1, on the reverse strand, counting down.
CACTGCTGATCTCAGAGGCATCGCTCCGGTAGGGGCGGGGCGGTAAGTTTCGCTCCATCGTAGTCCCTTTACCGAGCGAGCAGGAGGTGGCCCCGCCCCCTCACTGTCGGAGCCATTCCCCTGCGGAGAAAGCAGCAGGCAAGAGACCCTGAAGGAAAGAGAGGCGTGAAAACGGAACGCTTTGCAAATGCTAGGCAGAAAACGTTAGGCTTTGATTGTAGGCCGCACCCCTACTTTAAAGAGTTGCCTTAGGGGAAAAAGTGAGTCTTATACTCAGGCCAATATGGTATTTTTGGAGCAGGTGAGCTCTGCAGCGCTAACGTCCGCAGCTAACTTCCGCATCAGTCAACGGCTGAGTTAATTTATTCAAGGAGGAGGGGGAGGCAAGTGCGCTGCCTGGAGGAGGAGGAGGGGGTAGGACCTAGGACATCCTCTCAGTTCATAAAAGGTGACAGTAGTGCCCTACACTGCCCCATATGAACTGATGTACAGAACATGTCCCAGAATCCTTTTAAAAACACAGGGATTCTATGATGGACACTCAAAGGGTTTCCTGGAAGATGTCAGCGTGGCAAATGTGCTGGCAGTTTGAGACCACCGTGATGTGCCATATGAGATATCCATACCGTTGGATGCTAAATACCACTGTATGTCACATTTTGCATCATGCCAACTGCCAGCTATCTTGTTGAATACTGGAGTAGTCAGAATGCATCTGGAATGTATCTACATTCAACATCAGAATCCTCAAAGGAAAATTTGGGGGAGTTTGCTCACTTCAGTTTTATTTTTAAAACTCTTGTATAGTTTGGAATGGGAAAGTCACCACCACCCCAAGTCAATCAAATTAGCTAGCGACCCCGCACTTGTCTTCTCTGAAGATATGGACAAATGTGTTCATAGTGCCTTGCACTGTTTCAGGAGTGATGTTGACCTTTATTCCTCCCATGCAACACTGTTGCCTTTTAAGAATTCCAATCTTATGGAATTGATGGGAAGCAGGCCTTCTCAGTGGTGGCCCCCTCCCTAAGGAGTTCCCTTCTACAGCAGATTCCCTGTGCACCCTCCTTTTCTTTTAGGTGACAAACATACATTTGTTCTGCAAAGCCTTTCTTATATATGCTTGACTATGTTAATTGCTGCTGGTGTTGTGTGTGTGTTTTGTTTTGTTTTTACTCTTTTGGAATCACTGCTATTTTTTTAATCTTTTACAGCTTTTATTGCTTTTTTAGATGCTTGGAGTGTGATTTTGATTATGATGTTAGCTGCTTTGGGCCTTCCAAGCGAGACTCAGTGGCGGAACTTCGGTGCAACGCGTGGAGCAGGAGCTCCAGGCGCTCGGGCGGGAGGGCGGGCGGGAAGGCGGGCACGCTCGGGGGAACTCACCGAAGCAAAGCCAGGTGGCAGATCGGCCCTCCCGCCCTCCCTAGAGCCCGTTCGGCTCCGAAATGAGAGCGAAACGGGCAGGGGGGGCGTCAAAGTCACGTGAGGGGCGCGTCGACGTGACGTGTGTAGGCCCTGCCCCCATGCGTCCAGGCGCTGGCAGGGCGCCTGTCGTCTCTGGGTGGGATACACATTTTAAAAAAATAACTGTATGCTTGCTATGGCAAACACATATCTGCATTTCACCTTCTTTACCACCAGGTGGCAGAGTTAGCCCACAGTAACTTGATGTAGGAAATCACAGTGGGTATTCAGTCACAGGAAGACCAAATGTATGAGTTAAAGAAAAGCTAAATTTACTAACCATTCATTTTGTTCAATCCAAGTTCATGTATCAGCTCCGAGTCAATGTCTTAGCCCCAATCTACACATTATGCAGAGTGAGGCAGGAAGCTGTGGAAGCAGGAAGGTGGTAACGTTCTGGATTGTTCCATTTCAGACTGCAGTGACCTGCATGAAACCATTCCTCCAGTGTGCTCGTTTACTAAATGTAGTGAGGGATTTCTGCATGTGGAAGCATTCTCAATGATTACTCCTCACCAAGAGTCTGAAGTGGAACAGTCCAGAACTTTCCCATCTCGGCTTATCACCACACACTGCGCCATCACGTGTAGAGTGAATCCTATTTAGCTCTATCTTGATTTCTGAAAGACAACAAATGTGACATTTTCCCCATTTTTCCTTTGTGAAGTTTAGAAAAAAGGTGTACACTACGATGTGTGAACATTCCCCAAGTATCTATTTTGCTGTGATTTCATACATTCCTAAACTGGAACACAGACTAGGTTCCAAAGTATGTGTAACTGCAGTAAAATAGAGAATACAGGACAATGTAGTCCCTTTCTAATTCCATCAGTTTGTACAAAGACCTCTATGTACAGGTGCAACACAATACTCATAGCAGTGTACTGACTCCCATGCATATTGCTGTGTGTGAAAAAAGGACTGGGTCATCATCCCTACAGTTTTCTTATACAGCAGTGCACACCTGTGTACACTTTTTTTGTCGTATACAGATTCTCTATATGTAGGAGAAACATAATTGGATTTTTTTTTTTGCAGGAGTTGCCTGTGGGTTGATTTTATATACAAGAGCAATATGTACAGGTATATAAGAGCAATTTGCAGGGGTTTGTTAAGGGCTTGGTTTATCCGCAGCAGAAAGATTCTCATGCTGTGACTTACAACTTTTAAATTATTCCTCCACTATCCTTTTCAGCTATGGGAGATTGCAAGGGAGCTATTTTAGCAATGCTAGATAATCCTTCACTGAAACCCTTATTGTTTGTGATTAGGATTCTGATTAAGAGATTATTAATTCTGCATTGTGTCTGATTTGGATTTTCGTTACGAAGACATGCCCAGAATACAAAACTGTTCTGATTGCTTTGCTACAGCTAGCGAGAAATCAATCAGTCCTTAAGTGGGGTTTCTGATGGCAAGAGTAAAAGAAAACATTGTAGTCCATCACAAATGTGATCTTGTTTCCCACAGAACGTATTAAATAAAAAAAAAGTTTTATTGCTATTTTGATGAATTTAGAAAGGGGTATTAATGCATCAACTGTGGAAGAGGAGCTGTCAGCAGAAAACAGTCTCTTTTCTATTTGTACTCTTTGTCAACTTATGTCATTTCTGTGACACTCTTAAAATCTTGTAACTGTATTTTTTAATGCCATCGCTGTAATGTTCAGAAGCCATAACATTGGTTGGGGAACTTGTTCTGGGGACTTCATTTCGCCAGCACCCCTCTGGCAATTGTAAGTAAAGGTAAAGGTATCCCCTGCTCAAAAGCCAGTCGTGTCCGACTCTAGGGTGTGGTGCTCATCTCCATTTCTAAAGCCAAAGAGCCAGTGCTGTCCAAAGATGCTCCCATGGTCATGTGGCTGGCATGACTTAATGGAACGCTGTTACCTTCCCACCGCAGCAGTACTTATTTATCTACCTGCAATTTCTTGCTTTCGAACTGCTAGGTTGGCAGGAGTTAGGAGAGGAGGCGGGAATTCACTCTGTCACGCGGCACTCGGGTCTCGAACTGCTGTCCTACCGACCTTCCAGCCTGCAGTTCAGTGTCTTAACCATTAAGCCACCACAGCCCCTCTGGCAATTGTAGCACCTTTTTCCAGCTCTGATCCATGTCCTAAAGTCAGCTCTGATCCAAGTCAGAGGCGTTGTCAGGAAGGGGGCATTGGGGCCCCGAGGTGGCAGGATCAGGTCCCAGGCAGCAGGCAGACGGGTGTGAGTGTGTCACAGCGGCCGGTGAAGGCGTGAATTGTCTCGTTCGTCGGGGCAAGTGAGGAGCGTCACCGGCGTGTTTTGCCCTCCCACCGCCCTTCGCCTCGGAACAAAGCATAACGGCTGCAGTTGTTACGTCACTTCTGGCGCGGGGGTGGGGCAGTCGTAGAATCGCCACTGTTTTTCAAAGGTGTTACAAGTGGTCATTGTTACTCAGGGCTGCTTGACAGACACGAGCAAGTTGTCCAGCTGACACATTCAGGCATGTCACTGTAGCGTGGCGGGCGGGGCGGGCCGCCAGGGGGTGACGCGCACAAGGGTGACGTGTGTACACCCGCGTGCGTCGCCCCTGTTCCATGCGGAGGCTCCGAGGCCGGAAGAAGGCCTCGGAGCGTCCGCCCTGTCCAGCGGTCCGGGGCCTTCTCAGAAGGCCCCGGATCGCCGGACAGGGCAGTCGCTGTTAGAGCCGGGTGTAAGTGTCACCCTAGGGCAGGGGTGACGCGTGCGCCCCCTAGCAACGATAATGCATTCAACTGTGACCTAAGATTTTCATGGCCGGAAGAAATATATTGATTAAAAAATTTCAGGTTTCAAGACCATGGTCCACAAGTAGAAAAAAAAACTCCAACATGTTGCTACGTTTCACCCTTTATTCAACAGGCTTTGTCAGCAAAAAAAGGTGTGTTAGGAACCACACATTCTAATCTGCTTACTAGGAGGAAGCAAGGTTAAAATACTAGCTAACCTACTCAGTTACACAGAAAGATGTTAATAGTCTGCTGAATCTCAGCTATCTCAGAGTTCTTAAAGTGAAAGTGTCCATAACAACTTTAAGAACTTTAGCTGGAAATTAGCTGGAAATTGAGACACAGCTGCAATTCAGCAGCTATTAACTATTAACATCTTTCTGAGTAACTGAGCAGGTTTCCTAGTATTTAAACCTTGCTTCCTCCTAGTAAGCAGATTAGAGTGTGTGGTTCGGTTCCTAACACACCATTCGTCCCTGATGGTCCTTTGAACAAAGGGCAAACCGTAGCAACATGTTGGAGATTTTTTCTACTTGTGGACCATGGTCTTGAAACCTGAAATTTTTTAACCAATGTAGGTTCAACTGAGTTCGCTTGCAAGCTTTGGGCCTGCACATTCTGGGTACAGACTCTTTAGTACCAGAGCTTTTATGAATAAATGTATTTATTATTAAAATTTTAAAAGATTTATATACCGCTTTTCCAGTGTTCAAAGCAATGTACAACAATAAAAATGCAATATAAAATACAGTTAATAAAAACACTAAATAAAACCAATTAAAACGATACTGGTGCAGTTAAAAGATGTAAAAAAAAACCCCAGCAATAACATACAAATAATATAAAAACAGTATAAAAAAAGCAACCAAAGACCTCTAGGTACTAAATTGAAAAGGGGTCCCTAGGGGGTTCCTCCCTCCTCATATACCAAGAGGAATAAATATGTTTTTAAACCCCACCAGAAACCATATAGAGAGGGGGCTGTTCTCAAACTTTCTGGTAGTTTGTTCCAGGGACATGGTGCCACAACAGAAAAGGCCCTGCACCTTTCCACCATCCCCTTGGTTTCAGATGGTGGCAGTATCCTAAGCAGGGCCCTGTCTGATGATCATAGATAGGCTTACCAGATCTCCAACTGGGACAGAGTGCTAGACCTTTAGGAGAAGGAATATGGGCAGGTGCAGCTTGTTAAACCTTAGAGCACAATCCTAGGCATGCCTAGCATTGTGCTCTAAGGTTTAACAAGCTGCACCTGCCCACATTCCTTCTCCTAAAGGTCTAGTACTCTGTCCCGGTTGGAGATCTGGTAAGCCTAATCATAGAGGACATGCAGGATTATATGGGGGAAAGCAGTTCTTGAGGTATCCCAGTCCTATACTGCATATGGCTTTTGAGAAGTGGGCAGCTTACAAGGAGGAGGCCCTCTTCCCTTAACATTCATGCCCATAAACTCATATTCACATGAGGCTCTATGTGTAATAAGAGAGGTGCACAAGCCAGAAGCTCACTCCTGAATCCCATGAATGTAAGGTGCAAGAGGTCTTAAGCACTGGGGACCTTAGTTTGTGTGCCTTCATGACAACTTGCAAGCAGACTGAACAGCTGGACTGATCTTTGGTATAGTGCAGCACCACCACTCCAGGTGGTTGAAGGGTGGTATTGCAGTTTCCAGGTCAAAAGGGATCAGGTGGCCTGATAAGCCAATGAGATTCTATTTAGAGAACTTTAGAAAACCGCTGATTCTGACCTTGCCCTCAGTATGAGCCACTTAGAGTTCCCTGCTCATAAACTGTTTTTCTGCTTGATTTCCTGATGAGCTGTCTGCCCCTGCTAGTCTTTCTGTCTGTCCTCATATCACCAGCCCTGGAAATGCAGTAAGTATTCAACATACCAGAGTTGTGCAAACTGTTCCTAAGTCTCCCACGGACACTCCTCCCCAGCCCTCATTTCTACCTCTGAATACTTACCACGATCCTGATACCCACTTAGTGTCCTGCTCCTTTATTTTCCCTCCCATTTGAAAACTCTTTCTTGCTCTCGAAGCTTGTTGCAACGCATTCCTCTTTCTGCTTTCTCCAGGTGACTAAAATAATGCATGCAGTGGAAGTTTAGATTGGCCGAAACAATTTGTTGCCGTTATCAAATGGCTCCAGCACTAAATCACCCACGAGCTGTTTATTGCCTTGTTCTACTCCTCCATCTCTTAATTATACGAAACCTCAGCAGTTTGTTTAGTTTTTAATTAGCATAATCCAAGTACAGAGTTCACTCTGGGCAAGGACATGGGGGATATTGATTATCTGTCCTTTATGCCACAGGGTCAAGAATCATTTCTGTGCTGTGCTTATTAATATATGTTCATAGGAACGGCACTGAAATCTATCATTAATATTGATCCTGATTTTCAAGCAGTCGATGGTCATTGACGCAGGCAGATAAATTACTGGAATGAATTTTGCTATTGCTTGCTAAGACTTTTCATATTGATAGATGTCCTATTGAACAACTTTTTCTTTCCCTTTCTCCAAATGCAAACCATGCCAATAGACTTACAGATGAATATGCGTGGGAACAGGTACACTTCTGCAAAGTTCTACTTTTCACAGAAATATACACTAGCATAGTGGTTTTCTACTTGTGTTAAAGGGAATTCTGGGTTCCTGGAAAGTTCATTGGGGTCCTTCAATGGGTAGTATTTCCAGTGATGGATAACCTTGTTTGAAGATGGTTTGTCCATTACTTGCTCCATTTATCTTCCCCAATAGAGAACTGTTGTGCAATGCTCTCAGTTAAATTTTCAGTTCCCTCAGGGCCATAGCGAGGGCCCAGCAGGCTTGGCCAGATGTATACTAGAGCAGAGTTTCCCAACCTGTGGTACACGCTCCACTAGTGGTACGCAGACCGCTGTTTGGTGGTAAGGCGGCACTTGGGTGGCAAGATGGCGGCGGCTGTGCCACGACGGAGCCCTGAAATGATGGTAAGTGGTCCCGGGTGGTTGGCGGAGCTCGAGTGCATGGGTTTCCCACACTGGGAAATGTCCTCCCACCCACCTTGACCTCCTTACCGTCGTTTTCAGGGCTTTTTCACAGCCAAAAACCTGGAAGTAAATGGAGATGACATCATCACCACTTACTTTCGGTGGTATGCGGTGCAACAGCAGCCCCAGTGGTACGCTGTGCCGAAAAGGTTGGGAACCACTGTCCTAGAGCAATGAACCAACTAAGGATTGGGACCCACTAATGGGTCACAACCTGACCTAGATGAGTCACATCAGTGGCACCAACACTTTGCTTTCAAAAGGAAAATAATAGACAAGTGGGGTAGAAGGAGAAAGAGTGAAGGAATGTCTACACTATGAATATATCCTGATTCTATACTAGTTGAACTATCATGTAAGAAATTAACTGGGAACCGCAGCATAGTTATAGCTGCTAAGAATTCCTTTCCTGATTTATTCCCTGCTCCAAACAACAATTATTGAGGGTTCTCAAAAGAAATGACTTTTAACTAATACGTCTATGGTGTGAATAGACGCTCTGACCAAGATAGCAAACGAGAAGGAGGGATGACTATGTTAAACTTTAAAACTGTGTCCTTCTAACCTACCTCATGGAGTTGTTGTCCGAATAAAAGTGGTTGTGAGGAGACACAAACATGTATGCCACCCTGAGGTACTTGGGGGAAGGTGAGATAAAAATCAATTAAATAAATCACACCAAAAATACAGCACATCTCAGAAAACTCTGCAACATAACACACTGGGTTTCTCTGCAAAATATTCCCCCTGAGAGATGCGTCGTGTCTCAGGGGCCTTGCCCTGCTCCCCCGGTGCGCGCCAGGCAAATGCGCAGGTGCTGGCCGTGCCCTCCACAAGGTCGGCCACACGATGGGCGGGGCTGAGGGGAAGTCTTGCAAGACTTCTGACGGCCCGTTAGTTGCCGCCCGGAAAGCAATCCCCGCCCGTCCTCCCCGCTTATAGTTTGGGATTAGCCAGGGGCCAGGTAGGAATTTTTGGCTGCCAACTGATTGGCTGTGTTGGTGTTTTTTTTCGCCTACCTCAGACAATGGCAGGGGAGGGGGGGTTAGCCAGTGGGTCATCTGGTGGGGGGCGTGCGGGCTTTGGGTAGGTAGGTGGAAGGGGCTCGGCGTGCATTCTGAGTTCAGCAAGGTCAGGAGGTGAGCCAGTACCGCTCAGACAATGCTTGACCAGGTTGGTGAGGCTGACTGGTAAGCTCCCTGGCTGGAATACGCGAAGACCACCACATGGCTTGGCCTGTGGGAATCTAAGCGGTTCAGCTGGCTCAACGCTTAGAGGTTGGTAGTGAGAGGCTCCCTCGGTCATGACCGAGGGAGCCTGGAGTTGGGATGTTTACGCCAAATTGTTCAGGGGAGGTAGACGGTTAGTGCCGTTTCCCCCAGTTAGTGCCTGCACATCTTGGGTGGTTTTCTAGTACACCCCAGTTAGTTCACTCTGCAGGTTTGTTTGTATCAAATAAAGTGACAATTTATCCAAACAGTGCCTTTGTCTGGTGTGCCTTTTTGGGGGGTGTAAGGGTGGCGCAGTGGGTTAAACCGCTGAACCATGAGCTGTCAATCGAAAGGTCGGCAGTTCGAATCCGCGACGGGGTGAGCTCTCGTTGCTTGGCCAGCTCCTGCCAACCTAGCAGTTCCAAAGCATGTTAATGTGAGTAGATAAATAGGTACCGCTTGCGGGAAGGTAAACAGCGCTCCATGTTCCAGCTGCATGCTACGTGCTGCAGCAAGGAAAGTCATGCCGGCCACATGACCACAGAGGCGTCTTCGGACAACGCTGGCTCTTCAGCTTTGAAATGGGGATGAGCACCACACCCTAGAGTCAGACATGACTGGACTTAATTGTCAGGGGTCACCTTTACCTTTTTTAAGGGTAATCAAGAGTTCCTCAGTAGAACCATAGCTGCTTTGGGTGCTCCCTATGGGGGGGGGAAGTGAGATATAAATTCAATAAATAATAATAAATAATAATAGATGAATCGGAGAAGAGATTCCTCTTAGTAAAGTAAGAGAGTTTTAAAAAAACACTACTGTAGCAAAACTTGCTATGCACTTCAAAATGTAATATGTTCACTAGTGATCCATCCAACAGCTTTTTTCCCATCCACTTGGTGGCAGCAAAAACCTTATTTTTACCTACCTCTGGACGTCTGTGAGAAAGACAGTTGCATTTCAAATATTCTTGACATTTCTGTTCAGGAATATGCAACCACAGATAGGAATTGTTGGGTGTATGGTCGTTAAATGGTCTATACTACAGCATCTGCCAGCTCAACTGAAATGTTCTGGAAATGATTATGAGTACAACCCAGGCAGTGAAAACCATATTACAATTTTGACTCCAGAACTTCTAGTATTTAGGAACCCTGGGTACAAGATATGAATATCCTGGGAATGAGAAGTACTTGCAAATCTGCAAACCTGTACAGATTTGCAATTGCTCTTTATTCCCAAGATGTTCATACCCACACTAAGGCTTCATCAAACCAGAAATTCTCGGGCCAAAGTCTTACTAGTTTCCATTACTTGAATGGATTCCTTTCCTAACCCTTCAGACGCTCAACCTTTCCACCCAGAGCTGATTTGATCTATACTAGAGGTTCCCAACCCCTTCCTGGCTGAGTACCACCTCTGGCGCCACTCTCCTTCTGAGTACCACCAGAAGTGACTGGCGATGACATCGTTCCAGTGGTCCAGCAGTCCGACTACCACAAGTAGTCAGATGAAGTACCACGGTTGGGAACCCCTGGTCAATACCAATCCTACAAAGGGTGAATTCCACCAAGCTCAGCACAGGTCACCAGGAGCTTAATAAATATCCTGTTTGGTACATGATATAGAATGCAAAACAGCACACACACACACACACACACACACACACACACACACACACACACACACACACACAGAGATAAAAAAAGAGAGGAATATACAAGATTGGTAGGCTGCATTCAGCTTGTGAGGGTTACCGTGCACACCTGATATAGTCATTCAGCAAAATTGCATTGTACAGTCCTCTTGGAGTTGTACAGCTTCAAAATGCAGGGAAAAGACTACGTATTTGAAGGTCGGCCAGTCATAAGAACATAAGAAGACCCTTGCTGGATCAGGCCAAGGGCCCATCTAATTCCTGGTAGTTGTTTATGCGACAGCTATGCAGTCTAAACCTCTCTTTTACTCCAGCATCTGATCAAGGCCTCCTGCATACCACTTACATCTGGTATAAAATATTCAGGATTAATTATTATCTTGCTGTAGTTCTTGAACCAGTGGGAGACAACGTTTTTCCCCTTAAGGGGAGTGGCAACTTGGCAGTGATGTCAGGACGGTGGTGACGGCACTACCAGGTTTGCACTGCCACCGATGACTAAGTAAGAAAGGGGTGTTTTTTTATTTATCCAGTGGTTGGAGACGCTGCACAACCCGAGTTCTTGCCGTTGCCACTGCCAGGTAAGTCCAACCCCCCCTTTTTTTTACTTAGTCGGCATAGGCATGAACCTGGACGTGCCATTACTGCCATCACTGCCAAGTCGCAAAGACTTACAGTGACCTTTACCTTTGAGTAAAGGTTGAAGATCAATGTCCTAAAGCATCCTTTACTGCTCCTTTACCTCTCTTGCCTTTTACTAAACCAGGACCTCACAGAATCTCAGCTGCCAACCCCATGACTCCTTCCTCATGACATGTTTCATTATGGCAGAAATTGATAGGGAACCTTGGCCATTGGCCCTGCTCAATTGTGTTCCGTGCCTCGTGTGCAGCCAAATTGGCAATAAACTGAGGCTGCAATCCCAAACACACTTTCCTGGAAATAAGTCCCATTGAATTCAATGAGACTTACGTTTGTAGATATGGATAGGATTGTGCTTATTGTCTTTTTCCTTCTTCTTTGTTCTGTGTGTGTGTGTGTGTGTGTGTGTGTGTGTGTGAGAGAGAGAGAGAGAGAGAGAGAGAGAGAGAACTCTCTCTTCTCCCATTCCTCTTTCAAAACATCAGGTTTCTCCCTTGTACCATTTCTCCCTATCAATTAATTCCGCCCATGTGTTAGATATTTTACTGCATCTTATTCTTTTATTGTACATTTATTACCACAATAACAGCGCAATCCTAACCAACTTTCCAGTGCTGATGCAGCCGTGCCAACAGGGCGCACACTGCATTTTGCAGTACAGGGGCAGTCACAGAGGCCTTTTCAAGGTGTGGGAACATTTGTTCCCTTATCGCAGGGCTGCATTGCAGCTGCATCGGCACTGGAAAGTTGGTTAGGATTGTGCTGCAAATCTTATTGTGTTGCATCTCTATCATCATTTTTAAATACCAAGTTGCAAAGAAGTGAGGCATGAGTCCATTGCACAAAGGTCCTTACACGTGTGTTTTGATTGCTCCTGTGTGTGCATGTTACACATGCAACCAAGAACATGTCTGGTCACACCCTGTTGGCTCCTCTTACCTGTGCATAGGACATATCATCAGCAGGAACCAAGGAACTCCGAGACAGATTTGAGAGACAGATGGAAGTGTGCTACTCTATGTGACATGCTCTCTCTAGAACTACAAATTCCATAGTTTTCTATAAAATCTCTCTCTCTGTCTCTGTCTCTGAGCTCTAGAGCAGGTCTTTGGCTGGTTCAGAGCTGTTCTGATTTGGCTTGTTCTATTCTAACACTACAGTACTTCCGATTAACTCCAGCAGATTGTATCAGATCTGGAAACCTCATATAAATACACAAAAATAAATGTTCATAAACAGCCTGAAGCATGATGTTACAATTCTGCCTCATTTTTTGCCTCCTCATGGTACTGGGTTTGCAGCTCAGATCAAGTCTCCCTCGGTTCACCTAAAGCATCCCTTCCACCACCTCTGTCATACTTGAGCACTGCCTGCAAAAGGAAGCAAACAGAATCAATGTGAGAGCTGCTCAACTGTTCAACCATCTGCCTCAGCTCAACATGGCTGCTCCACAGATAGCATTGTTGGCTGGCTTGCCCTTGGACCTCTATCTTGCGTTGCCCTCATCTTCCTGGCAAGCCTTCCTGGAACCAGCCACTTTTTCTTAGTTCCAGTTCTTAGTCATGTTGCCTGCCTACCTTCTGCAGAATTTCTCGTCGCATTATTGGACTGGATCCTTTTTCATCTCTGCCCTGGACCAGATCCCACTTTGCCTTCTGCCTGGACCTAATTCCACCCTGCATTTGATCTGCCAAATCTCCTCGCTGGCTTGCAGTCTGCAAAGATCCTGTGAAGCTGCCCATATCCTGGGCCTTCTGGCCCCATTCTTGACAATTCCACACTTTAATTACAAAGAATGCATGATCTAATATTAAGCAAAGTGAGCCCTGTCAAATTAGTCATTCAGACAAATGTTTCCACTTCTTGGGATGACTAAACAACTTGTTGGGGAAAATGCTTCATTTACATAACTGTAAGCCCCACAACAGCTTAATCATCCCTTTTGTCTGAATACATTCCATTTTTATATTTGCATTTCATTGGCCACCTGCCATTTGTTTAAAGGGTAGGATGTAATTAGAAGCACTGGCAGTACACTGTTACATTTTTTAATGGCACAAATGCAGTTTGGGTATCGTTATTGTATCGGTTGCAAAGTTATATAATATTGGGATGTCTCTGCAGCTCAAAAATGTAATTGAAAATGGGAATACATTTAAAATGCTTCTTAATCTTGGCGCTGCAATGCTTTCTGCTTAACACGCCATAAAAATGCAACCTTTCAGTGGAATGTGCTATGCTCACGGAAGATTTGACGATGCCTTGTGGTGTTCACGAACGTCCAAGTGCATTTTTCCCATTGTCAAAGGAGATGGGCCTCAAACCAAACCCTCTGGTTCACAGACTTATTTGTGGAGACTTCTGAAAGATTGTGACCTAAAGCCTGAGACTAAAGAAAAGCATGAAATTTTCTTGTTCCTCAGTGCTGCAAGATGCCAGGTGCTGCTGCAAAGTGAGGGCTGGTTGCTACGTAGCCTTGGAAAAAGGCTGGGAGGGAACCTTATGCAAGTGGGCTGTAGCAGCGATCAAAAATGATAGCTGCTACAGTTGTTTGGAGCCTTCTGACTAGATGGAGGCTCTTCATAGGGCACCTGTGTGAATTAGCCCCCAGGCTTTGCACACTGATCCCTTTCCTAGCTCAGGACATCGATGAATTCATGAAAGAGAACAGGAAATCTCTCTTACAGCAGCCTTACAGGCATCCAATGTATGCATTTGACCATTCTGATAGCCTGAACCCCACATCAAAGAATGCTGGAGGTAAGAAAGAGATTTGGCATTTTTTAATCAGCAATACTTGAAAGGGTTTCTTTTTGCTATTGTATTGCTTTTCTGATAGGTCACTGTTTTCCAGTAGGCACCCTAACTTTTTGGGAACTTATTCTTTTCTTGAACACCTGACCTCTTTTGAAAACAAAACAAACACAAAAATGTTAGGGCCTTCTTGAGGCGATTTAATCACACTGACATCTCCAAATCTCCCCCCCCTACGTATCCCCCCCCCCGTATTTACCTTGTTTCCAACTACAATATATTGTCATTTACCTTTTCTATCACTGGTAGTCTCATTTTATTCTTTCTTTATAGAAAGTTTTAGATTTTCTATCACCATTTATATTCCTTTCCACCCTCTTTTTTAAAAATCAAAATACCGTATTGACCTGAGTATAAGACTCACTTTTGTGCCCCAAGGCAAGTCTTTAAAGTAGGGGTGTGGCCTACAATCAAAGTCTAGCGTTTTCTGCCTAGAGTTTTCTGCAAAACGTCCCTTTTTTCAAGCCTCTCCAAGTCTCTTTCAAAGGTAAAATGCTTTCTCTTTTTTTAAACTGCAAAAGCTGTGTTTTCAGCTCTTAATCACTTGCTAAATGGCCACAATCTCTCTAGCAACCTCTAGCCTTAGAGGCATTTGAAAAAATTAACCCTTAAATTCCAGCCCCAGGACTCTGTGGAAACTAAGATATTTATTGATCCTGCAGTTTGAAAGTTGAGAGCAAGAGCTCTTGCATAGGCTTACCATATCCAAAGGGGGACAGAGTGCCAACCTGTAGGCTGAAATCCTATGCACACCTTCCTGGGAGTAAGCCCCATTGAATGCAATAGGACTTACTTCTGAGTAGACATGCATAGGATTGTGCTGTTAACCATTGAAATTTGGGCAGGTACAGCTCATCATCATGGAAGGGTGCAACAAGCTTCACCTGCCCAAATTCCAAAGGTTAAAGGTAGGCACTCTGTCCCCCTTTGGATCTGGGAAGGCTACTTATACTAGGGTGCCTAGATTCAATAAGGGACAGGGTGCCTATGCCTGTAACTGTACTAAAACTGTACTGTTTTACTATTCTACTAATGTGTATATTTTCTTTAAGTTAAAAAAAAGTTAAAATGTATTTTTTAAAAAATAGCACCAAACTTTAAGGGTGCGGCTGATAATCAGGAGCGTCCTATACTCGGGGCAATACGGTATGTTAGATATGCTCATATGAACATTGACTTGCTTAACCATCACTCCTTGAACACACTGTCTCTTTTAGGCAGCTGTGTTTGCAAGTTCTCTCCAAGAGAATGTTTCTTCTCTGATAATACTCCAGGTTATTTCTTTTTTCCTCCTGATTTTTTTTTTTTGCCATTTGTTGCCAGCCTTTGAAGTTATTTTATTTCTGGATTGAAACTGTTCCTCTTCACCATGCCTGCATAACTAATAACCTACCAACTGAACATGGTCCATTAGGTATGTATAGCAGCCGACCGAGAGTTTGATACACTTGTTTTTTTTGCTGCCTGCCTGCCTGGGATGGCAAAAGCAGGGAGATTTTCAAGCAAGAAAGAAACTTTATAGGTTTAAAAGTCATGTAAAAATATAATTAAATATGAGGAATTCCAATGTATTTTAAAACAATTCCAATGTATATAAGTCAGCAGTTTTACTCCAATAGTTAGCTACATCTCACACATAGACTCTTGTGTGTTTTCTTGAGAATGTTCAGAGATATGAACGAAACGTCGGACCTACATTTTGAATGTGTGGACTTTTGGCGATTTTACTTTGTTTTAAAATACATTGGAATTCCTCATATTTAATTATATTTTTATGTGACTTTTAAACCTATAAAGTTTCTTTCTTGCTATCATGTCTGGTCATGAAAATATCAATTCTACAGATTTTCAAGCATTTGTTTGGCCACAGTATATGGCTGGTGGGTTACATCTTGCTTGGTGGGTCACTAGTTGTGTATGCCTCCCCTTTATACTAACAGGGTTGGGCTTTCATCAGTCCTTTCAGTCCCTCCATAGTACCATAGCCACTTTGGGGTTGGAAGAGCACACATTTTCAGGGTGGGAGGGCACAGTTTATCAGCACGTGGAGGGGACCAGAGGTGAGAAAAACTCACAGAGAGCATCTCAGTGTGCTCCTTGCAAAAAACACATATCATAAAGTCACCATCCAACACTTCCTGCTGTAAAACAAGGGCAGCTTTACCCACTTCCACAACAGTGCTGTCCAGAAGTAGTATTACACCACTTGCCCCCAAGGCCCCTGCACAAGGTCACCTCTTCCCATTTTGCATTATTCCAAAATAACATCTCAGGCAAGCCTAATTAAGATTAAGGGGGAAGCAAAAGATCTAATAGTGCTTTTGTGTGAAGACTTTGCCCAGGGATCTCAGTGGGCCCTCAGTTGGTCTCAGGGTCCTGGAAAAAGCTGCCTGAATTTTCTGTCCTTTGGGGTTGGCCATAGAATCTGATGAGCTAGTAACCAACCTGTTACCTTATTATCCCATGCACGCAGATCACACAGGAAGGTGTGGGGATCACTCAGCACAGAGATTTGGGCTGTAAAGCCACCATTGCCTGTGTATTCTACAAGGGAAAAAAAAATCCCATGTCTTGGGATGGGTCTGAGGCATCAGGCATTGCCCAGTCTAAGGAAAGAACACCACACAGATTGCACCAAATGATGCTGTATATAGAGTTTCCTTTTCGTGAGAATACACTGGAGACTTCTGCAGGGGATTGTATTGTATTACGCTCAAGTCTCTGCAATTCAAGTAATCCTAGAACTCTCTATGTTATGCCCTCTGGCCTGGCAGCTGTCCTAAGCTGGCCAATGTTTTTAACGGCAATATTTTCCAGTGGTAAAGGGTCTAGACTACCTATTGAAGAGCTACTCACCCTGTGAGAAGGACATTTTAGACACATGTCTTCTCTCATTTGTGACCAACGAAGATAATCTTGCAAAGGTAGACGTTTGAATTGTGCTGAATGTCAATGAGGCTTTCTAACCCCTCCTCCCCACTGCAATCCACCCCAAAGCCAGTCTTGAGAGTCGAGGACCTTTGGGAATGGTGTGGGATGTGCCCCAGCATGGCTGCAGATGAAAGACGAAAGGAAAGCCTGAGTCCTTTCCATGGAGTAAGTGACGATACTTTGGCTCACACTAGGTCCCTTTAGAACCAACTCAAAGACTAGGCTTACCAGATCTCCAACCGGGACAGAGTGCTAGACCTTTAGGAGAAGGAATGTGAGCAGGTGTAGCTTGTTAAACCTTAGAGCACAATCCTAGGCATGTCTACGCAGAAGCAAGCCCCATTGTGTTCAATGGGGCTTACTTCTGGGTAGACATGCCTAGGATTGTGTTCTGTTTAACAAGCTACACCTGCTCACATTCCTTCTCCTAAAGGTCTAGCACTCTGTCCCGGTTAGAGATTTGGTAAGTCTATCAAAGACACAACAACACAAAGACTCAACACGACAAAACAGTGTCTGGTCAGGCTGTAATTCAACAATTTTATAATTCCAAAAATATATATGATAATCTTGCTTCCTTCTACAGTTAAGCCACAAAGAGGCCCTCCTTGTTGTCAAGGTAGAAACAGGACTTTCACTTTTTGAGATGTGCCTCTCTAATAAATGGCAGTACCAACTCCAAAAAGCCTGGCCTGAAGGACTAGCCCTGCTATTAGGCAAAGTGAGGCAGTGCAGCACAGGCATCAAATATGGGGGTACAGTAAACAGTTGACCTAATTATATTTGTATCACCGTTGCAGGATGGTGATCCATTTTGATGTTCTGCTTCAGGTACCAAAATGTCTTGGTTCATCTCGACTGACTGGAGTTTATTATTTATTAAGTTTATTGACTGGAGTTTATTATGGAGTCTTGGTCCATCTCAGCTGACTGGAGTTTATTAGACTGTGTTGCATCCTGTGCAGGAATTTTCAGGCTCAAGATCTCCTTGAGGTAAAGGGACATTTGTCCCCTTGCCCCAGGGAAAGCTCCAGCTGCAGTAACTGGTCTACTCAGACCTGCATCAGCTAAATCGCTGGCCGAGTCTATCTGTGTCAGCGGGACAGGCCAAGGAAGGTGAATAGGATACAACGTATGTGAAAGC
The DNA here is from genome assembly GCA_026170595.1 of Plestiodon gilberti rubricaudatus. NCBI lineage: Eukaryota > Metazoa > Chordata > Lepidosauria > Squamata > Scincidae > Plestiodon > Plestiodon gilberti. The sequence continues at coordinate 80,758,818 of JANXHW010000004.1, read as the reverse complement.
TGCTGATCCTGCCCCTTCTCGAGCCCAATCTGCCCACTCCCTGTTCCCGTCACTGCCCATCCCTGTCGCGTTACAGGTCTTCTCACCCTCCTCTGCCTTTCCCCTGCCCCGTTCCGCCTCTGCACTGCTCAATGCGGATCTTAACTTTTTCAGTATCTTACCTTTTCCTTCTGCCGGTACACAGGCAACTGCTATGCCGTTGTGAAGCATTTTATGGTGCTTTTGCGATGGCAAGTATCGGTGCAGTGTGTGCTGTGCTGGTGCAGGGTTAGGCAGAGGCGTCGTTAGGTGGCGGGGGCAGGCGGCAGGGGCAACACACGCCAGGGGTGCACTTGCCACCAGATTTGGCAGCAATTTGGTGGCGGTACGCCAAAAATGCACACACACACACACACACACACACACACACCGGTGTTTTTAGAGCCACTTCCGGCGACAGGATTTGCCCTCCCGCCCGGGCCACTTTCCGCCTAAAAGTGGCCGAAAAACCACAGGGGTGTGTGCATTTTCGGCATGCCACCGCTGAATTGCCGCTGAAAGGGGAGGGGTGTGTGACATCACAGGGGGTGTCACGATGACAGCCCCCCCTGGGGGTGTGGCAATGCCATTGGGGGTAGGGTAGTACTGTGCCAACAATACTTTAACTTCAGTTTCTTGTCTCTATGATGGAGCTCCTGCCAATAGATCTGGCCACTAGCAGGATGGCAGTTGTGTGCTCTGGGGAGTCACCAACAATGACTTTCAGACGAAGGCAAGGCACCCTTCCCCATCTATCTCACATGCAAAATAACACTGGGCAAGCAACAGATATTCTCATTATCATGAGATCAAGAGTTCAAAGCATAAATTGTAAGATTTAAATTTGATAATTATGACGGTATGTGTAATCTGAGCACCGATACCTAACTCAGGTGGGTAATTACAGATCTTTAATACATAATTATGTTTCTTGGAAACATAATCACCTTGCTCTAACTACTTTATTTTGTAACATTCAGTGCACATATGATGTAAATTATGCATTTAATCAGAACGATTCTAATTGGGCCATTTTCAATTCCCTCCCATAAATACAGTTATTCATTAGGTACTTTCTAAAAACCCTATGTCCTGAGATAATGTGATTCTGAAAACGTGTTTTTCTCCGAATACATTTAGCTCCACTTGCAGGGGTTGTATAAGGATAGAGGTACAGCTGTTAAAATTAAGTTTCTTGAAAAAAGAACACAACTTAATTAAGATTACACCTGAGAGGACACATAAGTTGCAATCCACCAGGCAGTGGTGCTGTTCAACTTTCCTAAAAAGAACAGGGGGTCCCATGAAGCTGTTTCTGCTAGAATGCTCCCAAAGATAACAGGTGTGTTCGCATTTCAGTTTAGGGGACTGACAGTACAATCCTATGACTGTATATTCAGAAGTCAGCCCCGCTGAGTTTGATGGGACTTACTTCCAGGTAAGTGTGTATAGGATTGCAGCCTAATACGATCAGAAATATGTATGTATGTATGTATGTATGTATGTATGTATGTATGTATGTACGTACGAGTGGGGCCGCGGGGTGGCACAGTGGGTTAAACCACTGAACCATGAGCTGCCGATTGAAAGGTCGGCAGTTTGAATCCTCTCAACAGGGTGAGCTCTTGTCGTTCGTCCCACCTCCTGCCAACCTAGCAGTTTGAAAGCATGTTGATGCAAGTAGATAAATAGGTACCGCTTGCGGGAAGGTAAACAGCATTCCACGTTCCAGCTGCACGCTTCTCGCTGTGGCAAGGAGAGTCATGCTAGCCACATGACCATGGAAGTGTCTTCGGACAGCGCTGGCTCTTCGGCTTCATAATGGGGATGAGCACTGCACCCTAGAGTTGGACACGACTGAACCAATGTCAAGGGATATCTTGACCTTTACTATGGGCACTAGTGGGGCTCGCAGCATAGACTGACTATTTCATGCCGGGGTCTGCAGGATGTAGAACTATCAACAGTAGCACTCTCTGAATTAATGAAACTCTAGATTTTTCGGAATGGGTTTTGATTTTCTGAATGTCACCTCAAGAACATAAGGTTTGTCTTGCTGAAAAATATTCTGTTTCCCCCCCCAAAAAAATACAGAAAAAAACCAGAAAAAAATATTCTGTTTCCAAAAGAAAAAAATATATTCTGTTTCTGTTTTGAAATGCCAGCCAGCTACTTCTGGAAACTCTCCAGCATGGGCATGAAGGCGGTGGCATTCCTGTTGTTTGATCCCTGTGGCATTGATATCCTTGGTATTCAGTGGCATGAATATTGGGGCTCAAATGGCTTTCATAGCTAATAGCAATTGATACTCCTATTCTTTATGAGTTGGTCTGATCCTTCTTCTAGCCATCTAACCTAGTGACCTTCACTACATATTGTGGCAGTGAATGTCAGATGCCATTTTCATTGGAACTGCCAAATATGTTCCAGGTTCCCACATACTGCTTGTGCAATCCCTGCTGCTGTTGTTCAAGTGCTCTAACAACAACCTTTTGACTTTGCCTCCTGCCAATATGGTCCTTATTTCTGGATCTTCCTTATTGCCAATTAATCTGAAAAATGTCAGATAGCAGAGCAACATTGGAGAGATGATTGGCCTGGGGAACCATATCGCAAACCTTTGATCAATCAAGTGGAGCTGTCGTATTTTTGTTGTGATGTGTTTTTTACGAACAGAAAGAAGGCAGTCGTTTTGTCAACCTGCCCCTCAATACCGGGAGACAGACTGTGCAGTGGACACTTTTTAACCGCGGGTTCAGGACCCGCAGATTTGTCTCACTGCGGATCCCGAACTCGCAAGGGTCCACTATAAAAATTTTTTAAAAGAAAAAAGGTTTAAAGTAGCGTTTTAAAATGTCAAAATTCCCCCCCCCAAAAAAACCCCCAAAACAAAATGGCCATCACCCAAAAATGCTCATGGCTATACTTCTAAACAGACAGTAGTAATGACACAATTTCTGTGTCTGCTTCTATGTTTTCAACAAACATGCAAGAAAAAAGCGATACATTCTTTTCTCTTTTTTTAAAACAAAAACGTTTTGACCAGAACTGTAGTTTGAAATGTGTTTGAGAACTTATTAGTTTTCAGGTCCTAAGAGATACAGTCCGAATTAAGCAATGAAGTATTAGGTTTCAGTATTCCCAAACTGTGTAGAAATTGTGGTTTGTAAACTACACAACATTTGAGAATATGAGGAAAAAATGTATTGTGGAAGGTAGCACTGAGCCCACAGTTCAAGGAAGTGAAAGCAGAATGGTTTGAGAACCCAAAGAATTACCCTCCGGGAGCATTTGAAACAACAGTTACAGACAAATACAGTCCATTTCATCAGATGAAGTGAAATTCGCAGTAGGCAAGATCACACATATGTGGGTATAAAGGGGAAAAAATGACACCAGGAGTGTCAGATAGGAGGATATGAAAATGGTCTAGTGATATGATAAGCATTGTTGGTGATAACCTCACAGCAAATCCTGCTTCCACTTCCCTGACAGCTACTTTCCACAATACATATTTTCTTTGCACTTTAAAATGTTGTGTAGTTTACAAACCACTTTTTCTACACAGTTTTGGTATGTTGAAACTTAATACTTTGCTTTATTAACTCTATTTGCATCTCTTAGGACAGAAATCACCTAAAAAAAGAATACTGTAGATTCTAAACAACAACAACATACTATTACAAATGTAGTGCAAAACTACTATTGCTATTAAAAATGTATCTATTTTCTAGCATGTTAACAGCGCAACCCTGCGCAATGTTATGCTGGCGGAGCAAGCCGTTAAATAAAGTTGCTTTTCTGATACTACCAGCATATGGCAACCACAGGGCTATAGCTCAGAAACTGGGAGAGAAGCCAAGGAGAAAAATGTGAGCTATAATAATCACTGTGTGAAGAGAAAGGGGATACTAGTAGAAACTAATGCTATAGCAGTTGCTGAGGATTGACGTCCTGTGTGGTCATTATGTGGATCCGTTCCTGCCCACAAGTCATCATGTGTCCACTGTATCTTCTCTGCAGCTTATTCCCACTGATACCACTCACAAAGAATGCCTGACCCACATCTATGACCTAATACAGAAGGCCCTCAACTTACAGACATTCGAGTTACAAACGCCCGACTTATGAACAGGCTTGGTTTGGGCATTGAAGCAGGTGCAACAGTGACGACACTGGCAAAACAAACAATGGAAGCTGCTCGAAGACAGCTCAATAACTTTGAATATAGCAGCCCCTTGCTGTGGCAATTGGGGGGGGGGGAAACAACAACTCAGCAACATTGAATAACACTGACAAACTGGGAAGTCTTGGGGGCAGAAGGGAGGGAGAGGATGAAGTAAGCAGTCAGCATAGCCAAGGCTGATTGGGCACAGGGAGAGCTGAGATATTGCAAGGTGCAGGAGAGCATTAATACTGTATAAGCAACAGTGTGCCCTCGATGACGGCGACTCCAGCAACAGAATAAAAAAGCACAGCCACTGTTTTATCACTATGAAGTAGGAAAGGAGGGATAGTTAACACTGAGTTTGATCAAGGCCCCCTAAAGCTGACATCTACTCACTTTAAAAAATGAAAGAAAATCATACAGCCTAAATCTGATCATTTAATTGTGATTAATGTGGCTAACAATGAAGACTATAGAAACATTCTTATGATAGCACCCCTCTGTGCTGCAATTGCTTTGGCCAGTGGACACCTGAGAGTCATACATTTGCCCACAGGCAGGTCTTTTACAGGCAGAATGACACTGGCTCCCCGAGTTATGGATGTCCAAGTTATAGGTGGCTTTGTTGGCGCTTTCATGCAGGCACAGTACACCTGTCAGTCATGTTTTGTGCAGGTGCAATAGTGATGGGCCAGCAAGAACCAGATGTTTTGACTTAAGTACAGACCCCTGGAACCTAAACTGTACTTAAGGGGCTTAAGTCTACTGGAGCTGCTGCATTTCTGCCCTTGCCAGAGCAACCTTTTTTCTTAGTAGACGTCAAGAGCACAGACCTTATTTTTTGTAAGGTTAAACAGATAGAACAAGGGAAAAGAGTACAAATGCACAGGATGGCTTCATAAGTGAGAAATTCACACACATGGATGTTCTTTCCCTGGAAAAATCTCTCTCAGGTCAAGGAGGCAAAATAAAAACCCCAAAAACCTCTTGACACTTTTCTCCTGTTCCATTGCCGCATATGTCTTTTAAGAAGTTCTTTCACTTAACTTTGCTCTTTTTCTAGTGAGAAGGGCAAAGTAAGGGTGGAAGCAGCTTCAGGAAGTGGTCATGCATTCTTCAAGTGACAAGTCAATGGAATGTGATTTGACCACTGATTCTCTAAAAGTTGGATGCCAAGAGAGAGCTGTCAATACAGTCGCCAATTTTTTATTTTTAAAAAATCTGGGTTCCTGCATTGGGCCAAAGGACATGTAGGGACATGTATTGTATCACAGCCAATAGCAAAAACCTTCAACTGTTTTCTTATGAACTGATGCTTAAGCTATGCTTGGAAGTGGGCAATTGCTGTAGCTGTCAGTGCCAAAGTGACCTGTTCTGATATCACCCCCACCTTTTACTTAACAGAGCTTGTAGGAATGGGACAACAGAAGACACACATACCTGTACTTCACAGTCTCTCATGTTATGTAGCAGCATGTGAAATGGTGCTTGGGGACTGAGCTCAACAATCTGTCTCCTTAGACCATGTGATAGGGTATAGAGTGCAAGCATGTGCACCAAGTGAAAATCACTGCTCATGCAATGTGCTGTCCCATTTCACTGCCCCATTCATAGATAAAAATAATGGGAAGGGGTATTCAGGAATGGGGTAAAATTGGAGGTGGGGGCTAAAACTTCCCAGTGGCACACCTCCTGGTAAATGTGGGCTACTGGCTGCCATTTTTTTCTTCCCAGTACTCCCCAAGAACATCATGTATTGTTCTCAAGGGCATCTGTGGGAAAAATAGCAGCAAACCCATGACTGCTAAGTGCTGTTGCTAAACAGGCAATGACATAAAAATGAACACTGGGAGTAGTCTCTCTCTCTCTCTCTCTCTCTCTCTCTCACACACACACACACACACACACACAGAGCGCAATCCTGTGTAACCTTGCACCAGTGTAAGTGCCAGTGTAAGTGCACTGCATCTGCTGTTATACCGGTGCATCTACTGTACACCAGTGCAAGGTTACACAGGATTGTGCTCACACACACACACACACACACACACACACAGAGAACATTGTCAGAATAGTTGAGAATCTTCCACTCACCTGTAGAAAAAATGTTAACTTTTGCTCAAGAATAAATATGTCTTTATTCGAAACATCCTGACAGCCAGCCTAACATTCCAGCCTTTACATAAAAAATTCTGGCAACTGGGCCAACATTAGAGAACTACTTGGACCATTTCATCAAAGAGATGCATTTTGTGTTTGCTTAAAATTCCAGTAATCTTCTCAGCATCCTTGATTTTGCCTTTTATTGAAAAAAGGAGTTCAGCTGACAGCAGCAACCTGAAAGAAGCCTTTACTAGTTTTAAACTTTTGGGCATTTCCAACCTCTTTAATATTGAAACCAGCAATTAAAATGCAAAGCAATGCCATAACAATATAATAATGCGCGACTGACTTTGAACCATCATGCTTAACTGTTGGGGGTGGAGGTGAATATAATATACTCAACTATAAATACTGAATCGTGCCTTCCAACTGCAGCTGAATGTCAATTCTACACCTACCGAGTGGGAATAAAAGTGTTCATTAGGAAGTGCTCTTGTGCAATGCTTTCTATGAAAAATGCAACTTCAACAGCACACATTCTGCTGCCACGAGCCAAAAGAAATTCTTGCATGATTCTTGCCAAGAAAGTGGCATTGAGGTTGACCCCTTCATGAGGCCGGTGAAGTGGCCACTTCAAACAGGAGGCATCAAACAAGCAGGGGTGCCCCCTATACATTCTGTGCCTGCCCTTTGCTCCCAGATGCTCACCCTCTGGGCCAGGAAGCCACTGGAAAGAAGGTAAGGGCTACTGCAGTTATCTTCTTCCCAGTAGTCATCAAATTTTTGCTTCCAATAGTGTCCATCTCTGAACTCACCTGGGGGCCTTCAGAAGCCCTGGGAGCTGGGAGACACCATCCCACTGCTGCTTCAGACCATCTCAATGAAGCCTGCATTGGCCTTGGCTAAGATCTCACAAGGATGGGACAGCTAGCCCAGACTCAGCCCAACCTGCAAAGGTGCAGCAGCCGGCCAATGAAGAGGGACATAGTCGGCCAGTTCCCGCCACATTGGCCATGAAGAACAAAAGGGTCCACACCACCATGCTGACAGGTGCGTAGACCTTCTGAAGCAGAGGAGCATCCCTTTTACAACCTCAGGGGCAGGGCAGGAGGAACCAGAAAGGGGTGGAGACTGGGGGAGGGGGAAGAGGGAGATATATAGAGGAAGCCAGGCCCATGATGAGAGGTTGGTACTGAAGCTAACTGACAGCCCATTCCAACCCAAGTGCTAAGCAGCCCAAGTCAGACCTAAAGTCAGCCTAAGTCATTTAGGTCGAAGTTAGGTCTGGAATGCAACCATTTAGGGCGAAGTTAGGTCAAAGTTAGGTCGAAGTTACGACCGACGGACTAAGAACAGCCCATTCCAACCCAAGGGCTAAGCAGCACAAGTCAGACCTAAAGTTGACCTAAAAGTGGGCGGACCATGGGCGGACCGTGGGTGTAATGGGGGCGGCAACCAATTAACGTTGGATTCCAGACCCTGGCAAGCACAGACACGCCCCCTCCAACACAAATGCTGACACAAAATTTAGGTCGACCAAAAAGGTGGACCCAAATTCGAGGAGACCCATAGGAGCCATTTTACCTTACCCAAGCCAGCCCTCTCCTGAAAATTTCTAACACCCTACTCCTGAGTTAGGTCAGAGTTAAGACGGAGTTGGGCCTGCTAGGTCTGGAAACCGACAGAGTTATGCCACAGATAGGGAGCCTATCAGCACCCAGCCCCACCCAGCCTCATTCCCACAAAAGCCCAGCCCCAGACCTCCAGTCACTCTCTCTCTCAGCACGTGGCGTGCTGTCCCCCACAGCCACAAAATGGGACTTTGTCAGTGGAGGGCAAAATTCACAAACACCCCACTTCTCCTCTCTGCCTCCCTCTAGGGCAGAGAGGGCTGTTCTGGCTGTGGCCAACCTGTTTACAGCTGTGCCTGGGCAGCTGCCTCCATGCAAGTGTTTGCTAACCCATGTCTTTCTCCCAGCCCCTCTTCCCCCCCACAGGCAACAACACCAGCAGGTAAGAGCAGGTAAGAGCAGGGTTTGTGCTGACATGTGATCTGACTGCTGCCTCTTTGCATTTAGAAATATAGGAAGGATACATGCCTCTTTACCAATGTGTTGTCTCATAGCTGTCTGCATAGCCTGCCATGACATGCCTCTCTACCAATGTGTTGTCTCATAGCTGTCTGCATAGCCTGCTATGACATGCCTCTTTACCAATGTCTTGTCTCATAGCTGCCTGCATAGCCTGCCATGATATATAGGATACATGCCTCTTTAGCACTGTTGTGTCTGATAGCTGCCTGTAGTCATGTGAGCAGACACTGCCACAAGTATGGAACTGTTAGCCTTATGTAGACACCAGCTGTTCCCCCCCCCCTTTTCTCCACAGGATCAACTGACAGGTCAGTAGTGCTAGGTTTGCCATGGTAGTGACCCCCAAGTTGTGTTGTCTCTCTCTTTGACCCTTTCCCCTTACAGGATCATGCTCTCTTTACACCCACGTAAGCAGCCCAGACCATGCTATGTGTGTCACACCTATCAGCTGTGTTTTATTTCTCTCCCTGCAGGCTTTTGCAACCGACACACTGGCTTGTCTTCAATGGTGACTGCTTTCCACACACCAGCTGACATGCAACTCCCCCTTGTTTTTTGTCTCCCCAGGAACGTCCACTACCACCTACCTTCCTGGGAGCACCCCTGGGGCTGCAGTCCGGTTGCCCCACTGTCGTCTGCCTCGATGCTGCCAGAGGTCAGGGAGCCAGCCCTGCAACCCTCCTCAGCTGCCAGAGGTCAGGGAGCCAGCCCTGCAACCCTCCTCAGCTGCCGGCGCTGCTGCTGCTGCTCCACCTCCCTGGCTGTCGTTCTTGCTGTCCCTCCCCTTTCTATGGAGCAGGCTGTGGTTCCACAGGGGAAGAGCCTGCATCTCCAGGTCCATGGGGCAGGTGTGCTGCTGCTGCTGCTTTCAGATTGGCTGCTGTGACTACCCCTGGCAGCCTCGCCTGGCCATCTCTGCTAAAGTTCCAGAACAATAAAGATGCCCCTCGGGCAGAGCCTCCTTGAAACATATGTGCCCAGTGTTACACAAGCATTGCCCTCCACACACAGACAGCCCCCAGCACTGAAGCCCCTACATGAGTCCCATGCAGGGACTGCCATGGCCTTCCCTGGGAGAACACAGCAGGGGCGCTGCCAGACCCCCATGGCACAGAGGGGAGGGGGGAGTCGGGGGGGGCCTCTCAGGCAGGCAAACAGTGACAGCCAGGGCGTCCGCCCGTAATGCAGGCGCCTCCGTCGAAGGTCCGCCCGTAATGCAGGCGCCTCCGTCGAAGGTCCGCCTGTAATGCAGGCGCCTCCGTCGAAGGTCCGCCCGTAATGCAGCCACTTCCGCCCAAAGTCTGTCTGCATAAGAGGCGCCTGTTTATGCATCACCTTCATCTGCGGAGCGCCCCCTGTGTCCCTATCGGTCTTTGCAGACCCCTCTCTCGGAATCTGTCTCCCACCAGCCTTGTTGTCTGTCTGTCTGTCTGTCTCTGACCCACCCATGCCCCTCCCCAGCACCCCCTGTCTGCCTGCCTGTGTGTCTGCCTCTCCTCCCACTCCCTGATGATGGCTGCTGGCCACCCCCCACCCTGCTAGAGCGCCTGCCGTGAGGCGCCGTCGTCGCCCCATCTGGGGGTGTGATGAGCTGTGTGAGCCCTTCACGCTCGCAGCAGACAAGCCCAAGGCATCTCTCCATCTTGGCTGGGGCACAGAGCAGAACGCACGCCGGGATGCCTTCTTTGTGGGCATTGCCCCGGCCTTGGAGGCCCAGGGCTTCAGGCAGCGCACGGGCGAGTCATGTCAGAGGCAGTTCCAGTCCTCATGAGACCCCCCTTGTGTGTGACGTTCCCACCCCCTCCCCTTCCCTTCCCTCCCCCACTCACCCCCCAGTGCAGCCTCAACGTGGCTTGGGGGTGGCATCACCTTCTGCAGGAGGGAGGGGACGGCCACTCTCCCCTGCAGCAGGTGGCTGATGCACAGGGTGCCCTGTGGCGGCTGGGCTCAGGCACCTCGCTCACCTGTCACCTGCCCTGCGCCCACCACAAGACTGGCGCAACCCCCCTGCCTGCGGTCAGCCCCTTTGCGACCGGGCTGCGACAGACCCTGTGGCAGCCGCCATGGATGGACGCTGACACATGCAGACAGAGGCCTGCACATGCCTGAGCCAGACACGGAGCCTGGAGAAGAGCCTGCCTGCCTGGGAGGTAAGTGTTGCCTGGATCCTGGGGTGGTGCTGGGCCACAGAAACTGCAGCCTGCCTAACTCAGGCATAACTCTGACCTACCTCAGGCATAACTTCTGCCTAACTTAGGCTGCACTTAGGCCACACTTATGCCTGACTTGGAGAGGAGTTGGGTTGGAATGGGCTGTGAGAGTCTGTGGCTGGGATCACTGGCTAAAGGGAATCTGCCACACAGAGCCCAAAGAGGGACTCAACTGACTGGTGGAGGAGGCACAACAGATGGAGGACGGGAGAAAGGAAAGAGAATGAATGAACTTAAGGTGGAAACGTAGGTCTGGGGTGGGAGGAGAGGATAAAAAATGTGGTTGAGGGCTAGGATTTTTCATGAGAGAGCAAGAAGGGCAACATAGATAGTCTGAGGATGGACATTCGCTCATTACGTGTTGATTGAGAAGGGAGTGTTGTATGGATAGATATTTATCCGCCAAACCTTGCCTAAATAAATTCTTTCAGCTGAAAGAGAAAAACTTCACAATCTATTGTGCCTGTAAACAAAAACAGGTGTGAAAATAAGTGAGGGCCCAAATTAACATGGACATCTGGTAGAAGTGCTGAAAGAACAAAAGCACTATGGTACTTAGCTGGGAATGGAAAAACAGGATTAAAAACAAGTTCTTTCTGTGGGTTTTGCACATCACTCATTAAGAACTGGAAGATAATAACAGAAGAAATAATATGTTCAAATAATGGCAATACAACCTAAGATCTTTGTATAGTTCTTCAAATCTTCATTATGTTTTGATGTGTTGAATGTATATTTTGTTTTCCTTACGGGAAATGCCAGCATGTGGTGACTCTTCAGTTTCGTTTTCCCATTGTGCATTGCAACATTTCTCCACACTGAGACTCATGGCCAGATTCTTGCGGGACCACGTGCCAGAAGACACTTTATACAACTAAAAATCAGTGTTGTAATTTTTAAATGTAATAGTTCAGCCCCAGATCAGGGGAAATGGGCGGCTATGAAGCTGCCTGTTGCAAAATCAGACCACTGGTCTATCTTGTCGGCTTACTTTGACTGAGCAGTAGCTCCTCCCGCCTCCCAGTCAGAGGTTTTTCTAGCCCCCCAACCAAGACCATTTTGGAAGGTGATACCCAGGACTGACCTTCCATATGCAAAGCGTATGTCTTGCTCAGCTATGGTCCCTCCACTTTCTGTAGGAAAATAATCCTTTTTTCTTTCCTTTCCTTTACAAAATGGAAGACACGGCAGAGGAATAAATGAAAACGTGGTTCTTGTTTTTCAAAGTAAGGAATACGCAGTTAATGTTCATGGGTACAATACATATAAAATAGGAACCAAGCTGTTTCTATTAATCCAGAAAGGATTGGGCGGTTTATGTTACCCACAGAAGCTTGCTACTATAGCAAACTGACTTTTCCTATTTGAAAAGCAAGCCCCAAATCCAGTCCTGCATGGACTAGTCTCTCCCAAGCAGACGGAGGTCTCAGTTTTTCACCGATGTCTAAGCCTGCTGCTCTGTCTAGCAGCGCAATCCTATCCAATTTACACCATCGGTGTAACCCAGTGGTGCAGCAAGAACGGGAGGCCCCAGAACGGAAAGGGGATTCAAATCCTCTCCAAAGGGGGATACAAAGGGGATTTGAATACCCTTTCCGTTCTGGGGCCTCCCGTTCTTGCTGCACCACTGGGTTACACCAGTGGTGTAAGTTGGATAGAATTGCGCTGTAAGCCTGCTGCTCTGTCAGTATTTCAGTGCAATGGATGGCTGGTGTTCCACCATCATCTAAACTGGCTGCAGTCGCAAAGAACCTCCCCCAAACTCCAGAGTCCTGCCTGCAAAAAGTGCTGTGCAGAGGGCAAAATCAAGTTGCACTGGAAGTCCATTGTTGTACTAGGTGTTTAATGTCTTTGCAGATTTACATTTTGCTTCCCCTTCCTGAATTCGAAGCTTTCACTAATCCACTGGGACTGCAAAAAGGAATTCAAATTTGTGGAAAAGGAAGTGTGGGTTAGTTTGGAGTAGTGGTCATAATTTTGTTCAAATTGGAGCGGCTATAGAAACTGCCCTCCTTCAATCAGGGCTTGACCAAGATCCTTCTCACAGTTGCTTAGCTTCTAAACGATTATTTATCAAACCACAGGGAAGCTATTAGCCAACTGGAAAAGATTTTATGCCTCTAATGAATGAGGAAAAATCACTGCTTTCAGTGTGAAAAAAAGAAACAGCACTGCTGGGTTTTGAAAAGGAATCCATATTCACAGGTTGTTCAATACAACATATGGGGGCACTCTCAAGATCACTAACTTTCAATTAATTAACATGTTTTTACTACCCTTTGTGTTCACATGGTAAGCAGACACAGCAACAAACTGAAGCCTAATGAGTGCTACTGTGTGGCTGACTGCTACAGCAAAAGCTCCTTTCCTTCTCCTGACAAGGACTTGGAATCTTCCTATGTTCCTTTTGGAATGATGCAGGATCTTGAACCAAAGTCTCTGCAGTCTAACCCAAGTGCCTTACATTCTGCACCACTATACCAGCTCGACAGAGAGGCCAGCGAGGCCAGCTCGCCCTGTCTCCCTTGTGCTTAGGTGCTCCCAATGCAGCTGGCCGGTAAAAGATATTAGAACTACCAATTTGGCAGTGATGTAGACTTGAGTCTATTGACTCGGACGCGGGTCGGACTCAAGTCGCGTCAATGACTCGACTCGGACTTGACTCAGCGATTGTAAAAGACTCGAAAGACTTGAGACTTGGAACCTTTTATGACAAGTCTAATTTTATTCAGGTTTAAACCCGTTTTCCCCATTAAATAGATAGGGACTTGCAACTCGCAACCAAAGACTTGGGATTTGACTTGAGACTTGGAGTCAGAGACTTGATCCACATCCCAGTGCAATTTGGCAGTTGGCAGGTGACATATGGGGCCAATGGATGTTCATTTGGTCTTTAAAGCTTCAGACTTTGAGCTGACTGCTTGGTCTCAGCAATGTATCTTGACTGTGAAGGTCCAAATTGTTATGCAGGCAAAAGTGTGTTATCAGCTTACTCTGCCTAGCCCCCCAAATTGTGATAACTCTTTTTTTTTGCCTATTCATCTCTTGGCCATGGTTATTCCTCCAAATGTCACCCTTGACTTGACAAATGCAGAAAAACTCCACGGTATGTGTCCGGAGGGGCAATTGAGTTCAAACAGGCAAAAGACAAACGGCTACTAGCAGAAGGCTAGCATTGTGTTGTTTAGGCTGCTGAACCTGCACAGGAACTTCTGAGGAATGTCCAAAAATATGGAGAAATAGGCAAAAAGGGTATTCGTTACAACTCCCTCTGCTCCCCGAAGTTGGAAGTGATGATTTGCTTCCATAGAATTGAAAGTGGGAAGATCATTGCCTGTGTTGTGAACATGCTTTTGATTTTTGCTTCTGGTAAACAGGTTTTGCAGGCTTTTGTATTCTTTTCGAACCCGTTTGACCAGAGGTCACAGTGGGATGAAAGAAATATGTCTGTACACCCTGGGAAATGGAGTCTCTCACTCAAACCACTTTCAGCTGTCTGAAAAAAAAGGTAGCCTGTCGCCAGCCTTAGAATTTAAAGCCACTTTTGCCCTGCGTGGCACTGTACTCTTGAGGGTGCTATATAAATCATAGATCCTAATGATAGGTTTCCTAGCTGCCAACAGTGAGGACAGGACACTTCTCCCCAAAGGGTCGCATTACTAAGAAAACTTTACAGATTTTGCTTTGCGTGTACTAGTGGAATGAGGTCCATCGACTCTTTCTTCTCTCTACCTGATATAACGTGTAATCATGTGCATGTGTCCTCAAAAGTAAGTTCCGCTAGCTTAGTCGCTAGTAAGTGTGTTTAGAATCAATTGCATACTAAGGCTGAGAAGAAGTCCCATTGAATCAAGTGGACTTATTTCTCAGTAAACATGCATAGGATTGGGCCATGGCACAGAAGTAAAAATATTTTGGCAAAGAATCAAGAAGTAGAGGGCAAGGAAAAAGGGAAGGGAAATGGAGAGGGAAATTAAAAAACAACAGGAGGTGGAACTGTGCAAAAACCAAACTCTTTCTGAGTAAGCAGACATAAGGAAATAGCAAGGAGAAGGCGAGGCAAAAATGGATAAAGAAATGTTGAAAACTTTGCGGTACAGTACTATTAATTATTATAGAGAAGAGCTAGAGACATTTATGTTGCTACTGTGTTTCGTTGTATGCCTCTTGCAGCCTTTCCAGCACTTCCATTTTGGTATCTGTTGTGACAACCTGCTTAATTACTATATTTGCATTTAATGATTAATTGGTTCTTGCCCATATGGGTCTGAAGATATTAAAATGAGATAGATCTTTCCTTCTTAAAGAGAACTACCATCCGCATGCCATTTCCACTTGCAACTGGTTGTTTTGCTCTGCTGCAACAACCTTATTATTAGGGTCGGCACCAACTTTAAAAAAAGTGACATTCAATGTGAATCTTAGGATTCCTCTCGAGATCAAACAACAGAGAATTTTCAGGGAAAGTCAAATGAGTTAAGTGAAATTTCCAGCACAGTGCCAATGCGAGTTGTATAATGAAGAGACACTGTGGTGAACACAGGACCACTTCACTCTATTAGAAACCCCTTCTGCGTGTGTAACATGGTGCTGGCTTGGATGAGTCAGCTTGGATGATGTCTCCATTTTAACCTTAGGAATCTGTACATTCATCAGAAAAGCTGGTGCATGGATATGTATTAGGTACATAGGAAGTCTGGCCCAAGACTGATTACGTGCGTGTTTCTTTCTGGCCACAGCTAAGAACGACTGTTCTGTCACTCAGGGCTATCACTACTCAGGGCATATGTGCTAAGGAGTAGGGGCTGACTATATTAGTGACTTCCTGGGTTGCTCTTATGGTGACTGGTCTTAGGATGAGGGACCCCAGTTATTGGGCTTTCCCCCCCCCATCAATGGGAGGCAGGGTGCCCAGTCTTGTGTCTTTTCCCTTTCTGGCAGCAACTATCTCTTTTGTTTTGCTGGCAGGTACCCAAAGGTGTACCAGCGGGTGGCGCAGTGGGTTAAACCGCTGAACCATGAGCTGTCGATCGAAAGGTCGGCAGTTCGAATCCGCGACGGGGTGAGCTCCCGTTGCTTGGCCAGCTCCTGCCAACCTAGCAGTTCCAAAGCATGTTAACGTGAGTAGATAAATAGGTACCGCTTGCGGGAAGGTAAACAGCGCTCCGTGTTCCAGCTGCATTTACGCGCTGCGGCAAGGAGCGTCATGCTGGCCACATGACCACGGAGGCATCTTCGGACAACGCTGGCTCTTCGGCTTTGAAATGGGGATGAGCACCACACCCTAGAGTTGGACACGACTGGACTTAATTGTCAGGGGTCACCTTTACCTTTTTTACCCAAAGGTGAGTGGGAAGGTCAATTGCATGGGTGGAATGCCTTGCTTTTTCCCTGCATTGCCCCATGGTGGACTGTGACAGCCTCATCTGGATCACTATGCAACACACCCATGTTCCAGCAGTGCAGTCTGACTTACGACATCACAAAACACAATGTGCTGTTGCGCGCTGCCCAGTCACTGCCAGAAATGGTGAGTGATGCCCCCAGATTCCATGGTGCCAGTAAGTCAGTGGCAGGGGCAGGTCTTGGGAGGGAGAGTGAGGAATGAGGCATTTCGGGGGAGGAAACGGAACTGGGAGTGGGAGGATCTAGCAGTAGTCGTGCACGTTGGATCTTATCCCCTCTTCTTAAAACTTCCCCACCCCTTTTCTCTCCTCAGACATACACCACCAAAATGGGTGGCTATATGTCCAAGGAGACCCATAGGTTACCTGAGGGCTTACACATAGGTAAGTAAAAATGTTTTTCACTTACCTCCCAATTTGCCTTCAGATCACTCTCCCCCACCATAGCATGTAGTGCATCCCTTTCTGGTGCAGCTACATGCTATAGCATGGTGGGGGATAGGATTGAGCTCTTAGGCTACAATCCTACCCGCACTTTCCTGGGAGTAAACCCCATTAAACACAATAGGACTCATTAATCGGTAGACATGCATAGAGTTGTGCCCTAATTCCATTTGGTCAGCACATTAAACACATGAGAAATGAAGTGTACAACATCATTAGAAGACTTCAGCTTTCTGTGGATCCTCAGGATGTGGGAAACTGAAGCTCTTTCAAAGTGGAGGTGCATTCAGAAGAAACGTTTGCCATGCGAAAATGACAAGTAAACATTACATACTGGAATTATCAACTCATGCAGATGGTCATTTTCTACAACAGCTTTTTAATACATACCTTCCCTGCCCTAATATGTAGTAGAGAACCCATCTTAGCACTTGACAGGGTGATACAGACAACCAATTATATCTCAGAGTGAGAGAACTCACATGACAACCATGTCATACTCTGGGCTTGTTAGTCAAAAATAAATATGAAACTCTTTACTTAGATAAACTTACTTCGGAATTTTAATGTTGAAGTTCCAAAGAACACGCATATCTTGCTAAACTCCCCTTGAACTATCGGAATTATGCCTTTGCTTACAGTTGAAACGAGTCACAATATATAGGTGTTAACTTGGGACCAATTTTTCAAGCCACATGCTTAGCTTAATCATTCAAAAAAACATTGAAGATATTCCAGCTTGGCAAACATGACCTACTGCGCCCAGAGAAACTCTTAGAGTGAATGGTCGTATATTGCAATGAGCCTTTTACCTTAATGAGAAATTGCTCTAAGAGTGTTGTTTATAGCACTCAGAGGGTCAATTGGCATTTTAGTTCTCTAAGATAGGATAATATAATGCACTAGGCATTCCATATAAATAACACTGAACCATAAATGGTGCACACACCTGGTAATTCTAGTTATTAAGAAGATGCTGTCTACCTGGAATTGTAGCTAATTATATGTAAACTGTAATGCAGAGGAGGATTAGACTGAAAATTAGAGACTGACCAAACCATGTTATGTGCAAATTTGAAAAATGAGCGGTGTCAATATTCTTTGGTCTAGAAATGCTGATTTTAGGCTTTTCCTGTTGTGTTCAGTGAGGTTTGTAGGTTAATTCTGGAGTTAATTAAAGTGTGTGTTCACTTATGGGAGCACAGCACAGTTAATCAAATCTGCAACTGGTCTAAAAACCTGTTCAGAATGACAGAAACTCCAAGCGACTTAAATGTCACAGGAAAAAGCATGCTTTTGTAAGACACACAGAACCCAATCCTATCCAACTTCCCTGTGCCAATGCAGTCCCCTAGGTAAGGGAACCTTGGCTTTTAAAGAATTGGTCCCTATACAACACAGGGAGGCACAGAAATAATTCATAAGTTAAATTACTGAATAACGTCTACTTCCTTCTCCAAACTGACAATAAATATACATAACAGATCAGATGGCACTTTGATAACAGGAGACTGATTTTAACATTTTAATTAGTGAAAAAGAAAACCTGCATTTTAAAGAAAAATTACCATCTCTAATTGCTTTAATTTAAAGTTTCTTTTTGATTCAAGAATATTTTAAACTGCACAGCCTGTTAATAATGGAACAGATTTATATTTTGCACACAAAAACAATAGCTGATTAAATGAGTGAAATCCTGGTATGATAGGAAGTTTAATGAGATCTCATGAACAATTAAAAAAATAACAGTTCTGCATTCTTTTTAATCCTATTGGACAAAACAAAACAAGGAAAGTTTACTTCTAAACTGCATGCTGAGAACAGAAGACAGAGAACATTACATGCATTTCACTCTTCCTCCTAAAGTCATGATTAGCACTATGGGATACTTATTAGCATGCACATTGCTTTGACCTGGTTTACCACTGCTCTGTATTTATGTTGCTGTTTAAAACAGGCATTTAATCTTCTACACTTTTATGTCTGTGTACATTGGTAGTCATGAACGTGGTGGTGCGCAGTCCCATGTTCATATATCTGGACTTTGCTTAAGGCTATAGATAAACTCCCCATAGCCTAAACAGAAAAGGATTTAGACTATCCAAATAAATTGCCTGGATATTTGCAGGACGTCTGATCCATTCATCCGGGCTACAGATAAGCTCCACATATTCTCCAAAAATTTCAAGCAAGAAATAGCTTGAGATACCCTTCCTATGGGTATGTCCTATGGTAAATACCCTTGTGACAACCAATACCCAACCTGACAACCACTGAGAACCAACCACCTTGGCCATTTTAACAGTGATTCCCTGGCTAAACGACATGACGTCATCTTGGAAAACAAAATCTCCAGGAATAGCTTCAGTCAGAGTTGGTCACCACAGCTTAACACCCCCTTTCTCCAGTTAAGAATAACTGCCTGAGTTCGCTGTCCCCAATTATAACAGTTTCCTTTTTTCTTTTTACCCCACTTTTAAGAATTTACACTTTGAAGCTTAGAAATATTTAATAGAATATGGGTGCCCCATTCCTATCCCCTGCCACTGACAACAATGCAGCCGCAATACGAAGGCGCGTGCTACACCCTATGGTGGGGGGCTGATCAGGAGGTCTCCTTAAGATAAGAGAACTTTTGTTCTCTTATCTTGGGGTTAGCCGCCTGATGCCCTATGGGTCTCCTCAGACATGTGCCAGCTTTATAGAGCTGATGTAAGTCCGAGGAAAGTAAGCATGGGCCCAGCCAAGGGGAACTGGATTCGGAGTGCATGCTTGCTGCCAAAACCCACCCCCTCCAGCCTGGTTCCCACATCCTGTCCTCCCCCGATCCACCCAGTAACTCCCCTTGCCCTCCCCTTCTCCGCCCATGACAACATGCCCCCGTGCCGATGTACCAGCACCAGCCTGGTCCGATGGCACGGTGGTACTCATTGTTTCTTGAACAAAATAGGCACTCTACCAGACTCACAAATGTGATAAAGTGTGTTTCTTTATAATAATATTTTTAAAATATATTTGTTTACCCTACTAACAGTCCAATCCTACTGGGCTTTACCACTGCTGGAACTAGCATTTCAGAAACATTTCCTGTCTTACGAGAGTTGCAAGAAAACACTCTAGCAGCGAACAAAGTTGCGTGCTGCTGGAACACTGGCAGAGAGACCAGGGTGGAAGGTCCGCCAACTCAGGTAGATGGGACGGAGGGGTGGAACAGGGCGGGGAGGGAAGAATGGGATGCAATGGGGAGGGCTAGGGTGTGGCCAAGCAGGATGGAATGGCACTTGGCACAGGCGACTTGAACCAGATGCTATCCCCTCCAATAGCAGCTGGCACACTCTTTTGTCTCCTTGGACTTGCGCCAGCTAAAGAGTTGGCGCAGGTCCAAGGAGACCCATAGGAGATCATGGCACATCAGAGTACAGTAAGGAGGACTTTGCCTTACTTCCCTCTCCCGTCACATCACACACACACACACACACACAGAATGGTGCCCCTGAATCAGCGGCGACAGGCAAAAGGATAGGATTGGGCCCCAAGTATTATTGTCACTCAATAAACAAGGGTGCATATTTATGAGAGATGGTATTTGTTTCAGAGTTAATATACTAAATATACCCCCTTTGACACTATTTTCTAGCAAAGGTCTTCCGTGTTATGAATTGGTCTCATAGGAATGCAGAGAGCAAGCCTGCTAGACCTGTTTTCTCTTTCTGCAGAGTCACTTTGCTTTCTTGCTTGATTAGAAATGCAGATCTTTATGCAAGGCTCCTGCTAGTTTCTTGACTTTTGAAAACTTGGATTTGAGCCATCAAATTTCTAAAACCACTGAGTAAGTGTCTGCAAAGCTGCAAAGAGCTTCTGAAGCTTAGAAATGCAGATTGCCATTGCTTAGAGAGCAGACTAACTGTCTCTTGTGATTAATCATTTGCTGGAAGGACAATTAACACTTCTCAGAATCATTTTGGATGCAAAAACTAAAAGCCCAATTGAAAATATAGTTGGGGTAGATTAGAATTTTCCTTCCATGGGAAATAGATGTTTACGCTGGGATGATAATTCTAGCTTCAATTGCAGATGGTTGCTGAAGCCTTTCTTGTGTACTGACGAAGGACATCACACTGTACACCATCCACATCACATCAGGCATGTTTCCCTTTATTCCAAGGACATATACTAGGCTTGGTGCATCCATGGCTTGGGTTAGCCCTCTGAGACTGAAATCCTATACACATTTACTGGGGAGTACATTGTTCCCAGTAGCAATGTATGGTTGTGAGAGTTGGACCATAAGGAAGGCTGAGCGCCGAAGAATATATGCTTTTGAACTGTGGTGCTGGAGAAGACTCCTGAGAGTCCCTTGGACTGCTAGGAGATCAAATCAGTCAATCCTAAATGAAATCAACCCTGACTGTTCCCTGGAAGGACAGATACTAAGGCTGAAACTCAAATATTTTGGCCACCTAATGCGAAGAGAGGACTCTCTGGAGAAGAAAATGCTGGGAAAAATTGAAGGCAAAAGGAGAAGGGGAAGGCAAAGGATGAGATGGTTAGACAGCATCACCGATGCAATGAACATGAAAATGAGCGAACTCAGGAAGATAGTGGAGGACAGGAAGGCCTGGCGGGATATGGTTCATGGGATCACGAAGGGTCGGACACGACTTAACGACTGAACAACAACAACAAACAACAACATCTCCGTGAAAGGCCAGCGGGTGGCACAGTGGGTTAAACCGCTGAACCATGAGCTGTCGATCGAAAGGTCGGCAGTTTGAATCCGCGACGGGGTGAGCTCTCGTTGTTTGGCCAGCTCCTGCCAACCTAGCAGTTCCAAAGCATGTTAATGCAAGTAGATAAATAGGTACCGCTTGCGGGAAGGTAAACAGCGCTCCGTGTTCCAGCCGCATGCTATGCGCTGCGGAAGGAGCGTCATGCCGGCCACATGACCACGGAGGCATCTTCGGACAACGCTGGCTCTTCGGCTTTGAAATGGGGATGAGCACCACACCCTAGATTCGGACACGACTGGACTTAATTGTCAGGGGTCACCTTTACCTTTTTTACCTCTCCGTGAGTTTAATGAGACTTACTTCAGAGGATTGCACTCTATATCAAGAATGATATAAGAGTAGGAAATCACAACAAGCTTTCGTCTCATCCAGTAGGGTGTTCTTAAACTCACACAGCCCAGTCCTAACTAACATTTACAACAGGAAACAGAGATCACACTGTCGCAAATGGTCATATAGCAGTGGGTGCAGTGCGCTGCCAGTGGCCATTCCAGAACCGCCACCACAAATGGTGGCAGTGTTGGTGACTCGCTGCTGTAGCCGTCTACCCACAAGAGCGCAAGTAAGCCAGCACAGGGGGTGGGCAGTGGAAAGAATGGGGCAGGGAGGGGGAGGAACAGGGCAGTGTCTGGGCAGGGAGGGAAAATGGTGGGAGGCAGATTGGGGGAGGGAGGGGGTGGGTCTCAGTGGCAGCAACTTGCATTGGGATCTTATCACCATCCCTTCTCTCCTTCCCTCTCTGTTTACTCTCCTCAAATTTACGCCAGCGAAATAACGTGTAGATCCGAGGAGACTCATTGGGGAAGCAGGAGGTGAATCTTCCAAAGGGAGCTGGGAGATTTTAACTTATGAAGTTTCAGGGCAGTTGAAGAAGAAAGTGAGAAATGAGGCGGAATGCTTTGTTATAGTCTAGGAACTATGAGTTGTCATTAGCACATCAATAGCTTATTGATTAATAAGATAATGTTTGTTCACCATTGATTTGTTTCAATAACTACTGTATTCACAAACTTTTTATACACGTTGAATCTGCCTCTTATGTGTCTCTGGAGTATAATTACTGAATTTCTTTTGCACTTGGCACTTGAAACTGAGAGAGAATGGAGACCCCCAGTTTGTAAGGGCTGCTAAGAAAGTGCTACCATATAGAAAAGACAATCATAAATAATGGAGAGAACACTGATAATGGTGGAGCCTTTACCTTTCTAACTTATCAAGGATGAGGACTTTGGATTCTGTCTGCATTCCTTTTTATGTCAGGCATAGTTTTGTAAGCTTTGATGCATTGCCTTTTGGCAGAGGTGTAACATGCGGCGGAGCACCCTGGAGCACCGGGGGGGGGAGGGATGTCCCCCCGGCTCCGCGACAATGATCTATCTGAGGATGTCGAATCTGGATTGCTATTGCTGTTGTGTTGCTTAATACAGACTAGTTCTTCCTTCACACTTGAAGCAACCCTTCCCGGCTGTAGCTATAGGCTTACAGTCATGCTAATTACCCTTCCAGGCTGCTCTAGGCTTACAGTCATGCTAATTTTATGTCCTTGGGCTACCAGGTTTGACAATATGAGATAACATATTCAAATGGAGAAACTCCAGGCCCATTCCCCTCTTAGTAAGGTACTTAGAAAAAAAAACACAGCCAAGAAGATAATAATTAACCAGAACGGCGGGGGTGGGGGGTGGGGGTGGTAACTTCGGACGCCCAGACGAAGTGTTCCAATTGTCCACCAAAGATATGCCTCTGCCTTTTGGCACTGCCCATTGCTCTATGTTTTCTTTAGGACAGAACAGGAAATAAGCCAAGCACCCAACTCTTCTGCAAAGCACTGCTTTGTAAATGGTAAGGCGGGACTGCTTGCTCTTAAGCTGCCTAGGAAGGAAATTGAAAGCCATGCAAAGCACACCTTAGAATGTTTTCCAAACCAAACCTTCTCATCACAGTGGCCCACTTTCCATTGTCAGCTTCCCATTGAACCTGACATCTTAAAGTCCAATTCTAAGTATTTTACTCAGAAGTACGTCTCACTGAGTTCTGTTGGATTGACTTGGGCTGACTTCTTACAATGGTACTTAGGACTGCAGCCCAAGCCTTATAATTGATCATAGTTTTCAGTTAAGGAGCTGATCATCAGTATTTGCATTTTCTATAATGGGAAGATAAAACCTACTTTGACTAGAATGCTCATTTAATTTAAAATTTGGCTCCTTTCCCCTTTCTTTCCATTAATTGGAAATCCCACGTACCCAGACTTTGCAGTCTCTCTCACACACCACGTAATGAATACAGCATCTTCCCTTCCTCGCCCCCAGTTCCTTCCATGCTTTTACATTTATGGCCTTCTTTTCTTTGTTATCCTCTTTTTTAAGGTAGTTAAAAGGCTTGCTACATCAATGTCATCCTCTGCAAGTGACAGGAAAATTACGTAAAATGCAGCATGTATAATTATAGCTAGACCTTAGTCGGTTTGCGGCGCAATGAGAATGACATGGCTAATTTTGTGCCATACCTTTAGCTGCACAATTTGAAATTTCACTGTTTCCTGAGCAACAATGGGTGTCTAGCTTTTTGACTCAACTGTCAAGGCACAGTCTCCCACTAGGCAAAATTACGGGCGTCTGCCATCCATAATGCTTTTTAGGGAGTGGGCAACATTGGCTGTCATGATGAGAGGCGAGCCGAATGGGTCCAATGCCATCGTGCCTTGTTCAATTCACTCTACTGAATCTCTTCTAAGTGCAGGAAAGTTGAAATGAATCAGATGGACACACATGGGCAGTTGGTAGACATCTCCGTGATTGTAGTTGTGGCTGCGCTAAGAATCATGGTCATAGAGGTGGCCGCTGACCACATGCAATACCCATTTCCCTAGTACTAACCTTTTCCCCCCCATGTATTTGTGAACCCATATATGAAAAATGTACAGAAATTATTGGAGGGTATGATCCAGTTCCCGGGAGAGGAAGCAATGGACGTCAGTAATGATAGTATTCATGATGTCTGTGTATGAAATTCATGAAGTAGTCCTGAGCCCTGAAGGGGACCTCGAGATGAGGAAACAAATCAGAGAGATGTCGGTGAGAGACAGGGTTGTGATCATGGGGGACTTCAATTATCCTCAGAAGGCCCCGGACAGCCGGCCGGGGAAGACGTCCCCAAGCCGGCTGCAAAAATTAAGGGGGCGCCCGGGCCAATGGCCCATCGGGCGCCTGGAGCGGCGCCTCACCGGGCGACCCCCCCCAATCGCGGCCAAGCTGGCCCAGGCGTATGGCAACAAAATTGTTGGCCAAGCTGGTCCAGGAGGGGGCGGGGATGCCGGCGACAATAT
This sequence comes from Plestiodon gilberti rubricaudatus, assembly GCA_026170595.1. Taxonomy (NCBI): domain Eukaryota; kingdom Metazoa; phylum Chordata; class Lepidosauria; order Squamata; family Scincidae; genus Plestiodon; species Plestiodon gilberti. Next base: position 80,734,259 of record JANXHW010000004.1, on the reverse strand, counting down.
CCCTGTCCCCATTCCTGGGCTCGGCGGCCATTACCCGGCCGCTTTGGATTTCTGCCAGCTCTCAACCCAGCGGACATCCAAGGAGGCCCATTGGGGCCTTCCAGCTCTACACTGGGGGAAGGTGATGAATTTTCCCTTCCCCCGAGGAGACCCTGGGTTGTGCCAGAGTGGCCCAAGAAGATCATTGGATCCTGTGGCCGACTATGTGGGCCGGTCGCGGATCTTTACACAGGATTGCGCTGTGAGACATATAAAGTTATGCATGGAATGGATAGGGGGCAGTTATTTTCCCTCTCTCACAACACCAGAATGAGGGGGACATCCGCTAAAATTGAATGGTGGGAGACATAGAACAGACAAAAGGAAATATTTCTTTACCCAGCACATACTTAATCTGTGAAACTCTGTACCACAGGATGTTGTGATGGCCACCTGACCTACAGCCCAATCCTATGCTTTCCCCCTGCCAATGTAACCATGCCAAAATGACTTGTGCAGTGTCCTGCGGGGGGAAGTCTCGTTGGTGTCCTCTGAGAAAAGGAACATTTGTTTCCTTACCTGGGGGTAAGCCTCCTTAGTAATAATAATAATATAATAATATACAGTATTTATATACCACCTTTCTTGGTCATTGGATTTCTCCTCCAACTTTAATCCAAGGCGGTGTACGTGGGCAGGCTGTCCTAACCCCCCTTGGGGGGGGGGTTACAATATATAAATGTCCAATCTTTCATGAACAGCTACTTTCCAGGTGGTATCCTTTTTACAGTCTGACAATTCTTAGACTGTAAAAAGTCTGGCGCCTCCCACAGTCTACCGATGCAGCTGGAAGCTCTTATCTCTTCTCCTGGAGGCTTTCACAGCTTTTTGCCGGCGGTGTGTCTCGAACTTATCAAGTTCACCGGTCTTCGGGCTTTGCAAGGCAGCAGCTCTCCCGACTGAGCCAGTCTCTTCTGCTAGATGCTTTTAAAAGGGGGTTGAATATATTTATGGAGGAAAAAGTCCATCATAGGTTACAAGTCATGACTGAATGCAACCTCCAGGTACAGGTAGCCTATCTCTGAATGCCAGATGCAAGGGAGTGGCAACAGGTATCTTGTCTTGAGTGCTCCCAGAGGCATCTGGTGGACCACTGTGAGATACAGGAAGCTGGACTAGATGGACCCTTGGCCTGATCCAGCAAGGTTCTTCTTATGTTCTTGGGAGGGAAAAAATAACTGCTGGGGGAAAATATCAGACATACATATCAGACATACAGTAACTATTAGCGAAAACAAAACAGGGTTTAAAAAAGCAAACAGTCTCAGAATCTGTGTTTTTCTGAGAAACATTTCTTCCCTACTGATATAGCTAGTTTCTATGCCTAAAAGAACACTTCAGAGTATTCAGCACAGCTCTGGTATGTTATTTAAGATACCAATAAGCATTCGTGTTTTGAGGGATTAACTTAACTTTAACTTTAACCTTTTAACTTTGGTTAACTTTAAATGCAAAATTAGGGATGGTCTAGAGATGCATGGGGATCCCCCTGCTAGGGTCAAAGGAGCTTGAGAATTTGCACACATTCCAAGGAAAAATGCACAATCCGTTGAGATTTCGTGATTGATATAATCCCTCATAAAGTGCTGGACGAAAGCCCTTGACATCTGGCTGCTGCCTCCCCTTCCCTCTGACCTGAAAAGTTTGCCTTGGGCGGGGAAGTAGGAAGGCAGTGCAGGTAATGGAGACTGGGCATTCAAAGCCCCATCTGCACATGGTCAAACTGGTTGAGTTTTGCCTGTAAGCATTTTGAAAATGATCCAGTCTTTCCTCCAAAACAAACTGAAAAAACATTGGATGATTTATCAAGCCATTTTGTGGTTCAGTAAATGAGCCAGCGGGTGGCGCAGTGGGTTAAACCACTGAACCATGAGCTGTCGATCGAAAGGTCGGCAGTTCGAATCCGTGCGACGGCTCCTGCCAACCTAGCAGTTCGAAAGCAAGAAATTGCAAGTAGATTAATAGGTACCACATCAGAGGGATGGTAACAGCGTTACATGCGCCTCGGTGTTGAGTCATGCTGGCCACATGACCATGGAAACGTCTTCGGACAGCGCTGGGTCTTCGGCTTTGAAACAGAGATGGGCACCGCTCCCTAGAGTCGGACACAATTGGACTTAATTGTCAAGGGATACCTTTACCTTTACCTTTAAATGCCTTTACCAGCCCATTCATCTCTCAAACGCCCTCTTCACCAGTCTTCCATCCCTCAATGCTTCCTTTACATACCCCAAGGGCAGTGAGGCGCTTTTTTCCTCTCCCCCCGATCTTGCCATATTGCCTTCACAGCAACATGAGAAGAAGAAGCCCCCTTTATGAGGTTAATAAGGCGGGGGGGGGGGGTGAAAGCTGGTGGGGAGGACTCATGAGGTAGAATCAAGATTCTTCAAGTTCTGGCTTTTTTTTCTCCAGCGCTAATGGAGGAAGAGGCGAGCTGCTGCTGGCCTGATCATCTTCCCACTTGCTCTCAGCAAGCAGGAAGAGGATCAGAGAGCTAACTGAAGTGGCTTGGTGAGTGGTGGGCCAGGGGGCAAGCAGATGTGAGGGATGGGACACCCCTTATCAGTTTGCTACTTCCCCCCAACATGCTGCTCAAAACAAGCATTTCAATTTGCCTCATCACTAGGCTGGCTCAGGGCTCACCACATTAGCCACCATGGCCGCCCCCCTCACCTTCTCTTTTTCTCAAGGTTGGTTTGTAGAGGCCTGGGGCAGAGACAAGGGCAGGTGGACAAGGCAGTTGAATTGCAGGATTAGCAAAGCAGGGCTGCATTTGATATGATCCTGCTCACAAGCTCTCGGGCAGGGGTGTTCGGTATTCCAAAAGCCCCTGCCCAAAGCTCATTACATCATTCCTTATTATTCAGGCACAGCTATGCCTGAATATTGTTGCAAACAGTATCCCATTCTAAAGCCAATATTGTGCATTATTGGCTGGAAGCTGGAAGTATATGGCTTTCATGTTCTGGATTCTGTTCAGGTGCCAGGTTGCTCGGGACCCCTGGGAAAAAGTCCTGCACTAGGCCTCCCATGGCACCCTCTGCCAACCCTCTCATGGTGCACTGGGTGCTACTGCTGCTACCGATAGTAAGGGTTCAGGGGGCAGCATGGCCAGATTAACTAACCTTAGTTAATGCCCACCTTGACCAAACTTTGACACTAGCGCTGCTGTTGCGGTGATGATGATGATGTGTTTCATTTGTTCATTTTTTCGGTTTTGAGTTTCTGTATACAGTATTATCAGTTTGTGTATGCGCCTTTTGATATTTTTAATGGTATTTTCTCTTAGGTCATTTCCCATAGGCACTTTAGGCAACAGCAAAATCTTTTAAAGCGTTTAAGTGCATGAATTCTTGGGGAAAAAAAGCAGCCATAAACAGACCCCAGAGTTTCAGTAATGATCTGTAATGGGCGAGTGTCTCTTTTATATGTTAATGACATCAAGACCTAATGAAATATACAGTGAGCTCATAAACCAGTGGCTTCTTCAAGACATGTTTATGTGGAATGCAAGCACAAATTTATTTTGCTTTTAAAAAATGCTGTCATGAGTTGAAAGAAATGTCGATAATTCTATGTCAATAGTTAATAATGCCATCATGCTGACTATTTTGCAGTATATGAAAATAAACTGGAAAAGGTTAAATATATATCTTTATTGAGACAAATCTCTCTATTTCCAGATGTAGTTCCATCATACACTTATCCTCTTTTAGGAGCATACCTCTGTGTCACTCTCCCCATGTTAATCTGTTATCTATTCCATAATGTGTGATAGGATTCGTTGTAAAGCCTCTGACAACGATTGGCTGAATTTCGGTGATATCACAGAATGCTCACAAGTGTTCCAACTGCTTAGGTTGAAACACAATAGCTCAGGACCAGTGCAAAGGCAAGTTACTCCCAAGGTGCATAAAATTTGCCACTGCCCCCAACTTCTGCCACTACCTTGTCCATGCCTCATCCTCTTACCTCCAAGCAGGGAGATGGTGGAGGTGGCACAGTAGTGCTGCTGCTGCTGCCGCCACCCAAAAAATGCATGTAAGGTGGTGATCTGCTTCCCTACCATCTTCATCATGCAGTCCCTTTGAATAAAACAGAAAGTGTGGGATATGCTGGGACCAATTCCAGCATGTTCTTCACTTCCTGTTTTAATTAAAGGGACAGCGCAATAAAGTAGTAAGGCTGAACACAATGGGGCTTGCTTCTGAGTAGACATGCCTAGGATTGTGCTCTAAGGTTTAACAAGCTACACCTGCCCACATTCCTTCTCCTAAAGGTCTAGCACTCTGTCCCTGTCAGTGGCATTCCTGCGGTAGGGGCTCGACAGTAAGTCACGCCCCGACCAACTACCCCGTTCACGAACCGGAGCGAGGAGGCCCCGCCCCCTCGCCGTCAGAGCTATTCCGCGCAGCGAAGCCGAACGGCCAGGAGACCTTGCTGTGCGGAATGGCTCCGACGACGAGGGGGTGGGGCCTCCTCGCTCCGGTTTGTGAACGCGGTAGTTGGTCGGGGCGCGACTTACTGTCGAGCCCCTACCGCAGGAATGCCACTGGTCCCTGTTGGAGATCTGGTAAGCCTACTCTATCGGGACCCACCTAGCTTTACGAGATGCTCAAACATTTATCTCTCTACTATACTTACACAAGCTTGCAAACTGCAGGAGCTCAGCTGTTTGCAGGGTAATTAGCAGCTATCTTGCAAACTGCAGGAGCTCAGCTCTTTGAAGGGCAATTAGCAGCTATCTGATTTTTGAACAGCCTCAGAGCTTGTGGTAATTACTTATCTGATCTTTCAATCACCTGGGACCCACCAGAAATCAGGCCGCAACCCACCAAGTGGGTCCCAACACACAGTTTGAGAAACACTGTTCTAAGGGATGGACCTGTTACAGCTCTACCTAAAGCTGTTTGGGTGTCTGCTTCTCTTTTTGAGCCTCTGAACCATCACTCTAATACCAATAGGTACAATGGCAGAAGGCCACCAGCAGCTTTTGTAGCTCTACCTTGCAAGTGACAGTGTGATATCTTATGAGCAGTTTTCTCCCCTTTGCTAGCCCCACACCTAAAGAGTCTGCACCACTTCAGAGAACAATGGAGGAGAGTAACTAATAGTGACAGCACCATGGATGCTGAGGAAGGAGTAGTAGTAAGGATGGGCAAAGCTGGAAGTGCCTGACCAGCCCCTAAATAACAGTAGTCAAGGCTGACTTAATAGGTGGGACTCCTCCTCTCCCGCTCTCCCTCCACTTCTCCGTGAATCTTAGTAGACAAACATGTGGCATAGAAATTATTTAAAGTCTAAAAAATAATGTTGTTAAAAGTAAAAGGTTGAGCAGGGGGAAAGTGGGAGGTGATGTTGCTTAGCAACCAGCAATTTGAGACTGGAAACTTTTGAGAAGTATCATAAGAACACAGCAGCTGGGACGGCTTAGGGGAAGTGTACCTGGTGACTCGTAGTAAAGAGAAGGTGTGTGAGACAGAAGATATTAGTGGGAGTGAGGCAAGGAGGTGAAGCTACTTAGTAGAACTTGCAGTTGAACTTCTTTGAAATGATTTGTGTCTGTTTCTTTATGCTGCCAGGCTGAAAACATTCCCTTCAAAGATGACCCAATTCACGTTACGCAAGAGGAGTTTGGCCCTTCTTCCCACAGAAAAGTCGTGTGTGTGCTCTCAGAGCTGTTTGGTGGGGCTGTGAAATGAAAAAAACAGGACTCAAACAGATTCCTCTACAAGTTATGCATCTTAGATGTATTAGTTATACATCTAACAGTTGTCTTCTGCAATTCCTGTAAAACAGAGAGCATGCGTGTTGCCTGCAAATTACAGACAATTTATCTATTACTTCTGGGTTGTGGTTTCTGCAAAAAAAATAATTCTGGAATTTGAGTCATTCTGAAACTCTTCCTCCTTCCTTCCAAAGCAAACTACTGCTCGATTCTAAGGATGTGATTGCACAGTACCCCAGAAGTGTGAAGCAATGCACCTCACTCATACTTTCCAATAATTTGTGCCATTATTTTTACACATTTGAATTCTCCTTAAATTTAGGCTTACCAGATCTCCAACCAGGACAGAGTGCTAGACCTTTAGGAGAAGGAATGTGGGCAGGTATAGCTTGTTAAATCCTAGAGCACAATCCTAGGCATGTCTACTCAGAAGCAAGCCCCATTGTGTTCAGTGGGACTTGCTTCTGAGTAGACATGCCTAGGATTGTGCTGTAAGGTTTAACAAGCTACACCTGCCCACATTCCTTCTCCTAAAGGTCTAACACTCTGTCCCGGTTGGAGATCTAGTAAGCCTACTTAAATTTGAGGCGTTTGCTCACCACCTAATTCACCTAATTGTGAAATTCTTGCTACCTTTGTAAGTATTTTTGTCCTCTGTTGGGATAGTTACCTGAGAATTTCTTGCAGGATAGGCTAACAAATTGCCAGCTGCTCCCATTTAATCTTAACTCTCTCTCTCTCTCTCTCTCTCTCTCTCTCTCTCTCTCTCTCTCTCTCTCTCTCTCGTGTGTGTGTGTGTGTGTGTGTGTGTGTGTGTGTGTGTGTGTGTGTGTGTGTGTGTGTGTGTGTGTGTGTGTGTGTAATACACACTTTTGACTCTGGATAATGGAGGAGTAATCTCTGTCAGCAAAGTAAAAGCCACCTTTGCTATTAACTTTCTGAACCTAAATCACCCCTTAATATTAAAGCAAAGGAGTGTTTGTTTTTCATAATGACTTGTTAAAATATTCAGTATAAAATGCAAACACAAACCCACATCCCTCTATGCGCTACCAAAGGTGATTTATGAAAACGCATCACGCTCGTTTCCTTCTCTCCACAGGCAGAAAATTAACACTGAAACACTCCAGTCTGTTATAGTAACTTTGTCTGTATCGCATGTTTACGAGCCCATAGAGCAAATTCATTTATTCACTGGAAACGTGGGAGGAGGGACTAAACTGCTTCTTGATATTGCATCACTGTACTGTAATGTCAGCATCCATTACCAAGAAGCAGATGTTTGGTAATGATAATTTAGTAATGAATTGGTAGACAGACGTGCAAGCCTTTCAGAAGTTCCTCCAGCTGACAATATTTTTGTTCCTCTCAGAATTCCCCAGATGTATCACCTCAGCAGGAACCTCCACATTTCGCTGTGAAATTTTCCTTTAGACAAACTATGGTGTCAATGCAAAGTGGTGGTCCAGCTCGTTGAAACCAAAATTGTTAGCATGGCTTTAGCTGTGGACCTGTGTGTGTTGTGTCTTTATTTTAGAACAATGCTGTTATTCTGATAGACAAGGTGTATATGTTATGCTAAAACGATCCCTTGGAGAAAGTGTGCAGTGTACATCTGTACAGAGACACATTGCACACATGCGCAGACGTGCACACACACATTAAATTCTTATCAGTTTTTTCTTATCATGAGGCTGAGCCACATAGCATCATGACAAGAAAACAGCTCTTCTTACTTCAATCGCTTCCCTAAGCACAACAACTTACCTTTCCCCAGACAACCATTTCTCTATATGGAAGAAAATCAAAGCGGCAGTCAGGATTACCCTTGGGGTGATGACTCTCTGTCCTGGTGACTCCAGTATCTGGGGCAAGTAGCTAGTTCTGTCTCCTCTCTGTTGTGTCCCTCCCGAGTGCAATCCATTTGCTTTGCCCCACATGACTTAATGAAAGTCATTGGCCAGCCAGTGCCTTTAATCTACATCACTCTATTCTGGTCTCCATTTCTTGATCATTCTAATCTAGACTGCAGCAAAAGCTTGTGATGAAACTTTGGAAACTGGCTCTTATGGTAGACTGGCAAAACATCTGTCATTATGATATATAGAATGTGTCACGGGATTGTACAGGCTGGCCTACCAATGAGGCCGGGTGGCGGGTTGGGGGAGGCAGTGAACTGGTGGGGAGCCCTGCACCCTATGCCTTCCTGCTGCCCCTACCACCCACCCACCCATTGCTCTGATCCTTCTAATTCATTTTCCTGAAACGAGAGCAAATGAGAAAAGGACTGGAGAAGTGGTAACCCACCTCTTCCTCCAGTGCCACTACCAAAAGGGAGCAATCATGTCATTGGGGCTGAAAGAGGAATCGGGGCTGCTGAGATCCTCTTTCTGATGCTCACACGATCACACCACCTGTCTCCACTGCCAGTGCCCACCTGACCACTTCTTCAGAACAAGCTGGGCAGAAACATGCTAAGGGCAGAAGAGGACTAGTCTAATCTAATCTGGACGTGATCACAACCTGTGTAACAGTGACCAGAGTTATCTTTTTTACAGCGCAATCCTATCCAATTTACGCCACCGGTGTAACTAAGCTCAATCCTATCCAATTTACGCCACCGGTGTAACCCAGCAGTGCAGTGAGAACGGGAGGCCCCAGAACGGAAAGGGGATTCAAATCCCCTTTGAATCCCCCCTTGGAGAGGATTTGAATTCCCTCTCCGTTCTGGGGCCTCCCATTCTCGCTGCACCGCTGGGTTACACCGGTTGCGTAAGTTGGATAGGATTGAGCTTAGTTACACCGGTGGCGTAAATTGGATAGGATTGCGCTGTTAGAAACAGGAACCACTGCTACATCAGCTGAAGCTATGCAAAAATGCTCCTGACCACAGCCACCACCTGAACATCCAGGCGCAATGCAGGTTAGAAGAATGCTTCTAAGCTGTAGGCCTTTCTTAAAAGGAAGTACAGCTCCATCAATATTGAAGAACCTAATGGGTTGCTTTGCCATGGCTTGCTTTTGATGTAACCCATGCCAATTGCTACTTTCCCACCTTTTCAATCCTCTGGCTGTTAGTTCTTATTATTTTCTCTAATCACTTACTCAGAATTACTGCAAGCATGCTGGTCAAGAATTCTTTGGATTCTGTATTTGTCTTCAGTCCTCTGGGACTCTCCTATCTTCCAAGAAATGGAAAGCATAATTGCTAATGACTCCAAAATTACTGTGGCTATTTTTTTTCCTAGTACTCTAGGGTGAATTTCATTTAGACCCTTCCGATACGCACGCATTTACATTAAATGAATACATTAATTAATCTGTATCTTCCATATACAGACATGCTGCTTTCCTTTTTAATATTTACCGAAAGCATGAGTTAAGCACATCTGCCTCCATTTGATCATCTCTTATTGCTTTATCCTCCTTGTTTTGCCATGGTCTTACATTTTCCTTTCTCTAGTTTTGGAGTCTTCTAAATCCTTGTCCCACATTAATGCCTTTCCTTTGTAGTAGTAATTGTCATCCATTGTGTATTTTTACCTCACTAATAATTTTATATTCACTCACTCCTGCATACTCATCGTAAGTAATAAATCATCTTTCTGTACACCGTTTTCAATTTTCAGCTAAGCTAATGTTATGTGACCACATTGATTTCTTGCTAATCATTCCTATTTTTCTCCTCAGCCACAGTAGCTTTCTGCTAAGAACTTAATATCATTCTCTTACGTGTCAACTCAGACATGGTTATATGGAAACAAGGCCTGTTAATGACACAGAATTTACTTTTAGGTAAATGTGCTTAGGCTAATGGCCTTAAAAACATGAAGAGAGCCATTGGCTAGTCTTACGTTGGGCTGTGGGATACTGGGTTCCAATCCCATTGAGCCATGAAGCTGACTGGATAACCTTGGGAAAGATATTGATTCTTCTCAGCCCACTCTCGCAGTGCAAGCACCTCAAGCATTCTCTCCCTCCACTGAATTTGTGCATCTCCCCCACAGTAAGACTTGCAGGCCGTTATTGTAACACTGCAACATACAGTACACTCCATTATTTCTCTCACTACATCTGCAGGACCCTCTACTTTCACATTCTCTACTTGTTCTCTCTTGTAAAAAATGAAATCTGTGAGTGGTGCAATTCAGTGCACAGTAAAGTCACTTTAGATCCCATTAAAATCAGTGGCTAGATTATCCACCCCCAAAGGCTGCCAATTATTGCTTACTGCTTCTGAAACAAAATCCTGAGCAGAATAGAGTTCTCTTCTAATACGTGGAGGGGAGATAATAATCCGTTGTATTCATTTTCTGTATCTGAAACACTTCTGGTATCTCTCCTATGGTGTGTTTTCCGCCTTCATTTCTTTGTTAAGTGCTGCTAAAAAGATTACCATCATCATTCCACATAATAAAAGTTGTGCAACTCTCTCTAACACAATTTGTCCTAGCTTTGTTTGAAGTAAGTGTTCCACTTTTCTTGATGCTCTCCATTCTTCTTGCATTTCATGATTGCTACGGGCAATGTGTAGAATTAGACATTATGTAGAAAGTTTGTGTATATTTTTAACGTTGCAGAAACTTTATAGAAAATGTGTGCATGTCTGTGTGTCTATATAGATATATTATAACTTGAGCCAAAATAATTCCATTTTTATGACTATTGTCAGCCATGCCAAAAAACACACACTTCTGCTTTGGGACAATTTTCAGCACTCATTGCAAAAAATGTTTATGTCATTCACATTGCCCTCATATTGCCCTCATATTGCCCTCACTCTCCATTGTCCTCACCAGCCCTCAGTGATGGCAGCAGATTGGGTGGGATCACCCATGTCTTGGAAGGAAACAGTAATGAGGAGGGGGAAATGGTACCAAAGCAAAAGTAGCTAGAGGAAACAAGATTTTAAAAAGTGAATAGTCAAAGTGTTTTTTTGGGGGGAGGGGGGTTGCCCCAAGAAATGGAAGCTATCTTGTGGATGATGAAATTCAGTTTTGGAAAGGGGAACAGTCCAAGATGAGCCAATGCCTGAATCCACCCCCAAATTATCTCAGTTTAAAAAAAAAAAACAGAGAAAGAACGAAAGCACAAAAAAGTAAGAACATACTTACAAAAAGCTGAGTTTCCTGATCATATCCCACCCACCCCTTTCTAGCCATTTGACATTGAAAGGGAGGAATAAAGGAAAAAAAGCAGGCAAGCAACAAGCACATAACTGATCCCAGGAAAGTTGTTGTCAAAAACAAAACAGAAACTTTTGAAAAAGGCTCACTCTGAGAGGAGAGGGAGGGAACAAAGACAGGAGGGGAATAGGGGAAGGAAATAAGGAAGCAAGGAAACACACATGCACACACGAAATGGGATTGTTGCTCTCCAGGAAAGTGCTGCCAGCTGTGGGGAGGAACAGAGGCATCGCCAGGGGGGGCGGTGGGTGGTCTGCCCCTGGGCAACACGCGAGGTGGGGCGGTGACAAAGAGGGTGGGCGGCAGTGACAACTGCTCCATTTTGGTGGCGGGAGCAGCGGTGTGGTGATGGGTTTGGCCCACCCTTCCGCCCTGCATCTCCGTTGGGATGTGCAGCGGCGGAAGCAATGACGTCACTTCTGGTAGTGGCGTCACAGGGGCCACATAGCAACGTCTCTGGGAAGAAAGAATTGGTTGAAGGAAATAAAGCAGGCAAGAAAACAAAGGCAGTGTGAGGAGAGGGCTGGTGTGTTCATCTGCTTTGAGAATTTGAGCCTTCTGCAGTAGACACATAGGCTAGCATGGAGGGGAGGCAAGGGAAGGAAGACCTGAACGAACAGCAAGTCAAGCTGGGAGGAAGGGTAGTTCTGCTTGCTATGCAAGATGAGCCTATATGCCTACCAAGCTGCTCTCATGGGGGAGGAGGAAAATAGCTGCAGGACGCTGCCTGGGGAGAAGGAGAATGCCAAAGATGAGACCGCCAGGCACATGCTCAGCAAGCACACACTGCTCCAGCAGCTTTGTTCTCCTGCTGCTGCTCAGCTGACTTGCTCAGACATGTGCAGATATGCCAGCAGGGTGGGCAGCCACTGGGGACAGGGCAGCATTAGCGTTCCTGCTAGAGAATTGGCTGGGCAGGTGGATGGGAAATTTGACCGCCTCAATGAGGGTGCTGCCCCATGTTACAGTTTCAAATTGTGTCACCTTAAGGTCCTTAATCACTCCACCACCAGCTTGCTGCCTGGCCCAGCCCGTCACCTGAGGCAAAGGTTTCAACTAGTCTCATGGCTGGACCAGCTCTGCTTGGAAATGACTATAGGGAAAAAGTAGAACTTTGTCATCTGTGTGCAAGGGACCTCTCTCGACGTGTTATATTTATCTGATCAACAGATCTTCGAACCATCTCCGCATGGTAGTTGTCTCCATATCACCTCAATAACTTGGCTTTTCTGACTTGTATGGAAAATGTCCATCATCTGCCATCACCAGTCACCACTTCTGGTGGCAGAAGAACCACTTGCTGAAAGTGTAATATGTTGTGGTAGCAGCATGGAGAAGGGACCAAATGGAATTGATATGATTTGAACCAAGTGGATAACATGTGGAGCAGTTCCAAATTTAGCATGTCAACTGGGACACAGAACAAACAGGTCAGGTGGAAAGGGGGCAGCATGGAAAACCTTTCGAACAATTTTCCAATGCTGTTCTGGGGAACGCTGGATTCTTTGAAAATCTTACCAGGGGTTACTCAATGAGAAGAACAGTAGTGGTGGTCAAGCTTCCCTGAAAGGTTGCTCATGTGCAATTGCTAATCTTCCCTTGCAATGTGCATAGCTGTAAGGAGAGTGTTCAAGTGCCTTTTCAGGTGCCTTTTCATTTCATGCAGCTGAGGCCAAACTGACCCTACTATTTTTTCATATTAACAGAACATGTGCCCTAGAGCAGGGTGACCAGATACAATGGAGGACAAAGTGCCTATACCAGTGTTTCTCAAACTGTGGGCCAGGACCCACTTGGTGGGTCGCGACCCGATTTCTGGTGGGTCCCACAGAGCCTCCAGTGAAAACACAGGTGTGATGGAAAGATCAGATAACTGACTGCCTCAAGCCCTGAGGCTATTAAAAATCAGATAGCTGCCAATTGCCCTTCAAAGAGCTGCACGCCTGCAGTTTGCAAGCTTGTGTAAATATAGGGAGATAAATGTTTGAGCGTCTTTTTTTCTGGTGCGTTTTTTTCCAAGTCTGTCAATGACAGGTAGTGCGGGGCAAGTGAAGGTTGGGTCACATAACTAAGACCCTCAAGCCTTGGGGCTATTCATTAGGGCTGCCTCATTACGAGAAATGAACTGAGTTTTTGGCAAATAAATAAATAAATAATAGTACTTGAAATAAAAAAAATATTATTTCTTCCTAGATCAAGAGATACAGGTGCTGGTTGTTATTTTGTTTCTCCCTTTCAAGCAAGTGCTCAAAGTAGCATCTAGTTTGATTTGAAGTTTGCAAGACCATTTGAGTGAACGGCTCCTCCGCCTGAAAAATCCCCATAGAAAAGTAGCTGTTGCATAAAGGAATTCTAATCCAGCTTTTCCCCAGATAGACTAGATTTGTAAGAGCAGATCATTTCTTTCGCTTACGAAGTCAGGCATTCAGTCAGGCAATCCCCCACCTGCAGTCTGAAGTGGTACAGTCCACGAACAGACTTGCACCTCATCCGATGTTTTTGAAAACTAGTGACAGGTTTGGAGGGTGTGCCTCCCTGATAAACTTGAGTCCCACCACCTCTCATTTTAGAAACTGAAGCCTGCTTGTGATGATATTATATTTGCTTCTTTAGTAGTTCATTGCTGATGGGTTATGAACAGCAGTTTAAAGGCAGTCTTGAAGGAGGAAGGGATAATAGGCACACAGGGAATTCAGATGCAGTACAAAAACATGAAATAGAACTCAAGTCACGAGAAGGAAGCAGCTCATGCCTTCATGGGAGGAACAACATAATGGAAGAGGGCACAAGCAGGAGAAGAAAATGAGGATTCAAATGTAGGCCACTATACCAATTTACAAAAGAGCTTATTTGTTCAAATCACGCATGTTTCTTTTATGGGGAAAACCAATTAATTTAGTGAAATGCAAGGTTTGTGGTCGGCAGAGAGCAGTGGCACTGTGGTTTTATCCGCAGTATCTTGATTGAAACAAGAATGGGTGGTAACAGGGTTATTATACCCTAACCAAGGAGAATGATAATTAGCAAAGAGAGGATTGGGCTCACTTTGTTGCACATGGAATAATTAGCAGGATATGTTTGGCAGCAAGCATAGACTAGTGGGAGACCTTGAGAAAGACCCACTAGGTTGGTTGGCACCTTGCAAGACAGAAAGTATAAATGGAGTTTTCAGAACATGATTTGGGGAGAGTGGGCAAGAGGAGAGGAGGAGGAGAATTAATGGCTGGGATACAGATAAGTGCAAAATCAAGGGTAAAATGAGAAAACAAACATTCTGAGAGCAGCGGACACAGGGTCTGGGCATATGGGACTCAAATCCATATAAATGTAATAATATATAAATCATAGTAAAGGTAAAGGTATCCTCTGACAATTAAGTCCAGTCGTGTCCGACTCTAGGGTGTGGTGCTCATCTCCATTTCAAAGCTGAAGAGCCAGCGTTGTCCGAAGACGCCTCCGTGGTCATGTGGCCGGCATGACTCTCCTTGCCGCAGCGTGTAGCATGCGGCTGGAACACGGAGCGCTGTTTACCTTCCCGCAAGCGGTACCTATTTATCTACTCGCATTGACGTGCTTTGGAACTGCTAGGTTGGCAGGAGCTGGCCAAGCAACGAGCGCTCACCCCGTCGCGGGAATCGAACTGCCGACCTTTCGATCGACAGCTTATGGTTCAGCAGTTTAACCTGCTGCGCCACCCGCTGGCCTAGATATAAATCATATATAAATGTAAATCCATATAAATGTAAATCTAACAGCCCAATCCTGTGTAACTCTTGCACCGGTGTAACTATAGATCCCCCGGTGTAAGAGCACTTATGCCAGTTTAACTTGCCGTACGCCGACGGACGCAGGACAGACACAGTCTTAACCCTCCTCAAATACCTCACATGTGCAGTTCGGATGCGGAACAGATGCTAGCGTAAGTCCGCCGGTGTATGGAGCATTTTGGGGACATTCAGACACCCCCGGAATTCCCCTGCACCGGAGTCTGTTCCGCGTCCAATCTGCGCATGCGTGCCATCCAAGGGGGTTATGCCAGTGTCCGTTCTGCGTCCATCAGCGTATGGCAAGTTACACTGGCATAAGTGCTCTTACACCGGGGGATCTACTGTTACACCGGTGCAAGAGTTACACCCTGAATGTAACAGGGGACATGTCACTCTCACCCCTTCCCCGCAACATATAGGAAGTGTTGCGTGATTGGAACTTTTGCATATTATAATCCTAATCATAAAATCTTGTGTAGTGCTTCTCAGGTTTCAAGGCACTTCACATATTATCTTATTGTAATCCTTACAGTAAACCTGTCATTGTGTTGCATCACATTCATGGTCATTATGGTGAATCTTTATTAGTTTGCACATTTGCGCCCCACCTTTCCAGTCCCAAAGGAAAGCTCACCAGCTTCCAAAATTAAAAACAATAATTCACATGCAGTGAACTAGAATCAGTAGAACAGTCCAGAGCCTTACCAAATACCCAAATTAGCTCCATATTGCAGATGTGGGGAGCAGAGTCCGAGTGGATTACTTAAGGCCCCTAGTGACCTCATAAGCAGATGTAGGCTTACCATTCGTCCCGGTTTCGCCGGGACAGTCCCGGAAATCGGACCCGATTCCCGGTCGGGTCCCGGGGGACGAATGGGCGCCGCCATCTTTTTTTTTAATTTCAAACTTACCGGGCAGCATCTTGGGTCACGAAATCTCGCGTGATCCAAGATGTCGGCACCCAAATCTCGGGAGAAGCATGATGCCCTCACGAGATTTGGGCGCCGACATCTTGGATCACGCGAGATTTCGTGACCCAAGATGCTGCCCGGGAAGTTTGAAATTAAAAAAAAAAGATGGCGGCGCAGCGAGCGGGTGCTTCTCCCGGTCGTCAGCACCACCGGGAGAAGCACAGTGCTTGCCCGCGTTGCGCGAGCCTGCTGGAGGCTCGCGCTGGCCGGGCAAGCAGTCTGTGCTTCTCCGGTCTCCCAGCGGCTCCATGCGGTGCCGCTGGGAGACCAGAGAAGCACAGCCTGCTTGCCCGGCCAGCACGAGCCTCTAGCAGGCTCGAACAACGCGGGCAAGCAGGCTGTGCTTATCTCCGTGCCGCTGGTCTCGCAGCGGCACCGGGAGAAGCACAGCCTGCTTTTTGCCCGTGTTGCGCAAGCTCCAGGGCTCGCGCAACGCAGGCGAGCAGGCTGTGCTTCTCCCGGTGCCGCTGCGAGACCAGCGGCACCAGGAGAAGCACAGCCTGCTTCTTGCCCGTGTTGCGCGAGCCTGCTAGAGGCTCGCGCTGGCCGGGCAAGCAGGCTGTGCTTCTCCGGTCTCCCAGCGGCACCGCATGGAGCCGCTGGGAGACCAGAGAAGCACAGCCTGCTTGCCCGGCCAGCGCGAGCCTCCAGCAGGCTCGCGCAACGCGGGCAAGCACTGTGCTTCTCCCGCTGCGAGACCAGCGGCACCGGGAGAAGCACAGCCTGATTGCCCGCGTTGCGCGAGCCCTGTAGCTCGCGCAACACGAGCAAAAAGCAGGCTGTGCTTCTCCCGGTGCCGCTGCGAGACCAGCGGCACCGGGAGAAGCACAGCCTGCTTCTTACCTTGTGTTCTCCAGGGCTGCGCAACGCAGGCGAGCAGGCTGTGCTTCTCCCGGTGCCGCTGGTCTCGCAGCGGCACCGGGAGAAGCACAGCCTGCTTCTTGCCTTGCTTTGCCTTGCCGCGGCCCCAGCCTGCTTGCCGCGGCCCCAGCAGCAGCAGCAGCAGCGACCACGGACCAGTGACCAGCAGCGACCAGGTAAGCTTATTTTTAAATTATATATTTTTAATAGAAATATTAATTATTTATTTAAAATTTTCGGCCAAGCTTCGCGCGGCAGGAGGGGGCGCTTCGCGCCCCCTTTACTTAATTAATTAATTATTTTAAATTGATCATTTATTGGATAAATTCCGGACGCGCTTCGCGCGGCAGGAGGGGGCGCTTTGCGCCCCCTTTCTTTTAGATTTAAAAAGTTAAAAGGGTTTCTTATTTTTGGATTAATGCTTTATTAGGAGTTTTATGGTCTGTTTTATGCTTTCTCGTTGTGCTTTAGAGTGGCTTTTTCGTTCTGGATGGGACTTTGGGCTTCGTTTGTGCGGTTTAGGATTGCTTTTTTGTTTACGATTGGTTGTGGTTCTTTGGCCTTGCTTTTTCGTTGCTTTCACATTAATTAATTAATTAATTAATTAATCACCTCGGGGGGGTATGGGGGGGTGTCCCGGTTTGAGGTTTGAAAAATATGGTAAGCCTAAGCAGATGTGACATTTGAACTGGGGACTTCCTGATTCATGGCATAGTCATCATTCCACCAAGCATCTCAGGGGTGTACATGGTGTGTCCCCCACATTTTATCCTCACAACATCCCTGTGAAGGAGGGCAGATCATCCCTGTGAAGGTGGACAGATCATGACTGGCCCAAGATTACCTAGTGAACTTCATGGTTGAGTGGGTATTTGTATGAACACAGTCCTTCCAGTCCTAGTCCAACACTGTAACTAGTGCACCATGTGGGCTCTTCATGCAAGATGTCCTTTGGGGTTCAAAAGTGAAACCTGAGAGGCTTGAGCTAATGTGTCTAGTAATATGATCTGATAAACCTTATGGACTGCACTGAAAACACTGCTAGCTATTGGCTCATGAGTGAGCTGCAGCAATGGACTTTTACTACTTTCATCTGGTTTCCTTCCCAGCTAAGTCAGTGCTCACTGAACTCCTCCACGACTAAATTAATCTCTGGGCCAATTCACCCAACCATGAAGCCGGTGGCAGGTGTGGTTTTTGATCAGTCCATAGTGACTTCAGAGAAAAAGCTGCACACCAATATTGCGCACTGAAGTCAGAGTGGATTGGCTATGGACATTCGATCAGGACCGCTCTGTACTCTTTGTGACTGGGGTTCCTGGATGCTGATAGACATGCTGTTTGCTGAGATTCTTGTTGCTAGAGAAAATATGCTCTGACAGCTGTCAAAGCTTACTGATGCAGAAGAGACTGGCGGATCATACCTTGGATGACCTGATGTATGAACAAAAATCCAGAAACTGCCTAGTGTCCACGAAAGGCTCATTCTTATTTCACTTTGAATGTCCCTCTAGTTATTACAAGTTTTCCTGAATAAGTACCTTCTAGTTTTTAAGAGAGAATTGTTTCACCAGGATTGTTCTGATGAATTTGAGAGAGACCATCTGTTTTCATAACATATTGTTTTGTATGTGGTAAAAGCCACCTGGCTGGAAGGGGGATCTCAGGAAAACTGGTATGCCATAGGCAGGGGCATCAATAGGGGCGTGCGAGGGGGCAAACCACACCCCAGGTGACACCCCAGGGAGAGGTGACACCAAAATGAGTTTCTATTCTATTTGTTACCAGTGGTACAAAAAGAAAATGGGTTTTCCCCGATCCCTGCCACGACTCGTGTGGAGATCGCATTTCCCAGGAGGCTTCCACATCATGTGGTCTGGTATGGGAGGAGGTCCATGGAGGTGACACCATGAGATCTTGCCTGGGGTGTCACCAACCCTAGTGACACCCTTTGCCATAGGGCTATAAGAAGTTAGTAAATTGTGAATTTGGAATTCTGCCACCAGTCTCAAGCAGTTGTTTTCAGTACCCAGGGGTAGCCCATCCTTGAGGTTGTATCAGTGGTGGATTGCAGGGGGTCAAGAGGGCAGTGGAAAGAGGGCAAAGTTGCACTGCATGACTTTTCTCTTCTCAGGAAGAGAAGGAAAGGATGAGAAGAAAGGAGAAGCCTGAAAGACAGAAGGGTGTGATTTGAATAGGAAAAAATAAAAAGGAGAGAGACAAGAACGGGAGCTATAAGGAGCTGTCTTTAGGCTGGCACTGAGCAAACTCGTTAACATAGGTGCAGCTATAATCCAGAACTATGAATACATATAGCCAACCAGAGAAGAGAGGACAGACTTCCAATTGGAGAGATGAGCACAGTGGTCCTGACTTGCAAAGCCAGCATTACATCAGCACCAAATCAATACAGGACTTGGTATTCCACTGTTCCACCTAAGCTGCTCAGCCGCACAGCTACCCAGTTTGAAACTGAGCTCCTCACAGCCCAGGGCTCGGTGACCGGAAGTTTAGCAATGACCCATGACATCATCTCTGAGTGTCCGGAGACACCATCACAATGCCACACAGTGACGGAAGGGTTCTGCACAGCAGCGTGGACCCCTTACAGGGAATATTGCTTGTGGCCAAACCCCTCAGAAAGTCTTACCTCAGAAGATAATGGAATCAGGCAGTAGAAATTTGCCTAATGATATGAACTAATTCTTTATACCGCCGCTAAAATTGCAACTGAATGATTCAAACTGGAGTAGTTGCTTCTCCATTATAAAGCACTAGACGTTGTTGCCTTTTGCAGCCAAAATAAATAAATAAGTGGCATAAAACATGTATCAATGGCTTTGCCTAAATGCAAATGTTTTGATAACTTTCATTTGATCATGTTACAACTTTCAGATCCTGTACCTGTCATAATATTAGTGATGAAATGTTTAGTTGCTTTCTGTCTCGTTTTTGGGGTAAGCCCATATTATGTGTCATACATGGCAAAAAGTCTCAAAGGAAATAAGCTTTTCTCAACATTATCAAAGAGAGAACGACAGGAAAGCAAGATAAGGTCAAGAATAAAGTGGACAAATAAGCATTTGTCATTTGGGAAAATTAAGATTTAAAGGGAATAGAATGTATTATTCACCAACGTGTAATTTAAAAATATAAGTTTCCTTATTATCCTTCCAAGAAAACAAATCTGTAATAAGAATGCAATTAGTAACTTTAATGTGCTATTGATTCCCTTACCCCAAAACTGAATGCATATTCTATTTGTGCAAAAACGTATTAAATATTTTCTGCAGGTTGTGTAGCAATTAAACATTGCAGCTTGTCGGGATTTCATGCAAATATGTAATCATTATTTAGAGACAACTTCTGTACATGGTGTATTACTATTCATTCCTGAGAACTTGTAATGATAGTGAAGAGCAAATTACATTCCGAAAATACTCTGCATTCAAATTAAAACTTCTGTGCCTGCCATTTCAGATGAGGAATTACCTTCCACCCATTTTTTTTTCTGGTTTGCGTGTGTTGCTTCTTGGCATCTTGGAGAGACCTTACTTTGGGCTTTGTTGCTGTCATTGCTTCACCACATGATCTGTATTAGCCACACAAATCCTAATAGCTTGCAGACTGGACAAGGATATTCCAATATCGTATTTACCCAAGGATATCATAAATAACCAAGACCTAGGTTTTTCGAACTGGACTACCGCCCTTTTTCCTGGCCTAAAACAAGTCCATGGAACAAGAGTCTCCATTTACTTATATGGACCAAAGAACATAGGTTACAATCATGAAAACCCTTGAGGAAGAAACACCGATTGCTCTCCTGGCATGCAACATGACGATGGTGTTGCAAAGAAAACAAAGCCCTACCGGCTGTGAAGATGTTACAAACACAGAGCAAGAGATCTCATAAAAAAGGAACCAGGGAGCACCCCACCCACCTTGTTGTAGGTTTGAGATCTCTTGTTGTAGGTTGAGATCTCTTTTTTATGAGATCTCTTGCTCTGTGTTTGTAACATCTTCGCAGCCAGTAGGGCTTTGTTTTCTTTGTACTGCCTGAGGATGCTCAAAGATTTGAATGAAACATAGCAGTTCTGTGTTTTATTGTATAGTTTTAAACTTTCAATTTTTAATCTTGTATGGTTTTAATCTTTTAGTTTTTAACCTTCTTTTAACATAAATAACATTTTAACATGACCAGTTAAGTCCATTTCATTGCATCGGTCCTGGCACAGTAGCTGTCATCACGCTGCCCTCCCACTCCTAACGTTCTGGCCTGATGGGAAACGAAATAAGACAAGCACCACTAAAATTATGATCTGGAACTCAAACCATAGTGTAGGTTCTTAGCTATGGTTAGCACAAACCATCAGGAACGTCACTGCGCGCGCGGCTCCCAGTAGCGGGGCGCGCGCACGTCACCTCCCGCCACCCCAACCCCCCCACGCGCGTCACCTAACTTGAGCCGGGCGTCTTCGGCCTCGGCTCGTTGTACGCAGGTGTGGATTTTCCGCGCACGCACACTCTGTCGCTGAGGGCAAGAGCCTGCCCGGTTGTCCTCAGCTGCGGATCTGCCATTTTGGCGCAGGCACAGACCACTGCTAAGGGTACGAGGCTGCCTGGTTGCCCTCAGTTGCGGTCTGCGCATGTGCAAACATAGCGGACCCGCAGCTGAAGGCAACCGGGCAGGCTCTTGCCCTCAGCGATGGAGTGTGCGTGCATGGAAAATCCACACATGCGCAGAAGAAACCGCTGGCCGAAGAGGCCGAAAAGGAGGCCGCGGGGGTGCGCGCGTCACCCTTCTGCACGCGGCACCCCGCTGCAGCCCGCCCCGCCCACCACACTACAGCGACGCTAGTGCAAACCATAGTGGTTTTGTGTTATGCCTGAGCTCAACCACTTTCTCTCAGGGTCTGTGACTTACCCTGCAGTGTTCTAAGAATAACTGAGATGTTTGTGAAGCACTTGGACTGCTATGAAACACTAAAGCCTTATAACAACAACAACAACAACAACCTCATAGATTCAAGGTGGTTTACATAGGCAGGCTGACCATAAACCCGATTTTTCAATTAGATTTTTGCAAGTATTGTTCCATGAGACTCATAGAACTGTTCAATTTCTCCAGATTTTTCCCTTCATAGTGCAGTCGTCAGCATGGCTTGCCAGCTCTTGTGTTTCCAAGCTTTTGCAGGAAGCTGCAAATCAAGCCTTAGACCGTTTCGCAAGATGTTATCCGTTTCTTGCCAGCTGACTCCTCCGCATTCCTTCACAGTCCTCCACAGAGATCCGCTAGCAGCTTCGGTCTGCTATCGAAGGCAGATAATCCTGCTTAGCTTTTTCAGACAAGGCGACAACGCAACCTCCAGGCCACGCGCGTCACTGGAGCATGGCGGGGGAGGCAGACCGCCGGGGGTGATGCGCGCAAAGGGTGACGCGTGCACGCGCTGCGCGTCACCCTTCCGGAGGCTCCGAGGCTGGGAGAAGGCCTCGGAGCGTCCGCCCCGGGCGGCTGTCCGCGGCCTTCTGACGAGGCCCAATGCGGCGACACTGTATTTATCAGGTTTTTCGCGCCTGCGCAGAATGTTTCTGAGGGCAAAAGGGCAGCCCTTGCCCTCAGAAACATTCTGCACAGACGCGAAAAACCTAATAAATACCGTGTCGCTGCATTGGGCCTCGTCAGAAGGCCCAGACTGCCGGCCGGGGAGGATGTCTTCGGAGCCGGCAGCAACGGGGCCCTGGGGTAAGACTTCCGCGGTGGAAGTCTTACCCCCGGGCCCCACTGTTGCTGGCTCGGACGACATCCTCCCTGGCCGGTGGGCACGGCAAATTTGGGATCATTAGGGCGGTGCGCGCGCCCTCGCTTTAGGGCAGCGCGTGTCCTAGTGACGCCAGTGCTCCAGGCCACATATGAGCCTCCTGGTTATGAGGAAAGTCAAAGTGAATTTGCTCTTAAAAATACAAGGTTCTATTTTGCATACTAAAAATAACCAGAAATTTAAATTGTCCACACAATCCCTAATAATAAACACAGGAAGCGAGGCTTTTGGTTAAAACTGGACCACATATATTGAAATGAATGCTAATTAGTAAGGTACTGCAAACTCTGCAGTAGGTCCTATCTCCATAAACTCTTCCCCACTTGTGTGTGGGCATCTATCTACCTAGGGAATACAGCATGTCACTGTCTGCTTAGCTTTTATTTTATTCCACATGATCTCTTCTATGTATGGGTACACTATATGGAGAAAACATACCAGTGACTGTGGCAGCATTTTATCCAGTTTGCGTGTGTGTGGAACACGAGGGTCAAAACGTGTTGGACGTTCTGAGCAGCAACTATCAAAGTAAAAAGTACATGAGCGCGGTGTATTTATCCGAAGTACACAATTATCTGTCCATAGACTTGCTATTGCAATGTGAATTCCTGACATCAGGGTTTTGTTGTACTTGTTCTGAGAAATGCACTGTGTGATCACATTAGAAAACATCTTTCTCTATCTCTTCTGCAATTTCCATATTGCTAATGGCCCACATACAAAATGGGGCTGAAAAACAGCTGGAAGGAAATTTATTATCCGCTAAAATTGTCACCTTCAGGTGGCATTCAGAATGCGCACAAAAACTCTAACCCAAATTATCAAGATTAATTGGATTAAGAGCGGGCATTTCTTCCCAATTCAGTACATTGTACAGGTGCTTTAGAAATTGTATGAATTTAACTTGTTATGCTATAACCTCGTAAACATAATTGAACAACATAGGCAAGAACAAACTAGTAAAACTGAGCACAAACTTTAAGTCCCCTTGATTTCAATAGGAGAGACAAATTGAAGCATGTAATTAACTCTCCCATTGAAATCAATGAGACGGTCAGCTCAATCCTATTCTATGCTCTGCTCAGCAATTCAGCTATGCTGTGTGGGCAATGCTGGATCCTGAGCAGAGAAGGCATGGTTGGAGTCTCCTAGGGGTAAGGAAACTTTCATTCCCTTACCCCAGGTAAAGCCCCAGCCAAACCAATGGGTCTCCTTGGATCCACGCCAGCTATTTAGCTGGTGTAAATCCGGGAGGACCATGTGAATGGGGTGGGGGTGGCGGATTGGGGCGGCAAGGGGGTGTGGAATGGGCAGATCGGACCAGGAAAGGGGCGGGATCAGCAGTGCCAGCATGTGCCTTATCCAAACTTCCTTCCTGGGTCTGATCTGCTTACACAGATCAACATGAACTTGCACCAGCTATATTGCTGACACCACTGGCGTCGACAGGGGGCGGCGGGGGGGGCGGGCCGCCGGGGGGTGTCGTGCGTCTAGGGGTGACGCGCGATCACCCCCCCACTTACAGTTTGGAGCGGAGGGTGGGCCCGCCCGCCCTCCCCTGTGTCCGTTTGGCTCCAAAATGAGCCGAAAACGGAGCGGGGAGGGTGCTCTGCTCCTGCGCGTGACGTCATGCGCAGGGGCGGAGCCTCCCCTTAAGGGCGGCGCGCGCCCCCGCTCTGGGGTGACGCGCGTCGTCGCAACGCGCCTGGCTGACACAGGTCCAAGTTGACCCATACAGATGCAGGGGCTTAATCACAGGCAAGGGAACAAACGTACCCTTACCCTGGGGAGACTTTCAGCAGCCAAAAATCCTCCATGGGATGCAGCATTGCCTCCACTGGTGCCACTGCATCGCCACGTGGGGATTTACGTTGGATCGGGCTGTTAGTCTTCCAGGGAGTTAGCTACCCCCCCCCTCCAGCTTCATGTCATCTGCAAATTTGATAAATATCCTCTCTACCACGTCATCCAAGTTATCTGTAAAGATTTTGAATAGCACAGTGTCCAAGACATACCGTAATCCTGTGACACTCCACTTGATACCTCCCTCCACATTTTATTTTATTTTATTTTCACATTTTTATACCACCCTTCCTCCAAGGAGCTCAGAGTGGTGTACATATTTCCTCCCCTCCTTTTTGTCCTCACAACAACCCTGTGAGGTAGGTGGGGCTCAGAGATAGTGACTGGCCCAAGGTCACCCAGGAAGCTTCGTGGCTGAGCGGGGATTTGAACCTGGATCTTCCAGGTCTAAGTCCAACTCCCAAACCACTACACCATCCAATGATATATCATATTCCAATATGATATGATATGATATGGAACCATTTAATAACACTTAAAAATGCTGCTATTGGCTAAGATGCTATCAAACGCTTGCATTCACATTGCTGGTTGGCTTATCTGTCACACATGGGGTCCTGTGGATGGCAATCGTGAGCTCATTGTAAAGTGAATAACTTATTGTATAGTGAACCTTGTTTTACTATGGTCTATTGTAAAGTGATTTGATCATAAAGTGAACCCATTGTAAAGTAGGGGTCCACTGTAATTCACTTTTTCAATCAGTTCATTTACAATTTTAAGACCTAACATTATATCATCATTTGTCATTCTATTAATTTATTTTAAAAATTTGACCAGAATAACACCATTACAACAAGACAGGTCCACCACTTATGTAAAAACTTAGCAGAAGTAAAATTACATCCCCAACAATTATTATTATTTCTTTGTATGATCTATTTGGAGCCAGAAACCAAGACTATCATATCATTGTTTCCTTTTCAAATGCTCCATTTAAGTGTATTTTATTCCCCTTGGTTCTGTAATTGGTGTACCTTTCATCTTTTCCCAAAGGGTTTTTAAATATTTTCTGTGTCAGGATCTTTCATTACCATAAGATGATATAATTTTGACAGTGAATCTTTTATTCTTTTAGTAAATCATTTTTTTTTAAATTCAGATAGAGTTGTTCTTAAAGTCCTATTTCTAAGTCATATTTTTTTCACATTTTTTTATACCACCCTTCCTCCAAGGAGCTCAGAGTGGTGTACATATTTCCTCCCCTTCTTTTTGTCCTCACAACAACCCTGTGTGGTAGGTGGGGCTGAGAGATAGTGACTGGCCCAAGGTCACCCAGGAAGCTTCGTGGCTGAGCGGGGATTTGAACCTGGATCTTCCAGGTCCAAGTCCCATATATTTACATAATTCTTTAATTGAAAGTAATGAAGCCACTGACAGTTCTCAGAATACATCTTTCACTACCTCAGTAAATCTTACCACTTCATAGTCAATTCAATATGGACGTATCTATTTGCTTGGTGTTGTTTATTTGCCATTTAATATACCGGATGTCCCCTATGGGAGGGGTGAAAGAGCAGGGTACAATTTTTAAAACAAATATACTAAATAAATATTGATTTTCTTTTTTCATTATAGATGAAAGACATTATCAGTGACATTGGCCCAGTTCAGACGTAATACTAGATCACGGTTTATCTACTATAATGTATGTATTCCTTATTTTTGATGGATTGTATCTTAAGGTGTTCTTCCATTTGTGCAAAGTTTAGGTTTGGTTTTTGCAAATTTCATCTTCCTCTGAAACCAACTGCAAACCCCAGATTTTGGGTGTGTGTGTGTGGATCAGGGGGCTGTAGAGGGAAGGGGGGATCAACAAAAATCAGCCTTCCTTGTTGTGGAAATGGAGCTTCTCTCACAAATGGAAAACACACTCAAGATATGAAAACACAGTCAAGAAAACACACTCAGGATCACACTATAAGTATTTGTTTCACACCTTTTCATTTTTTCTAACATACTCAGGGCGCAATCCACCGGAAGAATCCGGCGATGGAACAAGCGTCCCGTCGCCTGAAGCCGTCGCGAACGTGCCATAAAGCACATTCACAATGACTATTAGTCATTGACTATAGAGTAAGTGAGGCTGGCGCAAGGATGGCCTCCCTCACTCCGGCACCGGACCAGGATGTGGCTGCTGGCGGAAGGTAAGAACTCCCACCGGTGACCACGGGGGTGGTTCGGTAGGTGAGGGAGTGGGACATTGGTCTAGTCGGCCCGGGAGGGGGGCGGGGATGGCGCCCGCCATATCCCCATCCCCACCGGACCGCCTAGGCCATTACATGGCCTCCTCTACTTCCACCAGCTATTTAGCTGGCGGACATCTGAGGAGGCCAATCAGGTCCCCTTCCCCAAGTAGACCTCTAACCCACCATCGGCCAGTTAGCCTGGGCTCAGGATCTGGCTGGCGGCCCTGGGCCGGTGGCCGGATTCTTACACAGGATTGCACTGTGAAGTTGGTGAAGAGTATAATGAGTTAAAAAATACTTTAAAGTCAACCAATGAACAACATAAAACAATAAAAGAACAGCAGATAAAATAGCAGCCAGCAGAAAAATAGTCAGGTTTATTGTTATATGAATGATGCTAACAGCCCAATCCTATTGGATCTTAACGCCATTGGAATGAGCATTCCACCACTGTTAATTGCCTTATGGCAGTCGCACCTATCCATTAGTCAAGTACATCCACCTGACCATGGCTGAGAGGAGGTCCAGGGAAATGAGCTAGAGTTGATCGCTGTTAAATAAATACAATGAATTTTTTTTAAAAAAATTAACCTTAAAGGCTGGTTCCACACTGGCATTGCTGAGAGGTGGCTTTTCTGCAGTCAGCTGGAATTCTAGATAAAATGGGTGGTTCCACAAAGGGCTTAATTCAGTTCTTTTTACCTTAGAATAAATCTGCAATATTTGTCCCTATTCAAATTAATTAATTCCCTGCTTCATCTACTCCCCTTTGGAGCAATGGTGCTCACTAGTTCACACTGAACAGGTGAGCTTCAGTCAATGACATGTACTGCAGGCCTGGCTTTTTCAGCATCATACAAAGTTTGCAAAAAGAGCACAGCTTGGACACCTCCATAGACCATGAATTTTAAAACGAGTAGCATTTAAAACCGATTGGGTCTTTGTTCAGCCCTTCTGAGGGCAAGGCTTCGAACAGCGTTGTGCACATGCCGCTCGAAGCCTTGCCCGGCCTATTCAGAAGCAGCCGATCCACCGAGGAAGACGTAGCTTGGCCTGTTGGCTCTGGGGGTGACGCACCAGGATGGGGTGAGTGTACTGTGGGGGTTGACCCCTCTGGGCACCTCCCAGCGCGTCACCCCATGTGCGTTGCCCCCCGCCACGCATCAGTGATGCCACTGGGCCCTCAGTTTCGTAAAATACAAAAAAGCATAAATCAAGCCTGAGATGAAATGGGAATCTAACTCAGGAAGCACCGGTATGCAATTGGTTGGGAATGACACTAAGCTCCTCATCAGAATGGTGTTAACCAAACGTAACTATTCCAGACTAAGCAGGTAGGGTGGAACCAGAAAAGGACTCTATTAGAATTAAGACTAAAACATTTTCTAAATAGATAGAAATTGAAGTTAGATAATAATTGAAATACCAGGATATTTTTACATCCAATTCTCTGGTTAATTCTTTGTTTGCATTGTCCCACAATCTGCTAGAATGGATTCTTAGTATATCCTCTGCAACTGGTGTAAGGCAGGTGCCTAGTTAGTATACTGGTTGTATAGCAAGACCCATATTTTTCAAAATGTTTGCCCCAGTTTTGAAATTGGCTCTGAGCTGTGTTAAATTTTAATTTTGGTCATTAGTACCATTTCATTTTAGTGTTTTCATTTTTAATGTTGCTACTGTTTCTTTACAATGCTGTTTTTGTGCTGCTTTGATTATCTTTTAATTAAGTTACTTTAAGCATATTTAATAGAAAAGCAACACAAAAGTATATAACTTCCCTCTACATCTGAAGTGTCAGACTCCACAAATACCATTTCTAATATCACGTGTAGCCTCTCTGTTTCCTAGTCTTCAGCCAGTTCCTAATCCATAGGAGGACCTGCCCCCTTATTCCCTGACTATGGAGTTTTTTCAGGAGCCTTCCATGAGGGACTGTGTCAAACGCCTTCTGAAAATCCAGATATATAATATCCACGGGTTCGCTCGCATCCACATGCCTGTTGACTTTTTCAAAGAATTCTAAAAGGTTTGTGAGGCAAGACTTCCCCTTGCAGAAGCCATGCTGACTCTCCCTCAGCAGAGCTTGTTCTTCTATGTATTTTAAGATTTTATCCTTAATGAGGCTTTCCACCATCTTACCTGGAACAGATGTTAGGCTGACCGGCCTGTAGTTTCCCGGGTTATGCGCATGGGCTGGGAGTGAGGCCACCATCTGCCAGCACCAGGCAGGTGCGTCACCAGGACGCACGTCACCGGGGAGCGGGACATGCGCGTCACCCTTAAGGACACGGTCACGAGCATGCCCGGAACACCCCCCGCGCCGTTTTCGGCTCATTTCAGAGCCAAACGGACCCAAGGGCGGGCGGGCGGGCCCAGCTCCACCGACAAACAGTAAGTGGGGGGCACGTGTCACCCCTATGCGCGTGACACCCCCCGGCGGCCCACCCCGCGCGCTTCCCCCTGTCGCCGCCCATGGCACCAGGTGAGTAGGCACTGGGGGCAGGCAGTGGGAGGGACAGGGAGGAACTCACGTGCAGCCATATTCTATCCACCTTACCTTTCCCTTATTTTCCTCCATTCTGTGCCAGCAATACAGCTGGCTCAGAACTGAGGAAACCCATAGGGAAAGAGGAGGGAACAAAAGTTCCCTTACCCTGAGGAGACTTCTGACTCCCCCCCCCCACACCACAGGGTGCAGCACAGTAGCGTAACAAGGGTGGTTCGTGTGGTTCAGCTGAACCAGGTGCCACCCGCTGGAGAGGCGGCGTGGCGAAGCCGCGGTGCCGCCGCCGGACTCGAGTCCGACTCGAGAGACTTGAGTCCGACTTGCGAGACCCAAGTCCAACTCGAGTCCGACTCGAGTCTGACTCGCGAGACTCGAGTCTGACGAGTCCAACTCGAGGCGGGGAATTGAAGGAGGGGGGACGGGGAATTGAAGGGGGCACAGTGACGGCAAGCACACTCACTTGAACTTCCGCATCCACTCCGCGGGGAATTGAAGGAGTCCGAGGTGGGGAATTGAAAGGAGGGGGCACACACACTTACTTCCGCTGCGCGGTAGCGCGGGGAATTGAATTGAAGGAGCGAACGGAAGCACTGCGAACGGAACTGAACTGAACACGCTGGAGGTAAGCTGGCCGGGTTCGCGCTGGGGGGTGGGTGCCCGGTGCAGGGTCCTGTCGGGTCGCCCCCTTCCCCCCGGAGGTCTCCGCCTTCCCCCTGGAGATCGCTCCCCCTCCCCAGAGCGCAGCCTAGCGGCCACACCGATATTTAAAGACTATATTACATTCCCTAGGGGTGCAAAATTCCCCCCCCCCCTGAACCAGGCGCCAAATGCTTTAGTTACGCTGCTGGTGCAGCACATGTCTCCTTGATGCACATGCATCGGGGGGGGGGAGAGTTTGGCTAGGATTGGAGCCTGTAACTGTAATAATCTGGAGTTATTGCTTATTCTACCAATGAACATTAAAAAATAGGCTAACTCACTATTCATTGACATTTCACATCCAGTATTGCTACTGCCAACAGCGAGTAGATTTAGTTCATTTTCCCTCTAATTCCCCCCTCCCAGGTCCCATTTAACACGGCAATGCAGGCATTCAATTATATAATTTATTAATCACAGTATTACAGTGACTGTAACATTAGCTGCTACGTGAAACGCCCAATCCCCTAACAGACGTTTAATCGTTTTTTCAATTAAAAAACAAAACAAAAATTATGATAGGTCTATGTTCCCAGTAATCCAATTTCTAGACAGTAGATGTTAAGATAAATGCTAATCCAAATTGTTGTTCATAGTACAGATTGCAAAGGTTAAAAAAAAGAGGAAAGATTTTCATTGGGTTAAAAGAAATAGTGAAATAGAAGC
The DNA here is from genome assembly GCA_026170595.1 of Plestiodon gilberti rubricaudatus. Taxonomy (NCBI): domain Eukaryota; kingdom Metazoa; phylum Chordata; class Lepidosauria; order Squamata; family Scincidae; genus Plestiodon; species Plestiodon gilberti. The sequence goes on along the minus strand of JANXHW010000004.1, from coordinate 80,703,959 downwards.
AACCCCTGAGGGTATTTAAGGAATGAGTTAAACGGGTACGCGTGGCATCCATGAATTCAGGTGGGTCGATGATTTCATAACCTCATTCAGCTGGCATGACAGGGTGGCTAAATGGAAATGGTATTGCACCATAACATTTGGCTGAGTAGCACAGTCGTATCAAAAGGAGGCAAAATACTGCAACAGCTGGCATGAATTCTGTACTCCTGAAACTATAGTAAGTTTTTATTCAGAACAGATTATATCTATGTTTGGAACATGGTGTTTTACCTTTATGCTGAGATCTGGATTTTATCTACATTTGTTAGCAAAAGCTAGCAAGTGAAGTTTATTGAATGAGCAAACTCTCCAGAAACATCACATTGTATAAACACCAACTGATCTCTGTTGAAAATCCTACAGTACCCAGGAAGAGGAATGTTTCTATGGCGCATGAGTGTCCTGATATCACAGACAGAAACACTTTCTATTTACATACTGTAGCTGTTCATGTGGTAGAACTCCTGCTAACTGGGCAAGAGGCACTTTTTCAATGGGTGCTCCTCTTACATTTAGCAGGGGGAGAGTAACTGCCCCCCTTTCTCCCCAGCACAGTGTATTTTCTGGTGGCTGTTTGCTGGTGTTCTTCTGCATCTTTTTTAGATTGTGAACCCTTTTGGGACAGGGGGCAATTTAATCATTTGATTTTGTCTGTAAACTGCTTTGTGAACTTTTTGTTGAAAAGCAGTATATAAATACTGTTGTTGTTGTTGTTGTTGTTGTTGTTGTTGTTGTTGTTGTTGTTGTTTTATAATAATAATAATAATAATAATAATAATAATAATAATAATAATAATAATAATAATAAGAAGAAGAAGAAGAAGAAGAAGAAGAAGAAGAAGAAATTTGTGGTCATATACTTTTGAATACTCCTCTGTGTAGACGAAGATGTGCACTTAGAAACCTAGCATGGCAGGGAGAAAGGTTCTAGCCTAACCCTTGACATGCTCATTTTCTATGTGCAGAAGATTTTTAATAGTTCATCATATGATTGGTCTGAAGAAGTATAGTCCCAAGAAGGGTCTACCACATCGTATTTTTAAACAAGTAGTTTGACTCTGGCTCTGTCCCAAAGATCATTCCAGCAGGCTTGCAGTTTGAACAGAGCACTGGTCAGATGCCAGAACCTAAATACTAGCAGCTCCAGTTCAACCAACCTACCCAACACATCACCCATCTGTGTAATAAAACAATGCAAAGAAGGGAGAATGCGGTTATCATACTCCTCATTGATGTAATCTTATTTCCCAAACATTACTGCTGCGACATGTGTGTGTTGTCCCCCGCCTAGTGCAGCAATTTTATCAGCTGAAACCGTACCCCACACAGACAAAGCAAAACTCAAGCTCATGTTTCCTTCCAAACTGAAGGTAATTTGGGGGCGAGAAAGGGACTTCTGATAAACTATCCTACCTGCTGGCAAATGACAAGAGACCTTTTAAAATCAAATGGCTGGTCCTTATTATGTGTAAAATTAATCCCAAATGTGCACTTTTAAAGAAAATGAAAAAGGTCAAAAGATCTTTATAGCTACAATACATGTTGCAAACAGACTAGCGACTCCAGAAGGTTTAAGCCAAAATGAATTCCTGTCAAAAAAAATAATTTATTGTCTTTGTCATACAGTCATCTTTGAGAGCCTTTGCTTTGTTTTCTTTCACCTAAAAGTAATTACACTGGTTCCAAAGATTCTTCAATAAAAAGACTAGACGACGGATATCGGAGGCGGAGGAAGGTTGTCATATTCTACTAACATTCTGTGCCCATCTGTGAAAGGGCCAGACCAGTAATCAGTATGGCATTTGGAAAACAGGCTATTTAGTCAAACGATCCCAGGCAAACAATGCAAATTTATACTGTTTCTTAATGGGGAGTGCCCCCACAGGGACTCAAACCCTCACCATGGAGAGACTTGTATGCCTGTAGCACATAGCTGCCCTCTTCCGAGGGAGCTGTCTTTCTACCCTTGCTCTGCTCAGCTCAAAAATGTATTCCTTGGATGAGTGAGATATAGGGATTTCAATCCTAGTAGATTTTTTGCTTTTGCCCCTTCTTTGCAGACATCACTGTGGCTCCCGTAAGAGGGGGGGGCATTCGTGTATCACATCATATGTGTACATGTGTTTGTGTGTGTGGTGTCTGTAGTGAGCAGCTCCCTCCAGACATGCACTGGCAGGGCAGCTACTCACTCTCCCAGGGAACTTGCAACCCTCTGGAGTGGCTCAAAGCACGGCCACGCCACCAGACAGGTCCCAATTCCCTGTGCACTCCTAAACCAGGAGAAGGAACACAACTGCTCTAAAATAGAGACAGTGAGGAAAGGTGCCACCAGGCTGAGAAAACCTCTTGACTTCTCCAGGCCTCAGCCTCCCCGGAGAGCCTCAGAGCAAATACAGAAATGGTAGCGTTTATGGCTTCAGGTTAAGCGTCTGGACTTAGTTCCCCCACATTCCCAAGAACCACACCAGGTTAAATAAATGATGGTTTATTTGAGACTATGCAAAATAAGCATGGAAAGAACATACGTGAGCAGCAAAACTGCTAGCATATTTGGCATAACGAACCAGATTGAAAACATAAGCACAAAACAAGAAAGGATAAATCCTACACTATACATTGGGTATCCTAACACTCACCAAGATGTAAAAAAGAATGTTGCAAGGCCCTCAGCCACGGCCTGGGCTGAGGGATGGCATCCGCAGAGACAGGGAGACTAGCTCCAACCAAAAGCATTAGAGAGAAGAGACTAACGGTTCCCCAAGAGTTAGTTAAATAGAATATTTGAACCCAGTTGATGGACACAAGTAAGATGACCAATCAGGTACAGCCGGGTGGGTCATCCCATGACCGATGACTTCACTCTTCCTTGCTCGTGATCAGCTCACAGGTGCAGAAAATAATGAGGGAAGAAAAAAGCATTATCATATTCCCATGTAGATAACGGGACTAACAAGCAACGGTCCCAGAGATGGTACGACTCCCCAAGGTCGCTGGCGAGCTGCCAATCACCAGGCTCTGCACCGAGCAGACTAGAGGGTGAGAAAGGAAGCTGCAAGGAAAAATCCAAGATGGAGACAGAACCAAAGTTTACAAACCAGACCAACTCTACAGTGTCCTTGGGGCACCTCCCCAGGATTAGTGGAGGTGCCTACTTTCCCAGTGGCTGGAAGGGGGATGTGTGTCCCGTCCCCCAGTGCTGGCCACCCATTGGCATTGCACCTGCCCCAAATCCCTGCTCTGTTCACTCTGGCAGCACTTCTCTGCAGCATTGGGGATGTAGCGGATGTAGTGATTGTTCCTTGGACATCACACTGATGATGTAAGACAGATGGCGCACGGACATTTTGCCAGTGTTGCGCCAATAATGCACTGATGTCAGGATGCCACTCTGTAGGTTCCAGGCTGTGTTGGAGTTTCCATGGACACTGCTGGTGTTGCTGGGAAGGGCTGTGCCAGTATTACTGGGAGGGCAACACCAGCAATGCTGGGAGGGCTGTGTTGGTGTGGCATTGCCTGGAAGTGCTTAGGATATGATGGATGTCACACTGGCATTGGGCCGAATAAGACTGGGCCGTATGTCTCACTACCTATTCCTGAGCAAACATGCATAGGATTGCACTGTTAATAGCCTTAGGCTTCTTTACTTTTAAGGGTGTGTATATACCTCCTGCCAACCTAGCAGTTCCAAAGCATGTTAATGCAAGTAGATAAATAGGTACCGCTTGCGGGAAGGTAAACAACGCTCCGTGTTCCAGCTGCATGCTACGCGCTGCGGCAAGGAGAGACATGCCGGCCACATGACCACGGAGGCGTCTTCGGACAACGCTGTCTCTTCAGCTTTGAAATGGGCATGAGCACCACACCCTAGAGTCGGACACGACTGGACTTAATTGTCAGGGGTCACCTTTACCTTTACCTTTATATCTTACTCAGTGACCACAGATTGCAAATCTGATTTGCAACGTGGAATTGAGCTGCAGGAATTGTGTGTGTGTGTGTGTGTGTGTGTGTGTGTGTGTGTGTGTGTGTGTGTGTGTGTGTGTGTGTGTGTGTGTGATATGTGTAACTACCTTTCTGCATATTGCAATGAGTGACAATAAGATCTGAAGGCAACTCATGTATATCAGCAATTGACCTTTTGGCCTCGGTGGCTGCAAGACTGAACTCTGTCACTTGACTTGACAAGGGCCATAACTTACTTGTCCATTCTTATGCAGCAGAGCTCTTAAACACACTGTGCAAGCCTTCAACAGGTCGACAAAGTATGGATATATTAAATGCTTTGTTGAGTAGAAAGATCTAAAAATGCGTTTACTATATCAAGATGTCAGAAGATGGGAAGTCGCTTTCATATTTCGAACCAGTGGAATAACATTCAGAAATAGTTTCCTTAAAACAATTGCAAGAACAAGAAAGCTTATTAATTTTTAAATAGAACTGGATAAAATAAGAATCATCTTGCATGTGGAGACTCAATTTAGTGATGCACTGCTGGAGACAGGAAATGTTTCATATGAATTTGGAAAGATGTTTCCCCCCCCATCTTCTAAGAAGCTTAAGCTGCAACCTAAACACCCTTACCTGGGAGTAAGCCACACTGAATACATTGGAACTTATTTCTGAGTAAACATGCTCAGAATTGTACTTACCTCTCCCAGGCCGTCTAGTCGCTTCCCCACCTTACCACACAGTGTGCACTCTGTCAGCAGTGCTGCATGCTATGGGCTTGCAGGCAGTGGCGGAACTTGGGTGGAGCGCGTGGAGCAGGAGCTCCAGGCGCTCGGGCGGGTGAGGGGCGCGTGGGGAGCACTTACCGTAGCGAAGCGCCGCACTGTATCGGCCCGCCCTCCCTGGAGCCCATTCGGCTCCAAAATGAGCTCAAAACGGGCGGGGGGCGCAAATTGGGAGGGGAAGGGCGCGTCGACGTGATGCGACGCAGGCCCCGCCCACGCACCGGGCGCCGGGAGGGCGCCTGTCATTTCTTCTTGCAGGGGAGGGAGAAGGATTGAGCTGCCCAAGTTTAAAAACACTGAGGAAAGAATCGCAGAAGCCCACATAACACAGTACGTGGAATCAGCTGTCAGTCAACATGCACACAGTAGTCAAGTGTCAAAAGTGAGACACATACATGTGATGTGTGAACCAGCTCTCTGGAAGAAGTGGAATCAGCTCCATTTCTCTTGTGAAAGGTTGTTGGTTCAGAACTTGGTCTAACAGGTTGGTTGGTAAGAAGTGTTTTCATCTTCCAATCTAAAAGTGTTTCAGCATATTTCAGTTTATCTTCTCTATCCCAAAGCACATCTGGAGACATTTTACATAGACTAAATTCAGACTGTACCTCATTCACTCAGTGTATAGCAGTAAACAGGTACACTTTTCGATTTTTTTCCCCTTTCTGGCATTAAAACACTTTAAAATATTCCAAGTGCTAACGAGAATTGCTATTTAAATTTCCCAAATTTCTTTTTACTACTACTGCACTGCAGCTTATATACAACCAGGCAAAGAGAATTTATATCTACACAGTACTTTCCTGGCAGTAGTGTTCTCTATTCACAAGAGCAACACAGAACATTTCTATCCAGCACACTCAAAAAAACATATTATGGAAATAACGTTAAACATTTGTTTGCCCTACGAATTGTAGGAAACTACTCTGTAGCAAGATACTAAAACTGTTTGTTTCATAATTGCCAGAGCAGCCTGCTGTGGAACATTAGAACATCTTCAAAGGTTCAGAGAGACTAATAAAATAGCACACAGTGTTGTCCCACTTGGGTATCTGTTTTTTCTCTGTGCTACTTCATCTTCTCTATCTCCATCATCAGTACTAGTATTTGCCTCACCAAAAAGAGAGAGTGGCAGAATCCTATGGTGGCGGAGCAACTAGGCGGCCTCCTGGGTGAGGTAAGTACAATTCTGAGCATGTTTACCCAGTGGGACTTAGGGGTGGGGGTGCAAGTGGAACCCTGAAAAGATGGAAAGAAAAGACATGAGATGTTGACCAAGCAAGGAGACATGGGCACAGTGTAGATAGTAATAAATGCTGCTGAAACATGATCAGAGGGGACTAATACTGGTGTCCAGGATCACTGGGTCATCCTGAGGGCAGGGATACCAAGGGCTCGCTCTCCAGCAAAGTAGCTTTGCTTCGGTTCAGAGCGCTTCATTTAGGGCTCTCTGAAGCAGCTCCAAAGTAGGGTGATTCCATGCAGATTCTATGCGAAACCAATGCACCTCCTGGAGATGCTGAATGTGTGTGCTTGATACTGTGCCAGGGCACACCCTTTGTCTTTCAGCATACTCCCTCTTGATCATGGCACCTTTTAACTTTATAAATTGAATCACCGTTATGTTGTTCAATTTTCTTCCCCCTCTCATTCTGTTACCTATTTGTGGAACACCCTTGTGGCATATGTATCACTCCAGTTAAGATATTTTGGCCTCTACGTTTTCTCTTCCTTTTGTTTTTTTGTTTTACCTGGTTGAAGACCAGGACTAGGAAACAGCGAGTGGGTGTCAATGGGAATTTTCACAATGGAAAGAGGTGAAAAGCGGTGTGCCCCAAGGATCGGTCTTGGGACCGGTGCTTTTCAACTTGTTCGTAAATGACCTGGAGTCGGGGATAAGCAGCGAGATGGCCAAGTTTGCGGATGACACCCAAGTGGGACAACGCTGTGTGCTATTTTATTAGTTTTCCGGGTGGTGAAGACCAGAAGGGATTGTGAAGAGCTCCAGAAAGATCCCTCCAAACTGGGAGAATGGGCAGCAAAATGGCAGATGCACTTCAATGTAAGTAAGTGTAAAGTGGTGCACATTGGGGAAGAAATCAAAACTTCACAAATATGCTAATGGGTTCTGAGTTGTCTGTGATGGATCAGGAAAGAGATCTTGGCGTGCTGGTGGACAGGTCGATGAAAGTGTCGACCCAGTGTGCGGCGGCTGTGAAGAAGACCAATTCTATGCTCGGGATAATTTAAAAAGCGATTGAGAATAAAATGGCCAATATCTTTATGCCCTTGTACAAATAGATGGTAAGGCCACATCTGCAGTATTGCGTCCAGTTCTGGTCACCACAACTCAAAAAGGATATACTAAATAGTTGAATTGGGAAAGGTGCAGAAAAGAAGGACCAAAATGATTTGTGGGCTGGAGCACCTCCCTTATGAGGAAAGGCTACAGCGTTTGGGGCTTTTCAGTCTAGAAAAAAGGTACCTCAGGGGGGGACATGATTGAGACGTATAAAATTATGCATGGGATGGAGAGAGTGGATAGTTTGTCTCCCTCTCACACAACACCAGAACCAGGGGACATGCACTAAAATGGAGTGGAGGGAGAGTTAGAATGGATAAAAGAAAATATTTCTTTACCCAGCGTGTAATTCATGTGTGGAACAGGATGTGGTGATGGCACCTGGCCTAGATACCTTTAAAAGGGTTTTGGATAGATTCATGGAGGAAAAGACCATCACAGGTTACAAGCCATAAGCAACCTCCTGGTTTTAGAAGTAGGTTTCCTCTGTTCCAGGTGCAAGGGAGTGGCAACAGGATACAGGTATCTTGTCTCGTGTGCTCCCTGAGGCATCTGGTGGAGCCACTGTGAGATACAGGAAGCTGGACTAGATGGGCCTTTGGCCTGATCCAGCAGGGCTCTTCTTATGTTCTTATCTCTCCCTGGATGTCATCCCTCTCCCATCTATCCATAAGCAGGCTCTGTCTCATTTTAACTTTTGTACAGTGCTTACAGCCCACTTCTACCCCCTCTACCCCCTGAAGTGATTCCTCTTCTTGAAGTGATTCTTGAAGAGGTTCCGAGGTCGGAACGAAACGTTGGGTCAACAATAACCTTGGATTTTAGTGTTTTTTGTGCCTGGGGCGGCTGCCTACACGGAGATCCGTCCACGGTTTCGGAGAATTATTAAAGTGCAAGTATATATCTTTTTCTCATGGCATCTAAACCCGTAATTTGGAAACATTGTACAGTAATCTCGGGCCATGAAAGCTACCGGAAAAAACAGTGGAACTGTGTTCCGTTGTCATTAAAACCTGCATGTGCTGACCCAGTCCTAGATAGGATTCTCTCCCCCCCTCCTTAATCTGGTTCTATTTGGTGAATTATTCTTATGAATTATTCTTTGATTATTCTTATCTCTGAGTGCTGCTTCCTAAAGATAACCAATGTGTGAAGTGTGCCAAAAATATACTTGATTAATTGATACTAATTAAAGCATGCAGCAAATCTGACGGATATTTCAACAATAGTATGACAATGTAAAATTTGATTTCTCACTGTTATGAACTGATAAATCCATTACAATGTTTTTGTACAAGCCGTAGAAATTAAACTAGCTTGTTGCAAATAAAGAGCTTTAGTTATTGTGAAGATGGATAAATAACTTAGTATGAACGTTAATGACCTCATTAATGTTTGTTAATGGGGATACGTCAACTACGTTGTATCTGCAATTAAAATGATCAGTGTGTAAGCAGTATGCATGGAATTATTAAATTTGAAAAGATACTGTTGAAATAATACGATATCTTGATGAATGTTTGCCATAATTGAATATTAGCATCAATGAATTAAAATAATTATAAATAGGAGAAGGGGAAGAAACATCAAGATGTTGAAATAATCCTAATTAAATTGCCCCACCAATGCAGTCATGTCAACGGAGCAAGCGCTGCATCCTATGGAGGGGGCTGTCCGGAGGACTTCTTGAGGTCCTCATGGCAAGCCTCTGCTGCATCTAAAGTGGCATCTGGTGGGGCCACTGTGTGATACAGGAAGCTGAACTAGATGGGCTTTTGGCCTGATCCAGCAGGGCTCTTCTTATGCTCTTATGTTCTAAAGTTCTCCTCATATCTACGCAAACTATTTTGCTGATACAAGTCCAAGGAGAGTAAGGGAGAGGGAAGGGGAGAGGGAAGAGGGTTAGGATCTTGGAGCACACCGATATGCTGGTGCTGCTAGGATCCATCCCCCTCCCCCATTCCGCCTCCCGCCCACCCTGCCCAGAAATTCCCCCATTCCTCCCCCTCCCTGCCTCGTTCCGCCCACCACCCGCTCACACCACTGGCTTGCCTTCATTGCTGGAGGTAGGGAGCCGAGGCAGCTCGTCTCCAGCCCCGTCGCCATTTTCAGTGGTGGCCCCAAATTGGCTGGTGGCGGCGCGCTATGCACAAAGCTGTATGGTCATTTACAACAGCAGAACTATGCTCTACTGTTGTAAAGCACTGTGTAGCCCTAGTTAAGATTGGGCTTTAGGTGAATTTTGAAAGAAGAGCATTGGCTCACATTGGCTAATACATTTGAAAGCTATTAATCATTTTGACTGTTGAACCCCTAAAATAGTTTACTTATGCACTACGTAAGGAATGCCACCTTAGTAGGTGTAGACCTTTCTTAGAGCCTCTAGGTGGGCTTTGATATAATTCCCCTTCCTGATGTTCACCTCATCATGAGCAGTCTCAGAATGCAGGTGGACATAACACATAACTAATTAATCTCTCATGCTAGCACCATCATCACCCTGTCTATAATTAGCTAGCATGTCAAGAAAAACTGTTTTAGCCTAGTCTTCTTTCTGATGTGCTAGTTTTCTGTATGCAGGGGATCTTTGATCTAGAAGAGCATCAGTTAAGGAGTCCCCTCCCCTGTGGTCTGAATGAAATTCTAGGAGGACTGTACCATGTGCATTTTTTTTAATGCAAGTAGGTGCAAGGAGAGTGTGACACAGCTGCAAATTTAAGACCAGAGCAAATTAGCATTACAGCACAGACCAAAAACATATTGTAATTCTGTCATGTCCTGGAAACTTCTTAATAAGAGAAGTCAGGCTCAGTAGCGTCACTAGGACGCGCGTCACCCTGGGGCAGGGGGCGCGTGTCACCCTAGTGACGCTCTGACATGGCAACGTGGGGGACGACGACCCGGCTCCCCCCCCCCGAGTCGCCCTCTGGACGCTCCGAGGCTGGCCCGGGAGCCGGCCTCAGAGCGTCCGACCCCGTCGGCGCTCCAGGGCCTTCTGAAAGAAGGCCCACGCAGCGTGTTCATCCGGGTATTTTGAGGCAAAAAGCCCTCAAAACGGTCTCTGCGCATGAGCGAAAATCCAGAAAATACCTGGATGAACGCACTGCGTGGGCCTTCTTTCAGAAGACCCTGGAGCGTCCGAAGGGTGGCGCGCGTCACGGAGGTGACACGCGCGGGGGTGCACGAGTCACCCCGTGGCGTGCGTCACCCCCTGGCGGCCCGCCCCCCCACCGCCACGCTCCAGTGACGCCAGTGGTCAGGCTCATGTTAAATGTCTAGAAAGCTGGAGCCACTTGCTCAGGGATCCAAAGGTTGACTGTTGAAGCCCTGTTGGGTTGGTTCAGATTTGGCCTATTGGCTGGGTGGTTGGTGCCATTTCCTTGGGGGATCCAAAGGTTGCTGGTTCTGGCTCTGTTTGTCAGCATTTTAATGTCCTAACATGATGCCATAACTTCTCTGCTTAGCAGTCTTCTGACTTTGACTACTGTCTCCTGCTTATTTACAGGGCATTTCCATGTTTAATAACGGCATATCTAACAATTAAAAGACCTTTCTTATTGCAAGGATGCCAGATTGCACAAGAAAAGATGGCATTTTAATAGGGTTTTGCAGCAACTTGACATTTCGTAAAAGTCAGACTCCCTTTTTAACCATCTTGAAAATAATGGAAGTCATAATTCTTGAGTAAACTGTGTAGGGAGCAGAAAACACGCTTGCCAAACACTGGAGACCTTAAAGGTTTTCGAACTGATCAAAATAATGCATTGTATTTAAGTTTATATACTTGTCGCCATTAAAATGTACACATCAGTACAGAATCAATCACAATAGTTTTCCAGGCCCAGAGCAGACAGCTTCTCAGTAGTCCAATCATAACGGAGAAAAGAGATACAGAGTTTTTTTAAAAATAGTTTGTAATAGGGTTCTGTGAGTCACTCCACTCTGAATAAGCACAGGGACAGTTTTCCTTGATACATGCAGCTCTTTTCATGCAGCTCTCCTGCCCCAGTTTTCCTTTAACCTCTTGGAGATGTAACATGTTTTCCCTGGAATTAGAAGAGTTGTTGAATCGTTCATAAGACCTGGAGACATGAGCATATCTGGCAGAAATTGACTGAAAAGCGTCAGGAAAGGGATGGAAGAAATGGTCGGATTTGGTTGCATGAAAGCATTCTGCCCCACTTAAAAATTTAAATGCCTGTGGCCTATTGCGTGCTACCCATCCACAGGTCGCTAGAGGGGGAATGGAGGGAGCCAAGCCCAGAGCAACCCCCCCCCACTGCCACCTCCCCCCCCCCAAAAAAAACCCTCAAACAGTTTCTTACCAAAGCTGTAGGTGAGAGAAAGAAGAGGGAGGCTCTGCCTCTCCATCTCGTGGTCCACTTGGCTGCTTTCTTAAGCTGGATTCACATATGACCGCGGATGTCCCTGCCCAGCATACGCGCTGATCAGGCACTTGGAGCAGGGGGAGCGTCGCTCTGCTGGTCATCCCTCCTGCTGTCCCGCCTTCTTAAGAAAGCGCAGCTGTGATTGGTTAAACACAACGGCGCTCTGATTGGCCGAAGTCCTGTGAACTCTTGCTCTGCTTGCCTTTTCCTCTCGGAAATTCTTGCCCTTACTTCAAGCACAAATTTTATATCATTATCCCAGCATGAACTGGGAACATTTTGCGAGTTTTGCAATGACATTTTGCAATAACGAGGCTTGCTCTCTCCTCGTCCTGTGTTTACCGGGGTTTCCCTCTGGAAGAACAGTGGAATAGTAACCTCCGACACGATTGGAGCTACTTGTGATTGGCATGCAGCCACTCTCCCCCCCCCCTCTCACGCGATTGGTGGCTGCAGTAGCTCTGTGAACCCGCCCACAAGCTCCACGAGAAAAGCTCCGCCAAAGATGAACCCAAACCATCTGAAGCGTTTCAAGCGTTGGTGCCCCGGAATGGTGTCCTATTACATGATGAATATGCAAACACAGCTCAGAGCGGGTCCATCAAGCGTGAATGGGGCTTTAAGCAGCCAGGGGATGAGATGGAAAGGCAGCCTCAGCTGGGTCTCCCCCCTTCTACCTAGAGGAAGTGGGTTGCTGCCGCCCAGATCCTTTTCTCACTTGCTTTGAGTGAGCAGGAAGCAGATCATTGTGCAAACTGGAGCAATATAGAGGGGCAGTGGGAAGATGTGGGGCATGGGGCTCTTCCTTCTAGTCTCATTGCACTCTTGAACTTGCCACTCCCTGTGAGGGCTTCTGGACTCCTCATCTGTGGGCCAGTCCTGGGAATTGGATAGTGGGGTTCCAGATGGTACTGTATTCAGAGGCGTCGTTACGGTGGGGGCGGTGGGCCCCAAGCGGTGGGTCGCGGGGAGTTGTACCTTCCCTTAATCCCTATGCTGCTGGTTCGGCTTCATGCAGCCGTTGTCAGCTGCAAGTTTCGCCCTCCTGTGCGCCTGTTGGCTCCAAAAAGGAGCCGAAAACGACAGGGGGGAGTGTTTCTGCATCACGGCAGTGTGTGGTGATGCCACGCCCCCAGGGGCGGGGCGTGTGGCGGGGCGTGTGGTGTCCCGTGGGAGGGTGTCACAGCGGCCCCCTCCCCTACACATGGGGCGGGTGTAGGGCCGCTACTGACTGTACTCTAAGTGCTGTGAATCTATAAGATGTGTGGGACGAAACACGGTTGGTTTATATGTAACATGAACAGAATTCACAGTATGTCCTACAACATCTCTATTATTAGAGATGTACAGTGGATGACAAAAATGGCATGCCACTGCCACCAGGCACACAGTACAAAGCTTTTGTTTGCTTTTACAAACCTTTTGAGTTATTGTAGGAACTAAGGCTTTTGTGGTCAGGGTTATCCTGAGGTAAAACGGTCTTTCAGGTTTTTTGACCATGTTCACTGAGTCTTCCTAACTTTTCGTCCTCAATTGTGTAGGGCATTATCAAAGTCCTTTGATAATGTCCTACACAATTGAGGGCAAAACATTAGGAAGACCTAAACTCAGTGAATGTGGTCATTGGTCAAACCCCCCAAAAGACCATTTTACCTCAGCATTTTGAATTATTGTTTTCCATTAAGCCAGCAGGGGGCATGCTGTTTTTGTCACCCACTTGTGAACAGGGTGGGGTCTGAGCATGGTCAACCCTGGAGGCAGTGTGGGTCTGTTGCTTCCTCTGCCAGGGCATTGCTAGGGCACATGGGGACCCTTCCCACATGATCGTGGCAGAGCAGCAGCAGCAGCAGCAGATTGTCCTCATCTTCCTCCAGCACCATTTGGCAAATCCCGGATATCCTTCCCCCTGACGCAACATCAGGGGATGAGTCATCCTGGAAACTGTAACATGGCACTGAGGGAAGAAAGAAGACAGTCTGCTGCTGAAGGCGCTCCCCACCATCGCTTGGTAAGCTGCCCAGGACCTAATGGGGAGGCTTAGGAGGAGGTGATGGGGAGCAAGCAGTAGCAGCAGATGAAAGACCACAAGCCAGAACTACAGCAGTACCAGGAGGTCTGTCACCTTATCTACTGCCTGGCTAGCCTTCCCAAGGACCATTCGTGCTGCCCAGCTGAGAAAGCTAACTAGAAGCCAGGTAGCTGTTGGGTGAGAGTCTTCCTTCACTGCTGCTGCTGCTGTAGCTGCAGGTGGAGGCATGGAGGAGAACTTGCATCTGTCTGTTGCCTGGTTTCCAGCCACCATGGCAGGGAGCAGGTAACTGGCACTTGCAACATTGTCCAGCAAAGCATAGGGGAGTATACCATTGGGGGCTCCTGCATAGGGCTTTTTTCCCTGCCCCCCCCCAAAAAAAACTGGAGTTGGCCTAAGTCCTCCTGATACCTGAGGCAGCATGCCAAATGCCGCCTCCTCTTACCCAATGATGTGCCAGCCTCTGTTCCTCCCACTCCCTCAATGTTCTAGCTCAGCACTCTCTTCTCCCCTACATTTCCTCTTCCTCTCTGTCCCACGGTTTGAAGCAACACTTTAATTGTGCCTGGAAATATACTGGGAGCCAGTGCAGATCAAAAAGTGCTGACCGATGGGTGTTGGAAAGTATCCTGGCCCCACCACATCCTGCAGCAGTTGGAGTTTCTGGCTGGTCTTCTAGGGCAGCCACAAGTAGGGCAAGTTGCAGTAGTCCAAATGCGATATGACTGAAGCTCTGTTCAGAAATTACAATTGTGTGGACATTGTCCATGCAATGGGAGAGGTAGCTGGGTCGTAGATTTTACCATAGGAAAAAGGATCCTTTCGCTGACTGCTCTGCTTCCTCACTCAGTCATGTAGAAAAATGTAACGTATGAAGGAGCCTTTGGAGGGCACAGAATGGGAGTTCAGGGGGCGGGAGTAGATGGCAGTGTTCCATGTCTGGTTGTTTCCTTTCCCTGGTGAATGAAAAGCCACCCTTCTGTCCCTGAAAACAGGACTGAGTTTTGCTGGAAAAGTTGTAACTTGTTTACCCTGGCAATGCGTCATTAGTTAAACTACAGAAGGAAAAGCTTCAAAAAATCAGATAATGTATCCCAAAATTGACTCTGTTTGCACTAATACCAGAAACGTTTATAGTAATGTTTAATATAATGGGCTATAATCTCTTAATTTTATTGTCAACTTCTTCCCCCAAGCTTTGTGACTGTGCAACTAATTGAGCTTACAAAACAAATGCACGGATCCATTCACAACCTGCTTAGTTATCTGTGATTTATAGACGTCATGGAGCTGCAAAAAAGTGCCGACTCGCTTAAGAAATTTGGCGCACAAGAAAATTTGGCATGGCTCTCAATAGGTGCTGATGATTGTTGTCCTCCTTAATTCCATCTCTATATGGTAGTGAAGTGATTGATCAATCTCTAGTTGACATTTTGAATTTCCTAGAATAAATGTTGGACAATTTGCAACAAAAGTAACATTTTATCTTACATTTGCATCCATAGCAGGCAACTGACATCTTGCTAGGCTTTTCAAAATCCTTAAAAATTTGCTTTAGTAATGCTCGTTTGCATATTCACTGAAATCATTTTTAAAACTTCTAAGTATTAAACATTAAATACAATAAGCTGTTTTATATGTCAATGCGTCAAATTTCATTTCCAATTACAAGTTTGAATTAATTTTTAGGGCCAAGTCCAAAATCCCCCCCTTTTTTAGGTCCCATTCACAGCTGGCAAAATACAGGAGGGCATTTCAATAATTTGGGGGATGAAGTAATGGTGGCAAAATCGGAACTTACAAATGGTGCTTCTAAAGGCGATATATAAATACTGTATATTATTATTATTATTATTATTATTATTATTATTATTATCATCTCCCCCAGTTCTCCCCATAACCACAGTATGTGATGGCATAGCACAAGGGGAATTGGGGGGAAAAGGCGGAAAGATGGCAGTCATTAGTTGGCAGGAGGAGTGCCACCAGGCAGTTGAGGCAAAATAGGGTGACCCGAGGGGGCTCTTTTGCCCTCTCACCCTCCCCCGACCTCGATCCAGGACGAAAGTTATCATGAAATATAAATTTGGGCTGAGTCATGTTACTACTACAAGTATGGAGCGACATTGTCAATTGTGCCAATCATTTGTGGCTCACTGATGGTCTGCATGAAACAACAAACCAGACCCTCTGAAACAATGAATTAGATCCTTTCTAATTTACAAAAACATCACTGTCTACAGGCTTGGGGGAAAGGGAGTAAGGGGCAAAACGTCAGGCTACAGACTCTCCAACCACCATCTTTCAGGAAAGTTAGATGGGGTGAATGGGGGTGAGAATAGCCATGACCTCCTAGTAAGAACTGGAAGCTTGTACACGAGAGGTGACCACATCTCAGAGCAATGTTATGTGTTGGAGGGGATGGGTGCAAGCATCACCACTTTGGGAGAGTTAAGGGAAGTAGGTTCCTTCCTCAGGGCTTGCAGTGGTCTAGGACAATAATTGCTGTGTGTGCCAGAGAGCGTGCATTTAATATGTGGGTGGAAATTGAGGCACTAATATGTTGGGAAGCAGATGCATGTTTTATAAGTAATAGGGAACACGGGTTTAGATGCCATGTTAGAAAATGTATTTAACAGAACACAAAACACACAACGTTTCATCCATTTCTGTGGACATCTTCTGGTGTACAGCAGCACCGTGCTAGCAAGATGTAAAATGCACTGGGTGCCACTGAAGAATGCAGTCTAAACCCGTGTTCTAAACCCGTGTTCCCTATTTCTTTTAAAATTGTTGCTGGCCATGAAAGCTATCACTCTTTATTGAGATGCATGTTTGTGCATAAAAAGAGAGGTGGGACTGTTCCAAAAAGACGTGTGTTTCTGTTGAGGGGGGAAGAGTCTGAATAGGGATGGTGACTGGTGAGGTAGCTTGTAAGTGAAGCTTCCTGGCTCCTTGATTCTAATCTAGATTGCCCCCTGTGCATTCTATTTATGAAAGAAAAAGAGAGTATGCCTGGGTTAATGATGCGATTCACCTCACATCAATAAACTGAAATTAAACCCGGACAAGGCAGAGGTTCTCCTGGTTCAGAAATCCACGATGCAGGTGCTAGAGTATCGTCCTGCCCTGAAAAGGGTTGCACTCCCTCTGAAGGAACAGGTCCACAGTTTGGGGGTCCGCCCGGAACTACAGCTGCTCCTGGATTCCCAGGTGGCGGCTGTGGCCAGGGGGGCCTTTGCACAGCTTTGGCTGGCACGCCAGCTGCAACCGTATCTGGATCGTGCAGACCTCGCCACGGTGATCCATGCCACGGTGACCTCAAGGCTAGATTATTGTAACACACTCTACGTGGGGCTGCCCTTGAAGACGGTTCAGAAACTGCAACTGGTGCAGAATGCGGCAGCCCATGTGATCACCGGAAGTAAGAGGTTCGACTCAGTCGGACCACTGCTCCAGTGGCTGCACTGGCTGCCAATTCATTTCCAGGCCCAATTCAAGGTGCTAGTTTGTTCTTTAAAGCCCTATACAGCTCAGGGCCAGGTTATTTGAGAAACTGCCTACTTCTGTACAATCCGGTCCGCCCCCTCAGGTCATCAGAGAAGGCCCTTCTAAAAGTGCCGTCGCCTTTAGATGTGAGAGGGGTGGCGGCAAGAAATAGGGCCTTTTCATTAGTGGCACCGACCTTATGGAATTCCCTCCCTCTAAATTTGCGAACTTGCTTAGAGGCCTTCTTGTGCAATCAGTCCAGGTGAGAAAGTATTGTCTGAACCGGCCCCAAAGATAGTACCAGTCAAACAATCCTAGGGAATGGGCTTCATAATCTGTATGCAACCACAGAAAGGGCCCTTTCTCTAGTAGACCCCTGCCAAAGTTCCGACGGTAGGGGAACCTGGAAAAGTGACAGGATGACAATCTTCATTGATGGACAGGTTCATAGAGCTGGGTCTTTAGTGTACTGTAATTTGGACCCTGACTATTTATTTATTTACAATATTTCTATCCCGCCTTTCTCCCCAAAGCTTTAAAGCTTTATAAGTCAATACCAACTGTAAGTTTCCTGCCACCTGCTCCACCACATTACGTCCTGATGGGCAGTGGAGAAATACAGAGCATGTTGACTGTCACATGCGGTAAATTCTACTAGGCCTGACAAAGGAGAAGCTAGACACGTGACTACCATTTTCAGTGGCAGCTACACATTTACACAGCCCAGTTTGGATCCAACTTTGCTCTTTAAAGGGCATATATGCTTTAAGAGCTGAACACTGCAGGGAGAACCTAGCATCTGACTGTGTATAGAACTCTCAGTGATGGAGCAAGGGGATACCTCTCTTTCACTGCATGTGACTTATTACTAGTTTTAAAAAGTGTTTTCTAAAAGAGAGAAAAAGGAGCAGAACAGCCCCTGACATATTTGATAAAATATATGGGTGAAATAGCTCATCTGGGTGTGTGTGTTTTCCTTCAAATGACCTCTATGCTAACCCAATATCAAGAAATATCCAGATGCAAAAGTACACATTGATAAGAAGGAGAGATTTTCTGGTCGTTTGTACAGAATGTCAGAACTATGTGTTATAACAATAAAAAAGACAATATTTCTGAGGAGAAAAAGCGATCTAGGAGACATTTATTTTTATTTGAAAAATAAAGCCTGTCAGCAAATACATGGCAATGGAATAGCTGGGATATATATTTTTTATTCACAGCGTGTGTGAAATTTGCTGTACAAAGTTTGATAGGTATTCCTCAGGGGGAAAAAGAATGATAGCCCTGTATAGATAATAGGTAAATCTTTTCTGCTCTTACTGAAGTCAGCCACCCAAGAGCTGCATGTATCAAGAAGCATCACTTTTGTGGAGCATTGAAACGATATAACTAATGATCACTGTGTGTGAGACATACTTGGTGCTGCTAAGTACTGTATATCACTTCTGCTCTTCTGTATACAGCACAAACTTTTAGTCACCTTTAACGTTCTCCACATTCTGCCTCCATATATCTGTCCTCACATCCTGATGTATCTCCCAACTCTTCCGCCTTCAGGTCTCTTGTTTTCTTAAACAACTTTGCCCACTCCCCTTGCTACTTCTTATACCTGGAATGTTCTCCCAGAAAACATACAAGGCACTATTTCTCTCTCTTCCTTCCAGCCTTTCAGAGCCCTTGTTAAGCACACCCCACCGTTTTCATGACCAACTTCCACAAATTCAAAATCAGTGTGTGTTGCTGTGTTTGTCCACATTTCACCTTTGCCTTTTGCATCTCTCTCTCCTCTAGTCTTTCTTCTGTCCACATCTTGCTTAACCTAAGAGCCACATACGATAAACTTTAGATGTTTGAGAGCCGCAATATTTAAGAAGCATTGAAATTCTTAAATATATTTATTCACCATGGACATTAAACTTATTTTTAATTCAGTGGACTCTAGTTTATACCTGGTAAATAATTATAAAGCTTGAACATTTTTTATTTGCCTTTTATATTAATTGTGATGCAAAAAAGAGCTCAGCCAACGTATTTCTGAGATTGGCCACCCCTGCTATAGTATAATTGTCCTGGGTGTTGAACTCTTTTTTTTTTTTAATTCTACTCACTGTTCTTGTAAAACAATTTTGACATTGTCAGAAAAGTGTGAAGTTTGCGCAGGGGGCCTTTGAAGTAGCGTCTCACGTCAGGGCACATAGCGCAGGCGTTGGACGCCACCAGGAGCCCTGCGCAAAACCCTGTGCAAAGTTAGCACAGAGGTCCTTGGTCGCGTCGAGGGGAATCTCGTGTCGGAGCTGCTGACTGGGGGCAGTCCCAGTGGGGCCACAATGCAGCCAGCAACGCGGGACGAAGATTGGAGCCGGTAAACAACAACTGCTAATTAATCCCCATTTACCAGCTACTAGCAACGCGGTAAGTGGCCAAGTGGCCCAAAAATACTTTAAAACGGTTGGGGGGGGGAGAGATTTTTTCTAGTATCGACTTACAACACGCACCCTGGTATTTTGAACCATAAATTTAGACAAAAAAGTGCGTGTTGTAAACCGATAAATACGGTAATTAAAACTAAAAAGACAGATGGAGTTGAGTACTGATGCAATTGAACAAAAAAAAATGCAACTGGGACATCCACTTACACTTACTCATAGCACAAGACTCTCTCTGTCCCTCTTAGCTTATTTGTTTCTGTTTTGGATCCTTGTTTTAGTAGTTTTGAAAGAGCAGCTACAAAGCAGAGAAAATTTAGCTGCCAGGTCTGAACGGCAGGGGTGGAATTGGCAGTAGTAAAAACAACAAAAATTCAGCAAATAAAAGATAATATAGATTGTCCCCTGTTGTGCTTGTTTTCAAATTACTGTGTTTAAATGAACTTCTTGTTCTGCAAAGCATCTTTTGTTTCTTGCTTGCTCGTGCCTCCAATACCCTATTCCTTTTCCCATTTTAGCCTCATGATGCTCCACATTTTCAATCTGTCTCCTAGTGACTTGAATGGGGGTAAATGTAAATGTAATGCACACCTTTTTGTTCTAGATGAGGTGCAATCTGAGTTTCTTGCCATTTGCACCATCAGACACAACAGATTCATTAGACTCTGTTTGTTTGTTTGTTCTACACTACTGAATACATTGTGGAAAGCAGAGGTATGGTATCGCTTAACCTCTCTGGGTTCAGATACAGAAATGAATTTTGGGAATGCGATGAGTTCCCCAAGCTTAGTTTCCAAACCAGAGCTCAGAGAATCTTGGTCTGACCCCTCCTCCCCGACCAACAAGTTTTCACACACTTTATTTCCTTCAGTGGCAGTGCAGAACTACTTCTCCCCTTGTTGGAAGAGGCAGCAGAACTATTTCAAACTGTGTAACACGGCACTTTTTAATTTCTGCAAACAAGAAACATGAAGGGGCTTATGGGAATTGTAGTCTTTATGAGGGCTACTTTCATTGCCCTCCAAGAGGTGAAAATTCCAGAGCCCCTTTGCTGTTTTTTCTTCCCATTTGCAGAAAAGAAAAAAAGCTCCATGTCACACAGTTTAAACTTGCTGCTGCCTTCGCCAATGAAGGGAGGGGGGGGGGGGGAGAGAGAAAGCAGTTTATTTTGCTGGGGTAAGTAAAAGCTGTGTTGGGGAGGGTGTATTGGGAGGAGAACTGACAAAGACGTTTGCTGAACCTTGAAATGACTGTCAAGGATCTCGTTTTTGGATCCAATCCCCCTCCCCAAGATTGGATCAATTTTGAATAATTTCAAAATTGCTCGCTCATCTCTAGTGGGAAATGCAAACATTTACATGACTGGAACATTACTGTTTTTTTCTTTAAAGAGATCAATTTTTTTAAAGTTATCAATGCATTTTTTTTTAAAAAAATAAGAAATTAGGATATATTGCAGCCATGTAGTCTTATCTCTGCTTACTCAGAAGTAAGGCCCACACTGTTCAAAAGAACTTGCTTCCAAATAAATGTTTATTGGATTGCAGCCTTCATAGTGTTCAAAGACTTAAATCACATTATAATCACTGGTTCAAGTTAATCATAACTAATTTACATCCTATTAATTTCAATGGTTTTCCCAGGACTGAGGCTCTCTGCTTTTTAATTGCAGTTTATCCAGTCTCGTAGTTTTTGCTAAGCAGGGCACTGTGGTTTTTGTCTTTAAATCATTAACATGTCTCTGATGGGGCCTATTTATGTCTAAGACTATGCCTGCACATAATGTATTGGCTGATTTTTCTAACATTTGACAAAAAGTACTACTTTAGACTGCAGTTGGGGACTGACATGATTGAATGTCCTTTCACCTAAAAGACTTTCTGCATGTAAAAAACTAAATGTGAAGGGTTCTAACCTAAGCTTTTCACAGACAAACTAATTTTCTATTTGGAGGCATGTTGTATGGGGGGGGGGGGAGCCAGAGGCATAACAAGCTCAAGTGCTACCTGGGGCAAGGGAGCATGCTGTGCCCCCAGAAGTGACGTCACATGACATAACTTCCAGGTTCAGGCACTATCAGCTGCCCTTGCGTTCGGCTCGGAGCGCTCCAAGTCGAATGCAAGGGCTGCCAATTGCCTGCTGCCTCCACACGCCGCCCCTTTTCTTCACGATTGTGAGGAGAAAGGGTGGTGTGCGGAGGCGGAAGGACTTGGCAGCCTCGGAGCACTCCGAGCTGAACACGAGGGCAGCCATTAGGTGTGGAGACTGAGGGTTGCTCCCTCCTCTGGTGTTGCGTCCGGGGCATCTCAGGCCCCACCCTAGTTATGCTCCTGGGGGGAACATTTTTATATGGAGAGCTCCCTCTCACCACTGTCTGAACCAGTGCAGTCCTTAAAGAGTTTTGCCATGTGTCTTGATGTTTGTATAGACAGCATATTTCATTATACAAGCCAGAAAAAAAATGGGACCAAATATCTGATTGATCAGATTCTATTTTAAAAGATTTGGGAACTACCTTTGACTCAAAGAAAATTGATGATGCTGGTTAGCAAATAACTGACATTTAACAGAACCGAGGGTGGGGAAATAACAGAATAACAGAACCGAGGGTGGGGAAAAATGTTCTTTTATGGGAGTAACTTGAGTCGCATAAGGACTAGGGACAAAGTACTTACACATAGGAATATAACAAAGCAACAATCTGTAAGAAAAATATGTAGCTGTGTGACTTCTAGAAGTTTGAACAAGATTTTTTTTTTTTAATAATGGAAGATAATGTTGAGGATCTGTGATTTCAGAATACTGCAGTGAATTCAGCTGTCTGTCAAGACTTCAACATTTGAACAAGGAGCCTCACAGCCAGCGGCTAGGATCTAGCTCAGTGTGCTGCAAGGCACGGTGTATGCCAAACTTCAGACCAACCTTCAGCACCACAGAGGAAAAAGAGTGTGAAACAGCTCTTGCGATTGGCAGGAAGAATCCTCTGTAATAGCTGTACAAGGCTGATACAAATATTAAGAGCCTGTCTTTCTGCCCTTGTAGGCTCAATATGGAACAATATTTTCTGCCTACTGCATTTCAGAGTCCAGTTTCCAGCTCCAGCACAAACTGACCTCAGGGACTGCCCACAGTCTTGGCCTGGCCCTAGTGTCCCAATGACTTCAGTTTGGGTTATCAGACCAGGCTTATGTCACATTGTCAGGATTTATGTTTCACCTCCCGGTGACTTGAAAGGTAAAAGCCTTATAGAAAAGAAAACATGGTGCTTGCCCTTTGGCTACATGTTGCTATTTCTTATTCATGTGAGCATACACACTACATTTAAGGAGGCTTTGGTATGGATATGCACTTGGCAGGTTAGTCGGTGTGTACCAGGGACATGTGATGTGGGGGTGGAAGGTGAGGCAGAACTGCCCTGTCGTCGTCCACGGGAAAAAGTTGCAGTCTAACCCTGTGATTGCATGCTACCTTTACCCGGGTGCAAGCGGGTAGTGCGTGTGCATAATCTCAGGGTAAGGCTGTGGCTGGACTACGACGGGGCGGTTCTGCCTCACCTGCTGTCCCCACACGGCACGTCTCTAGTGTGTACATAAGCAAACATTGAGCATTGCATTTGTGCATGGTGCATGCATGTTTAAAACAGTACTGCTGAGAAAATGATGGGAGTAGCAGTAGTAACGAGAGTTCAGGGGCAAGAAGTACAGGGCGGCGGTGGTGGTGATATGAACAGTGGCGTACTCAGCCCTCCCAGCGCCTGGGGGGGCGGGGGTTGGAGCACCCCATCGCTCCGCGCCCCCCCATGCAGCCGGGCTCGGGGCTGAGTAGAGCGCCACCGGACCGGAGCCCCCGGAAGCAGCGCGCCCACTCAGCGCGTCACCGGCTTCCGGAGGCTCCGCTCCGAACCCGGGAGAAGCCCTACTCCAAGCGACCGCTCAGCTCGGCGGTCAGGGCCTTCTGAGAAGGTTCTGCACGTCGAAGCGCCTTTTACTCCCTTTCGCGCATGCGCAGAATCTTTCTGAGGGCAAATGGGCAGCCTGTTTGCCCTCAGAAAGGTTCTGCGCATGCACGAAAGGGAATAAAAGGCGCTTCAACGCGCAGAACCTTCTCAGAAGGCCCTGACCGCCGAGCTGAGCGGTCGCTCGGAGTAGGGCTTCTCCCGGCTTCGGAGCAGAGCCTCCGGAAGCCGGTGACGCTTCCGAGGGGCGCGCCAGCTGGGCTCTGGTGCCGCGCCGCGCTGCGCAGCCCCGAGCCCGGCTGCCGCGCCCCCCGGAAGCTCGGCGCCTGGGGTGGAGCACACCAGCTCCCCCCATGTTAGGACGCCACTGGATATGAATATTTGAATTTGCTTCATGGGGTTGAAAATGTGAATTGGGCTGATTTGTGTCCTACAGAGCCACAAGCATGGCTCTGGGAGAAATGGCCAAAGGATTCACAGGAAGGAGGAAGGAAGCAAGCTACTCTTGTGGTTAAGATAAGTGTCCTAACCGGATTCTGCCTATTTCTTTCCAACTGGAATGGAGAGCACAGGGAACCGAAAAATGAAGCGAACAGCTACGAGAAAGAATTATATCCAATGAAAACTCTTAAGATAAATGATTCCGCAAGGCAGTTTCAGGATAAAAAGAAACTGGGAGATTTTATTCAGCCCCATCATCACCAATACTGTTGATGGATGGGATATAAAGAAGGTGATGGTTATGTGAATATTGGACATTATATGATTTCAAATGAGACTTACTCAGTCTGCGTTACCTAGCGGATTGTGCTAGTTGAAAAGAAAAATGAATGGCTTTATATATAAAAATAAAATATTTTTCACCGTTTTGTTTTGTGCTGAGAGGAGCAGAGTGAAAAGCCACAAACTAAAAGCAACTTCCCCCGCCCACCAATCCTATAGAATGGAAAATGTCAGCCAAGAAAAACATCCTCATAGAAGCAAAATATCAGGAGAGATAAATATGGGGGATTAGATCTGGGTATCAAAGCTGCTGAAATAGAAACACAGCCCAATCCTGCTTAAGGATCCTGATTGCCGCCACGGGCAGCCTGCAGAAGGCAGCCCACGGCAGAAAGTCTACTCGGGGAAGGGGACGCTTGTCCCCTTCCCTGAGTGTAACAGTGGCTGGGGCCGATAGGCCTCCTCGGATTTCTGCCAGCTATTTTGCTGGCGGAAGTCGGAGGAGGCCATGTAATGGCCCAGCCGCCCGGCGGGGACCAGGATATAGCAGGAGCCATGTCCCCGCCCCCGCCCGGAGCGGCTGGGCCTATGGGTGCCCTCCCGGCTCTGCTGTCCCTCCCCCTGTCCGCCGTCCCCCCCCCTGCCCGCTGGATTCAAACTTACCTGGGTCCAGTGGCTGGCTGAGGGCTCAGGCGGCGGAGCTGGGAAGGCTGGCCTTGCGCCAGTCTTCCCAGCTCTAAAGTAGTCACAAACGTGCTTTACGGCATGTTTGTGACTACTATGGGCGGCGGACCGAGCGTTCCGCCGCCCAATAATAGAGCAGGACTGTACTCATAGTCACTTATCATTGAAATGAGGTGGCCCCCATGTCATTGCTTATGCTTAGAATTCTCTCCAGTGAGTTGGACCTGAAGTCAGATTAATATTTGAAATTAATAATTAAAATAATAATTACATTTAAATAAGCAAGTATAGTGGGAATCTCAGAAGACCATTGTCATTGTAAGGAATCAGTGGCCTGCCCAAATCCTTTCGGACCCTTTAGGGCTAATAGTCTGTTGCTATAGCTTATTGAAGTATGTGACGTCACTTCTGGGGGCACAGCATGTTCCCTTGACCCAGGAGGCACTGGAGTTTGTTATGCCTCTGGCTCCCCCCCCCCCATATAAAACATGCCTCCAAATAGAAAATTAGCATGTCTGTGGAAAGCTTAGGCTAGAACCCTTCACATTTAGGTTTGTTTGGTTTTTTTTACATGCAGGAAGTCTTTTAGGCGAAAGGACGTTCAATCATGTCCTTAGTTGCAGGGGTTCGGTTCCGAACCCCCCACCCCCCACACGGATAAGGCAAATCTGCAGATAATTAAATAATTAAATACGCGGATTAAACTTTAAAAAAAAAGTCTTTTGAAAAGGTTAAAAATAGCCTTGCCTACCTTAATGCTGCAAAACTGCTCCATTTGCACAGCTGCAGGCAGGCGCGTCGCTGGCCCGCGGCGGGGAGGGCGGGCCACCGGGGGTGACGCGCGACCCCCTGGGGAGAGCGGGGAGGGCCAAAACTCACATTTAGTCGATGTGCTCTCAGCCCTCCCTCCCTCCCGTGTCCGTTTGGCTCCAAAATGAGCCGAAAACGGCGCGGGCGGGTGCTCTGCGCCTGCGCGTGTCGTCACGCGCGGGGGCGGGGCCGCGTCATTAAATTCCCCCCCCCCGCTCCCCGGTGATGCGCATTCTTGTGGTGCGACTGGCTGCAGGGCTGTAAACAGCGCTTCGGAAGCCACTTCTGGTTCATTTCTGGGCAGGAGGGGTGAGTGGAATGGGGCAGTGATGGGGGTGGGAGGAGGGCAGACCAGGCCTGGGAGAGGGGCAGAATCAGTAGTGGCAGCACATGCGAAACCCTGACCTCATTCCCAGGTTGTTCCTTCCTCCTGGATCAACACAGACTTGTGCCAATGATTGAGCTGGTGCAGGTCTGCGTTGACCCATAGTGGCTGCTGGGGCTTATGCCAGGGCAAGGGGACAATGTCCCCTTGCTCTGAAGAGGCCTCCAGCAGCTAAAACTTCCCCGCGGGATGTAGCGGAAGCCGTACTGGTGCCGCTCTATCACCGTGCAGGGTGTTAGATAGAATTGGACTGTAGGTCACCAAGGTTGCAATCCTATACACACTTTCCTGGGAGTAAATCCCATTGAACACAATGGGACACATCTCTAAGTAAATATGCATAGGTTTGTACAATAAATATATATTGTAAACGCCAGCAAACTCAGCCTAATAAGCTGGAAAAATTATGCTTTAGCCATGACCCACTCCTACTGTCTCCCAGTACGTTGTCCAACAAACTGTATCCAAGGGCTCTTTTCTTTCTTTAATCTCAGAATTGTCCATATACCTTATCACTTCCATTTCTTGTAGGGAAAACTGAATCAATTTCATACTATTCTTCAGAGCAACTGCTGTTGCTTTCTACAGCCTACCTCCTTTAATTGTTCTACCAAGTTAATTATTATTTTCTCTATAGTTCATCCACCCTCATATTATTGTTTTACAATGGTGTGCTGCTTTTGTTGTTCCCTCTGGCAGACTTTCACATTTGGACTGCAATTCTGAGCTTCCTATGTGAGAAGTTTTCCATTTCCTTTTATTTTCTGTGAAAATATTGCCAAATGAAAATCAGCATTTTTTCCCACATTGTTCTGAGCCAGGAGGCATCAATGGGATAGAGACTGTAAAAAGCAAGTGTCCTTGGGCTATCTTAATTAGTACTGTTCTCTCTCTCCCCCCCCCCCCACTTTCAGGGTAGCTAGCTAACTGAAATAGCTATAAGTTATAACAATGGTTATATTGGGGTTAAATTGAAGCATCTATCAAAACATAACCAAGGTAATATGAATTGTCACTAGTACGCTGACCAAAACATGCAATTTCAAATCTTTATTATGAAAATATTCCAGGAGCTATACTGGCACATGACTCACCGTCTTTCCGGGGACGAAATAATTATCTCTGCAAAACAGTAGATTGCTCTAGGACAGGTAAACACTGAAGCACTGGAAGATAATTTGGGTTTTGGAGATGGTGAAATTTGTGCACAGGCCGACAAGAGGGTGGAGGAGGGGGAACACACCCTTTTCTTCACCATGCAAATGTGATAACATCATGAATGGCGTGAGTGCCCTATACCAATCGGGGTGATGTCACAGGTAGGGCCTGGTCAGGCACATGCAGCGGCCCCACACAGGGCTGTAGCCAGGGTGAGGCTCCTGGTTGCATTCCCCCACCTAGAACACTTCACACCACCTAAAATGTTGTAAGAAAATTGTTCTTTTAATTTATGACATGACAGTCTGTATTTAAAGAATGAGAGCTTGCTTTAAGAACAGGAACAATTGTAATTAACAAAAAAAAAATCTATTGCAGGTCCCACTACATCCCCCAAGTGCAGTAGTATTGTAAACTCCACCCAACTGACCCACTCAGCTGTTCTCACTCAATGTTTTCATTCAGCAGCTAGTGAAGATGACTACACCATGGAGGAAACCAGCTGGAATTGTAGGGTTCTATACAGAACAATATTGTAAAGATCCTTATCGGATCTAGATAAGCCTGCCTATGTAAACCGCCTTGAATAACATCTGAAGAGCAATCTGAGGATAAGAAAGGCGGTATATAAATACAGAAATAATAATAATAATAATAATAATAATAATAATAATAATAATAATAATAATAATAATAATAATAATGTCTTAACTAAGGAAAGAGATTGGGGTGTTAGCAGAGCTGTGGAAAAAAAAACACTCATTCACAGTGGAGCTGAGTTACAAACATACTGCAAAAATATGAGCAATTGAAGCCACTGGTCATGGGCACTTCAGCAGGGAGACATAAAACAACAAGACAGTAAAAAGAAGCTAATAAGAAGTCTAATCAAAGTAAGAGAGAGCAACCCACACATCTTTAAACTAGGAACTGCATAGGTAACAGGCCCCCTCTACTGATGAGGATAAACACATTAACGGTATGTGGTATACACATGCACCCACTGTGGTGCAAAACTAGCTCAAATGCTGCTGCTCTTCCAACAGGACAAACACACATCCAGAAGAGGAATAGAAACACAAGGCACATGAGAAATAGCTGCTGGGCATGCAGGCTTCATTCAGGTCAGGGTTTCAAGCACCGAAGCATTGCATAGCATTACTTGCTCTATTGATATTTATGTAGCTTGTTCTGTGAATTTATGTTGGTTTGGAGGAGGTCATTGATTTCCAGAGCCAGTGCACGCGCATCCAATTCCTGGGCAGCTTGGGCAGTGGAATGGTAGCTTGCAAAGACTTGCTGCCTGGACTGTCCAGGAACTGTCCAGGGCAGCAGTAAGTGGGAGTCTTCCTTTGCACTACAGCAGAAGTATGCAGGAGGGTTCTTCTCATTCTCCTTTGGGTGGGATATGTGTATGGTAGCGGAGGTGGGTGTGCACATGCGGACACATACATGCATTTGAACAGCATGCAGTGTAATGTGTGTGTGTGTGTGGGGGGGGGAGGCTGACCAGTTAAGAACCTCAGGCAACTCTGATTTTCTGTTTCACAGACTGGAAATGTGTGCTTCTCCATTTCGCAATATCACATCCAGGTAAAATATGTGATAGTGTGCACTGCTGATACATGATCCTTGGGCTCAAAAAAGTACACGAACGTATTGCTGAGCTGAAACAAGTCAGCCATGTTCCTTTTCACTGGTATTGTGGCCCAAAATTGGCCCCTATTAGCACTGATGTTTATTTGAAAATCTACTCAAAATATCTTCATCTGTATTTGGAACTGCATGGCTGACATCATGTTGTTGTATAATGACACAATGGCATTCTGATATCAAAGCAGTATGCAATTGGCTATCTTGACCAATATGGTTTATACACCCATGTTCCCTGGCACTGCACAATTGCCATGCTGCTTCCTGCAGGTGTTAAACGTCCCCCCAAATTACACTGGTCAACACACTTTTTCTGGCATAAGGTATTCCAATGGTTTTCAGGTAATTTTGGGGTGCTGATTCCAACTCTGGCATCAGTTTTTGTCTATCACATCAGGTTTTTGAGATATCAAATATTGCATTTGATAAAATCAATGAAAAACAGCAAATTTACACTCGTCTACATTTTTTTTTGTTCTGGCCTGGACGTTTGCAGCTGTTTTAGACTAATTTCAGGGTGCTGATTCCAAATCTGATCTCAGATTTGCTCTATCACATCTCGTTTTTATGCTATTTCCAATTGGGCCCCGCAGCTCCTAAGGCCGGCTCTGCTGAAAGCCTGGTGAATTATAGGTAATGTTGCCCACTACAAATGCTGCCAAAAATATCCAGACAAAGAGGTATTTTTATGGGGGGGGCAGCATATTCCCCCCCCCCAAAAAATTGCTCCTTTGTAGAGGGCATCTTTGGACTGAAAATTCAGCTCAGCTCTACCTGAAAGTCTCTTCTTCAGCCAGGAAAAGAGTCATCTATGAACACTCTGAAATTACACTCTGCAACTATCACTCATGTCAGCCACATCAAAGGACCAAACATAGGTGGCCGACTAGGAATTGAGAGTGGCTGCTCTCCATTCATGATTTGGGGATGTTGCCAGCCCAAGTCCATAAAATTCATTTGCCTGGAATATTGCTTCTAACAAGATTGAGCTGCATAGTAAGGTAACGTCTTAAATCTCACTGTCTTCATATAGGACTAGTATTTTCACTTGATGACCTGAGCATTTTAAACGGCTTTCATCAGATGAAACATGAGAAATCACTCAGGTTTATTGCTTTTTACTAAAACAGAAACCAAAATGGGAGGGCATAGGCTTACCGATCGGATTGGGAAGCGCTCAGGTTCGGTGTAGTCCCTGATTTGAATCTTACCTCTGCCATGAACTCATCCAGTGACTTTAGGCAAGTCATTTCTTCTTAGCCCCCATCTCCAATCCAAAACACAAGAATAATACTCACTTACCATACAGGGTTTTTGTAGGTTTTACAATCAGATAATACACGTGAAACTCTGAACACTCAAAAAGTACTACATAAATTCTAAGGATTACTTGCTGCCCCACTGGATCTACTTGGATCGGCGCCAGCAATTTAGCTGATGCAAGTCCATGTAGACCCAGGAAGGTGGATTGAGGCCAGGAAGGAGGTTAGGATATCAGCAGCACTGCTGCCGCCAATACTGCCCCCTTCCCAGCCTCAATCTGCTCTCCTCCATGCTCTGGTCTCTGCCCCATTCTGTTCCCTCCCCACCTTGTTCTGCCCTCCATGCCTCCCTCCCACACCCCCATGCTGACTTACTGGTGCTGGGGATCATTGTAAGGTGGTGGCGAGTGGTCGCTTGCAGTGGCGGCCTGGCTGAGCAAAATGGCATGTCACCATTTGCGACAGCTAAAATGCAAGTTCCAGCAGGGCAAGGCCCCAACCAACCTAGAAAACGAGAATTAAAAGAATACTCGTAAAATCCTCAACGAGTAAATAATCACAAGGCCAATAACCCGCAATTACAGTTTATGTGAAATATCCAAGTCTGGCCAGAGTGGAGCCACTACACAGAGCCCACTGTTTTTTGTGAGTTAAGAAATGCTGGGTGGGTCTGAGGGAAGCCCAGTAGGGCTTGACAGGTCTACAGTCCATAGCATTGTTGGTTTTAGTGGAGATGGAACTCAGAAGTTGGAGATGTACCTAAAGTGACAAAACAAAAATGGGAGGGGAACCAGCTGTACAACTGGTGTGAAAGTACATAAAAAATAAAAATGGCCAGGTTATTTTTTTTTCCTGGTTGGATCACAAGTCTCTCCATCAATTGAGACAAGTTTGCAGCAGCTGGTCTCGCATTCAGGACAAATGTGGCACCTGTCTAATGGGAGAGTCTTGCCCAGAAGGGCAGGAAATGGTAGAGAAAAAAAAATGCAACATGCAATTGCTTCTGCTTTGAAGTACGCACTCATGTTCCCGTACATACTCCATTATTTTAATGAGGAGGGGGAAAGGTAAGCTTATGTAAAGCATGAACTTTGTAAAGCCCTGAGCTGTGAATTCTTGTAAGTGGTGCCTAGTAATTTTCCCCCATGAAATGCTTCTTTTATAGAATGCGACGAGGAGCTAGTTACAGTGCCACTGCAGAAAATTTTTGTTTTTGTTTTATAATTTCATTTCTGTGCAGAGATATGTGATGACCAAGAGCCCAGAAAACATCCAGCCTGTCTCCACAACAGCTGCAGTGACAGAATGTTCCTTTGTAAAACTGCTTCTCTGCCGCCTGCTTCCTTTCCCTGGTGAAGAGGAACTGAAAGTTCATGTGAGGTGTGGTGCCATTTCCATGCAGGCTTAACACACAAGAAGCTGTTTGTCAAGCTACCCCTTTTATAAGCACTTACTGAACAATCCCTATTTAAGAATATCTGTTCATAGATCAATCCAAAACAACTCCCTAATTTGGGTTGTGAGACCTGAAATCAGATGTGCTTTGTGTTATGCAGCAGCATATCAGGGAAGGTTACATGTGGAGCTCTCTCCCTGGATCATGAGAGCTCAATTATGTACCCTTGATTTTAAACAGTATTAATGTCATTCTTTTCTACTCGGAGTACTTCAGATAAGTGTGTATGTGGATTTTTTTCCCCTCTCTGCTGTGCAGATGAAAATTTCAAGTCTTTCAAAGGTTATTTCTACTTTCAAAGGTTATTTCTACTTTAAGACAAAATGACTGTAGTGTAGTCCTATGACACATTTTGTAGAAATCTATTTCTTTGCCCGTTGACATCTGTGGAGGAATGGATGGGAAACGGCAGTCATCATCAATGGCTGATGACATGAAATAATTATTCTTATTTCTGAAGCCTTTTGAGCCAAGAGTCCCCAAACCTGCTTCTCCTTTTGCACCTCTCTCTCTCTCTCTCTCTCTCTCTGGCCTTTTTCAGGAACTCTGCTGGTTCGTGCCCATTTGCCAAATCCTGGGCACAATCCACAACACAGTCCTCCTGTGCAAATACCATCACAATTAACGGATAGGATCTCTGCAAGAGCACAGTAGCACCCCCACTCCCCTGTGTACTGTGCAACTACAGTTTTCTATTTCCATGTGGCTGTTAGGGCATTCCTTGTCAGTCTGCCTTTTAGTGCAGCATGCTTTACCTTCCTTCCCTCTTTTAAAATGTGTTTTAATACTTCGTGTGGTTTTATTGCATTTTATTATTCTCTGACAGTGCCCTGAGCACTAATTGTACTATATATGTAGCATTTTGAAAAGGTCCCCGAGTCATTGTTGTCAGCAGCTCCCATTCATCATCTATCCCATAAACAGTGTTGTTGGATGAAGGTGATGTCTCTCAGCTCTCTTTGACTCTGATGAATTTTCCATACCTCTGCACCTGGGTATAAACTACCCAGGACTACACAAATATGCCCCCCTTGAACAACCTATTAATCAGTTGTAATTACAGCTAAACCAAAATGTGCCACATGGTTTTGGTTTCACTTTTGCTATTGTTGAACAAAAGAATTCAATTTTTGATCTACTTGTGCTCCCTCAAAATGGACCTAGACATTAGAGATAGCTGTGCCCCCAAGGCTCCAAGGAATTATGTAGATGAAAGGGTGGGCCTATGTTAGACTGAGGCTTGATTTCCACTGGCTGAGGCTACTGAAGTCAACAAGGCGAGGAACAGATATAGCTTCTGAATTATGGTGACTCAAAGTTCGTTCCTTTGCTTTCTGCCATAAGTGAATGGCTGCCCAAATCTGCCCTCCATGTCTTAAACTGGGCAATCTAGCCCTCACTAACAAAAACCCTGTAATGTGTAAAGCAGCCATCTTCCAGAACTCTTTCTAATACCCTGTTTCCCCAAAAATAAGACAGGGTCTTATATTAATTTTGGCTCCAAAAATGCAGTAGGTCTTATTTTCAGGGAGGTCTTATTATGAGTGCCAGCAAAAATCACGCAATGTACAACCTTCAGATCAGAGGATGATTTCACAGCAGCTAAAATGGGAGCCTGGGGGCTTGCTGAAGCCTTGAGCCACCTGTCCATCTCCCCACTGCCCTCGGAGCACAAAAGCCAGAAAGCCATTCTTTGGCGATGATCTGCAAGGAAAAAAGCTGAGCTCACAGGGCTCTGCAAAAAGGCAGTCGGACGCAGTGACGTTTCTGAGGCTCAGTACAGTAAAACCTTGGATTGCGAGTGTTTTGCAAGACGAGCAAAATTGTTTTATAAATTTTGACTTGATAAACGAGCAAGGTCTTGCAATACGAGTAGTGTACATTGTGTTCTGCAAGAGATCTCTGTGTGTCTGCAGAGCTCATTAACAAACAGCTTTCCCCCTCATGTCCCTGCCATTTTGCTCTTGCAAACATAGCTCATTAACAAGCTGTTTACACCCTTCCCCTTCCCTGCCTCTTGCAAAGACTTTTACTCTGCAGAACAAGGCTCTGGTTCTGCAGATCAGACTTTGCAAGAGGCAGGGACATGAGGGGGGAGGGGGAAGGGGGAGAACAGCTTGTTAATGAGCTATGTTTACAAGAGCAAAACTGCAGGGACATGAGCCGCACTAGGTCTTATTTTCGGGGAGGTCTTATAAATGGAGATGAGCACCACACCCTAGAGTCGGACACAACTGGACTTAATTGTCAGGGGATACCTTTACCTTACTTATATTTATGAGTGCCAGCAAAAATCATGCAAAAATGATGGTAGGTCTTACTTTCAGGGGATGTCTTATTTTAGGGGAAACAGGGTATATATAATGTATATATAAAGTCATTTTTAACAATTGAATAATTAAAGGCCCAATCCCAGCTAAGCCTGTGCAAGGGTGTTTTTTTAAAAAAACAACAGGGGAATAGTGTTCCCCTGTTGTAAAATGGCTGCTGATGGCAAGTGCTGCACGCCGCTGGCATTCATTTTGCATGCACCGCCTTAAGAGGTGGCAGTGCTGCAGCCTCACTGGTGGAGTCCGCTGCCCCCACTGGAACCGGTATGCCAGTGGTGAGGGCAGGGGTGGGCAAAACAGGGCAGGGAGGGGGAGGAACAGGGTGGAGACAGGAGTGGGGAGGGGTGGATCAAGGCCAGGAATTGGCAGCAGTGGCGCTGCCAATATCCTATCTCCGTATTGGCAGCAGTGGCGCTGCCAATATCCTATCTCCATTTCCGGCCTAAATCCGCCTTCCCAGGTGGTGCATCACATAGAGAGTTCCGTGCAACATGGTGCCACACAGACAGTAAACTGGAATGTGTACACATCAGAATGCCTTTCACGACTTTTTATCAAAAATTTGGGCCAATCTTTACGGAAATAACATCCCCCAAATAGTGCTACTCTGCAATTTGGACTCTGCTGGAAGCCTTTGTGGTGCCCGCTTAAACGGCCTGTGCTGATAGCGTATGTGTAATTTTAACTGACAAAAATTGCTACTCTTTTAGTTGTTCCTTATAACTGAAATCCGTTTTGCCCACCTCTACCAGGAAAAAAGGCCACACACACTACACTCTCAGGGGTGGATAAGTTATAATTTGAATGCTGAGAGTCCAAAATGTCTTCTTAGTATAACATGTTTCCAATATCTAAGTTGCATGAGCAGTTCCTCACATACCCTCCCCCAGAGCCAGTGTATAAAAAGCTGGAAGTCAAAGTTCAGAAAGATAATGTTGTGTTTTGTGACCTTGTTGACACAGTGCAGAGCAATTCTTTCGCATCCCTTTAGGGAGTAAATATAGGGGAGCACTGTGGCTGTAGAATAGTAAGCACTCACCTGCCATCACACTGGTAAGTGGTACGGGTGAAATTACTACCCACCTGCTTTTTAGGTGGTCTAACTGAATTTCATGCTTTAGAATTTCATGCTACCCCCCTCCCCTTTTAAACTCAGCCTCAATGGGCAGTTGTATGTTTTCAATGAAAAGCATTGGACTCTGCTGCGATATCTCTCCTCCTCCCATTACATAGAAAAATATCTTAGCTGGGACAAATGTCTTGTTTCTCTGCAAAGGCACTTGTACCACAATGCCACTTATACAGTTACTCATAATAAAGATGCTGCTTCCATATTTATTATCCGTTATACAGTTATCCAGCTCAGATTTTAAACGGTGAATGTAATCCAGCCAAAGCTAAGCATGGTTAAACCTTGTTCATTCAGTAGAAGAGTTAAGCACATGCGTAATTCTGAGATCAATAGGATTTGGATGCCCTACTTTTCTTGTGCCCAGTGCCCTATGACCTGACTCTCCAAAATATTTATGGAAGAAAGTTAAAGAGGTAAAACTCAAGAGGCACAAAAATATGATTTTAAGAAGCTCTGCCAAAGCTAAATCCCTGCAAGTTTCTAACTGAACAGTTCGCTAGCCAAGGCTACCCAAGGTTGCAGATTGTGGCTTCTGCATGAATGGTAAACAAGAATGCTGCCTTTGTGTTTGTTTAACTGCCAATTGTCCCTGAAGAACAGTTTGAAACGCAAAGGGATTTAGCTTCATGCAGCTTATTAAAATCATCTCTCACACCAATTTGTTCTCTTGTTTTCTTCAGAACTGTTAGTGCAGCCTTCTTCAAACCTGCACCATTTTTTAATTTTTTTGTAGCTGCATTTATTCTGCGGCTCAATCTAAGGAAATGGGTTCTTGAGGTACATTTTTTTCCCAATGTTCCTCCACTTTGTTTTCTCTTTATG
Organism: Plestiodon gilberti rubricaudatus; assembly: GCA_026170595.1. Lineage (NCBI taxonomy): Eukaryota > Metazoa > Chordata > Lepidosauria > Squamata > Scincidae > Plestiodon > Plestiodon gilberti. The sequence goes on along the minus strand of JANXHW010000004.1, from coordinate 80,668,183 downwards.
ACTATTAGGGTCAAGCTACAAATTACAATAAATGCATTAACATGGCCCTGTGTGGGGGAGGGGAATTGCAAAATGGTGTGAAGTTGTGGGGACGGTGGAAGGGCGTTAGAACTGTGCCCCCACCATAGTTACAATCCCAATTGCACTCCCTCTCATGCTAATTTTATTGAGGGGGGGGGACTATTTTCATTTCTTTCCAGTAAAAATAGCAGTGGGGGTGCAATCAAGATTGGATCCATGGCAGGGGCAAAACCCACCTGCAATACGTTTGCCCAAATTTCCCTCCCCCACAGTCTAGTTCAAACAAACATATGCACACTGGGCAATATTACACATTTAGCATAGCATGGAAGTTGAACCAGGGACATGTAGTCAGGGAGGCAGAACCTCTCACCAAACCCAACAAGTAATTAAAAAGTACCTTGCCTTTCTGCACAGCTCCTTTCTAACAGAGTCAACAAGTTAAGCAAGCACGCGCAAACACATTACAATACACGAGAGCTACCTTAGTCATTTAGGCTGCAAACATGGCTGCCTTCCAATGAAAAACAGGCAGCGTAGCTGGCATCCAATGAGAAAAAAAAAAGGCTGGACGCCTGCATTAGCAACCTCTGGGGAGGCAGCAGGCAGAATTGCCTCAGTTCTGTAAAAAAAAAAAAAAGTAGGAAAAACAGAAGGAAGTCTGTGCGCAGGGACTGTCTCTTTAGAGCAGCAGCAGAGGCAGCTATCAAGCTGCCTCAAGGGGCATGTTGCTGAGCTCTCCTGAGGAGGGAGGAGGGGAGAAGAAGTGAGGTTTTAAAAAAAAAATTCTGAGGGGGGGAGAGAGAGGGTGCTTCAAAGAAAGTAAGATCCACTGAGAGAGATGGGGGTCGGGGAGACAGAGTGTGTGACTATGTATGTACCAGTATTCGGCTGTGCCTCCCCAGCCTGGACCTCACCGCACGTCCCTGATTTGAACCAGAGTCCCACAAGCGCTGCAATATAAGACAGTCTTTTTGTCTTTTCTTGCATTTTTGACTAACGCCTCACTTTTAATTCCTTCCTGTGTTGCACTTTTATTATCAGTAGTAAATATTGCATGAAGGCATGAAATATGAGGGTAGAGGTGAGAAGGAACTTGAAGCCCCTCTGCTAACACAGACCTGAAAGGGAGATTGCTTGTCTGGCTTCCTGTATTCTGGCCAGTTGAACACAGCCATACCACAGAGGTATTGATTATATGCTTCTTTAATACCGCAGCTGCTAGAAACAGACATGATGGCCAATAGATTCTCATTAATTCAGGGCCTATAAAGTGTTTTATTATTATTATTATTCTTGGGACCGTTTATCAATTGAAATATTTTATTTTTGTAGATTAGCTTTTTGATTTTTTTAATGAATTACAGTGCAATCCTATTCATGTCTACTCAAAAGTATGCCCATTCATTTACATGGGACTTACTCCCAGGTTAAGTGTGTATAGGACAGCAGCCTTACAGACCAATCCTGTCTACAGACCAATCCTGTCTACATGGCTGCAGCGCAGGTGTTTATGAGTTATGGACATTATGAGTTGACATTTTTTCAAACTGTGGTCTATCAGGGGTTACTTGGAAATGTTTTAGGCCGTTTGCAAAACTGTAATAAAAATAAGAGGAAATACTGAAGTGCTAGAGGTTTCTTTAAAGTTTCTGTCACCTACTGAAGAGGCAAGCCACTCTTGAGTTTAAATTTAGAACATGAAGTGAAAACAGCTTACCTCTTCAACAGCGCTAGTTGTTGTAGTGGCAGCTTCAAAGAATCCCCCTCCCCATCTTTGTGCACAGTTCTCCTTCATGAAGAAATTCTCAAACTTCATTGGATTGCAGCTACAGAGAATAAAAGCAACAGCTGGGTTTAACTCATTTAAACATCGTCTTAGAGATTCATGGTCCATATGTACTAAATTTTAAAATTTTAAAATAGGGGTTTAATGACCATGTCGGTCAGTTCTTAAAAACATCAGCGTCTTAACATTTCACTCGGAATTTGTACGGAGCTTCCTCAGAAGTATGGAGCAAAGGCATTCGCCACCGCTTGAAAAGGGTGGCAAATGCCTTTGCTCCATACTTCTGAGGAAGCTCCGTACAAATTTTGGAGCGAAACTTTAAGACATTAATGTTTTTAAGAACTGACCGACATGGGCATTAAACCCCTATTTTAAAAATTTTAAATCCTCGCATTTGATGGTTGCAGGATGACACAAATGAAAGGTGCAATCTCATGGATTTCAGTGAGAGAGCTGTGCATGTCACTTTCTCTTATGAAACTGATGGCATTAAGAGTGCTTAATTTTTGCTGAATCATGCCGCCAATCCACAAACATCGACTAGACTAGAACAACTGTTGTCAATACAACAGAACTAAAGAGCTTCTGATACAGAATCAGAAAAATAGTGTGGACAGCCAGCAAGAAAATTACTTAAATGCATTTGTAAAACCTGGTTATTTTAAGCTACCCATGCCAGGAGTACGATTTGAATTAAATATATGTTGACTCCTTTTTGCAGAATCAATGAAAGTAATATCACATGCAACCACATTCCATTTCACAGACAAAAGATGGTTCATAACTGCTTTTCTGAAGGCTATGCTTCAGTTGCCTGCTGTTAAAATTGTTTGCTTTTCCTTACAAAAAATTTTCTTGTACAACACTAAAACAGACAAGCAGGTACTCGGCATACTTCGGGCTAGAATTCATAGATATTTGAAAGGCAGATTTTGTAATGAAGCCCATAGCTTTCTGCAAACATTCTTGTAGCAAATTTAAATGGGAGAGGAACTCTCAGAGATGATCTTGAAAGGATGTTTTACCCCCTCCTTTGCTGAAAGAGTTGAATGTGTTGCAGGCAAATTCACATTCTTTCTGTTTCTATTGTTGTTTTTAAAGATGAATTTGTTGGCTAATCATGTGACTGTGTGCTTCCTTCCGTGATGAGGGTTTGTGTTGCAAAATACTATTCTGCTCCTTTGATTTCTCTTCAGTATGCAAGTGTTGTGTCTTTGGCTCGTCAAGGGGACCTCCAAACATATATTTTGTGGCAATAGGGGTATTTTGCTGTGCAAATATGTGAGTGGATATTATAATGTTTGTTGATTGTTGCAGCTGCTGTAGAAATTTTTGTGGCCCCAACAGGCGAATGAATGCAGCAGAGAAACCAACCACAGTATGTATAGCTCTGTCTGTATTTCTAAAACAGAATACCTTAGAAAAAATAGGTATTGTTGAAGCTTTTCTGGTATCATTAAACAACACTGCATGCAGAGGTGGTGTTATTGACAAAATGGGGCACAAGCCCATGACCAACCCTAAGGCCCTCTGAAAAAAGATGGCAGCCACCAAAAGCTTTTCCAAGCCATTGCTGTTACCACTGCTGCCAAAGAAAGCTTCCCCTAAACCAGTGTTTCCCAAACCTTTTCGACCTGCGGCTCCCCACGGTTCCCCATTACATTATATTGATGCCTTCCAATTGGTATTGCACTGTTTTCCAAGAGGATTCTGTGGCACTCCGTGGCTCCCCTGGCTGGTTTCCGCGGCTCCCTTGGGAACCTCCCATTTTGGGAACCACTGCCCTAACCCCTTGTGGGCACTGCTGTACTAGGTTGCTGGGGTCCCTTGGGAAAAGTCCTCCACTGGGCCCCCATGGTAGCCTCTACCTGCCTTGGGCACTATAACTGCCACTAGTACTGAGGATTCAGGAATCAGTCTGGCCAAGTCAGCCCTCCAATAGGTGTGGGCCCTTAGCCCAACCTGGCCTATCTCTGATGCCACCTCTGCTTGTGAGACTTACCTCAGCAGCGGTGGTGGCCAAAAGCACTCTTCAGCAGCCATACTGGTGCCTGCCATCTTTGTTTACCAATAATGCAATGCCACCCTTCCTGCAGTTCCATCCCACAGTGGCAGGAGGTGATCTACTGCCATGGGATTATTTCCAACAAATTAGGAATGACAAGAGAAGCCATAGCTTTTCTCCTATCACAACAGGAGCTTTAAAGGCAATGGCTAGTCTCCAGCTGGCTCACCTGGCAACCCTAGTCTCGACATCAGTTTATCCTTGCCAAAGCCTTAATTGTTACTCTGTCGATGAACTCTAATTTTGCGTTTTGCTCTATACCACCTCAGTTTACAGGTAACCTGGTTGGACAGACAGCAAGTGAATAAGCATACATTACCATGTTGTAGTTGTAAAAACAAAACTTATTTTTTGGGGAGTAGTAAGGCTTAAGGGGGAAATAAAAAATATGCAGTTGCAAGTTCAAATGGATTAAAACAAAAACAGCAAAAAGAAAACACATCCCAAGTATTGTTATGGAGAAGAATATGAATCCAGACTGACAGATTTGTACACCAACGTGGAGCTTGATTTAATTTCAAGTCGTTAAGATGTTATGATATATCCCTTGTCTCTGATCCTATCCTCATAAGCAGGCTTCCCTGGCCGGATGGGGAATTGTACAAATGCTTCCGCAGCCGGATCCAACAGCCAGGGCTTCTTACTCAGCCTGGTCAATGGAGCTTGAATCTCACTGATCAGTTAGCTTTTCAGGATGGGGGGTGGGCCCCACAGTCTCACTTCCCTGCCAAGAAACTGATGGACAAGATTCAGATTATTTTATGGAGCTGTTCGTTTTGTTCAGTTGGGATCATTCACTAGAAAAATGATTGGCAGGTTGTTGCCTCTGATGTTGCAGGTGGGCATTAAAGGTGAGACTGGAAAAAATAAAGACAACTTGAAGTGTGGAAAAGACCACTTTCAATTGTATGTTATGTTGAGAACAGTCATCCTAATCCTTTTGTGGGCACGGAAATTTAAAGGATTAAAACTTTACTTAGAGCCCAATTTTATTCTCCCTCCCCCGATGCAGCCGTGCCAAAACCAAGCATGCTATATCCGAGGGGGGGGGGGGAGGTCAAGAGGCTTTAGAGGGGAAAGGGGAATTCTTTCCCCTTATCCCTCCCGTAATCCTCCCACTCCGCAATGGGTCTCCTCAGACCTGTGCCAGATTTGTAGCTGGCGCACGTCTGAGGAGAAAAAAGTAACAGGGAGGCTCAAAAAAGAGGAGATAGGATCCAGCACATGCCATTACTGCTGGATCCACCCCCTCACGCCGCCTCTCCACCCCCGTTCCTCCTCCCTTCCTGTCCAGTTTTTCTCCCTCCCCACCCACCTTCACCCCCGCCAGTGCCTTACCTGGTACGGCTGGAAGTAGTGACAGATGTGGAGTGCTGCCAACTTTTGCGGCAGTGCTCCCAAAATGGCTGCTGACAGAACGCTATGCACTTTGTCAGCAGCCATTTTATAACAGCAGAAGACTCTTCCGTTGTTGTAAATCCCTTCCTTCCCCCCGACTGTCCAATCCTGGATAGGATTGGGCTATTTTTATTATTATTATTAACAACAAACAACAACAACAACAACAACAACAGTATTTATATACCGCTTTTCAACAAAAAGTTCACAAAGCGGTTTCCAGATAAAATCAAATGATTAAATGGCTCCCTGTCCCAAAAGGGCTCACAATCTAAAAAAGATGCAGAACACCACCAGCAAACAGCCACCAGAAAAGACACTGTGCTGGGATGAAAGGGAGGGCATTTACTCTCCCCCTGCTAAATATAAGAGGAGCACCAATTGAAAAAGTGCCTGTTGCCCTGTTAGCGGGGGTCTAAATTTAAAATGACTTAGTATCATTTCTTCTATGTACTGTTTACATGTTTTACTAGCCAGTCAACCACCTCTCCAATATTACACACTTTTCTAGTTGATATTTAGTGAGGACTCTCAGCACCTGCTGAGCTAGTCATTTCTGCAGTCCCCACCCCCACCCTCCAGTGAATAGGACACATCTGTTAACTTTATCTGAAAAAATAAAAGGGACTCGGCATTAGTTATGGAAGTAAAACATTCCTGTGGCTTCAAAGAGTTTCCTGGCTGTTGAGAGTGTTTTTATTGTGCTGTTTGTGATGATGGAGAGGAAATGTACAGCCACACAATGTCTGGAAATTAAAAATAGCTCTATAAATGGATAATACAAGACTACCCATCTTATATTAGATAAATCGCATTTGAAAGCTGCAGCAAGAACGTTACAATAAAATTTACAGACAAAAGACTTCATTCGAGGTGAAAGTCATGATTCTTTTACTCAAAACCTCAGGTGCCAGTTTACAGGAAATTATAGAAAATGAGAAAAACTAATACAATGCTTATGTTTTCTAAGCGTGAGGAGTTGTGCCGTAATACACATCAGGAAGTTAGATGCGAGGAAGAAATATCTGAAAGGATTTGAAATGCAATTCATTTCTACAAAATTGTGGATGTTTCGCAAGGTATCCTAGTAAATATCATAATTTACCAAGAAAGTGTGCAAATTTGGATGAAGGTCACTAAGGGTCTAGAAATTTACTGAACAGCTTTAAAAAAGTGGAAAGCACTGAAGACTTGTGGGTCACTTCTGACAGGACCTATAGGAAGCCCTTGGGCAGCCCAATCCTGCCGCGTCCTATCGAGTTCCCCGTGTAAGCAGCGGTAGGCTCAATGGGCCTACTCGAATGTATGCGAGCTCTAGAGCTCGCCCATGCCGGCGTACTGGGGGCCTGGAGGGAGCTTTGGATACCGGGGATCTCGGCCTCCTGTATCCCCGTCCCCTTCAGGCCCCGGGCGGCCAATGGCCACCCTCCCTCACTGCCCGGTCCGCCCTCCCTCCAACCCTGCCCCGACTGGCATAGGACTTATCCAGTCCAGCACCAGCGGCCACAGGGCCAGGGAGACGGCGGGACAAGCTGCACCAGCTGCAGCGCCAGCGCTGCTTGCTCTCCAGGTGTCGCACAAGTGCTTTATAATACATTATTAGAGTGGACTTCTTTTAAGTTTTAAGCACTCAGTAGAATCCATGGAGGTGGGTGCAGTCCAGTTCAGGACTACAGTGGGGGGGGGAAGGTTTTTTTTTTTTTTAACCCTTTGCCCATGCCATGACCCAGATCAGGGACCCTGTGGCTGCTATTTGCCCCATGAAGAATTCTTCCATTGGCACCAATACTCTATACTGTGTCCACAAAGAAATCTGTAGATCTTTATTGCTGCATATGAGGCCAGTTCAGACAATACTTTTTCCACTATAGTCTATCTTTGCATGTTTGTGCTGCAAGCATGCCATGAGCACGCAAGCTTCTCCCAGTTCCTGGCATGCCAGCGTCATCCAAACTGGCCCTCTACATACACTGCTACGTCTACTTGAAAAGTAGTCGTAGATGTAGCAGTGTGTGTAGAAGAGTGTTTCAGTTGAGATTCAGCTAGTGGTTTGCCAGGTTTGCCAGCTTCAGATTTGCCAGTAAACACCAGAATTTTTTGAATTTCCCATTGGCCCTGTGCTTCCACAAACCTTCCTCCCTCACAGTCAGCCAATGGTGGCTCTAGTAGATATGTGAGAGTTCTATGGAGCAGTGCAGTAATAGGCTGACATCTCCACAATAACTAAAGGTTTCTAAAGAATTCATAGCAAAAGAATGTTGCAATAAGAAAGTTTCAAGCCTACAAAACCATATGTTTTCAAGAAAAGAAAATGAAGTTACCCATATGAAATAGGTGTTTGCCATTTGGAGTCCTCTGTACTTCTCTTTTACCCACATCTCATCCTCCATATTTCAGAGAGATGTTGAGTGTATAAGCGGTAAAATACTTTACGGTATAAGCGGTTGAGTGTATAAGCGGTAAAATACTGACTGAACCAGGGAGTCCTTGGACAAAAAAATAATCCAAGGACTCCCTGATTCAGTCAGTATTTTACCGCTTATACGGTTTTAAGTAAAACTTAGTTGGCCTTCAGTGATCCTTTTTTAGTTCTCCTTCACAAGTTTCAGGACTGGGATGGACAATACACCTCCACCTCTCATGTGAAGGGGAGTCGATGTATCCTGCTCCAGGGCTGGCACAGGAGGACATTCTGCTGCCTGAGGATGGGATGATCACGCCCTCCCGCATCACACAAAAACACAATAATAACTCAGAATTTTGCATTTTCCTTCCACTGAGAAGCACAAAGACACATTGCAAATACATTTCATTTGAAGGAAAAGTTGCACAAGGTCATTAATAATAGGCAGCAACAGATGAACAGATAGAAACAAAATCAGCAGTAATCTAAATTGTCATTTAAATTCAAGATATTCTTGGGAGCCTCTTCCACATCCATGAGCACTGATTGTGTTCTGAACTGCAAACAGAAGAAATATGGAAGTAAAAATGGCATGTTGCAAGTTTCAGAGTCACAAGTAGAACTGAGTAGTAGTTGATTGAAACTTCAGGACCCTTCCATTCCTGCAAAAGCCAAGGACCTGGCTCTGGGTTTATATACAGTATAACTCAAACACAGAGGAGGACTCATGTAAATGGTGCTGTGGGAACTCATGTGTATTAGACCATGCTGCTGCTGTGGAACATAAATATTTGGCAAACATGCTAAAGAATTTGCCACGCTTGTCTTGGAAATTATGTGGCAGTGGTACATGCCTAGACTTATTCCTGATAAGCAGAGAAAAACAGGAAGATTAACATAAGTCTCAGGAGAAGACTGGGTCTAAAAATATTGGTTGCCAGGAGACAAAGGGGGCCCACCCAGAACTATAATAATAATTAATATTTTTATATACTGTGGCCCTATGCCCTTTAATTTAATACATACCTCAAAGGTCATTAACATTTTTTACATATTGTCTAATGCTTAAGGGGGCCCACGGGCCACATCAGGGGCCACAGGGCTCACTTGCCATCGGGCAAGCTGACACCCTGGCCAGTTCGCCTCTGATAAGACTATTTGCAGGACAGACACATTCTATAGTAGAGATAGCTGTCAGGCTTTTCGTTATTGTTGCTCGATCTTGAAGAGAATATTTGCTTCCCGCTTTTGGAAGTACAGTACCTAAATTCATCTTCCTATAAAAGAAAAAGACAGGCAGTTTTCTTGTGTGTTCCTTTACACTTTGGCCATTCTTCTTTCAATATTGCTTTCAGTATCAGTATTGTCATATAAACATGTATGTGCTGAAATCAAAATGAAAAGATCCATACACATAAGAAATAAATGCACTGGATTATACTGGATTTAAAAAAAAAACCTGTAGATTATGGGTGAAGGACTTAGAATTCCTGAGAGCTTCAAAATGAAATAAGTATTTTTCCGTCTGCAAGAACTCCCCTAAAACAACAACAAATAACCCCTCTAATCAAAATCACACCTACAGTTGCACAGCGGTCATGCAATTTTGCTTTTGACTACTAGTTATATCTTAAACTAGTGCTTTTCTAAAGCCAACAGTTTTTGAAAAATGTGTCTCTGTGCTTCTGAACTGGGAGAAAAAGCATAATCCTTGGCTATTAAGCCTGCAGTCCTAAATATGCTTTCCCTGGAAGTCCCATTGAATTTAGTGAGATTTACTTCTGAGTAGACACGCATAGGACTGCATTTTTTTTCTTTCAACACACGCACAATAATTTGTAACTCTGGAGGATTGCTCTCCCTCCCCTTCAGAAGGCTAAATTGGAAACCATTCAATATTTCGTATTCTCTCTCTCTCTCCTCTCTCTGTTTTTTAAGGGTGGGGATTATTATGCTTTCTTGCAAAAGAAAGTTATTCTCCCCTTGTTCATTAAAAAAAGCAAAGAGAGCAAGAGAATGAAAGCATAAAAAAGTTGAGTTAACAGTTTCCATCCCACCCCCCTTTCTGGCCATTTTATTTGGAGGAATAAAGGAAAGACTCAGGCAGGCAAGCAACAAGCACATATCTGATCCTAGGAATGTTGTTCTCAAAAACAAAACTGAATTTTTTTGGAAAAGGCTCTTTGGGGAGGAGCAAACAAAGGATGGGAATGAATAAGGGTGGCAAGCAAGGAACGATACACAACGGGATTTTTGCTCTCCGGGAAAGTGCTGCCAGTTGAGGCAAGGAAGACTCGGCTGAAATAAATTAGGCAAGCAAGAAAACACATTGCATGCATGTGAGGAAAAGGCTGCCCTGCTTACCTGCGCTGTAAATTTTAACCTCCTGTAGCAGACAGGAAGGCTAGCACAGAGGGGAGGTGGGGGAAGGAAGACCCAAACTAACAGAGAGTCAAGCTGAGAGGGGAGGATCTGCCTGTTCTGTGAAACGAGCTTATGCCTACCTTCCTGCTCTCATGGGGAAGGGGAAAAATACCCCTGCTGGAAGCTGCCTGGGGAGAACACAGAAGAGAAAAATCATCAGGCACATGCTCAGAAAACACACGCTGCTCCAGCAGCTTATCTCTCCTGCTGCTGCTCAGCTGACTTGCTCAGACATGCGCAGAACTGGCAGCAGATCGGGCAGGCAGTGGGTTAGGGCAGCATTACCGTTCTTGGTACAGAGAAGCTGCAGGGCAGGAGGAAGGGAGATTTTACCACCCCAATGTGGGTGCCGCTCTATACTACAGTTTATATGGATATAATATATACAGTTTCCACTTTCATCACCCTAAGGCCGTGGCTCCCAAACATTTAGAACCGGGACCCACCTAGCTTTAAGAGACTTTAAAAAAGGAGATCTAGAAAGAATATTTATTTATATATTTACAAGTAATAATATTTTTATTTATTTATTAACAAAAAACCTCAATCCATTTCTCTTAATGAGACAGCCCTACTGAATAGCCTCAAGGGTTGAGGGGCTTAGTTATGTGACCCAGCCTTTACCTGCCCCCACTATCTGTCATTAATGCATTAAAAAAACCATTCAAACATTTATCTCCCTAAATTTACACAAGCTTTCAAAGTAACTGCAGGAGCTCAGCTCTTTGCAAGGCAATTAGTAGTTATATGCTTTTTTTTTAATAACGTCAGGGCTTGAGGCAATTAGTTATCTGATCTTTCCATCACCCGTGTTTTCATTGGAGGCTCAGCTCGCGACCCGCCAGAAATCTGGTCTCCTCCAACCCACCAAGGGGTCCCGACTCACAGTTTTGGAAACTCTGGTCTAATGTAACCACACAATTCAGTGGCATTCAAACTTTTCATCCTCAAATATGAAGAAAGGGAAGCCAATAAGGCAGAATCCACCATCGCTTCCTCCACCTGCTGTGCTCTTTAAGCTGAACTCAAGTGCTCTTTCAGCAGCGTCACTGCAGGGGGGGGACGGAGCTCCAAGTTCCGCCGGGCTCTGAGCCTCCGTTACAAGACGGGAGAAAGCGGCCCCGCCCCCTCGCCTTTGGAGCCATTCCGGCCGACGAAAGCAAGTGCTTTCGTCGGCCAGAATGGCTCCAAAGGCGAGGGGGCGGGGCCGCTTTCTCCCGTCGTGTAACGGAGGTTCAGAGCCCGGCGGAACTTGGAGCTCCACTCCCCCTGCAGTGACGCTGCTGTGCTCTTTCCCTCCAAAAACTCTTCCTCTGAGGAGGAACTGGGGGAGAAGAGAGAGCCAGCAAGATAGAATCGTGCTTTACCTCCACTGGCTGTGCTTTTAAAGCTGAACTATGTGAATTTTATTTTTAACCAAGTATGAGCTGCCTTGAGGGCCTCTTAGGAGGTGCAAAGGCGGCACACAAATGTCCAGGTCAATTTAAAAAAATGTATGCAGGAATGGCTACGGTAGGGACAGCACACCGCATGCGTGAAGGGGAGCTGTGCATATTCCTTCCCACACACTGTGGGCCAAATTGAAAATGTATCATCTAATCTGGCCCTTAGTCTTTAAAAACAGCTGTTGCACACACACAAACCCATGTGCACATGCACACACGCGCACGCGCACGCGCACACACACACACACACACACACACACACTTTAGAGTACAATACTATGTTTCTACCTATGCAAAGTTTTGCAAATTCAGTTTTTAAAAGCCAACTTTTTTTATCTGAATTGATTTGACATGTCTTTTTAAGGAACGTGCCCAAGGCCAAACAATGTCTTGGTGTCAACCAGAATTAGACCTTATAAACGTGGGTGTTCAGTCTGTTATACAAGCTGCCTCTCATGCTGTTTTTCTAACTCTATATATGCCACGGGCCAGATTACAGATTGATCTTTTAAACCAATAAAAATCATAGTGACATTGGAAACCAAAATACCTTTCTTATACCACTAGTGGTCAAATCCATCACTTAACTCTTGTTTAGGCATCAAGAGATGTTCACAAAAACATTTCACCCTGTACTTGCAGGTGACATTTATCAGGTTATAAATATTCATAGCTGTCAGTACTTTCCATATACTCTTCATATACAAAAATCACATTCAATTATAAGCATGTTTCTTTTTTGCTTGTAGAGTACCTGCTACACACAAGTAGTGTTTTACTGGCATCAGTAAGAGTAGCAGTAACAAACAGACCATCAATATATCTGTACAAGAATCAGTAAATCAAGCAGGCTTCTGACTGCCAGTAGCATAGCTAGAGGGGGGGGGGCAGCACGGTAAGTGTTGCACAGTGCTACATGGCGGTACAAAGTGGCACCTCCCACTCGTCATCGGTACCATTCCGGCAGCAAATGCAACACTCCCTTCGCTGGCTCCAGTGGCGAGTGGGACAACCACTTTGCACCGCCGTGTAGCGCCATGTAGTACTAACTGCACTGCCCCCCCCCTCTAAGCTACACTACTTTTGCCAGCAAAAGGCATAGTTGGAGACTAGATAGAAACCCAATGCATGTGTGTACTTCAGAATTTGTGGACCAAGACGTACATTTACCATGATACTTCCCTTCTGTGTGCGGAGGAACAGATGAGGAATGTATGCACCTCATCTCTTATGTGCTGAGATGTGTAATGTGAGTGGTAGGCATGCATATCTGATTCATACCCCCCCAAAAAAAAGCAGTGTGTGTGTGTGTGTGTGTGTGTGTGTGTGTGTGTGTGTGAAAGTGTCTGATAAAACATAAACCTGTACATTTGTACCACCTTCATCTCATGCTATATCACACATGTGATAGGTTGCTCCAGTGCCCTACCAAATATAGAAGATTCATGACTAGATAATGTGTGAATTTTTCTTCTACATAGATACATATACACTGGACCCGTGGCAGGATGAGGGTTTGAAACTAGCTGGCATTCCTACCCACCTCTTTGGGAAGAGAAGAATGCTTCTTTGGAATGACACAATGTCATTATGTAGAAAGCCTCCCCATTCCCCCCCCCTCAAAAGTCAGTGAAATCCCCTCCTTCCCCAGGTGTACAAAGAGTGGGGTGCCATTTTGCTGCTTGCTGCTTGCATATGGGGAGGCAAAATCGGGGAAGGGCATTTCGGCTCAGCAGCATTTGAAACAGCGACACTCTCGAGAAGAGTAGTTCACCTGTTTGGCTGGGAACAGGGCTGGGTCCACCATAGTCCGTGATTCTGCAATACAAAGAGCAATAGCAAATCACGAGAGAGAAAGCAAAAGAGTAGGCAGGATGGAAAGGGAAGAAAGGAGCAAGTGGTAGAGAGGCTGGCTGAGCTAGATAGACCCTTGCATCTCTAGAGCAATGAAACTGAATGTGACCTCCCAAGTGCTTGGCTTGCCCTTCCCCTCCCCCTCCTCTAGGTCACAAATTGTGGAGACCTGGTCTTTAGGATGGACAGGTAAAGAAATAATAAGTATAATAAGATAACATGTTAAAAATGAAGCCTATGTGCTGACAGGGGTTAAAGATGAATCTGGATTTGGAAGAGCTGAAGGGCACAGATGTTACCAAGTCCTCCCCTGCTTTCAGCAGCCAGAGTCAATCACGCTGTAATTGAGATGTGATGGAACTACACTTCCCAAAAGCCTCTGCTATGACCTGTGAAAGCCTTGCTGAGACAGTTGTAAAAAGGAGGAAGTCCCTTGAAGGACAAGAGAAGAGGCAGAGAGTTATATTCTAGGTGCAGGAGGGCTAGCAAAGGCCCAGTGAGGCACCAAAGTGAAAGACCCTTGATGGAAGAGAAGGAGCAAATGTAGCCCCCAGAGACTTGGGACTTGACTCCAGACTTGGAGACAGAGACTTGATCACGTCCCTGCTAGCATGCCTATAGCTGGATTCATTAACAAACGGCAACAAAAAGGCATGGAACTTAATTCAGTCTGCTTTGTAGTTCAATGAAAGGGTTTGTTGAAACTGGGCGCCGCCATCTTCCCACCTTATCTCCACCCACTACCTGCTGGGTGCCACCATCTTGCCACCTTTCTCCTATCTCCACACACTGCTTGGAGGCCGCCATGTTTAATAGTTTCTAGCTCAAAGGAGAGATTGCAAGCATGGCAAGCGTGCTAAAACCTGAAAAACATACGCGACCCTAGCATGCTAGGAGGAGATTCTGGGGCAAAGCCAGGAGAGGTGACTTCTAGGTGGTTCTGATTCTTCAACCCCAGTAAAACCTGGCTATTCCGTATTAGCATTGCAGGAATCAATTGCTCCTTTTGGAACTAGCCTTCTAAAGAAATTGTGATAGATGTCGGCCTTTTGGGCTCCTGATGAAGAGCTTAGTGCTTGAAAATGTGTTCAGACTGAGATTTATATTACTTGGATCAATAAACTAGACTCCTGCACCTGCGGAATTTCCACTTTGTGGTACCACCCTTTCAGTGTGTTCTGTCTCCTCATAATGTCACTAAAACAAAAACCCCAAAAGCAACGATAATACTGACAACATGCTCAATTTCATCAGGTTTTTTCAGACTTGGTGGTGGTGGGAGGGAGCATAGTCAATTTTACCACTGTTTTAAAAAGATATATTGCTGTGTGCTCTAACACGGATGGCCTTTAAAGAAAAAGCATCCCCTCACCTCAGAGCAGCCCCAGGTTGGTGGTAGCAGGAGGAGACAGAATGCATGCCACTGGGGCTGGAGAGAGCTGCCATCTGTGTTCTCCAGAGACATACAGAATGTGTGAGATACACATGTGGCTCTGACCCCTGCGAAGGCATCTGTATCGGTTGCTAGCTCATGCTTTTATGCGAATGCCCGAAGTCTCCGAAGTCTACCCACTGGAACAAAGCCAAGGATGTGGCAATGCTGGGTCTCAAATTGGCAGAGGCACCCCTGAGTCTAGGATCTTTTTTTCCCAAGCAGACTTGTTTAAATTTGAGGGTAGCATTCAGGCCATGTCTCTTTTTAGCCAGAGCTTCAGCAGAAGTAAGCAGAAGTCAAAATTCCATCCTTCCTGTGGCTTTCATAGGAGGAAGTAAAGGGGAAGAAGAAGAAAAAAAAAAGGAAAATGGCTTTTTACTATGCCTGGGCTTCATAGTTTTCTGGCATTAACCCTGAGCCAAAAGACACTTGTCCAATGTCCCAATGAGAAAAAGGGAATTCTGCAACAATTCCCATTCAAAATGTTGCCTTCCCCTTTGCATATGGATTAGATACAGCATACTTTCACTGGGACAAGTTCATGCAAAATCACCTTTGAACAGGACAAGGTCTAGTGTAACATTCCTCCCCCCCCCCCCCCCCCGTTATTTACTGTCTAGAGAAGCAAACTTTTATTTAGCTTTATCTGTTGTGAATTTGCGGCATGTCTATAGAAATGCAAGCTTTCTTGAAGTGTGCAGTCTGTTGGGGAAACATATGGTAACTGGAAGCCACCTTCATAATGTTGCATAAATAATTATGCACACTTTATAACTTTGCATACAGAGACTGTAGCAACAGCAGAATGTCTAATTATCATACTCAAATAGCAAAAATGCTTTCCTCTCAGGTCACGAATGCCACTTTTGGTTAAAATCAGGTCAGTTTGGGCCTTTTAAAATTAATTTTCAAATAAAAAGGTAAAGGTGACCCCTGACAATTACCAGTAAGTCCAGTCGTGTCCGACTCTAGGGTGTGGTGTTCATCCCCATTTCAAAGCTGAAGAGCCAGCGTTGTCCGAAGACGCCTCCGTGGTCATGTGGCCGGCATACCAGTGTTCAAAAAAGAGGTCTTAACACACACACCCTCAGCCATTGTCACTTTCCACTGTCCCTTGTTCACCACTTGGTGTCCTCTGCTGTTATCCAGGGGTCCCATCTTATACTGTTACTGTTTTACCTGTTTGTCTGGTCTAAGTTCACTTAGGAGGGAGTGGGTTTGCCACATCTCCCAGAACATCATGCTGAGCTACTGGATAGTTTTAAAAATAGGATCTTCTCTGGATTTTTTGGCTTTCTGTAATCCAGGAGAGAATTTTACCAAGGCAACCTCTTTCTGTCTGGGCTTCTTAGTCTTGGGTGAAGGCATTAAATTACACAGCAAGTCCTGGTAAATTAACAGTTTCCCCAGAGTGGGGTGTACAAAGAGTGGGGTGCCAGTCTCTCTAACCATTAGGTGCTGTACCTTTTCTGCCCTCCATCTCTTTCACAGTTGGCACTGACTACCAGATTCCCCAAAATTTGGGCAGGATAGATTTGGCCTTTCATTTGGCCTTTCATCACATCTCCCTTCTTTTAAAGATCTGGTGGTACTGTGTCCAGTGCCACAATATGTGATGTGCTGCACTTGACTATGAATAATTGAGTTTTCATGGGGAAACAATACGCCTAAAATTAAGAACGTGCATCAGTATTCAAAGCATCATAACGGCATGTACCATTGGGCTTTTTATGTCCCATATAATATATTAAAATATGTTAAAACCCAGTATCTTCAGCATTTTGTATCATCATGTAGGCAAATCATGTACGAGTAGAAAGCATAAGAATATCCTTTGATATGTTGGTTTTCATTTACAAGTGTGATTTTGCAATGAGCTGAACTTCTGAAACGAGCGACTTATTAAATATTTACATTATTCTAACAGCCATAAGAGCCACCTATTAAGACTGGGGCTGTTTTGCGCTGTAAATTGTGCAAACAGCAGCAGTTCTATAGTCCTTGCCATCTAAAAGATAGTCCAATAAAGCAGAGGTGCCTAAGGACACAGCAGTCTCTCTTTCACAGCCATCAGGGAAAAAGAATTGTAGCCCCATCATATTCGCAACAGGAAATTCAACCCAAGCTAGTATATAACAGCTCACTCCCCACCCTCATTGGCAATTACATTAGAAGCACAAAAGAGGGAGCACTGCATTTTAAACCTTTTTGCAGATTACCGTACTTGATATTGACTGCCCCCCCCCCCAGTAATTAGTTTAGATCAATAGCATAGCTAGCCACTGCGGTACCTGGGGCCCTCCTCCATGTAATGCCCCTGGAAGTGATGTCACCACCAGAAGTGATGACACACACACACACACACACACACACACACACACACACACACACACACACACACACTTTTTAAAAATGGAGGGTTTTTTAATGGGGCTGAAGACTGGAGGCGGCAGTTAAAACTGCCCCCCCCCCCAGTAATTAGTTTAGATCAATAGCATAGCTAGCCACTGCGGTACCTGGGGCCCTCCTCCATGTAATGCCCCTGGAAGTGATGTCACCACCAGAAGTGATCACACACACACACGCACACACACACACACACACACACACACACACACACACACACACACACACACTTTTTAAAAATGGAGGGTTTTTTAATGGGGCTGAAGACTGGAGGCGGCAGTTAAAAAGGTCTGTGGTCACTCGTCACCTCCTCCCCCGCTGCCTCCTGGTCGTCCACTGCCTCAGCCCCCCCTCCTGGTCGCCCCCCAGCCCCTTAACTCTAGATTAGCATCTCTTTAAATCTTTAAATCCCAGCTAGGCTGGGTTTTAAAGCTAGCACCAAACAGCTGATCAGCACTATACAATTGTAGTGGTGCTAGATTAGCTAGATAAGCCAGGTTTAAAAGTTTCCAGCTACCGCCACTGCGGCAGCCTTTTTGTTGCTCCCCAGCTGGGTAGCCCCACCACCCCTTAGCCACACCATTAGCTTTTTTACACCACTGCTCTGTAATCTGGCACACTTATGGCCCAATCACTGGCGTCGCTCGAGGTGGGGTGGAAAGCTAAGTTCTGCATCTTTCCGCCCCACCGTTACTCTCCGATACGAGGTGCCCCGCCCCCTTGTCGTAGGAGCCCGTCAGCGGAGAGAAAGCAACACACAGGGACACTGGAACATGAGACCACAACTGGAGCAAAGGTGATAGCCTGCCACTCTGTATGCCGCAGTCCAGATCCGGATCAGTCTTCCCATGGTTGCTATTAGAAAGCAGAATGGAGACATGCAGGGCCTATGTGCATGTTAAA
The DNA here is from genome assembly GCA_026170595.1 of Plestiodon gilberti rubricaudatus. NCBI lineage: Eukaryota > Metazoa > Chordata > Lepidosauria > Squamata > Scincidae > Plestiodon > Plestiodon gilberti. The sequence goes on along the minus strand of JANXHW010000004.1, from coordinate 80,650,039 downwards.
AGCAATGTGCAGTTTGGCCCTCAGCTACTCAAGCCTGGCTCTTGCTCTCTATCACAATTCTGCTCATTCTCTTGCTGTCCCCTTAAACCTGGAACTCTTTTTCTGAACATGCACATACTAGTGCCACCTCTCTCTTGCTTCAAATGACTCCTCAAAAGGCACCTATATTGTGTGGTCTTTGGCATAAACTCTTAGTAAAGCTGAGGGAATCAGTCTCAAACGCAGCAAAACTGAGTTTTGTTAAGCACTCTACTGCAACAGTGAAAGAGACCTGCAGCCATTGTTCTAGAACAGGGGTCATCAACCTACGGCCTGCAGGCCGAATCTGGACCGCCACCCAAAGTAATCTGTCCTGTGTGGAGCTTGGCTTGGGAGGCGAAGCCTTCTGCCCAATTCGCTGCATGCCAGACAGGAATGGTGAAGCTGCCTGCCCAGGTACAGCGGCACAGGGTCTCTGCAAGCCCAGACAGGTGGCTCCGCCATTCCCTGTTTGCCATGCGACAAACTGGGTAGGAGGCCTAGCCTCCCAAGCCAAGCTCCATGCAGCTGCTTCCGGAAGGTCAACAACCCAGAGATTTGACAGTAATGTGATGATGTCATTGCCGAAAGTCTGGCCCTTTTTCCCAAAAACGTTGCTGACCCCTGTTCTAGAGGCAGAACAATCAGGAAGTTAAAAGGAAACTAAACGGAGGTCTAGTAAAAGTTGGAGAGAGCAACCCCCAAGCCTTTGATCAAGTAACAAGAGATGTTACAGCACCCCCTATTGGTGGAGGCCAACATTTACATCCTTGCTGACTATATACCTGGTGGCTCTGCCCACATGCTGTCACTCTTCCAACATAAACTACGTTCCCAACTCAGCTCTCGAGTTTTAAATACGTGTCACAGAACGTTCCCACGTTCATCACTTACTACCTTCATCTCTCCTTCTCTTTCTTCCATCATTTTCCTCATTGTGTATTTTATATTGTAAGTTCCCTGTAAGCAGGGGCCTGAAACTCTACAAGCTGACGTGCCAGCTGGTGAAACTGTACTGTTACAATTATGATTAGGTAATTCATAATGCCAATACCGAATTCCAAAATATAGTGTCCTCCTGCCCAGAAGTATAAACTTTCATTGTCCTAGTAAGATGTTTCTTTTAATTGCTTTGGGTAAACAAGATGTGAAAACTTGTAGTCAAGACCTTATCCACGGCATGAACTCCCAGAATCCTTGGCTGCTAGCTTCCAGAATGTGACAATCAGCACAGCAGCTCTTTCCAGTTAGGAAAAGAGGACAGTGCGTGCTGCATGCACATTGTGGCTCCTGCATATCAATATGTGTGCTGAATTCGTGATGTAGACACTTGTAAAAGTTTAACTACTTTTAAGTAAACACCGCCACTATCCTCCACACTGTAATAAATCTTTTCAAATCGTTGCTGTTGCTGGCTGTGGATGTTGTTTACTTGGCATGCTGAGGAATTCTTAAAATAAGACTTCTATCTCACCCATTTTCATCTTCCTTTGATTGCTGGTTTTTAAAAGAGAGAACTCTCCGTTCTGATCTGTGACCCCCTGTTGTTCTTTCTGTTGAATTTCTATAGCAATTGGCAACTGTATGGCAAAAGAAGGGTTACACAAAGTCCTAGTATCCCTTGTAAGAAGACTTTAAGAAGCATTCTCACCTCATCACTGCCTTCAGTTGGGAAGGAGCCAAATTACTTACCATTATGTTGAGCATGGAGGAGCACAGGGTGGCCATCAATCTTCCTAGAGCAGGTCTTTTCAGCTACCCTTTGAGGCTGATGCCAGCTTGGGAACAAAATGGTATCTTAAAGCTCCAGCCAAATTTCTTTCACTCTTCCTTTTATTGTCTCTCTCTCTCTCTCTCCCCCCCCACACACACACACACGCACACCACACATATTCCCAATACAGCCCTCACAGTTCTACTGGTGATAACAGTAACCTAAATCTACATGTAAGGGGCATGGGTTGTTTTTGGTTAACAATTCCACATTGGTGATGCCTCAAAACAATGAAATGCATTCTTGCTGGGCTTGAGACAGACTTTGTTGTTTGGCAGAATAAGGCTCAGTAGAGTGGCTTTCAGTGGAACAAAAAGCACAACACACTTACTGTTTCGTTTTGCAGGGAAATATGATGCTGTGTTACACCAAGCCGTTTGATACAGACTTTTGTCTGCATTTTAGAAAACAGTAAATGTTAAGCAAAAGAGACCCAGTAATCCAGGTGTTCTTTTTGTACCATCTCATTCAGTGTTCTCTACGGCAGATTCATACAATATTCCTGGGGTGAGCTGCAGAGATCTCACTGTGGGAAAGTGTGGGAAAACATGGTTCAGGCTAACCTGGTTCAGCAGCTTAGGATTCACAGAAGGGGTTAATTGTTCTGTTTGGCACCTGTGTGGTAAGCATGACAGCAGGATAAGGCCTACAAAAACTCCCAAGATTTTCTGTTGAGAGTGGCCCTAAGTTTCAGAGCCGAAACTTCTGTCTTAGAGCCAACACAAATGTTACTGTAGTCATAGCACAATCCTAGGCATGTCTACTCCGAAGTAAGTAGAACTGAGTTCAGTGGGACGTACTCCCAGGTAAGTATGAATGGGGTTTACAGCCTCAAACTTGATTCTCCAAGAGGTTTACTTGCATAAACAATGTAACGTCAAAGGAGCCAAATGCATGCGCGATCCACATCTGTGAACAGGAAAATGAAGTCGCTCTGGTTTCCTTAAACAACAAACATTTTAAAATGTGATTAAAAAGGAGAGTCTACTACATTAACTACTTCTCATTATCGACATTTCAAAATACACATGGAACAGGTCATTAAAAATATAATTTTAGGGAAGATACACTGCTGGTGCAGCTTCTCAATGAGCTTTCTGCAGTACCACAAAAAGACTGCAGAGCTGAAACAGATATTCTCAAATATTTGAAATCTGATTAAAATCTCCTGTTTTTCCTCCCTAATCTTAGCTGCAGAAATTCAAATTTGATTTTGCATTTCGAGTGTGAAATATGACCTCAGAATCCAAGATTTCAGGTGTTGCCATTTCTTGATGAATTTGGCAGTCATTAACAGTCCAATCCTAACTAAGATCCGACCGGCAGCCCATGGCTGTCCGCCGGATCCTGTGCACCGGCAGCCAGCATGGCTGCCGGGCGGAAGGTCTACTCAGGGAAGGAGATGTTCGTCTCCTTCCCTGAGTGTAAATGGCGGCCGCCCAGATGGGCCTCCTCGGATTTCCACCAGCTATTTTGCTGGCGGAAGTAGAAGAGGCTGTGTAAAGGTTCCGGCACCCGGCGGGGGTCAGGTTACAGCCGAAGGCCATCCCCCTCCCCCTCCCAGGCCACCGGGGCCAATGGCCACCCTCCCGGCTCCGGTGATCCCCACCCAGCCTGATGGATCCAAACATACTTGGGTCCAGTGACGGCGGGGTCCTCCCAGCGCCGGAGCCGACCTTCCCGGCTTTCGAGGAGGCGCAAACGTGCCTTACGGCATGTTTGCAACTCCTTCCGGCTCCAGAATGCTCCTTCTGGCGCCGGAAACGTACAGTGGATTGAGCTGCAAATATGATATCTCATGAGCTGTCAGCCATCAAATAGTGTCAAACTCTAACTTATTTATAAAAGTATTTATACTATGTACAGGTTGGTTATCCCTTATCCGGACATCCAGAATCCAGCCTATTCTGAAATCCAGACATTTTTGGGGTTTTGACTTTTTAAAAAAACTTTTTCCAGCACCTGGCTGGCATAGTACAAGGCATGCTGGCGCACAAAGATATTAAAAATGTTGTATAAAATTACTCTCAGATCACTCTCCACCTGCCCAACAGTGAACACTAGGTCCAATGTGGTTTTCTGCCAGTCTGATCTTATTCTTTACTGACCTGGCATTAAGCAGCAAGCAGGTTCAGGCAGAAGGGGGTCACTGCTTTGACCTTCAGTGGTCTGAAGCAGGGCCAGGTGAAGCTATTTGGTTTTCTGAGGCAGTCCAATAATGCCACCCTCCATGCTTCCACTGCCCCCCCCCAAAAAACCCACACACCCCTTACCTGACTCCTTCCTCTGCACGGGCTCTTTAAACAAAGCAAGAACCATTTCGTGCACTGGGAGTGATCCCAACACACTCTGCATTCCCTGCTTCATTTAAAGAGCCATGTGGAGGGAGGGGCATGAAAGGAGGCGGGCTCCGTCAGTGGAGGTAGGGAGCAGGCATCTGTTCGCTGTTCCTCCCCCATCTGCTGCGCAACATGAACTGCATCATTTGCTTCATGGATGGGCTGGCTGGGGTGGGGGGAGAACCTGAAAAAGAGATACTCTGTCTGTGACTAGCCCTGCTTCTCCTGGAATGGCCTGTCCAATCCCCACCACCATGCCTCCCTTGAGTCATCACCTTAGCAAAGGCAAGAGAAAGAAACATTGGAATCAAATGTAGAGTATCATGGGATAGAAAATACAGATACAGAAAGACAGGTATCCATTCATTGACTATTCAACAATATTCAGCAAACTTTCGGGCATTCGGTGAATCGAAGATTTGACATCAGAATTGGCAAAAGGAATTTTGAGTAGCATTTTGGGGAACAAATTCATTTCAGCTGTAAAAAAATATTGTCTCCTTAGGCTTACACTCGTTTGACAAGCCACTAATTGCAGGTCTTGATTATCCCAGGGGCAAGTATATTATAGAATTTGGTGAATTTGAGATGTGCACAGATGTTTGGGAACTATGCCCTACTCACTAAAGTAAAGAAGTGAAAAGCAAACCATACATAATTTGTTTTTGTCTCTGCCTAATTGTACAACAATTCAAGCAGCCCCATTATCGAAGCTACATCTGATATACCATAAGGCAATCAAAGAGTTAAAAACAACAACAAACTGTTCGCAGGCATCTTAGGAATTTTCATATATTTTGCCGTAACAGATGTGACTTTTTAGATTAGCAGCAGCCTTTCAGGGACAAGCTCAGACTGGCACACACACAATGTCTCTAAAGCCAACCTATTTAAACAGGAAAAAAATGTGCCATTCATCCATCTTGAAAAGGCCTTCTTTGGTGCACTGTGTATGTCTCGAAATATACTGCCGGCAAGCCAGTACTCTTCTGTGGGAAAACAAAGAAATGTCGGGGTATCACTACTCTTGCAAGATCCAGTGACATAGACAAACAAGAGAGAAGTCATTGAACTAGGAGGCTGGGAAGAAGCCAGATAGTGGGAAAATATACAGGTCTGGCCTAGAGTCACAAATTTTGCTACTAGGGGTTAAACAGCATGTACTGGTGTTAACAGTGGGGATGTGTTTGTGGTTGCTATAGTGAAGAAATTGCCTGGAGAGGTACCCTCCCCTCAAATTAGCTCTCTGAACAGTGTTCAGTTCCAAGGGGAGAAATTTGTCCTCTCTCTCTGTTAACCCTTGTCTCATTCTCTGCAGCCACGTGGATTCATATTCTTTTAGCATGGTTGCCTACCAAGGACAGTAGGAAGGGACTAGAGGAAGCAAGAATAACTGGAAACAGCAGTGGATATTTGGAAGGAGAAGGGATGTTTGTAGTGAGACTTCTAATATAAAGAATGTTTAAAAGCAGTGTCTTGGATCGCCGTGGCGCTGTGTGTACACATGTATGCATGTGTGTGAGAATGCACACTCAGCTAGTAGCAGTGTCCAGATTAATGTTGTCAGCAGTGGAACTGGACATTGGGCCACCCCAGATTAAGCATAGAAACTACAAGTGCTCCTTCTGTGATAATATTGGGGCTCCAATCCAAAGGAGTCCCTTAGAACAGAGTTCAGGAAAGCAATAGCTCCACCTACTGACGACACTATCACACAGTTGACTCTCAGAGGTGTAACTTACCTCCACATCACCTGCGGCAGTGACGTCACAACCTATGTCGCAATGTCACTTCTGGGTTCTCCCAGAAGTGAGGGAATCTGGGAGGCGCTTGCGGCGGCCACAGCCACCCTATGCGCTCTCTCTGAGCTGAGAGAGAGAGAGAAAGAGAGAGTTCAGACTAAGGGGTGAGGATATTATGTCACCTCCTGATCAAGAACAGTAAAACATTCCTGCTGAATTGCTGTAGTCTAGAGCAGGGGTTCTCAACCTGTGGTACGGGTACCCCTAGGGTACCCACTTGCTGGGGGGTACGTCAAGCCCTGCCCCTTATCTGGCCCATCAGCAGCTAATTAAGTGTTAATTGACATGTACTTTTATTCTTTCCCCCACCCCATTTTCTGCAGCTTCTTTTCAGCATCTGTTTGCTTGTTTTGTATGGAAGGGAGATGCATTTTTATTTTTAAATGATTAATTAGCTAATTAATTAATTGATTATTCCAATTAATTAGCAATTAATTATCAGGGGGTACTTCAGAAAATTGGGCCGTGATAGGGGGTACCCAGGCCTCCAAAGGTTGAGAACCCCTGGTCTCCAGCTTCACGATCGGGCCACAGCCCCACGATCCCCCCCTCAGGTGCGATGTGCCCCAGCTTCACGATCGGGCCACAGCCCCACGATCCCCCCCTCAGGTGCGAAGCAGCCCCAGCTTCACGATCGGGCCACAGCCTCACGATCCCCCCCTCAGGTGCGATGTGAGGAGGTGGCTGCAGCTTTGCAATTGGATCGCAAAGCCTCTTCCTCACAACCTCCTCCTTGGGGTGCACTCCGAGAAGGAGATAGCCGCAGCCAGATTGCGAAGCTGCAGTCACTCTCTATGCTCTCTCTGAGCTGCGGCCACTCTTTGCAATCGGGCTGCAGCCACCTTTTCCTCACGACCTCCTCCTCCAGGTGTGCCGAGGTGGAGGTTGCAAGGAGAAAGCAGCCATGATGGCGCCTGAGGGGCTTGCCCTGATTGCACCTCCCTAGATGAAGCACACAGGGCAGGTGCCCCTCAGTCTCCACCATAGTTACACCCCCTGATTACACTTCAATGCTGGTCAGAGTACTGAGAGCTATGCTATTATTTAAGGTATTGATGTTACTTGAAGAGGAATAAATAACTGTTGCAGAAGCATTGCAGTGCCTAAGGGAAAGAAGAGGAATAATGTTTTGTAAAGTATATCAAGCAGCATAAAATATATTTCTGAATTACAGAGATGAGTAAGATATTCCAAGATGTTATAAGATGTAGCATCATATTCTAAATCTAAGATGTTACTACAAACTTCTACTTGGACTTGGCGGTCAACAAGTCTAGTATCATCAGGTACATCAGTTACTGGACAAAAATTATGCTTAGAAGTTCAGACTAAGGGGTGAGGATATTATGTCACCTCCTGATCAAGAACAGTAAAACATTCCTGCTGAATTGCTGTAGTCTAGAGCAGGGGTTCTCAACCTGTGGTACGGGTACCCCTAGGGTACCCACTTGCTGGGGGGTACGTCAAGCCCTGCCCCTTATCTGGCCCATCAGCAGCTAATTAAGTGTTAATTGACATGTACTTTTATTCTTTCCCCCACCCCATTTTCTGCAGCTTCTTTTCAGCATCTGTTTGCTTGTTTTGTATGGAAGGGAGATGCATTTTTATTTTTAAATGATTAATTAGCTAATTAATTAATTGATTATTCCAATTAATTAGCAATTAATTATCAGGGGGTACTTCAGAAAATTGGGCCGTGATAGGGGGTACCCAGGCCTCCAAAGGTTGAGAACCCCTGGTCTAGAGAGAGACATATTCTGAGGATTGTCGCTTTCAGATTTTTCACTTTCCACCTCCTCCCTCCTTTTCAAGGGGAGAAAAATTCTGCATCTGCATCACTGAAACTTAAGATGTCTGCTAAGCTGAGTTGAGCTCATGTAATTTGCATTCGGGATTTCTGTATTCAATTAACTCTTAAACCATTTGATTATCACTTGGGCCTTTTACTGATAAACAGAGTTCATTCACTGGAATGTGCTAATTAATTCATTTGCATTCAGTGCTCTTAATGAAAAAGAGGAGGCCAAGAAACTGCTATCTTAAGTCTGGCTGGACATCTGCATCACACATGGGTTTTGTAGAACGGAACTCACAGGCAAAGATGTAGTCTAGCTGCTGTTGCAGCCAGAAACTGGGATTATCTTCTTCCTTCATGAAGGCCTGTCCTGATTTTCAAGAAGCAAACAAATATTATCTTTTGTCCCTCGACTGCGAAGAAGGATTTCACTTGTGCCAAATAGCCCCATATATATAAAGCTAAGCCTTTGCAGTTATATTCCTAATTAACTAAACGAGTGAAACGTGCGGCATAATTTGGCAACAAAATATGCTATTGTGGCACAGGCTCTTCAATAATAAAAGCAGCATCTTATAATGATTCCTTTAAAAACCAAGAATTGAGCCTAGATCAAATAGCAAGTGATGCCTTTGAAGCCATTCCTAATGCATGTCTTGGAAACAGGAAAATGATAATGGTTTGATTTGCTCAGCATTAATATGCATGCTGGAAAGCTGCACCTCTTATTTGCATGATGGTTGTTTAATTTAGAGAGAAAGGTGTATACAATTTCCTCACTCTCCTCTTGCGTGAGGAGCAAGTGTTCTAACCAAATACCATTGGTAAGAATAAGAGCTTTTTAAGCTAGAGAACTCACTGAGTACTTAGAATGTATCTTTCTTCCCAAATCCCAATGAAGTATTTTATATTTCTGGACAAGCAATAAGGATTTTAAATAGCCACTGAATTGTAGTATCAGAACGACAGCTGATTTCACCCTGTGAACATGAGGCAGTAAAATAAGTAAGGCAATGCTCTCTAATGGAACGGATTAATTTGTTATTTTTTTCCTCAACATGAATTGGTCCAATGGCCCTGAATATGCCATTGTGAATGTAGCATATTTGAGCAGAAGTCTCCAAGAAATTAAAGACAAAATGAGTCCAAAAGCTCCAAGCTCATGGTAGGACGGGAAAAATAGACAATCACATTTCCTTAGCTGTTGTTATTTAGAACTTTTCGGGGACTATGTAGTGATGTATACTCGAGTCTATTGACTCGGACTCGAGTCAGACCCAAGTCGCGTCAATGACTTGACTCGGACTTGACTTGGCGATTGTAAAAGACTCAAAAGACTCGACTCGAGACTTGGAGCCTTTTATGACAAGTCAAATTTTATTCAGGTTTAAACCTGTTTTCCCCATTAAATAGATAGGGACTTGCAATTCGCAACCAAAGACTCGGGACTTGGGGGCAAATACTTGGGACTTGACCCCAGACTTGGAGTCAGAGACTTGATCCACATCTCTGCTATACAGTGATCAATATCCCTTTACTGAGACGGGGGGGGGGGGGGGTAAGGATTACTAGGAGACTCACAAGGTGGGTGCAAAGCTGTCTGGATTTGATTTCTTCAATAGTGTGGAAGAGCAGAGCAAGGCAAACTCTGGACTATAGTCAGAACTTGCCTGCAGTTATAGAAGAGGTTTAGTTAGGCCTGATTTTGGGACTCCTTTTGTTGCTTTGAGATGTATAAAGAGTTTTTTTTAAAATGGGCTTTGATGGCATGGGTTCTTCTGAGGGCTTATGTTTAAGTGTTGCTTAAACACTTTGATTTGTATTGCTGTTGATTTTCTGAGGAGTGGGTGGCATCCAGACCTTTGGTGCAGTAGCAGGTTGATATTGGAAGCTCTTTTTTTGAACAGAAAGAAGAGTCCTCTTGGACAGGGGGCCCATACATGTGCTTTTGATTTTTTCTTCTTTTTTGTAACCTTGTACGTTTCCAATAGTGTACATTCTTGAATGTTAAATGAGACACAAACACTTGATCAAGAAATGGAGGTGGATTTCCAGCATTTAGGGCGCAATCCGATCCTACTTATGCCACCGTTGTAACCAGCGGCGCAGCGAAAACGGGAGGCCCCAGAATGGAAAGGGGATTCAAATCCCCTCCAAAAGAGGAATTCAAAGGGGATTTGAATCCCCTTTCTGTTCTGGGGCCTCCCATTTTCTCTGCGCCGCTGGTTACAACGGTGGTGTAAGTAGGATCGGATTGCGCCCTTAGAGTAGTAAGGCCTAGCAACTTCATTCCATTTTTATTCCCTTATTTTGAATTTTTGTTTTGTTTTGTTTTTTGCTGTCAAAGGCTGTGGCTCTTCCTTTTTAAATCAGTATACAGAGCTGACATCTATATTTGGAAAAGCGAAAATATTCACCATTTTCAAGCTGCTGAACAGAAACTTTGCCAATGAAACACATCCAATAAATTGTAGTCTTAGATCTCTGTTTGACTGGTTTAAGGTGCCATGGCAGTGATACTCCCAGTGACATATTTGCATATTGATTTTAAAGGCTTTCATGGCTATCATGATTATTATACATTTTTGTATGTTTGTAGCATATGGATAGCCCTTCAGTCAGTGGCAAGGCTTTCCACACCTCACCACACAAACAATCACATAGGAACAGAATATTGTATCGCTGGCAGTGGAAACAGGCTATCATTCACTTAGCCCTAAGAATAAAATGTGTGAGCTCTTTTGTTGTTTACCACTTTTCAGCATCAATGAGCAATCTGTTGCAGTTGCATCCACAGAATCCTAGAATATGAAGGTAAATAGTTATTACTTGAAGTAACACATGACCTGATTTAATGTAACTATACAGATAACTATAGCGGTTTTCCATTCTACATGAACCAAAGACAATTCTCATCAGCAGAAATTTAGTTTACATTTTATGGGTGCTCAGATTGTCTTTGGCTGATCTATTCCACATGTATAATATGACTTTTAGGCAGCAACAGGAAAGTTTCATTATAATGCAAATTAAACCTTTCATGGATGTCAGTTGTGCCACTAGTACTGCCAGGATAGGGATATTTTGCTACCATATCATTTTCAGTCTCTTGGACTAAATTAAAACTTGGGTTATGCCTGTAAAGCTTAGCACATATATTAATTTTGCAATAGACAGCCTGAGCTTGTCCATCATAGAGGTTTTTGGTGGGTTTTATCCAGTCAAAGCTACGCATTTTTATGTTCCACTGATTTCATTGGAAGAATTACGGGTATCCTTAACTTCTTTCCATTGGAATAGATGAGATTTAAAAGTGCTTAATTTGGGCTGGATCACAGCTTGTAACCCAAAATTGCAATAGTATTTGGATATTTTAGGAGACTGGCCTGTTATTTCATTCCTACCCCCAAATTTCTAAATAGTTTTTGTTTTCCACTTCAGAAACAGTATGACCCCCACACCCACAGATCATCATTTTACCACCCAACAGTACCCTATAGACAGGCTACCAGATCGTCGCCAGGACAGGAGTGGTCTACCCTTAAGGGGGCGGGGTGTGGGGGGCCAGAATGCTCCCGTCCCGGCGACGATCTGGTAAGCCTGCCTATAGATCTGATACAGATGACCAAGCTCCCTGGGCTGAGGTAGTTTGGTTGTGGTAGCTTTATTTTTCAGCTCAATGAATGGCAAAATTGTAACTAATGTCTTGACTCTGGATATAATGACTGATTAAAAAAAAATGCCCTCTTATCTACAGCAAGGGTGGCCAACCCTTTTCAACATGAATGCTCCCTGGCCCTTTAACAGTTATATGGGTGAGGGCATTTCAGCAGGTGGATTTGCTTTAGCAGCACCATCAGCAATTGCAGCTGCCAAGCAGAGGCGTTCTAACATGGGGGGAGCTGGTGTGCTCCCCCCCAAGCGCCGAGTGGGTGCGGGGGCGCGGCAGCCGGGCTCGGGGCTGCGCAGAGCAGCGCGGCAGCAGAGCCCAGCTGGTGCGCCCCCGCGCCGTGTCCCCAGCCTTCGGAGGCTGCGCTCCAGAGACCGAGGACAAGCCCTCCAAAGAGACCGCCCAGTTCGGCGGTCGAGGGCTTTCTGAGAGGGATGAACGCGACGCCGGCTTGTATAGGGTCTGCGCATGTGCAGAACCTTTCTGAGGGCAAACGGGCTGGGAACGCCACTGCTGCCAAGATTCTGTCTTCTACACAACTCTTAAGAACACAGAGGCCCTAATGGTGGAAGGTTGCCCACCCCTGATCTACAGTATCTGCTGTTGCCAATTCAGGCCCTGAAAAAATGGAGAAAGACAAGGACATGTCTTCTGTCATCTCAGTCAACATTCTGGCTTGTGAGACACTACATAGACAGCAGCATCTGCCTACATTCATCTTGAAGTCTAGGATAAGCCCACACAGTGGTAGGAAGCCATGTTGGTGCCCTGCTGTGTTTACTATAGTCCCTCCAGGATCCGCCATATGTTCCTTTAAGAGCATCAAGGAAGGCAGAAGTTCCACTGAGACACTTTTTCTCATTGCATTTGTAACAGATGAGTCTTCAGACTGCCACCCAGAGGAGTACATTAAGGCTACATTCCTATGCACACTTTCCTGGGAGTGAGTCCCATTGAATTCAATGCGACTTACTGTACAAGCTTATGCATGTCTACTCAGAAGTCCCATTGTGTTCAATGTGGCTTACTCCCAGGAAAGTGTGTATAGGACTGCAACCTGAGTTCTGAGTAGACACGCATAGGATTGCATTATAAAAAATTTTTAAGCCTGTTGAGACTTGGAGGGGAAAAAAATCCCAGAAAGCCCAATGGGATCTAATTTGCATATCTTGACTTAATTTTGATTGTAAAAAGCACAGATAGGAATTTATAATGTGAATGAATGTTCTAGTTCAGGGGTTCTCAACCAGTGGTACAAGTACCACCAGTGGTACTTTTGCCGACTGCTGGTGGTATTCAGACCACCGAAACCCCGCTCTTGACACGGCGCTTTCGGCTGCGTGTTTTTGCTCCTGTGAGGCTGCTGCTTTTGGCCAAGCCTCTCGGGAACGCTGAGAAGGGCTCTCCCAACCACCCAGAGTTCCTACCTGTGTTTTCTGGCCTATGAAAACCTGGAAGTAACTGGCAATGATGTCATCGCCAGTTACTTCTGGTAGTACGCAGCAAGAGAGTGGCACAGGAGGTCGTACTGGGACAGGAAGGGGTTGAGAACCCCTGTTCTAGTTCTTTGAGTTATGTTTTGGTTGGCTGTTGTATGTGAAGTGTGAGTTCCCACCTTGACAAAAGGTGGGTAACTGAGTAGAGTCCTGAGGACAGGTGTACAATGAACAGGCTTACCAGATCGTCGCCAGGACGGGAGCGGTCTACCCTTAAGGGGGCAGGGCGTGGGGCCCCCAGAACGCGATGCATTCTGCCCCCCCACGCCCCGCCCCCTTAAGGGTAGACCTCTCCCGTCCCGGCGACGATCTGGTAAGCCTGACAATGAAGGTGATGAGAGGATGCCAGCTACTGCTGTACAGTATTTTGTCAATACTGATAACTGCTCAGTGACTGTGGAATCAATGTTCTGAAACTGACAAAGTGTAGATCTGTCGCAACAGGATACTAGAACCTTGTCCTCGTTTTTCCTAGAGAGCTGAGATCTACTGCTTCGGTCTATTGGGAGAAGAAAAGACTACTGATCTGCTTGTGTGGTGAAACTCTCAGATTTGCCCCTATTTTCTACCTGGTTTTGACCTTCCTATCACCTAAGGAGGGGGGGGGGGGCTGTGGCTGCTGAGTCATCTCAGAGTAGTAGCTATTTCTGGTTTTTGTTTGTTGTTGGTGTTTTCCTTCTTCATCTGACTAGTAACAAAGAACTTGGTTTTGAGCCAGCTCACTGGACTGTGAAATCCACCTGATTCCCCAGAACAGGAAAGTTTAAAGGCTCACAGAACCCCAAGTAACCAATCCAATGGGTAAATCTAGCTAATGTAGAGGTTATAAATAACAAAGTAAGAAAACCCTTATTTTGTATTTGTCCTGATCAATCATCCAGCACACCGGATGCATGGGCAAGGGTCACCTGACACCCCCCCCACACACACACACACACACACACCACTAGTGGTCAAAATTGTGAAAACTTTGTATTTATGAATAAATACAATCATGTTATATATTATTTGATGTGTACATTCATGACAAATGCAAAGAAACAAACTGTTTTGAATTATCTGGACTCTATCAAACGTTATGGCCAAAAATAGCACAGGGCAGAGTGAGGGGCGGGGCGGGAGATGTCCATTATGCAGGTGACACGATGAGTTCTCACCCCGGGAGACGCGAAACCTAGTGACGCCTCTGCCTGCAAGTGACGAAATGGTGCTTCAAGTACCAGATGACCCAGGAGGGTTACTGTGTTTTGAACTGTGCTACATACACTGTTCCTTTTAATCTCCGGTCTGCCATTTGGACTAGTGGTGATCAGCACCAGCCATGCGTCTTCATGCTGATCAGCATGCCTGACAGTAAAACTCTGCCCAGAAGCACTCAAAGAGCTGCTGCACATTTTACAGAGCATTGAGATATGCATCGGGGTTTGCCTACATAACTACATAACTACATAAAATATGGAGGGAAAAGAGTCGTGCCAGGTTAGATACAGCCCTGTTGCAGTGCCTGTCTGCCACAAATCAGCGCAGCAGCCCAGTGCTTTGGATACATGTTTCCTTCACAATTTAAGACCCTGATTTTAATCAGGGTTTTCACCTTGAATTCAAGAGTCTCTCCTGCTTCAGACATGGTTAGAGATGTTTTTGCATCAAAATGACTGGTGTAGCCACAGTGCTGTGTAAATTGTGATGTTGTTCTAAAAGGAGGATAAGTAGAGGTATTAAAGTGAAGAACTTTCAGACTTCTTCTGAACCATTTGCAATTATAGATTATGTGTGCTGGAAAAATTCAGCGCCATATCTCCTTGACATGTTTGAGCTCTTGCATTACTGTAATAATTTAGATTGGACCATTTACTGTAAATACCTGCAATTGCAATTTTTGATTCTGAAGTCTAGTATAGTTTACTTACTTAATTGCTGTTCAATATACTCCTCTGCTGTACTGATTTTTTTATAAGTTTCTTTTTGCTTTGGAAGAAATTAATGTAGTTGGGAATCATTTTTGCATTGTGTCTTGAACCTTGGGCCTTGCAGCTAATAGTTTGGGACTGAATCTGCAACGACCATTTTTAAGCTATCTGTTGCTAACCTTGTGGCTCAGCAGCTATTCTTAAGACAGCCTCCTACTGATTATGGGCAACCCACATAATATGGCAGCCATCCATCTTCACAAAGCCATGGATTTTCAGCATCCCTTGGGCTGATTTGGATTAACTTGAATTACATTTCCTCCAAGGGCTCAATAGGCTAATCTTGAATTGGCAAATTGGCCACAGGTATCCCGTCTGTAGTACTAAATGGGAAAGTTGTGACTGATGCTCTGCTTTTCCTGTTCACACTTGTTCGGAGCAATGTTGGCCATTTTTCTTCAAAGCTTTGCATGCCAAACTAGAATCTATGTTCCTGTGATTTTCCAGAACTTTCAGCTAACTGGTGACAAAGTCCATCAAGTCATATTTGCAAACATTATTATACTGGAGCTTTGGGAAACCTCTGGGTCCTTCAGAATGGACTATTCCTTCTCAGCATCAAGGATTAATTGTGCATCCTGTACATAGGCTCACAAGAGCACAGTCATATCTGTTTGAGGGTCAGAATCTCGGTTATACTGGACTGGCCAAAAGAACATCTTCACTGGTGATCTAATATTGCTAAGAAAGGTCAAAGATGTAACAGAGCAATAGTGAAAGCTGAGTTTCTTCACATGACAACTAGAAGTTCATGTCTCTTTCCTATATGTCAGTGTACCAACAATTCAGGGCTGGTAGGTTAGCAACCGTGATTTGGCAATTCATATTAATCCAAGCATGGTTTGCGCATTTCAAGAATTCATTGGGATGGTATCCCATACTGCCCTATACAGTATAATGAATTTTGGTCTGAGGAACTAGGTGGATATATTGTTTCATGTGCATTGTGTCATACGCATTGTCTCTGGGCTCATGAGTCAAACAGTCCAATCCTTCACAGGATTGGGCTGTCTATGCTGTACTTTGCAACAGTGGAAGGCAATTCCACTGTTATAAAATAGCTGTCAACACGAGCACAGAGTGCTGCCAATTCCTCGCTGGAGCTGGGCCAACTCAGTTTTATGCCAGCTATTTTGCCCCTTGCACCTCTTAGGTCCAAGGGGAAAAATACGTCCAAGGGGCATGTGAAGGTCCAGGACGGGAGCATAGGATTCCGCAGACGCTGCCACTACCGCAGAAGTCCACCTCCAGTCAGGCCCAACCTCTTCCCCTATCAACTCCCGATTTGCCCCCTCTGCCACCTTACCTGCAATTATGGTTGATCTGCAGTCCGCCACTGCTAGCATGGGGATTACCAGCTGCCATGCCGTCAGCAGCAAGCTGCAGACCATTGGAGCAGCTGCAGCAATGGCCACCCATGTGATGTGCTGGCAGATAAAGGATTTGGGAAACTTCTGGGTCCCTCAGAATGGACTATTCCTTCTCAGCATATTGGGCCGTAAGGCTACAATCCTATACTAAATTACCTGGGAGAAAGTCCTGTTGAATACAATGTGACATTTATCCGTAAACATACTTGCTACCCAATCCTGTTCTAGGCCTGCACCAGTAGAATGCATGTTCTGCTGGCACAGGCTGCCACAAAAGCACCTTAAAGTGCTTTGCGGCAGTGCAGGCCCCTGACGCCCTGGTGAGAAAGCTGGAGTTTTCCCATGTATGCCGGCAGAGCGACAATGGTGTGCCGGAGCAGGTAAGCCCTGCACAGGGGACAGAATGGGGTGGGGGATGGGGTTGAATGGTTGGGAGAGGACGTAATGAGGAGGAAATGGGGTGGGTGGATCGGGCTCAGGAGGGGGCGGGTTTGGCGATGGCGCTGAATCCAAACCCGCTTCCCAGGCCTGATCTGCCAG
Organism: Plestiodon gilberti rubricaudatus; assembly: GCA_026170595.1. Lineage (NCBI taxonomy): Eukaryota > Metazoa > Chordata > Lepidosauria > Squamata > Scincidae > Plestiodon > Plestiodon gilberti. Next base: position 80,633,265 of record JANXHW010000004.1, on the reverse strand, counting down.
TGTGGATCAACTTGGATTTGTGCCGGTTATATTGGTGCCACAGGTCCGAGTTGATCCATAGCGGCTGCTGGGGCTTACCACGGGGCAAGGGGACAAATGTTTCCTTACCCCAAGGAGACTTCCAGCAGCCAAAAATCCCCCCAGGTTGTAGCGTAGCCCATGCCAGGGCTGCTGCCTCACTGTGTAGGGATTTAGTTAGGATTGGGCTGCCTGTTAGGATTGGGCTGTTAGGCTTGTTTTGAACTATTATAACCCACTCCAAGAGTTTGGGTTGAAATTAGCTAAATCTTCATAGAGTATTATAAATGTCGAAGTAGGAATAAGTAGCAGGAGAAGAAAGGATTCTTATGAAGAAATTTAAAGTTGATATTTTTTGTAGTGGAGTGCAGCTTCTACACTTCAGCATGTACTATTGTATCACTTAGGTTATAGTGCTAGAATTAGTACCATGAGAAGTGAATCCAGATGGTCATTTTCACATCTTTGATGTTGCTGTTTTCAATCAGCAATAATAAAGTTCAAACACCTTCTCCATCAAAGATAATGACTGACTTACCTTTTAGCAATTCAAAATGACTTAGATATAGCACACATAACTTTTAATATAGACTTTTAAAAGAAAAAAATGTACAATGCTAGCAGATAGCTACAGGGAATGGTGGCATGCTTGTTTATTTTAGTCTTTTATCAACTGCCTTTCTAATAATACTATTTCGGGGAGACTTGAACTAAAGTGGAAAATTTGGGGGAGGAACGAAAAATGCCTTTGAAAGATACAAGAATATCACAAAGTTTGAAAGGCAGCTGTGAAGTGGCTGTTGTCTACTGAAGTATAATTATAGATGAGTTGTAAACATGATGTGCCTAGTTGACTTTTAAGCCCAGTCTTATGCCCCACTACTGATGCAGCCACACCTAAAAGGCATGCACTGCATCCTATGGGGGGAGGGTCGACCCGAGCAGGTGTGTGACAAGGGTGGAGCCTGACGGGCAGCTGCTCTGGGCGCAGTGCAACCCCTCAAGCTCCCCCACTTAATAGCTGCCCTCGCGTTCAGCTTGGAACGCTCAGAGCCAAACGTGAGAGCAGCCATTCTCCTGCTGCCTTCTTGTGCCACTCCTTCTCACGATCGTGCAAAGCGGGGACGGGGGCGTGGAGGCAGCAGGCTAAGGGCAGCCCTCGCATTCCACTTGATCCAAGCAGAATGTGAGGGCTGCCAATAGTGCCTGAACCCGGAAGTGATGTCACGTGACATCACTTCTGGGGCGCAGCAGGCTTCCGTGCCCCGGACAGCACAGGAGCTTGTTACACCCCTGGACCTTAGGGCAAACGGAAGGTAAGTAAAATACTTTCTCATATACCTTCTTCTCACTGTCCGCCCCCGCCACCACCACCAAATAACCAGCACCAGCAGACGGTGTCCTCTCCGCCGTCCTGGGTACATGGCCATCAGCCATTGTGCTGGCAGCCTCGTTGCGCTCACTGGCGGAACATCACTTCTGCCAGCATCCTTGCAGGTAGAACTGGGCCATTCAAGAATTTCAGATAATCCAGCAACTAACTTTAACATGTACTTTATCTAAGTGACAATTTTGGTTGTCTGCTTTTGCACTTTGTATTTGAACAGCAGCTACAGTAAAGTAACCCATCTGAATGTATTTATTTATAACATTTCTATTTATTTATAACATTTCAACCACTGAAGGCAAGGTAGCATACATGGAGTTCCCATCGACAATCACCCATGGCAGTTGACCAGACCCAGACCTGATTAGCTTCAGCAAAGTGGCTGTATCATGTGCCCTCAGACCATGCCCTGGGATCTGAATAGGCCAAACAAGTGAGCTTTGCATATGCAATTCAGAAATACACGATGTACATTGTGTATTTAGCTTTGAATAGATAACAAACCTTTATTTTTAACAATTGTATCCCATCCTTCCTTCAGGGAGCTCAGGGTAGTGTACATGAAAGGGTGATGCAAATGCGGTCATTCCATTTAATCCCCACAACAATCCTTTGAGACAAGTTAGGCCGAGAGGTAGTGACCATTTAAGCTTATCGTCACCCATTAAGCTTCAAGAGCCAAGTGGGGATTTGGACCAGTTCTTCCCCATGCAGGTCTACCTTGCCGATCACTACACCTACCTCCCTTGATCTCCAAAAAACAATGGAAAATGAGAGGCAGATGTCATGCAACAAAAATAACTTATGGAGAGTTGAAATAATGCAGAAAGGACATTTTCATTTTTTTTTACACTAAAAGCACAAGCAAAATATTATCCTTGACAGCTTTCAAGGATCAGATGTTTTGCATTCCAAATTGAAGCAGCTTCACTTTATAGTGGCAGAACCTTATTTTCTTCAAGCATGACAATATCATTCAAGATTTTGAACTATTTAAAGTTTTGACAGATTTTATAGTGGCGCCCATCTGTTACCCAAATGCCATATTAAGCTTGCAATTTATTGTTATTATTTTGGATGATATGTTAAGATTGTGCCTATTTTTCAATGGAACTGAATTTCTTATCTGCAAATGAGCGACATCTGTAGTTTTAATACATGTGGGATCAATAATCTAGGACATTTGCAGTGCTTTTATATTGCTTAAAATAACGTCCCACGGATAGATGGCAACTCACTATCTTAAAATCAGGCCACTTTCTTGGAATAAAGGTATATTGGAATGGGAGTACAACCCATTTTATCTGATGTCTGGGGTGACATAAAAAGATAGACTATGGGCAAGAATCAAATAAATTGGGTGCATTGCATTAGAGCTTTACAGTGAACTATGTGTGATTAAAAAAAACAGCTCTTTTGATACTCATAGTTCAAGTAATGGGGATTCACTCATTGTGGGTAAATGTTCCTATGCCTAATTTTATAGGAAGTGCATTTTGTGTTCCATATTATGTACGGCATCTGTTTATTCTTGCATAATAGGCTTTAAATTTGTGTAAAGAAGTGAAAGGCTACTGGCATGTAACTTATTTATTAGAAGAAAAAGAAAGAAAGAAAGAAAGAAAGAAAGAAAGGCCCAGTCAACGTCCTCACTTTTTTGCAAGAAGCAATACCCCACCCCACCCCCCCAAAAAAATCACACTGAAACAAGAGCAATTTTGGTGTTCACTTTTGTCTCAGCCCTACAAATACAAAACCTGAACAAAAACAAACAAACCCAAATTTAATGTTAATAGAAATACTCTGAATTTTTCCAGCATTCTTGTTTTCATTTTTTTCCATTAAACAAAACTTAAGATAGATGGATATTAAATATGATAAACCAAAGGTCAAGGGCTTTTCAGCTTTGTGGAGTTAAAATGTTCTCCTGATGGATTATAACAACCTTGTCATCCATAGAGCTAGTTGTGGGAGGAGGAGGCATAATAATAGTGGAAGGTTAAAACAGTTGCTTTTGCAGTATTTTCATGATAAAGCACACTGAAATGTTGCCCAAACCTGTACAACAGCAAAATTGATATCGCAAAAGTGGATGTTGAATTTGATAAACCAAAAGTCAAGGATTTTTCAGCATTGTAAAGTTAAGATGTTCTCCTGATGGGGTACAACAACTTTGTCATCTGTAGAACAAGCTGAAGGGGGGGGGGGAGCCATATTAATAAAGGGAGTTAAGTGCTCTTTGAGCACTTTAAAATAGTTGCTTTTCCAGTATTTTCATGATAAACCACATTGAAATGTTGCTCAGGTCTCTGCAAAGCAAAAGTGACAATATTTGAACAAAATACTGTAAATATTTGAACAAAACTTTTTAAAAAATATCACATTCAAGCCTTCTTGGCGTGAGGAATTTTGTACTTGTATTTGAGGGGAAAACAGACACATGTACTGTATGAGAGAATGTAAATCTTTCGTTTATGACATTTACATTTAATACATAATCCTCAGTCCAAAAATATTCTTGATATTGAAAGATCTACACAGACTAGGTTCCCCTTTCCATTAATTTTAAACCTGTGCACTTTTGTATTTTTTGTTAGTGTTCTGAAAAATGGCTTTCCAAAGACATTTGAAGACTGCTCAGAGAGTAAACAAACAGCCTGTCTCTACAGCAACTACTGTACACTTCTGGACAGAACTGGTCAGAAGATATAGGATGGATCAAGTTCAGACTCCTCATTTTGATTGGCTAAGGATGGGCATACAGTCACTCCTCTGCCCAATGAATTGACCAATTGCCTTGCAGTTTGCAACTGTCTATAATGTACAGCCCAATCCTACGTAACTTTCTGCGCAGCGATGCAGCAAGGCCAGTGCGGGCAACGCTGCATCCTATGGAGAAACTGGGAGCCTGGAAGTCTCCTTGAGATAAGAGAACTTTTGTTCCCTTACTCCAGGTAAGGCCCCTGCATCTGCAATGGGTCTCCTCGGATCCGCATCAGTTATTTTTTTAAAAAGGCCTGGGAAGGGGTATAGGCCCTATACCCTCCGTAGTAGTAGCAGTACTACCCTCCGTAGTAGCAGTAGCCTTTTCCTCCAGCTTGCGGCGCGAGCCAGAGGACCCACTTGGAAGCACCGCATGTCCAAAAAAGCGAATTTTTCTTCTTTTGGGGGGGTTTGCACTTTTGGGGGGCTTGGGGGGGTCAGGGGATACTTGGGGATCCCGGGAGGGGGTACGCGGGTCCCCAAAGGTTGAGGGACCCTGGTATAGGGGATACGGCACGCACCAGTACTGCCGATCCTGCTCCCTCCTGAACCCCCTCCCCCCTTTATGCCCCTACCCCACCCTCCCCTGTTACACCCTCACGCCGCTCAATGCGACTTACTGTCTCCGGCCCACGCTGCTCTGTCTGGAGGTGTACACAGGCTGGCGCAAGCCTTTGAACTGGCCTGGGCTCCTCCTATGCCATCGCAAAGCGCTTTACAACACTTTTGCAATGGCTTGCACTGGCAAAGTGCAGTAAAATAATGTAAAATAATTTTATACAGTGTAGTAAAAGTTTATCCAAAATAAAGTATTTTGGGGAGTAGCTTGGCTAATTTCTGAGCAAATCTGATGACCCCTGAGGTTGGGGGAAGTCCACTCATCTCTAGTGAAAAAGCCTCTGAATCCGTAGCAAAGATTCTAGTCCACACTGTCTGCTCAGAGGATTACAACCTAAGTCTTACTGAACACAATGGGCTTACTTCTGAGTAAAATAAATAACACCATTTTCAAACATATCTACCCATAGAACAAGGCAGGCTCATGCTGCTACAGTAAGATGGAATAAGGTTACACTATGAACATTCTTGGAAGGCAAAGTGTGTTGGGAGAGTTCCTGTACTAAAGGCAAGGACACATTTCAATTTTTGAACCATCTGTACATATCCTCCACAACTCATTACATGCTGGTATCCACAGGCTCTCTTAAATCCAGCTGAAATGGTCACCCAAATCATGGCAAACAACCCTAGACACCTTCAGCATCTGCTGCGTGGAAAAGGAATAATTCCGTTTTGTCAAAGAGACAGCCCAGAGTATGAATCATTAATTTAACATTGCAGCAAATACCTGAAAGCTGAACAGACTTTATGGTGATCATAAACTGTCCAACCCAACATATAGAATGTGTGAGCACTTCAGAGTACCTCTCTAATACTAAAGTGATAATTGTACCATTGCGCTCTTTTACGAGGCTGTAATCCAGCTCTGTGAGTGGATAAACTACAAGGCTGGAGGCTGAGTAGTTTATCTTGACGAAGGAACCGGATTACTGCCAAGTAAAACAGCGTGACAGGTCCGCTGCTGCTGTTTTGCTCCTAGTGTCTTTTCAAAGTCTTTAAAGGTTTGTTTTTCAGCTCCCTCCCAAAATAATTACACCTTGCCTGCAAATTAGCACAACTGCATTCAGACAAAACACCCAAGTCACAAGTGCAGGCATTTTAAGCATGAGAAGCAGGTGCATTAGAAAGAGTGACCTGTCAGAATGGTACACTGGAGGCCCAACTCTTAAATGTGAATTGAAGACAGAATCTATCATATTGATAATAAAGTGTGATATCAATCTAACTCTGCCCTAGAGTGGATAAAACAGTGTCCTTTGGGCTATTTCTGTTCTTTCACCTACATGGTTTATGTGCTTACGCCAATGAAAATCCCGTAAGAATTCTTACTTTCTTTTCATTCTCATTGTGCTGACCTCTGAAACATTTTATCTACCTGCCAACTACATTGTACAGTCTACACATTTGACCCCTATTAATGAGGTGATTAGGCTGAATCAATGAGCCATTCACAGGTAACAGGACATCTGCAAATTCATTTCTGCCTCTACAGCCGTATTGGATTATCATGTGTTACTAACACTCTGGAAACAACTTGGACACACAGACTGTATGTCTTGCATTTCATAGCCCTTTGACTCCACAGTTCACAATTATTTGGGTGTTTATACCCATGTGTACATATACCTGCCAGATGAAGATAACATCTCCTGTATCTGATGAAGTGGGCACTAGGCCATGAAAGCTAATGCCACATTCACTGCCCAATCCTATCCCCCACCATTGCTGCAGATGCAGCCATGCTGACGGAGCACACGCTGCATCCAATGGTGGGGGGAGCGATTGGACAGCCAGCAAGAGGTAAGTACACTGGTGACTGTCCGATCGCTATGAGTCTCCTCGGATCTACACCACCCATTTTGCTGGTGCAAGTCTGAGTAGAGAAAGGGGTGGGGCAGGCTGAAAATAGGATCTGGTGTTTGCATTTGCCACCTAGATCCTCCCCTCTGGCCTGCTGCCTGCCCCCTGCCCTTTCCTCTCCCCACCCCAGAATGCCCCAAGCCTCCCCACTCCCGCTATCAACTTACCAGCACACAGGGACAAGGCTGGGAGGGGGGGAAGAGCCTTTGTGAGACCCGGAAGTGGGTCATGAAGCTTCAAGAAGCCTTGTGGAGGTTCAAAAACGCCACAATTTTGTTATTTAAAGGATAAACGGCGCTTTGTGGCCCTTTTCTTCTTTTTATAGGGTTTTAGCGTGGACATTCATGGGTCTGAGACCCGCGGTAAATCAAATCCACAGATCCCAAACCAGAGAATAAAAAGGGTCCACTGTACTACAATGATGGGAGGATGAAGTAACATGAAAGGAGGGATTAGGGTCAACTAGATCTGACATTGAATCATTGTCTTGCTGGACTTTTAAACATGAAAAAAAAAGGGCCACAGTCCAGAAGAGAGAAGTTAACCCATTACCCTGCACCATGGTCCTGATCCAGATTTGGTCCAGTTGCTTGTTGGCAACTTCAGCTTGTCAGCAACTCTCTTTCATCCAGGGCACAACCAAGCTGATCTCGTCTTAGCTTTCTTTAGGCAGGCAGCAGCTCAACCACCAGACCACACTTCCTGCCCAGACCACACCAGTGGCGTAGCTGGCTTCACGCCAGCCCCCCCCATGTGACGGCTGACGTCACTCGCCCCGCCCCAAGTGATGCAAGCCAGACCAAAACGTTACTCGGGGCTTGGGCGGGCGGGGGCCAAATCAAATGGCGCGCGGAGGTAGCGGATGCCTTCAGCTGCTCCCTGTGACCTGTTCCGCCGCCTTCACTGCCGCCTGGATCGCCGCCGCCTCATTCTCCGCTGCACCCTCCGCCATTTTCTCGCCCCTGCCGCCATCTTCTCGCCCCTGCCGCCATCTTCTCGCCCCGCCTCCGGTAAACTGCCTCCTCCAGCATGCTGCCCGAGGGCATACCGCCCCCCGCCACTCCCCTTCCTACAACACTGGACCACACCTGCTGCCCTGAAGGGCAAGGAAATTGGCACTGAAGTGCAAGGAGAGGGACTACAGTGCAGAGGAAAAGGTTCAACCCACTGTGCTGTGGTCCAAATCAGATTTGGGCTCTCATGGCATTTTTTAATGTCAAAACAAAACAGGAAGACGATGCCATATACATCACATCTAATTTGTACCTTAGGTTTACTTTTAAAATGGATACTTCTGTTGTTTTTGCTTTATGAACAGCATGACAGATAACTGTCATCCAGTCTGAAATGCTTCAACTATATCTGCAGCTGCTTTTAAGCGGTTCTCCGTAACTTGGACCGTCTTCCTTAAGCTGTTATCGTCTGCCTCGTCTAACACTTCTGAAAGGTGACATGTAAAAGGGGTGGCCGGTAGAAATCAGGAAACGACAGTCTTATTATTATTGTTTGCTCCACTTTCATTTAATCTTTCAGTTTATTCTCACACATGCGCCGTGCGACAGGCTACTGATTGAAAAATGGCTTTCAAGATCAAATGATGAACGGCCACCTAAGGTAAGCGTGTCCTACACACCCAAAAAGGGAAGAGAAAAATGGTATTGCTTGCCTCGCTGTAATTCCTTTCCTCAGGCTTGACAGTAAAAGATGAAATAAAAAGCAGAGCATGGCCACTCTCCAGTAGGTAGGCCAAATATTCAGGAAATGAGTGGCTAGTCACTTGCAGCTATAAAACACACCATGAAAAAATGCGACTTGGCCTCGCAGTGATTCCTTGTGCTGCACTGCAGCTTTTTTATGTTAAGCATTTCAGCCAAGCAGTAGATTCTTTTTGCTGCGCTTCCTCCTCATTAAGTAGGGCTCAAATGATGTCATAATAAACGAGAATTTTCTTGTCATGCTGCCAATAACTTTACCACAGATAACTTCCTGTCTGCACAATTTAATTCAGGAAAGAACTACTCCAATCTGTGGAACTGATTGGGTGACAATGAAAGTTATTAAAATCTCCAGTTGCTTGTAGGCTAGTGTCGGTAAACTGGTGGAATAGCATTTTTGCTCCAATGCCTTTGAAGTGTGGCCCTAAAAATAATGATGGGCCAGGTAGTTATGGAGCATTACCAAAGAACATTTGCAATGGAGTAATATGGGTTTGTATGACATCACTGAACAGAGGCAGCTTATTTCAAAAGGAGTCATATAGTAAAAAAAAAGATACTTCAGGCTGCAATCTTAAGCAGTCTTAGAAACGCTCACTGACCAAAATGTGACTTATGGCCCAATCCTATTCAGGGCCTATGGCAGTGGATCTCGCAATCTGCTGCTATAAGACCTGTTCTGTTGGCACGAACCTGACTCGGACCTGACTCAGTGATTGTAAGACTTGACTCAAGACTTGGAGCCTTTTACCACAAGTCAAATTTTATTCAGGTTTAAACCCGTTTCCCACATTAAATAGATAGGGACCCACAACCAAAGACTCAGGACTTGGGGGCAAATACTTGGACTTTAATTAAGACTTGGTCCCAGAGACTTGATCCACATCCCTACCACTGTGTTCAATTGCCGCCGCCGGCATCACGTCACCCCCTGCTACCACCCGGTCCGAGCCGGGAGAGGGTGACGACACATCTTCCTCTGCTGGCGGCTCGGCTGCTTCTGACTTAGGCCAACAGTGGCGTTCTTTGCGCACAACGCCGCTGAGGGCAAGAGGCTTCAAGCGGCATTGTGCATATGCGCGAAGAATGCCGCTGTTGGCTTAGTCAGAAGCAGCTGAGCCGCTGGCCGAGGAAGACGCATCGTCACTCTCTCCTAGCTCATACCGGGCAGCAGCAGGGGTTGATGTGGCGGCCCGGGGGGTGACGCGGGGGTGAGGGGGGTTGACGCGGCACCCAGTGACGCCGCTGATTGGTCGTCAGGTGATTTATTGGGGAAATAAGTAAAAATGATTTTTACTTACCTTTACTGGACCGTCCGGTCACTCCCTCACCACCATTGCATGCCATGCAAGCTCCGTCAGCACCATCGCACAGGCTGCTGGAGGGTAGAATTGGGCTGCCTCTTCTAATTGAACATGCTAAGGATTGCACAGCATGACTCAGTTTCACCAGTAACTTCTGCCCACATGGAAACACCATCACTTCAAGCATGCCAAGCATTCCATATTTGATGACTAAGACTGAATATCCAATTTGTACAGTACTTGTAACAACTTTAGCTGAATTTGCAAACTTTAACCTTGAAAAAGAAATCGAGTAATCAGGATACCTTATTTCAGAATTTGAATAACAAATTTCAAAATCAGAATTTCGAGTTTCTCATTTTGGTGTAAGGCTTTGCTGCCCGATTTTGGGTACACTGAATAACAATTAACCCCAAACAAAAACAAATATCAAGCTAGAACAATAGATCTAGAAAAAAAATGAGTCTGAGACCCCCAGATTGGATTTTCCGTTTTGACCTTTGAATTACTAACTTCAAATTTTAAACTTAGGGTTCCGTTAAATTTTGGAGTTCCTTCAAGAAAATATTCTTTTACAGCCATTCATTTTGGCTGTTTATTTATTTACAATATTTTTACCCCGCCTTTCTCCCCAAAGGGACCCAAGGCAACTTACAACAAGAAAGAAAATACAGTGCAAAAAATACAGTATAAAAATAGTCACATTTTAAAACAGTAAAAAAAAGTTAACGAAAAGTCACTGGACTTTCTAGATGCACATCAGGATTGCTCTGAAATCATGGCCTTTTGAACTCATAATTACTGTTGCCAAATTATGCAAATACACTTTGTAAAATAGAGCTGGCAGGTTGAAGTTCTACAAAAATATTTACAATTTAAAATACAGTATGTGTTTACTATAATCTATCTATCCATCTGTAGTGTAAGTTAATAGTAACAAGGTTACAAAGCAGTGTCATTCAGCTTAGACATTTTCTGTATTCTGATTGGCTTTCTGTTTTTAATAACGTGTAGAATTATGTGTGAGATTCAGGAGATCTAGAGATGTGATCCATAGTTCTATCATTGCTAGAATTGGATTATCAACCTCCTTTTATGACTATAAATTGCACTGACATTTTCTTGGAATTACCCAAGATCTTTTTCTTAATCAGTAGTTACTAATAAAGAACCTGACAAAGCTCAGGTAAGGTTGGAACTGTTTTTCCAGCGCACTTTGCACCAAATTGAATTTCATCTATCATGTCATTGTCTCTCCTTCTAGTACTATAATTGCCTTCCAGAAATGCCTCACAAGTCATAGTTATCTTTAATTATTTGCATCATTTGATAATTTTGCTGCTTCATTGTCACTCCTTTTCCTAGCCAAGTCATAACCAAGTACTTAAAAGCAGTTTCAAAAGCTTGGAGCACCTCACTGCTCATTTTCTCTACTGAGAAACCTGGATGCCATATCCTGATTTTCATAGGGCAGCATGTAACTGGCAGTGCGTTTTAAAACATATGGAACATGTGCACACAGGGGAAAAAACAATCATGTGCAGGGATCCTGTGTAGTATGGTATGGTATGACTGTATAATTTGGCGGTAAAAGGAAAACGGAGACGAGGGTGAAGGTGTACAAAGTTTACTAAAGTACTCAAAAAACAAAGGGGGGGCATTTCAAACTGGGTGTAACTGACAGCCCGATCCTGTGTAAGGATCCGCGGCCAGGTAAGCTGCCAGGTAAGCTGCAGGATACTGCGCCCTTCCCAGGTGCAGGGCGCCAGAACTAAAACCACTACGACCACTACAACTGCAACTAATAGACAACTTTCTGATGAGTATTGGCAGTGGTGGAGCGGCATCAAAAATGTCGCCCTCATGATGTCACCAATGGAAGTGACATCACCCAGCCCAGCCCCAGTAACACCGCCAGCAACACAGCTAAATCAGGGGTTCCCAAACTGTGTGTCGTGACGCCTTAGTGCGTTGCAGCATAGTCACAGGGGCATTGTGAGATGTCCACGGTAGATCGTCTTACCTGTTCTCCTGGGCGCCGCCATCTTGGATCTCACAAAATCTTGTGAGATCCAAGATGGTGGCGCCCAAATCTCATGAGGTAAAACAGGAAGGAAGATCTACCGGGGGAGTCGTGATCCTGGAAGAAGAGGCTGCGGGGAGTCATGAGCCAGGTAAGTTTGGGAACCATTGTGTTAAATGATACATTGGTTTGATGTGTTTGCTACTTTTACCTGTTGCTTCTTGTGTAGTTTTATGGTTTGTATTTTACAGTGTTTTGTGTTTCTGCTTTTATACAGTTAGCTGCCTTGGGCTGTAATTTACAGGAAACATGAGACAGAAACTCTTTAATAAATAAATAAAACATATCAAGGACTCTGGGGTAGGCCCAGAAATACACCATGCAATGATTAATCTCCAATATCATTAGATAAAAGCCACATTTCCACTCTTCTTGTATTTGGCACGTACATGTTTTTTTTTACCATTTCAGTCCTTAATTAAGACCATTCCTTTTAACATTTGTTTAAGAGCCAGTAAATCCTTGTACTGTCAGTATAAAGTGGCTGAGTCAAAAATAAAAACACTGCACAAATGCAAAGACTTTATTCCTTCCTGCCTCATGTTTGTTCGTAAGTCATCTTTTCTCCAATTCAAATGTTCCGTATTTTGCCTCCTGTTCTACTGTGTCAAGGTCTATCATGTCGATCACATCATGTTACACGTTATGCAATGTAGATACTATAAACTGACAAATGTTTTATGACTGCCATTTTATATTTCATGATGGTTGTCTCCGTGATGAGTTGCAAAGAATGCAGGGTTCACAAGAGCCGCAGAGTGCTTTCCAAGCCTTGGATTAGAGGCCTAAGATGATGTCGAGGATATAAACAAAAAAAAAAGCAGCCGTCTTCAGTTGTGACATCTCTCCATTAATGAGCACAAATTTCACAGCTCCAGGTTCTGCAAACCTCATTTGAGACGCATCAACAAACCAATGTTATATTCAAGCCCTGAAACTGGAACAATTAAGTAGCCTCAGTGCCAATTATTTCTCATCTTCAAGCCACTGCTTATACTTCATTCACAACAAATGCTGAAAGGTCATCAGAATTTCTTTCCCCTCCTCATTGTTGGCCTAGTTCTCTCTGAAGTAATAAAACTGTGTCTGGGATATACCACTTCAGACTGCAATGTGGGAACTTACATACTGTACTTGAATGCACCTCCGCACAGAAAACTAGATGTCAGAGGGTCAAATTATATACATGCTGTACCCGCTGATTTAGCATCCGCGGATTCACTTATGTGCAGATGCCGATTCCCCCCTGCACCCCCACCTGCACGCAAACCTCCCAGGCTCTTTTCACACAGCAACATTTGTTTCTTTGTTACAAAAACACAATAAGCAGCCTCCTGCTGCTTATTGCAGGCAAGTAGAGCGAGTCTGGCAGCCCAATCCTTTGTAGGATACGGCAGGTGGCCTAAAGGGCCGGACACTGTATCCTATCAGGGAACAACTCGGGAGAAGGGAACGATTGTCCCCTTCCCCCGGTGTAAGCGGCGGGAGGCCCAATGGGCCTCCTCGGATGTGCACGAGCTCTGCAGCATTCAAGCTGCTCAGGTAAGGCCGCGTCGGGCCTGGAGAGGGCTGAGGATATGGCGGATCTTGCTGCCAATATCCACGCCCTCTCCAGGCCCAGGAGCGGCCAATGGCTGCCCTCCCTGCCCACCCGGTCCATTCTCCCCCTGCCCCTGCCATGACCAGTGTAGGGCTTATCTGCTCTGGTGGGCGCAGGGCCGGAGGATCAGCTGGGCAGTCTTTTTTCCAGCCAGTTGGAGGACCATTTCATTTTGTATGCCTCAACCTGCAGTCTGACATGATAAAGTGCAGGTATAGCCTATACCATATAGGCTTGTCACAAGGCTTTGAACAGCCGCAGGCAAGTTTCCCTCCTAAAACAGGCAGTAAACAGAACAAAGAAGACGCGGCTGAGAAATCTGATGATATAGAAACCAAGCATTACTTACCTTAGTATATAAAAAAGAACTTGTCTTAAAGTCATGCAAAGACATTCCGTTGTTAAAATTCTTTTTAGACCCAGGTAATATTTCTTAATAACTTCTGTGCTCTCTTTTTTCTTTCATCTTCCTCACAGATAATGCAATGGAAATGTAATCATTTATTATCAGGTTTAATTATTTGCTTTATCCTTTTCCTTTATCTCTCTTCCCTCTTCCAAAAGGTGAGCTTTTGTTTCATCCTAATCCCTTTGTTGAAAAATTATAAAACTATCAAATAGCAGCATGTGCTTTCAAGGCCCATAATTTAGATTAAATAAGGCAGTGTATTAATTCTTCCTGCCAGTGCATGTACTTGAAATTTTGCCATGATGGTGATGATCTATCAGCCAGCCAATGTCCTCCTCCAGTGGGATACATATAAGGATGACCACAGGCCCAAACAGATTTTCAAAGCCAAAAGGGCAACCAAACAACCTGAGATCTATGTCTGTCTCTTCCACGAGGTTCTTCTGTTCTAGGGCCCCTTTCACACACTGAGCACACAAAGGGCAGCCTAGAAACCATTTCCTCATAATGTGATCACATGCTGTGGGGAAGTGTGAATCAATAAATGGCCACACCAGTGGAACACGCATTCTGCCATCACTGACCGCTGTAAAGTAGCCATAAAGCATGCTCCAGCAGCGCATGCTGCTGGAGCACCAGTGGGAAGGCCAGAGCCTTCCCATGCACGCCAGAGAATCAGCAGAGACCTGCCGGAGCAGGTAACGCCGTGCAGGGGGTTGGAGTGAGGCGGGGAGAGGGTTTAATGGGGCAGGAGGTGGGCAGAATGGGGGAGGAGGGTGGATCAGGTCCGGGAGGGGGCGGGATTGGCGGCAGCACATGCCAAATTCTGACTCCCTTCCCAGTCCTGATCTGCCTTCCCAGGTCAATATAGACGTGCGCCAGTGATTGAGTTGGTGCAGGTCCACGTTGACCCATAGTGGCTGCTGGGGCTTACCCTGGGCAAGAGTACAAATGTCCCCTTACCCCGAAGAGACATCTGGCAGCCAGCACTCCCCAACAGGATAGTGGAAACCATGCCGGCACCACTGCATTGCCGTGTGGAAAGTTGGATAGGATTGGGCCAATAGGCAGGTTAATCAGGTGAAACTGTCACACTCTTACCAGGAAGGTGACTGCAGGTTTGGTGGGAAAGACTTGCACAGTTGATCCTGCTCACAGAGGCGTTTCTACGGTAGGGGCCCTACCATAAGTTGCACCCCGTGCTAGTACTGTGTTTACAAACCGGAGCGAGGAGGCCCCGCCCCCTCGCTGCCGGAGCCATTCTGCGCAGCGAAGGCGAACGCTGCGCAGAATGGCTCCGGCAGCAAGGGGGCGGGGCCTCCTCGCTCCGGTTTGTAAACACGGTACTAGCACGGGGCACAACTTACGGTAGGGCCCCTACCGTAGAAGCGCCTCTGCCTGCTCACATTGTTGGTCGATTTACATAAACTTACCATTGATGTGGGATCACACCACAGGGAACCAACTCCCTTGCCAATCTGTGTGTGTGTGTGTGTGTGTGTGTGTGTGTGTGAGAGAGAGAGAGAGAGAGAGAGAGAGAGAGAGAGAGAGAGAGAGAGAGAGAGAGAAGGGCTATAGTCTTTTGCAGATTTAACTGAGTGTGTATCACTAGGACTTACTTAGTAAATAATAGGATCAGGATAGAAATCATGCATAACATGAGTACTTGGATCAAGTTTCATGGCTTTTGGTTCTACCAGAATCTTAGGCCAAGAATCTCATGGATAAGGAGATTATTTGTATATCTGAACACTCTTTCCAAAGACATCCCCCCAGCTCTCCAAATTGCTCACCAGAAGCTCCTTGCATCTCTCCAGAAGACTCTCATTGTCATGTCTTGCTTGAGTCCCCTATAACATTCCTTGTGCCATGGTAGATATGGGAAGTGAGGCTACCTGCTCGCCCATGATGTACCTCACAACTCTGTCCTCATCCAGCACAAGGAGATTCTTGTGGCAGGCACCAACATGAGGATATACAAATTCCGTAGTCTTCAACAAACTCTTACCATGCCACACCCCCTCCAGCAACAGTGAAGAAAGAGTCCCAACCCACACTGGTCTGGAGGGGGAAAAGGAAACTAAACTCTAACAAGCTTTCTTAAGTGTGCACACGCATGCACGCACACACAAAACGCACACACACACAAACACACACACACATTGACATGGGAGTTGCTTCCCCTGTGGTGCGATCCCAAATCAATGGCAGGTCTTTCTCACCAAACCTGCAGTCACCATCCTGGCAGGGTGTGAAAGTCTCACCTGATTGACCTGACTGGTTCATACATTGATTCATACACACATCTTCAATTATGGAATTCCCTCCCCGCTGAATTAAGAACAGGATCTCCCTAGTGGCTTTCCAGTGGAGACTAAAGACTTTTTTTAAATTCCTGCTTACTTTCGCCCTTTAAAATTATTCGGTTGCCCGGTTTTATGGTTGTATTTTGTGTTACTTTTTGATGATGACAATTTGTTTTTGTTGTGTGGTATTTATTGGTGGTTTTATTGACTGTTAGCTGCCCTGTTAGCTGCCCTGATTCTTTGGTTGTCCAACTAGAAAGGCAGGATATAAACGTTTTTAAGTAAATAAGTAAATAAATAAATAAATAAATATACATATGCGTACACACAAAACTACCCAGCGTCTCTGAACTCCGCTTGGCCCTAACATTTCTGTTTAAGGCTGTTGCTCATCCTGTTACACTGGAACGTTTATATGTAAGGTGGGTTATTTTTTATTACCTTGCTTAATATGTGCAGATAATCCACACACTGGATTTGAGGGAATTCCACTGTCATCTGCATTCAGCGGTGCAAATCCCTTCACTGTCGAACTCTCTTCTCAAACTCTGCCCTCTTGACATGCCATGGAAGTCGTTCTAGCTCCAGTTGCCTTTCAACTTAAATTCAATCCCCATTTCAACTTATTGTGCCTTCATAAGTTACAAGCACACAGTCCGGCATTAGCATTTCTTCTTGTAGTTTTAAGAGACAACTTGGTGAAAGGATTTATTATCCAGTAGAGCCAGCAAAATAGCACAAAAACACCTAAGGGGAGAACGAGGGGGGGAGTGGTGTTGCATGTTTTTGCTCGCTCACTCACTCCCCTTCCCTGAGCAGTGAGAATTCCTAGCACTTCTAGGGTTTCATTTCCTTTGGATGAGAAAGCACTGGGGACGGAGTGTGTTTTACAAGATTTACTTTTATGTATAAATTTCTACTTCTACTCTTCTGCTGCCATAATCTTTTCCCCAAGAGCTCAGGAAGAGGGCCTCTGCCTTTCTTCCCTGCTACTTCTTGTAAACTGGATGGGTGGGAAGGTTCTTCTCCTCAGATCCTCCCAGACCAGCACCTTACAAGAAGCCACAGCATCCGAGGAGGTGGTGGTGGTGAAAGCAGCCCAATCGTCCCCACTGTCACTGGTGCTGCATCCCCCCAATCCCACGCACCCCTTAATTTTCTCCTTCCTCTATGTGGGCTTTTCAAACAAAGCAAGGAATGCAGAGTGCAGTTACTTTGTTTAAAGGGCCCATGCAGAGGAAGGAGCAAGGTGAGGGGGCAGAATTGCTGCATGGTGACCCTCGGAACACAACAAAGCAGCCGCCTGCCCTCTCACCTCACTTCAATTAGGTTCTTTTCTGGTGGTGGGAGAGGAAGGGGTATGTTCCAATTGTTGTGGCGGGTTTAAAAGGCCAGTTACTGGTAATGAGAAGAAAGGGCAGATGACTGAAAGCTGCAATCTTGTACACAATTCTCTGAAAGGAAGCCCCATTGAACACAGTGGCAGGGATGTGGATCCAGTCTCTGCGACCAAGTCTCAAGTCAAGTCCCAAGTCCGTGCCTCCAAGTCCTAAGTCTTTGGTTGCGAGTTGTGAGTCCCTATCTATTTAATGGGGAAAGCAGGTTTAAACCTGAATAAAATTGGACTTGTCGTAAAAGGCTCCAAGTCTCGAGTCGAGTCTTTTGAGTCTTTTACAATAACCGAGTCAAGTCCGAGTCAAATTATTGACGTGACTTGAGTCCGACTCAAGTTCGAGTCAATAGGCTCAAGTCTACATCACTGCACAGTGGGACTTACTTGCAAGTAGCCATGTAGGATTGCACTATTAAATTGGCTTAACAATTGTTCTTTCTTTCTAAGGAACCTGTGAACTGTAGTTCTGTGGGATAAAATATGAATCTTAGCAAACTCTCAGCTCTCTTACCCAATTAAAATTTCCATGTACCTTTGGGGAAATTAATGAGAGTTAAACCAGCACAAAACCGATATGTTTATAGTGTAGATATACTATCTCTCTCCCTTTTCTAGTTCCATTCCAGTATGAGAAGGTGAACATAATGCTACCGCCCAACCTGCTTATCTCAGATCTTTCAAAGAACATAGCCAATTATTTTTTATAAACATCTTTGGTTTATTAATGCTGAAAGGTGTTTTATTACCCTTTGATATTTTCAGTACTGTGCTTTTGAAAAATTAGGAACACAGATAAGCAATAAAAGCAAAAACTAATGAGTTGATCATGTTTTTTTTTAATAGTTAATGTCTCATCCATTCCACAAATTCGTATGTACAACAATGGACCACACACATTATGTTGTGAGTATGAATCTGTCTGTGCATGCATTCTTGTAGAACAGATGGCCAGTATAGTAAACTTTTAGAGTGCTGATTCTCTGAGGGTACCTACCATAGTGGGACCTCCCCCCCCCCACTTGCCCAATGCCCTGACAGTCCATTCCTCTGGTCTGTTCAGCAAACCAGCTAACCTTGAGTCGACTATGGCAGACCCAACTTGAGCAGGAGCTGTCATCCAAAACCCCAGCAAGAAAGGGCTTCACAAGACTTCAAATAATCATTGCCAAGGCAACAGGGATGCTACATCCTGGCAACTCCATGATGTCATGCTCCTACAGAATATGTATGAGCGGTGAACAACCCTTTAAAATCTTCAGTCCAAGCCTACGATGGGGGTGGTCAGGATGAAGTTTGAGAAGCTCCTGACTGTGAAGGAAGAGTACAAAGTCTTCAAGGAGGCCGTCATTTGTCAGAATGGGAAAAATAAGGGTGATTCTCAACCCACTTGCTTTGCAACTATGCTCTGAGGTCAAAATATCAAAGAGGCCTCCCTGATGGAATGATGATGCCAGGTAGGGTTGTGACCTGCTCTGACTGCTGATAGGGCCTGACACACTGAGGGCACCCCCGAAATCCTCGCCCTTTCCTCTAGGCTGATAATATCTTCATTGGGAGAATGGAGGCTGCATTCAGTTCATGAACTAGGACTGATCAACAAGGTCACTGAAAACAAATGATCAGCACCACCAAAGCAGACTGTATCATCTACAGATTTGGGAAGAAAAGCAGATTGGATGCAGCTCTTATCATTTTTGCTATTATTATTATAATAATATTTATAGCTGGATGTGGGGATATTCATGCAATGCTCTTTTGTGTAGAGTAGACCAAATCAAGTAAAACAATCCACGCATTGAAAGGGAAACATCTGGAGAAATTGGGGGTTCTATGAATTTCTCTCATAGGACAATACCTGTAAAAAACCCATTTGAAAAAAAGGGGTTTCTGATCAGCCTGCCTATGTATAACCACCTTGAATCTGTCAGAAAGGTGATATATAAACATTAACATAAATCAGATTAGTAGGCTTACCAGATCTCCAACCGGACAGAGTGCTAGACCTTTAGGAGAAGGAATGTGGGCAGGTGTAGCTTGTTAAGCCTTAGAGCACAATCCTAGGCTTGTCTACTCAGAAGCAAGCCCCACTGAACACAATGGGGCTTGCTTCTGAGTAAACATGCCTAGGATTGTGCTGTAAGGTTTAACAAGTTATACCTGCCCACATTCCTTCTCCTAAAGGTCTAGCACTCTGTCCCGGTTGAAGATCTGGTAAGCCTACAGATTAGGAACCACTGATATACTGTGCATCCCTGTTGGTAGTGGACAGATTCATTTAATACCCTCCAAATGAGGGAAGACATAAGACACCCTGCCCTACTGCCTGTTTCATTATCCCCCCAAAAGGAATAGATACCCATTAGTAGTCAGACCAGACCAAAGCAGATGGAGAGGCAGTTAGGACCAGCTTTTGTTTGCTTCTGCATTTCCAAAGGGATAAAGCCGTGTATTAAATCTCCGTATGAATGTACCTGCTGTGAAGATCTGGGAGTGAGGTGGTCTCCACAATATGGAATCCCCTGCTCTCTACTGTGTCTCCCCGAAAATAAGACAGTGTCTTATATTAATTTTGGCTCCAAAAAAAATGCAGTAGGTCTTATTTTCAGGGAGGTCTTATTTTCCCAACCTGTGGCGCGACACCCCCCCCCCCCCCGGCACTTACTTTGACCGATTAAAGCTTCATGCTTTCCTGAGGGTGCAAGGCTCTGGAAGGCCTGCACTTGAGTCCTGCACTATAGAGACAACGTGCTAGAGAGGCCTGCAAGGAGGCTGCAACCTTGCAGAGTCTCTTTAGCATGTCATCTCCATGGTGGAGGACTCGAGTGCAGGCCTTCTAGCCTTGCAGAGCCTTGCACCCTCGGGAAAGAATGAAGCTTAAATTGGTCAAAGTAAGTGCCGGGGGGGGGGGGGTGTCACATCTGTCACATCCGTCTGACTGATGATCCTAGCTAGGTCTTATTTTCAGGGGAGGTCTTATATTTATGAGTGCCAGCAAAAATCACACAAAAATGATGGTAGGTCTTACTTTCAGGGGAGGTCTTATTTTCAGGGAAACAGGGTAGTATCTGTGCCTCTCTCCCTCCTTCCAAGTGTTTCATTGAAGGTGGAAGTACTGGCTCTTCTCGCAGGCATTTTAGAAGCTTTTATAAACTGATGCTCTCTGATGTTTGTTGCTTATACTCTTGGGATTTTTTTTAACTGCTGCTGTTTTTTTTTACTATACTTTTGTCCTGGCCTGGTTTTTTTTTTTTAATCCTGTTTTAAGCTGCCTTCAGCCCCTAAAGGGAGAAAGTCAGAATAGATTTTTTTAAAATAATAATAATAATACTAAATGTTCCTTTTGGAGCAGCAACATCTTTCCATTTCAAAACAAGAGTACTTTGCTTACTGTGACAGCAGTTGCTTTTCCCTTATTGTTAGGTACAAGCAGAGACGGCCCATTCATGAAGCTAGGTCAGCGGTTCCCAACCCCCCCCAACTTAAGTGTGTGTAGTGGGTGTGTAGTGGGACACGGCACTCCTTGGGATCACACTGCTACCGCTGAGAAAAATGGGGGTCTCCGCTCACCTGGGTGTCGTGCCGGGCCTCAGGAGAGTGCAAGGAGCTCATGGCCCCCTCTGCAGGTCTTCCTGTGCCTCAGAACACCACCCCTGAAAACCAGATATGGGTCACATATCTCCAAGGAGCCGTTCTGAAGCGTGGAGAGGCCTGCAGAGGGGGTTGCTGGCTCCTCACACCCTCCGGAGGCCTAGCGTGACCCCCAGGTGAGTGGAGACCCCCTTATTTTTCTCAGCGGTACAATCCCGGGAGCGCTGTCGGTATCACCGCAGGTTGCCACTCCCCTTAAGGGGCTAGCGACCTATTCTTTCCAACTGGGGTGCCACGATGTCTCAGTTTGGGAACCGCTGGGCTAGGTGATGCAGGCTGCATCAGTGGCAGATTGTGGTGGGCCAAGAGTGGTAGAATCAGAACACCTCACACAAATTCTGCCACCGCCACTGCCTCCGCTTGTCAAATGTGATTGGAAAGCAGATCATTTGCCTCCTTACTTTGCCCCAGGCATGGTTTCTTCCAACATGGATGTGCGGGACTTCCTGTTTGATTTCCAGGGACTACGCAAATGAAGGAGCTCCCTCATTTGCACTGTCCCTTTAAATGAAGAAGTCCTGCAGTTCCATGTTTGAAGAAATCATGCCTGGACCAAGGTAAGGGGCTTTTTTCCTTTGTTTTTGAGCAGAGAATGCAGCAGTGGGCCCAAGGCACAATCGGGTAGTGTTCCAGGTTGTGCTGCTTCTAGGTACAAGCAGTGGCCACCAGAATAAAGGACGATATTTCATGCCTGTAATTTGCTGAGGGAGCAACATGCACTGCTGAAATCTAGAAGTTTTGAAACATTCGTTGACAGTAGGGTCAGTGGGGCATGAAGGGGACATGTTGCAACTGTGTAATAAACTGCCTGGGGATCTCCCTGTGGAATCTCTTTTCTTGACAATTTTCAAAAGTAGGGATAGGCAACTCTCCGGGGACTAGTTCTCATGGAAGTAGTAAATCTGTATAGAGTGGACTACAACCCTTCTCCCGAACATTGAGTTTCTATGTGGACATTTGTGTGGGTGGGTGGGTGGGTGGGTGTGGGTGTAGCAGACCAGTCATTCAATTGTGCCCTCCCCCTCACCTGTACTGCAGTCTGAAATGCTTAGAAGTAGCGTTACCCTCTCAGTAAGAGCGAGGCTAGAGACACTTTGCATGTTGAGTGTCCTGACTTGGGCGAAGGAGTAGGGCTGCAATCGCACGCATCTTTATGTGGAAGAAATTTTGATTGAACTTTTAATGAGACATAATTATAAGTAAACATGGATGCTGCGTATGACCAACAGAGTTTCTTCCATCTATCTAATTCTACCAATATAAACCTAGTGCAGCTTCCTAAATGTTGTTTTGGAAACACAGTTCTTGTTTGCAGTTCTTGGTAGAACATCACAACTTCCAGCTTTACAGCCATTGCAGGGGAGGCTGCTTCAGAGGCATCGCTAGGGGGGCGGGAGCAGTTGGGCCCCAAGCGGCAAGGGCGACACGCGGCAGGGGGTTCACAAGCCACCACTTTGGCGGCAATTCGCTGGCAGAGGCAAAAAGGGCCTCTTGCGGCGCAACGTTGGCAAAAGAAGTTGCCCGCCCGCCTGCCCGGGCCCCTAGTGTGCCTTTTTTGCCAAAAAAACAGTGTGTGTGTGTTTTTGAAATTTTCCAGCATGGGGGCAGGGCTTGTGATGTCACGTGCAGGGGCAGGGCTTGTGACATCACAGGGGGTGTCACGGGGTGCGGCCCCCATATCCACAGGAAATAGCTACGCTTCTGGGCTGCTTGAAAAACTGCTGAATTAAAATTCAAGCTCCTTCTGCACATCAGTGCAGCTGTACTGCAGTACTCCAACCAAGAACGTGGATATATGGAGTGAATGGGAAGGAAGAATGTTGTTCAGGTATGAGGGTGGGCACTTTTATGCTTGCATGTGTTCTGTGTTGTCAAGCTGTCTGTCAATCAAGAAATTACTACCCAGGGACCATTCTTATGTTGCAGTTGGAACAAGGGAGGTCACTTGAATTGAATGCCTTCCATGGAGAAGCTACTTCATCTTACTCATAGTTTTGTCATGAGCTGGACCACAGTTTATGAATCAGTGCTGTAGAGAAAACTTTTGAATGTCAGTAGCAGCAAGAGAAAAGTAAAAATACCCTATGTATGTTCACATATAGCCATTTTAGTAGCGATTGGTGAGGTGTAATCCTTCACTCATGATTTGCTACTTTCCATTAAAACGGAACACATCAACACATTGAATTGGTCAAAGATTCCTTGTCAATGGATTCTGAATGTAATTCTCTGTGAAATTCAATTCTCTATTCCAGCGTTTGGAGACTCAAAAGCAAAGTAATTCTTGCATCCTGCTTTGTAAACGTACAATGCATTTAATCAAAAGATCTTACCGAACCCACTTTTGCTAAAGAAAAAAAGGTTACTCTCCTTATGAAAGAATACCCATATTTGAACTCCTTTTTGTGAATCCCAAAGACGAGAGTAAATCACAGCAGGGGCTGCAGCGCACTGTGGTATAGCACGTGTTTTGCATGCAGAAAGACCCACATTCAATCCCTGGTGTCTTCCAGTAGGGCTGAAAAAGACCCTTGTCTGAAACCCTGGAGTGCCACTGCTAGACAGTGTGTAGACAATACTGACCTAGACAGACCAGTGGTCTGTCTCGGTACAAGGCAGTTTCATATGTTCACTTGGCAGAAGAAGGGGAGGTGCTGAAGTGCATAGGATTGACTTATGCTTTGCTTTTCTATTTATTTCCAGAGAATATTTGACAGGTAGAGTGATGGTAGTAGTAGTGGAGAAAACTGTAACAAGTGATGTGTAGGATACTTACTGAAAATCTCAACTTAAAATTAGATAATAGAGCCTTTTATTGTCAGGCTCCTGGGGATCAACTGTTGATTTCCCCCCCCCCCCCCCCGGTCCCTTCTTTATCATTTATTTTAAGGTTCTGGAGGAATGACTGCACTCAAGATCGCTGTGTGGCACTATAAAAATGAGGCTATTTTTAATGCTGCAAATTAAATTGCTGTTGCGTCTTTGGTGAAATAAGAGCTGAGGTGAGTGACAGGTTCTCCAGCTGTGTGCGAGGGAGTCAACAATTTTATTGCTTCACTTAAAAAGAAATATAGCATGAACTTTGTACCTTTCACTGAATCAGATGCCAAAGAGGCCTTGTTCTGGGCCTGACAAGTGCCATGGAAGTTATTAAAACGATTAACCTTGCTAGATCAGTTCTCAACAATGTTTATGTTCGCTCTGAGAGAAAAGTTGCTGAGAGAGGGGAATTTGAAGATGGGGACTCATTGATACTTATTGGCTGTACACAGAAGACTCTTTTCTATAGGCCAAGGGGCTACTGTAGCACTAGAGCTGATCTATGTAGCAATGGTTGCTGAGTGCAGTTGCTGTAAATGTGTGGAATGGTGGAGGGGGCCACACAGCCTGGCTAGATGCTGAAATGAATGTGCAAAAGACAGGCTGTCAAAAGTCCAGTTCCAGCATCTGGTCAGACAGTTCACCTGTTTGAAATGGGTTTTAGTGGCTATGGAATGGGCCTCATTATTGGGTGAATGACTGTGAACACTGTAGATCAGCTCCTTCCCTACAGAGTCATTAGGTGCAGGCCTAAAGGCCTCCCTTGGCTCTGACTGGCACAGATGAAGTCCACACTCTTTCCTGAAGGAGGGACATGCAGAGGGCCTAATTGATGCTAGGAGAGAACAGAGTACAGAGAGGCCTTGGTCTCATCAAAGCAGCTGGGCACTACGGAAACTAAACTCCTGACCCAATTCTGAACTCACTGAGCAAAAACCAGATTACGTTAAACATCAACCAGACTGCTCTCTCTCTCTCTCTCTCTCTCTCTCTCTCTCTCTCTCTCTCTCTCTCTGTGTGTGTGTGTGTGTGTGTGTGTGTGTGTGAGTAGCATAGCTGGTGGGGGGCCTACTGCCCCCTCTTGCAGCTGCGGCCGTTTTCTGGCGTCTCCGCTGGCAAGGGGGGTGCTCAGAAGCAGTGGTGCATGAGTTGGTCCTTTCTGCCCACCCTCACCTCCATATCACTCTAAATGGAGCCATTCCAGAAACAAGGGTGACATGCAGGAACAGGGGACATCGTGAGGCATCATGACATCACCCTGGGCAGCAGCCAGGCTGCGGACAGGCCAGCAATGCCACTGCTCCTCTGTGTATTCCAGGTTAGATTAGCGGAGCTTTCCCTCCTCCACTACAAAGAGGTTTCTTATGCTGTATGCAGACCAGCAGGCACAGCATCAAAGGTTATTCAGCCAGGTTGCCTCCTGAAATCTCAGTACCAGAGAGACTTGTGCCACTGCTACACCTGGCATCCCTGTCTACAAATAGAAGTGTCCCCTAGAATCCCCCCACATAATTGCAGTGCCTTGGGGATGCTCTCACGGGTTGACGAAGATGTTTTCCCCATTCACCAGTGAAGAGGGTGGGAAGAGCCATTGCCTGCTGCTGCCTTTCACTCCATCCATCACTTAACTCCCTGAGCTCTCGTTCATCATGTGTTGGGGGCATCAAGTCAAGATGAGGAGAGGAACAAGTTCAATGAGTGGAGCAGTGGCAGTAGCAGCTTCCACTTCGAGATGTTTTAAAATGCCTCCCCTCTTGCATCAAACCCATTGAGCAGCAGCTGTGTACTGTTGGGGCACATGTCAGAGCATAGTGGCAATTTGGCAGGTGTCGAGGAGGTGTCTTCTGCTAGAGCATGGTCCAGATCTGATGCCCAGTTACGCCAACCACTGATGCCAGGCCTGGCTCTTTCATGCAGCCTCTTAAGAATAATCTGATATTTGACATGGCAAGACTATAAAATACAGAAAGTGGTGTACATAGGAATACATATTAGGAACTTCTACTTGCAACCTGATGAAAACATTTATTCTTTCTTAAAAGCCATAAATGCAAAAATGCAAAGAATAAATGGACAGTTTAAAGCAAACTTTTTCATCTCCTCCAATGTTGTTTAGCATCAGGTGCTACCAGAGCTGTAAATAACGCATGAAAGTGAAAAGCGAATCAAGCCATCTTTTCAGTAAAGTTCTCATAATTTCTCACTTGTTTTATTGTATTCTGTGTTTTTTTAGGGTTGTTCTAGAGATAGCGGTGTTTGATTTTTCAACAATGCAGCAATACACACACCCTATGAAATTTATTCTGATTTTATGTACATGTTTGTTATTCAGTCTTATTTGTGTTGTAGGCTAAAGCAATATTACAAATCAATTGAATTTTTTTCCCTTTGTTTTGTTACCAGCTAAAACATTAGTCATCATCTCTGTTCTGAAGATGTTCCTTTCTTTTTTTCAAGAGGAAGAGACTGTGGCCTGACACTGATCAGATAAGAATTTCTTTCTTTCTCAGTAAATATCTAGGTATATTCAAAGTAACAGAATAATTTAGAATTGTGTTTTATCTCTGCTGAGATGGGCCCAACTCATCTCCTTCCCACATTCTGCCATCAGTGCCACCATTGCCCCAGCCAACATTTCCTCTCTCTCTCTCTCTCTCTCTCTCTCTCTCTCTCTCTCTCTCTCTCTCTCTCTGGGCGCATATCTGTGATTTGCAGATCCCCATGTGAATACTGCATATCCACTTTTGTATCCTGGACATGTAGCAGGTTTGGGACTATTATCAGTGTTTTTGTCAGAAATAAAAAGAGCAGCAATTGCATTTGCAAGGCCACGTGCAGCAGCTGGAGATGGTAAAGAATGGGTTTACTTTAAAATACACACACACACACACACACACACCGCTTTTAAATGTCTTGGCATAACATGCATGTACAGTACGCAAAGGGGCTTACATTATTCAGACAATACTCAAAACAGCCCTTCTAAGCATGTGGGGGACAAGCATGGGCATACTGTGTGCCGCACACACCTTTTTTCTGGTGCTCTGGGGGGGGGGAAGCA
Organism: Plestiodon gilberti rubricaudatus; assembly: GCA_026170595.1. Classification (NCBI taxonomy): domain Eukaryota; kingdom Metazoa; phylum Chordata; class Lepidosauria; order Squamata; family Scincidae; genus Plestiodon; species Plestiodon gilberti. The sequence goes on along the minus strand of JANXHW010000004.1, from coordinate 80,606,277 downwards.
TGCATGTCCAAGCTCCTTCTGTACACACTGCTGGTGCTAGGTTGCCGAGCACAAAGCCCTGAGCTGGGTCTCCCATGGCGCACCTGCCTGCCCCAGCCGGGTGGGCTGACTGATAGCTGTGGGCCACCATGGGCCAGTACCTGACCTGGCCAACTCCTGACACCATCCCTGACTGCACATCTTTAGAAGGGTGGTTTGGAGCAGAGCCGGTCCTAGGAGCTGCAGGGCCCCAGGTTCACAGCCAAGGTCTGTAGAATCTTAAGAGATCTAAATAAATTTTACTATAGACTTTATATCTCTATGGTAGAATGGAAAGCAATCAAAATGTGCGCTTAAAATGTACATATGAGTTAATGGACCATGTTTTCATAGAAAATTGCATACATGTAAGCCTACAAGTAAACGAACAAAATGTGTAGATTACTTTTGAAAAGTAAATAGTTACAAAACCACTTGTCTTAGTAACTGTGATTTAGTAAAAATACTAAACACTAATTTTATTTTTTGTTTAGCACAGGGTCCCTTTAGATGTGGGGCCCAATTGGGAGCAATTGGTCCAATTGGCTTAAAGTCAGCACTGGTTTGGAGTATCACCTCCTAACCCAAATCTGCTGCACTCCTTAGCCCTGTTCAGACATGACTGTTCCCTGGAAGGACAGGTACTGAGGCTGAAGCTCAAATATTTTGGCCACCTAATGCGAAGAGAGGACTCTCTGGAGAAGACTCTGATGCTGGGAAAGATTGAAGGCAAAAGGAGAAGGAGAAGGCAAAGGATGAGATGGTTAGACAGCATCACCGATGCAACGAACATGAAAATGAGCGAACTCAGGAAGATAGTGGAGGACAGGAAGGCCTGGCCGGATATGGTTCATGGGATCACGAAGGGTCGGACACGACTTAACGACTGAACAACAACAACAGCACAGACACTGTACCCTCTTCCATGGGAGTGTGTTGGAAAGTTCTGTTCCTACAAATAAATGCTCTTAAGCCACACAACCCTGCTCACCTGCTCACAACCCTGTTCAATTTCAAGATACAGCATTTGTCTGCAGCAAGGAATGCTGCACTCAGGGAAAGATCCTCCCATGTTATGAAATGTTGGGTGCAGGTTGGATGAAAAACGTCCTGCTAATATAAGCTGTGAAGAGGGGAAGATTATAACAACATGGGCAGCCCAATCCTGCGTAAGGATCCACCGGGTTGTCGAGGCTGTCCGCCGGATCCTGATCTCCACCGTGGGCAGCCTGCAGCAGGCAGCCCGTGGCGGAAAGTCTACCTGGGGAAAGGGACGCTCGTCCCCTTCCCCGAGTGTAACGGCGGCTGGGGCCAATAGGCCTCCTTGGATTTCCACCAGCTATTTTGCTGGCGGAAGTTGGAGGAGGCCGTGTGCCTATGGCCTCCCTCCCGGCTCCGCCGTCCCTCCCTTGCCTCCACCATCCCTCCCCCATCCGCCGACCCGCCCACCGCCCCGCCCCCACCGCCCACTGTATCCAGATTTACCTGGGTCCGGCGGCGGACCGAGGGCTCCGGCCGCGGAGCTGGGAAGGCCGGACTTCCCGGCTCTAAAGTAGGCACAAACATGCTTTACAGCACGTTTGCGACTACAGGTGGGCCCCCATATCCACGGATTCACTATCCACGGTTTCAGTTATCCACGGATCACAGGGACACCCCCCCCCCCAGGCTTTTACTTTTTTCCTAGTAAGCTTTGTTTCTTCCTTAAACAAACAGGAGAAGCAGCCTCTGGCTGCTTATTGCAGGCAAGTAGAACGAGACTAAGTCCTAGAGAGGCTCTGCAAGGTTAACAGCAACCTTGCAGAGCCTCTCTAGGACTTAGTCTCGTTCTACTTGCCTGCAATGGAGGCTGCTTCTCTGTTTTAAGAAAGAAACAAAGCTTGCTGAAAGAAAAAACAAGAGCTGGGGGGACACACCTGCCCACAGGGGAGGCAGGGCGGGGGACCCTCAGGAAACCATGGAAGGTGGGTTCACTCTTATCCACAGTTTCAGGTATCCACGGGGGATCCTGGAACATATCCCCAGCGGATATGGGGGGAGTACTGTACTCTGGGCGGCAGAACACTCGTTCCGCCGCCCTAGTTTAGGGCAGGATTGCACCCTAGGGAGGTTCAGTGGATAAAGAGTTAGATCTGGAGTTGGAAAATCTTGGTTTGTGCTGATCTCTGTCATATTCTGTGGCCTTGACCAGGTCACCTTCTCTGAACCTCAGTTTCCTCTGTAAAATGGAAATAAAGTGAACCTAACTCTCAGCTGCTTTGAAGGTAAGTTCAGTATCAAGATACCAAGATTTTGTTTTGTTATGTTATGTTTAAAAACATCACATAAATGACAAGCCGGGAATCATAATTATTTCGGCAGGCTTTGAAATGTGTTTCTTCTCGTGGGCTCTAATCTACCCAATGGTTAAGCACCCTGCAGCTCTGCTGATTGCAGTGGGACTTGAGCATTTAGAACTGTAGCCTGGATGGGAGCCATAGATATTGTGGTGCTTTTTTTTTACTTTACTTTTATGCTTACCTTTTCAGCCTTGCCCATTAGATTTTATTATCTTGTGCTAAAGTCTGGCTGAAATCAAATTACGGCGGTGCCTACCCCAATCTACAAATGCATAAATCCTTCTGTTCATCATTGTTGTAGCAAATTCAGCAACAAATAACCAGGCGTGAGCTAGAAGTATTTGGATTAGATATTTAAATGGTAACATTAATATTATATAATATAACACAAATAATAAGTGGAGGGAGGGAAATCTCTTGCCAGTGCACAGGCAACTTCTCTTTTAGGGTGGAACAACATATCCTGCCTCAACAACTTCACATCGGTGTAATGCCTGATTGCTGTTTCTGGAGTGTAAACGTGGGCCATGAGGAGAAACTTTAGGACAGAAGCAAGTGCTCAAACATTCCTCAGCCTGCCAGTTCTGCACCCCCCCCCCTAATACCTACTTCTCCTTCCGCCCAAGTTCTGGACTCATGTCTGCAAGGGAAACTTGGTTTTGGATCCTAGAACAAGAGAGAAGCTGGTAAAAAAGATTTAAGAACCATCCTCCTGCTTAAAACATCTCCATCATAGAGTTCACCCATCTGGTCCCAGTTTGCACAGGAGAGAGCCAGGCAACCCAATCCTGTCCAGAATGCAGGAGCGGCGCACCTAAGGAGGCTGCTGCATTCTAGGCAGGATTGGGCCCCTGCCAGCGGAGCTGGAGCATTCCTCGGGTGAAAGGGACGTTTGTCCTTTTCCCCTGGCTAGAGCCCCAGCAGGCCCAATGGGCCTCCTCGGATGTGCGCTAGCAAAATGGCCGCTGCAAATCTGAGGAGCCAGTGTAAAGCCGGCCAGGCCTGGAGGATAGGATTCGGTGGAGCACGCTGCTGCTGATCCCTCTCCCCTCCCAGCCCCAGTGGGCCAATCCAACCCCCTCCCCCAGAATGCCCCGTAACACCCTCCCCCCACCCCTGCCCCGACCGGAAGGAAACTTAACCTTCCCCAGCGGTGGTACGTGAACTGCTAGCCAGCCAGAATCCCGCTCTGACGCAGCTGCTTTGCAGCCACATTTTTGCACCCAAGAAGCTCTAGCAATTGGCCGAGCCTCTCAGAGCACTGCAAAGGGCCCTCCTGCTCACCCTGATTGTCCTACCATTGTTTTCTGGCCAAAAACCAGAAGTGGTGATGACATCATCGCCACTTATTTCCAGTGGTACGCTGATGGAGGCGGACCCCAGAGGTGGTACACACGTACGCAGCCCGCTGGGGGTTGTGAACCCCTGATATAAATGACTGAGCATACCCCAGAGCAGTTGACCATCTGTCTGGGCTCTCTGATACATGAGCTCCTCTGAAATGCAATGTCTCGTGTTTTTTGTAGTAGGAAGTATTTTACCAACTATATTAAAATGTATTGCTATATACACAAAACTGTGAAACTGAAAGTTTTATTTTATGTTGACGTTTCTATGAATAGGCTAAAGAGATTAACCTATAAACAAAGATGATGGAAAGAATTAAACATGACCACTTTCGTATATGCTGCCCACACTTTCAGAGCAGATGTGAAACTGGGTCAATTCGAAAGATTGGGGTTTTTGTTCCATGGCTTCTGTTTGCATCTGAAAAAAAAGAAATGACTGCTCCTAGGAATTGTCTGATACTGCAGAGAATGTGGTAGTGTGTGCTTCACCTGCTGTTATAGTTCTGTGTATAAATCCGTGATTAATACTCCAATTTGCTAGTCATTCTTTCCCTTCACTAAACGTGAGCCTTATAATCTTAGGCAATAGTTTCAGTTACATTCAGTACCCTTTTGAATATGCGGGTTTGCTATCGTTCCAAAGCAAATTGAACATGTTTTCTATGCCGTTAGCTTTGTCTTTGACATAGGGTGAGTTTACTGTGCCAGCTCAAGGAGAAGCAAAGGGAGGGAGGGAATAGCATAAAGACAAAGTGTAGGGGGAAAAGGGAGGCGAAGCCTCAAACAGGTGCTCAGAACCAAATAATTTACTGAGTAGTACACATATGCCTGATGATAGGTTTTGTCCTCAACTTTCCTGAGGGGCACAAAAAGAAGCTTCTTCATGCTTTCCAAAAATTCAAAGAATTTGGATTTTCAAAAGGGCATATACCTCTCTGGTGGTGGTGTATACCCCTCCCATTTGAAATTCCACATCGGTGAAACTTGTTTTTGTGCCCTTCAGGAAAGCTTAGGCCAAAACCTATCAGGCATATGTGTACTACTCAGTAAATGCTTTTTGTTCTGAGCACCTGTTTGAGGCTTTGCCTTCCTTTTTTTCTTTTTTACTTTCAGGCTCAAGAGAGAAACTCTGAGGAGGGGGGGGTCTTTTCTCTGTTTTGGAAAAGGTAAAAAGCAATGCGAGTCTCACAGTTTCCAACCTTCCCCAATGCCTGGGGTGATTTCTCACTCGGTGCCGAACATGGCAGAAGCAGTGAGAGGGGCTCATGCTGCTTCTTACTTTCTCCAAAGCCCAGCGCAAAATGAAGGAAAAGACCACATCCCCATTCCTGCACCTCCTGCTCTTTCCAGATAACATGGTGGAGGTAGGAAAGCAGTGTCTTGTTTCAGTTTGCATTGGACTTGAGAAGGTAGGTGCATTGAAAGTCTCCCTCTACTTCTACGTTCACCAAAGTCCAATAAGAAATGAGAGATATTCAAGTTCTCTGCACGAACCAGAAGACATAGGGAGCAGGGTCATTGCCAGCTTAGTGCGGGCCCTTGGACACAAGCCCTGTTGGGAGGGTCCCCATTATACGTGTACACGCATAAGTACCAGCTACCCCCGTCTCGTTTACCTGCTTAGACGCTGGGCAGGCAGGCAGATGTAAGGAGCGTTCTCCTTCACATCATGGCTGCAGTGGCAAACAGCTGCTCTGTCTGGCCAGCTTTGACGAGTGACACTGGCCCTGACAAGATGGAAAAGGTCAGTGAATTCCAAAATGAGGGTGCAACCCTACCTAATGTTCCGCTGGCAGAGCTCCCTCTCCGCCGATGTTGGGTGTCACATAAAAGTGCCGTAAAGCACTTTCGCTGTACCCAGTGAGTAAGCGGCACTGGCATGGAGGCTGGCGCTGTTTACTAGGCCACCCTCCGGACTCCATGCCGCCGGGCAGAGGTAAGCCCTGCGCCAGGTGGCTGGAGGGTGTGGGGACGGGGCCATTGGCTGGCCCGACTGGGGAGGGGGGCGGAGATGTCATCCCCTTCCCCCGAGGTGCCCCCAGCTGCACTGGCGCAGGCTGCATCCTACCTAGGATACAGCAGCCGGCCATTAGCATCTTAGGCAGGATTGGGCTGCCCATGACTGGTTACTAAGCCACAATTTTTCAGTCCATAATGAGTTGTTCATGGGGTGTGTGAATAGTGCAGAAGAAACCTGAATAACTCCTACAGAGGTACTTGACACTCTTTGCCATTGTTCATATGAAAACAACCTATTTTCCAAAAAGCTACATTAGACCACAGCATAATCTGATGCATGACAATCAGGAAACTACATAATTCCTTTGTGCCTAAATTCCCCTGCAACCTAAATTGAAGATAATAATATTTACCTACTTTTGAAGTATGCCTGTATAATTAACCCACTACTATTTCAGTGTAAAATGCTATGAGCTCCTTAGGCAGAAATCCTATGAAACTGTTAAGTGCTTTTTAAAACGTAGATACTTTTCCTTTCTGTGTCCTTGCAAACTCTTAGTGCTTATGGTCTTATAATTGGTGGTATTACCTCCTGCAAATTTATTATATTAGATACTCCCCCCCCATTTCACATATTCAAGCATATTGATTTTCTAGCGTAAAAAACTATGTGTTGTAAAAAAATACCCCAAAATGAATGTTCTTTTGTGGATTTATTAAGAATGCACAAGCCGAACATATGTTGTTATATTTTCATAGCATAAAGGAGATCTCTTGGGTAGCAGGACAAAGGAAATTAATGTTCTCTTCCTGTGGCATGTAGGTTTAATAGTAGAACATTGAGGAGAAGAAAAGGCGTGGATTTGAACTAAAGTAAATTTGTTCAAGGAACTGCTTATATAGAGAGGGGGAAGTGTGCTTTTGGCGGCACAGTTCCCATGATGCAGTAGGGTGTCTATGTGTAGATAACCTACTATATACTGTAGAGTCTATAGTATAGACTATCTACACAAGGGGAGGCCCTCAAACCATGACCCACAGGCTGCATCCAGCCCATATGACCAGCCTCCAATGGCATTATAATTATGTGTGTGTGTGACCCCCTACTTTCTTGTCTCCCCCAACCACCATGCATGCTCATCTGCCTGCTGGATGAAGCATATGCTGGTCTGCGTTGCTCTTGCTGAGCAAGAACCTCACAGTTGCAAATAGTATTTTCCTATTAACATTCTTAGAGTTAGGTACAAAATGTGTGTACATTGTCTTCTATAATTAACCTGCTCTGACACCCTTGAAGAGCAAGACTGAGTGATGTGGTCTTGGCTGCTGAAAGTTTGGGAACCCTGTTTTATATCCTGAGGCTGAGCACCAAGCAAGTCTGATATGGAAGTTTTTAGATGAGTTGGAGATCATCATCTGACCTGTTTTAGCCTATTCTGCAAGGACTCATTTATTTGCTGATATGGTTGGTTTTTCTGCAGTTCCCTCTTCTTCTACCAATTCAAGAACTGCTGTAGGCCTGAGTCCTCACATGGGGTCGAAGATAATTTGACATCACACTGTGAGAAAAGAGGAGAGGGAGTCGCATTTATAGTCATGTTAAATATTGGCGGAGAGACAAGTGCCAGGCCTTCGCCAAATTCAGATACAAAGTGTGGGCTCCAGGGTGAGCAGGGCGGGGGGGTCTAATCCTGGTGCAGGTATACCAGGATCAATCCATCTCTGGCCCTTTGATGTGGATGAAGACAGGCTAGCGATCAGGTTTCAGAGCATGCAGACAAGAGAGGGTGCAAGAAGACAAGGCACAAAGAGTCTGTCTCTGCAGCTTCTCCCAATGACTGAGCATACTGAGGAGGTTTGTGTTGGAATTTGGATGCAACGTCACCTGCAGGACTCTGGAGGGCAGTGTACTGTCCTGTCACCTGAGCCTATCTACCTACCCTCTCTGTGGTTCTTGCAGGAGGTGTCGTCCTTAACACTAGTTCCTTCCTCACCTCTTTCTCACACTATCTTCCTCTCCAGATGTCCAAGAAGGATGATGTGCTCTGTCAAGGTTCTCTGCATGCCAGGTCACCCTCATCACACTTGCACACAAAGGGAACAGCTTCTAGGGTTCCCTGTTCTAAAGTAGCAGAACCTCTCTGATCCATTCAGAAGATACGTATATGCAATTGACTATGAACTGTGAGTAAAGTATTTCTTATAAAACCTTAACCAAGCACCTGCTCCTGTGTATGTTTTATTGATAGTAACTAGCCCTGGTGGGATATCTTACCATAGGAGGGGGTTGCTTTCACTGATTACTCTGCTTCCCCCTTTCCAACACCTGAGGTAACTGCTTTATAAGGCCTAATAGGTCTAGATTGGCCTGTTGGGGCAGCTGTGTTGTTGTTGTTCAGTCGTTAAGTCGTGTCCGACCCTTCGTGATCCCATGAACCATATCCCGCCAGGCCTTCCTATCCTCCACTATCTTCCTGAGTTCGCTCATTTTCATGTTCATTGCATCGGTGATGCTGTCTAACCATCTCATCCTTTGCCTTCCCCTTCTCCTTTTGCCTTCAGTTTTTCCCAGCATGGGGTAGCTGTAGGGTTCCCATATTCCAGTTCACCAAACCCAGGCAGCCTAATTTGCATTTTATGCAATCATTTGTGAATTATGCAAATTGAATGGCAGATTGGAGGGTGTGTGTGCGCGCGCGCATGTTAAGCATTACTGCTGGATTTCCATTCCAAATTGTTCAGTGTTGCTTTGTGATAAGGCTGTGTCCATGAGGCTTTTTTTTGCACACTGTTGCATGTAACATGTATGCATTTAATATTGAGATTATTATATTGTCCTTTATCATTCCTGTCCTTTGCCATAAAGTGGCCTCAAGGTAGTTTACAATAATGTATAGTTGAATCCTCAAAGTCTAAATAAAAGCTAAAGAAAGTACAGTAGTCTGAAAGCTTGTCCAAGCCTACACCTGCAGAACTACGTCCCATTGACTTCAATTGGACCTACTCCCAGGTAGACATATATGATTGCAGCCTAAAGCTGCAAGCACACTTACTAGGGAGAAAGCCCCATTGACCTCAGTGGCACTTACTTCTGAGTAAACATGCATAGGATTGCACTGTTCTAGAAATCTGCAGTACTATACACACTTCCATGGGTGTAAGTCCTATTAAATATAATGGGACTTACTTCTGAGTAGACATGCTTAGGACTGCATTGTAATTTTAGGACTGCACAGGCTGCAGTATCCTTTGTCATTTGTTCTTACTCTTATTATGCATAGCAATTCCTTACTATACAATTCCTTGCTGTGTCCAGTTCGGTGCTGACACCTGTAGGTGACCCTTTTATTTCTAACTCATACCTTTCAGTAGGCTTATCAGATCCATACCAGACAGAGTGCTAGACCTTTAGGAGAAGGAATGTGGGTAGGTGTAGCTTGTTAAACCTTTAGAGCACAATCCTAGGCATGTCTACTCAGAAGCAAGCCCCAATGGACCTTCTGCTAAAGGTCTAGCACTCTGTCCCGGTATGGATCTGGTAAGCCTACCTTCCACCATTTCACATGCTTAAAAAATAGGGACACCTGCTTGTAACATCCGTGTTCTTAAACCAAAGACCACTTGAGTTCTACTCCCTCTGCTGTAGTATATCGTTGAAGGCCTTCCTGGCTGTTCTTTTTCCCTCCAGTCTGTCCTCCGCTAATTTAAACCCAAGGGCAATTATTCTTCTGCTTAGAGAAATACAAGAAAAACATAATTGTCCTATAAATAATGTTGTCAACAGTTCACACTACTGCAGCACCAGCTCGAGTGTGTGAAATAGTAAGATGTGCACTGCATGGTGCCTTGCTGTGTACATTTCTGCATTTAATTGCATGTGCACTAGACAGGATGAATTCATTCCTCACTCAGGATGCCATTCTGTGCGCACTTACATGGGAGTAATTCTCATTGTCGCCCACTTCTGGGTAATGATGCATAGGATTGCATGTAGCCCACCGCTGGGTAATGATGCATAGGATTGCATGTAGCCCACCGCTGCCACTCTTGTCTTGCCATATGTAATTTCAGGAGAGTGGTGAATGTATTCTTGGCTCATGCTGCATGGTTGTGAGAACCAACAGGCTTGGCACATATCCTGCTTTAACTGAGGATTTCACGGCAGATTTCCTCGGGAGACAAATTGAGGTGGAAAGTGTTCCCTGAAGGCAGAATGCTTCAATAGCACGGTTCTAGAGTTCAAATAAATTTGGGGGTTGAAATCAATGTGGGGGCACTACAATGTCCTCATACATCTGTGCATGATCTAAAGACGTCTGCCTTGAGAGACAGGTTTGTTGTATGCTCTTGCACTGATATGTAGACTGAATGCACACAGAAGAGCTTTTAGACAAAGCATTTCTACTTTTGTCCTTGGGTTTGTCTTGTGCTTTTTGTGTTTTAAATATTTTATTCTCCTTGCCATTTAAGAAGCAGAATAAGGACAATCTCAGGAGAAGCCAGAAGTATTATTTCCTTTTAAGATTCACAAATCTACAGGGGACACTTGAGAAAGTATATAATGCTCTACTGTTCCCTGAGGCCACAAATCCCAGTTGTTACTAACAACTAACATGCCTTGTTCTCTTTACACAAAACTGTACAAAAGTTGGCAGCTGTTGTAGAAGTAAATATCACTCTCTCCAAGGTGCCATTGGTTCCATTTCCTTTTTCAGTGTATATAGGAGGTGCAGTTTAACAAGCTCTATGGAAAAGCACATACTTACATGTATGGTCCAATCCCAGGTTAAAGTAAATCCCCAACATTTTCAGTTACAAGGGTCTTGCATGAACAACCACCCCTCTCCTGGAAAAACTCTTTTTCCCCTCTGTGCATACTGAGGCTGATCTAGGAAGTAGCCTGTTAATCTCCATTCAGACTAGAGCTCTAGTCACATATAGCCTTCCTCTTTCAGGTGTAAATTGGAGTCTCATAGCTGCCTGGTATCACTAGAGAACAATAGCCTTGACTGAAACTAGTTCACACCTGATCATTGGTCCAATTTTGCTCACCTTACTTGGGAACAGGAAATTTGAACATCCATTAATTTAGAGCCAGCCTATTTGAGTTGGGCGAGTCTAGGCTCCCCAAAAAGGGGATAAAAGAGAGCTGCCCAGGTGGGTAGAGGATTCAGATTCCAATCCCATTCTTGAGCAGATAGAAGCCAGAGCAAGATCTGAGTTGGGCTTTGCCAGCCAAGCCCAGATGCTGACCAGCTTTTTGTTGTTGTTCAGTCGTTAAGTCGTGTCCGACCCTTCGTGATCCCATGAACCATATCCCACCAGGCCTTCCTGTCCTCCACTATCTTCCTGAGTTCGCTCATTCTTCCTGAGTTCCTTCATGGATCATTGCCTTGTCGTGGCGAAGGGGCTTGCGTAACTCAATGAAGCCATGAGCTATGCCGTGCAGGGACACCCAAAACGGACAGGTCGTAGCAGAGAGTTCTGACTAAAAGTGATCCACTGGAGAAGGAAATGGCAACCCACTCCAGTAACCTTGCCAAGAAAATCCCATGAACAGTACCAAAAGGCTGACCAGCTAGGAAGGAGTTAACTCCTAGGAAGGTCATTCCTTCTGGTGCTAGGAGGATAGCGTGATTGTAAGTTAATGCCTTGAGTCAGAGAAAGACCTTAAGACTCTGCGTTTATTTTGGAACTTTGCCTCTAGATCTCAAATATAGAATCTGATCGTTTATTTTTTCCTTGTTCCATTTTAATCCTCAATAAATCTTTCATTTTGATTTGCTTAAAACCACCTTACCTGTCTCCTGAGAAACCTGTATGCGGGTCAAGAAGCAAAAGTTCGGACCGGCCATGGAACAACCGACTGGTTCAAAATTGGGAAGGGAGTATGGCAAGGCTGTATATTGTCACCCTGCCTATTTAACTTATATGCAGAGTATATTATGAGAAATGCAGGGCTGAATGAATCGCAAGCCGGAATCAAGATTGCCGGGAGAAACATCAACAACCTCAGATATGCAGACGATACCACCCTAATGGCAGAAAGTGAAGAAGAACTAAAGAGCCTCTTGATGAGGGTGAAAGAGGAGAGTGCAAAAGTTGGCTTGAAACTCAACATTAATAAAACTAAGATCATGGCACCTGGTCCCATCAATTCCTGGCAAATAGAAGGGGCAGAAATGGAAGCAGTAACAGATTTTACTTTTCTGGGCTCCAAGATCACTGCAGACGGAGACAGCAGCCATGAAATTAAAAGACGCTTACTCCTTAGAAGGAAAGCTATGGCAAACTTATACAGCATAATAAAAAGCAGAGATATCACCATGCCAACAAAAGTTCGTATAGTCAGGGCGATGGTGTTCCCAGTAGCAATGTATGGTTGCGAGAGTTGGACCATAAGAAAGACTGAGCGCCGAAGAATAGATGCTTTCGAACTGTGGTGCTGGAGAAGACTCCTGAGAGTCCCTTGGACTGCTAGGAGATCAAATCAGTCAATCCTAAATGAAATCAACCCTGACTGTTCCCTGGAAGGACAGGTACTGAGGCTGAAGCTCAACTATTTTGGCCACCTAATGCAAAGAGAGGACTCTCTGGAGAAGACTCTGATGCTGGGAAAGATTGAAGGCAAAAGGAGAAGGGGAAGGCCAAGGATGAGATGGTTAGACAGCATCACCGATGCAACGAACATGAAAATGAGTGACTCAGGAAGATAGTGGAGGACAGGAAGGCCTAGCGGGATATGGTTCATGGGATCACGAAGGGTCGGACACGACTTAACGAATGAACAACAACAACAAAACAACCTGCCTTGTGCTTTCACCTGTGGAGCAATTGACCTCCTGTCTTGGGCACCTTACTCACCCTTGTATGCTACCCAGAGAAGGCAAGAGTGAGAGTGATACAGACCCTGACCATAAGTCTGGTAGGAATTTTGAGGTGGACGAGTTCTCGCTTCAGATCTCAAAAAGGATATAGTTGAATTGGGAAAGGTGCAGAAGAGAGTGACCAGAATGATTAGTGGGTTGGAGCACCTCCCTTATGAAGAAAGGCGACAGCATTTGGGGCTCTCCAGTCTAGAATAAAGGTGCCTGAGGGGGGACATGATTGAGATGTATAAAATTATGCATGGGATGGAGAGAGTGGATAGAGGGAAGTTCTTTTCCCTCTCACACAACACCAGGGGTCATGCACTAAAATTGAGTGGAGGGAGAGTTAGAACAGAAAACATTTCTTTACCCAGTGTGTAATTAATCTGTGGAACTCCTTGCCACAGGATGTGGTGATGTTGGCACCTGGCCTAGATACCTTTAAAAGGGGATTGGATAGATTCATGGAGGAAAAGTACATCACAAGTTACAAGTCATAAGCAACCTCCTAGTTTTAAAAGTAGATTTTCTCTGCATGCCAGGTGCAAGGGAGTGGCAACAGGAAACAGGTATCTTGTTGCCTTGTATGCTCCCTGAGGCATCCAGTGGGGCCACTGTGTGATACAGGAAGCTGGACTAGATGGGACTTGGCCTGATCCAGCAGGACTATGTTCTTATGAAGGGTAAAATCTTGGGTTGACATCTGGCAACCTGGCACAAGTTTTATAGGATGACATTTATTTATTTATTTATTTATTTATTTATTTATTTATTTATTTATTTACAATATTTTTACTCCGCCTTTCTCCCCGAAGGGACCCAAGGCGGCTTACAATATGGGATACAAATACAACAAATAATCACATTTAAAACAATAAAAACAATCCCCAAAAGCTAATAAAAAACATCATCTAAAATTAATAAAAACACATCAAATTACAATTAAAACAGAAGCATAAAAAAGCATACTAAAGCAGCAGCACTCCACCTGTGCAGGATGTTAAAAAAGGCAAGGACTCAGAAGGCCTCCTTAAACAGGAAAGTTTTCAGTCCTCGCCGGAAGGTCTCCAGGGAGGGAGCAGTACGTAAATCAAGAGGGAGGGGATTCCATAGGGATTCCGTAGGGATTTAGTTTTTGTACTTGTAAAAGCTGTCATACAAGATGATGCTGATGCTGCAAAAACTTTGTTTCTGTACATTACCATATATTCAGGCTGTCATGGGTGGATGTGAACACTGAGTAGGTAGACAGGTATGCTGGAAAAAAGTGAGCTAGAAGGGGAACAGACCTCCTATTCCCAATAATGGGCTGGGTGCAGTACTGCACTTGTGGAACAAGAATGTCAAGGATCAGCTGGGTTAGCACCACTGACCAATGGCCCACTCTTTCAGAGGATCCACATGGCTGGGCCAACCTTGAATCTTCAGTATCAATGACAGTGAGATCACCCAAAATGCCACCAGAGGGTGGGTACTGGCACCAGAAGCGTGGGCAACAAGGCTCTATGGCAGTGCTTCCCAAACATTTTTGACCTGTGACTCCCTTGACCATTGGCGACGGCTCCCTATTGATGCCTGCCAATTGGCATTGCACTGTTTATTTATTTATTTATTTATTTATTTACAATATTTTTATCCCGCCTTTCTCCCCGAAGAGACCCAAGGCGGCTTACAACAGAAAAAAATACATAGAAAAAACACAGTATAAAAAATCAGTAAAAACAATCAATAAAAATTAATAAAAATAGTGTCTAAAACAATTAAAAAGATCATGGCTACAATCAGAGCAGGAGCATAAAAACAGCAGGACCCCCACCTGTACCAGCGATGTTAAAAAACAGTTTTCTGAGAGGATTCCATGGCACTCCATAGCTCCCCTAGCTGGTTTCCAAGGCTTCCCTGGGAGCCACACCTCCCAGTTTGGGAACCACTGCTCTATGGGTTATACACTTAATTGTGACACTGCTTGCCAAAACTCAGCATTATATTGCCATAATGCTAATATAGTTTGTGAGGTGTAATAAATAAATAAATAAATAATAGACGGCACGAGAAAATACAGTATAGATTCAAAAGAGTCTCCTGAAACAAGTTGAACTCCATCTTGCCTCATATTTTACGAATTTTGCAGTTCACAAAATTAGTGAGCTTTCTGGAACATACCTACCCTGTTTCCCCGAAAATAAAACCTACCCTGAAAATAAGACCTAGCATGATTTTAAAGAGTTCTGCTAAATATAAGACCTACCTCGAAAATAAGACCTACCGGTAGTTTGGAGCTCACCTGCCAATACTCGCCTGCTCTATTGCTGGACATGATTGGGCCAATGGTTCTACAGGCAATGGAGTCACAAGAAATTCAGGCCGAAAATGCAGGGTTTGGAGAATTATGACGATGTTCCAGAAGAAGTTGACATGATTGCATTTGGATAAATATAAATTGTTGTACCGGTATATTAAAAAAATAAGACATCCACTGAAAATAAGACCTACTGCGTTTTTGGAGCCAAAATTAATATAAGACCTGGTCTTATTTTCGGGGAAACAGGGTTGACATCCAGTACTAGTCTGAGCCTGGGGCAATCTTAGGGTATGTTAAAAATAAACTTTAGTACAAAAGAAGAGGCAAACTTCTTTATACTGGGAAGGCAAGTGTATACTAGGCCAGCGGGTGGCGCAGCGGGTTAAACTGCTGAACCATAAGCTGTCGATCGAAAGGTCGGCAGTTCGATTCCCGCGACGGGGTGAGCGCTCGTTGCTTGGCCAGCTCCTGCCAACCTAGCAGTTCCAAAGCATGTCAATGCGAGTAGATAAATAGGTACCGCTTGCGGGAAGGTAAACAGCGCTCCGTGTTCCAGCTTCATGCTACGCGCTGCGGCAACGAGAGTCATGCCGGCCACATGACCACGGAGGTGTCTTCGGACAACGCTGGCTCTTCAGCTTTGAAATGGGGATGAGCACCACACCCTAGAGTCGGACACGACTGGACTTAATTGTCAGGGGATACCTTTACATTTACCTTTACAAAAGAAGAGGCAAACTTCTTTATACTGGGAAGGCAAGTGTATAGTGATTAATAGGTGAGACATAAAATGCCCTTTATTGACAGAATATTTTCATTGGCCTAACGAGCATCATAATGAAGCAGATGGGTCTCTTCTGTGTACCCTTCACAGATCAATTCAAACCTATTAGCCGTTGAAGTTTGCTTGCTTCTTTTGCCTGAAGTAACGGAATATGCATCTCCTTTGATAAACTGTTTTACCAGTGGAAATAAAATTACTCAAAGTAATGTTTATCATAATGTGGATTAACACATCTGTGCTTCACAGCTTATGATGCTCAAGGGGATGTTTATCGCTGCCAAGCCTTAATGGCTCGCAACACCCTGGGCTGCAGCGCTTCCTCAAATGGCCATATCTTCCAGTTTAAGGCATTTGAGGGAAGAGAGAAGGCGGCGGAAAGAGCTGGATGTGATAAAAAATTAGTCTTCTGCATTCTCTTCCCCCCCCCCCCACAAAGAAGCTGGCATGTTGCATTGCTTGAAGAGAGGAAATGTGCAAAGAATGACATTGCAGAAGTTAATATCAAAGGCTGAATTTCCATATCCCAGCTTTTGGCAGGGGGATGCTTAAACTTCAGTTCCAGTTTATATCTAGGGGGCTAAAGATAACAAGGTCGGTGATGATAAAGTTCTGATCACTGTCTTTAAAGAGGTCTTTGTAACAGAAGCAAATCTCTTAAGTGCCTAGTGGATTAAGAGAGTGGGATAGCACATGGCAGGTGGTGATGGTCTTATGTTATCGAATGATGACCCAACTGGGGTGCAGGAGGAGGCAACAGAGCAGGGTAACAGTGTGAACACAGCTGCCTCCTAAACTGGTATTAGGAGGATTGTGCCACTCCTAAATGGGTCACCATCTCAACTTAATTCATCTCTCTGATTTCTATGTGCAGACTCCCCCCCCCCCCCCAATATATGTACTCATCTTATAGAAGTTCCATTTTGCTTCTTTTGAAAACTCTCAGATATTTCACCTTGGGAGGAATTTGAACATTCATTTCACATTTCACTTGTTTGAAATTTGGTGCCAACTCGAACCTGATTTATGTCCCATTTCTGCTGTAGATGTATTATTCACAGGGTGAGGGTTGGGTCCCCATGAAGTCAGCATTTTCTCTGTTTTCATATAACCTTGGCTTTAACACCTCTGCCCTTTTCACTGAAATGTAGGATATAGGTTAGTAGGAATTGCACCTTCCCTGCCTCCCACCAATCTTTTCTCAGGATTCAATGAATGGACCTTACTTAAGCCTCTCTGAATGAGTCTGCCCTTGGTCATGTACACTCATAGCATGCACCCAGAACCAATCAGACATGTAAACATACGCTTTGGACAACAAAGGAATTTTGTCAGTTGAACTAATCGCCTTTGTTTTCTGACCTTCCGTCATAATATGTGGTCTTACCCAATTGCTTGAGTCATCTGGAGCTATTTACCTTGTAGCACGCTCTAGTTTGGAGTGTGTGAGTTGACTTGTGCAGACTTTGTAGAGTTAGTCCAGCCCTAGGTTAAATTAACCTTTGTTGGTTCCTTCTTCGTTTAGTTTAACGTAATCTTGTATCAAACATAAAAGGAGAAAAAGAACCAAAACTGCTGTCTTATTTCCTGTTTGGCTTGTGTATTTAAAATGGACAACTACCCATCTGTTTTGCTTTGATAACCGAGCTTCCAGCTATACTATGTCTTACATCCTACAACACCACTGAAGTGCACATGTATCGACTAATCATGTTTGAAGCTCAGACAAATGATGAGACAAATTATTATTGAATGACTCTTTTTCATGGAAAGCATGGGTACTTTGCCTTTATATTTATAGCACAGTTGATTCCAAGTCCTCTTAGCATGACATCTAGGCAAATTGTGCTTTTTAGAATGTATTGATTATTTTCCTCAAGAAAATACTACTACATTTGTGTCCTGTTGAGAGTTGGCAAGGTAATGTAACATCAAAATGTATTAGATTTGAATACAGAACCACTCCAGATTGGAGCATATCTATCAAGCCTTTGATGTTTGGTTGACAAGCCAATTGGAAGTATAAGAAACTGAACCTGTAAGAAACTGAATCATGCCTGTAGCTCAAGCATTGCCATTTTATTTTACAAGTACAGTGGACCCTCCATATCCGCGGATTGGCCATCTGTGGATTTGACTTTCAGCGGATGGCTATCCATGGAGGAGGGACTCCCACTGGGGGTGGGGGGAGGCACCACAGTACCTGATTGAGCAACCTCACTGGCCCGGCCCCCACTTCTTGCCTCTCGCGCTGCTTTCTAAAGCTGCAAAGCTAAAAAAAAAAAAAAAAAACGTGACCAGAAGATTTCAGAAATATGGAGAATGCAGGTTTACAAATAAAGTGCCATGTGCCCCTCCCCCAAAATCTAAATCTACTGAACGTTTTAAACTTAAATTCTAAATTTGCTGTGGGAGGGATGACATTGATGGATATACAGTGATAAAGAAGTCAGACTGACTTCAGATTTGATCCCTGGCCATTTCAGGTAATATTCTGGTCTGATTTCTGTTTTATTGAATGTTCATCTAGGGTCCTTATGTATTGTTGTTAAGTACAAATTAAAGCCATTTGTTACTGCTTTGTTTTGCAACGTATAATACTATGCTGTGTGTGCCACCAATACATGCATAGCAAAGGCCTCTGTGGCCCTCATTGTTTCTCTTTACCAGAAGAGTCAGGCCAGTGACCTGTAGTTACAATTACTAGATCTTTCCCCAACCCCACAGATATTTCTGTGGATGCCCTTACCAGTGTGGAGGCCTTGGGCTCAGGGCCTCTGAGAGGAATTTTATCAGGGGGTACAAAGTTTCTTTCGGGCCCCTTCTCTTCTCCATTAGTTATTCTGTTGTAATCCACTACATTTTATGCCATTAGCCTGTAAAGTCAAAAAGAGTGTGGAAGATGAGAGAGGGTGGGGTGGAGCGTTCTGTTAAGTTTCTGCATTTATGGCCTCATGCTTAGGCTTACCGTATTTTCCCAGTTCCAAACCGGGACCCCCCAGATTAATTAATTGTGTGTTTTAGTGGCCGCAAAGTGCCCACTTGCCGCCCGAAGGGCGCCCATAGTTTATTATTTATTATTTATTTACTTATTTACTTGCTGCTGCCATTCTGCCGCCGCCCTCTTCCCCCCCCCTCTGGAGCCTTGCCGGCTGCATCTGGGCCGGCCAGGACTCCTGTGCCCACTCAAGCTGCCGCTGCTTTTAAAACTTAAAAAATCTCACGAGATCCAAGATGGTGGCGCCAAAATCACATGAGGTAGTGGTACCCTCCCTTGCCACCCCAGCCCTCTTCCCCCCCCCCCCGGTGCAGGTCTTACCTGTGTCTGGCAGCATGGTCCGGGGCTGTTGGCAGAGTGAGTGACGCTGGCCTTGGCGCTGGCACCACTTACTCCACAGGTGTTGCCAACGTGCCTTACAGCACATTTACAAAACCCGTTGGTAGAGCAGGAGCTCCGCCAACAGTAAAGTATGCTGGATTGGGCTGTACGTATGCTTACTCTGGTAAGCTCTATTTATTGGCAAATGGTTTCTAGCAAGCCCACTTGAGGAGGTAAGCTGCTTCTGTTTCAAGCATGTTTTTTTCAAGCATGGTTATAAAAGCAAGCTGGGTGGTTTAAAGAAGCAATTTATTTAGGTTTTTAAGGGCTCAGTCCAGCCCAACTCAGCCCAACTCAGGCACAGTTGAGGCCCAATTGTGGCACAATTGGGGCCTAAAATAGGACCGAATTAGGCTGCAACTGTGCCTGAGTTAGCCAGGAGGCAAGAGCAGTGGGCCAGGATCGAGGCAAAACTTACCGCAGAGGCAGGCAGGCTCCTGTGGGGAGGTGTCAGTCTTGTGGAAGCGAAGAGCCCCCTCCTGAGCTCGTCTGTGTGCACCTATCACAGCTGCTGCAGCATTCGCAGCAGATGGGCAGCCACAGGCGGGCCTGCAGGCACTGCGCGTTTGACAGTCAGCTGAAGGGCAGAGGTTGTGCTAGTGCCAGCTGCCCCAGGGCACCCTGTGCATTAGCCACCTGCTGCAGGGGGGAGTGCCACTGCCCTCCCTCCTGCAGAAGGCGATGCCACCCCCAAGCCACGGTGAGGCTGCACGTGGGAGTCATGAGGGGGTGAGTGGGGGAGAGAAGGGAAGGAGGGGGTGGGACCGGCACACACAAGGGGGGTCTCATGAGGTCTGGAACCGCCTCTGCCATGACATGCCTGTGCGCTGCCTGAAGCCCTGGGCCTCCAGGGCCGTGGCAATGCCCACAAAGAAGGTATCCCGGCGTCCCTTCTGCTCCGTGCCCCGGCCAAGACCGAGAGATGCCTTGGGCTTGTCTGCTGCGAGCGGGAAGGGCTCACGCAGCTCAACACACCCCCAGATGGGGCAACATCGGCACGTCGTGGCAGGCGCTCTGGTGGGGTGGAGGGTGGCCAGCTTCCATCATCAGGGAGTGTGTTGGGAAGCAGACACACAGACAGGCAGACAGTGGGTGCTGGGGAGGGGCACGGGTGTGTCAGAGACAGACAGACAACAAGGCTGGTGGGAGAGGGATACAGGGAGAGGGGTCTGCAGAGACCAATAGGGACACAGGGGTCACTTCGCAGATGGAGGCAATGCAGGAATGGGCGCCTCTTATGCAGACTGACCGAGGGCAGAATGGACGCCATTGACGGGTGGACCTTGGGCAGAACGGACGCCATTGACGGGCAGACCTTGGGCAGAACGGACGCCATTGACAGGCAGACCGAGGGCGGAAACGGACGCCGTTGACGGGCGGACTGAGGGCGGAAACGGACGCCATTGACGGGCGGACTGAGGGCGGGTGAGAGCCCCGGTTGCCGAAAGGGCTCTTCACGGACGTGGCGGACGCGAGCAGATCCAGGATGGGCGCCGTGTCGCCTGTCAGTGTTTGCCTGCCTGAGAGGCCCCCCAACTCCCCACTCCCCTCTGAGCCCTGAGGGACTGGCAGCCACCCTGCTGTGGTCTCCCTGGGAAGGCAGTGGCAGTCCCTGGATGGGAGTCATGCAGGGGCTTGTGTGCTGGGCGCTGTCTCTGGGTGTGGGGGGCAATGCTTGTGAAACACTGGGGACATGTTGTTCAAGGGGCCTTTGCCCAAGGGGCAGCTTTATTGTTCTGGAACATTGGCAGAGATGGCCAGGCGAGGCTGCCAGGGGTAGGCACAGCAGCCACTCAGAACGTAGCAGCAGCAGCAGCAGCAGGCGTTCCCCTGTGGAACCGCAGCCTGCACCATGGAAAGGGGAGGGACAGCACGTAGGCAGCCAGGGAGGTGGAGCGGCAGCAGCACCAGCAGCTGAGGAGGGTTGCAGGGCAGGCTCCAGGACCTCTGGCAGCAGCGAGGCAGATGACCGTGGGGCAACCAGACTGCAGGCCCAGGGGTGCTCCCAGGAAGGTAGGTGGTAGTGGACTTTCCTGGGGAGACGGAAACACGGGGGTGTTCCATGGCAGCTGGTGTGTGATAGCAATCACCATTGAAGACATGCCAGTGTGCCAGTTGCAAAGGCCTGCAGGGAGAGAAATAAAACACAGCTGAGAGGTGTGAGACACATAGCATGGTCTGCGGTCCTTCCCTGGGTGTAAGGTGAGCATGATCCTGTAAAGGGAAAGGGTCAAAGAGAGAGAAGACAACACAACTTGGGGGTCACAACCATGGCAAACCTAGCAATACTGACCTGTCAGTAGACCCTGTGGAGAAAAGGGAGGGGGAAACAGCTGGTGTCTACATAAGGCTAACGGTTCCACACTTGTGGCATTGTGTGCTCACATGACTACAGGCAGCAATCCGACACAACAGTGGTAAAGAGGCATGTATCCGATATATCATGGCAGGCTATGCAGGCAGCTATGAGACAACACATTGGTAAAGAGGCATTTCAGAGAAGGCATTGCAGGCAGCTATGAGACAACACATTGGAAAAGAGGCATATCATGGCAGGCTAGGCAGGCAGCTATGAGACAAGACATTGGTAAAGCGTCATGTATCCTACCTATATTTCTATATGCACAGCGGCAGAAGTCAGAACTCATGTCAGCACGTACCCTGCTCTTACCTGCACTTACCTGCTGGTGTTGTTGCCTGTGGGGGGGGGGGGAGAGAGGGGCTGGGAGAAAGACATGGGTTAGCAAATGGTAGGATGGAGACAGCTGCCCAGGCACAGGAGTAAACAGTTTGGCCACAGGCAGAACAGCCCTCTCTGCCCTAGAGGGGGGCAGAGAGGAGAGAGGAGAAGAGAAGAGAGAAGTGGGGTGTTTGAAAAGTTTTCAAAGTCCCACTTTGTGGCTGCTGGGGGACAGGACCCCACGCCACGTGCTCAGAGAGAGAGAGAGAATGGAGGCCTGAGGCTGGGCTTTTGTGGGAAAGAGGCTGGGTGGGGCTGGGTGCTGATAGGGTAACTATTTGGGTCCGTGTCCAGAGTTAGGCCACAACTGTTCCATCCTAACTCAGGCACAACTCGGGACCAGGGTGTTAGAACTTTTCAGGAGAGGGCTGGTGTGGGTAAGGTAAAATGGCTCCTATGGGTCTCCTCACATTTGAGTCCACCCTTTTTGTTGACCCAAATTTTGTGCCTGAGTTGTGCTCGAGGGGGCGTGTCAGGGGCTCTCCAGTGTCTGGAACCGGAACAAATTTCGTTACCGCCCCTGACACGCCCCCGACACGCCCACTTTTAGGCCCCAATTGTGCCGGAGTAGCTCTTATGCCGAACTTAGGACTGAATTGGTCAACTTTCCTTAACCCGTCCTATGTCAGTCACAATTGCAGCACAAATTCGGCCTCTCCAGCACAATTCAGGCACAACTTGAGCCTAAAGCACTTAGGCTGCAATTGTGCCTGAATTGTGCCGCTGAGGCCTTGGGCTGGACTGGGCTGTAACAGCGCTATCCGACTTAACTTTTGTGCCTGTTTAACCAGCGGCGCAGCGAGAATGGTAGGCCCCAGAACAGAAAAGGGATTAAAATCCCCTTTGAATTCCTCTTTTGGAGGGGATTTGAATCCCTTTTCCATTCTGGGGCCTCCCGTTCTCGCTGCGCTGCTGGTTACACAGGCACAAAAGTTAAGTCGGATTGCGCTGTAAAGGTGTTTTCAAGCAGGCTTGCTAGTGTGTTGTGGTGGGTTGTGGAATTTGCAAGGCTGTCGTGGTATCACAAGAAAGCCTCCGCTGGTTCTGACTGTTGTTAAGCAGTCAGCGCCAGTTGTGAAAGTCATTAAAGGCACTCCAACAGCGCACTACTTAGGAACTGGCTGAAGACCAGGAAACAGCGAGTGGGAGTCAATGGGCAATTTTCACAATGGCGAGAGGTGAAAAGCGGTGTGCCCCAAGGACCAGTGCTTTTCAACTTATTCATAAATGACCTGGAGTCGGGGATAGGCAGTGAGGTGGCCAAGTTTGCAGATGACACTAAACTTTTCCGGGTGGTGAAGACCAGCAGGGATTGTGAAGAGCTCCAGAAGGATCTCTCCAAACTGGGAGAATGGGCAGCAAAATGGCAGATGCGCTTCAATGTAAGTAAGTGCAAAGTGATGCACATTGGGGCAAGAAACCAAAATTTCACATATAAGCTAATGGGTTCTGAGTTGTCTGTGACGGATCAAGAGAGAGATCTTGGGGTGCTGGTGGACAGGTCAATGAAAGTGTCGACCCAGTGTGCGGCGGCTGTGAAGAAGGCCAATTCCATGCTCAGGATCATTAAAAAAAGGGATTGAGAATAAAACGGCCAATATCATTATGCCTTTGTACAAATCGATGGTAAGGCCACATCTGGAGTATTGTGTCCAGTTCTGGTCACCACACCTCAAAAAGGATATAGTTGAATTGGAAAAGGTGCAGAAAAGAGCGACCAGAATGATTCGTGGGCTGGAGCACCTCCCTTATGAGGAAAGGCTACAGCGTCTGGGGCTTTTCAGCCTAGAAAAAAGGCGCATGAGGGGGGACATGATTGAGACTTATAAAATTATGCATGGGATGGAGAGAGTGGATAGAGGAAAATTCTTCTCCCTCTCGCACAACACCAGAACCAGGGGACATGTACTAAAATTGAGTGGAGGGAGAGTTAGAACAGACAAAAGAAAATATTTCTTTACCCAGCGTGTAATTCATCTGTGGAACTCCTTGCCACAGGATGTGGTGATGGCATCTGGCCTAGATGCCTTTAAAAGGGGTTTGGACAGATTCATGGAGGAAAAGACCATCACAGGTTACAAGCCATAAGCAACCTCCTGGTTTTTTTAGAAGTGGGTTTTCTCTGTGCCAGGTGCAAGGGAGTGTCAACGGGAAACAGGTTATCTTGTTGTCTTGTGCTCCCTGAGGCATCTGGTGGGGCCACTGTGTGACACAGGAAGCTGGACTAGATGGGCTTTTGGCCTGATCCAGCAGGGCTCTTCTTATGTTCTTATGTTCTTACTTAGCGAGCTGTCAGGAGCGCCGGAGGGAAGGCCTGACATGTTTTGACAAGATATTGACAAGTAGTACTGCCTCATGTGCCCTCACGAGATTTGAGTGTCGCCATCTTAGATCTCGCGAGATTTTGCGAGAGCCAAGATGGCGGCGCCGGAAAAAAGTGCCTTTTTGCACCTTTTGGAAGCGGCGGCGGAGGCTTCACCGGGCCCGGAAAGCCTGGGACTGATCCGGGACTGGAACCAGGGACAGTCCCGGGTTTTCCGGGACAGATGGCAAGCCTACCTTTATGTATTGTTTTAAAACTGAAAATAGCAGCTGTAGGGAGGGGGGAGGAATCGGCACTGAGACCACAACATGTAGAAAGTGGATATTGAACCCTTTCCACTTGCACCATGATTCCCGTAACAACTGCCTCCCCCCCCCCTTTCCAAAGCTGCTGTTGCCTTTGTAGGGAAGCTCTTATTGGCAATGATTTTTGTTAGGACTGTGACGCAGGGGACGGGATGGGATGGATTAAGTACCTTCTTGCATGCAGTTATGATGCTGATTGGTCCCCCCGTGGCTGCTATTTGCACTTAAACACACACGCACATGCACAGAGCAAGAGGGGGGGGGACAGACTATTAGAATGTTTAGAATAATGTGGTTTGGTCCACAGCAGATGGCTTTAAGTCCTGTGCTCTTTCATATTTATACCAATGCCATTCAAATAAATTGAGCAAAACTATCCTAGTAATGGAAGGGAGCGATGGAAAAAATGTACACCATTATTTTTGCTGTTAACAACCTGACAATCGACTTTGTTTTACAGGGTTTTTTTTTGGGTAATACGAGGGGTATTACATGGGTAAGAAATGCCTGATAAAAATTCTTGTCAGCAGTAAAACGTTTGATTTATTTGGCTCTTTCCATAACAATTATATGATTTTTTAAAAATTGAACTGCATCTCTCCCACAAAATAGAGAGCAATCTTTTCTGAGTCTTCTTTCATATAATTTTATACTGAAATGTCTGTCTTTGTAACATGCTGCTCATGAGAACAATACATATTTGATGAAAACCTGTAATAAGTAACATTATGGAGACTGTTACTAGACACTGATTGATGGGTATATTATTTTGTCTGCTCCATTTTAACCGACATTTTTATTCACCGCGTTTCCCCACCACCACCACCCCCAGTATCCCAGGCGCATGCAGAGCATTGAGGGAGAATTCATCTGACCCATATTTTGTTTCAAGGCAACTTTTTGCACAAGGAAGATGTGCAGTGTTATAACGGACAGTGTGTAAACTGTTTGAAAACATAAGTTTAGTTTTCCGAGTGTGAAGACAACTTGATCCACAAGCCTATTAAGCAAGAAGTACTTGGATTTGAGCTATCAATGGGACAGTCAGCTAAGACCCAGGAGCCTTTTCAAGCATTCAGAATATATACTGTATATAATGAGCACACAGACAGGCAGTGGGCTTTTCCCCCTGACCTGTGCTAATTCATTAGAACATGTGCCTATAGTTTACTTTCTGTACATGCTCTAGTAGTGAATGCCAATAAGATTGGAAAGGAGACTGGAATTCCAATGATGTCACTCAGCTCTCCACATGTTTATTGTTGCTACTTTGAATTCCTGAGTAAACACTGTGGCACACTAGGCCGGCCACTGCCCAGGGCGGGGGCGGGGTGACATCATGACGCCTTGTGACGCCTCGCCCCCACGCCAGCACATCGCTCACTCCTCCTGAATGCCTGCTTTTGAAGCTGTACGGAGGCAAGAAGGACAAGAGGGCCCAGCTCACGCAGCACCACCTCGCCAGCGGAGACGCTGGAAAACAGCCACTCCAACGCAAAGGGGGCCAGTGGTCCCCCCTGCCTGCCAGCTAAACTACTGTGTCTTGGAGCACAAAATGGCCAACTTCAAATTCCTGGGAACTGCCCTAGTCTAAATCATCAGTCTTTGATGGGATTTATATTGTGACACACATCTGAGTCATGCCATAACCTAAGGTGTGTTTGCACTAGTGGTACTACCACCTTGGGGTGTTTTGTGGGGTTTTTTTAAGTATTTTAAGAGAAGGGTAGAAATGATAGATAGGAAGGATAAGGGAAAAAATGAGGGAGAGAAACATTCAGTACAAAATTAAAATGGGCCCCACATTGGAGAAGAGGGTTAACTACAGGTCATGAGGCTGAAAATGTTGGCAACTACTACCCTAGCTGTTCAAAAACCAGAATTGGGTTTTGCTGCAGAAACGGACCTCATCGCAAGGAGTTAGACTCCACAGGAAAGGTAGCACCATCTAGCAGTAAAGCTGCCACAGTTACATGGGGTACCTTTTACATATCATATACAATGTGTTGCATTCAGATCCCAAGGAAAGCCATATCACTATATGTGGACCGTTGCTGTTTCTTATAGTTGAAAACACTTTTCCCTAACCAGTGAATCTTTTGAGAAACTTTTTACCACTGGTAGCATTCAAGAGATATTACTCCTGTGAGTAATGTGGAAGATTGGAGGCACAAGAACTCTCCCTCATCTTTCTTTCTCATCATCTCTTGTATCATAGTACATATCTCTGCTAACTGAGCAAAGAGGAATCATTCAAAGTAGTGTCTCTCTTATATTGAGCAGGGAACAGCAACTATTCCTACTATTCCAGCATAACAGCTTTCCCATTGGTTGTTTGCTGGTGTTTCTTCTGTGCCCTTTTTTTTAAATGTTGTGAGCCCTCTTGGACAGGCACCAGCTATTTATTTTTTATTTATAAACTGCTTTATGACTTTTTTCAGAAAAGTGATGTATAAATATTCTTAATACTAATAGCTGTAGCAATAACTGCAAGACAGACTTGTCTATGCTTGAGCAAGGAAAGAGCAAAGACCATAACCATTTAGTAAAGCAGGCATTTGATCTGTGGCAGCTCATTCCAACATGCAAATCTGCACTTGATACTGCAGTCATCAAGGGATGACCGAGCTTGTGTGAACCAGTCCCTTGAGTGCAATCTGCAACAATTAAAATCAACGGCTTCAGTGCATAGTAAATTCGCAACATTAAGAAACCACGTTCATGGGGGAAAGCTATGAACCATATACTGTAATTTAAAATAAATGCCATGTTTCGGTGCCGCCTTTTCTACTATATTCTTGTATTTTAGTGTTGCTAATTAGGGCGTTATTTAATCCCTCTGCAGCTTCTTTATTTTTAAGGTAAGCATAATATACCTGTACACCAACAGTGACCTCTCTGGCCACTTGAAGAAGGATATTCATAGATTTCAATATGAAAATCACAAGGCATAATAAATGGCTTCAAGGTGGATAGAGGGAGGCAAATTAAAATTGGATAGATAGAGTTTGGAATGCTTAGGCCTTGCTGTTTGAAAGGAAGACAGAGGAAAACATAGTAAGCTGATCTATTTTATTGAGGTTGTAGGCAAGACATAAGCTTGAGGTTTTAATTTTGGATGGTTGTCACTCATTATTATGCTGTGGTTGAAGATGCTTGGGTGGAAGAAAAATACAAAAGGAGGATGCTGACTTTAATTTAAAATAAAATTGGTTCTGTCTTGTTACTTCCATATTCTGTTCTCTAGGCAACAACGGCCCCTTTGCTTCCCAAGGCAGACATTAAAGATGCAGCCAAAGGAGCGGGGCGAGGGGGGGGGAGAGAAAATTTTGTGACAGGATGCTTGCAAAGAGTCTTGTTAGGCTAGAACTTGAGCTGTAAATAGAGAGGTTGCATGCCAGTTCCCTAGAGTTAAAAAGGGAGTCCAAAGGAAATGGCATTTTCAGAGAACAAGTCAACCACTTTGGGTAGACTGGAAGCAAGCCACCAACACAGCTGCCTGTAGAGCCAGCCAATAGCTCAAATGGATGCTGCTGGAGGAATCTTGTGTCTCCGATAGACTAGCTAACATATGGGGCTTTTGATAACCAGCGAAAACAGGGGATGAGGAAGAGCAGCATCACTGCAAAGCTTTTTAAAATTTGTGGGGAGAAGTCAGAAAACATGAGAAATATTCGAAAGGGCACAGAAAAGAAGAACTGAAGGACTAGACATTTTTCTTAGACATTGAATGGCTTCATATAATTTACAGCTTGATCTTCCGCAGCAGACTCCACCAGCACCATGGAGAGGAAGAGGGGGGCATATTGTCCAAGCCCACAGGGCTGGCCCAAGGTTTTCTATCCCCTTAGGTGAGCAAGGGTGCTCGTGTGTAAACTGAGAGGACATCCTAACCTCCATCCTGTGCTGTAAAATAAAAGTGGAAATAAGACTTGGTAGGGTGGCCTTGAATATGTACTCTGTCCTCTTTTCACCTCAGTTATTTACCACTGCTATTCTACTCACCTCTCTTGAATATTTGCTCTCCAAGACAACACAAGGCTAAGTAGCTTCATGAAAAGATGACACAGTAATTACACTAGGTAATTACTAATTACTTAGTACACGTTGCTGCTATTGTCTGGTCTAGTATAAAACACAGTAATATCCATGGGATATTGCCATACAAAATATCCATGGGATATTGTCATACCCTTTATACAGTATTTATGAGAGGGTCTCTTTCCAAGGAACTGTAGAATTCCAACTCGTGTGTGTGTGTGCGTGCGTGCGAGCTTCACATACTCACAAAACCATTGTAAAGTCATTGAATAGATAGCTCTAGTAGTTGTAAGATCTCCGATTGTCCTGTTCTCTAAACAAAGACATACATTAATGTCATTGGCTAGAAATCTGTGGAAAAATATGATACCGCCAAAAGAAATACTTGGCTCCTATATTTAAATGCTGTTTGTGAAATATGTATAGCACAAAGGAGGAAACTAATTTCCATAAAGTAATTTGGCTTCAGCATTTGTTTGGATGATTCATTTCTGTGTGTTTGTCTTAACACTGTCATTTGTTTTCATCTATTTATTAATTCCTAGTTATTATAGATGCATTGCCAGCTCTCTAGTACTCTTTGTGCCAACGCATCCCAGAACAATCAAGATTTTAAAAAGACACCACATGAAAGAAGATACCTCTGGGGGCTGGATGCCTTTTTTCAGTATAATTGTTGGACCCGTTTTCAATATAATTGTTGGACCCGTTTCATCTGTTTTAATGTATTGATTGAGGTTTCTGTTGATTTTTGTATGTATATACTGTAATTCAGTCTTTCCTAAACTTCTGGTAGCTAAGACGCATTTTAAAAAAAATACTGAAGCAACATACTTTGCTTTTACATTTGAAAAGGTTTACTTTTTGAACATGTAAGAGTGCACCAACCCTTCAACAAAGGAAACCACTGTCCTTTGGTGTGTGTGTTTCCCTATGAGGCATTATGCTCGGCATACCCTGTTTGAAGAAGCTAATCTTGAAGATTTTGTTATTGGCCCCCAGTGAAAGCACTAGATTGGAAGAGGACAAGGACTCATCCAGCAATGCAGAAGACTGAGTGGCCTGGGTTCAAAGCAGCATTTATTTCATAAATCTACTTATCCCTGAAAACAAACATTTCTGTCACAGGACACTGGGGCATGATGACTAGCATATCATTTAGGAATGACTGGTGTACTTTGCAAGGTGGCTTGCAGACATTTTCCACCTAAGTTGGCTGCTTGTTTGCAGGATCCTCTCCCTTAGAGGCCCATAAAACTAGTTTCTCTTGCCAGAGGCATGAGCTAACTGGAGATAACCAAAGGGCTCTTAGACAGAAGATTGTCAGGGCCCATGGTTGATGATTCAGCATCCGTGTCACATGGTTTAGTAATTACCTTACCATCTCGCAATCTACGGATTTCCCTAGAGAATGTTTCTTGAGTAGAAACTAAACGTCGG
The DNA here is from genome assembly GCA_026170595.1 of Plestiodon gilberti rubricaudatus. Lineage (NCBI taxonomy): Eukaryota > Metazoa > Chordata > Lepidosauria > Squamata > Scincidae > Plestiodon > Plestiodon gilberti. Next base: position 80,576,432 of record JANXHW010000004.1, on the reverse strand, counting down.
GACTATTTGTCAGCTTCGGATTTTAATAGTTTTTTGTCTGTAAATGTGGTGCCTAAATATAGGAAACTACTTACAGTATTGGACAATTTTAATTCTGGCTGGACATTTTATTTACATGGCTTCCTTACCCGTATATCCTAAATCCCAGAAGGTTTAGTAATTATTTACTTCTCAGCCCAATGCAGCGTAGCCTTACGCCAGCAGAGCTGCTGCTCCGCTGGTGTTGGGTGTCATAAATGTGCCATAAGGCACGTTTTTGGCACCCGTGGAGTCAGAGGCGGATCTAGGGCGGAGACAGTGGAGCACCCGCTCCGGGCGCCATCGCCCGAAGGGCACCCCGCCCGGCGCCCCTCCCGCGAGTCCGAGTCGGACTCGAGTCTCCGAGTCGGACTCGGAGACTCGAGTCCGACCGGCCCCAGAGAGCCGTCTGGGGACGTCTTCCCCGGCCGGCTGCCCGGGGCCTTCTGGAAGGCCTGTGCGCGAGAACGGTATTTATACCGTTCTTTTTGCGCATGCTCAGACTGTTACTGAGGGAAAAAGGCTGCCCTTTTTCCCTCAGTAATAGTCTGAGCATGCGCAAAAAGAATGGTATAAATACCGTTCTCGCGCGTGGGCCTTCCAGAAGGCCCCGGGCAGCCGGCCGGGGAAGACGTCCCCAGCCGACTCTCCCGATTGAGGGAGGGGGTCGCCTCCTCCCGGAGCGCGACGCCGCCGCCTCCCGGAGCGCGATGCCGCCTCCTCCCGGAGCGCGACGCCCCCCCTCCGGAGCGTGCCGCGGCAGATATTTCCCTAATAGGGGCGCCACCCCCCTGTTGCTCCGGGCGCCAACGGGGGTAGTGATGCCTCTGCGTGGAGTAAGCAACGCTGAGGCTGGCGCAGCTCACTCTGCAGCCGGACAAGGATCGTGCCGCCAGACACAGGTAGGTCTGCAGGTAGGCAGCGGGAGGGTGAGTTGGGGTGGTGGGGGAGGGGTGATTGGGCCACTGGGCCCAGGAGAGGGGTGGGGATTTCTGCAGCATGCTCCACCAATATCTAATGGCCCTTCCCGGGCCTGGCCGGCCTTACACCGGCCCCTCAGATGTGCGCTAGCAAAATAGTTGGTGCACATCCGAGGAGGCTCATTTGGGGCCGCTGGGACTGACAAAGTCCCTTTCCACCGGCGCAGGCTGCATCCTGCATAGGATGCAGTGGCCAGCTGTTTAGGGTGGCAGGTGCATCCTACAAATAATTTTACTGTAAATCTTTTAGGTAATGAATTGAACTGATTCGTTGGTGAATTGGTTTTTTATTTACTTTTGCTGGGTTTTTAATTATACAGTATTATTGTGTGTGTGTTTGGTTGATTTTTTTTAGACAATCTTTGGGCTTTTGTAGAAGGAAAAGTGGGATATAAATAATTATATCCAATTAGTTAGTTGAGTAATTGGTAAACTGGTCCTGGAAAAAGAATGCTGGTCTGAATGTATGGATAGTTGGATCCAGCAGGGCAGCTCTGGTGTTCGTAGGTTATCCTTAGATGGCCTTCATCCATTCCCTGGGTATATAATGGTTACTTCACACATGCAAAATTCTTCTTTGATGATTCCAATCAGTAATTGGTCCAACCAATTAGTTCAGTTGAGTAATTGGTAAACTGCTGCTGGAAAAAGAATGCTGGTCTGAATGTATGGATAGTTGGATCCAGCAGGGCAGCTCTGGTGTTCGTAGGTTATCCTTAGATGGCCTTCATCCATTCCCTGGGTATATAATGGTTACTTCACACATGCAAAATTCTTCTTTGATGATTCCAAATCAAGTGATGCCTTTCAATGTCAAACAACCATCAGAAATACCACAAAGTACATATTACCTCCAACATACTACTTTTTCAATTGTGGCTATGAGCCTGCTGTGCTACAAGCCACTCGACACTATCAAGTGATACACTTGTATACATGAATTAGCTCAAAAGCAATTCCACTCCTGTCTTTGGTATACTTACCAGGGTGAGGTGTTTTGTTATTGCGGCCATTGAAGCATATTTGGTTAAGCTTCTGATGAATCTGCCCACCTATCCTAGTGCCAATGACCTCACTTTCCAAATGTGCGCAGTCTCTCCTAACTCCATCTTGGTTTCTTAGCTGACATTCTTGAGAGTCAGCTAGGACTTCGCCCTGGAGTGGGTGAGGCACAACCCCCTCTAATCAAGATCATGCTATATAAAGACCATTGATCAGAACAAATGGCTGTAGTATTGCGGGGCATCTGTGTGTCACATTCGTCTAAGGTCTTGTAAATTCAGCCTCCCTACCTTGGCATAATCTTGTTTTGCAAGTGCAACATTATCTTCTTAAATAATAATTAAGCTTAACTGCCTGTTGTCCAGGCCACTTGGACAGTCTTTTCATCCTTCTCCAGAATGTCTCTCTCACCAAAAAGCTAAGCATGAGTGATACCCACACCCTGCCATTCTTTCTGTCTCTTCAGGAACTTCTCAAATTAGGGTGCAATTAAGCCTTTGACCCTTTCTGGAAGGACAGACCTTAATTCACAGCCCAATCCTATGTGTGCCACACGATGGCAGTGCGCCTCCCGTGCTGGTGCTGACTGCCATAAAGCAGTCAGCGCCAGTCGCAAATTCCTCCCCAACAGCGTGCTGATCAGTGCGCTGCTGGGGACGCCGGCGGGAAGGCCTCTGCCTTCCCAGCTGCGCCGGAGGATGTCCAGATGCGCACCGGGAAAGGTAAGCCAGTGGAATGGGGTGGGGAGAGGGTGTAACAGGTGCGGGGAGATCCATCACAGAATGCCCACATCGGATCCTATTTCCCCTTCTCTGCATCCTCCCCACCCCTTTTCTCTCCATGGATTTATGCTAGCAAACTTGCTTGCGTAGGTCCGAGGAGACCCATTGTGGGCCAAGAGGCTTATGCAGAATAAGGGAATTAAACATCTCCTTTCCCTGCGAAAGCCTCCTGGTCCCGCCTCTCCTGTACAGGATGAATCGGCTGCCATTTTGACGCCACTACATCAGTGGGAGGTGTGAAGGATAGGATTGGGCTCTCAGTCAGGTCCATGAATCTCCTAGCTGCACTCCCAGGAGATGTTCCAGATACTGTTATTCACCCAAGTATGCCTTTGTATTTTTTGTCTAAATTCCTATAACTACCCCTGTTCTGGGAGCAGGATTTTAGCGTTTTCTTCCCCACTGAAGAAGTCCATGCTGTCTGTTTTGGTAGTCTCTCCCTCCCATAGAGACTTCTACTCTATCCACTTTTTGCAAGGTTTTCCCTGCTTGGAAAGCCTTCAGTCATCTCCAGAAGAACTGCCTTCCCTGCTCACCAAGGAGCACATTTTGGCTGTGTTTCCATTTTTCTCCAGGCTCCGAAGCCGTGCATTCTGGCCTCACTCGGTAGAAGGATGTTGTACCCCAGTTGACTAAGGATAGGTAATTGCCCTTTGTTCTCCTTTCTCTATCCCCATAACAACTCATCCTCTCTTCTAAAATCCTCCATTCCCCAGTGTCTACTACTAATCAACTCCCTCTTCTTCTTGCTGTTCATTGTTAACAAGAAGCATTTTCTAAGGTCACTCTAAAGAATAACCTTAGAGAAGATGTTCCTGGTCGCTTCTTCTGAAGTGCTGGAAAAGAAGAGCATGCAAATCAGCAACAAAGCAGCTAAAACTAAATGTCAGAACTAGAATGAGATCACAACCTCATGATCTTCATAATGCAGTTTGATTCACAGAGACAATATGGCACGCAGCCATATTACGTTTAAAAAAGAGGGATGGAGTTAGAATTGATGCCATCTTTTTTCAGCTAAGCTTTCTTTTTTCAAATCAGACAAAGCAATTTGAATAGACATGTCTTGGATGTAAGTTGCAATGCTGTTGTTCACACAAAATTATACTCTACGCCAGAGGTTCTCAACCTGTGGTACGGGTACCCCTAGGGTTACGCGGACCTCTTGCTGGGGGTACGCCAAGCCCTGCCCCTTATCTGCCCCATCAGCAGCTAATTAAGTGTTAATTAACATGGATTTTAAATTGTAATTATTTTTGGAGCCCTTCTGTCTCTAATTTTGGTTTGGGGCTTATTTTTTTGTACTTTGGAAAATGTACTTTGGTGGGGTGGGGGAGGGAGGAGCTGATTTTGGGAAGTGTGACTTGTAGAAAAAAAAAGAGATCCTTGCATGTCTCTCTCTCATACTCACTCACAGAGTTAAATAAGATATTTTTTCACATTTAAAATTGTTTTAGTACCTTTTTAGTTTAATGATTAATTACCTAATTAATTAATTGATTAATCCAATTAATTAGCAGTTAATTAGTAGGGGGTACTTCAGAAAATTGGACCGTGATAGGGGGTACCCGGGCTTCCAAAGGTTGAGAACCCCTGCTCTACACTCTGTCCCAATTGAAACGATATCTATAGTGGGCTATGATATTGAAGGCCTGATCTGGGCTCAGCTCAGCGTATCTGAAACAGTTTCAGATATGCTGAGCTGAGTCCAGATCAGTCCACTATAGATATTGTTGGTGAAACCTCTTCTTGTATGAAACCTATCCACTGGCATCACTGCAGGGGGGCAGAGCTCTAAGTTCCTCCGTGATCGGAGCCTCCGTTACACGGAGGAACGAAGTGCCCTGCCCCCGTGCCTTCCGACCCAGTCAAAGCAGTGAAAACAACGTGCAGGAGACTCCCTGCGCGTTGTTTTCACTGCTTTGACTGGTTTGGAAGGCGCGGGGGTGGGGCGCTTCATTCCTCCGTGTAACGGAGGCTCCGATCATAGAGGAACTTAGAGCTCTGTCCCCCTGCAGTGACGCCAGTGAACTTATCTGTTCCGATCTAGGGGGAAAGGCACTTTTCCAGATAGTGTGTGCCTGAGAAGTTACACCTTCTTTTACATGGAAAGTATCTCATCTGTGGTGTGCTTGGTGAGTCACAAGTTAAGTCCAAACAATGTTATTTTCATAAACGGAACATGTCAGGGCCCACGGTTGATGATTCAGTATTCGTGTCATATTGTTTAGTAATTATTTACTTATCAGCCCAATCCAGCATAGCCTTACGCCAGTGTTGGATGTCGTAAAAGTGTCATAAAGTGCGCTTTTGGTATCTGTGGAGTAAGCAGTGCTGAGGCTGCCGCTGCTCACTCCGCTGCCGGACAAGAATCATGCCGCTGGACACAGGTAGGTCCTGCACCGGGCAGCAGGAGGGCATGTGGACGGTGATCCGGGGTGGTGGGGGAGGGGGTGATTAGGCCACTGGGCCTGGGAGAGGCCTATTCCTATTCCTAGGTAAATGTGTATAGGATTGCTGCCAAATCAAATTTTTCTTTAGACAAGCATTTGAGAAAGATGTACTGTATTTTCTGATAAGGTACTTCCTTCACAGTATGTGCATCCAAGTAAGCCTGGCTCAACTGCAGCCTCAACTGTTCCAAAAGTGAAAACGTACGTAATGGTTACAGGCATGAAGATAGCTTAAGCCTCAAAGGATCCCTCCTGCCCAACCAAGGCATTAAAGGAGGGTGGGATTCTAGCATGTGTGGGACGGGCTCTGCGGGTGCTTGTGAGTAAAGTAGGTGTTTTATTGGTTCCTGCTCGGGGGGGGGAGGGCAAGAGCCACTCAAGTCTCCTTGCTGAGAAGATTGTTTTCTTCTCATGTCACTCATTTAACTGGCAGCAGCTCTTGCCTGCCCTCTTTTGCAACACTCCTTCCCCCCCCCCCCGAATGCGTGGACCCAGAGAAGAAAAGGCGAGAGCAGCAAAGCGGCTCTGAGAGCTGGTGCTTGCAGACCTGCTACATTCCACCCCCACTCCTCAGCAGAACGAGAGCAAGCGCCAAGCTGATGGCAGGGCTTGTGGCGCTGTGCTCGCGGAGCCGTTGAAGGGTTCTTGTGGAGCCCCAGGGTTCCGCAGAGCACAGTTTGAGAAACGCTGCCTTTTCAGAAGAGCGGAGCAGCATGAGTAACACGCTGAAGCCTAAAGGCTGTGCAACAAACCCTGCCTCTCATAAGGTGTTTGAGACAGGCTTCCCTGTTGCTAAGGCAACCTGATGTAGGGGTAGGGAAAAGCCCCAAACCATCCCCAAGGACAGGAGGAGGAAGGTGGTGTGGTATACCTACACCTGACTGAGGCACAAAAGGGAGGAGGGAGGAAGAGAGAGACTAACTGCGACTGCAACTGACCTGCTGGAATTAGAGGACCAGCCCCTCCTGGCCCTCCAAGTCCTGGAGGTGCTACATGGTAAGCACCAGTGAAGGGCAGGCTTTATTGTAACCTTATTCCTTCTTGAAAGCTCCCTTGAATTGCCATTCTGTGATGAGAAAGGAGATGTAGAGATGGAAGAAGCAAATAAATATGTACTCTTAAGGTGAGGTAGTTATTAATGATGAACCTCATTAGCTCCTCTTTTACCAAGCTTCGCTGTCCTGTTGGGAATGAAAATGTTTGCTTGGCACATTTCTATGTTCTTGCACATTTTCCCTCAGAAGGGAAAAAAACATGCTTCACACAGCAATAGTCAGTTCAAAGCAAGGGGCTTTTGACATCTCACCTTAGAACACAATCAGGAAGCCATTAAAAAGTCAGCCATGGTTTCCAGCAAAGATAATATTTTCATGACTTAAATGGCCATTGGCTTGAAGCCAGCCCCTTCTGAGAATTCCTGGAAAGCACCCATAATAGACAATGAAATCATAAGATTTGATACTGATTAAATGCTTCCCATTCTTCACGCAATAGTCAAGAGACACTCCCTCCTATTCCACATTATGTGGGGGTAATTTTTTAAAAGACATAGCATGGTAACATTTACATGGGAAGGACCATGTCATATTGGCCCCTTCATGCACGTTACCATGATATCCTGAATGCTACCAGAGAGGTATGGGAAACTGAGATAAGGAAGCTACTTTTGCACCAGACCACTACTAGTACATGGGAATTGGCCCCAACTCTCATAAAAACAACTAACTGATGGCAACACCATTTGAGGGCATCCACAATAGTGCTATCAATGGAAAGAATATGCTGAGTAGCAACATCACACCACCTACTGCTGCTATCATCATGCGTGGCTTTTAACGGACAAGTGCCTTTTAACTCAGAGGCATTTACTTCTGCTTAAAAAGAAAAAAGCAAACAGCAATAATGACATAGTGGAGACTGGAGAGAAAGCAGAAGTAAAACGAGCTGCTACGAGCAGCTTTCTGAAGTCAAATACAGGTTGAGTATCCTGTATCCGGAATGCTTGGGACGGGAAGTTGTCTGGATTTCAGATTTATCTGGATTTTGGAATATTTGCATAAATATAATGAGATATAACAGAATTGAAAACATTCATGATTTCCGGGAATTCCGTTGTTTTAATAAATAGCTAATAAAAACTAAAGCATAAAAGGAAATTCATTTATGTCTCATATACACCTTATATACATAGCCTTAAGGTAATTTTATGTGTTGTTGTTCAGTCGTTAAGTCGTGTCCGACCCTTCGTGATCCCATGAACCATATCCCGCCAGGCCTTCCTGTCCTCCACTGTCTTCCTGAGTTCGCTCATTTTCATGTTCGTTGAATCGGTGATGCTGTCTAACCATCTCATCCTTGGCCTTCCCCTTCTCCTTTTGCCTTCAGTTTTTCCCAGCATCAGAGTCTTCTCCAGAGAGTCCTCTCTTCGCATTAGGTGGCCAAAATATTTGAGTTTCAGCCTTAGTATCTGTCCTTCCAGGGAACAGTCAGGGTTGATTTCATTTAGGATTGACTGATTTGATCTCCTAGCAGTCCAAGGGACTCTCAGGAGTCTTCTCCAGCACCACAGTTCAAAAGCATCTATTCTTCGGCGCTCAGCCTTCCTTATGGTCCAACTCTCGCAACCATACATTGCTACTGGGAACACCATCGCCCTGACTATGCGAACTTTTGTTGGCTGTGCCCCAGCATGCCTTTTGCTATGCCAGTCAGGTGCTGAAATTTTTATTTTTTTATTTTTTTTTAAGTCATAGCCTCCAAGATGTCTGGATTTCAGAATAGTCTAGATTTCGGATGCTGCTGACTCCTGGATTTTGGAAACTCTTGGACAAGAAACCCTCAGTGGCCCCCATATCCTAAACAAGGTGGACATGCAGAATGAGACTTCTCTCATGCTGCTTCAGTTCTGACAGTCTTGGAATGATCCATGCAAAGCGAAAATAGAAGTCCAAGAAATGTTCAACCTCTGCCTCATCACCCTCTGGAGCCAGTCCCTCAGTGAAATGGGTAATTGGCAATAGGGCCAGGAAGACAGACAAATGAAGTACTTTTTCACTCAATGCATCATTCATTTATGGAATCCTCTGCTGCACAGTGTTTGATGGCTGCTAGTATAGATGGCTTTCAAAGAAAATGACATATTTATGGAGGGTAGATTAACAGCTATTACTCCGAATTACTCTGAACATGAAACTGATGTTCAAAGGAAGTGTGTGTCCAAGATGGGATGCCTCTTACAATGAAAAAAGGAGATCTGATGTCTCCATGCCCTGTTTGTGAGTATCCTGGAAGTGTATGACTGATGACCACGCTTAGAATACTGGACTAGATGTAACAGTGGTCTGATTTATTATAATTTTATTATAATATTTATTAATAGATTTTATTCTATGTTTCTTTTAAGTATTTTTATCCTTCCTTTTGAGCTAACAGTTGCCCAAGGTGACCAACAACATATTACAAACAATTAGAACTTGGGACATTAAATATTTAAACAGAATACCAATTCCTCAAACGGTACAGCAGATCAATAGCATCTAAAACAGCAATGCAATTTTTTAAAAAAATAGTCTGCACACATGTTGCAGAGTGCGTGCTTGCTGAAACAAAAAAAGTTTTGACAATGATGGAGGCCATCAGATAAGGAGTAAAATGCACCTCCCTATGGATGGGATTCCATAATCTGTGTGTAACTGCGTAAAAAGGAATCCCATTATCTCCCACATCCCCACCAAACGTATCAAATGGTGGGATGCAGAGAAGAGCCTCTTCGGGAGATAATGAGAGAAGGTAGTCCTTCATGTAACTCCAGTCTAGAGATGTTTAGGACTTGAAAGATCAAGACCAGTGTTTTGAATTGGACTCGGAAACAAATCAGAAGTTAGTGATGCTTCTGTAATAGGGGGACTTAAATATTCTCAATACCTTGCTTCTGGCAGCAGCATTATCAACCAGTTGTGGTTTCTCCACACTCTTGAAAGGCTGCCCCACCTGAATTGCATTGAGATGTCACTATGGCACCCAGCAGGGCTGTTCTTACATTCTTGAAAAGTGTTAACATAACCCAATCATGAATGATTTTCTAAAGTTTCAGTCCCAAATACTTTCTCAAAAAAAAAAAAAAAAAAGCTTGTGATGTGACATCAAGGCTGAGAAAGGGATCATGTGATAAAATACATATTCTGAAAGAGCAAACAAAACAAAGAAGCCATTAATCTTTGAGGCTGGATCTTCAGCCGTGAAAATATGGTGATGAGAACTGCTTTTCACATCAAGTCTCCTTTGAAGAGTATTCCGGGGGGGGGGGGGGGGAAGGTTCCTATCATACCAAATTTCCAACAATGTTATAGGGCCTTTACTGAGTCCTGGAGCTATGAAAGCTAGAGTTGTTGGAAAATTCTGGCAGAATCTGGAAGAAGCATGCAGGCAAGCATGCTTAACCATAAAAGAAACATGAATCTTGCATTCAAGACAACTGAAGCTACAGACCAGCCATCTGAATAATCTTCTCTGGACTGGTCAGTCTTGCTAATAGAATTGTGTTTTCCTAGTCATTGAAATTATTTCACACAAATTAGTTTTGTTGTTGTTAGCTGAGAAATTGGGCCCTGTTTTGCCTCTATACAGTGCAGGGGGGGAGGGGATTTAGGAAGAACTAACTACCTAAGTATTAGTTGGACTCATCTTTTCCAGTGACCCTGCCACATATCTCTGTCCATCTTGCTCCAGTGGCTTGTTGGCTCATTCACCTTCTCCCTGTACTAAGGAACAGGAAGAGCCAGGCCAAGAGGAAAGGTGAGGAAAGGTCATCTTGGGGTCAGATGTGAGAGATACCTGGAAAACCCCATGGGTGGTCTGAAGGTTAGCTTGATGGAAAATATATGGGGCCTCATGAGTGTTGTTGAGTAAAGAAGTACAACGTATTATGGGATTGAAGATCCCCTGAATGTTGCTCTCCCTGGAAATTTTGAGAGAAGCCAAAAGAGTTTAGAGATAATTCCAGCAACGTTTCAGGGTGTTGTTTTTTTCAGGGGAGGGGGTGGGCTGGGGTGGGTTGAAATCCAGGTGACTTTGGAGATTCTCCTCAGACAAAGTTGAAGAATTTTGAGGAAAGTCAAATGAATTTAGATAAGACTAGTGAAAGTTCTCTAAGGAATTCCTTGTATCTCTTTTCTTATGTTTTTATATGGATTTTATTTTAGATGGTAGTGGTTGGAATTTCTCATCTCCTTTTCTTGATAAAATCCAAACCAGTGGCAATCTTGATGAAAAAAAAAAATGAAGCCAATACCTTTATCTCTATAACTCCACTCCATTTGTCTTTCCTCAGAGCAGATCTAGTCAAACGGAAGCACATGGTGTAGGAGTAACAGAAGTCATCAGCTGTCTTGCAGAAATTACCAAGAGAAGCTCCGTGGGCTCTGCTAAGTCTAGATGATTATAGTGACTCCTGAGCTTAGATAGTTCTAAAACACCTGCCATTTCTGGCACGTTGTCCACATGGGAAGCAGTTGGCCATCACTACTTCTGGCAGAGTTGTACTAGCAGCCAGTGGAAAATGTGAAGAGAGAGTTGACTGTAGAAAAGGGCTTTGAAGAAGATGTCCCTGCTTTTCAAATGCAGATTGCAGGTGTCCCCCCCCCCCCACACACACACACTTTTCTTGCTGTGTTTCCTGAGCTGGGAATGCAGAAACAAAACAAAATTAAAGGCTTTGAACATGCATTTCCAAGGCAGCTAATGAGTTTTGTGTTATGCTTGCTATGCATGCTTAGTATGAGAAGAGGGAGAGTGGGTGTTCTGAGATTCATTATGGTATTACCGTACGTTAGATTTATGACTGTTTCCTATGGATCCCTGCTGCTGCTATCAGTAGGTCAGTAATGACCCAATTTAAACTTTTTTATATGGAGTAATTTGAGAATGATGGTAAATAGGAATATTGCAGCCCAGTCTATTATTGAAGTTCATCAGAGGCTACCTCAAGCTAATAATTGCTGCGAAGTGAAGAAGTAGATTGGTAGATCTTGTCATGAAAGTGGACAGACCTGAGTAGCAGATATATGGGGCAAGATAACATAGGCCATATAGGATGCAACCCACGTCACCTTTAACTCAACAGCAAAGCTTCCAATAAATTGCTTCACTCTGGATTGTCTACAATATTTCTCTTTTGCTTTGGTATCAGAGGTTGAATTGTGGCTAAGTTATCATCTGCCTTTGGCTCCTGCCTGTTCCCTGGTGTTCCCTTCAGCATTATTATTATTATTATTATTATTATTATTATTATTATTATTATTATTATTATTATTATATGATGGCGGTTTACAGAGAAAATCAAATACCTAAATGGCTCTCTGAACCAAAAGGGCTCACAATCTAAAATTAGCAAATCTGTGCATAATTTCATCGCAGTGTGCATAATTTTATCGCAATGTAATTTGACTGTGAGATATCTGAGATGATAACTAACCAGATTCATAATGCTAGAAACCAGACTCAAAATTGATAGAAGTTTGGATGCGCCCAACTTGATGTATTGTTGAGTTGGACATGAGCATCCCAGGATCATACCCTGATTCAGCCATGACATTTGGTGGTAGTCTTGGCCAAATCTTATTTTCAGCCTAACCTAAGTTCATAAAGTTACTGCAAGAATAAATAAGATAGGAATTGTCAAGTACTGTATAGGCTGTGTAAAATAATAATAATTAATAACAAATGTACATTTGGATGCTTTCAGGAACAGAAGCAACATAGGGTATTATCATCTTGATTATATTATTAATTATAACTGGTAGAAGATGGTTGGACAAAAAGGAGAATGAGCAAAAGGAGATGGAGGAGAGGACCAAACCTGATCGTTATTTATTTTAATATTTTCTGCATTTCTGCCAGGTTAATGCTTACAAACATTAAAAGGATACAATATAATGAAGATCACAACAATTCAACTCAAATAATGCAATTGCTTTTTTTTCCAGAATCTGAATAAGTGCAATGCCAGATAAGCTAGAAGTCCTTTCCTGTGCAGCACTGCAAGAGCTCAGTGTCTCATTGAAACTGGGCTCTTAGTTGTTATGTTAGCATGCCTGTGCAACACATGGCCCTGTCTACTGATCTGTGGTATTCTAACAGTCCATGTGCAAAAAAGGTGCTCCGGTTCAAATTTGATGCCTGAGGTGTGCAATACTACACAAGAAGATTCTTCTTTCTTGTCTGGCATCACGTTTAAATCAAACCTTTTGTTGTTTGTTGAAGTAACACTGTTCTGATTGGGCTACTTCTGACCACATCCCTTGAAGAGTGGAGAAGGAGTGCAGTTTTTGAGCCTCCTCAATACTCTACAATTGCCCTGGATAGCAAACGTGGGTTAGTTGGGCTTGAGTTTCTTGAGTTGTACATGCTCTACCAACCAATTCCTAATTCTCTTTACTAACCTCCTTTGGAGTGGGGCTGCAGGGATTTGCTGCTCTGCTTACAGAGAGAAGCTTTCATGACTCGTTCAGTGCTGCAAAAGGACATACGAAATGTTTTTTAAAACACATATGATAGTATAATAGGGGCACACAGAAGAGTTGGCTTCACGCTATGCTACCCATTGTCAATTAATTTCCCAGTCAGACATTAGAAGCTCTGAATTCATTATGAGCTTCTTGAAGGGCAAGTCGCATAGGAAAATTTTAAGTTTAAATTGAAGCCTACAGACCAAACCCAGACACGTATTTCAACTACAAGGTCCTACTAGGCATTCTCAAGGTGAGTTAAATTGGAAGAAGAATTCTCCTGTGCCATCGTCTTCTAGAAATCTTTCAAAATAAAGCTTTGACCAACACTTCTTTCTAGAACTAGGCACCTCTGGCTAAGGAAAGGCTGTGATTACTTTGCCTTTGTAATTCCCAGATGACCAGAGACACCACACTGAATGCAAGAAAATCCTAAACTTTAGAAATTTGACCATGGGAAAACTGGAAGAATAGATCAAGGGACACTAGAGTCTAGCAGGTTCTGTCATGGGTTCAGAAGATGTCTAGGGATTAAGTAGCATTTGTCAAACAGGCTCAGAGGTTCCTATGTCAATATGATGCAATAGCTTCCATTATGTTATGCATGTACTGAGATCTGCACCAGTATGACCTTATGCCATAGTCTGTAGAAAGGTGCCATGCCAGCTCAGGAAGCCCTTGGAAATATGCAATAAACCTCTTTACCTTTGGAAGCCTGGAGGCTTCCAAGTTCTGAAATGGATTTAGACTGTATGTTTCACTGGATCAGTTTTGGGGATGTCATGTAGAAAAGATGCTAAAGTGAAGCCCTCCAATCTAGTGGTGAAAATACTGTCACTCCACTGGATCCAAGAGATTTTGTTTCCGATATGCAGTCTATCAGGTCTGATGTGTACAGAATAGGAAGAGCTTTGACTGGAGGACATGAGGACAGTGAGATAACCTGAGGCCTCCTCTCTATTTTTAGAACTGGCCTAGAATCCATCAGAAAGCAGTGGGTTCTGGGCCTGCTTCAGAAATCATTCCACTACCACCAGAGTTCATGATGGGGGCAGAACAAAACCACATCCTTAAACATCATTAGCAATGCCATAGGGGATACCTGCTTGGGGAGAGACCATGTCCCCCTTACCAGGAAAGTGGTGATGCAATATAGCTTTCTTAGAAAACAAATAAACACTGCCATGAGCAGTGTCATGGCAGGCACCTGCTTGGGAGAGTTCCACCCCACCTGGGCATGATGGGAGGAGTTAGGATATGGGAAAATGTAACATACTTGCTACATTTAAAACATGGGCAGCCCAATCCTATGTAACTCCTCACATGGCGATGCACTGTATTCCACAGGGAAGTTTCAGCCCCAGAGGTGGTCTCTGAGTAAGGGAAAAGGCAACTGCACAAGACATAGGTTTTTTTTCTGTAAATCACATGACCATTGTAGATGTGAGATTTTAAAATAAATAACTGGTGCACAAACGATTAGTGATACTGTTTTATAAATTACATCTCCAGTTCAATTAGTTCCTATCAGTCAGGGGTGAGGTATCAACAATGAACACCTATGCATCAAACAGCCGTCTTTGGGCACCCAGTCTGCTCAACCAGACCACATATGCACAAGCACTTTGTAGCAATTCTATGCTGGAGAACTTCACATGTGGGGGGGGGGGTAGTTCATATTCCAAACCAGGTAACTAAGAACTTCACTGCTATCACTATTTGTGTTATGCAGCCACTGGTTGCTTCTTATTCCTGGCCCCAAGCCAGCCTTGTCCAGTCCTGTCTGACTGTGGTTGAAGGTGACGAGAGAGAGAGACAGAGACAGAGACAGAGACAGAGATATCCAAAAGAAAGGGTTCATTAACTTAATGTGTGGAATCTTTCTCTGGTAGTCGCAGGTGGTGCACTATTTATTATTTTTTTATTTTCACATTTTTATACCGCCCTTCCTCCAAGGAGCTCAGAGTGGTGTCCATATTTCCTCCCCTCCTTTTTTGTCCTCACAACAACCCTGTGAGGTAGGTGGGGCTGAGAAATAGTGACTGGCCCAAGGTCACCCAGGAAGCTTCGTGGCTGAGCGGGGATTTGAACCTGGATCTTCCAGGTCTAAGTCCGACTCCCAAACCACTACACCATCCTGGCTCCAAAAGGCTACACTATTAGCCTTTTGCTACATGTTAGAACTCTCCTTCAAGACCTTTGTTCTTCTGTTCTCATTTTTGAAAAGCACCTGAAAACCAATTTTTCCCCAGGTGCTTTTAGGGTATCCATTGTTGCTTCCTCCTCTAATATATCCTTTCTCATTTTCCCCCTCCTAGCTTAATATTGCATATGTTGTTTTGTATGTTATTGTATTTTATGATATTATGCAACACACTTTAGGTAGATGGCATTTTGATGTGTTATGCAAACCCCCTTGAGTTATATGTAAATAAATTGCATTTATTATTATTATTATTATTATTATTATTATTATTATTATTAATAATAATAATAATAATAATAATAATAAATAAATTGGATCCTAAAGAGGACCCCCTGAAAAGGTAAGGGGTTACACGTGCCTTAAATAAGACCCCCAGGGACTGGTGATCAGGTAACAGAAATGAACAGTAAAAGGAAAAGGCACAATGGCAGATGGAAAGCATTACTTAAAATTTAACTGGCATTGTTGATTTCCCCCTGTGCATAGTTTATATTTCTTTGTAAATAATGGTGCCTCACTACCAGTTCAACTCATCAAGATAACATATAGTGGCAGAGGGGTAACACTAAAATATAACACATGGTACCTTTTGCCGTTGGTTGTGTTAGTCTTAAGAACCATGGTAAATTTTGGAAAAGGCTGGGAAAGTTCTGAACAAGAAATTTGAACGGTGTATAAAAGGCATAGGAGTGAATAATTTAGAGGACGGTCTTCAGGTTTTTCTGGCAGATACAGAAACACAAACTGTGCACTTTTTCTTTTACCCTGGGGACTCTGACAATGAGAGAATCCTACTCTCTGGGATTTGGGGGCAGGAGGAGGGACACAAATATCTTTGTGTCTCATAAAATAGATTACAATGCCATGAAACGAAATGGGACATAATCATCATGGTTATTGCTAACACATGTTACAAGGCAGCCCTGCAGTTAAAGTATGTTAAAGAAATTCCTCATCAACAGCCAGACTCTCCAGGGGTAAAACAGTTATGAAGGAGAAGTTTCAAACATCAGAAGTGGCAATATGTGTATGCCATGTAGAAGAACAAACACAGGTAAACTCCCTGGAGAGAACAAGAGAACATATTATAGTGGGCACCATAGCCAAAGAAAACAAACAGTAACTGGCTGGGGGTGGGGGGAATAGAACAAGTAGAAAACAGGGCCAGGGATGTGACACTGAGCATGAAAATAGAGGATGACTGACAGGTCTGCACAAGCCACAATAACATGGCCTCCAGCATTTCACAAATGAAAATAAGGAAACTTTTGTCATGAGTACTTTGGTGGGTCCAGGAATGTGGCCTGAATGGCAATGGTATGCCTATGGATGAAGCCCAGTGACTCAGGGGCCAGAAAACACAATGCACAATGCAATAAAATGCACAAGAGACCGGGGGGGGGGGGAAATCCTATCTACCGTATAAGCTACTTTGAGAGTTTGGCATGGCAGGAAATGAATGTACAGTAACTATTTCATATCGAGTAAACTTGAGGCCCAATCCTAACCCCTCTTCCATCGGCGTAACTAGTATTGCGCTGGTGGAGGCTGCTTTATGACAGAGCACGCTCCCGCACACTGGCGGGCCCACGGACACCCACCTGAGCAGGTACGTCTGCACAGGAGGTTGGAGAGAAGTGGGGAGAGGGTTGAACTGGGTAGGGAAGGGGAGAACGGGGGACAGGGTAGGCAGAATGGGGCAATGATGGGGTAGGGAGGAGGACAGATCAGTCCCAGGGGGGTGAGATCAGCAGTGGTGTACACCGAATCCCAAGCCCCTTCCCGGGCCTGATCCACCCTCACAGAGCAACGTGGACTTGCACCAGTGATTGAGCTGGCGCAGATCCGAGTTGCCCCATAGTGGCTGCTGGGGCATTCTCCAGGGTAAGGGGACAAAAGGAGACCTCCAGCAGCTGAAAATTCCTAGCAGGATGCACACCAGCACCACTGCATTGCCAAGTGGGGATTTAAGTAGAATTGGGCTGTTGGTTACTTGTGTGCTGTTTGATCCCAGATTGCTCTCGTGAAGCACTGTTAGTAACGAGGAGAAAAATATCACTGGGTCAATTTTTTTAGGTGCAGCACAATGCCTATGGAGAATTGTCCTTGACACATGACAGTTATTGATTAACAGTTCTGTGTAACTGAAAATTGCAAACTGGTGCACCTATGAACAGTGATCCAGTAGACAATGTTATCTATGCTATGTTTACAAAGTAAGAGAGAAAATGCCCCAATTTATTCACAGATAAATAATGAAATGAGCATTTGCACATACATATTTGTATACGGTAAGTGCATTCAGGTGGATTTAGAAGTTAGGAGAGATATTCTGCACAATTCTGAAGGGGGGCGGTGGGAGACGTCGTGAACGTGCCGTAAAGCACGCTCGCGACGACCTGTGAGCAGGGAAGGCTAGCTTCCCTTGCTCCAGTGCCGGGATGACTCCACGGTTGCCGGACCAGGTAAGTGTGGATCCAGCAGGCGCGGGGGCATTTTGCTGGGTGAGGGAGGGGGGCCATTGGCTTAGGCAGTCTGGGAGGGGGCGAGGGATGGCTTCGGCCATATCCCGGACCCTGCCGGCTTCTTCCTACTTCCGTCAGCAATTTTGCTGGCGGAAATCTGAGGAGGCCGATAAGGCAACCTGCGTTTACACTCGGGGAAGGGGATGAGCGTCTCCTTCCCCTAGTAGACCGGCAGCCTGGCAGGCCGCTGGCCGGATCCTTAGGCAGGATTGCGCTAATTGAAAGTGTTTCACACACTGAACTACATCTAGATTGGATTTCAGGCAATCATTGGAAATTCCGCAAACTTTTTGAATCATCTTGATTATATACAGAAAAGTGGTTGAACTTATGCTTAGAATGGAGTAATTGATCCAGGATCTTGAGGACACATGCAGCTATTCAACTATAGAGCATTAATGCCACAGACACAAAAATCACACTCCTATGCCACATTAATTAATCCAAAATAGCAACCAAACACCCCAAGTTTCCATTCTCTGCAGATCATTGCTGCAGATTAGAGTCCCACTTCGCCCATAGAATGCATGGTCAAGGTCATTTACTGTGTGTTAGTTACACTTGAACTACATTTCTAGACTCATAATCAGGGTTATTAAAGAGTGAGAAAAAGGTGATGAGTAATTTGGATCATAGACCTTGGGGGCTAGTTATATTGAGTACAAAAGTGAGATCGTGATAGAGCTGGACTGAAAGTTTTCTAAGAAGAACTTTCAGCTGAATGGGGGGGGGCAGTACATCTGTGAAAGGGAGGGGTGGACACCATCCGTTTTGGGGTATAGAGGCAAATCTCACTGACTCTGCCCAGCATACCTCCCAGCAGCTACAAAGTGTTAGGAACTATCTTTTACTTGTTATCTGATTCTTAAATCTCAAGAAGGACATGACCAAAATAATGCTTATGATGAGCAGCTGAAGAAAAGAAAGAGGAAGTGGGAGAGGAAACCGGAAGATACTTTTTACTTGTTCTTTAATCTTTGCCTGTCTTCTTCTGAGGAATCAAAATCAGGGGTTCTAAACTAAATCTCTCTCTTTCTCCTGCATTCATGTGCAACTTCAAAATGGAAGAGTCAGCCCATGACCTGGGGTCAAGATTTCAAAGGTTTATACAGTACATGACTTCAATAACCATACCTATTCCCTGACTTCAATATGATACCTATTCCTAGGGCTTGTACTGTTTCCTCTCCCTTCTCTGTCTGGGTGACCAGGACTCAGAGTCATATTTGCTGCTATCTGCAGAGTCCCATTATGAGTTCTGTCTCAGGACCCCTGTTTAAACATACCGCCTGAACTTGTGGAGGTGGGGGGAGGACTGCAAGCACTCTAGCTAACCATGATGACTCCCTTCATGTTAACAAACTTCCTGTCCTTGTCCCCCAAACATTCCCATTCCCAGTTCTTGTCTACAGAGAGTAGACAAGTAGTAGGAAGAGTGCTTCCAGGTGCTGAATGATGGGATGTTTTGGAGCATTGCTAGAGAGTGCATCAACTGACATGCACTTGGTCCTGCCCTCAAACTTAATGCAGTAATCGCATCTACAGAGGGCTTATGTTTAATTATAATGTGATGGGAGATTGGGACATAATATTGAGACTTGACTTGCATATCTACAAATGTGCACAGTAGTCACGTGCATGAGTTCATTTAAGATGTTTTAAGTGGTAGTGGGGAGTGTCCATCAAACACTGTGAGGGCCAAGCATTGGATAATGAAAGTGGCTCTTAAACCACCACACTTGGAGATTTCTGCAGTACAATTATCTATTGTTACAGCATGAGAAATGAAGAAAATATAACTTGTCAAAATGTCAGTGAATTATTTATTTAATTGATTAAATAATTGAATTAATTATTAATGCAAATAATGATGTATTCATTATTTAAGGGAGAAATAAGTTTAGAGTTGGCACACTGATGTTGATGCCCAGATACAAAGGGACATGTGGGTGATATAATGTTTAGTTAAAAGTATGTATGTCATAAACCATGATGATAATACTTGAAACGTCTTGGCTAAGTTTCCATAAGCTGCCTCTTGTCCACAGAAATGGAAGTGCTTAGCTTGCTGTGATAGAACAGGGCAACAGGGCTTGGAAGGCTTCAAAAGTTCTACTTAAAGGCCTCTAGCATTAATGGATTGATTCTTGCTTGAGTCATTCTGCTTTACCGTATCATCAAATCATTTAGAAACTTTACGGCCCAATCCTATGAGCCTCTCCTTCATGGATCATTGCCTTGTCGTGGCGAAGGGGCTTGCGTAACTCAATGAAGCCATGAGCTATGCCGTCCAGGGACACCCAAGACGGACAGGTCGTAGCAGAGAGTTCTGACTGGAGTGATCCACTGGAGAAGGAAATGGCAACCCACTCCAGTAACCTTGCCAAGAAAATCCCATGAACAGTACCAAAAGGCTAAAAGATATGACGCCGGAAGATGAGCCCCTCAGGTCGGAAGGTGTCCAATATGCTACTGAGGAAGAGCGGAGGACTATTCCAAGTAGACCCAGAAAGAGTGAAGCGGTTGGGCCAAAGCCAATAGGACGTCCAACTGTGGATGTGTCTGAGGTTGAAAGGAAAATCCAATGCTGCAAGGAGCAATACTGCTTAGGAACATGGAATGTGAGGTCTATGAATCAAGGCAAGCTGGATGTGGTCAAAAATGAGATGATAAGATTGAACATTGACATCTTGGGAATCAGCGAACTAAAATGGACGGGCATGGGCGAATTTAAGTCAGGTGACCATCATATCTACTACTGTGGGCATGAATCCCTTAGAAGAAATGGAGTAGCCCTCATAGTCAATAAAAGAGTGGGAAAGGCAGTACTGGGGTGCAACCTCAAAAACGACAGAATGATTTCAGTTCGAATCCAAGGCAAACCATTCAACATTACAGTAATCCAAGTGTATGCCCCAACCACTGATGCCGAAGAAGATGAAGTTGACCGGTTCTATGAAGACCTACAACACCTTCTAGAACTAGCACCCAAAAAAGATGTCCTTTACATCATAGGAGACTGGAATGCTAAAGTAGGAAATCAAGAAATAAACGGAACAACAGGCAAGTTTGGCCTTGGAGCGCAAAATGAAGCAGGGCAAAGGCTAACGGAGTTCTGTCAAGAGAACACGCTGGTCATAGCAAACACTCTTTTCCAGCAACACAAGCGGCGACTCTACACATGGACATCACCAGATGGTCAATACCGAAACCAGATAGATTATGTGCTTTGCAGCCAAAGATGGAGAAGCTCTATACAGTCAGTAAAAACAAGACCTGGAGCTGACTGTGGCTCAGATCATGAGCTTCTTATTGCAAAATTCAGGCTTAAATTGAAGAATGTAGGGAACACCACTAGACCAGTCAGATATGACCTAAATCATATCCCTTATAAGTATACAGTGGAGGTGAAGAATAGATTTAGGGCATTAGACCTGGTAGACAGAGTGCCTGAAGAACTATGGACAGAAGTTCGTAACATTGCACAGGAGGCAGCAGTGAAAACCATCCCAAAGAAAAAGAAATGCAAGAAAGCAAAGTGGCTGTCAGATGAGGCTTTACAAATAGCTGTGGAAAGAAGGAATGCGAAAAGCAAGGGTGAAAGGGAAAGATATAAACAACTGAATGCAGATTTCCAGAGAACAGCAAGGAGAGATAAGAAGGCCTTCTTAAATGAACAATGCAAGGAAATCGAGGAAAACAACAGAATGGGGAGGACTAGAGATCTCTTCAAGAAAATTGGAGATATCAAGGGAACATTTTGTGCAAAGATGGGCATGATAAAGGATAAAAAAGGCAGGGACCTGACAGAAGCAGAAGAGATTAAGAAGAGATGGCAAGAATACACAGAAGAACTATACAAGAAAGATCTTAATGTTCCTGAAGACCACGCTGGTGTGGTCACTGACCCAGAGCCGGACATCCTAGAGAGTGAAGTCAAGTGGGCCTTAGGTAGCATTACTAACAACAAAGCTAGTGGAGATGATAATATCCCAGCTGAGCTACTTAAAATCCTAAATGATGATGCTGTGAAAGTGCTGCACTCAATATGCCAACAAATTTGGAAAACTCAGCAGTGGCCAAAGGATTGGAAAAGGTCAGTTTACGTTCCAATTCCAAAGAAGGGCAGTGCCAAAGAGTGTTCAAACTACCGTACAATTGCACTCATTTCACATGCTAGCAAGGTTATGCTCAAAATCCTATAAGCTAGGCTTCAGCAGTACGTGGACCGAGAACTACCGGACGTACAAGCTGGGTTTCGAAGAGGCAGAGGAACTAGAGATCAAATTGCCAACATGCGCTGGATCATGGAGAAAGCCCGAGAGTTCCAAAAAACCACCTACTTCTGCTTCATTGACTACGCAAAAGCCTTTGATTGTGTGGATCACAACAAACTGTGGCAAATTCTTAAAGAGATGGGGGTACCAGACCACCTTACCTGTCTCCTGAGAAACCTGTATGCGGGTCAAGAAGCAACATTTCGGACCGGCCATGGAACAACCGACTGGTTCAAAATTGGGAAGGGAGTACGGCAAGGCTGTATATTGTCACCCTGCCTATTTAACTTATATGCAGAGTACATTATGAGAAATGCAGGGCTGAATGAATCGCAAGCCGGAATCAAGATTGCCGGGAGAAATATCAACAACCTCAGATATGCAGACGATACCACCCTAATGGCAGAAAGTGAAGAAGAACTAAAGAGCCTCTTGATGAGGGTGAAAGAGGAGAGTGCAAAAGTTGGCTTGAAACTCAACATTAATAAAACTAAGATCATGGCATCTGGTCCCATCAATTCCTGGCAAATAGAAGGGGCAGAAATGGAAGCAGTAACAGATTTTACTTTTCTGGGCTCCAAGATCACTGCAGACGGAGACAGCAGCCATGAAATTAAAAGACGCTTACTCCTTGGAAGGAAAGCTATGGCAAACTTAGACAGCATAATAAAAAGCAGAGATATCACCATGCCAACAAAAGTTCGCATAGTCAGGGCGATGGTGTTCCCAGTAGCAATGTATGGTTGCGAGAGTTGGACCATAAGGAAGGCTGAGCGCCGAAGAATAGATGCTTTTGAACTGTGGTGCTGGAGAAGACTCCTGAGAGTCCCTTGGACTGCTAGGAGATCAAATCAGTCAATCCTAAATGAAATCAACCCTGACTGTTCCCTGGAAGGACAGATACTAAGGCTGAAACTCAAATATTTTGGCCACCTAATGCGAAGAGAGGACTCTCTGGAGAAGACTCTGATGCTGGGAAAAATTGAAGGCAAAAGGAGAAGGGGAAGGCAAAGGATGAGATGGTTAGACAGCATCACCGATGCAACGAACATGAAAATGAGCGAACTCAGGAAGATAGTGGAGGACAGGAAGGCCTGGCGAGATATGGTTCATGGGATCACGAAGGGTCGGACATGACTTAACGACTGAACAACAAACCTATGAGCCTATATGACAGCGGAGCTTCCTATATGACAGCGGAGCTGTCATAAAATGACAGCGCAAAGATCACGCCACTTTACCATGGAACAGGAGGTAGATGGTTCCTTGGCCTTTCTAGATGTGCTGGTTTCGAGGAAAGATGATTTATCTTGTGGACATGCGGTATATAGGAAACCCACCAACACGGGGAGGTACCACCAACCATCATCCAGCTCAAAAAAACTCGCTCATTAATTCCTTGGCATATCGAGCTTTAAAAATATGTGATGATGAATCATTGGAAAAAGAGAAACAGATTGTTTTCAGCACTTTAAGGGCCAATGGTTATTCTACCTCACAGATAAGTAGATGTTGGGTGCAACAATATAACAAGGTTACAGCTACTAGGTTTGGCACCAAGTGCAACATTGATTCTAAAAATGTGATCACAAACAAAGAAACAGGAAACAAAGATGAGAAAGTTTGGGCTTGTCTGCCTTTTATTAAGGGGGTCACAGACAAAATTTCACGCATCCTGTTACAGGGTAAGGTTAAAACAATTTTTAAGCCTACCACTAAGATAGAACAGATGTTAAATAACCCAAAGGATAGGCGTCCTCCATTGTCCAATCCAGGAGTGTACAGGGTCCCTTGCTCGTGTGGGAAGGAGTACATTGGATTAACTAAAAGATCAATTGGAACCAGAATCAAGGAGCATGAGAGGTCGGTGAGATTGAATCATCCAGAACTGTCGTCCATAGCTGAGCACGCAATAAACACAGGTCATACAATATGTTTTGAAGACACCAGCTGCCTACAAATAGAAAATAAAGTTGGCACCTTACAATTCTTGGAGGTGATTGAAATTAGTAAAAGACCCGCCTCCAGTCTGATTAATAGACAACAGGACCTGAGCTTTATAAATAAGTCCTGGTTCCCTATATTACGGAATTCCAAGGTTGAGCAGAAACATCAGCAACTTGACAGCAAGAAAGAACAGGCTGCAGTAATGAAAAAGGGAGTATTGGAACACTAAGTTTTGATGGACTCTGCACTGGAACACTAAGTTTTGATTTTCTGTCTGTCTTGCGAGCCCCAGCAACAGAAGACGCAAGCAGAATTGATTTTTGTTTTTATTCTGGCTGTCCTGTTAGCTACTACATGGCTATTTTACCCGTAATTCCGAAATCGCTACAAGTAATCGCTGGCCATGAAAGTAGCTACTGTTAGCTACTACATGGCTATTTTACCCGTAATTCCGAAATCGCTACAAGTAATCGCTGGCCATGAAAGTTTTCGATCAAAGATCACGCCACTGTAGCATGTGATGGATCTGCCGGCGTAAACGGCCAGCGGCTCCCTGCACACGCCAGAATCTTTCAGAGCTAACTTCAGTCATCTACCACTGGGATCATGGGGACCCCCCCAGGCTTTTACTTTTTTCCGCAGTAAGCTTTTTTTCTTCCTTAAAGAAACAGGAGAAGCAGCCTCTGGCTGCTTATTACAGGCAAGTAGAACGAGAATAAGTACTAGAGTACTCTCTAGGACTTAGTCTCGTTCTACTTGCCTGCAATGGAGGCTGCTTCTCTGTTTGTTTTAAGGAAGAAACAAAGCTTGCTGAAAGAAAAATAAGAGCTGGGGGGGGGGCAAACATGCCTGCCTGCAGGGGGAGGCAGGGTGGGGGGCCCTCAGGAAACCATGGAGGGGGTGTTCGCTCTTATCCACGGTTTCAAGTATCCACAGAGGGACCTGGAACATATCACCAGCGGATATGGGGGCCCACCTGTATATGAGTCCAGTAGACAACAGGACCCAGATCTTGAAAGCACTAAAGCAGTGAGAATAGCTATATTATAGGAAAGGGTGGTTTTAAAGTGCATATTTAGATTGTCTATTACCCTGCAGTAACAATACCGTATTTTGCAACATCACCTTTTTTCTACTTGAGAAACCAAAGTTGGAGATAATACCCTAACAGCCCAATTCTATGGTGCATTCTGGTGGCACAGCATTTTGTACGGCAGTCACAAAGTAATTTTGTACGGCAGTCACATTCTGTGCAGCTAGGCCACTGCCACAATCGGCAAGCAGCCATGTGCCACCAGCCTTCTGAACAGCCTCGGCGTTTGTAAGTCAGCATGGTGTGTGTGCAGGAGGTGGGCACTGGGTGGAATGGGGCGGGGAGGAGGAGGAACAGGGCAGAGACCGGGGTGGGGAGGGGGTGCCGAGGTCAGGATGGGAGCAATATTGGCAGCAGCAGCTGCTTCGCTGCTGCTGCTGCTGCTGCCATCCTATCCCTCTTCCCGGCCTCAATCCACCTTTCTGGGTCCACTCAGACTTGAGCCAGCAAAATCACTGACACAGATCTGACTAGACCCATCACAGCAGCAGAGGCTTACCCCTCCAGGCATGGGAACAAATGTTTGTTTGCCCCAAGCAAACAAACAAATTCTCTGGGACTGCCCCCCCCACACTGGATGCAGTGCATGCTCAAGTGGCACAGCTGCATTGGCGGGGGGGATGGTAGATAGGATCGGGCTGTTAAGAAGATAAGCTGCAAGCCATACCCTGCTAAGCTTGCACAAAATACCCATTGATTGTTCAGGATTCACATGCAATAGGTTCCTCCTTGAAATGACAACCTGGTTAATTTCTGGAGCTTACATAATACATTGAAACATCTCCATTAAAAATTCACATAGTGGGTGGGGATACCAGAGCATGAAAGGGAGTTCAATGATAGAAAACTCATTTTGATGACAGCTCCTCTATTACATTAGTTTTACCCTTTGAAAGTCATCATTTTTTTTCTACAGGTGCTTTGAAAGATGGGTTGGAAATAACATACTTGTGTCATGAATATGATTGACTGTCTATAATGTATGCATCAAGGCTCTAAAAGGAAATTAGCAGAACAAATTGAGACAGGGGGCATTCAGTCTGAGTACAAATCCCCACACTTTTCTGTGGGCATAGTATTGATGTAAATATTGATTTACAGTACTATTGGAAATATACCATTTGCCCAAGAACTGCCGACAAGCCAATTGCATAGTTGCTTCCCACCTAATCTTTATGGACAGATTGGTGGAGGGCAGGAGGCAAAGAACAGGCTGGAGGGAGTGGATCTTGGAGGCAAATGTGCATGCCAGATCCTACCACCCTCGTTTCGGACCGTGCCACTTACTTTCCTGAGACTTACGTCAGCTATAGACCTGGTGTAGGTCCATGGAGACCTATGGGCCACCAGTGGTGTTACGTGGAGGTATGGGAACTAAAGCTCCCTTACCATGAGGAGGCCTCCTGATCAACACCACCACCACCACCACAACCATTGGATGCAGCACCCACCTCAGTGTCATAGCTACATCAGCACCAATGGCGGGGGGGGGGGGGTAGGATTGGAGCATGAGTCCCTTCTAGACCTATTGTTTTATAAGCAAACGTGCAAACTTAATCTGATCAAGTGAGAACCAAAGATACTGAAAGAATTTTGGACAAGATTCTTGTCTTCACATCTAAAGGCTGTGGTCATGTGACTTCTTCACACTCAGCCATGTCAACAGAGCAGGCAAGGAATTGAATCATCATCATGCAAGCCTTCCTGAATCAAAAGAGGGGACTCAATGACAGGAAGAGGGCTATGAAGCAAGAGGCACTTACAAGAGAGAGAGAGAGAGAGAGAGAGAGAGAGAGAGAGAGAGAGAGAGAGAGAAGAAGAAGAAGAAGAAGAAGAAGAAGAAGAAGAAGAAGAAGAAGAAGAAGAAGAAAGGAAGAAGAGGAAGAAGGAAGAAAGGGAGAAGAAGATGAAGAAGATGAAGACGACGACTGATGTGGTTAGCTGACCAGCCCACGCTGGCTGTACAGCTTCAGCTGCACTCAAGGAAATACAGGGAGAAGGATGGATCTCAGGCCAGTAGCGTAGCTAATGCGAAGCTGCTGATGTGGCCCACTCCAGGCTCCACTACCAGAGGGGGCACATGCTTGCAACAATGCCTGCCAAGATGACTCGCTGCCCCATAAACCGCCACTGCCACCTCTAGCTGCTTCCCTGCGCTATGAATTTAAAGCCAAAGAGGATCCAGCACCGCCTGCTGGCTGCCTAGGGTGTGTGCAGGGGGTGGGCGCTGGGTGGAATAAGGCAGGGAAGAGGAGGAATCCCTAGGCGCAAGCTTGGATCCCTTGGCACAAAGTGAGGCAGGACTGAGCTGTTAGGGAGGTCTCCTGGAGTGGGGCCACAGGTTCCATTCCTAGCATCTTCACCCAAAAGAGCCTTAGGTAGCAAGGCTGGAAAAGACTCTGGAGAGTCATAGTCAGATTACACAGCACTGATCAAGATGGATTGACTCAATACCACTCTGCTCCGTAAGTTTATATGAATCTATCACAAAAAGCACAACTCAATGAAGAAAACTGAATCAACCATGTAAAGATACTGGTACCTGTAACTTTCCAGAGACAACCAAAGTGAAAATGTATTTATTTTTGTCTTGACAGACAATTTTAAAGAGATGTGGAAAAGAGGGGGATGTGTGACACAGAGTAAATCCATTGGGAGGAATAGAATTATCACCCTTCTGGTACAAGAGCAAATGGTGACTTCACTAAGAGACAGAGGCTTAAAGTGGGCATTGTGGGGGGAAAGAGACTGGACTGATCATTATATGTTCTTATCCAGAGATTAATAGGCAATCAGTGTTACCTTAACCTGTGTATGCTTTATTCACTCATAAAAAAATGAGGATAGCGCTTGCTTGTCTTCCCACAATAGCACATTTCCTGATGTGTGTTTCGCAGTTCATAATTGTCTGTCAGGCAGCTGATTGGAGACAAGGCCGGTGAGAGCAAGTCAAGATTAATTGCTAGTTGCAGGGAAAGTAGTGCTGGGGGAGTGCAGCGCGCCTGCTCTCTGGGAGGCCGGCTGCCATGCAATTGCTTTTAAACACAAGGACATGAGCGAGTGACCAGGACAGCAATGTCAGGTTTTCTTTCGAACCATCCGTTTTGATGGAGTGGTGCTAGCAAGCAGCCTGCTGAATAATCAAGTCTCCAGAATGTGGTAACCAGCTGTGGCATGGGGTTCCTGCCACTTTGTACAAGATAGGGTTGGCTCCCTGTAGTTTTCTGGCTCTGGATAAATCTTGAAGATTTCATTGCTTTAAAAAAAGGAGATAAATTTTCAAGCTCTCATTGGGGAGGTAGAAACTGTGGTGGCGCTGGCAAGATGCGTTTTGCTGTCTGGCTTGTGTAGGCTGATCCGTGTAGGATTGATGGATAGAGGAGCAGGCTTTGTAGACAACAGCTACTATAGAAAGTAAGGAAGATTGCCTCTGGTTCACTAGCCAAGGAAGCTTTTATAACATGGAAGGCAGCTCTTCGTTTCATTCGGTCTATTTTTCTTCCTTTTTGCCTTTCAGGCCATCACCTTACCACAAATGACGAACAAAGGTATGTGTAGTCAAGAGAACTAGTGACATCTTTTGTGAGCTAGGAGCGTTTGTGCCATACAGTCCTAACCACCTTCCAGAGGCTGGTAACTAGCAGCCCACTCCTACTTAACGTTCCCCACACCAATGCAGCGGCCCCAGCACTGGCTACACTGCACCCCGTGGGGGAATTTAGAAGGTGGGAGGTCTCCTTGAAGTATGGGGACATTCTCCTTGCCCTGGGTAAAGCCTGAGCCCCCACAATGGGTCTGCACCTACGAAATGGCTGGCACAAGTTCAGATGCACCCATGTCGGCAGATAGGGCCCAGAGAGGGGGTTAGAATACTGTGTGTGCCAGCGCTGCCGATCCCACCCCCTCCCAGGCCCAATTCGCCCACCTCCCATGCCCGTCACCACCCCTGCCCCATTCCACCCCTTCCCCTTCTGCTGCTCAGCACACCACTGGTGCACACTTACTTGCACTGCACTTAATGGCACTGGCACTGGAGCAGAAGCGCTGTTACAGTGGGTGCGGTTGGGGTGGTGGGTCCCAAGCGGCGGGTCTCAGGGGGTGTACCTTCTGGTGCTCTCTCCGCTGCGGGTCCGTCTTCGTGCAGCCATTGTCGGCTGCAGGTTTTGCCCTCCCAGGTACCATTTGGCTCCAAAAAGGAGCCGAAAAGCGCCAAGGTGGTGTTTCCATGCCACAGCGGCACGCATTGACACACCCCAGGGGCAGGGCGTATTGCATCCTGCGGGGGGTGTCGCGGCGGCAGCAGTGCTCTGCCAGCGCAGATGACAATTAGGATTGTGCCCAAAGTTTGGCACTTATTTCTGCCATGCATTTGGATTGGTGCAGGGCCTGAGGAGTTGGATTTGATTTTTGCTGGTCGCTGTGTGCTTTCGGTTTCATATGGTTTTTGATTCTGTGTTTTGAACATGTTGTTTTTGGGTTTTTTATTGTAAATCATTTTGACTGCCTTTTTGAAGGCAGTATGCAGAATTTGAAATAAATAGAATAAAGATAAACCCATTCTTAGGTGTTTCTGCATGGAAGTAAATTCTGCTGTATCCAACTGGATTTAGTCCCAGGTAAGCCTGCCAACCTAGCAGTTCAAAAGCATGTTAATGCAAGTAGATAAATAGGTACCGCTTGCGGGAAGGTAAACAGCATTCCGTATTGTCATGCTGGCCACATGACCACGGAAGCTTCTTCGGACAGCGCTGGCTCTTCGACTTTGAAACGGGGATGAGCACCACACCCTAGAGTCGGACACGACTGGACTTAAATGTCAAGGGACACCTTTACCTTTACCTCAAGCATGTGTAGGACTGCAGCTTTTTGCATGACTAGGATAGATGGTCCTGACTTCTGGGTTTGTGGTTGAGGGTTTCCCTGAGGTCCTCTTATCCCTTCTCAACTCTTAAGGTGTGTGGGGGAGTTTTCAGCCATTTGTAATGAAAGAGGATGTTCAGACTTTGGTCCTTGGTGTGCGAATAGGAATATTACAAGAATACAAACAGACTGGTCCATTCATGGGCACAGGGGCCTGCAGTAGGAAAAGGGGATTGGTGTAAATTCGCCCTTGCATGAACAGGTGTTTTTCCATTCACAGAGCAACTGAGGATACAGCCTACAGCATCGAGTGCCCTGTCCACAAATCTTTTATCTCTTTGAGTAACTCATTAACACATCATTTTACCACCACCACCACCAAAAAAACTCTCAAAACCTATTAACCCCACTTCTAAGCCTGGGAAAACTGACTCCGATGACTTCAGTTCAGTTGTGTCGATTTACACCAGCTGAGGAATTGGCAACCGATATCTTCCAAGAACTGACTAGTAAGAAGAGGCGCTTTAAATCCTATAATTGTTCTACTGAGTTAATTTGTACACAGGGAATGTGTGCAAATATGTCCATGCTGTGCCAAGGCAGCATTATCACAGATTTTCCTTGCTTAATCTCCCATTGGTAAAATACGCTTTGTTTTGGATTATCTACAGAACACACAGTTCTCTCTTTTTTATTATTAAGGATAATGGGAATATATTCAAGTAAATTAATTTGCAAACATATACAGACACCTCTGGGTGAATGAATTTTCTCTTGGCATCCATGGTGTAGCTCTTGTTGCTTCTGAGGGTATTGGCATATGTTTGTATCCTGGGACTGCTTGCCAGAAAGCTTCCTGTGATGTTGCTCAGGATATATACTGTACATGTGACAGATTTTGAAGTTTGGATGGCAGATGGAATATTTCTGTTGGCCAGTTTGCAGCTTAGCTAGCTTGAGCTGTAGCACAGTGGCAGAAAATAAGTGGAGAGAATGCTGGATAGTGCAGAATGTGTCTCTTTTAATACAAGAGCACCAGCATTACTCATGCTGCTTTCTCAATATAAGATGTCATCTTGTTGGAAAAAGTCTATCAATGAAATGTTTACATTAGAACCATGGGTGATCAGCATAATTGTCCCTGTCACACTTTTCTGGCTCTGGACTATTTCTCTCTTAAGTCTCTTTCTCCATCCTGGATAAATTGAGAAACATACACCATGCACAACCAATCAGAGTTGAGAGAACTGTGTTTAGCAGAAGCAGTCCCCAAATGCCTTGCTGCCCTGGCCAACTAAGCCTGTGACCCGTGACCCAGTTTGCTGGAGTTAACATTTAAACTGGTGGTTGACTTAAACCAGCTTAATCTGGATTTGGTCCCAAACATGTGGTCGCCTTTGTTGCTCCAAGCCTCAATTCTTCTTCTCCTCCTACCCTTCTGGACCATGCTGCCTGGTTAGTTATCCCAGTGTGTTGAAGATGAGGATGTATCCATTATGATCACCAGGCAATTTCAATATGCTTATTCACTGTCTCCTTACCTAAAAACAACAGATAGTTGACAAAGTTTTGGACTGCTGTGGAACAGCAGCAAGTTGCAATGATGGCCAGTACAGATGTCCTGCCTCTTCATTGGTGTACTGGTCTTGGACTACTATCAGCGCAATTCTATCCAACTTACACCACCGGTGTAACCAGCAGGGGAAGGCAGGGCAGGAGGCTTTGGAGGGGAGGGGAGATTTAAATCCCCTTTGAATCCCCCTTTGGAAGGGATTTGAATCCCCTTTCCATTCTGGGGCCTCCCGTTCTCACTGCACTGCTGGTTACACCGGTGGTGTAAGTTGGATAGGATTGTGCTGTATGTTTCTCACTTACTTCAGTCCTTCCCACAGGATGTGGTGATGGCACCTGGCCTGAATGCCTTTAAAAAGGGATTGGACAGATTTATGGAGGAAAAGTCCACCACAGCTTACAAGTCATGATGGGGGTAAGCAACCTCCTGGTTGTAGGAGTAGGTTTTCTTTGTGCCAGGTGCAAGGGAGTGGCGACAGGATACAAGTATCTTGTTGTCTTGTGTGCTCCCTGAGGCATCTGGTGGGGCCACTGTGTGATACAGGAAGCTGGACTAGATGGGCCTTTGGCCTGATCCAGCAGGGCTCTTCTTATGTTCTTAAGTTCTCCATTTTTAGCTAGCTTGTGGCCTGATTGGCTAGATCTCCAGAAACATACACTGTGTCATCTGATGATCAACTGATTAAAATACAAATAAGATAAAAGTGTCTCGTCTTGGATGCAGTGATTCCAGATAAATCTGCCATCTCTTTTAGCACTGAAAAGAACTAAGGAAGACTAAAAATTAAGGCCGACAGCCAACTAATGAATTTTTTAGAGGATTAACTGTCTTGCTTTTCCTCA
Source organism: Plestiodon gilberti rubricaudatus (assembly GCA_026170595.1). Taxonomy (NCBI): domain Eukaryota; kingdom Metazoa; phylum Chordata; class Lepidosauria; order Squamata; family Scincidae; genus Plestiodon; species Plestiodon gilberti. The sequence continues at coordinate 80,544,369 of JANXHW010000004.1, read as the reverse complement.
GTCGATTGATTAATGTGCTGATTAAAATAAATATTATAGTATCTCCACATAAGTGATATCTTGAAAATATTTAATAAAATAACAGCCTCTCTCATTTAAATAACACAGGCAAATAATTTCTTGCAGGAATTATCTTCTTAAATGCATGGCCTGAGCCAAGAGAGAATTTGCTACAGTGCCATCAGCATGAGCACGGAAAACCCAATCCCCATTTTTAATCTACAATTATTGAATTGATTTATAACATTGATTAATAAATTAATGTAGTGATCCCCGGCGAAATTATTAAAGGAGAACATATTTACAAATGAGGAAGAAAAAAGAGCTTATCTAATTGAAAAAAGCTGTAAAAGAGCCATAAGATATGAAGACGGATCCAAGGCATGTTTGCTCAGGAGTGAGCTCCATTGAATATAGAGGGATTGACTTCTAAGTAAATGAACAGCTACAATCCTATCACCCAAATTTACAGCAGCAGAATACTGTCCCCCTGCCATAAATTGGCTGCTGACGACATGTGAAGCGTGCCACCAGAGGCCATTTTTCATCCGCTGCCATCTTTTTCATGTGCGCCATTTTGAATCTCGCAAAATCTTATGAAATCCAAGATGGCGGCGCCAAAATCTCATGAGGGCACATGAGGAAGAACTACTGTTTCATGTGCCCTCACAAGATTTTGGTGCCACCATCTTGGATCTCGTGAGATTTTTGCGAGATCCAAGATAGCGGCGACCAGAATAACAGGTGGGAGGAGCTACCGGGGAAGTTACAGGAATCGGGAGGGCTGTAGCCTTTTTTCCTGGGTGGCGGCGCCGGTGGGTCCCACGCTTGTGCTGCAACCTGGAAAAATACATTTTAAGGGGGGGTACTTGGGGGCGGCAAGTCTGGGGGTACGTGGGGCAACCGGAGGCCCATATAGGGGTACACGGGCCTCCAAAGGTTGGGAACCCCTGCTATACATTAATTCAATGACACTTACTTCTGAGTAGACATGCATAGGATTGTATTGTGTACAAAGTTTCTGATTCCATGATTATCTCTGTACACACCTCTGTGTGCCCACAGAAGCCCAATTTTCAGTTTTGCCTCAGTGCAGAAAGGTTGGGGTATAGCCAGCTGATGTGAGGTTGGGAGGGCAGGCTGCATGATCCTTCCTCCCCCCCCCCTCAATGAGTAGAGCAAACATGAAACATTTGTGAGAAAAGGGCTAGAGAGGCTAGAGATTTGCAGCTGAGGTTTTGGTGGGGAGCATTCCTCCATGGTTAGTCTTCTACTGAGAAAAATAATTGTGTTACTACTGTCTTCAGGCAGTTCATTCTATCAAAACTCCTTGCATTTTTGGAAAATGAACCCAAGAATTCTCAGTGTAGTGAAATATCCTTTTTTGCTGCTGAATCCAATGACTTGCTTCAGCCTCATGCAGCTGGGTATCATTGCTTGTGCTTTATTTACAAAGTCATTTTCTCTAACAATTGAAACCAAAGGGATGAGATGACACTGTATGTGTCCTTTCAAGATCTAATGAACTGCCTAGAGGCTAGGATCTAGCCTACATAATAACTATGCCAGGGGCTTGATTACAACTGTTTGGTTAGTCCCCAGACACAACAACAGTTTGATAGCTGGTACCTTAATTGTGCCCCCAGATTGTCCTAAAGCTGCAGAGCATCCAATTTTACTAGCAGGTAGGTTTATGTTTACACTTCTACCTACCCAACAAAATTCTAGTGTTACATAACTCTATTTGGGTCAAGGATGCTTCATCAAAGTCTTTCAACACAACAGATTATTCTGAATGTCTGGGCCCAAATACTTACCTTTCGTATGCCATAATGGCATGGTTTTATTGCAAGAGTCTCTACAGCAGTTTGCCAATAATTTCTGATGCTGAGTGGTGTTTGCTGAATGGAACATGGCAGTGAAGACAGTCACCCTTCATGCATCCAATTTCTTCCATTTAGAATAAAGATATTTTCTTTGAACTAGCTTCAGAGGCGGAGAGGGTGATACTTTTATTTTTAAGCTTTCCAAAAATCGTTGCAATGCAGCATTGAGGTATTGACACCTCTACATAGAGTCAAGGACTCCTGAAGCCTGTACACGTGAAGTACATATGAAATAGATTAAAAATGTAACTCAACAGCGAAACTAGACAATATGCCTGTTACATGATTGATTGTTCTAATGTAATTAGCACACTTGGAGGGCTGATCCAGACATGATGGGGGAAGGGGACTTGAAGCATTTCCCCCCACTGTGGTCTCAATCTGGATCTGGTCTCCACCCAAGTTGTTATTTGCTTGAGGAGAAAAGCTTGCATTGGTTGAACATCTGGTGTTTTGGAATTCTGAGACTTTTTAGAAAGTAAATTTCCAGTCATTATGGTTGTGAAAAATCCTGAAAGCAAATTAAGCTGCTTTCTACTGCATCAGATCTTGGTCTGTTGGGCAGCCCAATCCTATGCAGGATTGGGCTGCTGGCTGTAACGCTTTACAACAGCAGAACAGAGTTCCACTGTTGCAAAATGGCCGTCAACAGCGCATGGAGCGTTCTGTCGCCAGACCCTACTGCAGCTGCCAGAGCAGGTAAGGCAGCAGTGGGGGCAGGGAGAGGGTTAAACTGGGTGAGGAGGGGGAGGAACCAGGGGCAGGGAGGCTGCAGGAGGGGGTGGATCTGGCAGCGATGGCACGTGCCAGATCCTATCCCCTCCGTCAGATGTCTCCTCATCCCCTTTCTCTCCTTGGACTTGCACCAGCTACAGAGCTGGCGCAAGTCCAAGGAGACCCATCGTGGAGACGAAGGCTTACAGAGTGGTAAAGGGATTTAAATCTCCTTTCCTCTCCAAAACCTCCCAATCCACCTTCACCACCACCCACCCACCCCCGGATACAGTGTGCTCCATTTCGGCACAGCTGCAGCAGCGAGACGAAGAAGATGGGATTGGGTTCTAAATCAGTATTGTTTTCACTTATTGGCAGCAACTTTTAAGGATTTCAGGTATGAAATAGGGTTGTGCCTATTCTTTGCCCTACTTATAAATGCTGGAGATTGAACCTGGGACTGTCTGCATGCAAAACATTTGCCCTACCACTGCTGAGCTATGGGCTCCTTCTGGCATGATTGCATGTTGTATGGTTTCATATTGTATCCTTGGCACCCGTTCTGGTATGCTACTTCTATAACAGAGCCACAAAGAAATAGAAACAGAAAATTCTGCTTCTGTGGCCACAGAAACTCTTTGCTGCAGCCACAGGCCATTGTGCAGAAAAGATTCTTCACATCTTCCAAGCAGGAGAGCAACTGTGCAACACTATATAAGAAGCAACCGCCTGGAGTTGGCAAAAACCTGACTAGTGCTAATGAGAGGCAGAGACTCGGAGCACCAAGAATACAGGAAGGTCAAAGACAAGTTAAATGGACAGTGGGTAATAGATCCTTTAGCCCACAGGGGGCATGAACCCAGATTAAAAGGCTTTTGGAGAGGTTCAGAATCAAGCCTGTAGTAGTGAGAAAACCAGGAGCAAGTGGAATCAGTCAGTGAGAAAAATGGGCCTTTACAGGAACATACAGTTCCAGTCATGGGGCAGCTGGTTTCATCCTTAGCTTGCCAGACTAGGATTTTGAGCGACACTCTTAATATATTAATAACTAGAAATAAGTAGGTTATCTGCTTCAATGTAGGGCAGTACTGTGGGAGCTTTTTGACACTAGATCAGCTTCAATCTAGCAAGCCTCTTTGTGAGATCTGTACATGTATGGCAAGAGAGTGTTAAATTCAGCCAGCTGTAGTTGGAAAAAAACCCACTGCGTGCCCAATTACTATTTATTTTATTTACCGGTATATTCTGCCTGTTTTCTGTCACCCAATTTCACCCTTTTGGTGGGTTGTGAACAGTCCACCATCCAAGCCTCAACTTCTGGTTTGCTGAGCTTTCAACATTTAAGAGGCTCTGGTGGCAGACTGTTCATGTAAAAAAAAAAAATGCAAAAGCTCGGTGTCTGGAGTCAGACTTACCTGGTGTCCCCATGGAGGGCCCACCCACCTTGGGGCTGGAATAAACTGTAGAGGAGGACCAGCAGGAGGCCATGTGGCAGCTGCGGGAAGACAATGCGCCACCTTCCGTCGGAGCTGCACTGGGAGTCGCAGATGCCGTGATCTCCCCAGCGGCAACAGAGGAGCACGGGCCCTGCACACAGATAGACAGGATGGACCAGGAGAAGAAAAATGAGAGGCCCAGCTGAGCCAGCTCAGAGTGTTGGCTATTGTGGATGGGAGCAGCCAGGTCCAATGGGGTGGCTTTATGGACATGGGGGGTTGGAGACCTGGATGGGGTGGAGACCTTACCCAGCTAGAAAAGGAGCCAGGGGCCAGTTATGAGGTTTGTGCTGTCTCAGTTCCAGTGGCGTCACTAGGGTGCGTGCCGCCCTAAACCGAGGGCCTAATGACCCCTGTGCCGCCGCGACAGCCATGCGTCACCTTTTGCGCGTGTCACTCCCAGGCGGTCCACCCTGCCCGCCTCGCTCCAGTGACGCCTCTGCTCAGTTCTGAGGACACCTGAGGTCCAAAGCCTGCCAGATTGCAGTCCAGGCAGCGACCAGACATCCGCAGCCAGAGCGTGCCGGGCTTGGGCAAGACAGCACTCCCATCCCCTCTATCCGTCATTCTCTGGAGTAGGGCTCAGACCCAGCACCCTCCCATGTGGTGTGGGTCCCTACACTTGGCAACCTGGAAGTTTTGGTTGTGAAATGATATCACGTCACTGCCAAAACGTCCGGGTTGCAGAGCTCCACAGGGTAAGTGGGTCGCAGGTCACAAAAGATTCACTGCCCAAGCTAGTGTTTACACAATTTATATAGTGCACTTCTTCATAAAACCTCTTTGTGGTGAGACATTAATGGGATATGTCTTGAACAGTGCAACTGAGCTATGATTATCATGCATCCCATGCTTGGAAACTTGGGTTTATCAAGAATACTGGTAACGCATTGCACTTAATTGTGATTAATTAATAGCTAGTAGTAGTAGGCCAGTGGGTGGCGCAGTGGGTTAAACCGCTGAACCATGAGCTGTCGATCGAAAGGTCGGCAGTTCGAATCCGCGACGGGGTGAGCTCTCATTGCTTGGCCAGCTCCTGCCAACCTAGCAGTTCCAAAGCATGTTAATGCAAGTAGATAAATAGGTACCGCTTGCGGGAAGGTAAATAGCGCTCCGTTTTCCAGCCGCATGCTACGTGTTGCAGCAAGGAGAGTCATGCCGGCCACATGACCACGGAGGCGTCTTCGGACAACGCTGGCTCTTCGGCTTTGAAATGGGGATGAGCACCACACCCTAGAGTCGGACATGACTGGACTTAATTGTCAGGGGTCACCTTTACCTTTAGTAGTTTAGTAGCTGTGAACAATTCAGGCTACAATCCTAAACACACTTAGAACGCAATCCTGTCAAGTCCTTAGGCCGGTGCAGCGCCGCTGTGCTGGGCTAGAGTGTCCAGCACCCAGAGAGAAGGCAGTGCTGGCTCAAAGGCCTGCGCCAACACTCTGTCCCCAAGTGTAGTGCCCTGCGCCACAGAGCGGATGTGCTGAGTGGCGCAAGGACGGGGAGGGGTGTAACGGGGAAAGGGGGAGGGGAGGCAAATCAGGCCCAGGAGGGGCAGGATTGATGCCACCGCAGCACTCCATATCCTATCCCCCCTCCCAGGTTTTTTCTGCCAACACAGGACTTCCTGGATCTCACCTTTTGGAGAACCGCTAGAAGGGTTACCCGGGGTAAGCGAACGAATGGATCTTCCCTGGATAGGATACACCTGGGACCACGCTGCCCGTGCTGTTTGTATCACGCTGGGGGGGGGTAGAATTGGGCTGTTACTATTGAGTGAACCATTAATATAGTAGCACTTTTTCTGAGTATATATGCATAGGAGTGCACTGCACATTCCTTAATATGTTGGCTATATATTGTTCAGATTTCACAAGCATCAATACCATGGTCTTCAATTTCACCGGAGGACTACACTCCTCTTCTCCCAAAGACACTTGTGAAGCCTGCCAAAGGCTACAGTTGCTTTGGTTATTCAGCTTGCAACTTCATCTTCAGTGTTTGATTCACGACACAGGGTACTCTGCAAGTGTGTCAATTTATCCATCACTTGTAAGATGGCCTCTGATAGTAATTTCTGGTGGAACATAAATCTTACCTAGAGCAGATTGATATCAACCTTCTGTCCTTTCAGACTAATGATTAGCCCAAATCATGTGCATGCTCCTGAAAAGAGATCCATTTGTTATTTTCATGTCGTCCAGAGAATTAGCTATTAAGACACAATCATCCGCAACCAACTGTCCACCTATGCTTTCTTCAGTCACCTTAGATTTAAGGTGAAAAAGATTTGCACTGTCCTTACGTCTAAGCTTCACTCCTACATTAATATAAAGAAAAGCATTTTAGCACATAAAGCATTATAAAGTGTGAGTGCCAGCACTGATTCATGCTTAACACTGTTACAGCCCAATCCTATTCTCCCCCCCACACACTGATGCAGCGTCACCAAAATGGCTACCACTACATCCTGTGGGGGCAGTTTTGGAGGTCTCCTCTGAGTAAGGGAATATTCCTTCCCATACCCTGAGGTAAGCCTTCGCAGCGCAGAGGGGTCTTCTCCAGCGAATTCGCTGGTACAGGTCTGCATGTACCTGCGCCGTAGGATTGGGTCAAGAAAGCGGGCTACGATTTGGCGGCCCCTGCTGCTGCCGAACCTACCCTATTTACAGACCCAATCCATCCCCCAACCTCTGTCGCCACCTTGTTTCATCCTCCCCACCCCTGTTCCACCATTCCGCCTCCCCCCCCTCCATCCTACCTGATTGGTGTGTGGCTCCTGATCCACTGGTGTGGGCAGGAAGGCTCCGGCTTTCCCGCTAGTGTCCACAGCAGTACGCGGAGTAGCGCCCTGTCAGAGCACCTTTTATGACTGTTGCTGAGTGCTTTACAGCAGCAGAAGAGGCACTGCCATGACGGCAGAAGGTAGGATTGGGCCATAGGACGTTTCTCTGTGACTATTGCTGATTTTCGTTTCTTTTGCCAAATTGAACAATACAGGCATCTTTATACTTTTGAGGTATCATTTTCTTCCTTTTGGTATAGTTCAGTAAGACAGTGAACAAGATATTTGCCACCAGCCACATAAATCTCAGAATGGCCTTTCCATTGGACAGTGATTTAATGGCTTGTTCTGTATCAAGTATAAAAGGTTTCTGGGTTAGGAACTGATTCATATCATACTAACGTAATTGCTCATCTTCTAAGATTCTTTTTTAAGCCAAAAGAGCAGTCCCATCTTACATGGTACATAAAATGTCTTCACATTTCATCTGATTTTACATATTGTCAGCCTTCTTACTCCATCAGGTTTTTCACATCTTCCTTAATTTATGCTGTAAGATCTTACACATATTCCAATAAGTCATTATCTCAGAATTGGATCCCTTGCTATCTAACCAAGTCTAAATGTAAGTGATGTGTCTTACCAAGGAGAATCCCGATGTATTGATTTTTTTAAGGCATTTTACCCAAGGGTGTATATACGCAACAGGAGTTAAATGCTTATACCTGTGGGCTGGGAGGAATTATCAAGCTAGTCTTGATGCTTGTACTGCAGTCTCTATGGCTAAGAATATTGCATTTGGCACTATGTAGCTGCCTCTCGAAAACAAAACAGCTTCTACATTTATTTATTTATTTACAGTATTTTAACCCCGCCTTTCTCCCCGAAGGGACCCAAGGCGGCTTACAACGTAAAAAATACAATACAATACAGAAAGTAATCACTTTTTAAAACATTAAAAAAATAATTAACAAAACTAATAAAAACATCTAAAAACTGATTTTAAAAGATTACATTTAAAACAAGATCATAAAAGGCCAAAACAAGATCATACATCCCACAGGCCATCTGCCTACTCCATGTAACTGGCCATTCTACTTTTTAGCTCCCATTCAGCTCTATTATGTCAATTATTGACATTGAATTTTTAAGTAGTTCTCTAGCTTTTGATTCCCTTTTATTTCCCTTGATAGAAATATTAATTTTGGACCAAATTAATGCTGGTGGGCTACCTAGCATTTAGCTCTTTGCATAGCTTCAGCAACTATCGTCACTCATGTTCTGTCTTCTAGCTACCATGTAGCAGGCAATATTCAGAACAAGGTGTATGTTCTGAAGGAAAGCTTCAGTTATCGACTGTGATTCTTTGGACATGGATTGTTTATTTTATCTTATATGCATCTCTTAGAACAGGCCTGCCAAGTTTGAGACCTGCCAAACTGAACTCGGCTCACCAACCATGTCTTGTTGTCTACCTGGCACTTAGCAACCTTTCATCCTCACTCTGCTTCTGCCAAACAGCAAAACCAGAAGACTTATTGAGTCCCTAGCAGGCTGCCGTATAGGACTGAAGGCTACATTTAGCCAGGTGGGTCACAAGGGTTGTGCAGCACTGGTTTAGTAGTTTTTAAGTGCTGTATATATGTTGGAAGAACAGTGATTTAGATTGGTTGCTATGAGAATGGCTGTACCCATACAAAAGCCCAAGATAATCTAGATTGTGTTATTCTAAATGCGGGTATTATCATATCATTGAGTATTGCTGAAGATAGTGAGAGTCTTTACAGAATGTCTTTCTGGACATGCCACCACACCCTCATCATGAAATGGATCCTCCATTCGGCTTTTTTAATGCTGGACTATGAACCCACTGTTTGTTTGGCATAAAACAACTGTCTCTGTCTTCAGCCCCCTTTGCATAAACCCACATGGGAACCATTTCCTTTTGGTATAATCCCATCTGGCTGGAGATTGAAGGTGAATGACACAAACACATGGAGTGTGTAAGTCTTTCAGCTTTGTCTCCCCTCAGTGGGAGGCTGATAGTGTGGAAAAGACCCTGGCAATGACCCTTTCTCACAGGATTGCAGGTTTCACGTCGCCTCCAACTGCATGGGATCACACCATGAGGATCACAATGTGTGCAGCTCCCACATACTTAGTTGTGGCTGCAAGTGACTGCAAGGAGGGGTCCCTTCTCTATCAAACGTTGGATAGTATGTTAAAAGTGGTAACCTCACAGAAGTTGGTAGCATTTGTTCCAATGCTATTAGGGTCAGACGTTTGGTCATTAGTGAACAGATGACGTCTGGGTCACTATGGGTAGAAACCAAGACTGGGACAATTGTTGGCCAACTTATTAAAAGGATGTTGAGGACAGTGAAGGTAGGGTTGCCTGCATGCCTTTTAAGAAGAGCAGCAGTTCCTGTATTTCATATCACATGTGGTTATTACTCAAGACATAGGAGCAGCTGTATCTCTGGTTCACTCACTGGTTCCACACACTGATTGTTAAATACATTTTTTTAAAAATATTATGTACTAGCTGTGTATGCCTAAGGTACAAATGTATTCACGAAAAGAGATGACTGATTAACTCATGTTGATAATACTGCTATAGCTCTCATAAGCTATACAACAGTAACTACAACAAGCACTCTTAAAATTCACTACTTTTTTCCTTTTTTTGCATTTCAGTCTTGAATAGGTTCAAGAGTGGGCCTATAAACCTTGATGTGAATCTTGTTTCCCACAACTGTAGTCTCTTCCCCCCCCCCACCAACTCAAAATGATGCCCTTGGGTAAAGGACACTTTGGGGTGTCCCGGTAAATCAATCACTACACACGCCTGTGGGCATGGATGGAGGAGTTGACCCTTTCCGAGTGCGCATATGGGCTTGTGCGAGAGCCATGTACACAAACAGGACATTGCCATGTCAAAGGGAAAGCAAGTGGTCAGGCTATAAAACCCTCTCCCCCCACACACACACAACATATCCCCCACTGTTGATTTTTATCAAGAGGAAGGGGGGGAGTGAAACTAAATGAACAATGCAGCATCGCCAAGATCACCCTAATGATATCTGACAACCTGCCAAAAGGAAGGAAAGAAGGAAAGGACAACAGAATTTTAAGCTACACAATAAATAGTGCTGATTTGCAAAAAAAAATATGTTCAGTCCTTCTGGGAAAAGGGTTGGATTAGCACAAAAGTGATGCTGTTGTGCTTTCTGAAAATTGTCTCCAGAGATATGGTAGGATTTGCATATGCTGAAAAATAGACTGCCTGCCCAATCCTATGCCCTACCATTACCAATGATGTGGCTACACTGACAGAGCACGCGCTGCTTCCAGTGCTGGGAGGGGGGCGATCAGGAGGCTTGCCAGAGGTAAGTAAAAATATTTCTACTTATGTGTAGGCTTCCTATGGGTCTCCTCAGACCTACACCACCCCCTCGCTCCCCAGTCCCATCACCGACACGCCACTGAGGCCAACTTACTGGCACCTCCGCATCATTTCTGGTGGCGGTCCAGAAGCGCGTGGCTACACACACTTCTGGATCACCTTTTGCAGTGGCCGGAAAGCACGTTCTGCTGTCATAATGCTAGTTCCACCAGCGGCAATTGGGGATTGGATTGGGCCGTAAATGTGGAAATATCTGTTACAGTATATATCTTAAGGGAGAAATGGCTTACAGCACAATCCTACATAGGTTTCTGCGCGTTGATGCAGCGAGGCCAGTGCAGAAAGTGGGAGGCTCCGGGGAGGGGGGTCCGGAACGGATCCCCCACGATAGCGAGGTCCGACTGTATGTGATCTGTGAAAGAAAAGATTAATCAGTGGGGTCCAATTATAATTGGCAAAAGCACATTTTAATCAGTGGGTGTATGTGACAGTGGGACTGAAGTTTACGGACCTACCCACTGGTTTTGCAAAGGTATTTTGCTTCTGGTAGGTTATTGAAATGTAAAACAAAATATTAAAGGTGGCCTTTTCTCCACCTGACAATGAGCAGGAGATTTTGTTTATTACCCTCTAATGCTGCCTTCAATATTTCAGAAAGGCACATAAGCAAACCAATTTATATCAATTATTTTTAAATTATTGAAAGGATTCCTTTTAGCAATGTCATGTCATTTCAGCTTCTAAAATGTGTTCTTTAATAGTTGAAGTGAAGTGCTATTATTGTCATTAGATCAGTCTTGAACTTGCCATTTCCCCCGCCCTCCAGAATGCACAAGAAAATGACCATTTAAGTAAGAAGAAGCAAATAAAAATGCTCAGATACTGTCAGCAACAGTGATAAGTGCTTGTATGAGTACACATGCACACTGAAGTAGGCAAGCAAAAATGTTTGCAGGCCAATTTTGCAGACCTAATTGCAAGGACTTATTACCGTATTGTCCCAAGTATAAAACACACTTTTTTACCCTAATTTAACTTTTTTAACTAGGGGTGCGTCGTATACTCGCACTGTTGCAAAAATAAAGAGAGATTGCTGGAAGAAACGGAGGCTATGTTGTCTTCAAAGCAGCTAATTGAAGGGTGATTATCACCCTTCTTTTCAGCCTTTGGAGGGCTCGGTTTGCAGCTCCGAGATGCAGTGCCTGCTAAGTTCCTGTTTGTTTTTAGTGTAATTAGTCAGAGATGCAGCAGGCTCCACCCCTCTACCTCTCCTCTGTACAGGCTGTAACCCTTTCCAGTCTGCAATAAGTTGTTAATTTTCATTCTCTGCTCTGCTGGGTTTCGTATCCTCTTGTAAAGCAAGATAACATACACTTTCATCCCCCCTCCCCAGGCAATGAATGGTTTAGGCTGCAATTCTGTGCACACTTTCCTGAGAGTAAGCTCCATTGAGAACAGTGGGACTTGCTTCTGAGTAGACATGCACAGGATTGCACTGTTCGTTTAAATCACTGGCATATACTTAATGCCAGTGATTTAATTAAAGTTTTTAATAGCACCAAACTTCTGGTTTTAACATTCTGCCCATGTGCAAAACAAGGATAAATAGCGCAGCGCGGCAGTCGGCCGCATTCAGGAAGCCCTGGCCACTGGTCATGGTGGACGCTCCGGGGCTTTCTCTGGCTCCGAGGCCGGGGGAGAAGGCCTCGAAGCACCCGCATAAGCCGGGTCGCCCCCCCGCCCCCGGAGTGGCGCTGCCCCCCCGGGGCACCGCCACCCCTTTGGGGCAGCACAGCAGCAAGTGCTCCAGGCAGCACTCGCTGCTGATACGCATCTGGAAGGGAGAGTGCCTTTAGTAAGTACAATAATTCTAATATTTAGCATTGACATTATAACAGGTTAGCAGTAAGTAGGCTTACCATCCGTCACGGAAAAACCGGGACTGCCCTGGTTTCCAACCGGGCCCAGAACCAGGTTCAATCCCGGTTTTCCAGGACTGCCGCCACTGCTGCTTCCACGATTTTAAAAGTGTAAAAGTTTTCCTGTGCGGCCATCTCGAATCTTGCGAGATTTTGTGAGATCCAAGATGGCGGAACCCAAATCTCTTGAGGGCAGATTTAGGAACATGTAGGAGCATCATCTTTTGTGCTGGTAAACCCACTTGTACACTACATCTGAAGCACATTCTTATTTCTTGTATTTGCTTGATGTGGAATTCTACCAACACAGATCACTGATCTCATCTCCACCTTGTTTGAGAGCTATGCTTGTAATGACCCATTTAAATTAGAAGTTCAGCACAAACTGTACCAGTAGAGGCGGCGGGCCCCCAGGCAGCATGCGGGGGGTGACAACCTCACTGCATTGGAAAACGCACGCACGGGCGGGCCGCGGCAAGAAAAAAAGGTGTGTAGTTTGGTCCACCCACCTGGAGTCTTGGATTCATTTAGAGCGGTGTCAGCATTGGGGGGGGCGTGTTGCCGCACGCTGTGGCCCCACCTCCCGGGGAGTGTGGCTACGCCGCTGAACTGTACATGAGATGCTTTGACCATTCTAATGACTCAATCCTACCTAGTCCAGGAGATGGCGGCGTGCCTCTACCACTGGCGCTGGCTGCCATAAACCAGTCAGAGCCAGATGTAAAAAGTGTTCCGGCAGCATGCTCAGTAGCACACTGCCGGGATGCTGGTCAGAGCCTTCCCGCTGGCACCAGCAGATCTGCTGCCACATGCTGCCAAATTAAAGGTGGCGGGGAGGTGGGAGGGGTGGGGGAGTGCTGAACGGGGGAGGGCAAAATGGCACGGTAACGGGGCAAGGGAAGGACGGAACAAGGTGGCAACATGGGCAGGGGGTGGGCAGATTGGGTCTGGGAAGGTGGGTTTGGTGACAACGGTGGCTGCCAAATCATAACCCCCTTCCCAAACCTGCGCTAGTGCTGCAGACCTGTTGTGGACCTGCGCTAGTGCTGCAGAGGCTTATCCCCAGGTAAGGGAGTGATTGTTCCCTTGCCCAAAGGAGACTTCCGCAACTGCCCCCCCCCCTCCACAGCATGCAGCAGTAGCCATTTTGGTGCTGCTGCATTGGCGGGGGGGGGGGGAGAATAGGATTTGATTGATATGCGCTTGTGTCCCACTTCTGCAAGCATTCAAAATGTCTAGGGTGCCATAGCATTACCATAGCATTACCATAGCTCCTCCTTTAGAGGAGACTGCACTGGAAGCTTAGGGTGTCTTTGCTTTATTTAAAGCAAACAGGTTCCTTGTATGCTTATTTAAAGCATATAGGTTTGAGCATTGGATGGACTTAGGCAGCATGTGCTCCTCCAAGCAATATCAGCTACATGTGTCTTTTTAAGCATTCCTGCAGCTTATAACTGCCAGTTCTTTCTCAGTTTCCATTACTGTTTTTCTGCAGAAAAATAGCAAGAAAGAATAGGGTTAAAACTGGAATGCCATCATACAAAGTCTACTTAGCTGAGATAAAAGAGATAATAGTGACGTTATCAATTTTCATGAAGATTAAACTCAGTACTGTTCAGCTAAACATTTTTCCTAATCTATATATTTATATAAATTGGTTTGTAAAGGAAATTGGTTAGATTTTTAATGTCAACTTGAACAGTTAAAATGATTGTTCCTAAAGTCTTAGAAATCTCATTTTCTAGCAATCTTTTGAATTTTTAGTGTATTTACTTTCCTTATAGATCTATGCCTGTTGCCCAACAGCAGATGTCTCAACTCCTCTTCCATCATTCTGTTAGTGAAATAATGCTAAGTCAGTTTGAAGTGCTTGAGATGAATTTTCTTCTTCCTAAAGATCAGGTATGAAGAATGTCGAATGGTCCAACGTTAGGTTCAGTTTTGATTTTTATGAAGGGTAGAAATATCTTCTCTAATTGGCTCATACAAGCCTGGTCCTTCCCTAGTAAAGGTGTAAAGGTGACCCCTGACAATTAAGTCCAGTCGTGTCCGACTCTAGGGTGTGGTGCTCATCTCCATTTCAAAGCCGAAGACGTTGTCCGAAGACGCCTCCGTGGTCATGTGGCTGGCATGACTCTCCTTGCCGCAGCGCGTAGCATGCAGCTGGAACATGGAGCGCTGTTTACCTTCCCGCAATCGGTACCTATTTATCTACTCGCATTAACATGCTTTGGAACTGCTAGGTTGGCAGGAGCTGGCCAAGCAACGAGAGCTCATCCCGTCGCGGATTCGAACTGCCGACCTTTCGATCGACAGCTCATGGTTCAGCGGTTTAACCCACTGTGCCACCCGCTGGCCTGGTCCTTCCCTAGCTTTTGCCAATTCAGATTAGATCAGGTAAAAATGGGTTTGTCCATTCCCTTTCCCTATGAGGCTATTATCCAAAAGCATGCAACAGAGTGCATGCAAAAGAGGCTGAGCATGTGGTGGGTCCTGCCCCACCCCATCCCACTCCGTGGTTGTGCCCAACTGGGGTGCCTGGGGAAGGTCTCGCGAAAGCTGGATAGCCCAGACAACCCCACAATCCCTCACGAGTGCAGGGCGATCGGAATAAAGGGTGGGGCCTGGGAGTTTCAAAGGGAGCTTCCTCTGGTTAGAAATCTTCCAGCACTGTGTGGGCTTTTTGCTTCTTTGATGCACTGTGGTCTTCTTTCCATTTTTGCAGTGTCTTAAGGACTAAAGAAACTTTGGGCATCTGTCCAGCCTATTCTGATAGTGAAGGGAAATGCCTAAAAGCTGGTGTTTGTTTTCTATGTTTGTGCCTTGTGGCTGTCCTTTTTCCCTTTTGAAATGCTGTGTGAACTCTGGTTTCCTTAATTAACGGTGCAATCCTATCCCACACGGGTGCTGGTGCAGAAGCCTCAGCGCTGGCACTGGGTGTTGCAAACATGCCAAGGCACATTTTGACACCTGGAGAAGAAGCAGTGCTGGCAAGAAGGCTTGCACCATCCTGCTGGTGCTGAATTCAGGCCCTATAACCGGAGCATGTAAGGCCGCTCCAAGTGGTGCAGGGGCTGGGGAAAGGCGGAGGAGGGGTGTAACGGGGCAGGGGAGGGCAGGGGACTGGACGGTTCAGGCCTTGGAGGGGTGGTGGGACTGGCATCCGACACGGACGCCATATCCTATCCTCCCTCCCAGGCCATGAGCCCTGACACGGGGCTGCTTGATTCTCCATCAGTTTAAGAGCTGGCAGAGAACCGAGTATCCCCATTGCGGCGGCTGGGGTTTACCCCAGGGTAAGCAGGCAAATGCCTGCTTACCCCGAGTAGACCTCCAGCCAGGGCCTTCCCCAGATAGAATTCAGTGTGTGCCATGCGACCCATGCTGAAGAGCCTACGCCAAGGGAGGATTGGGCTGCCCATCTAATTTAACTTTTTAGTTATAATTTTGTGCCTTTGGGTTATACTTAGTTATAAAATTAAAATGTAGTTATCATTTTGTGCCTTCATACTCCTCCAACTCACATCAGCTACTAGAATTTTGGTTCCCCCCCCAAAGACTATTTTAAATGTTGTCTTTGAATTGTGTGTAGAAGGGCAATTCAAATAAATAACCTCCCATACAATACGGCTTGTGGTGGCGGGTACGTTTTGCCCACCCGCCAGCCCATTCTCCTACCTATCTTTTGCCAATGTCGTTCCCACTGGGGGGGTGTTTTCGTGGCCATAACGCCGCCGGGGTGACATCGCTAGTAGTGGCAGGGCAGGGCTAGCGACGTCACGGGGGATGCAGCAGCGGCTAGCTACGTCACTGCCTGAGAATGTTCTATTGAAGATCCTTCCCACAATCCCCTTAAAGCAGGCGTTCTCAACCTGTGGTACATGGACCACAGGCCGGGGGTACACAAGATGCTGTCCCTTATCAGCTGCTACTGTGGTCCTCCCGCTCGCGCCGTGACCCAAAGGGAAAGGGTATGCGGGGGGTACGCGGGAGTACGTGGACCTCTGAAGGTACACAGGGCAGCCGGAGACCCGCGTACGGGATACGCGGGCCTCTGAAGATTGGGAACCCCTTACTTAAAGAAACATAGCTCCCAAGGTTCCCAGGGGAGCGAGAATTCCTGCTAAACCAGTTTGAGTTCGTAATGTAGAAATGTCCACAAGATCTAAATAATACACGACTGCTGCAGTCCTTTCAGAAAGAAACGGTTTATTGGCTTACTCCTGGCTGGAGCGTTCATGAATTATCGCTCTGTTCACTTGAGAAAATGAATGTATATCTCACTGCAGGACTTTGCCATCACAGACTCTGTACTCCTCTGTGTATGTGAATAAACTCTGTTGCTAAATTAATAAAAAATAAACGCAGCCCAACATAAATTGCATCTGAGAATCTATTTTTCTTTCTTATTCGTAAACCAGACTTTGTAGTAGCACAAGTGTTAATCATTAGCTTGTAAGTGCTCTTTCATAGCTTGGCTGTTCACTGATGCAAATGAGGCAGAAAGATATTAGTTGTAAATTGTCTTTTCCTCCCCCCCCTCCGCCTTTACCATAGAGGAAACCTAAAGGAACCTAAAGAAGCAAAAACAAAATCTCTATTCTTTTTTCATACTACAGGGTCTTTTGTTTCTTATATAGCATTTTTTAAAAACTTCACAATGTACTGATTAAAATAAACTGTTAGACCATAAAATAGGGTTCATAGCACGATCCCAAAGCGCTCACAAAATTGGTCATTATAACAGCTAATGAATGGATTGTTACCACATTAGCATACTCAGCATTTGCTTGGGACCATTAAATAAGGTGTGGGTGCCTTTGCTTTATTTAAAGCAAACAGGTTCCTTCTGTGTGTACATACACATCACCATATATGTATACCTTACTTGAATGAAAAACTGCAATGCAAGGCTGAGGAATACAGGGATGCACAAGGCCTTCTAATTTTTTGCAAAATATTTTCATGTGAATAAAAGATAACAGTGAAAACCTAAGTAGGACAGACTGAAAATAGCCCCGTGCAAGCAAAAACAATTCCTATGTTCCTAGAATTTTACAGCACTCATAACAGTCATATTAATGTAACAGGGAACATGACCATGTTCCAGTGTCATCGAGCAAGCTCCCAGGGCACATCATATCAGTACATATATTTTTTTTTTCCTACTGAAAACAAAGTGGACACTTCTAACACATTACTTCTGACCTTAGAGAAATTACCAGCTGAAGTATTATCTACAGAACCAGAAGGAACTTTTTCAAGCTGAAGTGACACATTCAGTGAACAAAAATCTAGATCTGGGAACCTGGGTCTCTGGTGAACAGCTTCCAAACAGCTCCTGGTGAACAGCAGGGAGCAGCTATGATCAGAAGCAAAGAAGTGGCAGGGACACACTGCTGGCCCTACCATGAGGCAAGGTGAAGCAGACTGCAAAGGGGCCAAGAGGGCAGCAAATTCAGGTTGTGCTTCACCCTGAGCCTGCTGCCCACCTCTTTTTGGGCTGCCGCTGACCAAAGATGTAACAATCCACTTCCCACTTGCCCGCGCAAGAAGCAGATCATCAGCCTCCTTACCTTGCTCCCTGTGAATTTTCCTTAAGGAAGTGCAGGACTTCTGGCTTATTTACAGAGACAACATGTGCCGTCCCTTTAAATAAAACCGGAAGGCTCAAACTTCGGGGTTTGATGAAACCACACAAGAAACATGGTAAAGAGTGTTTTTTTTTCTTTTTTTTTCTGCAGCACCATGGCAGAGGGAGCAACCACAGCATTGGCATGGGTTTGTGCCCCAGGATGCGCTGCCCCTGGGCAGGGAGGAAAATGTTGAAACTATTCCCCTATCAATCCCCTCACCGCAGGCAATAATTCCCTAGCCAAGATGTATACTGTGTTAGAGCAGAAAAATGGCTGGGGAGAGGAGGCTGCAGAGAGAAGGTGGCAAATATAGAAGAGGTTAACCAGATCTGCCGTCAGATGCAGCCCCTGACCCAGTGCTAGTGCTGCCATGTGCCTTCTCCCCCCAAAACCCCAACAACCCAGGATGAATCGAGCCTGTTACCTAGCTCCTTCCAGCACAATCCTTTTTTACAACACAGGAAATGCAGGTCATGCTGGGAGCTGCACTTTGATTTACTTAAAGAGGTTGCAAGGAAGGGGAGAGGATGAGGTAAGTGGATAGGGAAGCAGATTGCCGCTGCCTGCACAGCTATTTTGAGCATATTTAGGTGATCTTCCCTACCCACTCACCTCACTCCTTCCTTGTGCAGTCTCTTTAAACAAATCAGGAAGCGCACTGATTTGGAGCAGGGAGGGTAGGGAAGCAGATCAATAAGGCTCTGTCAGCAGCGGGCTGGAGGGAGGCGATAGCAGACTCAGGTTGAAGGGTACCCCCACTCTGGCGCTCCTCCTACCACTCAATGTGAGTCGCTCCGTCCGCTTCATGGATGGGCCAGACCTGCATTTACTGCTTTTCTGCTTCAAATCAAGTTCTTGTTGCTGTGCAGCTGTTTGCCACACACTCAAATACTCATACCTGGAACTACTGCTGAAAATGTCACTCTACATTTAGTGTATCTGATGTATGTACTTTTCTTAATGGATAGTTAACTCTCTTTACCCAATAGCATTAAAAAAGAACTGTATACCATGTTAAAGGTACATTATCCCAATTCCCACCTTCCTACGCAGTTATAGCAGTCTCCGCAAATAACACTCCTTAATACATTGCTAATACTAAAAAACAAGAATCCAGCTTATGATCACCAGAGCTTCTTCAACCACTGTATTTGCATCAGTAATAGGGCACAGCATCAGATCACTAAACCCATCCAGATAGTTCTTGCTGTAGAAGTTGATATAATAACCACACTGACAAACAACAGCCTGGCTAGCTAACAACAGCCCGGCTAGCTCAGTCGGTAGAGCATGAGACTCTTAATCTCAGGGTCATGGGTTCGAGCCCCACGTTGGGCGCAAAGTTTTCATGGAGGAAAAGACCATCACAGGTTACAAGCCATAAGCAACCTCCTGGTTTTAGAAGTGGGTTTTCTCTGTGCCAGGTGCAGGGGAGTGACAACGGGAAACAGGTTATCTTGTTGTCTTGTGCTCCCTGAGGCATCTGGTGGGGCCACTGTGTGATACAGGAAGCTGGACTAGATGGGCTTTTGGCCTGATCCAGCAGGACTCTTCTTATGTTCTTATGATATATAGCAAAAACCCATTTCAGATGACAGTGTACTCTATGGGCAGCGCAATCCTGTGTAAGGATCTGGCCAGCGGCCCAGGGCTGCCTGCCGGATCCTGAACCCGAGGCTGTCTGTCAGATGACGGACCGGAGGTCTACTCGGGGAAGGGGATGCTCCTCCCCTTCCCCGGGTGTAAACCGGGGCCGGCCCAATCGGCCTCCTCGGATTTCCTCCAGCTAAATAGCTGGCGGAATTCGGAGGAGGGCTGGCTAGTCCAATGGCCCCCCCTTGCCTGCCGGACCACCCACACGGCTGCCAGCAGGAGATCTTACCTTCCTCCAGCGGCTGCATCCTTGGTCCAGCGATGGAATGAGGGAAGCCAGCCTTGCACCAGCCTCTCTTACTCCCGAGGCGTTGCAAATGTGCTTTACGGCACATTCCCGACATCTTGAAATGCCGTTCTTGGAAAATCCCCAGGATTGCACCCTGAGTGTACTCTGCATTAATTGAAATATGTGTCCAACTTCTGCACCAAATTAATCCGAATACTGCTCCGAGGAAAGTCAAGTTCTGTTGCCTGAATTAATTTGACCAAATTTTTCTTTTTTCATGATTTATTATGCTTTTGTCAGCCTTGGCTGAGGGGCTAAAAGCTATGCTGGGAACTGACTGAGCATTATGTGTCACAGGGCAGAAACCAGGAGTTCTGGAGGTCATTCACTGTTTCCTACTTTGCCACCAGAACTGTTGACGAGAGGAAGGAACTACAGGCAGCTCAAGCCAGCATTCTAACATCACAGGCAAGAATCCTCCTTGGTGTTTGGAATCAGGTGATCCTAGAGAGTCAGTTCTGTACCACTATCTATATACAGGTCCAAAGTCTGCTCTGATTCCTCCATCTGGGCAATGAGGCCTGCAGTGTGCAACAATGATTTGGATCTGCATCATGAAATTCACTTTAGCCGATAAGTTTCCCAAACACGTGAGGCCAGCATGCATGTGGGAAGGTGGATAATATCTATGGAAAGAAAGAGACAGGCTTTCTACATTCCTGGTAGCATCCATGGCTTCATTCCTTCTTCACTAACTTCAGTTGTGCCTTTCATGTGTGTAACTGTTACACAGTTTGTTCATAGCAGTAGTCAATCACCGTGCAGAGGACTGATCTTGAGGAACCACCACAAGGGTCCCATACAGACGACTAGCAAGAGGTAAATGTGTAGCAACTGTCCTCTGTGTCCCTCTTCATGACCAGCCCTGATGGCTATAGAAACAGGGCAGAGATATAGGCTATAATTGGTCATTTGCCAGTCTCTCAAAAGTCAAATACAAATATCAACATCCATGCACAGCCCTTCTAGGATAGCAGTCTCTCTAGGAATCCTAAAATCTTTGGGATAGGGCAGCTTAAAATCAAAACACTAAATCAAAGTAGAAAATACTTTGCACAAACACTGCTGTTTTCTGAAGTGATATACTGTATATTACATTTGTGGGTTTAGAGCAAAAAACCCCACAGACAATACATAGCAGAAGCATATAATAAACAAACTACCTCTGCCTGTTTGGTTGGTATAAACTGAATTTTGGTTTTAAATGAAAACCTATCATGGGAGGCTGCCAGCTTAAGCAGAGGAACAAAGGGCTGCTTTACCCATTCCCATCTGGTAATTTTTTTCTGGTCAATATCACCTCCATAAAGCTGCTTCTCCATTCACATAGAAAAAAGGATTGATAAAAAGATTGATAAATGATTGAAAAAGGTCCCCCCCCCAATGAGTGGAAAAGCATCCTAAAAAGCCAGTTTTATGGGAGAAAATCCATAGGGGAAAGTGTTGAGAAGTCCCTTGCAGCCATCTTCAGACTTGCAGCCTCCCATGGCTGCTTTTCATTAAAAAAAGTGTTTGGAGATTGCTTCATTCTCTGGAAGGAGGAAAAGGTCATTCTGACTCTCGGGTTTGCCCCTCCTCCATCTTTAGGCAGAGCCAGATTGTAGAAATGCCTTCATACTCAATTTGGGTTTATGTGTGTTCCATAAGGACAGGGTGGTTCTTAGACCAGACCCAGCTTTTGTTCCAAAAGTAAACTCGGTTTTCCACGTGACACATGAAATCGTGTTACCGGCCTTCTGCCAGAATCCTTCTCATCCCCCCAAAAAACAGTGGCATTCCTTAGATGTACGCAGGGCCCTGTGTTACTATACAGACAGGAATTCCGATCTACAGACTCCTTATTCGTCTTATTCCAGGGGCATAGGAAAGGGGCGAGGGCCTCCTCCGCTTCCCTGTCTAGATGGCTTAGGGAGGCTATTACCATGGCATATCGATCCCCAGGTCTATATCCACCAGAGGGGTCTTACAGCACATTCTGTTTGGGGACGGCCACTTCCGCAGTCTTTGAAGGGGCCGATACTCTAGCAGACATCTGTAGGGCGGCCACCTGGTCCTCCCTGCACACGTTTATCAAACACTATCAGGTAGACATGGCTAGTGCCACGGGCACACGCTTTAGCAGGCGGGTGCTCCAGAGGGTGGTGGCTTGACGTCCGAGCCGCCGGCATGGGCGTCGACAGGGGGAAGCACGGGGGGCGGGCCTCCGGGGGGTGTCGCGCGCATAGGGGTGATGCGCGACACCCCCCACTTACAGTTTGCCAGTGGAGCTGGGCCTGCCTGCCCGCCCTTGCGTCCGTTTGGCTCTGAAATGAGCCGAAAACGGCGTGGGGGGGGTATTCCAGGCATGCGAGTGACATCACGCGTGGAGGCGGGGCCGCGTCATTAAGGGTGACGCGCATGCCCCGCTCCCCAGTGATGCGCATCCTGGTGACGTGCCTGGCCATCAGTCTTAGCCCACCCTAGCTGGTACTGCTCTGTTACGTCCCAAGAGTCAGAATGACCCTTTCCTCCTTCCAGAGAAAAACTGAATTCCTTACCTGGGAATATCCTATTCTGGGAAGAGGAAAGGGTCATTCGGCCCACCGCTAATCCAGGTGAGCGGCTCGGGGACGTCGCTGGAGGGACGGTTTTTTCTTTGGGGCTCACGAGTGCTCCCCTAGAGCACTGTGGATAGGCGATTCCTTGGCTTTTCCTGTTGTCCTCTGTGTTGTTCACCTTTTTGTGTCTCCCTACATGACTCCTCTCAGGCACGCCACCAGGTGTGAATTTGTTGGAGGGGGTATATTTTTGTCACAGCTCTTCTGATCCAGACTGGGAACAGTATGCCCTCCCACAGGGAGGAGTCCAGATCTACAATCCGGGTCTGCCTCAAGATGGAGGAGGGGCAAACCCAAGAGTCAGAATGACCCTTTCCTCTTCCCAGAATAGGATATTCCCAGGTAAGGAATTCCGTTTTTCCTCTGCCATATAACTAGTTAACTTACAGCGTAATACTTATCCAACTTACACCACCAGTGTAACCAGTGGTGAAGCGAGAACCGGAAGCCCCAGAATGGAAAGGGGATTCAAATCCCCTCCAAAGGGAGATTCAAGGGGGATTTAAATCTCCCCTCCCCTCCAAAGCCTCCCACCCTGCCCTCCTCCGCTGGTTACACCAATGATGTAAGTTGGATAGGATTGTGCTGTTAACAATTTAACATAACTAGTTTGGCTCTTAGTAAGTTTAGAACTACCTAAGCTAGTGACAATGGAGTTGTTTCAGTGTCAAGCTGTCAGGTACAAGATTTATTTCTCGAGCAGCGAGGCAAACATGAGGTTACATGAGGGCAGTGAAGTGTAAGCAGTTCTGTGGTGCTGGTTTTGAGCAGGGTCGAATGATACTTCAATCTCAGTAGAATCCCGAGCTTCAAGGCCTCTGTAGTAAGTCTTCTTTGTTTTTTCCCTGTTTGGGAATTTTGCTTTGAAGCAAACGTGGATTTGGTTTACCAGAGTTTTGTCATTTCTTGAATAATGTTGTTCATGCATTTAGCTGATGCACTGCAATGAAATATTCTAACACTCTTTGTGTAGATTGCTTCAGTGGTATCAGTAACTCAATTAATTTTATAAATGATAATATAAATAATAGAAACTTCTGTGCAAAGCAAAATAATCAAAAGAGCAAGAAATTGTGTGAAGATGAGCTATCTGCCAAGAGAAAGCACAAATTGATCATTTGATCATCTGCTAATATGAAAACCTGCACTGTTTTGCAAATACTGGAACAAAAAGGACACAAATTAATTAGGTATTGAGTTTCTGCCATTGTGCTTGAAAGAAAAAAAGCACTGGTTTCTGCCTTAAGATATTTACTGAAAAGTCACATCATGATAAAAGCTACCTGTACTTGTCTTTTTTCTTCTTCTATCTTTGCTAAAGGGAACTAGCCATACAGTTAATGGACATATATATGTCACAGTGATTAACCATCTAATACATTCTCTCTAGAGGTAAATGTCTAGCAATTGGAGACATAGTCATTGCTATGGAAAACGCAAGGGTAACTAGCTGATAAGAAGACCTAGGATAAGAATGAAAATATGTGAGGAAAGTTGGGGATCCAGAGGAGCGATTTATTTTATTTCTGTATTTATATACCACCTTTCTCATCCTCAGATTTCTCCTCAGATTTTTGATTCAAGGTGGTTTACATAGGCAGGCTATCCTAGACCCGATAAGGGTCTTTACAATCAGTGGCGTAGCTAGACTGGAGCGGAGGCAAGTAGTTCTGCAAGACTCCGTTACACCGGAGTCAACGGCCCCTCCCCCTTGCTGTTGGAGCCATTCTGGTGGCAATGGCAACACGCAGGACACTCCCCTGTCGCTGCCGGAATGGATCCAACAGCAAGGGGGAGGGGCCGCTGACTCCGGTGTAACGGAGTCTTACAGAACTACTTGCCTCTGCTCCAGTCTAGTTTCACCTCTGTTTACAATATTGTTCTATTCATACATGGAACCTTCCATACTTGAGATGTTTCCCTTCCGAGTGCAGCCCTCCTTCTGGCTTGTGCTCTGCACTTCCAAGCTTCACAGTTCACCACAGTTCACCCTCCGATGGTTGTCAAGATGTTATCTCTCTAGCTGACTCCTCCACATTCCTGCCATTCCACACCCTCTCACTGTGCTTTCTCCCGGTGTCTTCTCAAGGTCTGTCAGCAGCTGCTGTCTCCCATCCAAGCAAGAAATGAGGTTGACCCTGCTTAGCTTCTTCAGGCAGGGCGCCAGCTCAAACTCCAGGCCACACCAAAGCTATGGACTGCAAATGGCAGGCATGGCATCAGAGATTGACCAGGTTGTGCAGTGGCTGAAGGCCACCCCTAACAGAGGGCCCACCTGGCCAGGCTGACTCTCTGAACCACCACCACCCCAATTCCAATCAGCCTTCACAGTTTTTGAAGGCTGTGGGGAGGGTGGGAGGAGCTGCTGCTTTTACACTTGGTCTCCAGTAACCTGGAAGACATTTCATACTGATTTAGAATGTCCACCAAAATGTTGCCTAAAGCAAAACCGAAAGTGAATTTGGGGATCTTTCCTCAGGCAAAGCACCTAAGCGGCACTGTGAAGAACAGGTGAATGCATTAAGCTTTGTCCTGGATCATCCTAATGAGAAGTGAGAACAGCTGTCTTGGTTGGGATGCGTGTGGAGAGTTTGGTTGAAGGTATAAAAAGGACTCTCCGTTTGGAAAGAGGGAGGCTGGTGTGAGCTTGGCTACGCTTCTCACCTTCACCTCTAATCCGAAGGTCTGCTTCACCAGATGTGGTGTTGCAGATTAGGCCAGTTGCTTCTAGTGAGATTCAGAGGATGGGTGAGTTTAGAATCAGTACTTCCCAGGAAAGCTAGCATTTGTGTTATACTGGTAGTGTTTGTATATGTCTTCTAAGTCAAACGATTTTGTATTTTCCTGTAGCCTTTTACATTACTCCGTGGTGATAAACCAAAAAACCCTTTACCAGTTGTTGTAACTGGGTTGGTAAAGGGGGACCCACCTTGACAGGCACCAAATGAGTTTTGAAAAGACTAGTGGCATTTCTTTATTCCATACATGTTGTAGTTGTTACCAGATTTTGTATCAAGTGAAATTCAAAAGGAATTTGAAGGGTTCTCTCCTCACGTAAGACATTTGAGATATGCTGAAGCAAGACAAACATGTTTTGGTAAGACCAGAAAAAAGTGTTTCAGGACCAGCTTCACACACCTTAATTGCATGATGGTGTTATAAAATGAATAGCACCAAGTCCAGTCACCACCCTGTCAACACCACACACACACACACACGCACACGCACACACACACACACACGCACACAGTTCTCGGTCACATTTCCACAGCAAAGATTCTGGTCCTTTAAGGCAAAATAATGATGGACTGTCCCAGGCTCGCGTATTGGCAGCATGTCCATGGAATTTCGGAGACACAATTTGAGAAATTGCCCCTATAGAAGAGGAATCAGACTAACAAAATTGACTCGGTTTTCATTTCATCTTGTCATCATTTCATCTATATTCTGAGAAATATATGCTGAAGCAGGTACATTTGGTTTTTTTGCTTGTTTACTTATTTTATTAATTTTCGGGTAGCCCAATCCTAAGCCAGTCTCCGTTGGTGGTACTAAGCTCCGCACACACTGTTGCAAACGTGCTATAAAGCACGTTGCACTGGCATGGAGGCCAGTCGCGTCGGTGGAGAGGCCACCACTGGCAGGCCTCTGCCGGTGCAGGAACAGCGTCTGCGGTGGCAGGTGAGCTCCACGCTGTGTGGCGGGGCCTTTCACAACAGTGCATGTGCTTGTTCCGACAGCGGAAGCTGGCACAGGATTGAGCTGTCTGTCTCTTTTCAACCAAACTGATCCTTAAGATTTACAATCCATAAATTATTAAATTATGTATTTTAACCTTTGTTGTAAGCCGCCTTGGGCATTTGCCTTTCGGCATAGGAAAAGGCAGGATATAATTTTTTTAAATAAATAAATAGCAGAATTAAAATTAGTGGACATTTTGGCTATTGTTATCTCTCAGTTGATCCTCTTTGCTCTTTTGCTATGCTGCCAGGGCTGAGCCCTAAGCAGCAGCCATAGTTGAACAAGAAGCCAGAAAGTGAATCAGGAGCCAGAGAGTGGGTTGAGCTGCTGCCTGAGTAGGAGCCTGAGCCAAGAGACAACTATTGTTGTTCTAGGCCCCCAAAGGAATGGCCAATGGTCAACCTGGGTGGATAGACCCAGGTCAGGACCTGGGAACCTTTTTTGAGTTTGCAATTCTGGTGGCTTGCCACTAGAGCCAGCTGTGTACCAACCAGAAATCTTGGGCTTGGTACACCGCTTGCTCATGTGGCGAGCCACCAGAAAAGCCTTGGTGGTTTCTGATATATCACATGTGCGAAGATCCATACAGCTGCAAGACAAGAGGCGCTACGATGGACAAATGGCAGAGTAGTAGGGTGCATCCTGGTGTGCTTCCTGCAGGTGAGCAAAGGCGGTTAAAATTGAGTTTCTGCTGAGCTATGGACATGAGAGACAACTCTGCTCCCAATATTATTTTCTCAACTGGCTTCTGTCTTTGGGCTTTAGTGACTGAATCAATGTGTTGTTGCCAGAAGATCATCAAGTTTTCAAAATGTTGCTGCATCATAGTTAATCTGCAGTGCTGTCCTTCTGCTGACAGCATACTTATGATGATGTCTTGCAGTGATTTAGTCTAGAGCAAAAAAAAAAACCCTTTCAACCTCTTTTGGTATTTAAACATGAGACAGAATCATACTCCAATTGTAACTTGTAACATATATACTGTATGCAGTTTCTACATTTGTCAAATATCTATAAAAAGGGTGTGATATTTGGATTTCTGCTATTTTTAACAAAAAAAAAACCACCTATAATTACACTTGATAGCTAGAGGATTTTCGTATTGAATTTTCCCTGGTAAGTGATTGATTTCTAGATTGACTCTAGGAAATGGAAACTAGTAAGTGGAACCTGACATAAAAGAAATATTTGGGCTCCACGGTAATATCATTTACTACAATAAGAGCCAAACTAGAATACTAATTGCAGTTGGCTTCCTGTAAGCATTTAAATGCAATCTCTCCCCCTTTCACAGTAATAGCCATGCTCTATTCCTGGAGGGTATATAAATACAGGTCTTGTTATTACCTGACATTATAATTGGGTGCAGAGTTGGGGAGAATTATGTACAAATGTAAGATACCTGGCACTGAGGTGGATCTAAGAAAAAAAACCCATTAGCCCACAATATGTCACCGGCAGGAACATTTCTTTTGGATTGTCCACAAGGAAGGAACATTAGAATAACTGGCACCTATGTATATTTCACTGTAAGCCTCAAATAGAGTCAGGCTATATGTAGTCCTCTCATTATTCAACCATCTAGGTGATGGAGGTAACAGAGGCGTCACTAGCGTTTGCGTCAACCGGTGCGAGAGCTCATCGCATCACTCCCATGGACACACTCTTGTTATTTGTATAACACAGGGGTGGGGAACCTATTTCCGATGGAGGGCCATTTTCCCATGGGGAAAATGTCCCGCGGGCCGTGTGCCCCTCCATCGGAAATAGTTACCCCTGCGCGTGCGTGCGCGCCGGGGGGGCGCACACCCACCCACCGCCCCTGCTTTTACCTCCCCCCCCTCCTTACCTTTTTCAGGCAGCCGCCGCCGCCGGCGGCCCTGCCCCTTTTGAACCCGGCTGTTTCTGCTCATGAGCAGAAACAGCCGGGCTCCAAAGGAGTCCCGTGAGGTGAGCGCGCCGCACACTCTCCCCTCGGCGCGACTCCTTTTGAATCCGGCTGCTTCCGGGTTCCAAAGGAGTCGCGCGAGGTGAGCACGCCGCGCGCTCTCCCCTCGGCGCGTCTCCTTTCGAATCCAGCTGCTTCTGCACGGAGAAGCAGCCGGATTCGAAAGGAGTCGCGCCGAGGTGAGCGCGCAGGGGGGTCAGCGGAGCCTCCGGTCTGTTCACACGGGCCGGACCTGATTGATTTGGGTCCGGTCTCGCGCGGGCCGGACCGGATCGCTCCTGGGGCCGGATCTGGCCCGCAGGCCGCCGGTTCCCCACCCCTGGTATAACACCACCTGCTTCACAGCATTCTGATGTACTCATAATGATCATCATCATATTTCATTTTAAACTGGCTTTTTATACTGAGGTGCACTCCAAGCAGCCAGTGGTGTCACAAGAGTTGGTGACACCCAGTGCGGTAACTCATGGTGTGACCCCAATTAACTTTATTTATTTTAATATATAACAGTACAGGTCACCCAACAAATCAGTAACCAACAACAGCAACAAAAAAAGTGGCCAACGTGATGACAGTCACACAACTGAATGAGAGTTCTAGTTCAATCGGACCTCCGTATCCGCAAACTCAGCATCCACAGATTTAACTCAACACAGATGCTCGCGGATATGGGGAGTCACTTTAAAAATGCCTTTAAAAAGAAAAAAGTTAAAAATAGCATTCCTTACCCTTTCGCTGGCAAACCACTCCATTTGCAGGGCTTTAGACAGTGAAATTGTGCTCCTACAGCCTCTTCCGGGTCACGTGACTTTCCACCTCCCTTCCCCAAGGTTGCCCCAGAAAATGTAATTCTGGCTATCACGATCTTATAAGTAGAAATTTCTCTATGAACTATTCTCATGTTTTTCATGTAGCAAGACCAAAACTGGGTCCAACTGGGTCTCCTAATCTGTTAAGAACATATGAACATAAGAAAAGCCCTTCTGGATCAGGCCAATTGCCCATCTAATCCAGCTTCCTGTATCTCACAGCGGCCCATCAGATGCCTCAGGGAGTGTTAGGGCACAATCCTATCCTATGCTCTGCTCAGTGATCCAGCTATGCCAGCACAGGCAATGCTGTATCCTTTGCAGAGTAGGCAGAGTTAGAGGTCTCCTTGAGGTAAGGGAACTTTTGTTCCCTTCCCTTACCCTGGGTAAAGCTCCAGTTCCCACAATGGGCCTGTTTGGATTTGCGTCTGCCATTTTGGTGGCGCAAATCAAGGCAGGCCTGGGAGGGGGATAGGATACGGCGTAGGATTGGGGCCATTGTACCAGCGGATATATTGGGCAAATCAGAACATTATTTATTTAACATATTTCTATCCTGCCTTTCCTCCACTTACATGAATGTCACCCTTGCTCCAGGGCCCCAGTTCTTCCTCCCAGACCACTGCTGACCCCCATTTCTTTACTTTCTCCCTCACATCTGACAATAATTCAACTATTTTAATAATGGTTCATCTATATGCCAAGGACCAAATTATATTTTCTAGTTAAACTATTAAAGTCATGAGAAATCTGGAACTTGTTGATGTATTACTTGTGAACAGGGGCTTAAATATTATTATTTACAAGATGTTTTCCTCTTGGCATCATGAAAAAAAATGTAAAGTCATCAAGTCAGCTATAAATATATCAGTTTTGCAACTAATAAACCATGACAAAACCTAAAATATTACAGCAATGCTTCACATGGCATGATTTACTTTCTTGTGGATAACATAATATTTGAAGAGTTCTTTGTGGTTTGCAATGCATCTATTTTAAGAGTTGCCTAGGCAGCAGGGAATGTGTTAAAAATTTCTCCTGTGTTGTTCAGGTTGAGCAGGTACAGTATATACTTAAATGCCCTTCCCTTACTTCCACAAATCTACTGAATGTCAAAGTACTACAGCAAAACAAAGTAAGAGAAGAAACCAGAAGTTCCAACTAATGTGCCAAACTATTAGCATGCGATGTATAAATTCCATTAACAATGAAGATGATTTTTTGTCATTTCCATTATTTCCCTGTGTCAAATATAGTACTTTTAGTTCTGATCCAGAGAAACAGTGTATTATTCATTGCATTGCTAAGGAGATTAGTGTTTTCCACCATGTTTCTTCCCCTCCCCCCCCCATAATTTCAGCTATGGAAATTTTGCTATGCCAGCAGAAAGATTATGCTGAAGAATTAAATTTGGACCCGCCAAACTCAAAGTCCTCTTTGGATGGCTTGACCTATAAGATCAAGGTAAAGGTATCCCCTGCTCAAAAGCCAGTCGTGTCCAACTTCAGGGTGCAATGCTCATCACTGTTTCTAAGGCTGAAGAACCAGCACTGTTTGCAGACACTTCCATGGTCATGTAGGCTTGACCTATATCTTGCATTAAATGCAGGTTACTGCCAAAAATGGAAGCTGCATGTCAAATCCCCCCCCCCTTTCCCTCTGCAAAATATACTCCATGGGGACAGCCAATGATGGATGGGGGAGTGCAGAAACACATAGTATGATGACAGTAAAGTCAGTTCCATAACCACCAAGCATTACAAAATCATGCATTTGGGTGTGCATTCATTAAGATCCAACTTGTAGAACTTGCAAAGCTCCTAAAGAAAGACTGTACACCCCATGTATCAGAGCTGCACCTTGTCTGTTCTTCCTTACAAAGGCACAGGTCCCAGTCTTTCTTCTAAAGACTCTAGTAGGAATTGACAACTTTGGAAGCAGCATTTAGAGACTTAAGGCTGTAAGGTTTGCTTACACTCTTGTTCAGATCTGGCGATCTAACACATTAGCGACTTCTCCATATAATCATGGAAACAGTTTCACGTTGGCGCCCTAGAGAACTGCTGACATGCTGACAAACAGCCTTAATGGTTATTTACAGAGCACTTGCACAATAAATAGAGTGTTTGGTATTTACAAGACATTGAAAGGTTTCTCACTTTCATTAGGCAATTGGGAAGTGTCTGAAAGGATGCTATACAAAACCTGCTTAATTCTCATTTATCACGGTGGAGCAAATAGGTTTGTGTGCAAAGGCAGTGTAAAGACAAATGGGCAAAAGAGGGCTACAAAATGAATAACAAGAAGCTCTTTGGACCCGAGTATCCTAACGCTTAATGCTAGAGAGAGTTCATCCAGTAACTGCTCATCACTGTTTATGCTTCCACCTTCTGCTCTCCTGTGTCAGTCAGGAAATAATCATCTTTGACCAAAATGGTCCATTTGGCCATTCACAGCATTATACCTTTTTAGAATACAAGGCTCTTTACAGCTCAAATGCAATTAACAGGGTGATTTAACACAGAGCCTTTCACTCTTGATTTATAAACAAAACTAGATTGGGTCACTGGACTACATAAAGGCACAGATCAAAATGCCATGTGTCATAAAGTTAAGGTGGTATTATTGTTGTATTACAGCCTCTAAATGTGAAAGGGGAGGAGATTTTCTGATGTCCATATGCTGTTAAGATGGAAATACCTTCCACAAAATATGGCGATTGTTGCTAGCTTAGATTTTTAAGAGTTGTGGCGGACAGGTCTATCAAAGACTGTTAGCCACGATAGTGATATGGAACCTTTGTGTCTGAATGACAGACAGATACTGCAGACAAAGAAAGTGGGGTGGCTGTTGCCTTCGTTCCCTGATATAAGCTTTCAAGCATCATCTGGCTGGCCTCTGTTGTAAACAGAATGATAGACCAGGTGTACCTTCGGCCTGATCCAGCATGGATCTTCATATGTCCATAAGATTTTTTTTTTTTTGAGGTGTACAGTACATCTAAAAATGTAACATCTGAATGCAACAAGCAGGCAAATGTGAAAACATGTCTCTTATATAGCTATATTTGTCAGACACCTAGGATCAGGTCTCGCTCATTGTTAAGCATATCCTAAGTGCAAACAACCATGCACTGCATATAAATTTAAGCTAAAAAGTGGGTAAATTGCTTTTGCTTGTATTCTGAAACCAGAAAAGTAAGGGTGTGTGTGTGTGTGTGTGTGTGTGTGTGTGTGTGTGTGTGTGTGTGTGTGTGTGTGTGGCATGAAACATTAATGATTAATCCTCTTTTTGTTCTGAATATTTTAATGAGGAGAACATTAAATGTCCAAAAATGCAGACATGGAAACTTGTCAGCATTTATAGAGATTGTGATTAGTACCCAGTCAAAATTATAGCTTTAAGGGTTATACTTTCAAATATTTTCACCTACACTGCATAAAAAGAGGCAAATCAAGCATACAACAGCAAAACTATATTCCTTGCTTGTGTGATTCTTTTTTGGCAGACGATAGTACAGATTTAGTGCTATGAAAATTAAGCTCTAAAGCAGCAAGCTGTAGTCTAAATTTATTCTGGGTTATAATATAAAGTACAACTTCATTTATCCAAGTAGTTTTGAAGAACTTTCAAAATGTCTGGATGATCAGACTTGGTATAAAGGCTGATAACAACTGACTTGGTGAACTGTTTATTTATTGCGGGCATGATTCATCCAAGTTGAATACTTTAATATTCCATTGATTACAATGGGAGTGTTAAGCATGTCCTCAAATGTCTCAGTTTGGAGATTAATTGGAATTCAGTGGAACTTTAAAATGCTCTTATTTCTTTACATTGTAAACATTGCTTCCATTACAGACAATCCTGTATACACATAATCATTACGTTTTGTCTCGGTTAGTCATTGGCTGATTCTTACCAAACACGCACAATTTGCATTACCAGTGATTGTCACTCCTCTTTTCATTCAGATCTCACTTCCACCATACTCAGTGCAAAGTCACAAGTGCCATTCTTACACTGAACACCTAATCCGGCCTTTAATCACCATTGTGCTACTGAGGCAGCTGAGGTGGCAGCGAGAGTCAAAATGCAAAGAAGCTTTGAAAAGATGTTATTTTAATGTAATGTAAGATGGCCAGAGTGCTGGATGGATGCCTGTAGTTGCATTTGAAAAAATTGAAAAAAAGCAAGAAAAAAGTCACAAAATTAACACTAATTAAATCAATACAGTTCTTCGACATGTGGCATTTGTACTGTACTTGCCTATCCAACTGGCTGCCATTTTTCTTGGCATTCAAAACAAGAAAGAACATTCTTTTCAGGCAATTTGGAACAGGGGGTGGGTTGCAGCAGAGGATTTTTAAATACTGTCATCCAAAGTGGATAATAACAAACTATGGTCACAATGGCACATACACCATACATGAACAGGCAGGCTTCAAACCAATAATCTCTTAACCAATAATTGGTTATAACCAATAACATGGCAGAAGAAACAGGGAGACAACTGGGGGGGGGGAGGCAGAAGGGCTGACTAGCTAAGCTTATAGAGCAGTGTTTCTCAAGCTGTGAGTCGAGACCCACTTGGTGGGTCGTGATCTGATTTCTAGTGGGTCCCTAATTGCCTCAAGCCCCGAGTCTATTCAAAAATCAGATATCTGCTAATTGCCCTTCAAAAAACTGAACTCCTGCAGTTTGCAAGCTTGTGTAAATATAGGGAGATAAATGTCTTGAGTGTCTTTTTTCTGTTGTGTTTTTTTCCAAGTCTGTCAATGACAGGTAGTGGAGGCAGGTGAAGACTGGGTCACATAACTAAGCCCCTCAAGCCTTGAGGCTTTTCATTAGGGCTACCTCATTATGAGAAATGGATTGAGGTTTTTTTGCAAATAAATAGATAAAATATTGCTTGTAAAAAACAAATATTTCTTTCTAGATCACTTTTTTAAAGTCTCATAAAGCTAGGTGGGTCCCGATAGAGTGTCATTTTAAAAAATGGGTCCCGGTGCTAAAATGTTTGAGAACCACCACAATAATCTTAAACCTGCATGCTTCAATACATAAATGAAATCAAAAGTTCCTATGGACCCAAATTACCCATCTACAGCAGAGGCTGCCCACTGGATCTCTACATGATTTGCTGCTTTGGCCCTGCTTCCTTCCAATCAGCATGCACCAGGGGCAGGTAATTCTGCCATGTGTGTGCATTGAATGTGATTGATCATTCAATCAGCATTCCTAATAATAGAGATGCAGCAACATTACCTGACCTTAGAAGAGGCAGGCGGAGGGGGTTGACCCAAGCAGAAACACGAGTTTGTCTCCACAATGTGGCTACTTTTGTTTTTCCTCATGCACACTCTAAAAAAAACATTTTGGGGGTGTAAGTGTGTTAGTGTGAAGGTGTCTATAATTCAGAAAAAAAAAAAACCTCGTCTTAGCTATCAGAAGTTTGGGAACTTTGGCATTAAACACTTATATTTCTATCCACTTTACATAGTCCTCCAAAGATTAATCAACCCTGACTGTTCCCTGGAAGGACAGGTACTGAGGCTGAAGCTCAAATATTTTGGCCACCTAATGCGAAGAGAGGACTCTCTGGAGAAGACTCTGATGATGGGAAAGATTGAAGGCAAAAGGAGAAGGGGAAGGCAAAGGATGAGATGGTTAGACAGCATCACCGATGCAACGAACATGAAAATGAGCGAACTCAGGAAGATAGTGGAGGACAGGAAGGCCTAGCGGGATATGGTTCATGGGATCACGAAGGGTCGGACACGACTTAATGACTGAACAACAACAACAACAAAAATTTGGTGGCTTCTTGCCCATTTAAGAATTTCAATATGCACATAAAAAGTAGTTCCTAAGAACTTCTTCTGTGGTTTCCCAGAGTCTCCAGAACAACTGGGGGGGGGGGGCTGCAGAGGGAGAGGGGTTGACAAAAATCATCCCTTCCCCTTGAGCAAATGGAACTTTCTTTGTGGAAGAAGTTCTTATCCAATCCATTGTTCTTGTGCACAATGACATTTTTCATTTGTTTTTGAAGTAATTCCACCATATTCCTCGGTATGAGTGCACAGAAGCTCCATGTGAACACCTATTTGGGTGGCATATGTTCGAGGAGGGAAAAGGGACGAGGAGGTTTGTGAAAGAGGGGATAAGATCCACCATGTGCCACTGCAGTCGGAATCGCCCCTCCCCTGAAACACCTGATTCCACCCCCTCCCTACCCACAATCTACCACCCCCCTGCACATGCTTATCTGATTTGGAGCAGGTTGTCAGTTGTGGCAGCAGCTCCAAAATGGCCACCGGCGCTGTGTGTGCTGCCATATGGCCTGTAACGACAGCAGGACTGTGTTCTGCTGTCGTAATGAGACCATTAGGATTGGGCTGTTAATTTTTTTGCTTCAGAAACAATTTCATATTTGAATACCATCATGTTTTTGTATTTACATTGTCATTATGGCTGTCGGCTTTCAGCATTAAATTAATCAGCTGTAGTGAATCAATTGGTGGAAGCCAATTTTAATCAAGGAAGGAAATTTGTAAACAGTAGGGCTGAAAGTTAAGGGCACACTTGTGTACTTTTCGGTTCTGTCTTGCTACTGTGTCTGTAAGACAGATCAATGGGCTGAAAGACAGGTGATTAATCAGTGGATAGCAGAGGAGGTGGGTACAGCAGTTCACTGACGGAAATGACCCACCACTACAGTGGGGGATCACAAAAGGAGAAAGAACCAACCTGACTGGCAATTCTCGGGAGGCAAGGAGTGGCACAGTCAGTACTGAGCATGCACGTGACTGCCGACTGGTTAGAAGCCCCAGCAGAGGTCAGCCAAGCACAGCAAGAGCGGCTAGCCAGTCACTAGTCACCTGCTTGCACTGTGCTGACTGGGCTGCATCTTGCTGCCACTGCTGTTTCCCAAGAAGGATGTGTTTTCCCCTCCCTCCTCTCTTTATCTCCTGCAGCAGCTGTGGCCAATTCCCACTAAGAAACTGCTGCCACTGGTTGATAGCTAGACTGTACTGTTTTTATATGTTTCCTGCAAAGTTACGTAGATCCAAAGAGTCACAAACTATATACTGTACCTATACTTAATATTTGTCCAGCACTTGTGCAAAATGTGCAAAGTGATTCACCTTTGCATTGCCTTGATGCTCCAACCCTGTAAGGTAAGTGAGTATTATTATTACCCCCAGATTGCAACTCAGAGGCTGAGAAGGGAGTGACTTATGGAAGGTCACCACAGGAGCTTATGCCAGAGGTGAGATTCAAACCAGGGAAGTCCTGATTCACAGCTCAGTCTCTTAGCCAGCGCATCACACCAGCTCTCTTTATAGTTTCTATATATTCAAGGTGCTCTGTTCCATTCAAAAATCTGTTTGTACAACCAAGGCAATTTCTTTAGTGCTCAACACAGTGCATTTTGTGTCATTGTTATACTATTTTGGGGTCAGTACTACGAACACCAGGAATTCCAAAATGAATTTCTCATAGCAACATTGCTGTTCATACACCAGTCAACACCTCTGGGTGGACATTACTTAGGCCCCAATCCTTTTTTGGGCCATGCGCTGCCAAAACTAGTGTTCTTGCAGTGCTTTATAGTGGCATAAAAGACAGGCTGCTACCAAAAACTAGCAGTGGCATAATGCGCACAGCAGCGGTTCATCGGTACTGGTAAGTTGGTGGCAGAGATATGTCATGGGCGGGGGGGGGGGCAAGGGGACTACCAGGGCAGAATGGGGATGGGAGGGGCAGGGAGGGGTGGATCTTGGCTGCACCAGTGTGCGCGAGATCCTATCCCCTATCTCCCAGGCCACCCCACCCCTTTTTTCCTCTGATGTACACCAGCAAGATGGCTGGAGTAGGTCTGAGGAGACCCATAGGCAACTGGACAGCCTACCGGGGTGTAAGTGAAAATATTTTTACTTGCCTCCTGCTGGCTGTCTGATTAAAAAAAAAAACAACCCTCCATTGGATGAAGCATGTGCTCCATCAGTGCAGCTGCATCAGCACCTATGGTGAGGGATAGGATTGGGCAGTTGATTGTCTTTTTTGCTTTATCATTACCAAGTTTGAATAGTTGTTCTGAATGGGGTTGTACTCCCCCTGAAGGAGCAGGTCCGCAGCTTGGGGGTTCTCCTGGATGCGCAGCTGCTCCTGGATTCCCAGGTAGCGGCTGTGGCCAGGGGGGCTTTTGCCCAGCTTCGGCTGGTGCGCCAGCTGCGACCGTACTTGGATCGTGCAGACCTGGCCACAGTGAC
This sequence comes from Plestiodon gilberti rubricaudatus, assembly GCA_026170595.1. NCBI lineage: Eukaryota > Metazoa > Chordata > Lepidosauria > Squamata > Scincidae > Plestiodon > Plestiodon gilberti. Next base: position 80,507,214 of record JANXHW010000004.1, on the reverse strand, counting down.
CCATGCCCTAGTGACATCTAAACTAGATTACTGCAATGCGCTCTACGTGGGGCTGCCTTTGAAGACTGTTCGGAAACTGCAACTAGTGCAGAATGCGGCGGCCCGGGTGGTTGCCGGGGCTTGTCGGTTCGACTCAGTCGGACCGTTGCTTCGGCGGCTACACTGGCTGCCGGTTCGTTTCCGGGCACAATTCAAAGTGCTAGTTTTGACTTTTAAAGCCCTATACGGCTCGGGTCCAGGGTATTTGAGGGACCGCCTCCTTCCTTATAATCTGACCCGTACTCTGAGGTCATCGGGGGGGCCCTGTTAACCGTGCTGCCATTGACAGAAGTGAGGGGGATGGCGGCGCGGAATAGGGCCTTCTCGGCGGTGGCGCCCCAATTGTGGAATTCCCTCCCTTTGGAATTAAGAACGACTCCCTCTTTAGAGGCCTTTCGGCGGGGCCTTAAGACGTTTTTATTCAGGACTGCTTTTAATGTCTGACATGGTGGTCTGACCTTTTAACAAATGGTTTTAATATATGTAAATGCTGGTGACCCACTGGGGTTGTTTATTTTTAACTTAAGTGTTTTAATTATTTTAATGTGTTTTTAAATTGTTTTAATGTGTTTATGTATTTTAATATGCTGTAAGCCGCCTTGAGTGCCCTCGGGAGAAAGGCGGGCTACAAATTCCTAAAATAAATAAATAAATAAATAAATAAAATAGTCAGAGAGAGAAAGAGAGTGCGCGCGTGCATGTACATGCACATGTGGGCAGAGGGGGGGACATTTTTTCTCCTGGTTGGACTATAAAGGCAGTGAAATGAATAGCAGAAGACAGTCTAACAAATTAATACAAATGAAGTCATTCCTGAGCGACTCCATCTGCTTTGGAAATGAAACTCGGACTTTCCAAAAAATGTGGAGAAGATCCAGGTAATTAGGCTGTGCTCCAAATGAAGCTGTGCAGGTAACTTATAGCTTTATTAACTCTCTTTAGGAAGGCAGGTGTCCAAAAACTAACCTTAATAGAGCAGCATATGATCCATTGACAATCTGTTTGATATTAAAAAATGAACTTTGTTTTTGCTGTGTTGTGCAAGCACTAGAGAAGAAGCACAACTGAGGCAAAGAACAGAGAGCAAAGCCCGTTGTAGCATCGTGCCTGCCAGTTACTTCATCCAGGGAACAAGGCTCATAATTTAGTGTTTACAAAATTTAATCAAAATCCATTAATAATCTCAAAAGCAAAGGAGGCGCAGAAGGATGTCTGCAAGTGTCTTTTCCTGCATAATCAACGGGAGGATTATTAGGCAATAACAAATGTTATTCATCTTCATAATAGCTAAATGACAACCTGCTTAAAAATAATAAATGACTCCTCCTCATTCACTATTACTGGGCGAATATGACCTTCACATATTTTAAGCAAACAAGTCCTCTTTTCAAAGACTTCCTCGAGTTCTTTAATTGAAAATGATGAGGTGCTTTATGTTTGCTAACGGGGAAAAAAGACCTATTTATAAAAGGTTTCTTTCCCTCCTTTTTTTCCTTACTTTTATCTCAAGGAAAGAAACTGTGAGCATTTTGTAGAAGATCTCTCTGATAAAAGAAACATTGCAGTATTATACAATGTTTATATATATTTTCCACAAATAATAAATGAATGCATAATTAAAAGTGCTCGTGAAGTGAATAGGAAACTCCTGTGAGATGTTTTCCATTGTATTTGTCTTTTTATCTTTTTGAAAATCCACACTGCTTGACAGTATACATTCAGAACATATGAGACATGGGCAACTTCCCTTGGTCTTGTGCCAGATTGGTTTGGAAATTAAACTGAACTTCTTTGTTGTTGCAAATTGCTCGATCCGACTTTGGAAAGTCGGATCATAAGCCCTACCCCTCACCCAGCCCCCAACCTTCACCATTCCCTTAAAAAGCCCCACTTATTGGCTGGACTGGCACCATCAGTGCTCCAATAGCTGTAGGAAGAGAAAAGAAGAGAAGATTTTCTCTCCCTTTGCCCCTTCCAGCTGCCTGTTGTGCTGTAGGACTGTGTGACCCTGGTGGCCCTTGGGAAGTGTAGTCTTCCCACAGGTACAGTCCATTGCAGTATCTACAGGAAATACTACATTTTCCAAGGACATCTGAGGTCTTATGTCTGCCATGCTGCTACACAGCATACCAGTGTTGAGGGTGGGCAGGGACAAAGCCTTGCTTTGGCTGTGGGTAGCCAGACCTGGTTCCCATCAAGTTGGAAAGCTGTCTAGTCTAGTACCTGTCTGGCATGTTTCCCTCCAGATGCCTTTAAAAGGGGTTTGGACAGATTCATGGAGGAAAAGACCATCACAGGTTACAAGCCATAAGCAACCTCCTGGTTTTAGAAGTGGGTTTTCTCTGTGCCAGGTGCAAGGGAGTGGCGACTGGACACAGGTATCTTGTTGTCTTGTGTGCTCCCTGAGGCATCTGGTGGGGCCACTGTGTGACACAGGAAGCTGGACTAGATGGGCTTTTGGCCTGATCCAGCAGGGCTCTTCTTATGTTCCTCTTCAGAAGAGCTTGGGAAGTTTGCATTGGAGAGGTTGCTAGGCAACCATCAATATCATCCTTCTGTCTCCTACTGAAAGTGGTACAACAGCTGGCTGAACATCATGGGTGATGGTGACAAGTAAAGGATCCTTTACAAGTAAAGGATAAGAAGGATGAAAGGTGTCTTTTTAGCACTGCTGCCTGCTTCTCTCTTCCCCTACCTAGCTACTCCTTTCTCCAGCCCACACTGGCATGAATATCACTGTGGCCAATCTTTATTTCATTTGATTTTGAAGCACGGGATTTGGGCTTCAAGGATAATAATTGTTCTGCAGACTTTTCAAGAGCATGCTGCATTGCAAGAAGAAAATGGGCCAGATTATAGTTGTGCTGCTGGTCATGGATTTCAGGTCAAGCAATTTCAGCGGTGTGGAAATATTTCATGAAAAGCATGTTGTGCTTATTTGAATCCTGTTCTTGTCATTATTTAAAATATTTATCTACCATTTTGTGGCACTGTTTCCTTTGACTGCTGCTGCTGCTTCAGCACTATTCCCCTAGTCCCTGTCTAATGTTTTCCATCTCTCACTTGGATCAGTCATATGGGTGAACCCAGCCAATCAGAAATGGCATCATGCTGCTATACAGCCAATCAGATTTGTCTGCACAAACAGGAAGCTTTTGAGTTTCTGTTTTGTTTGTTTGTTTGTTTGTTTGTTTTTGGACACTGAACAAAAGATTCAAGTAAAATTGTGAGTTGTGTCAGCTCAGCCTAGACAAAATTGTATTCCAGTTGGGTCCAATTTCCTCCAACAAGCAAAATTTAATTTCAAATCAGTCATGATGTTATTTATCACAGACTTGTCTTCATTCAGGCACATAATAAAGGCATTGATTTTTGGGACACAGTTATCAAATTATCTTCATAAATCAGTTAACAGCAGAACAAACTGTGTCCCAAGGAATTGTAAATAAAGTCTTGGTCATTTAAGTGTGGAAGGATGGGAGGATTATGTTTACAGTCCCACGTACTGTCCAGTAGACTGCACTACAATGTGTCACTACAATGAGTCACTACAATGTAAAGACCCTATAATGACAGAAACGTATTGCTGCTTCCCTTTTTCAGTAAACAGCCTTGGCGTACAAGTTCATCAGAGTTTGTACAACAGAGGAAGTTGGTTTGGGTAGCATTTTAGGCACATAGCTTATATTAACTAGGCACAGCAAAAGCAGGTGGGTGATTTGATGCTTGAAAACAGCAATGGGTCAAAGGCTAAATACTATACACTGTATAAGGAACATGAAAAGTGGCAATTATGCCTTCAGCCTTATAGTTGTGATGTATTAACGCTATTGACTCCATTGCTTATAATGACAGCTTTTGCCTCTTTCTAGCAGACTGGTGAACATTAGATGGATAGGAGGAGTAGGCTATGGGAGAAATGATCCCAGTCTTAAAGACATTTACTGTGTTTTTCACTGCCCACGCACTATTCCAGCAGTAATCATCCAGGGGAAATTAGTACTCCTGTTCTCCATTCATGTTTTGTGTTTTACATACATTTTGTCCTCCTTGTGAAATTACTAGATTTACAAATGGAAGAGGGTTTTTTTTTAAGTGAATGTGGTCGTAAAAGAGATAATTAAAAAGTTTTCACAGAATGAAAATCTGTGTTCCTAACCTTTTATCAAACAAAATTTTAAACATTTAATAAGTTAATATATAGAATTCCAATCCGACCCCTGCCCCCCTTCCTACGAGACAACTCCTTTCTCCTTGATATGAATCCACATAGTCTAGACCACACGCATGTTCAGGAGCCAAGAGCTCCTGAACTTTCCCACCATGGCAAAGCTGACTGCAGAACACAACAAAAATAAAATAAGTTGAGCATCGGTGAAAAGGACTTCTGCTGGCAGCTAGTGTATAGAAGTTTCTTATTGTGTATGTCTGCATACAAGTGTCAAAGGCTACCATGGAAATGCAATTCTGGCTTGAGATGCTGCACCCATTGGGGCAGATTCTGGCAATAATAAGTAAAGCACGTTTTCGGCACCCTGGGAGTAAGCGGCACTAGTGTGGTGGCCGAAAGTGTAGATAGCTACTGCAAGCACCCATTTTAGTTAAGCTGGGCAGAAAGTGCCAAATATAGAAGTTTAAAGAATGGCATTTCTGTTCCATACATGGTTGAACATATATCATCAAAAGAATTATGAATAGTATGACAGAACAGGCAAAAGAAACGTTTTGGTTAATTGCTACTATCTCACAGGAGGACTGTGTATTTAGGAGGACTGTGTATATGACGACTCCCATATTTCCAACTGTCTGAAATATCTTTTAATCCAAATTTAATGCTGATTAAATTTGCTTTTGTCTCTTTTTCAGTTCAGGTCACATTTTTTTAAATAGGTAAAGTTGGTGACTAGTTAGATCCGGTTTCAGCCACACTGTACCCAATTCAAAGTAATTCCAGCCAACGTTCATTGATTTTCAGCTGGCTTGAGTGGATACAAATTTGTTTCAGCAAGTTTTCACTAGCTTTGAGCCAGCGGGATACATTTCATTGCAAGCTCAATGCTAAAACTATCTATATAGCCATCTTCTTATAGTACTTGTTGTCTGTGCTCTTTAGTCACTGCATGATGTGGGTTAGATTGATTTACTTGTGAGGGTGCAGTGAAGTTTGAATGGTCCTTTCTGCAACTTTCTGTAGTTTGGCCCCAAACTACAACCAAAAACCAAATATTTCTGCTGAATCAAAATCTCAATTATGAATCACAGCAACAATAAAACATTTTACAGTGTCTTAACTAAGGTCACACAGGAATTTCTGCACACAAGCCTCATCTCTCTCTTTCCCCAAGTACTCCATTGCAAGCACACATTCTTGTGCAGCTCCTATCTATTTCAATAGAAAGGAGTGACTCTAACTAGATAGTGGCCCAAATCGATATCCTAGCACAGGGATGGCCAACTGGCAGCTCCTGAGCCGGAAGCAATTTCATTTGGTTCTTGGCAGCCCTACCAAATTTCAATCAAGGAAGTGGTACAAATGTTTTGCACACAGTCTTCTTCGTAAGGAAAGGAAATTTGCTTTCCAATATTTTGATAGGTATAGATCAGTGGTGGCCAACCTTTCAACATGAATGCTGGCCCTTTAAATGGTTGCATAAGTGAGGGCATTTCCGCAGGTGCAGCTGCTTTAGCAGAACCACCAGCACTTGCAGCTGCCAAGATTCTGTCTTCTACACAGCTCTTAAGAACACAGCCCTAATGGTGGAAGGTTGGCCACCCCTGGTATAGATATTCTGCAGGTTGAGATTACATCTCTTTTCTCTCTGGTTTTGTGTGTAATGCCCTGCCCATGTTCAAGAACATGTGCTCTGTAATTGTGAAGTCCTTCTACTAGCAGAGTTCCCCACCCCCCAAATTAAGCTACTGAAAGCACAATGTCTACTAAGTCCCACTCTGTTCAATGGGGTCTATTCCCAGGTAAGTGTGTATAGGATAGGCTTACCAGATCTCCAAACAGGACAGAGTGCTAGACCTTTAGGAGAAGGAATGTGGGCAGGTGTGGTTTGTTAAACCTTAGAGCACAATCCTAGGCATGTCTACTCAGAAGCAAGCCCCACTGAACACAATGGGGCTTGCTTCTGAGTAGACAAGCCTAGGATTGTGCTCTAGGACTTAACAAGCTACACCTGCCCACATTCCTTCTCCTAAAGGTCTAGCACTCTGTCCTGGTTGGAGATCTGGTAAGCCTAGTATAGGATTGCAGCCTAAAACAAAGAAAGCTTTGGGGAAAACCAGTGGTTAATTGTATGTTTGCCTCCTGCCACTATTTTGCAGATGGCTTTGGCTGATGAGCCATGGGGTTCTAATAAAAAGCAAAGTATGTTGCATATTTTGCCCATGTCTGGTCTACAGAACACTCTGGCCCCAAGAATAACAATATTGGTCACCCCTGTTTTATTAGTAAGAACCGCTCCATCTAATTACAAACCAATCAAATGTCCACCTTCACTAAATAGGTTTGATAATCACGTGCTGGATATGAAAGCCTCATCGAGTTTAGATATTCATTATGACCCCCTAATATGAAATCAGGTTTAAAGCAGAGTTTTTAGCTCTTATAAAAACAGTGTGTGAAATACAATGGTCTAGTTCTAATATAATATATCCAATCAGCCCAAGATAACACCATATTATTTAGAAGCCATTTAAAGACAAACAATCAGAAAGCTTTAAGAAAAATAGGCAAAGAGCATTACAGTAGAACACAGATATCTAAATTACTTTCATTAGCTGAATAAGATACAGGGGCAGGCTTAGAAATGAGCTTCAATTATGCAGGTAAAATGGAACAAATGATAGACTGTAGGTGTCTCATTACCTGCTTTTTTTATACATTTCATATTTGCACTCACGAGTCAGAGCTTTTGTCATTGCTATCTATGCTAAGAGTGCTGGTTTTGCAAAGCTCAGCTCATAATGGTAGTCATTTTCTTAACATTGCTCATTTAGATTTTAAAGTTTTAGCAACAAATTCTCATATGGAGACAGTTACAGGATTCAAGGTAAATATGGAATCCTGGAAAAAATGTGGAGTTTGGAAGCTGAAGTACAACACATAAAATGCGTAATGTGCAACAATGGGTGGAGCCACAGCTTAGAGACAGAGTACATGCTTTGCACGTACAATCTTCCCGGTTTGGTCACTAGCACTCCTAGTTAAAATGATCTTGGGTAGAAGGGCTGGAGGGGGTCTGCCTGAGTTCTTGGACAATCACTGCCAGTCACAGTAGACAGTCCTGGTCAAGCTGGACCACTGGTCTAACTCAATGTGAGACAGCTTCTTACACCCAAAACAATACTTCATTTTCATGAGATCTTAAGGAACCATGTAGCCTGTAAATTAAAAGTGAGATGAGCTTGTGCTTTGCCTCATGAAAGGACTTGCCAGCACAGTCAAATGGGTGGAACCACCCACTTGGAACCCAGTTGCTGGCATTGGTAAAATGATTTTGATTAGACGATCTCCTCAATCTGACTTGAGAAAGAGAAAGCTGGATCCTGTTCTGGCTATATAGAGAGGAGAGAGAGATTTGTAGATCTCTGGAGAGCCCAAGCCTTCACTAATCTGGGCAAGGATATTATGAAACAATTCGTCAAGTATGAAATAACTCAGTATTTCTTCTCCTGAGCAATGGGGCAGACATGCTAATTAGACGTGGTAACAGTATCCCTGAGAAATTAGAGTAACCTTTTTGAAACTTAGATTCTCTAAAAATTCCTCAGACGTTTGGTCAAAGAAGGAACTTCTGGTTTGGCTTTGCCTTTCACTTTAGGTAAAACCTTGGTGGCGATTCTAATTGTAACTACCTTTTCCATCAAAAAAAGGGAATGAGCCTGGCATATGTCGTGATACCCCTGGCAGTAGCAGCACTCTGACCCCCCCTCGCACTGGAAGTAACATCACCGCTGCCGCTGTTTTTCCACCAGAGGCGCAGGGTGGGTGGGAGGTCCAAACCCATCACCATGTCCATCGCTGAAACATCCCGATTCACCCCACCACCGCCCGCCTGCCACCCGAGGCCAAACCCCTCCAAGTGCTGCTGGGGGCCCACCTCCTCCCCACTCCCTGCCCAGCTTCACTTCTGACCCCTGGGTTTTCTTCCTAACCCCTTGTGGTTGAACCATTCAAAATGCTCTAATTGGGTTTACCTCTTATTGCCAAGACAGTCTATGAGAAATCTCACAACAGATGGCACAAAGCATAAGAGTGTCCCACACACCCCTGAATCGCTACGTAGCTTTCCTTTTGAGATATTAAGGTAATGGGAAACACAAGCCCAGTTATGAAGCATATCGTACTGCAATGCATAGTTAGCCTGTGCAATTCATTGCCACAAGATGTGACGATAATCAGTGGCTTAGATAACTTTTGAAAAGAAGATGAAATGAATCTCTGGATAGGTCTATCACTAGTTGTTTGCCATGATAGCAAAAACTGGAATTTTCATATTCAGAAGCAGACTAATTCTGATGAGCAGATAATGGGGACCAGCTACAGGGACTCCACCATACCCTTTTGAAGCATCTGGTTGGAGACAGAATAGTGGCCTGGATGGACTCGTTGGCAAATCTAGCAAGGCTGTTCTTACACATGAAGCCTTTAGTTGGTGAACAGATTTTTTCTCTTCACCTTCAACCTCTGTCAGTGACATCTAAAAGTAAATTGAGAATGCTGTATTTACAGTCCAACCCTGTGTACGATGCACAGGCTGACCTAAATGGCTGGCCGCTGAATCCGATGCAGGATGCGGCCCACACCAGCAGGGCCGGGGCTCATCTCGCGGGAAGGGGATGTTCGTCCCCTTCCCCTGGTGTAAGCTCCGGCGGCCCCAATGGGTCTCCTCAGATGCGTGTCAGCTATTTAGCTCACACACAACTGGGGAGGCCGTGTAAGGCCGGCCAGGCCCGGGAAGGGACTTAGGATATTGGCGCAGCTTGGCACTGATATTTCCGCCCTCTTCCCTGGCCTGATCGGCCAATCTCCCCCGCCACCCCGGCCCACCCTCCCCCTGCCCCCCCCTGCTGCCCGGTGCAGGACTTACCTGTGTCCGGCGGTTGGGTTGGCGTCCAGAGGCTGAGTGAGTGGTGCCGGCGCCACTTAATCTCTGGGTGTCGCAAAAGTGCTTTATGGCACTTTTGTGACACCCAGCGCCAGTGGAGCAGGAGCTCCACCGGCATGGACTTGGGCAGGAGTGTGCTCTTGGTACTAGTCTGGGAAAGCTATTCCATACATCCTCCTTTCTTGAAAACCTAGCCACAGTTTCCCTATCCGTCCTCCCAACATTGTCATTTGTGCATTCCATGGTGTGACTCAACAGAATAACTTATCTGTCTCTTTCTGAACATGGATCCCATTATAGTGGTTTACATCTATCTTTGTTTTACATGTCTAACAGAAGAATGGTTTCATTCAGGATTATATTATACTATACAATGGTGCTCCTAGTTCTGGGCTAACAAGGCCCCATCTATTAGAGAACCAGTCTTTTGACCATTTCTATAGTGAAGGTCCTTGGCTGGCCACCATGTTTTGAGGAGTGATGGGCAAAATCCCCTCAGCTTGATTCAGAAAGTTGTAAGCAGTCAAAAGTATATATTTTTTCCTCAGTGGCTCTAAATTGATTTATCATGCTGGGTCCACTGCATCATATTGCTTTCACCTTCCATGTACTTTTTGTTCAAGTTGTTGTTGTTGTTCAGTCGTTAAGTCGTGTCCGACCCTTCGTGATCCCATGAACCATATCCCGCCAGGCCTTCCTGTCCTCCACTATCTTCCTGAGTTCGCTCATTTTCATGTTTGTTGCATCGGTGATGCTGCCTAACCATCTCATCCTTTGCCTTCCCCTTCTCCTTTTGCCTTCAATTTTTCCCAGCATCAGAGTCTTCTCCAGAGACTCCTCTCTTCACATTAGGTGGCCAAAATATTTGAGTTTCAGCCTTAGTATCTGTCCTTCCAGGGAACAGTCAGGGTTGATTTCATTTAGGATTGACTGATTTGATCTCCTAGCAGTCCAAGGGACTCTCAGGAGTCTTCTCCAGCACCACAGTTCAAAAGCATCTATTCTTCGGCGCTCAGCCTTCCTTATGGTCCAACTCTCGCAACCATACATTGCTACTGGGAACACCATCGCCCTGACTATACGAACTTTTGTTGGCATGGTGATATCTCTGCTTTTTATTATGCTGTCTAAGTTTACCATAGCTTTCCTTCCAAGGAGTAAGCGTCTTTTAATTTCATGGCTGCTGTCTCCGTCTGCAGTGATCTTGGAGCCCAGAAAAGTAAAATCTGTTACTGCTTCCATTTCTGCCCCTTCTATTTGCCAGGAATTGATGGACCCAGTTGCCATGATCTTAGTTTTATTAATGTTGAGTTTCAAGCCAACTTTTGCACTCTCCTCTTTCACCCTCATCAAGAGGCTCTTTAGTTCTTCTTCACTTTCTGCCATTAGGGTGGTATCGTCTGCATATCTGAGGTTGTTGATATTTCTCCCGGCAATCTTGATTCCGGCTTGCGATTCATTCAGCCCTGCATTTCTCATAATGTACTCTGCATATAAGTTAATAGGCAGGGTGACAATATACAGCCTTGCCGTACTCCCTTCCCAATTTTGAACCAGTCGGTTGTTCCATGGCCGGTCCGAAATGTTGCTTCTTGACCCGCATACAGGTTTCGCAGGAGACAAGTAAGGTGGTCTGGTACCCCCATCTCTTTAAGAATTTGCCACAGTTTGTTGTGATCCACACAATCAAAGGCTTTTGCGTAGTCAATGAAGCAGAAGTAGGTGGTTTTTTGGAACTCTCGGGCTTTCTCCATGATCCAGCGCATGTTGGCAATTTGATCTCTAGTTCCTCTGCCTCCTCGAAACCCAGCTTGTACGTCCGGTAGTTCTCGGTCCACGTACTGCTGACGCCTAGCTTGTAGGATTTTGAGCATAACCTTGCTAGCATGTGAAATGAGTGCAATTGTGCGATAGTTTGAACACTCTTTGGCACTGCCCTTCTTTGGAATTGAAACGTAAACTGACCTTTTCCAATCCTTTGGCCACTGCTGAGTTTTCCAAATTTGTTGGCATATTGAGTGCAGCACTTTAACAGCATCATCATTTAGGATTTTAATTAGCTCAGCTGGGATATTATCATCTCCACTAGCTTTGTTGTTAGTGATGCTACCTAAGGCCCACTTGACTTCACTCTCTAGGATGTCCGGCTCTGGGTCAGTGACCACACCAGCGTGGTCATCAGGAACATTAAGATCTTTCTTGTATAGTTCTTCTGTGTATTCTTGCCATCTCTTCTTAATCTCTTCTGCTTCTGTTAGGTCTCTGCCTTTTTTGTCCTTTATCATGCCCATCTTTGCACAAAACGTTCCCTTGATATCTCCAATTTTCTTGAAGAGATCTCTAGTCCTCCCCATTCTGTTGTTTTCCTCGATTTCTTTGCATTGTTCATTTAAGAAGGCCTTCTTATCTCTCGTTGCTATTCTCTGGAAATCTGCATTCAGTTGTTTATATCTTTCCCTTTCACCTTTGCTTTTTGCATTCCTTCTTTCCACAGCTATTTGTAAAGCCTCATCTGACAGCCACTTTGCTTTCTTGCATTTCTTTTTCTTTGGGATGGTTTTAGTTGCTGCCTCCTGTACAATGTTACGAACTTCCGTCCATAGTTCTTCAGGCACTCTGTCTACCAGGTCTAATGCCCTAAATCTATTCTTCACCTCCCCTGTATACTCATAAGGGATATGGTTTAGGTCATATGTGACTGGTCTAGTGGTGTTCCCTACCTTCAGTTTAAGCCTGAATTTTGCAATAAGAAGCTCATGATCTGAGCCACAGTCAGCTCCAGGTCTTGTTTTTACTGATTGTATAGAGCTTCTCCATCTTTGGCTGAAAAGTACATAATCTATCTGGTTTCGGTATTGACCATCTGGTGATGTCCATGTGTAGAGTCGCCTCTTGTGTTGTTGGAAAAGAGTGTTTGCTATGACCAGCGTGTTCTCTTGACAGAACTCCGTTAGCCTTTGCCCTGCTTCATTTTGCGCTCCAAGGCCAAACTTGCCTGTTGTTCCGTTTATTTCTTGATTTCCTACTTTAGCATTCCAATCTCCTATGATGTAAAGGACATCTTTTTTGGGTGCTAGTTCTAGAAGGTGTTGTAGGTCTTCATAGAACCGGTCAACTTCATCTTCTTCGGCATCAGTGGTTGGGGCATACACTTGGATTACTGTAATGTTGAATGGTTTGCCTTGGATTCGAACTGAAATCATTCTGTCGTTTTTGAGGTTGCACCCCAGTACTGCCTTTCCCACTCTTTTATTGACTATGAGGGCTACTCCATTTCTTCTAAGGGATTCATGCCCACAGTAGTAGATATGATGGTCACCTGACTCAAATTCGCCCATGCCCGTCCATTTTAGTTCGCTGATTCCCAAGATGTCAATGTTCAATCTTATCTCATTTTTGACCACATCCAGCTTGCCTTGATTCATAGACCTCACATTCCATGTTCCTAAGCAGTATTGCTCCTTGCAGCATTGGATTTTCCTTTCAACCTCAGACACATCCACAGTTGGACGTCCTATTGGCTTTGGCCCAACCGCTTCACTCTTTCTGGGTCTACTTGGAATAGTCCTCCGCTCTTCCTCAGTAGCATATTGGACACCTTCCGACCTGAGGGGCTCATCTTCCGGCGTCATATCTTTTAGCCTTTTGGTACTGTTCATGGGATTTTCTTGGCAAGGTTACTGGAGTGGGTTGCCATTTCCTTCTCCAGTGGATCACTTTTAGTCAGAACTCTCTGCTACAACCTGTCCGTCTTGGGTGTCCCTGCACGGCATAGCTCATGGCTTCATTGAGTTACTCAAGCCCCTTCGCCACGACAAGGCAATGACCCATGAAGGAGATTGTTCAAGTACTGAACACTAATTACTACTCAGACAAATTTTAGCAAACACATATCCTGAGGAGGATTTTTAAAGCATCAGTTAACTATGTGCAAAGGCCTGGAACTCCCAGAGCCTTCAAGGAAAAGGAGACGTGCAATCTTTGAGTTTGTCTACCCAGGCACTAGGAAAGTCCCCAACTGGATTCACCTAAAAGGTTTTTAAATGTTAGTTAACCTAACCTATATTTTCTTGACTTTTCAGGTTATGGGAAGACCAAAGAAACCTTCCTTCACAGTGCATTAAATGCACATACAGAGGCATCACTAAGGTTTGCGTCACTCAGTGTGAGAGCTCAGCGCATCACCCCCATGATGGACCCCAGAGGTGAATGGAGAGAAAAAAGGTTGGGCTGAGCTGGGTTCTACAAAGGTGCCCATCAAGCAGAACTATGTATTTCTACAGATTACTCCTGGTCAGTGGTGTCACTAGGGTTGTGACACCAGTCAACGAGCACAGTAACTCACATGGTGTCACCCCCATTAATGTTATTCATTTTAATATATAACAGTACAAATCAGTAACCAACAAAAAACCAGTGGCCAACTTGTTGACACTAACCCAACTGAATAAGAGTTCTAGTAGTAGCTCTGATACACAGAAATGAGAGCTGACTAATCCTGTGTAGAAACTGTGCTGGGGGAGCGCACGCTCCCCTAGTGCAGGGTGTCACACAAGTGCCATAAAGCACGTGCATGACACCCAGCGAGCAAGCAGTGCCGGCGCTGCGGCCTGCACTGCTCGCTCCATCTCCCCGGCCCTGCACCAGCTGGAGCAGATAAGACCTACACCGCCCGGGGCATGGGTAGGGGGAGGGTAGACCAGGCGGCAAGGGAGGGCGGCTATTGGCCGCTCAGGACCTGGAGAGGGCAGGGATTCCGGGGGCTGAGATCCCCAGTATCCAAAGCGCCTTCCAGGCCCTGGATACGCCGACATGGTCGGCGTTACTGTGCACGAGCTCTAGAGTTTGCGCACATGTGAGTAGGCCCATTGGGCATACCACCGCTGACACTGTGGGAAGGAGACGTTTGTCCCCTTCTCCCAAATTGTTCCCGGGCTGCCCCGGGGCAGCTCAGGAACTCGATAAGATATGGCAGCCGGCCCCTTAGGCCGGCTGCCGTATCCTACACAGGATTGGGCTGTAATACTAACACCCTATCGGTTCCAAGCTGCATCACAATAACACCTCATTGGCTCTCGGAACAGTCTCACTGGAATGTTTTGAGTTGAGGAAATACACTTTTTGTTACATAAGGCAGTTTTGTTTTGTTTTTCCAGTTATTTGGCCATAACATTTGACAGAATACAGATAATTCAACATGGTTTGTTTCATTACATTCTGCATGAAATTATGCATTTAAGTATATATGGTATTATTCATAAGTATTTTGATGGTATTATTCATAAGTACAAGATTTCCACAATTTTGGCCACTAGTGGTCTCTCTCTCACTCACTCACTCACTCACTCACTCACTCACTCACTCACTCACTCACTCACACCGAGTGTGTCACCCGGTGCAGTCTGCACCCCCTCGCACCTTCCTAATGACGCCACTGTGTACATATTCCAATTGGCAGATTAGTAACATTAATGAAAGGGACCATAAGCATAATGATGCAGTAGAGATGGCAAAATGAGGGGCAAAAGTCAAGGACTAGGTGATTAGGAGCAGACACAACAACTTGCATTCCTAATTTTAGATGTTGGCAGGCATTGCTCTTTCCATGTGGCTTAATACAAGCACATGCAGTCTCCAGCATATTTTACAAGGGGCATGATGGTGAGAAAAACCTGTGAGTTATATTCTATTTTAATGCATCAAGGTATTTATATGCAGAGTCTAGACAGTGATATCATCAATGGAAGTGAGCCAAGGATTCTAACTCATTTTTGTACGAAAATTCATACCTGGTCTGTAAGGTAGCTTGAAATTCCAATTACTCTTGACAGCCTTAAAATTTCTCTTAATTCTCTTTCAGCAACATGCCCAATCACCTTTATTAGGCATGTACAAATATAGCAACCAACATGGCCACATTAAACGACCGCGCCAGGTCAAAAAAATAAAACCAATAAAATAAAATATTCTAACAAGAAGCCCCCCCCCATATACAAGTATAAATAAAAGAAAAACAGCTATTAGATCATTTAGAATTTCTACAAGGATTACCAGAGATTATAGATTTACGTCACAGCAACATGCTAGTAGTGATGTTGCAGCTGAAGGAATGTTTCCTTTCTTGCTCCTGGACCAAATTACTATCTGCACCTGTGTATTGCTTATTGTCACACAGTAGCGTAGCTGGCGTTTTTCCAAAGGGGCCTTGGGCACAATGATGCGTCTTCCCTCCGCCACCGGAATGGAATGGAACCATTTGGCTTCAGTCCCGCTCCATTCCGGGGGTGGGACAAAGACGCGTCATCCCGCCCACGCCCCCCTTGAAAAAACACCAACTACGCTACTGTTGTCACAACTATTCTACATTTATTATTTATTTTATTTCTTTAAAGAATTTATACCCCGCCTTTCTCCCAGCAAGGGCACTCAAGGCGGCTTACAATAAAACATTAAAATACGTATATACATTAAAATAATTAAAAACAAATAATTAAAACAATTAAAACAAACCACCCCAATGGGTCACCTATATTTACATTTGTTAAAAGCCATTTGTTAAAAAGCCAGCCCACCATGTCAGGCATCGAATGCTAACCTAAATAAAAACGTCTTAAGGCCTCGCCGAAAGGTCTCTAAAGAGGGATCTACATGGATCTTCCTGTCAAGTACTGCCTTTTGCAAGCATTATGAAATAACATCCATAGTAAGAACTCCCATTGTGTGATGAAATTTAACTAGCTGAAGTGTGATGGCTTTGGAATCCATCCCTCATTGGACCCCTAGAAGGTCAGCTCCATTTGACTCTCATCCAGCAACAACTGCACCATGCAGAGTAAAGAAACAGAGGCGTAGCTAGGCGCCCCTGCTACTGTGGCGGAAAAGCCTGCCGCCCCATTATGCAAATTAAATAATTTGCATAATTAAATAATTTGCATAATGAGTTTCGGGGTTTTTTTAAGGTTTTTTTCAAGGTTTTTAACGCTAACGGGGCTTCTAAAAGGGTATGTGTGCTTTGCCAAACTTATCTGTAGTTCTAGGAACCTCCAGCGACGATCAGGGGCGCAGATCGTCCCTCTGCAGCTCTGCTCCCGGTCGCGAACTCTGCAAAGCGTCCAGGAGCGCGCTGCAGAGTTAACGCATGCGCAGAGCGACGATGTTTCCAATCGTCACTCTGCACAAGCGTTAACTCTGCAGCTCTGCTCCCGGGCGATTTGCAAATCGCCCAGGAGCAGAGCTGCAGAGTTAACGCTTGCGCAGAGCGACGATTGGAAACATCGTCGCTCTGCGCATGCGTTAACTCTGCAGCACGCTCCTGGGCGCTTTGCAGAGTTCGCGTCCGGGAGTAGAGCTGCAGAGGGCCGATCTGCGCCCTTGATCGTCGCTGGAGAGTCCTAGAACTACAGATAAGTTTGCGCAAAGCACACATACCCTTTTAGAAGCCCCGTTAGCGTTAAAAACACTTAAAAAAAAACAAAAGTTAAGGAGGCTCCCGCCCCCCACGGAGCCTTTCCGCCCCAACGCCCTGGGGCCCACCGCACCACCGCCCCATATCAGACGACGCCCCTGTAAAGAAACACAGTGGTTTTATGTTATATTATCGGCTATTTTATCTTTATCATTATCATAATTTTTTTCTGTTTTATGACAAGATACAAATTTAGAAACAAACAAGTAAGCAGTCATCTGAATCCACTTGTACAATATGATCCAATACATGCTTACTCAGAAAGCATGCCCCGGTGAAAATAGTGAGTCACACTCTTTCTACTAGGTACATTTAGGATCACAGTTTTAGTTTATTGTCTGCTTCTGGAATACAACAAAAATGGGCCACCTTCTTTGTGCATCCAATCTTGAGATATAGCAAAAACAAGCTCTCTATTCTTCCTTTTTTTTGGTTTCATTATTACATTTCCATCTTGTAATCTTATTTTTGAGAGACTTTGTCATAACGCAAAAGAAACCCAAATTCACAAAATCATGATTCAATATAGTATTCCAACTGGCCTACTCCAGTATTATAGCTCCAACTGGCCTACTTAGTAGAGGCAGTCCCCATTTTCTGGTACCCATTACTGATAAAAACACACTGTCCCATTTTCTCCCAAGTTCGCGGTTGAGGTAAATGTTGGGATTTTTTTTAATTCAACGTGTACCCATGTGCCATCACTTCCCTGGGAGTCTGGAAATTAATGGCCAATCCTATCCAACTCTATACGCGGTGATGCAGCAGCGCTGGCATGGCTTCCACTGCATCCCGCGGGGGGGGGGAGTTGACTGCTGGAGGTCTCCGCAGGGTAAGGGGACATTTGTCCCCTTGCCTTGGGGTAAGCCCCAGCAGCACCTGTTGGTCAACTCGAACCTGCGCCAGCTTGCAAGTCCTCATTGACCCAGGAAGGCAGATCTGGCCCAGGAATCGGGTTGGGATTTGGCATGCTCCGCCGCTGATTCTGCCCCCTCCTTTTCCTGATCTGCGCTCCCTGCCCCATCACCACCCATTTCCACTCCCCTGCCCCATTCAACCCTCTCCCTCCCCAACCCCCTGTGCCGGCTTACCTCCCCCTATGTAGATACTCCAGCGGGTATCCGTAGAAGGTTCTGGCCTTCTACAACTGCTGGCACAACAGCCCAATAGGATTGGGGTGCCCATCTCTGAGTGGAAGGCAAATGCAGATGAATGTAAAGGGACACATGAAAAGCACAAAATGCCCAACAACCTATCCACTTAGTAAATGTTGCTAAATCTGTTTGAGTTACAGCTATTTTACAAGTACAGCCAGATCCACTGAGACTACAAACATTCCATTAAATATTCTTAAGTTTGTTTGTTCAAGAAAATTACGGTGGTTGGTTTGACATACAACAAGGTGAGAAGAGCTCTCAGCGTTATGTTGTGCTGGGGACCTCAAGCACTGGTTCTTGCTGTGCAAATACAATACAAAACAAAAAACAAACTCAATTCTGTCACCGTATCCTCGTTAGCGGAGCTGAGAGATTGAGCCACATTGAGCCCAATTCTATCCTTTATCCTGTCATAGCATGCAGCTGTGCCAAAACGGGATGCACTGTATGCTTGGGGGGGGGGAGAGTGTGACTCTTTGGAGGGGAAAAGGAAAAATATTTTCCCTTACCCCTCCATAATCCTCTCGATTCTTCTCGGACCTGTGCCAGCTCTTTAGCTGCAAGTCTAAGGAGACAAAGGGGGTATGTTGGGAGACTAGAAAGGGTATAGCATCCAGTGCAAGTTGCCCATGCTGGGTGCCACCCTCCCCCCACCTCCAACATGCCTCCCACCCACCTCTGTTTCACCCTCGCTCTGCCCCATTCCATTTTCCTCCACCCTGTTCTGCCCTCCACACCAACCTACCTGAGTCGGCGGGCCTTCCTCCCCTCTTCCTTGCTGTTCTGGCCACTCTGGCAGCATTCCGGAAGCACGTGGTTTTCCACACTGCTGGAGCACCATTTACGACAGCTGTAAAGCTGGTACTGTTGCTGAATTGCTAGTTCCGGCAGCAGTAATGCCCAATAGGATTGTACTGTGAAGAGATCCCCCACACAGCAAACTATTAAGAACTTTACTGTGACAAAGAAAGAACTGCAGCCATTCTTACACAGGCAGAAACAAAAAGAAGCAGCTAAGCAGATGTCCAGCAAAAGTGGGAGAGAGCAACCCACAAGCCCTAAGAACAAACGTCCCCTACTGGTGGAGGCCAACATTCACACTTGCTGACTATATATGCACTGGGTAGCTGAGCTCACATTCTGTTACTCTTCCAAACAATTCTTTCAGATAGCACCATTACAGGACCCACCTAATAAGGTCAACTCTACAGCCAGGAGTTTGCTCACTTGCTCATCCTCCAATATGATACATGCATTTATCAGCCAACAGTGCCCTTCTGCAGACTACATAGGACAAAGAAATCAATCTTTATGCAAAATAATAAATTGACACAAATCTGACGTTAGAAATGACAACACTCAAAAGCCAGTGGGAAGATGTAAAATCTTCTAGGATACTATGCTGCAGACCTGAAAGTGGAGATTCTTCAGGAGAAGAACTTCAAAGGAAGATTAGAGTGAGAAACAGCTGCATTAGAATTTATGCATAATTATATTGTCTCTGGCCTTAAAAAAGGATCAATCATTTCTACCACTTTACAGAGTTAATTAACTTAGCACTGTTGGGAGGATGTTATCGCCTATTACTGCTAATTATCACTGTGCTTCTCTTGTATACTTTTAAGCTCAACACAAAAACCAGGGTATATATATGCTTCCCTACTGAGGACTGAGGATTACACTTCATACATCTGATGAAGTGGACTGTAGTCCATGAATGCATATGTTATAATAAATGTGTTCATATTTAAAGTGCCACCAGACTCTCTGTTTGGGTGCACAAGAGTCTCTCTATTGTCATCCATGACATATTGTACTGCCCATGTCAAGTGGCTGCTTTGAGATAGCCCAGTCATGCTGGCAAATATTCTCTCCTTGCTATGGACGTGCCCAACGAAGTCATTTCTGAAAAACAGAAGCATTTGTGGTTCTTATATAGAACCTTCATGTCAAGTGGTGATAAGCCTAGGAATACCAGTTGCTGGGGAGCAACAGTGGGAAAGCAACCAACCTTTTTGAAATCAACTCTTCTCAGTCGCAATACTAGTTTAGAGCAATTCGAAATCCTGAAGTCATCAACAGCATGTTAGCCAATAATCTTGACCCGCTGCTAAATAAAAGTGAATTTGATCTAGTAAGGTGGTCTGTGAAGTACCTTTGACCAGATTTCTTTTACCAGATTTCCAGAAATAATTTGGTAAGGCCATGGGGGCAGACCATTTAAGGATGTGTGCAAAACTGCAACTATCTATTTTACAACCCAATCCTATCAATTCCCCCCCCCGGCCAATGTACATGGTAACCGCTGCATCATATGGTGGAGGGCAGTAAGGGTAAGCCAGGGTTAAGCCTCTGTGGCACAGGATGGGTCTACTCGGACCTGCGACAGCTACATAGCTCCCGGACCTGGTATGCCCATCTTCTAGCCCTGTCGATATTCCACCTCCCCATCACCCCATCCCGCCTCCCCCGCAATCTTACCTGCTCCGGCAAGTGGGAGAGCCAATGACGACATGGGCGGGAAGGCACAGGCCTTCCCATCGGCACTTCCGGCAGTGTGATAGCGCCTTTTACAACTGGCGCTCAGAGGCATTGCTACAGTGGGGGTGGTACTGTAAGTTTTGCGCCGTCCTAGTCCCCGTATACAACCCGGTACGAGGTGGCCCTGCCCCCTCGCCATTGGAGCCATTCAGTGCGGGGACGGCAATGGGCAGGGAGTCCCAGCAATGGGCAGGGAGTCTCCTGCCCATTGCCTTCGCCACACTAAATGACTCCAATGGTGAGAGGGCGGGGCCACCTCGTACCGGGTTGTAAATGGGGACTAGGACGGCGTGAAACTTACAGTACCGCCCCCACCGTAGCAACACCTCTGCTGGTGCTGACTTTTTTATGGCAGTCTGTGCCAGAGGAGGCAACATACAGACATCACGCGGTAAGTATAGGATTGGGCTCCAACGTTATTTTTCCCAGTGTCAGTCTTTTTCTGGTCTTTATATAGGAGACAATGAAATGGACTTGCTTCACAGAGGTTAATATATTAGGCAGATTGGAGATTTTCTTTGTAAAGCCACTTTCCAATTTACTAGCATTGACCTCAGTATCTTAATAATGTATACAGTATGTTTCTTTAATACCTATAACAGCCACAAGACTTGGCAGAATTCTGATAAATGGTTTACCTTTGATCCAGACACTCAGTTGCTTTCCCCAAAATGAGATAACTTCTGACCTCCTTATAGATAACAAATTATTTATGTGGAAACATGGAGTGAATGCGAGTACAGTATTTCAACTTCAGGTGCATTTGCTTAGATGCATACTTGACCTATGCTACGGAGCTCTCTTTATGAGGAAACCGTTGTATTTCGTGCTCTCCAGTTGAAACCACCTCAACAGTTTCCCCTCTAAACTCTAGAAGGTTATAAAAATGTAATCTGGACTCAAAGTTGCATTCCGGTTCCCAGTCCTGGTATATTTACACTGCAGGAAATGTAAAATCAGGCCGCTAGAAATGAAATAATTAAGGGGGGGGGGCTAAATCGAAATAATAATCATATAAAAAATCCCTTCATTCTGGTGTGTTAAGCACATTGCAAACGGTCTGTCAGATATTCTGAGTGTGTGGCACTTTTTTTTTTCTTTCAAATTATCCCTCTGAGAGGACTCTGACAAAAGCTGCTGATTAAGTCTGAGGATACTTAAGAGGTTCTCTCCTCTCCCGAACTGTTCGTATATGATATCAGTAGGGCCTGGAGACGCACTACTGAGAGCTTTTAAAAAATGTGAGTGATAACATTTTGAAATCACTGCAGCACTTGACTGCCATAAAGGAGAAATATGTAGATTTGGCTCACGCCCAATGGGAAGATGAGCAGCATGGTTTTGTACAGTTTGAAGGCGTTAAATTTGCCCTTTGGGAAGACCAGTTAAAGGGAGAATTACAGCATTTGAAGCATGAAAAATCAGACTTTGCTGTACATCAGCACCCTCTGATCTCAAGGAAATATTATTAGAGCTTTCCCTTGGCTGCCTTATTACAGTCAGAGCTGGGCAAAATACACATTTTGGAGGGATTCAAATAAACACAAAATGCTCCATTAAACTATATTTCAAATGTAAAATAAAACTCCTTTTAACTGAGAAGCATTTCAAATACAAAATGCAATGATATTTACATAAACCCATAAAGTATTTCCAAAATAAAGTACAAAATGCATTCATCGAATAATTTCTTTCTTTAATGATGGAGCATGTAATTTAAATGGTACTTGGGTTTAATGAAAGTTTTACAAGAGCTTAACTGTAAAAGAAATAAGACATCTTTATGAAAAGGGAACAATTTGGGGGGAAATAACAATTTATCAAAACTACCCTAAGAAACTGAAGTCTACATTAATGTCCTTAATAAGCAAATAAATATAAAGTCTCAAAAGCATTCATCAGGGCTCCATCTCCTAAATGAACCTGGCTAACAGCCGAAACACTCAGTAGAGGCTGTTATCCAGGTGCCCCTGCCTTCATACAGTAGGTAGAGAGCTACCAGACAGAGGGTTTTTCTGTAGTTGTGTCCCAATCATGAAACTTTCCCAAACGTTTTCCTATTGAGTATGTACCACAGACCTCTTCTATTAACTCAGCTATTCATTACCAACAACTCATTGGAAAAGCCCAGCACATGAAACCTAGAATGGTGAAAAAACAACTAGCACAACAACTTAGTTCAGGTCACTGAGGAGACCCTACAGGCCAAATCATTCACACAGGGTTCTTTCTGCTACAAAACTGTTCTCTCACGTGGCCTTCTCATCCTGAGGCCTTCTGATACACATAATCTGCCTGGCACCTTCTTTACTCCCCTTTAGCAAGGAAAAAAAAAAGGATAAACCCTGTCTTGTTAATTAATTTGGCAATTAAAACGTTTGCATTGCTTGTATTAAGTGGCTTTGTATTGTTTTAGTCTTGCTTTATTTTGTTATTGTCTTACAATTAAATGCTTCCATTTTGTTTTTTGTGTTTAATTAATTATGGCTGGCTGCAGTGATTTGAATCTGTTTTATTAGTTGACTTTTGGTCACCTTTTCATCTGCTCTTCTGTGTATCGCTATTGTAGTTTTTTTAATGCTTTGTTTGTGTTATTGATTTTTGTAAGTCCCCCCACATGTCATATTTGGTAGAAATATGGCAGTATATGGCACCATATTTGGCAGTATAGAAATGTTTAAACGAATACAATCTCTTTGGTTAATCATCATAGTGGTGTGGGAAAAGAGGCTTTGCACCAGTGCAGATGAGAATAAACTTGTGTTATATTGTGTGAGTAATTTATTGATTGCTAGATTTCCCCATTCACTATTCATTCAACTATTCATTCAACTTGTTTATAACTTATGCCCCAATCCTATCTCCCGCCATTTTGCACAATGCAACCACGCTGCTGGAGCATGGTGCTGCATCCTATGGCGGGGGGGGGGAGGGTAACCAAATGGCCCAAGAAAGGTACCTCTCTGTAGGATGCCTGGCTGCCAATGGGTCTCCTAGGACCTACAACAGCTATTCAGCTGATGTAAGTTTGAGGACACTCACAGCACAATCCTCGTGATTCACCCGGCGCCGGAACAAGTGTTCCGGCGCTGGGAGACATGGCAAACGTGCTGGAAAGCACGTTTGCAATGACACATGAGCAAGGAAGGCCGGTGCAGAGGCCGGCTTCCCTTGCTCTGGTGCCGGAGCACCCCTGCAGCTGCCGCCGAACCCAAATAAGGATCCGGCGGACACGGGGGCAGTTTGACGGAGGGGGGCCATTGGTCTAGCCAGCCCAGGAGGGGGAGGGGCTGGCTTCGGCCATATCCCGGACCCCGCCATTTGGCTGGGCCGTTACACGGCCTTCCTCCTACTTCTGCCAGCAATTTTGCCAGCGGAAATCCAAGGAGGCCAGTCAGGCCGGCCGGTATTTACACACAGGGAAGGGGACAAGTGTCCCCTTCCCCAAGGAGATATCCGGCCTGGTGGCAGCTTAGCAGCTGGTGCTTAGGATCCGGCGGGCGGGCGGCCCTGGGCTACCGGCTGGATCCTTACGTAGGATTGTGATGTCAGAGGCATATTGTGCTGGGAAAAGGGGGGGGAATAGGATCTTGGCATGTGCCGCTGCAGCCTCCCGCCCACAAACTGCCCCGCCCACAAACTGCCTCCACTCCCACCTTACTTGCTCTGGTGGGATTTCTGCACTGGTGGTCTCACAGCGCACAACAGCAGCACACCTTTTACGACACCGTAAGAGCCCACAATAGGATTGGGCATCCCAATAATTTACAGCCCAATCCTATGCATGTTTACTCAGAAGTAAATCCAATTGTGTTCAATCGGTAAATGAGCATAGGATTGCAGTCTCTGTATTCTTAACTCTGTTCTTTGCTGGCTTTTGTTAGTCTCACCATTAAAAATATAATGCAATCATTCTCAAAACTGAAGACATCTTCATTAGAAGACTGTGCTTTGATTGTCTCTGCCTCTACCTTTGTTTGTCTTGGCCTTTGAGAGGCCAACCACGCAATTGCATTCGAAATAATTGTCTGGTTGCAGATTGCCTCTTTTCCCCAGCCAGGTAGCTGCTAACACAGCTTAAATTCTGAATGCATGATGACTGAAATGACAGCTTCATTGACTTAAGGACTTGGCTCATATAAAATGACTTAAATATTGCTGCCAAGCCTTCCCAGGCAGCTTGCACCAAGCAATGCCCATTTTTAAGATGCTGTCACTGTGAGTCTTGTAATTGTACAGTACTCATGTGCCCAGGGAGATGACAAAATTGTTGGCAACAAAATACTAGAGTAGCAACTGTTTGTTTGTCTTTGAAACTTTATTTTGCTGCTTCCTCCAGTAATCAGCAGATGGTGCTAGCCAGTCATAGCCTCATTATTTTTGTCGGAGGCCGGGGAATGCCTGAGGTGATGTTTCCATGATTGTGTTAGGAATATCTTTTCAGCTATGCCAATCGGATGCTAATTGATGAAAAGTTCTGGCTTTCTGAGTCCTTGGCCTACTGTAGGTGTGGCAAGGGTGTCACAGTCACACCTCTTTCCTGAAATGCTTTTTGCCCAGTCAAGCACACTTTCAGGATTGTACTTTGCTGAGGAAGGATGTGCTCAGGGAGAGAAGCTTTAGGCAGAGGCGGAATTAGGCCTATTGGCGCCTGGAGCAAGGGGGGATTTTTGGCACCTTAATTTTAACTTCGGCCGTACGGCGCTCCGGGGAGGGGGCACCACTTGGAGGGACTCTGCTCCGGGCACCTTACCTCCAGCGTTCCTCATCGTCCTCGCGAGTCACACGACTCACAATTCGCCTCCTCTCCTCCTCTTCGTCGTCGTCCATTGCCACAGCTACAGCTTCTGAGGAGAGAGAGCCGTAGCTTCCTGTGTGTGTCCCGCCCTCCTGCAGGCGCAGCGGAAGTGAGGCTGCAGGAGGGCGGGACACACACAGGAAGCTACGGCTCTCTCTCCTCAGAAGCCGTAGCTTCCTGTGTGTGGCATTGGACGACGACGAAGACTCGTAAGTGACTCGTGAGGAGGAGAGGAGGTGAATTGCAAGTCGTGACTCGCAAGGTGGCAAATTGACGGACTCGTGAGTCCGTCAGTTCGCTGTCTTGCGAGTCCGTCAATTCGCCACCTCACGAGTCACACCTCACGAGTCCTCTCCTCCTCTCCTCTGTCCTCCCCTTGAGCGCTCTGCCCAGGCTGGCGCCTGGATCGGGTGCTTCTCCCGCTCCACCATCCTTACGCCTCTGGCTTTAGGCATGGCAGGCTTTTTTAGGCAGAACAGAGGGGCTGTGCTCCCTTTCCCTATACACCCTACTGCTTCCTAAAATGAAGCATACTATCCCATTTTTTTTCTGTGTGGTTCTGGCAATTCCATATTTTAACACACAGGGCCGCCTTTGCCATGTCCCTTTTGACTCGCTCTCTCTTGACTAAATCCTGGTGTATACACATGCAACTGATTCAAAGCAACCTCCTTGTCTTAGTAATAGGCTATCTCTTAATGCCAGATGCAAGGGAGTGGCAACAGGATACATGTATCTTGTTGTCTTGTGTGCTCCCTGAGGCATCTGGTGGAGCCACTGTGAGATACAGGAAGCTGGGCTAGATGGGCCTTTGGCCTGACCCAGCAAGGTTCTTCTTATGCTCTTATGAGTTTTGCTTACCAAACTTACACAGCATGTTTAGTTACCAAAGGGGTGTGTGTAAAAAATATGCTTACCGGTAAAACCTCACTTACAGCGCAATCCTGTGTAACCTTGCACTGGTGTAACAGTAGATGCACCGGTGTAACTGCACTTATGCCAGTGCAATTGCACTTACACCGGTGCATCTGCTGTTACACCGGTGCAAGTTTATACAGGATTGCACTGTACACCTCTAACTTACTGTGGCTTGCCTTCATCAAGAAGAAAGTGTAAAATGCAAGAAATAACAAGTGCAAAAATATCAAATGCAGCAGAAAAAGAGTAATTCCAGCAAAAACTACCAATACATTGTCTATGTGTGCTTCAGATAGGAGATATGCTTTAAATTATACTTGCAATCTGAATTTCAAATATGAATTTTCAATACTCCTCATCTCTGATTAAAGCTTACTTTTCCATTCAGGGGAAAATGCTTTCCTTTTTTCAAAGCCACAAGCAGCTTTTCATTTCAGGAAGAAACAACTCCATTAATCTGTAAAAAAATAAAAGGGGCAGGATATATTCCCAATGTTCTGTCGCACTCTCAAGAAACCAAATCTAGGGTGGATTTCCACAGAGATCGAAGCAGGTTCAGGTTTGGTTCAGGGCTGGGTCTTCAGGGGGAGGAAATGGGTTTAGAACTCACCCTAATGACTCCCCTTCCTCAACTTCCTTCTCCTACATAAATAGCTGGCATTCATTTCGATGAGGAAAAGCATTGGAGGAACAGAACCAGTGCCAGAAGAGAGAAAGTGCATGGGAATTTTTCAGGAAGTAGGATAGGAGAGCTAGAATAGTGATGAGTTGGGTGAAGACAATAAATAGGCCAATGAACTGGGCCTCCCGTCACTTTAACCTGCCCACCCACAAGTATTTATTCACAAATACCACTCATGAAATATTATGCATCTTTTTTTCTGTCATAGGAATAACAGTACTTAGTTAAATAGCACATTTCAAGTGTTCAAAGCAGTTCCATGAATGATCAACATTATCCTTAGAAGTGTCCTGTCACGGTAGACCCACTATTACAGTTTCATGTTGCAGAAGGGGGTGTGAGGTTGGGAACATAAGGCTGAAGCAGCAACAACTTGCTTATGGCTATGTAGCGAATTCATGACTGAGGTGAAATTTGAATGGGGAGTTGCAGCTTTAGTCTGCTTTCTACATTTTATGCCCCGCCCCTACAAGTGTAATTGGTGCCATCTCTTATGGTCAAAATGCATGTTACTTTAAATATGAGTTGACCCTGCAGTTGTCCTATTGTTTTTGTAAATAACATATGTGGGTGTGAGTGAGCCAGAGCAACCATGGAGGGGACTGGGGAGCTTTTAACATTTTGCCCCATATCTATGATTCACAAATGCAAAAAGACAACCTCAGGGTTAGTATGTGTATTTAAAGTAACATGTGCTTTGACTCTTAGCTACTCACATGACACCCCCAGTTACTTCTGTGGGCATAGGGCACGAATGTCCCCTTCCCCTGATGTGAGTCCAGACTGCGCCAATGCAGCCCACAATGGGCCTAGGATGCAGCCGCTGCCAGCCCTTTAGGCTGGCAGCTGAATCTTAGGCAGGATTTGGCTGCCCATCTCTGTTCATATTTTGAAGCTAAATTTGAGATAAAAGTGAGATTAAATTGTACTGTTGGGGAAAAACACACAGATACTTTTGAATAGTGAGGTTAAAAGGAGGAAGACCTCAGTAAAACTGACACTAATTAAGAAGTCATGTCACTTAAAAAAAACTCATCTCAGAAATAAGCATTACCCAGGGGCTCAAGGTCGCCATTACAACTGACAGTGAAATACACAAACCAGAATTTATCCCATCTTCAGAGAGGGAAATGTCAGACTAAAAGACTAGAGATATAGAAAGTTATCAGATGATATTAATGAGACAGTATGTCTTATACAGATAAGGAAGAAGAAATAAAGAGAAACATTATACAGTTAAATTAAGAAAAACACAGAAAAGTCCCAAATCAGTAGACGCGAGGAAGGATATAAAATCTCGTGAGATCCAAGATGGCAGCAGTACAGTACTGCCTCGTGTGCCCTCATGAGATTTGGGCACCACCATCTTGGATCTCGCTAGACTTTGTGAGATCCAAGATAGCGGCACCCAGAAAAAAGGTAAGTTTCTTCACTTTAAAATCAGTGGAAGCAGCAGCGTCGGGGGACCCAGGTGTCCTGGTCAGCCTGGATGTGGCCAGCCAGGCTCCAGAAGAAGCCTTGACTGCGGCAGCACAAGGCAGCGGCAAATGGTGGCATGACAGGGACAGCAGCAAATGGCAGCACAACAAGGATATAAATGGCAGCGGTAACAGCAATGGTGGCACAACAGGGACAGCAATGATGGGCAGCAATGGTGGCATGATGGGCAGCAATGGCAGGACAGGCAAATCAAATTAATTAATTCTAGCTATAAATAAATAATTAAGCTAGAACGGAAGCCATCATGGCCAGCAATTATCTTGCATGTACCAGGTAGTACAGGTAATGATGCCATGTAGAAAAGAGAAGCTAGGATAAAAATAGATTTCTTACGCCGATCGCAGGTCTCCAGACACTGGCAGCCACGAACGGGAAAAAATATACTTAAAATCCAAGGTTTGCAAGTCCTTACATTTCATTCCATAAGCCTAGAACTTTTTCAAAGGAAACAATCCTGGAGGGATTGAGGATGAAACTGTCTGAACCCATCACTTCCTAGTTTAAATAAGTAGAAGAGCAGGACCCGCCCAAACAGATCCTCTCAATCAGCTGCAAGTGCTCAAACCTGAAACCATCTGTCAATCACTCAGCAGGGCTTCGTTTGCTGCTTTCCCTTGTTACTTCATTCTGAAAAGACTTATGGATAATAGGCAGCCAAATTTTATTCACAAATACCATCTCTTGCTGTCTATTGAGAAGTTTTCCCATAGGTCTTTTTCCTATTTCGAGAGCTTCCAAATTTCGCAGAAGTCTAACATTGTTAGAAATGGACTGTGTGCCCTGTGCTGAGAACATGCTCAGCAATTGCTGACAATTCGGGATGTTGGAGACGCACCGATCTCTCATGCTCAGCGATCCTAGTCCTTATCGCTCTTTTAGTCATTCCAATGTAGCAAGACCCACAATCACATTCCACAGAATAAATCCCTGCATTGGACAGAGGTGGTCTACTGTCTTTGGGTTTCTTAGTAGTTGTTGCAGCTTGATGGTGGGTTGGAATATTGTTTTGATGTTGCCCTGTTGTAGGATCCGAGCGATTCTGTCCGTCACCCCTTTGATAAATGGCAAGACAGTCCAAACTTTTTCTTCTCTTGTGGTCTCTTTATTTATAGTGACAGTAGTCCCCTATCTTTTGGCTTTAATCTTATTGCTCTGCTGTATCCAGCATTTGTTAATTTGAGAGGTACCATACCCATTAGCTTCTAAAGAATTAAAGATTACTTGTTTTTCTACTGCTAGTGATGCCTTATCACACACCGTAATTGCTCTATGTATCAGAGAATTAATTAAATAAATTTTCTGAGCGGGATGATGATTTGAATTATGATCTAAATATCTACCAGTGTGTGTGGGCTTCCTATACACTGTATGCCCTATTGTAAGGTCCTGATTTCTAGTTACTAACACATCTAGAAATGGTAAAGTATTATTCTGCTCTTTTTCTATGGTGAACTATATCTCACTGCATTGGTTATTGAGATGTTTAAAGAATATTTGCAATTCCTCTTCACCATGTGGCCATATGCAGAAGATATCGTCAACATATCTCCACCACACATCCGGTTTTAAGGTTGCTGAAGCCAATGCTTGTTGTTCAAATGTTTCCATAAAAAGGTTCGCGACCACTGGGCGAACCCCCTGAAAAAATGAACCCCCTGAGCCCAGTGGTTGCGAACCTTTTTATGGAAACATTTGAACAACAAGCATTGGCTTCAGCAACCTTAAAACCGGATGTGTGGTGGAGATATGTTGACGATATCTTCTGCATTATTGGAGTTAAAAGGCTCTGAGTTGAGATTTGGTTGGCATGGGTATTTGTGGTATGATAAAGTGAAAGCAAATTTAGAATTTAAAAATCATTATGTTAGACATGCATTATGGAGAATTTGGAATAGATATAAAATGAGGTTTTATGAGAAAGTACCATTATGGGTTGCACCATATGAAGCGCACTTTGGTGGAAGCGTGCCAAAAGAGAAAGGACTATTATACAGAAATTTATTAAATTTTTCACAAGGAGACTGTACAATGAAGTCAAGAGAAAAAATTAATGGAAGAAGACTTTAATTGCCAATGGTTTGTATATGCTCAAATTTTGGAGAGATTCAAAGTGGACAAGAAGGCATATGGATTTGTAGAAGAAGAATCAATATTGGAGGTACAATTAAAATATGAAGATCAGGTAATCTCAAAAATGTATAAATTGCTTTTGAAGTTTGAGACAGAAGAAGAGGTTAAAGAATGTACGATTCATTGGGCGAAAAATGTAGGTCATGTTATTTTAATGGACCAATGGGAACAACTATGGTTAAAGCAGTTGAAATTTACGTTAAATGTTAATATTAAAGAAAATATGTATAAAATGTTGTATAAATGGTATATGACCCCAAGCAAATTAGCAAAAATGTATGAGAAGGTGACGAATAGATGTTGGAAATGTAAAAAGCAAGAAGGAACTTTTTACCATATGTGGTGGACATGCCCCCAAGCAAAGAAGTATTGGACTCAGATTCATAAACAGATTGAGTTGATTTTAAAGATTAAGGTTCAAATGAAACCAGAAACCTTTTTGTTGGGTATGAGGGATGATCATGTAGGCGAAAAATTTCAAATTTTGTTTTTATATATGATAGCTGCGACAAGGATTTTATATGCACAATATTGGAAGAATTCGGAGATACCTTCGCTGGAAGATTGGTGGCTGAAAGTTTTGGACTATGCTGAAATGGATAAACTTACAATTTTAATTAAGGAAAAATCAGTTAACCTTTTCGTGAATAACTTGAAACCATTTATCGATTTTTTAAGAGAGAGAGAGAGAAGAACGATGTGATGATATGCAGATTTAATGAATAGAACGTGGGTGTTATTTTGGCTTAGTTGGATATTATATGTAGAAAATAGTGAATAGTATGCTAGTAGGATGTATTGCTTCGTGATTGCTATAACTTTATGAAATATGTATTGTTTTTATGTTTTAATATATCAATAAAATATTTTAAAAAAGAAAAAGAAAAAAAAGAATGCTGTCCTGAAGGTTCCAGGTTGCAACACAGAAAATCATCCCTTCTTGCTTTAAACACTCCAGCAGCTGTAAATGAAGTTGTAACCAGGATTTCTCTTATTCCATCTCTAGACTCATTGCTTATCCTCCCCTCTTGTCTGCTGTGGGGCAATATGACAATCATTTCTAGGGCTGGAGGAACTTTCCAGAGCTGCTGCTAAATGCACCGCATTGCTCTTACCGTTTCTGGAATCGGCCCGGCAGGATCAATAGTGGTCCAGCTTTCGCACTGCCGTAGAAGACCTTGCACTGCCAGAATGCAAGTTCCAGCAGTGCAAGGCCTCAATAGGATTGTAGGTGTACCTGCATCTGAGAGCCCACTGTACTAATAGTTATCTCATCCCTCTTTACAACTTCCTCTCCTGAAAAGATATCAACTGCTCTTCAGAAGACATTTGTGGATCACGTGCCGTTTGTTCCTCAAAGTTCTGAAATGATTGGCATTTCTCCAGGATGTGACTTCACACAAAGTTTGATGCTCACCAATCTCCAGGCTCCATGAATTTTGCCTTAGCAAATGGAATTCCCATGGCTCTTCATTTTCCTTTTTATTCCCCCTTCAGCAACTTTACAGAGAAAGATAGGCAGTCAGAAAATGACTATTCAAGA
The DNA here is from genome assembly GCA_026170595.1 of Plestiodon gilberti rubricaudatus. Lineage (NCBI taxonomy): Eukaryota > Metazoa > Chordata > Lepidosauria > Squamata > Scincidae > Plestiodon > Plestiodon gilberti. The sequence goes on along the minus strand of JANXHW010000004.1, from coordinate 80,475,325 downwards.
GTGATAAGAAAATAAATTAGGCAAGGAGAATTTTATGAGACGTCAGAAGACAGGAGGGGGAGAATAAGAGCATGGTGGGAGAAGGACTTGGCCTTGGCAACCTTGTTAGTACGCACCTTATGTGAGAAGGTGAGCCCTGGAGGATCAGTTCAGTTCCAGCTACAGTACTTTGACTTATTAAAAAGCGGGGTGGGAGATTAGGACCAAGAATCGTCTATGAAGAAAAGAACTACCGGTACATGACATATTTTCTCCCAGAAATAAAGCATTCAGACAAAATGTTATCTAGACATTTCTATTAAAATGCATCCATTTTCCTTCCAGCTATTGACCCATTTTGTTGTAAGTGTCTTAGGAAGCCCAAAAGCCTCTTGCATTTGTTTCTTTCCTAAAAAACAAATAACATGACTGGATCCCATTTCTTTCCATGTTTCATTTGTTACCCCAGATTCTGAGTGGTAGATATCCCGGCTCAGCTATGCCCTCGGGCTTCTGCCAACATCCCACCTCTCTTGTTCTTCTCCCACTTTGCTTCAGAGGGAAAAAAGAGAGCTCAAACTACTCCCGTGTTCAGGAGAAAGTGCAAATGGCAACTGAGAAAAGGGCTGAAGCAGGTTGAAACTTCTTCTGAAGCAGCATCCTAATTTCCTGCCCTCCTCCATTTTTTCCTGCAAACACCCCCCCCTCCTTCTTGCCTGCCTGGCCATTTAAAGGAGGCTGAACAACGGTAGACGAAGGGAATAAATCTATACTTTTTCCTTGTTCACCAGTCTTCCTGGTCCTCCATTATGAACATTAGCATCTGCTTAAAATTCCGCTACACCGTAAAGCACTTTACACTGCCAGAACGCTTGTTCTGGTGGTGTAAGGGTGCCTTAGGATTGGGCTGCTAACATTATGCTGCTCACATAAATAATGGACCACACCAAAAATAATAATTAGTAATGTATTAGTACATTTCATTATTAAATGAAAAATTTGCTTAGATACAGTGCTTGTCTCTGCCTCCGCGGCTAGCATAGCATTTGTCCATATGCATTGGAATATAATCTGTCTCAGTATGAAGACACATCCCAACCCTCATATACATGAAATAGTGAAATAATTCTCTGGCTGTTCAAAGAGTTATGAAGATTTTGACAGTGAGAAGAAAAGATCCAATCTTCAAGCGAATGGATTGCACATATTAATTTGCATTAATGAACAACATAATGATGAACATGATATTTAAGGACAACAGAAGACCTTGTTAATGAGCATCGAGCACACCATCCTGCTTATATTCTGCTTAATTATGTACCATCATTCTCTAGATCCTTTGTGCCCTCTAGCCATTATCTATATAGTCTTCCGCAACAATCTTCTTGTAAAGTTCACAGACAAAAAAATCTGCCATAGTTCCTCATGACAACAGTAAAATAAAACATATTCCGGATGCCATTGCTGAGGAGAGGGGGAACCACAGCAGCCTCATCTCAACCATGTGAGGTGGACATGCTCACTTGTGGTGGAACAAACAGTCCAGAACTACATAGCTAAAAGTCAAACTACACAAACAGAAGAAAGCGGTATTTATTTATTCATTTATTCATTTCAATTTAGTACTCAATTTTTGTTTACATGTATAGTGGTTTTGTTGAAAAATTGATTATGAGCAAACTAAAACTAATTTATTTAAATTATAAAATTTATTTAATTAAATTAAAATAGTTGGGGGAATTAAATTAAAATACATTTGGTGAATCACATGAGGGATAGCCCTCCTCCAACTGTGCATTACCCTGTGAGAAAACACTTTCATGAGCCACATTCATAGGTTTCAACTCACATGTGATTTGCAACCACATGTTCTCTGCAATCAAGGGCTTTCTTTGTAGCAAAAGCCATGCTAGTTCCTCCTCCCATGCTGCCAATCATCCTCCAGCAGCTCTCTTGCTGATCTCCCCCTTTTCTCATTCATCTTTTACCCCTTTTCTAGAACCCCCAAACCTCCACTATCTTCTCCCAGGGTCTCCTGGGATGCCCAACTAACCAGCCTACATCCCTCCCACCCCCACATTTTCTCCCTCTTTGCTTTGCCCCTTCGGGGTTCTTCCACCCATCCCTCTCCTCTCTCCTCCTCCTTCTAACAGCTTTCCCATGGCTGTTGGATACATGCATGCTTTCCACAGGAGGAGGCTGCCAAAATGATCAGGGATGCTCTCTGCAGCTACTTCAGTAGTCAGGGGTAGAGTCGTTGATGGTTCACATAGAGACAAGGAGGTTTTCAGGACAAACAAGGCTTTAATTCTGAAACAGTGTAGTACTTTGTAACCTATTAATAAATAAGCATTCAGAAAACAGTGCAAAACAGTGTGGTTACTGTGTTCTACACCAGCAAGGCAGCAACAGCAACTACACACACACACACACACACACACACACACACACACACACACACAGAGCTATTTACGCAGCCCCTCAGCGTTGTGACCTCTTTGTGCTTCTCCCCCCACCTTGGTTTGTGGAAGTACATGCCTGGAGAGGTAGACCTCCATCACAGCAACTGCCTCTCCATGAAGGCACTCGTGACTCGTCATGCACTGAGTACTCTCAGCACAGCAGCACCGACCACATTCCAAATGTTCTGGGACCTTTGCTGTGTATAGGCCTCGAGGCTGGTGGTCATGTTGCGAGGACTTGCTCCTGGCTGGCTGTTTCCCTCTTTGTGTGTATCCCACTCCTAGGAGTCTCTATCCTGGAAGTGGTTTAGATTGTCTGTGAGCTTCTTGCTCATTTCCTGGTTTACCTACAAGAGCTCCCAGGAGAACTCCAGGTGCTGCCACTTCTGCTGGTTCCTCAGATGCTGCATCCTCTCTGTTGCAGTCATCTGACTTTTCTGCTACTCAGTTTCGGCAAAGGATAACATTATTTGGCATAGTGGAGCATGCAGTGCCTGTCTGATCTTTGCCACAATCAGTGCCAAGGGTGGGAAAGCCCCCCCCCAGCTCTGCCCACTCCCACCAACTCCCCCCTAAAAGTGTTAGTTTTAAGTGACACTTGCCCAATGCCAAACAATCCTCCCCACAGTTCTCCACAGGGGATAGGGAGCAATTGCCTGTATCTTCAGATACCTATTGCAAAGGATCACCAGAGTTCTGGGCTGCCTGTATCGGGATGACTCATCTGAGGCTGAAGATCCTGGATGGGGGGAGAGAGAATCCTCTGGGTTGACAGGCACGCTCCTCTGGCACATTCTACTTCTCCCACCCCCCCACATCCCTCGGTATGGCAACGCATTTCCTCTGCAGCACCAGCCCTGAGCTGCTGAAGCAGGATATGACCACTCCACGGTCAACACATAGGAACTGGTTTAGGATGCTGAAGAATGGTTGTCCTGGAACGCCCAGAGTGACTATTGCCCTTCTTGACCTACTTGTAGTTTCCTCAAGATCCCTTGGCTTTGCTCCTGCATATCTCCAGGTCTCGGTGGTAGCCCATGTCCTTTAACTTCTCAGAAATGTAACAGAACTGCTCCACATTTCTGTAATTTTGAGCAAGAGCCACCTGGACTGCTCCCTCCCACCAAATGTAGATAAAGGCTCTCAGCTCTTCTCAGATTCCTCAGGGGGTGAGAAAGTGCCTGCTGCTGAGAGGAGTAGTCCTGCCGCTGGACTATATCAAGGAATATAGCAGGGGTGGCCAGACTTGCTTAATGTAAGACTAAGAGCCACATACAATAAGCTTCAGATGTTTGAGAGCCGCATTATTTAAGAAGCATTTAAATTCTTATATATATTTACTCACCATGAACATTAAACTCATGTTTTAATCCAGTGGACTCTCAGTTTATACCTAGTAAATAGTTACAAAGCTTGAAAAATTTTACCTTTTATATTAATTGTGATGCAAAAAGGAGCTCAGCCAACATACTGTATTTCTGAGAGCCACACATTATACGTCAGGAGCCTCAGTTTGGCCAACCGTGGAATATAGGCATATCGCTTCCCTCCATCATGAAACAATGCAATCTAAAGGTTCTCATAGGCACGGTTCAAACAATCTCCACTGTTGCATCTTTCTCTCCTCCACATTACAAATGAGGGGAAAGAGCCAGCTGCCCTTTAAAGCCAAACACAAGGAGAAGAGCAGCGGTGGCAAAGAAGGGCTACCCAGCAGGACAATCTAGGACACCATCTCACCTACCAAACTCATGGTTATAGAGAACTTGGATATTCCATGGCAAAAAGACTCATGGATGTCTCATGGATTTTGCCTCTAAAACATGCACTAATTCTGTGGGAGAGGCTCATTTCCACATAGGTTTTTGCATATTTGATTTGGGCCATAGAAAAACATAACTCAATTAAGGGACCATAAATGCTACTTTAAAGATGAATTTGTTTGTTTTGTTTTTCTTTGTGATTTATCATACTGGGGAGATTACCTTTGTTGGGGCTGAATAACCAATTTCTTTTCCTGAATAGCCAGTTCCTTTCTTGTGTAACTTCATTGAATTTTACTGTATACAAGTCCCAAAATAACAATGGAATACTATGCCATTGATTTGTTTTGCTCTGTATATATTTTGCAAGAGATTTTGTACAATATCCCTTATTTACTTGGGTTTCGACTTGTAATATTTCCGTATATAGCAGGAAACAAATAGCATTGCCCCAGTCATCTCACAGGACTCCATTTGTTATATCCACTGAACAATTTTCCTCTCCTTCATTTCATTAATCTTTCATAACTTGCTGCAGTGAATCTATGAAGTCAGTTGGGTATCCTCAGCGAAAAGAGATGATTTGTGTGCATGCTTGTGTGTCTGTTGTATGTATATATGTGTAGTCAGCTTTTGCTCTAAATGTTTTTTTTTCTTTAAAATTTCTTAACAAGCAACCTCTAGATTTTCAAGAAGCGCAAATTTATTTGGAGCATGCATCATTGTATGCACATTGAACTCCAGTGGGCTGACATTAAGATGTGAACACTACAAATAAAAGCTTAGGCACACACTGTGACATCATTCCAAATTCTGGGCACATATTCTGATATAAATGTTTAGCACTATGGTGTGAGAGATCTTTTAGGCTGGAACTAGAAATAGGGTTTTCCTAAGTCTGCCCCCCCACCTTCAGCATGGCAAGCTACCATCGCCAGCTCCTCCTTCTTTCATGAGCATGCACCCTTTCCCTTTACTTACAACTACCTCCATCACTGTTTCTTCTTCCTGCTAGTGAGGTTTTTTAAAAAAAGCAACAGGAAGAGAAAAGTGGAAGCTGCTCCCAGGAGATGCTCTGTCTAGTCCACCACTCTTTCTCCTCACACTCCCACTTATTTATTATTATTTATTTATTATTTTCTGTATTTTTATCCGCCTTTCTCATCATCAGATTTCTCATCAAATTTTATTCAAGGCGGCTTACATAGGCAGGCTATCTTTAAACCTGATAAGGGTCTTTACAATATTGTTCTATTCCTATATAGAACCTTCCATGCTCGAGATGTTTTCCCTTCCAAGTGCAGCCCTCCTTCTGCCTTGCGCTTTTGCACTTCCAAGCTTCACAGTTCACCGCAGTTCACCCTCAGACAGTTATCTTAGATGTTCTCTCTCTAGCTGACTCCTCCACATTCCACCCTCTCATGATGCCTTTTCAGTGTCTTTGCGAGGTTCGTCAGCAGCTTCCGTCTCCCATCCAAGCAGGAACTGAGGTTGACCCTGCTTAGCTTCTTCAGGCAGGGCACCGGCTCAAACCTCCAGGCCACACCTCCTGCCTTTCCTCTTCTTGCTTTTTAAAAAGCCCTCAGTAGAGAGAAGAGGAAACAGCAATGGAGTCACTGGTAAGGGGGGGGGGGCAAGGTGTCCAACAAAAGCAACAGATGGGCACAGAGAGTCCCTCACTGCCCCACAACGTTCCACCACCTTAATTGGCTGCTTCACCCAGCCTCATTAGCTGGCCATCCCCGACTAGATAATAGAAAAAAACAGTGGATCGTGCCACTGCCGGGGAATTTTTTTATTTCTGAGGGTCACGCTGGCCCTCCAGAGGGTGTGGGGAGGCCTGCGGCCCCCTCTGTGGGCCTCCCCACGCTTCAGAACAGCTCTCCACAGTGATTGTGACTGACTTCGAGTCTGTATCCGAAACTGGAAGTGTGTCACAATCACTATGGAAAGCCGATATGAAGCACGGGGAGACCCACAGAGGGGGCCACTGGCAGAGGGCCACGGCAGTGGTGCAATCCTGGGAGTGTCTCCACTGCGGTTGCCCTGCCCCCGCATGGACTCACGGTTCTTCCCAACTCACAGGGAGAACTTTGAGAACTGCTTTACTAGATATTCCAGATAGGAAGCTCCATGCACAGTTGCCATTTTCAACAATAACACGTGTTTTTTGCAATGCTTAGTTCTGCCCTTATAAATACCGTATTGTCCCAAGTATAGGACGCTCCTGATTAAAAGCCGCACTCGTAAAGCTTGGTGCTATTTTTAAAAAAATACATTTTTAACTTTTTTTAACTTAAATATACACATTAGTAGAACAGTAAAACAGTACAGCTTTAGTACATTTAAAGGCATAGGCACCCTGTCCCTTATTGAATCTGGGCACCCTAGTATAAGTAGCCTTCCCAGATCCAAAGGGACATAGAGTGCCTACCTTTAACCTTTGGAATTTGGGCAGGTGCAGCTTGTTGCACCCTTCCATGATGATGAGCTGCACGTGCCCAAATTTCAATGGTTAATAGCACAATCCTATGCATGTCTACTCAGAAGTAAGTCCCATTGAATTCAATGGGGCTTACTCCCAGGAAAGTGTGCATAGAATTGCAGCCTAAAGGTAGGCACTCTGTCCGCCTTTGGATATGGTAAGCCTATGCAGGAGCTCTTGCTCTCAACTTTCAAACTGCACTCTCAACTTTTAAACTGCAAGATCAATAAATATCTTCAACCGCGTAGCTATCGCGAAGCGCACGGGGTGGTCCGCCAAAGGGTGACGCGCGCGGGCGGACCGCCGGACGGTGGCATGCGCAGACGATGACGCGCACGCGTCACCTCCCCTGCACACGTCGCCCTCCGGAGGCTAGGCTCCGAGGCCGGGAGAAGGCCTTGGAGCGACCTCCCCAGCCAATGCGCCAGGGCAGCCCTTTTTCCTCAGGAACGGTCTGCGCATGCGCGAAAAACATTATAAATAACGTTGTGACGCAGTGGGCCTCGTCAGAAGGCCCAGGACAGCCGGCTGGGAAAGACGTCCCCAAAGCCGGCTGCAATGAGTGGCCGGGGGGACAGGGCCGGGGGGCACCCAGGGCAGCGTCCCGTCGGGTGGCCCCCCCAAAAAATTTGCAGATTTAAAAAGTAGGGGCTGGGTGTGGGGGGTTCATTAGGGTGACGCATGCGCCCCCGCTTTGGGGCAGCGCGTACCCTAGTGACACCTCTGAATATCTTAGTTTCCACAGAGGCCAGGGGTTGGAACTTAAGGATTAATTTTTTCAAATGCTTCCAGAGGCTAGAGGCTGCTGAGAGATCATTGTTTTCGGCCATTTAGCAAATGATTAAGAGCTGCAAGGAAAGGCTTGAAAACTTTGCAGTTTTAAAAGAGAAAGAAAAAAAAGCCCCATTTTACCTTTGAAAAAAGACTCGTTTTACCTTTGAAAAGAGACTCCGAGAGGCTTGGCTTGAAAACGCCTTTGAAAGAGATTTGGAGAGGCTTGGCTTCAAAGCGCTTTGCAGAAAACACTAGGCAGAAAACACTAGACTTTTATTGTAGGCCGCACCCCTACTTTAAAGACTTGCCTTAGGGGAAAAAAGTGTGTCTTATACTCAGGCCAATACGGTACTAGGTGCAACAATTGGGGTTTTATAGCTGTAGAGCTCTAATAGATAGTAATAAAAAACTCTTGTATGGTGGTGAGATAATGGGAAATGATGGAAACGTTTCTCTCTTCAACCTACAGCCAAAGTGCCAACCCAAGTTACAGAGAAAAATGTCCTCATCATTAACATTGCACTCATTCGCTGGTCTGTATCCTCTCAGCACTATGCATTGAAGTGAATGAGGCAATACATTTGGAAAAGATGTACTATTGTGAGCAGTTCCTCTGGCACCCTGAGATGACAGCATGGGACCATCTGTCCTGCTGCAAGGGTTCAAATAAAAAGCATGCATGAATTAGCAGGTGTATATATAGGCATGTGGACAGGATTTGCAATATTCAAAGTGGGTTTTCTTTGGTAATGTATTATTTTTAAAAGAAAATTCTGTTTTATCTAGCTGGAAGGCCTGGTTATGTAAAGCTGCATCCCAGTGGAGTCTGCAGAGAAGGAAGCTTCCACAGTGGAACTTCTCCATCCCCTCCTTTCCTCAGCAGTCCTGTGTGACAACTCCCAATTCACTCCTGACGGTTGCAGGACCCTCTCGAGCAAGACTGCACTGGCACAAGGAGTTGGCTGCTGGGGGGGGGATCCCCAAAAATCACCCCACCCCTTGTGCGAAAAGAACCGTCTTCTGTTCATGCAAATTTGTTTTCTGATACTAAATGCCTATAATGAACAAAGAAGAACATTTCTTGACTTCAGTCTTCTGTGCTTGGCTCCTGTAGGAATGAGCTGTTTCAACAATATGAGAGTAGGCTCAAGTCAGAGTCTAGTCAGGCTGTTCAGATGACACACAGCCCCCAGGGTCAAAATCCAGGAGGCACCAGTGGAAGCTTTTTTTCCTTGCAAAATTCAGATTAGGACCATTGCAGTGCTAGACAAAGTGCTAGAGCCCCCTTACAGTCCCAAACAGGACCAAGTACACATGTGATTTACAAAAGAAAATAGCCTGTAGTGCTTGCAATGACATGGGTAACATTGGAGGAGTGTGTGTGTGAGGAGGAGGTGGAATGCCCTGGATGTCACCCCAGGGAGGAGTGACACCAAAAATGACTATTCTCTTTGTTACCGGTGATGCAAAAACACACCACTGGTTCAAAATGGGTTTTTCCTGATTCCTGCCACGACTGATGTGGGGATCGCATTTCCCAGGAGGCCTCCACATCGTGTGGTCTGGTATGGGAGGAGGTCCATGGGGATGACACCATGAGATCTCACCCCGGGTGTCACCAACCCTAGTGACACCCCTGATTAACCCCATGTTGATTGTCCTTGGGTCTCTTCTCTTGCTGGTAGGATGGGGCTTGGAGGGGATGCACCTCACTGCTTACTCTCATGCTGTTTTGAGAGGCTGCTGTTACCAGCTCTTTCCCCCAGGGACTGTTGCCCTGGGCTACCACTTACACAGGTGGGCCCCCAGGAAGACAGTTTGTTTTTCACTGGAACTTCTGGCTGCAGCTATAGTCCCTTCCTTCAGTCCATACCTTCCTAGACACCTGCCTGCCTTCATGCTTTTTCCAGGGAAGGCTATTGAATTGCTCGACAGGATGCACCAGGGGCCTAGAGAGACGATGTCCACATTGTTACATCACATCCAACTTGGCTTTATTTCCAGTACTTGTGTTGGAGCCCCCAGAGAGCCTGGGGCAGTACAATACATGGTGGCTACTTCACCACTACCACCCTGCATTAGCAGCATTTCTTTTCCATACTCTATTTTACATACCACACTGCTGTTCTTTTTAGGGCCACTTCTCCCATGACAAACATTCCACGTGGATATCCCTTGGAGCAGCGGCGTCACTACGCCCCCACGTGGGGGCCCGCCACCCCACCCCTGCGTTGCCGCCCCCATGTGGGTGGGCGCGTGACATCACACCCCGCCTCCAAACACCCCCTCCGCTATTTCACTTCATTTTGGAGCCATTCGGACACATGGGCAGGCGGGAGGGCCGAAACGCGGCCGTCCCGGCTGCGAAGAAGGTACGTTTTCGCCCTCCTGAGCCCGCGATTCTGCCCCTTCAGGGGTCCGCACCTGGGGCCCTGGGCACCACTTGGTGCCCTGGGCACCAAGGCACCCCCCTTTACGACGCATCTGCCTTGGAGTGTACAGCGTCATTTCTTAAAAATGCACTCAAATCTGTTTTTTTCACCATTACATGGCACTTCCTGCCACAGGAAAAGTCCATCGCAGCTTACAAGCTATGATGGGAATAAGCAAACTCCTGGTGGAGGAGTAGGCTTTCTCTGTGCCAGGTACAAGGGAGTAGCGACAGGATGCAGGTATCTTGTTGTCTTGTGTGCTCCCTGAAGCATCTGGTCGGGCCACTATGTGATACAGGAAGCTGGACTAGATGGGCCTTTGGCCTGATCCAGCAAGGCTCTTCTTATGTTCTTATGACCACCTGGGGTGCCTGAGTACTAGATAGGTATGCAGCCAAAGTCACCCCAGCATCATCAGTGATGACCAAGTAATCAGGCCACACTTGCTTACCTGCAGCTGACACATGAGGCTCTTCCAAGGATGTGCTGCCAAGCATCTTAATTCCTGTGCGCTTAGAAGTGAGTTGGTGCTGATGCTCAGCATTCCTTGGGACTGCATGCATCTGTAACACAGCGGAACGTGATGAAGTGGCACAGGACTGACTGCAAGCGGTGACTGTGTGTCCCAAAGTAGTGACTGTGGCTATTAGCTTTTTGTGTTGGGAGCTTTCTCTTTTCATTATGTTTGAATATCGTAACTGAGATTGATTACCCTAAAGTGGGTTGAGGTTGATGAGATTACTCTGACATATAGAACAAATGTCGAGTCAGAGAAAGGGGATGAAAAATTGGATTGATAAAGTTGGATTGGTAGCTTGTTGCTGCAGTAATTGAAATGCCTTGTTGTGCTGTGTTGTGATGGGCTCAGATAAAATATGGGCATTCTTGTCTAGATCACACTTTTGAACAATAGCATTCTAAAAAAAAATCCAAAACCAAAAACCAGAGTCCTTTATTCCAGTATTTGTTAAGGACACATTCGAGTCTTGGCTGTCAGTGTAGATTCTGAAAGGCTGGAATCAAAATGAAATCATTCTTCACTGTGTTTTGACAGCAGGTAGCAGGTTGTCTCACCTCTTCAGAAAAGCTAGAAGTATCGTCTGTATACACCCATGCTATTTCTGTATTCTTGCATGTGAAAAGCCAGGAGCTTTACAAAACCATTATGCATTTCAAAATGTCACTGTCCATGTACTGTGTGAGTGTCAAGAAAAAGGGGGGGCAGGAAACCACTCAGCTGTCTTATTAGTCTCCATCAACAATCTGTTATCTGCAAACTGAAAACGAATGGATTTTGAAGAATGAGTTTGATCAAGAAGTGCTTTTGAGGTCACCTCACCAGCTCCTAGACATTCACAACCACTGTCGTTTGCAAGATAACATCTAAAACAAATGCATCAACACAACTCCAGCCAAGTTCTCTGGCTGTTTGGGATGAAACTTCAGAAGCAATGTCCAGAAGCAATTAATTAATGTCCCAGGAGTGAAGTGGATTCACAGAGGTTTCAGACTGGTAAAGATATCTTTCAGACGCTTTGCTAAACAAAGGAAAGCATGATGGCTGCTCCCAGGTGTGCTTTTAAACATGCGTTAACATGCATGTGCAGGGGAAACTATCTTGTGTGCTGAGATCCTGTGTAGTGGCCAATGGCACAGCTCAATGGCTTGGCAGAGAATGAAGAGGGAGCCCAGGGTGAAAGGTGCAACAAACACTCTTTTTATTGTGGGGATCAGTTAACAATAATAGGGAAGAGGATTCAAAATAAAGCAATTCAATTTTTCTTAGCTATTCACAGTCTTAAGCATAAGCAGTTGCTATATAGAAAGAAAGAAGAGAAGGGGAAGGAAAGAGGAAATCCTTAAAAGGAAAAGGGGTGTGTAATGGCACATGACTGGAGGGAAAGGGAGAGGGAGAAAAGATAGGGGAATTATATGGGTTACCCAGAGGGGACCTGGGGTTGGAAAACTGTTTTTTAGGGTTTCAGGAAGGAAGGGGAATAGGAGGAACACTGGGGAGAGGAAAGAAAAGGAGGGAGAAGGGTGTAAAAGATAGATTCACACCCATAACACAAGCACTCATAAAAAGAAAGAAAATGATGGGAGCACTACGGACACAGTCCTCCATAAAGTTAGGCCAGTGGAGCGTGCGCTCTGCCGGCCTTAGGTGTTGCAAAAGTGCCATAAGGCACTTTTGCGCCACCTCAGGTGTAAGCTGCGCCGGCACGGACTCACACCACCGCCCTCCAGGACTTGTGTCCCTGGACCCAGGTAAGATCTACGTCCGTCGGCGGGAGGGCGGGCCGGGGTGGTAGGGGAGGGGAAGACTGGCCGGCCCAGCCTGGGAGGGGGGCAGGGATATAGGCGGCAGGCTCCACTATATCCTTGGCCTTACACGGCCTTCCTGGACGTGCGCCAGCTAAAGAGCTGGTGCACATCCAAGGAGGTCCATTGGGGTCTCCGGGACTTACACTGGGAGAAGGGAACAAAAGCCAGCCATTTTGGCCGGCCACCACATCTTAGGCAGGATCTGGCTGTAACTGCACCATCAATTTGACTATATATGAGACAACAAAGAAAGACAGACGAACAGGTCAAAACATGACAAAACCAGCAGCAAGGTAGAGGGATGAAAGACAAAAACATGTCCAGTGTTTTAAATCTTTTTTCCTCATAGGAGTCTATGGAATCTTTTGTGGGGTGAGCTCATCAAGAAACCTTCTTTTGTAACTTGATGCTGTCTGGGGATGGGCCTGCCCAACCCAGGGAGCAGCCTGCCTGGTAGGTACTGGGTTGGGTACAGGCTGAGTGAGGCTGAGCGGGCAAGGAGCAGCAAGTGGTTACAGGAGTCTTCCTGCCTTTCCAGTGGGAGGCTTAGGACCCAGAGGGCGACCAGGCTAGGTGGGTGGAACAAGGAAGGAGGGAGGGGCCAGCCAGGGGAATATAAAGTAGAAGGGCAGTGATGAGAAAGGACTGGAGGGAGGCTGAAGGAAAGCTTCCAGAATCCTGGGAGGCTGGAGAAGGAGAGGAGAGTGCACCTGCTGCACCACCACCACCACCACCACCACCTGCTGCACCTGCACCTGCACCTGCACCTGCACCTCACAGCTCCACCACCACCACCACCACCGGAAGATGGTGACAGTTTGGAAGAGACAAGCCAGGTAGGCTAGAGAGAGAGGATCTGAGGCCTCTTGCCATCAGCTCTTTGTCTGAAGCCATATAACTGGCCTTGGTCATGCTCTCATAACAGGCATCCTGTGTAGGCTTACCAGGCATCCCAGAAAAACTGGGACAGTCCTGGTTTCCTGGGTGCATCCTGGCTGGTGGCTGGAAGCTCTTCGGAATTGGCCTGAGGCTGCCGGCTCTACTGAAGACCCGCACTGGCCTGTTTCAAGCCATTGGTGTGTTTGCCATCATTAAGGCTTAGGTGCCATCAATGGCTGTGGGGGTCCCATGATCTGTGGATAAGCCCCCCCCCCTTCCCATAATTTTGGTTCTCCTTCAGTTGCACCAGCCTAGGAGCCAGTGCTTCAGCTGCGTCCTCCTCCCTTGCTGAGCCACCACTGCATGCTCTGCAGTGGTGGCCTTGGCTTGTCCTCGCACTGAATACCTTTATGCCAGCCACCCAAACTGTCCCCTTCCTTTTTCTGAGGTCTGCTCAAATCAAATCTCTATTGAGGTAGCTTTTTTTGTTTGTTTGTTTTTGCATGCGCACACACTCATCTTTGGGGGTATAAGGGTGACAAGCACTACCAATTTGAATCCTTGCCTGTGGAATGTGAAGTTTGGGGAACACTGTTCTAATCTATATGTCCCTTAGGAATTACACTGAGGTAGAATGGACCTCTGTGCTTTGTCCTGTTAATCCATCAGGGTTTGTGCCTGAGAATATTATCAATGTAGCAGGCACTCTCTGAACTACCTAAAATCCTAAAACACACTTTCTCAGAAGTTCTTCCAATCAAATATACTGCTGCATGCACATTTAAAGTGAGATTGTCCTTATTTGATGGGAAGTAGATAATCATTGTGTCAGGGCGTTTGGGTAGTGATTAGTTAAGCAATTTGTGCCCACTGTGTCCAGATCAGACTTCTATATTATACAGTACTTTGTGTACTGCTTTACTTTGTTTGAAGAAATATGTTTCACTAGCAATTGGTAGGACTTGTGGTGCTCATGTGCAACATTATTCATGCTTTAACTGATTGTATTCATTGTAATGACCATCATCCTTTGCTTTGTATTGAGAGTAGGGGTTGACTTCGGAGAATCACTGCACCATTATTGCAAATGGAGTATTCTAGGGAAAATCACTGCCAATTTGTCTTGGAAAGGGTATAAGCTAGCAATCGTTGCTGAGTGCTGTCTACATGGTATATTGTAGCAATGCCAGCCTTACTACTAACTAACATAAGGCACTCTCAGTGAGCGCAGTCACTAGGGCGCATGTCACCCTGGGGCTGGGCGCGCGTGTCACCCACGCCCGCCCTAGGGTGACATCGTGCGTCACCCTAGTGACCCCCTGGGCACCCTCTCCAAAATTTGCTGCGCCGCAAGGACTCACCCCCACAGCTGCCAGTGCCGAGCTTCCTCCGGCAGTCCGAGGCCTTCTGAGAAGGCCCAATGCATCAATACGCGAACTTTTAGCTTTTTTGTGCATGCGCAGAACGTTTCTGAGGGCAAGAACTGCCCGTTTGCCCTCAGAAACGTTCTGCGCATGTGCGAAAAACCTAATAAATGATGCATTGACGCATTGGGCCTTCTCAGAAGGCCCCAGACCGCCGGACGGGGCGGACGCTCCGAGGCCTTCTCCTGGCCTCCGGACGGTGATGTGCGCAGCAGTGGTGACGCGCGTGGGTGCACGTGTCACCCCTTCTGCGCGTGCCTGCGCGTGTCACTCCCTGGCGGCCCGCCCCACCCGCCACGTTCTGCTCTCAGTTCAAATGTTTATCATGCGACTGTAACATAAAAACAATTGATTTCCCAATATTTCAGTAGACTAACATGCAGGACTGTGCTTCATGTGCCCTCAAGAGATTTGGCCGCCACCAGCTTGGATCTCGCGAGATTTTGCGAGATCCAAGATGGTGGTGGCCGGGAGAACAGGTATGGGGGAGCTATGGGGGACATCGGGAGGCCTGTAGCCGTTTTTCCCGGGTTGCGGCGCGGGCGCCATGACCTGGGAAAACCGGTTCCGCTGCCTGTCATCAGCTGCTAATTGCAGCAGCTAACGGGCAGCGTCTTGCATACTCCCAGCCTGTGATCCGCATACCCCTGGGGTACACATACCACAGGTTGAGAACCCCTGACCTAGAAATGACCTAGGAAGGGGATTTGGTGCATGCCAGTGCCACTGAGCCTGCCTCTCCTGAACCTGTTCCACCCCATCCCTGCCCTCTCCCACCCCATTACACCTCCTCCTCGCTCTCCCCTCCCCTCTGCCAGCCCCCACACTGTCCAGATCAAACCTTGCCTGCTCTAGCGTGCTGTGGTCCTGGCTGCAGTGCCAGGCCTTCCCGCTGGCACCTGCTTTCTCAACGGGTGTCGCAAGGTGCTTTACGGCCAGCCTAAGTCAGCAATAGGATTGTGCCATGAGACTTTTAAGTGTGCATAACTGGGCTCAAGGCCACAGCCTTGCATCTTGGTTCTAGACAGAAGTATATTCCATTGATTTCAGTGGTACCTAATTTCTGAGTAAACGTGTGTAGTGTTGGGCACTGGGTTTTCCCAGCTATCCTGCTGGAGAGCATAGAAACTCACAATTGGATGGTCCCAATTGCTCTCACCTTTGGAACTGGTCGTTAATGGAAGCTGCTTGGGATAGTGTTTCCTGCACATCTAACATTTGTTTCATCTCTTTTTTTCAAGTATGTCTGGGATTGCAGTGTTAGCTAAGCAACCATTTTCAGTACAGTTTTCAACACACTGGAACAAGGACTTGGCCTTGAAGAATGGTTTTGGCCAGGTTTCTCTAATGACATGCCTTTTTGTTTTCACATGATTGTGTGAACACAGCCAGCATCTCCTAATAGTCCTATCTATTTAAACTGACCTAATTATCCAAATGTTCTGGATGTCTTCCTCCAGGCCATTCAGATTAATGGAGTTTCTCTGCACAGTGGTTGTCACTTTCAATTGTTGTCCTGCCAGGTTGAAAAAGGTACACTTGGAACTGACTTCTAGAGGGGGTGACAGTGTTAGTCTGCTGCAGCAAAAACAATGAGTCTTGTAGCCCCTTAAAGACTGTGATGACATATTTATTTATTCCGTCTATAGCCTGCCTTTTTTCCCTGTCGGAACGTGGCAGTGTACATGGGAATCCCAGACACCCTCCCTTCCAGGCAATGGCCAGACCTGCTTAGCTTCAACAAGGTGGCTGCTTCATATGCCTTCAGACCAGATCCTGGGATATGATAATGATATGTGAAGTCTATTGGGGATATGAACTTCTGCAACCAGTTCCTCTAGAATAGGCCCAGGCACTGATTACGGTATATGCTTGGAGGGAAAAATTTTAGAACTAGTTTCTCCAGACCACTCTCATGGCCTTCTACTGGCGGCCTCCTGATTACACTGGTCTACTTTTTTTTTTCTGGCCTGGACTTTTGCAGCTGTTTTAGACTAATTTCAGGGTGCTGATTCCAAATCTGATCTCAGGTTTGCTCTATCACATCTCATTTTTATGCGGCATACCCCATTTTCATTGATTTTACCTGAAATTAACTCTTTGTCACTTATGATTGCAAGTTGTTGTGAGTCAGTGACTGCTTTAGTGTTAAAATATGGTGCTGTATTTTTAGGATAGCGTGTTTATAATATAATTTTATGTACCAGATATCCACATTTATTTAATATTTTTCCTCTGCAGGGCGTGATCTAACAATGGCTACAACAGGGGTTCTCAACCTGTGGTACGCGTACCCCTAGGGGTACGCGGACCTCTTGCTGGGGGTATGCCAAGCCCTGCCCCTTATCTGCCCGATCAGCAGCTAATTAAGTGTTAATTAACATGGATTTTAAATTGTAATTATTTTTGGAGCCCTTCTGTCTCTCTGATTTTGGGCTTATTTTTGTACTTTGGTGGGGGAGGGAGGAGCTGATTTTGGGAAGTGTGCCTTGGAAAAAAAGATCCTTGCATCTCTATCTCTCTCTCACACACTCTCACACACTCTCACACACTCTCACACACTCTCACACACTCTCACACACACACAAGTTAAATAAGACATTTTTCACATTTAAAATTGTTTTAGTACTTTTTTACTTAACGATTAATTACCTAATTAATTGATTGATTGATCCAATTAGTTAACAGTTAATTAGCAGGGGGTACTTCAGAAAATTGGACCATGATAAGGGGTACCTGGGCCTCCAAAGGTTGAGAACCCCTGGGCTACAACGTCCGAAAGAAGGAAATGCAGTAATGACCCAGATATCTTCTGCTACATCTGTGCACTTTGCAGGATTAAAGGTGCAACATCAATACCTTTGTCAAGAAGGTTTATCTTGCCTACTTTAAAGTACAACATCAATGATATGATGAGCATAAATTTGCTGTTTTTCATTATTTTATCAAATGCAATATTTGATATCTCAAAAACCTGATGTGATAGACAAAAACTGATGTCAGATTTGGAATCAGTGCCCCAAAATTACCTTAAAACCATTGGAATACCTTATACCAGAAAAAGTGTGTTTATCAGTGTTATGTGTCGGGCAGCCCAATCCTGCCTAAAGATAGGCGGAGCAGGGGAGGCCGGCCTTGCACCTGCCTTCCCTGATCACGAGTTGCCAAAAGTGCCTTACAGCACTTGTACGACTTCTTCAGGCAGCAGAACGCTCATTCCATCACCCAACCAAAGAAGAGGATTGTGCTGTAAGGCAGGGGTTCTCAACCTCTCTCTGACCGAGTACCACCTCCGGCCAGCCACGTCACTGGAGCATGGCAGGGGGGCGAACCGCCTGGGGGTGACACGCGCAAAGGGTGACGCGTGAACTCACGCGAGCACTCACGCATGAACCCATGTGCCGCGTGCGTCAGCGCCGCTCCAGGAGAAGGCCTCGGAGCTTCCACCCTCGGCGGAGGTCCACAGCCTTCTGATGAGGCCCAGTGCGGCGCGACGTAATTTATTAGGTTTTTCGCGCCTGCGCAGAACGTTTGAGGGCAAAAGGGCAGCCCTTTACCCTCAGAAACGTATTGCGCATGCATGAAAAACCTAATAAATTACGTCACGCCGCATTGGGCCTTCATCAGATGGCCCAGGACACCCGGCCGGAGAGGATGTCTCTGGAGCCGGCAGCAGCGGAGGCAAGATGGCGGCGCGGTAGGATACCACACCGCCGTCTTACCTCCGCTGCTGCCGGCTCCAGAGACATCCTCTACGGCTGAGGAGACAGGAGTCAGGGGGTCATTAGGGAGGTGCGCGCGCCCTCGCTTTAGGGGTTCGTTATTGCCTCCGGCACTACTCTCCTGCTGCGTACCACCATAAGTGACTAGCGATGACATTATCGCCAGTTATTTCCAGGTTTTCGGAAGCCAGAAAATGCAGGTAGGAGGCTCTGGGCGAGTGGGAGGGAAGGCCATTCTCAGCATTCCTGAGAGACTCGGCCAAAGGCAGGAGCCTCTTGAGAGCAAAAATGCAGAGCCAAAAGTGTTGCATCGGAGCCAGGTTCTGGTGGGCCAACAGTCCACCAGCACTTGGTTGAAGTACCACTGATGGTACGAGAGAACCCCTGGTCTAAGGAATCTCAAGCAGCAGTTTTCTCTACATCCCTGAGAATAAAATTCTAGCTCAGCATGCTGACACACACTTGATTGTGATCACTGGCGTCACTGCAAGGGGGGTGGAGCTCTAAGTTCCACCGCGATCCGACCCTCCGTTACACGGGGGAACGAAGCGACCCCGCCCCCTCGCCTTCTGAACCATTCAAGGTGGTGAAAACAATGCACAGGAGACTCCAGTGATTGTCCAGTTAATGATAAGAAACTGAACTGGCAATAGTGTATCTTACCGCTCATTATCACATTATGAATAGTTATTTATAATTTTGCGAAAAAGCTACTGAAAAGCAGCTAGGCTCACGGTAAGTGCATTTCCAAACTGACACATAATTACAGAGCAAATATAAAGGCATGACATACACAAAAAAAATGCCACAGCTTCTAGAGCCTATGAGAACAGTAGTGCTGTTCTAGAGAGCCCTAATAAAGAATCCTCGGCAACCTCACAAAACCGCAATTCCCAGTGTCTTTGGGGAGAAGCTATGACAATTATATAAATTTGAAACTGGTTAAATCTGTAGTATGAAGATGAGCCTTTAAGAGTAGATGGAGGTTTCCCAGTGTCCATGTACAATGCCTTCAGTATTTATGCAATTTGCTATTTTACATCTCTGCTGCTTCGCTCTGTGTTTTGTGTATGCCATACACAAAACACAGAGCGAAGCATGCTATTACTGTCTGTCCCAAGATCACAGCCCATAACACTTCAGCATAATGTGATCACTCCAGCTATCTCGATACAGGTGGCTTTTGGCGTTTTTGCCGGCAGACATAATGCCTGGAAAGCTCTCTCCATTGTTGGCTTAGTGCAGTGCTTCTCAAATAGTGGGGTGCGCCCCCCGGGGGGGCACGAGGCTCCGTAAAGGGGGGCTCGTTGCTAAGGGAGGCCCCTCGTTTCCCTTCCTCTTATAATCGCCGGTCGCCTAGACAGCTGTCACTCATTTTCCTCCTCCCCTCCCGCCACGGGGCAACCGGACGTTACTCTTTGGCCGAGATGCGTCGCTCCTACAGTCCGCGGACGGCTCATGCCTTCCCGCCCCGCACTGCTCCCTTGTGCTGCCTGCCTCTAATCCTGGAGCGTAAGCAGCTTACAGTGGCACAAACGGCTCCAAGCTGAAGGATGGCGCGTTGCGCTCCTGTCTGGAAAGGTGTGCTGTGCACCAGGCTCGTTCTCTATACTGTATTTGTAAGACAATTTGACAATTGCCAAACGGGACGATTTGGGGGGCTGGTGACTGGTTGGAATTTTGGGCAGCAGCGTTCTGGTAGTTGCTTGATGTCTGTTCTTTCCTACCCTCCCTCCCCCCCCTCATTGTAGCCATTAATCCAGACATCACCTCTGATTAAAAAATCAGCTCAAATTATTTTATATATTTTTGTTTTGCAGGTTAAAGTTTTTTTAATATTGTGCTCCTTTAAATCCTGTGCTCCTTTAAATCTTTTCTGCTACAGTTAATAAAGCTATTCTTTGTTGTAAATTGATCCACATTTCTTTCTTTTTTTATTCTCATATACGTTAATAAGGATACAGTGTTATGCAGAGGTGTACTTATAACAATTTTATAGACAAATGATACTATTTACAGTCGCGCGGGGGGCGTGAAATTTTTTCTTCTTCCTAGGGGGGGCATGACAGAAAATAATTGAGAAGCACTGGCTTAGTGACATTTTAGCAAAGTAAGTTATTTTATGACAATATAAATTCCTTCTCCTATTAGCCATTTTTATGTGTGTGTGCATTTGTGTTATGACCTGTTCCTTTGGCCTACATGTAGTTTTATTTTAGTATTTTAGAATCTGCTTGCGTGGGGGGGGAGCTATCGGCGATGACCTCATTTTCCTCTTAGACACAGAACAGACAGTATGGAAGAGCCAACCTACTTCTATTAGCTTTGTAAGAAAAGTTCTGTGGCATGGATAATGATATATTTTCATTCATATTTTCATCTTCCAATTGCTACTGACTCTCCGAATCAAAAGTTAATAAAGTGAAAAGTGTGTGAAAATGGCTGTAAAATGGTAGGAACGTGTAAGTAAAGGTTAGGATGAAATGTTAATAATTGTGATTTTTTCCAAAGCATTTTTTAAAGCTCTAGTCGATGAGGCTTTAGAGTAAAAGAAAAACACATTTGTTCCTGCTTTGTGTGTCCAAAGAATCCCTACTTTCTACAGGCTAAGGAATGCCACAGCAGACATTTATCAAGACACACCAACTCTTTTGCTTGTGCAGATTTGAAATGGAGGCCATTATGGTAGGATGTGTGGGTAAGAGAGTGGCAGAAAACAAAATGAGACAACTGGAAACATCAAAACCCCAGCCAGAAATTAGGTGACTACATGAATGTTTAAAAGAGTTGTGTCTGAGCTTTCTTCTCTGTTTCTTGAGCTCTGTCATTTAAATAACCTGTAACTCACCCTTCATTTTAGTCCTCGAGGAAGGCAGACAAGTATATTGAAGAGATAAGCCATAGTTATATATAAATGCTCTGCCCAGCAAAGTTTTCATTGTAGAGGAATGTGTAAACAGCTTGAAGCATACAAAATTCTCTTGTTCAAATAGTCTAGCAAAACAATGTCACTTTCATCTTTTCCCAGAGCCTCTAAATTTTAAAACTACTCAGCATGGTCTTTATTATTTACTCGGTTTTGCATGGTCCATGCAGCATGGATTTAAATTCCTACAGATTCAGTGGCAGAAAGCACTTCAAGAAGCATTAAGAAGGATATTTGATTCAAAGTGGAAGTTTCACTTAGCAAAATGCCAAGTCAATTTTGAAAACTGGCATGAAATACGGTGTGTGTTCTTCTTTTTTCTTTATGCGGCAATTCATTGTCATATTTTTTTCCTAAAGGAGGAAGTGAAATGGGAAATAGATCTCTATATTTGTCTATCTACAAATGCATTTATGTGACTAACACAGGGACATTAACTGATAAAAGATATCCAGATAAATGAGAGTGCTATTCATACAGGATGAGAATGACATGCACAACAAAATTACAAGCAAAAAAAGTAAGGGATCCTGATAATCTGTAGTTTCAGATACCTGAGGTGCTCTATACAAATGAGGTTTGTTTTTCATATTTGATCAATCGGATCCACCTTCCTAGGGTGATGGAGGCATCACTCAAAGCATCCCCCAAAAACTATCCACGCGTAACTTCGTCATGAACTTCCAACATGGACACTTGTCTTTCACAGCTATGGGTGGGTAAGCAAGCCAGCTTGTTCTTTAGCTGGGCCCAGAGGTCTGGAGACTAATGGTGAGCATTAGGAATGTAATTAGCTTTTAGGTGATAGTTTCTTTTTTTATTCCTGTACATCTGTTCTTGTCAATTAACTTAAGTGCCTTATATCTATTTAACCATAGTCTTAATATACAGGTGCCCCCCCTTTAATGACGGATTGCTTAATGATGACCTGCATATATGATGGAGATTCCCAAAGTGTAAACAAAGAATTAAAGCTACAGTACTGTATTTTAAAAAAATGCAAAAAAAATTTAAATGCAAAAAAATGTTGTCTTTAACTCTGTGTTTGTCTGTGTGTGTTTCTACCTCCATTGACAGGTAGAAATCTTGTTGTGCTTTGTTACACACCTAATATACACTGCATTTGCCATTCATTTCCTATTACAACTCCACTGTGTTTCATTGAGGACTCGCTTAATGATGGTTTCACTATATGACAGGTTTTCCAGAACGTTATCCCCGTCAAGTGGGGGACACCTGTATATTTAAAATAAACCAACTGTATTACAGGTACGTTGTCATCACTGAGTACTGGGAACTTGAGTCAGCTAAATCTGACCTAACTGCTTGACCTTGCTACTAAAGTCGGAGCCTTGAGGCGTGGCCTCCTTCTGTGCTGTATTGCCTAGAGACTCTCAGAGTCCTGGGACTGGGTGGTCTGCCGTTTAGCCCAAGTGGTGGTAGCCTACCAGATAAGGGAACATTCCCTGCCTATTTGTTCACGTACTCTTTGGTTGATTCAGCTAAGAACTGTAGCCCTGACTCTCTGGTAATTCTGACTTCCTAAGAACCAGCATTATCTAGAACACAGAACTGATTTCTGGGTTACCCTGTCTTTGCCTGTAGGTGGCCAGGGCAGCTAAAAAAACCCAACCCAGCAGGACACCCCTCTCCAGCTTAAGAGCGTAAAGAAGGGTGCTGGTCGTGACACCTGGGATGGAGTATCCTGTAGTTGGAATATTGACTTGGATTAGAACGAATACGTTAAACACAGTACAATTTCTAGTTAGGCAGATGGCAACAGGCATGATCCTGTCAGACTCTGAATAATTTAGGCTGATCCAGTGAAAGGCTTTAAAGTACATAGTATAAGTTGAAGTGGTAGTTCAACACCTTTTTTTCTTTTTAAGCCTTCTGTATAACTAGACTTGTGAACCCAAAACCTCGCTTTGTCCCTTCTGTTTATTGCAATAGATTGCTCAAATAAGTTGTGTCATCCCAAGATACTGTGTGATTGGCAAAGAGGGGAATGCTGAGTTCCAAACATAGGACAGTATCACTGAAATGAGCCACTTTTTTTCAAAGAGAACTTTACCACCTGTCAGAACAAGGCTAAATGCTCCTTGGTACCTTGCCAAATTCCTTGCAAGATGGTGAATGGTATCAAACTAAACATCATTGGCGACCTGGTGTACTTAGCACTTTCTAACTCGGTCTGCTTCTAAAGTCTTTTTTTTTCCTGCATTGCCTTCTGTCTGTGTATAAAGCAACATTTCTTTAGAGAGGCAATCAGAAATCATCACTCAACACTGTTGATAGAAAAAAATATGCTCCAATCAAAAGGTGAACTCCAACTTGCTGCATGCCAGCAGTACTTTTTTCTTTAAAAAGGGAAAAGTCCCTCTTTTGTACAGTATATACAAAATATATGCTAGTATCAACATTAGAAACTTGTATTAATGTTTTAAAAACACACCTCACACTCTATTATAGAATTCTCTAGGGTGTCGCGTGTTGTGTATATATAAGCGTAGTTTTGCATACAGTAGATTATTCTAAAATAAAACCCAGAGCAGTAGACAGTATCTGCATTTTATTTTCATGGTGCTACGATGTACAGAATAATCAAAGTATATTCACGGCAGCCTTGACTCTATTAAAGCTGTCAGATATATTTTATTCTGGCTCACTACTCCCACCCTTGCTACAATGTAACTTTTTAAAATTGAGATTCAAAGATTTGACAGTAATGTGGCTGTTATTAATTTAGTAGTGAAATACCTGTCATTATAATGGGTGGTGGATGGGTATAAAAAAGGACCTATATATTGCAAGGCCATGACGTGTGTGTGCGCATGCGTGTGTGTATGCATGCAGTATATCTCTGTACATGTTGTATATAGAGACACAATGCACTTCCTGGCCTTTACCTACAGTATATAGCTAGAGGTGGGAGAAAATGGTTTTAATTTTTTGCAGATTTCGGTGTTTAACCAAAATGAAATAGCAGAAAGCGGTGTTGTGATTTTATCCCAAATTTTTGGCTAGGGCGTGACATTGCTGGGGTGTGTGGGTGACGTGGCTTGGGGGGTGGGGTGATGCGCCGGGCCTGCCGACCCCCTCACCCGGGGTGACGTGCCGGCTCGTGACGCTGATATACATGACTAGCAAATTCCAATTGTTACGATGGCTGGGATGATTCCGAGGAAGTAAAAACATCTGTGGTGGCTCTGGTCATGCTGTCCCTTTCAATAGAGCAGTGATCTTCAACCTTTTTCATCTCACAGCACACTGACAAGGTGCTAAAATTGTCAAGGTACACCATCAGTTTTTTACAATTGACAAGGCACAGCACGCTGCCGGTGGGGGGCTCATATCCCCCAATGGCCCTACTAATAAATGACCCTCCCTCAAACTCCTGCGGCACACCTGTAGACCATTCACGGCACAACAATTTTCACACTGGTTGAAAATTGCTGCAATAGAGGCTGGGCCAGCAAGTGTTGGGTTACTTTTGCCCCATTACACTGGTATCAAATGCAATGTTTCACTTTCAATAGGAACAAATGGCATGTTTCCTTCATTTTGAGATCAAAGACAATAAAGGGGTACATTTTGGTGAGAAGTAAATCTGGTTCCTTGACAGTTTTGCTGATTTGGAGCCAATTTATTTGCCCCATAGAGTGGGAGCTAATAAGATCTGAATATTAGAGCCCCCTCCTTGTGTTACATTCCTTGGTCACACCAGGGTAAAAAGAGATGGAATGCAGGAATTGATTTGTATACACATTGGCTCCAATCCAGCTAAAGTTAGTCATAACTAAGACCCATTAGCCACAACTAACTTAGTTCCATTGCTTTTAATGGTAGTTTAGTTTTATTGCTATCAGCCATAGGCCATTGCAAAAAGTAAAATTAGCAAAGAGTTACATAATTAAAAGCAGAGTCAATGCAAATCAGATTTACAAACTTTTATAGCAGTCATTTAACAGCAAGACATCTGTATAAAAATGGTTTTCTTTTTCCAGAGAGCAAAAGTAAAATATCATTAAAACAAATCTCTGCAACATATTACTGCTTCAGAAGAAAACTCTGAATAAACTTTCCTTGAGTTCTAAGCGCAGCTAATGCAAAGGATTTGAGCAAACTACTCTTGTTGTTCCATTTAATAAAATGTTACGTTTTTGATTGTTCAAAGAAACATCCTGTCTGGCAAGAGTTAAATCGGTTAAAATGCAACAATACAGAAAAAGCA
This sequence comes from Plestiodon gilberti rubricaudatus, assembly GCA_026170595.1. Classification (NCBI taxonomy): domain Eukaryota; kingdom Metazoa; phylum Chordata; class Lepidosauria; order Squamata; family Scincidae; genus Plestiodon; species Plestiodon gilberti. Next base: position 80,449,920 of record JANXHW010000004.1, on the reverse strand, counting down.
CCAAAAATGGGGGAGGAGGAAGCAACAGAATTTAAAATGCTAATGGCCCAATCCTACTTGGATATTGGCATGACATTCATCATATCCTAAGCCCATCCTGGCAATGCCACCCTGATAGTGCACCAATAATGGCCCAACAAGGGCCAAATGCCAAGCTTGTCCCTTCCCAGTAACACCCCCAGCATCCATGGAAACACCAGCACAGCCTGTTATCCACAGAGCGGCATCCTGATGGCAGCACACCATCAACTTGACATTGGCGTGTCGTCACCATGAAGTCGACACTTTATCTGTGTGACATCCATGTGTCATTGGTGTGATACCCTCCGCAAAAGGCATCACTCCCAACTATGGAGTGATGCCCCAAGGACAAACACAGTGGACCCATTTTATTCAGATTTGTTACACTCAGTGGCGTCGCCAGGCGCCCCCGTGACTGGTGCCGACGGCCCCCATCCATAGGTTTCGAAACCTATTTTTGACAGTTTTTTCTTGGGTTTTTTAATGGTTCTCGGGTGATTTAAAGTGTTAAAAGGGAATGTTAAAAGGGAATGTTAAAGTGTATGTGAGCTTTGCCGGAACTTATCTGTAATATGGGGCGCTTCCAGGACATTCCAGCAACTATCTTCTTCCTGCACCCAGGCACAGCTTCTCCCTGCGCCCGGGTGCGGACTCCGTAACGCCCCCAGCAGCGGTTTCTGGAGTTTGCGCATGCGCAAAACCACGGAGTTTCCAGGGACGTTCTGTGCATGTGCAAACTCCGGAAAGCGCTGCTGGGGACGTTACGGAGTCCGCGCCTGGGCACAGGGAGAAGCTGTGCCCGGGCGCAGGAAGAAGATCATCGCTGGAACGTCCTGGAAGCGCCCCATATTACAGATAAGTGCCGGCAAAGCACACATACACTTTAACATTCCCTTTTAACACTTTAAATCAACCGAAAACAGAAAAAAGTGGGAAAATTAAAAAAAATGCAAATTTAAGGAGGCCCACCCCCCACCAGAGCCTCAGCGCCCCTACGCCCTGGGGCCCACTGCACCATATCAGCCGACGCCACTGGTTACACTGTGGGTCCCAGACCTGTAAGAGTCCACTGTAAAATGCTAAAAAAAAAAAATGGGGGGGAAGCGGGTTTCTTTTACCTTTTAGCGTTCTGGGGCAATCTTGGGAAAGGGAGTTGTGCTACCTGGAAGAGGCTTCCGGAGTGCAATTTCAGCATGTTTACAGCAAGAACACACAGCGTTTTCACTCTAAAAGGTAAGAAACCCTGCTTTTTTCCTGTTTTTTAAAAAAAAACATTTTATAGTGGACCCTGGTATACGTGGATCTTTGCTATCCGTGGGGTGGTGGTGTCGGGAATGGATCCCTCGTGGATAGCAAGGTCCAACTGTACACAGACAGACACAGACACAGAGTACATGACACAAAGATGCCACAACCCTCCCCCCACCTCCTAAAGGAGTTACAGCAGCATCCGCAGCAAAGGGACCAAAGCAAAGACCTGCTAGGAGCCCCTGCATGCAGGGTTCAAGTCCCCTCATCCCACTGGGGCAAGCCTGGGGAAGGGAGGGGGAAAGTCCAGCAACCCAGAAGAGGCTGTAGGAGCATGGTTTCGCTCTCTACAGTCCTGAAAATGAAGCGGTTTGCCAGCCAAAAGGGAAGAAATGATATATTAAACCTTTCTTCTTTTAAAAAAACTTTTTACGGTGATCCCCGGATCTGCGCTAAAGCGATTTCACTTTATGCAGATCCTCACTATTCGGGGAGAGTCCGGAATGGATCCCCCCAGATAGCAAGGGCCAACTGTACTACTTTTGTTCAATTATATTGCTGTTTTACTTTGTTTTGTTGCTGTCTGTCTATTGTTTCTGTTTTATCTCTATTGAGATGGGCAGGATACTGCTATTCAGAAAGTATCTTCTCCAGTATACCTCATTATGAATGAACCAGTATGAAAAACAATGTCAGCTGCATATAAACTGATTTTGTTCATTTAATCATTAATTATTTTATTTCAGAATTGTTTCTAACTATGATAGCAAGAGGTTCTGGTGGCCTTGCCTAGCTCCTTTGTCTAAACCAGGGGTGGCCAACCTTTCAACATGGATGGTCCTGGACCTTTAATGGTTTTATAACTGAGGGCATTTCAACAGGTGCAGCTGCTTTAGCAGCCCCATCAGCACTTGCAGCTGCCAAGATTCTGTCTTCTACACAACTCTTCAGAATACAGAGGTCTTAATGGTGGAAGGTTGACCGCCCCTGACCTAAATGAAAAAAAGATTTGATGTTTTAATATTTGCTACTATTTTTGCTTCAGGTTCTTTAAACAGCTTTTATATGGGTCAAAAAATGTCTTCCAAAATGAACATGTTTCAATATTCCAATAAGAGAAGTCCATTCTATGTTGTCAGTTGCCTTTTTGGCAAATAGAAACATTAACCTTCATCCACTGACAGAAACCAAATGTTTTGGGGTGGGAAAAATAACTGGTTACCCCAGATAGATGTTTTAAGATGTTTTAATATTTACAAGGGAACCCAAGGAAATGTAATCATATTTAATAACAGAAGTCAGTTGTGTCACAATACACACTGTACACCACTACTGTCTGGTAAATACAAATGTGCATGTATGCACAATTGTGTCTTGATGTGTCCATATGCACAGTCAAAGTCTAAGCCAGAGCTACTTTACCACTCTCCTTTCCATGAACTATTTTGGACCATTCATTCACATTGTCTGTGTTTGAAAGAAGGGCAATTAGGAGTCATTCAGAGTGCTTTTCTATCATAAAGAAATGGTATGGCAAAGAACAGAAACCTAGCTGAAGAAATTAAAATTAGGAATAAACCAATGAAACTTATTTGTTGTAACTTCGTGTAAGTCACTGCAATAGAAAATCAAATTTCATTCTGGGATAACTTTGTATCTCAGATACTTTTTTGTTTGTTTATAAGAAGGAAACAGTTAAATTCATTGTCCTTTGGGGCTATCATGCACCAGGCTTCCAGTGACTTAAAAGGGCAAAGCGATAGAGCCACTGACTTGAGTTTTTGCAAGAAATGTGCTCCTGAAGTAGCCAACTACCCCAGAAAAACAGGTGAGGTCAATAAAAGTTCTAATTAATATTGCTAATTACAGAAGTTAATGTATAGTCAACCATTACAAAATGTTAAATCAGAACTTATATTAACAGCCTGATCCTATCCCCTGCTGGTGCACAGAATTTCGGGCTGCCAGTACAGCCTTCACCAAATTCTGTACATCTGCAGGGGACCAGGCTGGCTGGAAGAGGTAAAAAAAAAAAAAAAAGAAACCCTTTACTTGTCTCTGCCTGGGCCCCGATGAGCCTACTGAGATCTATACCAACTATTTTGCTGGTGTAGGTCTGTTAGGGCCAAGGGGGTGTGTTGGGCCTGGAACAGGAGCATTGGATCTGGCATATGTAGCTGCTGCCAAGATCTGTCCATCCCAGACCAATCCTCACTCCAATCCAACCCCCCCCCCCAACATACCTGGATCGACAGCCAATCTCTGGGGTACCACTGATGACATGTGACCACCTGGCCTTTGCACCAGCGGCCACACTCCACAGACAGTTGGAGAGGCAGTTGCTTTGGTGAACTGCAGGATATGCTGGCAGACCTCAAGGTCCACATGAATAGGATTTCTAGAATAGGCCCTAAGCTTTCTAGATTCCAAAAAGATTAATCTTTCAGTTGTCCTTTAAATGAGAATCCTTCCTGGTCTGGATGCATATATTTCTGACAAGTAATGCTGCTATGAGTCTATGACTAATCTAAATATCTTATAATCATTTTTAAAGTGAAGTAGATATGTCCTATATTACAGATGCTGGATCGTTACTGGATTTTAACAACAACAATACGTATCCTTGCTTCACTGCTCTAAGGATTTATATTTTATCCTGTTTCATCCAAAGGTATCAAAAGTTAAGTAAAAAATAGTTTCAGAACCAACAGCACAATTTTATGCATGTTTATTCAGAAGCAAGTCCCTCTGTGTTCAGTGGAACTTACTTCCTAATCAGTGTGTTTAAGACTCCAGACCAAATCAAATATAACTATAGAATTAGTGCTGATCCAAATGTAAATAAATGTGTACTTTTCCAAATCTCAAATTGGAGTAGTTCTCTCTAATTCAATGTTAGGCAAGGTTCATGAACAGAGGGATGAACAAGAGAAATGATTTCCTACTAGTGAATTTCTAATGAGTTTTGGGGGCTTGCAAAACACTAATGAGTTTTGGGGACCTGCTATTTTACACTGTGCCTCATTTTTCCAGGAGGCAGCTCTTCAAAGCAGGCTCCTAGCAAACACTCCAATGCTTCGCTTTGGGGTTGCTTTTTCCATCCTTCTTTTAGAAATTGCTCACTTCACTTCCAAGCCTATATGAGGCAAGAGAGAGGGTAAGTTCATCTGTGTCTTGCTTCCACACCAGACTTGAAAAAGCCCATTTTGAGTAATATGTGCAGGGAGTTGAGCTGTTACCAGTTTTAGTTCAACATTTGGTTCTGGTCCATTAGTATTTTTAAACATTCCGGTTTGGTTCCACTTCAGACGGTACTTTTTTAAAAAAATGATTTGGTAGCCAGTTCAACCATTGTGAACTAGTTGTAGTTCTGATAGATTTAATACAGATTAAGCCCCAAACAACTTGCAAACCTACCAAACTGAAGGTGCTCTATCAGACTATTTTTTTTAAAAAAATTATGCACTCCGTTTTCTCCTGGTAGGAAACTCTAAGTAGTTTAGCACACACACTCACACAAATTAAAACAATCAATACAAATCATAAAGTGAAAAAAAAATAAGTAGCAGGAGCTAGGCACTTTAACCAAAGCAAAAAGCATCAAAACAGAGCCAGCAGCTAAATTAAGACAGCCCGGAAAATGCCTGCTGAAAGTTCCAGGTCCAAAAATGAGCAGGGAGGAGGCCAGGTGCACAGTTAGTGACATGGGGACTACCACTGAGAAGGCCTTGTAATGTGTTGTTACCACCACCTAGCCTCAAAAGGCCAAAGGACATGCAAGAAAGAAAGCCTCCCTCTCAGATCCTATCAGATAAAATGAGTAGATTCATATAAAGACAAGGTCTTGTGGTCCTCTGTTCTAGGTGATTGAAATGCCCACCAGGGAGGCAGCAAAAACAGAATGTTTACTGAATGGCTGGTGAGATGGATGAATTTTACTTAGAAGGTCACATGTTGTGTAGGTCTGGATCATCAACTCTTACACATATAATGTAAATCCCATAAAATGGATCAATATGGAACTTTAGAAAAGTTATATTTTTCATATATAGTGAGCCCTCCGTATCAGCAATTTGAGCATCTGAGAATTTGCCTCAACACAGATGCTCACGGATACAGGGGCCATTGTAAAAACCTTTTAAAAAATAAAAAAGGTTAAAAATTTAGTTTCTTGCCTTTTGCTGGCAAAGTGTTCTGTTTGTTTAGAAAGGGAAATTGCGCTCCGGAAGCCTCCTCCGGGTCACTCAACTCCGCCTCAACTTCCCCAGAATGCATTGTGTAATGCGTTCTGGGGCAAGACTGGGCAAAGGGAGGGAGTTGTGCAACTCAGAAGACGCTTCTAGGCTCTTCCGATGGACTTCTCTATATAGTATGCCTCCCCCCCCCCCCACGGAATAGCCATCCGCAGACTTGTCCACTGGCATCACTACAGGGGGGGCGGAGCTCGAAGTTCTCCCTGCGCGTTGTTTTCACCGCTTTGACTGGTTCGGAAGGCGCGGGGCGGGGCGCTTCGTTCCTCCGTGTAACCGAGGCTCGGATCACTGTGGAACCTAGAGCTCCACCCCCCCTGTAGTGACGCCAATGGACTTCTCTCAACACTAATGGCTACCCTGGGGAATAAAGGGCTGACTGGGGGCCGGGTGCAGAGTCGTAGTACCTTATTTTAGCAGCGCTTCAGCTCGTCAGACTGCCTCCCACTCCTTGACTCCCGTGTGGCTTCCAAGTACTTTAAACTGCTGTAAAGAGTAAACAGCTGATTCACAGTAACTTCCGGTTTCGCAACTGGAAGTAAATCGGTTGGAAGTGAATCTGCTGTGAATCAGGTTTTTTTTTACGCTTTACAGCTGTTTGAAGTACTTAAATTCCTTTAAAATGGAATTAGATAGAGCATTTGATAGACTTGTCTTTCATTAATATTAACTGTGAGATTTAAATGGAAATCCCATGTCCAGAGGTGGTACCCACAGGAATACTGCCTCTCAACCAGTGAGATTCCATTTAACAAACATTATTAATAGGCTTTGAGAGACCTCCATGAATATGTTTAATCCTTTTTTTAATTGGGACAAAACAGCAGGGAATAGCTATCACGTTCATGCCCTCCTTGTGAGCAGAGGTTTCTGGCTGGCTGCTGCTGAAAACAGAATGCTGGGCATTTTTCGTGGCAACATTTCTGTTATTATTATTTATACATATATGGACTCATTGATAAAGATCACATTGTTTCATACTTGGATCTTTTATCAATGAACCTCATGTCCATAAATGTATAAATAAGAACACAAACGTTGTCGTGTCAGATCATCAAACGTTCAGCCTAATCCCCTAACCAGTGTACCAGTGCCAATGCAGCCATGTCAACAGGGTGTGTGCTGCACTCGGGGGGGGGGGCAGTAGAGTTGGAAGTGATCTTGGAGCTCATCTACTTCTAACCCCTGCTCAGACAGCTAAGGTGCACTTAAAAACAGAATTGAAAACAGAGGCACACTTCACAATTATACCCCAGCAATTATACCACAACTTACAAATTATTGGGTTGGAGGGGGATAAACAGGGAGGAGATGGGGCAGAACAGGGGTGGAACGAGGGCTAGAAGGGGGATGGTATTGGTGGTGGTGGTGGCACCACCAGTATCCTATCCCCTTTCCAGGCCTCAATCCACTTTCCCAGGTCCATTTGGTCTTGGACCAGTGAAATTGCTGGTGCAGATCTGAGTAGACCTATTCTGGCACTGGAGGCTTACCCCCAGGAAAGATAACAAATGTTTCCTTACCCAAATGAGACCTCCAGGCTTGCCCCTCCCACAGCAGGATGCCACGCACATTCCAGCAGTTGTATCGGCAGGGGAGGAAAAGATAAAGATTGGACCCTAGCATTCAAATACTGCAGTGTTTCTCAAACTGTGGGTCTGGACCCACTTGGTGGGTCGCAACCTGATTTCTGGTCAGAGACGTCCTCAAGGGGGGGGGGCGGGGGACTACTGAGGTTTCGATTTTTGTTTCTGTATTTTTACGTTTTTTTCGGGGGGTTATGGGCTTTTTTTACTGTGATGTACATGTGTGTATGCTTTGTCCCACTTAGTTTGTGTGTCCCACTTAGCTTGTGCAGGCTCGTTCTGCCTGCGACCGGGCGGCAGAACTCCGGAAAAGCGTCCGGTCGCTCCGGAGCAGGGCGCTCCGTCATTCTGCGCTTGCGCAGGTCTTCACAGTTTGCGCAGGCGCACAATGACAAAAATTCCAATCTTTCTACACATGCGCACAACGATTGGAATTTTTGTCGTCCTGCGCAAACAGTGAAGACATGCGCAAGTGCAGAACGACGGAGCGCCCTGCTCCGGAGCGACCAGACGTTTTTCCAGAGTTCTGCCCCCCGGTCGTAGGCAGAACGAGCCTGCTCAAGCTAAGTGGGACAAAGCATACACACATGTACATCACAGTAAAAAAGCCCGTAAACCCCCGAAACCCCCCCCGGTGTGTGTGTGTTTTTATTTTATTTGTTTGTTTGTTATTGGGGGGCGGCGAAAATCTGCCCCCCCGCGGGGGGGCGCAGGATCGTCTCTGTTTCTGGTGGGTCCCAGGTGATGGAATGATCAGATCAGTAATTGCCACAAGCCCTGAGGCTATTCAAAAATCAGATAGCTGCTAATTGCCCTTCAAAGAGCTGAGCTCCTGCAGTTTGCAAGATAGCTGCTAATTGCCCTGCAAGCAGCTGAGCTCTTTACTTGCAAATAAATTTATTTCTAGATCACCCTTTTTTTTACGTCTTGTAAAGCTAGGTGGGTCCCAATAGAGTGTCATTTTAAAAAGTGGGTCCCGGTGCTAAAAAGTTTGAGAACCACTGAAATACTGTATACAAGTTGCTCTGGTTTTATATATATGGATATTTATCTGGAAATTTTTAATCTCAATTTTCATTTTTATGGATATTTATCTGGAAATTTTTAATCTCAATTTTCATTTTTATGCATTTATTTTAACTATTGCAACCTGCTCCAAGACTTGTGGGTGAAATGTGCTATATCTTTTTAAATTAGGTATAATACGTTTCAAAGTAGGAATAAATGGCAAGAGAAAAAACATTCTAACGAAGACATTTTACATTGATTTTGGGGAGTATAGTCTTAATGCCGCATGACTATGAAGGTGTAGCTTCATATTGTACTTCATGAGAGTGTCAGAATATGTTCCTGCACTTCAAAATTTACCCCTTCGTAACTTGTGGGGACTCTACTAATTCTAAATTAACCTTGACATGTTGCTTCCATCAGAATCTGATGGCACTTTTAATGCTTACAGCCTTCACATTATTGTGCTAACCACTACAATCACCTTCTGAGAATGACAGCACAATCCTGTGCATGTCTACTCAGGCATAAGTCCCATTGTGTTCAATGAGGCTTACTCCCAGGAAAAGTGAGTATAGGATTGCAGCCTGAAACTTCTAAGTGTTGCATGAATTAATAATAATAAATAATACTGTAAAAGCACCATCTGTGCACATGGCATTTTAAATAGAATGAGAAGATGGTTCCCTGTATCAGGAGGCTTACAATCTTAGAAGAAACGCAAGGTAAAGAACAACTTTAGGAAATACAAGGTAAAAAACAGTTTTAGGAAAGAAGGGGCAGGGAAAAAACAGGAAGAATGTGTGCACATAGGTAACAATAATAATAAATAATACCAGTATTTATATACCACCTTTTCTTGGTCATCTGATTTCTCCTATGACTTTAATTCAAGGCAGTTCACATAGGCAGGCTTTCTAACCCCCTGAAGGGGTTTTAACAATACAATGTTCTAATCTTTCATAGAATGACTCTTCATTCCAGATGGTTTCCTTCACAGTCTGGCTTCTCTCTGGCACTCGCTTCCCATGCTCGACTGACGACAACTAGCAGCCCAATCCTGTGTAACTCTTGCACCAGTGCAACAGTAGATTCCCCCGGTATAAGAGCACTTATGCCAGTGTAACTTCCGTATGCTGAAGTAAACAGGACGGATACCGGCTTAACCCCCCTCGGACACTTCACATGCACAGTTCGGATGTGGAACGGATGTCAGCGCAACTTTGCCGGCGCAGGGGGCATTTTGGGTGTGTCTGAATGCCCCTTGCACTAGCAGAATTGCGCCGGTGTCCGTTCCGAGTCTGAACTGCGTATGTGAGGTGTCTGAGGGGGGTTAAGCTGGTGTCCATCCTGCGTCTGTCGGCGTACACAAGTTACACTGGCATAAGTGCTCTTACACCAGGGGAATCTACTGTTGCACCGGTGCAAGAATTACACAGCATTGCGCCCTCAGTCTCCCACCCAGAGTGCAGCTGACAGAATCATCATCAGCGTGTCGTCAGTTCTTGGATACTTCCGGGTGTCTAGAACTGGCGTTCTCAGATCTTCACTGAGCCAGTGTTAGTTGCAATATATGCGCAGCAGAGACAAAGACTACAGGAAAAACCTGGGTTTCTAGGACATACTTTAAGTAAGTAATAGAGAAGGGAATAGAAGGAGCAGTGAAAGGAAGCAACAAAAGGGGATGAGAGTTGGATAGAGAGGGTGAACAGGTGGCATAATCCTGGAAACAGGGGCTTCTAGCAGTTGCTGGAGTTCTGAAGGAGAAGCTGCTACCAGAGCAAAGCATACGTATCATGGAATATATTTTGTTCCCCTTCTAACTGTGTTAAGAGAACACATTCAGCTACTTATAAATCATGTGGATTTGTTTAAAGTATTTTCTTGCAAATCAGTTCATATGATTTAAAAGGATACTAAAGGATTCCTACATTAAAATCTGGTCAGGAATATCAGTCCAACACTGTAGGCACCAGATTGGTGCCTTAACAAGAGGGGGCGATGCTGAGCTGACCATTAATCGGCTAGCAGAGAGACTTCCCTCAGGACTGCTTGGAGCATGACCCCAATCGCCAACCTTCCCTTTGTACAGTCTGGGATTACCTGGTTGCCCTCCGGGGGCCAAGTAGGAATGTCTTGCTACTAGCTCGATTGGCCTTACCTGGCAATTTTTTCATCTACCCCATAATGGAAATTGGTTGGGTTTGGTGACTTACGGCCCAACTCTAACCAGCCTCTGTGCCAGTGGAGCACATTCTCTGCTGGCAATAGCTGTCGCAAAAGCACCGTAAAGTGCTTTGCAACAGTGTAGAGGCCTGCTGTGCTGCTGGGAAGACCAGAGCATTGCACAGCAGAGGACACCTGCCAGAGCAGGTAATTCCTGCACTGGTCAGCTAAGGAGCAGGGGGAGGGGCAGAATGGGGTAGAAGGTGGGTGGGTGGGTGAATCAGGCCCGGGAGGGGGTGGGATTGGCACTGGCATGTGCCATATCCTATTCCATTCCCGGGCCTGATCTGCTGACATGGATCAACGCAGACTTGCGCTATCAATATTGCTAGTGCAGCCCCGAGTTGATCCAGAGCGGTGGCTGGGACTTTCCTTGGGGCAAGGGGACCAATGTCCCCTTACACTGAGCAGACTTTCCACCTGCTAAACTCCCCCCCCCCCAGGATGCAGCGTGGCCTGTGATGGTGCTGCTGCATTGGCACGGGGAAGTTTAGGTAGCATTGGACTGTAAGTGTCATGCCAACTGCTTCTCTTAACTTAACTTCTTTTAGTCACTTTTGACAGGTGTTGTACAGAGGTTGTTGGCTTGGGGAGGCTGCCTGGTGAGCCCTCTAGCTTGGATTGCAAAGGTGACCTCAAAGGTTTCTGACAGTGCAGTTCAGCTGCCTCAGCCCTTAGATGCTGGCATTGAGTAGTTCGATCTATCTATTGATGGACCTCAGCTCTGAGTCAGGATGGGAATGCCCATTTGGAGAAAATACAGTCATTTCCCGTCTTCCATAAGTTTTTCTCTGGGGAGGGGGGAATTTCCTGTCTCCCATTTCCTGTCTCCAGGGAGGGGCACTCTACCTACCTGCTACAGGTATTTTCATCTGTTATTGATGTTCAATAAAATGGCCCAGCTAAATCCAAGCCTCTGTCTTGTGTTTATTGGGGTGGGGTGCACGGGCAAATATCATGTAAACTGGGTCTGAAACTTACACAATGACAATAGTAATGAAAACCAATAACACTTTAGTAAAACCACTGATCTTCCAGAAGAAATAAATTTGCAATGGCAGAACTTGGCATAAAATATATGTCAATATAGCAAAGTGATGAGTACAGTGTCAAAGAAAAAATCTAAGTTCAACAATAATTAAAATAGGACCCTTATTACCATTGGGCAACCCAGTCCAGACCAAATTCCCATGCAGCGGAACTGGCACAGGCTATGCTGCATCCTGTGCAGGAATTTTGGCTGCTGGAGGTCTCCGTGGGGAAAGCCCCAGCAGCCATAATGGAGCAACATGGACCTGTGCGAGTTCAATTGCTGGTGCAAGTCCGCATTGCCCTGTGTTGGCAGATCAGGGCTGGGAGGGTGGGATAGGAGGTGGCATGCGCCAGCACCACTGATCCCACCCAATCCTGAGCTCGTTCCGCCCACCCTCATCGCCCCCCTGCCCCATTACACCCCCTCCCTCCACCACCCTTTCCCTGCCCCTGCGCCGCTCAACGCAGAACATACCGTGTACGGAGTACACTGCCATAACACTTCAAGCATATTCAAGCCATAGCATATTCAAAGGAGTTTTGTAATCTTTAGTACAACTCTGAGAGGGAAGTCATAGCTATTCTCATTTTAAAGATCAAACAGGGAACTGAGGCTGAAGTCTTTCTGGCCCTTAGGCCTGCAACTGAATATTAGTGAAGAGGGATGGGAATAACATTTAACTACCAATGGTAAATTGCAGCTTCAGTTCTTAGAAATTGAGATTTCTGCTCTAGATTAGACCCAAGGGAGGTGCAAGGCTGAGTTGAGGCCACTTCAGCCAGAACTCTACTTTAGCACTCGGAGTGAAGGACACATATTCAAATGATTGAAATGATCAACTATGTGGTGAATGGGACAGAAGTGAAAAGACTCCACTTATGTGGTGGTGTAGGTAGAGAACAATTCACACAGAAACTATTATTCCTGTATCCCTGCCACAGGGAGTATGTGGTCACAGCCACATTACTCTTTAACCATGTCTGTTGAGCATCACACATTCCCATTTCTGGCCATGATGCTTCTCGAACTATGTATAAAATAACAGCATATAATATACATGCCCAGATGCAATGTATAAAGTGTAGAATCCCCTTAATTTGGGTGTGGGATTTCCATCTGGACCCCATTCATGAGGGTAAAGGGGAACTGCTCCATGCTTCTGAAAACTGCTCTGAGCTTCTGAAAAGAAAAGAATACAACATAAGTAAATAATTAGCAAAACTCTTATGAGAGACTGAGTCATATAATAGAGCTAATTATGACTGAATTTGAACAAAATCATTCCAGAAAGGCTAAGGGTAAAAATAAAATGATCATCAACTACTGTACAGTATTCATTTTGAGCTGAAATTTGGGGTCCGTATTTTTAGACTATAATACTGTGGAAAGCTCCAACCATCCACTTCTTACTGTATGCCCAGGATTTCTTTCTTGCAGATGTAGTAACTTCCTAGGGCAGGAAAGCAGAAAAGCTCAGCCACAGTCAGACCACTGCTGCATGGCATACCCATCAAAACGTGCTGGAGTGCTGTCCTCCTTGGCAGCCAGGCCAGCTGTACATATGTGCAAATATATAAATCCATGTACATACATACATACATACAGGAGGGAGGAAGGGAGGGGAGAGAGAGAGAGGGAGAGAGAGATTTGGCACTGCCTCAGCTCTGTCTGCTCCTCAAGGTGCCAACTGGCCATTAATTACTTTCTGCTGGTGGGGTTCCAGACAGCTTCTTCTCCAGGAGGAAGGCGTGCACATTCCTGGCACCAATCGGCTAATTCAATTTACTTCCCCACCGTTCGCTTCTGTCAGAATATTCATGAGCGGCGGAATGAGTACCACTGGCTCAGGCAGACAACAGCCACTTAGAACGTGGGCAAATCGAGAGAAAAGAGTGGGCAAAGAATCATCATCATCATCATCATCATCATAAAGGACTTCTTGACAAGAAGAGCCTCTTGTTCCAATTCCAAACTAGTTGAAACAGAACCACCACACCACCCCCGCCTACCTGGGAAGAGACGGAGCCCGGAGAGGAAACTACATCGCATTCACCTCAGCAGAAGCCGCATCTCTGAGGAAGAAGACTAGAAAAGCGGAGGAGAGAACCTGCGCTACTTTCAAGAGATAAGGCGGGAGGGAAACGGGGCTGTCTAGGAGTCCGCTTGGCTCTTCTGGTTTTTACTCTGCTTGGCCGGAGAAAGCGGTTTATTGGGGGAAGCTCATTGCAGCGCCAGAAGGAACAGAACAAGGGAAGATCCTCTCGTCGCGCGGCTGCTTCAAAAACGGGCGGCGGCGGAAGGAGTCTGCAGAAAGTCCTGACAACCGACCTGCCGCAGCTTGAAGGGGAAAGGGAGGTGTCTGCGTGGGTCCAAGAGACTGAAAAGCCTGCCCGTAGGCAGCGAAAGGGAGCTGCGCGGGGGGCGCGCGCACTTCTTGCGGCTGGAGTTCTTGCTGGGACCTGAGGAAGGCGCGCGAGGAGAAGAGCGCCGGGGAGACTTCCCTTCCGCGTGTGGTGCGCTGAAGTGGATGAGACCGAGGCATCCTTGCGACTGCGGTGAGGCGACCGGCTTCCCGGGGAGGCGTGGGAGAGACTCCAGCGCAGCCCGCCTTCTCCCACCAACTTCTTTCGGGGCGAGAGGAGACGCGCCTTCGCTGGGTAAGGGGTGTGGGACGACACTCAAGGGGTTGGAAGGGCGGCAAGCTTGTGTCCTGCGGAAGGATCCGCACTGGGTGGTGGTGCGTGATTGATGCATCTGTGTGCCTGCCCGGCTGAGGTGGGAGAACGTACAGAGGAGCCTGCGCAAGGGAAACCTCGACAGGGAGAAATTAGAAGTTGCGGGGGTAGTTGTAGGCGGCTGCGTGGGCACTGGGGCGCATATGCACGATCGCGTACAGACTAGCTACCCCCCCATTGCATATCGTACTCCGAAATAAGTTCCACGGCGTCAAATGCAATTTACTTCTAAATCAATGTTGCAACGGATCGCAGCCTTAGTGAGGATTAGTTAACTGGTAACGTCCTTTGTCCTCGTGTGTTGTATTGTAGGGTGTTAAAAATATCATAAGGTAGGTGAGCCTCCCCTCTTTGCAACCATCCTTTTTTTTTTTTTTTTTTTTTTTGCTTATGGATGGATTAGACTAGTGATGGTGCTGCGGGACTAGGGAAACGGAGCATGGTGACTGACTCTGGATTACTCAGTGTGTGAAACACAATCTTGTATCTTCTTCCACTTCATGCTTATGCTGTACGATTTACTGACCCTGTAATTGCTGCTGGGCTTCGAAGGGGGTGCTAGCCTGGAGGCATAGTCCAAAGTGGGTTGTCGCTGCAGGCGCTCTATTGAGGAGGTCGTCATATCGACCTGCTCAGTCCTATGCATGTGTATTCAAAGGTAAACCCCATTGACTTCAGTTTACCCCCTAGTAAATGTGTATAGTCTAAGTATATACACTTATATAAATTATGGAGGCCAACACACTTACAGAGTTGTATGTGGAGAAGTCCGAATCTGTATGGGATGGACTCTTTAAAAAGGGCAAGTTTTGTGCACATGCCTAGAATGTCAAGTTAAGCATATGGAGTTCCTCTAGTGTGGCTGCAGTGTAGTACATATAGAATCAAAGAATGCTAGAGTTGTAAAGGGTCTTGGAGGTCATCTAGTCTAACCCCCTGCTCAGCACTGGTGACTATAGCATCCCAGCCTCTGCTTGGAAACCTTCAATGAGGGTGAGTCCACTATGCATGAGGCAGATTGTTCAACGCCAGACAGCTCTTATGGTTAGGAATTCCTTCCTCATGTATAACATAAATCTACTTCCTTGTAGTTTCAGCCTATATGTGTCAAGATAGATAGTGCCATCATCAATGTGAATGTCTCTTTACATAGATAAAAAAGGCCTCTGCCCTGAGAACCTTACAGTCTAGTTACTGAATCAAGGGAGACTAGGGAAGGATGGAGGCAGAGGTAAACAAGAGGTGCAGTTGCAATTCTTTCAGTAGAGAATAGGACTATGATGTGGTGTGAAAGGCTTTGTAGCAAAGGTGGATTTTAAGAAGGGGTTTGAGAAAGCATTCTTCAGGTATTCCTGGTGGTTGTTTCAGGTATAAGGGGCAGCAAGGAAGAAAGGATAGAGTTGATTGAATGAAGAAAGTGAACCTGTGGAGAGTGTGTGAGGCCTCTACAGTGCAATCCTATGCATGTTGCCACAGAAGTGAGGCTGTGATCCTATATACACTTACCTGGGAGTAAGCCCCATTGAACATAGTGGGGCTTACTTCTGAGTAGACATGCATAGGCTTGCACCATTAGTCTCATTGAATTCAATGGGAGTTACTCCCAGAGAAGTGTGTATAGGATTGCAGCCCTGTAAAGGAGGGCATCCTGTTGGGGCTGGGACTGGGGAGACGCAGGTTCAAATCCCAGTTCAGCCATGGACCCCACTGGGTAACTCTGGGCTAGTCACTTATCTCTCGGCCTAACTTTTACATCACAGCATTATTGTGAGGATAAAAAGGGATAAATCAAAATAATTTTGATTCTTTGGAGGAAGAATGTCCCCGATGTCTTTGGAGGAAGGGCAGTATATAATTTAATTAATTAATAATCAGTTGCCTGCCATGATGGATGATGACATCTTATTTGAGGGGACCTCTGTAGGCCCCCCCAAAAAACTACAAGAAAACTTTACACAGGAGGAAGCTCACGAGAGAAATTGTGGATACTGACGTTCTAAAAAGGGATGAGATTAATTTTAGAGAGTACCAAGTAAGGCAGGGTAAAGTGAATAGTCTTGGAAAGCTGCTGTCCATCAGTGGGGACACAGTACTGAGCTAGACGGGCCAATGGTCTTACTCAGAATAAGAGAGGTTCCTCTGAGTCCTCTCTGTTGAGGGAGCATTGATAAAAGGCTGGAGTTCTTTTCAGGGAAACTCCTAGGAAGGTGGTCCTACGTAAGAATCCCCCCTCCACAAGTGTATATAGGAAGGAAGCTTATGCAGATGGCATTCCTCCAGAGACTTTCTGGAAGAAAGGGGGCTGCATATTCAAGAAAGAGCAGCATCAGCAGGAAAGAATGTGCAGATTCGCCTTCTGCAACCCTATTTCAGTGTAAACATGTGAAAATAAGTGAGTGTTTGGTGCTGTAAACAAATTGAAGAAACATTTTTGTTCTTGTATTTTCCTTGTTCCTCAAATAAGTTTGTTCTTTCCTCTCCAGTTGAATTGGTGGTGATAGTTTATCACAGGCAGCCCTTTCATATGGTACTTAAGATTTGGGAATCCATCTCCCCACTCCCATATGTGAGGGAGGGGAAGACGTGGTAAAAAGGAGGGGGTTGTTGAGGTGGAAGAAAATAAATGTTAAAAAGATACGGAAGGAAGAAACCCAGTGGCTGAGACATAAATCAGGCAGAATATACGGGGCATTGATGAGAATAGTTCTTTTCACTCTTTAAAAAAAAAAGTGCCCACTTTAGAAGAAAGAAAAAGAAGAAGGCTGATTATTGGCATCCAGCTCCGAAACCAAGGCAGCTGATGCCGAGAGGAGCCAAAGGGTGCAGTTCTTCTTAGTTTAAAAACAGCAAGGCATTCTTTGCCAAAGATTGCTGTAAACACTGAATAAAGATTTCATTGTGGGTTGGTGTGACTAGAATAATTAGTCAGTTAATTGTTCATTCTGATTCAAAGGTGCAGTAATCAGTAAGACATAGGAAAAAAAATAGCAACAAGTAAAGAGAGAGCCAAGTCAATTACTTGTAATATTTATCACCTGTCATTATATGTATTATCATTTAGTGTTACAAAACTGAGAAAAATGAACTTATTTTTTCCCCAAAGGAAAAAATTGATGTGCAATGGGATTTTTTTTAAAAAAAAAAATCTTCCTTCTATTTCTCACTTTGTTTGATATGACATTTGTGGTTTTTCTCATGGAGAAAAAATGTAAAAGTGGCTATAGAATGAGCATCTTGAACGGATCGACTAATGCCAATTAATATATTCTTCTTGTTTGCTCACTTTATTGCCAACTCAGCAGGGATGAAAGCTAATGGTGCCAGCTTTTGTGGTGCTCTGACACTCTTCAAGCGGGCATGTAGGATGCGAGCAATAAACTGTTGAGTAGTTTTTTTACACTGTAATTATTATGTCTGAAGTAAGTTGCTTTACAAAGAGATTGCTCTATCAAACACACAACTGGCATTATAAAAAGTTCTTGCAGCATGTGGCTTCAGGGGAAGATGAATGCATGTTTGCTAATGCCTTAGGATGACTTTAAATTATCAGATAAATGATTGTTATTTATCTAGCACCATCAATATACATAGGGTTTTGTAACATAATAAGGACAGGCCTCAGCCCCAGTGAGATTACAATTTAAAATTAGTCAGTATAGAGGAAACAGAGGGAGAGAAGAGGTGAGGGTTATGAAGAATGAATGGGAGATAATTCAGTTACATATGCTTACCGTAGTTCATTGGAGATGGAAGACTGAGGGAAGGTTTTAAGCAAGGGCTTTGTGTAAAGGTGGGTTTTGAGTAGCAATTTGAAGGAAGAGAAATTGCGTTCCACACGGTAGACTGTGACTTTGTGACATTTATTTTTTTAAAACCCCAGCAGTGTAAGTGGTGGGATTGTAACCTCATCTACCTTATAAGCAGCAACTGTCATCTGTCTGTGGGCATCAACAGAGCACAACAAGGCTCTGGAGCCATTCAACCAATTTGCAGCAAGAAGGTGTCATTCAAAAGTCAGTGGCCTGCAGGCAATTCTGTCTTTCAAATACTGAATATCCCACTTTTCTTGAAAACAGCTTTCATCAAGAACATTGTTATATTAAATTACATTACACAAACATAAAATTCAAAAGTGTTATCTAAACCAATATGTTGTCATTTATTTTAAAACCTTGTCAAGGCAAGTTTTGTTTGTTCACCAACTTTGTGCTGTGTTGAACTTTGGATGGCTAGGAGAATGAGCTCCACTGGATTGAGGCCATAATAAAAGGCCATGCTGCTCTAACATTGTTCAACAATGGAATCTGAAGTTGGGCTCTCTCGGAAGTATTAATGAGCAGGAAGATTTTTGTGTCACTAGCATTCCCTAAGAGAGATGGCAGTCCCAGGCCATCTAGGACATTAAAGGCTAAAACCATCAGGAGTCGGACTTAGACCTGGAAGATCCAGGTTCAAATCCCCGCTCAGCCACGAAACGTCCTGGGTGACCTTGGGCCAGTCACTATCTCTCAGCCCCACCTACCTCACAGGGTTGTTGTGAGGACAAAAGGAGGGAAGGAACCATGTACACCACCCTGAGCTCCTTGGAGGAAGGGTGGTATAAACATGTGAAAAATAAATAAATAAACTCAGTGGTTCTCAAACTGGGAGGCGTGAGTCCCAGGGGAGCTGTGGAGTGCCAAGGAATCCTCTCAGAAAACAGTGCAATGCCAATTGGCAGGCATCAGCATAATGTAATGGGGATCCGCGGCCAATGGTCAAGGGAGCCACAGGTCAAAAAAGTTTGGGAAACACTGGCTTAAGCAAGCAGCCAGTATAGTTATAACATAGGAAGCTACCTTATACTGAATCAGACCATTAGTCCATCAAATTCAGTATTGCTAACACAAATGGGCTCTTCAGGGTTGTTTTCTCTCCTCTACCTGAATATGTCAGGGATTGAACCTGAGACTTTCTGCATGCAACACTCTTCTGCTGAGCCACAGCCCTTCCCAAACTAGAGCTCATGTTTGTCCGTATAATAATACCTGTCCCATCCCAAGAATCTGAGGTGGGTAACAAGCAATATGTTAATTATACTACCATTATTGTACCATTTAATTATCCATTTTGAATAGGAATGTTTTATCGTGCTTCCCAGAGGCATACAGGCTTTGGCTTTGGTGAGCCTCCAGGGGAAGAATTCCAAAGTTGAGAAACAGGCACTGAAACACCTCTTCATACCTCCTTGCAGTGTTGATTTTGCAAGTAGATGGTGCACTTAAACATGTGTTTCTGGTCACTAACGATTGAACGTAGGAATGCAGACTGTCCCTTATATTGTGAATTTGCACATATATTGGTATATTGCAGAGTTTCTCAACCTGAGGTACACGTACCCCCAGGGGTATGTGGACCGCAGGTTGGGAGTACGCGGGATGGTCCCCGTTATCTGCTGCTGCGATCAGCAGCTGATAACAGGGACCAGAAAATTGCAAAATTGCCCCGTTAGCTTCCCTTACCTTGTTTTCTGGTTGCCTCCATGTTGAAACTCATGAAAATCTCACGAGATTCAAGATGTCAGCGGCCCAATCTCGTAAGGGCACATGAGGCAATCTCATGCCCTTACAAGATTTGGACACCGTCATCTTGAATCTCGCGAGATTTTCGCGAGTTTCAACATGGAGGCGACCAGGAAACAAGGTAAGGGAAGCTAACGGGGAAATTTTGCAGGTTTTTCCCGGGCTGCGGCGCGTCCGGGCGGCTTCTCCCGATTGCTCCACAACCCGGAGGGTGAAGCTACATCAATGAACCTACATTCGCCTGTAGCTTCACCCTCCGGGTTGCGGAGTGATCTGGAGAAGCCGCCCGGATGCGTTGCAGCCCAGAAAAAATGGGGGATTTTTAATTTTTCCCGGGCTGCGGCGAGTTTCCCCGGGCTGCGGCTGCGGCGGGAGAGGAATTTGGTGAGTTTTCTATGTGGGGATTATGTTTTTAACATGGGAAAGTGCTTTGTTGGGGTGGGGGAGAGTTGGGAGAGGAATTTGTGTTTGTGTTAAAGAGATCCTGGCAATTTTTTGTGCATTTTGAGATCAAGCTTATTACTGTGGTTTTTTTAAGAGATCCTGGCATTTTTGTGCATTTTGTGCATGTGTCTTATTACTGTGCATTTTTTTAAAGAGATCCTGGCATTTTTGTGTATTTTTGTGCAATTTATGTAAATTAGCTAATTAATTATGCTAATTAGCTGGGGTACTTGAAATTTTTTTACCTTCATTGGGGGTACCCCGGCCTCCAAAGGTTGAGAACGCCTGGTATATTGCATCCAGGCTGTTCAGAGCTGTATAACTCAGTGACGTGAATGATGCCCAGAGGCAGTAGAGAACCAGTGCAGATTCTAGAGCACTGGAATAATATGTTCCTGATGATTCTGCCCCATCAAAAAATGGGCTGCAGTATTCTGCACATACTTTGAGAAGCATGCTTCAAAAATAGCCTCACATAGAGTACAAAAGTAGTTTTGATACAAATTAGTTTACAAAACTTACTCATGGACCTTAGGATTAAAATACTTGATGCTGTTGGCTCATTGGTCCTGGTGTCACAGTGGTCCTGGGCACAGAGCAACTAAACCACTGGCAGCCAGAGGTGACATGACCTACCTGTCAACACAAGACTTCACTGTGACGTCCAGCTAGATCAGCCAAAGGCATCGAGAAAGGCAGAGCAAGAAAGGAGGTCAGAGATCATGGAAGAGACTCTGGGAGAGTGAAAACCAGATACTGCTCATTGTTATCCTGGTGAGCCTATTTTCAAATAAACTGTAGAAAACAAGATAGACATTTTTTTTTTAGAACTGAATGCATCTCATCAGAATACCCTTCAATGATGTTTAGTTCAGTGTTGCTGTTTTTGTTTTGTTTTAATAATGAGATTATTTCAAGGCAGTAATTGAAAGCTGGATAAATTAATCTTTTGTATGATGAGTAGTGACAGATAAGATTTTCTTCCCGGGATTAATTTGGTTTTCATTTTTCAGTACAAGTTCAGAGGGCTCTTCCACATTGCTATGCCATGCTTAATGGTATGGTAGTTCACAGGTTTTAAACAGAGCTGCAGTTGTCATACCTGTCAGTTTTATGTGTCAGAAAACTGGGGAGCCACTAGTAAGGAAAACGAAGCAGAAGGACTGCAGGCATACATCTATCTTGCAGTCTGAAAGTAAGTTTTATTATTATTTTAGTAAGAGTGAACTTTGTCACTGTTCAGTATGCTAGATTCTAGCTAGAGAACTAAAAAGTCACAAATTGTCCCAGGAATAACTCTATTTTCTTCAGGCTTTTGGCCTAAAAAGGATGGTGTAGTGGTTTGGGAGTCAGACTTAGACCTGGAAGATCCAGGTTCAAATCCCCGCTCAGCCATGAAGCTTCCTGGGTGACCTTGGGCCAGTCACTATCGCTCAGCCCCACCTACCTCACAGGGTTGTTGTGAGGACAAAAGGAGGGGAGGAAATATGTACACCACTCTGAGTTCCTTGGAGGAAGGGCGGTATAAAAATGTGAAAAAATAAAAATAAATAAAAAGCAGCAATACACAGTATGATTTGTATAATCCAGACTCCAAAAAGTACACCAAGTTTTCCCAAAACAGTGGTTTGCTAGATTTTGAGAGGGGATATGAAGCATCTATGGCTACTGTCTTTTGGTAAAGAACTGCCCTGCCTTTTACCTGAACTTCTGTGCCCAAATGGTAAGAGAGGTGATATTGTGCCAAAGCACCTTAAAAAACAATCGCCCACCATATTTGGAGGAAAAATGTTGAGGTTCATATTTGTTGTTCATTTTGCTAGGATAAACTGTTTCCAAACAGATTTTTAATTGGTTTCCTCGCCAGAACAAGCTGAATCAACCCATGCCGAAAAAGCAGAGCAATGGACAGTGCATGCCTTAGGGCCTATTTGTTTTTTAATCCTGGACATGTTATGCACTCTGCATGCTTTTCAGCTATGAACATGTATTTCTAGCAAGTCACACTTTTTTGTTTTAATCTGATGGATGACACATGGTTCAGTTACATGAAAATTAAAGAAGGGTTATACATCTGATTAAAAAAAATCTTTAATCTCAATTGGTAAATATTTCATAATATTCTTGAATATATAATGTTTTCTGTCACCTGAGGGAAGAGAGCAGAGATTCCTTACTTACTGTCAGCAATTTACAAAGAACTGCCCCCCCTTCCAATCCTGAAATGTAAGGTTATTGCCTATTTCAACCTACCTAGAAAACCTTTTCAGAAGCTTCCACCAAATTCTGTGATGGGGTTGAGCACCTATATGTGCTCTCCTAATCACTTGCTATCTTGGTCCTTGCCTGTCTTAGCTAATTAAAGTTGCCAGGTGAGGAATGGTTGTGTGGGTAAATTGGTAAATGCTTCCTTACAGGAAGGCAAGCTACCAACTCAGCTATTGGAAGCAGTAGTGAGACTATTCCCCTCATGGATCATTGCCTTGTCGTGGCGAAGGGGCTTGCGTAACTCAATGAAGCCATGAGCTATGCCGTGCAGGGACACCCAAGACGGACAGGTCGTAGCAGAGAGTTCTGACTAAAAGTGATCCACTGGAGAAGGAAATGGCAACCCACTCCAGTAACCTTGCCAAGAAAATCCCATGAACAGTACCAAAAGGCTAAAAGATATGACGCCGGAAGATGAGCCCCTCAGGTCGGAAGGTGTCCAATATGCTACTGAGGAAGAGCGGAGGACTATTCCAAGTAGACCCAGAAAGAGTGAAGCGGCTGGGCCAAAGCCAATAGGACGTCCAGCTGTGGATGTGTCTGAGGTTGAAAGGAAAATCCAATGCTGCAAGGAGCAATACTGCTTAGGAACATGGAATGTGAGGTCTATGAACCAAGGCAAGCTGGATGTGGTCAAAAATGAGATGATAAGATTGAACATTGACATCTTGGGAATCAGCGAACTAAAATGGACGGGCATGGGCGAATTTAAGTCAGGTGACCATCATATCTACTACTGTGGGCATGAATCCCTTAGAAGAAATGGAGTAGCCCTCATAGTCAATAAAAGAGTGGGAAAGGCAGTACTGGGGTGCAACCTCAAAAACGACAGAATGATTTCAGTTCGAATCCAAGGCAAACCATTCAACATTACAGTAATCCAAGTGTATGCCCCAACCACTGATGCCGAAGAAGATGAAGTTGACCGGTTCTATGAAGACCTACAACACCTTCTAGAACTAGCACCCAAAAAAGATGTCCTTTACATCATAGGAGACTGGAATGCTAAAGTCGGAAATCAAGAAATAAACGGAACAACAGGCAAGTTTGGCCTTGGAGTGCAAAATGAAGCAGGGCAAAGGCTAACGGAGTTCTGTCAAGAGAACACGCTGGTCATAGCAAACACTCTTTTCCAACAACACAAGAGGCGACTCTACACATGGACATCACCAGATGGTCAATACCGAAACCAGATAGATTATGTGCTTTGCAGCCAAAGATGGAGAAGCTCTATACAATCAGTAAAAACAAGACCTGGAGCTGACTGTGGCTCAGATCATGAGCTTCTTATTGCAAAATTCAGACTTAAACTGAAGAATGTAGGGAACACCACTAGACCAGTCAGATATGACCTAAACCATATCCCTTATGAGTATACAGTGGAGGTGAAGAATAGATTTAGGGCATTAGACCTGGTAGACAGAGTGCCTGAAGAACTATGGACGGAAGTTCGTAACATTGTACAGGAGGCAGCAACTAAAACCATCCCAAAGAAAAAGAAATGCAAGAAAGCAAAGTGGCTGTCAGATGAGGCTTTACAAATAGCTGTGGAAAGAAGGAATGCAAAAAGCAAGGGTGAAAGGGAAAGATATAAACAACTGAATGCAGAGTTCCAGAGAATAGCAAGGAGAGATAAGAAGGCCTTCTTAAATGAACAATGCAAGGAAATCGAGGAAAACAACAGAATGGGGAGGACTAGAGATCTCTTCAAGAAAATTGGAGATATCAAGGGAACGTTTTGTGCAAAGATGGGCATGATAAAGGACAAAAAAGGCAAG
Source organism: Plestiodon gilberti rubricaudatus (assembly GCA_026170595.1). Lineage (NCBI taxonomy): Eukaryota > Metazoa > Chordata > Lepidosauria > Squamata > Scincidae > Plestiodon > Plestiodon gilberti. The sequence continues at coordinate 80,425,762 of JANXHW010000004.1, read as the reverse complement.
GACCTAACAGAAGCAGACGAGATTAAGAAGAGATGGCAAGAATACACAGAAGAACTATACAAGAAAGATCTTAATGTTCATGATGACCACGCTGGTGTGGTCACTGACCCAGAGCCGGACATCCTAGAGAGTGAAGTCAAGTGGGCCTTAGGTAGCATTACTAACAACAGAGCTAGTGGAGATGATAATATCCCAGCTGAGCTACTTAAAATCCTAAATCATGATGCTGTGAAAGTGCTGCACTCAATATGCCAACAAATTTGGAAAACTCAGCAGTGGCCAAAGGATTGGAAAAGGTCAGTTTACGTTCCAATTCCAAAGAAGGGCAGTGCGAAAGAGTGTTCAAACTACCGTACAATTGCACTCATTTCACATGCTAGCAAGGTTATGCTCAAAATCCTACAAGCTAGGCTTCAGCAGTACGTGGACCGAGAACTACCGGACGTACAAGCTGGGTTTCGAAGAGGCAGAGGAACTAGAGATCAAATTGCCAACATGCGGTGGATCATGGAGAAAGCACGAGAGTTCCAAAAAAACACCTACTTCTGCTTCATTGACTACGCAAAAGCCTTTGATTGTGTGGATCACAACAAACTGTGGCAAATTCTTAAAGAGATGGGGGTACCAGACCACCTTACCTGTCTCCTGAGAAACCTGTATGCGGGTCAAGAAGCAACAGTTCGAACCGGCCATGGAACAACTGATTGGTTCAAAATTGGGAAGGGTGTACGGCAAGGCTGTATATTGTCACCCTGCTTATTTAACTTATATGCAGAGTACATTATGAGAAATGCAGGGCTGAATGAATCGCAAGCCGGAATAAAGATTGCCAGGAGAAATATCAACAACCTCAGATATGCAGACGATACCACCCTAATGGCAGAAAGTGAAGAAGAACTAAAGAGCCTCTTGATGAGGGTGAAAGAGGAGAGTGCAAAAGTTGGCTTGAAACTCAACATTAATAAAACTAAGATCATGGCATCTGGGCCCATCAATTCTTGGCAAATAGAAGGGGCAGAAATGGAAGCAGTAACAGATTTTACTTTTCTGGGTTCCAAGATCACTGCAGACGGAGACAGCAGCCATGAAATTAAAAGACGCTTACTCCTTGGAAGGAAAGCTATGGCAAACTTAGACAGCATAATAAAAAGCAGAGATATCACCATGCCAACAAAAGTTCGTATAGTCAGGGCGATGGTGTTCCCAGTAGCAATGTATGGTTGCGAGAGTTGGACTATAAGGAAGGCTGAGCGCCGAAGAATAGATGCTTTTGAACTGTGGTGCTGGAGAAGACTCCTGAGAGTCCCTTGGACTGCTAGGAGATCAAATCAGTCAATTCTAAATGAAATCAAGCCTGACTGTTCCCTGGAAGGACAGGTACTAAGGCTGAAACTCAAATATTTTGGCCACCTAATGCGAAGAGAGGACTCTCTGGAGAAGACTCTGATGCTGGGAAAGATTGAAGGCAAAAGGAGAAGGGGAAGGCCAAGGATGAGATGGTTAGACAGCATCACCGATGCAACAAACATGAAAATGAGCGAACTCAGGAAGATAGTGGAGGACAGGAAGGCCTGGCGGGATATGGTTCATGGGATCACGAAGGGTCGGACACGACTTAACGACTGAACAACAACAACAACAACAAGTGAGACTATTATTAAAGAATGGCTTCCTCCAAAGTTTAACTTCCTCCAAAGTTGAAAATTACAGTCCTTTTTCTAATGTTATTTTTGGGGGCAACGTAATTAAATGGGCTGTGGTGACCCAACTCCTGACATTCTTGGATGATATGTTATCTTGACCCATTTCAGACTGGTTTCCAGCCTGGGCTTGGGACAAAAACCAATTTCCAGTGCAATCCTAGGCATGTTTACTCAGAAGTAAGCCCCACCGAGTTCAATAAAATGTACTCCCAAATATGTGTGTAGAAAATTTGCATCAGGCGCAATGTCCCTATTGATTCCATTGGACCGTCCAGTGGCTTTTATATACCATTGACAATTATCTGCTTTTGAATTACCTGGATTAGTTGGGACTGGGAGACATACCGTATTTATTGGCGTATAAGACGCACTTTTTTGTCTAAATTTGTGACCCAAAATAGTAGGGTGCGTCTTATACGCCAATACTAAAAAAATCCCTTCCCCCCCCCCGCCCATTTTAAAGCATTTTTGGGCTTACCGGGTTTTTTCCGGAGCGGGAGAGCTCCCTTGTGCTTTCTTCCCTGACTAATCTATCCGATCTACAGCTATTTGTCGGGTTTAATTTATGCCCGTGCATGAGTTGAGCTTCTCAGCAGCCAGCAGAGGGCGTTGTACTCCTCAGTTCAGTTCAGCTGAGCTGCAGAGGGCGTGGTCTTCCCAGCTCCCCTCTGATGCTGAATGAATGCAGCTTGGGTAAGCTTCTGAACTGGGCCTAGTTGGGAGGCTTTGGAAACTGCATAGGTGGGGTGGGGTAAGAGTTGAGTCTGGGTTGTTGTTGTTTTTGTACTTTTGTGTTTTTTACTTTGGAAACTGTGCATGGGTGGGTTGGGGGGAAAAAGTTGAGTCTGGGGTTTTTTTTTGTACTTATGTTCTGGTGCATTTTGTTCATGTGTCTTATTGCTGTGTGTTTTAAAAGATCCTGGTATTTTTATGCAATTTATGTAAATTAGCTAATTAAGCAACCAAGCGGTAAGTGGCCAAGTGGCCCAAAAATGCTTTAAATCTTTTTTCTTGAAACCCAGGGCCAAAAGGAAGGTGCGTCTTATACGCCGGTGCGTCTTATACGCCGATAAATACAGTAGTTTTGTGCTAGTTTTGGTCCTGCCAAGAGGGTAGTTCTCTTTGCCTATTGGCTGATGAAATCTCATAAGGTTCTATCTTGACCTTTTGCTATTTAACATCTATTTGAAACCAAGGGAGAATGCCATCAGTAGAGTTGGAATCTGGTGCCATCAATATGCTTATTATGGGGGGGGGGTGTATCCGTGGATCTGCTATCCATGGATTCACTTATCCATGGATAGTGGGAGGTCCCCTAGGTGGACCCCCGCACACCCCGCTAGCCATTAATTTACCTTAGAAGGTGGTCTGTGTCTTCCTTTCAACAAACACTATAAGCAGCAGCATGTATGCTGCTTATAGTGCTGAAGTTGGCTGCGTGCTAGGCTCAGCTGAAGAACAGGAACATGCTGCTGCTTATAGCATTTGTTGAAAGGAAGACTCAGATCACCTTCTGAGGTAAATTAATGGCCAGTGGGATGTGCCTGGGGGTGGTTAGGTTCACCGGTATCAGGGGGGGAACCTGGAACGGATCCCCATTGATACCACCCCCCACCCCCATTCTGTCAGACTTTAGGGAAGCAATTGACACCCTTAATTTGTGGTTGCATGCTGTGATGAGCAGGATATGGTGAACAAACTGAGACTTATGGCCCAATCCATAGTAAAGGCAGCGCCGGCGAAATGCTGGCAGAATGGGGGATAGTGGAACAGGGAGGAGATAGGGGCAGGGGGTGGCTGGATCGGGCCCAGGAGCTGGCAGGTTCGGTGGCGGCCGTGCACTTCGAATCGAAACTTCATTCCTGGGTCTGATCCACCTGCATGGATCAACTTGGACTTGCAACAGCCAGCAATATTGCTGGCACATGTCTGGGTTGACCCATTGAAGCTGCTGGGGCTTACCTGGGGGCATGGGCACAAATGGCCTGTTACTCCAGCAGCCAAAAATCCCCTGTGGGATGTAGCGTAGTCCACACCTGTGATGCTGCATCGCTGAATGGGGATTTAGGTAGGATTGGGCTGAGAATCCAGCAAGACAAATGTATTGGTTTGTTAGCCAGTGTGTGGATACATATTCAACCTTTTTTTTGATGGGGTATCACTCCCTCTGAAAGATCAGGTCCTCAGTCAGGGAAAACTCTTGGATCCAGCCTCACTACTGGAGGGGTAGGTTGTGACTGTGGTTTCAGCTGGTGCACCAATTGTGACCCTTCCTGGAGAAGTCAGATTTGTCATGGTTACACATGCATTGATCACATCCAGTTTATACTATAACGCATTATATGGGGATGCCCTTGAAAAATGACCAGAAACTGCAGCTAATGCTCAATGCTGTAGCTAGATTGCTTTTGGGGGTGTAGTATTTGAAGCATTACACTAGTTTTGTTCAGTTTGCACTGGCAGATTGTTCTGGTTTGTTTACAGGATCAATTCAATGTGTTAGTGATGGCTATAAAAGTCCTAAATGGTTTGAGTCCAGTGCACTTGAAGGACCATCTTACTCCATATAAATCTGTGGGTCACTGGGGGACGCTCTGTTTAAGGTGCCATGTCCACCTGAGATTTAGTTTTGATTGTGACAGATTCTGCTTAGTGGCTGTGCCCAGGCATGGAATTCCCTTCCCTGGGAGGCCTGTTTGATGACTTCCATCAGTATCTTCATGGGTAGTGAAGACCATCTTTTTCACAGGGCCTTGAATTGGCTCTTTGCTTTCTTTGATATAATTTTGCTGGAGATTAGCCATTACTTTTTAAGGTTGTTGGATGAGAGAAGGGCTGGTGGAGGCACTGCGACCAAGCCTGGGCACCCACTGCCCTCCAAACCTGAAAGTCCTTACAATATATTCAATCCCCACAATGGTGTTTTCATCTTGAGTTGCTAGGGGGGGATTGAAACAGGCCTAGAGATTCCCACGCACACATGCTTTGGGCATAGGGAGATCCAACATCATGCAAGTGGATGGTCTCTGAGTGGCCCAGAGTGGAAACTGGTCTATGATCTCATAGGCCCACCCTGGGACACATGGAACCAGTGATGTAGACTTGAGTCTATTGACTCGGACTTGAGTCAGACTCAAGTCGCGTCAATGACTTAACTCGGACTTGACTCGGCGATTGAAAAAGACTTGAAAGACTTCACTCGAGACTTGGAGCCTTTTACAAGAAGTCTAATTTTATTCAGGTTTAAACCCGTTTCCCCATTATATAGATGGGGAATCACAACTTGCAACTGAAGACTCGGGACTTGGGGGCAAGGACTTGGGACTTGACTTAAGACTTGGACCCAGACTTGAGACTTAACTTGAGACTTGGTGTCAGAGACTTGATCCACATCCCTGCTGGGAACTGTATGTGAGAGATACATAGATGGCTCTCATAGATCAGCAAACATATGGTCCCACCCTCGTACTTGCTGAGATATAGAAGAGTGTGAGGGCAGGAATATACCGTATTTACAGAGGAGTGTTGATGGGCAGGAGGGAGGGAGGGAAAACACATTTTCCATGCTTGCCAATTTTCTCCTGTAAGTGCCACCTATTACTAGGTTTCCCCAATTGTTCTCGTGTTGGCACTCTGGGGAACATAGCTTTTAAAATTATTTGGGGGGCATTTGTCGGAGTGAATCAGAGGACAGGGAAGGAATCAGGAGGATCAGAGCACAGGGAGGAATAACTACCAACCCCAATTCAAAGTTCTAGATATAATTCAGTATTACCGTAGTTTTCGCTCCATAAGACACACTTCCCCCCCCAAAAAAATAGGGGGAAATAAGCATGCGTCTTATGGAGCGAATGTTTAATTACCAATCTTACCTGGGCTTCGCGAAAACCGGAAATGGCAGAAAAGAGCCATTTATCGCCAAACTGAAGATCGTGGAGGTCTGCGCGACCCTCTGCAGGCCTCCCCGAAGCCCCCACAAGCCCAGGTAAGTAAAACAATTTTTTTCCCCTATTTTTAGTTCCATAGGATGCATGCGTCCTATGGTCCGATGCGTCCTATGGAGCGAAAAATGCGGGGGTAAATAGTCCACTAAAAATAAACTCATAACCAATTTAAACAATAAATGCTTTCTTTTTCAACAGTTTATGCTTGGCCCCCAATCATGTCTGTACAAACAGAAAGAAGCTGGAAAATACACCACACATTATATGTAGATTAGATTGTTTAGGAGCCATTGTGTGTTGTCACTGCGATGTGGCATAGGGGGACAGCAGTCCCTTAGGTATGTTAAGGGGTCAATCTCTTTAGTGTTCTTGTTAGTTAAATTCATCTCACAATAGTGTCTTTTCGTCTTTGTCCAGTAAAAGAACTAGTATGGAAGACCTGTTAATGTAGTATAGTTTTGGAAGAATTCTAGTGATTGTTTCTTAAACAACTACAAGTATATTTAAATAGTAACAGATGTGGGTGGCATGCTTAAAACCAATAAGGATCCATTCCTGGCAAGATTTCATTTCACCATAAATTACACATTGCATACATGCGAGATGTATCTGCATTTATGTATGCCAATAAATTTCAGCATTTAGCTCAATATTATCTTGTGCAAAAGAGTGGTTTGAAATGTTCAGTACATCTTCATAATGAGATTGCTTTGTCAAAGGCATAATTGTTATTCATGACAAGCAGGCTCACAATCGCATTCCATCCCAGTAAGTACTGCGTCTCAGGCCAATTATGGCTAAAATACTGAATGTGTCAACTAATTAAAGGGTAATTAATAAAATGATAATTTCATTCCATGGCAATGTCTACATCTGATTGTTGTAGCAGAATATGTTGGGCAGATGGCTGAATGGTCAAACACGACAAATTATGATTGCAGGAGTTGTGCTGAACATCTGGGAACAGTATCAGCCATTAACCCTTAAGGGTTTTGAGGACTGTTTCACAATTTACATTTTGTACTGAGAATGGAGAACTGAATGCAAAATACATTTGCATTGTGTCAATTGTGAATTGTGCATGCGTGCCTGAATAGTCACTTTTCTCCATAATGCACACGGCAGCAGGGGTCAGATCTTTTCTGATCACCATTTCCATTTATTTTGCTGAGAAAAGCAACCACTTATGGACGAATGCTCATTCACAGCGAATGTGCTGCTCATATATTTTGTACTATGGTATTGGAGATAACGTCAGACAATTAGAGCATCAGATTTGGTGAGGGTTTGGTAAGATCTTTTTCTTTCTAATGCCGAAATAGGGAGTCAGCAGGAAAGAACCCATTCCCTCCTCCACCACATCACTTTCCATTATTACTTCTAGATCCTGGTTTGAGGTGGAGGCAATGCAGCATCAGCATGTTGCCTCCACACCAGCCCAGCTGCTTCTCAGCATTTTCTCAACACATTCCAGGCATGTGGAGCAACATGGCAGAAGAAACAGGAAGACAACTGGGGGGGGGGAGGCAGAAGGACTGACTAGATAAGCTTATAGAGCAGTGTTATGTGGGTCTGGACCCACTTGGTGGGTTGCGACCTGATTTCTGGTGGGTCCCACAAAGCCTCCAATGAAAACATGGGTGATGGAAAGATCAGACAATAAGTACAGGGGGGCCCTATCCGCTGATCTGCTATCCGCTGATTCAGTTATCCACGGATAGAGGATGCCCCCCCCCGCCAGGGCAAAAAGTAAGTGCCTAAAAGTAAGTTCCTGGGCAAGAGGCTTCAAGCGGCAAGAGGCTTCAAGCGGTGTTGTGCGCATGCGTGAAAACTCAGCTGAGGGCCTAGTCAGGCTGAGCCGCCGGCCGAAGAGGACATGTCAAGACCCTCTCCTGGCTCGTACCGGGTGGCCTTGGAGGGTGATGCGGAGCCCTCGGTGGGTGAAGCGGAGACCCCGGAAGGTGACGCGGCAAGGGGGGTGAGGGGTGATGCGGTAACCCCCGCCCCCATGGTGACACACAGCCCCTCCCCAGGGTGGCTATTCATTAGGGCTGCCTCATTACGAGTAATGGATTGAGATTTTTTGCAAATGAATAATAAAATACTACTCATAAATAAATAAATAAATAAATAAAACTATTATTTCTTTCTAGATCACCTTTTTTTTCAAGCCTCGTAAAGCTAGGTGGGTCCCAATAGAGTGTCATTTTAAAAAGTGGATCCCGGTGCTAAAACGTTTTGGGAACCACTGTTGTAGAGAATTAAGGGAGAAAGAAGGTTGTGCAAGGGTGAGAGGCTGAGAGCTTTAGAAATGAGGAACAGCAAGTTTGTCTCAGTGCAAACTATGAGAGAGGGCCAGTGCATGGAATTTAGGGCAGTGATAATAAGCAATGAAAAAGCGAACCTGAGAATCGACAGAAGAGAAGAGAAATGGTAGGAGGGAAGGCACACCAGATGACGTCTATTTCAACAAGAGCTAACTAGGATGGTGTCATTGATCCAGACTTGAATATGGGGTAGATTGGGGGCATGAACCATACCCACTTTGCCAGAGACTCCCAAAGGAGGGGCATTTCAGGTGCCAGCACTGCTTGTATCTGCTTTGCCTAAGGTGATAGGCCCCACTCTGAGAACTCCTCCGCCTTGAAACCCTCTGTGGTACAGGAAAATGCCCAATTACTACCATCCTATATATAGATAGGGATAGCAGGAACCCCCACAGCCCTGCTGATGCCAGAGCTGCTACCTGAGGAAGAGATCACGAACCCTTGTAAGTTGCAACAGCATTCCTTAGAGGGGGTGGACCTATACATAACACCCTCACTGCAAGACTAGAAAGGTGCTCGGAGCAGCATCCTGAACTGCTGATTTTAATTGTCTGGAGTCCAGCCTCTGATATTTGTTCCACTGGGACATAAATAAGGTCCTGATCCTTATCCACCACACACATGTATTCCTATTCCATGGTGGGGTTAGATTCTCCTCAGATTGTACTGGTGGGACCTACAAACAATTAGCTTACCTTGTGGTTGTATGCAAGCCATGGGAAGTTAATGCTCGGTAATTGTTCATCTGTATTCCCCATGAGAGATAAGGAGACTCCTTATATATGTAGTAGAGAAGGCACTTGATCTTCTAATTTTGAAATGACTCTCTTGCGGCGCAGTCCTGATTACCTTTAGAGCAGCGGAGCACTCTCTCCACTATAAAGCGTCGCAAACGTTCTAAAACTTTACCAATTTGGCTGAATGTCACAAAAGTTTGAGTGTGTTAATCCACTGATAAAAATCACTAGTACGTATTGACATGATGGATCATACTAATAAAAGAACTAACGTGGTTTCTCATTTTAAGGCTCTGTGGATGAAAGGACCATTTTATACAATTCTAATCTGTGCAGACTTACCTTTTATGCTGTAATTCAAATACTCCCTTTTTTGTTAACTTCTAATATTTGAGATCAACATACACAGTTAGCTGTGTTTTCAAGCTCAGAATCCCCTCCCCACTGCTTCTGAGCAGCTTATTTATTTTCATTTATTTAAATAAACAAGACCTCTCAAAGGGGTTTCCGAATGCACTTAAAAAAATGAAATTGCCTAGCCCCAAACATGCAGATCAGGATGCTCTTATATTTCTATATAAAATGCAAAAACTGCAAAATTATCAAGAACAAGCTTCAGAAAGAAGTTTACATCAGTAGGGTAAAACTAACCTGCCTCTTGATGGTCTAAAAGTCATTATAGTTTTTCTGAAATAATGCTAAACTTAGCAGCTTCACACAGTGATATTTATATTAACACATGATGTCAATATCAAATTTCCTTTGACTCTTTAAAAAGTCTGACAAGTTGTAGTTTATCTTCTTGTTTTTGCACTTGTTGTCACCCATAACAGTTGCATTAGGGCCACCAGAGGGCACACAGGGCTTTGTCTTTGAGTAACACCTTTTTTTCCATACACCCTGTGCCATAAAAGCTTGGAAGTTACAAACAAATGGATACAGAAAGCCATGAACACACCAGTGAGCACTTGAACAACTATCTAGCAAGTGAGACTAGATTAGAATAAGGACTGAGTCATCACTATGAAAATCACAATTTTGTTACCAACTTCAATGGGAACTGAAGTCAGGTGTTAACAAAAGCTGCTGCATTTGCAGTATAACAGAGATGGTCACAATTAATTCCATGGAACATAAAAACATAAGAAAAGCCGGACTGGATCAGACCAAGGCCCATCTAGTACAACATCCAGTTTCCCACAGTGACCCACCAGCTGCCTCTGGCTCCTTATGAAGCCCACAAGCAATAGGAAGCCCACAAGAAAGGCATATTTCTCTCTTGCTGTTGCTCATTTGCAACTGGTATTCAGAGGCTGGCTGCCACTGAACCACGAGGGAACAAGGTGAGTAGCCATTGATTAATTTGTCCAACCCCCTTTCAAAGCCATCCAGACTGGTGTCCCTCACCACATGTTGTGGGAAAGAATTCCACAGATTATTTATGCGCTGTATGAAACATTGCCTATTTTTGTCCATCCTAAATCTGCCACCAATCAGTTTCATTGGATGACCCCTGCTTCTAGTATTGTGTGAGAGAAAAACATGCCTCCCCACTCTTCCCACACTGTGCATAATTTTATAAATCTCAATTATGCCTCTCCTTAATCACATTTTTTCCAAACTAACAAACTCAAACATTGTAGTCTTTCCTCATAAGGAAGGTGTTCTTATCTAAGGGAAGGGGAACAGAAAAACCTTCAAGTCCCTTAGATTCACCCTATTAACTTTTCCATCAAGGTTTATGTTGCTTTTGAGGAAACGGTGGTCAAGTTTGGATAAAACCTTAGTTGTCTGATTGGCTCCACATGATTAAGAATGTGCATGAACCCTAACCCGTTCCTGTTTAATAAAGTAGTTTATTTTATTTTAAAGATCTTTGGGGTTTCTATGAATAGCAACATAAGGAAATTGCTTCATCTAACAGGCAGACTAACAGCGCAATCCTGAGGATTGCGATGGTGAAAGAATGAGCGTTCTGTTGCTGGAAGCAGTTGCGAACGTGCCATAAAGCACATTCGCGACTACTTTGGAGCAAGGGAGGCCGGTGCAGAGGCCAGCCTCCCTTGTTCCGTTGCCGGAGCGCCCGTGCATCCGCTGCAAAAGACAGGTAAGGATCCGGTGGGTGCGGTTCGGCAGGCAAGGGAGGGGGGCCATTGGCTTAGCTGGCCTGGGAGGGGGCAGGGAATGGCCTCGGCCATATCCCTGTACCCGCTGGGCGGCTAGGCCGTCACACGGCCTCCTCCAACTTACGCCAGCTATTTAGCTGGCAGAAATCCGAGGAGGCCGATCGGGCCGGCATGGATCTACACCCGGGGAAGGGGACGAGCGTCCCCTTCCCTGAGTAGACCTCTGGCCCAGCGGCAAAATGGCTGCCAGGGCTCAGGATCTGGCGGGCGGCCGTGGGCCACCGGCCGGATCCTTACACAGGATTGCGCTGCCCAATACAAAGCAGTACATACATGCCAAGCTACAGGGTAGAGTCCCTGCTACTTGATCCAGTTTTCAAAACCTTCTCTCTCCATCTCCAATCATAATGTAGTATACCATCTATTATTCACATCATTACAAATGATTTTTGTCAGAATATTCCAAAGAATCATCTTTCCTAATTATAGCAGGGGAACAATGGTGGAGTATTTTCTTAATGCTTTCCGTAGTTCCAAGATTTGTCTGTTTTTAATGAGTGAGAGTATTGTTGGAAAATAGAAATTAATGGAAAGCATTGTAAGAAAGGGGTTCTGATTTAGGAGGTACCGGTACATGCATTCCTGCTGTTTTTTTCTCCTGTTACCAACTGCCCCTTTATGCATTAATAAAAAGGCAGACTTCAGGAAAAAAAACAACCTAACAGTTAAAGGAGGAGAATGAGATGAGGAACGGGAACGTCTCTAGCCATTTAAAAGTAAATAGTCTAGTAGTCTCTAAGACTGTCTGAAGAACTCTAAGGGCTCAGTCCAGCCTAACTCAGCACAAGTCAGGCACAATTGAGGCACAATTGAGGCGTAACTGTGGCCTAAAATAGTGCCACTGCCCTCCCTCCTGCAGAAGGGGTAGCCACCCCCAAGCCACATTGAGGCTGCACGTGGGAGTCATGGGGGGGCAGGGGTGAGAAGGGAAGGAGGGGGTGGGAATGGCACGCACAAGGGGGGTCTCATGATGTCTGGAACCGCCTCTACCAGGACATGCCCGTGCGCTGCCTGAAGCCCTGGGCCTCCAGGGCCGTGGCAATGCCCACAAAGAAGGCATCCCAGCATGCCTTCTGCTCCGTACCCCGGCCAAGACCGAGAGATGCCTTGGGCTTGTCTGCTGTGAGCGGGAAGGACTCACGCAGCTCATCACGCCCCCAGATGGGGCAACGTCGGCGCCTCGCGGCAGGCGCTCTGGCGGGGTGGGGGGTGTCAGCGTCTCTCATCAGGGAGTGGGAGGGGAGGCAGGCACACAGACAGGGGGTGCTGGGGAGGGGCACGGGTGGGTCAGAAACAGACAGACAACAAGGCTGGTGGGAGAGGGATACAGGGAGTGGGGTCTGCAGAGACCAATAGGGACACAGGCGTCACTTCGCAGATGGAGGCAATGCAGGAACGGGCGCCTCTCATGCAGACGGACCGAGGGCGGAAATGGACGCCGTTGTCGGGCGGAAATGGACGCCATTGATGGGCGGAAACAGATGCTGTTGACGGGCGGACCAAGGGCGGGTGAGAGCCCCAGTTGCCGAAAGGGCTCTTCACAGACGTGGCGGACGCGAGCGGATCCAGTATGGGCGCCGTGTCGCCTGTCACTGTTTGCCTGCCTGACAGGCCCCCCAACTCCCCCCTCCCCTCTGAGCCCTGAGGGTCTGGCAGCCCCCCTGCTGTGGTCTCCCTGGGAAGGCAGTGGCAGTCCCTGGATGGGAGTCATGCAGGGGCTTGTGTGCTGGGCGCTGTCTCTCTGTGTGTGGGGTAATGCTTGTGTTACATTGGGGACATGTTGTTCAAGGGGCCTTTGCCCAAGGGGCATCTTTATTGTTCTGGAACATTGGCAGAGATGGCCAGGCGAGGCTGCCAGGGGTAGGCACAGCAGCCACTCAGAACGTAGCAGCAGCAGGCGTGCCCCATGGACCTGGAGATGCAGGCTCTTCCCCTGTGGAACCACAGCCTGCTCCATAGAAAGGGGAGGGACAGCAAGTAGGCAGCCAGGGAGGTGGAGCAGCAGCAGCAGCTGAGGAGGGTTGCAGGGCAGGCTCCCAGACCTCTGGCAGCATCGAGGCAGACGACCATGGGGCAACCAGACTGCAGGCCCAGCCAGGGGTGCTCCCCGGAAGGTAGGTGGTAGTGGACGTTCCTGGGGAGGCAAAAAACACAGGGGTGTTCCATGGCAGCTGCTGTGTGGTAGCAATCGCCATTGAAGAAATGCCAGTGTGCCCGTTGCAAAGGCCTGCAGGGAGAGAAATCAAACACAGCTGAGAGGTGTGACACACATAGCATGGTCTGCGCTCCTTCCCTGGGTGTAAGGTGAGCATGATCCTGTAAGGGAAAAGGGTCAAAGAGAGAGACAACAACACAACTTGGGGGTCACAACCATGGCAAACCTAGCAATACTGACCTGTCGATAGACCCTGTGGAGAAAAGGGGGGAGGGGAACAGCTGGTGCCTACATAAGGCTAACAGTTCCACACTTGTGGCAATGTGTGCTCACATTACTACAGGCAGCAATCAGACACAACAGTGGTCAAGAGGCATGTATCCTATATATCATAGCAGGCAAAGCAGGCAGCTATGAGACAAGACATTGGTAAAGAGGCATATCATGGCAGGCATTGCAGGTAGCTATGAGACAAGACATTGGTAAAGAGGCATATCATGGCAGGCATTGCAGGCAGCTATGAGACAAGACATTGGTAAAGCATCATGTATCCTACCTATATTTCTATATGCAAAGAGGCAGAAGTCAGACCACATGTCAGCACGAACCCTGCTCTTACCTGCACTTACCTGCTGGTGTTGTTGCCTGTGGGGGGGGGGGAGAGGGGCTGGGAGAAAGACATGGGTTAGCAAACACTTGCATGGAGACAGCTGCCCAGGCACAGCTGTAAACAGTTTGGCCACAGCCAGAACAGCCCTCTCTGCCCTAGAGGGGGGCAGAGAGGAGAGGAGAAGAGAGAAGTGGGGTGTTTGTGAATTTTGCCCTCCACCGACAAAGTCCCACTTTGTGGCTGCTGGGGGACAGGACCCCACGCCACGTGCTCAGAGAGAGAGAGAGAGAGAGAGAGAGTGGAGGGCTGGGGCTGGGCTTTTGTGAGAAAGAGGCTGGGTGGGGCTGGGTGCTGATAGGGTAACTATTTGGGTCCATGTCCAGAGTTATGCCACAACTATTCCGTCCTAACTCAGGCACAACTCAGGCGTAGGGTGTTAGAACTTTTCAGGAGAGGGCTGGAGTGGGTAAGGTAAAATGGCTCCTATGGGTCTCCTCAAATTTAAGTCCTCCTTTTTTTGTTGACCTAAATTTTGTGCTGCATTTGTGCTCGAGGGGGCGTGTCGGAGCTTGCCAGTGTCTGGAATCCAACTCAAATTCGTAACCGCCCCCGTCACTCCCCCGACACCCCCCCCAACACGCCCACTTTTAGGCCAAACTTAGGACGGAATAGCTCTTATGCCAAACTTAGGACTGAATTGGTCAACTTTCCTTAACCCGTCCTATGTCAGTCACAATTGCAGCACAAATTCGGCCTCTGCGGCACAATTCAGGCACAACTCGAGCCTAAGGCGCTTAGGTTGCAGTTGTGCCTGAATTGTGCCACTGAGGCCTTAGGCTGGACTGGGCTGTTAGTTCCCAATCCTAACTTAGGCTGCTGACAGCCTGGCGGCAGACGAGATGTGCCACTGGCATGTGCAATGAGGCTGCCAGCACACATGGCTGGAGGCTGTGCATGCAGGCTGGCAGAAAGACCTCCCACTGGCAGCACTGGTAAGCTGTCAGTGGGGGAGGGGAGGAACGGGGAAGTGTCTGAATGGGGAGGGGTGGGTGGGAGGCAGAACGGGGGAGGGGGGAGTGGATCCCAGTGACACCAGTGTGTGCCAGGATCCTATTCCCATTTCCTCTCCTATTCCCTCTCCCTTAGTCTCCGCAGTTCTGTGCCAGCAAAATGGTGGGTGCAGATCTGAGGATTCCCATTGGGGCAGTGGAAGCTTGCCCCTGGGTAAAGGAACAAAAGTTCCCTTACCATGAGGAGACATCCCACGACTGCCCCTCCACCATAGGATGTAACGCATGCTCAGGTGGCGCTGTTGCATTGGCAGGGGGAGTTGGTTAGGAGTGGTCTGTAAGGCTGTAATCCTATATACATTTACCTTGAGTAAGCCTCATTGAACTCGGTGGAACTTACTTTTGAGTAGACATGCATGGGATTGCACTTTAAGAAGGACATATTTGAAGACAGTTACAAGATGGGGCCTCAGAAGGTCTAGACTAGAAAAACGCAATAATGTTTCTCAAGTTGGCATTGTTTGTAAATCCTTAACAAAGCTGAAATTACAACTGCAGACAAATGGAAAACATTCATTTGTTAATTAATGATAAATATTTTTTTCCAGGGAAGGTTATTGTTTCTGAATCATCTTCATATTTATATGAGTTTTCATGATCTGTAGAATACTTAGTTTTCTCCTTAAGACTTGCATCAGAAGATACCTGTAAAATGCTTCTCAGTGGCTTGGCAGGTGATGATCTGAAACTGAAACTAATTAAACTGAACACAATTACGCCTTTTCATGTTTTTGGAGACAATACCAAGTTATTTTTAGAATATATGTTTAAATCATGCTGTGCAACAGAAACTTGATCCATGGCAAACACAAATTGATCAAATAAAATTGCCAAGTAGCAGAAGCAAATGTATTAAAATTTGTAATTTTTGAATGTACGTTAATGAATTCCATTTTTGGGGTGTGCATTACATTTCATGGAAGCATCAGTCACTAAAAGGAAACAATAGGATTTTGTTTTTATTTGTGTTAATGTGACAATATTCTAGTAAATATTAATGAGGCTTAAGACTGGCACCTGGAATAAACAATGACACTCTGGTTTGGGACCATGAGACCGAGGGAGGGGTTTAGCCCTTTGTTCCCACGCCATTTTTTCAGGTGGAAATTGTGCACCCCAGCCCTCTGTTCCTGGTATGTTTTTCCTATTGGGACAAAAAGCAAGACACCATGATCCCAACCTCAGTTGCACACTCTCACAGCTGCTGTTTGCTGAGTCTCTCCCAAAAGTGAGACAGAGATACATTCATACATTGTCATCATATTGCATCTAGTTTGTCCTATAAAGCCAAAGTTAAGATGGCCAGGGAGTCATGGTGGCTAACCAAGATGTGGATCTCTCATGTTCCCCCTAGTTTTTATAATACTGTAATAATAGATAAAAGGGCCATGGTGGCTTAGTGGTTAAGATGCTGAACTGCAGACTGGAAGGTCGGTAGGACAGCAGTTCGATACCCGAGTACCCTTTGACAGAGTAAGCTCCCGTCTCCTGTCCCAGCTCCTGCCAACCTAGCAGTTCGAAAGCAAGACATTGCAAGTAGATAAATAGGTACCGCTGCAGCTGGAAGGTAACAGAGTTCCGTTAGTCATGCCAGCCACATGACCACGGAAGTGTCTTCAGACAGCGCTGGCTCTTCAGCCTTGGAAACGGAGATGAGCACCACACCCTAGAGTTGGACATGACTGGCTTTCAAGCAGGGGATACCTTTACCTTTACCTAATAATAGATAATACTATGTGGGTGAGGGACATCATTTCCCTTGTCCTCTATGTTTGACCCTATGTATTGGGAGAGGTCATTTGCCTTAACCATACTGTTCTGGGGATTGCTGATCTTCCTGAATGAGGTTGGTAATGGTGGACCAAATTCCCTGAAGGACCATCTTTACACATCTTCTGCAATGTGCAGCCACAAGGGATCACTGGGTATTTCCTAGGATGTGCTTTTAGTATAAGCAGAGTAATGGCGAGAATCTGGTATCTACCCACTGTAGCTTGTAGGGGTTCACTGTAGAACACTAGCTTTCAGAAGAGTTTCCAGAAGGTAGAAAATTTGAAAGCCACTGCCTTCAACCATCCTCCCTTGAGTCTTGGCCCTAATCCTTAGATTCATTATTACGAAGGGAAGTTCTGGCCAAACGTAGGAAGTGTGGCAGGATCTTCTAAACAAAAGCATTCTACAAAGTTAAAATCACATAGATTCCATGAGTAAGTTCCTTTTGAGACTAAAGTATAATTTGCAGTTGTATCTGGACCACACTTCTGCCCTTGTTCAGAAATCTGGGGAGGCAGGGGAGGGTTAAGATCCTTCTTGTCCTATCTTAGGAGAATACAGAGAGCAGCCTATACAGATAACTCAACTAGCCCAGGATGAGCTCTCTAACCACAGGATTGTTTGGTTATCTGTATCACATTGCCAAAAGGATAGAAGAACCAGGTGTACGAGAAAGGCGAGAAATAATAGGGTTTAATAGCATTAACAGCCCAATCCTATCCTGCCACATCCCCACTGGTGCAGCCGCGTCGAAAAGGTGCACTCTGTATCAAGCGGGGAGTGGGGGTGGATCAGGAGACTTTGGAAAGGGAATTTAAATCCCCTTACTCTTTCCGTCAGCCTCCTGCTTCACAATGGGTCTTGCCGAACTTGCATCAGCGATTTCAGTGGCACAAGTCTGAGGAGAGAAAGGGGAAAGGCAGGCTGTTGCTGGAGGGGATTGGACATCACAGTGGAATCTACTCTCTCCCTCAGCTTCCCTGCCCTGTTCCTCCCCCCCTCCTTGTCCCTGTTCCACCCTTCTGCCTTCCCCAACGTCCTACCTGCCTTGACGGGTCCAGTGTGCTCCTCTGGTCGGCATGGGAAGGCTCTAGCCTTCCCACTGGTGCTCCAGCTGTGCGCGACTTCGCGCACTCCTGGAGTTTCTTTTTGCAGCAGCCATAAAGGAGGCAGCGCTGGTGGAATGCTAGTACTGCCAGTGCTTCAAGCCCATAGGATTGTGCTTTAAGTGCTTCAGAAGCTCATAAAGTACCTGGGGAGGGGGCAGGACGGGACAGGAAACCAAACATCAACACAACTATAATAATTTAATAAGTGAACAATTTGCAGATCATTTATAGACAACTGCAAAATGATTCATTGGTGACCAACAAGCTTCTCCTGAGACCTGGGCATGTGAATTCCTAGATGTTGAGATAAGCTGTACCATGCAACATGGTACTCTGTTAGCATTTCACTCTCTTCTGTATTCCCAATATTCTTTCATAAGGTTTGCATTTCAAGTTTAGGAATGACACAAACAAAGTGCCGTTTGATCTTTTTCTAAAACGATTTTTAAAAAACTATGTTGTATGGTGTCGTATTTCAGTTCAGATAATAATTTCAAAACATTCTGCAAAGCAAAAACATCCTATTTCATAAATGAAAGTGCAAAGTAGTCTAGACCAAGATGATTGAATTACAAGGTAGTGTCTTTATGCGGCTTCTGTAAAATGTTACTTTCTGTTATAAAGGTGATATCTGCAGTCAGTAGGAAATACTGCACTCGAACATGCATTAATCCCAGTCACTGAATAATGTAGTCAGAGTTTAGCTTGCTGCAGAACAATCCCGGTAAAACTCTGCAAGTGTAGCTGCAATAAATGTAACAACTGATTACACAAATTACATACATCTGTGAAGGTCCCTCCACTCAGGAGTCCTTGCTGGGCACTGCTGGACATCATATAGCTGTTGCCTGACCATGCCCTGCTGCCTCCAAGTGACACTTCTTGGTAGGGGCATGGAGTCCCTTTGTCCCTCAGTTGCTACTCAGCGCTGGTTGCCATTTACTACTGTTAGCCCCATTCCATCCCGTCCCCCCAATACACACACGTTGCACGCGCACACTGTATAAATGAGAAGGAAACATTTTATATAATATTGAAAAAAGGCAAATGTAAAATGTAAGTGATCATAGTAGACATGTCAGAATCCTAAATTCTGGATTCAGGCAGAATAAATATGTTGTTCTCCAGTGTTCCCTGTAAGGGTCTGCACTGGTGCACAGACACCTTCCGTAGCTGCGCGATGCTGCCTCCAGACATTCAGCGATGACATCAACACCAAACTTCCACATTGCAGAGCTCTGCGCATTTGCCCGCTGAAAGGGGCAGGAGTTTCCCCCTGAGGGCTTGCCCTTCTGAGGGTAGAAAATGTCCCGGTTCAGGCATACTAAGCGATTAGTATACAGTATATTAGTGATTAGTGATTAGATACACTCCAGCTTTCACAGAGGTTTTTTTTTCTTTCTTCAGTTCTGTTCTTTAACCAAGAAAATGACTCCAAAAGGTAAACTCCCCTCCTGCTTCCGAGCAGGAAGTTTTTTCATAAATTGATTGCTGTCACTCAGGATGATCTGCACTGGTTGGAACAGGGAAGGGAGCCACTAGGCAACACAGCACACAATCACTGGGGCTGTAGCAAATGCACAGTTCTTTCAGCTGAATTTGGCCCAGTGTGCCCCTCTGTCTTGCCCCATACTTAAGTTCTGGGGACTGCAACAAGACTGACAGCCTAATCCAATTGGACTTTACTGCTGCTGGAACTAGCATTCCAGCTGCGGTAGCTGCTTTACGTCTGTCGGAAATGGCGCTTTGGCAGTACGCGAAACCATGCAATTCTGGAACAGTGCAGGAGAGGTTGGAGCAGCCTTGTGCATGGCAGCAGGGCAAGCAAGGCCCACCAACCCAGGTATGTCAGCAGGCAGGGCAGAATGGGGGGGAGGCATGTCGGAGGCAGAAGGATGTGGCATCCAGCGTGGGCAACTTGCGCCAGCTAAAGAGCTGGTGCAGATTCAAGAAGACCCATTGGTGACCGGGAGGCTTACAGAGTGGAAGGGAAAATATTTTCCCTTTCTCCTCCCAAGCCTCCTGATCTGCCCCTGTCCCTGCACCATAGCATACAGCGCAGCCCATTTTAGCGCAGCTGCATGCTATGGAGGGGGAAAGGATAGGACTGGGTTATGAGGTCATTTTTCAAGGGAAATGGGAGCATGGACAAAGGGATGAAAGTGGGGTGAAAAAAACCACACATTCACTATTTGAGATTTTTACAATAAATATTTCTAAGGAAAAGCCATGCCTCAAGATGCTCTACTAGTTCAAATATTACCTTAAAATATCTCATTGGGCAAATAATTCCTTGAGCTTCTATGAAACGTAGCAGAATTGCTGCATGTGTCTGTAATTTTTGGCAAGACAAAACAGAGGACAGCCTCTTCTGGCCAAAAATTGATGAAGGCTCTCGACTACTCCTCACTCCAGGAAGGATTCATTGGACAGCAAGGAAGCCCTTTGCTGCTATCAGGAGTAGAAAGTTGGAACTGTGGTTTCCTCCATCATTAGTTGATCCGAAGAGCCTGATATTTAGTCCAAATACAAGATAGGTCCACTGTTCTGCCTTTCTCTCCTACTTTCCACAAGTAAGGGGGAGAAAATGGCTACCTTTTAAAGCCAAAAATGAGGAGAGGATTAGCTGTGGTGAAGAAAGGCTCCACTGGGAGCCAAGCTACGGCTCTGTTTCACTTCCTCTGAGGACTCAGAAATCACGGATACTAACAACCATGTGAGTTTTGCAACCATACATTCAAAACCCATGTGGAAGTTTCAGAACATAGGGGGGGGGAGTGAAAAAGGTACTTGGCTTATTCCATGGAAAAAATATGGATAAGAAAACCCACATGGGGTTTGAACCAAACATGAAGGTATTCCATGGGAAATGTTCATTTTCATGTGGGGTTCTGCATGTTTGGTCTGGGCCTTACAGCGCAAACCTATTGCCTCCCTGCGCTGGTACTGTGGCTTCAGCACTGGCGCTAGGTGTCGCAAGTGCACTGTAAAACGCGTTGTAACACCCAGTGAGTAGGCAGCACTGGTGTAGCCCCATTGTACTGGTGTCGAGGCCAGCACTGAGTAGCCCCATTGTGGTGGCTGGGGATGTACCTGGGGTAAGTGGGCAAATGTTCACTTACCCGAGTAGACCCCCAGATGCCTCCTTTCCCGGATAGGATATGGCGTGGGCCACACGGCCCACACTGAACAGCCTATGCCGGGGGGGGGATAGGATTGGGCTGCTGTCCTGCCTTAGTTGCATTTTACTGGGCTGGAAACACTTATTGCTGATGCAGGGTCTCTGGCTGTGACAGAATTTGAAAACCCCTGATCTGTTTTCTCTTTTACTAAGTCCGTTTCATTGAATACAAATTGTATTTTAATTTGGCACCTTGGACTAAGTGCCAAAGATTTTGGAATGCTTTTCCTTCATGTAGGGAATGCTCTCTCATTTGTCCATCTGGTGTCCTTTTCATTATGTTCAGCCTGCCTAAACAGCCTGGCCCTACAGGCATACTGTGTTGTAGCTGAGAGGCAGCCTGTAACAAGATAGCAAGTAATCACTTGACTGAAAGGGAGAAGATCAGAATTGACTCTGGACTGGCTAGGGCAGGGGTTCTCAACCAGTGGTACTCGTACCACCAGTGGTATTTCGGCTAATTGCTGGTAGTACTCGAACCGCCAGAACCCCGCTCCAATGTGGTGCTATCGTGCTGCGTTTTCACTTACGGAAGGCTCCTGCCTTTGGTCGAGCCTCTCAGGAATGCTGAGAAGGGCCCTCCCACCTGCCCAGAGCCTCATACTTGCATTTCCTGGCCTCCAAAACCCAGGAGTAACTGGTGATGATGTCAACGCCAGTCACTTCTGGTGGTACGCAGCGCCGGTGGAGAGTGGCGCCGGAGATTGTACTTGGTCAGAAAGAGGTTTAGAACCCCTGGGCTAGGTCATCAGCATGGGGGTGGATAGAAGATCAATGCCCATGTGCATTCCACCAAAATAGTGCCAGCCATCACTGCTTGACTCTGGTTTAAGGGGTCTTCATATGGCAGCACAATATGATTACCTTCACATTCACAGCATGCACATTAGCACCAATGCAGTCACCACCCAATCTGATTCCTTGGAATGTATACATGCAGAATTTATACATTAGTGTACATGTACACACATGCAGTGTGCACATGTGAACTAACAACAAAAAGACTCATTTTTCCCCTGGCGTTGTATACTCCAGTTCTGGTCTTTAGCATTCAATTCATTAGATCCCTAAAGTGAAACCACAAGTTTCTATTCCGAAGCATGTCTATAGGTAAACAAGATCATACAAGGGCTGTCACATGAATGTAATGCGTTTTAGATTGTAACCACATGGACCAAGGCCAGCACAATCAGGTTTGCTGCCCAATGCCATCCCCAACTCACTGCTGTCACACCCTTGTCGGGGAGGGTACAGTTATGCACACAACCCCTTTCGAAAAAAAGGGGGGGAAAGAAACTCCTTCCCTCACTGCACTCCATCCTTGCAGGTGGGTTGAAGTTCAAAGGGACACATTCCCTTTAAACATTGTATAAGGAAGAAATGCTTCTCTACTCTCTCTCCTCCCTCTCTGTTCTCACACAGGGTTTAAAATTTAAAGGGACATGTTCAAGGATGGAGCATGGGGAGGTAAGCGGGTGATCTGATTCTTAGCAAGTGGATAGCAGATCACTGTGGCTCTCATCCAGAGCAGGCTGGAGGGAGGTGGCGGCAGACTTGATGTGAAGGGCACACCAGATCCGCCACCCCCTCACTTCCCCTGCCATCCACCGCTGATGCCAGCCACAGCAGGTTGCTTCATGCCTATGTCACCAGTGAGAAGGACTGTGCTTCTTTTACTGGAGTAAAGGATGGAGTATGCTAAACCGCATCCTTGCTTTATTCATCAAATCTATTGATCACACCAGTGTATTTTATTTCTATGACATTCTAGTCACAGACATACTCTTATTATTCAGAAACATGTTTTGGAAACATGAAAGTTTCATCACTAACACCTTCATTGTCAAGCAAGGGAAAGTTTTCGTTCGTTTTTTAATTTCTCTCTGATTTGATGTCGAGTGGAAAAAGTTTTCTTCCTTCACATTCCAACATTTTACCATCTGTTTTATTATTCTTGACCAACATGGTTAGAAGCAATGATTACTGTTAGGACATGGTGACAGGAGAGTGTGATGTCTGGTTCCTGGCATTTGCTCTGGCCATCCAGCCATACAAACATTCATGCCTAGTTCCAAGCTTCTATACTTAGATTCAATCAACTCATCCCTCCCCCCCCCCTGCTGCCAGTAGCAGACCCCCCCCCCAAAAAAAAACACTTTCTGGCATTTGTCATTGGTGGTTGTTTTTTCACGTTCTATTGGTTTCTCTCTACCTCCTATGTAAGTCCCCAGCAGGACCCTTTGCAGCCCAGCTTGGAAGGTGTGCTTTGTGCTTTAGATTTGACCCAGCTTTGTATCCCCTGACGACAGCCCAATTACTAGTTATTTTTTTAGACTGAAACATAATATTTACTGGTTTTCTGACCTGGATCCAGTCCCAGGTCTCCAACAAACTGACTCTACTTTGTCTTTCCTGATTTCATCTGATGTTTGTTGGGTTCATAACGTGTTTTACAATGTGTCACACAATGACTCAAGCTGTTACAGCACATGTTGGACAGCATGAGTAGAAAAGCAACCTTGCCAATTCAGCTATGTCCACATAATGAGGTCAAAAAAGTGCAAACCTATACACTCAAATAATCAGATTCTCTGCTGACCTGGCCATTAAGAATATTCCAACTAATTTCCTATAGAAGCATTTTTTAACAAGCATAATCTGCTCAAGTGGATTGAAGAGCACCAAGTCAACATTGAGAAAGAAAAAGAGCTAGAAAGCCTGTGTTAAATAATAATCTGTTATATTTTAATTCATGTGTTATTAATAATTATGTTTGTAAGAGATCTTACATGGAGGGGATACAAGGCAAGGCAGTGTAAACAGGATAGGAGCAAGGATTGACAGCTTGTTCAGCACCAAGGGCTCCTGTGCAAAGTATCATGAGCATGTGCAAATGTGCGGGTTTGCATTTGCTCTGGGGGAAACAGATGCTGCTTGAAGACTAGCACTAACAGCCTGCATGGTTTCACCAACTCCTGTACCTTTTAATAAGCAGTTTTGATAACAAAGGGTGCCACAAGTTTTCTCTTTTCACGCAAGGAAGCTGCCTTGCTGGAACTTCCTACCTCTCATACCAGTGGGGAGCATGAAATAACACTGATTCTTCTTCCTTATTTAAAGTCTACTTCCAAGATTAACTTTTTTGAGAAACTGGAACTACATTTATATTTTGAACAGTGTCTGCTGCTATATGTATGTGTGTGCACACATGCACAAACACGCACACACACGTTTGTACATTTTATGTTCCTCTTGCACCCTTCACAGTGCTTATGTGTATATATAGCACATATCTTCACAAATGATAATGGGAGCAAGAGTTGAAGGGAATAACTGGATAAACTCTGCAGCTGTCGTTTCTAGTTGTGGCAGCAAATTGGTGTTTCATTGTAAGAAGATGTTAATTTCAATCGGAGCTGTGGCTCTGTTGAGAGGAGCATGAAAGGAACTCTTCATTATCTATATCAGTACTGCTGTCCCCAGGGACAAGCTCTGAATCTTCAGATCACATATGGCAAGAGTGCTGTGATAAAATATGCATCAATAAAAAAAGTTTGTGATTTACAATAATAAAGGAGAAGAAAGTTTAGAGCCTGCAGTAATTATCTCAGACTTGGCAGTGCCTCTCTCTGTCACCCCACCTTTTCTTTTTCTGTTCTGTAATTTGTTGGTTCTGTGCTGTGTGTGTGAGTTGTACTGATAAATATATGTATTGTAATTAGGTATTGTATAAGGGAGTGGGAGTAACATTGTTATCCCTGCTAACTGGGCAAAGCAGCACATTTTTAAGTGGTGCTCCTCTTATATTTAGCATGGGTAGAGTAACTGTCCCTTTCACCTCAGCACAGTGTCTTTTCTAGTGGCTGTTTGCTGGTGTTCTTCTGCATATTTTTAGATTGTGAGCTCTTTTGGGACAGGAAGCCATTTAGTTATTTGATTTCTTCTGTAAACTACTTTGTGAACATTTTTGTTGGAAAACGGTATATAAATATTCAACAATATTCTATTGTTGTTCTTGACTTGTGGGTTCTGTGTATTTCCATACCAATCCACATACAACTGAATACACACATCATTTAAACAAGAGTAGGAAGATTTTTGATTGGGTTAATCCCATTGAAGTCCTAAGGTTCAGTTGCCATAAATCAGTGTACCCTGACTCATGGTTTGGGCTTGTGGTATACCTCTACAAAGATGACACTGATACTGTGTGTGCATTGCTGGTATCCTTGTTAAGGGATAGCAGCTGTGATGGGGGACCAGCCTGGGCAGTGGCAGTTTCCCCTTCAGTTGGCCTGTACTAATTAACTACAGGCATAGTGCAGGGTAACCATAGCATGGGGTAAGCAGGACAACATTAATGATTTCATCTGGAAGGATATTCAGCACTTTCATTGCACTTTGTACATAAGGGATGAACTTCAACACTATTACATATACGGTTGGACCTCCGTATCTGCGGGGGTTCCATTCTGGACCCCCTTGAAATCCGCATAAAGCGAAATCGGGGGAGACTGTAAAAACTTGGGAAAAAAGGTTAAAAATAGTGCTTCGTATCTGTTGACTGGTAAACAGCTCTGTTTGCAGGGCTGTAGAGAACGAAATCGAGCTCCTACAGCCTCTTTCGGGTCACTGGACTTCCCCCCTCCCTTACCCAAGGATACCTCAGAATGCATTGGGGCGAGCCTGGGAAAGGGAGGAGGAATGTCAAGTGACCCAGAAGAGGCTGTAGGAGTGCGAATTTGCTCTCTACAGCCCTGCAAATGGAGTGGTTTGTCAGCAAAAAGGTAAGAAACGCTATTTTAACCCTTTTTCCAAGTTTTTACAGTGACCCCAATATCCGCGTTGAGACAAATCCACGGATAGCGGGGTCCACTGTATTAACTTCAAATTTGGGGCAGTGAGATAGTTACGTTGATGACATGAGAATGATCTAGCCCAGTGGTTCTCAAACTGGTGGGTTGCGACCCACCACGAAAACCGAATGCAGTCACTACCCCCGTAAGGGGGGGGTGGCGACGTGCTGTGATATAGCCAATGTCCCACTGCTATGAAAAAATGTTTTTTTAGCTTACTGGGGGTCGTGCTGGCCCTCTGGAGGATGCGGGGGGGGTGCTCTGCGGGCCTCCTCGTGCTTCAGATCAGTTGTAGGGTGAGGTGGATTTAAAGCTGTAATTGAAAGAAAAGGTCATAGTGAGAATTTCATTTCCATCGCCTTGTGCTTCTTTGAAGAAGGGTAAGATGTGACAAATAATTTGGGTTCCTTTTGATTGTCACATCTTGCTTACTTAATGCAATAGGCATTTTGAAACTGAAAGCTACCTGAATGCTATTTTTAATGCCCCTGTTTTTTGTAAGATAACACTAATGGATGTTGGTCCTCAATTTATTTATTTTGCTGAGTGTTCAGGCTCTTATTCTAATAATTATGACAAAGAGGGATGAGAGATACACCGGTGTAAGTGCACTTACACCGGTGCATCTGCTGTTACACTGGTGCATCTGCTGTTACACCGGTGCAAAGTTACACAGGATTGCACTGTGTATCTACTGTTACACCAGTGCAAAGTTACACAGGATTGCGCTGTTACTTGGGTAGTGAAAAGATAAGGCAAACTCAGAGACAAAGCAAATAGCCACTAATTTGTGTAACCATTGCAAAAAAAAAAATTGAAAAAATTCCTCTGCAACTTCAGCTTTTCCTACAAAGTGCATATCATATTAGACTACATATAAGAGCCAAAGGCATAAAAGTCACACTATTTCACTCTTGCAGGCCCTTGTCACAGAGCATATTTAATTCAACATCAAAATACGGATATTCCAAAACTGAAAAGAAGTTAAAATAGGTTTAATAAAATGAACATTTTGCAACAAAAGTGCATAACCTGCACTCCAGTAGCACATTAATTTATCTTTATGATGATCCCCTAAGCGATATAACCCCAATAACCATAAATACTAACCAGTATAATGACTGTCCTCTTTCTGCCGTCATTTTCAAAATAATCTAGAAATACGACTCAGTTTTCAGTCCCATTTCTATAATTTAATGTGTATGCTTGAATGTCCCTGTTGTGTTTGGGTAGCTTGTAAAACAAGCGTTCCTTGGCCTTGGATTCCTTGGAGAGAGGTTCAAGCCAAAACATGCATATGGTCCTTGAAATCCATGTCAGATGACAAATCTGTGTCTGCTTCTAATCAACTGGAAGCAGGTTTTCTAACACCAATGACCAAATTCTGATTTTATTTCTATCAATGACATCAAGTTGATGGCTTCACAATATGCTGTTGGTTTTGTATGATTTCATGTTCGGGTGTTTGTATTATTTTTTTGCAGCTCAGGGAAAATGCTTCTTTTATTATTAAAGTCTTCTTTGAACAGTATACACCTCTTACTTCTGTATCTCGAGTCCTAGCATCACATAAAAATAAAATTGCAGCACTAACCATTTATGTTGTCAGAATTGATATGCAGAAGTGTCAGCAAATCTTTAAAACCCAACTACAGACACTGACCTTAGTTTGTCTTTCCTTGTTTCATCTACTCCTTGCATTCGAGGTAATATATTTTGTAACATGTCGCAGAGACTCAGGTTCCTTTCTCCATGGAGACTGAAATGGATTATACCTGAATTATGTAATCGTTGAGAGGCTTTGTGGACATTTATTCAGGAAAATCGAAATAAAGAACAGAAGGCTCTGAAACGGATATAAATGCTTGATATTTGAATCCCTACCTTGAATGTTTGGCTTCAAGAGGGTCCTTTGGCAAGACTGGCATAAGGGTTTTTAAAGCAACATTTTTAATAAGGGATACAGATGGGATTATCCCTAAAGTTGCAAATATCAAGCCTCTTAGGGATAAAATATACATTCCAAGAACCATGAAGCTACTGCTGAAAATGGCAGCCCCATGTTGAGTTCATTTACTCTCCCTCCTCATGTGGTACAATTCGATTGTGTATTTCCTTGCCCCCTACTATAGATCATTGGCTGCCACTGCCAATGTCATTATGACATAGAGCATCCTGATATTATTATGGCCATTGGATAGATGTAGATAGCATGGTACCTCTTACAACCAATAACAGGCTACATCAGTTTTCATGGCATTCCTATACCAAAGTGCTTCACCTTGGCTTGCCTGTCACCCAGCATTTCCATTTTGATATGTCTTGTATGTCTCTCACTCAAATCAAGTCTACTCTCTATTCTATTTTTGTTAGCATTCAAACAGAATTTCCATGCGTGGGATTAAAGCAGGTGGAATTTTAGAATCCCCTTTTGGTGTTATTTAAAAACTATGTGAGGGCTTCACAAGAAGAGGAGGCCGTGAGTTCTGCCTGACCTGGCTGTTTAACTCATCTCCATCCCCTGAATCCCCCTCACTCATCACAATCTGAAAAAGATACTAACAGCCCAATCCTATACAGACACTTCATTCAGCATTTCACATCCTGCATCACCACAAACAGGCACACCTGGCACACCTGGTTTTAGCACACGGACCTATCAGAGGGAGCACTGCATGGTACGATTATTGGGCTTGCATATGACATAGGGCCCCTATTGCAGCGGCCCTACTGCAGCAAAAAAGAGGGGACACCACAGAGGAGCACCCCCTGCATTGAAAACCAAGGAGTCACAGAGTGAGGATGCTACAGAACCTGAGAGCAGAGAGGTCCCTCCCCCTTGCTTGCAAAGTCCCACCCTGAGGCCAGTATTGCTCCCTAAGGGGTCTGCATCACATCTGCGCAGACCCTTTTGGTTGCTGTGCAGCAGCACAGTGACATCTTCCGGTGTCCCCGCCGACTTCTGGTTCAGCCAAGCTCTGAGCTGTCTGGAGCTCGGCTTTCAGCTGCGCGGCCGTGCAGCTTCCCAGGAATACAGCCTGAGGCCTGCTAAGAGAAAAGCAGGTTGTGAGGAACGGATCCTACTCTGCTCACAGTATCTTTGTCAGAGACAACAAATGTGATTACCGTAGGTCAACGTTTTTATAGCACAGTCTCAAAGATGGAGCAGTATCTGAAAGAGAAACACACAATTAGCGTAACCAACCATCTCCTTCCAGCAGGACTATTGTACCATTGCAAGTTATCCTACAGATAGCCAAGTAACAGTGAGGTCTGTGCCAGTGAAGTCTGGCTGCACTGGTTGGTTCACTGCCTGCCATGGAGTTTGCAAAGCCACAGGGGCCCGACTGGAAGGAGTAGGTCAGCAACCTCGCCAAGCAGCAGCTGGGCTCACACTGGTCACTGCAGGCAGGCAGGCAGGCTGTAGGCTTCCCTTGGGGTCTGCATGATGCCTTCACCTATGGGACAGGTACCTGAAGGAATAGACAAATACATCAGTCATGCCTGTCTCTGGATCAAGATGCATACTTGGTGTTTGTGAGGGAGAGTGGTGCCACCAGAATGTACATGCGGTGTTGCCCTGTTGGGACAAAAGCATGATGGCTCAGAATAGTACTTTTCCTTCTCTGTGCGGTAGGCTGCAGTGGAACTCTATGGAAAAGAATTGCTCTGCCCATGTGACAATGATGCAGCCCTGAAAACAAAAGAGAGTGTTTGGCCCGCAGTACCAATGGTTGGATTCTCTGGCTTCCACCAAGGGAGAGCAGACACCCAAGGCTATTTGCTGTTGCAAAACAAGGGGATATTTAGGCAGAACAGTTTATAGCAGAGGTTCCCTAACTCCTGGGAAGGCCCTCCACTGCTCTAAGTAGCAGCGGGGCCATCCCAGGGGTCGCGATGACGCGCCCGGGATCGTGCCGCCACCGCCACGCCCCGGATCGCCCTTTTTACCTTCATTGGTGGGCAGTGGGTGTCTGGCGGGGGTTGTGGGGAGCCTGCGGACCACTCTGCAGGCCTCCCCAAGCGTCGGAGCAGCGCTCCGACGCGATCGCAACTCACTTCCGGTTTCGCGTAAAACCGGAAGTGGGTTGCAATCGCGTCCGACGCTTTGGGAGGCCTGCGGAGGGGTCCGCAGGCTCCCCACAACCCCCGCCGGACACCCACTGCCCACCAATGAAGGTAACAAGGACGATCCCGGGCACGGCTGTGGCGGCGGCGGCGCGATCCCGGGCGCGCCGTCGATATCACCACGGGTTGCCATGCCCCTTAAGGGCATAGCAATCCTTTGTTCCCGGCTGGGGCGTCGCGATGCCCCAGTTAGGGAACCACTGGTTTATAGCAAAGAAAAGTTTGATAATCCTAGAGGTCCTAACCCGGTGCAACTCCGCCATTGCAGGGGGCATTCCGGGGGTGTCTGAATGCCCCCAGAATGCCCCCTGCGCCAGTGGAGTTGCGCTGGCATCCATTCTGTGTCTGAACTGCACATGTGAGGTGTCCGAGGGGGGTTGCACCGGTGTCCGTCCTGCATCCGTCGACATACGGCAAGTTACACTGGCATAAGTGCTCTTACACTGGGGGATCTACTGTTATACCAGTGCAAGAGTCACACAGGATTGGGCTGCCAATCAGGGAAATGTTGTTGTTGTTTTGTTTGTTTGTTTTGGACATATCATAGAACTCTGGCCTGTATTAAACCAGTATCAGAAGTAGAAATCTTCCTCTCCTTGCATGTAAAGTGGAGGAGGAAGTATGTGTGCCCAGGACTCGGGGATATTGCTCAGAACCAGGATTAAACTATGGTTCCATGTGACATCTGAATCAAGCCACTATAATTTACGTTTCCATTTCCCTGTGCCAGGGAGAGGCAAAAATGTGGAAGGTTTTAAGGGCAGCTCAGTAGTTCTTTTCTGAAAACAAGTCGTATGTAATGTCAGATAGAAAAAGTTACTTCTCGTAGCACCAAAATTGTAAAACTGTAACAAATAATGTGTCACTAAGAGGCTGAGCACCTCTGAAAAGCATGGAAGAACAATGAAGACAAACAAATAAGAGAAAAAATAGGAAATTAAGGCATTTCAGATATGAAACCTTAACTTGGTCTTGCTTTGTCAAATAGTCATCACAAACTTCAAATCCTGATTTAGTTTTTTAAAAAATACACCCTTTCTTTCCAATATCAGTACTCTCATAAGGTGAGAATGATGGCTTAATGTGGTTTGCTGACTTCATTTAAAAGAAACGTTTATAAAATTTCATTCAACCTTGCTTGAAGCACGCCAGGAGTATTTGCCCCTAGCTGCTGAGAACATCCCAGTGGGAGCTAATAAAGATATTTTATTGAGTAAAGAGAAGACTGTAGTTTACACAGTAAAGAGTATGCCTTTCTACTCTATCATGTCCTCTATAAAATGGTCTCTTACGGACATTCTAGCAGCCTTATAAATTGTAATGGAGTAGGTGGATTGCTCTATTTTACAACAATTGACAATATCAGCAAAAGACAGATAGAATGCTTCTTCCTGGAATGGGAGGAGTGTAAAAGACTTGGATTGTTTTATGGAAAAGAACATAGATTATAGTGGAATACTATCAAGCCATTTGATTTTGCTGGTTAGAGAACCATGTCAGCCTTTAAATGTTATACTTTTGAACATTGGGACCGCCCCGGTT
This sequence comes from Plestiodon gilberti rubricaudatus, assembly GCA_026170595.1. NCBI lineage: Eukaryota > Metazoa > Chordata > Lepidosauria > Squamata > Scincidae > Plestiodon > Plestiodon gilberti. Next base: position 80,394,441 of record JANXHW010000004.1, on the reverse strand, counting down.
TCCAGGCTCTGATCCTTGGTCGGTCCCGGGCCCCCCTCCCTTGCCCGCCGAACCACCCCCGCCAGATCCTGACTCACCTCCTCCGGCAGACGCGCGGGCACTCCGGCGACGGAGGCCGACCTCCCTTGCTCCCGAGTAGTCGCGAATGTGCTTTACGTCACGTTTGCGACACTTCAGAACGGCAGAGCGCTTGCTCCGCCATTCTAAAGATCCCCAGGATTGCACCGTGAAACTATTAAGTACTAAATGCATAGCAATTGAGTAATAAAGCCAATGTATTTATCATGGGAGCTGTGTATTCTGAATGCACCCTTAGTCTTCATATGCAAAGTCTTTTGAAGAGGTTTTTCTGTTTAGGAGGAATGACCAGGGAATTTCCACAACAGAGGAAGAAGAAGAATTTCAAAAATGCAAGTTGCCTGTAGTGAGCAAACTTAAAATATGTAGCAACTCTTTGGCACAAGTGATCCTGGAGGGGGAGATTCATTCCTGAAGTTTGTCTCAGAAGTTTTTCTGCATATATTAAGAGTTGCCTAGGGTCAATTTTAACTGAAGTATGCTGAATTTGCTCACTTAAAAAAAAAAAAAAAGGATTCATGCAAAAAAGTTCAGCTGCACTTTAGGCAGTGTTTTTGTTATACCTGAACTAATTTCTGCCAAGCACTTTTTTCTTCTGAGGTGAATATCCCCAACCAAATATAACAGGAGAATTCTCCAGGGTACACGTCACTGTTTAGAGTAGAATGAGAAGTCTGGAGTCATTTTCCCCAAATTAAACATCACAGTGCCCTCTGATTATTCTCACTCACCTCTCACTTGGAAATTATTTGACACATGAATCCCAAATGAACCTTTTATCTCAAAGCAAACTCAAGTTTTTAGCATATAAAAATTAGGAATTGATTTTACTTGTATTTGAGTCTGATAAATTTATTCAGTATGTTTATGAATCATAACATGCAGAATAAAGGTAAAGCACTTCAAATCGTTACCTGCTTCAGATGCTAGCGTTATATTCAAAGGTATGGGTTCTTAGCAGCTAGACAGTACATTTTTAGCAAAGCAGAAAGCATTTTATACAGCCCTTTGTATCCGCGGGGAATTGGTTCTGGGACCCACCACGAATAGCCGCAATACCGTACCTGGGAGCCTCCGGAAGCTGCTTCTGAGTTGTGCTGGGCCTGGGATGCAGTCTGTTGGCCTCCGCAGGCCTCAGGATGCCTTGGGGAAGTGAGCAGAAGTCACAGACGCAAATCGGAAGTCCATTGGCCCATGGAGCCCAATGGAATCCGTCGCAGGCCCGATACAACCTGGACAACCCCCAAGTCTCGAGTCTTTGGTTGCGAGTTCCTATCAATTTAATGGGGAAAACGGGTTTAAACCTCAATAAAAATCAACTTGTCGTAAAAGGCTCCAAGTCTCAAGTCGAGTCTTTCAAGTCTTTTACAATCGCCGAGTCAAGTCCAAGTCAAGTCATTGACGCGACTCGAGTTCGATTCATTAGACTCAAGTCTGCATCACTGGGGAACCCATACAATTGTCACTCTGACTTTACTACACTGTTGGCTGTCCATAAAAATGCACCATAATTGTCCATACAGCAGAAAAGTGCAGTCATTCCTGTGATAGGGTTCCTGGCTCCTGCAAACGTTTAGGATCAGTGGTTGCATCACATCATCTTTATTTCTCCTCTCTCCCCAAACTTCAAAATACCTTATTTATTATCTTTCCATCCAATTACTGCAGCATTCAGTAGAAACAGGAAATATACAGTAGACATGGTCTAACCTGAGATTTCAGTTGATAGCAATGTAAGCTGTCTGAACCTTTGGAGTTTATGAAAAGACTTTACAATGTCACATTTAGGCAGCTCTCTTTGATATACTGTGCTTGATTCTGTGTCTTATGGCCTTCCCCTTATTAATCATTAGCTTCAGGGTTTAGCTTTCAGCTTGGCTTTTCCCCTCTTATTTCTTGTAGCTGTAGGCATGGGACTATTATTACTTTCCACTTCCAGTTTGGGTCTTCTTGGCCTTCTTTCCTATAACTGTAGGATTAGGCATTTATCTTTTTATATTTTAGATGTTGCATTTCTCTTTTCCTTTGAACTTTGACTAAGGGTGAGATCCTGCCCAAAGTTCTGGCAGTGGAGCAAGTGCCCTGGCACAGGAAGGTGTTGCAAAGATGCCGTAAGGCACGTTTGCACCTCCTTTAGAGTAAGGGAGGTGCAACTCCAGCGCTGGACCAAGCATGCGGCCAGAGGCAGAAGACAAGTCTCCATTGCCGGCCACATGGGCGGTCCGGCTGGCGAGGGAGGGGAGCCATTGGCTAAGCCGGCCCAGGAGGGGACGGTGATGGCGTCGGCCATATCCCTGTCCCCGTTGGGCTGGCTCGGCCGTTACAGGGCCTCCTCTGACTTCTGCCAACTATTTAGCTGGCGGAAATCCAAGGAGGCCTCTAAGGCCAGCCCTGGTTTACACTCGGGGAAGGGGACGAATGGCAGTCAGGATGTCCAAATCCTGTGTAAGGATCTGCTGCCGGATCCTTACACAGGATTTGGCTGTACTTCTAATATCTAAGGTCTTCATCTTCATGAATTGGCCACATTTCACAGGTCACCTGATGGAAGCCTCAAATTCCTCCATTAGAACTATTTTACTATTCACCTCCATTTTACTATTCACTCTTGCCTCCTTTGACTTGTCCCCTCTCGTTGGTTATTTGTTCCCTAAATTAGGGGGCAGAGGCGTCGTGGGGGGGCAGTGGGCCCCTGGGCGGCGGGGGTGTCGAGCGCCGGAGGGGGTGCACTGCCGTGGCACTGCAGCGCGAATGCAACCCCCCCATGTTTTGGGGTTTTTTTTTTTTGTAGGCCGCATAGAGCCTGGGAGGCCACCCCCCTTCTTGGCTCCGTACGTCCCAGAAAAGGCTTTGAAAACGCCGGGGGTGTGTGTGCATTCGGCGCCGCAGTAGAGGCAGTGACCCTAGAGGCATCAACGCAGTAGAGGCATCAACCCCGGGCAGGACTTACGGCGTTACATGGGGGTGTAGCGACACCTCTGGGCATGGGTCTTTTAGTGTAAGACATATTCTGCATTTAGCAAAGGTGAATGTTGTAGAGGAAGTTGACAGATTTGAGCAAGGAGGGGAAAATGGGATGTTTTAAAAGGAATCACAGAGGAGAAACATTTGAGAGGTTCAAAACCAAACTTTAATATAGTGTCCTCCTGTGTTCAATTAAAACGTTTTAACTATTGCATTTCCCAGGAGGTAAATTTGTCATGAGAAAATAGGAAAAAAAAAAGTCATGTTTATTCTCACGGAGTCAAATATGTTCACCAAACTCCTGTGTCCTAACCATGCCACACTGAATATCTGCGTGTGTGTGTGTGTGTGTGTGTGTGTGTGTGTGTGTGTGTGTGTGTGTGTGCGCACATGCGTGCACACTGGCGTTGCTCTAGGTGGGGCAGAGCTCTAAGTTCCGCTGCGCTCCGACCCACCGTTACATGCCCGTACGAGGCGGCCCCGCCCCCTCGCCCTTGGAGCCTTTCAGTGCAGCGAAGGCAATGCACAGGGAGTCTCCTGCATGTTGCTTTCGCAGCCTCGAATGGCTCTGAAAGCAAGGGGGTGGGGCCGCCTCGTACGGGCATGTAACGGAGGTTCAGAGTGGGGCGGCACTTAGCGTTCTGCCCCACCTAGAGCGATGCCACTCGTGTGTGTGTGTGTGTGTGTGTGTGTGTGTGTGTGTGTGTGTGTTTAAAGTTCTTTGGGGGCCTGTCTTGAGGTCCAAAGAAGCACATCTTTCTTTTGCCAAGCATATGCTGCTGAAAACAGCTTCTCGTGATGATTCCCTTCCTGCTGCTGTAGCATTTTGAAGGACATACCATGTGGGTAGGGACTATAATTTTGTGAGTCTTCACCATGCACTAACTCCATTCCCAGTAGCCACAGAGAAGGAATGGGTGAGAGACTTGCAACAAAATGGAGAATGTGTATGGATATAATGGTGGAAAGGAACTCGGTTACTGTTGAGAAACCATTTTGGGCAGCATCCCCATTGTAGGAGCGAGTGCCATCTGCCCTTCCCCCTGCCCAAGAATGTCTCTATACACACATAAATGCTTAGCTTAGGATGCACTGCCTCAAAATGTGGTTTTCTGCAGTTACGACCATGACAAAACCTGATGTGTTTTTTCCCCTATAATGAAACACACTGTCTAACTTCTGCTATTTTTTTATTTTCCTTCAATTAGGTGTGCAGTTTATTATGAGGGAGGCTCTTCCGTCAGCTCCATGACTCCTCCTGCAGATGCTCTTTGTTTGTTTCAAGGGTCTGTTGGTGCTGTTAACTTCTTGTCATGTCAGAATCTGTAATCCAGTTTGCATGCAGAATTAAATTAAGGGTGACATGCGGACAGTGAAATACTAGCTTTGGTAAAATTAATGTGGATGTTTACCAGTTGGCAGCTTCTCCTAATACATGTGCCACACTTCTTTCTTGGAAGTCCTTTAGTTGGTGGATGTTATGTTGTGAACTAAGAAATATACACAACACTTCCTGCAGTGCTGTAATCTCTGGTATCATAGTGCACATAGTCTCATATTTTCTTTACACATTCTGCAGGTTTGGATGATGGACCTTGCATTATAGTTCAATAGCAGAGAAATCAGACATTTTTTGGGGGGGCAAACTCTAAACTTGGTTCAAGGAGAATTTTAATGGTATACAAAGCACCAAGGACAACTGGCAATTACTTTGGCTACTTTATATTGTGCTCGCTTATTAATACTCATACTTCAAATTTATAGAGACTCTTTAAATGTTCAAAGCATTTCACGTACATTATCTCAAGAGTTTTTCTCAGCCAGTATTACGCCCATATTGCACATTGAGAACTGAAGTTGAGAAATGGTGTCTTGCCTAAGGCCACCTAGTGAGTTCAAGGCTAGAAGGAGATTTGAAGTGGAGACTTCCTGGCTCGCACTCTACACCAGCTCTCTTTTTATTCTTTTTCTTCCAGTTGAATTAAACCCAAGCTGATTGAATTGACTGTGTGGAAAAGGCCTGAAATACTCCCTCACGTGGACTGTTCTTTTTATGGTTGCTCAGCAGTCCCTTGTGACTGCAGGCAACTAGCTGAGAGATCCATTGCCCTGCATCAGCTGCTGGAGCTATGTTTGGCTGGCTCAGTGCGCCAACTGAGAGGAAGATACTAGGAGGCTAAGCTTAGAGCTCTCTGCTAGAGGGAGGCAGCAAACATGGTCAAACAGCCTGTCATGTATTCAGGGTATTGGTAAAGACAAGCAGCATTTCTCAGGGACAGATTTTGAAAAGTTAGAACTATTTTGGACCATGCAGGAGTCACTACAGGCAAATATTTCTTACAAGAGGAAAAAAAAGGCATCCCTCTCTCAAGAAATAAAGCATAAGTATTTAGCTCCACGAGCCTCAGTTCCTCCTCTTCCAGCCATAATATGCTTTTTCCATCTGGCACAAATCAATACAGAACAGACGGTGCTTTACACACACTTGAAAACCGCCCAGCTATGGCTCATGTGAGCATAAGGTACTGTTGTGCACTGGGATGCCAATGGCAGTTTCTTGTGCCGTTAGTGCAGAGTGGATGGTGTTTCCTGTGGCCTTACTCCCTCCAGCACCCACCACTGGATATAATCTCTCTCTAGGTATATTGTTTCTACACTGCAAATGTAGATCAGTTTTGTATCTGGTTAACTGTCATAGTTTTCCCTATACGATCCTAGGAATTGTAGTTTGATGCGAATGCTAACAATTACGTCAAATCCTTAGCCTATATCACAGAACCAGGGCTCTTGGTGTAGACGGAGTTGCATGCTGCATGTACTGCATGCTATTGGGAGGTGACCAGATGGCCCAGGAGAAGTAAGTAAACATCTTTATTACTTACCTCCCCGTAGGCCGCCTGGCCTCCAGTGGGTCTTCTCAGACTGCTTAGCTGGCGTAAGTCTGAGGGGACTCAGTGGGCAGGTCTGGACCAGGAAGGGGGGACAGGATCTAGGCGCACAAGCTGCCACCAAGATCCTCCCCCTTCCAGGCCCTCCCACCCCCATTCCAGCCCACTACCTGTTCTGTTCTTCCCTGAACCACCCCGGAACCACCCCACCACTGACCTACCTGCTCCAGCGGAGGATGGGGAAGGTTCTATGTGTCAATGGTGCCCGTACAGGGCCTGCGGCTATTTGCATGTGTGTGCCCATCCTGCAGAACAGTGGAGTGATGTTTTTACTGTCATTCTGGGACATGTGGTAGATTGTGAGATCTACTACTGTAAGGCCCTGATAGGATTGGGCTATAAGATTGCAACTTAGCTGGGAGTAAGTCCACACTTAGCACACACTTAGCTGGGAGTAAGTCCATTAAACTCAGTGGGTTTTACTTCTGAGTAGACATGCATAGGATTGTGTGTAAGAAACTAACAGCCCAATCCTATCATCAGGCTGTGCTCCGACTCGCTTTTCGGCAGTGCAACCCAACTTAAAGGTAAAGATTCCCCTTGCTTGAAAGTCAGTTGTTACCAGGGTGCGGTGCTCATCTCCGTTTCAAAGCCGAAGAGCCAGCGTTGTCCAAAGATGCTTCTGTGGTCATGTGGCTGGCATGACTCAACGCCAACGCTCATGGAATGCTGTTACCTTCCTGCCAAGGCGGTATCTATTAATCTACTTGCAATTTCTTGCTTTCGAACTGCTAGGTTGACAGGAGCTGGGGCTGAAGATGGTAGCTCACACTGTCATGCAGCACTCGAGTCTCGAACTGCTGTCTTGCCTGCCTTCCAGTCTGCAGGTCAACGTCTTAATCACTAACACGATGCTCTATAGCACGCTACTCGGCCGCTGCTAAAAACAGCTAGCGGTGCCAGCCATGTGGCAGCAGCCTTCTTGGATCCCCCAGCACCAGTAAGTCATTAGTGGGGGTGGGCTATGGGCAGGGAGGGGGAGGGAGGGGGCATTCCGAGGGAGGAAATGTGTTGGGGGCAGAAGGGGGTGGATCCCGAGGCAGTCGTGCATGCCAGATCTTATCCCCTTTTTCAAAAACCTCCCTTCCCCTTTTCCCTCCTTGGATATACACCACCAAAATGGGCAGCATGTCTGAGGATATCCATAGGCAGCCTGAGGGCTTACGTGGAAGCAAGTAAAAATGTTTTTTACTTCCCTCCTGTTTACCTTCAGGTCACCACCCCCACCAGAGCATACAGTGCACACCTTTTTGGCATGGCTACATACTATAGCATGGCGGGCCCCAGTGGGGGGGGGGGGGTAGGATTGGGCTCTAAGCTGGGAATCAGGAAGTTCCTAGCTTACATCTTACTTCTGTAATACACTCACAATAGGGACCCTTAAACAAGCCAGATTATATACAGGTGGGTCCCCATATCCGCTGGGGATATGTTCCAGGCCCCTCCGTGGATACTTGAAACCATGGATAAGAGCGAACACCCCCTCCATGGTTCCCTGAGGGCCCCCCCACCCTGTCTCCCCTGCAGGCAGGCATGCTTACCCCCCCCCCCCCAGCTCTTATTTTTCTTTCAGCAAGCTTTGTTTCTTCCTTAAAACAAACAGAGAAGCAGCCTCCATTGTAGGCAAGTAGAATGAGACTAAGTCCTAGAGAGGCTCTGCAAGGTTTCTGTTAACCTTGCAGAGCCTCTCTAGTACTTAGTCTCGTTCTACTTGCCTGCAATGGAGGCTGCTTCTCTGTTTGTTTTAAGGAAGAAACAAAGCTTCTGTTAACCTTGCAGAGCCTCTCTAGTACTTAGTCTCGTTCTACTTGCCTGTAATAAGCAGCCAGAGGCTGCTTCTCCTGTTTCTTTAAGGAAGAAACAAAGCTTACTGGGAAAAAAGTAAAAGCCTGGGGGGTCCCCACGATCCGTGGATAACTGAAACCGTGGATAGCGAATCAGTGGATATGGGGGCCCACCTGTATTTCCAGACAATTGTACACTGCTTTGCAAAAGAAGGAACTGGGAGATTCCATACCAATATGGCAGATGTCTGAGAATAAGTAACAAAGCAGCATTGTGCAGTTTCCACTTTATAAATGCTTGACAGCAGTGAATTTGTTTGTGATTACACTTTAAAAAGATCAAACCTGTGATGTTTATAAAGATGCTGTTTTATCATTGTTTATTTCATAATTATGTAAAAAGACCATCATTCCTTTAACTTTTAAAACTGTAATTGATCCATTTATCAGCATACACTACTTTCGGCGGGGCCTTAAGACATTTTTATTTAGACTAGCATTCGATTTCTGACATGGTGGGCTGACTTTTAACTTTTAACAAATGGCTTTTAACAAATGTAAATATAGGTGACCCACTGGGGTTGCTTGTTTTAATTGTTTTAATTATCTGTTAATTTTAATGTATATGTTATTTTAATGTTGTAAGCCACCTTGAGTGCCCTTGCCGGGAGAAAGGCGGGATACAAATTCTTTAAATAAATAAATAAATAAAATAAAATATCTTTGTCCCCCCTCCACAACAGCAGCTGAAATTCAGTTTGCATGGACAGTGCCCCTGAACCAATGTGGTTCAGCTGGTTGACCAGCAAACATTTCTTTGAATTCTAAACAGAGGTAAAAACATAATATGTAAAGTGGAAAATCCAGACTGTGCAGTCTGAGTTACCATATTTTCGATTATTCATGTTCAGTCATGGCAAGTTATGTTTCGAGGGTGTTGAATACAAGATGTTGAAAACTGATCAAGATAGTTCTTCTGTGTGGATTGTATAAATGAGATAAGAGTCACCAGTGAGAATAAAGCAAACAAGGGGAGGAGGGTAAAAAAGTAAGCGGTCTGAGAGGCTTTGGAGAATTCACTGAGAGTCTTACATGTCAGGAACCATTGCACTTATCATTTGAAATCAGACTCCCCGTTTTATCTCTGCTCTCTATCAGCCGTTAGACCTTGGCAATGAACAAACAGCTTCTGAAGGATTGTCGGTTTGTAGCCAGTGCAGGCAAAGTGTCCCTGTCAGGAATGGTAATACGTGTCGACAAGCGCACATTAATTTTAGATTATTCCTTCTGACAAGGCTGTTGATTTGGAGATTTGCTGCAACTGTTGGTTTAGGCAGGCACAGAAGGAAGCTGGAGGCATTAACAAAACTCAGAAAGGCTTTTGGGGGGGCAGGGGGGGGAGACACATCAATATCTTGATGAGAAGTCTTCCTAAATATGTTTAGAGTTTAGCTTTGTGCTTGGAAAACTGAAGTGAAATAGAGATGCGATTCAAGGTCTAACGATATGGAAGAGGTAACCATGGCAATTTAAACTATTCAAGATGTGAAAGCAGCAACGGTGTGTGTGTGTGTGTGTGTGTGTGTGTGTGTGTGTGTGTGTGTGTGTGTGTGTGTGTGTGTGTGTGTGTGTGTGTGTGTCCCACCCCACCAACCTTTAAAGAGAAGTTATTTTGTTTATCTCACATATATTGTACATGCTATTTTGTATGTGATAGGGTGCCAAGGAAAAGTTACCCTTATTAATATTTAAAACAAACTATTAAAATATACACATGTATTGTTGGCATATTTTCAGATTGCAGTATCAGTTTCATTGAAAAAACAAAGGTGCTCCACTTCCATTCTATGTTTGAAGTGCAGATCATTAGGATAGATGCTAAAGGGAAGATGTGCTGGAAGAAGTCATGGAAACAGTCTGGCCTTTGTCCAGCTCTAATTACACTTTGTTTTGTGTGACCAGTGACCCTCCATGGGGGTGTATATCATCATTTGCATCAGACATATCCATGAAGTTCAACAGGGAAAAGATTATCAATGCAATGTGAACTCTCATCAGCTCTGCATGCAAATCTTTGTTGCTGAATTGGAGCAATTGCATTGCGTATCCCCCGGAAGTTACGCTACACAAATCAGGACTAGCAGTCAGGATGCAAAGAGCTGTTTCAGACAAGTCCAAGTGTTTGGGTGTGCCCAAGTGGATTCTTGAATGTCTTTTTCTCATTGGACAACAAAACCCTGTGCAGAGTCAGCCAACAAAATGTGCCAAAAACTAGTTTGATATGTGATACAATGGAAGCTGCTGTTTGAGCCTATGAAGCTAGTCACATGGTTCATAGAATCATAGAGTTGGAACCTACAAGATCATCTAGTCCAACTTCCTGCCTGTAGCAGGAAATCCTCCTAGAGCAGCGGTTCTCAAAGTTCTCCCCATGAGTTGGGGAAGTTGTAAGTCTTTGCAGGGGTGGGACACAATGGCGGTGGCGGTGCTTCCGGAATCGCTCAGCCAGTGGGAAAAGGGTTTTTTTTTTACTTACCGAGGGTCACTCTGGCCCTCCGGAGTGTGTTGGACCTCCCCAAACTAGAATTGTTTCATTGGAAACCAGAAATGGGTCTCGATCGCCTCAGGGAGCTGAGCCGAAGCATGGGGAGGCCTGCAGAGGGGGCCATGGTCCCCCCCCCACACCCTCTGGAGGTCTGGCACAACTCCCAGTAAGTAAAATAAAACCTTTTTCCCGCCAGCAGCGTGTTGCCAACATTACTGCACGTTGCCAGTCACCCCCCCCCTTAAGGGGGTAGTAACTGCATTTGGTTGCAACCCACCAGTTTGAGAATCACTGTCCTAGAGCATCTCCAGCAGGTGTCTGTTGAGCCTCTGCTTGAAGTTCTCCAGTGAGAAAGAATCTACCACCTCCCTTGGTGATTTTTTCCACTGCCGAAACCGCCCTTACTGTTAAGAATTTCTTTGGAATATGGCTAGTATTTTGTATTCAAGGTTCTTTTAATATTTAAATCTGGATATTCAAATGCAAATAGAAATTTGATCCATGTCTGTGTGCAGTTCTTTTTGGGGAAGCTGGAGGGAACAACCAAGCATCCCCACCACCTTCTTGAGCCTGATTCTCAGTTGGGAAGCTAAACTCCAGATCCTGGTGCTCAACTGAGAGCTACAGCCAACATCTCAGAGCTCAGTGGTCAGCTGGAAGACTCAGAACTTTTCACCCTTCAATGTTCCATAATATCATCAAGCTCCCCTACCAGCTCCTGCTCCTACAGAGACTGTTTGAGTTTTCTCTTATTGGTTTGCTTTAGCAGCCTCACTAAGATTAAATAACAATCTCTGAGGTTTTCTGGCATTTAGATATTCAGCAATTTTACTAGCCATTCTTAATCACTTCCCCCCCAGTGGTGTTCTTTCTTCATCACTCAATATTTGAGCAGGGATTCATTTTAATGCCTTAATATGCAAACACATTTGTGACAAAATTGACTCAGTATTTAAACTTGTTCAATTTCAAACACATTTTATGCTTCAGCTGTTTCAACTTGTAGATTATTTGAAATGTGCGGATGATTCCAAAATTAAACAGGTTTAAACATTCAGCCAATTTACTTAAATACTGTGTGGCATTTGTTTTGCAAAAGGTTGTTCAACTTCTTATTTCCATGTTACTATTCGTGCACCCGTGTCTGACAGAACCTGTCCTGAAAATTTGAATGCCAGAGTTGGTACCAGCTGAAAACTATTGCCATGCTTACCCTGACATGATTAGTTTTTCTGTGTGAAATAGCGGTGCGGGAGGGGGGGGGATCCAGATTGGGACTTGGGCAGGGGGAGGAAGACTCTAACCCTTTGCCCCTGCTGCAGTTCTGATCCAGATCACTCCCTCCTGCAGCTATTATTTTACCTGGGAATCACCAGGTGCTGATGACAGCCTCCTTCTTGGGGCAGCCGTGGGGACCTTAATCCAAATCAGGGCTATGGCAGACACATAAACACACACAAACACACCTCATCTTTTGCTATTTAGCACAGAAAAACTAATAGCTTAGTAGGATTCAGTATTGGGCTGTTGCACAGAAGAGTTTATGACAGCGGAATAGTGTTCCGATGTTGTAAGATGGCTGCTGACGGAGCGTGCAGTGCTCCGTTGGTGGCCATTTTGTGAGTGCTGTAACTAGAGGTGGCAGTGCCGCAACCATGCCAACAAGCTCCACTGCACCCACCAGACCAGATAAAATAGTGGTGATGGGTGGGGGTAGGGAGGAGCGGGAGAGGGCGGAGGGTGTGACGGGGTTGTGACGGAGGTGGGAGAGTGTGCGTACTGCTGGGGTCTCTACTAAACTCTGAAAACATCCCCTTTACTGTGGCCTTCCCTGGTGGCCTTCCAGTGGAGGTTACAGCCCAATCCTATGTGGGCCTTACGCATCTCGAACTAGTGTTCCAGCAGCGTAATGTTCTTTACAGCTGTCGCAAAAGGCGACATGCCATATCATGAAGCTGGGCTGCCATTGCAAGTGGTGAGTGGCTGCGTCTTCGCACCAGCGGAGTCTCCATGTCCCCCTGGCACCAGTAAGTCAGCGGAGAGCAGAGCGAGGTCTGGAAGGGGACGGTATCTCTGGCAGCAGCACCGTCAATATCCTATTCCCCTTTCAGGCCATGATTTGCTTTCCCAGGTCCACTCGGATTTTCACCAGCAATTGCTGGCGCAGGTCCAAGTAAACCCATTCCAGCACCGGAGGCTTACCCCTGACCTCCAGGACCTCCCCCCTCGCCACAGGATGCAGCACACACTCCGGTAGCACAGCTGCATCAGCAGGGGAGGGAATGTATAGGGTTGGGGCCTCAAAAATCTTCCTTTTTCGGTTCGCCTTCCCAGCTTACAGCGCAATCCTGCTTCCCTATACGCCATTGTGGCCGCACCTCAGGAAATGGGGACATTTGTCCCCTTCCCCTGGTGTAAGCAGCGCAGGCCACAGTGGACCTCCAAGTATGCACATCAGATCTAAAGCTGGCACACAACCAGGGAGACCATGTAAGGCCTGCCAGGGCTGCGACGGGGCATAGATAGGCTTACCATCTGTCCTGGAAAACCTGGGACTGTTCCGGGCTCCAGTCCCGGGTCAGTCCCAGACTTTATGGGCCCTGTGAAGCCGCCGCAGCTTCAGCAGGTGCAGGTGTCCTGGCCGGCTCGGCGGCGGCGGACGACGATGGTGAAGACAAAGACAATGAAGATGGCAGCAGCAGAATGGTGGCAATGGAGGCGACAGAATGGCGGCAATGGCGGTGGCAGACGATGACGATGATGAGAAGACAAAGATGGCGGTGGCAATGGCGGTGGTGGCAGAATGGCAGCAATGGCGGCAGCGGGACAGGCAAGTTAATTAATTCATTGATTAAAGTATAAACACATTTAAATTTTGGCAAAAAATTATTTCATTTCAATTAATTAATTATTTTTGGGGGGGTCCCAGTTTAGAACCGGGAAAATCTGGTAAGCCTAGGCATAGGATATCAGTGCATCTCAGCGTCAATATTTCCACCCTATCCCAGCCTGGGCCGGCCAATGGCCCCTTCCCGTGCCACCCCTGCCCACCCTCCCCATGCCCCCACCCACTCCCTGCACCTGTGGCACTCACCTCTCCCTGCACCTGCAGCACTCACCTGCGGTGGCTGGCACAGGTCCAGGTACGACGTGGAATGAACAGTGCCGGCCTCCATTTGGCTCGAAATTGAGCCATTCCGGAAGTAACCGGTGGTGACATCATCATGTCATCGCGCACCTACTTCCAGAACATGGAGCCTTGGCAAAGTAAGCTCCACACTGGATGGAGTTCACCTTGCTACATCGCTCAGCATGCTCCCCATTAGCATGGCTGCATCGGCAGTGGAAATTTAGTTAGGCTTGGGCTGTCAAATAAATAAGTAACCAACTCCCAATGGCATAACTTTCCCTAGGGAGAACAAGTCTCAAAGGTCTCTTATTAGGAAGCTTATCCCACATACAGCAAAGTTCTGCTTGCCCTTCAAACACTGAGAGGTAGAAATGTGCTTGTTTGAGTCTATGAGAAATGGCAAAGTAGCATAAATAAATAGGTGTCTTCTCATTTGAGAATGAGAAATGTGGCTAAGGGTAGACCATGCCCTGTGTGGACGTGTTCCTTTCTCAGTTGTCCATCTGTATAGTAACATCATCATAATGGCCACAATGCAGAGAATTGCTTGAAGTATGTGCAAGTGTTTGCATTTTGAGCTTAAAAAAAAAGTAGGCACTGTCATCACTCCTGTATCACACATGTTTTTTAAACGATTTCAGTTTTCAAAAGCAGCTTGACATGTGGAACAGAGGTTGCCGTTTTTCAAAAAGCTTCACAATATGACTAGCATGCAAGGACTAGCAGTAGTTCTGTAGAACACAATTATGAATTCAAATCCCACGGATGTGGCAAAGTGTTATAAAACTGTTTAAACTTAAAAAGCATTGAAATCAAGGATAAGCATCGTGATGTGGCTAATGTGATATGAAGCACAGAACTTATATGAAGGTAAACCGGCTTCTCATTACCCTCTGTTATCCATTGCTTTCTCCCCGTAACTACCTTTTGGTAGATGTGGAGTTGAGGTTAAGCGAGACATTTTGCACAAGTGGCTCTTGAAGAAATGTGGCGACAATCTTACTGCAGTCTTTAATCCTGAAGATGATGTCATGGCACCAGAAGAACGGTTTAAGTACTGTATAGCAAAGCATGTGTTCCTGCAACACATGAAAAAAAGAAAAAAAGTCCTTTTCTACCCTCTTCTGCCATTGTATTGTCCTACAACTTAGCTTTTGTTTTAGTAGTACTTAGAAGTTGCCCTGAGGGCTTTTGAGCTGAATGGCAGGGCTTTAAATTTATAAGAATAATAATGAAATGTATAATTAAATGTATAATTAAATGTATAATAAAATGTATAATGTATAATTAAACACACACGCACACACACATATACACAGAGTTATTTATTAAAATACACACACATATCAATGCAACATTAACAAGGAAGGAATGCGAACACAAACAGAAATAAAGTAATTGGTAGAGATTTAGAAATTTAAATTATCGCATATGGTTCTTAAACTGAGGGTAGAACATACAGTTCATGGATCATTGCCTTGTCGTGGCGAAGGGGCTTGCGTAACTCAATGAAGCCATGAGCTATGCCGTGCAGGGACACCCAAGACGGACAGGTCGTAGCAGAGAGTTCTGACTAAAAGTGATCCACTGGAGAAGGAAATGGCAACCCACTCCAGTAACCTTGCCAAGAAAATCCCATGAACAGTACCAAAAGGCTAAAAGATATGACGCCGGAAGATGAGCCCCTCAGGTCGGAAGGTGTCCAATATGGTACTGAGGAAGAGCGGAGGACTATTCCAAGTAGACCCAGAAAGAGTGAAGCGGCTGGGCCAAAGCCAATAGGACGTCCAGCTGTGGATGTGTCTGAGGTTGAAAGGAAAATCCAATGCTGCAAGGAGCAATACTGCTTAGGAACATGGAATGTGAGGTCTATGAATCAAGGCAAGCTGGATGTGGTCAAAAATGAGATGATAAGATTGAACATTGACATCTTGGGAATCAGCGAACTAAAATGGACGGGCATGGGCGAATTTAAGTCAGGTGACCATCATATCTACTACTGTGGGCATGAATCCCTTAGAAGAAATGGAGTAGCCCTCATAGTTAATAAAAGAGTGGGAAAGGCAGTACTGGGGTGCAACCTCAAAAACGACAGAATGATTTCAGTTCGAATCCAAGGCAAACCATTCAACATTACAGTAATCCAAGTGTATGCCCCAACCACTGATGCCAACTGATGCCACTGATGCCAACCACTGATGCCGAAGAAGATGAAGTTGACCGGTTCTATGAAGACCTACAACACCTTCTAGAACTAGCACCCAAAAAAGATGTCCTTTACATCATAGGAGACTGGAATGCTAAAGTAGGAAATCAAGAAATAAACGGAACAACAGGCAAGTTTGGCCTTGGAGCGCAAAATGAAGCAGGGCAAAGGCTAACGGAGTTCTGTCAAGAGAACACGCTGGTCATAGCAAACACTCTTTTCCAACAACACAAGAGGCGACTCTACACATGGACATCACCAGACGGTCAATACCGAAACCAGATAGATTATGTGCTTTGCAACCAAAGATGGAGAAGCTCTATACAATCAGTAAAAACAAGACCTGGAGCTGACTGTGGCTCAGATCATGAGCTTCTTATTGCAAAATTCAGGCTTAAACTGAAGAATGTAGGGAACACCACTAGACCAGTCAGATATGACCTAAACCATATCCCTTATGAGTATACAGTGGAGGTGAAGAATAGATTTAGGGCATTAGACCTGGTAGACAGAGTGCCTGAAGAACTATGGACGGAAGTTCGTAACATTGTACAGGAGGCAGCAACTAAAACCATCCCAAAGAAAAAGAAATGCAAGAAAGCAAAGTGGCTGTCAGATGAGGCTTTACAAATAGCTGTGGAAAGAAGGAATGCAAAAAGCAAGGGTGAAAGGGAAAGATATAAACAACTGAATGCAGAGTTCCAGAGAATAGCAAGGAGAGATAAGAAGGCCTTCTTAAATGAACAGTGCAAGGAAATCGAGGAAAACAACAGAATGGGGAGGACTAGAGATCTCTTCAAGAAAATTGGAGATATCAAGGGAACGTTTTGTGCAAAGATGGGCATGATAAAGGATAAAAAAGGCAAGGACCTAACAGAAGCAGAAGAGATTAAGAAGAGATGGCAAGAATACACAGAAGAACTATACAAGAAAGATCTTAATGTTCCTGATGACCACGCTGGTGTGGTCACTGACCCAGAGCCGGACATCCTAGAGAGTGAAGTCAAGTGGGCCTTAGGTAGCATTACTAACAACAAAGCTAGCGGAGATGATAATATCCCAGCTGAGCTACTTAAAATCCTAAATGATGATGCTGTGAAAGTGCTGCACTCAATATGCCAACAAATTTGGAAAACTCAGCAGTGGCCAAAGGATTGGAAAAGGTCAGTTTACGTTCCAATTCCAAAGAAGGGCAGTGCCAAAGAGTGTTCAAACTACCGTACAATTGCACTCATTTCACATGCTAGCAAGGTTATGCTCAAAATCCTACAAGCTAGGCTGCAGCAGTACGTGGACCGAGAACTACCGGACGTACAAGCTGGGTTTCGAAGAGGCAGAGGAACTAGAGATCAAATTGCCAACATGCGCTGGATCATGGAGAAAGCACGAGAGTTCCAAAAAAACACCTACTTCTGCTTCATTGACTACGCAAAAGCCTTTGATTGTGTGGATCACAACAAACTGTGGCAAATTCTTAAAGAGATGGGGGTACCAGACCACCTTACCTGTCTCCTGAGAAACCTGTATGCGGGTCAAGAAGCAACAGTTCGAACCGGCCATGGAACAACCGACTGGTTCAAAATTGGGAAGGGAGTACGGCAAGGCTGTATATTGTCACCCTGCTTATTTAACTTATATGCAGAGTACATTATGAGAAATGCAGGGCTGAATGAATCACAAGCCGGAATAAAGATTGCCGGGAGAAATATCAACAACCTCAGATATGCGGACGATACCACCCTAATGGCAGAAAGTGAAGAAGAACTGAAGAGCCTCTTGATGAGGGTGAAAGAGGAGAGTGCAAAAGTTGGCTTGAAACTCAACATTAATAAAACTAAGATCATGGCATCGGGTCCCATCAATTCCTGGCAAATAGAAGGGGCAGAAATGGAAGCAGTAACAGATTTTACTTTTCTGGGCTCCAAGATCACTGCAGACGGAGACAGCAGCCATGAAATTAAAAGACGCTTACTCCTTGGAAGGAAAGCTATGGCAAACTTAGACAGCATAATAAAAAGCAGAGATATCACCATGCCAACAAAAGTTCGTATAGTCAGGGCGATGGTGTTCCCAGTAGCAATGTATGGTTGCGAGAGTTGGACCATAAGGAAGGCTGAGCGCCGAAGAATAGATGCTTTTGAACTGTGGTGCTGGAGAAGACTCCTGAGAGTCCCTTGGACTGCTAGGAGATCAAATCAGTCAATTCTAAATGAAATCAACCCTGACTGTTCCCTGGAAGGACAGGTACTAAGGCTGAAACTCAAATACTTTGGCCACCTAATGCGAAGAGAGGACTCTCTGGAGAAGACTCTGATGCTGGGAAAGATTGAAGGCAAAAGGAGAAGGGGAAGGCCAAGGATGAGATGGTTAGACAGCATCACCGATGCAACGAACATGAAAATGAGCGAACTCAGGAAGATAGTGGAGGACAGGAAGGCCTGGCGGGATATGGTTCATGGGATCACGAAGGGTCGGACACGACTTAACGACTGAACAACAACAAAGAACATACAGTAACTTATGTACAGATCTGAATGTAGTCTACTACCAATACTGTCATTAAAATATATCTTTAAAAACATCAGGAGCAATTATGTCCTAATAAGGAAAGTGTCTTTAAAAGGCAGTACAGTCCACATTGCTCAAGAGTGCCATTCACAGGGCACCTTCTGCTTTTGGACATTTTGGGTACCCTAAAGATGGTCAACCAACATATGTTCAGTACAGAAACCAGCCGCTTAAGAGAGTGAGAGCAGATATGGTGTTGTAATTCTACTTCCTGTATTCTGTGTGTAAAAAATGCCTTTTGTGACCACATGAATTTCTTGGATTAACAAGCAGGTTTTTATTTTACAATGCAATGGATAATCTAAAGTGGTTTGTTCATTTATTTGGTAAGTGCTGTGTAGTGTTAAGTATTTGCATCAATAATTTATTGCGTATTAAATTATAAACAATGATGAAGCCTGACAGAGTGTGTGTAATGTTCCCGTTATGTAGTGTGCAGCTTTGAAAGTTAGATTGAACTGGAATAATCCCCCTTTTAAACATGTGTCTCCAAAACATGCAATCACCCTTCGGGATCCACTGTTTCCTGTGTGCTCTGAGTGATTAGAAGGTGTTTAAGGTGATTATTTCTCTCAGAGGAGGTACAGATATAGAATTCATTGACAGCCCAATCCTATCCAAGATTGGGCTGTCCTTTGGAGTGCGTTGTGACAGTGAAAGGCACTTCTGCTGTCGCAAAATGGCCACTGACAGCACACACAGTGCTCCACTGGGTGCCATTTTGCGTGTGCTGCTACAAGTTGCAGCAGTGTCGCAATGCTGCCACCAGTTCCCACTACACCTTCTGGATAAGACAAGGCAGTAGTGGGGCAGTGGGAGGGCAGGGAGGGGGCAAAACTGGATGGGGAGTGGGGAGGGACAGGGAGGCGGTGGGAGGTGGTGGATCCAGTGGCAATGGCACACGCCAGATCCTATTCCCTCTTCTAACAACCTCCTTGTCCCTTTCTTCTCCCCAGACTTGCTCCAACTAAAGAGCTGGTGCAGGTCCAAGGAGACCCATTGTGGAGCGGGAGGCTTACGGAGTGGTAAGGAAAAATAATTCCCATTTTGCCTCCAAAGCCTCCCAACCCCCCCCCCCGCTGGATACAGTGCATGCCTTTTTAGCATGGCTGCATCGGTGTGTGTGTGTGGGGTAAAATTGGGCTCTATGTGTATGTGTTCACCCAATCCTGAGCAGCATTTTAGACCCTAACAGCCCAATCCTTTCTTCCACCATTGGCAACCATGCAGTCTGTCGCACTAATGGGTGTGTGTGTGTGTGTGTGTGTGTGTGTGTGTGTGTGTGTGTGTGTGTGTGAGAGAGAGAGAGAGAGAGAGAGAGAGAGAGATCAGGTGGTCTTGGAGAAGTAAGGAAAAATATTTTTCCCTTACCTCTCTGTAAGCCTCCTGGTGGCCTATGGGTCTTCTCTGACCTAGGCCAGCTATATTGCTAGTGTAAGTCCAAGGAGCAAAAACGGGAGGCATGGGTTCCAAAAGATCCTGGCACATGCTGGTGCCACCAGGATCAACTGCCTCCCTCCCCTGAAACAGCCCCTGCTCTCCCCACCCCAAAATGCCCCTGATCCCCCCCTTCCCACCCCTGCCACCAACTTACTAGGAGCAGTGTATCCTCTGGGAGCTGCTGCTGCACGTGCCATGCCTCTGCCCGTTAGCAGCAGCCGCCCAGAAGCAGGATGACGGCCTGGCTTTCATGCCTCCAGAAAGGGCATTGCACCAACAGAACACAAGTTCCAGCAGCACAAGACCCAGATAGGATTGGACCATTAGGAAACAATCATAATAAAAATAAATTGGCCTATAAAACAATAAATGAACATTCCCATTTATATTTCATGCAAGACTGTGATATAACTTAAAATGAGCATCAAAACTTAGTAAAAAATAACTGCAGATTTCTCTATACGTTTGACAGTATATTTTTTCAGATCTTTAGGATCTCAATCTCAATTTAGGAATTTTCAATCTCACTGGCCTTGCTCCTGAATAACACACACACACACACACACACACACACACACACACACACACACACACACACACACACACACGAGTTGTCTGATACTTGGGGTAGGCTTATTCCTTCTAAAAACTTGATCATGTCTGAATATGTAAGATTGACTAAAAATGATTCTGAACAGATCTGTTTACATTGCAGTTAAAAGTACATTTTCATTTTTTGGGATAGTCTGGAGTACACCAGTGTTCTTCCAGTGTGATGTGTGGAATATAAGTTCAATAAATAAATAAACTCACTTTATTAAAGGCAGATGCATGTTTCTGACCACTTGATGGCTGAATACAGACATTATGATCCAGTTCAACAAACCATGGTTTATTGGACCGGAATCAAAAGGCTGATCCTGCATGTTTCCCCTCACCTTTCCTCCTTCCTTTGTAGACCTGGCTGAAAGGAAGGAATCCTGGTATGTTTGTTTTTTTGTTTGTTTTTTTAAACAACAGTTCTGTGTTACATCGAAATCAGGGAACTGTGCTTAAGCAGTCCATACAAACCAGAATCAAACTGTGATATAATCTGGTTTGCAGTGGAGTGCTTAAACCACAGTTCCCTGTTTTGGATGTAACACAGAACTCTGGTTCAAAAAAACCAGGCTCCCTTAATTTCACTTGGGCATGGTTTATTGGACCAAGATTAAGATACCTGCATTCAGCCAAAGACATGCAGTTGGCCATGTCTACCTAGCATGGGTCCACTACAGATCTGAGATGTTCATCTTCCTATTCAGTTTTGAACTCATACACAAAAGTTCAGTTCAGTCTGAGACTGTTTGTCTTTCTGATTATATAGTCTTACTAGCATGATGCCCGTGCTTTGCTACGGGATGTAAGTACTTTAAATGATCCATTTTGTCTCCAATAAACTCTCCTTTGATTGCCATTAACCAATTAAATGTAGCACAACTACCCCATGTCAGGCAACACCCTGCATTTACTAAAAGTCATGGTTCCATCGAATGATAGTTGTCCCCCTCGCTGTCGTGGGACATGATGGAGAACGCCTCCCAGTTGTCCACCACGTGCCTCACTATTAGCTCACACACCATCTCCCCATTAACATTTAGAAACTCAATGGCCACACCAACTTAAAAAGCAATAGAGTGACAGCTCAATCCACAATAACTTTAGACTGGCAGAGCGTGTGCTCCGCCAGTCTAACCTGTCGCAAATGTGCCGTAAAACACGTTTGCAACAACTCTAGTGTAAGGGCCACCGGCATGGAGGCTGGCAGCCCTCACTTCACCGCTTAAGCGACCCAGCCGCCACCAGAGAAGGTAAGTCTCCTGCCAGCGGGTGCAAGGGTGGCCCGGGCGGTGAGGGAGGGCAGCAGTTGTCCGAGCCGGCCCGGGAGGGGGCGGGGATGATGGCCACCACATCCTCATCCCATTTCTGGGCTCAGTGGCAGGCATTTCACCCGTGCTATGTTGACATTGCTCAGCTCAAGATGAACATTTAAATGAGGAAGGTCTTCAATGCACAGGTGGAGCAACTATCGCTCACCCTGATATTGTTTATACTTCGCCGACCCTGTTTAGGCACAGTGGCATCCACCTCTCCATGGCTGGTGCTGACATTTTCCTCAGGGACCTGCAGCAGGGACTTTTGAACCTTCTGGCCTGGTTTTGGGGCAGTTGGGGTCAAGCGCTAGGCTAAGCCCTCCGTGTGGCAGGTTGCGTGCAGGATGGGTAGGTAGAGATGCATTCTGAGGTAGCAAGTTTAAGGGGTGAGCCAACCAATAGGGGCCAACCAATCAGACGATGCTTATCCAGGTCGGTGAGGCTGGCTGGCAAAGCCTGGGTAAGCAAAGACCACCACAAGGCTGTGATAAGCTTTCCCAGTCTATGAATGGGCAGAGCTTGGAGTCAGAGTGTCACGCCCGAGGGTAGCAGGGGGAACATACGGGCAGCACCGTTTTCCCCTCACCTAGTGCCCGCATGCTGGGGGATGTTATAGTTGAACCCCGAAACAAGGTTTGCCCCTTTCCGGGTCGATTAGGGCAAAATCCCGAAATTGGTTTTTCAGCATTTGGACGGGCAACTTTTCTAAGGCAAAACCAAGCAGCTATCTCATTGGGCCTGAGAGATATCGAGGAATATCCCTGAGGCATCTGGTGGGGCCACTGTGTGATGCAGGAAGCTGGACTAGCCTTTGGCCTGATCCAGCAGGGCTCTTCTTTTGTTCTTATGAATCCCTGAAAACACATTGCACCCCTTTTTGCCCCCTTAAGGGCAGAAATTCTAAAACTCCCTTCTTAGTGGGTGCTTACGTGTTCCCCAAATTTCGCGTGTCTAGGCCCAGGGGTTTGTCTGTCAGTCAGTCAGTCAGGACTTGTTCTTTTCTATATATAGATATACCACCGCACACGCTTGTTTGGTATCTGACATTCCAGTTTACTTATTCTGTGAAATTAATTCCTTGCAATTATTCCTCAACAATTAAATCCTCCAAAGATCCTGTCCCTCGCTCTCTGCGGTGATTATCTTATACAAAGTTCTGAACCTAGTAGTTTCGCTCTTCCTTACTCCCTTCTTGCATCCCAGAAAAAGCAT
This sequence comes from Plestiodon gilberti rubricaudatus, assembly GCA_026170595.1. Classification (NCBI taxonomy): domain Eukaryota; kingdom Metazoa; phylum Chordata; class Lepidosauria; order Squamata; family Scincidae; genus Plestiodon; species Plestiodon gilberti. The sequence goes on along the minus strand of JANXHW010000004.1, from coordinate 80,371,653 downwards.
GTAGGGATTAAAAGAATATACTTTTTCCAAATACCGTACTGTATTTCTTAAATGGTGTGCAAAAGAAATGCATGCTTGATACATTGTTAAATTTCAGTGTTTTCTTGAAAGTGAAGTTCTTTGAAGACATATTTGTTGTTGTTAAATATAATGTTAGGGTAACAGCAGTCTGCCATGCACATTTGAGCTTATTTGTTTCTTTTGTGTAATACCATACTATTCGGGTGCACATCAACATTCAGCATCATGTGTGCTAGGTGCAGATAGCACATCAGCAAAAATAAATAAATGAACCAGTACCATATGATGTCAGAAGCAAATGTGCAGCTGGATTTATGATACCAGTACCATACACACACTGATAAAAATTATTTCAGGTTTCAAGATCAATTGACCTTTTAAAATAGATATTTCTCCAAGTTTCATGACTGGGACTGATACACCAGGAATATGCTTAACGCAAGTTAAGACTCATATACAACGAAATAGAAAACGTTATCATTGTTAACCACCAAATGAAACCATTGATTTCTTGCATTATCCTGTCATGTGTTAATTGAATCAGCTCATGCTGAATCCGTACATTCATGTAAAGAATGGGATAATAGGATAAGACTCCTTGCCTCTAGAGTCTTCAACACAATCCTTCTGACTCAAAACTTGTCTTTATTGGACTCCAAGCACATCCCTGATAAAAGAATGAGAGGTAAGGTGTAAATATTTTAAATAAATAAATAAAAGCAGGTTTGTTTTTTTACTATTGATGAGACCGCATAATGAAAGAACTGCTTCCTGTAAGGTGCCGTTTTTCTAACCATGGCCAGACATTCTTATCTATTTCTGTCTGAATGGACCCAATTTATAATCCAGTGAGGAAAGCTAATGGGCATCTTATTAAATAGTTACAAAAAAGGGAATTTTTTAAAAGCATAATGATGATAAAAGTGGAAGGGCAGAAAATGCTGCTGTTTGCAGTTTTGATCCAGCTATTAAATGAGAGGTGGGAAGTTAGAAATGGAAGTTAAATGGAGCTGCCCTGTCTATACATCAGCCATTTCATAAAATGGATGTAATGTGTACATTTTGAGACCTTCTGCCCTGGTTCAGAACGTTGTTTCTACCGACAGTGCACTGGGACTTTGTTAGTTTCTGTTGGTTGATAATTGCAGGAATAATGTCTTTGATAGAGGTGTGCAATTAGGAGAGTCATATTTTTAAAATACCTATTTAATAATTAGATTTGGGCAGGGGTGTTGCATGCCTCTGCACCACCTGAATCCACCACTCACTGCCACCTCGGTTTCTGCATGCCCGCGTGCACCCCTCCTATGGAAGGTGGGTGCAAATTACATAGCGTGTGCCATGCAGCCTCATTGGTCCATGCCTCTTCTGTGTGAAACAGCTTGTTCTTTTATCTCCTAAGTACCTGTTCCATTCCTTCAACTATCCCTGTATATTGCAGCAGTTTATGTCACAACTGGAAGTTTTCTTGGAACCAGACGGCAGCCTGCATTCTCTGACGCCTGGCCTTGCTCCAAGCCAGGTGATCCGCTGTCTTTGGCCATGCAGAGCCTTAGCCTGTCTTCAACTTCTATTGCTTACACGCATGCACAACCCTGCTACATCCCACTGACATCTACTCAAAAATTTAAATCTAAAACTAATCATGATCAGACTCATTCACTCAGCCAAAAAGCTCACTTAGTGACTGGGGTTTGGACCCAGTTCCAGTATCAGATTGCTATGGAACCCAAGGGCAAAGTCCTGCATTGATACCCCAGGGTATCCTCCACCTACCCCAAGATGGCACATTGGGCAATACTCCTATTACTGGTACTGAGGGTTCAGTGGTTGGTCTGGCAAGGTGGGCCCCACAAATGAGCATGGGCCCTCAGCAAGTGCTCAACCTGGCCGGACCCCTACATGGACCTCCTTTTTTTTTCTCCTCTACAGCTGCCTCATAGGGTTTCTGTAAGGATAAATAGGATAAACCCCTATTCCTTGGAGGAAAGGTGGATTCAAATGTAAATAAATAAATAAATAAATAAATGTAGTAATAGTAAAGTAGACTGAGGGTACCTTTGATATAAATAGTGTATGACCTGTTTGCATCATTCTTAAAAGAACTGGCACTAAGACATAAATATGTTCTTGTTAGGATTGTGCTTCAGGTAATGGGCAAGACCACTGGCGTCGACGGGGGGAAGCGGGGGGCGGGCTGCCGGGGGGGCGTCGCACGTATAGGGGTGACGCGCGATCCCCCCCACTTACAGTTTTTCGTTGGAGGTGGGCCCTCCCGCCCTCCCCTGTGTCCGTTTGGCTCCAAAATGAGCCGAAAACGGAGCTGGGAGGGTGCTCTGCTCCTAAGCGTGACGTCACGCGCGGGGGCGGAGCCTCCCCCTTAAAGGCGACGCGCGCCCCCGCTCTGGGGTGACGCGCGTCGTAGCGACGCGACTGGGCAAGACAGCCCAAGTCAAGCTGCTTCAGGTGTCAGATCTGAAGCCCTGTAGCTGCTAGGTAGACTGATTCATATTGTTTATAAGTGCTTGTCAAATGTAGTTATTTTTTCTTTGAGATTGACAATTAAGGTAACACGTTCAGCTAAGCCAGTTCCAAGGTAAATGTGATCTGCAGTGACATTTGTGCTAGGATGTAGTCTCAGGGCACATGATATAGCCATATTGCTAAAGCTAAGCAGGTCTTAATTTGGTCAATGTCTGGATGGGAGATGGCCCGAGAAACCCATGTATGCTGCCTTGAGTTCCAGGATGAATGAAAGGCAAGACAGGAATGAAATACAGTGGACTCTCTGCATCCGCAGGTTCCGCATCCACAGATTTAACCATCTGCGGATGTGGAGGTCCAGCACCCGATCTACAATGTTGTGCCGCAATGCCTTACCTGGAGCCTCCAGAGGCCGTTTCTGGGTTGCGCTGGGACTGCAACGCACTCCATTGACCTCCACGGGCCTCAGGGTGCTTTGGGGACGTGACTTCTGGTTTGCATCCACCATTTCTGGTTGCTTCCCCAAGCCATTGATGTTCAGGTAGCCTAATGAGAGGTAAGTATAAAGTATTTTTACTTACCTCTTCCCCAGGCCATCTGGTCATCCCCTCCACCATAGGATGCAGCACACTCTCCGTCGGCAGCGCTGCATGCTATGAACTGGCGGGGGATAGAATTGGGCGTACACACAGACATACACATAAGAACATAAGAAGAGCCCTGCTGGATCAGGCCAAAGGTCCATCTAGTCCAGCTTCCTGCATCACACAGTGGCCCCACCAGATGCCTCAGGGAGCACAAGACAACAAGATACTTGTATCCTGTCGCCACTCCCTTGCACCTGGCACAAAGAAAACCCACTTCTAAAACCAGGAGGTTGCTTATCCCCATCATGGTTTGTAAGCTGTGATGGAATTTTCCTCCATAAATCTGTCCAATCCCCTTTTAAAGGCATCCAGGCCAGGTGCCATCACCACCTCCTGTGGCAAGGAGTTCCACAAACCAATTACATGCTGGGTAAAGAAATATTTTCTTTTGTCTGTTCTAATCCTCCCTCCACTCAATTTGAGTGGATGTCCCCTAGTTCTAGTGTTGTGTGAGAGGGAGAAGAATTTCCCTCTATCCACTCTCTCCATCCCATGCATAATTTTATACGTCTCAATCATGTCCCCCCTCAACCGCCTTTTTTCTAGACTGAAGAGCACCAAACGCTGTAGCCTTTTCTCATAAGGTAGATGCCCCAGCCCACTAATCATTTTGGTCGCTCTCTTCTGCACCTTTTCCAGTTCCACTATATCCTTTTGAGATGTGGAGACCAGAACTGGACGCAATACTCCAGATGCGGCCTTACCATCGATTTGTACAAAGGCAGAATGATATTGGCCGTTTTATTCTCAATCCCTTTTTTAATGATCCCGAGCATGGAATTGGCCTTCTTCACAGCCGCCGCACACTGGGTCGACACTTTCATCGACCTGTCCACCAGTACCCCAAGATCTCTCTCCTGATCCGTCACAGACAGCTCAGAACCCATGAGCGTGTATGTGAAGTTTTGATTTCTTGCCCCAATGTGCATCACTTTACACTTACTTACATTGAAGCGCATCTGCCATTTTGCTGCCCATTCTCCCAGTTTGATCCTTCTGGAGCTCTTCACAATCCCTGCCGGTCTTCACCACCCGGAAATGTTTAGTGTCGTCCGCAAACTTGGCCACCTCGCTGCTTATCCCCAACTCCAGGTCATTTATGAACAAGTTGAAAAGCACCTCCACGGAAATATACAGAAATATACAGTACACACACTCTGCCAAGTTTAGTCTTCCTAGCTTGTCTGGAATTTGGTTAGAATTTATGTATTTTGTTTCTAAAATGTCTCATTCTTATATGAACAAAGCATCTATCTAACTTTTGAGTGAATACAAATAATAGAATTGCAAATACTGGCTATGCATTTTGTTTGTTTGTTTGTTTGATATTTGTTTTGTTTGTTTCATTTATTTGACTATGCCATCACCAGTTTTGGAAAGGTTTTTGAGTTGAGATGTGTTATAAATGAGTTCAGTTAGAATAATGAGTTCAATATTATGCCTACCCAGTATATTTGAGGCAAATTTTTATGCTCAGTTTTTCTAAAGAGGAAAAGTTTAGCTAAGTAAAATCCATTGAGGAATATAGTCCAATACAAAAGGCCAGATTTTAATTACTGAACAAAAGCAAAAATGAAATGGCATAATACTGTAGTTTTATTTGCCTGACACTTTGGACTAGAGTGCTAATCACTGTGAATAAAGGTGTCATAATTTATTTTTAGAACATTTTATTAACTTGCTAAAACATGATTTGCTTGAGCAACGTTTTGTGTGTATGTGTGTTTCCCAGCTGAATCCCAATGGCCTCCAGTATCATTATGAAGCAAGTCAGGAACTCCTGTTATGAGAGGATTTAGAAAATAATTTTTTACACTTCTCAAGTATGGGAAATCATAAAGCAAAGGGATTACGTAAATCCTTTTGGCACAAATGCAGGCAAAGTGTACCTCTCAGTGTCTTAATTTAAGAGAACATGGGGGCTTATGATGTCTAATCAGATGGAGGGAAGCACTGACTGGAGGTGAAAGCATCAGATTTCAGTGACATGCCTCTGTTTCATAGCTCCGTGTGCTCTCTAACACACACATGGAGCTCCTGTGCAAAAAGACTTTCCCATTCATTTTATTGGTGCGGGCAAAGGATATGTGTACAGTGCTGCTCCTTCACTGAATTGAATGGTGAAAAATCTGTAGACAGAAGTGTGTGTGTGTGTGTGTCTGTGTGTTGGAAACAGTGGCAAGGGTGCATGACAGTTGACTAAAGGTGCTAATAACCAAAAACAAGGGGTTTGAACTGGGACTTCCTATGCTAGCACACTCACTTCTTGAACTGTACAGGAGGAATTCTATCACTAACATAAAAGGGTGTCGCTAGCAGAGTGCAGGGGGTGGGCCACACCAGATGACACCCATTCAGGGGGTGACACTATGATGGAGAGCGCCGCCCAGGCTCAGTGGTCTTCAGTCACTCTGAATTGTTTCCTGTTCTCATGAGCCAGGCCGATTCATCTGAATCACTTTTCCTGTTCTTGTGAGCATAGCTTGCGAGAACAAGAAGTGGCTCAGAGCGGCCAAAGACAGCAGATGCTGAGCAACAGGGGTGACAGGAAGCGGTTTGGAGCAGCCAAAGATGGCTGAGCAAGGGTGACGCCCCTCTAACACCCTTGCTTGGCCGTCTTCGGCCGCTCCAAGCTGCTTCCTGTTCATGTAAGCATAGCTTGCGAGAACAGGAAGAAGCGACACTCAGCTTTGTGCGACCAAAGACAGTCAAGCAAGAGTGACACCCCTTCCTGAAGAGTGTCACCCTTGCTCAGCCTCAGATGTCTTCAGCTGCTTTGAGCTGCTTCCTTCCTGCTTCTGCTGAGCGATGTGGGACACGAAGAAGTGACTCTGCTGACTCTGCCGCGCTTGGAGCAGCTAAGTCACTTCTTTGCTGCTCCGAGCCCGGCCGACTCGGCTGAGTCGCTTCTTCCTGTTCTCATGAGTGTAAAAGAAGCCTGAGGCTGATCTTTGGCCTTCAACAAACAGGACATAGATTCTTTCACTCATAGAACCTTTCACTCACACACACCTCACAACATTCCCAGAGAGGAAAAACAAAGACAATCACTAAGCAGAGCAGTCATTTGACTTCGCATGAGACAAAGACAGGGAGTTCCACATTCCTACATTCATCATTCCTACAGATGAGTCTCAAAGGGAAAGTGAGTTTGACTGATTTATTGCAATAACGTAACAAAATCATGGTTCGGCTGGCAAACACAAAAGAGGTTGCTTCACCTTTAAACTATTAAGCAGTCAATCCCACTATATTCACTCCCGTCAGGGTAGGCACACTTCCCGTCTTGTCAAGTAGGGGCCCAGTGCAGCCTGGAACCCCCAAGGTGCACATTGTTCTTGCAGAGCCCAGCCCACCTGCCAGGTCTGACTCCTCTGTAGGCTTTCTCATCTCCCTAGGGTGTGCTTTTATCAAAGGGGGTCCCAAAATCCACCTACCTTGTATGCAGCTCTGCCTTACCTCAGCAAGCCCATCCTGGAACCACTCCGGGTGTTGGTAATGGGTTCCTCCTTTCCAGAGTTTCTTCTTGTAGTCCTTTCGCCGCTTCAGGGCTATCTTCCAGGGGAGTGGTGCCTCCCCTGCTCCTATCCCTCCTTCTGCAGCTTGATTTTCTTTGTGTCTTTCCTCTTCTCCTTCTCTTTCTCTGTCTCCTTCTCCTCCTTGTTGTCTTTCTCTTACTCTTTCTCCCTCTCCTCCTCCTCTTCCTTGGCTCTCTAACAGCCTAATCCTGCCTAGAACTGCTGCTGTGTGCAAAAGCACATTGTGCTGGATCCTAGGCAAGATTGGTCCAGCGCCGGCAGGGCTGGAGGCCGCCTCAGGGGGAAGGGACATTCATCCCTTTCCCCTGGGTAGCGCTGCAGCAACCCCAATGAGTCTCCTCAGATGTGCACTGTCAAAATGGCCGGCGCAAATCCAAGCAGCCCATGTAAGGGCCGAGAGGCCCAGAAAGGGGCTTTGGATATCGGCAGAGCATGCCGCCAATATCCCCTCCCCTCTACTTTGCCCAGTGGTCCAATCCAGAGCTTCCCTCTACCCTCCACCCTCCCCTGCCCCAACTGGTGGGCCTTACCTGTTTCGGGCACCGCTACACAAGTCTGGGGCTGGGGGAGCAGTGGTGCCAGCCTCACCGCTGACTCCCCGGGTGCCGCAAGCGTGCCTTATGGCACATTTGAAAAACCCTAGACCAGTGAAGCGGTCACTCTGCTGGACTATAGTTATGCAGGATTGCACTGTAACTCTCACTCTTGCTCTTTCTGTCCTCTCCTTGGCCTGGTACCAGTCCTCAGTTGTCCTCAGTTTTGGCTGATTCATAGCTGAGGAGTTATCAGTCATCATTGCTGTCTCAGAGGCACTCAGCGATGGCGTCACCGCCAGAGCTGTTCTGAGCGAGCCACAGCGATGCAAGGCTTGTGCGATACACAGGGTTTTGCGGTGCTTCACAACTTGCTATAATTGTCATTTACTGATTCTTTTCAACCAGTAGAATCCAAGCACATGGGAGCCGATCCGTACATGCATGCACATAACTAAACACGCACTCATCATTCATATGATGAAAATGTGAACTTCCTCCATTGAAAAGTATTGTGTTTGAGTTCATGTGTAGTGATATGAAGGCTTTGTCAGTAGTGGTTGATCTGTTCACAGACAAAAAGTCATCACCCAATGCTGCCACATGTGTTAATGATAGCATTGTGATGGTATCAAAATATTAGCAAAATATTAGCATCAGGTAATAAAAATATTTATCCTACCATTTACAAAAGAAAGCTGTAGTACTGCACAGAGATAGAGCCAAAACTAAGAGTGTGGCTTGCTAACTAAGGCCATCAAATGAATTTGTAGCTGAACTGAGATTTGAACTGTGGATTTTAACTAATTTAGCTAACACTTTTAGCTAATTTGCAACATCATTCTTTTGTAGCCTCTGCTTTTTATAATCTGATAACTTACTGAAAGATTTGATAAATTTGATCAGCTCTTCTAAAGATTGTGTTGAAAAGGATTTGAGGCTCCTGCAGTCTTTAAAAAAAAGTATTTCATTTTAATTCCATGGAGTTTATTTTCAGTCAATGCTATAATTATCCAAGGTAATCTTCCCCTGAAAGTATGGATATTGGTATTAGAATGACTATACTATACCTGACTATGACAGTAAAAAAAAGGGGGGGGACCATTGGATATAGCTTCATGCTTATATCTGACTTTTGTAAATAATGGGTATTATAGAGAAACTCCTTTTTCTCTGTCCTATTCTTTATTCTGTCTATCATGCTGAAAGTGCAGGAAAATGAAGACAGCATATTGATTTGGGATTTCTCTTGTGGATTAGCAGGGTTTATATCCACCCAGGCTTGACCTTAATCCAGAAAGGCAATAATGCCAAAGAATTCATGAAATGAATTACGAGTAGTCTATCACCTCAATGGGTTCTCACAAAAGTGTAACTAAACATTTATGTTATTCCTACTTGAGGAGCAAATGTGTTCAACCCCCCTCCCATTTTGGGTTGGACTACAGAATCAGCTTTAACTATGGGCACCTTTGGGAGGTGCTGCTTAGGATATCATGGGAGGGCAGTACTTCTTCTGAGATATTGAATGGATGGTGTGTTTTGTAAAACACCTTCCCAGTTTCATGTTTATATGGGTTAATATTGCTCAATACATCAAGGGGCAAAGCAAGGATGGAGGGGGGCCTTATGCTACAGAGAGAGAAGAATGGTCCAGCAACAGGCAAACTGAACAAAGACAGCTATAGAGTCCATTTGGGTGCAGGGCAAGAGTAGTTGACCAATAGCTGACCGTCAGGAATGGGTGGGACAAAGGACATTGGGTGGATGCTGAGAGAAGAGGGGAAGTCACAGAACCTGATAGAGGGGCAGTTGATTGGCGTGGCGTAGAGAAAGTAGGGACCAAGTGATGATGTGTATTCTTTTATTTATTTATTTATTTATTTATTTATTTATTTATTTATTTATTTCAGGAATTTGTAGCCCGCCTTTCTCCCGAAGGCACTCAAGGCGGCTTACAACATATTAAAATACATAACACATTAAAACAATTTAAAAACACATTAAAATAATTAAAACACTTAAGTTAAAAATAAACAACCCCAGTGGGTCACCAGCATATACATATATTAAAACCAATTGTTAAAAAGTCAGCCCACCATGTCAGACATTAAAAGCAGTCCTGAATAAAAACGTCTTAAGGCCCTGCCGAAAGGCCTCTAAGGAGGGAGTCGTTCTTAATTCCAAGGGGAGGGAATTCCACAATTGGGGCGCCACCGCCGAGAAGGCCCTATTCCACGCCGCCATCCCCCTCACTTCTGTCAATGGCGGCACGGTTAACAGGGCCCCCCCGATGACCTCAGAGTACGGGTCGGATTATAAGGAAGGAGGCGGTCCCTCAAATACCCTGGACCCGAGCCGTTAAGGGCTTTAAAAGTCAAAACTAGCACTTTGAATTGTGCCCGGAAACGAACCGGCAGCCAGTGTAGCCGCCGAAGCAACGGTCCGACTGAGTCGAACCAACAAGCCCCGGCAACCACCTGGGCCGCCGCATTCTGTACTAGTTGCAGTTTCCGAACAGTCTTCAAAGGCAGCCCCACGTAGAGCGCATTGCAGTAATCTAGTCTAGATGTCACTAGGGCATGGGTCACTGTGGCCAGGTCTGCACGATCCAAGTACGGTCGCAGCTGGCGCACCAGCCGAAGCTGGGCAAAAGCCCCCCTGGCCACAGCCGCTACCTGGGAATCCAGGAGCAGCTGCGCATCCAGGAGAACCCCCAAGCTTATTTATAAGCTTATTAGTCACTGCTCTTAAAAAAAAGTTGTCAAAGTAATTCACGAACAACATAAACATTAAAACCACAATTAAAATGTTCACAATTAAAATACATCTGGGAAAAATAGTTTTGCAATAAAAATAAAATGGAATCACTAAATAAGCATAAGAGGCACTAATAATAATAGGAGGAATAAAACAGTCTTAAAACCCACCATTAGAGAGTTTAAGACATGGATACAATTAACCAGCTGGGAAAATAAAGACTGGCAAGGGAAGGAGCAGAGCAAGAGAAGGGAATCTCGTGCCGTGGAGAAAACCCCTTCGGGATATGTATTGATACATTAGCTATCTAGTAAACTCACCTCTACCCCCCCCCCCAACTGTCCTGAGAGCAGAATGACATGAACACATTCCAGGAAACAGCAAAAGGTGTCCGAATGATGATTTTCATATCTTTTATCCCATTAACGTTTTCCCCAAGTAAAAGACAATGTGTACATTTTTTTCCCAAGCAAAAGACTACCGATACTCTGTCCTAAAAGTCCCAACGAGGGCGTGACCATCATGCCACTGCTGGGCTATTCAGGGCTGCCATTGCAAAGCAGCAGCAACTCCACACACCTGCTGCTGTGGATCCTGGACTGCACTGACCCCAGTAAGTCAGCAGTGGGGACGTGTCATGGGCAGAGAGGGGGAGTTTCAGGTGAGGATGGGGAGGGCAGGGAGGGGGAGGAAAAGGGTGGCTCCCAGCAATAGTGACTTGAACCAGGATCCTATCCCCTCTTCAGGGGTGTCACGTAAGGGGTGCAGGGGGTGTGGACTGCATCAGGTGACACCCCAGGGAGGGGTAACACAAAATGACTTTCTATTCTATTTGTTACTGGTGGTGTGAAAACACACCACTGGTAGAAAATGAGTTTTTCCCGATTCCCGCTGCAACTCACGCGGGGATCACATTTCCCAGGAGGCCCCCAAAATCGTGTGGTCTGGTATGGGAGGAGGTCCATGGGGGTGACACCATGAGATCTTGTCCCGGGTGTCACCAACCATAACGACACCCCTGCCCTCTTTCTCAATCCATACCCCCCCCATAGCACCCACCCCCTACCATGCAGTATGCACTCCGTTGGTGAAGCTGCATGCTATAATATGGCAGTGGAAAGGATTGGACTGTTGGGATATAATTCGATACCCACTTTCCTAGGAGTAAGCCCCATTGAACACAATAGGACTTACTTCAACTACATCCACAGTGAACCTGCACTGTCAGAGGGAGTGCTATCCTATTCAAAACATGATGAATACCGAACTCCAGATCAGCTGTCCTTCCGACTTGTTTGCCCACATCCGCTCTGTCACAGACCCAGATTCAGAGTCCCTGTTGCTTCTCCACAGCATTTGATGAAGAGGTACAGTCACTGCAATACAGTGCCTCTAACCAGAGGTGTTGTTAGGGGGTGGGGGATGGTGGGCCCCAGGGCAGCGGGGTGCCATGCGGCGGGGAGTGTACTTGCCTCTGAAGTTGTTGCCAGGTCGCCCCCTCTGTCGCTTTTTTCTTCGTTGTCGTCACACCGCCAGCCGCGAGATTGGCCCGCATAAGAGCCATTTGGCACCCAAATGCTTAGAAAAGCGGTGTGTGTGTGTGTGTGTGTGTGTGTGTGTGTGTGTGTGTGTTTGCAGTGCGCCACCACTGAAATTCGGCGGCAGCACACGAAAATGATGTCACACCCCTAGGGGCAGGGCTTGTGGCATCACGTGGAGGTGTCGCATCAGTGCCCCCCCCACGGGGGGTGTAGAAATGCCAGTGCCTCTAATCCCATCCCAGCAAGGCACCAACCAGAAGGACACCATGGTAGATAGTATCCAAAGCCATTGCGAGGTCCAGCAGAAACAACAGTGTTGCACTTCCCTTGCCCAGTTCCCAGTGTGGGTCATCTACCAGGTAACCAAAGCAGGCCCCAATCCTATCCTACTTTCCAGTGCTGATACAGCCATGCCAACGGAGCATACGCTGCATCCCTTGGTGGTGGGGCAGTCTCGAAGGACTCCTCAAGGTAAGGGAACATTTGTTCCCTTACGTCGGGGCTGCATTGTGACTGCATCGGCCCTGGAAATTGGAATAGAATTGGACCCACAGTTTTAGTTCTGAACTCTGGCCTAAACCCAGGTTGATAAGAATCAAGATAACCAGCAATATTCAGCAAATCCTAGAGCTGGGTTGCCACTACCTGCTGGAATTTCTTGGCCAAAGAAGGAAGATAGGAGGAAGCTGGCTGGTAATTGCTTGATAAAGAGTTCTGGGGAACTCATCTGATTACTGAAGATTTTGCTTTTATTTGGTTGATCCAAATAAAAGTACTGTACTGTACTATACTGTATTACCAGATTGGGTTTTTCTAGCACAGTGCTTCACTCACCCTGGCTATTTTGTATTTCAACATAGATATCCAAGCACAATATCCAAGACTGGTATGATCTGTGAAGGGTCCATTCATATGTTATTGGGCAGTAGGCATCTCTTTAAAAACACTTTGACATGGGAACTGGAGAAAGATATGGCTAGCATGTCTCACTATTTTAAAGGACACATGTCTAACATTTGAAAGCAGTTTCCATATTATATTTATTCATATTTTACCCTGCCTTTCTCCCACTACATTCAAGGTTGATAAAATATGTATAATAGAACAAGAAAATAGAGTGGTGCTGGCCCGCCCCTTGGCGGGCCAGCACGGCTTGCCCAACCCTGCCCACGCACGCCGGGCCGAGGCACGGGATTCTCGGCATCCTATTGGGTGCTGGGTGGGTCTGGGCAGGACTGAGGAAGAAAAGCCAGCGTGCTCCAGCTTTCTCCTCAGTTGTGCCCAGGGAGCCGAAGCCCCGCTCGCCCTCCCCATTTGCAGGTTGAGATTAGCTGGCTATCCTTCACTGGAAGCCAGGTAGGAATTTTTTCTCTCATCCTGATTGGCTGTGGGCTGGGTTTTTTTTGTCTACCCCAAACTGCACCGTGAGAGAGGTGCATGTATTATAAATTTAATCTGGTCACTTATGGCAGGTGGCGGGCGGGTAGGGTAGCCAGGAAGGGGCCTTGGTATACATCCTGAGGTGAGCAAGGCCAGAGGGTGAGCCCGAACCGCTCAGATGAGGCTGACCTGGATCGGTGAGGCTGGTTGGCAAACCCTCGGGCTGGAGTAGCAAAGACCACCTTAAGGATTTCCTGGGGAGGTCTGTATGGTCCAGCTACCACGACCCTTTGGGGTTGGTGGTGATAGGCCAGCTCAGTCGTGGACCGAGCAGGGCTTGAGCCAGGATGTCATGCCTGTTTAGATCTCGGGGGAGGCAGACGGCTAGGACCGTTAAATAGTTAATAAAGTGGCCCTAAACCCAAGCCTCAGTGTGGCATGCTTTATTGGGGGGTGCCTGGGTAATAAGAAAACTACCCATAACACAACAAATCAAGGAGCAATAGGCAATATTAAAACAATATGTAAATATAAAAATAGGGAAAGAACATAGCATCAGTAAAAACGGCAGCAATAAAAACAAAGAACCATAAAACAGTACACACCATTAACAGCAGCAAAAGAATAGAAAATAATAAAATGGCAGGAGAAATAAAACACAATAAGAAAACAGCAGAAAACAATAAAACATTGATCAATTTAAAAAAAAAGCAGGTGGGGATAAACAGTAGGAGACCACTAACATCAACACAAAAATGCGAATTAAAAGTTTTAAGCCCATGCCAGAACACCTCCAAGGAAAGGGCAGTTCTCAAATCAGACAGGAAGGAGTTCAATACCTATGGTGCCACTGCTGAGAAGGCCCTACTTCTGGTGCAGCAGAGTCCCCTCTGCAGATCTGAGAGTGTGGGCCAGAACGTACGGGAGGCAGTGACGTTCCTATGACCGCCCCCCTTCCCCGTGCCGGAAGTGACGTAACGGCAGCAGCCATTATCGAGCACTCAGAGAGGCAGGGCGGGTGGGCAGGCCGAACACGCCGCTGGCGCTCCTCGCTCGTCCAGGCAAACGGGACGATCCACCCTGCCGCCGCCGTTGCACCCCCCCACCTGCCGCCTGGGGCCCGATCCTGCCGCCCGGGGGCCCACCACCCCAAGGCCCCCACCGCTGATGACACCACTGACAGGAGGAGGCAGTCCTCTAGGTACAACAGAATCAAACCACCAAGCTCTAGTAATCACACAAGCCGCTGCGTTCTGGGGAAGGAAGAAGAGGCAACAGTGGCATTCCTGGAGAGGGTGAGACACTGTATGTGGTGCAAGGCGCTGCACTGCGCCATGCAAACCGGTGTAACTCGGCCCCTCCCACTTGCCCCCAGAGCTATTTCAGTGGCAAAGGCAACCTTCGCTGTCCGATTGGCTCCGGGGAGAGTGGGAGAGGTCACATTACACCAGTTTGCAAGGTGTGGTGCAGCGCCTTGCACCACTTATGGTGCCTCATCCCCTCCAGGAATGCCACTGGGAGGCGAGGGTGAAAGGTGCAACCAAAACAAACTTTAATAAAATGATTTAAAGTTTTCGGGATGTCTGACCATGGTCCCAATAAAGTAGAAACTCCTGATGTTTTGCTCATTCTTTCACAGGATTCTTCCAAGGGAATGCGTGTAGACCCAGCTAAATAGCTGAGGCATGCTTCTAATTGCTAAATGGCGCCACCTTACAAACTATTTGCCAGCTGATCTTAAAGCCACAGTGCCATCTAGATCTAAAGTGGGGGGGGGGAGGTATCAAGTAATATTGCTGTAGTAGTTAATCATGGATTTCTCTTGTTGAGAAAAGAGTGGACAACATTGGATAAGACAACATTGGAGAAGGAGACAGAAGAAAGAAGGCAAAGTGGGGGGGGGGACAGTAATGTTCGGTGAACGGAACTGAGAAGAGGTAAACAGGGAGGAGACAAGGAAAAGCAATGTGGAGCTGAGAAGGGGTGAAAGGGTAGGAGACGAGAGAAGGGAACACAGAACAGAGATACAGAGAGCAACATTCCTATCTGCCTTCCACTCGTTTTGAAAATCAAAGCACACTCACTGGCAAGATGATTGGAACCTGCTACTTCAATTGCTTCCCTGCAGTCCATCATGGGGAAAAGGGGAGGAGGATGCTGATGAGGTCCCACAGCAAGGCCTGCCCAGCAGCAGGCAGCTAACAGCTACTGCTCTCCTGCGCTTCTTAGCTGCCTTCAGGGCTTGCTCAGAGCTCCCTCCCTGCTGACATGTGCAGGAGGCTCTGGCTGCAGTGGGAGCAGGGCAACTTCTTTGTTCTGCCAGCATGGCCAGGCCACAAACAGCGATGAGGCCGAGCAGTGCTAAGAGGGTGGCGGATTTTGGCCACCCTGTAAATCTGCCACTCTATTTGAACATTTCAGCTTGCCTCATATGTTCCCTTGCCCCAGGGGAGGCCCATGCCAGCCTGATGGGTCTACCTGGACTGGCTAGTCCTGGCAGGGGTTCTTTGTATATGAAGAGATACTCCTGAGTAAATGTGCAAAGGGAGGGGGTGCTAAACAACAGAAAACCAGGATGCCTATTTTATTTACTCCTCAGTTAGTAAATATTGTAAATATTTCCAGCCGAGTACCACCTCCATCGCCACTCTCCTGCTGCGTACCACCGGAAGTGACTGGTGATGACATCATCACCAGTTACTTCCAGGTTTTCAGGTTTTCGGAGGCCAGAAACTGCAGGTAGGAGGCTCGGGGCGGGAGGGAGTGCCCTTCTCAGCGTTCCCGAGAGGCTCAGCCAAAGGCAGGAGCCTCTCGGGAGCGAAAACATGGTGCCGAAAGTGCCGCGTTGGAGTGGGGTTCCAGTGGTCCGGCGGTCCTAGTACCACTAGCAGTTGGCCAAAGTACCACTGGTGGTACTAGTATCACTGGTTCAGAATCCGTGGGCTAGAGCATCTTTAATGTTATCTTGGACTTCACAGGGTAAAAGTATAGACGCTTTACCACAAGTGACAGCATTTAATAAGCATTTCTTTACTTGGTATGCTTACATTTCATTGAAGCTGACCTTTCCAGCATCTTTGGAAAAGCTAATCTGCTGTGCTTCTGTCATATGAGAACTCTAAGTAGTCAATATGCAAAATGACTTTTGTCTTGGGATAGGAGCCTGGCACCCCGAAGGAGTGGACAGACACATGTTTAAAGTTGTGCTTTTTTTTTTTTACTCCAACTTAGAGAATCATTAATAACATTTTACAATGGGAATTAAGACGCTGTGAAAGATCACCTCACCATAGGATGCCTATAAAATTACATAAAAAGATCATTTCTCATGGGTAATTATTCAAAATGTCTGTTAGAGCTGTCACCACTAAAAGGTCATAACCAGAAACCGCACAGGGATATCTGGCTTGCCGTAGTTATAAATAAAGAGAAATGGTGTCATAGCTCATATGCCTCTGTATGAGAACTGCTTCTTATTATGTATTATTTACGTGCACATATTACAGCTGCACAGAGAAACCCCTTCAGGCTCAAGGACCCTATTTTGCTGTGAAAGATACAAATATGTAGTGTAGTGGATTGACAGTGGGGTGGGGTGGGTGGGAAGAGGGGTAGAATTTAGCTTTACTAAAAATCACATTAATAAAGCTGTTCTGTTTTAGAACCAGTTCTGGACTTTCTGTGATTTGAAAATTAAACAGATAATGTGCACAAGCAGTATTAACTAAATTTCACATTTTTTTTATACCGCCCTTTCTCCAAGGAGCTCAGAGTGGTGTACATGGTTCGTTCCCTCCTTTTTGTCCTCACAACAACCCTGTGAGGTAGGTGGGGCTGAGAGATAGTGACTGGACTAAGGTCACCCAGGAAGCTTCGTGGCTGAGCGGGGATTTGAACCTGGATCTTCCAGGTCTAAGTCTGACTCCCAAACCACTACACCATCCTGGCTCTAGCCATGACTAGCTCTGCCATGACTGCCAATTTCATTAGCCCATCCTGTTTGCTTCTGTTTAGGATTTCTTCAGATCCTAAACAAAGAGGTAACCCTACCTTCAACAGCTGTTGTCACAGTGAAGCTCAATACCAGTGCATTACTGAGGCTTTCAACACCAGAACTGTCCTATATTCCTGATATCAGCACAAACATCTCTTGTATTGACTTCTGCTCCATCCTATTCTTTCCATCTATATTTATTTATTTATGCCCCCAGGGTGGTTCACAACAATAAAATCAACATGACAAGTAATTAATCCCAAGTAAAACAACCACAACACATACCAGTCTATCCTAATCGAAAGAATCACTTACCAAAGGATCTTCTAAAGAGGAAGATCTTCTGAAAAATTGCTTCTGTTTCACTATTGTTCTGTGGGTTTGCCTGGTCCAGTGTTTTGTTACTCCTTCCTTCCAGGTTAACCTGGAGATTTTCTCAAATTAGTAACCAAATTGGTGCATGTGAATATTTCCCAGCTTTATAGCCCAATCCTGTCTAGCAGGACACAGCGACACACATAAGATGCCTGCCTCATCCTATCCAGGATTGGGCCTGCCAATTTGTCCCTTTACCACGAGTAATGTGCCAGCCACCCCAATAGGGCTACTTCAGGCTCTATATTCAAGAGCCTCATGTAACGGCGACCAGTCCAGAAAGGGGGATAGATTTGGCGGAGGAGGCCGCTGCCGATCTCTCCCCCTTCCCGGGCCTGACCAGCCAATCCCACCCACCCCCCAAATACCCCATTCCACCCTCCCCTCTGCCGCCCGGTGGGGACTCAGCTCTCTGCTGCAGCAGCAATCCATCCCACAGCACCACCTCTTCACTGGTGCCACTTATTTATCGGGTGACGCAAACGTGCCTTACAGCACATTTGCAACACCCTAGACCGGTGGAGCGGCCACTCCGCCAGTCTATTGTTAGACAGGATTGCACTGCTAATTTCCTTCAACTTGTTCTTCTCTTTTTCTCTCTTCCCCCTTACCACATGCCATCACTGATTGAAATGAAGCATGTATGAGCATACACTGTTATGATCAGAGGAGCATGCAATCCAGTTAGCAATCCAATGACCATGTTAGCAGCACAATCCTATCCCCCAACATGCTCTAGCATACAGCTGCGCCAATGGAGTGCACACTGCATGCTATGGTGAAGGGGGCAACTGGAAGGCCAACTTGATTTTTTACTTACCTCTGTGTAGACTTCCTGGCTACCTATAGGTCTCCTCTGACCCATGCCAGCTATGTAGCTGGTGTAAGTCCAGAGAGGAAAGGGGCATGATGGATTGAGAAACGGGGTAGCATCCAACATAAGTCAGTGCCACTGGGATACACCTCTCCTTACCCCCTCTCCTCTCCCTCCCTACTCCAAAACTTCCCATTCCCATTCATGACATGCCACCGTCACCAACTTACTGGGGTCAGTGCAGCCTGTGTGGCAGTGGACATGAGGCTCTGTTGACACTTTGCGCCAGCGGCTCCGAATGGCCCAGCAGGGATGTGATGTTTGCACTGTCACTGAGCCTTTTATGATAGCTATCGGGAGATATGCTGTTATAAAAACTCCATAGGATTTGACCGTTAGATTACTTCATCATATTTTACCAATGTACACAAGGGGGGTGGAGCTAAGAACAGAGAGAAGGAAATTAAAGTGTGGCAAATGTGCCATAGTTTTTACCAAGTCTGACAATCAAAATGGTAAAATGGTGGGATTCTTAGGCATTGATTTTATTCTGCAAAGGAGACCCAACAATTCAGGACCCCTGAATCCAGAGAGAAATTGGGATGAAGAATATTTCATTAGCATTTCTATTGGAAAGGCCCAAGGAGCCTGGCTAGAGAACTTCTTAAGGAAGGGAATTCCTAAATAGGCAACCCAATCCTATGTACTCCCCACAGCGGGGCGCATGCAGCTGTATATCATAGGGGAATTTCAGGCTCAGAAGTTCTCCTTTAGGTAAGGGAACATTTGTTCCCTTGCCCATGGATAAGTCCTCCCCATCCGAATGGAACTACTTGGACCCGTGCCTGCTATATAGCTGACGCAAGTCCAAGTGGGGCCAGGAATCCAGGAAGGCAATTGAGGTGAGGAAGGGGGATAGGGCCAGGCCACACGGAATGGCATGTCGCACTTTGCGACAGCCGTAAAGGACACTAGTTCCAGTAGCGTAAGTCCCTATTAGGATTGTGCTACAGGTGTCAAAAACAAAGCATAAGGAATTAAGGGAGTTCATGCAATAAAAATTGACTCTTCAAGATACAAAAACAACTTTAATAGCAGAAGAAAGAAAGACGGGTTTAAAAGCCATGCTAAGAAATTTCTACAAAGCAAAAACCAAGAACTGGTGCGGACCAAGGACTGGGTTTAAGCAAAATAAAATTCTTTAATTAAAATGCTACGTTTCAATTATCATATGATAATCTTCTTCAGGCAAAACAGACGAGCCAGCAGGCTGTTAGATGTTGAAAAAGTCTCTGCGTTCCTGGATTTTAAAAGGCACGCGCTGCTGCTCAGCTGGAGATCCGGTTTTTCTCTCTCACCCGGATGGAGTAGCACTTTGACAGTATATAGGTAAACTTAAGTATTTTGAGGCTGGTAATCACTCCAACAGATCAGAATTTAGGAGATTTCAAGTGGACACAAAGGTACATTGTGGACAGAGAGGTGACTCAGAAAGCTCGGGAGCGCAGCGGAACGAACTCATTCTGCGTGCTTTCTTCTCCAGTGCCGGTGCCCAGATCTTGTCAACAAAGGCGATTTCTTCCCGTCTATTTAATAGATTGTGTGCTTTAAATATTTCAATAGCCTCCCTGATGTTCCTCTGTTTGTATGCTGGTTCATAAACCAATCTCCTAGTGTCCTTACCCATAGCTTTCTTTTCAGAAGAGCATAAAGTTCTGGAGAAAAGTGCTTTCCAGATTCTGTGACTCATTAAACGAGCTTTTTAAAGAATACTTTCAGCTTAAGTAAATTCCCCCTAGCTTTCCAATGACATATGTTTTTATAATGATATTTTCTGCCCTAAGGTATGCTTGTTCATTTCCATGTAAAGTTAAGCAATAATTCTTTTATTCCAAATGTGATTGGAATTAAGCAATGAGTGAGTCGATCTTCTTACATTCACCCGGGGGATCTTTAAATTGAGTGATGCATCTCTGGTAGATCCAAGCTTACCATGAATCAGCACTGTTATAAGAAAACACTGTTTTCTTTGGGCTGTACAAATCTCACTAATATGCAACCTCATTAAAGAAGGCTGCTGGTGTTGTTTTTTCATTTCAAAACAGCAATGAGCAAATTTATACCATGAAGTCAGACTAGGAGACAATTTTTGAGTAAAACATTTTTCACCATCCTGTAATGACTTGGGAGAAGAGAGATGATGAACCTGAAGAGAGCTGACACAAATCAACTATAGATAAAACTGCACATGTAGAAGAATACTTTCCATCTTTACTGGCTTCTATACATCTTAACTGAACATTCACAGTTACTGCAAAAACTGTCAGGGCTGATTAGCTATTAGCAGGAGTTAAATTTAGTGACGGTTTTATTTCTGAAGTTTAAATATTTTTTAGAGATATGAAGTGTCAATTTCCTCCAAATCCTAAAATCTCAGCACAACTGCCTAGAGATAACTACATATATAGACACTTGATGAATCTATTAGATGAAGCTGTGCACTTAGCAGTTCTCATATTTTAAGAAATGCATTAACATTTTTTTTCAAGAAAGTACATAAAGAGCGCAATCTACACCAACTTACCTCTGACATGCAGTACTCTGTATAAAGTAGATTACTAGTGAAATGGGATTGATGGTGTAATATGAGTCAGGGTCCTTCCTGAGGGTTGCACTAAATAGCTTGCAGTCCTCGTATATTTCTGTGACTTGAAGCTCTGTTGAAGGTAACTTGTTCAGGCCAAGAGACTTGAAATGGGTTGAAAGGGTAAATAACAGCTGGAGAGGGACATTTTTGTTGGGACTGTGGCCTGACGTAAAGGGTTTAAAAACTCTTCCTCTATCCAGGGACCCAGTCCTGATTGCCCCAGTAGCTGCTATTTGGACTTGAAAAAGTTCACACAGAAGGGCCAGTGACACGATTAGCATAGTATCTAGTTGTTTGGCCCTCAATCTACTAGAAAAATCATATAAGTAATTTTCATTAGACTCAAGTAATAATCTATCATGAAGCCAGAAGTGGCCATTTTGCTCTATTCACAGAGAATGGTTCAGACATTTTGCTCTATTCACAGAGAATGGTTCAGAATTGACCAAGCAGCTGGGAACGATGTACTGTAGTACTGGCTTTGGAAAAAGCTGGGCTTGTACTTCTGTCAAAAGCTGTTTTGGAAAGTGCAATTTACCTTTGTGGTTTTTAATAAGATATAATTTTTGAGCATACTTCCCACTGTGATTTCAAGACTTGCATTGAACCAGTCTTTTATTACTTTTGAAAATTCATCACTTGCATCACATGGTAATAAAACTGATTTGAACTGGAGTTTTGTCTTTCTCTGGAGTCATAAAAATAATCTAAAACCACTGGCTTAATTTGGGTAATCAGTTTATTTGCAGGCTGTTTGAGAAACACAGTTGTTTTCTGTTTGAAATTCACAAGTCCTAACAGATTTTCAGGGTCAAAAGGTTTCAGTCAAGTGTTGACAAGCTTAAGATGGGATCACACACTTCCTCTTATTTATTTGTAGAGCCCCTACAATTTGTGTGTACAGTATGTTTGTGTGCGTGCATGTGATTTCACCCAGAGGGAACTTTTTTTTTCCTTAGTGATGCTAGCTTAATTATGGCTGGAGAAAAGAAAACACTTCTGCACTTGAGCTTGTTTGTTTGCATGTCAGAACTGGATACAACATCCACATAAGAAATTAAAACTCAGTAATTAGTTGGAAACAATTTCATAAAATAGAATAAAGTATGAATTCACAGGCAGCACAACATGCAGGGAAGCAGCTTGACGTTTAGAGTGACACTACTGTCCCCCATATGAATGTCATTCACAGCTCAATCCTATCCCCCACTACTCTATCGCATGCAGCTACCCCAATGGAGCGTGCGCAGTATGCTATCAGGGAGGGGGGAACCAGAAGGCCAATTAAAAAATGTTTTTATTTACCCCCTTGATAGGTCTTCTGGCTGCCTATGGGTTTTTTCGGACCCAAACCAGCTATTTTGCTGGTGTAAGTCTGAGGAGAGGGAGGGGCAGGTTGGAAAATGGGGGATAGGATCCGGTGTGTGCTTTTGCGGTCAAGATCCACCCCCTCGAGACTCTTCTGTGCCCTAAACGTCCCCTGAACCACCCACAAACCTCCCCCTGTTAACCTTTCCTGGGCCAGTGCAGCATCCGGGCAAGTCTGCCGCACTCACGGCAGCACTGAGATCCATTGCTCTTGGCCCTTGATAGGACTGGGCTGTAAGACACCCTTCTTTACACTTATATAATCTCATGCTTTAAACGTTCTTTACCACCTGTGGTGCCAAAATATTTATGCACACCAGCACTGGTTTATTAGTCACAGTAAAACTAGTGTGTGTAAGTTTGTTATTTACTTAAAATACTTATATCCTATCTTTCCCCCTCCCAGTTGGGAGGTGCCCAAGGCAGCTTCCTGTATTTGTTTCTACATATTATTTTATTTATTTATTTATTTATTTTAAAAAATTATATCCCGCCTTATCCTATGCCGAAGGCAAATGCCCAAGGCGGCTTACAACAAAAATCAAAATACATAGTTTAAAATAATACAGAAAATAAGTTTAAACAATACATAACTAAATTTATTAGTAAAATACAAAAGTAAAAATGGGGAGATACTTCTCTGGCTTCTTCTCCTCCTCCTCCTTCTGCTACTCAAAGAGTAGCTGGTATTTCTTTGTGTTGGGGAATGGGCACACAGTTTAGCTTTAGAAGGCACCAGCAGGTGGAAATGGTGATGGTACTTCTTTGCCTTGCTGGCTTTTACCCCCGTACCCACCAAAAAACGAGGCGAGACAACAGGCTGGAGTTTTATGGGTCACTTTTATTAAATTAATGTACATAACTGAACTGCGTCCAACGACGAACTGAGGGGGAGTGAGACGCGCATGCAGCGTTGAGCCCATGGATGTCCTGCCCCTTCAGCTCGCCCACCCAATCCGGGTCCAGCCTGTCGCCTCACACTCTGAGGCGGGCCAGAGGCAAACCGGGCAGCGGGGCAGCCGCCCGCCACCAGCATTCATTCTTCTTTGTCTCCTCTTCCTCCCACAAGGCAATTGGTGTTTTTAGGAACTTGGATTCTCTTCAGAGCCCAATCCTCTCTCTCTCTCTCTCTCTCTCTCTCTCTCTCTCTCTCTCTCTCTCTCTCTCTCTCTCTCTCACACACACACACACACACACACACACACACACACACAATACAGCCATGCCAAAGAGATTTGTGCTGTATCCGAGGGGGGGGGGAGGCCATGACACTACAGGAGACGGAAGTAAAGTTTTACTTACCCTACTCCACTGCGCCATGGTCTCCTATGAATCTACTGTACTTGGACGTGCACCAGACCTTTGGCTGGTGTAAGTCTGAGTTACCTGAGCAGGCGTTGCAAGTCCACTCAGAAAGCACAGGATATTAGCAGCAGCACTGCTGCCAATACCTGCTCCCTGCCCGCCCTGAACATGTCCTCCCGGAGCCCTCAATCCTAGCCCCATTCTGCCCATTCACTGCCCCATTCCACCCACCCCCATTGCCAGCCTACCTTTGCTGGTGGACACAGCAGAGTCCGTTGGCACAACCTTTGGAACCACTGCCGTTTGCTGCAGCAGTTCCAAAATAGCTGCCGATGGCACGCGCTTCCAGGAACCAATTTAGAACAGCGGAAGACTCTTCCACTGTCATAAATCCCTCCGCCCAGCAGCCCAGTCTTGCATAGGATTGGGCTCTCAGACACATCCATGGCTTTATAGAGCGCTAAACCAAGAATGGAGAGAGTTGCTACCCGTCTCCTCCCTGCACCTGCTTCCCGAGCCCTGGGGCACTGACGTTGCATGTGATTGCACATCACACATGGAAAGGAGTGTTTATATATTACAATTCCATATGAATGGAGCACCATCACAATGAATGATTCTTTGGCAGCACTCATATAAGGGGAGTTACATCTAAACGTATAACATCTAACTGCCCAATCCTATCCCCGACCATTAGATCTGATGCAGCCACACTGGCAGAACATGTGCTACATCCAGTGGGGAAGCGGGGTGATCTGACAGGCAGCAGGTGATAAGTAACAATATTTTTTACTAACCCCTTGGTAGGCTGCTTGATTGCCTATAGGTAGAGGTTTCTGTTTGTTTGTTTGTTTGTTTGTTTGTTTGTTTGTTTGTTTGTTTGTTTGTTTGTTTGATGACCAACACAGAACGCGAAATAAAGCTAATTTTGACTCAAAACGTGATATAAAACTATTTTTAGCTCTAAACATGAAAAAACGCCCCCCAAAAACCCCTTTATTCCACGAAATATCACCGCTTTTTCTTATTTTTGAGTAATCTGCTGGTACTTTTAAGTAAGGGATCTTGCTTGGAGCAGTTGCAGAGCCTTTCCAACAGCTTCAAAGGCCGTCCTGTTGCTTCCGGTTGCTTTAGCCACCTTATTTCATGCTGTCGTCTTCAGAATCTGAATATTTAGCAGAAGTTAGCAGTGTTTTTGATGTCTCTGCTCTTTTCATTGCTTAGTAAAAAAATGTATAGAGTTTGCCTTCTCGTTTGCCTTTTCTTTGACATTTTTACATTTAACATCTGCTTCTTACTTAATGTATTATACTTGGTAGTCAATTGTACAAAATGCTGGCAAAGTGCATGTCACTGCACGTCAGGCAAGTTGGTACTTACCCCTATAAAATCAGGGGTACAACCAGGGGCTTCATGTGTATTTTAAAGAGAAAAGAGGTGATTTGTACACACATGGTATGTCAGATATGCATGTATTTTGTTCTTGGGTACCAATTGAATAGTGTATAAAATGGTAGTGGGGGGAAAAAAGACTTTCTCAACATCTGCATGAACTATCTCAAAATGCTCCTGAATTGGGGCAAGTGAGTCCTGATGAAAATTGAAATCTTTGATTTGATTCATTGCAGTCACTGCGACCTAGTTCTCACTAAACAGCAGATGAGGTAGTAAACCTAAGTCAGGTGAGCCCTTTCAGAATTGAATGCTGCTTCATTTAAAGATAATTATCTGAAATGAGAGAACTGGATGCTAGGGAGGAGGAGGATATTGAAGCGGAGGACTAGATTGGAGGAGGATATTGAAGCGTAACGTGGTAAGGGACGTGGGAGAGAGATAGAGAAGAATGAGGGACACTTCAGACAATGGACACACTCTCAATGATGGAAAAATGCTACACCAATGACAGACCAGACATAGGAAGGAGTGACCCATAGGGAAAAATGGGGAATTGGAAAACACAGAAAAGCGCACCTTCTGCCACTCTTCCCCCCCTTCCGCGGCCCAGCGCTAACTAAGCTTTATGACAGTGGAGGTTCTGATTGGAAATGGTCATATGGCAGTGCGCACAGCATGCTGCTGCCAGCCATTTTGGAACCTCCGCCACAAATGGCTGTGGTGTTGGTGGCCAGATATCACAGTCAGCTACACATGGGCCTGTAGGTAATCCAGTATGGGGGCAGGCGGTGGGAGGAGCAGAGAGGGGGAGAAATGGGGAATGGGTGGGGAGGGGGCAGGCAAGAGGTGGAACAGGGAAGGAAGGGGTAGATACCAGTAGCAGCGACTTGCGCTGATATCCTAGCCAGTTCCTCCATCCATTCCTTCACCCTTATTCTCCTCTGAACTATACCAGCAAAATGGCATCTCAGGAGAACCATTGGGGTATCGGAGGCTTGCTCCAGGGTAAGGGAACCCTTACCTCAAGGAGACCTCCACGACTGCTTGCCCGCAGGATTCATTGTGCACTCCATTGACATGCCGCATCATGGGGGGGGGGGGGAGTTACAATTGTGCTGTCAGTTTTGTATAATGGAGCATAGTATACAGACTACTTTCCACTTGCCATGGAGCAATTTGGGTGCTTGTTTTGCCTGGCTCACCTCTTCCAAGGGAGCTATCTTTCTACCCTTGCTCTGTAGTTGTTGTGTGTGTGCATGTATGGGTATCTCCCCATGGTTGGCAGTGGTGACTGTGCATTGCTCATTCCTGGAATCCTCCGATAGGCATCACCCCAGCGGTGGTGGCTCATTGGCCCTACGCTTGCCCTGCCCCCTGCTCAGTTTGCCCTGGTGGTGCTTATCTGGGTGGATGCAATGACTGTCTCCTTGGACATTGGACCATAATTGGACCACATCATGACACTGCTCCATGGACAACAGGCTGTGTTGGGGTTTCCATTGATGCTGTTGGCATTACTGGGAGAAGTGTGTCAGTGTTGCGTTGCCTGCACAGGCTTAGGATACGGCAGTTGTTGCACTCATGTCAGTGCACCATTGGTGCAGCATTCAAATAGGATGGGGCCGTGAAATCTTGTTAATTTGTTTAGCACAAACAGTAACTGAAACATAATTTCTGCATCTGGGAATTTCATTCTTTGCTTGGCTAATGCATTGCTAAACAAACTGTTTACTCACTCAGATGTTAATTTTCTTTTCATTTCTTTTTTGAGATACCCAAATCAACAGCATACAGGTGCAGCAAAGTCTCTCTTGGTTTTGTTCAAAATAAGCATATAATGCTACAAAACTACTGCAGCATTTCAGAATATGGTTTGGCCATTTTTTATTAGCCTATGACAATTTTTTAAAAATTGGTAGATATGTAACAGGAAAACCCTGATCAAACCCAATAATTACCAGCATCCTGGCCAAAACCAGAAAACTGGTTTTTCCTAGAAAGCTGCCAGCCCTACTTGGAAGTAATGCAGCCATGGATCATGCCCATTCAGGTATAATTAATATTGGCTTTCCCACTTAATAATTGCAAAATCTATTTTTAAAGTAGCTATTTAACAGTACAGAATATACCAGTGGACATCTTTTGTACTTCCTTTTATAAATCAATGCAATTTTTTTAGTTCCCTACTTGAGAAAAGAATTTCTGCTAATAGATTATACATTTAACATGTATAAATTTCTCAACATAAATTAATGAAAGTATATACTTTAAACATTCTGGATTGCTAGCTGAATAAAAAGCACTTTATAATGTCATAATACAGTAGTGCTTAATATCAGAGTATCATATCAAAGCACCCTAAGATTATGCTTACATTTTTCCATGTGTTGACGTAGGAGGGCATGGCTAGGATCAAAAGCCAGTCATTAATTAATATTATCTATTTCTCTCTTCAAATTACTTTCCACATAACTGTGTTGAGTTTTCTTTTGTTATTTTTCATCCAGTATGCAAATATGTACTTGATAGAGATGTCAAACTGAGTGTACGCTTGGAATTGTAAATGACAGGGAAAACCAAGGACTTGGTCCTTGTACAATATTATATTGTAGAACACTAGGATGAAGGAGGGGCTGCCTCTCACAAAGCCATCTCATGCTTCTTCATGAAGAATGAGCAAACGTCAACTTATGCAAACCCCACTAATTCTTGAAGCCTGGTGGGAAAACTACATTTCATGAGAAATTTGTCAAGTGCTCTTACTATAGCTTAACAGGACCAAGCTAGGTTTGAGGTGGGAAAGGGAGGTGCAGTATCCTCTCTCTGTCTGGGAGAGGATGTAAAGCACGGCCTGATCCTACCTCCTTATGGCTTCCCTTCCTTCACCTGCCTGACCTGGTCCCCTCTTGCAGTTTCCATCCTCCCACCCAACCTGGATCCCTTGCCAACTTTCCACCACTGATGCAGCTGTGCCAAAGGGGTGTGCGCTGCATCTTGTGGTAGGGGGGAAGCCACAGATGTCTCCTCAAGGTAAAGGAACATTTGCTCCCTTACCTTGGGGTTGCATTGCAGCTGCATAGGCTCTGGAAAGTTGAGTAAGATTGGGCCCCCAGACATCTTCCATGGCTTTCTTCCTACCAACCTGGTCACCCCTCTAGCTCCCCTTACCTTGTAGCTACCACCACCAGTCTCTTCCTCCCCTCCCACTTGCTCTGCCTTTTCAAAAGGGCAGAAGGTGGGAGTAGGCATAAGGAAATGGAGAAGATGATTAGAGTGGCCTTGGTGCCTAGAGCAATGGCATCTCTAGCCCAACAGTGCCACTGTACTCCACACTTTCTTATTCCTTATCCTGGCAAGTGAGCAGATGAGAGAGAAGGAGAAAGGCAGCAGTGGGGGTGGCTGCTGCTACTGCTGTGGGGAAGTATGGAGGGGGGGAGGCAGGGGGCAGTGACTAGCAGAGGCAGCTGGTGGGCATGGGGCATTACTTGGCACCCATTCATTGCCCAAGGTGGCCATCATATCCTGTCTCATTTGCACGGCCACTCCTGAATGTTGGTGAGTGTATTTCCTATTTTCAATAGCAGGCTATTCAATAATATGACTTTCCCTATTTCATGGGCCTGGTCTGCATATGAGCATGAGAATGCTGAAGTAGTAGAATGTACTGTAGCACTTCAAGGACCACGTTCATTAATGCTCACCCACATTAAAAATTCCCTGCAAGTAGAACACTACAGACAAAGCCCTGGGTAGCAACTGTTCTCCATGTTGTGTTGATCTTCTGTTTCCAGGGAGGATTTATTTTCTCCTAAGAAGAAGTATTCAAAAGTGATACCCCTCCCCCTGCAGTCTGAATTGGTACGGTCTACTTGGCCACTGCATTCCTATCTCATCCTGCAGTCTGATTTGACCCATCTGTGTTCTCTTCTGGTTTTCAGCTGTTAAACGTGTTCAAGAATTTTGTACAAAAAATGTCTCATACTTTGGATTTTTTTGTCTTTATTGTTAGTTTTTCAGTCTCTGTCTTTCAAATATAGCATTCCAGAAAAGGAATGTACTGGCTGGGTTCACATATAATATGTAACATGGTTTGTTTAAGTCAGGGGTGGTCAGCCTTTCAACATGAATGCTCCTGGCCCTTTAATGGTTTTATAGCTGAGGACGTTTCAGCAGGTGCAGCTGCTTTAGCAGCACCATCAGCACTTGAAGTTGCCAAGATTCTGTCCTCTGCACAACTCTTAAGAACGCAGAGGCCCTAATGGTGGAAGGTTGGCCACCCCTGGTGTAGGTAGATAATTGCAATTAGAATGCCAAGGCCCTGATCTGGAAAAGCTGTACTGATCCAGTTGCACTGACGTTCTTATGAAATTAATGGTACGCAGTTAGTTGTGACTCAGAGCCCAATCCTATCCTTCTGCCTGCTGATGCAGCTGCGCAAAAAAGGTGCGCACTATATCTAGTGGAGGGGATCAGGAGGCTTACAGAGGGGAAAGGGGAACCACAATGGTTCACAGGTATTACCTGCAATTGCTGATGGTGCTGTTAAAGCAGCACCTGTTGAAATGCCTGTAGTGTAGATCGGCGAGGAGTTAGTGGTGTTAGCAGTGGTCCCCTGTTTTGACAGGTCCAGGAAGGAAGGGGTTAAAGGATTGCCTGTTTGACAGGACTGGACAGCAAGGGATTAACATCCAGGACTGCATGGGTGGAAGCACACCTGCAAGCAATTGGGCGTGGTCCACAGGTGTTGCTACTAATTGGGATGAAGCTGGGACTTTGAGTGCAGTGGGTGTGGCTCGCAGCTGCACTCAATTAGCACTGATGGGAACTTTCACAGCTGTGGGCAATAATGAGGGCATTGATTGTAAGCCCACAGCTGCCACCAGTAGAGAGTTGATGGGAACTAACAGTATAAAAGCAGCAGAGTCATTCCATGTCAAATCAACCAATGAAAAATCCATTTTGGAACTTGATGTCACGGATTTTGCTCATTTTTGGTAATTTGTACCTTACCATGAGATGTTTAAAAATTGTTTTTTTTCCAGATTTTTTTTGTCCATCCGTTTTTGAGATATTGAATGTTCAAAATTGCCTAAAAATGCCAACATTCACTTGTCACCATACCTTCAAATGCCATTTACAACATAATGATGAAAGGTACAGACATGGGACAAGCCTATGAATAGGGCTTTCATTCGATATACAACATGACACAATTGTAAATTTTCAAGAAATTCAAAAATATTCAAATAATATTAATTTTGAAATTTTGGAAAATTGAACTTTTTTAAAATTTTCAAAAAAATCGCACTTAAAGGTATATGTCTTGTAGTCAATCTGTCAAAATTTCAAGATGGTATCTCAATGGTATCATACAAAAATAAACCCCTCAAGTCCATTTTTCTACAGTTTACATTGATGAAATTATGTGGTAAACTGAAATGAATCCAAAAATTTATAACAGGACTTATAAGAGATAGATTTATAGAGAATGAAGTCACTTTCTATTCTTTCTATCGAATGAAAGCCCTATTCATATGCTTCATATTCATATGCATTGGTTGATTTGACATGGAATGACCCAGCAGCTGTAGGAGCAGGAAGGAGCCTAGCCAGCTCGCCACGGGGACATGCTGCCAGATTGCCGAGCAACGACGATGACTCTGCTCTAGATGGGGATACTCCGGACTGACTGCTCACCTGGATGGACTACCCACCTGGATTGACTGGTATTGGGAGACGCTCTGCCTGACTGGAAGGTTGGAGAGACCGGGATTGATTGGACTTTGTGCTACAACACTCTTTGCTGGACAGGAGAAAGGCAACAAGGAGATTCTACCGCCGTGAAGTAACGAGCTGGACTTCTCTACAGAAACGGACCCTCGTTAGCTAAGTAGAATCTTATCTGCCCGGGAAGGGCTAATGGACATTTATTGCTGGGAAAGTAATAAATCTTGTAAATAGTTGCCTTGAAGTTCAGTGTTTTCTTTTGGCATACAATTGCAATTTAAAGGGGAAACGAGCTAACTTTGCCTAAAGTGGACTATTGGAGTTAATTAAAGGGAATACTAATTTGCTCCCCCAGGAGTAAAGTTTGGGGTGCAACATTTGGGACACAACAATGCCCTCACCTATACAACCATACAACCATTAAAGGGCCATGAACATTTGTGTTGAATTTACAACTATTTACAACATTTGTGTTGAAAGATTGACCACCCCTGATCTACACATATGCAGAGAGAGAGAGAGAGAGAGAGAGAGAGAGAGAGAGAGAGATCTGCAGCATTATTTTCTGTAAAAGATTCCAAGAACATTTCACAGTGGAAGTAATTAGGTCCTGGCTGATTAATTATGACCCAGTGACATAACTTCTTCATATTCTATATCTTCTTTTTTAGACAGAGGCAAATGAATGCTTACAGTAATTCGAGTAAGCACTACAGTAATGTAACAAATAGTGTGTTACGCTTATTTTTTTCATTATCTTGGCTTTAATATACAGTAAGTGTGATAGAAAGCTTTATCACATTTGCTGCATTTCATGGAAGAAGATAACTTGTTGATGCTGAAACGTACTTCCCCCTCATATAGCTCTTTGGAAGTGATTAATTCTATTTACTATAACACTCACCATTCTACATCCAGTTCCTGTTAACTAACCTTATTACAATAGACTTATGGATGGCAGTATATTCACAAAATATTATTGAAATCCTATGCACCATGACATTTTTAAGATACATCACCCTCTTTAAGTTTTTGCCCTACATTTAACATGTCAATGCTACAATAAGGTGCAAAGTGCTGGTATTTTTCAGGCAAGAGATATCTCCTGGAATCGCAGCGCTATAGACCACTGCATCATGAATAGTTACTTCACTTTTGCCGTCCTCCTTACATTACTCCCCAATGTCTTCCATACTGCGCCTGTAGGAATGCCCCAGCAACCACAGCATGTTTATTGATGGGTGGACTTCTATGCTGGCGGGGACTCCTTTGCACTGGCATACGTGGACATATGCTGGCATATCTCAAGTATAGGATTCGGCTGTTAGTCAACTTTAAAACCCCAAACTCTCCTTGTGTTCCTCCTGCAGATGATGCTCCAATCCCTGATCATTTCAGAGGCTTTTTTGAGGGTACCTTTTCCAGAACTATGATGATTTCCAGAACCTTTTGAGATCAGAGCTGTGCACAATATTCTTAATGCAGACACACTTTAGATAAATCTTAAATCGTTTATGATACTTGTAGTCCACACTACACATGACATTTCTCTTTTAAAAGAATGTATTTTTTCAAGTCCTAAATGATTTACTTGTAAAACTATTACCAGAGCAACCAACTCATCACTCCTTCCGGAGGTACCTTATCCATCTCGTCACTTCTGTCTAGGAAAGCAGTGTGTGCACCATTGCTCCAATATCTAGAGAAAATCATGCAGCAGTGTGATCCATTCTGAGAGAGTGGCAAGGTAGAATGCAATGTTCTGATATGCCTTATATCCCTTGCAGAAAAGAAAGATGTGGTCATGTCAGTGGTTTGTGCTGCCCAGTGCAATGCTCTGACTAGACAATCAGGAAACGTCGTTGTCAAGAAAGAAAGGAAGAAATGCTGCTTCCTGGCTGCAGGAAAGAATGATAGGAAAACACACTGTTGAAATAAGTTCACAAGATGCCATTGGCTCTCCTTGAGAAGGAAAAGGGGTGTATTGTGTATTAAAATGTGTGAACAGAAAAGAGGAATAAAGAATTCATAGAATCATAGGGGTCTTGGAGACCATCTAGTAGTACAACTGCCTGCTCTGCTACAACATCCCTGACAAGTGGCCATTCAGCCGCTGCTTGAAAACCTCCAATGAAGGAGAACCCAGTACTGCAAGTGGCAGACCGTTCCAGTGCTGAACTTTACACTTAGGAAATTCTTTATAACCTAAGTCCAATAACCCCCACAGAAGAAGCAAATGCCCTTGTTCATGGAATACAGTAGCATTGCTTTTGCCAGTTCCACCCAAATATCTTTGTGAATACCTGGCATTCCTCATGACTGGGGCTTCAGTTCTAACATAAATTATGGCGTCATATGCTGTCCATATTTTGGTCTTTATGTGGCTATTCATCCAGAGATTTGGTCCTGCACCTTACTTGTAGTCACATGTATGAAATAAGAGTAATTCTGTTGTGACTGCTTTACTCAGTTTTAAATGGGTGGGTTCTTAGTTGGCCCCCATAAGAACACTTTTGACACTCTTCATCAGATTGGGAAGACTGTTTCAAAGCGTTCATGATGCAAGACCATTTCACCCATGAAAAACAGCATGTCCATGACATGACTCTGCACCAGCTGTATCCAATCTATTTCTACGCTATATTGTCATCTGTTAAAATTGGTCTTGTTCTTCAGTTCCCTTCATTTTCCAACTGAAAGGGGAAGGGAACAGACAAGCTCCAGTTTAATTTGTTCTGGCAATTATTGGAAAGTTCCCACTGTGAGGGAAGCCATTGCCTATTGGCGTGGAAGGACACTCAGCCATACAAGACCCAAACAAAAGGCGAAGCTGCTTTTCTACAAGTGTATTCAGGCATGTATCGACATATTGGCTAAAGAACCAGCCCATTCGAATCCTAATGGGAGAGAGAGAGAGAGAGAGAGAGAGAGGGACTAAAAAAGGAAAAGAATACAAACTATCAAATGAGAACTAAGATTGAAGAAATTAACACAAATTGGGAACTGGTGAGAAGGGGGTGGAATCTGTTTTGTATATTTACTCCCATAGATTACTATAATGCTTTTATATGTGACTTTGAGCTATCTGAATGATTCTGTTAAGTGTGATAAAGGTTACTGTAAGATTAATTTGGAAGTGTGAATAGAAG
This sequence comes from Plestiodon gilberti rubricaudatus, assembly GCA_026170595.1. Classification (NCBI taxonomy): domain Eukaryota; kingdom Metazoa; phylum Chordata; class Lepidosauria; order Squamata; family Scincidae; genus Plestiodon; species Plestiodon gilberti. The sequence goes on along the minus strand of JANXHW010000004.1, from coordinate 80,337,974 downwards.
AAAACGGTGTCTGGAGGCAGGGTAGAGGTTAAGACATTTTCCGTCCCTTTTTGCAGCAAATCAGAATTCCACATTAATTCAACCTTTTAAAAAGTATATAAGGATAATATATTTCTGAGAAGCTTTCTAAAATATAATTCTGGCAAAACCCGAGTATTTTGCTTTATTAAAAAGCCTTGAAATAGTCAAAAGGTGAAGGAAATATATTGGATGATTATGAAGAAAGGAACAGGTTATTTAAAAAAATCGCTGAAGTAGCAGTTCTTTTTAAATTGGCATGCGAATGCTTTTAAAAGTATGATGACAAGGGTAGGTTTTTTTTCCTTTTAAAGCTTTTTTTTCCATACTCTCAGCTCCTGAGCAAAGGAGGAGAGAAAATTTGCCAACGAAATCACTTTAAATCCTTGGTTTGTTCTGTTTCTGCTTGAATTTTCCTTACTCCCCCCCCCCCCCCCGTTTAACAAGTTTGAGGATTGTTCTAGCCATATGACATCCTGAAAACAGTTGTTAGGAAGAGATGTCAAAGTTAGGTTCATGACATACAAGTAACGGCCCCCGCTGTGCTAATAACATACATTTCAAAGAGAAAGCAGTGATGTGAACTGAAAACTAACAAACAGCATCTACCTTACTAGGAAACAGTGACCTCCTCCAAAGGCTGTTGAAGTGACAAGTGAAACTTCAATCAGGCGTCTTGGTTAGAATGCTAAGCCTTGCAACCTTAGGCTTTGGATTGGAAGGGGGAAGGAATGGAGCGGGGTTGCACGTGTTTAAAACGCTATGCAGTGTTTTACATTTGTACAGTCTGCCCTCTCTGCCTACAAACAAGCTATTTCCATGAGAAATCACTAGCGAAGCATCCAGCCCTTTGACTATCCCTCGGTCTAGTTTTGCAAAACAAGAAGATGAGAAAACTTTTGATGAGGCAGAAGAGCACAAAGAATGTTATGAGTCAGTTCCAAAACTGGAAGAAGGGACCCAGCTGAAATAAATTGATACTGCATTTAGTAACCAATTTGCTTGAACTTTCTAGAGCCTGAGGGAAACTTAATAAACCAGCTCCACTTTGCTGTTAATGAGAGATTTCGCAGGAAGCATTACTTAATTAACAATACTTTGAAAGGGCAGTTCAGCTGCTGCTATGCTACTTGTAGTGAAGTAGACTAGCTGGGCAGTGATAACACTGAAAAGGAATTGCACAGGAATATGCACAGAAAGAAGTGCATATTTGTTTCAGAGTCAGTGTGTGTGTGATGTGTGTACAGTTAGTAGATACATTTTTACGCATGGCTAGGTTGGCAAAGGGCTGCAGCAGAGAGTTGGACACTTCTGTTTAATAGTTGTGGAGAAAACGGAATCTGTACATGTGCAGCTTCTCATATGGGGTAAGATGAACTTAAATTCCCTCTTCTGCACTGATCTTTGAGATACAGGAGTGCTTTCCTCAGTTGCAACTGGTCAACAGTCTATTGCATGAGTTATTCTCTGTTTTACTGAACACAGATGTACCTACTTCTTAGTTTTCACTTTAAAGTGTGCACGTGTTTTATTATTATTATTCTCTGTTTATGGATTGATATAAATTATTTTAACTGGAATTGCAGACTTGAATAAAGAATTCTTGGGACATTTTTTTTCCCAAGTCAAAACAGGGTAGCCGTTAACCCCATATATGCATTATTCATTTTCTACCATCTCAGCATAAAAACGGTATCCTATTGTTCTCACCATCCAGCGAGTGGCTTGTGTTCCATCAGCATCTTCCTCATGAATGACTGCTGTATGCCTTACCGCATGGACTGCTGCATGTGTCTAGTGCTTCAGTCAGTGGAAAGAGAGGCAAAAACTTCAGATTAAGAATTCTCTTGCAGGTTTAAGATTATGCTTTCTGCCTGAAAGTTGATGGACTCTTAAATTACAAATGAAACTCTTTTTTTTTTTTGTTAAAGCTATGCTGTGCTGATAAAAAAGAGAGAATTGTTGATGTTTCTGCCAGAGAAGCTGTCGAATGAAGTACCGGTATCTACCTATAACCCCAGCTGCAGTAGTAAGTGACAGGAGCACAGAGAAAAGGCCAATGTAGTGACACCAGTAAAAGAAACAGAAAGGTATGATAAGATGCTATTTTTTGTATGGCATAATGTGTTCCAAATCTCTTCTTTTCCAAGAGATAATTTTCTAAAATTATTTCCCTTTTTTAGAAAAAAAAATGTATTTACTGACTTTTATAAGTATCAAATGAAGCTGCAGAATTGTGTGTGTTAAGTTGCATGCAGCCTCATCCTAGGCAAATTTACCTAGGCACAAAGGAGTTCAAAAGGGCTTATGCTAAAGTACTGCATGTATAGGATTGCAATCTTAAATCATTTTAAACATTTAAGAATGGAGGTGTAACATTTCTGGAATGTTTCACAGAAGATTTTAAAATCCCAATTTCCCCTCCCCTCTTGGAAAAAATGGAAATTTGGGAAAAGAGAACTATTTTCAGTGTTGGGTAACAATTAATTGTCACTTGGTAATGTCCTCTCGGCTAAGAAATAATATACAAAAAAGAAAATCACGGTTATAAACAAGGAGTTGGGATACTAATATAGTCTGCTGTGTATGTAAAACATACATGCCATCAGATTTTATTTTAATAGGATATAGATCAGTATAATAATAGAGTACCCAGATAGGATATCAGCAGGGCTGCTGCCACCGATACCAAACTTGACACATACCCCCTCCTTGCCCTGGTCTCCACCCCATTCCTCCCCCTCCCCTCCTCATTCCTCCCACCTCCATCAACTACCCGTCCCTCATGCCAACTTACTGATGCCAGGGCTTTTCAGGAGGTCACTCACAATTTGCGGCGGTGGCCCAGCTCTGTGGAATGATGGGTCACATTTTGCGACCGCTGTAAACCATGCTGCATCACCGGAATGCGAGTTCCAGTGGCACAGTGGGTCCATAGGATATAATAATAATAATACTATCAACATAATTTAAATACTGTAGTTTGAAAAAGATTAGAAACATACTTTACATGCTACATAAAACAGCAAAAACTTTTAAAACATGATTCACAATCTACTTCAGCAACTCAATGGCTCTCTGGGACCATTGTTCTATAGTCTGAAGGACAGCAGTGGTGGATGTTGGAAGAGCGACAGCATGTGAGTCACCCAGTATATAATCAGTGGATGTACATATATATGTTAATCCCCACCTGTAGAGGACGCTTTAACCTATCCAGTTGCTAGTTGAAAGGCTTGCAGATTGTACTCTCCTACTTTGACTAGACTTCTTATTAGTTTCTTTTTCCTGTCTTCTTTTTATGCCTGTGTTCAAATGAATGGCTACAGTTCTTTTGTTGTTGCAGTAAAATTCTTAACAAAACTCAGCATTGCAGTGTGTGGAACTGATTGATTCCCTCCATTCTGCTAACAGTGGACTCTGCAGGGACATTAAGGGACCTTGGAGGTACAGTAGGTGCTTATAAATCCAACCCAACATGGGGGCTGGCACTCTGTTCACATCACCTTTGGTGGTGGCCAGAGACAGGAACAGTAGCATACATTGTTAGCTGCCCTAAGCTAGTTTTCCTTCCAGGATACTCCAGTAGATAGTTGTCATGCTGAGACATATTGCAACCTATGATCAATACAGTTCTGGCCATTGTTATCCAATCAGGTGTCTGCATGGATGGCATCAGGGATCAGCTAGGTCAGGCACTGGTCAAAGGACCAGACCCATCAGAGGCCCAGCTGGCTGGGCCAACCCCTGAAACCTCAATACCAGTGGAAGTACCTTAGGGGTGGGCAGGGGGGTTCATGCATGGGTAGCCTAGTGCAAGGCTCTGAGACATGTGGTACCAGCAGTAGATGTCTGTGCTGGGCGCCACCACCACCCCTCCATCATGCCTCTCCTCCTTCCCCCATCCTATTCTGCCCTCCCCCACCTGCCTACCTGGCTCGGTGGGTGCTCTATGTGCCGCCACTGCGTGTGTTGTCACTCCAGCCCTGCCACCGGTGGGCCGATAACACACAGCTAGCTGTCCGTTTGTGACAGCCATAAAGCGCATTCTGCTGTCTGAACACTAGTTTCATTGATAGCCCACGCAAATAGGACTGGGCTGTAAATCTATTGGTTTATTAATCAGATCTGTATTCCTCCCAGGGCCATGTTTTCATTTGTTATGCAAACTTTACCCATTATAAAAATCTTAATTTACTCTGAAATTACTCCTGAAATTACTCCATTTTATGAAACATGTGCTATCAGGAAATGAATTACAGTATAGTGTGAGGGCCTCTTCTGACGTTACTTTAGTGATGCAGAAACTGCTGCCTCCATGCCCCTCCTGAACCACTCTGGTAACACTGGAAGCTCTAGGATACATGGAAGGAGAAACTGCTTCCCACACTGTTGTTGCTCTTCCAGATATTGGCATGGGAAGGAACCACACTACAGGCTCCTCCCTGGGATAGGTATTCTGGAATTATTATAGCAATGTAAGAAAATCCACCCACAGGAGCAACCACCAAGCTACTAAGATAACATCAAAAGGAACCCTGAGCTTCCAGCTCCATGCAGCAGCACAGCAGAGGACATGAATGCTGTGCATGAACTGACAGCAGTTCTCACTTTTGCAGGCAGGGAGAAGACTGCCAGAAGCTAGCTGGTTCTATAGGTGCTGATTCCAGTGTTTCCCTCCACAGCATCCTTTTGTATGGGAAGACAAAAGGACAATTGATGTGTGGAAGCTTTGTTTTCTAGGTAAGGGGGTCACCATTGCAGGCCAAGCATGCGTAGGCATCTGCTTTAGAAAATATCTTGTTCAAAACCATGAATTCTTATCCATCCAGCTTTCTAGTGATAGCCTGTATTTGGATTTATTGTATACTATAAATTGAGTCCACTGGGAGTTTCATCCAAGCAAATCTCCACTGACACCATGGGTGACAGTCTCGTAAGAGTGATGCTCTTGTACAACCTCCCTGTATTGCACTGTGGACTGGACACAAGACGATTGCAGTTGTATAATGTTATATGACGGTACTTATAAAGTGCATTGACTTGCACTCTGGATTTAGATTGATTGCCATATCACAGGAAATCCTTCATCTTGCTTTTTGAGTTTAAAAAATTCTTTAGCTCACTTAACTTCAAAGTCATCCTTCCAAATAAATATCTGAGTGTTATTTTATCTTGGGGCATGCCTTATTATGAAGGATATAATCAGATTGATATGGTATTGCATATGGAAGTGTGCTGTTCTTTTGAAATATGCCTCATAGCAAAAGAAAAGAGGGATATATAACAATGTATGTATTTCTTTGAAGAGACAGGCAAATTACAATGGCTGAACGGAGCCCTGCTATGCTAATTAAATGTTAGGCACCGGTCTAGTCTTGAAATACTGAATAAATATAAAGCAATATAGAAAAAAGTTTTACTTTCTTGATAACTCTTTTCTTAAAACATACTATTTAGGTCTCTCTGATTCACCTGCTGCGATGCATCCTGCTTTCATGCAAATGATAAGTGAGCTTGGACATAATAAAGGTAAAGGTATCCCCTGACAATTAAGTCCAGTCGTGTCCGACTCTAGGGTGTGGTGCTCATCTCCATTTCAAAGCCGAACCAGCTCCCAAATGTTATCCATCCAGTTCCTGTAAGGAGGAACCTCAACTTATTTCTATTTTCCTGCTCCTTTTTAGTTCTTAATGCACTCTTTGTGTTAATTCCGACTTCTTTCCATTCAGCTCTAACAATTAACAATTTAAACATATAAGTACGTACAGTACTAAAAACTTGATCATCAAACATATCAATAAAATTTGGAACTCAACTGTTTTTCCAAGTCATGGTGTTTGTTTTTAAGTCAGTACAGTCATCATGGTTACTTTCACATAGCTACGAGGAAAAGATGGTGGTGGTTCAGATTTCTGTATTTAACTGACTATCAGTTAGCACTTGGAGAGCAAGGAATCCCTTCTGAATAGATGTTATATCTGTCTAATAAAAATGGTTGCACTGTGGATTAGTGTAATACTCTGTTAAGGCAATTTATAACGATCCTGACATCAGAATAGCCTGTTCAGTTAGCATATCACGAAAGACAATGACAATCACCTCAAAGATTGATAGTCAAACCTACGCATTTTGTTGAACTAAATTAACAAGTCACAATTCACAGAATTATTGTCCTATGTCATCCTTCCATAGTTGCCATTTTCAAATTTCCATTCATCCACTTGCTCACGGGCAATTTATACACTGGGATAGTAGTACTCAACAAAAGATAAGCACTTGAAATAAAGCAAGGCTGATACAAGCAAGTAAACAATACTAGGGTGCATTCACATAGTTTTCTCTGTTGATAAGAAAATACTGATGCATCATTTGTTAGTTGCATCAAAAAATCTGCTTGTCACAAGTTTGGAAAGAACCTCCAGTTCCCAAGATAAAGGATTGATTAGTTACGTTATGAAATATTAAAGCAATGGAAACATGGACATATGCTGTCAATTTGAGAAAGATGAGGTCACAAACATTTAAAAAGAGAGGGTCTTCATTTGTTAACTTTTGGAAGACACATGGACAAGAGTACGGTTTTGTTAAAGCTGTACAAGTTTTTCACCATATGGTTTGAATGAGATTTTATTTGTAAACTTGAAAAGAAAGAAAGTCATTAGGCAATAAACAAGCAGCTAATGTTTTGGGGAAGAGAATTACAGATACCGTAGTTGTAATTAATTTAAAAGCAAAAGAAGGCCATGGCACTTAATTAAAGATTACGGAAATCAGGGCATCTTACCTTACAGTCAAAGAAGTCTTAGTACAACGTCCATTGTAGTCTTTTCTCTTCATTTCTACTGGCAGTCTATTGTGCCCTTAATGAAGATTATGGCAATTATGAAGGAGTCTATTTATGTGCTACCCGTCCCTTTATAGTGAATAAAATAAACTCACACCAATCATAGCAGAAGAATGCTAAGGGCTTTTTCCCCATTCAATGTTTTAAAATACAGTTGGGGAATATATTTCACATTGTGGGAAGAGAAACAAAAAAGTTGTGTTCTTAAGGAGTGGTGTTGAGTCTAAGAGAAAATGGTGGGTTAGAAGACAGAGGGAAAGAATTTTCAGTGCTAATCGTATTGTCAGGCTTCAAACTGTCATCCATTGCCCTCTTCTGTAGTAATCCATGACAATGACATTGCAGGAGGGGGTGCAGCACCGTAAGTGGTGCAAGACGCTGCATTGCGCCTTGCAAACCAGTGTAACATGTCCCCTCCCACTCACCCCCGGAGCCATTCCAGCAGCAAAGGCAATGCACTGTGCGTTATCTTTGCCACCAGAATGGGCTGTGTTACACTGGTTTGCAAGGCGTGGTGCAGCAAAGTTGCGCTGGCATCAGTTGCGCATCCAAACTGCGCATGTGAGGTGTCCGAGGGGGGGTTAAGCCGGTGTCTGTCCTGTGTCCGTTGGCATATGGCAAGTTACATTGGCATGAGTGCTCTTACACCTGGGGATCTACTGTTACACTGGTGCAAGAGTTACACAGGATTGGGCTGATAATCTGTCTCTAAACCTAGAAAGCCATTTTTTACACTGTTTGAAGTACTGGCTTCCTAGTTTTTCATTGCAATCCAGCTTGCCAATGTGAACTGCATTTGTACCTTCACTTCTGCATTACCATTTTAGCCACTTATGTCAAGTGGGATCTCCTCTTGGCCATTTTCAAAGTTAAATAATCAATTCACTGTCCAGTTATATACTTCCACAGACAAGCTTCCTACAAGTATATATAATACCTGTAAGTTTAAAAAATAAAATAAGAGGAAAGAGGTCATGTGAAACATTTAATATCTTAAACATTCATATGCAACATTCATAAAAATGGTGATAAAAGGTTGCATAAATGGCGAAAATGGAAATATAGAGAAAAATAATACAAATACAGTACAATCTTCATTTAGCGAGAATAATGTGCAAGAAATATCCTCATCTTAATTGTTTTTTAAGTGTTTCCTTTATTCTGTGTTTAAAAACAAAACTATTTCCTAGTGCAAATTTTGTAGCCCTCATGAAAAATCCAATTAACTGTTAGTTGTGGACTAACAGTTCATATTGTTATGAACAGTTCGAAAAATTCATATTTTTTTTTTGGGGGGGGTCATGGAAATCCAGTGTGTTGCTAGGGCAAACATGTTGGACTTAGATGGGGAAGACTGTTCAAATGCCTGCTCTGTTACAAACTCACAAGTTCACCCAGGAAAGTCCCAACTGGATCCACCACCTGATGCTGCCCTGGACCCACCACAGCCAATGCCGCCAATGCACCCCCCAAAAAACCCACCCAGGGTAAAAAAAAAGCAGCCACTTACCCAGAGGCGTCGCTCCGGTAGGGGCGGGGCCGTAAGTTTCGCTCCGTCCTAGTCCCGTTTACCAAGCGAGCAGGAAGCGGCTTCACCCCCTCACTGTCGGAGCCTTTCCCATGCGGAGAAAGCAGCAGGCAGGGTCTCTTGACTGCTGCTTTCTCCGCACGGGAATGGCTCCGACAGTGAGGGGGCGGGGGCGGGGCCGCCTCCTGCTCGCTCGGTAAACGGGACTAGGACGGAGCGAAACTTACGACCCCGCCCCTACTGGAGCGACGCCTCTGCACTTACCTCACCCCTTCTTACATGATCCTTTTCAGCAAAGCAGGGAATGCGGGTCATGCTGGGAAGTCACAGCATGTCCTGCAATTTCTATGATATTTAAATGGACCACAAGGAAGGAGCAAGGTAAGTGGCTGCTTTCCTACCCCCTCACCTCACTCCTTCCTCATGTGGTCCCTTTAAGTTTAAATCACCTTGCTCCTTAAGTTTATAGGGACTGTGTGAGGAAGGAGCACGTTGAGTGGGTAGCGAAGCAGGTGATTTGCTTCTCACTCACTTTTAGCAAGCAGGATCACTGCTGCTCTGTCTCAGCTGCAAAAGTGGGGTGAAGGAGTACCCCGAGTCAGCCCTACTGCTTGTTTACATCAGGGATGGACCAGTCCTCAGTTCACCTTCGCCCAGTCATGATCTCTCAGCATAATCTACCTCACAGTTTGTTCTGAGAATAAAAATGGGGGACATGTACACTGCTCTCGGAGGGTGGATGGGATAATTAATAATTAAAAAATCCAGAGATTAGTGGGCATCAATTAATGAGGCTAACATTCAGATGTGCATCTCAGTAAAGATGCACTCTATGTACATGTGTTGTTTTGATGTTTTATGTTATAATACAAGTAGAGAGCATCTTATTTGTGCATGGGTAGAGATGAATTGGGGTGCCTTTCTATTGTGATCACTATTGTGCAAAAAATTTGTGTAATCCCAACTTGCTCATGGAATGTCAGTGGTACTCTAACATGTGACAGGGTGTCAATTTCAGAAATAAGTGTTCTCTTTTTTTTTCCCCTCTCCCTCACTGTCTTTTCAAAAACAATATTTATATAATATACCGTATTTATTGGCGTATAAGACACACTTTTTTGTCTACATTTGTGACCCAAAATAGTAGGGTGCGTTTTATACGCCAATACTAAAAAATCCCTTTCCCCCTTGCCCGTTTTAAAGCATTTTCGGGCTTACCGCGTTTTTCCGGAGCCAGAGAGCTCCCTTGTGCTTTCTTCCCTAACTAATCTATCCGATCTACAGCTGTTTGTCGGGTTTAATTTATGCATGTGCATGAGTTGAGCTTCTCAGCAGCCAGCAGAGGGCGCTGTGCTCAGTTCAGCTGAGCTGCAGAGGGCCTGCTCTCCTGGATGATGAATGAATGCAGTATGGGTAAGCTTCTGAACTGGGCCTAGTTGGGAGGCTTTGGAAACTCTGCATAGGTGGGGTGGGGGAAAAGAGTTGAGTCTGGGTTTTTTTTTACTTGGGGTAAATGTTTTTTACTTTGGAAACTGCATGGGTGGGTTGGGGGAAAAAGAGTTGAGTCTGGGGTTTTTTTTTGTACTTGGGATTTATGTTCTGGTGCATTTTGTTCATGTGTCTTATTGCTGTGTGTTTTAAAAGAGATCCTGGTATTTTTGTGCAATTTATGTAAATTAGCTAATTAAGCAGCCAAGCAGTAAGTGGCCAAGTGGCCCAAAAATGCTTTAAATCTTTTTTTCTTGAAACCCAGAGCCAAAAGGAAGGTGTGTCTTATACGCCAGTGCATTTTATACGCCGATAAATACGGTAACCTTTGAACGGGCTTTTGGGAAAGAAAAGAGTGTGCAACCTATGGCTTTTGAAAAGAAAATAAGCCTGGGTTACAGCATACTCACCTTGAAGTGTATTGTTAGTGCTTATAATTAATTGCTCTTGTCAGGTCAGTTGAATGGTACGTCATATACACCCTTCAAGTAGCTCAGGGCCACCACTGAGCTCAAGGAACAAAATCTAGAGGTTTTTCATGCAAAGATTCTGAAGGGGCATTTGAAGCTTTGGGAACATCATTTCTACAGCATTAGGATTGTTAGGGGATGAATTGGGTCGAGGTGTCATTATTTTCTTCTACTTTATTATTTTAGCCTGAAAGACTGCTGTGAAGGCCATGGACTTATATTTCATATTCCCAGGGTCCCTTTGAAGCCTGGATATGAGAATGAGGCATATAGTTCTGTTGCACCTCAGATAGTTGCACATACACTGTAAGACTCTTATTCCTTTTCCCAGATTTGATTTCACAGGCAGCTGAAAATGTTCTTTATCCTGCTAGCAAATAGTATTCCTTCCTGGAGTTGAGGCAATCAGCAAGGTCAGGACCAGATAGTATAGATGTCACTTCTGGCCAGCAGTTACAAATGTCAGTTCCAAGAAAAGATAAATTAGCCCCTGGGTTACCACATATTGCAGCACTGCAGGATGAACTGGCAGCAAACCTTGGATTGCCGCTCCTACATCAACCCTACATATAAATGTAAATGCACAAAATAAAGTCGGTACGTATGCACAACTCAAATGCTTGCTTGTACCTGGAGGTTATGAAGAAGATAAACTGCTGATAGGTTGACAATTTAGGAAATAGAAGTGATCTCTTTTTCCTTCTTGGCTGTCTTTTCAAAAAAACTGTTGATAGATAGTGGATTTGGGATAAGAGTTGCCAGTGCCATCCAGATAACCTTCCTGTTCCTTAAACAGTCAAATAGCTGTGAAGCAGGGTGCCAAAATTACTTCTCTTTCCCCAGCCTGTTCCACTGCTCATTCTCCCTGCCCACATGCTTGATCCAGGAAAGGGGGTTGGGAAAGATGGGCAATGAAATGACCATAGAAGAAACCTCGACTGCATCCTCTTTGGCAATTGCAGAGGGTTCATTTGGTTGCCACATGACAAAAATATTTAGCCCAATTATTAATATGCTATGTAGTACAAATTTGAATGATTTTTTTAAAGCTAATGTGAGGCTGCAATCCTATACGCACGTACAGTACTTGGGAGTAAGACCCATTGGAGAGTGGGACTTACTTCTGAGAAGTCATGCATAAGGCTGTGCTGTAAGTTTCACAATGATAAAACTACTCTAAACTCATGTAGTAGTGAACCCTTCATTTGTTCTCTGAATGTCAGGTGTGTAGATTTTTTTTAATGAAAAACATGCATTTCCAATGTCAAGTCAGATCCACAGTGCAGTCCTGTACAATACATGTTTACTAAGAAGTAAGACTCACTATGTTCAGTGTGGATTACTCCCTACCAAGTTGGATTAAGTCTGCAGCCTTAGAGTTACACGAGCACAGAAATGTCTCATGGTTAGGCTTACCATATCGCTGACCGGGACGCTCCGTTTTGCCCTTAAGGGGCGGGGTGGGGGGAGGGGAACGAGAGAGCGCCCGGGCGCGCTCTCATTCCCCTCCCCCCACCCCGCCCCTTAAGGGCAAAACGGAGCGTCCCAGTCGGCGATATGGTAAGCCTACTCATGGTTAATACTAACCATGTTACTTCATCACCACTGTATGCAAACCAATCTGAAACCCGGTATTTAAATTGTGTGTTACAAGAGAATCATAGATAACATTAGCCATGGTCAGTGTACATGTAACTTATAAACTACAGATAATACCGACAAGGGGAGGGGAGCAAGTGCACATCTCTAAGCCTGGTTCCTGATTTGCAAACTAAGGTTTCCAGGCAGCTAGTATTATGTCTGTACTGGACCATGCCTGGAATCATGGTGCAGCCTGGCTTATAAATCTCCCAAGGTGACTCGCTTGCATAGGTCATGTGCAACATGACACATACATAGGTCATGTGTCAGCACACTGATAACCTGAAATGAAATCAGGCCAGCTGTCTTCTAGTTGACAAAGCCAATGCTGCCTGGCCATCTGGAATCAATTCAGACTTGCCTTTTTCCTTCTGTTTTTCCAGTTTTAGTCTTACAAGCTTATAATACTGTCTTTCAAGTCTATAGCAGAGCTAGCGTAGCATAGTTCACAAGGTGGGGAGAACTCTGAGTATTGGTGGGGACAGCAGTGATCCCAGAGATCGGCACTGCCAGGAATAAAAAGGAAAAATTCTCACTTAACGGGGGTCCTGCAGCCCTCCGGATGGTGCAGAGAGGCCCACAGCTTCTCTTTAGATCGCTGCTCTGCAGCAATTACAAACACTTTCAGTTTTCAGACGAAAACTGGAAGTTATCTAAAGCTGCTCTTCCTCCTCTCACTCCCTGGACCAGAAAAGGAAGAATGGGACAGACTAAAGAGGAAGTGTGGAGGAGAGGAGGGGCTGCCAGAGATCTCTAGTCCATCACTCTCCTTTCTCCTATACTTCCTCTTCTGTTCCATCCCCCTTTTGCTTTTTCAACCCAGGGAACAGGAAGAGCAGAATCTGGTGCATCACCACATAAGAGCCAGCAGCATTTGGCACACCAACTCAGGTGCCAGGAGGTCTTGAGCTGACCTCAAGTGGTTGCTTTCTGGAAGGAGTTCTCAGGGATCCCAATCGGGCCCCGCAGCAGCGAGCGCACTCTCCTGCAGCTGCCAGATCAACCCAGCAGCTGCAGGTACACAAGGAGGCCCTTTGGCTCGGAGCGCAGCTACTTTTTGCTGTGTTCTGAGCTCAAGGCGAAGGGCAGCTGTTCGCCGCCCCTCCTCCTTGTGCTGCCCTGAAGAGGTGGCGATCGGCTGCCCTTTGCCTTTGGCTTGGAGCGCAGTGAAAAGTGACTTCACTCTGAGGCAAAGGGCAACCAATTGTGTTATGAGGAGGGGCGGCAATCGACTGCCCTGCCCTCCGCCTTCGGCTCAGAGCACAGACACTTTTCGCTGCACTTCAAACCAAAGGCGAGCCAGCCAATCGCAAGGTGGAGGGCAGCGTGAGGAGGAGGGGAAGCAATCGGCTGCCCTGTGCCTTCAGCTTGGAGCGCATAATAAAAAACGGTTGTGTTCTGAGCTAAAGGATAGCCAATCACACACCCACCTCCTCCTCCGGGAGAATCCAGAAGTCATGTGATGACATGCTGTCACAATGTTATGCGTCTAATTGGGCCCCACAGCTCCTAAGGCCGGCCTTGTCCAAGGAGAATTTGATGCAAAGAACATCAGCTTTTCATGTGACATACCCCAGGAAATAAGCTAGTGGAAACATAGTTCTACTTCTGGAACATACAACATGCATACTTCTGCATGCAACATAGTTCTACTTGTTGTGAATGTTGCATAATATTATCAGATTTGGGTGGGCTAGATTGGTGATATTGAAATGCATGGAATCTTGTCAATTATTGCAGAGGTTCCCAGCCTTTTGGACCCATGTACCACCTTTGCAGGCCTCTGGCCAGCCGCATAACACCGGAAGTGCCAATGACATCATCAGCACTTAGTTCTAGGTTCACGGCCTCGCCAGAGCTCAAAAAAGCAAGGAAAGGCACAAAGGAGGGCGGGAGATCCATTCCCTGTGCTTAGAGCTCACGCGCTCGAGCCACCGCTTTTTGGGTGCCGTGCGGCCGAGATGGCCATCGCCATCTTGGCCACTGGCAGCCTTCGTACCACCAGCCTGTGGTCTATGTACCACTAGTGGTATGCATACCACAAGTTGGAAACCTCTGATTTATTGGTTTACCTACCCAATGTTTATATGAGGCTAGTAGGTAAGAATTATAGCACAGTGGTTTGAGCATTAAAGTGTATATAGAATTAACGGCAAAAGTAAGTTAGGAAAGCATGAAAAGTAAGCTCTTTAATGAAGAAAAGTACTTACCCCCTGCTCTCAGTTTTAAATATCGCAACAAATTAAAGAGCAAAAATAAACAGCTCACTTAAAGCATACTCTGCACTCTGGTTTAATTTCTTCCTACTGTGTTCATTACCAAGATGTTTGCTTTCTTTAAGGCAGGATAAGGACGAGAGAGGAAAAATCTTTTTAAAAGAAATCATTACACACAGAAGTCAATCTCCACTAATGTATTCCTACAACAGAGTATGCGCTGCTAGAAACTGCTTACTATGTAAATATATATAAAAATCAAATCTAAGTATAGATACATACATATGCAATTTTATAAATTTGATTACATCCCTCTTTCTTCTTCGTACTACCACTTGACTCAGTGTAGCACATGGTATTGTGTAGCCCCTTCTCCCTGCTGCTTATGCCCTGTGGCGTTGTCCTGAAGTCCATAACGATCTGCAGACAGATCCAGGCAGAGTATTCAGAGTTAAGCCTGAATATGGGGCTGATCCAGCTTGTTGGCACAATCCTGTGTAAGTTTAGAGCGGCAGAGCATGTGCTCCACCACTCTAAACCATTACAAACGTGCCGTGAAGCACATTTGTGATGACTCGTGAGTAAGGGCCACCGGCAACCCTCACTCTGCCGCCCTCCAGACCCCGCGGCCACTGGTGGAGGTAAGTCCTGCACCATTGGTGCAGGGGTGGGGGGAGGGTGGGCAGGGGCAGCCAGGGGGTGGCCATTGGCCAGCCCAGACTGGGAGAGGGTGGGGATATCGGTGCCGCACTCCACCAATATCCTCTGCCCGTTCACAGCCCAGTTCGGCCTTACTATGCCACCTCGGATATATGGCAACTTCATAGCTGCCGTACATCCGAGGAGGCCTATAGGCTCCTCCCCTTCTCCCATCCTCTTCTCCTGAGGTGTCGCCGCAGCCTGGGAACAGGCTTAGGCCCTTTAGGCCGGCCGTGTATCCTTACATAGGATTGGGCTTTATGACTTGGAAACAAGTTGGATATTCATATTGAATATTCAAAGGCACAGCGCAATCCTATCCAGCACCGGTACAGCATAGGTGCCAGGCCCACACTATATCCAGTGCTGGAGAGGAGCGGGTGGGGGGGTCTCCTTGAAGTAAGGGGACATTTGTCCTCTTACCCTGAGTAATGCCCCAGCCTCTGCTTATTTGTAGGCTTACCATATTTTCCCGTCCTCGACCCGGGACACCCCCCCCAATTAAATAATTAATTAAATAAAAAAATAATTAAATAAATAAATTAAATAAATGTAGAAATACCAAGGGGGCACAAAGCGCCCTCCTTTGCCGCGCAAAGCGTGCCCGCAAATTTTATTTATTTAGGCCACGAATTAAATTAATAAATAATTAAATAAATAAAATATATTTAAAACTACAAGGGGCGCAAAGCGCCCCCTTTGCCGCGCAAAGTGCGCCTGCATTTTTAATTATTTATTTATTTTTACAGTAAAATAATTAATTAAATGTACTTACCCCACTGTCGCCCGTCACCGCTGTGTTGCTGGCTCTCGCTCGCTGCTGGCTCTCGCTGCTGGCTCTTGTGGCTCTCGCTCGGCCGCTCGGAGCCGGCTCCAAACCAGTGAGAGAGCGGGTGAGCCGGCTAGAAGCCTGCCCGGGTTGCGCGAGAATCCGTGAGGCTCACGCGGCCCAGGCTGGCTTCTTGCTGGCCTACTCACCTGCTTGCCGCTTGCCACCGCCATTTTAAAAATAGAGTTACTTACCCGGGCGCCGGCATCTTGATGAGACCCTCACGAGATTTGGGCGCCGACATCTTGGATCTCGCGAGATTTCGCTAGTCAAGATGCTGGCGCCCGGGTAAGTAACTATATTTTTAAAATGGCGGCGGCGGCGGCCCGGTAATCCGGGAGTGTCCCGGGCATTCTGGGACGTATGGTAAGTCTACTTATTTGGCTACTCGGTCAGCGCCACCTAATTCGGCTGCGCTGACCCAAGAACCCCCTTGTTGGTGCCGTACGCCTGGAAAAGAGGATAGGATATGGTGTCCAATGAGGACACCAATCGCACCCACCCCCCGGCCCGACCTGCCCCCTCTGCCCTCCCCTGTTACGCCCCCTCTCCCCCCACCCTCCCCTAGCCCCTGCGCCAACCAGTGCAGAACTCACCTGCTCCGTGGCGCAGGGCACTGACGTGGCAGCGGTGTGGTGGTGCAGCACCACCTACTCTCCAGGTGTCGCGAACGTGCTTTATGGCACATTCACAACACCCAGCACCAGCTTCAGCGCCAGTGCTGTCGGGGGATAGGATTGCACGGCAATTAATGACCTGAGCATAATTAAAGGATGTCCAGCACTTGGAGAAGTTAAGACCTGTCTAAACAGAACCCCGCTGTATTACCCCGTTTTCACAACCAACAATTTGTTGCCATGTTGCCTTACAGCTGCCATTCAGGTATTTCAATATACAAAGACCAGGGAAGAATTTCTTATATACTTTACAAGTATATAAGAGAGCCAGTATAAAGGTGCAGAATGTTATTGAAAACTTCACTCCAAAAAAGAGCCCTTATTGGAGAGTTTTGTGGCAGTCATAGCGCAAGCTCCCCCCTCTACCTAAGGTAGCTAGGTTTGTCTTCCCACAAACTTTCCTCTTGTCCCCTGTGGCACACTCCTGTGCTGCATGTTACTTCTGCACCAGCCTCCCCTGTAATCCTCCTTCCTTCCACCCACCCTCCCTTCGCAATTTTCTCTCTTCTGCCCCCCCACAATCTTTCCTCTTCCTCCCTCCCACTGTGATTTTCTGCTTTTCCTTCCATCACCTTGTGACTTTCTTCCCTTCCACTTCCAATTTTCTCTCTTCCCCTTACCCTGCAATCTTCTTCACGCTCCAATTTTCTCCTGCCCCTTACTTGGTGGTGGTGCCTTTCATCTGCTTCACAACACTCAGACAGTGAGTAGAGATTTGCTAAAACAAAAGCTCTGTCCTACGGTTGACAGAGATGGCTCAGTTTTTGAAGCACACCTAAAAATAACCCTGTTGCTTTCTGCTGAAAAGAATGTGCCCTTTTCCTTATTAAGTCATGGATTCCCATTAGTGCCCTAGTTCAATCTATATTCTAATAGCAAACTAAGGTGGCAATCCTATACACACTTGCCTGGACGTAAGCCCCATTGAACACACAAGGGTAGAAATGCAGAAATTCTGCATTTCTACTAGAATTCTACTAGAAATTCTACTAGATTAGCAATGCATAGGATTGCACTGTTAGATGGATGAGTGCCTTTCAGATTGCCGAGAAAATGAGACTACCCACTGACAAGGCAGTGGTTGCTACATACTGTACTTGGAGGGCTCCCTCAGTATGAAGAAGTATTGTAGATATGTTTGTAAGATAAAATGAAGGGGGCGACACCCAAATATCCTGCTGCAGACTGAGCACACTCAAGTGGCCTCCAGGAGCCTTGACATGTTGAGGTGTCAGTTGGGGAAAAAATAGAACACCAATAGAGTGGGCACAAAGGGGGGAGAATTGGCCTGCTTGAATCAGTAGTTACCGAGTTGAGAATGGAGAGATGCAATATTTTGATGCAGGTCCCTCTCGTTCTATACAATTACAGACTTCCCAAATCCCAAAGATACACAATAATGGTCTGCTGGATATTGGCTTACTGGAAATGCTGCTAGGGTAAACGTTGCTTCATCCCTACCCCACCCACTCCGCTTTCAAGTATGTTTTCCCCTTTTTAGTAAAGCTCTAATTCATCTACAACATACAGTACAACGTAATAGAATGTCAGTGCAAAGGTGTGGGTTTTCTTTTTCAAATTGACGATAAAAGTGTATAGATTGGACTGTAATTGCTTTTTACTACCTAGCTAAATGGCCACATTAATCATGCATGCATACATAGTGCATCTTACCTTTGCTTTGCTAATTAATCAAAACAACTAAAAAAATAATCATTCTGATGTAAGAGCTTGATCCTGTGAATCTGATCAGTGTTCTGCATCCAATCTACTAAGGCACTGGAAGTTTCTCCTCAAGTTAATGCACCCATTCGCATTAATATGCAAGATGCAGACTGCTCAGTACTTGGCAGGAATAAGCAAATACTGCACACACGAGACAGATGATTTTCAAAAGGCTTGTGTAATCCAGTTAATCAAAACCAATGTGTACTTATGCCCTTCTCAATGAGATCTCATCTCACGGTGAATGTCAAAAGATTTTATTCAGCTGGTTTTAAAAGTAGATTTTATTTCGAAGGAAATCAAAAGCTTATAAATATAACTGGGTACAAAATATTTTTACTGTATTTTAAACATACATGAGCTCTGGGAAGACTGAAAACGTGCCTTCCATTGCTGAGAAATATTGATCCAATAATAATAAAACTCATAACAAATATGGAATTTTTCAGTGTTTAGCCCTGGTCAGTTTTCATGGATGGCCATTTTGTTAATAGAGTCAGGGGTTAAGGACCAAGGCCACAGATCCCCCTCCCCCACCCACAAAGTGGCCTACTGGCAAATCATATTGCTGTAAATGCCACCCCCTTCACACAGGTCTTTCACTTCTGGGGTGGCCGAACCCACGACTTAGCCAGGGAGGAGAGTCTTTAGGAGAGACCGTGGTGTATAGAGTACTTTTAAAATTCTTTTTGCTTATTCATTTTATCTTACCTGTTGTTTTCTCTTTAACCCATTTACTAGACCCCCTTGTCTCCACATAGTCTGACTTTATATCATAGTGGTACAGAAACAAATGCAGCTATACATTTACACTAAAGATGATTGACACAGACACACACTCCCGGAGGAATTCTACGGGAGGCAGACTTGAAAGTGGATTCCCATGGAAAATCGAGCCGCAACAATTTCTCATTGCTCGGTGGCACTGTGGAAGAATCTGGCTATGCTAAGGCTTTACTTACAAAAGCAAACAAATGAAAGCCTTTCCAGTAAGAATGGTTTAATGCTAGATCATTTGTTTTCTTTATTATTCTAAGCTGTGCTGATGTGCACAGATGTTCAATAAACAAGACTGCTTGCAAGATGACTTTAAGCAGAACCTCTAGTGACTCATATTCTAAGATTCCTGTACCGTGGGATTAGTAGAAGGGTTAGTTCATACCTTTGAACAAGTGTTTGTTGAGAACATGAATGCAGCCCGAATTAGGGATGGGATAAGAATTTGAGGTGATTAAAAGTTTTCAGGTTACCTGACCACGGTCCCGATAAGTAGAAACTCCTGATGTTTCGCCCATTCTTTCACAGGCTTCTTCCAAGGGAATGTGTTGTAGCTGAGCCTCCTTTTTGCAGCAAAAAGGTGGCTCAGCTACAACACATTCCCTTGAAAGAAACCTGTGAAAGAATGGGCGAAAAACGTCGGGAGTTTCTACTTTATCAGGACTGTGGTCAGATAACCCAAAAACCTTTAATCATCTCATTATAGCTGGCCACGAAAATCTTAGAGACTATTTGGATAAGAATTTGTTGCAACAGGCATATTTGACTATATGAACAACCTAGCTTGAATTAAAAGTGAGCAGAATCTTGGCAGACCCTCACCTTCATTCTGATAACACCCCTTTTGAATCTTTCCCTCCCTTGCAAAAAAAAATTACCTTGCATATGGAAAAGGTGATGTATGGTATGTAGGTATGTACAGTATGTACCGCTTGCGGGAAGGTAGCACTCCGTGTTCCAGCTGCATGCTACGCACTGCGGCAAGGAGAGTCATGCCGACCACATGACCATGGAGGCGTCTTCGGACAACGCTGGCTCTTCGGCTTTGAAATGGGGATGAGCACCACACCCTAGAGTCGGACACGACTGGACTTAATTGTCAGGGGTCACCTTTACCTTTTTACTGTATGTAATATGTATGTAGTGGCAGTGGCAGTAGCAGCAGCACATTTACTCAAATTCTGCAAATTGGCCTTTTTTACCTCTCTCTGTTAAAACTCAGGACATATATTCTGCCTCATAATAGCAGCCAGCACTCTAGCACAGAGCAATCCAAGGCACGAGTGAGATGAAATAGTGAACTGTGAGAATTATTTTCTTGACTCTTCAAGCAGCCTTAGATTGAAGGTAGCTTTCAGGTCTATGTTTGTAGAATGCAAGCTGAAATTACCCAGTCTGAAATTACTTTCTTTTACAAAACAAATGCATCCATACTCAATATTAATTGATTGCTGCTCCTTTTTCCCTATTTGTTGTCACTTTAGCAAAAACACAACATCTGGACTCCCCACAATCTTCTGTCTCCTGACACCTAGTAGCTTGTGGAAACTGTCAAACCACTTTTGCAACTGCTAGGTAGAATATTCTGGATGTATTCCTGGTAGTAGTGACAGACTGCCTAGGGCCAGTTGAACAAAGTTTCTATGTATGATATTTCTGTATGACTGGGGAAAGCAGAGTATGGTATGAATGTGTGAAGGAAGACATAACAACTTCCCTGCTGGACCAGGCTACAGGTTAAAACCAACAAGTTCTTCTAGTCCCGCATTCTGTCTGTTTGCAATAGCAACCAGCAGGATACTCATAGAGACGGCATGGAGGTGATGGCCACCCCTTGCAGTTTGTTCCTGGTGTCTGGCACTCAAGGATATACTGCCTCTTATGGAGGCTACAAGCTTTGATAGACATATCTATAACTATGTCTTATTCTTTCTGTCGAGGGCAGGAGGGGGTGGATCCAGCAGCAGCGACTTTCGCCAGATCCTATCCCCTGTTTTGCAACCTGACACACACCCTGGCTCTCCTCAGACTTGCACCAGCAAAATGGCTGGTGCAGGTCCGAGGAGACCCATAGATGATTGGCCAACCTACCAGGAAATAAGCCTACCAGGTTACTACAACCTACCAGGTAAGTATTTGCTTACCTCCTGCAGGCTGTCCGATTGCCCCACCACCACCATAGCATGCAGCACGCACTCTGTTGGTGTAGCTGCATGCTATAACATGGTGGGGGGTAGGATTGGGCTGTTTGTCACCCACTCAAAAACAGCCAGGAAGGGACGTCATTTGGTGGATCTCCTGAGGGGAGAGCTTTGCAGGCATGTTGCCATCACAGAGAAAACCCTCTCCTTGGCTTCCCACAACTGAACTTGTGTCAGTGGTGGGACAAGACCTACAAGGTAGATGATAACATTCAAGCAGGCTTGTTTGGACAGAGGTGGTCCTTAAGGTTATCACTATTTTATTAAATTCTATCATGCTTCTCCACTGAGTTGTATTTTTATTCACCTTTCCTTGTAGGAAGTGTTTGAAACAAAATTAGTGCATTTGTAGAATAAGGGATATTGGATATACGGTACAGTATTTGTGAGTGTTCTTCAGTTTTAACTTGTGTTTACTTTTTTTTTCTATACTGCCGTGCAAATTACTTTCATAATAGGTTTTGCTTCTTTGGAAGGATTTGGTTATGAGCATGATGAGGCAGGCATCCCCTACATTTTTTTTAATCATCTTCTCTGGATAAAACAATTAAGTGGTCAGTCAAGTCATTAACCTAATTTGATAACGAAAGATAAAGTGAAATCTTAGTAGACTTTAAAGACTTTTTAAAAAGATCAATATTAAACTTTCTAAAGAATGCACTTGCCCCCAAAGGACCCAACGGCAAAGGAGTATTTTTCCCCCTGACAAAACATCTGAAACATTAAGCACACAGAGGATATTCTCTAAATGCATTGACAGAGTAGCAAACTGCAGTGTCACCTCATTAAACCCAGCAAACAGTGAAAGGAAAGACTGCTACAAAGCATGGCCTGGAGTGAGGTCACCGGCTAATCTAACTTCATGACAACAAAAGATCTCTGACTGATGAGAAAGTGTCCGCTGATGGAGGTCAGCATTCCTTGGCCCAAATGAGCGTTTCAGGCTCAAGGAGGAAAAATGTGTTAGTTTGACTCATTGAGGCATATGCCACAACCACATGAGACTCTCAGCATTCTGAGACCTTTTGTGGGTGATATCATGATTAACTGACCATTCACAATTCTCAAAATGTCACATTAGCTGCGGTGGCCAACTCCTCAGAGAGCAGGCAGCAGCGTGTGAAGCCTGGCTGCAAGCAGCGGAAAGTTGGGTGCTAAAAGAATAATTAAAGAGAATTTGCAGCTGCTAAAATTAAATCAAAATATTGCAATGTTTCAGTAATATCCATATGCATGCATACAAGTGTGTGGCGACAACAAATTTTGCAGAAGTAGGGACAAAAGAGGTGAACTAAATTGGTACAGCGGTATTAGTTATAATTTTTATGAGGCGACTTCTTTGAAATACATATTATCAAAGGGTCCTAGTTATAAATATTTCTTTAAAAATATTCTGTTAACTCAAGCCAATCAATAATATAGCAAAATCTGGCAGCTATCTTAGCAAAGCAGCAAAGTCTTCCTTTCCAGCTACTCAATCGTTACATTCATATTTGAGAGTGCAGTCCTGCAGGTTATAAGACAAGCGTCTACCTTTTTATGGAACAGGCCCAGCTTGTTATCACATTTTTATGAGGGAGATCAAATACTCCACGCCGCATCTTCCTTTTCTTTTCCTTTTTACTATGCTCACCATTCCTTGTTGGAAACTTGAACAGTAGAATTTCTTTTACTTTACAGGCGACTACTATCCTTAAAGTGGTCATCTTCATATAGCTAAAGGACTGCTCTTGGAAGCATCAGAGGCCTATCTATTGGATTCTATAAAGGACCAGCAGTAACTTTGGAAACAACCTTGACATAGCAATGTGGACTTCCGGCAGAATGATGAGCACTGCAAAGACGTGGCTTGGACTCAGTATATCCTTATGCTTTTGCTTAATGATGAACCTCATTACAGTTGTATTTTCTGAGAGTACCAGATCACCCAGCAAAGGCCATGGAGATAGTCTGTCAGAGAACTTGCTTCTGCATCAGCGAATGAAGAGGAGCTGGGTATGGAACCAATTTTTTGTTTTGGAAGAATATACTGGCACTGATCCTTTGTACGTGGGAAAGGTAAGAGACAGTATCAGAGTGTTGTTATATTACGCAAACATATATATATATATATATATATATATATATATATATATATATATATATATATATATATATATATTTCAATAGCACCATTAATATGCATAATAACATAAGCAAAAAAAAGACAGATCCTTGTCCCCAAGGAACTTGCCGTATAACGATCATTGGGCTGTTTTCCCACTCCTAAAGATGTATCTGTGGACATCTAATTTATTTCATTTCCTAAGAGCTTCCAACTGATGTCACCTTGAACTGTGAATAATGTCTGTTTTGAGAGGCTGTCGATGATTTGCCTTTTTCCAAAAGATCAGCACTAACAATTATCAACTGTAATTGATGTCACCTCAGAAAATCTCTGGTGGGCTTTATAGGAATAGCTCTAGTGTTAGAGCGCAGACAGGTTATATTGATGTAAAAGGATTTGATGGGGACAGAGAGATTGCAGTGGCACAAGTGTCTATAGCCAAAGTTGAAGACAAAGCAAAACCAAATAAGATTAGCCAGAATATTTTGAATAGCAGATTTCTTCAAGAGACTTCCTTTAAGTTAACAAGAATTGCTTATAATTTACTCAAGGGCAAAGCCAGGCAACATAATCATGGGTCCATCTGCCAGAACTACATCTTACACATGCAACAGCCACCAAAAGCATCTGTTCTTTTAATTTCTCCTCTCCCCTTCTGTAATTTTTAAGGCAACTTACCCGTGTCCTGGTGTCATAATATTTTGCATTTCCCCAGCTGTGTCAAGTCAATGATATGTAGGACGTACAGGGAAGCACACAACGTCTCTTATGACTAGGCTTGCCATTCGTACTGGAAAAACCGGGACAGTCCCGGTAAATGCCCTCCATTTACCGAGATTGCTGGGGTTCCCGCTTGCTCGCCGGTGAGAGACCGGGCGAGCCAGCGACAGCAAGCCCGGAACTGCTTGTGCCTTGGCGAGGAACGCGCAGCTCCAGGCTTGCTGTTGCTGGAGTTCTCGCTCGCTCGCCGGTGAGAGACTGGGCCAGCCAGCGACAGTGAGCCCGGAGCTGCGCGTGCCTCGCCAAGGCACGTGCAGCTCCGGGCTCGCTGTCGCTGGCGAGCCCGGTCTCTCACCGGCGAGCGAGCGGAAGCCCCAGCGACAGCAAGCCCGGAGCTGTGCGTGCCTTGGCGAGGCACGCGCAGCTCCGGGCTCGCTGTTGCTGGCTGGCCCGGTCTCTCACCGGCTCCCTCGGAGCAGCAGGAGGAGCGGCAGCAACGCGGAGGAGTGGCAGCGACGGGCGACAATGGGGTAAGTTAATTTAATTTTTATTGTAAAATTAAATAAATAAATAAAATTTGCACCCACACTTCGTGCGCCAAATTTTTCTTTAATTAATTCTTTATTTCTTTTGAAGATTAAATAAATAATTAAAATTCTTCGTGCCCCCTGTTCACTTAAAAAAAATAAATTGTGGGGGGGCGCCCCAATTTGAGGGGGCGCAAATATGGCAAGCCTACTAATGACATAAGAACATGGCTAAGTTGTCCTAGCCATTACAAATGAGAGGTGGAATTGAGCATGGTGTTTTTGGCAGGGGGCACATGTTCAGTGGAACCCACATTTCCAGCCTAATTTGTTCTAACCTTGTGTAGTATATGTCACTTTGTCACCAAAGGCAAGCAGAATATGAATGTAAGCAGTCATACTTTCTTTCCTCATATAAATGAACAGCATTAAACAGTAGTGAAGAATTAGGCATGGTGTATTCTCTACACATCTACTTTAGATCGTTCACTGTTTCTCACTGTTTTCTGAAAAAAATATATGCAAAATCCAGGAATCCTTATCCAAAGGAATCTGTATCCAAAGGAAGTTAGACAGGAACAATTTTGTGAATGCAGTTAGGAGCAGTAATAGAGTTGTTCCTAGCTTCTGCAGATTGCTGCTCTCTAGAGAGAGTTCAGACCTCCAACCAATCATTTTGTATTCCAATAAATGCACAATGGTAATTCATTTGTACAGGCTCTAGATATCCTTACTAGGGATTGCTTATAGGAATATAGTACTGCATTTTACCAGGATGGAAGCAATAATATTTTGTTGCTGAGAAAATGTAATTTCTCCCCAGATAGTTTATCCATCATTCTTGTAATTGGTGTGTGGATTATGGGCCTATTCGGATGTGCTATTTTGCTGGTGCACATTCGAGAACCCCGTGTAACGGTGGCCAGGCCTGGGAAGGGGGATAGGATATGGCAGAGGATGATGCCACCAATCCCTCCCCGTCCCGGGCCCGCCCAACCAATCCCACCACCACCCCAGGAATGCCCCGTTCTGTCCTCCCCACGCCCGTCTGCCACCCGGTGGAGAACTTACCTTCCCCAGTGGGTGCAGCAGTGACTCCGGTGTGAGTAGAGCAGTGGCAGTCTCGGCACCGGCACCACTTACTCACCAGATGCCGCAAACGCACTTTACGGCATGTTTGACACCCTAGACCGGCAGAGCAATCGCTCCGTTGGTCTATTTCTAGACAGGATTGCGCTGTTAAATAAATAAATGGCTCATGCGGCATCACTGACAAATGAAGCAGCATCCATCCCCTCATGCCTATGCAAAATTGTGAAATCATATTTTTCAGTGTTCTTTTTAATTAAAAAATATGGGTCGTATCCAAAGGAAGTTAGTCATGACTGAGTACCATTGAAATTAATGAAAGTAGATGACTCATGACTAATTTTTCTCATTCATTTCAGTGGTGCTTGATCATGATTTTCTTTGGATACAACCCTATGTGTCTTCAGTGGTTATGTACTCCTTTATATTGCAATCCTATACTGATTTACACAAAAGTAAGTTCTTTGTGACCAACAGAGCTTATTCCTTGGTGTGTTACGTACCTCAGATCTAGCGTTCTGTTCAAACACTAGTGGTTTTTTTCAGTTTAAAGAAAAAGAAGCAAAGCTACCCCTCCCCTAAATTGCTAGGACCAACTATCAGTTGGTCCAACTTACGGTTTCAATCTGCAAGAGCTTAGAGTGAGAAGGCACATCTACCATGTGCCAATGTGAAAAGCAAAACAAACTTTTATTATGTGCAATCCATTATCATGGAATATTATGAATTGCTAACATTTGCAAACACATGTGGAAAGGGACTGACCCTCAAATACCAGGATGCTGCAGACAAACAAGAGGGGAAGACCACCATCTTCACATTCTACTTGAGAGCTTTCGGGGGCATCTTACTGGCTCCCTTTGGACTAGATGGAGCACTTCTTATGTTCTTATGAAGACCACTTCTACAAGATAACTCCAAATCTGCTATTCAAGCTTCCAGTTTCTGTGCTTGTTTTCCATGTGCAGTGGCTTTTGGGGGCCAACTTGGCTTGAGTGCAGACATTGTAGATAAGATTCCAATTTAAGCATGCCACTATAATCACATCAAACATATATAACGTTGATGGTAGTGTACGTTAAATTATAATTAGGGATGGGTGGGATTAGAACACTTAACTGACTCCCAGGGACTGAAAAGAAACACAAAATGTGGTGGTTCCAACTGCTCCTTAGATTCTGCACGTACTTTCTTTGTTTGAGTGTGTTGAGTTTACTTCATTTTTATGACAGTAAAAGCCAGTTCAGATATATTACATATGACAGTATTTCTTGTCTGTATGCAAAACAGAGGATAATTTTCCACCTCAGCTTTATTTTGGGATCTAGAGAGACAACACTCTTATTGTGTTTTCTGTATGATTTGGAGGATATTTTGATCAAATGAGAGCTATTTTTCATTTGCCAACTAGCTTCAGTTCTTACCTCCTTGTTCCAAAGGTCAAAGGAGGGGCCATAGCTTAGTGTCAGAGTGCATGCACAAGGTCACAGGTTCAATCGCTCAGTTGGTGGACTGGCCACCTCATATGCCTGAAGATCTGAGTACAGCAGTTCGAGACCTGTCGAGAGCTGTTGACACGCCGCTGACAAGCTGCAGAAACCTCGCTGGGAGAGAGGATTCAGCAGCTGGCACGCTGAGTGGGAGGCAGTGTTGCCGTCAAGTCGATGCGTGGGAGGCGAATGCCAGAGAGAGGCCAGACCATGAGGGAAACCACCTGGAATGAGCGTTCTATGCAAGATTAGAACATTTGTAATATGTAAAAACCGCTTCGGTTTAGATAGCCTGCCTATGTAAACCACCCTGAATTAAAGTCGGAGGAGGAGAAATCCTATGACCAGAGAAAGGCGGTATATAAATACTGGTATCATCATCATCATCACCACCATCTACGGATAGGACAGAGAAAAATTCCAGTCTGAAGCCCTGGAGAACTGTTGTTAGTCAATGGGCGCAATTCTATCCTACTTACGCCACCAGTATAACTAGCGGCGCAGCGAGAACAGGAGGCCCCAGAACGGAAAGGGGATTCAAATCCCCTCCATAAGGGGAATTCAAAGGGGATTTGAATCCCCTTTCTGTTCTGGGGCCTCCCGTTTTCGCTGCACCACTGGATACAATGGTGGTGTAAGTAGGATAGGATTTCGCCCAATGTCTTGTAGACCATTTGACTGCCTAATTGCTCTTTGTTTCCTTCACATTCCTATCTTATAATAAATATACCATACCCTTCAAACCTAAAAAAAATCCTCCCTGTTTTATGTTAACTGCAAGTTGAAAGAGTATGCCTTGAGATGGGAATAATTTAAGAATACATCTCCTAAGGTGACTCTGGAAATCAGCTGATCACCACAGTTTTGAAGCAGCATACATCTACTACGTGATTGATGGCCCAATCCTACGGGCCTGCTGCACCACTGGAACTTGTGTTTCAGTGGTGCAGCATGCTTTACAGCAGTTGCAAAAGGCAGCCCACCATATTGTGCAGTCGTCTCACCGCCACAGGTGGCAAGTGGCCATGTCCACACACCAGCTGCATCCAGTAAAGCACTGGCACCAGTAAGTCAGTATGGCAGTGGGTGGGCATAACGGGGTGGAAACTGGAGCAGGTGTGTTGAGGCCAGAAAGAGCGCAGTATCAGTGGCAGTGACTTCACCAATATCCTATCCTCTTTCCCAGCCTCAATCCACCTTCCTGGGTTCACTTGGATTTGTGCCAGCAAAATTGCTGGTGCAAGTCAGAGTAGACCTGTTACGGCAATGGAGGCTTATCCCTGGGCAAAGGAACAAGTATTCTTTACCTGGACAAGACCTCCTGGACAGCCCAACAGGATTCAGCGCGTGCTCTAATGAAGCAGCTGCATCGGTGGGGTAAGTGGGATTGAGCTGAGATTTTCAAGATCACATATGAGTCTGCTTACCAAGTTATAAAAAGGTAAAGGTATCCCTTGACAATTAAGTCCAGTCGTGTCCGACTCTAGGGTGTGGTGCTCATCTCCATTTCAAAGCCGAAGAGCCAGCGTTGTCCGAAGACGCCTCCGTGGTCATGTGGCCGGCATGACTCTCCTTGCTGCAGCGCGTAGCATGCAACTGGAACACGGAGCGCTGTTTACCTTCCCGCAAGCGGTACCTATTTATCTACTCGCATTGACATGCTTTGGAACTGCTAGGTTGGCAGGAGCTGGCCAAGCAACGAGCGGTCACCCCGTCGCGGGAATCGAACTGCCGACCTTTCGATCGACAGCTTATGGTTCAGCGGTTTAACCCACTGCGCCACCCGCACCAAGTTATAGGGACAGTTTAATAATGGGCCATTGTTTCAGAAATTACACTTCTGTACATTATACTTACCAAAATCCTTCACCCCTGTGAATGCTTTCAGTACCTCATCAGTGAGTGATGTTACAGAACAAACAGCACATTGAACACATTGCAACAGAACAACATAAATCTTACTGTATTTCTTAATACGTTGTATCCTCTCACCACCCCCCAAATTACTTCCCAAGTAACCTTAGTGATTTAGGTGCTATATCTAAGCCTTCTAAAATATATGTATATATATTGGCACAAATATATGTATATATATTGGCACATATATAAGGCACAAATGTTTTCTAGGAATATATAAAATGGTTTTCCTCTCATTTTTTTAAAAAATTCACATATGGATGCTCACATGGTGTCAAAATTGCTGTAACAAGCAGTTTTGTTGATAAGCATGCATGAATTTATTTTTGCAAACATAGCTTTTCTTGCCATTTTTGTAGCAATACCTGTACATGCAAATAAAAGTGTTTACTAATACTGAGAAGGAAAGTCATCCAATTTTTATTCTGCCAGAGCAATTGTTCACAAAAAGTAGTGCCTGAATATGACCCTAAAAATCTTCCATGATTCTAGAATATGACTTAGACAAAACTACTTACCTTGTATCAGGTTAATTGTATCAAAAGGCACCTCCAATTTTCATCGCTTGTTGTGAACACAGTCTAGGTAAATTACAGTTGGGCCTCCGTATCCACAGGGGAATACATTTCAGGCCCCCCTCCCCCCGCAGATATGTGAAAACTGCAGATAGGGATGAAAGCCATATTCATGGTTCTCTGAGATACCCACCCACCCCCTGTGTGTGCATGTGCCCTGCTCCCTGGCTGTTACCTTTGATGTTTTAATGTTGGTGTCTTTCTTAGGACTAACGTGATAAGCAACCTCCTGCTGCTTATCAAACAGAAGTAGACCAAGACTAAGTAGTAGAGGCTCCTGTTAACCTTGCTGAGCCTCTCTAGCATTTAGTCTCTGTCTACTTCCATGTAATAAGCAGCAGGAGGCTGCTTATCACATTTGTTCTAAGCAAGACACCAACATTAAAACATCAAAGGTAACAGCATTGTAGGGTGCGTGCGCAGAGGATTTGGCATCCGTAGATAAGTGAATCCGCAGATGCCGAATCAGCGGATACAGGGACCCTCCTGTATTTGAGTGATAGTGGAGGAAGACTATTGGTGAGTCCAGTAAAACATGGACTTAAGCCCAGTTTTGAGACAATTCCACAGCAATGATGGCAGTGAAGGTTTCCTTCTCCACCATCATTGTGACTGTGGAGAGCTATTCAGAGGAGTTGTTCCAGGTAGTATAGGACCTTTTACATCTGGGCTTCCTGGAGGATGGACAACACCTCCATGGCCCACTATAATCAGTTTGCAAAACACATTGCAGATAAAATCACTCACACCTGCCACAACATGGACTCTGCATTTATGGTTCCTGTTCATAGACTATCTGAATCTGCTTGTACAGGAATTGTGTATTATTTTCAAGTTATGCAGTCTAGGGGACAAGGTCCTTAGAAATATGAGGCCAACCACATGCTTGCTTGACCCTTGCCCATCATAACTGTTAAAATCTGCCTCGGGAGGACTGGCTGAGTGGGCTGAAAGAGAGATAAGTGCATCTCAGGGAGGCACTGGCGTCGCTGCAGGGGGGGGGGCGGAGCTCTAAGTTCTGCCGTGGCTCTGACCCTCCATTACACAGGAGCACAAAGCGGCCCCGCCCCCTCGCCTTCGGAACCATTCAATGGTTCCGAAGGCGAGGGGGTTCCGAAGGCAAGGGGGTGCTCCAGTGTAATGGAGGGTCGGAGCCGTGGCGGAACTTAGAGCTCCGCCCCCTGCAGCGACGCCAGTGCAGGGAGGGTGTCTCACCTTGCTTTAAAGTGGCAGTTGTCCACAGGCTCTATAAAAACATCCTCCGTTGTTGGGCCATTACCAACCAGTCTCTTAACTCCTGTTTTTGGGGAAAGTGTTCAAGAGGGCAGTTAAAACTCCTGTTTGGGGGGAAAGTGTTCAAGAGGACAGTTAAAAGATAGTGTGGGGAAATGCAGTTGAGAATTGTGAGGATGAAGTAGAAAGAAAACAGAACTGAGAAACAGCAGCAACCAAGGAACCGAACAACATTAAAACAGTATGGATGGTTTTTGTGGTGAGTAGTTTTTCAGTGATTTGTTTGACTACATCAAGTGTGCTACTTTCAAAATGAATATCAAAATTAGAGAATGTTCAGCCCAGCTTTATTAATCTAGACAATTTGCCCAAACCATGCCAAAGAGCTGATAACGATTAAATTATTGTAAATCAATCCACAAAGCTATAATAATGTTTCCCACTAAAACTTCAGTTCCTGGCTTCCTGATATATAGTCTCTCAATTATAAAGAAGAGAGAAAAGGAAGCTTCTTTTTAATGAATTGAAAGTAGTGATCTTTTTTTTAAAAAAAGAAAAACACCATATTTATTTGGAATAGTTAGTGCAGGTTTTCTGAGAAATCAGAAAATAACTCATGCTGTTGCTGAGTCATAAGAAGAGCCTTGCTGGATCAGGCCAAAGGCCCATCTAGTCCAGCTTCCTGTATCTCACAGTGGCCCCACCAGATGCCTCCGAGAGCACAAAGCCAATAAGATAACCTGTTTCCTGTTGTCACTCGCTTGCACCTGGCACAGAGAAAACCTACTTCTAAAGCCAGGAGGTTGCTTATGGCTTGTAACCTGTGATGGTCTTTTCCTCCATGAATCTATCCAAACCCCTTTTAAAGGCATCTAGGCCAGGTGCCTCCTTCATGGATCATTGCCTTGTCGTGGCGAAGGGGCTTGCGTAACTCAATGAAGCCATGAGCTATGCCGTGCAGGGACACCCAAGACGGACAGGTCGTAGCAGAGAGTTCTGACTAAAAGTGATCCACTGGAGAAGGAAATGGCAACCCACTCCAGTAACCTTGCCAAGAAAATCCCATGAACAGTACCAAAAGGCTAAAAGATATGACGCCGGAAGATGAGCCCCTCAGGTCGGAAGGTGTCCAATATGCTACTGAGGAAGAGCGGAGGACTATTCCAAGTAGACCCAGAAAGAGTGAAGCGGCTGGGCCAAAGCCAATAGGACGTCCAGCTGTGGATGTGTCTGAGGTTGAAAGGAAAATCCAATGCTGCAAGGAGCAATACTGCTTAGGAACATGGAATGTGAGGTCTATGAATCAAGGCAAGCTGGATGTGGTCAAAAATGAGATGATAAGATTGAACATTGACATCTTGGGAATCAGCGAACTAAAATGGACGGGCATGGGCGAATTTAAGTCAGGTGACCATCATATCTACTACTGTGGGCATGAATCCCTTAGAAGAAATGGAGTAGCCCTCATAGTTAATAAAAGAGTGGGAAAGGCAGTACTGGGGTGCAACCTCAAAAACGACAGAATGATTTCAGTTCGAATCCAAGGCAAACCATTCAACATTACAGTAATCCAAGTGTATGCCCCAACCACTGATGCCGAAGAAGATGAAGTTGACCGGTTCTATGAAGACCTACAACACCTTCTAGAACTAGCACCCAAAAAAGATGTCCTTTACATCATAGGAGACTGGAATGCTAAAGTAGGAAATCAAGAAATAAACGGAACAACAGGCAAGTTTGGCCTTGGAGCACAAAATGAAGCAGGGCAAAGGCTAACGGAGTTCTGTCAAGAGAACACGCTGGTCATAGCAAACACTCTTTTCCAACAACACAAGAGGCGACTCTACACATGGACATCACCAGATGGTCAATACCGAAACCAGATAGATTATGTGCTTTGTAACCAAAGATGGAGAAGCTCTATACAATCAGTAAAAACAAGACCTGGAGCTGACTGTGGCTCAGATCATGAGCTTCTTATTGCAAAATTCAGGCTTAAACTGAAGAATGTAGGGAACACCACTAGACCAGTCAGATATGACCTAAACCATATCCCTTATGAGTATACAGTGGAGGTGAAGAATAGATTTAGGGCATTAGACCTGGTAGACAGAGTGCCTGAAGAACTATGGACGGAAGTTCGTAACATTGTACAGGAGGCAGCAACTAAAACCATCCCAAAGAAAAAGAAATGCAAGAAAGCAAAGTGGCTGTCAGATGAGGCTTTACAAATAGCTGTGGAAAGAAGGAATGCAAAAAGCAAGGGTGAAAGGGAAAGATATAAACAACTGAATGCAGAGTTCCAGAGAATAGCAAGGAGAGATAAGAAGGCCTTCTTAAATGAACAGTGCAAGGAAATCGAGGAAAACAACAGAATGGGGAGGACTAGAGATCTCTTCAAGAAAATTGGAGATATCAAGGGAACGTTTTGTGCAAAGATGGGCATGATAAAGGATAAAAAAGGCAAGGACCTAACAGAAGCAGAAGAGATTAAGAAGAGATGGCAAGAATACACAGAAGAACTATACAAGAAAGATCTGAATGTTCCTGATGACCACGCTGGTGTGGTCACTGACCCAGAGCCGGACATCCTAGAGAGTGAAGTCAAGTGGGCCTTAGGTAGCATTACTAACAACAAAGCTAGCGGAGATGATAATATCCCAGCTGAGCTACTTAAAATCCTAAATGATGATGCTGTGAAAGTGCTGCACTCAATATGCCAACAAATTTGGAAAACTCAGCAGTGGCCAAAGGATTGGAAAAGGTCAGTTTACGTTCCAATTCCAAAGAAGGGCAGTGCCAAAGAGTGTTCAAACTACCGTACAATTGCACTCATTTCACATGCTAGCAAGGTTATGCTCAAAATCCTACAAGGTAGGCTTCAGCAGTACGTGGACCGAGAACTACCGGACGTACAAGCTGGGTTTCGAAGAGGCAGAGGAACTAGAGATCAAATTGCCAACATGCGCTGGATCATGGAGAAAGCACGAGAGTTCCAAAAAAACACCTACTTCTGCTTCATTGACTACGCAAAAGCCTTTGATTGTGTGGATCACAACAAACTGTGGCAAATTCTTAAAGAGATGGGGGTACCAGACCACCTTACCTGTCTCCTGAGAAACCTGTATGCGGGTCAAGAAGCAACAGTTCAAACCGGCCATGGAACAACCGACTGGTTCAAAATTGGGAAGGGAGTACGGCAAGGCTGTATATTGTCACCCTGCTTATTTAACTTATATGCAGAGTACATTATGAGAAATGCAGGGCTGAATGAATCACAAGCCGGAATCAAGATTGCCGGGAGAAATATCAACAACCTCAGATATGCGGACGATACCACCCTAATGGCAGAAAGTGAAGAAGAACTGAAGAGCCTCTTGATGAGGGTGAAAGAGGAGAGTGCAAAAGTTGGCTTGAAACTCAACATTAATAAAACTAAGATCATGGCATCGGGTCCCATCAATTCCTGGCAAATAGAAGGGGCAGAAATGGAAGCAGTAACAGATTTTACTTTTCTGGGCTCCAAGATCACTGCAGACGGAGACAGCAGCCATGAAATTAAAAGACGCTTACTCCTTGGAAGGAAAGCTATGGCAAACTTAGACAGCATAATAAAAAGCAGAGATATCACCATGCCAACAAAAGTTCGTATAGTCAGGGCGATGGTGTTCCCAGTAGCAATGTATGGTTGCGAGAGTTGGACCATAAGGAAGGCTGAGCGCCGAAGAATAGATGCTTTTGAACTGTGGTGCTGGAGAAGACTCCTGAGAGTCCCTTGGACTGCTAGGAGATCAAATCAGTCAATTCTAAATGAAATCAACCCTGACTGTTCCCTGGAAGGACAGGTACTAAGGCTGAAACTCAAATACTTTGGCCACCTAATGCGAAGAGAGGACTCTCTGGAGAAGACTCTGATGCTGGGAAAGATTGAAGGCAAAAGGAGAAGGGGAAGGCCAAGGATGAGATGGTTAGACAGCATCACCGATGCAACGAACATGAAAATGAGCGAACTCAGGAAGATAGTGGAGGACAGGAAGGCCTGGCGGGATATGGTTCATGGGATCACGAAGGGTCGGACACGACTTAACGACTGAACAACAACAAAGGCCAGGTGCCATCACCACATCCTGTGGCAAGGAGTTCCATTCTGAAGTTTAGATCCATTGTGCCTACTGAGAGGAGAGGGAAAGGCTCTAAGGGTTCATGCTGTGGAGAAAAACTGTAGTTTGTAATGTCTCTCTGTAGCCTGAACTAGGGCCTACAGGGAAGAGGGTGAGCCTCTGAACATGCTGTGAAAGCACTCCACCCATTTGCAGGGGAGCTAGTCTCTCCCACCAAATGAGCCTCTTGACGGATACTCCAAGCCTCCAAAGGGGATGACAACTTTGTCTCCAGGTTCTGGTGGACTTAAGGATCAGTCAAGGGGGGTTGTATGGAGAAGGAGGCCCAAGGCTGATCTTGAGTCTATGATTAAAAAAAAATACAAAAGCAGAAACGACCTCAAACACACACAATCACATAGCACTCACAAACAGAGAGAAGGGAACAAACATTAAGCATGCAGTCAATGTGACCCATACAAGACAAGAGAAATAGTGGGGAGTTGGTGAGTCTTTGACAAGGCTGCACTGCAGACCAAGGTTACCTATCCTAGTTTCACAAGGCTTGAAAGTGTTGTGTTGCAGGGATTGTAGTGGCAAGGATGCTGGCCATGCATGCAAACCTTCCTGAGTCAAAAGAGGGGTCTCACAGATAGAAAGAAGGCTATAAAGTAAGCCCATGTTTGCAATGAGGCAGTAGCCTTGAAGGGAGCAGGGCAAGGGAGCTGAGCTGCCTTTCTTAGATGGAAGGTGCAGAGAGAGAGAGAGAGAGAGAGAGAGAGAGAGAGAGAGAGGCAGCCCACAAGGTTATGTGACCAGACTACACTGGCTCAGCAGGTTTAGAAGCACTTGGGGATATAGCAGAGAAAGAAAAGACTGACTGAGTGCTGGCTGGCACAGTGGGGCTCATGTGGAGGCTGGAATAGCACTAGCAGGTTAAAGATCCACAGACCAACAATAAGGCAGGGGGATAACTAAGGACCACCTGGGAATGAAGAACACCAGACTCTGAAGCCAAAAATTTATATAGTTTTTTGTCCTATAGAATCCTATGGGATTTTCGGTGAGATGATTCAGTCAGGAGATCCTCTGTTTCTAGCTGAGGACCCCTGCTGGATTCCGCCTTTGTTTTTCCACCCAGTTGAGGGTGTGGTAGCTAGTTGAAAAGGTACATTGGATCGCTCCTAGATTGATGTTAATCACAGGATAGGTGAGGACTGTTGGAGGTGTGAAACCTTTTGTGTGTTTTGTTAAAGTTGTTTTTTCCCCCAAACTCAAGAGTTCGTAAGAGGTGGCCATGGTCACAGGTACCAAATATGCGGTCTCAGCAGGATTTGGAGCTGGTAGGCTTCATCTGAATTTTAGAGGCATGGAAACTCCATTTGAATCTTAGGAGTAAAGAAGGCTCTGTTTGACATTGGAACATTGATCAATTAAGAGAGGGAGGGGGAGTGATTACATGGTTTCATCAAAAGTGTGCCCTTCCTGTCCTGTGGATTTGTGGCTTCTTGTCATCAATCTCACAGACAGCCATGTTTCTAGCCTGGCCTTTGATCTCCAGGGAGGCACCAATGGCACATGTACAAATGCATATCTCCTGCACACTTTGAATTAAAAGCAATACACAAATAAACTATTGACCATGTAAAACTGGGCTCCTTGCAGTTGGGGTGCTGTTGCACATGATCATGTCCCAGGCACAAGGAGCCTTGGAACATATAGTTTCTGGGGTGCCTGATGCTCCTACTAAGTGCTCCACCACCGGTCTGGAAATGCAATATATCAGGCCCCAGGGATATATGTCCATTCAGAGTGTCAGGTGCAAAGGAGTAAAGAAGGAGGTCTCTGACATGGCAGCTAATAACAATTAAGTTTTAGGGGGAGAGAAGGAGGAAGCTGTAGTGGGGAATGATCACAACAGGATAAGCTCACCATGAGCTAGGTCTAAACATGGTTGGGACTTTCGACTTGGCTTGTAATTAGTTCAGGGGTGAGCTTCATAAGATCACCATTACGGGCTCCCCAATTTCAAACTATGTATTCATTACTAGGACAATGTGTGTTCTAATGCCTGTTTGTGTGGCTTTTTAGCATCACAGGATCACAAGCTATGTCTCCAGTGTAGGCCAATTTGCTGTTTGTTCAAAATGGAAAGAATTTACAGTGGGGAGATAACCAATTGTGTCTGCATAAAGCTGGACAAGTCTCTGGCTCTGATTTCCAATCTTATTTGTAATGTTTAGAATCCACTCCAATTACTCTTACTCCTTGTTCTGTAGTAGTTTTGGGGCCAAGTTGCACGTTACCCTAATCTCATAACATGGCCCTGTTATCTTTTTTTGGGAAAAAAAAAAGATCAGTGGAAGCTTTTTATCTCTCTTTGAAATAGTGTGGAGGGAATGATTGGGAAGGGAACCTTGGTTCCTAAACCAAGTTCAAAAGCAAAGCATTAAAGCCCCACCCCACCCCCCTGGCTCCAGTTTTGCTCTATTTCACAGGACCCCTGCTCCAGGTTGCTGCTTTTTTTTAAAAAAGAACAAACATCCCCAGGGCACGTTATGCTTTTTGAGTAAAATGTAACTTGGCCATAGTGTATCAGAATCTAGAGAACTTCCAACCCTGGAAGCTCTGGTTTATAAGTTCAGCTGGAGGTGGTGTAGGAACAGCACAAGCCTCTCCTGTCCTCCATGCAAAAAGCCTCTAGAACAAATTGTCCCCTCTGTGTGAATGCCCATCGTGCTGCAGAGAACCAGTTCACAAGATTCTTATCACCAAACACAGCACCCATTTGGTTCCCCAGAGGCAAGCCACTGTTTGTTCCATCTCCCAAGGCTTCCACTCAGAGGCTACAGGCGCCGGGAGGGCGCCCGGGCACGTGGGGGCGGGGCCAGCATCGCGTCACGTCGACGCGCCTTCGCGCCACATCAACACCCCCCCCCGCCCGTTTTGCTCTCATTTTGGAGCAAAACCGGCTCCAGGGAGGGTGGGCGGGCCCACACAACGCTGCACTTCGGGAGCGGGTGAGATCCCCGCCCGCGATCTCGCCCCCCGCCCGTGATCGAGCTCCTGGAGCTCCTGCTCCACGCGCTCCACCATGGTTCCGCCGCTGCTTCCACTCCTTCAGCCCTGTTCAGGAGATGGAAGCAACAAAGCACAAGTCCCTGCTCTGGATCAGGACCCAGCTGAGATCAGGAAGGTGAGTAGCATCTGGCTCCACTATAAAACCTGCTCGTCTCTGCCTCCTAACTGCTGGCATATGCGTCACTGGAGCATGGCGGGGGGGCGGACCGCCGAGGGGTGACGCGCGCAAAGGGTGATGCATGCACTCGCACGCGCGGCCACGTGCTGCACGTGTCACCTCCGCTCCAGGAGAAGGCCTCAGAGTGTCCGCCCCAGGCGGAGGTCCGCAGCCTTCTGACAAGGCCCAATGCGGCGACGTCATTTATTAGGTTTTTCGCGCCTGCGCAGAACGTTTCTGAGGGCAAAAGGGCAGCCCTTGCCCTCAGAAATGGTCTGCGCATGCGCGAAAAACCTAAAACTGCACGTATTGATGCATTGGGCCTTCGTCAGAAGGCCCAGGACAGCCGGCCAGGAAGGATGTCTCCGAGCCAGCAGCAGTGGAACCGGCAGCAGCGGGGGGGGTAAGAATTTGGGGTCATTAGGGCGGCACGTGCGCCCTCACTACAGGGCGGCGTATGCCCTATTGACGCCACTGAGCTGGTGCAACAGCTCTCTGAGAATGCTCCTCGCTCACCATCAGTTCTTGCTTCTCACCAGACAACAGCTCCCCTGCTGCTCCAGACCCCTGGGCTGAGTCCCTGCTCTGATCTTGTTGGACGGTTTTCAGGCTGGTCTAGGCCTCCTGCTGCTCCTGTCCTCTTGAACTGTTCAAAGTAGGCAGAGAGTA
This sequence comes from Plestiodon gilberti rubricaudatus, assembly GCA_026170595.1. NCBI lineage: Eukaryota > Metazoa > Chordata > Lepidosauria > Squamata > Scincidae > Plestiodon > Plestiodon gilberti. The sequence goes on along the minus strand of JANXHW010000004.1, from coordinate 80,299,193 downwards.
GACAGAGAATTTCAGTAAGAATTTAGTTGCACAGTTATGCTGCCTGGCTTACCTATAAGCAGGTCAATGACATTCCTGCTTTTCTGTATTCATCAACTATGAAGAAAATTGTTTTAATAAGAAAGATGCATGGCAAGAATGGCTCTTACCTGTCTCATTCTGTATGTTTACTTCCCTGTACTATATTTTGACCATAATCCTTTTTCATATACCACATCCTGGGGACATGGCCTCTGCCTTTCTCTCTTGCAATTAAAGGTAACTGTTTCCTTCAATGGAAACTGTAGACACATGAAATAATAGTTTCTCCAATAATTAGCCTGCTCTCCCACCTTCATAGGCTTGCTGAGGACAATTCTTGAGGCCACAAGAACACTCATCATGATGGTTGAATTTGAGAAAAGCAAACACACAAAGGGGTGTTTTTCTTCTCTCTGGGAGACGAACTTTATTTCATTAAAACATTCCACACTCTTGGAGATGAGAACATCATAAAGATTTTCAAGAGTTGTATCCTAAGTCTTCTTAATTTGCAATAGAAGTTCCATTTGTACAACGGGGAGACCATTTTTGCTGATCCCCCCTTCCCTATGCAGGCACCTACACACACACCCCAAAAAAATCTGCTTCTGCCAACACTCAGGAGCAATTGGGGATTGCAGGGGGCTGCAAAGGGAATGGGAGAGTGGCAGAAATTGCTCCTCCCCCTTGTGCAACGAGGTACCCAATCCTAACTAAATGCATGCGCGCCAAGGAGGCGTGTGTGCATCCTGGGGGGGGGGGGAGGCAGTCTCGGAGGTATCCTGAAGGTAAAGGAACTTTCATTCCCTTACCTTAAGGAAAATCTGAGCTTATCCTATCAGTCTCTCTGTTTTGCGAAAGCTTTTTTCTGGCGCAGAACCAAGGAGAGTAAGGGAGAGGAAAGAGGGATAAGATACGGCAGCACAAGAGTGCCATTGATCCCTCCCCTGTTCCGCCTCCCTCCCTGCCCAGAAACACCCCTGTTCCTCCCCCTCCCTCCCCCATCCTTCCCACCACCCACCCCCATTGCTGGCTCACCGGGCACCAGCAGACAGTGGCCTTGCTGCTGGCCTGCACACTTGGCCACCAGCAATTGCGCCGATACCCTCAGTGCGCTTGCCAGCAACGTTGTGCAATGCACACCAGTTCCAGGCACTTCCGCCTGTAGCACTTGCACCGGTGGTATGCATGTTCCACCAGCAGAGCAGTTTAGATAGGATGGGGCTGTAGAACCTCTCCCACAAACACAAGGGTACAGCCATATTTTATTGTTTAGATTATGTTAGCTATCTTGGGCATTTTGCTAAATGGAAAGGCTGGATACAAATATTTATAATAAACACAAAAACAAACAGAAGAACTGTCTTTATTGATCAGACGAGGCTTCATCTAGTTCGCATCCAACAATGGCCAGCCAGATGCCTTTGGGCATCACAAGCCAAACACAAAGGTGGTGGCTTTTCCCTGTTGTTTCACCCATCTGGTCTTCAGATAATAGACTGCCTGATAGAATGGGCATTTTGCCCCATGGTTTCAGAACAACTGAATAATGTGCCATTAAATTAGAGAGTGTCTGTTAAAACTAGGATTACAGTACTTAGAAACTTAGTTTTCCAGTACCTTTAACAGCTACATGAACTGGATTTCCTATCATGGAGCTGCAGTGACTGGGAAAGCAACAACCGTTGAATTTCTCTCTGTCCAACTGCTAAAGGACCGATGTGTTGCAAGGTCATGTGGCTGCCACCAACCCACATCTCCTTGGTGACACTCAGTAAAAAAAAAAAGATACATGATGTGACATCATCACCTTCAGCATTTTCCTGCCCCTGCTTCAATTCATTGTCTACCATTTGAAGGTTGCTGGGAAGTACTGAAAGCCCCCAAACATTACCAGGAAGATGTGGAAGGAGGAGAAAGACATGGGTTTGGGGCAGCCATTTGGCCACATGTAAACTGTCCAAAGTTATTATAGGCTCTGTTAGGGAAGAAGATGGCAACTCTCATGGCTCAATCCTATCCCTGGCAAGTGCTGGTATACCACCAGGTTTGCCAATGCAAAGACAGCCCCGCCATTGCAGAAGCCCCTCTGCCACCGGCTGATGCACAAATGCCAGTGCAAAATCCAGAAAGCTGCATGCCATCGGCAACGGGGTACAGTCCAGCCACCTGCACAACATAGTCAGCGGAAAGGTGGGAAAGGGGCAGAGAGGATTGGGGTAGGGCAAGGAAAGTCGGTATCTTCTGGATCCCAACCTCCCTTCCCAAGCTGGATGTGGCCCCAGTAGCTCTGCAGCGCTACACCAGCAACAGAGCTGGCATAGCTCTGAGGATTCCCATAGGGGGCAATGTGGCAATCAGGATGCAGAGCAAGTCTCACCCCTCTTATCCCTCTTGACTGGCCTATCCACTGGGATGGTGGGTTGGATTCAGCAGCCATTGTGCTAGCAGTCCTGTGCTCTCAGCATGGCGACCACATAGGATTGGGCCATTAACATATGACTTGTAGGCTGTTCTCCACCTGTTCCTCTCACTTGTTCCTCTGTTCCAGATTATCACAGTTACGTTTTGAGCTCTGCTGGGCTGTTTACTGTTCTAATTAGTTCAGGGTATGAGCTTTTACTTTTGAAATTCTCCAGATGGGGTGGGAGGTCAGGGTTAAGAACAAAGCTATATGTTTGGGGATGGCCAATAGAATACACAATGGCTCCATTTCTATATTACTGCATATACTACTGCAAATGTGGAATACTATAGAAAGAGAAACCAACTTGAAATGTTCATCAGCATGGATCTGTGGAGGAGGGAGAAGAGGGAGCAAATAAAAGTCAAAAATAACACCTATCATATTGCCTGAATGCAACAGAACTATCTTGTTTGGAATAGATCTCATATTGTGATACAACCTTGATTGCTGAGTAAAACTGCTGATTCTACATTGTTGTTTCAACGTTTTAGCTATCTTGATCCATTCCAAGGGAACACAGTGGCAATGAGCTCCTTAGAACATACTCCTTAGGTAAACAGAAATATATGGGGTTTTGTAATATGTTTCCTCAATCACAGCTGCAGTATTGCTGATTCAGGGAATGACCTACACAACATCTTCTGAATTCAATACAAACAGGAGCAGAGTTTATGTAGGCCAAAAACAGGGCACTTACTGAGAAGTACAACATTCCCCAAAGATTCATGGAGTCATAAGGTCAGGACTTTTGCTTGGCGTGACTTGGAATTCAAGATTTGCAGTCAATAAAGCCCTGGTGACACAAAACAAGTGAGAATTTGATTCCTCATAAGATTTTAAAATTGACCAGACAAGTTATATGATGCAGTCCATTTGTTTATGAATCTGAAAAAGTCCCACATTTGTATTACTATGACTTGCCGGCTAACTATAAATGTCCCATGAGGAATGGCTGTACAAATTTTTTTTAGCAATACTATTTCATAAGCTATGCTTTCTTTCCATCTTTTAGCAAATGTCTTCCTCTTTGGTAAGTTGCATTTTTGTAAATGTGCAGATGGTATGGATTTATTAATTATTATTATTATTATTATTATTATTATTATTTCTGTAGCACGTTTTTCAAGAAAAAGTAGTTCACAAAGCGGTTTCCACAGCTAAACAAATCAATAAATGGTTCCCTGTCCCCAAAGGACTCACAATCTTAAAAAGTTCCAAAAGAGACACCAGCAACAGCCACTGGAAAAGACGCCATGCTGGGGTGAAGAGGGATATTTGCTCTCACCTTGCAAAATATGAGGACACCATTTTAAAAAGTGCTTCTTTTACCTCTCACCGCCTTCATATTTCATGCATTTTAGACAGTGTGTTGTACCAGGAATATGTAGAAAGCTGCCATACCATGACTTATGATGATATGATGCACAAGGGACTGAGCATCAGTCTTCTCCCACTCAGCACAGGGCCAAATGTGCACATCACATAGAACACATAAGTTGGCCTGATTGGTTTTTCCCTTATATACCACACGATGGGGTGTGTAAAATGGGGCAAAATCATGGCGCTATAGTTCTGACCCCAATCACACACACACTGGTATTATTTACAGGAGGAAAAAAATCTTTCATTGCTTTCTAACTGAAGCATTGTTCACCTGTTAATAGTGCACGGGGGGGGCACATGATCAGAGTCAGAACCATGGTGGGAGCAAATTCCTAAAGCCCCCTTATCCCTACCCCACTGTGGTTTCACCCATGTCAACTTCCCTGGCCTATTTAAAAACAAAACAAAAAAAGGCCAACTTGTACTTTGCATAATAACGTACGATTTGGCTCTCGCACACACAAATGTAGGGCTCGTACCAGCATCCAAACAATCCTGCCAGCAGCTAGGCTGAGACCAAACTAGGGCTCACAGAATCTAAAATGGGCTCCAGGATTATCCTTTCCTGTCCCTACACAGTGTGTGCACTTTCCTCTCTCACACACGCGACATACACATCTATTACTGCAGGTGGATACAATTATGGCTCCAAACCATGTACTGGGATCTAGGTGGAAGCATTTCAAAGTTGCTAAGCAACTACCCAACATATTTCCAATTGTTTGTGCGTCTTCTACCTTGATGCTGTATTCCAGATCCCAGTAAAATCCCTTTAGGTTTGTCCATACGAGCATAGGTTGTGTCATTGCAGAAATGTCAAATTGGCTGTTACTGTCTCAACTGATTTCAGAGGAAGGATAGGTCTCCAGAGTGACTGAGTCCTTAAAAGGCATCCTGGCTAAAATTCCTGTTTCAAACTCATGATAACTGGCAACAGGCTTAACAAGCTATGCAAATTGTATTTCTAGGACTGGGCATTGGGACAATTTGAACCACCTGTTTTCTCTCCCCCCCCACCCCTTTACTCAACTAGGCTGTGCTAGTGTGCTGTGCTTCAGTGAAGAGCCAGTGTGATATAGGGATTAGAGTGCTGGACTTGAACCAGAAAGACCTCTGTTCTAATACATGAAGCATACAGATGGCCCAATCCTATCTGGGCCTTGCACTACCAGATTTAAGGAGGAAAAATCAATCACAGGTTACAAGCCATGGTGACTGTCTAGGGATGAGCTTACCAGGTGGGAGCAGAAACTAGCACAACCACCTCATCACAGATGAAGAAGCAGGAGTATGTAAGAGGGGGCTGTTAAAAAGGGAAATGGGGTAGGAAGAGGCGGGGCTAGCCATTAGCTCCAGGGGATATAAACACCTGGGTGTAGCCAATGAGAACAGTCTCCAATGGGGGGGGGGTGTAACTAGGCCACTGAGTGCTGGGAGTGAAAGGAGCAGCTGCAGCCACCTAAGAGGAGGATCTTGGGGTAGAGTGCAACCTCCTCCCCTAGAGCAGCTTTTGTGGCCTTGAATGGCCAGATTGGCCAAGAAGAGGAACCTAATGGGAGAGGCCTTGGGTGGGCTGATAGGTGGGAAAAGTAGAAGGGCCTGTGGAGACTCTGACTTACTTAGGGCCATGGGGTTCCATGGCAGCAAGGCAGACAATGACTATATGAAACCTCTAGGTTTTTGATGTAACCTCTCTCTGAATGCTAGGTGCAAGGGAGTAGCAACAGGATACAGGTATTGTTGTCTTGAGTGTTCCCTGAGTCAGGGAGCACTCAAGACCCTGAGGCATCTGGTGGGCCACTGTGAGATACAGGGGCTGGATTAGATGGCTCCAGCAAGGCTCTTCTTATGTTCTTATTAACTCGTGCTCTGGCAGCACAAGGTCCTTTGTGGCAGAGGAAAAGCTGGGAGGCCATCTTGTGCTGCTGAGCTGCTGTTGCAAATAGAAGACGACTGCACCAATGTCAGTTATTGGCAGTGGGTCATGGAGGAGGAGGTTTGGGTAGGCTTACCAGATCTCCAACCGGGACTGAGCGCTAGACCTTTAGGAGAAGGAATGTGGGCAGGTGCAGCTTGTTAAACCCTTAGAGCACAATCCTAGGCAAATCTACTCAGAAGCAAGCCCCACTGAACACAATGGGGCTTGCTTCTGAGTAGACATGCCTAGGATTGTGCTCTAGGACTTAACAAGCTACACCTGCCCACATTCCTTCTCCTAAAGGTCTAGCGCTCAGTCCCGGTTGGAGATCTGGTAAGCCTAGGTTTGGGGGCATTCTGGAGTGGGGGGAGGGCAGGGGAGCCGGCTGGAGGGGGTGGATCTTGGGGGGAAAGGTACATACCAGATCCTATCTGCCATTTTTCAGCCTGCTCTGTCCCCTTCCTCTCCTTGTACAAATGCTGGAGACCCATAGGTGGCCAGGAGGCTGGTTGGCCTTCTGATCCTTCCCCCCCCACACACACACACACGCACACTAGCATGCAGCATTCACTCCATTGGCATGGCTGCATGCTATAGCATGGCAGGGGATAGGATTGGGCTGTGGGTGATTTTGGGTCAATCACTCTGTCTAACCATCCCTATAATCCTCTGAACAGGGTTGTTTTGAGAATAAGAGGAGGAAGAGCCAAGTATACCACCCTTAATGAAACAGTAGCATATAAATGTGGAAAGTAAATACTTTTTCATGTGCATGAGCATGAATCCGGTCCTTACTGGAAGCTATAGAAATGTACTGTGTTCATACATCTCCATCCAAGGAATTGCATGCATGCTTGAGGCTCTGTATGAAGGTCTTACAAGTTTGTCCAGGCTGAAAACTGACTGAGTGTGAGCAAGGTATAATAAATAGTTCCCCTCTGTTTATAGGCAAACCATTACTTTTACCTTCTTAGGGTGAATTAGCTAAATGAGCTAGGTACTAGAACATCTCCCCAGAATGCTGAGGTGGTGCTGAAGGGAACCACAGGCACACACTTCTTTGTTAGAGGGGAAGCTGCAAGTGAGGAAACAATCAAATGGCCTGATTTTTACCATTATTCAGTTCTCAAAGCTTCTGCTGTTGTTGACAGAGACAGGCAGCTCAATCATGTCTAGAATGCAGCAGCGGCGCACCTAAGGCGGCTGCTATATCCTAGGCAGAATTGGGACCACACTGGTAAAGATAGAGCGCTCCTTAGGGGAAATGGACACTTGTCCCTTTCCCCAGGGTAGTGCCCCAGAAGGCCCTACTACGGGCCTCCTCTGCTGTGCACCGGCAAAATGGCTGGCGCAAAGCTGAGGAGCCAATGTAAGGCCTGGCTGACCAATCGCTCCCTCCCTGTCCACCTCCCTGTCTGCCCTCCGCACTCCCCCTGCACTCGGCGCAGGACCTACCTGTGTCCACTGGTGGTGGCTGCGCCCCTGGGCAGAGTGAGCAGTGCCAGTCTCTCCGTCAACAGATTTTAGAGAAGATTGCACTGTAAGAATGAACTCACACTTCCTGAGATCTAGGACAATGCTGCCATGAGAAGTGACAGCGTCATCAGTTCTTTTTTTTGGGGGGGGGACCGTGGGCTCAGATGTAACACTGGAAGGAATCAGCCCCTAAAAACTGCCCTATGATAGCTCTAAGTACATGGAGAACCAGACATCTGCAGCCTCCAGTCAAGTGGGTGGGCTGAACGTTTTCAAAAATTACCAGAATTTTTATGTATGGCAACAGTGACCCAATTGTTGTCTCCATGTAGTTACGACCACCATTTTATTGTTGTTCTATAAATGCCCACGATGTTGTAGGTGATCATGTGATTTCATCCTCCGGGACCCTTCTGGTGCCCTTACCTTAGTGGCATTGGAGAGTCACTGCAGCAAGGGGCTCACAGTGTGTGATTTAACCTACCATACAGTGAAGATAAAATGGAAGAGTTCTCATGCCTTCTGAATTCCTTGGAGGGTAGGATGGGATACAAATGTGTTGGGTGGATAGGGAGAATGAGAGTGTCCCTGCTGTAGTGATGTTGAAAGATCTAGGACACATGAAAGTATCCCACAATGCAGCTCTTTCCCACTCTAGTGGTGTTCTACCTGGGAACTGGAATGCTGGAAGAGGTCATATGGTACACTGCACTCATCTGGCCTAGATCTACTAGATTAGGACAGGATGCTTCAATTAAGTACTCCAACTAGTGTGGGTGCTTTGCTGTAAAGCTGGAATCCTAAAAATACTTACAGGAAAATAAGTCCCATTGACCACCATAGAGTTTGTCTCCTTTTTTGTTCTTCTACGTTTTTCAACTATTTTCTCCCCACACATACATATAAGGTTAAAGAGGGGTCAGATATTATTGGGCAGAAATCTTCCTGAACCTATTCTTACTATTGCTGTCTGTGGTTCCGTAAACCATTTGATCAAGCCTCAAGTGATTTTCCCCTTTATATTTTTCAATTATTTCACAAGACAAAGGTGTTTAGCAGACTTGTAACTAATTGAATCATTCTCCTTGTCTTTTGTAAAAGATAATTGATACGGCATTTTGCTTGACTATGTTCTGTTGCCTCCCAAATTATCAATGCCTACTCAGAACTAATTAGCCGCCATGCAGTGCGTTAATTCACTAATTCCCTTTAATATTCTAAGAATGCATTATCATCTGTAGCAGCTGTGCTGGTGTGTATATTCCGATGTTTCAAGCCGCTTACCTTGGCTTGCTGTTTTACAGTGGCTGTACTATAACTTTCTCATTTCCTGATAGTTAAGCTGTATTTTTTTTAACCATAGCCTTCATAAATTTCTGTGACGTTAACTCACTGCCACAAGGCTGTCCTTTTGTCTTCTAGATTTAATCCTAGGTTAATATTAATGAAATATTAATTTGGCATGCATATCATAAAATATGCAAAAAGCACTTGCTTTTTGTGTGAAAAATACAGACCTACTAATTGTTTTATTTATTTTTTTAGACATCCTTTAAAATGAATTTTATAGGATGCAGGGGAGGGGGAATGTTAGGCACTGATTTCGAGATAGACATTTACACAGTGCACAGGGTGATTGACCCACAGAGCTTAAAATCTGAAGTTAGATAGAAAAGTATGGACAGAGAAAAGGTGGAAGAAGTGCCAAGGAGAAAGAGCAGCCGTGTGCATGTGAAATAATGACATGTGTTTAGATTTTGTTTCTCTTGGTGACAGGGCCAGCCCAGAAAAAAGGCAAACTGAAGTGGTCGTTTCAGGCAGCTGATTGGTGGCGGCACCCATCTTTGTGCTATACTGCTCCACTGTGCTATACGTGCCTCCACTGCTCCTCCTCCTTCCATTCCCTAGATTGGAAAAGGAAGAGGGGGACAGAGAGGGAGAGGAAATGTGGAGAGGAGGAGAGTGCTGAGCTAGGACATTCGAGGGTGGGAGGAGCAGAGGCTGGCACAACATCGGATAAGGGGGAGCAACATTTGGCATGCTGTCTCAGGCGGTCTTGGGGCTGGCCCTGCTTGGTTATGAAGATTGGTGAATGAGGTAAAGAGCAGTCATTTTATTCTGGATTGCATTGATCAACATAACGAACAACACCTATTTTATGGGGAAACAGATTTTCCGAATTTCTACTGTGTGCTCTGTCGTGCAGTACATCAGAACAATTTACACTTCCATTTATCCAAACTTTTGCATCCAAAGAACTGAGAACAATCAAAACAGTGGCTTTTGAACTGTGTCATGAATCCAACCCCCCCCCCCAAAAAAATAAACCTGGAATCCAAAATGGCACCTCCGCTAACATGGGGAACCTGGGAAGTGGACAAATCCCACTTCTGAGTAGACAAATCTCACTTCTGCCATGGCCTCAATAGTTTGCCTTAGCCTAAAGGCTCCATCTTTAAAATGAAAATATTAATGACCTTTCTCACAGATTGTTATAAGGATGAGTGGTGTATGCATTAGAAAGCACCTTATCAATAAAAAGAGATGGCATAGAAATTATTATGATAACTTAAAATTGAAAATCAGTGAGTCTTTCATGGGATTTGATATGTCCTCAAGAAAATGTATTAACTGCTCCCACATGTACTGTGTGTTAAAGACTCAATGACGTCTGGTTATCTTTTTGCAGCTCCATTCCGATATGGACAGAGGAGATGGATCAATCAAATATATTCTGTCAGGAGAAGGAGCAGGAATTGTGTTTACCATCGATGACACCACTGGGGATATCCATGCCATTCAGAGACTAGACCGAGAAGAGAGGTCCCAGTACACCCTGAGAGCTCAAGCCTTGGATAGACGGACAGGCAGGCCGATGGAACCAGAATCTGAATTTATTATCAAAATTCAAGATATCAATGACAATGAACCCAAGTTCCTGGATGGTCCATATGTTGCTTCTGTACCAGAAATGTCACCAGTGGGTAAGGGAGAGTTTAAAAACATTATTTGGATGTTTAGAAAACTAATCAGTACACAAGCTATGCAAATGTCCCTTGTTAGTGCCAATGTGGAAGAAAGGATGGAAATTAGATTTACAGCCTAGTAGTCATTAATTTCAGGCTATCAGGCTCCAACACAGGGGTAATACATGCCCCCTCCAAATCGTGCAAGCATTGTTTCAGTAATACATCCCTGTGTAGAAGAAAGGTTGGGTTTTATAATTGCTGCTCTATTGCTCCTCTACATTCTCTGCTTTTTCTAGGAATGTAGATGAGCTGCCCAATCATACCCAAATCCCTCCCCACCAATGCAGCCGCACCAATGGAATGTTTGCTCATTTACCCTGGGGAAAGCCTCTATCGCGGCCATGGGACTCCTCAGATCTATGCCTGCTGTTTAGCAGGCATAAATCCGAAGTGTGTAATGGCAACGGTAAGGTAGATGGGGTTAGGATATCAGCGCACTCAAGTGCCACCGATACCTCCCCCCAGTCTGCCTCCTTTCCCACCTTGTTCCATCCTGCCACTGTTGCACCTACCTTTGTAGGTCCAGTGGCGGGCCTCCAGCGCTTCAGTCTGGTGTGGCAGTGCACCTAAAATGGCTGTCGCCAGAGGCCATTTTACAACAGCAGAACTGAGTTCTGCTGCCGTAAAGCTCTCCGCGTGCCCGCCCAATCCATTATAGGATTGGGCCATGCTTCCAACTGGCATCCTTATTCCCTAGGACGGAATGCAAAGAACTGCAAGGAGAAGATCCTGAAGATCTGCGGCAACAAGCTTTATGCTTCATTGAATTTCAAGCTGTATAGCAATCCCCCAGGACCCATAATCAGCCAATGTAAATTAAAGCAGTCATGATTCTTAGCTAGTTTTACACCAGGAGCTAAAAGGTACTTTGACTGCCCATAGATCAGGGAAAGGCAAAGGTGGTTTTAAAACACCTTGAATTTGGAAAGGTTTACAGGATAGGAAATCCACTAGCCTTTATATAGCATCAAGTTACAACTCAAAATATAACTTACAGACTCTTTGCAGTGTAAAAGACAGTATTGAAATCCTGCCCTCCTTATCTCAAATATTGTTCACCTTCAGTATGTATTATCATATGAAAAGGCAGATATGCTATGTACTTATAGATTCATATTAATGTTTCTTATTTTTCTCACTGCCGCCTGTCTCTGTTCATTGCAGCATAGGCCAAATGTACATTTATGTGCTCTTGCATTTATTATAGTCTGAGTCCTTTCTCTTCACCCTCTTTCCATTTTTTTGTTACTTCTTTTTGTCCAGCATCAGCTTGCATGTTCTTTGGAATGATGATTGGATATTTGCTTTGTAAAGCACCAAGCATGCCTATAGTTCTGTATATACAGTATGAGGGATGAGCAACATACAGCTTTTATTAGACTCACATAAATTCAGTGTTTGTCTTTTTTAAAATGTCTAGTCCCCAGGATTGCAAATATAAGTTTAGGACAAGGCACGGATACATACAACTCCTCAATACAGCCACAGTTAAGGACTTTTATGTCCTGTAGATCTCTGTGGGAGAGCTGAACATGTGCTGAACTTTGCTGTTAACATCAATGGCACTTTAAAAAGGGCTTAGCTTTGACTGATAGCAGAATTCTGTTGCTGGCTTAGGCCGGCACGGTGACCGCTGCACTGGTTTAGGGTGTCGCAAACGTGCCATAAAGCACGCTGCGACACCCGGAGAGGAAGCAGGCTGCAGCCAGGACCACCATACACCAGAGAAGGTAAGGTTTACTCCAGGCAGCATGGGGGCTGGGGAAGGTGTAACGGGTGGGGGGATATGGTGTGGATCGGGCCGGGGAGGGACAGAATCAGTGGAGCTGGCACGCGCTGAAACCTATGCCCCCTCCCAGGCCTTTTCTGCCTACACGGGGCTTCTCAGAACTACGCCAACCATGAGGCTCACGCAGATCCGAGAAACCCCATTGCAGAGGCTGGGGCTTTACTCGAGGTAAGGGGACAAATGTCTTCTTACTCCAAGATGTCCAGCCCACTCCTCCCAAGCACTGGATACAGTGTGGGCCACGCAACCCCGCAGATCTGGCACTGGAAAGGATTAGGCTGCGAATCATATCCCATGGCATTTGGTAGCACTGCAGGGGTTTTATACCAGCATCATGCTGGAAAATACATTTTGATAGGGTTGTTGTGGTGCAGAACAAAGGCAAACAAAAATTCCAGGACATGATTTCCAATTCTAAGGAAGGTGACCTGCACCCAAATATCAAGATTTTTCCAAAGACTGACACATATCTTTTTCACATTTTGAGGACAATGATTTCATAGTAGCAATAGTTTAGATTTAGAATATGGGCAATTTATCCACCAAATTTGGAATCTACCGTTTTCATGATTTTGGGTTCACATTTCATAAGAAGTCATCACGTGTAACACCAGTATATATAGCATTGGCTCTGTGTGTGTGTGTGTGTGTGTGTGTGTGTGTGTGTGTGTGTGTGTGTGAGAGAGAGAGAGAGAGAGAGAGAGAGAGAGAGAGAGAGAGAGAGAGAGAGAATATGAACGAACGAACGAACTTCTGGCACAGAGCAGAATGCAGATGTTCTCATTCTCTCATTTTCTTCCCATGACAATCTGTGCTTCTTCTCCCTTCTCTTATTCATCACACAATTTTTCATTGCTTATCCAGGCAATGCCTTTTTTCATTAGCAAAAGTACAATTTTAAAACTTTGTTTTCAAGTTGTAAGATTTACAGGCTAGAAAAGAGGTTAGGAACGAGCACCATGTGACTCTTGAACAGACCACCAACAAGCACTGCTTCTCAACAAATTATTTTCCATCCTGTTGATGTTAGATGGATTGTGTCTTTAATTCCCATTAGTGCTAATGAATTGTAGGTGTAAATCCCTCAAGCATCAGAAGGAGAATAGCCCCTAAGCGAAGGTTCTATACAGCAGAACAGTGATAATTCACGGGAATCTAGTTAGATCCATGTCTTGTTCACAGCTATGAATCTAACAAGGTTCTACGCTGTTTTTGTCAGGCACCTCTGTTATCCAAGTGACAGCAACAGATGCTGATGATCCAACCTATGGGAACAGTGCCAGGGTAGTCTACAGCATTCTCCAAGGACAGCCATATTTCTCTGTGGACTCCAGAACAGGTAATTTCATTCAAGAGAAAAATCAGCCAAGAATGTGACATTTTCCATTAGCTTCCATTCAGTATTCACCTTAGGCTTTATCGTCAAAATCCAAGTCATCAATGACCGTGTATCCCATTGTTTCTCAATAAAGCACCGAGAGGGTATTAAAAACATGAATGAGCAATGGTGTGTCTAGTCCAGCAGCAATTGTAGGCTTATGCAGTGGAAGGGGAAAAAAGCAATTAACTTCAGTGGACAGTGCATCGAACTCTACGAGAACAAAGCTACATAAATAAAATGAAGATTAAAAATAAAATATACAGAAAGGACAAACTGGTATGTTGAAATATGAATAAATAGGAGGGGAAGATTTATGTGGGGTGCAAAGCAACACAGTTTTCTAAATCACCTAATTTTGCCACAGTAGGAGTGCCTCTATTATGTCCTTTAGCAAATCCACCATAATAAACATACTGTATTTAGAGTAGATGCCTGGGAGCAATACAGTTAAACTCTATACTACAAACTCTGTTACAGATGTCTGCAAGCCACAAAGGTGACATAGACTTGCTTGCAGAAAGTTATTTTATTTGATTGCATGTGATGAATAAGAATTACTTACAGGTGAGCTCTAGTTCTACTTTATTTTCCCCATAAAGGAAGTTCCAGGGTGATTATGAGCATCTAACCATCACCACTTTTCAAGGTCTTCCTGCCAGAAATTAGCAGAGCCACCATATATGTGTCACCAGCACCACATGGCCAATGCTGTCATAGGGAATAGAAAGATCAAATAGACTCAACAAAGTACAACTGCCCCTGTCTAAGTGAAGATCATCAACAAAACCTTACAAGCGCAACCTTGGTCCTATACCAAGGTTTAAACTTAATTAACAGATAGGATTCCAAAAAACAGCATTATTCAGATGTGCATTAAGTTGCAAAACCACCTTTCACTCACATAGTTGTGAGTTTGCTTTTAGTTTTCCCACAAGAAACAATAGAACGATGATCAGGCTTACCAGATCGTCGCCGGGACGGGAGCGGTCTACCCTTAAGGGGGCGGGGCATGGGGGGCCAGAACGCGTCGCATTCTGGGCCCCCCACGCCACGCCCCCTTAAGGGTAGACCGCTCCCGTCCCGGCGACAATCTGGTAAGCCTGATGATGATGTAATTTTTGTTTCCAGATCATTTTTAGCTGAAGTGGCTAGCAAACATATAATGCAGTGTTGCAACTACAGTTTGGGGATTGGTCAGAGGCAGCCCAGGTTAAAAGTCCATACTTGGCTTTTGGTTACTTACTGTCTCTTAGCTTAACCTCCCTCACATTTTTGATGTGACACTAAAAGAGAATGAGAATGGTGTCTGAGCTCCTCAGAGTACAAATATGACAAATAATAATCATCGCGCACAGATCAGTTCAATGAAGACATAAAGTCCACAGATATTTTAAGACAAAGGTAGCTGAAAGTGCACATCACATTTTATCTGAAGCTGCAAAGGGCTGGAAGTCCAAAATTGTGAGTAGGAAGGTTCTTATAGGTGACTTGCTTCAGATTTGTTTTTTTTCTTTTTGTTTTTATAGTCTAGGGCTTATACTGTAATGGATTGTATAGTATACTTTTTGTTTGTATGCTTATATTGGACAACACAAATATTGTTTCATCACAATCACAGGTTTTGTGCCCACTAAAAGTCAAACACCATACTTTTGGTTATGTTTCTGTGTTCTTCATGTCATAGTTTTGCTGGACATAGCATAAGGAAGCTGAAAGCCCTTCCCAGAAAGAGAGAATGAACACATAGTTGAAAGCTAAGTTATGAAAATACTGTAACGAGATTAGCTATTCTACTGTGGTTCCTGGCGTAGGAGACAGAGGATAATAAAGTATTACCTAAAAGTGCAGAGCAGTTTAGCCCTGGTGGGAGGCACACTTCTTCAGGAAGGAGCAATAGTAGTTAGCAAAAGTAGCAATTGCACCGGGAAGCTCTTGGCAGGCTTTATCAGAGAAGCCTTGCTGCCACCTCATGTTCTGTATCAGTAAAGCTCTCAGACAGAAAAATGGACTTCCCTGTTCTGGATGGTGGGAATGAGAGAATCCTGCATCTGTTTCCGTGATTATTTCTATTTTGTCAGACGCTGGCATCACTTCTTCATGGCACGTATCTGCAAGGGTGGATATGCAGTTTTTGCAAAGCAAGTCCAAATAACTGTTGTGCATCATGTGTATTGCTACTTGCACTTGGCTGAATAGTGCCTCAAGTTCCCCATTCACAAGCACAAAATCTCTCAAAACTGTATAATGCAGTTCTGAATCATTGTTGCACTTTTATGCACAATTGGTATAATCGCACAATAGCTTCAACATACAGTCATTGCTCCTTTTTTGTGTGGATTTGGCCATAGTATATTAAAACCAGCTACCTATTTGTGACAGTGAATGATAACAAAGAGTTTTGTAGTGCCTTAAACAGATATACTTATTTAAGCAGGAAATACACATTGGGAGGAGAAAATCACAGATATGCACAGAATCTATGTTTACTTTAATGTTAACTTTAATGGTTATCCAAGGTTAACTTTAATGGTTACAAAAAGTAATTATGTCTGACCACCAATTTAAAGAATTTAACTGATAGATCAACTGCCTTTAACTAATGAACTGATCAACTAATTTGTTTTTTTTTTTATTCGCATTACGGAAATCTCAATAAAAGGAGCATTTTAGATACCAAAAGAAGTGTGAGGAAATTGCAAAAATAACAGCTACTATTTTTAGAAGAAAGTGTCGTTTTTAATGTTTTCTTTTGAATTCCCTAAAATAGCCTCAAAAATAAACAGCTATGTCCTGATGACTGACCCTGAAATTGCCTCCTCACACACACAGATTTAAATTACTCAGGCTTTGAAGTGCTAATAAATAAGAAGAGAATAAACTCTTCTCTAGCAAAATCTTTGTAAGAAGCAAATGGGAGAACAGGGTACAATTCTTCTTTCACTAACTCCTACTAAGTGAACCTTTCAAAGTACTTCCTTCAATGAAGCAAGAGCAATTTCACTGACATCATTGGAGGACAGCATCAGCATCCAGGCCATGAAGACCTGACAGTTTATCCTCCGTTTGAAAAGAACAGGGACAGATCTTTCTTGGATGTTTCCAAGGCTCTCTTTTTTTTCATTTTCAAATAAATTAATAATTTGTTGATTTGTCTGTGTTGATAATCTGAAATGTCTTTTTTGCTTTCATTTTTTCCCCTTCCATTTTCATAGGCTTAATTAGGACAGCGTTAATGAACATGGACAGAGAAGCAAAAGAATATTATGAGGTGATTATCCAGGCCAAAGATATGGGTGGACAGCTGGGAGGATTAGCAGGGACAACCACAGTCAACGTCTCACTCTCTGATGTCAATGACAATCCACCTAGATTTCCACAGAGTAAGTATTTGTGTGAAGATCTCTGGGATGTTACCAAAGTGACAAGAAATTATAAAATACTTACACAATGAAAGAAAAATGTATTTATCATGCCATCAATGTGCACAGCATTTTACCAAGGAAGAAGAAAATTACCAGCTCCAAGAAGCTTATAATATAAAATTTTACACAGGGGATACAAAATGGGCAGAAGATAAAGGTGAAGGTAACCTGGGAGAGAATATGAATTCAGTTTAGTTACACATTCTTAGGCTTGGTTTGGCAGGGGTTGAAAGCTAAGAAGTTGTGCCAACATCTTCATGAAAAGATGAGTTTTGAGGGAGGATTTGAAGGAGGGGAGAGTGGCAGCATCAGGTAGGTATTCTAAAAGGGAGTTCTAGACATGGGAGAGCAAAGCGGAAAGGATGGAGTCATGCCAGAGAACAAAAGAACATTGGACAGGTGAGGGTGGTTGAGCTAAAAGAGAAAAGGTCGCAGGCAAGGCAGGGATATATTGGCGTATGAGAACAGATAGATAAATAAGACAGCCATTATTATGATTATGATGTTGGTTATTTAGTAGGGGGGGGGAAAGGATTATGGCAAGGGCTATTTTCAAGCTTTATCTTGTGAACTATTTGATCTGGTCCAGTGATGGCAATAGAACTGGCCATAAGAAGAGGAATAATGTTGCGATTTTCAAGGAATGCTCTGTGATTTCCATTGGGAATACACTTTACATCTGCTCTGATGTACATTCCCAATTTCCATTGGGAATACGCTTTACATTCATTTTCTCAACAGTGCAATCTTAGCCATGTCTACTCAGAAGTAAGTCCCATTGTGTTTCCAGGTAACTGTGTTTAGAATTGCAGCCCAAGTCTCCAAAAGTTTAAAATCTACTAACACATCACTCATCTGTTCCATGTTTGTTGCTTCAATTGTTCACAACATTACCAATCTTACTTTTCCAAAATGTTCAGTGTAGTTTACTTTTCAGTAAAATTATTTTACAGTACATTGCTATATCCTCCCTCTGCTCTTCATTTTCCAAGAACCAATGGCAATCAGTCATATCATTCTCACAGCGCAATCCTACGCAAGTGATCCGCCGGGCGACCCAGGTCGCCCGCCAGATCCTGAGCTCCGCCGCGGACAGGCACCCCCCGACAGAGAGTCTACTCGGGGAAGGGGATGCTCATCCCCTTCCCCAGGTGTAACCCGCGCTGATGCCGATCGGCCTCCTCGGAATTCCTCTGTTCCCGGCCAAACTGCCCCCCCGCCCGCTGGATCCTTACCTGGGTCTGGCAACGGGTTGGCGAGTCCTCCGCCAGCGGAGCAGGGGAGGCCGGCCTTGCACCGGCCCTCCCTGCTCAAAAGTAGACGCAAACATGCCTTATGGCATGTTTGCGATGTCTTTGACTGGCAGAACACTTGTTCCGCCGGCCGAATTTACAATGGGATTCGGCTGCCCGTATACAGAGACAATAAATGGTGCAGACTCTTGAATCAAGAATTCAAAAAGCAAGAGCTGGTAGGAAAATGAATCAATTCAAACTACAGTGTGTTCATATGGGTCAAGAAGGACTTTTAACACTGTAGATTTGTCTTTCCCCAGGCCTGCTGTTAAAGAAAATAAGTTATGCACCAGTTTTGCTCTCATTTCATTTCAAGTTGCCACAGGAAACATGGATGCTTTGATGAAAACCATTTAAATATGCCTCAAATATCCTG
The DNA here is from genome assembly GCA_026170595.1 of Plestiodon gilberti rubricaudatus. Lineage (NCBI taxonomy): Eukaryota > Metazoa > Chordata > Lepidosauria > Squamata > Scincidae > Plestiodon > Plestiodon gilberti. The sequence goes on along the minus strand of JANXHW010000004.1, from coordinate 80,280,636 downwards.
GGAAGCTTATTGAAACGTGGCAAAGGAGATTTATATTTGTTTGGGCTTTCTCCACTGGATCAGACTCTAAGCTTTCCCAGCCAAGATAAAGGAGTTTCAGTTTTGAGTCCCTATGGACTTCTTGATGGTGGTTGATGTGTATCACATTTCTGTATGGTTTTTAATTTAGGACATGGTTCACCCAGATTTAAGCACTTTGAAGACCTACTGATTTAATTGGTACAGCTCTTCTATTGAAATCAATGTAGGGCTTGCAAGTGCTTAATTTTGACAGAATCCATTTCCTTATTTGAGAGAGAGAGAGAGAGAGAGAGAGATTTTGTCCCGTTCATTTTCATTTTCCCCATTCACTTCTTTTACCCAGAACATTATCAGATGAGTGTATTGGAGTCAGCTCCAGTCAGCTCTACTGTCGGCCGTGTTCTTGCTAAAGACTTAGATGAAGGCATTAATGCTGAAATGAAATACAGCTTTGTAGATGGAGACGGGCTAGACGCCTTTGATATTTCCACTGATCCTCATTCCCAAGTTGGCATCATCACAGTGAGAAAGGTAAGACGTTTATATTCTCAGCAACATACAGCTTGTTATTGTTGGCATTTGTATTATTACTTTATACACTGCTTTTCAGTGTTGTGTAATGCATAAGATTAAAACAGCAATGTACAAAAATCTCCGTCAAATCAGCTTAAACTATTAGAACAACTAAGCAGTCCATTTTGCAGATTAAAAGCATTTTCCAAAAGGAAGGTTTTGTTTTACCTTTCCCTTAAGCAGCAGTTATTATCTTTGAAGCTTACTAAGGAGGGTATTCTACAACACTAGGGCACAATGGAGGCCTTGCACTGCCAGAACTAGCATTCCAGCAAAGCAAGGTCCTTTATGGCGGTGCGAAAGCCAGACCACCATCGCACTGCCGCAAATGGGCAGTGATGCAGTGCAAGCAGCAGAGGCTCCAAAAGCCTCCATCGGTGCCGTTAAGTTGGCGGTGGGGCATGTTACGGGTGGGGAGGGGGAGGTTCAGGAACAGGGGATGGACCTCAGTGACACTGGCATGTGCCAGATCTTATCCCCTCTTTTTGAAACCTCTCTGCCCTTTTTCTCTCCTTGGACATATGCCAGCTGGCATATGTCCAAGGAGACCCATAGGCAATCGGGATAGGATTGGGCTGCAATCTTATACACAGTTTCCTGGGAGTAAGCCCCATTCAACACAATGGGACTTGCTTCTGAGAAAAAATACATAGGATTGCAGTATAAGGCAACCAAGGGAATGGTCAGTTACTATCTATAACTGAATAATACTCTTCATTTTATAACTGCCCTGTAACACTTATGCAAGGATAAGCAAATTAACTGTATGATCTAAACTACTCTAAAAGAGAATTATGTTATCATAAAAGTAAGTATTTCTACCATTGTTTCAACACATAATCCTTCTAAGGCATCTCATGTGCAGCACCACCTTTTAAATAACCTTGTGGTTTAATTGTCCTACAGGGTAACCAACTTACTCAATATTTGCATTTGAACTGTATTCACATTTTCCACTCTAGTGGCCAATAAACAAACCTCAAATGAGCCATACAGTTAACTGTAAACCCATAAAAAACTTTGTTTTTAACTTGCAACTTGAAAACCCAGCACTGCTAAGTAGGCTAAGTGATGCTGTTTTTGTAATGGGCAGCTGTAAACTGCTATTATTTTATGCTGCATACATGAGTGACTTTTAAATCCGTTAGTCCTTTTTTATGGATCCGAGAAGTTTACTTGGCCGAGGTATTTACTTCCATGCTCTGAGCTAGTGCCTGCACACTCAAGCATACTGGATGCCTCTAGAGCAGGGGTTCTCAACCAGTGGTACTAGTACCACCAGCGGTACTTCAGCTGACTGCTGGTGGTACTCAGACCGTTGTACCACCAGAACCCCGTTCCGATGCTGCGATTTGGCAGCGTATATTTGCTTGCGAGAGGATCCTACCTTTGTCCAAGCCTTTTCTGGTGGGAAAAAGCATGGAACCAGGTCTGTGGTACTTCATGGCTTTCAGGGATTTAAAAAAATAATAATCGCTGCTGTTTGCGTGCTGAGGAGATAAAATGAAAGGCTTTTTAAATAAAAGTAAATACTACCTACCTCACAGTGATATGTTTTACCTTTGCAGGGATGCAAGCCTGTGTATTATACTTGTGTGCAAAATGAAAGGATAAGTTGCATGTTACCAGTATTTCTATGTAGACAAATACATTTTACATTGCATACTGAGATGCCTTTATTCTATGCAAAATCTTGTTACATTGTTTTACGTGAGATGATGAATGCATCTTTAAAAAAACCCACCCAAAGTATTTTCTCTTTATGAAAAGTGGGTGAATTACGGGGCTTTGATGATTCTCCATACATACTTATCCTTTAATTTTGCTGGTAGGCTTATCATCCATCCTGGAAAAACCGGGACAGTCCCAATTTCCGGGGTCTGTCCCGGCCAGCCCCAGAAACTGGCACTGTCCTGGTCTTTCCTCCGCAGCTGGCCGGGACTGAATACTGGCTCGCATGCCTGTGCGAGCCTCGCGCAGGTACACAATGCCTGGGAGCTCTTCGAATCATCCAGGACTCCCCGGACAATTCCAAAGTCAGAGCTCTCAGGTGTCGTGCGGCTCCACGAGGCTCGCACATGATCCAGTATTCATTCCCGGCCAGCCGCAGAGGACGCAGTCACGGGAAGAAGCCGGCCAGGAAGAAGCTGGCCAGGGCAAAATAAATAAATACATTTTTTCGGCCAACCGCTTAAAAAAAAGTCCACCGTTATGCAGCAGGGGGAAAAAAATACCCGACATAATTGCCCACCCTCAAAATTGCCCACCCATCTCTAGAATCCTGGCTACGGGCCTGGTGTGTGTGTGTGTGTGTGTGTGTGTGTGTGTGTGTGTGTGTGTGTGTGTGTGTGTGTGTGTGTGTGTTTAGGTGAACATGTACAATGTTTTATATGACTAGCTAAAAATGTAAAGCATGGATGTGTCAAACATATAGTTGCAAACATATGTATCATATGAGCATAGTAGTCACAGGAAATGACTGGATGGCAATGGCTTCCTGTTGAGTGTTCACTGGCAAACTTGGGATTGCTGCTCCTGAACATGCAAACCATTCCTCAGTGGGAATAATATGGGTTAACATAACATGCTGACTGTGCTCAAAATAGTTCTTACTAATGAATGAATATGCTAAAAATGAAAGTAAATACAAGTCATTGTATTGTATCAAAAAATTCCAATTCAGAAAATGAACTTCTTCCAATGCAGTGTTAGTTCCTGAAACTGAGACAGCTGCTTCAATGAGTGCACATTTTGCTTTGATCAAGAACTGAGCCAATTAAAAGGGTTCCATTTTGCTAATATTCAGCATTAAGCTTTCCATTACGTAAGAGTAAAGAGTTTATAACCATTGTGTTGTTGGAAATTAAATTATCAGCGGGAGGTCTCATAATGTTCTGTAAGATTCTTGCAACTATTTTTACATCCACTTTTATGAAAGTTCTTTGGTCATTCCTGTGCCTTGCTTTGCTGTTGTCACTGTTTCTTTTCAATTATCATTTTATTGTTACACAGTAAAAGTGCACATTAAGTATCACTGCAGTACAATTATAAACGTTGATTTCCTTCCTGTGTAAAATGTACCAACAAAGGGGCATGAAAACTCAGCATGGGACAGAACTTCATCTGCAAAAGGGGGATGTCAGCAGGGTGCTTCTCCGTATCACATTTGCTTTGCGATAAAGCCCCTCTCTAAAGTTTCAGCCATAATAATAAAGGGCATATAAGCCAATGAAAGCAGGGTATAGTTGAGTCTCATTGATTTCAGTGAATAGTTAAGCGTGTGCTTAACTGTTTTCCATTGAAATGAATGGAATTAATAGTGCTTAACCATGGCTGGAATATGCCCATGTAAATTATAACACTGTGCAGTACTTCTACAATGCTTTTCCTAAGTGCCCCAAGTATTTAACATACATTATCTCAGTAATTCTGTACAAGAATGCTACTAGGTGAGTTAATATAATTGTATTACAGGTGATGGTGGTTAAGGAAAGTCACAAGAGCTTGCCTAAAGCCATCCAGTGAGCTCATGGCTGACCTCTGATTTGAACCAGGAACTTCTGGCCCATAGCTCATGCTATTAACCATTTCCCTAGTTCACCGGTATGTTATTCACTCACAATAGCTGTTCAGATGTTCTTAAAAACAGTTACACTTTGCTTACACATACATTCCTGAGTAGCAGGTGCCTGACACATTTACCAACAGGCAGATGTCCCAAAGGAGATCCAAGGCCATTATCAAGTTTCCACACATACATCACCTGCTAGATCAGGAACTGCAGACATAAATTGAATGTATATCAAGTGTAGATGTGGTCTATCCATATGCATTGCTTTCAATGGGATGCTTATTTGAGTATGCATCATATTCATTCTGGTCAACAACTCATGCAGAAATACTAAACTTTGCCACATGCTTTTGTAATTCTGTCTATTCTCTGTGATTGCTGAGACCAGAGCTTCTCAAACTGTGGGTTGTGACCCACTTGGTCGGTTGTGGCTCAAGTGATATTGAGGTGGGTTGCCTGTTGGGCCCTCCCACCCGCCCTTTCCTCCGTTTGGTTCCAAATTGGAGTCAAATAGACGCAATTGGAAGCCACTTCTAGGTCGCAACTCACCTCTGGAAGCCACTCCCACATCATGCTAGGCCCAGGACAGCCTCCAGAGGCCTCCCCGGACCTCAGAACAGCTCGAGAAGTGTCTTCCGGGTCACTTCTGGGTTCACCAACATGACTTCCAGTCCGGGAGCCATTCTGAGACCCGTGGTGGCCTCCAGAGGCTGTCCCAGGCTGAGCGTGACAAGGGAGAAGCTTGCAGAGGTGAGTCATGACCCACCACCAGAGGACGAGGTGGGTTGCTGCTCTGGTAGGTTTGATAACCGCTGGCTTAGACAATCTTCACTGCCCCCAAATTGCGGACCATTGGGTGGCCATAATACTTTCAAGTTCACACAACTAGTAAAGGAATGTGAAGGTGCTAACACTGTGAGGCTACCATGCTTACCTAGCTTCTTTATATAATTCAGTGATACAGCTTTAAATGGAAAGTGCTTTATTTTAGAGGAGCTGGATGATACTAGTCCAGGGGTGTAATTTCATAAAGTTTGGGCAACACTCTCCTAATACTGTCTCCTCCTTTAGCCCTTGAGCTTCGAGAGCAAGAAAACCTACACTTTAAAAGTCGAAGGTGCCAATCCTCACCTGGAAATGCGCTTCTTGAACCTAGGCCCGTTCCGTGACACTGCAACTGTGCATATCAGTGTGGAGGATGTGGATGAGCCCCCAGTGTTTGAGCCTAGCTTTTATTTTGTGGAGGTACCTGAAGATGTGGACATTGGGACCACCATACAAATGATTTATGCCAAGGACCCTGATGTGACCAACAACTCAATCAGGTTTTTTCATTCATCTCTCTAATATCCACTATGTTAACATCTAGAGCCGTGCTTGTTACTTTGATGAGATGATGAAGTAACAATGGTTCAAACTGTCAGATCCAAAAAAATGCTTAGATGACAGCTGGCTGGACAGTCTGTTGTTACATTGGGCCAGTTTGTGCAGTCAAAATCTCCATCTACCTCAATATTGTTTCAGTCAACAATGGGCTCGCTATCACATCCAGGGTTAATTTATGAACCAGCTTAGCACAGACAGCATGAGGCCATTGTTGGTGAGGAGTCTCCAGCTCACTCTTCAGTTTCAGTGTCAGGATAAAATATTGGTTTGTAAAGTCAAAATCTGCTTCCACACAATATCTCCCCAAGAAAGCCTTTACATGGTGAACATAGAAGACTCACCATGGATGCAGATACACTCCTAGAAATGATTCTTCTTTAAAGTTCCCAAATTAAAATGGGAATTGGCAGCAGTGGAAGTAGTTGTCTCGTTCATCATTAATTAGGGCACAGGCACTGTTCAGTAAGTGTCTGTGGCACCTCTGAAACCACATTTCATGCAGTCTGGCTATAATAAGTGCAGAGATTAGAGGGGATGACTGGGTGGCCCTACCCTTGGTGCCCTGGGCTGCTGTTTGTATGGAACAGAATGGGGGCTATTTTGGTTACTTTCTGCCTTCACTTGCCTCTCTCTCTCTCTCTCTCTCTCTCTCTCTCTCTCTCTCTCTCTCTCTCTCTCTCTGTTCTATCCTCCAGGTTTCAAAGTGTTGCAACAGCCAAGGCTTCAAAGTAGGGAGTAGAAATTATAGTAGTTGGTTGTCATCCTATCCTCTTGTCCAGGTGTTCTGTCTAGTAGTCACCAGGCTTTGAGTGCCTCTTTCTGAAATTGGGTAGCCAGGACAGGATAGAAATTCAATTGGTACCATCCTGCTGCCCAACAGTCTCCCTGCCTGAGCTGACCTGAGCTAAACTGGTTGGTCTTGAAGGTGGTACTGGAATCCATCAGTATTTTGCTACACTAGGTAACTTTGATGCGCATGCTGAGACTCCCAGTAACGGTACAGTTCACAATTCCATGGCTACCATGACAACCATGGGCCTGTCTCATGGTCCCATGCATCAGGCTGGACACACTCTGGCCTTGTGTTTTTTTTTTTAAATCTCTGGGGAAGTTAACAATGAATGATCTGTTTGGGGGGGGGGATTAATGTCACTCCGTCGTCATGGTCAGATCACTAATTGGTAGGGTTTAGACTGGCTGCTGTTCTAATCCCTGCAGAGATGGAGGACCTAACAGGAAGGTCCATCCTCAGAGACATATGGATCCTAATCTAGACCACTGGGGTTGTTTGTTTTAATTGTTTTAACTGTTTTAATTCTTGTTTTTAAATGTATATATGTATTTTAATGTTTTAATGTTTTTATTGTAAGCCGCCTTGGCTGCCCTTGTGGGAGAAAGGCGGGGTATACATTCTATAAATAAATAATAAATAATAATAGATTCCTGATGGCACTGGGGAATTTCCTACCAATTCTGTTGAGGCTCTGGTTGACTTTTGGAACAGAGAAATGGCCTGGACAGAATGACTCTTGACACATGACTCCGATTAGTCTCTGCCCTCTCATGGAGCCAAACTGGCGTGCCACTTTTCTGAGGAGCTGAGGGCAATCCCATCCCCCTTCCCTGGCTGTTTTTCCCTACACAGGGCTCCCGGATTTGCACCGCCAAAAAAGCGAGCACAGATCCAATGAGACCTGTAGTGGGGCTGGGGCTTTACCCAGGGTAAGGGAACAAAAGCCCTTCCCCCGAGGTAACCTCCCAGGCCCCATTTTCTGCTCAGGATCCAGCGCTGCCTGCACCGGCCTTGTGGATTGCTGGGTAGAAAGTTAGGCAGGATTGGGCTGCCTGTGTATTTATACTTCTCTAATCTTAACGGATCACAGTATTACCAGTGATATGCCCAATAAAATCGTTTATACAACTGTATATCATTCATGATGCTGAATTACAATGGAGGTTATTTGATGATGTATATGGGACTTTGCAGTAATAACAATAATTCCACCAGAAAATGTTTTGGGACTTCCACTGATTTTTTTTTCAATAAAAAGTGGCTATGTTACATTAGATTAGACAATTTAATGTTAGAAAGCCAGCCCATATTTCCAAAAATGCTTACTGGACATAGAAGAAACTCTGAAATCCTCTTATTCCTAGCTTTCTTGACATCTGGATTGCCCACATTGGGAGATGCTGATTGCTAAAAGCATGGCCTGATTAATTCAGAATGACTAAGGGGGATTATGTAAACAGTTCCGTAGACTTGAGTGTTGGGGACTAGTTATTAATAACAGGCAAACATGTGCAGAGAATGCTGTACAAAGCGTCCACCTGTGATGCATGACACCAATGATTAATGTTGTGCCACTAATCACAAGGCCATATTCAATTTCAGATACAAGTTAGCCTTAAACTGTCAGAGGATAAATTTTTAATGGGCCTTTGCAAGAAAGATCAGTATTTCACAATCTTACAAAGCTTTTCTACCAATTTCCTTAATAAATCTAGCATCCTAGGTAACATGTTTATTTTAAAAGGGAGGGAGAACAATGGTAATTTTTGTCCTGCTCCTTATTGTTATACAAAATGAAGTTGTTTCTTTCCCTTTAACAGCGCAATCCGACTTAACTTTTGTGCCGGTTTAACCAGCGGCGCAGCGAGAACGGGAGGCCCCAGAACGGAAAAGGGATTCGAATCCCCTCCAAAAGAGGAATTCAAAGAGGATTTGAATCCCTTTTCCATTCTGGGGCCTCCTGTTCTCGCTGCGCCGCTGGTTAAACCGGCACAAAAGTTAAGTCGGATTGTGCTGTAAGTCACTTTACAGTGTTGTGTACCGTATCTTTTCTTTGCTACATAAATGTGTGCACACTGTTTCTGCAGCCCATTCCCTATGTTCTGAAAGCACACTGCACATCTGTTTTCTCAGTAATCCTTGTAACAATGTCATAGTTTTAAGATTCCCCATATTACAGAGTAGTGATTTCCCCAAGGCTGCTCAATCTCAGTGAGCTGAGATTGAAGCAAAGGACTTCTTTGCCTGTAGTTCATGCTCTTAACCACTACACTGTGGCACTCACATATTAGTACTTATATAGCACTTTTCCTAAGCACTCAGACCACTTTATGTACATTGTCTCATTAACCTTTAAGCCGCCTTGAAAGGTAGTGTCATGCAGCAGCAGCCCAACCTGAAACATGGCATGATGCAGCCTTCGGCCTGCTGCCCCTCCAGTTACAAAAAAAAAAAAAAAAACAGCCACTTACTGTGGTCCTCACGCGTGGTTTCTTCAATTGCAGAAGTGTAGGATTTCTGGTTTGATTTAAAGGGACCACATGAATGAAGGAACTTCTTCGTTCGCACAGTCCTGTAAATCAAACCAGAAGTCCTGCAATTCTGTGTTTGAAGAAACTACACCTGATGCAAGATAAAGAGGCGGGTGATCCACTTTTTGCTCGTCTTTAGTGGATGGAAAGCTGATTAGTGCAGGTTGTATCTGTGGCAGACTGGAAGGAGGCAGCGGCAATGGCCGATGGGCTGATCAGGACCATGGGCACCCCAAATCTCCTGCCCTCTGCCCCCACTTCAATCTGCTGCTGATGCAGCCTACATCACCTCTCCTAAGGAATGGGCCACCCTGGTGTTGTGTAATGATCTCCATATTATGGATGGGAAGTTGAGCTTGAGAAAGAGTGGTTTATCTAAGACCACCCAATGAGTATATGGTTGAGCTGAGATCTGAACCAGGAACATCCCAACTTTATATCACAATCCAATGTTTACCTGGAAGTAAGTTCCATTCTATTCAATGGAGCTTACCCCTAGATAAGTGCACATAGGATGTAGCCCTAATCACATAAGAAGATGGGTTGATGTCAATGGCAAGGGCAGCTGCCCAGGGCCCCCACCATATTCTGTAAGAACTAAAATCTCCAATTCAAAATTGTGGCTTTTTGCTGGTGTGTGGGGGGGGGGGGGGGTGAGCACTACAATAAAACATGTGAATACCAGGAAATGTAGATGCACATCTTTCCCATACGCTCACCTAAAATGGGGCCCTTTCAAAAGCGGGAACTTCCCAACATACCCTGGTCCCAAAATGTCTTCATTACATGTTATATTAACTGTGCATTCCTGCTTAACTTTAGGCCGGCGGCGTTGGAGCTCCTGCTTTAGGCCTGGGAGGAGACAGGGATATCGGTGCTGGGTTGCACCGATATCCTAAGCCCCTTCCCAGACCGGGCCAGCCTTACACAGCCTCCCGGACGTGCGCAGCTAAAGAGCTGACGTGCATCCAAGGAGGCCTATTGGGGCCTCCAGGGCTTACACCGGGGGAATGGGATGAATGTCCCCTTCCCCCAAGGTGAGCCCCGGCCGTGCCAGCACAGCCCACATCTTGACTAGGATGCAGCAGTCGGCCATTTAGGCCAGCTGCTGCATCTTAGGCACAATCGGGTTGCCCATGTGTGATGTGACCTTAGGTTTTTGGTTTGTTTGTAAACAAAAGCCTAAATAGCAGCCACTGGAAATGACTGATCAGGACCATGGGAAGGATTAATTAACCCTTGTGCTGTCATCCCAATTCTGATTCTTTACCCCTGATATTTTAAGGTACAAAAACACAAGAACACACAGGGCCAAAGTATGCATTTTAACATACCATGTAATTTGGCCCCTACAGCATTCCTATATATGTTTACTCAAAAGTAAGACCAGTGTGTTCACTGGGTCTGACTTTCAGAAAATTGTGCATTAGGTTACAATCCTAGTTGTCTTCCCCCCCCCCACTAAAATATCCCATACATTTTAGCCTTTCCTGATAAGGAAGGTTTTCAAACCTCCATCATTTTAGTTTCTATATCTTTTTCAGTTCTTATACACTTTTTGAGAATGGTTAACCAGAATTTTACACCTACTTGAAATATCACCACACATATGACATAATGGCATTATATTTGTTGGTCTTTGCTGCCAGGAGAGAGAAAAAATAGGAATACCTGAAATTAGCTAAAGCTCTGTGTGCTGTTGTTCCTATTCCTGTTATGCTTGTTGATGTATAAAGACTATTTTGGGATTGCAGTGGCTGAGCAGGTTCCCAAACCACAAGATTGGTGTCTGAGCCAGAAGCAAACCAAGCAGGTTCCCAAACCACAAGATTGGTGTCTGAGCCAGAAGCAAACCAAAGGATGACAAAATATTGATTTGATTTACCTGAACTTTGAAGTCTTTTCTTATGGTGCTGCTCCCTGAACATAATGCCTTCTCAATGTCTGCCTTTACAGATATTCCATTGATCGAAGCAGTGATCCTGGACGGTTTTTTTATGTTGACATTGCAACAGGTGCTTTGATGACTGCAAGACCTCTTGATCGTGAAGATATTTCATGGCACAATATCACAGTGCTGGCCATGGAGCTGAGTAAGGCAAACAAAAATTGTGGATAAAATAGAAGAAGATATCGCAGCCACTGTTGACAGATTTGTTTCAACTTTATAGGCTGGTGTAGATGTAACACTGGCTTTCCCCATCTCCATTTCTATGGTGGTTTTAAGCAGAAATATTAATTTGCAAATGTTATATGCAAATTTGCAAACGTTATATGCAAATTCTGCAAACGTTATATGCAAACGTTATATGCAAATTTGCAAACGTTATATGCAAATTCTCAACCCCTGTTACTTCCCCATACAGCTCGCCCTCCCTCTTCCTATTATTTCTTCATTGTGCTACTTATGTATACACTTGTGCCTTCCAGAGGGTAGCCATCGGGCAGCCCAATCCTGTCTAGCAGGACACAGTGGTGTACATAAGGCGCCCACAGCATCCTATGCAGGATTGGGCCTACCCCAGTGCAGCTGGCGGCCTCCTTGGGGTAAAGGGACGTTTGTCCCGTTACCTCGAGTAACTTGCCAGCTGCCCCGATGGGCCTCCTCAAATGCATGCCAGAAATTTTACTGGTGTACATTTGAGAGGCCCCTGTAAGGGATCCCCTTTCTTGGGCCCGATACTCCAATACCACCCACCCCTCTGGAACGCCCTGTTCCACCCTCCCCTTCTCCTCTGCCACCCGGAGGGGCCTTACTTCTTCGCCGGTACTGCATACTCTCTTTATGGCACGTTTGCAACACCCTAGACCGGTGGAGCAGTTGTTCTGCCAGTCTATTTGTAGACAGGATTGTGCAGTTAGTCTGTAACAGCAAAATAAAAAATGGTATGGCTTATAGCCCTTTACAGATTTTATTTTTCAGCAAAAGTTTCCATGAACTACAGTCCACAAAAGTGTATGTGGAAATAAATGAGTAGTTTTTAAGGAGCTACAAGACTCTTTGTTATATTCCTGTATTTGAAATGATTTTGAAATATTGAAAATTGCATCTTGCATTTGCATTTACATCCATGCACAAAAAAGGAAGAAGAAACAGAAAGGAAAGACACTAAGACAATATTTAGAAAGGAAAGAGTTCAGCTCTGCAGAAGCTCATTGCTTTCTAATTTTATAATGCATGCATTAGCTGGCTTCCATTCTCACTTTGTTGTACATGTGAGATCAGCAGCACAAACACAACCTTTTCTAATCATTCAACTATTTGTTTCCAACTCACTGGGAAATGCTCAGGTCAGATTGGAGAAATCACAAGTTCAACTGATTGAAGGACTGTCTCTGATTAGTGGTCTCTCTGGGCCTAGGAGCATTCAGGCTATAGGAGATTAAGGTCTGGTCAAAGATCTTCCTGCGCCTCAGGCAAGAACACCAAATGCTGCCTTCCTTACCTGGTGGTGTACAAATAGGCACAAAGAGGCATTGCTGCTGCTGCTTGTTCTGCTGGATTTGAGAAGAGTGGAATGGAGTGGAAGAGGAAGGATGGAGGAGAGGAGATAGGTGGGCTGGAGACACTCTAGCCCACCACTCTCCTCTCCTCCACATCTCATCTTCCACTCTGTTTCTCTCTTCCTTTATGGGGATGGGAGCAGGATCAAGAGAGGTTGTGGAAGGCAGAGATGGCTTCTGCCCTGCACTAAGCCTGAGGCAACTACTTCATGGATCCTCATGCAGGATCAATCAGTCACAAGGAAGTCTGCTGCAAAAATAAAACTGTTTATTCTAGTTCACTTACATGGCCTATCTCAGGGGTTCTCAACCTCTCTCCTGCTGCGTACCACTGGAAGTGACTGGTGATGACATCGTCGCCAGTTAATTCTGGGTTTTCGGAGGACAGAAAACGCAGATAGGAGGCTCTGGGCGGGTGAGAGGGAACTTCTCAGCGTTCCAGAGAGGCTCGTCCAAAGGCAGGATCCTCTCGTGATCAAAGATACGCTGCCAAAAGTGCTGCATTGGAGTAGGGTTCTGGTGGTCTGGCAGTCCAAATACCACCAGCAGTTGGCCAAAGTACCACTGGTTGAGAAACCCTAGCCTATCTAATCCTGAGGCCTGCTACACTTGCCTCCTAAGGAGGTAGTACACAACACACTTAACTGCAGTTAGACAGCAGGTTATAGAATTGTGAACCTCATCCCCTCCCCCCATCCTCTTCCCTCTTGGGAACAAAAATCCCTCTCCCACCTCAACAGCATTGGCTCCAACCTCAACCATGAATAACATTAACAGGAGTTCCAATTTTCACCAGGCTTTAAAACAAGCATCCCACAATTGCCTCTCCGTCAGTTAACTGCAGTTCAGAGAAAGCCAATCTTAAAACTACACCAGCCATATGACATGCATATTTATATACACCACAGTGGAAAGCCACATATTGTGTCTGTTTGTGGGGATGAAACTAGCATTTAATTTTTACGCTCCTGGGGGAGTCTGCAAATGAAATGTGAGGACTTGTTTACTCAAATCATTAGCATTCAGGGGAATTATCATTAAGTTCTTTTTCCTTTTTTATTTTTTAAATGCAGTTCAGATAAGCGCTTGCACGCAGTCTCTCTCTCTCTCTCTCTCTCTCTCTCTCCCATTCCCTCTCCAAGAACTATTAGTAGCAGAAACAGATGCTCCATATATTGCAGGGCTTATCAGAGTAGAAAGCAGCATTATCAGGGAGGACTGTGGGGCTCAGGGAATTGCTAATGAGCTCAGTGCCTTTTGCTTCGAGGTCACTGGTTCAAACCTTCCTTCAGCCAGTAGCAACCAACAGTCATTACCATCTGCTTGTTTTTTTCAGTGGCCTGTAGAAATGATTAGGTACAGTATCTCTAATACCTACCAAAACTCAGGTTGGGGTCACTGCAGCTTTAGAACCACTGTGACATTTCTTAGAATTCTTTTTGTCCCCAAGCATGCCAAAGTTTCAGTCTATGAAAACCCTGTGGAAGGAACTAGAAAAGGCATGGGCCATCAAAAACAAGTTTGTGTCGGGACCTCATCCTCCTGTGAATTTCCCTATCCTATTCCTCTTCAAAGTGTGATAACATTGCATCACACCATGAGGCTTACTAGAAATTACCGGTATGTGTGGGAAGATGGGGGATAACTGGACATGAGGCTGCCATTTTCCACAACCCATGTCTAGTTCTCCATGTACTCCTATCTAATGAAACTCACCATGTGCTGTGATGTCACTGCACAATGTAAGGAGAGGGGAAACTCTTTGCATGATGATGTCACATCACACAGTGAAATTAACCCTTTAGTTCCACTTTTTGCAGGTTGTGTGGACATTTTTATGGTACGAGTTATCTGAAGTTGAAACATTCATGGCCTGATTTAGTCAGTCTGTGACACCCATGTGATCACTCATGGAAGTTTGCAAGGCCAGCAGTAGGCTTGTGACCCAGCAGAGATCACATGGAGCTGCCAGCTATGTGAACCAACTCCTCCATGTACAGGCTTACCAGATCCATACCAGGACAGAGTGCTACACATTTAGGAGAAGGAATGTGGGCAGGTGTAGCTTGTTAAATCCTTAGAGCACAATCCTAGGCATGTCTACTCAGAACAACTGAGTAGAGATGCCTAGGATTGTGCTCTAATGGTTTAACAAGCTACACCTGCCCACATTCCTTCTCCTAAAGATCTAGCACTCTGTCTCGGTATGGATCTAGTAAGCCTATACATGTAGAACTTCTATCCTTGGTCACCAGAACAGAGGCGTCGCTCCAGTAGGGGTGGTACCGTAAGTTGCGCCTGGTCCTAGTCCCGTTTACCAAGCCGGCAGGAGGTGGCCCTGTCCCCTCGCCATCGGAGCCATTCCATGCGGAGAAAGCAGCGGTCAAGATACTCCCTGCCCGTTGCTTTCTCCGCATGGGAATGGCTCTGACAGCGAAGAGGCAGGGCCGCGTCGGTAAACGGGACTAGGACTGGGCGCAACGGACGGTACCGCCCCTACCGGAGCACCGCCTCTGCACCAGAATTTGCACAATTACAGTGGACCTTATTTTGAGCTTCTGTGATTGCACGAATTACGGTAGCTTTGTGTAGGTGTTTGTGGAGGCACTGGTTGATATAATTGGCAACTCCACACAATCTCCACTGGTTGTGTGTCCATTGGGGGCTCCACATGATCCCATGTGTAACTTGCATGAAACTGCAAGCTATCTGAAATGAGCCAAATTATACATCACTGAAGTTGCTACTGATTTTCTAAATTCATTGCACATATTTGGTTCAGTGTAGTCTGATCACTGTCATGTCAAACACAATCAGATTATGGGATGTGTTTTATCAATCGAAGTCAAAAATTATTTAAAAAAACAATTTGACTGTTTAGATTGAAACACTCAAAACATAAATACAATGGATATTTTATATAACAGACTGGCAAGATTTCACAGGCATGTACATATTTAAGTCAGAGCCTCCAAAGTTCAGTGTGTTTGCCTTGGAATGTTGCTTGCCCACCTGCTCTTCCTGGGCAGTGCAATCTCCACTAGAATTCTCAAGTGATTCATAGCTCCAGGATTAGCCTCCTGTGTTAAGACTGGACCTCTCTAACTTCAATGTCTTTTACCTTCTTCCAGACAACCCCTCTCAGGTTGGCAGTGTTTCAGTCACAGTAAGAGTCCTGGATGTGAATGACAATGCTCCAGTGTTTTCCAGGTTCCATGAAGCTTTTGTGTGTGAAAATGCAAAAGCTGGACAGGTGAGAAGTTCAGAAGACCTCTGTACGTGCCTGGCACCATCTTCCATGCTCATTCTCCACTGAATAGTTTTCACTTACATGTAAAAAGAGGGACTGTGGTGGACCTATTTATTAAGGCTTTGTGCAATGCCCAACACCTATAATGAGACTACAGAAGTGGTTCATGTTATGGCTCTGGACCCATCAGTGAGCTAAGGAACGAGGGCAAATGAATCATCAGGCTGCTGTCTATGGATGCCGGAGAAGATTGGTGCAAGCACTGTGCCACATGAATGGCTCCAAGACCTTGAACAAAAGCAGAATTTCTGTAATAGATTTCACCTAGTGAAGTTATATGCAGTACTGGCACCCCTAAATGTTCCATTGTTTGCCAAATTACAAAAACAAAAAACAAATCACCCAATAAAACTCAGTGTAACCACCATTGATCCTTGCAGTCCACCATTGGACTGCAATCCTAAGCATATTTACATGGGAGTAAGCTCCATTGAACAAAATGGGACTTACCTCTGAGCAAACTGTATAGGATTGTGCTGTAAGTCACTGCAGAGGCCGGAAATGCTAAGAATGTGCTAACTCTTTCCTACCCATACCTATGGCCCAGTCCTATGGGCTCTTTACGATGGCATAACTCATGTTCCACTGTCATAAACAGCATGACACTTCCATAAATGGCATGCTGCTGCCACAAGCATTGGAGCTGCTGGCACAAAAAGCGGGCAGCTTTACACCAGAGATGTGGATCAAGTCTCTGACTCCAAGTCTCAAGTCAAGTCCCAAGTCTCTGGGTCCAAGTCTCAAGTCAAGTCCCAAGTCATTGCACCCAAATCCCGAGTCTTTGGTTGTGAGTTGCGAGTCCCTAGCTATTTAATGGGGAAAATGGGTTTAAACCTGAATAAAATTGGACTTGTCGTAAAAGGCCTCCAAGTCTCGAGTCGAGTCTTTTACAATCGTCCAAGTCAATAGACTCGAGTCTATTGAGAGATACACCAGATATGTTAAAAATTATTATTGTGAATGAAGACATTATCCTGCACATTATCTGCTAGAGAAGATAGTTTACAGCGCAATCCTATCCAACTTACACCACCAGTGTACCCAGCGGGGGAGGGCAGGGCGGGGGGGCTTTGGAGGGGAGGGGAAATTTAAATTCCCTTTGAATCCCCCTTTGGAGGGGATTTGGATTCCCTTTCTGTTCTGGGGCCTCCCGTTCTCGCTGCACCACTGGTTACACCGGTGGTGTAAATTGGATAGGATTGCGCTATTAATTAGCATCAGGGTCTCCAGACAGGCTGGGTTATGCCTTTTCCCCTTCCAGGACTACAATGCGGGCACTGAAGACAGGGAGTTGGCTTAACTGCTACCTGCGTTCCTGGACTGGATTTTTCTAAATAAACTCAATGTATTGGTTTAAGTTTTGGCACATTTCTCAGTACTCAGCACAGTTAATAAATATTATTAGTAGTAGTAGTATTTGCATGGTTTACAATAAAAAGCTTAATATCATCATAATATCAAAATATAATAAAACTTGCATTGTACTGAGTCATAGTATTAACCCATGTAGCCTAGATCTGCTTACTCAACTGGCAACCCTTCTCCAAGATGTCTGACAGAGGTATTTCCTGTCACCTGAATTTCAGCTGGAGATCCAAGAACCCTGAAATTGAGACCTTCTGCATACAAAGCAAATGTGTCCTTGAGTGAACTGACGTCTCATATTTTGACTAACTTGAATTATTGAATTTTATTATGAAGCATTTTGATTAACCTTTGACTTCTGCAATGCTTCAAGTACCTTCAAATGTTAATTGAATTCCCACACAAGTTCGCTTTTACACTAAGGCCCTTGAGTGAAAACAGAGGTTCCAAACAGCACTCAATAAAGTACTATATTAACCAGCAATTCCCTTTCCCGTGGCTAAGATACTTCCATAATATTTACTCACAGCTAAGTCGTACTTCAGAGTCCTCTGAAACATTAATTAAAAGTTTATTCCTTGAAAGTTATTCAGTGTGGTTGATGGATGAAGAATTGGCCCTTAGCTAGCCATCTTCTGTTTCCCATGGGGGGAGGGACCCTGATTTTCTTGCATTTTTTATTTTCTTATTGTAAAATACCACTATTTTACTGTAAAGGAAAGGAAACATGGGAAGGAGATCAGTAAAATTTCTCTCTCTCTCTCTCTCTCTCTCTCTACTTCCCACACCCACTAACACCTTACCAAGAGCAGCAGAGCACCTTGGTAACCTTACCAAGAGCAACAACAGCGCCTCTGTCCATTTGCGGCAGTGGCCTTGAAGCATGTGATAGCAGCCCGGCTTTTGTGCCACCACAAAGGGCCTTGCACTTTGCACTAATGCATGTTCCTTGCACTAAATGCATGTTCCGGGCGGCAATGTAAGGCCCAGATAGGATTGGGCCATAATTTAATCCCCAAGCCACACTGAACAGGTAGAAATAAAGTTGGTTGAACCTGTGATAAAACTTTTTTAATAAAAGGCACAATGGCACTTAAAAGTCTCAAGTTCTTTGCCTGTTCACATTAGATAGGCTGGCACTGCAATTGCATTTTATTTCAAAAATGTTGCCATCACTCAAGTTTGAAAAAACATGGGAGGGCAACACAGAAAACACTGGGATGCAATGATGTGGCAACAGTGTCAAGTGGAATCCCTGTAAAAAGTGAGTGAAGAAATAATACCAATTCCAATTGAATGGACTAGTGTGGAAGCAAGCCAGATAGCACAGATGTAATGCTTGCTTTGTTTTCAGTGTAATCCTTAAAAGCTGTTTTCAACCCCCACTAGAGCTGTCATCAGTCTCTTTGTTTTGCTCTTGCGCCCTACAGCTGATTCAGACAGTAAGTGCAGTAGACCAAGATGACCCACAGGAGGGACAGCACTTCTACTACAGCTTGGCTCCTGAGGCAGCTAACAACCCCAATTTTACCCTAAGGGACAATCAAGGTAATTGGAGTGGACACCCATTTCTTCTACTAACGAACGTCTTCTGCAATGAGTTGGACTTGAGAGGGTCTGACTTAACACTACGTCATGAGACTGCCACTGCAAATAATGCCAAGTGACACCTGCTCCTTAAAGGCAGCAATAGAATGACATATTATTTTACACTTTTTACAGTTATACAGAATTTGCCCCCTGTATATATATATTTCCAAGTGACGGGTTCTTTTATTTTGAGGAAAGATGCCAGTGTTGTGCAGATCTGAGCTTTGTTGTCATGCTGTGGGCATCGTCTGTGAATGGGATTCTGCTCAAAATGAGATGCTATAAAGGTCAGGCTTGAAACTGGAATTGTGTGGGGGGGGAATCAAAGGGGAATTTATTTTGCTCTTTTAGTATCGCAAGCCTTTTCCCCACTCTCCAAGAAGTACAGAAAAGGACATATTCCTATGACTTCAGATGTTCTCCTATATTGCTCAAGATTAGTTTCATTCTTCTTAAGTTAACTGTTATTCATTTAAAAACATGTAAAGTGAGTTCATAAAGTGAGTTCATATTTGACACAAAGATGCATTTAAAATAAATGGTTAAGAGGCCATGAGCAGACAATGGAAAACTGGTCAACAGGTCAGAAATATGGAGTTATCCAATCATGTATGCAGAGAGAACTACTGTATATACTGTACTTCCACCTCCATCATCATTGTCACTTTTCAAATGGAACAGACAACCAGAGTGAAAGCCAACCTGAGCTTTATATATTTTATTATTTATTATTTATTTATTTTATTTATAGAATTTATACCCCGCCTTTCTCCCACAAGGGCAACCAAGGTGGCTTACAATAAAAACATTAAAATACATGTATACATTTAAAATCAAGAATTAAAACAATTAAAACGATTAAAACAATTAAAACAAACAGCCCCAGTGGGTCATCCACATTTACATTTGTTAAAAGCGATTTGTTAAAAAGCCAGCCCGCCATGTCAGACATCAAATGCTGATCTAAATAAAAATGTCTTAAGGCCCCGCCGAAAGGTCTCTAAGGAGGGAGCCGTTCTCAATTCCAGGGGGAGGGAATTCCACAATTGGGGCGCCACTGCCGAGAAGGCCCTATTCCGCGCCGCCATCCCCCTCACCTCTGTCAGTGGCGGCACGGTTAACAGGGGGCCCCCTGATGACCTCAGAGTACAGGTCAGATTATAATGAAGGAGGCGGTCCCTCAAATACCCTGGACCCGAGCCGTATAGGGCTTTAAAAGTCAAAACTAGCACTTTGAATTGTGCCCGGAAACGAACCGGCAGCCAGTGTAGCCGCCGAAGCAACGGTCCAACTGAGTCAAACCGACAGGCCCCGGCAACCACCCAGGCCACCGCATTCTGCACTAGTTGTAGTTCAAAGGCAGCCCCACGTAGAGCGCATTGCAGTAATCTAGTCTAGATGTCACTAGGGCATAGGTCACTGTGGCCAGGTCTGCACAATCCAAGTACGGTCGCAGCTGGCACACCAGCCAAAGCTGGGCAAAAGCCCCCCTGGACACAGCCGCCACCTGGGAATCCAGGAGCAGCTGCGCATCCAGGAGAACCCCCAAGCTGCGGACCTGCTCCTTCAGAGGGAGTACAACCCCATTCAGAGCAGGACGATGATCCAGTACCTGAGTTGCAGACTCAGAGGCGTCGCTATGATGGGGGCGGTACTGTAAGTCCCGTGCCGTCCTAGTCCCCGTTTACTCCCCGGTACGTGGCCCCGCCCCCTTGCCATCGGAGCCATTCAGTGCGGCAAAGGCAACGGGCAGGAAGCCTACCTGTTGCCTTCGCCGCACTGAATGGCTCCGACGGCGAGGGGGTGGGGCCACCTTGTACCGGGGAGTAAACGGGGACTAGGACGGCACAGAACTTACAGTACTGCGCCCACCGTAGCGATGCCTCTGTATATAGTAGTGTGATATTTCAAAGTTTGTGCAACAAATATAAGGTAGAGTGGTGGCTGCCAAATTTGGAACCTTGTGAGTGCTGTTACAAGTAGGAAGGCAATTCTGTGAAGTGGAACCCGTGGTTGTAAGCTGGTTGTGCAGATTTTGTCAATGCAGATAACCTTTTCGTGGGTCTCTGATCTGTGAGAGTATATGTTACTGAGAGAGGCCTGGCAGCTAGCTACACAGCATTTGCAGCAGTGTGACACGTGTTCTTTCAGGGGAAACTCTATAGGGTATCTGCCATATTTCAAGACCCTACGTTCCCCCATCATCACCACCCCACAATAGCCCCCTTACCTATCCATAAGGATTTGGGTTGAACTAGGCAAGGAACTAAGCAAAATAATAAATAGTACTGTAGCAACACCTAGTGGTGAAAACAATTATTACAACCACAGACAAAAGGGAGAAACTAGGATTGTACAAAACCTCCAGTTTTTCCTATGAAGATTTTCACCACACCACTCGATCCACAAAAGCAGATCTGCAATCAACAAATGGGTAGTTTTTTCTGAATGTTTAGTCTGCATGTTATTTCAGATGTTTTTCAGTATCCTAGTTATATGTAGGAGGCTGACCAGATTGTTATTCCACGTTGTATGGGGCTATTGCTTTACAGAATTGTTCATTCAGATGGGTGATCACCTTGCTATTTTGTTGGGCTATTGCTCTTCACCTTCCCCAACTGAAAAAGCTGACCACCTGGGTGTTTTTATTGGACCCAGCTACTGTGCTACCGCTGAACCATAACCTGTCGATCGAAAGGTCGGCTGTTCGATTCCCGCGACGGGGTGAGCGCTTGTTGCTTGGCCAGCTCCTGCCAACCTAGCAGTTCCAGAGCATGACAATGCAAGTAGATAAATAGGTACCACTTGCGGGAAGGTAAACAGCGCTCCGTGTTCCAGCTGCATGCTACACGCTGCGGCAAGGAGAGTCATGCCGGCCACATGACCACGGAGGTGTCTTCGGCCAACGCTGGCTCTTCGGCTTTGAAATGGAGATGAGCACCACACCCTAGAGTCGGACACGACTGGACTTAATTGTCAGGGGATACCTTTACCTTTACTGTGCATAGTTCCCTGCATAGTTCACAGAAACTCCCCCATTCCTCCCCCTCCCACCCCGTTCCTCTTACCACCTGCCCCCCCTTACCTGCAGTCAGTGACCTGCAGAAAATGGCTTGGCCACCGGCCCATGCATGCAGCCGTCAGCCTTGTTGCGCTAGCCAATGGTGCCAGAGTGCACAACACCATCACATGACATCCGGCAGGATCTAGGCATTTCCACCTGGATCCTGCCAGCTCTGCTGGCAGAATGCACATTCTACCAGTTGAGAATGTAAGTTGGATTGCTCTGCCCAAATACTTATTCGGGTAGCAAGGGGAGGGGTCAGGTCATGCACATGCATGAACATTCACATCTGTTAACGCGTCAAATGAAGAAAATATCTGAACCGCCCCACAGATGGATAGAGAGGGAAAAGATGGGAGCAGAGGCGTCACTGCCTCTGTTTGTGCCTGGAGCAAGGGGGGTTGGCGCCCCTATAATTAAATATACGCTCCGGAAGGGGGCGGCGCGCTCCGGGGGGGCGACCCTGCGGGACCCTGCACCGGGCACCCCCCCGTCAATCGGGAGAGCCGGCTCAGGGACGTCTTCCCCGGCCGGCTGCCCGGAGCCTTCTAAGGAAGGCCCGCTGCGAGAATGGTATTTATACC
Source organism: Plestiodon gilberti rubricaudatus (assembly GCA_026170595.1). NCBI lineage: Eukaryota > Metazoa > Chordata > Lepidosauria > Squamata > Scincidae > Plestiodon > Plestiodon gilberti. Next base: position 80,258,344 of record JANXHW010000004.1, on the reverse strand, counting down.
GTTCTTTTTGCGCATGATCAGACTGTTACTGAGGGAAAAGGGCAGCCTTTTCCCTCAGTAACAGTCTGAGCATGCACAAAAAGAACGGTATAAATACCATTCTCGCAGCGGGCCTTCCTTAGAAGGCCCCAGGCAGCCGGCCGGGGAAGATGTCCCCAAGCCGGCTCTCCCGATTGAGGGGGCCGGTTGGACTCGAGTCTCCGAGTCAGACTCGGACGGGCGGGGCTCGCGGGCGGGGCGGGGCGCCCTTCGGGAGATGGCTCCCGGAGCCGGTGCTCCGTTTGCTCCGCCCTAGTTTCGCCTCTGGATGGGAGACAACAAGAAGAAAGGGAGGAAACGGGAAGGGGAGAAAGTAAAATGAACCAAAAGAGCTAGGGAAAGACATAGTCCTAAGACACTAGAGTGTGCAACGTTTCAGTAATTCAGATTGCTCTCCTTAATATAAGTGGTTCTATTTCTTAAATGTTGGCGGGCATATATTTGTAGTAGACTGCTTGGGTTGGATTGCAGTTTAGTTTCATTTAGTGCAAATCTCCTGCTGCTGTTAATTTCCTTTCTAAGAAGCATGAAAAAACAATCAAATCAAGCTCTTTTTTATTGGGTAATTTTTGAACATCATTTCCTATCCTTTTATTCTTTTGACCAGTTTAATGTTGGGGTAGGCATCCAGTTCACTCCTACAGGAATCTCTGCACGTGTTGACAAACTGACAATTCAAGTGCAATACATTGGTGCCAAGCCTTGTTTGTGTCTTATCTCATAAGATGACACAGTGATTTGATGCCATAAGTATTGTTTGCAGGTAACATGATGGGATATGATATGGATGTCAGAAATCCAAAGCACTCGTGTTTTTTTCAAGGTTGGATAACAGCCTTTTTATTATTTATTCCAGGTCTTAAGAGACATGGGCTTTTTCATTCCAAAATTGCATGGAAGTTAAATGTCGATTATGTTTATCATTCACTCCAATATAGTGTGAAGGAGTCTCACCTGTTGTGAGATGTGTACATAACAAAGGCTCTGTTCATATGTGCTGTGGCAAGGCTGCAAAGTACAGGGTTATTCAAAAAGGATGGTGTAAAAGTAAAGCTGATTTATTCTTAAATGAATTGATTATACCACAACTGTCATGACATGAAATGACTGAAAACTGTTTTACATGTACATTACAAATGTTCGATGTGGGTACAGTACTTGCGTACCTACAATGAGGCAAGGTGGGGGAATGCCCCGAGGAGACTGCGGCTGTCACCCGGAGCATTCCCTCCCCCCGCCCCACTGTAGCTATGCAAGTGCCCACATCGAACATTTGTAATGTGCATGTAAAACTTGGACAGTTTTTATATAAAACTGTATCTAATGTTATTCAATGCAAATAATATTTTGAATTATTCTGTTGATTATAATATCACAGTTACTGTTTTTGTTTTATCCTCTGTAGCAGCATCCCTAAGCCAAATATTTCTGATTCACAGTTCTGAGATCCCCATTAAAAACGTGAAAGGTCTCAATGTTCAAATGAACATTAAGCACTCAAGGGCAAAAGCAGCTGACAACTGACATGCACCTATGAAATGTCTACTCTTTGTGACTGATAAAATGTCTAAAAGCTGGTCTTTTACAACATAGCACAAGGAATGATGACTCCGTTACTGCTGTCACTCCAAATTATACTGTACATGGAAAATGAGTACAACTGATGCTGAGACTTTTTCCCAAGTCTCTGATTTTTCAGTTCGGTGCCTCAAGGATTAAGTGAGGCTGGATCACCAAACGTTATAGCCATGGTTTCTTTCAACTTCATCAGCATGGTCAAAAAGGGAAGACAAGGTCATGGTGTGTTCCAGCAAGGCAATGCCCTGGAGACGTTGGCAGCCATTTCCAAATAAGTGATATGGGCAGTTTACTGTCATAACACGCTACTGTGAGAAGACGCTGTACTTTTTGAAAGTTGCCCCTTTGTAAAGATGCCCATTTTATAATCTAAGGGGAGAGAATCCATGAATATTTAGAATTTACTTTTAAAATATTTTATATGTACACTAGTGTGAATATTAGATCACTCTTTTGTTCCAGTTTGTAACAACAAGTACAATTGTGTATCGATCCTCTGAGCCTTGGGTCCCAATCCTATGGGCCTGCTGCACCTCCAGAACTCACATTCAGTAGCGTCGTAATGCTTGGTGCCTTAGTGCCCTGGGCACCAGGTGCCGCTTCAGGGGCGGGCGGACTTTCGCCGCATAAAGGGGGGGAAATGAAACTCTTACCGGCAGGTCCGCGTTGGAGCTGGGCCCTCCCGCCCGCGTTGGAGCTGAATGGCTCCACAATGAGAAGGAAAACAGTGGGGGGCAATTGGAGCCGCACGGGCGCGCGAAATTGACGTCACGCGCGTTGGCGGGCCCCCCACGTGAGGGCGGAATGACACCACTGCTCACGTTCTGGTGGCACAGTGTGCTTTACGGTGGTGGGAAAAGGCTACCCTTTAGGCCGGCTGCAGTATCTTACACAGGATTGGGTTGCCCACCTTATACCCGAAGAACAACAACAACAAAAGTCAGAGAGGTCTAGGAAATATATTAAGCATGCTAGTGTGTGCACTTTATAAAAAGAGACGAGGCAGAAATGTGGGCACTATTCAGGCGCCCCCAAAATATCCAGGGCCCCATCACCTCTTGGGACAGCCATGATAAACGTTAGTAGGAAGGTGATGAGGGAGACTTAAGAAAAAGAATCAGTCAGTATGAGGGCTGTTTAAGCTTTCCCCAGCCCTCCTATTCCTTTTGTAATCCTGGCTATTTTTCCCCCACCTGGGCCATAGCCCAGAAACAATTCTGGCTGGGTGCATGTGAACAGCCTGGTTGAAGGGGAGAATCAGTAGGTGGGGGAAGGATTAAGTCTCCCCTGCCAATGCACTCCTGGTTCTTGCATTACTGTTGCCCAGCAAATATATATATATATATATATATATATATATATATATATATATATATATATATATATATATATATATATATATATCTGAAATGTATATGTTTGCCGAGGCAACGTGTATTCTACCGTGTGCTACAAAAGGGTGAAACCAGTTCCTGCAGTCATGCCTCCTCCGATTGCAAATCTCAGTAAAGTCTCCTTTAGGAAGCAAGATAAAAAGTGACAATGGTGGTGCTGTAGGTGTTGGTAAGGGGCCACTGTTACCTCAAGTAGAGCTAACCAAACCCTAGGAGGGATGACTCTGAGTGTTACGTGTCAAAACGCAGATTTGGGAACCCTGCTTTTGTTGCATGGTGTGTGGCTTGGCCCACAATCTCACGTATGCACCTTGCAGCAGCAGGCCAAAGCAAAAACTGTGAGTTTATGGGATTCATACCAACTAGTTCAATAGCAACTACCTCTGATTATTGTCTCTATATTGCAAATAAAGATTGCTGTCTTCATATTTTTCTTGAACTCCAGACAACACAGCTTGGATTTTAACCAGGAGATCAGGCTTCCGGCAGCACGAGCAGAACACCTTTTACCTTCCCATCCTGATAGCTGATAATGGACGCCCCATGCTGAGTAGCACTGGAACAGTCACCATTCACGTTTGCAGCTGCGACGAAAAAGGTCTTGTGATGTCCTGCAATGCAGAGGCCTACGTGCTGCCTGTCAGCCTGAGCAGAGGAGCGCTGATTGCCATTCTAGCCTGCATCTTTGTCTTACTAGGTAAATATATGTTGTTGTTAAGGTAGGGGAGCAGCATCTAATGGTTGATGCTCAGTGCATCCCCTCCTGCTCTTCTCTTCACTGGCTTACTGAGTCAGTAGGCTGAACTTAAAAAAAAAACCAGTAGATATCCACTGCCATCATCTCAGACGGGGGAAACCAGGCAGGAGGGGCCTGTCTGAGAAAGACCTCCCTCCCAGGAGAAACCCAGCAGTTTCATTTAAAATTGAAGCCAGTGGCATTGCTGGAGGTGGTGCGGCACCTTTAGTGGTGCAAGGCATTGTACTGCACCTTCCAAACCAGTGTAATGCGGCCCCTCCTGCTCACCCCCAGAGCCATTCTGGCGGTGAAGGCAGCGTTGACTTCAGCAGTGAAGGCGAGTGGGAGGGGCTGCGTTGCGCCGGTTTGCAAGGCGCGGTGCAGCACCTTGCATCACTTATGCTGCCGCACCCCATCTAGCAACGCCACTGAGTGAAGCACATGCGAATTCTAAGGCCAGGTGTTCCCACTACTTAACCAGTGAAAATAGACTAGGCAGACAAGAAGTAAAAATATAAACTGTTTATTGAAACCCAAATGAAAAGGGAGTAAGTAGTTAAACAGCAAAAGGTGAAGAGGGGGCACAGCAAGCCGACTGAAGGGGAAACGCCTTCTGTGGTGTAAAGGCAGGAGACTGTTTAACAAAACTGAATGCTGTGACTAGTATCTCCCAGCAAAGGGAGCTACTAAAGAGAAAAGACATGGTAACCCAACACACCACAATAGGATGTGGCAGACTGGGCCTGGAGTAAAAGGGCAAGAAAGGAAATTCCCTAAATGCAGCTAGCAAAAAGGTTTATTTCTAGTTACTTATGTTCCAGGATTCCTGGTCCCTTTTATTTTATTTATTTATTTATTTAAAAAAATTATATCCCGCCTTATCCTATGCCGAAGGCAAATGCCCAAGGCGGCTTACAACAAAAATTAAAATACATAGTTTAAAATAATACAGAAAATAAGTTTAAACAATACATAACTAAATTTAAAAACTATAAAATCCACTGGGGGGGCGGCAGTATGGAGCACAAAAGCAGCATGGCAGAGCATCTTGAGACACAGGATGCAGACCACGACCCATCACCCAAACGCTAGATGAAACAAAAACGTTTTGAGCCCTCGCCGAAAAGTCATGAGGGAAGGGGTGGTTCTCGGATCCCCTGGCAGGGAGTTCCACAGTAGGCCCTGAAATGGGCTCTAGCCCGTGTTTGGTCATATTCATCACAAGTTTTCCTCCACCGTCGCTCTAGGCGTTGGCCCAGTCGTTTCATTGCCCGCAGCTCCTCAGTGAACCAAGGAGCCGCCTTGGCTCGACGACAAGGCCATGGCCGTTAGGGAGCGATCTGATCCAATGCTCTAGCTGCCTCCCCATACCACAGGATAGCCAGAGCATCAGATGAATCACTGACCCGGGAAGCTGGGAATTCCCCCAGAGCCCTCAGGAAACCATCCGGATCCATCAGTCTCTAGGGGCGGACCATACAATTTGGTCTCCCAGCTCTGCAGGGGTGATTAAACGTCGCCAGTCTAAAGCTCACCAGATAGTGATCCGTCCAAAACAGAGGAGTGATCTTAATCTCCTCCATGGGCAGATCACCATCCCCGTACCCACCAGTGAACACCAAGTCCAATGTGTGCCCCGCACCATGCGTTGGGGCCATGATCCATTGAGACAGGCCCATGGTCGCTATGGCGGCCATGAAGTCCTGAGCTGCCGCTGTCTCAGGGGCCTCGGCATGAACATTGAAGTCCCCCAGCACTAACAGGCATGGGGACTCCAGTGCCACCACCGAGATCACCCTGGTCAGCTCAGGTAGGGAAGCCGATGGGCAACCAGGAGGACGGTACACCAACAGCAACCCCATCCTGTCTCGCCCCTGTAGCACGATGCAGAGACACTCAAACCCGGTACACTGTGGAACAGGGTATCCGGTGAGGGAGATGTAATCCTGATAGATCACAGCAACACCACCCCCTCGCCCCTGTAGCCGCGGCTGCTGCATTACCCGGTATCCCGGTGGACACAGCTGGGAAAGGTTAACACCACCAGCCGCATCCAACCAGGTCTCCATGATGCAAGCCAGGTCGGCACCCTCCTCCAGGATTAAATCCCAGATTAGGGAGATCTTGTTGTTAACCGACCTGGCATTTAATAGCAGCAGTTTAAGGCCACAGGGGTTTCTCCCAGGCACTCCCCAGGCTCCGGGGTTGGGGGAAGGCCTAGAAAGAGGGATGGTCTGCCTATGACCATCCCTCCTTCTCCTGGAATGGCCAGGCCAGCCCCCACCGCCATATCGCCCTCGGCCCGTTACACTTTTTATGGTGGCGCCACTACTCCCTCAAACATCCCAACACATCTTCCCGGAAAGGGCTCACACAAACACAAACACACACTTAGACAAATACAACCCCAACACAAAACACTAACGCTGCCTCCAGTGTCTCTATAGCAGTTTAAGGGGTAGGGAAAAACAACAAGGAATTCAACCAGACAAGAGGCGCATGCTTTCTCACTTGGTAAGAGGCCATGCTTCCGCAAAGCAGGAAACTGCTTCCATAACCGACCTGAGCATCACAGCTCTTCAGCCGTGTGTGTCCACATAAAAACAATTCTAGTTGATCAGTTTAACTGATTGGGGGCTCTAGTAGGATCACCTACTGTAGTTGCCCCTAGTGCCCTCTGCCCTGGTCAGGTGGGCTAAGAGATGCCCAATCAGCTGGCACATGCATGCCCATCTCAGCAGAAGGGTGGACAAGGATCTATTATCTGAGGGAAAGGACAGCAAATACACACTCTGATCTGTGTTCTCTACCACATGGCCTCCCTTAAACAAAGGAAAAGCCTCTTTCGGGAGGATGACCTAGCAGCTTTTAGGATGCTGAGACATCACAGAAGCCATCACAAAAATAAGGGGAAATAAGCAAAAAAAAAGGGGGGGAGGAGTCAGAACACTCATCATATATGTACTGTCATTTTTATAGGGTTGTCCATCTGTTCTTCAGGCATGATAGGGGAGACGGTCCTCTTCTTTTGGAATGGAGTGTCCATAAAAGCAGTGCACTACAAATACATAGTGAGCTTTTGGAAATGCTATCCCATGTTAAAATGGTATATTTCATTTATAATACTATTTCTGTTATTTGGATTTGTAGGTGATTTAGGTCATGTATCACCCATCTCATGATTTGGTCACCAGTGCTCTACAGAGCAGCTAGCGCTAATCCATCGTCTGTCTTGACAGTCTTTACAGCTAGCTGACTGACTTTGAGAGATACGGTAAATGGGGGGAAATGCTTTGTAAAAGCCTGTGTTTCTGCTTATTCCCTGTAGTGCTGGTGCTGCTGATTTTATCCATGAGAAGACACAGGAAGCAGCCTTACATCATTGATGAAGATGAGAACATTCACGAAAACATTGTCCGATATGATGATGAGGGGGGTGGGGAGGAAGACACCGAGGCCTTTGATATTGCTGCCCTGTGGAACCCTCGAGAGGCACACGTGGTGATGAAGAGCAGGCAGGACATGATGCCGGAAATCGAAAGCCTCTCCAGATACGTGCCTCAGACCTGCACAATGGACAGCAGTGTTCACAGCTATGTGTTGGCCAAGCTCTACGAAGCTGACATGGACCTCTGGGCTCCTCCCTTTGACTCTCTGCAGACGTACATGTTTGAGGGTAATGGCTCGGTGGCCGAATCGCTCAGTTCCTTACAGTCAGTGACTACGGACTCAGAGCAGAGCTATGACTACCTGACGGACTGGGGGCCTCGCTTCAAAAAGCTGGCTGAAATGTACGGTGCCACAGAAGGGAATGGGGGCCTTTGGTAACAACGAGGAACAGGCTGAGTACTCTGTACTCAATGCAGCCATCTGAATTTGTACTCATCAAATATGAGGACGTGTGTGAGATGGCCTCCTACAAATAGCAATATGGTGCTTGAGGGAGAACGCAGAAGAGGAGTGCAAATAAATAAAAGCTCTCTCTGGATCAGCTTTACTCAGTTACATTAAGCTACATTTGTAAACGATGACAAACAGAAAAGGGGTGGGGAGTCTTTCCTGGGTTTGTTTTGGGTTTGTTTTTTTTAATGGCTACACTTGAATGCTTCCTGCCTGGACTAGAATGGCATTATCCTCTTTTGCTGATTTTTTTTTTTTAAACACATGACAGCTTATTAAATTCATTATGTCTGGGTGTGAAGACCCATAATTTTCAGTTTATGAGGAAATTGTCCACAGAAAGCCTTCCCCCAATAGATTATGGCCTCCTATCTTCTCTCCATTTATAAAGCAATTGCTTGCTAGCAAATTCAAGAAGGCACAAAATGAGTTTGGGAGGAGAGAGAGAGAGAGAGAGAGGTTAAATGGGAATTTTGTCACCAGCAAGAGTCTTTTAGTTTTTGAAAAGGACCTGACTTTTGCCACCTTACATAGCAGAAAGGTGTGCATGACAGGAATGGGGGAGGGGAGCACTCAAGTTGAATAACATCTTATTTCTGCACTGGCGTCACTACAGGGGGGGGCGGAGCTGTAAGTGCTGCTGAAATCGGAGCCTCCCCTACACAGAGGAACGAAGCAGCCCCGCCCCCTCACCTTCGGAGCCTTTCAGGGAAGCGAAAGCAATGCACAGGGAGTCTCCTGCACGTTGCTTTCGCTTCCCTGAAAGGCTCCGAAGGTGAGGGGGCGGGGCCGCTTCATTCCTCTGTGTAAGGGAGGCTCCAATTTCAGCAGAACTTACAGCTCCGCCCCCCCTGTAGTGACGCCAGTGGATCTCTGTGTCATATGCATTAATACTAATATCAAAATTAATGTATGTTGAGTCTCTCCTCAGCTTAAAAAGACAAACTGTGGTTCAAAATTAAGCCAGAAAAAATATGCCTCTTTTTTTTTTTTTGCACTGTAGATATTTCTTCCACGTGCCAAATGTGAAAATTAGAAGCTACCACTGAAAGCCAAATAAAATAAAAATTATTTGATAACTATATGGATTAAAGGGGCTTTCCCAAACTATGCGAGATCAAACTGAGGGAAGTTTACACTGTAGGTAACCTACTTGAACAAATGCAGTATTATAGAGGAATAAATGGATGTAATAAATATTCCATATATAAGTTTTGTATATTTGTTAATAATTTTGGTAATAAATATCATGTACTGGATACAGTACAGTACCTTAGGACCACTTTTAATAAAAGTTAAACTGGAAAAACTCTGCAAATGATGCATTGGATGTCTTATTTATTATGTCCCAAATCCGAAGTGCTGCTGTTATAAGACCTCCTGATCCCACTCCATCACCCCATGCCATGTCACAAACTTCTTTCAAACTCCTCTTAGTTTCAAAAGTAGTTCGCAATGAGGCACAGGGTGGGGGAGGGAGGAAATGCTATGTGAGAAAAACAAGCCCACAGGGGGCTAGACCAGAGATTCCCAAACGTTTACCCCTTTTGCAAGTCTTTGCGGAGGGGTGGCAGCGTTAAGCCTGATTCACATATGACAGCGTTGTCCCTGCTGTGCGCTTCACGGACCCGCTCTGCGCTGTATTTGCATATTCATCATGTAAAAGGACACCATTCCGGGGCACCAACGCTTGAATCGCTGGAGTTGGCTCGGTTCAACTTTGGCGAAGCTTGTCTCGTGGAGCTTGTTGGCGGGTTCACAGCGCTACTGCAGCCACCAATCGCGTGAGGGGGGGGAGAGTGGTTGCATGCCAATCACAAGTAGCTCCAATCGCGTCGGAGGTTACAATTCCACTGCTCTTCCGAGAGGGAAACCCCCGAGGAGAGAGCAAGCCTCGTTATTGCAAAATGTCATTGCAAAACTCTCAAAATGTTCCCAGTTCATGCTGGGATAATGATATAAAATTTGTGGTTGAAGTAAGGGCAAGAACTTCCGAGAGGAAAAGGCAAGCAGAACAAGAGTTCTCAAGACGTCAGCCAATCAGAGCGCGGTTGTGTGTAGCCAATCACAGCTGCGCTTTTTTAAGAAGGCGGGACAGCAGGAGGGAAGACAAGCAGAGCGACGCTCCCCCTGCTCCAAGCGCCCTGATCACGCCTGATCAGCGCGTACGCTGGACGGGGACAACGCTGTCATATGTGAATCAGGCCTTAGTGTTTCCAGGATCGCACCACCACCGCCAAGACAAAAAGGGGGCGTAACGCTCACCTGGTGGTTGTGCCAGTCTTCCAGAGGGTATGGGGAGGCTCGTGATCCCTTATGCAGGTCTCCCTGCACCCCAAAACAGCTCCCTGATGCGATTGTGACCCACTTCCTGTTTTTGTCCAAATCACATCAGGGAGACATTTTGGGCATGGTGAGACCCACAGAGGGGATCATGGGGGACCCTGCACCCTCCGGAAGCCTGGCACAACCACCAGGTAAGTGTTACGCCCCTTTTGTCTTGGCAGCGGCGCCGGCGCAATCCCAGAAGTGCTGCCGCTGTCACCGCATGTCACTACCACCCCTTAAGGGGATAGTAACCATTAATCCTAGACCGGGTGGTCACAACACCCCAGTTGAGGACCTCTGAGCTAGACTCATGGTTCTTTCAATAGTGGCTTCTGTTTGGAGCAGAACACTCAAGTCCCTTTAAATCAGTGGAATTCAAGTTGAATAATATTAGGTCAATGATTTAAATGGGATTAAGGGTCACCAGATACTGAAAAATTAGCTTCGTGTATGCAAATTGCTGTATGTAGATGTGATAGGCATTCAGCCCTGCATGTTTTTTCCTTGGTTAAATAGCAGGCACAGAGTGGTCTGATCAGGATCAGGCCCTCAGCAGTGGTGATGAAAGGCATTAACACTTTTCCTCTATCATGCTCCCAATCCAGACAATTAGTGGGGTTTGCAACAAATGTTGTTGTTATTGCCCATAACCATGAAAATATTATATACAGTACCAGAAAAAACAGCTAAGTGCTTTTCTTGAATCATTAATGTAACATGCATATTCAAAAATGTGGTCACTTCAGAAGCTCTCTTCTTAACAAGCTGCTTTCCAAACAGAAGTATCAACAGTATCTTCAAACTCAGGAGAATGGCTCCTTCAAGTGGCACTGTCAAATGAACAAAGTAGACCTCAAAGACATTTGGACTGTCAATTCAGTTTGTCACAAACTGAGCTTTGGATAGATTTACTTACAGACGCACGCACGCACGCACGCACGCACACACACACACACACACAGTGTGTGTTTGGTGTACGATGACCCTAGAAGCGTTGCAAAACTGACAATGATTGCTAAAGCTAAGTTTAGTGGCCATCCATCACAAGGGTGATGGCTTCAGCCCATGACTGTATCTGCCTTCAACTTCTACATACACTCTTGTTCTAACCCTGTTTAAATAAGCACTCTTGTTTCCTCCAGTGTTTTAGATGAAGTCCAGGCTGTTCAAGTAAGCAAGACCATCCTGCACTTAGAACCTATTCATAGTAGGGCTTAAGACAAGACCCTGGCCGCCGGCTGCCCTGACCCCCTCCGCCCGCCCGCCTGCCTGCCTGCCGCCTGGGGGCCCAATCCTGCCACCCTCCTGCCTACCGCCCCATCCCCCCCCCAAACAACACTTCTGATTATTATTTTTTAAATGAAATTCATGAAAGGTGTATTGACTGCGGCATCACCACTCTGGCTGCTCATAATTAAACTGTGGAATTCCTTGCCAAAGGACATTGTGATGGCACCTGGCTTAGATGCCTTTAAAAAGGGATTAGACAGATTTATGGAGGAAAGGTTCAGCACAGGTTACAAATCATGATGACTGTATGCATCTTCTGGATTTGAGAGGTAGCCTATCTCTGAATGCCAGATGCAAGAAAGTGGCAACAGGATACAGGTATCTTGTCCTGTCCTGATTGATCCCTGAGGCATCTGGTGGACGACTGTGAGATACATGAAGCTAGACTAGATGAGTCCTTGGCTGTTCTTCTGTTCTTATGGTGCCTAATAACACCTTTATACAAAACTCTGAAACAATCAACCAAAATACGTCAGATAGCTCCCAAATGGTGGTGCTGGGGGACGCCTGTTCGGCATCCTGGCCCTTGAGGTGTGGGGTGCCACAGGGTTCCATCTTGTCCCCCATGCTATTTAACATCTACATGAAACTGCTGGGAGAGGTCATCTGGGGATTTGGAGTTGGGTGCTCCAAATGGGTGTACCCTGATGACACCCAGCTCTATCTCTCCTTTCCACCTGATTCCATGGTGGCTGATGAGGTTCTCGACTGCTGCCTGGAGGCGGTTGGGACCTGGGATGTGGGCTAATAAGCTGAAATTAAACCCGAACAAGACAGAGGTTCTCCTGGTCCGGAAATCCACCATGCAGGTACTAGAGTATCGTCCTGCTCTGAAGGGGGTTGCACTCCCTCTGAAGGAGCAGGTCCGCGGCTTGGGGGTCCGCCTGGATCCGCAGCTGCTCCTGGATTCCCAGGTGGCGGCTGTGGCCAGGGGGGCCTTTGCCCAGCTTCGGCTGGTGCGCCAGCTGCGACCGTACTTGGATCGTGCAGACCTGACCACAGTGATCCATGCCACGGTGATGTCGCGATTAGATTATTGTAACGCGCTCTACGTGGGGCTGCCCTTGAAGACGGTTCGGAAACTGCAATTAGTGCAGAATGCGGCGGCCTGTGTGGTCACTGGAGGTAGGCGATTCGACTCTGTTGGGCCGCTCCTCCGACAGCTGCACTGGCTGCCGATTCGTTTCCGGGCCCAATTCAAAGTGCTGGTTTTGACCTTTAAAGCCCTATATGACTTGGGGCCAGGATATTTGAGAGACTTCTATATAGTCCGCTACTTCTATATAGTCCAGCTCGTCTCCTTAGGTCATCAGAAAAGGCCCTTTTGTGGGTACCATCGCCCAGGGAGGTGCAAGGGGCGGCGGCCAGAAATAGGGCCTTCTCAGTAGTGGCACCAACCTTATGGAACTCCCTCCCTTTTGATTTACGAACTGCTCCCTCCTTGGCCACTTTCCGGCGAGGCCTAAAAACCTTCCTGTTCAAGGAAGCCTTCTGAGCCCTGCCTTTTTTTAACATCCTGCTGGTACAGCTGGGACGCTGCTGCTTTTTATGCTCTTTTTATGCTCTTGTTTTAATTGTAATGATGATCTCTTTAAATTAATTTTTAGATGTTGTATTAATTTCGTTAACTTTTTTTACTGTTTTAAAATGTGACTTTTGTACTGTATTCGTTGTATTTCCTTTTTTTGTTGTAAGCCGCCTTGGGTCCCTTTGGGGAGAAAGGCGGGATAAAAATAATGTAAATAAATAAATAAAATAAAATCTAAGGGGCTGAACCAATAACCTGCTACATCCTTCCTACTCCTTTCCATGTATCTGCTGCTCCATGTATAGGATTTTCCAGCTGGGACTCCCCATCAGTAATGTTCCCAGAATAGAAAGTTGCACTTGTGAGAAGGAAGTATGTGCCAAACAGAGCCTAAAAGAAACCAACTGCATTATTCCATTACTTAGAATTAAATCTATTTTTGCTGAACCACAGTGCTCTCCAGTGGTGAAATGATATGCTTCCTACATTATGAATAGACTCTATCCTTTTAAAGGTACATTTGCTACAAATACACAAGCTTTCCAAAGTTATTAATATACAATAGGGTTCAAATATGATTTGAAAAGCTACAAAATGAACCCCTCCCCCAATGTAATTCCCCTAACATTTCACAGGATGCAGATTAATAAATCAACTTAAGAAATATACTAAGAAGAAATATAAAATACTGGTTTCTTTTCATGTGCATGAGACATTTCAGAAACTGATTATATTGTGAATGTATCAAGTGTGACGTATACTGTTTTCTTGCAGAACCGATTAACACTTATTGGATACAGATCATGTATTTTCAATAATTCTTTGAAGAACAAAAAAAATTGGATCTAGTAGTAAATATATTTGGAGCACAGCCCACTTTGGGTTCATTCATTTTATATTTCTTACGAGCTTCCCTAATGACTCCTGTGGAGGCAGAAGGATGAGATAAAAATGTCTTCAAATAAATAAATATTGTACTCATACACAGTGGCATACCAAGCACAGGGTGCGGGGGGGGGGGCGGTCTGCCCCGAGTGTCAAATACGCTGGGGATGTCAAATATGCTACTGGTAGACTTCCCCTGAGGGATCTCAAGGCAGAAGCCAGGTCTACCCTTTGCTTTGAGTGGCCAGTAGACCTGGCCTCCACTGGGGGGGGGGGAAGAATCTTGAGGTGGAGACCAGATCTACCTGTGGCTTCAAGCAGCCTGCCCTGGGTGTCAAATATCTGAGGTACACCACTGGTCATACATATGATATGGAAGCACCGCTGACAGAGTGTGCACTGCATGCTGTGGTGGTGGGGTGACCAGTTTATGGATAAGGGAACACAGTGCATTCCACTTTCTTTGCTGCCCCACCCTTCCAAACACACAACATGAGAAAATAAATAACATGCTTATTTATCTGCTACTTACTGTACACTATTTTGCCTTCACCTGTATTTGTTTTTAAGCTAGTTGCTTGACATTCATTTGTCCTGCCATATATTTTGCTCCAGCCATCCATGACCTTCGTTACGGTACATCCTTTTACTCAAAAACACTAATTGAGTCATGATCTCACAGCAAATGTAAGCTCACCTGCTGTTTTCCTGCAATGTTGGGGCACTGCAAAAAGAAAAAGGCATTTGTAATTAACAGAGGTCCAGCAGTTTAATTTGCCTTTCAGCCCATGACGGGCAAAAGTTCATTTAGAAAGGCAGTGTGCATAAGGGAGTACTAGCTGAACTGAGTACAGAAGTAATTGGAAAGAGTCTGCATTAGCTGGCTTGAACTGGCATCTAGCTGGCCACTGCAAGGACGCCAGACTGGATAATCCTTGGACTAACCCAGTAGGATGACTGCTCTTATGTAATGGAAGGAGGAACCGGAAGAAGAAGAAGAAGAAGAAGAAGAAGAAGAAGAAGAAGAAGAAGAAGAAGAAGAAGAAGAAGAAGAAGAAGAAGAAGAAGAAGAAGAAGAAATATGGAATAATTAAAAAAAAAAACAGGTGTTTCACTCTAAGGTTATGTCATGATGGAACTGAATAAATATCCAGTGAGCACTCACATTCAGGTAGTGGGTGGAGCAATGTTTCTGAGCATTTGTTGTAACATTCACAAATCACAAGAAAGTGCAAGGAGCACAACAGACATGACAAAAGAATAGTTCTATGATTCCTCCATCAGCCAAAAGCAAAATAATTGGGCATGATATGAGATGTAGGGTCCAATCCTATTCCCCGCCAGCCCATAGCAAGAAGCACCGCTGACAGAATGCTGCGGTGGTGGGGTGACCAGACAGCCTGAGGAAAGTAAAAATCATTTTACTTATTATTTAGCTGGCATAAGTCTTCTTTTTTTAATCATATATTTAATTTTTATTAATAAACTACAAAACAAAACAATAAAACAAAACAATACGAAAATAAAACAAAACAACAAAACAAAACAACTACGAAAGATTACAGCAAGCGCGAAGCAGTAAATCCTACTTGTATACTATTATATATTTTCTACTTATAATATCTAAGCCTATATTTCTAATATACTATTCATTAAATTCACACTTCATCACTCCTTCTCTCTCTCTCTCTCTCTCTCTCTCTCTCTCTCTCTTAAAGAATCTATAAGTGGTATCCAAATATTCATAAAAAGATTAACTAACTTTTCCTTTATCATCTAAAAATCTTAATTCCCACTTCAAATGTTTTAATATATAAAGCCACCCCATTTTTCTACAAATGTATTAAAATAAAAACCTTCCAAATGTTTGTTTTTTTAAAAAAAAATCTATATCCCCTTTTTATATAAGATTCTTAAAAACAAATCACATCTTACTTAAGTCTTTTCAAATAATAAAACATTATTTTTTTTATTCACAAAAGGGTTAACTAACTTTTCCTTTATCATCTAAAAGTCTTAACTTCCACTTCAAATATTTTAAATTTATTGTCACCCCATTTTTTGTCTTCAAATTTGTTAATTCATCATCAAAATTTTTCCATCACTCTTAATATAAGTTTCTTAAAAACAAGTCTTATCTTATTTGTTTTTTAATAATAAAACATTTTCTTCTTTTTATATAACATTAACTCCAATAAAATTCCCCACAAAAAAAATAAAAAATTATAATCCCTTTTTACTGTTGACAATTTGCCATTACCCCTTCCATCCCTCCCCTTCCTCCTTCCTCTTCTTCTTCTTCCTCTTCTTCTTCTTCCTTTTCTTCTTCTTTCTCTTCTTCATCTTTAAATCTTTTCCAAAAGTCCCTTGTTTTTTGAATTGTATCCACTTTGCAATTTTTTCCACAGAATCATTCACGTCTTCTATATTCCTCTCCCGAAAGACAATCTTCAGCACCTTTTTTTAGTAAAGTACTCTGCTTCTCTATCTCAAGTCTTGGTTTAACTCTTGGTACTTCCTCTACTACAGTCTCTTCCACTAAATCTTTCTCTTTATCGTTGTCTTTTTCTTTATCTTCGTGTACTTCCATCGTAACCTTTATTCCTTGTAATTCATCCTTTTCATCCTTTTCCTTCACTGCTTGTTTCAGTTCTGCATTCATATTCTGAAGATTTCCATGCAAAATTGTCATTTTTGCATCGAATCTCTGTTCCCATTTTTTAAAACAATACAATAGTGTAGTCATGTTGCAAATTTTTCACCAGGTGCCAATCTCTCTTCTCACTATTAAAACTTTAACTTCGTCTTTCCAACTTTCACTTTCAAATGTTCAGTTCGCCTTATCGCAACGTATTATTTTTAACGTTAACTCTTATCTCGGCTAATTTCTTCAACTCATAAATCATTTCTACGCCTCTTGCTCAAGTAAAGCAAAGCATGTCGGAGGTGGCTTGACTTGGTTTTCATCTGCGGCTCGAGCTCGATGGTAATCCAGCTTTCTCACCGAGAATCCAAAACTTCAAAGCCTTTGCCTTGAAGTGTCAGAAAGGGGGCGATTGAAAGCAATGTGGTTTATCTCTTCGTACTCCCTTTTAATCCAGGGGTAGAGTAATTAAGTCCATCAGATGTACTCCGTCAATACAGAGCGATCGGCGGAGTTGTCAGCCAGCCATGTCCTCCTAGCCGGAAGTCTTAGCTGGCGTAAGTCTGAGGAGGGTTAGGGGTGTGTCAGGCAAGGAAAGGGGGATAGTCTCTTGGCATGTGCCACTGCTGCCAAGATTCTCCTCTTCCCACCCCCGAACTGCCCCTGGCTCAGCCCACTCTCTGCCCTGAACCACCCACGATTATCCCCATTCTGACACACACACCCTGCTGACTTACCAGAAGCAGCATGGGCTGGAGGAGGTTCAGAGGGACACTGTCACCAGCATTATGGCTCACTATGTAGAATAGAGAGAGTGAAGTGGGTCTCAAGCAGGTTGCATCCAAAGTATCACTAGGTTATGATTCTATTATGTCCATTGTATGTTAGCTGCCTTGAGGGGAGACTCCATTCAGAGGCGTCGCTCCGGTAGGGGCGGGGCTATAAGTTTTGCTCGGTCGGAGTCCCGTTTACCGAATGAGCAGGAGGCGGCCCCGCCCCCTCACTGTCGGAGCCATTCCCCTGCGGAGAAAGCAGCAGGCAGGGTCTCTTGCCTGCTGCTTTCTCCGCAGGGGAATGGCTCTGACAGTGAGGGGGCGGGGCCGCCTCCTGCTCGTTCGGTAAACGGGACTCCGACCGAGCAAAACTTACAGCCCTGCCCCTACCGGAGCGACGCCTCTGACTCCATTATGCATGGATGGTGAATGTGAGCATAAGGGCAGGGTGGCAGGAGGGCAGGTGTGCTCATGCTGTCATCCATGTAATGGGCTAAATTGGAGGTATGATCCAATCCAGTCCAAACACACACACACACACACACACACACACACACACACACTCGCGTACGTGCGTACGTACGTACGTGCGTACGTACGTGCGTACGTGTGTGTGTGTGTGTGTGTGTGTGTGTGTGTGTGTGTGTTGGCAGCAGAAAAATTCTGTGACTCATTCAATACACCATGTTTTCTGAGGACACAAATTAAAAAGTAGCTAAAGTGACCTTGTTGACCAATTTTAATTAAGCTGGATTCACAGAAGCCACTACCCAAAGCAACTCGGGACAGCAAGGATTAGAGATTTCTGGCATTCTGGACTGCTTCCTTATTAATCAGGAAACATTTGAGGCTTGACAGCATGTATGAATGAGTTGCCTGCAAGTCTAAAGAACAAAAACAGCAGACTGTTCAGTAATTTTTTTCAAGAAAATTTACCGCCTCAGACATGGAGCTAAGATGGAACAGCAAGTGATTTCTATTTTAAGAAAAAAAATCCCTATTAAGTTCCAAAATAGTTGCAAAGAATGTCTCAGAATGGGATTAACCATGTGGTTAAATGCACTCTCCAGTAAATCTGCAACTAAACTCAAGGCCTTGCTACACAGCCCAATCTTAACAGGCCAATCCACTAGCGGAACTCCTCCAGAGGAGACTGTCTTATGGCAGTCACAAAAGAATCTCTAGCAGTGTGCAAAGCAGTTCACTGCCAGAGCACCAGTGAGGAGGCTACAGTGGCCACAGCGCATGGAGACTGCTTAGGACTGCGCCAACCCAGGTAAGTCAGCAGGGGAGGCAGGAAGGGGCAGGGAGAGGGCAGAATAGGAGTGGGGAGAGAGCAGAATGGGGTGGCAATGGAGGCAGGGACAAGGGTGAATCAGTTCCAGGAAGGGGCGGTTTCAGTGGCAGCAGCATCCAATGAATCCAAACCCTCTCCCAGACCAAATCCTGCAGCCCAGGTCCACGTGGACCTGCACCAGCAATTTCACTGACGCAGGTTCAAGTAGACCCCTCCGCGCTTTGGAGAGGCGTAACTTTGGTGGCGCTAGTGGAGCGCTCGCTCTGGGCGGCAACTCGGGCGGCAGTCGCTTTGGGCGGCAACTTGGGTGGGGACGCAAACTCAGGGCGGCGCCAGCAGGAGCAAAACTACAAAAAATCCCCCCCCCAATTCGGGACATTAAAAAAAACCAGCGTAACTTGGGCGGAGCGAGTGGAGCAGTCGTGCCAGGTGGGAAAATGACTAGTTACACCTCTGCTCCTTTAACCAGAGGAGACCTTCAGGACTGTCCCACCCTGTAGCAATCTTTTTCTAAAGTAAAATTCCCCAAACACTTTAGTTTTTCCTCCTAGGAAAGGCCACTTCCTGTATATTAGACATAGTCTATGTACAGGCATCCCTCCCTATCCGCAGGTCCCATATCGTGGTTTCAGTTAAACACAGATTAAAATTAGCGCCCCAGAATGCCTTGCGTGGCCATTTTGAATCTCGTGGTGGCCATTTTACACATTTTTTACCGGTGGTACAAAAACGCACCAGTGGTAGAAAGAAGAGCCATCCGAGCCATTCTGAAGCCATCTGCGCCATTTTGAAAGTATGTATATAGGCGGGGTTTGCTACTATCCGCGGTTTCAGATAGCAGCAGTAGGTCTGGGAATGTATTCCCTGCAGATGGGGGGTTGCATATATAATTGTGCTGTTACTTGTGGCAGGAGTCTCCTGCGAAGGATTTTGAATGGTGGCTGATGGTAGTTGCTTTAAGGTTTGCCTGGGAGCCTTATGAGGATAATGCTTTGTGCATGTTTGGGAACCAGAGGGCATACATTTACATGTCATACATTTGGTATACATTTCCTTCTACCTCTGCTTCTTCTCATTGCTTATTTGTGTGCCTAATCTCTGAGCTGCTGCATTCTCTTGCCTTCACCGGTCTTTAATCAGCAATCCTAAAAATACAATCAGTATCAAGCAGCCTGCTTGCAATGAATGGCTTATTTACCAACACAAGATTTAAAACGGGCAGCATTTGATCCCTGCAGGTGAAGGAAAACTAAGAAGCAGACAACTTCAGTGCCCTAATGAATAGACTGGCCTCTGATTGGCTCTTATGTAAAATGACCTGAACACAAAAGTCCATCAGGATCCAGCTTTCCAATAATGGCACTGTGGGAAAATTCTCACTCACCATTAACATTCAGTGTAGAAAACGACTGTGTCTACCTCATTAATCATTTGGTGCAACAGAAACAATTTCCTTGAATGTTATTTTGGCAGCAGCAGCAGCTCATTACCCCATAACAAGAAGCTACTCAATCGTCATTACATCCTGCGTATATGAGTAATTGGAAGCGAAGTGGATATTATAAAATTGTTTTGAAGCGCCACATTGGAAGACATGAGTGACATAAATATTTGCTCATTGTGTCTAATTCTCATTCCTTTCTGTCTGAATCTTCTATAGCAGCATCACTTAGTGTTAGATCTCACTCTTTGGTTAACGTGGTGGTACCCTAATTTAGAGAACAAGACACAAAGTCTTTAAAGTATCTTTAAGACAATGTTTCCCAAATTTCTGATACCCAAAAGCACACTTCCGTTTCTGAACTGAAACTGGAAGCACACTTCGGTCGTGCACCCAAAGGTTCACTTTTAGGGCCAAACTACACACAATGGGAACATTTGTTGGTCCATATGTCTGCCCAGTTCACATGTAATCTGAGGACAGGATGCATGGATGATGTCATCGGCACTTTCTTCCAGGTTCGCAGCTGCACCGGAGCTCAAAAAAGGAAGGTAAGACGCAGGGGAAGGCCATCTCCAGCGCTAAGAGCCCACACACTTGAGCTCTACCAGCTCAGCAGAGCTCAAGGTGCAGCTTTTCAGACTCCACCGCGGTGGCCGCCATCTTGGCTGTCAGCAGCACACGTACCACCAGTCTGTGGTCCGTGTACTACCAGTGGTACGCGTATCACAGGTTGGGAACCTCTGATCTACTGGTTTACCCCTGGTTCACCTCTGCCATGAACTCGTGGTGGCTTTAGGCAAGCCCTTCCCTCTCAGCACCATTCCCCCAGCTGTAACAGAGAGATAATAATATTTAATTGCCTTACAGGGTTGTTGCAAAGACTGTATTGTGCTAATACATGTGAAGCACTTTGCACATGCTCTGGGTCATTTTACATTTAGATCCTGTTTTGAAAAATTGGGAGGTAGAAGAACTCTCGGCATGCTCAGAAGCAATCAGCAATAGGTGTCAAACGTTTTGTAAACAAAATATGGCACAGATAACAAATGCCCAGGAATTTGGATGACCACTGAATCCATGGTCCATGCGCAGGTGGGAGGAGGGTCCTTTAATATTTTAATTATTTCTTAAGCACCAAAACAAAAGGGCTGTACAATCATACAATGAAGGATAAGAGCCTGTCCACAAACTTACTCTAGAAACAGACAGACACATGAGGAAAAGGAAGGAAGAGGAGGTAAAAACACAGGCCTCGTGCTCTGTCGAGCTACTGGGAGAAACCGGATTCTGGGGTCTTCCTTGAAAATGGCAGTTTCTTCAATTGGCAAAATTATCTCCATTCTTGTCAATGTTTGACTAATTTCTGACCAGTCAATTGGGGGGGGGGGGTAGTGAACCAGGTCAAAAAGCCAACCTTGTGTATCAGAATAGTTGGGAACAGCCTAGAATTAAATCGATCACAGGGAGTGAGTAATGACCAGGGGGAAAGGTAGTAATACACATCAGAAGACATGTTTTCCTCATTTCTCCTTCTGATCCTTTGAGAATTCTAGATGATAACGATGTATCAGAGCTTCAGAGGAATCGTGCTGCTGATGCTAACTAATACTTCTGATTAATTTTCTCTAACACACTGAGCTGTGGGCAGATGGATTAAAGAGCCATTTCATCTTGAAGAAGAGGTTTAAAGTTGCTTTGATGAAGAAGTGCCCAGGGGATACAATGGATTCCCTCATACAAAGGATTAAGAGAAGAAAGGGCATTTAAATTAGATAGATAGAAAGTAACCATGTATTTATCATTTTATGTATGCAGATCAGCTTTGGAAACATACTGGTCCTTCTGTCTGTGTATAGCTATGAACGTCTCTTCCTACATTCCCACATATACAAATCACAGCACACTCCATTTAAACTGAGCAATTGCTTAGTGTAGGTTGTACATGTGGAAGGTGTGAGAGCACCCTCCCTATTACTTATACAACCTTCACGGTGAACCAGGAACATACATGAATGCCTATGCAAGCACACATCACCAATCAGTCCATCCCTTTTTCACAACAGATAGATAACATGAAGGAGGCCTACTCGTGTGGGCACTGATGTACATGCTGCGCATGGGGGCACCTGCGCATGACACTTACTCCAAGGGCCCAATCCTATGCTGACGGAACACCAGTGCCAGAAGCAGTGTGCAGCTGGGTCTGCAACAATGGATGCTGGTTGCCTGCCACCTCAGGTAAGGCTGTGCAGGGGCCAGGTGGCACCGATGCCTGCCGAATTCTGACCCCCTTCCCGGACCTGACCTGACTTCACGGGTCAATGTGAACTTACACCGAGTCTTGGAAAGCCAGTTGTGTTCCCAGTGGCGTCACTAGGGTGACGCGCGTCACCCTAGTGACGCCCCCGAGTCACTATCCCCCCCTATTTAACCTTCGGCGACCGGCTGCCCCCCCCCCCCGCCCCTTCGCGTCGCCCTCTGGACTCTCTGAGTCTGGCCCGGCCAGCACTCCAGCCATCAATACAGGTACTTTTACCTGTTTCGCACACGCGCAGACCGGTTTCGTCTCTGTGCATGCGCGAAAACAGTAAAAATATCCGTATTGACGCATTGGGCCTTCAAAAGGCCCTGGAGCGCCGGCCTGGCCGGACGCTCCGAGACCGGCTCCCGGGCCGGCTTCGGAGAGTCTGGAGGGCGATGGAGGTGGCGCGCGTCACAGAGGTGGCGTGCGTCACGGAGGTGGCGCACGCGGGGGGTGCGCGCATCACCCCTTTGCGCGCGTCACCCCGTAGCGACCCGCTCCCGTCGCCTCACGGGAGCGACGCCACTGTGTGTTCCCAATAACATAAAAAGAGTGAATCAGGATATAGAAGCCTCCCTGAATCAGAATAGTCTGTCTTAACAATGAATTAATTTGAGGCATCCAGTGGACACCCTCCAAAGTAATCAATTTTTAAGAGGCTATTCCAAATTGTATTCCCCCCCCAACTCCTAGTAAACCAGAAAAGACATAATAGTGAAATGTTTCTTATTTGTATTAATTTATCTAACACACAGTGTACAGCACTTGGGAGTGGTGTTGTTGTTGTTGCCACCTTTGTTTTTCTCAGCAGGCACCAAAAACCTGTGGCCAAGAACAGGCTAGAGACAGTGTGTCCTCATTAACAGCTAAGAGATGAAGTATCTTCTCACTTACCCTGGTGTGGGAAACAAAAACTGCAACTCCACATCTGCGGGGCATTCAATGTCATTTCCTTGAAGTTTTGAAACTGCTCTGTCTAGAGTCCCGTTCCCTGCCAACCGAACAGTTGCCTTCCTTAATGATCTGTTTAATGGGAATTCAGGAGAGGACAGTAATTTTGCTGCTGCCAAAAAATAAAAGTTTTCCAGCCTCTGCCAGAGGTAAAGGTTTTATAGGAGCTTTATGATAAGGTTAAGTAGGAGAGGGAGGAGAAAAAAGACTGCCCCAAAACAGAACACTTGAGAACCCTCGTTCCCCTCTCCTCTGACCAGATCTTGCGACAGTAAACTTATAACCATTTATTAAGGGTTGCATGGCCTTTGAAAGGTGGCCATGGTGCTAAAAATGGAAACAGTGTGGGGGATTTGTTAGTTGACACATTTTCAAGTATTCTTGCTGCTGTTGCAAATGCTTGCAAGATGCTAGAGAACAAAGAGGCAAGCAAACATTTTCTTGTCCCTTGTGGTAGGGTCAATAAAACCCCCAAATGTGCACATACCTTTAAATTCCTTGATGCACAGCTTCCCCTGACTAGCTTCTCTCAACAGTTCTCTCCCTGGTCATAAGAACCTAAGAAGAGCCCTGCTAGATTAGGCCAAAGGTCCATCTAAGTCCAGCGTCCTGTATCTCACAGTGGCCCACCAGATGCCTCAAGGAGCACACAAGACAACAAGATACCTGTATTCTGTTGCCACTCCTTTGCATCTGGCATTCAGAGATAGCTTCTAAAACCACTTCTAAAACCAGGAGGTTGCTTATACCATCATGGCTTGTAACCTGTGATGGACCTTTCCTCCATGAATCTGTCCAAACCCCTTTTAAAGACATCTAGGTCAGATGCCATAACCACATCCTGTGGCAAGGAGTTCCACAGATTAATTACATGCTGGTCCTATCCTATCACAAGCCCAGATCCGCGTGTGCTACATAAGAGTACCTTACCAGCTGTATCAGAGAGATATTCATCTGATTTTTAGCCCACCCTTCTTCCATTGAGCTTAGGGTGGTGTACATGGTCCCCCACTCTTATCCTCAGAACTACTCTGTGACGTAGGTTAGGCTGAGGTACAGTGACTCACAGTGCAATCCTATCCAACTTACTCCACCAGTGTAACCAGCTGTGCAGCGAGAACGGGAGGCCCCAGAATGGAAAGGGGATTCAAATCCCCTTCAAAGGGGGATTCAAAGGGGATTTAAATCTCCCCTCCCCTCCAAAGCCTCGCGCCCTGCCCTCCCCCACTGGTTACACCGGTGGTATAAGTTGGATAGGATTGCGCTGTCAATCAAAGAGACCAAGTACCAGGGCCAGCTTGTTCTATGAGGCCAACTGAAGCCATTGCCTCAGGCAGCAAATTGGTGGGTTTGCCCATCTCTGTCCACCTATTTAGCTCCACTGCTCTTCCTTCTCCTTCCACTCTCTGGGTTGAAAAGAAAGAGGGGGGCAGAGAGGAAGAGGAAATGTGGAGGAGAGTACTGAGCTACAACACTGAAGAGTGGCAGGAGCAAAGACTGGCACATCATTGGGTAATGGGGAGCAGCATTTGGCATGCCTCCTCAAGCATTAGGAGCTATTGGGCTGGACCTGCCAAATACGTGTTGTGTCTGAACAGGGATTTGAACCCAGGTCTCACCTGTCTATGGCCAACACTCTAACCACTACACCGTGTTGATGTATACACCACCTTGGTATGTGTACATTCTCTGACATGGTATATGTACATTCTAAGCCTCAGCTGCTAACCTAACTAGGGTTAACTCTCACTCTTGTATCAGCGCCAAGATCGAAACCACTTTCCAGGCAGAATGGTAGATAGATGAGGAACACGAGTCTTACATTTCCCATATGAACCTTAAATCACTGGCAGTAACGGAGGGCAGATTCACAAGCAAGAATAAAAGTTACAGATATCCAAGTAAATCAGGATTCCCTGTCATGCAGCAACATTGTCATAGATCACAGCAAGAGAAAGAATCACTGTCATTTTCCAGGGAATTATTTCTCATTTGTCTCAACATGACAGCGTCACACAGGTCATGGCTCAAAATCCTGACAGCAGGAATAAACTGACTCACTTGGTTATCAGAAAAAAAGAGAGATCACTCAGTAATTAGTACCTTATTAACCTTTACCTTCAAGCTGTCCATATGCTGCATGCACTTTGCCATACGGTACATTGAATTAAATTTGAATTAAACATTGCTTCACAGTAAATATTATTTCATCTTTCTACAGCACATTTTGCCACGGAGACTTCTCAACTTCCTCCTTACAGATGGAAAGCTGTGGCTCTGAGACACACTTACTGCAATCCTATGTGCACCTACCTGGGAGTAAGTCTCACAGAACTCAATGGGACTTACTTCTGACTGGACAAGCATAGGATTAGGCAGGTGGTTCCCAAACTGGGAGGCGTGGCTCCCAGGGGAGCCGCGGATACCAGCCAGGGGAGCCGCGGAGTGCCACGGAACCTTCTCGGAAAACAGTGCAATGCCAATTGGCAAGCATCAACAACATCATGTCATGGGGAGCTGCGGATAATGGTCGCCAACGGTCAAGGGAGCCGCAGGTCGAAAACATTTGGGAAACTTAAGCTGTTAGATTGCTTCCACAGTAGCTTTTTCTTCAGAATTACTACCTTTCATCCACAACACTTCTTACAAGTCATCCCAGCGTCCTCCACTGCCAGCCTGCTGCATTCCGTTGTTCTCCGAGTTGTCTTGTTTCTCCAGACACAACTTGTGGCGATTTTTCAGTGCTTAACCACAATGGCAATGGCAGCCTGTCCAATGCAGATAGCCAAAGCACTCCTGAGACTGAGGAATGAATGGCCTGCTGGTGATGTGGTTGGTGATGATGCCCCACCAGTTCAGATCAATGTCCCTTCCTGCCTTTTCAATGTACCTTTTTCTTTAAGAGCAAGAAGAAAAGGAAGCAAGAAGATGATCTCTAGGGACTGCACAGTCCTAGTCACTCTTGTTCATTTGTGAAATTACAGAAAGTATCCAAGTTTCCTCCAAGCACATATTTATTTGTCTAGCCCTTTTTGCATGGTCCCTGCAGCTAGAAAGGAGAAGCACTACATGAGATGTATAACACCCATTAGCTCCACTTTCAACTGGAGGTGTGAACAGAGCCTATGTGCATATAAGAGCCACCTGCACAGGCTTTCTCCGTCCAATTGGGAACCCAGAAAAAAAAAGCAGGGTTCCAATTCCACACTCAGAACCGACATTCATTCAAATTGGTCACGCAGCCCCATGCAGTCCTTCGGAGAGATCGGGGGCAGGGATAGCAGGCATAGTCCTGCTCCCCCTCCACCTGTTTAGCCCACATTGGTAACTATTGTTTCTTTTAGTCAAGATCAGACTGATCAGTGACTTGGGACCTTCAACTCCTGTTCTTCCTGTTTGAACCCAAACACACTGTTTGGGGCTTCTGAATCTGAGAGCCAAAGTACACATTACAGCACGTTAAAGCTGTCAAGGGAGATGATGCACTTGTGTTGTTTGCTGAATAGGTACCATGGGGTCCCCAATCTAGACTGTGATAATGGCATGGAGGGGTTGTGCTAATTCTGCAACTGCCGTGATTCTGATGCAGACTGCCCCCCCCCCCCCATGGCTGCTGCTGTTTGTCCTCAGAGAGAAGCTCACAATGGTGCCAATGAAAGTTTCCCTTCCAAGGCAAACAACAGGTGCCGGAGCAGGGATCCAGATTGGGATCATTGCAGCAACATAGGGCTAAAGCCCCCCTCCCATGTCCTGATCCTATCCCGACTGAGATCAGGGTCACCTCCTCTTTAGTACAGAACATTTAAAACATCATCAAATGTAATGATGTGCTCAGCATAATGTGTCGTTTGGCTCTGAAGTCCTGCTCTCAAACAGGAAGAAAGAGGAAAAAGCTGACTACAGTCCTGCACAACCAAGTGAATATTTAGTCATTCTGTTTAATTTTTATCTGGATTGGTTAAATATCATTGCTTCATTGTGGAATTAATGGAATTGGGGTTTTTTTTCTTCTTTTTTGTTTTGTTTGCCACATTGAGTCTCCTACATAGAATGAAAAAATTCAGTAAGCCTAAGAATATAAATAAATAAATAAATAAATAAATGACAAAATGAGCCAGAGAATGTGCGCATGATACCAGAAGTCTTCAGGGACACACTTCTTCAGACGTAAACCACGTGAGGGCCTAATATATCACAGAATGAAATGATTCAAGACAAAAGCTATATTAAGTAATACCGAAACACAAGAGATAAATCCCAGGATTCCTATTATATTTTATGCACACAGATGCCAAAGAGTATAAAAATAACAAACACTCGAGGGCACATGATAATGTTCCAAAGCACAAGGCAATAAAAATCATGTGCTGTGGCTCAGTGCTACCACTAGATGGCAGTGCTTCAGAACATTATAGCAAGTGCATATTTCCGTCCACACAATACTGTAGTGTGGATGTACAAATACAGTCGTTTGTTTTGTTATTTTCAATGGCTGCTGCATGTTGCTGCAGTTTGAAGGGTTAAGAGCTTGCAGGGTGCCACTCTTTAAACTGGTGAATGTCTAAATAACAGAAACTACTGCTCACCATCCTGCTGTGATGCAAAAACGAACTATCCAATACGTGTGATACTATTCTGTAGCCCACGATCATGCTAACTTTGCTGCTATATAACAGGGATGTGGATCAAGTCTCTGTCCCCAAGTCTCGAGTCAAGTCCCAAGTCTCTGGGTCCAAGTCCCTAGTCTGCCCCCAAGTTCCGAGTCTTTGGTTGCGAGTTGTGAGTCCCTATCTATTTAATGGGGGAAACGGGTTTAAACAAACCTGAATAAAATTCGACTTGGTGTAAAAGGTTCCAAGTCTCGAGTCGAGTCTTTCGAGTCTTTCACAATCGCCGAGTCAAATCCAAGTCGAGTCATTGACGCGACTTGAGTCCGACTCGAGTCCGAGTCAATAGACTCAAGTCTACATCACTGCTACATAAGGTGCCAGATCTGGAGAGGAAAGCTAGGCACAGGATCCTCTCCTGCTTTGGAACTTTTTGGCTCCCCAGGTGTCCCATGCACCACACCAATGGACCCCAATTCTTAAAGCCCATAGTTAGAAGTGGGAGAAAATGGTTTTATTTTTTCACAGATTTAGGTGAATGAAATAGCTGAAAGCGGTGTTATGTGGTTTTTATCCTTTTTTTTCCATTTTTATCAATTGTAACCGCTTTAAAAGTGTATTAGGTAGGTGGTACACAGTCGAATACAGCGCACAGTGTCAGCAGATGAAGAATGACACAAAATTACATGGTTTTATTTTATTTCATTTTATTATTTTTTGCAGAGTTTTTTTAGCTGAAAGCGGCGTTATGTGTTTTTATTTCGTTATCACCATTTTCTCCTGCCCCTACCCATAGTTTAAGACTTGAGTGCTTACAAAGTCAGAAAACAAGGGTTCTCTGAATGACTTTTATAACCAGGATGCAAAGATGCTTCCTTTACAGCCACTTGTAATTACTGTACATGTCACCAATGATTATTACCCAATTTAGAACCATGTTGTCCAGCTCATAATGCTCAGATGAGTATCATATTCTCCAGAACTTCTTCAAATCAGAATGTAAAACAGGATTCTTTAGTACTGAACAGATCAGACCACCTGCTTAGTAGGCTCATGCACAACAATTCTTTAAGCCCTTTATACTTGAAAAACACTATTTTATCACTGTGAAATACACGATTTATAACACCAACTATTTTGTATGTACATGAACTGTTCTTTAATGTTAACCACTTCCTGTCTAACCACTTCCTGTCAGTAAAAAAACCTGTTCTTGATTTCTGTAAATAGTGCAACCAGATCACCTGACCAAACCACCTGTAGTTTTGGGGAGTATCTCCTCTATATTTGGATAAATGAATGTTCTTAACAGTTTCTTGTTAATGTTTATGTGGTTGTTGACCCTCATCCAGATCTACAACTCTCTTGTTTCTGGGTGTGTTTGCTGGATGAGGCACAGCTGCTGAATTTACAGACAGCTTTCCATCATGGCTGGTAGGGGGTGAGGGCAGAAAAGTGAAACCAAACTACAATTCCCAGAAACCAATACAATCACGCACAGATAAATGGCATGCATCAGCACGCATGCACCAACGCTATCAGCCTGGAGAGAATTCTTGATAAATGGACATTTTCCTGAAAATTCATCAACATAGCTTGTAAATACCAAATCAAGATAAGGGGAATTTCCTCATCATCAGTTACAGGCAAACTAGTGTAGTGCAGTGGTGAAGAGACTGGGCTGTGAACCAAATTCCCCTGCTTCGAATCTTGCCTCTGCCAAGGATTCACTAGAACATCTTAGAGAAGGCACAATTGCTGGGCCACAAATATCCACCCTGCAGTATGGGTGCAACTGGCCTACTTTACTGAGTTGTTGTAAGGATTACTGAAGAATATATGTGAACCAGTGGTTCTCAAACTTACCAACTCCATGACCCACCTTCAGCGTGGAGCTCAGCAACCTGGAAGTAAAGGTGGTGAAGTGATGACATCATCACATCACCACCATTACTTCTAGGTTGTCAGACTTTCACCTTTTTTTCTGTGAAAAGCCCGAGAAAGCCCACCGCTGGAGCCTATGCGCAGCAGTTTTTGGCTCATTCCAGGCATCCTTTTTTTGTCAGTGAGAACATGCCACAACAAGGTCTGGAATGGGCTGAAGACTGCCACGCAAGTAAAAATTTAGCAACCCAGAAGTGTGGGCAGGGTGGCAGGCAACATTTGCAAACCACCCAAAACTGGGTCATGACCCTGGCAGCGCAATCCTGGTCTTCAGTCAGGTGGTGGAACAAGCGTTCCACCGCCCGAATTAGTCGCAAACGTGCCATAAAGCACATTTGCGACTACATTCAAGCAGGGAAGGCCGGCGAAAGGCCGGCCTTACCTGCTCCGCTGCCAGAGCCCTCGCCAAGCCACCGGACCCAGGAAAGATAGGATCCGGCGGAGAGGTTCGGCAGAGCTGGGGGGGGCGACCATAGGTCCAGCCGCCCTGGGCAGGGGCGGGGGCATGGCTCCCGCCATATCCTGGCTCCCACTGGGCAGCTGAGCCGTTACACGGCCTCCCCGACTTCCATCAGCAAAATAGCTGGCGAAATTCTGAGGAGGCCGATCGGCCCCAGCCCCAGTTACACTTGGGGAAGGGGACGAGTGTCCCCTTCCCGAGTAGACTTACCACTGCGCGAGTGCCTGCCCGCAGCAGTGCACGGGATCCATCAGGCAGCCTTGGCCGCCCGGCGGATCCTTATGCTGGATTGGGCTGACAGTTTGAGAAATGCTGCTCTAAACTGTTATATGCAACATATATTATACCATATATGTTATCCTCATTTTCAATTCAAATAATCCTTTCAAAATAGGTATTTCTCTCAATCACTTCAAGGCCTTGGCAATGGCAAACACGTCACAAGAGTCGCCTCAAGATTAACCATAGATTATTTCGGTCATGAGAGTTAGAGGTCAACAGCAATGGTGTGCTATAATCCATAGATCAAACACTAGAATCTTGTTATGCTAGATCAAATCAAAAAACCAAAATTAAATCTCTCCCTGGCCATCATACCTAGGTTTTTCAACATGTACAGACTGCCAGAAAAGCGACCAGTCCATGACAGATTGTTTTGTCAGTGAATTGATATGCCAGTTTATCTATCTGAACTTGTTAATTATTATTAGCATTCTTTCCATTATCTTTTGTAATGTAAGCTCACTAGTGAAATAAAGCTCTTCAAAGAAAGCATATACAGTATAGCTTGAGAGATCACAGGTCAGATGTGAGACAAAATTCAATCTTCGGTATCAGCCTCTTCCATTCAAATTAAAACAGAGAGGGGCTGACCTTCCTTATGATTTAGAATGAAACTGAGTGCAAATGATAAAGATCCTGAATATCTCATTCTTACTAACGCTTGTCTACTTTCTAACTTGGGGGAGGGGGAGAGATAATTCCTGTGCTTTATACATCCATTCAAGGAGGCACCCAAAGCAACACTTCCATGAACAGAAGTTCCCTTCAAGCCTCCCTTTTCAAATGAGATCCTTTCCCTTTTCTGTTCATGGAAGTGTTACTCTGGATGTCACCACATATAAATGTGCATGTAAACAAAACTCCAAGTGAATATGACAGATTGAGCTGAATAAGGACTGAGAGTTGGTTAGGATGATACATCTGAGCAGCCCCACTTAGCAAAGGATTAAGGGTGTGTTTGTGCAGTGATTCTTGGTGTGAAAACAGAGGTGTTAAAAATCCACACATGTGTCCCTATGTGTCAGAGGGGAGACGCAGAAGGTGAGGGAGGATCAAGCCGGGCACGTTGGAAGCCGCAAAACAACTCCCCATGTGCTCCCCATACACACAAAACAGCTTCCGATGCAGTGATGTAGACTAGAGTCTAATGACTTGGACTCGAGTCGGACTCAAGTCGCGTCAATGACTCGACTCAGACTTGACTCAGTGATTGTAAAAGACTCAAAAGACTCAACTCGAGACTTGGAGCCTTTTACACCAAGTCAAATTTTATTCAGGTTTACACCCATTTTCCCCATTAAATAGATAGGGACTCGCCACTTGCAACCAAAGACTCGGGACTTGGGGGCAAAGACTTGGGACTTGACTTGAGACTTGGACCCAGAGACTTGGGACTTGATTCAGAGACTTGATCCACATCCCTGTTCCCATGTGCACGCTGCAAAACAGCTCCCCATATACACATTTACAAGCCCTGAGCGCCTTGCCCCTACCAATACCACCCACTCCAGTTCTACAACCCTCTTGAGTACCGGCCCCAACGACCTCTCATACATCAATTTTCATAACACAGACTCCCATAAAGTGTATAATAATGTACTTTTTTCCTATACATTAAACTCATTTCTAATGACAGGGTAAAAAAAAATGGCACTAACAGCTCAATGCTATTTATCAACTGTGCTGTGGTTTAAAAAAAAAAGTGGTTTGCTCTGCAGTAGTTAAAGCACCATCCTATACTTGGCAAGTAGGGCAGAAGGTGTCCAGCTGTGCCCCATTTGCCATTACAAAAAAGAAGAAGAAAACCTTTACAGTACTATTTAAAACCCAAGCTGAGGAACAATGCCAAGAAAAATGACAGTGAAATGAAACATTTTATAATGTCGGTAAATTAACCAAACAACAAACAGGAGACTATTATTGCTGAACATGAAGAGAAAGAGAGAACAGTTTACATACACAATAATCCAAAAATGCCTTGGTATATAGCTTATGTTGGTCTGTCTGATGCAGTGGCATAGCTAGACCAGGGCTGCAAGACTCTGTTACACCGGAGTCAGTGAACCCTCCCCCTTGCCATCGGAGCCATTCCGGTGGCGACGGGGGAGTGTCCCGTGCATTGCTGTCACAGCCAGAATGGCTCCAATAGCAAGGGGGAGGGACCACTGACTCTGGTGTAATGGAGTCTTGCAGAACTACTTGTCACCACCCCGGTCTAGCTACGCCTGGTCTGATGCTCTGCACCTTACAGCACAGGAAGAATCAATCAGGGCTCAATCCTAACCAACTTTCCAGTGCTGATGCAGCTGCAATGCAGCCCCCAGGTAAGGGAACAAACATTCCCTTACCTTGAGGAGGCCTCTGTGACTCCCCCCCCCACTGCAGGATGCAGTGCACACCCTGTTGACATGGCTACTTCAGTGCTGGAAAGTTGGATAAATTCAAGAGTGGGCTATTATTACACTTATTTGGGTGGCCCAAGAAACACATTAAAGTTTTACAAAGATTCTATGGTGAATAAAAATGAAAAGCCATTGATTTTTGACACTTTTACACATCATCCAAAATGGCAGCAAATCCTTGAAAATATTGCCCTAAGCCACCATCCTAATCATTGTCTAGAGTAGACACTATGATGTGGGCTTTCTATGGTGCTGTCTTGGGCAGCCCAATCCAGTGTTAGACATCTCCTCAGGCCAGGGTAAGGGGACATTTGTCCTCTTGCCCCTGGGTAAGCCCCAGCAGCTGCAACGGGTAAACTCGGACTGAGCCAGTGATATCGCTGGTGCAAACCCGCATTGATCCGTACAGGCAGATCAGGCCGTGGAAGGGGGCTAGGGTACGGCAAGGAGTAGGTGCATTTCCCACTCACCCAGGTCCCCACTTTGAAATAGCAACACTTACTAGAAAGTAACAGCCCAATCCTATTCAAAGCCCAGCATTCGGATGCAGCAGTGCCAGGGCAGGCTCCGTTGTATCCAGCGCAGGGCTGGAGGTCTCCTTGAGGGAAGGGGATGATCGTCTCCTTCCCCCATAGTTCAGCCCCAGCAGCCCCTATGGGGCTACTCAGAGGCACGCCAGCTAAATGGCCGTCGCATCTCCTAGCAGCCCCGAGTCAGGCTTTCAAGCCCAGGATGGGGGATAAGATAAGGTGGAGGCCTCCTCCGTTGAGCCCACCCACCTCCCAGGCCTGATCCACCCTCCTCCCCGTCCTCTCCCCATCCCAAAATGCCTCCTCCCTGCCACCCTCCCCCTGCCTCCCCGCTGGCTGGTGCAGAACTCACCTGCCTCCAGTGGGCACAGCTTCTTTTCTAGCAGAGGCCTGCCAGGGCTGGCCTCCACACAGGCGGGACTGGCCTCCATGGCGTCGCACGGAGTCCAGTACCGCTGGTGGAGGCCAGCATAGGATTGGGCTGTTAATCTCATTTTGAATTCAAGTAGAACTTCCCTCTTGAGTCTTATGTTTACGATAAGATAGTTAAGGGCTCATTCACAGATCCTTTTAACTGGCCAAGCAAAGTTAAATTACCAACACCTGCGTGGAGCATGGCTTCAACAATCAAAGTTTCACCAGCAACGTAACAAGCACTGCACCATAACAGCACTAAGTTGAATATGGAAATTAGGAGGCCCTCCCTTTTGTGAAATCATTAGGCTCATAAGGGTCATGTCTACTGAGGTTCCTTCTACTCTGCTTAATTGCTTCATGTCTTTCCCTCTTGAGTAGTTACATAACCTCTATTTCACAAAAAGCCAGATAAACTGGCATGTAATAGGTGTCACGCCCAGAGGAGATGCTTTGAGGGACATGTACTGCCCTCAAGCAAAGCCTGACATCAGTGAAGCCTGGTCTTGACAATAGAGGCTCAATACTCAGAGGAAGAAAAAAATAGAGGACATGCATCATGATCCTTAGCATAATCCCCCACAGGGTCTAAAGGTTGCATAACATGCATCAACATCCATCAAGATGAATGAAAACCACGGATAGGGACGAACACTCCCTCTGTGGTTTACTGAGGGCACACGGGGCAGGAGGGGGCATCTGCTATCCGTGAATAAGTGAATCCGTGGATAGTGGTTCCGCAGATAGCAGGGGCCTCCTGTATAATACCACCAACGTATATGGTACTGTATCAACAGTGAAAGAAGGTCTCTGTTCCAAGGAGCTTACAGCCTAAAATGTAAATATTCCTCTAACCTATAAGGCTAGGACAAACAATAAAGGCCAAGGTTAAACAAGACCAGGACTGACCCAAGACTTCCTGATGCCTGAGGTGGCATGTCATATGCTGCCCCCCTTACCCAATGATGTGCTGCCAGCCTCTGCTCCTCCCACTCCCCAATGTTCTCACTCACCACTCTTCCTCTTCCTCTCTGTCTCCCTCTTCCATTTCAGTCCAGGCAGTGGAAGGAAAAGGAGGGGCAGTGGGTGTATTTATTTATACCCTGCCTTTCTAAGAGCTCAAGGCGGCTTACAGTACTCAATAAAACCAGTCTAAATTTTTTTTAAAAATGTACAAGATATAAATTTAAAATTTACATTTAAAAGCCAAAGCATATTTAAAAAGCCAGAGCAACAAATGGTAGCAACATTTCAATTTTTTTTAAAAAAACCCATAGGTAGTGATCGGTTTAAAAAGTAAGCAGACAGAAAGGGGAGAGCCCCCCATTTATCTGCTGCCTGAGGCATCCGCTACAGTTGGCCTCATGGATGAGCTGGCCCTGAACAAGACCAGCAACAAAACTTTGCTTATCTAAACTGGTGACCCACAAACCACCATACTTCTATGCTCAAAACACGACTTTAGTTGGAGCCCAACTGGAGCCAGGACTCAACTCCTGAAGCTGTTTGGAAAGCCAACGTTCATCCCTGGCATTCATGCCTCTGGCAAGGGTGTTTCCCCTCACCACTCAATAACCACAGCTGCTACCCTCAACACACAAGTCTAGGGTTTGGAAGCAGGGCTTTCCAGATCAGAGACCGAGCGTGGCTTCTAGGCAGGATCTAGTTTTGGTTTGTCCGTCGCACTAGCAGTAGTCACTAGCCTTTGGGATGCTTGAGGTCCAATGAGGCATTTTCAGTGACCTGGCACTCGTTTCAGCCTTCAGGCGGCAGAACATGCTGGAAACCACTGCAGAGCTAGCAATCATATTTCCTCACATAGATTTACACAAAAGAAGCAGATCAGACAAGCGGCATTATTATGCACAAGGAAGACACAACCTGAAACACACACACACACCCTATGCAATGCAAGTTTCCTGCTTGAATCACCCACCATTATGTCAAGCATGGAATCTGCTGTTAAGTAGGTAAAACATCTTGCTTAGCTCTTCTTCGGACTCTGAATCCAAGCTGAGCTGACCATACCCCCTTGCACGGCTGTGAATGTAGCAAAGCTGGAGGCATGCAAAATTTGTGGAATATAATATCAAAGAATATCAAAAGACTCAAGGACTTTAAATTCATCTCCATAATGGGCAGTCCAATCTACTATCTCTCCCCACGCGGCAATGCAGCAGCGCCAACGTGGTGTCCGCTGCATCCTGTGGGGGAGTTTCGGCAGGTTGAGGCCTCCTCAACGTAAGGGAACATTTGTTCCCTTGACCTGGGGTAAGCCCCAGCTGCCACAATGGGTCAACCAGACCTATGCCAAGAATAGTGCTTGCGCAAGTCCACGTTGACCCGTGAAGGTGGATTAGACCCTTGAAGGGGCTTAGGATTCAGCGGGCACCACTGCTGCCGAATCCACCTCCTTTCTAGGCTTGATCTGCCCTCCCCCTGCCTCCACCTCCTCCCCATTCCTCCGTGCAGAAGCATCAGGATCCAGGAGGAAGTGCCTGGATTTGGCGTACATCACGCAACATCAGTGCCTCTCATGCAATGTCATCACGCTCATCACTACAGGCAAGTGCAACAAAGTCACTGGCGCCACTTCAAAGGGCCCCACACTGATCACAGGTGCCATTTTGAATGTCCCTGCTGCCTCCGGAAGGTCTCTATTAGCCAGAGACTTTGCTCGCGAATACATGAATTTGCGAGTTGTGAATTTGTAGCAGGGACTGATTGTACTATAAGAGGGGCACGAGAAGTGTCAAGTAATAGGGGGTGTTTGGGGACTGAAGGCTAAACTCAGTCCCACAATATGCCATCTACCAACTATATTGCATATATTCCTGCTCCCTTGCATGTTCTTTCCTTGTTCTTCCTCTACTTCACCCACCCAAGGAAGTCCTTTCCTTCCTTCCTTTCCTTCCTTACAATTTCACCTTCACGGCTCTAAGTCTAACAGATTTGGGGAGGGGGAATGTGCTGTTAAGATAGGTAGGTAAGATAGATGGGTAAGGTAGTTAAGATAGGTTAGGAAAAGATGGGAGATGGATGGATAGGAAATGCTAAGTAAAGCAAATGCTAAAGTAAAAGTGATGGGGTGCATGAATGAATTGATATTGGGGTGGGAAAGGGCTAAAATGTTGTATGCTATTCAGAGGTGTAGTTAGCCTCTCCGTCACCCCCTCCATGCGGAACGAAAGGAGCCCTGCCCCCGCTGGTTGCGTCCCCACCCCCACCGCGTCGCAGTGAAAACACCCCTGGCATGTTTTTAACAGCGTAGGAGTTAGGACAGACGGGCCAATCCACCGCGCAGCGCAGCCATTTTTCGGCTGCCTCTGTGGCGCAATTAACACCCTCAGCCGCTTTGTTGCCCCCCCGTGGCCTGTCCGGGGGCCGACCGCTCCCCACCCCATCCCTTCCTCCGCCTCTGATGCTATTTGCCTTACATTTTAAAAATGTAAAAGAAAACCAATTAAAACTGTCAATTAAAAAGATATTTCATGTATTTATTCTACTCTGCTATTAATTCAGTGACATTCCTAGCTCCCAAAACCGTTCCCAGTCAACTATTCCAGAATGTCCAAAACTCGAATCGATGAAAGGTTGTCAAGATCAAAGCTGTGATGTGTGCTCTGAAGAATGTTTGGAAGCTACAACTGGTCCACAAGGTTGTGGTGAGCTAGCAAACTGCCATCAACCAGAGAGAAAACATACCACAAGTTCTCAAAGTTTCCAGGCCTAGTTCCAATCGCTAGTTTTACAGCTAGAGTTGCCAACTCTGGCTGAAGCAAACCCTGGAGTTTGTTCGTTTGTTTGTTTTTCT
Source organism: Plestiodon gilberti rubricaudatus (assembly GCA_026170595.1). Taxonomy (NCBI): domain Eukaryota; kingdom Metazoa; phylum Chordata; class Lepidosauria; order Squamata; family Scincidae; genus Plestiodon; species Plestiodon gilberti. The sequence continues at coordinate 80,220,802 of JANXHW010000004.1, read as the reverse complement.
TTTAAATAGGATGTAGTGTTGTGCTTTCAGAACAGGAGTCGACTGGAGATTAATGCTGATTCCTGGAGTCTTCAGGCCAATCGTGGGGAGCTCGCAACCCTATTTACAGCCCTCAGTGGTCCAGGTCCTAGATAAGTGAGCGCCTCCTCCGTATTCTCACTCCGGTGCTTTGAGGCTAACTGGAGAGGCCCTGGTGGCAACAAGATCTGAGGCCTTTTCCTTGAAGACATTCTCTCTATAGAGTACCTTGCTTAGTCAGATTAGCCTACTGGCTCCCTCCCCATGTGGCCAATTAAGGCCATTTGTTTTGTTAAAGGCCTTTGCTGTTGAATATTAGTGATGCTAACAGTTACATCCTTTAAGTAGTTTGCGACATGCTGCTGTTTCATTCCACTGTGTTTTAAGCTTCATATATTGTATTTTATTGTTCATGTATTTTATGGTTGGTTTGTAAGTCACTCCAGAAGCTATGACTGACTGGGAATTATTTTTTAAATTATATGGATTTATTTACGCAGTGCTGGGTTGTGGTCCTGGAGACTATAAAACTATGCGCACAGTTCCCACTCCATCTGTCGGCAAATTCGTCTTACTAGATTGGGGCAATAAACCACAATCCAACATGCAGTTAGAAGTGCTTAAACTGTTAATATGGTGATGTTGTTTAAGGGTGTAAATTGGACTGGTCCACACATTTCTCTACCCTCTACACTTGAGCCCATTACAGATGTTCAGTAGGGCAGTGTTTCTCAAACTGTGGGTCGGGACCCACTTGGTGGGTCATGACCTGATTTCTGGTATGTCCCACAGAGCCTCCACTGAAAACATGGGTGATGGAAAGATCAGATAAGTAATTGCCTCAAGGCTGAGGCTAGTCAAAAAATAGATAGCTGCTCATTGCCCTACAAAGAGCTGAGCTTCTGCAGTTTGCAAAGAGCTGAGCACCTGCAATTTGCAAGCTTGTGTAAACACAGGGAGATAAATGTTTGACAGCCAAATCCAGCGTAAGAATCTGGCGGGCAGTCCAGGTCCGCCTGCTGGATCCCATCCCCCGCCGCGGCCCGCCATGCAGTGCGATGTAGGTCTACTCGGGGTCTACTCTACATTCGTAGGTCTACTCTACAATGTACAGTAGGTCTACTCTACATTTGTCCCCTTCCCTGGGTGTAAACCCGGGCTGGCCCTATCGGCCTCCTCGGATTTCCGCCAGCTAAATAGCTGGCGGAAGTAGGAGGAGGCTGTGTAATGGCTGAGCCAGTCCGGCAGGGATGGGGATATGGTGGACACCATCCCTGCCCCCTCCTGGACCGGCTCGCCCAATGGCCCCCTCCCTCACTGCCCAGGTGGCTGCTGGCGGGAGCCTCAGCTGCCTCTGGCGGCCACATCCTCGGTCCAGCGATGGAGTGAGGGAGGCCGGCCTTGCACCAGCCTTCCTTACTCTCAAGTCGGCACAAACGTGCCTTATGGCACAAAGTCTATGCTGGATTTCGCCCTGAATGTCTGTCAAGGACAGGTAGTGGGAGCAGGTGAAGGCTAGGTCACAAGACTAATCCCCTCAAGCCTTGGGGCTATTCATTAGGGCTGCCACATTACGAGAAATGGATTGAGATTTTTTTGCAAATAAAGAAATAAGTACTTGTAAATAAATTAATATATAATTTCTTTATAATATAGAAATCACCTTTTTTAAGGTCTCATAAAGCTAGGTGGGTCCTGATAGCGTGTCATTTTAAAAAGTGGGTCCCGGTGCTAAAACGTTTAGGAACCAGTGCAGTAGGGGCATTAATATATGAAGCTGCCATATACCGATTAGACCATTGATCCATCTAGCTCTGCATCAGCTACACCAGCTGCCAGTGGCTCTCCAGCTTTTTTGTTTGTTTGATTATTTATTTACTCAATTTATACCCCGCTTTTCTTCCAACTGGGCACCCAAAGCGGCTTACAGAATATAAGAACAGTATCATAAATAATTAAAACAAAGCATAAAATAGATACATATATAAATACATGAGTTTAAAAGTATAAAAGCAATGTAAAAATAACCAGTTTCAAAAACCAGCAGCAATCACCCCATAATAAAAAAAATAAGCAAAAGCATATAAAATACAGAGCAGCAATATTTTTCAAATTTTTCAGACTGAAGTCTTTCCCAGTCCTACCTGGAAGTGCCAGGGATTTAATCTGGGCCCTTTTGTATGCAAAGCATGTGCTTTGCCACTAAGCTACAGCTTCGCTCCTAAAACAAATTCATGCATGAGGGGGCGTGCCTAAAGTGGCAGGTTTCACTCTGGACATACAAGCTTTCATTAGAATATCTGTAGAGAGCCCCCATGCATATGCATATATTTTCAGAGGAACTACTCCATGTAATTAGGAAACCTGCTTTTGCAAATTTTAAAACTTACCTTTTTTTCTGGAGGTGGCCATCTTGGATCACAGGAAATATCACAAGATCCAAGATGGCGGCGCCCAAATTTCATAAGGGCACATGAGGCAGTACTGTATGAGATTTGGGCACCGCCATCTTGGATCTCGTGAGATTTTGTGAGATCCAAAATGGCTGCCGCCAGTAAAAAAGGTAAGTTTTAAATTTTTAAAATCCCCAAAAGCAGCTGTGGGGGATGCGGAGGCTTGCACCGGCCCGGAAATGTTCCAGGACAAATCCGGGACCCAAGCTCGGGTTCCGGGATTGTACCTGAATTTCCAGTATGGATGGTAAGCCTATCCTTATAGGACTTCCGATGAACTTGTGTAGGCCAGGAGCAGAGTCTCCAGCTGTTATGACACCTTCCCCACACCTGCCGTCTCATATACACATGTATTCATTGTACCCTAATGTGTTTGTAAGGGGCTCAATTGTACAGAAATCAACAGCCCAATCCTATCCACTACCCCCCCCCCCCATAGATGCAGCAGTGCTAAAATAGTCCAGGAGGTCTCCTCTGGTAAGGGAATATTTGTAAGGTAAGGGGTAAGCCTTACAAGCCTTGTGGGGGTAAGCCTCCACAGCGTGGTGGTCAGGTCTACTTGGACCTGCAACAGCTAAATAGCTAAACAGCGTCCTGGACCTGCATCGCAGGATCAGGTCCAGGAGAGGGGATAGGATATTGGTGACACCGGTAGCACCAATCCCACCCCCCCTACCAAGCAGGATTCACCCATCCCCCACCCCAGTGCCACACTCCCCTGCCTCATTCTGCCCTCCTGCCACCCTCTCTCACCTCCCTTGACATCTTACCTCCTCCAGCAAGCAGGAGAGCCAGTGACAACACAGGTGGGAGGGCGTAGGCCTTCCCACCCACGCTGCAGACAGTGTGTCGAGTGCGCCTTTTACGACAGGTGCTGACTGCTTTACGGCAGCATCAGCACAGGGTAGGAAGCGAGGACTCGCAGTAAGCATAGGATTGGGAGTGATGTAAGGGTGATGGACACTAGCAGCGCAGTGTAAGGGAGTGATGTAAGGGTGATGTAAGTATAGGAGTGATGTAATGGTGTGATACAAAAGTGCTCTCCATGGTATTAGATCTGCAATGGCCAGTGTGCAAAAGCAAGCCATTGCTGATATTGCAGTCATCTGGTGATCCGTTTGCAAATGTGAACCAACCCTGGCTACTATATGAAAGCTCCTATCGACTTTGGTGCATTTAAATGTGGCCTACATAAACATGCCAGATTGCCTCTTGTCACTTTTTGGGATAATTGAACAATATTTTTTTGTACCGTCCCCATTTTTACAAGGAGCCTCAAAGAGTCCTGAAGTATCTTCAAGAGTATACTGGCAGGTACCAAAGACTTGAATAAAGTATAACCCCATAGGTTACAAATATTATCAGCGTGGAATTATCATCAAGAACCATGGCAACAGCCAGCAATTAATTCACAATTATTCCGATTACCATAGAAACTGGACCAACATACCAGAAATTATCTGTAATTCCTCACTTCAAACATTCAAGCGTAGTCTGTAATTTACATAGTAATTACCCAACACTAAAAACCTCAGAAATATTATCAAGTTTGGATAAACCTGTAGAAGTTCTTGACATAACTAAGATTAATAACATTAAATAAAAGAGTGTGAAAACTCTCTTTTTCACGTCTGCCAGCAGCTCTTTTCTGCATTATATTAATTGCACGAATGGGAGCTTTCCGTCATGCCCTGGCTGTTCACCACATGTACAGTAACTATTGTATGTAAGGCATACATCTTTGTGGCTCAGTAACTGAAGGCAGAAGTGTCGCTACAGTGGGGGCGGTACTGTAAGTTCCGTGCCATCCTAGCCCCTATTTACTCCCCGGTACGAGGAGGCCCCGCCCCCTCGCCGTCGGAGCCATTCAGTGTGGCTCCAACAGCGAAGGGGTGGGGCCTCCTCGTACTGGGGAGTAAACGGGGACTAGGACGGCGCGGAACTTACAGTACCGCCCCCACCGTAGTGACGCCTCCGCTTAAAAGTTTCATTCAAAAATTTAAATGCTTAATCTTCACCAACTCTACAGCAGATTAAGGCCATGATCAAACAGTTCCAGTGTACCAATGAAGCTCAACTATTGTAGGTGCAGGCAAGGGTTCTTTGAGCAGAGGCTTGAGGCTGGATTGGCTGGATGCACAAAGTTTCTTCCCTTAGCAGACTGCAGCAGGCATGCCCCCCCCCGCCCAAGCAGAACAGCATGCTTGGGTTCTGCAAGTCCAGAACATCGGGAATGCACATGGTTATGAAAGCAGAGCTAGCCTGTGACACATAGCACTGTCCTCACAGCACAATCCTATCCAACTTACCCCACCGGTGTAACCAGCGGGGGAGGGCAGGGCAGGAGGCTTTGGAGGGGAGGGGGATTTAAATCCCCTTTGAATCCCCCTTTGGAGGGGATTTGAATCCCCCCTCCCCTCCAAAGCCTCCCACCCTGCCCTCCCCCGCTGGTTACACCGGTGGGGTAAGTTGGATAGGATTGGTGGGAGATACGATTGGGCTCTTAGACTTTGTATGGATAAGCCAAGGACAGGGAAGTTAAGCAAACAAGTATGTAAGTACTGATGCATATGTAGACACATTTGCATGTAAAGTGTAAGAGGCTGCTGTATACATGCTCATTGTGTTGCCAGGGCCGGTTTTAAGACAATTGGACCAATTGCTCCCAATTGGGTACCGTGCCTAAGGGGCCCCCGTGCTAAGGTAATCTACTCTAGTCTTGTCAAGTACACACAACAGCACATATTAAAATGTGCTTAGATCCATTTGGTCCATTAACTGACAGGCACTTTTTAGGCGCACATTTTGATTGATTTCCATTCTACCATAGAGCTATAAAGTCTATAATACATTTTATTTATATCTCTAAGATTCTACAGACATTGGCTGTGAAGCTGGGGCCCCACAAAAAATGTTTCCAATTGAGCCCCACAGCTCCTAAGGTCGGCTCTGTGTGTTGCACTGTTTGCCAGACCTGCCTTGGGAAGCAGCAAAGCAGAAGCTGCTACACTGGCAAGGGCCTTTTCCTCTATTAGAGTCCTTGCATGGCATTGATTTGGGCCAGGATAGTCCTGGCTAGTGCAGCAGAGGCGTACCTAGGCCTCCCGGCACCTGGAGGAAGGGGGCGGGGCCTAGGTGATGTGACGCATCCAGCGCGTCACTGACCCTGACCCCCCGCCAGTTTCCTACCTATTTCGGAGCCAAACCAGCTCCAGGGAGGGCGGGAGGGCCAAAACTCCACGCGCCCGATGAGCCTGGTAAGTTCTCCTGCGCCTGGAGCCGCTGCTCCACGCGCTCCGCGGTCCGCCTGCACCTCGAGCAGCTGCTCCACGCGCTCCACTCTCCTCCCACCACTGCAGTGCAGCTGCCCCCAGCGGCTCCTGTTTTGCCACTTCCTAGGTGAGATTCAGCCACCAGCTCAACACAATGATCTGTGGCTTTCCTGCAGCAGAGATACGACGTACCTCATCTTTACACTGCTATGTTGGTGCAACTGTTGAGGTGCAACTACACCAATCTGAGTGATTCATCACCTTGCCAAGAAACTGGCATTTCACATTCTGGTACTATGATTGCATATCTATTTCGGATAACGTCGGAAGACACCACTGATTGACAGAATTAAGTGCTTCTTTATAGAAGGCTAGTCCCATTTAACAACACTAATATCGGGAGTGACATGGATCGAAATTATCATGTCATACAAATATCAGTTGAAGTGGGGGAGGAGGGAATCCATCCCTTCAATGCTCAGTTCACATGCTTACAAAAGGGTGACTCCAGTTTGTACAGTGGGCAGTCGGTGTGTGATATGTGATGCTGCAGGCAGTAGTAATGTACTCAACCAACAGAGGCAGAGAAAAACATACAGATGTACAAATACACTGCCTGTTTCACACTGTACACATGGGCAGGAGAAGTTTGCTTATGGCCGCAATGGCCCAAATAACATGGAGGCTGCACCGTTAGTTAAGTGCATGAATCAGTTTATTTCCCCCAGCTGTGTGTACAAAAGTGTAACTAGTGTATTAAATAGGTAACGAATCTGCATTAAGAAATGTTGAGTAAATACACAGATGCACACAGAAACTGGATTATGGATTATGACAGGAAAAAGCTTCTAAATGGCACAGTAGCCTTTCTGGCTGTCTAATGTATTCCCCCTCCTAAGCTACCTTGAGGAAAGCATCTGGCATGTGGTTTGTCTCACAAATAGGTCATGGAAGCAATATGCATACATGGAAGACACGTGCTGTGCATTCTTTGCCAGCAGCAATGTGCTACTTTGAGACAGAGGGATCCCTTGGATTGGTAGGAAGGATTAGCAGTGGGCAGATGGAAAAGATGAGGGTGTCAATTCTTCTTCCATCTTCAAGCAAGGGTGCCAGATTTCTCTCAGGGGCTTGTGACACTCTGCAGTCCCACACTGTCTCCAGCAGCAAGGGACACTCCGGAATAGTGGGCGCTTCAATCCAGGATGCCCAGCTGTGACATTCCTCGCCCAGGAAGGACATTCCTTCCTCACCCAGGGAGGAAGAGACTCTGGTTGGCCTCTGTAGGCAGAGGAGGTGGGGCTTTGAGGGAGTAGAGGGTTTAAGGGAGATGGAACAGACAAACTGAGAGGACAATAGGAGCTTGGAGAAGGTGAAGGGGGAAGCAGCCAAGGGAGAAAGAGAGATGTGTGGAAAGAGCATGAGGGAGAAGGGGACAGAAGAGGAAACCCTACAACGAAGAGGAGAAAGTGGACAAGGGAGAGAGAACAGGTGGAGGTACATTAAAAGGACAAGACAGCGGTGAGGAAGATTGGCAAGTGGCCAGGGCGACAATGAGGAGGAGGGCCAGAATTGGGAGGTGAAGATGGGGACAGCAAGGGAAAAGAAAAGGAGGACACAAGGTGGAAGGAGCGGGAATCTTCTGGGCTAGCTTGGCAAGGCCCAGGGTATGAGTCAGAGCCCCTGTTGCCTTGCTGCCAGTTGATCACTGGCTACCAGGCCACTGCCCACCTGCTGGTTCCTGGTGCTGCTTTAGAAAGGCATTGCAGGGCCCAGAGAACAATGACCAGGCCCTGTAAGTCCCAGAACAAAGACGTTGTGGCCAACCATCAATGCAGGGACAGGAATATCCCAGGGCAACACAAGAGGGAAGGGATCTGGAGAAGTATCCAGGACTTCCAACCCCCTCCCCCCAAAAAAGCTTGTGAAAGCATGTGAATAAAGGAACTGTAATAATAATAATAATAAACCAGTATTTATATACCGCCTTTTCTTTGGTCATCGGATTTCTCCTCTGACTTTAATTCAAAGACGGTTTACATAGGCAGACTTTCTAAACCCCAAGGGGTTTTTACAATACAATACTGTATGTTCTAATCTTGCAGCATAGAACCCTTCATTCTAGATGGTTTCTTTCACAGTCCAGTCTCTCTCTAGCGTCCGCCTCATCATGCTTCAGCTGACAGACAACCTTGACTCCCACTCAAGATGCAGCTGCAGCTTCTCTCCCTCACAGAGGCTCTGCAGCTCATCAGCTCGGTCTGCCGACAGCTTTCCAACAAACAGACACTTCTGGCCGTCCCAAACTGCTGTCCTTCAGATCTTCAGGCACATGACACAGTCGCTCTACCAACTAAGCCAGACCTCCTGCCCTGTAAGTCATATTAACATCTCCCCCACCTCTGTTAGCTATGCATATACCCAGTGAGTGGGGCACAATGTTCTTCACTGCACTGTATGATGTAGAGCTCCCCACTAGTGCAAGGGGGCAGGGGCACGAGGCTCCCTGGACTCTGAAATGAAACCTCCCTTATTCTTTGTATGATCAATACACTGAAGACTAAAAGGCCTGTTCCTTTTTTAGGGTGTTGTGATTGTGTGTTTTTTTTCAGTATTAGGCATGCCAATCTAGCACCAAGGGCATTTCTGAAAGTGATACTTGTCCCACCATTTAGTCTAGCAAGCAGTACTTATGAATGTTAATGAGACACAGAAGGCAAAAGGAAGCCATTTACAAAACAGAAGTCCAACGTACTTTGTCAGGTCCCGGTCCAGCCTGGTGAGGGGCAGAGGGAAGCTAGGTGTGCTAAGGGCAAGAATATCCCAGAATCCTGTCTACACTGTCACAGGGGATCATGGGCTACATTGTCACTGAGGAAGGGATTTTGCAAGGTCAACGACAGCACATGCTACACCAAGCATCATCTACTGTCACATGAACTCTGAGGTTACACACTCACTTGGTGAAGGACTCTGCCTAACACCTGGCTGGACCCTGTACCAAAAGAGATCCAAGATGGCGATGCATTGGTGTCACAACGGGGGTGTGGTCAGCACAGCGCGCATCAGGTGTCACTCTCAGGACACGCCTAAAACGGCTGGGCCTCTGCCAAGCATTTTTTGCCACTCATGTGTTTTCAGCAAGCAAGTTTTCACTGCTCGCTCGGGAGAGTGCAAGGTGTCCCATTTCTCCCCACCCCCGTTCTCCAGCACAGGAACACACATATCCTGAGGTTTCGTTAAAGATTTTCAAGCATTCTCCTTACAAAAAGGCTTCCTCTGCTCTATAACAGTTTGGGGAAAGAGGCTTCCTTTTTCCCCACCTCCGTCAACATCTTTCTGTCTACCAGATCCTAGATACTTTTGCCTAATAATAAATGGCAAAGGCACAACAGCACATCCAGTGTTAAGTCAGGAGTGTGGGCCACGATTAATATCATTTTTCCATATTAATAAATACCATACCAAGCATGGCAGAACTGAAAGCCTGGATATAATTGAAGGCTCCGAGCTTCAGCAAAATAGGCCTCCATGATTTATCCAGCAGCACTGAATCTTTTCCATTAATGCTGTCTTGGGCTCAACATGCACAAAGTTCAGTTAATCATGAGTTGTGCACAAGACTGTGTCAAATGAGCTTCTAGGAGGGATGTTTCTCAGCAACATGTCCTGTTTCAAGGCATAAGGAAAAACTGCCACTCTAATTGAGCACTTCCAGGTCTACATAAGACCAGTTACATTCAGCTTATTACATATCAGTTTCATTTATCATCCCACTCTCGCTATGAATGTCAATTTAACCTATACATCCACTGATTGCACTAAAGATCATAAACTCTTGAGTGTACATTTACTTAACAATTGCATTGCTATCTGTCTGAACTATCAAACCATAACTTATTATGGTTTAATAACTTAAATAACTGATACCAGGGAAGTGGATTCAGCACTGGATCATTTATTAATCTGCCATATAACTAAAAACAGTCACTGCCTATCACAAGACATGAGAAAAGCCCGGCTGGATCAGGCCAAATGCCCACCTAGTTCAATATCCTGTTTACCACTGTGGCCCACCAGCTGCCTCTGGGAAGCCCACTAACAGAAGGCATACTTCTCTCCCACCATTGCTCAGTGGCGTAGAAATGGGGGGATGGGGCGGGGGACAGTTCATCCCCGGGCGGAATGCAGGGGGGTGAACAAGCTGCCGCTTTGACGGCAATTCGGCGGCAGGGCGGCGTCACTGGCGTCACTACAGGGGGGCGGAGCTCTAAGTGCTGCTGAAATCAGAGCCTCCTTTACACAAACAAAGCGGCCCCGCCCCCTCACCCTCGGAGCCTTTCAGGGAAGCGAAAGCAAGTGCAGGAGACTCCCTGCGCGTTGCTTTCGCTTCCCTGAAAGGCTCCGAGGGTGAAGGGGTGGGGCCGCTTTGTTTGTGTAAAGGAGGCTCTGATTTCAGCAGCACTTAGAGCTCCGCCCCCCTGTAGTGATGCCAGTGGGCGGCGGCAATGGAAAAAAGGGGCTTTTTTGCCGTGACGGGGGGAAAAGGAGTCACCCCCCGCCTGGGCCCCTAGTACCCTTTTCCCTTTTCTCAGAAAAAGGCAGCTTCATATCATTGTGTGACTGAAAGGGACAATATAAATGAGAAAAAAATCCTCAGTATGAAATAAATTCATTTGAATGAGATAAATAAGACATTTTGCAATAAAACGTACACATACAGTATTTGTGGCAGGAGGTGGAGAGACGTGGAATGAATGCTCCCTGGAAATGTGTTTCAGGGCTGTCTGATTTGCCCTCGATTCAGAGGTTAAAGCAGCTCTTTGGTACCATATGATTAAATTCAACCATGATTATGAAACCTATTTCATGGTTCTTATGAAGTTTCCTGTTTGGAAGGCTCTGATTCTTTTAAGGCTTCAGCCAATGCCCTCGGCAGTTCTGAATGGTCACTTCAGGAACATTCCATTCCATTTGAGACTTTATGTATGTGAGGAGGATGTCTTTGAGGGGTTGCCTCCTTCTTTGATTGACCTGGCCGGTTTACGAGGAGATAAGGGGCACTGGTATATGGAACAGTTTCTCTCTGATGCTGCTTATTGATCAAACCCACAACAAATATTTTTTGGCAAACAAAAACAAGTTGAATTGCATAATTGAAAAAAGTGGCTTTCTTTCAGGGGACAGAAATACAGTGTATGTGCCAGATATGTTTCTTGGAGCATGTAGTTCAGGGGTTCTGACCCCCCCTCCCCGACCCAGCGTACCACTTACCAGGCCCCGCCTACCACCATAAGTAACAGGTGATGACATCATCGCCAGTTACTTCCTGTTTGGAGGCCTCGGCGCAAACAGGATACAAGTATCTTGTTGGCTGTGTGCTCCCTGAGGTATCTGGTGGGGCCACTGTGTGATACAGGAAGCTGGACTAGATGGGCCTTTGGCCTGATCCAGCAGGGCTCTTCTTATGTTCTTAAACCTCCGAAGGCCAGTAAGAGTTTCCAGGTGGGTGGAAGAGCATTTCCCAGCACCCGAAACCCGCGTGCTGGTGCTCTGGCTGCCAAGACTCCTACCAGCCTCTGTAGGCTTGTGCCGAGGCCTCCATGACGCGAGGTGGGTGTCCGTGGGTGCTGCACGTACCACCGACACCTACCTTGTGTACCACAGGTTGAGAACCCCTGATGTAGTGGATTGTTTTAATAATGATTGTCCAAATGAAATGTCTTTAAAAATATATATATCACACTGTATTGTGTGATAAGGTTGCAGGAAAAATCCCACAAAATTATATGAAGGTATTCATCAAAGCCATAACAGAAAATAAAACAATGATCATCATCATCAAGTCATCATCAAAATTTAGTACAAATTAAACCTTTCTTTTCATTTGACTTTCAAAAACAATTTAAAAAAATGAAAACAAGTCATGTCATTTGTATATTGGGTATGATTTTGTCATGAGCTGTATATTGGGTATGATTTTGTCATGGGCCTAAAGAAACAAACTTATGTACTTACTCTGGCAATAACTCTGTGTGTTCATTGGCTTTTCAGGGACACTAAATTCAGGCAGTGTCTCAGGCTTCTTTGTCTAATACCCAGGCAAAGCCCTCCTCCCCTCCCCTCCCACCCACCGACTTGCATCTTGGCAACAAGACTATCTCTGCAAGAGATGTACATGATTTTCCCCTAGCAGGAGGGCGACCTTCCTTTTGAACTGACTGAAGCGTAAATTTAACAAAAGCCAAGAAAGCATTTGAGGTTAATGTCAACAAGGTCTTGATTTCTGTTTTCTGTCCTGCAAAGGACGTAAGCAAAACAGTCACCGTTTTGTTTTCTTCTGTTCGTTTTACCCAGGCTGTCTTGCTTTCTGGAGAGATGGAAGAACACCAAGACACAACGCTTGAAGGGAGCAGCACACTCTCCGTGTCACGCCTTAGAAACATATCGCTTGCTGGGAGAGTAACAAATGAGTTTGTTTTGTTGCACATGGCAGAACCAGGACAGAGTGGAAAGGAGCATCCAATTTTCTCTCTTTTTTTTCTTTTACCCAAATTACTGCTGGTGTTAAAAGCAGAACACACTGATTTGTGCAACATGAACCATATTGTCCAAGGCGTGTGTGTGTGTGTGTGTGTGTGTGTGTGTGTGTGTACAGTATTGTTGTTTTTAAATTATGATATGAATTAATGTTCTGTTGTCCATTGCCTTGCTATCTTTATTGTAGTTAAACCCATAACTAACTACTTTTCCCCCCGAGAGCTGACTAATACTACGATCAACAAAAGTCAACTGATTATTTCCCCATTGTTTATTTTGTTACCCATTTTTCATTTTGTTCAATTAAAAGAAAACCTGCTCTACAAATGAAATTTACAGCCCAATCCCATCTAAACACCCCTCCCAATGCAGCTGCGCCACCAGAACACATATGCATCAACACATAAAGGTCAACAGGCATGTGGATGCGAGCGAACCCGTGGATATTATATATCTGGATTTTCAGAAGGCGTTTGACACAGTCCCTCATGAAAGGCTCCTGAGAAAACTCCACAGTCAGGGAATAAGAGGGCAGGTCCTCTTGTGGATTAGGAACTGGTTGAAGACCAGGAAACAGCGAGTGGGAGTCAATGGGCAATTTTCACAATGGCGAGAGGTGAAAAGCGGTGTGCCCCAAGGATCGGTCTTGGGACCGGTGCTTTTCAACTTATTCATAAATGACCTGGAGTCGGGGATAGGCAGTGAGGTGGCCAAGTTTGCAGATGACACTAAACTTTTCCGGGTGGTGAAGACCAGCAGGGATTGTGAAGAGCTCCAGAAGGATCTCTCCAAACTGGGAGAATGGGCAGCAAAATGGCAGATGCGCTTCAATGTAAGTAAGTGCAAAGTGATGCACATTGGGGCAAGAAACCAAAATTTCACATATACGCTAATGGGTTCTGAGTTGTCTGTGACGGATCAAGAGAGAGATCTTGGGGTGCTGGTGGACAGGTCAATGAAAGTGTCGACCCAGTGTGCGGCGGCTGTGAAGAAGGCCAATTCCATGCTCAGGATCATTAAAAAAGGGATTGAGAATAAAACGGCCAATATCATTATGCCTTGGTACAAATCGATGGTAAGGCCACATCTGGAGTATTGTGTCCAGTTCTGGTCACCACACCTCAAAAAGGATATAGTTGAATTGGAAAAGGTGCAGAAAAGAGCGACCAGAATGATTTGTGGGCTGGAGCACCTCCCTTATGAGGAAAGGCTAAAGCGTCTGGGGCTTTTCAGCCTAGAGAAAATGCGCCTGAGGGGGGACATGATTGAGACGTATAAAATTATGCATGGGATGGAGAGAGTGGATAGAGGGAAATTCTTCTCCCTCTCGCACAACACCAGAACCAGGTGACATGCACTAAAATTGAGTGGAGGGAGAGTTAGAACAGACAAAAGAAAATATTTCTTTACCCAGCGTGTAATTCATCTGTGGAACTCCTTGCCACAGGATGTGGTGATGGCACCTGGCCTAGATGCCTTTAAAAGGGGTTTGGACAGATTCATGGAGGAAAAGACCATCACAGGTTACAAGCCATAAGCAACCTCCTGGTTTTAGAAGTGGGTTTTCTCTGTGCCAGGTGCAAGGGAGTGGCGACTGGACACAGGTATCTTGTTGTCTTGTGTGCTCCCTGAGGCATCTGGTGGGGCCACTGTGTGATACAGGAAGCTGGACTTGATGGGCCTTTGGCCTGATCCAGCAGGGTTCTTCTTATGTTCATATGTTCTTATGCGTCCTGAAGGGGGAGGACAGTCCCAGATGTCTCCTCCAGGTAAGGGAACATTTGTTCCCTTATCTGGGGGTAAGCCTCCGAAAATCAGAAGTGGGCTTTTCAACGCGATCGCCACTGTTTAGAGCCTTGGGGAGGCCTGCAGAACAGCCTGTAGAGGTTTACAGACCATAATCAGAATGCTTTCTTTGTAGTAAACATCAAAATGTATTTTCTAAATACAAAACAACATAATCCCATACCAAGTCTCTGGAAAGAGAGAAATATACACCTGTTTATATCATGGGTTATGCTCTCATAGTCAGAAAAGCAAGAGCACAATATTAAGGTACATTTCTGTTCTGCAGTAGAATTTTGATGTACACAAGTTGGCCTTCTTCTAAAAGATAACATGCTGGTTGGGTGTGACATGGGCAGAAGCTTGCTGGCAGGGAGGAGCTGGAGGTCAAAGGGAGAAGCAAGCATGTGTGGGGTGAAGCTTTGGGTCAGCCCTACTCCTGTTCCTGATAAAGTTAACTGAAATCCTCATGAGAATACGTAAATCTGATTCCAAGAATTATGTACGTCAAACCTCAGAGAATGACCAATAAGATATGTAACTTGTCTATTACGTATGTTCCTGTATTTCTGTAACCAATAAGAATTGGATCTGTTTTTTTCAAACTGCCTGCCTACTGAAAGTTGTTTTCTGTTGGCTATAAGAAGCATTGTAATGGAGAGCTCAGGACTGCTCCTCATGACTTTAGGACAAGAGTCCCATGGGAAGCAGTCAGCACATGTGCTTAATAAATGAAGATGTCCAAGTTTCTCTCATACCTGGTTGCTGATTTATTAATCAACGCGTAACAAGCCCCTCCCCCCAGACCCTTTGGGAAGCTGGTGGGACAACGAGGTTTGTTTTAAAAAGCACTTTGAGGTCGGAGCAGGCATGATCCTGGAGCACTGCCTCTGACATTGCCCCACCCCCGCAAAGACTTACAGGGGAGTAAACTCCCCTGTAATACTTTGAGACACACTGGCTTAGATTATGAGTGGGGAAAAAGCTAGGAAGGGCCTCAATGAAATCCACAAGCCACTTTTCTGACCTGCACCCATTTTAGCTCCTCTACTGGCCCTCATAAACCTCCAGTTTCTTTTTATTTTCTGTAGCGGCGCAGTATATTTTATCAACCTGCTGCTCATTCTCTGAACTCAGTCTCATTTGTTCATATTCCACTTTTTTTTGGGGGGGGGGGAAGCAATGAAATTATCTATCAAGGGAAAATAGAGCCCCCAAAAAGACTGAAAACTGAGGATGCCGAAAACTATGCATGATATTCTACTCCTGAAGTCTATATATATAGGTTTACCATCCCGGAATGCCCGGGACCATCCTGGGTTCCTGTCCCGGGCTTTCTGGCCCCCATGGAAGCCTCCACTGCCAATTTCAAAGTGCCAAAAGGCACTTTTTTCCTGTCGGTGGCCATCTTGCATCTCGCAATGATTTTCTTTGTATATTCGTCATCTACCGATTTCCCACCTATTTTCCAGATGCAATATGACTTAACTATTACTGCAAATGGGGAAAAAAAATCACTTTTGAAGAAGTTCTTTAAACAGAATTCAGTAAGGTAGGTCAAAACATTTTCCTTTGCTTTCTAGAGAAATTGCAAGGCATCTGGGCTATCACTACAAGGAGATATGGCGGAGGACACATGTCTAATTAAAAGTGCTTAAAGAATAAGCACTCTGTTATCTTAGCAGAATTCTAAATTTAGATAACATGATCGTGTGTTGCTGAATTCAGGTACAGCTGGAAATGGCTCATGGCAAAACAACTGTTGGAGTAACACAATTAGAACAAGCCAGGCATATAGCTACTCCATTTTAATTCCTTTTCAATTCTATATACAGGGTGTCTCAAGAAAATGTACACACACTTTATAGTGTCAAATGTATTGTGCTGTAATTCACACATATACTATAATACTATAATTCACACGTATACTGAATATGGTATAGACGGAAGAAATTGCTTGACACAGTTAATTAATTAATTAAGTCAGCCATGGCCCAAGGACCAATGGGGAGGCTTACACAGAGGCAGCGGGGAGTCTCTTGCGCATTGCCTTCGCTAGTTCCGACAGCGAGTGGGTGGGGCCACCATGTAATGGAGAGGTACCACTGTGCATGGCTTACCGTTCCGCCCCACCTCTAGAGACCCCACTGATTGGGAGTCCTTGGTAAGCCCTCCTTTGACCCCACTTTTGACTCCTGAACCATCACAGATACCTATATTGGAAATGTTGGCAATATGCACTTTCATTTAAATTTTGGTTGATTAATCAGTTAAAAGGCAAATGATCCATCAACTAAAAAAAATGCTTTAACTGGTGGACAACTGATGAAAAAAATACCCCCAAAACTATTTTTGTACCATATATATTTCACCAAGAAAAGAAGACAGACCTACTAAACCAATGACTCTTAGAGATCCTCTAGGAATTACCTACATAGCTTTGTCACCACTTTAGCTCCAGAAATGTTATATGCCAAATAAAAAGCCAGCTGCATTGGAATACATCTGATTATTATCTCCTGCTCTTGGAAGTTAACTCCCTAGATGCTGAGCAACATTAAGTAAAGAGGCATTAGAACTTGCATTCCATATCGGAAGGCCATTGTAAAAACCTGTCTTCCCATCTGTGTGTTTGGTCTAAACCAAAGCATGAGGACACCACAAGTGCACATATCTATTAATGCCTCCAGTGCAGTGTTAGTCCTAAAAACGCAAACAGACCTGCAGCATCTGCAGGATGCTGCACACAGCCGCAGTACGTAAAATAGAGCACACAGGATATTTAAATAGGTACTTTATAATTACTAAGAGGCACGGACAGCGGAGCTTACCAAACTGAATTATGTATGCACTTCGTTATATGTTAATATGCTTTAAAAATTAATAACTTTTCATTTGATAGAAGAGCGACTGCATTGTCTGGCTCTTTCAACTGGGACTGGAAGCACCATGCCCAACTTCCAAGCGTGCCGTTCAGTATGCTTCTAATTATTGTTGCATCCATTTGTTCTTTCCTCTCTTGGAAGGAAAATGACTAACCATCTAACGGGAGGACAAGCAGTTCTCACCTTTAGTATTTTACCAGCATAGGAATCAGTAGTTAATTCCAAAATGCAGATGCTACCAGTAAGCTCTTTTCCCAGTGCTCCTGGCTGTAAGCTCTTTTCCCAGTGCCAGTCATGTTAAGAGCCAGCTTGAGAACCAGGATGGTATAGCGGTTCAGGAGTTGGACTTAGACCTGGAAGATCCAGGTTCAAATCCCCGCTCAGCCACGAAGCTTCCTGGGTGACCTTGGGCCAGTCACTATCTCTCAGCCTCACCTACCTCACAGGGTTGCTGTGAGGACAAAAGGCGGGGAGGAACTATGTACACCACCCTGAGCTCCTTGGAGGAAGGGCGGTATAAAAATGTGAAAAATTAAACTCTATTGAGCAGCGTAGAATTTTTTTTAAAAAAAACCTGCACATGCTTAAGAGCAATCATTTTGCATGTTCCATGGCAAGTTCTGCCTTGAAAAATCAAGCTCTAAAACGGAACACTGGGATATTCACATGTCACTATCGTATAGGCACACAGTCAAACACTACAGATAGGAGTTGCAACATTTGGAAAATCGTGCTGGTTTGTTTGTCTAGACATGCCATTCTCCATGTTATATGCTTGAAAAGACAACTCCTTGCTAAATTTATAAGCAATGCCATATCCAAGTCTCAGACAAGCAGAGATATTTTTTTTCGCCTACCACAGCTCTGTTGTAAAGCAATCTCTTGTTTCTCAAATATTTCCTTGCTCCTGGTGTGATACAGCTACCAGCTGCCAATGTTTAACTAATGGCTATTATCTGTGACCTTTCCATTTCCTCAAAAAGGAAACAAAAACGGTTTTCCCTAATTAGACTCATGCCCTAAATGTGGCGATCACGGTCCACTTTGCAAGTTCATTGTGGAGGCCATAAATAAGGACATGATGGCAGAATGGAAATGTGGGGAGGCACAGGCTTTCCCGTGGGTCTTCACATGGGTCTTAGTATCTGTCATTTAGCCTAGTGCACACACCATTTTCCCTGCACTGCCAGATAGGAAGAAAATTGGCTGGCAGCCTGTAATTTATCTTTTCAAAAGGCCAAGAACCTGCTTCAGTCTTTATGGTCCTCGAGGAGCACCCTTTATACCAGCAGCATTTCATTACAATGATCAGATTCACAAGTGAGTGACAGCTGGAAAACTTCATTATGTGTGTCAGCAGAATCACAGCTAAGTTTTGATTAATATGTAGGAATTCATATCTGCAAAACCAATATTAGGGTATTAGATTTAAAGAATACCTATAGCCGTGTCTTCATTTATGGAATGGAATGTGTTGTTACTTTCCCAAGATTGCCTTGATTCACAATCTTGCTGCTTTCCTGCATTTCTAGGTAAATAGACTTTAAATACATTTTTATGGCATGTGTGTTGAAAGACCAATGGAATTATTTGACTTTCAACAAGACAGGAAATATGGGTTTAACAGCCATGTATTGTTTGAGAACATAGAAATAAAGATACTTAAAATTGTACCCGTTGTCTGGCGATTTCTTCAAGCATATATCCTCAAGACACATACAGTAAAGGTTTCCAATAACAGGCAGAATAAAAAGTCTTTAGATCTGGTTGCCAACGTTTCTTCCCTCCCTCGGGATTTTGTCAAGGCAGACACAGCTTAGAGGCTGTTAGATGACATAGTCCTTGGAGAGATACACTGGATTATATATTTGATTTTGTCAGTGTTCACTCAAGCGCTTTTAGGTAATATAATGGATGTAGATGTCCCTATCCCGGAACAATGCATGTTGCCGGAAGATCTGAAGTGAGTCTACATACGTTTGGCTGTAGGTGTGGAGGGTTCTGTCTGCGCAATCAGGAACCTTGCTTCAAATGAATGTGGCACCGGTCAGTGCCATCACTACAATGGGGCTGGGGGGAGCAAATGCCCCTGGTTGACAACCATGGTCTCCTCGCGAGGAGGAGCCGCAATAGAATTTTTGAGCTCTGCAGCTGCTTTTTTGCAGCCAGAAGGCTGCGTGAGCAGCTGCAGAGCACAAACATGCCAAAATCAGGGCGTTTGTGGGGCCCTCCCCGCGTCTTGAAAGGCTTCAAATGAAGCCTTCTGGGAGTGCAGGGGGCGGGACAATGATGCAAAATGCATCATCGGGGGCCCCATGTGACCCAGCTAGCAATGCATCTGGCACAGGTTAAGGTCTGCCACTGCAGTTGCTCTACCCACCCCACCCACCAGCCTGCCATGTGTTCGATGTGCTGCGATGCCTGTTTCTGTAAGGGCATGGAATATTGGTTACAGAAAATGAGGGGAACAGAATGAGGAGAGAAACGACAACTGGAGTCAGCTGGAGATAAATAAAATAGGGGGGGGGGAAATGGACCAAGGCACTTGGGAAGATTTCCTAAAAAGAGGGGATAGATGCCTGGAGATGGGCCTTGAGCAGCGGATTGGCTTACTAGATGATGCTGTAATGGGGAGGCTTACTGGGAGGCAGTGAGGAGCAGGCAGCAGTAATGGACCACCCTCTTTCATTCCCCCTGATACTGTTTTAAACAATCCTAGATGCCCCAGCCCCCAACAGAGCTCTGGTGGTCAGATTCCAGGAACTGAAAAGTGGCCCTGGGGGAAGGAGGAGATGGTCTGTTGCCACTGCTCCTTCACTATTGCCCATTCAGCATCCCTATCTATGTGCCAGGCAGTGAAGGGGAATAGAGAAAGCGGCAGATCCCCACTGCCCCAGTGATGGGCTGGACATAGGGCCATTGCATGGGTGTGGGTCTCTGGCACATGCCCCACTGGACCCCACCTGCAGAGCCTCCCTCACCCCTCTCAAAAATCATCATCTCTGAAAAGTACGTCAGTCTTGACAGTATAGCCCTTCTGCCTATTTGAACGGGGGGAGGGGGGATTCCAACCTGTACTATTTTGTGCAGAATATTCGTGCTATAATATCAGGACTTCATGGATCATTCATGGATCATTGCCTTGTCGTGGCGAAGGGGCTTGCGTAACTCAATGAAGCCATGAGCTATGCCGTGCAGGGACACCCAAGACGGACAGGTCGTAGCAGAGAGTTCTGACTAAAAGTGATCCACTGGAGAAGGAAATGGCAACCCACTCCAGTAACCTTGCCAAGAAAATCCCATGAACAGTACCAAAAGGCTAAAAGATATGACGCCGGAAGATGAGCCCCTCAGGTCGGAAGGTGTCCAATATGCTACTGAGGAAGAGCGGAGGACTATTCCAAGTAGACCCAGAAAGAGTGAAGCGGCTGGGCCAAAGCCAATAGGACGTCCAGCTGTGGATGTGTCTGAGGTTGAAAGGAAAATCCAATGCTGCAAGGAGCAATACTGCTTAGGAACATGGAATGTGAGGTCTATGAATCAAGGCAAGCTGGATGTGGTCAAAAATGAGATGATAAGATTGAACATTGACATCTTGGGAATCAGCGAACTAAAATGGACGGGCATGGGCGAATTTAAGTCAGGTGACCATCATATCTACTACTGTGGGCATGAATCCCTTAGAAGAAATGGAGTAGCCCTCATAGTTAATAAAAGAGTGGGAAAGGCAGTACTGGGGTGCAACCTCAAAAACGACAGAATGATTTCAGTTCGAATCCAAGGCAAACCATTCAACATTACAGTAATCCAAGTGTATGCCCCAACCACTGATGCCGAAGAAGATGAAGTTGACCGGTTCTATGAAGACCTACAACACCTTCTAGAACTAGCACCCAAAAAAGATGTCCTTTATATCATAGGAGACTGGAATGCTAAAGTAGGAAATCAAGAAATAAACGGAACAACAGGCAAGTTTGGCCTTGGAGCGCAAAATGAAGCAGGGCAAAGGCTAACGGAGTTCTGTCAAGAGAACACGCTGGTCATAGCAAACACTCTTTTCCAACAACACAAGAGGCGACTCTACACATGGACATCACCAGATGGTCAATACCGAAACCAGATAGATTATGTGCTTTGCAACCAAAGATGGAGAAGCTCTATACAATCAGTAAAAACAAGACCTGGAGCTGACTGTGGCTCAGATCATGAGCTTCTTATTGCAAAATTCAGGCTTAAACTGAAGAATGTAGGGAACACCACTAGACCAGTCAGATATGACCTAAACCATATCCCTTATGAGTATACAGTGGAGGTGAAGAATAGATTTAGGGCATTAGACCTGGTAGACAGAGTGCCTGAAGAACTATGGACGGAAGTTCGTAACATTGTACAGGAGGCAGCAACTAAAACCATCCCAAAGAAAAAGAAATGCAAGAAAGCAAAGTGGCTGTCAGATGAGGCTTTACAAATAGCTGTGGAAAGAAGGAATGCAAAAAGCAAGGGTGAAAGGGAAAGATATAAACAACTGAATGCAGAGTTCCAGAGAATAGCAAGGAGAGATAAGAAGGCCTTCTTAAATGAACAGTGCAAGGAAATCGAGGAAAACAACAGAATGGGGAGGACTAGAGATCTCTTCAAGAAAATTGGAGATATCAAGGGAACGTTTTGTGCAAAGATGGGCATGATAAAGGATAAAAAAGGCAAGGACCTAACAGAAGCAGAAGAGATTAAGAAGAGATGGCAAGAATACACAGAAGAACTATACAAGAAAGATCTTAATGTTCCTGATGACCACGCTGGTGTGGTCACTGACCCAGAGCCGGACATCCTAGAGAGTGAAGTCAAGTGGGCCTTAGGTAGCATTACTAACAACAAAGCTAGCGGAGATGATGATATCCCAGCTGAGCTACTTAAAATCCTAAATGATGATGCTGTGAAAGTGCTGCACTCAATATGCCAACAAATTTGGAAAACTCAGCAGTGGCCAAAGGATTGGAAAAGGTCAGTTTACGTTCCAATTCCAAAGAAGGGCAGTGCCAAAGAGTGTTCAAACTACCGTACAATTGCACTCATTTCACATGCTAGCAAGGTTATGCTCAAAATCCTACAAGGTAGGCTTCAGCAGTACGTGGACCGAGAACTACCGGACGTACAAGCTGGGTTTCGAAGAGGCAGAGGAACTAGAGATCAAATTGCCAACATGTGCTGGATCATGGAGAAAGCACGAGAGTTCCAAAAAAACACCTACTTCTGCTTCATTGACTACGCAAAAGCCTTTGATTGTGTGGATCACAACAAACTGTGGCAAATTCTTAAAGAGATGGGGGTACCAGACCACCTTACCTGTCTCCTGAGAAACCTGTATGCGGGTCAAGAAGCAACAGTTCGAACCGGCCATGGAACAACCGACTGGTTCAAAATTGGGAAGGGAGTACGGCAAGGCTGTATATTGTCACCCTGCTTATTTAACTTATATGCAGAGTACATTATGAGAAATGCAGGGCTGAATGAATCACAAGCCGGAATAAAGATTGCCGGGAGAAATATCAACAACCTCAGATATGCGGACGATACCACCCTAATGGCAGAAAGTGAAGAAGAACTGAAGAGCCTCTTGATGAGGGTGAAAGAGGAGAGTGCAAAAGTTGGCTTGAAACTCAACATTAATAAAACTAAGATCATGGCATCGGGTCCCATCAATTCCTGGCAAATAGAAGGGGCAGAAATGGAAGCAGTAACAGATTTTACTTTTCTGGGCTCCAAGATCACTGCAGACGGAGACAGCAGCCATGAAATTAAAAGACGCTTACTCCTTGGAAGGAAAGCTATGGCAAATTTAGATAGCATAATAAAAAGCAGAGATATCACCATGCCAACAAAAGTTCGTATAGTCAGGGCGATGGTGTTCCCAGTAGCAATGTATGGTTGCGAGAGTTGGACCATAAGGAAGGCTGAGCGCCGAAGAATAGATGCTTTTGAACTGTGGTGCTGGAGAAGACTCCTGAGAGTCCCTTGGACTGCTAGGAGATCAAATCAGTCAATTCTAAATGAAATCAACCCTGACTGTTCCCTGGAAGGACAGGTACTAAGGCTGAAACTCAAATACTTTGGCCACCTAATGCGAAGAGAGGACTCTCTGGAGAAGACTCTGATGCTGGGAAAGATTGAAGGCAAAAGGAGAAGGGGAAGGCCAAGGATGAGATGGTTAGACAGCATCACCGATGCAACGAACATGAAAATGAGCGAACTCAGGAAGATAGTGGAGGACAGGAAGGCCTGGCGGGATATGGTTCATGGGATCACGAAGGGTCGGACACGACTTAACGACTGAACAACAACAACAACAATATCAGGACATAGCCACAGTGCTGAATTGTGTTCCTGCATGAAGAAAGGAATAATTCTTTGACCAGGCTAGCTTTCATCTTTTTGGAAGCAGTGTACTGGGATGAGAGGGTTGGTCAAATTGGATGGCAGTGAGTACTGGGAGCACAGCCTGCACTGTGTTTTGTGAAGGAAATCACAACGAAGTGAAATGCAGGATGTGTAACAGACATCTAGTATCGAGGTTAACAATGGAACGGATAGTCCCCAGACTGTAATCAAAATTCCAAATTGCTTGTGCTATTACAACTGCGGTATATAAAACAAGAACCCGCTTCTGAGATGCAGATGAGAAAGGATATACAGAAAGGGGCTTTCTTTCTGAGAACTAGATGAGAAGTGATTCTTAGGGTTACAATGGAAAATGATTACAGTCTTAAATACAGAAGTTTTACTATAACACCATAATATTTTATAAGATTTTCCCCAGAGAATTGACTCTTAAAGAACCCAATTTAGACTTGCTCATCATTTTAACAGTTTAAAGGCAGGCTGGCTTCACAAGATTGTTTGCATGCTGGTAGACTGTTGTTGTTTTTTTCTTTCAGAAGTGTCTGGGGATTTTTTTAGATCAAAAACAATTATGCTTAGAATAGATTCCACATCTTTATTAGGCTGCAAAATAGCCACTCATCAATCAAAGAGCAATACCAGTGTGTACCAAACAAAAATGTGTTCCTTTTAAGTTGACAAAACACTGTAGCTCTGATTGAAAATCTGCACACATACAGTCAGCTGCCCACCAAGCAGACTGGCAAGTCAAGTGGTAGCACCAAAAATCTGTTGTGGGGTGGATGCAGTCCACTCCCAGACAGGTGACTAGCTCTGCCCAAATGGACCATGCTGATAATCTGATAAACAGCCCAATCCTATAAAAGCCTTATCTGCCGGTCCCTTCAGACTGTCACAGAATATGACACGCTGTTTTGCTCAGCTGAGCTGTCACCGCAAGTAGCTGCAGCGGCACACCAGCGGTCTGTCCACGTCCCCCAGTGCCAGTAAGTCAACATGGGGGGGGGGAGGGAAGTGGGGGTGGGAAGAACAGGATGAGGAGGCAGGAATGAGGAGGAGATTGGGGCAGGAAGGAGGGGGTGGATCAAGGCCAAGAATGGGGTGGTATTGGCAGCGGCAGCACCACCAATATCCTATCCCCCTTCCCAGCCTCAATCTGCCTTCCACTTGGATCTGCACCAGCTAAATCAGTTGCGTAGATCCAAGTACACCCATGCAGGCAGTGGACGTTTACCCCCAGGCAAGGGAACAAATGTTCCCTTACATGGAAGAGACCTCTGGGACTGACCCCCACAGGTTGCAGCATAAACTCCAGTGGTGCAGCTGCATTGGCTGGGGGGGGGGGAGTATTTGATAGGATTGGGCTGAAAGGCTTTAATGTGGACATGAACCAGACTGGATAACTGGGTGCTGAGGATGATGGGTGTGGGAGTCATTGCACTACATATACCCTTTTGCAAAACCCAGTCCAGCAAGGGGATCCATGCACAGAACTGCTTTGCACATAGATCACCCATGCTGGATAAGCATTCTAGGTTGCCAACTGCCAATATACTATGCCATGTTCTGTCAGAGAAACTGTTTTGAGATCTGAACAGCAAGTATCCTCCCAGTACTGGCAGGCTCCACACCTGATCTGTCAAATTCTGCACTAGCCCCACCAAATTCCAACCTGGTTCTGACTCATCTGATTCTGTCTGTGCTCATTATGCCCCCAGCTTCCCATTCAAGGGACCAGTATTATTGACACCAGCGTGGCAGTCCTAAATCCTCATCTTCTGCTGCCCTGCTGTTTAAGCACGCTGGCTAGTGGGTCACTGCAAAGCTTGATAACAAGTAGTGACAATTCATAATAGAAATGAGTGATGCACTCTTTCCCCACAGAAACACTAACATAGAAGTCAGTTTGCATCTTGCAGTGCATATTCCATAACAGAAATTGTCACATTATGTTCATTAATCACAAGGCAGTGACATTTCAAGTGAAGGGCCCAAGGTTATGGGGTTTTATGAAATTGTAAGTGACAGTAAGATGTGTCAGTCGTGTGAAGGGGAAAAAAAGTACCACTTGTTAAACATTCCTAAACATACAGCTTGTGTCAATATGACAGGGATGGTGACATTATCTCCAGCACCATTGGCACCATTCTCACCTACAAGGAGACAATTCCCCATGTTTGACATGATAGCAACTGAAGTCACAGACAGCAGAAATAATACAGCATATTTGAAATCTCCCTTGCTAGCCTTTGGAATTTGGAATGTTGCTACAGGGAGTATTGGTCAATTTTATATCCTGTGCACATATGGCTCTGTAACTTTTAAGACTAAGCAATTGCCAAGAGACTGGTTGTTATCAACAATTCAAAAGTTGCTGCTGTTATAAAATGTAGTGGTCACAATGCAAGGTGTTGGCTTAACCAAGGCTGAGCTAGAAGAAAAGATGATTACTGTGAATGTTTTCATTCCCATTGAAAAGTTTCCCCTCCCCAATCAGTGATTGTCAAGAAAGGGGGGGGGGGAGTGCTTGCCTATGCAGGAAGCATTGGTTTCACTGTGAATAGGCTTTGTTTGCCCTCAGTGAACTGTGATTGGCTAGAATCACCCATATGACAAGTCCAAGAAGCATTGCCCTCATTTTAAATTGACTTTGTGTGCTCTCAGTGAAATCAGCACATAGCCAAATGTGTTTGGCTACTTAGCAGTGTGACATCATGTCAGTTAGTTAGGGCTGGGGACATTCTAGGAAGGAGAAGGGGAAAAAGGTATGAACAAGGAAAAAGAAGCTCCAAACACAGCAACAAACAGGTTTTTTTTAAAGTGAACACTGAAAAATGTCAGTGTTTTTCAGAAAATACCCCTCCCAAAAGCACTACTACTTTCAACCTGAATATCAATTTGGGGAAAAAAAATTGACATACCCCTAATTCTGGTCTTTAACACCCTGCAGCTGCAATCCTATGTACACTTCCCTGGAAGTAAGCCCCATTGAATACATCAGGTCTTACTTCTGAGTGGACAGGCATAGTGGATTCCGCTGTAAGTAGCTTAGGCTGCAATCTAAAGCACATTTACTTGGGAGTAAGTTTCATTAAGTGAAGCTTTCTTTTGACTAAACATGTATAGGATAAGGCTCCAAATATCTGAAATTAATACTTCTTCCCTTCCGTCCCATTATAATATTGAAGGTTTTCTGAGATAGCTCTTTCCTGGTTATACCGTTCATGAAGGGGCACATAGGAGCACATTTGCCAAGAGAGTCACTAGGAGGCACTTTGTGTGGGGGAGCCTGTGCAACATTGGCACAGAAAAAAGACAACGTGTGTGTGTGTGTGTGTGTGTGTGTGTGTGTGTGTGTGTGTGTGTGTGTGTGTGTGTGTGTGTGTGTGTCAGAGAGAGAGAGAGAGAGAGAGAGAGAGAGAGAGAGAGAGAGAGAGAGAGAGAATGGTGCTGCCACAGAGGGGCTCAGGCTGTACGCAGCAGTAAGAAAGTTAAATCAGTCTTCTAAGCATCATGGCTTCTTTTCCCTGCTAGCCCTTGCCCTGAGCAAAGTTTAGCTCTTGCTGAAGCCAAATGGAGTCAGTTATAGCATAATCCGACTTAACTTTTGTGCCGGGGTAACCAGCGGCGCAGCGAGAACGGGAGGCCCCAGAACAAAAAAGGGATTCAAATCCCCTCCAAAAGAGGAATTCAAAGGGGATTTTGAATCCCTTTTCCGTTCTGGGGCCTCCCGTTCTCACTGCGCCGCTGGTTACACCAGCACAAAAGTTAAGTCAGATTGCGCTGTTAGTAACATAAAGCTAATACGATAGACCAGATATACAGCTCAGCTGTTTTCGATCCCAGAGTTGTCACTTCTGACCTCCAGCTGCTTTGGCATCTGTAAAATGGCAGCAATAATGACCAGCCTAGTAGGCTACAGCAAAGTTGAACAAAAGGTATACACTGTAAAACATTATGTAAATTGTTCCTTTGCTATTACTGATAATAGAACACATAGAACTCACACAGTGACTCTTGCTTCACGAAACACATTTATTATTAACTCTAATGACAGCAACCTACCCTGGTTTGACATCTTTATTTTCATGAGCTGAAATTCATGAAGGCTAAATTTAGCACACAGTACATACTTTGTTCAAAAAACAAGCCTTATACAGGTTTATCGAGCTATTTCCATTATCTGGCACTAGCTTACTTCTGGTGCATTGTCACAAATGTACAAGTTTTTGACACAACAAAACAAAAAATAGTCACGAGGAGGACATCAGAATTGGATCATACATATTGCCAATTTGAAGTTCAGAACAGCCTCCCTAAAACAACAGCCTTGACAACCTCCAACTCCAAAGTAACAACCTTGACAACTCCCTTGTTAGGTAAACAACACCTGTAAACATTCACTCAAAGAGTTACTGGATATCCCATATGTCTTCGTTTCCCATTAACTGAGTGCTAGTCTAATTAGTGCTAGCCTAATTTGCTCACATGGATAAAACTCTGAACATATGTGACACAACATACAGTAGCTTCTTGTTTTTGTTGTGAAATTTTATTACCTCTCAAGGTGAACTGTTATCTCTGAAAAAGATTTATGTCTCAGATCAATACATGTTGATATCCATGTCAAATACAAACAATGGGCTTAGTTCTTATTCTTACTCTCATTGGAAAGCAAAAGTTGTTGTGAGCAGAAAGACTCATTGCTTGGCTGTATCAGACTTCTCTTGTATTTATGGGTGAAAATGTAGAAAAGCAGAACAAATACACCTGAAAATTAAATGGTTGTGTGCGTTTCATTTTGACCCATTACCCATAAGTGTTGGATATTATGGAGATACCCTGGTTGGCACTGCATATCTGAACCCCTTTGGAAGACCTGTGAGATCTAGCAAACATAGTGCTATTGGCTATTTTTACACTGGTCTGTGACTTCAATAGAGATTACGGTATGTATGTGTGTATGTATATATAGTGCTGAATTTGCTGCTACCAGTAGACATTTGTGTGATGCGTTACTGGTGGTCAACAAGGCAAAGCAACTGAGATCTACCAGCTCATTCCTACAGTCATTCTGCAAGTTCCACAAATAAAATTGGGATAACTTGTAATGTAGATACACCTGTTTGCTGGACAGAGCGATGAGTTGTAGGACCCTGCAAAGGATGTGTAGATAAGAGGAAGTGTCTTGAAAGCTCCAGCTAGATCCCTGTATGACAATGATAAACCCATAACTCACCAACGTTTCCAGATGAGCAGAGCAGCCTCTACACGCACCAGTTCACAAATCTTATTTACATCTCACTTTTTAAACATTCATTTCTCATTTAATGTCAACTTAACATCAATTTCTAATTTCTGGTCTATGGGTGCTGCTACCTGCAAACTAACCCAAAAGAAGATGCTTTAGTATTTGCTGCTTCACAAGTGGCACATCACAGAGACCTAGGAGTTCAAACTTGCACTGGGGAAAAAAGAGTCGTAAAAACTCTTCCCACTCTTTCTTTTTGCAGTTCTCATACGTTAAGTCATCCTCTCTCTTGCTACATACCTGAAAAAAGATCTAGATAAAGGAGACAACATCTCTAGAAACTCACTAGAAACCCTGCTTTTGCCCAGGCGATCTCCCTGTTTCCCAAGTACTGTCTCATCAGTATGACTCTAGTCCTATTTAGGTAAATGCTCACCATTCCGCATCACAGGGAGATTCCTTCCCTGGGACAGTGTTTGCCTCTTTGGATAAATGCTGTCCCTGGGGAGAGGATAAGTGCTGTCCCTGGGGAGGGGGGTACAGAGAGCATCAGTGGCTGGGGTGGTGCGTGCCTGTGCACTCTCAGCTGTTCCGTAAACGGAGACAGTGTCACTTTCGGTATACATGAATAATGCTTGCATTTATCTCCAATCTCTCGTGTTACCCTGCATGACATGAGAGCTAGTGTGACACAGTGGTTGGAGAGCTGGACTAAGACCTGGGTTCAAATCCCCACTTAGGCATGAAACTCACTAAGTCAGCATGGGTCAGTCACCATCTCGTAGCTCAACCTACTTCACAGGGCTGTTGTGAAGACAAAATGAGAGGGAGACCATGTACCCTAACTCGTTGGAAGATGGGTAGGATAAAACTGAAACAAATTTATACCAGGTGCAAGAGTCTTGCTGGGTGGGTCAGAATCTATTGACACGGTTAGTGTGTGAGTAAAGTAGCCAAATTCATGCAGTTCCTTAGATCAGGCAATTCATTTGGTCAAGTGTCTGTTTAATACTGTCTTGGAAGAGGAGGATTGTGGGAATTGCATCTCTTTCCTTCCCCTGGTAAACGGCATCCATCACTGTACGGAAAACTCTGCACAGTGGGTGGAAGAGGAGCTTTATTGTCTCAAGGATAAAAAAAGGCCACCAGAAGTGAAGTGACCGTCAGGGGAGCAGGAGAGGAAAATTACTAAAGCAGCAGTCTTTTGGACAGGCTCAAGAGAGAAGAGCCAAGAGCACTGCGGCAAAAGAGGCGTTCACATTAATCAAGAGGAGAGATAGCCAGCTACAGACAGGAGCTTCACATACGTAGAGCTAAATCTGGAAAAATCAAACTGAGGAAAGAACCTCCACATACATTCACTGAAACGGCCTCCATTTCAGCCGCAGTCACTGTCTTTCCATGATTCGTTCAGCAGGCAAAATGCATTAAAGAGCAGAACAGGGCAGAAGTGGTAGAAAGTGGCCCTTTGAATTCACAACCAGAAGCTTATCTGCAAAGGCCCAGCTAAGCCAGAAGCCTTCCAAGAGAGCGAATGCCTGTTTCCTAATACGTAGCAGCTGGTCACCCGACCGGTCACTCTTGGGCAATGTTTCTCCTCCTTGTTAATTTGCAACTCATTCTGTTGCTGGTCAGCAGCCCCTCTGGGACACACTGGCCTCTCCTCCAAAGAGGAACAGTGTCTTCCATTCTCCCCTTGCTGTTCCTGGGCCTTATTAACAGACGGTAAACACTGTGAAGTACTTGGCAGATTAGGAGCAGTATGAAATTTGACAGAGAGAGACAGAGCCATGTACTGGGTGGGTTTACTGTTTTTCTTTCTTCTATTTCACTCACACTCCCCTCTAACAGGAGGGTCCCACCAGACTAGACTTGCATTAGAGCCAGGACTAGCTCAACTATGAAGTCGACTCAGGCAATCAACCTCAGTCAGCAGACTGGGGTGGGACGGGACCCATCCCCATCTTCTGTCTGCCTCCACCGCTGCTCCTCCTCCTCCTGCTCTCTAAATTCAAAAAGGAAGAGGGGAATGGAGGGCAAAAGGAAGTGTGGAGGATGAGAGGAAGCGGTGGGATGCTCCAGCTCACCCCTTCTCCTCTCTCCCACACTTCCTCTTCCTTTTTAGATTCACAGAGCAGGAGGAGTGGTGGCAGTTGGCACAGTAGCTGACCCGCTGCTGAGTAAGGGATGGCAGCATTTGGCGCATGGCCTCAGGAGGTCTTGGGCCAGCCCCATCTACAACATGCCCAGGAATCATCGACAGCACATGGGGATTCTGCAGCAGGCACCCAGGCTCATTAACAGGCAAGTGAATTGGGGAAAGGTTCTCTGAAGGTGGAACATTGAAAGCCACTCCTCAAAGGCGCTCAAAAGAGTTGTCCCAGCCAGTCTCCCTCCCAAGCAGTTTAAAGGGCCAAAGTTGCATAGACTGAGTGATCAAAGTGCTTGATGCAATCTCTGTCATCTCTACGACAATCCTGTAATGTAGGTCTGTATTATACCCAGACTGAGAAGTAGGGGACTGAGGGCAGAGCAAGCCCAAGATTTCTTGGCATCTGAGGCAGCAGGTCAAATGCTGCCCTCTCTTCCCTAGTGATGCACAAGCCTCTACTGCTCCCGCTCCCTGGACTGGAAGAGGGGAACAGAAGAGGAAGTATGGAGGAGAAGAGAGAGTGCCAAGTTAGAGCATCAGTGCTCTTGCCCATGACTCTCCTCTCTTCCACATTTCCTCTACCACTCCACCCCTCCCTGGGTGGGTGAAGGTGGGTGCCGTCCAGGGGTGTTACTAGGGTTGGTGGCACCCAGGGCAAAATCGCATGGTGTCACCCCCATGGACCTCCTCCCATACCAGACCACATGATGTGGAAGCCTCCTGGGAAATGCGATCCCCACATGAGTCATGATGGGTATAGGAGAGAAAAAAGTCTACCAGTGGTGCATTTTCGCACCACTGGGAACAAATAGAATAGAAAGTCATTTTGGTGTCACCCCTCCCTGGAGGCGATTTGTCCCCGTCAGTCTCGTGGATAGGCCAGCCCTGACTGAAAGTGAGCATATAGCATCTTAAACCTACTGGGTTCATGTGAGATGTGCGAGCCCTTTGTGGATGGGCTCCCTGCTTTAGTCACTAAACCACACAGCGCGTCTGAGAAACACAGCAAGAATAAAAATGAGACCACCCGAATTCCAGAAGATGTCAATTATACAAATCAGCAAATTCTTCAACTCTTATTATTTATTTAGTCAAAACATTTACTGAAAAGGCAGGCATTTCTGCATTCTCTCAAAAGCCTGTTTCTGGAGAGCCGCCACACCGTTCCCACAGAACAGTGCAGCAGATTTTACAGCAGTCATTTGGTTCGTAATCATTATGAATCTAAATGTACATCCCAGCAAATGTGGAAGAACCCATGCTGATGCTTGTTTAATAACTGGCAAAATTGCTAGGATGAAGTCTAAGCTGTAACTGTTAACAACCTAGGATTATCTAATGTCTCCTGTAATAGCTCTGTGTACGCCTAGTCAGAGAGGGAGAGAAGTCCATTAAGGCCGCTACATACATTAGCAAAAGGGATAGCAAAATCATGTCTAGCTTGAGACTCTCACTACTGTTTGCTTTTGGACCAATTCATCAAGCATTAGAATGTCCTCTTAGGTCAGGGTGACATTCAGTTCTGCCCATTCAAACACTGTTTGATTTTGTAGCTTCTTCACTCCAGATTCCAAAAATCCTTTACAGAATTAAATAATGCATGACACCGTTTCAAACCATTTTTAAGGAAGTCATTCAAAATTCATCTCAGTCCCCTCCAGGTGCTCTAAGGTTACAGTTTTCATTTGGAAAATGAGCAGGCTGTTCCAAAGGTAATAAGATGTTCTTAGACTTCATCTGAATTTATTTTTTTACATGTGATGCTGCTGCAACAACAACAACAACAAAAGAATCATATTAGGAGGTGAGTTGATAACCAGTTGATTTAAGCCAGTGATTCCCAAACTATGTGTGGGGAACATGAAAGGGGCTGAAGTGTTCCTTGAAAAACCAGCCATCATGGATGCAGCCACTAATTTGTGCCTCTCAGACTATAGAAATCCAGTGCAGCATTACTTTTCTGTCTCTCTGTCCATATATATTTACAGACCAACGGCGCAATCCTGTCTAGTGCCTCACGCCGGTACTGGCCCTCGGCTGTAAAGCATGTTTGCGACTATGCACGAGTAGGTGGCGCTGGTGCCGAGGTCAGCACAGCTCTACCTGCTGCAGATCCCGCAGAGCACCAGCCAGGGAAGGTATATTCCCCACCGGGCGGCAATGGGGCGGGGGGGAGGGCAGAACGGGGTATTCCGGCAGGGAGGATTGGTCAGCAGGGCCGGGAAGGGGGAGGGATCAGCAACGGCTCCACTGGAATCCTATCCCCCTTCCAAGCCTAGCTGCCGTTACACGGCCTGCGCGAATGTGTGCCAGCAAAATAGCTATGGGTCCTATCTGGATAGGTTGGGGTTCGGGCTCTATGCCCACCGCTGCAGCTCACCTAGACAGAATTGGGCTGCAAGAGTTTTTTCACTCAACAAATGAAAATGGAATAAATGGGTGGAGGGAGACGGGGTTTCTGGCCCTGGTCCAGATGTCCACATATTAATCTGGAGGTCTGAACAGTGCCTAGGTAGGAATGTAGTTGCCATACTATGGCTATGGGTAGGCCACCCACAACATTCTCACCATGGAAAAGGCTTTCATATTATAGAGTTAAGTACAGACTAAAGTGACACAGCCTGAACTTTTAGTGCTAAATTGAAAGTCACCACTGTGGTGGGGGATGACCATGACTCATGTAGTAAGAATTGCTTTATTCCCACAGCTCTCTTTCTCTGTTTGGTATCAGCTGCCTGCCACTCAACAAAGTCATGTTCCATTTGATATTATAAGCACAACTCAGGATTGCATTGGATTGGACCCCTGCCTTGGTTCATACCACAAGTAGTTAATCTAAAGTAAAATACATTAAACAAACAGTTGCTAAGATATGTAAAGCAATTGTGCATGCTAATAAGGAAATGTTTGTAGTACGAAAATCAGATGAAATGAATTCACAGTTGCTTTGCACACACTCAATGAGTCACAGTGGAAAGTATGAACTGCCGCCATTTTGAGAAGTTGTGAGGTGAGTCAAAAAACAAACACAAAATCCTTTTTGTCTGATCCATATGGCTTTACACACATGCAAGTCATCACTTGTTGGCAGCCTGTGTGCCCAAACTCACCGCAATTTAAAATTCTTAAGCCTGTTGGACACAGTATACTCGAAATAGCTTGATGGCCAATCAAAAATTGGAATAAATGAATTCCTTGATGGCCAATCTTGATGGAATCAAGATTTAGTCCATCAAAAATTGGAATAAATCAATTCCTTGATGGCCATCCAATAGTTTGATGACCAAGCTTGATGGCCAATCAAAAATTGGAATAAATCAAGGTGTTATTTTTGTGGACAGAGAGGTGAACATGTGAATTTGTCAGATAATTGATTCATCTAGCTCTGTATTTCAGAGAGGTGCTAGAGATTAAACCTGGAATCTTCTGCAGGCCAAGTATGCGCTCTTAAACTGATTGACAGCACTTCTGCTGCTGCTACACTGACATAGGAGACAAACAGTGACTTCATGTTACAAGGCAGGCACAGCAACCGATGCTCACAATCAGGGGCCTAACACAGGCTCATGTTTGATTTGTGAAATTAGAAAAGCACTATTTGGCTTCAGCAGCTGCAGTAAAAATGACCACAGATCAGTGATATATTGTTGCAATTAATGTTCAAGCATCACCTGCCATCAATTAATTAGTCTGAGCAGAGGATCATCTTGAGAGCAATTTGTGTTTTAGTGTTCCAACCCATTGCACAAATCAATAAAAACAATGCATTCCTTCCTCCTTCCCTATCACCTTTCCAGTTCCAACAGGTTTCTAATACAAAATTTACTTCTTGCCCTCACAATAAGGAATGGTTGTGACAAGTACATTTCTGGTGTTTACTTTAGTTTTGTTGAGTTACATCAACAATTACAGTACTATTCGTTCTGTAATGTTTTTGGCATGAACTGCAGAAAAATAAAATCCGAAACAGATAGGTGCAATATCCTATATTCAGAGCACCAGTATGCCACAAGACAAGGCAAGCTCACAGCTTAGAACTAGCACCCTGCTGATCGATATCATGTAAGCAATAAGGTATTACCACATAGGCAATCAAGCATGTTGTATAGCAGAACAGAGCAGAGTTTATTTTTGGACTGTATTGACGCTAAGGCAAATCACACATAAACTCTGTTCTCTCTTTGCACTCCCCAGTTTGTTCACAGCTACTGAGCTGAACCACTGAGTGCATTCCATCACTCTGGCACCAGAGAGAACATTTCACATGGACAAAGGTCAAAACAGCATCTTGACAGCCTGAAATGTCAACCCCACATTCAATCCTGACACTTGGAGCGAAAAACAAGCTTGTAAGCACCAACAACGAGAGGCACCCAGAAAAAAGCTCTCCAGTATCACTAACAAAACAGTGATAAACATAAAAGGAACTCTAAGAAATAAGAGTTAGGCTTGCCTAGGATAAATTTCAAAATGCTGTTTCCCTCTTGTTTCCCCCCCCCCCCTTAGTTTTAGACCCTTCTACCCACCCACCCCCCGAAAGGTTCTGTTTTGGCTCATCACTTAAAAGCTGCTGAGACATCATCCTGCAGCAGCCCTTTGCCCTTTGCCGAAATGCCATTATCAACCAACCATGTACCTCTGTGGATTCGAATCATTGCTCCCTGTCTGGCACAGCTAGCCCTCCTAGAGACTGGCATGCACACTGATTGGGCAGCAAAACCTGTCTGTCTAGGTAAAGGAGTGGGATGGAGTGGCCAGGTGGGTTCCCCTCCTCCAATCAGGTAATTTGATGACATCATCAAATCTCAGTTACTTAAGTCCAAGCACAGGGATGCTCTGTGTGTTTTCTGTCCGGTTTGCCATGGGCTGTCACACACCTGATTGCTCATGCAGATGCTATTGTGGTCTTGACTGTAAATAAGAACCCCTGGGGTTCTGTGCTCTTGTGGGAGGGAGGGACTCATTTCTCAGATGGCCTCCCTCTGCCTGGTCTCTGTAGTCTGGTATGGTGGCAGTGGATAGAAGCTAGCTACCAGTTTCCTCCCTTGTTCAGCTGCTGATTCAGGAAAGGGAAAACAGAGAGCAGGAAGGGGTGTGTGAACTAGGTACTACTCCCCTCAGTTGGACTACTGCCTTCTCTGAGTCCCTTTCCTTGACAGGCAGCAAAACCGGCTTATGATGCCACTGCAACATAAAGGTTAAATAGGCAACAGATAAAACCACAGAGACTGCTGGGCATAAATGAATCCGTCAACACAGAAATAATTAAGAGATAATGGCTGAGGGGGGGGGGAACAGTTTAACGGAGGATCCCAACTATAGTGGAAACATTACATTCAGAACCCCTGAAGTGTCTAAAGAGTGAAGTTGGTACCTTTTAAATCACCTTTTAGAGAGGGAAATAGCTTAGGTCTGTTGCAGAAACGTTAACTTCCATGGTTTTGGAATGAATTACCAAAAAACAATGTGTTATTGGGTTCACATTGCAATATTTTCACAAGCCAGTGGTGTCTCCAGAACAGATTACCATCATAAAGTGGGGGTCCACTCTATTAGAGTCTGTCTGGCGTATGCCAGGTGAACTCACCAAAGACATTTGTCTTTGTTTCCTTTGTTTGCAACCGCTGTTCCCTTTCTGAAGCCTCCCCTTTTCCCGTGAGAGGCTCCTGTTGACTGGCCTCCTGTGAATCTAGAAGTGATAGGTACAACACTAACCAAGCGTGTGCAAATGGGTGAAGAATGCTAGTCAGAACAATGGATCCCTTCTTGTTTTGAGCTGGGAACACTGATACAACAGGACAAGTTCTTTGTAAGAGCTGGCTCAGGCAATACTTGCCACGTCTCTCGCCTACGCAGGGGGTGGGGAAGTGAGATAGCACCTTCCCTCTCTACCCAGCCACTGTAACAGTCCAACCTCTAAGGCCATTAGCTGCCCATGAGTGGGGTGTAACATTTGAATAAGACATAAAGGCAAACTCCAGCCATGCAGTCTGGGCCTGCACATGTGAACCGTGCTGAAATGATATGCCCTATCCAGCACCCTCCAAGCGGGGACAAGGTCACCAAGTGGGCAAAAGGGAAGAGGCCACCAAAGATAGGAGAGAGACAGATGGTGGCAGCAGTGCCGGGGGGGGGGGTTAGAGAAAATATAATCTGGCTGGGCCTAAATTTTACTAGCCAAATATTGAATGTCCATGACTCAGCTGCACCCAGTCTGGAAAAGTTTCTCTAACACATTTTCACCATTCCTCGCACAAGACCATCACCACTCTGTCAAGGAGTGAGAAACCACTTCACAACCACTACTCTTCAAGAAATGTACTAAAACTGGTTATAATTAACAGTGCAGTTCTGTTTACTTGTAGACTGGCGGAGCGATTGCTCCGCCAATCTAAGGTGTCGCAAATGTGCAGAAAGCACATTTGTGGCACCCGACAATTAAGCGACGCCGGCAGAGAGGCTTGCGCCATGGGATATTTGGGGTGGCTGGGGCTCTACTTGGGGTAAAGGGACGAATGTACCTTTACCCCGAGGAGGCCTCCGGCTCCACCGGTGCAGGCCCCATCCTTATTTGCATAGCTGCGTCCTGCTAGACAGGATTGGGTTGCCCGTCTATATGTGAGGAATCTTCAGAGCACACAATGTCAGTTCTAATTCTGTAATGTTGTCACAAATTTGTGTGTGACATTCGCAAAGAAGCTTATTTTTTCTCCTTGGAGCATTTGAGTTTCAGCCACTGGGTTACATAAGTGTTAAATCCTACAGATGACAAATTGCAACTTTACAAGTTAACTTAATATTAAAAATTATAATTTGCCAATTATTCAAATCCAATCAAAGATTTCAAAGGGCATAACTTCAACATTCCTTAAATATCAAGGGAAACTAATAGAATTGCAATCATCCCAGTGCCCTAAAAGACACACAAAATATTCAAACAAGATCAAGCCTGGAGTTATAACACCTATAGAAGAAAATACGCATTTTAAGAATGGTGGAAGCAAGCCAATAGTTTCCCTGTTGCCTGTAATACAAACATTTCTTCTTTTCTTATTTTTTTTGGGTCCTTCTGCAGATTGTCAGTATGCTGACTTTAAACTGGAGAAAACATTCTTCCTCTCAGGAGTGTTACTCAGTCCGCAATCCTATGCATGCTTCCTTGGGAGTAAACCACATGAAACACACATAGGATTGCATGGTTAAACAGGGTGTGGGTGTCCATGTTTTGCAGTTTTGCAGGTGTTTTCAAAAGGGGAGTGTTAGGCATATCTGACCCTTATGGAGTGACCAAACAGAGCTTCCTATAGCTTAGAACAGTGCTTGAATTATTGGGGGGGGGGGGGGAAATAGGGGATTCTCAGTGAATTCCACCAACTCCACCCACCCTCTAATATTACCCAAATTACCCCCCTCCTTATAATCTTTTAAAACAGCAGCACCAGGGGTCACTGTGAAAGGGAAGGGGGCCGGCCAAGCACTCTCTCTGGGCCCCTGTATTTCAAGCACCTGTTTAAAACCATTACATTCATCCTATCTTCTTGCCAGAGTTGCTCCTGCCTCTTGTTGCCGAGATTTAAATAGCTAATAGTGTGTCCCCTTCATCCTACTTTTGTCAGGCTGAACAGTCCCTGTGACTTCTGCCTTCTTTCACACAATTTGCCTTTTTTTAGACCTTTTATCAGACTTGGAGCAAAACCCTCTCGGGGTCTGTCAGCGTCCTTCTTGAAATGCGGCACGCAGATTCGAAGACCATTTCCTTCAAAGGGAATGTTCAGGGTCAGCCCTGAGGCAGACTGAAGCGCCTCCTTTGAATAACAGGTCAGAGGAGGTGGTGAACTACTGAGGAACCACAGCTGGGTGGGTTACAAGCAGAAGGTGGCGGCGGAAATAAAGGTAAAATGGAGGAGGCTGATGTAGAGTGCTAAAGGATCACTCCCTCTTTGCTTACCCATCTGCTTCCTTAACAAGGGGAAAGCTGGGGAAACGAGGAGGTAGTGGAGACGCATAAAACCAAAGGGGAAGGGGGGGGGATTTAGGATGCTTCTTCAGGCAACACTTAAATGTTGGAAACAAGGTTATATATTGAAGAGACCAAAGGACTCACTAGTCCTATGAAGCTGGTTCTGTCAAATCAGATCCTTGCTCCATCTAGCTCAGTACTGCCTGCACCCAGCTCGCGAGGGTTTCCGACTGGCGTCCTTCCAAGCTCTACTACCTCTACCTCTACTTGCCAGGGAATGAACCTGGGATCATCTGCAGCTAGAGCCTTGCTGCATCCTCATCCCACTTTCTGTTGTGGGTCAAAATGAGAACCTTGCTGCCGGTTACAGCAGTCAGGGTAAGAAAGTAGGTGAAGGAGCAGGGGGTGGAATGGGGTGGGAGGCACTGCACCCAAAACCACATTCAGTGCAATACACACTCAGTGTGTAGTGTAGTGTAGGGGCAGGAAGTGTGGCCTGGAGGTTTGAGCCGGTGCCCTGCCTGAAGAAGCTAAGCAGGGTCGACCTCGGTTCCCACTTGGATGGGAGACAGAAGCTGCTGACGAACCTCGCGAAGACACTGAGAAGGCATCGTGAGAGGGTGGAATGCGGAGGAGTCAGCTAGAGAGAGAACATCTAAGACAACCGTCCGAGGGTGAACTGTGGTGAACAGTGAAGCTTGGAAGTGCAAGCCAGAAGGAGGGCTGCACTCGGAAGGGAAAACATCTCAAGCATGGAAGGTTCTATATAGGAATGGAACAATATTGTAAAGACTCTTATCAGGTCTAAAGATAGCCTGCCTATGTAAGCCGCCTTGAATAAACATGATGAGAAAATCAGATGATGAGAAAGGCGGTATATAAATACAGAAAATAAATAAAAAATAGCTTGTTCAAAAGACACTACAATCCAACAGTGAGTCAGAATCACTGTTGCACTTTTTCCAGCTGCACATCAACTCACACTGCACAGGCTCTTCTGTCACACTGGGGTGCAGTGCCCACACAGCAGTGATGTAGACTTCGGTCTATTGACTCGAACTCAAGTCACATCAGTGACTTGACTCGGACTTGACTCAGCGATTGTAAAAGACTCGAAAGACTCGACTCGAGACTTGGAGCCTTTTATGAAAAGTTGAATTTTATTCAGGTTTAAACCCGTTTTCCCCATTAAATAGATAGGGACTCGCAACTCGCAACCAAAGACTTGGGACTTGGGGGCAAAGACTTGGGACTTGACTTGAGACTTGGACCCAGATACGTGGGACTTGACTTGAGACTTGGAGTCAGAGACTTGATCCACATCCTTGCCACACAGACTGTCTCCAC
The DNA here is from genome assembly GCA_026170595.1 of Plestiodon gilberti rubricaudatus. Classification (NCBI taxonomy): domain Eukaryota; kingdom Metazoa; phylum Chordata; class Lepidosauria; order Squamata; family Scincidae; genus Plestiodon; species Plestiodon gilberti. The sequence continues at coordinate 80,180,743 of JANXHW010000004.1, read as the reverse complement.
AGCACAGAGAGAGTTCCTCCTCTCTCCCACCCCAGGTTAGCATACAAGGAGCAGCAAACCAGGGCAATCCAGGAATTGGGAGGTTTGTATGTGCCTCCCACATTCCCAGCAAACTATACCTCTCTGCACAGTGGAAGTGGCTTGAGAATCTGAGTTGAGCCAACTAAAAGCACTCGGAGAGGGATGACTGGGTTGGAATCCACTCCAGCCAGACTCCCACACTGCGTGCCCTAAAGCCTCCAAGGCAGAGAGGGTGGAAGGCACTGGGGGTCTCAAACCAGGGTCTTTAGCAGCAGGGCTCAGGCTTCTTACTCCCTGTGCCACCACAGCAGCTCCCATGCAGAGGGAGTTATCAGCCTGGTTTCCGCTACAGTGCAGAGCCCAGCAGTGGTGTCAGGGGTCAACCAGGTCTGGCAGTGGCAGTGGAACCATGCCCATCAGATGGCTGACCCAGCAAGGGGCAACAACAGTATCCAGTATTGGTTGCAGTGGTAACACTCAGTGTCCCATCAGGGAATTAGCACTGTTTGGGCAAGGTGTGGGGCTTTGCCCCAGGACCCCCAGCAACCTGGTGCCAGCAGTGACAACGCTGTCCATATAATGGCTGGAGCCAGCAGGCTAGCTGGTCCTGTTTAACAGTTGCTCCAGGCTGAGTTCCTCCATCAGAGCAACATCACTCAATAGAGCAATAGCACAGTCTTGCTTGGGACTTGACCCCAGCCCAACCTTGACTAGGCTTTCTGCCTCTGGCCCTTCTGATCCTTGTGGTCAAAGGGCAGGTCTGGTAGACATCCGTTGACTCTGGCCCCTTTGACAGTTGGCCACCTGCTCCACAATTGGCTCCCCCTAATTGCCAGGCTTGGAGGCCTGACAAATGGGGAGCTTCCCCCAAAGACTTCCTTTCTTTCTGGAGCAGGTTTGGGACCTGGTGGGAAGTGTGAGGCTCTGGACCCCCTTTGGAAATGCTTCTGCCCTGGAAGAGAACTGGGGCGGGGGGTCCTGGTCAGATTCCAGTGGGGCAGAACTCTGTCCCATCCAAAACTAGATCAGAGACCCCTTCCAATCTATCCATTGATGAGGAACTTTTGCTACTTGAATGCTAAATGTATACTATACCTCCGGATGAGCCAGGAGTGACAAATTGACGTTTGTTTGCTTTCCCAGTAAATATATCCTTTCTTCAGAAGGGCTTTGGCAACTGAAGCGTCTTGTTTTCGACTATCATTTATATGTACTGGGAGAAATGTCATTAGTGATGTAAAGCCCTGCAAAGTGACACATAAAAAGCTGTGTCATAACAACGTTACAAATAATGCATTTGAATCTATTCTTTCAGCATAAAACCGATTTCAGCCTTGCATTCACTGTCAAAACAAGCTGTGGGAAAATGAAAACTGTACTGGGAACCTCCATTTTTCCAAGTCTCCATTAAGGAATGATGTGCTATTCAAATTATCTCAATAACACATGCTCTGTGATCTGTGAATAACCCTGTGAACCCACATTTGATCAACCCTTTGGTTTACAAGACTCAACCCTGAAAGTCCTGTTACTTTATGCACAGAATAGAAGAGAAATGCTACCAGGTGTGTTCTGTCTTCTAGCACTTCTGTCACCATAATGGGAAAATGTCACGTCTAGTAATGTTCTCTTTTCTACCCAGCTTTTGAAGTAGAGCTCCACCCTTCACCTATTCAGGCTCCACTGGACCCAATTTCCAAAACACAGAACTGGAATAGGTGATGCTTAAAATGAAAATGCCTCTGAGCATGTGCAGTGTGCATTTCCCGTGCCATCGACTCCCTTGTATGCATGCACACACAGATCTTTTATCATTAGTCAAAGCTAGCAGTCGAGACACATGAGAAAGGGCCATTATCAACGATATTTGGTCTGCAGTAGCATTAAACTCCAGGACTGGACAAAGCACCTGCATGCCCTTAACTTGGCAGAAGAAGGGCATACAAACCCGTTCTCTCAGGCTGCTTCTGACCTTTTTGTATGTTCTGTGCTTAACGCTTGAATGGTAGTGCTGTTGCATAGTCACCCTTTGCTGGTTTTGGGGGCCTGACTGGTGCCCAGCCTTGTTACCCTGTGGAGCCAGCCTTCACCTACAGCAAGGTGGTCTGCCACTGAAGACAATCTCTCCCATACAAATAAATCTCTCTCTTGCAGCAACAACAGTCTTGTGGCGCCTTAAAGACTAACAGGTTGGTTATGGGTATAAGAGATGTGTTTATTGATATCCCACTTCTAAGAATGTATCACATGGCTAACAAAATATATCATAACAATATAAACCACACCACAAATTGGAATTATAAAGCAGCAGCAATTAAAACAGCCAAAATCTACCATAAAACCATAAGCAGTGGAGAAACAGTCAGTGAAAAATTGCCTTATGAAATAAAAAAGGTTTTCATCTTATGCTTAAAACACAGCAAGAGAGGGAGCCAACCAGACCTTTCTAGAATGGGAGTTCAATAACAGTGGTGTTGCCACAGAAAAGGCCCTGTCCTTGGTATCCACCAAATGGATTTCAGTTAACAGTGAGCCAGAAAGCAGGGCCTCTCTGTCGCTGATCTCAAAGTCCTAGCAGGTTGATATGGGAGAAGGCAGTCCTTAAAGTCACTTGGGCTCAGATTGTAATGACTATAAAATGTCAAGACCAGCACTTTGAATTGAGCCAGGAGGAAGTGCATTGGTGACCAGGGCAGCCGGAGCAAAATCAGTGTGTGCAAACCAACGGAGCGTGCAACACCTAGCTGCATTCAGGTCAGGAGACCAACTGAAGCTTCCCAACAGGGGCAGCCACAACACGGGAGACACAGAATCGTCCCAGAGTGTACCTTGCCCAAGACCGGCAGAGGGCAACTGTCCATTTACCTCAGGAAGTGGGGTCTAGTCCATGAAAGCTTGAGCCATTTCGTAGACCTGTAAGTCTTTTAAGTTGCCACAGAGACTCTTTGCTTTCCTCTCCTGCCTGAAACTTGCAAGTCGTTTCCAAGCACATCATACTAGCTAGTTACATTTGGATTTTTTTTAACCAATGTAATCGTAAGGTGACCCACCGGTGTGTGTTTGTTCTAATGGTTTTAATTACCTTGTTTTTAATTTTTTATTGTATTTGTATATTTTAATACGTTTTAATTGTAAGCCGCCTTGATTGCCCTGTCGGGAGAAAGGCATGGTAAAAATTCTTTACATTAAATCAATAAATAATGTCCTTCATTGCTACTCAACCTTATTCAAACTTTCTCTGCAGATTTAGAGCATATACATCTGGACCAAGGTAAAGTGGGGAGGGAAGAAGAAAGAGCACACTAGTCTATTCAATGTCATTTTAAAGAGTTTTAATCATAACAAATAGGTGTCTTGAACAGTTCTCAGAAAAGCCAACATGTTCACATATACAAAGGACAAGACAGAAGAGTTTGGCATACAAAAATACCATATCTTAAAATATATGGTGCTCAGGATAGGAGAGAGAGAAAAAGCTCATGGGGCTTTCTAGACACCATCTATGAACAAGCAAAGAATGCTTTTAAGACATTCAGATTTATAAACAGCCATTTGAGATATTCCCACCCAGCCTCCCGCCTCCCGCCTCCCCATTACAAAGTCAATATTTGGCAGCATGTTGACAAGACAGTCCAACTACTCATATATCTGGAGGGCTACTTAGTCCTTCATGGGGGGGGGGGGATAATTCATATGAAGATAAATTATATACATTATTGCAAATGAAACGTATCAAAGATTTCGGTTAACAGCCACCAAGCAGTATGAGTCTAGTCCTTTTGCGCCAGATTTTTATTAACTGAAGGGGGAGAGAGAGGCCGAGGAGAAGAAGGAAACGCATCATGTGTGATTTTAACGTAAGGAGATATGCCACCTCTGTGCACAGGCAGCAATCCTTTGAGTGCCTCCGAGCTAGTATCAACCTTCAGAGCTTATCACTTGCCAACTAACAATGCTTGAAAGGGGCTTTGGAAATGTAGGTGTTTGGGGGGTGGCTAGGCTCCATGAATGAGCAGCATAAAAAGCAGGGTTGAAGGAAAGAAAAGCACATTCCCGCTCTCTTTTTTAATAGATACGTTTTTTAAAAAAAAAAAAATCAATGTCGGACAGGATACCCTAATGGAGGATTTAATAGGCTAACAAATTGAAATGCAGGGCCCCCATCCAGCCCAAGATAAGCATTTTTGAGTGCCCCCCCTTCAGTGAGACAGCTAAGCATGCAGTTAACAATCAAATTAGATACACTTAACTTTAGCAGGGCCATGCCCTATATCAGGGGTTTTCAACCAGTGGTACTTTGGCCAACTGCTGGTGGTACTCGGACCGCTGGAACCTCACTCCGATGCAGTGCTTTCAGTGGCACATTTTTGCTCCTGAGAAGCTCCTGCCTTTGGCCAAGCCTCTCAGAAATGCTAAGAAGGGTTCACCCACCCGCCCAGAGCCTCTATCTGCGTTTTCTGGCCTCTGAAAACCTGGAAGTAACTGGCAATGATGTCTTCGCCAGTCACTTCCGGTGGTATGCAGCAGGAGAGTGGCGCCAGAGGTGGTACTCGGCCGGGAAGGGATTGAGAACCACGGCCATACTTTTTATTTCAGTGGGAGCTACCAGTCCCGGAAAACTGTCTAGTGCCAATATCATCACAGAACACCTTGTATGTTTCTTCCAGTTCAGACCAGTGCTTTGATTCAGCACCTCCAATGCGTATACAGGGTTCCAGAACATACACAAAGCTCTCTGTAAGCAGAAGCTTCTCCTTTCATTCCTTGCAGAAGCATTTCCCAACATGGAAACGGACGTGCCTCCTCATGCAATACTGTGTGTCTCATGGCCACAGCTCCATTGATCTTTAGTTCAAGGTAAAGATATTTATGGTGGTCCTCCCAACACGAAGCTGGTTGACTGTATGATTTAGAGACACTATGTATATGTGAAATAGTCCCAATATAACCCTTGTGTCTAATTGTTACAGAATTTATTCTAACCAACTAACAATATAGCTGCCACTCGACTTAAGACAAAGCGATTAGATTTCAGCTCTTCTAGGAGACTAAGCAGGCTAAGCCCCAAGCACTGTCTCAGATCAGGATGCAGATTAACGAATCGATACATAAAAGTTATGCAACCTGATCCTATGCATGGTTACAGTAGGTAAGTCAAGTTGAATGGAGCTTATTCCCAAGTAACTGCATCTAGAACTGCAGCCTGAGTTCATCCTCAGATAACCTAAACGAAAGATTTTAACATTGTACTGAAACTCTGCTTTGATTGTAGGGGAGGGTCACAAACTGAAGCCATTGCATCCAGGAACTTGCCTGTAACAATCAGACTCCCCACCCCCACTCTTGTCTGTGAAAATTTGCTGATCTGGCAAATGTGAATGCAAAATGCAAAAGTACCCCCCCCCCAATCCTCCCATGGGTCTCTTAAGAGTTTAAAAGCTTCTCGGAACTGAATGATGGACTGTGGCAATCTAAACACAAAAAAAGTCAATTGCAATTTTTTTAGTCTGTCTGCTGGAATATCAACATGAGCATGAACATAAGAAAAGCCCTGCTGGATCAGGCCAAAGGCCCACATAATTCAGCATCCTATTTCCCAAAATCCCCCCCCCACTGCCTCTGGGAAACCCACAAGCCAGAGAGAAAAGCATACTTCTCTCATCATGCCATTGCTCCCCTGCAACTGGTTTTCAGAATGTCCATTCACCAGGTTTCATGTTTACCCAGCTGAAAGAACTGGTCCCTACCGGTAAGTGATGCAGGAGCAACTAGGATGGGTCTATTTGTACCTTTGAAGAGATGTATGCATTGCATGAACCAGATCCTCATGTGCAGTATCCACATTGTATGCTACATTGTGTGCACAGTGGAAGAGAGCACACCTGAATGTCCATTGTGTATCCTACAAGACTAGCAAAACCACCATTTGTTTTGCTTGTGCATAGGAAACACACTGTCCCCCCCTACATATGGAATGGTTAGGTTTCAGAAGTCTGTTCGTAACATGAAACCGATGCAGGTTGCAACAGGCCACCCAGCACTATCACACCTGCACAGACGCACCAGCAAAGGATGTACTACTGTGCCTGCACGAAAGCACCGACACAGCTGCCTGTAAGTCAGGGAGCATGTTCATTGTCAAAACATTGAAGTCACCAGACTGGACCCGTCATAAAGATTCTCAGTATAGATGTGGTTCATTGTTGCAATGGAAATCCTACTGGGAAACATTTGAAAAAACAGCTGAAGAATAAAGGTGCACCACCGTGTTTTTCAGACAACATTTAAATAGATACGGAGCAGATGGTACAAGCATGACCTGAATTAAGAATAGCTGTGCTTGGTCCCCCCCACCCCCCTCTGTGCATGTTTCTCTTCTTGGCACTGGGGGAAAAGACTGAGAAAAAGGCAAGACAGAGGGAAAGAACAACAAAGAAACACCTGCTAAAGCCCACCAAATAACCCAAGACACATGCAAAATTAATCGATCCAGCTATCATGCTTTCTTCGTGCTTCCAAAGCATTTGAGATGGCTCTGTTTATGGAATATCCATTTGTTACGGACAGGACACCTAGCTCCGGAGACATTATCACAGGTGAGTTTGTTGTTACAGCATCTTTATTGGCCAGGGTCTAGACAGTAAACTTGGGCAAGGGTCAGCTATTTAGTGCTGGTTGCATGCAAGGCCATTAGGCTGTTGTGAAACAGACCTTTCGGTCTCGGAGGGGCTATCACACGTTAAGCAAGACCTGAAAATGGACTCACTAGAATTCCAAGTTCCAACCTGTTCCACTTCTGTTTGCTCATGTAACCACGTGTAGAAAGAAGTTAACCACTTCCATTTCTTAGTCAATTGCCATCCTGAAATTCTGCATGGCTAGGTGTATTTAAGAGTCAAAACGTCTCTTCAATGGCTCTCTTAGCAGACCTGTTGCTGCTGGGAAAAGTAATACCCACAGAGCTATTCCCTGCAGCCATGCCAGGGGTGGCCCATCCATTAGGTGATGTGATGCGGGTTGCATCAGTGACAGATTGCAGGGAGGGAGATGACAGTGGATCCAAGGTGCCTCTCATCTCACCCCAAGTCGACTGCCGCCATTGCCTCCCTCCAGCCTGCTGTGGATACAACCTGCACTGATCTGTTTCTGCCCACTCAAAGCAAGCAGAAACTGGATCACTTGCCTCCTAACCTTGCTCTTCGCAGTGTCTTCAAACACAAAAGTGCAGGACTTCTGGTTTGATTTACAGGTACCATGAGGACGAAGGAGCGCTTTCATTCACACAGTCCCTTTAAATCAAAGCAGAAGTTCTGCACCAGTGCAGTCAAAGAAACCACACATGGAGCATGGTAAGCAGCTGTGTTTTTCTTTTTTTGTGCAGAATTGTGCAGAGGTGGCATTGGGCAGCGTTCTGGGTCATGCCGCCACTGAGCCATGCTACCACCTGACTGAAACTTGGGCAAACCTTGCTCACCACATCTGTCCGGATTGCTTCCACAATGCAACTGACCATTTGCCGTGGACATCCCACCCCTATCCTGTGTTCCAATAGCAGCAATGGCAGCTTGCAGGAAGGGTTGCTGAGGAGGGGAGAAAGAAAGCGCTGCTCCTAAACGTCCAGCGAAGTTCTGATTCCAAGCTGTTGCTACAGCAGTGTCAAGAAGGGGGAGAAACACTCAGCTGGGATGTTGCCTTTGCTGCTGGGAGTAGCTCCTTTCCTGTTCACATAGGAGCTGAAACAGGGAGGGAGGGCTGATATTGCAGAACCACCCTACACTGCTCAGTCCACATCCATCATATGACTGCATCAGATTAGTACATAATACTGAACAGTTTCTGATGATGCCACTGTTTTGCTGATGACCAAGAGACAAGGACTGGAGTTTGTTTCCTAATTCACCAAATATTCAGCTTGGTTTAATGGTTAGAGTGTTGGAATTAGACTAGGAAGGCTCGGGATCAAATCCACATTCAGCATAAAGCTCACTGGGTTATCTTGGGCCAGTCATGGTCATAGTTTCTGGTATAACCCACCTCACATGGCTGTTGCGAGAATAAAATGGGGAAGAAATCATGTATGCCAGCAGTTCTCAAACTTACCTGAGCCACAACCCACCTCATTGTGACTCACCTCTGGAAGACGCTCCCACGTTGCGCTGGGCCCAGGACGGCCTCCAGAGGCCTTTGCAGGCCTCATAATGGCTCCTGGCCATGAACGAACGTTAAGTTGGCAAAACCAGAAGTGAGCCAGAAGTCACTTCCAGAGCAGTTCTGAGGCCCATGGAGACCTCCAGAGGCCATCCCAGGCCCAGCATGATGCAGGAGTGATTTCCAGAGGTGAGTCACGCTCCAGAAGTGGCTTTTAGTTGTGTCTGTTTGGCTCCAATTTGGAGGGCAAGTGGATGGGCCCAACTGGCGATGCACTTCAGCATTGGGCTGCGACCCACAGTTTGGGAAGTGCTGATGTATGCCATCCTAAGCTCCTTAGAGAAAGGTTGGAATCAAAATACATTTGTGTTACTTCCCCTCCCACTACTGTTATTGCAAATGTTTAGCTATGTCACTCTATAAAAACTAAGGAGCAACTTACAGTATATAGGAGTGCAGTGGTGTTGTTTCTTTTTTCCATGACTGGAAGTTCCCTTCCTCAATCTGACAGAAGGGGGCCATAACTCAGTGGCAAAGCACATGCCTTTGCATGCAGATGGGGACCCAGGTTCAATCACAAAAGGATGACAGAGCTGGAATAGATCTTTCCTTGAGACCTCGGACTTGGAGGGCTGCTGCCAGAAGAACTAGATGGTGGTGAACAAGACCAATCAATGGTCTGGATAAGGCAGCTTTGCATCATCATGTGTGGCAAGCAGCAGAGAAATCTAAGATCCCTTTGATATTCGGAATGGATTGGCATGGCATGGGACAGCTGGGTGCTGCAAACACAACCTCTGAAGCCATGCAGATGCCACAAGAGCAAGCACTATAGAATCCATACATTCATCAGTTCATTTGCTCTACCAGATGCAGCCAGGTTCCAAACCGCTCACCACCACCTGTAACAGTTCAGCAGAGCATCAGCAAACAGCTCATGCTAACCAACCAGCTAATTTGCACAGGCTGCAGGACAACCTCATACAAGGGTCATCAGGTGCTACATTCTCATTGAACGGAGTGTGTTGGGCTGCAAGCCTGATCCTGATCAGCTTATGAAAGGTAAGCTCCATTGCGGCTTTTAGCTGCAGTGAATGATGCCTGTGTTTTCCATTTCATTTTCAAGTGATAGTCCTTTATACACTATAGTCAACATGCTTAAGTCTGGACTCTTCTGTGTCTAAGCACTCCTTTATTCTACTTAAAATGAAATTGTTTTAATTCAAATATACAGTAAGTCCTCACCATCATTTCGCTAACCGCCATTTTGCTTTAACATCATCCTCCATGGCTGCAGCTATTTTTGGGGCGTGTCAGGCTCGTGACCCACTTCCTAGTCCTATTCATGCCCCAGAATGCCTTGCAGGTAACTTCTGCAAGGCATTCTGAGGCGAGAACAAAGCCAAGGAACCCAGAAGTGGCTTGGCAGCATGCAGCGAGTCCACCAGAGCCCCCCGGCGTGTCACTGAGCCCACCAGTGAAAAATCGGTTCGTTATATGTTGTTCAGACAGCTGAAGTGAGTGATGAAACAAACAGAAACACATGCACGCACATTTTGAAACTGGTCAAAATCAGAGCAATTCAGCCACAATCATCATCATTCCCCTTCCACTCCAACTAAAATTAGTGGTAACTGTATCCCTTTGAAAGGAACAGAAATTATGTCAGTTGCCACTAACTTTAGCGGACTGGTCTATTTCTGGTCTACTTAGTAAATTAAGAGCATACTATTCCAATGGTCAGATGCCTTTGCTCATTTGGTGAAATGCACAGTGAGAGTGTGATTAATGAAATGGCAAAGAGGAAGCATGGTGTGCAAACTTTATGAAAGTATGTTGATCTTCATGAAATGTACTCGCAAAATCCACCACTCTGCGTTGAGCTGCTTAACTTCTTGCACTCAAAGCTTCTCAAGGAAACAAGCATGATGCTTATTTGTGGGTAATTCATCATGACAAGGAGGAAGTTGCAAGAGCAGCGGTTTTACAAACAAGAGCAGATTAGGAGATCAGCAGTTACTATCTCACAGTGAAGAATCCGAAGGTGATTTCCGGGTTTCTGCAGTTGGCCTCTCTTGAGAAGACAGAAGCAGAAAGTCTCAAACCAAAAGACACCTAATGAAACGTTTTCTGCATTCAAATTGGCCTCAAGCAATTTACCACTGAAACTGATCACTCACCTAACATCTTATGCCTATATATGTATTACACACACACACACACACACACACACACACACACACAGGGGGAGAGAGAGAGAGAGAGAGATTTCTCTCCTGCTTTTTGATTTGGTCTTCAAAAGTAGCTTATAATACTGAAAAACACACAATAAATACATTAACCTTCCACTTTAACAACAACAAAAAACAAAATCAGACCAGTTCCTTCACTTTATTATTCTTTTTTAGTATCAACGATTCTAGACTGTACTGTACTGGCCTCAGAGAGGATCAACCAGTGCTGAACTGGTGATGGTGCTGGGGACACAAGGGGAAGATGTTTTATCTGCAACCTGGAAAAAATTTTCTTCCAGATGTAAATCCTATGCAATTCCTAGAAGTAGTCTCATTCAAGAGATAACTTAGAAAAAAGAAGAAAAAGGGAAAGCCACTCTAAAAAGATAAGAAATTATTGATACCTTGACAGAATGCATCTACTGAATATTTATTCAGGGTTGCATCGCTGTAGCGGAAAGAAGATCTAAATCAGTGTTTGAGGAGGATATGAAGAATTGCACCTGAAATGTCAACTTGCCTATCCAATCATTTGAAAAGGTGTTAAGTAATTTGCTTTGACTTGGGTCGATATTAGTCTGCAGAGTCCTTTATTGTTTTGTTTTGTCTAGAAAAGCCAGAGAGAGAGAGAGAGAGAGAGAGAGAGGCGCGGATGATGAACATCATCATTTGTGAAGCCTAAGGACTGTATGGCATCAAGTAAAGGTCACTAATATATTGAAATTCCACTGCAGTCCTGCAACAGATTCTGAAGCTGGATAAATACTATACAGCAAGATGCCCTTTGTACCCAGATTCATGCAGTTGCTTTGCTACATGGCACATGTACTGAACTGTCTCCACACATTTCCCAAACCAATTATCTAAAAATAACATTACAAAGCTACATATCCTCCTGTCCAGCCAACAAGATTGTATTGTATAACAAACAGCATGGCAGTGTTTGTTTACGGAATATAGTAGAAATTCCCCTTTTACAGAGAGGCATATTGAACCTTCTGTTCTACAACTCAACTAGACATCATGGTATTATGTTAAGCTGCCAAGTCTTGACATGAGAACAGCCCAATGATAAGGGGGGGGGAGACCCAGTTCAAAATGGTATTCTCCCTGTGGACGGGATCGGTGCATAAGCCTGTCCAGAAATCAGTTCCCATTTCATATTGAAGATAGCCCAAGGGGGACATAAAGATTATATCAAGTGGATACCTGTTTGTGGCATGGTCATTATTATGCATGCAGCCGGCATTATAGCACATACATGGAGGAACCTGGGTTTGTCAATCACACTTGGTACGTAGTGTGCCCTGTACCTAACCTCTGAGGCAAGATTTACCCATGCAGCACAATGACATGAGAATGAGGTAGTAGCAAAGTTCATTCCGCAAGTGAGGAACTGCAACTCTGAATGCTCCCGTTACAGTTTCCTGTCTGTAAGAAACCTGCATAGCATAGCACAGGGTGGTCCAACTTTTCGTACCTCGAGGGCCGCATGCGAACTTCGACATGAAACCTGGGGGCCGCACAATAAATTAAATTATTAATTAATAATAATGACTGATGCATGCCCCGCCCTGCTGTCTAGCATGCCCTGCCCACGCTCCCCTTAAGATCGAAAAGGCGGTCGGCTCCTGACCGCCTTTCCAATCATCAGGGGAGCGTGGGTGACTGCGGGGGAGGGGAGCTCCAAGAGGCCTTCGGGGTCCGCATGCGGCCCGTGGGCCACGCATTGGACCACCATGGCATAGCAGGAAGAGGACTAAGTTAGATCCTTTCTCCCTTAAGTACTAACAACCTGTAACTTGCAAGAATTTTTTTTATTTTTAATCTAGAGGAGTATTATGTGTATTGTCCAACTGCAGTCTGAGGTGGTCCCATCCACTCAACCACTTCAGGACTCTTACTTCAGCTGCATGGGTAGATCTGGTCTGAGCAACTGACTAGGCCAGGGGTCGGCAACCTTCTTCCACATAGGGGCCAGACATTGGGCCCATCTGTAAGAATGCGTGCGCATTCAATATGCATGTGTGAACCTCCCGATTAGGCCATAGAGCTAAGAAAAAAGAGATGGGCATGGCGCGGAGAGATGCATGGCCAGAGAATGACGCTCAAAGGAAGCTTCTGCCCTTGATCTGTTTACACTGTAAGCCTTACAGAGATAGAATTATGAACCTGAATTCTTTTTTAGAACCACTACGGGCCGAGTGGATATGTTTTTGGGGACTACGGTCTAGATAATTTCTGGTGGTGGGCTGGATTTGGCCCACGGGCCACAGGTTGCCAACCCCTGGACTAGGTGAAGAGGGTGGGCCTAGGTAGGTAAAATAACTGGACTTCTCAAAAGGGTTACTGCTTTAACGCTTACAGAGCCTCCTCTCTCCAGCCTAAATATCATTATCAGGATAGAAGTAGTCACTCCAGTTCCAATTAGTGGTTGAGCGTTGAGGCCAACTTCCTTGCTGAAAATCTCATTTTAGGCCTCTCTCCCCATGCAATCTCTGGGTTTTCCTTTGATTGAACAGTGGCCTCACCTGTACATCGTAGTAACAGCCCCTCCAAACAAGATGCTCCATACCAGATATGAGCACAGGTGCCTCATGCGTATTCACCCATTTCTAGGGATCAGCATGCGCAAAATTTAATTTGGCTGTCACACCCAGCCCATCCAGTGATCCAGGCCTCTCCAGCAGGCGCATTGGGCAAAATGCTATAATCAGAGCCTTAGATGGGCAGTAACACTAGCACTTGCTCCTGCGCCATTGACAAGTGGTGGTGCTGTGGTGGGCAACTCGTTGTGAGGAACCATGTTGGCTCACTGGAGCAGGCCTTGCTGCCACTGCCTTCCCAGCATGCACCTGCCTGCTCTTTTGCTTGCCCAACAGGGAGGATGACATACCTTCCACATTTCAGAGATTAACAGCGCAATCCTATCCAGCTCCTCCACCGGTGCAGCCAGCAGGGGAGGGTAGGGCACGAGGCTTTGGAGGGGAGGGAGAATTTAAATCCCCTTTGAATCCCCCTTTATAGGGGATTTGAATCCCCTTTCCATTCCGGAGCCTCCCGTTCTGCCCTCCTCCACTGGCTGCACCGGTAGAGGAGCTGGATAGGATTGCGCTGTTAAATAGGGGCATGTTTGTAAACCCCCTCTTCTCATACCAAAATGACTGCCCGCCCCAAATGCCCTCACTTACATCTTGCTGAAGGCTACAACTCTACTTCCTGCATTCTGTGTCCATTTTATTCCACAGTAGCCTATCCTGCTCTCTTTTAAGTCTTCATTCTTTCGGTGAAAGACATACTAGGAAAAAAAAATTCTCAGCTGTTAAAAATGAGCCCTACCAATGGCACCTTAATGCTCATGCATGTACATTAGCATACGTGAGAACCGGAGATAAAATGCAGCCACACGCCCCTGAAGAGTTTTAACTTGCAGAGACCCCAAGGGAAGGATCTGAACCCTGAAGAATGGCAATGCAAGCAACATCACCCTGACAGAATTTTAACAAGGATTATAGAGGCAAAAATAGGAGCAGAATTTATTTGAGACAAGAACTAGAAAATTGAGGATGGCTCTGCTAAACAGGGACAGTTGGTGCATATAAGATCTTCACAGCCACAGTAATGGAAGCATGCCTGGGCACACGTAAGCACATGCAACAGCTGTATGCCTTGAATCAGGAGTGCAGTCGAGGAGAAGAGGGCGCAGCAGAGATCCTGGACTTCTCCTACAACAAAAGTGGTGATGTCTTCAGCAGGAATGTTCAGGTGCTGCCTTTGAAACTTTTTTCAAAGAACTTTAGCTGAGAAGCATTCGGCTCGGCAGGAGACAAACTGAGAAATTTTCCTAGGGACAGATAGATGCTCATGTCTTGGCTGTCACTTTTTCGCGAGACAGTAACTCATTAAGACTACTCTCCTATGCAAATCTGACTGGGAGGAAGTCCTGTTGAACACCTCCTGATGCTTCAGGCAGCATGCTAAATGCTAGCCCCCTTACCAGATGATGTGCTTACCAGCCTCTGCTCCTTCTCTCCACTGTTCTTGCATAGCACTCCCCACTCCTCCATATTTTCTCATCCCCTCAATTCCCTCCTTTGACCATACCAGGGAGTGGAAAGAGGAGGAACACCGGAGGCAACTAGGCAGATGGAGATGGGTGCCCCCGGGCCCCACCACCAATCTGCTGCCTGAGGCAACTGCTTCACTTGGCCTTATAGATGGACCAGCCCTGCTACTGAATACAGTGGGCCTTATTTCTGACTAAACATACATAGACTAGCACTCTAAACTACTTTTTATATTTATTTGGGATTTTTTAATATATAATTGTTTTAAAACTATTGCAACATGTTCCAAGATTTTGGAATGAGTTAGCTCTTTTAAATGAAGTATAATAAAAGTTTCAAAGTACAAATAAATGGCAGAAGATGACACACTAATGAAGAAATTTAAGTTGAGTTTTATGCGGGTGTGGCTACGGAGAGTGTCTTGATGGGCTATTGCACTTTAAAAATTATCACTGCCTTAAATGAGCATTTTCTGTGAGCTCTGCCCATAGCTATCCACAGATCCTGGCTGCCCAGGTTCTGTTCTTGAGCCTTGTCAGGTACAATTCTCTCTCTCTCTCTCTCTCTCTCTCTCTCTCTCTCTCTCTCTCTCTCTCTCTCACCTAGTAGTTAAGCTTAGTCCTACAACACAATTTTATACACTTTTATATGTGTGATGGGATGTGTGTGCCTGGAATCTTTATAGCACCCCGTACAGGCTTCAAGGACCAGAAAGTGACAGTGTGGCTGGTGACAGAGCAACAAAACCGTATCATGGCAGCCGTTGTGGTCATTGTTCCCATATATCCATATCCCATATATCTATGTAGTGTTGCCCCAATCTGTCCCAGGTTTGACACCCAGGCTACACTCAGGTACCATACCAGAAGTTTTTAAAATCAAAAAGTAGCACCCTTGTCTTGTTTGTTGAAGGATGGAGGATGGTAGCCATTTTCTTTAACACTGAACAAATTACGGAAAGAATGAACAAGTCTCAATCTTGTTGCATTCATAAAAATGGAAAGGTTAAACTACTGTACTCTAAAAAAGGGAAGTGGTACAGTAACATACAAGCCCCTCTAGTTCATTTCTGTCAGTTAATAATTATACTATCAATATCCCTATGTGAAAGGCTCCTTTCAATAATTCTGTATCAAAACTGGAATTTCAAACACACTTATCTTGGGATTTTTCCATACTTCACACAAAAAGAGTGCAATAATATCCAACTCTCTATCGAAGGGCAGGGGGTTGTTCATTAGAACAAGCTGTAAGCACACACAAAAACGCATAGGATTTTTTTAAAACATGCACATTTTTCTGATGCAGTATTATATCCCTTGGGCTTAATTTCAGAGAGGACTCAAGTAATAAAACTAAGCACTAGCATCTCCTGAACATGTTCAAGAGTGCTTTTACATCAGCACTGAATGACCAAAACCTAGAAGTACAGTATTCAGATCCACTGGTCTTTTATCTCAAATATGCCCAAGAAGTCACTGCAAGCTTTTGTGGGAGCAACAGAGAGATTGTGCAGCCACACGTCATCTTAGATGCTGGTGGAAGGAGTCAATGGGACTTTGTTTTCAGGTTTGCTGCAGATTGCATTAATACATTCTTACTGTGCTTTAAAAAGGATGTATTTACAACAAAAATGCTAGATTCTTCAACTGGCCTAATAATGAAACATCTCAACGAGCTAAGTCTGGAAAGGTCAAAAGGGGAACTAGTGTAGGTACAGCTTGACACCTATGCTGCCTCTGATATTTCAGCTTTGGTTGGATGTCAGATTCCTGATCTGGAATTTGGCAGAAGGTAGTAGACAGAAATGTGGTGTATTTCTTTACATTCGTCTTCCACCCTCACTCTAAGGACCCCAGAGGGTTCTTATGTAGCTTCCTGTCTTAGGTCCTAGCCAAGACCCAAACTGTGTTAACTGCAGAAGGACAGTTCAGTTCACACATAATATGGGAACACTGGTGTCACTATGGGGGGGGGGAGCTGTAAGTTCTGCTGAAATTGGAGCCTCCCTTACACGGAGGAACGAAGCGGCCCCGCCCCCTCACCTTCGGAACCTTTCAGGGAAGCGAAAGCAATGCGCAGGAGACTCCCTGCGCGTTGCTTTCGCTTCCCTGAAAGGCTCCGGTGAGGGGGTGGGGCCGCTTCGTTCCTCCGTGTAAGGGAGGCTCCGATTTCAGCAGAACTTACAGTTCCGCCCCCCCCCCCTGTAGTAACACCAGTGTATGGGAAATGTGGATTTGCCACTGAGACACAATAGGGAGTCCCAGTCGATCCTGCCTCTCCAATGCATGTACATGTCTGACACAATGACTCACCGCCCAATCCTATACATCTCTACTCAGAAGTAAGTCCCATTATAGTCAATGGAGCTTACTCCCAGGTAAGTGTGGATAGTATTGCAGCCTAAGTAATACATGAAGAGGTCAGTAATGGAATATGCAAAGCACAATTCAGACCATTCTCTGTGCTTAGGTAAATGACACACTTTGCTTCTTTCCATCTATCTTGTACCCCCAAACCATTTTTAATTGTTGTTTCTTCTTCCTTTGAGCAACCTCTGTGGTAGGAAAACTTATACCCACTAACCCCGAACGGGGAAAAAATGTCCTATAAAAACACTCCAGCACAACTCAGGACCCATCCCTTAAAACGTTATGCAAGCGATGGACAGTGCTGTTCTCCAGTTTTTAAAAATGTGCTCATGTATATGGAAATGGGTTTTCAACATCAAAAGCACCAAGAGAGACTTAAATTTCATGCCATATGCATTAGGGATTAGAACATCTCCCTATTACAATTCCTCGGGCAATGAGCAAAAAGTCTAAGTGTAAACCAGCATTTCTCAAAGTGTGCTCCGAAGAGCCCTGGGGATCCCTGAGACCACTTCAGGGGCTCCACAAGCAATCCGTAAATGCCCCCCATCTGCCCCCTGCCCAGTTTGCACTGGCGCTCTAGGGCTCCCCCAGACTCCATACATGCGCTGCCGGGGCTCCCTGCGACTCCTTTTAGGAGTGTAAAGGGCTCTGAAGACTGAAAGGTTTGAGGACCACTGGTGTAACCCATGGCAAACAGCACATACTTGCACATGGTTCCCAAAATGATGTTCGCCTGTGGGAGACAAACCATCAAATATACTATTTGTAAGTAGAGCATCTTTTTGGTGTTGTGCCTGTACATGTGGTGGCAAGTAATGGACAGTCTGTTGCAGTTTTCAATTGCAAAATGAAATGATAGGTATGTTAGGTCACCTTTTAAACATGCAACTGGTTGGGGCGAATCATGAAGTTGAAGCTGTACAGAGCCTTAAATTCCATACAACAATGTACACTGTAATCAATCTATGTTTAGGACCTTTGCAGCGACTCCACTGACTTGTGCAATCCCAAATACGTTTAGCTAGAATTGTGTTATCCAACAATATCACACGGCATCAGACACTTATTAAACACAACTATTCGAATCACAGGAAGTCAGTCCATTAATAATTCATCCTATGAGAGTAGATCTTCAGGTACAGTAGGGCCCCGGTATCCATGGGGGATTGGTTTCTGCCTCTCCCCCCCCCGTGGATACTGGGAAACCGCTGATGGGGGCAAACGCTATCTTCCATGCCCCCCACACCCATACCTTATTTATGTTGCTCTCACGGGTGCCAAGCAAGCGCGGGTCTTGTTTAAACCAAGTGCTATAAGCAGCAGCCTGCTGCTTATAGCACAGCTTGTGACTCAGTAGAGCCAGCAGCCTCAATGCTAGAGAGGCTCCAATGTTAAGAGGAAGCACTAGTGTCGCTGCAGGGGGGGCGGAGCTCTATGTTCTGCCGCGGTCCGACCCTCCATTACACAGGTACATGAAGCGGCCCCGCCCCCTCGCCTTCGGAACCATTCAAGTCGGCACCAACCTGAATGGTTCCGAAGGCGAGGGGGCGGGGCCGCTTCGTGCACCCGTGTAACGGAGGGTCGGACCGCGGCGGAACTTAGAGCTCCGCCCCCCTGCAACGACGCCACTGAGAGGAAGTTCCTGTTCCTGTGAGTTCTGGCTCACAGAACACTGGCAGGCCAGGGAGAGGGTTCTAGCCCAGCCTTGTCCTTGCCTCAACATGCTACTTTATTATTATTTATACAGCAACACATACATTCCAAGTGTACTTATAAACTTTCATATGCAAAACAAAATGGACAATTGTTCCTGTCCCCAGTGAACTTTGTTACAATCTGAAACAGAAAATGATGACGACAACTAAGGGTGGGGAGAAAGAGACAAGAGCAGCAAGGGGTGAATGTGAGCAAGCAAGTTTGTACTGAAACTTACAGCCCAATCCTATCCGGGCACCATAGGGCATGGCGTGGATCTCCACTCCATATCCTATGCATCCGGACAGCAGGCTGGTGTTTCATCAGGTAAGAGTACGAATGTCTTCTTACCCCGGGTAAAGCTCCAGTCTGCGCAATGGGGATCTGCGCCACCTAATTTGGCGGCACAGAACCGAGAAGCCCCATGTTGGGCCTGGAGGCCTGAGAGGGTGGATAGGATATGGTGTCCGACGAGGACACTGCTCCCACTCCCCTCCCAGGTCCTCTCCACCCTCCCCCTGCCACATTACGTCACCTTCCCACCCTCCCCCTACCCTTCCCTCAGCCCCTGCTCTGTTTGGAGAGGACCTTACTTGCTCCATGGAGCAGGCTTGGTGGCAGAGTGGTGGCACAGGCCCTATACTCTGGGTGCCACAAATGTGCTTTACCACACTTTTGTGACACCCTAGGCCAGCGCAGAGTTTGTTGCACCAGCCTAGCAAGGGGAAAGGATTGTGCCATTAGTTACAGTTGTGAAAGAGTATTAAGGAGCCAAGACAAAGGGCTAAGGATAACGGGGGGGAGGGGGTTGAGGCGGGGTTTAATGGAATAATAATAATAATAATAATAATAATAATAATAATAATAATAATAATAGTAAACCAGTATTTATATACCGCCTTTTCTTTGGTCATCGGATTTCTCCTCCGACTTTAATTCAAAGGCGGTTTACATGGGCAGGCTTTCTAAACCCCAAGGGGTTTTTACAATGCAATAGGGATCATGGAGAAAGAAGTCAGCAAGGGAAAAGGAGACTATCCCAATGGCTTCCACCAACACATCACAAGTGGAGGGGCATGCAATTGTCAGCACCGTAGTGGTTTGAACAAGTGGGGAGTAGGTCCAAAGTTCACTTGCTTGCACACAAATACTGGGACTGAAGAAGGGGAAAGAGTGCATTCGTTGGGATCTGCTCATGCTGGTGTAGAGGCCTGTGCCATTTTCCAAGCCATGGGCTCTCAAACCGGGCTGCTGAGAGCAGGTTCAGTGACCAATGGAAAAGAAAAATTCAACCACCCACCCCCCAACAAGGGCAGACCAGCTAAAATTCATTACACAAGACAGAAAACATATGCAACATAGTGCTGGACCACTGGGTCCCAGTAATTTGTACCTGCTTCCCACCCACCCACCCCCAAGCCTTGCTCTCAAATCCAGGAGTCCATCTACAGTTCTTGATTTACATGCTCCTGGCTTGTCTTTATTTCATCTCAGGAGAAGCAGCCAAACAAACACGGTCCTTTCATTGGAAAGGGGTCATACTTCCCAGCATACAAACAGCATCCTGAGAAAGTGAGCAAGATGGTACACAGCTGTACAAATAGACAATACTCATTTAGGAGCAACATGAATCAACAGCCTTGGTAATCCTGTCTAGACAGTTTACCACCAGAGCAAGTTTCATGCTTTTTCTCAACACGATCAGACTGTTCAAGAGCCACCAGTTTTGAACTATGTTCCACCTCTGCTTTATGCAAGTGTTACATTTTTCCTGAATAATGCCCAATTTTCACCAATTTGCAGAAAGGGGTTAATGGGCCAATGCCCATCTTGAGAAGATACATCAATCCAATATGGTTTTTGACCTCTTCCAACTTTTTAATCACAAACTCCTTTAGTAGATAATCATTCCCCTGACCTTTTTTTTTTTTTTGACCTGGGTAACCAACCACGTCACCAATCTGCCCCATTTCCCCTTTAATGCAATAGTAACTTTTTCATATTGTAAACACCAATGGTGGTAGGGGGATGCCACATAAATGTTTTATTTGTACTTTGCATCATAATTATAACCTCCATTAGCATCTCACACTTGCAACAATGAATAAGCAACCCTAGAATTATTCCTAAGTTATGCTTCTTTTGGTAACACAACTCCCAACTCGCATCCAAAAAAGGACAGGCCACCAGATGTGAACAAAAACCTTCAAAAGCCATTAACTATGTCACCCTGGCAGAAAGGTCAGCCTGTGTCTT
This sequence comes from Plestiodon gilberti rubricaudatus, assembly GCA_026170595.1. Taxonomy (NCBI): domain Eukaryota; kingdom Metazoa; phylum Chordata; class Lepidosauria; order Squamata; family Scincidae; genus Plestiodon; species Plestiodon gilberti. The sequence continues at coordinate 80,159,947 of JANXHW010000004.1, read as the reverse complement.
GCTTATGTCTTGTCTTGACTAGTTCCTGAAGCACAGGTTCTTTAAGAAACCCTATAACATTCACCCACTATGTGCGCTTTAAACAGAATGCCCAGCATTTACATTTTCAAGTAGAATTACAGACAAACATTTGGGATGGATATCGAAATATCCTTCCTAGCTTTCTTTATTTCTTCTCTGCTTGGGTCTCATTTCTATTTTCCAAAGAAAAGTCACTTAAACTACAGAAGGAAAACAGAATGCGCATGAACACACACATAGATTACATCCAAAATACTTCCAATGCTTTTAGAAAAAAAAGTCTCCTTTCTAGAACTATGGCACAGATTTTTAAAACCATTTTAATTAATGTGCAATTTAAAAGATACAAAAAGCCTTATTGACTAAATGTCTACTTAACTTTTCACAATTTTCCCCATTGCTGTTGAAAAAGAAAGAGCGATGCTTCCGCTACGTCTGGAAAAAGTACTGGGTAGCTTGACTTTCTTAATTCTGATGTTTAATTCTACTTGAACATACAGCATTTTGATTTGTAAATTGACTACTCTGTTAAGAGAGAGAGAGAGAGAGAGGGAGAGATCATGTCCTATACTTGTACAGTAGAACCAGCTAAATAGACATCTTTAATCTCATGACATGATGAAATCATTATAAATACAGCTCATTTGTTAAGTGATTATGGTGATGCATGCAGTCTTCCTTGATACTGTTACCAGTCAACAAGCATTGGACATGCCCCACACACCACCAACAGGTTTCACTGTCCTTTTTTAAAAGCAGACTCTGGACTATCCACCAGCTTGCCCGGTGTCAATGACTCAGTACTGCAGAACAGTCCAGGTGATAGTGCTTCATCTCATGGCATCCTGCCACCACCATAACCACCCTCCCAAACCCCTAAAATTAGCCCACGGGAGTATTGCCACTGCAGCCTCCTTTCAACCGCAGGAAATGACAGTGAAACGCTTGGAGATGCAGGACATGTTGTGGAGGACAATACCAAGTAGAAAGACCAGGACACAGGCCACCAGGATGACGGTGCAAACTCCTGACCAGGTGGAGCTTTTCACAATGCCCCTCCTGTCGTGCTCCTCATCTCCTGGGTCCTGTGGGATCCCAGCTTGCAATGGCTGCTGCTCGGCTGGGATCGTCACCACAGTGACAGACTTTTGCTGGCTGCCTGGCAGGAGGCGACAGCCAATGTCTCCTGGCAACAGGGACCTCTCCTTCGAGATGGGCAAGGGCAACATATAACACCCATTGCTAGGTAGTTTGATGAAGACCGGCGTGTGCTCTGAAGTGTGAGGTATTGCAATCACAGCAATGACCTCTGGGTCATCTGGCAGCTGGGAGACAGAAAATCCGGGTGGCAGTTTAGTGATACCGCGGCACCATGGACACCTCAGGTCCTTCTGGCTGGTCCTCATCTGCTGAAGGCAAACTGAGCAGCAAGTGTGTTTACAGTCCAGTAACTTGGGCCTCCGTCGAGGGCTGTAATAATTGAAACAAATCTGGCATTCCAACAGAGTGTCCTGGGATAGAGTCTCCATTATTGTCCAGTTGGCAAAACAAAGAAAAGGGAGATATCACGTCGTCTTGCAGTCCAGTCTAAAATCCAGCGCCCAGGTTGTTCCTATCTTCCCACGGCGACTACTTTGTATTCTATCACCAAACAAAAGGAGATAAGAAGTCTGTAAAGAAGCATCTGACTGGGAATCCGTCAATATCTGAGAGGAAAATTTAAATGAATAAGAGTTAATTTAAATGAACATAGGTCTATTAAAAAAATACTAAGAAAAATAAATCCAACACATTCTTTCATTAACACAAAGGAACAGAAAGGGCTTCAGTTTGCCCCAAACTGAACGTCCTAAGTGGGACTTCCTCTCTTCCCCCCACATTCCCAAGTGGGACTAAACCTAGGGTATTAGCTTCATATTATGGTAAGGTGCATTTAAAGAAAGAGAGTGCACACCTTGGATTTGTGATCACCTTAGATGATTATAAAGATATTTGAAGAAAATCTTTCATACAAACAGCCTGATCTTGTGCATGTTGACCTAGCTAGTAACAACAACAACAAAATCTGCTTGCATATAGAAAGCAAAGAAGGGAACTTCGGGGCTTTGCAAATGTTAGGAAAACACTTTCTTAACTTAATGCCTTGAACAAAATAGTGAATACCGCATCTTTTTTCTTTCAATTTTCTCCCTGACCCTGTCAGAGGTGACAGTATACCACACTCTCATCTTCTGGGACACACTAGAATGGAGTTGACACAATGCTAGCAACATGAGAGTCACTTCACTATGGCCTCTTCCCACATGGCTCTGGGAGTCTGGTCCTGCACACATAGTTCCTATCTGTAAGTGAATAGTTCCTTTTCACCTGACCACTGACCACCTTCCTAAACGCTAAAAATCAAGACACAAGAAGCAAAGGACTCTCACTATTTGGCTGGCATAAGACATAACCACCAAGTGCGTATGTATGACCGAGGACCGGATCCCATTTATTTTTTGTAAGGGCAAAGGCTAAACAGCTGAAGTTACACAAATAAATTTTTAACCACATTCGCTTCCCAGAAAAAGCCTTCTCGTTTACTCTGACACAATTAAACGTTAAATGATATACAAGATCAGGACCAACCTCATTTTCTCTCATTCCCTGGCCAATGCAGGCGTTTTATTTGTAGAATATCAGATCTCTTATTTGGTCTTAATATGCATGATAATTACATTAAAGTTCTTAAAAAGAAAATACACCTTGAGGAAGTAGTGAAGTATGAAAGAAGTGAAAGGACAATATAAATTACAAGCAGCACAGCAAAATGGAAACAGCCTGGATCTAAGCATACAGCACAATGAGACAGTAAAATAGATTGTGCCACTTCAGATTGCAGGGGTGTGTGGAAGGAGGGGCAACGATAGTTTTGAATGTTCAAAAACAAGCATCACTACCACCTTCTCCCTGCAAGAAGGAAACTGGCACAGCAAAAAGAAAAACTGGGCTAGAATTTGTATAAAACTGGATTGTGCGACAGGAGATCTAAAAACCAGCACTATTTACCCCAGGAAGACGCTTGCTTGAGGGAAACAAAACTATGCAAACTCAGGCTGGGATGTGAAACCCTCGAAGACCTCTCAATTCTTCACAAGAGAACAAAATGACTACATTTGGCTTCTTCCTCCTTCCACAGCACCCCGTACAACAGCCTCCCTCCACAGAACAATTTCTGCAACACTTTGCTTCTCATTTTCAGTCAGTTATTGCTACCAAAGCCACAAGTCATTTTCAGGGCAGCCCTTTTCCTTCAGGAACAGAAAGGGCAGCCCTTTTCCTTCAGGAACAGACTGCGCATGCACAAAAGAACGTTATAAATAACGTTCGCGCAGTGGGCCTTCCTCAGAAGGCCCCGGGCAGCCAGCCGGGGAAGACGTCCCCGAGCTGGCTGCAACGGTTGAGGGGGCGCCCGGAGTGGCAGCCCGTCGGGCGCCCCCCCATCGCGGCACGGCCTACGGACGCGCTGAAGATTAGTAAAGGGGGTGTGTCGGGGGGTCACTAGGGTGACGCGCGCGCCCGGCCCTGGGGCAGCGCGCGCCCTAGTGACATCTCTGCATTTCATAGCTGCTTGGCTTCATGAAAGAAAGGGAAAAAACCTGATGTTTCCAATAGTTTTAATCACCACACTAATTAGAGTAGAATAGATAAGAACAGACAGATAGAAAGAAGTGCAGAGCTCAGAGTGAAACAAGGCAGAGAGTTGGTCCAAAGCTTATGCAGGCTAGAAGGTGAAAGTTATACATGTACTGTATATTCCTCTCTCCAATCACAAAGTTCTGCAAGGCTTTCCAGAGCCAGCCAGGTTTCATATGAGGGCATCGCTGACTTCAGCAGCAGTCAAAAAACATTGTTTTATCATTAGTACTTTGGATTATCAGATGACAGCCAAGAAAATGCTGCTGACAGAGAAGACCCAGAGCTAGAGAAGACTGTCAGGGGTATCCTTAGGACTCTTAAAGGACGGAGAAAGGGGAGAGCTGCGAGGCAGTGACACTCAAGTGAGACCAAAAGACAGAGACAACCAGAATCATGATTAATATCCTTGGCTAGTGAAGATTTGATAGCAGCTGAAAGCTCTGCAGGGCTGAGCTACATCTACTAATGTTAATAAAAGCTAACAGAGTATGAAAAACCATGGAAAGAAAGCACCAAGCGATTGAAAACGAGGAACATTGGCGGCAAAACGGAGTGAAGAGAGAATCGCTGGCCTGTCCTGGCCTTCCCTCCCTCCTCTTGGATGCGTATATTCATTGTGAACATGCAGAACTGGATCCAGTAAGTGAGAACACTAAAAATATACAGATCCAGATATTTAAGAAGGATGACTAAGCAGACGAGTGTTGAGAAACATAGAGTTAAGAGATTATCCTTGCTGCAGCGGAACACAGTGAAACAAATGGATGAGTAGGCAAGAAATTCAGTGGGGCACTTTGAACAAAATATTTTAATTTGAATCCAGGAGATTTGTGTTGAGGCCAAGCTTTTCTAATCCACTTTCCATATAGGAGTGTTTTCATACACAAGGTTGACAGCAGCATTTGCTTCCCTCCGTTTCTGCAAGGCAAACATATGCTTTCTAGAATGCTCATTGGCATTACAAACTCTTCACCTACACTCACTCTGCCATATTATTAAAAGTGAGATACTGTATTAACATTCACTAGCATTTTAGGAATCGTATTTATTTTATTTATTTATTTTTCACATTTTTATACCGCCCTTCCTCCAAGGAGCTCAGAGTGGTGTACATATTTCCTCCCCTCCTTTTGTCCTCACAACAACCCTGTGAGGTAGGTGGGGCTGAGAGATAGTGACTGGCCCAAGGTCACCCAGGAAGCTTCGTGGCTGAGCGGGGATTTGAACCTGGATCTTCCAAGTCTAAGTCCGACTCCCAAACCACTACACCTTGGAAAAAAAACCCATGTGAAAAAAACCCATGTTTTTCACTGTTAAAAAGCTTCAGCTAGTGCAAAATGTAGCATTCCTACCGTAGGATGAGGGAGTCAACAGAAGAAAACAATATTTTTATTATTAATTATATGTTACTAATTATTATCATTATCATTATACTCTTAACAACATTACAATGGGTCCCCAGTATCTTATCCTCTAGCACCCTGATCAGAGCCTAGCTTTGACCTACAACAAACAGGTTGCAAACATCTATTTTCCTGGCTACCTGTAGCAAATACGACTCACCTTGAGGCAAACACAAAGGGAGGCTTTTATGAAACATTAAGGAACAACCTGGTTCAGACTGCCAGTGTGTCATAAAAAAAAAAATTAGACATGGGCATGTATGAACAAGCAAGTTAGGAAATATTTTTGTGGGCTAATAACTCTCAAAGTAGCCTCAGTCAGAGATAATAATTTATGGCAACCATCTTATCTCTGACTGAGGTCTGGTCTAGACAAACAGCTACCATAGGTGGTTTCTGGACTGCAACACTTTACAGTGCAGGTGGGTAAGTGCATTTTTGAACGTTCCCTCTACATATCAAACAAACCTAGATGTCTGGGAGAAGCATTCTGGCCTTATCTTCTTTCTGATGTGCTAATTTTCTTATGCAGTACATATTTTTTTAACTCATGATAGAGAGACATTCGAATAGGAGATCACCCACCAGTAGCATAGCTAGGCCGCCCCCCTTGTGATGTCGCGCCCGGATGCGACGTCACTTGCCCCACTCTCAAGTGTTGTCACCTGGAGCCAAACATCCCTTACGGGCGGGGCAGGAGGGGCCCCCATCAAACGGCATTCTGAGGCGGCAGACGGCTTCTGCTGCCTCCTCCGAGCTGTTCCGCCGCCTTCGCTGCCTTTGTTGCTGCCTGCGCCGCTGCCATTTTGTCGTCACCACCATTCTGTCACCCCCAGAGCTGGTAAGACACATAACCCCCCCCCCGTGTGCCACCCAGGGCGGACCGCCCCCCGCCCACCTTCGTATGCTACTGTCAACCAACCGGATCTTACTGTGCTACAGAAACAGTTGTATTCTGTGATGAGCTGTTTGCCTAAACCAGGTATGAGAGTTGCCTCTTGATGTCCTGCTTATGGGTTTTCCAGAGAGAAAACTGGTTGACCACTGTGGGAAACCAATGCAGTACTAAATGGATCCACCTTGATCTAATTCAGCAGGGCTGCTGTTATATTCTTATCAGAATGCTAAAACAGTTTGGACAATTTCTTGCGGATGGCCTGCAACTAGGGAGTGCAAGTTTATACAGTCAAGATTCTGAGCACTTTAGGTTTTTGTTATTTTTACCTGATTTAACTGAACTCTAATTGGACACAATTTTCTTAAAATTAAAAAAAACAACTTACCCATGCCCTGAAAACCCCCCACTCCAATTATTAATAACTACCTGAGCTATGGCACTGAGGCAAGCTATATATTCAGCAGAATGAGTAAAATCTTGTCCAGCTCAGAATCACTAACTGGTCCTGTGGTAGTCACCTTAAAGAGTTCTACATCCTTACCAGTAAAATGACCAATCATGCACATGATACAGTACTAATAACCTGGGATCTGATCCCTTTCAATTGAATTTTCCCCCACATCAACTCCAATTCTTCCAATTCTCTGGACCCAGTACAGAACAATCTCCCTGCATAGTTACCCAAGGTTTAAACTCACCCCCTCCCAAAAAAAAAGGTTAAAAGCGATCATATTTCTGAAATGTAAATGTTATTCACTATACCATACCTGCCCCAAGCCATAAAATAGGTTGCTAACATAATCACAATGAATGCTGAAGTTGCAGACTTTGGACAAGCTTATGCATTCATATACATTGTCACTCTGCAAGGTTAATATTCTGCTTTCAGCAGACAGCCTATTAGAATGCTTCACCTTTACCAAGAAAGGTTTATTATGCAAACTCCCCAAACACATTAAGCATCCTTAGAAACCATTATAGACCATGTATGATTTATGACAGTGTTTGTCACCCTAAGGCTGGGGGTGGGGGTGGAGAGAGAGAGAGAGAGAGAGATACAGTGAGAGAAAGGAAGAAGGAGAGAAAGGAAGGTGGCATGAATTTTCTCAACAGAAAAATTAATTGCAGAATCATTCACACTAAAAAATAAATAGGATGTGTCTGTTTTGTTTTCTTACAAATTTACAACAGGAGCAAAATGCTAGTACAGTATACATTAAAAGGTTGCCACCAATGGGCTTGGGTTTCATTTATGCTGAAACTAAAAGGGATTTGCTGAAACTTAAAGGAATTTGCAGGGTTAACTATTTGATTTCTCCAAATATCCTCCATGGAAAAAATGGCTCACCTTATTTATAGACTTTCCTGTACTTCTAATTGCCAACAGTATCTCAGCAGCATGCAAACACAAAAAGAATTTACTCCCTTGTATAGAAGAAATGACTGTATCAACGCACAAAACAGCCACTAGAACGCGGAGAGGGGATATATTTTAGCCATTTTCAGTCCCTTGCCTATGACAAGTAAGAATCTTCTCCAGCTGACAGGGCCCAGGCAGGGAAGACCCAACAAGAAGGGGTGGCTTTTCTTTGGATGTCACAAAGTACAGTACTTACATAGGTGTGTGTGGGCAGACAGGCTACTAAAAAAAAAAAAAATACCTGTGAGCTAGTAACGTTTGTGTAACTATTTCTAGGCTGCCTTTAGACGTTTTTGCCCCAAATAAGTAGTTAGGTCCAAATGTAGATTTTTGGATACCATTAAATGTGCACATAATGTACAGTGGAGGAAAAAGGGGAAGGGTGCAGGATGAGACTGTGGAATGATATACGACCAGCTTCTCTTGGTGGTATCAGGAAAGCGACCTCAAGGGAGTTTATTAGAAGTTCTGCTACTTGTTTAACTGGAAAGAAGGCTGCTCCCTCTCTTATTGTACTGTTAAGCCACCTGGCTTTCAGCAGAAATGCTCTCTATTCCCCCTTGCAGTCCTATGCTTCACTTGACACGGAGCTTTATGAACAGCGCACGCGAGAAAAGTCTCCTATGATCCCTGTTGTCTGTCTGACGCACCATCCAGTTTTGATATTCTTTTCATACTTGCCATAAAAAAGATGCCTGAAGCAAAATCTCATTTAGAATAAATATCTTTACAAACACGCTTCTCACCAATCTAGGTCACTGGATAACTGAGTGGAGGGAGAGTTAGAACGGACAAAAGAAAATATTTCTTCACCCAGCATGTAATTCATCTGTGGAACTCCTTGCCACAGGATGTGGTGATGGCACCTGGCCTAGATGCCTTTAAAAGGGGTTTGGATAGATTCATGGAGGAAAAGACCATCACAGGTTACAAGCCATAAGCAATCTCCTGGCTTTAGAAGTAGGTTTTTTCTGTGCCAGGTGCAAGCGAGTGACAACGGGAAACAGGTTATCTTGTTGTTGGTGTGCTCTCGGAGGCATCTGGTGTGGCCACTGTGAGATACAGGAAGCTGGACTAGATGGGCCTTTGGCCTGATCCAGCAGGGCTCTTCTTATGTTAACTGTGTAGGAATTGGCTCAAATTAGGCTGTGTTATACTAACTAACCTGTTACAGAAGCCAACTACACAACTCTCAAGGCAAAAGTGACTATACATTTTATATACGGTATATAAAATGGGCCCCAACAGTGCAGAGAGAGAGAGAGAGACTCTTCACACTGTGTTGTCCCATCAGCTGCTGCAACAACAATGTTCAGTTTCATACTCACCTAAGGAAACAATGCCCCTCAAAATGAGAGTTTTAATTGTTTGCCACTCTGTTCCATTTTCCTGCATCTGTCAGCAAGGGTTGCTCTATCATACACAAACATGATTTCCTGAGGAAGTGAATTTTTTTGTCTGAAAAGAACTTAGCAGTGACGCTTGAGCGTTTGTGTTGATGGAAACGGCTTGAATAGACTGGTAATTATACAGATAATCCATGTTGGTGAGAACAAAGAGATTTCTGATTTTTCACTTCATTGTTTAGTTCACTACATATGTTAACAGCACGCCTACTGACATATTTCGTAAAGATAGCAAAGTTCTTTCTTTAGCCAGAAATTGAGTGTTCAGGTTATAGAGGGAAAATGGAAGGAAGGAAGGTCAATTGTTTCAAGATACAACTTTGACAGCTCAATCATAGTAACTATCTGGCCGGCAGACCAGGCCACCCGCCAGATCCTATCCCCATTTCCTGGGGTCTACTCGGTCACCTCGGGGGAAGGGGACATTTGTCCCCTTCCATATAGCACGGGGAGGCCCTAATGGGCCTCTTTGGATTTCCGCCAGATATTTAGCTGGTGCAAGCCTGAGGAGGCCGTGTAACAGCGAATCTAGTCCGGGAAGAGGACGGGGATATGGCGGCTGCCATCCCCGCTCCCCCGGACCGGATCCGCCAACCCCAGGCCTCCCAGACGAACCCCGCCCGGGGATCTCTTACCTCCTCTGGTGGCCACAGGGGCGATCCGGCGCCAGAGTAAGGGCTGCCAGGCTCGCGCCGGCGGCCCTTACTCTAAATTCGTCGCAAACGTGCTTTGCGGCACATTCGCAACAACTGCCGCCGGCAGATCTTTAGTCAGGATTGCGCCGTCAGTGTGAGTGTATGTGTGTGCGCACGCACATGCATGCATATGCACAACATTCTCTCTCTCTCTCTCTCTCTCTCTCTCTCACACACACACACACACTTAAATATCTGGGCTTCCTTCAAACTGGAGAGGACTAATCCACACATCCTAATTTCAGGTGGGCCACACTAGCTACACTACTACTTTTAACTTTTAAGGTTTTTGAAATTTTATTTAAGAAAACAAAGGGAGGGGTAAGAAAGAAGAGAGTAGCTAAAAAACAAAAACAGAAATGGAGACAGAGTACCATGCATTTAGTTCAATAAAAAGTGGATCCACATCTGAAAAAGTTGAAGACGGTTAGTATAGAAAACCAGCAGTCGGCCCAAGTACCACTGGTGGTACTAGCACCACTGGTTGAGAACCCCTGATCTAGAGGAGATGCCTCTAACATTTAGTCCAGCAGCATCAATCCTCACTGGAATTATGTATCTCTAGTGTCTCTCTGGCAGAACCTTTTCCCAGCCCTTGCAGCCAAGATCTAGGGAACTGGACTGTGACCTCCTAAATTAGAAGCACTGCTCCATCACTGTTGCAGGCTTACAAAGTTTTAGAGTTAGTCACACCATTTCACTGGTATTGCATATTGATTTTCTCAAAAACTGAAAACACTTCAATGCTTTTGTTAAGCCTGTCAGGTGAACCATAACTGTGGACATTAGCCAATGGTTACAGAATCAGTGAGAGCACACCAGCAAGCCCTGCCCCTGCACTCAATGTTCTGCCCTCAGCCCTCCCACGGAAAACTTGTGTCTGAAGAGGCACGTGCTTTCCGTGTGGATATTCTCTCCCCATGGAGAGCATTCACCTCAGAGGGAGAGCAGGGGGTGCATAGCAGCAGTGGGGACATGCCTTACTGGCACACTTTCATTGATGATGTAACCAGTACTGGCTTTACTGTACACACCAGGTAAAACTCGTATTTCTTTACGCAATAAAAAATAGAATAAATACCCCTCTACTTTTTAATTTTCAATATGTTCTTTGTTGGTCAGTTAGTTAACTGCATTGAATGTTCAATATGCATATTGAAAGTGTGTGCGAAAAAAAGCAATGCTGCAAAAAATGAGGAACATCTGCAACACTATGTGTATCTTCTTTTGGTATAATAGAATTGGAACTTGGTGCCTAGTTGATGCCAGAAGCCAAAATTCCACCCTTAGCACCCACAGAAAATTGCAAAATGAGGAACAAAGGAACCTTGGCCTACCCCCTTGGGTCATTCTCATAGACAGGGTTATGACACCTTACTGGCACACTTTCATTGATGATGTAACCAGTACTGGCTTTACTGTAAAGGTAAAGGTATCCCTTGACAATTAAGTCCAGTCGTGTCCGACTCTAGGGAGCGGTGCTATCTCCATTTCAAAGCCGAAGAGCCAGCGCTGTCCGAAGACGTTTCCATGGTCATGTGGCCGGCATGACTCAACACCGAGGCGCATAGAACGCTGTTACCGTCCCGCTGACGCGGTACCTATTAATCTACTTGCAATTTCTTGCTTTCGAACTGCTAGGTTGGCAGGAGCCGTCGCACGGAATCGAACTGCCGACCTTTCGATCGACAGCTCATGGTTCAGTGGTTTAACCCACTGCACCACCCGCTGGATCTGGCTTTACTGTACACACCAGGTAAAACTCGTATTTCTTTACGCAATAAAAAATAGAATAAATACCCCTCTACTTTTTAATTTTCAATATGTTCTTTGTTGGTCAGTTAGTTAACTACATTGAATGTTCAATATGCATATTGAAAGTGTGTGAGAAAAAAAGCAATGCTGCAAAAAATGAGAAACATCTGCAACACTATGTGTATCTTCTTTTTGTATAATACAATTGGAAATTGGTGCCTAGTTGATGCCAGAAGCCAAAATTCCACCCTTAGCATCCACAGAAAATTGCAAAATGAGGAACAAAGGAACCTTGGCTTACCCCCTTGGGTCATTCTCATAGACAGGGTTATGACACCTTTCATTAAACAAGACATGTGTCTGTAAATGCAAGAGCTATAAACCCCAGTTATGCATACTATTCCAGTTTTTGTAGTACCCAACAAATGCCCAGTCTTTTATAGAGTCACGTTTGGGACATAAACTGAGCAACTATCATATTGTAAACTCGAGAAATTCAAGACATAGTGTCAGAGAACTAGCCAAAAGGTCAAGATTGAAGAGAGCTGTGTCAAACCAGGAACCCAATTTAAACAGAGAGCAGGAACAAAGGATCAGGTAAGCCAGCCAAGGTCAAAATCCAGGTAGTTTCTAGTCTACAGGGATGAAGCAGGAATTGCAGGGTCAAGGTGGGGATAAGTGGGCAAGGAAGGCAGAAACAACATGAGCAGGAGAAGGCAGGAAGCTGAAACAGAAGAGAAAAAACACAGGACTAAGAAGAGACAAGTCAAACCTGAGAAGGTGGTTCAACCTGTTAGAGGCCTGATCTGTTGCCCGATCTTGCAACAAGACTATCCAGGATGGAAGAAAGTGTGTGTGTGTGTAGGTCTAGGAACAAAATCAGAACAAATGTCAGAAAGAGTGAGCATCTGAGAACCTGGACGAGAAGGGATTTGTCTAACACAAAGCGCCTCTTGAGATATATCTTGCCAGCCAGACCATTCATGACATTTCAATGGGTGGGTGTTAATCCTACCAATGGAAGCAACTGAGGGTCAAACTAGACATGACACAACATAGATGCATGAATGCATTGCTGTCATGTCAAACTGCTTGGAAACAGCATCTGCAGGGGCCTCTATCTGGACTGGGAGGGCAGGGGGGAGAGGGTTTAACCTTTTCCAGTGTCATTTTCCTGATGAGAGTCCCCTGTTCCTTCCCTCCAGCAAGAAAAATATAAAGTGCATGGGCAAATAGGAACCTGAGAGCAGTTTTCATCAGGAAGATGGGGTTTTTTTTGGGGGGGGAGATGCCCCCTCCCTCCCCAGATTGCTATTTACAAAAAAGTTTAAAATGCATTCCCACATCATCATCGGTTCCAGTCAAGAGACTTTACATGCCAAGAAAAATAGGAAAACTGCCATAGTCAACAACATTCTATGACTACTGGTAAAGTTTAGGATAGACAGACAACAGAACAGCATGACCTGTTCCAGAGCCTGAAAACAGTCACTGTCAAAGCTGTATTCCCATGTTGCAGCCATGCTGGCAAACCAACTCTCCTAGATTGTCAAATGTTACCTTTCTTTTCTAAAACCAGATCTAGCGTCCACGTTTTAGTCCAAGAAAGGCTACACCAAAAAATCAGAGACCTATGAATCTGGTTGAGAAGCATTTCTAAAGAGGTTTCTATTTGAAATTTATAAAACCGCCTACATTTCCAGCAACCAATCTTTCTAGTGCCTCAAGGTGCCTCAGATGTTTTTCAGAAGATCTCAATTACCGTATTGTCCCGAGTATAAGACGCACCTGATTATAAGACGCACCCTTAAAGTTTGGTGCTATTTAAAAAATTTAATTAAATCACTGGCATTAAATTGCAACAGCCTGATTATAAGACGCACCCCTAGTTTAAAAACTTAAATTAGGAGAAAAAAGTGAGTCTTATACTCAGACCAATACGGTATTTTAAATTTCATTTGATATCGGATCAAAGTCATAATCTATCTCAATTCCCTACCTAGTAGCATGACTTAGCGTAGGTTTAACAGGCTTCCCACTCTCCTTCCCCACCTACATGAAAATAAGGGTTTGAGAACGAGTAACTACTTGCTCCCAGTTTATAATGCTGGTTTTAGATGTTGGGAGAGTAGGCAGGAGCCTACATAGATAGAAGTTAGGACTCTGCTTCATCACTCCATGGCAGTGTTTCCCAAACCTTTTTGACCTGCGGCTCCCTTGGCCATTGGCGACGGCTCCCCATTACACTCTGTTGATGCCTGCCAACTGGCATTGCACTGTTTTCCACGAGGATTCCTTGGGACTCCGCGGCTCTCCTGGCTGGTTTCCGCGGCTCGCCTGGAAGCCACACCTCCCAGTTTGGAAACCACTGCTCTATGGATTAAACTTTCTTATCCTTGAGCTCTTTACAATGAGGGATCTTTACAATGAGGGAGACACAGAAATGTAAGTTGTACAATCAGAGTACAATCATTGCTGCAGGGGTCATACTGTTACATCAGTGGCCAAGGAACAGAAATAATTGCCTGGGGCAATAAAAGAAAAAGCCTGATTGGCACTGGCCGCCTAAGAAATTAAACTGACGGATCTTTCACATTATAAAATGTTAACACTTTACACCTAATACTTCAAGTGTACACCTAAAAGTATCAAGAACAAATATGAAGAGCAGGTGTTTGGAAATACATGGATCATACAGGTGCACTGAAAGCAGGTTGGTGATGGTTTCTCCGGTTTCTCACCAACTGTTATTCAGTGACAGCAGGTCCAGGTTTGTTGCTTTGTGCTGGCTGTTTCACACACAAGGGTAGCTTTGCTTATCTCTTCCAAAGCACCTTTCTTGAGTTCACATAAGAACATTTGCATCTCATCAGTGGCATGCATTCCTTCCTAGTCAAGGCTCTCCTTTAAACAGGCTTGTATCAACCCAAACAAACATCTGCTAAGTGGGAAGCAGAACCAGCTTTACCCTTAGGTATTCATAGGTAGCTGCAATTGAAGGGAGGGGGGCATTTTTGTGACTGCAATTGCAGAGGAGAGTTCCTTTTCCTTCCCACCAGAGCCTCTGCTGCAAAGAAATAGCAGGTGACAAAAGGGGGGGGGGTTGCCTCAGGGATACATGTGACACACAAGGTAAAAGCGTAACTGCTGCTTGCTGGAGTTCAGTGAGAGAAGCAGTAAGCTAGGGAGGGATACTAATAGGGGAGTAGCTGCTGGCAGGGACTGCTGTGAAAATGGGGAGATTACAGAAGCGTTATCATATCAGCACCAGGTTCAAAACGTCGTCAATCAACCCACCTCCCCCCCCTTTCCTCCAACAGGGCAACCAACTTCTATCCCCCCACGCCGGATCCTGTCAATTTGTGTCAAGCAGCACAGGAGAAAGCAGGCTGCTCACATTCTCTCCGCATATCTAGTTCATCAGAAACTGTAATGCAATTGCAGACTGCAATGCCGAAGTGCAGCAAGCTGCTTCCGAGAAGGTGGTGTTACGAGACTGCTGCCTCTGCAGCACTGGGCTCCTCAATAAACTACAGAGCAGCAAAGCACTTTTGGCATTTGCAGCCCCGTCGATGTAGCTTGCGTCTCAAGAGCTTTGCCTTTCAAGAACAGGAGAAGCTACAAGTCCGGTTTGGGACAGGCATAATTGAGTGAGGGTCAGTTTGTGAAGTCAATTGGTGTTGACTGAAGACAAATAAAAAGCTCCCTGAGCTCACTGGTTTGGCTTCTGTTCCCTTAAAAACTACAGGTAAGAGACCTAATAGGGGTTGGCACTTACATTTACTGCTGAGGTTGCAGATAAGGTCATCACTGAACACACTCACACTCACACACCTATCAATTCCAAAAAACATGTTTCAACATACACAGTAAAAATACTTACAAACTAAAAAAAATAGTTGCAAACTAAGCACGCCTCCACATCGTACATCATTAAATATTATTGCCTGTGTATGCAGGATGCCCATTTAAAGTCCAATATACTTTTTTTCTCAGTTGTTGCATTTGAGTTTTTCTTATCCTGTACAGCAACTGTCTGCAGCTGTGACCGGGTACAGTATTGATAACTGTAATAGAGACAAGCGTGTATATGGGTTTCTGGAAACCTTTTTATTTTTTATGGAGCATTGGGTTGTAACAGTGAGTGGTTTGCAGACTTTACATGGTATAAAAACATATATTATGCACCTGTATCTTTCCCACTGGAAAAAAAGACTCTATAAAGGAAAATAGGTTTACGTTAACCAGGTTGTAAGAGCTCAGTGCACCTTAAGCAGTTTTGGAATCAAAGTACAGGAGTGCAAGAACTCAACAAGCATTTATGATGCAGAAAGGAAACCTGCTGCTAATAAATCAATAGTGCTGTGTTAAGCAACAGTGTCAATGCATTTTTCATTCTTATTTTTAAACGGATAAACACAGCCAAAACACTCAAGCGGTGGCAGAAGAAAGCGCAGCGAAAGCAAAAACTCAGTATGTGTAGTGTGTGAAGCACATGCATCAAAGAGACACCCTGGTGATAGAGACAAAAATGAGATGCTTAACTGCTGTGTAACGGGCAAACAGCTTATGCAGAAAGCAACACACCGTCTTGCAATCTGCAGCAGTGGCATAGCTAACGGGGGGGCTGGGGCCCAGGGCCCTGGGTGCCAGGCCTCGGGGGGGGGGTGCCATTTAATAATAATAAATTAGTATTTATTATTTATTGAATTTATATCCCACCTTTCTCCTCCATAGGAGGACCCATTTTTATTAGGGTGTGTAACTGTACTGTAAAGGTCTGGGGGTGAAATTTTACATTTCTGTGAATGTTTTGGGATTATTATTTATTAATTAATATTAATTTATTATTAATTATTATCATAGTTAATATTATACATAATGAGTTTGTTGGGACTAGAGGGGGGTGCAAAACGTTCATGGGCACTGGGTGCACCGGACCCTAGCTCCTCCTCTGATATGCAGTGTGTTCTTGGTCTTCACTTTTAAAAGAGTTCAATTGCTTGCTTTATTTTTTTTAAAAGTCAATAATAAAAATCTACTGTCAATACAATTAAAACAATTAACCAGTCACCCTCTTTCCCCCAGCTAGTAAATGCACTGAGTTCTGGAAATGCTGACATCACTATTTGCATTGGTCCACAGTACAGTACTTATCTCACACACAAACCCATGTCCCATTTTGCACCTGTGGGCAAAGAAAATGGATTGATCACTTGTTAAGACAGAACTCATGAGTAATTCAGGCGTTAGCCGATTTCACTTACGGTAATTCTTTGCAGCATCAGAGCAAAGCTTCATTGCTTTTGCCCAGTTTGTACCAAAATTATGGTTACAGCAAACCAGGAAAGGCAGGAGAGAATCTGTGCACAAGAAGGGGAGGAAAGCATGCACAGACTCACAAGGTGCTCCCAGTCACCAAATAGTGAGCTCTTATTTAAACATTTCAAACATTTTTGGGCAGGATAGCTTTTAGAGATATTTCATATTCAGTGATCAGGACTGTTAATCTTCTGCAACTGGAATGTGACATACACTTTATACAGAAATGATGTTGCTGCAAGCCTCTTTTGATATTTAAAAATTTCTAGTCCTCAAAAAATTGCCTTCAGTGGACTGGCTTTAGAATGCATAAATCACACACTGCAATCATTTTCTCTTTTAAAAAAACTGACTGTGTTTTGTTATGCTATGACAATGATCAACCCAATTCTGTATGCTTTATTAATATTGATCATCTTAATTACTAGCGTTTCAAATGCAATTGCGTATATTTCTCTTGTTATTGAGATAGACTGCTTGTAAATTGTCTCCTTCCTTTTGCATGGCAATGAAGTATTATTAATCATTTAGCATCATTAGTTCTGCAAAAGAATGAGCAATAACCTCAGGGCAGAAAGAAGAAAACGGGTTCAGCCCACTGACACCCCCCAAACACGGAATAGAAACAGGAACCAGCTCAAGTAGAAGTTCAAAAGAGAAGGTGGTTTTGTTTTGCTGATTGGAGACATCCATAAAACAGCAAATGGATTGTTGGGGGGGGGGGTTGTCTTAGAATTCAAAGGTGAACACCAGTTATTGCCTATGGTGAAAACCTAGACCAGGCTTGATTTCTGTAGAGTTCAAAACCCCAGAAAACACATTATCTTACTCTAGACTAGCACTGTCCTCTAATTTCATTCTGTTTTGACTCTTCCACTCCCAAACATGAGTACTATTTTCTACTCTTATCATTTTCCTTAAAAAAAAAAAAACCAGAACAAAATCAAACCACAACTCACACCACCAACAACAACAACAACAAAAATCTTTTTCACGATGCTTGTTACACAGTTGCCAAACAATGGGCAAAGGGGGATCTGGAGACAAGATATTCAAATAGCATGAACTCCAGAACCATAAGTACCCAGGTTTTGCTTCTGCTAACAATTTAATGGGCAACATTTTAAGGTGTGATCATGCGGATATACTATTTAAAGAAGGCTGGAAGCAGGGTTGGCCCAAGATTTTCAAGCACCTGAGGCGGTTTGCAACATGCTGCCCCCCTTACCTGCTGACAGACCAGCCTCTGCTCCTCTGGATTGAAAAAGAAAGCGGAGAGGAGAGTGGTGGGCTAGAGCAAGGGTTCTCAACCCCTTCCCACCTCTGGAGCCACTCTCCTGCTGCATACCACCAGAAGTGACTAGTGATGACATCATCGCCAGTTACTTCTGGGTTTTCAGGTTTTTGGAAACCAGAAAACGCAGGTAGGAGGCTCTGGGCAGGTGGGAGGGTCCTTCTCAGCATTCCTGAGAAGCTCGGCCAAAGGAAGGAGCCTCACACAAGCGAAAACGCACCGCCAAAAGTGCTATGTCAGAGCAGGGTTCTGGTGGTCTGAGTACCACCAGCAGTCGGCTGAAGTACCACTGGTGGTACTAGTACCACTGGTTGAGAACCCCTGGGCTAGAGTATCTCCAATGGTGCTGAAAGGCCACCAGTTGCTTTCAGTTTTAAAATCCTGGCAAAAAAAGCCTCCCAACTTTTGGAAGGAAGAAGCAGGTAAAATGGCATGAACTGCCATATAACAAGGGATCATGGCAGAAGAGCTGAGTGTTTCTGTTGGAAACGAAGATTGGTACCCCAAGGCCTGTCTTTGATGACCCATGTCTAATGTGAAGAATTAGAATGAAGAGAAGAATAATGGCAATGTTCGACTGCACTAAATTGAGTAAAGTTATGCGTTCAAGGTTTCAGCCAATTGATTACAAACAAGAAGACATTAACAATGAGGACTGAACATTTGACTCTACAGCACCCAGCTGCATGGTATGCTATCCTTATTTTTTAATATACATATGTACATATATCAATGCATTGGCCATTGATTCTAACACTGGTGTGCCACATCAAATCAGCACACCATATGTTAATTTAAGGTTAAGTTTATTAGCATATTATACAAGCTAATTTCTTTTTATAACTCATAAGAGTGCTTTGGGATTTAACATTCTAGCTCTCCAATGACTATTGAAAAACTCACAAGAAGTTGCTACTGCTAAAAGAAAACCTCATGTTCATATCTTACTCCCAGTATTCTAAAACTATGCCAGTAAACCATTCAACATGTTATAATGATCTCAACAGGTTTCCAATTAAAATGAGAGAAGAGAGACAATTATTATCCAACTGCTACACTATATCATTTGGGAAATTCTTTGGGGACACAACCCAGGGTGTGGACACAGTACAATTTCACAATTGAGTCTTTTTGCAAGAACAAGTTGCAATACAAAAACACAACCTATTTAACCAGGTGTACTGTCCAAAGAGTTCCTCAACTAGGAGGGTTTGTCACACTGGCCCCAGCCCTGTTCACTTTCTGCAGAAAGCCTATCAAAGGCATTGGGCTATCCTGAGAACGATCATCTCTTCCATCAATGCTCTTTCTGTAGATCTCTAGCTACATGGCACAATCAATGAGCATATACAATAACAGTAATATATTACATCCTACTTGCTGTTAGATTAAAAACTGTACAGTGGACCCTTTCCAGTCATATCTTGCCAGGTTTGGGATCTGCGGATTTGTCTCACAGATTGCAATGCATTGTGGAGCTATTTTGGGAGAGGGAGGGGGAGTTGCGCAACCCAGAAGGGGTTTCCAGAGCGCGATTTCAGCGTGTTTAAGCAAGAATACACAGCGTTTTCACTCTAAAAGTTTTAAAAAACCACTTTTCCCCATTTTTCTTTTTTTTTTACAGTTTTTAACACGGAGCCCGGTATCCACGGATCCACGCTATCCACAGGGGGTCCGGAATGGATCCCCGCGGATAGCGAGGGTCAACTATATAGTCATTTGCAGAAAATATAGTTGACTGTAATGTCTCCACATGTTTCCGATTCCCTTTATCAAGAAGAAATGAGACATGTACAATTAAAAGAGGATGTTACCATTTCACATTGTCTTGTCCTAGGCAATTTGCAAAAAAAAAAGATGAACTGCAGTCTCTCAGGAGTATTTCAGTTACCATACAAGTACATAACTGAATCTTTTGACAACAGTGTTTGGCTTTTGCCCCAGTCATATCTTGCCAGGTTGGGGAGGAACAAACTCTATACTATACGTTGGGTTCACACACATCAAGACAAGTAACTGAGCAAAGGGGTAGATGTTTTGGTACTTCACATATTGTGAAAGACCAGACCAATTGGTCAGATTACATATGCTGGAAAGTTGACAGCATTGGGGATTCCTATGATAAAACTCAGAGATGAGACAAGTGACTTTGGCCCATAATTTTCTACGCCCACTTTAAGAGGTTGTTAGGCCACAAATGACTAATTTCTCGATTCTCAGGGACCACTCTGCTTGCTAGGAAGAGGTCCAAGGATGAGAAGTCTCTCTGCAGCACAAACTGACATCCTCAGAAGTACTCAGGCTCAGGTTCCACAATAAAGCTGGCATCACTTTGCATCAAGAGCTTCACGTTTACAGAACAGGTGTGCTCAAGAATAAATGACATGCCAAATCCCAATGAAGAATCCAGCATTAAAGTGTGGGCTCTCTTTTACTATTTGGAAGTGTTCCTTGCAAGTGAAACCAACATTTTGCCATACTAGTCTAGACTAAAGTTTGGTAGTCACTGGGGAAAAGGTAAAATAGTTTTGTGTGGCCTCATCCATCACTCGCCCTCTCCCCTGCTGGTCATGCCTACTTTAGATAATTGGTTGCTCTTCCGAAATCTAAAACAGAATTTGAAGTTATCTATCTTCTTACAGAAGTCTGCCTTATCTCCATATGCTCTATGTATATACTGTACAGTATTTGTAAATAAGCAGATATTACAAAGACATTGTAAGTCTCTAGCGTTCTCTCACTGCAAGGAAGCAGATCCTTTAAGGAACCATCCTTTTGTTACATTTTTCTTTATGACAGAAGCTGCTCTAACGGAGGCACAACAATATTGATCTACACTGGGAAGGCAACCCTGATTTGAGAGCTGTTATTTGCCTGTTATTTTTATTAAAAGTTCTACATTTTCCCCATCTGACAGAGATTTCATTTTATGGGATCTCATTCAGGTTAACTATTGCCAAGACTGGGTGAGCAAGAACATAAGCTTTTCTGCTCTCTCATTCCTTGCTCAACAGAAAATGGAGACTTGGGAGGTGAGGGGGGGGAAAGAGTCCAACACTCAATCTCAGGTAAAGGTAAAGGTGACCCCTGACAATTAAGTCCAGTCGTGTCCGACTCTAGGGTGTGGTGCTCATCCCCATTTCAAAGCCGAAGAGCCAGCGTTGTCTGAAGACGCCTCCATAGTCATGTGGCCGGCATGACTCTCCTTGCTGCAGCACGTAGCATGCGGCTGGAACACGGAGCGCTGTTTACCTTCCCGCAAGCGGTACCTATTTATCTACTTGCATTAACATGCTTTGGAACTGCTAGGTTGGCAGGAGCTGGCCAAGCAACGAGAGCTCACCCATCGCGGATTCAAACTGCCGACCTTAAGATCAACAGCTCATGGTTCAGCGGTTTAATCCACTGCGCCTAAGTCACTACCAAAAGGTTAAAGTTTTAAGACACATGCTTGTTTACTCTCTTAAAGTATGCCAAACAACACATACAGTACTTTATAAAAGCTAGAACAATTGCAATATACAATCCTATAATTTTTCCTCTCTTCCTTAAAACAATCTCATGAAATACAAGCTACATTCATCCAACTGAGACAGAACAGTTGCCCCAGAATACTGCAGAACACACTGATGCATGATGCGCTTCTCCAGATGGAAGCACCAAATGACGCACACGACCAGATACAAAAAAGAGCCGTCAGTAACGTAAACCAACAGTGCGACAGAAACAAGCAAGAGAACATATGGCACAGATAGAAATGGGAAAGCTCCTCCATCTTTTTCATGCTTTTCCCATGCTTCCTTTCTTCATTAAATTTATAGCTCACCCTACGACCAAAAAGGCTTTCAGAGGGGCTCACAACAATAAAATTGTATAAGCAGTCGCAGAAAGACTCATTACAATTAAACTAATGCTAACACACTGTATAAAATAAACAAATGTATACTGTACAAACAAATAGGCATCCAAAGATCTAGGATCACACTCTAAAGACCTCCCTGAAGGAAAAAAAAGGGAGGGGGCTATCAATCTTTTAAAGGTCAGGAGTATTCTGACATGCTGAGTCTAGCTTCTCTAAGGAAGGAGATCCACAACAGCACAGGTGTCACCACTGAAAAGGCCCTGCTCCTTATCATCACTCTTTTTTTAACCTCTGAAAGACCAAATGTCCTGAACAAGGTCTATCTGAATGATCTTAGGAACTGAGGTAATTTGCATATGGAAAATCCTTCTAGTGTCAGAATTGTCCGATAAAAAGAAATTAGGATTTTTTTGCCCAGAGAACTGCAAAATTCTACTTGAAAGGGTTAAATTATGCATAATGTTAATCCCGTCATTTGGCCCAGCATGTGTTTGTGTTGGGATTTGTTTTATGTATCCATTGGGGCTGGGAGGATCTGTCATGGTCCCAATGTGGATCAAAGCACCCAGTTGATATTTGACAAACAAAACACAATATACTGGGGAAAATGAACTAATGTCACATGTCACAGCTGTTGGTACAACAGCTATCCCCAGATCTCATTTGCTATTGTAAGGTATCTTTATGCTTAGTGTCCACAACACATAGATATAGACTTCATGAATGCAAGATTTGAAGCATTAAAAAAAAAGTGAGTGTATTGATTGTGGTTTGAATACCATATCAAATTACATAAAACCTTTCCTAATTGATCACAGCTCTCCAATGAGGGCCATGAATACAAAACTTCTGTTAATTATCTAATCTCTGATGCAAATCTCCAGGCTTGGCTTCTAGTCAACTGTCTTCTAGTGGAAACACACACACAATTAGACTGCAAAGGCATCACGCCATTGTTGCCCCCTGAGACTGAAATACAGTAAACACAATGGTGCAAAAAAAGCTATGCTGAATTAATCAATGCTAGTCTGTCACACATGGCTAGAGATCTTACAACCACGATTGCATCAATGTATTATGCTGACTAGACTTTTCCATTGCTTTCATGCAATACTGAAGATAAGAAGGTGCCAGTACTACAAGTCAAGTACAAGAAAAAGAGCTGGAAAGGTTATGATAAAATGAAATTGAAGTGAGGTCCTTTCATTTCATTCAAGTTATCATTTCTGGAGATTTTGCTGGCAATGACATTTCAGCAAAGGGGGGGGGGGATTCACTACACATGCAACATTATAAACCCAGCAGCGAATTCTCTCTCTTCTTGCATCTTCCACAACCTCTTGCTGCAGTCCCCAAAATGATGGCCAACAGCTCATTCTTTTTGCATTTGAAACCATCTGGAAATATAGCCAAGTTTGCACAAACCAACCTAAACTCAAGGAACCGTGAGGAGGCGATACAGGAGAAACTATATTTCTCTTACAAAAAGTACACATGATATTTTGTAGGACAGGATTACAAGGCTTACAAAAGTTACTAGGCCACAAAAAAGTTACTACCGCCCCACCACATATATTTATGCTAAGCTTTTCTGACACATCTAAAGTCTAAATGAGGGAAAGAACCAACTCCCTTCCAGGATTCAAAAGCTTTCCTCTCTGGTTGATTGAACACAATTTTTACCAGCCATGGCAAAGTAGGCAAGTGCCTATTTACAAGCCTGCTGTAACATATTTTATTTTACATTCAATACTTTAGGAAGCCTCAACCTCATTACCTTCTGATTGAAGAAAGAAGCTCTAAAACCCCTCTCTTTTACTTCCAAATGTAAAGGAAAGTGCATATCCTTTTTTAAATGCAACTTGGACACCTAGAGCGGCCAACTATAATGGACACAAAAAAGACCTCATCCTTTTCTCCCTTAAGTCAGTAAAAGGCAGAGGCATCGCTACGCCCCCACGGGGGGCGCCGCGTCTCCGCCCCCCGTGATGTGGCACATGACGTCATGCGCCGCCTCCAAACACACACACCCCGTTTTTGGCTCATTTTGGAGCCGTTCAGAGGCAAGGGCGGGCCGAAACGCGGCCGTTCCGCCCGCAACAAGCCAGCGAAAATGGTAAGTTGGCACCGATCCCACCCCTTCCCGCCCCTCCAGGGGTCCCCGCCCTGGTGCGGTGCCCCCCCCGCACCCCACTCTGCAACGCCTCTGGTAAAAGGAATCCAAGGAATTACCCTAGCAGAACCAAGAATGAATGATTAGACACGGCCAAATACTAAGTTGGACCTCGGTATCCTTGGCGGTTCCATTCCACCCCCCTGCGGATACTAAAATCCATGTAAAACGAAATCGCTTTAGCGCGGATACGGGGGTCACTTTAAAAATGCCTTTAAAAAGAGAAAAAGGTTCCTTACCTCTTCCGGGTCGCACGACATCCCCCCTCCCTTCCCCAGGCTTGCCCCAATGCATTCTGGGGCGACGTTGGGGAAGGGAGGGGGAAGTCATGTAACCCAGAAGAGGCTACAGGAGCGTGATTTCACTGTCTACAGCCCTGCAAATGGAGCGGTTTGCCAGCAAAATGGTAAGGAACGCTATTTTTAACTTTTTTTTCCTTTTTAAATTCATGCTCTTTATTACACAAGGCAGTGGTTCTGAGAACACCAGTCTAGTGAACCTATCTTCATTTCCAGTCCAGCAGTTCACGTTCAGACACATGTGTGATGCTACCAAAGTCGAAGGAGGTGTGGTTTCATCCAGCTTGTGCTAACTCCCCCCCACCCGCCCAAAACGGACTCCCGCTAGCTTTCTGCTCAGCTACCTCCTGTTCCTGACAGGGGGTCAGACATCTCACTGAGAGAAACACTGACTTATACCATCAGCAACACATCCACATACTTTGGCAGAGAAAAGGGAGAGCAATTTCATAGCAAACAGTGTGAAGATTCTCATCATCCAAGGTGTCACAAGGCAGCAGGCGTTCTGCCACTCACTTCTGGTACACCTCGCTTGCTCAGCGAGAGGTTTCAGTAC
The DNA here is from genome assembly GCA_026170595.1 of Plestiodon gilberti rubricaudatus. NCBI lineage: Eukaryota > Metazoa > Chordata > Lepidosauria > Squamata > Scincidae > Plestiodon > Plestiodon gilberti. The sequence continues at coordinate 80,135,165 of JANXHW010000004.1, read as the reverse complement.
CAACTATGATTATGCTGTACTCTGTCATTTTTGTTAGAAAGAAGCCCTAAAGAAAAGAATGACTTTTACCTCCTTGCCCTTCCTGAATATTTACCTAGATTGCAATCATGAAAATAACCAAGAGGACTGACAGCAACCTTCAAACCACAAGAAATCCCACCATAATCAATGTTGACCTTGAATCCAGAACATTTTCCTGACAATTAGTTCACGGTCCAATTCAAAATTATCTCTATCAGGGAAAACACTACGCTTTTAGTAATAACTTTGGAAGGGGGGGTGGAGCTGTGTCCCTGTTGCAAATTTTGCAAGTTGCAAATCGACTTTTCTCACCTTACCATTAACAAAACAAAAATTAACCATGTCCTTTCAGTAGTAAGATTTTACTCTGCAAAGACAGGAGCAGGCTCCCTTTTAAGCATGGACAGTATCCAAGCTCTATACTATAGTTTCCCCACAGTTCTAGTAGATAGTTGTGTACAGAGGAGGATAAGATTAGCCTGTCAAGTGTACTAGCTGCAGAGTTGGTTTACACAACATTACAATTCCTCATCTCTCTCTGCACACTGTCTTCTAAGGCTCTGTCATATTAACAACAGCCACCCCCCGTAAGAAATTATATGTGCATCCAGAATTGTTTCTTTCCATAAAGCAACCAAGGTTACTCCGATCTCCTTGGCAACAGGTGGAACCTGCCAAAGGTCCGTAGGGCTACAGTCAGGTACTGAACTGGGATCTATCCCATCAAACACATGCACTAAGCCAGGGATTCTCAACCTCTTCCCAGTCGAGTACCATCTCCGGCGCCACTCTCCTGCTGCGTACCACTGGAAGTGAGTGGCAATTACATCATCACCAATTATTTTCGTGTTTTCAGAAGCCAGAAAATGCAGGTAGGAGGCTCTGGGCAGGTGGGAGGGCCCTTCTCAGCATTCCCAAGAAGCTAGGCCAAAGGCAGGAGCCTCTCAGGAAAAGCACCATGTCAAAGCAGGGGTCCGCGGTCTGAGTACCACCAGCAGTTGACCTAAGTACCACCAGAGGCATAGTAATGGGGGGGCAGTCCACCCCCAGGCAGCACATCTGGGGGGGAGGAGGTGGGCAGTGATTCAGCGGTGGTGGTGGCTCCTTTACATGCCATTTTTTTCCCACTGTCCTTGGCTTCCGAAGGCCGGGGAGGTGTTCCCCGCCCGCCCCCAGGGGCCGTTTTTGGCAAGGCTACATGACATCACCCCGGGGGCGTGGCGGGGGCGTGGCTTCCGGGTGACATCATGCGGCAGGAGCGTGGCTTCCCGGGGGACATCATCTTGGTCTCCCCCCCCCCCGGGCCATGTAACTATACTTCTTCTGAGTACCACTGGTGGTACTAGGTAGTAACCACTGCTTGAGAACCCCTGCACTAAGCAGAGTCCTCTTCCAGAAATAAGCATTTCCAATGTCCCCAGACAGGCACAAGGAACATACTGGAAGTCCAATACCTGATAAAATTGTGTGCATATTCTGAAACCAAATTTATTAGCAATGCAGCTAAAGGCCACAAAATTGATGACACAAGGTTCAGCAATTAAATGAATAGGTTTTATCAGTGGTCATAATAGCTACAGAGAAGTTCTCTTTTTTTAATGGACCAAGATTTGATAATCACATGGAAAAACAAGTATTTGTTTATATCACTAGAAGTTGGCGATTAAAGTCAAATAGGTTTTAGGGATAGTTGGCACCAGAAGAGAGATTGAATCTTACAGACGGTATTCCTAAGGACTTGTAAAAGGCAGCAACAAGAGACAGTTTCTTGCAACTTCAGATCCTCCCAAAGAAACAAACAGTTTGGCAAGTGTTTTTCTGTATTTTCCCTCCCTTGTTAAACAGGGGATAAGTATATGCCTAACAACAAGACATTGAGTATACAACTACAGATCAGAACTAAGTGAACCAGGAGATTTGCATGGGGAGGGAAAAAAAAACTCTTCACAACAATAAAGCATCTGTATACAGTTTGTACCTTAAGGACTCACCTGTGCTTTCTAACTTGATGAGGAGAGCCATTGAAAGAATCCTAGATACAACTAAAACTTGAATTCTGTTAGGTTTTCACTTCCCTCTGCGGTTTTATAATCCTATCATCCATCAACTTCAGAAGACTATTAATACCGACACTGGCTGATCCCTGCCTCTTCTGCTGAGCTAGTTTTCCTGAAGATCTCTGCCTAGTGCCATTGCCATTCATGGCTGCAATATAGGTTCTGAAAGGTCACTGAAATCTCTGGTTCAATTTCCCCCCCCAAAAAAAAAATGGGCAGTCCAGCTCTACTATAGGATGCTGGGAGTCTGAATGCAACACACAGATACTGTGCCCCCAGATTATATGCGACTGCTTATAATCAGCAGCTTGTCCCAGTTTAAAACATGTTTCACTTCCAGGTCTCAACCCACTCCCCTCCCCCCATTTCCCAAAATCACAGTTATCAGATGCACGAGCATATTATAAGAAAATGATATATTATTATTATTATTATTATTATTATTATTATTATTATTATATACCACTTCTCAGCCAAAAAAATGTACACAAAGCAAATTGCAGAGAACATCAAATTAAAAAGAATGGTCCCCTGTCCCAAAAGGGCTCACAATCTGAAAAGATGCAGAACACCAGCAACAGTCACTAGAAAAGACACTGCACTGGGGTGAAGAACAGCTATGCCCTAATCCTAACCCCTCCCCCACTGACGTAACTAGTATTGTGCGCTGGCGGAGGCTGCTTTACAGATGTCATAAAGCAGCCTCCGCCAACGAGTGTAGTGGGCCAGCCAGCAGGGAGGCCACAGCGGCGTCCCACACATCGGCAGACCCGCGGACACCCACCGGAGCAGGCAAGCCCGCACACAGGGGCTTGGAGGGAGGCAGGGAGGGGCTTGAATGGGGTACGGGGATGGTGGAACAGGGGAAGACAGAATGGGCCAGTGATCAGGCAGAGAGGAGAGTGGAGGATGAGGCCCAGGAGGGGGCAGGATCAGCGGTGTCACATGTTGTATCCCGAGCCCCTTCCCAGGCCTGATCCGACTGCACAGAACAATGCAGACTTGCGCCAGCAAATCTGAGTTGCCCCATAGCAGCTGCTGGGGCTTACACCGGGGCAGGGTTCAAATGTCCCCTTACCCTGAGACCTCCAGCAGCCGAAAATCCCCTGTGGGGTGCAGCAGAAGCTGCACCAGCACCGCTGCACAGGGATTTCGTTAGGATTGGGCTGTTACTCTCCTCCTGCTGACTATAAGAGGAGCACCACTTGAAAAAGTGCCTCTTAGAGTCTTTGCCCAATTAGCAGGATAATGAATATGAAAATATTGCATTACTGTTACATCACTTGTGCATCAATTAGACTGTGGACCAATAGTAAGTTTGGACCACGGCCCTAAACCAGAGGCAAAAAAACAAAACAAAACAAAACAAAAAACCCAGAACAATCCAATCCTATGCATATTTATTCATAAAGCAGTCTTACTGAATGCAATGAGCCACTCCCTAGTAAATGCATATGGGAATCATGCTTAAGTCTCACTGCAATATATATATGGGATGAGTTAATTGCAACTAATTTAGACCCTGTACTATTGATTTCTATGGGACTTAAGTATGACTACTTTCTTTCAATTAGGACCCTGTTGTCTTGCTTTGTTTTCTTTTTTACAAGTGTTTACCTATTACTCAACCATCAGATATATTCTGAACAGTTCTTTAGGATGGATTTACTCTGTTTACTGTGTAGGCTAGAAAGCCTTAATTAGTAGTCCAGCTAAAGCTTGTTGTTTAAATGAGAAAGCTGAGTGGTAAGGATACACTTGTTTATTTTCTAGTGCTGTTTTAGCTCCGATTCATTCTTCAATGAGGAATGAAAATATTAACTTTTTTCCTAGTAACAGCAAAGTGGCAGCTTTTGCTTTGTACTGTATGTCATAAATTCACAAACTCCTCTTCAGAATTTCAAAAGAAGACACCTACTTATAAGCTCTGGTAATAGGCAAATATCAAAATGTATTTGCATCTAATAAGGTAGGTTAGTGATTATCAACCAACTAGATTGAAGCTCTTTCAATCAGTGGACGACCCTGGTATTGTGCTTTTACATCTACAATACGCTAAATAAAAGATGGCTCTTCGGCCTACATTAAGATGCTTTGTTTTTACTCGAAAATTATTTCAGGAGTGAATGGGCTAGAATCAAACGGCTCAAATTTCATCAGAGACTCCCCAAAGGAAGAAGAGAAGTTCCTATCATTAGAGCCAATTCACACTTTCCAAGCAGCAGGAAGCATTTTATAGTGGTGTCCCTTGCAGGCAATCCACACAATGGGGGTCAGCAACTGAAAGCCCCTGGGATAGGTCTTGCTACCAGTGAATCACCACCTGCTCTTCCCTGGGTGCCACTCAAAAGGTGAAAGAAGCGTGGAGGAAATAGTGCCTGTAGTCATGGCACTTGCTAACTGATATCTTTGCAGAATAGGAGGTAAGGTGCTGACCCACTATCCTACACTCTTCTCAAAGCAAACTGGCCACAGGAAAGGCACATAAACTGTGAATGGGAGACAAGTGTTAAGGAGCCAATTGTGCCTCTGGTTACGCAGTTCTGCAGACCACAGGAGATGAGGTTGGCTCCCTCTCTGCCTGCAGCTGAAAACCCATTTATTTATTTTGCCTTGGAGAAATTAGTTTAGTTTCCTGCGGCTGTGATGATCTGTTCTTTTGAGGTTGTATTTGCCATGTTTACAGCTTTGTTGTTTTAGCTTTGATTTTGCATTTTAATGCCTTGATTGTTATAATTTTCATTAAGATGTTGCATACTGTCTTGAGGTCTGTTCTATTGGGAAGGGAAAGGCAACTAATAAATACTTTAAATCAGATAAAGTTGAACATTTTATGGAGGAACAGAGTGGAAAAATAAAAATAAAAGAAATGCCCTCAAGTGCTTAAAGCAGAGGTTCCCAACCTTTTTTACCAAATGTACCCCCTTGCACGGTCAACTTTTTTTTTTTGAAGTATCCCCTGCACCAATTAATTACTTAGCATTAATTAGTTAATTGATTGATTATTAAAATGTAAAATTTAATCATTAAAATTACTCAGCTTACACTGTTAACTCAAGAAATCATGCTGCTTTCAATTACTTCCTGGTTACTCAATTTTTGCCACCCCTTTTATTTTTTAAAGAAAATATCACCACAGGTCTCCCATCCAAAAATGAACCAAGGCAATTCCTGCTTAGCTTTCTTAAGAAGACAGAAAACCAACTCAATTTGCCATAAGAGCTACCTTCTTTAAATGGAAGAAACAATGTATTCTAAAACCCAGCATATAAATTGAACCAGCCAGTAGGAAAGTACTTAGTTTGCATTCCACTCAAAGCCTTTTAGGAAAACAGTCTGGAGGAAGATAAAGGGTGGTTTTGTTGCACAAGAATCTCTTCTGTTCACTGTCAATTATGTTTCTCTTTTCAGTAAGAAATTAGGGACTATTTAGTCAGAGAGAACGTACTCAGTTAATGTCACCCTAACTTGGATATAAATGCTAGAAAGGGGTTTATATAGAGATTTGGCAGAGTTGTATTTGTTTTTATGTGAGCCCTGGGAGTCTGTGCCTTATCAGCTGTGAGTCGGTGTCGGGAGTTTAAATTTTAAAAAAATCTAAGACGACGCGGACTCGCAGCTGATAAGGCACAGCAAGCCTCGCGTACCCCTGGGGGTACGCATACCAAAGGTTGGGAACACACACACACACCAGCTTAAAGATTTGAGTCTCCCCTTCATATTGTACAAAATTCCCAAAGGGACCACAACAAAGGGTTAGATCAGAACTGTGACACAGGGCAAAGGGTTAAAGCCCCTTTCCCCAATGCTGGGTCCTGATCCAACTGGGGGGGTCCCTGCTGCTATTTATGGAGAGAGAGAGAAACCAAGCACCTAAGGGCAAATCACAGGCACGTTGTGACATGGAGTTCGACCTCAAGCACTGAGAGTCATACTCTCATGGCCCAATCCTATCCTCCCCCCAGTGGCAAATCCTAACCTATCCAGTGCTGAATCCTACCCAGCACTAAAAAGGCACGCATTGTATCCAGCAGGAGAGCAGAGTGAGGGGTTTTGGAAGGGAAAAGGTATTTCAATTCCCTTTCCCATCCATAATCCTCCTGCCCCACAATGGGTAGGATCTGGCGCATGCCATCACCACCAGATCCACCCCCTTCCTCAGGCTCCCCAACCCATTCCTCCCCCTCTGTTTCCAATGCCCAGTTTCATCCCCTCCCTTAGTGTTTATCATCTATAGCAGGGCATCTCAAACGGTTGGTCACGGCCCATTGCGAAGGTGGGTTGCGAGTTGGGCCCAACTGCCCTCCCTTGCCTCTGTTTAGCTTCAAGTTGGACTCCCGGGTCATGAATCACCTCCTGCAGCTGCTCCTAGCTCAGAACGGCTTCCAGAGGCCTCCACAGGGCTCAGAAGGCCTCCAGAAGTGACTTCCGGGTCACTTCCGGTTTCGTCGACGCAACTTCTGGGCGGAGGTCGGGGAGCAGCTACAGAAGGTGGGTTGTGACCGTGCCAAGATTGAGAACCCCTGATCTACAGCACCACTTCTTACTTGTGTTGCTGTTACTCAGTTGTTGAGGGGTAAATGTAAGCTTTGGAAGCGAACTCCATTGTTAAGCTCTTTGGAAGATGGAAAGTCTGGAAGAAAAACCAACTGCAGAGTGGTCTTTCAGCAGCAGACGGGACCTTTACAAAACAATAGGTAGCGTAGTGCAATTACTTGGTTCAGATCAAAAGGAAACAAAAAAAGAACACCAAGTTCTCTGTGATCTACAAAACAATCTCTGTAAAGAAAACCTTCCTTAAAAACATCCTTCAAGAGAAATTCTTCTTGTAGCTGAAAGGTGATTATCTCCTTATAATTATGCCAATCTGCACCAATGAAGCTCTGTCAGAACAGCACTGATACAAATTGATGAGCTCGAAAGAAAAAGCAGCACCAGAATACAGCAGATCAGGGTATTAGTAGAATATCATTTATTTACCTAAACCAGTTGGAACACATATTTTTTTACACTTTGCATGTCAATAACCATCCATTGCCCCAGAGTGCAAGATACAGATCTGCCTTGAAAGACTGTAAATAAAAAAAAAGATTCAAGCAGACATTCCCTGTTGCATTGAGCCTCCCAAAATTAAATAAATATACGTAAGAGCATGAGCCTCAAACAAAAGAAGAACTGGCACGCAGCACTACTGTTGTGCAGAAGGGAAGAAATATGGCATGTTTTAACGCCTGTAGAGAGAGCCCAGCAAAGCAAAGCCAACTTTCACTGCAAAAAGCAGCTCTTTCATTGCTTAGTAGCTTGTAAGCTAAAGGCTACTTCACAACAGGCTTGTAGGTCTATTCAATCATTTGTGACAACTAATATCCCTCCTGGTGATCAGGCTGGGAAGTGTTCATAGTCCCAGTGTCCTGCAGTGATCAGAGTGTAAAACTAGGGCAGGGGGAGGGGAAATCCTATTCAGTCATGAGTTTACTGGGTGACCTCAAGCCAGTCACAATCTCTCAGTCTGACCTACCTCACAGGGTTGTTGCGAGGATAACATGGTAGGCCGACACAAGCCATTTGAAGGGGGAATACTTGAGGTATACTTAAGGTTCATGCTGTTTCATATATTTATTTAACTTTGGTAAACTCAATGAGGAAACTGAGAACTTCTGCTTTAACCTTCTGCCTTGGAGGAAGGACCGAATAAAAACATAATGAGTAGAACAGAAATAACTTGGAGGAGAGTGTGTGTCGGAAGGTAGGCTGATTAAAACAGGACCAGTAACACTTCAGGACTTGATTTTAGGGTTGACTTCAAACATTGCATATACTGTACACCTAAAAATATCAGCGTACACTTGAAAATGTAAAGTGTAAACATGACCACTGTCTGTTAGCAAAGAATAAATGTATATATAATCAGCAAGGAAAGAGAGTTAGCGGAGGTGACCCTCTCAGCTTTCCTTGGGTCCTCTAGCAAATCCAGGGATTGCTACTGTGTAATGTGCATGACAAGTCCTAATACAACACATCCCTGATAAAGTCGAAGTGAAGAAGTGAAGACCCATTGATTTCAATAGGAGAGTTAAGCACATCTCTTTCAGTGAAATCAATAGGATTTGAATGTGCTTAACAGGCAGCCTCATGCCCTTAAGCTAAGGAACACATCACATAGCTGATGCTGTTGCTACCATCTTCTCTTTAAAATTAAAGGCTGACAAGAGCAGCAGCATCGCTTTCCAACCAGCTTCACAATGAAAGGACAGATTCTTTTCAACTTTGGATGGGAGCAGGGGTCACCCACTCAGGAGGCAGGCTGAAGTGGGGGGGGGGAGGCAGCAAATTGAGAGGAGGGTGCCCCACAGAGTTCCACTCGCAGAATCCACCCTGCAGAGCCAGTTTAGAAAAGGCAGTGGAGGTGGAACAGGGCACACGCTGCCGCATGCAAAAAAAAGAGAGGAAGGGGTGGTCAGAGGTGCTTCATGTACCCATGCGGCTTGGACCACGACTGGATCCGAGAATAGCAGAAATAGGTAGACTCTCTATCCACTTCCCCTTTCCCACCTTTCTTAAACCTTCTTTAGGCTAGCCAGTGTAAAACAGGTCAAAATGTTATACCTCTATATCCCCCTCCTTTAATTAAAAGGGATGGCAATCAATGTCAGGAGAAGGTTTTGCTCCCTCAACCCAGCAGCCTTAGAAACACATTCACAAGAGTGGTGGTTCCCTTACTTGGTGTTCCAGATTATTCTGGTCCACTAAAGAGATAGGTGGACTTGCACCACCCCACTATCTATGTAAATTTACCCTGTAACATGAATATTTACAAGTCCTGTCACACACACACACAAACACGAAGTCCTGTCACACACACACACACACACACACACACACACACACGAATGATCCAGGCTTACATTTGGTAACTAGTTTGGCCCACTGTTCTTGATGTGAACTGGAAGAAAACTGGAACGGTTTGAATCACATTCAACCCCAGACTGATGAAAAAATAAAAGGTAAAGGTATCCCCTGACAATTAAGTCCAGTCGTGTCCGACTCTAGGGTGTGGTGCTCATCTCCATTTCAAAGCCGAAGAGCCAGCGTTGTCCGAAGACGCCTCCGTGGTCATGACTCTCCTTGCCGCAGCGCGTAGCATGTGGCTGGAAAACGGAGCGCTGTTTACCTTCCCGCAAGCGGTACCTATTTATCTACTTGCATTAACATGCTTTGGAACTGGTAGGTTGGCAGGAGATGGCCAAGCAACAAGAGCTCACCCCGTCGCGGGAATCGAACTGCCGACCTTTCGATCGACAGCTTATGGTTCAGCGGTTTAACCCGCTGCGCCACCCACTGGCCTCCGATGAAAAAAATAGTTTCATATAAATAATGGTTTGAATACTTGATATCAAGGACCCAGCACAAACAAGCACATAACATCAAAAAGCTTGACCTAGGGAATATGAAAAAACAAATTCATTGCACTTCATATGGCTAGGCCTGCTAGTGTCAAAAGCAAAGAAGTCTTTCTTCAGGCTACTACCTTATGATTTCTTCTCGGTTCAGATACTTAAAATGTATAATTATTATCTTTCTACTGCAGGTTCAAACAGATCAGCTGTTGCAGGTTTTCATTACTAGTAAGCTCAGAAGACAAAACAAAATTTCAAGCAATATGCAACAGAATGCCTACAGGTGTTCTGGCTAGACTTTTGCATTAATTTTTAGTCTTGTACATATTTGTTAGGTATTAAAAAGCAAATTAATTGTAGGGCCAAGGACTTAGGGAGAGTTGCCAACAGGATCATCTGTGCTAATTTTCCTGCTTCTTCTCAGTTTGCAGCTCTAGAAACCTACTTTGTTTAAATATTAGCTAAGGGAGGGAAGGGGCAAGCATATACTTGGATATTCACCAAATTATAATGTGCATGACTTCTGAAATACAAATCAGTTATTGTTCACTGTTACTCAATGAATTTCTTGTTGTGAAAGACAGAACTGCACCAAAACAACTGGCATATATGTATTTAGATGAGAGGGTAGAAGATTGGTTTGGATTTGGGACAACAGCACTTACGGAGCAATCTGGCAAGTATGTGCGGCTGGCCTAAATGGCCAGCCGCTGCATCTTGTGCACATTACGGCTTTCACCGGTGCAGCCCAGGATCACCTCAGGGGGAGGAGACGTTCTCCCCTTCCCCCGGTGTAAGCAGCGCAGGCCGCAATGAAGCTCTGAAGTTGGCGTGCTTCCAGGGAGGCCGTGTAAGCCCAGTCCAGGCTGCAATGGGGCTTAGGATATCGTCGCCAATATCCCCACCCCCTCCCAGCCCGGGCCGGCCAGTGGCCCCCTCCCCAGCACCCCTGCCCACCCTCCTCACACCCCCTGCACCGACTGGCACAGCACTCACCTGCAGTGGCCAGCACCTATCCAGGATGTCAGCAGAGTGAGCGGCGCAGGCCTCCACACCAGTGCCGCTTACTCCCAGGGTGCCGAAAACATGCTTTCCGGCATGTTTACGACACCCTAGGCTGGCGGAGCACTTGCTCCTGCCTAACTATAGGCCGGCAGCAGGATCAGGCTGCCCGTTAAGATAAGTGGTACCAACTCTCTGGCACGTGTGCCATAAGACAAAGAATAAGGCCACTCTAATGGCACATACAGGCCCCATGTGGCTTGGTGATGTTTTTCCTTTGATTTACTGAGCTGGGGACAAGGATCACCATAGGATCATGTCCCCCTTTCCTGCCACAAGTTTGTTGACAGTTTCTCTCGATGTTGGGACCCCAAAACCTTTAACACATAGATCCATCAGTCCAAAACAACAATGTTTTAAAAGTACCACTGTGTGTAAAACTACCTTTTAAATTCTACAAACCAAAACTTATCAACTTGTCCTCCACATAGTGTGTTCGCTCACACTAACACTCTACAACACACACACACAAACTGTATCCTAAAACCCAAAGAGCCAGAGTGTTCCAACTGACACTGCAGAAATAGCCAACATTCATAATAAAAGCACATGCAGATAATTAAAATGTTTCCAACTGACAAAATGGACTTACAGCTGATAAAAATGTGTTTTTAATGTATAATGACATGTACAACACCCCTGCCCAGCTGTCTCAAGACAATTTGTCTTTATTCAAACTTCAGTGGAAAGGATGTGCCCAACTGCAGAGCAGTCAAAGAATCCTTTTCTATAGCCCAATCTCAAACTAGACTTTAAGCACATGACTGGCAGCGCAATCCTATCCAACTTACACCACTGGTATAACCAGTGGTGCAGCGAGAACGGGAGGCTCTAGAATGGAAAGAGGATTCAAATCCCCTTTCAGTCCCCCTTTGGAGGGGATTTGAATCCCTTTTCCGTTCTGGAGTTTCCCATCCTCCCTGCACCGCTCGGTTACGCCAGTGGCGTAAATTGGATAGGATTGAGCTTAGTTACACTGGTGGTTTAAGTTGGATAGGGTTGTGATGTCCCTCTTTCAAGCTTGATTGTGTGCAGGTGTTTAATTCTGCATGGATCAAGCCCATGGCATGGAGGTGATGGGGCTTGCTTCTGAGTAGGCATGGCTAGGATTGTGCTCTAAGGTTTAACAAGCTACACCTGCCCACATTCCTTCTCCTAAAGGTCTAGCACTCTGTCCCGGTTGGAGATCTGGTAAAGCCTATGTTCTGGAGTCAGCACATAAGGGGTAAATTGCATATAGTCAAAACTACCTTAAATCTGGAAAATATGTACTGTCTCTTTAAAAACTCAAATCACACTATGAGAAACATGTGGTAACCAAGATGGCTGAAGGAACAGCAGACTCAATCTCTCATCTCACACTCACCCCAGGGCATATACTGGGCGAGTGGAATGGCGAGCGGAATTGCCTGCAATCTTTAACCTGCTCTCTCTCTCTCTCTCTCTCTCTCTCTGTTGCCAAGCACATATAAAATTTGCATAAGTAAAACACATGTATGATGCAACCTGATTGCATGGCATTCAAAGGGCATTAAGGGGTCATCCTTGGCTATGACTGTGATATTTACAACAAGAAATTGTTTCTTTGTAGAAAAGAAGGGTTAAAGGTTTAACTGATCTTACTGGTCATCCTGGATTGTCCCTGAAAGGCTACTGGCAACCAAACTAGAGCCTGAAGTTTTGCTCTGATGTGCCTCATTTATCTCTGTGCTTTTGCATTCTGTACAAATTGTGGTCCCTGAGCAGTTATCAGAGGATAGCCCCACAAAGGGAGAGAGAGAGAGAGAGAGAGAGAGAGAGAGAGAGAGAGAGCGAGCATTAGTTACAGGAGATAGTAGTTACAGGAGCTAACTCACAAGAACAGTTTCTGATCTGCCTGTGCACACATCTATCAGTGTCATTCTGAAAATCTGAACCAACTCTCTCCCAGTTTACAAGGGCCTCCTTTCTTAGTTGCCTAGAAGCTGTTTTACTTGCCAGAGATGACCAGGCAAGTGGCTACTTACAAGCCTCATACTTTACAATAGTATAGCATTAAAAATATTAACCCATGAATGTCAAGTTATGGCAGAAACACAGTCAAAACATAACGTAATTTAGAGTTCCTCTAAGACAGAGTTTCTCAACCCCTTCCCAGCCGAGTACCACCTCCAGTGCCACTCTCCTGCTGCTTACCACTGGAAGTGACTGGCGGTTTTCCAGGTTTTCAGAGGCCAGAAAACACAGGTAGGAGGCTCTGGGCGGGTGTGATGGTCCTTCTCAGCATTCCTGAGAGGCTCGGCCAAAGGTAGGCCGCTGGTTGCCACGCCCCTTAAGGCTGGGGCGTCGCAACGCCCCAGTTTGGGAACCACTGTCTTAGTCTCAAAACACTAACAGTGCAATCCTATCCAACTTACACCACCGGTGTAACCAGCAATGCAGCAAGAACGTGAGGCCCCAGAACAGAAAGGGATTCAGATCCCATCCAAAGGGGGATTCAAAGGGGATTTGAATTCCCTTTTCCGTTCTGGGGCTTCCCGCTCTCGCTGCACCAATGGTGTAAGTTGGATAGGATTATGCTGTAAGTCTGTTTACAGAAGTGGCTCACCCCAAGACTGCAAACATGAACAATAGTAGGAGACTACACTTCAACTGATAACTGTTGCTCCTACCTACTCCGGTCTCCCACGATACAGCCTGCAATGATATGGCCTCCTTTCCACTTTTCCCAGAGATTTATACTTTGCCTGTTGTAAAAAAAAGTCCATAAGAACATAAGAACATAAGAAGAGCCCTGCTGGATCAGGCCAAAAGCCCATCTAGTCCAGCTTCCTGTGTCACACAGTGGCCCCACCAGATGCCTCAGGGAGCACAAGACAACAAGATAACCTGTTTCTCGTTGACACTCCCTTGCACCTGGCACAGAGAAAACCCACTTCTAAAAACCAGGAGGTTGCTTATGGCTTGTAACCTGTGATGGTCTTTTCCTCCATGAATCTGTCCAAACCCCTTTTAAAGGCATCTAGGCCAGATGCCATCACCACATCCTGTGGCAAGGAGTTCCACAGATGAATTACACGCTGGGTAAAGAAATATTTTCTTTTGTCTGTTCTAACTCTCCCTCCACTCAATTTTAGTACATGTCCCCTGGTTCTGGTGTTGTGCGAGAGGGAGAAGAATTTCCCTCTATCCACTCTCTCCATCCCATGCATAATTTTATAAGTCTCAATCATGTCCCCCCTCATGCGCCTTTTTTCTAGGCTGAAAAGCCCCAGACGCTGTAGCCTTTCCTCATAAGGGAGGTGCTCCAGCCCACGAATCATTCTGGTAGCTCTTTTCTGCACCTTTTCCAATTCAACTATATCCTTTTTGAGGTGTGGTGACCAGAACTGGACACAATACTACAGATGTGGCCTTACCATCGATTTGTACCAAGGCATAATGATATTGGCCGTTTTATTCTCAATCCCTTTTTTAATGATCCCGAGCATGGAATTGGCCTTCTTCACAGCCGCCGCACACTGGGTCGACACTTTCATCGACCTGTCCACCAGCACCCCAAGATCTCTCTCTTGATCCGTCACAGACAACTCAGAACCCATTAGCTTATATGTGAAATTTTGGTTTCTTGCCCCAATGTGCATCACTTTGCACTTACTTACATTGAAGCGCATCTGCCATTTTGCTGCCCATTCTCCCAGTTTGGAGAGATCCTTCTGGAGCTCTTCACAATCCCTGCTGGTCTTCACCACCCGGAAAAGTTTAGTGTCATCTGCAAACTTGGCCACCTCACTGCCTATCCCCGACTCCAGGTCATTTGTGAATAAGTTGAAAAGCACCGGTCCCAAGACCGATCCTTGGGGCACACCGCTTTTCACCTCTCGCCATTGTGAAAATTGCCCATTGACTCCCACTCGCTGTTTCCTGGTCTTCAGCCAGTTCCTAATCCACAAGAGGACCTGCCCTCTTATTCCCTGACTGTGGAGTTTTCTCAGGAGCCTTTCATGAGGGACCGTGTCAAACGCCTTCTGAAAATCCAGATATATAATATCCACGGGTTCGCTCGCATCCACATGCCTGTTGACCTTTTCAAAAAATTCTAACAGGTTTGTGAGGCAAGACTTCCCCTTGCAGAAGCCATGCTGACTCTCCCTCAGCAGAGCTTGTTCTTCTATGTATTTTAAGATTTTATCCTTAATGAGACTTTCCACCATCTTCCCTGGAACAGATGTTAGGCTGACCGGCCTGTAGTTTCCCGGGTCCCCCCTCCTTCCTTTTTTAAAGATTGGCGTGACATTAGCTATCCTCCAATCCTCTGGCACAGTGGCCGTTTTAAGGGACAAGTTGCATATTTTGGTCAAGAGGTCAGCAACTTCATTCTTGAGTTCCTTCAGAACTCTTGGGTGGATGCCATCCGGGCCTGGTGATTTATTGATCTTTATTTTGTCAATTAAGTCTGAGACGTCTTCTCTTTTAACCTCTATTTGACTTCTTCTCTTTTAACCTCTATTTGACGTCTTCTCCATGAAAACTGTGATCAGTGCTTTAAAAGAAGAAATGAAATCATCTCCCACCAGGCTCTCACAAGCAACAGTTCCTTTCTTCATTCAGGTTTCTATCATACCTTGCAATTAAATTTACCAAGTGGAGCTGGCTCTTTCAAGATGAGTCAACGTTTGTAGGGTCCTGCCTAGAAATAGCACACTGGTGTTCTTTCAGAACTGCAGTAAATTATTATTCCTAAGAACAGCAAAAAGATTTGACAGGAGGGCACTCCCATCATAGAAGGTTCAAAACAACTGCTTGCATGCAGCACAACATCAGCTGCTCTGTCTGTACCAGTGTGAATAAAAACAATTTAAAAATGTTTTTTATTTCAATTTTAATTTTGAACAACAACCTGGGTTAAAATGAAATCTGAAAGTTATATAAACATACTGCAGACTTTAGGGATGAATCAAAGTTTTCCCTGTGGTTCTTTTTTTTCTTTCTGCCATATCCAGGCCCCCGCCAGGCTGCTGAGCCATTACACGGTCTTCTCCGACTTCCACCAGCAAAATAGTTGCCGGAATTCCGAGGAGGCTGATCGGCCCCAGCCTCAGTTACACTCGGGGAAGTGGACAAGTGTCCCCTTCCCCGAGTAGACTTAACACCGCGGGGTACCTGCCCACGGTTGTGAACAGGATCCGGCGGGTGGCCTCGGCCACCCGGCGGATCCTTAAGCAGGATTGGGCTGTTAATCAGTGACTCATGCAGACACACACTAACAGCACAATCCTATGCATGTCTACTCAGAAGTAAGACCCATTGGGTTCAGTGGACTTATTCCCAGAAAAGTGTGCATAGGATTGCAGCCTAAGGGAATATGCTGCACAGAAGTCAAGGCAGGTAGTTCTTACCCTCCAACCTTTTTGGGTACAAGGGTAAAGTGCCCCTCCAGTTTGAATTAAAAAGAAAGGGTACCTATCAGAAGTTTGGGGAAAACTGGTCTACTCTATACCATATTGCAGTTGTTGTTAGGTTACGTTGGTATTCTTAGTCCACATGGGACAGAAACCTTGAGAAAATGGCAGCAGCAGTGGCCCAGAAAAGGCTTGCTGCCCCCACCCCAGAAAGGAATCCTTTAATGCCATTTAGGTACTGCATATATGTGCACTGTGTGCCATCCCATTGAGCTCTACATAGTGGTAATTTACATGCTGCACACGCATACAGTACATGCCTATTAAATGGATGCAGACTGTAACATTAGCAGCAGCACTTAAAGGGCACCAGAGAAGGAGTAGCAGTTAACAGACAGGAAACCGAGGCATCCAAGTAGGCCCTTAGAGCAGATGTAGGACTAGAGAGTCCATTTTGGTCCAACATGGGTCTTATCCAAAGCGACTTGTCTCCACAGTCTTTGTTCCTATGCCCAAATGTAGTCTAATCAAGTAGTCAGGCTTTATTTCCAAAATAAAAAAACAAATCCCAGAAGCATCCAGCTTGCTTTTTCCAGTCTCTGTGGAAAGTTGTTCCAACCAACTCTGCGAACCACAACAGATGTAACTCTCAAAAACTTTTCTGTTGCATTTTATGGACAGAGAGGGCATTTTATCCACCCTTTCATTGGTTCCTAAGTAATGCTTCTCTACCTCTCTATCAATGATGCGGATATTGTCGTACTACAGGAGGAATGGTCAATACTACAGATAGACAAATTCCCCAGGATCACGTTGGATTGACTCTGAAAAGAAAAAAACCTGAAATAGTTCAGCTTATTTTCCAAACCAATTCAAATTTGGAAAAATTGTCTGCTCCAAATTCTGGAGCACTTTCCCTTTTAGCAATACTTATGGTATTGACAGCAGCACTCTGGTTGCAGCAAGAGGGAAGAAGTGAGGACTCTCTCTCTTCCCCCCCCCCCAAAAAAAAATCTATCTGGCTAATGTTTCATACCGTTTTGTGGTTCAGACCTCAGCAGCCCTTGGGAAGTGTAGTTTTCCCAAGGTCCATTGACACTGGAGAGAGAGATGGAAAATATTTCCCATGAGCCACTAGGATCTATGCAACATGCCAACTGGAGAGGGGAACAAAGGTGAGAGTGAGACAGATATCCCTCCTCCATCAAGGACAGATATTGATATCAGTAAAGACAAGGCCAGAAGAGGAAAGGGACTCGGAGGTCTAGACAGGTTACAAGTAATTTCACACTCAAGATCTCACACTGGCAAAAATTGTAGCCCAAACACATATCTGCCAGTTAACTTCAATGTGGGGTGAGCCTGGGGAAGGAGGCTCTTGCAAACAATAAGAGAGGGTGCTTAAATTTTCCCATGCTGAAAATTTTTCTCTGCAAATACCTCTTCCAGACCATTTTCCCTGGCAGTGTTGGGAAACCTGTGTTTCAGCCCAATCCTACCTGAATCCCAGCAGGGAGATGCAGCAGGTACAGTGCTGGCTATGCTGCATCTCGTTGGGGATTTTTGGCTGCTGGAGGTCTTCTCAGGGTACGGGAACATTTATCCCCTTGCCCCGGGTAAGCCCCAGCACCTGCAACGGGTCAACCTGGACCTGTGCTGGCGCAAGTCCATGTTGATCCATGCAGACGGATCAGGCCTGGAAAGGGGGTTTGGATACAGCCCTCACCAGCAGCCTGATCCCGGGTCCATTCCAACACTACCCTCGCCGCCCCATTCAACCCCCTACCTGCCCTCCCCTTGCCCTGTGCTGGACTCCGATGGGGCTCTGTTGCTCCACCAGTGCTAGCGGGAAAGATCCGGTCTTCCCACCAGCGTACCTGGGCCTTGTGCTGTCACAAAGCGCTTTATGGTGCTTTTGCAACAGCACACGCTGGCTGTTGCATACTGTGCATTCTGCCGGCACAGACCCTCCTAAGGATTGGGCTTAGCTTCAAAACAAGTAGCTCCAAGTTCTGCCATGTTATGATGAGACACGAGACAACCAAAGCAAGAAGCCCAGTTAATGGGACTATGCAAAGTTTTTGGTGTCAGGTTAAAATCTTTTTTTTTATTTTCTCAGGCCTTTTAACTATGATTTTAGGCCCTGTTGAATTTTGTTATACTGCCTTTATCTGCTGCTTTTTAAATGTTTAATCAGTTTAATTATATATATATATATATATATATATATATATATATATATATATATATATATATATATATATATATATATATATATTTAACCTTGTATATATTGATTGCCCTGAAAACAGCTCCTTTTGAAGGGCAGGGTATAGATGTTTAAATAAACAAAGAAACGGTGCCTTGTCTGTGGGGAGAACTGCCCCATATGCATTTAAACTTTATGCAGGTTAGCTACATTCACTGACTAAAACAGAAATTAACACATGTGCTAACATTATCTCAGCCCTCTGTCAGAATCCTCACTGGGCGTTGAGCAAGCAAAAGTGTTTCTCACATGTGGGAGGGGGGAAGGAGAAGCTAAACCGCAGAGACTCTACAAGTGTGGAAACCAAATCGGTCAAGAAGCTGAAAATGAACGATAAAACAGAGTTGTTCCTACTGAACATTATGCTCAAACTAAACCATGGACACCTCTTATTATAAAACTCTATTTGTTCAATGCATTCAAAACCCAGCCTTTTCTTCAGGGAGTTCATGGCAGCTTGCTTGCATACGGTTTCCAGGCTATCCTAGCCAGGTACTGACCAGAGCCTTGCCTGCTTAGGTTCCCCAAGGTCGCTGCATTTTGTGTCTTGATGCCCTTTAATCCCATTAAAGTTAATGGAAATCACCTCACTGACTGTGAAAGAGAACAACAGTTTTCAGGCTTGCAGCTTTCAAGCACACACACTTTCCCAAAGACAATAGGGCAGACTGTTCTAATAGTCTTACCAGGACTAGCTTATCATCTATGTGTGCTACACAAACGTCTGTTTGTGTAGACAAATGTGTGCTACACAAACGAATGTTGACCATGTCCAACAAGGTTTGTGACTGTTGGAAAAACTCAATGATACACTAGTCAGTGCTGACATTGTGTCAGATTCACTAGTACATGTCTGAGAAGTAAGGAAATACATCTCCATTTTCAGGCACTGACAACATTCATCTGAGATGGCTGGCTTTCACATGTAAATATGAATGTACATATGTATTGGACTAATACATCCATTCACATGTGCACCCCCCCCCCAGAACACTAGGCCACGAGTGAGCCTTGTTTTCCAGTAAGCTCAGATGAAAAGTATCCACATTTTTCCCAGTGTGGCCTGAACACTCTTCCCATTTTGATAGTACAATCCACCAAGAACAGTTCCCACATGCAAATCCTATTTATTTTTATACTGGTTGTGCTGGATGCAGAGCTCAGCAGATTGCACCCGAAGTTTTCCCTTCCTTGCTTTCCTTGACAGCTGTAGAAATGTCACCTTGGAAAAGCGGCAGCTGTTACAAATTATCCACTTAGCTGAGCTCTCCCCTGAGTTCTTTAATTTTATTGCAAATGAAGGCGCAAGGTGGGAAGAGAACATAGGAGAAGTGGGGGAGGGGGCCGTTTGGTTGGGTTTTTTGGGGCGGGTTGGCATAGGTCAGGCTCTCGTTGCAATCTTATGAATGATGGCCTTATAAAACTGCTGTACCACTCTCCAAATTCTCCCACAAAAGTTTCCTTTTGAAGAGCTCTCATTAACAAGACCAAAACAAACTCACTAAATGTGCAGCTACATTGACAAGAACAGTACTTAATCAACAGTGTGCAATCCTACCCAGTTCCTCCACCAGTACTACCAGCGGAGGAGGGCAGAACAGGAGTCTTTAGAGGGGAAAGAGGATTTAAATTTCCTTTGAATTGCCCTTTAGAGGGGATTTGGATCCCCTTTTCTTTCCAGGGCCTCCAGTTCTCCCTGCACCACTGGCTGCAACGGTGGAGGAGCAGGATAGGATTGCGCTGCAAATCTCCTCTCACTGATCTTGTAAATTGTAATCCCTAGGAGTACTACATCATTTCAATCTCAGTAGCTTCTTCACAAAGGCCTGTGACTTCAACCTGAGCAGAGAAGTTGAAAAGGGAGACCTGTATGCCTGGTGGCCCTTCAGAAGCTTGAAGATTAAAATATGTATGTAATGGAGACAGACAGAACTCAAAAAAGCACAAGCAAAATTCTATTAAAGACAGAACTGTCACTTTGAAGAAAGGCAAAAACAAATCATTTGCCAAGACAATGATAAAACAAACCCATGAATTAAAGGGTCTCAGTTTAATTAACATTTTTAAAAAAGCCTCTCTGAAATATTGCCTTCACCACATATTACAAACACCCCACCCCCATACTCTTATCAACTTTACTGCATTCAAATCTTTTTACCAGTTTTCAACCATATTCCAGTCAAATATTGAATGTTGTCCAAGAAAGTCACTTCAGTGAATTGCATGTCATTGGTTTACATTTTTAAATCCTATGTTTTCCTGACAACCTTTTCAGCCAGACAATATAGTCTATTTTTCCACAGCATTTAACAAAGCCAAAATTTGTGACCATAAAACAGATGGACCATGAAAAGAGACTTAAGTTGCTTTAATTTTTTTTCTTATTGCCACAACTGAACAAAACAAATAAGCATTTTAAAAAAAAATGCATTAGCCCTAAATGTCCATTTTATTACTGAACGTTTGCCGTCTTTGGCAGGCATTCTAAGGAAATAAGAGACCAGTCTATACTTCAGCATCATTTTCATTTTTTGTTAATGAACTATAGAACTCAGCAGTGCTTACTTAAAAATGAATGGTGATGCAATCGCAAACATAAAACAGTGTTCAACATGATCTCCATGTGTGGCGATGCTCCCGAGATAGCAGCATCAACACAGCAACAGATACCGAACATATTTTGGTGGTATTACCTGATTCTCTCATTGCGTCTCGTCCATCCCTTTCTGCATGATGATATCAAGCGGGAAACATTCAGCCGTTTGCAGGCAGGAGGCGACAACCAGGAAGCACAATTGTGACAGAGCTTTGTTCTGCCTGCAGTGGATTACAGGAAGCCAGGGTTAGAGAGGAGAGCAGCAGCAGCAGCAGCAGCAAATTAGGAAATCAAAGTGTCCTTTTTAGCCTAGACAAGCACATACATTGGAGATGAAAGGGGGGCTCCAATGGAGCATATGCTATTGCATGTTTTGCAGATTTCTCATTCAACGAGCACGCAAGTTTCTCTGTATCTTGCCTATCGCTGTTTCAGGAAACAGCCTCCCCTTTAGCAATTCCCTCAGCGCCAGCAACAGAAACAGACACCTTGTAGCTATTACAGATTAGAGTTGATATGGATGGAATATAGTTGCCTGTCTAGATGCTGCTATACAGAAACACAGTCACTGCTCAACTGACATAATCAGATGTTCTTTTACTCTCACCTCCACTAGCAACCTCATCCACCACCACCGTCCCTCTCTTCTCTCTAATACAAAGAGCGTGTGCAGTTTTTAAAAACAAAAGGCTTACACCCCCCCCCCCAAGCGCACGGAAACATGCAAACCCTTCCTCTTTTTGCAACCTGCAGTGCTCATATCTACCCCAAGCTTCTGCTCTTTTGCCTTGCCCTTCCAGCGATCGCTTCACCCCTGTCAAGCAGAATCGGCCAAATGAAAAGACCCAAACATCTGTCTCTTCTTCTTCTGGCCCCTCCTCCTCCAGAAGCGAGGGGGGAAATCCATGCTGGAGAGTCGAAAAGAAAACAGACCACCAGCCCCCCCAAAGCTGCAGCTGGGTGGTTTACAGGCAGCTAGTTGTCTTTAAAGGGGGGGAGGGAGAGCTCCGTCTTAAAAGGAAGGGTGCATAATAATACCCTGTTCGCTCTTGTTAGAGAACGGCAGGGGCTGGATAGAGGGGGAGAGGGCTGTTCTTTCAAAGGATTTGGCCAAAGCTGTTGGAGGCATCTAAGGACACCTTTCACACTGAACCCCTTCACACACACTCACAGCTGTACAATACACAAACCTATTGCACACATCCTCCTCCTCCTCTCCAGTCTGCAGACCCTGTGCAAACCTCTGAAATGTCTATTCAGATAGTTATTTGTAGTACAACCGTTCTTTTTTTTCTCGCCCCCCCTCCTGGCAAACCTAATCTATGAAATACAGTACAAACTGCGGGGGGGGGGGGGAGAACGGGACTATGTGCAAAAGCAAAACTTCATTTTTTCCCCTTTAATCCTTTCTTTTAAAAATATATATGACAGTTCTGCCGTCCCATAACATTACAACCCCCATGCCAGTCTCATATTAATGAGATGTCGCTTCTTCTTTTTTTTTTTTTTAACCCTGAAGCGCATTCAACAGTTTGGATTCCGAAGCTGCAAGGCAAACCACACACACACACACACACACACACACACACACACACACACACACACACACACACACACACACATCATCATCATCATCATCA
The DNA here is from genome assembly GCA_026170595.1 of Plestiodon gilberti rubricaudatus. Classification (NCBI taxonomy): domain Eukaryota; kingdom Metazoa; phylum Chordata; class Lepidosauria; order Squamata; family Scincidae; genus Plestiodon; species Plestiodon gilberti. Next base: position 80,112,742 of record JANXHW010000004.1, on the reverse strand, counting down.
TCATCATCATCATCATAATTAATAATAATTCAGAGGTGCACAAAGAACTGGACGCTCACTGACCTTTTCCCTGCGTGCGTGTGTGTATATACAGTATGTGTGTCCGTGCTTATAGATTCTTCCCAGTAACTTTCCTTTTTGCCCAATGACAGCGCATGCCCCCTGCTACCAAGCAAGCACAAGGAGAGAGAGTGAGAGGAGCTTGAAAGGAGGAGGTGTGACTTGGAGGCTGGTTTTTCGGGGGGTGGGTTAATTTTGAAATAAAAGGCACATTTTGCTTGCTTGCTTCCTTGCTTGCATCGCTCCTACCCATTCATGTAGCCTGCAGCGTCTTGTCCCTGTCTGCTGCCTTGCCTGTTCCACCACCATCCGCAGCAAATTGAGGATGGATGGCAACACGGGGGGGGGGGGGGGCTTGAAATATTAGACAAGCGACGGGAGGCGGGGCAGGAAGACTCCGCCCCCGTAGCGCCCGGCATCGCCCCTTGGCCGAGAGAAGGCTCCTTGGATTTCTGCACCTCGCTCGCACCTTCCCCCTCCCGCTAAAAAAAAGCCACCAAACCTGACCGATATCCCTTTATCCCTTTTGTCTGCCATTTCTGGCTTCTGCCCATCTGCTCTGAGGCCCCCACAGACCCTGCTAACAACAGATAAGCTACCACAGAGCCAAATGACAAGGCCAGTTAAGGGGGGGGGGGACGACCTGTGTGTCATTGTTTAATTACTAATGCTGGATGATAACGAAATACCAGTGAGACCAATAAACCTAAGCACTGTAAACTCGATTACTGCCTGTTTTTCTGATAGATGCCCCATGTCGCTAACACCTTAGCTGCGTGACAGGCAGAAATTCAACAGGTTCAATAGACTCCCTATTCAACAGACTCCCTATCACCGCTTCTCCATGCTGGGAAAAAGCGGTTGCATTCAGTGCTGGCATATATGCAACAAAACAATAAGCCTCTGACCATGCCAACAATGCATTTCTCTCTAGCATCTTTTCTTTTTTCAAAAGAGAAGCAACGGTTAAAATTGCATGTGGAGATGGCAGGCAATTGTCCTTGGCTTTGTGGTGTTAGTATCCTAGATGACCCTTCCACAGAGTGTCATCCTCAGGAATGCAAACTTGATGGGTTTCCGACATGAGCTGCCATATTTTTGCTGACAAGGCTTCTATACATGTATCAGTTGCAGCGGTCACTGAAATTCAACAGGTGATGGTCTGACCACTACGTCTCCATGCTGGGGAAAAAGCTTCCGCCTGTTGGATTTCTAAGAGCTTGGCACTCCATGCCCTGCCAACAGCAGCCTTGAACATACAGGGAGGTGTAGAGATTCTGAATACGACAGCCTCCATCTATGTGGCCGTACTGAATAGTACTGCTGGGATGGGGGCCACTCACTATCGCAAAGTAGCAGCAACATCACTCTCACGAGTGTCATGTTCCGTAGATTTCCACCCAAACATTAGCCTGAATGTAAAGACAATTACAATTGGATTATTTGTTGAGCTGTTTTTACATTAGTCTTACAACGATAATGATTCAAATCATTAATAACTTCACAAGTGTATGAATCACTCTGAGAGCAGAGGAAAGGGAACAAAACGAAAGTACAGTAGTAGCATGATGCCACCGACTTGACAGAATAATTGCATTGCCACCACAAGTTACATTCTGGATTTGGTTACGTCGTCTGGAAAAGAAAGTAGAGCGTAGACTGGAGAATTAACTATTGCATCAGTGGAAGTCATGGAAGTGGAAAATAAGGAAGAGGTGGCTTAGCGACACATATGAACTTCGACTTAACAGATAGGAAATACAGGTGCAGGTCGTCGATGTCCCTCAAAGTATCTTCCAGCAAGCCTTTTGTTAAGTAAGTAGGAAAAGTTGTTATTAAGACAAAAACTATTTAAGAAAACAATATGGGAAGTTAGTTCTCTTAGTGGCCATCGATTAGGCTGCTGAAAGAACAGTCTAATACAGTTGATGGATGTTTGCATTTGCAACTCCTACAACTGCAACTCATATTTATAAGATCATTTATCCCCAAACTCATTCTGATTTGTCCAAGTCACCTGATAAGTAGCTCTCACAAATGACCTCTGTGTGACTGTACAGAAGAGTTTCCAGAAGTTTTCATGTAGTGGCTGTAATGTAAGAATTGGCCCTGGATCACTGGAGGAAACAAACTCCTTGTTCTTACTTCTCCATTATTTGTCTTCTTATCCATTCAGGTTAGTTATTACTTAGAAGAGAGAGCTACTTCTCCTCTTTCGAGTCTCATTAGCCTGAGGGTCGAAGAATTAATTTCAAAACCATTAACTTTATTATAAAGCTTGGATGTTTGTTTTGTGTTTGTTCTCAAGGAAAACTGGGCACTATGAGTAGGGACAGGAGAAAATGGTGATAATGAAATAAAAACACAACACCACTTTCTACTAAAAAAAATGCGAAAAATAAATAGAATAAAATAAAATCACAATTTTGTGTCATTTTTCACCTGCTGACATTGTACAACCTATACCATCTACCTAGTACACTTTTAAAGCAGTTAAAATTGATAAAAATGGGGAAACGTTGGAATAAAAACACATAACACTGCTTTCTGCTGTTTCATTTTGGTTAAACACCGAAATCTGCAAAAAAAAAACAAACCACCACAATTTTCTCCCACCTCTAACTATGAGTCAGTCACACACACACACACACACACACACACACACACACACATACACTCTTCTCTAGGGCAGGAGAAATAAAGCCCACAGACTGGATAAGGTCTGCGGAAGCTCTTTATCCAGCCATCATGATAATTTGGCTCTCCAATATCTTGAAAATATGGTCAAGATTTGCATACTTTCTCTTCTGTCATTTGCAACTAATGAGTTCCTAAGTGATAAAAAGTGCTTATTTCTGGTCATCACCCGCTTAATGACCACCTTCCAGACCTCAGCAGGTGCCACATAAATGTTATTTGGTCCTCTGTATGAAATGAGTTTGACACCCCTGCTCTAGGACTTGTGACTTGAGAATTTTGAGTTGGTTTTCATTTTTACATTTCCAACAGATATGTTAGGAGCCAAGATATGAAACTGAGATTCTTTGCTTGTGTGTCTTGGATTCAGTCTGTCATCTCCAGGTGGGGCTAGGAAAGACCCCTGTCTGAAAGAAAACCTGGATAGCAGCTGCCTGTTGGTGTAGAGTGTACAACAGTGTTTCTCAAAGTTCCCCCTGTGAGTAGGGGAGAACTTTGAGTGCATGCAGGGGCGGGGTGATGGCGGCGGCAGTGATCCCAGTATTACGCCACCCCGGGGACAAAAGGGGCATTTTTAGACTTACCGGTGGTCGCGCCGGCCTCTGGAGAGTGCAGGAGGTATGGCCTCCCCAAGCCTCTGAACGGCTCCTGGAGGCGATTAAAACCCACTTCCATTTTTTACTTCCTGGTTTCCCCCAAAACTGGCCACCCTGTTCCTTTTCTCTCCTCAGACATATGCCAGAAAAATGGCTGATGTATGTCTGAGGAGATCTGTAAAGACAATCAGGCATCTTACTTACCTCCTGCAGGCTGTTTAATCACACACACCCCCATCATTGGATACAGCGCTCTCAGTCTATACACACAGATGAATCGGCACCAATGGTGAGGAATCGGATTGGGCAGTAAGAGGCACATCTTCCTGATCAAAGGATTTGTGGGCTTGGCTCTGACATCTCTCTTTTTAGGAACGAAACCACTGAGCAACTCTGTCTCTCCTATTATGCTGATTACGTGTGTAGTGAGGTCACTGCATGCGCAGAACTGGTCTGCACACACAGCCCCCAAGATCCTGCGGTATGCTGGGAAATAGGCTGATGCAGGGTCCTATGAACAGAAAAGCAGAATTTCTGCATGGATGAGATGAATAGATCCTCTAGTCTGTCTGTTTACATATGCATGAACCTTCATGCATATAGAAAAAGACCCAAAAGCAGTAATGGTGGCAGTGGAGCTTAGTGATAAAATACATGGCTTGCATGCAGGTTCAATCCTTGGCATCTGCAGCTAAAAGAAGCCATTGGCAGTCAAAAGAGATAGTGTTGAACTAGACAGACCAGGGTTTGACTCAGCGTAAGGGAAGCTTCACATATTCAAAACTCATGTGGGCTCTCCATCCCATCTCTGCAGCATGAGGCTACTTCCCTGAATACAGATGTGAATGGTTATTATCGGTGTCTGCCTGCCATAGCACCTCAAGGCAGCAAGAATTACTCTTGTGTAATGTTTGCATACATGAGTGTCTTAACATGGGGCTGGTTCCGGAGCACGCCTGTACAGTTCCTTACCTACTGGTGAAATCCAAAGGGTGTTGGCCGACTATTGGGGTTATATATGCAAAGCAGATTCTAGAAGCCTTGAGAGTTGCTTCTCATACAAAAATCTCCTCCTCCCCCAGCTATTCACTGAAGCGGCTACTTTTCGTCACACAGACAGCTTTCCCATCCAGCCCTAACCTTGCCATTATCAAAACTATGGAAGAATAGATAAGCAATACTGGTGGACACTGTTCTGAGTGTGTGGGAGCAGGGGGGGGACGGGGATTTAAGAAAGCAAAACAACAGCTAGAGGCCTGGAGTCCTACCCTCTGCGTCTCTATTTCATAGCAAACTGTGAAAGATCACTGACTCCTCAAATTACAATCATCTTCCAGTACAGAACCACTACAATGAGCATCACTGGACCAGTCCCCCCCTTTTTTTTTCTTTTACAAAATAAATATTAGAACATATTTTAAAATAATCCACTCTTAGTTTTTGTCGAATTTTTGTCAAACCTCCTAGTCTATAATGAAAAATGACAAATTCTCAGAATTAAGAACAGAGAGAGGTTACATTGTAATATTTTTTTTTCTGCAACCATTGTACTTTGTGGTTTTTTTAGCAGCATCCTTAGAAGGAAAAGGTGACTGAACTCTGATAGATCTCATTTTTAGAAGTCCAGAAGTGCAGTCATTTCTGAAAATCTGCTATGGAGCTTGACAAAAAGCTCCACTGAACTGACATCACACACAGGTCAGTATATTCCCCATGGACATGGATTCTCTCTGTGGTCCTAGCCTCCCATTTCAGCTACAGCAGAAAAAAGAAACAGCAGCATGAGTGATGAGCATCCTGTTACTTCTAGAAATCATATCTAAAAGGCCTGCATATAGGGAGGAATGATGGTGTGTTTGGGTGTTTTTTTTGTTTTTTTTACTACTTCACTGAAGTCATATCACTTGACATTGATCAGATATGACCGCATGCCATGAAATATGCTGAAGAAATCACCCTTTCCACTAACCTCTTATGGACCTGGCTGCCATCTCAGCACAAACTCAGGACTCATCTCTGCATTCTGCCCTTTCCAAGGCTCCTTCAGCTGCCCATCCTGCACCCGGCCATCACAACGTGCATTCTTGGTGCAGCACATAAATGAATAGAAGCAGAATGGCTCTAACACGGAAGCATGCCCAGGGCAACATTTTTACAGGCCATGCATGTGCACTCCTCCACTGCAGGATGACAAATGGGCAGGCAGCTTTTTAGAGCATTTTATTTATTTTCAGATTTGTCTCCCACTGTTTCACTATCAGGCCCACAAAATAGCTAACAACATAACAAATGAAATAAAAACATACTAAAAAATTATGTGGCTGCTGTGAACACTCACTAACCAAAGGCTGGGCCCGCCTGGATGAAGTGGATGGATGACAAACCCCAGCAGGGCTGGCAGCTAAGGGAGTGGGCTGTGAAACAGTGGGTGCCCCAATGGGACAAGGTGTCAAGTTGTATGACTCACAACTTAGCTGCAAGATACTACGGATGGAAGAAGGAAGCAGATGTTTTAGCCCAGCATTATATTCCAGGGAATCAGGATTTCACCCAAAGTGCCAGCAATCCGAAAGCACTCAGCCTCCTGTATCGAATAACCCTGTTGTAACGTTGCTCCCTTTGCCTCTCATCTATCCCTGGGCTTTGGAAAAAACACACACCAATCATCTCATTCACCAATTAATGTCCACCGGCAAGAGGCTCCTAGCTGCCTTCCATTCAGACACTCCAAGCAGCCACTTCCCCTCAGGACATTTTCAGCCTACACAAATTCCGCATGGAAGACATAACAATATATGCAATAATTCACATGTTGTGCAAACTGATCATGGAACCATATTTGGGGATTGTAGTAGCCATTCGGCGCAGCAGTCTGAACCCACAACAAGTTAACTATTCAAAATATGGGTCCCAAGAAGACGATCAAGAAATGATAAGAAAGCTAAAGAATTCTAAGCATGCTGCCAGCTTTTATGAAAACCAACAACACTGCCTAATTTTTACATGCTATTTTAGGGTTGTAAACAGGAGACTGACTGTATGTAGGCCCAATTCCGCTTCATATGGCTTTAAAAGGGCTGGGTGTGCAGCATAGCCTGACAGGGGGAATAAACATTTTATAATAGCGAGGAGGAAGCATGTCAGGAATGTTCCTGCAGGCCATTCCCTAGACTTGTTTATGTTGCATATTAAGGGCCTAAATAGTGGTTCATAACAAGAAACAAGGCCAAAGTCATAGGACTATTGACTTTGCTTGGGATAATATATCTATGAATTTATGTTTTATATAGAATTTTATATAGAATTTTATAGAAGTTTCAAAGAATGTATATCTATAAAATTATTTTATAATGCTCACAATGTTCAGTGTTCATTTATTATTATTGTTATTATTACTTTTTAGTTATTGTTATATATTTTTGCAACAGCACTTTTCAGTGCACACGGTGTTTTACCATTATTTTCTCAGTTTCTCACCTAGCTAAACAACAGCCCCATGATGATGATGAGGTATGTTGTCTTCCACTTCTTATTCTTTATACAAGAGCCAGTGGCTGGAATGTGAGACTTAGACCTGGACCACGACACAGGGAAACTGTCTTCAGAAACAACCCCACACAGTAAGGCAGAGACCCTCAAAAGCCAGGACCCTTGAAAATAAAACAACAGCAAAATGTGGGCAGTCTAGGAGACATGGCAACACAGTCCCTCCTGATCCTGAATGAACCAGGCAAGTCAAGCAGTAAAAACATAAGCAGTTTATTCAAAGGTTGAAAAATGTCCAGGACTGGGAAGAAAGATTGAATGATTAAAAAAACAAGGCATTAATAATCTAATAAAAAGAGAGGAAGCAGGTCACAAAGTTTGCCAAAGATGTTAAATGCAAGCAGCATTTAAAATAAGTAAGCAACTTCCCCCTGGGTACTTTCCCTAGTCTACACTACTAGTTGCAGTTTCCGAACAGTCCTCAAAGGCAGCCCCACGTCGAGCGCATTGCAGTAATCTAATCTAGATGTCACTAGGGCATGGGTCACTGTGGCCAGGTCTGCACGATCCAAGTACGGGCGCAGCTGGCACACCAGCCGAAGCTAGGCAAAAGCCCCCCTGGCCACAGCCGCCACCTGGGAATCCAGGAGCAGCTGCGCATCCAGCAGAACCCCTAAGCTTAAGGTCTTTAAATGATTCAGGAGAGTTTTTCAGGATGCTGAGGCCTTACAAAGGGCTACGTGCTGCCTGGTTTAGCCTTAGGAAGTTTGGCACATTGGGTGAAATCCTCATTCCTTTGATTATAATGCTGGACTGAAACATCCACTTCCTTCTTCTGTCCACAGGATCTTCTAGCTAGGTTGTGACCTACATTAGCTGTGCAACTTGACATCTTGTCCCTGTGAGGCCTCTTTCTCTTAGCTGCCAGCCCACCCACTGCTGGGAATTTGTTGTTTGTGCAAAGTGCTCCCTTTGTTCTGTTGTTCTGCTGGTCTAAAGATACACAGGATTGCGCCATTAGCGCAGGCGGAATGCTTGTTCCACTGGCTCTTAAAGCCCATAGGATTGGGCTGTGAGGCACCTAATGAGCTCATGACACAGGCAAGATACAAACCAGGGTATGACCTAGGGTGTTGCGAAAGTGCCATAAAGCACTTTCGTGGCACCCTTGGAGTAAGCGGTGCCAGTGCCAAGGCCGGCACCACTCACTCCGCCGCCCTCCAGAACCCGCGCCACCAGACACAGGTAAGTGCTGCATGAGGAGGGCAGACCAGGGTGTCAGGGGAGGGAGCAATTAGCTGGCCAGGTCAGGGAGGGGGCGGGGATATCGGCGGCACACTCCCCTGATATCCTAACCCCCTTCCCGGACCTGGCCGGCCTTACATGGCCTCCCCGGATGTGCGCTAGCTAAATAGCTGGTGCGAATCTGAGGAGGCCCATTGGGGCCAACACCGGGACAAAGGGACAAACATCCCTTTCCCCCAAGTTGTGCCTCAGCCCTGACGACACAGGCTGCATCCTGTGTAGGATGCAGCAGCCAGCCTTTTAGGCAGGCTGCTGCATCTTAGGCAGGATTGGGCTGCCCGTCATTTTAAAATGGCCTGCAGTGATATAACCAAAGTAGCAGGAATGTAGAAAGTAAACCTCAGGTACTTCCTGGTATGGCAAGCCAGGGGGAGGGGGATATAATACTGTTTCAAAACGTCTGATGAGGGCTTATGTTATCAGCCATTCAAAATTAATCTGACAAACTCAAGTAACAGTATATAAGATTGCAGGCTGTGTACTACATACTGCTTCATGTACACACATTTACATTCATGTGCACCAAAGACAAGATACAACTCTCCCAACTTCTGCAGAACAGAGGGAGAAGGCCGACATCTGAAGAATTTCATGTCTATGCCAACAAAATCTTTTAAAATGCACCCCCAAAATCTCTCCACAGGGCAAAATAAGAACACACACACACACGCACACGCACGCACACACACAAATTAATCTGGAACAAAACATTATCTTGTATACAGTATCTGTAAGATACCTCTCACCGGTGAGGCTGGCGGCGGGGTCAGGAAGTCGTCGTCGTCGTCAGAGCTGTCGGGTCTGATCCTGTAGGTCTCCAGCCCACCTGGAAGAGGCTACCTGCTACTGCTGGAAGCAGGCAGGCGAAGGATTCAGCATCCCTAGGGAAAGAGGCAAGGGAGAGGAAAAAAGGGGAAGGGGGAAGGGGAGGCCTCAGAGGGTCAGAGGAGGGTGCAGGTTGCAGGCACCTGGGAGCACCTCTCCTCTAGCAGCCAACAGGCTCAGGTCGCTTTCCTCTTTCACGCTATTCCGCAGCGTCAGTTCAGGCACCCTCTGCCAGGACCGACCTCTCATCATTGGCCTTCTGGGGTTTTAAAGAGGATAGGGGAGGGAACAATCGGGCTTCTGCCGCCCTGGATGTCCAATCGCGCTGCTGGAGACTGCTCGCTTCCGTCTTCCTCCAGCTGTCTTCGTTTATTGGTCTCTCTCCCCGCTGCCGTGGCCGGGCTCGGCCGGGGTGGGCCTTTTGCTCTATGTGTGACTCCTCCTTTATTCCGTCCTTCTCCTGTCTTTTTGCAGGGGGCGTGTCGGTGCTAGCTGGCTGTCTCCGGAAGAGTTGCGTCCGTGGCGCTGTTGCTGTGTCAGGTAAGTTGGTCCTGGGGGTTCTCTTTGGGGCCCTGGGTCCAGGCGGGGGGTTCTGGAGGGGGCGAGGGGTGTCCCTCGACCCCGCCGCTGCTCCGTGGCTTGTTAGGGGGTGTGGCGGTAGTCCGGGCTGCGCGGAGGCCCGCTCGGTTGCCGGTTGCGAGGCCTGTGCGTCCGGGCAGGCGTCCGCGGAACCCGGACACTATCCTTTTGTATGCAAAAAAAGCTTCAATAAGTCTTAGGAAGCTTTCAGAATGTGGGAGGTGATGCAGAAAAATATTTTCCTAGTTTCTGTTCATATCTGCCTCCCCAGGTCACAGGAAAAACCTCACATTTGGCAACTTAATCTTTCCTCCTTTCAAAGGAGAGCATACACATTAGGCTGACTCTGGGTGCAGGGAGACTCCCAGAGCTAACTCAATCAAGTCTCCCAGGACTCAACGATCGAACCATCAAGGACCATCTAGAAGTCCTCTACCCAGCTCAGCCCACTATTGTTCCCATTGTTTTCTGTAAAATGTGTTTCCAAAAGTCTCTTGTAAAAACTGTATGACTCTGTGACTATGCACATTCTCAGCAACCATGTGATGTTCTGCTTGGAAATGTATAAAAACTGTGCTCACATGTAGCAAAGGGTCAGTTCCCCTCCTGGGGGCTGTCCACTGCGCTGCGTAACAACATATAGAATTTATTTATTTATTTATTTATTTATTTAAACAGAAAAAATTGGAAGATTTTTATTTTAATACATTTGGAGAAAAATGGGGTGGCTTTATATATTAAAATATTTGAAGCGGGAATTAAGATTTTTAGATGATAAAGGAAAAGTTAGTTAATCTTATTGTGAATATTTGGATACCACTTATAGATTCTTTAAGAGAGAGAGTGAGAGAGAAGAAGTGATGAAATGTGGATTTAATGAATAGTATATTAAAGATATAGGCTTAGTTAGATATTATAAGTAGAAAATATATAATAGTATACAAGTAGAATTTATTGCTTCGCGCTAGCTGTAATCTTTCGTAGTATGTTGTATTGTTTTGTTTTGTTTAGTAGTTTATTAATAATAAAATTAAATATATATTGGAAAACAATAAACCCATACTTTTTCCTTGTTCACCAGTCTTCATGGTCCTCCATTATTAACTATCCTCTGCTTAAAAATTCCGCTACAGTTGAAATGATTATTTGAAATTGGAGCAAATTGTAAACCTGAGGTAGGTGAGGAATTAGCCTTCAGTCTCTTGCTCCTATTGCTTTAAACTGGCTCATACTTCTCTTCCTTTTCTATTGGATTGTTTTTATATTGCAGAAACAGCTGCCCTTGCAAGTTGCTGCTTGCTGGAGACCAATATTTCTCAGACCTGTTCAGCCATCCCATACACGAAAAGATTGCTGAGGTCTAATAAGTCATATCCCTCCCCCTTATTATAGGCAGAAATCCACAATTTAGACACATCCCTGCGCAACCAGTGATAATTCTGTTGCAAAGACATCAGGATCATTTATGTTACCAAATATAATTTGAAAACAAGATTAGAAGACGAAAATATGGTCAACCCATGAAGCTTTTTAAAATCTCCCATGATGTACCTTTAACCTAATTTGAACCTCGCAATTTGGATCAACGTTGAGCTGATGGATTTAAATTCAAACATACAGCCAAAAATAAACTTCCATCTGTCTACCCCTAACTGCCCCACTAGCTTGCCATATTGGCAGCCATTTTGGCAGCCAGCAACATGCATTGTAGTTCCAGATGCTCACAGCAGTACAGTATTTGTTTCATGAGGAAAAATGGCAAAAAATATTTCCCTCTAGTTTCTTCTGTTAAAGATAAGTTAGGCCCTGTAACAGGAGTAAGCTGGCATGATCTACTCATGCTCACCTTTGCTTCCTGTACTGACCACAAAGCATACACTTCATTTGCCTTCCAACCCTCCTGTCAATTTTGACAGATAATATAACCCATGTTGTTGAGATATCTAGTTCTCCATACAAAACAGGCCCCTATCAAGCCTCTCTTGTTTCTATATGTGTGGAGTGTGCCATGTCGATTTTTCTCTGCAGGTGGAAGGAAGGGGTTATCAATTTATAACAAACCGAAACATCCATAAAACAATTAAAAAATACTAACCATTAAGACAGAAATTTAAAACTTACCATCTACTTTCCCCCTCCCCCCCCTCCAGTACAGAGTCTGTGCAGGCAGACAGAAGCGTCGCTCCGGTAGGGGCGGGGCTGTAAGTATCGCTCTGGTCATAGTCTCTTTACCGAGCGAGGAGGAGGCAGCCCCGCCCCCTCACTGTCCGAGCCAGTCCCCTACGGAGAAACCGGCAGGGAAGAGACCCTGCCTGCTGCTTTCTCCGTAGGGGACTGGCTCGGACAGTGAGGGGGCGGGGCTGCCTCCTCCTCGCTCGGTAAAGAGACTATGACCGCAGCGATACTTACAGCCCCGCCCCTACCGGAGCGACGCCTCTGCAGGCAGATGCTGTATATATACACACGGATAGGGCTTCAGAGCACATGGCGGGGGGAAGGGGCATTGCCAGAATGGTCATGGACATGAAGTCATGGAGACTCCTCATGATTTCATAATGGCTAAAGAGGGCTAAGGTGGTGCAGACTCCCCCCTTCTTCGAGCGGTTAGAAGTTCCAGGGGCAGTGCCACTAAGTTTGGTTTCCTTAGGATGAGAGAGTATGGGAGATTTGTGGCATTTTTGTAATAGCTGCTTTATTTACAGTTCATGTGAAGGCAATCCTGCAAGGTACTCCAAATCAGATGCTCAGAGACCTTGCACCTGCAAGATACCTATAGACCAGGGGTTCTCAACCAGTGGTTCTTCGGCCGACTGCTGGTGGTACTCGGACCGCCGGACCACCGGTATCCTGCTCCGATGTGGTGCTTTCGGCGGTGCGTTTTTGCTCCTGAGAGGCTCCTGCCTTTGGCTGAGCCTCTCGGGATGCTGAGAAGGGTCATCCCACCCACCCAGAGCCTCCTACCTACATTTTCTGGCCTCAAAAAACCTGTAAACCCAGAAGTAACTGGCGATGATGTCATCAGGAGAGTGGCGCCAGAGGTGGTACTTGGCCGGGAAGGGGTTAAGAACCCCTGCTATAGACGACTTCCTGCTCCCTGCTTCTGTTAGGTCCAGTCAGACTCCTCCCCTAGCACCAGTCGGTTGTTGCTCTTCTGCCTGCAATCGCATGCAAAATTGCAACGTTCCTTGCACACTACAGTAGATATACATATTTTGTATATGTTACAGGGCAGAAGAGTCTGGCTCAGGTGGGAGAGCTGCTGCCTTCAAAGCCCGAAGACCGGTGAACTTGATAAGTTCGAGACACGCTGCCGGCAAAAAAAAGCTGTGAAAGCCTCCAGGAGGAGAGAGAAGAGCTTCCAGCTGCGTCGGTCGAGTGTGGGAGGCGCCAGCCAGCAGAATTGTCAGACTGTAAAAAGGATACCACCTGGAAAGTAGCCGCTCATGAAAGACTGGACATTTATATATATTGTAAAAAAACCCAAGGGGGGTTAGGATAGCCTGCCCATGTACACCGCCTTGGATTAAAGTCGGAGGAGAAATCCAATGACCAAGAAAGGTGGTATATAAATACTGTCTATATTATTATATATACAGTTAATTACAGCTAATTAAAAACAGAATAAAAACAAAACATGAAAACAGAAAAAGGCAGCTCAACAACCCCAATTCCCAACAAAACCACTGCAATACCACCTGCCCACAGCCAACCATCACCCTCCCCCAAAGCGGAACAGAACAGCCAAGTCTGTACACGGTGTCTGAAAAAGGATATGAAGGGGGGGGGCAATCGAGCCTCTATCAGGAAAGCGTTCCACAGAGTCGGTGCAACCACTGAAAGGCTCTGCTACTACTGGATGCCCTGGATGCCTCAGAAGGCAAAGGCACCTGAGGCAAGGCCTGAGTTTATGACCAGAGTGAATGGAAATGCGTGAATGAGTGAAGACAGTTTTTAAAGTATCCAGGTCTCATGCTGTTTGTGAAGAGTGAGCCAACAAAGTGTGACAATCTCAGATTAAGATAACCTCATGTTGCCTCATCCCAGCTCTGGTGGGTAATGGCCCAATCCTAATACGGTGTAATGCCACCGGAACTAGTGCTCCGGCGGCATAACACACTTCTGGCTGTCGCAAAAGATGACACGCTTTAGCACAAAGGCTGGCCGCTGTCATAAGCAGTGAGTAGCTGGCTCTGCATGGCAACGGACACTTGACGACCACCACTCCAGGTAGGATCGCACAAGGAGTGGGACTGTGGCAAGGAGGGGTGGAATGAGGCAGGGAGGGGGTAGGTTCAGCGGCAGCAGCATCCGCCAAATCCTAACCCCCTTCCTGGGTCCAATCCACCTTCACAGGTCCACTCAGACTTGCACCAGCTATATAGCTGCCACAGGCAGAGGCGTCGCTGGAGCGCGGCAGGAAGGGCGGACTGCCTGGGGGGCGACGCGCGCAATGGGTGACGCGCGGGTTCACCCGCGCATCGCGCGCAGGCGGTCCGCCCTTCCCACCCGCTCCAGCGACGCCTCGGAGGAGGCCTCAGAGCGTCTGCCCTTGGCGGAGCTCCAAGGCCTTCTGAGGGAAGCCCGATGCGCGACGTCATATTTAGCGCATGCGCAGAACGTTTGAGGGCAAATTTGCCCTCAGAAACGTACTGCGCATGCGCGAAACCTTATAAATATGACATCGCGCATCGGGCCTCCCTCAGAAGGCCTTGGAGCTCCGCCGAGGGCAGACGCTCCGAGGCTTCCTCCTGCCCAAGACAGCCGGCCGGCGAGGATGTCTCTGGAGCCGGCAGCAGCGGAGGCTCCGCTGCTGCCGGCTCCGAAGACATCCTCGCCAGCCGGCTGTCGGGCAGCACGGGGGTCATTAGGGTGGCGCGCGCGCCCTAGTGACGCCGCTGGCCACAGGTCCAAGTAGACCCACCGGACTGGCAGGGGTTTTGCCTTTGGAGGCCAAAACTCCCCTGCAGAATGTAACGGACACCATGTTGGTACCACTGCATCACTGCATGGGGAGTTAGGATTGGGCTGCCCCTCTTTCAAAACACTCAAGGGAGTCTTTCAGTGAGTGTGTTCTTTGGAGGCACAAAGAAATAGCCTTCCAATGATATGGATTTCCATAATTTGGCACTATCCTGGCAAGTCAGCACCTTCTTGGAGTTTGCTTCCTATTTCTTTTGCTGCTGTTTCCAGCTTCTTCACATCCTATTGGGCATGGCTCCCTGTAGTGTGCTTGCATTGCGTCTTTTTTGCTTGACAGTCAGAGTTCCACTGGTTTTCTTTTATAAACGCCTGGCTCACCTTGCCACATTCATTGGCAGGTGGTAATATCTGTATTTCTATTTATACTTAATAAATCGCTAGTTGTATTTTTATTGTTGGTTCTTTATATCGTTAAATACCTTGCTTTTGATCATGTTCGTCATACAGTACTGCGATTATTATATATTGCTTATAGCTCAAATATTTGACCCATTATGTTTTTTTTTTAATTGTTCCTGTTTCTTATGTATTGTCAATCAGTGTGAGCACAACTGTTTCTGGAAAAGCAGCATATAAATTTAATCTAATTACCAATCCAGATTTCAATGGATAGCAACCCCAAGGTTTGCAGGAGGCAGGAGCTCACCCAGAGGCATTTGGGATGACTGGAAGCCCATCTTGTATGTACTTTTTAGCGTATCGTGGGGTCTACATTATTGCTACAATACACTGCTTGGTAGCAGGCTAAAATCAAAGCAGATGGCTTCTTTCAAAAAGGATGCCAATCTGAACTGACTGTACTAGCAGCAGAAAAATATCTGTCCTTCCCTTTCCTTGTTGTGCCCAAGGATCTTAACCAACAAGAGGAGTAAGACTACTTTTGCAAGAAGAATGGACCGGTACCAAAAAAGAAAAGAAAAGAGCCTCCTCTATGCATTCAGTAAATGTCCACTGGGAAGCTAGAGAAAAGCCATGACTTAACTCTGGCTTCCTCTAGAAAAACTGCAGGACACAGGCATATTAGCCCACTCCCATTCTGTGAAGCTGTGCTAAATTTCACAGTTTATAGCAGGGCTGTCTCATTTATGAAATATGCACAGCAGTTATACATATGGCTTTATTATTTTCAGTGCTCAAGTGGCAATTAGTTATATCATCAGGCTCACATTGCTAAAGCAAATTAGGCTGTGCATGCCATACAGAGAGCTACCTACAATGTACTGCAAGCTCTTGCTATTTACATAATAACTATAGGTGAATTTATAGGTTGATCATTTGGGCAACTGGATTTAAATGTCACCCAAAAAAAAAAAAATTCTGGCAAATTTCTCTGTTTGGCCTCACTTTGTAATTGGAATTCTTTTTAAATGGAAACTACGAGCTACTCCTAGATTTTTTTTTTAAATTCTGGGGATGAGCAGATGAATATGTACTATTATTGGTAAACTCATATTTATCCAATGTTGGCAGATCTTCAGATTCATTAGCACCTTTGTGGGTAAAGACAACCCTGTTCCAGTCACATAAATACTGCATTACATTCAACAAACCTCACAAGTCTCTTTTGCCTTTTGCCGCGCTGTGGCAAGGAGAGTCATGCCGGCCACATGACCATGGAGGCGTCTTCGGACAACGCTGGCTCTTCGGCTTTGAAATGGGGATGAGCACCACACCGTAGAGTCGGACACGACTGGACTTAATTGTCAGGGGTCACCTTTACCTTTTTATTCTTTGTTGCTCCACTTTTGAGTCTGTCATTTTACCAGGACCCCGGGACAGGTCATTTCCAGGGAACCTGAACTCCCTAAAAAGAACTCAGGTATCCTTGGAAAATTATATTTCCCAGGATCCCTGGCATTTGGGACAATATTTTGCCAATGTCAACATTCCAGCCAGCTCCAAGCAATGAGATCTCCCTGCTACTGCTGTTGCCACCGCTGCCAAAGGAAAGGAGAGAGTCCTTGCTGCTGCAAGGCCAAGCAAGATGTAGGGAAGGAGTAGTGGAGCAGGTTTCAGGGATTTATAGAGGGTATTCAGGGAGAGATGTTGGGGGCTTGGGGCGAAGCGTTCAGATCCTCTCATTCTCCTGATGATGTCATTGGGTGTAGAGTATGGTCTGAATTGGGACAGAGATTGGAACTAGGTTTCGAATGAATGGAGGGTTTTTTAAAAAAAAAATAGCTTACAGTGCAATCTGACTTAACTTTTGTGCTGGTATAACCAGCGGCACATCGAGAACGGGAGGCCCCAGAACGGAAAAGGGATTCAAATCCCCTTTGAAATCCTCTTTTGGAGGGGATTTGAATCCCTTTTCCATTCTGGGGCCTCCCGTTCTCGCTGCATCGCTGGTTACACCGGCACAAAAAAGTCGGATTGCGCTGCCAATATTCTTGCCCATTTAATTTAAAATCAAGGTGGTGGTGGTGGGGAATTTGCCCAGTACAACACAAAAATGATTTGGCACCATTGACTTCAATGGAACTTCAGTGCAACTGTCTCTGGATTGGCCACTTAGTTGCTTGAGCATGTATTGACTCCGTTCCTCAAATCTAATTTGATTCTCTACATTTCAGCTAATAGTGCAGTCTATAAATACCAGAAAGGCAGGCACAATAAGAAGACAACTGCAACAGGGCAGAAAACCTGTATATTCCTGTCACAAAGAATCAAATTATTATTTTTCCTTCTGGGATTTGATCTGGAACAGCATTTAAAGACAAATAGCACTGTTTGTATTTTCATAATTTCTCTCTGTTAGTTGAGACCTTTCCCTGGTGGAGTTCAATAGCCCTTCTAGTAGTAGATTAGATTGTATGTGTGAGATAGTGGAATTGTTGGTGCTTGCATCATCATTATTATCATCATCATTAGTAGTAGTGCCATTTAGGAAGGGGAAATTGATTGGAACAGTTCAACCCTCCCAGTATTTCAGATCATGGGATTGTTCCTCAGGAGCACTCATGCATCTGGCAATTTACTTGTTTTGAAAATGGCCTGGTTCATCTAATCCATGATTTTGATTATTATGAATAAGCATGCCCTCCCCTCTCCTCCTCCTTTTCATAGCAGAGGAAGAGACCTAAAGCTTCCATTTTTGCTTTTGAACTAACCACCATTCGTTGTATTGTCCAAAACTTGAAGGACTGTGGTTTGGTCAAACTGTGATAACAAACCAGCATACCAAACCACAGTTTGTTTCTGGTTTGTTTTACCAAACCATGATTCCGTGAGGTCAGAATATTCACTTTAGATGATCGTCAATTAACAGAGCTCTGTATAAGGTATACACTCCAAAGATACAAATACTTTTTAATGGTTGTGAATGACTTTTTTTTAACCTGTGTTGATAATATTGCCATGGTTGGTTCTGAGGTATTAAAAAAATAATCACAACAAATAATGTTAATACACATTGCTGATTTGCAATTTATCTTGAATATATCCAAGAGTTTTGCTGTGAATCTTACTAGAATTTGCAATGATGCTTCTGATTAGAGTTTTCAGGGAATACAAGGAGTTTTTGAAGACAAGGAGTAATTTTGCTCATGTTTATTGGTACCTGTATTACTAACAAGGATGATTGTTACTTATTGACAAAATTATTTCTTTATTTGTATGTCACTTCTCAGTGTATAAAATAAATGCTCATCTCTTTTATTTGCCCTTACAGTAGTCCCACATGAATATTTGAACTTTCCAGCTGAGATGGAGAAGACGAAGGAAGCCATGGTTTTGCCTTAAGTGTTGCCTGATGTGCATATCAGGTGCTTATCAAAGGTTGAATATGGTTCTAGCCTCTATGCAATACTAATTGAAGTTTGGAGGAGCAACAGAGATAAAGCTAGGAGTTTTTGGGCAGAGACTGAGAAAGTAGTGGTGAGTCAGTTGAAAGTGAGCTCACTGGGGTGCAATTAATTGTCCTCTCTGGAAACCTGATGCGGTTGGTGGTTGTGCTGCAGTGCTTGCCTTAGGAGCAAAGGGTCTGGCCTGGAGGAGGAGGAAATGACCAGGTCAGAAGGACCAGCCTGAAGTCTGGACCTGAATCCACCATCCAGGAGACACCTGAGCCAAAGACACTAGAAACCCCAGAGCCAGAGCTCCTCAAGGAACCAGACTGCTTCTTTGAGTCTGCACATCAGCGCCAGTAATGGACCAGGTGAAATGCAGAGAAGCAACTGAGGATGGTCAGATGCCAAACCAGAGGGCTGCCCCTTTAAATCACTCTGTTTTCCAGGTGGAGGTGGGCCCTGAGAGGTGTAGGTACCTGGAAGTATTTTAAGTCCTCATTCCTCATCTGACAGTTATTAGAACTAGTTGCTCACTTTTTCCAGGGTATTGCAACTTTGTCTTAGGAGACAGAACAGAACAAGGAGTCTGATGCCAAACTGCTCTGTTCATATAGCCGTAAATAAACACACATTCCAAAGGCACTAGAAATGCCCTGTGCTCTCCTGTCCAAAGGAAATGAAACCTTTCAGTTCTGTTGCTGGACTTTGACTTCTCAGAGAAGAAGCGAGTGTATGTAATAATATTATGAAGGCCTGCTGAGGTTTATGTTTTTCAGGGGGAAGTAGCATGAAGTGTAAACTCATTGTCTTCATACAATGCAAAGCTTCAGGGACTTGTGATTATAAATTCTAACTCACTTGGTGCTCCCTGTGGCCTTGGGTATGTCATTAATCTGCTCTGGTTCTGTTTTCTCATCCATGAACAAGATAACTTAATGCCTGCCTCCCCTCACAGGTGCAGTGAGGATTCATTAAACAGTAAGGGGGGAAATAAGTGGTGTCAATCTTCTATCCCTCCCCAGCCCCCGCAATTCTAAAGAAACCTAAAAAAGATTGAGTAAATTCAAATGGAGGCTACTTTCTTTCATTAGGTTTCTATTTTCATGTATTTATTTTAGGGTTGCAGTGTTTGGTTGATTCATTGGTTAGATTGATTTTAAAAGATGCCGACTAACTGCCGAATCCTATCCCCCACCATTGCTGCCGATGCAGCCGTACTGGTGGAGTGCACACTGCATCCAATGATGGAGGAGGCGATAGGCAGGCAGCCAGAAGTAATTTAAAATATTTTTACTTACCCCCCAGTAGGCTGCCCGATTGCCTACTGGTCTCCTTGGAGATATGCCATTTTGCTGGAGTATGTCTGAGGAGAGAAAATGGACAGGGTGGCCTAGGAAAGAGGGGATGGGATATGGAGCATGCCGGTGCCGCTGAGATCCACCTACTCCCTTAGCCTCCCACCTCCTGTCCTCCCCCAATCTGCACTGAAACTCCCCCTCCCCCTATGACATGCCTCTGCTGCCAACTTACCAGCACCATAGGCCCGCTGTACAATTGCATACATTGAAAGCAATACCCCAATTGAAAGCAAGAAATTGCAAGTTGATTAATAGGTACCGCCTCGGTGGGAAGGTAACAGCATTCCGTGTGCCTTGGCATTGAAGTCATGCCGGCCACATGACCACAGAAGTGTCTTTGGAAATCGCTGGCTCTTCGGCTTTGAAACGGAGATGAGCACCGCCCCTAGAGTCGGTAACAACTGGCTTTCGAGCAAGGGGAACCTTTACCTAATGTATAACATATTTTACTGGCTTTGAGCCTTCAGGATGGGGTGGGCTATAAGTATAGTTAATATAATAATAATAAAAAAAATCTGGAGTCCCAAGACCACTCTCAACTAATCATCTCCAATTATGGAGCTCTGGTAGCATGACTTGGAAAACACACCAGAGAACTGCTGCCACTTGATGTAGAAGATGATACCACAAAGTGACATCCTGTACATCATTGGTTTGACTCCATATCAGGCTGTTCCTTTATATACTCCTGCGGAATTGATTACGAAACATACTGTTCTACTACTGAACATCACAGCACCACCCAGACTTGGGAAGCAGGGAGGCCTTGTTTGTACAGCCACTCTCATGCTGCCAGATGGAGATTAAAGCTCTGGAAATGCCCTGGGGAAAGACGGGTCCCTTTCCTTCTGGGATACCCTTCTGCCAGGAAGCTGGCAGACCACATTGTTCAGTGCAGAATAAAGCCGCTAGCAAATACAGAGTGTGTAGGCATGTCTCCAATATAATTATCATATTATAATTATCATATAGACCTGTGGTCCAGTTTCTCTAGTTTCTCCTCATTTTGTAATATTTGACCTTTGCTGGCGACATGGAACCCTGTGTACCTGTCTTACAAAGCCCCAAGTGTCCTTGATTTGTTATCAGACAACGCTGCTTCAGAGATCAGTTAACAACTACAGCAGCACTACATAAACGTAGATAAGATGAAACCTACAACAATTTATGACATGTGAAGTGTACTCTTAAAACACAGCGGCCAAGCCTGGGCATTCTGTGTGCATATAAACAATGAGGGTGGAGAACGTGCTTTGTTACATTTACAGTAACCTTGGACCTTGGGAGAGAGAAAAAAAAATCACAAACATCTTTTATTTTTAGAAAAAGCAGGGTGGCACACCTTAAAACACTGCTGCTCAGTCTATAAACATCCTGAACATGCCTTCTTGCCAACGGCATATTCAGGATGTTGAAAGGATAAACAGCCTTTTTGCAAAGAAGCCATTTTAAAAGCTGCTGCTGTAACTTCTCAGTTACTGTTGCAGGGCATATGTCTGTGTTGGATCATAAGCCCCTCGGGTTCCTGATCTCAAACTCAGTGGGCATCTTATCAGCAGGATTTTCCAGCTTTGCTGTGAGGTTCATTTTGCTCTACTGGAAATAGTGCTGGAGAGGTTTGCTCTTGGATTGTTGTTTCCTTTTTATGGACAGAGGCTCTGGCTGTCAAGCAGAATTCTATTGGCACAGAGAAGAACAGTGCTGGGAAAAGCTTTCTAGCTATTGTTAAATTTATAGTAGAGCCTCGCCCATAACAAAGGGTGGCAGTCCTAATTTGGGTGGGCCCAGCTCTGAGAAAATACAGCACTAGATTGAGCCAGTTTATGCTGTATTGTTCAACACAGGAACTGACAACAAGCACCTTCAGTAATGCCATCTGTTGTAAATATGTGTTTAAATTGTGACATTTTTCCACAATAAACATGGAGGGAGAGATGGAAATGATCCCACCTTTGCAGGCGAATGTGTGTACACTACAGCATTCACAAGTGACAATGTCACACATGTATTAGTTATTTGTGTGTGTGTGTGTGGTTTTAAAAGGAATGTGTGATTATTAACATAATAATGGGTGTGGCATGTCCTTTAGTCCCCACCTCCCCTCCAGAATTCTGGAGTCCAATTCTGTTGGACCCCTAGGCCCCCTCTGATAATGACTCCTTTGCTAATGCCCTCTAGCTTGGGTCATCTGACCTGGAGGTCTTACAGGCCTATAGCTTAAGGCTGAGTGCCCCAAAGTCTTTGGGCCAAAGACAAGCGATGGGGCTGAATTTGGAATTAGGGGGGAAATCCAGAAAACCACATTCTGAGAGTAGGCCAGGATGAAGACAATGGGACTTACTTCTGAGTAGACAAGCTTAGGATTGTGCTTTTTCTCAGTTCCACGTACACTGATACACAAAAGGTGTTTGCTGTTGTAGGGTCACCCAGTGGCACACATCATCAAGGCTACTTACTTGCATGGCTCTAAGCCAAAGTATTGCCCCAACCTGTGTCTGCACTGACTGACTCCTGTTTGAGGTCACAGCATTATATTTATGACATTTTTTTATCCCAGCCCTCCCAAAAACTCAGGGCAGTGTACACGATTCCCTTCAATTTTATCTTAACCCTGTAAGGTAGGTTAGTCTGAGAGAGAGACTAGCTGAAGGTCACCCAGTGAGCTTTGTGACTGAGTGGGGATTTGGGACTAGTCTGACACTCTAACCACTGGTGCAATGTGGTGCACACTTTTGGCCTGTCCTCTCTGGGCCTTGCACTAATGGATCTCTCTTTCTGTCAGTACATAGCCCGGACTGCTAGTGCAGCAGCCAGTGCGATGGTGCACAAACTGAGGCCACCAGCACAATTGGCTGGCACACATGGGCACATGCCAATGGAGTGCCCGGCCCCGACAGAGCAGGTAAGTCGGCAGAGGTGGCATTCCAGAAGAGGATCAGGGTAGAGTTTGGGACCAGTCGTGAGTGTGTCAAGGACAGGCGGATATCGGCGGCAGCAGCGCCAATATCCTATGCCACCAGCCCAGGCTCAACATTCCCCCTTGGACCCACTTGGATTTACACCAGCTAATGAGCTGGCGCAGATCCAAGTAAGCTCATTGGGGACCATGGTGCAGTGAAGTAGGTAAGTACCTCTCCATCGCTGCCTGGTCCCCAGCTGGCCCATTGAACGTAGCAAGGCCGTGCCGCTCCGAGCCAGCCCAGGATAGACTTGGGCTGTGTATCCAATGGATGGTCAGGAGGCACCAGTATGGATGGTTCCAGGCCACTATCTGTCTTTAGTCTCACCAGCGTACCCAAACTTTTACAGAGGAACTAACTAGGTCAACACAAGTGATGGGCTAAGTTCAGGAGTATTTAGTCCAGCACTTACATCTGCAAACATGCTGAATAAGATAACAAATTCAGATGGCAGTTTTAACTTTTGTCTCAACTTTGGTGGAATAGATCAATAGAGAATTAAAAAAAAACCTGTGGAAAAAAAGCCTTGCAGACTAGTGCTATGTCTACTGATTCAACAGACTTGCAAAAAGTACTTTTTGTAGTGAGGGATTTGGCATAGGGTTCTTTTTACTTCCAGAAGAGACGAAAGCACTTATAGAATTTTCTGTTTGCTAGAGGGGGAAAGTGTTACCTCAGTATAGCTACTTCCTTTACATATCAAAAGACACCAAAAGATTTTGAAATGATTCTGAGTGAGATTAGGATGGATGTTTTAATTTAAGGAAAGGTCAGGCACTCTAAAATCATTGTGGGTTCCTTAGAGTGTTTGTCAATACCAAAGAAGATTAACAGCCCAATTCTATGCTGGCCTCCGCTGGTGGTACTGGGCTCCACGCTGTTGCAAATGTGCCGTAAAGCACATTGTGATGTCGTGGAGGCCAGCACTGGCAGGCCTACGCCAGCGAAGGAGCGGCACCCACTGGGGCAGGTAAACTGCACTCTGGGAGGTGGGGAGGGGCCATTCCGGGGTGGGGGGGAGGGTAGATCAGACCCAGGAGGGGGGTGGGCTTGATGGAGGAGGCCTCTGCCGAATCCTGTTCCCGTCCCGAGCTTGAAAGCCCGACATGGGGCTGCTCAGAGCTGCGCCGATCATTTAGCCGGCGCACCTTCAAGTAGCCGCATAGGGGCTGCTGGGGCTTGACACAGATCATCCCCTTCTCTTGAGGAGACCTTCAGCCCCGTGCTGAATACAGCGAAGCCTGCCCCAGCACTGCTGTGTCCCAGCACAGGGCTTTGGATAGGATTGGGCTATAAGAAAAGTATTTGAATGTCATCTGCATTGAAAAAGGTAATAAGGCTTTTCCTGAGGGGATTTCATGATTTCCTTTTGGCACTTTTAATGTTCAAGGGCCTGTTCCCAAGAACTGAGGGTCACTTTTCTTTATCCATGATTGCCCAACTGGCTCACCAGTATGTTATCAGTGACAAGCTACAAGGTCATTTGTGTAAATTTAGATAAATTAGACACATTTGAACATAATATTTTATTCTTAAAGTATATTATTACTATTATTTTATGGAACAGAATATTCTTTTTCATCTAGTATCCCAATGGAGTCAGGAAAGAATTGTGACAAATTATGTTCTGTAGGGATTTGACTTCTGGAATTTTCTCAAAATCACATGAAGCACATCTAGCAACCCTTACTGATTGACATATCCCACCCATCCTAGACCGTAAAGAAACGCTTTGATCATGTGTGCATCTGTTCCCAAGTACTTTAAGTCAGCTGGAGTTCTCCATGATTGATTTTAAGTGGACTGGAGACCACTGATGAAATCATTGCCTTCAAAACAGCATTACGTTAGCTGTTGTGTTCAATTTCAGCCATGACTTATTTTTGGTGATCTTCAACAGCTTTTCCTCCAGCCCTTGAGGTCTGGCAGACATGATACTAGAACCATCTGGGGTTTCTACAAAACAGCCGGTCGAGTGACCTGCAACTGAGCAAGAGCCTACAGAGAGGACAGGCCAGTTCAATTAAGACCTTCTATCTTTTCGGCCATGTTGGGGCAGCTACTTAAAATGACGACTGCTGAGGGAAGGGCTGCTCTCTTCATCTGTCCTGACTCCCAGAGTGCAGCTGCAGCTCCAAATTATTCCCATCTTGCCATTAGTCTCTGCTTAATTTCTAGCATTCTTTATTTATGCATCAACAAGCACTGGAGTGTGCAGAAGGGACTTGATCGTCATTATAATAAAAGGCTGCCTCTCCGAGAACACTTCACACTCCTGAAATGTCCTGTCAGAAAGAATAGCTCCAATAACACGGCCCCTTCTTACCTCTGGCAAGGGAGCAAGAGCATCTGTTCAATAGTCTGCCTCAGTGATTTTAATTACCTTTAACTATTCCTAATCTACTAGTTTGCCTTGAAGGACTTTGCCAGAGAGGGGTGGTGGTGTGAGGATATAAGGGAGAGAGGTCTTGCAGTTCTCCTCTGCTTTATGTCTTCTGAAGTCACTTACCAGCAGCAAGCAGAGTGCAAACACAACCATTCACATTGGGTAGCCTTTGGGGGGCAGGTAATTGGAAGGGAGGCCATATAAAACGGTGTTCAGCAGCAGGCAAGATTGGGCTGCAGAGCAGATCATTTTTAAAAAATTTATTTAAAGAGATGATCGGAAGCTCTCATGGCCTGCTACAAACTTCAAGGATTTAGGGCAGACAGGTTGAAAAGCCATGTAAAACAATTTTCCGTAGAGTTAAAAATACACACAGAAAAAAGTTAAAAACAAGCTTAAAAACAGTTTTAAAACATGAATATTAAAAACACACACGGCTCGGCACCGTTTCGTCCACCTTAGTGGACCTTTTCAGGTCAACGTTCCCATGATGTTCCTGAGTTACAAGGTTACTGTTTGTTTGTTTGTTTGTAACTAACTTTTTTATGTGTGTATTTTTAACTCTTCGGATTTTTTTTTTACATGGCTTTTAAACCTGTATGCCCTAAATCCTTGAAGATATTTAAAGAGAGGTTAATCCAGACATTTTAAACAAAACCTACATAACTGCATTTACTACTCACATCCCTACAATCTGTCATTCCCCCTTCCCCTTTCTCCTAGCACGAAGTCCTGAGATGCAAGCAGGACACATTGAATCCCTGTTGTGTGTGGCATTTTTGCATTTCTAACTTATAAACATTTGCCAATATTGCTTCTTAAAAAAGGCTACTTCCTAGTGAGTGAAACAACACCCAAAAAACACTGATATTTATGCGAAGAGTTCCTGAACAGTGTTAAGAGATACAAATCACTCTGTCAGGCCATTCTTCATCTTCTGCAAGGAATGGAGATTAAAATTAAATTCCTCGAAATCCGCAACCATTTCTGTATAAGATGGAAGGAAGTCGGGAATGTCCTGAGGCAGAACAAGAAAAAGGTTGGGTCCTTACCTTTTTATTTAAAAATATCTTCGTGAAAAATAGTATGTTCTAGTGTTCTCTGAAACTGCATTACCTGAGGCAAAGGAAAAAATATAATTTTCATTTGTACTAAGTCTCTTCATTTTGTGTCCAAGAAGATTATTCGGGGTGTTAGGAAATCACTATATTTCATGTGTGTTCATTCCTCTTTCTGTGGGTTTCTCTGTAGAATCTCTGTGGAATCCCAGAAGCCACTTCTGGGTCGGCCTATCCCCCTCCATATTCGCCCTGGCTTGCCCCAGAATACATCATGCTGGACAAACCAGGGCAAAGGGAGGCTGCCGTACAGGGGCGTCGCTGGAGCGTGGCGGGGGGGCGGGGCGCCCCCGGGTGGCGCACACCACGGGGTGACATGCGCACCCCGTGCGCGCCACCTCCGTGACGCGCGACACCCTTCGGACGCTCCGAGGCCGGCCCGGGAGCCGGCCTCGGAGCGTCCGACCCCGTCGGCGCTCCAGGGCCTTCTGAAAGAAGGCCCAGGCAGCGCGTCCATCCGGGTATTTCTGGCAGGCAGCGCGTCCATCCGGGCAAAAAGCCCTCAAAACGGGTCTGCGCATGCGCGAAAATCCGGGAAATACCCGGATGGACGTGCTGCCTGGGCCTTCTTTCAGAAGGCCCTGGAGCGCAGACGGGGTCGGACGCTCCGAGGCCGGCTCCCGGGCCGGCCTCAGAGCGTCCGGAGGGCGACGCGGGGGGGGGGAGCCGGGTCGCCCCCCCGCGCCAGTATCGTACCGTCACTAGGGTGACGCGCGCCCCCTGCCCCAGGGTGACGCGCGTCCTAGTGACGCTACTGCTGCCATATGACCCGGAAGTGGTTTCCGGGAGCATTGAAGACTGCCCTGCAGGCCTGCAAACAGCACGATTTTGCCGTGCGAAGGTGGGGAAGGCTTTTTCTGACTTGGATTTATTTCTTAAAACAATTTTTAAAAGAGGTCCCCAGCATCCACGGTTCCATGTTATCTGCAGTGGTTCAGAATGGATCCCCGCTGTTAACGCAGGCCAACCTGTATTCTCCCTGTTTGAGTTACCAAAGAAACTGAATGAATAAAAATACAGGAAATATGCCACCCTGCACCACCCAGAGCTTAAAATGAATTCTCACCATCTGTATCATCAGCACATGATCTGTCATCTTCAGAATTGTGATTGGTGGTGACGTGAAAGAGAGAGCAACTTGCAAAATGTGTTCAGTTGTCTTCCAATCGCACAGTTCAGTTGTCTTCCAACCGCTGCATGGGGTGGTTGTTTGCGCAGCAAAGTTCATTTTCAAGGCACAAGCGCAGAGGATATCTGCGACTACAGTCTCCAAAATGAGCGCACTATCAGCATTCATGTGAAATCAGCTTTTTCCAAGTTTTGACACGCCGAGCCCAAAAGGTTTGTCATAATAACTGGTATAGGGTGAATGAATGCCTGGGAATGGACTCTTTTCGGTTCATATATTTTATTGTTTATAACAAACACAAATACATCAACAACAACAAAAAAGCAACCACAACACAAAACAAACTATTAAAAAGACTTCCACTTATCTCCACCTCAGACATAACTAACAATATTATAGTTTTCTATTAAATCCAACTTTTCTCATTCTCCAAATCCACAAATATACAAGTCATTACTATCTAGGCTCTGCAGAAAGTCAATAAAAGGCTTCCACTCGGTCAAAAATCGGTCTGTTGTTTTATCTCTTAAGAAGGATGTCAACTTTGCCATCTCTGCTAACTCCAACATCTTCATTATCCAGTCTTCTATTGATGGTATACTGGAGCACTTCCACTTCTGTGCATAAAGTAGTCTTGCAGCTGTTACCATATACAAAATCAAAGTACCATATCTCTTTTTCAATTGATTATCCATCAAACCTAACAAAAAAAACCTCTGGTTTCTATTGTATATTAATCCTTAGAATTTTCTGGATTTGCGAATGAATTTGTATCCAAATTTTTTTAGCAGTCTTACATGTCCACCACATATGATAGAATGATCCTTCCTTCTGTTCACACTTCCAGCACATTCCTGATATGTTATACATTTTAGACAATTTTACAGGTGATAAATACCAGCGATACATCATCTTATAAAAATTTTCTTTATGGTTAACATTCAACGAAAATCTCAATCCTTTTGACCACATACCTGTCCATTGTTCCATTAATATATTATAACCAAAGTTTTGAGCCCATTTTACTGTACATTCCTTCACTTGTTCATCTTCCATTTCAAATTTCAACAATAATTTATACATTTTAGCAATAAGTTTTTCATCATTTAAACATAATTCCCTTTCAAATTCCGATTTAGTTTGTTCAATACCAAAAAGTCTTTTATCTACTTTAAACCTTTCTTGCAGTTGTAAATATGAAAACCACTGACATACATGACCCTCATATAATAATTCTTCTCTTAATTTTAAGACACAATCTCCTTGTGGGAATTTTAATATATCACGGTAGGTCAACCAATTATGTATACCTAACATTTCTCTTTTATGAAGAGCTTCTTGTGATGATAACCACAATGGTGTTTTTAAACAGAACCTAAATTTATATTTATTCCAAACTCTCAGAATCGCACTTCTAACATAATGATTATTAAATTCTG
The DNA here is from genome assembly GCA_026170595.1 of Plestiodon gilberti rubricaudatus. NCBI lineage: Eukaryota > Metazoa > Chordata > Lepidosauria > Squamata > Scincidae > Plestiodon > Plestiodon gilberti. Next base: position 80,084,036 of record JANXHW010000004.1, on the reverse strand, counting down.
CATTAACCTTGACCTTATCATACCATAAATACCCATGCCACCCAAACCTCAAATCATGCCCTTCCAAATCCAATAACTTTCTATCTCTCAACAAAATCCATTCTTTCATCCATACTAAACAACACGCAGCAAAATATAGTTTCAAGTCCGGTATAGTTTCAATCCTCCTCTTTCCTTAGCATCCTGTAAGATCTTATATTTAACTCGTGGTTTTTTCCCTTGCCATATAAATCTAGATATATCTTTCTGCCATTGTTTAAATGGTAGGTCCGTTTTCAAAATGGGAATTGTCTGAAAGAGAAATAACATTCTGGGTAGAACGTTCATCTTAATTGTTGCTATTCTCCCCAAAAGCGAAAGCTGAGTTTTATCCCATCGTGTTAGATCTTTTTTAATTTCAATCCATGTGTTAACATAATTATTTTGAAACAACATACAGTTCATATTTGTTAACTTAATACCCAAATATTTTACCTTCTTTTCGATTTTAAATCCTGTTTTATTTAACAATTTTGATTGGTCTTGTATTGTCATATTTTTGGTCAAAATTTTAGTTTTATACTTATTAACCTTAAAACCCCCAAACTCCCCAAATTCCTTAATTTTAGCCATTAAGATATCAATTCCCTTTAATGGATCCTCTAGTATCAATACTAAATCATCTGCAAAAGCTCTCAATTTATAAGATTCCGTCTTGATCTTTACTCCCCTAATTCTTTCATCCTGTCTTATATCTCTGATTAGAATTTCCAAAATAAGGATGAACAACAAAGGCGATAATGGACAACCTTGTCTTATACCTCTTTGTATTTCACAAGGCTTTGTCAAGTCCCCATTAATTACTATCTGAGCTGTTTGTGTAGTATAAATTGATTTCACCCACTTTATAATATTTCTTCCAAAATCCATGGAGAATTATTTTAAATCTCTCAGCCAATATCATTGTAAACAACTTATAATCATTATTCAACAATGATATTGGTCTGTAGTTCCGTGTCAACATTGAATCTTGTCCTTCTTTCGGTATTAATGCTATATTTGCAACTTTCCATGTCTCAGGCATTTTACCTCCACTTAAAATAGAGTTCATCGTATCTCGTAATGGATATAAGAGCTCATTCTCAAAACTTTTATAATATATACCTGGGAGTTCATCCGGACCTGGTGCCTTCCCTAATTTAAGGAATGGACTCTTGTCTGTTGCTATCCTCTCAACCTCTGTGCATTCATCTGATCTTCTGTACGGAGCCTACATGCATATGTAAGCTGCACATGCAAAGACTCAGTAGACAAAATCTCCACCATGCATTTTAGTGCGCGTGGAAACACTATACAGAAGGACAGACGCTCGGAAGTTCCATACTTCTCAGAGGCTAGGCTGATGATGACAAAGATAAGGGCAGATACCTTCCCTTGTTCTCAGAAGGATGGTAAAAGTTGGTTCTAAAGATGCACATAGTGTGTATGATTGTTCATCAGTATATTTTAAATTGATATTGTTTTTACTGTTGTTTTATTGGGGTCCATGAAGTCATGTTTGTCAGGGGACAAATTCTAAAACAAACACATAAATGGATGCCACTAGTACCAGTTGATAGGCCTCAACCTGAATGTCTTAGGTCAGGGTTTAGTTCCTAGGATACCAGTTTCCCCAGTCTATAATTTTTCAACAATCCATGCTTCATTGCAATACATTTTACCTGTTGTAGATCTCCCACGGCGCAATCCTGGGGAACTTTAGAACGGCGGAGCGAGCACTCCGCCGTTCTAAAGTGTCGCGAATGTGCCGTAAAGCACGTTTGTGACTACTTGGGAGCAAGGGAGGCTGGCGCAGAGGCCGGCCTCCCTCGCTTCATCGCCGAAACGCCCGTGCGTCCGCCGGAGAAGGTGAGTCGGGTGGTTCGGTGGACGAGGGAGGGGGCCATTGGCCTAGCCGGCCCAGGAGGGGGCGGGTGATGGCGTCGGCCATATCCCCGTCCCCGCCGGGCCAGCTAGGCCGTTACACGGCCTCCTCTACGTCTGCCAGCTATTTAGCTGGCAAAAATCCGAAGAGGCCCATCAGACTGGCCTCATCCACCCATCAGACACCAGGGGAAGGGGAAGAGAGTCCCCTTCCCCGAGTAGACCTCCGGACCGCTGGTCGATGGGCAGCCTGGGCTCAGGATCTGGTGGGTGGGCCTGGGCTGCCGGCCAGATCCTTAGTCAGGATTGCTCTGCCAAACTCATTGAAGAATATTCGCCTCCCCATGTGTCCATGTGTGGTCTGAGTTCTGTGCGTATTTTCAAAGCAGATTAAATACTGTGATTTGATTGTGGGAAAGGAACAAATCAGCTTACCTTGTTCAGAATTCAGACTGATGAGCTGGGCAGAGCACCATCAAATGACAGAACTGAAGCAGCGATACTCTCTTGGAAAGGGATGCAGGAAATCCTGGGAAAGCAGCAACATCAAAGGTTGGAAATGCTGTGAGCAGAGAGAAATTTCTCCTGGCAGTTCCCACGATGGCTTTTGCAGCCCAAGGGACTTCTGTTGTTCTTAACACATTGGCTCCAATCCAGGGAATAGACACAGAATTATTTTGGTTAGTAGGGGCTTTTCTACTGTATTTGCATGTACAGTATTTCAATATATTGATGTATCATGTTTAAATTTCTGTTCTCAAACAAGTTTTTAAAGCCCTGTATTTCTTAAGGTTATTTACTTGGAAGGGAATTTTTACCCTACCTTTCTCATCCAAAAAGGAAATGTATTCAGCAGATGACAGATTTTAAAAAAAATCAATTAAAAAAATAAAACAAAGTCAATTAATAATGAAATTAAGAAAACCCAATGTAAAGCAACAGGGAGTCAATAACAAAGCAAAATGTTACTAAGCAGCTGTTAAATCGATCAAAAGCCTGCTAAAAAAACAAAAATGGTTTTCAGTCAACAGCAGCGCATTGGCAAAGGGGGAGACGTACGAGTCTCCTTGGACAGGGAGTTCCATGTTCTGGATGCCAATTCAGAGCAGGCACCTTTATACACCCCTGGGGCAGCTGCACCTCAGAAGACAGCAGAACTCACTAAACATCATCCAGTTGCTCCAGTTGGCCTCCATGATTAGGCCAAACCTGCTTATGCATATTCTCACAACTGGGTTTCAAGCTTTTTACTGGCCATGTAGTTATGAATTTAACAGCAGCTTGGCATGCACAGAAATGTAGTGTGTGAGGAAGATTTTACTAGCATGGAGATAAAGTGATTGGAACAACTTTTCTTACTTAATTGCTGCATGCTAGTTGACTGTTAAGGGCACAGGAGTCCTGTTTTCCCCTCAAAAAGTTGTTTTTCCCTACCTCACCGAAGTAATTACTAGTAATAGTCCTCTCTCCCTGACATTTATTTTTTTAAAAAAAAAACTTTTAAAAAATGTAGTAAATAAATATGACTTTCACATTCCTATGCATTTCCCAAACCAACATACACAAAAAAAGGGCCTTAAGCATTTTAAATTGCTGGAAGTCTCACAGTATACAAATTACTATAGCATTTTACGAATTTTATCACCATTTTTATTTTCTGCAATATATACCTCATACTGTATATACCTTACGTTCATATACCTTACGTTCAGTTCAGTTCAGTTCATGTCCTTACAGTTCGGTTCACAGGTTCAGGAAATTAATCACTTATGAGGCTTTGGTTCCCTGAGAGAGTCCTAGCTAAAAATTTGTGACAGAGATTAATTAAACAGACCTCACTGGGAGGATTTTCTTCATTCCCATTCACTAGAAGGTGCTACAACGTATGCCATTATTATTAGTGTAGACACTTGAGGAGTAAGATAAAAGGGAAACCTTTATCATATGATAGCTAGACCAGCTAGAACACTATACCAAATATTTCCAAATTATTCAGAAGAGGTTCACTGTTAGGGCTGTCGAGTTGCAACTTGGATACCACCATTTTGCTGTGGTCAGGGATTCCTCATTAGACCCCCCCCCCCTTGGGTACCTCAGCTATGTGCAACTATGCTTTGCTTTCTAAAACAAATTGTGATCTTGCCCCAGCTTTGAATCTCCCATAAAACCTGCTGAGTAAACTACTTCTACCCATTTTCCCCCTCAGTCTTGACCTCTGCCCAGAGGCATCACTAGGGTTTGCGTCACCTGGTGCAAGTGCTCATCATGTCACCAGTCCTCTGCCCACCTCCACCTGTTGTAATGAGCAAGAGCCCAGGTGTATGGCTCAGGAAGTTAGGGAAGTTAGACCCCTATGACCAGATCGGGGGGAAATGGGTGGGCAGAAATCTCTGGGTTGCAACTTTGTAATAGAATACTTCGCATTTGTATAGTGCATTTTGAGCGTGCAAAGCACTTCACATGTATTATTTTGATGTAATCTAGCCAAAGACACTGTAGGTGAGTTTTATTATTAGTACTGTAGTAAGTATTCTTGCAGTTGGGGTTCAGAGGCAGTGACTTGCTTAAGACCACCTAGTGAGTGCATGGCAAGGATGACATTTGAACCAAGGAGGCCCTGGGTCATTTCTCTCTCTCCTCCTTCCCTCACCTAATCACAATTTGTTTTAGAAAACAAAGCATCTCCATGTAAACCTGCACTCATACCAACATACCAGAGTTGTAAGGCTTAATATGCCCTGATCATGACAAAATGGTGCCATTTGCCAATTCTGCACAAACAAGACATCCCACTTCTTCCCCAAATCCTGTAGCTTTGAAATGCCTGGACCAATCTGAACATCCTGATGAACATCCCTACTATCCCTACATCCCTACTATCTATTGCTGAATTATCAACATTTCGGTCGTGTGTTGACAGCATGAAGAAGCCAGCATAAAAAGGAGGACACTGTCTTCACAAGGACCAAGTTCGGAAGTGAAGCCTGAAGGTCACGGATGAGGAAAACAATATTTCAACACTTTGTATGAGGCTTGCATTATGAGTAAAAGTTCATGGACTCATCTAACCTACAGCCCAAGGCTAGGATGAGCAAATGAGTCTAAAATCCAGAGAAAAGTGGTACCTACTGCCTAACTGCAGCCTCTGTTCTGTTCCTTAGGATCAACAGCACTGTCTGAATTGGGCTCCTTTCCTTTATTCAAATGCAGTCCTGGTGCAGCATTTACAGATGCCTGAGGGCGAAACCAAACGTGAAGGCAGCAGATTTGCATGTTTAAACCCAGATCTGCTGCAGTGATGTAGAAGACAGCGGAGGTGGAATCCAATTTTAATAAAAAAGGATGCACAAGTGACTGTTCTCTGAGCAACCTTTATGGAATTAGGACTTCTGGATGCGGGATGGAAAAGGAGGCTGAAAGGTGGGGAAATCTCCTCTTCATTGCTGTACCCTCAGATATTGTTTTTTAGGAGATTAAAAATAAAACTGCACGGGGAAGACACCACCTTACAAGAGGCCTTCCTCCTTTTCTTTCTCACGCAGGAAGGATCAGGATAACTCTTCTCAGGTGGGAGAAGCTGTGATATGTGTGCTGTGATATGTGCATGCATCTTCTTAAAACAAAGTATGCCTTGCCTTTGAACTACTGTTTTTACCCATGAGTGTGACTCGGTCAATTAAAAACACACAGTTAAACAAATACAAACTGTTTCCTCTAACAAAGAATATTGTTACTTCACTTCAAGAATCTTCAAGAATGTCAAGTGAAGCTGACTATCAAGATTGTAGCTCTCTTTTCTCTATGGCTTAGGCCAGTGGTCTTCAACCTTTTTCGTGCCATGACCCTAATAAATAAATAAGGTATGAGGCTGGAGACCCACCATCAATCCCGCCCCCTCCCAGGACCCGATCCGCCTACCCCCTCCTGTAGCCACCCCCTACCCTGGCAGCCTCATCCTACTGAGCTTGCCGCCCTGCCTGCACCACCAGCGGTGGGGTCATTCTGGAACAGGGGAGCCAAACCACGGTTCCCCACTGCCCTGCCAGAAAATCGAAAGAGGGAGGAGGAGGGGGATGAAATCCCTGTGGAAGCTCCCCCAGCAGGTTCCCCACCCCCCAGCATTATCCTCAGCCACCATTTTGGTTCCCGTAAGTTGCTGCGATCCCACAAATGAGGCTTCACAATCCCATTGGGGTCCTGACCCCAAGGTTGAAGAACAGTGGTTTAGGCTACTGTTTGGTCTACAAAGTATCCGAAACACAACGTTCTCAGGAATGAAGTACACAAACACTCTGCCTTCCCTAGAGTGGCTGCCCCTCCCAAATAGTTCATGCTTGAACCTGCATTACACGGGTCACTCCATTACATACCTGATGTTGATTTATCATAAGGTCATAAATGCTTTTTAAAACCCATATTTGTGATGGTGAGGGAATCAAGATTCTAACTCCAGAACCACCTAATTGTTTAGTGTACCATTTTACTCTTCAACCGCTCCATCCAAGGAGACATTTTTAATGTGATTTGAATATACGCTCCAGGGTGATTGCATGTATCAATCATTTCTTTCACGTTAAAGAGGAGGTGTGCAACCGTGCCCCTGCCACAACTGCAGCAGATTGTGGCAGGAATCAGGTCAGACACCCAAAGAGCTGTGTGTGCACAGCATAGGCTGCTTGCTTTTCTCCAGACACCTCTCTATAACTCAAATGACTGTTCTAAATAACTACTGTATTTCTGCCATCCCTTCCAACGCTTTGCCTCCCTACCCTCTACTCCCGGCCCTGCCACTTCCTTAGCCTCAACTATTCCGTTTTATGATTGTTCTCAGCTCTGGGATTTTAACCTGCACTTTCTATGCAGAGCGTATTAGCACAACATAACAAGCTGGTGAGCCACAGTGCTGAGGAAAAAAACAACCACCTCGCGTGCTTTATATTTGACTTGTTAGAGATGGCCGAACAAAATGCAGGGGAAGAATGTAGATCATGGAACTGATGCGTCAGACACCATGCAGCGTCTCCCCATGTCTGTCAAAACAGGAGGCCACAGACCTTCATCCATAGCGCTTTCCTCAGTGTTGCAGACAGTTAATTTGGTCTTCTCATCACTCTACCTCCTTTGTAAAAGAGGTCTGTGTTGGTTTTCCAATTTCTGCAGACTCCACGTGTCCAGAAATAGTCTGTGCTAATATATGTCAGATTTCTCGTTTATCTTGGAAAAATCTTCTGGTAACCAAAATACCAGCCACAAAGGGAAAATTATTATGCACTGCAGTATTTTTTTTTATGTTTCCTTATTATTACAGACTGACCAATAATTTATTCTCATACAAATGTATCAATATTTGTTCCTCTTCTTACCAATACAAACCAATTTTCCATATTTCTAATCTACCATTGCCAGTCAACAACACAGCAACAAACAAGAATAGACAGGTTCTTCGCTTATTTTCTCCAGTCTTCAATTCATCAGAGGCTAACCTAGGCGGCAAGTGAATGCTCATGGGAGAGCTACATACAATGTGTAACAAATTAGTTCCCAATGATGTATATGTAAGAAGCTAGCATTTCTCAAATGTTATGAAATTGTGTCTGCCTTGTAAACTACTGGGTCGGGCAGCCCAATCCTGCCTAAATCCCCATGGCTACGCACTCCGTCCTGCGGAGGATTTTGGCTGCTGTCCCTTTGATTCTGGGTAAGCCCCAGCAGCCACAATGGGTCAATACAGACCTGCGCCAGCGATATTGTGTTGATCCGTGCAGATGGATCAGGCCCGGGAAGGGGTTTGGATATGGTGTGTGTTGGCGGTGCCAATCCCGCCCCCTCCCGGGCCTGATCCATCCACCCTTGCCCCCATCACTACTCCATTCTGCCCTCCCCCCACCTTATTCAACCCCTCCCCATCCTCCTCCTGTCCCTGCACTGGACGTACCTGGTTCAGCGGGCCTTCCGGCAACCACCAGCAGCCTGGGCTTTGCACTGTTGCAAAACGCATGTTCCGCTGGTGGAGGCCCTCAATAGGATTGGCCCATTAGTTTTTTCTTCATATGGTATTAGAGAAACTATTCATGCAATGAGGAAGAGCCAGAAGGTAAGTTGCACTACATATTCTGGCCTTCATGTGTAGAGAATCCATCTCTTAAAATGTTCTAGAGGGGCTATATACCGTTTATCGGCGTATAATACGCACTGGCGTATAAGACGCACCTTCCTTTTGGCCCTGGGTTTCAAGAAAAAAAGATTTAAAGCATTTTTGGGCCACTTACTGCTTGGCTGCTTAATTAGCTAATTTACATAAATTGCACAAAAATACCAGGATCTCTTTTAAAACACACAGCAATAAGACACATGAACAAAATGCACCAGAACATAAATCCCAAGTACTAAAAAAAACGCCAGACTCTACTCTTTTTCCCCCAACCCACCCATGCTGTTTCCAAAGTAAAAAACATTTACCCCAAGCACAAAAAACCCCAGACTCAACTCTTTTCCCCCACCCCAGCCATGCACAGTTTCCAAAGTAAAAAAATAAAAGTACAAAAAAAAACCCAGACTCAACTCTTACCCCACCCCACCTATGCACAGTTTCCAAAGCCTCCCAACTAGGCCCAGTTCAGAAGCTTACCCATGCTGCATTCATTCAGCAGCTAGGAGAGCTGGAAAGACCACGCCCTCTGCAGCTCAGCTGAACTGAACTGAGGAGCACAGCGCCCTCTGCTGGCTGCTGAGAAGCTCAACTCATGCACGTGCATAAATTAAACCCGACAAACAGCTGTAGATCGGATAGATTAGTCAGGGAAGAAAGCACAAGGGTGTGCTCCGGCTCCGGAAAAGGTCTCCGGCTCCGGAAAAAAACCCGGTAAGCCCAAAAATGCTTTAAAACGGGCGGGGGGGGTGTGTGAAGGGATTTTTTTAGTATTGGCATATAAGACGCACCCTACTATTTTGGGTCACAAATTTAGACAAAAAAGTGCGTCTTATACGCCAATAAATACGGTATATGTCTGTTCATATAGTAGCTAGTAGCATCATCACATCTTGTGGCAATTGCATATTTATTATGAATTCCATAAGTTGATCATGTACTTTTCTATCCATATGATCCCTCTCCCTCTGTGATAATACTGTATGTTAAGAAACAACTATCTGGACTGAACACTTCCACAGGGAGTATATTACAATAGTGCAATATTTTTAAACACCAAAAAGTCAGTCTAGTGTAGCCCATTTAAGTCTGTGTTGTGTGGCTAAATATGCATTTCACTTGTTAACTGTCTCTGGGCAGTAAAGATTTATGATGGCCTTAACTTTTCACTTCTTTCTTTTTAAACGCATGTATTTTGCAAATGGTGTGACAGGTAAGTGGAATGCTCTCACTTAGTCATCATTATTGCTGTTTTCAGTGTAAGATTTCCTTTGCTTTTGAATGATTTATTTTCAGAGACCATCACAGTTCTAACAATACCTGGTTTTTTTTTCCCATAGCCCATGATGTTAAGACATGACAAGAGGATGGAGTGCAGCAATTAAATGTTAATAATACACTTTGGATGTGCTTTAGCTACTCCAAATGGGTACTTAAAAATATACCCTGAATGGCCATGATGCCATTACACTGACGACTGTTAGATGTTTAAAGTCTTAAAAATGTTCAGCATAAATATTTGATAATCAAATGCAGCAAGTCCACTGGCCATAATTCTGAGCCTGCTTAGAAGAGTCCTTCTGACATCGCGAGGAAGCAAAACAGCCCTTATGGTGACATTTGTAACATTTGCTGCTTGGGACTCTTCTATGCAATTAGGGCACATTTCAGCCAATGTTAAGCACTCAGTCATCTCATTGAATTTAATGGGAAAGTTAAGCTTGTGTTTAAATCTGTCCCATTGAAATCAATGGGGTTTTTGATGTCATTGCCACTTCCGGGTTTTCGGCCACGACAGAGCCCTGAAAACAACAGTAAAACAACAGTCAGGGCAGGCGCGAGGGCATTTCCCAGCAGGGAAAACCCATGCGCTTGAGCTCTGCCTGTCACCTGGGGCCACTTACCGTCATTTTCAGGGCTCTAGTTTCAGCCACAATGGCACCTGCCATCTTGCCACCCGAGTGCTGGCGTACCACCAAACAGCAGTCTGTGCAACACTAGTGGTATGCGTACCACAGGTTGGGAACCTCTGAACTAGGCTTTAACAGCCCAATCCTATGGGTTCTTAGTGCTGGTGGAACTGGCTAGTGGAACTGGCTAGTAGACCCCTTCGCACTGTGAAGCCTTACCCCTGGGTAACGGAATGAATATTCCTCTACCTGGAGGAGACCTCTGCGATTGCCCCCCCCCCCATGCAGCAGTTGCCTTTTTGGCACCGCTGCATTGGCAGGGGAGGAATATATAGAATTGGGCTCTAAAGAGCTTAATTTTCAGTGGATCAGAAGCATTAGCATTTGAAAATCCAAAAAAGCAGTTCACACATGCATGGACATCACTTAATCATTTATATCTGAGATGTGTGAACTGGCAGCACTTGAAAAGCATTGGCTCACAACTCCATAAACAGAAGTTCTGCTTCTTTCTGTGAATGGAAAGAGAGAACTGCTCACAGGAGGGGCCCTTGTACAAGCAGCAGGGGGCTTCCCATCAACAGAACAAACAGGAACTTCTTCCGTTCAAAAAGCACCAAGTTAGGATCCAACCCATTACATTTAAAGTGATGCAAGACGATGTGAACACTCTATCTGTGGTATTTGATGGCTTATTCATAAATGCAAGCCACTATCTGATGCTGCACAGATCAAGTGATGACCATGCACTGGCCATTTTGCCAATTCCAAATTCCATCTGGGGCACAAAATAAAATCACCTTGGATTAAAAAAATTTTTTTTTAATGCGAATAACAGTCCAATCCTGTCTAGGACCACTGCACTGGATCCTATCCAGGCTCAGGCCAGCACCGGCACAGGCCTCCTCAGGGTAAAGGGACATTTGTCTCTTTACCTCGAGTAATGGCCCAGCCACCCCAATGGGTCTCCTCAGATGTGTGCCAGAAAAACAGCCGGCGCAAATCTGGGAGAACCGTGTAATACTGGCCAGGCCTGGGAAGGAGGATAAGATTTAGTTGAGCATCTCCCCCTTCCCGGGCCACGCAATCATTCCCTCCCATTCTGCCCCATTCCGCCCTCCCCATGCCCCCCCCATTGCAGGCCTTACCTGCATCCGGTGGTGGCCTCCGTCTGGCAGAGAGCGAGTGGCGCTGGCCTCTGTGCTGCCGCTTACTCTCAGGGTGTCAAAAAATGTGCCTTACGGCACGTTTGCGACACTCGGCGCTGGCGGAACAATAGTTCCACCGGTCAAGCATTGCATAGGATTGTGCTGTTAGTCTTCACATTTTTAAAAAATCACGAAAGATTCTTTAAAAAATTACAAAAACTCTAAGCATGTAAAAATATGTCTTTTGACAGAATTTTGTTTTCACTTTGCTTTTGCCTTCTGGGGTACAGTATTTGGTTTCACTGAAACTAAATTAGAAACTGTTGTTGTTGTTGGTAAGTTGTGTCTATAACCAAAACAATGGTAATCCTGCAGGTAGGCATTGTTCTTTTTAGCTTTATGGTTGTTTAGCAGCTAGCATTTTATAAATATGACAAAGAAACGCATCAGTCTTTTTGCAATAATAACAACTCTTAAGTGGGCTGTGCATTTAGTTTATTCAACAACCACGAAAAGATAAGATTCAGTGGAGCATGCCGCACATATGTATGATTTTAAGGTTTGAGAAACTTGTCAAAAACACAAATTGCTGCCTCTCCAAACAATGACAAAAGCTCTGATAAAACTGTCATCTTCTCCATTTGTGATGAGCCATAGAAGTACAGTACTTATTAGCAAGTGCAAATACAGTGAATATTGATCTAGGAATAAGACTGAGAGAGAGAGAGAGAGCAACAGCAGTGATTCTAAACCCTGTGAAATTAAAATGTTAAACAGCACAGTGGATGAAGGAGTATTAATAATCCCTTTAAGAACATCTTGAATAATATTATGTAAAGCCTGATGTCTGTTATTACCTCAGCATTTGCCCCACAGGCTGTCCTTATGCTGATCATCCTAACAGCTTTCATAGCTCTGGGTTAAGAACTGCCTCTTCTGTCAAAAGGCATTTTCTAATGAACTTGCTGTGGGCAGCTGACTGATGTGTCAGAAGTGCCTAGAGAAGGGAGAGGGAGGTGACAGTTTTGCCATTTCAGGACAAAAGGGTGGATAATGAAAATTGCAACTGTGTGAATGTGGCTGCTGGGGAAGCACGCCTTCCTTTCAAGTATTTAAGGGGTCTTTAACACATCTGCACCTACAGGAATAATAATTACTGCGTCTACTGGCATTGGACCTCTTGCTTTTTGAATACATTTGATAGAATTGGCTGAGGGCTGAGCTAAATGATCAGCAGATTCATGCGGTCTTAAGTGTCTCATGGGACTATACAGCAGGTATACCCCATCTGCAAAACCACTTGGAGCACATTCAGAATGAGCAAGTCAGGGAAATGGTATGTACAGTCTGAAGAGAACTTGCCTGCTGGAATGTTTCCACATATGAAAACATTAAAAAAATGTTTGTTGAACAGCTAGAGGTTCTAAGGCTCACCCTCACCCTGATCCTCTAGCTTTCTATATGCAGAGAGTTTTAAACGAGTGGGTGAATTAAGATATGCAACCCTTCTCCTTTGCAAACTGAAGGAATAGATTTCAGAAAATGTTTACCTCTGTCGGTCTCTGTCGATTGTATAAACTGGCCCTCAATCTGGAAGCATTAAAATGAAAAGTCCCTCATGGCTCTTCAGCAAACCGCAGAGCAATGGCTGCCTTTGATCCAACCACACATATGTGATTGCTGGTCCTCCTTCTCCCTCCTGAAAGAAAACCCTCTCTTGTTATAGAAACCATTACCAACCTGTTCTAACTGTGAAATACATTTACTGATAGATGGCACCAACTTTATGATGGAGCCTACCCACTCTTGAGAAGGTCATTGTTTTGCAAAATACACACCTGACCTCACCTCTGCATCATTGTCTGGTCCGGAGTATAGAGTGGCCCCAAATATACAGAGGCTGGCCATCCTTGTACTGCATTAAAGCTAGACAACACATTGATGATCCTAAAATGCAGTTCTGCATTGCTTCATGTCAGGGCTGGCCTAAGGGTTAGGCAACTATTACCGCTCACATCAAACAGCGAGCTGCATGAAATGGCAAAAAGACTCGGGGTGATTTTCACCCTGGGTCTGCTGCCGCCTCCCTGAAGCACGCTATGGACTCCAGGTGAGCGGGATGGCGGCACGGAATAGGGCCTTCTCGGCAGTGGCGCCCAAATTATGGAATTCCCTCCCCCTGGAATTAAGAACGGCTCCCTCTTTAGAGACCTTTCGGCGGGGCCTTAAGATGTTTTTATTTAAGTTAGCATTCGATGTCTGACATGGTGGGCTGGCTTTTTAACAAATGGCTTTTAACAAATGTAAATATAGGTGACCCACTGGGGTTGTTTAATTGTTTTAATTATTTGTTTTTAATTATTTTAATGTATATATGTATTTTAATGTTTTATTGTAAGCCGCCTTGAGTGCCCTTGCTGGGAGAAAGGCGGGATATAAATTCTTTAAATAATAATAATAATAATAATAATAAATAATAATAATAATACAAGTGGTGGAGAAGCGGGGCAGGGCTTCTCTTGGTTTCCTTGTTTCACTTTGCTCTGCCACTCTATTTCAAACCAAAGAGCAACAGAGCCAGGGGGAACGGGTAAGGGGGCAAATGAGGGCTAGGTGAGGTGGCCGCAAAGGTGACAGATGGGCAAGGGTGTCACCTGAGGCAGCTGCTTCACCTTGTCTCATGACTGGGATGGCTCGGTCCCTGCCATCTTTATGGTACAGGGCAATGTGTTGTGGGGACTATAGGCATGCAGGCACTCCTCTCCATCCAATTCAGCAAGGTATAATCTGAATCAGTCCAAGAATGTGTAAACAAGACCATGTTGTTTCATGTTATTGCAGAGAGAGAGAGAGAGTATTGCACAGGCCATGACATTGGCTTGAGAGCTTTACTTTGAATGAAGGTGATTTTTATTTATTTGGTTTATATCTCCATTGCACAAAGAGGCTCAGCATATTTTCCCTTGACTAAAGGACCACTCACCATCACCACCTCTGAGAATTCTGTTTTAATTCTCAGAAACCCTGTTGCAAGCACTGGTCCTCAAACACTTCGGTTTTGCAGACTGTTATCATAAGTATATTCTCTAGCAAATCTCTTGCTTCCATGTGCAAGAGGTTACACAAGCTGTTGCATAACTGGAAGAACATCTTTGGATCTAGATTTATATTTCTTCTGCACATTCTAGCACAAGTTGTAAAACAGTCCTTCCTGCATGTGAAAGGCATTTTTGGAGCCAACTACATATTTGGATTTCCAGACAAAATGTATTTATTGTTAACCAGAAACTTTATTACGGTAATAATGTTTAAGTATACAGTTGGCCACTGCATTGTTTTTAGAACTGGAGAACTGAGTTATACTAATTTACTCATCTTCTAGGGGAAACACTGGTACACTTGGAATGTGTAATAATTATTTCAGCGTTTTTTGGAATAGGTAGATTTCTGCATTTATTTTTGGTCCTCATTTATTTTTATCCTGCATTTTTTTTCTATATTTTGTTTTGTGTCACAAAGAAAGCAAGGAATCTAATTATATGTACCCATTCTCTCATACTGTGTCATGATTTCTCCCACCCACAGTATTTTTCAGCTGTGTTTAAGATAGGGAGGACTGAGACAAATATTTAGTATGTTTAAGATTCTGGGCACATTTGGAAACATGTTCCACACAAATCAATGGGATTTACTAAACATGTCAATGATCCGAGTAGAAAAGGTTAAGGCTACATGTCAGAATAGTATCTCATCTTACATTTAGAATTACAAACAGAAGCTGGAGAAATTATGTGCTAATCCTGCTCTGAAAAGAGAGAAAGTTTGATTTGCTGATTCACACTAAAAAGCCTGCATGTCTATACACACACAGTAAGTCCTCACTTAAAGTTGTTTCATTTAAAGTTGATGGGAAAATGCCATGGGAACATTTACATTTATCAATTAGCCTATGATAAAATTGGTTTCATTATAAGTCGTTTAGCTTAAAGTTGCAGTTTCCAAGAAGAACCTATTGACAACTTTAAGTGAGGTCTTCCTATACAGCTAATTATCTTGTAGTGATTTAAAAATATATGGAAATGATGCAGTTCCACATTACGCTCTCTCCCCTCCCGGCTCTTGTGTATGCTTCACCACTGGTGTTGCTGCTGTGTGGCGGGGGGGCGGGACGCACGGGGTGATGCGCCAGGAGGGGGTGATGCGCCAGGGAGGTGACGCGTCGGGAGTCCCGGCGCGTCACCCTCCCGGCGCATCACCCTCCCGGTGCTTCACACCTCGTCACCCCCGGGAGAGCAGCAAGCCGAGCTGCGTCTTCTTTGGCGGCTCGTCCACTTTTAAATAGGCCAGGCAAGGCTTTGAGCAGCGCATGTGCTCAATGCCACTCGAAGCCTTGCCCTCAGAAGGTCTGAACGAAGACCCTACTTAGAAGCGGCCGAGTTGCTGAAGAAGACACGGATCGGCCTGCTGGCGCAGCGCATCACCCTCTCCCAGCGCGTGGGCTGAGTACCAGGGGGATGATACAGCAGTGGGGGGTGGTTGACGCGGCTGGGGGGGTGGGGTGATGTGGCTGAGGTGTGGGGTGACGTGCCAAGCCAGCCAACCCGTCGCCCGGGGTAACACGCTGGCTCGTGACGCTGCTGTGCTTCGCCACATGTAGGAGCCCTCTACCACTGACCCTTCCATTGGCAGTCTTCCTAGTGGACACAGAGAGATGTACGGACAAGAGAGTTGCACATACGCAATGTCACATGGCATTTTCTTTTGTTGTGTTTTCTATCTTAGGGTTAATTTTTTTTCCCCAAAGTTATTTACAGTCCAATCCTGTCTACATCCAAGACCATTCTAGGTTGTTGCAAATGTGTTGTAAAGCATGTTTCCAGCACCCTGGGAGTAAGTGGCGCTGGTGCTGAGGCCAGTGCTGCTCTCCCCAGTCCAGATCCGGAGCTGCGTCTGCTGGGGAAGGTACGTTCCCTGCTGGGTGGCGGAGGGGCATGGGGAGGATGAAATGGGGCATTCCAGGAGGGTGGGATTGGTCGGCCAGGCCCAGGAAGGGGGAGGGATCATCGACAACCTCCTCTGCTGAATCCAATTCCCCTTCCTGGGCCTGGCTGCCGTTACACAGCCGTCTCAAATGTGCACCAGCAAAATAGCTGGCGTACGTTCAAGTAGACCCATCGGGCTGGCAGGGGCTCTACTCAGGGTAAGGGGACAAACGTCCACCACCCCCCGCAGCAGCTGCCATTTTGGTGCTGCTCCATCGGTGGGGGGGGGAGAGGAAGAATAGGATTGGGCTTTGAGTCACATTGTTGAGTGCTCCAACTCACTCAAAAGCCATAACAAAGAGAAAAGTTCTGACCACCCCACACTCTGTGCTGCTTGTTTCTACTTTCAGGACATTTTCTTATGCACCAAGAGTGGAATTAATCCCTGTGCTAAGAGCTAGGAAGTGTTCCAGCCCATTGCTAGATAGATTACTATTGGAAAAGGAGCTTGTTCAGACCTTACCGAGGCAAGGACATGCTCTGGGAACTAAGCAAGGCCCGGGATGACTTAGTGAAAAATAAATCCACGTTCTTTCATATTTTAAAACATTTTTTTCTTCTGTATTAAGATTTATTAAGGCTCTTCTTCTCCCACAAAGCCTTACTCACCAATATAGGCACAGCTTCAAAAAGACAAACATGACATCTGAAAGCTTAAAATCTTGCAAGACAGTCTCTGAGGAGAACTTTGTTGAATTAATATGAATCAATCCATAGAATAATTGGCTGGGAGGAGCTAGTCTGCTGATCATATAAAATAGAAGTGCCATTTGAGAAAATACAATAGCAGTATAAGTTAGGCCAGAGTCTGTTTTTAGCAATGGAATATATTATTCCTCTCATAAAACTCACATTGCTAAACATCTGTTAACTATGTTAATTAATGTTATATGCTAATTAAAAACATACGTTAATTTGACCCACATTTCCATCTTTCGCTGGTAAATGTCAACGTTTACCATCACAGCACCCTGGTATAAATATTCCCCAAACAAGTCTTGAGATTCAATTATTTCTGCCATAAAATATCTTCAACAAATGAGCAGAGGCCAAGATACATTCAGAATTGTGAAAATACAAATTGTCCTTGGGTTTTCCCATAACCTTGGCTTAACATTAGTTTTGCATCCTGATTACATGAAATTGTCGTTTAGCATAAGCACCGTAATGGTTGGGTTCAGTTGTAGTTAAGGCAGGAGAAAGAAATTCACTCACAAGAGGGAGGGATGCTATGAAAGAGGGCACATTAACAAGGCTGGGTCCTATCTCGTTATCACTGTTGAAAGAAGCCAGTGTTATATGTGCACTGGGCAAGCATGAGTTTGTTTCAATGCTTCTCAAGAAAATCATAAAACTAGTAACTATCCAAATTGACTACATAACAACTAGACTTGTTTGGGTTATTTACCAACATGCCTTAGAACATGTCAGAATTTGCTGGTAACCAATGGAGATGAGGCTGTAATCCTGTCAATAGGTAATCCCTTGACAACTCAAATTTTTAAGAAATACTGATAACTGTCAACGTTCATAGAGTTTAACTTTATTACTGTAACATTTTTGTACTTACTGCAACCATGCTTCTTAACGAATGCAACGCCCTGGTTTATAGAACGTGCTACAGTAGGATGGGAAACAATTTTCAGAAGCCGACCACGGCCTGCATTGTATTCATTCCCCACAAGGTTTTATCAGCTAAGCATTACGAGGATCAACGAACCTGTTCCATTTCATGTTTCCTGCCATCGTTACATACACCAACACATTTCATTAAATGCTTAAAACAGTTGCAGAAGTCCACGTATTTGAGTTTTTCCCATAAATGGGATTTTTTTTACCCCCCAACATTTTAATTTATTGGTCTCACCACTGTTAGTTACAAGCAATGGCTTTTAGTTTGTTTCAGCTTGAATAAGAGCACCAGTAGCCAAAGCAATCCTTGTTTCACCCTAGAAGTAATTGCATTCAATGAAGCAAAACATTGACATAAAAGCTGGAGTAAAAGTTGGAGTAATCAGCACCAAGTTATTTATTTATTTAAATATTTTTAACTCCGCCTTTCCAGAAACAGTTCAAGATGGCTAACAAATGTGAATAAATACTACAAAAACATCAATAAAACAACAAAAATATAAATACAGTAATAAAATAATAAATCTTGGGGTTTGCTTGGAGATCCCTGGTCTTGCAGGGGTTCAAGCCAGCCGAAAGCTTCATTCCTTTTTTGTTTGTTTATTTCTGTATTTATATACCACCTTTCTTATCCTCTGATTGCTCTTCAGATGTTACTCAAGGCGGTTTACATAGGCAGGCTGTCTAGACCCAATAAGGATCTTTACATTGTAAAGTTTGTGGTTTAGCACCACAAACATTTCAAACCTGAGCAGCCAATTTATGGGCATGGCCTCTATATACCTCAGCCATTGGCCAATGAAAACTGGAATAAAGTACTTGCAATCCTGATTGCAATAGCAGCCCAAACTGGAGAACCGAATTATCATGACACCTATGCTTTAGAAACAGTATGTGATGCACAGAGAAGACGACCCTGCCCAGAGCACTGCAACCTAAAAGACATATTATTGTTTATTATTAACAATAGTCCTGTACCGCTACTCACAAAAATGTCCACACAGCGGTTTATGTAGCTAAGCTTGCAATCCTATCCACACTTTGAGAGTAAGACCCATTGAACATAGTGGAACTTACATCTCAATAGACATGCATAGGATTGTGCTGTCAAGCAGTAGTGTAACGACGGTGGAGCGCGTGGTTCAGCTGAACCAGGCGCTGCCTGCTGCGGAGGCGCCGAGTCCGACTCGAGTCCGCGCTGCTGCTGTCTTCCTCCTGACAGAGAGAGCCTCGCTCCGTCAGGAGGAAGACAGCAGCAGCGCGGACTCGAGTCGGACAGAGGCGCCAGGCGCGCTCCACCGTTGTTACAGAGAGAGAGGTCCTGGGGTGAGGTGAGCCCGCCGGTGGCGAACGTCCGCTGAAGGAGTCCGGCGGCGGCGGGGAATTGAAGGCACACGCACACTCACTCACTTCCGTTGAAGCCTAAACTGATTCAGTTCAGGCTTCAGAGGAAGTGAGTGAGTGAGTGAGTGAGTGAGTGAGTGAGTGAGTGAGTGTGCGCCTTCAATTCCCCGCCGCTGCCGGACTCTTCAGCGGAAGTTCACGCCGCCAGCGGGCTCACCTCACCCCAAAGGACCTCTCTCTCTGTAACGACGGTGGAGCACATTACAGCAGCAGGAAGAGAGGTAAGCCGGCCGGGATCGCGCTGGGGGGGGTGCCCGGTGCGGGGTCCCGCCAGGTCGCCCTCTCCTGGAGTGCGGCGCTCCCCTCCCCGGAGCGCACCGCCCCCCATCCCAGAGGGTTTACTATATAGGGCCGCCAATTCCCCCCCCCCTGAACCGGGCGCCAACGGGGCAAGTTACACTACTGCTGTCAAGTCAATCAACTAAATGGTCCCCTGTCCCCAAAGGGCTCACAGTCTAAAAAGATACAGAAGAAACACCAGCAAACGGCCACTAGATAAGACGCTGTGCTGGGGTGAAAAAGGACCGTTGCTCTCTCTGCGAAATGTAAGAGGAGCACCACCTTATAAAGGGCATCTTTGGCCAGCTCTGCCATCTGTCAGGAGGCAGGGCATATCCCCACACCAGCGGCTTTCACTTATTACTCAACATGTTCCCATCATAATGCAAGCCATCGTGTGGTGTACACATACATACTTGTAAAAACCTATTTGAAAAAAAAAGGGGGGGTTATGGTCAGTCTGCCTATGTAAACCGCCTTGAGTCTATGAGAAAAGCAGTATATAAATACTGTAATAAATAAATACTATTAATATTAAATATACTTTCATGTTTAATAATATTTATTAATCTTTAATATTTAATACTGTTCAATATTAAGGTGTTTAATATTGCTAGCTCCCTCAAATGCCTTTGCCAAGGCAGAAAGACAATAACTGCAGCAAACAAATCAGTTATTAAATGGCCCAATCAGTTGGCCATGATGCAGAATATCAGTTAAGAGCTTTTAAAAGTTGCAAACCGCTTTAATTAAAGCTTGTATACATGGTCTTAGTTGCTAGAGGAGACATTTCTTTCCATGATCTATTTTCTCATCTGTACCAAAGAAACACTGTTTGTGCAACACTCCCTTATATTTACTGTGTGCTTACTCTCTGTGTAAACAGAACTTCCTTTAGCAAAAACACGAAAGACCTGCTTAAAAACTCCATGTACTTCTTGCACTATAGTTAGAATACAGCGTGCCAAGTTTGGTTTGGCCATTATTACAAGACAAGATTTATTTTAGTTGTTGCTTTTTTTAAAGGGCCCAATTCTAAAATGTAAAGGCTCCTCTCCAGCTAAAGTTAGTTGTGTGACTAAGGCTGTAGTCCCAAATACACACTAGGGATTAAGCCTCACTGTGTTCCGAGTTATACATACTGCATGTCCTATTGAAACCAATGGAACAAGATGGTCACCACTATATCTTAAGTTTCATTGTTTTCTTTGGAAATTAGTCATGACTAACTTCAGCTGGGGGTGTGACATCATCCTCGCGCACGGTGGCGGCACGAAAACACCCCCCTGGTGCTTTTTGGCCCCTTTTGGGAACCAAATGGCAGCTGATGGGCAGGAGAGCCAAACCTGCAGCTGACAACGGCTGCACGAAGAGGAGCCAGCGGCGTGGGACAGAGCAACGGATCTGGAGGCAGGTACACCCCCTGTGACCCGCCACTTGGGGCCCACCGCCTCCACCATAACGACGCCTCTGCTTTCCACACCAGTAGCACAGGTTAGGATGGGAACACAAAATGTACAGGACCCAGGTCCCCACCCCCTCCATCTGCAAGACCCACATTGGACATATTGTAGCTAATCTTCCCATCTATTTGCCACAAAATGCAACACCTATTACATTGCAACCTAGATATTACAAAATGCAGGTAATAACAGCGTAAGTGGTCCCATATGTTGCTATCACCAGTTTCAGCTTCATTATCCTTTTTTCTGATATGGCAATGGATACGTGCACCTGAACTGGCAATACCTGATGCAGTCCAAAATAATGAAATTCTAAAGAAGAAGAGATACAGTGGAGTGGATCACCAATTACTATAAATCTCATATAATATTTGACTTTAGTGAGAAGAACCCACCAGAAGTCCTTTGTGGACTGTGGCCAGTTGACACCTGTGCCTTTGAAAATGTCCACCTCGACAAATACATCACAACCTCTCTCTACTAGAAGATATATTTGTTACATAATGGCTTGCACCAGCATTGCAAATAGACCTTCTGCAGGTAGACTGCAATCCACACATTAGTTATTGAGGTGGTTTCTTGATTTACAAAATAGTGTTTATAACATTTGTCTACATGGATACAATATCAGTTATATAGTTGGGTGTTGTTTCGTATATTCAACCGGGCATCTATGCAGCTAGTCGATAAACAGCTTAACTCTGACCATAACATTTGCAAAATCATTCTGGGGTATTACTTTTATGAGGTAGAATTTCTGAGCCAGTTTGCTCAGGCTTAACATGAAGTCTTACCAATGTTGACCCTTTTGAAATGTTGAAACCAGAACCGTGTACAGTACTCCCCCCCATATCCGCTGGGGATATGTTCCAGGCCCCTCCGTGGATACTTGAAACCGTGGATAGGAGCGAACACCCCCTCCATGGTTTCCTGAGGGCCCCCTGCCCTGCCTCCCCTGCGGGCAGGCGTGCGCACCCCCCCAGCTCTTATTTTTCTTTCAGCAAGCTTTGTTTCTTCCTTAAAACAGAGAAGCAGCCTACATTGCAGGCAAGTAGACTAAGTCCTAGAGCCTCTCTAGGACTTAGTCTCATTCTACTTGCCTGCAATAAGAAGCCAGATGCTGCTTCTCTTGTTTGTTTAAGGAAGAAACAAATCTTACTGGGAAAAAAGTAAAAGCCTGGGGGGGGGGGTCCCCGCGATCCATGGATAACTGAAACCGTGGATAGCGAATCCGTGGATATGGGGGCCCACCTGTATAGGAAGCAGCCGAAAGGACTTATGGAGCCAAGAGGAACAACCATTATGCATTATGATCCATCCAGCTGTGAGCATATGTAGCTGTCACAAACCACAGCCCAAATGTGATCCCAAAGCACAAAGAAATGAGTGAGATGCCATACTTTCAAAATGGTCTATGCTTTTGTTCACACAAACGAAATGTTTCCAGTCTTCCCAAAATTTGGTTCAGAGTAAGTAGAAATAAACTGTCCCAGCTCCCAGAGTTTGGTTGTGAACCATTGCAAAATGACCAAAAATCCAGGACTTTGAAAATTTCCCCATTTTACTGTCTACCCCCAAAGCACTCCGATTTTTTCTTTTTGTATTTGCAGGGAGGGGAAGTATTCCCCCAAGCGCAAAGGCAACCAGGTGACATCCTGTTCAGTATTGGCAGGCAAGAATATGCAGTAAAATAGGGGGCATGAAGTGAGGAAGACTTGTAATCTTTCCTCCAAGCAGAGAGCCCCAAAAGCCTTTGCATTGCTGTCAGTCTATGGAGGGAAAAGGCAGGCTTGCTGGAGGAGTGATAACAGCAGAAATTGCTGCATCTGTAGAACTACTATAGTAGTACTGTACATAGCATTTTGAAGCTCTGTGCTTTGTAGAGATGCATCAGGTAGACATTCATCAGGTGTCTCCAGCACCATCTGTTGAATTTCTGCCTGGATACATCCCTCCCCAGTCAAGGGTCAAGCTGAAAGGCCAAGGCAAAGTGTGGGTGCATGCACCCTAATTTGTAAAGTCAGCAAAATATGCACAACTATACAGTTTCCTGTCCATACATGGTATGGCAATTTATTTAATTTATTTTATTTAAAGAATTTATACCCCGCAAGGGCACCTTGTTGGGAATTTCTCCCAACAACGGCACACAAGGCTCTTAATTTCCCATTTCCCCATGATTTTTGGAGGAGCACAAGGGAAAAATCATAAGCAGCTTAATACTTACTGATCTTAAAGCAAAGTGTTAATATTTGAAATTCCTTCGTTTTTTATGCCAATCTCAGATGCTGGTAGATGTCTTATGTGTTCCATTAGTCAAGCTACCAGTAGATGGTTTTCAGTTTTTGTATATTGAACGTTCTAAGAGATGGATGTTAATTAGATCATCTTTCGGCTTTTTGCAAGCTTTCATTTTTGAGAAGTTTTAATGTATATCTCCAGAGACAACCTGTCCTGTTGATTTCCCGAGTTTCACAATTGCAGTTAAGGCAGCCCACGATGCCTATCCACTCCCCGCAAGAGAATGAGATCAAGGAAACAGGCTTCTTCCTCCCCGATATCCTCCAATAATTGCCCTGGCCTTGAATTAAAGTAGTACTGCATTTGTAACTTGTTTATAAGTGGAAGAAAGAGGCACATAATCCCACAATACAAACAAATACAGTAGGCTGGATAAGACTGCTTAACTGGCAGAATTCTGCCAGCTCTGAGTGTTGGAGTAATTCAAACAGGCAGCCTAAAGACTCCTGCCTGCTCCCACCCCAAGGAAATCCAGGAATAGCATAGCCAAGCATAGCATAACCCCTCGCTGTAGGGGATGCGTAAAAAAGCCCTGAAGAGTGTTTGCTGGTAATAGAGTTAATAAAATGGTCAGACGGAGTCAGTTAAGGTCACTGGCATTGTAGCCCAGCTAGAACAAAGCAGATGGAATTAACAAATTAATCTTATCAGGGTGTACTAGAGAGAAGACAGGGTGGGAACCAAACCCTGATGTCCATCTTTCCTGCTGTTTGTGTACGTAAAAGCTAGTTGCAGCCCCATGACGAGATCCATCCATGTCCCATTGTTTATCTCAGCCCTTCTCCTGCTTTGGGGTGTATTTTCATGCCTTGCATGGCTGTATGCTCTCTTTCCCTTACAGCCCTGCCCAAAAATGCAAATTGCTGGTTATGTAGAATAAACACATCTAGGTCTGGGTCAGTTGGTAGAGTTGCCGCCTCATAAGCCTGAAGATTGGTGAACGGCTAGTTCGAGACATGCCGCTGACAAAAAGCTGTGAAAAAAGGCTCTGTGAGGAGAGATAAGAGCTGCCAGCTGTGTCGGCCGAGTGTGGGGAGACAACGGTCAGGGAGAGGCCAGACTGCAAAGGATACCTTTTGGAATGCAGTTGTTCATGAAATATTGAACATTTATATACCGTATATGATTGTAAAAAAAACCCATTAGGGGGGTTGGGAAAGTCTGCCCACGTAAATCGCCTTGGATTAAAGTCGGAGGAGAAATCCAATGACCAAGAAAGGCGGTATATAAATACTGTATATTATTATTATTATTATTATTATTATAAATGTTATTTGCTGTATTTGCATGATCTGTTTAAGCTTCTTTTGTGAAGCATTTTTTTTGGGAACTGCATCTTCGGGTGGATATTGGGAGGGGCTCTGTAAATTTTCTTTGTAAATTGCATTTCTGTATAACAACATTCTGTGGGGTGTCAGCAGTTACGTCGCTGGGGAGATGCTACTGGTGTGGGCTGCACCACATGCGAAGCTCCATTGGGGGTGACACCAGAGGCCCTTGGAGGCCCAGAGCGGTGAGCAGAGCTCTATACTCGCATGGTTTGCTCGCCATATGGGCCTGCCTGCCTGTCCTTGGCTCCAGTTGGGCTTGAATAGCGGCACTCTGAAAGCAATTAGTGGTGGCATAATGTCGTCATCACGTCACCGTCAACCTACTTCCAGAATGCTGAGCCTCCGTGCGGTAAGCTCCGCACTGAATGGCGGTCAGTCTTGCTATACCACTGGCAGTAGGAATACTAAATTGCTTTGTCTAGGGTTTGACCATATCTTGTTTCATTCCCTGTTCAAAGTTGATTTACAATGAACATTTGTCATTCACTAACCTGCTAGCAAATTCATAACATGTTATTAAGACTAACAAGGCATAGGAGTTAATTGCTGGGCTGTGTTTGTAGCATAGCTCTGAAAACTACTGTGATGTGGTAGACATAACCCGAGTAGTGATGAAGGCAATTGCTTCCAGAGGTACCAATGCATGTAGGGTTTAACACCCAGCCATCAACATGCTTCACAGTATGGTTTACCCAGGTTTGAAAACTCAGAAGATCACTGAAATTGCAACATGCCCATAACTTGTTTTTCTCAGCATAACCCAACAGTGTTGGACACAGGAAACAAGATAACCAGACACAGATGTGTTCCAAGACAAACTCCAAGCAACAGACCTGCACTAAAACAGAAGGAAATTAAGCTGAAATGCAGGAGTATGGCACTTAAAATAGAAATTTTGCACAACTATCATCCAGTGGTTGTTTTGCATAAGAGAAGTTGTCCACTGTTGACTTTGCAGGCACATAGGAAGACATCAGGTGCCACTGTCCAGCCTACTAGCTGTGTGAATTCTAGTACAGTCTCAATCTTGATATGTTCAGCTACCAAGTGAAGTAGAATTTCCTTACCCCAACACATTTTTCATTCCTTGTAGCATTACAATTGGCCATTTTCACTTAAACTGACTGTTTTGTTTTTGTTTAATTAATAAAGTATTGGATTTCAAGTGGGAAGACCTAGAATACTTGTGTGGTCTTAGACAAGTCACTGTCCCTCAGCCTAACTTTACCCACTGAGCTGTAGCAAAGATGAAATGGACCAACCCTATGACATGAGGAAGGATGGATATAAATGTGCAATTCTCTGTGGGACTCATTGCATAGCCTGAGGCAAGAACCATGTTTTTCCAGCTATGCTTTATGAAAAGGGAAACAAACAGGAGCAACAAAAAATAAAATAAATCTGCAGCATTTTAGTTAAAAACAATAGACTTAATTCTCCCTTTTCAATTTAAAACATACGTACTGTATATACATACACCCATGTAAAAACAGAAAATGCAAAATTGAAGTTTTTTTAGTCTCATCCCATCAGATAAATTTCCAAACACAATCTCAACCTGAGGAGTGAGAAAAACCCTAAAATACATGCATTTCAAAGAAGAACAGTGTTCTCTTGGCACTTTGGTTCATTATTCTGTCCAGAAGTGGACACTGATTGAGAGGGACAATGAAGAATATGTTCACCAGTCCCATGGGAAACAGCACAAACTGTTTTGCCAGGCCAATCAGGCAAAGATATCAGGGTTGGTTTCTTGGATTTTCCTCAACAGTCGTTTAACTCCCAACTAAAAAACCAAGTACAGCATGTATCATCACACCAAAACAGTCTGTGCCATTACTCCATATTTGGAAAGAGACTCATAGCTGTTCTTCTCCCCTCTTCCTTTAAAAAGGAAAAAAAAGAACAAGATTCCATTCCAATGTGAAAGGGGTCAGAGAGCTGTCTATAGCATTAAGTTCTTTGGGAGTTTCTGGCAGCCTTCATCATCATAATTCTATTTGTCCCTCAGGAAAAGTGAAGGTTCCAATATGGACATCTCAATCGTCTGGTCACAATGAATGGCGCTTAGTTTCCTCCCAAAACTGTAGTCTCTTTGTAGTGAGCAGCTGGGCCACTCCACTTAAGAGCATCAGGAAGATGGTGAAGGACATCACAAGGACAAAATGGCTAATGCTGCAACAGAGAAAAAAGAATGGGTCAGAAAGAAAACAGGATTATAAATCAACAAGCCTAGAGGGAATGAAGTTTTCTGGTAAAATTAGGGCGATACAATCTCGGTACCTACACTGACAGTTTCAATCTTTAGGATCAGTTTATTAATTGTGTCACCAATTGGTCAGAGCAATACAGATTACTACAGAAACAGGACAAAAATTATAGGCGGATTAAGTTTCCGGACATGCAGATTACAATGGAATGAATAATTGATGAACTACAGACACCCTTTAGCACAAACAGGATTGAGTCAGACTTATGTAGACTGGATTTGCTTCAGAACAAGGCCGGAGAAGCTAACGTGCACACTATATTGGACATGTACATATTTTACTTAATACAAGCTTGCAAATAAGAGATACATAGGGAAAGGGAGTGCTGATACCAGGTTTTGGTGCATCTTAAGAATGCATTATATGGCTCTAGGGCAGGGGGTATCAGACATAAGGCCTGCAAGCCAGATACAGCCCACGAAGCTCTTTATTTGGCCCAAGTGACAATTGGGCTCTCCCTGCGCCACCTTTTCAGCAGTGCCACTTCTGCAGAGGCTCTGGAAAGGAGGCCTCAGAAGGCAATGAATGCTATGGGGAAAGGGGCGGATCAAGAGGGGTGAGAGAGGGAGACGCTGCCAAGACATGCTAATTATCATGCGGGCTGCCTTTTCAGCAGCGCCACTTCTGCCAAGTGATGACTTGGCAGAAGGCTGAGCGGCAAATCGACACCTCAGCAGAAGCAGTGTGGCTGAAAGGGCGGCCCGCATGAAAATTGAGCTCACAAAGCATGATAATTGGGCTCTCTCACATCTTGAAAATATGATCAAGATTTGCATACAGGGGGGCACCGGTATCCACGGATTCCTCAACCGCGGTTTCAATTATCCACGGTTGAGGAATCCCCCCCGCACCCTCCACAGCCCCCTCCGCACGTACTTTGAGCAGAAACCTCCGTTCAAAAGTTCCGAGTTTCCATCTGTTTTAGGCCTGAACAACTAGACTTAGGTGATAGCTAGAGTCTCAGCAAGGTTGCAGAGACTCTAGCTATTAACTAAGTCTAGTTGCTCAGGCCTAAAACAGATGGAAACTCGGAACTTTTGAAGAAAAGAACTGAGGTTTCTGCTCAAAGTAAGTGCCTGGGGGGACTGTGGAGGGCGCGGGGGGGTCGTGCCCGCCCCCTGCACTTACTTTTAACAGAGAAAGCTCCGTGTTTTTTTTCTTTAAAAGCCTTTGCTGTAGGCCTTACCACCAACAAGTCTTCAGTGCTAGAAACTCTCAGCAAGGTTGCTGAGACACTCTAGCACCGATGACTTGTTGGTAAGAAGGCCTACAGCAAAGGCTTTTGAAGAAAAAAAACACTTTAACGGAGCTTTCTCCGTTAAAAGTAAGTACTTGGGGGGGTTGTGGAGGGTGCGGGGGGGTAGCGCAGGCCCGCGGGGGGTCGGGGTCCCCCTGAAAACCACGGATATGGGCGTTCGCCCATTTCCGCAGTTTCAGGTATCCACGGTGGGGGCTGGAACGTATCCCCCGTGGATACCGGGGTCCCCCTGTATTTTCTCCTTTGTTACTTGCAGCTGAGTTCCTACGCGACAACGAAGTGCTTATTTCTGGCCATCATTTGTTTAATGACATCCCTTCATGCTTAATGATTTCACTTCCGGCCCTCAGCAGGCACCACAAATGCTATTCGGCCCACTGTATGAAACAAGTTTGATACTCCTGCTGTGGGGTATAAAAACCAGACCCTCATGGCAGCGGACCGTCAGCCACTAAAAACAGAAGACAGGCAAGCCCAATCCTATCCTTTCCTGGTGTGGGCCATGCAGCATAGGCCCTCATGGCCCACGCCAAACCCTATCCCAGGAAGTAGGTGACTGAACATCTACTTGTGGTAAGGGGATGTTCATCCCTTTACCAAGGGTAAATCCCCAGCTGTCACAATGGGGCTACATGGTTCTCTGCCAGCTCTTTAGCTGGCAGAGAACCGAGAGGCCCTGTGCCGGCAGAAAGAGCCTGGGAGGGAGGATAGGATATGGCACGTGCCGCCATGGCTGATCCTACCCCCTCACAGGCCCGATCCGCCCACCCCCATCCTGTGAGATTACACTATTTTAAATTGTATTTAGCAAAATTTTATCCCATCTTTCCTTCACACAGTGAATGCCCAAGACGGCTACCATTGATCATAAAAGAACAATATCCATATAATTACAATACAAAATACATTAACAGCGCAATCCGACTTAACTTTTGTGCCTGTTTAACCAGTGGCACAGCGAGAACGGGAGGCCCCAGAATGGAAAAGGGATTCAAATACCCTCCAAAAGAGGAATTCAAAGGGGATTTGAATCCCTTTTCCGTTCTGGGGCCTCCCGTTCTCGCTGTGCTGCTGGTTAAACAGGCACAAAAGTTAAGTCGGATTGCGCTGTAAGAAATGTTAGTGGTAAATCACTTTCCCCAATATAAACCCACTCCAAGACCTTCAGATTACAGTCCAAGTCTAGCACCTCTCTTGTAGCATAAACACAGTTCATTCAAGTACAGAATCACTGTCTCTTAAAAAAAAAAGGAAGTTTGGATGCTGACCAGCATGGAACAACATTATTCTCAAGATTCTCTTAGTAAGCAGGACAGTCCAACATCTCCAGCAACCAAAGTCCAGCAATCAAATCAGAGTGGGTGGGTCCAAGCCATTGGCAGATTAATTGTACAAGAGACAATGAAAATATAAGCACCCCTGCTAACTAAAGAATGGTAGTGTTTTCAATGATGTTCAAATAAGGCACACTGCTCTTCTGTAAACAAAATGTGTGGCTTCCCCCCCCCCCCACCTTCGCCTCCAGGTGCAGCTAAACAGAAACATCACATTGAAGGGCTTACTCTTGCTGCCGCTGCACTTTCATCAAGAAGGTGCAAGTTCGGAAGCTGATAATATTCAATCTGCTTTGTCAAAGTGCAGAAGGCACAGCTTGAGCCAGCCTGGTCATCACCCTTTGGACTTTGCAGTCAACGGGAATGCTTACAATAAACTGATAACATGAGCCTCTCTTAGGAAGAAAAAGTCTAATCTTGCAACCCAGCTGGTTAGGCTAAATGCTTTTTATGCACATTTGAGACTGTTTCCAGAAGATAATTGTTGCTGGATTTTTGTCTAAAGCTTTCTACAAAGTTTTATACCAAGAGCTACATCATAGCCTTCCTAGTCTCCCCAAAGGACAAGATGCCAGCCTGGGATAAAGCATGACTCTTCACATTTATAAAACCCAGTTTGATTTAAAAAAAAAAATAAATCAGATCCTTTGATGAATATTCTAATTAGTGTTTTTATCCTTTGAGAACTTGGATGCAATTTTAATTACTTTGAATAATTAAAAGGAGTTCAGGACTTCATAGTTCCTTCATTCACATGGAACCAGAAGTTCAAGCTTACATAGCCCTAGAGAATCTACTCCGTCAACAACAAATATTTGTTGTCTTCAACAGACTCCAGTTAAGTGCAAGGCATACCGGTGAGACCCCCAAGTCCAACAGTCAATAGCAGCTCGGCACTGACTGAGTAGGTTCTTTGGTTGTTAAGCCTTGAAATAAGGCCAGAATCAACTCTACCAGCAACTTAATAATTAATTTATTAAATAATGAATTAAAATTACTCCTCCCTTGCTGTACCTTATATGTGGCTCTCCCTCCCAGAATGCTCACATCTTGCTACTTCTTACTTTTTGTTCAAACCCCTCATCACCACCCACTTTTTCTGTGAACCCTGTGGGACAACCATAGTCCTCAGCCCATTCTGAACGTCTGCTCTTCCGCTGCTACTCTCCCTCTGTCTTCTTCCCCTTTCCCAAATTTTAGATTGTAATCTTCAGAGCAGGGACCTTGCTTTTTGTTGCTACTCTGGTAAGCGCTAAGCTCATTGATGATGCTAAACAAATGTATAAATGAGATTACCAAGGCAGGTTTTTATTTATGTTTGCATTATGCAAAACTGATTACACTGCAATCAAAGTCTTTTTTATTCTGAAAAAGCTATGTATTATTGATGCCATTAGGTAAATCTACCTTCTGACCCCTGGGCAAATAGAGAAAACAACCATTTAAAAAAACTGTGGCTGAATTGACAAGTAGGATGGAAGAATATAAAGGAGATGGCCTATAGTTACATTTGCCGCAGCCCACCTAGCCCAAGAAAATTAGAACCCTCAGGGGGATCTTCACAGACAGAGTTCTCCCATGCAGATAACCTCAACACAACCATTTACTCTTCTAAAAGAAAAGTGGTGGCCTGTGACCTCATGCCACCTGACTCCTCCCCAACAGTTCCAGATTGTTTCTCTTACAAAGCACCAAGTGGGCAGGAGAGGCTATTAGGAGCCCACCTCCTTCCCTTTCCAAGAGCCCGGCATGCAGCTTCACTCCTCTGCACTGCTTCTGTTTCAAATGAACAGTGCACACTGGGAACTGTTCAATGGAAACAGAGTGGAGTAGGGAGGCTGAGTGTTGTGCTTTCAGTAAGGAAAGAGAGGGGGCGAAGGCAGCAGGCTCTAAGAGCGCAATCCTATCCAACTTACACCACCAGTGTAACCAGTGGTGTAGCAAGAACGAGAGGCCTCAGAACAGAAAGGGGATTTAAATCCCCTCCAAAGGGAGATTCAAAGGGGATTTAAATATCCCCTCCCCTCCAAGGCCTCCCGCCCTCCCCTCCCCCGCTGGTTACACCGGTGGTGTAAGTTGGATAGGATTGCGCTGTAAATCACCATTCTCTGCCCACTTGGTGCTTTGTAAGCACCAGGAGGGCAGGGAGAAATGATTTTGAGCTGCAGTGGGTTTTTTTTTCCATTCCCCTTCTTTCTCCACTTGGGGGCTGCCACTGCTGCCACTTGCTAACAGAAAGTCAGAAGAGGATCAGAGTGCTCAGTGGAACGGCAGGCTGGAAAAGGCAGTGGACAGACGGCCTGGGAGCTCTTCCGTTTGCTGTTCCTCCAAGGGTGCCACTCCATGTGACCATTCAGGTCGCTTCATGGCAGGGCTGGCCCTGTAACAAGAAGCATGACAGTATTATGCAGTGAGTGTAGGGTCCGAGTAGCTGTGGACACAGAAGCCCTTTGCAGAAGATATCTGAACACGTACAGGGGAGGGAATTTCTACGCATTTGATATAAAGCCTTAAAAAAAAACCTGTGTATATAGCTGAGCATACGAAAATCTGTTCCTATGCAATCAGCGTTCTCAACAGAGGGGTAGGAACAGGGGGCGGTCCGCCCCCGGGCAGCAGGGCCAGGGGGCATCAGCGGTAGCGACTCCGGGCCGTTCACACCGCTTTTAAAAATGTTTTCCTTTTTTTCTTTCCTGGGCCTCGGCGCAGCCTCCGCCCCTCCTCTCTGACTGGCTGCAGAGGCCTGGGAGGCATTCCCAGTAAGGACCAAGTAAGCCGGGCAGGGAAATGCCTCCCCAGGCAGGGAGGAGGGGCGGAGGCGGCGCTGAGGCCCAGGAAAAAAAAAAACATTTTTAAAAGTGGCGTGAATGGCCCGGAGCCGCTGCCACTGATGCCCCCAGCCGGCCGCTTGGAAGTTGCTGCCTGCCGAGGCTGGGGGGGGGGGGGGAGATCAGGAAGTCACCACTGTGTGCCACCGTTGCCGGGACGGGAGCCGCCGCCGCCGAGTGAGTGTTGCGCCTGCTGCTGCCCCCGCCGCTGCTGATGCCCTCTTGATCATGCTGCCCCCTCCCAGGCCTCGGAAGCCTGAAGAAGCCTTCACCGGACCCGGAACACTGCCGAGGCCAGGGGGCCGGGCATCAGGAAGCTGCCACCGGGAACAGGAGCCGCGTCGTCGTCGTGAATGCTGCTGTCTCTGCCCCCTTCTTAATGCCCCCCCCCGGCCCAGCCTGGCCACTGTTACCTGGCGGTGGTGGCTCCCGTTCCTGGCAATGGTCACAGGGCCACCTTCTCTTGATGTCCCCCGGCTTCGGCAGCGTCCCCGACGGAGGCTGCAGAGGCCTGGGAGGCATTCCGCAGACCCTCGCTCCAGGCCTAGGCTACTGGGGCCTTTTTTCCAGGCTGTGTGACGTCATGCGCCGGCCGGGAAGGGCATCAGAACGTGGCACTGCCCCCAGTAGGGGGCAGCATCACTACGCCACTGGTTCTCAATTGCATAGAGTGGAAGCTTTTTCAAACTTTACCTCAAATACATGGAGATTTGGTTTGTGCAATCCCACTTCCTGGCCCTCCCTGCATTTGGATAATTTCTAAAAAGGACTACAGCAGTGGGCTGTTAAATATATCCACAACAAAAATGAATTATCGTGCCATTTAAAACATGACTGCATACTGTCTTTTTCCTAAATGCAAAGCTTCACATATGCAGCAGCGCTAACTGGCAGGAACTTTCCAGCGTCTTCTTAGGCAGAGCTCTTTCACAACTCTAAGATTCTTTAAGGATAACAAGTGGTGCTAGTGGCCAGCTTGGATCTCATTTTAGCCTGTCTTGTACCACATAAGCTGCGTTCTGCAACTGGTTGTTGTATCTAGCCTTTCTGCTCCTCCACCCCCACTTTGAGCAGCCTGCCAAAAATTAGAAGACAGCTCCTACAATAATCCCGTGCTTTGCTTTTAAGATAACGTTTCATCCCTAACATTCTCTTAAAAGAAAAACAGAGGATTACTATAGGACAGGGGTGGCTAAATTTGATTAATGTAAGAGCCACATACGATAAACTTCAGATGTTTGAGAGCCGCAATATTTAAGAAGCATTTAAATTCTTAGATATATTTACTCACCATGAACATTAAATTTATGGTTTAATCCAGTGGACTCTCAGTTTACACCTGGTCAATAATTATAAAGCTTGAAAATGTCTTATTTACCTTTTATATATTAATTGTGATGCAAAAAGGAGCTCAGTCAACAAACATATTTCCAAGAGCCAAGTACATTGTACATCAAAGAGTCGCATGTTGCTCAGGAGTCACAGTTTGGCCATTCTTGCTGTAGGAGGTTTTTAAGGCTGCAATCCCATACATACTTACACAGGAATAAGTTGCACTGAATTCAATGAGCCTTACTTCTAAGTAGACATGCACAGTATTGCAGGGTGAGTTGGTCAAAGTGGCACACAAATGGAAGGCTGCAGGGAGTAAGCCAGATATGAGGGATATCAGAGGCTCTATTACTTGTGGCCAACTATCTCAGCTGAGTATTTAAAAATTGTACATTATTATCTGAAGTTCTCTTGTGGATTCAGATACAGTATTTCACTTGTCAAACTGGCCTTTCAAGAAAAGAGGCACAGAGCAGATGCTAAGATGTCTATATAGACTTTACCCCATACAAGTATCACCCTTATCTGTAAAAAGGCAGCTTCCTAAGAATTTGAAAGCAAGCCTTTTCTATTCGTTCCCATTTCAATTTGTTAAAACCGGCTAAGCTCCAGGTAAGTCTATTACCTGGAACGATCATTCCAAACCTAAAGAGGAAGAGAACTATTTGGAATTCTGTATCATTACATTCCAGAACAGGGATTGAATCTGGACTGTGTATGTGCAAAGCCTATATTCTACTACTGAGCTACAGTTGCTTAAACAAAGTCTGGACAATGCACTCTCTCATCGGGCTAATTAAAGCTTACATATGGAGCCACTAACCAGGACAAAGAATGCAAAGGGGCTTGGAAGCAGCTTGTATTAAGCCAGGATTACAGAAGGAACATCAATAGGAACAAACTAGGATTTGAGGAAGATTCTTAATGCATCATGAGAGGACCTTGAAGTTCAAATGCTTTCTAAGTCTAAATGGGAATTCTTTCAATTTTCTCATTTTGAGCTGATCATTCCAAGATACACACCAGAGGCTAGCCTGTTTTTTTAGTCTGTTGACATTTTGTGTCTTCAGATAGTTAATTCCAACTGAGTCAGAAGTCTGGAACTATACAGCCAGTCAGTCAGGACATTGGTTCCATTCCTGGGAGTGCAAATCTCATTTAGGCTCAGACCAAAAATACAATTATTCCATGGGAAAATGTGAGTCAGATCTGTGGGTTTAATTCACATGGGATTTGTGACCACACCTTCAGCGCAATCCTGGGCTTTCTTCATGGCACATGCTGCGCCAGACCCTCCTCCCATGCTCAGACATCCCTTGGCAGATTTCCTGGGTCTGCAGAAATCCCAGCAGCACTTGCTCACCAGAACGGCTGTGAGCTTCCCCTTGAGGCTTTGCCCTTCTCAGGGCAGAAAACTATACTATCCTTTGATTCTCCACCCTGACTTTCACAAGGAAGTTTTCTTTGGGAACCCCACTTCAACCAAGGAAGTGGGGTTCCCTTTAAATGGAAACCCCTTTAGATAAAATGGACTACTCTCCCTGCTTCCAAACATGCGTCCAAGTCCCCCCCCCCCCCACTCCAATCCCTGAAGCAGTGAGGTCCAGGACTGGAATCTTTCCATTCCCATCTTTTCATCAGTGGAGTCTTTTGTACCCTCTTGATAAGTTTTGGTGTTTTTTTTTACCAAGAAAGCGGGGTTCCCCAGAGGGGATCCCCTCTCCAAAATTTCACAGGGAACCTTCAGTTCTGTAACATTTGCTGGGAAGACAGAACGGACAGAGATATGCTTAACAGAGGCTAAGAAAACCCAACATGTTTGTGGTTGGCCATGGCAATTGCCACAAGGCCATGGCAATCTGAGCAGAGAAAGAGAACCATCCTCAAAACTTTGAGGTGGGTGCTGGGGTGAAATGGCACCTCTCCCCAAAATAATTCCACAATCTGTTGTTGAGTTTTTAAATTTGAAAGTTTCTAGGGAGAACTAATGTCCTGAGATGCTCTAGTCCAGATATATACATAAATAAAAATCACTTAAAATTCCTCATTGGACAAATACTGTTCACAGGGATGTGTTACGTTCTCTCCAGTAACTAGTATGTTGTAGACCAGGGTACGGCCCAACTTCAAACTGATTGCTTGTCACCCAGGAGGAGCTGGCACAGTTGTGCCAGCACACCTCCTAGTCTGGACACTGCTGTAGTGGTTGTTAGTGTATCAGGTTTTTTCCCCCTGTTTTTGGAACTGTTTTGCTGGAGGCCCAAGAAAAGCTCCTTCCCATACGAAACCATTTGAACAAACCCCCAAGACTGGAGACCTTCTGAACCAGTGGAAATTCCTAACCAGACTTTCCTCTCAGTGTAACCCAAGAGTTTCAGCCAAGCGTCGTTGTTCAACAGAAGAGACAAGCTCCCCCACTCTTTGCTAAGATGCCTTCCCTCGTCTCCAGCCTTCGTTTGAGTCACTTTCCCATGGATTCACTCCACAGGACTAGTGTAATATTTAAAAGCCTGCAGCCATGTAGGTGATCATGTGGGTCTGATTCCAAAGGAAAGATCCATGTGATTGACCATCCCTACATAGCTGCAGGCCTTTAAATGCTCCTGCTGCATGTAAGAGTGCCTTTCACAGCAGTATTTAAATTTGAAAGCTACTTTACAGTGCAATTCAATGCACATTTACTCAGAAGTAAGTCATACTGTGTGAAAGTGAAAATACGATTGCAGCCTTAATTTTCCACAAGGCCAATGGGCTGAGAACATCAAGACGAGGCTCTTTTTGGTCTTCTCATTACAAAGAAAATGAGCATTATGATGTTATTTATTTCCAGACTGCCAATGGAGAATGCTTTGAAACTGCAATGCTATTGCTAGATGTCAAAAGATAACATTCTGACATTTACAAGTTTTTCATGTTTATAATTAACAATAATAGTATTTATTATTTATACACTGCCTCAGATGTACTGGAAATTATACCAAAGCAGAACAATAATGATCTGAGCCCAGGCAGCTCAGTCTAACTGTCAAAGAATACAAGGGAAGGGAGAGGAAGGAACGAAGGAGCAAGCAGACATATGTACGCAAATCAAACTGTGCACACACTGTGAAGACTGGACCACCACCACAGGCCGCACATGTGGCAAAGAAGAACGTTACATAGAACGAGGCATCTTCAACAGGATTATGGTCATAAAAAAAACTATATGGTTAAAATGTCATTAAAAAACACCAAAACGGCTTTAAAAGTCTTGTTTAAAATGCAAACTAAATGCAATAAAATACTTCAAAAGTCTTTTTAAAATGCAATAAAATACTAAAAACAACGCATGACATTTTGTTCATGAGCCATGAACATCATCTGATGCAAAGAAAGCCTCCAAACATTAGAAGATGGTCAGAGTACGGGAGTATCAAGCTTGTTACAAAACAGTAACAGAATGTTACTGTTTTGTTCCACCTTAAAATGAAAGAAAGAAGAAAAACGGTTAAGGAGGACTGTTCAACGGAAACATTGTGTGGTTTAAGAAGCTATTTTTAGAACAAGGAAGTGAGAAAGTGTGTGCAGTACTCATGAAAAGAGCATCTAGGCTTGTTAACTGGCCAGAATTTTGTCCCCTTTGCTGGTTGCCATAAGTGGGCTGAAAAATGTGTTTGGGATTTTTGCTGTTGTCTCACACATGCATGCTAAAGATATAAGGGAGGGCTCTATTTCTAACATAGTGTAGTGTGCGAGTGAGACAAGTGAATGGAAATGCTTCACACATGGATGTCATGTGGTCACCAATGCTCATAAAAGAAGCAGTGTTGAAGCGTCCCTTTCCACTGCACAGTGTGTCATGGTACCTGGAGAAAGAGAGACAGAGTCCAAAGGTACTATGCTGTACTCATTACTCCTTTATATGCTGTGCTAGCTACATGGAAGAATGTTCAACAAAAATGCCGTGGAGGGAAAGAAATCATGCTACAAATAGAATGCAATTAAAAGCAATTCCTACTCCATTAGTTATCACACAATGGCAGCCTGCCAATATATCTGAGGCTATCAGCAACCAGTGCTGCAACGGCTGCAGGCAGTTCTGCTTGGGAAAGTAGTTTTCATGCAGGAGTAGCACTGTAATTTTAAAAGGAAACAAAAAGCCATGTTTTCTGAACAAAAAGGCAGTATCTGGCTATGACAGCTTGGCAAGCTTTGATATCCGTACACTATTATGCTGGGCCTCTGACCGAGTTCACAGTTACAATAATATCTAACGTACACTTTCATCTTAGAAAAAGGTCAATAAGAATATATATAAATCAGCAGGGACTGGAACTAATGGAAAAATATTAGTATGGGATGGAGAGATGTTGCATAGATGTGCGAGAGTACTTTGAAAATGCACACACCAAGGACCTGTTTAAAAAGGTGCCTCCTCGGTGGGCACTGGAGCAGGGATGACTTGGTTGTGCTCAGGGAAGGAAAGTGGGGAAAGAAGAGAGAGAGAGGCTGGAAAGGAAAGAGAGCAGTTGATTATCTGACCTGGGTGCCAGCTTGCCACAGTGGTTCTTGAGTAAGAAAAGGGTGCTCAGTGCAGGACTGGCAGGCCCACAAATGACAATATCCACAGCGAGGCTGAGCAGGGGGTCAAGGAATTAAGAACAGGACACAAGTTGTTCTGTGACCCAAACTTCTATACTTTTTCTTCCCACAGGGTCTTTTGTGGGGTGAGCTCATCAAGGAACCTTCTTTTGTGGTTTGATAGTCCTTAATTGCTCATCCTGGGCCCTAAATGAGTGCTTCTATTGTTTTGCACCCTACCAAAGGAGCAGCAACAAACTTTTAGCTAGCTCTGGAGGCTAGTGCATCAATTAACATAGGCTCCTTGACTGAATTTAGCTATGGAGTTGGTGAGGGCAGCTAGGGTTGGAGGCCCTGGCTTTTGTGACACTTTGTTTATTCCAAGTCAGGAAGCTCCCAGTATGTGGCTTTTTTCACAAGTTCAAATGTGCTGTGCAAGCAAGGTGTGGAAGTTCATGGCATTTTCCAAGAAATGAATGCAAGGCTGGCCAGTAAGTACGATATATGCACCAATATATCACACATAAAAAAAGGGTTGTCAGGCCACAGAGATGCCAAATACAGACTCAAGTATTTCCTGGTAAATGGAAGGACTATGACTGGACAAGTGAAATGAGCAGTAGTAGTAAAAACGGAATTCTGTGAATTATTATCCATCCTAAATCAGCTGATTAAATGTCACCTTAGTCACCTGTGTAAACACTGCAATTTTGGTCTTTATGTACCTGCTCTCTTCAGTTAAAAATTGGAACATGGAGGTGATCTGTACTCTATAAACAGGCTTACCAATCGCGTTCTGGCCCCCCCACGCCCCGCCCCCTTAAGGGTAGACCGCTCCCGTCCCGGCGACGATCTGGTAAGCCTGTCTATAAAACCACAGTATTCAAAGTTTATGAGCCAATTTGAATAGTTTTTTACACTGATGCCCGTGAGAAACCAAGAATTAGCCTGCAGATGTACAGTGGAAGAACCGCCAAAAGGTGATAACTAGTGTCCTAAACATGCCACTACATAATTTATAGTTACTTCCAGTTATCTGAAGAGAAGGGCTAAAATGCCATTTTCTCACAACTGGATCTAAAGTCATGTGAAAGTTTCTGTATGCCATTCTCATGTCTCAAATCTTGTAGAGACCCTCCTAAACATTATATGCCTAACTGGAATAAAGACACCAGTGCCAGGAATCTGGGAGCAGCTTGATAGACCAATGTCTTCCTTGCAAGTAGACATGGGTAGAAACCTTCCAAATCACAGTGACAGACCTGGAGCAAATTGTGAAGCACTTCCATGATTTATGAGTTGTCTCTGAGCCACTTCCACCATGATTACAGTAATAACTGTGATGGGCTGTGATTCAGCGAAAGCATGAACAAATAAACGTGAAGCATACTGGAGGTGGTGGTGGTCAAACACATCTGGTTAGCAGGCTGCTACAGTCCTTCCCATATTAACTAGTGTGTGGGGGAGGCTCCCATGAGAATCAGTAAAGCTGCCCAGTGAATACCTCACCCAAGTATTGGGAACACTTGTGTGAAACTTGTGATAAGCTTAACCAGCTTAAAGGGGGCAGAAGCTGATGGGTGGGACATAACATTGTGTACTGCTCGCACCTTTTCAGGCTTCTCATCCTCAGACAGGCAAGACACTCGTCCCTGCCATTCTTAGCAACGTGTGTGTGTGTGTGTGTGTGCGTGTGCGGCGCAGTGCTTGTAACCCCACTTTATATCTGTATTATTGTAATCCCCTACATGGCATGCATCTGGTAAAAATGTTTGAGGATTCCCACCCTGCCCCCAGGAGATTTTTGCCATCACCAGATTGTGGCTAAAAACCATCAGATACTCTGTATTATCAGTCGTAACTAACACAGTTGCAGATGCTCTTTACCTTTTAAAAACAACAATTTGTTTTTTTATGGGCAACACATGCAAGTTTTGACTTAGAAGAGAATACCGGTATTTGTGCATCTACAGAGTGTGCAAATTTCGGTGAACCAAGTCTGTGCAATCCCAGCCAATGTTTTAACACTGTGACCACACACAGGCTGGCAAGTTCAGATACAGAATGGAGAACTTACACACTGAACTAGAATCAGCTTACGCAAGAGTACATAGTGAGAGATTCAGTGCAGAACACGCGTTGCTGCTGCTAATGGCAGTAGATATTAACTGTGCCAAGTTCTCCTCTTTTCCTCCATAACATGTAGTAATTCACATCCTGATGTAATATGCTGTATACTTCCCTGTTCACACTGCATATAATTGGTTGAGACTGGCAGCAGTGGGGTCGCACATCAGGCAGGACGACCAGGCCTGTTCATGAGACTGGCTGAAGCAGTCACCTCAGGCAGCAGATTGGCAGTGGATGACTTCCCTGGTCTGAATCTTGCCTTTGCCATGAATTCTCACTAGGTGTCCTTAGCCAAGCCACTCCTTCTCAAATGCCCAGCTGTAATATGGGGAAAATCATACTTATTGTACAGAGCTCTTGTACGGACATTAACGGCACAATCCTGTCTAGACATAAGACCGGCGGAGTGCTGCTCTGCCAGTCTAGGGTGTCGCAAATGTGCCGTAATGCATGTACGCATCACCTGGTGTGGAGGCCGTGCTGGCGAAGAGGCCGCCACTCTCTCCACCCTAGATCCCTAGGAGCGTCCACCGGGGAATGTAGGTTCCCCACCAGGCGGTGGAACTGAGCATTTCGGGGGGATGGGATTGGTCAGCAGGGCCTGGAAAGGGGGAGGGATCTGCAGCAGGGGCTCCACCATAATCCTATCCCCCTCCCTGGGCCTGGTCAATGCTACATGGGCTGTTCAAATGTGCGCCAGCAAAATACCTGGCGCACATATGAGTGGTCTCATTGGGGTGACTGGGGCTTTACCTGGGGGACGGGAACAAACGTTCCCTTCCTCCAAAGTGACCTCCTGGCTGCTTGCTTTGCGCCCTAGCTGTGGCGGAGGCTGCACTGGCCTCGCTGCATCGCAGGGCGCA
The DNA here is from genome assembly GCA_026170595.1 of Plestiodon gilberti rubricaudatus. NCBI lineage: Eukaryota > Metazoa > Chordata > Lepidosauria > Squamata > Scincidae > Plestiodon > Plestiodon gilberti. The sequence goes on along the minus strand of JANXHW010000004.1, from coordinate 80,042,901 downwards.
AACTTAGACAGGAATGGGCTGTAAGATAATACATATGAACTGCTTTGCACACTCAGAAGTGCGATTCTGAGCCCAGTTGAAGGTGTTGGTGCTTAGTGACCCGGACACCTGGAGTAATGTCAACATCCACATCAGCCTGTCTGTACATTGCAATCATTGTCAAATGTCCCCTTCCAGGAACATCCTGCTAGTGGACAGGTGGCTGGTGAGAGGTTCTTTTCAGTTGTGGCATTCCACTTATGGAATTCTTTCTCCAGGAAAGTTCAACTGGTACCTATGTTAATATCCTCTTAGCTATCTGAGAAGATTTCAATGTTTATAACTTTTTTTGTATTGCTGTTTTTATTCTGTCAGAGTACGCAGAAAATTTATGGTGTGCAGCCTCCCAGTCCTTGTCCACAGCGAAGAATGACACAGACACGGTAGTTTCCACCACCAAAGTCTATTTACAAGTATATACAGCAGATAAGCATAGCAGTCTTTCATCAGCAAGTTTGTACAGAGTAACAGAGCAACTGCATAGAGAATTGAAGCCTCAGATACTGGTCCTGGGTGCTTTTACCTTTATATAGTTGCTAACCAATCAGATTCAAACATTGCATCCTAGTCAGCATGACACAGCACTTTTTTTTCTACCACCTTGTTAACCATTTACTATAAGCATGGTCTCATCTTTTGTTTAATCACTATGACACAGCATTTTTGCCCTGCATGGTTTTTTCTGTTCATGCTTGTGAATTCCCAGGTTACAATAACCTGACATACTCTACTAACTATGGTTATTTTAATGTGTATTTTTATGATTTTATTGTTTTATCGCCTTCTTTCACCTGAATTGCCCTGGAGATACTTATTGAAGGGAAGCATACAAATTTATAACAGAATTAAATAGGACTGGTAACCAGTGATGTAGACTTGAGCCTATTGACTCGGACTCAAGTCACGTCAATGACTTGACTCGGACTTGACTCGGTGATTGTAAAAGACTCGAAAGACTTGACTTGAGACTTGGAGCCTTTTACGACAAGCTGAATTTTAGTCAGGTTTAAACCTGTTTTCCCCATTAAATAGATAGGGACTTGCAACTCGCAACCAAAGACTCGGGACTTGGGGGCAAAGACTTGGGACTTGATTGAGATTTGGTGTCAGACACTTGATCCACATCCCTGCTGGTAACAAGGTGTGGTATTGCATAAAACCCTCATCAGTTAGTTATCTCAGAGAAGCAGAAGAAGAAATATTAGGGTATAAATGCCACAACGGTAATGCTCATAAGATTCAGCAAGGAAGTAGCAAGATCATCAGCAGTTCTGGACATGGCTATGTTATCGTAGGACTTTTCCTATTAAGAAACACTGATCTTTTCACCATCCTCAAACAAAACAGTTGCCAGAAAGGAGCTTTGCAAAACCGTAGCAGAACATTATTCTAGTAGTTTTCTGAAATGGAATAAAATAATTCTACAGCACTTTTAAATAAATCCATTTGTCCAAACTACTGAGAAACCGTTTTTCAGTTGCTAGGCAATCAAAGGATATGTTTTGAAATACCCCGTATTTATCGGCGTATAAAACGCACCGGCGTATAAGACGCACCTTCCTTTTGGCCCTGGGTTTCAAAGAAAAAAAAGATTTAAAGCATTTTTGGGCCACTTGGCCACTTACTGCTTGGCTGCTTAATTAGCTAATTTACATAAATTGCACAAAAATACCAGGATCTCTTTTAAAACACACAGCAATAAGACACATGAACAAAATGCACCAGAATTTAAATCCCAAGTACAAAAAAACCCAGACTCAACTCTGTTTTCCCCTAATCCACCCATGCACAGTTTCCAAAGTAAACATAAATCCCAAATACAAAACCCCCAGACTCAACTCTTTTCCCCCCACCCCACCCCACCCCACCCCACCCCTGCAGTTTCCACAGTAAAAAACATAAAAGTACAAAAAAACCCAGACTCAACTCTTACCACCTTACCACCCCCAGACTCAACTCTTACCAACTCTTAAACAACATAAATCCCAAATACAAAAACCCCAGACTCAACTCTTTTCAAAGCCTTCCAACTAGGCCCAGTTCAGAAGCTTACCCATGCTGCATTCAAGAGCAGGCCCTCGGCAGCTCAGCTGAACTGAACTGAGCACAGCGCCCTCTGCTGGCTGCTGAGAAGCTCAACTCATGCAGGTGCATAAATTAAAGCCGACAAACAGCTGTAGATCAGATAGATTAGTTAGGGAAGAAAGCACAAGGGAGCTCTCAGGCTCCGGAAAAACGCGGTAAGCCCGAAAATGCTTTAAAACGGGCAAGGGGGGAAAAGGGATTTTTTAGTATTGGCGTATAAAACGCACCCTACTATTTTGGGTCACAAATGTAGACAAAAAAGTGTGTCTTATACGCCAATAAATACGGTAATTGTCAACTGACAACCAGCTCAGAGGTGGTTGGGAATAGATGCTGAGGGTGCCTAGCTAGTAATAATCTTGACATACTATCCTCCATCTCCTTGGTACAGCTAAATGACCACTGAAGATGCTAGGGCTGTGGATATCTCCCCTGGGGGAAAAATACCTCCTGGGACAAGTGAACTGTATGCAAACAATCCTAACAGACAACCCAACTTCCCTGATTTTACACATCAGGACATTCGGCTTTATGACACCCTCTATTCAGCCAGACTAAACTAATTTCATGACACGCCACACTGCCCTTCAATAATGTTATTTAATCATTTAAAAGTCTGAATGTTTTGAACAATTCAGAATTTTATTGTATTTTTCTTAAGTGCACAGAGAACAATCAGAAACTTAAGAGAACAATCAGAAACTCTGTTATTTTGAAAAGCCCCATTTCTCTAGTACTGTGAAAAAGTGACTCATACATATAAAATAAGACCAAATGGGACTCATGGGAAATGAAGAGCTCATGGCTGACACAGAAAGGATAATGGTTCATAGTCATTATAAGCAGTCAGCCATTAAGCAACTCAATGAAGAAAAAGCAAATGCAAATAAATTATTGTCACAATTCACAGATAAGGGAGATGTAGAAACAGTACCTAAATATTTGCACCACAGGAAGAGGAGAGACAGTGAGGCTCCTCCATAAATGGGGCTAGGACAAATTGCTACTTGACTCCTCCCCTCCCAGAACTGTCTCATGGTACCTCAATCTGCTTATTGTTCACTTCCACCCTTGTCCTTTCTATCATCTATGAAACTGGAAGCCATTGTTTTAAATGGTGAATGCATTGACAGAAAGGCAATATCTAAAATGCAGTAAATAAATAAATCAGAATATTATTGAAGAGCAGAAATATGTGCTTGAAAAAACATGCTCAGCTAAACCTTTGAACTGGTGACATCTGTTTTAAACATTGGGTTGGGGAAGGAGGAAATAACTTGTACCTTGTTCCAATATCAAGCCAGCTTCCATAATCTTTAACCAGGAAGAAGAAGTGCTGGAAGAAAAAAACCAAAACACAACTTTGTTCAGTATATAAACATTGCACAACGAGGAAGACAAGTGTCAAAACCATGTTTCAGGCTGCTTGAAGTAAAACAAGACCAGGATCCACAAGAAAATGTATAACTGAACAACACACACCAGGGAACAGGAACTAGGGTGGTGACCTAGAAACAAACTGGAGAGAAATTCTCAAATTCCTACTCAGCCATAGGCCAAAGTAATTGTTATGAGGGATGTGTGCTGCTGAGCAACCCTGCATTTTCCCCTGCATCACCCTAGCAAAAGCCTTTGTGCAACATGAGGACACTCAACTTCCCCGCTCCATCAGCTGCTGCTTGCAGGGCAGGGGTGTCATGTGTCTCCTCACTAGATGTTACCAGGGAGACACAGGGTTGGGAGTAACCGTGGCAACTATGCTTCCTTCAGAACACTGACATGGTTTTTGGCAAGCCATTTTACTACAGCTTCAGTTCCCTATAGAACCCGACACACTAAAGGGGCTACAGAAAGGGGGCATACTGTGGTTGCCTAACAATCACAGTGTGCTTTTCTTCATCCCCTGCCTACAGCAGCCACATCAAAGGATCCATACAAAAGCCATAAACAGCAATACCAGCAGGGAAGGAAGCATTGACTGCCTCCTTGATGTTGGTAGGGAGGGACTCAATGGCTGGAAAAATAATGTTTCTATAGTGCCTTTCCACTTAGAGACTGCTTAAGGGAATTTACAACAGAGAGTAGGGCACTAAAATGACACCACAACAATAAACTAGTTATACCCATACAAATTACAATTTGATACAGCAAATGCCAAGGGAAGATACTGTTAACCATTAAGTGAAGCAATTCTCGAGTCTGAACCAGTCTGCAGAGTTAGTATCTAACTAACTCTGTACTGCTTTCCTGATAAAGCAGTTCTATAATATATACTATCTTCTAAACTAGCAACACATGTAGGAGGTAATTACCTTGAAGTTAACAGTGTATAATTTGAGGCTTGTAAAATGTTTCCTCCTAGACACGGAATTACCTGAACCAATTTAAAGCAAACAATTGCCAGGCACCCAATTTTGGCAATCCATTGTTTTTAACAGATTACGGCTGAAAGAGCAGGCATTCAGGATTGGAACCCAAAAGAACCACAGACTATTTTATACAATTACATTTGTTAACAACCCTGTAATTAAAAGTACAACAGCCTCTGATGTCTCTAGCATTAGATAACTTTTCTTCTATGGCAGTATCTCCATGATGTGACATAACAATAGCAGAAGGTGTTGTCACTTCAAGTAAGTCCTCAGGGAAGAATAAGGGATTTGGGAAGTGAGAACAGACAAAACATAACCCCTTTCCTTGCTGCTTTGGAGACATATCCCTTCAAGCCATGTCACAATGAGTAAATACACAACAACCACTGAAAAAGCATTTGAGTGAAAATTAGCATGACATTTGTTATTAAAAAAAATTAAACTTTCTTTTAATCCTGATTGCATGGGGGGATGTTGAGATGGCCTCCTTTCTCCCTCTGCCCCACTATGTACACAAATGGCATAATTTATCTCTCAGTGTGTGTGTGTCTCTCTCTCCCTCTCCCCCCATCCTTGCTTGATAATTCTGACATCTCTTTTGAAAAAATGAACACCGCCCGTGACATATTTTTCTGTTGTTCTGAAGGCAGGAAAGAAAAGGATGAAAAATTAAACTAGGCACTCAGGTGCATCTGGCAATCCCTTTCACTCACAACGTTGAACATTCAGTATGAAATACATGAAAATCTAGCAACTTAAAAATAGCACAGTGAAAGAACTGGAGTCATACAGATTATGGATCTTCCAATGCATTCATTAGATGTTGTACAAAGGACTTGGGGGGGGGGGGTCAGCTTCTATCTGCAGTTTATGCAGGATTTCAATTCAACTCCCTGCCCTAGTTCTAGAAACTTTGAAGTCTGAAACTAATTCAAATATCTCTTGATCGAATTAGCAGAGCTCTCTGGGTTTTGATCTTATTTGTACAGAATGTCCAACAGTAGCTTACCAAAGCCATAATGTCTGAAATCACGAGAACAATGAGAAAAAGCCTGGGGAAAAAGAGAGAGAAACAGTGTGTCAGAGGACGAACATAATTCATAGGTCAACAGTGCAACAACAAAGCTTCGCAGAATTCCAAGAATATGACAAAATGTGTTCCAGAAGTACAGTGCAGGTCTCCTTTGATTTTTGTGTTTGTTTTTGTTTAAAGTATTGTGCATTACATTTCCAGGGCCAGGCATGCTTTGTCCTATCAGGAAAAAGAGAATAAAAATTCAACGCCAAACAAAGCTGAAGTTTGTACTTTAAATAATACAAGTGAAACCAATTTTCTGAAATTTGCTTATTTTTACATAATTTGTTCTGCTTCTGCTACTCATGGGACAGGGACAAGCTTTGCAGGACAGTGACAACACACTGGTTACTGGAGATGCTGCTTATCCTCCCCTTCAGACTTTCGACATTTCACAAGGCATCACCATCACGCTTTTCAAGATCATCTCCACAGTCTTAAGAATTAGAAGCTCGATCTATTTTTTTTTAAAGCAAATATTCTCTTGCCAGTATCCAAATCTGAACCCACTTGGTGCGATGGCAAAATCATGGCATATACATACCATGGCTAAAAGCACTAGTACAAATGTGATTTGCAAGATTTTGAGCCACAATTGCCACTGAACTACTGAAAGGGGAATGTTCAATTTATTTATTTACTGTATTTATATACTACCTTTCTCATCATCAGATTTATAAATAAATGGTCCCTTGTCCCAAAAGGGCTCACAATCTAAAGAACATAAAGAAGAAACACCAGCAAATAGTCGCTGGAAAGGACGTTGTGCTGGGATGAAGAGGGACAGTTGTTCTCCCCCTGCTAAATAAGAGGGGCACTACTTTAAAAAGTGCCCCTCTGCCAAGCTGGTAGAATTATGGGTTAAGAGCCGCCTCGGACATGCTCTTGTATGATGGTCTCCCTGAATTTCCCAAATGCCCTTTTCTTTTCCTGGCTGGTGGGGGAAGGTTTTAATTACTGTACTTATTTCCTCTCATTTTTTTCCTTTTACATAAGAACATAAGAAGAGCCTTGCTGGATCAGGCCAAAGGCCCATCTAGTCCAGCTTTCTGTAGCTCACAGTGGCCCCACCAGATGCCTCAGGGAGCACACAAGACACCTGTATCCTGTTGCCACCCCCTTAAATCTGGAATTCAGAGATAGGGACACCTCTAAAAATGGAGGTTTCATACAGTCATCATGACTACCTGTGATGGACTTTTCCTCCATAAATCTGTCCACTCCCCTTTTAAAAGGCATCTAGGCCAGATGTCATCACACCATCCTGTGGCAAGGAGTTCCACAGATTAATTATATGCTGGGTATAAATATATATTTTTGTCTGTTCTGATTTTCTTTTTTGGATGACAGAAGAACACAATAAATATGACTATCACAATATAATAAGAAAATTAAAAAATGAGCACGTAAGTGATTAAAGTCTCATCTCTCCTCCAAGAAGCCACTAGGGCAATTTAGAGAGGTTATTCAAGAGGTAATCAGCACTAATTCCTCACCTGTACTGAACAAGCAATAAAACTAGATGTATCTGAAAGCGAATGCTTTTAATTAGCATTGAAAGGACCTTTGCTGAATGGAAGTGACTTCTGAGGAAACACTGTAAAAAGGATCTTGGCCATGGTAAAGGGCAATGCTGGATAACAAAGCACTGTATCAAGTGTCTTGGGGAAGCACCATTATAATTCTCCTTCCAGTTAACTGCAGAAAAGCAACGCCTCAGCAGCCCTAAAGGTAGCCTTACCAGCGTCCCAGAATTGAGGCTGGTTTCGGCCTAGAGCAGACCTGAGCTGCTCCCAAGTGTGCAGCGCAGCTGCCCAATGGGGTTCTGGCTTCCGGAACTTCCGGTCAACGACGCAACTGCCGTTGGGCAGCTGCGGTGCACACTTGGGAGCGGCTTGGGTCCACTCTAGGCCGAAACCAGCCTCGATTCCAGGACGCTGGTAAGGTTACCTAAAGGACTCTAGAATGGATGAACCTGAAGAAGAGTGGTGCCAGATCTTGAGCTTGCCTGGAACCCATGCTTTATAATGGTGGCACCCTCTATGTGGAACTATCAGCAAAGATTAGATTGGCTCCATCTCCATTCAGAATCCCAGAGGCAGCTAAAGATGTATTTTATTTATCGTCACATTGGGGGCTTTGCTTTAGTGTTCCTACTGTAGTAGTTTGGCTGTCCTCCCTCTATTTGCCAGAGATTGTTGTTTTATTGCTATGAGTTGACTTGAGTTTGTTAATTTTATCTGTCTGTATTTATGATTTCAGGGTTTGATGGTAAGCCACGGAAAAGTGGGATATACATATTTTAATCAAGTAATAAAATAAAAAAATGGAGAGAATGTTGGGGTTTAAACAAGAAAGACTCGGGCAAATACTTGTTTAGCTATGGAGCTCATTAGGTAATCTTGGGTCAGTCACTACTTCATGGCTTAGACAAGGTAATGCAATTATTAAATTCCATAGTGTAGCTAGAAGGGGCGGCGGCGAGGTAAGTGCTGCATGGTGGTCCCTCTCACTTGCCACTTTGCACCACAGCTGTCTCCGCTGCCAGAATGGCTCCAATGGTGAGGGGCCACTTGCACCACTGTGTAACGCCATGCAGCATTTACTGCTCTGCCCCCCAGCTACACTACTGGATAAGACGCTGTGTGCGCACATGCATGCAGGGAGGAATTCCCAACAAAACCACCACGAGCTCCTTAGAGAAAAAGTGAGTAACAACACTGTACGTGTTGAGAGGCATTCTTTTCAGAATTCCTATTGGAGACATCTACAGTTCCAGGGCTAAGTCCTAACTCAAATGGACTCTCTGTAGTCTCACCTCTCCTGAAGCCAAGTTCCCATTCACAGCTCTAATACCTATCATGATTAGCATGGTGGTTCTGAAGGACTGCACCAGAAAGTTACTTTTATTTGTTCAAGGCTCATAAGGCATTCTTATCATTCTTGAGTACAGACTATTAAATCAGAGACCCACTCTGCCAGTTTTGTGAATGGTTGAGTGTTGATATCCACTTAGCCCTAAGGTGCAAGAAACTAGTTAAGCAAGTCTTTGCTAGGCAAGACCATTTGTTTTCAAAAAAGGAGATTTCAGCAAATGAAATGGACTGCGAGCAAGAGCAAGAGTAGTGAAATACGGCTAAAGACCTCTTCATTACCTTTATCTTTTCATTAAGTGATTGAAATATTAAGCCATGTGAACACTGTTCAGATTCACTAATGACTGGTTTTGCAAGGAATTGAAATAATGCTACAAACAGCTGACATAGGAGCAGGAAGATGAGATGGGTCATTAACTGTAATAGTAATTTAATTCATAAGATTAATTATAAGAATGCTATTGGTTACAGTATGAAAAATCCTTAAAATGTGCTATACTATAGCACTGAGTAAAAATATCACAATGGTTTCTTGAAAATTATTTTCCTTAGAGGAAAAAAAAACTAGTCCTATTATCTAGCATCACCTCAATAAATTAACTATACCGTACATGTTTATTAAAAATGTGACAAATCTAGTTCCTGCAGACTACTTTTTCAAATGTCTTTACCTTTAGAAAATAGATGCACAACTAGCCATTGCTTCCTTGAAATTACTGTCACAAAACATTCAGCAATGATACCACAGGGAGATAAGTATACATACCCTCAATTAACAGGACAGCTAGCAATCAGTCACAAAAATCTTTTGTTGTCCATGAGTTCACGTCACATTGAAGGTTATTAGCAGCAAAACCCTTCATTAAAACAGGAACCTACTCTAGTCTTCTTTTTTGCAAGATTCGTTATATGCTCTGCTGCAGCAATTATAACAGAGGACATCAAGTTGTACAAGCAACACTAATAAAGGTATTGCCATGCTTTGACTGGACTGCAGTAAATATCAGATCTCTGGAACAGTTCAGATACAGCAAATCCTCACTTAAAGTTGTTTCATTTAATGTTGTTTTGTTTTAAAGTTGATGGAAAAATGCCATAGGAACGTTTACGTTTCAGTGGTTCCCAAACTAGGAGGCGTGGCTCCCAGGGGAGCCGCAGAAGCCAGCGAGGGGAGCCGCAGAGTGCCATGGAATCCTCCCAGAAAACAGTACAATGCCAATTGGCAGGCATCAACATAATGTAATGGGGAGCCGTCACCAATGGTCAAGGGAGTCGCAGATTGAAATGTATGGGAAACACTGTATGATAAATTGGTTTCATTATAAGTCGTTTCACTTAAAGTCGCAGTTTCCAAGAAGAACCTACTTACAATTTTAAGTGAGGACTTGCTGTACTTACCTGGCAATGACAGCGATTGTATATTGGAGAAGCAGGTCCTTCTACCACATTTCTAACATCATATGTGATGTGGGATCTCCACACAGAGACCCATATATGCAAAATCCTGCAACTTCTTTGAGAAAAATCACAAGATTAGGGCATTCGCATGAGTGGTCCTTCTTTTCCAATCCGTAAGTGGGCAGAGTGACATGGGTGCCCCTTATCAACCTACTGCACAAGACAGGTATGGCCAACCTTCCACCATTAGGGCCTTTGCATTCTTGTATAGAAAACAGAATCTTGGCAGCTGCAAGTGCTGGTGGTGCTGCTAAAGCAGCTGCACCTGCTGAAATGCCCTCACCTATACAACCATTAAAGGGCATTTATGTTGAAAGATTGGCCACCCCTGGCCTAAGTCAACCAACTCAGGGCCAAATCCTATCAAACTTTCGAGCACCAATGCAGCCACAATGCAGCCCAGAGGTAAGGGAACAAACGTTCCCTTACCTTGAGGAGGCCTCTGTGACTGCCCCCCCCTGCAGGATGTAGTGCACGCCCTTGTTGGCATGGCTGCATCAGTGCTAGAAAGTTGGATAGGATTGGGCCCTCAGTCACCTTCATGGATGAACCTGCCCTGTGCTTGTAAGAACACAGTCACTACCGGCTCACTAGAACTTTTTGGTTTTCTTTGACACAAACATACTTTTTATCTGAGATTTGATACACTTGAATTCTTTCCAGAGTAAGTAGAGATGCATTCAGTATGTACCCAACTCAGGGATTTACAGTGGTTTCCACCACAAACCCCAAAGCAACTGTTGCTTCGCCAAAAGCATTTACTATACCTTTTCGATGAAAGCTGGGTGGTGACTTGAACAGCTTCAAAAGCACATGACACAAGAACAAAAGGGATTGCAATCTGTTGGAGGACACAGAATTATATGAACCTATAGCAATATTTTAGAAAACAAAACAAAAAGAGCCCCAAATTAACATTTCTGATATTCACACCCAGGCACACATCCCACAGCTGGCTTTCTAAAATTAAACATTTTGAACACAGATACTTTTTTTTTTTTAAGCAGTCACTCACAACACATGTCTATTCAGAACTAAGTTCAACTGTGTTCAATTGTGCTTATTCTCAGGTAAGTGAGTACAGGATTGCAGCCGCAGTCTTTTTATCCAATTAACAGACATGTACGGTTAATGGGAGCCATGGCAGTGTAGGTTCTATATGCAATACATTAAGACATATTAATAGCCCTTGTTTCATTTTATCCATTGTGACAGGGTAGCAAACATTTTTAGAAACACTATTAAAATCCAGGGAATGTGTTGTGCTAGTACTTTTCAAATTCTTTGCCTTCAGGGGACACTTTTCACAGCAATACTGTACATCTGCTGATGAACTTCTGCACATCCGCTATGGGAACTCAATGCTATCCAAAGAATTCTGGGGCATGTTCTAGGCTGCCTATTGATGAGGGAAGATTGCCAGAGGTGGACAAGCTGACTTTCCAGCAGCTTGCCTTCCACTACCGATCTTCTCATTGAGGAAACGCTAATAGCTTCTAAGGTCGCAACCCTATCCATACTTACCTGGGAGTAAGCCCCACTGACTATAATGGGACTTACTTCTGAGAGTAGACACGCATAGGATTGGGCTGTAAGGTTTGGATACATACAACATTTCTCTCAAGCCATAGATTGACATGCCTTTTTTTTTTCCCTTCAGGCATTACCGTATTCCCATATTCCCTTTTTAAACAAAGCTTCTGGATTAAACTGCTGTGGCTTACAGCATAATTGGAGACGGTGTGTAACCATACATCTCTCCATCACCTGTTCCACAATGCCATTCCTCTGTAGACTTTCTGGATTTTAAAAATGTTGTGTATTCTACTACATTTTCAGAGCAAAATGAAGTGAAGCCGGCAACCCGTTTGTCGTTTGCAGTTCATTTTGTCTTGAAATAGCTTTCATAACAAAATGAGATGCAAACGACAAAAGGGTTGTCGGCTTTGCTACATTTTGCTTTGAAAAAGCAAATGGCCTTTTGAAGAAGTGAAAGGGGAAACTTATCAATTTCCCTTGCAGGTAGAGGTGTGTGTGTGTGGGGGTAAATTATTAATATGTAGTGTACATAGCCTTGAATTAACATTGGCCTGTGCAAATACTGTGGGGAAGCCTCATGAGATTTCATGGGGTCTTTGAATGGAAGGTGGTTGTAAGAAATGTGAAAATATAAATAACTTCCTAAAGGCTGCAATCCTAAGCACACTTACCTAGGAGTAAGTCCCATTGAACTCAATGAGGCTTACTTCTGAGTAAACTCCTCACTAAATAGAAGAGCAGAAGGCAGTGTTGAGCCCTCTTAATAGTAAAGTGCGAGTAGGATGAAGTTCCCTCAGCCTCATCAGCAGTGGTGGCAAGCATGCTAGTTAGTGAGGGTGATGGGTAAGTGTTTTTCCTCACAACAGCCATTTCCTCTCAGTCAGATAGCCTGTGGCCTGGAGAGACTATACTGTACATTGCACAATTAGCACTGATTAGGTAAGCACTTGCTGGAAACATCTATCGCATTAGACAACAGGGTTTCAGGGTTCATAGTATAAAATGGTTGCTTCAGTTTGTGTATAAATGCCTGAAGTACTAAACAAACATATATGAATTAACCTGAAAACTACAGTCCAGCAAGACAATGCATCATTTTGGTTGGAGCTACCAGACTGTGGCTTTTGGATTTTTTTCTAGTGAACAAAAACAGCAACTTGCAACTTACGTGAGACAAATGAATTAAGACTCTTCATTCATTTGGGGGGGGGGGGAGCACTGCCATGTCAGAAAATGTGTGAAAACTCTGTACAAACCACTGTATGAGGATAATGGGTTCAAACCTCTGCTCACCCATGACTCTTACTGGATGACCTTGGGTCATCCAGTAAGATATATCCCTATATCTATCACTATATCCCATGACTGGCCCATGTGTTATGTGACCGGTGAGGCCTGCATCGAGAGGCAGATTGTGGGAAATGGCGAGTACACTTGGGGTGCTTTTCATACGGAGTCTGCTGCCACCTCCCTCCAGCCCACCATGGACAGAGCCGTTCCAATCTGCATTCTGTTTGCTAAAAATTAGCAGGAAGCTGATCGGAAGGTGGTGACCCAGCCACCCATCTCCTTATGTTGCTCCTTCCTTGTACAGTCCCTTTAAACAAAACAGGAAGTGCGGGATATGCTGGAAGGGCTCCCAGCATGTCCCGCACTTCCTGTTTTGTTTAAACTAAGGGACCGCATGAGGAAGGAGCAATACGAGGAAGTAGGGGGCTGGATTACTGCCTTTAATGTGGTTTTTTGAGGGGTCTGTAGCAGGGGCTTCTAGTCTGGTGGAAATCACTTTACGCCATCCTTGTCTTGACCTACTCTACCTCACAGGGCTGTTGTGAGAATAAAAAGAGGGAGACGAACAACGTACACTGCCCTGGAAGAAGGGTAGTATATAAATGTGAAACACGCACATACGCACCCTGTTGGTAGGGATGACTCCAAGGGAATCAGCCAAGGTGTAGAAGTTGAGTGTGTCCTACTCCTGCATTTACACCCCGGCCAATGAGTGTCCCCTATGTCCTGCTGAATTACCAGTACTTACTTGGACATTCTGTCCTATTCCAGTGGTATCATCGCCCCGCCTCTGTGTCATGACATCGCTCCCAGAAAGGCTCCATTTGGAGCCTTCCAGGAGCGAGGGAGGGCAGGAGGGCCATTCTCCTGCCGTCTAAAACACCCGACTGGCCTCCGCAGCCATTGCGGCTGTGGAAAAAGCTGCCGGGGCCAGGAAACTTGCTGCCAAGGTGACTGTTCACGAGTAGACCGCAGACGGCATCCAGGGGCACAGCATCCTCCCGGCCCCACGATAGCTACGCAACTGCCCGCCCCTACTCAATTCCACTCTACCTGCCTCATCCCCCATCTTTTTGCCACACCTGTCCGTCAGAAGAAACAAGGCAATGTTAGATAAGGACATGAAGTGCCGGATCACTCAGAATTCAGCCACATCTAAATGTTAGGTTGCTAAACCTAAAGAGAGATAGTTCATTCCAAAGAATGGGACCCTGGATTTGAAGACAAGCTTCAACTGTCTTTGCTTGTTGATTCACTGAATATCAAGAGGAAAGAAGATTACTCAGTATGCTCATATCTATGCCAGAGAGACAGAAATCCAGCAGCAACTATCACACTGACTAGTAAACCCAAGCATGTAGTTGTTGTGCATTTGCCTAAACTCATTGCAATGATGCTACTTGTCACCCCAAACCAAGGAGCTTACGTGGTAGGAGTCATGTTACAACTCAACATCACTGTAAATGTTGTGAGCTGAGTTTGAGCCAATGAACAAATGTCTATCTTTCAACGCACAGCTATTGTCAAGTTCAGAAATATATTTTCCTTGCTAGCTTACATTTTTGCTGTCCTTATCTTCCCCCCCCCCCTGTACTTTGGTATTCAGTCTCCTTGATACATCCTTTAAAAGGCACAGGTTAATTAACTGATCAATCAATAGCTCAGAAAGATAAAAACATTAAAAGTCAACTAATTAAAAAATCCTAGTGACTAGGGAAGGATAAATACTGTACTCAAGATTCAGACATCTTCATAGTAAATGGGGGTGAAAAGAGTTTTTTGTTTCAGTTAGCTTTTTAGTTGGGGACACTGTTACTGCGAATGGTTAGGCTGGCATGGCGTGAAGCATTTTACGCTGCTCTCTATTCCACCATTCCATGTTGTTTTATTAATTGTTCTGTTTTATTTTGATCTTAGCATGTCAATGCGAGTAGATAAATAGGTACCGCTTGCGGGAAGGTAAACAGCGCTCCGTGTTCCAGCTGCATGCTACGCGCTGCGGCAAGGAGAGTCATGCCGGCCACATGACCACGGAGGCGTCTTCGGACAACGCTGGCTCTTCGGCTTTGAAATGGAGATGAGCACCACACCCTAGAGTCGGACACGACTGGACTTAATTGTCAGGGGATACCTTTTTAAGTATTTTATCATCGTTCTTAGCTGCCTTGATTTTCTTTTTAGAAAGGTGGGATATACATTTTTAAAATAAATAAAATAAACCTGAAAATGAATTTGCTTCAGATATGAAATTGTGACTTATGATGATTTTATGAAGATGGAAGCTCATTCTGAATATTTACTTCAGCCTTTCCCTTAGTGTTGCTTTGGTGATTCTTGCCACAGCACATGTGAAAAAAGCAATCTCAAAGTCTACCTCTGAACAGATAATGAAAGACTAAGTAGTGAATTATAAAAGTTTAGGTTTTTCAAGATGTATTTATCCGACACCATTCAAAGAAGAGAAATAGCCTCCCAGATTTTATGGATCTACCAAGATTGCATTCGAGGGCATGTTGGGGTTATTCAGGCAGTTACTCTCTGAGCTATTATAAGGCCGATATTGCATAAAATACATATAAATTCCTAGTGCTGAAATTAGACTGGGGTGCTGCACATTATGTGGTAGGATGTGTGTCATTTTAAGGGAACTTCCTCTTATTCCAGAACATAACAGTCCATAATAGGCATCCTTTATTCAAGAACAAACAGTTCTGTGTGACAAACGCTACAGCATCCAGGTTACTTTCTCATAATGTTGCTTCTATGGGGATATAACCCCACGAAAGAAAGACTACATACAAAAAGTGCATACACCATCATGTGTGAAGAGTGCACTAGTTCCGATTTTGCTGTGTGCATAAAAAACACACTCTTGTGTGATCTGCACATGCTGGGCTGAGAAAAACCATTGCTTTCAAAATGCGAAAGTTAACGCTAACAGAAGGAGGAGTCTTGTAGGCTCACACATCCCCTCCTTCACTGTCCTTCATGCAAACAGAGGCTATACCATATGTACCCGTAAGACAGGATTTCCATGACCCTGCACTCTGTGTGTTTCCTGCCTCCTCAACCTCTTCAATCCAGGTAAGGATGGGAAGAATCTTAGGGAGATTCCTTCTATAAATAAATGAGGTTCAGCCGAGTTGGAACATTATAGTGTTACAGGGAAGGGGAATGCAAGCCTAAAACGTGTCTCGAAAATTACTGTGTTGACTTCCCTCTCTCTTGAAGAGTAACCAGACCCCAAGGGGGATACAGTTTTTCCCCTCTGTAGAGGTTCAACTTGTGTAGCAACACTGTCATGTGAAGTAGCTGAATGCCTTTTACATTCAAAGGATTGATATGGTAGCCATGGTTGTTACCACAGCAGCCTCAGAGGATGCGAGAATCAAAGAAGGTTGGGGAGGCCCCTTCAGTAGCTTCAAGTAAGGTTGTTTGTCAGACTACTACTGAAACTGGCAATTTGGGATTTCAGAAAGGTACACTGGATATTTGTACAGCGACAATGAAAACAAGTATCTTGTGAGCCCTGCTTTTTAGATTTAATAAAGATATTGCTACAAAAATAGCTACTAATATAATTTAGTATGGAACTCTACATATTTCAAGAGTACTTCTTTATTTTGACTTACAGCTCACTACAGATTGTCATGTAAACACGTATAAAAAATGGTGACGTGAACATCAGGCTAAAATAAAACATATGCTAAAATCTAACCAAATTAAAAAACACAATGTGGGTTTTCTCTGTGCCAGGTGCAAGGGAGTGGCGACTGGACACAGGTATCTTGTTGTCTCGTGTGCTCCCTGAGGCATCTGGTGGGGCCACTGTGTGACACAGGAAGCTGGACTAGATGGGCTTTTGGCCTGATCCAGCAGGGCTCTTCTTATGTTCTTATGTTAATGCTTGAAATAAAATAGTAGGTGTTACGAAATCACTTTTTCAAATAAAATGTGGGTGTGGGTGTTTTTTCCTGGATAATGTTTGAGAAATATTAGACCACCACACCCTGCAGTTCTTGCAAGATTATGGGGTGTGTTAAACATAGTCAATTTGATGGCAGTGTTCCATGAAGATGCAATTACTAACCTTCCACAACAGCAAGCCTCCCATCGTGAAAGGGCTGAACACTGTCAAGAAGCAATAGACCGAAGCTGGATCAAAGCTAGAAGACCAAGATGATAAGAACATGAACATTATTCATACGTATACTTGTATTTGCAAGCAATATTTTCCACTCGGAAGCAGGAGATATATTTTTCTGCTAGTACAGAAATGTGATGTGTTGCATAACAAGACATATGGCAGGTTTGTTCTGCTTTTTGCAGGTTGGCTTGAGGTTTTTGAAATGACTTTGTTACTTATAACTGTAAACCAGCTTTTCTACAGCACCTTTTGTTTTACAAAAAGTTTCACAACCTTACCTTGCTTTCACAACAGCTGTCAGGTCACTACTTGGATGTGTCCAGACAGGACATTTTTTTGTGCAAGCTGCTGCAGAAAACAGGAATTGGCACATTCCCTGCTGCTCTTAGCGATCTGTCACTGCATGTGCACTACCTTCCTCAATTTTCTTGTATTTCGTGAGATGTGGAGATATGTATGAGCCTTGATACAACCAGCTGCAATAAAATTGCATACCTTCCCTCTGTCCAGCCACTTTCTTCTATTATCAAATTATTTTATTTTCTTCAGAGTCAATTTGTGCCCGAGCATAATACACACATTCACCAGATACACCTGCCTAAGGTTGCCTGCTAAGCCTGTCCACTTCGCAGTTTAGACTTAGGGTAGAACTACATGCGACAATCAATATGAGGCTGCTGCCCCAAATAGCAACCCTACATTTCATTCTCTCTCCTCACTCTAACATTCAGACAGGTATGTCTGTGTCATTTCCGCAGGTTTCCCTGAACCACCAAGCAACAGCCAACACCACTGATCAGGAGCAGGGAAACAGCATGGTTAAGCCTGACTAAATGTTATGGGATGAGCGAGGAAAATGCAACATAGGGCTGATGTTTTCAACAGCGGTTCCATGTTGAATGTTGCATGGATTCCATCCTCAAAGTCCTCTGTATCTTTTAGGGCACTTTGCATAAAGTTTACCTGGATGCGCATGGAAACACAGATGCAATGGTACACATTCTGTACTTCGTAAGGGGTGGGAAAAAGGTAACGCCGCCACCACCTGTATAGCTTGCAATTCTGGAGAATGAAATCATATGCATAGTGCATGTTTAGGAAACACGCAGAGGCAGAGAGTGGATGAAATGGTAACATCAGTGCTTGTCTGGATGTGCCTGTATTTTCATTTTGAAGATGGGAAATTCAAACAATGAGCAACGTTGGCTACAATGGCAATGCTGGCTACAACTGGCTACATAATTGGCAATGTTGGCTACAATGGGTAACGTGGCTACAATTCTGCACATGCAGTGCGGATACGCAAGCAGGTAGCACTTTCTGAAACTGCACCAAATGTCAACCTCCATTCACATGCCGAGACACTGAGAATCTCAGTATCCATTAAAAAATAGCTAACATATGCTTCAAGTGTGGGGACAGTGCTTGTGAAATCTCAAAGGGGGTGTGTGCTCATGGGGTGGGGTTCATGGGTAGCAGAATGGAATTGTGCAAAAGAGTAAAAATAGTAAACATTACAAAAAATAGTAAACATCTAAACGTAAGAGAAATTATGGAATTATAAAAGGTGTTGCTCAATTTCCACAATCTAGCTAGAATTCAGCTGAGTGAAAAAGAAAGAAAAGAGGGGAGGAAACGTCATAATAATTTTTCCCCACTCAATTTCTCTCCCTATAGTTAACAGTAGTTACCTGTTAATAGAAGCTATGTTTCCAGTACCAAAGAAGGCTGTCACTATGAAGAAAACCTGCTCAGAGCTAAGGAAAACACAACACATTCTTTGGACTTTTAAAATGGCAATTCATTTGGGTCTAGCACCCTCTCTCCCCAGCAGGAATTGATTTTATCATCTTCACCTTGCCCATTTCATTGTAATCC
This sequence comes from Plestiodon gilberti rubricaudatus, assembly GCA_026170595.1. Taxonomy (NCBI): domain Eukaryota; kingdom Metazoa; phylum Chordata; class Lepidosauria; order Squamata; family Scincidae; genus Plestiodon; species Plestiodon gilberti. The sequence goes on along the minus strand of JANXHW010000004.1, from coordinate 80,024,142 downwards.
ACATTTCTATCTCACAGCTGACCCTTTTTCAAGCAGGCCTTTGCTCAAGGGCCAAAAGGATACAAAGAAAAAAGATTGCCTGATGTCATCCATGTGGAGTTGTCGAAACTGTGCTATATCAGTGCTGTATGAAAAAGTGAGAGCAGCAAGCTATAAAGATAGCAGAAGAGAAATCAATACAGTTTTGTCAGTTGGCTCACGTTGACATTAAAAGTATATTTTCAGGGGAGCAAATGAGAAGTTAAGGAGTTATTCTTTCAGAGAAGCCAGTCTCTATTGCAATGAAAGACTCTGCTCTTATAGCTTTATTATACTTTAATGACTCTCAAGAAAGTTAACACTCAAGTAGGATGATCAAGTGGAAATACTTCTTATTGCCTTAGGTGAGGAAATAACTCTCTGACCTTTCCATTTGCTCTCTTTTTTTCCTTTTCCAAAATGTACTGGAAAGCAACATACTTTCATAAAATAATTGTCGTGATGGATTTGGAAGCTGTAGCAGCCACTGCTAGATCTACAAAGTGAAGGAATTGCAGTGGCACACTTCCACTGCAGGTTAACTTGCTACCCTCTGGTACAGCGCTAGTTTACATGGCTTATAGCACACTCACATCTTGTTTCCAGTCCCCCCCCCCCCTATTAGAAACACTTTGGGTACAGAGGCAACACAGGTTCTCAATCCTCCCCCCTCCGCATACCACCTTTGGCGCCGCTCTCCCTCGGCGTACCACTGGAAGTAACTGACAATGACATAATCGCCAGTTACTTTCAGGTTTTCACTGTTTTCAGAGCCCAGAAGGGCAGGTAGGAGGGTCAGGGTGGGCGGGAGAGCCCTTCTCAGCGTTCCCGAGAGGCTCAGTCAACGGCAGGGGAGTGAAAGCGCGATCGAAAATGCCATGTCAGAACGGGGTTCCGGCGGTCTAGCAGTCTGCGTACCACCTCCGGTCAGCCGGAGCACCACTGCTGGTACACATACCACTGGTTGAGAATCCCTGCTCTACAATATATTGAGCTGGTGCTAGATTGATATGGATTAGTTTCTGTCATTCTCTCAGGCCACAGTTTCTCAGAGAACATGGCCACCTGGGACTTTGCACTGGTTTGCTTCATTGACTTGTGCAGAAGCCGATTGTTCTGTGGCCACAGCTCAAGAATAGTTTTTAAAACCCCGGTATCTTTGCAAATACCATCCTTTGTTTTTAAAATTTGGGAAGTCTTCAGCATTTATGATAGCTGCCTGGTGGAGCTACCTACAAAGTCCCTGGGATTCTATCTCTGCAGCACCTGGTTCAAGACCTATTCAGGTTCCCTCTGCTGAAGTGGAAGGGAATATATATATTTTTAAGAGACACAGTGTGCCAGTTAAAGAATGCCTGGACACATGATGGCAGTAACAGCAGCAGCAAATCACAGTGAAAGTTAAAACTAAAGCAGCCAGTGGATAGTTAGTGCACAGTAACTCAGGAGATCAGCAGTGCTTAGCCAGGGTAAATATGATTAAGTTGAAGTGTTACCTTTGGTCTAAGTGAAACTCCATCACGTTGTACTGCTCTTTGTTCCATATTGATCCACATGAACATCAACAAAGACAATGCCAGTGGGAAAAGGGCTTCATATCTACATCAATGTACATTATGAGAAAAGAAGCAATTTGACAGTAAGTGGGGGGGGGGGGATGTACGAAAGCATTTATTTGTCCCCACCCCACATCATCACCCTACCTAAGGAACACTAATATCGGCAGCAGTGCTGGTAAGCTACTTGTCCAACTAGTGGACACAGGGAAGACGAGGTCTACAGTCAAAGGTCTGTATTCAAGGAAATGGACTTCACATCATTTGCATATCCTTTTGATTAACACAGCAGATGCCAAGCAACAGTTGGAAGACATGTTGCATTTACATGATAATTCACTCTTAATTTGAAACTGGTACTTTCAGCTGTGAATCTCTGGTCTTGATTAATAAGAACTGAGTGAACCAAGCATTTCTTTTTATTTGCCACCTTTATCCTAACCTTTTAGACTTTGGGAGCAGGGGTCACATTTTCCACTGTGTTTTTGTAACCACGATGCTGCTTGTATTTGAGTTGGTTTGCGTAATCAAAATGCTGCTTGTGTTTGTGTTAAAACTCATGTTCTTATGGTTCTAATATGATCACATGCACCACACAAGAGCGCCTTAGAGCTTCACGCAGATCACTAGCTAAATGTTCATGTTATGAAACGGATCAATGCTACCTGATACTGAAAAAGTACCTGTAATGTTTTGCCTTATACGTTAAATTCAATGGTGGCTTGCAAAAAATAATGGGTTATATCCTAACTTCACACAGAGAGCTTCATTGCCATTGGAAGCTCCTTTTGCTTATGTACTTACATAAGGGGTCCTCCTGTGCGGGGAAAGGATCCTTGTACGAGCATCATGTTTCTTCCACAAGCAGAAGGACCTTCTGACAATGGCAGGTTACTCTGCACAGAGTCAGGATACAACCCAAAGGATACAACTTCAAAGTATTTAATCTATACAACACCCCTTCTTCTGGAAATACTGACATTTCAGTTTTTAAAAAGAGAGAATATTACCCTGTGCTAAGCAGAAGGTATGTTGACATCAAAGACAGAAGTATGCTCAGCAGCCGCAGGAAGATCAACGTGGGACTTAGTAGGGGCACCATCAAGGATGAAGCTGCAATAAATAATTATCTGTCAATGAAAGAATTTCTGAACGTCTCTTGAATGGCTCCCAAAAGCTGAAAGCAGCAGACTACTGAACATGTTTCCAAGGTTCTTGTGACTTCTCATCTAATTCTCACTTTGCATTTGCATTCCTGAAAGCTAAGGATGCAACACAATGGCCCACTGGCGTTGCTAGAGGTGGGGAGGAAGGTAAATGTTGCACAGCGGTAACTGCTCTGTTCCATGGTGGCCCTGCCCACTCCCTGCGCGTTGCCTTCACCGTTTGGACTGGTTCCGACAGCGAGTGGGCGAGGCCACCATGGAACGGAGCGGTTACCGCTGTGCAAGACTTGTCATTCCGCCCCACCTCTAGCAATGCCAGTGCAATGGCCTTCCTTTCTTTGTTATTCTGTGACAAGAACACCAATGCATACAGTTCATATAGTAAAAAGATAAAGAGAAACTCAAACTGGTAGCAGCAGATTATCTCATGAAACAGGGGGCCAGTTGGAAACTACACTTTACCAATAGGATTTTTTGGGCCCTACCTCCAGGTTTACATCAGCAAGACTTCTAGTTGCTCAAACCAATAAACAAGCTGACCCAAAACCTTTCTAGGGGACCAGGTGCACACCCTTGTCTGGTCCCTGAAACGTTATGCTCTGTAATTACATAAAAATACAAAGCACCAATAAATTTAATCTTACAAAGAGAATGTTCAACACTTGGAAAGGCCCTTGTTCAAACTCACTTTAGAACATGGAACAGTGTTGAGTCAGAAAGAGTCTGACATTTGGAGATGAATGCTTGGTCCCATATTAATTGACCTGAACTGCTCTGTCCTATTGGTACAGAGAGCCTTCCTGGGTTGGTCTCTCTGCAGGTTGTACACAGACTAGAAAAAACCCTTGTGTCAGTTCAGGATCCGCTGCAAGTTTCAGCACGACAGCAGCTAAGGAAGAGCTCCACAATAATGCTTACCAAGCATTCATTCCAAAACAGTAGTCTACTTCTAACTCAACATTGCTCATATGAACTTAAACATGGTGTTTCCAAGCGTTGAGTCTCTCTTTCCTTTGGCAGGATGATGCTTATTGACACTTGTATTTAAGTGTCATTTTGCTGTGTAGAGATAGAGGTGTTTGAAAATGGTGTCATTTTTTTTGGAAATTTTGTTGAATTAAAATGCAAAATGTGGTGTTTCATGTTTTTATTCACAGGTGCAAATCAGGTTTAATATCATTACACTGCAGACTTCAATGCTTTAAAAAATTGTATTTTTATTCGGATATCAACTAAAACACCTCTATTTATAAGTAATCATGACATTTATGGAGTCAGCAGCTGCCAATGATGGGCATATACGTTCAGACTACATTCTGAAGCACAACATAGGCACGAGCACAGAGACCAGTAAGCCAATTCAACCCTCCCCCCGTACCTGCCAAATATTATCTGTATCCAAAATGATCTAGATCAGGATAAGTAGGCTTACCTAATGTTGTCCAGCTAATAATTTGATTTAGTACAGGCAATCCTTGTTTGCTGCGAAGACTGCTGTGAGTACTGTTCACAATGTACGTTGAAAGTGCTAGACTCAGCAACTAATAAACAAAAAGAGACTGCTTTTAAAGGACAAGAGAGAGTTCATCCAGCTCGTTCCATTATACCACAAAGGTGAAGAATATTACGGATGCTAAGAGGTAAGGTTGCTATACAGATTTACCCTCCTAAAACTCAAACAGACAGACAAAAGGAAGGAAATACAAGCAGATCTAAAGGAATGGAGTCACACTTTTTACACTCTAATACAGGGGTGGCCAACCTTCCACCATTAGGGCCTCTGTGTTCTTAAGAGTTGTTTAAAAGGCAGAATCTTGGCAGCTGCAATTGCTGATGGTGCTGCTAAAGCAGCTGCACCTGCTCAAATGCCCTCACCTATACAACCACTAAAGGGTCAGGAGCATTCAGGTTGAAAGGTTGGCCACCCCTGCTCTAATATCAAACATACTCAAGCTTAAAATGGCAGGATACATGTGTGGCATTATGTTTATACACATGTATTTGAGTAGCTGATGTCCAGAGACGTCGCTCCGGTAGGGGCGGTACCATAAGTCGTGCCCAGTCCTAGTCCTGTTTACTAAGCCGGCAGGAGGCGGCCCTGCCCCCTCGCCGTCAGAGCCATTCCTGTGCGGAGAAAGCAACGGGCAGGGAGTCTCTTGCCCACTGCTTTCTCTGCACGGAATGGTGCCAACGGTGAGGGGGCGGGGTCGCCTCCTGTCGGCTTGGTAAATGGGACTAGGACCGGGCGCGACTTACGGTACCGCCCCCACCGGAGCGACGCCTCTGCTGATGTCATCCTCCCCCCTACCCAATGAAGAGCTGAACAGGTCCCAATCCTTTTCCAAACACCATTTCCACATCTATGAAGAGATGGTTTCAAATGTGCATGCATCATTCACAACTGACAGCACCTGTGGTGAAACACGGGGATGACCATGAAATTTAACAAATCCCCTCATCCCTCCTTTTCACACTCCTGTACTTGATCTACCCAAATGTGTGTTTGTGTGTTTGTGTGTGTGGGGGAAATCCTGGTAATTTTCCACCAGATTGGGAATTTTAAGGATAATTGCGTCAAAGACCACCTATGTCAAAGACTACTGCACACAGTCTGCAGTAGTGTCTTTCTTCAGTAGTGTTTTTCTTTCAATAGCATCACTCCAGCAGTCTTTCTGGGGTGACAGTAAAGGTCTACCCTGGTTGCAAGTAGCCAGACAGGCAATAGGTAAGGTATAAAAAAAAAGATTTAACTCAAAACCAGGATTCCAGAATACAGAGATGGAGAAATGGTTTCAGGGAAAGCACAAGCAGTTTACCATCAAAAAGGCAAACATGTAAAATTTAAAAACCTAACACATTTAGTTACACATCCCTAGCTATCACTTACTTGAGGCGGATTCCTCCAGGTCCTTCAACTCCCAACAAAGGGACCCCTAGAAGAACCCCCCCCCCCCCCAGCTTTACTCAGTGTCTCGCCCTGAGAAAGTCAAAGCAAAGAGCACAGGACATCTTTCGGCTTAACTTCACACAACTTCTGTTTGATGATGGCACCATTCCATCCCATTGGCCAGGACAGGGTCACCTGAGCATTCTCATCTGACTTCTGCCTCTGTCAGGTGCCCAATCTGAGATTATCAACTCCAGTAGGAGGGACGAACTAGGCCAATGCCTCTTGAGAAGACATCCGACAGCACAATCCTATGCATGTCTACTCAGAAGTAAGTCCCATTGTGTCCAATGGGGCTTACTCCCAGGAAAATGTGTATAGGATTGCTGCCCTAATTGCCTAAACAACAGACCATGTGCTTGACTCATAATGATGGCAATTCATCAAGTCCTTTTTTTGCATGTTACAGAATTTAGGGGACTCTTCTGGGATAAAAGAGGGAGAAAACGGAGGGGACTCAAGATTTTCACCACAGCACCTCAGCTTTGCCATATACTTTATAAGCTCAAGTTCAAAAACTGAATTGTGAATCAGCCCTTAACCCAGCATAATAATTCTTACATTTTTACACAGGACAGAGATGGATAGCCATGTCCCATATGAGGGCAAAAAACTGGTCCACTCTACTAAAAACGAGCAGTATGGCATTGTGACAGCGATCCTTTCATTTTAGCAGCATTTTGACTGCTATAAAGCCATGTTGGCTTCTCTCCTACCCATCATCTTTCACACATTCCTTATGTAGTATCATAAGATGGTGAAGCCCCCAGCATAGTGCTGCACCCATTCACTTCAGAGTCTCCTAGGTTAGGACCATTGGCCACCTTCTTTTGGCTTCATTGGCCACCTTCTTTTGGCTTCAGAACTCTAATCCCAACATTGTACTCTGGTGTCTGCACAGGAGCTCATAAAATCAAGGTGGTGGGTGGGTGGGTGTTGTTGTTGTTGTTGTTAACAGTATTTATATACCGCTTTTCAACAAAAAGTTCACAAAGTGGTTTACAGACAAAAATGAAATGATTAAATGGCTCCCTGCCCCCAAAGGGCTCACAATCTAAAAAAGATGCAGAAGAACACCAGCAAACAGCCACCAGAAAAGACACTGTGCTGGGGTGAAAGGGGGCAGTTACTCTCCCCCTGCTAAATATAAGAGGAGCACCAATTGAAAAAGTGCCTCTTGCCCAGTTAGCAGGGGTTATTTGTACAACATTTCTTATGCAATTACTGTGGTTTGTGCATGGTGTTTGAGGGAGCACAGCCCAATCTTGGCTTGCTACAGAATTAGTTTCTGGGATGTGTCCCACCACTTCTCTAAAAAAATCATAAACAGTACTTTTTCCTTAACACAACTTTGTATTTATCCTTGAACTATCTCAGCCTGGCTTTCTTTGCTTGAAACCCACATAGCTGCTCCAAGGCTACATAAAGCAGTGTTATCTCACAGAAATGTTCACTAATAACTACATAATTACGAAGAGCTTGCCAAATAGCTTAAGTATAGAATGCAACATCATGGCAAGTTAAGAATGATACCAAAGCACATTTAAAAAACACAGATATTGTGAGACCACCCACTGCTTAACATTTTATCTGGACTTCTCATGAAATATTGGAGATATTAAGTGTTATATAACCCTGTTATGTTTTGGATGCCACCTTAACAATTCAGCTTCTCCCAGAGCAAACTGTTGATTCATACTTGCATAACCACATGCCATGCTTGATTTCGCCCAAACTGAATAAATAGGGGAACAAAGAAAACCTGGGAGGAAGAAAGATCAATTTCAACACAGTTTATTTAAAAGGGATATTTGTCAATAGGAGTCAATTTCCAAGCTTTCAGCATTACAGAAGATTAGAGAAGTAATTAGAGGATATCATCAAGAGCAGCCATTTGGCCCTGTGCTTTATGCTGGTTTAATGAACTTCACCTGATGTGTTGCCATGTGACTATTCATAGCCAATAAGCAATGTATGCTGGGTACTCCTTCCCATCTTACCCAATATAGTTTAGACTTTGGACTCACAATGAATATAATGCTAACTTTTTCATACTTGTATTCTAATTCAGACAAATAAAAAGCTGGAGGAATTCAGCAGTAAGTGAAGGATTCATTCTTTTTCTGCCTCTTAAAAAAGACACACCCCAGCCTCCAACAGCAGACAAGGGGTGATGGAAGTCAATTTGGAGAGGAGTTTGGTAGTCTAGATGCATTTTCACATGTTATAAAAAGGTGCCCAGATTATTCCAACCCAAAAGGCATCTGCAGTCTGTATCACAACATGTTTATTCAATGAATACCACAGCAAGATGGTGCTAAGGTGGTTCTATTTGCTCTGCAATTGTTGCGAGAGACATTAGCAATCCAGCTTCCCAACCAGTTACCCAAATTTAGTATATTCAGGGGTTATTGTTTTTGTTTGTTTGGGAGAGGGCGGGGATACCTGCGGCGTGCTCTGCCTATATCCTCGGCCCTTTCCCAGTCTGGTTCGGCCTTACCCCACTGCCTCTGATGTACGTCAGTCAGTTTCAGAGCTGGCGTACATCTGAGGAGGCCCATAGGCCCCAGGCAGCCCTACACCCGGGGAAGGGGACAAACGTTGACTATAGTAGCCCTGCACTACCTTATACACAATCTAAATTAATCTAAGCATGTGTAGAATAGAAAAGAGATAAGGCAAAATATAGATTATTATATTAGTTAAACTGGAAATTAATTTGAAAAAAATTAATCTTCAGAGTAAAGTTAATTTCCTAAAACGGTTACTACTTAATCACAATTCCAAAGGTTCTTGACTCCTTACTGACCGTCAGTGAAGTCTATCATCATAACCAAATAGAATTCCCCTTTGACTGGAAGGGAAGGTTACTTTAATAAAACCACCACCAATTCAATTACTGTACATTATTTGTAAGCACTGTTTGAATTGTTTTCATTTGTAGTGATAGTACTGTGGCAAAGCCAGTATGCCAGGCTTTAAACACACACATGTGTGCACGCGCACATACAGGTGGATAATATGAAGTCTTGCAAAGCAAGTAAAAGGGAGACACTAATTACAAGGCTGTGGCAAATTACATGGTTACAGTCTGTTTAGATTTTCATCTTCACTGGTTTAGTTCTCTATTTTCTTTTCATTTATAGTGACATCTAGTGGCAACTCAAAACATGTTTCAAAATTCTTAAATTTGCTGAGATCATCTTTCTACTTAAAAAAGGACTTAAAAAGGACACACATTCAAATCTTATTAAAAACTAGTCCACTGAAAAGCTATGGGTAAACGTTTTGCTTATATGTCCACTGGGCAAGTAACAATTCAAGTTACTCAATTGTGGATTCAAATCTACAAAACAATGGGAAGGCAAGGTTATAAACTCTGTGAACCACACACTAATATTTGCAAATGGAGAAGAATCAAAATACAATGTATGCTCACCTCCTCCTACCATGTATACCCAGCTTCCATTTAATAGCCTAGCCCAGTGATTTTCAATTGGTGTGCTGCGAATGGTCCACAGGTGTGCCGCGGGAATTTGGGGTCCCACCTAGTTTAAATCTGCCCATAATTGCCAGCCACCAGGCTCCCCATTTACATAGATTACTAGAGTGAGCTACTTCCTTTTGCTAAAAGCTTAAACATTGTTTCTCTTCTTTTTAATATATATATTTATTTTATTAATATAATTATCAAAATTATTTCAAAACGTTGTTTCTCTTCTATGTGGGACATTCTGTGACCTTTCCCAGAAAAGAACACAGGCAAGTTTTGACCTGTGAGGTTTATTTGCCTCACCATGTTATTTCCAAGCCCGGGTGGCTCAGCAGCACCAAGCTTCCTGTCCAAACAGGGAGAGAGAGAGACAGAGAGAGAGAGAGAGAGAGAGAGAGAGAGAGGGGTGTGTGTGTGTGTGTGTGTGTGTGTGTGTGTGTATCAACCTAAGTCAGGAATTGCATGAGTGGCAGTCAAGCAGACAAATCAAAAACCCAAAAGAAGCACGGCTGTGGCTTTTTGGAAGCAGTTAGTTACATTGGAGAGGGGGATAGAGTTTTTTTGGTGTCGGTTTTTTGTGAGTTGTTAAAAAATAAAAGGTGGGGATCCTTTCGCTTGCTACCTGGCTAGACTCTTCTGTCCCAGATCATGGCCAAAAGTTGTTGTTGTTTTTTTAAACTTGTTGGCTTTGGGAATATAGAGAGGTTATCTCCTTTTAAGGAAAAACTAACAATACAGGGAGCTAGAATAATAATAAAAAAGACAACAAAATTGAAATGTTTGAACTGACAAAAGGTTGCAGACTGGACAAAATTCTTGCTGATTTAATTCTACAAAATTTGTCATTGCCGAATAAAAAAAATAAAGGAATTTCCAATCACTTGATGTATCTTCTTTGGACTAGGTAAGATATCTGTTTGTGTTAAGTGCGTGCAAGTCAGCAGAATGAACTGTTGCAGAAGAAAATGAGATGACAGAAATCAGAAATAATAGAGGACTAAAATGGAAACACTCATCCACACCATACTTAACATTTTAGTTATTTAACTTAACATTGAACATAATCTTAGTACTCGTTTTTAAATGATAAAATAGTTCTCTATTCTCTAACCATTTTTTAAAAGCTTAAAATATTTCCTCTTTGCCCTGAATTCTCAGTATGAAGGACAAAAATGGTTGTGCAGGGTTGGCACTGTAGAGGGGGGAAAAAGATAACTTTTTGTATCTTCCTTGGACTAGGTGAGAGATCTGTTTGCATTAAGTGCATGCGAGTCAGCAGAATTAACTGTTGCAGAAGAAGATGAGATGACAAAAATCAGAAATAATAGAGGACTGAAATGGAAATATATCTAGTGTGGTATTCATGAACTACTGGTTGAGACTTAAAAACAACAACAAACAGTCCCTTAATAAGAACTTGCATAGTCTCTAGAAAAAGAAAGTTTCAACACCATCTTACATTGCAGCAGGACCAGTGGGCGTACATTCTGAAATGACCTGGTTTCATAATATGCAACAGATATGCAGAAAACATACTCTATAATAATGATGAAGTGTAACCTACTTTGACAAAGTGGTTTGGGGCCATAAGCCAAGGATGTTCTTTATCTTTTTTTCCCTCTACAGTGCCAACCCTGCACAACCATCTTTGTCCTTCATACTGAGAATTCAGGGCAAAGAGGAAATATTTTAAGCTTTTAAAAATGGGCAGAGAAAAGAGAAATGGGAGACAGAAGATAAGGACTGCATTCGTGTTATTTATGATCTTTGTACTTCTGTCCCATACAATGTACGCTCCCATAATAATTTTTGAATCAAATTTTGAAAGACTCCCATAACTATTAGATCTTATACCTAACATCTTAATTCTCATGATTTCAAAGCAGTTAATTGTGAGCAGTATACAGGTTGGTTACCCCTTATCCGGACATCCGAAATCCAGACTATTAAATCCAGACTCATTAAAGATAAAATCTTAAAACACATAGAAGAACAAGCTCTGCTGAGGGAGAGTCAGCATGGCTTCTGCAAGGGGAAGTCTTGCCTCACAAACCTTTTAGAATTTTTTGAAAGGGTCAACAGGCATGTGGATGCGAGCGAACCCGTGGATATTACAGTATATATCTTCATTTGCAGAAGGCGTTTGACACGGTCCCTCATGAAAGGCTCCTGAGAAAACTCCACAGTCAGGGAATAAGAGGGCAGGTCCTCTTGTGGATTAGGAACTGGTTGAAGACCAGGAAACAGCGAGTGGGAGTCAATGGGCAATTTTCACAATGGCGAGAGGTGAAAAGCGGTGTGCCCCAAGGATCGGTCTTGGGACCAGCGCTTTCCAACTTATTCATAAATGACCTGGAGTTGGGGATAAGCAGCGAGGTGGCCAAGTTTGCGGATGACACTTAAGTTTTCCGGGTGGTGAAGACCAGCAGGGATTGTGAAGAGCTCCAGAAGGATCTCTCCAAACTGGGAGAATGGGCAGCAAAATGGCAGATGCGCTTCAATGTAAGTAAGTGCAAAGTGATGCACATTGGGGCAAGAAACCAACATTTCACATATACGCTAATGGGTTCTGAGTTGTCTGTGATGGATCAACAGAGAGATCTTGGGGTGCTGGTGGACAGGTCGATGAAAGTGTCGACCCAGTGTGCGGCGGCTGTGAAAAAGGCCAATTCCATGCTTGGGATCATTAAAAAAGGGATTGAGAATAAAATGGCCAATATCATTATGCCTTTGTACAAATCGATGGTAAGGTCGGATCTGGAGTATTGTGTCCAGTTCTGGTCACCACACCTCAAAAAGGATATAGTTGAATTGGAAAAGGTGCAGAAAAGAGCGACCAGAATGATTCGTGGGCTGGAGCACCTTCCTTATGAGGAAAGGCTACAGCGTCTGGGGCTTTTCAGTCTAGAAAAAAGGCGCCTGAGGGGGGACATGATTGAGACGTATAAAATTATGCATGGGATGGAGAGAGTGGATAGTGGGAAACTCTTCTCCCTCTCGCACAACACCAGAACCAGGGGACATGCACTAAAATTGAGTGGAGGGAGAGTTAGAATGGACAAAAGAAAATATTTCTTTACCCAGTGTGCAATTCATCTGTGGAACTCCTTGCCACAGGATGTGGTGATGGCACCTAGCCTAGATGCCTTTAAAAGGGGTTTGGACAGATTCATGGAGGAAAAGACCATCACAGTTTACAAGCCATAAGCAACCTCCTGGTTTTAGAAGTAGGTTTTCTCTGTGCCAGGTGCAGGGGAGTGGCAGCAGGAAACAGGTTATCTTGTTGGCTGTGTGCTCCCTAAGGCATCTGGTTTGGCCACTGTGTGATACAGGAAGCTGGACTAGATGGGCCTTTGGCCTGATCCAGCAGGGCTCTTCTTATGTTCTTGTAACTATTCCGAAATCAGACATTTTGGGGGTTATGTCTTTTTGTAAAAAAAACTTGAACCAGCACCTGACTGGCATAGTGCAAGGCATGTTGGGGCACAAAAATATTAAAAATATTGTATAAAACTACATTCAGGCTGCGTGTATAAGGTGTATGAGACACATAAATGAATTTTGTATTTAGTCTTGGGTCCCATCCCCAAGATATCTCATTATATTTATGCAAATATTCCAAAATCAAGACAAACCCGAAATCCAGACAACATCCCATCCCAAGCAGTCTGGATAAGGGATGCTCCACCTGTATATTGTTTTGTGCGCAAGTGTGGTCACACACGCACACTCCAAATTTATATCAGGTCGATTCTACTTCAGTGCTCATGTGCATTTCTTCCCCGATACATAAACACACTTTCTCTAGTACCTGATGGTACAATAGCAGTGAGCCAGGCATGCTGGTAAATTTGTTTTCAGTGTTTTGACAAATGTGAAGAGATCTGGGAAAACTGCTGTTATCAGCACTCCTGGCAGCTGGCTTACTGCTATGGCAGTACCAGAGCCAGGATACAGAAAAAGAAAGAGGCCTCTCTGCACTAATGCAGCCACCATCACAAGAAGGTGATGAGTTGAGTACTTTTCCACCTTTTATTAAAATTCAAGTCAGATTTAAGCAAAATTTAAGCAAGTCAGGTAGTCATAATGCTTGCCCCATATTTGAGGCAAGCATTATTATGAGCTATTGGAGTTCATAAGCCAAGCCTAGGGATTCAACAACATCTCTTGTCAGTAGTACATTGGCTCCTTATATAACACAGTTCAGGATTTATAGAATAAGTGTAGAATTATAAGCGACAAAAGCGTCACCTAAGCGCAACCGTTTCCCCAAAATCTGGACCATCCATTCAATCACCTTCTATCAGAGCTCAACCCAGGCAATTCAGTGTGTCAGAAGAAAGCATGTGCAGTGCAGAAAAGTATTTGCAAATCAAACAACTAAGCACCATAGTAAAAAAGCTAAGCAACATATTGCAGCGAAAGCAAACACCACCACCACCAAATGAAACAAAAAACACCACAAGGCCTCTAGCCAATTTGATCTGGGGATATTTTTCAAATATTTCAAGTTACTAGACTTCAAATTTCATAATCAAGATTTACACTCAAGGCCTGTCCATTTCCAACAGAACTTCCCCAAAATAATTCTATTGGTGCAACTCCATGGCACCCAACATTCTGAGACCAGTTCTTACAGCTCCGATGCGCCAGAGAAAGGGGTGAGGAGTTGCCCTTCCTGGAGTTTATACATGGTCAAGAGTATGTGGAGGTGGTTTCTGAAGGCAGAGCATCCGAATGTATTTAATGAAAGGGCACATCTTTCATGGACGCTGAGAAACAAGACACTCAGCAATTTATACATGATAATAAGCAAATTACAGGGGGAGGTGTATCCGCAAATCCGGTATCCATGGATCCACTTATCCGTGGATCCAGGATCCGTGCCCCCCATGACCCTTACCTTTATTTCTTGCTTAAACAGAACGCTATAAACAGCAGCATGCTGCTTATAGCACAGAGCCCGAATGATTCTAGCAAGGAGCCTTGGTGCTAGAGAGACTCCGAACGTTACCAGGAAGTGGAAACTTATAGTATTTTGGTAAAGCAAGAACTGTTTAAGCAAGACGTTTAAGCAAGAAAAAGATCAGGGGCGTGGGAGGGCACGGGGATAGCATACCTCCCTATCCGCGGTTCCCGGTATCCACCGGGGGGGGGAACCTATTCCCCGCAGATACCAGGACTTCACTATATTGTTAACCTGAACTCATATTTGATCTAGAACAGATTATTATGCTTATTTCTATTTTTACACTGCAGACAGGCTTCACTTAACATTAATCTCGCCAAATGAATCAGTGACATAGCAGCAGTACTTAGATTGTGGGGGTCCTGTTCTTTTGTGAAGAGAAAATACTCTCTATGTAAACATACATATAGTGGGATCCTATATTTATAAAGGAAAAAACAGAGAAGCCTCTGTGCACGTGGAGCTCCACTTGATCCATGGAGGCACTGGATTGTAACACAGGAGTGTAAGTGCTTCCCCAAATTGCAATCAACAGGGAAACTCTGGATAAAAAGCAGTATGCCCCAGAAGAGTATACAGATTATATACTGTATAGTTACTAACCTATAGTAACTGCATAAATGAAAACTACCCTTTTAAATCATTCACATTACAAACGTTACTGACCTGAAAGAAATATATTTTGAGATCTTTACGATGCAAGTATTTCTTTTTGCTTTTCCAAAGAAATGCCACCAGGTAGGATGAAGACAACAAAAGAATAAGGAAGCCCGCTGCTGTTCTGTAGAAGATAAGAAAGTGAGACTTTCTTGATGGCACAGCTTTAGAAACAATTTCCAGGTAGATTATTATTATTAACAGTATTTATAATCATAAAGTTACTGAACGGGAACTATACAACTTGCATAAAGTATTAAACTGAGCTTTAAGCTCAGAGTTAAGAAGTTCAGACTATGGACAGCCTTTGTTCCTTTACAAGGTTTTCATTAAAAACCCTCAACAAATTACAGAATAACGAACAATGCATTTCCCACAATTACCCAATCCTGAACTTCAACAACAACAATGTTGATTTGCTTTCAATAACACAACTCCCACCCAATTACAAGACTAACAGCACAATCCTATCCTTCTCCCCCACTGGTGCAGTCAGTGGGGGAGGGCAGAATGGGAGGCTTTGGAAGGGAAATTTAAATCCCCTTTCCCTTCCAAAGTCTCCTGTTCTGCCCTCCCTCACTGGCTGTACCAGTGGTGGTGAAGGATAAGATTGCACTGCAATCCTGAGCATATTACATGGCAACATGAAAACTTGAAAAAACTTGAGTTGTGCTCTTACACAAGAGAGATATTTGACTTCCTTCCTACCACAGGCATCAAGGGGAAGACTGCTAGGAGCAAACACGAAAGAATCCAGCCTAGCACGGTTATCTATAAACAAACAGATGAGTCACATAAACCAATAGAACTAATCTTGGGAAGGTAAGGTTGTGTCAACTGCCATTTGAAGGTGTCTGAATCCTAAATTTAATAAAGTGCAAGCATTAGATGCAGACTTCTGGCTCAAAATACATATTGAAGAGGGCTTCCAAAGCTTTAGGAGAAAGGCTTCATTCATGATTCATATAATTGCGTGATTCATACAATCGTGAGTTAAGATTCGTGATTCATACAATCACGTATCTTAACTACTATAAAAACCAATGATGACTATATCAAAAGAATATACTTTGTTTGCTACAGAGTGCTAAGCTATGCTGAGAGCTCAAGTTCAGATGGTATGACTGAAAGTGCGGTATAGACTAGAAACCACTCCAGGGTGAAGGAGCTTGTCCCAATACAGCATAGTTAAACAGCACACCCTAGGGAAGTGTGGTCAAAATATGATAAAAACTACAGCTTGTCCCTATGTACTGTAGCATGCTTAACTGTGCTAAAAGTCAGAACTCATACCAGGGTAGTGTGGCACAAATGTGGTTAAGTGCCCTACCTGCTGTCTATGACACACCCACCGAGTAATTAAATTGGTGAGGCTTCTAGGCACAATTTCACTCTTGAGGATATCATTAAAAGAGCAATAGGATTTAGAGGGAATGGATCTGTTAAAATTGATGGGCAGCCCAATCCTATCCAGCACCAATGCAGTGGGGCCATGCGACCCACGCTGTATCCAGCACTGGCTAGGAGCAGACTGAAGATCTCCTTGGGGTAAAGGGACATTTTTTCTCCTTACTCCTGGTAAACCCTCAGCCTGCACAACGGGACTACTAGAATCTGTGCAAGTTCAACTGCTGGCACAGAACTGAGCAGCCACATGTAAATAAAATATGTCCAGGAAGGAGGATAGGATTTGGTGTTCACCAATGCCGTCAATCCCATCCTGTAACACCCCCTCAACCGCCCCTGTTCTGCCCTCTCCAGTCCCACTTGGAGCCAGACCTACCTGCTCCAGCATGTGGTGCTCCAGATCCGGCGCTGGCAGGACAGCGCAGGCCTTCCCTCCAACATGCCTTGCTCACGGGGTGTCACCAACATGATATTCAACGCCAGGACAGCAGCCGCTGCACCTGCGTAGCAACTCCATACGAGTGACATAAGACCCTTTCCTCCTCAAGGAACACCACGTGCCCATAGAGGGCTACCTCGCTAACTACAAGGAAGTTCTCATGTAATCATGGCTTTCCAAGAGGAATGTTAAGATAGCACTTTCAGCAAATCAATCAGAACTTCTTTATGCAGAACATACCTTTGCTTGGTTCCACAGCTGAGTGACCAAGGGCCATATAGAAAAAGCAATCAGGCCAAAGCTGAGTGTGGAGCGGAAGAAGAAGGAGAAAACCTAGTTCAAGAAAACATTCACAAAAGAAGATTATAAATGTCAGCAAAACTGCCTTTTCTCTCAAATAGACAAAAAAGTTAGTAACTGAGAACATTACTTACTAATATTTCAATGCCCAAGGTCCAGATGATTAAGAATCCAACAGTCTGAGTCCATGGGTAGTTCAAGAGAAATGTGATCAGTCTTAGAATAACAGGGTATCTGTTTGAAAAGATTACAGTGAACAATCGTTTTCTATTAAAGTGGCCATAAGGATCTTTAATGCATAAGAACTAGAAATATCCCTATTTATCCAAAAAATATTACTTACACTTTTTTAGGAAGGCAGAGAATAACTTTCATTACTTGCAGAAAATAATCCTATGTTTACTCAGAAGTAAATCCTACTAAATTCAATAAACTTTATGAGGCAAGAGTATGTATGATAGTGTTTGCAATAATAAACACCATGAAATGGAGATACAGGTTCTTAAAACACACACACACCATTGGAAACTGAGAAGGCCTGCCCTAGGGCATCACCTTCTAGAGTAGGTCTGAGTAGAGCCTCCAGCAGCTAGAGCAGTGGTTCCCAACCTTTTTAGCACCGGGACCCCCTTCTGTAGAATGACAATCTGTCAGGACCCACCCACCCCCAAGACCTATGGCCTGAAGTGATGTCAGTTAGCAAGAAGTGATGTTATTGTTTTTAATTACACTGTTTAATAAATCACACTTTTAAAAAATAAATCACTTTTTTAAAGTTGTACTTATAAGCAGCCACATTTGGGGGGGCGGGAGTGAGCTAATATTAACAGAGATGCTAAAAGGCAAGCAGACAATAACACAAGGTGAGCAAACAAGCCCCAAGAGAGCATCAGACACTTCTTTCTCTGCAGTGGGGGGGGGGGAGGGAAGGAGTGAGCTGCCATCTTGGGTGTGGCCATCCAGCCAACATTCCGCAACCCTCCAGAAACAGCTTTGCGTCCCCCTTTGTGGTCCCAACCCCCAGGTTGGGAACCACTGACCTAGAGGGAAGAATGTAAACTGCAAACCTCCATACCATCTGCCTCATACACAGAGTCTGATCTCTATTCCTTTCAGCCTCTCTAACTACCCATATTTCACCAATGTGGAATTCATTCTTTCTTCAAGCATCCCATGACTTTACAATAAGGGCAAATAGGTGTCAATGTTGTGAATGACCTACTTGTTAGCCCTTCTGCTGCTGAACCACAGAAGCTCTATCCATAAATAAATATACAGTTTATATGTTCTCCTGATCTACAGCACTTGATTTTGGTTCATGAATTGTCATCAACCAGCATTTTTTTACTTAAAGTCTTGTACAACAAGTCCAGAAACTGGAAGATCAAATCCTGCTCACACAAGCAACAGAGGAAATTGTGTTATACAATTATCTTCTTTCTATATTAAGAGCTTCAGAGGTTAGGGTCAGTCCCTTCTTCTCCCTAGCAAAATCATACTTTATGTGGTGAGAATGGCGTAGGTGTGCATTACAAGATTATTTTTACATTTCTTGTGAAATTTCCAGCTGAAACCAATACTTTCTAAAGTGACTTGATA
This sequence comes from Plestiodon gilberti rubricaudatus, assembly GCA_026170595.1. Classification (NCBI taxonomy): domain Eukaryota; kingdom Metazoa; phylum Chordata; class Lepidosauria; order Squamata; family Scincidae; genus Plestiodon; species Plestiodon gilberti. The sequence goes on along the minus strand of JANXHW010000004.1, from coordinate 80,005,591 downwards.
TTACTGTCGATTCACAGCCTACTCTGCTTTTTGACAGACATACTAAACGATCTGAGGGGTTTTTAGAAAGCAGATAATTTAAATAGGAAAAGCTGCTTTTGATTCCTTTTAAATTGTTTTAAAATACAACAGCTCAAGAGAAATGTGGTTTTGTAAAATAAACTCTTTTCTCCCTATTTTAAAACTTACTCTTTCAAAACTGTATACCATATTGGCACTGGTAAAAGACAATATACATAGTAGGTCCAGGGTAAACTTTGTATAAACAGAAAAATAGCTATCAATACTCCAACAGCAGGAAATGTATACTGGAGAAGAGAGATCGCCTGAAAATCAAAAAGATTCTTGTAAATATATTCTAGTATTTCAGATTAACACATTTGTAAAATATTTCACAGTCATTGCAAAGAGCCAGTTCTAGTACAGTTGGACCTCTGTATCTGCAAATTCAGCATCCGCGGATTTGACTCAACATGGATGCTCGCGGATACGGGGGTCACTTTAAAAATGTCTTTAAAAAGAAAAAAAGGTTAAACATAGTGTTCCTTACCTTTTTGCTGGCAAACCGCTCCATTTGCAGGCCTGTACACAGTGAAATCGCACTCCTACAGCCTCTTCCTGGTCGCACAATTTCCCCCCTCCCTTTCCCAAGGCTACCTCAGAATGCATTGGGGTGAACCTGGGGAAGGGAGGGGGAAGTCGTGCGACCCGGAAGAGGCTGTAGAAGTGCGATATCCACAAAAAGGGGGTTTCAGTTAACGTGGATTTCAGTATCCACGGGGGTTCCAGGAATGGAACCCCCACGGATAAGAGGTTCTATTGTATGTATAGTTGGCCTGCCATATCTGTGGGACTCGGATCCACAGATTTAACCAACTGTGGATTGGAAATGTATTTGGAATTTTTTTTCACATACCCTACCAAAAAAAAAAATCCATATACCCTGCTGTATGTGTAGATCTCTCTGCTGTAGATCTCTCTGCAGCACTCGCCTCTCGTCTGCCTTGTTCCTGCCATTTCACAGCTCTTTCTCTATTTATGTAATTTTACGCAATTTATGTAATTTTACACAATTTTACTAGCAGACTTGACGATGCGCATTTTATGTTATCTGCGCGGAACCAAACCCCCATGGAAACGGCGGGCCGACTGTATATGGAGCTAGGCTTTCTGCGAAGCTTGTCCCATTCACTTTAGTAGATGGAGCAGATATATAGGATATATAGTGATCCACAGAAGTTCGCCACTGCAAAGACATTATTATTTATATAAAGCCATCAATATACACAGAGCTGTTGGTGGGCAGAGTAACTGGGGCAATTTGCCACAGCCGTGTAAAGCAATATGCCCCTTTGCCTTTGATACTTAAACTAAGGGCCCAATCCTATCCAACTTTCCAGAGCTGATGCAGCCATGGGGGACATGCGCTGCATCCTGAGGGGGGGGGACAGTCATGGAGGCCTCCTCAAAGTAAGAGAACATTTGTTCCCTTACCTTGGGGCTGCATTATGGCTACATCGGCGCTAGAAAGTTGGATAGGATTGGGCCATAAATATCTCTGATTTTGCTCTTTTAGTTTTCTTCTTTAGTTCCTAACTTTCAGTGCAATCCTAACCAACGTTCCTGCACCGATGCAGCTGCAATGCAGCCCCGAGGTTAAGGGAATAAATGTTCCCTCATCTTGGAGACCTCCATGACTGCCCTTGCACTGCAAAATGCAGTGTGCGCTCTGTTGGCATGGCTACACCAGCGCTGGAAAGTTGGTTAGGATAGCGCTGTTAGTGACATAAGTTTAATAGATGCTTCTCTTACAAACTATGAGTGTCTTTTGCTTTAGTAACTACTACTCCATGTATTTATTTAAACCATTTTTACCCCACCTTTCTCCCTGCAATAGGGTGCCTTACAGCTTACAATAAAATAATAATAAATTACAATTATAATTAATATTATATACTTTATATCTACATGAACATACAAAAATAGATTGCATGGGAAAAAGTTCAAACCACAGTTTCATCTGAATTTACCAGGTTTGTATATGTAGGAAATGTTTTCATGGGGAATCATATGATCCCTCACCTGCAGTTTGAAGTGGCATAATCTAGGGACACTTTAATAATCACGCATCGTGTGTGTGTGTGAGAGAGAAAACTAGGTCACTTTTACTTCATTCTTAAAAATTTATGACACCCTGGGAAATTTATGTTCACTTGATGTTAATCATTAGAATTATTTTAAATGTGAGATGCATTAAAAAAAAGGTGGTAGCCTTTTCATCATAACCTTTTAGAACATTTACAGCAGATAAACAAGCTCTGCTGATTAAAACCCCATCGCCCTAGTTAAATTAGCACTATGACTTCAACTGTGCAAGTCCTGCAAAGATAGGCTTACCAGATTTCCGGGACCCGAAAGGGGCAGAAGTGACATCACGGGGGCAGGTAAAGGAACCATGATGTAACTACCTCAGAAAAGTGATGTCACAGGGGGCGTGGAAGTGATGTCATGGGGGCGTGCCCAGCCAGCTCAACCATGTTAAATAAATATTTTGACTTACTTTAAAAAAAATTCACACCTCTGAGCACGTGCAGAGTGCCGACGCTGTGTTTTCGTAGTGGCCGGCTGGGACTGCCCCTGCTGCATTCCTGGTCCTCTTCGTCCCTGCCGGGACTGCCCCCGTTGCAGCGCTCCTGCGCTGCATCTCATCCCGGCTGGCCAGCTGGCTGGGATTCTTCGCGCACCTGCGCAAGGCGCACATCTTTACCCAGGCTGGCTGGAACTTGTTGTGCGCCCCCGTTGCAGCACTCCTGTGCTGCATCCCGGCTGGCCAGCCGGCTGGGACTCTTCACGCGCCTGTGTAAGGCGTGCGTCTTTGCCCGGGCTGGCTGGGACTTGTTGCGCGCCTGTGAGAGGCTGAAAGCACTTCAGAAATGTCCGCGTTCACTCTGACGTTTCCGAAGTGCTTCCAGCCTCGCGCAGGCGAAGACATGCGCCTTGCGCAGGCGCATGAAGAGTCCTGGACGCAGCACAGGAGTGCTACAGCATCCGGGAGAGGCCAGGACAGTCACAGTTGCCGGAGTCGCCTGGGATGGACCCCAGAGACTGGAACTGTCCCGGTGAATCCCGGGACTATGGTAAGCCTATGCAAAGATATACACTTTGCCACATACAATGCCACATATTGTGCAAGCAGAGTTCACAATACTTTAACTTACTTCATCTTTTGCTACGGTCCTGCTCAGACTGGTATGCACTTTGATAATCATCAGAATCACGTAAGATGTCCAGCCCACGAAACTCATAGTGACACTGATGCCTAGAAAAAATCTGTCGTATGTATGATAATAGGAGAGGCCTTCCAAAGCAAGGCTAATCAGCTGGGTGCAAAGAGATACCTATGGCAAGGAAAGAAACTTCAGAACATAAAGAGGCAATTTATTAGAGCTAGACCTAATTGAGATTTTGGATTTGAAAAAGCTAAGTTATTCATAATGTGCAGCCGATATGTTTATTTTTTAAATGAAAAGCAGATTCAAAGGCTGTGACTGAAAGCAGCAGCAAGGACACTTTCTCTTCCTGCCATTTGTCCACTGAAAACTGCCCTCCCCAAGTAGTATTTCTCCTTACAGGGGAGAGAGATACAGACATTTTAACTTTTCCCCTATTGGGGAGAATAATTACACAACCGAGTGTCACATGCAGCCTGAGCCTCTGCATGAAAGTATTTAAACTTCCTCAATCCCATCCAGTTTTTGTTTTCATCTTTGACTGGGACATAGATCAAAAAAAGGGGTGACTCTCTGCCAGAGTAGATCAGGCCTAAGGTGGTAAAGGTGACCCCTGACAATTAAGTCCAGTCGTGTCCGACTCTAGGGTGTGGTGCTCATCCCCATTTCAAAGCCGAAGAGCCAGCGTTGTCCAAAGACGCCTCCGTGGTCATGTGGCCGGCATGACTCTCCTTGCCGCAGCGCGTAGCATGCGGCTGGAACACGGAGCGCTGTTTACCTTCCCGCAAGCGGTACGTATTTATCTACTCGCATTAACATGCTTTGGAACTGCTAGGTTGGCAGGAGCTGGCCAAGCAACGAGAGCTCACCCCGTGGCGGATTCGAACTGCTGACCTTTCGATCGACAGCTCATGGTTCAGCGGTTTAACCCACTGCGCCACCTACTGCAGTTTAAGAGTTGTTTTTGAAGGCTTCTTGTGCCATACTTGCCTCCTTTGGCCAGAGATTGGCAGTGGTGCATAGGACTGAATCTCTGCCAGACATTTCTTCAAGCAGCAGGTTCAGGACCCTCCACAGACTTGAGTTCTGACACCAAAAGGCCAGTCAACTTAGCTGTGAGACACTACACACAATTATGCTGACTGAAAGCATATACAGTACTGTAGTCCTGAACCTATCAATTCCCTATTCTCACAGACACCTGGGCCATGGGAAAGGGAATTATTTTATAGGGTTTTCCTCTTGAGGATCTTAAAGCATACCCTAAGACACACTGTTCCCTGTTTTTCCTATTTATTTGCCTTGCTTCACGCTTTGAACAAGATTGGGCTCTGCTAGCCATGTTGTCTTTCAGCTCAATCCTAACCAACTTTCCAGTGCCAATGCAACTGCAATGCAGCTCCAAGGTAAGGGAACAAACAAGTAAGGGAACAAACAAAGTAAGGGAACAATCAAAGGCCTTGAGAAGGCCTTCCGTGATTCCCCCCCCCCCGAGAATGCCCCCCCCCATTGACATGGTTGCATCGGCACTGGAAAGTTGGTTAGGATCAGGCTGTTTGTACTATTCTTAGGGGAATTCAAATAAATTTATTTCCTGACTAAGGATTACTCATTATGACCAACTTGGAGAATGAAGCCCGTTGCTATCAACACTGACTTGCGACTGAGTTCAAACCCAATTTTCTTAGAATCTTCCAGACAAGTGGTTTCCAAACCTTTTAGCACTGGGACCCACTTTTTAAAATGACACTCAGTCTATCGGGACCCACCTAGCTTTATGAGACATTTATCTCTCTATATTTACACAAGCTTGCAAACTGCAGCTCAGCTGTTTGCATGGCAATTAGCAGCTATTTTGCAAACTGTAGGAGCTCAGCTCTTTGAAGGCAATTAGCACATATCTGGTTTTTGAATAGCCTCGGGGCTTGAGTCAATTACTTATCTGATCATTCCATCACCCTTGTTTTCATTGGCGGCTCTGTGGGACCCACCAGAAATTGGATCATGACCCACCAGGTGGGTCCTGACCCACAGTTTGAGAAACACTGTTCCAGACAGATATTTACAAACACTACTAATGAAGAGCAAATTTGGATATTATATAGACAAATGATGTATTGTATTCCACGGATACATGACATAAGTGGGGGAGGGAAGTGAAATCGGATAAGCTGTAAAAACATCAGATGGCTTGTTAAAATAGAATCCAGAAAACTAAAAGTTAATGGAATGTCATGTATCACTCTCACCGTTCACTTACCGCTTCCTCATATTTTTCATGCTGAATAAAAGTCCTTGCTTTTCTAAGAATGTCAATCTGTTTTGAATCAGAAAGAGACCTAAGCAAAACATACAGGAAAAAGTAGTTTTATTTCACTTTTGGGGAAAGAAGAATAAGAGGGCAGACTTCTTTAAATACATTGGATTTTGCTATGGCAGGTCACAATTACTTTTTTAAACAATGCTTTCACTGATGGATTGATGTCTTGCAAAAAATAAAAATAAAAATGTTTACAGAAAAGTACTACATTTTTTTTTCTCTATTATCTCTAGAGGGATATGGAGCACTATGGAAAGCAAGGAGATTTTACTGCCCAAACGAAGCCTCAGGAGAATGTTATTGAGCCCGAGGACAACAGTGGAAGAGCAGAAAATTAGAGAGAAGCATCTAAAGTCTTGTGATACCATTTTTGAAGGGGGGCAGAAAGACCTTAAAATCTGCCAGACACATCAATACCTGTCATCATCGTGTATGTAATGATGGTTTGAATTCAGGCTAACTAGATCTTACAGATCACTGCACCTATGCAATTGTGAGAAGCCCCATGAGGGTTGGGACGATAGCTTCTAAAATCACAGGGGTTTAAAAGCACTGTCAATAATGAGACAAAAGCTGCTTAGTTCCAAGAATATAAATAACAACGTCATTCATGTGTAAAGACAATTAATTATGTAACTAAACATTAAGGCTAATTGTGCAAAGGCTTGTAAATTGTCTCTTATGAGATGTTACTTACTCTCACTGGGAGCACATCTGACAAAATTAATATTTCCACCACATCATTTATGTCTCCTGTTGTTGTTGTTTTAAATAAAAGACAATACTTGACAGTCCAGACACCAAGTCTGTGATAAAAATGAAGCAGCTATCATACTGTAGTCTCAAGAGACTTCTGTCTGGCCAGTGAGTCTGTCCATCACTGCCCGATAAGAGGCAACCATCTCTGCAGGTGTAGTTTTTTTCTAGGGGAAGAATATGCAGTAGGATCCTTTTGTCTAGCATATCCTCTGCTGGATCCTATCCTCCTTCCCAGGCTTCAACGCCGACATGGGGCTGTTTGGAGCTGCGCCAGCCATTTTGCTAGAGCGCCACCGAGTAGCCCATAGGGCCTACTGGGGCTCAGCATGGGGGAAAAGGGAAAATCATCCACTTCATTGAGACCTCCAGAGAAGCCTGCCCCAGTGCCGTTGTATCAAGCCCGACCCACACCACACGAGTTCCGGTGCATCCCAGACGCGTGCGGAGCTCGCGCACCTGTGTGGCCACCATTTTTATGTGATTGCATCTGAACGCAGGAGACCTGCGCTCTCCCGAGTTCCGGTGCGATCAGAATTGTTTCATGCCCAAGATTTTGAGGGGGCAGGGTCGCGGAGCTACTGTTGTGACCAATCGGATGAGAGGGGTTTCCAGCCAATTGGAGCGCACTTATGTTTCATCCAATCAGCTATTAGAAGGCGGGACAATCAGGAGGGACTAATTGCAGGACGACACTGGTGGAGAGCAGGGCAGCGCTTGGAGGTGGGCGGCCAGGCACCTATGCTCGCGCGCCTCCACGCCGGAACTTGTGCGGTGTGGGTCGGCCTTCAGAGCGCGGGGCTTTGAATAGGAATGGGCTGTGAGTTCTGTGAGGCGGACAGCAAAATGTGCGCCAAAGATGCTCACATTTGCTATTACGCAAATACAGTACATCAGTTCAGTGCAATTTGTCTCAGTCATAAACCATAACATATTAACAAACATAAACAGCTTGTTTATGAACTATACATTCTTCACATTTTTTTTTAAAAAATGTGCAAATACACCTAAAAGAACACCTAAAATCAATATAGAGCAATCCTTCCACGAGAACACCTAAAATCAATATAGAGCAATCCTTCACATCAGAAATCAGACAGTCTCACATTGCCACCTGGATCAATCAAGAACATGGGATTCATGTTGTATTTTGGCCAGTGCTTATAAAAAAGTTGCTACTTTGCGTAATTTGCTTCTTATTTTTTGCAAGCAAAAAGTCTACATTTTGTATGATGGACCAAAAGTCAAAGTCTTTTAGCAAAACCGGAAGAAACTTCACAAGCCCATACATTTATAGAGATAACCTGAACAAATAAGTGAGATAAATCCTCTGTTTTATCAATGCCACAAATGCAGAGATGATGATATAGAAGCATGTTTAGGGGGCTGGTTTGGACAACAGTCTTGCTGCTGAACCAGTCCGGCATGATGAAAGCCATCCTAGCCCCTCCCCCCACCCTTTGTTCCATGTACAGTTTTTCAAGCACTCAGTGAGGTCGAGGTTCATCAGATACCACCCCTCTGCACATGCTGCTAAACCTACTTTAAAGTTAAGAGCACACACGTCTTTTAATCATACGGGGTCAATTGTGCAGCAAGAGTATATCTGCTCTGTCTTATTAATTTTTAGCCACACTTGCTTTTTTCTTTTTCTTTTGATAATCACAGAACCACTCTGATAAAAATGGCAGATAGAAATCTCTTTGAGAATCCTGTGTGGCTCATTATACTGCAGTTGGTGTAATGAGAAAAGCGAAGAAGCAACATTTCCACAGGTGCTACTCTTCTCTATGGGAAACCTAAGGTTGGCTTACCAGATCCCTGCCGGGACGGGAGCGGTCTACCCTTAAGGGGGCGGGGGGGGGGGGCCAGAACGCGTTGCGGGGAGCAGAAATTCACCTGAAATAAACTATGGGGAGCAGAAATTCACCTGAAATAAAGCCTTGGACGGCAAGGCTGAGATACACAGTGATGCAAAAGGCTTTTTAAGAAGACAAAGGTAAGTCTTGAAATCTTTTGCCTCATGTCCTAAGAAGCTTAATTCTCTCTGCTAAACTGCAACGTCCCAGTTAAAATTCTTTTGGTGTACGGACACTGTAAAAACTGCATTTTATTTCATTCATGTTCGTGGCTAAATAAAACACACCCAGTTTCTAGACCACTTCAGGCACCCGTGCTTAAGTTATGCCACAATACATTTGTTACTCTTCAGGGAGCCAAAGGAATGTTTCTTATTAAATGAAAGCATATGCATATTAATATTTACAACAGTCAAGCGGAAAGAAGTGAAGAAATTGAAAATGCAACATACAAACACAAGCTTATGCCTAAAAAAAAAAACTTTAAATGAAAATAAAGTTCCTCAATTTCCATAAATCAGTTTCCCTGATGAATTACATAAGCCTCTTGGGATAAAAAGCAGGTTTTTTTTAAAAAAAAATATGCTTCCAGCATTTCAGAGACTGGGAAGAGAAAACAGAGAGGGCACAGCTGCATGTTTATGTATTTTGAATGTAAATAAAGTTAATTAGAATCAGGGTCAATTAAAGGCCAGAAGGAGGGAAAAACAAGTAATCTGCAGCAACTCCTCTGGCCATCATCATTGCAGCAGAGTCAGAAGATTGCAGCAGGAACTAGAAATAGCAGTTTTAGCCTGAAGGCCTGGAAGATGTGATGCGAGACACTCTGAAGTGAAAGGCGCTTAATGGGGTAGCAGGGGAAGAGCATCACAAACACAACGTAAAACAAACTGACTCCTGTTCCTGTTGCAAAGGCTACGCACGCATAATAAAAGAAGTAGGCCACTAGCTGCCCCAATAAAACACATACATGTAAAACTGCCATTTTTAAAACTTTAACCAAACACCAAGGAGAGCAGACAGACTACAAACACAGCCTAGTAGTGTTATGATTTAAGAGTGTGAGCTGTGAATCAGGGAGTATCTGCTTCAATTCCCATCTCTGCCATGAACTAATCAAAAGGCCTTATGCAAGGCATTCCCTCTCAACTTTCAGCTCCAACCAACCTCTGTCCTTTCTGAAATATGAGGATAAAATATTGATCGACATGATAAGGCTGTTGTAAGGTTTATTGAGATAGGTGAAGCTCAATGAACACCATATATAAACAACAAGAGATGATGATACTGAAATATCCGCGTCCCTGATTTCTATTCTAATAGTACCAGCAGTTTCCAATGTTTTCCATGCCGCTTGCTCACTTCTGGGGGCACAGGAAGTAGTGGCCACTGGCCAGCATATTATGCATGAAGCAAATTAGCATCCTAGAACTACTTCCCAGAATGTGAATTCTGTTACATATCCAGTTCCCTACCAGCTTTCTCTGGGATGACATCTGCATTAACACTATTTTGCAAGTTTGCAGTTTCTCTCTTTCCTATTGCCTTTCAAACTGTAAAATAGCACAATCTTGACATAAAGCATTCAGAACCCGAGAGACAGAATGGGATATCCCAATAAAGATAGCCAAATAAAGAAATACAGAGAGATGGCAGAAGCAGAGCCATTGCTAAATGGAGGCCATATCTACACAACACAGTAAAACATGTCTAAGAGTAATTCTCCCACCCTAGAAAATTGTGGGTGCCGCAGTTCTGTGAAGAGGTTCAGGGAATTTCCAACTGAGTTTTCTGCACCGTCACTAAACTGTAATTCCCAATTCCTTTCAGAGAAACCATGACAGTTGAAACAGGTAGATTTGCAGCAAAGACATGCCCAGATGCTTCAAGTAGCAGATGTCAGTTACTTTGAGCAACTTTGAGCAGCAGGAGCATCATTAAACTGTGGTGACTTCAATTTCCTCATGCTATTCACCAAACTCTAGAGCAGAGAGTAGGCAGGAGCAATGCTGCTGTTGAACACAAACACTTGCGCGGTGTTTCCACCTTTTCATATCCAGTCCAAATCTCTTGAACCGCTCTTTTGCATCAGTGACCCATCTGTACTGTCTCCGACTCCTAGACAATTTACACAGAAGTCAGGAATAAACTCCTATAGTCTAGACTAGTCTATAGTCTAGACTAGACTAGAGCACTGGCACTGACCTGCTTTGGGACTTAGGAAACTGCTTTGTACTGAGTCAGATCATTGGCCCACCTAGCTCAACATAGCTGACACTGAATGACAGCGGTTCTCCACAGTTTCAGGCAGCATTTTTTCTTCCCCCTACCTGGGGATGCCAGGATTGAACCTGGGACATTCTGCATGGCAAGCAAATGCTTGTCCACTGAGCTACAGCCCCTTTCTTTCCTGAAGCAAAGGGCTTTACTGACTTTATGATATTTGTCCTCACAATAAAAAGGTAAAGGTATCCCCTGACAATTAAGTCCAGTCGTGTCCGACTCTAGGGTGTGGTGCTCATCCCCATTTCAAAGCCGAAGAGCCAGCGTTGTCCGAAGACGCCTCCGTGGTCATGTGGCCGGCATGACTCTCCTTGCCGCAGCGCGTAGCATGCGGCTGGAACACGGAGTGCTGTTTACCTTCCCACAAGCGGTACCTATTTATCTACTTGCATTGACATGCTTTGGAACTGCTAGGTTGGCAGGAGCTGGCCAAGCAACGAGCGAACTGCCGACCTTTCAATCGACAGCTTATGGTTCAGCGGTTTAAGCCGCTGCGCCACCCGCTGGCCTTGTCCTCACAATACCGACTTCCTTTTTGGAAATATAATTATTTCCATCTTATATCAAATCAGTAAGAAGATACCAAATCAAGGATACCCTTGCCTAATTCTGATCATAAACATTTGGGATATGGGTTCTCAGCATTTTCCCCTTTAAGCTGCCCAGCCATTGAAGCCAAGCTCCACGCAGCTCAGAGCTTAGCATTCTCAGAAGTCTAGCAATGACATTTGACATCATCGCCATGTGTCTGGAAACACCAAGGAGCTGCTGCTCCTTGTGGACCCCTTAGTGAGAATATTAGTTCTCAGTCCACCAAGCACTGCTCATCTCATACAGTTTTCATTTATCTGAATGGGCTGATGCCAGAGTAGTGCTCAGCAGACATTGTCACTTTGTTTATTGTACCTTTGCATATGATAGAAGGCAATGAGAATTTGTTTTTTTTCTAACATAAATATAACAACATACAGACACGGAAAATGCACTTACTTGAATGGTGAAAACAAAAATGATAATGTGGTTGTCTTCTTCTGAGCCATTTTAACCTGAAAACAAAACAAGAAAAAACAAAACAAAACCCAAAGCTGTTAACAAAATGTTTTACACGAAACAACATTAGCTTAAGCACAAGACACAGCACAAAGCAAAAAGAAAGAAAAGAGCCACACGCCAGCCTTCTACATTCATTGCATTCAACATTTCACTGAGCTCTTGAGTTTCTTATTTCAAACACTTACAGCGCAATCCTCTTCCTCGGTCAGGTGGTGGAACGAGCGTTCTGTCGCTTGAAGCCGTCGCAAATGTGCACGTTTGCATCTATGTTTGAGCAGGGAAGGTCGGCGCAAGGCCCCATGGCCATTTACACTCGGGGAAGGGGACGAGTGTCCCCTTCCCCAAGGAGACTTTTTGCCGGGTGGGAACCTGCCCGCAGAGGAGATCCGGATTCGGCGGGCGGCCTGGGCCGCCTGCCCAATCCTTATGCAGGATTGGGCTGTTAATCAAAGTTAGTGGTGAGGGAGGGGGAAGGAAAAAAATTATTCATGCCCAACATGAAAAAAAAGCCTCCTTGCCCCCAGGTTGTAAAAAGGCACTCGTTAGCTGCCTCCTTTGGCCTGTTCCCAACTGCTTAAGAGATCAACTAGTGTCACCTCTCCATCGATCCTCTGAACCATATTGAACCATACTGAACCAACCACAATAAATATTTCTAAACATGAGGTTTTCTTTCCTGCCTCCAGAAAGACCTGCACTAATGGAGAAAAATTCACCAACTTTGAAGTACAACATCATAGAATCGAGAGAGGGAACAATCCCCACACTAATTCTCATGGACACCAAGACTTCCGGGACTAGTTCCAGTGGCCCCATTCTGAGAGAGGTGGGAAATACTCTGCACTTCCCATCAGATAAATTGTTAATAATACAAAGGCAAAATTGTAGTTGATGGGGAAAAACATTCAACACAGTCTGAAGGATATTCCACTAAACAGTATTCATAGGAGATTCAGGACACGACTGCATATGAGTTTGGTGTGCTGCTGGCCCACACCAAACTCATATGCAGTGGTGTCCTGAATCTCCTATGAATCTACTGTCCTAGTTCTACTGTCCCAAAAGAGGATACCAGCAAGCAATGGCAACATGACTTAGGACAGCTGCTCATTCCAAAATTCTACCAGGACAGAAACATAAGAGCCAGTAGCAAAGTGACTAATAAATCCTCCAAAGTATCATGGAAATGTTATGGATCCACGAGTCTCCAGAGGCAAATCATCATAACAGGCTTTTATTTTCATGGAGGGTACAAGATCCTTGAATCTACACCTTACCCAGGTAATAATCTGGCAATGAGAGATTGTACAAGTACAAGTAATTCATTTTCTGTTTCATTTGGCATGTACCAAAAATTGCATGCACACATCTGCATGAGAATGTTCTAGTCCCAGCTGCCGAGGAAACACAAAGCTCAATTCTGCAAACGCTTAGGATTCAAGGCCCATTTCCTTCAACAGGACACATGCCAGCAGAGTACTTTGAGAATTGTCAGCAATAGTCATTAAAGAGATCAAATTACGTTCCCTGAATAATTCTACCCATCTATTAGAAGGCAGTGCTTTCACTGGCATCAATTCACACTGGCTAGCCAGAATCTGACCCTTAGAAATTAAATTCTGTCTCTTAGTACAGCACCATAATTACCATGAAATGGTCACATACATGCTTGAGTCAGCAAAAAGTATCAGAACAGTGCTCAGATAACAGGGAGGCCAAAAGGGGCCTGGTCCCCTTAGCTGCTATTTTCAGAAGGCTACATGATAGCCATGATTTGGCTAAGCATGGCTTGGGGTTTGTGTGTTTCATTTAGGGCCTCCTCATCTACGCTTTCCCCATAACTGAATCACTGTATCAGACAGTTACAGGAAAAAGCGCTGCAGGGATTTAAGCTAATTTCCCCTAATGTCACAGTTGCTTATTTTTTAAAATTCACTATCTTAGGGTAAGCACATGATTCTTCTATCATTCCACATTACAGTCATAAACATGTAAATGTATGCATGGCGTAGGAGTTTTAACAGGCAACATACTTTTCATTGAAGTATTGATCTAAACATGTAATGCTTGCATTTCAATTGTAGTTTCTTTACCTTGAATTGCTCAAGAATCTGAAGAGCATTTGTAAATATATTCTCTGCTTTAAAATAAGCAGTATTATTCAGGTACTCCAGAGGCAGAATTCCCTGAAAATACAGCAAAATTCACATTTATGCACACAGTTCAACACTGGAAAAAACTTGTCATTTTTATCAGAGAATAGGAAGGATGGCTCATGTACAACCAAATTATGACAAGTGGAAACTCACAAACACTTGCAGATGAGTTTTTTCTTTACAATCCACCTCTAGGTTCTCCTTCACTCTCAGATATGGTATATACGTCTGGCCACCAGCTCACTTTCAAAAATCACTAATAGTGCACAGAGCCTATTTGCATAAGCAATGTGAGATTGAAGCCACAAAAACATGCAAGGTTTCAACTCCATGAATCATTTTTTATTTAAAATATCTATATCTTGCCTTTCCCCTCCCCATTGGGAGGTGTCCAAGGCAGCTTACAAGTATTTGTTTTTATACATATTAGTAGTCGGTTCACTAAATTCAAAATTGTTCAGCAACTGAATTGAAATTGGAACAGCAATTGTTCCAGTTCATAGAAGAGGAGCTGCAATTTTGCATGAGTTTTCTGCTCCAGTGTTACAAGAATACTGTTTGCAGAAGCACAGATTTGGAGAAGTGAGCCAGGCCAGAGGTGGAACTGATTATTTCATGTATTTTAAAAAAAATGTATACCCCACCTACCTCACCAAAGCGACTCAAGGCAGTTTACTGTTACCAAGAGTGCTCTCCAGAGACAGTGCAACCCTGACTCCTGTGAAGGGGTCTTTGAACACTGGCTTGTGGCGCACCTACATTCTGTATTGACACGTAAGGGGTTAACAGAAGAAACAAGAGTCAGGAATAACTGAACTCAACCAAAGCTGGTTTATTAAAAGGTTATTTACAGTACCAATGGCAGGAGGAAACCATCAGAATCTATTCACTATGTTTTATAATTGACCAAACAGAGGTGGGAGAATGTGCTTGTGCTCTGCAATTGACCCAAATTATGCTATTGTTAGAGAGGGAAGAACGTGGGCAAAACAGGAAGAATGTTCCTTTCATGTTCTCAAAGAGGGGAGGCAGTTCACTAGGGGGGACGGGACACCAGCATGTCTACCTCCTAGACTGTTTACTCAGAGGGCATGGGGATATCATGAGGAAAAGGGATTTAAAGCCTTTAAAGGAAGCCTTGGTTTACAGTCAAACTTGGGGAATAAAAAGGAGAGGCCAACCAAGCTGCGGAGACATGGTTATGGTTAACTGCTGAAAGAATCACTATAAAGAAAGGAGGAGAGAGACTAACTGGAGCTCATGACTTGAAGGCATATCACTCAAGATTTTTGAAAGCCACTTCTCTCATTGGAGTAGATACCTCTTCTAGCTTTGTAATATCAAATGCTCCAATGAGAAAAGGGGAGTTGTGCAACATTATAGACCTCACACCATCATAGCATGCACACAATTTTTGACTCGTAATCAATTACAGCTGGCCCTCACTATCCGCGGGGATCCGTTACGGACACACGGACACACCCGCAGATAGAGAGGATCCGCGAATACTGAAGTCTACTTAAAAACCCTGTAAAAAAAGAAAAATGGAGAAAAAGCAGGGTTTTTACCTTTTAAAGCTTAATTATTTCTGAGTCAGATATTGGTGAGAAGGGATCTAGACCAGTTTCTCACCAACCCTCTCTCTCTCTCTCTCTCTCTCTCTCTCTCTCTCTCTCTCTCTCTCTCTCTCGTAGACAGACACAGACCCAAGAGCAATTCCAATCAAGCAACAACTCTCTCGCCTATTTCACTTCAAGAAAAAACTAGTGTATTTCTTACCACAGAGTTCAAGGGAAATGGAACTCCAATGAGGGAAGCCATCAGAGGTGCTATATCAGCCTACAAAACAAATATGTTCTCAATTTAAGGCTGCACATTAAAGAAGAATTAAAAGCTTAAAGACTGTTACCATAAACATCTAAAAATTTCTCTGTATCTTAAAATTTACACACAGGGTTCAGGTAGCTCAAAAGAACAACATCCGTGTCTGAGGGATGAGAGGATCGGATATGTTGTACTGTTTTTAGGTAATTTGAAATGTAAGTTGGTGTAGTGGGAGAAAAACTTTCACAAGAGGATCTAAGAACAAGAAGGGTTCTGTGCTTTTAGCAGGGGGTGGGCAGACAAACTTTTTTGGAGGCAGGAAGATACAAGGGCCATGGATAGGCTTACCAGCATCTCAGAATCGACGCTGGCTTCGGCCTAGAAAGCTTGCAAAAGCTGGTTATGTGGCAATCTTGGTTTGTCCCATAGCATAACCACAGCACCATGTTTAGAAGATTGGAAATATGAGGTTTGCAAAGGCTTACCAGCGTCCCAGAATCGACGCTGGCTTTGGCCTAGAGCGGACCCGAGCCACTCCCAAGAGTGCACCGCGGCTGCCCAACGGGGGTTTCGGCTTCTGTCGTGTTGTTGACCGGATATTCCGGAAGCCGGAAGCCCATTGGGCAGCCGCGGTGCACCCTTGGGAGCGGCTCGGGTCCACTCTAGGCCAAAGCCAGCGTCGATTCTGGGACGCTGGTAAGCCTTTGCAAACCTCATATTTCCAATCTTCTAAACATGGTGCTGTGGTTATGCTATGGGACAAACCAAGATTGCCACATAACCAGCTTTTGCAAACTCACTTCAAATCCTGGTTACAAAATGTGATTATTTTTTCCAGATTAGCATTTGCCATGTTTAACGTCAATAGACACGTAGCACTATGCCATGGTTAAAGAAAAGATGAAAGGGAAAGCGCAAATTGCTAGTGGAAGGGAAAGGGGAGGTGAGCAGGGTGGAAGCATCAGGCCCACAGCCTACTCTCAATCTCCTCCCAATGGTAAAGAGACTGGAATTTTAGGTTTAGACTGATCCATGTTGATTTGAACTTACAAGCCAATATCTGGCTGTAGGTCTCTAGTTTCAAAGAAAATAATTTTGCTACCATTATTAAGAATTGTCTTGTCTGTATGGCTTCAGTGAGCTTATGTTAAAAAGAAATGCTAATAAGCTGCGAGTTAGATAAACTTAATACCTGGTTGATATCCTGTCGCTTCCAAGTTTCCAGCTTCCACTCTATAAAAGGATAAGAAAATGGGAAGTTGTGACACAGGAATAACTGACACACACATACACAAGTTTAAGAGGAAATAATTCATTCAATTATGCACGCTTAATAGTTCTCAGCATATTCTATATAGCATATAACAATATGGTTCCTATGAACAGAGATCCATGCTTCAATTTCAGTGCACAAACCTAAGGAATTTACTGAAAGTATTTAAATTTGTTTCAACTTTTTATCATCATAAATAAAGGCAGCATTATTCACTGAAATTTAATGTATCTCAAAAAGCTGCAGAAGGTAGATTCATATGCACAAAACCTTGAACCAGCTAAAAAGACTGAAACCAAGGTTCCCTCCCCTTTCCCAAGGTCTCCCCTGAATGCACTGGGGCAGCCTGGGGAAGGGAGGGGGGAAGTTGAGCAACCAGGAAGAAGCTGTAGCAGTGCGATTTCGCTCTCTACAGCCCTGAAAATGTAGCGGTTTGGCAGCCAAAAGGTAAGAAAACGCTATTTTAAACCTATTTTAAGAAACTTTTGGTTTAATTTAAACCAAAAGTTTCTTACCTTTTGGCTGCCAACCGCTCTGTTTAGTGATGGCATTTGGTGACGGGGGTGTGTGTGTGTCTTGTTCCAGAGAGATATGCAGTGAAATCCCTGGGAAACCATGAACAGACTTGTGTGACCTTCAGTAAATTTTGGTTTTCTTTCTATTTTCTGAGGAAAATATATCAACTTACCTGTGGCAATTACCTGTGGCAACTTACCTGTGGCAAATTGGGCTGCAAAGCAGCTTGTCTTTTTAAAATTGTGGAATTCCCTCCCCTTGGAATTAAGAACGACTCCCTCCTTAGAGGCCTTTCGGCGGGGCCTTAAGACGTTTTTATTCAGGACTGCTTTTAATGTCTGACATGGTGGGCTGACTTTTTAACAACTGGTTTAATATATGTATATGCTGGTGACCCACTGGGGTTGTCTATTTTTAACTTAAGTGTTTTAATTATTTTAATGTGTTTTTAAATTGTTTTAATGTGTTATGTATTTTAATATGTTGTAAGCCGCCTTGAATGCCTTCGGGAGAAAGGCGGGCTACAAATTCCTGAAATAAATAAAATAAATAAATAAAAAAAATACAGAAAAAATAATATATCATCTGCATATATAACTCTACTTACCTTTCAAAAACCTATCTTCAAATTGTTGAGAGGAGACTCTCTGTGGATACTTGATTCCTGCTCCCCAAGCAACTAATGGTGTTAAAGTCTCTGATGGGTGGCTGGCCCCATGAGTCCCTAAAAACACAAACAAAAACCAAGACAAAAGTTACATTATTATACAATTACTGGCTTTCTGCTCTGATTCACAGCTCTCCCTGGAAAGCCAGGTGGTGGCTGTGGCCAGGGGTGCGTTTGCCCAGCTTCGGCTGGTGCACCAGCTGCGGCCGTACTTGAGTCGATCGGACCTGACCACGGTGGTCCATGCCTTAGTGACTTCAAGACTGGATTACTGTAACGCGCTCTACGTGGTGCTGCCCTTGAAGACGGTTCGGAAGCTGCAGTTAGTGCAGAATGCGGCGGCCCTGGTGGTCGCTGGAGCTAGGCGGTTTGACTCTGTTGAACCGCTGCTTCAGCGGCTGCACTGGCTGCCCATTCGTTTCCGAGCCCAATTCAAGGTGCTGGTAATGACCTTTAAAGCCCTTCACGGTTTGGGTCCAGAATATCTGAGGGACCGCCTTCTCCCATACATTCCGGCCCGCTCTCTTAGGTCATCTGAGGGGACTCTTGTGATACCCGGGCCGGTCCAGAGACTCACCCCGGAACCCCACTCGGGTAACGTCGGCCAAACGCCCCCCTGGTCAACTTAGCCCACCAGAGCACCAAGGCGGCGTCAGCCCTCTGATTACCTCACAGTCCCTCCTGTTAAGATGTTGTTACAGTCTGAACAGGCAGGTCTGTAGTTCTTAAAGGTGTTTTACTAAGGGGAGAACCTATTCCAGACTGGCTTAGGCACAAGCATGAAACAGGCCCCCCAAGTTACTGTCAGGGGGTCCGGATTCTCAGGGCAAAACAACTCCAAAGAATCGGATCCCCGCGATCTTAACCGAATCAAACCAAATCGACAAGTACAAGTTTACCTACTCAGTTCCGCCTGACTTAGCTCCAGCAGGAGTGACTAAATCAGAGAAACCGAATATCCTTAGCTTGGGCAACAACCCAAGGGTAGATCAACTGCCACCACCCTGGTACGCCAGGCCCACAGCTCCAGGGAAAGCTGGGGTCTCTAGGCTAAAACCTCAGTGCTTGCAAGGCTGGCTTCTCCGTCCGACAGGATGACCAGACTCAAGCCTCAGAGTCTTAAAAGGTAAGTACTGGTAGCACTGGTAGTAGTGAACCAAGCAGTTAGGCAGGCTGGGTAGAATTCAATTTCCCCTTGTACTCAACACAGACACACAAGCCTGTAAAATATATTTTGGTTTTATTAAAGTAAATTAAAGTTACATATTAGAAGGCATTCAAATCTTTGTAAGGCTTTAAAGGCATAAGGTACAAGACATACAGACATAAAACAAATAAAGCTATCTCCTAAAAACTTACTGGCCCTAACACTCACCAATAGGCTCTCATAGCACGGACAAGGTGGAGATGTTAAGCTATCCGTCCCAATAAGCGTGAATAGGACATGACTCCATACTGGAGATGTTCAACGGTCAACTGCACGACGCCTCTGCTCGCCCAGAACTCTCGTTCTGTGTCCAGAACAAAGGATGGCATCCCTTAAGTAAACTTTGGTTCTCTTCTGCCCAGTAACTGGGAAATAGCCAATCAAAAGCTTCCACGGACCGAAGTTTCTAGGCCCTGACATCACGGTGCTCCAAGTCACCCTCCCAACCGTAAATCTCAGGTGCACATAGTTTGCAATTAAGATGTCCTTGACGAGTACCAGGATCCACCAGCCCGGAATGACAAACTGGCCATACTTATCAGTCCGAGATAACGGGTCCCGTTCTCAGGCTTGCACTAATTAGCTAGCTTACCAGCAGCTGTCTAACTGCTCAAGTGATTCAAGACATCAGAGCTGTAAATTTTCTACTCAGGCCTGCAAGATGGAGTCAGGCAACTAAAATGGAGTCAGGGAAAAGGCCATGTCTTTCACAACTCTCCTGCGTGTACCACCTCTATCGCAAGTTAGGAGAGTGGCAACAAGTGGGCGAGCCTTCTCTGCTGTGGCGCCACAACTGTGGAACTCTCTGCCAGGGGATCTGAGAACCACCCCCTCCCTCATGACTTTTCGGCGAGGGCTCAAAACGTTTTTGTTTCGTCTAGCGTTTGAGTGATGGGTTGTGGTCTGCCTCCTGTGTCTCAAGATGCTCTGCCATGCTGCTTCTCTGCTCCATTCTGTCCCCCCCCCCAGTGGATTTTATTGTTTTTAAATTATGTATTGTTTAAACTTATTTTCTGTATTTTAAACTATGTATTTTGATTTTTGTTGTAAGCCGCCTTGGGCATTTGCCTTCGGCATAGGATAAGGTGGGATATAAATTTTTTAAATAAATAAAAACACTGAATGTGCTTCCTCAGGGCTACCCACTGAAAAAAACTTCAAAATGAGGTCCAGGGAGTCAGTTTTACCTAAAATAGTTCATATGAATATGTTCAGCACATTTCCTAATAAAAGCCTTCTTGACTCTTCCTGAACATGTTACCTTTACTCACATATCTAACCAGTTAATATCTTTGCCCGGGATCTTTGCTTCTCCTACCACCTTCAGTCATCCAAAGGTTTCTTGATTTCTTAAAATGACTCTGCCAATTTTCCCCTACTGCCCTGTACGGTATGCTTGGAACACATACCTGGTGCTACCTCTCTCTCCTTTCTAATATCAGTTCAAAATTCATTCTGTAGTGCAGCCTTTGATTAAACCTCAACAGAAATGAAACCTTACATGTGAATGCATTTGCTCAGTCAGCTATTGTAGTATTTGCCTCTCTCCCCCTTCATTTAAATTTAAATTTCAAGCTCCTCAGTGAAGAGTCCTTTTGTTTGCTTATTTTACTCTCTAAAGCATTATGTACATCAAAGCTATGTAAACAACAATAAATAAATGTTTTTAGAAAAAATACAACCTGATAATAAATTGCTTTTAACTCTACAACATTGTTCCTATTACTTTGCCCAGTTACATACCAAGTTTAGGAGACTACAATCTAATCTTAGACAAATTTTGTTTTAACAACACACACCACAGTATGTTCATTTGGACAGTAAAATATATTTGCCTGAAAGCACCATAATGCTAATCTATATGCTGGTTTCACACTTTCCCCCCTGAGGCACTTTCCATGCAGGAGAAGTGTGACATTTTAAGCAATCCTCAATCTATTGCAAAAGCAAAATTCATTTTCTAATAGAGATCCTTTTGAGTCATGGCTATACTCTGTTCTACCAGCACTATGAGAGTATAGGAGACAAGCTATACTCCAATCTCGGTCCAGAGGTTAATGAATAGTGTCCGCCCCAACAACATACAAATCAAGCTCAATAGATATGAAAAGAAATGGTCAGGAGGAAACTACAGTAGAAAAAAAAATTGCTTAGCTCCTGAGTCCCCTCCAATCCCTCTTTCTGCCTTGCCTTTTTCTTACAGAAATTGGTCCTTGCAAAAAAAAAAAAAAAAAGTGGCTTTACAGTATATAAAGCAAAAGAGAAGCAATACTAACGGAGGATTACCAGGGAGTCTAGTAAGCAATCTAGGGAGTTTTGATTTTTTTTAATATATATACCGTATTGTCCCGAGTATAAGACGCACCTGATTATAAGACGCAACCTTAAAGTTTGGTGCTATTAAAAAAAATTAATTAAATCACTGGCATTAAATTGCAACAGCCTGATTATAAGACGCACCCCTAGTTTAAAAACTTAAATTAGGAGAAAAAAGTGAGTCTTATACTCAGACCAATACGGTATATAACTGCCTGTCAATGAAAACAACCTCTAGTACCAAACTATCTCATGAGAAAGAGATTCATTTCAAGGCAGGCTTATTTTTAAAGGGAGCAATCCATTTTCATCAGCACATTGATAGCAAACAAGATGGAGAAAAAGATAATGTTTAATGAATACATGCCTACCCAGTCAAGATAGAAATTCCATATCTATCACATTAAGCTCTTGTTTGTCAATCACAACCTTAGCCTTTCTCAAAGTAATTTCCGTTTCAGCCACTGTCATGGCAGGACATTTAATCACACAGAAAGCCAAACAGAACACCTATCACATGGTTTAACCTTCAACATTTTGGTGACAAAATGAATCATCATGACCTTACCTCTGTACCATAGTGTTGAGTCATGCTGCCCTATTACTCAAAGCTTTTCCTTTAGCTTTGGTGAGGCTTGACACTAGAGTATGGATGTTAATTCATCAGTGCAAAAGATCATGCCATTTGGATCATCAGCCTATTTCTGAAGCTGGCCAATATCAAGATAGATCAGTGGTCCATGTAGACCAGTATTTGACCAACACCAGTTCTCCAAAATCTCAAGTACAATCTTCCTAGCCCTACTATCCAAGAGCCTTTAAACTGGAGATTCCAGGGAATCCATCTGGGATCTTCTGTATTCAAAGTATGTGTATTCCACCACCAAACCAGAGGGGGGGGGGGTCTTCCCATTCTTGTACAAGGAACAAAGAAGGTCACCTCATTGCAGGATAAGGGAAGAAAGTAAAAATGGTTTGCTTGGCTTGAGTATAGGATATGAAGGCAAGGAAGGTTTTATAGATCCTTTTTTGTTGTTACGTTTGGAACTGGCTGGCAGCATTGCAAAGAGATTTGCTGGACAGCAGCAGCTTTGATGGTGCGGAGATGCTACTTCTGTTTGCAGACCAATATGACCCAGAGTCTAGCAGCACCTGCTGGTGTGTTTACTTCTGCAATCCCTATTCCAACCAAACAGACTGAACTGATTACTACAAACACACTATAGGTCTTCAGTATTTTCATCCCCAAAAGGGAAAATGACCCTGTATAAGGTGGTTATGACGAACTTCTCACCTCTCAGGAAAAGTGAAGAGCAAAAACAATATTATATACAACCAGAGGTTTCCTGTTAATCTGAGTTGTTGTGTGACAATGTTTTTAGAAGTCTCACCCCAATCTGTCATTCCATGATCAGAAGTCAATACAAAAGCAGTGCTGCTATCATTTCCATAAAAATCTTCAATCAGTGAAACCATTTCTTTTACACCTTCATCAACTTTCCTGATATTATTCTTGTATTCCCTACAGAGGAGAGAGAGCGAGAGCACCTAAGTATTATGTTTTGATAAGATTATAACAATGAATCCAGGAATTGGACAGGGGGCTAGACTGCAAGATGACCAATGGAAGGAGGACAAAGATTCAAGTTTTCTATTCCAATCTGCATTTCAACAATATCTCCTCACGATTTACACTTTAAACAAGCTGAACTTCAGGCACTCCAGCTGGTTTCCTGTGCCAATGACAAAGAAAGTCAGAATGCAGATATAGAAAAACATTTGCAAATTGGGCTGACAGATTCTTTAATTTGGCACATCCACAATTCAAACATAAATGCATGAAACTGCCATACTTCATCCCTCACATATTGGGAATCGTAGTGTTAAGAGGACAGTTGGGATTTATAAAGACTTCACAGCACTGTCATACTAAATTTCTGTATTTACTTGCGAGCTGTCATGGTAGTTCAATATTTCCATGGGTTGTCTTCCAACACAACTTCCTGGACCCCAGGGGCTGTTCAGGAAGTGAGATGATACAGTAAACCAGAGTAAGGTCTTCTCAATACCAGTGCCACAATTATGGAATGCCTTTTCCAGAAAGACTATGAAGCCGTGTGGAATGTCTAGCCTTAGACAAACAAAACCACTGAGTTTTTTGTTTTAGCTGCTGGCCTCCTGAATTGGAAGTGTGGCTGAAGGCGGTTGTTTCTTTTGAACTCATTTCAATTTTTCATGTTTTATTGTTGTTACAAATACTGTACATTGTCTTAAAATCCACTAGAAAGGCAATTAACATATCCTAACATAACAACATTTTAATTGCAGTTCCAATGCCTAAGAGACCGAGGGGTATGGCTGCAATCCAATAAAATTCTTCATATGTCTTATTGGCTTCCACAGGGGCTACACTTGCACAAGAGAGCTTTTCTTCCCTCTCCCTTCCTTAGAAAGCAATCCCCTCTATGTTGCATCACAAACCAATGGAAACTCCCCAAGTTTCTCTCCCGCACGCATCTCACAATCCCAGTGTTTTGATTTGGGTACCATTAAGAAGTTTGAGACTGTCGCTGAAAAACACATGTAGTAAAGCTATGATAAAATATGAAATTTAAACACTGTATTGGCATAATGAGAAAGTTAACCAACTTTCCTGGAAAGAAGAAACATCATTTCAAATCTCAGTTTAGCTTAAACGTTTTGGTCATAAGGGGTTAATATGATTAAGACTTTTGTTTCAAAGTCAGATTATGAACACATATAGGGCATTACCCAAACATAAGTTTGCAGTTTTCAGCCCCATGGATTTTGGTGGGAGAGTTAGGTACCTGCTGGGCAGCCCGATCTTGGCTAACTTTAGGCTGGTGGAGCTCTTGCTCCGCCAGGCTAAGGAATTGCGAAAGTGCCGTAAGACACTTTTGCAGCTCCTCTGGAGTAAGCAGCACTGGCGCAGAGGCCGGCACCACTCACTCCGCCACCTACCTGGACCTGCGCCGGCCAACACAGGTAAGGGCTGCACCGGTCGGTGCAGGGGCGTGTGGGCCTGAGTGGCGAGGGAGGGTGGCTGGCTTGGCCTGGGAAGAGGCAAGGATATCGGTGCTGGGCGTAAGCCAATATCCAACACCCCTTCCCAGGCCAGGCCAGCCTTACACAGCCTCCCTGGACACGCGGCAGCTAAAGAGCTGGCATGCATCCAAGGAGGCCCAATGGGCTCCAAGGTGAGCCCGGGCTGCGCTGACGCAGTCCACATCCTGTGCAGGATGCAGCGTCCGGCCATTTAGGCCAGCTGCTGCAACTTGCGCAGGATTGCGCTGTAAATCTCTCTCATTGATACAAATGGAATTGTTTGGTACATTGATATAATGTTCTTTGTTCTTGATATATTCACATTGCCGCTAGCTTGATTTTCTCATTTCACTTGTTAACTGCTTGGAGTGCCAAGTATGAAAAGAAGTGCTATACAAATAAAATGACTATTTACTATCAATGGTACTTAAAAATTGCTCCTTGACTGGCTCACACCCAAAAACTATTATAATTCAACGGATAAAAATGAACTAGCTGTACCTTGAATGAGGCCGATGAGCATGCCCGTTTGTGTCTATTCCTAATAAATGCAGAAAAAATACAATTTTCTGCTCATGTAGTTTCGAAAACAATGTTCCATTGTTTCTGGCCGAGGTGAAGAAATCCTAGGTGGGAAAAGTTAGTTAAAAATTATTCTGAGCACCAGAAACTATCCAGACTTCTAAAACATATATTTTTAGAATTTGATACCACCAGTATGCATGCAGAAAAGATAATTGAGTTAAATTATTCCATTAATAATTTTTCACTCACTATTCACTCACTATTATAGGAGAAACTAAATGGTCTTTTATCAAAGATAGAATGCCTTTTTTACATTTTTAGATTGTAATTTTTCTATTGCGAGTCCTTTTGGGGGGAGAGAATCATCTTTTCGCTTCTTTTGCAATGTAAACCACTTTGTAAACTTTTTGTTGAAAAGCAGTATATTATTAAAAATATTTATAAGGTATGTACGGCACTTGGCCCCCTTGCTACAGATAAATGTGAGTAGAATGTTTTAACAGTTTCCCAATTACAGCCTCTCTTTAACTTCTATGACAAAAAGATAGAGAATGCGAGAAGTCTGAGGAACTAGGAAAATGGAAACAAGTCTGTGTACACAGAGATCTATCATCTCTTCTCGCACTCACTCACTGCCATAAACTTTCAGGATATGCAACTCTTCTACAGAGGAGAAAGGTAGGCTATACCTCTGACTACCAGGGCCAGTCCACCCATAGGGCCCACTAAAGTGACTGCTTTGTGCAGTGGGTTAGAGAAGGTGACAAATTGGTGGGGATGTTAGCACCCTGTGGCTGCCCCCTACTTCCTTCGGTCCACCACCCACCCAGCACCACCCACCTAAGCAAGCAATTACAAAGACAGTGTTGGAGGAGAAAGCAAGGCTGCTGCAATCCAGTTTCATTTACTCCCCTTCCAAGAGAGCAACTGAAAGAGGATCGCTCTGCTGAGCCTCCTCCTCCTGGCCACTTCTTTCCACTCCAAACATGCTCAAAGTGGCCAGAGGGAGCCATGAAAAGGCAACGCAGCAGAGACAAAAGTGGGAGACACTCTGGGATTGCTCTGCCGACACCTCTCTGCTCGCTGAGCCACTGGTTCAAAGCAGTCCGAGCGAGCATGCTGGGAGTGAAAAGGATTTTCTCTTCTGTTCCCAGTATGGTCCACCCAGCCTGCTCTGAAGCAGCAGCTAGGTGGGAAGGAAGAGGTGGCAATGGCTGGGGGGGGGGGGGGGGGAGTCCAGGTGCATGCATGCTGACACACATGCAAAATTAAAAAGGGGGGGGGAGAATTGGGGCACTGCTTCAGGTGCCAGTTCAACTTGGACCAGGTCTGGTGGTTACTGAAGAGTGCTTGAAAATGCATGTTTGAAATGTGCTCACAAAAGAAGACAAAGAAAAACCAAATTCCCCAGTTTGTGTCATGCTGACTATGCCAATCAAATGTTAAGGATGCACAACAGAGATCTGTATTCACCTTGACATGGTCAAAAACCCAAGTATCTAGCACGGTCGCATCTTTTGCACCAAAGTCTTCACTTTCAGCTTTGTAACAATTCGTGTAAACATGATCACCACTGGCACCTGAAAGAAAACAGCAAGGACAAACTGAAAAGGGTTGTTCAACCTTCCTGCTTGGTCTTTATAAAAGGCAAATAGCTTCTTTATCAGCAAATTACAAAACACATTACAGAAAGAAACAACCAAAACAGTAGATGGAAGAAAAAGAATGACAAAATGAATCAAATCTTTCCTGTATTTAATACTTATATATCCCACCCAAGGCAACTATGTGTTCATTAATAATGCATCTGTGCCACATATAAATACAGCATATCAAGGTTGAGTACCTGAATTATTTGTATTATTATGTTTTGCCCAAAACTGTTTCCATTTAGTTGGGTGTTAATTCAGCAAATGTGCTACTATTAACAACATGCTGTGAATTATAGATTATAAAAACACTTCACTGAAAATGTAGTCATTTCACAAAGAAAAAAATAAGAACACCACAATGCTAATGAGAACCAAGTTTGTTTATTTTTAATCAACATTATGGATACCTAGAAACAATAGTGAAAAGAAGGGGGGCACCCAAAACAATACTGTAAAGGTTCCAGAGGATTCAGGGACACATCGTGGTTAGGAAACTCAACTGAAAGAAAAATGGACTACTACTCTGGGCTAAAAAGAACTCTATCAGGGTCCTGAATGCCCTCTAGCTTTTCAGAGTGGGAAAAGTGAGGGAAGCAGGAAACCAAATTAGGGAATCAGAGATAAAGTGAAATGTCCAAAAATATTACTCCTGTCACTCCCACTCTCTCTGCAATATACATTCACTGTATCATTGCTGGCTAGTAGCAGTCTACATACGTTCATATTTTTAGCTGGATGAGAAACCACACATACAACTAAATGCTGTGCATGCAACAGTTCTCCTCTCCAATTCAGCAGCAGGAACTGCATGTGTAGAGCTGGAATAGTAGTAGAGAGTTTAATTCAGCTAGGGATTCCATCTCCCACACTCCTTCAACCCCACCAAACAGGTGATTTATAGTTTGTTTTTTAAAATAGGCTCCATACACACCCCTAGCTGCACTATGCATTCTTATCTGCACTGAATAAGCAAGGTGGGGTGAGAAATGAGGAAACGGACCGCAATGCATGCTTTGGGGGGGGGGAATTGGTAAGGGAAAGGGAAAATAATTTCCCTTAATCCTCTGTAAACCCCTTGACCGGCAATGGATCTCTCCTCGGATCTGCGCCAGCTCTTTAGCTGGTGCAAGTCTGAGGCGACAAAGGGGCACCAGATGCCATCCCCTTCTGCCTCCACCTCCCACCCTCCCTCACCCCATTCTCCCCCCCCCATTAGTTAATTGACCCAAGTCTTAGGGACAGCATAGGTGCTACATCAAAACCAATATGTGGACTGTGGTGAAAATCCCTATATTTTGCATATTTTTCATCTGTTTTGGAGAACACATTCTAATATCTCAGAAGCTTCTGTGATGCCTCAGCATCCCGAAGGGCCTGCTGAGTCATCCAGATACAATAACCATTGTTGCATTGCTGTGGATCTTCTTCCTCAATGACTGGTAAACAAAGGGCGGTTTTGAGCCAGCTCATTGGATAGTGAAGTCCACCTGATTTTCAGGAGCTCACGTGGCTACAAGTTTCCATTCTCCTAGGTAAAACCAGATTAATGCCCACATACGATAGAATGCGGGATCACTCATATCCCTTTGCTTGCACATTTTCCCAGGTTCAGTGTCAGGAACATCTGAAGCCTCATCATGGGAGTTTATCTTCCCATCCTGCTAAAGACCAAGTGCAAAGATCAAGAAACTAGAACAGCCTGAGTAATGGTGGGGAAAGTACCCAGCAAGGTTTTATTTGTTGCTTGCATTTTAACATCCTGGCCAACTTTGTGATCCCCCACTCCCTGGCTTTTTCCCTCCTATTGGAATTAACTGTGCCTTGTTTTTTTTTTATATCCTTACATTTCCCCTACCATTGTTTTGGATATTTCACAATCTTTTAATCAACTTTTTCTATTTCATCATGTCACCTGCCTGGTCTCAGTTCACATGGGAGGGACCAAGTTGCCCTGTCTCCCAGAATGCTCATGCTCTGCTACGCTTTGATTTTTAAGGGTAATCCCCATTTGGGAACTCTCAATTAACCTGGGAAGGAGTTTTCTCAAGGCAGCTTCCTCCTGTCTCTACTTTCTAGCTTTGGGTAATGGCAGCAGGAACTACGGTATCTTTTCCCAGTTCAAAAGGTAAAGTGAGAAGCCAAGAAATGGCTGTTGGTCGCTAACTGCTAGGTGCTGCACCTGTCATGTCTTCTGCGATACGTTTTGTCTGTATTTCCATAGTATATAGAGAGTGCTCTTGAATGAAAATGAATACAAGAAAAACTTCATTTGCTTAAAACTGAAATACTGCTGAATTCTCCCTTTCAAAATGGTCAAATGAGAAAAATATCAAAACACTACATTTCTGACATCTTGAGAACAGCCTAATGCAGGTGGAAACTTGACTGATGTATGCATTCAATTCCTGACTTGACAGGTTAGATGCCAAGGACATTCATTTCCATCGGTTCTGCATAACCTTCCAAAAGAAAATACTTTTTTTCACTGTCACTGTACAGAATTCAATGTTTCCTTGGTGTAATGCTATTTTGAATGCTTTAGCATTTGCGAGGCACATTATACCACAACGAAAGTATTGAAGTTAAGCTGGACATGACCTTCTCATCAGTTAAACAAAGCGTTTGACAATTCTATTGTATTTTGAAAGAGGTCAATATGAATAGTCAAAAACTTCAGCACAACTGTTTTGAAAACTATCATTTGTTAGGGAGCACAGAAGAGGCAGAAGCAGACCGTGTTCAGTCTTGTTGTTCATCAGCTCTGAAAGCCAGTGTGGTGTAGTGGATGGTGTCAAACTGAGGCTGGGGTGACCCAAGTTCAGATTTCCACAAGTTCAAATCACTTAGACACAAAACAGACAAGAGTGACCTTTGCTTAAGTTGTTGTGAAGATAAAACGGGACGGACCCATGTATGCGGAGCTCTTCGAATGAAAAGCAAAATACTGTATAAATTAAGCATGTAGTTAATTAATAAGATGGGGTAAACAATAATAGATAAATGATAAAATAAAAAGTTGTCATGATGGAAGATTTTTGAACGCAGCCTCATACCATTCTCTCCACTCTTTTGGTATTACTTATTGCTAGGTATTCCTAGAACTGGATATTAATTATAAGCAAGGGAAACTCAGTTAGCTTTAGGATTTGAGAACGTCAGAATGTGGTCACATTCAAACACAACTACAGTCATCTGTCTTCTCAGATGGAATCAGGAAATAAGTTTGCATAGGTGCCAGGGAAATGGTTCATCACTAGTTCAGACTTCACCTATGAAGAGTAAGAACTTCCCATGCTGAGCATAAATAAGGAGCAAGTGCCCACTGATAACCTTGCTCAAGGAAGGCAGACATAATTACATGCATTGGTCACTGCCCAAGGACTTAAACAATATGACAGTAGAAACTATATTGGAAGAATTCAGATATACCTTTGCTGGAAGATTGGTGGTTGAAAGTTTTGGATTATGCTGAAATGGATAAACTTAAATTTTAATTAAGGAAAAGTCAGTTAACCTCTGTGAATAATTGGAAACCATTTATTGATTTTTTTATGAGAGAGAGAAGAACGATGTGATGATATGCAGATTTAATGAATAGAATGTGGGTGATATTTTGGCTTAGTTGGATATTATATGTAGAGGCTAGTATGATGTATTGCTTCGCGCTTGCTATAACGTTACGAAATATGTATTGTTTTTATGTTTTATTAATAAAATTAAATATATGAAAAAACTATGATAGTAGAAACTGACTAGGACCACAAGGTCAAGGATCTTGAGCAATATGGTCATAATTTATGGGTGACTGATTCAGGGTGGGATTGATACACCGTATTTTCATTGTCAATAAATATATAGCCATTAACATAAGAACATAAGAAGAGCCCTGCTGGATCAGGCCAAAGGCCCATCTAGTCCAGCTTCCTGTATCACACAGTAGCCCCACCAGATGCCTCAGGAAGCACACAAGACAACAAGATACCTGTATCCTGTTGCCACTCCCTTGTACCTGGCACAGAGAAAACCTACTCCTACAACCAGGAGGTTGTTTATCCCCATCATGGCTTGTAAGCTGTGATGCACGTTTCCTCCATAAATCTGCCCAATCTCCTTTTAAAGGCATCCAGGCCAGGTGCCATCACCACATCCTGTGGCAAGGAGTTCCACAAACCAATTACACAATGGGTAAATAATGTTTTTCTTTTGTCTGTTTTAATACTCCCTCCACTCAGTTTGAGTGCATGTCCCCTGGTTCTGGTGTTGTGCGAGAGGGAGAAGAATTTCCCTCTATCCACTCTCTCCATCCCATGCATAATTTTATACGTCTCAATCATGTCCCCCCTCAGCCGCCTTTTTTCTAGACTGAAGAGCCCCAAACGCTGTAGCCTTTCCTCATAAGGGAGATGCCCCAGCCCACTAATCATTTGGGTCACTCTCTTCTGCACCTTTTCCAGTTCCACTATATCCTTTTTGAGATGTGGCGACCAGAACTGGATGCAATACTCCAGATGTGGCCTTACCATCGATTTGTACAACAGCATAATAATATTGGGTTAGGATCAGGGTTTTTTTCTCAATCTCAACCGTTTTATTCTCAATCCCTTTTTTAAATTATCCCAAGCATGGAATTGGCCTTC
Organism: Plestiodon gilberti rubricaudatus; assembly: GCA_026170595.1. NCBI lineage: Eukaryota > Metazoa > Chordata > Lepidosauria > Squamata > Scincidae > Plestiodon > Plestiodon gilberti. Next base: position 79,974,251 of record JANXHW010000004.1, on the reverse strand, counting down.
TTCACAGCCGCCGCACACTGGGTCGACACTTTCATCGACCTGTCCACCAGTACCCCAAGATCTCCTGATCCATCACAGATTAACACAACCTAGCCACTGACAACTGGGCACAAAGTAAAACTAAACAACAGCGCAATCCTGTCTACTTATAGACTGGCGGAGTGATCACTCTGCTGGTCCAAGCTGTCGCAAACATGCCGTAAAGCTCATTTGCAGCACCCAAAGAGTAAGCGGCGCTGGTGGAGAGGCTTGCGCCGCTCTGCCAGCACCGCAGGTCAGATGGACACCACGGCAGAGAGGTGAGTCCCTGCGTTGCAGTGAAGGGGTGGGGGAAATACGGAACGGGGCATTTCGGGCAGTGGGATTGGTTGGCAGGATCCGGGAAGGGGGAGGGATCAGCGGTGGCCTCCTCCGCTATATCCTATCCTGCTTCCCAGGCCAGCTGGGCCTTACATCAATTGTGCACCAGCAAAACAGCTGGCACACATTCAAGTAGACCCATTGGGGCAGTTGGGGATCTACTTGGGGTAAAGGAACCAATGTCCCTTTACCCCGAAGAGGCCTCCAGCTCTACCAGCGCAGGTCCCATCCTGCGCAGGATGCAGAGGGCACCTTATTTGAGTCACTGCGTCCTGCTAGACAGAATTGGGCTGTCAGGCTACAACTCTCGAAAACACCCTCTCAAGAAATTCATAGATGAAGAAAAATGGCAACAATAATAAAAACAAAAAAAAGCACAGGAGCTACTTTCCCTTATCCTTCCCAGTTTTCAGGCAGAGGCTCTCCAAAAAGAAAATATATAACCTGAGAGGACTATTCAGAGCCAAATAACAAAAGTGCTTTAAGAAGGCAAAATAAGGGTGTATCAAAGGATGAAGAGAGGGGCAGTTCCAATTACTGGAATAGACAAGACTCAAGGAAAGTGCAGCTATTGTCATATTTTAAAGCACTTCTGTCAGTTCTAAAATGATATACAGGGAAAGATGCACTGGGGTTTATCACATTATTCTAGTCCATGGATTTCAAACGTAGCCAAAATAGCAGCACATATTTTCTTCTTCTCCCTGGGGGTTCTTCTGCATCATTTGCACAGCCCAAGGATTCTCCATTTATCACTCCAGTCTCCTACCAACTTATTGCTGTCCTTACCCTGAGGTCTCCACAGCATAGCTACTGTTCTTCTGGAAACAAACTGGATGGGATTCCTTTCAGACACATCCATAACTAGCTCAAGTGCATTGCTCTGCATAAGGAAGGGCTTTCCCAACATTTCAAGAAAATAAACATAATACTAAACACATAATACTTATCAGTAACACAATTCCTTGATAAGGACTACCTCAAAAAATCACAAGACAGCAAGTCTCACAGAACTGTTCCTCAGTCTCCATGTTAAACAAACAAAAAGGAGGGGCGGGGGGGGGAGAGGAAAAAAAGAAGTTGCTGATGGACATAGTAGAAGTCTAGCCTGCAAGCCAGCTCTTTGCAGACTATTAGGTCAGATTGTGCCTTGTAAGGAATCCCAAGGTGCATAAAGATACACTAGGACAAAGAAGCAATGGACGCTCTCCCTTTGAAAATACAAAAACCAGTTATTCAAACCAAATTTACAGCGTTCATAAGACTAAAGAGCAAGTAGCAGAAAAGCTCTGCATCTTGAGCCAAAGATCCCATTGTATAAGCAGAAACAACACCATGAATGTAAAGATGGGCACTGAGAAGGAGAGAAGGGTTGGGCTCTATGATCCTCAGTGAGTGCCCTGCTTTGTGTGCCCCCCCTTGACTGAAGCACGGGGGCAGCAATGAAAGGGCTTTCTCGGTGGTGGCTCCTCAAATTTGGAATTCCTCCCGGGCAAATTATGATCAGCCCCCTCCCTGGACACTTTCCGACAGAGCTTGAAGACTTTATTTCAAATGGCTTTTGGTGGTGGGTAGGGTGTGTGTGTGGGGGGGGGGGGTAAATTTGATAGGTGGAGATATTTGGATGGGTCTGCTGGAATTTTAACTATCTGTTGTCTTTATGTTTTAGCTGCTGTTTATACCGGTAGGTCTTAATTTACGTTACTGTGGTTTCAATATGGGATTTTATTATGTATGTTTTATTTTTATTATGTTGTTGTAAAAACCTGGACACCAGACTTTGTCACTTGGGGAAAGATATTGTGTGTGTGTGTGTGTGTGTGTGTGTGTGTGTGTGTGTGTGTGTGTGTGTGTGTGTGTGTGTGTGTGTGTGTGTGTGAATAAATAGATTCAGATTTCAGAACCTTTATTGGCAATAAATGTCTATACATAAATAAACACAAACATGCTTACCTTTAGCAAACATAGGGAGAATATCAGGACTTCCCCAGCTCCACGTGTATTTACTTTCATTGAAAAGTGAATCAAATTCCACTGGATTTTCTTTCCAGCCTGTTAATCAAGAGACATATTGTTACTATAGTGCTTTCCAGGGAGAATACAATCAGATATGGCCCTAGGTTCAAGAAATACAAGGGTAAGTACACACAGTCAGGAGACCTGATTACAAGCATGTATATGTGCACATGCTTCCGCGCACACACGTTTCACAAAGTGTATACTCAATGGAAAGCCACAATTGGCTACAGCAGTGGTTCTCCAACTTACCTGAGTTGCGACCCACCTTGTCCTCCGGCAGTTGGTCGTGACTCACTTCTGGAACCCGCTCCCGCTTTATGCTGGGCATCGGACCAGAGATGTCGTCAAGGGGGGGCAGGGGGCCCAGGGCCCCCGGGCGGAGGGCGCAGAGGCTCCTGGGGGGGGCCTACTTAGGTTTCGATTTGTGTTTTACTGTTTTCACGGTTTTGGGGGGGGGGGTTACGGGCTTTTTTACTGTAATCTACAGGTGTGTATGCTTTGTCCCACTTAGCTTGTGTATCCCGGAGCCTTCATCCTTTCGTTCTGCCTGCTCCAGGGCGCTCCATCAAGTGCGCTCCAGGGTGCTCCGTCAAACATGTCTTCACAGTTTGCGCAGGCGCAGAACGACAAAAATTCCAATCGTTGTGCGCATGCTTGAACTGAGAAGACTTGCACATGCGCACAACGATTGGAATTTTTGTCGTTCTGCGACTGTGCAAACTGTGAAGACGTGCGCAAGCGCACAACGACGGAGCGCCCTGCTCCGGAGCGACCGGGCGCTTTTCGGGAGTTCTGCCGCCCGGTCGCAGGCAGAACGAAAGGATGAAGGGTCCGGGATACACAAGCTAAGTGGGACAAAGCATACACACATTACAGTAAAAATGCCCGTAAACCTCCGAAAAACCCCGGGGGGTGTTTTTTAATTTTTTTTAATTTTTTTCATTTTTTATTGGGGGCAGGGAAAATCTGCCCCCCCCGGGGGGGCGCAGGATTGTCTCTGCCTCGGACGGCCACTGTAGGCCTCCGCGGGCTTCAGAACAACTCCTGGACGCAACTGGAAGCTGCGTTAGTGAAACTGGAAGTGACCCAGAAGTCACTTCTGAAGCTGTTCTGAGGCCCACAGAGACCTCAGGAGGCCGTCCCGGGCCCAGCGCGATGCAGGAGTGGCTTCCTGAGGTGGGTTGCGATCCAGAAGCGGGTTCCGGGTGCGTCTGTTTGTCTCCAATTTGGAGCCAAATGGAGACAAGGGCAGGCAGGTGGGCCCAACTGACGACCCACCTCAGCATCGGGCTGCAGCCCACAGTTTGGGAAGTGCTGGACTACAGCATCCCAACATATGTACACCAAATATAATAGACACAGATGCAGTTACCACATACAATTGATAGTGTACATGCAACTTTCCAACACAGAAGTAGAAAATTCTCATGCCTTAATCAGCTTTTATATGCACCAGCAACACTGGATATATTCATATAACTTATTATGTTGACATTCGTCAACAATGACTGGAGTACAGAAATCCCACAGCAAGCTCAAGGAGAAAAAAAATTCAGTATTTTGCATCATATTTTCCACTGGAAGTGTTAAAAAGTCTGATCAAATCTGGTTCTCAGACATGGGTGAAAGAATAAAATACAGACCACCCCCATATCTGCAGGGGATACGTTCCAGTCCCCCACCGGATACGGAAACCTCGGATAAGAGGGAACCCTATCTCTGACCCCTCCACGCCCATTTACCTTCATTTTTGTCCTTTACCGTGGTGCCAAGCAAGCATGATTCTTCCTTTTACAGAACTCTATAAACAGGCAAGCTTATAGAGACAAGCAGACAGGCAGTCTGAACGCTACAGGGACACAGCCCAAACGTTAACAGGAAGCAGGACAAAAACAAAGGTAAATGGGTGTGGGGGAAACAGGGAGCGGGGAGAACCGCAGGTAAGTGAAACCGCGGATTTGGGAGGGACACCTGTACTATAAAATCTACTTCTCAAATACGTACATCAAATTTAAAATGATCAAGTGTTGCTATTCACTACGTCGTGGCTAATCCACACTGAAGACTGGCCTCCAAGGTAATATTCATAATTGTTTACTTTAGAATGATCTACGCAAGCTTAATTATGAACATGCATGTAAGGCTTCTATAACTTTCCAATACCATTTAGAGAAGAGAAGAAGAATGCGTCCTATGTAAACATTTGACAATGCTGAAACAAAGTTTGAGTGAACTGAATATCATCTAAAGGAATGGTAACATACAACTCTCTGCTTCAGCAAGATTCATTTAAATAAATCTTCACAAAGAATGGAATCGTTTATAAATGCAGATAAATGTAGATTAAAATTATGTAAATAATGGGCAAATACTTTAATGCTCTATGAATAAAGGTATTATTTGGATTAATGGGAAATGGGCATACCTCTAGCAACAGCGCTGACATCTTCATAAAAACCAGCTATGAGAGCAACATGTCCAGGTCTAGATTCTGTTGGGACACGAGTATGAGAAACTCCCCAACTACCTTTGGATGTTATAATATTCCTGAAAGTAAAATACAACAATAATGCATGCACTATTTTATGGCTTACAAAGATGACATATACAGTACATCAATCAAAGATAAACTCTATGGGCTCTATTGCTATACTACCAGGCTATCATGAAGAAACAGGAACCAAATACTTAACTGAGTTAACAAACAGCAAGAATGCTGGTGGTTCAGAACTAAATAAGTAACCTAGCCCCTTCTGTTCACACATTACTCATTAATTTTGGACAACTGTAAAAGTGTTCGAGTTAGCATACTGTATTAGGCTTTGCATGGACAAATTACATCACTCTGATCCGTAGGACACATTATAATGAACTTGAGACAATATTATTACAGTAACACAATTAACAGTGCAATCCTGTGTAACTTTGGAGTGGCATGCTTGCTGGTGCGCTGCTCCAAGGTGTTGCAAACATGCCGTAAGGCAAGGCCGGCGCTGCTTGCTCCCCACTGGACGCAGGCTGCTGCCGTCGCCGCCAGACACAGGTAAGTTCTGCGCTGGGGGCGTGGGGAGGGCAGAACAGGAGAGGGGATTGGGTTGCCAGGCTTGGGACGGGGAAGGGATCATTGATGACGCGCTCCACCAAATCCTATCCCCCTTCCCAGGCCTGGCCAGCGTTACATGGGCCTCCCAGATCTGTACCAGCCGTTTTGCCAGCACACATCCAAGGAAACCCATTGGGGTGGCTGGATCATTACTCAAGGTAAAGGGACAAATGTCCCTTTATCCTGAGGTGGCCTCTGCCTGCGCCGGCCCAATCCTGGATAGGATCCGGCGCAGCATGTTTTTGCACACTGTGGCGGTCCTAGACAGGATTGGGCTGGAAGTTGTCTAGCAGCACCATTATATTTCCAACATTTTGATACAAGTTACTTGTACTGAACTTAATGAGAACATGAATTGTTATAGGTGCCTTGGCTGAAGAATGACTATATCCAATAATTAAAGTTTACAACACTTAGAAAACTTGTATCTTTGATCATCAGTACTGAATGTTAGCTCCAATTACCACACACACACTAATGGCACAATTCTATGTGTTGGTTACACTGCTGGAACGTGTGTTCCATAGGTGTAACATGCTTTCAGGCTGCTGCAAATGCAACACACAAGAGAGAGTGGCCTGGCCGCCTCCGGAAGAAGTGACAGACTGGGGGTGCCTGCCACCGCAGGTGCAGGGGGCAGGAGGGAGGCGGCAGAATATGGTGGAGATGGGTGGAATGGGGAGGTGATGGGATGGGGAGGAGGGAGGATCAGGACTAGGAAGCGGGTGGGTTTGGCAGCAGCGGCGTCCGCCGAATCATCACCCCCTTCCTGGACTTGATCCGCCTTCACAGGTCCAGGCAGACCTGCACCAGTGATATCACTGGCACAGGTCTGAATAAATCTAGCATAATGCCATGGGCTTATCCCAGGACAAGGGAACAAATGTTTCCTTACCCAGAGGAGGCCTCTGGAGGCCAAAACTCCCACGCAGAATTCAGTGGGTGCCACATTAGTGACTCTGTGGTTCAAACAGCTCCCCCATACTCAGCTGCTAATATTTACATTTCAGGCATTGGAAGGACTAGAGGGAATAGCTTAACAAAAGAAACGTACCTAAGGTATGGAGCGTTAGAAGTGCCATTGTCATCCAATTCATAGAGTGAATCCGCACGCAGACCATCCGCAACAAAAAGTACTAAACGCTGGGCAGGTGGTGGCAGCAGAGTTTGATGAGGAGTCATGCCATGGACCAAGGGAGAGGTGAAGTAAATGTCAAAAATAGAGATCAGGAACACACAATGTACCAGGAGACCAGCAAGAATGAAGATCGGCATATTCATGGCAACAGAATGTTGTCATCAAAGAAGAATCCAACACTTAAAGATCAAAGAAATTACAAAGGGTTAGGAAGCCAAGCATTCACAGCATTATAAATTAACACAGATTACAACATATGTGGTGGGCTTGTATCTTAAGCTTTCATGGAGCACTGCTCTGTCATCTGAAACACCATCCATTCGCAGAAAGCATATTCAGCTCACACAAGGACACTTTTCAGAAACACAAGGGGTCTTTGCAGTGATGTAGACTTGAGTCTATTGACTCGGACTCAAGTCGGACTCAAGTCGCATTTGACTCGGTGATTGTAAAAGACCTGAAAGACTCGACTTGAGACTTGGAGCCTTTTACAACAAGTTGAATTTTATTCAAGTTTAAACCCGTTTTCCCCATTAGATAGGGACTTGCAACTCGCAACCAAAGACTCGGGGGCAAAGACTTGGGACTTGACTTAAGACTTGGACCCAGAGACTGGGACTTGACTCGGGACTTGGAATCAGAGACTTGATCCACATCCTTGGGTCTCTGCACGAACACAATACAGTACTCATTCCAGGAACGCAAAGAGCTTCCAACAATGGAGTAGCACTCCATAAAAAATTAGGATACATGCCTTGATTATGGTATATGGTTTGACTACTTGGAAAATGCAATTTCTTCCCAATGGAGGCACTAACAGGAGGAATGTTATCTAAATAGCCTGCAGCCATAGTGAGTGGGAAGGTCTCCCCCTACTGCCATGCCACTGTGTCTGCAGGAAGCTCATTGCCCACTTGACATCTCTCAAGTCCCCAGGTCAAAACCCACTGTGAAGTCATATCCTCCTGATTCACACTCTACCCCTTTACATTTGCAGATAAATCTCACGGGGCTGGGGTCAGGCTTTAATTTTAAAATATAATTCATAGTATTATGTGCTACAAAGAAGTGTAAAAGGAGGCGAGAGAGAAAAGTTGTCTAACATAACCTTCTCTGAGGGAGCTCCATTACTGACTGACAAGAATTCTTCCTGCTATTTCTTCTATGTCTGCATCAGGCCAATTTCTTTAGTCTGCAAATATTTTTGCCTGCTATATAAACCACAGTCTTCTACTGAATCAGGTCCTCCAAGATTAATGGAAATGTCAACATAATGAGGCAAGATGCAGACCTAGTTTTCCCCAAGCCAACACATCTAACGGTGCAGCTCTTTGAAATTTCAAACTCACAAGACTGGGGATGCTGAGCTTGCTTAATTTAAAGAACGAGCACAATATACATCTTCATAAAATATGCAACCATTTATTTTCTATTCCTATTTATGCTTTCAATCCATGGAAAAACATACACAAAACACTATTCAGATTAATATGCTATGCCAGTATAAGAGTATATTTAAAAGTGTCAAGGCAAGGCACTAAAAATACTTTAGTCATCTCTTTCAGAAGAACCATGCTCCAGTGAGCAGTAGATGCCTGCTGTATATAATTTAAGAGAATTTATTGAAAGTGCATCTTCAATAAGCAGCAATGCCATGACATTCACATTACAAAGGGACTAGGATTAGCAGCCATTTTTCTATCTGACAGGTTAAAAAAAAACATTATGCATTATTTAATTTATATTGTCAAAAATATATGAAACAAATCATCCATAAATAAATGGAAAGCAAAGAATGTCGCCTCAGTATGTTATGATAAATATTAAATATTGTTCAGCACACCCTCGAATGTCAAGTTCTGAAATAGTCTTTGTACCGCACACCAATAGGAAGTGAATTCGTGCCAACAGAATAACATTTTACTTCATATTAACTTTCCTTAATAGCTGCATGGTTCTCAGCCACATTAGAATTCCAAATCATAGCTAAAAACAGTAAATGCTCTACATGTAGCCAGGCGCTCTCCTCCCTGCCTTTGATAAGGTAAATGAACATGAATACATTTTCGTGAGACACACGATCTGTCACATAATGTAATTAACTAATAAGATAGGATTACCATGTGTATATACATTTAAATATGCTTTGGTAACTCATATCATGGGTTCAAAATTATTTTACACTCATTCTCACTGAGTATTTTGTATATTACAACAACAAATATCATCTGCTTTAAATTGTAAATGTGGGTCAGCAATGCAGAAGCAAGCCTGAGGCAAAAGCGTCCCACATAATTAAATACTTCATTTAATATCACCCCACTTATCAAGATAACCTCTCCGTATCAGTGATCCATGCAAAATCTCTAAAGGATAAACACTATCTGTTGTAGGTCATAAAGCCAGGTCATAAAGCCAGTTGCTGCCACATACAAGAAAACTATGAGCACCTTTATTGTTTATCTACCTCATCATAGAAATCATATGACATCCTGCCATTGAATGCAGTCAGTTGACAAGTTCCATACAAAGCATATTCATTTTGTGGCTCTTCTATAGAAAATGAAGGACACAACCCCAAACCCTATGGGTTCCACTGCACTCGTGAGGTTCTGTGCATTTAAGGGCTTCCACATTCTAACCTATGCAAGGACATGAGCCACACGTGCAATGGAATGTCTATGGATATTGCCTCTGTATACACAGAGATTTCTCGAACTCATAGAAGAGAGCAGGGCAGCCCGTACACATGCAGCTCCATGTGAACCCTTCAGTCCCCATGTATGCATTGGCGTTTCTATATTTCAATATCTTGGGAACTCATATCCTAATTTTGAAAATTGAATCATTTATATAGCACTTTTAAAATATAAGGTGTTTTACAGTTCTTATCTCACCCATCCTCGCAATAACTGTATGGAGTAGGAATTTCAGAAAGGGCAGATGAAACAGCAAGCAGCTAGCCTAAGGTCATCCAGTAAGTCTATATCTGAGATTAAGTATTAACTTATTATTATTATTAACTTATTATTATTATTATTCCAGTATTTATATATCGCCTTTCTTAGTCATTGGATTTCTCCTTTGACTTTAATTCAGTTTGCAGTTTACAACAGGCAGGCAATTCTAAACCAAACAGTTTGTACATTAAATAAATGTCCTAATCTTTCATAGGACGATTCTTTCCAGGGGTTTCCTTTCATGGTCTGGCTTCTTTGCTGGCATTCACCTCCCACACACTGACTGACAGGCAACTCCTGTCAAGATGTACTTGATGGCTCACATCCTAGAGCTGCACTGAGTCAATACAGGATGCAGTCTGAAGAGAGAAGTGCAATCATACAGCGCTTAGCCTGCACAAGTTCCCAGCCTCCCAATGACCAGCAATCCAGTTAAAAATAAGCTCTCAGGCAGCAGGACTATGAAAGATCTCTGCATAAGGCCTTTGACAGCTGCTAGATGAACCAATAGGCATATGTTTCACGTTAGAGAGATGGGTGTAACTAGGTCGAATCATGTACACACCACGCAAGCCTCACATGGAATGATGATGCTAAAACTACAGTGGTATTACTCTATGTGTAGCTACAGCATTGTACAGAAGTGGCCAGCTAGTTCCCTATTTAAATTTTTTTTTTACACTGCAAAATTGAATCCTGACGATTAAAAAAAAAGATGCAGGAATTTGCATGAATATCTTAAAAATAGGATACAAACAAGAGAGGTTAACAGAATATCGAAATAACTTACAGCGCAATCTGACTTAACTTTTGTGCCGGTGTAACCAGCAGCCCAGCGAGAACGGGAGGCCCCAGAACAGAAAAGGGATTCAAATCCCCTTTGAATTCCTCTTTTGGATTTGAATTCCTTTTCCGTTCTGGGGCTTCCCGTTCTCGCTGCACCGCTGGTTACACCGGCACAAACGTTAAGTCGGATTGCGCTGTTAATTCATTTTCAGACTAGTCACAGACCTAATGAAGAAACTGCCAGTTTTAGCATGCCTTTCATATGCAAAATATTCTTGTATACGGAACACTCCATTCACATTCAGGGATGGGGAGTATTAAATGTTTACTTCTACAAAGGATGCCAGGAACAAGGTTCTTGAAATACTTTAAAGACCAACTTTTGTTTTTAACCTATGGCATACATCCTCTGGGTCACAGCCAACCTCAGCAAATGCATGAAGTGGTTATCTAAGTGAACCAAAGAGATCAAACAACACAGAATACAGTAGGTGCGTAGTAGTCATATGCAGATTACAAATGAATACAAGAGTTAGTTAAAATGGCAGTGACCCATTCTGCATTTGCCTAGTTAGCAGAGGCTATTGAGTAGAAAGGCACAATGAAAAACTTAGGCAAAATTATTACCCAACTGCAAAATGTTTCAACGATTCTAAACAGTTTAGTTTTACCCTAGAAAAAGAAAAAAGACAAGTACCTGTTCAAAACTAGCTTTTCTTAGGGAACAATTAAGGTAGTGTGTGCTGAGCACCACTAGGGGTTGCTGCAACATTACTTTTTAAAATTTATTATAGCCAACTGTGAAGTAATTGAGATGTTATCATTTTGTGCTTTATGGTGTTGGAGGTAGTGTGAAATGTTTTTGTGGGGTTGTGTGTGTGCATGTGTGTGTCCATTTCAGACCAGGCGTTAGAAATTTAAGGTTCTCTGGAAATAGAAACTTCATTCACTATCCTCCAATTGGTCAAAATCATAGGGAGCTTAAGCTATACAAGGATGCAATTCTATACAGTCTTTCCTCGGAATAAGCCCCATTGAACATAGTGGAACTTCTAAGTAGGCACACATAGGATTGCGCTGCAAGACAGGTTCAACTAGAGAGAGAAGAGCTAGAATACGGAGAGCTGAGGAGGCTGCTGGAGGGGGCAAGGATCATAGAACGTTGAGTTGGAAGGGTCCTCAGAGATCACCTAGTCTAACCCCCTGCTCAGTGCAGGAAGCTGCTAAGTATCTCTGACAGATATCCAATCCAATCTCTTCTTGAAAACCTCCAACAAGACAGAACCCACTATTGCTCCAGGCACACTGTTCCAGTGCTGGACAGCTCCTACAGTTACCGAATTCTTCATCTTGTCTAGCCTAAATCTACTTCCCTATACGTTTCTACTAGGACTAACAAATGGAATTACTAGTGGAAAGAAACTGATTTGCATTAGAAGTCTATAAAAGGCTTAGCTCAGGGGTGGCCAAACTGTGGCTCCTGAGCCACATTTGACATATAATGTGCGGCTCTCAGGAATTTGTAGGCTGAGCTTCTTTTTGCATCACAATTTATATAAAAGGTAAATAAGAAATGTTCAAGCTTTATAATTATTGACCTGGTATATAATGAGAGTCCACTGGATTAAAGCATCAGTGGTGAGCAAATATATTTAAGAATTTAAATGCTTCTTAAATATTGTGGCTCTCGAACATCCGAGGTTTATCGTATTGTGGCTCTTACATTAATCAAGTTTGGTCAACCCTGGCTTAGCTAATGCATTTTTCCCTTGTTACTTTCATTCTCAAATTGTTTTTATCGTTTGTGGCAAAAGATGGTTTATAACGTATTTGGTACCTGATTATTGATAATTTAGCAGACCAAATAGAATTCTATGTTATTTTATGGGACTCTAGACATTACATTAGACTCTAGAAACAAGAAATGAAGCATTCATAACGTAATACCTGGTAAAAGTTGATCCAATCTTTTAAGCAGGATTAGTTCCTAGCACTATTTTTTTACCAGGCCTGTGCAGGCACGAGTTTTTTAGACAACCAAGGTTGCAATCTGATCTACACTTAAGCCAGAGCTACATTACATGCGTCACGGAGCTTCTGACCTGATTTTTGAAGCAAGCGGAGCCGCTGCGACCTCCGCACGGCCGGCGCGTACCCCAAACTGGAATCCTACTTTTCAGGGGGCGTGCGCGCAGAGCTAGGGGGCGGTTCGCGGAGCTACTGCAGCCTACCAATCGTAGGAGAGTGGCTGCATGCCAATCAGTACTACCTCCACTCACCTTCTTAAGAAGGCGGGACAACAGGAGGGACAACAGGCAAGAAGACACTCCCCCGCTCCAAGCACGGAGGCGGAGGCAGAGGCGGCGGCAGAGCCTCTACCTGTAGTGTAGCTCAGCCTTTACCCAACAGTAAACCCCACTGACTATAATGGGACTTACTTCTGAGTAAACATGCAGAGGGTTGGGCTCCAAGCTACTGAGTTTTTTCAACCCCTGTAATTAGAACTCTGTCTTTCAAACATGTTTTGTGGAAACACACACACACACACACACACACACACACACACACACACACACACACAAATGATAGTTTTTCAAGACGAATAATAAAAGTACCAAGAAAGTTAATTAGTTAAGTAAACAAAACGCATCTTCTATCCCAGCGGTTCTCATACTGTGGGTCGTGACCCACCATTGAGAACCTAAGTTGTCCCCTGCCCCCTTAAGGGGCAGGGACAGCACGGCGGCAGCGGCAATCCTGGGGAGGATTGCCAAGTTGCCCTAAACCACCGTTGCGGCACTTACCGGGGCACGGGAGAGCTTTGGGGAGGCCTGTGCGACCTTCTGCAGGCCTCCCCGATTTTCGGATCACTGCAAAACAGTGGTCTTCGGGCATTTCCAGTTTTTGCGAAAACCGGAAGCGCCCGAAGACCACTGTTTTGCAGCGAGCCGAAGATTAGTGAGGCCTGCAGAGGGTCGCACAGACCTCCCTAAAGCTCCCCCAAGCTTTGGTAAGTGCCGCAACAGCAGTTTCAAGGGCAGTGATGGTGATCCCCTGGATCGCCGCCGCTGCTGGCTCCACCCCTGCAAACACTCAAAATTCTCCCCACCTCACGGTGAGAACTTTGAGAAACACTGTTCTATCCTATCACTAGAACATGAACACATTATTTCCAACTCTGAGTCCGTTTTTCAATGGACAGAGGCGTAGTAACGCAGCCCCCAGGGTGGGTCGAAGGCCAAGATGATGCCCCTGGGAAGCAACGCCCTGCCACGTGATGCCACCGGAAGCCACACCCCTTCAGGGGTGACATCACATGGCCTGTAACTGGCCGAATATGGCCCCTGGGGGCAGGCGGGACGGCGGGGAACACCTCCCCGGCCTTTGGAAGCCTCAGCAATGGTGCTGCAAGGCTCACTGCCACTCCCAAAGGCAGTGGGGGGGAAAGTGGCGCGAAAAGGAGCTGCCGCCAAATCATCGCTGCGGGGTGAGTGCTGCCCCCCCTGCTGCCCTCCTGGACGTGCTGCCCAGGGGCGAACCGCCCCCATTGCTACACCTCTGTCAATGGAAGACTTCTGCCAAGGTACCCTGCTCATAAATGCTGGTTTATTGAGAACTCTGTTGTGCATCCACTTAGCTCAAAAGCCCATATCAAGTCTGGTTAGGTTTCTTCCAATACCAATACTGCTGGGGCATCTTGCCACAAGAGGCCCGCAGCTGCCTGTGGCACGCTAAGGTACACTATGCTCTCCAAATTCAGTTTACTAAATTAAAAAGCTTAATGTGAAGAAAATGGAGGTAGGCGGGGGGGGGGAGAACTTCTGTCAATTCTTACCTAAAACCCACCTGAATCCCAAAAGGTCCAAACTAAATGATGGAGCACAGCAGCACTATAAGATATTCATTCTGTTCCCAAACCTCTACACCAGCAATTTTCAAACTTTTCAGTCTCCAGAGCCCTTTACACTCCTAAATGGACTTTTAAGCCCCGCCGGCGCATGCACAGAATCTCGTGGAGGGGAGCCCTAGGCACTGGCACATGCATAGAGTAGGGAGCCCCAGGGCTCCAATTAGCACACTTTGAAAAATGTTGCTCTACTATACCAAGAGTGTCAAATATAAGTTTTTTATCTGGCCCAAGTGATAACTGGGCTCACCCTTTCAGCAGTGCACCTTCTTCTGAGGCCGTAGCAGGAAGAGACAGAAGAAGGTCTCAGAAGGCAAATAATACCGGTACTACAGGGGAAAGGGCAGACCAAGAGAGGGAGATACTGTGAGGCATCACTTTGCAGAGCGCCTCCCAGCTGCTGAGTTGCAAAGTGACACCTTTATATGTTTATATGGTTGTTGTGAAGACAATGGGTTCCCTTGGGAGTTTCCCTGGGAGGATACAGAGATAAGGAGAAGAAACTACACTTCAGCCAGGGGCGGCAGGCGGGGCCTGAGTTTGTTCATGTACTTAAACGTTTAGAGCTTGTGTTCGTGACTTAAGATTTACAGAAACCATAGAAACACAACATCAACCATTCCCAAAAATGAAACCACTATAAAAGCAAATGTGAAATACAATAAAACCGGTACACCATCACCAAGGCTGGAATGAGGGCTATTACTAAGCTGACAGGTCTGTACGGAAACCAGATTCAGCCTTTGACAGCGCAATCCGACTTAACTTTTGTGCCACTTTAACCAGCGAGAACGAGAGGCCCCAGAATGGAAAAGGGATTAAAATCCCCTTTGAATTCCTCTTTTGGAGGGGATTTGAATCCCTTTTCCGTTCTGGGGCCTCCCGTTCTCGCTGCGCCGCAGGTTAAACCCGCACAAAAGTTAAGTCGGATTGCGCTATGAGTTGCTTTGCATGGAGCTCATTCATATGCTAAGGGTATTTGCAGCGCAGATGCCCGTCCGCTGGCCCATGATGACTATCGGGGGGAGGGAAGTCTCGTGGAGACTATTGCCCCACGCGTACTCTTTGCTACTCACTCACACATTCAGCCCCGCGCGCCCTACGTCCAATCAAGCCTCACAGTCAAGAAGTTTCGCGAATCTCGAGAGCCCGGGTGAAAGAAGGGGGAAGCGAAGATTGGCTCTGCCGAGTGCATCTCTACAGTCGCTGCTCCAAGACACTCATCCAAACGGTACCTCATGTGTCCCCTGTAAGCGCACCGCCTATCTTCCTTCTACCCAATCCTGTGAAACACCTCGGTTCCTTCCCTCTTCTATAGACACCAAAGGCGAGAGTAACACACACAGTTTTGTTTGACCGAGTAGGGTTTTTCAATTTACGTAGTCAAAGGGTAGAAGGCACAACATGTCTCCGTGTAGGAAAACGTGTGCATGCCACGGAGAGCCGGAGAGAGTCGCGGGAGGTCGTCGTTAGAATGACCTGTCACTGTGCTGCAGCCTCAGGAGTGTTTCATATCATATATGAGGCGTTTCTCCAGATAAACGGATTTTCAGTCTAGTACTTTTTAAAGTCTACGAATACCGATGTCCCTTGAACCTTCTTCTCGCGTCACCCCATAGGAAGAGGAAATAGAATCGTGATACTCTCGCGAGAATTGTACGGGGAAAACTGGGCGCTCCGAAGGGAGGGGGGAAGGAGGTGCCAGGGGAGAAGGCGAGTGATTGGTGGGCTCGGTGCTGTGGTAACGGGGTTCGGTTGGGGCGCCTGCTCTGAGCAGCGCTGCTGTGGGTGCCTCCTCCGTCAAGATGGCGACGGTGGGGGGCGGCGGCGTGAACCCCTTTCTCAGCGACTCTGAGGAGTCAGACCCTGAGGAGACCAGAGCAGGTGGAGGAGGAGGTGGCGGCAGCAGCAGTAGCGACCCCGGAGGTTCGGCCGCCCCGCTCCCGGTCCATTCCTCCACCTCTTCTTCGCCGCCCCTTCAGCAGCATCAGCAGCTGCTACTGCCGCCGCCTCTGCAGGCCGAGGAGCCGCCCCGGGTGCCGGTGGACGCTCTGGCGGCTCAGCTGCTACGGGACCAATTCGTGCTGACGGCGCTTGAGTTGCACACGGAGCTACTGGAGAGTGGGCGAGAGCTGCCCCGACTGCGCGACTATTTCTCCAACCCGGGCAACTTCGAACGGCAGGGCGGAGGCGGCACTGGAACTCCGGCACCGACCCCGCTCGCCTCCGCAGCCCCGGGGATACTAGCGGTGGCCGGAGGCGGCAAGGAGCCCGGCACTGGGCAGCTCCGTAAGTGGGTGGCAGGCAGCGCCCGTGAAACCCAGGGCGAGAAGGCCTGGCCCTCCCCACCCTTTCCCCTTCGCTCTGTCTCGGCCCTTGCTTGACCTTGGCGTGTGTTTACTTTCCTTGTACCTCTCACCTTTATTTTTGCTTTTGGAGCATTCGTAGAAATGCGGCTTGAGTAGAAGCAGGGCTCGCTGTCGCTCAGTCCCAGGACTCGTTTCGAGTGCCAGTGGCACGCACACAGGCGTGCACAAATGTCTCGGTGATGTTGTTGCATGTCATATCGTGCCTCGTTCAGTACTGCCGCCAGATATTTCAAATACTGTTTATGTAGTGCAGCTTGCCCTGCTAATGGAATGAAAAGACCTCCATGCTATGTGATTGTGGAAGGTTGTTACTAAGACTTCAGTCCCACTCCTGTGCACTCTTACCTGAGAGTAAACCTCCTTGAACTCAGTTGAAATTACTTCTGGGTTAACATGTGGTGCAAGTTACCCATGTACTGCAAGTTTGATAGGTTCACAGATTTTCATGGCTGGACAACACAACACATACACAGTTAAAATATCCTGGTTTACATAGAGCTGAGGTCTCTCACACATTCCCTGAAGAAGTCCAGAGCATACTGGATGAAACGTTGGAATATGGATGTTTTTAACGTATGACCATGGTTCTTAAACCCAGATATTTTTAATGTGTATGTATTGCAAGTTTAGTAAACGTACTGCAAGTTTTTCACTAAAATCAGCCCCTGAAACATCCAAGATTATACAACAGGCCTGCCTGGTCAGAGAGCATTGCTTCTGAGTGCTAGCCATCCTAGATCTTGTAGTCCTTGATGTCATATGGCATCAATTTTTACCATGTCTTTCTGGGGGAGGGCTGAAATTTGATGCACATTTTGAGCTTGTCAGTTCTGTAAGCCACATAGCACCTTGAGCTCTGTTTGTGCTGCTGTGCTGCAAAAATATTGTTTACATTTGCACAGTAAACAAGAATAATAGGCAAGATAACCCCAGGTCTGTGTACTGTCTGTTTGCAAGATTAGTATCATGTTAGTTTGGGTTCTTCTGTATTGCGTTTGCCTTCTAGAGAAGTGGCTCCACCACTGCTTTAATTTTGGTAAACTCTGTGTCTGCCGTCCATGGAGATGTCCATGGAGATATAACTTAATTATTTTTTTAATTACATTAATCTAGTTGTTGACCAAATAGGAAACATGTTGGCCCACTTGTTGTGTCTGGTTCCTTCCCAGCAACAGAACCTGTATACGTAGGGCTACCAGATCATGGACCGGGATGGAGCGATCGCCCCTTAAGCGGGAGGAGCGTGGGCAGGTCCCACCCACGCTCCTCCCGCTTAAGGGGCGATCGTTCCATCCCGGTCCATGATCTGGTAGCCCTACGTATATGGTCTTATTGTACTAGAAGTGACTCTCGACGTATCTGCCATACCCTTTGCTTGGTATATTAATTTGATGTGAATGATAGCATCTTGTTGAAAGATGGAGGTTTGGTTGATGCAGAAGACAAGTATTGGATTGAAAAAAATGCAAATCCCATGTGAAAGTGCATATTAGCAGGTGGCTGTGTTTTGTGGGAAGGTGTTTTGACATTTTTTCAGGAACCGATGTTGTAAGCTCGGTAAGAAATACAGATGCTTCCATGCAAGCTTATTATCCGTCAAAGCAGTCTTGGACTTCATGAGAGTGCTATGAAGGTTCACAAGAGCTATTGTAGTAATATCACTTTAAAAAGTTGGTTTCAGTAAATGCAGCATTTTACAGTGATATGGGTGCAGTGCTGTACCTTGGAAGTTCTCTGAAGTTTGACAGAAATTATGGTGTGTACAATGAGTCAGGTGAGCAGAAGGTAGTCTGAGAGAGCCTTGTAGATCTCTGGGTGACTTGTAGAAGATTAGTAAGGATTTCTTGCTGCCAGTTGCTTAACAATAGCAGCAGCAGCAGCAAGCCCTTTTCCTCTGAACCTGCTGAAACTGAGAGCTTGGGGAGAAAGGCAGGAGTGGATGTTTGTGAGAAGGACTGTGAGCTGCTAAAATTCATAGATTGTTAACATTCATAGACTCAGACTTGGAAGCACCCTGTTTCTTAATTCTAAGTGAGTGTCTACATTAATCAGGTGTTAACTTTATAAAGTAGCTTGTGTTTTTTATTGAAAAAAATACTTGGAATATGCTCACTGCCTGAGTAAGAGACCACTCTATTAGTTTTGTAGTGCTGCTGGAAAAATTGAGTGCATATTCATGTGTGTGTGCAAATATCTGTAGCAGCCAGGATCAGATTGAGCACTGGGAGAATCGGTGTCAGGATGTAGGTAAAGCTGATATTCATACAGCTCTCCCCAGATGTGTCACTGAGCCACTTTCAGTAGCTGTACCTGAACAAGGTCATGTTGTATTCTGGCTTATTCTAGAGCAGAGATTCCCAACCTGTGGTACATGTACCACTGACTGGTGGTACTTTGAGCGACCACCAGTGGTACGCAGCAGGTTGGTCCTCACACACATACACACACAGGCCTCTTATCTGCAACAGCAGTAATTATTAGCTGCTAGGAGGTCTCTTATCTGCCGTTCGATCTTTAGGCTGCTTCTGTTCCTTATCTCCGATCTGTACTGTTCCCTATTGCTTCCTGTGTATATACTATTACATAGCATTGAACCACTAGGTGATGCAGACAAGGAGCAGGCAAGAACCAAGCAGGCAAGCCTTTTATTTCCTGTTTCTTTTCTTTTTAAATTAAATTATTTATAGCAGGTGGTACTTCAAAATATTGGACTATGACAGGTGGTACACCTGGCGACAAAGGTTGGGAACCTCTGTTCTAGAGACAAGCTGGGTTAACCATAGGAGACACTGAAACGGTGTACTTGGGGAATTTCTGAACTGCAAGGTTTGCCCCAGTCGCAGTAGCAAAATGCTGCTTGAGTGAGCTTGGCCAGGCTTTCTGGGATGTGTAGGAAACAGACCCTGGAATATCCTTTTGTTCCTCTTGTTACTGTGTGAAGCAATTTTTTTTATTCATGCCATGGCTATTTCTTACATAAATGGAAGTAAAAGGGAGCAACTTGCAGTCAGATCTGATGAGACATTGGAGATAGCCTTGTGCAAAAATGCTGCTCATGTGAGCAGTCTATTCACATGAGCAGTGAACTGACGTCAGATCATCTGGTCTCCTCTGTAAACTGAAACATCGCAATTTGAAACGTCTCACTTTGCAGAGGGGAACTATAATCTTATACAGTATAGGTTTGCTGCTCTCACAAGTAAATTGATCACGTGAGCAGTTTAATGCAAGTTGTCAGAACCAATTCTCAATACCACTGAGATGGAATGGGCCTGATCTTTCCTGTTCTTTCCTAGAAAAGAGGTGGCCAATATATAGCATATGCATCTTATGTGAGATTACACCCTGGGTTTTCAAGGTATGCAAGATTCAATACATTGTGATACACCACACTTTGATCAGTAATACCATCAGATATTTCTGGTATCATTTGTGTAGTATCCCTCGCATTAATGGAATAACAGACTGTGTTATGAGATATTGGGTTTGAGAAACAGTTCCATAAGTTGCAAATGCAACCAGGCTTCTGTCTAATTGTATTGGTTCATGTTAGCATGATTTCACTCTTCAACAAGTTTGTGTTGGCATAAATTCAGAGGTGTTTCTAATCAGAAAGTGTAACCAGTCTTATTCAATGCTTTATTAATGTAAATTAGTGTTTTGCTTGAGACATTCATATCTATGAATAATAGATATTCTTGCATTCTCTAAAATGTTGTTCTAATATTAGATGTATTAGTAAGGGTATACAGTAGGATTTTTTCTAATTTATGATGGCGTACTCCGTGTAGCTGAAGAGAATGTCATTAGGTGATTTGGCCTGTAAAAAGGTCTTTATGACATAGGAATGATGCCGGTGGGCGTGTCCAGGCGGGATGACTGGAAGTGATGTCACAGAGGGGCGTATCTGGCCAGACACACCTCCTGTGACATCACAGGGGACCGTAAAATCTCTGGAAAAGCAATATATTTACATAAATTTATTTTACTTACATTTTTATTTAATTAATAATTATTAATGATGATCAACATTTAAAGCAACACATGACACCCCATACCCTCAATACACCACTGTAATAATAAAATACACCCTTAAAAATGAGTAAGAAAGCAAAATTTAAAAAAGGGAGGAAAATAAAAGCTCTCAAACATCTAATGTTTATCATATGTGGCTCTTTCATTAAGCAAGTTTGGTCCTTTGCGCACGCCTGGTCCTCTGCTTAGCAAGAAAAACATTTTATTATGTTTATAAATTATTATGTCTAAGACAAAGGAGGAGAAATCACTGGATTTCCCAACACAATACATGTAGTTAGGACCAAGACCTCTAAAAGAGAAACAAATCTAAAATAAGACTCCGCGATACAATGTCCACAAAAACCTATCAGTTCCCCATTTTTATCCAATTTAATGTAATCACTGTTTTCAGTTAACTCAACAATTATATATTTCAGGTAATCAGCTGTGTCGTTTTAATCAAGCTGTGGAGGGAGCCCAACGGTGTCCTGCTACGGCTCTCTGGTCTGGCCACTTGGTGAGGACATCATCACTGAGAAGAACCCATGGTTACTGGCAGAGACAGGGGATCCCAGCCAGGTTCCAGTGAGGCTAGGCTCTCAAACATCTGACATTAGCGTCTTCCTTCCAAGCCTGGACTCTTCACATGCCTGCACGAGGCTAAAAGCACTTCAGACTCCTAAGTTCACTCGGACATCTCCGGAGACCTTTCAGCCTCACACAGGTGCGCAAAGAGTCCAGGCTTGAAAGGAAGACAGCGCGGCAGCAGGGGCAGTCCTGGCCAGCCGGGATGAAGAGGATACTGGCCGGGAGACCGGGATGGCGGTGCCAGTTCCAGGGCTGTCCCGGTCGGCTCTGGTACTCTGTTAAGCCTAACAATCCTAACTAAGGATTGCTCCGGCAGAATGCAAGTTCCACTGGCGCACACTGTCGCAAAAGCACTGTAAAGCGCTTTGCAACAGCACAGAGGCCAGGAGTCCTAGGACTGTGGAATAGCTAGGCAAAACTGTAAGTAAATTGGCACACTTATCAAGTAAATTTCATACTGCATAAACGAGTGCAAGAGGAAATTTTCCTCAGTTTCCCACCAATTGAGGCTTGGATGTGCAGTCTAAAAGAAGCAGTGTTAAAACCTATCAACAAAAAGAATTTCACTTTGCTTTTTTTAGTTCCTGAACTGATTCCTCAGCTGTGATGGAATTCTTAATTTATCTCGCATCAAACGTAACGCTGAAAGATCTTATTGTTGAGCATGTCTTTAAATTATACTGCTTCAGACAGAAGGCCTTAAATACAATCCAGCCCATTATTTAAATAGTTATTTAGATTGTTACATACCTACCACACCCAAGTAGGTTTGAAGGTATTTTTATTGCTTCCTGGTCATCGCCTACTGCAACCAGTTCTTAATTTTGTAATCCCTACATGTCTTCATTGCAGCATCCAAATAAGACTGAAATTGTATAGTTTACTAAATTTGTTATATTATGCTCAAAGAAAAACTTTGTATTTCTTGCAAAGCTTCCAGTTTTCTTCAGTGCTCAAAATAAAATATAAAACGTTTGAATAGTAAAGCGAATGCCATC
Organism: Plestiodon gilberti rubricaudatus; assembly: GCA_026170595.1. Lineage (NCBI taxonomy): Eukaryota > Metazoa > Chordata > Lepidosauria > Squamata > Scincidae > Plestiodon > Plestiodon gilberti. The sequence continues at coordinate 79,952,006 of JANXHW010000004.1, read as the reverse complement.
TAGTCCCAGTGATTTGTTAATGTTTAATTTAATTTAATAATCTAGAACAGGGGTGTCAAACATAAGCCCTGTGGGCTGGATGAGTTCCACAGAAGTTCTTTATCTAGCCCACGTAATAGTTGGGCTCTCCTAGCACCACCATCAGCTGCTCTCATCTACCAAGCTGCAAAGTGATGCATTGGCAGAAGCGGCGCTGCTGAGAAGGCAGCGCTGGGAGAGCCCAATCATGTGGGCCGCCCTTTCAGCAGTGCTGAGGTGTCACTGCTGAAAGGGCGGCCTGCATGATAATTGGGCTCTTCCAGCGCTGCCCTTTCAGCAGTGCCACACTTCTGCCAAGGAGCTGGGAAGGAGAGATGGAAGGAGACCTCAGAAGGTGAGGAACAGTATAGGAGAACAGGCAGACTTAGAGGGGTAAGAAAGGGAGAAGCTGCAGATGCACTGGGAGAGTCCAAATGTCCGCCCTTTCAGCAGTGCTGCTTCTGCCGAAGCGTTGCTTTGCAAAGCATCTCTCATATGCTGAGCTGTGAAGTGATGCCTCGGCAGAACCAACACTGCTAAAAGGGCAGCCAGTGTGATAATTGGGCTGTCCCAAATCTTGAAAATATGATCAAAATTTGCATATTCTGTCTTCTGTCATTTGCAGCTAATGAGTTCCTAAGTGAGAAAAAAGTACTTCTGGTCTTCGCCTGGTTAATGTCATTTCTTGCTTAATGACATCACTTCCGACCCTCAGCAGGCACCATGAATGCTATTTGGCCCACTGTATGAAACTAGTTTGACACCCTTGCATCTCTCAACCTTTTCCCACCCGCATACCCCCTCCCCTAGCCCCACAAGCACCCCCCGATTCCCACCAAGCCCCGCGTACCCCCTCCCCAAAAGTGCACCCCCTGAAAGTGGAAAAAAGGTGCTTTTTCGGCCATGTGGCGCTTCCGAGCCCACTTGGAAGTGCCGCATGGCCGGAATTGTCCCCCGTTGCTGTCCCTTACCTTTTTCCAGCCATGCGGTGCTTCCGAGCGGGTCCTCCGGCTCTGGTACTACTCTGGTAAGCCTAACAATCCTAACTAAGGATTGCTCCGGCAGAATGCAAGTTCCACTGGCGCACACTGTTGCAAAAGCATTTCTCCGATTGCTCCGGCTCGCACTAATTGCAGTGCGAGCCGGAGGACCCGCTCGGCCGTGCCGCAACCTGAAATCACCCCCGGTAGGTCTCCCTTACCTTAGTTTGCAGCCACCACCATATTGGATCTCCTGAAGTCTTGCGGGCTTCAAGATCGCGGCGTGAGATTTGGGAGCCGCGATCTTGCGGGTCCTCCGGCTCGCGCCGCAAGCCGGCAGGGCTGAAGCCTCTCTGGCTTGCAGCGTGAGCCGGAGGACCCACTCGGCTGCGCTGCATGGCCAAAAAACCACTTTCGCTGGTTTGCGCGCCCTTAGGGGTACACGGGGGTATGCGAAAAAGCATCTCGAGTACCCCCAGCCAGTGGCCCACGTACCCCCAGGGGTACACGTACCACAGGTTGAGAACCTCTGCTCTAGAACCTCCTCCCTTGTCACTTCTGTTTGATTCACTTTAGACTTCCTCCCTTTAGACCTCATCCCTGAGACGGTCTGTTCAGGCCAGCATATTTGCTCTATCACTTCTGTAGTCAAGATAGATGCAAAGAAATCATTCAGCTTCTCTTCTGTCTCCCCGTTCTCTTTGTTTCCCCTTATTCCCTTTTTATCTAATAGTTCAGCCACCTCTGTGGCAGGTTTCCTCCTTTTGATGTATTTAACAAAGTTCTTATTGTTTTCCTTAATTTTTTTTGTCACACGCATTCTTTTTGCATCCCTATTGACAGCTCACACTTTTTTGTTCTTTTCATTTGAGCGAGACTTGTTATCTGAAAGAAGCTTTCTTGCCTTTTATAGCTTCCTTGATTCCACTTATGAGCCATGAAGACATCTTCCTGGACCTGGTGGTGCTTTGGGAAAGGCTTTAGCTCAGTGGTAGAGCACTGCTTTGTCATACAGTTTTCCAGGTTCAATCCCTGGCATCTCCTGATAGGGCAGAGAAGAATTCTTGTCTGAAACCTTGGAGAGCCACTGCTAGTCGTTGTCAACAATACTGAGCTGGATGGAGCAGTTATCTGTCTTGTTATGGTGGCTTCGTATATTCACACACTGAATCACAAACAAATAGAACTTGAAAACGATTTAAGGTTTTCATGGCCCGCAACAATTCTTGAATTTACTGTAAAAAACGGATGTAGAGCCATGGCAAAATGCACTTAGTTTCCTCATTTTTTATTAGTACCATTTTATTATTATTATTATTATTAAAGTTTATTTCTAAAGCGCTGTCACTATACACAGCGCTGTACAAGGTTGAAGAATTCAAACACATATAGAAGCATATAAAAGCCTGCCCAAGGCGTACACTCTAAGATAGTAAGAGGTAAAAGAAAAAAAATAAAAAGTACCATATCAAAGAAAGAAACAAGTTAAAACATCAAATATAGAACAAGTCATATCACATCATTGAAACAAATTACATCATAAGATACTATCAGACAACAGAGGGACAATCACGAGCTCCCTGAGAACGCTTCCCTGAACAATATTGTTTTCAGCTCAGCTTTAAAGCTGGTTAGGGAAGTAATAAGCCGTACATGCAGAGGAAGAAGATTCCAGGCATGAGGGGCAGCAAGAAAGAAAGGACGGATGCGGGACGGGGCAGAGAGAATCCTGGGTTGAAAAAGGAGACTTTGACTACCAGAACGAAGAGTGCGAGTAGGAGTATAGAGAGAAAGGAGATCAGTTAGATAAAGAGGGGCTAGCCCATGCAGGGCTTTAAAAGTGAGTAACAAAAGTTTATACCTGATACGGAAAGGGAAAGGGAGCCAGTGAAGGGAGGACAATAAAGGGGAGACATGATCATAACGACGAGCAAGTGAGATGATACGTGCAGCTGAATGCTGAACAGAAATTAATGGATGGAGATGAGAAAGAGGAAGCCCTGCCAAGAGAAGGTTGCAGTAATCTAGCCGTGAGATTACTAGAGCATGAACCAGTGTTTTTGCAGTAGAAGGGGAGAGATATGGACGGATTTTAGCGATGTTATAGAGAAAAAATCTACAGGCTTTAGCTGTAGTCTGAATCTGAGGAATGAATGATAGAGAGGAGTCAAAGATAAAACCAAGACTGCGGGCTTCCTGAACCGGCTGGATAGAAACATTATTAACAGAGATAGAAAAGGAGTAATGAAGGGTAGGCTTAGGAGGGAAAATGAGAAGCTCAGTTTTAGACATATTGAGCTTCAAACGCCGATGGTGCATCCAGTGAGAAACAGCTGTTAAACAGGATGACACTTGCAGCTCTAGCTCTGGCGAAAGATTAGGGGTGGAAAGGTAGAGCTGGGTATCGTCGGCGTACAAATGATAGGAAAAACCAAAAGAACTAATGAGTTTACCCAGGGAAAGTGTGTATAGAGAAAACAGAAGGGGACCCAAAACGGAGCCCTGAGGAACTCCAACAGATAAAGGAACAGAAGGCGAGGTCTGCCCACCCGAGACTACTGAGAAAGATCTATCTGACAAGTAAGATGAAAACCAATCGAGAACAAGGCCTGAGAAACCAAGGTCAGAGAGTATGTCTGATAAAAGACGGTGATCTACGGTGTCAAAGGCCGCAGATAAGTCAAGGAGGACAAGAATAGAATAAAGGCCATTCGCCTTGGCCCGCAAAAGATCGTTCGAGATCTTAGTAAGGGCGGTCTCTGAGGAATGCCGTGGGCGAAAGCCAGACTGGAAGGAATCCAAGATGGAGTTAGTTTCAAGAAACTCAAGACAGCGTGAATAGACAACTCGTTCCAGCACCTTAGAGAGAAAAGGAAGCAGAGAGATTGGGCGGTAACTAGCCAAAGAAGAAGGGTCGAGAGAGGATTTTTTCAAGATAGGAGAAACTAAAGCATGTTTAAAAACTGAGGGGAAGGAGCCCGAAGAAAGAGAGAGATTAAAGATATAGAGAAGGGAGGGTAGCAAAGATGGGGCAATAGAAATTAGGAGATGAGAGGGAAGTGGGTCAAGAGAACAGGTAGTAGGTTTGGATGAGTTCAGCAACGAAGTAAGTTCATCCAAAGAAACAGGAGAAAACACATGAAATTTATTGGTAGCAGGGGTAGGAAAGTTAGTGGTGTGAACCAGGTCATGAGAAGTCAACTCAGAGCGGATGGTAGTGATCTTAGTAATAAAATAATTAGCAAAGTCAGAAGGAGAAAATAATGGAGAAACAGAGGGAGAAGAAGGTTTTAACAATGTGTTAAAACAGGAAAACAAGCGCTGCGGGCGCCTCTCATTGGCGGAAATCAAAGATTGAAAGTAGTCTTGTTTTGCCATCGACAAAGCGCGTGAGAAGGATAAAAGAACAAACTTAAAATGAATAAAATCGGCCCACTCCCTGGACTTTCTCCAAAGACGTTCGGCTGCTCGAGAGCAGGACCTTTTTAAACTTTTGCCACGGCTCTACCCCTGTTTTTTCCAGTAAATTCAAGAAATAGAACTTGATTCTCAGATCATGATCACCATGTGATCATTAGGAAAGTCAGTCTTTTTCTTGCAACCTTGCAACTTGCAACTTCTTGCAACTTTTTCCTGCTTTTAAGGGGCAAACGGTTATGTCTACTTCCCTGTCCTGCTAGTCCCTGTTTACACCACTTATAGTCAAAGGCTGGCAGGTACCATGATGCTGCATTGCTTCCATCCAAACAAAGTGCATCATAAGAATATAGTTGTTGCCTCCTGATTTTGGGGTAGGAGTTTGCATATTCATCCAGACTGGCATTGCACCATTGTACACAGTATTTAGCTGTATCTTCTCTGCCAGTAAAATCGCAGCTCACTGTGGCGCCCATCTGTACACATGTGAGGTGTTTATGTATCTATATGTGTACACGGAGAGAAATGCAAACATGGGTGGCCAGTGGTAATCCTATGTGCTTTACCAATGTTTCTCCACAGCAACTTTGCATGTCCCTGCTTTCTCTCTTCTGACAGGAGCAAGGAGAGAATGCTCACACACAGTAGAAAGAATAGGGGGATGGGATTGATAGAGCAGAGAATGAGTGGCTATCCACTTAGTATTCCACAAGCTTGAATTAAAAGCATCATTTTATTGTTAAGATGTACTTATATTTTGCTTGCAGCAAATTCTTAAATAAAAAGTACTTTGCATCTGGATATTTACAAACAAGGTGTGTTTCATATACAGTAAGTTCTTAGACTTTCGTGGCCTGCATGTCTATCTTTACAATTAACGTTGTCCGGGTTTTGTGACCATGGTCCATTATACAATTGAATTCCTGACGTTTCGCCCATACCTGTGATGGGCATTCTCAAAGATAAAACACAAGACTCTCAAACTGTCCGGTAGTCCTTCTGTTAACTTCTGTTATCCTTCTGTTATTTAAAGGGACTGGCAGTTCTTTTGGCTCTGCCATGTTCTTAAAGCAAAAAGATTCTGCACCTTATAAGGCCAATATCCAGTCTTACATATTCTTAGAGCTGGCTTTGATATTTTAGCTGTTCCATGTTTTTAAAGTTGTGAATCCTTGCACCCTTCCAGGCTGGTAGCCAGACATCACTAATACTTAGTGTTTCTTCTTTCCCGTTTATGTTCTTTTGATGTATTTGAATTTCAATTGCTTCTCTAAAGATGCTAGCATGGTATTGTTTAGTCCTGGATAACACTTGTGTGAGATCAAACCTTATCTGATGGCATGTTCTGCCAGACAATGCTTTTCATGCTCTTTCAGCCTGGTGTTTACGCTCTTCTTCGTTGATCCTATATAAACTTTGGTGTATACCCCCGTATAAAATTACGGTGCATGCCCCCGCAGTGTCAAGAGGGTGTCTGAGGTCTTTTGCTGAGCGCGAAACCTGTTGCACTTTTTGTGTTGGTTTATAGACTGGTCTCAAATTGACCTTCTCCAATACCTTGCTAATGCGGTCTGTTACAGTTTGGATATATGGAAGAAACACTTTTACTCTCTGGTCAAGCTGTTCCTTTTGAAATGTATTCTGGCAATACGGCTTCATTGCCCTCTTGATCTCTTGCTGTGAGTACCCATTCTGTTGTAGGGCGCATGTTATAGTCACATTCAGCCTGGAGATACTGGGGTTCTGAAATTCGTTTAGCACATATCATTACAGTGTTACTTAATCACCTCTCTTGTCTGGGATGGTGGTTTGAAGTTTTATGTAGATATCTGTCTTGTAAGAATGTATCTGACATTTAATTGTAAAGATAAGGTGTGTTTCATTCAAGAATAGTTTCTGCAGCTGATTGAAAGGCTTTACAAATAAAATACCTCTGCTTGTTCCATTTTAGCGTCTAATGGAGTAGCGGTCTTAACCGCTGTATCTATTTTATGTCTCCAAGCAGCTATGTTCTGCTGTTGTTCTCCACATTGTCTGAAAAAGAAAACAAACTGTAGCACAGGTTTTCAAAAATTCTTAAAACTTTTAAAACGTTTCTGTCCTCGTTTTTATTTAAAAGAAATGATGAAAATGCCTTAATGTATTTTACTTAACAATAAGTGTTTGCTTGATTTGCTTGTGCTGTTTAGTGCATTATTTTCCAGATTTGAATCTGTTGCATTTAGCATGGGTAATAGCAGGGAGTCATAATGGAGTATAGGTGTGGAGTATTGTGAAATAATTTCAAGCCCAAATTACCAAATAACTTGTTCTACCAGTAGACCAAGACAGTGGAAGTTTGAACACTATTCTTTCTTAGTAGAAGTTGTTCAAAAGGCCATGTTGAGAGCCAAACCACAGAACTGTTCAAGGGCCAGGATATAAGTTCTTTTAGAAAGTAGGGTACATGGAGCAAAACAATAAATTGGTAGTTTATAGCCTAGTTCTAGACATGGTTTAAGAAGTAAATCAATCTAAATCCCATGGGGCTTAGCCCTAAGTAAATATGCACAGAATTGCAAGAGTGAACTACAGTTTCTGTGCATGCTTATTAGGGAGCAAGTCTCATGGAACATGAGACTTCTGAGTAAGCATACACAAAATTGTGCTGTTAGTGAGCTTTATATACAAACCTTAATTTTAACCCTCCTCTCCCTCCCAAGAACATAGATGGAGAGAAACTCCTTTGATTAATGGACCATGATGGAGACATTAGAATGAATATGTGGGGGAAAAATATCTAGCTGTATATAAAACTTCTGCAATTGTGTGCTCTCAAGACTGTTGTGCTTAGTATTTTTCCCATGAGTAAGCTATATTACTGTTTTGCCACATGCTACACTGTTCCTATTCAGCATTCCTAATATGGCTACACTGGGGCCCCAACGTACGGATGTTTGACTTATGCAGGCACAGTCCATCCATTCTGGTGTTTTGTGCAGGCGCGATGGTGTTGAGCTGGCTGTTTCGAGTTCCATACGTTCCAACTTCTAGACAAACACCCAGAAAAGGACCAGGATGTAACGTGGGGATGGGCAGCCCAATCCTGTCTAGCAGGATACGGCGGGGCCCATAAGGCACCTACCACATCCTATCCAGGATTGGGCCTGCTCCAGCACAGCTGGATCAAAGCTCAAGCTGCATAGTTTGCTCTCCCATAAATGTGGAACCTTTCTTTGAATCTCAGTCTTGGCCTTTTTATAAAAAGTTCTCTTTTCTTTGTAGACCGAGCTGGAAGCATTAGCACTCTTGACTCCTTGGACTTTGCACGATATTCTGACGATGGCAATAGGGAGACAGATGAACGGGTGGCTGGTGAGTAACATTTTGGATCAGTCAGGTACTAAGCTTTAGTACAGACTCTGTCACTTGATGATTCGTGGGCTGGAACACCTCCCTTATGAGGAAAGGCTACAGAGTTTGGGGCTTTTCAGTCTAGAAAAAAGGCGCCTGAGGGGGGACATGATTGAGACGTATAAAATTATGCATGGGATAGAGTGGATAGAGGGAAATTGTTCTCCCTCTCGCACAACACCAGAACCAGGGGACATGCACTAAAATTGAGTGGAGGGAGAGTTAGAACGGATAAAAGAAAATATTTATTTACCCAGCATGTAATTCATCTGTGGAACTCCTTGCCACAGGATGTGGTGATGGCACCTGGCCTAGATGCCTTTAAAAGGGATTTGGACAGATTCATGGAAGAAAAGACCATCGCAGGTTACAAGCCATAAGCAACCTCCTGGTTTTAGAAGTGGGTTTTCTCGGTGCCAGGTGCAGGGGAGTGGAAGCAGGAAACAGGTTATCTTGATGGCTGTGTGCTCCCTGAGGCATCTGGTGGGGCCACTGTGTGATACAGGAAGCTGGACTAGATGGGCCTTTGGCCTGATCCAGCAGGGCTCTTCTTACGTTCCTATGATTTTTTTTATTTGGTAACAGTGTTTGGAAATGTCACCTTCCCCCCCCCCCCCAGTGTACAGTATATTGTACATTTAATACTTAGCTGGATAATTGTCAATTAGTTGCTGTTTAAATAGTAATTTTACATGTTGGTGTGTTAATGGAAAGAAACAAATTAGGTTTTTAAAATATCCTGGTCAATCACATTATCCTTTATAACTTTTCTGTCACTGTAATTGTCACAAAGCAGCAGAAATAGAAGACTACTTCTGCAGCTAGTCTTGATCCAAATAAAATGGTGTTGAGGGGCTAAAATCTTTTGTTTTTTAATCCTATACATTGGGGCCTCGTTATTTGCGAGTTCCCAGTATCTGTGGAAGCAGCCTGCGAATAACAGGGTGCTGGATTCCAGCACCCAGTGGCCCACTTACACCGGAGACCCCTTCCGGTTTGACCAGAAGTCACTTTAAATTGCGTTGAAGAGGCTTACAGAGGCCTGTGGTGGCCTCTGCAGGCCTTTCCATGCTGGTGCCGACGTAGAACAGGCCTCCTGTGGCCTCCTGTAAATGGGCCATTGGGTGCTGGACTCCAGCATCAACGAGGGCCCACTGTATACACTTTTCAATGGGACTTACACACAGATAACACTAAGGGGCAGCCCAATCCTATGTTCCTCCGGCGTGGACCATGCAGCATGGGCCACGCTAAATCCTATCAGGGAAGGAGGTGGCTGGAAGTCTACTCGAGGTAAGGGAACATTTGTCCTCTTGCCACAGGTAAACCCCCAGCCGCCTCAATGGGGCTACTCAATTCTCCGCCAGCTCTTTAGCTGGTGGAGAACTGAGAGACCCCGTTTCAGCAGAAACGGCCTGGGAGGGAGAATAGGATATGGCGTCCGAACGTACCTGCTCCTAGAACAACGTTGGCGGAATGGTGCAGGCCTTCCCGCCGGCTCTGCCTAGTTGTTGGGTGCTGTAAATGTGCTTTTTACAGCATGTTTGTGACACCCTTGGCCAATGCAGCAGTGCTGCACCGGCCTAAAGAATCAATAGGATTGCGCTGTAAATGTATGTAGGATTGTGCTAGAAGGCTTTTAAATGATTGGTTTGTGGTGTTTATATGAAATGATTTCCTTGTTGGCTTTGAGTGAATAGCATGAGTTCACCAGTATACAAAGTTGTAATTTTGTAGAATGCGGAATGAGCCAGGTTATAAATTATGATAAGATTCAAACCAGTGAAAATTAGAAATAAGCTTAAAACTAATTTTCTTCAGACTAATAGTTGAGACAGAAATACACAGTATACTTAGTGGGATGAGACATACACAGTTAGTACTACATGGGTTTAATACTGCAGTACAAACACAGAAACCAATAGTGGAAACAAATATTGACTTGCTGCATTTTATTTATTGACCGCATAGGTACACATTCAGAATGGTAGGCCAAATAGATTTGATTTTATAAAAAGCTTTTAGTGACTGTAGCAACTGTGATAAAAATGCATCTGGCTACGAGTTCTTGGGCAGTGGTTCTGATTACCTGGCAAACTTTTTTTTTAAGACTAGTTTGATCATAGCTCGGTAGAGAAAACAGTGTGTTTATGCAGATTTGCTTTTCGTTGTGATTCTCTCTCCTGAACTATTGTTGGAGTTTTATTACGTTTGTCTAGATTGATATCTAGTGTTATAAGATCAAGAAGACAAATTGCTTTTCTTTCACTTCTGCATGGTCAAAATGTTTGAAACATTCTATGTCAATTTTGAATGTCATTGTTGCAATGCGTTCTTAGACTAGATCAGTGGTCTCAAACTGGTGGGTCGTGACCTACCACGAAAACTGGAAGCAGTTGCTACCACCTTAAGAGGCATGGCGACGGCACTTTCAAGATCCTGCCGCCGCAGAATAGTGTGCCCCCAGTGAGTGAAAAAAACCTTTTTTCCATGGTGGCTGGACCCCAGAAGTGCCTTCTCCAAGTCCGCAACAACTTAGAGGTTCCCTTACTCTCCTGTAAGTTAATCACTATAGCACCTCATGCTGTGAGCATTCTCTTTCACCATTATATAAATTGTGTTTGCACACGTGCGTGTGCATGCGTGCACACCATGTTTCCCCGAAAATAAGGTATGTCATATTTTTGCGCCAAAAAGATGCAGCATGTCTTATTTTTTTTTACCAGTATGTACACAACAAGCAATGAAAAATTGCAGACACTTTCTTTACCTTTTCTGCAGTGCTTGGCCAGCTGGCCTCCCACCGCTGTCACCGCTTGCCCTTGCCGCCTCCTGTCCCACAGGCCAGCTGCACCGTGGCCCGCCGGGAACACCCCCCAGCTCCGGTTTTCTTTCTCAATTTCAGTGAGGCTAGTGCCAGCGGCCACAAGCCCACTGGGAACACACACACACCCGCTCAGCATTGGTCTCGCTAAAGCAGAGGCGGGCTCTCTGAAAACGTCTGAGTTCACTCGACCATTTCCAGAGAGCCCGCCGCTGCGTTCAGCGAGAGCAGTGCTCCTGCATGGCTGCAATGACAAGCAGGCCCGCAAGCCTTGGAACCGTGCACGAAAAGAGCACTCCGGGGCTTTAAAAATCCAGTGATAGGTACCTGCTGTTGCTCCTCTTTACTGGTACAGCTCTGCTCCACCCAGGTAATCCGCTGCCGCTTGCTGTTGCCGCCACTTTAAGAAACCTTTTTAAGCACCTGCATGAGCAGGACACGCACCTGGCAGCACTGAGCAGGACGGGGGGGGGGGGAGAGGAGAGGCAGTTCCTTCCAGCTACAAAGAGCAGCTGACTGGGATGAAGAGTGAGGAGGATGTTTTATTTTCAAGAGATGACCTATTATCAGGGAAACATTGTGTGTGTGTGTGTGTGTGCACACACACACCATTATTAAACAAAACGTACTGAAAGCTTGTTGCAAAAGAAATTGAAAGATGGTTTCCTGAGCCCCTTTGGGACACAATCTAAAAAGAAATGCAATAAATGTCCCTTTAGGGTTACATTCTTTTAAATAGCTAAAATATTATGAGACTCGCATATGTAGTGCCATCCATTTGTCCTCTGTGACGAAACTCCACACCATTTTAAACTTTGAAAAGCTTTAATGTTTCTACAAGTCTCTTCTTGTTCAATTCTGAATGCTGTCTGTCAAAGACAAAATATTCATGTTCTGTATGCCATACAAGAGACACAACAAACAAATTACATGTACAGGTAGTCCCTTGATATCTGCGGGGGGGGGGGGGGTTGTTTCCGCCCCTCCCACAGATACCGCGAATCTGTCGATGCTGGATTCTGTGTGGGGCGGGGTCCCAGCTCCACAAATGCTTGCTTTGCAGCCACGCCAGGCCCTCCAGAGGTCGTGCGACACCTGTAGCCCACTCCATGGGCTTCCCCATGCCTCTCTCCTGGACATGACCAGAAGTGACTTCTGGTTCACAGGCATGACTTCAGGTCACATCCGGGAGGTCGTGGAGAGCCCACCCTCGGTTATAGGGGTGTGGGGAGGCCATCCGCAGTTGATCAAATCTGCGGATGGCTAACCTGCGGATAATTCAGGGCCACTGTATGTTGTGTTGAACAGTTATTGGAGAACGTGTTTGAACTAATTTTTATTTGAAAGCTACTAGAAAGCTTTCAGATCTCAGTTAAAGATTTTAATATAATCTCATTACAATCTACTTTCTGGCATGTAAAATAAACTTCAGCCAATAATTTAACTAGTTATTTCATATCAATATGTAAAATTCAGCATCTTCTACCATTGCTTCCCTTACCCATTACCCTTTTGACCTAACTTCTTTTCTCTCCATGGCCTCCTTTCCAAACTATACAGCCCCTCATGTTAATTTAGGCTCTTGGAGATTTTTTTCCCCATCTTCCTTCTCACCACAGCTATCTGTTTGTCAGATCCCTTCCTTGTCTCTTCCTTCTTCACCCTGCTGTCTTGATCTCTGTCCATGAGCTCTGTTGTCTTCTGGACCCTCTTTCCACTTGGCTTCACTGGCACTTTCTGCCTGCACCAGCTTTGTCTCTGTTTTTCCCCTTGCTACCAATAGCACCACAGCCATTCCTGTTGTAACTTCCAACCAGACTGTTCTTGTTCCTATAAATAAAAGCACTAAGCAGAAGTGAAGCAAGATATTTGGCATCTAATTTCTTACCCATTGTGGCATTTAGATAAATGTGCCTGTAACCAATGGTCTTTTGATAATCAGAATAAAAATATACTAAAGCATATTTTATATGAATAGCTACTGTACATAACAAAGTGTTTCAAGTTCTTTATTGATTTGTTTTTTTGTTTTCTAGTTTAGTTTATCTTTTGAAATAAGGCAAAACTTTAGGCGGAAAGGCCAACAACTTCTGAGAGTGCTTATTTTCTAAACCTGTCCAATAGAAAACTGTGTTTGCCTTGCTAGTGGTAGCTCATATATGCAAGCTATGTAATGATAGATTAATGCTACAGTTCAGCTGTACCCTCCCTTATACTCTCACAATCAAGGAAATGTTTCAGAATGTTCACAAATATACACTGTCACCATTTCTTCTGTTATTCCTTGCTTCTCACATGAGAACTTCTTTGTGGTTACTTCCACCAGTGAACCTCCAGGTACTCACTGTAAAGTGTGGCCATTGCTCAGTATGGAGTATGCCTCTCTTGGTGACGGTGTCACCCCTGTTGTGAAGGTTTAAGTTTTGCTACAAGTTCCAGAGTCATAGCTATTTTACAGTAGTCGGTTGGAGCAAACACAGCAGAGAGTTCTGTGGCTCTGTTGGAGAGTAACAGGATTATTGCAGGATAAACCGTTTTGAAGTACAATCTTCTTCATCAGATGTATCTGAACTGGTGTCTAGTCCACAGAAGCTTATGTAAGAAAACAGTACATTTGTTAGCCTTGAAAGACGCCACAAAATTCTTTTTTATTTCTGCTCAAGTACAGGCTGCTGCCATTGCTAAACCTAGAATAGCAGTTATAAAGCCACAGTCATCAAAGGAAAACTTTCTGCTTGCCTTTGCCAGGGTTTTCTGCTTGATAGGAATTAAATAGCTCAGTTACTTGTGATAAAAAAAATATTGACTCCCTTTTTTTTCTTTATCAAGTCTCTGTTTTTATTACAACCAACCCTATCCAACTTTCCAGCGCTGATGCAGCCTCAATGTAAGGGAACAAACGTTCCCTTTCCTTGAGGAGACCTCTGTGACTGCCCCCACCACTGCAGGGTGCAGCACATGCGCCATTGGCACAGCTGCATCAGTGCTGGAAAGTTGGATAGGATTGGTCCCACAGTAATGTTGGTGTACTGTTTGAGCTAATGGTTTAAAATATTAGACTGTTTAAAGAGAAACCATGCAGCAGAGTGAACTGTTTTAAAGGGAAAATCACGTTACAATGGTGGTTCAACGTGTTTCAGAGTCACAATTAGGCAATGAAATACTTTGCCGTCTGACATGGGCTTCTGTGATATGGGTTTTCTGGCTTTCTGTGCCTTCAGTGATTATGTCTTGCTGTTGAACTTCCGTTCTCTTAATGGAATTCCTGATCCTCTCTACAGTTTGTGTTCTTGCTATTTTTTTTTAAACATTTTTATCATCATGTTGCAGGGCATTTCTGATCTGCAATGGTTCTGTAACAATTTTTATATCTTTTAAAGGAAGAACTTTGCCCATCATTGTTAAATTTATTTTAATCTGAATTGAATTAGTGTACCTAAGTTTGCTAGTTTTTTTAAAAAAACAAGCTTAACCAAATTAACGCTTGCTGTTTATACGTAGTTAATACAGAAAGTATGTTAACGTTGTTTTCTGACTTTGTTGCACAGAAATATTTGCAGATCAGCATTGCTGACTACTACAGAAGTTTTTTTCACACTTTTTCATCAGATCTTCAGTTGTGCTTTGTATTTCTGCAGTAAAATTCTGTGCATCAAACAAGTTACTTCCATGTAGATGTGACGTTCTCTAGCTATCCCTTCTGTTTTTGAAGAAAAAATGCAAACTGAGTGAATCTTTTTTCCATACATCTTATGACCAAAAGGTTTTTACAGAACACAAGTTAAACTACATTTTACAGATAATCTTTGCAGTCCAAAGATGAAGGAATCCCTGTAATAAGCTAGGTAAATTACTAGGTTTTTTGCATGATAGTTTATAATTGATTTTTTTGACATTCTAATGTAAGATTTCCAGTAATTACCTGAAAAATAGAATCTCCCAAATGATTTTTTTTCTGTTGTTCATACTGATGTTCAGAGTTTGTAATCTAACTGCCTGCCACTGAACCAATGAACCTTGTCAGTCAGTCACAGTATGTCAGTATAGATGCCAATCTGAAGATATTAATTTATTGAAAATCGCCATGAATGCCTATGCCAGAAAAGTGATTCATAAATAATTAAATTCATTGCCTAAACCAGAGGTTCCAAAACTGGGACGTTGCAACGCCCTAGCTGGGAACAATGGGTCGCTAATCCCTTAAGGAGAATGGTAACCTGCAGTGACGTTGATGGCGCATCCAGGATCGCGCCACCACCGCCACGGGAAAAAGTTCTTTTTTTACCTTCCTTGAGGGGTGTGGTGGTCCCCCTGAAGGTGCGGGGAGCCTGCGGACCCCTCTGCAGGCCTCCCCACGCATCAGAACGACCCTCTGACATGATCGTGACCCACTTCCGGTTTTGTCAGAAAACCAGAAGTGGGTCGCGATCGCATTGGAGGACCATTCTGACATACGGGGAGGCCTGCAGAGGGGTCCGCAGACTCCCCGCGCCCCCCCTGGGGACCACCACACCCCTCAAGGAAGGTAAAAAAGGCACTTTTTCCCGCCGCGGTGGCTTGATGCTGGACACGCTATTGCTGCTCTCGTGGGGCCCCGCAAACACTTAGAGCAGCGGAGGCTCTTCCAGGAATTTGGGAACCTCTGGCCTAAACAATGGAGGCGAATAGGTTTGTTTGGAAAAACGTTTCTGAAGGTTGCAGTGGCATAATGAGAAGAATCTGATCCACATGGTTAGCTTCGCCACACAAACAGCATGCCACATGATAACAGCTGTTAGTGAGATTTAAAGTGGCCTCTACAGGGTGGCAGTAACACATAATCTGTTTTGATCTATGTAGTTGAAGGAAATTTCAAGCTGTTTAGATGAGTTACAGTTTACTCAAATTCACATTGCCCTTTCATAGCAAGACACTCTCCTATCTTCCAATATTAATGTGTACTAATGTTTTTTTTTTGGGGGGGGGGTCCTTCAGACTTTCCAAACAAGATAGAGGTGGTACAATATTTTGTTAAAACCTATAGCATTCCTTGTCAGACAGCTTAAGTTATTAAGATCAGAATTTAATTATGGAAAATGTTCACCAGTTTGCTTCAGTCTAACTCTGCTGCATGTGTTCATGAGATCCATAAAGATTGCATGCTTTGTCTTTAATACAATTGTATTTTATTTTCACACCCATCCTTGCTTTTTTATATTTCATTTTTGTTTCCCTATTCTTGGTTGGATGCCTGTATATGTTTAATCCAAAACCTTGTCCAGTCCTGGAGTTTGAACTACGGAAAGCAAAGGAGACCATTCAGGCCCTCCGAGCCAACCTGACTCAGGCTGCAGGTGGTGTACATAAACCTTTTCCTTAGTTTTTGTATTTTGACAAAATAAAAATGGGTGATTCCTTAAATGGAGAATAATACATTTTTATGTATTGCTGTTTGCAGAAAATGAAGTTCCTTTGCAGGAACGGAGAAATTACAAATCAAGTCCTGAAATTCAGGTAGGTAATTAGAGGCTATATTTGTTCTTGTACCACTAGGCAAGTAGCTTACTAGGTCCAAAGTCCAAACTAGTCTGCGATCCCTAGGTCTGTGTAATGGGACAGGTTGTTAACATTTTGTGTGAACTGGAAAACACTTTTTACCCATATTCGCTGCCATCCTATAACTATCCCAGACATCATAAAATAAATACAGTATTCTAATGAGGCTAAGATTTAAACGACTTACACATCTCTGTTCTTGTTCGTAGGAACCAATTAAACCTCTTGAAAAAAGAGCTCTAAACTTCTTAGTCAATGAATTTTTATTAAAGAACAGTTACAAGCTTACTTCAATAACTTTCTCAGATGAAAATGATGATCAGGTAAGCTTGGATAATGTTCCCTTTATACGTTTATATCCTTTTCTCTTTTCATTTATGATTAAAAACTAAAGAGAAACTTTCTCCTCCAGTTTGCCTAACTATAAACCAATAGGTATCCCTATGGGGGAGAGATTGTTGTAGGTAGGGTATTCTGTTCACACTTGGTAACTGTAAGCCATAATCAAGTTTGCCCAAGTTATAATAGCATGTACATGGATTGGTTATGGTCTCTGAATTTGAGAGAATCTTACCAACAACAACAGTCAAGTTGTTCAACTCATGTGAAATAGGTTTGGTTTAAAGAATAAATTTCAATGTTCTGTGGACCCACAGAATTGTTGGCCTACAGAACATTGGTGAGGATTTGTCATTCATCAAAATTGAACCATGTAACTAGGAATTCAGTTAACCCATGAAGCCAGTAAATGAATTTATGAATGAACATGATATGCAAATGTAATGCTGCATTATGTTAATAAATTTGCATTATTAAATCTTGTTGCATGGAACTTTATCTCTATAGTAGCAAAAAATAATCTTTTCAGAAGTCTGGAATCTGTGAGTCCATAGAGAACTATTTTACCGTACATCTGTATCAGATAATTACCTATGTGAGAAAAGACGTTGCCAGAAAAAGCACCATAAATGTTTTGCTTCTGCCTTCTAAAGGATTTTGAGCTGTGGGACGATGTAGGGCTAAACATTCCAAAGCCTCCAGACTTGTTACAACTGTACCGGGACTTTGGGAACCACCAAGTAACTGCAAAAGATGTTGTACATATAGCAGTTGGCACAGAAGATGATGAATTTGAAGCTAGCACTCCAATCCTGGAGAATGTTCCTGTGTTTGGAACTCCAGAATCAATAGAGGTAGCCAAATATAATTCGCTGTCACAGGTTTGATGCCTGGTGTCAGAAATGCACTGTAGCATATTATTTTTTTCCTTCATATTTTTCATGTAGCAATGTGTAATGGTGCAGAAATTAGAAGATCAAATTAATGCATTAAGCACTGAGAAGTGGTCTCTGCTGGAACAGATACGAAGACTTGAAAGGTATGTACTCCAGCATTGCAGACTAGACTTTTTAGCGAATTGAAAGTTTTGTAGCAGCATGTATCCTGAGAAAATGCAGTTGGCACTGATAAAATAAATTGATCATTAGATATTTAATATCTTCCTCAGCTGAGAGATGCATCTTTGGAAATGTGCAATAATTGGATAATTTTATTCTTTTGTTCTGTTGATTTTATTGGAAGAGTTGAGCATGCTTAATCACCTATGATATAATAAAATGCCCTATTAATTTCAGTGCATGTGCTGGGTTAAATCGCTTATGGACCAAAACCTACCTTGCTCTATCAATGTTTTTAGTTGCTATTTTCAATATCGGTGATACAACAGTGACTACTCAGTTATGGAATCTAATGAATTAATGTGTTAGACATCACTCTTGATGTTGGTTGTATATGAAAAGTTCTAAATACCTTTTTGGTTTAATTTTTTTTCCTCCTTTCATCCATCATACCACAGCAGTTTTTTTAAAGCTCCCCAAACCATCTTTTTTGCCAAGTCTTGCCCCAGCTGCCATAAAAAAACTGATTTGCCATTAGTGCTGTCATGCCACATGTTCTGTGCACCCAGATGTACTCCTTATCTCTCCCATCTATGTCTGCGCTCCTGCTTCTTGAGCACCCCGTTCCCACTACCTCGCATATATAACTCTCTTGTCGGTAGGATTAAGACATGAAGTCTAGAAAAGTCTAGGCCAAGGGTAGGCAACCTACGGCCTGCGGGCCACATCTTGCCTGTAGTCCCAAAAAGATATATCCACCCTGCCGGTGGGCCTAAAAAAGAATTCAGGTTTGTAAGTCTATCTCTAAGGCTTGCATTGTAAGCAGATCCAAGGGCAGAAACTTCATTTGAGTGTCATTCACTGTCTGGGCATGTGTCTTTCTGCGCTGTGCCCATCTCTTTTTTTCTTAGCTGTATGGCCTAATTGGGAGGTTTGCATATACATATCGAACGCGTATGCATTTTTACTGTTAACAGACCTGATGTCTGGCCCCTATGCTGAAGAAGGTTGCCAACCCCTGCTCTAAGCTGACCAGCAGTTGCTATATTGTAACTAGCCTACTCTCATTTTAACCTATTTTGTGCTAGTGGGAGCCTCCGCTTTCCTCTGCGTGCCTCTAAACCTCTTCCTTGCCTTTGTTTTAGCTGCATGTAAATGAGCCTGCATGCATGTCTGGGAAACATTTTAGAAAACTGTTTATATACATATGAAGTTCATATACTTCAGCGCAGTGATAGGTTATGGAAGATGGTTTATTATTTACTAACTTTAAAACAACTTCTTAATTCCAGTCCTCTCAGAGAAAGTTGCAAACGAAATGGTTTTTTGTTTGTTTTCTCCCCTCCTTTAGTGAAATAGACTACTTAAGGAGTGAAAAATCTGCTGTTCCAGTGACATGTGACTCGATCCAGTCATCCTTAGCTCAAGTGCCTCTCACAGTCCCAGATGATAATGGGAGATATTTAGATATTAAGAGTTCGGCTAATGATGGTAAACATGGGGAAACTGAAGAGAAAAAGCTTTTCACAGAACCTCAATCAAGGACTCGTAAAGAGGACCCTCAAATCCCTCTCCCTATTAAGGAGAGGGTGAACCTTTCATCTTGTTCCCCATCAAATAAAGCTGCCATACACTTTGATAAGCCTCATAGGTTAGTGATTTAAACCATTGTCCCTACTTTTCTAGAATAAGAATACTAGTTTTGACTCCTAGATGTTTCATATAGTAGTAAACGAAATTAACAGGTGTGTGGATAATATGAATTTGTACCATAATCCCAATGAACTTGCAGATTTTTTTCTTTTGAATTGGGAGTAGACAAGTTGTCTGACCTGATCCAGGCAGACAGAGGCGTTTCTACGGTAGGGGCCCTACCATAAGTTACGCCCCGTGCTAGTACCGTGTTTACAAACGGGAGCGAGGAGGCCCGGCCCCCTCGCTGTCGGAGCCATTCCGCGCAGCGAAGGCGAACGGGCAGGAGACTCCCTGCCCGTTCGCCTTCGCTGCGCGGAATGGCTCCAACAGCGAGGGGGCCGGGCCTCCTCGCTCCGGTTTGTAAACACGGTACTAGCACAGGGCGCAACTTACGGTAGGGCCCCTACCGTAGAAACACCTCTGCAGGCAGATAAGAACTGCCACACTTGGGTGTCAGGGTTGGAGTGGGTGGAGTGTGTATGTGAGAAAGAGAGAAGCTGAAGAGCTATATGGAGCTAACAATACTACTTCTGCCTATGAAGTGCTGACCTGAACTTTGATGCTCTTGTGTCATATGTGCCTGCTTTCTTGCATTTTAAATCAACTATTCAGAAGAGGAAGACTGTCCATTTTTAAAAAAGATTACTTCTTCAACCAGGGGAAATGCTGCAGCAGAAATGAGATACAATGCTCTAGCAGCTGCATAAACAATCCACTGCTTATTTGTATCACACCTCAAAAGCTTAGGTTTTTTTCCTGTTCAAAACAGATAACTATTGGCTGCAAATATAATGCTTGTTTCACGGTTGGATGCAATTTTTATTGGGCTACTGCTTTCCCCTCTTGTTGTTGTATTGTCTGTGCTGTGGCTCCTGTGTCGTTTCTTACACAACTTACGGTAGGGCCCGTACCGTTTTCTTACACAGAAGTTCAAAAGATTCTGGAATTAGAGCTGGACATTTTCAGAACGTATTGGAGTTGAATTACACATTTGGGGTGACAGAGACATTCCACTTAAAATGGCACCCTCATGTCAAGTTCTCCCCTTTAACATGTAAAAATAGTTATTTCTGTCATATCGTTATGATGTGCATTTTACTGTTCCCACAACAGGCAACTATCAGTTACATGGCGTGGGGGGCAGGCGAATGCAGGGCATAATGACATAGATAACTGTCATTTTCTTAAACTTGCATAACTGTTGCCATGTTACGGAGAAGACCTCCACATGCTGGCATTGTATCTTCCAAAAACAATGCAATACTGACCTTGTGCTACTAGATGGTAGTTCTCCTGTAAAGACAGACCTGTTGCTTTCTGTTCTTTCAACAGCAAGTAGATAGCGTGTTGTATTTTTTTGTATACAGTATTTAGTTTCTTCCTGATGCAGTTTGTTCATGTTTCATCATGTTCAGTCTGAAGAACTTTAAAGACATTGTATGCATTTCAAATGCTGGAGTTTCTAAGTACATGAAACCTATTAAAACACAGTTGAGTAATATATACTGCAACAAATTGCCAAGGCCTGCCATTTCTTGTTTTGTAATTTTTGGTATCATTTTCAGGTGGGATGTGCTCACAGTTCCTTTGGCAATGAGTTAATGACAAACTGTGATTGTTGAATACATTTGCACATATTAGTGCTCAACTTCCTTTTTTGAGAAAATGTGCATTAATTCTATTAACACTTTTTTTATTGGTGGTATTCACAGATACGTTTTTTTAAAGATAGTACCTGATTACATGGGTTTCTCACTTAGAACCTCAAGGTAGTTCTTATTTGAATATATTTTGGGTGAGTCAATAATAAACATCTTCCTCTTAAAAAAAGTCATTCCCTGAAAGATATTTGAGATACTTAATCTCAAATAAGAAAACAACTTTGGTTTCAAATACTGTACTGAAAAGTAATAGTTGCAGAATATAACCATATACAGTGAACCCTTTCTATCCGTGGATGCGGGACCCATGGATTTGTATCACTGCAGGTCTCAGACCCACAGGGATCTGCTGTAAAAAGAAAAGGGGGGGGGAAACAGTTTTTTTTTCCTTTTTAGCAGCAAACCGCACCATTCTGAAGCCTCTGCATGGCTTCTGGAAGCTTAACGACCCACTTCCGGGTCACGCGAAGGCTCTTTCCCCACCACCACCTTGTCCCAGAATGTATCCTGGGGCAAGGCTGGGAGGGGGGGGGAAGAGCCTTCGCGCGACCCGCAAGTGGGTCATTAAGCTTCCAGAAGCCCTGTAGAGACTTCAGAACAGCACGGTATGCTGCTAAAAGGTAAAACCAAGTTTATTTCTTTTTACAGCGTTTTAAAGCAGACCCTGGTATCCGTGGAACCTCGCTGTCCACAGGGGGCAGAACAGATCCCCCACGGATAGCGAGGGACAAGTGTACAATTTTCCCTTTGAGTGAAGAACAATTCCTATCAAATTGTAAAATCCTCAAAGATTATGAATGGACAGCCTCTTAAATTTTTGTATGCTATCCTTTTTTTTAATGCTAGCCCTAATGTTGGCCTTTCTTTACCTTTTTGCCAATATAGTAGTAGTAATCTGTATTAGCCTTTCTTGTCATCGGATTTCTCCTCAGACTTTATTCAGTACATACAGCCAAGTACTGTATTCTTTCAAAATCAGCTTGAATTTTAATCTTTTGCATGATTTGGCTGTTGTTTTCTGTGAAAGTGAGGGACATAATTTTCACTAAATGGAAAAGTTGAATAGCCTAGTTTCAGAACAAGAGGGCTGTTCTGAAAAATGAAATACATTTTGACATTAGGTTGTGTTACTTTGTGCTTTTCTCTTTGAAAAAAAATAAACATTTGATTATATAAACAAGCTACCTAATGTGAAAGACGGCAACTCAATGGCATGTTTCCTCTAGCTAGCTCTGTCTTAAGGTCAGTTTTGTTTTTCGCATAATATGGGAAGTTTTTGAAAGGAAGAGCTTGAACAGTCTTCTATCACAAGGAGCTAAAATTCTTATGGGTATGATTTTCGGGGTGGTTCTCTACATGAAAAGATTAAGACTTTTCTTAAGAAGTTATACTTTAAAGCCAATTGAATGTTTTAAAAATCCTAAAACAATCCCATGTACCCTATGCCAAGATCCTTAGAACTGTACATTACTCTTCTGTTTTTGCATCAGGGCTTCTAAGGCCATTCTTCTGATAGCAGGTCCTCAGCAGGTTCTCATACTGTCCAGCAAACTTCTCTGAAGCAGAAAAATTTCACAAGTACTGGTATCTCTAGATTAGCACAAGGAACTGCAGGCAGGAGGAAGAAAGTTAGGGAGGGAGGGTGAGTGAAAGCACTTAAGAGACATATTTTGTGATTCAAGAGTATTTGTCACTTAAGGCAATGGCTTGGATCTCCTGGGCATGCCAAAGAAGCTCTTTGGAATCTTAAACTTTGTCCTTTTTAGTGGCAGATCCTCATGCTATGTCACAAACTGCTTTTCAGACGCTCCTCAAAAGTCTGAAAAGCAGTTTGTGATATAGCTTGAGGATCTGTCACTCAAACGGAAGAAGTCGGAGATTCCACTGGGCTGCCCAAGCAGCTCTTGAGATCCAAGCTATACATGGCAATTTCTGAAGCAGCCAATTAAACTGATAGCTTCTTATGTTGTGGTAAATGGGCTTCCCAAAATATGCCCAGTATTGGCATGTCCCATACATACAATTATCTAAAAATGATATTTTATGTTATGGTTTTGTAGATAATTTTGTTTTGTACCATAGTAGTGCTTTGGTTTTGTAGAATTTCACAAGTAAAACAATACTACTTTGTTTTTGTTCCAGTTTAACTTTAGTGTGAAGTACTGTATTGTTCCTGAAAGTTAAACACAGAAAATGGTGTTTTATGTAATTGTATCAGTGGACAAACATCTGTAAAACAGTTTAAAAAGTTTAAAGCTTGTATAACAGTTTATTTTCCACCCAGTCAGTTGTGAAGCAACTAAGTCTCTACTACAACTGTGTTTTATTTCTCTCTCCCCCCCCCCCCTCAAAAACTATTTCAGGAAGCTATCGCCTGCATTCCATCAAGCATTACTGTCTTTCTGTCAAATGTCAGCCGAGAGCCGTTTGGGATCAGAGGTACATGTACTTTTAGTGAGGTATTAAATAGTAAAAAAAAACAAAAAACCCATTTCAGCATGACTTTCTGCATGCTGAGGAGACTATTTCAACTCTGAATTTTAATCTTGGAGTGTGTTTCTGGCCAAATGCGAGGAGACCTCCTTTTGAATAGCTGTGAGATTCTATGGGCTGGTTAGTAGTACATATTGGAGGCCCAGTCAGTTGCATCAGAAGCATGTGGGACTAGGTGCCATCAGTGCCATGGAGTGTCGGGTGCCATGGGAAATCAGGGTAGCTGCAGATATGTGACTTGGGTGAAGTCGTCAGGTTACACAGCTGGTGATCCTTGCATCCTCCCAGAAGTAGTTAACATGTGGGCTGGGTTCTGTCTTCTGTCTCCAGGTGTTTTAAAGTAGGCATGAATGACTTCTGCTCATATTGTGCTAACTCCAGTCTCTGAGAGAGGCCTAAACTGTTCTGCTTAACTATTGTATCATGCGGTCACTGAATATAATTTTTTTTTTAAAAAATCACTTCTAGGTGTCTCGAATCGCTGATAGTGAAAAAAGTGTCATGCTTATGCTGGGTCGTTGTTTGCCACATATCGTTCCTAATGTTCTGCTTGCAAAGCGAGAGGTGAGAAATACAGAAATGTTTCTTATGATTTCATGAAACATTTTATTCGTTTAGAAGTTTATAGTGTTTGTTATGTGGAAGTCTATTACTGGCAATCATTTTCTTACTTTTGTGCATGCATCTCTGTTCCTAGAGAATGGTTGTGCACCTCTGTCAGGTGAGTTTAGAAAAACAGCATGGTATCTTGCTATTTATCCTTTTGCTTAAGATCCTTGATGGTACTCTGCAGGGCTGTTGTTGTGAGTCCATCTGTTGTGCCCTTATGTTTGCTTACTTGTGTTAGCTCAACCCACTTTCAGTGCTTCTATGTGTTAAAGTAGTTTACCTATTAAATTGGGATGAATTTGCCTGTTCAATTTTTCTGTCAAAGCTTATTTATTTACAACATTTCTGCCCTGCAGACTAATTTAAGTTCTTGATACAGCCTTTAGTATATTTAAAATATAAGCAATCAGGGTATTAGTCTGTCACTGGAAAGGTTTCCTCACCCAAGCTGTTGGTGATGCCTGTTAGATCTCCAGGCAGCAGATGCTAGGAGCTCGGGGGTGGAGGGGGGCTGGAAAGCAAAGATGTTTAGAAGCCTTCCTCCAGTGCTCTTATCAAGAACCTGCGGTGCAGGCATGGCAAGTGAGGTAACCCTGCCCCCTCGTAGTTCCCGGTAAAGCAGCACAGCCTAAACAGGGGATTGTGCGCATGCGCAAATCTTCCGGTTAGACTACAGTGCTTTACTGAGATCTACAAGGGTGTGGGGTTGCCTCAGCTGCTGCACCCGCACCACGTGTCCCTGGCTCTGATGTACCAATTGTTGCTGAATTTCTTGGCTGCAGCAGGTCTTGGGGAAGTACCACTGCCCCAGAAATGACTGCCAAAGTTTAAGTTCTTCATGGATATCGATGGTGCATGCATTTTTAGTGTGTGTGTAGCATTCCACTTACAGCTTTATTTCTAATATGATTCATGTATTTCTAAAATAATTTACAATGGTAAAAAGAAAATAGAACTGTGATCTGGTTGGTACAGTGTTAGTACACTGTAACGTTTACAAAACAGAAAATGTAGGTCATAATGTTGAGGGAAATAAGGAGGAGTGACCCTATTCATATTAATTTGAGGGTAACCCTGCTCTTATTGAGCAGGTGATAAAACATGGCAAAAAGTCCATTAAATTTCATGGACTGGGATTGTGGCTATTATGGATAGAATGTTTAAATGGGTACAGTATAACAAAGACTTGCTTGTAAACTGAAGATGAGGTGGTGTGTGCGTGCGTTTTAGATAGACATTCCTTTTCCAACCAGCTTGGCTTTTCTTATTCTAGAGAACTAGCATTGTATTTGGCATTTAAGCCCTTTGAGGCTTTCTGTAAAGGTAACTTAGTCAAGAAATGTGCACTGATCCTTCAGTTACAGTGACTGAACTATTTTGTGTCTAAATTTTTCAGTAAATGTGTTGAAAGTTTGCTTACCATGGCATATAATTTAATGTGTATAAAATTACATACTTTTTATTATATAAAATGAGGCTTCTTTTTAAGTTGTGAAAGAAAAAGCATTGCGGGCTGTGTTCCAGGATCAGTTACCAATTTCTGGCTGTTGCCGTTTGGCTTGGCAGGATGCTGCTTTAGCTTCTCTTTGGAGCTCCTAGTTATACTTGGATATTGTGTAATATTTCTGCAGCCCTACTTCCTGCTTTTTTTACCCTGCAAAATCTGGAAATAATGGATAATAGCAGCTCTCTGCATAAAGAGAGAAAATTAACTCAAGTTAATTATTTGAAACTTTATATTTGTTATTGACACTTTATGTTAGAACCTTCTGCTTGCATGAAGAACTTAATCTGTTTTAGAACTTGCCTTTTAACAGACAGTTTATCACAAGACAATGTTCATGCAATTTGACAGAATGCTGGATTTAGAAGAAAAATATTGGTGATTTACATCAGATCCCAGTTACGTACAAGATTCATAAATTTCAGTTGCAGTTTTCTCCATGTGTCATAATTTCAACTAAAAACCTCCTTAATTTTGTATACAACACCTCAAAGCTTAATACCTTGAGAAATTGTATGCATACGCATGTCCTGGAGAAGGCTGGATAACTTAGGTTTGTACTTCATGTTTTTTTCCAGAGTAGTTTCATGCAGTCAGAGCACAATGTTAAATTACAAAGTTAGGATGCATTCATACAATAGTTGTTAAATGAGTTAATACGAGTTAATTTTGTTACAGTGTAGACTACACTGTGTAGTACCAACTTAAACACATGCCACGTGTGGTGTTGCTTCTAAGTTCAGTGGAAAATGAATGATATGGCTGTCTCTATCTGGATGCCATTGGTTTCATGAGAAGGAAAATATTTTAGTTATTTCTAAACTTTATCACCTTTATGTGCAGGCATCAGTTAGTGATATTGCAGTAATGTAGCTGGTGTGACATTGTAACTAGGAGATTCAGCTTTGAATCAAAGCTTTCTGGGTTGTTGTAAGGACTACATCAAGATATTACATGTGAAGCCCTTTGTACACTCAGAAAGCGCTATGCTAATGCTACGTATTTCTGTATTACTATTCCTGTTCTCAGTGACCAGGATCCCAAGGGGCACGAAACTAGTTCTGTGTACCCAAAGGAGCTTTAGGTTTGTTTTCCTCAAACTGCAGACTCCTTTCATGTCACAAGACAAACTGCTTTTGAAGTTGAGGGAAGTTTCAGAAGTTGAGAAGTTTGTGATATGTCATGGGGTGTGTGTGTTCAGTTATTTAAAGAAAAAAAATCAGTTGTGCTCTCAGAAGCCCTTGGCATCAGCCTCAGCAACAATTTGAGTCCTGTCCAATCTTTCAGTAACTTGAGCATTAGAGTTCTAGAAAAATGAATTTTGATATAAAACAAGTTTTGCTTAAAAGGCCTATGCAGTAGTAAACATTTTGTCAAACGGCACTTTCTACTTTACTTAAAAACAAAGATTTGCAACCTTTTCTGTTGATCGTAGATACAAACCGAGTGAGTCATTAATTTTGTGAAATCTGCAGCTTCGTACCTAAATTGCTTGCTCACTTGTTATACTTGTATGTTACAAAATGCACAGTTACGGAATAATAATTCTAGCTACTTGAAGCCACAGATCTATTGCCACCATCTAAGGAAATCTTTATATCTCAGGGATTCTTTATAATCCATTCTTTATGGATAAGGTGAGTTCACAACCAGCAGTTAAATATATAATGCAATTCAGTATATATCGGAGAGGATTTTCCATAGAGTTCGGTTTATTTGTATTGTATCTACAAGCTGGGATCCAACAAGTTTAGTGGTGTTGGTGGTTTATTATTTTCTTTGAACAGCCATTTCTTGTGCCATAACTCAATCTGTTTGTTTTGGAAACTGTCCTAATTTTCAAAAGCAGTCATAGGAGGGGATCTGCTATTCATGAAACGCATATTTAAATCCCCATTGTGGGTGTGGCACTAGTTGCAAAGTACTTTGGAGCATGGATAAAGTATAGTAATAAGATTGCAGCTGTGTGGAAATAGTATCTTAAGTCATTCAGAACAAGCAATTGAATGGTCCAGTTTGGTAAAACGTTGAATTTTTTAGTGATAGGAATGACTATTTTGTTGTACTGGCACATGAACAACATTGTGGAAAGAAAATAAATATTTGGTGGTGGTTCATCTAGAATGGATTGTTGAATGACTTGATCTTCTGCCAAGGAATTTTGTTTAATGTGTTGTTGGAGAACATGAGAAAATAGAAAGGAAGGATCTCATAATACACATGGCTATGGAAGACCTCAGGTTATAATAGAGAAGATACTTGAGGTAAAAGCTAAAAAAGAAACAGATATGTGATTTCATATTTTCAGCAAACATGGTGCTCCTTCCCAGTAAAGGCAAAATATAATTTTATTAAAGTATAAGCCTCTTTCCTTGACAGCAGGATGTAATCTGCAGTGTTTGTGTTGACAGTTTGTTTTTTTTCTGGCAACATATATAGGTAGCGGGTTTATTTTCCTCATGGAAATTCTACTGAACTGTTTGTGTACACAAAGACGAGCTTTGGGCATTCTGGCTTTATAGCCTTTCTTTGACTAAAATTCCAGCATTTTAGAGCTAACATTTAAAGGGATCATCAAAGATCTAACATTTAAAGGGATCATCAAAGATCTGTCATCTTTCTAGAGGATTTCTAGAAATTGACAGTCTTGTATTTCAAAGCCTAAGCATGTTCATTCAGAAGTAAGTCAGAAGGAACTACTTCCAGGTAAGTGTGCCTAGGAGTGCAGCACATACAATGCAGCTGTCTTTTTAATACATTTTTTAACTGAGGGCTTATCACTTTCTAAGGCCTCTTCATTTAGCTTCAGCATCCCATACTGTATATAGATAGCGTTAGACCTCTTTTCTAACAAGACCTTCCCCACTCAAATACCCTTCTCCTCCTACTTATGTCCTCCCTCTTCTCTCCCTCACTAACTATACATGGAACAGGCATTAGGACACATCTGCTCAAGAAGGTTTCTCATTGTTTCTCCACTCCCATTGATAGAAGGAAGTTTAGAAGCACTGATGCAGCGATGCAGAGAACGCTCCACTCTCCCATAGTATGCATGAAAGAATATGACCAAAGGACGTGGACACACAGCTAATTCCATCTGATACAATAACCAGCTTTCTGCAAGGTAAAAGCATCAGCCTTGTATCTGCCCCATATCAACCAAACTAGATTACATGAAACAACCTTGCAAAGGAGAGTAAGATGATAGTTAGGTATTTGTTAGTGGTCTCATCCTGTAGTTACTCTTTAGTGTGTGAAGGGGAGAAAGCATGCTAGGTTCTGACTTACACTCATGCAAATGCGTTCATACTAGGGACGTGTGGTGCAGGCGAGGCAACCCTGCCCCCTCATAGTTCTTGGTAAAGCTCCGCACCCTAACCGGGGGATTGTGCACATGCGCTACCCGCTTGCACTCATGTAAACAGTAGCGCACATAATTCCCCGGTTAGGCTGCAGAGCTTTACCAGAACTACGGAGTGGCGAGGTTGCCTTACCTGCCGCACCGCACATCCCTGGTTCACACAAGTGAACTTCCCTGCCCCTCCTCCCCACATTAGCCTCCCCAAAAGCCACTCTCATTTTTAGGGAATTTCCACCCTCACCCTGTAGTTTTATCATGCCCCATCCCACTCCATTCCCAATGGTCCTCCAACCCTCAGGGGCAGCTTTTCAAGGGCCTGCTATACAAGGAAGGGTGGGGAATTTTGCTTGCATGAGTGCACATTACAATACAATATAATCTGCTTCCAAGAAGATCCTAATCGGGATCCAAAAAACCCCTCACACATTGTAAAAAAACGACCAACTAGGATTTGGACTTGGTTCTCGTTACCTGCTAGGGTTAGGTTCCTGAAAAACCTAGTGGATAAATCATTGAGCCTATGGGAAAAATGGAGTTGGGTTCCAGGGGACCCTCTTCACCAAACACTATATGAACATAGTAAACCTGAATGTTACATTAAAGTGTATGGACTGGGTTGCAATACATTATTGTAAGCTACTGTGAGAGCCCTGTTGTTGATGCTCCTAACACGAGAGTTTAGCATCACATCTGAACACACCCATAGCCTATAGCAGCAAAACCAACAAACCGTGCAACCCCTCGACAATGTTGGGTTTTTTGACAAGGATCTTATCCTTTAAGCGGCAGCTTAACAGGTAGCAATTCAGCAGGCAAAGCTTTGCCTATCGCTCATTATCTCCATGCAAGAAAAAGTTTCATTCCCCTGTTGTTTTTGCTTGGCATGGATTTCTAAAATACAGTAAGCGCAAAAGTCCTGCCAGGAAGGAAAACGGGGCAATCTTAGGGCTAGAGAGCAGCTTGCCAAACTCCTTGTTTGCAGCCTCGTTGTTGTGTTTCAGCCTTTGTTGTTCATAGCTTCCTGGCTGCTTACAGCCTTCACTTGTTCGCACTTTGTTTTGTGTGTACTTGTGGAGTGCAAACTTTGTGGAGTCTGCTCCACATACTCCACACTTTGTGGAGTTTTGGTGATTGATTGCAAGAGAGTACAATACTAGGAGGTACCTATGAGGGATCTGCAAAGTGCCTATCACAAAGACTGATCTGCAGAGAGCTGCTATCACAATCCGCAAAAAGCATCTACATACAGCAATCACAAAGAGCAATGATTTTGTGCAAACAAAGGGAAGTGTAAACAAGTGAAGGCTGTTAAACAAGTGAATGATTTAATGACAGCATTAAAATGTCCACTTTTCCACATGAGTGGGTGTTCAGAATCCCATTGTCCATCAGCAGTCTTTTGGGATAAGCATTCTATGAGAGCTTGACTGATCGTCATAACTTGAATGTACAGTGGACCCTCTCTATCCGCAGATTCGATTTACCGTGGGGTAAACCGATATCCCAGATCTGTGGGGTCCACCTTTCCAACGCTGTAAAGTTTTTTTTAAAAAAAAAAAAGCTCCCCCATCCCCGTTTCTACCTTTAAGTGGACAAACCGCACTGTTCCCAAGCGTCTGCAGGGCTTCTGCAAGCTGAACGACTCATTTCTGGGTCACGTGAAGGCTATTCTCTTCTCCCAGGCTCACCCCAGAATGCATCCTGGGAGGAGATTGGAGTCTTTACACGACCCAGAAGTGGGTCATTCAACTTGCAGAACCCCTGCGGACGCTTGGAAACAGTGCGGTTTGTCCACTTAAAGGTAGAAATGGGGATTGGGGGGCACGCTTTTTTACTTTTTACAGCATTTGGAAAGATGGACCCCAGTATCCGCTGATTCTCGGTATCCGCAGGAGGTCCAGAACAGAACCCCCGCAGATACAGAGAGCCCCATTGTATATATAACGACTTGCCAACCTCATATCTGAGATGCATCTAATTTTGTATACATCGTTGCACCACAAACTAGTTAACTCTCCCACATCTATGTGGAACCCATCATAGCAGGTATCTGTCTACACCAGGGGTGGCCTACCTTTCAACACGAATGCTCCTGGACCTTTTAATGGTTGTATAGGAGGGGGCATTTCAGCCCTGTATTTGCATTTCAGCAAGTACAGTTGTTTTAGCAGCACCATCAGCAGTTGCTGCTGCCCTGCCAAGATTCTGTCTTCTACACAACTCTTAAGAACGCAGAAGCCCTAATGATGGAAGATTGGCCACCCCTGGTCTGCACCATTATATTTGGACTAAAGTCTAAAATATCACTCATGTACTCAAGTTGTGTCATAACATTAATGTAATCTTCGCAAGTCATCAGAAGTCTCTCTATTTTTTTAATACTAAACAGACATCTTAATGTCCAGGTCATGCTTTTTCTTCAACTTATGTTCTTCATAGCTCTTGTCCTACTCCTTTGTGTACTTTATTTATAATTTACTTGTAAAATTACCTGTTTTTCTGCCCAGAGCTGTGGATGAAGGTTTTGTTAAAGAACAAAACAAAACCTCGTTTAGTCTCTTCTCCCAAGATATTTTCCATTCTTTGATCATCTTCACTTTCTTTAATCTTTATTCTTTAGAGAGGTGGTGTAGCATAGTGGCTAAGACTGAGCCACGAATTGAGGTTTCTTTCGTTCAAATGTCGAATATGCCTTGAACTCCCTCCCTCTCAGCCTCAGTTCCCCAACCGCAATATGATAGTAATACTTATGTGACAGGATTATTGTAAGGACCTCAGTTTTATGTGTTTGGGTTAAAACCACTGAGACAGGGCAGCCTTTCTTTTAAGCTCAGCAATAAAGTGCCCTTCAAGAGAATCGCATTGGAAATCAGATTTGTATCTAGAGTTAGGAAGAGGCTAAACCTCTGAGGCAAAAAGATAATCACTGGGAGGATTAACACTTTCCTGCTATTAACATGATAGTGATCACCTGAGATAGTATGAACTTCAGTCATTTCTATTAGAGAAGGAAAAGGGGTTCTGTGGTTTTCCATAAGTCACAGGTCAGCCTTATTTCATAGCAGAAGCTATCACAGTGGCTCTCAGCTAAACCACAAACCTTCTAAAATTCATATTAGTCTTTCCCAAGCTACATACTGTCTGTACATGGTGAAAGACAGTACTGGGGTGTCCTTGCCAAGCAAGATCGCTTCTGAAAAGTACAGATTGGCAAACAGATAAAGCTCACATAACCTAACTATTCCAAACACTTTTTATAGCAGTGGCAGGAAACAAAATTCCTCAGTGGCAAGCTGATGAGCCAGAATGGTGTTGTGACCATTTCTTTAATACAGTATATACAGTGGGCCCTCCGTATCCGCGAGGGTTCTGTTCCCGGAACCCCCGCAGATACCAAATCCACGTAAAATGACATCTATGGGGGTGGCGCCACAGTTGCTTTTTTAAGCTGTGCCAGGCCCAACGCCCGCTTCTTGACTCCCTTGCGCCTTCTAACTACCCCAAACTGTTGTTAAGTCGTGTCCGACCCTTCGTGATCCCATGAACCACTTCCCGCCAGGCCTCCACTATCTTCCTGAGTTCACTCATTTTCATGTTCGTTGCATCGGTGATGCTGTCTAACCATCTCATCCTTTTGCCTTTCCCTTCTCCTTTTGCCTTCAGTCTTTCCCAGCATCAGAGTTTTCTCCAGAGAGTCCGCATTAGGTGGCCAAAATATTTGAGCTTCAGCCTCAGTACCTGTCCTTCCAGGGAACAGTCAGGGTTGATTTCATTTAGGATTGACTGATTTGATCTCCTAGCAGTCCAAGGGACTCTCAGGAGTCTTCTCCAGCACCACAGTTCGAAAGCATCTATTCTTTGGCGCTCAGCCTTCCTTTTATGGTCCAACTCTCGCAACCATACATTGCTACTGGGAACACCATCGCCCTGACTATACGAACTTTTGTTGGCATGGTGAGATCTCTGCTTTTTATTATGCTATCTAAATTTGCCATAGCTTTCCTTCCAAGGAGTAAGCGTCTTTTAATTTCATGGCTGCTGTCTCCGTCTGCAGTGACCTCAGAACCCAAAAAAGTAAAATCTGTTACTGCTTTCATTTCTGCCCCTTCTATTTGCCAGGAATAGGGACCAGATGCCATGATCTTAGTTTTATTAATGTTAAGTTTCAAGCCAACTTTTTCACTCTCTTCTTTCACCCTCATCAAGAGGCTTTTTAGTTCTTCTTCACTTTCTGCCATTAGGGTGGTATCGTCTGCATATCTGAGGTGGTTGATGTTTCTCCCGGCAATCTTGATTCCGGCTTGCGATTCATTCAGCCCTGCATTTCTCATAATGTACTCTGCATATAAGTTAAATAAGCAGGGTGACGATATACAGCCTTGCCGTACTCCCTTCCCAATTTTGAACCAATCGGTTGTTCCATGACCGGTTCGAACTGTTGCTTCTTGACCCGCATACAGGTTTCTCAGGAGACAGGTAAGGTGGTCTGGTACCCCCATCTCTTTAAGAACTTGCCACAGTTTGTTGTGATCCACACAATCAAAGGCTTTTGCATAGTCAATGAAGCAGAAGTAGATGTTTTTTGGAACAATTTTGTACAGCGCTGTGTATACTTACAGCGCTTTAGAAATAAAGTTTAATAATAATAATAATAACTCTCGTGCTTTCTCCATGATCCAGCGCATGTTGGCAATTTGATCTCTAGGTCCTCTGCCTCTTCGAAACCCAGCTTGTACTTCCGGTAGTTCTCGGTTCACGTACTGCTGAAGCCTAGCTTGTAGGATTTTGAGCATAACCTTGCTAGCATGTGAAATGAGTGCAATTGTACAGTAGTTTGAACACTCTTTGGCACTGCCCTTCTTTGGAATTGAAACGTAAACTTACCTTCTCCAATCCTTTGGCCACTGCTGAGTTTTCCAAATTTGTTGGCATATTGAGTGCAGCACTTTAACAGCATCATCATTTAGGATTTTAAGTAGCTCAGCTGGGATAATATCTCTGCTAGCTTTGTTGTTAGTAATGCTACCTAAGGCCCACTTGACTTCACTCTCTAGGATGTCCGGCTCTGGGTCAGTGACCACACCAGCGTGGTCATCAGGAACATTCAGATCTTTCTTGTATAGTTCTTCTGTGTATTCTTGCCATCTCTTCTTAATTTCTTCTGCTTCTGTTAGGTCCCTGCCTTTTTTGTCCTTTATCATGCCCATCTTTGTACAAAACGTTCCCTTGATATCTCCAATTTTCTTGAAGAGGTCTCTAGTCCTCCCCATTCTGTTGTTTTTCCTCGATTTTCTTTGCATTGTTCACTTAAGAAGGCCTTTTCTCTCCTTGCTATTCTCTGGAAATCTGCATTCAGTTGGTTATATCTTTCCCTTTCACCCTTTTACCCAAACTACAGCAGTTTTAAAAAGCCATCAAAAGCGACTTCCGGTTTCGTATCGCGACCAGAAGTAACTTTTGATAACCTTTTTAACTGTTTGCTTCAGTTTGGAGTAGTTAGAAGGTGTGCGGGAGTCGAAGTGGGCGGCAGGCCCAGCGCAGCTTAAGAAATAAGGTACTGTGATGCCGCCCCCAGTGGGACTCTACTTAGCCAGAAGTCTTAGAGTCTGGGTTAGCCAGAAGTAGAGTCAAATCCGTGGATGACCAACCCATGAATGAGGAGGGCCCACTCTTTTCCTCCCTTTAAAGTTCTGCCCTATTTGTACATATTTTAGGTAATTCATAAAAAGAGCTGTGAAATTCTTATACCTGGTTGATCTCTTTGAAATGTTAAGGCAAGGCACCATAACTATGAAAGACTGAGCTAGTCAGCAAATAAATGACATTTGGATTTCAAAGAAAACCACTAGATCTTCCTTTAAATTTAACCTTAGAGCTACCACTGAATGAAATTGAATTCATAACACAGCTCAATTTTTTTTCCTGGTGCTTTGGAAGTTAGACCTATTCTTGGGTATATTTGGGGCGCTGATTCCAAAAACGGCATCAGTTTTGCCCTATCAGCTCTAGTTTTGGAGATATGGCATAGCCACCTTGTATGCTGATTCAAGCAGCTTCCTCATGAGGAAGTCATGGCATCAGCTTCCTCATGAGGGAGCTGCTTGAATCCGCGTATAAGGTGGCTATGCTATATCCCAAAAACTAGAGCCGATAGGACAAAACTGATGCCATTTTTGGAATCAGCACCCCAAATATACCCAAGAATAGGTCTAACTTCCAAAGCACCAGGGGGAAAAAACCCTTTGTTGGGCTGTGTAATATTTCCCTAATTGTAGGTTAAATTCTCTTTTCTGCTGGCTAGTATTTCTCAAGGAGAAATTGGAACTCCCATTTTGACAAGAAAGATGCACAATTATTGTAGAACACCACATATTCTCCCAAGTTCAGTGTAAATCCTTCTTTTGTGTTTCTAAGTTTATAATTCTCTATTGTTTTCTCTTGTCTACACGCTGCTGAGAGAACACAATTCAAATTAGCTGGTACTAGTTTAAGGATCTTCATGGAACATCTTATTCTCTAGTCACCTTGCCATAAAATGTTCTTCCTCCCATTTCTGCATTCTGTTGTGAGATTTCTACACTGGGCTCGGCCAAGGAAAGGGGCTTGGACAATGTTAAAAATCAAAATGCCTCTGGGATTCTGCACCATCTGGTTTGAAAAGTGTAACTGAAAAGAAATGTTAACAAGAAATTGCTTTTAGTAGATTGTTTTTTCAGACTAGTCTATAGTTCAGTTTCATTTCAATGCTGGTACTTATACACCTGTAGTCCCACTGACTGCAGTGGGACTACTTTTCCCAGGTTCTGAATGTTAGAAATGTTGCAGGAAAAAAGATCAGGTACTGGTGAAATCTGTGCAACTTTGAATTGCACCTGTTTAGTTAAAAACCTTCTGCTGCTTTTGAAGTCGCTATGTGTTTGGTATCAACTTATGACTTGGTTAAGACCCCACAGGTCAGGTTCAAGTAGGTTTTAGATCAGACTGAGTCTCTGTAATAATGTAAGGGAAACGTCCCTGGGTTGTAGCCTAACACTCTATTCCGTGAATGGCATACTGTTCCGTTCAGCAAGAGCAAAATAGATTATTGCTGATCTCCCTATGACCCTATGTGCTCCACAGAATCCCACCCTAGGAGTCCCCCCAGCTTTCAAGAGTGTTTTGGGAGGACGCAGAGGACTGTCAGACAAGGCAGGATGAGGAAGCTTATTTCTTTGCTCACCCTTCCACATGAGCCCCTTAGAAGACAACCCTCTGTGGTTGTTTTTTCTTAATGAGAGCTCCCTTGGATAATGTTTGAGTCATTTCATTGAGTAGGTCAAAAAAATTGCACCAAGGCATCTCTTTGACTTTAAAAAAAAAATTATAAAGATTATTACGCACTCTTTGGGTGGCTTCAAAAAAGTGGGTCCTGTCCCATTCACATAATGGATGTATACTTGTTATGAATGGAGCAGCCTCTGATCACATATTAACATATGAAGCTATCTTCTGTTGAGTCAGACCATTGGTCCATCAAGCTCAGTATTAACTGCAATGACTAGCAGTAGCTCTCTAGGGTTTCAGGCAAGGTTTCAGGTGTTGCCCTGTGAGTGCACCGGAACAATTGGATTAAGCTTACTGTCTGCCAGTCAACATAACATCAGTTTCTTAGGATGCCAGGCTAGCTTTGCGTTATTTTTTGCCTGTTTTTAAAACTTTAAACCAATTTCTTTTCTTCCATTTCTATAAGGAAACATGTAGACAAAGTTTTGAACTGTGTCTCACTGCCGCTATCGGAACCTATACATTAGATTAGAATATTTGCCATGAACATGGAAATTGTGTGCAAGCTATGAATGTGTGTGGTGTTGATACTGGGTTGACTAGGTTTTATTTTTTCGCTTCTCTTTACAGTCTTTTATAGTTAACATCATTTGATATATTTCCACCTTCCCTCCCATTCGCAATCCTTTAGGAATTGATACCACTCATACTGTGTACAGCTTGCCTTCATCCTGAACCCAAAGAGAGAGATCAGCTCCTGCACATACTGTTCAACTTGATCAAAAGGCCAGATGATGAACAAAGGTGTGTGCGTCTTCTGTGTATGGGGAAATATTGGGATTTTTTTTTAAGTTAGAGGGCAGTTTACATACTAATATTTTTTTCTTCTTGCAAGTTTGTAATCAGATGGGACAGCATAGGTATATAGGTAGCCAATAACAATTTAACATATTCCTTACCTGATCTCTCATAAGAAATGTATGGGCATACTTTTCAGTGGCAGTGTAACCTTCATGTTACCCAGGCATTCTCCCGTATGCTAACTGCTTCCAGGCAGGTCGAAGAATAGAACTTTAGAGAGCTTTAGGCAGGATGGAAACAGCAATCAAGCACACATAAAATTTGCAGTTTTACTCCTATAGCTATATAAGTTCTTAATAGTGATCCTGCCTCCTTGATATTGTTGGCAATGAATGATTTGGAGTCACACTAGACATGCCACAAACTGTGTCAATAAAGCTGCATGGTTAAAACTGGAAGCACCGTATTTTTTGCTCCGTAACACGCACCGGACCATTAGACGCACGTGTATTTTGGAGCGAAAAATAGGGGGAGGGAATGTCTTTAACAAGTTTTCCGGCTGCTTGGCCGCTTACCGTGTTGCTATTTTGCAGCTCCAATCTTTGTCCCACGTTGCCGGCTGCATTCCAGCCCCACCGGGATTGCCCCCAGTCAACAACTCCAAGACGCGAGCCTCCCAGGCGCTGGACGCAACCAGGAAGCTCTGCACAAACATTGTAGTTACTACTATGTTTGTGCAGAGCGTCCTGGTTGTGTTCAGCGCCTGCGCGAAGTTCCCAAGCGCTGGACGCAATAGGAAGTTCTGCACAAACATAGTAGTAACTGCGATGTTTGCGCAGAGCGTCCTGGTCGCGTCCAGCGCCTGG
Source organism: Plestiodon gilberti rubricaudatus (assembly GCA_026170595.1). Lineage (NCBI taxonomy): Eukaryota > Metazoa > Chordata > Lepidosauria > Squamata > Scincidae > Plestiodon > Plestiodon gilberti. The sequence continues at coordinate 79,914,189 of JANXHW010000004.1, read as the reverse complement.
GAACTTCGCGCAGACGCTGAATGCGACTGCAAGCTCTGTGCAAACATCGCAGTTACTACGATGTTTGTGCAGAACTTCCTGGTTGTGTCCAGCGCCTGGGAGGCTCGCGTCATGGAGTTGCTGACTGGGGGCAATCCCGGCGGGGCCGCAATACAGCCAGCAACGCGGGACAAAGATTGGAGCTGCAAAACAGCAACACGGTAAGCGCCCAAGCGGCCGAAAAACTTGTTAAAAGGACCCAATTTTGGGCAACATTCGATCCATAAGACGCACAGACATTTCCCCCTATTTTGGGGGGTGCGTCTTATGGAGTGAAAAATGCAGTACTACTTTTAATTAGCTAGAAAGAGCTGGGGCAGGGCAATTCTAATCAGAACTGTGGCGCATGGGGGGAGGAGGGAGGTTGGCTCTTTCCTATCACACCATTTCCTACTGAAAATCCCCCTCCCCAAAGCTGCTACAAGCTGTCAGTATCAGTGTAGACTGAACAAGTACTCTGTAGATTTTATACATGGTATTTTCCCGCAAATTTGTACAGGGTCATTTTTAAAAACATTGTGGAAATGTTGATTTTGCTTCCAGAACTCTAATCAGGAAGCCCCTATGTATGTTGGCTGCCTGATGCATGGTGTGTTAAGCAAAAATCTTCCACTGCATGTCGCACGTAACAATGTGCACTTTTTCCTACATGAAGGTAATCTTTATTAAATGTCCTGTATTAAGCAACCATTCATGTTATCAGTTTCCGACTATCAGTGAGTAAATCTTAACAGCATCCTTTATGCTGTTTTCTCAGTCGTCCTTTCAATCAGTAGCATTTGCTTATAACCATGTGTGGTGGTTTGTACAAGCATGTTTACATTGTAACAGGTTGAAGATTCTTATCTTACAGACAAATGATTCTGACTGGGTGTGTAGCATTTGCTCGACATGTTGGACCAACACGTGTGGAAGCGGAACTTCTGCCACAATGTTGGGAGCAGGTAATAGGATCAAAAATCACATTGATTTTTCTGCAGTTTGTTCATTCAAAAAGTGACTTTAGAGCAACGTTAATATTATCAACAATGTTTTCAGTATATCCATACATATTTGCAGAAATGTGAGTGGCTTTAAGTTCTCCAGTTTCTGCAGTCTGTCTATATCTACAATAGAATATATGCGGGGGCGGGACCAGCAGCTCCGGTGATCTGGGGGATCGCCGCCAAACCGCCGTTCCAACACTTACCAAGGCTTCGGGGAGGCCTGCACAACCCTCTGCAGGCCTCCCCGGCCATTTTTCGGTTGTAACTTCTTCTATTCACCAAATTTCTGTGGCAGTTCTATTGCTCAGCTCCTGTCTGGAATCCCAGCTATCTTTGATTCAAGGTATGCTATATATCTGAGCATTGCTATATATCTGAGTTGGCCTGTGAATACAAGTTTGTGGTATTAGGTTTGTGGTATTATAGGGAATAGAAACTTCTTAATGTTTCTATTTTTGCCAATATAGGATTTACAAATACCATTGTGTAACCATTTTGAAAAAAATGATTACATAACAGATGTATGAGAAATGAAAGATTTATTAATGGTTAAAGCATTTTCTTTCCCACAGATCAATCACAAGTATCCAGAGAGACGGTTATTAGTGGCAGAGTCCTGTGGAGCATTAGCACCTTATCTTCCTGTAAGTGTGTGTTTTACAATTTAAAGTATTCTCCTTGTGATGCTTACTCAGAAAAAGAGCCTCCAAAGCAAAATATTCTGTGCAGAACTAGTTCAATACAGTAATTTTTACCCAATTGTATAGACTTGAAATTAGAACTCTAGACCTACCTAAAGTGGCCTACCCAAAGTGGCCTATACAGGTGTTCCCCCGGTTAACAACGGTTCCAGTTGTGTCCCAGGTGATGGAAAGATAAGTAATTGACACAAGCCCTGAGGAAAAATCAGATAGCTGCTAATTACCCTGCAAACAGCTGAGCTCCTGCAGTTTGCAAGCTTGTGTAAATATAGGGAATGTCTTTGGGGGGGGGTCCATGTCTGTCAATGACAGGTATTGGGGGCAGGTGAAGGCTGGGTCACATAACTAAGCCCCTCAAGCTTTGAGACTATTTATTAGGGTTCCCTCATTACAAGAAATGAATTGAGGTGTTTTGCAAATAAATAAATAAAATATTACTTGTAAGTAAATATATACGGGGGGCTGCCGTATCCACGGGGGATACGTTCCAGCCCCCACTGTGGATACCTGAAGCCGCGGAAAGGGACAAATGCCCCCCATGGTTTTTAGAGGGCCCCCACCCCCCGTGGGCCGACACCCCCTCTCCGCACCCTCCACACACCCCCCCCGGCACTTACTTTTAGCAGAAACCTCCGGAGAAACCTCCGTTTTTTTTCTTCCAAAGTTACGATTCTGCAGCTTACTTTTAGGCCTGACGAACAAGACTTAGGTGATAGCTTAGAGTCTCAGCAAGGTTGAGACTCTAAGTTTTGTTTGTCAGGCCTAAAAGTAAGCTGCAGAATCGGAACTTTGGAAGAAAAAAAACGGAGGTTTCTGCTAAAAGTAAGTGCCGGGGTGTGTGTGGAGGGTGCGGGGGGGGGGGATTCCTCAACCGTGGATAACTGAAACCGCGGTTGAGGAATCAGTGGATACGGGGAGCCCCCTGTATTTCTTTCTAGAATAGATCATCTTTTTTTAAAAGTCTTGCAAAGCTAAGTGGGTCCCAATAGAGTCTCATTTTAAAAAGTGGGTCCCGGTGCTAAAAGGTTTGAGAACCACTGCACTAGGGGATGCAGACCTCACTGGGTGACACCCTGGGGGGGGGGGGTTGATACCACTAGTGCAGTGGTTCCCAAACTGGGAGGCGTGGCTCTCAGGGGAGCCATGGAATCCTCTCGGAAAACAGTGCAATGCCTATTGGCAGGCATCAACATAATGTAATGGGGAGCCATGGCCAATGGTCAAGGGAGCCGCAGGTCAGAAAAGTTTAGGAAACACTGCACTAGTGGCTAAAATTGTGGAAACCTTGTATGTTTGAATAATGCCATCATATTATATATCAGTGGAAGGTCATTTAATGCAGAATGTAATGAAACAAAGTGTTTTAAATTATTGGTATTCTATCAAATGGTATGGCCAAATAACCGAAAAAAGAAAACTGCCTTAAGTAACAAAATGGATTTACTTAATTCAAAACTGGCCAGTGAGACTGATTGTTCCGAGAGCCATTGAGGTGTTATGACACAACATGAAACCAATAAGGTGCTATATGTGTCAGCTATCATTTCTATGTATCAGACCTAATACTAGAACTCTATTCAGTTGTGTGTCATAAAGTTCACCACTGGGTTTTTTTGTTGGTTACTGATTTGTTGGGTGACCTGCACTGTTATACAGGAAAATAAATAAAGTTAATGGAGGTGACACCATGAGCTACCGCACTGGGTAACACCAACCCAGAACATCACTGGGGTGACGGCGATGAGCTCTCACACTGGGTGATGCAAACTCTAGTGATGCCTCTGGATGGCTCGCTTAACGATGATCCGCATATACAATAGCAGTCCCCCAGTACAGTACCTTACTAAGTTGCTGCTGCTTGCCGCCTGCTGAGTCTGTTGCTGATTACAAAATGGAGGCAAGAAGCAGGAAGCACTCACAATCCTCTGCCTCGCTTCCTGTCAGTGCTTCTTGCAGCAGCCAAACAGCTTATCAGGCAAAGCACTAAACATCAAAGTGCTAATCTAGCACGAACAGCAGATGGGCTGGGGATTTAAAAAGAAGCATCTGGTGTACTCGCTATTCATTCCCTATTACAACTGCACTGTATTGCATTACATTTGTGTAGGCTATACGTGGTATACTAAAATCGACCACTAGATGGTGTTGAAGATTTGCTTAACGACGGATTTAATTTACAACAGTTTTAAGAAGGTATCCCCATTGTTACCTGTGGGACGCTGGTATTTCTAAGAATAAGAAGGCATTTCTAGAATATAACTGGTCAACTACCATCAGAATGTGTACAGAGTACTAATGGACTCATGTTCCCAGGTTTTGTATAATGTTGGCAAATCTGTTACCTGTTTGTTTTCAGAAAGAGATACGTAGTTCATTGGTACTATCCATGCTGCAACAGATGCTTATGGAAGATAAGACAGATTTGGTACGAGAAGCTGTTATCAAAAGCCTTGGTATTATCATGGGATACATTGATGATCCAGACAAATACCAACAGGTGGTATATCTAGTAATCTTCCATCTTCCACAGTTCTGTTAGATCTTATGAGTCCATGAACAAACTCTGAGTGAAGACGCATTGTAACAAAGGGGGGGGAAGCTTTTGGTAGGGTCTATTCAGTAAAATCACTGGGAATCTTTTTTGTTTATGAACCTGTTTAGTTTTATCTACAGTATTTTAATACCTAGCATACCTTGGGTGCTCTCACATTTATTATCCATTTAATATATATATGTGTCCATACTCATTTTGTAACTTTAACTAATTTAAAACGGGTGTCAATTTTCTGCCCTGCTCTTAAGCTGAACGTTTAAAGCAGGCCATGCTTTTAATATTAACTTTAAAAAGCTTGTTTAAAACAACAAAAAAACCCTTATTACTTTTACTCATTTGAAGGAGTCTATTCACCAGCACAGAAAAACTATTTCACAAATTTCTAAGAATCTGGTCTGCTCAATTGCAATGCCTAGGATGTGAAGATCCATTCAGCCGCTCTCTGCTGGTTTTCTACCAAAGGCCTCTTTTGCTTTAGATTCCTTTCAGTTTGATCTGTTTTGCTCCCTTGTATATGTTTTATTAGTAGCTGCTTTTTTGTGTGGTGTTTGAGCTTTTCATTGCTTTTTAAGCTGGTATTAACCACCTTGCATTCTGTGAGTGAAACTGAGGGATAAAAATCCCATAATAAACATCCCTCTTCTCCAAATGCAAAGTGAAAAAGGTATCAGCCCCCACAAAATGCTCCCGAGGTCCCTGAAATGGCCAGAGTAAATTGGCTTTTGCAACTGGAAATGATTAACAGTAACTATTCTGAAAATTCCTTCCAGCAAATTGATGGTTATTGACACATGCTTGTATGTTGGAGGGGGGGGATAACTAAAATACACCTTACGCTTCTCCTAAATGCTCTCTTTCTGTATTACTAGGGTTTTGAACTATTACTTTCAGCTTTGGGTGACCCCTCGGAACGAGTAGTTGGTGCAACTCATCAGGTGTTTTTACCTGCCTATGCTGCCTGGACTACAGAATTGGGAAACTTGCAGTCCCATCTTATACCTACATTACTTAGTAAAATTGAAAAACTACTCAGGGTAACTATTAAGGTTTCTGATTATTTTCAGATTTTTGTGCATCTTGGATGATCAAAAGACACTTAACTTCAATAAACCTTTTCATTTATTTGCATTTTTCTTTACTGCTTTCTGTAAGATCTAAATTATTGTTTCACTCTAACATGGTGTCATCACACACACCCCTCCACAGGGTTTAACTTATTCTGCAGGATACTTTCTAATGTTTACATTGCTATTTACAACTGGACTTAATTGTCAGGGGTCACCTTTACTTTACCTTATGTACTTTTAAGGACAATCTAACTGTGGTGTTAGTTTCTACTTTTATGTATATTTGTTTAAAAACCTAAAACATCTTCAATTTATAATGTCTTAGACTTGGAAGAATAACTTAAGCTTCTGAGTTTAAACTGGAGCTTAATATGATTACTCTTAGAAGTGTCTGGTGGCTTTGCTATATACAAAGAAATGGTGGAATGATTAATGGAAGTGAAATTAAGGCCTGATATCACTGGACAACAAATGTTAAAGGTCATGCCCCTAAGATTAAATTAGTCATTTCTTATAGATTTCGAGGTGCTGAACACGAATATGACAATGAAAATGCAAAATTGGATATGGTTTGCGAAAGATCCGTAACAGAGCATTTCATAGACATGTACTGGTGAATGCCCAACGACATTTACTACACCTATGTATGCAATGCGAACTGCTTGTCAAAATTAGTAAAGATTAGCTATTTTCATTTCTGGGCCAATTGTATGTTGTCCAGTGTATTTGTAGTGGGCATCAGAATTCTTCTTTAAACTATTGGAAGACCTTTTCCCAAAAATCCAGAAACTTGCTGAAAGGCCCTAAATATATGGCACACTTCTAACTCATCTTTATTTTCAAGTTTACATGCCAGAATGTCTAATGGCACAATCCTGTCTACGTTGGGGTGTTGGGTGTTTAGGGTCTAGGGTGGTGCAAACGTGCTGCAAACCACGTTTGCAGGCCCCCCCCCCAGTAAATAGGCAGCGCCAAGGCCAGCACTACTCTACTCACCCGAAATTGTGTGGAGTGCCTGATGGGGGGAGGGAAGAATGGGACATTCTGGGAGGGGGGATTGGTTGGCGAGAAGCGGTGGCTCCGCCATTACACAGCCTGCTCAAGTGTGCGACAGCAAATTAGCTGGCGCACATTCAAGTAGACCCATTAGGCCAGCTGAGGCTCTAATCGGGGTAAACATCCCCTTCCCTCAAGGAGTGCTGTAGCCACGCCGATGCTGGGTCCTATCTAGATAGGATGCAGCACAGGCTTCACGCTCATGCTGCAGCCTAGCTAGACAGGATTGGGCTGCAAGTCATTTCTTTCTGTGTAGTAAACATCGAAGTTTTATATTTTATACCTTTTTACTGACCAATACTTGTGATATTTAGATATTAAGAGCCAATCCTAAAATGAAGGATGGGATTAGATGTGAAATACATGGCAATAACGTGCCCAATTCAGATAAAGTTAGATATTAAGTCTCACTGGTATCAATAGGAGAGAAGCGCTTACTTAAATTGTTCTAAATGAAATCAGTGGGACTAACAGCCCAATCCTGTGTAAATCTTGCACCGGTGTAACAGTAGATCCACTGGTGTAAGAGCACTTATTCCAGTGTAATTTGCCGTACACAGATGGACGCAAGTTGGACACATACGTAAACCCCCTCGGACGCCGCGCACATGCAGTATGGATGCGGGACGGACACCGGCGTAATTCTGCTGGGGCCGGGGGCATTCGGACACCCCCAGAATGCCCCCTGTGCCGGCGTCGGTCCCACATCCAAACTGCACGTGCGTGGCGTCGGGGGGGGGGGGGTTACGCCAGTGTCTGTCCTGCATTCGTCGGCGTACGGCAAGTTAACACTGGAAAAAGTGCTCTTACACCAGTGGATCTACTGTTACACCAGTGCAAGAGTTACATAGGATTGGGCTGTAAGGCTGCAATCCTATCCACACTTACTCTCAAGTAAGTCCCATTGACTATAATATAAGTCCCATTGAAACGTGGTATACAGTATAAATATTCTTAATTTGTATGTTGATTATGATAGAGCAAAGTGTTGATCTAGATTCTTGCCTTTTCAGGAAGGAGAACATGGGCTAGATGAACATAAGCTCCACATGTATCTTTCAGCTTTGCAGTCCTTGATTCCTTCACTTTTTGCACTGGTGCTACAGAATGCACCTTTCACAAGCAAAGCTAAACTTCAGGGTGAAGTCCCACAGATAGAAGGTACCCACTTCATTATTTTCCATGAAGAATTTACTTAGAAATTGGGTAGATGTTCTTAGAATATAATGTGTAAAATATTATATTCAAATCTTCTTTAGTTGCAATGAAACCATGTATAGTAAGCCCGAATCTTGCGTGAGGATATGTTCCAAGGTCATTGTGTAAAGCCAAAGCAGCATATAGTCAAAACTACCATAAATCCAAAAAGTATGTACAGTCTCTTTAAGATCTAAAATCACAGTACTGTACAAGAGACATGCAGGGACTGAGCGAACAGCAACTTCATTCTCCCATGTCAGGCTCAATCTGGGGCATATACTGGTAGGTGGAATAGTCTGCACTATTGAAACTGTTTTTTCTGTCTTTTGTTTTTGGTGTGTAAGATGCGGGCCATCTGAACACACAATGCAGTTCATCTTAATCTCTGTGTATCTTGGAGGCTTCTGTTTTTTGAAATGCAAGGTGGTGGTTTGGTTTTTTAATGTATAGTATACTTTTTACACTGCCAGTATAATTCTCATACTGCATCTCAGAAGTTATACTTCCACTTAGTGAAGTTGTGCCAGCTGAGAGATTTGTTCATTCCTGACAATTTCTGATTCTCTGGTCTCTTTGTTCTCTCTTCATCACCAACTTCTTTCAATAACAGAAATATTAAAATACACATGAAGAGAGACCACCTAGTGAATTAGAAGGCAAAATTAGTCCCCTTGATATTGCAGAAGGTCATAATGCCGTCTGGTATAACTCCCCCTCTTGATTCTTAGACTGGCATGGGTAAGAGGGAGGGAATTGGGCACAACAATTTTCATGTGTTAGTGGTAATGGCCCAGAGGTCTTTAGGAAGCTTATTATTTATTTAAATCATTTTTAACCCCACCTTTCTCCTACTTCTGTGGGTGCCCAAGGCAGCTTACATAAAAACTGAACTATGTAAAAGCAATAAAACAGTAGAAAAGCCTGAGGCAGCATCACAAAAGTCATAAAAGCATCAGCAGTAGATAAAAATATAGGAACATAAAAATATAGCCGCACAGAAAAATAAAAGCAGTAATAAATGATAATGAAGAAGTTAGAGTCTGGAGATTAGGAATTATATGTTTGCAAGATTCTACCCCATCAGAAAATGATCCTACAACTGGTGTACTAGCTTGAACCTCTAAACAGTCTTCAGAGGCAAATCTATGTATAGTATTCTATCTTGGAGATAAGAATATAGTTAATAGTTCCAGCCATAGTACTAGAATTTAGGCCAATTTAGTCCTATTAAAATCTGCAGGAGGAAAGCCACTTAAATCCTCTTGTATTGTATCTTTGATTACATTAACTGCGAATGGACCTCTTTCCTCCTCTTCCCCATTTTCCTAAATCTTTATTGGGTAGAATTCTCTATAGGTAGCTATACTGATTTTTTCTTTTTCAGAAGGTCATAGTCGCATGTCTTTCTGGGACTTAGTCTTGTTTACCGGATTAATCCAAGATGAATATATTTAACTTTGGTCATGGTTGTTTGTTGTTTGGTGCTAGTGACTCGATTCCCAAGACCTGCATCACCTCTTCAGGATGTGGCCACTATAATTGGAAGCCGTGAACAATTGTCAGTTCTGTTGCAGCTTTATGACTACCAGCTGGAACATGAGGGTACCACAGGCTGGGATACCTTGCTATGGGTTGTCAATCAATTGTGAGTTCTTCCTCTGAATAAGGTGGGGGGCCTATTTCTATCACGATAATTTCTTTCTTTAGAACACCTATAGCACCTCCTTACTACTTTGCAATCAAAGTAGTAGATCACATCAGGCAGATTGCATGGGTTCCAAGGGAGCAGCGGATTCGGGGTGTGCTTCACATCGAGTATGCTGCTGCCTCCCTCCAGCCTACCACTTATGCAAGCCCAAACAAGAAGAAGGTAATTTGCCTCCTTATCTTGCTCCCCATTCAGTTTCCTCAAAGTCAGAAGTGCAAGACTTTTGCCTTTATTTACAGAGACAGCATGTGCTGTCCCTTTTAAATAAAGCCAGAAGTCTTGCACTTCCGGGTTTGGCTAAGCTGCATAAGAAGCACGGTAAGGAGCATTTTTTTTCCTTTCTACAGTGCTGCAGCATCAGCATGGGGCAGCAATCCAGCTCATGTTGCCCCTGAATCAAACGTCATTGCGTACACTCTTTTGAAACCCAACTGTGGCTCATTGGGATAAAAAATGAAGTAATAGTGTTGTCTTTTGAGAACACTGAATATTGTTTGGCAAGTTCTCATAACTACCACATTATAATAGTAGCATTTATTTTGAAGATGTGTATGTTAATCAAATGATTCTCGCTGTTTGTTTCCTTATTTCCTTACCTTGCCTTTTTGCTGAAATGACCCACAAGGCAGCTAACCTCAAATATTTAACAGCACAATCCTGTCTCGAAAGAAGACCAGCGGAGCGCTGCTCCGCTGGTCTAGGGTGTCACAAACGTGCTGTAAGGCACGTTTGCATCACCTGGCGAGGAGGCCGCGCCGGCGAAGAGGCCAGTGCCGCTCTCCCTGCCCCAGATTCCTTAGGAGTACCCACTGAGGAAGGTAGGTTCCCCACTGGGCAATGGAGGTGTGGGGGGAGGGCAGAATGGAGTGTTCCCGGGGGTGGGATTGGTCGGCTGGGCCCAGGAAGGGGGAGGGATCAGCAGCAGCATCTCAGCCGGAATCCTATCCCCCTCCCCGGGCCTGACTGACACAGGCCGCTCAAATGTGGGCCAGCAAAATAGTTGGTGCATATCCAAGTAGCCCCATCAGGGCAGCTGGGATTTTACCCAGGGGAAGGGAATAAATGTTCCCTTCCCCCAAAGTGACCTCCTGGATGCCTGCTTTACGCCCTGGATGCGGCGGAGGCTGCACCGGCTTCGCTGCATTGCAGGGCATAAAGTTAGATAGTATTGGACTGTAACTTTTCTTATTGCAACCAACAAAAGAACAAGACTAAACAAACCACACCCATACACTAAAAAGGGCAGATTAAATCAGTATAACAGTTCATTCACTCCAAACATCTGCTTAAAAAGCCATTTTCTGCGCTGTTTGTGGCAAGCGAGCTGAGAAGTGAACAGGCAGTCTCTTTAGCAATAGTGTTCCACACCTTAGTACTAGTCTAAACGGAATAAATGGCTTGTTAGCACAGTTTAAATATATTGTGACAGAAGGCCCAAGATAATGGGATATTCACATAAGACAGAGGTTCCCAAACTGGGGCATTGCGACACCCCATCCAGGAACAATGAATCACTACTCCCTTAAGGGGAGTGGTGATGGCGGCAGCGCTCAGCAAGGTCCCCAGGTAGGGCTAAAAACAGCCACCACCGACGCGATCCCAGAAGTGCGCACGCACACACACACTAACACTTACGAACTGCCAAAACGTTTGGGAATCCATAAGAAGTTGGGCAAGCAAAGAGTGTTGAAAGCCAGTCTGAACTGTTGGTTTTTAATCTGCTGCAACTTAATTTTTCAGGTTGCCTCAACTCATAGAAATAGTTGGCAAAATTAATGTAACCTCAACAGCTTGTGTACATGAATTCTCAAGGTTTTTCTGGCGACTTTGCAGAACATTTGGAAAAATCTTCACAAACACAAAGGTATGTCATTCACAAACACATGTCATTGACTTAACAGTTTATAGACTTTTTCCAGTTTTACTTTGCTGCCATAATTGCTGATGGTGATAGGCAAGGTAGACGGTAGGCAGGCTTGTTTGAGTTGATATTTTTCCTGAACTGTACTTCCTTGGAAAAGACTGTACTAGTGTGTATGTGTGCCTGTTGCTTTTTGGAGACAAAGCCTAAACTTCCATATAATGTGGAATAGCACAATAATTGGGGGGGGGGGGGGAAATCAGATGTTGCATACCATAGTGACAGTGACTGAAGTTTTTTAGGAGTGCAGAACAACTGTTCTTTTAGAGATAAAATGGTTCAGGTTTTTGGTTTTTTTAAATCTGCTTGTGTATTACAATAAATGAGATAGCTTCATCTGCACTAAATCTCGGGTTTTAATATTTTGAACAAGTCCTTCTTTTAGATAAAACCTATTCAGAGTCAAACCAATAGTAAGCTTATTTTGAAAGAACACATCGATTTCTAAGGATAGATAAGCAATAGCTGTATTTTCTCCACCACTCCTGCCCTTAACTGACAAAGCATATTACATTTTCCTTTGGGTTTCCTCACTTCATTCTCACTCTGTTACAGGCACGTTTTTGACACCCGGCAAGTAAGCAGTGCCAGCGGAGAGGCTGGCGCTGCTCACTCTGCCCAGGGCTGCAGCCACCACTGACAGACACAGATAGGTCCTGTGGTGGGGAGTGCGGGCCAGGGTGGAAAGGGAGGGGGCGAATGGCCGGCCAGGCCAGGGAAGGAATCATCAGCGGCGCACTTCACCGAATCCTATCCCCCGTCTCGGGCCTGGTCAGCCTACACCAGCTCCTCGGATTTGCGCCAGCCATTTTGCCGGCGAACATCCGAGGAGACCCATAGGGACTGCTGAGGATCAACCGGGGGAAAAGGGACAAATGTCCCGTTTCCCCAGGAGCGCTTCAGCTCAACCGGCATGGGCCCAATCCTGCCTAGGATGCAGCGGACACCTTAGATGTGCCACCACTGCATTCTAGACAGAATTGGGCTGGTAGTGTTATACACTACATGAATGACTTTTTACACCCTTTTATACCAATTTTTCCATTCTTAACAATTTACAACAGGTATGTGTCTTAAGTTCGCATTTCATTTTTTAGGTAAAACCACAGTTCCAGGAAATCTTAAGGCTCTCTGAGGAGAACATTGGTGAGTATTTGATTTAAAAAACAAAAACGAACTGTAGCCTTTTTTTTTTTAAGGAGAGAGAGAGCCTGGAGAAACATTCTAGGTTAATTACTCTACAAACTAGCTTTTGAAACCAATGTATACTAAAGGCGGCTTCCAATTTTACTAGTTAAACTGAATTTCAATATCTGACTGATTTTAATGGCAATAAATTGTCTGCATGTTTTATACACTTCTTGTAGTGTTAGAGGGTGACTTCTCTTTCCTCATTAGACTCTTTTCTATAGTCACATGGACTTCCAAATGGATAGATGCCGGGCTACTTAATCCTTTCCTTTTGAAGTCAAAAGTAGCTGTCTTGCTGTCTGTTCATATTTCGGTGATTTGGCAAAATGTGGGCTTTTCTCAAACCCAGGAAGATTAAATTTGGTGCAAAAGAGCTGAGCAGAGTCATACCAGAGGCTTGTGGGTATTTTTGTTCCTTCTGGGGTCTTTTAAGTAAGAGATTTTGAGAGATCAGCATTATAACCCAAAAATACAACACTGGAGGTTTTGCACTGTTTGTATGCAACACTGCATACAAATATTAAAGCCTTGTGATATCTGCCCCTCAACTAATCTGTGGTTTGTTTTCACTATCCAAAGTATTCACCATGCTATGCCTTACTTTGTTCCTGCTTTGTTCCTGCTTATTTTATGCAAATGATTTTAACTGGATTTAAGCTTCATAGTGTTGAACACTTCTTTATGTTAAAAATCATCTTTGTTATCAGTCATACCTTATCTTGTAATAAAACATTAGCACTTGTTTATATTCTAAGGCAGGGGTTCTCAACCTTTGGAAGCCCTGGTACCCCCTATCATGTCCCAATTTTCTGGCGTACCCCTTGCGAATTAGCATAATTAGACAATTTACATAATTATGCTGATTTTTTTACATTTAAAAGCGCTGCTTTTAAATTTCTTTTTCTTTCTTTCCCTGAAGTACTGTATGTTTAAGGATAGAGTTGTAACATTTTTAAAAGAATAAAATAGAAACATACATATGCATGAAACATATATGTGCAAATACAAACATACATACCGTATTTTTCGCTCCATAAGACGCACTTTTTCCCCAAAAAAATAGGGGGGAAATAAGTGTGCGTCTTATGGAGCGAATGTTTACGGGGGGGATTTTTTTTACTTACCTGGGCTTGCGGGGTCTTCAGGGAGGCCTGCGCGACCCTCTGCAGGCCTCCCCGATCTTCAGATCTCTTTTAAAAGAGATCTTTTCTTTTCGGAAAAAATGGCCGAAAATAGCCTTTATCTCCCATCTGAAGAGCGTTCTTTCTCTCTCCCTCTGCCTGGGAGATATTCAAGCCCTGCAGATTGCTGAAGATCTGCCGCCTGGTGCCGGAGGAGCCGCATCGCCACTTTCTCCCGGTGGGACGCGACTCTCTTATCCCTCCTCTTCCTTTGCAAGCTCTGCGGCTGGGGCGGAGGTGGGGGGGAAGAGCGAACAGGCGCCCCTGCCCCCCTGGAGAGAGTGCTTGGGTGTTTCTCTGCATATTGACTGTGTCTCGCTCGCAAAAAAAAAGACTGGGAAGCTGGCGACGGCGGCAGCACCTGTCTGAGCCCTGCCAGACATCCTAACCTTTCTGAATATTTCATTGGAGCAGCCCGCCGGGATGCCCCACCACTGACAGCTGCAAAGATGGCCACCCCCTCCAGCAATCATTGTATTTGCTGCTTCCTTCCTTTCTCCTTTCATTCTTCAAACTGGGCTTTATGAATAAATAACCTTTCCGTCCGTTTCTGTCTCTGTGCTGGTGATGCCCTTGCAAAAACATCGAAGGAGGTTCTCTCTGAACTCTTTTTTGAACGCCTGAGCCGGCAGGACTATAAAATATCTCGTTTTTAGGGGTTTGGAGCACAGAAGCAATTTCGACAAGAAAGGTTTGGGGAAGAGAGCAGCAGTTGCAGAGTTGCAAAAGGGGCAAAAAATCACCCCAAGCTTGTTTGCGGGCATTACGATTTTTAAGTACAATTGCAAAACATTTTTTTTAAAAGACTTTGCAAGCACCCTTGCAGAAGAAAATCGCTGCAGCGGACAATCCGGATGGAGAGACAGCGCTCTTGCTTTCTGCAAGCACTTGCTTCCTTTTCGAGAAGAGATTTGCAAACTGCTCAGTCCCGGGGTGCCAGCTTTCCAACATTTTAAAGTAGGGCAGAACCTAGTTAGTAACAGTTCTCCCATCCAAACACAACACTGATGAGGGAACTGCAGGAAGTAGAGAAATGGTGACTCAACAGCAAGCTGCTATACTGCTGAGTCAGGATCGAACGTCTGCTTTGTGTCGTGCCGCGCGTTGTCAGTATGTTAAGCCAGAGACTTTTAAGCTACCTTCTGAAAAAAAAACCTAGGGTTTCTCGTAAGTGTACCTGTGGTTTCTTAGGAGAAGATCAGCAAACTCCGGAGAGTTTGCGGCCGCGGTCGGCTTCTGAGCACAGCTGCGGACTCTCCGGAAACATCTGAGTGAACTCAGATGTTCCAAAGAGCCCGCGGCTGCGTTCAGCGAGAGGAATGCTGAGCGGGGGGGGACGAAGAGTGAGGGGGTGTCTTATTGGCGAAACGTAGTGGTGGTCTATTCGTCCCCCGGAAGATTTGCAAAATTCAAAAAGCTGAAGATTTATTGGGCCATCTAACGCCAGATCTGTCATGAATATGGACAGAATAATTTAGAACTCTCCCTCGTTCTTTTTCCAACCCTCCAATCAGATTTGAACTAAAATTCCCCCCTCCCCAAAAACAAAAAGCCTATTTAGCTGTGTGTCGTCCTTTTCTTTCACAATTGATCCCGGTGTCGTCGTCCTCCCCCTCCTCCTCTCTTGCTCGCACGTGGATTAGGCAGCCGCCACTCCAGCCCTCGTGTCTCCGCCGCCGCCATCAGGGACTGTTGCTAAGGGATAGAGTCGATCTGGGAGTTGAGATTCAGCTTGTGAAGGAGGAGGAGGGCCTCTATCGCGCTCAGGCCTGCAGCGCGATACGAAGAGCCTGCAGAGGCTCGCGCAGGCCTCCCCAAAGCCCCGGTAAGGATTCCCCCCTTTTTTTCATCATCAGATTGATGTTTGGCAATTATGAACATGGTTCCTGGGCATCAGCTGGATGCAAATTTGGCCCCAAACCCATTCAAATTTAATACCCCACACACAGTGGATTGGATTAGATGAGTCCTTTTAAGTTTCCTCTCCAGCTTTTTGAATTTTCATGGCTCAGATATTCAGCCTATTTAAAGCTGATGGATTAGAAACCAGCAGCAAATATTCCTAACTAAAAGCTAGACTCCACAGGGAAGAGTTTGTTTTTATGGCATAGGCCCTAAAAGAAATGAAAAATAAATGACCACCAGCTCCCAACAATCAATGAAAATAAAAGAGAGGAACTAGCACGCTATTCATACTCTGAATTTGTGCACACTTTGATTCCCAGAAAATTTATTTTTACCCTGGAGTAGTTGCCACCTGTTTTCATATAATGCTAGAGACAGCCTGCAGTGGCTTCCCAGGTTCTCTTTACCTCAAGGCAGTTGCTTGCAGGCCTCTGAGCATATGCAGAGTGCCTTTCCTCACCCCAGAGCAGCTACAACATGTGTTCACAAATTCTGTGAAGCCCCCAGAAGCCCAGGTAAGTAAAAAATTATTTTTCCGTATTTTTAGCTCCATAGGATGCATGCGTCCTATGGACCGATGCGTCCTATGGAGCGAAAAATACGGTATACACTTTAATGAGAAGACAAAATAGGAGGACAGACCAGAGACCTTGACGCCACAGTAAACATCCTACCAAGTGCATGAGGACAACACAGAAACTGAAGATCAACACACAGCACACAGATCAGATTCTTCCACTTCCTCCCACCCCTCCTCCTTCCCTCTTTGACAATCCAACTCACAGACTGGGCAAAGCAAGGCAACAACAGCACAAAACACAGAGCATTAAGATCAGATCAGGCAGCGCACTTGCAAAGAAACGTTGAAGGAAGTTTTGTGCAGGAGACGGAGCGCTGTTAATATAAAAAAAAAAAACCCTCCTCCTTCAGGCACCTTAGCTCCCCCTCCTCCTTGCCTGTTCATAGCGTGGAACAAAGTTTTGGGCTCTCTCCATAATAATGCATTGTATCCTAGTTTTAGATGCTGGACACACTACACAACAAGAGTCTAGCCAGCCAGCACTTGCCATTGCCTTTGTGATGAGCTCTGACGGAGGCTGCTGGGAAGGCTGCTGTGACGGAGGCTGGAAAGGCTGAACTCCCACGTGCACTTCCTTTTTTGCTTCCCCCCTCCCCCGCATCATTTGTGATCCCAAAGGCACCGGGTTGGTTTTGATCTGAATTCCTATGTGGAATTCAGATCAAAACCAACCCGGTGCCTTTGGAATCACAAATGAAAGGGGGGGGAAGGGGGGAAGCAAAAAAGGAAGTGCACGTGGGAATTCAGCCTTCCCAGCCTCCGTCACAAAAAGAACATTCCAAAAAGAATATTCCCTTGATTTAGTGAGCATATTGTCAGATTAGGCAAATGCAAACTGATGCCTGGATGGTGTAGTGGTTTGGGAGTTGGACTTGGACCTGGAAGATCCAGGTTCAAATCCCCGCTCAGCCACGAAGCTTCCTGGGTGACCTTGGGCCAGTCACTATCTCTCAGCCCCACCTACATCACAGGGTTGTTGTGAGGACAAAAAGGAGGGGAGGAAATATGTACACCACTCTGAGCTCCTTGGAGGAAGGGTGGTATAAAAATGTCAAAAATAATAATAATAAATAATTTCTTAAAACTGAGGTCTTAACCCTTCTCCTACTCCTACAACGTTATGTGTTTTAGATGCTACAGCAGGGAATGGAGTGCTAACAAAAGCCACAGTTCCTATCTATGCAACTGGTGTACTTACATGTTATATCCAGGTAAGCAGTTTATGTTCAGTATTGAAAAGTAGGCCTCTTCTTAACCATCCTCATATTTTAAGTTTTGTTATCCCTTTTTAGTTTAATTTTATAAAACTCTAATTGTGCAGCAGCAGCATATGAACAATGGTTGGTGTGTAATGGCATGTCTGAACTATTTTTAATAATAAAGAACTAATAAAGATAAATAATAAAGAACTAATACCCTGCCTCTTGAGAATCAGAGCATTCTGAACTATATCTGTTCATTAGAACCTTATTAAATGGCCTTAAGACATTTTTATTTAGGTTAGCTGTCGATGTCTGACATGGTGGCTTTTTAACAAATGGCTTTTAACAAATGTAAATACAAGTGACCCACTGGGGTTGTTTATTTTAATTGTTTTAATTATTTGTTTTTAATTTTAATGTACCTGTTTTTTAATGTTGTAAGCTGCCTTGAGTGCCCTTGCTGGGAGAAAGGCGGGATACAAATTCTTTAAATAAATTAAATAAAGAATACCCTACTAGGGAACCCCAATAGCAGTCTCTTTACACTGTGAACTTTTCTGCTTATGATGGGAAGGTGCTTCTACTCGGGGGAATATGCCTCTGCCCGATTTTCAGAAACTTCCAACTTCCTCTGCAACTTGCTGCATCCCATCCCACCCCCCACCCACCCCAGGAGATGCTTTCCAGTGGGTGCAGGAGGCTGCTGTGGGGAAGAGGGGCAGGGAAGTTGCTTTCTGCTAGCTTCCTTGTACTTACAATTCTTATGATACAAGCCACTGTAAACTTGACTGTGAATCTACGCTTTTCCATTTGAGTGCTGATCTTTGAACGTTGGCTTGGAACATGCCATTGGGTCTCAGGAGGCTCACAAATGAGCCACCAAACTGCCAGCCATAGATGTTGGAGAGTGAAGCAACCAAGGGCAGAGGCAAAGGCATGATGTCTGAATCAAGGAGTGTAATTGACAGCTGGGCCCCAAAACTGTTCTTGGATCTTCTACAGTCAACCTGTCCATGAAGCAAACGCCATTTGCATCAGATGGTGGATTGGGGTGGCACGGGAGGGCAAACAGCCACCCGCTACCTCACCACCACCACCACTGCCGACAGAATCAGCCTCCTCATCTGTCCCTTCCTCTATGCGGGTTCTTTAATCAAAGCAGGAAATGCAGAGCATGCTAGGATCACTCCCAACATGCTCCATGTTTCCTTCTTCATGCAAAGAGCCCACACAGAGGGAGGAGAGAGATCACTGTGTGGCAGTCCTCCGAGCACAGTGATCTGACTCCCTCACCTTACTGTGAGAAGGAGGTAGGGGGTCAGATTGCTGCACTCTGAGGATCGGAAAGCAGTGGTCCTGCCTGCTTTCCTGGCTCCTTCTTTTGGTTTTTGAATCAAAGCAGGAAATGCAAAGCACTCTGGGTTCCTTCCCAGCACACTTCACATTTCCTGTTGCTTAAAGAGCTTGATAGAGCAATCTTACTCCTTCCTCTTTCTTCCGCACAGGTTTTTTTTAAACGAAGCAGGAAATACAGAGCACTCTGGTACCAGTCTTAGCAGCTTCATATTTCCTGCTTCAATTTAAGAGCCTGTGCGGAAGGAGCCAGATAAGGGTGCGTGAATTTGGGGGTTGGCACTGCTGGCAAGGGGCAGCACTGCTGTTGAACTGCCTCAGGCTGGCCCTGGGATCTCCTTTTGAGGGGCACTAATCTAGATTTTCATCCAGTTTGTGACAGAAGTTGTAAAACTTTGAGATTAAAATTTTTCAAACTCACTTTTAGGAAGAAGACCGCAAGCTATTAGTTGGATTTTTAGAAGATGTAATGACTATGCTTTCATTATCACATGCTCCTCTTGATAGCCTGAAAGCATCTTTTGTGGAACTGGGGTAAAGTATATCTTACAATTAAAACTGAATTCAAGTGCTGTCTAATGTCCCATGCACGTTAGAATCTGATGTTTCTGAAATTCTGCTCTTAAACATTTTTCAACAACATGTCTAAAGATTACTTTTTAACTCGGTGCAGACATAGTGTCATGTTTTGTGGCATTGTCCAACCAAACTGTTGGACTATCCTATTTAGAGTACTTCGTATACTACAAAATCAGATTTATTAGGCTGCTAATTTTGTGCTGATCTTTTAAAATTGTTTTGCAATCAAGAGGTTAGAGTTTGACCCTAATTTGCACAAGCAAAAGAAACTGTGCACAAAGGAATGTTCCTGTGTGTCTTCTCACAACATCAGCCCCCTGAAAAGCCTCTCCTGTGGATTTGGGTTCCCTCCTGAAGAGCATATGATGGGACACTGGGAACTGCAGGGGAAGGGGGAAACTGCATAAAATCAGGCAGAGGCACTTTACCAGTGAAAGGAAAGCCGCACAAGGTGCCTCTGCCTGAACTTTTTGGTGATTCCCTGTAGAGCCCTCGCACCATTCCAAAGAGTTTACTTGCATGTGCTCCCTTCTGCTTAGGCAAGTTAGGAACCAACCAAAATTTATGGAAACAATATGCTATATATTAACTATAATAACTTTTAAAGCTGCTTACTCAGTAGTACTGAGCCGCAGTAATGAGTAGTAAAGCCGCAGTAGTAATGAGCATTTTTAATTTATAAAATTGTCCAAACTTCACTTGGAGGTCTGTTGTATTGAGTGTACACACTCTTATGTTCTTGAGAATTATTTTAAGCTTATGGTCAAATTATATAACGCTATCAATACATATGGTGCTTTACAGAGCAAAGTCTCTACCTCAAAGAGACTTTGTCTAAAATTTAGACCATTGTAGAGAGACAAAGAAGAGAGGGAGGAAAGGATAACAAGGGCTTAATGTGAACAAATGCAATTACACAGACTTCGTTTGGCTTTAGAATGGGGGCTAAGATTAGCCTAAGACTTCACAGAAAAGTTGACATTTGAGGAGGGATTTGAAGGGGGAGAATGGGGCTAGCACATTTCTGGCAAAATGAGCAGTAGGAGAGAGCAAGAAGCGTCATTTGAAAGCAAGTGATGATGCATAACTCTACCTCAATTTATTTTTTTGTCTTGTCTTGTTTTTAAGAGCAAATCCAGCATACCATGAGTTGCTGCTTACTGTACTGTGGTATGGAGTTGTTCATACTTCAGCCCTTGTTCGGTGTACAGCTGCTAGAATGTTTGAGGTGAGTGCTTATTAAATGCACCTTATACCATATTTGAAGATGACTTCATAGTGAGTCTGGTGGCTAGCCCCTTGATTAATGCCATCCCTTCCCCTATGTGCTGCCTCTTTCACCACTTGTACACTCCCTCCTCAAGGGCAGGTGGAGATGTGAATGAAGGAATCTAGAAGTTGGTGTGGAGCAGTGTTTCCTCTAAGATTCAGCACTGCTGCCCAAAGCCCTTCCATGCTGCAGAGCAGTGCAGAGGCATCTTCCCGGTGGTTGGTGATGACATCATCGCCAACTTCTGTGTCATCTGAGCTCCAAGTTGTGTGAAGCTTATTTGAGAGGTGCATGGCCACACATCTTAGGGGGAACACTGATGTGGAGCCCCCACATGTAGTGTACTCTAGCGTGGTCTCCGAGACTCAAGGCAGCGTTTTCATTGTTCATGGGGCAGCCACTGTTCTGGAATCGGCATGCAACTTATGTGTGCTGCCTTTTGACCTTGGATTGTTGCCCTGCATGACATTAAATACTCAGTGGAGACTAAACATACAGAGACTTCAGTGGCATACCCCAGGTTTTTTTGTATCCTACTAGTTACCTCTACTACTACTGCTGTTGCTTGCCAAGGAGGAAAGTGATGCAGGGGTGGGAGAAATAAACCTGGCCCACCATCTTCCTTAGTGCAAAGTGACTCTCAGCCAGAATTAGTTGTTGACCAGAGTTTTGTGGTATCTGACATCCAGTTATTGAAAATGTGTACATTTTAATACTGCAATATACATTTACGGGTTGTGTACTGTGTGATGGAGCAGGATGTTAACACAGTGTATTTTGGGTTCCATGGGGCTCTTAAGATTTCTAGCATTCTTTTTATTTATTTATTGCTGGCTTGCATCTACTTGCAAGGTGTTTTCATGGTAACTGGCACATAGACTTTTTTCTGTTTCTGATTTGAATATTAGGTTGGTGCATTGCATGCTTAAAACTTTTCATTGGCTATGAAAAACCATTTCAGTGCTCTGAAATGTAGCTAATTCTGTGTTCAAACCAGATAACATCTGTCAATATCTGTCAGATAATGAATTTTGCATTGTCTGTCAATGGCAAACTTCCCAATCATAAAAACCTAAACCTAAAATTGCTTATATTCAGACTTTAAAATCACACCCCCAAAAGTTAAGCAGGGAAAGAATAGTCAGTGCAGCATGTTTTTCTTCCATTTGCTATCTCCAATAGCTGCTACAGCAGAGGGAAAGGCCTTCCATTTACCTACTGCCTTCCATTTACCTTCCCTGCTTCACAGCGCAATCCTAACCAACTTTCCAGCTCTGGTGCAGCCACGATGCAGCCCTGAGGTAAGGGAACACCATGACTGCCCCTGCACTGCAAAATGCAGTGTGCACCCTGTTGGCATGGCTACACCGGCACTGGAAAGTTGGTTAGGATTGTACTGTCAGCCATGCAATAACAATTAGCAGCAGCAGACAGAAAAACTGGCCTTTGGTTTCCAGGCAGATTATGGTTTTTCCTTACAAGATTCTTCTTATTTTATATGGATTAATGTAATTGTGTTATATAATTTTAGCTTTATTAGCTGCCTTGAGCATGTTAAGTGGAAAGGTGGGATATAAAGTCAATAATGATAATGAGCAATGATAGATTTGAATTCTCATTGGAACATTTTTTTTACTCTAAAAATAATGGCCAGGGTCCAAACTGAGCTAGCTGTGAACTTTGCAGCTAGTTCAGTGCCAGATGCTTGGTGGGGTTTGGACTTGTTTCTGTTGAATAGCTGTGATATTTACCCCACTTCACCCTACACGACTTGTAGCTAACAGCTTTAGTAAATAAAAGAAATTTGAAAGCAGATTACAGTATGGTATCAGATTGTTTGTTCAAAGAGGGTGAAAAGCATTTTTTTAAAATCCACACCCAAGATCTTGAGCATGCTTAAAGGAGTTCCTTGGATCCTGGACAATATATTTGACCACTTCCCATTCCCTATAAATGAACACCTGTATTTTTTTTCTACTTAATTTGTGCTGTTCTATTTTTAGCTTTCACATTAGTGCAGGTATTTTTCATTCGGGATCAGAAGCCAATTTGTGACCAGAGGGAAAAAAATGTATTTTTGGTAATAGATTTCACCTGCTTGTGCATAATAGTTGGTCAGCTGAAGACTCATTAGCTGACAGGGAATTGTGGTAAATACAAGATTAGAAATAAGAGCTTCTTAGAAAAAGCATCTTTCAGCTGTTTTTGCTGTGAAAATAGGCTGTGATTGGGTAAAGCATTTTAAGATCACCTACTTTTTGTTGGAGTGGTATTGCACATCTGAATTATCAAGTCCTCCTCTTTAAATTATCATTAGGTCTTGAGAAGCAATCTGTTCTGGAGTAGCTTTATTATCCTGTGACACTGCACCCTGAACTGCATCTTTTTTCCTACTACAAATGATTGAGAGAAAACAGATATAAAATCAGTCTGAATTTCACAACTTCTAGTTTAATTTTTATTTCATTTTTTTCATCGATGATCCTTCATGACTAGTGATCCTTCCTTAACCATTAGTATACCCTGTTTATGAATACAGCTGAAATAGCAATAGCATTTAGGTGAATATATCCTAAAGAAATTGAGTCTTTTCATCTCCTGACATCTGCCTACTCTTTAGCTCTAATACATACTATATATCAACATAGTAGGAAGGTGAGGAAATGCAAACATTGTCTGTTGTCTGAGACTAACATGCTGCATCTTACATAGCTTTCCTTTTTGCTGCATTCTTGTGTATGTTAACTGCCTATATTACAGCTATGTAAATAGCATTCTTTATGTACACAAATTTGGCACTGGTTTGAACACAACCTGTGCACAGTAAGACCTTGACTCTCTACAATATATTTTAGTCCATTGATTTCAATCGGGGGGGGGGGGGGAAGAACTAGACAGTGATCCCTTGATGAACCACCTTACACCTGTTGGTTGCTGGGATTGTTGCAAAATGTGCTGAACTAGGTAGATATAACTCGGATCCAGTAAAACACTGCATGAACATTAGTGCATACAGTACTTCAATCATTTAACGCAGATGAGCCATGCCTTCTGAGATTGTGCTCTTGGTTTATACGTTTAACACATTGGTGGACTATAAGAATGATAAATGTGAAATAAACCAGCAGACCATGGAAGACTGAAGTCAACCTGCCTCTGGTTTAAACCAGGCAAGAGTGAGCAAGCATTTTGAAATTCTGTCATTATGCCTTTCCTTGTACCTTAAAATTAAAATACACTTGAATGCTCGTTCTCAGCTTGTGATGGTATGTATTCACACAGATAGGAATCCTTAATGTTTTTTGTTCAGAATATGCTTTCTAAAGAATCTTAATGCCATGATGGTGGCTGGTTTTTCTTTCTAACCCCAACTTTTAAAAGATAATGGACGTTGACATTTACAGTATGCTAATAAAAATATTTGTCGCATGATCTGGAAGAAAAGGATTGTAGTAAAACTCGAACTAGGTAATAATCAGAGATGATAAGAATAGAGAGCTGTTTCACCTAAAACTTACTGTCTTTCTCTGGTGACTTTTGTATAGAATCCCATTAGTGCTTCTTGTGACCAGACGTTTAAAATGGAAAGAACATTCCATATCAATTCTGGGAAGGTTGCTGGATGGTTATAAGACATATTCTAAATTTGCCACTTCGTAAGATAATTATTTTAAAACCAGAATGCCATCTCTTTTTTTTTGTTTTTTGTTTTTGTTTTTAACAGCTCCACAGTTTTGTGTAGTTTGTGCTGCCTGCTTGGGCCACGTGCTTTCATCATGCCTTCTGCATATTTATATCAATAAGGCACTTTTAGCATAGTGGTATTTGCTTCTAATTTTGGTTTGCTTCTTGTGTTTTTCTTCCTCTTGGTTGTGCTGTTCTTCCCATGATACTGTGCTCACTCTTTCCGTGCATCACCTGTGATATCCCTCTGCTCTACCCACTCAGCTGTTGGTGAAGGGGGTACATGAAACTCTGGTAGCTCAGAGAGTTGTTCCTGCTCTCATTACTCTCTCCAGTGACCCTGAAATGTAAGTTTCCTGACTGTCTTATACAACTAGCGTCCCTCTTATGACTTGTCAAGAAATAAACCATCAAGACTGCTTTTGTATTCTGATTAATGAAATCAGTTAATTACTGTTTTGTTTAAAGGCAGGAATTTTTTTTAGAAGTTAAAGTCTATATTAGACTTATAGTTTTCCAGTGACTGGTAAAATTATTGCAGTATTTGAAAAAAATAAAGTGGGGGGGGTGGTTAGTTGCATTTCTTCTGAAATGTAGTGCTATCAATTATCATAATTTCAGTGCCGCCTCTACTGGTGTTTTGTTTCTTCCTTGTCGAAGAGGGATGCTAATCTCACTAACACATTGTTACCAGGAAATGCTGAAGCATGAACAGAGTTTTTAACAGTGTTAATGCCCTTTGTGGGTGATTAAATTCAGAGGCCAATGAATCTGTCTGCCCATCCTCAGTCACAGCTAACTTAGTTCTCCTTCCAGTTTAAAACCATTTTTATTGCATGTTGACTGGTTTACAGCTGACTCTTCGAGGCATGCGTGAAGCCTTAGTTGACAAGCGGGTTGCTCCGGCCCTTGTTACCTTGTCCAGTGATCCTGAATTGTGAGTTTCTGACAGTGATCTTGAGTTAATTCTGTCTTTCCTTTTTTTCTTTTTACTTTTTTGAGCATTCTTCCTGGTCTATCTTTTTATCATTACTAAAAATTAATATCTTAAAATACTAACTTTGAAATTTACATTATTTTTTATTGAAATCTGTTTTGATGTTAAATACTGAGAAAGTGTTACTTTTTCTCCTAGCTCTGTAAGAATAGCCACAATTCCTGCTTTTGGTACCATCATGGAAACAGTTACTCAGAGAGAGGTAAGATGACGTCATATTAACCTAGTATAGCAATAGGTATTCATAATACACAGCTATTCAGCTCTATAAGAGTTAGCAACATGTTTTTTTCTCATTATGAAACGTCTAGGTATTTCTTAAGCATTGGTGGGAGGAAGTGACTAGGGTCACTTCAATCCTGACATTTGGCATGGCAAAGCGCTCATCCGTTGGAAAGGTTCCATGTAGTCTCAGTCTCTATTAAACTTGGTTACTATGTGCCCCAGCCCGTATGTGTGCAGTATTAGCATGCCAGTAACCTGTGACTGGGTAGATGTGGCCACTGAAGTGCTAATGCTGTGTGCTATCAGTTGGCTCAACAGTAGATATATTTGAACAAGACAGCAACTGAATGGACGACTTACATGAATAAGTGCTTTGCCATTTTAACATTTAAGCTGGGCTTCGTTCACCAGCGCACTCGAAGGAGGTATAGTAGTTGTCAGGAGATGCAAACTTCTTGCTAACTGACTCCTTCATGGATCTTGGAGTGATAAAGCGCTCTGTCAGTCATAGTGGGCAACTTTGAAGAGAAACAGTATGCCTTACCTCCTGATTTTGGTTTGGCCAAAGCAAAGATGGACATTTGGGCTGGTTGCACCCAGTTTGATTGTGGGCCTAGGAGTAAGCACATCAATGAACATGCGTAGGGTTGCATAAGCCTTAAAGTTCTAGAGCAAGGGTGGGGAACCGGCGGCCTGCGGGCCGGATCCGGCCCCTGGGGCGATCCGGTCCGGCCCCTGCGAGCCTGGACCCGATTCCATTCGGTCCGGCCCGCGCGGGCTCGGACCGGAGGCCGCGTTCACCTCACCCGACTTTTCAAACCCTCCCGGCTGTTAGAGACATGCGCAGAAACAGCCGAGTTGAGAAGGAGTCGCGTGACTCCTTCTCAACCCGGCTGTTCTGCACATGTCTCTAACAGCCGGGAGGGTTTGAAAAGAGCCGGGCGAGGTGAGCGCGGCACCGCGCGCGCTCACCTTGCCCGACTCCTTCACAAACCCTCCCGGCTGTTAGAGAAATGCGTTCTGCGCATATCTCTAACAACCGGGAGGGTTTGAAAAGAGCCGGGCGAGGTGAGCGCGGCACTGCGCGCGCTCACCTCGTCCGACTCCTTCGCAGGGAGTGAAGTTCACAGAACGCATGTCTCTAACAGCTGGGAGGGTTTGAAAAGAGCCAGGTGAGGTGAGTGCGCGCGGATGCCGCCGGCAGCGGTGGCTGAAGAGAAGGTGGTGAGGAGAGCGATGGGGGTGGGCGCTTGCTGGGTGGGAGAGCCAGCGGTGGGTGGGTGGGAGGGAGCGAGCAAGCAAGCGGTGGGTGGGAGAGAGGTAAATTCGCGCGGGGGGGTAAATTTGAGGGGGGTTAAAAAAACGGCCCAATCCTATTGGACCCAGTCACCAGTTGAACATGCTTTCCACTAGTGGCAACTACTGTAGCACACCGCAGGTGTGCTGCCGGGAAGCCAGAGCCTTCCCACGCTCACTAGAGGAGCACGCTGGTCCCACTGAAGCAGAAAGGAGGAAGGGAGGCTGTGGGACAGGATGGATCCAATAGCAATGGCGTGCACTGTATCCCTATTCCCTCCGTGGGCAGTCTCCCTGCCCCCTTTCTCTCCTCAGACTTGCACCAGCTAAAGAGCTGGCACAGGTCCAAAGAGTCCCATTGCAGAGGAGGGAGGCTTACAGAGGGGTAAGGGGATTTAAATCCCCTTTCCCCTCCAATGCCTCCCGATCCGTGCCACCCTCCGCTGGATACAGTGCACCCATTTTTGGCACGGCTACACCAGCGGGGGGGAGGATAGGATTGGGCTGTAAGTGATGTGTGTATGTGTAAAATTCTGCAACTTCAGGTAAGTTAAGCCAGTGACATTACATTTGTTTCTAGAATCAACTGACTTTGCAAGCAAACTAATACATCCTTATGGTAAAAACTTTGCAGAATTTGCATTTATAGTTTCGGCCTGTTCCTGATTTTCTAAAATAACATACTTGAGGAAATGCAACTAAGAACTTTGTACTGACTCATATTGGTATCCAGATGCTGAATAAGTAGTAGTAGGGTAGATAAGAATTCTTGGTCTACAGTTTAATTTGAAAGAAGAAGTAGCTCTTTAACTCTTAATATACACACTTATAGTGGGGAACAAGATGTACACCAGAGGTTAGAATTTAATCAATCAAGACATAAGCCAGAAAACAGATTTGAATGCTTATTAAGAGTTTTATTGCTTATGAGGTCAAAGTAGTTGTTTCTAAAGGCTAGTAAATTCTATAGCAATGTTTAAAAGGTAATACAGTATTATCTAGATTTTCACATGGCATTTTTACCCAAGGGTGTATATATGCTACAGGAGTTAAATGTGGACACCTGTGGGCTGGGAGGAAATGGGTTAGAACAGAGGTTCTCAACCTGTGGTACGCATACCCCTGAGGGTACGCGAACCGACAGGCGGGGGTACAAGGCTTGCTGTGTCTTATCAGCTGCAATCAGCTGTGAGTTGGCATCGGCTCCCGACTCACAGCTGACTTATAGCTGATAAGGCACAGACTCGCAAGGCTCCCATATTAAAAAAAACCTCTGCCAAATCTCTATATAAACCCCTTTCTAGCATTTACATCCAAGTTAGGGTGAGTAAGTTCTCTGACTAAATAGTCCCTAATTTATTACTAAAAAGAAAACTTCATTGACAGTGAACATCAAAGATTCTTGTGCAACAAAACCACCCCTTCTCTCCCCCCAGACTGTGTTCCCAAGTGGAATGCAAATTAAGTGTTTTCCTACTGGCTGGTTCAATTTATATGCTGGGTTTTAGAATACATACCCGGTAGTTTCTTCCATTTAAAGAAGGCAGCTCTTATGGCAGATTGAGCTGGTTCTCTGTCTTCTTAAGGAAGCTAAGAAGGAATTGCCTTGGTTTATTTTTGGATGGGAGACCTGTGGTGATATTTTCTTAAAATAAAAAGGGGTGGTAAAAATTGGAAAAAAGGGTGGCTAACAGTGTAAGATGAGTAATTTTAATGGTTAAATTTTACATTTTAATAATTAATGCTAATTGGCGCAGGGGATACTTCAAAAAATTTGACCATGCCAGGGGTCACACTTGGTGAAAAAGGTTGAGAAACCCTAGGTTAGAAAATACAGATGTGCTAAATAGTTTAATTGGTTTTCTTCTGCTGAGTTTTTCATATTTTCTACATGAAAGCATTTGTAATTTCTATTACGTTTCTTTTTAAGCTGTTAGAAAGAGTGAAAATGCAGTTGGCTTCTTTTCTGGAAGATCCTCAGTACCAAGACCAACACTCTTTACATACAGAAATCATTAAAACCTTTGGAAGAGTTGGGCCAAATGCTGAGCCAAGATTTAGAGATGAATGTAAGTTGTCTCGATGGAAAGCAAACCCTTTCTCTTTTTCTTGTGTCTCAATTATTGTAACATGCTCTTGCAAGTCTTTAAGTGAAAGTATTGCTGTAAATCTCATCTCAAATATTTTTTTTCTCCAGTTGTTATTCCACACTTACATAAACTTGCCTTGGTAAATAACCAACAGTCTGCAGACTCAAAAAGATTGGACATTGCTACTCATCTCTTTGAAGCCTACAGCGCACTCTCCTGTTGTTGTATCCTTCTTTGGTTTTGAACTTATTTTTAAAAAAATACTCCATTATGCATCAGTGCTGAGTTGATTGGAGCTGAATTCCAAAAGATGTACAACTAAAAAATACAGTTACGCCAAAGTCGGTTTCATAGTTATAATTTTGTTCTAGAAACAAGAATTTAGGCTTTCTTTCATTTGAGAGTAGACTTTATTGGCTGATGTTTGGGGAGTATGGCTAAAATGGACAAGGTCATTATTAGGTGACTCCTGTGCAACTCTTGCACCGGTGTAACTGTAGATCCCCTGGTGTAACTTGCCGTATGTCGACGGATGCAGGACGGACACCGATATAACCTACCTCAGATACCTCACGTGTACAGTATGGACACGGGACAAACACCAGCGCAACTATGCCAGTGAGGGGGCATTCTGGGGGCATTCGGATGCCCCTAGAATGCTCCCTGCGCCAACAGAGTTGCACCGGCATCCATCCCATGTCCAAACTGCGCATGTGAGGTGTCTGAGGGGGGTTACACCGGTGTCCGTCCTGCGTCTGAGTCCTGCTTCACAGTGCAAGAGTTACACCATGTTCAGGCAGATCTGGAACTAGATATTATAGAGGAAGGATAAAGCATTGTATAGGATCCAAAATGCTGAGCTCTAACTCTTTTTTTGTATTAACACTTCTAAAAAGGTCATATAAATTGTATTAATATGTTGCATAATGTGTTCTAGGTATTTTTAATTCACTTCTTCTGAAATATTTCAAATTACTTTTCATGATTATAAATTAGTGTTGGAAATTTTAATCTTGGTTAGAACCAAGCCAAAGAAATTAGTTGTCTTTCTTTGAAAGCTCTTGATTTGGTGCATTATTGCAAAAACATTCAAATAAGTGTAAGATGTGGTATTGATTGATGTGAGATGTATTTGTCATGTTTTGCCAGTAGTTTATTACTGTATCCTAAGATTTGGATTTTAAAAACCCATGAATATTTCAGTGAAGGCTTGAGTATTTTTGAAATAGAAAAGTAAGATAGAAATGCTGGGAATAAATAAAATGTTTAAATTGTATTCGTATTCTGTACCAAACATGGAGAGACTATATATGGCATGTGAGTCACTTGCAGTCTTAGGCATTTCCAGAAATTAGGACTGCAATGCTGATGAGTTTTTTCTTCCTGGGATGGAGGGTTGCTCTAGGGAAGGAAAGAGGAAGCAACAGTGACAGAAGTCTGAGCTGCACTCCCTATAGTAGAGGAAAAGAAGGAAGGAATAGTGATCTGACCTTGGGTACTAGGTGGAACAGTAATAATGCTCTAGGTCTGAGATGTTAAAGATAAAGAGGCAGCAGTAACAGTATCCCTGTTATATATTGATTGTGGGGGGGGCTGATTTAAGTTATTACATTTTTCTTCCTCCAAGGAGCTTAGAGAAGCATATATTGTTCTTCCCCTCCTTTTATCTTAGCAACAACTCACAGCCCAATCCTATTTACCCTTCCCAAAATTGCAACAGCGCCAAACTGGCATCTGCATCCTGTGCAAGGGTGGCGGGACCAGGAGGCTTCTTCAGGGAAAGGGGACATTTAATCCACTTACCCCTGCGTAAGCCTCTCGGCCCGCTATGGGTCTCCTGAGACCTACGCTAGCAAAATTGCTAGTGTAAGTCAGAGGAGAGAAAGGGGGCAGGAAGGCTGCAGGGATGGGGGGATAGGATCTGGCACGGGCCTTCTGTGACGGATCCTCCCCCACAGCCCTGTTATGCTCCCCTCTATGCCCAGTTTTGCCCCCGTTCCACCCTCCCCTGCCTTCCCACTGTCTTACCTTTTTCTAGCGTGCATCCGGAGTTCCTCTGGTGCATCTGGGAAGGCGCAGACCTTCCCGCTGGCATCCCAGGCAGCGCGCTGTCAGCAAGGTAGGTTAGTCTGTGAGTGGGGATTTGAACTTCTAGTCCATCATTCTAACCAAGTGAAAGAGAATTAGAATAATGTATTGACTTTTTAAATTATTTCAGAGTATGCACTGGAAATAACTTCCAGTGACAGTGAGATTATCCATGTTCTTAATCTGGCACCTAAAACTGATTTTTGCTTGTCTGGGCTTCATTTACAAGAAGCTGAAGACCACTGGGTTCTGAAAATTGTCCGTGCTGCTGTAACTATTTGTTCGCCATGCATCTTGTTAACTGCTGAATTGTCCTGAAAATTATTTTGCCATTATACATGCATTGCATTGCTCACTTACTATTTCACCTTTTTCTTTCTTGCATTTTTCCCAAGGAGTCAATGCAGTGAAATTGGGACACTTGGATAATTAAATACCATTTTTGCACGTGATTTTTCAGGTTTAACTTAGAAGTAAAACAGTGCAGTGCAGTGACAAGTCAATCATTCTTTGTCAGACCTTAACTTCTTGCCTTTTAGTTATTTCAGAGGATTTAATGGTCAATCACTTTTTACCTGGACTCAGGTGTTTACGAAATGACATGGAAAATCTCTCACCAGAACATGAGGTAAGTAATTCAAACTGCCATGCTGCATCTTGGTTTTAGATGACAAAAGAAACTTTATGATTCAGTTGTCAGTAGCTACCATTACAGCAAGTCATATTTTAACCTCAAGAATACAGCTGTTGAAATTAGATGTGGAGAACACATTCACAAACACATTCACAGAAGGAAACTACATCTAATGATTTTTTTCATTGTTTAGACTACATGCTTGAATACAAGGAGGCACAAGTGCAATAATGTAAGAATTGATGCATCAGACAAGTACATTCTGATACAACTTTATCTTTTTCTTGTCATGACAAGCCAGTTACGTAATTCTGAGGCTGTCAACTGACAGTATAACTGTACTGTGCTATAAACTGGAGACATCTTTCCCCCCATCATGAAGCCCACTGCCCCAATAATTGTCTTCCCCTGTCTTTTTCCCCCTCCCCAAGTGATGTAATTTTGTTTTGAAGTGTAAAAGAGAAAATCAACTATTAAGATAACAGACAGGTAGTGGCATTTTTTAAAAATTAAAAGTAAGGAATTTCAGACATTATCTTTATTTCTATTGGCCTTTTGCAACTCCCCTCATGGTTCGGACTGTGTTATCCCTGTACAGTCTCTGTCAGTTCTAATGGACTGATAGAGCAGAAAAAGTATTTAAAAAAAAAAAAACCACGCTTCGTGGTTATGTATAGAAATGTGTGAGAGTCAATTGATATGTGTACAGAGATGTTAACTCATGGGTTGACTTTAACATTAGCATTATTATAGTAGTAATATTAGCAGCATGTAGGTGGTTTAGTAATCAAACCACTAGGGACACATACAGTGAGTATTATTATTATTATTATTATTATTATTATTATTATTATTATTATTGAAATATTTATATACCACTTTTCAACAAAGTAGTTCACAAAGCTAAACAAATAAACCACACATGATGTACTTCTGATATTTTCAAGTACAGTACAGTCCGTTTGTAATCCACGGTTGGGTTTATACAGTTCATGGCTTTACAGACTTGATACTAAAGATGCACAGTTATAATGGTCAGGAGGAGGAGAAGAACGTGATGTAAAATTTAAAGCTGACTACACAACAAACCAGTAAGGACACATGCCTCATCTACAGGAAAGGAAAGGCTGCTGGAGTGACCTCTCACCATCAACAAAACCATCTATCTCCTCTCTATAGCAACAGCCAAACACACACCGCCCACATTATCCTGGAAAACACAGAATACCACAAGAAGAGAAGGAAAAATGTGAACATCCACACCCATATTGCAAGTCACCATAGCTCACTTTCAATACTAGCAAATACTTCTGACACACAGTAGAGGCAGCTATAAGCATGCCTACAACAAGAAAGGAAAAAAAATTATCCATCTCACACTCTCAAAAAGAATAAAGGTGTTTAATTGCATGGTGACTAGGCCCTCACTGAAGACCAAGAAAAAATATATTTTAAGAATTATATTATTCATAGAGTTGCTAGTAACGTCCCAGAATTGCTTTGCTTCTGTTAATCACTGTTCCCTAAACTCCAACTCTAAATAGTACCGTATTGTCCCGAGTATAGGACGCTCCTGATTATAAGCTGCACCCTTAAAGTTTGGTGCTATTTTTTAAAAATACATTTTTAACTTAAATATACACATTAGTAGAACAGTACAGTTAAAGGCATAGGCACCCTGTCCCTTATTGAATCTAGGCACTCTATTATTAGTAGGTTTACCATAGTCCCGGAATTGAGTCGCGCTGTGGCCTAGAAAAGATATGAGCCGCTCCCAAGGATGCACCGCGGCAGGCCAATGCAAGCCACGGCTTCCGGAGCTTCCGGTAAATGAGACGACCGCGTTGGTCTGCCGCGGTGCATCCTTGGGAGCGGTTCGTGTCTTTTCTAGGCCGCAGCGTGACTCAATTCCGGGACTATGGTAAGCCTAAGTATTAGTAGCCTTCCCAGATCCAAAGGGGGACAGAGTGCCTACCTTTTAACCTTTGGAATTTGGGCAGGTGCAGCTTGTTGCACCCTTCCATGATGATGAGCTGCACCTGCCCAAATTTCAATGAACAGCACAATCCTATGCATGTCTACTCAGAAGTAAGTCCCATTGCATTCAATGGGGCTTACTCCCAGGTGTGTGTGTAGAATTGCAGCCTAAAGGTAGGCACTCTGTCCCCCTTTGGATATGGTAAGCCTATGCAGGAGCTCTTGCTCTCAACTTTCAAACTACACTCAACTTTTAAACTGCAAGATCAATAAATACCTTAGTTTCCACAGAGTCCTGGGGCTGGAACTTAAGGGTTAATTTTTTCAAATGCTTCCAGAGGTTAGAGCAGGGGTGGGGAACCGGCGGCCCACGGGCCGGATCCCGGAGCGATCCGGTCCGGCCTGCGCGAGACCGGACCCGAATCAATCAGGTCCGGCCCGCGCGAGCAGACCGGAGGCTCCGCCAGCCCCTTCAGCTGCTTCTGCGCATGTGCAGAAGCAGCCGAATTCAAAGGAGTCGCGCCGAGGAGAGAGCGGCATGCTCACCTCGCGCGACTCCTTTGGAACCTGGCTGCTTCTGCACATGTGCAGAAGCAGCCGAATTCAAAGGAGTCACGCCGAGGGGAGAGCGCGCGGCGCACTCACCTCGTGCGACTCCATTCGAACTCGGCTGTTTCTGCTCATGCGCAGAAACAGCCGAGTTCGAAAGGAGTCGCGCGAGCAGCGTGCACGGGGCCGGCGGCGGCGGCGGCCACCGCCTGAAAAAGGTGAGAGCGGGGGGGAGAGAGCAGTGTGGGTGTGTGCGTGCGCGCCCCCCGTGCCAGGGCACCAATTTGCGATGGAGGGGCACACGGCCCGCGGGACATTTTCCCCATGGGAAAATGGCCCTCCATCGCAAAAAGGTTCCCCACCCCTGGGCTAGAGGCTGCTGAGAGATTCAGCCATTTAGCAAGTGATTAAGAGCTGCTTGAAAACACAGCAGTTTAAGCTTTGCAGTTTAAAGAGAGAGAGGGGCCTGTTTTACCTTTGAAAAGAGACTTGGAGAGGCTTGTGAAAATGCCTTTGAAAGAGATTTGGAGAGGCTTGGCTTGAAAGCGCTTAGCAGAATACACTAGGCAGAAAATGCTAGGCTTTGACTGTAGGCCACACCCCTTCTTTAAAGACTTGTCTTAGGGGGAAAAAGTGAGTCTTAGGCCAATACGGTATTAGTATTATTATAGTATATTGTCGTTTGTAAATAAGGCCTTTTGTACATTCATCGTATTATGGTAAGGTGTGTACTAAACTCTTAACAGTTGCAACAGGCATATGAAGTGTTTGAATGTGAAAAAATAGTGCAGGAGAGCTGAGTAGTGACCATTCTAGTGCAGCCTGGAAAAGATCCCATGTTTGTGCAACAACTTTGAATCACCTGCGTCCTGACATTATTATGAATTACTGAAGTGTGTAGTAACCCTGCAGACCAATCAGGTGTTTAGAGGATTTGGATGCAGCTAATATGCAGCTTGGAATACCATTTTCCTTAGTCTTAGTAATTGCATGTATAAGATGGCCGCCTGTACTACTTATTCAAACAACTCTTACTTATCTGGCATGGAGGACTGAGGATAGCTAAGACACCTTAGAAGTTTGACTTTCATTGCTGTGCAAACCTTTTGGGTCTTTGTTGTATTTGTGGGGGTTTTGTGTTTTACCAAAAATATTGTGTTAAGTGAATTGAATGACTTAAATGATATGAAGTTATCACCAGCTTAGCTTACACTTCATTTGGAGAATATGTATTGTGTCTTATTATAACCCAGGAATATACTTGAAACTTTATATGAAACATTATCATGTCCTGTCTTAGGTTATTTTAAGCTCCATGATAAAGGAATGTGAACAGAAAGTGGAAAATAGGAGTGTTCAAGAACCACAAGGGTAAGGCATTTACTTTTCAACCAATACTTGCTGCTAGCTCTGTGAGATACTATATTAATGAATCCTAGTATGCTAAAACATCACATTTTCAACCTCGGCAGGTGCATTGACTACAGTAGTTCAAAACAGGTTCAAAACTAGATAAGATCGCAAGTTGTCACGACGTGACAAAACTATATATATATACACACACACACACACACACGATATATCTATATATCATTATTTATTTATATTTATTATTATTATTATTATTTATTATATGGTGACTATAAGCATAAGATGGCATATTTGGTCTCCGAGTCAGGAAAATACTGATTGACCATCTCCAGCTGAAAATAAGACAATACATAGATATTTCCAGGCTGTGAAATGAGGAGAAACTGCAGGGAAGCAAATGTTCATTACAACTAGTTCCTGGTTTCTGCTTCTGTCATGCTTCTAGTAGTGTGACAACTAGAAGTGACTGAGTGAAATTGGCAACAAACCACTCGGGCTAGGGGACCAACAGTCCTGGCAGTAGTCATTTTGTCCTGGTGATAAAAGAGTGATTAGTTAATGTATTTCTTTGTAAATTGTCACTTCCTGTTTCCAAGATAAATTGTAGGAAGACATATCGGAAGAAAACTGGAAAGCTATTAGAGTAGAAGTTTGAATGCAGTAGAACACCAGAGAGCTGTATCCTAACCTGTCCACAGAGTGTAGCGCTCCTGTTCCTGGAAGGAGTGTTCCACTTGTGCAAGGACCCCTTCTATTCACATAAGGAGCTTCTAATGATGCCCCATACTCTGCAGGTAGGTTACGATACAGCCCATCAAAAATGAGACTGAAAAAGGTGGAACAGATGGGCAAGGAAAAATCCTGGGGATCATACCTAGGCTCAGACAGGCTCATTCTGTTGTTGGTCAGCGGCTGGCTGCTAGGACCTGAAAGTGTCAATAGTATGTTTCTTCCTTTATAAACGATTACAAATGTTAGTTCTTGTCTTCGTCTATAAGATTTGTAGCTGCAGGAGACTTGACATAGATGTTCGTTGACCAGTTCCCCCAAATCAGCATTGTAACAATATACAAAAGCCAAAACAATGCACCATTGTCTTCTGTGCATTCTGTGTACGCTATAGCAGTGGGTAAATAATATGGTAGACATCTAGGGTGCTACTATTAGATGGAGTCATAACAAACTGTGTTGTAAATTGTTCGTAGTTTGTATACCGGCTTCTTCAGGATATACAGTTGTAGTAAAACTGTGGGCAGGAAGTCTGGCTCAGTCGGTAGAGCTGCAGCCTCATATACCTGAAGATCAAGGTTGGCAGTTCGAGACTCTCGGAAGAATCTGTGTGCAGTCGAAGAGTTATCGCCGCTGACAAGCTGCAGAAGTCTGTGTGTGTGTGTGTGTGTGTGTGTGTGTGTGTGTGTGTGTGTGAGAGAGAGAGAGAGAGAGAGAGAGAGAGAGAGAGAGAGAGCTGAAGTTGGCACTCTGTGAGAGGGAGTTGTCTGTCAGTCGAAGTGTGAGAGGTGAATGCCAGACCGTGAAAGGAAAACACCTGGAATGAAGCATTCTATGAAAGATTAGAACATTTATTTGTAATTGTAAAAACCTGCCTGTATAAACCGTCTTGAATTAAAGTTGGAGGAGAAATCTAATGACCAAGAAAACAGTATATAAATACTGGTGGTGGTTGTAGTGGTAAAAAAAAAAAACTTCTTTGGTAGAAATGGAAAATCCTTTTGGTGCAGTTGGGAGAGGAGGATTGCCATGCATTGCTAGAGACCTACAGTGGAAGTGCTGTAATTAAATATTAGCAGAACATGAGTAGAAATTTAGAGATTTTACTGCTTCCTGTCCATTGAGATGCAAAATGGGTATGCCAGCAAGAGTGACTCATCTTCCAGCTAATTGCATTTAAGACACAATGTTACTTAAAACTCAGACTCTAGCTACACACTTGGGCATGTCTCATTGAACTGGGGAGAGGGGATTACTTCTGAGTAAACATGCTAAAAGCAGGCTTCACAAAAGGGAAGCCCCCTACAAGATTCATTAATTCAATGTTCTTGGGTTTTTGAGACTTGTTCCCCAGAAATGCATACATCCAAGTATGATTGTTTTAGTTGCATACAATTAGGTTTTTTTTCCTTCATTAAATGCTGTCGTCTTGATTCTACTAGTTGATGGTGTAGTGGTTTGGGAGTCGGACTTAGACCTGGAAGATCCAGGTTCAAATCCCCGCTCAGCCACGAAGCTTCCTGGGTGACCTTGGGCCAGTCACGATCTCTTAGCCCCACCTACCTCACAGGGTTGTTGTGAGGACGAAAAGGAGGGGAGGAAATATGTACACCACTCTGAGCTCCTTGGAGGAAGGGTGGTATAAAAATGTGAAAAATAAATAAATAAATAACCTTGCAGTTTCCAAGATCAGAGATTGAAATGGCCTTCAGTGTTTTTAGGCAGGCAGATGTAGAGGTAATCCTGCAATCCTGTACACATTTTCCTGGGAGTAAGTTTCATTGAACATAATGGGACTTTTAGGTTGACATGCATAGGTTTGTGCTGTCAATCTGTATAACTCTTCTTCCTTGGTCAATTTCATCCTTTTTTTCAGCAGATCCCTCATTCCATAATCCCATACAGATTCAGGGGTCCTCCAAACCTTAAGAGTAGATTTTCAGGTGCCACAAGAGGCTGCTGTGAGGAGGAAAGAGCAGTTCCACGCTAGTTAGAATACAACTTAGAATGTACTTCCATAACTGCAGGACAAAGGGCATTCAGTACATTGCTGAAAGCATGTATGCCACCCCAAGCTGCATGCTATAAAGAAATCGTATTTTCACACACTGATCACTTGTGCTGGATCAGATTGCCTTGTTCATGATAAATCAATTAAATTAGAATTAAATTTCTAGTTATTGTTCAGTGGCTTGTATTTATATAAATAGGTCATTTTAAAACTTGGGTAGCTAGAAAGGCAAATAACTTAGTTGAAAAGGTTTAACTACCACCAGCACAACAGAGATGTTGAGTATTAAATGTCACTAAAATTTGATTTTGTTCTTCCCTTGTCCTAGTGTGTTTAAGTAGCTCCTAGAATGAAAACACAAATTCCAGTATATTTGCACTTCCAGGGCACTACCTTTATCCTCTGAATTCTTCACTTTTTCTTCCTTCCAATGTAGTACATGATTTCCAAAGCAATCCTATCTAACTTCCTCCACCAGTGTAACCAGCGGGGGAGGGCAGGGCGGGAAGCTTTGGAGGGGAGGGAAGAGTTAAATCCCCTTTGAATCCCCCTTTTATACAAGTCAGATCATTGGTCCATCGAGCCCAACACTTTGGCAGGTTTTCTCTAAGGTCTTGGCCCTTTCCAAGCCCTGTTGCCCCAGATTCTTTTTAACTAGTAATGCCAGACAGAGACTAACTTGTGTTTCCTTCCTCCTAGCTCAATGTCAATTGCAGCAAGCCTGGTGAGTGAAGACACAAAAACCAAGTTCCTGAACAAAATGGGCCAGTTGACCACCTCAGGTGCCATGCTGGCTAATGTATTTCAGAGGAAGAAGTAAATTTGGAACAGGAAGTCCCTGTAAACACTGAGAGACCTCATTAAGACTGGTTCCTTGTACTTGAAGTACTTGCCTTTTTATTTCCCCATCTTATGTTCTTGTAGTATAATTTTACTCCTACCTACAGACATATTTGCACTGCTCTTGAATATTGCTACATATCTGTTAATTTTGGGTTAAATGTGGTTAATTATAAAACTAAATTAAATCTGTATCAAGTCCCTGTCCTGTGTTCTTGTCTTTCCAGCATAATTTTTATTTTTATATATACTATGGTATATAAAAATAAAAAGTGAAGGTTTTTTTTTAATTTCCTGACGGGTTCTAGGCTGATATCTGTATTATACATGGAGCTGTTATGATGGTACTTAAAATAATGTAAATTTGAAGTCACGGTCATGAAGTAATAAATGTGGAGATTACTTATGTATTTAAGTTATAAGAGAGTAATGCTGATTTTTTAAAATATTTCTAAAGTAAAATGAAAGGCAGGGGCCACCAGCACTGGTCTGATTTCTGGATTTTTTTTTCCTAAGTATTGAATATTTTCTTCTGGTTTACAAGGATTACGGGTAAACAAGCCATGTGTAGATTTTTAATTCCAGCTAAAGTAAAAATTATTCAAAACTGTCAGTGGTTTTGCAAAGTTCACCACATAAACCACTGACAGTTTTGAATAATTTTTACTTTAGCTGGAATTAAAAATCCACACATGGCTTGTTTACCCGTAATCCTTGTAAACCAGAAGATAATAGCGGGCCATGAAAGCCTCAGATCAAAAATATTGTATATTTGAATTACAGAGGAGATGGAGAATGTAATGTATAACGGACCTGCTTGCACTACAAGTTTCATGGAGGACCAGATCATTCTAGAAGCCATGGATATACCAGATCTTTGGGGTGCACTTCTCATATGTATTTCTGTCTTGAATGTGCGTGAAGCAGCTAAGTATTAGCCTCCCTGCTAGAAAACACATTCCAGTGAATCTGGAGGAGGGGAGGGGAAAAAACCTATTATCATGCATTCCTAACCATGTTGGAAGAAAACTGCACTGATTTGTGAGGCATACTGTCACGTTGGTCAACTTGGTACTGCAGCCTTAGGACAGGTTTGAGGGTGATGCTGCATATATAGAAAGCATTAATTCATGTTCTGTGTTCCATACAGCCAGTGTCGTGTTTAAAAGGCACCAACCCATAAGTGTGCAGTGTCTGTGCATGTCAAAGTGATATCTTCTTTGGCCACTTCACGGGTGTGTTAAAACACACCTGTTGGCCAGCATATTTCATAGGTACCTTCTTCAATGGCCTGCTAGATATGTGGAGTGATTATACAGGACAATGTTTTGCCAGTACTTTGGGCCAACATAAAGTCTGCAGGGTAGAGGTCAAAGCGCATGATATGTACGTACATAACCCTATCTGCATAGCACTGGTGCAACTAAAAGCAATAATTTGTTTAGCCACCAACACAGCCTCACAGCCCAATCCTAACCAGCTTTCCAGTGCTGATGGAGCCGCAATGCAGCCCTGAGGTAACAAACTTCTTCTTACCTTGAGGAGGCTCCATGACTGTCCCACCACCACAGAATGCAGCACACACCCTGTTGGCACAGTTGCATTGGTACTGAAAAGTTGGTTAGGATTGGGCTGTCAATGTAGGTTGTAAAATGTTTAATGCAGTATAATTAGTTCCCCAAAAAATCTCCTAAAATAAAATGTTGTCTACCTTAGGAATTTTAAAAAGCTGCAAACATTGGGGAACATTCTGACTAGTGCTTCTGCTGTTTGGAGCTTCCTCCATGAGCAGTGGAACACTGTTCATGGAGGAAGCTTC
This sequence comes from Plestiodon gilberti rubricaudatus, assembly GCA_026170595.1. Classification (NCBI taxonomy): domain Eukaryota; kingdom Metazoa; phylum Chordata; class Lepidosauria; order Squamata; family Scincidae; genus Plestiodon; species Plestiodon gilberti. Next base: position 79,873,386 of record JANXHW010000004.1, on the reverse strand, counting down.
CATTTGCAGGAGAAGCTCCCAACCACAGAAGCGCTAGTCAGGATGCCACCCATCACCAACAGATTATCAGTACTGATTTCTAGATTTCAGGTTTTATTGTTCAAAGTGCTTTGTAGTTCCTACCCACAAGAATGCTATGAGGATAAGGTAAGCTAAAATAGAGATTTGTCCAAGAGCACCCAGAGTTTGGCAGTGGTGTGGAATCTGAACCTTTGCTCCAAACCCAAAACTTTGTCCACTATGCATAAGCCCCCCCCCCCCGAATTTCCGGGTCTTTAAACAGCTGAAATCTGTTCACATACCTTTGTCCATACGTGCTTCTTTACAGAAATACAAGGACGATATTGCCTAGAATTTAACATTCCATTAAAATATCACCATATGACGTAAACTCTGGGCGAGGAGACGGGAAACGTTGGACACTGTAGTTAACTTGCATAATTCTATTGTAGAGAAAAAGAACAGTTACCTGGTGCATGTGCAGACAGACCCAACTCACTTCACTGGCATTTCAGTGCAATAGGACAACTGTACTGATAGTGCCGTGCTGTAAGACTTGGTGTCCAAAACGTTGGATTCCAGCATTTTAATGCTAGTAGATGAGGGATGAACTTGAGCCACCTTGAGCACTTGTCACAGCCTCTGTCAGTTCTGCACTGAGAAGTGGGTAGAACTGCCATCACAGAATGAACAAGACCAACACCTCTAGTGCTCACTCAAATACCTGTCGTCTACTGTGCTGATGTACAGAGCAAATCAGGCACCAGCTGTAAACCCCCTTGAGCTAAAATTGTATCAAGCTGTGGATTGGGGCATTACTATCTTGTCCTTTCAGTTGCCCCACCATATGTGTATTGTAAGAAAGGGCCTGTTATGCCAAGTTCATATCTTGCATTTTTAGACTACACATTCATGTTTTGATCAAAAATGACCTTCCACACTCCAGCTCCTGCCAATTGCACTAATTGTGTTGCAAGTGTTCTCTTAGCAGACTGTCTGACTTAAGAAATGCTGGTGGCATTCCTGAGGATTTGGAAGTGGCTAAGTCTCTTGTCTTTTCTTCAGTTAAATAAAATGTTTTGCATACCTGCTTTGTATGTTTATTTTAGAACTTTCAAGTGATCAGATATTTGCTGGGGGGAGGGGTGATTTAAATGGCCTCAGCAATAGATACCCGATATAAAATGTGGTGCCTGTCTGTATATCTTTCATGCTACTTCTGTATTTTTGGTATGGTTTATTCAGTTGTGTGTACCATGCCTTTGAAGCCCTATATGTGGGTTTTTAAAAAGTGGCTTTCTAGTCCTCAAGAGGCTTCCGTGATATTTCAGTCTCCTAAAAGCTGCTGTGAGACATCTTCCTGCATTAACCCTTGCCTTTTTTTAATTCAGCATAATTATGGAAGAACCACACGACATTCCAGACACGTTTTGTGTGGATCTGGTATCATCTTAGTTGGATTTCCTTTAAAGGACCTTGGCCAGCCATTGTGCTGAGATTGTCATATACCAGCTGACTTGTTCTCTCAGCCCTCCTGACCAGGTGGGGTGTGTGGGTAAAGGGGCTCAGACGGTCATAAACCAACCAATCAGATGATCCTATGACATAATCAACCTTAGGTTTTCTTGGTTCATCCACGCAACCGCTTTGGGTTGTTGCAATGGACTGTCATTGAGAATAGCTGTTTTGAGCAAAAAGCACTCATGTTTGATTTGCTGCATTGTGATTGTAGGGACCAAACGCGCTCCCCCCCAAAAAAAACCCCGTTGTGAACAGGGTAAAGTATTCATTGACTTTATTTTCTGCTTGATGCTAGCTCTTTGCTAACCACCCATCCTGGTCAGTTATGTTTTTTTGATATGTATCTTGCTTTTTTATCCCCTGCATCTCTTCTCATTTTCATTTGTTCTGTGTGTGCAGTCCTTTATTAAATTCCTCATTTTTACTGATCACCTGTCTGGCCTCAGTTTACTAGGGAGAGAGCAGGTTATCGCATTTCTCGGAATCCCCCAGTCTTGCTACAGTTTAAAGTGGGACCTTCCCACCCCCCAGATTTAGGAGAAGCTTTCCAAAGGCAGCCTTTTCCTGTCTGGGCTTCCTAGTCTTGAGAGGTGGCAGCAAAAGCTCCCCCTCCCCTAACTAACCAGGGGGAACAATGGAGACCAGACTATCGCTAACCACTAGACACTGTGCCTGTTTAACCCCCCCCCCTTCCACCACAGCCACTTCTGTGCTAACTGAAGGAAAAGGTCAAAAGCTAATGTTGTTGAATCTTAATTTGCAAGGCTGTCAAGCAGACTTTGAAAAAAATGCAAACTGCTAGTTAATGTTTAATATCTAAGCATTTTATGTTCGAAACAAGTTTCAGTCTGTGTTATAAGTGGTATGTTATCTGCCATATGATAAGCACATTTAAGCCATTTTCTTAGAGCAAATATTCAACTCACTTTTCATAGCTGATTACAAGAATATTTTTAAAATCTGTAAGGCACACTTTGCATTTCCTTTACAGCTGCTGTAGTAAACTTTATGCAGCTAGAGCAGCAAAAGTTATTTAGCAGTTTTGAGAGTTAATTGGGAAAAATGTAGAAACACATAATTGACAATGTGGGGAAAATTAATTTTCTATTCAATTTCAAGTTTATACAGACAATTGCTAAAAACCTAGTTGAACGTATGAATTCAGTTTTCTAGCATAATTGCAGCTGTTAGAGATTAGAACTATACCTTGTTAGATATATAATCAGCACCCTGGACAACTTACAGTTGAGAATACAAATACTAATGTACTGTATACAGAATTTCATAGTGGTATACATATACAGTTTGGAAGTTGAATGGGGGAACACAATCCCATTAGAGATGAACCAGGGCACCTCAGCACCTCCCCCACATTTTGTGATAGCTATGGTTTTTAGCTATCTATCTCTATTTTCCCGGTTTTATGCTTTGACCTCTTCCCCCCCCCCTTCAAAAAGGTATTTTCTGTACTTCAAAAGCATCCTGCTGCATGGTAAAGGATAAGAGCTTGTTGCCTTCTTGCTTACCAGTAGACCACTCAGACAAAACGCTCCAAGGGCACCTTGCCTGAGCAGGTATATGAGCAGAGAGCACCCACAACGGTTGGCACCGCTTTCTCCTATCCACAGGCTTCAGTGCTGAGGGCTCCCTAGATCTATGGACTACCATAGGTTACATTAGACTGAGGAAAGGTAGCGGCTAATCTACTCCTCTGGTCAGACTGAGCAATGACAGGTGGGACAGGTTGCTATGGGGTGCCTCACTCTCCCCTGAAAACTTTAGCATGCATTGGGAAGCGTGTGTGTGTGTGTGCGCGCGCGCGCGTGCGCGCCTAGTTCCCCATGGGGTGGGTGGGTGGGTGTGTGCGCGCGCGCACGCACCTAGTTCCCCATTGTGTGTGTGCGTGTGTGTGTGCACACCTAGTTCCCCCATCATCACATTGTGGACAATGGTTAGACCCTCATCACAACAGCAAAGCGACATTTCCAGTTTACTTTGTGTGTTAAACCCATCTCTTAACGATGTAGATGTAGTGATGTTGAACCATTTAGCAGAATTGCGTTTCAAATTTATTTAAAGAATTTATACCCCGCCTTTCTCCCAGCAAGGGCACTCAAGGCGGCTTACAATAAAAACATTAAAATACGTATATACATTAAAATAAAAACTAATGAATACTAGTTTAAAAAAAATGTATAGTCTGAATCAGGGATGAGTAAGCAACATGCTTACAATTGCAAATTTGTCTGTACAAGTTAAATGAGGAAGTAAACGTCTTAGGGTTGTTGCGGCTATAAGTGCTTCTGGTAACGGCTTTGGAAGAACAGACCTTGACGGATGATCTCTGCACAAAGTACTGTACAGTGGTTGATCCCAAAGTCCAGGGTGATATATGTGCAAAGCAAGCATAAATTATTCACCTGAGTAACAGTGTATAAATGCTTGTCTTTTCAGAACTGGATAAGCCATGGGGGACGCTCCCATCCAACAGACAATATGCAGGCAACTGTCTGGGGCAACAGAATTCTAGGGGCTCCAGGTTAATTACAAAAATCCTCTACAGGGAATCTAATCCCTCTTCCTGCCCAGAGCCTTTGACAAGATGGTCTAATGAGCTTTAGGGCACAATCCTATCCGGTCGCTAGGCCGGTATAGGACCCCTGCGCCGGCCCAGGACTGTCACGAATGCTGCCGTAAAGCAGTTACGTCAGCCCTAGGCCGGTGCAGAGGCCTGCACTGGCCCAGGTAGGGTGTATCCGGACAGCGTGCGGCCCAGGTAAGCTGTAGCTGGGCCATATGGCATAGGGGCGGGGGGGCATTTTAGGGCAGGGGGGGGCATTTTAGGGCTCGGGAGGGGGGCGGGAATGGCAGCAGCAGTGCATACTGTATCCTATCTGCCTCCCAGACTTACGCCAGCTCAATATCTGGCGTGGATCTGAGGAGACTCATTTGGGAGGCTGGAGCTTTACCCTAGGTAAGGGAACAAAGGTTCTCTTACCTCGAGGAGACCTCCTACCCTGCCCGCTCTGCTCACGGTCCAGTATTGCTAGTGCCGGCATAGCTGGATCACTGAGCAGAGCTTAGGATAGGATTGGGCTGCCTATCTTCCCAGTTGTGAAGTTTGACAAGTTCAGTTCCTGAAAATTATGTCTTGCATTGGAGTGTTTTGAGTAGCCATTATCTGTCCTGCTTCCTGTTAGTGGCTGATTGGGTAGGAAAGGAGATTCTCAGGGATGGTGTAGTGGTTTGGGAGTCAGACTTAGACCTGGAAGGTCCAGGTTCAAATCCCCGCTCAGCCACGAAGCTTCCTGGGTGACCTTGGGCCAGTCACTATCAGCCCCACCTACCTCACAGGGTTGTTGTGAGGACAAAAGGAGGGGAGGAAATATGTACACCACTCTGAGCTCCTTGGAGGAAGGGTGGTATAAAAATGTGAAAAAAAATAAATGGACTGATTCAAACAGAAGTGACAAGAGATGAGGTTCTAGAACGTATTGATAAATTAAACAGTAATGAATCACTGGGGCCAGGTAGCATGAATCACCCAAGAGGTCTTAAGAAACTTAAATGTGAATTTGCTGATCTCACAAAAACATGTAACCTGCCCTTTAAATCAGCCTGAGTGCCAGAGGACAGAAAAGTAGCAAATGTAACATCAATATTTAAAAAGGGACCCATGGTAGATCTGGGGAATTACAGGCCAGTCAGTTTAACATTTGTTCTGCGTAAACTAGTGGAAAACATAAGTAAGGATAAAATTATTAAGCATAAAGAAGAAGAAGTCTTGCTGAAGGAGAATTAGCATGGTTTCTGTAAAGGATTTGCCTTGCCTGTAAAGGTAAGGTTGGGGTGATGTGATTATGTCATTACGTCACCCCGAACATCTAGAACACCAAGCTCCCCAGGTAAGCATCACACCGGGTGGCACTCACCCCAGGAATGCCTCTGAACTATGCGTAGTGTAGAGAGAGACCATTTTCTACCTCTCTCACAATATGAGAGCCAGGGATTCTCTACTGAAGCTAATAGTCTGTCCTAAATCTCCTAACGGCCCAATCCTATCCCGGGCCAGCCCAGTAACGATGCATTCAGCAGTGCAGATGCAGCCTGTACTGCAGGCTATGGGCCTGAACCTTTATACTTACCTACTCTGCCACTTCCTGATCCCCAGTAGGCCTACTCAGATCTACGCCAGCTCTTTTGCTGACGTAAATACGCTTAGGCCCAGGGGAGCATGTCAGGCCCAGGCTTGGGGCAAAGGCTATCAGTGTTCAAATTAAAATTTTGCATGTTTGCCAGGAAAACTCTATCGTATCAGAAAACAATTTATTTCAATAAATATAACAGATGTTTGAATTTTTACGTTTCGCACATGTACACTCGTGGCATCTTCAGAAATCCCCCATAACCCACTACAGACAATTTAAAAGACCATAGGGATCAAAGCCCGGATGTAAAGACACCTCCATTATCTGTAGAGCAATCAATGACCAGCTGATGAAAACAAAACACTGGTAAAGCTGTGGCTTGTTAGCACTAATTGATAAGTTCCGACAAGAACGCAGCACCAACTAAACCAACCTGCATAATACAACACACAGTGTTACAGCACACACATAACTTGCTAGAGCTAATTGATAAGTTCCGACAGGAACGCAGCACCAGCTAAACCAACCCACATAATACAACATGCAGTAAAAAGCTGCGAATGTATAAAAAACACACAACCCGATAGGACCTAGCACCAAATATATATAACATACAGATTTTAAAAAATATTGTGGTTGTAGGGATGTTAAAACCTGAAAGGGGGGGGGGGTTGATAGCCTGTAAAGAGCAAAACAGTCTAAAACGCAGGCGGTTAAAACATAAGGGGAATAACTGTGTTAAAATGTGCAAAGCATTACAATATTAAAAATAACCAGTTAAAATGAAAAAACAACCACATAATGCATAGTTAAAAATAACCCCAGGACTTAAAGATATGTGACCCAAAACAAATAAAGCGACATGGGGAACTCAAATGTCATGGGGATACTGGGAATCACTACATGTGCGCTATAAAATTGTCTCTAGTGGGTTATGGGGGATTTCTGAAGAGGCTACGAGTGTACGTGTGCGAAACGTCAAAATTCTAACATCTATGATATTTATTTATTGAAATAAATTGTTTTCTGATATGACTGAGTTTTCCTGGCAAACATGCGAATTTTTAATTCGACTATCTGGTCACGTCGCAACAGCTTACGAAAATAGCTATCAGTGTTGCTGCTACCATTGAGATCTGCCCTAGCCCACCGTTGACATGTCCTTAGCCTAGCCTGATCCCCACCCCGATCCTCCCATGAACCTTACCCTTCCACCTCCTTACCTGTACTAGCTGAGCATTCAAGCATTTCTGGCATGCACACGGAACCACTGGTCATTCGCGCCAGTGACTCCAAAGCGCTCAACAGCAGCATGGCTTTCGCAAGATCACTGTCGTAAGCTCTTGGTAGGATTGGTCCGAAAAGCTGGTACTTCACATTGCACTAAATCAGTCTGTGGAATTAATTGCCTTAAGATGGTATGATGGCCATTCGCTTGGATGACTGTAAAAGGGGACAGAACAAATTCATGGAGGACAGGTCTGCCCATGGCTACTTATCATGATGGCTCTGCACTACCTCCTGGTTATGTGGCAGTATGCCTGAATACCAGTTGCTGTTCTTCCCCTGCTTGTGAGCTTCCACTAGAGCAGTGGTTCCCAAACCCAGGGTCACGACCCAAATTAGGGTTGTGGGGTTGTTCTGCTAGGTTGCAGGAAGCAGTAGCATCATGGCCACGGAGTTTGCCTGTTTCGTTCCACTTTGCAGGAGCCTGGAGGCACTTCGCAGGAGGCAGCTGGTGGGTCACTCTGGGAAACAGGATAATGGGCTAGATGAGCCATTGGCCTGATCCAACAGGGCTTTCCTTATGTTCTTAAGGAAACCACAGCATATTCCAGAACCATAGATGTGGGCAAGATTATCTGGGACCTGAGCTAGTCTAGGTTGTTTTGGTGCCTGAAGCAGAAAATCCAAATGGCACCCAGATGGGAAAATATGAAGTAAATAACTGATCGTTTATGGGCCTGGTATCCCAAAACCTGACACCTCGCGATGCCTATTAATTACATTTATATCCTGCCTTGTTTTCATCATGGATGATGGAACTCAGCAGCATACATGGGGTTCCTAGGCAGCCACTGATCAGTCCTAGACCTACTTAGCTTCAGCAAGGTGTCTGGGTCATGTGTTGTCAGTCCATACTTACTACCCAAATTGTTGGTAAGGCTGGCTAGGAACAGATTTTTTTGGGGGGGAAAGGGGGGAGAAATGTCACTGGGGGGGGGAGAAATGTACAATGCCTTTACCAGCTATGGAATATAAATGTTCTGAAATGAAGTAGACTTATTTGTTAATACGGCATTAAGTGCATTCCTTGCCTCCAAGAGGCAATTTTCAACATATACAACTGTGATGAAACTTCTGAAATAGGAGCAAAGCAAAAAATGTAGACAAGGAGGGAGTTAAAAACTACACACACACACCCCTGCAAGTTGAGTCCTGAGGAAATGCTGTGGGAACTGAAGCCAGAGGGGAGGGCTTTCTGTTTCGTTCAGCTCTCTCTTTGCTTGTGCCTGCAAGGAATGAGGAGAGGAGTTGCTCACTTAACTGTGCCTCTGCCTGAGGCTTAAGGACTTGGCTTGGAGGACTCTACTCCTGCGTAGACCTGGGGAATAAGGGAAGCACCCCTCAACATGAGCATCCTGGGAGGCTGCTGGCTTGTCCTTTTCTCACTTTTGATCACTGACACACAGGTAAGGCTGCATGGGGATGCAAGGGAGAGGAATAAGAAGTGTGCTGGGGTTTCTTAGTCCCTGGAGATGTAATTGTTTTTCATGGATTGGTTTTATTATACCGATGTGTCCTGCAATGTTCAGCTCAAAGGTCCCGCAGTAGCTTAGAAAATGCATAACAAGCAATTTCACCAATTAACAAACACACTCTCACCCACACAAATTACAATACAGTAATGAAAAGCAGCAAGATGAAAAAGAATTGTACAAAATGTGGATCTATTCCAGCAAGCCAACAGCCCTTCTGAAAAGGGAGCCCTTCGCTGCTCTTTGGAAGCTCGCAAGAGATTCTGCCATGTGCTGTTCCCTGGAGAGGGAGTTCCAAAGAGAGAGCACTACTACAGAGGAGGGGCCCAAGATCCTGTCACCCCAGTTTGCACCTTGATAATTGAGGAGGACCTAGGTAAGGTCCTCTCTGAAGATTTTAAGGCATGGAGATGCTCCTGTACTAGAGACCTTGCAAAGAAGAGCAAGGCACTTAAGAGTCATTTGTTCTTTTTATTACTTTGCTTTCTTCTTGTTGCAAAAAGATATATTCCCCTATTGTTCCCATACCCCTGAATTCTGAAGCCCATGGAGGAAAACAAGCCATTACTACTCAGTTTTGTCAGAATGCATGAGCCGAGTAAGACTTTGCAAAGGAAGACTGTCGAGGGATGTAATTTGCATGTGGTGGAAAACAACCCTGGCAAAATGCATGCAACAGCATTGCTATCCGTTCTCTCTATTGTGTGTTTCCTATATAATCATTGGAAGGAACCGACCTGTTAGTTCACCCGATGATGGTTACAATTGCAGTTCATATTTGCTCGTGTTCTTCCAACTGGAAATGTCTCCAGTGATGTGGCTTTTACCACTTCCCTTGGGAAGCTGTCCTATAAACTTGACGCCATGTTCAAACAGTAAAATGCTTTTTATAAACCAAAGGGTAGGTCTCGTCAAAAAACTTCCCATTATGTTTGCCTTTTTCAAATATGCGTTTCACTCTTAGGCACTTCCCAACTTTTCTCTTTTCTGACAGATTCTATTAGTTTTCCATTTTTTAACAAGGGAATTGAGCAGCTCTGCTTGCAAAAAAATAACAGATTGTGATAAATCCCTGACACAGATCTACAAAGACAATCTGAAGGGAACACAGGTTTTGAATTCTTCAGTAGTAAAAGCCAACATTATTTGTGATTGGACAATATTGCCGTGATTCTTAAATGAAATCTCAGTCAACTGGCTTACAATAATATGCAGTACAGTATTATGAACATAGAGCATTAGCTAAGAGACAGAACTATCAATCAGGATGCACCCAACTGCATTCAGTGACCTTAGGCCTCGCTCAGCTTCAGCCTCTCATCTACAGTATGAGGACAATAATACAGCTCTACCTTGCAAGGTTGTTGGAAAGTTCAAGGCAAACGGAAAGTGCTTATAAATACTAGTGGCATTGTTGTAACAAGTCAGTGTGTAAGACTGCATACTAGCTGCTTGTTTTGTGTTACGATGCATACATTACCATCCTAAGCTGGTAGTTTTCTAATCAGCATGGGTACCAACGAAATCTTTTTTTTACCAGGACAAATAGAAGCAATAGGGGACTGATTCAGAGTGAGGACAGTGGCTAGGGCAGAGGGTTCAAAAATCCATTGCATGGTCTTGTTCCACAGGAGCCCAATCTGACTGCTATTTATTGAATAAAAATCCAGAATGCTAGTCCCACGGCACAATCCTAGGCATGTCTACTCAGAAGTAAATCCTATTGTGTTCAGTGGGGCTTGCTCCCAGGAAAGTGTGCATAGGGTTGCAGCCCCAGTCACCTACTTAGTGTAGAGTCAAGTTTAACTTTGGTATTTAGGGGGCATATATGTTAATTGCATGGTAGGGAGAAAGGTAGTAGGTGTAGCTTTTCCACTCACATCGTTTCTAGACAGAGAAAAATATCATCCATAAATGTTTGCCTATTCAATTGTTAAAGGCACAGAAGCCCTGCCATAAATAAATAAATGGTAGCCCTAGTTTGAGCCTGTTTCGTGTAACAGTACAAATCCAGAAATTAATCTCATGCCTTTTCACAACACACTTTGCCCCCCGTCTAAAGATAGTCACGTGCAAAAAAGTAATGCATGCAACCGATAACTCATACTGCCCTGGGTAGCATATGATGATACTTATTCCCACCTACCTCTCCATCAGCATATCATTGTGCAGAATGTGGATTGCATTGGTAGAATTGCACAAACACCATTTACACGTTACCCACTGATCCAAATCAACATCTGTTCAGAGGATTCTGTGGATTCAGCCATAGGATTCTGTGCAATCCTAGATACATTAAAGGGTAACGTTGGATCCACTTTTTTCCTCATCATGTATGGTATGATATGAAGCAATTTAAATGATTTATCTTCCCCCCCCTACATCCTTTATCACTTTTGAGACTTTATACTTTCCCCCATAATAGCAAAGTCCTATAATATTTTGTAGCTAGATAATAATTTTTGGTGCACATACATTTTTCCAGGACGGACAATAGTTATTGAGCTGCAGCTGGGAAAAAAAATGAATCCACTTTTTTTTAACCACTTTTAGCCAAAAGCATTCTCTTGGAAGAGTCCAACCATTAGTAGCCAGTTATCCTATCTATATTACTGAACACCTCTTTTCAAAAGCTCTTTGGTTTATAGCACTGCTCCCACATCTGAAGAAGTGTACATATGAATGTACACAATCTTGCTGAAGCAATGCAGGTCTGGATTTGGTCAGTATCTGGCGGGGAGACTGCCTGGTAACCCTATGTATGCTGCCTTGAGCTCTGTTGGAGAAAGGTGCTCTGTAAATGGGGAAAAAAATTCTCTGATGCTTAGGCTCTTCAGCCAGGGCAGCCAGAATGAAGTCATACCTGTATCATATGCATCATGCAGTTCTTCCTTTGAATGCATTTTTCATGCAACTGTAAGCGTTGCTAATCCCCAGAATCAGTGTGATGCTCTCTTGGGGCCAAACATCACATTACATTACAGCCGTCACAAAAGCCCCATGCAGACATTATTAATTGAATTATTAACTATATATGTCATGGGGGCTGTGAGCATGGCACGCTTGTGTTGACACACTCCCAAAGCTCTGCCTCCACCCACACACACATATGCTGTTTGTCTGCCACAGTGGTGTTCCTGGAGGGGATGCAGGTCTGTAAGTGGTGCAAGGCGCTGCACCGTGCCTTGCAAACCAGTGTAACGCGGCCCCTCCCATTCAACCCCAGAGCCATTCCGGCACCACAGGTCTGAAGCAACAAATGTTATACCTGGGGAGAGAATCTCTGGCTCCAATTCCATATACACTTTCCTGGGAATAAGTTTTATTGAATTTTATTGGAGATTACTTCTGTGTAGACGTGAATAGGATTGTGCTGGAAGTCTGTGGTCCAAGAGTTCTGTCTGTGTGAGGTTCCAAGTTGCAATGGCTCATTCACACACACAGGTCAAGTCACTGGTTAATGCTACATTCACTGAGGGATAAACATGCATGTGTGGACCAACACTATTTCAATGTCATCGCCAGTCGCTTTCAGTGGTACGCAGCAGGAAAGTGGTGCCGGAGGTGGTACTCGGCCGGGAAGACAATGCCCTCCCATTTCTGAAAGCTGTCCCTGAATTGTGGAGTTGTGGAAAAGGGGCAATATGTATACCCACTGCCACAAAAATAGAGCCAGATGCAGGATGAAGTAAGGATGCAATGTAGAACAGCACCAACTTTTCCAGTACATCCTGAACACATCTTCTGGCTTGGGGGCATAAAACACTCCATAGTTCATTCTTATTCCGTATTTCTTTCTCAGGCTTAGATGCCATGGCTGCTTTAGGCTCTACAGGGACAGGCAGGGAGAGCAAGGCTATCCCCACCCATGTCACCTTGGCCACAAGTTGTCTGGAAAAACTTTCCACCCACACCTTCTTACACGAATCATGAAGTTTGTAGGAGAGGGTGGGGCAACGGGCCGAGTGAGGCCTGCCTTTTCTCTTGGAAAGCAGTTAGGTTAAGTGGGTATGTATGGAGTTGAGAAATGAATTGACACAGTCTATCTTTCTCACTGTGCCTGCAAGTCAAACCTGACAAGGCCTATAGCTAATCAAATATAAAAATGTGATTTTGTGGTTGCACCCTAAAGTTGTTTTGTAAAATTTATTTTGCGTATTGAATTGGCTCAATCTGGGTCAAGAATTAGAAGTTCTGGGTGAGATTTTTGTTTGGTGGGGCAATGCGTCTGAAAGTTTCAAACTCTATTCCTCCCCCAAATTTCTTAGGATTAGCCATTACAGTTGCATACACTCATGTCAGCTTTCTAAATCACCAGTTCCTCTCTGAATCTTGCAAAATCTTTGGCTTCAACCACATCCTCAATAAGTTCCTCATTCTAATTTTGTACATACCGGTAGTGCGAAGTATAGTATTGTCTTCCATTCCATGCACAAAAAAATGTGCATGGAAAAAAACGTGCACCACAGATAGCTTAAATAAATCTATATAATATGGTTAGGTACCTAGTAAGACAGTGGTTGGGCAGGAAATCTCCTGATGATAGAACATGATACAGAAGCATGCAACAAGTGTCCTTTGTGTTGTGACTGGGTTTGTGATTCATAAAATATGGACTCAAAGTGTGTACCTGGATTCTTTGGGCACAATTTAAAATGCATGGTAAGGTGGTAACAGTTATTGAACGTTTTTGCTAACTACTCAGGCCTGGCGGGATGTGGTTCATGGGATCACGAAGGGTCAGACACGACTTAACGACTGAACAACAACAACAACTCTAGCAACTACTCTAACAGCCCAATCCTAACTAACTTTCCAGCGCTGATGCAGCCTCAATGCAACCCTGAGGTAAGGGATTTGTTCCTTTACCTTGATTAGGCCTCCGTGACTGCCCCTCCACCCCAGAATGCAGCGAGCACTTGGTTGGCACAGTTACATTGGCGCTGGAAAGTTGCTTTTTCTCGACAGACCATTACACAGTGCAGTACAATTATTGGAGGGGGGAGGCTTCCCCCCCCCCATGCATCTATCTCTTTTTCTGTGGGCAGTTCATAGGATTTCAGTATCTTTTTATTGTTTATCCCATTCACAACTCATTGCTCTTTGTAGGGAAGGCTTTAGGGGTTGGGAAGTGTCTTTTCAGAGAAAAAAAACTTTTCTCCTTCGAGTTTGCCTTAGCTCTTTGCATTTCCTGACTATATATTTGCTTTCTGGGATGGAAATTTAGTGATGTGGTTTACAAGCCTCACTGGAAAGCTGACATCACAAAAACCATGTCCTTCTCGGTTTAAGACTTGTTTTGGATTAAAGACCTGGAAGTGAATATCTAGAGCTACAGAGACTCTTCTGTACCTTATTTGATAATGTTTCTGATTCTGTTTACACCCAGCTGGCTCCTGTGTTAAGTGATGGCTTTTTCATCTGATATTGCATACAATAGAAGAACACAGCTTGCAGTCATTCATGGATTTGCAAGGCAAGCCTCCCCCACCCATTTGATGGCATATATTACATTGTCTATAAATTATAATGGTTGCATTGAATGCTCCATATCTGAGGGATATTTTACATGACTAGTAAGTGACAGTCACTCACTGCTGCTATCTTGTTTGCAAAATGTTTTATCAATACAACATAAAAAAATTAGGTGATGTTTGTGGAAGTAAACTTCCGGCACTGTGATTCTGGTTTTCCAGTTTGGCAGCCTGGCAATGTGCATTTATTAATTTGTACATCCATCTTCACCTTTACATCAAAGGTTTAAGGCACTGGATTGAAGATATTTTAGACTGAACTTTCTTTGAAAGGGTCAGATAATGTGAGCTTTGAACGGTGAAGTCTGCCTGCAAAGTGGAACTTCACACCAGAGCTGGAATTAATTGCTCTCAAAAGAGTGAGTTGTATATCTAAGTTATAGCCCAATCCTATTGGGCTTTAGTGCTGGCGGGACGAGTGTTCCACCAGTGCTAGCTGCCTTATGGCACTTGTAAAACACACTCTGACAGTGTGTGGGGTTGTGTGTTGCCAGAGTGCTGGCAGGAAGGCCGGTACCTTCCTGTGTGTGCTGAAGGATCCTCCTGGATCTGCCGAGGCAGGTAGGATGGCGAGGGAGGTGGAACCGGAGATGGGGAGGGCAGAACAAGGTGGCGATGGGGACAGGGGAAGGGCGGATCAGGTACAGAAAGGGGGTGGGTTTGGTGGCAGCAGTGCCCATCAAATCCTAGCCCCCTTCCTGGACCTGATCCCATGGCCTGGGTCCACACGGACCTGCGCCAGTGATTTCACTAGCGCAGGTCCATGTAGACGTCTCCGTGCTGTGGAGTCTTTCCCCCGAGTAAGGGAACTAATGTTCCTTTACCCAGAGAAGACCTTCACAACTGCCCCCCCTCTGCAGGATGCAGAAGTAGCCATTTTGGTGTTGCTGGATCAGCGTGGGGGGGGCAGGATAGGATTGGGCTGTAAGTCTCATTGATTTCACTGGTGCTTAGTCATACATCAGTTCCTTTGAATAGTATCCAGTATATGAACTTTACAAGGGACTTCTCCACAGTTTGATCCTAGTTAGTTTCAGCTCTTTTGCAACTCCCCTGTTTACAAACTGAGCTCTGACAGTGGGGTAAGACGTGGTACTGTCTTGGCCAAGGAAGTTGCATTGGTTATCATTTGTGATGTCACCAGCATTGACATCTGCACTACTGCTTTCTATGCTTTTTTAGCAAGATGGAAAAAGAAATTGCATTTCCCCAGCTACAGTACATTGCAGTTTGAGTAAAGGGAAAATGCAGTCTTCTCCACAAACAGAAATATTTCCTTGAGAATAACGATAATATCTTTTGCTGTGCTAGAAACTCATCATCTGGTCCTGTGTCACAGTTCCATTGACAAACAACTGGTTTCCATGAACTGCACTGTGACCAAGGTCATAGAATCTTAGCAAAACTCAGTTTTCAGATTAAAATATGAACAAGCATCCCAGTGAGGACTCAGCTTCTAGTACAGTAAGTAAACCAAACGCTTAGATTCACATCCTCAAAAAGAGAAAGGCTTAAACCATTCTGGAATCTACACACCCACAGAACACAGAAGGCCCTGACCCTTAGTTCCAGATGGCTATGGTTACCTTTGTTAACTCTCAAAACAAAGAGATTATCCCTACGAGTAATCCGCAAGAGGCCTCTTGTGATTGGCCAGAATTGATATGCCAAAAGGCTTACGGAAACCCCCTAGGTTGCTCTCCCAGGTTTTATTTTCTTCAAATATAAAAGGCCTCTGCAACTCTATCCTCTGCCAGTGATGTGTCTCTCTCTGAACAATCATTTGAGCAAAAAGTAATGTTAGCAGTCCGTGACGCACAATTTCTCCTGCAAGTGGATTGCTCAGTATCTCCATAACGAAATGTTCCTATAAACCAGGGGTTCTTAACCTTTTTATAATTACAGACCCACAATGAATTGCCCAATATGTCCCCATACCCCCTTCACCAGATTGTCAAAATCATTATCATCACCACCAGGTACGTATCATCACCATACTATTAGGTACTACTATGACTTCAAAGGATTCATAGCTTGGTTTTACTTTACATATGGATATCTAGGAACAGAACCCCTCAGTCCGTATTGATAATGGTGATAGTTAATGTAATGTAACAACATTTTTTTTCTAATTGTTCAGTGATCAAGTCTCATACTCCCATCATTTGTTTTCCCATACCCCCAAGGGGTGTGGATACCCCCTCTTAAGAAACTCTGCTTTAAAACATTCTGCGAGTAGCTATTTGAATTCTGCTGATTCTGCTCCCTTTCACTATGTCTGTTTTGCCTTGATACTTCTTTCTGTACTAAGGGGTAGGAATGTATGATTGATACAATTCATTTTTCTAGCGATGCCTGATGCCAGCAAGGTATCTTAGCTAAAGGTGTTGCAAACACACGTACGCGGCATGTCAAGCGTGTCAGTAATCCTACAGAACGCAGTAGGACTCCTCTTTGCAATTGCACTCAGGGTAAAAGTATGCCAGGACTTAAGGCAGTTTCACATGGGACTCTTTGACACTCTTGCATGCTTTGATTGTTTCAATGTGGTTCTTGTAGGACTGAAGGCAGGAGGAAATCATTTTTCAATCAAAAAGGTGGCAACCCAAAACTGACAAAATTATAGGGCGTCCCAATGGCTAACGTGCAGGCAACTGTTACACCCGCGCGGTAGCCGGCACCCGCTAGGAATGGCTCCAACCAGCAAGGGGAAAGGGCTGCTTACACGCACGTAGCGGTGTCCTTCCGTGCCACCCTTGAAACGCCAGTGGGGTGACAGCAGGAAATGTTTAATCACAAGGCCAGGCAAGTTGGATAAAGGGAGCCCGGTTGGTCCAGTGCAGGGCAGGCAGCAACACATAGCACCCAATGTGGGCAAATGCCAAGGACCCTGTGGAGGGCCTGCCACCATGTGACCTGCAATTCCACTGGTCCCTTTAATTGTTTCAACAAAAAAGAGAGAGGCTCAGGGCTGCTGCAGCAATCAGCACACAAAACCGGGGGGGGGGGGGAGCTGTGTTTTTTCCCTTTAATTTTTTCTCCTCCTCCCTGCCCTGCCGGAATGTCAGAACTGCCATTTTAATTCCCTCACAATGTCTGGAGCAAGGCTATGTCTGGGGTATTGTGGGGAAATTGTGCTGACTCCAGCCATGCTGGAAGGACCATAACTGCTGCTGCCCACTGTGTCTGTTGCTGACTGCCTGCCAAGCCTGCCAGGACTTCATATGGGTATCATCATATGGATAATATGGGGCGGCCCACCAGAGGACCACCACAAACCTGGAGCCAGCCTTGATCCAGGGCCTCATGAATTAACTCTTTCTCCGAGGTTGTTAAAATGCCTCTTGCTTGCCCACTTCTAGACACACAGTTCCTTAAGCGCATAGCTGACCTGTACCTGAACTGAATCCATTTTGTGTTGGGAAGAAATTGCAACTTGGAGGGTGTGTGTGTGTGTGTGTGTGTGTGTGTGTGTGTGTGTGTGTGTGTGTGTGTGTGTGTGTGTGTGTGTGTGTGTAAAAGAAACAGAGTCAAGGTAAATAAGTGCTGAACGTTGACTTTATGCTTTGTTTACCTTGTGGTACAAAGAAGAAAGCGGCTCTTTATTGCTTTATTCCAAGCTGCTTATCGAGAAATGATATTGCTGTACAATGCACTCCCATTGTCTTGGAACAGTGCTGCAATGTGCAGCAGGAATTGAAACTGTTTAAAAACTGACCTTGATTTACTTAGGAATGCTAGCAAATTAATAAATGGGTTTATTATATGTGGGCAACAATACTTTCAAAGTAAGAGGAACTGTCCTGGATTTAACATATAGGTTTCCTGCTACCCTCTCTACAGTTTGGCTCTGTGTTCTTTGTAGATTTGCATATTGTTCCTGAAAATTGCAGCCTTTGCCCCTATTTAACTCTCATCATTGTTAACATTTCTCATCTAAAGAGGAACTTGTAAACTGGTGATGAAAAGGAAGAAAGTAACTTTTTGGACAAAGTCAGTCCTTTTTCCATGATGTGCATATAGCCCCTTGGACTGGTAAGCTCTCTGTTTGAATTATTCCAGCCAAGTGGTGAAGAAAATCTTCCTACACATTTCCACCTTATCAGAAATCTAGGGAAGCACGAGTGTGGCAAGGTTCTCTTCGCCACATGAACAGGGTCGACAACCAGCTTATCAAAATGGTGACATACACAGTGTGGTACGTTACCACTGGGGCAACCCATCCATAAGGCCAACTGAAGCATCCGCTTTGAGTGGCAGGCTTGGGGGAGGTGGTGGCAAACCAGTGAGGGGTATCCTAAACCTCACACCAACCCACCACCTCCACAAGCCCACTGCCTGCCCCGTTCTCTTCACCTTGCTGCTGCCTCATCCTCTTCTTGGGTGTGTGAGAACCATGGAGAGCAAGTGAGAAGAAGGGAAGTCTTCCCTCCTTCTCCAGCACTACCACCATTGTGCACCTTTCCCCAAGTGCTTTCTTTTCAGGAGAGAGCTGGGGGAAAGGGCCGCCAGCTCCTCTGCTGCCTTTCCTTTCCCTCTGGCATGCATGGGGTTGTTGGCATGTGCAGTGGTGGGGGAGTGGGGTGGGTTGCAGAATTTAATGCTCTTTTGGGTGGCGGGTTGGACCGCCCATAATTACTGCATGGTAAATGGTCATCTGAATTCACCCATTATCCTGTGTACTTTATGCATTTTTAGCTGGGTTGTGTATAAGTAAGAACATACTCCCTCTCAGTTCATTTTGCTGCCAGGTTCTCAGGCTGAAGTTACAACTCCAAGGAAAGGAGTGGGGTCCCAATAGGTGAACATGACCGCTTCATTCCAAGAATCCCCGATAAGATGAAACTTGCGCAAAATTATCTCTACTTTAGAGAGATTTGATAGATTTTCATCAGTGATCTCCTATTAACTGCATGGTTCAAACACTAGTTTACTCTGTGTGCGTGCGTGCGTGTGTGCATGCATGCATGCGTGTGTGCACACTGAGTGGCATAATCATTCTTTTGATAGAAACATTCATAAAATGTGAGCACCACCATGGGTTGTATAGACAAATTCATGGAGGACAGAGCTATCGGTGGCCATAAAAAAGCATCTATGTTCAAACGCCATGCACTAGGGATGGACAAACAACAGAAAATGGCATCATCTTCATGACCTGCTTGTTTCTAGAGGTATCTGGCTGGTTTCTGTCAAGCAGAATGCTAGATAAGATGGACTTTTGGTTTGGTCCAGCAAGGCAAATGTCACATTCTCATGATAATGGTTAGAGAGGAAAAATGCTCATAGCCACTAGGACAATTTATTGGTTTTAGTTTGTTTTGGCCTACTGATTTCTACATATCTGAGATGAGCAGCTGTAGTATATTCCACTGACTGTTTGACAGTGAGCTACAGTTGCAATGGATAAACTGGAAGGTATGTGCAAAATATGGCAATGATTAACATTACTGTTCTAATTATTATCCACCTGGATAAAAGGAGATGAGCATCCATAATAACACACTGATTATATAAGGAAGGCACTGCTTGATACTCAGCAGGTTCATAGTCTACTTTCCATACCATGGTGGTTATTTTGTATAGCTGTAAATCATTTATAAATGGAAGACTTTAACTAGGCAAAAGTTTAGTGGCTGAGGATGAGTGACAGGAGGGTGGGATTACAGAATATAAGAATGAAGTAAGTTTAAATACTGTATATATTTTATTTATTTATTTATTTTAAAAAAATATACCCTGCCTTATCCCATGCCAAGGTAAATGCCCAAGGCGGCTTACAACAAAGATAAAAATACATAATTTAAAACAATACATAAAATAAATTAAAAATAATAAAAACCACTGGGGGGCAACAATATAGAGCAGAGAAGCAATGGAGCAAAACATCTTGAGACCCAGAAGTCAGATATCAACCCATCACCCAAACGCTGGACAAAACAGAAACGTTTTGAGCCCTCGCCGAAAAGTCACAAGGGATGGGGTAGTTCTCAATTCCCCTAGCAAAGAGCTCCACAATTGTGGCACCACAACAGAGAAGGCTCACCCACGTCCTGCCATTCCCCTAACTTAAGATAGAGGTGGCACTCGCAGAAGAGCCCCCTCACATGACCTAAGAGGGCTGGCCAGAATGTATGGGACAAGGCAGTCCCTCAAGATATCCTGGACCAAACCGTGATGCACCTTGAATTGGGCTCGGAACCGAATAGGCAGCCAAGTGCAGCTGCTGAAGCAGCAGTTCAACAGAGTCAAACCGCCGCTGTGGTTAAGTGAATTAAAATACCTAATTGTTGTATAATGTTGTTCCCGCTGCTTAGTTTTTGGAGTTAGGGCATGTTAAACATTGTAAGTATACATAGATGTAAATATAAATAGCTTTTGTAAATATACAACAAATATACAATAGCTCAGTCGCAACAGATAGAAGCTACAACAAAATGTCACTGTTGTAATGGCAATGCAATATCCCTCTTGTTAAGATTTTGCACTTATAGGACACATTGTAGCTTGTAACACTTGTTAATGTCTGCAAACAGTTCTATCCTGACACCCAAATGCTGAGATTCAGGAGCACAAAAGCTTCTTCTTTGTGGGAATCTGGAAATGATAACATCCGGGTAGGGGGGAAGGGCTCAAGCAGCTTTGCAAAACTGTCCCAGTTTATCTCCTTCGTTTTCAAAATTTCACTTGTTCAGATTCGACAGAATTTAGGCAAGGATCCCTCTTAGGCTGCAATCCTATACACACTTACCTGGAAGTAAATTCAACTGAACTCAATGAGATTTACTTATGAGTGGACATGCGTGGGATTGTGCTGTAAATCATGATGCACAGACTTGTTTCTTTTTTGTCTCTAGTTAAAACTGGTTTGGCCAGTTTTTGACACTCTCACAAACTGGGGAGGAGAGCGGAGCAGCTGCTGGGGGGAAGGTTAAGCACCCTGGCCTGACCTGACCACATGCTGCTTTTCTGGTCAAAAGTGCTCCTAACAAAAAGTCTATTATGGCATAAATGACCTGGAGTCAGCGATAGGCAGTGAGGTGGCCAAGTTTGCAGATGACACTAAACTTTTCCGGGTGGTGAAGACCAGCAGGGATTGTGAAGAGCTCCAGAAGGATCTCTCCAAACTGGGAGAATGGGCAGCAAAATGGCAGATGCGCTTCAATGTAAGTAAGTGCAAAGTGATGCACATTGGGGCAAGAAACCAACATTTCACATATGGGTTCTGAGTTGTCTGTGACGGATCAAGAGAGAGATCTTGGGGTGCTGGTGGACAGGTCGATGAAAGTGTCGACCCAGTGTGCGGCGGCTGTGAAGAAGGCCAATTCCATGCTCGGGATAATTAAAAAAGGGATTGAGAATAAAACGGCCAATATCATTCTGCCTTTGTACAAATCAATGGTAAGGCCACATCTGGAGTATTGTGTCCAGTTCTGGTCACCACACCTCAAAAAGGATATAGTAGAATTGGAAAAGGTGCAGAAAAGAGCGACCAGAATGATTCGTGGGCTGGAGCACCTCCCTTATGAGGAAAGGCTACAGCGTCAGGGGCTTTTCAGCCTAGAAAAAAGGCGCCTGAGGGGGGACATGATTGAGACGTATAAAATTATGCATGGGATGGAGAGAGTGGATAGAGGGAAATTCTTCTCCCTCTCGCACAACACCAGAACCAGGGGACATGCACTAAAATTGAGTGGAGGGAGAGTTAGAACAGACAAAAGAAAATATTTCTTTACCCAGCGTGTAATTCATCTGTGGAACTCCTTGCCACAGGATGTGGTGATGGCACCTGGCCTAGATGCCTTTAAAAGGGGTTTGGACAGATTCATGAAGGAAAAGACCATCACAGGTTACAAGCCATAAGTAACCTCCTGGTTTTAGAAGTGGGTTTTCTCTGTGCCAGGTGCAAGGGAGTGTCAACGGGAACAGGTTATCTTGTTGTCTTGTGCTCCCTAAGGCATCTGGTGGGGCCACTGTGTGATACAGGAAGCTGGACTAGATGGGCTTTTGGCCTGATCCAGCAGGGCTCTTCTTATGTTCTTATGTTGCATGTGTTTGTGTGTAATGTGTAGCTTGCCCCTAACAACAGCTTGGTCTGCAAACATGAATTAGCAGGTGATCATGCTTGCGGACTCTATGCCATGGAAATCTCCACCTGCTGATTGCTCAGAGCAAGCTGCTATTAAAGGCATAAGAACAAGCCAGGTGGTGTGGGGTGTTTTTCTTCTGGCCACTTGGTCACCTTATGCTGCAGTGGCGTTGCTATAGCGGGGTCGGGGGGAGCCACTGCCCCCGGGTGACAACTGTGGTCTCCTCGAGAGAAGGAGCTGCGGTGGGTTTTTGGGGCTCCGCAGCAGCTTTTTTGCAGCTGGAGGGCTACGTTTGCAGCCACAGAGCTGAAACGAGCCAAAATTGGAGCACTTTCTCGGCCCTCCCACCTGCCCTGGCTCTTGGAAGGGTTCAAATGAAGCCTTCTGGGAGCACAGAGGGTGGTGCGATGATGCGAAATGCATCATCGGTTCCTCCACATGACCCTGCTAACAACGCAACTCCAATGCTGTGACCATTTTAACCATGCAAGTCACATACATATAGCTGAAATTAAGTTTCAGTAGGGAGTTAGAATGTTGCAGCCTTTTCTCACTTATTGATACATGGAATATCCCTTTGTTCTTTAATATCTAAAAACCCAGGTGCATTTGGCTGTGCAACCATTTGAGTAAGTCAACTTAATAGTTACAAATTACCTCAAATGATTACAAATGTATAGTTCTTTATTTACCAAGCTTAGAAGGGAGTGGATTATATTTCTTTTGAGAGCTGGGAATTTCCCCTCCTCCCTGATGTACCCTCCTACTTTTGAGATTTGTCTGGGAAGCATATGTAAGTGATGATTTTTATCCAGTGTACTTTAAAAAAAAAAAAGTTGTTGAAAGCTGTTCAACTCTCAAAAATGAAAAAAGGGAAACAGTTTACTCAACAGGTGAAATGAGGCCTCTTTGAAGAGTCACAGGAGGCAGAGTGTCATTTTTTTTTTACCAGAAAGCTGAAGGTAGTTTAGAAATTTGTTTCTGTGTGTGTACACTATTCTGCTTTTGCCTCTTGTAAACAGGCATCCTAATTTTTGTAATGCTTCATGAACCTACAAGAAGGATAAAGTAAAAATAAATATACACCCTGCACAGCAATTCCTCTCTGAAACTACTTTCAACACAGTTAAAAAATGTGTCTGTCTCAGGGGGGCAGCCCATCCATGAGGTGTGGTGACGCAGGTTGCATCAGTGGTGGATTGTGGGGGGACAAGAGGGTGGTGGATTTAAGGTGCCTTTTACCCTGAGTGTGCTGCTGCCACCACTTCCCTCCAGCTCACACAGGATGCAAGACACCTCAATCCTCTGCCTCCTTATCATGCTCCCCGCACAATTTCTTCAAATGCAGAAGTGTGAGACTTCTGGTTTTATTGACAGGGACAACGCGAACGAAGGAGCTCCTTCATTCACGTGGTCCCTTTAAATAAAACGTGAAGTTCCACGCTTCCATGATTGAAGAAACCACATGGATTTTGTAAGGATTTTGTTTGTTTTTGTATTGTAGAGGTGGCAGCGACAGACCCTAGGTTGCTGCAGGTGGTGTTCTGAGTTGCACCGCTCCTAGTATACCTTATTTTGTATAGCTCTGGTCTAGGAGGACTCAGAGTCCTAGACTCTGGTCTAGGAGGCTTCTCAGATACTAACATAGCAGAAGGAAGAAGGCATGGAAGTTGACTGTATGGAAAGGAATGCAGTTGATATTGATACCCTGCCTTTTGCTTACCTCCTGTCAGAAATTAGATAACTTATCCAATACGTAGTTGCCTATTGTCAGCTCCTTCTTAAAACCGTATCATGTTGCAATGATATCAAAACATTGATATCCATAGTCAAACATAACCCAGTTCACATTCAGTCATAGTCAAACATATAACCCAGTTTACATTCAGAAGGGGAACGTGGATTTTCTGGAAACATTTCTTAAATTTTAGAACAACTTACAATGAATGGGTAAAAAGCCATGGCAAAAAAAAACTTTTAAAAATGATAAAAAGAGGCAACACAAGTTCATTCAAATGAAAAACAGAATGGTTTAGAAATATAATGGTTTAAAGTCCAACATTAAAATATTCAACCTTAAAATCTCAAGTAAAAACCTGTCTAAGATCATCTGTTTATTGGCAACGTTTCGGTCAAATTCCATTCAGCATTATCAAGCCGACCCACATGCAGCAGGAAGATGTTATCCCACCCAATCTACCAAACCTGCTACAATTTATAATAAATAAATTTATTTATTTTAAAAAAAATCTACCCCACCTTTCCCTTGCCTTTCCTTTGCCAAAGTAAATGCCCAAGGTTGTTTAAATTTTTTTTCATAAAAACAGCTATAAAAACAACCATTAAACAATTAAAACATGCAATATATAAAAATAATCAGGGTCAGCAGATTCAATTGAACAAATAATATAACTAGGAATGAAACAAATAATGTCTGCACTAAAGCAAATAGAGCTGTCAGTAATACAATTTACAATAATATACAATACACAGGTACAAAACCATCCATTAAAAGATAAATAAAATAAACATGTTTTTAACCCTTGCCAAAAAGTTGTAAAGGAATGGAGTTTCATAACTGTGGCGCCACTACAGATAAGGCTCACCCTCGCAGCTCCATACCATAACCTTGTTCAGAGGAGGCTCTTGCTTGGATGACCTAAGAGGTTGGACTGAAATATACAGGAGAAGGCAGTCCCTAAGATAACCTGGACCCAACCTGTGGAGGGCTTTAAAGGTCAATACCAGGTGTCAATAACTGGTCGATTTAAAGGTCAATACCAACAAATCAAGTTTTCAATGCAGTAACTGTTGTCATTGCTCTCTTCTTTTGTCTTCCAACAGTTATCCTTACAAATCACCCCTCCCTGTAGCAGTGAGCAACTTTATGAACATTCTGGACGATGCTGTACTAAGTGTGAGCCAGGTAAAAATGCTAGAACAACTTTCTTATTCATTGCTCAAAATTGTTGTTTCAAATTAATTCATTTGCAGCAAAATCCTGACTAGGATTCCGGCGCCAGAGCGAGTACTCTGGCGCCGGAAGCTGTCTCAAACGTGCCGCAAGGCACATTTGCGCCTAGTTTGGAGTAAGGGAGGCTGGCGTAAGGCCGGGACGTGCACTCCGCCACTGGGACGAGCATGCGCCTGCCGGAGGCAGGTAAGGCTCCCGCTGGCGGCCACATGGGTGGTCCATGCGACGAGGGAGGGGGCCATTGGGAGAGCCGGCCTGGTAGGGGACGGGGATGCTGTCGGCCATATCCCTGTCCCCACTGGGCCGGCTCGGCCGTTACACGGCCTTCTCCTACTTCCGCCAGCTATTTAGCTGGCGGAAATCTGAGCAGGCTGATAGGGCCTGCCCCGGTTTACACCCGGGGAAGGGGACGAACGTGGCGGTCCAACTCCCTGGACCATTTTTATTCTGCTTTTTAGCATAATAGCAACATTCAGAATTTATTTTATTTTATTATTTATTTGATTGATTTTTATTCTGTCTTTCCCTGTTAAAAACAGGCACAAAGCCCAATCCTGACTAACTTTCCAGCGCTGATGCAGCTGTGCCAATGGGGTGAGCACTGCATCCTGTGGAGGGAGGGGAGAGCAGTCACAGAGGCTTCCTCAAGGTAAAGGAGCATTTGTTCCCTTACCTCAGGGCTGCATTGCAGCTGCATCAGTGCTGGATGGTTGGTTAGGATTGAGCTGAAAATGTGGCTAACAATAAATTAAGTGTTGGCCCAATCCTATGCTTCTACCCCTGCAGGTGCAGCTGCACTGAAAATGTGTATGCTGTATCCAGCGGAGAGGGGGGCAGAGTGGGAGGCTTTGGAAGGGAAAAGGGATTGAAATCCCCTTTCCCCTCTGTAAGGCTCCCACCCCGCAATGTGTCTCCTCAGACCTGCACTGGTGATTTCGCTGACACAAGTCTTGGGAGAGAAAGGGGGTGGGGAGGCTGCAAATAAGGTGGATAGGATCTGGGGCGCACCATCGCCACCGGATCCACCCCCTCCCACAGCCTCTGCACCCCCATTCCTCCCTCCTCCCCTCCCAGTTTTGCCTCTCCCCACCCCTGTACCGCCCTCCTGCCTCCCACGGTGGTGCGGCGATAATGTGCACAGGAAGGCTGCAGTCTTCCTACCAGAGCATGCTTTACGGCTGCCTTACGGTAGCCAGCACTGGCGGAACACTAGTTCCACCAGCGTGGCGGCTGCCTGTTAAAAAACAGTAACTCAGTTCAACTGCTGGCACAGTCACTCATGGGGCATACAAAGCACTGGGGTCTGACAGCAGTAAAAAGTCCTTCCTGTGTCTTTTCATGTTCTTACTTGTGTGCACTCTCCTCCTGTGTAGTTCAGCCTCAGGGAAATATTCCAGCCACTGAGAACAATGTTGCTAGAGCAGTTCTTATGATTCTTCTCTGGACCACCTTGGCTCTCTAGATCTCAGCCCCAGCCATGGTGCCAATATTTTTGAAATAAAAAAAAATTGGCAACCCATCTTCCATATTTTGAAGAATGAGAGGCCAGTTGGGAAGTCGAAAGAATTGTATGAAGATTTTCATGGCTATTTGCAATTAGTATGATTGCATACCATCAAAACCCATTAAGCGTACTTCTTTACTAATAGACGAAAGAATTGTTATGGCAGAGTTCAGCCTGCACTAAGGTTGGCTTGTTAACTTTGCAGGACTTGGGATGTAACTAGTTCTGTTCTTGACCTTCTCAGGCATGTACATGTCTGCAAAATGTACAGCTACATCAGAGACCATATGTGAGCCCTGTGAAACAAATGAATATATGGATGCCTGGAACGAAGAAGAAAAATGCTTTCTTCAGAAAATATGTGATCAAGGTAAATAGGTGTTATACTGCTTCTTACCCGAGTTATTTACTTGTGTGGCAAGACTTGTCCAAAAATGCAATTGATTGAAAACCTGTCGTCAGAGCTTGCCTTGTTTGATTTAAAAGCAGCACTTAGACAATTTGGCATTGTTTATTCCATCAAATACCAAATGTGGTGTTCCTATGCCTATCGGGGAAATGTGTCCCCATGCAGACAAAATAGTGGTTCTGCATTCTCAGGGTGCAAGACCTCCCTCGATATGTATAAGAATATGTTGTAATTATTTTTAATATTGTGGAGGAAAGTATTACGATTGGGTAATTTGCAATATGACATTTAATACACCCTTCCCTCTGTGCAATGTATGGGGAGGCTTCAGGAAAGGGGGAAAGGAATAACATCTTTCTCACTCTCAAGAAACCTCCCCACACAAACACGATACAGTACAGCAATAAAGTGCTCAGTCTTGAGGTTGACAACCAGCCCCAGGCGTGAGCCATTTAGCACTATAGAGTACACTGCATTTCAGGAGGGTGGAAAAGAAAGGTGATTTCGGGGGGGGGGGGTTGGAAAAGAAGATGTCATGTTTCCTTCCCCCCCCCTCCCAAAATCATGTCTTTTCCTGAGAGTTCTGAACAACACTAGCTCTTTTTCTCACTCTGTCTGGAGTCTGAAGAGAAGCCCTCCTGTTAGGAGCAGGGCATAGGCGTACACTATGGCATTTTGTTGCTGGTCCTCACTCATATCTATAATAAGGAGCTTCCTATTCCTCATTCAAGGATGCAACAGGTAATTGTCCTGTGTGTGTAGGTCAGTGGGAATTGTAGTATAGTGCAGTACAGAATCACGCAAACCAGGAACTCTGCACCAACCAGCAAAGATTCTCATATAGCCCAATCTTAAGCGCGCTGCCCAATGGTCCTGTGCTGTCGCAAAAGCCTCCCCGGCAACATGCTGATCAGCGCACTGCTGGGGACGCTGGTAGGAAGGCCTCTCTGCCTTCTCAGCTGCGCCAGAGGACGTCCAGACATGTGCCGGGAAAGATAAACCGGCGGGAAGGTGGAATGGGGAGGGGGTGGAACAGGGAGTGGGGAGGCCACGGGATGGGGAGGATCCATCGTGAAATGCCCATGCCGGATCCTATACCGCTTCCCTGAAGCTTCCCGCCCCTTTTCTCTCCTCAGACATATGCTAGCAAAATTGCTAGCGTAGGTCCGAGGAGACCCATTGTGGGCCATGAGTCTTATGCAGAAGTAAGAGGATTAAACATCCCCTTTCCCTGCGGAAGCCTCCTAGTCCCATCCTGCCCGCATAGGATGCAGCAGCTGCCATTTTGGCGCTGCTGCATCGGCGGAGGAGGTAAAGGATAGGATTGGGCTCTCAGTCTAGCATCCCTGTGGCGTGAACACATTTTATGTCAAGCTGAGGATTCTGAAGGAAGCTGTGACAATGTGCCTTTGGTTTTACTTCCATCCTCTTCCCCTTTTTGTGGTGTTTAAAGGAAAAGCTCTAATAGAAGTGAATCCAGGAAACAGCACGTTCCAACGGCAGTGTGCATGCACTGCTGGCTACCACTTGAACGAAGACTGTGACTGCTGTCGGCGAAATACAAAGTGTGCCCCGGGCTTTGGAGTGAAACATCCCAGTATGTGTTTGATTATACTTTTGATGTATAAAATTTCTCTGTTTTTAAAAAATGGCCAGAGTGTGTCTGAGGTTTTCTGTAACTCTTTTGTAAAAGTCAGTGACCTGATTGATCTGCTTACCAGGCCAGCAGTCCCCTTTTTGTGTAATGGAGAGGCAAATGTTTCTGACCTCTCACCTTTACCACACACATGAGGTGCAACCTGTGAGGAGGTCACTCCAGGAGGAGGTCTAATTCTTATGGCTTGAATTCAAAGCCTGGCCTGGGCATGTTCAAGGTCTTGGGCATGCCTAGTGGAATCTTTGGCATTTAATGATATGGCCTGGGAAACTGCCACTCAAAAGGAGGAAGTCAAAAGTTCCATTGCACATGTCCAAACAGGTCTTTCGATCCAAATCATGATATTTTCTTCTATTTCTGTGTGTGTGTGTGGGGGGGGGATATCGTGAATCAGATTTCTGCATGGAATACCTGCATCACACATTATGTTATGTGCATGATGGAGGGGAGGGGAATGCAAAGAGGATCTTCCATGACACAAAGGAGATTGCCTACCCAGTGGAAGCATGACCTGGGCAAGGAATAGAACATGACACAGAATATAGAAAGTAGTGCTAGTAGAAAATACTCTACAGACCATGCACAAATCCCACTCTGAGTTTAATGATTTTACCCATTTATACATTATTCTTCTATACTTTCTTCTATATTACCATTTTAATCTTCCAAAAGAATTAAAATGGCAATGTAGCGGGTAATCATGTGCGTCCTGGTTCTGTGGTAGATGGTTTGACCTGTGTTCCAGAGGAAGGCCTAACCCAGGTTCAGAAGTCAAATTGGCTGAATGCAGGTTGACCCACAATCTGAATATCAGTGCACATGTTTCCACATGGAAATGTGCCATGAGGTGACTGCCCAAAATTCATATTCTGGAGCGGACAAAGGGGTTGTGTGACTTGACTTTAATCTGAAGCATTAGTAGTGTTAATTAGTATTAACTCAATGGTCCTTAAAATTTGTTACGCTGGTTTGTTGGTTCTTTGCAGAACATCACAGATTTTTACTTTATGGGTACTACACCATATGCTTTCAAATTACCAGCAGTTGCATTGGTTCATGGCTACAATCCCATGAGGAAATAGGCATGGATGGGGGAATACTGCAGCTCTTTGCACAATTACAAAAGGACACAATCTGCTTTTCAGTTTAAAAATCCTTAAACTTTAAGGTGACTTGCCTCTTCAGCATGTGGGAAGAACCTCCACCTGTTCAGCATTTTGCTTGGTTATTCTTACTGTGGTTTTAGAGACCAATTGAAGTTTACCAATAGTCCCTGGCTTGTGAATTACTGATGGGTGGGTGGATGTAGAATTTTCATGGACAAAAATTGTCCAAAAGCAAAAAGTTTTGCATACTACAGTATAACTTGACACCTGCCTGCATGCAGAAAAGCAAGAAGATGTGTTAGCAACAGAACTTCTCATCATGTCTAAAGTAAATCTTTATTCAGCACTGTTTGTAATTTTTGTCACAGTACAAGAAGACAAGGATACAGTGTGCATAGAATGTCTCACAGGATACTTCTCTGATACCTCTTCTGCAACTGATGAATGCAAATCCTGGACTAAGTAAGTGCAACGGAACTCTTGCAGTAAAATAACATTTATGAAAGAGATTAAAGAAATCTCATGACACTGTTTTTTTCATGTTACGAAAATTTAACTAGTGGGCCTCCCCGAGCTGTAGATCACCGTGGAATGGCGATTATGACCACTTCCGGTTTATGTCCAAAAACTGGAAGTGGACAAAATCACTGTTCCGTGGTGATCTACAGCTCGGGGAGGCCTGCAGAGGTGAGCACAGGCCTCCCCGAACCCTCCAGAGGCCTGCCAGGGCCCCCAATAAGTGAAAAAAGCTTTTTAAAAAACTTTTCCGTGGCGGCGATCCCAAGGGTCACCGCTGCCACCATGCTGTACACGCCCCTTAAGGTGGCAAGGGACAGCATCCTGTTCCAGTGGTGGGTCGCGACCCACCACATTGAGAACCAATGGGTTAATATATATCAGTGTTTCTCAAAGTTCTCCCCACGAAGTGAGGAAGTTGTAAGTATTTGCAGGGATGGGCCATTGGTGGCGTGATCCTGGGAGGGTGTGGGGTCCCCGCAGAGTGGGCCGCAGCCCCCGCACCCTCCGGAGGGCTGGCATGACCCCTGGTAAGTAAAAAAACCTGCCAGTAGTGGGATGTCGCTGACGTCACTGCACGTCGCCACCCCCCTTAAGGTGGTAGCTACTGCATCCGGTTCTCATGGTGGGTCATGACCCACCACTTTGAGAACCACTGATATATATTTTTTTCTTATTATGAATGATATTTACCTATATATCTGTTTTTAACAAAAAAAGTTCACAGAGCAGTTCATGTAGTTAAATAAATGAATAAATGGTTCCTTGTCCCAAAAGGGCTTGGGGAAAAAAGATGCAAAAGAAACACTGGCAAATAGTTGCTGGAAAAGATGCTGTGCTTGGGTGGAGAAGGACATTTGCTCTTCCCCCATGAAATGTAAAAGGAGCACCACTTTAACAGAGGTATCATTAGGCTTTGTGTCACCCAGTACGAGAGCTCATTGCATCACCCCAGTGGTATCATTGGGGTTGGTGTCACCAGGTGTAGCTCATGGTGTCACTCACATTAACTGTATTTATTTTAATATATAACAGTACAGGTCACCCAACAAACCAGTAAACAACAAAAAACCAATAGCCAACTTGATGACACTCGCACAACTGAATAAGAGTTCTGTTATTAGCTCTGATACATAGAAATGAGAGCTGACATACAAACACCTTATTGGTTCCATGCTGTGTCATAATAACACCTCATTGGTTCTTAGAACAATCCATCTCATTGGTCAGTTTTGAGTTAAGAAAATCCACTTTTTGTTACATAAGGCAGTTGTGTGTTCTTTTTCCATTTACTGGGCCATAACATTTGATAGACTACAGATATTTCAACACAGTTTGTTTCATTACATTCTGCATTAAATTACTTTTCCAATGATGTTTAACTTTATGGTATTATTCATAAATACACATTTTCTAAAAGGTTTCCACAATTTTGGCCACTAGTGGTGTCACTCACCCCCCCCCGAGGGTGTCACCCATGTGGTCCGCACCCCCGAACCTCCTAGTGATGCCACTGCACTTTAAAAAA
This sequence comes from Plestiodon gilberti rubricaudatus, assembly GCA_026170595.1. Taxonomy (NCBI): domain Eukaryota; kingdom Metazoa; phylum Chordata; class Lepidosauria; order Squamata; family Scincidae; genus Plestiodon; species Plestiodon gilberti. Next base: position 79,841,640 of record JANXHW010000004.1, on the reverse strand, counting down.
ATGCCTCTTGGCCCATTTAGCGGGGGGTAACTCTCTTGTTTTGCTTCTTTCTTTAGCTGCACAGCTCTAGGGACTGAGGAAAAGAATCCTGGGACTAAATGGTCTGATGCAGTTTGTAAGAAGGATCTAAAGATACATTCACAAGATGGTAAATATACTAATATGCAAGCATTCATTGAACAGTAGTAGGAAGCAACAATATTTTTAAAGCTCTCTTATGCAGAAGACATATTAATCTTTGTCTTGACTTCACCAGAGGCAGGCTTAAGTTGGATGGAGAATGCTGAGGATTCTGTTCCAAACAGTTCCAGTTTATGTTGGTTTTCTCAACATGAACATTGATGGGTCAAAGATTACCCTCGATAGTTTGGGGTCTCATCTTGCAATTCTAATAACAGGATTTATGCACGCCCTGGTTGCAATTTGTTTTTTATGTACTTTAAATTGCGGCTGTAGTTTCCAGTTCGGACCTGTGCATTTCCCACAGAAGCTTGCAATGTTTCAACCAAATAAGGGCCATGGACAGACCCTGAGATCAACCAATGCGCCATTTTTTTCCTTCCATATCACTGAATTTCTGTTATAAAACAACTGCTCTTTTCAAAGAGCTTTTTGAGATTTTAAAAATTACAAATAAGCAATCACGGAACAATGCTACTACTTGAACATAAGCTTCCAAACTGCTCTGACACTTTTCTTCATTTTCCAGATACAAACAAGCTACTTTATATGTTGGTTGCGCCTCTCCTCCTTCTTGTTACGTTTGTCGGCATAGCTGTCCTTGCTAAATACTATCACAATAAGGGGAAAGCGCCAATAGGTATGTAGCATTTAATGACAATAATTTATTATGACACACAGATTTCATGTCCGCATTTTCAGTTGAAATCTCCTAATCTGCCTTCATGAAGGCTGGTATGAATCATAAGGACATAAAAAGAGCCCTGCTGGATTAGATCAAAGGCCCATCCAGCCCAGCAACCTGTTTCCCATAACGGCCAGCCAGATGCCTCTGGGAAGTCCACAAGCAGGACACATAGACAAAGAGCTCTCTCCCACTCTTGCTGTCCGGATATATATAGCTGCTGAACCTGAAGGCAGCATATAAGCATCAGAACTAGTAGCTGTTGATAGACACAACTCATGAATTTGTCTAATCCGTTTTTGAAGCCATTTGGACAAGCACTATAATGCAAGAGTTGTTCAGTTCAGGACTCCGACCCAACATTTGTTCTCCCCACCCCCGATCCAGAGCCCTGTGTGCACTCGGATGCACACAAAGAGTTCCTGTGTACACAAACCTCTCCATTCATTTCAGTGAAGAGAGCATACTTGTACGTGCATTCTTTGTGCACTCAGATCTATTTTCTCCATTGAAAGGAATGAGACTCCTGGATTGATGGGATACTGCGGTGGCACCTGCCCCCTCCACCTCTTCCCAAGGTGGAAGGTCCATGTCAAAAGGGGTGGGATAGGACTTTGCAAGGGGTCCAGTTGGCAGAAGAGACCAGAACATTCACAGAAACGTGGTTGCTTAGGAGTTTATTTTAGCAACAACACAAACAGACCCTTACATCGGGGCAACTGAGCCAACGATCACATGTCTACTCTTCCTATCATTGCCTTCACTGGGGAAGCCCCACTGTTCCCTTCACACTGAGCTCCTTCTAGTTAGGGTGGGGGGGGGTGCCAGGCAGGAAAGGTTGGGCCCAGCAGGGAACACCCACTAAGTTTGGCAAAATGTATACTAGTCCCTTGCCCTGCTCTTGGGGCCCGAGGGCCAGCTGTCCTCAGCTCCTGGTTAACACTGGGAGTCTCGTGTGTGTGTGTGTGTGTGTGTGTGTGTGTGTGTGTGTGTGTGTGTGTGTGTGTGTGTGTGTGTGTGTGTGCCTGAAGACTTTCACGCCCCTTCTTCTGAGTTCCACATCATCTTTCCCTTCTGCCTTCCCTTTAGGTAGCCCCTCTGGTTCACCCCAATTGGCCTCCTTCTCTCTTCCCAAGGACCCAGTTTCTTCTCCCCTCCTCCCATGATTTGTGGGTGAGGCTGTGAATCAGCTTAAAAACATACCATAGTGGTTTTCTGGGTAGCCCTGTAAATCTGTGGTACTCTCTGGCACGAATCCCTTGTGTCTCTTCTCTCCCCCACCTTCCCCTGTGCCTCATACCTACGCCCTGCTTGCTCCTTTTCCTCTCATCTCTCCCCTCCAGGCTTCTCTGTCATTCTCATCCTTCGCTAGCTCTTCTCCCTTGTCCTCCATCTCCTACTCAGTCATGTTCCACCGCCTTGGCCCGGTTTGTTTGCCTCCCTATTCAGCCAGCCAGCCAGCCAGCCTTCCACAGCTCCACCCCCTCCCAATTAGCTGGCTAGGTTCTGAGGTGCCCAATGATGACATCACCAGTCATGTCGGAATCACCCAGACAGCCAGAGCTGCTATGTGTGGATTGTGTAACCCTACGAAACAGACCAGAATGCCACAGACACTCAATGTGTGCAGAATCACAGCTCCCACATTTGTAAAAAGCTGCTGGACCTGAGCTACTGGTTTTCATGAAACTTGCCAATTGATATATACTGTAATACATTTAAGCTGAAATACAGCACGGCACTTGAACTCATTTGGTTCCACTTCAGTTGGGCAAAATAGGCTTAAATCCAAGCACTTTGATTTGACTGAGGGTGAGGCTGTGAATCAGCTTAAAAACATGCCATAGTGGTTTTCTGGGTAGCCCTGTAAATCTGTGGTACTCTCTGGCAAGAATCTTTTGGATGGGATGAAAAACATAACTGTAATACCTTCTATTGAAAATCAAACTTTTAAAATTTTTGGTCAAATCACAGTGGAATCTCTTGTCTGAATTCCATCTCTCTACACCTGGCATTTGGTGATTGAGCCCAATTTACAGATATTTTAACTTAATAGAAGACGATATATCAGCTTGACTTGCAGTTGTATTATCTGAGAGGTACAGAATCTTCAATGAAATACTCATATGGCAGCCCTTGAGGGATATATTGTTCCTCATATGAGGCAAGTGGCTGGAATTGCTGTAGTATCTTTTAAGATGATGATGATGATGATGATGATGATGATAACAATACAAAAACACCAGATAACAATACAAAAACAACCTAACAATTTATATCTGATCCTTGGAACATGTCCTGATTTATACAGGGTTTTTTCCTAGTAAGGGGACATGAACGGAACATAACTTGGGGAAACACCATTTCGTTCAGTGGAGTCAATGAGATTATGTTAATGAAGCTTATTTTTTTTTGGTCTGTTTCTTTCACATCTTTCCAGTGCTATATATAATTATTCCTTTGGCAATTCATGTGATATCTCTAGAAACAGACTGACCGGACCAATCACATGCATACCGCTAAATCATTAATAGGTCAGTCATAGCCTGATGGCACATGAGATGGAACAAAGATCCATTTGGTATGGAATCTTCTATTTTAAGCATGGATGGTGCAGATGGAAGATATGTCTCTTTCAAGAGAGAGGAAAGCTGCCAAAAATTTTAAAAAAAATCACAGGAGGGGGGTCTCTCTTTGCCCAACTTTTGGACTTTTTGAGAAAAATACATTTAAAAACAGTTTCAATCCAACTGACCTGAGAGAAATACATTCCTATGCTTGCTGCCATATTAATTTTTTTTATGTATACAGATGTCACTTGAAGGCAGTGGCCACAATTAAATGCACAAGTCTACAGAGATCAGTTGAATAGTAAGCTTAAACATGTTAGATGGTGGCCAGTGGATTTATATGTGGGCAAAAATATTGTAATGAATATGTAATTCATCAACCAGTTTGGCTGAACTGTCAGGATTTGAGGATTTGATTTAGGAAGGTGGGATTTATAGGTTACTAGCATCAGTGTGGGAGGTACTTCCTCAAGATTCCTTCCCACGTTTGTCTGGCAATGTTTGTATCAAGAAACCTAGTGGGTGGAATCAATGACAAAGTTCCTTATAACCAATCATTGCCCAGCTGGGAGAGACCATTATTGTTCCCACCTACTATACATATATTGCTTTCAGTAAGACAACTTATTAAAATCTAAGCATTCTGACTGGCAAAATTGGTTTGTATGGCTGTGTATGTGGCCAGGATTGGCTTCACCATGAACCAATCTAAAATAGTCACATGCAGTGGCGCCTTTGGAACTCTTGGAGGAACAGCCCCCCCCCGCCAGTCTGTTCACCAGCCTCTCCAGCCTGCCACTCCACTGAGGGCTCTGATCCTCTTCCAACTTGCTGACACCAAGCCCCCTTCTCCCCCAAGAGAATAAAAAGAAAAAGATTTGTTCCAAATCGCTTCTCCTCACCCATCTGGTGCTTACGAAGCACCAAGAAGACAGGGAGAAGCAACCTGGAGCCCACACCCCTTCCTGTCCACTTACTTACCAGTAGCAAAGCATGCAGACTGCATCCTCCATGTCGCTTCAGTTTCAAATGAGCAAGAGCGGCACGTGCTGGGTTCCCAGCATACGCCACTCCTGTTCATTTCAAGCAAAAGTGGTGCAGAGGAGAGAGGCTGGACGCAGAGCTCAGGTAAGTAAAGGAAAAGAGGTGGAGCACCCCCTCCATAGCCATGGGGGGATCCCATCCACCCCTGCCCACTATGCTGCTGCTCATCTGCTTACTTGAGCTCGGTGCGCAGCCCCCTTACTCCATGCTGCTTCTCCATGCTCATTCCCAGCATGCACCACTCCTGTTCATTTCAAACAGATGCAGCATGGAGGAGGAAGGCTATGTGCTGAGCTCAGGAAAGGCAAATGAGGGAGAAGTGCCTCTGTCCCCCTTCCCTAGCCACAGGGGGGACCCTACCTACAGAGGCGAAACAAGGGTGGAGCGAAGGCAAGTAGTTCTGCAAGACTCTGTTACGCTGGAGTCAGCGGCCCCTCCCCCTTGCTGTTGGAGCCATTCCAGCAGCAACAGGGAAGTGTCCTGCGTGTTGCCTTTGCTGCCAGAATGGCTCCAACAGCAAGGGGGAGGGGCCGCTGACTCCAGTGTAACGGAGTCTTGCAAAACTACTTGCCTTCGCTCCACCCTTGTTTCGCCTCTGACTACCTACCACCACCGGCTCTACCCCATCATCCATGGGGGGCACACGTGCAAGCGAGTGCAAGGGCGGTAAAATTGGGGGGATTCAGGGGGTGCATGGGCATGGGCCGCCACTAAATATGGTTTTTATTAGCAATTCATGCAAAGTGTGCTGAGTTGTGCCCAATGTGTAACCTTTGCTTCTCTCTCCAACAGATCTACAGTACTGGGCCAATGAAATATGCAAGCAAATAAAAGGGACAAAGGTGAAGTCTCTGGCTGTACATATTCCCACCCTGTTTTATGCTTTTCCTAGCATCTCTCTTGATTTCCTTGGCAGCTGCAGAACTCCAAGTGGTGAAATAAGGTCACCAGTTTGTCGACAGCTATTCAGTAGCTGCCATACCACAGAGGGAAGGGCAAGAGGGAATGACGAGACTGCAAGGAACAAAAAACCACAAAGGGTCTCCTGGTGTTAAATCATGTAGAGTCAGAGGAGATTTGTGTTCTCAGTAACATCTCTGCAGCTTGTGGAAATCCTTGGGATTTCATATGTTACTGTGGCATATTGCTACTATGAATTTGTCATTGGCTTAAGTAGACTAGCGGTCCTAGGCACTAAAAGAGAAGAAAAAGACATCCGTGCTATACAACCATTCGTCCTCTTCCCCCATATCATATGGTAACTATTTCAGTTGCCATTCTTATTTCAATGTCATCGTATCTTATCAGACATGCTCCATTGATTGTTTTGTTATTTATTTTGAAAACTTGAGACTCCTCAAGTCGTTGGTCCCAGGACCTGGTCTGAGAACACATGTTATAAGCATGAACTTGTTGAAGTTCAGTGAATCTGGGTTGGTCAGTCCCTGGATATGGGTGACTACCTGGGACATCAACATAAGTCCCATGATGGAGAAAGCCACGCACACGCACACGCACACACAGCGTGGGTCGAATAGCATTCATGGCACCTCCTGATGGCCGGAAGCGATTTCATGAAGCAGGAACTGATGTCATTAAGCAGATAATGGCCAGAAATAAACACTGTGTTCTCACGTAGGAATTCATTAGCTGCAAATGACAGAAGAGAAAATATGCAAATCGTGATCATATTTTCAAGATATGGACCAGTTATCACACTGGGAGAGCCCAATTATCACACAGTCTGCCCTTTCAGCAGTGCTGCTTCTGCTGAGGCATCACTTTGCAGCTCAGCAACAGAGAGATGCTCTGCAAAGTGATGCCTCAGCAAAAGTGGTGCTGTTGAAAGGGTGGCCCGCATGATAATTGGGCACTCCCAGTGTCTCAGCAGCATCTCTCTCTCCCCCCCCCTCTTGGTCTGCCCCTTCGCCCGTAGCATTCCTTGCCTTCTGAGACCTCCTTCCTTCTCTCCTTCAAGAGCCTCAGCAGAAGCAGTGCTGCTGAAAGGGTGACTCTGGGGTTGCCCAATTATTACTTGGGCCAGATAAAAGGCTTCCGACCCAGAGGCCTTATGTTTGACACCCCTGATGTAGAGTCTACTGCTCATTGAGGTAGTAAATCTGTGTCTTGCCCCTTCAATTTACAGGATGGGGCTTGCATGTTTGAATGTTCCTCCGTACCAAAGAAATCTCTAAATATAGAAAATTAGCATGTCAGGGAAAAGGCTAGGTTAGAACCGTACTTCGTGACACCTAATTTTCTGTGTGGAGGGATTTCTTTTATATGAAGGAGCATTTAAATGTGTGAGCCTCATCTGCAAATTTCAATCTGAAGTGCTGGACACTATATACAAGTTTACCATTTTAGTGAGAAAGTCTAGATTTAATTTTTTTTTAAAAAAAATAATAATCTATCCTGCATCACTCCCAAAAGACTAATTGCCAGTTAAGTGTCACCATTCACCAAATATTTTACCCTTCCCGGGCGTAACATATGCAGAACAACAGCATTTGTATGGCTCTTAAGAGTGTTCAAAACACAGGGGCAGCCCAACTATAAGGCTGGGTAAAGCGGCTACTTTAAGCAATGGGTTGGGAGAGGTAGCAAACTCATAGAGTGCCTGTCTACCACCTCCCCCAGCCTGCTGCCTGCCTGGCTACTTAACACAACCTCTGTCTCATTCTCTTCTTGTGAACTGTTCCTGGAGAGCAATTGAGAGGAAGAAGGGAGCGCAGCTTACCACCTTGTCTTCCAGCGACACCACCAATTATCGCAGCAGTGGAGCTGGAGGAGAAGGTCACCTCTGTGATATTGTTCCTGATCACTTTTGCGATCAGGAAAAGGGCTCTGTTGTCTCCGCCACTTCCTTTTCTCCGCTACCGCTTCTTCTAAATTGGCTCGGTGGGGAGGATGCTGGGAGTGAGGAGGTTCCATTTCTAGGATTTTCCCTGCCTGGCCACTTTAGACGAAGCAGCAACAATGGAGGAGGTGGAGAGGTGGTAGAGGAGGCAAGATGAAGCAACATTCAAGATCATCCCATTGCCAAAATGGTGTTCTGTATCTTCTTCTTTTTAATCCTTTGTTTCTTTGGATTCTACTTAGGATTCTCCTGGAGACACATTTGTAAACACAAATGTGGCAAGTCCTGCTGGTCTTCGGCTTTCGGAAGAAACATATTTGCTGGACCTTGATGACTATTCTTTTTGTGAGGACATGCGTTGTCCAAATGGGCACATCCTGTGTGGGAACGTTGGCCAAGATACAATCCACTATGAACTGGGAGAGGATTTCCCAACACTCTCTCTTATGACCAAGTCTGAAGATGACGATTTTAGGCAGATTCCCATGGAAGATGAGTATACAGACAGAATGCCCCATGGACCCTCTTACTTACCTCTTGTGAGTCGATCTGAAAGCAAACCAGTAACACCATTCTCAGAGCCCATAGAAGTTGGGGAGAATGATAGCATAAGTCAGTGCTTCACAGGAACAGAAAGTTTGGTGGAATTAACAAACTGCTGTTCCTCAGACCTTTCATGTGGAATGGATCCCATTGATGCTTGCTCAGACAAATGCCTGCAGAATTCTTGTCATCGTTGCTTCTGTAGCAACACAAGGGATGCTGCAACTCAAGACAGAGGTTGTTCCCTTGGAATGAGCGAGGAGACTAATTATTGCACTGCCTGTAGAATGCCTTGCAGAGAATCTCCCAGAAAACCTGGCAATGCCACAGATTCTTTAAAAGAAAGTGGCCCTACTCCACTGTGCACCTGTGGGTTGGATTCTCCCACTGGGGAACAGAATGCCTCGGCAAGCAACACTGGTGCCAGAAGTGATCCATCTGATGGAAATGACACACAGCACCAGAACGCAAAAAGTACTTCTGGGGTAAACTGCAACTCTTCAGATCTTCCAGGAGCATCTGGTAAGCCCCCTACATCCAGAGGTCTTGTTGTTCACATGATTTTGTTAGGCTGTATATATGTGCCATCAAAAATCAACCTCAAAAACCAAATTCAGTACAAAACCAGATTCATGGGACATGCAACAGAGGGTAGCCATCTCCAATATTTGGCTAACCACTGTTAAAGTTATGTGCCAGAATGTTTAGATGTCCAAGCAAAGAAATTATTATGTTCTTACATATGATGGACCCAATCTTGGAATTTGTTTAGCCCATGTGAAAACTAGGAAGTAAAACTAGGAATTAATGTCACCTCAAGGCAGATCATTTCTTTTTTTACTCATACAATTCTCCAGGTTTTCTGCAGTAATGATAGCTATGGCAAGATAATAATGAGAATTGTGTGTTCTGGGGATCCTTTAAGACAGGCTTCCAGCTATGGTGCATCCCCTTGAAGGCAGATTACAGATGTGTTGGATAGGGAATGGTCCAACCATAACAGCCCAATCCTGTCTAGCTAGGCTGCAGCGTGGATGTAGAGCCCGTGCTGCATCCTAGCCAGATAGGACCCAGCACCGGTGCACTTGGAAGACTCCTCGGGGTAAGGGGACCCTTACCCTGAGGAAAGCCCAAGTCACATTGATGGGTCTACTCAAATGTCCATCAGCTATTTTGCTGTTGGACATTTGAGAGGGTGGTGTAATACCGGGCAAGCCTGGGAAGGGGGATAAGATCTTGGAAGAGCTGCTGTCACCTATCCCTCCCCCATCCCGGGCCCTACTGCCAATCCCCCCTCCTGGAATGCCCCTGTTCCACCCTACCCTGCCCCTCTCCTGCCCGGTGGGGAACTCACCTTCCCCAGCGGGCGCTCTTTGGGATCTGGGGTGGGGGGAGTGGTGTTAGCGTCTTCGCCAGCAGCACTTACTCCCAGGGTGCCGCAAACATGCTTTACACTGCTCCATCGGTCTCCGATTTAGACAGGATTGCACCGTAAGTCTCTCCTCATGGCCACTAGAAATCCTGCCTGGGTTCCCTGGGTATCTCAGAACTTTCTATTTTGTTTTCATTAAAGAAAGGAAAGATTCCTGGCTACAGAGAAAAGAATATTGAGAGGTTCAAACCATGACAGCAGCAAAGAATACCTACAGTATGAATGTTGCTTCATATTCAACAGTCTTGTTTTTCCAGTATGTTAATCTGCAGTTCTTCAGAACAGGAGGGAGAAAGACATCAAATGAAGGCGTTATGTTTATCAAAACCAGCCTTAGATATTGTGAAACCTGGAGCAAAAAATTAAAATGCACCCTGTCCTTTTTTTTTTATGGAGACAGGAAAATAGATATCACCCAAAGCAATTACTTCATTTTGCTTCATAATAAAGCTTGCCTTGCTTATTAATCTTGCAGTTAATTTGAAGGATTAGATGAATGAGCCAGGAGCTCTTGTTTTCTCTGAGATTCTGGAAATGGTCTAGACCCAGTGTGGTTACATGCTGGTGCCAGTGGTTTCTCTCCACCCAGCAAAGAAATCTCCATTTTCTGGCACTCTCCAACCTGGCTGGCAGGCCGAAAACTGTGATGGTGGAGTAATAAAAAGCAAATTCCTTCACCAGTCAAACTCCTGTTGCAAACTGGGAAATTTACAATTGACCAGCTGAAAACATCCATCACAGCTTCTTCTTTAAAAAGACGAAGAATGTTATTTGCTGTAATTAAACACTTGAAAAATAACTGTAACATGGCTTAGCGTATAATTATTTTTCTGGCCTTAATAATGACCCTGTTATAAAGTATGCATTATGCAGTATGCTCCATGTTTAGATATCCTGATGTCTTTCCCACTATCTTTCTCAAAAAGCAGCATTGAGGAGCCTATTTGGAACCAGGGAGGTGGGTTAACCCTTTGCCCTCATGCCAATTTCCTTACTTAAATCCCCCCTCTCATTTAGACCAAACACCCGGGGCATTCACCCCCCTCTTGCCCCATTGTAGCTACGCAAGTGCCCACATTGAACATTTGTAATGTGCATGTGAAACTTGGACAGTTTTGCATCTTTTCATGTCATGATGGTTGTGGTACGTCAGTTCGTTTAAGAATAAATCAGCTTTACTTTCGCACCATCCTTTTTGAATAACCCTAGTGCAGTTTAAGTACTCCATCACTGCCAGCTATTCATTGATCTGTAGGAGTTTGTTATACAATTATGATCTGAATTCGAATTAGAAGTTTTCCAGGAACTTAGTATCCCCCAATGAAGAGCTTGGAATAACACATTCTGCTCCTGTACCTATTACTGATTTCCTCTGAATCTTGATTATTACCTTCCTACTCTGTTATTTTAAACTCTTTCGGTGCAGAGTTCCTACAGTTCACAAACATTAATTTTAACTTTTGTCCCCAATACCCTCTAGGAAATGTGTCTGGATATGGGAACTCTACATTCATTTCAAGTGGACAAGTCATGAATTTTAAAGGAGAAATCATTGTTGTCTACGTTAGTCAGAACTCCCAGGAAGGTTCGACGTCTTCTGGAGCAACTGATGACAACCTGGGCAAGCCAGTGCAAGAGGAAAATCTGAACCGCTGTGAGACATTTGTGGGCAATGCTCACCAGTATAAGGAAAAATGTGCTGAAGTTAATTCATATGACAGTGTTGAAAATGAAGAACTGAGCACTATGGGGGAGTACAAGAGGACTTCTGGGCCTGTGGTTCAAGAAGAGAATCCAGACTGTCAGAACAAGAAGCAATTCTGTAATGAGGCTTCACAACCTGTACAAGAGGAGGGAAAGCCAGGATGGCATTGCACTAAGGGAAATTGATAACGTGCTTGCTAATTTCTGACATTTGGTCAAAAGGACCTCATTACTGAATGTGCTCTGGAAACAGCACGTGAATTTTAGCTAAATAGCTAAAAAGTGTCTGTTTGCTGGTGAGAAGCCAGAATGCTGTGACGGATCGATTAGAAGAGGGATCTTTGCTGCTCTTGGTGACTCTTTGACAATCTGTGGAAGGGGACACTCTTGAATGCTTTGGTGCTATGTATGTGGTACATCTCTCTCAGACTTCCAGGAACAAGGTGAATATGTGGATATTCAGACACAAGATGTGTTGCTATCATTGCAAATGTCCCATGCAGGGTCTAAGCTCCTAAGCATCTTGTAAATGCTGCTAAGGACTCTAATCCACATGAGGAAAGGATTCATGTCAAATGCATCAAGACTTATCTTGCAATCCTATGCATGTTTACACAGACGTAAGTCCTACTGTGCTCAGTGGGGCTGTCTCCTAGGTAAGTGTGCATTGGATTGGAGCCTTACAGCGCAATCCTGTCCAGCGGTGCAGCGAGAACGGGAGGCCCCAGAACGGATAGGGGATTCAAATCCCCTCCAAAGGGGGATTCAAAGGGGATTTGAATCCCCTTTCCATTCTGGGGCCTCGCTGCATTGCTGGTTACACCGGAGGTGTAAGTTGGATAGGATTGCGCTGTCAGAATGGTAGGTTCTGATCGTATGCAAAAGCAAACATAACATCAAAACAAAAATTATTGTGGTTTTTCTTTCTCCCATGAGGTGAGTCCAGCTTCCCTCTCACCTTTTTGATGTGGATTAGGTAGATGTACATTCCGGTAATTTCAATGCTGTTTCAGTTTTCAGTCTTACTTCTCCTTCGGTGCTTCAGGAAGGTTGTATGCCTGCATTTTTACTTTTTAAAATGCTATGTGTACATTTATTAATTTAAACAGTCCTTTGCTTGTTCATTTTTTAAAAGCAAAATCAATTTTAAAAGAGTTATAAAACTGCTCTGGGGGTGATGTGGGAGGGTTTCTGTCATCACAGTCCCCCCCCCCATTGGTGCTGCATGCAGCCGTTCTCTGCTGCAAACTTTCATAATCAGCTTTACCTTGGTGAGACGTTTGATCAGAACGTATTGAATGTGCTTCCAGAGAGGGCCTATCGTAATATTTCATTGGTATGCAGCCTGTGATTCTGAAATAGCCATTGAAGAAGAGAAAGTAAGCAAATGGGACATGTCACCAGAAATCAAATAGCTGTTAATAATGGAACAAAAGCAGCTTGTGACTGTTAAGCAGCATCTGTCCTCAAGACGTGTCAGGAATTTTCTTTCTTTCTTTTTGGAAAGGCAGTTGAGGAAGTCTTGAAGTACACATAGTATATCTTCAGTCAGAAATGTGGTGGAGAAAGAATGACCTGGCTGCAGCACTGTTCCTGCTGCTGCTCTGCAGTTACTGGCCCAGTTCTCGAAGTAGAAAACACGTGTTGGCTTTGCCACTTCAGAGGCGTCACAGGATTGAATGTGCCCCTATATAAAAAGAGACATCCTCCAGAGCTCTAGCCCAGCCTTCTCCCTGTCATGCCAGTTTTCTATATGCAGGGGCTTTCTTTTTTTAATTTGAAAGGACATTCCATCATGTGTGCTCCCAGCTGCAGGAGAGAGGCCATGACTCGGTGATGGAACCCAGATTTGCACACGGAAGGCCAGGGGGGGACGGGCGACACACTGGGTGTGTGTCAAAGGCCCTGCATCGACGGAAATTCAGCGGCAGCGGCGATGGAAAAGCGCCACAAAGCAGCATGAACAACGTGAAAAAGGGCTTTGTGGGTGGGCGGTAGTGGGAAAGGATTCCCCCCGCCTGGCCAGCCCCCCTACTGACCTTTTTCGGCGGCTTTTCCAGGTGTTTTTTCGACGGTGACATCACAGGGGCAGGGCTAGTGACATCACTTCCGGAAGTGACATCACAGGGGGCATTTTTCCATACTGCCCTCCCTTCCACAGGACGTAGCTATGCCACTATGGAAGGTCCCAGGTCCACTCCCTGGCAGCATCTCCAGGCAGAGCTGGAAAAATATCCCAGTCTGAAACTGTAGATTGCTGCTGCCAGTCAGCCATCAATAGTAGCATAAGGCAGCTTCATATGTTCAGCAGCTGAGACAGAGGTTTTCCACTTCACTGAGAACAAGGCTATGTAGTGACACAGGCCCTCCTCACATGAAATGTTCCTTGTGGTCAGTAAACATGGGGAGGGAGAGCAGAGAAATCCGGTGTGCCTGTGTATATCAAACCAGCAGAAAACCTGAAGGTTCCTGCTGGTGTGTGGAGGAGTACATGGGTACAATATACCCCCTTCTGAACATATAGCCACTGGAGGTATGGCCAGCAAGCATGTTGAAATCAGAGAGCATGGCTAACAGGCACAGTCCCATTCCCCCTCGCCCCATTCAGTGACATAAGAGGAGGGCTAGAGTGTTGCCCCATAGGTAGGGCTACCAGATCGTCGACCGGGACAGAGCAATCTCCCCTTAAGGGGAGATCGCTCCATCCCGGTCGACGATCTGGTAGCCCTACCCATAGGTTGCATGTACCCAGCCACCTCTGGCAGAATACAGGCAGCCTGAATCAGGTGACTGCATAATAACCTGCAACAAATACAAAACTAACCTGTAGGTTTATGTTGGTAAAAGCTGCACAGCTTATGGTGGTTTTGGGAGTGTGATTATCTTTTAATCTACTGTTGTTGTGGTGCTAGTTGCACTATGGACTAAAAACTCTGGCAAGACTCTCAGAAATCATGACATGCCATGTTTCCATTACTTGTTTTGATGCCTTTGCTAATAAGTTTACGAATGGAGAAAGTGGGCCCTTTAAAGCCTTCAGTGAATGTTCAAACTGGTTTATTTTATAAAAACTCTATTTTTTAAAAATGCCCTCAGTAGCATGTGGGGGCATGTCTTGTGTGGTTCATGCAGTTCTCTCTTTAACAATGAAGGAGCTTTGCAAAACCTGTTTATTTTTAGCTAGTTATTGTTCTACCAGTTTGATGGGTGAGGTACTGGGCAGTCAGGCCAAAGCTAAGCTCCCCACCGGCATCTCTGCTTCATTCAGAGAAGGTGAAGGTGGTAGTGAGGTTTGGTTTTGTTTTTTGCAAAACTCACTAGGTGCCCAAGCCCTCCTGTGCTAGGGCCATTATTTGAAACTGAGAAATCCCTGTCAGAGTGACACATCATTTATCGTACATACATACATACATACATACATACATACATACATACATACATACATACATACATACATCATCTTTACGATTTTGTGGGGGCTCTAGAGAAAAAACGGTGGCCAACAACCACCAGGAGAAACACTGGGAACCTGGTGAATGTCTTGCCACCCCACTGCAAGCCCCTGCTGAAATCTGATAAGGGATTCAATTTCAGCCCCCCCCTTTTTTGCCCCTGTCCTCCCCTCCCAAACTCGGGGCAAAATTTCTCCAGTCAGAGCTTTCACTTCAGGTCTACAATACTGTCAGGGGAGGAGGGGTGGCAGCCTGGCTCCCTCCTCATCTTCTCCACCAGCTGCTGTTTGTGGTCACCACCAACCCTCTCCCCTCTATTGAGTCTTCTACACGTGCCTGTGGAGGAGATGGGGGAGAGGGAAGCTATGGAAGGGACTTGTTCAATTTCTCCAAAGCCTGACGTGAAGTGAGAAAACTCTCCCCTGATGCTTCTGAGCATGACAAAGGACTGTGAGGAAGGGCTGTGTCCTGTTCTACTTTTGTGAGAGAGCTTGATGATGATGATGATGATGATGATGATGTGCAAAGGCAGTGCGAGGTAAGACTCCTCCCGTTCCTCATGTTATGTGCCATTCACGAATCGCTCAAGTTAGGGATGGGTGTCAGAGGAAGCAACTCAGTCGCCATTGGCAACTTGATGAGTGGATTGTGGAGCCCTAAGTAAATATGCAGCAAGATGCCAGCTAGGATGATGGATGGGTGTGGGTGATCACTGGGCAGTTGTCCATAGACTTTCAGCCTCTGCTTCTTGTTTTCTGTGCCTACTGAATACACTGTAGAATCAACCCCAGACTAACCCAGTGTTGCACTGATCCAGAGCTAACTTGAATCAAGCAAGTTAAGGCTGCAAATCTGTGCACAGTTACTTGGGAGGAAGGCCCACTGAAGTCAGAGACAAGTATGGGTAATATTGGACTGCCTCAAGCATTGGACATGGCCTCCATTAAGGCCCAGTTTATGTTATCTGAATAGCATAACCTCCATGGTACCATCTAAACCAGGGTTGGCCAACCTTTCAACATGAATGCTCCTGGCCCTTTAACGGTTGTATAGGTGAGGGCATTTCAGCAGGTGCAGCTGCTTTAGCACCAAGATTCTGTCTTCTGCACAACTCTTAAGAATGTAGAGGCCCTAATGGTGGAAGGTTGGCCACCCCTGATCTAAACAGTTACTACCATTTGTGTGGTCGCAGATCATGCCTGCTCTGTTTGCCTGATTTGGTGGTCTAGTTCTTCCTTGCTTTCCCATCACACAGGACTAAGTGGTAAATCCAATCTTGGTTAGTAACTATGGGAATGTATTCATTAATCTAAAATAAGAGACACAGAAATGGAAGCAAGAACACAGATCCACACAATTGTGCACCCACTCTGTAAACGCTCTCCTTTTGAATCTGTTATGAACAAAGGGGTATAGATAAAATGAGTTTGAAAGCACTAAATAAGCTTTTACTTGCTACTTGTAGTTTGTGTTAATGATTGTGAGGTCAGAACTAAGGACTGGTCTTTATTTCATTTAAACAATATGTGGAATACAACTATTTAGTCAAATATGTTACTTAAGCTAAGACATGCACATATTATCCCAATGGAATTTGACAAAAAATTAAATGACTCGATTTTTCAGTGTGATACAAATGAGTGTCAGGGAGGACTTGTCTGTCAGTGTCAAGGCTGTTGGCTGTGTAACCTTCCATTGCAGGCTATCATCTGTCCGCCAGAAGACTCATAGGATTACCGTAATCATGCTGCCCTCTACTGGCCTTCTCCTTTTCAGCTGATTCAGCTGACTCATTCCTGTGTACTTTAAGCACCTAACAAAAGCTGCAGAGTGGGCCTGCCTGCCTGCAGTACTGGCACCAGATTTTCAGGGAACCTGTCCCAGGGCAAAGTCCTGTGCTGGCCCTGCCTTGATGCTTGTGCGCACAGGCACTGCCCCCCCCCCAGTAGTTGGGGCGCTCCTTCTTTGGCACCACTGGTGTCCTGAGAGAGGAGCATCCAGAGATCGCTCCCCTCTCCTTCCCCCAACCTGGACAACCAGTAAAAGATTGTGGGGTGATCTCTGGATTCTAGATTCTCTGTTGGTGGCTTTTTGAGGTGAGGAGCATCCAGCAGCCTCTCCTGCCCTCTGTGCATGAATGGGTGTCTGTCCTGAGAGGCCCTGCATTGTCACCTGAGCCTCTGAGGAAGCCCAATTGCATTGGGAAGGGTTGGAGAAGGCAGCGACAGTGTGAGTTTCTCACTTGTGCAACTCGCACTAGCACTGCATGGAGCACTGGTGGCTTCGGAAGTCAGCCAGTTGGGTTCCTAGGAGCCCAAGGACCCTTAGCCAGTGCCCAACCTGACCACACAGTGATGAGCAGGGATATGGATCAAGTTTCTGACTCCAAGTTTCAAGTCAAGTCCCAAGCCTTCGCCCCCAAGTTCTGAGCCTTTGGTTGTGAGTCCCTATTTAATGGGGAAAATGGGTTTAAACCTGAATAAAATTTGACGTGTTTTAAAAGGTTCCAAGTCTCAAGTCGTTTACAATCGCCGAGTCAAGAGAGTCAAGTCATTGACGCGACTTGAGTCCGACTTGAGTCCGAGTCAATAGACTCAAGTCTACATCACTGGTGATGAGCAAGCAGCATTAGTTACTTCTAAGGGCCTTTGAGAAGGCGCTGCTGCCTACTGTACCATTCACACATTTAAGTCAGAATATTATAATGCTGCATTCTTCTTCTAGGTAGAGCTCTTCTGTTCAAATGTGGGGGTACCCCAGGGTTCTTCTGGAAATAGTTTCTTGTAGCATTGCTAGATCCCAAGCGAGAGAACCCTCCCATTGCTGCAGAGTTCCCAACCCTGAATCACCCTCATTCTCCTGACTAAAAAAAACTGGTATAGGAAGGGGCAGGGCTTGAGGCAGGTCAGGATCACATAAGGAGGCAAGTGTGAGCTGCTGAGGCAACATCACTACATTGTTATGCTTATGCAGACACACCTTGCTGCCTTCCTTGGCACAACAAACCCCGTGGGGAGCAGCCAGTGACAACACCAGGTTGCTTTGGCCCTGAGGCAAAGTTCTGCACTGCCCCCCATGTCACTTCCCCGTGGCACCCTCAGCCACCAATATTGATGGGGTCAGTCAGTATGTTCAGCTGGGCCCCCTGACAGCTGTGAGCCCTCAGTGAACACCCAACCTGACTGGCTCTGACACCATCCCTGGGAGCAGCAGTGAAAGAATTATATGCATGAACTCTGCAGTCTGACATGCAGTGGCATGTAAAATAGACCTCCGATAGGTTGAGCACAACAACCTAGTGCACTTCCATGGGCTACACATGTTAAGTTCAACTTCCATGCACCATTCCACATGCTATTGCATGTCAGATCACAGGATGCATGTAAGTGTGTGAGAAAATACTGCCTTTCACCCCCCAAAACTAAAGATCACTTAAAAAAAAAACAATTCTAGCAACAAAGACAAATGTCTGGCTTTTATATATACATGTAGACACACACCCCACACCTGGCAATTGGCCCCAAAGACAAAAGAAAATGGCCAGGGTGCTTTTTATTTGGCCAGCAGGCAGAGGTGGATTGTGGGTGACATTGCTGCTGCATTCTCCTTTGTAGTTGTGGGACTGTAAAAGAGGATTTGCTCCGGATTGCAATCAGGCAACTCTAGTTTCCTGCAGTGTGCAAGCAGTCATACTCTGTCTACTACCTTGGGAAGTAGAAGAATGAATCAAGTAAATACTGCAGGAGTTTGGGTATTTGTTTTCTTTAAAGCAGGGTTTCTCAACCAGTGGTACTTGTACCACCAGTGGTACTTCAGCCGAATGCTGGTGGTACTTGGACTGCCGGACTGCTGGAATCCCGCTTCGACACAGTGCTTTCATCGCTGCATTTTTGCTCCCGAGAGGCTCCTGCCTTTGGCTGAACCTCTCAGGAATGCTGAGAAGGGCCCTCCCACCTGCCCAGAGCCTCCTACCTGTGTTTCCTGGCCTCTGAAAACCCAAAAACCGGGAGTAACTGGTAATGATGTCATCACCAGTCACTTCCGGTGGTACACGGCAGAGGTGGTACTCGGTACCAGCGCTGCAACAGGGGCGTCCACCAAG
Source organism: Plestiodon gilberti rubricaudatus (assembly GCA_026170595.1). Lineage (NCBI taxonomy): Eukaryota > Metazoa > Chordata > Lepidosauria > Squamata > Scincidae > Plestiodon > Plestiodon gilberti. The sequence continues at coordinate 79,823,068 of JANXHW010000004.1, read as the reverse complement.
GGGGATTTGAGCAGAGCCATCTCCGGCGCGGTGAGGGTATACCATCGTGAAATAGCTTTAGGGGTCTCCTTGTACTTGGTCGGCGAGGCCCACTCCTTGTCCCTAAGGAGGCGGAAGGAGTGCGGGAGCGGGAACCCGGAGGGAGCATCCTGTTGGGCCGGAAACGCGGCTGCAGCGCCCCAGGAAGTATCCGTAGGGGTGGACTCGGGCGCGGGCGAGGCAAGCCTGTAGAGGGGGGGGGAGTAACAGAGAGAAGAACACTTACCAAGCAAGCCGGCAGCGGCCACCCCGGCTACGGCGGGGAGCCGGCCGCGCAGCCCCGAATCCAGCCCTGAGGGTCGTGCGAGGAAGAACAGAGCGTCCCAGGCTGGGCCGGAAGGGAAGGAGCTATCCCAAGGGGGCCTCATACTTTAAAGAGAAGTATGTGCTTCTGTTTCTTTCTTGCTTGAACTCCGAGGAGTCAGAGTGAGTTATTGTCCTGTTCTGGCCAGACTTTAAGCCCACAGGTTGCTAATCCAAACTCAGGAGGGATTGGGCTTTTCTTGGAGTTGCCCAATAGCAGCAGGTTCTGGCACCAATTATAGTTCAAATCACTAGATTATACATTGCAATACATCATTCACAATAGTCTAGAAGAGGTTATGAATCAGGATGTTACCCAGCAGGTAAACATTTTGCCAGCCCTCATGGCTTAACCTTGAAGTCTCCAGGAATCCACATCAAAGTGGCTACTAAAAGCAATCCTAGAGATTGGGCTCCAGGAATTTCCAACACTACATCATGCCAGGAAAAAAAATCTCCAGGAATAGCATCAGTCAAAGTTGGCAGCCCTAGCCTAGACACCAAAGAGACATGATGCTATCCACAAGCACTTGAGTGCCCTCAAACACTGAGGTTACAGAGCCATTAGAATACTAAAGTCATCCTGTGGAATAACAGACACGCATTGTACTGATATTCTGAGTACAAAAGACATGTGTCACATTAGCTGTGGAGGGCAAACACATTCACAGCCCAATCCTGACTAGGGCCGCCGCATGCAAATGCACGCTGTGCTGGATCCTAGCCAGGATCGGGCCAGCGCAGCAGAACTGGGGCACACCTCGGGCGAAAGGGACATTTGTCCCTTTACCCCGGGGAGAGTCCCAGCGGCTCCTCCTTGGATGTGCGCTGGCAAAATGGCTGGCGCAAATCCGAGGAGCCGGTGTAAGGCCGGCCAGGCCCAGGACAGGGCTTAAGATATCGGCAGAGCGCACCGCCGATATCCCCTCCCCTCTCTCAGGCCTGGCGGTCCAATCCAGAGCCTACTCCCTCCCCACGCCCTGCCCTGACCTACGCAGGACTTACCTCCCTCCGCTGACACTGTCTGAGTGAGCAGCGCCGGCCTCACCACTGGCGCCACTTACTCGCCAGGTGTCGAAAATGTGCCTTACGGCATGTTTACAACACCCTGCGCCAGCGTGACTATAGTCCTGCCGGCGCTTATTTGTGCAGGATTACGCTGTCAGTATTCTAATGACTCTGTAACCTCAGTTATTGGGCTCTTAGTAAAGTTAGCTAAATTCGACTACAAACAGGATTAAGATGACCCAAATAAGATACTTTTAGTCATAGTCTTCATTTCATCACTTTGTCTTCCACTCGTTTTGTAAATCTAGTACAGATGAGCCCAGCTGAAGTGCCCTTTGATAAATTCCTCTTCTAGCCTCTGCATTGATCCACCTATTTTGTAAAAATGCTCTAGATGGCACTAGACAGACACTTGTCTTACATCTATCACTACAGAAACCTTAATATATTTTAAAAATACATTTTACAGGGGTGAGGATGGGAAACATTCTTCAGATTTGGTTTTTTTCAATCAGAAAAGGAAGTTCAAGATCACATGACAACATGACATGCGTGTCATTCGCTCCATAGATGTGTGTTTGGATGCTAAGGCATGCCCCATGCAAATCTCCCTAGATTTAAAACACAAGATCACCCCTAAAACTGTCAGAGGCTACATGCATCTGATGATGTGAGTTCATGAAAGCTTCTGTTACAATAAACGTGTTAGTCTTTAATGTGCCACAAGATTATTTGTTGCTTTTGCTGCTATAGAGACTCAGGCTGTAGTCCTGAATACACTTACCTGGGAGTGGTTCCCACTAAACTTAATGGAACTTCTTTCTAAGTAGACATGCCTAGGATTGGGCAGTAACACAGCTAACTCTCTGGATCTTGTCAACTGTATAATATTCTGGTCAACATAACATTGAGAAATAGATACAAATTAATTCATTCAACATGCATTTTTTGCTGTTTACTAGCTCCTTCAAACACTTCACTTTCATTTTCTGGCCTCCCGGAATCTTCTGTCAGCAGAAAATGCTGTTCTCTTTTAGGGTCAAAGCAAAGTCTTTAATTTACGTGGAGGAACATGTCTTAAATGAAAATGTAAGGCCTATTCTTGAAGGGTCTGGAGCCTGTTTCACACACTGGGTCATGTCCATATACACTGTAGTGGGATCCCACACAGCTGTTTGGCTCACCTCTGCCTTTAGGGCCCAGGAGAAATTAGATACGATATACACTGTATACTGTACATTCAAAATAGCCACAAAGGTTGCAGAAACACACCCATTTAGACATACAGAAGCCCCATGAGAAAGCATTTCAATTAAACATGCATAATGCGGGGCAGGAGGGTTGTAGAAACTTTCATTTACATAGATGGGCAGAGCAGACAACATCATGGCATCAGTAACACTTTTGAATACACAGTTTGCTCGCTTCACATAAATGGGTCCAGTCAAATGTGTGGACTAAAGCTCTGCTCATTAATGTGCTAAAAACCTATCTAGAGAGCCTGATCTCTTCAATCAGTCTGCTCTCACCATTGCTCATAATGCTGATAATGACTTCCATACCAGGGGAGCTACTTTGGATGTGAATAGCTTACAGAGAGCTGACAATCACCAAGATCTCTCTGCATTGTGTCTCTGTGTTCCATCTTTAACGTAACTTTCCTATTAGCTCTCCACACTGCTGTAGGTCTCTGCAAAAGGTACATCTCCATAAAAGCACATCTTGTACGGTAATTATATAGGACCCTCAGGACTGCAGATTTCTTTTCTGCAGATTTCGTTTCTACTGCAGGGGTCCCATTTAATTTCTCTTTTTCAAAAGAAAAAAGTATCTTTTCTCCCATTATTTGAAGTACTGTATGTAACTTGGCTAGGCGATAAGAGCTCTGTGACTCTATGTAACTGCATTTGTCGATGCCTTTTCCCCTCGCCTGACAAAGGGAAAGCCTATTATGCTCTTGAATCCTTTCTCTGTGTTGACATCCACTCATCCATTTATCTGAGACCACTTCACGTCAGTGGTATATTGCTAATTTTTTCCCCAGCAGCCACTTCATGTGCACTGATCATAGACAGGATACAAAACGTACAACTTATACAGGGAGTGTCAATTCACCCCCTACCTAAGTCAGCTCCACACACAGCTCAAGAAGCTATATATGTATAACAAATACATTAACACAGAGACAGCGCAATCCTGAGGATTGCGACAGCGACGGAACGAGCGTTCCTTCGCCGGAAGCAGTCGCGAAACTGCCATAAAGCACGTTCGCGACTACTCTGGAGCAAGGGATGCCAGTGCAGAGGCCGGCCTCCCTTGTTCTGTCGCCGGAACGCCCGAGCGGTCGCCGGAGAAGGCAGGTAAGGATCCGGTGGGTGCGGGGGCGTTTCGGCAGGCGAGGGGGGGTCAGTGGCCTAGCCGGCCAGGGAGGGGGCAGGGGATGGCGTCGGCCATATCCCCGACCCCGCCGGCTTGGCCATTACATGGCCTCCTCTACTCCTGCTAGCTATTTAGCTGGCTGAATTCCGAAGAGGCCGATAGGGCTGGCCACGGTTTACACTCGAGGAAGGAGACGAGCGTCCCCTTCCACGAGTAGACCTCCGGCCCGGTGACAGAATGGCCGCTGGGGCACAGGATCCAGCGGGTGGCCATGGGCCGCCGGCTGGATCCTTACACAGGATTGCGCTGACAATTACTTATCTAGAAGGAGTACCAAAAATGTTTAGCTATGCTTTGGACATCAGTGCAACTCGGCATATAAAAAGAAATAATGACTTATCCTCCAAGTGGGAATGATTTAAACGCACTACACATAACTCAAGAAAAACATTTAAACTTACTAATATCCATCCAATATTTCAAACTCATACAGTACAGAAAAAGCCCAAACTGGATCAAAAGCAGATACCTGTAAGTAAGCATGAAGAGAAGTGGTCAACTTAGCCATTCGTGCAATATACCAGGTTTTACCCAACCAATATTTAACTGTAGTTGGATTTAAACATCACCACTTAGTAGGATTAATTATTTTGGCTGCACTCATTAAATTACTTATAAGATCTCTATATCCAGTGGGAACACCATCCTTTAAATCAGGGGTTTTCAACCTGTGGTACGGGTACCCCTAGGGGTACGCGGATCTCTTGCTGGGGGTACGCCAAGCCCTGCCCCTTATCTGCCCCATCCTCAGCTAATTAAGTGTTAATTAACATGGATTTTAAATGTTAATTATTTTCGGAGCCCTTCTGATTTTAGTTTTGATCTTATTTTTGTCTGTCTGTCTGTCACACAGAGAGAGAGAGAGAGAGAGTGAGTGTTAAATGAGACATTTTTTCACATTTAAAATTGTTTTAGTACTTTTTTATTTAATGATTAATTACCTAATTAATTAATGATTAATCCAATTAATTAGCAGTTAATTAGCAGGGGGTACTTCAGAAAATTGGACCATGATAGGGGGTACCCGGGCCTTCAAAGGTTGAGAACTCCTGCTTTAAATAATTCAGTAAAACAAAAAGGATAGCTGGAAGAACATGACCAATCATTCCATTAATCACATTCATAACTTCATTCCAAAACATTTTCATTACATTACATTCTCACCAGCAATGTATAAAATTCATGTCAACCTTCTCACACTTACAACAATTATTTTTATCAAGATTGTAAATCTTAGCTAGACAGGAAGTTGTTAAGCACCATTGATAAATGATCTTCTAATGGTTTTCCTTCAAATAAATATACAGGGAGGTAGCAATATCTTTAGACAAAATGTCCCTCTAACTGTTCCTCTATATTGCCATTTTACATCATCTGCCATTGAATCTTGATATACTCAATTACATTATTTTCTGCAACATAAATCAAATAACTGTAGAACAGATAACATTCCTTTTAAAAGGGACATTTAGAAACCAAATACAGATCTCTAATGCAATATTTTCTCTTTCTGAATTAATTAAAAGATTTATGTACCTTTTTCTAATACTCAAAGCGGTGTACAACATAGAAAGAACACATACAAAAGATAAAAACATCTGAATAAAAACATTAAAATAAAACCATGGGCAGCCCAATCCTGTGTAAGTTTTAGACCGGCAGAGCACTCTGCCGGTCTCAGGTGTTGCAAACATGCCGTAAGCCTAGGATTACCATATTTTGGGCAATCCAAACTGGGACACCCCCGCATACGCCCAATGGAGACAGACTGCTTTTCATGGCCGCCAGAACTGCCCGCCACCACCATATCTTCATCCCGGCGGCCCGGCGACAGATCTGAGGTGGGGAGAGCGGTGCCGGCCTCTTCGCCAGGGCAACCTCCTTGCCGGGTGATGCAAATGTGGCACAAATGTGGCTTACGTAGACTTACCATCCGTCCTGGAATTTCCATGACAATCCTGGTTTCAGGGATCTATCCCGGGCCCCGTCCCGGCTGTCCCCGGCATCCCGGGCACCCCCTGAAATGCCCCGGAAAACCGCCCACTTTTCCGGCAACCGACTGCTCTCCATGGCTGCCAGAAGTCTTCTGAGCCTGGCCAGCCACTGGCCAGACTCCTTGCGCGCCTGCAAGACTCATGCATGAACACAACTCTTTTAAAGCTTTTTTTTTTTTTAACTTTTAGAGCATTGTGCGCCTGCGTGAGCCTCGCACAGGCACACAAGGTGTCTGGTCAGCAGCCGGCCAGGCTCAGAAGACTTCAGGCGGCCGCAGAGAGCAGTTGGTTGCCTGAAAAGCGAGCGGTTTTCCGGGGCATTTCAGGGGGTGCCCGGGATGCCAGGGCTGCCCGGGATAGATCCCTGAAACCAGGATTGTCATGGAAATTCCGGGACGGATGGTAAGCCTACGTAAGCCAAATTTGTGCCACATTTGCATCACCCGGCAAGGATGTTGCGCTTGCGAAGAGGCCGGTACTGCTCTCCCCGCCCCAGATCTGTCACAGCGCCCTCCGGGGAAGGTAGGTTCCCTGCCAGGTGGCAGAAGGGCAGGGAGAGGGCAGAACGGGGCATTCTGGGGTGGGTGGGTGAGATTGGTTGACCAAGCCTGGAAAAGGGGATGGATTGGCAGTGGCAGCTTTGCCAAAATCCTATCCCCCTTCCCGGGTCTGGTCGCCGTTACATGGGCCTCTAGGACTTGCGCCAGCTAAATAGCTGGTGCGCATCTGAGTAGCCACATCGGGGCATCATTTTGGCCGGTCACCGCATCTTAAGCAGGATTGGGCCCTGAGTGACTTCCCAAAGGTTGTGCAATGGGTCCTTATCAGAGCTGACACTTGAACCCAGCTCTCTCTCTCTCTCTCTCTCTCTCTCTCTCTCTCTCTCTCTCTACACCAGGCCACAATGATTCTCAACGTCCAAGCAGAGCACTGTTGCCCCAATCAGTCCCTGTGGGTAGAAGGATGGATATACCCTTGGAGCTCCCAAGGAGCATAAACAATCCTGTTTCCTCCCAACCCACTGGTGTACGCATTTAACTCCCAGATACATCTCCCAGAGACATCTGGTGGGCTATTGTGAGATACAGGAAGCTGCTGGACTACATGGGCCCTTGGCCTGATTCAGCAGGGATCTTCTTATGTTCTTATAACTGTAGGTCACATAAACTGCAGTCCACAAGAATCTTGCTAATGGCTCAACAATGCTGGGGTTTGGGCAACCTTGTTTCCTGATTCACTACAGTATTCTGATAAATCTGGTGGCTCTACTGGAGAGCATGTGTGTGTTTGCAGCCGAAGTCTGTTAGGAAGATATACCATCTCTGGACAGCCCTTAGCCATTTACATTTCCTAAACTAGATGAATATATTAACGGCTCCCCTCACTCTACAATGATTCCATGTCTTCTGTTCTTCTTTACAGCACGTTTGCGACACTTTCGAATGGCGGAGCATGTGCTCCGCCGTTCAAAAGATCCCCAGGATTGCGCTGTAATACAGGATTGATATGTCAGTTAAAAATGTTATTGGCCAAATTTATTTTTTGGCAGAATTAATTAATTAATTGGCTGAATTAATTTTTGGCCACTTTTTGTGGCCCACCTCTAAATTACAGAGAGCCCTGTCACAGCTGTGTTTCGGTTCAGTTTTCTATTTCTTTCAAGCTTAGTCTCCCACTTCTCGTTTCACCCTTGTGCACCCCAAACCCTTTATTTCCCCTTCATTTGGCCTGCTCTTGGGTAATCTCCCCATTTCCATAGACGTTACATATCTCCACCTACATCCTATTTCTTCCCAGTCTGACTTTCCCCCTTCTCCATTTTTTTTTGTCCATGTTTTTTCTCCCGTTTCAGAGAGTTATTCTATTTCACTATTACTTGGCAACTGAGTTTATTGCATATTCTCTTGGTTTTCCTTCCCTCTTATTGTACATTTATATCCCCACAATAAATATTACTGTGTTGCACCTATGTCTTTGTTTCTCTCGTCCTTGGTAAACGCCAGTTCTCACTTGGGTGTGTAATGAGCCTGTGGCCACAGTCCTTACGCACGTGTCTGTTCTCCCATGTGTGCGTGTCATTACACGCATCATAGAGCACATTTGGTAATATGCACTGTTTAGACCCATGATCCTATGTATATACTTAAAAGCGGGTCCTATTTATTCAAATTGAATTTTTGTAATAAGCATTCTCAGGACTGCAATCTCAGAAATCCATTCTGTTCCTTGTTTTTGTTGGCAGAGATTCAGGCTGGGTTGTGAATTTCAAGCAGAGCATGCTGTTTAGAAACTGGGATCTCACTTTCGTTTCACAGTTAGCATAGCAGCAAAGTTTCATTTCTCTTTCTTTTTGTAAGTCTCCTCCTACCTTTCCCTGCTCATTCTCTGTACAATTGATGCCAACGTTCCCTACCGATTTCCTGTAAAACATAGATCCCTTTCCTTTTCCCATTCAAAAAACATTACTATAACATTTTTATCCCAGCCTTCCTCCAAAAAGCTTCATGATTCTCCCGCTTTTTATCCTCAAATGCGAATCCTGTGAAATAGGTTGAGAGATGGTGACTGGCCCCAGCTAATCCAGTGTAGATCCTATTCCCATGTTACATCCAGTGTATCAGCTAGGCTGGAATCATGTCTCCCCCTGCACATAAGCTCTACACAGTTGGAGTCTTGGGTGAAGAACTAGTCCTATGTATGTCAAACCTGGCTACTGTTGAAATAGCAACACTAATTGTCATAATGTCAGAGTAATACCTGGGTTGATTTGCAATATCTGTCCAACATAAAGGGTCTGCAACATTGCTTTAGGTCAGGGGTGCACAACTTGGAAGTAGGTAGGGGCCAAAATGAATAGACTAAACTTCTTCGGGGCCGCACGGAGGGAGTGTGTCATGGAACCGTGATGTCACTTCCTCAGGAAGTGACATCACAGGGGGTGTCCATGAGCCGGAAAATATCCAGAAAAGCAACATATTAATAAATAAATAAAGATATTTACAGAATAAAAAATTCGGATTTGCCCTCCCACTGCGAATCTGAGCCTCCTCCTCACACGGAGCAGCGACAATGCCAACGGGACAAGCCCCAAAACCTCCGCGCCCGTTGGCACACAAGAGGAGACGCGGCTCTTCCGGCTCCTGGCTGAATGCCAGGAGACTCCAGCTGATCGGCGGTGATCAAACGCCACCTTCAGCAACGGCCTCAAAGCCTCCGGGCCAATGGGCTCGCAAGGCTCAGTGACTTCGTCCTTCTCGCTCGGCGACCCGAGCAAGAAGGCTGCACAGCTACGCGGCTGGAGCGAAGACATCGGAGATCCCTCGGCACCCTCTTCGTAAGCAACGCGCACCAAGGGATCTCCGATTTCTTCAGGGGCCACCGGAAATCCTTTGGAGGGCCGCCTGGGGCCGCATGTTGTGCACCCCTGCTTTAGGTACATGCACTTCAGGCAAATACTTATTTGTGCAGCAGATCACAAGGTGTGATGTAGGTTAGAGCCTATGAAACCTTATACCACAGTGAACACCTTAGGCTGCAATCCTGTGTACACTTACCTGGGAGTAGGCTCCCCTGAACATAGCTGAATTTGGTTACTGTTATGGAGGTATGCCATTTGGGATATTCTGCCTCAAACACCAAAATGCACCTGCGTAACAAAGAGGGTGCGGGGGTGCTGTGCCCTGGGTGCCGTGCCAGACGCACCTCAGGTGGGGTGACACGCGTGCGTGAAAAAAGAAAGAAGTCTGACGGTGGCAAAAAAAAGGCAGTGGCAAGGGTGAGTGTGGTGGGGGTCAGCAGGCAGGCGGCAGAGCAAGGGGGCGGCAACAAATTACCTACCTTTTTCGCCGCCGCTTGCATCTTCAGCAAAAAAACTCTGGGTTTTCGCCACTTTTTTTGCTGGAAACTGGCGACAGCGGCAAAAAAGACTGGCAGCAGCGGCAAGTGTGAGTGGGGGGGGAGACAGGCTGGGCTGGGGTTAGGGGTCTGAGTGGGGGGCAACAGGCTGGGCTGGGGGACAACAGGCAGCGGAGTAAGGGGCGGTGAGCGACCTACCTTTTCCACCGCTGTCCTCTTGTTTCTCGCTTCCAATTTTTTTAAAAAATTGGTAGGGAGGGGTGACGTCACACACTGAAGTGTCGTCACACTATGCCACGTCTGGGGGTGACGTTTGGAAATGTGAACCGGGTACCAAAGTGGCTAGCTACGCCACTGCCAAAATGGCTTGGACCATCTCTGGCTACTGATTAGCAGTCATTGCATTTAGAGATCATTTGATTAAAAACGCTTTCTAAATAACATTTCTGCAAATGAAACACAGCTTCCTCGTTACATGATGCATTTATGCAGAGGGGTACCCAGGCTCCCCAGCAACTGGGGCGGAAAAGCCCGCCGCCCCATTATGCAAATTAAGTAAGTAATTTGCATAATGAGTTTTCGGGGTTTTTTAAAGTTTTTTCGCGGTTTTTCTGCAAATTTAAAGTGTAAAACAGGGATTTTCAAAGCGTGTGTGTGCTTTGCGGCCACTCAAAGTGTGTGTGTGTGCTTTGCGGCCACTTATCTGATCTCCAGGACATTCCTCCAGCAGGCTGGCAGCAGCAGCGACGATCGCAAACCTGCCGGACTCGGAGTTTGCGCATGCCCAGTCCGTCCTTGCTAACTCCCTGGGTTTGCGCATGCGTAAACTCCGGAAACTCCTGCGCCAGGGCACACAGCCTCTCCCTGCTCCGGGCGCAGGAGTTTCCGGAGTTTACGCATGCGCAAACCCAGGGAGTTAGCAAGGATGGACTGGGCATGCGCAAGCAAACTCCGAGTCCGGCAGGTTTGCGATCGTCGCTGCTGCTGCCAGCCTGCTGGAGGAATGTCCTGGAGATCAGATAAGTGGCCGCAAAGCACACACACACTTTGAAAATCCCTGTTTTTACACTTTAAATTTGCGGAAAAACCGCAAATAAATATTCAAATTAAAGGATTCCCGCGCCCCACTCCCGAGCCTCTCCGCCCCTCCCAGAGCCTCTCCGCCCTGACGCCCTGGGGCCCACCGCCCCACGTCAGCGGACGCCTATGCATTTATGTTTTGCCTATATTCAACACTGTGAAATATTTGCTTTAGGAAACAAGACATTCTTGGTTGTAAGACGTCCTATATGTGCACTGGATTGCAGCTATATGCACTTTTCTTACAAGCATGGTATTCTTCTATGCACTTAACTAAGGGTTCAATTCTATCCAACTTTCCAGTGCCGACGCAGCCGCAATGCAGCCTATGACTGCCTCCCCATTGCACGATGCAGCGCACGCCGTTGGCATGGCTGCATCAGTGCTTGAAAGTTGGATAGGATTGGACCCTAAGGCTGCAATCCTATACATACTTTCCTGGTAATAAGGGGGGTTACTTCCGGGTTGACACACTTAAAGCTGTATCAGACCGCAGGTGTCTCGCTTCGTCGCGTCCTGGAATAAATTCTGATTGGCCCGAGGCATTGCTCCGCATCCCACCCCCATACCACCGAATGTGGCCTCTCATTGGCCGAAGGTCGTTCTGGTGCATTCCAAGTTGAATAAATTGAGCTTCGGCCAATGAGAGGTCACGTTTGGCGTTGTGGTGGCGGGATGCGGAGCAATGCCTCAGGCCAATCAGAATCGACTCTGGGACATGACAAAGCAAGACTCCTGTGTAACTTCTAAGTAAACTGCATAGCAACAGGTCAGAAGTGTAAGGTTTTGCAGGGACCTAATTTGAATTATTATCATCCCTGATCTTAAATCCAACCTTGCTGTGTTGGATAAAAAGGGATTATCATGATCATTAAACATTAGCCGATATTTTTTTACAATATTTTGTAATGTAAACGATGTAGAATAAATATCCTTATTAATTACACATCGTGGCGGGTGTGACCTACACCTCTCTTTGCCCACCTCTGCTCTGACGGATACAATGATTGGCTGGAATGTTCGTAATTAACGGCCAGGTTATGCGGGTTCCTCTAGGACCCGGCAGGAAGCTCCCTACTGCCAGAGGCTCGACGCGAATGTTACAACGGCGCGACGTGACGCAATTAGTGAACCAATTCTCTGATTGGCTGTCGTGGGACGTTCCGCTTCTATTCCTCCCCCCCAACCCTGTCTTTACTCTCCCGGCTGTGTGTCGCCTAAGGAAAGAATAATCGGGACCTGCGCGTTCAAGCTGCTTTCTGCCTTCTCTTTCCCCCCCCCCCCGGGCCCTCACGCGCTCCCTCAGCAGACGAGAGCGGCCGCCGCCATCATCGTCGTCATCGCCTCCTTTTCAGCGAGTGTTGTTGCCAGAGGCGCCCCTCCTCCTCCTCAGCTCTAGCGCGTCCTCCTTGAGCGGAGCGGGAGAGGAAGAGCGATGATGAACGGCGGCTGCTCTTGACGGCGGCCCGCCCCGCGCATTCCCTTTTCTTCTCCTCCTCCCGAGGATGCTGAAGATGAAGCTGCCGGTGAAGCAGCAGCAGCCGCAGCAACGGCAGACGATGGGCCATAAGGAGGCGGAGCAGGAAGATGAGGGAACGACCGTTGGAATGGCGCTGAGAGAACGCGGCGGCGGCCTAGCTTGTCACCCGAGCCGAAGCGGGGACGCCGGGGCAGCGCTTCCGCCCGGCGGCCTTCCGCAGCTGATGCGCTGCCTGTGCGGGTGCTCGGCCGGCGGCGCTCGCGAAGCCGTCTACGAATGGTTCGGCCTGGCGTTGGGCTCGGCGCAGCGGCTGGAGTTCGCCGTGGGGCTGCTCGACCTGCTCAACCCGCTGGAGCTGCGCTTCTTGGGCTCCTGCCTGGAGGAGCTGGCCCGAAAGGACTACCACTGCCTACGAGACTCCGAGGCCAAAGCCAACGGCGCTGGCGCTGCTGCAACAGCAGCAGCCGACGCCGCCGCCCCGGCAGGAGGTAACCCGAACCCCGCCGGGACTGGCCAGCAGCAGGTCCTGGCGGCGGCGGCTCCACCGCCGCCGCCTTCCTCTCCCCCTGGCGCGGCAGCTGCCGCTTCTCCTCCCCTCCCCCCTCTGGGCGGCAGCGACTTCCGCGACCCGGCTGTGCGCTCCAAGCTCATCGTCTATTTGGCGCTTCTGGGATCTGAGAACCGCGAGGCCGCCAGCCGCCTCCATCGCCTGCTGCCCCATGTGGACTCCATCTTGCAAAGCTGCCAACCTCTCGGTCCATTGCGGCCCGGGGACGAGGTAGGTGGAGGAGAAGAGGCGGCGGCGGTGAACGGGACCGGCGCGGAAGAGGGCCTGGGGCTAGTGGCGGAAGAGGAGCTACTGCTGCTCTTCACGATGGCTTCATTGCACCCCGCCTTCTCCTTCCACCAGCGAGTCACTCTCAGGGAACACTTGGAGCGGCTGCGGAGGGCCCTCTGCCGGGACGTGGAGGAGATGGACGGGTTCACCTGCCATGGGAGTCGGGTAAGGACATCCCTCGCACGTTAAGAGCCCCTCTCCTAGATCATCGCCTGTCTCCGCCTCCGAGGAGAGCTGGCTGGCTTTCCCTCCTTAACCCATACGTCATTAATGAAATCTTCGTGTCCCTATCTCTTTAACTCTTACGTCCGCCGTAGACTTCAAGAAGAACTTTCTCTTGTGTCATAATAGTAATTAGAGCAAGGATCAGCAACTGGAACTCCTCCTATTAATCTAGTTACTGACGAGGGGCAGGGTAGGGAGATCTAATTCTGAGTCAAATAATGCCCTGCCACTTAAAATTTTCCGTATACAGTACAGTAGTTAAGTTCATACAGAATGCAAAACAAATTTCCTATAGTACTTCATCTATTTTTCATTGGGACTCTTTCATGAGTTTACTGAAACAGATTTGTTAATGTTGAAGGATGCAAGATGAAGTACTGTAGTCCAGTTTATTCTTACCCTTCTGAAGTCTCAGCCATAGCATTTGATATATTCAGTTTGGGTGGGTAGTTTGCAGCCTTCAAGGCAGCAGATCCCATTGTGTTGTCCTTCCCATAGAATGTTCAGATAAATGGATATTGTTTGGTCTGTTTTGGGCATAGATTGCCTTTTTTAAAGACATTAAAGCTTGTGGCCATCCTGCATCTTATTGCAATTAATAATTTTGTATTGCTTTATCTTGCCCTGATCCTATTGCCAATCAGTTTAATTGGAATGATCTGGAGTTCTAATACTATGAGAGAATACAGAAAGCCTCTCTCAAGTCTACACCATTATTTTCTAAAAACTTCTACGGGGTCTCTGCTGAGTTATAACATTACCACTTTCTTTCCAGTAGTGGAAATTTTTTGCAGGAAAGCTAAAAACTACCGTATTGGTCTAAGACTCACTTTTTTCTCCTAATTTAAGTTTTTAAACTAGGAGTGTGTCTAATAATCAGGCTGTTGCAATAATGCCAGTGATTTAATTAATTTTTTTAATAGCACTAAACTTTAAGGGTGCATCTTATAATCAGGTGTGTCTTATACTCGGGACAATACGGTAATTTGTTTTTCCCTGTCCCGTACAAGTGTGTGTGTGGAAAAATTATATATTGTATGTATATATAAATATATTTAAGAATAAATAGGAAAATATGTTTAAGAGAATGTTTTTGCTTACTGTACTATTCTTGCATTTGGTGGCACAGCAACCATGATTGCTGAACATGTTCGGACAGTGATAGACAACTATCAGTGTGATTGTGAACTACAGATCTAATCCAGCCAGTGACTGACTACTGATGAGGCCACAGGCAGCTTCCTATTGGAAGTGATAGCAGGTGTACTGGTCCTCCTTCTCACCGTCTGATTAATTTTCTTAAGCATATGGGGAGGTGGTCTGATAAACATGCTTTAAAAATAAGATGACTTATGCCCCACCCCTGCAGTTAGGAAAGCTAATAAGGAAGTGAGCGTAGTGCACACAATGTAAGCTTATGCAGCAGCCCCACCATACCATATGTTGCATTGTTTCCATAGATCCTTAGGGGTCACTTTCTGTGGAGAATTTCAGTGCCCATGGGGAGGGGTCATTTATTTCATTCATAAATGAAATGTTCTAAACTAAAGCACTTTGTTAGACAGCTGTCCCCTGATTTGCCTCCTCCTGCTTTTGTTTTAAATGTGTGGCTACTTCATGTAGTCTGAGAATGCAGCAGGAAGAAATAAAATATCTGTCTTGAAGTCTGGAGAACATGCCACCATGTTGCTTTGTTTAATAAGCTTCGTGTTACATATGAATTGATGGTGGACCGAATGAACTGCTGGAATGTTATGTAGGACATAACGCACCATTTTACCTCTCGTACTGAGGATGCTTCGAATGAACCCAAATGTGTGTTGGGCTGAGCAGCTGCTCCTACCCTTAGCAAGTTACTGTCTCCATAGTTGCTTAGCACAGTGTTTCCCATACTGTGGGTCGCGAGCCAATATTTGGTGGGTCGTGAAATGTTTGCAGTGTTTCTTTCCAGGGAATCACTTGCCTGGACGACGAGCTACGAGGCCTCCCACGAGTGTGACTCCCAGGCTCGAGCCTGGGGTGGTGTTTGAGCCTGACATGGCTACACTCGAGCGAGGTCGAGTGGATTGGGCCCCGGCTGCCGTGCGAAGGGCAGGCTGGGGTGCTACTTGGCTGCCGTGGCCACCAGAAAAGCCAGTCGCAGCGGTCTGGTGTGGCCCCTGATGCCAGGTGATGTGAGGAACACCTTTCGCCTCACCAGCATGGTGCCGAGGCAGCAAAGCAAGCTGTGCATGACTGATTTCACACAACCCCCTGGACAGCTATGGGAAAGGGTAGGATGTGGGAGTAGGGAGAGGTGAAGGCGGCTGAGCGGCCGGAAGTTAAGCTATGTGGGTCGCAATAGATCGTAGTTTTAAAATTTGGGTTGCAGTGCTAAAAGGTTTGGGAAGCACTGGCTTAGCAGCTTACTTTCACCAGTCTCCTACATACCTGCTGGCTTCTCTCCTTGTCTTGATCCTTGTTACAGAGAACTGCTAATGGTCAGCAGGCTGTCCTTTTTATATATAAGCCTCTGCTCCATAGAGCCCCACTTGTGCTCAGCTTTGCTATCTGGATGGATGACTATAATGATTCAGCTCCCCTATATGCTGTAAGAAGTTACTTTTCCACATTTAGAAATGCTGAAGTAAGAAGTATAGTAGTACTGTATTACTCAAAGCATTCTAGATGCTTGGTGCACCAAATTTTGTTGCCTGATTAGAAATGTTTGGTGTCTGAATTGGAGCCTTAAGATTGGAAAGAAGGCCTGAATGTTTGAAATCAGTATTTTCCTTTTTTTAATAAAAAGTGTGAATTTCGAAGGAGTAGCTGTTGGTCTATAGCAGGCGTTCCAACCTCTGGTACGTGTACCCCTAGGGGTACGCGAACCGCAGGCCGGGGGTATGTGAGACGCTGTCCTTTATCAGCTGCTGCAATCAGCAGCTAAGGGGCAGCTGCTAAAGGATTTTTTTCTGGGTTGCGGCGCAGGCGAGTGCCTGCGCCAAGAAGGCCCCGAGATGTTCCCAGTAGCTCTTCCTACCTGTTCTTCTAGGCGCCACTGTCTTGGATCTCACGAATGAGAATTGGGGTGCTAAATGAGAATTGGGCGCTGCCATCTTGGATCTCGCAAGATTTCGTGAGATCCAAGATGGTGGCGCCCAGAAGGACAGGTAGGAGGAGCTACTGGGGACACCTCGGGGCCTTTTTTCTGGTTTCTGGCAACAGATGATATAGGTTCTAGCCTATGAAGGACTTCACCTTGCCACAATACATAAGTTACTCAAGGTGCTATAAGACTGTATGATTTGTATTACTTAAAACCTACTAAGCATGTTTGATGGCAACATAGAAACCCCCAGGTGCATTAAGTTTTTATGATTTATTTATGTTGTATATATGGGGGTGTTCTATAGCTTATTTTAACCTGCAGATTGCTTATTCTTTTTTCCATTGGGTTTTCTTGCCTACAGATGTAATTTATATTTAAGTTTTGATTTTCTTTTTCCTCGATTTAGAACCTTTCCCATAATTGTATGCCAAGAACTGAGAATAGTTTGCTTGAACAAACAGCAGCACTTCATGATAAACTTATAGTGGCCTCCCACAGACAACAGAAAGAAGGTATGTATATTGAAAAGAATTCATGTTTTGAGAAACTAAACATTTGGTAACAGCAGCTATTTTTCCTGGTTTTGTTTCTTCTGTGCAATTATTTATTCAGTTGAGGAAATTCACAAATTCAGAGCACAGCTATTTGATTGTGCTGTTTCTGCTGCCTGTGCAGCATTTTTGTAAAAGCAGACTGGCACTGAACCAAGTAAACATAGCACTTAATTATAGTAAAATAATAGAAGTGGGAGAAGTGGGTGTGTGCTTACTCCCCATATCACTTGTGGATCAAGAATCATTTCCCTAGTTTTAACCACAGTTAAGCATGACAGTGGCACTACGTTTGTGATTAAAATTAACCCAGGATTTCTGCTTCAAAAACAGCTGAAAACTTTGGTTAGGTTTAATATTGATGCTTATATAATGCTTGTCTGTGTTTAATGTTGTTGTGAAGAATTTGTTTCCAAAAGGGGAGGAACATGCAATTGAAACCTCTTCCCACTTTAGCTTTGTATTGGGATACAGTAGATATTATTGTTCTTGACTTCAGGATGATGGTAAATGTCTATAGAGTAGAGATTTAGTTTCTTTATAAAGATAATAGTATGAAGGGAAATTTTGGCAGAACAGGTTTCAGTATTACTAGCTTTCTTAATGAGCATGATGATAGGGAAACAATTGGTTAAATTACTATAATCTTTGAAAGCTGCTAATAAAGTCTAAATACTATTTTACAGAATTTGCACATGAAGAAACATGGTTGCTGAAATACTCACCCTTTTCTGACGCATCAAGATTAAAACTACTTTTGAGCAGTCCGTAAAAATTGTGTTGTGGATGTAGCAAACTTCTGTTTTAATGTGTGTTAAACCTTTAAATTGGTGTATGGCCTTTGGGCTTGTTGTTGTTGTTCAGTTGTTAAGTCGTGTCCGACCCTTCGTGATCCCATGAACCATATCCCACCAGGCCTTCCTGTCCTCCACTATCTTCCTGAGTTCGCTCATTTTCATGTTCGTTGCATCAGTGATGCTGTCTAACCATCTCATCCTTTGCCTTCCCCTTCTCCTTTTGCCTTCAATCTTTCCCAGCATCAGAGTCTTCTCCAGAGAGTCCTCTCTTCGCATTAGGTGGCCAAAATATTTGAGTTTCAGCCTCAGTACCTGTCCTTCCAGGGAACAGTCAGGGTTGATTTCATTTAGGATTGACTGATTTGATCTCCTAGCAGTCCAAGGGACTCTCAGGAGTCTTCTCCAGCACCACAGTTCGAAAGCATCTATTCTTCGGCGCTCAGACCTTCTTTATGGTCCAACTCTCGCAACCATACATTGCTACTGGGAACACCATCGCCCTGACTATACGAACTTTTGTTGGCATGGTGATATCTCTGCTTTTTATTATGCTATCTAAATTTGCCATAGCTTTCCTTCCAAGGAGTAAGCGTCCTTTAATTTCATGGCTGCTGTCTCCGTCTGCAGTGATCTTGGAACCCAAAAAAGTAAAATCTGTTACTGCTTCCATTTCTGCCCCTTCTATTTGCCAGGAATTGATGGGACCAGGTGCTATGATCTTAGTTTTATTAATGTTGAGTTTCAAGCCAACTTTTGCACTCCTCTTTCACTCTCATCAAGAGGCTCTTTAGTTCTTCTTCACTTTCTGCCATTAGGGTGGTATCATCTGCATATCTGAGGTTGTTGATACTTCTCCCGGCAACCTTGATTCCAGCTTGCTATTCTAAATAAACTTGAAACATGAAGAAACAAATTACTCCTAAGTAAAGAAATGTCTCTTAAGAAAAAGTGTCTTACTAGATGAGCACAGAGCACCCAACAATGCTTTCATTTTGATGGGGGGGCGGCACAAGAGTCTTCAACACACACCCACTACCTTAATACAATAATGGTCAACCTGTTGAACTCTTGAGGCTTTACAGTGATACTCAGTGTCTCTATATAAATGTTTAAAGTGAGAGAAATTTGCTCACTAATCTTTGAAAAAATCTTCTGGTAGTTCTTCAATATGTGACCTACAGCGCGCAATCCTATCCAACTTACACCACCGGTGTAACCAGCGAGGGAGGGCAGGGTGGGAGGCTTTGGAGGGGAGGGGAGATTCGAATCCCCTTTGAAGTCTCCTTTGGAGGGGATTTGAATCCCCTTTCTGTTCTGGGGCCTCCCGTTCTTGCTGCACCGCTGGTTACACTGGTGGTGTAAATTGGTGTAAATTGGATAGGATTGCGCTGCTAGTCAA
Source organism: Plestiodon gilberti rubricaudatus (assembly GCA_026170595.1). NCBI lineage: Eukaryota > Metazoa > Chordata > Lepidosauria > Squamata > Scincidae > Plestiodon > Plestiodon gilberti. Next base: position 79,803,972 of record JANXHW010000004.1, on the reverse strand, counting down.
ATAGGCATTCAAGTTAAACACCATCGAGAGCCCTGTGGCAAATGGCTGTATTGCGTAGCTTATGCAAGTGCATTAGGATCAGTACTTTGAGGTAACTGCTCTATTCGTTGCATATTACAGTGGACCCTTTCTATTTGTGGATTCGACTTACTGTGGGTCCCGGATCCGTGGGGTTCATGTTAAAACGCTGTAAAAAGGAAAAAAGTTTAAAATGTGAGGTTTTAACTTTTTTTTAGAAGCAAACCATGCCGTTTTCAAGCCTCTACAGGGCTTCTTGAAGCTTAATGGCCCACTTCCGTGTCGTGCGAAGGCTCTTCCCTCCTCCCAACCTTGTCCCAGAATGCATCCTGGGATAAGGCTGGGGAGGAGAGCCTTCGCACGACCCGGAAGTGGGTCATTAAGCTTTCAGAAGCCCTGTAGAGGCTTGAAAACGGCATGGTTTGCTTCTAAAAGGTAAAACCCCCGCATTTTTATTTTTACAGCGTTTTTAACGTGAACCCTGGTATCTGCGAATCCTCTTTCGGCAGGGGGATCCGGAACGGATCCCCCATGGATAGCGAGGGCCAACTGTAGTATTAATTTGAACAATGCAATGAAAGCATTGGGGGGAGACTGACTAAAAGGAGGCATCTAGATGTTAGTATCTCGATTTGTTAATGGTTTGGCTCCCCAGTATGAGGCAAGATGAACAGCTACTTCGCAAATGGATTATGATCTTTGAAAGTATTTTGTGATTTACTTGAACATCTTTCATTTGCATCTTTCAGCTGTGCACATTGAGAAGATAATGCTGAAAGGCGTTCCAAGGAAAAGAGCTGACAAACACCTGGAGTATACTTTTAAAGTAAGTGAGCATCTGTGTACTACAAACGTTTACTTCATAATACAGTTCAAAGTTATCCAGGTGATAAAATAACAGTGCAAGGAAGAGTGGGATTTTTGCTAAAGGTAATCTTCAGCATATTTATTGCTTGTAAGTTTATGGTTGACACTTGTAGGTGCTGCCTTGATAAATGATTGAACTGTCTGTACTTCAGTTTTCAGGCACAAGCAACAAGCATTGTGTCTTCTGTCTCTTCCAAGTGGTATATATCGGCAGCCCCCAACCTTTTTGGCGTCAGGGACCGGTATCCGTCTGGAACTGCTTTCCACAGACCGGGGGGGGGGGGACACCACGCCCCCACGTGATCCGGGTGTGATGTTAGCTGCGCTTGCCCAGTGCGGCTCCGATTACCCCCCCCCCTGCCGGTTTCATCACCATTTTGGAGCCGTTCAGGCTCAAGGGAGGGCGGGAGTGCTGAAAACGAAGCCCAAAGCGAAGGCAAGTACGCCCCAACGCTACTTCCTTCCGCAGCTCCCCATGGAGGCTCGCCCCAGGGCCCGGTCCCGAACGGGCTGTGGCCCGGTGGTTGGGGACCCCGGTATATATCACTTGAATGCACAGGGTCAGATTGTCACCAATGGTGACCAGAAGTTCTGGTGATCAGCAGAGCACATCTCCAGGGTATTTTGCTATAGGAGTAACAGGTTTTTTAAGACACCATTGGTAACACTGGGAGGCAGAGTGCTTCTTTCAAATTGGCCTTGGGCTTTTTCATCTTCTTGGACACAACACTAGTGTCATACGCTGGAGAAGAGGAATTCCTACTAACATGCATTCACTGTGCTCCCATTCATCCCTTGTCGCAGTGGTTCAAAATCAGGGGTCGTGACCCAAATGAGGATCATGTGGATTTTCCTGAAGGTCATGGGAAGGTAGCGATGCCTGTTAACATGTAAACAACTTGCTGTTCGTATGATTATTACATTGCACTGTTGACAAGAGTCTGCAAATATCTCTTGGCCTTCTAGTTATCTCTTGGCCTTCTAGTCAAGCATCTGTCTCCTAACATGCTCAATCTCCAAATTGCCTTCCACTCCCCTGCCACACATTCCAAACTGTTTCCAGGGCACACTTCCAACTCCCTGTTCCAATAGGTTCTGAATCATTGGGAGTATACTAAAAATGCCTCTGAACACATGAAGGGTGCCATTCCTTTTACACTGAGCAAGTGCAACCTGCTCCTCTCCACACTTTGAGAAGGCCTTATAGAATGGATGTCAGTGCTCCTTTACAAGCCTGAGTCTATACACAATAAAACTTAGTTCTGATTTTTCCTAACTTTCATCCAGCAGCTCTTCACAGTTAAAACACTGCATTTTCCCTCCTGTAATCTTGCCGTAGTCAGGCTCTTCATTTTTTGCAATCATCCAGACACAGGGCTTCATTTGTGCCACAGTGTAGTTTACAAGGATCTGTTTCTCTTCACCAGGGCTAAGAAGGCCAGTGAGCACAAGATGTTTTTCCCTTGACAAGATGTCCACTCTGTTTATGCATTGGCCCAGCCCATCAAAGGAAGTTGGGTTTTTCTGGAGGTTCTTCCCCCTCCCCCCTTCTTTAATCGGTCTTGGGAAGACAACATGGCCAGATATGGTGTAAAATCTGGTACTTTCCCCTTTGTGTGATGGGAATTTTTGCTGCTATAAAAGGCAAGGAAGCTTCCTACCATAAATAGAAGTCTTTCCCTAATGAGGAAAATAAACAGGAGCACAAACTGTGGCAAAAGAAATGTAAAAAGATGATACGGGAGGCCAAGCAAGACTTTGAGGAACGTATGGCTGGCAACATAAAAGGGAATAACAAAAGCTTCTTCAAATATGTTAGAAGCAGGAAACCTGCCAGGGAAACGGTTGGTCAGCTGGATGGTGAGGGAGAGAAAGGTGATAAAAGGGGACTTGGAGACTGCAGAGAAATTAAACGAGTTCTTTGCATCTGTCTTCACGGCAGAAGACCTTGGGCAAATACTGCTGCCTGACTAAAGAATTAAGTCAAATAGAGGTTAAAAGAGAAGACGTCTCAGACTTAATTGACAAAATAAAGATCAATAAATCACCAGGCCCGGATGGCATCCACCCAAGAGTTCTGAAGGAACTCAAGAATGAAGTTGCTGACCTCTTGACCCAAATATGCAACTTGTCCCTTAAAACTGCCACTGTGCCAGAGGATTGGAGGCAGGGATGGGGACTCAGGTCAAATGACTCGCAAGTGTGATTTAGCCACTTTTCCCCTGACTCGTACTTGTACTCGTATTCGTGACCCACTGACTCGTACTCGTGAACCACGGGACTCGCACTTGACTCGCACTCGTGGAGGTAACGACTTGCCATTTCCAAGTCATTTTCCTTTAATGGCTGGCATCAACGCAGGCTGGCAGGTGCAGTGGAGACCTCGGAGGAGGAGGGCAGCAGGGAGGAAGGGTTTTCAAGGGGGTGGGAAAGCAAGCCTGGCTCTGAGTCCCCCCCCCCCTTTTGTTGCCATCTGTTTGCCATTGGCCACAACTCCGAGCGCAAGGGGTGGGGAGGAGTGAGGGAAGGCAAAGCTGCCGCAGCAGTTCCTCCTCATTGACCAAAAGGGATGCTCGGCTCAGCAAGGGGCAGGGGCAGGGAGGGAATAATAAATGGTTTGAATGTAGACACGCTTGTTTTTCCCAAACCAGATGGGTGGTGACAAGACTGAGAGGTGAGGGAAAGGGCATAGGGGGATCCAAGTGGGTGCTTTAAAAGTCTCAGAGGTCCACACACACCCACCCCACACACAGACACCCACCCACCCCATTTTCAGGGAAAAAAGCCATTTTCCCCAAAGTGACTTGACTTGTGACTCGTGGTTTTTGGCCTTACTCGCACTCATGCAAAAATGACTCGCACTCGTGACCTAGTTACTTAGATACATCCCTGATTGGAGGATAGCTAATGTCACACCAATCTTTAAAAAAGGAAGGAGGGGGGACCCGGGAAACTACAGGCCGGTCAGCCTAACATCTGTTCCAGGGAAGATGGTGGAAAGTCTCATTAAGGATAAAATCTTAAAATACATAGAAGAACAAGCTTTGCTGAGGGAGAGTCAGCATGGCTTCTGCAAGGGGAAGTCTTGCCTCCCAAACCTTTTAGAATTTTTTGAAAAGGTCAACGGGCATGTGGATGTGAGCGAACCCGTGGATATTATATATCTGGATTTTCAGAAGGAGTTTGACACGGTCCCTCATGAAATGCTCCTGAAAAAACTCCGTAGTTGGGGAATAAGGGGGCAGGTCCTCCTATGGATTAGGAACTGGTTGAAGACTAGGAAACAGCGAGTGGGAGTCAATGGGCAATTTTCACAATGGCGAGAGGTGAAAAGCGGTGTGCCCCAAGGATTGGTCTTGGGACCGGTGCTTTTCAACTTATTCATAAATGACCTGGAGTTGGGGATAAGCAGCAAGGTAGCCAAGTTTGCGGATGACACTAAACTTTTCCGGGTGGTGAAGACCAGCAGGGATTGTGAAGAGCTCCAGAAGGATCTCTCCAAACTAGGAGAATGGGCAGCAAAATGGCAGATGCGCTTCAATGTAAGTAAGTGTAAAGTGATGCACATTGGGACAAGAAATCAAAACTTCACATACACGCTCATGGGTTCTGAGCTGTCTGACGGATCAGGAGAGAGATCTTGGGGTGCTGGTGGACAGGTTGATGAAAGTGTCGACCCAGTGTGCGGCGGCTGTGAAGAAGGCCAATTCCATGCTTGGGATCATTAAAAAAGGGATTGAGAATAAAACGGCCAATATCATTATGCCTTTGTACAAATCGATGGTAAGGCCAGATCTGGAGTATTGTGTCCAGTTCTGGTCACCACACCTCAAAAAGGATATAGTTGAATTGGAAAAGGTGCAGAAAAGAGTGACCAGAATGATTCGTGGGCTGGAGCACCTTCCTTATGAGGAAAGGCTACAGCATTTGGGGCTTTCCAGTCTAGAAAAAAGGCGCCTGAGGGGGACATGATTGAGACGTATAAAATTATGCATGGGATGGAGAGAGTGAATAGAGGGAAATTCTTGAAGAATGAGTTGTCATGAGTTGCCGGGACGGGTCGGGTCGGGGGGCGTGGGGGGCGTTTGGTTGCGGTAGGGCGAGGGGGCGTACAGCTCTGGGCCCCAGGTAAAAAAAACCCTGGCTACTCCTCTGAATTCTTCTCCCTCTCGCGCAACACCAGAACCAGGGGACATGGGCACCAGGGCACTAAAATTGAGTGGAGGGAGAGTTAGAACGGACAAAAGAGAATATTTCTTTACCCAGCGTGTAATTCATCTGTGGAACTCCTTGCCACAGGATGTGGTGATGGCACCTGGCCTAGATGCCTTTAAAAGGGGTTTGGACAGATTCATGGAGGAAAAGACCATCACAGGTTACAAGCCATAAGTAACCTCCTGGTTTTAGAAGTAGGTTTTCTCTGTGCCAGGTGCAGGGGAATGGCAGCAGGAAACAGGTTATCTTGTTGTCTTGTGCTCCCTGAGGCATCTGTTGGGGCCACTGTGTGATACAGGAAGCTGGACTGGATGGGCCTTTGGCCTGATCCAGCAAGGCTCTTCTTATGTTCTTACATTCTTATAATGTCCAATCCTTTCATACAGCCACTTTGCTTTTGTGTGTTGTACTCACCAGAGATATTTGAAATGTGGATGCGTGTTTTGGGAAAGACTAGGATTGCCTGACAACATCAAAGTGATAAGAATAACTAAACATTGAATCTTCTTGCACATCCTGGAAGCAACTTTCCTGCTGATTTTCTGTCCCACTGTTGAAGCAGGAGAGAGAGTTGTGTTGTGCTTTAGCTCTTGAATTGCACAGGTGCTGATGTAAAGACAAACAACATGAATGTGCACACACAAATGGTGCAAAAATGCTCCATTTTGCTGGGGGAGTAGCCCCTGCTCCTGCTTTCTCTCTCCAAGTTATCTGAAGTAAAGGGGTGGCTTTACTTTCCCTCTTTCTAGGTTTTCCAAGAGAATAAAGACTCCCTCTTCCACCATCTCATTCCTGGTTTTTGCAATTCTCATCCAATAGCAGTGAAGAGAATTTTTGACTGGCCACAAGTGATGAGCCAGATTTGGTGGAGTCCAAGTATAGAGATCCTATTTAGAGATTTTTTATATTAAAAATAAAAATGTCTACAGACTTTGGTTTGGGAATGAGGGCTAAAATAATCTATACTTTGAGCAAAATATTATACTTAATACAAAATATTATAGAAAATCTCAATTTAATGTACAAAATGTATTTTTTTATTTCTTTAGAGAAGATACCTCTGTCATGACATTCAGCTGCAAGTAGTAGTACCTTATACATATTTCAGAGAACTTATTGCAGTGTGTTGGAGCAATTACTTTGCTTTTATACACTGGGGAATGAGCCAGCTTCTGAATGAGGCCCAGGCTTGTTTTGCTAATTGCTGTGTTTCTTAATATCAAAAGCTCTCTGTCTTGGTAAACCACCATTATTTTAAATTGAACTGTCAGTGTACATGGTGCACCCCAAGTGGTTTACAATCTACATTCAGAAGAGAAACTGAGAAAAAGAAGGGAAATGTAGACAGGAGAAGAATATGCAGTTGTTTTGGTTACGTGTACTTAAGGTAAATTAACGGTACACTTTCTTTCTCCATAGGTAACTTGGTCTGATCATTCTGTATCCTGTATAACAAAAACACACCAAGAATTACAGGAATTTCTACTAAAAGTAAGTATTCAAATGAGGCTGCATTCTAACAGGGAACTTATTATAGTGCTGTATCATAAGGTACTGTGTTGGCTGGAGATTAATTTATTTGCTTGACCTGCGAAGTAGACATGAAAAGTTAACACTGTACCAGTTATTTATAAAATGCCTAGTACTGGGTGAATGCACATTTGAAAATTTTGAGTTGCTGCTAGTTAGAGAATGCTATTCAGATTGACTGGGAGGTTGTCCAGTGGTAGTATATTTGCATGAGGGAACTGCTCCCTCTTATTTCAGCTTTAGCTAAATACATGCCCAGCCCAATTTTTCTTTTCACTTCCAACTTACTGTAGAGCAATTTTAGTTGGTTTGGTGGTTTTTGTGTTCCTCCCGCTCTTAAGTCCTACTCCATCCTTGTGGCTAACCTGCTTGTTCCCAGGCGGTCTGGTATAAATTGTTCCCGCTGCCGGCATTGTCTGATCAGTGGTGTTAGCTATTTAAGGGACAGTGACTTTGAGAGGGTTCAGGAATGTTAAGAACATAAGAAGAGCCCTGCTGGATCAAGCCAAAGGCCCAGCTTCCTGTATCTCACAGTGGCCCCACCAGATGCCTCCGAGAGCACACAGTCAACAAGATAACCTGTTTCCTGTTGTCACTCCCTTGCACCTGGCACAGAGAGAACCTACTTCTAAAACCAGGAGGTTGCTTCAGCGGCGTTTCTGAGGTAGGGGCGGAGCTGTAAGTCACGCCGTGTCCTAGTGCCATGTGTACCACTCCCTAGTACCACTCCCTCCCGTCGCCTTCACTGCGCGGAATGGTTCCAACAGCGAGGGGGCGGCGTCTCCTCGTTCCCGTTCGTACACATGGTACTAGGACGCGGCGCGAATTACAGCTCCGCCCCTACCTCAGAAACGCCGCTGGGTTGCTTATGGCTTGTAACCTGTGATGGTCTTTTCCTCCATGAATCTATCCAAACCCCTTTTTAAAGGCATTCAGGCCAGGAGCCATCACCTGTGGCAGGGAGTTCCACAGATGAATTACACGCTGGGTGAAGATCCTGGCTTGAAGAGAAATTATGATGTACACAAACCAGATTTAGCTGCAAACTAAAAACGGGTGTTTCTAGTTCCCTCACTTCACATGTGAAGTGAGGGAAGGAGCATACAAGCCCATGGCTTATTCTCAGAACAAACCATGGATTATTGTTGCATCTGAATGTGTTCATAGTATTGCACAAAACTAGAAATCTATGGAGGTACCTTTTGTTGGAGTGGTGGTTGAAAGTTTTGAAATTGGCAGAAATGGACAAACTGACCATGTTAGCGAAGGAGAACACTGTAGATCAGTGGTTCTCAAACATTTTAGCACCGGGACCCACTTTTTAAAATGACACTCTATCGGGACCCACCTAGCTTTACAAGACGCTCAAACATTTATCTGCCTATATTTAAACAAGCTTGCAAACTTCAAGAGCTCAGCTTTTTGAAGGGCAATTAGCAGCTATCTGATTTTTGAATAGCCTCAGGGCTTGTGGCAGTACTGCTGAGCTCTTGAAGTTTGCAAGCTTGTTTAAATATAGGCAGATAAATGTTTGAGCGTCTTGTAAAGCTAGGTGGGTCCCGATAGAGTGTCACTTTAAAAAGTGGATTTCTAGTTTTGTGCAGTACTATGAACACATTCAGATGCAACAATAATCCGTGGTTTGTTCTGAGAATAAGCCATGGGCTTGTATGCTCCTTCCCTCACTTCACATGTGAAGTGAGGGCAGTGGCGTTCCTACCTCTAAATCTATAGGGGGCACATCCTGGAATTGGTGCCCCCTCCCTTTCTCCTCCTCTTCACTCCCTGGCGCCGCCAAAGGCGGCGGCGCGCGATTTGGGGGGGCGCCAATTCCACGAATTATTTATTTATTTCCCCCGGGCGCTAGAATTCCCCCCCACCCCCCGTGCCGTTCTCTTACCTTGTGGACGCCCCGAGTCTCGCTGAGACTCCTTTTCAACCCGGCTGGCTGTTTCTGCGCATGTGCAGAAACAGCCAGCCACCTCGGCCGCGTGCAACTCCTTTTCAAAGTCTGGCAGAACTTTTTTCTTTCTTTCACCCTCGCAACTGCAAAAAATACCTGTATGTGGCCAATGAATGCTACACGTTGAAAAAGGAACACATGAATACAGGAGGAAAGAAGAGGTGGAGGAAGACAAATTAGACAGAGAAGAAGAAGCAGCAGGAGCGAGGAGCATGTTGCAAAAACAAAAAAGAAAAAGAACGCTCGCCCGTTTGCCGTTTCCTTCCTTGTGTCTCTACATCACACACACGCACACACACCCGCAGTGAAATCAACATCTTCTCTGTATTTCTCCCAGCTGGGAAGTGCCAAGAGCGAAAGTGGGTGAATCCAGAGGCGCTGGTGGTCCCGCCTCTCTGTCTCGGTGATTCTGTTTCTCCACTCCTGGCCATTAATACAGTTTCTTAAGCATCTCTCTCTCCCCCCCCCTTTTTTTACTCAGTTCAGCCCTCCTTCTCCTTCCCGCCCATCACTGTTCAAAGCAGCTGTTCAAATACTGGGGCTGCTCGCTTTGACGGGAAGAGGATAAGTTGCGCTCAGAGAAGGCTCCGTGCTGAGGTGGACGCAAGGAGTCGGACTCGCGCGTGGCTGAGGTGAGCCCGCGCAGGGCTGCCGGAGACTCGGCGCCCCCAAGCTGGCGCTGGGGGCCCTGTGCCACAGGGCCCCCCATCTAACGACGCCGCTGAGTGAGGGAACTAGAAACACCCATTTTTAGTTTGCAGCTAAATCTGGTTTGTGTACATCATAATTCTTCTTCAAGCCAGGATCTGAAACTGTTCCAGATTCTGATCTGGAGGACGAATTATGGCTAGCTGCAAACTGAAAGCAGAAGCTTATTATCGATCTTCACGTATGAAAGAGGGGAGGAACGATACCTTACAGTATCTGATCTTTCCATCAACTGGGACCCACCAGAAATCGGGTCGCAACCCACCAAGTGGGTCCTGACCCACAGTTTGAGAAACACTGCTGTAGATACTTTTGTGAAGAACTGGAAACTGTTTATAGATTTTTTTATATAGGTAAGGGAATATAAGAGTGATCTAATGATACGTGGCTTCATTGAGTAGGACTATTTGCTTTTAGATTTAAATAGTAAGAAATTGAGGTCGTCTTTAATTAAGGGTAGTATTAGGTTAGTTGATGTATGATTATAAGAATAGATTACTGTACTCTGCAATTGATTGAATTTATGTCCTACTTTTTTCTGTAGGGAAAAAAATTAGTCGGGGTACAAGTAACTATAAGAACTAACAAGTACAAATGTTGGTGGCTAATCTGGATCTTTTCTGTTACTCTGTATTTTTGTTCTTCTTTTTTTATTTTTCCATATTTAATGTATTATAATAAAATAAAAAATAACCTTAAAAATGAATGTGTTCATTAGAGCTGTTGGGTCTTGCCTTCTTTACAGCCTTTTCCATAAACACTTTGATATGGGTGTCTTTTGTTTAACAATAACATTGCCCTTCTCTCCAGCTTCCAAAAGAACTTTCTTCTGAAGCATTTGACAAGACTATTCTAAGAGCACTAAATCAGGGGTTCCAGAAACAGGAAGAGAGACGGCACCCAGACTTGGAACCTATGATAAGGTAGCAGTCTAAGCAATTAATTATGATAGTTTACTAGAATACTTAGTGTGACTTTGCGCATGTAGTTTAACTAGAAATCTGCAGCTATGGAATTGAGTAGGTAGGAGGCCAATGTGTCTGCATACCTGGGTATATTGCCCAACTCAAACTAGCGTTGCCAGAATCCTAAGGATGTTTGGTTCCTCTTTGGTGCTGAAAGAGAAGAGATAAATAACTTTTCATCACTCACTCTGAAAAGCAGTTTAAAAGTAAACAGGAAAATAACTTCTTAAAAGATCATAAACAGAGCAGTGACTCGGCAGAGCACGTGCATGTTAGTTTTTGTGTTTCCGGTTAGCAAGAGGTCACAAATGATGGCCAGCCTTGGTAGACCTGTTCCAGGTTAGGGATAATTCCCTTCTCTCTTTCCCAGTTGTCAGTTTGGAGCGGGAAAGGGGAGTGGGAATTTTTCCCTGCTGTTGCAAAAGCTTAGCACAACTGCAATGATTCAGCACAACTGAATTACTCAGCACAACTGCAATCTTATCCAGCTTTTGGCAGCCCAGCACCCAAATAGCAAACCCCAGCATTCCCCTCTGGCTCCATAGTGGAAGGCTAGGGCTTGTTTTGCCACTGGACTGCTGGAGTGCTCAGTGTCTTGACAGCCTAGTGCCAAAATGGCAGTCTCAACATGTGGTGTGGGAATGGTGTGTCATGCCTGCCCTGCTTACTGAGCATGCCCTCCTCCACCTGCCAGATGTTCATGTGTTGTATATAACATTTTACATAGGACTTGTGTAAAAAGTAGCATTCATAGGCCAATCTGTTACTATTTTACCTGCTGTTTTTAATTCTGCATTTGTATTTTGTGGTACTTTATTTTATACTTCCATGTCTCCTCTGTGGAGCCACACTTGTGCATATGAATGTCTGGAATGTCTAACCTGGAATGTCTAACCTTCTGTAGGAGTTGCAGCCTATCAAATTATGCATGAAGCATTTTTTATTTATATGCCGCCTATGTGCATGGTGTTTTACGGAGGGTAAGCCCCAGCCTTGAGGAGCTAGCAGTCCCCAAATTGATATACTTGGGGACAGCAGAGGAAGGGCAAGGAAGTGGAGGCAAAGGTAAAAATGGGAAGATTATGCAGTTATTTTAGTTACCAGTTCTTAGACATAGTTACAGAAGAATGTGGTGTCTAGGGAGCTGGGCCAAAACCTTTGCAAAAAAAGGGGGGGTTGAGGAGGGATTTTAAGGAAGTACAAAGTGATGCTACAAAAGTATTCTGGGTCAGTTGCCAGCATAAAAGAGTCGACAAGGGAGAAGGTGTGCAGGGTCATTTGAGGGAGCAGGAGACTTTAAGACAACTGAGTGGTGGGACTGGACAAACAAGTTGTAGGCAGGGATGTTATAGGAAATAAGGGAAGGCAAGGTCATGAGATCTTGAAGGGAAAGATGAGATGTTTCCGCAGGATCTGGGAGTCAGTACAGTATAGGGAACATTACATAGTCAGAGTGATGAGGGATGAATGACTTTGGCAGTGTTGCATAGAGATGAGGAAGCCACGATGTGATAGGAAAGCAAAGACTGCCATAATTAAGGTGAGGTATGACCAGGGTGCGAGTTCTTGCTGAGATGGGGAAGGGCTATATTTTTGTAAGGTTGGAAGGAGAAGTGATGTCATTTGGTGACATTCTGGGTCAAGAATTGGGGTTCTAATACAAGCCTTGAATTAGACCCCAAGTAGAATGTGGTCAAGTTAACATTGTGTCCTGTCCATATATGTTCTTGTGATACTCATTTGTAGAGGCTTGCTCAGGCACTCTCCATTTTGGGTGTTGGGTTTAAGGGAGGAAAGTAGAATCTTCTTAAAGTACCACCTAGTCTTAAATAGTATGTATTGGACTTCTTTAAGCACATTTCCGTTTTATTTTTAGGCAGCTTTTTTCAACTACTTCACAAGCTTTTCTACAGAATCGAAGAGTGAACAATTTTTTCCAGTCGCTATCCTCGGAATCTTTGTATACTCACAGTAAGAAATTCTTATCTAAATATTCTTTTGCATTGTGAAGTCATACAATGTCTTCTGTTGCTCACTATACCAATAGCTTGATCTATGAGATAAGCAGACATACTTGGATGCACTTACGCTGATTTCAATAGGACTATCTGTTTTAAATCCAAGTACTTAAACTTGACGGGCAGCCCAATCCTGCCTAAGGATCTGCCGGGCGGCCCAGGCCACCCGCCAGATCTTGTGTTCCACTGCGGGCAGGCTCCTGCCCGGCGGAAATTCTCGGGGAAGGAGACGCTCGTCCCCTTCCCCAAGTGTAAATGGCGCTGGGGCCAATCGGCGTCCTCAGATTTCCGCCAGCGAAATTGCTGGCAGAAGTTGGAGGAGGCTGTGTAACGGCCCAGCCGCTCGACAGGGGATGGGATATGGCCGAAGCCATCCCCCGTCCTGACTGGCTGGACCTGTCGGCACCCGCTACTTGCCGGACCGCCCCCCCGCTCGCTGGATCCTTACCTGGGTCTGGCGGTGGTCCTTCGGGCGCTTGGTTGGCGGAGCAGAGGAAGCCAGCCTTGCGCTGACCTTCCGTGCTCGCGAGTCGTCGGAAAAGTGCCTTACGGCACTCTTCCGACGGCTTTGGGCAGCAGAACGCTCGTTCCACCGCCCGTGTCTTGCGCATGATTGCACTGTGAGTTGTAGATCAGGTAATGTGTCCTTATTTAATAAAACCAAAAACTCTTGATAAGAGTTGAGAGGGAGCCTTGAGCTTGAGGATAGTCACTGTACAGTACTTTGAATAGGCCTGAGACGGAGTCCTTTGGCACTCTACTTAGTATCTCTTTTCAGGTTGATTTGGAGCCATTTATTAGCACTTGTTAAATGGTGGTTTGGTCAGCTTTGAATCTTCCTAACAGTGGTCTAGCCTGCTGTTTCCCATTTTACCTGCAAGGTTATTACTGGAGACCTTGTCAAATGCTTTGTTGAAATCTAGGTACGCTATGTCCATGGCATTCTCATAATCTGCTAAACTAGTCACTTTGTCAAAGGAGATGAGATTACCCTGGCATGACTTGTTCCTGACAAACCCATGCTGGCTCTTGGAGATCACCCCATTATTTTCTAAATCCACTTAGACATTCCACTTAATAATTTGCTCCAAGATCTTTCTAGGTATTGGTGTCATCCTGATCAGTTTGTAGCTTCCTGGATTTTCCTTTTTCCTCTTTTTAAAGATGGGGACATTTATGTCTCCTGTTCTCTGGCACCCATTCTCCAGGAGTTCTCAAAGTTTACAGAAAACTTTGTGATCACCCTGTGATCACATCTGTAAGCTTCTTTTATACTTTGAGGTGTGGTCCATCTGGTCCTGGGGACTTAAACTCAATTGGAACATTATAGACTTTACTCTAAGCCCTTATCATGAAGGTAATGCACTCTGTGTCCTTTAGGATAAGGCCGATGATGTCATCGGTTATTAGGATCTGGTGCCTGGCTCCAGTAAATGCTGTCATGTACTTTCTCAGTATAATCAGTTGATCCTGCTTCTGGCTCATGTTCTCCCTAGAACTACTTGCCTCCTGGTTTGCAAATTTTATTTATTTATTTTTCACATTTTTATACCACCCTTCCTCTAAGGAGTGGTGTACATATTTCCTCCCCTCCTTTTTGTCCTCACAACAACCCTGTGAGGTAGGTGGGGCTGAGAGATAGTAACTGGCCCAAGGTCACCCAGGAAGCTTCGTGGCTGAGCGGGGATTTGAACCTGGATCTTCCAGGTCTAAGTCCGACTCCCAAACCACTACACCATCCTGGCAATCAAATGATGATGATTGATTACATATTATTTTTCTCATGGAAAAACACTAATCTGTTCAGTATCTGTTATTTCACATGAAACTGAAATTCTAGTAGACCTCAGTTACCTGCTTTAGGTGGGGGGGGGGCTCATCCTATCTTTAAAAAAAACCTAAATGAAGTTAAATTCAGAATCATAAATGGAAGTATTGCTGCACTAAGTTTAAGAGATGTGTCCTTTAGTTTAAGAGATGTTAGGGTGGAGAAATTTGAGAAATACCTATATTGTAGGTAATGCTTTTTGAAGTATAGGATGGAGGGGGTGGGTGCTTAAACACCACAAAGTCAGAATTTGCTGTGAACCCGTGTTCTTCAACCAGTGGTACATGTATCACTGGTGATATTTCACAGCATCACCGCCATAGGGACTGCATGACACTGTGATTTGTCAGCCTGGCTGCTGAAAGTAGGATAGCAATTCATTGGTAACAAGGTGTGCTTATGCAGCAGCTGGGTCCTTGGAAAAAGTCAGAAGTTGGCAACAAGCATGGTAAAGCAGAGGAGAAATCAAGAGATAGCAGCAACCAGAGAGGCCTTTCCCTTACTACAGGATCAATTATGGAGGAAGTCACCCACTTCTGTGCACAGCAGCTATCTCTGGTGTCAGTAGTACTCAGGAAAGTGGTACATACTTGCAAATAAGGTTGAAGACCACTGCTATGGACTGATGCTGCTTCAACGGCTTCCAAAATCTTCCACTTACTGACTTTGTTAACTTTACTGACCCAGCCAGTTTCCTGCCTCAGCCAGTTTATTTCAATAGGGATATATGAAATGAACACTTAACAATGCTCATCCTACCAGTGCCAACAATGTTCAACCTACCTTCTGTCGTCATTTCAAGCTGCTACCAATTTTGAATGCTAGCTTAGGGAAAGGTAACTTCAAGTGGTGATGCTGTTGCTGTTGGACTTATTGTATTTATATTATATTGAATGAATATCTGTTTTGAGCATAATCTTAAATTACGAGGATAGAGGTTGGCCTTCATTATGCTTCCTCTTGTGAATCCATGTTACCTTTGCTTTTGAAGAAGCTTGGGTACAAATGAAGTGCCATGTATTCATTGTTTGCTAATTGTTGGAGACGTTCAGCTCATTGGTGCACTGTTAATGTTGGGAAGTAATTTCACCTGTAATCACTTATCTAAAAACGCCTTTAAAAATCCAGTCTCTTATACAGACCAATAGCAATTTACCATAGCCCTTCTCTAATCTAGCATTTAAAAAGTTTCAGCTCTACATAGTAGTGCCTTTTTGAATTGATTGGTTATCATCACTTTTCAGGTAGCGTTCAGTCATCCCTGAAGGCAACCAAGACACCAGACCACTTCAAGGAGGACAGCTCGGAGGCTTCAAGTCAAGAGGAAGGTAATCATGTGTTCCAGCAAGTGAAATGTGGGGTTTATTGATAGAAATGTTGTCTCCAGATAATGTTTTGTTCTCATGAAAGTGCTAAAGATTGGGGGTAAGAGCTACTATAAATCAAATCATTATGATGTAATTGCAGCTAAAGTAGGATATTGTACTGTTTGTCCCATATATTTGGGGTATGCCTGTAATCTGACTAGATAGTGCAGTAGTTGTAAAAAGGCAAAGGTGACCCCTGACAATTAAGTCCAGTCGTGTCCGACTCTAGGGTGTGGTGCTCATCCCCATTTCAAAGCCGAAGAGCCAGCGTTGTCTGAAGACGCCTCCGTGGTCATGTGGCCGGCATGACTCTCCTTGCTGCAGCGCGTAGCATGCGGCTGGAACACGGAGCGCTGTTTACCTTCCTGCAAGCGGTACCTATTTATCTACTTGCATTAACATGCTTTGGAACTGCTAGGTTAGCAGGAGCTGGCCAAGCAACGAGAGCTCACCCTGTCGCGGATTTGAACTGCCGACCTTTCGATCGACAGCTCATGGTTCAGCGGTTTAACCCACTGTGCCACCCGCTGTACACCTCCTCAAAAAACCATACACACGCACACCTAGTTTTGTCAGAATTTGGATGGTAGGTTAAGACATGGTTTTTTTCAGAGGATATTTGGGACAGCAGGGTATTACCGGTAATTTCCTTATGGCTTTGTTGTATGTAATCTTTTTGCTGCTGCTTTCATGATTTTAAGCGTGTTGTGATGTTGTAAGAACTCCTAGATTTTCAAAGATGGAAAAGCAGGGTATAAGTAAAGGCTGGCAAAGCAATTGGACTGATGGGTCTGAATATCCACCAGGGTTTTCTGATTGGTTGAAGGTAATTTCATCACTAGCATACCTTTCTTGTCTCTTCCATCCAGAAATGATGCAGCACACGGTGATTCATAAGAAACTTAATGGAAAATGTCCTGTTGCCAAGTAGGTATTAAAAAGAGAACACACTGCATGCATTTCTCATTTAGAATGTACAACATTTAATTTACAACAGCACTTACCTTTCATATGTATGAAGCATATTGAAACAGGATCATTTTGAGGAATAAGCAAAAGTTGATAGGAAATCGTGAATGGATTATGCAACCACAGCTTTGCAAGCCCCTAGAGCAGTGTTTCCCAAACATTTTTGACCTGCGGCTCCCTTGACATTTGTGACCCTTGGCCACAGCTCCCCATTACATTATGTTGATGCCTGCCAATTGGCATTGCATTGTATTCCGGGCACTCTGCTGCTCCCCTGACTGATATCCACAGCTCCCCTGGGAGCCATGCCTCCCAGTTTGGTAACTAGGTGCCTGATGCCTTACCCAGAATACATACACACCTCATTAGCTTTCTGCTTACTCGCATAGCCACCATTTTCTCTTCAGCATGACACCAAGGCTATGCCTGGTGTGGTAATCTATAATTAGCTTGAGTGCAATGTTCTTTCAATTGGCAAAGCGCAGTACTACTGCTGACCACCATTTCCTTTGCACATGCTTACTTACCTAGATTTAGAGGCTAACAGGAATGGTATGTGCTGCGGACAAGGTATGTGCTGTAGTTTTAAAAGACCGGGGGGGGGGGGGGGCTGCATAGCTGTGAGACTAGATCAGGTGCAGCTGCTACTCCAAATGAATAGATGAGTGGCATTTGCCATTTTGTATTAGGGGAGCCTGTGTACAAAAATGTGCCTTACTGTGTGGCCTGAGAGCTTGGAGAAACCTCACAACAGCAGTCACAGATTCTTATGTATCTTTTATAACAGTGCAGTTAATTCAAAATGTTCTTCACTGGATGGTTTCAACATAACGCATTCTGAACTCAATGGTGTGGAAGATTGGAGAAGGAAAAGCTGTGCTATTCAGCAGCACCCAGAGCACTGTACAGTCCTTGATCAGGTACTTTTAATAAACATTTCCAAAGCATTACTTAACGGCAACACAACCTTGTATATTGACCCATAGACATTTCCAAGCCTTGTATAAATAAGTGATTTTGGATTACCTACTTCATTTTTAATTTTATCTTTTTTTTTCCAGTAGGAACTTCTATTAGTTATTAGCTATGTTAATTTCCACAACTTTTAAATAAGAGTACAAACTTTCTATACCTGTTTGCTCTATGGTCTGGTGCTTGGAGGTCACTTCATAGGGAGAGGGCTAGTGGCCAAAGTAGGACAAGAAACGTACGGCACAATCCAGTGTAGATAAGCACTGGGGGAACACGCACTCCCCTGGCGCTGGGTGTTGCAGAAGTGCCATAAAACACTTTTGCGGCATCCGGAGAGTAAGGACCGCCAGCGCAAAGGCCGGCAGCCCTCTCCTTCGGCGCGCTGTCCCTGTGCCCGCCAGACCAGGTAAGCCCTGCACTGGCCAGTGCAGGGGTGAGGGGAGGGCGGACTAGGAGGTGAGGGAGGGCGGCCATTGGCTGGGCAAGAGAGGGCAGGGATATCTGCGCCAAGCTCTGCCGATATCCAAAGCCCTATTCCAGTCCAGTCTTCCCTGATACAGAGGGCTCAAATGTATGCCAGCTCCAGAGCTGGCATACATTCAAGTAGGCCCATTGGGCCGCAGGCTAGTTACATCTGTGGAAAGGAACAATCGTCCTTCCCTCGAGGTGTACCCGGGTTGCAGTAGCTGGCCCTTTAGGCCGGCCGCCATATCTTAAACAGGATTGGGCTGTTAGAGTGAGAACATGCCCTAGAGCAGTGCTTCTCAATTATTTTCTGTCACGCCCCCCCTAGGAAGAAGAAAAAATTTCGCGCCCCCCGCGCGACTGTAAATATTTAAATTTTTATTTAAATAAATTTTTAAAAGGTTTTTTAGCACTAGCGCGGGGCTTGCAATAGTTAGTGTATGCTTTGCGCCACTTAACTAGATTGTAGGAGCCTCCAGCGACGATCTACTTCACCGACGATCTCTTCTGGGGAGCAGATCGTTCCTCTGCTCCCCGGCACGAACTCTGTAACGCGCCTAGGAGCGCTCTGCAGAGTTCACGCTGTGAATCAAGCATGCGCAAGACGACGATTGGCAACATCGTCGTCTTGCGCATGTGTGAACTCTGCAAAGCGCTCCCTGCTCCCCGGAAGAGATCGTCGGCGAAGTAGATCGTCGCTGGAGGCTCCTACAATCTAGTTAAGTGGCGCAAAGCATACACTAACTATTGCAAGCCTGAGCCCCCCTTTACGGAGCCTCACGCCCCCCCTGGGGGGCGCACCCCACTATTTGAGAACCGCTGCCCTAGAGAGATGCTTGGAGCATTTGCCATTTCTTCTGGGTTACAGTGCTTGTTGGCTTAGAAGTGGCATGCAAGTCTATTTTTGACTTGGGCAATGCTGGATAGTGCTGCTCCCTCTTTGAACCTGGGGTGCAGGCCACACCCCACTATCTCATTGGCCAGGTGCTGCCCACAGTGCCATCGGTTGACTGTGTGAAGCAAGGAGTTTTGTATGTGAGGTTATGTTCTACATTACAGACCTGAATTGCTTGCCTTACCTTTAACTATGTAGATACAAATGTGTTGTTAAATTTTAACTTCAAAAAATATGCCTGTCCTTGCCACTTAAAAACAGCAAGAAGATTTTAAGGTTTGAATGGGGGGAAGAGACTACAGCTGTGTAGTTGAGGAACTTGTTCTGTTCAACATCTCTGCTAACAGAACAAGACCTTTTGAAGGTCACTTCTCTCTACAGTAGAAGTAGAGGGTTCTGTGCAAATTGAGCAAAGAGGAAAAGGGGATGTCTTGCTTCACTAGGCCCTGTTGAAATGGGCTTGTAGGTTTATTCTGAATTGGTAACTGTCATTCATGTTGTAAAGCTGACTTGTTACTGCTGTCTTTGTGAAATTGTAGAACTTAACTTTTGAGTTGGACAGCTTCTGAACTGCTATTTTGTTGTCTAGCATACAGGAGAGAAGAGGAACTTGCCTGTAATAAGCAAGAAGAAAGGAAAGCTGCAACCAGAAAAGTAGGTGTTAGTTTACAAAAAATCATTGAATAACACTTATCTTTCTAGCAAAGACGATTAAGTGAATCGCTAAACAGAAATCGTTGGTTTCTGTTAAAGTTAAGCACGTGTGATCTTCTTACAGACTTATGTGTTCTTGATCATTAACAACTTTTGGTTGACCAGCTGAACATGCATAGAATGGTGTGTGAGCAACAGATATAAAAATTCCTAAATATAGCTTGGAATTGTGAAAAGGTAGCAAGAACGTAGGGGCGCTTACTGGCCTTTATGTTGGTGCTTGGAGGGAGCATGCTATAGATAACCAGGTTGATAAAGCCTACTTTAAAGTGTTACCCATGGTAGCACATGATGAGTTGCCTGTCTACCTCTGCTCCACTTCAGAAACACCTGGGTAATTGATTTGGTTAAAAACAACAACCCCAAACTATATATTTATATAGTTCAGAAGGAATTGCACCGTTCTTTCCAGAAGCCATATTGTTGCGTACAAGGTGTGTTTTTGTTTGTGTGTTTAAAACACACACACAAATAAGATTGGTTTGTCCTGGGCTAATTAACATTGAACTTTCTTCGGTCAATACTCACTCAACAATTTAATCTTAAAATTAAATTAAGATGAAAGAACATTGGGGCCTCTTGAAGTTGCCGTTATTCCAAGAATGAGCTATCTGCTACCAGCAGTACTATCTCGAGTAGGATATGAATTCACTGTTCCGCAAGAAGCACTGTCTAATTGCTTGCTCATGCAGTTGGAGATTGAACTGGAAGTGTCAACTAGGGATGTTCGGCAACTATTTGAAAAGGGAGGGCTCAAAGATATACCCCTTACTTAAAAAAAAAAGTTGTGCCATGTAAAGTCTTGATTAGTCTCAAAATGAGATTGCTTTCTCCCCCTCCTGTCAAGTTCCCTTTACAAGCCCCTCCCCGTTTTTAAAAGCACTCATTAACTTTGCAGGGACAGTGAGGAAGAGACTGGTAGCAGGAATGCTTTTTGCTTACTCATGGATAGGCCTAACTAACTACACAGCTTGAAATAATCTGCCACTGGTTACACCTCCCTAGCAGCATTTCTGTTGACCGTCTCTCACCCTCCTGCCCCAGCAAAGTTAAGGAACTCTGTGTGTTATAAAAGGAACTGGAAGGGGAGGCATTACTGCAAAACCTATCTGAGTTTTGTGAGCATTTAAGGCAAATACTTATAAGACCCAGGTGGTTTTTGAGGCAGGTAGGGGTTTTTGTTTACATTTCTAATGTCAGCAGCATGTCAAAGGTACTGCACAGGCCTTTTTGCAGAAATCCTTTCATCAACAGAGTTTAAATTGGGAAGATGCTTCCTTCCCTTCCTCATAGCTAAGTGAGGTAATATGGACTATATGGCTATATGCGGCGGGGGGGGGGGAGCTTTCTCTACTTTTAACCACCAGGAGCTCCTATGATAGAATCTGTTCTACCACAGGAGGCACTGGCTTCCTTTTTTTAGAGAAACTACAGAAGAAATGAAATTTAGCATTCAGCCTAGGAAGTTATGGACACTTTTGCCAGAAATAGTAACTGTACAGTTGTGTGCAGGGGAGACATGAGTTTTGATATGCCAGAATGTTTCCCCACATTTTTCCATTGAATATTTTTCTAGAAATGGGAAGAGGGCCCTACTAATTGTTTATCAAGTACTTCTACTCCTCGAGGCATGGGAGATGGGATTTTATTTTAGACTTGTTACAAATAGTATTGTGTAGATACTAGCTTTTATTCTATTTATAGGATGCTAGACTAATGCAAAAATCAGTACATGTTTGTTAATATAGTAGTAATATAAATGTGTTAAATTTTTCTACTGTAATTAGGATTAGATTAAGAATGTTTAAACCAGTAGCTTAAAACTTGTGGTTCTGGTCAGCCTGTTCTATTTCCTTGAATTAGGTTTGCCTTGAACCTTAATATACTGACCTCATGATGCCATAAGAGCATTTCTTAACAATCCCTTTTGACAGATTTTTGTATTCACCTACAGAGATAAAGTAAAGAGAATTGACACGAGGCTAACCATTAGAACAAATTGTCTGAGAGTTGCAGATACTCACCGCCTTCACCCAGGAACAGCAAAAGGTAGGCAATATATTTAAGGTGGTGATTCTGTACACACTTGCCTGAGAGTGATCCCCATTCAAAATAGAGACTTCTGAGTAAGCATGTATTAGATTGCACTGTTAGGGACTCTTCAAGTATAGTAGAATTTCTCTTAAGAATGGTTTGTTCATACAGTATGTAATGTCGAAGTGCCATATGACTTTCATGCTTAGGGCAATTACAGAGTGCTGTGGGTTGATGAGTGTAATGGCTAGAAGCAGTCATGCTGCATTTGGTGATGTCCCAATAATAATGGTGGTAGTCTATTTTCTATTACAATTTATGCTGTTAGTCAACTAAAATAGATTACCAACATTGTTCATGGTCCCTTTGTGCTTCTACATATAGACTTGGCACCAGTGCAGAGCCAATTCTTGACATACAGTATTTTAGAGTTTTAACCAGGGAAGAGCTGCTCATGTCTCCTTGAGAGGAGGTATTGTAGTACCTGTAGTATTAACATATTATACAGTATACCACTTTTCAACAAAAAGCAGTTTACAAAGCAAAAATAAGTCACTAAATGGTTTCCTGTCCCCAAAGGGCTCACAGTCTAAAAGAGATGCAGAAGAGACACCAGCAGCCACTGGAAAAGACATCCCATGCTGGGATGAAAAGTGACAGTTGCTCTCCCGCTGCTAAATATAAGAAGACACCACTTTAAAAAGATGCATCTTTGCCCAGTTAATAGGGGCACTGTTTTTTTGGGGGGGGGGGGGAAGAGTATTGGTGACCATTGCATCCAGTCAACTATGGTTGCGAGTGCTGTCAAGGAATTCGGTTTCGTCTTTGCCCTGCCCTCCCTCTCGAATGTCAATGCACAGCCTGCTTCCAAGCAATCAATACTTAAACAGTACTCCAAATCTCTGTTTAAATACTGCAAAGATCAAGGTTGGGAATAGACCCTGTCCTTCCTTTTCTTCTGCTGTGCCCAAGAAGGAGACACCCCATTGAGCCTATGCATTGATTCCCTCAGCTAGCTTCCTCTTTGTTAACCTTGTTTGGTTTTATTTAGAGGAAACCTCTTTATGGTGGTTGTGGAGGAATGGAAAGGCACTCTTTCTCTGAGGCATGTGCAGATAAGATCAAAACTGTTATAAGGAGGGAAGGTGTAAATGCCAGATTACTGTTACAGATATTTATATATGGTTTTTCAACAGTTCTGGCTAGAGAGCTAGAATGTTCCCAAAGTCGACTTTGCTGAGGTGCAGAAGCCTTATTATATGGGATTGCACAGATGACCACTCGGACTGTAGTGATTGCTACTCTATGGGAATTTTCAGAATTTATTTCCAAGGCTGAATTTTCCCCCCCAAAATCCCATGGGCCAGAATCCAAAGAATCATGAAACTAATTCCATGCACCCAAGGAGAGGCTTGTGGTTCTGTGTCTTCATGACATACCACTTTTGGAAACAAGGTGACTTTCAAAAGTCATGCGTTTTTATATGAGCACAATTGTTCAAAAGCAGAAAGTCAAAAATGCCACTGGCATGCCAAAATTCTTTGTGTCTAATGTAGCTCATTAAATCTCAGGCATAGGTTCTGGTAAATGACGACAGTGGTGGTAAGATTTAAGGGCCTTGTTTGCCCTGTTGGGAGAAATTTATAAATTCTATAAATAAATAAATGTTTACCTTTGTTGGATTATAAATGCTGGATTATAAATGCTTTTGTTGCAGCTTTAAAGCAATAGTGTTCGTAGAACTGTCTTCAGAGAGTTGGACACTGGGATGCCTAGGTAGTGGGTGAAAGGTGTCAAATTGATCGGCAATAACTTTGTTGCTATCAAATCTCTTCTAGATTCAAATTTAGATATTACAATTGGACATGACACATGTGGAGAAACCTCCTCAGAGAGTTACAGTTCTCCTTCTAGTCCACGGCATGATGGAAGGGAAAGCTTTGAAAGCGAAGAAGAAAAAGACAAAGGTTGTATTTGTGGAGCATGTGTGTATTAAAGTATTCTTGACACCCTTAGATGGTGGTGTACTAGAAATAAATAGAATCCCTTGTGAGCTGTGCTGAAGGGGAGACAGGTGCATTCTCTGTGCAGCCCACTTCTTGCTTCCTGTCAGGTTCCTCAGGAAAAGACTAAGGCATGTCATGGCAACCAGACTCAACTGTTGTTGCAGTGTCCCAGCCTGCCCCTGTGGGGGCCTGGCATCCCACAGCACTGGAGCACATTGCTGGGGGAGAGAAAGAAGTACCAACTGTACTGACTGGTGTGCATGCACACTTGTGCTCCCAGAGAATTCATAGTGGTGTACTGAAGAGCAAGGCGCTCTTGTCATGGCTAAGCAAGCTGTATGCTTTTAAAATACAGAAAAGCATTTATTTAGAAGAAAAATGGGCAAAGTACAAAATGGGGGGGGGATACTTGTCAGAGGCAATACAAAAGAAACCAGAAGCACTTATAACTAGTTTCCTGAACTATTTAGTGCAGCTTACACAGGAGGTAGCATAGATCTCTATTGATTTACACAGGAGGAAGCATAGATCTGTATTCATCTTAAGACAGTTGACTCCAAACAAGTGCACAAAGTTCACCCCATCCTTCCACCTTTAAGGAGGATCTGAGCTTTGGATTTCAGCAATTCTTGTTGGTTAGTCCTGAGTTGGGGAAAATGTGCCTAGCCCCTGGGATTTCCCTAAACTGTGGTCAAGCGGGAAGACTTGGAGTAGGGTGTCAACTGGAACCTCCCTTGCCCATTGTTTTAAAGGCATAGGTGCTAACCAGGATGGCATCTCCCCACATACTTCTCAGATGGGCCATCTAAAGGTGTTGCCTGATGCTCTGGCCTGAGCAGAGGGACCAGGGGACCTGAAGGTTTGTCTTGCTTATATTCCAGCCTGCCCACTGAGATCATCTAAGGGGGCCCTTCTATGTGTGCCACCCCTAATGGAGGCTTAGGGGTGCCCCCTCCCTCGTGACTTAAGAGCTGCTCCATCCCTAGATGCATTCCATCGGGGGTTAAAAACTTCTATTTCAATTAGCTTTTCTTTTGTAGTTGTGGGGGGGGGGTATGTTTGGGGCTTGCATTTTATTACTGCATACTGCCTTTTTATTGCTGCTCTTGTGGCATTTGGCCCGCACCATTTGGCCCGCACCATAGGCTGTTACTTTTTATTTTCTAAACATAAAATTTTATAAGATTTATAGTTGTATATATTTTTGATATGTTAGCCACCTTTAGACACCTGCAAACATGGGGGAAAGGCCAGGGTATAAATTAAAGAGCTCTTAATGAAGGACATGAACCAACCAAGCCAGAGCCAATCTAATCACAAGACTAGGGCTTTAACCAACGAGTGAAGGCTCGCTATTACCACAAGAGCTATTGTTCCATTTAGATTGATATTCCCAGGTAATAGACAACTAGAATAGACTGAACGACTTTACTGATGAAAAAACTAGAGTACAATAAATTTCTAAATTAAGATTCAGGATTTGAATCTGTTTGCTTAGAGAGAGAGGGAGCCGTTTGGTTTTCTCTTTCTCCTATAATGGATCCTGCCTCTAGTGAAATAATGAATAACCCTTCTGAAGATGTATTTCAATTTTCAGAGTTAGGAACACTATCACTACATATTCTGCAACTAGCCTTGCAAAATTCCCAAAGAATGCCACTTTTTACCTGTGTAACTATGTTCAGAGTGATCTTTAAATGCCCCTTCTGAGCCAGTTGAGCAAGAGATGACCATTCTTGAGTCTTGGAGTCTACATGCTAAAGCAGTCTTGCTTTGTTAATCTTCTGAAATTGAAACTTCGATAGCCTCTGCTTGTATATACTTAAAAAGAGACTTGGGAAGTAAGTACAGTCAGACCTTACTATCTGCGGGGTTTCCATTCCAGGCACACGCATGCAGGTAGCGAGGATCCACGGATACCAGGGTTCACGCTAAAATCCGTTTAAAAAGGCCAAAACATGGGTTTTAACCTTTAGCAGCAAACCACATTTCCAAGCCTCTGGAGGGCTTCTTTAAGCTTACTGACCTACTTCGGGGTTGCGTAAAGGCTCTCTTCCCCCCCCCCCCAGCCTAGGAGGGGGCGAAGAGTGCATGACCTGGAAGTGAGTCAGTAAGGTTAGAGAAGCCCTCCAGAGGCTTGGAAATGGTGTGGTTTGCTACTAAAGGTTATTTAAATGGGTGTGTTTTGCCCTTTTTATGGATTTTAATGTGGACCTTGCAGATCCAGGACCCGTGATGTGACACATCCACGGGTCCAAAGTCCACGTATGGGAAAGGATCCACTGTAATAGGAACAGACTTTGGAGCTAGCTTTGCTCAGTTCACCCAGATTCTGAACTGCCTTACCTCTTTTTGAATTTATGTAGCTTGTGGTTATGTGCAGTGGTAGTAATGAGACAATTTGCTTTCCAACGCTATTTAAGCTTTTATTACAGATACCTTTTTATTTTGAGCAGTTAAAACCAGGTTGACTTATGTATATCTCTACGTTACTTTTTAACCAAAGAGTTACAAAGTACGTAGTGCATTAAATGTGGCTATCCAAAATTTACCACAAAGGCCGTGACTCCTACAGACACAAGAGTTTGGCTGCCCATTTCTTAATTCCATTTTGTTATGGGCTCTATGACTTGTATTTCATAGTGCATTAGGTCAATGTTTCTTAAAGTTGAGGATGGATGTGTATTCAGATAGTGATACAATTGGCTAGATAATTGTTAGGGGAGGCTTTTTGTGTGTGTTCAGTTATGTTTTCAATGTGTGTTGCTTCCTAAAAGCAAGCCATAGGATATTAAAACATGGCAAGCAGCACTAATCAATGTATGATGCTTTAAACCATTTTTCTTATTACTGTAAAATAGCCCTTGTTATATTTTAGCTGTCTTGAAGGTAGGAGATCTATAGAAAGTTGAATGTTTCACAATGCCTTGTTTTTCCGCAGACACAGACAGCAATTCTGAAGATTCTGGGAACCAAAATGTGATGAGGTTTCCTGGTTATGATGCTGACGTTCTCAATAAGCCATCTGTACAGATTTCAGCAAGATCAAGAAATGGGACTATTGTAGAAGATCCTCTGAATTCACAGTTTCAGCATATCTCCTTTATGCCTGCCCTGCATTGTGTGGTGCACAGTGGTGTACAGAAGCCTGAAACGGTAATCCCGCCACCCATATCTGCTGATGGAAAAACTTTGGGAATGGTGGTGGCTGGTCCTGTTGCCCTCTCACCAATGACAGAGTCTGCAAATTCAGCTCCTGTTGGACAAGGCTCAGGTTGTGAATCTGAAAAACATATTGAACTTCTGTCTGCCCCTTTGCCAGGCACTTTCCTTCCACCTCCAGCCCAGTCTGGCAGCCCTGCTTTGCACTTGGCAATGCACAGAATGAAAATATCTTCACCACAGGCATCATCTGAAGGTTGCACAGTTAGCGGACCATCACCACAACAAACAGGAAGCCTAAGCATTGGATCACCAAACACTGCCTTTATCCCAGTCCACAACCCAGGTAACTTTCCAGGATCCACAGTTCCTACTACGGACCCAGTCTTAAAATCTGCATCCCATGTAGTGGGCCTAAATCAAATGGTGCCTCATGTTGAGGGAAACACAGGAGTGATCCCTCAGCCTCCCAGTCTAAAAGTAGTTGTTCCTGCACCTGGTCTCTCCACAACACTTCCACCAGCTCCTTTTACTGTACCAGTGACTCTTCATGCTAGCAGTGTGTTGCCCAATCAAAGTACAAATGTGCTAAACACTGTGGCATCAACACCACCATCTCCATCATCTGGTCTGTGTGTCAGTCAGGTTCAGCCTACTGTTCCTCCTGCAATACCTACCCACACGCCAGGCCCTGCACCTAGTCCGAGCCCTGCTTTAACACACAGCACTGCACAGAGTGACAGCACGTCTTATATTAGTGCTGTTGGAAATACTAATGCAAATGGGACTCTATTGTCTCCACAGCAGTTGGGGTCTGGGCCTTGTGGGTCTTGTGGTCGCAGATGCAGCTGTGGGACCAATGGAAGTCTTCAGATTAACAGTTACTTTTATCATAACCCACTTCATGGACAAGTCTACAGAGTTCCACCGTTCTTCCCTCTGCCATCGCTTTGCAATGGTAGCTACCTCAACCAAGCACATCAAACCAATGGAACACAGATTCCTTTTTACTTGCCTCGGGCCCCATATGCAAATGGGCTGATGCATGACCCAGTAATGGGCAGCCAAACCAACTACGGTATACAGCAAATGGCAGGATATGGGAGGTTCTATCCTGTGTATCCAGCTCAAAATGTAGTTGCCAATACTAATGGATCAGGGCCCAAGAAGAATGGGAATGTGTCCTGTTATAATTGTGGTGTTAGTGGGCACTTTGCACAGGACTGTAAGCAGTCATCCATGGAGGCCAGTCAACAAGGTAATCACAACTCCCAACACAATTGCTTCTGAATTCACTAAGCTTCTATTATTGACCTTGCTGCCCCCATTCTGCTATCCGTGGTTTGTATGACTGTGTGTATGTATGTGATTGGCTATAAAGCCATCTAGTAACTTGTGATAAGTCCAAACCAGTTACATTGTCATAATGGAATTCATAAATAACAAGGGAAACTCTGGGCCCTGTGGTACCTGTTTGGGGGAAAAACAAACCAAAACCAACTTAGTGCACTTCCCTGAGTTAAAATTTGTGCTGCCAAACTGTTTTTGTGTATTAGTGTATATCCCAAATCAGTCTAGAAAAACCTCTTGGCTTTTGAATTGATCACTCACGCATACATTGTATGTCATGTGCTTGATCAGATTAAAATGGACCATTTAGTGCACCTATAGATAGGTACAATATTCTGTTTTCTCCCTGTCCTTACATGTGAGTGAGCGGAGCTACTTGGAACAAAAGATATAAGTATGTGTAAGTATGAATACATTAAAATCAAGGGGTGTGTCCAGTTTCATAGCTGAGTTCACTAACATTTCTAACTGCAAAATACATCATTTATTTTCACCCCCTTTGATTTTTCTGGTATTTGTGAAAATATGAACAGGAAAACACCCATCGTAATGGGCAGAAATTCTGAAGCTGTGCTTTAGAGTCGTCCCACTTCAGGATTTTAAGTCTAGTGTACTGTGCTTGCTTGATGTTTGTTTGTTTGTTTTTTTGTTTTTGTTCTGGAGAAATTATTCTTAGAATTACTTATTTGAAAACTGACTTCTAGGCAGACTGTACAGATTTAAAAGCCTCTAAATAGTGAAAGAACATTTTGGAAGAGTGTGTTTATTTTGATTATACATTTTTCTTATAATTTTAAGTGTAAGCAGTGACTTAGTAAGTTCTTTTTCCTATTCTAGGCACTTACAGATTGAGATATGCACCTCCCCCACCCCCTTCTAATGATACGTTGGATTCTGCTGACTGAAACCAAGTAAACATTGCCTACATACCAAAATGAAGGTTGGGAAATCTGGGGAGTTCTTTGGATTTGAGAGATTACTTGTGTGTTTTATATTCTGTTGCATTTTTTTCATTGCTTATGAACTTCTGTTCTAATCCAAAAGAAGAAAGCGGTTTTCCTCCTGGTCTGACTTGCATAAAGCATGTTTCTATCTCAACCAATCAATCAAAAGAGCATTTGAACAAATAGACTTTTGCACTGAAGACTTAAGACATGCAATGTTTACTGCATTTTTTTTTAACTAAGGTCATTTAACCCGATTACACTGGTTGAACAGCCATATGGTTGAAAGGAAAAACTGGGTCATGCTCCCAAAAGTCACCTTTCCCTTCCTTCTCCCCTTCTTATGCTGCTATTCTTCTTTCCTACCTTTGCTGGCTCTACGTGTTTCCATGGGACTGGATGGATATTCTAAGCAGTTTGTATAGATCCTGCCTGTAACTTTACATTCCTATTCTTGTAAACTGACGGGGGCATTGCCTGTTTTTTCTTAAGCGACTGAACACTCTCGGTAGTATGTGTGCATAATCTGACAAATATATACAGCTCTTATGTGCCTAAATGGAAAAAAGCATAGGATGGAGAAGGCTTAATGGGGTGAACTTAACAGATTTCTGAAATAGAAATACGTTTAACAATTTTACTTCTATTGTAATTTTTTTTTTAAAGGCCTGTTGGCTCAAAGTCAGTAACTGGTATGAATGCCTTAGTTTGTGAGTCTGCATTTGTAATGAAAGTTGGCAGCAAGTACCTTTATTAAACATTCTACTCTGTCACTATAAAAGAAACATGACTTGATTTTAACATTTTCCCCTTTAGACGAATGCAGTGTCATATTCAGAATGTAAAGATTTATTTCAATCTGGACAAAAAACTGTGTGTATTTAACAGAACCAAGTTGGTTATTTCTATAGTAGAACCAATCTACCAAATAGCAATGTCACTTTCTTACGACAATTTACCACTGTGTGATCACGATATAATGTGAAAGGCTCCAATGAGTGTGAAGATTGATCATGTTAGTGTCATGTCACTAAGTTTAATGCTGCTGTATTTTATTTCTAAAAGCCAATATGTACTAAATTTGCTTCCAGGTAATATTTGATTTCTTAAGTGCACTGAGTTTCTCTGGAAGAAAACTTTTGACTGTTGAGATCCACACTGAACTACCATTCTCTGTGTACCGTTGGGTATCACAGTTCCTAGCAGAAATGTAGACTTTAAAAAGAGAGAGACAGACATGAGACAGATGGAAACCAGTCCAAATCCATTTTGGGTTAGTCTAATTGCAAAACCAGAAACTTGAAAACTTGATTTACTATGTTTCTTCATAGATAGCGTTTATATTTATACCACCAATATATTTTGAGACTGTGGAAGTTAAGAGGGTAGATGAAAGCTTTAATTTAAAAGAAAATTAGCATAGGAAATTATTTTGGTTAAAAATATTTTATTTGCTCTGGTTGTCTTGGACCATATTAAAATTAAATAACTGCTTCTGAGTTTAGGGAGGGTGTTGAAAGCACCAGTGGACTTGCATTCTGAATTGACCAGTTTACTTTATGGAGTTATTTTATGTTTCAGATACTGTACTGTAAATAGAAGGTATGTTGCCTTCTCTTTATTTGTATGTTTACCATATACTTTGATATTTGAAATGTTATGTACTGGAAAGGTCACTTATATTTCTAGAACAGATTGGATTTTATGCAGCATTTTTTCCTTGAATTAACAGCAATAAAAAGAGAAAAAAAGCATCTGTTTGAAAATACTGTACTTAATTTAATCATTCCAAAGAAATTGACAGTGTCTTGCCCATTCCCTGTGGAGGTTTGAAAGCTGGTCACTTTAACATGCTCTGGAGATCTTAGACTGATGGATTTTTTTCACTTAAATGATCAGGGAGAGTAAGAATAACTTCATAACTGAACCCAGACTAGCTAAGACTGAAAACGGAGGAAGCAATTCTAGACCAGAAATGCCTGGGAAAATGTCCATCTTGCCTGTTAAAGGCAGTATTGAGTGACTTATAGCCTGTTTTCTGTGGCATTGTCATTTGATGGGGTTGCTACCATCACAGGGCTGCTCCTGCACCTCTCAGTGACACATGAAACTCTCCCTCTGTGGTTAAGGTGGATTGCATGGTTACATGCTACTGTTGCCTGCTAATAGGTCAGATGTCACTATTGTGGTATACATCTGTTACTGGGATCAACGTGGCAAGGTCCATAGCATGGTAACTGTGCTGCTGTTAGTGGTGCATGGGACAGGCCATAGAATGACAATAAAGTGAAAGGTAAGAACTTGTACCCCAAAGGCATCAGAGTATGAATAGCCAGCCACATGGCAAGCATTTACATACATTAGTGTCACATGTGGCCCTAGCAGTCTTTCACCACTGTAAGCCACCAATAAAAGGATTTGTAATTGCTTGATGAAAACTAGTTGGTCAACTTGATGGGTAACTGCATCCATATGGTTCATCTTGTGGAACAGCCACTGGATAGTGTGTTTTTTAAGCATCTTATTGGGCCCAAGATGGTGAATCACTGTTTCATGTTCTAGATTTCAAATAAGATTTTATTCTGCATTTGGATGCAAAATGTGGAATTGTGGGGTACTTACTAAAATGATGGGTAATCATATTTGACAAACTGAATCACTGCTTCAGAGTATGTCTTGTGGCTTCCAGAATAAGAATGATTTGGTGCAACATAGAGGTTAAGAGCACAAGGTATGAACTACAATACCATGGTTGTTTAAGGTCACTAGATGGTTTTAGACAAGACACTACCAGGCTTGTAGCCACAGACCCACATTTAGCAAGTTCAAGTTGAGCAGGAGAAAATGTGTTGAGATGAGCTGCTTTAACCTTCGCCTCTGAGGAAAATCGAGGTTTTTCTGGTCTCCTCTGGCTCTTTCCCTGCCCATGCTAAGCTTCACTCAAATGTTTCTAAGCAAGTATGGATGGTTGCAGTACCTTCTGCCTGGCCAGACCTGCTCACACTGAAAATTTTGTGTGTGTATGAATTTCTGCTATCAGAAAGAAAATATAAAGTCAGAAAGTCAAGTAACTTTACAGCCACAGTACTTATTTGTATTGAGATCTAGAAGGCATGGCCCTCTGGTCAGATGTATAGTTTGTATTGTTAGCTAGTGGCTTGGGAAGCTAAATCTACCCTGAATTCAACATCTGGAGTGGAGTGTGAATTTGTACACAAGTGCAAGGCCTGCATTTTACAATCTGAGGGAGAGATTATATCTCCGTGGGTAGAGCACCTGCTGTGCTTGTGAAAACGGCTCGGGTTCAATTCCTGGAGCATCTCCAGGCAAGGCTAGGAAAGGCTAAAGTCTGAAACATTGGAGAACTGCTGCCAGTTGTAATATTGACCTAGATGGACCAGTGGTGTTATCAGGCCTCTTACCTGGCTTTGCTTTCTGTATGAAGTGCTATTTATCCCAAGCAGTGACATCAAATGCTTTGTAGGGTACTATTGAATGTGTTCTAGGTCTTAGGGGAATGAGCCGCTCTCTCTTGGCTATAATTTCAAGCAGAGCAACAAAGGCTACTGTTCTCTGCACACAAAAGCCGGAGCTCCACTGTTCGCGTTGCGTTCGCGTTCCGTGTGTGTCTGGTGCCCCGCCCCCAGGTCAAACAACGGCTCTGATTGGTCAGACGTAGCGCAGATGCTTGACTTTTGCTGCGTTTGCACTACGTCCGACCAATCAGAGCCGCCGTTTGACCTGGGGCGGGACACCAGACACACATGGAACGCGAACGCTACGCGAACAACAGTGTAGCTCTGGCTTAACTTGGAAATAAACTGTCTGAGCAAAGTAGAACTTCTGAGTAAACATGATTGGGCTGCAAGAAGCATGCTAAATAGTAGTCATATTTGTCTACACTGCTGAGATGTATGCCTCTTTGCGCTCTATAGTGTGCCCCCCTATTGTCTTGTCCCAGTTCTGCATGCACATGCAAACTACTTGTTGATCTCAGTATCAGTGGCGTATGAGGCTTTGCTCTCCTAGGAAATTGCATGTTGAGAGAATATCAGTTATACCAGGGGTGGGCAATTAATTTTCCTAAGTAGTCAAACCGAACCAATAGGCTGAACTCAATTCTGTTCAATATGAATTATCTCTTTATATCACCTTCAAAATGTTAATTCCTGATTTCCCATTGACCTACATGGGCCGGTCAAGGACAGTCAAAGGGCCGGATGTGGCCCTGGGGCCGTACAATGCCCAAGTCCGAGTTACACAGTTGTTTGTTATGGGTTACCTGTAAGGGACAGGAAAAACAGGCACAATTCCACGATGCATTCTACTCATTATGCAGACCAATAAGTGATCCAAGTATAGTTGGTTTCTTAAGTGCACTAGAGGGGCTAGAGGTCAATAGTGCATACAAAAGGATCTGAGCAAGAGCCCCTAAACTAGGCAGAGTGGAGGTCAGTGGAAGGGGAGAAAAACGTGTTGGGCCTGGGGGCTGCTACAATTGAAGGGCATGTGAAGCTGTGTGGAAGAATGGGAACCCCTTGCTATTGTGTGTGAGAGTTATTTACTTGTGCCATCCTAACCTAAGCAATGTGTATGGAAACTATTGCCTGGCTCTTGGAAATGTCTTAATGGTCTTCTACACCCAGACAGCACAAAATCTTGCAAGTGTCCATAGAGTAAGAGTGTAGTGGAAGTTCTGTTTTCTGTTAGTGCAACTTCACGCTGGGCCCCAATGATAAATTGTAATTCTAAGGTGTGCCAGGGTTCAGTCCTGGACCCTGTGGAAAAACAAATGGACTCAAGTGCCTCTAAGCAGCTACAGAGTGTATTTCCCTTGCTACTGAGCAACTGCAGGGAGTCTCCATGCATCACACTTCAAACTTGGAGGCCTGAGGATTGGATGATGGATCCATCTAAATTGGATGGTGTTTCAGACTTGAGCCCTGAGGTTAAGCACAAATATAAGAGGATAAAATTGCTTAGTGTTTTAATAGTCTGATTTTATTTTCCCCTGAGATCTTTAATATAGGATACTCAATGAGTTTTTGGATCTAAAACTATTTTTCCTAATATGTTGTTGAATAGGAGAGATATGAGATGGAAGGGCAATCTTCTTAATTCAGTGCTGATGGCACTGAATTAAGGAAATAAGACCTTGCAAGAGAGGGAAATGTTGATTGTCTGGCCAGAGTAATGCAGGTTATGCTTAAGAGTCTAGAAACCTAGGTAGTGTGTATAAGTAACCTACGCACCCCACAAAATTCTATCCCAGGGGTGACCAAACTCAGATGTTTGAGAGATGTTTGAGAGCCGCAATATTTAAGAAGCATTTAAATTCTTAAATATATTTACTCACCATGAACATTAAACTGATGTTTTAATCCAATGGACTCTGTTTATACCTGGTAAATAATTATAAAGCATGAAAATTTCTTATTTACCCTTTATATTAATTGTGATGCAAAAACGACCTCAGCCAACATCTTTCCGAGAGCCGCACATTATATGTCAAAGAGCCACATGTGGCTCAGGAGCCACAGTTTGGCCACCAGTGTTCTATACAAACATTGGGGGGGGGGGGGAAGTGGGACAGTTAATTTCAGTTTGGCAAGTAAGGTACCAGGTGTCTGTATGTTTGAGTGACTCTAGTGTTCATTGTGAAACCTGGTATTTTGCGGAGAGAGAGAAGCATTTTGGGACTTGGTACAGGTTAAGTGGCAAGGAGGTTTCAATTACTACTGGTTCTTCCACTCCTTGTTTTTAATTGCCTGGAGCAGTAAACTGTAAACACTCAACACTCCGTGTATATGAATGCATAATATAGATGAGTGGGCGGGAAACAGGACTCGAAAAAGAAAAGTTGTCCCTTTTCAGGAAAACTAACAATTTCCAAGATTAAAGGTTTTGCCGGGGGGGGGGGGGGGTGTCATTTCATGACGGCAGCCTAAAAGTGAGGACTTGCATGTGTGAAATGGGCAAATGGCCATCACAGATCAAATGGTGCAGATACATTTTTTGTAGTGCCTCAGCCACAAAACTTGGCAGAGCATTTGACCCACCTAAATGTAATCTCGAGTTTATCAGAGATCAATATTGCTGAGTTTCTCTTCTGTTTGCTGCCTCTTAGGGGGCCCATGTGTTTAGTACTGGAGACTGATCTGAGTAACGGTTCTTATATTTTCCAAAACAACAACAACCTAGAGAGTAGCCATTATGGCTTCCTTTATCCCAGGAGGACTTGCTGCAACCCAAAATCTGTGTCTCAGCCAGCAGAGGCTACTGGTAATTAAATTAAGCTTGCATAAAGCCACCTGCACTCCCATCTTTAGGCTGTTACAAACTGCAGAGTTGGGGGCTCTTCTGTCATGTCCAGTTTTTCCCTTTTTAACTTCCAACCTAAAGAAGAGTTCTCAAGAACCTGAACATTTACTCATAGACCCAGCCCAAAGTGCAGTGATGCTGGAAGCAATGCCCTAATTTTATGCCCCCCCTTTTTTTTGCACAGGAGCCCCAGTCCCCACTTGCCCCATTCCTCCAGAATACCCTGGGCTGCTCATTCAGCCTGTTTTAAAGTAGCATCTGGGTGGGCAAAGAGGAGGCAGTGACAGCACAGCAATCTTGGAGCTCCCTGCCCCCCCCCCCACCTTTATCTTTGCCACTTTCTTGTTCCTGCCAAGCAGCTGCTTCAAACAGACCGGGCTGAGTGTGTTGGGAGCATTTGAAGACACTTCTGGGTGGGAACAAAGAGCCAACAGAGGGGTAGATGCAAGTAAGAAGGATATGGAGATCATGCCACCACTGCTGCCATCTTACCCTCCCAGCCGTTTCTGAAGGCAAAGCAGCTGTAGGCATGGCCCCCTTTCCTGAAAGGGGAGAGATCAGAATGGGATTGCTGCAGCCCTGTGCTGCTTCTTTCTCCCAGTACTGCCACTTAAATTTGCGGCGGTGGCACCGAGGTGACTCGCCTCTGCCCTGATCTCCTCTTGCTTGTTTTCAGTGAGCAAGAAGAGGATTGAAGCACAGAATGAAATGACTGGGTGGATTGTGGACCGGGGGAGGGGGTGGGCAGGTGCTTCACTGGCTTCTCCAGGTTGCCTCACGAAGAAGCTGCTTCACCCTGCCTCATGGGTGAGCTGGCCCTATATGCATGCTATCTTGTAATGTTTCAATTGTCCTGAAGTGTATTTTTGTGGACCAATGTGGCTACCTACAATGTTGTTGTTTTTCTTTACTGTAGGGAAGTGACACAGGGATGAAGAAATCTTTGTGAACAATGAAAAGGGGGGTGCTATGGACAGGACAGGAAGGAGGCTGCGAAAAGAGACGGGGAATGGAAGATATGATCCAACTGACAGGAGAGGTTGAGGTATTCAGATGAGGAGGAAGATGGCCAGAAGGGAAGGACAACCAGAAGGATGTTACAGTGGTGTAGGTGAGGCAGCGAAAGCAGCAACGAGGGCTTGAAAACGATCCTTGCTGGAGCAGGGCTTGACCCTCCAACTATATACACGGGACTGGAGCCTGAGGGACTGAAGGAAGCTTAAGTTGGTACTAGGATGTTGAGAATGCGGCTCCTTAGCCCTTAATTTCTAAGAATGTCTTCTTAAAAAATGAGGTGCAAATAAAGTTCCAGAAAATCTTACTTACGTTTAATTTGCATTTATTTTTATCCTGCTTAAAGTGTACACTGTCACTTTGAAGACCAGATCACATAATTGCTATTTTTCCATGGTCCTCTACTATTGTTTAGAAATCAATCTAGCTTTCTTTTTGGACTCACAAAAGCATCTCACTTGAAAACGTAATCAAATTCTAGGCATGTATTTTGCCAGTATTGCTCCCCTCCATTTTCTCTTTGATAGCCATACATCTCCCAAGACAAACATGTTCTATTGCTACTCTAAAGGAGGAGCAAGCCCTTGATGCTTGCAAATTTGATTCTATTCAGAAGCGTGATTCTCTTTTGCTGCATACAAACCTGGTTTTGTTTGCTTGCTTGGTGCTTTGCATTATTCCCCAGAAAGTGTTTCATCTCTGCTGAAATGTTATTTTTGCAGCTGGCTGTGGCTTTGATATAAGGACATGTTAGGAGTTCTGAGGGACAAAGAGGTTGGGGAGATCAGCAGCTGTCTGGCTGTCGTCAAGGGAATGTTTCTGAGTTATGTTGTACAGTGTGTAATGGAGAGGGGCTGAGGATAGAAGGTGTGCAATATCGGCAAAGCTCCCTAAGCAAGTGATTGTGGCAAGGTGCATTGTACTGAAAAACTACTGTATATGAAATTCAAGGCACACTGCACTTTTCAAGGGCAACTACTTAAAATTACCCTTTGCTATGTGTGACCTTCCCCAGTGCATTCGCTTGAAAATACCTGTGAGGCCAAGGCTTGTAGTAGAAGCTGGAGATTAGCATGTGAGCCCCCACAAAATACTGTAATGGTCTCTGCTCCAACCTAGAACCATAGGTTTTGTTTTCTCAAACACTGCATCCAGGGGCAGGCCCTGGCTTCTCTGGATGGAGGAAGGAGGGCATTCACAACACATGGGTATGCCCCTCCCACTCCAGGAGGCAGGACCGGATCTTCAAGCAAGACTCCTCCTAGTGGAGGGCGTCCCCTCTTGCCCCAGTCCGGTTCTGCCTCCTCAAGAGAGAGGACGGATTTTTCTAGTGAGCTCGTGGAGCTCAGTGTTCTTAAAAATGATAGACTCCTTCTTTTGTTTTTTGTGTTTGCTTTTTCCCCACCGTTTCGTCTGTTTGTTGTGTCTTCCCCTCCTCTCCCTGCCTCTATCCCTTCCCCGGCGAACGCAGCAGCTCGGGAGGCCTTCGGCCCAGAGCGGGCCGCTCCAGCGAGGCGCCTCACACGCGCCCGTCGCGGCGATTTTGCTGCCGCTTTTCTCCCTTTGAAGATTCAGCTGATCGGCGGCCAGGGGAGTGGGGAGGCTGATACCGCGGCGGTGTTGAGGAGCGGTTGAGGGCCTCTTCAGAGGCTACCGCCGGCTTCTACACCTCAGCCGGCGCTCGACTCAGTGCGTGCCAAAACTCAGGAGGCGGAGTCAGCACAGGCCGTTTGCTGCACTCGTGGCCTCTTTCTCCTCAGCGGGACGCCAGCGGGCCAGCAGGCGCAGCCGCATTGTTCTCCACAGCTCGCAAAGACCAGGCAAGTGATGGCAGAGCGGGCAGGGTCATCGAAGGGGGCTGCCCCGGGGGCTAAGGGGGGAGAATAATCTCAAACCAAGCAGATTGATCCCACAATGGAGGCTAGAATTATGGAGCTTATTAAAGCTGCGATGGATGGAGCGGTAAAAGACAAGCCCTCCGCTGGCTCCAAGTCCCCTGTCCCCAAGCCCTCTGAGCACAAGTCGTCCTCTCATAGGGATAAGAGGCATAGATCCCACAGCTCTGTGAGGGGAGGTTCCTCTTCGGAGGAGTATGTTCAGTCTTCGCATAAGCGCTCTAAATGCTTAAAATCCCATAAAAGGAGCAAGAGTCACAGGGGTAGGAAGCATTCCCATAAGGAAAAGAGGGACACTCTTCTTGGGTCCCCTGTCTCCGAAGGGTGGCTCTCCTCAGGATCTAGTATGGAGGAGGGGGAGTTGTCTGGGAATGACGATGAGGACAAGGAACAGCACCTTAACCGTCTTTTCCCAGCTGACCTTTTCCCCAGGATGCTGGAAAAGGTTTCTACCACATTGGGGCGATTTTCTAACGTCCATCGATCTCTCGGAGGCCTACCTCCACGTCCCCATCTTGCCTCGCCATAGTCGCTTCCTAAGATTTTGTTATGGGGACCTGCACCTCCAGTACAGAGCTTTACCCTTCGGGCTAAGCTCCGCCCCCGTGTGTTTTCCAAGCTCCTCATCGCTCCAGTGGCCTTCCTTCGCCAGCAGGGGATAGCGATCTTCCCCTATCTGGACGATATTCTGGTCAAGTCTCCATCCCAGAGACTGGCGGAAGTCCAGGTTCAGCGAACCATGGCCTATCTCCAAGACCTGGGCTTTGTGATCAACATGAAGAAAAGCACCCTTGTCCCAACCCAACAGCTGGAACATCTGGGGGTCTGGGTGGACACCAGAGCGTTCAGGATTGCCCTGTCCCAGGAGAGGCGCTCGAAGCTCCGTGGAGCTGTCCAGCGAGTCCTGGGATCGCAGCAGGTAGACTTAATGTTTCTGGCATCCATCCTGGGGATGATGGTGTCCTGCCAGGATGTGGTAGAATGGGCACGTGCCAGGATGCGGCCCCTGCAAGCTATTCTTGCTCCCTACCAACATCACATCGAACAGCAGAGGCATCGCAGTCTTCCAGTCTCGGCGGAAGTCCTGGACTCCCTCCGATTGTGGAACAGCGAGCATCGTCTGTCCCGGGGAACCAGTCTCCACCAGCCTGCCTGACTGGTGATCACCACCGATGCCACCCTACTTGGCTGGGGGGCATTCACACAAGGGGCAATTGCTCAGGGTACCTGGTCACCAACGGAAGCTTCCAGGAGTATCAACTTCCTGGAACTCAGGGCGGTCAAGCTCGCCCTGAAGCAGTTTCGGTACTTGGTCCAGGGCCGTCATGTCCTGATAAGGACAGACAATACGACGACCAAAGCTTACCTGAATCGTCAGGGGGGCACCCGTTCCGCTCGGCTGAGTCGGGAAGCGGGACGCATAATGCTGTGGGCAGAGAATCATCTGGGATCCATCAGGGCGGAACACCTGGCCGGGACCCTGAATGTCTCGGCGGATTGGTTGAGCAGGAAGCGTCTGGAGGTGGAATGGAGACTGCATCCACAGACGTTCGCCTGGATCGTCCAAAGATTGGGTCGGCCCGTGGTCAATCTATTCGCCACGGGCGCAAACGCTCAGCTGCCCCGCTTTTTCTCTCGGACGGCGGAGCCGGGGGCGGAAGGCGTGGACGCGTTTCAGTGCGGGTGGCCTCGGGGCCTCCTCTATGCTTTTCCCCCGGTGGTAGTTCTACCTTTGGTTCTGCGCAGGGTAAAGGACCTAGGAGCGGAGCTCATCCTTGTCGCTCCGAGGTGGCCGCGCAGACCTTGGTTCCCAGACCTGGTAACCCTATCCAGCGAGCCGGCCCTTCCCCTTCCTCTTCGGGTGGACCTGCTCACGCAGGGCCCCATTCGTCATCCTCAACCACAAATGTTCCAACTAACAGCTTGGAGGTTGAGCGGAGGGCTCTCCAAAACTGTGGCTAGTCAGATAAGGTGATAGACACAATGTTAGCCTCTCGTAGGGATTCTACCAAACGGTCCTACGGTGCAACTTGGAGATTTCTGACCTGGTGTGGCTCAAAAGGGGTGGACCCCGTCAAGCCCAAAGTTCGAAATATCCTCGCTTTCTTTCAGGATGGGTTAGAGATGGGTTTAAGTACCAACACGCTCAAGAGGCAAGTGGCAGCATTAAACAGCACTCTTGGTGTGGATAGGGGGGTCCGTGTGTCCACTCACCCACATGTTAAAAGGTTTCTCAGGGGGGTTCAATTGATCAACCCTCCCCCGATCCATCGGACCCCTACTTGGGATCTGAACACGGTCCTCAATGCTCTCACATCACGACCCTTCGAACCACTGGCTACGGTCCCTCTCCGGGAATTGACTCTGAAAACTGTCTTCCTGGTGGCCATCACCTCTGCCCGACGGGTGTCTGAGCTGGGTTCTCTTTCCATCAACTCTGGGTTGTGCATTTTTCATAAGGGCAGGGTAGTGCTGCGCCCTGACCCTGCCTTCATGCCCAAAGTGAACTCTGTATTCCATAGGCCCCAGGAGGTGATCCTGCCCTCCTTCTGCCCTAAACCTGTCCACGCTAGGGAGAAACTTTGGCACACTCTAGATGTGCGTAGGGCTCTCAGGTTTTATATGGACAGGACCAAAGAGTTCAGGCGGTCAGAATCCCTCTTTGTAACTCATAGGGGTTCGTCCCGGGGAGCCAGGGCTTCGGCTTCCACCTTAGCTAGGTGGTTGAGAGCCGCGATAGTGTTAGCGTACCAAGCATCTGATCTGGTACCCCCTGAAGGAATCACGGCCCACTCTACCAGAGGGGCCGCTGCTTCGGCGGCATTTGAGGGTTCTAGTTCTGTACCAGACATCTGCAGAGCAGCCACTTGGTCCTTGGTCCACACCTTTGTTAAACATTACCGGGTGGATCTGGTGGGGGCTTCTCAGGCCTGTTTTGGACGAAGGGTGCTTCAGCATGTGGTGGCACAGTAGAGTGGCTGCCGCGTCTGACCCACCCTAGTTCTGTTACTGCTCTGTCATGTCCCATGTGTTGTGAATGGCCTCCTTCCTCCATCCAGAGAACATAGGAATTCCTTACCTGGGAATATCCTCTTTTGGGGGGAGGAAGGAGGGCATTCACCCCGCCACTTGTTGGCGCGGCAGCTCATGGTGACTGTGCCTGCCCTTTGTGCAGGCGTATTTGCGGTTCCTGGTGCTGAACGGGGTGGGGTCTTCCCTTCCCTTCACCCTATTCCTGAGGTCTTTTGTCTGAGCCATGCCTGTTGGCAGAGGCCTTGTTGTTTTTTGTTTGTTCTGTGTGATTGTTGTGTTCTCACAGTTTTGGGCATACCACCCTGTGGTCTGCTCTCAGTTTGTTTTTTGTGGAGGTGTTCTCCTTTAGCTCTTCAGTTCCGGACTGGGGCAAGAGGGGATGCCCTCCACTAGGAGGAGTCTTGCTTGAAGATCCGGTCCTGCCTCCTGGAGTGGGAGGGGCATACCCATGTGTTGTGAATGCCCTCCTTCCTCCCCCCAGAAGAGGATATTCCCAGGTAAGGAATTCCTATGTTCTCCATCATTTGGATGAATTTCAGAGTGGTCCCACTAGGGAAGAATGAATGCATGATGGAACAACTGTAAGCCGCCTTGATTGTCCTTATTGGGAGAAAGGCGGGGTAGAAATCCATTAAATAAATAAATAAATAAAACATAGCAAGAGCCCTGCTGGATCAGGCCAAAGGCCCATCTAGTCCAGCTTCCTGTATCTCACAGTGGCCCCACCAGATGCCTCAGGGAGCACACAAGACAACAAGATACCTGTACCATGTCACTACTCATTTGCATCTGGCATTCAGCCTATTACCAGGAGGTTGCATATACCCATCATGGCTTGTCCTCCATCATGGACATTTCCTCCATAAATCTGTCCAATCCCCTTTTAAAGGCATCTAGGCCAGGTGCCATCACCACATCCTGTGGCAAGGAGTTCCACAGATAAGACCAGAATGATGTGGGGCTAGGCTTTGTGCCAGGGTTCATGACATCCAGCACCACAGGTGACATCTTTTATTTCCTGATAGGGCGTCTTTGCCAGCTGTGTGGCATGCAGAACTTCAGCTGGTGAACCATTGCACTTGCATCTCTATGCTGGGCAAAGCTTCACCTGCTTAATTTCTGCCTGGCTCTCCTACCACAGCTGGTTACTTCTGTTTGCAGCCCTTGCCTGTAGGACCTCTATACTGTCAATGGCTTGGGTGCTTCTTACTGTGCAGGGCCAGGCCAACCTTGCCATGCAGTGACCTGAAACAATCGCTTGGAGAAGCAGCAAACAGATGAGCTCCCAACCCATCTATCTGCTGCCTTCTCCAAGCTGCCGCTCCACGTTGGAAGAGGATTGCGGCAGGCAGCAACTTGCTTCTCCCTCCAGTGTTGCTGGAGGAAGGGGGGGGGGGGAGCTGCCACGGCTCCAAATCACTT
This sequence comes from Plestiodon gilberti rubricaudatus, assembly GCA_026170595.1. NCBI lineage: Eukaryota > Metazoa > Chordata > Lepidosauria > Squamata > Scincidae > Plestiodon > Plestiodon gilberti. Next base: position 79,761,297 of record JANXHW010000004.1, on the reverse strand, counting down.
CTCGCAGTCCCTGCCTATTTTGGAGTCGGTCCTCCTTCCCTTTACTTACAATGAGTGTGATGTGCTGCCTTCCTGCTCTGCTGCTTCTGTTTGTAATGAGCATGAGCAGGGAATGGGATGCTGGACTCCAGTTCGCCAAGCAAGAAGGCCACACATTGCACTCGTCATAAGTAAAAGGAAGGAAGGGTCATGGGGACATTCCATCCCCTCTCATCCATGAGGGTGCACATGCATGCAGAGCAGAGGCAGCATTCGGGGTGAAATTCAGGCAGTATAGAGGCACGTACTGCCCCGTTACTGTTGCTAATATGAAGTCATGTTTCTAATTTCTCATTTAAGACGGGTCACATGGCAGAGATGACAACTTCATGCACAGTAGTGGCTAACAGACTTGCTAAAAGTAGGTACACAAACCCATTTTGAGCTACTAGGGTGGTAAAAAAAGTGCTGGCACTTCAGAAGATCCGTTATGTTTAAAGGGGCCTCAAACGTTTAGTTTCACCTCTTGTAAGAGGAAGATAATCCATCCATGTGCATTCCTGCATATATAACCAGCATAGCACATATAATGCAAACAGAGCAGGTTCACTGCAGGCAAAATGCTCCAGGTAAGTCATGCAAACACGGCAAGTCACACGTTGCCAGGGAAGGCAAAACATTTTACACTCACTGGCCAGTATGACGGCATCCCCTTCATCACTTCAGAGGTGAAAAGAGGGATGGCTGTGCGTTGGCGCATCTCAGACCAAGTATCACAATCTGAACCTACCTCGCTGCCTTCTGCTCCTGCTGTACACGATGCATACTCTGTAAAAACCTATTCTGCGGTGGTTTCTGAGAAAAGGTAGGATGTTAAAAAGGTGGCATGGGATAAGGCGGGGTATAATTTTTTTAAATAAATAAACTGGACTACAGAGTTGTCTTAAAAAAAACAACAACCCAAACTCCCAAGTAAGATTAGACATTTTAAGCATGTGAGTGGGGCTAGCGTGCTTGTTTTTATTTAGTAAATAGCAGCTGGATTGGGACTGTAACAGGGGAGGGGTTAGCCTTCTGCCCTTATGATCCTTATCTAGATTGGGACCCCCTTGCAATTTATATGAATTGATTGCAGATTTAACCATGTAATCATTTACAGCAGGGGTTCTCAACCTTTGGAGGCCCAGGTACCCCCTATCATGGTCCAATTTTCTGAAGTACCCCTGGTAATTAATTGCTAATTGGATTAATCAATTAATTAATTAGCCAATCATTAAATAAAAAAGTACTAAAACAATTTTAAATGTGAAAAAATGTCTTACTTAACTGTGTGTGACAGACAGACAGAGGGGATTGCATTTAAGTTCTAATTAACAAGTAATTAACTACTGATTGATGCTGATAAGGGGCAGGCTCTGCCGTACCCCCTGCCATTGGTCCGCATACCCCTAGGGGTACTTGTACCACAGGTTGAGAACCCCTGATTTACAGTATTTTATTTATTTATTTTATTTACAGTATTTTTATCCCGCCTTTCTCCCCGAAAGGACCCAAGGCGGCTTACAAAAAAAAAATATAATACAAAAAATAATCACATTTTAAAACAGTAAAAAACAATTAATGAAATTAATAAAAACAATATCTAAAAATTGATTTAAAAGATCATAGCACAATTAAAACAGGAGCATAGAAAGAGCAGCACCCCCACCTGTACCACCGAGATGTTAAAAAAGGCAGGGGCTCAGAAGGCTTTTTTGAACAAGGTTTTTAGCCTCTCCGGAAAGTGTCCAAGGAGGGAGCAGTTCGTAAGTCAAAGGGGAGGGAATTCCATAAGGTTGGTGCCACTACTGAGAAGGCCCGGATTCTGGCCACCACCCCTCGCACCTCCCTGGGCAACGGCACCTGCAAAAGGGCCTTCTCTGATGATCTAAGGAGACGAGCCGGACTATATAGAAGTAGGCAGTCTCTCAAATATCCTGGCCCCAAGCCGTATAGGGCTTTAAAGGTCACAACCAGCACTTTGAATTGGGAAACGAATCGGCAGCCAGTGCAGCTGTCGGAGGAGCAGCCCGACGGAGTCGAACCGCCTACCTCCAGTGACCACACAGGCTGCCGCATTCTGCACTAATTGCAGTTTCCGAACCGTCTTCAAGGGCAGCCCCACATAGGGCGCGTTATAATAATCTCGTCGCGACGTCACTGTGGCATGGTAGTTCTCTGAAGAAAAAGAAAAGCATGCTTTAGTTACTAAGGATTTATAGGCCGCTTTTCTAGTTTAAAATGCATACTGTAAGTGACTTACAAAATTAGACAAGGCAATGAAAGAAGACATATTGAAAGCAGCAGTAGGTGAAAACAGCAGATAATAGCAATTTACTTCAGCCTTCATCTGTTTACCTCCATTTGTTTATGGTGCATGGAGGGGAAACTAAAGAGTATGGTTCATGGATGGTCTCCATTCAGAGAGCTTCCAATGATCTGTCTCGCTTAGCATCTGCACGTGCACTGCATCCTGTGGCCTGAGCCCATTCTGTGGCTCCAGTTAATGGCAACTGAGGCCAGCAAAGTAGTTACACAAATTGTGTTCTGTGTCTTTCCCCACCTCTGTCTTTGATCCAGATAGATTCTTTGCTCACAGAACCATTCCAAGGAGGCTACTAGATTTCTTGCTGGATCTTGTATTGATCCGAAATAGTAGCAGGTCTATCTGCTATTCTCTTCCTGCAGCCCACTGTGTCTCTTACAAAGCAAATGGAGCTTTACAGGTACACCTTTATGGCAAGCAATTCTTCAGCGGTGCACTGCAGTGGCAATTAAACTGTGGTGCGAAGTCTTCTATTCAGCAGAGAGCTATTAAAAATAAAGGTCTTCTTGAGTATGAAGCCTGAGGCAAGAGAGCCAAGCGTAAGGAACCTCAGTCTGTTCCTGAGTTAGTCATTTCCTTTTTGCATTGTCTTCTCTCACACCAGTAGGGTTGAAATTTTTGTTTGCCTGTCTGGTCCTTCTATTATCGAGCTTCTGTTGCAGGTGGGAATGGGATGCCTACATCGGATTCAAAATTATTTTAGTGAATTATGCCAAGATACTTCAGTCACAGGAGCATGTCCCTGATCAAAGATGTGTCCGTTTTAAAGAATGAATCCTATACATGTTTACTTGGAAGTAAATTTCACTGTGTTCAGTGGGACTCCCCCAAAAGTGTGCATAAGATTGCTGCCTGAGGCTAGGGGATCTAGTCCAGTTCCCTGCTTTACATCTCTTCTGGTGAGCCTTATATGCTCTCTGTGTGTGGAAGGGGCTCACTGTAAGTCAATGTGAAACATCAAACAGCTAAATACAGTACAACTCATATTTAAAGTATATTAAATCAGTCAATCCTAAATGAAATCAACCCTGACTGTTCCCTGGAAGGACAGATACTAAGGCTGAAACTCAAATATTTTGGCCACCTAATGTGAAGAGAGGACTCTCTGGAGAAGACTCTGATGCTGGGAAAAATTGAAGGCAAAAGGAGAAGGGGAAGGCAAAGGATGAGATGGTTAGACAGCATCACCGATGCAACGAACATGAAAATGAGCGAACTCAGGAAGATAGTGGAGGACAGGAAGGCCTGGCGGGATATGGTTCATGGGATCACGAAGGGTCGGACACGACTTAACGACTGAACAACAACAACAACAACAAATATATGATAGCAGACCTGAGGGAGTCAATCAGTCCAATACACAGTAGAACTCTACTGCAACAATAAAATAACTGTAGCCATTGTTATGCATGCAGAACAAGAAGACGGGGGGGAAACAAATGAGAGGTCTAGTCAAAGTAGGGGATAAAGGTAAAGGTATCCCTTGACAATTAAGTCCAGTCGTGTCTGACTCTAGGGAGCGGTGCTCATCTCCGTTTCAAAGCCGAAGAGCCAGTGCTGTCCGAAGACGTTTCCATGGTCATGTGGCCGGCATGACTCAACACCAAGGCGCATGGAACGCTGTTACCATCCCGCTGACGCGGTACCTATTAATCTACTTGCAATTTCTTGCTTTTGAACTGCTAGGTTGGCAGGAGCTGTCGCACGGATTTGAACTGCCGACCTTTCGATCGACAGCTCATGGTTCAGTGGTTTAACCCACTGCGCCACCCGCTGGGTGAACCCGCTTTGGGATAGCAACCCACAAACCTTTAAACTAGCAACAAGGTAGGTTACAGCACCCCCTACAGGTGAGGCTTTATATCCCTGCACCCACTGAGAATATAGGGAGTGGTTCTACTCATATGCTGTTTTTCCACCACACAAACCTTTAAACTAGCAACAAGGTAGGTTACAGCTCCCCCTACAGGTGAGGCTTAACGTATATCCCTGCACCCACTTAGAATATACTGAGTGGTTCTACTCATATGCTATTTTTCCAACAATCTGAAGAGAGTTAAACAAAACGAGTGCTGAAGGGTTTGTCAGTCTTCCCAATGCATTTGCACTGATTGGCCTGAAGGCAAGACCAGATTTATTTTTTAGAGGCTGGCTGGTTAAGGCCTTTCTTTGTTGACACAGACCTTTTAGAGCATATAATGCTACTGTACTGTATTATTGTATGTTGTGAATTGACTGCTCATGTTTTGTTTGTTTTTTACTAGGATTTTATTTTGTAAATTTTAACTTGTATAAGCTGCCTTAAGAGTCTGCTTTGGGGCTAGATGGTAAGTGTCTTCCCCCCCTTTAATTAATATAATGTGGGAGCATCTCTTGACGTTGACAGATATGAAAACTAGCTCTTTCCTAAAAGCTGCAGTGCATGCTATGCGTAGCTCTGGCTGGAATCTCTAAAGTGAATATTCCATTCTGCAGCTGTAACACGTTAGGATGACTTACTGGATGACCACCATCACATGGAGTCTCCACACTCATCAGGCATGTGGGCTGAGGGTGTAGACACCCTCCACATGGTGGCAGCGATCTAAATAGAATGTCATTCAGCAAAGAGCTAGCTAGAAGGGAAATCAAGGGTGGGTGCAGGTGGGTGCTACATGTCTTATTCCCAACCCTGCTCTCGGAGTTGGGGTGTTGCATAAGTAAACAAAACTGGAATCCCACCACTAATTTATGGAGGGAGAGCAGTGTGTTGGAATCAGGTGGTGAAATGGTGGGGAGCATTGGCCTCCATCTTTCTGCCTCTCTGCTCTTTTCCTTGAACTTTGAAAAAGAAGGGAATGGAGCAGGCAGGGAAGTGGAGAGGAGAGCATACTGGTCTCTTCTCCATGCTTCCTTTTTCATTTGGTTGCCACCTTCTTTTTTGAAACTAGGGAGCACGAAGAGAAGTGGCAGCAGGTGTGCCACCAATAAGAGGCAGCAATTGACACACCTCGGGCCGCAGGAGGTCATGGGCGAGCTCGCTCCCTGACAAATAGCTGATGAATTTGCCTGACAAATAGCTGATGAATGAGATTCAATTTCATATTGCACACAGCCCTGGGTTCTGCCCACATGCTTTTTTTGATTGGCGTCTACAACTAGCAGATGAAGCAACCTCCTCCAAGGAGGCCACACGTAGACCAGGGGTTCTCAACCCCTTCCTGGCAGAATACCACCTCTGGCGCCAGTCTCCTGCATACCACCAGAAATGACTGGCGAAGGCATCGCCAGTTACTTCCTGGTTTTCATGTTTTTGGAGGCAGAAACTTCAGGGTGGGAGGGCCCTTCTCAGCATTCCTGAGAGGCTTAGCCAAAGGCAGGAGCCTCTCGGGAGTGAAAACTCGGTGCCAAAAATGCTGTGTTGGAGCGGGGGTCCAGCGGTCTGATGGTCCAAGTACCACCAGCAGTTGGCCAAAGTACCACTGGTTGAGAACCCCTGCACTAGACAGTTATAATGTGGAGTCTGTCTCTATATGATAGGCCACAGGTTCCCAACCTTTGTCACCAGGTGTATCCTCTGTCACGGTGAAATTTTCTGAAGGGAAAATATTTAATTAGTTAATTAACTAATGAATTAATATTAATAATTTAATTTTCCCGACGGACCAGTGAGGGAGAAGGGGGGTTGCCCAGAAACCCTCCTATGTGACCCTCGGCCCCTCCTTCCTTGAATTTGCCCACTCAGCACCAACTCTCCCCAGTACGTGAGGCTTTAGCCCCTGCTCCAAAACAGCCACCGCACCATTTCACCCCAACTGCTGATGCTGGTGCCGCCGTCAGAAACATTTTGCCCCCTCTGCTCAGTGCAGCGGTGATCTCTCTGTCCCAAGGCTGCTGTCTCCTCCCACTCTCTTCCAGAGACTCAGGAAGAGAGCAGGTCCAGCTGCCGGCCTTGTGAGACATCACCATGGAGCATGCCCTGCGCTCTAGCAGATGATCGTGCTCGCAAGCTGAGTGCCTTTTGAGCTGGTCAGTGAGGGCGGACGGGGCACACTGCTAAGAGTTTGTCGGCTGAAGTGCCGGCCCCGCCCACGCTCCAGCTGACTATTGGGAAGGCCCTGAGAACTTGACTAGCTTTCCAATCGTCAGTCAGCTGGAGCACGGGTGGGGCCAGCACTTCAGCCGATGAACTCTTAGCAGCGTGTGTTTAAAACTCCCGCTACAAGCCCTGTGATCAGCTGCTGATTGCAGCTATTGCATACCCCCGGCGGTCGGTCCGTGTTCCCCAGAGGGTACGTGTACCACAGGTTGGGAACGTATGTGATAGGCATGATACTATATCACAGCTTTGTTAGACTAACAACCCAAACCTTTGTTAGACTAACAGCCCAAGCCTATGTGTATCTGCTCAGAAATGCGTTTCACTGAGTTCAAGAAGACCTACTCCCAGGTGAGCGTGTATAAGATCATCATAACCTAAATGTCATAGGTTCTGTGTGATTTGCTGAAGCCATGTAATTATGAAAACTACATAAAAACCCAAAAAAGTGTTTCAGGTTCATGTACCAAAAAGGCTTGCTTTTTCCTCCAGATGTCAATGCAAGCATGACTGTCATTTTGATTCCTGGGGATCCTAAAGGTTCTGTTTGCTAATGCCTGAGCTCCCGGTTTGTACTTAGATGCTCATTGTCTTTATAACACATGAACTTTAAGAAACCTTGCAAAACTGTTAAAGCACAATGTTTGAGAGATTTTAAGCAAACAGTTAATTTCTCTTGGGACTGCCAAATTTGTAATTGCAAGGAATGGAAACTGGGCTAGAATTCCATCCATTCATGCATAGCCGCCTTGAGTGCCCTCGGGAGAAAGGCGGGCTACAAATTCCTAAAATAAATAATAAATAAATAGTTTGACAAGATCTGGGACATGGTGATCACGGACAAGCTTGTCTCACAAATTTAGGGTTGTTGTGTGTGTTTTTTACACCCAGCATTTACTGATTACTTTTTGGATCGATGGTTGCCGTTTCATAACTACAGTATATAGATTCCTCACAGTCATTGTGTACATGATGTGAGACTGCATGTGTTTTTTTGTTCGTTTTTGTGCAAAAATTGATTGCTTGCAGATTTTTGAATGGGTCTCCTGGGGAGTAAATTTATATATGTAAGCAGTGGTATAGTTTATCTAATTTTTCTTAACCGATGAACTATTTTGCTTTTAGGTGCTTAGCTCTCCCTCCCGTCTTGCTTACTCCTGCCTTCCAACCGCTTCCTCCCCACCCCCGTGTTGTCTCCCTTTTGTCAGTACAAGTCAGACCATTTTATCCACTGGGGTTCTGTTCCTGGAACCCCAGTGGATTAAAAAAAAAAAGTGTTATATGACAACCGGGGGGGGGGAGCGGTGCCACATTACCCTTTTTCCAGCATCTTCGGCGCTTCCCTCCTCCTGAATTTGTTTACACTGACTGAAAAAAAGAAAAACCACTACCGGAAGCAACCTGTAGATGACTCCCGGTTGTATTTTTCTTTTTTTCAGCAGTTAAACACTCCTGGTAGCGGCTGGCAGGTCCCCTGACAGATTCCTGGTTGCATTTTTTTCTTTTTTCAGCAGTTTGGATGTGCGCGGGAGGCAGGAAGCGGCTGGCAGGCCCCCAACAACGCTGAAATATGAGGTTATGTGACGCGGTCAGAATCCCTCTTCCGCAGTTTTGCCACCCATGTTGAGTCACATCCACGGATGGAAAACCCGTGGATAAAAAGGTCTGACTGTAACTGGGTGGCAAGCCATTGGGGCAGATATCTGTATTTTCACTCGGTGTAAACTGCCATGTATGGTAATGGTGCTATATAAATAAGAATGATCATAATCTGCTTTAGGTTTATGTCAGAAGATACTTCAGGGAACCTTTGTTTATATATTAGGAACACAATTGTTTTGTCTATTGTTTTCACCCTCATTAGTTCTTCTAAGTCTGTGTTTTACATTTGTGTAGATATTTTTTAAAAACTGAAATAAAATACTGTGTAAACAGCTTGGAAGGTCTCTCTTTAGATGGGGCGTTACAGTGGCTTTTTCATGCTAATGTTTCAAACTTCAAACAGAGAATTAAGATATAACCGTACATACTAGACGGTTTTCTGACTTCTCAGTGCCCACAGCAGATATTGCATTATAGTTTTATATCCAACACCAAGAGGTTTTTACAATACAATATGTTCCAGTCTTTCATAGAACCATTCATTTTAGATGGTTTCTTTCACAGTCCAGCTTTTCTCTGGCATCCACCTCATCATGCTTCAACTGACAGGCAACCTTGACTCCCACTCAAGGTACCAGCTGCAGCTTCTCACCCTCACAGAGGCTCTGCAGCTTATCAGTGGTGTACCGGCAGCTCTCGGACAGATTTCCGGCCGTCCCGAACTGCAGTCCTTGAGATCTTCAGGCATATGAGACGGCCGCTCTACAAACTGAGCCAGACCTCCTACCAACTGAGCCCTGACCTCCTGTATATTTTTTAAACCCTTGCAATCAGAAAACTAGTATAGCAGGGAGAGATGTTTTCTCTTAGTTTTCTACTTGCAGGAAATGGTACCCTCTACTATTGAAGGGGTATCCTTCATTGAAGTCTGAAGGATTACAGTCCATCCTGTCACCTCAACACTATCCAATTTTAGGCCACTGAATGCATAAACCAAACGAGGCCACCAAACCATGAGGCAAACTGATGTGACTGACTTGTATCAAGGCAGGTGCTAGGAGGAGCAGCAGATTCAGGATACTGTTCACCCTGAATCTTCCACCACCTCCCTTCAAGCCCACTGCAGATGAGAGCGGCATCAATCTGCTTTCCACTTGCTAAAAGCAATGGAGAAATGGCTCTTTTGCTAATTGCTTTGCTACCCAACATTCATATCTTGTGCAGTCAGACCACATGAAGAAGGAGCAAGGGGAATCGGGTCACCATTGCCTGTGCCAAGAAAACCTGTGTAGGCAGTGGCGACTCTCTACCCTTTCCCCTTGTTACTCCCTCCCTCATGTGGTCCATTTAGGGACCACACAAGGAGCAAGTGTCTATTCTTTGGTGTCCCTTTTTAAGTAAAACAAGGTGCAGTGCATGCTGGGAGTTCTCGGCATGACTTGCACTTCCTGTCTTTTCAAGAGGATTGCGTGGGAAGGAGCCAATGTAAGTAGCTGCTTTTTTTTCTTGGTGGGGGGCTGCATCAGGCAGCAGCATTGGCTCAGCTGTTTCTGAAATCCAACCTGTCTAACCTCCACTCCATATGATAGCTTTTAATGACAAGTACTAAGGCCTGCCTTAAACATGACAGAGAAAAGATTGCTCCAATCCAAATGCTTCTGTGTGGTCAGGACTCCACATAGCCGCTGTAGTAACTGGATGTAGCTTGACTGTTCATGTGCTAGATCCCTCACACCCATGCCACTGGTCCCCAGGGAGGCCTGAGAATACTGATCTACGGCATGACCCAAAACGGCACCCGAAGCCACCCTCGCGTCCACCGCCTCTGCACACAGCTTCAATTACCCAAAAGAAAAAGAGTGGCTTTCTATGCTCCTTGCATGAATTCTTCAATTACAGAAGTGCAGGTCTTCTGGTTTGATTTAAAGGGATCACATGAATGAAGGAGCTCCTTTGTTTGCATGGTAAACCAGACCAAACCCTTTAAACCAGAAATCTTGCTCTTCCGTGTTTTGAAGAAACTGCACCTGGAGCAAGGTAAGGATGTGAGTGATCCACTTTCTGCTGGCTTTGAGCTGGCAGAAAGCAGATGAGTGCAGGTTGCATCCACAGCAGGCTGGAAGGAGGTGGTGGCCACAGCAGACTCGGAGTGAAGGGCACCCCTACTCTGCCACCTTCTCAAACCCCCCCCCTGCAATCTGCTGCTGATACAACCCACCTCACCTAATGGATGGGCCACCCCTGGATCTGTGGATTTACCTTGCAACCCGTGAGCAAGGGAAAATAGTTATCCAGAAAATCAAATTGAGCTAATTTTATTAAATTGCTAGAACCAATTATTTTATTTAAATTATGTTTTATTTAAAAGTTGCTCACGCTAACCATCCTATAAACTAGAATTGCTTGAGACCCACCTGAAGGCTGTTTTAGACATCCCAGATCTAAGTTTGCCACCAACAGGGGGACCTATCCACACCTGGTTCTTTGATGCTTTATGCGCTTGCATGTTCAGTTCTGAAGATTTTAGGCACAGCACATGCCTAAAAACATAATGTACAAAGCAGCCCAAATGACACAATAGGTTTTTGTTTGGTAATTGAATATTCTTTGGTTGGCATGAACATTTAGACAGAGTTGATTCTATATATGTCCCTCTTGGTTATTGTAAACAGCAACTGCCCCATTTCTATACTCAATACTCTGTCAACAGTGTTGGCAGAGCTTCCTCCATACACATAGGCTGCAGACAGTGACATGAATCAGTGTATTGCAGGCTGGGAAGATCTGTGTTCAAATCTATGCTCAACCATGGAGTTCACTGGGTGACTTTGGGCCAGTTATTTTCTCTCACGGTCCAAGAGCAAACCTATTCATTACAATACATGCATTCGTTTGCCGGTGGGGGGGGGGGGTTTACAATAGCACAGGGGGTGGTATCTGAAACAAAGCAAAACCATGGTGAGGTGTAAGGGGGGCATTAGCAATTCGCTCCTGCCATGATTCAGATCCTCACCACATGTGTCCCGTGCTATTTTAATTACAAAATAGCTTCCAATAAAAGATTTTGTTCTGATGAAAATGGGGTGGTGGTGGTGGTGGTGCATGGGCACCTTTGACTGGTAGGAGTAAAACCAAATTAATGCATTTATTGTATCATGTCGTTTGGCCCTAATTCATGGGATTTTTGTGATGACAAAAGTAGGGAAAGAACAATAGATGCTATACTAAGTCCTTGGAGGAAATTCAAGAGATACATTGAATGAATGAATACTACAGGGGTGCCCAGAGTTTGGCAGAGAGATAAAAGCCCAAAGTAGCTGTTACGTAATAATTATCATTTCTGCAGTGCATTTTGAGTGTGCAAAGCTCATGTATTACTTTGATACAATGTTTACACCAATTCTGTTAAGGTAAATGGCAGTGCAATCCTATGCGTGTCTATGCAGAAGTTCTATTTATTTCAATGGGTCTTACTCTCAGGTAAGTGTACTGTATATAGGATTGCAGCCTAAATGCCCAAAATCCTATCCCTGAGCTATGCCAGCATATCTCTATGTATGCCAGCACCACGACAGCCCTGCTGCCCTAGAAGTCTGCTCACCAACGGATGCACCACAAACACCAGTGCAGTGTTGGAAAAACCACACTGGCATTACTCAGATGTAACTCAGATGCTGGCACAACACTGCCATTGGAAGTGCCAAAATGGGAGGTGTGTGTCATGGGAGAGATGAGGAGTATGCCTGATCTCCTAACCCCCCTTCAGATGATGGACATACCCCCAACGTCAGAAAAATGCTATGCCAATGACAGAAGAGTAGGTAGGAGGAACCTCATAGGGAACAAGGGATGAACAGCAGAACGTTCCAATGCCTGTCACCCCCCCTGCCCCACCCACTTCCCCATGATGGAGCATAGGATACAGACTACATTTGGCAGCTAATTACATCACACCAACCCCAGTTTTTAAGTCCCTGCCAGGGAGACTGTAGCTCAGATGAAAAGGATGCATCATTGCCATAGGGGGCTCTTTCTCAAGCCACTATGCTCTTGCAGGCACTACTGCATTTACACTCTGGTGGCACCACTCTCCCTCACAAACATCAAGTATGCATCTCAAGCCAGAGAACAGGTGTGTGCGTGACTGATGCTTTTGTCATTTCCTTGTTACTCTCTCTCTCTCTCTCTCTCTCTCTCTCTCTGTGTTTCTCCTTGCTTCCCAAAGGCAGCTGTCTCACAGGCAAAGACACTGCAACCCCCCAAGGAAAGCTTACAGCCTGCCTGTCCCCAGTAGGAGCCCAGCTGCTGTTTGGCGAGGTGTCTGACCTACTGCTTCCAGTCAGGCCCCTGTGGCTTTGCAGACTCCATGGCAGACAGTGAACCAGTTGGTTCAGGCAGACTTCACTGGCACCTGTTACTTAACTGTTTGTTGGATAACTTACAATGGCACAACAACAGCCTTGCTGGGTGGAGATGCTTGGCAACCCCACAAATATTTCTCTTTCAGATGCCGCTCTGTCACTGACATTTCAATGAAAATGTTGACTGGATCACCTTTGTTAACAGAGAGGGAACCCTTCCTCCCACCGTAGTTGTTTCTTACTTCAGTTGGCCTCGGAGTGGGACTCTGTGGGTAAGACAGGCCCCTATGCTCCCATAGTGGGCAGCACTCTCACTCTGTGACTCTTTGGGCTCCAGGGGCGACATGACATCTCTCAGTGAACATGAGCCCCCTGTTCTTTGCTGCCATTGTATATGATGGGCAGTGGTAGACAGACAGGAGGATAAGCATAGCCAGTGATGAAGTAAAGGGCATGGGTGTGTGTGTGGGGTGTCCAGATGGGTGGGCTGCTGCAGTCGGCACACTGTGTCACATGCCAGCCCAACAATTGGTGCATTCAGTGCTCCCTCTGATAGGTCCATGTGCTATGGCCTCCCAGCCGAATGTGTTTGCAGTGATGCAAGGTGTTAAATGCCAGATGAGGTGCATGTTGGCTGCCTTCTGCTGTGGCTGGGTGGTTAGACAGCAGCTTTGTGGAGTAGCTGGTGTGGGTTCTAAACCTGCCTCCCTCTCTTCTTTTCTCCTTGCCATGGGTGTTTCGGGTCAGTCATGCAAAGATGAGTGCCTTGCTGGTAAGGACAAGTCCCTTGACTGGGTTCAAACTCATCTCCCCTGGCTCCCAACCTGCATCTTTGTGTAGTGAGCTACCAGGACCCTGCTCCGTCTGAGTGCTGTTGAGCCTTTCCTTGTGACCTGTCCCAGTCCCTCCCCTGGCAAAAAGGTTCATTCCTGGTGGTGAGTGCCCCCACAGGGACTTGAACCCTCATCATGGAGAGACGTGTGTGTTGGTTCCACATGGCTGACCTCTTCCAAGAGAGCTGTCTCTCTGTCCTTCCTTGAATGTGTGTTTGTGTGGGTGGAATAAGGGGAGTTGAACCCTGGATGCAGTGGCTCCTAGCGGATCTTTGCTGACACCACTGTAGCTTCTGTAGGGAGTGGGGGTGTTGTAGCATCCTTTTGTCATAGTGTGTGTGTGCGTGCGCGCACAGTGTCCTTGTAGCACCTCCCCATGGTTAGCAGAGTTTCTCTGTTGCTAACTTCCAGTGGCTTGCACTCATTGGCCCTGCACCTACCTCCGCCCACTGCTCTGTTCACCTGGCAGCACTTTTCTGGCCACTGGCGTTGGGGCTGGGTGGATGTAGTGATTGGCTCCTTAGATGTCACACCGATAATGCACAGGTGACATGCTGACATCATGCCAATGGTATACTGATGTCAGGACACTGCTCGTTGGATGGCGGGCTGTGTCATGGTTTCCATGGCCATTGTTGGTGTTGCTGGGAAGGGCTATACTGGTGTTATTGGGAGGACTGCACTGGCATGGTGTTGCTTGGATGGGCTTAGGATATGATGAATGTCTCACTGGTGCCCATGCAATGTTGGTGTGGTGTCCAAATAGGTTTGGGCCGTAAGTGTTGTTATCCTCATATTGCTATCAGGATTGAGGCTGAGTGGCTTGCCTAAGATCACCTTGTGAGTGCATGGCAGAGGTGAGATCTGAACTCGGCAAGTCCTGATCTACAGCTGAGCTCAGTTGCAATTGTGTGACTAAGGACAGCAGCTCCCTCAGGCCACCTGAGTGCAGATAATGTTCGTTCTGGACCCCCAAAACTCTGTTTACAGCCCCTAGCTTGCTTTTCAAGCTTGCCTTGTTGTTCTGCCCAAAATTACCTCCCCCAAGCTGCTTTCCCCATCCCTCCCTGGAATTCCAGGTTTACAAGCCTTTACCCTTGTAAACTTCCAGGTTACTTTTTCATTTACTAAAACAAAAGCCGAAACCTCCTTAGCATATATTTGCATGTAACAAGTTGTTTAAACTGACATGTTCCTCACCTTGTTTGTACTCTCTGTTCTTTATTTGCCACGTCAGAGGGAACATAACCTTTAACCCCACATTGGTCCATTGGATAAAAAGACCTTATCTGGCTGAAAACGATTTAGCTAATTTAAAAAGGGAAAAGAACAAAGTTTAGAAAGGAACAACCCAGCTATAAAGATGTGACAACTTTGATAACACAGCTGCTGGAGGAAAGGGTCACGAGAAATCCTGTGGGAAGTGTCATGCTAAATACATAACAGCTATTTCTGTGGATCGCTTATTAACCCTTGGAGACTGTGTCAAATTAACACGTCAAGCATTCAAATGAGTTGCCTGGCCTGGTCTTTTCACTTATTGAGCCCCTAACTGGTAGTTTCTCTTTGGCACTGCTGGAATGGGGTGGCGCTGCATAGAAATCCCACACATAGATCTGAGCTGACCTTTCTTCCCCTCCCTTTCTGCATTCAAGATGAAAGCCTTAGCTGCTGATACTTTCTCCAGCCAGTTTCAAGGCCGTTCTCCGTTTTATGAGGCAATGGTGGGTGCCGCAGCTATACTGGTATTTCTTGAAGTAAACCAAGTGTTGTTAGGGGAAGCAGGGGGCCCACTACCCCCCAGGCGCCAGGGTGTGCAAAAGAGGCATCGTTACAGTGGGGGCGGTGGGCCCCAAGCGGTGGGTTGCAGGGGGTGTACCTGCTGCGGATCTATTGCCGGCTTCTCGTGCAGCCATTCTGGCTGCAGGTTTGGCCCTCCCACCCTCCCGGGCACCATTTCGCTCCAAAAAGGAGCCAAAAAGTGCCGTGGGGAGTTTCCACACTGCGTTGGCGCACGTCGGTGATGTCATGTCCCCTGGGGGGTGGGGGGTGGCATCCTTGGGGGCATATGGCATCCCATGGGGGGCGTTGCAGTGGCGGCCCCCCAGGGGGGGTTGTGTAGGCCCGCTACTGGGGTGCAACTTACCCGGTGGTGGCGAAAATGGCGGCGGTGGCAGCGAAAATGCACGTTTTTGGCCTGGTAGCGGGTCAGGGATTGGCACGCACACCCAGGGCGTTTACGCTGTAAATCAGACCAAAAAAACCACCCCAGGTGGTATTTTTCCATGCCCAAAAGACTAGAAGTGGCCCAATCGAGCTGAAGGGGCGGGGCTTGGGCAATCAAGTGGAGTGTGTCACGACTGCCCCTGGGGGCAGTCTGGCTACGCCACTGAAGTAAACATGTAGGTCTTGGTCCAATAATGGCCCTAGATGGGAATGCACACCACCACCCATATCCAAAGACTCATGCGGTCAGTTCAGTGAGTCCTAGATGACCATGGCATTGCAGGTGCGAGTGTGCATCTTCATCCCTAATCAGTCACATTAGCGAAAGAAGCTGCACTGGTGTTTACTTCAGGAAACAAGAGGAAAACATGTATACCACATTCGACAAGTGTCCCTAGGTGACAACTGGCATCTTTATCCACATCAAAAGGCTCAGCCAACCAGATCAGCAGGTCTCACATGAGCATTGTGAATGTAGATGCACATCTTCATCCATATCCATTTCATGTGCAGAAGCCTGCTTCCTTACATGGATGGCCATTGGTGGATCAGAGCAGTGCCAGGGAACTCACTGGTGCACGTCCCCGAGTGTTGACTAGACCAGTTTTCTGGGGCACACTGTGGATGCTGTTTCAGGGAAGCAAGTACTCCCCCCCCCGCCCAAGGATACCTTTGCATCAAGAACCCTGCATTCAGTTATGCAATATCACAAGTTTAATATATTTTTTTAATATAACAAAACCAGAACATCTCAATAAACCATGTACAAGTCGCAGCCGAATCAGGAGCAGATACTAAATAGAATTGCTGCATGTTTGCATTGAAAATACAAGGGGACTGAGATGTTTATTCTACTGCAAAGCAGATGCTACATACATGATTTGGGGGAAAAGGGGAGGGTTAACTTATTGCAATACATATCTTGCAATCTTTGAAGGTGAGCTGTGGTGCTGTGGATTTTATTACAACAGCCATAGAGACCCCTATCTTGACTGGTGCAGAGGGAGGGGTTTCCACCTTACATTTATTCCTTGGCAGAGACTCTTAAGGCCCAGACCAAACATGCAGTACATCTATGGGAAGTCGCATCCATGAGTGTCTACACACGTGGGAGTTGTAACCACACATTCACTCCAATCCAGGGGCTTATCTGTGGAAAAAGCCACACAATCCCTCCTCCAGTGCTGTCAATCATCCTTTGGCTGTCTTCCCGTGTCTGTATGTATCCCAGCAGCGCTTGCCCGGAGTTTACCCAAGAGCTGCCCCAGGAGTTGGGGCAGGAGTTTTGCCAGGAAGATTTGCCATTCTGGGGGCAGTAAACTTCCTTGTCCTGCAAACCCTCCCTGGGAGATGGTCTACAGTTCCGTCTCACCTCCTTGAGGACTCAAAACCCACGGGCACGACTATCGGACAACCACATGAATTTCCAAGCAGACACTCAAAACCACATGGAAGATTCTGAACTCACAGATTATGAAGTGGAAAAGGTACATGGTTTATTCGGTGGGGAAAAAACTTCACAGATAACGAAACCCATAAAGGTTCAGCGTAGCCAAACATGCACTACATTCGTGGGGAAACAGTGATTTTTCACATGAGTTTTTGCATGTTTGTTTTGGGTCTTAGAGTCATTATAGTCAGAAATTCATCTGGGGCAATTTTTCCAGCATGGTCATGGGGAAAAAAAAAATGTTTTACATTTCTCCTTGTCATGTTGCTGTTCAAGGCACAGAACCTCTGCCAGTAGAAAAGGTGGCAACCCAAATTTGAACTTGTCTTGGACCTTGTTGTTGTTTTAATGGCACACAGAGGAGAAGGCTGGAAGCAGGAAAACGGCCCCCTCCCTGGAACCTGTATGGCAGATACTTGCAAAACATGAAGGCCAATAAATCTTTAAGAACAATACAGTAAACACTTCAATTGCGGGTTTGATCGCTACCTAGCCAAGGGCAAATTTTTTCCTTTATAAGACTTAAAAAAAAACTTTTAATAATTCCATTACAAGATTAGTGACTTGGCAGACACTTCTGCTCTAATTGGGAGCAGCTTTGGTCCCTTGTAGCCCTTTGAGAGTTTTGGTTTCAAGTATTTGGCATCTTGCTATGGGGGGCACATTTTTGTAGTACTTTGCCTTACAACTGAAACAGCAGCCTATACTGAGCTATACCGAGCTTGACTTTACCCCGATACTACACCATCTCCTGGCAGGTTAGTTGTTTTTTCTCCTATGCAGGGATGGGAAAGCTTCGTCAGTGGAGATTGACCACAGCACTGTTAAAAGTGCAAGAGTACTGCTTATCTGAAGAAAAGATGGGCTTTCTCAATACAGTACAGGCAAAACAGTGCCAACTCCAGTAGCAGCCTGTTTTATCTGGTGATGTAGTGTAGTGGCTACAAGACGGAGCTGCAAATCAGAACGTTCCCAATTTGCAGCTCATCTCTT
Source organism: Plestiodon gilberti rubricaudatus (assembly GCA_026170595.1). Taxonomy (NCBI): domain Eukaryota; kingdom Metazoa; phylum Chordata; class Lepidosauria; order Squamata; family Scincidae; genus Plestiodon; species Plestiodon gilberti. Next base: position 79,743,410 of record JANXHW010000004.1, on the reverse strand, counting down.
CCTTGAACTCACTCACTAACTGGCCTTAGGCAAACTACCTCTCAGCCTCAGCTGCAACATGGGGATAAGAAGACTGACTTACAGGGCTGCTGTTAGCCTAAGGGCTCTTTACCCGTGGCTCTTCGCCCAGTGGATCGCGCCTGGAGGACCAGAAAGATCGTCTCAGCAGAGTCAATGACCTGGGCATTCGGACAGCAGACCATCTACCCCCCTTTTTTATTCACTTGTGGGGAAAGAAGAGTTCCACATCAGCTACAGCAGCACGAGGGAGTGCCAACATATATATACGCCGTGCCAGCGGGTCGCCCAGCTTTAGGGTCAGCCAGTTTACATCTTGTGGCTGGCCCTGCTCAATGACTGAGCTGAGAGGCCAGGCTCAGAAGGGTGGCCTTGCCGGGTAAGTTATGTGTTTCACCTTGGGAGGGAGCTTGGGGGAGGGGGAGGGTGCCACTATCAAGACAGTGACGGGCCATGGAAGATATGGTGGTGGGGGTCAGACAAGCCGTTCCAGGAGAAGGAGGGTCCATCATAGACAGATTGTCCCTCCTTCTGGTCTCTCCCCCAACTCTTGGATGACTGGTACTCTTGAGTACTCAGAGTGACTCCCTGAATCTGAAGCTGCTGCTTTTAAATGCCAGGTCCGTTAATAATAAAACCAACCTCATCTGGGACTTGGTCCTGGATGAGAACGCCGACCTGGTATGTATCACAGAAACCTGGTTGGATGAGGCGGGAGGGGTAGGCCTTTCCCAGCTTTGTCCCCCAGGTTTCCAGGTGGTGCAGCAGCCACGACTACAGGGACGGGGAGGAGGAGTTGCAATGGTCTATCGTGAATCCATCTCCCTTACCAGGTGCCCCGTTCAGCAGTTCACTGGGTTTGAATGTCTCCATGTTGTGTTGAGAGGGCCAGACAGGACGGGGATTCTGTTGGCAGCCCAACAGTCTCCCTGCCTGAGCTGACAGGGGTGATCTCGGCCTTGGCGCTGGAGTCCCCCCGCCTATTAGTGCTGGGGTACTTCAATGTTCATGCAGAGGCGCCCAAGGTTGGTGCGGCTCAGGACTTCATGGCCGCCATGACAACCATGGGCCTGTCCCAGAAGATCTTGGCCCCGACACATGAGGCGGGACATGTACTGGACCTGGTGTTTACAGCTGAGCAAGGGGGCGGTGATCTGGAAGTGGAGGAGATTGACATCACTCCGTTGTCATGGACAGATCATTTTCTGGTAAGGTTTAGGCTTGTTGCAGCTTCCTTCCTCTGCAAAGGCGGGGGACTGCATTCTATGGTCCGCCCCCAGAGGCTAATGGATCCAGAAGGTTTCCTGAGGGCTCTGGGGGGGCTTCCCTACTGCCAAGACTGGTGACTCGTCTGAGGCCCTGGTTGACCTCCGGAATGGGGAAATGGCCAGGGCAGTGGATGAGATCGCTCCTGAGCGACCTTTGCCACGCCGCAGACTCAGAGCGGCTCCTTGGTTTACTGAGGAGCTGCAAATGATGAAGCGACGGGGTAGATGTCTTGAGCGACGGTGGCGGAAAACTCGTGCCGAATCCGACCGGACACGGAGTAGGGCCCACTATAGAACTTACTCCGTGGCGGTGATAGCAGCGAAGAGAAATTTCTTCTCTGCTACCATTGCGTCTGCAAGCAATCGTCCAGCGGAGCTGTACCGTGTGGTGCGAGGCCTACTCCACCAGGCCGCCCCAATCAGGAGGAACACACAGTGGCCCGCTGCAACATGTTTGCTAAACATTTTGCAGATAAAATCGATCGGATTCGCCATGACTTGGATGCCTCATTGACAATTTCTGAGGATGTCCCCTTGGCATCTGCTTGTCCAGTGTTGTGGGACTCTTTTCAGCTTGTACAGCCTGAGGATGTGGACAGGCTCCTTTGGAGTGTGAGGCCGGCTGCCTGCATGCTTGACCCTTGCCCGGCTTGGCTAATTAGATCTGCCCAGGAGGGACTGGCCGAGTGGACGGGGAGGGTGGTCAACTCTTCGTTGGCGGAGGGGGTGCTGCCGCTCGCTTTGAGGCGGGCGGTGGTTCAACCCCTTCTGAAGAAGCCCTCCCTTGACTCCACAGTAATGGACAACTACCGGCCAGTTTCAAACCTCCCGTTTTTGGGCAAGGTAATTGAGCGGGTGGTGGCGTCTCAACTCCAGAGGGTCCTGGATGAAGCTGATTATCTAGACCCCTTTCAATCTGGTTTCAGGTCGGGCTTTGGGACGGAAACGGCCATGGTCGCCTTGGTGGATGATCTACGCTGAGGACTGGACAGGGGGAGTGCGTCCCTGTTGGTTCTGTTGGACCTCTCAGCGGCTTTCGACACCATCAACCATGGTGTCCTTCTGGGCCGATTGGCCGAGCTGGGGGTCGGGGGCACCGTTCTGCGGTGGTTCCGCTCCTACTTGGCAGATAGGTCCCAGATGGTGGTGCTGGGGGACGCCTGTTCGGCACCCTGGCCCTTGAGGTGTGGGGTGCCACAGGGTTCCATCTTGTCCCCCATGCTATTTAACATCTACATGAAACCACTGGGAGAGGTCATCCAGGGATTTGGAGTGGGGTGCTATCAATATGCTGATGACACCCAGCTCTATCTCTCCTTTCCACCTGATTCCAGGGTGGCTGTTGAGGTTCTGGAGCGCTGCCTGGAGGCAGTGGGGACCTGGATGAGGGCTAATAAGCTGAAACTAAACCCGGACAAGACAGAGGTTCTCCTGGTCCGGAAATCCACGATGCAGGTGCTAGAGTATCGTCCTGCTCTGAATGGGGTTGCACTCCCTCTGAAGGAGCAGGTCTGCAGCTTGGGGGTCCGCCTGGATCCGCAGCTGCTCCTGGATTCCCAGGTGGCGGCTGTGGCCAGGAGGGCCTTTGCCCAGCTTCGGCTGGTGCGCCAGCTGCGACCGTACTTGGATCGTGCAGACCTGACCACGGTGATCCATGCCACGGTGACATCGCGATTAGATTATTGTAACGCGCTCTACGTGGGGCTGCCCTTGAAGACGGTTCGGAAACTGCAATTAATGCAGAATGCGGCGGCCCGTGTGGTTACTGGGGGTAGGCGGTTCGACTCTGTCGGGCCGCTTCTTCAGCGGCTGCACTGGCTGCCAATTCGTTTCCGGGCCCAATTCAAGGTGCTGGTTTTGCCCTTTAAAGCCCTATACGGCCTGGGGCCAGGATATCTGAGAGACCGCCTACTTCCATATATTCCGGCTCGTCTCCTTAAGTCATCAGAGAAGGCCCTTTTGAGGGTACCGTCGCCCAGGGAGGTGCGAGGGGCGGCGGCCAGAAATAGGGCCTTCTCAGTAGTGGCACCAACCCTATGGAATTCCCTCCCTCTTGATTTACGTACTGCTCCCTCCCTGGAGACCTTCCGGCGAGGCCTGAAAACTTTCCTGTTTAAGGAGGCTTTCTGAGTCCTTGCCTTTTTTTAACATCCTGCACAGGTGGAGTGCTGCTGCTTTTTTATGCTTTTTTATGCTTCTGTTTTAATTGTAATTTGATGTGTTTTTATTAATTTTAGATGATGTTTTTACTAGCTTTTGTGGATTGTTTTTATTGTTTTAAATGTGATTATTTGTTGTATTTGTATCCCATGTTGTAAGCCGCCTTGGGTCCCTTCGGGGAGAAAGGCGGGGTAAAAATATTGTAAGTAAATAAATAAATAAATGCTAAGTAGTATTTGGGATATACTGTATACTGCAAAGTACAATCGCCTCTATTCACTCAATCACAATTCTCAATTGAAATATTTTTCAGATCAGTTAATGTAAGGTTGGAAGGGGGGATCAAGAGCTTAGAGAAATGTTACCTGGTCTTCTCAGTGGGCTGCTTATCAATAGTGACTCTTTACCTTCTTGTTTCTCACCTGAGGAAGGGAGAGGGAAAAGAGCTTTCCATTTTTTTTCCTGCCTGCACTGGTAGAAATTAAAAGTTCTATGTGCCATAGTTAACCTTGGTGCAGACATATACTAGACAAGGCTCTAAGAACTTTAGAAACTAAAGAGGACCTGTCCGTAGAAGAAGCTGCAAACATCAGAGGTAGCAATGTTGGTCCATTAGAAAGAAATCCAAAAGCAAAGGTAGCAACATGCATACCTTCATTAGGTAAAGGTGTAAAGGTGACCCCTGACAATTAAGTCCAGTCGTGTCCGACTCTAGGGTGTGGTGCTCATCCCCATTTCAAAGCCGAAGAGCCAGCGTTTCCTTCATTAGGACCACTAAAATATTACAAAGTAGTGAGCAAGTTCATGAGTTTTGGAGAATAATATGGAATGTAAATGTTCAGGAAAGGGAACTTAAAATTGGAGGAAGATCATCTTCTGCCATCTGAAGATGGGACTTAACTTTGACCTCCAGTCACTAGCTCTTTCTATCCAGTTTGACTCCTATTGGCTCTTACTGAGTGCATCACCTAAAATTAACCTCTGCTTTGCCATTACTGCATAACGACTGCCACATTTCTCTTTATTTCTATTGTCTGCCTTGCAAGGAATGCTTGTGTGGTCTCATTAGTGCTGGAAACAGATCCATGCTAGAATGATTTTATATATTTTTCTAAAAAGGGAAACAGCTATTTTTTTTTGTTCCAATAGCCCTTGGTGCAGCCTGAAATCTTTCCCATGCCTAGCAGAGATGCATCAAATTAAGGCAGTAATCCTATATATAATACACACTTACCTCGGAGTAAGCCCCACTGAATAAAGCAGGACTTGCTTCAATCTGAGTAGACAATACATGCATAGGATTGTACTGTAAGTCTGCATAAAACCTTCTATGGTAAGACTATTACAAATGACAGACTTTGGGGCATTTTAATCATGCCCAGCTTCCCTCCCCACCCCCTGTTGTGCTTAAAAGCCAGTCTGCAGAAGAGTTATGTTGACTTCAAAATACTGCTTCCTACTTTGTGATATTTTAGTTAGTCCTGATAGTGGAAGAAGTAGTGTTGCAGTCAAAACTAGGTTTCTTAAATTAGGGTTCCAATGTTAAAGGTTAATGAAAGCAAGCATCGGTCGGAAAAAAATATGTCTACCCAATGATCTGCCATCATCAGATGTAGGGTTGCCAGCTCCTTTGGGTTGCTGGTGCCTCCCTTTTTTAAGACTGCTGTGAGCCCAGATGGGACAGGGAAGCTTCTTTTCATTTCTTTTACTATGTAAAGCACTTTGTGAACTTCGGTGCTGAAAAACGGTATTCATACACATATGGTATAAGTGTATGAATATTCTCAATAAATCATAATTGTGCAACTGGCCTCTGTATTTGTGCCTCTAGCACAAGAAAGAGAACTGAAACTTGTTATGGCTTGGCCATCGTTTTACCTGCTAAATGCAGCAGATCAGGCCAGGTTTACAAGCACAGCTAGAGGCTGCTTCAAAAGTTGGCACCTCAAATCAGAAGGTGGTCACTGCTTCCTTTGCCAGTTGAACAACATCCCAACATATTGTGTAGGCTAGCAAAAGCTTTGGAAGTTTCAAACGATAATCAATACGAGAATTGTGCAAACATGCCTGCCTGGATAGGGATCCCTGCAAATTGCTTCGGTTTCTACACACACTTGAGCAAGTCAGGGGTGGCTTCCTTACAAGTTTGTTCATGTTGGCATGTACCCTGTTATCAGAATATGAATTACAGTAAATTAAATAAGTACAGGTCATAGGACCGACCAACACAGTCCGCTTTATTTCTTTATTGGCCCCTGATCCTGTTCTTGCAAGAGTAACATGATGTGCAGGCATTCCCAGGTGATAATGCTTATCTCTATACTTTAAAAGCTTCCATCTGCTGAGTTCTGCAGATCAAGCTGTTGTTCAGGGTACAGGAGCAGGCCAGACTGGTATTTGTGCTTTTTATCTGATCAGTTGGCAACTCTAGATACAGTCGGGGTCAATGCATCCAGTGAGGCTGGCTTAAGTGGCTGCTTTGAGTGTCAGGTGGGGAAGGTGGCAAACTGGCAAACATGTTCTGCATGTGCCTACTCCTGCCCACCCAACTGCTTCCCCTTGTGCTCCAAGCCTCTTCTTGCTCACTTGCAGAGGATCAGAGCAGCGGCAACCCACCTTTTTCCTTCAGCCCTACTGATGCTTTTCAGCAGATCTTGTTCCAATCACTCCCCTGGAAGCACGGTCATTTGCAACAGGGCTGCTGTGCTGCCACTGCTGCTTTCTTCTTCCCCAACCAGCCACTTCTTCAAAACAGGCCAGGCAGGCACAGCATGCTGGGAGTGGAACTCCTCGAGTGCTCTGTGCAGCATGTTTTAAAGAAGCAGCCAGCCAGGGAAGAAGAAGGTGATGGGCGGCAGAGAAGGTAAGGAGATCAAGGTGCTCTGAGATTGCTTCATCACTTCTCCCTTCTTGTCCACCCACCCCCTTATTCTAGACAGACTGGGCTGAGCATGCCCAGTACACTCCACCCAGAATGTTATGAAGAAGTGGCTAAATGTGGTGGTAGAGGTGTGTGTGTGTGTGTGTGTGTGTGTGTGTGTGTGTGTGTGTGTGTGTGTGTGTGTGTGTGTGTGTGTGTGTGTGTGTGTGTGTGTGTGTGTGTGTGTGAGGATGCACATGTACTAATGCATGCACACAGAAAACGGGAACAGAAAATTAGGGTGCTGCCAGGTGCCACTTCCAGTGGCGTCGCGACGACGCGCGACACCCCTGAGCGGGGGCGCGCGTCACCCTTAAGGGGGAGGCTCCGCCCCCGTGCGTGATGTCACGCGCAGGAGCGGAGCGCCCTCCCCGCTCCGTTTTCGGCTCATTTTGGAGCCAAACGGAGGCGAGGGAGGGCGGGCGGGCCCACCTGCTCCGCAAAAATTGTAAGTAAGGGGCATCGCGCGTCACCCCTATACGCGCGACGCCCCCCGGCGGCCCGCCCCCCGTCGACGCCAGTGGCCACTTCACCTTGGGCTGGATACAGTGCACTAAAATGATGAGGTTTGTAGCTGACTGACAAAAGAAAAGGGCAAAATAGCAGTAAAAGGGAACGATCATGAGAAGCCAGTAGGTAAGCAAAGAAGACGTACCTGATTCGAAACAGCTTTTGTGAACGTATTGCGGTTCCCTTTGAAAGCTGCTTGACTTACAGCACAATCCTATCCAACTTACACCAGCGGGGGAGGGCAGGGCAGGGCGGGAGGCTTTGGAGGGGGAGGGGGGATTTAAATCCCCATTGAATCCTCCCTTGGAGGGGATTTTAATCCCCTTTCTGTTCTGGGACCTCCCGATCTCGCTGCACTGCTGGTTACACCGGTGGTGTAGGTTGGATAGGATTGCACTGTTAGTCTTGCCGTTACTAGCTGCACTTGCATAATGATAGATAAATGTTTAACTATTGATTTTTGTGGCTTGTAGCCGCCAAATTCCGGGTGTTTCTGACAACTGTATTTTGCCTAACCACTTTGTTTAGGCAGTTAATTAAAGAAATTAGGGTGGTGGAAAGTTTTATTGTTGTTTTTTTCCTTCCCCTGTAAGTACTGAAAATGCTTTCATAAATGCTTTCATAAATTACTTAATCATTTGGTTCAATATTTTCCTTTCATGTTTCCAGATGCTGTTGCTGTATATCAGATGTGAATGATGACTTGCTGCTATTATTTGCTGCTGCTCCTTTTACAAATAAAGTAGCTAGAAATGGAGGTGTGCAGCAAAAGAATGGTGTGCCTCTTACAATGATGATATAAACTAGTACAGTTCCATGTAGCATTGTTTTTAAAATAACCTGTTTCTCCTGGTGAGACAAGCAAAATTAAAGCATAAGATGTGTGGTGAATAATGCACCCTTAGATATAAAACCTCGTATTTGATAGCCAGTTTGACTCATTGGCTTGTTTCAAAATAAGCATCCCTCTGATCTGATCCCATGAGGTCCTCCTTGCTGCACGTGAACCTAGTAGTACGAAGTACTATGAAGGCTCTTACAGCTATTTTGCTGACGCAAGTCTGAGAGCCCTGTGTAATGGTAGCCAGGCCGGGAAAGAGATAGGATATGGCAAAGGAGGCTGCCACTGATTCCTCCCCTGTCCTGGGCCTGGCCGACCAATCTCACCCCCCCCCCCAGAATGCCCCGTTCCGGCCTCCCCACGCCCCTCCACCGCCCAGCGGAGAACTTACCTTCCCCAGTGATTACTCTGGTGTGGGGAGAGCAGCGGCGACCTCGGCTCTGCATAATCTCCAGGTGCTGCAAATGTGCTTTATGGCATGTTTGCAACACCCTAGACTGTCAGAGCGATCGCTTCGCCGGTCTATTGTTAGATAGGATTGCACCATTAGATAGGATTGCACCGTTAATTTGTTACTGGTGTTAATTTGTTACTGTTACCACAGGTAACAAAAGTCATTTGGGTGTCACCCCTCCTTAGGGTGTCACTTGGTGTAGTCCGCACCCCCCACACCCCCATAGTGACGCCCCTGCGTGACAGACCCCATTGTAGATCTAGTTTAAGTTGCACTTACATGCTGCAAAAATGGAAAGACTGAGGAGTCCATTTGTTACCGGTGGTGTGAAAATGCACCAGTGCTAGAACACATTTTCTACCACTGGTGCAGTTTTGCACCACTGGTAACAAATTAAGTAATCTTATTTATTTATTTAAAGAATGTATATCCCGCCTTTCTCCCAGCAAGGGCACTCTTATGCCAGCAGGCTCCTACTTCCAGGAAACATGACTACAAAACATAACAGGGCATGCAGGTAATTTCTACAAGGGAAATAACATTACCTACTGCAATGGTCTTTCCCACTGCAGCTATTTGAGAAAGGTACAAATACCTTTCACCTTCACCAGCAAACAGCCACCAGAAAAGACACTGTGCTGGGGTGAAAGGGGGGCAGTTACTCTCCCCCTGCTAAATATAAGAGGTGCACCAATTGAAAAAGTACCTCTTGCCCAGTTAGCAGGGGCAGTTAAAATTCTGACTTAGCAGTTAAATTGGTGCCTTTGTGTGAATTACAGAAAGGGTGCCCTTCCTCAGCAGGAATAGAGAGCGGTGGATTCAGGGTGCCTTTCACCCCAAGTCTGCTGCTGCCGCCATTCCCTCCAGCCTGCTGTGGATGCAACCCACACTGATCTAATTTCCGCCTGCTAAAAGTGAGCTGAGAGCAGTGTTCCCTCTAAGTTGTGCGGCCGAGTTGTCACACACCTCTCAGCCAAGCTCCGCGCCGCGTGGTCCAGAGCTTGATGACCCAGAAGTTCAGTGATGACATGATAAACTTCACTGAACTTATGGAGGCAGCGTCACGATGCTGCTCAGCTGCAGAAGGGGTCTACACACTAGCGCGGACCCCTGAGGGCACAGTGGCAGAGAGGGAATCGCTTGCTTCCTTACTTTACTTCAGACACAGTTTCATCAAACATGGAAATGTAGGACTTATGGTTTGATTTACAGGGACTGCAAGAATGAAGGAGGCCCTGTGTTTTAAATCAAACCACAAGTCCTGCACTCTACAACTGAAGAAACCATGGGAGTAGTACAGTAAACTGTTGTTTGTTTGTTTGTTTTTACAATAGTGCAGAAGAGGTGGCAGACCTGAAGCGGCGTTGGGTGGTGTTCTGGGTTGCACCACTGCTCATCAAATACTCTAAAATAGACAGTGCTTTGTTTGATGGAGTAGGTCTAGGATGCACTGAATGAGGTTTTTTTGTTTTTAACCCAAGAGAGCCTGATGAACTGCCATTCAATACGCAATTTAAACAACTACAGGAAAAGAAAGCTGTGCTAAATCTGTGTCTAACTTTCCCTCCCCCCTGCTAAATAATTCAGAACTTACTTCATTTTCCATAATTCATAATTCTTCTCCACTTGGGGGGTAAAGGGCAGGAGCAGTGGGAGGAAACCTTGCAGGTGGCCGGAATTTCTAGTTGCATTGTCTTCAGTAAGGTCAGCCAAGTGTTCCCCTTTCTTCAGTTGTTTCTGACAATGATGGAGATTTTCTGGCCTTACATTATTGTTGTTTGGTCTTATCAGAATTGAGACCAAAAAGGGGGGGCACTATAAAAAATATCTGCAATTCTGATAGAGCTAAAATAACTGTCCTAATTGCTTGCTTGCTTGCGTGTGTGTGTGTGTGTGTGTGTGTGTGTGTGTGTGTGTGTGTGTGTGTGTGTGTGTGTTCACGTTTCCGCACAATTCAACATATGCCTCCTGGGTTTAGGAGTATGAGACACATCTGGGAATGTGTAGCTATGGTTCTCTGAGTAAACAGCAATTTTTCTTCTCTGAATTATTAACAAAATGTGTTTCTTGACAGCCAGAGAGTGTGTGTGTGTGTGAGTGTGTGTGTGTGTGTGTGTGTAAACATATATATGAGAGAGAGAGAGAGAGAGAGAGAGAGAGAGAGAGAGAGCCTTTGCAGATGTTTTAACTCAGTGGTGAATGATTCAGACTACTTTCTACAAGATAGCGCTTCTGTGGCGGGAGAATACTGTTTTCCCAGTGCTCAAACAACAATGGCTTAGAATGATCCAAAGAACCATGAGCAGAAGGATAAAATGTATTAGTTCTTTTCTGTAAATTGTTGTACAAGGGCTCAGGAAAGACTTTTTTGACAGTGCAGTGCCACCATGTATTAGGGATTGTGTTCTGGCAAATGGAAGAACTTCTCGGTCACTTTTCTGACACAGTGCTTTTAAGCTAATGTTGAAAATGGTCCTTCCAGGAGCGTCTTTGTATCCAAATCAGTATTTTCATTGCTGTAAAATGTGACTTCCCTTTCCTTATGCTGTTAACTTAGGAAAACATTTTCTTTTTTGCCACCTCACCAGTGCTCTTAACCTTGAGTGGTTGCGGTGAGGAGATTTAGGGTGCAATCCTGTGTAACATGTGGCGGCTGTCCGAAATAGAAGTTGTCTGGATTTTGGATTTGTCTGGATTTCGGAATATTTGTATAAATATGAGATACCTTGGGGATGGGACCCAAGTCTAAACATGAAATTCATTTATGTGTCGTCATGCACCTTATACTAGGGATATGGATCAAGTCTCTGACTCCAAGTCTTGAGTCAAGTCCCAAGTCTTTGCCCCCAAGTCCTGAATCTCTGGTTGCGAGTTGCAAGTCCCTATCTATTTTATGGGGAAAGAGATTTAACCCTGAATAAAATTCGACTTTTCGTAAAAGGCTCCAAGTTTCGTCGAGTCTTTCGAGTCTTTTACAATCGCCAAGTCAAGTCCGAGTCAAGTCATTGATGCAACTTGAGTCCGACTTGAGTCCAAGTCAATAGACTCAAGTCTACATCACTGCCTTATACACATAGCCTGAAGGTATACAATATTTTATACAATATTTTAAATAATTTTGTGCCCCAGCATGCCTTGCGCTATGCCTGCCAGGTGTTGGAAAACAGTTATAGCCCCCAAAATGTCTGGATTTTGGAATAGTCTGGATTTCGGATGACTGGAAGGGGTAATCAACCTGTACTATGTTTATAGGAACATGATACAGTACTGACATCTGTAGAACAAGGCTCTTAGCTTGGTCAAGAGAACAAAGAAGCTGTAGGAAGGTCTTGCTTTCAAGGTGTCAGGAGGCAGCAACTGAACTTCACTGGCCTTGAGATGTTTCCAGCCAAGGCCTCTGTGGTGTTTTTGAGGGGTGGAGAAACACTCTTAGCCAGGGCCAATCCTATCCAACTTTCCAGCACTGATGCAGCCATGCCAACAGGGTGTGCGGTGCATCCGGGGTGGGGAGTCATTCCTCAAGTAAAGGAATGTTTGTTTTCTTACCTTGGGGCTACATTGTGGCTGCATCTGTGCTTGAAAGTTGGATAGGATTGGGCCCCTTAGCCTCCATTCTGTACCTTTAATGGCAGCTGGCTCTGTAGAACTCAGCAGGTGAAGCTTCTTACTATGGATGCCTTGAGACATGCATCCATGTTCACCTACAACTAGTGTGTTCTGAGATCTTTGGCCATGGTCCACACACCCGTATGGTAGATTCATATTTTGGAAAAGAGGCAGGGACAGAAGGGACCTAGAGCCCAAACCAATGCAAAACAAGAACCACAAGTTTTATATTGAGGTGATTATTTATTTACAATAAATAGGAAATGGAAGGGAAATATGTGAAATTACACACAGCTAGAAATAACTGTAACTGACCAGAGAGCTGGTGCCACTTGGGGAATGCCAGAAGAAGTAAAAGGGTAATGATGTTTGCAAGGGATTGGTGAGAAGACACAGCACATAGGCTAAATGCTGAATCTCCCAGGAGCATACAAAATTTATAGGCCAGGTTTGAGGAAGTTAGCCAAGGCCCTGGGTGGGGACAAGTGGATGCCTCATCCTGGGTGTAAAACAAAAGGAATGCTGGGTTGGGTCAAGAAGGGGAAGTTTCTTGATTGAGTTAAGGTACTTTTTTTTGTTGGGTTGGGTTCACATTTGTGGGCAATACAATCACGGGCTGGGACTGCATAATCAGGACACAGACATGCATTAAACTGAGGCTAGCTAGAAGCAATTTTAACCCAGACTGGAAGTGGGATTAACCCATTCTTTACAGTTTCTTTAGGACATCATCTATGGATTGCTGGCCCAGACCAGACATATGTCTCAGGGTAGAAACAGGAAGTGGGGAGACTTGGCAATAAGCTGTTCATGATGACATGGAGATAAGGCTTATCATCACTAGGGCCACCCTAAAAGCACAACCAACCCCAGCACTTACTTGGTGACCATGTTTTTCAAGGAACCAGTGAAGCAGCATGTGATGTGAATCAAATGGCATACCTCCAGGACCCCCTCATTACAGAGGATGCTGATTGAAGCACATAATCCAACTGTTGTCTTCCTCAACCTAAATAGTACTGTACTACTGTATGTGGTGGGTATCAAAGTGTTTCGGTCAACCTTGATTATCACCTGCAGCAGATGAAGCTGCTGTTAAAGGTAGGCATACCAGATTCCCTCTCCTTAAAGGTCTAGCACGCTGTCCCGGTTGGAGATCTGGTAAGCCTAGTTAAAAAGTTGGCAACCTAAAGGCTAAAGGTGCTGTTGATAGTACCTTGAAAAGCAAGTAATCTCTAGAGCTTCATTGTTCTCCTAAACAAGTTTTCAGCCTTGCGTTTCACCTGGCTGGAAACTGAATACAAACTTTCTTTTTATAGAAACTCCTCATTGCCTTTGCCATAGGCTTACCAGATCTCCAACCGGGACAGAGTGCTAGACCTTTAGGAGAAGGAATGTGGGCAGGTGTAGCTTGTTAAGTCCTAGAGCACAATCCTAGGCATGTCTACTCAGAAGCAAGCCACACTGAACACAATAGGGCTTGCTTCTGAGTAAACATGCCTAGGAGTGTGCTGTAAGGTTTAACTAGCTACACCTGCCCACATTCCTTTTCCTAAAGGTCTAGCACTCTGTCCCGGTTGGAGATCTGGTAAGCCTACTTTGCCACAACACTCTCTAACTTTGCCCCCTTTTCTACTGACCTGTCTGACATTTTTCTGCCTGGTTCAGGCTTCTGATCATCTGACCTGTTCTGTTTGCATGGAGACTGGCTAGGGTTGCCATCTCTGACTGAAGCTATTTATTCTTGGATTTTTTTTCCTGAACATGATGTAATGTTGGACATTTCTAGAGTCCCTGTCAACCTTTCTAGGATTGTTTTCAGTAGTCACCTGGAGAATCAGTGCAGATTCCTGTAGACTCCAAGCCAGTCCTGGAGAACTGGCAGCCCTAAGGCTGGCAGCTGTGTGACCTACACTGGTCACATAAATGCTAATAGACAACTGTAGAAGGATCTGCCCTGGCTCAACTCAAATGTCAGCAGCGGTAGCCTCACTGGTAGCCATGTGCTCCTGGCATGCATACAGATTCTTCTATAGGGAAATCAAAACCCTAATCAACAGGGAAAGGGTTATTATTTATAACATTTGTGTCCCAACCTTCTATTAGCAAGCTCAAAGTGGCATACATGAGGGGTGTTCCCCTGTATTGTCACAGCAACCCTGTGAGAAAGTGTTAGAGTCACTGGCGTCACTGCAGGGGGGGCGGAGCTCCAAGTTCCGCTGTGATCCGACCCTCCGTTACACGGGTGAACGAAGCGGCCCCGCCCCCTCACCTTCGGAACCATTCAAGGTGGTGAAAACAATGCACAGGAGACTCGGAGGGTCGGACCGTGGCGGAACTTAGAGCTCCGCCCCCTGCAGTGATGCCAGTGGTTAGAGTCTAACCGTTAGACCAGTGTTCCTCAATTTTTTTCGACCTGCGGCTCCCTTAACCATTGGTGACATAAGAAGAGCCCTGCTGGATCAGGCCAAAGGCCCATCTAGTCCACCTTCCTGTATCTCACAGTGGCCCACCAGATGCCTCAGGGAGTATACAAGACAACAAGATACCTGTATCCTGTTGCGACTCCCTTGCATCTGTTGCCTTTCCCTTGCATTGGCCATGGCTCCCCATTACATTATGTTGATGCCTGCCAATTGGCATTGCACTGTATTCCAAGAGGATTCCGTGGCGCTCCACAGTTCCCCTGGCTGGTTTGAGCCATGCCTCCCAGTTTGGGAACCACTGCGTTAGACTGAAGGGGGCTGGCCCAAGGTCACGCAGAAAGTTTTGTGGTTGAGTGGGGATTCAAACCCAGGTCTTTCCAAACCCAGGGGATTCAAACGTCCACTAGAGCACATTAAGTTTGGAACATGCATCTCATCCCCATCACAATATAATTGGGGGTGGCCAAACTGCAGCTCCTGAGTCACATGCGGCTCTTTGACATATAATGTGCGGCTCTTGGAAATATGTCGCCTGAGTTTCTTTTTGCATCACAATTAATATAAAAGGTAAAGAAGAAATGTTCAAGCTTTATAATTTATTGGGTATAAACTGAGAGTCCACTAGATAAAACATAAGTTTAATGTTCATGGTGAGTAAATATATTTAAGAATTTAAATGCTTCTTAAATATTGCGGTTCCCAAACATCTCTCTTGCACCTCTCAAACATCTGAAGTTTATCGCATGTGGCTCTTATGTTAAGCAAGTTTGGCCACCCCTGCAATATATAGTTGTAGTCAGGACAGTGAGACACAACCGTATGATTCTCAAAAGAGGCCAGAAAACAGATGTCCCTCAAACCAGCTACTTCATTTCCCCCCACTAGAGTCAGTACTTTCAATGTTAAACATTTTTCACTCAGTCACCTAGGAGCAGTAACATCACCCTCACAGTGAGATGGAAGTAATCATACCTTCCTTCTCTACAACCAGCTTGGCTTTTGTCTCAGCCTGGACTCCTGGGAGCCATGGAATGTTCATGCATCACAGCTGTAAGAGCTGCAACTATGGCAGTCTCCTGGAACAAACAGATAAAGAAGCAGAAAATAGCTCAGGATGGACACTTCTTTCTCTTAGCCTTCTTCCTTCTCTTAAGTACTCCTTAATTTGTATTATTAACTTGATTTTTTGCTAACTCACCTAATAACAATATTGCTGCTGTGCTTCCCAATTCCTGATTTTCAGGTGCACAAATGAAACACACAATTTGTAGTCAAGTTAATCAACAGACTGTTGCAAGTGCCAATAAGCTTGTACATCAGTACAGCTGAGCATTATCCTGGGATCCTGAATCAGTACTGCAATATTGAATATCAAAATTGGTAAATCAAAATTGGTAACTGGTATTCTTTGAATAAAGTGGCTTTGAATAAAGACTGACCTACACCAAATCCATTGGCGTCCGGGGGGTCGCGAGTGTAGGGAATGGGATGCCCTGTCCCGAGACACTGCCCTGGCTCCACCAGATATCTTCCCCTCCAAGTGTCCCTCCTGATTGGTCGCACATGTGTGCTCCGAGTGGCTGAAAGCCCCCCTCCCATTGGTGAACGCGTTGCTCTACGTCCCACCCACACGGCCAGACATCAGCATGGTCCACGACCGAACGCGCCGGAACTCAGTCGGTTAAAAAGGAAGCCACACACGCTGCACACGTCCGGGACGCACTGGAATTCGTGCGGTGTAGATCAGCCTTAATGCATCCCAACGATGAAGCTATTGCAAGCAATAGCAACGAGGTGGCAGATGGTACAGTATTCAAAAATTAGGAAGCTGGACTAACCAAAAAAGAAAGAAATGCGGGTTTTTTTCTTTCAAAATACAGATCAAAAGAAAAAGAGAGAAAAAATCCTGATTCTAAACTCTTGAAATCTTATGCATGAACATAAAGTACATACAAAATATGCACGAAACAGAATAAGGGAAGGATTATGAACAGTTAAAAAAAATACAGCAGATAAACAAGCATTCAAAAATCTCAGCTTTCAGTGAAAGTTATCTCATTAAAGCATCATCAGAAGGAGTACTGTATATACTTTTGTATTTGATTGTAATATTTTTAGGATCTTGAGGATGATGTTCTACATAAAAAATAAATAAAACCATGGTAGTATTAACTTTTTTTTTAAGCTGGGATTTCAGCAGGTGGTAGAATTACATTTATTGGCATGAGCGCAACATATTTCTGGTTGAAAATGTTCCTTTTGGCCTTATTATTTGACAATGTAGCTTCTCTTGTACTGTCTTCTAGACAGACCATAAAGTATGAGGCACCTGCAGAGATTTACTGTGCCTCTTGGCTTTTTGTTTTGCTGCTATATTTTCTTCAGTCAAAATAGCTACCAACTACAGACTAATGGCGCATTGCTTTTTGATTTTGGCAAGCGCCAGATATGGATTTTTTTCCACTTTTTTATACCACCCTTCCTCCAAGGAGCTCAGAGTGGTGTACATATTTCCTCCCCTCCTTTTTGTCCTCACAACAACCCTGTGAGGTAGGTGGGGCTGAGAGATAGTGACTGGCCCAAGGTCACCCAGGAAGCTTCGTGGCTGAGCGGGGATTTGAAACTGGATCTTCCAGGTCTAAGTCCGACTCCCAAACCACTACACCATCCTGCCTTTATGCTTATGCTTTGTTATCTACCAAATACTATGAAATACATTACACTGTATCATTGCATGTCAAATAATGTAAAAAAAAATCAACCGTAAGATATTGAATAATGGAATCAAGTCTTGTATGAATTCCAAATACCAATATCAAATATTCAGAAATATCAGGTGAATTGTCAAATTTTCAGAAACTATCTACTACTGAAAGCTGACATCAAAAGTTTGCAGAATTTGGTAGGGAATATGGGGAATAAATTCATTTCAGCTGTAATCTGGAGGCCTTTCAGTCACAGTATTATGTGTTGAGGTTGAAAATTACCTGAAAACTGGACAAAACAATCAGTTCCTCAAAAATCTAGACCACTTCTAGACTGCCACAATTTATTGTATTTTCTCTTATTGTTTTGGGGGGAAAGGGTCTACGTGATTGGTTTGTTCTCAGAGAGTTTTCTTAGTTACTATTTTTAGTAACAAAACAAACATATTGCAGGTTTTATTTTTTTGTAAATATGTTTTTTTATTATTATTGTGAGCTGTCTTGGGGACCATATTTTGGACGGGAAGTGGGAGAGAAATGCAAATTTGCCTCTAGTAGCATCAGCTGGAAAACCCAAAACCTCCATGTGACATTGACGATGTTCTCTAAATAATGAATAGCAATTTCACATGGCACATACATTATACAATACCATATTTTCTATTAATGCATGAACTATGTACTGTAATTACATTTGGAACCTTAACATTTTCAGCATCTAAAGCAAGGTATTGTATAATCTGTTTCAAACAGAAATGAACTGGTCCTGGGGTTATTTTGTAATGGAAGGCACTTTGTCAATATAACAGTGACAGGGATGTTATTTCCTAATATACACTTGTAAAAAAAAAAATGAACTGCTTACTGGATATTGTGCAACATATATGTTGCATTTTATGTCACTCGCACAAGAATGATGAATAGTAGCCCACCTTTTAATATCATCCATATGGGTGCATGCCTGCAAACATAATGGCCACAATCCACTGCGCATTTATGTCCACTTAAGTCTCGCTGAGATTGTGATGTTGGGCAGCCCGATCCTGCCTAACTTTAGGCTGGTGGAGCGAGTACTCTGCCGACCTAAGGAGTCACAAAGTGCTGTAAGGCACTTTTGCTGCTCCTTAGGACTAAGTGGCGCCAGCGCAGAGGCTGGAGCCGTTCGCTCCACCATTGCCCAGGACTTGCGCTGGCCAACCCAGGTAAGTCCTAGGCCGGTTGGTGGGAGGGCATGCATGCGGAGGGTGGGCCAGGGTGGCAGGGGAGGGGGCCATTGGCCGGCCCGGTCTAGGAGGGGGCGGGGATATTGGTGCCAAAATTCCAAACCTCTTCCCAGGCCGGGCTGGCCTTATACAACCTCCCTGGTTGCTGGCGCACATCTGAGGAGGCACATTGAGGCCTCTGGGGCTTACACTGGGGGAAGGGGATGAATATCCCCTTTCCCAAGGTGAACCCAGGCCATGCTGGCGTGGCCCGCATCCTGCGCAGGATGCAGTTGCTGGCCAATTAAGTAGGTTACCGCAACTTGCGCAGGATTGCGCTGTCTGTTCTGAATTGTGGTCATTGACTATGAGCCACAAGAGTGGGCAGAATTAGTTGTTTTCTTAAAATATCCTATCACCATGGTGGAAGGGATGCCCTCCCCTACGGTGCACTCTCTCGCTCTCTCTCACTCTCCCCCCCCCCCAGTTACCTCCAGTTGCCATAGCTCCTTCTCACGCTAGCCTTTTCTGAGCTCTTCCTAAGTGTGCGTGCTGTTGCTCTGCTCTGGGAGGAAGCATAGTCCAGCCCTGTTGGCTCCTTCCCATGTTTGCAGTAGTGTTGCTGTCTGGCCCGTGGGGGGGGGGGGAATGACACATTTTGCGTCATATTTGCCCCCGCCCTCTGCACTCCCAGAAGGCTTCATTTCAAGCAAAAAAGCAGCCACGGAGCACAAAACTCCTGCCACAGTTCCTCCTTGCAAGGAGACTGCGGCTGTCACCTGGGGGCATTGCATCCCTTTGGCCCTGCTACACCTCTGCATGTTTGCCAGCTACCTCTGTGCAGGAGAGCCAGTGGCCAACAAAAACCCTGATCCATATAGGATTCCATCAATTTCCCTTCTGTTCCCTGCAGTCACTGAATTACAGTATTAGAAGGAACTGAGCAACTCCGAGGGGAAAGGAATTTGGATCTGAACCAAATTCTTTTGTTATTACTCATATCATTTTAACTCCAAATTGCTAATATCTGGGAGAAATTAAGCCTTTGAGGGAACTGCAGTTGAGTCACCTAAGAGAGTAATCATTCAGCACTATCTTGCCCTTTTTTCTTTCTTAAACGTGAAGTCTTCAACCTCTTCCCAGCTTTCTTAAACAAGAGACTGTGACTGGTCTTTGGCATTTTGACCCTGCTGGCAAAATGTTAATATGTCCCCCAGACAATTCCTCATTTGTGCCACCTGTCCTGTAATTGCATTAAAGGGAAAACAGCATTAGCTTCTGAATTAAATATTCCAAAAGATGTGCCTTGTTTCTGAACTGTTCACTCATACTTTATATCCCCACCTTCTCCCACTTTGAAATTTGACTGGGGCCTTGTTCTCATTGAGGTAATAAACTGTTTCTGGGTTGTACCACTTCAGACTACAAGTAAGTAAGTGCTCCTTCGTTTACCCCTCCCCTCCCTCCAAAAAACCATTCACATAGAAAACTGGATATCAGAGAGGACATCTAGTTTTGCATGTGGAGGGAACCTTTTGTATGGATGAGTGTTTAATCAGCCTGAAGTGGTACAATCCAGAGATTCAGGTTCATTACCTCAGCAAGCACTAGGCCAAAGTCATTTGAGGATCTCTCTCTCACACTGTTTTGGGAAGCATCCTGTGCTCAAACTATCCAGGAATATTTATTATTCAGGTATTTATATATGCTGCCTTTCTACCTCAGAAAAGGCCCCAAGGCAGTTTACAAAATGTTAAAAAGTACAACAAAGTACTGTAATAAAACTCTCAGGCCAGTGCTGGTCTGTACAGAAGTCAGTGTTAAAAGTTCCTTCTGGCTTGGGCACTTCTTCATTTTCCCTCTGAGGGCTCGCAGATCTTAAGGAGTCCCATTGGAAGGTGGGAAGGGGCTGCCTGAACAGTCTTCTCAGAGTTTCCAGAAAAATATGCTACATTCTCCTAGTTTCTTCCTTATTCAGGGCCATCCTGCCATCAGGAAGGATGAAGCAGACAGCCCACCATAGCTAGGTGGCAAATACATAGGATATCATTCAAGCTGGGAAGTAAATTGGGGTGCCATTGAGATTTTCTGCCTCAGGCACCGAAATGTCCTGTGCTGAGAAAGAGCTGTTCTCTGTGAGAACACAGCAAAAAGGGTAATGCACATTTCTGTGTTCATTTGTTTAGTATTGATATCCTGCCTTTGTTTCTATGAAAAAAAAGTCAAAAACCTGCTCAAGCAGTATAAAATAAAACTGTTCTCAGAAGGCCAATAGAAGGGGCCTTTCTGAGTCTTCCTGAGATGCAGGAAAACTAGACACAGAGGAACTCTGCTCTGGGAGGAAAGGAGTTGGTGGACAACTAGTCCAAGCCAGTTAGTGCAAAGCCCCACTTATTCATGGTTTCACTCCTTATTCTAGGTTAAACTGCAAGCATAGTGTCCAGCTACCTAATGGCCACCTTCTCAGGACCCAAGCAGGGCTGTGTAATCAAAGGGAAACAGAGCTCCGGGGTTTCTTCCATAGCAACAGTGGTGATGTGATCAGGAGGAATGCTCAGGTGCTGCCTTTGAAACTGTTTTTCAAAGAACCTTAGCTGAGAAGCAGCATCAGATTCAGCAGAAGGCAAACTGAGAAATTTGCCTAGGGGCATATGTTACTTTCTTCTAGGCCAGAGGTCCCCAACTCCCCCCCCTCGCAAGTCTTTGTTGGGGGGAGGTGGCGATGGTGCTTCCAGGATCATGCTGCCGTGAGCAAAAAAGGAGCATAAAACTCACCCCGTGGTCGTGCCAGGCTTTAGAGGGTGTGGGGGCCTGCAATCCCCTTTGCGGGCCTCCCCGCACCCCAAAGCGGCTTCTTGATGTGATCGCAACCAACTTCTGGTTTTTGTCCACAAGTCCGTTGTGATTACGTCAGGGAGCTGTTTTGGCATGTGGGGAGGCCTACAGAGGGACACCTCAGTTCTAGGCTGTTATCATTCCCAAGGGCCACATGAGAGACAGCATGTAATTCATGTTACATTAAGACTACAATTCTGTGCAAACTGACACAACACAGTGGGAATGGCATCTGAGTAAACAAGTAATATACTTTTTATATTTATTTGGGACATCTCATTTTTCATACATTTGTTTTACAACTATTGCAAACCACTCCAAGAGGCTGGGATGAATTGAGCTAGATCAGAGGTTCCCAACCTTTGTCATCTGGTGTACCCCCTGTCACGGTCCAATTGATCAGCAGCTGATAAGGGAGAGGCTGCTGCATACCCCTGCCGGTCGGTCCGTGTACCCCAAGGGGTACGTGTACCACAGGTTGGGAACGCCTGATCTAGGTCTTTAAATATAATAAGTTTCAAAGTGGGACTAAGAGGCAAGAGAAGAAAACATGCTAATGAAGAAATTTAAAGTTGATTTTTGTTATTGTATAGTTTTAATGGAGCATGGCTATGGGAAGGTGTCATGTTGCAAATTATCACTACATCACTGGTCCCAAGTTTGTCCTCCTTTCAGGGTAGGCTTACCATATTTTTCAAACTTCAAACCGGGACACCCCCCCCGAGGTAATTAATTAATTAATTAATTAATGTGAAAGCAACGAAAAAGCAAGGCCAAAGAACCGCAACCAATCGTAAACCAAAAAGCAATCGTAAACAGGGCAAACGAAGGCCAAAGTCCCCTCCAGAAGGAAAAAGCCACTCTAAAGCACAACGAAAATCAATCCTAAGCAGCCCAAACAAAGGCCAAAGTCCCATTCACAATCACAACGAAAAAGCCATTCTCAAGCACAACGAAAAAGCATAAAAAAGCCAATAAAACTCGTAACAAAGCATTAATCCAAAAATAAGAAACCCTTTTAATGAATAAAATGTAAAAGAAAGGGGGCGCGAAGCGCGGCTGCAATTTTTTAAATCAATAATCCATTTAAAATAATTAATTAATAAAGTAAAGGGGGCGCGAAGCGCGGCCGAAATTTTTAAATAAATCATTAATATTTCTATTAAAAATATATAATTTAAAAATAAGCTTACCTGGTCGCTGCTGGTCACTGGTCCGTGGTCGCTGCTGCTGCTGCTGCTGGGGCCGCGGCAAGCAGGCTGGGGCCGCGGCAAGGCAAAGCAAGGCAAGAAGTAGGCTGTGCTTCTCCCGGTGCCGCTGCGTGACCAGCGGCACCGGGAGAAGCACAGCCTGCTCGCCTGCGTTGCGCAGCCCTGGAGAACACAAGGTAAGAAGCAGGCTGTGCTTCTCCCGGTGCCGCTGGTCTCGCAGCGGCACCGGGAGAAGCACAGCCTGCTCGCATGCATTGCGCGAGCCCTGGAGCTCGCGCAACACGGGCAAAAAGCAGGCTGTGCTTCTCCCGGTGCCGCTGCGAGACCAGCGGCACGGAGAGAAGCACAGCCTGCTTGCACGCGTTGTTCGAGCCTGCTAGAGGCTCGCGCTGGCCGGGCAAGCAGGCTGTGCTTCTCCGGTCTCCCAGCGGCACCGCATGGAGCCGCTGGGAGACTGGAGAAGCACAGCCTGCTTGCCCGGCTAGCGCGAGCCTCCAGCAGGCTCGCGCAACATGGGCAAGAAGCAGGCTGTGCTTCTCCCGGTGCCGCTGGTCTCGCAGCGGCACCGGGAGAAGCACAGCCTGCTCGCCTGTGTTGCGCGAGCCCTGGAGCTCGCGCAACACGGGCAAAAAGCAGGCTGTGCTTCTCCCGGTGCCGCTGCGAGACCAGCGGCACGGAGAGAAGCACAGCCTGCTTGCCCGCGTTGTTCGAGCCTGCTAGAGGCTCGCGCTGGCCGGGCAAGCAGGCTGTGCTTCTCCGGTCTCCCAGCGGCACCGCATGGAGCCGCTGGGAGACCGGAGAAGCACAGCCTGCTTGCCCGGCCAGCGCGAGCCTCCAGCAGGCTCGCGCAACGCGGGCAAGCACTGTGCTTCTCCCGGTGGCGCTGACGACCGGGAGAAGCACCCGCTCGCCGCGCCGCCATCTTTTTTTTTAATTTCAAACTTCCCGGGCAGCATCTTGGGTCACGAAATCTCTCGTGATCCAAGATGTCGGCGCCCAAATCTCGTGAGGGCATCATGCCCTCACGAGATTTGGGTGCCAACATCTTGGATCACGCGAGATTTCGTGACCCAAGATGCTGCCCGGTAAGTTTGAAATTAAAAAAAAAGATGGCGGCGCCCATTCGTCCCCCGGGACACGACCGGGAATCGGGTCCGAATCGGGCGAAACCGGGACGAATGGTAAGCCTATTTCAGGGTATCTCACCAGTCACAGCAATTTATGGGTCCTTGCGTTTCTGCTTTGAGACAACCATATCTTGTCTGAACAGTTTGAAAGCATTAGTGTCTGAAAATATACAATAAATAAACATACCCTTGGGAGTACTGACAGCATGTTATCAGACATGCAAATGCCTGTCAGAGGTAAGCTACAAACAACCCACAGGGTAGGATGTAAACCTCCATGAGCCCTCCACTCATATCCCAACATGCTTCTGTTGCCCTTCATTATTTCAGACACTCAGCCTGGGTCTATTGGATCTCCCACTGGCCCTTTTGTGCACTGTCCTTCCTTCTTCCTTTCTGAATTGCTTTGCATTCCCAGAGTCACTGTTGAGATTTAAGGGTGCAGCTAAAGCAGAGTCCAAATTGGTATCTTGACAGGGTGGGGAAGGAATAAGAAACTAATGTAACTCGATTTTCTTGGCAATGCACAGGAAATTCTTGGTACAGCCTATAGGAACTGGGCATGTCAGGATCTGCAATATAGCCTAGAGTGGTTTCAAGACCATGATGACCTACATTGCTTTTTCAGAAGTAACCACCAAGCACTATGAACCTGATTCAAAGCCTTTCGCATTAAGTTAGCCTGGGCCCAAGGGCACAACTGTCCTCCAATGGATAGTAATATCACTGTTAAGAAACAGCAGTTTCATTCGTGGTTCAGAGCTTCATCCATTTTCTCTGGCTTCATGTCATCAGCAGAGCTCTGATTAACCTACAATGAGTAAATAGTTTAAATGATGCAAATGAACCAAGGCTAAGACATGAAAAATATCACAGGGAAATAGTAATGATAAGATCCCCTGCTGCTCCGAAGCATTCGCTCCTTCTCTAAAGTAGGCTGCATAAATATTGATTTTGCTTTAGTGTGCCCTAGATTCATTTGCTCGGGCATTAATGAGAATGCTTGAGAATGAAATCAATCTGGTTTTCCTCCATGGTAAATGCATACAGTTCTGAATGTACAACTAGTGCTTGACTGTCTTGGCACTTGATTAAGGAAAGTGTTATTCTTAGCTATTTAATATTTAAAAGACATTTGCATTACTTCCTATACAAACAGCATTAACTATATTCACATTGATTTTGCCCTGATCCAGGATATGATATAAAGTGAAATTCTTTATTACTCTCCACAGGCAAGGACTTTTGGGGTGGTCTTGAACTGAGGGATCAGGCAACTTACCTACCCTATGCCTCCATAGCACATGCCAGGCAGAGCAGAGGGGTACATATCAGCATGTAGGAGTGCGATTTCGCTCTCTACAGCCCTGAAAACTGAGCGGTTTGCATGCAAAAAGGTAAGAAATGCTGTTTTAAACATTTTTTAAAAAACTTTTTACAGTGGACCCTCGCGGGTTTGGGATCCACAGTGAGACAAATCTGTGGATCCTGAAAGGGTTAGAAAGGGTCCACTGTATAAAAACTTGACTATGCCAGAACACATGTGCTCATGCAAAGCTCTTACTACTGGATGGCACCAACTTTTATTATTGAGTTTGACCCTTTATTAAGAGGTCATTTTGTTTGGCAAAATATACTTCTACGATCTGGATCAAGACTTCAGTCAAGTACAGTATGTCTGTACCTACTCCTTCAATTTTTTTGAGTACGTTGTTTGATCCTGCCAACGGGTTCTGCAGGGAACCAACCCAATAATACACATTGATGTATTATTACAGAAGTGATGACATCCTGCAGCAAAAGTGTATGGCAAGGGAAGCTGAATAAATAATAGACTTGCTTCAATATATTTGGGGCAAATGTCATTTGGCTGAAACAATACTTCAGAATTAGCTCACAATCATACTGCATTATAACAAAACTGCTTATTTGGCACCCTGAAACAAGCCTTTTAAATACCGTATTGGTCTGAGTATAAGACTCACTTTTTTCTCCTAATTTAAGTTTTTAAACTAGGGGTGCGTCTTATAATCAGGCTGTTGCAATTTAATGCCAGTGATTTAATTATTATTTTTTAATAGCACCAAACTTTAAGGGTGCGTCTTATAATCAGGTGCGTCTTATACTCGGGACAATATGGTATCTGCCAAGAATGTTTGAGGGGTTTGTGTGTGTGTGTGTGTGTGTGTGTGTGTGTGTGTGTGTGTGTCCGTGCACACGCACACATACAGCTCTAGATGAATTACCTCCATCATGTAATTAATTATTTTTCTAATGAATTGCATATTGTGCAAGAGTAGTGAATTTCTTTTAACGTTCCCTCTATCTCTGTGGCTCTTTTACACTGTCTGTATGGTCCTGTATGGTTTACTAAACTGGTCATACCTTGCTTTGTTTTAGATACTAAGATGGTTCAGACACAATACCAAACCATGGTTCAGTATGATGTGAAGGAGCTTGAAGGAGCTTTGGCTTGTGTATTCCCACTCCTTCCCTCATTCTTGGTGACTCCCTGAAAATCCTGACTTCCAGTCTTGGTTTGTAGGCAAGCACAAACCATAGTTTCCCTGTTGGGATGAAATGGCAAACTATGGATTGCCTCCTCAAGCCAGGACAGGATGGAAGGAATCAACGCATGCAGAGAGAGAAGGGGAGGGAGCGCAGAAGGCCAAAGACTCCTTGATTTTTTGTTCATATAACATCAAACCAGCAGCGGCATGACCTGGAATGCCACCTTGGCTCTTTCGCCTCTGCACAATAATAATAATAATAATAATAAATAATAATAATAATAAATAAGCAGTTGTTTACCTCCTTCCTGGCATAGTTTATTCAACTGCGGAAGTGTGGGGCTTCCAGGTTGATTTAAAGGGACAGCACAAATGAAGGAGCTCCTTCGTTCATGCTGTCCCTGTAAAGTCCTGCACCTCCATGTTTGAAAAAACCACACCTGGAGCAAGGTAAAGAGGTGGGTGATCCACTTTCTGCTTTCTTTTTGGGGGCAGAAAATTGATGTTTGGGTTGCATCCACAGCAGGCTGGAGTGAGGTGGTGGCAGGGGAAGGGCACCCCAAATCCACCACCCTCCTTCTCCCCCCCACACACATTACCTCACCGAATAGATGGTCTGCTTCTGCATCAAACCAGAGCTGGGCGTTATGTCTGAAGCATCCCCAACATTTAATCTCTTGATTATGTGATGTGGTATTTCTAAAGTACAGAAGCTCAATGGTAGTAACAAAGGGGGAGGACCTTAGGGATGGCTGGAATCTAGGAACCAACATAGAGATGAATACCAGAGCATCTGAGATTTCTCTATCGCTTGCTGGTTACACCTGACTTGCCCTATCAGGGAGTGGGATTTTTCCTAGAAACGTATGAACATAGGAAGCTTCCTCATACTGCGTCATCAGACCATTGGTTCATATAGTTCAGTGAGCTTACTGGCAGTGGCAGGGTTTCAGGTAGGGGTCTTTCCCAGCGTTACCTGAAGATGCCAGGATTGAACCTGGGATTTACTGCATGCAGAACACATGCTCCTCTAACCAAGACCTTCTGACGCCTCAGGTGGCATGTCAAATGCTGCCCCCCTTACCCAATGATGTGCCAGCCTCTGCTCCTTCCTTCCACTGTTCTAGCTCAGCACTCCCCTCCCCTCCATATTTCCTCTTCCTCTCTATCCCCCACTTCCTTTTCCAATCTCGGGAGTGGATGGAAGGCAGGGCAGTGGAGGCAAGTAGGTGGGCAGGCACCCTCCACCAATCTGCTGCCTGAGGCGATCGCTTCAGGTGGCCTCATGTGGATGGGTTGGTCCTGCCTTTATCACAGAGTTATTATGATCCATCCCAAAGCTGCTGCTCCTGAGGGTAAGCAATAGTAAGGGAAGATAGAGGGTGAGAATGAGCAGACATGAGCCTTGGGTTCCGGCACTCCCACCGTTCCCTCTAAGGGGTCTGCGCCAGTGCACAGACCCCTTCGGCAGCTGTGAGGACACAATTTGTGATGCCACACTTGGACATTTGGGGATGACATCATCATGTCATCGCCGAACTTCTGGATTGCCAAGCTCCGGGAGCTCAGCTGGGAGGTGCGCAGCCATGCCACCGCGCACATTAGTGGGAACACTGCACACCTCCATTTCCCTCCTTCATTGTGCATGAGGGAAGGTGACTGGAAGTTTCCTTTTGCAGTGTGTAAAAAAAAAAAAAAGCACAATTTACCATGATGTCTGAATATGGAAAACTGTGGTTTGTACAAACTACAGTCACTTAACAAGCCGGGATGTTGAATTGGCGTTGATAACTAATTGTGGTTTGTACAAACCACAATTTCCCATATTTAGAAAATGCTGTTTATTACAAACTGTAAACAGAAGCTTCCAAACTCTTTCGCCCATTTACAAAGGAAGGGGGATTGCATGAGCCTAAGGCTTGTGCCTGCTTGTTCTCATCACAAGAAACAACAGGTTGTTGTGGTGGTTTATTTGAAAAGATCAGTTTTCTCTTATGTTACACACTCCAATACAAAAACCAGTCAGGAACTTTTACTCGGGGTACAAGTCAACCAAAGTTAAGAACTTTCAGGTCAGCGCTTTCACTGGGAGAGCAATGCTAAGCGCATGCTTAACATTCCTACTGAAATTGGTGAGTCACTTTTTATTCTAGTTGCTGCACAGAGCAATGCAGAACAAGCCCTGTGGTACTGTGGATGCATTTCTGGAGGATTAGAGAGTCGGACAAACAATGCTCATTTGGGGTGCTTACAGCCCTCAGTAATCCTGTCCAGATGACATATTGGTGTGAAGCTTTACTGGTGACACCCACCCACCTTTACATGTCTTTGCCATTCCTAGTGAAGCTGTGAATTGCTGTCATGAACCAGCAAAGGGCTGGATGTGGGCAAACAAGCTGAGATTAAATCCAGACCAGGGCTTTCTCAGTGGTTACTCCCACCCTATGGAATTCCCTTCTGCAGGAGGTTTGCTGTTTTCAGAAAAGGGTCAACATACACACATTTTGACAGACCTTTCCTGATTACTTTTAATCATGTTGTTTTTTTCTCTCCTTGGTTTACTTGACCCGATTACAGTATCTCAGTTATGTGCTTTGTTGCTTTTCTGTGCATTTTTAAAATTGTATTTTTATTGTTTTGTGTTGCAAGCTGCCTTGGCTCTTCAGAGATCAAGCAGGATATAAATATAAATATAAATATAAATTTATTTATTATATGTTAAAATAAATAAGAAAATATTGATGTCGAAGGTGCCTGTTGGCCCTGCCTCAGCTTCCACAGAGTGTGTACATGCATGTAGTACAATCTGCATATGCAAAAATGCAGAGACTGGATCATATGGTGAGAGAGCGCTTGTATGCACATACGCTCTGGGCAGAACTTTAAAAACAATGTGTGAGTCAGGGCCAGGACCAGTGAGCAGAGTCACATTTCTGCTCTCCACACATTGATTGTACTTCCCTTTCATCTATCTTATGCCCACTCTTACAGATCGAGAACCATTGACTTAGAAAGCAATTTCCTTGCCCAGCACACAAGGGATGATATATACATAAGAGAGAATGGGTTAGCGTTACGTTAGCCTGTTTACCTCACAAATTAGTTTTATGGCTTCCTTACCTTCTTGGCTGTGTGACATTTTTGTATATCCTCAACTTCTTGCACCCGTAAAATAGTTACAGATTTTGAGGGATTGGGAGTAATTTTGATGTTATCCACATTTTTTTTCAAGTAAAAAACTAGTGTTCCTTCTATCTTACTTGTGTATTAACAGAGCAGTGGGTGGGTTCAATGCGGTTCTGAGTCTAATTAGATTACAAATGAAAATGAAGCAAGTGAAGTGATCTCCAAGGAAGGGCTGTCCTTTTGATCAAATAATGGCCTTCAAACAAGCAGTGAAAACCATCTTGTTTGGTTTCACTTGGTTTTCTCTTGAGTTCTTTTTAGCTCTCTTGTTCCTTTGTTTGCCCATTTTGTCTTTTGTTGCTCAGAGCTCTGTTGTGATTATTTTGATATTGTTTTAAAGCAGATTTTAATACTGTTTGATTAAGGCTGCAATCCTATACACCCTTAAGGTGGCAGGGGACAGCATCTGGTTCTGCTGGTGGGTTGCGACCCACCAATTTGAGAACCACTGAACTAGAGAGGTCTACAATCCAAGTTTGGGGTTATTTAAGTACATACCTAAAATGCAGAATTCTTCATTCTGCAATTCTAGTCATGTGCATATTTCCTTTCTGTCCATTCTCTTTCCTAGTTTTTCTTTTTCTCTTAAACTCTTCTCTAGTCTGAATAATTACCACACTTTTCAGGTTTATCTCAGACCAGAAACCAATCTTCTTTCTACAGAAAGCACCTTGTAAGGACTATCAAATTGCTGCCTGGGTGCAACATATTTAATGTACCTTCTACTAACTACAGTATATGAACCTCTTCTATCTTCGGATCATCGGGTGATCCTTTGCTACAAAATCCTGCTTCCAGAGCAGGGGTAGTTATAGGGCTTTGCACAGAAAAAACAACAGCATTCCTGGGTGGACAATAGTGCCTAAAGCTTTTCCTAGGTGTGCAGCTACAGTGGCGTAGCTGGCGTTTTTCCAAGGGGGCCGTGGGCGGGACAACGCGTCTTCGTCCTCCCCCCCCGCCACCGGAATGGAACAGAACCTTTTGGCTCTGGTCCCGCTCCATTCCAGTGGTGGGGTGGGCGGGGCGAAGATGTGTCATCCCACCCACGGCCTCCTTGGAAAAACGCCAGCTTATGCCACTGTGCAGCTAGGAGTTTCCTAGACTTGACTGAGTTAAAATGTGGCATAGACTTGATTGAGTTAAAGTTAATGTGTGGCCTTCCAGAAGGATACAAAGGCTTGATTGCACCCCAATCAGAGAAGTTCCTGAGAGACAAAACAAAAGGCATGGCAGGGTGGGAGCTGCATCCAAGCTCAGGTGGGAGAGGTTTCTTGGCATAGGAATCTGAAAAGGTTGTCCAGGTCGGTGGCCTGACCACTGGGAAGCTGGAACTTAATTTTATTATGCAGCATTGACTTATGCTTGCAGCAAATTCTATCAAGATGGATCACCCAAATTTGCAAGACCAGGCTTAGAGGAAAGGAGACACACAGATGTCCCCCAGCAGCTACAGCCTTCTGTGCCTTTAATGGCCCTTGATTAGTGTGTTATCTCCCAAAAGTTCGGCCTTATTTTATCCCCTCCAGGGTAAAGTCCTGCCTAGCTCCTCAGGAAATGTCAGCTAGAAACCAAAATGGAGTTAGGATAGAGTCTATCCTACAACATGTGTTGGAAAAGAGAGGACGATTGACAACACTTGAACACTACTAATGGTGAAAAGTTCTCACAGGTCAACTATGCATCCCATGTGTAAGGGTCCCCCCTATGGGGGAAAAAGTGGGATTTAAATCTAATAAACAAATAATAAAAATGAGCAACAATTGTAGATTTTCACGACGTGACCATATTTTCGAGTTAGAAACCCACATACTTCCGGGTAAGACTACGTCGTTTCCAAATACTTTATTACAAAAACCAGATGTTAGTTGAGTGTCTTTCCAACAGTGTCAAACTTCTGATGATGCCCCTAATGTCAGGGGTGAAACGTAAAGTTACTTGTAACATCTGGTTTTTGTAATAAAGTATTTGGAAACGACGTAGTCCTACCCGGTAGTATGTGGGTTTCTAACTCGAAAAAATGAGCAAGTTGTAACAGTGCAGATTACGCAAATTGCATATCCAGTGTGCTGCAAGCCCAAGGATTTGTGCCACTGTCACTGTGTACATAGCCATAGAACATTTTATATTTAGCTGCATCCTGGCAATCCAGGCAAAGGCAATAGTGCATGTTTTTATATTTAGTTGCATCTTGAAAGCACTTGCGAAATTACATCATGGGATAAAATCCAAGCTGATGCATTGCTTCCTAAATTTGCTTACCGATGGTAGTTGTCAAGCTCTATATTGCACAAAAGAGGACTGTGTTGCTTGCTTAACAAAATGTCCCTGTTTTCCAATCAGATGACAAGAACTTAGGTAGTAATGTAATGTAACAAGCATTGCTACAGTGCAACTGAGTGCATAGAATTATATACAGTAGCTATTGAGACATGAAAATACAAATGCTATGCATCTCCGTGTCCGTGTCCACTTTTTGATGGTACCCCAAGAACACTGAAATTTGGATAGGGTTATACTGACATTTTGGGAAATGATCCAAAAAGAATGCAACAACCCAATAGCATTTTTCATATATATGTGGGGCAGTGGTACGTCAAAGGGATTGGGGCTCGTCATGCCTGCTGTCTGCTGGGTAGAGCCTGGACAAAGAGGCGCTGACCACCAGGTGCGATTCAACTAAACTCTTTTATTGTCAGACTTCCAACAGAAAGGGACGGCTCTTTTTCCTGAGTTCACGTCACTGGGGTCACCTCTGAGCACCTCCTTGTGGGTCTCTCTGGGCAGCAGAAATCTGGTTTCACTGATAAGTGGGGGGGGGTGTAGCAGTTCGGGGTCTCCGGTGAGGCAGGGCACCAATGCATCTTGTCTTCTGCAGCTCTCAGGGTTGCTTCTCAAGGGTAGCTCCATCCTCAACCTATCTAGCAGGGGCAGGGGCTAATTCCCCATGGGTTGCCAGGTCTCCTCTCAGTCTTGGGGAGGGTCCAGCAGGGACAGCTAGGCTGGCCACAAGGGGTCTTCGCCTCTTTAGGATGTGTGGGTCTAATGCCCCTCCCGATGGGTGAAAGCTTTATGGGCCAGGGTAGCACCTCCTTGGCCGTATCCCATAGAGTGGGCAAGGAGGTGGATCTTACACTGGCCAGGTTGCCCGGGAGTCTGGACACCCTGGTGCCTTCATGGCCTTGAGGTAGACTCCCCTGTTCCCACTACAGCTCCCTCTCTTTAACCTGGGTCTCCGGGCGTTCAGTCCTAATGGGGCCAGGCTCCGCCTGAACGACTTGTCCTCGTTAGCTCTAAGGGGATGGGATCTTTTGGGGAACTGGTCCTTGCCTGTACTTAGCTCTCCCCCATGGCTGATCCTGATGGCATTTAGGATTCTGGCGGGATGGAACCTGCAGGGACTCGCTGGCTATGGTGGCTTCACAGGTCTTGTTTCCTGGACTCTGAGGGGTGAGCCTGGATTGGGACCCACAATCTGCTTTCAGGATCTCTCTGAAAAGCTGTCCCATGATGAGCACTAAAATGTAAGAATAAAACTAGCAGCCCAGTCCTATCCAGCACTGGCGCAGCGGGGCCACACGGCCCATGCTATATCCAGCACTGGGATTGAGCAGGCTGGAGGTCTCCTGTATCCAGCATTGGGACTGAGCAGGCTGGAGGTCTCCTCGACAAATGTCTTCTTACCTCATGTTGAGCCCCAGCCTGCTCAGTGGGGCTACTCGGATCTGCACCAGCTAACAGTAGCGTAGAAACGCTTGGGGCCCTGATATACAGGGCCCCAGGCGCCTAGCTGACTGGGGGGCGCTCGAGGAGAGCGTCCTCGTCATCTAGGCAATGCGCACAGCGCGCGCCCGCAGACACAGGGTCCGAGAGCACGCTGCGCGTTGCCTAGACGACGCTGTTCCTCACCTCGGACTCGAAAGCTCGAGTCCGAGGTGAGCAACAGCATCGTCGTCTAGGCAACGCGCAGCTCGCTCTCAGACCCTGTGTCTGCGGGTGCGCGCTGTGCGCATTGCCTAGACGACGAGGACGCTCTCGGAGTCAAAGGCTGGAGCGCCGCCCGCCCGTTATGGCTGCGGGCGGGCGCTGCGCTCCAGCTTTTGAGCGACAGCGTCTTTGGACGTCACGTGACGTCACACATCACGTGACGTCACACATCACGTGATTTCCGGGGGCGCTTGGCCAGCCCCCGCCCTCCTAGCCCCAGGCGGCAGGAGGGCTTAAAACGCCACTGCCAGCTAAATCTCTGGTGCAGGCCCAAAAAGCCACATGTAGGGCTTCCAGGCCTGGGAGTGAGGATTGGATATGGTGGAGGCCTTCTCCACCAGTCCCGCCAAGCCTATCTGCCCACCCCTCTCCTGTTACAGCCTTCGCCACCCTCCTCCAGCCTTGTTCTACCTCTGCGCCAGCATGGCCTACTCCCAGGGTGCCGCAAACTTGCTTTGCATACATTTGTGTTACCCAGCGCGCACTCCGCCGGTGCTGCAGGTGAAGAGGAAGTATGGAGGAGAGGAGGCTGATGGGGGTGATACCTCTCCTTCACACTTCCAGGGAATTGAAGGAGGATGAGGAGCAGTGGAGGCAACTGGGAAGATGGAAGTGGGCATTCCTCACCAATCTGCTGCCTTAGGTGACTCACAGCCCAATCCTGTGTAACTCTTGCACCGGTGTAACAGTAGATCCACTGGTGTAAGTGCACTTATGCCAGTGTAACTTGCTGTATGTTGATGGACGCAGGACAGAGACCAGCGTAACCCACCTCGGACGACGCGCATGTACAGTTTGGACGTGGAAAGGACGCTGCTGCAACTGCATTGTTGTAACAAGTGGCATTTAAGATGCCCCCTGGAATGCCCCCTGCGCTGGCGGAGTTGCACTGCCATCCGTCCCGCATCTGAACTGCACATGTGCGACGTCCGAGGTGGGTTACGCTGGTCTCCGTCCTGCGTCCGTTGACGTACGGCAAGTTACACTGGCATAAGTGCACTTACACCAGTGGATCTACTGTTACACCGGTGCAAGAGTTACACAGGATTGGGCTGTCAGTCAGCCTCATGGATGAGCTGGCCCAGACTGTAATATGACCCTAACACTGGCATGTATTCTTAGTAACTTTGTCTTTGTCCTTTTACGGTTTTGTGAATATTTCACAAAAACTCCTTATCTTTATTTTACCCTGCTAGAACATGTTACCTACAAATTACCTACCTTGTTTTCTATGGGTTTACTCCTTCCTATGTCAGCTCTTTTGTTGGTGTAGCATTTTTCCAGTGCTGGCGGCATGTCCGTCATCTGAAAGGGGGTTAGAATCTGGCACAAGTCGACTCCTCCTCATTCCTTTTCACATCCCACCTATGTCCTTCCCATGCTATGCCTCAATTGCCTCCCTGTTTTGGCCCCTCCACTGGTGGAGTTGTGCGGGCTTCTGAGCTACGTCAGTGCAGTTTTGCACTGGCATTGGTGGTGGCGCATCCATCAGCAGGTGGACTTCTGCGCTGCGTGGAGCCTTAGTTATACTGGCGTATGTGGACATACATGCTGGCGTATCTTTTCTTGAGGATATTGTGGCTGAAGCACTTCATTAGATGCATGAAGAGATCTTCTAAGTGGGTGAGTATATATACACACCACAGAGTGCAGACATAAGAAGAATTTGTTTTTGATTAAAACGAAGTGAGGCCAAAAGGTCAAGCAATGCAAGAGGAAGAAGTAAGTGAATAAAATGAATGAAAAATCCAATCAGTGTGGGTGTGATCACTCTGGCTAGCAGGCATTAGTGATGAATATATTGATCAATAGTAAACAAACACACAAAGAGGGACAATTACTTTTCTGTAGTTTGCTAGTTATTTCCAGGATTTGTTGAGACCAAACTCCAGTGTCAAATTTGCTAATGATTTCTAATGCCTCTTGGTCAGAAATGGCCTCTAGTCAGAAGAGGTCACATCAATAGGCTGTGGGCTTTGAGCCGAATCTGACTTTATAGGATTTTATAAATTGGAGAAAAGTATCTCATATTAACATAACTATTGCATAACTATTTATGATCAGGATATTTTTCTAGGAATATAAAGTCCAACATGACTTATGATGTGTTTATTCTGCAGAGTTCCCTTCCCGGGACAGGAGAGAACAGGGATATTCCCCTATATCTCATTGAACAGGAATATTTACTCAGCAGGAAACCCATGGCTCATATAGACTCCAGCATGTATGTGGCATAAAATGGATTCTACCCCAGCAGCTGCTCTGCATCCAATGAAGAACCCTCATGATTCTATGAAAAAAAGTAGTTGTCACTGACATGCAGGTAAGATTAGTTTACTTTTGACTAAAACATATATTTGGCAAATTTTAGCCACTGACAGGTTGTTTTTGGTGGTGATGCCAAAACTGTGGACTGTCCTCTCCATGGAGTTCCACTGGGCTGCCTGCCTTTCTGTTTTTAGTCGTCTGCTGATCACCTTTTTATTTCAGCGTACAGTATTTTTTAAAACATCTACTCGATATGGTCTACTGTTCTTTACAATTATTTAAATTGATAGTTTATTTATTTATTTATTTATTTATTTATTTATTCACATTTTTTTATACCGCCCTTCCTCCAAGGAGCTCAGAGTGGTGTACATATTTCCTCCCCTCCTTTTTGTCCTCACAACAACCCTGTGAGGTAGGTGGGGCTGAGAGATAGTGACTGGCCCAAGGTCACCCAGGAAGCTGTGTGGCTGAGTGGGGATTTGAACCTGGATCTTCCAGGTCTAAGACCAACTCCCAAACCACTACACCATCCTGGCCCATAATTATTAATTTTAATACTGCTATGAATATTTTCTATTTATCTTAAACTGATCAAAATATTTAGATTTATGATCTAAAATGTGGATGGGAGGAGAGGGCTGAGATAAAACATTGGAGAATGGGAGGAGTAGAGGCTGGCACATCATTGGGTGGGAGACAGCATTTGCCTTGGGCATCAGGAGGTCTTGGGCTAGCAATTTCGCTAGCAGGGATTGTCTGACTATGTTATATGTACAGCAGCACTATTCCTCCTCCAGTGAGAGTTCTGAATCGATGGTGTAGTGGTTCTGGAGTTGGACTTAGGCCTTGAAGATCCAAGTTCAAATCACCACTCAGCCATGTGAAGCTTCTTCGGTGACCTTGGGCCAGTCACTATCTCTCAGTCTCACGTACACCACAGGATTATTGTAAGGACAAAAGGACCATGCTGAGTTCCTTGGAGGAAGGGTGGTATAAAAATGTGAAAAATAAATAAATAAAAACAAAAGTCTGGTTTTATCCAATAGACTGTTAGTATAGAATACAAAATAAGGAACAGCATACTAAGGAGAAGAAGCTAGTGTATTACTGTATGTTACTGTATTGTTACTGTATTGCTGTTAGGGCTACCTACTGTGATGTTGTACAGTCAGACCTCGCTATCTGCGGGGGATCTGTTCCGGACACACACACCCCACAGACTGCGAGGATCCATGAATACTGGGGTCCACCTAAAAATGCTGTAGAAAGGGGGGGAAAGGGGAAAACATGGGGTTTTTTTTAACCTTTTAGCAGCAAACCGCGTTGTTCTGAAGCCTTCTGGAAGCTTAACGACCCACTTCCGGGTCACGCAAAAGCTCTTCCCCCCCCCTCACAGCCTTGCTCCAGGATGCATTCTGGGACAAGGCTGGGAGGGAGGGAAGAGCCTTCTCATGAAGGTTGCTAAGCTTCCAGAAGCCCTGCAGAGGCTTCAGAACCGCACAGTTTGTTGCTAAAACACCACCTACTTTTTTTTCCTTTCTACAGCACACCCCCACAGGTCCGGGACCTGTGTTGAGACAAATCTGTGGGTTCCGAATCCTTGGATGGAAATGGTCTACTGTAGTCATAAAAACCAATAAGACTGGAGTTCTGGGAAAATACAAGAATATACTTTGTCTGAGCAGTCGTTTCACGTTTAGGAAATGTAAGCATAATTTGTAGGGTTGACCCTAATTAAATAATTTTCCATCCAGTAGTTACCTGTCTTTTAACCAGTTAATTGTGAAATTGAAATAAATGTGCATATCACCCAAATCTGTTTTTAAGTGCCTTTTTGAGGGTTTTTGATTACCGCATGATCAATTATCATTCGCCACTGGAAGGAAACACTGTCTTTTTTTCATATTTTCTTTTAACTCTTCTATGGCAGCAACAGCACAACATAACCAAAATACAAGCAAGTACTGGTATGCTCTTTGCTCTCGGTCCCACTGATTAAAATTGGCATCCATTGACTAATAAGTTAAAGTTTTAGATGAATAGCTGCTGATTTTCTTTCTTTCTTTGGCAGCAGACCTTAAAAGTCTATGATTTCAGTGGTGCGACTCACATAAGTTAGTGTCTTCAGAACTGCAGCCAACTCTTGCATTAAGTGTTGCAGTCAGCCATGTTTTGCTGACTGAAAACATATTTAAAATGCTTATTGGAGAAAAGTTTTTCCCCCTGTCTCCTGTAATGATGATGTCTCTGAGTTGTTGCCAATATCTCTCGCTTTAGGACAGAATGTAGCATTTTCTACCAAACATTTGGCAAAATGTTTTCCTGCAGCCTCACAAAATGATGGTCTGTAGGAGGAAGAACACACGGCAACAGGGAGAAGCTGCAGTTATTAATCAGTCAATGAACAGTACAATTCGCAGTCTTCCTCTGGGAGAATAGCTGAAAAAGATCTACGCTTCTCCCTCTCTCAAGAGGCATTTTGACTAATTCATCATAGTAGGTATCGTGGGCAAGTGAGAAGGCCAGGATGCAGTCCAGTGCTTGAATTATAGGAGGGAGAAAGGAGTGAGCCCTTAGTGAAATCCACAAGCCCCACTCCCCTGAACCCCTCAATTGTAGGCAAATCATTGGACCCCATAGCTTTCTAAATACAATAGCTAAAGGGATCAGGTCCACTTTGTCCCTTCTTATCATTTGAGTACCAACACTGTAAAGATAATTCTATATTATCAGAGTGAATGTGCCCATGTTTCCTTATTCTATTTTTGC
Organism: Plestiodon gilberti rubricaudatus; assembly: GCA_026170595.1. NCBI lineage: Eukaryota > Metazoa > Chordata > Lepidosauria > Squamata > Scincidae > Plestiodon > Plestiodon gilberti. The sequence continues at coordinate 79,705,407 of JANXHW010000004.1, read as the reverse complement.
ATTACCCGTAATAGTGCACATTGCAATACTGTTCAATGAAAGCAGTGCTCATATTCCATCTCTGGCCATTATTTTCTTTGCTATGTGTATAAGAACATCTCTTCCCATGAAGCACAGTTCACAATGAAACTCAGGGTCAGTTCACACATGCATGTTCATAAATTTGCCATAGTTCTCACATTTGGCCCCTGTTCAGATGTGTGGGATACATCTCTCTCTCTCTCTGCGTGCGTGTGTGTGTGTGTGTGTGTGTGTGTGTGTTCATTCCAGGGAAGGACACATTCACTAAGCAGGTACTGCCTTTCTTCCCCCACCAGCCAAGAGCTGAGTAGATTGAAGCCCTGAGCACTGGATTGTGACTGGTCCACATTGGATTCTGTGGAGGTGACTATACCCTTACTAGTCCAGCATCCCTCTGCTGGTGCCACCTCCTTGTCGGGTGACGCAAACATGCCATACAGCATATTTACAACACCCTGGACCGGCAGAGCAATTGCTCTGCTGGTCGAAGACTATTGTGGATTGCGGTGTAAATGTTGGTACAGCTCTTCCTTCAAATACAGTCGGACCTCCATATCCGCAATTTCAGCATCCACGGATTCACTTATGTCTGGAAAACTAGTCTTTCAATTTCTAAAGGCTAGACCACCACAGCCCCATTTCAGAATGAATGCTGGGTAGCACTGCAGTTTTCTAAAAAAAAAAAATCCTCTAACAAAGGATGCATTGTGAAACAGTGCACATGTGTGTGTTCTTGTGTGTTGCAGAAGAACACACACTACTGTGGCAGTACAGATCCTGAATCTGTGTGCATGTTGCACATTTAACACCTGTGTAGTTAAAGGATTTCTGCTGGCAGAAAACACATTTTTGCTAGCCACTGGCACACCAGCACACCAGGGAGCAAGAGCAGAAGGGAAAGAATGACTATACTATGTGGCCAGGTTAACTTCTTACTGAGCAACTGGGTCAAATTCTCTTATGTTTTCTTCTAACTGTGTAAGGAAAATTAGTAAGGAAACTTTGCACCATTGAAATCAATGAAACCACCAGTAAGTCACAACTAAATTCCATTAATTTCAAAAGTACAATCCTAAACATATTGGGAGTAACTCCCATTGACTTCTGAGCTGGTATGCATAGAATTGCACTGTTAGTCATCATGACAACTAGCTTTGGATACAAGCCTTTGTAGATGAAAGTAGAGAATTCAGGGAAAAGGGCCTGGAATACACCTGAAGGAGCAGGGTCCTGCTGTGGCCACGGTCCTATATTCTGTACACTTCAGACTGTAGGTTTAGGTGTATTGTGTGGGTCACAATATTCACTTTTCTTTTTTACATGGTCTGGGCAATGTGAGTCTGAAAGAAACATGTGAGTTCTAGAAACTGCATGGTGGGAAAAGAAAGAGCACTGAAGGCTAATAATATCCTTTGTAATATTTGCTTTATTTACAAATACTGTAGTACAACAAGTAGTGCATCATTTGCCAGTGCATATGAAATCCCCAGAGAGAGGCATCCTGCACCACACATAAGATGTTCTTGGGCCACAGCTCCTTCTCTCAGTTCCATACTGTAAGCTCCTGTTTCTTCACACTCACTCACACCTAGTATTATTGCCCCACCTCTTATGGACACCTCTTATGGGGTAGGAGGGGGGTCACCTCCTCCAAGCTGTAATGGTTAACACTCAAGTGAGATTTCCAGTTATCTCCCAAACATTAGTTCCTATTAAGGAAACATTAGGCAAGCATCCTGAGCTATTAACCCAGTAATCTGCCAAACAAAAGAAATGGCCAGCAACCTTATCTCCTGGACAGAAAGAAAGAAGGTATCTGTGGCAACTTAATCCAGTCTTGAATCTCATCTCTGCTGCCCCCTTCTCATTTTGCAAGCCTTGCTCTGACCCCATGGCTTCCCTGACAGTGAGGAATCATTAACTAGTATTTTTTTTGTCTCTAATCTCTGGCCAAGAGAGACATCCCAAACACATCTCAAAGTCACCTAGTGTGAGGTGAACTTGGAATGCTCCACCACTGTTGCCATACGTAGTGGAATGGAAATAAAAAGAGGATGTTGGATTTTGTCTATATCAACTCGAACGTTAATTTGGATAAGGAGTGTGAGCATGGGAGCAAAAGACCCAGTCTGCACTCCCTGCACAAATGCAAAACTCTCAGGATGGCCTTGAGCAAGTCCATTTCTGGCAGCTTAAACAGTATCACAGCATTGATGTGGTTATTACTGTATTTCTTCGAGTCTAAGGTGCCATCGATTCTAAGGCGCACCTTTACTTTCAGTACCACCAGCAGGGGGAAAAAAATCCATCGATTGTAAGACTCACCTCCCTTCATTCAATCTACCTGCTCAGCACCAACTCTCCCCAGCATGTCTCCTGCAGCTGAGGATGACTGAGTGCACTGCCTTTGCATAGCATTTTTGGCCCCACCAGAAAGTGCCATTTCCTTTGTTACCTGGGCTTGGGGGAGCTTCAGGGAGGCCTGCGCAACCCTCTGCAGGCCTCCCTGATCTTCAGCTCGGTGAAAAACAGCGATTTTTGGGCATTTCCGGTTTTCGCGAAAACCGGAAATGGCTGAAAATCACTGGTTTTTGCCGAACTGAAGATCGGGGAGGCCTACAGAGGATCGCGCAGGTCTCCCTGAAGCTCCCCCAAGCCCCAGTAAGTAAGAAGATAGCATTGTGGGGGGCTTTTTGGAGACCTTCGATTCTGACGCACCCCATTTTTTGAAATGCTTAATTGGGAAAAAACATGCGTCTTAGAATTGAAGAAATACAGTAAGTATATATTACACAGCAATATTTCCCATAACTCTGATGCCTGAGATAACTTTTTTTAATCAGAGGCACGCATCACTATTACACTTATGCCTGAAAGGTTTGCGTTTACCGTGTGTAGGCATGACCTTCCCTCAGAGCGAGGAGTCCACTGTCTGTATTTCTGCATGAGTGACTGTTCTGAGTATGCAGCCTAAGTGCAAGAAGGCAACGCTAGAGCAATGAATCTGGCAGAAACAATGGATATAGCCTCCTCTGTGGTTCTGTACTTTGCCCTCACGCAGGAGCATTGTAGTTATTTCCCAGGACATCACTGACACACAATTTGGGAATTTTCTATAGCGATTTTATTACTATATAATCACATGTATTGGATTGGAAACACGGATGGATTTCGCATTTGATCATCACGTTCTCAGCGGAAGAGATACTCAGAGTCCAGGTTTCAGTCGTAATGACTGAAATTAATGGTAGGTTGAGTCCCTCCCAGGCACGGGTTGACACGAATAAAAATTGAAACAGTTCCCTCGATTTGCGCGGATTCAATGTTTCAGCCATGAGCCGTAATAACATTAGAATCTCTACTGAAGTTATGCTTGCTTTGCTTACAAAGATGAATCCTTCTTTGACAGTTCCTCTCACTGTGCTACGTACTGACGTTTCATTTCGTGAAATCGGTTGAAATTATATCATATAATTTATATGTCATGGTTAGGGGCGGGCAGGTACGGAGGAGATGGGGGAAGGGTCAAGGACAACTGTAACAGTAGCAGTGAGCGGGTAAAAAAAATCAAGGGCGGGGGAGAGTCAGTAACAGTAAAAAAAAAGGAAAAGACGCTTTCTCTCCCGCCCAACAGAAAGACGGCGCGATGGTTTATGGAACATGTAGTCTGTTCTAAGAACTTGTAAAGGACGAAGTGAGAATGAGAACTACGATTCCCGGAAGCCCTTTCACACACCCGATTTTTTCCCACTCTTCTTGGGCGCAAATTGTCACGTTTTGTTTATCACTGGAGTCCCGCCCCTGCCTACCTCGCGAGGGATGGCGTCACCCCCTCATGAATATTGAGAAGGCGCCCGAATGGCGTTGCTGATATAAGGGGACAGAGTGAGGAGGAAAGGAAAATTACACCACACCGCCGAGGCCTTCTTTAATTAATATTCATAAGGAGCCTCCTACGGAGAGGGCGGCCCGGGTGGGTGGGAAGACGACGAAAGAGGAGGAGGCGGTTACCCGCTGCTCCTGATCCTCTCTGCTTCAGTCCCTAATGGCGCTCGCGACAACGGCAGCAGCTGTGCGGCGGCGGGGCTGAACCGAATGGAACGCGCAGACACCGACGGAATGTTCGCAATTGCTACATAATCCCGGCACCCCTCCCCCTCTTGGAACGCGGCGTGTCCTTACGTTCTACAATGGAACCTGCGCAGCAACCACAGCATGGAAGCAGACAAGCGCCGGCCCAGATGATCGGGAAGGGGGAGCGGCCGGGCAATTCGGGCCAAGCAGCCCTCGGCACTGAAAGCGGCGGCGGCAGCAGCGGAGGAGGAGGACCCAGCCCACTGGAAGGCGGCAAAGGAACAGCCGCCGTCGCAACAGCAGCTACGGGTGGAGCCGGAGGCCAGCAGCGGCGAAGGAAGCGAGGGGCCGTCGCTGCTGGAGCCGGCTGCAGTGCTCCACTCGCTCTGGCAGCCAACGGGACTCAGGCGGCAGTGGCTGGCGGCGGTGGCAGTAGCGGCGCCAACTCCCTACTGTTGCGGAGGGGAAGGCTGAAGAGGAACCTCTCGGCCGCCGCCTCGTCGTCTTCCTCGGCTGCCCCAGTCGTCGCTGCCTCACTGGGTACCCGCAGCCTGGATCGCAAAGCGCTGCTTTTGCTGCCTAAGCCGCCTCGGCAGCTCCAGCCTCTTCAGCCGCCTGAGCGGGACTGGGTACGCCGGGACTTACAGCGGGGATGCGTCCAAGTCTACTACTATCATCACCATCACCACCACCACCATCAGCAGCGGGGTGGTGGTGGTGGCGGCGGCGGCGGTTACTACCTGCGTCCAGTGCTTTGCACCCTGGAGACCACCGCGGCCGAGGTGGCGTCTCGACTACTGCAGCTTGGACACCGAGGAGGAGTCGGTAGCGCCGTCCGAGTCCTGGGTAAGGTGGCGGCAGCAGCAGTAGAGACTCGCCTCCCCCATGAAGACGACGACGACGACGACGACGACGAGGAGGAGGATGAAGAAGAAGAGGAGGTGGAGGTGGTGGAAGAAGGTTTAGCGGCAGAAATGGCAACCGTCCCCGATGGAGCGGAAGAGGAGCTGACCCACCCTGTGGAGGTTTCAACCTCTCTTGCAGGCAGCCTGACCCCAATCCCGGCCGGGAGAAGGCCTCGAAGTCGGCGAGGGACTCATAAGGGCTTGGGCGGCGGGGAGACGGCCCGGCCCGGGCGCCTAACCCTGAGTGGCGGAGAGATCGGCCGGCCAGGGGGCCGGCCCAGCCTCTCACCCGCCGACTGTAGCCCTGGACGGGCCTTGCCACCACCGCCCCCCACCGAACTCTACCTAGCGGGCCCCCCGCTGTCCTGCCCCTCCCTCCTGGGGGGCTCCGACACGGAGAGCTTCAGCCCCAGCGCTGAGAGCGCCTCCGACCGGCTGGATCCCTATAGTGGGGGCGGCGGCTCCTCCTCGTCCTCGGAGGAATTGGAGGCAGACCCCGCTCCGCCGCTGGCGGCAGCGGGGGAAGAAGGGGCAGGATCCGGACCCGGCAGGAGCCAGCGTCACCGGCCAGGAGATCTGTCGCCGGTGCACCCTGTGGAACCCCGAGTGGGGCGAGCTGCAGGGGAGTTCCCGACAGAAGGGAAGGCGTTGGGAGATTCCTCTCCTACGGGGGAAGCCGCCTCTCCACAGCAGCCTCCGGCCTTGTACGTACAGCTCCATGGTGAGACCGCCCGAAGGCTGGAGTCACACGAGAAGCCCTTGCAGATCCAAAACGACTACCTCTCCCAGCTGGGCTTCCGGGATCTGTGGCGGGTACAGGAGGAGGGCATGGACTCGGAGACCGGCTGCCTCATCCGCTTCTATGCAGGTGAGTTTGAAATGTTTATGTTCACACGAGCATGTGCACATTCCCTTGATGGTCGGCCGTCTGCTCACACGACTATCGGAGTGAGGAACTGCGGCTTCCCTATACCAGACAAGCATTGAGGAAATAAATGAAAATGGATGTCCTGGAAGGGTGAGAGAGAGAGAAGTGTTACTGTGGAGGGATACAAGAGTCGAATGATTTTAATGAAGAAACCAAGCAGTCATATACTTGCTTAGTTTGCAGTAAGTCCCATTGACTTTAATGGGACTTACTCCCTAGGAAGACTGCAAAGCCTTACGGTGCAATCTTATGCATGTCTATTCAGAAGTAAGTCCCACTGTGTTCAATGTTGTTGACTCCTAGGTAAGTGTATCTCTTAGACTGCAGTCCTATGCTCACTCACCTGGGGGTAAGTTCCATTGAACATAGTCAGGCTTCCTTCTGAATAGACATGCATAAGATTGCACTCTTACTTTGTCAGCACATGCAGGAGCAGAGAAGTGAGCCCTTGGTGTGTGAGAAGCTGGAGAGAGGGGTGTGACATTCTGTGATGCACTACACTGACAAATGCTTATACATTCTCCTCTTCCCATATTCTGTCAAGTCTTGGGGTGGTGGTGTCAACTGTTTGGGTTTAGGACCCTTTGTATTCATTGTCCAGGCTGCTATAATTTGGGGCAAGGAGGACCATGGGTGGGTAAAATGTTGTTTTTCAGAGCTATAAGATGTGTTAGAAAAATGTAGCCTGGTTTTTACATTGAAACCTATTTGCTGCTTAGAAGATTTTGCTTCTGACAAACACATGCAAAGAGTGCCCTCTGAGACTCTTCTGGTGCAACAACTCGAAGCTTGTATGAACGCTATTGAAACCAGTGGGTAAATGTGTTTCCCAGTAAATGTGTGTGTCTGTGTGTGAGAATTGGATTGCTTGGATCTGGAACAATTGTTTCCCCCAAAGGCGTAGCAGGTGAGCTTTGGGAGAGGCAGCTTCTGTTAGCCTTGAAGACTGCCAGAACGGCTCCACGATGTGGCTCTGCTGTTTGTTGGGCCAGCTGTGCTGAAATGAAAGTAGAAGTCTTTTGAGCAGGAGGACATTGCTGCAAGGAGAGCTTTCTTGATGTAAAGAGGGGGTTGTCCCCTGTTTAAAAATATGTGCTAGATGTCAGTTTGTCATACTATGGCTTGTCCAGGGCAAGAATACGTGCATATGTATGAAATCACAAGTGTTAAGTTTATCAGTGCAAAGCCCTTGTGCTAACTTAAGACAAGATTCAGGGAGCTACTTTAAGACTGCAGTTCCACATGTAATTGTGTGAGCAATTCTTCTTAAAATCTGTGTGACTTGATAACACACTGATCGAGGCTTGAGTGTGTGGCTGGATGTGGTAGAGCTGTGTGATAATTAACACGGAGCACCCAAGAGTTCCGGTTAGCGTCATGCATGTGCCTTAATTGCTGTATAGATTTCCTTGACTTCTTGAAATATGCACATGGGAAGGTGAGTCATACTCTAAATGACCTTTGTATGAGAGAAGGGCTGTATGGTAGCATAATTCATCTTTCTGCTGAGGCTTGGTTGATCTGGGGTTAAACAGGAAGCACTGTTTCCTCCAAGGTGAAAATCCTTGCCTTGCAATGCTCATTTAGTACATGGTGAGAAGGGCAAAGCCTACACCTTTCGAGCAAGTTAATCTTTCTTTAAAACAAATGCAGTTCCTAGCTAAGCCTTTTAGGTCAAATATGCTTAGATTTCTCGTTCTTCAAGACAGGCCTGCACAGCCAAGGCTGCAATTCTGTACACGTGTGCCTAGAGAGCAAGTTCCATTAAGTTCATTGGGGCTTACTTTTGCGTAGACCTTTATTTTGAAACCTTTATATCCCACCTTTCTATTTGGACAACTAAAGAATCAAGATGGCCAACAATCATTTTTTTAAAAAACAATAAAACCATCAGTAAATGCTGTAAAATTGACATAAAAAATGAAACACAACCATAAAAACCAGCCAATTATAGTAACTTTTTTTTAAAAGGAAGAAAGCAAGCTGGAATTGCATTGCAAGAGCATCTGTTTTGCATGCAGAAGATCCGCAGGTTTAATTCCTGGCATCTCCAGGTGGAGAAAGACCCCTGTGCTGATGTAGGTGGACCAATGGTCTGACAGTATAAGGCTGCTGCATATGTTTCACTTGTGTTCAGTTTTGAGACCCCACAAAACTGAATGCATCCCATCAGTTATATATTGCTTGTGACTTGTTGGGTGCCTGATGATCTCCCTGTTATAGCAGTAAGTAGCAAAATGAATCCAGATCTTGGTGGCCTTGCCTATACATTGGGTAAGGTGAATTGAACAACAAGGACCATGGGTGGTTTTGGAAAGTTGGATCTTTTATGTCAGACACTGACAGGATCTGCCTGTATTTGAAATCTAAATTGCATAGATTTTTATATTTCTCCTTGGCAGCAATCCTATACTGTACACACTTTTCTGGGAATAAGTCCCATTGGGCACAATGGGGCTTACTTCTGGGTAGGCATGCATAGAATTGTGGTGTGTGTCTTTAATCAGGTAGAGATATTCTAACTTGACATTTACAGATTTTTAAATGTAATGGATAATGAGGTCAGGCCATCTGGACACAGATATGGTACTATTACTGTGACTAGCGGGACCGCTACTCTTGGTGTGAAACTTAAGCTGCTGCATGGGTTTGCAGAGTTTGCATTTTCAAGTAGGCATTGTGTATTAGAATTGTGAATGTGAAGGGTTTTTTTTTTGTCCAGCACCTCAAGTCATTTGCCTCTTGGGCAAAATGGGGTGGGGAAGGTGGAGCAAATACATACATGGATTACCTGAACCAAGCATGCTACTGGGCATCACTTGGGGTAGTTCTTTCTAGAGAGGTAGCTGTGCTAGCTTGAAACAACAATTTTGTGGCACCTTAAAAGACTAACAGATTGACAACGCAATCCTGTGTAACCTTGCACCCGTGAAAGTGCAGTTACACTGGCATAAGTACACTTACACCGGTGCATCTACTGTTACTGCTACTGTGTAGCAAGGCTACACAGGATTGCACTGTTATTGTAGTACAAGATTCTTGCACTACTGTAGGCAATAAAATGTATGCTGCGATAAATGTGGTAGTCTTTAAAGTGTCACAAGGCTCTTTGTTGCCCCTAGTGTGATTGCAGGTCTTGCCAAGAAAAGCTGGGGTGCAGGCAGGTATAGCTAATGCAAACCAGGACAGGGTTCTTACTCAGCCCTTGGCTTGCTGTGCAGGGGCAATAAATTTTCTGCATGTTTAACTTCTTGTGTGGAAGAGGGGATTGAAATTGCCATTTGACATGGCAAACTGCACCTGCCAAAATTACCTCTTCACTAGGAGTATGAAAGCACCAAAAGCCCCCTTCTCCTTTTAGTCTAGCCCTTTTAGTATGTGACCCTTTTGCTATAAGCATGGATTCCACTGGCCCATTTAGAACATGCTTAAAATATCTGTCTCCCTGGAGCTTGTATGTGCACACTTTGACTTTTTTTAACCTCTTGCTTGTTGTAGCAAGTAGCAGCTGCAGATAACGTTGCCTTTAGATAACCACTAGCCTGAGTTTTAAGCTGTGACTAGAAGTAATTCACTAGGCTTAAGTGAGCCCACTGGGGGTCAGAGCGCTGGACAGCTAGCAAAATACGGGCTTAAACATGTGCCCAAGCCTTAAGAGTGAACAATTCCATATATATTGTACTTCACTTTGAAAGATCTCCTCTAGTGTGTATGGTAGTTGAATGGCTTTCCAAAAGTAAAGGGCAAATGGGGTTGGTTGCTTTCTGATGGCTTTTGTAAGTTCATGCCTTATATGCAATGATGATGCTAAAGAAGATGAAGATTCAAATTTACAGGGTTTGAAACAATGGTAAAAGATGTGCCAGTGTGTGAGAATGAAGAACGAAGCTATTCTTGCTTCGTTGGACTCAAACTGTACACATTCACAGATGAATTGCCAATCTAGAAGAATATATACGTTGCCAGTTACTGAGATCTCATTACAGTAAAACCTTGGATTGCGAGCATAATTCGTTCCGGAAACGTCCTTGTAATCCAAAACACTCATATATCAAAGCGAATTTCCCCATAAGAAATACTGGAGAAGGCAGCCGTTCAGTGGTGGAGCCTGAGCGTAGCGCCCCACGCCCGGAGCAGCTGCTCCTCGGGCTCCAAAACCTACTTGTAATGCAAGACATCGCTTGTTAATAAAGTTAAAATTTATTAAAAAAATTGCTTGTTATGCAAAACACTCTCAAACCAAGTTACTCTCAATCCAAGGTTTTACTGTACTTGAATTGGTCTCTTTAAAATTCTAAAATAAAAGTAGATACTTGAGAGCTTATCAGTTTTTGTTCCATCTTACTAGTGTTTTAATTCACCACTATTAACTGTTACTGTTGCAAGTACGTTTTTCTTTCAAATGTGTAAGCTTGAGCAATTTATAATTTGTAAGCAGAGATGGCTCATCAAAGCTGCATGGTGAAATCTGCTTATAGCCAGCAACCATATATTGCATATTATGACTTGTACGTTGAACTTGTAAAGTGTAAAAAATTAACCTGCTCTCAGTACGGCATAGCCATAACTGGCATTTGACCTGCTAGGTTTGTGCATCTTTTACCTGCTGTTCTTTTGTGCATGTGTTTATTGAAATAAATGAATATACAAAGTAGATAGTTCAGGGTTTCTCTTCCTTTCCCTTTTGAAATTAATATCTTTCAGTATAACTTTAATTCTGAAACCTCCTGGGGCTATATGCGTGTCATGGAAAGGCTACTGATGGGGCATCGCCTGACAGTGTCCTGGTTGAGCAGTGTGCTGTAGTCTGAATAAATGATGATGTAAATAAAGGCACATGTTTCAATCATTCTTCCTTTAATATGGTGAACTTGATTGCTGTGCTGGCCCTCCCTCTCTATTAGCTTAATGCGCATGCAAATAGATTTAGCAATATAGTGGGCGTGAGACACAGGGAAATGAAGTGAACCTAGAGCACACAGGGAAATAAGAACATGAACCCCTGTGTGTTTCTGTCCAATACAGCAAGAACTCGCTTAAAGTTGTCGATAGGTTCTTCTTGGAAACTGTAACTTTAAATGAAACTACTTAAAATGAAACCAATTTTACCATAGGCTAATTGGTGAACGTTCCTATGGCATTTTCCCATCAACTTGTCTTAATGGAATGACTTTAAATGAAACAACTTTAAGTGAGGACTTACCGTACTCTGAATTGACAGGGAAAGATATTCAAGAGTGGAAGAGGAGGAGCTGCTGCCTTTGCTCTGGAATAAATGGCTTTGTGTCACAGAAGTGACCCATGTGTAGCGCTGATGGGTCAGTGCATCTCTGCCTGCTCTGCTTTGGTGGCTGAAGTGATGCTGGGATAGTAGATGCCATCTGTATGCATGGTGTTAGTGAAGAAACCCGAGGCTTGCGATCACATTTGGAAAGTTGGATTGGCTTGCAGGCAAGCCATCTTAATCAAAGCCCTGATGTTTTGGTTTTTGCTACCTGTTGGAAAGAGCCCACCATTGTTTTCAAAAGGGGTAAAGAAAGTTAGCTCATGTTTCAGTAGGTAGTGGAAATTGCATGGATGGAACACCATAGCGTACATAGTTAAAGTTTTCTGTTTCCATGTCAGACATTGGAATAGGTAGATCCTGGGTGTTGCGGTCATGTTTGGTGGGAGATCTGGTGGTAAGCCTAAGCATGATGATGTAGCTGGGAGGAAGATTGGATCTGGTTTAACACAATTACTTTTTAAAACCAAAAGAATGGCTTTTAGCCATATTCTCTCTTTGGATGCAAATTATAACCTTTCTTCTTTCTGTGCAAAAATAATCTTGTGGCACATTCCCTTCTCTCAACAGACTCAACTGTTCTAAAAAAAATATTGAATAGACAAACTTACTCATGCTGAGCAAGAGTTTAAAACAAACTACAGTATTGCTATAATTGCTGATTAGAGATTTCAGAGTAAGATAGGCATTTGCCAATGAATATTTCATTTGAAATTAGAAGGGGCCTATTTACAGCTATTGTTTCAGGGGGCCTGGGGGCTTCTTTGGTATTTAAAATAAGCTTGATTATAACCATTTTTCTTTTATAAATCAACTGGTGCTTTGTATTGGCCCTGGAGAATGGATCACTTGTCTGGAAGATTGCCTATAGGCTGAAGACTGCAGTGTTCATTGCAAATAGAAGTTTAAGATAACTCTGATCATTTGATTGCATGAGCGTTTCTTAAAAGCAGCTATAGCACTTGATTGAACTGACCTCAGTTTTTCTGTTTGACTTGAAAAGACAAATGAGACTCCGGTAAAGAAGGGCTGTGTTAATCTATACTAGTCTTTTAAGACTTTCATTTTTGTATATTTGGAAGTTGTCAATTTTTGATTCAGTTCTTTTGAACTCTGTTTTTTACAGCAGCTTGATGTTCAGGTGTTAGCAGATGATGATCCGCGATTAGAGAACTTGGTAAGCGGTCATGATATGCATATAGGCATGTCATCAACTGGTAATCTGTGTTGTCCTGACAAGTGGTGAAGAAAATCTTCCTACTCTCCTGCTTCCCTGAATGTCTGATCAGGCGCAAAAGTATGGGAAGGTTTTCCTTTCCACTTTGCAGGGTAATATATAGACCTTCTGGCTTATGAAGTGACTGTGTGCACACTGGGATAAGTCAGTTCCTGGTAAATTACTGTGTATTCACTTGGTGTTTATTTCCCGTGAGAGCACATGCTAATTTCTGCAGATTAAGTTACTCTTGGGCGCACAAGTAAGATCAGGCTCTGTTTTAGGGTTAGTTTTACTTAAAGGAGCATGATCAGTTTAAAATTAGCTGGCCAAGAATAAGATCTTAAGACAGAAAGGTTACTCCATTCTCTCTTTCCCCAAGTGGTGGTGCAAAATTTTTATTTGGGCTGGCTTTTGGAGAGAAATCTTAGTATGTTAGGGTGTTGTTTCAGTGACAGTTAAAACGTCTTGGTATCTTACCTGTGCTCTCTGAACATGAAAGGCTAAGCACTTGTAATCTATCCATGCATGTTTACTTGAAAGCAAGTTAATTGAATTCAGTGTGAGTTGCTTTCGGAGAAGTATCTTTAGGATTGAAGCCATAAATGAATATAATATCCTGTGGTACTTATAGATAATGGTTTAAGTTTTCTTTTCTTCAACCAGTTTTCATCCTGTTTCACTTTGCTTAGGCTGCTAGTCATTTCTCTTAAGAGCTGAAAGGCTGCCTTGATGATGATTCTTTTGTCTTTCATCATCAGACACTATTACTCGAAATTTTGTAACCACTCTCCTCTTGGTGATGGTGGTATTGATATACCTTGGAGTTCTCTGTGCAATTAAAATATCCATCTGTTCTACTGAGAACATTAGACGCTTTGTACAATCTGTTGGTGATGTACGGCTACATAAAAGCCCTCAAAACAGTGTAAAAGAGAATTCAAAGCTCTGATCTAAACGTTTCCCATCGGCTCTGTGCTTGCTTTTTTGTTTACTGAATGGTGTTATCTTATTGGCTTAAAAAGCCTCAGCGGAAACACTTCCTTGTGTTTCTCTCCTCCCCCCCCCCCTTAAACAGGAAATATGGATGAAGTTAGATTTGCAATGTTGTGCCAGGGAAACCTGAAAATATTCTGAATTTAAACACAAAACAACAACAAACTTATAAATTTCTTATCGAAGAGGCTAAAACGGGTAACAAGGTCTGTTCTGTTATAAATTTCTGTTCTGTCTCATTTGTTGACCTGAAATGATTGAAATAACACTGTCCTTCATTGATAAGAACAATGGTTCTGTATGTTGGAATGCCTTCCTGTGATTTCAGATTGTACTAAAGATTGACAAATCTTTACAGATACCAGGTGTCTCAGTCAAGATGCTAGTGTGAGCATGATTCCTATGAAGAACAGCAGCTTGATGATGGGTCACTTTTGCCCCCTAAGATTTCTTAACCTTCTTGGAGGCTTTTGGTAGTTGTGAGAGATGGGACATTCTGTCTAGGGGCCAGTTCAGGGGTAACTTTGGTTCCCTGCACATCATGGTTTGCAAACTGGGAACCAGCCTCAAGTTCGTTTTGTTTTACTTATTGGCTTTAACTGTGGCTTACTGCTGTAACTGCAGTGATGTTGGTGGCTATCCGTGTGTGAAAACTAAACACGCATGCGCGCAGTTGCACTTGTGTCAGGACAAAGGGAGTGTTCCTGTAATGTGTGTAATTTTCAGTGGGTATTATGGGATGCAACGTGCATGAATTCAGTTGATATAAAGCACAAGAGATTTTGTTGCAGCATAGATGTTTTGTTTCGTGGGTTAGTTACTTTGCAGCATACTGCCAGCTCTGCTCCATGTTGTGCAGCCTGTTTTGAGGTGAACGGTGCTCTAAAACTATAACTAGCAATTAAGAACATATTGCTCCTTCTGAATAACAAGGTGTCCTCCTTCCACTTCTATTCATAAATGAGAAGTGGATCCATTAGCAGCTGTAGCATTGGATGCATATGCATGACTGGCTTGTTTTACCCAGCTGCATGCAGTGTAGATGAGCGGTAGACAACGTTTGGCACTGGGATGTAGCCCTGTAAACTTTCAGTAGAAAACTCTGCCTGCATATTGTGTGATCTGGATCCATTTGACCCCTGTAACTGTTTCTCCGATGATGCTGGTGTTTCCCGCAGCAAATATATAGAGTGTGATGAAGATACGGATGTTCCGGAATACTCAAATGAGCATTGGCCACAGTTATCTAGCAGGTACTCCCAAGTGTTTGGGAGCACATGTCTTCCCTTTGCATATTTGCCGTATGAAACAGCAATATAGCTATGCCAAACACAACTGCTATGTGAAGTTGCTCACAGGTACAATTTAATGCTTTCTAGGCCAGGCTGCAGCTAGACTGCCAAGGTGTAGAACCTTGAGTGTAGAACCTCTTTGTTTTGACCTCACTCCAGCAAGCTCCTTTTCTCCCCATGATAGGGTTACGCAACCCAAAGTGAGAAGACTGCCACAACACCAGACATCAGAACTTGAAGATAGAGAGATAAAATGTGTGCAATTTGCTTCCTCGGAATACAACAGTTCCCATTTTAACCCTCTGTTGTTCCACACCATTTTGTGAGCAGGAAGTGACTCACTATTGATGCTATGTTCATTTTGAAATTGCGAGAGGATGTTGGGTAGGTGGAATTACGTATTCCCAAGTTACTACTTCCTTTTCATGAATGCTCCTGTGACAAACAAAATTTTGAGAGGGTTGCTACATTGTGTCAGTGCTGCAAGAGTACAACTGTAACCAGCAATTTACTCCACATCCTATTTTTTTCAATGACCCTGCGATGTAGGCTAGTGCTCTTCTCTAAGACCAGATGGGGAGCTAAGACTGGAAAAAATAGTGGTTTGCCAAGACCATGTTGTAAGTTTATAACTGAGGTGAGGTTTTGAATCGCAGCCTCCCCCAGATAAGAGAATTGTTAACTTCATGTACAGTATTTATTTCTCGGTTCTTGCCCCCCCCTCCTCACATCATATAGTGTGTGTTCTATTTTTGTATAGACTTATACAAGTCTATATAAATGTGAAAATCAAATACTATAGCCACCTTCTTGTGAGCTGAAAGTAAGGAACAACTTCAGTTATTGGCTGTGCTGAGATGCATTTATATACTGCTTAGCTCTCTTTTGCTTGAGTACCTTAAACATGGGGTGGGGGATGGGGAGAGTCTTCATGCCATTTTGATTTGTTCCCAAAAAATGAGGCCATCCAAACAATGAGGTCAACCAGCTACTTGAAGCCTGGGTATGTTCAGGAGATCATCTGGGGATTTGGGTGTCACCAATATGTTGATGACACCCAGCTCTCTCTCTCTCCTTGCCATCTCGTTCCGGGGAGGCTGTGGAAGTCCTGGAGCGCTGTCTGGAGGTGGTTGGGGTCTGGATGAGGGCTAATGGGCTGAGGTTGAATCCAGAAAAGACAGAGGTTCAACTTGTCAGGAAAGTCTTGGTGCAAGTACTGAGTCATCTGCCCACTCTGAATGGGGTTGCACTCCCCCTGCAGGAACGGGTGCGCAGTTTGGGAGTACTTCTGGATTCACAGCTCTCACTAGAAAGCCAGGTGGCAGCTGTGGCCAGGGGTGTGTTTGCCCAGCTTCAGCTGGTGCGCCAGCTGTGGCCGTACTTGAGTTGATCAGACCTGACCACAGTAGTCCATGTCTTAGTGACTTCAAGACTGGATTACTGTAATGCGCTTTACGTGGGGCTGCCCTTGAAGACTGTTCAGAAATGGCAGTTAGTGCAGAATGCGTCGGCCCGAGTGAGCACTGGAGCTAGGCAGTTTGACTCTGTTGAACCGTTGCTTCAGCGGCTGCACTGGCTGCCCATTTGTTTCTGAGCCCAATTCAAGGTGCTGGTAATGAACTTTAAAGCCCATCATGGTTTGGGTCCAGGATATCTTGAGGGACCGCCTTCTCCCATACATTCCGGCCCGCCCTCTTGGGTCATCTGAGGGGGCTCTCTTGCGAGTGCCACCTCTATCTCAAGTTAGGGGAATGGCAGCATGTGGGCGAGCCTTCTCTGTTGTAGCACCACAATTGTGGAACTCTTTGCCAGGGGAATTGAGAACTATCCCATCCCTTGTGACGTTTCGGCGAGGGCTCAAAACGTTTGTTTCGCCTAGCATTTTGGGTGATGGGTTGATGTCTGACTTCTGGGTCTCAAGATGTTTTGCTCCATTGCTTCTCTGCTCTATATTGTCCCCCCTCCCAGTGGTTTTTATTGTTTTTAATTTATTTTATGTATTTTTAAATTATGTATTTTTCTTTGTTGTAAGCCACCTTGGGCATTTGCCGTGGCATGGGATGAGGCGGGGGTATAATTTTTTAAAATAAATATGTTTTATACAGCAACTTCAGTCATTTTTGGCAGAGAGAAGCTGCTTCATTGAACAGATAACATCAGCTCCTGTTCTAACTTACAAAAAGTCTTGGGGCCAGATAACAAGCAGAGTGATAGGTGAGAATTTTATATTGACTCTAGGTTCAGGAGAGTCATTGAGTTCCTGTTGGGCAAAGATGGCACCTGAGCAAAATCAAAACTAGTTTTCTCACTGTGGTGGTAAACTGGACTATATCACTTCAGAGTGCAAGTGGGGGCTCATGTGACTGAACATTCCTTCATACCAACAGAAAAACACAATTAACAAGGGAAAAAAATCGTTCTACGTAGAAAGTAGCCTATGCAGGAGAAAACTAGATTAAAATGCTTCTTCCTGGTGTGCCCTCTAGATGGAGGGAGGGTGAGTGAGTAAGAGTAAGTATGGAGAAGGAGAGAAGGAGCATGCATATGTGGTATGACTCGCACACAGGTTTACCACCTCAGTGAGAGCCAGACCGGACTAGATATGAGGTTTATTGGAACTCCTGATGCTTTTTTTTCCTGTCAAAAGGCAGTTGTGCAAGGGGCCTGATTTGGATCAAAGCTGTGGTGTGGGGGGAGTGGGGAGCCCTTTGACCCCCACCAATTCCAACTTAGAATCGAGGCTATTGGCTGTGGAGAGGAAAACTTATGAGCCTAATTTTTTAGCAGCTTCTGACCACACAATCCTATCCAACTTACACCAACGGTGTAACCAGTGGTGCAGCGAGAACGGAAGGCCCTAGAACGGAAAGGGGATTCAAATCCCCATTCAAAGGGGATTTAAATATCCCCTCCCCTCCAAAGCCTCCCACCCTGCCCTCCCCCGCTGGTTACACCAGTGGTGTAAGTTGGCTAGGATTTCACATACACTGTGGGTGTATGTGAAATTTGAGTCGGGGCCATTATGTGAGAAGGGCTAGGACTCCCTTGCTACCTCACAGCTTTTTTTTTGGGGGGGGAACCCTGTGGTGGTCTAATTGTGGAACTCTTGCATCTTGTCTAGTTTGGTGCTCAGAATTGGGACACTGTCAGCCACTCTGTATTCAATGCCCAACTGAAGTTATCCTTCAGTAGCATGTGAAACTATCGCATTTAAAATGCTTGATCTCATTAGAACATAAGAAGAGCCCTGCTGGATCATCAGGCCAAAGGCCCATCTAGTCCAGCTTCCTGTATCGCACAGTGGCCCCACCAGCTGCCTCAGGGAGCACACAGCCAACAAGATAACCTGTTTCCTGCTGCCACTCCCCTGCACCTGGCACAGGGAGAACCTATCTCAAATAAGACAAGTCAATTCCTTTTTCTTGTAGATCAATAAAGTAGAAGGTTGCACATAGGAAATGCTTTTCTCACTTGCTTCCTTTAGTCTGCCCTGAAAATTGTTGAGGAAACAATTCTTAGTCCTTGAAAGCTGGGTCCATTTACAATTATAACTATTTTCTGCACTTCAAAGGACAGCAGAAATAGGTCTCTCTCACCTTGACTTTATTCATTGTTAGTACTAAAAACAAATCTTACCTAATAAGAGGAAGCATGATGTTTACTAAACAGCATTAAAGCTGCAACGTGAGATGCATGCGAATTGGAGTTTTTATTATGCATATGTACTGTTAAGATGATTTTTTTTTTGCTTTCTGACCACTTAGTCTGTCTTGAAAAGCTCTTCATTTTGCAATTTAAATTAATGAGCATATTAACTTGAGAGATGTGGCTTTGCTAATTTTATTTTTTGTGCAGTGGAATAAATGATGCTGCTGTGCATGGTATGCTCAAGTGGTCTGTTCACCTTCCTAATCTTACTTGCATCTCCAGACTATGATGTAGTTGGATGTTCTCTACTGTGCCAATAAGTGTTCTTTATTGCCATAGCATTTCCTGCAAGTGTTGACAGTGCAACATGTCTCCTCTATAACGCAGGAGCAATGCTGCCCACATTGTGGTCTGCTAGGAGAGGTCATCTGTTTTTTCCATGAAAGACCACTGTGGAAATTATCTGGAGCTAAAGGACTGCAGGTTATCTATTTTAGTAGCATGTGACCCACCCAAATGGCATATTATTCTTGCACAGATTGCAAGAGATGTTGAATTGAACATCTTGCACTGTTCTACAAAATGCCTATTCTGAGTTTGTTTTTTAAGCTTTTGTCATCTCAAGGGGAAAAAATGGACAAAATATTTTAAAAGGAGGAAAAAGTTTACAAATATCCAAACAGACTTGTAATTAAAGGCAAAATTTAAACACGCACACCAAAAATGCTGCATAAATACAAAGTTGTAGAATGAAAACCCTAGGTCATGTTAGTTACAGTTACTAAACAGGCAATGGGACTACTGCAATTAAGAGTTTGATTCCAAATCAAGACTAGACTTTCTAAATCGGCTTTTTAAAAATCATTTTTCCTTCCAATGCTGAGAAATCCAGCACTTGGTTTAGTTGCATTGTCACTTCATAGAAAAGTATTTTGCTATCTTCAGATATCCGTTCATTAATGTGTCACTTAACACGGGGGGGGGGGGATAGAGTCCTAGGTATTGAAAATAACATCTGCCTATAAAAGAGGTGTTTGAAAATGGTGGCTTGAAAATTTGTTGAATTAAAATGCAAAATGTGGTGGTATGTGTTTTTATTCACAGGTGCGAATTCTTAAGCATCAATATCAGGTTTAATTTACACTGCAGTCTTCAATGCAAAAAAACCAAATTATTCAATTATTTCTAACCGGAAAAGTAATCTGTGACATCAAGGTTTCATGCATTGGTTGATTTCACATGGAATGAACCAAACTCCCTATAAGGGATACACTGAAGCTGCGATCCAATACACTTACTTGGGAGTAAGTCCCATTGGAATGGGGTTTCTGAGTAGACATGCCTAGGATTGAACTGTAAAAGTACCAATAAAGGGCTAGTTAACCGTTCTTGCCTGACTACATACGAGTTTGTTTTACTTGATGCCTATCCTGAACTGTGAACTGGAATGAATTTACTTGATTCTAACCCTTTTACAGTACAGTTCGATGTGTGTTTACTACAGTAAATACTACTATGTTCAGTTGAGCTTGCTTTGTAGTGAGTGGGTTTAAGATTGCAGCATTAGCTCCAGTTGCTATTGTTTTCAGGCATGTTTGCAGTCGTATGGGTTTAAAAACTAAAGTACTGTGTAAAAACTCAAGTAGAAGTTAACTCGCAACTTCTGCAGCATGTTGTGTCGATGCCTTTGATGTTTATATAGGTATGGCTGAAGTGAGACTGGTAGCTGATTTTAGCTGTGCAGCATTTTCTGTTAGGAGGTCTTAACCAAAGGTTACAAACAAACTTGAAAGCTTGGTTACAACAGGAACTCTTACTAGTGTTACTGATGCAGAATTAACCCTTAAGTTATTCAGCCCAGAGTGCACAGCTCAAAGACGTGCTCTTAATCTTGTAAATGTAAGACATCTCGACTCTAGCATTTACGCAGACCATAAATCTTTGCTACATCCTTTCGTAACACATCTGTCCCAGTGGTCTAGTTTCTGGTACCTCTGCCAAAACTGAGGCTATTCTTTTCAGTGGAAAAGAGAGGGAATAAGGGGTCTTCTCTCCCTCCACCCCCCCACCTCATGCTGGATTTTGCCACAGATTACAATCCATTCTTTTGGACAAGCTGTTCAAATCCATCTTGTCATGACTTAGCTCAATATTCAGAACTGAACTCCTGAATTGGAGATGCAGTGAGTCTGTTTTGTGGATAGAACACATTCCAAGGGCTTTATTCTGAGGGTTCTGAACGATTGATGCTTAAGGCCTGTGGTACAATAAGGATGTGCCTTGCACTTAAAGTGGATTAGCATTCATCTTCTGACTTAGTCCAAGTTAGAGTTGAGAGATTAACGTGATATATGTTGGGGCTGTTGAATGCTTCTGCTCTTATATCATAACAGCAGAAGCAATTGATAGTGTCTTACGCATCAAGGTTTCTTCATGGCTCTTGAGATCACACTTGACTTAGATAAATGTGTGCCAGAAAATCTTGGCTTCTTTAACTTTTGTTGCTGTGATGAATTAAAACCTTGCCTATAAAAGAATACATTTAGAGTACAAATTTCTTTCCAATCTGTGTGCCGGTAGTCAGCAATTCATCTTCTGTTACCAAGGGAACCTGCTGGCGCTTGCTCCTCCCTCTTCAAGGCTTGATGGGGTAGGTAAAGCAATAACTTGCACTTTCATCTGGTTAGGGACCAGAGCATGGATGAAAGTCAAAAACGGATGAATGTCAAAGCATAGCCTTATTTAACTTGCAAATTTATTTTGGCCAGCAAAAAAAGTAAATAACACATGCTAGAATGCAGCACCAGAGGGAATAAGTGGGCGGTGGGCCCGCACAGCTCTTCAAAAAGGTACTGTGGCACTGCCCCCCCCACCTGCAGTGGGATCGCTCCCTCCGTGGATGGCCATCCATGGATACTCAAATCCGCAGATGGCCAATCCGCGGATAAGGAGGACCCACTGTACGTACGTATACAGTACTTGACTTTTTGGCTACAGCTGATGCTTGGATTGTGCTGCTTAGATGCTCCAAAAGTTTATGGTTGCCTTCTGTGAGGCAATATATACTTAAAACGCCTAATATGCTGGTAGTGTTCCATGGAGATGAGACTTCATCTTGTTTTTCTTTGCTGTTATGAGGAAAGTGGAGGATGAAGTCTCCTTTAAGCTGCTATCATTGCTGTGTATGCTAAGAACTTCAGTGTTTCTGCTCATAATTCATTTCTAGACTAAGGGCCCAGTCCTATCCAACATGCCAGCGCTGATACAGCTATGCCAACGGGGCATGTGCTGCAACCTTCAGTGGGGAGAGGCAGTCACGGAGGCCTCCTCAAGATAAGGGAACATTTGTGCCCTTGGGGCTGCATTGGCTCTGGAAATTTGGATAGGATTGGGCCCTTAATGTCTTAAAGATGGCACCAGTTTTGAAATGGGTGGCTTTACTTACAACTTGTCCTTCAGTTTTTCCCACTGGCCTCCTAATTGTGCCCCATTCTGTTCTTGGAGTAATTATTCACTATTTTCTCTTTATAGTGTAATTATTCCCTGTTTGTACTTTCTCCCTAGCACAACTGTGTATATTCTATTTGCATTCCATCCTTCCTCCAATGAGACCCGAGTGTACCTTGAGTGGTATACATGGGAGTTAGCCCATCTTGTCTTCCCAACAAATGTGTAAGATAGGTTGGACTGTGAGAGGATTTCCCAAGACCACTCCGAGAGCTTTGTTGACTGAAGGAGGACTTGATCTCAGGTGCCCCTGTGTCAAATTGAACAGTACACCACTGAGCTAGAAATGGATATTTCCTGATATGATGCAGAATGCAGGACACAGCAGAATGCAGAATGTGATGCAGAATGCAGGACACAGCCTTTGGCTAGAGTACTCTGGACAAATATTCTTGTCCAGGAAGATGGAAGTAATTAACCTCAGTTCTTGGTATAGCCAGCACTATCCTGGCTATATTAGGATCCATCTGGATGGATGGAACATCCATTCCATCAGGATGCCCAGAACTACTACGAAATCTTCTAGCAGTATCTTTATCTTTTATTATTATTTTTTGGATGCCTGATCTTAGAGAAAATGGATACAATATTCTTTGCAGTGTTAAATGTGAAATGTATAAATGTGTAACGTGAAGCTGATACAATTATACTGCTTGGTACATTTATGACACTTTAAGTGTAGTTTTTATGGAAACAGTTACAAATGTGCCCAGTGCTAGGAATGGAGCTGCAAGCTGCTGCACCCTAAAGTTACTGAAGTACTGTACAGTACAGTATATAGTTGCAAAAAACAGGAATCAAATAAAAGCTGAAACTAGAAACCATCAGTGTAGTAGTAAACAAAAGGGAGGATTCATTATCTGGTTTAGAAACAGTATGTGGTCCTTCATATTGCTGGGCAAAAGCAGAAGTAAACTCATGTTTTTAGTGAGAGCTCGGAAAACAAAATCCCTATAATGGAATTTAGTAGCAATGAAGGTGGATACACTGTAATTCTAAGCACATTTACTTGGGACTTGCTGAACTCGGTGGGACTTGCAGTGCTCTTATATTTACTTGTGAACAAGTGTCCTGATAAACATTGTTCATGGTTGCTATCCTGAACCCATATTTATTTTGTTTATATCTCATTCCAGCCCAGTCAATATCCTTAAAAAAAAAAAGGTACTAGTTTTTCTGTAATCTGAATTAGTAACTGAGAGATTCATGCCTTCTGATTCTGAATGTTCAGTTTGAATAGTGGACTTCTAGGAGATTTTTCCATTTGTTGATTAAAGGTTTGCATTACTTGGAACAAAGCATCTCAACCCTTTTGTGTGTTAGTCCCTTAATCGCAAGTACTGTATGTGTATTAATTTTAGATTGTGAGCCCTTTTGGGACAGGGAGCCATTTAATCATTTTTGATAATGATTTGATTTTGTCTGTAACTTTGTGAACTTTTTGTTGAAAAGTGGTATATAAATACTGTTGATGATGATGATGATATTAAAACAGTATTTTATTCATTCTGAAATAGAAAAATTCTCATGAAATATTCTGTTTTTCCCAAAATATTTGAGGGAGGGGGAAAGAGGGGGAATAAACTAGAATCCCCCCCTCTAAATGTTGGGATCCCCAGCTTTGGGTCTTTCTTAATCGGACATAACAATTGCTAGGTAACTCTGAAATGTTTAGTGGTAGAGCTAGCTTCATCAATAAGCTGTCGCACAAGGCCTTGTACAAAATATTCCCTCATCACTCCTGCTAATGCTGATCTGTTTATCAGTTTTAGAAGCAAGCCACCTTGTTCTTCTGGAAATCTCTTATTGTTGACTTGAGCGCTTTTCTTTTCAGCGCCTTGGGTTGATGTTGAGTTAAGGAGATTTAACCAGTACTTGACCTATAGCCTCAATATTCAAAACATCTGTGAGGACAAAACCAGGAGGTTTTACCAATGGATTCTGTATTTGTTGTGTGAGAGGATATTATCTATATACTATTGTAACTACTGTGAGAGTTTAATGACCAAAAAGGTGGCTTAGATGCCTTTAAAAGAGGTTTAGGACTTAGCTTACCTTGTTTGTGAGCTTTTAGAGACATGTGACTAGCTGCTGTTGGAAAAAGGATACTGGAGTAAGTGGAGTTTGGTCGGATCGATCGGAGCTGGCCTTGGGTTCCATTGGGCCATGCAGAACTCCTTTGAAGAGGTCAGGTAAATACAAATCAGTTGAGATGGATATTCATGTTCAGGCAAGTCTACCCTGTGCTCTCTTGACTTGCCAAAATAGGCTTTTGCCCATTCTGTGTAACTCAAAAGGAGATATGCTTGACTTGTATGCAATTCCCCCTGCCTTCCATTTTTCTTCGTTCAGTGCACCTCCTAGTTTGAGCTCTTTTGTGGATTTCACTCCTTTGCTTAGTCTTCTGAGGTTAAAATCTAAAACTGTAAATAAGGACAAAGTGATAGATGGGCAAAATCCCCTCTCCACGGCCAGGAAAGTAGAATAAGGAGTCAGACCAACAAGTGGATAGAATAAATTTTTGGCAAAAGATAAGTGCTCTATCACTTTAAGAACAAGTGGTTGTATAGGAAGGTAGCACATGCCCTGCAATCCACTACAAAGTAGTTGAAGTCACTCTATTAACAAGCTCTGAGTGCCACCTGTTTCATTGCAAGGTGTTCGTAGGGGAGTGGGGAGGAGTCCCTCCCAGTTTTGGACTGTTAAGCAAGAATATACCTATCTTATCTGAACATCTTGCTCTGTCACACGATATAATATTTGGAGAGGTTGCCATTTCAGGCTTAGTATTATTGGATTCAGAACTGGAGAGAAGCCTTTCTGTTGAGGCATGCAGTGAAAGGCTGGGTGGAAAAATCCTATAATCTTGCCTGACTTAGTTATCCTGATTGTGAGCACAGCAGAATACCTTTTGAGAGGGTAACAAATGTACCCAGACTGATCTGTTGTCTTAAGACAACAGTGCTTCTCTTTCAAGCGTGGCTGAGAGCTTTTTCTTTCACAATATGACTATCATCATCCACATGGAAGCTCCTGGAAATTTCCCACATATGGTGATTTCTCTGCATGGTGAAGTGGTCATATGGTGTCTCCTAGCTACACAAGTCTACTCCTAAAGTGTGTGGCTCAGTTCTTTGCTGCTGACAGAATTTTGACCATGGTATGGACAATATTCCCTTTAAGGATGCAGCAGCTGGGTGTCATTTTCAGATAAATGGCAATGGTGGCTTTGTATTAAAAGTATTTGCCTTCCCAGAGCTTCAAGCTACGTGGCCTTGTAGTTTAAAGGCTGATCACCGTAGAAATTCCGGCGCGTCCCGGGCGCGTGTGGAGAGTGTGGCTTCCATTTTATCTGATCGCATCGGAACGCGGAAGAGCCGTGCTCTCCCGAGTTCTGTTGCGATCAGCTGTGCACCACCATGCACATGATTTTGAGAGGGCGGGACGCAGAGCTAATTGTTTGACCAATGGGATGAGAGGTGTTTTTCAGCCAGTCTGAGTGCACTTGTGTTTCAGCCAATCGGCATTGAGTTTTATTAGAAGGCGGGACAATCAGGAGGGACTATTTGCGTTGAAGAAACTGGTGGAGCCCATGGCAGCATTTTGTGCAGGGTGTGCTGTCCCCTACTCTCGCGTGTGCCTCCCAACGCAAGCGCAATGCAACAGGGGTAGGTGTAGATCAGCCTTAAAAGGGAACCAAAGGTATGGAAGCAAACTACCTGCTGGGGCCTGATTCTCTCCCTTCCCCCATCAGAAGCTGTTGCATGTGAATGCTGTAGTATATGGAGCAGCTACAACAGCCAGTTTTTAGGGACCTCCACTTGGCACTGATATTTTGAGAAGTAGTCTGGAAACAGCAAATGGGTTTTCTTGCTTTTGAGACATATGAAGCATACTTGTATTGTCTTGAGTTCAAAATAAAGTATCAATAAAATGATATTCTGGTAGGTAGGGTCCCGGGGGGCTTCCATCCCTGGCATCTTCCAGTAGGGCTTGAAAAGGCCCCTGTTTGAAAGCCTGCAGAGCCACTACCAGTCAGTATAGATGGACAGTACTGACCTATAGACCGATGATCTAATGGGTATAAGGCAGCTCTGTATGTCTCTTGTGGTGGTTGAGCCCAGGTTGCATAAATATGTGAAACTGACTCATGGGCAGTGTTAAGAGAACACAAATTGCTGTCTGACACTAGTAATTGCAGCACTGTGAAGCGCTCTTGTATCTTCTCTGCGTGCTGTAGAAAATTACTGGGACAGTCTGACTTTCCTGCTTTTTGATGACCCACTTGAAACACACTGGTCACTTTTTGAAAACTTACCACAGCAGCTATATAAGGGATGAAATCTGTCTTTGGTCACTGAAGCCGAGATCTTGGGATTTTATCTTGTCAGAGTGAGTGATTGTTACGAATGAAGGCTTTCAGTCAATATGTGGTCGGTCTCTCTCTGTGTGATCTAGAGTGTGTGTCAAGAAGGCTCTCCCTCTTGTTGGGCTGTGCTTGATTTTAGCCAAACATTCAGGAACGTGGAACTGAGAACTGTGTGTGTTAAGACTTGGCAGTGGAGATAGTGGGAGCGTGCTCCGAGTCTTTCAGAGCAGGGGAAGGATACATTGCTGAATTAAATATTGTACCAAAGAACACGAACCCATTCCATAAGTTTCTTCAAACATACCTTGACTTTAAAAGTTTTGCAGCACTGCAATAATTATATCATCTCAAGGGAAAGGGAAGAGTGTCAGGAGAAGTCACTGGGGTCTGCTTGTTCAGCGTAGACACTTGGAAAAGCCTTTTTCATTTGTATGCTGCCTAATTATATTATCAGATAAAAGGCTGAATCCATTAAACAGCCCAGCCTTTGTGAAGCCTCTGAATTGCTTTTAATTTAGCGGCTGCACAGAAGCTGAATTCGAGGCATTCATAGGCCTGTACTATCTCCTTGACTAGCTGCCAGGTCTATTCAAGTTGTTCTGAGTGCAGGAAGTTCTCACATTCATTCAGGAGTGGACAAGGGGGAGTGGGGGGTGGGTTGAGCTATGAGCAAGAGAAGCCTTTAAAAAAGCAGTCTGTGCACGGAGGGGGGGGGAAGTGACAGGGCAGATAGGAAAAATAGTTTTAAGGAAACATTTTCAGGGATTCCTTGGAGTCTGTTTACCAACTGTTCAGTCTGTGAGTAAATAATGGGAATTTTCGTTCAAGAAGTTGAGAGGATTCTTTGAAGAAGCAAAGATTCGGAGGGGCCACTGTTTAGGGATGGAGCACCTGCTTTGCTTGTAGAATGTTCTAAGAATCTAGGTTCTTTCTGTCCCATCCCATCCCTACTGAAAAGGATCTTAGGTGAGGTGGGAACGACCCCTTGCTTGAATCCTTGGATTGCAGCTTCCAGTCAGGGTCAAGTAGACGGTATGGAGCTAGATACACTAATGGTCTGACGTATTATGAAATGGCTTCCTAAGTTTGTAGGAAGCAAGAGTTGGCAGAGGGGGCAGAACATGAGTAAGGAGCTACAGTGCCTAATTTCTTGAAAAAGAGATGCTGAAAGGAGTCTGTCTGGACATGCTCCCCTGTGATGTGGAAATCCCTCCTCCCCACCTCTCATTTGGGGTTCCCTAATCACTCAGTGGTGAAGAAAGTGAGCTCTCTTCCTGCTTAGGGGCACTTCCCATTGTTTTCTGCTAAATGGCTCAGGGTGAGCTTTGGCACTGAAAGCAGATGCTGGGGCTGAGCCGCAAATTAAGCACTGAGGAGCAATAGAGGAAAGGCAGGAGAAGGGGTGACAAGTGTTCTTCTATGTTTTGAACGTTGCCAACATTTTAATACAGCTGGAACAATTCTAATTTGGAGAAACTTGGAGCATGAAATTGCAAATTAATACAAGCATATTAACAGTCATTGGGCTGGTTCAGACAATATCTCTAATCCCAAACTGGCCCTTTACATTACAGTAATCTCCCCTCTCTTCCTCCACCAATTTCCCTGTGTAGGGAATACAGGGCATAATTATAACTTTTGTGAATATTTTGTCTGTCCTGTCCTTTCTGAGAATAGGATGGGTTTCCTTTTGTTTCTCTCTTTTCTGGTACATGATGGTGGTTCAGAATCGAAGTCTAGGTAGGGGCAGATTAAGACTCTGTACATCAGTCATTTGAGTTCCTCAGAGGAAGGAAGAAAAAAAGATCACCACCAAGGGTTCTAAGGCAGCCTTTTCTCAGGGCCCTGAGTCTCCCACATTGGTCTCTGTTCCGGAGTACTTTGAGAGGCTCGTTTGTCACTCACAGGGAGTGACCCTCCACCACCATAGGCAAGGTTATCCACAGACCAGATTCCAAGTTCTATCTCCTCCCACCAGAAGCTGAAGACTCTGCTGATGAATGCTCCAATGGCAGCTCTGGGCTTTTCTGGGGGAT
Source organism: Plestiodon gilberti rubricaudatus (assembly GCA_026170595.1). Lineage (NCBI taxonomy): Eukaryota > Metazoa > Chordata > Lepidosauria > Squamata > Scincidae > Plestiodon > Plestiodon gilberti. The sequence goes on along the minus strand of JANXHW010000004.1, from coordinate 79,677,131 downwards.
GTTGAGGGAACCCCTCCCTCTTGGACAATTTTTAGATTATCTAACCCTGCCTGCACCAAGAGGGGGGGGAGCTTGCCACATGCTGAAGACTGAGCCATCCTGAAACCACTGAGAAGGGGATTCACAAGCCAAAATGTCCCCATTTCCCCTCCTTTCCTCCCAGTTCCTGTTTGTAAACCTCTTAAGGCTGTATTTTACATTCTTAGAAACACCCCAAGATTGTAATCTGTATCTATTCTCTGCGGAAGCAATGGGCCACTTCTAAATTGCTGAAAATAGACATGAGGAAGTAGGAGTGGGAATGTGGTTGCTAATGGGACCAGGAAACGTAATTAGGTTCTGTGCTTACGGCAACCCTGATGTGGCAGATTACCCTTTAAAAATAAATAAATAAATATTGTATTTTTGTTTTTATTCTGTATACTGTATTTTCGTTTTATTCAAGTCTGTTTTCTTTTATTGATACATGGTCATGTCACCCGTATTACCCAAATCTTTGATGATAATTGCTGGCCATGAAAGTTTTCGTACAAAAATGTGTGTATATGTGTATATAAATAAATAAAACTGAGAAATACTGGACTACTAAAGCAGGAAAGGGCAAGTGCTCCTGATATGGTCAGCCTTTTCCTTTCCTAGTCTCCTTTTCAAAATCAGCATTGTTACAAAAGAGCAGCTGACTTCATAGGAATAGAGACCTGCTGCATCCCATTCTAAAATCCAAGACAAAAAGCTGCTGCCATATCCCTTTGGAGGGGGAAACCAGGAGAAGCCAGGTTTAGGCAAAGGGGGTGGTAATGGCTGGGTATCGGTGACATAAATGCTTTGGAGTCTTACGATTGTTTTCTGTATTGAGCAGCCAGCTAAGGATGAATTTCTTACCCCTTGGGCAATAAATATAAGGGGCTGAAATAATTAGGTGAGGGCAGGGGAGAACATCTTGCCTACTTAGAGGGATGTGTGATTCTGACCTACATGTGAGCAGTTTTATAAGTGTGACTGTGCAGAGGTCTACTCTACGAACATGGCACTTGCAGTTTCAGTGCAGCAACCCTGTCTGTTCCATTGAGTGAGCAGTAAAGGAGGAAGCCAAATTCAGGAGAGTAATCCTGCAAAGTTCAGAGAACAATAATTCAGCATGCAAAGATTTGTAAGGTTTTTTCACAACTATGTAGAGTCTGGAGAGTGTGTCCCAAGGTATATTCAGACAAACAGTGGAGGAATTGTGCAGTGAAATTTTGTTGTGACTGTGTGAATCCTTTGACTTACGTAGACTAACACCAAGGTTGTGATTTATCTCCTATATGCCCCACAGGGCTGGTGTATATGTGCACATCTCTCACTCAATCACTCCCAATAAAATACTCATTGAATTCCTCATCATTTGGTGAATTGCAGCAGTATCTGTATACAATTTTTCAACAGGTTTCTCAAGGTGGCGTACAAGTAAAACCATGAAAGCATCCCAATAGTGTTGAAACAGCAGTTAAAAACAAAAGCACAATAAAAACATTGCAAGGTCTGGGAGTCCTTTACCCGATGCCAAAAGAATAGGAGCATAGGCGCTCTCAGGGGAGGGACTTTTCCAAACTGGGTGTCACAACCGAAAAGTCATGTGGTGTATTCCCCCCCCCTCCCCCCCCTATTGACCATGATAATGGATGTGTTCTGTCTTTGGGATATGAATGATTATTCATTTGCATATACATGTCACCACTTGGTGCTGCTGTCATATGTGGTGACCATGAGTATGTACACTGGCCCATATTGCAAAAGAGTTTCAGGAAGTGGTGAACTGTAGACTTACTACTTGCATGTGGTGTCTTGGAACATTTACAAGGAAGCTTGCCCCACCCCAGATTGCTTCAATTTTCCTCTGAATCCCCTTCGGTCTTATACCTGGAAACGCAGGGGAGCTAGGTGACTTAACTGGGCTCCTCGTATTTTCCTAGCTGCCTGTTTACAAAGTCCTTTGTGTTGGGCAATTGTTATGTGTTACATTTTTGGCTTGAAAGTAGTTCTTGCTCCTCAAAATGAAGTTACTGTTTACTGGCATGTAGTAATGTCTTGTGTATAAATAAGCACAGTGGCTTCTTTTAAAAAAAAAAACTTTCTATAAAAAGCTAATTAGGTTCTTGCTTACAGCTATTTCGCGTGAAACCCTTGGTGTAACATTTTATGTGGTTTTAAGAACAGAGTCTGGTCAGTGAGATCCTTCCCTAACCAAAATAATTTTTTTTTAAAAAAGCAGCTCTGAGGGTTATTAATAAAAAGTAAAGACTAACAATATCAACTGTTTCACAACTCATGAGGGGGTTTGAGGAGGACCTGAGGGAGGAGAAATGGAGATTCAAAGAGAGATTACAAATGTAATAAACCCTGTTGCCAGGCAGCCCAGGAAATTAGATCTGGCGTTCCTTGAAAACAAGAATAAATTGGGTGTTGGATCTTTTTTTTTTTTTTTTGAGGAAGGAACACAGGAAGGCAGGCGTTGAATACTGTTTTTAAAGCCCCCACTTCCTACTTCTCATACTTAATAGGGAAATGTGGCTTGGACAAATAGAAGAATAAGTTGCCAAGCATATGGACCATGTTGGATTTTTTTATAGTCTCTTCCCTCCCTAAAAAACAAAACAAAAAACAATTAAAACAATTTTAATGGCTTGTTCACCTCCCCCCCCCCCCAGCAATACACTGCTGAAAATATGCCTAGAGAGAAAAGAAGTTTGCAGCTGCTGTGCAGATCATGGGCTTGTATATTTTAGTGTTTAGTACAGGGGTGCACAACTTGGCAGTGGGTAGGGGCCGAAATGAATAGACTAAACTTCTTCGGGGCCGCAGATAGGTGTCGCGGGGGGCGTGGCAAGGAACCATGATGTCACTTCCTCAGGAAGTGACATCACAGGGGGCGTGTCCATGAGCCAGAAAATCTCCAGAAATGCAACATATTAATAAATAAATAATGAGCCACCTGTGGCTCTTTATCATATAAAGTGCAGCTCTCGGAAATATGTTGGCTTCTTAATGCTTCTTAAATATTGTGGCTCTCAAACATCTGAAGTTTATCGTATGTGGCTCTTACATGAAGCAAGTTTGGCCACCCCTGGTATATACCGTATATATACCCATCAATCATCATCATCAGGGCCTTCCCTTCTGAAACCTTACATGGCGCGGAGGGACTTTTCCGTGTTGGGAAAAGTATTTCCTAACAAACTCTGTCTTGCACGTTCTGCAGCTCTCAAATGCATAACCGACCAGCAGAGGAAAAACGTGGCCACTCCGAAGTGAGGGTCCAACGGCCTGAAGAAGAGCTGAAGCATCACAGAATCGGCCGCCAGTCACCTCGGCGAGCTTAGATGTTCATTCACTCCTCCCAGAGCCTCTGCAGGGCTTTCAGCCAGAGCCCATGCTTACCTCAAAATCCTGGGATTTCTTCTTCAGCAATTCACAGTCACGTTGCTTCCTAAGGAAGTCACCATCATCATAGCAGCCCAACTTCCCCGGGGATCTACGTCACAACCGCTGTGCCAACACCAACTCCGGCACTTCTGTAATGCAGCTGGAAGCTTCAGAATCATCCGCTCCTTGGATGATTCCGAAGCTTCTAGCCGTGTTACAGAAGCGACAGAGTTATGAGAGGTGCTTGGCTAGAGCAGCCCGACAAAGAAGCGATGTTGCCGCTCTAGCCAAGCACTTCCCATACCTCTGTCGCTTCTGTAACGCGGCTAGAAGCTTCGGAATTGTCCGCTCCTCAGACGATTCCGAAGCTTCCAGCCGCATTACAGAAGCGCCGGAATTATGAGAAGTGCTTGGCTAGAGCGGCCCAACAAAGAAGCGATGTTGCCGCTCTAGCCAGAAAACCTTTGGGGGCCGCCAGAAAACCTTTGGGGGGCCGCATGCGGCCCCCGGGCCGCATGTTGTGCACCCCTGGTTTAGTACAACACAAAACCTTTTCGTTTCATCTGGGTAGGGACCCAGGGCATGGATGAAAGTTAAAAGTGGATGAATGTCAAAGCATAGCCTTATTTAGCTTGCAAATTTGTTTTGACCGGCAAACCCCCCCCCCCAAAAAAAGAAAAACCACTATATAACACATGTGACTCCTAAATAAACAGAAATATAAGAGCATTGACAAATGTCGTGGAAGGTTGGACGAAAGAGGAAAGCACATGAATGAAATGTGTTTATAATTGAATATGGCTGAAAGAGCAAAGTGATAAACGTCAAGTGGATGAAAGTCAAGGTATTGCTGTAGTATCTTGTAATGTGTATATATGAACCTGGTAGAGGTGAAGTCACAGTTGCTGGACTTACTGCACTTTGGACATTTTGTAATGGTCACATTTGGACTTAATAATTCCAGTCGATTCATCGTATCCTTGGCTTGATTTAAGTATAATTATGAAATTGCATCAGTAATTAATGAATAGGTCTTTAGTCCTGAGAGGGTCAGTTTCCGAAATGAAACTGCTCTGGTTTCTCTCCTCTTGTGTACAATCCTCTGGCTCAGCTACCAGCATGTCAACTAGACAGTCGCAGACTAGCTCATGGAACATATGAAATCTTGTACTATCAGAACACAGACTCGTCTAGCCCAGCATTGCCTCTTCTGCCTGTCAAAGTTCAGGCAGAGCAGCTCCCTGAAATCTTTGACTTGAAAATGCCAGATATTGAACCTAGGCTTAATTACACATGCCAAACATATACTCTACCACTGAACTCTGGCTTATTAAAACACATACTAGTGAAAACTCTGCTCAAGTGACTGTCTTCCAGTCTCAGTTCTTCTGAGAACTGTACTGAGCATTAAGCTGCTAGATCTTTCCCACAACAAATATAATGTGTGACTGTGGTGACGGCTTATGTCGTGCTGCCTCTGAACCCTGTGTTTCAAACTATGACCTATTAGGAGAGATCCTTGGCCATGGTAGGAGGGCAGAATGCTGGTAGGAGAGAACCTCTGCTATGGGGAAGGGAGGTGAGAAGGACAGAACAAGTTCTCAGGAGAGAGTTGTAGGGTGAAGTTCCAACTCCTAAATGAAGGATGTATGTGTGTGATCTTGACTTCTGCAAGGCTGGAAAGTGAGGGGCTCTCTCTCCTGTCATGGCTTTCAGGTGACCCTATGATGCAGTAAAAATGGTAAACTGCCACTTATGAAAGGATGTTCTTGATTTTCATGAAATATTTGACTAGGGCCAGTTGACCTGTCCTCAGACTGAAGAAATACAGCAAGTCCTCACTTAAAGTTGTCAATAGGTTCTTCTTGGAAACTGCAACTTTAAGTGAAACGACTTATAATGAAACCAATTTTACGATAGGTTAATTCCTATGGCATTTTCCCATCAACTTTAAAATGAGAAGTCTTTAAATGTAACAGCTTTAAGTGAGGACGTGCTGTATAATGGCTTGACCATCCTTTTGTACATGTTTATGTTGGACTTACATGATATGCCTTTCTGTAGCATTGCAGCTTGTTAGATATTTTAATGGAAAGTCCTTATTGGCACATGCGATGGAGGTGAGGAGGCTGAATTGTGTGTAGCTTACCAGGATTTGGACTTGCAAGGAAGTTGATGTCGCAGCCCACCTGAGATGTACTACAAATGTATTGAGAGGGAAGCCTCGGAGCACTTGAAGTTGCATGGGTGTTCATGCCTCAATGAATAATAAGGCCTGTTGCTGTCATAGGCTTGCATTAATATGGCATAATGCTGAAGCATGAAAGGAGTAGTAGTAGTATGAAAACTAATTCAGACAGAAACAGGAGAAATAGAGTGCATGTCCCTTATGGCAATCACTGCTAAATGTAACACTCACTGGTTTGCAAAATAGATTGGCACAACCAACAACCCACCCAGCCAAATGCAGACCATCAGCTGTGTGTGATGCCCGCTTACAAGGTGCTGGATACCCATCCTTTGCTATCCTCTGGAGGCAGCAGAACAGCAAATTTGCTGAGCCTTGTTGATGTACCAAGCTGACGTGGCTTACTGGTTGTGCAGACCTGTTGTAAAACAGTTTCTTGAAGTGGAGTCTCTGGCCACTTGGAGGCTTGCAGGAAACTTAGGGTGTGTAACCTGAAATGGCATGGTATTCCTGTAGCCCTAGGAACTGGCTGAAAGTAAATGGCTGAGATTGCCAGTGACGGGGCACAGGTTCTCTGCCAACCACCTATGTTGACCCTCACTAGGTATGCAGCAAGAACTGTGTGGTGTGATTACTTTCCATCCCCTAGGCTGGGGAGCCTGAACTGGCATTCTCAAATTTCTTCTGAAAGTGGAGAAATGGAATGTGGTCAGTAAAATTGACTTGGCCAAAAAATAAAAGTAGGTTGGGAGAGGCGGGGGGGGGGGGTGATGTGGCACTTAATATCTTTCAGCTATATGTCCACCCCCACTCCCGTTGTTTTAAAACTTAGCTGGCCACTTTGTTTGGTTAAAAAGCTTTGAGTTTTGCTTGCATAATTCTTCAAGTTATTTTTTCATTGACCGTCTGTTTTTGCAAGCTCATGTAATTAGGTTTTTGTAGGTCTTGTAGTTGGAAGAAACTTAAAACTTACATTTTTGTGTGTCTGAAGGCCAACTTAAATGCTTGGTTATTCACAATGGACTTTGCATGTTATCTTTAATAGGTGTCATTAATGTTGGCTGAATGAGGCACTGAACCAATTGTTGAATATCCATGTCTTACACAGTGGGGCAAACATTTGAGCAAAGCTGATCTCTCCCATCATCACAGAAGATTGTGGAGTGTTAAGGGGAAGGAGCGCTGGTCTTTCTCTTTAAGGAAAATGTTCCCAGATTATCAGAGCTTGTCAGGAAGCTGCTCTTAGTTAAGTAGTGTTCTTGTTACAAATAATGTCTTGCCAAATGTCACAAACAAAATATCCAAAAGAGCATGGTACCATTGGTGCTATCCTCTTGCAAGCTATAACCTGCCAGTTGAGGAGCAGGAAGCAAGAGCAACATTCACTCAGTTATACTGAAGGGATTTAACTTGACAGAAGTACAATATTAGGGGTGGGGGGAAGATGGGTTCTCCACTACATAAATATTTTGCAGCCCATCCCAGCTATACATCTTCTGCAAGTGCCCTTCTTAAGGGAGCAAATCAGCGCTGAAACATGACATCTCTGAGTAACTGGCTATGAAATGATGGCTAGCAGTCACTGTATCTTTCCCCTGCAGGGATAAAATAAACTAGGGAGGTGATTTCCCCTCCCCAGCAGAAAAACAGCCTCAGGTAAAATGCTTGAGAAACCCCTTGCCCTCTTCACCCCCCCCCCCCCGTTGTTCAATGTAGCCTTGGTTGCTGTATTGAGGAGAAAATGCACCAAAGAACAAGAAACAAGCCTGATCCGCACAATTCTTGTCTATTTGACCCTTTAGCTCTGAGTGTACAATCTGACTGCGTGGTACAAGTCCTTCCTGGGTGGCCTTGGTCTTTCATCCATGCCAGATATGTACAGCACTGTACAACTACTGATGCTGTCTGGCGTGTTTGAAAAGATCTTACCAGCATCACTATCCAGTGCATTTTCTCTAGTGCATAAAGTCTCTTCTCCCTTGTGTAGGCATTTTGTATTCTCCCTCCGCCTGTGGCATGACTTTTGAAGGAGAATGTCTCCAGACAGGAGGAGTCTGTTTCCTGTTGGGGTGATTTTCCTCCCGGTGGAGCACAGGTGGATGCTGCTGTAAGCTAACAAACCAATTTGTGTCTGGGCACTGTGCCATCGCACCTCGTGGATAGAAGGAGAATCGGCCAAAGCAGGCCCGCTTCTATAACAATCGAGAATCCTTAGGAGAGTTTCTGTGACAGAAATATTGATGGAACTTCTCGCCTCTCTGGGCATCAGGGCTTAACGTTAAAGAAATGTGTGTGTAATTCTCCTTTCCCCTCCATTTCTATCTCTGCCTGACTGGATGAAAGCCAAGCTAAGTGAACCCTCAATTTAACAGACTAACAGCGCAATCCAACCCAACTTTTTTGCTGTTGTAATCAGCGGCCCAGCGAGAACGAGAGGCCCCAGACTGGAAACAGGATTCAAATCCCCTTTGAATTCCTCTTTTGGAGGGGATTTGAATCACTTTTCCGTTCTGGGGCCTCCCGTTCTCGCTGGGGCGCTGGTTACAATGGCAAAAAAGTTGGGTCGGATTGCACTGTAAAGGGGGAAGAGGTGTCAATGCTAAAAGTTTTTTTTTAAAAATCTGCATATCCTTCCTCCATTTGTCCATTAAACCCTTGCTTTAGAAAGCTGAGCCAGCTCTGCCTGATCCCCAGTAGGGTTCTTTAGGAAGGGAGGAATGTCTCTATTTCTAGACTGTCCTGGTAGAGAGAGGAGCTCTCTAACAGCGCAATCCTATCCAACTTACGCCACCGGTGTAACCTAGTGGTGCAGCGAGAACCGGAGGCCCCAGAACGGAAAGGGGATTCGGATCCTCTCCAAAGGGGATTTGAAAGGGGATTTGAATCCCCTTTCCCCTTTAAATTGGATAGGATTGAGCTTAGTTACACAGGTGGCATAAGTTGGATAGGATTGCGCTGTATGATAGGTAATGGTTGGGAGGGGGCTGGGGGGGTAGGCTTGCCTATCTTCCAGGGTTAGTACTGGAGCTGCGGCTCTTTTTGTCCTCAAGCAGGGTGCTCTAGGAATGGAGACTTCCTCAGGAAGTGGAACGTCATGAAGATATCCTAGAGTGGCCTGAAGATGGAGGAATGCCTCCTTTCCTAGAGTATCCTGCTTGGGGGCAAAATGGAGAGCTAGAGCTCCAGCAGCAGGTATGGAAGGTCGGTAAGCCTACCCCCGTGGAAGGTAGGTAAATCTGTCCTGACCCTGAACTACCTTACAGAGCTCCTTTAACATTGCTGAGGGAATGATGTAAGGTAGGGTTTAACAGACCTCAGGAATTGTCCATTATTTCTGATGTCTGTTGAATTGAGTTCTGTTAAATCAAGGGTTTTCTGTAGTCAGTGGTCATAGTGCTGCTTAGTCCATTGAAAATGAAAAAGCTTTTGGGGACCAAGGAAACAAAATTGCCCTTCCCCCCTTTAAAAACCCCTGCACACCTTAGCTTTTGGGTTATTCTCATGTTGCTGTAAATCAGTGCTTCTCAATTATTTTTTGTCATGCCCCCCCTAGGAGGGGCATGACAGTTCGCGCCCCCCCGCCCCCGCCCCTTCGCGTCGCCCTCCGCACGCTCCGAGGCCGGCCCGGGAGCCGGCCTCGGAGCGTCCGGAACGGCCGGCGCTCCAGGGCCTTCTGAAGACCCAAGCGTCAATCTGGGTATTTTTCGTGTTTTCGCTCATGCGCAGACCGTTTTCGTCTCTGCGCATGAGCAAAAACAGGAAAAATACCCGGATTGACGCTTGGGTCTTCAGAAGGCCCTGGAGCGCCGGCTGTTCCGGACGCTCTAAGGCCGGCTCCCGGGAGCCGGCCTCGGAGCGTGCGGAGGTGGTCGAGGTTAAACGGGCCCCCCTTGACAGAGCCTCGCGCCCCCCCGGGGGGCGCGCCCCACTAATTGAGAACCGCTGCTGTAAATGTTTTTTTTATTATGAATTGCCTGGGGTACAGAGCAGTCGCATTTCAATCTCACAAGGATGAGCAATGAAATTGAATTTTATTGACTGTGTGCAAAGCACAGAGCGATCACTGTGGTTGGGGGAGGGGGAAGAGTGTGAACCCAGTGTATTTTGCAGTCTTCTGAGTTTTAATTATGGGCATTCAAAAGAAACCTTGGAATTGCCTATGTAGTGTCTTCTGCTTCCCAACTGAATCTGTATGGTGTGTTGTCTCGAACAAAACGGGAAGCCATATGTTTGCTATGAGTGAAGGAGATGAGCTACTAGACATTTTTTTGTAAACAAAATAATACACTTGGGCTACCATATTTGTGGTCTATCGGCTTTTAAACTGGACATATTGGGATTGAAAACTGTACATAAAAGGTAACAACAAAGCATTTGGTATAAATCTAAAGTCGTAGATTTTATAGTCTACTCTAGAAAATATAACGTTAAGGTGACATCTGATAGAAGTATATGAAATAATTGGCGATTTCCTGGAAAAATAGAGGAACTACTACGTTTAGCCATGATAGCAGAAATTGGGAGTAAAATGGACAATTAATTAGGTAATCAGATCTAGTGAGAGAGTCCTTGTGTGTTCTTGTATATTTATAGTGGCCTCTCTCATATTGGTTGGTTGGTTCTCAAATACCGGTTGGTTGGTTCTCAAATACCGCTACTTTCAAAGATTTAATAGCTAGTGACTTTTTCTTTTAAAATGCATGGGTTAGTGTTGCATTGTAGACACTGTACTTCTGTATCCAGAGTGATTATCTGATTGTGTCTACCTATTTAATGCCGTGAGTTTTACAGAGACAGGCTTCTTGTTGTATTGAAGATAACCATAAGAATTGGTGAAATTGAACATTTTGCTCAAAGAGAGACACTGGTAAGCGATTTTCGAAATCTGCCTTGATAGCACAGAAAATGGTCTCGCAGATACTGGGACACAAACTGCTTTGGTTCAAAACAAGTGCAAAGCTCTAGACCAGCGGTGGGGAACCTCCGGCCCCAGGGCCGGATCAGGCCCCCAAGGCCATCCGGTCTGGTCCCCAGAGAGATTGCTGGGAGGCCGCCCAACCGGCCCCTGGAGGCTCCGCCGGGTCCGCGTGTCACCTCCGGAGGCCGGGAGAGGGCCTTTGCATGTCCTCCCAGGCCGCCTCCTCGACCCCTTCTCACCAGGCCGTTGACCATTTCGCACATGCGTACCACGCCGATGAGGGCAAGCTCTTGCCCTCTTGCCCTCATTGGCATGGTCCACTGGAGGTGATGCGCGGACCCGGCTTCGGACGGTGAGCACGGAGCCTCCGGAGGCCGATGGGGGGCAGGGGCAAAAATTAAATAAATAAATAAAAATGGCGCCCGGCCTTACAGCCGGCCCTCAAGCAAATTTCTAATATTTAAAACGGCCCTCGCCAGGGAAAAGGTTCCCCGCCCCTGCTCTAGACTTTTTATGGAGATGAAGACTGTGCCTTCCACTTGATCTACCTAGTGCTCGATATTTTGAGACATTCATACTTGCTTTCCTAATCTCTTTTTTAGAGGGACTGAACAATCATGTCTAAATTATGTTGAATCTGTTCCATAAAGTGATCAGTAGGAACCAAGTCTGTGTATTATGTAAATATAATTGCTGCATTAGGGAGAAATTAGGCTTTGTCATAGACTTTTCAACATAAGGGTCAGTTTATATTTTGGAATTTGTGTGTGTTTGTGTGTAAGCTATTTCTTCCAAAATTATGGCTTTTAATTGCTTTGAGACTCCCTTACACATGTTTTAAAAATAGTGTATACCGTATTGTCCCGATTATAAGAACGCACCTGATTTGTCGTGGCTCACATCCAACCAACCACCCCCTGCACACACAAAATTAAATTTGTAATAGAAAAGATTAGGTGTCATACTTACAAAATACTGTTAATACATAATGTATAAATGTATCATGATTTGAAAAGAAAAAACGAAAAGTAAAACTTAAAGGGGTGGGTATCTTAATGCAGTGTTTATGCTTCCATTTGCTTCCCTACCTGCAAAATTCTTGGGTTGATACTGCTGCTGAAAGTGGGGGTCAGCATTTATTAAAATTACTGAAGGCCGATTTTTTTGGGAGGGGGGAGACCTTGGACCGCTTTTCAGGTTTTTGCAGACCACTGGTTGGGAACCCGTTGCACTAATTAGATTGTAGTATCAGTGAGGCAGCTTTTGAAATGGTGCCTTAGCCAGGTGATGTTGCCCTCTTCGTTGCCTCCCCTAACACTCTCACTGCTTGGAATCGGGTCCGAGAGTATTGAAATAAGGTTTTAACTTGATTACATAGAATCATAGGTATTATGAGAATTCAGAATTGCAAGTTGCTCTTTGAAAATTTTTTGAATCTGAGAATTGATTTTCAGTACAGCTATGTATTTTCTAGCAGTCTAGAAGATGAGGTTAGGGCTTTGTGTGGTGAACATTGTCAGAATTCTAGTTTTGCTGCGTATCCTCCGGTATATTAGTTTTGAAATCTTGCAGCATGTCTTGAATTGTCCATGCTGAGTGAGCAGAGAATAATTACAGGGAAACATTTGTTTCATTTCTCTTCTATAATTTGTCTTGACTTTTTTTTTATTCTAAAAGAGCATCAACTTCATGGAATTAACTTTTACATTTTACAGCAAAATAGACCATCCTTGCCAGTGTTCGGAGAAACTCATTGCGATGTACCTGCTTTTAATTACTCTTTCAGCGGAGTGTGTATGTGTGTGCGCGCATTTTGGTTCTTGTTGTCTTTTCACTTGTATGTATATTCTTTGAAGCTGCTTTGAGTACTTTTAGAAAAAGATCTTACAATGTTTGAATTAAAGGAAAGCCTTGTTCAGTTCAACTGCTAGAACCATTGGATGACTCCTTTTTTAATAGGTGAAGAAAATAGCAATGTTTAGCTAGTAATTGTGTGCTCCTGCATGGACCCCACAAATATGAGGGACATCTAGGGTAGTAGGGATAACACTCACAGGAATCATTTGAGAATTGGCATGAAGCCAGAAAGCGTGGAGTCTGTTTTTACCTTATCCACTGACTAAGCCAAGCCCACCTGTACTAAATTGTCAGCATATTGAACTTTCTGCTAAATCCACAGCTGATTACCTGACCCTGCTTATTTTCGGCAACAAGGACTGCCCAACTTGGTTGGTGGTATTGCATCATTTGGGGAGCTTGACTTGCGGGGGAGGGGGGTGGGGGGGAGACAGCCCCATCAACCAAATACAGTGGCTTTTATTTAGCAATCCTCAGACCTGCTTGTTCCTCTTACATGTTGACTAAATGTTTAGACAGTTGGGCAGGCTTGGCTGAACTGTGTCGATCGGTTTTTTTAGAATTATGTTCTTAAAAACGGAGTACATCTGCTATTTTAGCCATGATGGAGCAATCAACAGATATAGTCAGAATAGTTATAGCTTAAAACGGGGTGGAGGAGTTGTTTTGTGTTCAGAAGTCAATCTACTTCTGAATTAGGAATATTCGCTCTGACGGTTCTTCGTTTTTTAATTTGGAGAACTGTGGTTCATTAAGAGACCATCCATGCTTACTGGTGTTGCCAGCTGTCAAACCTAATCTTTCCAGGTTATCCCTTTAAAAAAAGCTCTGAATCAGCAAAATGGGATACAGCGCCAGCTTCTTTATGTGCCACTTTTTCTCTTGTCTGCTGTAGCAAGAAGGAGTATAATTTTGTCTTGTAACTAAGGTGGGGAGGAGGGTAGATGCGACTGTTAAAGGAATGGGGAAAGGAATGCAGTGTCTGCATCCTCTCTCAGTGCTATGGAGCTTTTAAAGGAGTGTGCAGGATCTCTAGGTCACCAGCTGGGAACCCTAATTCCTGTCTAGTATGTATTAGTAAGTGATACTATTTCATGCTAGGAACATTTTAAGATGGGAGTATGAAGACTGCTGAGACCTGGTTGTAAATTTGTCACTAATGCTGAGCTCTATGTTTGATTTTAATTTATTGACAGTTAAAAGCTTTATGAATGCATTTGACTTGAATGGCTGCATGAATTTAATTACTAAGGACAAGTACAGGGAAGAATCCTCCTGCCTTCTCATGTTTCCTGTTCTTTGTTTAAACAGGACACTGGGGGTGGGTGGGGAACCTGCTAGGTGGGCTTCCATGGGGATTTCATCCCTCTCCCTCCCTCTTTCGATTTGCTGGGGAGGCGGTGGGGAGCCGCAGCTTGGCTCTCCTGTTCGGAAATGACCTCACCACTGCTGGTGCAGGCTGGGCGAGCTTGATAGGATGTGGCTGCCAGTGCCGGAATGGGTGTGGTGACGGAAGGGCGGATCGGGTCCTGGAAGGGGGCAGGATCAAGGGTGGTGCCCTGGCCTCATACTTTATTTTATTTATTTGTTGGGGTCCTGGCACGAAAAAGATTGAAGACTACTGGTCCAGAGTATGAGCCAATTTTGTAGCAGGTGATTTTGCAAGCAGAGATAGTAGAAAAGAGTGAGAGACACCTCATGAAAGGATGGAGAATGGGCCGAAGTATGGTGGCTGCAAATTCTTAACATGGATCTTAGCTATTTCTGACCTACCAAATTTGACTGCATGTGGAAAAGCAAGGTTGGAAAGCGAGTTCAAAATCCCAAGGTACCAATATCAAATTTCTAGGCACCCTGTCATCTACCACCTTCAGCATGGTGAAAAAGAATTATGAGTGACAGTCTGCAATGGTGGAAACTGAGGGATGCACTCTTATGGATAAGTGTACCTGGAAAAAGCCACATGCCCCACCCACACACCCCACATTTGCATGTTGTTGGGGATTTTGTTTTTTGGCTGGCTCTGAAGAGTCCTCTCCCTGAAATGACCTAGGTATAAAAGGCCACGTTCATACAACTCCAGAAAACTTGTAAATTCACAGTTGGTTTTCAGTGGCTTCTGTTAAGAATTTCTCATATTGATTAATAACTGAACTAAAGATCTTCTGAGTGGGATTTTTCCTCTTTGTAGTGCGTCTACTTTTCAGAAAAAGTGCATTGTGAATATAAGCAAGTGGCTCTGGGTTACACTTTTAAGGTTCAAAAAATGTACTTTCATATTATATTTGAATTTTTGTTACAAACGTGAAGAGCTTGTGACTGAATAGGAATTTTGAGATGAACTTTTTGTACCTTCCATTCTATTTTCCTCTTTGTCCTCCTGAACTATACTCGCCTTTCTTTCCATGACATACTTGGGGGTTTGCCTGGACTCGTAGCTGCTCCTGGATTCCCAGGTGGCGGTTGTGGCTAGGGGGACCTTTGCCCAGCTTCGGCTGGTACGCTGTACCTGGTTCACGTACCTGGATCGCACAGACCTGGCCATGTTGATCCATGCCATGGTGACCTCAAGGTTAGTTTATTGTAACGCACTCTACGTGGGGCTGCCCTTGAAGACGGTTCAGAAACTGCACCTGGTGCAGAATGCGACGGCTTGTGTAATCACCTGAAGTAAGCGCTTCGACTCAGTCGGGCCACTGCTCCGGCAGCTGCACTGGCTGCCAATTCGTTTCCGGGCCCAATTCAAGGTGCAGATTTTGACCTTTAAAGCCCTATACAGCTCGGGGCCAGGTTAGAGATCGCCTATAGTCCCATACAATCCGCCCTCTCAGGTCATCGGAGAAGGCCCTTCTAAAAGTGCCGTCGCCTTTTGAGGTGAGGGGCGGCGGCCAGTAGTAGGGCCTTCTCAGCAGTGGCACCGACCTTACAGAATTCCCTCCCTCTAAACTTATGAACTGCTGCCTCCTTGGATGCCTTCCAGCTGGTCCTAAAGAAATTCCTTTTTAAGCAAGCCCTCTGAGTTAGCCACCCAGCCTAACTACTGTATTTCTTCGAATCTAAGACGCATGTTTTTTTCCCAATTAAGCATTTCAAAAAATGGGGTGCGTCTTAGAATCGAAGGTCTCCAAAAAGCACCCCCAAATGCCATCTTATTACTTACCGGGGCTTGGGGGAGCTTCAGGGAGGCCTGCATGACCCTCTGCAGGCCTCCCCAAAGCCCAGATAAGTAAAGAAATTGAATTTTCTGGCCGACCGCAAAGGCACTACTCAAAGGCAGCAAGGTGATCGTCAGCTGCAGCGCGTGGGGCATGCTGGGGCAAGCTCTTAGGTTCAGGAAGAGAGAGCTCGCCGCTGAGCAGAGGGGGCAAAATGGCAAGGTAATAATTAGATTGGCGAAATGGAGCGGCAGGCAAGCTGGGGAGAGTTGGAGCTGAGCAGACAAATTGAAGGAAGGAGGTGCGTCTTGCAATCGATGGTTTTTGTTTTTTTTCTGCTGGTGTTCCTGAAATTAAGGTGCGCCTTAGAATTGATGGTGCCTTAGACTCGAAGAAATACGGTATTTTAGTGGTCTAGCCCCGTTTACTCCTGTTTCTTTTACTTTTTTACTCCTGCTTTTGTATTCCGTATTGTGGTTTTAGATTTTACCAATTTTTTATTACTTTTATATTGATGTAAGCTGCTTTGCAGTGGGTGGTGCAGCGGGTTAAATGGCTGAACCATAAGCTGTCGATTGAAAGGTCGGCAGTTCGATTCCCGCGACGGGGTGAGCGCTCGTTGCTTGGCCAGCTCCTGCCAACCTAGCAGTTCCAAAGCATGTAAATGCGAGTAGATAAATAGGTACCGCTTGCGGGAAGGTAAACAGCGCTCCATGTTCCAGCCGCATGCTACGCGCTGCGGCAAGGAGAGTCATACTGGCCACATGACCACGGAGGCGTCTTCGGACAACGCTGGCTCTTCGGCTTTGAAATGGAGATGAGCACCACACCCTAGAGTCCGACACGACTGGACTTAATTGTCAGGGGATACCTTTACCTTTTAAGCTGCTTTGAGTCCCCCCCTGGGGGGGGGGAGAAAGCGGGACTAATAATAATAATAATAATACTTTTCCAATTGAAAGTTTTCTTTTCTTGTAAGGATGTTATTTTTATACCTTTTTGTCTGCCACTTTGTGTTGGCTCCCCTGCAAATTGGAATATTTACCTTCTTCCATAGGTTTAAAGCTTTGGTCCTTGACTGGAGAGTCTGGAAATATATAACATTTGGACATTATGTAGCACTCTGTTAAATACCTGAAAGCAGGTAATCTCATTAAAAAAAGCAAAATCCAAGTCTTCATAAATGTGGAAATATGTGTTAGTATATCATGACAGGGCATCAGCATATGTGCTGCAGTTGACTGTGGTAGTGACATCTTGCAGCTCTTCATGGGTTAGGGATCGACTATACCTTAAGCACACCTAGGAGGAAGTTACAGATATTACCATGTTCTGGGTTTGGAGCTCAAAGGGGAAATAATTTATCTCACTTTGGGATATTCTAGACCAGGGATTTTCAAGGTCCCGATGCGACGTGCCAGCTCCTCCACAATGAACTTCAGATTTTCCACCTGAAGTAACTGGCAATGATGACATTGCCAGTTACTTCTGAGTTGGAGAACTCGGCAAGAGTCTGCAAATGCTAGTAAGGTGTTCTGGGCGGGTGGGATGGCTTTTCCAAGCATGTGAAACCCATACACTGGAGCTCTGCTCGCTGAGCGAAGCCTCTTACTGGCATTTGCAGACTCTAGGTCTCTATGATGTGAGGTGGGTGTCTGCGGGTACCACAGGTACCGGGAAATTACATCTCACAATCCTTGTGATTGCATCTGGAAAAAGTTCCTAGTTTAGAATGAAACGTTGGTTCTTGCACCATCTTCAGCCTTGGATTTTTAAATGTAATTTCCCGGTTTGCAGTTTCTGAACTTTTTTTTTTTTTTTAAAAATCTGCGTTTCAGTGTTTGGAATCGTTTTAATCTTTTCCTGGCTTTGATAGAATATGTATATGGCATCTCTACCCATACCCTATATCCTGTTAGTTTATAGGATGTGTTTGCCTTATGAATAGATCTGCCTGGTGGTTTCCTTTAAAGTTCCGTTTTGTCGGTTGGTTTTTAGCGTCATTCTAACAGCCAAGCTGTCACTACCTAGAAAATGTCTTGGGAATAAGACGAAACGTCGGTTTTTGCACCATCTTCAGCCTTGGATTTTAAATTTGTTTTTCCTGGTCGCAGTTTTTTGAACTTGGTTTTAAAATCTGTGTTTCAGTGTTTGGAAACTGTTTTTTAATCTTATTCTGGCTTTGATAGAATACGTACATGACATCTATACCCATATACCCTATAGCCTGCAAGATTATACCTAGCCATGAAAGCTTCCGCTCCAACTTAAATGCATAAGTAGTTGCAGTGAAACTAAGGCACATATTTGCTGGTGGTGTTCTGCATCTTTTTTAGATTGTGAGCCCTTTTGGGACAGGGAGCCATTTAATCATTTGATTTTGTCAGTAAACCGCTTTGAACTTTTTTGTTGAAAAGCGGTATATACCGTATTGTCCCGAGTATAAGACGCACGTGATTATAAGACGCGCCCTTAAAGTTTGGTGCTATTAAAAAAAATTAATTAAATCACTGGCATTAAATTGCAACAGCCTGATTATAAGACGCACCCCTAGTTTAAAAACTTAAATTAGGAGAAAAAAGTGAGTCTTATACTCAGACCAATACGGTAAATACTATTGATGATGATGATGATGATAATAATATCCAATGTGCAGGTCAGATTGGACAGTTGTAATACTCATGCACAGGTGGAAAGCAGGAAGGGAAGAAAAGTCTGATGCATTTGAGATTTCCTTAACAATGAGATGATTGGGAATGGGAACTGGAGCACTTCTAACAACCTGGCGTAGGCCTGTTTACCACTCTGGAGGTGCTGAGCGCGCTTACATTTTATGATGGTAGTCGGTGATGTTGATTTCCCAGAAGGTTTTCAATTGCAAAGTTTTCCAATGTCTCCCAGCTAGATGTGGGTCCAGAGTGCTTGAGTTATTCCCAATCTGGAGTTTGCCTTGGCCCATGCCTATTCTGTGAGTTAGGTAGGGGGGCAGTTGTTGTCTTGTGGAGTCTCTCCTCTTCTTCCCCCCCCCCCCCACTGGCTCTACCTTGCGACTGGGAAACTGGGTTCCAGAAGAGCTTTCCAGGATCTTGCTGGGGAAAAAAAAGATTGCCAAGTAACTTTATTTTCTTCATTGTTCCTCTTCAAGAAGATAGGAGGACAGGTGTTTTTATATTGGTTTGTTTCACTCCGAGCAAAAGGTAACAAGTGAGAGAAGTTTGTGGACTGAATAACTGCATTCAGTCAGTCATTTTTGTTTTTGCTAGGTTTTTTTTGGGGGGGGCACCCCTCTTGTAGGAGACAAGTGGTGGTTTACAAGAGGGAGAGGGAGAGTTTTCAATATAATTTAATATGCTTCCCGAGGAGAGTCGCCTGGAGAACAAAAAAGTTGAGTGCAACTTTGAAACTGCCTGATACAGTATTTAGCTAATATTGCACCTATTCATTTTGTTGCCAATGAATGCTATGGAACAATGCGTTTTTAGACATGGAACTTTTATTCACAGAAGAATATAGAGGTGGAAAATTTTAGAGCCCCACTCGTTTTCACTTAGTGGCAGTTTGGCCATATAACTATGTAGGCAGGACAAGGAGAGACCTGTCTTCATATAGCATTTAGGTGGGAACAGAGGCGTCTTCAAGGGGAGGGGCCTGGGGCCCAGGGCGCTGAGGCAGGGGAAGGGGCGCAGGACCCCTTAAGTTTCATTTTTGTTTTAGGCTTTTTTCGGTTTTCTTCTGGGGGTTTTTTTTCCGGCTGCCGCCCCCGCGTGAAGGTGATATGGGGCACCCCCCAAAAACCGTTTGTTTTTCACCCTAAAACCCCCCAGAAACCCTCCAGGTTTTATGACCTGGGTCATAACAGTTTTATGGGGGGAAAAGGTCGGGCCCCCGGTCGAAAAATGTCTGGGTCCTTCTCTGGGTGGGAATATGTTTGAGTGATGCTGCCGATGAAATAGAATCCTGCAAAAGAGAACCGTGTTTCCCAGCAGAGTGGACATCATGTCTGCCCCTGCACCAAGGTCTCAGATTTGTTTACTAGAGGTTTTCATTTTTAGTAGCCACATATTTTTTGTGTCCTCCAAACAGGAAAATACAATGCACCAGACACACAAGTTGTTATTGGAAACCTCGGATAACTGTCCGGGTGAGGGAAAAAAAATTAAGATGAAAGAAGCAATGGGAAGAAAATGGCTTTACTCTTAAGAACTGACGCGTCCCCTTTTTACCCCAACTAGTGAGAGAACACAGAAGACATTCATTCTAAGAGAGTGCAGTACAATAGCGGGTTGTTGTGATCAGTATTACAATGCAGCATTTATCTAAGAACACAGTAAGCGGAGCTGACAAAAATTAGGATGCCATGAGAAAAGGGCTAGAAACGCAGTCCACAAAAGAGGTGGTGGAGAGAGGCATACCTCCATTCATAGAAAACTCAAATCCATACAAAGAAATGCTATAAATAAGTAGGCCAGGCCTAGTTTCATCACAAAAAAGTAAGTTTAGTAATATCCTGTTTCAGCTAGGAGTAGACAACTTTATTTTTAATTTTATTTGAATCATTAATACCCTAACAGTAAAGCCCAGGGCAACTTACTACTACAACAGGATAAGAACTGACACCCTTCCATAAAACAACATCAAACCAAAATAATAATACACCAACAAAACAACATAGCAGTAAAATTAAGAGCTACAAATGTTCAAAGCAGGAGAGAAAGCAAATCGGTTAAAGACCTGATGGTGGAATAAAAACACCTTAACTCTTTGGACACCAGCACAGAAGAGGCAGTCTTAATTTCAGCCTGGAGTGAATTCCGTAGGCTTCTCTCTGGGCGCCACCAGAGAGGACCTGTCATGTATCGCCACCAAATGCACCTCCAACGGCCAGAGCCAGTGCAGCAGTGGATGGGCTAAGTCAAATTGTTTAGTTAGCCCCAAGACTACCCAGGCCATCACATTCTAAACTAATTGTAGCTTTTCGACAGTCATTAAAGGCTCCCCCACATAGAGTGTGTTGCAGTAGTTAAGTTTCAGTGTCACCAAGGCATGGACTACTGTGGTTAGGTCCGATGAACATGGAAGGTAGCAGAAGGTCACGTAATACTGGCATGGACATCTAAATTTGCCTGCATGAAGGGAAAATGATTTATCTCCATCTCTTGTATTTGTGTTGTATATGTTTTTTCTTTTGAATCAATTTTTCTGAAATCTGTGATTTTTTTTTCTCTCTCCAACCGTTACACTTTTTGTTTACCTGCTGTGGTCTTCAGCCTAAAATTCAGTAAGCAAAGCTCCATTTTAAGAAAATAAATGATAAAGGCAGGACACTGAAGCTTTGATTTGAATCTGGCTGCAGAAAGCAACCGAAGAGCGTAAGATTGCAAAGAGCAATTTTGAGCCCTTAAAAGGCATTGACCTGACTATCTGATGAGCCATAAAATAGACCAGGGATGGCACAGGTCATCAACTTTACAGAAAGCAAACGTGACAATAATTCTGGGTTGACCTAGAAGGCTGTTTGTACATGGATGTTCATGAACCTAATGTGCTGTGTGTACATGCTCGAACACTAAAGTCATGCAGCATAGAATTTGAGGCAAAATAAAATGGATAGCCAAGGGTTGGTTCCCCCCCCCCCCACTTAGGATAGCAAAATATGCCAGACAGCATTTTAACACTTGTTTAGAAAACTGGAGCAGTGAATTAATGGGCTGGGAACTAAAATGAGACAGTTGCCATGCAGTCATGTTACTGTTGTCTAGTGGTCACTGGTTGGAAGCTGGTTGTGGCCTGAAAGAAAACAAGGGTGGGGACGTATCTCCTTGGTACCACTGAGATTTTGTGTGTGCAAAAAGTCCAGATTCAGTCACAGTCACCCCCAGCTAAAAGAATTTCAGGCAACAGAAAGGGTAAAGTTCTAAAGAGCAGCTGTCAGTTGTGGGTTGATGCTGCTGGGCTAAGTCTACTATTATGCTTGGCAGGTTAGGGTTGTATCTTAAGTTGTTCTTCCACTCGCATAAGGGTGTTGATGCACGAGGTGATGATAGCATGAGATTCTTAAGCACAGGAATCTGAATGGAATTCTGGCTTGTCTTTACACTTCTGCAGTGCATTGTATGTCACATGTAAAATTGTCAGTATCTCATTTTTCAGTGTCTTCTGTGTGCAGTGGCACAACTGCATGTGAAATAATGTAAGACTCTTTTTTTTGCCTGTATGCTCCTAAGGACACAACCCTTAGCGATCAACTGTTATGTGGATTTTAATATCATGTGAAACGCTTAAGGGAGAGATTCTTAGAACCCTTGTCTACTAAGTTGATCACAATTTCTAAGTGTCGTCTTATGAACCATTCCATAAAAAAGGCACATTTTCCCTAGAAGTAGCTTGCCTTTTTTCTTTAAGATTCAAGCTTTTGAAAAACACAAACATTACTTCAGTTTTGAATGCATTTTGATTTATGGTTTAAATATTGGTAGCAATCCATATATGAACTCACTCAAAACAGGGATGAATTAACAGATTATATGTTCTCTTTGCTTACTATCTTGAAATACCTAGCTGTGAGTCATTCTTGCACTAAAGCCAGCTAGGAAACAGAGGCTAATTTCCAGGTTGAGCTATTTGGCCGAGTTGCTTATTGCAGTAATAAGTATTGCAGTCTGAATAGCCCCCCCCCTTTTTTTTTACTGGTCCAGTTCGCAGGCAGTGCAAATGTGGGGGCTTTGACTTTCTCTGAAACAGTGCCAAAATAGTTGCATAATTCTGGGTTTTGTTTTGATGAAATTGTTAAAGGCAGCACTCTCAATTACCTTCAGTTTCATGTCTACCAATCTTGGGACTCAAATGTGTACTGGTTGAAAAATTCAGCTTCTTCAATGGTGTCGAATACGGTTCACTCTGGCACAAAATGTTCATTTCTGTGTGTATGGGTTGGGTAAATGTACACTAAGTGACATGCCTGGCTTGCACAGCTGAAAACTTTGTTTCTCATGCACAGACATTTTAAAAAGGGCCATCTAATCTTGAATCGCTGGTTGAAAACAGTAGGTTACTGCTTCTAAAAAACAGAAGATCAAGAGCAGAGGTTCTCCACCTCTTCCCAGCCGAGTATCACCTCTGGCGCCACTCTCCTGCTGAGTACCACCGGAAGTGACTGGCGATGACAACATCACCAGTTACTTCCGGGTTTTCAGAGGCCAGAAAACACAGGTAGGAGGCTCTGGGCGGATGGAAGTTCCCTTCTCAGCATTCCCGAGAGGCTCAGCCGAAGGCAGGAGCCTCTCAGAAGCGAAAACTCTGTTCTAGACTACATTTGGTTTAATTCACCTGTGATGCTGTTGAGCTTTGCTGTTGTCCTAGGTAAATGGGGAGAGTGCATGCCCCAGAACACAGCTAATCTTTCCCTGCAGTTATTTATGGAAGGGGAAGATCAGTATGCTGTCTTTCAGGAAAATGTGTCTTAATATGGAAGGGGCATGCCTTCTAAGTACGTTGCTTTCAAGTGTGTTTTGCTTATTAATCTACTAATATTTAGGACTTTTACAAAAAAAAAAGTTGTTTTCCTGTTGAACACGGGCCCGTCTGGCAATTACCAAGCGCCTGCTAGCTTTGGAGGCATTTAACCTTTAAGTAAATGCATGCGTACAGAGAGGAAGCCCAATAACTTTACAGCTGTGGTCCTCATCTTTTTAGAACAAAGTAAAAAATCCAGTAGTGCAAAAGGCAAGTGGACCGTATGAGAAATGTGTTGGGATTACCCTTCTAGTTGTATTATAAAATGCCCTGCTTAGTTGTAAGTAAGTTTTTTTTTTCTCCAATTGCTATAGTATAATCAATTCTTTTTGTTAAGGAACTATCTGAATTTCAAAATGAGAAACATTTTCATCAGCTGAACTTTTCTCTTGATATTTTAAACCAATCCAGTATGTTAAAGGGATGGATATACTGTATATAAAATCTGCTTTGCAGGAGGTGGATCATGAAGTTAAGGAAATCTTATGGGGAAAATTTGTCCTTTTGCCCTTTCGGAGCATGTGTGTGTTAACATAGTCGACAAGTTGGATTTTAATTTTGTAGTGCTTGAGGTTTGTGTGTGCAATGTGTCTTACAAAAACGTGGGAAAATTTTGATAATTGGTAGCTTCCCTCTTCCTCTCTGATTAAAGATTGCTAACTGATATTTTCATTAATCACTAAATTATTGTCTAGATGATAGCAAGGGACTTTGATCGCATGCCAGTGGCATGCAGCGTGTTCTACCAATAAACAATTAATTACAGTGCAGAATTCTGCCAACAGTGATGTAATCACTGCTATACAAAGAGCCTTTAATGTTAACTGTGGCGAGAGGAATTTGAAAGGGAAACTTTGGCACAAGATTGTAGAAGAAGATTTTGAAGGGGTGGAGGAAAATCCCCCCCCATCTCTCTCATTCTGTTTAGCTTCTCACTTGCAAGCTATTCCATTTGAGCCAAAATACTTCTCTCAAATTGAGTATATGCCACAGTACTTCAAATGGAAGCTGATCATGAGCTATTGTCCCCTCTTTTTGTGTCTATTTTCTATACCCAAAATTAGTCTGACTAGCCATATTCTAATTTTGGTCAGCCGATCAGGGTTGTGTGTGTGTGTGTGTGTGTGTTGCATTGGTCATAGGCCTTTTAAATTAAATGTTCCCACAATTTGTTTTGTTTAAAAGTTACTTTTCCCAGCATCTTCTGTCTGACTTTTGACTGGGCAAGGAGAGAGCTTCACACATGTCCACATATCCCATTCTTCTGATCTCTGTTGTTGCTGAGGTTTCTTCTGCTGTGCACCTGTATCTGAACATATTGTAACTCCCAGCTCTTGGATATTCTTAGAAAGTGATACTATTGCTTGGTATGCAAGTGTGTTTTCTGGGTACCTGTGAAAATATATGGGGAAAGGGTGGTAATTTGGCATAGAGGAAGTGCATTGTTTGAGTCCAGTACTCCCAACCCTTGCAATTCTATCGGCACCAAAGAATGTGCCCTACTATGCTATGCCCTGCTGCCAGAAGTATGGTTTGATTTGCCAGAAGTATGGGTATGATTCTTCTCTCTACTACGTTTTTTGTGCAACGGCAGGGGTAGAGACATTCCACTTCAAAAATGAATCTAGAAACAAACACAGAAACTGATAGGCACATAGTATTTTGAAGAGCAACATAAGCAAAAAGCAAGTGTCTGCCCTGAGGAGCTTGCAAGCTAAATTTAGACACAGGTGGGAAAGAGGAGGAATGGGAGAGGCAAAGATAATGCACTTGCTCACAAACCCTTCATTTGCATGTACTCCAGCTGTGTGTGGGGGGAATGTGATTGCAAGAATGAATTGAAATTTTAAAACAGAGTATTCACTGCAGGAAAGAGATCATAGGTTGAATGTTGTGGCACTTTCTGAAAAGGGGTTCAAAGATGCATTCGAGGTGCTTTTATTGCTTGTCTTTGATTGGAGACTGCAGACTACAATTGGGCACCAGCGTTCACTCATCAGCATTCTTCTCCTATTAGCATGCCCAGGCTACATAGTCTTGTTACCCTCTGCCTTCCTTGCCTCAGTCCAAGGAGTGAGCCAGTGCACTTCTTGCTTAAACAAGTTCCTACATCTTCTGTTAATTTACTGTAGCCATCACTTGGAGCGGTGAATTTTTTTCCCTTGCTAAGCACTCTTCCAAGCTTGCGGAATGGGAGAGAAATGGTCTCCTGGGCACCATTTAGTCACTGATATTTAGCTGCTGGGCCGTTTTTGAAAGCTGATTAATTTTTAATAGCTATTTATATCTGCCGATTGTTCATCTAGATGGATTTATTTATTCATTAAAAATACCCTTTTAAAATTCATTGATGAAGCCGGACCGAAAGGAGCCTAAGTCCAAGGCCCTGGCAGGTTAACTTTGGGCGCAATCCAATCCTACTTAGGTTGCCGTTGTAACCAGTGGCACAGCAAGAATGGGAGGCCCCAGAATGGAAAGGGGATTCAAATCCCCTTTGAATTCCCCTTTTGGAGGGGATCTGAATCCCCTTTCCATTCTGGGGCCTCCCGTTTTCGCTGGGCCGCTGGTTACAACAGCAGCCTAAGTAGGATTGGATTGCGCCCTTTATCTTTTTTTTCTCTGAGATGCAAAATAAATAGATCAGGTGTTAGATATCCATTTCTGAATCTGGTATGAGAGGGGAGCAATTGTTTCTTGCTTGTTCCCTGGGCCTGGTAACTTAATGGTGCTGAATGACTCTTCTTCCTTACTGTTAGTAAGAATCCCAGGTGAGGGAGAAAAAGGAGGGAAATATTTAAACTGTATTGCAAATGACTTAAATGAAATAAAGAGCAGGAATCTGTTTCTGCCCTTTTTGGGGGTTGACTTCACAGCCAGCGTAACAGTACATTGACATTTTTCCAATGTAACAATGGCTGAGTTATGATGAAACATTACTAATTTGTAAATCCTCACCTCTCAGAAAGAAACGTCCGATTGGTTCTTAAAAAAGGATTAAATGGTTTTTATAGTCAAGTTTGTAGAAGTAAATATACAACCCAATCCTATGTAAGGATATCTGGCTGGCCTAAAGGGCCGGCCGCAGTATCTTGTTGCCGTTCTGGGCTACCCCAGGGCAGCCCGGGAGCACCCTTGGGGAAAGGGGACACTTGTCCCCTTCCCCAGGTGCAAGCCAGCCAAGGCTCTATGGGTCTACTCAAATGCAACCTTTTGAGTTGCATGGATCGGATCACTGCAAGGTGTAGGTGTGTGTGTGTGTGTGTGTGTGTGTGTGTGTGTGTGTGTGTGTGTGTGTGTAAATTCTATTGTATACTATATCCTTGTATATTGTCTTTTGGTGGAAACTGGATGCACACCTGTTCCTCCTCCACATGAAGAACACTCTTGGCTGATTACATTTGTGAACTGGTCCCCAAAAGGGAGGTTGTGCAAATTGGGCTGATATACATCATGTTCCACTGGGTCTTTGTATCATGTGTTACGTTTGTCAGCGGGTGATGGTGGAGAGGGATGTAAACACCTTCCAAACAGGAGTGTATGAACTGTTATAAGTGTTCACAGTGAAGCTTCTATTCAGTGTTGTAGTTAATACTGGCAATTGTCCTTTGGTAAATGAATATTAAAGGTATTCGAATATATGTTAGAAGATGCAGTACTAGTTTTGTTGGTCTTCCAGCACCTCCTCTTCTTCAGACCGAAGTCATTAACTACTCATTTTTGGCTATACAGTATTGTCATACTAGTTATACAGTACTGCATTGTTATACCTGGGTTTTGATAGCTATTATGGAAAGCTTCTCAATATTCAGTGCCTCAAGGTAGAAAAACAGATCTTAATGCTGAGCAAATTGTTGTTGGGGGTAGCAGATTGATGAGGGCGTTGGGAGGACTACATACTGCCACTTAAAAAGAAAGTTGGAAAATAAGGTCAGGATCCAAAGAGCCCTTGAAACAAGTTCTGAGAGTTTAAGGGGCTGTACAATCTTGTGTATGTTTACTCAGAAGTAAAATTCTGCTGTGTTCAGTGAGACTTACCTAGTAAGTGTTTAGGGTTGCAGCTTTAGAACCTTGCTGGCTTATCTTGAACAGCAGCCCCCCCTCCCAATTTACCGTATTGGTCTGAGTATAAGACTCACTTTTTTCTCCTAATTTAAGTTTTTTAACTAGGGGTGCGTCTTATAATCAGGCTGTTGCAATTTAATGCCAGTGATTTAATTAAATTTTTTTAATAGCACCAAACTTTAAGGGTGCGTCTTATAATCAGGTGTGTCTTATACTCGGGACAATATGGTATATGTCTAGTCTAGCTGTTAAACTGATGGGGTAGGTATTCCATGTGGGGAAAATAAAAACATTTCATTGGACTAGCATATAAGCCTAAGGTTTTTGGGTCTCATCCTTTATGTTTAACAGTCTCTCAGCAGGATGCAAGTGTTTGAATTATTTGAAGTACAGTTCTCTGGGTCTGTTTCTTTAGCTATCTTCCCCAGCCCCTCCTGTTCTGTGCTTTATCAGACAAATCTGCTCCCAATTTTTGCCATTCTCTCGCTACTACAGTATTTGAGCATAGTGTGTAACAAGAGGAAGAAATGAAGTCTGCATGGTGCTAGATGATCCGTTTCTTACGAGAATGTGAACATTGCTCCAGTGCTGAAACCGCACACATTATTATTATTATTATTTATTAACATGTGGCTGTTTTAGTTAAAAATAGAAGGCGGAGTGGATGTGTTGCTATCCACAGATGACCTTTGCCCCTGCATTTCTAGGTTCTCTTAAAAAGGCTACTCAGTTGTGGCCTTAGAGTACAGGAGGGGTTTACTAATCTAAATAAAAATGGATGAATCTAACATGTGAAATTATCTTCTGGGGTTGGATAGATGGGGCTAAGAATATCTGTAACTAACAAATGAAGGGTGAGGAGGAGGGAGAACATGTGATCTCTAATTTTTTTAAAGTTATTTTAATATGGCCAGGACCCAACAAACCGTATGTGCAAGCCGAAAGTGACCCCACTTGTGCCTGATACAGGCAGAGTTCATGGTACAATCTGCTTTAGTGTTTTCTGGAAGAAGCAGACACAGTTGAAATCCAAAACGGGGAATTATAATCAAAACATATTCTTACTAATGACTAACCCTTTCTATCTTCAGTAACTCTCTGGGTGCTCTCACTACTCTCCTTACACCAAAAGAAACTTGTAATTCCACCAGGTGGGAACTGTGTTACGACACAATGAAATATGGCCAATTTGGCCACAAGAAAAATCTGTGAATTTCTGAAATGGATGTGTGTGTGTGGTTTTTTGTTTTGTTTAAGTGTAAATCTCTTTAACACCATTGCAGGATGGTATTGCAGGTATATAAATATTTGAAATACCGTATTGGTCTAAGACTCACTTTTTTCTCCTAATTTAAGTTTTTAAACTAGGGGTGCGTCTTATAATTTAATGCCAGTGATTTAATTAATTTTTTTTAATAGCACCAAACTTTAAGGGTGCGTCTTATAATCAGGTGCACCTTATACTCGGGACAATACGGTAAATGCAAACAATAAATCACTTTCTTGCATATATAGGACCTTTTTTATTTTTGCTTGGGACTGCAGCTCCATACACTGCTGTTCCAGTTGCAGATTTTCAGAGGTCGCTGGGGGGCTGCAATGTGAAAGAACATCCTGAAAATTCAAGGTTCTGAATAAAATTGAGGAAATGTGTCAGCCACCTTTTTTGCTTGACTTTTAGGTTCTTGCACCAATGATGAGTGTGAGTTTTAGACACAGAGCAGAACAACATTTTGAAGCCTCCACTTGCCATGAGGGCAAGCTCGTGCATTGGCTTCAGTGATTGCATTAGTAGTTCAAATTCGATTATTTTGAATGTATGACACTACTGTCATGAACCAGCCATTGGAGGTTATCATCTCATTCAAGACCTTTGTTTTACAAAGGGACACAAAGTGAGAGGTGAAAAGCCTACCTACTATCCCTAAACTGATTGTAGGAATGTTGCTGTTAATCTAATCTATACATTTGCCCTCACATAATTCTTAATTTAGCTTATGGAATCTGTTGCTACAAGAAGTGGTGACCGCCACTAGCTTAGATTTGACACATCTATGGAGGATAGACCTATTGACTAGACTGGCTACATAGAATTTCCATGTAGAGACAGTATGCGCATGCATCACAAGTTAGGGACAAAGAGGTGATGGCCATTGCTTGCAGAGGGGTCTGGCTCAGTTGGGAGAGCTGCCGCCTTACAAAGCCTGAAGATTGGCAAATGGCAAGTTCGAGACACACCACCAACAAAAAGCTGTGAAAAGCATCTGTGAGGAGAGATAAGAGCTTCCAGCTGCGTTGGTCGAGTGTGGGAGGCACCAGCCAGCGGAAAAACCAGGCTGCAAAAGGATACCACCTGGAATGTAGCTGTTCATAAAAGGTTGGACATTTATATATTGTAAAACCTCTCATTAGGGAGGTTAGGAAAGTCTGCCCATGTACACCGCCTTGAATTAAAGTCGGAGGAGAAATCCAATTACCAAGAAAGGCGGTATATAAATACTGTAAAAAAAAAAGTTCTTATTACTTTTACTGTGTCAGACCAAAGTCCCAACCAGATGGCTTTGAAAGGTCACCTGTAAGGTACAAAGGTAGCGACTTTGCTCAGCTGATGCTGCCTCTGAGTTTCCTGCAGCATCTTGCTGGTTGCTGTTGGGAATAGTGTGTTGGGCAAGATGGACTTGTGGTCTGATTATGCAGGGTCTGATCTTGGGTATAATCCATCTTTGTATATTTTTGAAATGTGTCAGCATCTCTAATAATAGCAGTGTAAAGATCTTCGGATTTTCAGAATTGCATGCCTTAGGGGAAAGATGATGCTTTTAAAAGAAGATAGCAGTAACAAAAACCTCTTCTGAATACTTGTCTTAATTAAGGTAACTTGATCAATACAGTGGTGCAAGAATGTCTAATATGAACGGGTTGCTTGCAGTGCCTTGGGAAGGAGAAATCAATATTTGCTCCTTCCTTCCATCTGCCTCTTTCATTACTATAAGTGAATCTAGGTGTGCAACTGCTTTGCCTGCACAGATTTCCCTGTAGGTGTTTCTGCTTTAAACAGGCCTGCATTTGGATTGCAGTTGTCACTCTTGCTGTTCCGGTAGCTGTGAATCATTTCTGCTATGCTAATGACCAAGTACCAATTTATTTCCAGTTTCCCATGGTGTACTATAATCAAATGAGTCACTTTTAAAATGTTACCTAACCCTCGTGGTAGTAATTTAACATTAATTTTCTCTAGTTTTGTTTTGTTTGCTCTCAAAGTGGTGTTGACTAATCTATTGTAACTTATGCAACAGCTGTTAATATGGATAACTGTAATAATGGAGTTTTAAGATTTATATAGTGCTTTAAGTTTTATATAGTGCATTTAAGCATCCAAAGCATTTCACACATTACCTTCCTATGATTCTTGGCAACTAGTTTTAGTATACTGGAATACTTACTGTTTTTTAATTATGTGGGGTAGGATCACATAAGTTGTCCTTATTCTGGTTGATCTGTGCAGGTGGAGACGGACTGTACTGTGCAGAGTCTCTAATATGGCTTGAGAGAGACTGATGTCCACATGTATAAAGATGACAAAATACATATATTTAATTTGAGCATTGTAATGACTGCTCCATGCCACCTTTGTCATACATAAGGTGCTTTGAGAGTGCTGAAATCTTATGAAAGTTATCCGTGTGTGTGTGTGTGTGTGTGTGTGTGTGTGTGTGTGTGTGCGCGGCTTTTCTTTCTCATTGTGAGTGCTCAAGTTGGCTATGGAGTTTGCCCCTAAAGCTACTAATTCCCAGGAATAGGGATGTGGAGATAATTTGGGGGTGGGTGGGTAGTTTTCTGATGTCCTATTTTGGCAGAGTTCCGTTGATTCTGCACATACATAAAGGTGATTTAAAATATCTTTTTATTGTAAAGAACAATCTGTAAGTTCTAAACAAATACATCTCTTGTTTCTAAAGCATCTAATGAATGTATCAGACAAAGCTGGGGCAGGGAGTTTCCCTAGAATCTTTACAAAAACAAAACATGACAGCGAGAGCAGGACAAAGATTGTCTTTAATTTTCTGTTTGATCTGTGCTTGGGCTGTACCACTTTGTTTTATGGGTTCCAGCCTGGCCTTCCTTGTAACAGGATTTTTTTTTAATGGAGCATTTAATCCTATGAGTTCTCATAGTCTGAAGTGGCACAGTCACTTAAAAGATTTAAGTGAGATCTGGATCTCCAGGAATGAGTACAGGGAACACAACAGCGATCCAATTTATGAAGAGAATACTTCCACATAGAGATACCACCAAGTGGTTCTTGTGTCTAAGCCTTGGGGCAATGAAATCTATTCCTCTCTCAACATGACCATAGTTGTTGTGTCCTCTCTCAACATGACCATCGTTGTTGTCTCTTGTCCTCTTCTGGAATTTGAACCTGGAAGGAAGTCTTGAGACCAAGAGGTGAGCAAGTACTGAGAATGCACTACTGATACTTTGTAAGAATGTAGATGTGCTCAAATAAACATTGGAAAAACCGGCACTGCTAAGGAGCTGTTACGTGTAACAATCTGGAGAGCTAATGCCCTCCCTGTTCACATGCCTTTCATCATTGGCAGAAATGAGAACCTGAAAAGAAGAGAGATCCAGGATGTAAAGTCCTCCTTCAGTGACTGCTACTTGGTACCTGGCTTGTCTTGAACCAACATGCAGTCCAGTACCTGTTACATATGCTTAATAGCTGCATTGAAATCAATGGCACAAGCATAGGCAATCAGCTAGGTTTTTGATGGTACTTTGTGTATTTTCAAAAGCCAGCACTCTCTCCTTCTACCTCTTCAGGTATTGTTGGTGTTCCTTTTCTCCGTTTTCTCCTTTGTCCATTGCCAGGAAGGTGGACTGGAGATGAATAGAAAAAAGATCTCCCATGTTGAATGAGTAGTCGAGTGGATGGGTACATGGTGTCAACTGGCACTATCTTTTTCAAGGCACTGACACAGAGGGATAATTGACTAAGAAAACGATATGCCCTTCCCCTGCAGTCTTCTGCATGGCTGTAGCTGTATACTGTACTTCATGTTTTAATCCCCTTTAATCAAGATTGGAGGCCAAGTGGTAGCATTTTGCCCTCTTCTTCCCCCCCCCCCCCAAGCTTCAGGGTTCCTTCCCTCCCTGTCCAGGCCCTGATCCTCTTCTACATGTTCCTCATCTTGCCATGTGTACATGAACCTGAAAAGAGCCAAGACTGTCAAATGGGTAGGCAAGAGCTGTGTGCGCATGGAACATCACCCCCTGACAATGCCCTTGTCAAAGCACTGACACAAAGCTAACAATTGGGAAGTGTTTTACTTCAAGTGCTACTCACCCACTGGCCAAGTGCAGAATTGATGCTGAGTTGCAGCCTAGTATGGATCTGGTTAAAAATGAGTTGTATCCGCACCTTCAGTAGGGCGCAGCTTCACAGTTGGAATCGCCCTCTGTGACTTGAAGGAGTGTTCATGCAAGGACCCCCTTCTGCTGCTGTCCAGGTGCCTAAAAGAAACTGAGCTGAATTCAAAAACGGTGAGCTTTTATAAGAGGCTACGGTATCGCATTGTGGTTTTTCTAATCTTGGAGGAGGGACCCCTGATATCATGCAAGTCCCCTCCTGCTCACATACGGCAAGTAGGCCAGTCATGAAAGCAGTTGCTTGCATGAGTAAACCAGCTGTTTAAGTTCATCTGAATTGTTTCTCAGGCGTTTGATGTTTCCCCAGGGAAATGAAGTTTCATGGTTGGGGCTCTCTTTCCTCCTCCTTCCCTATGGACTCTGCATTCCTTTGCTGTGATATTTCGGCATGCAAAAACAAATTAGGGGTGCTGTCAGTGGTTTTGGACATGAATGGAAGCCTGAATGGATGTATATGTTGCTTCTAAGGAGCTCACTGGGCAGCTCAAGCCAGATCCACAAGCCTTATAGGTGTTGTAATGCAAGGGCACTGTCCATACGATGGAGGGGGAGTGAGAGCATATTGACAAGCCTTGCCTCCATTCTCTGCACGTGTTTTGGCTGTAACAGAGTTTCCAGCATTTTTGAAATGCAGGAACGATCTCTCTCTGTGGTGAGCATTTGTAATTGTAGAGAAATGCTGTCTTTGTGGAGAATGAAGGTGGGGCTTTGGGGGAACAGGGGCAGGGCTTGCTGGTGCGCTTTTGCCCTCCATTCCAATGAACCATGGCCATGTTTTATAAAAACCTGTAGGCTTTTGTCCAATTTCTTTCCTTTTTACCAGTGTGCCAGGTCAGGATCATCTGTCGGAGTAAAGAGTGCGTGTATATCTTAATGCCATTTTCCTTGCCCTATATTGATGCTATATGAATCGTTGGTTGATCCCATTTTTTAATTGCAATATGGAATGAAGCAGTAACGCAAATGAGATTAGCTATGCATTTTGTAAGAAAGTCACGGCTTTTTAGTTTTGAATAGACTTTTGGTAGAGAGTTTGTAAAAGTGAGCCTGACAGAGATTTGTTTACGTTCTGTATAAAGGGTTTCCGGTTCTTCATGTTGGCTGCCCTAGAGATGTGTAGGTGAGTTCTTTGGTGGTGAGTAAGATGGAGATGGTGTGTGTCAATGATGAGAAGGAAAGAACTGCATGGGGTCACCTTCTGACTGAGAGCATCTTTTAAGAGTAGTGTTGCAATTCCTGCCGGCCTCATGAAGGCACTCTCTTGTCTACTTGACAGCTGCTCTAGCACTTTAGGTAGCTGCTACTTGCCCAGGGCAAATAATACTTCCTTCAGTGATTAGCTTGCTAGACAATCCTCTGAAGGTACTCTGTGATAGGCAGGCAGAATGGCAAAATATTGGGTACTTACTGCTGTGTATTTTTACCTGTTTTGTCTTGATGGTTCCCTCATAATTTAACATCACTCTCTGTGTTCTCTCCTTCCCTCTGGAATGATATATATTCTACTATTGAGCAACTTGTATAAGAAAACATGAGCATGATAAATTGTCAGTTTTGAAATCTGGACAGGAAGGCCATCCACGAAGGCTGCAACCCAATGCATACTTGCTTGGGAGTAAGCCCCATTGAGCTCAGTGGGACCTACTTCAGAGTAGACACACATAAGATTGCACTGCAAGCCTATTCTTGCTATTACTAAATATCTGAATTGGAATTGGAAATACTGTACTATGTAACTGCCTTGTGAACTTCATTGAAAAACAGAGTGTAAATATTTGTAGTAAAGGATAAATTGACAACTAAAAGCATGGAATGGATATCTGTAGTAGTAGTAATCCATGTGGCCATGAGCTCCCATGTTAACATCTGGAAGTGGTTGGAGAACAGTGAACTGGGGGTAACATGGGTTGCAATGTTTTATTTCCTGCGGCCCAAGCTGCGACCTATATGACCTATATGACTGCGAGTTGCATCCCACAAATCGGAATCTAGACAATGGAGAATATTGAATTGTCCAACTAAGGAACTCCTGTAGTTTTCAAATGGCTTCAGCTTGTCCATGCTGTGCAGGTGTTGTAATCCATTCCTTCTGGATTAAATATTTGTTTCTAACAGATGTGATATGGGAGACAACTGGGTTTCTTAATGTGTTAATTTTTACCTAAAACCAGTTAAGGCCTTTGAATTTGATCAGAATGGTGGTGCTTAGAGAGTGGAGGGTTTTGTCCCTTTCCACATATTGTTTCTTAAGACCAAGGATATTGAACAGAAGGCTCACTGGCAAGATACAACTCGCAGAAGCTCTTTATCCAGCCCCCATGATAATTGGGCTCTCCCAGAACCACAAGCAGCGGCGAAGTGACGCCTCAGCAGAAGTGGCGCTGCTGAAAGGGCGGCCCGCATAATTGGAGTCCCTCTTTTCTTGAAAATATGATCAAGATTTGCATATCAGCAGCCTCACCTGATGCATTGTTTGCTAGACTGTACTGCTTAAGGCTGCAGGTGGAAGCTTGGATATTTTCAAGGCTCCCTCATGTAAAAGGTTGCCTATATATTCAGAACTAGTATGTTGGGAAGAAGGTTAGCCTAAAACAGTGTGATCACATGTGCAACAGTCCTAGGTATTTTTTTTTTTTCAGATAACAAAGCAAACTGGGATTATGCTTGTTTTCATCACAGAAGTGCTGTTCAAATCTTGGCTAGTGTACAATCCAAGTCCATCAGTCACCACTGCTGTATGATCTCTGCTCACTTTTTAATGGGGCTTTGCCTGTCAGCAATTCTTGGTGAACCTTAGTCTTTTACCCTTAAGGCCATGACGCACTGTCCACGCTGCATAGACAAGTGGCGTGAAGATGTCAGTGTGTCTTTTTATCTTGCATCGCGCGAGAGCTGCATTGCCATGTGAGAAACGTTGGACAAATTGAACTTTGGCCAATGAGAGGCCATGGTCGGTGCAGTGAGGGCGAAGCTTTGGCCAATCAGAATAGTCTGAAAAGGCTCAATTCTGATTGACTAGCAGAAAGGAGGGGCGGGGCGGGGCGTCTTCCATTTCTCTCTGCGCTTCTCTGCCCAGTCTGCCAGTGTAGACAGGAAGCGGCCTGGCACGAAGCGAAGTAAAGGCCGGCTTGGCTTCGCCTCATTTTGCGCTGCGCCACCTGCAGTATATCATAGCCATTAGTCTCCTACCATTATCAGCTGCCTTGTTCCTGCGTAGGTATAATAGCTGGCACACCATCATGAAGCATGTCAAGACCCTGCTCCATTTCCTCCTGTAGACATTGTCCCTATGCTTTTTGCTGCTGTTCCTGATGGTTGTTAGACACAGCAGGGCTTGCTTTGGAGTTAATGTTGTGCACAGGATTGCATGGTTATAAAGTTCGATCCATCTGAGTACAGGCTCAGGTTTTGTGTGTAGAGGAACCCCAGGAAATGAAAGGTCCGTGTGCTCTTCCCATATCTCCATTCAACCCTCTTTCTGTGCATCCTGTAACATGCTCACACTCTGTCAGTTATGAGTCCCATATAATGGTATGGTGGGGGGCTGAGGTGGTGAGATAGTGACTTGCCTAAGAGAGTCCTGTGAGTGCTATTGCGCATGCATTCCTTACTCATTTTGTGCAGAGGAAAGGTGATGTGTCCCCAGGACTATAAGATGGTGGATGTGCCAGCTCACCAAACCAACTACCTGTACTTGATAGCACTGCTCCACTAGTCACACATTTTCTAAAATTCCTTAATAGGCAAACGGAATGCTATAGGATGAGTTTGCTTGCCTGATCCTATTATATTTGCACATATTTTGGGTGATTATCTGAATCAATTATTATTGCGTTTTCAGCTGCTGATTGATGATATCTGAAGTATGCATGCTGTGGGGTTTTTTTGTGTGTGTGCGTGTCTTACAAATATGATTTGAAGCTAATGAAGCGCATTAAGAAGTGGGTTGTGTTCTTTTGTTTTTTTGTTAAAGGCTTGTAACTTGATTGCTAATGTGACTAACCCAATAACTATGAACATCTGAAAGACCTATTAAGAGATGCTTGAGTAACTCAGTTGGTCAGAAGCAGCAACCTTTGTGCTAGCAGGACAGTCTCCCTTTTTTCTTTTTTCATATGATCAAGTGGCTATGTGTGTGTTTCAAAAGCAGGGCTATTTTTGTTTCGGAACAGTTGGATGAGGAGCCTGCAGGCAAGGCATTAAAAATGGAAAAAAATAAAATAAAAAAGCCCTTACTGCAGCTGAAGGCTGCAAAACATTATTTGGAGTATCCATTGTGAATATATAGAGCACCGATGAGGATGACAGTGAAGGGGGAAGTTACGATGAGGAGGGGGAAAGCTGTGCCGGGGAAAAGAAAATGAATGGTCTGAAACATAAATATCAAAGATGGAGGTTTTAGTAACCAGATAAGCTAGATGTGTGTCTGAAAGGGGATTTTTTTTTTAAAAAAAAAACTGTCTCTTTGGCTTCTAATGCTAAGCATATCTGTAATACAAACATTGCACTAGAACTATCAATACCCCATTATCTTGTCACCTGGCCTCACATTGATCCTCTTAATATGAAAAGAGGAGTTCTGGATTCAGCAGAAATATTAGGGTAGCATAATTTGGTACCCCATTCAGTCTGTGTGTGGTTTTATTTTTATTTTATTTTATTGCTTCCCGGCTGAAAACACCTTCCCAGTTTCCAGTTGGTGACTCACTTATTACTTCATTTGAAATGGATCACCCTGCATATAGCATAGGAAGCTGATGTTGTGCAGTGTCTGAAAGTACTGTATGAGCTAAGATGCTAGATTACACCTCTCCGTTTCACCATGGTCAAGTCATGGTCAGTATCATTGAGCCCTGTCCTGTTGCACTAAGTGGTGACTTGGACCCTGATAAGGAGGAGCCAGCCAGGTCAGAAGGATGCTGTAGTGGTTTGGGAGTCAGACTTAGACCTGGAAGATCCAGGTTCAAATCCCCGCTCAGCCACGAAGCTTCCTGGGTCACCTTGGGCCAGTCACTATCTCTCAGCCCCACCTACCTCACAGGGTTGTTGTGAGGGCAAAAAGAAGAAGAGGAAATATGTACACCACTCTGAGCTCCTTGGAGGAAGGGCGGTATAAAAATGTGAAAAATAAAAATAAATAAAATAAATAGTAATGCCTGCTGGGCTAGACCCCAAACTTGACACTGGCCTGACCCAGAACTAAACTTGCTAGCTGTGAGACATTGTGAAAGGAGGGCCACTTCAGGTAGAGTCCTTCAAGAAAGCAGTCCTTTCAACACCAGGAGTTCCCCAGTGCCTGTAGGTAACAACCAGGGGGAGGGAGGTGGAACTGATGAACAGGAAGCTTACTAGACTTCAGACCAAAGGACTGCCCTTTTCAGATTTACCACCCTCTGGGAAGGGGGTGGGTCCTGGGATGGGCTGAGAGGGAACCAAGCCTCAATTGAGCTCCAGATCTCATTGAAGCAAGCTGGAGGTCCTTGGACAAGCTTGCATGAGTAACTTCAACTTTACCTAATGGGCTCTCTCACCCTCAGATGCCCCTTGTGGGCTCTCGGAGTACTTGGGGGGAAAGAGCTATAATATGGTTTTAATTAATTAGCCCAATTAGTTCATCACTGGAAGATTGTGTTTTTTAATTAACATTGTTGGATATCAATCTTGGTTTGTTTAAAAAACCTGATTGTTGATTAGTAATTGACATGCACATTTTATACATTTCATGCATTACTTCTGTAATGATATACACATTACATCCATTCTCTCCCCCCCCCCCCCCATTCCATTGCATGTTGAGTCGCTGGTCTACCCTGTTGTTGCCAGCAAAGAGCTAGTGCAGGAAAATACCCCTGCGTTTGTGGAGCTAGATTTGAGAAACATGAGCCTAGATAACCAAAATAATCACATTCCAGCAGTGGTAGGAAGAATGTGAAGGAATCCTTGCTGTCCTCTTTTTTTCTCGTGTGTGTGTGTGTGTGTGTGTGTGTGTGTGTGTAATTTTAAATGTGTGATTCTTCCTGAGTCCTACTGGTGTAACTTTTGCGTTGTTGTTGTTAAGTCGTGTCCGACCCTTCGTGATCCCATGAACCATATCCCGCCAGGCCTTCCTGTCCTCCACTATCTTCCTGAGTTCGCTCATTTTCATGTTCGTTGCATCAGTGATGCTGTCTAACCATCTCATCCTTTGCCTTCCCCTTCTCCTTTTGCTTAGCCATAGGACATATTTTAATCAGTCCTAAGAGCTGAAAATGGCAAATGCCACCTTTCCCCACATATCTCTTGATACTACATAGTTATAGATTCATTGTTACAGATACAATAAAATGCAGCTCTAACTTCATAAATCTCCTTCATTGTTAATGCAGTTCCTTGCCTTTTGAAGACGGTCACCAGGCAACCTTACTAATTACCCCTGAGATACTTTGTGTTCTCATGTTTTAATGGCAATGACCACAAATGATGGCTGAAATAAAGGACTTGAATTGCGCTTATCCTGTCATGAAATCTCTCAGCAGTGCTTCCTCTACTCCTCTTTACCAATAACATGTGACTTTTGCGCTTGGATATTCTACGTGCTTGTGGTTGTCTGTCTTTGTTTTATTCCACTCCCCCTCCTTCTCATGAGGCTTAAGGGTTTTGCCAATTTGCATTACTCAAGAAGTGACTATTGTCTTGAATCAAGAATAATGAAGAAAGGACAACTTTCCCCCTGGTAATTTTGGCTGGAACGTGCTAGGCTGGTGGTTTTCAAACGGTATACCTTCAGGAAACTCTGCCAAAATGTGTGTGCTAAGGCAGGGATGGGCAGATCTCATGTTTGAGGAATTCTACCTTGTTTTGGTGGTCCACCAACCAGATCCAGGTGCAAAATAGTGACTCTAGTGCACGGCGGAGGTGGACGTACACTTGGAATTAAGGGCCGGGTGCCCCTGTGCGCATGCGCAGCCTAGGAATTGTGTTTTCAGTACCAGAACTGAGGTCATAGTCCTTTCCCACCAAAATCTACTCTTAGGTCTTCCCTCTCCCCTGTTTCAGTGGTTGCTGAAGCTAACTACTTAATTTCAAGTGCCCGAATTTAGGGGAGTGGGCCTTTTGTGGTGTTGCTGTTTGAGCAACTGGCAGCCCCAAAGCCCTTGCTCATCTACTTTTAAGTCACCTGTATATTTACCAGTAGATCCCAGTCTACCTTGACCCACATCCACACTAAAGAACCATAGTGCATGGCAAAGCATTCTGGGATACATTGGCAGGATGCACCCTTGGTTCACACGAGGCCAAGAGTAAAGTGAGAATTCATCCTAGAACACACCCTGCTCTCCCCTGAAGATTGTGCATTGCAGAAAAAAAGATCAACAGTGATATTCAAAGCTATATTTTAGGACAGTGTGTCATTATTGGTCTTCTAATTGAGGATTCCGGATTAAAACTTTGAAGAATTCCAGGGTTCCTCAGAACACAGTGTGGAGACCACTATATCAGGTGGTAATAGCTCACTGATTTTGCTTTGCAAAACACACACTAGCCAGGGTAGAGTTTGGGTTTTATTGTTTCGTGTGACCGAGTATCAGCCCTGTTTTTGTCAAGATACCAAGTTGCCTCACAGTTTGACACTAATTCTCCAAGGTGTTACATAATGGAGGCACCCCAAGTGGACGTCTAGTTAACCAAAATGTTTGACACACCACTGGTTACTGCTCTCTTCCCAGACACTTTAAGCTTGGGAAATTCAGTTCTGCATTCTTCTGCCAGGTGGAAGATGCCAATCTCTTCCTTGTACTGAAAAGTGTACTGCAAAGTTTTTGCTTTGTGTGCATTTGCAAGAGCAAAGACCACCTGCTGGGGCCGGGCAGTGTTTCCCCCTGAGATCAGGAGAGAATACCACTGGCATTGGCTGTTTTTCTCCAGGTGTTAAGGGTCTGGGAGAGGGAGGCAGGCTTTCTGATTGGATGTGTGAATCGGTTGGAGTAGGCAGGTGAGGAGGCTATTAAGTACTCCTTTGCAAAGCCAAAAGATGTTCTAGCAGTAAGATCCGTTTTGAGGTGTGCATCAATGTTAGGTATAACTCAAAGTGTTTATGTTCAGTTATAAGGTAAGATAGCATGTACATTTAATCTGTATTCACAAGTTGACTTTTATATGCAGCAACTTTGAATACATTCTCTGACTTAAGGCATTGTTTTGAAAAATTATGGCGATCAATTTCGTAGTTTGATTTGCTCTAACATCTTGGGGTTTCATCTGCAAAGTGTTCCTTTTTTCCTGTTTGCGTAGTTTAATAACTTACAGACTGTAGCATAATTTACACATTGTTTGCCTACAGAGGATTTTTATTTATTTTGAGCATATCCTTAACCCCTCCCTTCCCTTTCTTCCATGGGTGGAGATGAAGAAATATGAAACATAAATAGATAGTGTCACAGTAACTTAACTTGTATGTGTTCAGTTCTTCTAGCCTGGAGGAGGATAAACACACTCGGGAGATTTCTTTTCATCCAAATGAGCTGAATTATTTTTGAAACGATGGGTGTTGCCTTTGAAAGATATTTGCAGCAAATGCTGTATGATTTGCCATGGTAAACCACATGGTGAACCACCTGCCCTATACATTAAACTTTAAGAAGAACCAACAAAGGAAGTGAGGGGTGTGTGTATTCTCCCCCTTTCCAGAAGGTGCCATCTCTGATGAATTTCAACAGAAATATGTGTGTTTGAGCAGTGTGTTTAATAATGCAGTGCAGGACTTGCAAATACCCAGCCACTATGTTACCATGGGTTACTGAAACAGATTTGCTCTAAGTGCCTGCCTCGCTACAGAGCTGACGGGGCAACCCAAGGCATGTCTGTGGCAGTGTCCACTGCTTTGTTAGTGTAGTAGAAAACTTTGAAGGGCAGAGAAGAGGCCTTGAATTGTCCAAGCTGCATATGTGAACCTGCATATGTGAATTAATAATAATAATAATAATAATAATATAATAATAATAATAATAATAAAAAATAAATAATAAAAAATAAATAATAATAAAAATAATAATAAAAATAATAATAAATAATAAATAATAATAATAATAATGGTGATGATGGACTTCTCTTAGGCTTGAAGTTCTTGCCAAGGTTACTGAGAGGATGTACATGAAGGGCTTTGACGCTCTCAAGAAGGTGAGGTTAAAGGCCGACCCACACTACACGAATCCCGGCACGTTATGGAGATGTGCGGAGCTCTCTGTCACCATTGCGGAAGCAAGCAGAGCAGCTGCAATCTCCCGAGTTCCGACGCGTACATAAAGCTGAAAACCCATCTTTTGAGGGGCGGGTTCGCAGAGCTACTTCAGCCAACCAATCGGATGAGAGGGCGGGATGAAAGAGGCTGTCAATCAATTGGAACTCACTCGAGTCTCCGATTTCTCTTGGATCCATTTCTCCTTCTCACAAAAGTTAGCAAGATGAATTCTATTCCCGGCACAAATCGTTATGTTCGTTTTCTCTTCTTCCTGCCCCTCTCTCTGTTCTCTCGTGTATCGGACCGCATTTGTGCTTAACCAATCACCGCTGCACTTTCTAAGAAGGCGGGACAACAGGAGGGAAGACACTCCTTCCAACCAGCTCTGCGCGCGGGGGCAGAGACCTCCGCGCCTGAGCTCGTGTAGTGTGGGTTGGCCTTAAGGATGTCTGGTGGTGGAA
This sequence comes from Plestiodon gilberti rubricaudatus, assembly GCA_026170595.1. Classification (NCBI taxonomy): domain Eukaryota; kingdom Metazoa; phylum Chordata; class Lepidosauria; order Squamata; family Scincidae; genus Plestiodon; species Plestiodon gilberti. Next base: position 79,634,929 of record JANXHW010000004.1, on the reverse strand, counting down.
GTCTGTGTGCTTGAGCAGCAGAAGCAAGGGCTGTTGTGTGGGGTTGGGTGAGAGAAATGTAGTAGATTTTGAAAATGGCAGTGACCTTACCAGGTGCCTTGACAAAATGTTTTGTGGCCATGCCTGCCAGTGTTTAAAAGTTGTGAGAGATTGTGAGGGCCTGTTTCACTTGAGTTGCTCTGAGATAACAACCCTTTGTTATCTTCGGACTTGTTTATCCATCCAGCATCCCTGGTGCTCATCAGAGGTGAAACAGGAGTAGCAAATCTTGGCAAGGTTGCGGCTTTGGGATAAAAGAGATACTGTACAAAAGCAGAAACAATAGGCAAGGTTTTTTTTACTCTCTAGTGGGGGTGGGGGGTAGGAGAGACTCTCAGTTGTTGAAACATCTGAATGGCCTGCGAATGACCCAGCAAGAGGCATTGCTGAAATGACCTGAGATTTCATTGTAGGCAGAGGTAGTCTCATTCTCTGAATATTGATTAAGTAAATGCATGCTCTTCAGCAGCTCTGCTGCTAACCTGGAAGTCCCCATTTCTCAAAGTAAGTATGAGTATACAGCCTTGTATACTCTGAGGCTGAGTATACAGCAATGAGTCTGAGTATACAGTACTGTACTTTATTTTTTATTCAGATGAGCTTCGTGAATATATTAATAACAAGCAGCATTACTAAGCATTTGTCTTTGCTCTTAATAATTTGAAAATATTGTGCACTCTGTGTGTATTTTGTTCTGCTCTATAAGCTCTACTAAACTTGCAAAGCTTGTTCTAAATTAAAATAACAAGCACAAATTATATTAACAAGCCCATTGAGGAGCTGACTTCTTGCCTGGAGCTCTGTTTTAGTGTAACATTTCTGCTTTTACAAAGCTTATCTGAACTGTTCAGGAAATATAATTTCCTTTTGGAATCTTCATTCTGAAGAACAGAAGGGATTATAGTACGGATAAAGGCCCCAAGTGACAGCTTTTGAGTTTCCACGTAAAGAGGTGTGGCTGGCACCTCTACAATTCGTTCAGTGCCATCTGGCTGATATTGGTTATGTGCATTTTTTTAAAAATTGTAAATAGAGAGAGCTGAGACTGCAAGAATAGTTCAGATTCCAAGCTGCTTAGTGGACTACTGTATAGGTCTATTGTTCTGGAGCAAGTTAAGAAAGCATTGAAGCTATACAGAGTTGAGCCTTTTCTTGTCCGTTCCAATATGACAGCTGAGCCAGATGCAGAGTACAAGATTCTTCGTGCGATGGTGGCTTTCTGTTTCACTCTCATTCCACCTTTTGATGGGGTTTGTTCTGTGATGAGCAAAAACATAAGCCATGTTTTTGTGTGTGTGTGGGTCACTATGTTCCTTTAGAAGTTTCTAAGATTAAACATGTGGCATTTAGTTTTGTACTGCAGAATCCCTTTGATCTGTTTGGCTGTGGCAGCCACACCCCACAGCAGATGCAAAGGGCAGTCCTAACAAATGGATTTTGACAGCTACCCAATCTCTTTCTGTGTAAAGCTAGATGTCCGACGTTGTCCTCGAGGGGCTTGTGTGTGTTTTCTGTAGTTGCATGTGGCAAACACTATTAGATTCCTGTAATACTATTGTCTCCATATCTCTTCCTATGCACCTAACATAATTTCAGACTGCTGAGGGATGACTTCTAGAGATTTTGCAGCATTCATCGGATGAGAACAGTTGTGTGAAAAGTGCACATATTCTGGACATCTCCCCCTATGCAAAGACATTTTTTTAAAAAAGCCAGTGTAACAACAGTTTGTATCTCTCAGTGAGGTGAGATATATGTCCCACCCTTTTGGGCAAGTCCTCCAAGGGCGACTGTCAATAAATGACATTAAGGTCATTTGTATTTTACACTATATAGCAAACAGGAAGCACAAAGCAGTTCAGTTTAAATCAAAGTAACTTAACTCACAACCCAGCCCCCCCATGCCACACACACACAAAACACCCAGTTTAACTTCTGTAACTCATGTGTTTCCTGAACAAGCATGCATACTAATTGGTTGCTATAGCGATTAAAGCATAAGTCATTTGCAATTTAAATCGCCTAGGAGCATAATCCAAACCTTTGGTCATGCAGCCTAGATGCTTTTCTAACTACAGAAATGTATCCCTTTAGAGACTGGGGTGGAGAAAGCAGTGGTAAAATGAATGAATTTCCCTTTTACTATTGGTACACTGGCAAGGACACTAAGCAAGACCGTTTTCTTGAAGACTAATTGCCCCACACTTTTCAGAAGTAATTGCTGATAGCTTCTGGCCAGAGGAAAATTTCCATGTTACTTGGTTGCTCATAATTTGAAAATGAGCTGTTTTGCAGAATTTGTGTTCCTAGAAGGCACAAATTAGGAGTATAAAATGACCCAGGTGGATTTTCCTGATGAAAGTATAGGTGTTTGTGATGCCTTGCCAATTCCTAGATTCAGTCCACAGTAACAAATCCCAGTGGTGTGGTGGCTTACTGTGTTAGTGTTTGAGAGCCAAAGTCGGACATCCTTTCCACTATGTGTTCTCTTACATGGAGGGTCATGGAATTTGAATACATGACACTTTTTGAATTCACCGCCACTTCCATTTTCAGTTGTTGTTTTTTAAAAGGAAAAACTTAATGTGCTTGACCATTAGAACAAAAATTTAAGTTTAAGTGTAAATCTGATTTCGAACAGCAATAAGCTACTATTCTTTATTTCTTCATAAGTACATAAAAGGAGCACTGTGTGATTAGAATAAGGCAGTGATCAACTCTGCGGTTGCGACCCCAAGGTCTGCCAGGAGACATCTTTCCCCTTAAGGGGAGTGGCAACTCGGTGGTGATGTCGGGATGGCAGTGACATCACTACCGAGTTTGCCTAAGTAAAAAGTGTGTGTGGGGTGGTGGTGGACTTATTCATCAGTGACAGCTGGAGATGCTGCACAACCAGGATTCTTGCTGTTGCTGCAGACAGGTAAGTCCAAAACTCCATTTTTTTAATTAGGCGGCAGCGTGAACTTGGAAGTGCCACTGCTGCCACTGCCACTGCTGAGTCGCAGCAATTTACAGTGGTCTTTATCTTCAGGTAAAGGTTGAAGATCACTGGACTAAGGGGCCATAAGTTCAACTGTCTGTCTCAAAAGGTAGTAGCCATATGTCTCTGGGTATTCACATGCAGGATAATGAAGATAATGTCTTCGTTTGTTTGTCCTTTGCACCTGGTAATCACACATGTTGACTTTCCATTTGAGTCAATCTATTTGTGGTTTCCACTGACATCCCCCCCCCCTTTCCCCCAGAGTCTTGTGGCATGTGCATTTGGGAAAGGAGGAAGTCTTACCCTGGCTTTTACAGGAGGAGGCGCAAGCAGCACCTTGCTGCCACCGCCGGGACATTGAGCCACTCCACTTTTTTTCTTCACGTCCTCTGTAGAGGAAAGGGCTGGGGTGTTCTCTTCCTAGCTTAGTTTGTGCTGGATGTGCAGTGCCACTCAGCTGAGGCGGAGGGGTGCTTGCCACTGGCAAGCAGGCATGTGAATGAAGGTGCAGCATGCAACTCTGTTGATAGGCAAATCAATATAAAATAGGTCCCACAATTTCAACAAGGCATTTTTTGTAAAACAGAAGTGTTTAGCCACCGGTACACTTCTTCAGTTCCATCTCATGCTAGCACATCTAGGTTGTCTTTAGTGGGGTTTGCTAATGGAATCTCTTGATACTTGCTAATTTTGGGTGTGTATGTGAGCGTGTTTTTCCTTTTCTTTAAAAGTTTAATGCCTAGGAAAGGTTTTCAGACTTTCTAGAATATTCTAGAAAAGTCCTTTTCTTGGAGGCAATGCAAAACTCCGTGTGTCACTCCTGTTGCCAAGAGCGGCATTCTGTCGTTGTGCTTTGCCTCTCTGTGGAGAATAGTTTTATTTCAAGCATAATCACCTGTTGGAACAATGCAGTGATGTTATGCATCTGCAGGTTCCAGGTTTTATTCACAACTGTGAACTTTCAGTGAGTCCTCAGCATTGTATAATGAAAATGTTTTGTCCAATCCTCCTGTGGAAAGACCAACAACCCCCCCCCCCAATTGTTTAGAAGACAGATGAGCCGAAGAGGTTTGGCTGGTGCTAGCAGTTGCACAGTCAGGAACACGTCATTTAGGAAGCCTGGGATTTGATTCAGCTTGTGGCTTACTTAAATGTTGGAAGCCTTGTAAGTAAGGATCTGGTTTGCATGACTTAACAAAAATAAATGTGCAAATCTCAGCATTTGGTGGGTTTTGAGGGAAAAGACTGAGCTGTCGGAAGTAGCAATCATACTAAAAACTCTTGTGTGAGCTGCTGCAAACCAAGACATTCTTTCCAGATTGGAAAAGTTAGATTTTTTTTTGTCCAGCAACTGAAAACTCCCCTTTACTTCTGTACATGAATAGTATATGCATAATTTGGAGTCCTGCCATGCACCTAGACAAGCACTAGAATTTCCTTTTTTGGAGGTTTTAAAAGAATGGTGGGAGCGGCAACAGCTCGGGAAAGAGATACTTTGCATCAGTTCCACCAATGTGTTTTTTTCAAAACCACAAAGTCTTAGTAAGCTGAAGTTTTTGTGATCTAAATAAGTGATTTTAAAATTGCTCTAAGTGTGTGAAGATGTGTACAGAATATGGGATTCTTCTTTCTCTCTTTCTGTGTTTTTTTTTTCCTGTTTGCAGAATTTAATAGTGCAGTCTGGCGCAAAACCTTATACAAACACCAAGGAACAAGATTTGGAAGTCCATGCTGAAAACATTCTGAGGGATGTACTAGTTTCTCTGATACAATACAAGCTACCATGTGTGTGGTTTTTTTTAAAAGTGAAACAGGGAAGGTGAGGTGACCTCTGCCTCTTGAGTTTGAAAACTTGAATCCATCATGTATTATGTATTTGCAGTTACAGGGGTCCCCCCCGTATCCGCAGGGATATGTTCACACACACACACCCCGCAGATACTGAAACCGCGGATAAAAGAGAACCCTTTACTTACTGTGGCGCCAAGCACTCATGTCTCCTTTCTTTGCAGCCTGTTAACAGAACATTAGAGAAGGAACGTGAGAAGCAGTCATCCAGAACGCTAGAGGAGGGAGGCAGACAGCCAGAACTCAAGCAGTTAGCTTCCTGTTAGCATTCTCTTAGTCTACCTCATCTAGCATTCCTGCTGACTGCTTCTCACGTTCCTCCTCGAGCATTCTGTAACAGGCTGCAAAGGAAGAGACATGAGTGTTTGGCACCACAGTAAAGGAAGATAGATAATAAGCTCGTGGTGGTGTAGATCATGTGTGAAGTTGGTGCCAATCGAGCGTTCAGTGTGATGGTGACCATTTTAAGAACAAAACCAAAAAACCCTGTCCTTTTTTCCTCAACTTCTGGCACATTGGGCCGTGCTCTACTAAGCATGTGCAGAGTTTCCTCCTCTTCCTGGGAGATAACGTTTGTGCAGACTCTAGAACTCGGTGTCTTGCATCTTACTTCATGTATAATGATATGAGAGCTCATGTATCCTCTAAGAGCAAAAATGACTCTACTCCGATGGAACTTACTTAACTAAAATTCCTAGGCAGGGCATCTTTAGATAACAGTGCCGCCGCCCCCCCCCCCCCCCGTTAACTGGTAAGCTGAGAAAACATTTTGCTGATAGTACTTTATGTAATTTGTTTTAATAAACTTTCTATAATACCCTTCTTAAAGAGATTATGAAAGTTGCTCTAGGCTCTGAGGCACTTAGTGGGGCTTACACTCAGGAAAGTGTGCACAGGATTGCAGTCTAAGTGCAGTCTAAGGATGTGGGTTGTTGGTGGTTTGATTTTTTTTTAAATTTGTGTCTCACGTTTATTTATCTTCTTCATTTTGTTCTTTTGGGAACCGTTTTCTCCCTCTTGATTCCATAGCTGCAGAACGTGAGAGGAGTTGTGCTTTTTCTGGAGATATCTCCTGGAAAGTTATTTAAGACCCGGAGCTGTTTTTTAGAGTTCAGCTTAGGTTCTGTGTCCCCTCCTGTCCTTCCCTGTATAAAGCAGTGATGTAGGATTTGCGAAGGTAACTCAGATTTTCATGCTCAAATGGATTCATGGCCGTGTGTGTATTGTTCTCGGAACATCTTAAATATGTCTGCATGTGTGATGACATACTTTGACAGCAGGGAACTGGGTAGGGCCCTCTCCTTCCAACTGTGTTTAAAAAAAAGAACCTTTCAAAACGCAAACGCTTTAAAAAAAAAGTGGATATTCTATTGTATGTACTTTTGTACTGAAAGTCAAGTAAATTGTGACAATGTTCTGTTACCGTCTTAGTTTTCAAATGGTGTTGCAGAGAACTGGTCCATGGAAGCTTATCAGGGGCTCCTCAGCGAGATGATCACTCAGTTATATACAAGCAACTCTGAAAGATGCTTGTCCAATGCTACAGATCTTCCCCTGTGGTTGCCCAGTTTCAAGGGTGTATTCGCACAAGACCATGACAATGCTCAATGATAACATGACTTTGTATCTTAAAACATGCTCCAGAACGTTCTGCAACTCACAGGAGTTCCATGGCAGGCAAAGGTTCCCAAGAGTTAGAAAATCTGAAAATCACTGAATTTATCTCTGCATGTGGTGTTAGAGAAGGCTCAGGTGGTCTTCCCCGTTCTATGGATGAGGAACGGAAAGTGAACTTCTGGGTATTATTCACAGAAGTCTGTGGTTGACATGAGGTTTTTAACCCAGACTTTTCTAGACTGCTCACTTCTGTGTAGTGGACACATCAGTTCTTTCTTTTGAGAAAGCAGTCCTGCCTTTTTAATGTGTGGCTCTTCTTTCTTGACTAGAGGGGCAGCTAAAATTGTAAGATGTGTAGTTCCAAAGGCCTAAACAGTAGTACTCTTGCTTTTTTTATCTGTTACGTTGGTTCTAGCCAACAAGTGATCCACCAAGCCCAATGTGACTGCCAACTACAGTATCTTTTGTTGCCTGCCAGGCTTGGCCAACTCCATTTGTGGTTCCAAGTGTATGGGACATTGGTCAAACACTCATACCTGGCAATTAGTATCCCAGCATGCTTCCCCCTTCCATTAAGGTCCATAATATAGCTACCATATTTGATCAATTTGGGCATATGTTGCATAAGATATTTACTTGGTACTTTACCACCTTTTCTAGTTTGATCTAGATCTAGCTATCTAGTGAAATAGCTGTGTCCTTGCATCTTCAACCATCACTGCAGCACTATAAAGGAGAGAAACCGCCCCTAGTAGACTGCTCCCTTCCTTAAGGCCGTTTAAAATGGCAGGAGTTCCAGTTAGTCAATACTGAAACTTAGATCCTCAAGCTGAGCAGTCTTGTTTCCATAGGAAGCCAACCAGGTGCCTCTGGAAGTTCACGGCAGGGTGTGAAGGTGATGCCAGTCCTCTGTCTGACCTCCCTCAAAGGCATAGGCACTCTTCAGGAAATACGTCTGTCAGGAATGAGTTTTGAGGATCCATAATGTTTTAGAATGTGAACATTTTTAAAACTACGGTATATTTCAGTGACTTTGGCAAGCTTGGTGGTTCTGTGACCAAATATGTTGCTTTTCATTCTAGCATAATATTATAGCACTATAACAGTGCTATAATTTCTCGAGCGTAGTTGTCAATGCAAAATATGCATCTTTATTCTCTGACCTGTGTCTCCATAAACGTGCTTTTCAGTTTGTAGTTCAGCAGAGAGAGAGAGAGAGATTTCAAGGCATGTTGCTCCTTTTAATTGTCTAAAAATATAGCTTTGTGGAAATAAAAGTAGTTTGAGCAGTAGAATTTGGTTCCATTTCAGAGAAGGCACAATGGTATAACAAACGCTAGCTGTCAAACTGCTCGTGAATAAGCAGGGTTTAAAGTCCACAGAGTCAATTTTCATGCAGTACTTCATGCGGTTGCAGAAGGAACTAGGCCCAATCAACAGGAGACACCTGTGCGTGTTACATTTAAATGCATAACATTTATTTTTTGCATAACAGCATGGCTGCTCTTTCTGATGGCTCTAATTGAATTCTGTGGGACTTTCACAGGAGAAAATGCTGCTGGGTTGTGTCCCATGTTTCTTTTGGAGGTAGGAAAAGCTGTAACTGATAAGACCCCCCTGCTATGTATCTGTTAGAAATTGCAGCAGTTTTTCTTTAGATCTGGACTTGATAGCTCTACCTTCCATTAGTGACAGGAGTAGGGTTCACTCTTTCTACTTTAAAAAATAACAGGCCACATCATCATCTTTGGACAAAACGAAACCATTGAGCAAACCAGAAAATGACCGGGGGTGGAAATGAAGCTTAAAATTACTGATACCATTGGTACATACCCAGTATTCCCAAATCCTGAGAGGACTGAAACAATCTTTCATTACTTCATCCCTCTACTCAAGTGGCACCTAACATTGACATAAAATACATTACTGTGTGAGTGGTAGGCTGCATTGGAAATAAACGTTTCAATGAAATTCTACGCTGCAAATTATTTTTAAGCTCCTGTTAAAAAAGGGGGAAGGAAGAACTTCTGTTTAAGCTGCCTGCCTGACTTTTTTTTTTTTTTGGAGGGGGGGGTGAGTGAATTGAAAAGGGAAAAATAAGAAACCTTAAGTTGCATAGTAGAGAAGCAAAGATGCTTTGGGGGGGGGGAAGAATAAAGGCAAACCTCATTGTTCAGCAGCTGTTTGTGGTTTGAAAACCAAAACAGGTGGTTGAGAAAGGAACTCTGATTGCAATGCGGGGAAGAGGCGTGGCAGAGACTGGTGTTTCCTACTCAGAATCACTTCTGTTTAGATTTTGGTCATTCTGTCTCAATAGTATCCCTCGAACACCCCTTCCCCTTGTGCTATATTCTGTGGTGAGGAATATTGTTTCTGCTTTGGTAGAGGTGGGAAGACTTTTAGCCAAGGATCATAAAATCTGACATGTTGTACACTTGTGTTTTTACACAACAGCGCTTAGCTTGGATTTTGCAGTACAGATGCTAAGATAGTGAAACTGACTGGAAATGAATATTGGATGAACAATGCTTGATTCAGTCTTACTTCAGTTTTAGATTAGTTCTTGGTTCTTCATCTTAGATGACGAAGCCAGAGTAGAGCTGAGAACTGATTTCCATGTTCACCTTCTAACAGAAGGCGCTGTGTGCAAAGAAGCCTTCCAGTATCTGTAGTTGTTGCTATTTTCCAAGAAGAGGAGGAATGCCTCTTCTACCATTGTAGCTGTAACATGTAGGTCTCCAGAGCTGCTGCAAGCAGTTACTCCTAGGCCTCCCTCCCTTCATGCCTGCTCTAGTCAAGGTTAGGCTTACCATAGTCCCGGAATCGAGGTGTGCTTTGGCCTAGAGAGGACCCGAGCCGCTCCCAAGAGTGCACAGCAGCTGCCCAACGCGGTCGCCTCATTGACCGGAATCCACAGCCCGCATTGGGCAGCTGCGGTGCACTCTTGGGAGCGGCTCAGGTCCTCTCTAGGCCAAAGCACACCTCGATTCCGGGACTATGGTAAGCCTAGTCAAGGTGAGAGCTGCTATGAACTCATCATCACTGCTGTACAGTGTCTTGTAGCCTTTTACCATCCGGGATAAAAGAAAAGGAAATAGCTGTCTGGACTCCTTTTAATTGTCATTCTCTTTGGCATTTGCTGCTTTTCCTTGCCAAAGTTGGTGGTTTATGTTTTTCCAAAACTGGATATTTAATTACTGATTTGTTTTGAAACCCTAAATTGTACCATGATTTGTTGGTTGCGCAGGAGAACTTAAACAAACATTTTCAAGCAATTTGCACTATGCTGTAGGAGACATTCCCACCTAGGTATGCAAGAAGAGGAGGAATGTCTCTTCTACCATTGTAGCTGAAACATGTAGGTCTCACCTAAACACAAAGTATACTTTCTTCAAAACTGTTGGGTTTTGTTTACAAAGGTATGCATACGAACAATCTAATCCAAATTCACAGGATCAAGTAAGACAAGACCCCAATCCTATCCCACGTCGATGCTGCCATGCCATAAAGGTACGCGCTCCATTTGGTGGTGGTGGTGGAGAAACATTTATACTTATCTCCCAGTAAGCCCTAGGGCATCCTATGGGTCTCCTGAGACATAAGCCACCAAAAGTGACTTACTTACTGGGTCCTATGATGTCCAGCAACAGAGCTACAGTGCCATCTGTGGCCATTTTAGAACCGTGGAAGTTGCTTCTGTTGTCATAATGTGTTCGGAATGGCTCCCCGACGTGATCTCGACCCACTTCCAGTTTTCTGACGAAAACAGAAGTGGGTAGCAATCATGTCAGAGAGTTGTTCTGAGGTGCAGAGAGGCCTGCAGAGGGGTCCGCAGGCTCCACACGCCCCCATCCCGGAGGTGGAAAAAAACCCTTTGTTTTGCTCAGCGGCACCAGCGTGATCCCGGAAGCACCGGCTCCGTCACTGCAGGTCACCACTTCCCTTAAAGGAGTAGAGACCCATTGTTCCCGGCCGGCACCCCAGTTTGGGAACCTCTGGATCGGGCTATTAAATTGGTTAAATCTCTACTTGTATCTTGTTCTGTTGATGATAGCATGTGGGATCAGCTGTATCTTGCTGTTTTTAATATGCAGGGGAACTTGCAGCTTTGCAGAATTATGCTAACTTCTACAATGTTAATGGGTTAAAAATAATTGTAAAAATTGTCTTATAGTAGATAGAAGCCCTTTTTCTAACATTACTGTAACTATGGATCTGTCTATGGCTAAAGCACATTCAGGACAATGCAACCTCTAGCCCCTGCAACTGACCTGTTCCCTAGCTCTGCTCCATACAGGGAGAAGGTCTATCTGAAGAGACACACTTATACATCACTAGGGCTACCAGATGGTCGAGACCGAGCGATCACCCCTTAAGGGGGAGGAATGTGGGTGGGGCTGGTAACGCTAGCATTACCGGCCCCGCCCGCGCTCCTCCCCCTTAAGGGGTGATCGCTCGGTCTCGACGATCTGGTAGCCCTATACATCACTGATTATGCTGTGTAACACAAATTGCTTAATGTTTCTTATACAATTCAGAGGCGCTGATTACTCTTGGTTTCTTTACCAACTTTTTTAGTTACCTTATATTTTGTGTTGCTATTGAAACACGGTCATTCACCTTTACACCAGGGTAAACATGGTCATGATAAGAGGTTGTAAGCTCTCCCCGAGTAGCATAAATTGTGGCTGAACAATTTATGCTATGTCCAAAATAGTGGCATTTTTGCAATCCTTGCACCAAAATTAATAAAGTCTTAATTTTATTCAAGATATTCAGCTAAACACAAAATTGTTCTGATTTTGTTACACTATATTATCTGTCCTCGGGGAGAGTCTTGTCTCTTCAGACAAGATACCATTACGATGGGGGGGGGGGTTAGAGATGAGGAATGCATTATCGACAGGAGGTGGGGCTTGCTAGTGTGTTCCTGAATGTGCTGTAACTGTAGATGTGTCCGTGGTTAAAGTAATATTGGGAAAGGGCTCTACAGTGTTGGACTTGGTTTGGAAGAGCCTGGGATCAGATCGCCTCTCTGCCAAGAAACTTGCTGGTTGGTTAGGCAAGTAGCTCCTTTCAGCTGAACCTTACCTGTCAAGGGAATGTATCTTCTGATTCACAGCCTTGGAGGTTAGGAATGCAACATCTTTATTTCTTTGAATCTCTGTTTCTTTGAAGTAATTATGGGACATGTTTTGATATATGAAGTCCATCTTAGATCCTTGCGTTTTGCACCGATCTGGAGTCCATCTTTGTGACAGATCTTGTCTTTTTAGTAAGGAAGAGAGTTATAAAAGTTTGAGAGAGAAAAGCTTATCATCCTGGTACCTCCCCTTCTCCAGTGCCCAGAAGGCGAGATACTGGCCACTTGCATTCTCTCTCCCAAGGACAGATGTGTTGAACCCTGATTAATAAAGTGGCTCCAGCTGGGCTTTTGAAATGGGAGGGGTGATCAAAGAAAAGGAGTCTTTGCAAGTCTCTTGAGTCAGCAGATTTATTATATCATCCAAATGGTGATTGGCTAAAATTGGTATAAAAATTCCTCTGGGAGGCTTGGCAAACTGCCTTCCTTTGGCCGAGGAAGGGAGATGCTATTCTTTTGTCCCCTGACTCTCTGGATATGCTCCAGGGAAATGTTCTATGTAAGTTGTTTTAGGAGCTAGTTAGGTTTTGTTTTCTTGCTGTGTGGTATACAATAGTTCTTAAACTGAAGATGCTGTATTGCTGCTATCCAATCTTCCCTTTTTCTTTTCTTCTTATAATCTATGTCATTCTTGAGGGGGGGAAAGTTGCTCAACTAGTATCCAGGCCTTAGAGTGTCTTGGGCTACAGTGCCATGTTGGCGAGCACCAGGGAAAGAAGGGGCATGGCGGGGAAATTGCGCCATCTCCTTGCTGTCTTGACTGTGGTCCAGGAGCCAATAGGGAGCCTGGGTGGCTCGTACATATGTATGTTACATGCGCTTTTTTGTGAGGGTAGTTAAAATAGAAAAACCTGCTCTTAAAACGGAATAAAGTAACACAGCAGTGGAATAACCTGAGCCCCTAGGAGGAAAGGCAGGATGCTGGCATCATAAATAATGCTACAGTTTATAACTTATTATCCAAAATGTTTGTGGCATACTCTGCACTAAGAAATGATTTCTCCTCAAACAGCATTAGTTGATAGCTTGCCAGAACCGACTGAAGAGATTCTGGTCCCAAGGGCAAAAAATATTTGAAAATGACCGTGCTCTCCAATGGCTGTAAACCTATAATAAAATGAATGATGATGCCCTTTAATTGTGTCCCCAAATCTACTGCCTGAAGTGGGCCACATTATTCTTGCTTTGTTTCCTCAAACTAGAGCAGTGTAAAGTACTCCCCCTCTGTGCACTGACCACCAGCATGGATCAAACTAGTGTCTTTACTCTCTGCTTTTGTCTGCATGCAGAAAAGATGAGTAGTGTCTGTCCTGTTTGTTCTCTTGCATTGGGTAAATGAATATGGAGGGTGCTGGTTTTGAAAAGGGCACTCAATTCTCAAGTGACAAGACCGAAAGAGAGAGCTGCCCTCGGGGACCATGTGTTGCCTGTTTTGAGTTTTTCTGGGGAAATAGTGAAGGACTACTGTTCTGTCCCCTCAATAACTTAATGCTAAACTATGACTGCTCAACATATGCAGTTCGATAATGCATCCTGTAGCCATTTTGTGTCAATAAAGGAGAGGTGAATTGCCACTGTGAACAATATACCCATAAAACACTGGTCTTTGCTTTTTCATGCTTTTTTGCATATCACTACTGCGAATAACTAGTAAGGAAGTAGGTGTAACCTGGCATATCAAAGGATTTATCTAATGTTAACAGTTGAGCCCACACTGAGTCAGAATTGCTTTACAAAAAAACCCCCAAACCTACAACCTATGGCCCACTGTGGCTGGCTTCATCTTTCTTATTCATCAACAGCATCCTAGCCTACTTTAATTCCAGTGGCTCCCATAGCAGCAGCTAAACATGCCATATTAGATCCTAATATTTTTGGCTTTTGAACTTAACATAAGAGCCCTGCTGGATCAGGCCAAAGGCCCATCTAGTCCAGCTTCCTGTATCACACAGTGGCCCCACCAGATGCCTCAGAGAGCACACAAGACAACAAGATACCTGTGTCCAGTCGCCACTCCCTTGTACCTGGCACAGAGAAAACCTACTCCTACAACCAGGAGGTTGCTTTTCCCCATCATGGCTTGTAAGCTGTGATGGTCTTTTCCTCCATGAATCTGTCCAATCCCCTTTTAAAGGCATCCAGGCCAGGTGCCATCACCACATCCTGTGGCAAGGAGTTCCACAGATGAATTACATGCTGGGTAAAGAAATATTTTCTTTTGTCTGTTTTAATCCTCCCTCCACTCAATTTGAGTGGATGTCCCCTAGTTCTAGTGTTGTGTGACAGGGAAAAGAACTTCTCTCTATCCACTCTCTCCATCCCATGCATACTTTTATACGTCTCAATCATGTCCCCCCTCAACCGCCTTTTTTCTAGACTGAAGAGTCCCAAACGCTGTAGCCTTTCTTCATAAGGGAGATGCCCCAGCCCACTAATCATTTTGGTCGCTCTCTTCTGCACCTTTTCCAGTTCCACTATATCCTTTTTGAGATGCGGCGACCAGAACTGGACGCAATACTCCAGATGCGGCCTTACCATCGATTTGTACAACGGCATAATAATATTGGCCGTTTTATTCTCAATCCCTTTTTTAATGATCCCAAGCATGGAATTGGCCTTCTTCACAGCTGTTGCTTGAACTTGACAGTAAGGAAATTATTTGTACGTGTTAAATGGTCAGTTTCTCCGTGATGAGATAGGGTATCTCATCACCTCAGTAAGAGATCTCCTCTCTCCCCATTTTATTTTGCTTTGCTTCTCCCTTTCCTCATAATATTTGAGGGGCACTTCATGCTACGCAATATGTGAAAGAAATTGTATTGCTCTGATTTGAATGATATCCATTCCTTCATATCCAAACTACTGCTGATGCTCTGTGCTTCCTGCTGAGTTCCAGTTGTTTGAGAGGAAGGAGCCAATGTTTTGTCATTTTATCAATTCCTTGTTGCTTATATCGGTAGGTTGCAGTAGATACTTAACCAATAATTTTTAAATATAACTTACAACACAATCCTATGTATGCCTACCCATAATGTGGTCCCGTTGTGTTCAATGGGGATTACACCCAGGAAAAGTGCAGCCTTAATTTTGTAAGTCTTCTTCAGACGACTTCCTAATGAGGGTTCTGTAACTCGTGTGTTGGTCTCTTTGAGCTGTACAACTTCATTTTCTTATGCAGTCCATGCAACTTTCAGTTAACCAACTGAATATGAAAACATTCCAAATGCCTGTAAGATATCTCAATAGTGTGTCTTGGCTTGTTGGACCCTGATATGAAGCTCAAGTTCTGATAAAGGGCATCACAACCATTACGCTCAAACTTTGACCTCCAACTCCATCTCCCAAGGCTCCTGACGTGGTTGGTCTAAGTCATCTACCCATTGAGCCATTCATGCAATTCTGTCTCAAGGCTTAATGTTCCTGTAATCTCTCTTCTCCCCCCCCCCCCCCCGTCCCATATTATTCCTGGAGCTGGAGTCTGGTAAAAGCAATTTCCAGCCCAGTAATTCCTGTGTGTTTGAAGCTATGGTGCCTGCCCTTGAATCTGTGGTTCCAGAGAGAGCCTTCATTTTGTCTCGGCTGTCTTGTGCATTTTGAAGAGTTGGTGAAAGAGAAAAACATCCTTCCTGATAAAACTGCTTGCTGTTTCCATTTCAGGAAAGCCCCACAGCATTGGCAACTCTGAACGGCTTCAGCTCTCAGGAATGTACAATGTTCGAAAAGGGAAAATGCATTTGCCAGTCAACAGATGGACAAGACGCCAAGTTATCCTTTGTGGGACGTGCCTAATTGTATCATCCGTGAAAGAGAGCCAGACTGGAAAGATGCATGTGCTCCCGTTAATTGGCGGAAAGGCAAGTTTGAACTCCTTATTTCTTTGATGCTGTGTGTATATATATGGAGAAGATGCCTTTTGGTATTCCAAAATAATATGTTGAGTCCTGTAAAAGAGGTTAGCATCAAAGAGCCTCTGATCTCTTTCCCCCTCCCCCTTTCACTGGACATAGGATAGGGTGTTCGTCTTTTTCACTGAACTGGAGTAACCTGTACAGGCATATATACATGGGTGACTTAACATGGGTGATGTAAGATGGGTGACTTACAGGCACATATACATCAGGATACCGATAGTCGCTCTTGTCTGATAATGGAGCAGTACCTTTTTCCTGTTCCAGCCACAGGTCAAACCCAAGCCCAGTAACTGACCTCGGGGTTCCTGGGTTGCATTTGCAACCCAGGAACCCCGAGGTCAGTTACTGGGCTTGGGGTTTGATCTGTGGCTAGAACAGGAAAAAGGTACTGCTCCGTTATCAGACAAGAGCGACTATCGGTATCCTGATGTATATATCCAGTGGCATTGCTGGAGGCCCTGCCCCCGCGTCACGACATTGCTCCCCTAAAGGCTCCATTTGGCACCTTCGAGGAGGGAGGGAGGGCTGTTCTCCCACCCTGAAAACAACCCGACCGGCCTCCGCAGACACTGGCTGCAAAAACTGCCACCGTGGCCACTACTCTGAGTAGACCGCGGGTGGCATCCCAGGGGCACAGCACCCACCCACCCCCAGTCTCGCTATAGCCACGCAACTGTATATTCTGGCATAGTCAACCCAGAGCTTCATAGTACCTGCTAATGCCGAGGATCACTGTTTCGCATTCCTATTCCTCTCTGTGCTTGAAGAGGACTCTGAGGCTGATGCACACACACATGAAGTGCATGAGCACACACATGAAGTTTTGTTCAAGCTAACTAGGGTTCCTGGGGTGCAGAACAATATAGGCTGGTTAATAGACCAGAAATAGGTCTGCCTGGGAGTCCTTTGTAACCCACTCTGAGGGGTTTTTTTTTAAACGCTGATACTTCATTCTAACAGTCTAGCCACCTAGATGACTGAACTAGACGTTTCCGTACAGAGCTGTAGGTTTTGGTGGCAGCCTCTGTTCTTTGTAACAGGTCGTTCTGCCCTGACGTTTCCTAGTATGTGGAGGAGCAGGAATCCTGTGGCTATGGGGATAGCCCCTTGGTAGTCCCAGGCAGCTATAGATGTTGTGGTCACAATGATTTGTGGACTGCATGGTACATTTGGGTCTTCCTTGGCAACCAAGGACTATAGATTTTAGTAAAAACTAAAGCTTGGGCTATCCTGGTTCGAACTGTGGTGCTGGAGAAGACTCCTGAGAGTCCCTTGGACTGCTAGGAGATCAAATCAGTCAATCCTATATGAAATCAACCCTGACTGTTCCCTGGAAGGACAGGTACTGAGGCTGAAGCTCAAATATTTTGGCCACCTAATGCGAAGAGAGGACTCTCTGGAGAAGACTCTGATGCTGGGAAAGATTGAAGGCAAAAGGGGAAGGCAAAGAATGAGATGGTTAGACAGCATCACCGATGCAACGAACATGAAAATGAGCGAACTCAGGAAGATAGTGGAGGACAGGAAGGCCTGGCGGGATATGGTTCATGGGATCACGAAGGGTCGGACACGACTTAACGACTGAACAACAACAACAATTCTGGTTCCAATGCGTATGAGACTGGATTCAGAACATTGTTTGGTTTAAGACTGCCTAACCACAGGGGAACCTGTGTGTCTGCAATTAGGGGTGCTAGTAAAGAAAATTTGGAGCCCAGGATTGCACATTTTTAGAAACTAGAGGGAAAGTGTGTGTGTGTGGGGGGGGGGGGAGGAAATGCACTACTGTGTTCTACTTGCGGCTCATCAGCCATTTCACCCCAGGAAGAGGTGTGCAATGAATCAGACTTTCAAAAGGCAAAACAACTTTTTGATGTGGTGTTTAATGTAAAACTCAGGTGCAATACGAAAAATTGTGACTGCGTGCTTTCAGCATTGGCCTACTAATACTGCTCGGTTGTGCAGAATTGAGTTGCACAGAATGCTTCAGTCTAAGTTCTGTGAACCTTGAAATCTTGCTAGCCTCTCCAGTACAATTGGTTGGCTGTAATCAGAACTAGCTTGCTTTGGGGGCCTTACGGAGCGATAGCGATTTGTACTCACAGAGCTGTATAACTTTGAATCCTATTAAATGTTTTACAAATTGGTTTGATTTCATTGGCAGCATTCTTTAGTCTGTCTTAATTAAATTAGATTTGTAGTTACCGTAATCAGAAGCTCAACAGCTGTCTTGGAAATCTGATTTTTTTTTTATCCTCCCCCTTCCCCCTCCTATACAGGTTGAAGAAGTTAAAAAGCACCAGCACTGTTTAGCATTTAGCTCATCTGGACCTCAGAGCCAGAGTTACTACATCTGTTTTGACACGTTCACTGAGTACCTACGGTGGCTTCGGCAAGCTTCAAAGGTAAGAGGAGCTCTAGATTCCTTACTGTCGTCTAATTATGCGGTATATCTGTATGCTTTCATGGAACTGTTGGAGCTAATTAACAAGATGACTATGGTACAGACATTCTGAGTGAATGTTGACCAGCACTGTTGTTCCTTAATTACAGCTTGACTGAAGTTGAAAGAGATGGTGGCTTCTTTAAGGCCACCCAGTAAATACCTAGCAGTGGTGAGATACCAACTGGGGACTTGCTGACTCTCAAGTGCTAGCCTAGATCAGCTTACTCTGATCAGGCAGCCATTTGTATGTGCAACCACAGCCTTTCCTTTATTCCTTATGGGCAATGGGTGGTTTCTAATACGTGCCTGCCGTAACAAATTCAAGAAGCTCTTGGCTGAAACTTAATCAAGACTTGGTTCAACTGTGTTTAAAATGGGCTATATCATTTGTGTTACTGGGGAAGCTATACCTGTCACACTTGAGTGTACTGGGCCAGACATAATGCATCTGAATACATGGAGATGTTCTAGTCTAGGGTGGAGGCTTATACCCCAGCCAAACCATCTCATACTTGTTGCTCAATGGACTTGTTTACCTTTTATATGCCTTCAATATAGGTAACCCGTATAAGGTGGTTAGAAAGCTATACCTTTTGGTGTTGGGAATAGCCAACCCTGCGTCTGTGTACAAGGAGAAAATTTCATTGCATCTGTCCTCCTCTGTGATGGTAACTGTCTTAACATGATAGCTTCAAGGAGCATCTTTCTGGCACTTTTGTTCTTCCACCTCGCCTGCCTGTCGGCCTATTTTCTTTTTTGTAGTGCTGTGTAGTGTAATATAGTGCAAGGTGTAAATTCCTTAGCAGCATGCAAGTATTTTCTTCGCCTCTCTCCCCTTAGTATAACGCTCAGCAGAATTGTGTGTTTATAACTGAAGTTGTACAGGTTGAGTATCCCTTATCCAGAACTCTTGGGACTGGAAGTGTTCCGGATTTTGGGTTTTTCCGGATTTTGGAATATTTGCCTATTAAATACAAATAGCACACATTAAATACATCTGATCTGGGGACGGGGAAGCTGCAGGAGCATGAGGCCTACTTGCAAAACCCAGGCGTTTCATCCACGTTTCTTTAGAGTTGCTACTCCTGCCGCCTCTTCCGAATGAAGGCCATGGAGCCTGCCCACCCGGCAGCACTTCTGAAGTACTTCTGTTTTGCTGTGGCCCCCAAAAGTCCAGATTCCGGAATAGTCCAAATTTTGGATGTCTGGATAAAGGGTAATCAACCTGTACTTTCGTTCTGGTTTCTTTCTTTCTGGGAGAGCAGTTGTCTCATTTCCAACATTAAGGTACATCTTCTAAATGAGAGAAAGTTGCTTCTGAACTTTTTTATGCAAGTGGGAAATAATTGACTTTTTTTTTTGAAATTACCAATTGCATGAGATTACTTTGTACCATGCTGTGCCTTCTTTCTCTTTGTTCAGCTGCATTGGGAAACTTGCCAGTATGAGCACAGCTCTTCATATAATCGTGGTGACGTCTTCTTTTCTTTGCATATTGATAATATATAAACTTGCTAACCATAATACAACACAGAAATAGATGTGCCTTTAAAACTGTTGAAGGCAACAGACTTAAACTACTCTAACCAAACTGGACTGTGATCATTGTGTACTTTCAAATTTTGAAAGTGTGAAAAAAAATCACATTTATTAAAAAAAAAAATATCCAGGAACTCAGCCAGGCCCTTAACTATCTTGTGCTTGTCATCAACCAGAGTTCTCTTGTGTGATAGCTGATGAAAAAAGAGAGTGAGTGCGGATAACCATTTGCCAAGTAGTAACGTACTATAGTGTGCATATAACCACTTGGCAAGCTCCCCTCTTTACAATATTGAAACAATGTTGACCCTACCATATAGAATTCTTGTAAGAATCTCTAAGGATGCACATGAAATGCCCTAACCAGTGTTTCCCAAACTTTTTCGACCTGCGGTTCCCTTGACCATTGGCGAGCATTGGCTGCTGCTCCCCATTACATTATGTTGATGCCTGCCAATTGGCATTGCACTGTTTTCCAAGAGGATTCCGTGGCACTCGTATGGAATCCATGTAGGATTCCCCTGGCTGGTTTCCGCAGCTCCCCTGGGAGCCACGCTTCTCAGTTTGGGAAGCACTGCCCTAAACCATCACATGAGGCGCAGAGATGGAGAGTTGTATTAAGATAATCTAATGAGTACATAGTGGAGATGAGAATTCAGTCAGGAATTTCTTGGCTCATGCTCTTTGCCAGTACCATAAATCAAAATACCATGTAAGTCTGGCATTTCCTGCCCACCTCCAGGGAGGATGTAGAAACCTCTTTCTTACCCTGTCCCTGAACAGCATTGTAGCCCTAATACCCAGCAGTAACCATGCTAATAGCCCAAACCCAGGTTGGCTATGGATTACACTGGTCTACAAAACAATTTTTTTTCTGGCCTGGACTTTTGCAGCTGTTTTACACTAATTTCAGGGTGCAGATTCCAAATCTGATCTCAGATTTGCTCTATCACATCTCATGTTTATGCTATACCCCATTTTCATTGATTTTACCCAAAATTAACTCTTTGTCACTTATGATTGCAAGTTGTTGTGAGTCAGTGACTGCTTTAGTGTTAAAATATGGTGCTGTATTTTTAGGATAGTGTGATATAATATCATTTTATGTAGATATCCACATTTATTTAATATTTTCCTTCTGCAGGGTGTGATCTAACAATGGCTACAACAGGGGTTCTCAACCTGTGGTATGCAGACCTTTTGCTAGGGGTACGCCAAGCCCTGCCCCTTATCTGCCCCATTAGCTAGTTAAGTGTTAATTAACATGGATTTTAAATTGTAATTTTCGGAGCCCTTCTGTGTCTCTGATTTTGGTTTTGGGCTTATTTTTGTACTTTGGAAAATGTACTTTGGGGTGGGGGAGGGAGGAAGGAGCTGATTTTGGAAGTGTGACTTGAAGGAAAAAAGATGTCCTGTCTGTCTGACATGCACATGCACACGCACAGAGAGAGAGTTAAATAAGGCATTTTTTCACATTTAAAATTGTTTTAGTATTTACTTGATTGATTACCTAATTAATTGATTAATCCAATTAATTAGCAGTTAATTAGCAGGGGCTACTTCAGAAAATTGGACCGTGATAAGGGGGTACCTGGGCCTCCAAAGGTTGAGAACCCCTGGGCTACAACATCAGAAAGAAGGAAATGCAGTAATGACCCAGATATCTTCTGCTACATCTGTGCACTTTTCAGGATTAAAGGCGCAACATCAATACCTTTGTCAAGAAGGTTTATCTTGCCTACTTTAAAGTACGACATCAATGATATGATGAGCATAAATTTGCTGTTTTTCATTGATTTTATCAAATGCAGTATTTGATATCTCAAAAATCTGATGTGATAGACAAGATCTGATGCCAGATTTGGAATCAGCGCCCCAAAATTACCTTAAAACCATTGGAATACTTTATGCCAGAAAATGTGTGTTGACCAGTGTTATAGTATGGGGTCTTGCTTGTAGGTGCTTGCTTCATGGTGACTCTAAACCGCACTCCCTCCTTTTGGGGAGGGTCTCAAGTTCTCTCCAAATCACTTCAAACAATTTACCCATCTCCCCGCCCCATCATTCTTCCCACAGACACTCTTAAGGAACTTCCCTACCTGCCTCTAGCTGGTGTGAATATAGGATGGATAACATTCTTACACATCTATTGAGAGATACTATCAGACATGCTCTGATAGTACAGGTGGGCCCCCATATCCACGGATTCACTATCCACGGTTTCAGTTATCCACGGATCGCGGAGAACCCCCCCCCCCCAGGCTTTTACTTTTTTCCCAGTAAGCTTCGTTTCTTCCTTAAACAGGAGAAGCAGCCTCTGGCTGCTTATTGCAGACAAGTAGAATGAGACTAAGTCCTAGAGAGGCTCTGCAAGGTTAACAGAAACCTTGCAGAGCCTCTCTAGGACTTAGTCTCGTTCTACTTGCCTGCAATGGAGGCTGCTTCTCTGTTTGTTTTAAGGAAGAAACGAAGCTTGCTGAAAGAAAAATAAGAGCGGGGGGGGCAAGCATGCCTGCCCGCAGGGGAGGCGGGGGGGGGCCCTCAGGAAACCATGGAGGGGTGGCAGGCCGGGAAGGGGCCTATGATATCGCCGCCAATATCCTCGCCCCCTCCCAGCCTGGTCAATGGCCCCCTTCCCTCACCGCTCCATCCCACCCTCCCACCAACTGCCGCGGGACTTACCTGTGGCGGCCAAAGATGAGTGAGTTATGTGGCGGAATGAACGGGTCCAGCCTACATGCCGGCGCCGCTTACTTACGACACGTTTACAATACCCTTGACTGGCGGAGCACTAGGCCCGCTGGCCTATAGTTAGGCAGGATTGCGCTGTAGAAGTGGGAAGTGCTCTTGAACTGTGGTGAACCTTTAACACTTAAGTTTTCATTCTCTGTATCTCTGGTTGCGTTTAATAGAGTACACTGAAAAATGTTGTGGTCAGAGAAGATAACTATGGTTGAGTGTGTGTGAATCATGAAATGATGGTGTGTACGTCAACTACCTTGCTCACCATCTTGCATCACTTCTAGACCCATGCATAACTTCACTACATTCTGAACTCCTCTTTCATATCCAAGTTAGTCTGTCCTACTTATGTCATTACCCAGGCCTGATTCAGCCCAGGATGAGGGCTGATTCATTTGATGTGAGCAGCCATGCGACAGTGATTTCCCCAAGGGGTTCCCCCCTGCTTTTCCAGTAAAGGCTGAGCTACATTGTCCACGGCCGCGTCGCGTCCGCGTTCCATGCGCGTAGGGTGTCCCGCCCCCCAGGTCAAACAGGCTCTGATTGGCCGGATGTAGCGCGGATGTAGCTGGGCTCGACTTTTGCCCCGTCCGTGGTACGTCCGGCCAATCAGAGCCTGTTTGACCTGGGGGGCGGGACACCAGACGCACATGGAACTCGGACGCGACGCGGCTGTGGACAATGTAGCTTGGCCTTAATGCTTGAATCCAGAAACTTCAAGGATAGGAACAATGGCATGAACTGCTAGGAAGTTGCCTTTTGTCCTAGATAAAGTGACCTTTGTTTGGGAAGGAACCATGTTTGCCCTTGTCCATATATATACATATTTCCAAGACTTAAATGCCATTGGAGTGATGTGGCAAGAAGGCATGGGGAAGCAGCACCCATCTTGCTGTCGTATGGATCAACCCTCATCTTTGGTTGATAGAGAAGTAGATTGTGAGCTCTTCGATATTGGGAAATTCTCTGCTGTCCACACTGCTCACTATCCACATCCTTCAGTGACTAACAGGCTTGCTGATGCTACAGTACATACAGATTGCAAACTGAAGTGAGTTCAAAGGGTCATTGCTTCACAATGACTGAACATGTTGGGAGATCCTTGATTTATTTGAGTTCTGTCTTGCCTTTTGATCTGGAAGGATTCCCAAGGCAGCCTAAATAAAACAATAGCATTGCATTGGGGCTGCTTCTAGCCAGTCTGACACATAGTATTGCTCTGGGATAGCATGTTCTTCCCCTACCCACACCAAAGTTCTCATTAGATTGCTATGGAGCTTGTATCGCCTTTCATCATCAGTCTACGGACCGCTGGCATTTGGGTGGTTTGACTGAGTGCTTCTTATTCTCTTTCCCCTGCAGTTGTTTTCACTGTCCAAGGGGGGTAGAGAGTGAGGAGCTTGGGTGAGGTGCTTATAGATGGGTTCTTGCTCTCTTCCACGAGGATTGTAGATCATACTTTTTGGGTCATT
The DNA here is from genome assembly GCA_026170595.1 of Plestiodon gilberti rubricaudatus. Taxonomy (NCBI): domain Eukaryota; kingdom Metazoa; phylum Chordata; class Lepidosauria; order Squamata; family Scincidae; genus Plestiodon; species Plestiodon gilberti. The sequence continues at coordinate 79,611,189 of JANXHW010000004.1, read as the reverse complement.
GTTTTCACTTTTAATTTAATGACAACTCTTTTTTTTCTCACTAGGCATACATCTTCCCCTTTTTCTTTCACAAATTGCATGGCCCACAACCTTGGCATTCATTCTTTTTTGCCCAATATTTGAAGTAAATGCAGAGCTGCTATAGATAAACTATGTTAAAAATGGTGCTGAACTTCCAGTTCTGTGAACTTATTGAAGATAGGAACAGTTCTTCTTTTAACAGGAGAGAAAGTTCACCTTCATGCTTGAGAGTATTTAACACATTGCAATTTGAGGAAAGCCCACCCAAGGGTATAATGTTTCACAGTTGGGCAAGGGCATAACATTAAAAGGATCATAGGTTAGATAATCTCTTTTGTTCTTCTAAGAAAAAATTGGGTGTGTCACTAGAAGATAAATGGATAGGTGTTTGAGGATTTTCTTTCACATGGTGCACACTTGACTAGATCACACCCATAAAATTTAGTAGTAGGTTACATGCTACAATTACTGATTTGGTTCTATAGTTTCAGATAGTTGTCAAACCTTAGGTTCTGATAATAATGCTGTTAATCGGATAAGTATAAAAGATTCACTTGTATGTTGATCGTAGAGAGTTCTTTAAAATTCTCCTTATAATACAGTATAAGTAGCCTAGTTATGATCTCAGAACAGATCGACAATTCCTTATTCAGCATCTTCCTTTTCACTTGTTAAACTTCTCATGGTTAAAACCCAGGCAACTTTTGAAAGATGTTGTGATGTAATGTTACCATTAATCTTGGTGTTGCAACTAGCTCAAATTCTGGGTTTTTAAAAATTTCATACTGTCGTAAAGCACTTGGACTCTCTGTTAGGGCAAAGAAAGGTGGGGTAGAAATCTTTTTTAAAAACACCAAAAAAGATGCTCTTTTAAACACCATGTTGTTGCAATCAGAGCAGTGCTTCTGGTACTTCATTTTTGTGTTTGTAGATTGCGGCTGTTCTGGGTTTATGAAGGCGGCATCTGATTGAACAGGTCACAGATTCTGTGCACAAGTCTGTCTTCATACATGTAAACTGGACACATTGTTGTTGTTGTTGTTATTGTTATTATTATTACTATTAACAGTATTTATATACCGCTTTTCAACAAAAAGTTCACAAAGCGGTTTACAGACAAAAATCAAACGATTAAATGGCTCCCTGTCCCCAGAGGGACATTCCTCCCACGTACAAGACTGTATGGAAAAACATACACCCGGAAATGGTTCTGATCATTGGGGATGTACTGTTTGAGGAAACTGAGTAATGGAACATCTGTCCCTGTATTGGTGTTCACAAATACTATAGGAGAGATGTGCGTTCTGCTATTTTGATACTTTCACATAAATCTTAAAAGTGGTTTTGAATATTATCACTAGTGAGAAACTTGACAATCTTGACAAAGGTAGAACTAATTTGTGTAAGCAGGATTTTTTTTTATGATTTCACATTCAGAAATCAATCTTTATTGGCATTTGAACAAAAATTTGGCAATGGTCTCCTTATTCCACGCTATTTTGGGAAGTATTTCAAAGTCGTGAGAGGGAACTTCCTGACACCTAGTTCTAGGGGTATCAAGTTCTAAAGCCTGACCCACACAGCACGATTTCCGGCGCGTCTCAGAGCTGAGGTGTCTGGTTACCATTGCGGAAGCGAGCGGAGCAGCTGCGATCTCCCGATTTCTGGCGTGTACATAAAGTTGTTTGCCCATCTTTTCAGGGGGTGGGTTTGCGGAGCTACTGCAGCCACCAATGAGATGAGAGGGGGAGGAGAGTGGTTGCATGCCAATCAGAACTAACTTCCAATCACCATGGAGGTTTGTTTCCATTTCTCTTCTACTTCTGAAATCTCGAAGCCATCAGCAAGGAGGATAGTTCACATGAAAACTAATTACACAGAATCAATATTTAATCACAGCCCGGCATCCTGATCCTCCAGAAAAAAATCCTTTTAAAACTCCCCTCCATATACAAAGACTTTTTGTGGACCGCTTATTTATTATAAATCTCAATTGGGAGGGGGAGAAACGTCGGCGGTTCATTTTAAAGTGGGTGGGGACTGCGCGACCGCTGAGTAGGTCGAGATGCGCTGGTGGACTGCGCGGTGGCACAGGTAGAAGAGGATTCAATTAAAGAGATGGAGGAGTAATGTACTAAAAGGCATCTGGGAAGAAGCTAAAAGCTGCAATCTAGTTTTCGCTCCATTCTGCCCCTTTCTTTCTTCTGTCGTGTCTCGAGGCTGCAAGGTTTTCGGGCAATCGGAGCGCACTTGTGTTTAGCCAATCACAGCTGCACTTTCTTAAGAAGGTGGGACAACAGGAGGGACTTTTCCCTTTGGAGAAGAGTTCAGCGCGCGGAGGTGAGCGGTCAGGCACCTACGCTCGCTCGACTCGGCGCCTGAGCTCGTGCGGTGTGGGTCGGGCTTAAAGAAAGAGTTAATGGGAGATGATCACTAGCCAAATCTCCTAGTGTGGTTTCAGTGAAAGGGATATCGGCACATAGTCAATTACACTGCAACCACGCAACATGATGAACATAAACTCAGAGGCCTCTTTAAAATCAGTTAGGCCATTAAGCCAGACACAGTTAAACTGAATGCTGAATCTGGCTAGTAGAAGCCTCACAGTGTTGACAAGCGTATCACTAGAACATCTGGGATAGGAGCACAAAGGCAACAGTGGATCACCCAAGTCTGACTCTATATCCAATGCTTTTTAGAGTACCCCCTGATCAGCCCCCACACGAGCGTTTAGGTCACCCGCTAATAGCAGCTCAGCAGATGGCAACCTTTCCTCAACTTCAGTCGTAAAGGCTGACAGAAGGTTCCACTGTTGAACACGTAGTTGATTGTGGAACAAGGGGGGGGGGAGATTTCACATATGAATTTGACATGACACCATCCTCAGTAATAATACTTGGTACCCAGAATGTGACTTGCCATACCTCAGGGGATGTACAGTAGTTGCAGTATAACTTTGTTTTCTGAGGTTGAGCAGCAAATGGTTTTTAAATCATGATTTTCAAAACTCTGGTGTAGCTCAGTGGCCAAGAGATGGAGCTGTAAATTCAGACTTGCCTGGTTTGAATCAGGCCATTGCCATTAATTCTCACCAGGTGGTCTTAGGTAAGCACCTCCTTCCCAGAATTGGCTCCCCAGCTGCCATATGAGGCTGATGATACTTACTCACCTGACAGGGTTGTTGCATTAGCATGATGCAGTCCTTACGTAAGAGAGTGTTTTGAACGCTCATTCCCAGTTGAAATTTTTGACTCTCACAGAGAGCAATCAAAGGACCTCCCTGCCGCGTGTGTGCGAATGTTCCTTTATACTGGTGGTAATGCTAAACTTGAATTGCTGTTCTTATTTGCATGCTTTCTATAAAGCTAGATAGCAGTTCTTTCATCAACCTCCTCCTTTCAAAGTCTTGTTGAAGTGTGCCAGCTTTCTTCCTTAAAATTTGAAAGCTGGTGTAATGAAGCCCCTGAGGACCAGAAAGTGTCTCTCTGGTTCAAAACATTGCCACAGGGAGAACTCATTATGTGGCCTGAAGTAATGTACCATCTCTCTCTCTCTCAAATGCAGGGAATACCAAGGGTCAAACTAGAAATGCTGTTTAATGCATCATTCCATTTTTATTTTAATAGCCACGGGGAGACCTGATCTGGATTAGAACCATGGGAAGGGGGCTGTCTTCAGTGAAAATCTTTCTCCCCTCCCACCCTTCTGAGGCTGTGCCGAGGCTGCTGTTTGTGCCCATAGTAGTTCCTCTATTGGGTTATCCTGCTTTTGGGTTTCTTCTGTCGGGGCATCCCCTCTTTTGGGGGATGACAGTGACAGTTATCAGGATCATGTTATGGGGACAATGGTTAAACCTCCCCCCCCATGCAGTTATCCCAATCTGGGGCCTCTCACAGCTCTGTAAAAACACAACACCCCCCCCCCCCCCGAAAAAAAGTTAAAAGAACGTCACTGGGGGAAAAATCTGTGTCACTACTAGTTTGACCTGAATACTGGCCTAATTTATAAAACTAATTTGAAATGCACTATATGAATGCTAAGTGATACTATGATTCTAACTTTTATTGCCCTTTCTGGTTTGGGCATTAGGAGGTATTTCTGCTGATGGTTCTTACTCAAATGCCCTGGCCAATGCTGTTTCAAAAACAAGCCAGCATTGCTTGTTGCTGGCCTTGTGCTACTGAGTTCTGTGAAGCAATGAACTCCCATCTACATTCCCTGGCTTTCCAGTCCTTAGCATTACAGCTCCTTTTTATTTCTCCTCAGTTTAGATGTTGGGCTTGATTGTATTCTTAATGAGATTTCAGAAAACCACAGCTGTAAAAATGTCAAGTGAGTAGCAAGGCTTTATTTGATGCTAGAAGGAATAGCAGAAAGATCTGTAACCTTTTTTTTGGGGGGGGGGGGTACTGATGGGGATAGCATGGTGGCCTAGCTTTCTTGCCATTTTTCCTTTTCATCCGTTCATGACATAACCCTGCATGCTAGAGGACCTTTCCAAAATAGCCTCTCCCCCCCCCGCCCCCCGATTCAGTTTTACATTATGTACAAAGAATGGAATCCCCATGTTGTAACTTGTTTCTGTTCAGTAAATGAAAACTTGTCAAGCTTTATATGCAAGGGGAATCCCCCCATTTTGCCATGAACCCGGCCCCCCTTTAAGTTGCTCCTTCAAGGATGCCTCTTTCTGACCCTATCCTATCTTCAGCTTACTTGCGTAAGCAGCGATGCCTGCCAGCTCATGGTTAAGCTACTTTGCGAGTGTGCTAGAATTCCATGATTGAGGGTCTCCATGTTTTTCCTTTTACAAAAGTAGCCACTGGGGAGGGAGTAGCAATCTGGATTGGGATTGTGGCAGCAGGAGGGTTTAAATCTTTCTTCCCACCACCATCACTTTCCTGCTGAACCCCCCCTCCTCCCCGAAGTGATTTTTCCTAATTGACAAAGCTTACATAAAAACCCTTCATACATAAATATTGTATTAATGGCTGAGTTACCCTTTTGGAAATGTTAGTCCCCTGTGCTATAAACAGAAGTTTGAGTTCTGCAAGAAGCTTGCAGCTCCCTGGCAACATGAGCCAAGTTCAACCAACACATGCAGTGTCGGACTCACTTCAAAGGTTCTGAGAGTCATCAGTAATACTGAGCATCTGTATCACGCTAGCTAGTGTTGAAAGTGCATTGTGTGCTATCTTGATGTAATCTTATTACAACAGCTCTCTGAGTTGTATTATTCTCCTGATATTGTAGGTGGGGCTGAGAGGGAGTGGCTTGCCTAAGGCCACCTAGTGAGTTCATGAGATCCAAATTTGTGAAGTCCTGACTCAGTCTCTTAGGTACCATCCCACGGCAGTCTGACTCTTTGCCCTAAGACAGGATGCTGTCTATTGTGAAGACGTTTCAGATGTGCCAAAAAACCATGTGGTGGAATCCTCCTTGGACTCCGCATACTTGATACAGTAAGCATTGCCGCATGAGCAGTCATTTGGGTGTTCTCCAGGTGTGATCCTTTCCACAGTTATTCATTTTGGGGAAGGAAGGGACAAGGAAGTGGAATGCTGCTGTGCCTCTGTTCCTCATCGACTCATGCGTTGGAGATGTATTACTTTCTGTGTGGGTTAGTTGCTGCAGGCTCTCACTGTGATTTTTTTTATGGGATATTTCCACCATTGGATCTGCTTTTGGCAATCAGTGGTGCATGCAGTTGACTTTTGTAGCTCTGCTTTATTCTACTATCGCTGTCAGACTAAAGATGAAGATAAGCGCTACCAGCTGAGCTCTCATAAGTCTTAGAGTTGGTGTAATCCTCAACAACGCTTGCGGACCGATGTGTCCCAGTTCAAGCAAGAAACAAAATGCTAGCATTTTTCTCACCTAATGCTAGGCTTTCTGGTTTTTTTACAGATTGCATCGCAGCGAATAAGCTCAGTGGATCTCTCATGTTGCAGCTTGGAAGACCTGCCTGCCAACCTCTTCTATAGCCAGGACCTCACTCATCTCAATTTAAAGCAGAACTTCCTAAGGCTGAACTCTAGCTCGTCAACAGTCAGAGGACCTAATGAGTTACAAAGGTAAATAACATTTTGTGTTCACCCCCGTCATTTGTCTAGAACTGAATTAAGCAATTCATTGAGTGGGTCTAGCTGTTTTCCTTTCTGTCTTTCACTAGGGTCCAACTGGGTGTGCCGATAGTCATTTCCAAGAACTCTATCCACTTTACATAATGGGGAGGCATTGATGCAACAGTATCTTGACAATGTGCACACTGCTGTCTGGATGGACCAGAAGTGGGTGGAGGTGGGGGAACAACAGCACAATTCTCTATCGACTGCATTTGTTGGAATTACTTTTACAAACAAATTGGCAAGAGTTACTAGCCCACAAAATTTTTGCTTGCCTGCAAATACCTTTGTTTCTGGCATGTTGACATCTTGCAAAAAGAGAGAGAGCCAACCCCGTTCCATTTAACAAGACTTGCTTTCTTGCCTTGCCTGTAGAAGACAATATTCTAACTCATTATCAGCATCCTGAATGTGATCTTTCTACAGTTATACATAGATGGCCCTCCTAAGGGTGTTGGGGATCTGTGTGCAACATCTGGCCCACCATTGTTCCTCTAATGAAAGAAATAACTTCATGTATATCTATGTAAATGTAGTTGGGATTAGGGGGAATGAGTTTGATACGTTAGAATATGGGGGAGTTATTGAATAAGCAGAGAGAAATTTAGGTGTTGCTTAGGTTGAATGTCTAAAGAATGTAAAGAGAGCTGTACAACGAAGATTATAATCTGCCTAATTTTTTTAAAAATCTGCCTGATCTTAATTTATGAAATTTTATATGATGACGTGGCAACTGTTGCTTCAGCAACGTGTTGAAGTCAAAGGCTTACAAGTTGGTCTGCATCTGCAAAACATATAGACATATACCCTCACTAGGCATGTTAAGTGTGCATGCTGAATATTTCGGATGTCCTATGTGGAAATCATGTTGGTATAAGAAATGTAGCGTGTATGAAATACCCCTGAGCAACCAGCTCATAAAATCCTTTTGGCAGACCCCAGTGAACTAAAATCTAAAATGATCATAAAAAGCAATGTTAATGTTTTATAGCCATCAGAACTGCAACTAAACAAACCAGGTAGTGACTGCTGCCTGAACAGCCCAGTGCCTTCATCAACGGACTGCTCTTCATGCCTTCCTAAGTGACCCCAGCAAGGTGGTCTCAGTATAATGCTGAGTGATTCTCAGAACCAACAGCTGTATCTTGTCACTTAGTGGGTTATCAGGTGCAAGTTAACTTGTCAGTTAATGCTCTGCTGAGGAAGGGTGTTGACCTGTGTTCTGATCGGAGCATGTAATCAGTCTGTGTATTTAAATATCCCTCTGCTGCTGACATTCTCGGGAGTCTTCCCACATTAATACAGTCAGGAGAGAGTCTGCTTTTGTTGACTTGAGCAATTCACTGCAATGTGACCTTAGCCTTGGCTTCCACATGCTCTTGTACAAGCAAGAGGGCCCTCTTGCTAGCATGTAGGAACGCCAGCCCCTGCATGGACGTACAGAGCATTTCTTTTGGCCAAGAGCCTAAAGCAGCTATTGTAGCTGATGCCTATCAACCACTATGCCTAGAACCTGAGAGCCTCCTGAGAGCCTCCTGGAGTCTGAGGCAGGCGTTGTTCCCCGTAGCTGACTCTGTGTGGAGATGTACACATGGAGAGGTAGTGATTGTCTGCATTGCCACTTGCTTGGATTTTGAGAGCCCCTGGATGCAAACTGTGGTAGCGGTTGTGATGCCTTGATACCTTCTGCTTTGTCCAGCAAAATATGTGCTTATGGAGTGGCTGTTTCTTGTCTGGGACTGGGGGGTCCCAGGAATCGGGGTAAGCTGCAAGCCTGAGTAGGCAACACAGCCCCCCTCCCCCACCACTCCTATAGGTTGGAGGAGGTTTCACTACTGGAAACCTTTTTGTGGCCATCCCTTGTGTGTTCTGGGTTTGGAGCTTTCCCAAAGTTCAGAAAAGTACACTATGGGGGGGGGGGGCAATGTGTCCACTATCCATGGATTCATTTATCTGTGGTTCACTCCCCCCCCCCCCAGACTTCTAGCGCTGGTGCCATGCAAGTGTGTCTTTCTTTATAAAAACCTTATAAGACAACTTATAGCACAGAGAAGACAAGCAGCCTAAATATTAAATACGGAAGCTTCCTGTTTGTGAGCCTCTCCAGTATGCAGACTGCTTGCCTGCTCTGTGCTACATAAGCATATTGGCTGAAATTGTTTTTGTAAAGAGAAATGTGCTTGCTTGTTGCCAGCACTGGAAGCCTAAAGTATTGGGCGTGGAGAGTAGCATCCCCCCATCCACGGATCCATGCGGGGGGGGGGGAACCCAGCACCCTCCACAGGGGGACAGATGGATTGCGGGGGGGGGGAGGTTTGAGAAGCACTGCCATAGAATCTTAGTTGAGCCTTCCAAGGAACATTCATCATTACAGCGAAGAAGTAATGATGTGTCTCCATTTACCACCTTGAAAACAGAAATAGTGGTTTGTCCTGCAGGGCTGTTGAGAAGATAAATGAAACCTGATATTTCAAGCCAGAAATGCTTTGTAAACAGTAACCAGCAGTTCAGATTTGTTGTTGCACTATGGCCCAGTTCTGATGTTCAGGATGTTGGTTAACAAACCAGAATCTGAAACTGTTTCAATTGTGGTTTGCTTTCACTAGCCTGTGGCTTGGAGAATCAGAAATGGAAACTTTTGATCTCCTCCCCTCTTGCACAGAGGGAGGAAGAGAACTTTTGATCTGAATTCCACCTGTGTGGAATATCGACACTTAAAATAAATTTAGTCAATATGTGTGTAGTTCACTGGGCAACATGAGTTTGGCTGACTTGATTTCTAAAGCTTACCAAACTCTCTTGTTTCAGTATTCTCCTGTTTCAATACTGAATTGTTTACAAGATCAGGACTTCGTGGAAGTCAACTGCAGCTCCTTGATTTAATTAGTTGTCCTCTGTGTAATAGACAAAAAGTCTCTCTATCCAAGGTGTTACAAATGCTATAGTCTTATTAATTTGCAGATTCAATTTCAGAACATGTAGAAAGAAAATGGTACACTTATAAAAAAGGTGATTTTTTTTTGAGTGTTGCAGAAAACTGAAAGGTAGCCTAAGTGGTGGTGTGCTAATATTTTTAAGGCCCAATCTTATCCAACTTTCCAGCACCGGTGCAGCTGCATTGCAGCTCCAAGGTAAGAGAGCAAACATCCCCCCTTCTTCGAGGAGGCCTCTGATCGCCACCCCACCGCAGGATGATGCAGCGCATGCCCCGTTGGCATGGCTGCATTAGTGCTTGAAAGTTGGATAGGATTGGGCACGTAAAGAGCTGTGTAATTTTTGCATGGCACCCAAATAAAGACGCAAGTTATCCTTTCCCACTTAGGGAGTGGACTTCTGTTTCCAAGCTCAGATTAACCTAGAGTTGTGACTGCAGGCATTCCTTCCAAAGAGTGGACCCTCTGAACATAACTGTACTCTCCCTCCCCTTTAGGAGCATCCAGCAGATGGTAGCAGTATCATCATGATATGCTTTACAGTTCTTCAATATGGAAATTATCCTTGTTCCATATACAGAAACCGAGGTTTATTTAAAAACCAGAACTAAAAATCTGGTTTCCCAACTGAGTCACAAAATGCTCCTGCTATTTAGGTTCATGTTATTTACATTAATAAAATGCCTCTTGTATCTGTCCATTCTCCTTATCTTCAGACTCTTCTTGTCAAGAGTACAAAAGTTCTATTATCTGTTGAGCAAATGCTTGCAATTTGGATGCACTCCTAGTTTGATCTCTCATCTGTGGCCATTTGTCTGCTTTGAAAAGAAAGCTATTAGGCTTTTGTTGCTGTACGTGCCGTACATTATATTCCTTTGGCATTATCTCTAGGTAAGCATAGCTCCACTATAATGGGAAAAATAATCCTTATGTTAATATGCAGCATAGTAACAGCCTTTGCCCTAAGTTGAGGTTCATAGCGAACCCCTATTGAAATATTGGAGTGGTGTGGCTGTAGCTGCCCCATTCTATGAATTAACTGCCCAATTACAGAGTGTGTCTTAAGCAGTTAACATGTTTTTAAATGCAATGTATACACCTTTCCATGGGGCATGAGTGTGTGAATGCCCTGGTAAAAGGGGTGGATAGCCTTGCTTATTGGCAGCCATTGAAAAAGGTTAGCAAGTTTCATCCAATACATTACAAGCTGCTCTCTTTCAGTAGAACTGTATAGTATAAGTTGAGTGCGGTTTACATGGTTTCTAGCCTGTGTACACAAGTTAGCTTTTGTATAACACATGTTGGAACTACAGCAAGTCCTCACTTAAAGTCATTTCATTATAAGTCATTTTTGTTTTAAAGTTGCTGAGAAAAAAAAATGATTCCTGGACAGGGCCACGGTCTGTGTGGAGTTTGAATGTTCTCCCCATGTCTGCTTGGGTTTCCTCTGGCCCAGAAAGCTCACATTTCAGTGTTTTGGGTCTTTATTTAGATGTTTGGTGAAGTTTTTGTGACCAGAAATATGCCGTAATATCAATTAGCCACAGTGAGGTCCGTAATATCAATTAGCCGTATATCAATTAGCCTACTGTAAAATTCATTTCATTATAAGTTGTTTCGCTTAATGTTGCAGTTTCCAAGAACCTATCAACAACTTTAAGTGAGAACTTGCTGTATTAACCTCTTTGTGGACCTGTTCGAAGGTGTATCAGTACAGCATTGTAATTTGCCTCTCACCTGGGGCAAGCTATATTTCCCCCCGGCAGGGATGTTACCTTTTGTGGAGAGCTTCTCGTGCACGTTTCATAGCACTAGAGATTGTGTTAATTACCTTTTATGGTGTTTGCATGTGTGACCTGCAGTAGGTTTCATAGCCTACCGTACCATTTGCATAAGCAAAAACATCTGAAGGTCTTAATAATACATCTATACTTATTTTTATAGCACCATCTGTGTTCGTGGAGCTTTACATAAAGTGAGAAGATAATAGTACGATGTTTACTGTTTACTTCCATGATGTCAGTGGAACTAAACAGTCAGTAAGCAATTGTGAGGCACTTAGCCAGTAGCATGCCACTTGCTCTCATACACGCACACGCCCTCCGGATCATTCAGATTTTGGGAAGGATTGCTTATTGTCATAACTCACAAAAGCTAATGGGACACCTTGACCAATATGTGTTCATCATCCTTTTGTACAAATCAAAGCATCTGTGGCGTGTGACTCAAAATTCAGTGTCTTGGCTGCCCTGTACGTTTTAGCTGGAGTTGATAGGAAGAGAATTTTAAAAAATATTACTCACCTGTTCCTTTCACTGTGTCAAAATTGTTAACCTTAGAGGCCCACAAACAATGTTAACATTATTCAGCTTTGATGTTCTCATTTGTTTGATCCCTCTTGTGATTGATGCGATTGTCACTCTGGATTTTCCCAGATCTCTTTTTTTTCCTCCCCCCATGCCGCTTCTCAAAATGCTAAGATCAAGACAGCATTTCTAAATTGGCAGCTTCAGAGGATTTTTTGACCTATCACTTCTTTACTCTATGTAAACAATGAGTATCTGTTCCACAATGTTTGTCGACTTTGTTGTGTTGTGTCGCCATTTTTTATTCCAATAAGAAGCAGAGTTGGTGGAGGTTGTTGCCTTTTATGATGGGATACTTGAGCATTTTCAAAATACAAAAAGTGTACAGATTCTGTTTTTAACAGTGCAATCCTATCCAACTTACACCACTGGTGTAACCAGCGGTGCAGTGAGAATGGGAGGCCCCAGAACAGAAAGGGGATTTAAGTTGCTCCTCCCCTCCAAAGCCTCCCGCCCTGCCCTCCCCCGCTGGTTACACTGGTGATGTAAGTTGGATAGGATTGTGCTGTTAGTCAGTACAAACAGAAGTGTTAGGAACCAGCTTCTTAGAATAGGAAACTGACTTGCACATTTGCTTTGCCCACCCACCTTCATTTCTGGAGTGAAGTGGATCTCACTGTCCCAGAAGTGAGCGTCTGGGATAATCTCCGGTTTGTGGATCTCTCCACCAGCAAAATCATGCAAATCTCACTGAATGCATTATAACGGAAATAGGGAAAATAATGATGTGAGTGTGCTTTTGATGTGCACATGCTTTTCCTGCTTCTATGCAATTGTTGGACCCAGCCCTATACACAGGCATTCAAAATCTTCTCTATTCAAGGCACAACAATGGTTCCTAAGGACACACTTGCCCATGGTCTCTTATTTGAGAGAGATCTACATATAGAGCCAAAACTATCTCAAAGTATACCTTTTCTATCCCACAGCCTCTTCAGCAGAGTGTTAGAATGTTGGCATTTTTCACTGATCTCCTAATTCCCTTGATGTGTGCTCTGTTTGGTCATTTCCCCAACCTTTTCAAGTTTGAGGTCTCTCCAGAGCCCTGTTCCTGGTTGTGGGCCTCTCTGGAGGCCTCTGAGGGCCTCAGAATGGCCTGCAGAGACAATTCTGATTTTCGAAGCAAACTGGAAGTGCCTTACGGAGGCCTCTGTGGGCCATTCTGAGTCCCTCGGAGACCTGCAAAGGCCTCCAGAGAGGCCCATAACCAGGAAAAGGCATCCAGTGAGGCCTCAAACTTCAAAAGTTTCCCTAAGTAGGGAAAGGCCCACTTAACAATGGGCCTGCTTAACAATGGGGTTTGGGGAACGTATCGCTGTCATTAAGTGGGGGACACATGTAATAGCGTCAAAGATAAGGCTTTTAAAAAGATCAGACCAGCTAGTTAGGGGTCTAGAAGGGGGCCCCAGAGCCTTACTTTCTTAGCGAGAATTAATATTTTCTAAAAGTCATGAGGGCAGTGTAGATTTGTGATTTGGGTGCAGGTAAGTAGAGTCATGGTGGCTTAGTGTTTAAGATGTTGAACTGTAGACCAGGAGGTAAGCAGGACAGCAGTTCAAGACCCGAGTGTCGCGTTGCGGTGTAAGCTACCATTTTCGGCTCCAGCTCCTGCCAACCTAGCAGTTCGATAGCAAGAAATTGCAAGTTGATTAATAGGTACCGCCTCAGTGGGAAGTGTTGAGTTATGCCAGCCACATGACCACGGAAGTGTCTTCGGACATCTCTGGCTCTTTGGCTTTGAAACGGAGCTTCGCCCCTAGAGTCTGTAATGACTGGCTTTTGAGCAAGGGGATCCTTTACATTTAAGTGATAATCCATGATCTCTTCAACAGTATCTAACTGATTCCCTGATTGGGGGTGGGTGGGGGTAGGCTTTGACTGTAATGCCTTAATACCTGAAAGTACATAAAGTCAAATTTGTTCAGACTTGTTTAAGGCACTATTCCTCATATAAACTCTTTACTGCAATATTGTAATACCGTATTGGCCTGAGTATAAGACTCACTTTTTCCCCCTAAGCCAAGTCTTTAAAGTAGGGGTGCGGCCTACAATCAAAGCCTAGCGTTTTCTGCAAAGTGCTTTCAAGCCAAGCCTCTCTGAGTCTCTTTACCTTTCTTTTTTTAAAAAAACTGCAAAGAGCTGTGTTTTCAAGCCTTTCCTTGCAGGTCTTAATCACTTGCTAAATGGCGAAAACAATGATCTCTCAGCAGCCTCTAGCCTCTGGAAACATTCGAAAAAATTAACCCTTAAGTTCCAGCCCCAGGACTCTGTGGAAACTAAGATATTTATTGATCTTGCAGTTTAAAAGTTGACAGTGCAGTTTGAAAGTTGAGAGCAAGAGCTCCTATACTAGTTTGCCCAGATTCAATAAGGGACAGGGTGCCTATGCCTTTAACTGTACTAAAGCCGTACTGTTTTACTGTTCTACTAATGTGTATATTTAAGTTAAAAAAAGTTAATGTATTTTTGGAAAAATAGCGTCAAACTTTAAGGGTGCGGCTTATAATCAGGAGCGTCCTATACTCGCGACAATATGCTGCTTTAAATTCCACTATGGGTTCTTCCAGCTTCATTGATGGCAGTATTGCTTAATAGCCTTTATACTCTATGACAGGCGTGGGGAACCTCCGGCCCGCGGGACGATCCGGCCCGCGCAGGACCGGACTAATCCAGCCCGCGCGGGACCGGAGGCGCCGCCGCCGCTGCTTTCGCGCGCTTCCTGGGTTTAGGGTTCCTGGGTTGCACATGTCCAGGAAGGTCGCTTTCAGAAGGAGGAGGAAAGCGGCCTTCCTGGACATGCGCACAGCGCCGCTGAAGCTGAGATTGCCCTCAGGGCAATCTCAGCTTCAGCGGCGCTGTGCAAAGGCCGCTTTTAAACCCAGGAAGCGCACGAAGGCGGCGGCCCCGTCCCGGAGCCGAGGTAAGGAGAGTGCGAGGGAGAACGAACGAGCAAGCGGTCGGTGGGAAGGAGGGAGGGAGAGATAGAGAGAGCGGTGGGTGGGTGGGAGGGGGAGAGAGCGAGCGGTGGGTGGGTGGGAGGGAGGGGGGAGAGAGAAAGAGAGAGAGAGAGAGCGGTGGGTGGGAGGGAGGGGGGAGAGAGAGAGAGCAGTGGGTGGGTGGGTGGTAAATTCGCGGGGGGGGATTTGCAGGGGGGAAATCAGACGGCCTAACGGCCGGCCCACAGCAAATTTTCCCTATGGGAAAATGGCCCCCCACTGCAAATAGGTTCCCCACCCCTGCTGTATGAAGAACGAAAAGAAAGTTGATATTTCATGTCAGGTTTTATTGCTTTCTTGAGTTTCTTTTGGCTTTGGTCTGTACTTGTACAAATACACAAGACCACAAAGCTAATGTTTTTAGCTACTACTGTAGAGTGCACACATATGCACACGTGCATGTGTGTTTTTGTGAATGATTGCACTTGTGTTCGTTTTTAAAAAGTGCATTTGAGGGGTGTAGTCCCCAGGCACAGATCACACATACTGCTGTCCATGCATTGGAATAAGGTTTTTTTCCCCATCAGCCCCACTCCAGGATAACATTCTCCCATAGAATGATTTCTGGTAGCACTCCTATGGAAGGGAACATTATATTAGAATTGTTCCTGTAGAAAGGTCAGAATAGTATGCTGGAGGGGAATTCGTGCATAGTGAGACATTTTGTTTAAGTAAGGTCACTGCTGAAACAGTTCCTACTTAAAAAAAAACTGTACAGTAAAAATGCAGAAAAAGTGGATTTCATTAGATGAACCCATTTCTGTCAGCAATGTGCTTCTATGTGGGCAATTCTTGACTTGCTCTCTCTTTTAAAAGTCAATCAGAGTCTTATGGTAGATTTTGCTAGATTTTGACTACTGCTCTGAAGTATGCACACTTGAAAGGAAGCTCTCTCTTGAAATAGTTGGAACTTGCAAGTGTGTCTTTACCTACTGTGGTAAAGGTTTCAGCAACTGCTGTTTTGAGAGGGTAGTTGTGAGTGTACTCACAAGTGCCTTAGAGGGAGCCAGTGTGGTGTCGTGGTTTGCTTGTCAGACTAGAGCTGCAGAGACCCAGGTTCAAATCTCCACTCAGCCATTAATTCTACTGGGTGATCTTGGGCCAGTCCCGATCTCTCAGCCCAACTTACCTCACAGGGTTGTTGTGAGGGTAAAATGCAACTGGGAAGAGCCATCTTGCAAAGCAGCATATAAATATAACATAACGATGTACTTTGCCCTGAGCTCCTTAGAGGAAGGAAGGGACATAAATGTAGTAAATACAGTATCAGCCTTGACACACTTTTCCCCCCTGGTCATGTAAGCCTTACAGAGCGGCACACAGTAGAAGCCCACTCTTAAACTGTTTGACAAGTTGGTTTCATAAACAGTAGTGTTATACTTGCTTGTTTCCTTTTCCTGTAGGTCCACCCTAGCTGCTAATGTTGAGTTCTGTTCTTTCCCATAGTCTTTATTCATGAGCTGAAAGGGGACTGGCAAGAGGGTGGGTGGGTGGGGGGAAATGCTATCATCTGGGGAGTCGTCTGACTGCACATTTTTCAGGCTGCACTGCCTGGTGCTGTGGTTCCCTCTGCTTTGTGGAAGTGTGGTGCTGCTGCTTATATTGCTTCCAGGAATCTCCCTCACTCCCATCACACACAGTGTGAGATTTAATGAGGGGAAAACGAGGCCAAATAAAATGCATTAGAGTGAACTTTGTCAGGAAAAGAGCTTCCTCTCATCCATCTGAATGTGACACAGATCTTTTCATTCAGCCATCTAGTTGGTTGCCTGCAGGCACACCTCCCAGGCCTTGTTGTTAGGCAACCTGAACAATGTGGCTGCACATGCAGGCTGGGTAGCTGGATTGTCTTTCTTTCTTTCTTTCTTTCTGGAGTAATCGCTTCACGTTTCCTCTCTTAAAATGAAGATGCGCCTAGGATGCTATCGCAAACTCTGTTGAGGGGACTAAAGAGTAGAACACTGTTAACGACGAAAGCAAAAAAATTGTGCAACTGGCTTTTTAAAAGCAGTCACCCGGGGAAAAGGTGTCTAATTGAGACACTCAGAAACAGCTTCTCAACAAAGTGTTGCTAATTTAAAACTTAACAGTAATGCACTTGCCAGTTTTACAGAAAGTTCTAATAAGGATTTTCATCCGATTAAAAAAAAAAAACACGACAGATGAGCAAAGCAAAGCTTTTGTGGCATACGTCTTCTGTTTGCAGAGCTTTAAAAAAAAACCCTACTCATGAAACTTCTAATTAATGTAATTGATTTATATGTGGGGGTTATCTAGGACTTTGTGGGGGCCACAGCCACGTTGCAGAGCATGGAATGATTTGAAATACAGAATCTGTCACGGAATGCTGACAGCTTGGGTATCTAAAAGTGATGCGCGCACTTTTAGCTTCTATGGTTGCAGAAGAATGCTGAGGTGGCAGCAAAGATACAAGTTTTACCTAAATATTTAGACGATTTAGACTGAGGAGGCTTGATTATTCACAAAGTTATAGTAATTAGCAAAAATAAAAGGGGGACACTTGTTGAATCTAACCCTAAGACATGAAAACAATGCTGTTTACATTCTAACTGGCTTGTAAATAGTCCTTCACGTAGTCATGTAAGGTGAGTAAGAATAGACTCCAGGTGACTTGATAACACGTGCTTTTGTAAATAGGAAGACGGTTGGTTCTTTTGAGATGTTTGTGCTCTACAAGTGACTTTAACAGTGTGCATGTTGATTGCCTAGTAATAACAAAACAAGGTGGGCTAGTAACTTTTGTGAACTAACTGGCAAGCAGATAAAGTCAGCACATTTTGGTGCCTGAAGCGGGAAATGCAAGTGGTACCCACCATGGCGGTAAAAATAGAATGATGAACTAAATGACACTTTGCTTGTCCTTTTAATGATACTTCCACAGCCCAACTCGCCCTGCCTTAATGGTAGGGATGGCCTTTCTTACAAGGCTGAATTACAGGAAACTAGACTGACATCCCACATCAAGAGAAACTCCCTGGCTATAAAAGCAATTTGTAAAAGCACTAGATGCATGCCCTGGGGAAGTTCGGGAATATCTTCCTTGACTGCTTTCAGGGAAAGGCTAAACAGGTCTCCGTTACTTTAAGGTTCAGTTCTCCAGTGATTCCAGGGTAGCTCAGTCTTTAACATCTGGGAAGTACCTCCCACTCCTGCAGGCCGGTCAGATGAAACCAAGTCTTCCAAGGGGGAGGGGCTCTCTTAGGTTCCCCAGACTGACCTTGCCTTGTGTGCGAGGAGCAGGGTTTTTGCTTGGCTCCATTGAGCCTCCGAAGCTGGCTTTAGGCTGCAAGATGTCCGGCTACTCTGAGCACTCTCTCTCCCAGGCATGGGGAAGTAAAGTTTACTTTAAAGCTTAGTTCTTCTTTCCTAGTTAAATAATACATCCAAAATCTGCCCCCCTCAAATAGTTTTTCAGCCACAATAATACTGCTGCTTTAAAAAAATACTTCCAAGTGGGTAGATGCCTGAGAAGCATAACATTTAAATAATTTGATTTTTAATTTGTGTAAGTTTGACTACTAGGACATATTTGAGCTGCAAGACGGGGGATTTCCATTCTAACTGCAAAATCTAGGATTTTGAGGACATAATTGCCGACTTCCTGATTTTCTTTTCTGTGTTATAGCATACTGTATTTTTTTTCTTTTGACAAAAGGGTGGCAAGAAATAACATTAGCATTTCATATTGGAGAGTTCTCTACAATTTGATGTTGATGGTTTTCTTAGTAGTGGGGAAAACTGACACAATCCAATTTGAACAGCCACCTTCCAGCAGCATTCAGGTATTTTAAATAGCATAGTATGTATTTGATCCTGAATTTTATTCCCTTTCCTCTTTTTTGTCATAGGTTCAGCAAACTGAGGAGCCTTAACCTTTCTAATAACCATTTAGGAGACTTCCCATTGGCAGTATGCAGCATTCCAACCCTGACCGAGCTCAATGTCTCCTGCAATTCACTCAGAAATATTCCAGCAGCTGTGGGTGATATGAACAAGTAGGTACTTCTGCACAGAAGGCAGAGCAACTTGAACCCTGAACGTGTGGTGTCTTTGTAAAAAGGCAAAACAGAGTGCCTTTGTCATGAGGAGGCTAGGCATTGAAGACATCTTGGCTATTTATGTAATGGCTAGTGAAATATCTATCTGGATGACTGACTAGAATGGGCTTCCTCCCATAAAAGTGACTTCTCCCCTTAGAGTTATATGGGGATAACTATGAAGGGACCCCCAACAACGTTGGGGACAACATTGAGGTGGTGGAGGCAAACCTGTCATACACACTGACGTTGCAGAAGGCAAGCAAGTTTTGTCTTTGTGACATTTTGTTTAGTTGCATCCTTGGGAACCTCTCTTGGAGGTCAGTGGCAGGCACTGGTGTACAAGAGAGAAAGTGAGAGGACCCACAATTCGAACCCACAAATAAAAAGGGTCCACTGTATTTGCACAGCCCTTACAGGAGAGGACGAGACACCTAATGTGAACCTAATGAACACTACACAATGCAAAGGGAGGGCATATGTTTGTTATGCTGCTGTGGACATGTCCTGGGAAATCATAGCAACTTTCCTACTTCCATGTGACTTAAACATTAATTTCACCTTACATTTTGATCACTGGAAGACACGTAGCAAACGTTCCTTACCATATAAAGTATTTCATTTATTTTTATTTTAAAAATGTACATCCTGCCTTTCTCAGAGTCTGTTTAAAATGACTTGCAGCATGTAATAAAGCTACAATAAAAAGAGCAAGTACAGTAAAATAGCAAAAGTAACATTGGCATCAAGGGAGATAAAACAAATGAATATGTGACTGCTAGCTAGTTCTAGCCAATCAATATCGCTCTTGTCTTTGCAAATTTCAGGTTTTAATTCTCACTCGGTCATGGTGGCCTTGGGAAGTGCAAATGTCACATTCCTAATTTTCTTTAACCATTGTTAAGAGATTGGGAGCAAATTGCAGGATTACATGCTCCCACCATCCAGCCCTTTCCCTTTTGAATGGGATTTTCTTCACCACTACACACTAGGCCTTAGATGTTCATGTTAATCTTTAAATCACAGCCAACGTGAATGTGCTTATTTCTACCCAAAATGTTTAACCAGTTTCAAACCTCCCTTTAAAGGTGGCTTGAGTGCTATGTTTGCTGTAGCTTTATTGTGTCTTCTTCTTCATCTGTATTATGGAGCTTTAAAAGGCAGGGTTCACACTTGGCATTTCCAGGATGCTTCTTCCTCGGATCCCATTTAGAATGGGCTCAGACCTTCCAGGGATCTGACTGGTCTAAAATGGAACCTTTTGTCTACTGCTTCCCCACAGAGTCCTTTCCTTTCCCAAGCTCACTGGAGAGGCAGGGCCTGTCCATCCATGAGGCCAACTGAAGCACTTGCCTCAGGCAGCAGCTTGGTGGGTGGCACCTTAGAGTTCAGGCTAAGAATGCTGCCCCATTATGCTAATTGCGTTGTCCAGGAGTTCCAAGAACCAGGGGACTGAAGTTATTCAGCTCCACGAAGACTTGAAACAAGTGGCCTCATATTTTTCAACGGGGATAGAACTTTTCAACTATGGGTAGATGTGCAAGTTTGGACAGGGAGGAATGTTTGAACAACTTTCGCAAGCATCTTGACCTGGTCAGGAAGAATACAGGTTGTGTAGTTGCTATAATACAAATTGATGAAGTGACAAGTGATTGTTGTGCTTCCTCACTTTTTTTTCAATAGTTTACAGACTTTCTTACTGGATGGGAACTTCCTCCAGAGCCTTCCTTCTGAGCTGGAAAAGATGCACCAGCTTAGCTACCTGGGTCTGTCTTTCAATGAATTCAGTGACATTCCAGAAGTATTGGAGAAGCTGCCTGCCATGGATAAACTCTGTATGTCGGGAAATTGCATGGAGATGCTCAGTTTGCAGACACTAAGGAGACTGCCGCACATTAAACACATAGACTTAAGGTATGCACCCTTTTGAGAGAACATAATTCTTGTTTTTTTGTGATGTGAAAATATGTGTTCTAACTAGCTGATGGCACTTGGTCCAGGTTGATATATTTAGCAGTTATATTAAGTCTCGGCTCACAAAATGTGGATTTTACAATCTGAGCAAGGGGATTCAGCGTTAGTGACACTGTTGCGTGGGTGGGTGCGTGCGTGCGTTTGCCTTCACCACTCAAATTTTACTCCTGAAAGCAGGGGTGGCTCCACAGGTGGAACTTGAGCCAAGGACCTATTTCCCATGCGAGGGCCCACAATGATACTTGGCTAATTCCTGAGGCAGAGAGAGCCAGCTGCTGCTCCTCCACACCACTGCCCAGTAAGCCAGGACCCATGGCAACATTTCGTGGGCAGTTGTGGGGAAGCAGTGGTAGCAAGCAACCTGTGTTTCTCCCCCCCAGTGCCATTTTGCAATGCATGAAGGCCCTGTCGCACAGCACGCCATCAAGAGGCTGGCGATGTGTAAAATGGCACCAGGGAAAGAGATAAGTCCGCTGCTGCCACCCACTGGCGTTGCTCGAGGTGGGGCGGAACGGTAAGTTCCGCACTGTGCTAACCTCGGTTTACTCCCCCGGCACGAGGCAGCCTTGCTGTTGGAGCCATTCAGTGCGGCGAAGACAACACGCAGATTCCCTGCGTGTTGCCTTCGCCGCACTGAATGGCTCTGACGGCAAGGCTGCCTTGTGCCGGGGAGTAAATGGAGGTTAGCACAGTGCGGAACTTACCGTTCCGCCCCACCTCGAGCAACGCCAGTGGGTGGCAGCAGCGGACTTATCTCTTTCCCTGGTGCCATTTTACACGTTGCAGATGTCCCAGCCTCTTGACAGCGTGCTGTGGGACAGAGCCTTCATGCATTGCAAAAAAGGCTGCTTTACTGGGAGACAGTGGGGGAGCAACAGCAGGAGCAGACCATCTCCCTGTTGCCCACCCCAGCATCATTTTATAAATCCCAGACTTTCCACCCATGCACCCCACACACACAGCCAGCATCGGAGTCCAAAGGTGCCTGAGAATTGTAAAATGGAGTGGGGAAAGAGAGATGGTCTGCTGCTGCAGTTGCCTCTTTCACTCCTGCCATGTTAGCTATGAGTGGTGGCATGAAGGATTGTATGTATTTGCTGCTTGAGTTCCAGGCATCATGGGGAGTAGCTGGCACAAGCTTTCCAAGGCATGGGGGGAGGGCACCACTGGGGAGCCTTTGCAGGACTTTTGCCCCAGGACCCCTCAAAAGCTGGAATGGTAACAGCCCTAATGTGTGTGATAAATCCTGAGAATTACATTTAACACTCCTTCCTTGAGAAGTCCACACAAAAGCAAGGTGTGCATTTTTGATCCTTCACCATTCAGTTATCAGTGTTCTTTGTCTTATTTTAAAAAAAAAACAGCAATTTTTAGTTGAAGGTAACATTTTAAGGTGCTTTCAATGTTCACTCGTGCTCCATAAAGTGTGGAAATTGGAAGTAAAAGTGGTCACCTTAAATTTTGCTCCAGGTAAGCAGTAAAGTCTTGTTGTACAATCTTGGCCTTGCTGTTTCAGCTTGTCGTTGGGCTGGGGAGGGATGCGTTCAGGGCAGAATTCAAGAGGTGAAGCTTCCCGTCAACTTGCTAGAGATGTACCTGATGAATGTCCCTGGACCAAAGCAATAGGGTTTAGCAATCTGATCTAGAAGAGAGATGTTCTGGCACCTCTCCTTCCCCTCCATTGGTTGTCTTCCTTGTGTCTGAGCTCTCTGGGGCAGGGAACTGTCTTCTGTTCTAGCTTAAAATGCCATGTATGTTGGTGGCACAATCTAAATAATGATATGGTGCATTTTAGGGAGAGAGGCTGCAATATTTTTTTAATATAGTAATTTTGCTGCCCCACTTGTTCAAGCACTATCATTGCACCCCAATGCATTGTTTTTATTAGGTGATTTAATAGATCTTGTCAGCTCAGCATGAAGAAAGAAACTGAAGTCTCCAGAGTACAGTGAAATTGTCCAAGTGGCTGCTTTTTATAGATCACCTTTATTCTTGCAATAAGTCAAGGACTGAGCAAGACACATTCTCTTTGCCTGCCTGTATCCATTAGCCTGTGTGCATGTATAGGTGTGGGGTCTTCCCTTCCCTTCATACTGAGCATTGGGTCACTTGGTCAGGTGTCCGGCTATGTGTGGAATGCAGACCTCTAATTACACTGCCTTGCCAAAGCTAGGGAAACTTGAATATTTGCAGCGTCTCATGTTTATTTACTTCCTACCCTGCCTCTTTACTCTCAATGGAATTCAAGTATCTGCTTTGTTATCTGAAGATGTGTCTGTGTTACAGCAGCTTTCCTAAATTTCTGAATGTCAAAATTTGCGTGTGAATATTGATGGTCTTGAATAAATTTTGCAAGAGATCAGAAACATGGATCTACTGTAGAATGCTGACAATTGCAGTCTTGGTCCATGATTCACTTGGGATTGTTGACATGCACCAAATTTGAGACGTTCTGTGTCTCCCTCTCACTTTTGTTTATGTATACATATATAAAAGAGGACATCACTGTGCAGCAACCATTCAGAGTTAAAAAGACCAGTGCAAAGTTTTTTTTGTAGGTATAATCTCAAATGGGGCTGTGGTGGCTTAGTGGTTAAGACGCTGAACTGCAGACTGGAAAGTTGGTAGGACAGCAGTTCGAGACCTGAGTGCCATGTGACGGAGTGAACGCCTGTCTCCTGTCCCAGCTCCTGCCAACCTAGCAGTTCGAAAGCAAGAAATTGCAAGTAGATAAATCTTATCTCTAGCTTCACAGGTACCACTGCGGCGGGAAGGTAACAGCGTTCCTTTAGTCATGTTGGCCACATTACCATGAAAGCATCTTTGGACAGCGCTGGCTCTTCGGCTTTAGAAACGGAGATGAGCACCACACCCTAGAGTCGGACACGACTGGCTTTCGAGCAGGGGATACCTTTACTTATATAATCTCAAATAAGAAATGGCAGCTAAATAGCATGGTCTGTAACAATGAAATTGTAGTAAGTAGGCACAGTGACTGATCTGGGAGCCTTCTGATGCTGTAGCATTGTTGAAAGCAGGTGTTGAATAGGAGCCCCCAGAGCATCCATGCAAGCTACTCTTAGCTTGTCAAGGAAAATGGAGATCAGTATAAAAGCAGTGGGCCCTTTTGCGCACTATTTTGATTTGTTTGTGTCTTATGACAGTGAAATTGTGAGAGCCAGGCCTTCTGATTTTCAGCTACATAATATGTATGTATTGATACATCACTGATGTTTTTTTTCTTCCTCACATGCCAGGTTAAACATAATTAGGAGGTTAGTGGCAGATGATGCTGACTTCCTACATCATGTGACCCAGCTAGACCTTCGGGACAACAAACTAGGTGACCTAGATGCCACCGTCTTCAATAATGTTGAAATACTGCACTGTGAAAGAAACCAGCTGGTGTCCCTCAAAATCAGTGGTTACTTGCTTAAAGCTCTCTATGCTACTTCAAATGGTACGTTTATTGTGAAGGAACTCCTAAAAGAGCTGCTTGCCATATATTTGTATGCTTTGTTAAGTTCTAGGTTCATCTAGCTTCTGGTTCTAGGTTCATCTAGCATCGGGCACTCAAACATTTAGCAGTAATGTTGCGGGAGACCACCGTGTCAGTGGATGTCTTACAAGTGTAGAAAGAAATTATGCTACTTAGTATTTGTACAGAAGAGCCTTTCAAGAGTTGGAAACAAGTCTCATGTAGAACCTTCTGTAATTGTATTTAAATTAAGAGAGTGACTGGCCTAGAGGTTTTGTAGAGACGATGATAATGTATCGGGTATTCCAGGCCAAAAATGTGGCTGGTTCAGATCAGTGTAGAATTTAATGTACCCCAAGTCACATAAGCTTCCTTTCTGCCAGCAGTACACTGCCCCTCCTTGTCACTTAGCCACTTGTGAGATTCCCTCCCCCGTCCCTCCTTTACTCATTTTCTTGTCTGCTGACACTGCCCCTCCTTGTCACTTAGCCACTTGTGAGATTCCCTCCCCCATCCCTCCTTTACTCATTTTCTTGTCTGCTGTCATTTTCTTGTCTCACTCCTCCCCCCATCTGTCTCCTTTACCAACCATTCCTTCTGGTTCCTGCTTCTCTGTAATGGTTATTTTGTCCCTTCTTTCTTCAGTTACCCTACTCTTTCTTTTTCCACTCAGTTTCTTAGCCTTCTGTCTCCATGCCTGTCGAACGTGCCTCTTTCTGCCTCTTTCCCTGTGTGTTTGCTAACAGAATATAGTCTCTCTTGGGTCTTTTCCTGTGCAAAACTTGTTTTTGATCCAAACTGACCCTTCGTATTTGTCATGGGAGCAGCACCGTTACCCACTGTTGCATTTCTGACAGTTTACCTCCGACACTTGAAATTATTGTGAACGTTCCATGACATGCAAGTGGCTGAGCTAAGTTGAGGAGGGCTCCCAGGGCAACATGGCACAGACGGATAGTAACTAATATTAAAATATTGTATTAAATATTTCAGTTCCTTTTGATTGAATAATGTAGTAGCAGAATGTAGCAGGAAAAGCTGCTGTTCTTTGCTTTGCTTAATCGAGGGCTGCTGATAGGTCTGAGTATTTATTTTTTATGCTAAAAACTAAAATCACATCCTGGACCAAGAAAAGCCAGATTAGTCAAAGTGTATATATTATACAAATAAAACGTACCTAAGTATATTTTGCATTATGCTGCCTCTGCTAGGCGAGGGAAGGGACACTAGATCTGTGCAGGATCCTGAAGACCAGCCTGCTGGAAGTCCTGATGAATGCATTTAAACAGGCTGTTGTACAAGCTGCATTTTCATAAGCCATATCAATCTTTGCTCTTTTTCCCTTTTCTGCATCTCTAACTTCACTCACTCACTCACGTGTGTGTGGGGGGGGGGGGGCTGGTCTCTGAGTACACCTAGGTTCATGACCTATATAGTGACTAATTCATTGCTTAACCTCTCATCTCCTTTTTATCCATTTTTCCCCTTTAAACCTAAAGTTTAAAATCATTAGCTTGAACAGCCATATGCATAACTTGAATAGTGGCACAGATTTCAGTAAGTGGCTGCACAGTTACACTTTTTAAAATAATTGTTACCTAGATATATCAAAGTGTTACAGCCCTAGAGTGTAATTGTAGGTTAGACATTGTTTTTTATGTGCTAAAAACAAGGAATATCGCTGCTAGTCACCACCAATGAAGTCAAAAAGATATTTGGATAGGCTGCCTTGCTAGAAACTAAAGACAGTGCACTGTCCCAGGTTTCGGACTATTATGTCGGCATTTTCATGCAGGCACAGTACATCTTTTGTGGTGCTTTTGCACAGGTGCAATAGCACTGGGCTGGCAAGAACCAATTGTTTTAAGGTATACATGTTCCAACTTCCGGACAAGACTTTGGAACGGAACCGGTATGTACGTTGGACATCGTGTACAGTATAACGAAATGTTGTCAGTGGTAATATGTGGAGAATGGCTTTGGGAAGTGACCAGATGAAGATTTATAATTGATATAATTACCAAGACTTTCGTGGTCGGAATGCTGAAATTCAATATGCAAGGCTTTGAGACCCAAAAATGCATATTGATTTATAAACGGATAGTAGGTCTCACTGAATTGGTAAGCTTGTGTCTGAGCTATGCCGTGTTAGACTTCAGGTGAGGACTCACATGATTGAATGCTGTTCCATCCCAAAAAAATTCTCTCCACATAGAAAGCTAGATGGGGAAAAAGAATCCTTGTCTATATATGCATGATTCCTACGTGGAGGGAATATTTTAGGATGGAGAAACATTCAGTCATGTTGATCTTCACCTACATCTCTTCAGTGGTACAGTCCAGACACAGGCTCACCACTTTAGTGAAAACTAGGCCATAGAACAGTCTTGGTGTTGAGTAAGGCTGCCAACACTGACTGAAGCTATTTCTGGATATTTTTGTTGCCCCCCCCCCCAGCATGACATAATGTCATTAAGCCAAAGGGGCCCTATTAAAATGTCCAGGACTGCTTTCAGTAGTCCCCTGGAGATTGATGCTGATTCCTAGAGACTTCAATCCTGGAGGATTGGCAACCTTAGTGTGGTGACAATAAAAAAATATTTTCTTTGCCTGTCAGATTTTTAAAAGGGCTTTTAAAGTCCAAATACAGAACTGATTTGAGACTGCATTTTAGGGAGAGGCAGAATGAGTACTAGAGCTCTGGTTGGTTAGAGCTAGGGTTTGGAAATCCAAAGCAAGTCACATCCTTTGCATTACTTCAATTGAAACCTTTATGACCCAAGAGAATGGTTTGTGTTCATTACTGCATGCAGCATATAACTTGCATAATAAATACAATTCATATAATATACTCCTCAGAAAATAGTGTACTATTTTTTTTTTTTTAAAAAAAATAATTCTGGGAATATTTTTGTTTATGTTCCTTTTCAGAACTTGCTCACCTTGATGTGTATCCAGTCCCAAACTATCTTACTTATATGGATGTTTCTAGGTAAGCATAAAACCATGAGGTTAATGTTTTCAGTTGAAGGAATGCTGTGTGTTTCCAGAATTAACATACTACCACTGCATAAAATATATGCAACTTTGTTTAATAACTGAATGGCAATTATATTTAGTAACTTTTAAAAATCGTTGGTGTTGAAAAGGAACAGGTTAAATTTTATGCTACACTTATTTTCTGTACAAATGTCCTCTTAGAGGGTTAAACACTTATTCATACTAAGTAGTCTTTGGGTTAGGGTTAAAATTGGTTCCAACTTCCATGAGCGAAAAACCTGTCTGAGTAGGTTTCATGCGGACAAAACCAAAACACTCTGCAAACAAATCACATAGTGGTGTGAAAACCATCACCAATGAAACAATATATTGAATTGGTTGAGGAATCCTGCAGCTTCCTACTGACCTCTAAACTTCAGTTAATGTTATGTCTGCACCAGCCTTCAGAGAGGCTGGAGGAAGTGTGGAGTGGAAATAAAATATTGTAGTTAGAACCATGAGCTGTTGATCGAAAGGTCGGCAGTTCGAATCCGCGATGGGGTGAGCTCTCGTTGCTTGGCCAGCTCCTGCCAACCTAGCAGTTCCAAAGCATGTCAATGCGAGTAGATAAATAGGTACCGCTTGCGGGAAGGTGAACAGCGCTCCGTGTTCCAGCTGCATGCTACGCGCTGTGGCAAGGAGAGTCATGCCGGCCACATGACCATGGAGGCATCTTCGGACAACGCTGGCTCTTCGGCTTTGGAATGGGGGTGAGCACCACACCCTGGAGTCGGACACGACTGGACTTAATTGTCAGGGGTCACCTTTACCTTCACCTAACGAATAAATACATGTTACACATGTTTCATTCACTTGTTTGTACGTTGATATCTATCGATATGTCAAACTTTCCATACTACTTTGCTAAAGAGGTCCTTTCTCATACAAATGGATACATTGTTTTTACATGCAGAAGATTGTGAATGTTTTGTAGGGCTTAAAGAAATAGCCAAATATACAGTATTTGGCTAGATTTGCTGGCCCCAGTGACAGTACCGTAATGAATGTAAGGGCCGTTTCTACATGTGACATCAGCCTGGATTTGCCACTGAATACCACTGGTAGACCTAGCTGCCTGATATGCATTGCAAGGTCTATCTATCATATGCAATGATATGCCTATGATACCAGGCAGCTAGGTCTATCATATGCATTGAGAGACCTAGCTGCCTGATATTGTGCCTGTATGATGCCCACCTGCCAATATGCTGCTTGTATAGCAAGTCCTCACTTAACAACATAGACAGGTTCCTGGAAACTGCGACGTTAAGTGGAACAACGTATAACACACCGGCGGGCTCAGTGATGCTCCGGGGGGGGGGGGCTTGCTGTGTGCTGCAAAGCCACTTCTGGGTTGTGCGGGACTGCGACCAACTTCCTTGGCTTCGTTCTTGCCACAGTGCCTTGCAGAAGTTACCAGCAAGGCATTCTGGGGTGCGAATAGGACCAGGAAGTCGGTTGTGACCCGGAAGCAGCTGCAGCCATGGAGGACGATGTTAAGATGAAACAACGGATAGTGAAACGATGTGTGGACTTGCTATATATACATTTTTAGATTAAAAAAAAAATTGTAGGTACTGTATATAGCTAAAATATCTGGTGTGTGAAGCAGCCTTGAAATGAAATCCTAACTTGTATACAGATTCTTTCTTCAATCACAGAGCTTTTATGTGGAGTGATGGGGAAAAGTTCAGTAGAAATTAGAATACGTATAATCTCAGGATTGTAATAAAACAGATATAGATAACTGATAATGAGACATTGAGGAGGGAAGAGTGCCCATGCGCCTGTGTTTCTTTTCTCCTTCGGTCACTCCAGTCCTCTCCCTTCTCTTGAAACATCAACCAAGGACATCTACAAGAATAGCTTTAAAAAGAAAAGGGGTCCTCCTTCTGTGTATACAGTGCTCTTTCTGATTAGAGTGGGCAGATACCTGCAAGACTTCTGCAGCAAGATTAAAATTGTGTGATTCTAGGCAAGAGAGGTCATTTATACATTCAAGAGTTGGTATTTTAAGAGTATCAAATCTTGGTTTCCCATAAAAATTGAATAAGCTGTTTTGTCTAAACAAGAGCACCACAGAGAACAGGGTGTTGCCTGAGGGTGTTGCCAGTGACTTCAAGCATATAAGCACGCATGAGTCAATGTAATTGTGTGCCAGAATCTCATCAGTATGTTTGCATGGATACATAATTGTGATTTATTGGAAAAAGCAGGGTCTCCTTATTTCTGCCACTGCCAGTCATCGTAATGAGGGCTATTTGGTTTTACAATACTATCTTTGAGACCTATTAGAATGGCTTATTTATTTTTTTTTATAATAAGGTTTCCATGTTAAAAAGGTCTGGTGCATTATTATTTTCTTTTCCCAAGAGGAATATGTTAAAAACATGGTATTTATTTCAGAAATAAAAAAATACCCTTTTGATGAAGGATAAATGGATAACTAATACATTCCAAAGAATGATTGCCTCTGTGCAAACACTTCTAGCTGAAACCACTTTGGGGATAAGTAGAGGCTTTCAAAAATATTTATTTATTCTCAACTTGCCCACTCTAATGCAAGTTACACTATGGGAAGTGCATGGGACAGAGCTGTAGGCCAACGTTTTGTAAAATGTTCCCCCAAGCAGGACAAGAAAATACTAGGAAACCTGCTTTTTGAGCTTCCTTAAGACTGACCGAAGGAACCAATACACAAGGAGGGATTAGATATATGCGTTCTATGGGTGTAAAGTTACAATTTCTAACCTGAATGTATTAGTAATGGGCATATGAATCTTGAGTCCAGAACATACTTAAATTAATCATTCCCTTGGCTAGAATTTTAGTCTCTTGCAATAATATCATTTTTGTCTTTTTATTAAGTGGTATAGAATTTTTAAAAATATATAATATCTTGCTAAGCTATGAATGTGTATTCAGAAACTATCAACAGTTAACTTTAAATAAATTTGAGTTTAGAAATAAATGCAAATGAACATACGCCTTTAAAGGGAAACACTTGAGAAACATGACTGTAGTTAGGATGGTTATTGGCATTTTCTACTGCATTTATTCCCTTTTTTAAAAAAAAAAGGCTTTGTTTTGCTACGTGCTCCCATCACTTGGATGTTGCCGCATGTCATATAACATGCTTCCTCAATGCTTGGGATCAGCAGTAATCTCTGTTCTTGTTTAGTGGTTTTTACTACACAGCCGCATTTCACAAATTGTGAAGCTTGTTTTTGGATAACAAACACCATCCCTACTTGAATGACTGATGCTGCAATTCTATATACACGCACATGTGAACAAGTCCCATGGGACTTAGTGGAGAAGTGAACGTACATAGGATTGCACTGGGGGGGGGGGCGGTGTTACAGAAGAGGCCCAAACACTTTGTCATTCCTAGATGAAAAACACTTGTTAAGCAGTGCATTTACATATGCCTTATACCTATTTACATCACAGTTTGCTGGCTTTTTCTCTTGTGCAGAAACCACCTCGAGAGCCTTCCTGAGTGGGTTTGTGATAGCAGAAAGCTAGAAGTACTGGATATAGGCCACAATCAAATACGTGAACTGCCTGCCCGGTGAGTCCTGCAGACAAAGTTACACAACCAGGAACAGGATGCTCAATTTGAAAATAATTGCTGAGTCAGTGTTTAGCTTGTTTCAGTGACAGATGAGCGTGTGTTTTGTTTTATCATTCGTTTGATGTTTAACCTCATGGGGTGTCATTGTGCCATAAGCTTAAATGCAGCCTTTCTTCTTCACTTTCATGCGGACAAAACCAAAACACCCAGTCTCTTTGATTTCTCAGATAGACGTTCTGAAGTGGCCTGCGCAGCTGTTCACAATTGTGACGCTCCACTTTTTAATATGAAAATAGCTGTTACTGACAGTTTCTTTTAAAAAAAAAAAGATGTTGCACTTTTTCTTAGGCTCCCTTGGGCCCAAAGGGTGTGAATGGGGGAGTCTGCTCTGTGGCTAAATGGTAAAAAAATGGGGGGGGGAATTATTTGGTGCCTCAAAAATAATTTGTAATGATGCTTTACGAATGGATTAACTGATGGATGGCTTGGGAGCAGGAGGTTGTGATAAAGCAAATTGGTTATCATTTGGAGGCTTCCGTTCCACAGTGTCTGGCCCATAAACATACTGAAAATACATTTTCAGCTCTTTCAGAGGGTTTATATCTGTTTGCCAAAGGCCCAGTATAGTTCTGATTTGTCTGTAGAGCAATGAGAGAAAGTTAAGTAATGTAGATAGCAGAGGAAGGGATTTTAGGAAGAAAATAGGCATGTATTGGAACTTCACGGATGAAAAGCATGTTGGAAAGCATTAGAATGAAGAAATTAACATGTGCGTGGCACCATTTTTTAAAAATTCCCTTGAATTGTCAGTTATGATGAAGAGGCACACCCAATCAGTTTTGTTCTCAACTACACGGACACAGATTCGCAGCGCAATCCAGCCTAAATTTAGGCTGGCGGAGCGAGTGCTCCACCGGCCTAAGGTGTCACAAAAGTGCCATAAGGCAGTTTTCATGCCACCTGGGTATAAGTGGCACTGGCATGGAAGCCAGCACTGCTCATGCACCCGCCCTCCGCTTCCTACACCGCCGGACGCAGGTAGGCGCTGTGGTGGGAGGCCGTGGGGAGGACAGGCCGGGGTGTCCAGAGGAGGCAATTGGCCGGCCAGGCTAGGGAAGGGGGTGGGATTATCGGCAGCACACTGTGCCCATATGCCAACCCTCTTCCTGGGCCGGTCCAGCCTTACACGTCTTCTCCAATTGTGTGCCAGCTAAATAACTGGCATGCACCCAAGGAGGCCCATTTGGGCCACCAGGGCTTGCACCGGGGAAAAGGAACGCACATCCCTTTCCCCCGAGGTGAGTCCTGGTTTTACCGGCGCAGGCCAGGCCACATCCTGCTTAGGCAGGATCAGGCTGTTGGTCACAGGTTCCCTCCCCCCCCCCCCCAAAAAAAAAGTAGCTAGCACACTATATCGCTTATTTATTTCCATTTTCTAGGTATACCTTGTTCCTTTTCTTCCTTGGTTACAAGACTATGAAATAGAACTTTCTTGAACAGGAGGAAGTTGAATGGTCAAACTACGTGTCTAGGAACTTGTTCCTTTTATAGCTGCCTTAGCAAGTTGCTGTGTTTACAGGTTAAACCAAGGAATAAATGGAAAAACCCTCTGAGCTTTTAAAAGTTCAGCAGGCATTGCTAATAGATTTGGGAGCCTGTCTTTATAAGAGCTAAAATGCTTACTTTTAAATGAAAAGAGACAATCTAAAAATGTTGAATTTCATGCCCAGAAATAAACTGTGTGTTTGTACAGCACTTGTGCAGAATTGTAGAATGTGTACACAGTTGGACTAATTGTGTCGGTGCATGAGTATACAGGTGGGCCCCCATATCCACGGATTCGCTATCCACGGTTCCAGTTATCCACTGATCGCGGGGGGAACCCCCCCCCAGGCTTTTACTTCTTTCCCATTAAGCTTCGTTTCTTCCTTAAACAGGAGAAGCAGCCTCTGGCTGCTTATCGCAGGTAAGTAGAACGTGACTAAGTCCTAGAGAGGCTCTGCAAGGTTAACCGAAACCTTGCAGAGCCTCTCTAGGACTTAGTTTCGTTCTACTTGCCTGCAATGGAGGCTGCTTCTCTGTTTTTAAGGAAGAAACAAAGCTTGCTGAAAGAAAAATAAGAGCTTTGGGGGGGGGTGCACACGCCTGCCCACAGGGAAGGCAGGGCGGGGGGCCCTCAGGAAACCATGGAGGGGGTGTTCGCTCTTATCCAAGGTTTCAAGTATCCCCGGAGTGGCCTGGAACATATCCCCAGCGGATATGGGGGGAGTACTGTATATGCAATGCTCAGTACTTTTCTCCCCTTGCTAGAGAAACCACTGCTGTTTTTTTTATCTAAACTTGTATTGTGTGAACATGGATGAAATGAGCAATGACTCTTTGGGCTACATCAGTCATATGCTATGAGTCTGTCTTGCAGGGCGAAACAGCGTATATTGATTTTTTTCATGTTTTATTGATGAACTTGAATTGTAGATATGAGCATAGTAGCAGTCTTGTTCTGGTCAAAAAGCTAATTCGTAAGATGGCTTTTATATGCAGGCTTACCAGGATGTTCCTAGTTTTGTGTACCTTCTGGCAGAAGCCATTCACTGTTGCGTTTCATAGCATTGGTGACACTGCTGGTGAGAGACAAGAAAACCCAAGTTTATAATCTGACAAAATAGAATTGGTGTGTGTCAGCAGTAAATTGGAAGGAAATGTACAGTAGGGCCCCCGTATCCGCGGGGGGATACGTTCCAGGCCCCCCCGTGGATACCTGAAAACCACGGATAGGGGCGAACACCCCCTCTCGTTTTTCTGAGCCCCCCCCGCGTGCTTCTGTTAACCTTGCTGAGCCTCTCTAGCACTTCATCTCACTCTACTTGCCTGCAATAAGCAGCAGGAGGCTGCTTATCACGTTCGTTTAAGGAAGAAATTAACATTGCTGAGCTAAAAGAGCCTGGGAGGGGCACATGGGGGGGGCACACGGGGGGGCATCTGCTATGTGCAGATAGCGGGGTCTTCCTTATATTCACTTAAATTGCATTGCAGAATTTAGCGCTTAGCCCAACAAACTGAGAGATAAGCAAACCCAGCAGCCACACCCATTTGTGTTGCCTTTAACAGTGGAGCTGAGGTTATTCACTTGTGCCTTCAACTGCAGCCAATCCTCATACTGAGACCAGTATTAATCTACATGAGTGCCAATATTATCTGACAACATCCATTGGGGGACAACCTAACCTTTTATTGATTACTTTGGCACGATAGCCCTAATGACGGATGAGTTTGTGACCTGATAATGGGCACATGCCATTTTGGTGGGGAGCAAAGCAGAAAAGCATCAATCTTACTTTGTGTGCATTTTCTCTCCACTACGTAAACAGGTGGAGGAGACTTAATCCACAATGCTGAGTAATTTTGTGAATCTTTGATTGAAAGAAGGGTCAGCAGTGGGGCATAGATGCCTTTTGATTAAACTATACGGGAAGCATAAGGCAGGTGGCGCAGACAAGAATAATCTTTCTTCTTTGGCAACAGATTTTCCCCCTGCTCCACCTCCCCCATTTCAAGATTGGAAATTGAGAGCGTAAATGCTGATTTCATTGTAGGGTATCTATTTCCAGTTATATTTTTTTGTTGTTGAATTGGTTTCATAGCAGACGCATTGCCTATTAATGTGTCTTGTTACACGATGCTCTCTCCCTTCCTTCCCTTTCTCCTCGTCAAAACAAAATGCTTGGCCACCCGTAGCATGCAAAAGCTCAAGACAGTAAAGCGGATTAGATAAATTTCATTCCCTGTAGAACTGGAAGGAGGCTTTATGGTAGTCTGGTATTAACAAAAACAAACCCCAAAAA
The DNA here is from genome assembly GCA_026170595.1 of Plestiodon gilberti rubricaudatus. Taxonomy (NCBI): domain Eukaryota; kingdom Metazoa; phylum Chordata; class Lepidosauria; order Squamata; family Scincidae; genus Plestiodon; species Plestiodon gilberti. The sequence continues at coordinate 79,576,783 of JANXHW010000004.1, read as the reverse complement.
GGTGGTGGGAGGGAGAGAACTTGAGAGGAAAATCAGATTCTGAGTCAGCACGTGATGGAGCATTGTGTTCTATGCCCAGAATATGTTCTTACACTGTGGTTGGAGAAGGGGGTAGAGGACAAAGCTGTTTTGCATGTTACACAGCAATAAACATGGGCTTTTCCACAGAGGGCACTCAACATGGAAAGATGGCCAACTCTGGCTTTCTAGTGAGGATAGTTTTATGACTCCTTTGCTTTCAAACACCTTTTTCATTAAGGTGGTTAAAGTGTGTATATATTAATATACACACTTGTATATTATATATGTACAAGTGTACATAAATAAATAAGTGTATATGTACAAGTGTAGATGTAGGTGTACAACTAAAAACATAATGCATGAAGATGTCTTGCGGGGAATGCTCCACATAATTTCAGCTTCCTTGAATTTACCTTTTGGAATTACCTAATGTGGCACTTTAAGGAAAATGTGAAGGACTTTGGATTTCTGTGTCTGTTGCATCCACCATGAGCTCACAGAGTAAACTTGCAAGTTGGTTATATTCCATCATTTCTACTGACACTCTTACCATTACTGTGTTCAGCTGCTTTCTGCTGGTATAGTTTCAAGTTATCATGTTACTGGAGCCCTTTGCACATGTGCCTGCATGCCTGGTTGAAGTTCATGCTCAAAAGGGAAAAAATTAGAGCTCCATATGGTGTGCAAGAGAGACAGTGTGGTGTATTGATTAGTGTCTCTTTAAGACAGGGGTGGGGAACCTCTGGCCCGCGGGCCAGATCAAGCCCACGGGTCGATCCGGTCCGGCCCCTGCGGGACCTGACCGATCCGGCCCGCGGGACCGGAGGCTCCACCGCCCACCTAGTCACTTTAAAATCGACCTTTCTGCAGCTGCGCAGATCGCCGTTGACACCGAGAGATTGCCCTCTCGGCCTCAACGGCGATCTGCACAGCTGCAGAAAGGCCGATTTAAACTGGAGCTGATGCGGGAAGGCGGTGTTGGCAATTGCCGCCGCCGCCCCCCCGGAGCCTCAGGTAAGCGTCCGTGGGTGGGAGGGAGAGTGGTCCGTGGGTGGGTGGGTGGGTAAGAAGGGTAGATTCGCGGGGGGGTCAAATTTGCGGGGGGGGGGCAAAAATTTCGGGCAGCCTATCGGCCGGCCCGCAACCAATTTTCCCAATGGGGAAATGGCCCCCCCACCGGAAATAGGTTCCCCACCCCTGCTTTAAGAGTAGAAAGGTCTAGGTTGAAATCCTTACTCATTCGTGAAACCTACATGATCCTGGGTCAGTCCCCATCTCATACCTCATAAATCCCTCCCCATCTGGTACATCATGGGGTGGTTATGAAAATTAAATGGAGGGGCTTCTACACTGTCTTAAACATCGGAGGAACAGTGGGGTAGACATGTAAGTAAGTGTGAATCTACCTAATACAGAAAAATAGTCGTGTAAAGTTACAGATAAGAATATAAGAGTAGCTTAGCATAAAATTAAGTTGTTTCAATTGGTTTTGTGAATTTCTTTCCTGCTCTGTTGGAGTGGACCAGGGTAGGTTATATTGTTTTTGTCATTACAACAAGAGGAATATGTTTGAGAGGCTGTGTAGAAGACCATCCAGTATGCTTCATGAATAACTATAATGTTCAACCTGGCTTTCCCAGATTGAAACCCAGTACTCTGTCCTTTGAACGCATTGGCTGAAAATAATGCATTTGAACAGTTGTGGCGAGATCCAGCCTTTTTAACGTTATATGACCTAACAATCCTACCAAATTTTAATCGAAGTATAGTACAAAGTCTGTAGACAGTTTCGCTCATCCAGAAAAACAAATATTGAGATAATCCAGATGTTGAATCTTTCTTAGTTTGATCCATATTGAAGATGCCCAAATGGACATGCCCCATAACTGTGAAGCCCTGACTGCATTGTGGAGCTGTCTTCATTTATAGAATTTGAACACCTATGGTCTATTTATTTGGCAGGATTTACTTGCAGTCCCCAGCAATAGTCCTCCTAAGGCAGGCGTGGGGAACCTCCGGCCCGCGCGGGACCGGACGAATCCGGCCCGCGCGGGACCGGACGAATCCGGCCCGCGCGGGACCGGACGAATCCGGCCCGCGCGGGACCGGACGAATCCGGCCCGCGCGGGACCGGACGAATCCGGCCCGCGCGGGACCGGACGAATCCGGCCCGCGCCGCTTTTGCGCGCTTCCTGGGTTTAAAAGCGGCCTTTGCACAGCGCCGCTGAAGCTGAGATTGCCCTGAGGGTATTCTCAGCTTCAGCAGCGCTGTGCGCATGTCCAGGAAGGTCGCTTTCAGAAGGAGGAGGAAAGCGGCCTTCCTGGACATGCGCACAGCGCCGCTGAAGCTGAGATTGCCCTCAGGGCAATCTCAGCTTCAGCGGCGCTGTGCAAAGGCCGCTTTTAAACCCAGGAAGCGCGCGAAAGCGGGTGGCGGCCCCGTCCCGGAGCCGAGGTAAGGAGAGAGTGAGTGAGTGAGTGGGAGGGAGGGAGATCGAACGAGCGAGCGGTCGGTGGTTGGGTGGGTCGGTGGGTGGGAGGGGGGGAGAGAGAGAGAGCGGTGGGTGGGAGGGGGAGAGACAGAGAGCGGTGGGAGGGAGGGGGGAGAGAGAGAGAGAGAGAGAGCGCGGTGGGTGGGAGGGAGGGGGGAGAGAGATTGAGAGAGAGAGAGAGAGAGAGAGGGGTGGGTGGTAAATTTGCAGGGGGGGAATTTGCGGGGGGGGGGAATCGGCCGGCCTAACGGCCGGCCCACAGCAAATTTTCCCTATGGGAAAATGGCCCCCCACTGCAAATAGGTTCCCCACCCCTGTCCTAAGGGGTCTGCACCACTGCACGGACCCCCTTTGCCTGCTGCGTGGCAACTTGCCGGCATTTCTGGGCACACAGCAATGACATTATATGTCATGGCCTCCAGAAAGGCCGAGCTGTACGTAGCTCAGCTTGGCTCGGTTTTGAGCTGCATGGCTATGGAGCTTAAAGGGAACAGCTATTCCCAGAACACTGTCTCTGGAGTACAGAGTGACCCTCAAAGTATAGAAGTTCCTCTCTCTATTCTAAGTCAAGTTGCTGGAGATTGTTTAGAGTGAACCCTTAGTGCACGGTTGGATGAAATAAATAAATCCCTCCTCAATTCCCACTGTGAATAGGTTGGCTGCCTCACTGGATACTGTTTCTCGAGCAGGCCTGCAGAGTAGCTCTTTTTATTTTCTGTGGAGTCTATTTAGGATCTGCTTGGATTAAATTTGCTTTAATGTGTACTGTTTGCTTATTTGTGTTTCAAAGGTTATTTTGCAATATCAGCTTGCGGAAGTTGCTTGCAGGACACAATCAATTAGCGAGGCTACCAGAGAGGATTGAACGGACACATGTGGAAGTCCTGGATGTGCAACACAACCTGCTTACAGAGCTGCCTTCAAACTTACTACTGAAAGCTGACAGGTAACTAGGAAAACAAAAGAGTTTTGAAAACAAAAATGGTTGAGTCTGTAGTCCGGACCTACTTCCTTGTTGGAAGAAGGCAAGTGCTAAACACTTATTCAGCGATGCAACAGGCACCCTCCTTTGAAAATAATTAATTCTATTGTGTTTCTACAATGATAGCATAATTAAATTATACCTGATAACACACTGGCTTATTGGAAGGAGGCAAAACTAAACAGTGAGTCAATTGTATAGAGAGGTGAAGTGAGCACAAAAGTGGTTAACTTTTCTCTTGGTGCATGCTTTTGAATGGTGGAAACCCTGCCTCCACAGCTCCTTAGTGTAGCCTGGTACGCTGTTTAGGGATTTTTTTTTATTTATTTCTTAACGATGATTAAGTGGTTCCCTGTGGGGCTTCCTGTTACTGCTCCTAGATTTTGGTATGCATTTTAAACTCTTGGTACCATTTTAAAGATCTCAGCTTTAAACCAGTTTGATCCTTGAGATCGACAATTCGGCAAAAGGTGGCTGGGTGTTTTTCTGGTTCAGATACTAGAAGGGGAAAATGTAACACTGGGGCATGGAGTCATCTTGGCATCCTTCTTTTAGGGGAATTTTCATGGTTAAGAATGACTTTTGGTTGCTTAAGAACTCCCCTGCTGCAATGGCTCCTTTGCCCACCACTGCTTTCTGCACAGATGAACATACATGTTTGATTTAATTAGCACATCTGCTCACCTTTCTAGCTGGACTTAAGTAAAGTTGAGGTCACGTAAAGATCTTATTTAACCAGGTTCAGAATATCCAAAGTGCTGCTACTTCTGGAGCAGCGCCACTTCAAATCTTCCACGTATGCACTTGATATCCTCTTGTTTATGCAACTTACATACTGTATAATGTATGGGGGTGTTTTGCAAATGATCAGATTCGTTCAGGCCACCTTCTGTTTGATTGCTGCTTTTGGTTTATTGTGGTCCTCAGTGCTGAATTAAGTTCCTGTGTTCTCCCAGCCAGAATGTTGGTATATTATAATTCTAGATGTTTCTGGTCTATATACTTGTGTTAATTCTCTCATTCAAAATATCTTTGGGGTTTTAATGCTGATGAAGAGCCCCGAGAAACAGGATATCTCTCTCTTCCTCCCCCCCCCCCCCGTGTATGAATTGTTCCCTGTGATGAATCCCTGAGTTCCTGTGTTTCTTTCTATTTTCCCATGTTTGGGGCAAGTTTAACCCACTAGCAGCTTCTGTGCCATTCTGCTGCTGGGAAACATCACAGGCAACAATTGCCTCTTTTGTTTTGCAAAATGCCATAAGCCTTCTTTTCCCTTTAAGTCAGAAATGAGCAGGCTGACTGGCTCATTTTCCCACCAGTTCTTCTCCAGGAGGGAGAAGGACAGATACCAGGTGGGCTCCTTTCTCAAGTCAGATAGATAGGTGTCGTCATTATCGCCAAGTGTAATGACATGGTTTTAGTTGCTGGGTGAGCCCACACGGTGAGCCTCCAAGAGAAGCACCTATTCACAGGCCATGAGTGAAAAGAGCTGAAGATGTGGCTGTGCAGGTACTGAAGACAAGTCTAGACCAGGGGTTCTCAACCCCTTCCCAGCTGAGTACCACTGGAAGTGATTGACAATGACACCATCACCAGTTACTTTCAGGTTTCCGGAGGCCAGAAAACGCAGGTAAGAGGCTCTGGGTAGGTGGAAGGACCCTTCTCAGTGTTCCCGAGAGGCTCAGGCAAAAGCAGGAGACTCTCGGGAATGTAACATGGTACCAAAAGCGCTGCGTTGAAGCGAAGTTCTGGTGGTCTGAGTACCACTAGCAGTCAGCCAAACCACTGGTTGAGAACCCCTGGTCTAGACAGTGATGCCTTAGGATGCTGTTTATTTGGTGTGGCCATTTCTCCAATTGCCCAAACAGCAGCAGATTGGTAGCTGGAGCTCCATCTGCTGGCCATTGGCAGTAATTTCACCCCATAGGCTCTATTTATTAACCCTTTGCAACCCACCTTTTTCTACTTGCCTTCTTTTGCTTTTTTGTTTATCTTTTCAATAAAACTGTTTATATTTTAACCCTGGGTCTACCTCAGTTCTTGTCGCCTCGCTCTGCAGACACTACTATGAGAGTGACTTTTGATAGGAACCCCTGAGGCTCAGTATTTTCCTGGGAGGTTTTATTTGCCCTGATGGCCCTCCTCTGCCTGGCCTGATCGAATGGGCTGGTAGCAGCAGACACATGCTGCCAAGGATTTTCCCCATTCAGCTACATGTCCTCATGGGAAGAGAGGGGAGCAAGAAGGGAGGGGCCATGCTAACCACTACTGCTTTCAACCAGCCTGCAGATGCTGAGAGCCCCCTCCCTCCTCAATATTCTCCAATGTTGCAGAGAGTGAAGGTGACGCATGTGGATCAGAGCCTCCGTGTTCAATTTTTTGCTTTTTGAACTAGGAAAAATGAATCATTTTCTCAGCAGTTGAGCTACTTAGGAGAGCAGATTGTTTCTAGTATTTGACTAAAGTGAGGTTTTTATCACTACCTCCATGGCATTGCTACTGCAAAATTAGCTTTGTGCCAAGGGCTGTTTTCTAGTGAAGCAATGGGTTATTGGAATCCAGCTGATTGTGGTGCTACCGAGTAGAGGCACTTCCTTGTCTCCATCTGCTATTTCCTCTGCTCCTCTTTTTCCTCAGTACTTTCATTTCTTCCACACACTCTCCCCTTTTTCAGTCTCCCCTCTCTTTTCCTGTTCCATTTGGTAAATGAGTACCACTATATGCTCAAATCATTTCACAAATTGCTCAGGTGTTGAGGCGATTTGAATTTTCAAGCTGCTTGGCTTTCTTGTCCCCATCATGTAACGCACTGGGCAGCTTACCTCTTTCTTAGCTTCTAGTCTTAAAATTATGAAGTCCCAGGATGGCCAGTCCTCTGAGTCTATGTGAGGTTACCTTGTCTTTCCATTTGAGCCATCTGTTGGGAGAACAGATGTTCTATCTAATCCATTCAAGTAGAAATAATTATTTTTGTAGTTTTAGGTTTAAAGGGGAAACGTACCAGCTTCCGTAATTGGAAAATATGGTTTCAAAGCATTTTAAACTTTTCACAGCAAAGTTTTAAACCACCTCTGAACTGAAATATAAATGCTAAAATGGAGATTTTTAATGGTGTGATTTCTTCAGGACAGAATGAATGTTGTGTTTGTGTATTTATATTTGACACTTTTTCATTGACATTGTAGCCTCTCAGTTGCAACTTGGAGTGTTCTGAATACTGGGGATATGTGTCTAGTTTCTCGACTTATTTTTGTCACTGTCTTTTTTTTTCTAGAAATGCATTGATTTGAGTTTTTCTGTGAATTGAATAACCACAACCAAAACATAAGATAGAAGCAAAAATTGTTTTAAAAAGCACAGTTTCTCTAAAACTGTACATGATATAAAGTTGTACTGTTTTAAATCAACAAACATATTCAAGAAAATGTCACAATTATCGAGATAAATCTTTCCAAAATGAAATATGACCATTAGCTGGATGAGAAGCACCAGGTCTTTACTGGCATAGTTCAGAAATAGGTACCAAGTAACGTAGAAGGAATCAATCTTGCCAAGCCTCTGAGATAAACTAGTTCATGAACCAGTTTCTCTGCTAAAACTAGATTTAATAATCTGAAGAACCAGGTCATAATTGAAAGAGTCAAGTCTTTTTTCCAGTGGAGAGCAATTTCCAATTTTGATGCTAGTAAAAACGAACGTGATAAAGTCCTTATGCAATAGTACTCTCTGGTGTTCTCTGAATATCAGAATTGAGTAAAGAACTGATGATAAATGCAATCCTATAATAGAGAGTATTAAAAATAAACAAAAAGTTTGCTTCTAGGAATTGTATTCCTTTTTGCAAAGCCATCACATATGGTAATAAGTACCAGTACCTTTTGATAACACAACATCTCCAGTAAATTGTGAAGCTTTGGTATACATAGCTCACTTTGAGTGGGGGAGAGATACCATTTATGGTTTAGTTTAAGAAGGGCTTATAGGTAGTAGGGGTGTTCTTTGTTCTTATGCGGTTATCGACAAAAACAAAACACCTTTTCAAACCAAAAAAACACACAGAAACCACACTTTCAAACAGAATTGGAACCAAATTGCCAACACTTTACTGGTTATGGAATGCATCTGGTTAACATATTACTTTTCCAATTAGAAATAATTTGTTGTTTTTGCACTAAAGACTGCAGTGTAATAATATTAAACCTGAAATTGATGCTTAAGAATTCGCACCTGTGGATAAAAACACAAAACACCACATTTTGCATTTTAATTCAACAAATTTTCAAAAACAGCACCAACACCTCTAGCTACAGGACAATAAAATTTGACATCTTCAGGATCTTGACCTGGCTTAGGAATTAATGCTAAACACAAAAATTTCCAGGACCACTAGAATATAATTAAAGAGATCTACTGTGCAAGAAACAAATATCAGCAAATGATCTGTAAAATTGAGTCAGGAGTTCATCATACCCTGATGATTTAGGATTTAAGGTTTTTTGATAACCTGTCTCACTACTTGTACAGGGATATCCCTTTCTAGTACAGATTGTCGTTTGGAGTTCTAAGAGTCTTATGCCTGCCAGTCTAAGAAGGTTCTGCATAACACATTTATTTTGCTAGGTTTTCAAGGAAGGACAATGCCCCCCAGGGACCCCTTTTTAATTAGTGTGTATAGGTTTTGTTGTTTTGTGTTTGTGTTTGTGTTTGTGTCAGATGTTTTTATCCGCTTCTTGTATCACTGTTTGTTTTGTTGTATTTTTATATACATTTGTATTTTTTAAAAAATATTATACGATGTTGTACACTGCTCTGAGCGGTTGGGAAAGCAATCTATACATCTTTAAATAAATAAAAATAAAATCGTATCTTCATCTGGGTTTCAGGAATTGTGCAACTGTGTATAGAATATTTTATTGCCTTGTATCCTTTCAGGGCGTGAATCCAGTTGCATGTGTTTTTTTTCCTGGATTGTATTTGTTACTTGCTTTGACTTTTTGTTACCAAATTCATATTTTTGTCCCCCAAAGTTAGTGCCTAGTGAGTTTTAAATATGTGAAGAGATTCCAGCTCCTTACATTTCCCAATTAAATAGTGCATAGATTTATTTATTTTTACTTCCCTTGGTCTTCTGCAAATGTTCTAATTTAGATATATCTGCTTCAAGTGAAAACTTGAGCTTCAGTTATCTTAATCGCACTCAGTTCACTGATACATTGGCCCCTTAGGATGGCTTTCATTGCATCCCATGTGACACTAATGGAGATAACAGCCTTCATTATTGATCTTAAAATAAGATTCCAGTTCCTCTTTAAACTGCATAGCTGTTCCTTTCTTATTTAATAGGAGCGGATCTAATCTCCAACTAGGAGTAAAAGGTTGTTTCATGGTCCAGTTAATACAAGTTATCACTGGAGCATGCATGATCTGACACTGTAATGGACCCCAGTATTAGACTGAGTAATTGAATTGAATAATTTTCAAGATGCCAACATATAAAATAAATTCAAACTAGTAAAATGGAACCCCACTTTACAATGGGTTCACTTTACAATGGACTCTCAATAATAAAGCCAGGTTCACTATGAGATATTCACTTTATGATGGGCTCACGATGGCCACCAACAAGACCTTGGGGGGTGATAGATAAGCCAATCAGTGATGTGAGTGCAAGCATTTGGTAGCATCTCAGTCAATAGTAGCATTTTTAACATCGTGGCTGTGTTTAGGAAGGATATAGCCAATGCGAACACTGATGCAAACACAATCCCTCTAAGGTAGAAGTGTTTTAAACATCATGACTGTGTGTATTGAGGGGAAGGATACAGCCTTGTAATTTGTGTTTTATAATTACAACATTGTGTAAACCGATAACCATGGCCCCTGAGGAGCTCAGTAGGCACCTTTTTAAATCCCTGTTTAGAGAGGGAAATAGCTTAGTTCTGTGGCAGAAACTTCAGCTTCCAATGTCTTGTAATGAATTATCAACAGTGTGCTGTTGGGTTCACATTACAATATTTTCACACTCCAGTGGTATCTCCAGAACAGATTACCATCGTAAAGTTGGGGGTATACTGTATAATTGCCTGTCATATAACCACACCTCTTGATTCTTGTAGAAGTAAGTGATAGAGATTAAGGTATGTAGGTAACAGCATGAATTAGAACAGTGCATACTGAAATTTACAAGATTGCAGTGTAAAGCAGAGAAAAAAACCTATGACACTGGTGGTATTGAAAGTATACACAGTGTCAAGCTCTCTTTGAAGTACCTTCTTAAACTTCTTCTTGCATTTGGATTTTTTAGACTGGCTGTTGATGTGAACTGACATCTTGATTTTCATCTTGTAAATTGTGGGACATTGGTAGTTGGGTACTCCAGTTTTCATGGCCACAGGTTGCAGAGCATGAGGCGTTTAAGGGGTTTAAAGCCATGGTAAAGAAAAGGAAAAGCATCTCAATTCTCTCTCGCACAAAGCAGAGAGAACTGAACAGGTCTGAAAACAAACACACACATTTCTCCCAACATTTCGGCAACCAAATACCCTAGTTGCCTTCTTCCATAACCCACCCCCGAAGAAGGCAACTAGGGTATTTGGTTGCTGAAACGTTGGGAGAAATTTGTTTGTTTTGTGTGTGAGTGAAGCATGTTCAGTTCTCTCTGCTTCATGAGAGAGAGAATTGAGCTATTTTTCCTTTGCCATGGCTTTAAAGCCCTTAAACACATTGGTAGTTGGTTCAGTAGCATGTGGAATTAACAAGTTCCTTGCTTCCTTGGTAAAGCTGGCAGCTTATAAGGGTCCATCCATCTTTCTGTATTATCAGCTTAAATGGGAAACCCGACAGTAAGCAATGCCTGCTTCTTATAATTTTGGTTGCGAAAAGATTTGGTGCTTTGCGTCATTTGAAAGACTTGGGGCATCAATCTTCTAACTCCATAACTGGATCATCTTTTGTGTTGTAACCGTTGCATGTCACGAAGGGTATTAAATAACTTTTCCTTGAGCAGCAAATGTGGAAAAAGGATGACAATGTATCTTGGTGACCTGTTGTTTAGAAGCCCTGAGCACTTGGTCGCCTTCTGTACGGGGCGGGGGCATATTCACTGATCCGCTAGCCACGGATTCACTTATCCGCAGATAGCCCCCCCGCCCCTCACGCTTGGGGCAGCGGCGGGGGGGCTCAGAAAAATGTGGAAGGTGCGTTCGCCCCTATCCATGGTTTTCACATATTTGCAGGTTGGGCTGAAACGTATCCCCCGCTGATATGCCCGCCCTCCTGTAATTCTACAGTCTGGTAAAGTTGCATTAAAACAAGATATAAACTGCATGATTGTTGTCCTTCAATTTGGGGACCGTTTGGACCCTAAAATTTAAGTGGCAGCTGTGATTCTCTGCATCTTCCATCTTATGGAGCAAGCTTCTGGTTGCTACTTCGTTATCTGGAATTCTGGAATCTACTTCATTAATTTTAATTAGTAGAGATGGTTAGCTTCAAGCGACTTGATTGCAGCCGCCAGTCCATTTTTGAGGTCTTTACGTTGTGCTATTTAACTTGAATCTTCCAGGAGTAAATCCAAGGCCTCTGCTCCTTTGTCCGGTCTCAGGTTGTGACACATCCTGTTTGGCCCATCTTCAGCAGCTGTCAAGTCCAAGATCATCATTGAATCTTTGGACTCCGAATACTCATTCAGAGTTCACTCTGGCTACATGTTTCTCTGAGATACATCCTGTACTGATCTATGTTTTGATTAATCAGATAGCTAAAAGTTAAATAAACATAGCAGTAAGGCTATGAGCAAAAAGGTTATGCCTCCATCTTGTTTCGAGGACATCACTCCCTCCCCTTTGTTTCTTCAAGAGTGTCTTATGCTACTGTTCAACCTTGGGGTCAGGACCCCAATGGGGTCACAAAGCTTCATTTGTGGGGTCGTGGCAAATTACAGGAACCAAAATGGCCACTGTGGGCTAATGATAGGGAACCTGCCCGGGGGGGGGGGCTTCCACAGGGATTTCATCCCCCTTCTCCCCTCTTTCAATTCGTTGGGGTGGCAGTGAGGAACCGCAGCTCAGCTCTCCTGTTCTGGAATGACCCTGCCACAGGTGGTGCGGGACGGGCGAGCTTAGCAGGACGAGACTGCGGGGCTGGGCGGGGTGGTTGCATGGATCATTGACATCATGATTTTTGACATCACCTCTGGCCCTTGGTCTTAGAGGGGTCCCGACAAATTGTCATTCTACGAAAGGGGGTCCCGGTGCTAAAAAGGTTGGGAACCACTGGTCTAGTGTGTGTTGTCTGCAAGACAAAAAAACTGCATAATTTTGTGCCATCTGTCTCTCAACCATCTACCTATGAAGAAGGTAGGTTTTTGTCTGTTTTCACCCTTCCAACCTACTTTTTACTAGGACTATGCAGCTGGGGGAGGGGTTTGGTTTTTAATCAGGTCAATATTATAGCTTTCAAATGACTTGCAACCTGTCGGACAATGCTCAAGGTAGCTTTAATTGCAGTATCTCCCTCTGTTCTTGCTTTATGAAATGTTCATGCCTTTCGGTGTTTTTCACTTAAAAATATCTACAGCGTTGCTTGTTTTGATTTTTGCCTCTTCTGTATTTTTTTAACTTCTGGGATTAAAAGAAATACACAAAGGTCTACTATAAGCTTAATAAGAAGCATGGTAAGTGCATGTGCATTAGTGTTCCTCACCTTCATTTTGAGCTCCATCTACTGTCCGCAGGAACAACCTTAGGAGTTATCTGCTTGTCACCAACAAGGATAAATGTTGTTGTCTGCATGCTTATGTCTATTGGAATTCCATGTTATGTCTATATATCACTGAAAGATTAGGAAGTTTATCTGGAATGGATGTTCCATATTCTTTAGTAAAGAGGATGTTTGTCCCTTCATCTGTAGAACACAAAGGAATATTGACCAACCACACCCTTCAACCAGTAGATATGCTGAGCACAGTTTGGCAGCTTCATTACTGCTTTAAGACCTAGCTAGAATTTAAAAAACAAAACAAAACTGATTTTGTGTCAGGGTACCTCAAAGTTTGTCAGTAAAAGTAGAGTGCTCAAACTCTATCCCACCAAAAAATTCACCTGCTGGAAATTCTGCCAGGTGTGGGTGTACCCACGCTATATAAAGGAAGCCTATTTAATTCTGATTTCATAATTGGCTTGCAGGGTTGCTTAGGACAGACTCCGATTCTGTTAGGCATGCTGGAATGTGTTCAGATCTTGATCATTTGGCAGAAATCTTTCATGTTAGGGCGGCATGGGTGGCCTTAACTTGGCCGAACTAGACTCAGTAGGGAGCTGCAGATAACTGAATTCATTAGTAGCACCAGATGGTGCTGCGAAAATGGAGAAATCCTCTGGGTGTTGAAGGTTGGTGGAAAGACCACCAGAGATGTGCCTTTAACCTTCATCTCTGCACCTGCATCCTTGCAACTCCTGCACTTGTTTTTGTTTTAGAAAATAATTGCCAGGTTCTTTTGTTTCTTCCACTTGTCGATTAAACTCTCTTCCTCTTTAAACTACTTATTTCTGCAACTCAGGGAATCCAATACTGAGTGCATTGATAAAGGCTAATGTAGTGCAGCGAACCTGAGTGTGAGAAGCCCACACTGAGTTTCTTGCTTGCCTATACAGTTCACTAGATGTCATTGATCCCCATAGTGGCACAGTGTCTCTTGATCTCTCAGCCTTGGGTAACATCTGTCCTGAGGCCTAAGCATCTCTTAATCTAACTTTCCTCACAAAATGGTTGAGGCAAAAATCATTCTTCATGCCCTTTGGAGAAAAGGCAAGGTATCAAAACTAAGAACTCAGTTTGGCACATCATTTATGTGCTGTTGAGCATTAGCAAAAGCAACTTGAACATCTGTACCATTTTAGGGGTGCTTGCAGTGTTTTTGCATTTATGTGTTCTAACTGCAGGGGCTAAAAATTAAAACCAGTGTACAATAAAGCAATGGATTCTGCCTACTGGATTTGCAGTAGCATTGACCCGATATCCTATATGCTCCTGTAAAATGTGTGGATAGGTCTTGGGAGAGCCACAAATGTAGGACTGTGACGGAACGTGTGTAAATACTTTATCTTAAAAATTCTTTTGCTGGTGTCCTGCTTCAAACTAGAATGTTTACATTCTTCTGCTTCTAGTGATTGAACATTTGATTTACATAGCCTAGAAAAAAAACTGTAGCTATTTTTTCCTCCTGTACCGTCAGACTTCAAAATAACTGTCATAGAGCAGACTCACAGATGTGTTGCATCACTCTGTCATTTACACGGAACTGACCTTTCTGAAATTGCAGTGAGTGGCACATGTGAGCTGCCTTCATTGAAAACTATTGTGACTGAGATGATGGCTGTGGTGTTTGGTCTTCGATAGCTGTTCCACACATTCAAGCCCATCACTTGACATTGCAGACAGCATAATGAACTTGCATGTGAGAACTCGCCCCTTAGATGCAGGAATAGATGTTGACCAAATGCTGAATCCATTGTGTGCTTGTGATACGGTGCCACATGCTGTAGGGCAGGGGTATCAAACATACGGCCTGTGGGCTGTGCCCGGCCTACGGAAGCTATTTATCTGGCCTTCATGATGATTGGGTGAGAGGGGGGAGAGAGAGCGCGCACATTGTGGCAAGGGGGATATTTCACACCCTTCATTTTCTTGGTCAGTGGGGGTGGATGGAGGAAGCAGACTCAGGCAGTCCACACCTAAGGTAAACTGAAAGTGGAGAAGCTTCGGCGAATGCCCAGTGCACTTGGGGTTCGTTTGCTTTAGTCCAGCATTTCTCAAACTGTGGGTCGCGACTCAATTTCTGGTGGGTCCCACAGAGCCTCCAATGAAAATATGGGTGATGGAAAGATCACATAACTACCGTAATTGCCTCAAGCCCTGAGGCTATTCAAAAATTAGATGCTAATTGTCCTGCAAATTGTTCTCCTGCAGTTTGCACGTTTGTGTAAATATAGGGAGATACAGTAAATGTTTGTCTTTTTTTCTGTTACTTTTTTCCCCCAAGTCTCTCAATGACAGGTTGTGGGGGCAGGTGAAGGCTGGGTCACATAACTAAGCGCTCAACTGTTGAGGCTATTCATTAGGGCTGCCTCATTATGAGAAATGGATTGAGGGTGGGTTGTTGTTGTTGTTGTTTTGCAAATAAATAAATATTTCTAGATCACCTTTTTTAAGTCTTGTAAAGCTAGGTGGGTCCTGATAGAGTGTCATTTTAAAAAGTGGGTCCCGATGATAACAAGTTTGGGAACCACTGCTTTAGTCTGTTACTTCAATCAGAGGCCTGGCGGCTGAAACCCAACCATGGAGGAGGAGGAGGAGGATGTTGGTGCTGCCGAGCTGGGGGATCGGATCTCACTGCATAATTTCTGTGGGTGTCTGAGCAGCTTGTGCATTTCCACAGCATGTGCCTGTGTGACTCGCTCTTCCTTTGGATCGGGGAGGGCTCCCAGCTCAGCAGTCTGACCGTGACCATACACACCCCCTGTGTGAGTGCTGGCTCCATCACCTCCTTTGGTACCCTGAGGCTGCCTTGAGGGCAAGGCTGGCCAAAGACCTCCCAGTGCCTGAGGCAGCATGCCAGCCTCTGTTCCTCCACTCCCTGGACTGGAAAAGGAAGGGGGGGGACAGAGCAGAAGAGGAGGAGGTTAAAGTGTTAGACTCCAATGATGGACCACACTTTCTAAATTGCTTAGTTTTCAGTAACAGCATTGCAGAGGTGTCAAACATATGGCCTAACAAATGAACAATATTGGATCAGTACACAGCACTATAAGCTTATAGGTGCATAAAGCCTTAATAACTTACAATGGCTAAGAATAGTGCTTACCCACTCTGCTAGTCATTGTCTCTGTTATACGAATATGATATATAAAACTGGCCAGCAGCAGGCACCAGGAGAATCCTAACTAGGATTCCTAGTTCCTCCTGTATGGAACAAGTTTGACACCCCTGCTGTATTTTTCTCAACTCTGGCCTCCAGTGCTGTATTGGAAGCATGAAGAACTCTGCCGTGCATCTGCAAGTATGTTTTTTTGATCAGGACCATGGACTACATTGGGAAATGGAAATATATGAGCAATATATTGCTCATATAATTCTATTCTCCAAAGATTTTTTTGTTATATTAGTGGTAGACATGTAGAAATAGATCTTCGGGTTGTGTGTTGTTTTTTGTTTAGTTACAACTAATGGTGTTCACAGCTCTCCTAGTTTGCTTTTGCAGTCATTGTGAATGGACATGTGTGTTTTGGTTACTAGGTGGAAGGATTAAGTCAAGTGACTTTTTATTGTATTTTTTAATTCTTTTCATAACCTCTAAAACAGCAATATTTTTCCCTCTGTGAAAGCACACAGCTCTTGTTAAATAATGAATGGTCCTGATGATTAAGCCGTGTTTTTCTGTGAGAATGACTCCTGGAATGTGTAGTGCTAACCTAGTTTCAGTTCTCTTGAGCTCCTGGAGGTTTTTATTTTTAATGGAAAGCCTTTTACAAAAAAAAGGGGGGGACCCTCTGCAGTAGTCCACGTGACTGTTCAATCATGTGTCTGCCTTTTTATTTGCTGAAGGCAAGTTTCAACAGGCTGAGAGAGAAATCTGTGTTCATTCATTTGCAAAACCTTTCTGTATTTGTGCAGATGCCCATGTAACATATCTGCAGAGGGAACTGTTAAAATTCAGAGGAGAAGAGGAGGTTGAAGGTGTTCCTGTTCTTTGGTAGTGCACATAGCTTGACTATACGTACAGTATTTTAAAGTTGTATCCAAAGTGCTACTTTTGTTGATGGTTCACTTTATTTAAAAGAAAAAGTCCCACACCAAATTGAGAGAACAATTCCTATCAAATAACTTCCTAATGATTGCTGCTGCTGTCATTTCTTACTTGCATGTCAGGACAGATAACTCCTACATACGGTAATCCTCAACATTTTCATACCTAGCTTTCTCTCCTATCCCTCAACACAGGGCCCCAGTTTTCAAATCTGGGGGATGTTTTCTTCCTGGATAGGTTCATCTTTCTCCCTCAGTTTCTCTTTTGAGAACCTGTACAGTGCTGACAAATGTGGTGATAGTGCTATAGGTGTGGTCTACTAGTTCAAGGGGGGTTGATTCTCTTCTGGACCACTACCCACCAGTTTGAAGACCAGTGGACACAGCAGCATTCTTGTGAAAAAGACCAAAAAAATTCTATGGGCGTTACTCAGGAGCAAGTACTGAACATTACCTCTGCCTTGCTCAAATGCTCATTTTCTGCCTCAAGAAGAATTGCATTTGTCAGGTGTACCCCGGATTTCTCTTCCACTCTGCTTTCTAGAGAGGAAGGGAGATACTTTCCTTATGGTGGGCAGAGGGGCATCGAATGGCAATGGAGAAGGCCCCTAACTTGGAAACTTTGTGAGAAGTGACCAATTCCAGAGGGGAGCTGCATTTGTCTTTCGTAGCAAGAACAACAAAACTACTACAGCATCTTTACAGACCAACGCGTTTATTGTGGCATAAGCATTTGACCGAGCGATCTGTGGCCTGTGAGAGCTTCTGCCACAAAAAAATTGGGAAGAAGGTTATGTGCTGCTTTTGGAAAAAAAGAGTCTGTCCTGCATCCCCTGGTCTTTAACCTGTCTCTGAGGATGGTGCTACAACTATGCATGTAGTTCCACTGATTCTTTTTTTCAGACTTGAAAAATTAATACATTGTGAGATTGCAGTTTGAAGCGGAAGATCTATATGGTGAGGGAGGCATCTTAACTGTTTTCCCGCTGAATATCTTTTCTCCCCTGTGTTTTATCCCCACAAAAGTAAAAAGATACAGGCATCAGTACATTGTTTCCAGTAGGGCTAGAAGCAACTTTGAGGGGGACACACCATCCATGTGTAGTTGCTCCTCAAGCTGATTCACATGACCTGTTTTCAGGTCTGTATTCAAGCTGAGGCAATGTCTTTTTGTCAACCTAAATGTCCATACAGCGAAGACGTTTTGTACACCAAGCCAAATGTTTCCTGTCTGCAAGATGACACACTAGAATTCTTCTGTTGAAATGGTTTCTCTTAAACTTCAAGTGTCTTTGCAACTGCGAGGGCTCAGAATTTAAACACTTTTTTTCCTTTTTCTTTTTTTGAAGCAGCTGGGATTCTTGGAATTCTAACAGAATCAGCACACTGCCCACAAGTACCTTAGGGAAGCTATTGGCTACATGCAGGCGCTGGTTTTGCTCTCTGCAAAAATGATTAAATGTTGCATCAAGATTGTCCCATGTATGCATGAATTTGATTGATGGCATTTGCAAGAAGAGTTCTGATTGCAGTATTTAAATTAAATATTCTGATTTTTGCGATAGTGGGGGAGAAAAAGCACCCATGGGGAGAGGTACAGTATTTTCTGTTTCTTGAACACTGGAAGCCCTGTCCCTGATGACCTGGGTTTTTGTCATTGTGGTGGATGCTCTGCCCATGTGGACTAGAAACATGGTGAGGAGTTTTTCTCGTTAAAATTCTAAATGGTAACCCATAGAGTGAACATGGAATGTGCCTACCCTTTATTGTGGGAAGTGCTCAGTCTTGATCAGTTGCTTGAAAATATTAGTCTACAAACTCTACAAAATTTATGTTTGTAGATTTGCACAAATATTTTGTACAAGATACAAAAAATATTTGTAGTCTACAAAATGGTGTTAAAACCATTCAGCATTTTAACAGAGCTTGCTGTTCTTGCTGCCACTTAATATTTCCTTTTGCTTATACAGAAAAAGTGCAAATAATGAACATGTGCATTTCACTATGTGTAGATAGGGTACATATGTGCTAGGTAGCTACAGCCAGTCGTGGCTTCCCAGCGCTTGTTTATGCAGTGCAATTTTGTGAGTGTGTAATCCTTGCACACAGATTTAATTGTATTTCCTATCCACAAGTGCTTTCTGTCTGTGCAGTGCATGTGTGAAGTGGCACCTGGTGTCTCTGATGAAATGTTTTCGGTCTACCCACAGCTTTCGACTGGAACTCTTTGGATATTTAAAACTCTCATGGCCAGCAGTAAAAAATTGTTGTATTGTTATTTTTAAACTGTGTTTGGTTTTTAGTTGTGTTTAATTTTGTTTTAACTTTTTAACCTTTTACTTGTTTTAAAAACACAAATAATTTTCTTAAAGATACATGGCTTTAAATCCTGTCTACAAAACTGAACATCTTTGGATATCTTTTTGCCACTTCGGTCATTTTTTTCCCCCCAATAAAGCCAGATGAACAGCGATGTAAATGTTTTATTTCAAATGCCTTGTTTTGCAGTTTGAGGTACCTGAATGCCTCTGCCAACAAACTGGAAATGCTGCCTCCAGCCACTCTTTCGGAAGAAACCCGCAGCATTTTACAAGAACTGTATTTAACCAACAATCACCTCACGGACAAATGTGTGCCGTTGTTAACGGGCCATCCGCACCTAAAGATCCTGCATATGGCCTACAATCGTCTACAGAGCTTTCCAGCAAGGTAGGACAAAATGCTTTCATTTATTTATCTAAATAATTTCTATCCTGCCTCCAAATAAATGGAGCACTCAAGGCGTGTACAATAGAGGGGAAAAAAATGGTATAATGCAAAACTAGGAATAAAATGTAAGGTGCAGTAATAGTGAAAAATCATAAAGGATAGTGCAGTTAAAACAAAATGCAAAATACAACTGCAAAATCCAAAAGAAACTAAAAACTTATTACCTTTTTGCTTCTCTTTTCTCTCGCTGATGGACAGTTTTGAATTTTTACTATAATTATGGTTAGGCTTGTGGTGTTGCTCAATTTAATTGACCCCCTTAATAGCTTAACAACACAATCCTACGTAACTTAAGAGTGGCAGAGCGCACACTCCACTGCCTTAAAGTGTCGCAAACGTGCCGTAAAAGCACGTTTGCGATTACTTGGGTATAAGCTGCAGAGGCTGGCACCGCTTACTAGGCTGCGGAACTCACCCGACTCCAGCTGCCACAGGTATGTTGGTCGGTGGGAGGGCGGGCAGGGGCGGTGAGGGAGGGGGGGCCATTGGCCAACCCAGGCTGGGAGGGGGCAGGGATATCGGCGGCAATATCCTAAGCCCCTTCCTGGCCTGCGCCAGCATTACACTGCCTCCCGTCTGGACCTGGCGTGCATCCGAGGAGGCCCGTAGACCCTGGGCTCGCTTACACCCAGGGAAGGGAATGAAGTCCCCTTCTCCCAAGGGGTGGCCTAGCAGCCCCGGAGCAGTCCGCAATGGGCTTAAGGCTGATTCACACCACAGTTTTCCCAGCTCGTTGCGGATCTGCGGAGGGTAGTGCAGAGCTGTTTTTATGCTTGCATAGCAGCTTGCGGAGCAGAAACGCAGAGGCAGGAAAGATGGTTTCCCCTCATCTTTTGAGGCAGTTGTGCTTGCGGAGCTGGGGATGTTCGTGGAGCTACAGCGGCCCACCAATCGGAGGAGCGCACTTCTGTTCACCAAATCACAGCTGCGCTTTCTTAAGAAGGCGGGACAGAAGGAGGGACAACAGGCGGCAAGACACTCCCCCAGCTCCAACCGCATAGACAAGCGCATACGCAGAAAACTGTGGTGTGAATCGGCCTTTAGGATACAGTGGCAGGCCCTATAGGCCAGCCCCATATCTTTACACAGGATTGGGCTGCCCATGTGTAGTTGCACCAAAATTTGGGGCTCAGTTAATTCCCCTCCCCCAACACACACAGTTTTATTTTTTTAGCTCCTTCCCTAAGCTTGCATGACTAGGAATGTAAGAGAGAGACGAGATACTGCATTCCTCAGACTCAGACGTAAGTAGGAACCTCCCACCTCTAGCCTCTGTGTTTTAACTATAAATGTAAAACAATTAAACTCCCACATTGAGCCAAGATTCTGGGTTGGCTTTTGGACACCATTTGTTGGTCTCCCTGGCGTGGAAGTGTCATGAGCACCATGCAACTTGAAGTTCTGCATGCAGTTGAGTGCTGAATTTGGGCTACTAAAATGCCTGACGGTGCAATTTTAATTACTGCCTTTTGCTGTAACTTGATGGGTGTGTTTCATGGGGAATTTTTGACTGGAAAGGCAATTCCACCTCAGCCCTACCTTTAACTGGCAATATTAAAAGTGGACTGCGTTTACAGGGCAGATCAGCTACTGTCTCTTGCAAGCCATTCTCTCTGGGTCCTAATGGCCCTCTTCCCCACACACGCCCCTTCATTATGGAGGTAATGAACAATATTGACGTTAGCCCCTCTCTCCCCCCCAAATAAAAATATTTGTCTTCTCTTCAGATTGGGGTAGCTGTACGTATCTAGCCACTGTTCAGAGCACTCTTAAAATATTTTTTTCAAGTGAAGAAGGATGTTAATATGTACTGTATTGGGCAAGCAGAGAGATCAGGGAAGTTGCTGACCATTGCTGGGAATCAGCTGCAAGTGTGATGAGTTTTTTGAGCTGACATCAGGGAGCCTTGTATTCTGCAAATATAAACAAAATATGCATTTGAAAGCTCAAAAGTTTAAACCTTCCTTTCTCAATTTTGCTATTGTGTGTGTTGTGTTCAGATTCTGTAAAAGCCTAAAGAACACAGTCATCTTTTTCATTCCTGGAGAGTAAACCTTAAAACACATTTTTGTTTTAAGTCCTCGTTTCATTTAATGTGCAAATTTAATCAATCAGCTAATTAACTAAAATCTCACCATTGTTTGCAATTTCTTTAATTGGCTTGCAACCTTAATTCTGACACTGTTTATATACTGTGTGTGCATGTGCCCATGCTGTTTAAAACAGTAACACGAGCAAGGTGAGTCCTTGTTTCAAGATGCTTACAATTCAAATATTACCAATGTGAGAGATAAGAAAAGGAGGGAAGAGTCAGATTTAGGAAACACTGGAGGACTAGGAGAAGAAAAGATAAGAAAGGATAAATGTGAGTAAATGCATTTAAGCTACACTTTGCTTGAGGAACAAAACATGTTTTGTTACAAACGTAGTGTGTGTGGGCATGGTCTTTAAAGCTTTGAAAAATGGGAGGAAAAACTACACCAGTATTTGTTTCTCTCATATACAGCTGTAGCTTGGCCAGACTGGACAATCATAAGTGGCTACAGTCCAATACATCCAGGTTTTCAAGCTTACAAAACTTGGAGGGGAATCTCTTTTGGATTATATGCACAAAAGCAGGCATTGTGGTGGTTGATGCTTGCTATTTACCTGGAGCTAGCAGATGAAGGGGGAAGGTATTTGGAATCCTAACCTCATGGCATCTTTTAAGAACCCCAAAGAAGCAGAAAGCTGATAGATGAGTTGCTCCTTAGCAGAAGGTCTGGCTCAGTTGGTAGAGCGACCGTCTCATATGCCTGAAGATCTGAAGGACGGCAGTTCAAGATGACCAGAAGTGTCTGTGTCTGTCTGTTGGAGAGCTGCTGAGTTGATAAGCTTTCAGAGCCTCTGTGGGGGAGGGAAACTGTAGCTGCACTTGAGTGAGAGTCAAGGTTGCCCTGTCAGCTGAAGCGTGGTGAGGCGAATGCCAGAGAGAGAGAGAGAGAGCTGAACTTTGAAAGAAACCATCTTGAATGAAGGGTTCTATGAAAGATTAGAACATTATTGTATTGTAAAAAGCCCTTGGGGTTTAGAAAGCCTGCCCATGTAAACCACCTTTGAATTAAAGTCGGAGGAGAAATCCGATGACCAAAGAAATGGCAGTATATAAATACTAGTTATTTATTATTAGCAATTTCTGTCCACTCATCAAGGGGGCAGGATTGGCAGGAAGAGGGAGAGTTTGGTTCATTTTCCTTCTAGCCTAATTGGTACCCATGTACTTCTGCCTTTTGAGAACTATGGGCTGTGTGTATTAATTTATAATGGAGACCCACAGGGGGAAGATTTAGCTGCTTATTTTGAACGAATGTGAGAATTTCATCTTTGTTCTTATTTCCATCAATAGTTCTTTTACTGAGCTGTGTAAGATTCCTTGTCCTTTCCTGTCTTCCTACGCACATGTGCGTGCGCGCGCGTGCGCGCACACACACACACACACACAGAGCACCTCCTGTCTCCAGTTCTACCAATTCCATAATATTCAGCCGTCCAGGTCTCGTCAGTCCCACATTTTTTTCAAAGCCCTTTGTGATCCTAGGACCCATGCAAGGCTTCTCTTTTCAGTGAAACTAACCTTCCATCTCACAGCAGTGCTCTGTTTGTTAGGCTTCCATGACTGACCAACCTTTCCAGCTAGTTGTCAAGAGTGTTGATGCTTATCCAGCAGCTGTAGGACAGTGATGGGATTTTAGCCTATTTTTAATAGATGGCTGGAAAAAAAAGAGCTCACTGTGTCGTGAACATGCTGTGAGCTTGGCTTTTTTCGTATTGAGGCTTGCCTCTAACATACCGGCAAATTGAACGCTGATAAGTCAGTTTTGCCCTTCCTCACTCACTCGCCTGCCTGGTTGCTGCAGCTGCCATCACCTCTGGCTCGGAGACAAAGCACTGCACTGCCAGGACCCCCAGATCGGAGAAGATGCACTGTTTTCACTTTAGTCCCCTGATAGCAGAGTGCTCTGCTTGCCAGGTGGTACCAGGGAGGGGGCAAGCTAGCTGTATGTGCATTCGAATTGCTGATATGCTAGAGGTGGGCATTGATGTAAAACCAACATTCACAGCACATACAGGGTGGCGTGTTTGCTGTGAATTGTTTTCTACTATGTAGGCCTTCAGCCCGAGAGTATTCTTCTGTCTACTCTATACAGTGTTTTACAACACTGCTCATGTTTGCCGTCTCAATAACCCTTTTGAGGTCATTTATTATTCCCATTTTACAAGGGGGAAATTGGGCCTGAGGGAGTGAGTGATCTGTCCAAAGCCTCGCCTAGTGAAAATGAGGTCATGGATGGACAAAGATGCAGCCTCTGGTCTCCTAGATTTGTTTAGTGGGCCAGCGCTAGCTCCTGATAGACCGCCTGCCACCTCCTGGAAGGGGACACATTTATCTGTTGTCATATGTTGACCAAACTGCTGAGCTTTCTGTGCTAACCATGTGTGGAAAGGCTGCCAAGCTATGATTCATTTGAAGGAAATTTGCCTTTAATTTATAACTGTTACTCTAAGAGAAAGTTTGAGTACCTTTAAAAAACAACAACCCCAGAATATATTATCTTGCCTTTTTGTAGTAAAATGGCCAAACTCGAAGAGTTGGAAGAAATTGATGTCAGTGGGAATAAGCTGAAATCCATTCCCACAACCATCATGAACTGTCGGCGAATGCACACTGTGATTGCGCACTCCAATTGCATTGAAGTCTTTCCGGAAGTCATGCAACTTACTGAAATAAAGGTACGAGTTCTTTTATTTAAATAATTTACCCTGAAAGCTCCTTTTAGGCATTTGGAAGTAGTCTGTAATGGGAATGGTGTCTTTGAAATGTCAGTGTCAAGATGTGGTGTCCTGTGCAATCAGTGCAGTGGTGCGTGTGTGTACTGTATATAAATGAGGTTACATTCTGTCCAGGCACTAGAGACGGTCGCATGAATATTCCATGTTGTCTGCTCTCGGAGAAAGAGATGTCCTGGGAAACTCCAGTTAGATACTTTGACATATCAGAATTGTGGCCAGAGGGATAAAGCACTCAAAAAATCATGTGATTTTTGTCAAGAGTCTCAAGGTGGGGAATTTTAGAGTTCCTCAGCAAATCAATTTTCTTTTGCCCTAGCTGAGCTACGTGTTATGCCCTCTGTCCACTTTTAACATCCAGCCCAACCATCTGTGTCTGACACAAAGGCATTCCATGGGAGTAACGCAGTAAAATCCCAAAGCTCATGTTGGAAAACTATAAAATAAGACTTGGCAGGCTTGCCAGTGGCGTTAACGGCCTGTCTCCCACTCCTGTTCTGAATGCTTACCTACATTTTGTGTCCTTGGCTTCTTGTCACACTGTTACATTGTGGTGAGTGGTGCATGTTTGTGTGCGTGGATGTAATGAATGTAATGTAATATTTTTGCAATGCATGATGAGTGAGTAATGTTGAGAAACCTCAGGCTTTTATCATTTATAATATTTCCTCCGTAAAATTGTTTTTTTAATCAGCACTGCTATTCCCGGTACAACATTCACTACCTAAACAGTTCACTACCTAAACAGGAGATCAAATCAGTCAATCCTAAATGAAATCAACCCTGACTGTTCCCTGGAAGGACAGGTACTAAGGCTGAAACTCAAATGTTTTGGCCACCTAATGTGAAGAGAGGACTCTCTGGAGAAGACTCTGATGCTGGGAAAAATTGAAGGCAAAAGGAGAAGGGGAAGGCAAAGGATGAGATGGTTAGACAGCATCACCGATACAACGAACATGAAAATGAGCGAACTCAGGAAGATAGTGGAGGACAGGAAGGCCTGGCGGGATATGGTTCATGGGATCACGAAGGGTCGGACACGACTTAACGACTGAACAACAACAACAACACCTAAACAGTTAATATATCTGGCAGTGTCCCAGTGCTTTGCTGTTTGCTGTATTTTATTTTGATCTTTTTTTATTTAATTTGTTTGGCTTTGAGGGCATGTTGAGATTCAGAGCCTACCCTATACTGTAGGCTAATGGTGGGTAACTCCAATTCTACCTAACTTAAGACAAACCCTTCTCCCCCAATGGCTTCCAATCTGTGTACTTATTAAATCACTTTTAATTAAAACTCACTTAATACTGATGTGCTCCATTAGCTTAAGGAGAATAATTACCCTGATAAATGTAGGCAGCAGGCAAATCACTACTTGTTCTGTAACACTCAAGCAGGTTGGGAGGGAAAACAACAAGATTTTTGAGATGTCTTGGGAAGCTGTGAAAGGCTACTTCATGAAGAATGCATACAAAAAGCTGTCTGGTGCTTTTGTGATGTAGTGCTATAGAATTTCCTAGATGGAGGGCAATCGTTGGCCTCACAAACAGTAGCTTAGATCATTAAACTATGTTTGGACAATGCCACTTCGGACTGAAGATTTGGGTTCACATGATTGAAGGTTGCTTCATACAAACTAAATCCTGGAAAGCTGTGGTGCACGACCATAGCCCCTTCTCCTTGACATGCTAGTTTTTATGTGTGAGGTTTGGGGGAGTGGGGAAAGCCGCTCCTGTTTGCACATGGGAAAGGCACCCCGAATCTGCCGCCATCCGCTGATGCAAGCCGCATCAGCCCACTTCATGGCTGGCCCGGCCCTGGCAGTATTCCAAAATCCAGTGGACAGAGCTGAGAGAGTGTACCCTGTCCAGTCTCATCCAACTATATTTTGATGACATTAAGTTTGGGAAGCTGTCAACGTATCTATATCAATTGCATAACCCACAGCTAAGAAGGGCTTTTATGCTGGCGAGGTGCAATGCTATCCCTTCTGCCCTTTTATGGGGTCGGTACAAAGGAATACCTGTTTCAGCAAGGCTCTGTTCATGTGGCATGAAGTGTGTGGAGACATCTGAGCATATCTTTTTATCATGCTCTCTGCACGAGTCTTTCCGTCAGAAACACCTTAATTCGATACTGACGTGTTTTCAGGGCTGGATGGAGGCAGATATTCTCCGAGCCCTTCTGTCAACAGAAGATGAAGGGAGACTTGATAACGTTGCAACTTTTGCTTCTTTGGTGGTGGCTACTTAGGAAATGAGTTCTGATGTATAGATTCATAGTAGGACAGTTTGGGGAGAATTTTTTTTGCAGGATTGTGGTGGTTGTCATTGGATGTGCTGGGGGATTTTTGGTTGTTTGTTTGTCTGTTTTTTGATGTGTTTATGCCAATAAAGGTATCTATTCCATTCAATGACACGTGCCAGGTTGGCCTGCCTCATCCAGGATCAAATCCTGGTTGGCCAAAGTTTTTTTTAGTCCATCAAACTGTCATTCAGCAGTAACACCTTCATCCCACAGAGGCTGTCAGGGCTACCAGGAACTAACCATTTGGCTGTGAAAAGGAGCAGTAGAAGGAATAGCCATTACTTGGTGAATGGCACTTCCTGGCAACACCATATCCCTCTGCTTGTTGCTGCCTCAGTTATGTTGGTCCCTCACCTTCTCTGTGGCCTTGAGAGATGCATATCAACTCCCCCCCCACCCCAAACCAGACCACTAAGAAAAAGATATAGGTAGATCCACATGGCAGCACACATGCAACAACAGCCCAAAAAGGCGTGTCACAAAACTATTCCCCATGATGGCTCAAGGAAAAATGTACCGTGAGGCATCCTCACACCATCCGTTTTGTTAAACTCAACTCAACACCTGGCAGAGTTGTCTCCCCAAATGTCCCCCTCCTACACCCAGTGAGACACAGTTACCCCTCTTACTGGCCACTGTCATCACCCAGGTGAAAGAGACTAGGCACTTCCATGGTGATCCAAAGGTGTGACCCCACTGGAAATGGTCACAAGTGGCCATAAGTTGTTCTGTTGGGGGAAGGGGGTTCTTCTCACTGGGGCGCCAAGTTCTTACTCTTGCTGCTGCCGCTTGCGTGTGTGTGTGTGTGTGTGTGTGTGTGTGTGACCTCAGCAGATGACCATATCTTCTTGGGAGACGACAAGCTGGTGGGGGACCAGGTGCTGTTTAGTAACTCTGTGTGCTATTTTTGAGAACTTGGCCTTTGGTTTATGATGATCCAAAACGTATGAGGCCATGTGACCAGAGTTAATTGTTTCTCAAGTCTCATCTTTGCTTTTCTCCTCTCTCTTTCTCTTGTCTTCAGTGTGTGGATCTGAGCTGTAATGAGCTAACTGAAGTCACGTTACCTGAAAACTTGCCTCCAAAGCTGCAGGAACTAGACCTGACTGGAAACCCTAGACTTGTCCTGGATCATAAAACCCTGGAGCTATTGAAGTAAGAAACAGCCAATTTTATTACATAGCAGGCAGAAGGGTACACAAAGCACTTGGGAAAGAAATACACCCAGTACATAAACATCAGGTGCCCATCATTTAGAGGGGGGGGGCAGGTTTGAGGAATTTGCCTTTATTGCTACATAATAACTAGATGACTTGCACATTTCCTGGGATGGGACATGTAGATCAGAGGGCTCTGGCCTTCCTCCTGAGTAAACCCTTTTCCTTTTGTTCCAACTACGCAATTTCTCCCCCCCCATCCTATGGTGTATGGATGTGAACTGTGAAGACGCACCCATCTCTATTCTCTTGGGATAGCTGTGGCAGCTATTGTGGACAGAGGGAACTTTGCTGGTCACAGAACCTGCTGCTACTATTCCTGTTTGGCTCCGAGGGGCAGATGTAGTTGGGAAAAGAGGCTCAGCATTCACAGCAGGGCATCAAGAAGACGCCGCTCCGCACTGTTTGACCCTTCCCACTGCATGCCTACCTCAGAGCAGTCCCAAGACCAGAACAAGCCGAAAAACCAAGCCATGATCAGGCCTTTTCTTCCATTATTGGGAAGGGAAGGAATTTCATTTTGTACAAGCCAAGAAACGCACAAAGTCTTTCTGACAAGTCTTATACGTAGAAGAAACAAAAGTATTCAAGCTTCTTACGTAAACCTCAAAAGCTCTTAGGTAAAAATGCAACACAGATTATTTCCTCAAGATACAGATGCCCCTTTTTCTGTGGTTTTCCACAAAATGAAGCACATGTGCTATTTTTACCCTCGTTGACCCTTTCAGATATAGGGCAATTGAGACTCAGAAACTCCTGACAGCAAGCCTGATCGTGACAAAGTTCTCCTTCACTGAAATTTATTGCCGTAATTTAAGCCTGAGAAGATAACTGTTGTTGCTTTTTAATTACTCTTGAATTGCACAATGCAGTTTCCTGTAGCACACTCGAATACTTCTGAAGCATTTCTCCTTCCGCTGCTACAGGCATACAGAAATTGGGAGTTGAATGTTGGCCTTACAGCGTAGCCCTCGTAACCTTCAGATTCCAAAGGGTGAAATTGTCAGCAAGTTCATGGCTTTTAAATTCCTTTTCAGAGATCACTTTCTTTGCTTTTGTAAACATATGAGTTGTCTCTGAGTACCTTGCTTGCTTGTATAAACACGCCCTGTATAAATTACAGTTGCCACAATACAGTACTGCTGCCTGAAACAGAGCCTTCCTGCTTTGTTCGTAAAGGTTTTTGGCTCCAAATCCTTCACTTTTTTTCCTAAAGCTTGTTCTGTTCCACCGTAGCCACACTGTACTGCCTGCTACCAGTTCACTATCGTCCTGCCCCATCTCTGTTGCATGTTCATCAAACCCTCTCCTTTTGCTTTTGTCTTCAGGCCTAGTTAACGTGACCTAACATAACATTCAATAGTGTGGCCAAGAAATCGAACCCTGTGTAGATAAGTAACTGCCTCTATTCCCAGTGGCTCTCACAATAGAGCCAGCTAACTGGGCTGCAACTTGGGTTGCAGTGGAGAAGGGACAAAAGCTTCAGCTTGTTCCAGATGCTAGGACCACCAGGGACCGATTTCACACCCACCCTGGCCGAGGCTAAGCTTTAGGTGTTTGGGAAAGTCGTTGAAGTACAGCCCATCAGTGTATTAATCTACAGGTAACTGTACTGTATGCAGAACCATTGGAGACCTCAGATAATTTTTTCTGTTGCTGTTTCTCAAGATGTATAAGGAGTTTGCTTGACCACTTCACTAGCTTTTGAATCAATCTCTAGATTGTTCTGGATTGTACAGTGTGTTCTGTCTTGTGTGTTGGACACTGGAATTAGCATTCATTGTGAATATAGGCATTTACATTGAGAGAGTGAGATTGAGAGATGAGTTGCCAGGGATCTTTGTCTGATAATAGCCTGTTGGTTAAACTTGTATAACTTCCCTTTCAGAATGCCCACCTGAGACACTATAGCTGCAGTCCAGAGTATGCACATACCCAAATTTATATAAGAATGTTATTTATTACATTTAGTACAGACTTGTTAAGATCAGGAAATGTACCGGTCTGCCAAAAATTCTCCTTGCCTGCTTCAGGGAGCATTCCAGGAAAAGGGGGAGGGGGGGTCATTAAAATGGGGATTGTCTTTAAAAATGTTTTTCCCAGCACTGGTAGGGAGGCTCTTTCCATTTAGAATACTTATTTCACCCCACAGGCAGTGGCGGCGGCGACAGCAGCTTCAAGCACGGATTCTATTCTTGGTGGCTGATTCCTGTTGGTTATCATTTTTTCCCCTCTACAATGTGCAAAAAAAAAAAGGCACTACATTGTGTCGGAGGGTTATTCTAGAGTGGAAAAATGGTGACCAGCCAGAGTTAGACACCACGAGCAACTTGGTAATGAACTTAAGCAACGTTTGTTCACACGAGCAACTTTTGTGTGAACTTAAGAAATAGTTCACACAAATAAAATGTGTGAAGCCACTCTAAGTGTATGTTGTACTGGGATAGTCAGTTCTGTACACAAACAAGATATATGCAGAAAGCTGCCATTGACATCAAAGAGAACAAATTATATGAGGATATTCAGAAATTAATGAAATGCTGGTTTTATTTTTTGGTGTTTAACCAAAATAAAATAGCAGAAAGCAGTGTTATGTATATTTATTCCAATTTTTTTTACAGTTTTATCAATTGTAACCACTTTAAAAGTGTACTAGGTAAGTGGTATAGGTTGTACAGTGTCAGCAGATGAAGAATGATGCAAAATGACATGATTTTTTATTTTTCGCAGATTTTTTAAAGCAGAAAGTGGTGTTATGTGTTTTTATTTCATTATCACCATTTTTTCCTGCCCCTAATGATGTGAGACTATTCAAGAAAGTAAAAAAATATATTCATCTTCATTGGTGTATCCCCATTTTATTGTGTGCAATACAGTATCCATTGAACATCCTTTTTATTTTATTTTTAACTGTTCTGTTTGACAATAAATATTTTTGCAAAGGGCATGCTAACTACTAGACAGCTCCTTGTTTTCCATGTCTGTATTCCAAGACATGTAACTGCTTTGCTAAACACACTCTTATAAAGGAATGTTTTATGTAGCTAATATAATGGTTCAAGACCAGGCAAAAAATACATTGAGGTTCTGTTGTAGGCCTAGCTTTTGAAGCATCGACTCTTCTGAGTTTCTTAATTTTTGTTTTGCTTTTCATTACAGTAACATCCGTTGTTTCAAGATTGACCAGCCATCGGCTGGGGATGCATCTGGAGCCCCCGCAGTGTGGAGTCACGGTTACACTGAAGCTTCGGGAGTTAAGAACAAGTAAGCACTTTGCACTGATATGTGATGGTATGATTTCTCCATCGCAGTGATGGGGACAAGCCACGCATGTCCATCTTCTTCTTGCAATTATTACACCTAATAAGAACCCAGCAAAGTTGGTAGATCCCACCTAGTAACTTTCAGAGTGTAAGTTGCAGAATGACATATACATTTAAAGGAGCAGGGAGTAGTTATTCACTGTGTGTGCATTTGAATGATACCTATGAGAGTGTGGCTGTGTGAACACGGGCAAGAAGAGTGCTCCCCACATGGGGCCCCAGATTAAGGCTCGGCAGACCTCTGTGAACTTTAAACTTGCTAAATAAGTTCGCAGGTTGTCACGACGTAACCAATTTTCCGAGTTAAAAATTAACATATTACCAGGTAAACTCCGGAAATATGTTAATACGTTTAAACTTGCTGCTTGTTTTTACAAATGTAAAGTCTATAGACCCTTTTAGTTCCTCAGAAGTAAAAGTGGTGGTGTGACCAAGCTCCTGCTTGCTCCAGTACAAGGAGAAATGATACGTCCTGCCCAGGACCAACCGAAGACCATCTGAAGCAGCATGCCAAATGCTGCCTCCCCCTTATCCAATGATGTGCCAGCCTCTGCTCCCCCTACTCTCCAGTGTTCTAGCTCAGCACTCTCCTCCACATTTCCTCTTCCTCTCTGCCTGCCTTTTCCTTTCCCACTCCGGGGAGTGGGAGGAGGAGCAGTGGAGAGGCAAGGAGGCTGACAGAGGTTGGCGTCGCCCACCAATCTGCTGCCTTGAAGTGACTGCTTCTGTTGGCCTCATGGATGGGCAGTCCTTGATCCTGCCTTCATTAGGCGCCATGCTCTGGATTGCTTCCCATGTGACTCTGTTTATGCTTACCTTTGTCCCGGAATCGAGCCTGGTTTCAGCCTAGAGCGGACCCGAGCCACTCCCAAGGGTGCACCGCAGCTGGCCAATGGGGTTCCGGCTTCGGTCACGTCGTCG
Organism: Plestiodon gilberti rubricaudatus; assembly: GCA_026170595.1. Classification (NCBI taxonomy): domain Eukaryota; kingdom Metazoa; phylum Chordata; class Lepidosauria; order Squamata; family Scincidae; genus Plestiodon; species Plestiodon gilberti. Next base: position 79,545,117 of record JANXHW010000004.1, on the reverse strand, counting down.
ACCAGAAGTGCCGGAAGCCCATTGAGCAGTCTCAGTGCACACTTGGGAGCGGCTCAGGTCCGCTCTAGGCCGAAGCCAGGCTCGATTCTGGGAAGAAGGTAAGCCTACATCTGTAGAATGTTCTGCTTTGCTCCTAGTTTAAAAACCTTCTTAGAATCTAGTTCAGTGAAGGTAAGTTTGTTCTGTTTTGAAACGCTATCCTACCTTATCCCCAGGAAGCGAAGCAGATTATGTATATTAATATATTATGTGAAAAAGAGAGAGAAAATTAAATCTCTGTTCCCAGAAATTTGAATGTTTGAATGAAGGAATGGGATGTGTAGTTATGGTTTGTATATAATATGGATGGGTACAGTGCATATGTATGTGTATACATATGTAGATCCTCGTATGTGTCTATAATTTAATAGAGCGTGTGTGTGTGTGTGTGTGCGCGGCTGCGCAGTTACATCTGTAAAATTAGCAGCCCTATTTTCAAACATCAAAGTGTCATGCATCGAAGGGGGGGTTCTCCACAACCCTTTCTCAGCCTCATGCTTCTTATTGGGTTATCCTGCCTTTTGCAAACTTCAGAATATAAAGCATCCCTTCAGCTCTGTCCTCATTAAGATATATTATGACACATGTCTGCCTCCAGGGAAGACCCGCACATCTCACACTTTCTTCAGAGGTATCCAAAGGGATTTTAAAATGGTAACTGTTTTGCTTATCCGATCTGCAGGAACAACATACCTGCACCAAGTCTAGCCAACCTTGGTAGCTCCATCTGTAAAGGCATCTGTGGTGAAGTCAATCCCACTTAGCTCAGAAGATTAGTTGGAAATCTGGGTTTCGTCTGCCACTGAGGTGCAGCCGGGTGAGGGCTCAGGGAAGAGATTTTGTTGCTCGGCGTCTGTAAAACTCTTCACTCAGCAGAAAGCTCCCAGCTGCCCACCCCACACAAGGACTAATTCGTCTGATCTGCTGTTGATTACTCTCTAACGCTTTCTGTGGGCTACTGTAGCATTGCAGACGTTTTTCTCTGTAGTGCGTGTCCTGGAACAGTTGCCAATCAAGCTGGTTTAGGCAGCCTGTGTAGCCCTGCAGTCCACCTGCACGGCTACCCATATGCATCCCTCACAGCTGGAAAATACAAATACTTCAGCAGCTAGGGCAGCTACACTTATGCAGCATCAGTGCCATCTTTGAACATTGCTGTCGCACATAAAACATTGGTATCCTTATAGATGCATGACTGTAGTAAGATACAGCCAAGATTGGATGTGAATTGCCTTGCAAGAAGTCATTCCTCACCAGCTAGTCAGGGTAGGGTGGACAAACTGCAGAGCCCTGCAGTCCAGCTGAGACACCACATGCTTGTCCCCTACTGTTCTGTGTCTTCTGGGTTGCTGTTCTGCTCTTTGACTATTTGTAGAGTCTCAGTTCCATAACTGTCTCTTAGTTTCATCTGTATGTTCTCAAGTCCTGTTATGCTCTAAAGAAGCATTAGCTGGGTATGGTGAGAACTTTATGGGGGAGAGGGAAAGGCACAAAATCTAATTATTCCTACTTAAGCACATGGGAGGAACATTGTCAGGTTTGACAATGCAGATAAAGGGTGCTAAGAGCATATACTACAGAGCGCTTCTGTAGAACAGTGCTGTTTAAAAAGTTACAATTCTGCACCCAAAGTATTGAAAATTTGATGCAAGAAAAAGTGAGGTGTGTGACCAATAGAATGTTTTAATGCCCATTGAGTACATTCTGGGTTTTCTTACTTTTGCATAATTTATTTTGTATTTATTTTGCTGGTCATGGGGAAGGTTATTGCAAGTTGCTGGAGTCCCGCCTCTAACCCCAGGAAATACTACTTCACCAAGTCTGGCTTCTGAAATATCAGCAGACATGCTTTCAAGCACAACTTCACAGCCGTAAGGGCTAGAAACTTGCAATATGGAAACTGAGATCCTCAGAAAGCCAAACTCTGCACCCACTACCATATTTTTTAGCTTTTTCTGTACTTGCATAAAATGCTGAGCGCTTTATACTCTGAATCGGATCATACCAAGTACGAAACTGTGCATCATGTTATGGGAACTCCTGGGATGTATGTAAACCTAAAGATGGTCTCAGGGCACAAAATCTAGCTGCCTTGCTAAAGCCAAGAGGTCTGAGTCTGATCAGTACCTGGATGGAAGGCTGACTGGGAGCTCCTTATGTGTGTCTCCTTGAATTCCATGATGGAAGAATGGTGGGATATAAATAGTTCCCTCATTCCAAACTCTGAAGATGTATTTCATGTTGCTCGCGCACCATCTAGGAGAAATATAGATTGCACAGCTAATGCTTAAGAGAGGCTTGTGGATTTGGCAAGTTTCCAAGGAAAATAATCATTAGAGCTTATGGTGGTGAAGGGGTGTTGTGTATGCTTGTAGTTTTGTTTTGTTTACAAAGACTTAAGAGTTTAAAAATATTCCTGCTACTTTAGAAAGGTATATTGTTGACTAAAGTTTTTTAATCATGCCACCCAGAGATGCTGCAAGGGGAGCATTGGTGACCAACAGGGGGATGCAGTGGCAGTATGGAGGGGGTTATATTGCTTGCTTCTATTGTATCTATTTTTTTTTAAAGAAGACTAAAGCTGATCTTGATGTTTCAAGGAAACAATATTTGAGAGTTGGGTACCTACAATATTTGGGAGGCTAATATAATAAAAATAAATAATGCATTTTGGTGATTGGATAGTTTTTTCTTTTTAAACCTTGCCCTGTTCCTTCTCTCATCATGACACATTCTTAAGTGCAAGTTGAACACTGGCAGAATAGCACTCCATTGGGATGAGACAAACACTGGAGCTTGGCACTGTGACTTTAAATTGACCAGGCAACCCAGCTAGTAAGTAATGCTGAGAAACAGTGACTGCTCTTGTAAAGATCTAGAGGGCAAATGCAATTTAAGCTAAGACATCCCCTTTCTATCCCTTCTGCTCATTGCTGCATACCAAATATACCAATGAATGAAAACATAACTGAGCTGACAATCAGAAGTATGGTGCTGGATTTAGACAGAGCTCACCTAGGCAAGAGCTCTGCTCCTCCTATCTTTTGGGTGGTGTAGGTGTTTTGTCATTAAACCAGCTGTTGGCTTTCTTTTTGTATATTCCGTATACTTGCCTGCAATGGAGGCTGCTTCTGTTTGTTTTAAGGAAGAAACAAAGCTTGCTGAAAGAAAAATAAGAGCTGGGGGGGCGCATGCATGCCTGCCTGCAGAGGAGGCAGGGTGGGGGGCCCCTCAGGAAACCATGGAGGGGGTGTTCGCTCTTATCCACGGTTTCAAGTATCCACGGAGGGGCCTGGAACATATCCCCAGCGGATATGGGGGCCTACCTGTATTTGATTTTAAGTCTCTGGTACCAAAATAACTACCCCCACCAACAATTTCCCTGAGTAGACTTTCTGACAAAGTAATGAATTTTCAACTGATGTTGTTTTGATCTGCAATGCAAAGAGTAGGATGTTTGATGGCATTGTGGCCATCTCTCACTAGAAAAATGGCCATGTGAAGAGTTTGTGTGCTTAAACCCTCGTTGGTTGTTCTCTGCCCCTCTTTTATGTCTGCAGGCTGTGTGTGGCAGCTCTTTCTGCCAATAACTTCTGTGACAACAGGGAGGCGCTCTATGGAGTCTTTGATGGAGACCGCAATGTTGAAGTACCTTACCTTTTGCAGTGTACCATGAGTGACATCTTGGCAGAGGAGCTGCAGAAAACCAAGAGTGAAGAGGAATACATGATCAACACATTCATAGTAATGCAGAGGTTAGTGTTTGTCATGTACCAAGCATGCAGTTCACTCTGTAAGCATCCATCGTGTGACACCAGACCTCTCTCAATTTAACATCCTTTGAGGAGTCTGGCTTCCTTTCCCTAGTCACCTTTTACTTGCTCATTCTGAGGGCTGATTTAGAGATGACACTTTCTGTTTGCAGTGCCACTGAAAACTCCTTATCCATAGTGGCGCCTACATATAGCTTTTGCACAATTGAAAAGGTTCCTAAGTTGTGCACTGGCCCATACATGTGCACTGCTGTCTCAGCCATCCATTGTTGCTATGCAGGCACTGCATGCATATTGAATTGGCACATTGGGCAAGAACCTTTTTGTGCACTACAGCAGCCATGGATAAAGGGCTCTTCAGCAGCTCAGCACAGAAGGGGAGGCATTGCATATAAACTGGTTCTAAAGGCTGTGACACACTGCATGTGTTGTGGTGCGCTGCGTCGAGCAGCTAAAATCTCGGTGTGTCTTGTCTTTTAGAAGACCGCAACGCAGGAGAGCTGCGTTGCGTTGTGAACAAAGTTGAACAAATTGAACTTTGGCTGCGTACGGTGCTGTGGAGGCGGGACGCGGAGTGACACATTGGACAATCAGACTATAGTCTGAAAATACTCTATTCTGGTTGGCTAAAAGAGCAGGGGGTGGGGCGGGCAGGACGTCTTGCCCTTCTCTGTGCAGCTTCCAGTGGTGCAGACAGGGTGCGTTGCGTTACGTTGGCTACTCTCACAAGGGGGGATGCAACGCACCCTGACGCTGGTGGTGTGTCACAGGCTTTAGTCTTTGCCTCTGGCTGCAAAGCAATTAAAAGGTTCTTGATTAATCTAGAAGTTGCGAATGCTGATGTTTAGGGCAGCAGTGTCATCTTAAGCTCCTCCAGGAGATGACCCTTCAGCTTCTTCCACCAAAGAACCTGAGTGGCATGATGACCTAGATTAGTCTATCAAATGGCCTCTGCACTTTGTACCTCACCCTAGCCCCATCTGAATTGAAGAATGCACCCAGCACTTCCCTGGGGCTCTGTGTTCTAGGAAGATTATTTAACAGGGATGTGAAGAACACCTTCTAAGGAGGTTTGGCTGCTATTTTTGAGCCTCTCATTCCAGCCCCTGAAGAGCTTAAGAGGAACCTCAAGCGTTCTCCAAATGGCAATTTAAAAACTTGTAGGCTTGGATTTGAGATCATGTTAACTTCAGTCACAAAACAGTTTTGTTTTTTTAAAGCAGCATCTTAACGTAATTGGGAGGAGGATAACAATATAGTATCCTCACCAGTGCCTTGGTACCAATAGCTTGGCATAGGACAAAAGCTGGTAACTATTTGTCGTGAGTGATATTATTAACCTCACTCCTGCTTGTCCTATTTGCTTCTTAGACAAAATGAGGTGACCATTGCTGTTTGTCACAGCTCACTTTCTCCATTAATTTTTTTCAGAGCCTAATCCTTAGCATTTTTAAGACATTATAAAGATAAATGTCATGTGCTTCTTCCTGTATCCGAAAGACACCAGGAAAGAAGATAAATGGCCTGTCAAATCTAGATATATCAAACATGAAAAATTGTATTTACAATTGCCTAGCTCCATTGTGGTCTGTCTCAGTATTAACGGAGACTGATTCATTGAAAATAAATTGTTTACATTGAAGCCTGAAGTGGTTTGAGGGAGTGGGTGGGGAGGAAATCCGCTTTTGTACAATGGTTTTTATATAGGTTTAAACAATCCTGGAGCCAGCGGGTGGCGCAGTGGGTTAAACCACTGAACTGAGCTGTCAATCGAAAGGTCGGCAGTTCGAATCCGTGCGACGGCTCCTGGCAACCTAGCAGTTCAAAAGGAAGAAATTGCAAGTAGATTAATAGGTACCGCGTCAGCGGGACGGTAACAGCGTTCCATGTGCCTTGGTGTTGAGTCATGCCAGCCACATGACCATGGAAACGTCTTCGGACAGCGCTGGCTCTTCGGCTTTGAAACGGAGATGAGCACCGCTCCCTAGAATCGGACACGACTGGACTTAATTGTCAAGGGATACCTTTACCTTTACCCTAAACAATCCTGAGATGGTTTTGAAAAGGCTTTCTTTTAGGAGAGATGCATAGAATTAGAAGGATGTCATTAATTTGAAACTGGAATAATGATTCAGGCATCATGCCAGCTTGCAAATCCCTGTTTTTGCTTTCTTTGATTTCCTAGAAAAAAGTCTGGATTTTTTCCTCATAGAAAAGTTGATCACTTCCAATTGCTGTGAAAATGGCCGGGGGGGGGGGGGGGGCACAAACACTGCATGTGAATATATGAACATAGAACTGAGTCAGACCCGAGGTCCATTTATCTACACTGACTGGCATTGACTCTCCAGGGTTTTCCTGGTTGTTGCGGGGGATTGATCCTGCCACCTTCTGCATGTAAAAACATGTGCTCTACTAAGAGATGACCCCATCTCCTAAAATTGAACTAGAACTGCTGCCAAGCAGCAATGAAATGGATCTTGCCCTATTCTGTGTTTTTTTCCATTTTGCCCTGAGTCTTAATTTAGGCAAAACTTTGGTGATTATTAGTAAAGGGCTTTGGATTTCAACTGTACCTTGCCTGAATGTTTCTCTGTGGTCTGGCAGTTGCCGTTTTGTACAGGCAATTCCTCCTTTCTGTACTGATCCTTGAGTGTGTTTATGCTTGGATTGACCTCTCAACTCTAGTTGAGATCTAGTGTGATCTTTGCCCTCCTCTCCTTCCCAACCCCTTGTCTGTAAGCATTATCTTTACCCATCCAAATAACCCATGGTGTTGGTTTTTTCCCCTTGAAATTTCAGGAAACTTGGAACTGCTGGGCAGAAGCTTGGAGGCTCTGCTGTCCTTTGTCATATAAAGCATGATCCGATAGACCCAGGTGGATGCTTTACATTAACTTCTGCAAATGTGGGAAAGTGCCAATCCGTTCTCTGCAGGAATGGGAAACCTCTGCCTTTATCCAGGTCTTATACGATAAGTTGTGAAGAAGAGCTAAAGAGGATCAAACAGCACAAGGCCATTATCACAGAAGTAAGAAACTGGGCTGCAAAGGGGAAGGGAGGCAGGAGGGGCAGACCTGCAAGTCGCTCACTTTTTCAAAATCCATGCTTGAAAGCAGCAAACACAATTCAGTGCCTCTCTGTGGCCTTGCATAAGTTTAGTTAAGCTGCATCTTAAAGACTGGGAATGTAACTGTACTGATTCAGCTTTGCCACCTCCAGAAAGCAGCAGTTGTCATGCCCAGTGATCCTTTGCCCTCCCTGTTCTGTTTCTGTGCTCACTGCTACAGTGAATTGAGAGTGCTATTTAAAACAAGGAGAATTGAAAGCCCTTCTTCCTGAAGGAGGAGCTGCTGGACTTGGCATGAGAGTATGAACGTAGCACTCTGAGCATGAAGAGCTTAGACAGGATGAGCGAGGACGTTCTATTGAAGCTCCCACCCTCTGTCATCTACTAGGGTGCTTTGAATTACCCCAGAATGAAAATTGGAGTGGGGAGGGGACTCCCATTGTCTGGCTTAAAAGTACTCCATGTTCAACCTGTGTCGGATAGATGACCTGCACTGTACTTTGCCTAGGAAAAAAACCCAAATGTTGTTCACATGTACAAAACCCAAATGTTGTTCACATGTACAAAAAAATACGTAGGATAAAGAGGGCCACTTTGTGTGGGCACCCGCCTACATGCACAGTCAGTTTTCAAGCATGCATGTGTCTAAATTAAATACTCAGTCTGCCTTGCGCACGCAGGGTTCCAAGTGGATATACACCAGATCTATAACGTTGTGTCTGCTAAAATATGAGCAGTAACTTTCTGAGATCCTACTTTTCATCATGGTTTCAAAAAGTGTTTAGGCGTGTAACGTCTGTTGTCCCTGCTGTTTGCATAAAAATATGCATGCGTAGCAAATGAAGTTGATGTAGTTTTGCATCCTGCCTATTAGAGAAAGGAGAGCTCTGCTGCTGCTGTTTATACACTGTCTACATTTAAAATCTTCCCAGAAAGGTAACAGTTGCCCCCCACCAAGTGGAAGACTGAGGTCCAAACAAGATATCACTGGGCAGCCATGTGTATTTTATTCACCTCTGCCTTATTCATTTTATAGTATGTGGATGGTTGCTTAAATGTGAAGGACCATGCGGAGGAAGGGAGGATGCCTCCTTACCTTTGCTGCACTCTGTTGCTTTAAGATGCTTTCTCCCAACCTGCCTCCCGTCTGGTATCTGAGAGCTGAGAGAAATTTGTATAAAGCAGTGGAAGCACAGCAGCAGGGTCAGGTGCAGGAGGAGGGCAGTGCTGCCTTCTCCATGAAGAGCAGGGATCGCCCGCCCTCCATTGCTTAGATGCAGTGAGGCAGAGATGTGGATAACTGCCCTGTCCTGCTGAGTTTGGCCCTGGCAGGGACATTGTTTCCTGTTGTGCTGTCACTACCCGGAGCAATGTGGTATTGTGAAGCTTAGGAAAGCAACGACTCGAGCTTAAAAACAAATTTCTCACTTCACAGCTTTTCGGTATTCATTTATCCCATTCCTTAGGCATTATGCTCAGAAGGCATGTGCAGCCACACCGTTGAAGGGAAACATCTGGAGAAGGAAATGGTTTCTATGCAAATAGAACATGATTGTAAAAATCCCTACAGGGGCTTAGAAAAGCCTGCCTGTGTAAACCGCCTTGAATAAAGTCTGAGGAGAAATCTGACGACAAGAAAGGCGGTATATACGGCATTGTCCCGAGTATAGGACGCTCCTGATTATAAGCCGCACCCTTAAAGTTTGGTGCTATTTTTTAAAAAATACATCTTTAACTTTTTTAACTTAAAGAAAATATACACATTTGCAGAACAGTAAAACAGTACAGCTTTAGTACAGTTAAAGGCATAGGCACCCTGTCCCTTATTGAATCTGTGCACTCTAGTATTAGTAACCTTCCCAGATCCAAAGTGGGACAGAGTGCCTAACTTTGACCTTTGGAATTTGGGCAGTTGCAGCTTGTTGCACCCTTCCATGATGATGAGCTGCACCTGCCCAAATTTCAATGGTTAACAGCACAATCCTATGCATGTCTACTCAGAAGTAAGTCCCATTGCATTCAATGGGGCTTACTCCCAGGAAAGTGTGCGTAGAATTGCAGCCTAAAGGTAGGCACTCTTTCCTTCTTTGGATATGGTAAGCCTATGCAGGAGCTCTTGCTCTCAACTTTCAAACTGCAGGATCAATAAATATCTTAGTTTCCACAGAGTCCTAGGGCTGGAACTTAAGGGTTATTTTTTTTTTCAAATGCTTCCAGAGGCTAGAGGCTGCTGAGAGATCATTGTATTTGGCCATTTAGCAAGTAATTAAGAGCTGCTTGAAAACACAGAGAGAGAGGAAAAAAAGCCCCTCTTTGAAAAGAGACTTGGAGAAGCTTGGCTTGAAAACGCCTTTGAAAGAGATTCGGAGAGGCTTGGCTTGAAAGTGCTTTGCAGAAAACACTAGGCTTTGATTGTAGGCCACACCCCTACTTTAAAGACTTGCCTTAGGGGAAAAAAGTGAGTCTTATACTCAGGCCAATAGGTAAATACAGATATTATTTATTATCCAAAGCTTACTAAGTATGCAAGATGCTACTAAAACTAAGAGCTGTATGTACCCTCTTCTACTTCTCACCTTTTCTCCCTACCCCATCCCACTTCCACATTAGTTCCAGCAGATACCAGCAAATAATGCAGTTTGGTGGGTTGTATCCAAATGAAGTGAATCCTGACTATGAACCATTGAAATCAGTGAAGTTAGTCATGACTAATTTAACAGCGCAATCCTATCCAACTTATATCACCGGTGTAACCAGCAGTGCAGCAAGAACGGGAGGCCCCAGAACGGAAAGGAGATTCAAATTCCCTTCAAAGGGAATTTGAATCTCCCCTCCCCTCCAAAGCCTCCTGTCCTGCCCTCCCCCGCTGGTTACACCGGTGGTGTAAGTTGGATAGGATTGCACAGCTAATTCCATTGATTTCTGTGAAGCTTAATTATGATTCACTTCCTTTAAAGGTAACCCTGTGTCTTAGAAATTCCCTGTGCTGTTTGGATCATAACCTAGTCAGAACTCTGGGATTTGAATATATACATGGAATTGATTTCTCCAAGACTTGTATTTTTCAATGTTCTTTCCCTCTTGAGATGTTGTTCCATCTCCCTTTGGGAAATGTCATATCTAGGAGGAAGTGTAGTAAGTAACTGAGGCATGTGAAAAAACATTTTCACTCTACAGCTCAGCTGAATGAAAACCAACAACAAAAAACCAGTGACAACCAACTGCATTTCCCTGCAGTTTACTTGCTTGGTGTAAACCAGTATTTTTTTCTTAGGTGCCAGTTATAGAAGAATAATTTGTTTGGTGTCACTGCAGAAGAGAAGACTATGGTCAAAATCACCTTCTAATTGTGGGTGTCGCCATGAACATTAATGCATAATATTAAGGGTATCTAGAGCAGCGTACTAGTTGTTCATAGCTCAGTCCTATTCAACATGTCAGTGATAGTCGATATAGACTAAATGCTTTTGTCCTGTAGGCCATACAGGGAACACTGCTGACCGCACTTCCATGCCTTGCCCTAAAACACTGTTTAAAAAACTATGTGATTTTTGTCTAATCTCATGCTGCTACTTGTGCTCCATTACATTGTCAGATAAGCGCTCTTTGTATGTTGACCAGTCAAGGTGTCCATTTTTCTGGTCCTTTCCCTTTTGACCTTTTACCTGTCTGTCAGGTGATGCAGCTTGTCATTGGGCCAATGTGATGATCCAAGCAAATGGAAAAATAACAACACCACCAGTATTTATAATACCGCCTTTCTCTGGTCATCAGATTTCTCCTCCAGCTTTAATTCAAGGCAGTTTACATAGGCAGACTATCTAACTGGAAGCGGTTTTTACGTATTACAGATGTTCTAATCTTGCATAGAACACTAATTCCAGGTGGTTTCCTTCACTGTCTGGCCTCTCTCTGGCATTCGCCTCCCACTCATCAACTTGACGGCAACACTGCTTCCCATTCAGTGTGCCAGCTGCAGAATTCTCTCTCCCACCGAGGCTGCTGCAGAAATAAGCAGCTCCAGATTCTTTAACCCAATTCTGCTAATTACTCACACAGCAGTACTTCTCATGCAACTTTTCATAGGTAGTGTGAGGATGGAGGTTTGCAAAATCATACTCTGTATTCCTTTCCCCTTAAGAGCTGGATGTTAATAAATACACGGTCACTGTACTAAATGTTGCTGTTTTCATTCCAGGATGGCAAAGTTAATGGTGTGACGGACTCGACCAGGATCTTGGGATATACCTTCCTTCACCCAAGTGTGGTTCCTCGCCCTCATGTACAGTCCATCACTTTGACGTCTCAAGATGAGTTCTTCATTCTGGGCAGCAAAGGCCTGTGGGACAGCCTGTCTATTGATGAAGCTGTGGACGCTGTCAGGAATGTACCTGATGCCCTGGGAGCTGCCAAGAAACTCTGCACATTGGCTCAGAGTTACGGTTGCAACGACAGCCTCAGCGCTGTGGTGGTTCAGCTCAACGTAACCGAGGACAGCTTCTGCTGCTGCGAGCTGAACGGTGTCCCTCCTCCCAGCCCAGGCATCTTCCCTCAGTCGGTCAACGTAGTCATTAAAGACAAGCCTTCTGATGCTTTGGGGATGCCTTCCTCGAGCAGCGGAATGGCCTCTGAGATCAGCAGCGAGATCTCAACGTCTGAAATGAGCAGCGAAGTGGGATCCACGGCCTCTGATGAGCCCCCTCAGGTAACCATGAACGAAAACAGCCCTGCCTACCCTAGTGAGCAGCGCTGCATGCTCCACCCAGTCTGCCTCTCCAGCTCTTTCCAGAGGCAGCTGTCCAGCGCCACTTTCTCCAGCGCCTTTTCAGACAATGGCCTTGACAGTGACGACGAGGAGCCCATTGAAGGCGTCTTTTCCAATGGCAGCAGAGTAGAAGTGGAGGTGGACATCCACTGTGCTCGAGCGAAGGAGAAGCAGCTACTGCTGCAGGCACCTGTGGAAGTCAGTGATGAAGGCATTGTCATTAGTGTAATTGAAGATGAGACATGTCTCCTTAGGAAGGTTGACCCTTCTGCCACAGGCACCATCGGCCGCCGCCGTGGGAATGGTTCTGTGGCTCCTCAGGAGAGGAGCCATAATCTAATTGAGGTAGCAGCTGATGCACCACTCCGAAAAACTGGGGGCTATTTTGCAGCCCCAGCTCAGCCGGATCCAGATGACCAGTTCATCATCCCACCAGAGCTTGAGGAGGAAGTCAAGGAGATAATGAAACAACACCATGAGCAGCAGCAGCAGCAGCAACAGCAGCAGCAGCAGCAGCAACAACTGCAGCAGCAGCACCAACAACGGCAATACCAGATGGACCAGCTGCCAGATTATTATGATACACCACTATGACCAAGCTTACTCAGAACAAGCTAACAAGACATTGAGAGCTGGAGCCTCCTTAACATTTGTATTACACTAGCGGGGAAGGAAGAAGAGGAAAGTTTCTTCCACTTTCTCTTCCAGGTCCTGCTCATCTACTGAGAACTGCAGCTGCTTCTTGTTTTGTTAGCTGTAATAATCACCAATTCTCTTCTAGTGATGCTTCACCAGTTAGAATTAAACTAGTTTAACTCCCACCCCCCTAATATATCAAATGTAAAAAAAAGTGGAGAAAAAAAATACAAAAGGTTTAATATATTGCAGAGAAACTGATGATGATGTTGATGTAATATTTTTTAAAATTGTTCTTTTTTTCTGTTTGTTTGTTTGGAAAACAGGGCAGTATTGCCAGTGCTAAATGATTAAGTAATATTGTAATACTGTATTTCTTTGAGAGAAAAAAAAAAGGCTTTTTTGGTCTTGAAAAATGGATAGACATTTGTAGAATTATGGAGACTAACTCCTAGGAGTTGCTTTTACTCTTTCAGGTGACTTAAAGTCACTGAGATTCACTAATTTTCTCTGAGAGAACAGCTGATTGGGAAATCCCTGTAAATAACTCAGTGTTGTATAGTGATGCTTAAAATGTTTTGTAGTCTCAGCAGGAGGGCGCAACCTGAAACTGACAATTTGTTCCCCCAAGGGTGCTTTCGCATGTATGTCGAAGCTTACTCTGGCAACTTGTGATGCAACCAGACCTCCTAGAGGACAGGGCAGTCATATAAACGTGATGCTCCCCCAGTCGATTGAAGTTTATGGACCCTGGTTGACCCACATTATTCTATCATGTCCAGCTGCCATCTGGATTGGCTGGGCCTGAGTCGCCAAGGGTGTATTTGCTCATGTATGAAATTCCCCCTAAGCAAGTGTCTCTTTGGGCCGCGGTCCACATAAAATTAGCAGGGGCCAGCTACACAGGAATTAGGTGGATATTGGGCCACAAACACCTGAGTTATTTTTCGTCTTTCTTCACTGTTAACTTTTACAGGCACATTTTTGTGTGTTCCTCCCTGCTGCCACAACCAGCATGATTGTATAGATTTCATTTACTGTAGATCATTTACATACCAAGAGTTATATTAAAGAATGCACAAATGAACATGTCATAATTTTTGTTATAATAAATATAAAAATTTACAAATAATTGTAGTCTTCTGTTTTGTGTGTGTGTGTGTATGTGAACGTACATGTATAATGCTGTCTGGAATAGAAAGTATTGCTTTGTCCTCCGTTAAAATATTCACTGGAATGTGATTGAGGAATGCCCATGTAGGGGCAGCTGGGGAGGAATTCTGTGTAATAAATATAGGAGGGGATGAGAGGGGAACTGTGATCTTGGAAATTAGTACAGTGAGAACATGGGGGAGAAATTGTTTTGGGAGGATGAGATGAAAGTACTATACAACAAATGTGTTTTGTTTACAAGGAAAATAACTTGTAAGCTGCTTGCTTAGTCCAAGCAAATTCTTTGTAATGTATTCCATGGTGGTAGTTGATCATAAGCACCCTGCTTGGACATTAAAAATGTGTTATACTAAAAACCCATCAACCTTTCATTTGTAAGCAATGAAGTCCTTTCCATGGTGTGACATGATTTATCACTCCCAGTAACAGCCAGATATATCTTCCTAGAATTTAGAATTCCTACTAATGGAACTAATATTACCTTTGGGTTTCATAAATGGGAATGTTTTCAAGACTTGGATCGTCTAGCCAACATTTTTAATATGGTGTGTAAGGTCTTCATCATTTTCAGTTTCTGTTATACAGGGCTTGTTGCAAAGGTTTAATAGCTATATTTTCATACACATTGACAGATGCCAAATGGGTAATGCCTCCAGAACACTCTTGCATGGAAAGTTACACATATTGAGGTCTTCCTTTTCACCAGTTGTGACTGGTTTATTATTATTTATTTACTAAGAAGGGCTTTTATGCTGGCAAGGTGCAACTCTCTCCCTTCTGCCCTTTTATGGGGGCGGTACAAAGGAATGCCTGTTTCAGCAAGGCTCTGTTCATGTGGCATGAAGTGTGTGGAGACATCTGAGCATATCTTTTTATCATACTCTCTGCACGAGTCTTTCCGTCAGAAACACCTTAACTCGATACTGACGTGTTTTCAGGGCTGGATGGAGGCAGATATTCTCCGAGCCCTTCTGTCAACAGAAGATGATGGGAGACTTGATGATGTTGCAACTTTTGCTTCTGTGGTGGTGGCTACTCGGGAAATGAGTTTTGATGTATAGATTTATAGTGGGACAGTTTGGGGAGAAATTTTATGCAGGATTGTGGTTGTTATTGGATCTGTTGGGGGATTTTTTTTTGGTTGTTTATGTCTGTTTGTTTGTGTTTATGCCAATAAAGGTATCTATCTATTTATTTTTCACATTTTTATACCACCCTTCCTCCAAGGAGCTCAGAGTGGTGTACATATTTCCTCCCCTCCTTTTTGTCCTCACAACAACCCTGTGAGGTAGGTGGGGCTGAGAGATAGTGACTGGCCCAAGGTCACCCAGGAAGCTTCATGGCTGAGTGGGGATTTGAACCTGGATCTTCCAGGTCTAAGTCCGACTCCCAAACCACTACACCATCCTGGCTTTCTCCTTTCTATGGAAGTGTTTGCACAATATATTCTAAAATCGCACCCAAGTTGGTAGCAGGACCCAGCTAATTCTTGGAGGAGGGTGCAATCCTATTTAAAATCAGTAGCAAATCTCCCACTGAATATTAATATAGCCTCAACTAACCTCTTCCCTGCCTGCAGTGCAGTAGGTGGCCAGGATAACAACTGATGGTGCATCATTGCTGAAGTAAAGTAGGTCTGCTGCTGTTACACCCACCCACCACCCACCCTGCTGAAGCAGGTTATAGCCAACTTCACTTGTTCCTCTTCCCAGAGGAGGCTGGTAGTCATGCCCCAACACTCACACATAGTGTTGATGTGAAAGTGTGGGCATTGGGAGTGAGGCCAGTGAGTGCAATCCTGCTTCACAACCTGTGTTTAATACAGGCCCCCCCCCCGTATCCACGGATTCCTCAACGGTGGTTTCAGTTATCCACGGTTTAGGAATCCCCCCGCACCCTCCACAGCCCGCCCCAGTCACTTACTTTTAGGAGAAACCTCCGTTTTTTCTTCAGAAGTTCTAAGTGTACAGCTTCTTTTTAGGCCTGACTAACAAGACTTAGGTGCTAGCTAGAGTCTTAGCAAGGTTGCAGAGACTCTAGCTAGCACCTAAGTCTTGTTGGGGCACGCCGGCCCGCGGGGGGCGGAGGCCTCTGAAAATCGTGGGGGGCGTTCGTCCCTTTCCGCGGTTTCAGGTATCCACGGTGGGGGCTGGAGCGTATCCGCCGCGAATACAGCGGCCCCTCTGTATATGCATAGGGTCGATGAGTACACACCCCTCCTCAGCTTAACAAGTCGTCTTTAAAAAAAGTCAACCATCTCCGTAGTTTCTAAAGAAGCTGACAGACACAGTCCAAACCATATTCTAAGGAGCCTCTGGCAGCAAAAGAGGCTTCCTTATCAGCATCTAGTTCTACTACTTAATGGAACTTACTTTGTGGCAACAGTGTGCGATGTTCCTTTATAAAACACAGAAATTATACTGGTGTTTTTTAATTAATCTTACTAAAAAAAATTACACAAGCAGAGGACAAACATACAAAATACCATACAAGAGAGTGATAGATATTGAACTCAGTTCCTGAAACAGGGCTAAATTAAGGGAAAAGATTTATACAGATGTAATCTCAAGCTGTATTTTTGTATTGGACATCATAAAATGATGATTTTCAAACCATCCCCCTCCCCATAGCCACTGATTTGGCATCCATGGAGTCACTTATCTGTGGATGCCGAATCTCCCCTGCTCCCGCGTGGGGGGGCCCCTCAGAAAACTGCAGGGGGCCATTCATCCCTATTCACGGTTTTCACATATCTGCGGGAGGGTCTGTAACATATCCCCCACAGATATGGGGGCCCAACTGTATTCTGTTGCATATTGCAGAAACAGCTGAAGTACAGGTTGAGTATCCCTTATCTGGACTGCTTGGGACAGGAAATTGTCAGGATTCCAGAATGTTTGCATAAATAAAACTAGTTATCATGGGGAATGAGTCTAAATACAAAATGTATTTGTCTCATATACACCTTATACAGATAGCCTAAAGGTAATTTGATGCAATGTTTTAAATAAATTTGTGCCCAAGCATGCCTTACGCTACGCCAGCCAGGTGCTGGAATTTTTTTTAAAAAAAGTTATAGGCCCAAAAATGTCTGGATTTAGGGATAGTCTGGATAAGGGGTAATCAACCTGTAATGTCCTGGCATGCCAATGTTTCAACTCAGGAGGATTCCAATTTTTCCACTTACTAGCTATAATTAAATAAGTTCCAAACAACTTCATGGTGCTTGGAATGTACAAGTCCAATTGTATGGTCCAATAAGATAAGCAAGGAGTCTGGGGGTGCAGTATATAGCTGGTGTCACACAGTCATTAGGAGACTAAGCTGTTGGAACAGGACTTCCCCCAGTTTAAACCTAACTTCTGCCCAAGCGCTCCATGGAACCATAGGCAAGCCATTTCCCTCTCAGCTACAATATGGCAATAATACTTGCTCACCTAACAGGGTTGTTGTACAAACTACAGCAAGATAATACGTGCAGCGTTTTGTATACATTTGTATAGCATTTGTGCTATACAAATGCTGAGATTTATAGCTAGAGATGTTTTTAAATGGTGGGGTTGCTTTTGAAAATTTCTTGAATTAAAATGCAAAATGTGTTTGTTTTCCTCAGGTGCAAATTTCTTAAGCATCAATATCAGGTTTAGTATCATTACATTGCAGTCTTCAATGCTTTTTAAAAAAGTATTATGGTGTTTGTGCTTTTATTAGCTTGCCATATTATGGTGTGTTGTGCTTTTATTCGGTTATTGGCAAAAACAAACGCATCTAATTATAACTAATCATTTGACGAACAATAAATAACCTTCAAAAATACCATAATTTTACAATCCTAGCAGTGATACTGTTACGTCAAAGATATCTTAATTTCCATATGTGACTATTTAGTTGAAGATATTGAAATGAACGTAGAGAATATTATGTCCTAATCAGGGGTGGGGAACCTCCGGCCCGCGGGCCGTTTAAGGCCCCCGAGCTTATTCCATCCGGCCTGCCGAGGTCCACCCCCACCGAGAGGAAAACCAACATTAAATTAATTTTTCCTCTCGGTGGGCCTCGGCGGGCCGGACGGAATGAGTTCAGGCACTTACCTTGTATCGGTGTGCAACCATGAGGGCGATCAGGAAGAGGAAGCAGCGCGCCCCTCTAGGAATCGCCTAATCTCCCTGGTGACTCACCAGTGAGATTAGGGAGGCGATTCCTAGAGAGGTGCTTTCCTCTTCCTGATTGATCACCCTCATGGCTGCGCGCCGTTACAAGGTAAGTGCCTAATGTTGTTCGCCCCCGTGCCCGGCCGATAACCTCCCCGGCCTCCGGAGGCTCCGGCCCATGAAGGAACTGGGGCTGCCACCGCATCGGCCTCCGTAGGCTCCGCTCTCACCCCCGGAGCCTGGGAGAGTGAGCGCGGTGCCGCAAAGTGCATTCAACGTTTGTTTTGAATGCAAAACAAATTTTGCATGGGCGGGGACGAAGCAGGAGGTATTAATTAATTAAATAAATAATTTCGACCGGCCTTACAGCCAGCCCGCAAACAAATTTTTAATACTTAAAACGGCCCTCGCCAGGAAAAAGGTTCCTCGCCCCTGTACTAGATGTAGTACTGAATTCTCAGTTTTGCTGTCTACAGCTTTCATAAAATGGCTTTGAATGTTCTGGGAGATATTGGGGAGAAACGTATCTGTCCTGATGACTCTCACCATCTTACCCTTTGGGTATTCCAAATAGCCGCTGAAGTTTTCAAATTGTGAACAAATATGTGGTTTTGGAGTTGTGTAGGTGGTGGTATAGCATCCTTCTTGCTCAACATGCATACAGTTGTGTTTTTTTTCCTGCTCCACTGCAATCGCTGATCAAACTGGTTCTACAGGATTTTGGTTTATTGAAGCTGTACATGGGAAAACCAAATTGCTCTTTGTAAAAGGCATTTGTCCTCTAAGAAGGAGAATGAAATGTCTACTAGTGTCTGAATAGCTGTTTCAGGCACCTATTGGCTAGTGATGGTTACATCAGTGTAGTCCCAATCCTTCTCCCATTCACAGCACACATTTTAATTCTTTCCCCCTCCTTTAGCTAAGTGAAAGATAAACATATGCATCTCCTTCTAAAAAGAAGGAAAAACAGAGCAGGGTTATCATTCCCTGATAGCAGTACCCCACACTTACACATTTTCTTATATGCTTTATTATGGCATACTCCTGTGTAAGATGCAGTGGCAGACCTAAAGGTAGGTTTACCAGGTGTTCCGGATTTTTCGGGACAGTACCTGGTTTTTGGGGAAGTCCCAGATGGCGTCCTGATGTTCCCCGTTGTCGTTGGCTGCCCCCCCGGTCCAGTTAATTTTTTTTATTTTTTCCACCAGAAAAAAATGGCTGCCGCATTTCTCCCCTGAAAAAAATTGGTCACCGCTTACACATGTGCAGGAGGCTTCAACCGGCTGTGATCATGTGGTTTTTGGGAGTGACTCCAGTCCAGGCTAGCCGGATTGGGTCTTTTTCAAAAGAATGCAGGGCAGGGATTTGTTACTGAGACTGGTGGAGGCGTGGCCTGCCTGGGCTTACAAAAAGGCCCACCAGTCCGTGTGCTCTCTTTCTTGCCGGTGCATGCGTCTCTGCTCCGAGAGAGAGGATCGAGTTTCTTCAATTAATTGAATTCAACACCACTCGCTCAGCAGCAGCAGAAGCAGTGAGAGAATGTCGCTTTTTTTGGGACAGCAGTTCACTTCAATCTTGTGTGTGTGTGTGTGTGTGTGTGTGTGTTGATGGTTTGTTTTTTATTGTGTTTTTGGGATTGTTGCCCCCCCCTTCCCCGGATGCAAGCTGGCCAGGGCCCTATGGGCCTCCTCAGATGTATGTCAGCTATGAAGCTGGCATGCACCTGAGGCGGCAAAGTAAGGCCGGGCCGGGAAAGGGCTGAGGATGTTGGCGGAGTGTGCAGCCAATATCCTTGCCCTCTCCCAGCCCGGTTTGGCCAATGGCACCCCTCCCTCGCTGCCTAGCCCACCCTCCCCCCCCACCCCTGCACCAACTGGTGCAGGACCTACCTCCACTGGTGGGTGCCGGGTCTGGAGGGTGGCAAAGTAAGGGCTGCCGGCCTCCATGCCGGCCCTTACTCTAAAGTAGTCACAAACGTGCTGTATAGCACGTTTGCAACGGCCTAGTGTGGCAGAGCATGCGCTCCGCCGCTCTAGGACTTACACAAAATCAGGCGGTTAAACAAAGTAAAAATCACTGGAGTACGTTCCCCTGCCAGAGCACAGCTCCCTAGGATTGGGGGGGGGGGGGGAAAGAGGGCTTTTCCCCTGTAGCAAAGCTTCCCTTTTCCTTCATTATGTTTTTGTAGGTCTGCCGTTGCAGTAACAAGAGAAATAGTTCCCAAAGATAATTGTCTGTACACAGCTCTGGTGTAAATACATCATTTACAAATGGCTGTAACCAGCCGCATCCTTGGCCTAGCTCACTGCACACACTCCCTTGGCACAACCGATGACATCAAGCATGCTGACAATTTGCCGACCTTGCGCAGGGCGTTATGTTTTATTTATGACGGCTGTGTGTATGGCTGAAATTATGCAAAAGAATGAGATGATTTAACAGATTTATAGGGTGGGTTTTTTTCCCCAGGAATTGATGCTCTAGGAGCAATTGGTAATGAGGGATGTTTGTCATTGCTGTCAGGAGCAATGTGGTTTCAGCTGTCTGGCCTTGCTTTACCTATGACTGTTGTTGTAGTAAAGGTCCAGAAAGTTTTAAACTCCCCCCATCCAGTTCAAATGCATGCTGCATTCAGCAGAGAGTATTTGTCTCTGTAATCCTATACCACAGACAGGCTACGTTTCCTTAATACAAAAGTCTGAGAAGCTCAGAGAGGTTTAGTGTAATGTGCTTGGCATTACTGCTGCACAGCCTAGCACAGGATAGATGGAAATGAATGGAGATTGCACAGCATCAGTGTGTGGTGAATTGTGCCCATGGACTGTGTTTTGCTTCTGCTTCCACACTAAGCTACAAGTGGTACTTACAGTAGTATCCTGGGTGTTACATGTTCAAGCCATTTTACTTAATTCCTCCCTTCTGTCTAAACAAAGTTTGTATCACATTGGGCAAGAGGGAGAAACTTGAATTTTCATTTTAGTTTTTGTACTTTAGTGATTATTTTTTCCAATTCAGACCTTGCTGTTTTGGGTCCTGAAAGCTTCTACCCTGATGGAAGAGGAGCAGGCCCTCTGCGAACTTGGAGCCAAGGATGAGCAGGTTTCTTTCTGTAGCAAGGCTGGCTTTAAGCCAATTGGACCAATTGCTCCTAAGGGGTAATCTAGGGTGCTAGGGCAATCAACTGTAGTCTTGTCAAATACACATGACCACACATTGCAACATACATACAACACCACTGAGTCTGAAATTAGCAGGAGTTTAAACTTAAACAAAATCCTAAAAGATTTTGCAGAGAAAAAAGCCTCTCAAAAAATGTTTCCAATTGGGCCCTACAGCTCCTAAGGCCAGCTCTCTTCTGTACTTGCATATGCAGAAATAAGATGCATTAGCAGTAAATTCAGGATTATACAGAAGGAATTACTCCTTCCCTTCCAGGAATGGATTGCCATAAGATATGGAGATGGCCACTGTCATCAGTGACTATAAAAAAAGGGAGAGCCAGATTCCAAGATGAGCTCTATTGGTGTCAATTCCATTATTAAATTAGGCCTCTTATATGGAGATGTAGTAGTACTGGGTCAGAGAAAGGATTGCTATCAGCATTTTAGCTTAGGGAACACCATCTTCCTGGCTACTGTTGAGTTTTAAGCTAAATAAATCTGGAAGTTTAAACCATGAACCCAGCCAGTAAAACATTTTTGAACAACATGTGTGCGTGCACACACAGAATAAAGAAGCCAGGGATCATTTGCACAATTGCTTTCATTTTGCATGATTTTTTTTATTAATGTAGCCCACTTACAGAGCTTTCTGTTCAAAAATACAGTTCTGTACATCTGATTAGTACTATACAGCAAAACTGGATTCTACAATACACATAGCCCCAGTAAATCCCCAGCATATTTGCTTTGCAGTGTTCTCTTGGATACCTGGCAAGGACTACACCAGTGTAGCGAAGGTTCTAGCATTAAGGGTGCTTTCGGGGCTCTTGGAGACCTTGCGGTGATCTTCCTTTCTGGAGGTTCTGTCAAGGTTGTATTGACTCCTGGTCACCTGCCTCTTGAACTCCCGTACTCTTCGAGTGGTGCGAATGCAGAGTATGGCACTGGGGAAGTACAGGCAAGCAGCCACAAGGCCAAAGATAGCCACAGAAGCATCTCCACCCTGCACCTCACAGTTCATTGATGTGTAGCCTCGCCTTGCATACAGTCTCTCTCTCCTTTTGCACACATCTGTTGAATTGACTTGTATGACAAAGTGAAGGTAGAGGCCAACAGCCACTATACACCCAAGGCAAGCTAGGATGTCAAAGATGAATTCTGCAACGAGCATCCGGACAGAGAGCCGATGAATGGGTTTTCCTCCAGTGATGAGAAAGAGAAGTGTAAGGCACATCATTGTTAAACTGAAAGCTACTCCTCCGTACACACAAGGAGCTCTCATTTGGCTGTACTGCATGTCCAGGTCTCTCGCCTCTTGGAGCTCAGACCCTTCAAATGGGCTGTACATTGAGTCAAGGCTGAAGGAGCCCAAACCTGCCATTGAAGTGAAACCTGAAACAGAGGCCTGGGCTGCTCCTATGCAGATCAACAGCAAAATGCTGATAATAATTTCAACAAACTGCAAGATACCTGCAGAAAGGGAAAAAGGGGGTGGGGAGAGAGAAAGGGACTTGCTAATAAATCCACAACACTGAATTATGGTGTTGAAAGTGTTGCTTCTGCCATCTTAGATTTCAGTCCAAAAGAACACATGAATACATAAAAGTTGTGTCATACTGAATCGGAGCCATTAGTCCTAACTCGGTATTGTCTACACCAACTGCCAGTTGACTTTTGGAAGGGTTTTTTCCTACCCTTGCCTATAGATGCCAGATGCTGAAGCTGGGACCTTCTGCCTGCAAAACATGTGCTCTACCACTAAGCCACATGTCCTTCCCATGCAAATCACTCCAATGATTAAAATAATAGGGCACAATTATGCAGATAATTCTCACAGAGAAAAAAAAATTGCCTTGTGAAGAAGAGAACCACAGTGGCGTCGCTCCGGTAGGGGCGGGGCCGTAAGTATCGCTCCGTCCTAGACCCTTTACCGAGCGAGCAGGAGGCGGCCCCACCCCCTCACTGTCAGAGCCTTTCCCCTGTGGAGAAAGCAGCAGGCAGGGTCTCTTGCCTGCTGCTTTCTCCGCACGGGAATGGCTCCAACAGTGAGGCTGCGGGGCCGCCTCCTGCTCGCTCGGTAAAGGGTCTAGGACGGAGCGATACTTACGGCCACGCCCCTACCGGAGCGATGCCACTGGAGAACCACCACCAGCCAAGGCAGAAATCACTTTTGCCATCTTCACCTGCTGTGCTTTTAAAGCTGAACTTAAATTTATTTTTGAAATCTGCGCTTCAGTGGTTTGAAATTGTTTTTAATTGTGATTTTGGCTTTGAAAGAAAATACATGGCATCTTTACCCATATACCCTATATCTTGTAAGATGAACTGTGTGTGCTTTTTTATTAACCAAATATGAGCCACCTTGAGGACATCTTAGGACAGAGGTGTCAAGCATACGGCCCGCAGGTTGTATATGGCCCAATCAACCAATCTTTATTAATACAAAGACCAAAACACAAATTACCCCCATATTATATTTATTCTTAAAACTCTTAACAAATGTACCCTTCGTCCTTCAGTATAAAGGAGCTACCACTCAAATCTCTTCTCTAGGCTGATGATATCCTTGCGTGTTCTACACACTGCAGCCAAAAAACTTGCGCATTGCTTAGTGCACCGCACATTAGTTCCCAGAAGAAGTATCTTGCACAACTCCACATCCTCCAAACCCAAGAAGTTCTTAATCGGAGGCAATTTAACTTAGCCCGTAGCCCCAGATAGAATACACAGTGCAGCAGGACATGCTCAACTGATTCTACTTCCCCTGAGCCTCATGGACAAATCCTTTCAGAAAATGGGATCCTTTGAAAGCGACCCTTGACTATAGCCGAGGACAGTGATTTCCACCTAGCCAGAAAAAAAGCCCTTCTATGCTTCGGCAATTCCAGCCATGAAAGATAGATGGCTGGTGCAGCTATAAACCTGACCCCTTCTGTAGCTAAAAATGTTGGAGTGCTACTTAAGTCCTCTTGTCTTTCCATATCGAACAATCTTTGCCTAATTGCTCCCCTCACGTGGGCATAGTCCATTCTCATAACAGCCTGTAGAGAAAAACCCAGGAGCCTCAGACTCCCATAAACTGCCTTAAGCCAGGTAGATTGGAAATTGTCCCTAAGGGTTGATGATGATAAATTTGTATGCTAGAATTTAATTTAAGCCATAAAGAGGTGAGAGTAATTCTAGCCTTCACTTTAATCAGACCTGACTCTAATCGCAGACTCGCATTAGGGACATAACTGGGCATGCCAAAGACTGTTCTCAAGAACTTAGATTGCACGCGCTCAAGAGGAACAAAACTGGAGGGGGATGGTCCCAGAAACGAGCCATATAGAATTCAGAACCAGCATTTTGCTGGGAAACTCCATCATAATATATAATTTATTATTATTATAAACAGATGGTTAAAACTTTACATTTCACCTCCAACATAGGAGGCATCATCAGAAGTATCTGAGCTACTGTTGCAAACCTACATAAATACTACTCCTTCCTTTCTTACACCAGATATTTAGGATTACAGTTAGCCTAAACACCTGCCCTATTGGTAACTTGCTTCAATCCTACTCGCAACTCCTGTGTAGCTAATATGTTGCTCCTGCTGAAACTTACAATAAGGTAAGGTAAAGGTATCCCCTGACAATTAAGTCCAGTCGTGTCCGACTCTAGGGTGTGGTGCTCATCTCCATTTCAAAGCCGAAGAGCCAGCGTTGTCCGATGACGCCTCCGTGGTCATGTGGCCGGCATGACTCTCCTTGCCGCAGCGCGTAGCATGCAGCTGGAACATGGAACGCTGTTTACCTTCCCACAAGCGGTACCTATTTATCTACTCGCATTGACATGCTTTGGAACTGCTAGGTTGGCAGGAGCTGGCCAAGCAACGAGCGCTCACCCCGTCGCGGGAATTGAACTGCCGACCTTTCGATCAACAGCTTATGGTTCAGCGGTTTAACCCGCTGCGCCACCCGCTTGTTAACTTTCCTTCCTCATTCATTAAAGTGATAGCGTTTGCCCACAGTTACCAACATAGATTTTCTGGCTTGTGAACACGTGTGATTAGCTAACAATTAAAACCTTGCGTATGATCGCCATCCTTCCCTGATTGTTTCCATAAGAGAAAGAACTGCAACTATCCTTGTCTAATTAATAAAACATGAACATAGAAAACAATTAATAAAACAGCATGAAAACAACATCCACGTCCATCTAACATGGATAACATCCATCTAAAATCTGGACACGTCGTGAAAATCTAAGAATGAGCCATATAGAAGTTGAGCCAAAGCCTTCACTTGAAAAAGCTTGAGTGCAGTCGGTATATACTGGCCTCCTCTAGAATTCATGAACTTGACTATTGTCCTGGCAGATTTCTGCCCTGCCTCTGCAACCATTGCATGATGGGTAGATCTGGTTCCTGACGCTTGCAGCATTGCCCCTAGATATTTATACTTGGACACCTGCTCTGTCTGATGTCCCTTGACGCGCCATTCCCTAATTTTTGGGGGGGTTTGTATATGGCCCACAGAAACTCTTTATCTGGCCCACGTGATAATTGGACTCTCCCAGCACCACCATCAGCTGCTCTCAGCTGCTGAGCTGTAAAGTGACGCATCTGCAGAAGCAGCATTGCTAAAAGGGTGGCGCTGCTGAAAGAGCGGTGCTGGGAGAGCCCAATTATCATGCAGGCCACCCTTTTAGCGGCACTGCTTCTGCTATGGAGCTGGGAGGGAGAAAGAGGGCTCAGAAGGCAAGGAAATGGTAGAAGGGAAGGGGCAGACCCAAGAGGAATGCTTAATGACATCACTTCCTCTTTAAGGGCTTCATTTCCAGCCCTCAGCCGGTGCCATGAATGCTATTTGGCCTGCTGTATGAAACTAGTTTGACACCTCCCCCATCTTAGGAGGTGGAAACGCAACATACAAATATGTTTCTAGGATTTGCAGAGTAACCAGATCCCAAGCATCCTGTTGCAGGGAGAACCTGGTATCTACCACTTTAGACTGAGATACGAGGATCACATGAGTAAATATGGGGTAGCATTGAAAAACACAAACTTTATGTAGATAGAAAATGAGATGTCAGACAAGAGTTCTAGCCTAACCTTTTCCCTGACATGCTCATTTTATATGTACTGTATAAACACTGGATTATTTCATAGACCATGCAATCTTGCACCTGCAGTGTGGAGAGGAACAGTTTTGCTGTTAATGAGATGTCTATCTTGGGCTGGGTCTGTTTGATCCAGGACTGAGTTGTCATGATTTAGAGCAGGGGTTCTCAACCCCTTCCTGGCTGAGTACCACCTCCGATGCCATTCTTCTGCTGTGTACCAGCGGAAATGACGACATCTGTAGTTACTTTCGGGGTTTTGGAGGCCAGAAAATGCAGGTAGGAGGCTCTGGACGGGTGGGAGGTCCCTTCTCAGCATTCCTGAGAGGCTTGGCCAAAGGCAGGAGCCTCACGGGCCAAAAGTGCCACGTTGGAGTGGGGTTCCAGCAGTCCAGCGGTCCAAGTACCACCAATAGTCGGCCAAAGTACCATTGGTGGTACAAGTACCACTAGTTGAGAACCCCTGATTTAGAACAATTTCTGGATGCACTGGTTTAAGCAAAATCCATTAACAACTAAAGAAGCTCTCTGTTGAGGTAACGGGATAAAGCAAAACTGGACATATTATGGTGGTTGCAATCCGCATAGAATACCATGGCCATTCAAAGCCCTCAACATAAAATAGTTTTTATTCTCCTACCAGTAGCAAAATAGTATAGATCCCCATTTTGGGGATAGATCCCCAAAATGAGGTTTTTCCTGTACAGTGAGTCTGAATCCTCTTGAAGTTATTCGAGTTCAGCTTTTCTTAAATTTGTAAATGAGTGGCTGACATGGGGGCCTCACCCCCTGCAAAAAAGTCCATAAGAAATCCTCTCTGTTTTAATGCTATGGAGGAGAGGCGATATGAAGTTGGAATGTTCTGTGAAACGGCAACGTCCACGTTCTATGAAAAGTAGAATTGTTTTATTTTGTTCCTGGCTTGAAGACAAGATGTTAGCCGAGGGGGGGGGGATTCCATTAGGATTATAACCCTCCACAAAGATATTGACAACTGTGCTTCTGTACGAAACAACATATCTTTGCAACAGCGGTTTGAAGACCCTTTGCATGATGCAGCTTTCAATCCTCTCATCAGTCTGAAGGGCTAAAATAAATCCTGTGACTTGTGATGGAGTCATGTCAACAACTAGGTTTCATGGAGAATTTTCTGAAGTAATTTAAGCAAATTTCCAAAAAGTCTTTTTGGTGGAGTTAATTATCTGTGCCAGGAGCTGAATCAGTAACCACTGGGAATCCAAATGAATCCCAAATTTTATGGCCCAAATGCTGAGCCATATCTTTGCCAAACATTGACAAACAGGCCTCAGCACACTTGACCTACATTTCAGAGGATGCTCTTGCTAGTTATTTTTGTACTACTGTGCCAAAAAAGAATTGAGAGCTTGCAGGGAGCTGCTCCAGTTACGACACCTGTTTTATTTGACATTAGTTTTGTTTTATGGATTTGTACTCTGCTTCTTCATAAAGCTGGCTGAGGAAGCAGAAACGGTCTTATGAAAATGCCTAGGACAGTGTTTCCCAAACTTTTTCAACCTGCGGCTCCCTTGATCATTGGTGACCATTGGCCACGGCTCCCCATTACATTATGTTGATGCCTGCCAATTGGCATTGCACTGTTTTCCGAGAGGATTCCGTGGCACTCCACAGCTCCCCTGACTGATTTCGGAGCCATGCTTCCCAGTTTGGGAACCACTGGCCTAGGGCATGATCTTTCCCCAGACTAGGGCCCAGCTTCTAGGCAGAGAGGGATACCCAGAAGGCTGAATGGAGCAGTGCTCCTCCACTCCAGCATGCACAGCTGGAGGCATGTGTGTAACTCTTACAAGCCATACCTCTCCGCACATAGCAATTTCCATTGTACAAAGGGGGAGAGCTGGATTGGAATCCACAGACCTCCCATTCCCTGGACTGCCTTTGTTACTGCACTCTGGGCATGCAAAGGGCAAGGCCAGAACAGTGCTCTCCTGAGCTCACAGACAGGCCCTGTGCTCTTGCACTGCGAAGGATTGTGTGTCCCTACTGTTGTGGGCTTTGT
Source organism: Plestiodon gilberti rubricaudatus (assembly GCA_026170595.1). Lineage (NCBI taxonomy): Eukaryota > Metazoa > Chordata > Lepidosauria > Squamata > Scincidae > Plestiodon > Plestiodon gilberti. The sequence continues at coordinate 79,517,205 of JANXHW010000004.1, read as the reverse complement.
GTTGAAACGTTTAAAGCAAGTAGTCTTCCCAGACGTTTTTGAAGAAAGTCTCTAAAAGAAACTGTCCAGATAATAGTGTATGGGTCATTCCATGTCAAATCAACCAATAAAAAATACATTTTGGAACTTGATGTCACGGATTTTGCTCATTTATGGTACATTTGTACCTTACCATGAGATGTTTAAAAATTATTTTTTTCAGATTTTTTTGTCCGTCCGTTTTTGAGATATTGAATGTTCAAAATTGCCCAAAAAAAAAGGCCAAAATTCACTTGTCACCATACCTTCAAACGCCAGTTACAGGATAACGCTGAACACTACAGATATGGGACAGGTGTCGATTTAAAGCTTATGATTAGGGCTTTCATTTTATATACAACATGACAAAATTGTAAATTTTCAAGAAATTCAAAAATATTCAAATAATATTAATTTTGAAATTTTGGAAAATCGAACTTTTTTAAAATTTTCAAAAAAAATCACACTTAAAGGTATATGTCTTGTAGTCAATCAGTCAAAATTTCAAGATGGTATCTCAATGGTATCATACAAAAATTAAATTTTCTTGTTGGCAGTGACCCCTCAAGTCCATTTTTCTACAGTTTACATTGATAAAATTATGCGGTAGACTGAAATGAATCCAAAAATTTATATCATCTTCAGAAGTAAAAAAATAATTATTATTTGTAGGTCCTTTTAATCTTCCCCATCTCTTCTTTGCACTTTAGATACAGCTTTAAGCCACTTAAATGCCTCTTTGACCTCCCTTGGTGAGTCAAGAAGAAAGTATCTAAAGTGCAAAGAAAAGATGGGGAAGATTAAAAGGACCTACAAAGAATTATTATTTTTACTTCTGAAGATGATTTAGATGAGGAAAAATGTCACTGTCCTGATTCAGAAATTGTTCAGCAACTAAAGGAAAAATTTAAAACTACGAACAGAAGTAAAAAGCTCATGATTTTGATAGTTTTACCAAAAAGCTGATCCTGTAAAAGAATAGAAAGTGAATTCATTCTCTATAAATCTATCTCTATAAGTCCTGTTATAAATTTTTGGATTCATTTCAGTTTACCACATAATTTTATCAATGTAAACTGTAGAAAAATGTTATTTTAATAATAAATATTATTTAATGTGTTTATGTATTTTAATATGCTGTAAGCTGCCTTGAGTGCCCTCAGGAGAAAGGCGGGCTACAAATTCCTAAAATAAATAAATAAATAAAATAAAATGGACTTGAGGGGTTTAATTCCTGGTCACTGCCAACAAGAAAATTTAATTTTTGTATGATACCATTGAGATACCATCTTGAAATTTTGACTGATTGACTACAAGACATATACCTTTAATTGTGATTTTTTTTGAAAATTTTAAAAAAGTTCAATTTTCCAAAATTTCAAAATTAATATTATTTGAATATTTTTGAATTTCTTGAAAATTTACAATTTTGTCATGTTGTATATCAAATGAAAGCCCTATTCATAAGCTTTAAATCGACACCTGTCCCATATCTGTAGTGTTCAGCGTTATCCTGTAACTGGCGTTTGAAGGTATGGTGACAAGTGAATTTTGGCCTTTTTTTGGGCAATTTTGAACATTCAATATCTCAAAAACGGATGGCCAAAAAATCTGAAAAAATTTTTTTTAAACATTTCATGGTAAGGTACAAATGTACCGAAAATGAACAAAATCCATGACGTCAAGGATTTTTCATTGGTTGATTTCACATGGAATGACCCTAATAAGCCTTCTCTGCTTGCATGGAGCTGCTCGGTTCTGCGCCAGCAATTACGGTAAGCTAATGCAGATCCAAGTAGCCCCATTGTAAGCAGTTGGGGTGTCCCCCCAGTGTATGGGGAAAATGTCCCCTTACCCTGAGGAGAACTCCGGTCCCTTCCCTTCCCCTGCTGGATACATTGTGGGCCGTGCTGCACCGGTGCTAGATAGGATTGGGCTGCCTGTGCCTTATGTCCATATCCCACACGTGTAACTGCTACCAGAATAGACACACTGCTTTCCAAGTGAGAGTACTGTAATTGCCAATTCAGCCCTCACAATGAGGTGCAACACAAGTTCTTCTGTGCCCCAACAAATGGCTAGTTCTCAATCAAGTTCAGTTGTAAAATGTGCAAGTTCATCAGAACCTGCATGCTGATATATTCTCAGAACAAGCATATTACTTTTTTAACCAGTTTAGGGAATGAACCCACTTTTTGATTCACTCTCTCCCTCCCTCCTCCCAATCCTCTGTGCAACTCAGTAACTGACTTTTTGTGGCTCACCTTTTATTGATTTCTATCCAGCATTCCCAGCCCAATGGGGCTTCAAAATGCAATTCACTAAGTTGGGGTAAAATGGTAACAGTTTTAAAATTCAAACTATGCATATTGTTCCTTAAACAAAAGGCAGCAGTCAAATTCATTAAATTGTTAACAAACAAAAAAGTTAATGGTCTACTACACTCTTTATACACTGACCCACTCAAAGTGGGTTTTAAAACAAAGAAAAAAATTGACTAAACTTTTGAATGGTAGAAGAAATGCAAATTGGCAGGCTTTCAGCCTTTGCAACTTGCACAAATTGGAACGGTCGGACAAGGCAGCAGCGTGACCGCAATGAGAAAACTGCCAAGCCTGTTGAAAATTTGCCGTGTGGAAAGCCAGGAACACCGAGACTAGCCAGTTGTACATGTTCAAGAACGCAAAAAAGCTGCAGCGATGGTTCTTAAGTTCTACAACTGTGTGAATAACTAGGCCAATCCTATAGCAATATCAGTTACTTAACCTGCCCCCTGGTGGCTAACCACAAAGACTAGCAAATGTCCACCGACCATGAACACATTTGACTGCTGTTGAACCTGACAACTTGATTTCTCAACAAGGGACTCGTACAAACTGCGCCTTCTGGAAGTTACTGCTGGAGCGCACCTGTTGTTTTCTATGCAGAAAGCTTGCTAAACCAGTCTTTTATTTAGACGACGCTGCTGAGAGAAGGCAGCACGTTGCTTGTTTCTTGATGCAACAACCTTGCGGTTTGCTTAGACCTCCCTGTTGCTATGACTTTTCTATTGAAACAAACCTCAAATATTTTGCTAACAGAAAAACGTAATGAGACCACAACGATTTGTCTCATTCCTAGATGCTGTTTGCTTTTATTAACTTCATGTGCTGCACAGAAGCACACGATTCTCTTAAACCTTCATGCCAGTTCCTGTAAGCCCCCTGGTGGTCATGACCCTTCATAGCCCTCTGAATTGGAACCCTGAGGCAGTGCAACTACCAACCAGACTCCAACGGCTCCCAGTGCATTTAGGTGTTGGTTTTTATGAATGTGTATTGGTTTGCGAATCCAAGGAAATGAGATTCAGGTTAGACAGGTTTGCAAGGTTGCCAAGACACTGATGTGATTGTGAAGGGTGGGTATAGCAGAGCAGGCTGCAGCAGCAGTCAATGGACTCTTTCGGCTTCCCTACTTGCTTGTAACAGCCGCAAATCTATGTTAAAATGAAGGTGTGTCTGGTCACATATGGGGGAGGGGAGGAAGCCAGCTTCGCCCTTCCTATGCCACAGTTTCTCACATATGTGCTGAAGGTAGCTGACATCAAAACTCTCAGCACATAAGTGTTCTTTCCTCTTTCACATAATTGCGCTTGGCTTCCAAACATCCCCAGCCTGTAGGTGCCAAGCTACCAATTGTTGGAGGGACACAATGCAGGGCAAAAAAGTCTGTGGGGCAACCGCTAGAGGTAAGTCAACATGCAGCCCTTATTCTGCCATCCCGAGCCCTGGTTGAGAAGAGTGGAGTTTCAATGCCTCTCTCATGTCAACCTTCCCCATGAACTCTTCCCTGAAGCTTCTTGGACTTCTGGGGGCTCCTCTTCAGCTGGCTTCCCTGCTGTTTGCTCTCAACTCTGTCTCACCTGACATCTCTGATCTCTTAATAGTTAGTGCAAAATGCATAGAGCCAGGATGGTGTCGTGGTTTGGAAGTCGGACTTAGACCTGGAAGATCCCGGTTCAAATCCCCGCTCAGCCACGAAGCTTCCTGGGTGACCTTGGGCCAGTCACTATCTCTCAGCCCCACCTACCTCACAGGGTTGTTGTGAGGACAAAAAGGAGGGAAGGAAATATGTACACCACTCTGAGCTCCTTGGAGAAAGGGTGGTATAAAAATGTGAAAAATAAATAAATAAATAAATAAATACAACGACCAGCATTGCTTGCTTCCCAAATCACTGTGAGATTTCCAGGCTAAGAACTTGCCTGGAAACATTACAACATTTTAAGCCTTCCTTGACCCAGGACTTGTAGCCTCAGAAGTGTGTGGGGGAGCATTACTTTCCTAAAGCACATGCACAAAAGACAGAATCTACCCCCCATATCCACTAAAATGATCTCTGGCTTATCGGAGGTATTTCTGTTGTTGAAAAGCAGTCTATAAATATTCTTAATAACCCAGAAGACATAGTAGATACTGTGTTGCACCAGAGACTGAAAAATATAGAGCTGGTAAACATACACAATACACCCATTGCATTTCTCTGCTGTAAATGAGAGCAGAGAAATGCAATGGGTGTATTGTGTATGTTTACCAGCTTGCATTCTTGCAAGCTTGCATCCTTGCATCCAGGACCAGCTTGCATCCTTGCATTCCAATCTATTTATTATAATAGCAACCATGGCTTCCTAAATGTCTGCACCAAAATATGTTAGTGGCTTGATTTTAATGATGCATAGTCAAGATTCACTTTTTTTAACACATCCAGGTGTATCAATGTTGGGCAAAAGTTTGCCTTAACTGTATAATTACATAAACGCTCTAGAAGAGCAGTGGTTCTCAAAGTTCTCCCCCGAGGCAGGGAGAACTTTGAGTCTTTGCGGGAATGGGAACAGCAATCTGGGGACTGCGCCACCACCAGGGGGGGGGAGTCCATTTTACACTCACCGGGGGTCCTAACGTCTTCTGGAGGGTGTGGGGAGGCCTGTGGTGTGTGTCTTTGTGGGGTTTTTCCACAGGCCTCCCCGCACCCTCCAGAAGACACTGGGACACCCGGTGAGTGTAAAACAGACACTTTTACACTTTTTTTTTCACAGTAGGGCCTGGGATCACCGTCGCTGCCATGCTGTCCCCATCCCTTAAGGTGGCAGAGGACAGCATCTGGTTCCAGTGGTGGGTCGCAACCCACCACTTTGAGAACCAATGCTCCAGAGACACCAGCTGACCCCCATGCAATTTGAGATTACCCAAAATGCAGAACCTGATGGTGGCTTTCCTATAGAGCAGCAATTTTTCAACCAGTGTGCTGCAGCACATTGATGTGCCACGAATGGTCCGCAGGTGTGCCACGGGAGTTTGGGGGAGGGTAATTTATTAGTAGGGCCATTGAGGGATGTGAGCCCCCCACTGGCAGTGTGGTATGCCTTGTCAATTGTCAAAAATCGGATGGTGTGCCTTGACAATTTTAGTGCCTTGTCAGTGTGCCACTATGAGATGAAAAAGGTTGAGAATTGCTGCTATAGAGTATGAAACCAAGAGAGGATATCACTTCTGCACTAAACTGTTGTTCCAGGACTGAGAGAGTTCAATTAAGGCCTCTACAGCCATAACAATAGTTCTAATATTCATTTCTTTCCCACAGTGATGTTTATCAGCATCAGAACATTTTCCTGATTCAGAAGGGATCAACAATGAAACTGTGTGTTGCAGTGTATAATTTGTATGAAGGAGAAGTTTGGAGAACTCTAAAGGAAAATTCCAAAGCATCTTTGTGTCTCAGCTTGTAGACCTGAGGCAGGATCCTAGAGGAGCTGTTCTCAAAGGAGGGAAAAGTTAACTGTGAGCTGTTCTTTACACAAACAAAAAGTGGCAGCTTTTTGGTGCATGTATGCCCAATGTGAGCATCATCATCACATGTGATGACCAACACATGAGTGTTATAGGTGCAAATGCTGTATGTGTTCATGATGCATCTCCCGCTATCTGAGCCAGTGCGGTATTTCTGAGCTGATGTTTTGCCTGGAAAACTAGTAGTAGACCATTGCGTACCACTGGAGACATTTCACTTTATGGGAACTATTCCTGTGTTCTGGAGCATGTTGTGGAGCCCTGTTGAGATTATGGCTTCTTACTCAAAGCAGTTTAACAGCACAATCCCATTCCAGGTTACTTAGAAATGCAGCTCAAGACCCTGCAAATGTATTTGCAATTACAATGACACCAATTTAGCTAAAAGTACTCAGGTATAAATAGCATTGAAAGCAGCTGGACTTAGGCTGCAATCCTAAACATAAACAAGAACATAAGAGCCCTGCTGGATCAGGCCAAAGGTCCATCTAGTCCAGCTTCCTGTATCACACAGTGGCCCCACCAGATGCCTCAGGGAGCACACGGCCAACAAGATAACCTGTTTCCTGCTGCCACTCCCCTGCACCTGGCACAGGGAAAACCTACTTCTAAAACCAGGAGGTTGCTTATGGCTTGTAACCTGTGATGGTCTTTTCCTCCATGAATTTCCTCCTATGCACACATACCTGGAAATAAGCCCTGCTGAATATAGTGGGAATACTGAGTCAACATGCACAGGATTGCACTCATTGGCGTCGCTGTTGCGTGCCAAGGCGGGCGGGGGGCCCAGGTGAAGCGCGCACATGCACGCGTCGCCTCCCCTGTGCGCACACGTGCGCGTCGCCTCGGGGCCTCCCGCCCGCCTCGCCAGGCCGGGGGAGCCGGCTCGGGGACGTCCTCCCCAGCCGGCTGCCCGGGTCCTTCTGACAAAGGCCCGCTGCGCGAATGTTATTTATAACGTTCTTTTGCGCATGCACAGACCCATTCCTGAGGGAAAAGGGCTGCCCTTTTCCCTCAGGAACAGTCTGCGCATGCGCAAAAGAACGTTATAAATAACGTTCGTGCAGCGGGGGCAGCCAGCCGGGGAGGACATCCCTGAGCCGGCTGCAACGATTGAGGGGGCGCCCGGAGCGGCCATAGGCCACGCCGAAGGTTACTAAGGGGGTGTGCCGGGGGAGGGGTCACTAGGGTGACGCACACGCTCGGCCATGGGGCAGCGCGCGCCCTAGTGACTCCTCTGATTGCACTGTTAGTCAAGATTAGTTTACGGCGCAATCCAATCTAATCCCTGTGCTGGTGCTATGCTGTGAAGCACGTTGCAATGACTCGGGAGGAAGCAGCACCAGTAGGAAGGCTTGTGCTGTTCCGCTGGTACTGGATTCTGGATCAGGTAAGGCCGCTCCAAGCAGCGCAAAGGCTTGGGGAGGACGGAGAGGGGGTGTAACGGGGCGGGAAGGTGGGCAGATCGGGCCCGGGTGGGAAGGGATCAGTGACAGCGTGGTGCGTCATATCCTATCCTCCCTTCCAGGCCCTTTCTGCCAACACAGGACTGCTCAGTTCTACTCCAGCTAAAGAGCTGGCAGAGAACCAAGTAGCCCCATTGCAGTGGGTGATGGGTTACCCGGGGTAAGTGGAGAAATGTCAAAACAAAACAGCATATATTAACGCAGGGGTTCTCAACCCCCTCAATGTGGCATACCACCTCTCGGGCCGCCACCGCGCCATGTACCACTGGAAGTATGTGGCAATGACGTCATCACTACTTCCAGGTTTTCGCTGCGCCAGAGCCCAGAAATCAAGCGATAAGGGAGAAGGGCGGGTGGGAGTGCCCTTAGCACTGGAAATCTGTGCTCTCGAGCTGTGCTGACTCTCCAGAGCTCAAGCTGCTGTTTTCAGGGCTCCGGCTTGGTGTGGCATGGCCGCGATGGTGGCTGCCATTATGCTGGCCAGGGGTTTGAGTACCACCAACCAGTGGTCTGCATACCACTAGTGGTACATGTACCACTGGTTGAGAACTCCTGTAATAAAGTTTTCATCTTCACTCTGAAATAGTTCTTAAGTTGCATATGCAGATAGCTACAAGTTTTCCTGGCTCCAAAGTTTTTAAATTAAAACCACCTTAAACATTCACTACAATGAAAGGTTGGTGGGATATTTGTTGTTGTTGTTCAGTCGTTAAGTCGTGTCCGACCCTTCGTGATCCCATGAACCATATCCCATGGGATATTAATCCAGTAAATAAACATCTAGAACTTGGGCCATGGATGCAAAGAAAGTCCTGCAGTAACGTTATAAGCAACTTAGACTCCATTGTCTACATTTGTTGTCTCAAAACCTTGAGTTTTTCTAAAGGCAGAAATCTTGGTCTTTGAGGTACACAGTTTGCGTGGCCCTGATCCTAATGATCAGGAAGTTCTTAATCTTCAGATGGTGAGACCTCTGTTATAGTTTAGAATTTATTAGATTTCGGGGGGGGGGAGGAGAGAAGCAGTTTTCAGACACACATGAATTCATACTGGTTTATTAATGCATGAGCACATCCCATGGGAGAGGGAAAAATCACTTTAGAGCTATTTCCTAATTTTATTTGCTGATGGAATTCAGTTTAGCTACTAGCTAATTTGCAGGCAGCAAGTGCTCTTGTTGAGACAAACAGATGACACTTGAGATAGAGAGCAGCCACAGTGCAGAATGTGAGATCCAAAGCTAGAGACAAGCTTCCTTGACAACTATTATGCAAGATATTTTCAAAAATACAACCTCAGTCATAATCAAAGAAGACAGGTACCTGACTTGTACCTGTGTGTCATTTCCCCCCCCCCTTACAGCTAATGGCAGCACCTAGGGGGCATTTAAGATGGGGAAAAGGCACAGGAGGGAAATGACTGTCTTCCTCCAGCATGGCAACCTCAATCCCAAACTCCCCCACATGCACATCTGCTTTCAACAAAACAAAGATCACAGCTATCCTATGTCTACAGTGGTCCTCAGTGTTATGGGAGAACTGGGAGAAAAGATTGAAAAGAGTCACTAACTAGGTCTAATGGGAGAAACTGGGAGCTTCCTGGAAAAAAGAGTTCCCAGAATCCAAGAGTGGCAGCAGAACAGGTTGTACATTTGACCGACCTTAACAGAGTAGCAATTCTGCTGTAAGGTGGTTTTCACTTAGTACAAACAAGCAAACTCAAACCTAACTTAGAGTTTATTTTTTTGTAATTTTTTCTAGGTCATTCTTACAATGGATTATCTCCCAAACTCGTCATTCGCCCTGAAGGCTCTTTTTGTTTTTCTGCCTAATTACTGAAAGAGCCCCGTTGGTTGTTGCCTCCCACCTACACCGCTACGCTTCAAGTGCTCTCATTCTATCAAGAAGAAGTTCTCCAACACAACAGTGTTTAGATGTGTGCTTGACTTTCATAAGCTATTAATGCATTTTTTTGCGTTTTGTTGGCCTGGCTTTTCAAAGCATTAAAGACAATGCACTAATACTTATTTGTTTTTAGGGGGGGGGGGAAGTAGATTGAGGAACCTGAAAAAAGGTATTGGAAAAATGGCCAATTTTGAGACCACCTGATCAAGAAGTGTAGAGGTCTACCCAGGGCCAATCCAAGCCCATATGGAGCATTTCTGCACAGTAGAAAAAGGCGCCCCTTCCTTCCCGCCAGAAGTCCTCCTCCTTCCTCCGTGAATGGCATCCCCTTAGATGTGGTGCCCTCATGTAGGGCACAACCTGCACAACCACACAGTGTGGCCCTGCACTGGCGTAGCTCGAGGTGGGGCGGAAAGCGAAGTCCTGCAGCTTTCCACCCCACCGTTACTCTCCTGCACGAGGCGCCCCGCCCCCTCATCGTAGGAGCCCGTCAGCGGAGAGAAAGCAATGCTGCAGGACTTCGCTTTCCGCCCCACTTCGAGCGACGCCAGTGTGGCCCTGGGTCCACCTTGAAGCTCTAACTTGTTTCTATGCATACAGTTGCTGGAAGAATTTACTGGGAAGCTAATTTGGGAGATGGTCAGCTTTTTTCTGATGGACGCAGGTACAGTTAACTCTTTGCAGAGAAGTGGTCACATATAAAATAATCCTGGAGTAACTGTAGTTATGGGGCTGCCCCATTGTTGTGGGGCTGGATGATGCAGATTAAAACAAGCTACTCCAAATTGCTCCATGCTTGCAAGCGAGTGACAGGCACCGCTTGCCTTACCACGTGACTCCTGACTTGCAGCTGACCTCTGATGAATGTCTAAGTATCCCCCATAATGTCTAAGTATCAAACCATAATGGTCTGAATCTACTCGTCAGCGACTGTCGTTCTGCTTTTAGCACAAGGTAAGTCCAATCCAAACATTCATTCCTGGACCCCAATTAAGATGACCCCTCTCATAGTTTGGAACTTTGAGGGACCTTATCCACTGTATTCTGAACAGTCGGCAGGGAAAGGAAGACTGACTTGTTTACTTTTATCCACCTTACTTGCTCTCCAAGATGAAGACGCTGTCTCTGTGCTGCCTCTCCTCCTCCCCCAGCCATCAACTCCTCAGGAGCTCAGCAGTTGTGGCTGTGTATGTAAAGTAAAAACTTATTGTCTGCTCGGGCAGCAGCTGATCTCAAGGCAGCTGGTGCCAGGGCAAAAAATGAATGGCTTCTTTAACAAGATAGCCACAATTGTTAAAGTCTGGAAGGGTTGATTAAAAAGGGGGGGTGGCATATATGAAATAGAGGCTGCTTCTCATTGCCTTTTTCCTCCTGCAAAGTGGGCACAAGCAAGCAGTAAGTCCGATTGAGCAAGGGAGATTTACTCTTGAGTAAATAGGCACTGGGTTGGGCTGCATGCCTTTCTTTGCCCACCAGCTGTTGCTGGATGGGAACTGTCATGATTCCAATATTCAGAGGAGTCGTATTTTGTTAGGGAACGAATGTCGGAACCAAATCTACTCACAACAGACTAAAAATGGGCTGGCCTGTAATCTCATCTGAGCCAGAGGGGTACCCAGGCTCCCCAGCAACTGGGGCGGAAAAGCCCGCCGCCCCATTATGCAAATTAAGTAAGTAATTTGCATAATGAGCTTTCGGGTTTTTTTTAAAGTTTTTTCGCGGTTTTTCCGCAAATTTAAAGTGTAAAAACAGGGATTTTCAAAGTGTGTGTGTGCTTTGCGGCCACTCAAAGTGTGTGTGTGCTTTGCGGCCACTTATCTGATCTCCAGGACATTCCTCCAGCAGGCTGGCAGCAGCAGGCAGCGACGATCGCAAACCTGCCGGACTCGGAGTTTGCGCATGCCCAGTCCGTCCTTGCTAACTCCCTGGGTTTGCGCATGCGTAAACTCCGGAAACTCCTGCGCCAGGGCACACAGCCTCTCCCTGCTCCGGGCGCAGGAGTTTCCGGAGTTTACGCATGCGCAAACTCAGGGAGTTAGCAAGGACGGACTAGGCATGCGCAAGCAAACTCGGCAGGTTTGCGATCGTCGCTGCTGCTGCCAGCCTGCTGGAGGAATGTCCTGGAGATCAGATAAGTGGCCGCAAAGCACACACACACTTTGAGTGGCCGCAAAGCACACACACACTTTGAAAATCCCTGTTTTTACACTTTAAATTTGCGGAAAAACCGCAAATAAATATTCAAATTAAAGGATTCCCGCGCCCCACTCCCGAACCTCTCCGCCCCTCCCAGAGCCTCTCCGCCCTGACGCCCTGGGGCCCACCGCCCCACCGCACCATGTCAGCGGACGCCTATGATCTGAGCCATTGTCTGGCTGCCTTGACTACATGGGAAAGGTCCTGTGAAAGGGAAGGGGAAAGTCACAAAATGCTAGCATTTGGCTGCTGTGTGGAAAGCTGAGCTTCAGTTTGGCTGAGGAAAAGCTTCAAAACGAGCCTAGAGAATGAAGGAAAGGGGTTGGCTGACAGTTATGCATCGACCAGAACTAACTGGCCAAGTCCCTGACTGCAGAGCTGCAAAGGGATATATCTGAATATCCCTACAGGCTGAATTTCATAGCCGACTCAGGATTTGGGGCATTCAGCCTTACACTTGGTTCAGCATTACACTTGTATCCTAAAAGCTCTCCCAATCAAGCAACATGGCTGTTATAACCCTCCAACGTTGACTTAGAGGTGTGATTTGCGGCTTCATCCTGCACACGTATTTCCCAGCAATGAAACTCGCCCTAAGACATCTTAAAAATAGTCTGCGGTTTCCAAGTTGTAATACCCAATTGCCTTTACAACTGGTAGCTAGGAGAGTGCGAGAGGTCCTCTGTTTGTTCTAGAATCTAGAGAATAAACAAGGCCAAGAATCACAATTACCACCCTTTCATGAAGTGTACTGAAATACGTAGTCATGCTGGATTAGCCAAATAATAGATTAAGTGGAAACACTGGTTCCTCGAGTCACAATATATGTATGTGAAAACCAGCTGCTATTTAAACCTTATCAATGTCTATTTGATAAGCTGATGGGCTTGTTACACAGGAGGTGTTATCTATTGGATGTAAGTGATCACATTTGTTTATAAAATGGATTTGGCTGCAAGTTACGAATTTTAAACTACTTTACCTCTTTCTGTCTTTTGTAGTGAAAGCTGAAACCTTTGGGAAGAAGAATTTAATGAAAGATGAAACTTTTCATTCTCAATCCCCGACAAAAGATTGGGCTCAATGGAAGATGCTATCGTACCACTTTCACCCAAGTCACCAGTGTGTGCGGATTAAGGGATTGGATTGTTGAAATATGAAAGAAACGTTTGCATACCTCTTGCGGAGCATAGATTTGAGCATTTCTCAGAAAAGGTCTCTTTAGGAGGGTAAACCGGTGGTGAGGAATCGACATATTCATGAGCCGATGCTGGGTGTTTGGGGTAAGAATTTACAGAAACTGTGGAAGGTCTTGAATGTTCAGTATGAAAAGTTCCTGGTGAAGATCTACAGATAGAAGGATGCAAATTGGACATTTTAGTGGCAGGTAGGTGGGTGCTAATATGGTAGCATTTCCAGATTTTTAGAGAGACAAGTATTGCTGACATGTTCGCTATTGAAAGGCTCATGTTAATTCTGAACAAGACAAATCTGTGTAGCCAGAGCTCTAAACATTAGGAAAAAAATTAAGTTGTCTCCTAGAATTAAAGGTACCTGCAATATCAGCCATTCTTTCCCCCCTTCCGCAACGGATGGTATTCTTGCACCCAACAATTCTTGCCATAGTTATAAAGGCCCTGCAAACCTGTGTTCAAAATGTGGTGCATGCAGCATCACTACCCCAAATCCTTCTGGATTGTCACTGGCTTTCACTGAATATTTCTGGGATTCCTTATGCTTCCTTCTGTCAGCCAGCTCATTCATTGAATTGTCCAGGCCTAGGATCTTTGGCAGCCATCTGCTCTCACTGGCACAAACACAATTGCACTAGTTCACTGTAACCCACCAACATTAATTACCACGCCTTGCATATGAGTCGCATTGTCGCCAATTATGAGAGTCACCCATTTTTTACTCCAGCGCCTGTCTTTTCACAAAGATGTTATATAGGAACAGACCGAATCAATTGCTTATAATCATAACTGCCAAAAAGCTTCAGGCTTGCTGGGCAGTTACCCTCCCCCCCCCCGTTGACCCCGCGTGTTGTGTACACACATGGAGCAGCTGTATAACATAAACTGTATGATTTATAAGTCTTTCCACTAACCAGAAAGCAATTCCTCAGATGCCAGCATTGCAGCTGCCTCACACTTTAACAAGCAACTTGCCAGAAAAATTGATGTTCCACAAACTGGGAATGACAGTCATTGCAAACAACGTATGCTCTGTCCCAGTGTTCATGTTGGCTGGCTGGCTGCGATTTCTCCCTCTTTAGAGGCAAGGCAGAATTTCTAGAAACTATCTCCCTTCTAAACTTCTTAGAGTAATGTAGTTGTCTTAAAAAAAAAAAAGCATTACAATTAAGTGGCCCTATGAATGGAGAGCTGTCATTAATCTAAGTTGTTAGATGCTTTAAGTGCAAGCAAAGGCATAACTCAGTGATATCGCACTTGCTTGTCTGAGGCTCAGCACCTGGTATCTCTAGGGAGGCCTGAGAAATATACCACCTGAAACCCTGGGGAGCCGCTGTCAACCTTGCTGGGCAAGATAGACCAATGGTCTACGTATCAGGCCGCTTCAGTGATATTTATACAATATATGAATATTTTAAATAAATGGACACTCCCAAACAAAAATGCTGTAATTCTCATGTGATCATCAAGGTGACCTAGAAAGCATCATGGCTGAATAGGGCCTTGAACCTGGGTCTTCCTAACCATGACATCACCACACTGGCTATCTTGAGGCAGCTGGACCCACAGAGTTCATGAACTTGTGCCCCTGCTCCTCTCTCCCAGTGACCCCAGTACGGTCATCATGACTCATACTTTGGGAAACCCTGTAACTTTACTCTTATATGGACTCGTTTCCAACAAGAAATGCAAAAATTTTGCACTCCCCACTTTTAGGAACGCAGTATTGTTGTCCTGGCTGCAAGCCATCATTTTGTCGTCATCTTAGCTGCATGCTAGCAGCTTCTCTAGACATTCCTCCACCCCTTACTGGAGCCTTTCGCCCAAAGCGTGGTTAGACAGAGTCACTGTGAAAAGCTTAGTCCAATGTCTCGGACCCTGTCAGAGTTTGTATTCTTAAGGCACACCATTTTCTAGTACTGATAAGGAATCACTTCCCTAACACAATGGTTCGGATATTCATTAACAGTTAAGACACAGAACAAGATTTCAAACCTACAACCAGATAACACAACCTAATTATCTGACCATAAACGCGTTTGGGTTTCAGAAGTTTATCCACATGTCTACTGTACTGAAATCTTCAAAGCCCAGATATTTTCCTATCTCAGATTGATTTCTTCAGAATGTAGAGTATGGTGGTTCTGTTTCCCATATATTTATTTCAATACATTAAGAGTTACCTAGTACCACCTCTCTTATTCCCTTAGGTCCTCACACGTATCACATATATTACCCAAGAGCATCTTCACTGCCAAAAGCAATTGTCTTTAATCTCTCCTGCATCGATCACTGAAGAATAGCTAGCTATGCATCCAACTGGTTTCTGACGGCGCAATCCTGACGAATCTGCGGGCGGCGGAACAAGCATTCCTTACGGTACGTGCCTTATGATACGTTCGCGATGACTCAAGAGCAGGGAAGGCCGGCGCAAGGCCGGCCTCCCCTGCTCCGCCGCCGGATCTCATGCCCGGCCGCCGCCGGACCCAGGTAAGGATCCAGCGAGCGGGGGAGGGTGCCCATAGGTCCAGCCAGCCCGGGTGGGGGTGGGGGATGGCGTCAGCCATATCCCGGTCCCTGCCAATTGGCTGGGCCGTTACACGATCTCCTCCTACCTCCGCCAGCAATTTTGCTGGCGGAAATCTGAGGAGGCCGATCAGCTGGGCCTGGATTTACACTCGAGGAGGGGGATGAACATCTCCTTCGGCCGAGCGGCAGCCTGGCCGTGGCAGAGCACAGGATCCGGCGGGCGGCCTGGGCTGCTGGCTGGATCCTTACGTAGGATTGCTCTGTGAATGTGTTAGAGCTCAAGGGAAGATTTACACACTACAAGTATATTGCTCCTTTAAATAAATTTAATTGTCACAGCTTCCTTCAAAGCATCTTGGAAACTTTCTGTTGATAACAGTGTAAGCCTTCCTACGAGAGCCTATCTGCATGCTCATACCTCCCTGCCCCTTGTTTCGTCAAGGGATGATCTTCTCTGTTCCATCTTTTGCAGTGACAAGTATTGATGGCATAGGTTTGGGTTTTTTTTTTCCCATAGTTGCACCTATTGGTGATTGTTCATTGCTAGGTAAAAACCTGGCTTTTCAGAAATCTTTTCCTGCAGGTTGTTCTTGGTTTTTAATGGCTTTGGTGCTTTTAATTAGAATTGTTACCTGGCTGTTTTGTTAAAGATATGTTATGGTTTTATTGTAATTTATTGTTACAGATTTGTTTTGGAAAAACAGCTTTTGGCAGAAAAATGTATTGTATAAATATTTCAATACACATAGAAGGAATTTGGGAACTCGATTAGAGATCTGTAGCCACTGTTCTTGTTGGAAATGAGTCCATATAAAAGTAAAGTATATATTCCCCCCCCCCCGCTGATGCAGCTGCGCCACTGCATCCTGTTGAGGGGCACTCCCAGAGGTCTGCTCCAGGTAAGGGAACTTTTGTTTCTGGGTAACATTTGTTACCCAGGGGTAAGCCTCCAGCACCTAAATGGGTCTACTCAGACCAGCACCAGCAATTTAGCTGGTTCAAGTCCAAGAGCACTTGGGAAAGTACACCACTGCCGCCAATACCGCCCCCTTCCAGGCCTCGTTCTGCCCCCCATTCCTGCCTCCCACCCATCCCCGCACTTACTGGTGCCGGGGATGTGGAGAATCCGCTGGCATGCCACCGCAGCTGCTTCCTGTTTGCAGCAGCAGCCCAGTTCCCCGAAATGGCACGGCGTCTTTTGTAACAGCTGTAAAGGACCTTTGTTGTTGTTCAGTCGTTAAGTCGTGTCCGACCCTTCGTGATCCCATGAACCATATCCCGCCAGGCCTTCCTGTCCTCCACTATCTTCCTGAGTTCGCTCATTTTCATGTTTGTTGCATCGATGATGCTGTCTAGCCATCTCATCCTTGGCCTTCCCCTTCTCCTTTTGCCTTCAATCTTTCCTAGCATCAGAGTCTTTTCCAGAGAGTCCTCTCTTCGCATTAGGTGGCCAAAATATTTGAGTTTCAGCCTTAGTACCTGTCCTTCCAGGGAACAGTCAGGCTTGATTTCATTTAGAATTGACTGATTTGATCTCCTAGCAGTCCAAGGGACTCTCAGGAGTCTTCTCCAGCACCACAGTTCAAAAGCATCTATTCTTCGGCGCTCAGCCTTCCTTATGGTCCAACTCTCGCAACCATACATTGCTACTGGGAACACCATCGCCCTGACTATGCGAACTTTTGTTGGCATGGTGATATCTCTGCTTTTTATTATGCTGTCTAAGTTTGCCATAGCTTTCCTTCCAAGGAGTAAGCGTCTTTTAATTTCATGGCTGCTGTCTCCGTCTGCAGTGATCTTGGAGCCCAGAAAAGTAAAATCTGTTACTGCTTCCATTTCTGCCCCTTCTATTTGCCAGGAATTGATGGGCCCCGATGCCATGATCTTAGTTTTATTAATGTTGAGTTTCAAGCCAACTTTTGCACTCTCCTCTTTCACTCTCATCAAGAGGCTCTTTAGTTCTTCTTCACTTTCTGCCATTAGGGTGGTATCGTCTGCATATCTGAGGTTGTTGATATTTCTCCCGGCAATCTTGATTCCGGCTTGCGATTCATTCAGCCCTGCATTTCTCATAATGTACTCTGCATATAAGTTAAATAAGCAGGGTGACAATATACAGCCTTGCCGTACTCCCTTCCCAATTTTGAACCAATCAGTTGTTCCATGGCCGGTTCGAACTGTTGCTTCTTGACCCGCATACAGGTTTCTCAGGAGACAGGTAAGGTGGTCTGGTACCCCCATCTCTTTAAGAATTTGCCACAGTTTGTTGTGATCCACACAATCAAAGGCTTTTGCGTAGTCAATGAAGCAGAAGTAGGTGTTTTTTTGGAACTCTCGTGCTTTCTCCATGATCCACCGCATGTTGGCAATTTGATCTCTAGTTCCTCTGCCTCTTCGAAACCCAGCTTGTACGTCCGGTAGTTCTCGGTCCACGTACTGCTGAAGCCTAGCTTGTAGGATTTTGAGCATAACCTTGCTAGCATGTGAAATGAGTGCAATTGTACGGTAGTTTGAGCACTCTTTGGCACTGCCCTTCTTTGGAATTGGAACGTAAACTGACCTTTTCCAATCCTTTGGCCACTGCTGAGTTTTCCAAATTTGTTGGCATATTGAGTGCAGCACTTTCACAAGGTAAAGGACCTTAGGCTGCCCAAATGCTAGTTCTGGCACCGTAAGGCCCCATAGGATTGGGCCGTAGTTGCTGTGCTTTGGATTGCAGCCTCTCTTTCACCGATATCGGTGCACACCTTTCTACTAAAGTACAACTACTATAATTTACAATAGAAAGATCTTAGAAAGAGTTGTAACCATGAAGATAGTAAAAACATATTTTTCACCCGGATAGCATCTATGATTAAAAGCAAGGAAGAAATATGTCCCAGAGGAGATTGCATTATTTCCCTCCCCTTCCCTTACGTCCTCTTATGTATTTTTTAAAACTTACCTTCCGCTTGATGGGTACGATTTCCTACTTCTTTCTTCAGTATATCTGTTGGACCTGGGGCTCTCCCTGTGTCTGTAATCTTCATCTCGATAAGGTCTCTCAGAATGAGGCATTTTGTTTATCAGCAACGAAGACCCAGACCTACTTATAGTTCGTCTGGTTTAATGTGATTAGCATTTGCAAAAAAAAGTTAGCCCTGTTAAAAAGGGGGACAAAGAAGATATTAGGCAGAGGGTTCATTGTATGCAAGAAAGTTTCAACTTTAATTTTTAAAGCTTGCAGTCTAGTATGTGTAGACAGAAGACCTGGTTCTTCTATCATCCTGGTTTAATATAACTATAGCTCCATGCAGAATGGGGACTAAATTGTCAATGCCCCAAAGCAGAGAAATAAGAACTGAAAAAGTCCTGTCCCCCAGAGTCAATAACAGTGGTGTTGCACCAGCTAGTTCGGAAGAAGGCAAGAATCCAGTTTCTATAGAGACCCTCCACACCACGAGGAACTCTATTCCGTTCGGGCAGCTAACCATGCAGCACAGCCTGTGTGCATAAGTGCTGAACATGTGTAGAAATCCAATTCTCACCTGTACCTCAACACAGAGTTAAGCCTATGCATGTCTACTCAGAAATAAATCCCATTTGTTTCAATGGGATGTACACCCTGGTTGGTGTACATAGGATTACAGCCTTAGGAATACAAGGCATTCCATTGCTTTGAAATGTTTAATCTTCAAAAGTCACAAATAACACAGGTCTGCAAATTTGAGGGTCCCAAAACGTTTTTCAAAATTTATGGTGGTTGTATATGAATTAGGGGCGTGGGTTCCAAAAATGGCATCGGTTCTGCCCTATCATGTCTAATTTTGGGGGTATGGCATCGCCACCTCATAATGAGAGTCAAGCAGCTTCTTTGTGAGGAAGCCATGGTGTCGGATACCTCATGAGGAAGCTGCTTGACACTCATTATGAGGTAGCAATGCCGTACCCCCAAAATTAGACATGGTGGGGCAAAACCGATGCCATTTTTGGAACCAGCGCCCCAAATATACCCAAGAATAGATTGCACGTTAAAGCATTTTTACCCAAGGGTGTATATATGCAACAGGAGTTAAATGCGTACACCTATGGGCTGGGAGGAAATGGGATTTATTAAGAAAGGAAAATGTGCACGGGCCTGTGTAATTAAACAGAGTAGCAGTTTTCCTCAAGTGTACTGTTAACTTAATTTTTAAAGTTGTTGTACCTTTCCTCATAAAAAATGCAGCACAGGTGGGCCCCTGTATCCACGGATTCGCTATCCACGGTTTCAGTTATCCACGGATCGTGGGGACCCCCCCCCCCCCCGGGCTGTTACTTTTTCCCCAGTAAGCTCCGTTTCTTCCTTAAACAAACAGGAGAAGCAGCCTCTGGCTGCTTACAGCAGGCAAGTAGAACGAGACTAAATCCTAGAGAGGCTCTGCAAGGTTAACAGAAAACTTGCAGAGCCTCTCTAGGACTTAGTCTCGTTCTACTTGCCTGCAATGGAGGCTGCTTCTCTGTTTTAAGGAAGAAACAAAGCTTGCTGAAAGAAAAATAAGAGATGGGGGGGGCACGCATGCCTACCTGCAGGGTGAGGGACCCTCAGGAAACCATGGAGGGGATGTTCGCTCTTATCCACAGTTTCAAGTATCCACGGAGGGGCCTGGAACATATCCCCAGCGGATATGGGGGGAGTACTGTATACACTTTTCATACTCTCTAGTAGAGTTTTTAGCTCAGTCAGCCTTACCCCTTTATTTTTCACACCAGTTCACATGTGCAATACACCACTTGATGAATGTGTGAACTATCTCAAAAGGAAACCATAGTGCTGGGGGTATCATCGAAGTTCTGTTTGTGGTGGTTGACTTGTGATGGCTCAAGTCATGCTGCAACAATCCTGAAGTGATTATCAAGTGTGTTATGAACCACCCCTGCTTTCTCAAGGCAGTTAAGCAATTCTGCAGCACTCCCAGTAAAATGTCTTTTTACTACCTGGGAGGCGTCTTAGCTCAGCGTCCTGCTCAGAGCATATGCTTTGCATGTAGAAGGTCCCTAGATTCAATCCATAGCACTTCCAAGAAAGAGTTAATGAAGCCTACTACATTAGCCACTGAGGTTAGGAACTGCTCAATTTTGCACTGCTCTGGGCTTCTGAGGAGTTCCTGAAAAACACAGGCTGAGGTCAAAAAGTGTGTACACCTCAGCAGTGCTGCGTCAGTCTGTTCCTGGTCAGTGACTAGTTTTATGGGAGTTTCACTCAGTGAAGAGGCATAAGAACATAAGAAGAGCTCTGCTGGATCAGGCCAAAAGCCCATCTAGTCCAGCTTCCTATGTCACACAGTGGCCCCACCAGATGCCTCAGGGAGCACACAAGACAACAAGATAACCTGTGTCCAGTCGCCACTCCCTTGCACCTGGCACAGAGAAAACCCACTTCTAAAAACCAGGAGGTTGCTTATGGCTTGTAACCTGTGATGGTCTTTTCCTCCATGAATCTGTCCAAACCCCTTTTAAAAGGCATCTAGGCCAGATGCCATCACCACATCCTGTGGCAAGGAGTTCCACAGATGAATTACACGCTGGGTAAAGAAATATTACTTTATTTATATTATAGGTGGCTCCTGCCTAGTGCCAACTTGGACCAAAGCCTGCACTGCTCCTCCCCCCATGGCAGCCCCTGCCCACCCTCTGTTTGCGCATTGAGCACTGCCATAAGTACTAAGGACTCAGGGGTCGGACGGGCCTCACCCATTGCCCCACCTGGCCGACCCCTGTACTTTCAGCATGTCCTGTTGTCACAGCTACTGCTTCCTCTACACCCCTTACCTGTGTGGCTTGTCAAGCTAATACTCCTAAGGGAGCCGCATTTGGCCTGAACGGCTCTTAAGCTCTTGCTTAAACTCAAGATGCTCGTGCCGAGTGCCGCTGATGGGTTTCACCTTCTGGAATCCTCACTCCTACACAAAAATCCCGGGACTATACAGCAGTGAATCTGGGCACTCTTAATTGCAACCCCAAGGACACCCTTGCCTTCCCATCAGTCTTCTAGGAGGAGTCAAGGTGCAAGAGATGTCAAAGTACAGATTGGAAAAGATTTCAGCCACTTGGTGGTTTCCTCTAGGCTCCAGAATCTATGACATGGCAGGTATGAAAGGTGGAAGATATATTGTCATGTGTTGCATGCATTGCAACATTTTTTTTCATCCTGTCATATCTTACTTGTTGCTTTACATCCTGATATGTGATGAAAGCCAGAATAGGAGTCCATTAAATAAAGAATGGATCCTGGTTGCGGAACCCAGGAGCATCCCTGATTTTTTTTTGGGGGGGGGGAGAGAGGGGGGTTACACAAAATTCCTGAATTTCAATGCAATTGTGGGGAGTGGGAGAAGAATTAACACAGGACTTGGACACCCCTACTCTAATGTAGTGAGGGGCTGAAGTTCCACTGATAGAGGCAAGAGCAGCAGAACAGAAGGGCCCTTATTCAGACCCAGCAGCATGTATGGTAGGGAAAGCACCCCCCACCCCACCCCACCCCACCCTGCCAGTACACAGACAGTCTTGACCCAGACTAGAGGGATCAGTGACCAGACTGGGTACAAAGCAGCTCCCCGGGTTCCTCACCCGTGCTTGTTTGACGTGCACCGACCCGGGAAGCGGGCTTCTCTTCCAGCAGACGCCCTTGGACACTTCCTCGTCACTCACCTCCGGACTACTAGGACGGAGTCCTCCTTCCTTGAGCATCCGCTCCTCCCTTGAGGCGCTCGGGAACTTTGTTCCGTCGCTGCTGCTGCTGCGAAGAGTTCAGGCTGAGGTCTGCCTTTCTTTCTCGGGTTCCCTCCGAAGGCAATAATCGCGAGCGCGTTTCCTTGTTTCGGGTCTTTGAACGCGAGAGGGCGGCGCAGGGAGCGCTCAGGTGGGAGCCTGGCGACGTGCCCGCCTCGCCTCCTCTCCCCCCCCCCCCGCCGATGGGGGAAGAATCGGGTTTCGCTTTCCGGCGCCCGCGATTTCGTAGACTCTCAAAGCAAATAGGAATGACCGGTTGAACCTGAAGCCCAGAAGAGGAGGGGCGAGGAGGAGGCAATCCCGGCGGGGGGGGGGGGGGAGGGAGGGAGCGTCGCTGGACTGCGTAAGTGATCCGCGATTCAGGGGTGGCCAAATTGCTGCTCCTCCTGCCACATGCGGCTCTTCGACTTATCATATATACGACTCTTGGAAATATGTTGGCTGAGCTCTTTTTTGCATCACAATTGATATAAAAAGTAAATAAGAATTTTTCAAGTTTTATAATTGTTTTATAACAAGTTTTATATTATATTATAATATAAGTTTTACAATAGTTTTACCTTTTACCAGGTAAAAACTGAGAGATTAAAACATAAGTTTAATGTTCATGGTGAGTAAATATATTTAAGAATTTAAATGCGTCTTAAATATTGCGGCTCTCAAACATCTGAAGTTTATCGTATTTGGCTCTTACATTAAGTAAGTTTGGCTACCCCTGCTTGCTGTATACTGCACCCAACCACGAAGTGGGGAGTCCATCCCATTGAATTCTGGGGAGCTTACTTCTGAGGAGACGTGCCTAGGAGAAGGCCAGCCTGCCTGGCAAACCCGATGACTTGGGCAAAGCGGGGAAGAAGCTCTTCCCATCTCAAAGTGTCAGGAACATTGCAGAGACTCCCTGCATGATGAAGGAATGCCGCTTCTGCTCTTGTCGGTGGTTCTTGACTACTTTTTATTGTAACCTGCGCTTTCTGATCGAGGACTGATCAGTGAGGCTGGCTTGAAAAACTGGTGCCCATGCAACTACATGTATTTTAGAGCCAAAGTAGATGGGACAGCACAGTACAGCAATTATGCTGTTTGGCCCTGTGCATTTAGATTACCTTATATTAAAATGTAAATAGCAACCCAAGGGGGTCAATCTGGATCAGAACTGTGGCATGAGAGCTTTAACTCTTTGCTGCCACCATGGTCCCAATCCAGATCAGGCTCCTAGATCAGCTGTTGTTTGCCCAAGGGGTGGGGGAAGCTGCCCTTGGCACCAGTGGAAGCTTTCGTCTAGGGCACACGGAAGAAGGGCCCACTTCTGATCAGGATCATAACCAAGACGGAGGAGGAAAGCCCCCTTCCCTCATACCATGAGGGCCCTAATCTGGATCAGCCCCCCCCCCCTGCTATTTACATGAACAAACAAATGCACAGGACCAGATGACAGGTCATCACATCTATTTTGGCCCTGAATCTAGGGAGAAGGATCACCAATGTAGACCTTGAGCCAGTCTGGGCAATACTTGGCCAACCAGCCCTGGTCACAAATGATGCAGGACATAAGATATCTTGCTCCCCCTCCCAGCATACCTTCCTCTTTTAGTTATCATGGTGATTATTAAACTGATTTGTCAGAACTACTCCCTCATAATCAGTACACTCCTCAAAATTACTCCAAGGTAATATGTTTCAGTCAATATTACTTTTTTCAGTCACTATTACTGAAAAGTAGTATTTCGATTGCATGTGAGGGAACAGATTGGACAAACTGTGCTTTCCCCTCCATGCAGTTATTAGAAGTGGAAAGTACACTGGGAGAAGGTATATGTAAGATATGCTTACAGCCCAATCTTAACCAATTTTCCAGCGCTGATGCAGCTGTGCCAATGGGGCGCATGCTGCATCTTGAAGTTGGGGGGACAGTCACGGAGGCCTCTTTAAGGTGAGGGAATGTTTGTTCCCTTACCTCAGGGCTGCATTGCAGCTGCATCAGTGCTGAAAGGTTGGATAGGAATGGGCTGTTATTCTCGTCCCACAGCATGAGCGGTTGGGGCTGGTTGGACAAATATTGTTCAAAAGAGTTCATTTAGGCATTCTTCCATTTCCACCCTCACTCTCACTTTCCCACCAAGTGGGAAAAGCTCACAAAGGCCCTTGAGGAACAAAGAGGCACTTTTTCAAGTGGTGTTCCTCTTATATTTAGCAGGGGGAGAATAACTGTTGTCCCTCTTCAACCCAACACAGTGTCATTTCTAGCGGCTGTTTCTTCTGCATCTTTGTAGATGGTAAGCCATTTTGGAATGGGATGCCATTTAGTTATTTATGGCACAATCCTATGGTCCTTCAGCGCTGGCGCTGCGACCTCAGCGCTGGCCTAGGGTGTCGCAAACGTGCCGTAAAGCATGTTGCGACACCCGGAGAACAAGGAGCACCAGCGGGAACGCCTGTGCCATCCTGTCAGCACTGAATCCAGACACCCATGCACTGGAGCAGGTAAGAGCTGCTCCAAGCAGTGGGGGGAGGGACGGGGATGGTAACGGGGCATGGGGGGCAGAGATGGGGTGGTTCAGGCCTGGGAGGGGGCGGGATTGGCAGCACTGGCGCACGCTGAATCCAAGACTTCTTGGTTCTGTGCCAGCGAATTAGCGGGTGCAGATTTGAGTAGTCCCATTGCACAGGCTGGGGCTTTACCTGGGGTAAGAGGTAAGAGACCGCCAGCCTGCTCCTTGCTGGGATAGGATGCAGCATGGGCTGCACACCTGAATAGGACTGGGCTGCCCATTTTCTAAGTAAACCCCTTTTGTGATTTTTTTTGTTGAAAAGCTGTAATTATTATTATTATTATTATTATTATTATTATTATTATTATTAATGTGCAATTGGAGTTTCCCCTAGGGAGACTGTATGTAAGTGGAGAGAAGGATGTAATTAGGAAGATATACGTTGTGCAAGGTTTCTCTGGTAGTGAAGAAATAGAAAATAAATGAAGCCTCGTAGAGTAGCTGTGCATCATATATACAGTATATATATGTATACGGTATACAGTATACACAGCAAATATATGGTATGTAGTTTGTTAAATGCCCTCTCAAATACTTGGGGGGGGGGGAGCTTCCTCAGCCCAGCAGCATGGTTTCTGTTTGGTTGTATTTAAAAAAAAAAAAAAGCTATTCTGACATCTAGTGGCTTCAGAAATGAATAGCAATCATGCAAGGAAGGCCACGTGCCTTTCCAGGGAGCAGAACATAGACTATTTCCTTTTGTAAAGAAATCTACGTCCTGGTTCACACAGACATTCCATCGCTTGATGGTTGCAACATCATTAACTGATATCTTGCATGCATAAATGGGCCGTGCCTCGGATTCAATGCTTTTCCCAAAGTTACTTCACAGTCACCAAGCTTAGAGAAATCAAGTTCTGTTCATGCACTATGTGAACCCAATCCTATGTCCTTTGTTGGTTGTTGTGGTTGTTGTTGTTGCTGTTACTACTGCATTTCTGCTAAGAGTGGCATCCAAAGCAAAGCATAGTTAAAATACTCAGATGCTCTACACTTAGGTATAGATGCATTATGGGTATGTGAGTGTATCTTCTGGGTCATGGGAATTGAAGGTCCAAGTTTCAGGGTCTTTCGTTGGGGGAAAGGTAAAAATCGAAAGAGCAGCAAGTGGGCTGGCTGATTGTCAGGACATGCTGAGATGAAGGAGAAATGGCTGATTTCCTTTTCAAAATATGAAAGTCAGCAGGGGGTTGGATCCGCCACAAGTGCTAAATCAGAACATATGAGTCCATTGTAAGGCAGAAACTATCCAGTGTCCTACTGGCTTTGTAACTACAGGGTGTCTCAAAAAATGTACACACATTTTAATGCGCTCTAATTCATGCATAAACCTGCAACAAACGAACCTCTAAGGGAAGCAATTGAAGAGATGTGAGGAACCATCCCAGCACACACGTTGGTAGATGTCTGCAGATCCCCGTCTAGTCAACAATGTCAGCAGTGTATAGACGCCAATGGGGAACATTTTGAGCACTTGGGACTAATTACAGCCCAATACTATCTGGCCACTAGGCTGGCGTAGGACAACTGCGCCAGCACAGGAGCATCGCAAAAGCTACCGTAAGGCAGTTGCGCCAGCCGCAGGCCTGTGCAGAGACCTGTGCTGGCCCTTGCTTGCCAGATCCAGATGGTGTGCGGCGCAGGCAAGCTGCGGCTGGATCCTATGGTGCAGGGGTGGGGGAGGGTGTTCTGGGGGGAGCGTTTCAGGGTGGGGGTGGGCAGATTGGACCTGAGAGGGGGGGTAGGATCAGCAGCAGCAGCGCACACCATATCCTATCTCCCTTCCAGGCCCATTTCTCCCAACATGGACCTCCCGGACTTACTCCAGCTCAATAGCTGATGTGGTTCTGAGGAGACCCGTTTGGGAGGCTGGGGCTTTACCCAGGGTAAGGGAACAAAAGTTTCCTTACTTCAAGGATACCTTCAACCCCCTTCTACACTGCTCAGGATCAGCATTGCCAGTGCCGGGCATAGCTGGATCGCTGAGCAGAGCATAGGATAGGATTGTGCCCTTAATTAATTAACTGGCAGTGCAATCCTATGCATGTCTACTCAGAAGTAAGTCTCATTGTGTTCAATAGGGCTTACTCCCAGAAAAGTGTGTGTAGCATTGCAGCCTAAGTCCAGCAACTGCTTCTTTGTACACCATGTGCAGTGTATGCATGATGAATTATAGTATTATAATTCTATTTCTGTGACTTATAGCATAATAAGTTTAGAGAAGCCTTCTGAGTCTTTGGCCTTTTTAACATCTTGCTGGTATAGGTGGGGTGCTGCTGTTCTTATGTTCTTGCTTTTAATTATAATTGTGGTCTCTTTTATCATTTTTAGATGTTTTTATTAGTTCAAATTAACTGTTTTGGTGTCAGCGTATTGTATAAACAGTATTGTTTTTTAAAAAGTGATGGTTTGTTTTTTGTATTTGTATTTTCTGTTGTAAGCTGCCTTGGGTCCCTTTGGGGAGAAAGGCAGGGTAAAAATATTGTAAGTAAATAAATAAATTTGACCTATGAAGTGTGTGTACATTTTCTTGAGATGCTCTGTATATTGCAAATGAATGGTTATATTAGTTTGATCTATATTTTTCTTTCTTAATTGAATATTTAGCATATTCCATCATATTGGCTGGCAGTGCAATCCTATACATGTTTACTCGGAAGCAAGTCCCACTATATTCAGTGTGGTTTACTCCCAGGTAAATGTGCATAGGATTGCAGCCTGAATGTCCTAATTGGGCCTTTTTACAGATGGCCTGGCTACAATCTTATACACAATTTCCTGGGAGTGAGCCCCATTGCATTCAGTGGGCTTACTGCCAAGGAGTCATGCCTAGGATTGTGCTGTTGATGTCCTAAGTGCTTCCATTTGCTTACTTGCATGAAAGTGCTAATTATGCTAAGAGAGCCCATTTGCTTTTAGGATAAATGTACAACAAACTTTTAATTATCAAAAATAAAGTACTTAATCCCCAAAGGTTAGTATTAGAAATCATTAAAAGACTCAACTGTTTCTGACAATATGAAAGAAAATGTGGTACCCCCTCTGAACTGCTGTTGAAAGCAGCTGCTTTTGGCAGGACTTAATTTGCTCCTGGGCTCAGGCTTAGCTTCTGTCTTCAGTGCCAGCCAGGGCTTAAGTCTGGAATATATGGAAAAGGGCAGTCTCCACCTGTACATGGGGCATTGCTCATCTCTCTTTTCATCTATTGTCAAGTTCATCCCTTTATACTGAAGACCAAAGCTATGGCTGAGCCCAGGAACCACTTTAAGCCCTGCCAGAATTCAAAGCTGTTGCTTTTGGGCAGCAGGTTAGGGAAGACTGGTGTCGTTTTCTCGTCTCCAGTCAGAAGGCTGCTCTTTGAAACAGAAATAATCTCCTGGTTCAGTAACACGCCTGTTCTTGAGAGAATCAGGTTCAATGATCAAAAGACATTTGATTTTTTTTAAAAATTAAACATCCCATTGTTTAAGGAGAGTTTCTGAAATACATACAGTCTATTCTTTCATTCTCCAAAAACAAACATTAGGGCTGAGATTCACATTGTTAACAGAGAACGGGGGGGGGGGGAGCAGGGTCAGGGTGGCAAAGGGGGAGAAAAGCAGGCATACCTTTTTCACCAGACCTCCCCCTTTCACTGCTACTGTGAGCATTGTGGTGGCACTGGCAGAAACAGTGGTCCTCCCATGGCCAGCATTTTTGTCAGATTGCTGGCACAATCCTACTCCTGGTCAACATTGGCACTGCGGCCTCAGCGCTGGTGCCGACCATCGTAAATGTGCCATAAAGCGTGTTGCAACAACTCAGTAGTAGGCAGCACCGGTGGGAAGGCCTGCGCCATCCCGACAGTGCTGAATACTGACGACAGCGCTGTGGAGCAGGTAAGCTCTGCTCTGAGTGGCATGGGGGAGGGTGGGGAGGGGGCGTAACAGGGAGGGGTGGGGGAGTGAATCAGGTCCAGGAGAGGGGAGGGATCGGTGATGCTGTTTAGCGCCATATCCTATCCTCCCACGCCTTTTCAGCCTACACAGGGCTTCTCAGTTCTGCGTCAGCTAAAGAGCTGGTGGAGAACCAAGTAGCCCCATTGCGGCGGCTGGGGGTTTACCCAGGGTAAAGGGACAAATGTCCCCTTACCACAGGTAGACCTCCAGCCACCTCCTTCCCCCCCCCCATAGGATTCAGCGTGGGCCGCACTGGAGAATAGGAGAATCGGGAGAATAAGATAGGGCTGCCCCTATAGGAATGATACTATGTGATGATGTAGCATTGTTCCCAGGGGCATTATGGGGAAAAATTGTAACTACTAGCTGCCACTGCTGCCACACCACTAGTAATTCCTGCCCCCCCCCACACTTGCATTTTACCATAACCTTAAAAATTGCTGTGATAATCTATAAAGCTCTTAATGGTTGGGATCTAAGTATTTGAAGGGTTCTCTGTCGTCCCCCCCCCCCCCCGTATAAATATGCCTAACCTGAGAGGACATCGTGGAGGTCGTGTTGTTGGTGCCATCTCCTTTGGAAATCCATTTAGGCTTTACTTATGACAAAGTCTTCTCAGTTGTGACACCTGGCCTGTGGAACTTACTCCTTTTGGAGGTTAGAACTGCTTCTTATATATTTTTTGTTCCTACTGAGGTTTAAGATGTTTTTTTATTCCACTTAGACTTTTGCTTGATGAGTTGTCTCTTTTACTGCAGGGTTTTTGTTGATTTTTATTCTGCTTCAGTGATGCTCTCACTCATTTTGTTTTTGGATATTGTTATTTTTTCTTATTGTGTTATTTTGTTTTAATTTTGCACGCCACCTTAAGATTCCTGCTGGGTTGGAGAGGTGTGTAAAAATGTTTTGAAACAATAAAATAAAATAAAATAAATTGGAGATAACTATATATAGGAATTGCACAGAAAGAATGTTCAGTTGAGAGATTAAACAAAATTTGAAAAGTTAGTGGAGGAACAGAAAAGGAATACAATTATCAATTCAATATTGGAAAAAGAAAATGCATGCTGATGTTAATTTTGTACATAGATTTGAAATGCTGTAGTCAGCTAGAAATATCAATTAAACTAGAGAGAGAGATTGCTCCAGTTATGCAGTTAGGTTCCCTTTTTGCAGTCTCTTCTGTGGGTAGTGTTTGTGTCTCACCACAAGGTGGCCACACTTGTGAAGGTTATGATCGCAAGGAAGTAGTACAGTACAGTACATTGTTTTTAGACTGCTTCTATTTTGTCTGTGATTGCCAGCACCCTTGCAAGGAGCTTTTAGCTCTGGAAATTTGCATCAACCTCAAAGTGTATATATGTCTGCAAAGACAGAACCAACATTGCAGTTGTCCAAGCTTGTGTGTAAAGCCATGGAGCATTCAGCCTGTGACTTCTGGCAGGAGGAAGACGGTCATTGCAGGAGAAAAAAAATGGAGTAAGTTAGGAAAGTAATTTCTCAAGCTTTGTCCTAGCAGAATTCCAACAAAAAAACATTGAATGGAGAGCTACCCCCTGTGCTGGCAAGAAAACATGACTCTTGTGGCTATGGATCGTGCAACCCAGTTGGCATATAATATTCCCTATCTTTTAATACCTCATCTGGCGAATGACTTGTGTGGTTCGATGCTGCGGGGAAGTAGCAAAAGTACTCGGAAAGAAGTTGCTCTGAATTGCAGTTCAGGCTCTGACAAATGGCGGACTCGTTAAGGAGTATTTTGGGTTTCTTGAAACCAGGAACAAAAAGTTCTGGCAAAGGAAAAGACTCATTTGCAAGTGGACCCAAGACCGTCTGTGTCTGTGTGGGCTTGGGTGGGGAGCGGAGGGGTTCTTTTGCCAAGTTTTCTTCCCTGGCCACCAAGATATGGCCTCTTTCATTTTCAGACCCCACCAGTTGAATGACCAGTGTGGCCAATGCTGAGTCTATTAATCCTACTCTTGAGGCTATAACAGCTGGGGATTATTTAAAAAACAAAACAGTTCACATGCATGAAAGAAAAATTAGGGGAGAGAGACGCTCCACAGTAAACAAAAACTAGATCACCCCCACCCACCAAGCTCCTCTGTGACACAGAAAAAGTGGGTCAGAGGCATCCCTTCCCCCCGCACCCTGTCAGCGTGCTTTGAGCTCCTATTGAAAACGTTACAATAGGAACGTTGGTTCCCATGTTCACTAAGCAATTGGGATTGTTGCTCAAGGCCAGACAAAAGCGCTGGATGATATTGCATGTTAATGCAGCAGGTTTGAGCTGATTGCGGTGGGCAGGGGGTGTTGAGGGATGACGGTTTAATAGCTCGCTTTGAAGTGAATGGCGCACTACAGCCTCTGTTTGCTTTTCAGTTTCACACTTGCGTCTACGATTTCATAGGCCAAGCACTTGTGTTGTACAATAGGCACTGTATGATGGGGTAACAAGGTCTTGTTCATGTGTTAGCTTTGCCATAAATCCACTGAGGTTTTTTTTTTTTTTTTAATATTACCACAATGAAGGACCTCTTCATTCAGCCACTCCTCGTTGTGCAGTCGTCCTAGGGCAATCTGCAACATCTTGTTCCCCAGCCCATGGTCAGCTGATCACGAGTATCCACTGCCATGTGCAGGACTTGGCTCTTGGCACTCCAGCCCAAATGCTTGAATATTGACATTGGTAGTCACATGCCAAAAGCTAGCTCCTGACATGAGCTGGCCATAGAACTGGCACCTGCAAGATTTTGAAGACCTCTTCCAGAGCTTCAGTGTCTCCAATGCTTATGTGAATAACAACAACAATACCAGTATTTATATACCGCCTTTCTTGGTCATTGGATTTCTCCTCCGACTTTAATTCAAGGCGGTTTACGCAGGCAGGCAATTCTAAACCAAGCGGTTTTTACATTTACAAATGAATGTTCTAATCTTTCATAGAACGCTTCATTCCAGGTGTTTCCCTTTCATGGTCTGGCCTCTCTCTGGCATTCACCTCCCACACTTCGACTGACAGGAAACTCTTTCTCACAGAGTGCCAGCTCTGCAGCTTTCTCTCTCTCTCACAGAGGCTTCTGCAGCTTGTCAGCAGCTTTAGGCTTTCAGTAGGACACTAATGTACAATACCTGGTTTGGCTTTGGGCACATTTTATAAAACCCATAAAACATGAAAGATTTCAAAATGAATGTAATCAAATCATTAAAAAGCCTTGAGAAAAGGTCTTCAGATGATTCAAGACAAAAAGGAAGGAGTTCAACAGGGAGGGTGCCACCAATGAAAAGGCCTCTCAACGCATCCCTCTTGGACTGCACCTCCAACATAGATGCACACTCCCAAGAAGACCTCAGAGGAGACTCATGTGGGGGAGGTGATCTTTCGGGTATTCTGTTTCCAAACCAATTAGGGCTTCTTTAAAGGTCATAGCCAGAACCTTGAATTGTAGACTGGCAGCCAACACAGCTGCAGCAACAGGGACATGTACTATGACATAGTATCTTGCCCCTGTTAACATTTTCACGGCTGCATTTTGCACAAGCTGTAGCTTTTGGCTAGTCATTATCCAGACGATAATGGTGTAGGGTCTTTCCCCCCCCCCCCATTGTTTGACTAAGCAATGTCACTTAAAAATATGGCATAATTCCAGATAAAGGAACTGAGTTGCAACAGACTCTCGGGGCCATCCTAGCCAATCAGTTTATCAAGCAAACAATTTACTTATTTCTGTGTATCTTATGATTTCTACCCTGGTTTTTCATTTCAAAAAGGAGCTCTTGAGGAACTCACATTTAAAATCTATAAAAATTGCAGTAAAATATACCAGTAAAACCATACAAATTAAATTAACAGCAGAACCAGACCAACAAACCAGAGGGGGAGTGGCAGGGATTTCCACATTCTGGGTTCTGCCACGAAATTATTGTATTATTGCATATTCGTTGCATGAGATCCAGGTATCTTCCATCAAGGAAACATTTCTGTCTCCATTACAATCATTGTGTCCCTCCCCCCACCCCAGCTGCTATTTGCTTCAATGGGAGCTTTCCTCTCAGGACAAATAATAATCATGGTGGTACTCAAACTATAATATGTTGTCTGATTTGGAAAATCCCATTCTTTCTCCCAGAAAGTCAACCGTAGCTATTGGATGTCACAGACTGAATCGGTGTGATCTCTCTCTCTGTCTGAATGCTAGTGGAAAGTTGCAGACAACAGATGGAGAAAAGCTGGGAGGATTAACCAGAATCTACCATGTGTAAATGCTAGGAGTTGGGTTATTAACAAAAATCAGATTTTTGAAAGCCCTTCCTTGTGATTAGTGGCTGACAAACATTTAATGAATCTTCTACCTGTGTCCTGAAAAGTAGGAGCTTCTGGCTCCTGGCTAACCAAAAACCTAGTGAACAGGGTAGGGAGAAGAAATAAACCCCATTACTTGTAGAAGAAGCTCAACAACAGAATGACAGTTCACTCTTGCTGTCAGTTTATCACAAGTGTGCTAATATCACCATCACTTTCTGCCCTTGACAAATGCATTATCTCAGATAATTGAATTAGTGCACGCAGGAAATGAGTTTCTACCAGAATGCTGTTTCTTCTTCTTCTTCTTCTTCTTCTTCTTCTTCTTCTTCTTCTTCTTCTTCTTCTTCAATAATAATAATAATAATAATAATTAATAAATAATAATAATAAATGAAATACATAGACACCAAAGTATATTTGCAATTAGCTTCTGTCTCAAAAGTTGGATGAGATCTTTTTTGATTCTCCAGAGGCTGGCAGCCAACTCAGTTATCTAATTGGATGGAAAACTCCTGCTCTCTTCAATTTGGATGATGTTTGCTTTTGCACAAACTCATTAAACGCAGCTGCACTCCAAGTTTATAACAGCAGCTTCGGTGAAAAAACACACAACAGTCTGAAGTTAATAACTGTTCTCTCCTCTTCTCACTGTCTGATCTCCGATCTCTTTGATTACGGCTGAAACATGCCCAAGTCTTGTGGAGGTTTTTTCTCTCCTCTCCTTGGCAATCCACCATTCTTTTTTTCCTCTCCAAGCTGTCCTGTTTACTGTCAAGCCTGCACATTGCTATAGAATTTCTAGATCTTTGCTTTTTCCAGGTAATGTGCACAGGCACTTTTTAAGGAAGAAAAATTCTAACAGATATTGAATTAGCTGCGTCTGTGATAGTGACCCTTGCAGGGCTCAATTTTTTTTTGCCCTCCTATTTAGGAAGGACTGCAAAATTATGACTTATCCAGGGGCCCTGGGTGGTCTAATCTAAATCTATGTTGGGAAGGAATGGGAAGTAAGAGCCTGAAGTGCATCAGGTACTATTCTGTGGATCAGGCAAGAACAGAAGACCAGCCTCCTAATATTTAAACCAGGTTTGGCCAGTCTAGAGGCTACATACTGCCTTCCAATTGCAGGGGTCAATGTCACATGTATTTTCTGTTCCCGAAGAACTTCCATTAGCTCTTCAACTCGGTATGCTGCTGTTCACATCCCATTTCTTCAGCTGCTAGCCCTACATTCGCAACTGGGATCCCTCACCAATTTCCCCTACAGCCCAATCCTAACCCCCACCATCGACAACAATGCAGCTGTGCCAATAGGGAGTTTGCTGCATCCAATGGTGGTGGTGGGGGCAAACAGGAGGCTTAGAAGAGGCAAGGAAACTCTCCATAGGCCTCCTGGTGGCCTATTGGTCTCATCGGACCAACTTTAGCTATATAGCTGGCGTAAGTCCAAGGAGCGAAAAGTAGAGGGATAGGTTCAGAAGGACAGGATAGGATTCTGGCACATGCTGGTCTGTCAGGATCTACCCCCTCCCTCTCCCAACAGACTCCCTTGCCCACCCCCTCCCTGCCCCGAAACTCCCTCAATCCTCCCCCTTCCTGCCCCTGTTGCCAAGTTACCGAGAGTGGTGGAGCTTCGTGGAGCTTCTGCTGCACACGCGGTGCCTCTGCCCATTTGCAGCAGCAGCCCAGAAGCATGCAACAGTGGCCCAGCTTTTGCATCACCACACAAGGGCCTTGCACACTGTCAGAACACAAGTTTTGGCAGTGCCAGGACTGGATGAGATTGGGTCGTCACTCGTCAGTCTCTTTGGAAGTTCCAGCCATAAAAATGTCATACCCCACAGGTTCCGTGTCCATCCTGCAGTTCATGAAAGTGTGATGCTGAATGACAGTGTTTTCCTGAAGGCTACACAGTGAGTTAAGTTTGGACTTTTTCCACTTTCCCTGTAGTTTATTGAGATTTTTCATTATAACAATAAATAATAATAATGAAAATTATAGCTAAAATTAGAACAAAAGCTTGGCAAGTTTTAAAAAACAGACGTATTGCCTCTTAGGAAGGAAAAATGCTTCTAATTAAATTATGTCCCTGTTACAGCCTTGGACCTTGCTGGGATTTGATTTGTGGATTTCTAGCTCACAACCGATGCTCTTAATCATTGAATGACACCAGCTCTCTTTGTATCAGTAACCGTAACTTTCTCAAGCTATTTGAGACTTTCACTCAGCTGTTTATGATGGGTGGGTAGTTTTTGTTTGTTTGTTTTCTTTTCTCCCGTCTTTTTTGTCAGAAAGATAACTTTTGTGAAGCTTGAAAGTATTCTGAGTTTTTGTTTTAATGGGCAGGTTGGTTCAAAAAAATATATCATCTAAGCTGATTTCTGTTGCACAGTTTTTTCCCCTGGTAAAGAAACCAACCTTTTCACCTGAACAGTGAAGTGGAGTCTGGGTCTCCAATGTAATTGGCAGTGATGACTCCCAGCTATGGCTCAATACCCAATTAAATGAAAGAACAGGATTCTAAAAAGATACATTACATTTACAGTTACAGGTGTTTTCTGCATTTCCACCAAAAGGTCTTTCACTAACCCCCCCCCCCCAATAAACCTAGTCCTGTCCTACAGATATGTTGGCATAGAATGCACAGGCTTGGGGGGGGGGGAAGAGAGCTTCTCTGTCTTAGCAAATAGAATGGCAGTGTCCATAAATTTTGTTACTTCTGTAATTTAGATTCCACTTGTGCACTCAATTGCATACCTGTGTTGGTTCACACATTTCAAAACCACTATCTGACAAGTATAAAGCTAATTAACAACAAGAAGATAAAATGTATGTATGGATCAATACTTCAGGTCACAAGCAGCTTCAGCTGAAAACCAAAACGTATGAGCCAAACAAAGAAAAAGAGACAGTAATGCTTCCTATAAAGTTCCTTCCTATAACATTGTTTCTTTATAGCACTCTTTGTCCTGAGTGTAATTTTTACAGTATTATAAAAAAGAAAAAGGATTGGGATTGGGATGGCTACCCATGGCTACCATTCACCCCAGGAGGAAAGCTCCCATTGGAGCAAGTAGCAGTGGTGGGGGTGATTTTTGTTGGTATCATGACATATTGGCAAAGGCTTACCCTCCCCCCCATGTGTTATGTTCTGATCCTGAGCACACCTTATGGCTGCTGTTTCAAAAGAAAATAGACATGCACAACCAGGGCCTCTAACAGGAATTTTATCAGGGGGTACAAAGTTTCTTTTGGGCCCCTTCTTAAAGGGGAGGGGGCAAATCAGACTGGGGGGAGGGCAGCAATGGCTGGAAAAGTCTCCAGAGCCCAGGTCTACCAGGCTTCCCGATGTGGTGCCCAGGTCTACATGCTCAGTAGACCTGGCCTCTTAGTTGGCCTGGCCTCCGTCTTTCACTCTCCATGAGGCCAGCTGAGATCCCAGGAAATTTCTGTGCCTGTTGTTTTTTGGCTCCTGGGCCCCCTTTTTGACTCTGGGCCCGGGTACAATTGATCCCCTTTACCCCCCCTTTCATGGGCCCTGCGCACAACTATATGTTTAATGTAGCATGGTCTTAAGAGGAGAATGTAAAAGAGGACAGCCTAACACTGTCACATCACAGCATCGGATGGTCTGCAATACTGGATAACAGGACTAGTGTGGGCGTAAAAGTTATGTTGATTTGGGGTTCCATGGAAAAGAGACAGTGAATTCAGATGATCAAGGCTTCTTAACAAATTCCATTGCATTGAAGTCTCAGATGTGTTGTAACAAAGTTATGTCAAATATACACCTTTCTCACGTCAAGCCACGTTTAAATGTTTAAAGTCTAAGAGCTTTTGCTAGAGAGACTTACGTGAGAAGCATTTGTGTTTTGTTAACAACGGAATTATACAATGGAAAGTGCACGGAGGCTGAAGGGGGAACTCTCTAATGTGCCTTTGGAGAAATCACAGCTGTTTTGGCGAATGCAGAAAACCGAAGAGTGAAAGAAAAACTGTCTTGTAAAATTCAAGGGCTCGGACAGGAGGAAGCTAGTAATGAGGAGAGGATGTTAAGAAGGGAGAGAACACCTCACCTGCTTTATCCATACGCATTGAGGGAATTCAAAGTTTAGACTCCAGATGTTGAGCAAAACCCGGATTTGCGGGAGTTTCCTGTCAGTTTCCACCAGTACATTAATTTACAGCCGCATGAGAGAGCACTTTGGTTCTTTGCCAGTTCTATCTTTGCATAACTGCATATGGAAGGACGCTAGTGCAGTCAGCGATCCCTTCCAGACGAGGGCTTAGAAGATACCATCTGCATGGTAAAATTAGACTGCACATGGTGGCCTAAGAGATAAAAAGAAAACTCTCCCTGTGTCCAGCATCTTGGCAATTAATTCTGCATACAGGACAGCAAGAGTTCTTTGCCTCAGGGCTCCGTGGGAGCCTCAGGCCAGTACTTGGCGTTCGAAGCAAGTGGTTTCAAACTGTGCTTTGGAAATCTCTAGCAAGCTCAAGGGGTTCCTGAAAGGGGTTCGTAGGAAGCTTGTGACGGGTTTTGTGAAGGAGAAGATCAGCTTCCATAGCTTACGCACCACTAGTAATCTTCCTCTGCAGTGCATAGCTACAGGAGACTTTTCAGTGCATTTTAGGGAGTTCCCATGAAATGGTCAGTACACCATGGGAGCTGACTGGACACCCTAGACCGTGTCCAAGAATCCATGGGCCCATGCAAAAGTTCTTTGTTGGACATGCAGAGGTGCCTCAGCAGATAAGTCAGCATGGAAAGGGCTCCCTCCGTGTAGATCCTGTGGACGAAAAGCCAGTGCACCTATTAAGGTCACCATGAGAATGCCACCCCAAATAGCCTTCCCCATGGCAGGCGTCCCTGCCCTAGCCATAACGTCGTCTTCCACTTAGTTACTGCAGGAAACTTTGCGATCACATGATGAGCCTTCAGGCTTTGGCTCTGATGGCCTTGGGCAAAAAAGTGTGAATCAGCCCTAGAACAGTCTTAGACTTGCAGTAGCCTAACTTTTCCAGAAAATGGCTACCTGCAACTCTAGCTTGTCTACAGGCATACAAGACTCTTCTTCCTGCACTTGTAAAGTCCCAACAAGCTACTTCATGCAGATCCTAGCCTATATGGAGTTAAGCAGAGAAAATAGCTTCACCCTATTCAGTTTATATAGGGCCTCCCAGGTTCTGGGAGTAGGTCCCATTGAACACAATGGAATTTACTTCTAAGTTTACAAGTGAATAGGGGCCACGGTGGCTTAGTGGTTAAGACGCTGAACTGCAAACTGGAAGGTCAGTAGGACAGCAGTTCGAGACCCAAGTGCCACGTGACGGAGTGAGCTCCCATCTCCTGTCCCAGCTCCTGCCAACCTAGCAGTTTGAAAGCAAGAAATTGCAAGTAGATAGATACCGCTGCAGCAGGAAGGTAAAAGTATTCCATTAAGTCACGCCGGCCACATGACCACTGAAGCATCTTTGGATATGACTGACTTTCGAGCAGGGGATACCTTTACCTTTATTCAGTTTTTCAGTGTAAGTCTGCTTAGGCACAGAAGGAGGGGAGTCAAATAAGGTGCCAATCCTATACAGAGGCAGGATCAAGGATGTTTTAGCCACTATTCTAGGTCTTGGGGTCACTTCCTGTGGATATTGAGCTTTGTTTGAGGCTGCAATCCTATGCACACTTACCTGGGATCAAGTCCCAGTGAACTCCATGAGACCTGCTTCTGCGTAGACATGCAAAGGATTGTGCTGTAATTCTCTGCTTCATCTTCTTCATGTACAGTATATACAAATGCCCACATATTTTCAAAGATGGTTGCATTATCGTATATGTTCACACAGTCAACTTAAGATATTTATCCCATCCACAATTGTGCCACAGAATTAGGGACTAAGCTAACTGATACAGAGCGATATGTAATGTGTAGTATATTTTCCACAGGTCCAAAAAGCACAACATTGGATGAAATTGCCAAGTGAAAATGGATTGTCTGGCCTCATTTAAGTTATTAGGCAACAGTTGAAAGAACTTTTAAGTTAACCCACTATGTGCTACATGCTCAGCATCACAAGCCAATTGACAAGAAGGAATAGACTAGAAACCAACATCTCACAGTGTGCTTTACTTTATTTTTTTCTCACAAAATTAGCTGAAGACGTGGGACGTTTAATGGCAGCATGATTTATGACAACGTTAAAAACAAAACAATGTAATTATATTAATAAATGATAATAAAAAGGCAAACTATTTTTACCATTACATACAACAGCTCCAAAACACCGAAAACATAACAAGACAAAACAAAAGCCTTAGGTCTGTTTATTACAAAGATGCTGGTGATAATAAAAGTTAATAAATTCAGAAGAGAAACCGGCATGATCATGGGTGAGCATTGTGGATGATCAGTTGTAGAATATCACATCACAGCAAGACACAACAGGGCCTTTTTCGCCTTCTTTGCCTGGGAAAGCAGTGCAAGGGGGAATGGGAACGTTGCATGTGTACCTCCCAGACTTACGTCTGGCCTCCCTCTCGGCGTAGTGTCTGGAACACACACCATTTTCAAGAAATGGAAGAGGTGACATGCACAATCAGGTCCTATTCCCCTCATGCGCCTGCCTGCCTGTCCATGCCTGTGCGCAAGTAGGTTGAAGGAGGGGGAAAAACAGGCCTCTGTTCAGCTCTAGAGGGATCCTCTGTGCATGTACACAGCCACTGTGCTCGCAGTGCTGGTGCATTGTGCCCATTACGCTTAAATGTGGAAAAAGTAGGCACCTTTGTAGGATTAAAAGAGTGTTTTAATGTGGTTGAAAGATTTTGCGCAAGGATACAATTTTTCACCATATAACAGATTCTTTTCCCTAAAAGCTGGTTACAATAATTCTCCTTTTTATTTTTTGAAAGGTTGTTTCAGAATGTGTTGCGTTTCTTGACACCGCAAACAAAAAGAAATGTTATTCTTTCATACAAATGCAATGTCTTACATAAGGAACAGCCCTGCTGGATCAGAGCCACGAGCCGTCTAGTCCAGCATTCAGTTCCCAACAGTAGTGACCTAATGCCTCTGGGCAACTAACTTGCAAGCAAGGCATAAAGGCAACAACAGCCTTTCCTTGTTGTTCAACCCCAACACTTGGGATTCAGAGGTATATTACCTCTGAATTTAGCTCTTATTCAATTTAGATTCAATTTAGCTCTCGTATTAAAGTGTGAATGAGTCAATGCCC
This sequence comes from Plestiodon gilberti rubricaudatus, assembly GCA_026170595.1. Taxonomy (NCBI): domain Eukaryota; kingdom Metazoa; phylum Chordata; class Lepidosauria; order Squamata; family Scincidae; genus Plestiodon; species Plestiodon gilberti. The sequence continues at coordinate 79,477,295 of JANXHW010000004.1, read as the reverse complement.
TAAAATAATGCTGGAAAGAGAACCTAGGCGCATGGCATCCTTGCATTTTTCATCAATATTTAATGTGGTTGTTTTTTTTTTTTTCTAGCATAGGCAATCAGTGCATACATGTGGCCAGTTACATCACAATATTATGGGATCAAATTGAATCACGCCTGGGCGTAACTCCTATTGTAATAAGCAGGGAGCTTACAGCCACAGGAGTTCCACAGTCCTTGAATGTCTGCAGAAAGGAATTCTCAATGCCACATTAGAAAATGCTTTTGATCCACCCTGAGCTTCAGAAGCCTATTTGGAATGGAATACAACAAACCCAAAGTTAAACCCAATTTGCTACTGTTCAGTTGTCACCATTCAGCCATCGTTACAAATACAACGCTTACTTAAGTACATCCGGAACCAATAAGTAAGAATAATATTGGTGCCTACGTATTCACTTGCAGCCCAAGGCAATATTAGAACAATACAGGTATAACAACAGTTTGTTGCACTAGTACAAGCTCACAAATATTAGTTACACTAGTATAAGACCAACTGATAAAACCAGCCCTATCCAGAGGTGCATTTAGAGCTCCACCTTAGGGGGTGACTCTGGAGCGTGGTTAGGGATAGTACATTTTGGTCAGCCTCATCAGGTCCAGCTTCTTGTGGTGTCTCCAGTGCTTCCTAGGAAGTCTGGGACACAATGTACTTGCCAGGCACCATCTTGGACATATTTTCCTGCTTACTGTCAACACAACAGACTGGAACTGGTGAGGTTTACTGGCTGAGTCTTTAAGCTTCTGGCTATTGAAAAGCTCAGGCTGGATCTGTGACATGCCCATCCTATGCAGTTGTTTTCTAGTGGAGCAAATCTTAGAACGAAAATTGCAATGTGGTGCTTATGTACGAAGGCAATGAAAGCCAATGTGGCTGAGTGAATAAATAATTGGAACAAGCCTTGCCTCTGCTTGTTTGATTCTTCTGTGACTTTGAGAGAGTCATGTATGTACAGTACATCTCAGTTCCCCAGCTATAAAATGAGAACAGTAGTGGCCGGCTTCACAAGAATGTTGCGATGGGGATATGCAATGGAAATAGTAAAGCACATTGCACATGAAAAGTGCTGTCTATGAGATCTGGAGCAGTAAGGCCAGTGTTCTATGCATTTGTTTTTAACTATAGCAATGTACCAGATTAAAACAAGAAAGACTGTCAGTCATGGTGAAAGCGCTGAGTGAGAAGAACAACTTCAAGCTTTTATATACATTCAACCTCTCTAAATATGTTTATCATGATAATTAGCAATATCAACTGTTCTTATAGCTAGTGCAGCCACAATACTGTACAATTCTGCAGCAAAGATGGGGTTCGGGGGAGGAACACCTCTGGTCATCTGCTTAAGACATAGACAGCCACCAGGACTTCTCCGGCGTACAGTTAATTAAGATATGGAGAAGCCCAGGGAACAGACATAATAAAACAGCAATTGGCAGCATCCCTAAATGCCTGTAATGATGACTACTCCAAATGACATCTAAAGCAGCTTCGCAAACCTTGCTGTTGGGTGCTGATACAAAATAAAACTTTGTTCAAATAATCACGGTTGGATAGCAGCACAGGCATTTTATAGTAAATTCTTTAGAATTTTATTTTGACCATGTAAACCTTTAGTTAAAAATGAGCCATTCAGTACTGAAATTTTGAAATAGATGGTCTCCTATTTAGGACTAGGAGCTTATGGCCACCATTGGCAATTAAGACTGCATTGTAAAATAAGGGCTTAAGGACACTCAGCTCCATGCTCCCTTGACCAAGAGCTCCAACCTACAAACCTCTGTGCTGAGACAGTGGCACAAAAGAGGCACCAGGATCTCAGCGCCCTATACAAAAGGTGGCAGCAGCATCACTTTGCCCCACTTAATATGCACAGGACGATGCTGTTTCTGACACTCCAGCTAAAGCAGCTCATTAGACTGCCCCTTGTATTTGCTAGTTAAAACAATTCAGCATCATCCACCATGTGCAAAGTTTGCCTTGACTGAGTGGGGAACAGTACTGCACCAGATCCTATGTTTGTCCAAAAGGCATTACAGCAATGCAAGAGTGAGTCAGGGGCAAGGAAGCTTGTTGGTACAGGTCAGATTTGTACTAACTCCTGTCTCTTCTCTCACACAATGTCCTGCCACAATACTTTGGAGGAGACATAGTATATTGTGCAATACTGGCTGCTGGTCCCATGTTACTCTTCCCTCCCCCCCCCACTACCCTGGAATTCCTGGAAAACTTTTCCAGGGGCAGTTGCACAAGGAACTAGGGGCCTGTTCAAACATACATGACTATTCTACATTGACTGGGATTACATGTGAGCATGAAAGCTTCTCATTGGAGGCAGTTCACACATTTGACTGACAGCCCAATCCTATACAGGAGTTCTTAAGTCCTTCAGTTTAAATGAACTTAAACTAAGTCTAAGGGTCAAACAACATATCACAGAAACCATGTGTTTAACTCTTCCATGTCCATTCTGATGGAAGGGAGGCTGTGATCCAGCTGCAACTTGCTGTAATGTGCTTTTTAAACAGTAAGTAGCCGGATCATGACTTTAATATATGAGGAATATGCTGGGGGAGGGGGACTTTAACCCTACCTCCCATGGTCCCAATATGGACTCCTCCCAACAGTTTTTTTCCCCCATGGGGAAAAAAGTCTCTGAGTGGCATTATTGTGAATTTTTTTCCCTTGAGAAACAGGAAAGAGGAGAAGCCCGAAGAAGACCAAGGCAGAGGGGAGTGTTAAAGTCCTCCGCCCCTCCCCCCATTACAGTCCTAATCTGGCTGTTGTTTACAGGAGGAGGAGCAAACAGAAGTACTAAGCATACACTTTTTGTAACATGTACTTTACCATAACCCTGGGCAGGACTGCGCTGCGAGTCATAAATATTGAGTAACCAGATGATGTGAAGGGTGCATGTGTGAATCAGCCCAAAGTGAATGTGAATAAACCTAATGTTATGCAAGATCGATGCAAACTGATGAACAATGGAGCTTCACTGGTATATGGAAGTCTTTTTGTGCAATGTATAGACACACTCTTTGCAGCATAGATATAAGCCTACATAGTTTCACTGAGCTCACAGAAGCTTTACATTTTTTAAAAAATATAGTTTAATTCTCAGGACAATTGTGTGAAAGTTAGGCATGCTTTAAATGCCGCTGACTCCATAAGTGCGTCTAGTTTTTACTGAATTGCTCCTGCTCCTTATATAAATACCAGTTTCACAGCGCAATTCTACCCAACTTACACCACCGGTGTAACCAGCGGGGGAGGGCAGGGCGGGAGGCTTTGGAGGGGAGATTTAAATCCCATTTGAATCCCCCCAACCCCGTTTGGATTTGAATCCCCTTTCCGTTCTGGGGCTTCCCGTTCTCGCTGCACTGCTGGTTACACCGGTAGTGTAAGTTGGATAGGATTGCGCTGTCAACCTGTATTAATAGCACTTTAGCTATCAACAACTTTAGCAAAGTTAAAACACAGATTGCCCTGGTTCTAGAAACAATGAATTCTCACAAATGATACATTTATTTCAGATATGAAACACAGAGCTGACCTCACCTCACTGTTGCGCTTGATGTGGTAGGTGCAAGTGTCATTACTGTAGGGCCATTACAGCAAGGCGGAGGTGCATAAACACATTAGGCATAAACCACTGGGAAGCTCTCCTGTGCAAGCTCCATGAGAGAAATGAATGGGAGTTGCGCAAGAGCTGCTGCTTGGTGGATTCTGCCCCTTTAAAAAAAAAAGCAGCTTTCAAGACACGATATAAGCTATAGCCTTAGCAATGACAATCTTACATTCCCAAGTAACTAGAGCTTTTTTCTTCTTTTACATTTGTTTGCATATAATGCCACAGATTAAGACAGTTCATTTAATCTTCTGAGCCTATACTTTTTTTTAACAGTTCATACTTTTTTTTTTACATCATTTTAAATGCATGTCTCACGCGACTGTATTTCAGTCCAGGCATTTTATCACTGGATGCATATTAATTCATAAATTTCACTTCTTTACAGTTTCATAAACAGGACAGTAAGAACCCATTTACAAGAAAAGGTTGTGGGGTGTTTTTTTTTTGGTTTTTTTTTTAAGATAGAAACTCTTCGAAGTCAAACATGTTCACCACATCTAATTAAGATTTTGTTCCTTTTGGAACACTATATTCCTTCCAAACGTTAACTAAGCCCTTGCTTTAAACTATCTCACACTGGTCCTAAACTCAGTGGCTGGGATCCAAAGAACCAAATGCGATTTGACTTCTGTGCACATGCTAGGACTTTTCTGGCTCCCTCTGGAAGTCCTCCCACCTCCTCAAAGGCTAATGAAGACTGGAGTGGACTCTCCATTGCAGAATCCTACACACACATGTATGAAAGGCAGCAGCTGGAAGCCGAAATTGGCAGCCCAAAGCATGTGTAAGAGCACTTTACTTGTGCTCAGGGGGTTCTTTCGATCCTGGCCATTTATTCATCCTATTCGTATCAATGGACCATGACTTCAAAATTATACAGAAGCATATTGTTGGGAGCAAATCCTACCTAAAGCTGCCTTTGTCCAAGAACTAGGGACCGTCATCTCCAGCAAAAGACATCCTTGAATACATGACTGTAAGAGATCATCCCATCCACTCTTTTGCTTCAGGGACTGGGTCCCTCTTCAAACGCATACCTAACTGAGTCTTAAAGACCTTCAGTGATGAAGAATCCACAATATCCCTCGGAAACCTATTCCAACCTATAGAACTAAAATCAAAGCACAAAATAATGCACTCTCAGAAAAAAGCTGTCTATTCAGGACTTTGCCGTTGCCTTATTCAAAGTAATTTTAGATAAGAATCTCCTGCCCCACTTTCCCAAGATTCCATACAGATGGCAAAAGGCACCTCAGGAAGCTGATGTATGCGAGTCCAAATGGAGACACTGGATGTTTTTTTAAAATCTTCTTTCCTTTTGAAGATGATCTTCAAAAATAACAAGGACAGAACACTTCTTTTGAGGGAAATAAAGCTCGGGGTGGTGGTGGTGGTGGTGGTGGTGAACAAGAGCGATAGAAAGAACTTTTAATTTTGTTGTTCATTTGTATCGAGAGGGAAAAGAAGAGTAAATCTCTGTCAGCCGATGCTTCTTTCTTGCCGGATGAAGCTGAGCCTTTCTTGACCATGAGTGATTATTAAGCAACCCAAGCGAAGTTGCTTTCAAGACCCTCACAAAGAATCCAGGAAAGAATTCACTACAGTGGGAATGCGAATCAGGGTGTCCAAGACCCCAGTTCTGCCGGGCAGGGTCAGGCACTTATGGTTTCCTGATGGTTGTACATAACTGTAAAATTACTGGTGAAACATACATGGAAACAGCAATTTTCTACCCTTTGAAAGTGTTTTATTTTAGCCTTGTAGGTCACTGCTTTTAGACCCAAAATGGTCCCCTTCCAATGACGACCCATTGTGGTGTATACTGGCGCAACTGGTCAGGTAATGAAATGCCTCACAGGCTGTACGCAAGAGGATTTCCAGCTGTTCTCCTGCAGGGGGAGCTTTCCAAAGACAACTATCCTTTTGTCTGCTTTGGGGATGGACTGGTGGGCTACATGGGTTACTGGCCTGAATCTTGAGTAGCTTCTCAACTGGGATAGGTACCATGTTGAATCACAATATGCCATGCTAGATTTTTCAGATCATCCTTCCATGGCCATAGGAGAGTAGGAGAAGACCCAATAGCAAAACTACACCGCTGCAAGCAGCCCAGACATTGTCCTTTGTAAGGATAAACGTATGCGTCTCTGTCCCCATTCTTTACTGTGAGAATATAGTTAGTCCAGTGACACGTGGCTCAGAAGCTGAAGATCTTTGGGGTCTCCTTAAACTTCATTACAACAACTTCACTGTACTTCTGTATAGCTTGCAGAGTTTCAGGATTAAATGTAAAATATCTTTTAATAAATAACTCTTTTCTTGCAGTGTAAAAAATAGATGAATATTCCCTTTGGCAGTAAATAGCTGATTTTATATATTTATATTTATATTTATATTTATATATATATATAGACAGAAAGCTGCTTGGCTCATAAAATAATAGCATTATGCTACAGGAAAAAACATACCACATATTATTTTCCTCTTTTTTTCTCTCTTTTCAGTTTAACCCCCCCCACACACACACACAAAACTTTTCATCAGTCCACAAGTTGGTTGAAGTCACTTATGCCCCAGGTAAGCCCCAAGGGTGATGCATGCGCCCACAACAGCCAGACTAAGGATAGTCTTCAGAGGCAGCCACGAGAAATCAAACACAGGCCTCATGTTGTTGCTGTACAACTCCACAAAGGCATCCTGGGAGAAAGAGAGAAGAGGACGAAAAAAGATCAGCACCATAGAACATGCTGGAAGCATGAACATACCAGGTTATTCGTCAATATCATCTGAACGTTCAAACCAAGGCCGTCATGCAAACTGTGAAGCATTTTGACATGATGCTTCCCTTTCACCAGTGGAGAATCTGTGCATTTGGGTTTTTGCACATGTGGAGAGGAGGACTATAGACTTCTGCAGAGGCCCTACCCAAAGAGCAGGTCTTCTTAAAATAAACCAAATCAAAAGCTGTAATAGTAGTTGCCACTTTGCTGGGTGCAATCTTGGCTCTCCCTGCCCCTTCCAGCAGGTGGAACAAATGCACCTGGTCAACAGTGACTGGGCCATGATTGGGCCAACAGAAATCACTGGCCAATGGTGGTTTGGACAATACATCAATTTCCATCCCACGAGGAGGAGCGTGACTGCATGCCTGTCTCCTTCCCATCTAGTGGGCCATCCCACCGCTGTGTGGGAGACAGATCCAAAGCACTCCTCCTTCGGCAATTTAAATACTTAAATCATGCAGTGAGGGACAGTTCAGATGTTCCATCCTCCCACACAATTGTGAGATGCCAGGACGATGCCAGGGGAAGGAGTTAGCATACTCTTCCCCACGTTATCTGGCAGGCTTGTCAAGCTGTATTATTGGAATCGGCCAATGGTGAGCGCCTGCCAGGGGCGGTGTGACCTGAGACATTGCCTGTTGCCATCACCACCTCTGCACTGTACACTGCAGGAAAAGGTCCCTTATCATGCTCCCCGTGTGGTTTTCACAAACCCGGAAGTGTGGGACTCTGGTTTTATTTAAGTGTGGGACAGCACAAACGATTGTTTGTTTGCTTTGTCCGTGCAGTCCCTGTAAAATAAAACCAGAAGCCCTGTACTTCTAGATTTGCAAAAACTGCACAAGGAGCACGGTAAGGAAGCAGGTGATCTGTTTCCCGCTTAAGTGAGCGGGAAGTGGATCAGTGTGGCTTGCATCTGTGGTGGGCTGGAGGGAGGTGGCGGCAGACTCAGGGTGAAGGGCACCCCAAATCTGCCACCCTGTCGCCCCCACCATCTGCTGCTAATGCAAGCCACATCAGGTTGTCTCATGGTTGGGCTGGCAGTGGATCCTCCTATGCCTTGTTCTGAACTTTTGACTTACATTAAAGCATTTATGGACAAGATCATATACAAATATCTATTCTGAATGCCCTGTACAAAATTTTGCTGTGCCTGTGTAGGCCCCTTTTAGAAATAATAAAAGCTGTATGATGATGATGATAAAGCATTTTATGCTGTTTGACAAGATTTACTACTAAGTAAAAACAGCCAGTGATTTTCCCAGGACCACACACTCCTCTAGAGTAGCCATCAAAGTCAGTCAAGGCCAAGGGACACCGTTTGGATACAGATATGTTTATAAATTAAAGCAGTTGAAAATTCTGAGGTGAGGAAGAGAATATATACGTTGAATATAATAGTAATAACCCTATAAAAAGCATTCTCAGTCTCCAAAAGTTATAGAAACTGTATCTGGGTAGCTGAAGCCAGCCCTCTGATGCCCAATACAGCAATTATCCTTATTGGTACATTTATTCATGGACACAAGATGGCGCATCTGACTCTTTGCAGTATGTACTGGTAAGTCAAATCCTGTGAAGTTGGTCTTTGAATAAGACACATTTAAACAAAGACACAGCATTAGGATCCCCACTTATCTTTATGATAAAACAACAAACAAACAAAAACAGTCTGGTTTATATCCTGAATTACTATCATTTTCACACCAGCCCTGTTCTGCTTTTAACACAAATGCTTTTAACACAAATTGGCCACCATTCAGTACAGAGTTAGTTGCACTTAAGCCCATTGAAGTAAATTGTCTCAAGGATGCCTAACTCTACTGGACTGTGGTCTCCGCCTGCAGTTGCACAACAGTGGTCCTTATAGATTAAAACCAGCAGTGGCATCATAGGTCAGCCAGGTGGGGCATTGGTCGAGGGCCTGCACCCCTGCATCCTCAGTACTGGTGGCAGTGGTAGCTCCCAATGCACCATCAGAGGGTTGGGCGGGGTGTGTGTGTGTGTGTGATAAAAAGTTCTACTGAAGCGAGTATAACGTTAAACAGACTAATTGAGGGCTTGTTTGTTTTTACCAAATAGTAAGTGAAAGAGAAACTTGAAAAGAGATCTGACAGAATGATGTATATTTTGGTACCTGCAATAGGACAGGTACCGGTAATTGTAAAGTTTAACCAACCAACCAACCAACCAACCAATCACAACAACATTAATAAAACAAAGGTTTGAAAGAAAAAAATAAAGCGTATGAAAAAGCAAATATGTTTCTAAAACAATGCTTTACTTTATCTAGTGTTGCCAGGTTGCAACCTGGAAACAGTCCCTGTATCTTTTCAAAGCCTGGCTTCTTGTAGTGGCGGTGCACTACAAGCGACTGCAAAGGGAGAGAGGCCAATTAAGAAGATAGCAGAGCTTGGTTTGCCTGTGCATTTGCCAAAGTAACGACAAGATGCCATGCAGGTGTGAAGCTCAAAATGGTTTGAACTATAATCTGCTGACGGCTTGGTCAGTCCCCTTCCCGTTCAATCACGACTCAAGTTATGGTAAGAAAGAGATGGAGCAGACACTTCCATAGTGAGACAAAGAACTAAGCTTTTAAAAAGTACAGGGAGGAACAGGGATTCATCTTTTCCTTTGTTTTCCTTTGTTAATGGCTTTGTGAATTTTGTTGAAAAGCAGTATATAAATAGTATTTTAATAATCATCACCTCCGGATTGCAACATGGCAGCCTCACTTTACTGTGGCTACTAAATGTTTGCCAAAATGAAAAAGTAGACATGAGAGAACTTTGTAGCACAGGCCCCACAACTGACCATCTCTACAATGCTGCTGCACATGTGACAGTCTAGGACATATATGGGCTGGAGGGTCAGATATGCCACAGATAGACATATGACCCCTCCTGCTCCCTCATAGGCCTATCTAAAAACTTGCACTATGCCCCCTTACTGTTATAGGAAACAAAAGGTTCATCCAAACATGCATGTTCATTACTTGATGGTTATGGTGTCGAGTGGTAAGTTACATGCGTGGATAAGCCATCAACATGACAGAAAACACAAGCAGAACTTTCAGATCACCTCAAACACAAGAACTTTCAGTAGAGCCTGTTCAGATTCTCAGAAGCTAATCGTCATTGGTTATCAATATACTTATGGGCTCAATTCAAGGTGCTGCCTTTGACATACAATGCTCTACTACCATCTGGGTCCTGGGAAACTCCTGCATGCCTACTCCCCTAAGTTTCGTCCAAACCTCAAATTATCTGAGGAGGCCCTATTTCAGGGGTCAGCAACCTTCTTCTGCATAGGGGCCAGACATTGGGTCTGTCAATAGTAAGAATGCATGCATGTTCAATACGCATGCACGAACTTCCCGATTAGGCCATAGAGCTAAGAGAAAAGAGATGAGCATGGCACGGAGATGCATGCCCAGACAGAGAATGATACTCAAAGGAAGCTTCTGCCCTTAGTCTGCTTACACTGTAAGCCTTACAGAGATAGGATTACGAACTTGAATTCTTTTTTTTATGACTACTGGGTGGATATTATTTTGGGTGATTATTTTGGGTGGCGGTCTGAATCCGGCCCGCTGGCCATAGGTTGCCCTAGTTCAGGTTGGCCTACCCCTACACCCCTGCCCTACTTCATATTCCTACATACTTGAAATGCAGATTGGTCTCCACAAGAAGCAAGATCTTTTTGATTGTCACCTGTGGGTGATAGAACATTCTATCTAGCTCCTCCCCTTCTGGTATTCCACAGGCTGGTTAAGATGCCTCTTTTTTTTGTTCCTTGTGTTTGCTATTTTGCTGCCATTTCTTTTTGCTTATTAATCTGATGTGCTGAATTGTTTTACACTGATCGTATCGGTTTGTTATCAACAACTTTGAAACTATTTTGCGAAAAGCAGTATACAAGTCTGGCAAAGAAAATCAAGAATAAATAAATAAACGTTGAGTACCTAATTAATGCTGTAATGCTATACACACTTACCCATTTGACTCAATGGAGCTTACTTCTGAATAGACATGCATAGGATTGCATTGTAAGTGATGTACATGCATGTTTGAATCAGACCAAGGAATGCCCTGTTAAGGCTGGCTTGGCAAAAGAAACACCCATACAAATGTAGGAATTCTAACCTTAACATTTTGCAGCATTGGCTGCAAAAGGCATGTATGATATGATGCAGGTAAAATATGCATCGTACACCTCCCGAGCCCTATATCCCGATGCCATAATGTGCAGGCAAATGATGCTGACTATGGAGAATTCTGATACCCCTGCTACAAGCTTTCCCCCTGATATTTGCAGGTAGTGCTTTGCTCTGGGCAGGAAGTAGCAGAGCTTTATTAAAAAGAGAAAGCAGATCAGCTAATGGCTAAGATAAGGTACAATGAGATTGCAACGGTAATAAAAGTACTGTAATTTAAAACACCAAGGAAATGCAAATCATCACAAACATTGATGATAATACCGTATTGGTCTGAGTATAAGACTCACTTTTTTCTCCTAATTTAAGTTTTTTAACTAGGGGTGCGTCTTATAATCAGGCTGTTGCAATTTAATGCCAGTGATTTAATTAATTTTTTTTAATAGCACCAAACTTTAAGGGTGCATCTTATAATCAGGTGCGTCTTATACTCGGGACAATACGGTAATACTCTGGCCTTGTGTTCCTACCATAGAAGTCAACGAGCTCATGCTGTCATTACAATATAAGATTGACTCTTTTCTGATCTGCCAGGGATTTTTCTCCCTGCTATTATTCTCACAGGGACTTGTCTGGGTTTCAGAATGAATGAGGGCTGGCTGAGGGTGGCCTACAGTGACATTAAGACAATGTTTAAAGCTCTGAGTTATGGTGTGGGATAAGAAACATCAGCAGAAACTGCACAGCGGGAAATCCCTGATCTTATTGAGACTATGACAACAATAACACCGACGTCTACTGTATGGTTGCTGCACCATATATTCTAAGTAACTGTTTTATGGGTCCTTTCTTTCCTCTTCGGTGCTTTCTCAAACATCCTGATTAGACTGATTTCCGAAGCTTGTTTGAACAGCCTGTCACTATTTGTTTAAGTTTGAAACCCAATTTAAACAAACACCCAGATCCATTTTATGCATTAAAACAACAGAGAGGTGGGGGTGGGGAAGGGAAAGCTGCAAAAAAGAAAAATCCGCCCCGCCATGTAATGTCAAGCGATACTAATCTGTATAAGTAGATATCCTACAAACCAGGCCCTTGAGAGGGTAGAGCTGAGGAGGGAAGGAGGGGGGGAGGGGAAATGAACATGTTACGTACCTGAAACTCCCTCCTTCCCATTCCATGTCAAAACTATATGGGGAAGCGATGAGCAGGGGCACAAACCATCGCTGACTTCCCATCTTTGTCATATAAGAACATAGTACGAAGCAATTTCATATGTTTTTATGTGAGGAAGATGGGAGGTCAGCAAAGGTTCCCTTTACATCACTGACATGGCATTATCTAGTTCAGGGGTGTCACATGTATGTATGGCCCGCGGAAGCTCTTTATCCGACCCATATGATAATTGGGCTCTCCCAATGCCACCCTTTCAGCAGCGCCACTTCTGCTGAGGCATCACTTTGCAGAGCACCTGAGCTGCGAAGTGATGCCTCAGCAGAAGCAGCGTGGCTGAAAGGGCACCCCGGATGATAGCTGGGCTCTCCCATAACTTGAAAATATGATCAAGATTTGCATATTTTCTCTTATGTCATTCGCAACTAATGAGTTTCTAGGTGAGAACAAAGTGCTTATTTCTGGCCATCATCTGCTTAATGATGTTACTTCCTGCTTAGCATAACGATGTCATTTCTGGCCCTCAGCAGACACCATGAATGGTATTTGGCTCGCTGTATGAAATGAGTTTGACAACCCTGGACTAGTCTGACTGGCAGTAGCTCTGGGAAAAGAGGTCTTTTCCAGCTCTCCACTTGAAATCATTTAACTAGAGAGATGCTAACAATCGAACCCAGGATTTTTGGTATGTAAACCAGGTGCTCTACCATAAAGCTAAGGGCCTTCCCTCACATTTATGCTAATTTAGCTACACAGTCAGTATGTCTGCTGCAAGGGTGTTGGCTTGAGCACAAATACTTCAGTTTGGTGCAAGGATGTTGCAAGCTTTAGACATCTCATAGAAGGTTCGTACCTTTCCAATAGGTGACTGCAGAGGCGTCACTAGGACGCGCGTCACCCCAAGACGAGGGGGGCGTGTCACCCTAGTGATGCCCCCCAATAGAACTATCGGTGCGGCCATAGGCCGCGCCACGATTTTTGGTGAGGGCATGACATCTCCAGTTGAAAGGATCTCAGCCAACGGGGCTGGAAAAGGCTTATGCCTGAGTCCTCAGAAAGCTACCATCAGTTGGAGTAGGGAATACACTGAGTAGGGGATGGACCAATGGCAGAGTGAGCAGAGGCAATGGAGGGCAAAGTGCCTATACCTTTAACCATTGTATAGAAGAGGGAATTTTGGCAGGTGCAGCTCATCATAGGTAAAGGTAAAGGTGACCCCTGACAGTTAAGTCCAGTCGTGTCCGACTCTAGGGTGTGGTACTCATCCCCATTTCAAAGCCGAAGAGCCAGCGTTGTCCGAAGATGCTTCTGTGGTCATGTGGCCGGCATGACTCTCCTTGCCGCAGCGCGTAGCATGCAGCTGGAACACGGAGTGCTGTTTACCTTCCCGCAAGCGGTACCTATTTATCTACTTGCATTAACATGCTTTGGAACTGCTAGGTTGGCAGGAGCTGGCCAAGCAACAAGAGCTCACCCCGTCATCATGGAAGGGTGCAAAAAGCTGCACCTGCCCAAATTCCCTCTTCTATACAATGGTTAAAGCAGTATATAGGCATTTTGTCGTCCATTGTATCTGGTCACCCTGTTCGTATGTTTTGTGTTGGCTGCTGTGGGTGAAAATACAGCTCCTTGTCTGCAAAGGCTCAAGACTTCTTGGCTGTACAGCAGTGGTATGTTAATTATTGGCGTTGCTCTTCAGGGCATATCAAGCAGGGGGAAAACCGGTTTCCTAGGTGCTGTTCTTTGCACTGATGAGTGAGTGGGTGGTGGGCAGAGTGAACACCCAGAGGAAGTGGACTTCCTTTTTTTTTCTACCTGAGTCAAACAGCTGGTGAGGAAGTGATTTTATTTCCCTCTTTATCACTGGTCCAACAGGATATCCTCTTCAGCCGCACCGTGCTGAATGAAGCGTTGGCGAGGCTTCCAAGGTTTGTGGAGCACAAACTCACCTCGCAGCTCTTTCATGCTGCCCTCTCTGTGACTCACAAGTAAACAATGCTAATGCCAGCTTTTGAAGAAACTCACGAGAGGCTGAGTGACACAGTTTGAGCTCACGTTAATAAGGTAGAACTAGTTAAATGTGGCATAATGGTCCTTTGGCCTACATGTGAGAAACAAAACAATCTTCCTTTCCTTTTTTCTTTCTTTCAAAAACACTGTACATTAATCTAACAGAAGCCTAATTATAGAGTATTGTTGGTCGTTTTATTGTGGTTGCATGTTTGAATCTGTGCATTTTTTGCTGACTCTCTTATTGCTCGTTGGTTGATTTATTGCATATTGTTGTAGTGTTGTTTTTTTCTCGATTGCAAGGCATTATAAGAACCCTGGGAGTTGGGAAGCAGGGTATGTCTTTTAGAAATGAAAATAAATCAAATAAGCAAGGTTCCCCCCCCCCCGTGCTCCCCCTTCAAATAGGAATGTACAGTATTTCCAAAATGCCAAATGGTGAACACTAGCTTAGCAGGCTATTGAAATGTCACCCTGAAAATGACACACATGCCAAGCACCACCAATGCTGCTTTTCCGAAAGAGCTTATGTGGGGTTTGTGCGTTTGAATGCAAATGTCTGCCTCCGTCTGTATGCAAATCAGGATAGGTCTGCTCAGTGTTATGTTGTGTTTGGATTGGTGCATCTCATGATACCGACATTTACAGAAACCGACGCCACATCTCAGTGACTAAACTGTGGGCAGCTCTGAAAGAAGAAGGTGCAATATGTATGTGCTTATATCGTGCTCTAATGCCATAGTAAGGCCAGCGGGTGGCGCAGTGGGTTAAACTGCTGAACCATGAGCTGTCGATCGAAAGGTCGGCAGTTCGAATCTGCGATGGGGTGAGCTCTCGTTGCTTGGCCAGCTCCTGCCAACCTAGCAGTTCCAAAGCATGTTAATGCGAGTAGATAAATAGGTACCGCTTGCAGGAAGGTAAACAGCGCTCCGTGTTCCAGCCGCATGCTACGCGCTGCGGCAAGGAGAGTCATGCCGGCCACATGACCACGGAGGCGTCTTCGGACAATACTGGCTCTTCGGCTTTGAAATGGGGATGAGCACCACACCCTAGAGTCGGACACGACTGGACTTAATTGTCAGGGGTCACCTTTACCTTTTTAATGCCATAGTAACCTCTCAGTGGTACCAACCAGCAACTATGGTAATTGGGCTGTTCTATCATATAGGTAAAATTGCCAGGCGTTCCTTACCTTGGAAGGGCACTTCTTTCTTAGAATGGTCATACCCCACTTTTCTGCCCCACATAACTGAGGTCCCCAAGGCAGTTCAGAACAGTCATTAAAAACACTATAATAAGACTAACAACTTAAATTTAAACAACTTACAGTGCAATCCGACTTAACTTTTGTGTTGGTGTAACCAGTGGCGCAGCAAGAACGGGAGGCCCCAGAACGGAAAAGGGATTCAAATCCCCTCCAAAAGAAGAATTCAAAGGGGATTTGAATCCCTTTTCCGTTCTGGGGCCTCCCGTTCTCGCTGCGCCGCTGGTTACACCGACACAAAAGTTAAGTTGGATTGCGCTGTAAGTTGTTTAAATTTAAGTTGTTAGTTTTATTATAGTGTTTTTAATGACTGTAACAAAAGTTAGGTCAGATTGTGCTGTTAGTAGCAGTAGCGTGGGGGGGGGGGGGAAATGCCCAGGAACAGAGCTTGGTGTATGACACTAGAAAGCCACATCACTTTGTGTATGGGCCAAAAGCATAGTGAAGCAATATTGTTCAGGCCAGATATCAAAATCTCAGGGCAGGGAGATCCAGCGTCTAGGTGCCACGACAGAGAAAACCCTGTCTCATGTACCCTACAACTGCACCTCTGATTGTGGTGAGACACGGAATGGGACCTTCCAAGAAGACCTCAGTGGACAGGAAGGCTTGTGCGAGTCCTTCTGCTTTATGAAGCTAGGTAGGTGGTTACTGGAGAAAGGGGCTTTCTTGGTGGTGGCGCGCCATATACTGTATATTGAATGCCCTCCCCAGAGAGGCTTGCCTGGCACCAAATCTGAAGCCTTTTCAGCAGAGGCGTAGCTAGGCGCCCCTGCTACTGTGGCGGAAAAGCCCGCCGCCCCATTATGCAAATTAAATAATTTGCATAATTAAATAATTTGCATAATGAGTTTCGGGGTTTTTTAAAGGTTTTTTTCAAGGTTTTTAACGCTAACGGGGCTTCTAAAAGGGTATGTGTGCTTTGCCAAACTTATCTGTAGTTCTAGGAACCTCCAGCGACGATCAGGGGCGCAGATCGTCCCTCTGCAGCTCTGCTCCCGGTCGCGAACTCTGCAAAGCGTCCAGGAGCGCGCTGCAGAGTTAACGCATGCGCAGAGCGACGATGTTTCCAATCGTCACTCTGCACAAGCGTTAACTCTGCAGCTCTGCTCCCGGGCGATTTGCAAATCGCCCAGGAGCAGAGCTGCAGAGTTAACGCTTGCGCAGAGCGACGATTGGAAACATCGTCGCTCTGCGCATGCGTTAACTCTGCAGCACGCTCCTGGGCGCTTTGCAGAGTTCGCGTCCGGGAGTAGAGCTGCAGAGGGACGATCTGCGCCCTTGATCGTCGCTGGAGAGTCCTAGAACTACAGATAAGTTTGCGCAAAGCACACATACCCTTTTAGAAGCCCCGTTAGCATTAAAAACACTTTAAAAAAAACAAAAGTTAAGGAGGCTCCCGCCCCCCACGGAGCCTTTCCGCCCCAACGCCCTGGGGCCCACCGCACCACCGCCCCATATCAGACGACGCCCCTGCTTTTCAGCACCAGGTGAAGTGCAGTTTTGGTGGGTTTCCCCCCCCCCCGGCTTTCTAGCACATTTGTTAGCTGATTTTAACTATTGTTTTTGCTGTTCTGACAGATTTTAGTGATGTCGTCGTTTTGCTGCATCTGCAACTTTTAATGTTACTTTTTTTAAAAAGTTCATTTTACTTTATATCTGTGTATCTTTCCAATTTTAATATGGGTGCTATCCTGAGAGTTTTATAGTGAAGAGTGGCCTATAAACAGACCTGGCCTAGATGCCTTTAAAAGGGGTTTGGATAGATTCAGGAAGGAAAGACCATCACAGGTTACAAGCCATAAGCAACCACCTGGTTTTAGAAATAATTTTTCTCTGTATGCCTGGTGCAGGGGAGTGGCAACAGGATAAAGGTATCTTGTAGTCTGTGTGCTCCCAGAGGCATCTGTTGGGGCCGCTGTGAAACACAGGAAGCTGGACTAGATGGGCCTTTGGCCTGATCCAGCAAGGCTCTTCTTATGTTCTTAATAAATACATGGGAGAAGACAGTTATTTAAGTATTCTGTTCCAAACTGTTTAGCACTTTCAGGGTGATAACCAGCACTTTGAACTGGGCTTGGAAATGGCCCGGGAGCCAATAAGCCATTCAAGATACCTGAATGGTGGAAGCTGCAGTTACAGGCGTCGGGCAGGTGGGGAGGCTTGTGAGACTGGGAACTGGCCTCTGGCCACTAGAGGCCGCCAATGTTCCCTGGAAGCAATGCTGGTTGGGGCACTGTAAGGCTGCTGCATAGGAGGGAAAAACTTGCAGTGCTTGCAGAGACTGAAAGAGTCTTTCCCATGATTAAGAGGGGGGGGCTCCCTATATGACAGTTTGAGACCCCCTGCTCTAGTCTGATGCCTGCTAAGCTAGGTCCGCCTGGGAAACGTTACAGCAATTAGTCTTGGCGTCTCCAACTTAATTCACTTACACACTGTTTTGCAACATCCAAAAGACAGCTCCTGCGGGGGTTGCTTTGTTTGTGTTTTTATTCTTGGAAAAAGCCACCTCTAAAAATGAGATTATACATCTGACACCAGCATAGCAGCTGCAACTGTATTATGAAATCAGCAGTTAATCACAGTTGTCTAAGGCTGAAAATCCACTTTGGTGGAATCGATGTTAACCATAATGATTTAAAAACACACAGACAAGAGTGAAGACCATGTCATTATATATTAGACGTTCTTGATTTTGCAAGATCACACAGACATAGCGTCAATCTGAAGTTATTATAAGTGTCAATTATATTTTTTAAGATGTGAAATTGCAGGCCAAGAGTGAAAATCCTTCCTGCGTAATGTTGAACAATCGAAGAACATTTGAGAACACTAACTACTTAGACCACTTGCCACCATCCCCCGCATGCTACAGCTGCCAGTGCCTATTACTTTCAAGCGATCATAAAAGAGTTAATTCACAAAGCAATTTGAGAAATGGTAACTGAAAGAAGGTACTAAGTCAAATGTCACCAAAGGAGACTGTATTTGCTGCTATTGCCAGTAGCCGGATGCCTGCACCGAAAAAGGACATACTAATTAAACATGTTCAGACTTCATAGCAGGCCACAGTCAGGCTGCATCCCAGACTAGCAGTGCGAGCGCTAGGTTGCCCTGGGTCCTGGGGCAAAGTCTTGTACTTGGGCCGCCATGGCGTCCTCTGCCCACCCCTTGAAGGTGTATTGGAAAGTGTTACTGCCACTGGGCAGGTGGGTCCTCTGATGGACGCCCAGCCTGACTTGGCTGACCTGATGCCACCACTGCTGACTAGTCAACTGCAAGTCTTCCAACATTTTAGAGAATAACACTTGGTGAGCCACCTCCAGAGAGACTACTGGCATCTCTAGAAATTATTATTTTTGTAAATATAGCATCACCGATGCAACGAACATGAAAATGAGAGAACTCAGGAAGATAGTGGAGGACAGGAAGGCCTGGCGGGATATGGTTCATGGGATCACGAAGGGTCGGACACGACTTAATGACTGAACAACAATTTAGAGACACCCCATTCCCTACATACTGAAATGTTCAGGCTTTCAAGACCTGGATCAGGTTTTGAAATCCCATTCTCAAGTACATCTGGCAGGCAAGCTACATTTATTTGGTACATACTGTTCATTCCAGCAATTGGATATGCATAATGAAATATAAATGCTATCCCTATTAAATTACTGGAGGGAACAGTTATCAATGCATGCAGAATATCTTGTTGCTGTTGTTGTTGTTAAGCCACCAAAAAGAAGTTGAAAAGGAAAATAATCAATACTTAGGTTCCTAATAAGAACATTAGGTTCCTAATAAGAACTTGCTGAAATTGAATTCTGAGCAAGCAAAAACAATACAGAGAGAGTGAAATAGAAGCGGTTTAAGTAGGGTGTATTCTCTGCTGAGTGGTGTAAGACTCCAGTCATGCATTCACTGCCTCTGGCTTTTCAGGACTGCTTTAATAAAACTTACGCTCCTCACATCCTTAAGCAATGTAGCTACCCATGACTGGGATTTCTGAACTCGTTTGGAATGCTGGCCATGGTCTTTCTTCTCTGTTGTTGCACACTGTATTTATGCCCTGCCACTTGTAACACCTCCTCCTCAGAAATGCCACCTAACCTGAAATGGGCTTTCTTCCCAAGTCTAATGAATGGTCAGCTGACTCACAGCAGAATTGCTCAGATAAAAAAAGTACAATCTGTGATGGTAACAGATAACACTGAAAGGTTGCAGAGGATACACAATACAGTACTGGTTGGTACCTCCAGTGGAATCGTTGGGGGGGGTGAGCCCCCGGGCAGCAGGGACAAAACAGGCTGGGGGGGGGTGCACCTGCTGCTGGATTTGGTGTCAATTTGGTGGTGGCGCGCCGAAAATGCACACACCCTGGCGGTTTCTTGGCCCTGTGTGGCTGCAAGATTCATCCTCCTGGGCCACAAAGCCGGGGGGTGCATTTTCGGTGCGCTGCCGCCAAATTGCCATCCAAAGGGGTGGGGCTTGTGGCGGCACACCCCAGGGTGGGGTTTGTGCCATCACGGGTGTTTCACGCCGATGCCCCAGGGGGTGTAGCGACGCCACTGGGTACCTCATACGCTAGGGGTTGCATCACCCGGTGTGAGAGCTCATCACGTCACCCTACTGATGTCACTAGGATTGGTGTCACCCGGTGCGGTAACTCATGGTGTCAGTCCATTAACTTTATTTATTTTAATATATAACAGAACAGGTCACCCAACAAATTAGTAACCAATAAAAAAACAGTGGCCAACTTGATGACACTCACATAACTGAAAAAGAGTTCTAGTATTAGCTCTGATACATAGAAATGAGAGCTGACTCATACTAGCACCTTAATGGTTCCATGCTCTGTCATAATAGCACCTCATTGGCTCTCAGAACAATCAGTCTTACTGGACAGTTTTGAGTTAAGGAAATCCACTTTTGTTACTTAAGGCAGTTGTGTTTTCCTTTTCCAGTTATGTGGACATAACGTTTGATAGAATACATATAATTCAAAAAGGTACATTACATTCCGTATTAAATTACCTTTCCGATGATATATAACATGATGGCATTATTCGTAAATACAAGGTTACCACAATTTTGGCCACTAGTTGTGTCACCCCCCTGAGGGTGTCACCCGGTGCAGTTCGCACCCCCCATAGTGATGCCACTGCTCATACATATTGTGGTAGACATTGTTTACTGTGCCCACATTTTTTTCCCCAAGAGCTGCTATAGCTTAATGGCCAAGAGCGTAAGTTGAAAAGTCCCCAACTCAAGTTCTACCTCTACTATGCGTCAAGACCACGCTTAGCTAGTCTTTGAGAAGCCACTAGAGCCCAAGTCATGGTCTGAGGGCACATAACACAGCACTGTTTTGGAAGCTAAGCAGGTTTTGGTCTGGTGAGTGCCTAGATGGTGACTGTCTGGAAACCCATGTATACACTGCTTTGAGTTCCATGATGGAAGAAAGGTCAGGTCTATAAGCGGCTTCTGGTCATGATGGCTATGTGCTATCTATCTCCTGCTTCAGTAGCAGTATACCTATGAATACCAGTTGCAAGAGAACAACTGTGGGAAAGAAGTGTGCCTTTCCTGTCTGTGTGGGCTGACCTTGGGAAACCGCATGCTGGACTAGATGTGCCTTTGCAGCATGGATTTTCTTCTGTTCTTAAAGACAATAAATACATCCATAAATAACTTTTGAGTTCAGTGCTCCTCCCATCTGCAACATCAATTGAGGATAATAATATTAACCTGTTTTGCAGGGCTGTTGTGAGGCTTAAGATAAATATGTGTGAAGTGCTCTAAGGAACTGTAGAAATACCAAGTACCATGATTTCCCCTTTCCATTTTTTCCCTATGCAGAATTCACATTTGAAGGTTTGCTGTTCAATTATTTAGCTTGGCTTTAAGAGGACAAATACATTTTGAATCTGTCTTCTTTAACATCCACCCTGATGAGGAAGGATATGAACACATGGAAAGGACTGAGCAGAAAGCCTATTTTATCAGGCAGGCACCATGCACATGTGTGTCCTACTTATTTTGCTTGGGCTTCTGAATGCACAACTGTGTGCGGGATGGAATCCTACAAAGGCAATATTAGTAACAAAGGCTTTTATGCCAAGACCACATCTGCTAGTTATCCTTTGCATATTTTTTTCCTTAGATTGCAGGCGCCGCTTTAGGCAGGAATCTGTTCCATTCAGGCACCATATTGACCGTACCATACAGACCAAAAGTACAATAAATTAGTAATACAAAACTAATAATTATGTGCATACGAAACCATAAGCATTTGAGAGTTTGTTCTTGACTGCTTCCTTAGAAAACTCCTGCAACCCAGTTAGTCCAATTCTGTTGGGCAGCCCAATCCTGCTTAAGTATCCGGCGGGCAGCCCAGGCTAGTATAGTGCAGCGAGGCTATTTCGCTGGCGGAAGTCAGAGGAGGCCGTGTAATGGCGGATCCGACCCGGGAAGGGGACGGGGATATGGCGGCCACCATCCCCGCCGCCCCTGGGCCGGCTCGGCCAATGGCCCCCCCTCCCTCTCTGCCCGGACTGTCCCCGTGCCCACCGGAGCTGCACTTACCTTCTCTGGCGGCTGCATGGGCAATCTCCATGCCGGCCGCCCTTACTCTAAAGTCGTCGCGAAGGTGCTTTACGGCACGTTCGTGACGGCTTGGAACGGCCGTTCCAAAGTCTGACAGGATTGCACCCTCAGTTTCCTAAAAGTCTCAGGATGTGACCTGGCAATTAGATCACTGCCTGGTGAGAACTGCCCTCTTACTTCCCAGCATGGAATAATCGGAATCCCCCCTTTCCACACATACCAAGGAGTGTTCACAGTACACCTCTGAGCAGTGGACTAGTTCCAGACAGATCCTGTATGTGCTCCAAGTAGCAGTCCACTGGGGGAGGAAGGGCTAGAACCTCAGCCTTGTTGTTGTGGGATAGAGAGGCTTCCTCTTTCTGTGTCATGATTAGCTGTGCAGGTTTGCACCTATTTACTTATTTATTACATAAATATTAATTTAAATATTTATATGATTTATATCCCAGATTTCTTCCATCATGAATTGCAAAGCAGCACGCACTGAGTTCCCAGGCAGTTGCCCGAACAGAGGCATGCATCCAACGGCAAGATTGTCCCTTGGCTGGGGAACTCTCAGAATGGGGAATCTGTGACAAAAACGCGGCTCTTTTCCCATCTGCAGCTCATCGCAGAAAGGCGAGCTTCTTAGTCAATTTCTTTTGCGGGCATCTGTAAATTCTAGTTTATCATAAATATTGCGGCACCTCCAGAAATCCCCTAGAGGTCAGGTTTCATGATTCCCCAGAAGTGAAATCATATAAGGGATCATTAGTGACAGAACTTTCCTGACCTACTTTGCTGTAGTGGATTAAGATTTCCTAGCTCTAGGTAAGGGTATAAATAGGGAGAGAAGCGTGCGACTCTCCAAGGAAGATGCAAAGAAATAGCAAGTGGTCTGTTGAATAATTAAGCACGCTCCACTCAAAGGAATGGGCCAAAACGCTTCTGTGAAAGCTGCATGCTGCATGAAAGCTATTCCATCAGTGGAATAAATTCTACTCTTACATCCAAGCCACCCTGCTGACTGCATTATGTGTACTTACTACTGCTTCTCCCTTTCTTCTAACTCTTTCCCTATCAAAATTTAGAGTAAGCTTCTTAGGGTATATAGACCTTTCTGCTTTTATTGTTTTCATGCACAATTTCATGTTTTTGCTTGCAGTTTCATGCACAGAGATGATGCTGTGTGAAGGAACAACAATAAGATGATGATGATGATGATGATGATGATGATGATGATGATGATGATGGCACCATGGAATTTACAGACCATGGATCAACATTCATTTCACATAATGACAGAGGTTGATAAACATGAAAACTGAGAAGCTTCCATTTGTTATTCAAATGGTTCCCACCATTTATTTGCACCTGTATTTGTAGTCCATTGGCTATGACAGTTAAGCTCATTCAGATGAATATCTTCAAAAATGTTTGAAGACTAATTTGCAAAAGTGAGTTATGTGAACTCTGCCCTTGTATTTGCAGGTCAGGAACAATAGAAGTTGTTCATCAGTATTTGCACAGTCTTTTGGACAATGAAGTATTTGGAGCCTTTTTTAGACCGGCACTGCAATCCAGCTAAATGTATCTGCAAGTGAGTTTCTGCATGAGTATTGCTTGCTGGATCAGGACCCACGGTTCCAAAGCAGATGTGCATTCAAATGTATATCTGCATGTACATCTAATTACAGATGCATCCATTTGCACTGCATTGTTTTCACCGGGATGTATAGGTGAGTGTGCATTGCCATCCACATTCTGGTGCAATTCGTCATGTACAAACACCTTTTTATAGCGCAACTATAACTGGATCAGGAGATAGATATTCCTTCCTTCTGAAAACTACTTGCCTGCTAAAAGTCAGAGACACAGGCTTTAATGAAGCTGAAACAACCTAACTAGCTTCAGAATGAAACAGACTATAGGATCGACCCTTTTGTCTGACGCAGTTTTATTCTAGCTGCCAAACTTAGTGTTATGTTGTACATACAGTAATTTTCATCTGTTTGTATTTTTGTAATGCCCACTATATTTAATATTTTTGTTTTGCTTAGGATATACTGATAATAAAAAAATGTGTTTAGATATTCGTGTTTTTTATTTATTTATTTTAGAGCAATATTTAGACTGAGGCTGCTTTTCTGCCAAAGACGCCCGAGATAGCTCACATTAAAAATAAAATAGAGTTAACACAAGCTTACAATAAAGAAATTGCAGAAAGAGCATAGTTATTTTGTTATGTATCAAGAATGAATGCAATGGGCAGTAAATCTAATCTAATCAGATGCTGTGGCACACAACCAAAATATTACATCTTTGTAATATAGATAAATGTGCAAATGTTCTCTGGAGACTATTGTTCTCTGGAGAGTTAAAAAGAATGTACACTCACGTACTTTAATCATAGGAAGCTTCATATTTCAAAAAAATATTGAAGATGTATATAGGGAAAATCTCTGGAATAGCTAAAATACAGAGCACAATAGTGACTCAGAGCTGGATTACACATGATCAACAGCTCTGAGCTCATGCACTGTAAGTCTTGCTGAGCTCTGTCACTTGGGACTACAAGCAACTAATTGCATGTCTGACTGCTTTACAATAAAGATCCTTCCTACCTATGTCAGGGCTGGGCCAAAACCTCCTGAGGCTGGTCCTGCATATAAAACTAAAATGTCAGCACAAAGGGTTGTAGCTTAGCCTTGGCCTTGATATGGAGTTGTTGAGGGGTGTTTTTTTTTTAAAACTGGGAAGAGCATCCACAGTTGGAATTTGGATGAAGGACAGTGTATAATGTCCAGTCACCTGAGACCTCTTTACCTGCCCCTCTATGGTTCTTGCAGGAGGTGTGGTCTTTAACACTATTTCCTTCCTCCCGTCCTTCGCACACACTCTCTTCCTTCCAGACCACTGAAGGAGAAGGTTGTGCTCTGCCAGGGCTCCATGCCCACCAGGCCCATCTTCACCAGACTTCTACACAAAGGGAACAGCTGTAGGGTTCTCTGTTCTAAAGTAGTAGAGCCTCTGATCGGAGGTGTCGTTTGAGGGGTGCGATAAGTGCATGGTGTACTGGGTGACATCAATTATTTGGGGTGATACCACAACTACCCTGCCGCCATTTTGTTTTTGGCCTCTTGGAGAGGAGTCACTTAAAAAGCGACTCTTCTCCAAGCAGCCGAAAACGGCCAAGCAACTCGGCTATCAGCTACGTTTCTGCTTGGACAGCCGAGCTCGCTGCAGGGTGGGGTGGGTGACACCCCCTTGGCTCTTCTGGTTTGCAGCTGTCTTCACCTCAAACCCGAAGCTGCCCGAATTGTTTCTTTTCAACTCAGGTGGCTTCGGATTGGAGGTGGAGCTGGCTGCAAACAGGAAGTCGTTCGAGGCCATGATGACATCATCACGCCACTGCAAATTACTTCCTATTTGTGACGAGGACCCCACAACAGGTACAAGAGGGGTAAGCTACACTGCTGTCTCTGATCACAATCAGAAGACGCATTATACAACTATGAACTGTGAATAAAGTAGGTATGTCTTATGAAACCTTAACCAAGCCTCCGCTCCTGTGTATGTTTTCTTGATAGCAACTAGACCGGGTCGTGGGATATTCTTACCATAGGAAGGGGGTGATCACTTTCCCTCCTCCCTTCCACCATGTGCCACCTGAAATTGTATACACAAGCAAGAGGTACGCCATATAAGCTGTTGATCATGTTTTTGTTACTGTTCTCCAACCACGATACGATTTTCATTCTAATCATTAAATCAAAATGAAAGAGGTCGAAGGAGAATGATCATTCCCTCTCCTAATGGCTTCTTGACTAGTGGTGCCTGGACCTTGCTAGGGCAAGGTCTGGCATGAAGGAGGTTCTGCTTCTGCTCAAGCATTCTCTATTGGTCTGGGAACCAAGCATATCAACAGATGCTACATATGTGGTTCTAGGCTGCATACATGATCCCCATCACTGGAATTGCAAGGGAAAACCTGAGTGAGAGTGAGAGCAAAAGAGAGAGAGAGAGGGGCGCGCAATTTTTGGCAGGTTGGACTGGAGCATATTGAATCCAGCTGTTTCTCCTCCCTAAAATACTGTGAGTAGCACCAACTATCTTCATGAATGTGTGGGCTTATGCAGCTAAGCTAGCATGTGTGCACAATAGTTGGAAATCAGGTCTTTACAGCCCAATCCGATTGGGCTTATCTGCTGGCTGAAATAGCATTCCGCCAGTGGATACTGGCTTATGGAAGTCGCAAAAGCCTCTTCAGCAGCATGTGAAGCCGTGCGCTGCCAGAGCACCCACGAAGAGGCTGGAGTGGCCCACTGTGCACCAGAGGATGACAGAGTGCCCACTGCCACCAGTAATTCGGTGGTGGGGTGGTGGTGGAACAGGACAGGGGGAAGGCGGAATGGGGCGAACAGGGGAAGGCAGGATGCAAGTTGGGAGGCAGGAGGGGGTGGCACCCGGCACAGCACCAGATGCTTCCCCCTTCCTCACCTCCCGACACACACCCCTTCCCGTCTCAGACGTGAGCCAGCTAAAGAGCTAGTGCAGGTCTGAGGAGACCCATTGACGAGTGGAAGCCTTATGGGAAGGTAGGAGAAAATGTTTTCCCTTACCTCTCCCAAGCCCCCCAATCTGTTTCCCCTCCCTGCAGGATGCAGCCCAAGCCTTTTTGGTGCAGCTGCATTGGTGAGGGGGGGGGGAAAGGATAGGTTTGGGCTGTTAGGGTAGCAAAACAGGATTCACATAATATTATTTAAACTGGTAATTGTGATCTTTCAGTCAGTTTTGATTATCCTGGTGAGAGAATATGGTGTAGTTTATCTCCTTTGTCTGGCTTCTACCACAGTGGATAAAAATTAATCCTAGATTTCAGATAAAAAAGAGGGCAAGTCATGAAAAACAAGAACAGCATGTAACCCAGCAATATCAGAAATAGATATGTGGCAGTGTATATGCACAGAGTGTCAAAGTGGCTTCTGCATTACATGAACAAACAATACTTTACAATCTAGAACTATCCATCAACATTATTTCATGCGCTAAGTGGTCTGAGTCTACTCAGTTAATTCCTGTATATCTTTATGCTTGACAACCTGACTACTTGTTTCCTTGCTATATATAAAATGTGCATGTATAATTTATATTTGGCTCCATTCACGGCACAAGTGTCATTGATTCGTGTGTGTGTGTGTGTCTGTGTGTGTGTGCGCGCGCACACACACACACACAAACACGTGCATACCTACTTATGTATCTCGGAGAAGGCCAACTGGTGACTTGTGGGCCTATCAACTTTTAGGGATAGAAAAAATCTCCAATTTGACTTATAAGGGAAAAAATATTTTCAAAAGTTGTGAGTGTATATGTGGGGGTGAAAACAAACATGATGCCGAAGATTAATTATTAGATTTAGATCAAATTATGATCAGGTGGAGAATCAGAACAAGGTCCAATATTCTGTTTTCAATAGTGACCAGCGAAAGAGGGATATAATGCTAAAATACAGAATCCCACTCTGTCTCAGGGCTGAAAGAGATGTGATTCATGATTGGATCCTACCTCTTTGCCCTCCCCCTCCCCAACAAGAGAGATTCTATATTTTAATCTTACATTCCTCTTTAGCTGGCCACTATTCAAAACAGAATGTTGGATGGGCAGCCCAATCCTAACTAAATCCCTGAGCGCCAGCATGGCTTCTGCTATATCCCGTGGGGGATTTTTGGCCACTTGAGGCCTCTTTTGTGTAAGGGAACAATAGTTCCCTTGGCCCAGGGTAACCCCCAGCAGCCACCATGGGTCAACTCGGACCTGCGCCAGCTCGATAGCTCGTGCAAGTCCAAGTTGATCCGTTAAGGCGTATCAGGCCTAGGAAGGGTAGTCAGGACTTGGCATGCACCGCTGCCGCTGAACCCACCTCCCTCTCAGGCCTGATCCCTCTCCTTCACATCACCGCCCGTTCTGCCCAACGTCTCCCCATTCCACCCTCCCCCTGCCCTGTTCCACACCCTGTGTAGCCTTAACTCCGCCGGTGGGCGTCCCTGTTCTTGCCAGGCCCCGTGCACTGGTCTAGCTGCATTTGCAGCAGCCGTGAAGGAGTTTACGCCAGCAGAATGCGCGTTCCACTGGCATAAACCGTCGTTTGGATTAGGCCGTTAGATGTATTTTGTTTTGATTCAGCAAAGACAATTCTTATGCTTATTGAAAAGTTATTATAATGCCAGGTTTGCTCTTTGCAGCCAGATATTAAGGATTTCATTCAATTAACTAGTGTGATTCATATTTTACAAGAACAGAAACCTACTTGTGACCTGAAATGGGCAACAATATAATGAGAGCATTGCAGAATTTTAATTACACAAGGAATAACAAAGAATACCTAAAAGGGGGGGGGGGGATGATCTGCCTGGTAGCATTGTTCTGTACAATTTATAACAAAAGATGCACTTGTTCTGCCAAGATCTTCCCTTCATTCAGCATAAATAATGGAAGCAAAATGCAAAACATTAGCCTCTTTCTTTGAAATTAATTAACCATTCATAAAAGGTTATCACTTTCATTCATATCACTCTCTAAGCTTTATGTAGCTGAAGACAGGGAAAACAGAAAGTCCTTGGGCAATGCAGTATAGATTAAATTATGATCAGGTGAATTTCTACCTGTTACAAGGTAAGCATTTCTGCAATGTTCTACAGCAGTACAGCTAAGACAGGGAGCAAAGGACCACCTGAGCTTCACAAAAACCAAGAGGGTACATTTAGGAAGGATACATTATTTATAATCTATTGCCAACAAAAGATCACACAACCATTAGTCAGGCTTTAAGGTGCCTTAAGATGCGTTAGGGGCCAGTGCCATAGACTTAAACCAATTCAATCATTCTCTGATTTTTCCATCACCCCTGGGCTTTGTGGGATCCACCAGAAATCGGCTCGTGACCCACAGTTTGAGAAACACTGCTCTAGAGCAACAGTAGCGTTAAAATAAGTAAACTGTCGAGAATGGCACCAACCCAGAAAATTGCAAGTGTATCTGTAGACATGCTTCCGCTGGTCAGCTGGCTTGACAGCCCCAATTGCCAATAAGAGAAGGGTGGGGGCTTGACTCACACGCATACACACTCAGAGCCAAATAGGTGGTCTTTGTTGTTAAAGCTGACAAGGCTGACAATCTGTTGTGCAATTTTTCTTCCTTCTGCAAAAAAATCATTGGAGGGGGAAAGGTAAACAGAATAACAGCGCAATCCTGCGCACGTTACGGACGGTGAACCTAGTGTCCGCCGCCCGGAATAGTCGCAAACGTGCCATAAGGCACGTTTGACGACTACATTAGAGCCGGGAAAGCCGGCGCAAGGCCGGTGTAGCCGTGCCAACAGGGCGCACACTGCATTTTGTAGTGCAGGGACAGTCATGGAGGACTCTTCAAGGTGAGGGAACATTTGTTCCCTTACCTCAGGGCTGCACTGTATCCTGGTTGTAGGAGTAGGTTTTCTTTGTGCCAGGTGCAAGGGAGTGGCAACAGGATACAAGTATCTTGTTGTCTTGTGCTCCCTGAGGCATCTGGTGGGGCCACTGTGTGATACAGGAAGCTGGACTAGATGGGCCTTTGGCCTGATCCAGTAGGGCTTATGTTCTTATGTTCTTATTGTGGCTGCACCGGTGCTGGAAAGTTGGTTAGGATTGCTTTGGTAAGCTGGTTAAGCTTTAGGCCTGACAGTAACTGGATGGACAACTGCTTGGTAACCCCATATACACTGCCTTGAATTCCATGATGAATGAAAGATGGGATGCAAAATATAATACTTAACAAACTGTGTGACCTTAGCCAAGCCATTAACTCTCAGCTCAAACCCCCAGTAAAGGTGACCCCTGACAATTAAGTCCAGTCGTGTCCGACTCTAGGGTGTGGTGCTCATCCCCATTTCAAAGCCGAAGAGCCAGTGTTGTCCGAAGACGCCTCCGTGGTCATGTGGCCGACATGACTCTCCTTGCCGCAGCGCATAGCATGCGGCTGGAACACGGAGCGCTGTTTACCTTCCTGCAAGCGGTACCTAGTTATCTACTCGCATGATCATGCTTTGGAACTGCTAGGTTGGCAGGAGCTGGCCAAGCAACAAGAGCTCACCCCGTCGCGGATTAGAACTGCCGACCTCTCGATCAACAGCTCATGGTTCAGCGGTTTAACCCACTGCGCCACCCGCTGGCCTCATAACCCCATATACACTGCCTTGAATTCCATGATGAATGAAAGATGGGATGCAAAATATAATACTTAACAAACTGTGTGACCTTAGCCAAACCATTAACTCTCAGCTCAAACCCCCACCTGCACCACAATACAACAATACTTTCCTCATACAACAAAACTGTTGTAATGATTAGGGAGATAATACATGTGAAGTGCTTTGATCTCTCAAGAATGCTGTAACAATTCAAAGTATCTCTTTTGCCTGTTTACAGGAAAAGTCTGGGTTGGTTTTTTTGAGTGCAAAAATATTTTATTTTATAAATGAGTTGCTCTTTAACATCAAGCTGATTTGTCATCAGAAAATGTTTTGCCTCGCAGGAGATGGAACCATAAGATGTATCTGTTGAACCTGGATTTATGATTTGGGTCAAGAAGTAGGGCGGGTGTTTTTTTAGTAAACAGTGGGTGGTAACCGGCAGCAACGGGCTGACAACAGACATGGATTGTCCTGGTTATTTTGCTTTCATACACATGTCCAGATGGATGTGTTTTTAATTTAGTAAATACATTTCCCATACGCTTAGAAGATGTATTTTAAACCTGATCAGTTTCATGGTATTCCTTGTACAGAAATGCCTGCCCATTATTGTGATATAAATTAATCCAACTAACATTAAGTAACTTTCGTTGATTTCAACTGGAGAGATAAGCACGCATTTATGGGTCTCCCATTGTAATCAATGGGACTGAACAATACTTACAGTGCAATCTTATGCACCCTTTCCTCGGAGTAAGCCCAATTCAACACAGTGGGACTTACTTCTGAGTAACCCTGCATAGGATTGCACTGCTAATCTTGGGAGGATCATGCCTGTTTTTAAAGTGATGTTTGTGTTTATAAAGTTAAAAACAGGAAGGAACTTTTTATGCCTCATGAAAATGCATCTGATGTATTCTGTTTAGAATGACAAAGGTGCATCTGATCCTTTGTTAACACTTCATTTGAGTCTGGGGGAAATGGCATGTGTGGTGAAAATCCCTGATTTCCACCTATGTTTTGCCCATTTTTCACCTGGTTTAGACCTTTCTAGTACCCTCAGCAGCTTCTCTGATGCCTCAGCACCCGGAAGGTGCTGCTGCTGACCCAGAGAGACACAACAGCCATTGTTCCTTTGTTACTGCTATTGATTGTCTGATCATCATCTTCTTCTTCTTCCATAACTGACTCATAAACAAAGGACATGACTTTAAGTCAGTTTCATTGGACTGTGAAGTCCACCTGATTTCCAGGAATGGGAAATTCAAATGGCTTTGTAATCCCACAAAACAGAATTGACTTTCACAGGGTTAATACAAACAGGATCATGCACCCCCTTTGCACCTTTGCCCAGGTCCATAGCAGAAGCACGGGATGCTTCACACAAGAGGGCTGGGCTTTGCCTGTTCATTTTGCTGCAAGTGTGGTTGCCAGGATCAGCACCCCAGAACTGCATTAGCAAGCAGGGTAGTGAAGTATCCAGGTTTTGTTTTATTTGCTTCTTACATTTTAACATCCTAGCCAACCATTGCCACCTCCACCTCCTTTCTCCCCTTACTGGTTCAACAACGCCTAGTTTTTTTATTCTTGCATTTGTCTTTGTTCCTTTGATATCCTTGGATATCTTCTCCAGTCATTTAATAAACTTCTTGCAGTGTTTCTGTTCTATCTGCCTGTTTTTGGCTCATTCAGGAGGGAGCCAGTTGCTACAGTCCAGATCATTCCCAGTTTACCCAGTTGGAAGAGTAAAGCTGGAAGTGGATAACACTAATTGCTAGGTGCTGCACCTGTCTTGCCCTCCTGTAAAGGTCTCACAAGTTATTCTTAAATACTGCTCTGGTGATAGCTAGGGTTCCCAACTTGTGAACTTCACAACACCAGAACTAGGGGGCATCCGCTAAAACTGAGTGGTGGTAGAATTAGAACAGACAAAATAAAATATTTATTTCGTGATGACACCTGACCTGGATGTCTTTAAAAGGGGATTGGACAGATTTATGGAGGAAAAATCCAGCACAAGCCATGATGGGTATATGCAACCTCCCAGTGGCGTCACTGCAGGGGGGCGGAGCTCTAAGTTCCGCCGCGATCCGACCCTCCGTTACACGGGTGAACGAAGCGGCCCTGCCCCCTCGACTTCGGAGCCTTTCAGGGCAGCAAAAGCAACGCGCAGGGAGTCTCCTGTGCATTTTTTCACCTCTTTGAATGGTTCCGAAGGCGAGGGGGCGGGGCCGCTTCGTTCACCCGTGTAACGGAGGGTCGGATCGCGGCGAAACTTAGAACTCCGCCCCCCTGCAGTGATGCCAGTGCAACCTCCTGGTTTTAGTAGTAGGCTATCTCTTAATGCCAGATGTAAGAGAGTGGCGACAGGATACAGGTATCTTGTTGTCTTCTGAGCTCCCTGAGGTACCTGGTGGGGCCACTGTGAGATACAGGAAGCTGGACTAGATGGGCCTTTGGCCTGACCCAGCAGGGTTCTTCTTATGTTCTTATGTCTTTGTCCCTGTGCCTTTTAACAAAAGCTTGCTCTGCAGACTTTAGCAAGTGATGATGATGATAATGCTTCTTTCCATGCCGTGAAAAACCTTCACCTGCTTATTTCCATGTAAAGGTGACCCCTGACAATTAAGTCCAGTCGTGTCCGACTCTAGGGTGTGGTGCTCATCCGCATTTCAAAGCCGAAGAGCCAGCGTTGTCTGAAGACGCCTCCGTGGTCATGTGGCCGGCATGACTCTCCTTGCCGCAACGCGTAGCATGTGGATGGAACACGGAACGCTGTTTACCTTCCTGCAAGCGGCACCTATCTACTCGCATTAACATGCTTTGGAACTGGAGGCAGAAGCTGGCTAAGCAACGAGAGCTCACCCCGTTGCGGATTTGAACTGCCGACCTTTCGATCGACAGCTCATGGTTCAGCGGTTTAACCCACTGCGCCACCCGCTGGCTATTTCCATGTAGCAAGGTGCTATTAAAGGCACAGAAGTTGAATTTAGTTCTGACCTTTTGGCAAATCTCGTGGTAGTTGAGTATCTTTCTCCAGCTTTCCTGTAAATAGTACCATTTTTCTTCAACAGATCATGCTAACTGATTATTTGTTTTTGTAATGCCACTAAAGCAGAGTAGCATGTAACTACAGTAAATTAGAATTTCTGCAAAAGGGAATTTCCAACAGTCACTGATAGCACTTACCCCCTTCCTTACCTTCCTTTCTAGTTTCAAGATGAGCTTATTTTAAAAGACTGATTTGTAATAAAAAATGAAACTCCCTGAACTAATTTGCAAATTGCTGCAAACTGGCCTAGGGGATTCCCAGGTCTAGCACACAAGCATATTTTTTGTGAAAAAAAAAGTTCCCCCTGCAAGAAACTATTTTAACTTTTAAATGTGATTCTTGGTGCTTGCTCTTTCTTTCAAACTACCGGTATCTGATATGATGAGACTGAACTGATCCTAATTGTTTGAATCATATTGAATTGATTGTGGGGGATTCCTATCGCTTTTTTTTCCCCTTGCAAAAAAAGTCACATCGGTATGTCACCTTTCTGCTTGTACCTTTAGCAATCAGATAACAGGCAGAAGTTCAACAGGTGCAGTCTTTCCTGGCATGGTGATACCATGATGGGAAAGCTGTCAACTTCTCAAATTCTAGCTGTCCTATAGACGTTAAAGGTACAGGTGTCCTGTCAGGCAGAAAGGTGGCTTATGAAATGTATTCGTTCTTCCACAAACACGCTGCTAATTTATCCCTCTGACTGACAGGGAAGCCATGTTTGGTGTGTGCAGAAATCTCATCTGTGCCTTAATGAAGTGGATTGGGTAAAGACGTGAGTTAAGATGCAAGTGTTCCATGTAATTTTGACTTTATCTGCCTTCAACTGCTAAAAACACTGCTCAAACAAACCCACTGCTCAAACAAACCCACTGCTCTTTCTCTTCCTTAGAACGTTCACCCTATTTTTCTTTTCTTTTTTATCGGTTCCATCCAAATAAGACTCATGACAGCTTTACACCTTTTACCAATGTAAATGCATGTTTGTACACCCATTCAACAGTCATCAGGACAACTCAACTGAGCCAGAGTCTACGCATGGGTACATTGTTATGTAAAGATATGCACAAAAACATGTCAACTACACGTGATATACTTGCTCCTAGTGTAATGCAGGCGTATATGCAGCAGACAAGTTTCCTTGTAAAGGGTTGAGCTATCTTCAAGCTTAGCTATGTAACAGCTCCTCTGCCTCTGCCTCTAATTAGCTACGGTATGTACACAGGTACCTGTACATACCAGCCTGCTGATCAAGAAGGGCCACCTTCTAACACCAAACAAGTGATTAGCACTGTCAAACTTGATGCACTTGCAGTTCCAGATCTCGTGACAGGAACTGGACACATAGCCATGGAAGCTGGATAAATCTGAGAAGTGCAAATGTAGTTCATCCCTGCTCAGGTTCTTCCCAATCTAAGGGAGGGAGGGAGGGAGGGAGGGAGGGTGTGTGACAGAGAGAAAGAAAAAAAGAAGTTTGCTTCTG
The DNA here is from genome assembly GCA_026170595.1 of Plestiodon gilberti rubricaudatus. NCBI lineage: Eukaryota > Metazoa > Chordata > Lepidosauria > Squamata > Scincidae > Plestiodon > Plestiodon gilberti. Next base: position 79,442,892 of record JANXHW010000004.1, on the reverse strand, counting down.
TGTTGCATTAGCCTTATTGATTTGTGGCATTTGTGTATGCACATATAACCATAATATGTGTGCACGAGTGCATGTTTATCATCACAATATGTATCATACAGGTACAGGAAGCTGAAAATCGCAGTACGTTAAAGGTACAGGTGTCCTGTGGTACACATGTGTTTGTGAGCGTATAATGTGTTAGGTGGGCCAGTATGTTGAAGGACAGTCTTAATGTTCATACAGATCATGACGATTCACAGAGAAAGAGGCAGGTTATGAAGTTCATCAGACTGATATTGGATCTTTTCATCTTTTTGATGCTAAGATCCCAGCTTCACTATTTTTGTGAAATGCTATGATTTCTTTTAAGAGTTGCATAAAAACGGCTGTCCTGATTCAAGCCCAGCATACACTGACGATAAAAGACACATTCTCCGAACTGTTACAGGAAAGCACAGACCAAGACATGGGTCAATGAGATTTATGAATATTTATGTGGGATGGTTTAGTGGATGAGAACTTCAGGGAAACCAGTTTCATTTCTTTGGGGAGGGAGAAAGGTTTTATTATTTTAGAATTAACTAATGGAGGGGAGTGAATCATACCCTTACATTCATACACAAAGTATGATACATCAAGCTTCCAGTAAAGCTCCTATGCTATATTTCAGAGCTGCCTTGCCAGTCATCCAGTAGTACTGAAACAGCGAGGAGTCTACATTATGCTCTTTTATGATGCAGTTGTAAGTAAGATCTATTTTGGACTTGCGACAGAACAACTGAAAACAAATTGGCTCTCACAGACAAGTAAGCTGAAGCCAGAGTGAGACTTCTGGTATTGTTCTTGAAAGCTATTTTTGGCAAACAAGGAAGGAAGATTTGGGCCCTGTTATGGTCATTTCCATTAAATCTTTGTTTTGCATTACACGAGGGACATGCAACAGACCATAGAGGATGATGGTGGAACCATTGCCAAGGGTCCCTGTGATGTGGGATTGAAAGTATCCAATTCTCATGAAATGATAAGCGATATGCAAAAATGATAACGATGAACTTTAGTAACCTTCTTTAGTAACTTTAGTTCTTTAGGTATACTTTAGTAACCTAATGAACCTTCTTAGGGACTTCATACTGATCTATGTTTTCAGAAGACTCATATGTCACAGGTCTCATTTAGACTGCGGGTGGCGCAGCAGGTGGCGCAGTGGGTTAAACCGCTGAACCATGAGCTGTCGATCGAAAGGTCAGCAGTTCGAATCCGCAACGGGGTGAGCTCTCGTTGCTTGGCCAGCTCCTGCCAACCTAGCAGTTCCAAAGCATGTTAATGCAAGTAGATAAATAGGTACCGCTTGCGGGAAGGCAAACAGCGCTCCGTGTTCCAGCCGCATGCTCCGCACTGCGGCAAGGAGAGTCATGCCGGCCACATGACCACGGAGGCGTCTTCGGAAACGCTGGCTCTTCAGCTTTGAAATGGGGATGAGCACCACACCCTGGAGTTGGACACGACTGGACTTAATTGTCAGGGGTCACCTTTACCTTTTTTACTACGTCAGAAGGCAAGAGGGAGAATCACATAATTGAATGCTCCCCTGCCTCAAACCTGCCCCTGAACATCAACTTACATCTTAAACACCTTCTGCTCCTGACTGCAGTCTTCTGAAGTGTTACAAACATCTGCCTGCAGCGTCTAGCATGGTCCTAACACTACGAATTCGTAGTTCTACAAGGAGGAAGAGTTAATTCTTGACATTCTGCAGGGTTCTTTTTCGAGAGCATTTCCTCCCCTTGCAAAATATCAGGGCCAGTGCTGCTATCTGGGACAACCTCCAGTCGTGTGGCCGCTCCAGCTTTATGTGAAATAGAGATCAGGTGAGCTAGAGGAAAAGATGGCAGTGACAAATAAAAGATTCTGGGAACCTTTGCTCCCCCATTCTGTGCTAATCGGCCCTTTCAAGCGTTTGATCATCATCATAAACAAATGTGGTTTTTTTAAGTCATGCTTTCAAAGGTCAGCTTTATCATCCCTCCCCTATCCTCGTACTGTACCGTACATTGAAAGCATAGAGGATAGACTGAATCATACATATTGTTCATTGTTCATTTGCATTTGGTGAAATCCCTGCATGAGCCCAATTTAGTCAGTGTGTACCGCACTGATATTTCCCTAGGCATTGCATAGTTTCTAAAAATGTAGCTACTGTGCTTCTCTAAAGCAAACACTTGCCCCATCCTGCCTTGCTAAATCATCCATGGAGTATTTTTATGTTGCAGTTACAAACATGCAGGTTAGCACACATTCAGAGAAAGAAAGAACTGCTTGGAGACTAAAATCTTTGGCACATTTTGGCCTCTCCCCTCCCCCCATCCCATAGAAAATATCATCACTGAACAGAATAATCAGTAGTGAAAGATGTTAATCTTAACTGAAAAATGGCATGGGGAGCAGCTGCTGTATCATTTTAACACACCCTTGCAAACAGTGAGGATAAATCCACAGCTACATCAGTTTTATGCCACAAAGGGTCAATACAAACAACTATCTACCAAGAGGAAACAGCATGCATGTCACAACATGCTAAGTTGGTTGTCTGAGCTCACATAGACAACAGTTTTTATCACAGATCTGCACCTGCTGTGTAGTAAAATCATCAATTAAGACTTGGCAAGATGACACAAAGGACCAAACTAATCAGGGTGAGAAAACTCACTTGGTGGCTTGTTGTTTGCATGGGGCTCTGAGTTGTCCTGCCAAATGGGGAGGAGAATTATACACTTTCCTGTTTCAGATCAGAGACAAGCATGGTAAAAACCTTACCAAACTGATGATTGGCATGCCAAGGTACTTAAATCAACTCTGTGTTAAGCTACCACTTGGTAAATGGTCATCCATTTAACCCAGACTTAGGCAACATAAGTTTAAGAGCAAAGGGAAGAGGCGAGAGCCCAAAGGCCCTAGATGCCAAAGTAGCCTGCTAATAAGCCATTTGCCACAACCACCACACTTTCCATAACCTCTGGTGTGGAAACTGGGGGAGTCAGGAGGACCCCACAATGAGACCATGATATTTGGCCCATAGGCTACAAGTCACTGACCCCTAGGTTACATTGTGCTACAGATCACGCTACAGTACATGCTACATCATCACGCTACAGATCAGGGTCTTAGTAAGCCTGGGCCCTCTCTTGTAGACCTACAGAGTTTGAATGGATCTTGAGGATCACTAAAGCACAGAAGTACAAAAATACAGGATTGAGCTGCTTCCACTTCCAAGCACAGTTTATAAAATTCACAGGTGGAGCGTGTGTAGTCTGGTGCCCCGTTGCCTATCTCCCAGAAAGAGTTTGTTGTTCTTTCACATTGTCACAAGGCACCACTAGGAGCCACTTTCTCAGATGCAGTCATCACTGTTTCAGGGACAACACCTAAATGCGAGGATCTTTGTAGTTTTCAAAGTCATATGGTTAGCAGGGAAGCATCAGACGTATGCCCGGATTTGTAAATGATGTGTCTGTGACCAGTACACATTTCACTCACCCACTTCAGTCAAAATTAGTTTATCATCATTTCAGAAGAGGAAAAAAAAATGAGGTTGTTTTGTGGTTTGTTTTTCTTATAAACACAGAACATGTATCATTAGGGCCAGGGGAAAGCAAAGAAAGTAATCATCAAACATAAGACAGAGTATGTGTCACTCAGAATAGATCCCAACGGCACAAGGGTTTCAGTGCACTCGTGCGTGCGTGTGCGTGTCTGTGTGCATGTATCTTTGAGGATTGGCATTGCCTCTTCCAAAAGCACTAAGATATTTATTATGGGCCTATCAAGCCAAAGTTAAGCATTTTCAGTACAATCTTACACATTTTAGTCAGATGTAGTTTCACTGAGTCCAATGAATATATTCCCAAAGGCAGGAAGGCACTGGATACCAATTGCTGGGAGCAACAGTGGTAGAGCGCTATTCAATCATGCCTGGCTTGCGGGCTTCGTGGAGACATGATTCATGGAGGAGGATGAACCAGGCAGACCTTGGGTCTCATCCAGCAGGGCTTGGATGATCTTAGGATTGCACACTTGAGTACCACTAATTTCAAAGGGTGAGTTAATTACGGTATGTCTTTTAAATCTCCCCACTAAAATCATTGGGGCTCACCTTCGGCTGCATCGTGCCATATGTTGACATTTTAAACAGGTATCAAGTTCAGTAAGCCTATTAAACCAAAGCTGAGGGCCCAATCCTATCCTAGCTGAAATGCAGTCCCGAAGTAAGGAAAAACACATTCCCTTACCTTGAAGAGGCCTCCATGACTGCTCCCCCCCAAATACTGTACATGACCCATTGGCACGGCTGCATGAGTGCTGGAAAGTTGGATAGGATTGGGCCCTGAATCCAGACAAGACTCAGGTTTTGATGGTGGCCTTTGGAGTCTTGTTGTAGATGTACAACCTGCCCTGGACCGGGATACACTTTCCTTAAAGATCAGGCTTTCCACAAAGTAGTTCTTTTGGATTCAAGCTTGCTTCTGGATGCCCAGATAGAGGCTGTAGCCAGGATTGCCTTTGACTAGCTTTGCCAGTTGCACCCACCCTCTCCTGAGAAACATGCCACCCAGACCCTAACATAAATGCCCTGGTAACTTGCAGTCTAGACCACTGCACATAGACTAATAATGCACTTTGTATGGGCTGACCTTGAAGAGAATTCTCTCCCTACGCATGATCCTGTCCATGAATTTTGTTCCACCTCTGAATCTCCACCATTGGAGCGTATGGGGGTGTGTACACTAGACATATAGGACATTTTTTGTTGTTGTTGTGATGCCCAGAATCTAGAATAGCCTCCCAAGATAGTATGTCTAGCTGCAACTTTCCTCATTAAGAAATCCTTCAAGGGAATGATAGTTGCTTGTAATGTACAACTCAATTAGTATTATCTATATGTTAATATAGTATTTTATTCACTATGCATATACCAAATGCAGAGCTCTGCATATTAGATTAGCAAGATTCTTATATGTTGTCCCAAGCATAGTATTTATACAGTTATTTTCTATGTGTTTCACAAACAGTGGGTCAATAATCTTTACAACAATCCTGTATGCCGGACCATATTGCTGATTTCTCTTTATCGGTGATGTGACGATGGTGGGAACTGACCGAAAGACAGTGGCTTGCCTAAAGGCATGCCCTGGCGACCATGGCACAAAATGGTATGCAACAAAAACCAAATGCAAGTGAACCTGCGGTAAATGTGTGGGCTTGTACATACAAAATGGTAAGAATGAGGAGCAAAGACAATTGTGAGTATATATATATATATATATATATATATATATATATATATATATATATATATATATATATATATATATATATATATATATATATATAGCGTATTGTTTTGTAGAAGAGGAAATCCATTCCCACAAGAATGGGAATGAGACAACATTTTATTGGACCCACATGTGGTTTAGCTACTTAAAATGCTACATTATGTCGAAGGGAGGAAGTGCCATTGTTAACAATATTCGATCCAGTCAGCTGGACTCAATAAAAGAAATTAAAGCAAAACCCCAACCTAAGCAATGTTTTTTTTTAATTGAATCAAATCCTTAAACATGAAAAGAATTCTTTCCAACTAGTTCATGATGCAGGCAAAGTATTCTAAAGACATCCCATTAATCCAACAAAGCTGGGGCTTTGCTACAAATTTAACCACTACTACACAGTTCTTTGCTGAACATTTTTTTTTCTTACTCACAATTAGGATTAGATCTAATAAATTTATGTGCAGTACAAATGCATATAAATCTTACCATCTGCTGTAATCCAGTGTGCATGCACCCATCTGCACATGAAATAGGCTTACCATATCGCCGACCGGGACGCTCCGCTTTGCCCTTAAGGGGCGGGGGGAGGGGAGGGAGTCAGGGCGCGCGCGCCCTGACTCCCTCCCCTCCCCCCGCCCCTTAAGGGCAAAGCGGAGCGTCCCGGTCAGCGATATGGTAAGCCTAACATGAAACATACACATGTGGGCTGCCCCATTCACTTCCACAGAAGGCAGTTTGTGCAAAAAGAGACAGAAGTGGAGCTGCTTCCTCCACTGAAATGAATGGGCCAGCTCTTGTCAATGGATGGGGCTTTGCGCAGACACCCAAACTACTGTGCCTGCAGCCATTTACTGATCTGGGATAATTTAATTTACACTCCATTGTCATAAAAGACAACATTGGAAGTCAACGAACGATGTGACACCATCCACCTTTGCATTTTTTAAAATCTGGAGCCCAGTTTTCTTGAGGCTCTTCTTACAAAATACTCTATATGCCTGTCCTCTTAAGACAGTGAGGTCCTAGAGCAGAGGTTCTCAACCTGTGGTACGGTACCCCTAGGGGTACGCGGGCCTCTTGCTGGGGGTACGCCAAGCCCTGCCCCTTATCTGCCCCATCAGCAGCTAATTACATGTTAATTAACATGGATTTTAAATTGTACTTAGTTTTGGAGCCCTTCTGTCTCTCTGATGTTGGTTTGGGGCTTATTTTTGTACTTTGGAGAATGTACTTTGGTGGGGTGGGGGAGGGAGGAGCTGATTTGGGGAAATGTGACTTGGAGAAAAAAAGAGATCCTTGCATGTCTGTCTCTCACACTCACAGAGTTAAATAAGGCATTTTTTCACGTTTAAAATTGTTTTAGTACTGTAACGATTAATTACCTAATTAATTAATCCAATTAATTAGCAGTTAATTAGCAGGGGGTACTTCAGAAAATTGGACCATGATAGGGGGTACCCGGGCCTCCAAAGGTTGAGAACCCCTGTCCTAGAGAATCACATTGCCTTGCTTGAGGCTTTGATGTAGGGGAGGAAGGACTGCAGGGTAGCTTACATTACATTTGGAGTTTATTATTCAAAATACTGAAGACATCAGATAACTTTGAGAGATTCTATTCTTCTCATTAAAAAGCAATTTGTTGGGTATGGTGGACAAGAATGGACATAAACCACAACTACTGCAGTCAAAAAGAAGGGGAGGAAGTCCAGCCAAAGATGGATCACTCTTGAAGCTTCATTAATGTGATTGTCGGTGCTTGAGTGACACACGCGATTTGTGAAAAAGAGGATGTCCACATTTTTATTTTTTAAAACAGTAACAGTAGCAATGGAGGACAGCGAGGGGATTCAGATTGGGACTGAGGCACTGGGGAGGGGCTTAACCTCCCACCCCCTGCCAATTTCCTGGATAAAACCAGACCCCTGTGCCCTGCAGAGCACAACATATAAATACCAGTTTGCATATATTCTGAGGTGACACATTTATGCCCACCTGGTTCAGTGCATATTTACAGACTAAGTTTTCCTACAGATAACATTTTTCATGTGGCAATCATTCCACTGACATAATGGAAAAAGGGTTTCTGATGTCAAGCAAATAGTCTCATAACCTCTTATGGAAATCAAAGAAGAGTTAATCAAAGTGTCACCAAAAGGTTTTTAAATAGCCCACGGATGTTTATCCGTAGTGTAGGATCCATTCAGCTCCCCTACATTGGTGGTGTGAATGAAAGAGATTCATCGCTGAGCAAACAGATAAGACTGAGATTGCAGAAACTGATCAATACGTTAAGACAGGGTGTAATGTGAATACCTAGCAACCTCTGCCTTTGTCAGTGACAGGGAGTCAAGATGAATGAACAGGGAAAGGTTGGGCAGGGGCGAGAGGAGAACAAATGTTTGTACGTTTTAAATGGCAAGCTAACATCCTGCTCTAATTTAGTAGCTACTGTAGCTGAATGAGATGTGAGTCAGTCAGGAAGCCTGTGGTTTGAATCTCACCTCAGTCATAAACTCACTTAGTGGCCTTAGGGGAGCCTCTTTTATCTTGGCCTCAGTCCCAATTTGGGGACAGTAGTGTCGATCAATTTTACAAGGTTCTAGTAAGGGTTACTTACAGCTCAATCCTACTTAAATGCTCTGCTGGCAGAAGGTGTGGCAGGATCCTGGAAGTGCCTGGATCCTGCTGAAAGTACCGTGATGGTGTCGCACGCTCCAGCGCCACCAGTCAGCACAGTGAGCCCACCAACACAGTCGCTGGTGGCCATGTGCGCGGGCCAGCAGCCAGGCCACTATCGGCCAGCGAAAGGTAAGGTGGCAGTGGGGGTGGGTGGAACGGGGCAAGAATGGGGGAGATTCTGGGCAGCGAGAGGGATGGGGAAGGAGAGAGAGAGGGCGGGTTCGGCAGCACAAGCCTGCAGCTGAATCCTCTCCCTCTCCGCTGCCTTTACACGCCTCAGTCCTGTGCCAGCAAAATAGCTGGCGCAGAATCGAGGAGTCAGGGACTATGGAAGCTTTCCCCAGGGCAAGTGAATAAAAGTTCACTTACCCCAAGAAGACCTCTCCAACTGCCCCCCCACACACACACACACCATAGATTATAGCATTACCTCCTTGGCGCACCTGCATCAGCTGGGGGGGGGTGATTTAGGTTGAATTGGGCTGCAAGACACGTAGAAGTTGTAGGTGTTGGCCCATCAAAAGGAAAATCCACAAAGCAAGGTAAGGTCATGCCTTTGTTAAGACCAACCAAGAAGTAACAAGGTATCAAATAGCGAGTTTTCGAATCCTACAGGAGTTATGTAATATATGTTTGTATGAAAGATATGTACTGTATATAACTGCTTTGAACACTCAGAGAAGCACCAAATAAATGCTGTATATTATTTAAAGCCAGGTGAATCCTGAAAGACTTGATGGAATGACCTTGGTATGTCACTTTCAGCCCAATCATATCATACCCCCACCCACCCCCTGCCCCGCTGGTGTAGGCACACTGAAAATGTGCATGCTGTATCCAGCGGGGGGGGGGGGGAAGGACCAGGAGGCTTCAGAGGGGAAAGGGGAATTCTCCTCTTTCCCCTCCGTAAGCCTCCCACCCCACAATGGTTCTCAGACCTGTGCCAGTGATTTTGCTGGCACAAGTCTGAGGAGAGAAAGGGGGTGGGGAGGCTGCTGCTGGAGGGGATAGGATCTGGCCCATGCCATTGCCGCCGGATCCACCCCCTCCCACAGCCCACCCTCTCCCCATTCCTCCCCTTCCCTGCCCAGTTTTGTCTCCTCCCCCGCCCTGGTTCTGCCCTCCTCCACCCCTCCCGTCTCCCCCGCTGGCTAACCTGCTACAGCGGTCCAGTGACACACATGGGAAGGCTCTGGCCTTCCCGCTGGTGCTCTGACAGCATGCTACTCAGCGTACTGCAGTAGCACACTTTACGGCTGCTTTTCAGCACGCAGCACTGATGGAACATGTGTTCCACCAGCGTGAAGAGCCCATAGGATTGGGCTGTAAGATACAGAGCCTCTCAGCACATAAGGACAGTATTATGGATTCTTTTCCAGAGGACTTCTATATGACCATTTTTGTCATTATCATCATTCCTTTTGTGACTGTATGTAACCTATATAAGGAAGGACCAGTGCTCTGTGGTACAGTGCATACTTTGCATGTAGAATCCTGTAGTTCAATCCCTGGCATCTCCACGTAAATGTCAGGGAGCAAAGCTGTGAAAGATGTCTGCCTTTGGAGAGTTACTGCCATAGACAACACTGGGTTAGATAGACCCACTTTGACTCTGTGGCCTGATGTGGCAAAAGAAGGCTTAATAAGTTCAACCCACATGGTGACTGTGGCAGTTGCCCCACCAGTTACTCCTAGCCTATGCAAGCAGGACCAGCAGTGGTAGCACAATAGCACTACAGCACCTAGAATTTCCACATCTCCATTCTAGCAAGTGCTTCTTCTGTCTAGTACTTTCCTCCACTTCCTGTTTACTGATATTGCTGGATAAAGCTGCCATCAGTACATAGATATGGAGTAAAATACTGTATTATGCCAGGCCTCATTCTGGGATCCAACATGTTGAATGGCCAGTGGCAGGCTTGTGGCAAGTAATAAATGCCTCCTGGCAATAAGGTTGGGGAGCTTTCCTGAATTGAAAGAGAGACTGTTCTCTCTTTCTCTTTTGTACATTATCAATGTGCCATTGTCTGTCTGGGTAGATGGGTAGCAAATATTTTTGCGTGTGTGTGTGTGTGTGTGTGTGTGTGTGTGTGTGTGTGTGTGTGGTAACATCTCTCAGACACATCTGTAAGGCAGTTGATAGGCCCTTCACTCCCTAGCAAATCTTTCTTTCCCTCTTCTACTTCCAGGCCTCCCATCTTTTTGCACATTACACAGGCTACAACCTCAACCCACAAAAGCTGATTCAGGTGCACAGAAAATGCACTGATTCAACAAAGTGGGGTGCACAGACTGTCTTCAATAGCTACGTGCAAAAGGAATTCAAATGGGCATGGTTGCATTAGATTCGGAAAGGTACACTCTGAGTTTTTCCAAGTATCCCAGAACCCACCTTCTGAGGAATAGAGCCTCATGGAAACCAACCTGGCTTTCCCGCAGTGAATGGCTTGCAGTTAAGACATAATTTCAAAATGGTCTGATGAAATTGGCAAGTCCAGGTGAAGATAAAAAGCAACAACCCAAGCCAACAATATACTTCACCCAAAGGCAAGATTAAAGCAATTGCTTGCCTATTACCAAGGACAGTAATCATGAATATGGTCTTCTTTTGATCACCCAACCAACCCTGGCCCTCATTAAGTGGAGTCCTACTAACAATGAATGGGATCTTTATACCAGTCAGCAGAGGGAAAACTAGGACACCATTGGTTTTAAACCTGCCTTTGATGAAGGAGCTAGTTACGTTACCAGGGCTGTAACGTTGAATTGCCTTCTCTGTTTTATTTCAGACAGCAGCTGAGCGGTTTAAAATAATAGAAGAAGAGGGCCTGTTTTTAGTACAGACTGGAAATTGCTCTCTACCTGAACGTTCTGTATCCTTCCCTTGGCTTCATTTGTCTGTTTTTCTAAGCAAAACTAAACAAGCTTTTCCTGTTCCTCATGTTTGTGTATATAAAATAGAAAATCATTTTTTTTAAACTTAGGTCATGGAGAAAATTTCTAGAACTACTAAGTTAAGAGACTTTTTAATCCCACAAACATAAGAATGCAAAACAGAAATGCGTCTGTGCCTGCTTAAAAAAAATAAACCCTGCTGTATTCAATTTATGGTCACCTATACAGTATTGTCTTGCATTAAGGGATTTTGCGGTGATTGCGGTAATGTTTCTGGCAGTGATTGGCTCAACTGCTCTTATGTCATTCATAGATATGAGGGCAGTTCAGCCAATCACTGAGACAGGCAGAGTCTAGTCTGGTCGGTGCCACTTGCTGAGCTGTTTAGAGAAGGGCAGGGCCGAGCAGGCAAAACAAGCCTAGGGAACAGGAGTTGGGCCTAAGAACAGGCTGGGAGCACCACCAGGGGAGCCTAGAAAAGGAGTCTGAGAAAGGAAGGAAAACTGGGTGTGAGAATGTGCAGGGAAGAGTAGCCTAGAGCTAGGCTTACCAGATCTCCAATCGGGACAGAGTGCTAGACCTTTAGGAGAAGGAATGTGGGCAGGTGTAGCTTGTTAAACCTTAGAGCACAATCCTAGGCATGTCTACTCAGAAGCAAGCCCCATTGTGTTCAGTGGGGCTTGCGTCTGAGTAGACATGCCTAGGATTGTGCTCCGAGGTTAGGCTTACCATATCGCCGACTGGGACGCTCCGTGTTGCCCTTAAGGGTTAGGGTTAGGGTACACATAAAACCAGAAAAAAAGCATCGCTCTGGCTCCCTTCCCCCCGCCCCGCCCCTTAAGGGCAAAACGGAGCGTCCCGGTCGGCGATATGGTAAGCCTATCCGAGGTTTAACAAGCTACACCTGTCCACATTCCTTCTCCTAAAGGTCTAGCACTCTGTCCTGGTTGGAGATCCGGTAAGCCTACTCAAGCATATTGTATGTCAAGGATAACACATTTGGCACAAGATGCTGACCCAGGGCCATCTGTGAAAAGTTACAAAATGTACGGATATGGTTAGGAGATAAAACCAACCTCTCACATCACACGCTACTGAAAGACAGCTGGCGGTCCCTAGGCCCAAGTCTATGCAGTCACGTTGCTTCCTCTGTATCAAAACACTAGTAAGGAAATAGCTACCAACATCCAACTGTACCCGAGAGAATGAGCCAGGGTCTTCAAGCTGCACAGTGCACAGAGACTGTAAATGACAAATGCTCGTTTACAGAGAAAAAAAATTCAAATTATTTATGCAAGTAAGCCACAGCAAATGCTACAATGGATGAGGCAGCTCTAGGTATGAGAAAGAATAATATCTTCTTTAAAATGATTGCAGAAGGCTCTTCCACCCACACACCCCTGCAAATCTATACAAAATATATCACCTTCTGAAGTAAAACCACCATTGCCTCCCTTATCATCCAGCCTGCCCCAATCTGTGCTGATATCATGTCATAGCTACAGGCCGATCAGTATCCACATTTTCCACAAATCATGAAACCAACTTCCATACCCTAAATCAGATGATAAAAAATTATATAGTGCACACAGGGTTTATTTTATTTGCCTTCTGATTTCTAAGGGTTTAGCTTACGCTTGGGTCATGTATTCCAAGCTTTTCTTGGCAACCATCAGGTCAAAGGGTTTGTTTTTTTTTTGAAAGAAGAAATCTGATAGTCTCACCCAATTACATAACTCCAGGAATTGAGGCTTAAAAGAAACGCATTAAACACCATGAGACTCCGGATGAAATATGAACTTTGGCAGCACAGCTATTTCTTGGCAAGTCACTTCAAAGAGTTTCAGATCTACCTGTGGCTACCAATGAACCTGCTTTTGGAGATCTGCTCTGCCAAGTGTCACATCATCATAACTCACACAGAAACTCAGGACAGAACTAAAAGGTACGACCTTAGTGGCCCTATGCGGAGTACAAAATGTGCTGTCAGCTTGTGTTTGGATCTGTGCGTGTGAAATCCCAAAGGGATGACTTTTAATTAACAGGTGCCTTGGCAACAGGGCCACAAGGCTATAAATGTTTGGTACAGCAATAACAGCCCTTGGAGTGACCACCAGTTCCAAGATTCTGACAACTGTCCAATTCCCATTCAGAGAACAATGAATGTCAGCTTGTTCCAATGTTCTGGGAATCGCTGTCCATCCCTGTGTGCCCAAGTAACAATGCCATGTTGTAGAATGAGCGGTATGTCACCAAAGGGGTTTTCATACCCTAAGCTGCTGTCTGACATCTTGACATTTTGAGGTGATCTTAACTGCCTGAGAAATTTCCTGGAAATAGGTCTTGCAGCCAGATTTTGAACATTTATTCACTCATCCCGTCATCCCTCGCTGCCCCTTCTGCCTTGAGCTCCCTCCCCTAAACACTACGTGTTACCATTTTCTCTCTTCTAAGGCTATGTCATATATACATTTAAAACATTTATACATTTATATTTATAAAGCATTTATACATTTTATAGAACATTTATACATTTAAAAAAGTAAACCTCAGGCAGCCCAATCCTGTCAAGATCAGGCCGGCGCTGGTGCAGCTGGAGCACACCTCAGGGGAAAGGGACACAAAATGGCCGGTGTAAACCCAAGGAGCCCGTGTAGGGCTCGACAGGCCCGGGATGGGAGACAGGATTCGGCGGAGTGCACTACCGAGAACCCCTCCCCCATCCCTGGCCCAGTGGGCCAATCACCCCCCACCCGGTCCACCCTACCCACGTCCGTCCGTCCCCCAACACCCGGTGCAGGACTTATCTCCGTCCACTGGCGGTGGTTTCTGTCGGGTGGAAAGTGAGCGGCACCGGCTTTTCTGCTGGCACCGCTAACTCTCCAGGTGTTAGAAACGTGCCTTATGGCACGTTTGTGACACCCTGGAGTGGCGGAACAATCGTTCTGCCGCTCCAGCATGTGTCATTGTGAAAACCACACCTAGCAGAAGCTTGAGAAGCACTGATGTAAATAACACATGAAGGCAACATGATGTAAGTGACTGGTTTTCCTCAGGATCAATGGTTATGTAAATAAACCTTTTGTCTCTATGCTTACAGGCAGAGATTGCCTTTAAGGTGCTCAACATCACTCTACACTTGTGACATACCTTATGCTCCAGGAGTTATTGTTTTGTTAGTAACAAAACAGGTGTTGAGCCGCACCACTTTTCTCCTGGCTGCCCTCAGTGCTTAACTCCCAGACAGTGCAATCCTATGTATGTCTTCTCAGAAGTAAGTCCCATTGTGTTCAAGAGGACTTCTTTCCAGGGAAGTATGTTTAGGATTGCAGCCAGAGTGTGAGAAATACAGTACTCCAACGTTCAAATCTAGTCTGCTAGAGAGCCTCCCTTGCAAGTAGTAGACGCCGTTCCCCTGTGGCTTGTCTTTATTCTCCCCACCCCCACAGTTAAATTATGGCTGCATAGGGAAATCTCCATCCCTAATTCACAGCACCCAGGCAACACCAGGCACTGCCTACTGTATAGCAGAGCCAACCAGCTACTCTGAAACCCTGCCCCTCACTCAAACAGGCCAGCAGCAATACCTAAAGCTTTCCACAGTGTTTCATTCCACTTCAAGCTCCATTTACCATCTCCCAAATGCAGAATGAAATTGCACACATGGTGCACTTGTCCACCATAGTAACTTTTTCTGTTAAGTGCACCCACAGTCATGTGTCATTGCTTACTTAGCCAAAATCACCACAGTTAAACATACTGAAATGCACACACAATATGATCCATATTTAGTCAGCATGAGTGGACCCAGACCCAGTGATAGAATTAGTGTGAGTTTAGGCTGGTCAGAGCCAGTTTTTAAAATTAAGTATCATGCTCTGCATCTCAGCACATTATTTTGTACATTCTCCAATACGAGAGAGAGAGAGAGAGAGAGAGAGATTTCTTTTCCGTGACAAGAGCATATTCTGAGAATATTCTGAGATTCTGGAGGGGTGGCCGGCAACGTTCCTTGTTAGAGTCAGAGATGGATTTTGGAAATGTTTTCTCCAGGGCTGTGGAGATGGGCTGTGACAGGAGATGGGAAATCAAAGGTGATAGAACCACTGAGCGAAGTGGAAATGGAGCCATCACACAGTCCCAAAGAGGATAATATAAAGTAATAGCTGAAAGAGCAAATACAACAGAAGATTTAAAACATGCCAGTCGTTTGTTTCAAATAGCAACACTGGGAAAAAGAACAGCACTAATCCGACTAGCAAACTTTGGACACAATCCAGCCAAAGTGAAGCATTCTGGTTTTATGTGTAAATCAAAAATACAGTACTGTGATAATAATGCAGCTGATTGTCACCGCGATGGATATAATGATACTAGATTTATACAGTAAATGTCAAAATTGTATTTGTGATTATTTGTATGGCTGAAAGACAATAAACTCAGCAGATTCTGATTTTAGTTGCTTTAATTGGCTTTTATGATGTGCTTTTGCGTTTTGTACATCACCCTGGCTGCTTAGTAAATGCAGGAAAGTCAGTTTATAGCATTTTAAGACAAAATAAAATACATGTTAAAGTCCCATTTTGATTTTAATGAGAGAGAGAGAGAGAGAGAGAGAGAGAGAGAGAGAGAGAGAGAGAGATGAACAGGCAGGCCAGCCACACTCTGGCTTGGTGCCACCCAATGCAAACTCAGAGTGAACACACTGCAACACACACATGCATCCTCTGGGCATGTTTGGAACATCTACCATAGGAAGAAGGGAGAGGCCTCAACCCCTTGCTTGTCCTGCCTTCATAGTGAGAGACTTGGTGGAAGGTTTGCATGGCAGAGACGTGGGAGCAGACCCCTCCCTACCTCACAGTCACTGGCGTCACTGGAGCGTGGCGGGGGGGCAGGCCGCCAGGGGGTGACGCGTGCCACGGGGTGACACGTGCACACCCGCGCGCGTCACCTCCGTGACGCGTGTCACCCTCCGGACGCTCCGAGGCCAGCCCGGGAGCCGGCCTCGAAGCGTCCAACCCCGCCGGCGCTCCAGGGGCCTTCATGCAGCGCGTTAATATGGGTATTTTTCGAATTTTCGCGCATGCGCAGACCGTTTTGAAGGCAAGAAGCTTCTGCTCACAGTCAAAGCCCTTTATCCAGGCAGCTGCTGAATAAGAGTGAGTCCAAGCCTGGAGGCTTAGCCTGGGTCTTCCCAGCTGTCCCATGTCTTGCCATTAGATGCATCCACTGATGAAGCTGTAAACCAGTACAATTCCACTATTTTTCACAGCTTTTGTTTCTCTGAGACCCCATGCACATTTTAAAGGGAGGGTGTGTAGGCCTGTGTATTTCTGCAACCAGAACAAATTGGATCTTCAGCAGTCTGGTCCACTTGGTTAGGTGGCTTAAACAGACATTTTTCTTACATGTTCCTGGTAGTACGGGTAATGATGCCATGTCAATAGAAGAGAAGCCTGGATAAAAATAATCTCCTGCGCCGATCGCGGGTCTCCAAATACTGGCAGCCACGAGCGGGAAAATATATTTAAAATCCGAGGTTTGCACGAGTCCAATGTTTCGTTCCACAGCCTGGAACTTTTTCAAAGGAAACAATCCTGGGGGATTGCAGATGAAATTGTGTATTCACACCACTTCCTGGTTTAAATAAGCAAAAGAGCGGGAACCACACAAACGGACGCTATCAATCAGACATTTTTCTTCTTCAGTAGAATACAGATAGATGGATACACCTGAAAGTTCATGTGAGTTCTTAAGGAGCTCAAATGTGAATTTGCTG
Organism: Plestiodon gilberti rubricaudatus; assembly: GCA_026170595.1. Taxonomy (NCBI): domain Eukaryota; kingdom Metazoa; phylum Chordata; class Lepidosauria; order Squamata; family Scincidae; genus Plestiodon; species Plestiodon gilberti. The sequence goes on along the minus strand of JANXHW010000004.1, from coordinate 79,426,227 downwards.
ATCTACAAAAATATGTAACCTGTCTATTAATCAGACTCTATGTCAGAGTTTGGAAGGTAGCCAGTGTTAACACCAATATTTTAAAAGGGTTCAAGGGGACAATCTGGGAAATTACAGGTCCATCATCTGAACTGTAAACTGGTAGAAAACATAATTAAAGATAAAATTATTAAGAGCATATCGAAGAATGAGCATAGCTGAAAGAGAATCAGCATGGTTTCTGCAAAGGTAATGCCTTACTAGTCTTCTAGAGTTCTTTGAGAGTGTAAACAAGCATGTGGACAGAGGCAATCCAACTGACATTATACACTTTCAAAAAGCTTTTGACAGTCTCTCACCAAAGGTTCACAAATAAATCTAGCAGTCATGAATTAGTGGACTGGTCTTGTTATAGATGGGTAAGCAATTAAAAGAACAGGAAGCAGAGATTCGGAATAAATGGGCAACGTACATCCGGGGCAGCGGGGTAAGGCTCACCGCCGATATCCCCGCCCCTCCCGGCCCGACTCGTCCAATGGCCGCCCTCCCTCGCCGCCCGGCCCTCTGCACCGTATGGTGCATTTCTTACCTGCACCGGCGGCTACAGGGTTCAGGGGGAGGCGGAGTAAGGGCTTCCGGCTTACGTGCCGGCAGCCCTTCCTCCCCGGGTGTCAAAAACACGCTTTACGGTGCATTTACAACACCAGGCACCAGCATGTGCTCCGCAGTCGCATAATTATATAGGGTCGCACCGTAAGATACTGTGGAGATCATGAAAGAAGACTGCTTCAGCTTCTACATTTTTACGTTTAGGTAGGAGGAGAATCCTTCTCCTACCTAAACATACTATAAAAATGCTCATTTTAGCACAGACATGATTTCTTGCCAATTCACTCAAGTTTCCTTTTGTGGTTACAGTGAAGTAGAGCCTGTTTGTAACTTTTGGGGAGTTGTTTTGTTAAAAACTCATATGATTTATCAAAGTCCAACTATGGATTCTCAAAATATATGGCCATCATTTCATGCCAGTGGGATTTGGATGTCATTCCCCTCCCTCAGTCTCAGATTTTGTTTTATGTAGGCGGCTGCATTAACCACCTTTTAGGTTCAAACACACTGTAATTGTGTTACGCTGTAGTTTCCAAGAAGTTCTGCATTTGGGCTACTACCTATAGTAATGAGCATGTGGGCATCCTGCTTATAAGTCAAATGCCACCCTCCAGCCTTTAAAGAGCAGTCATCTAGACACAGGAATAAACCAAAGGTACAGGTGAAGGCATCTTTTATCGAACAGATTGGGCTATTCTAATTTGGGATAACCTAGAGCAGGGGTGGCCAACCTTTCAGCATGAATGCTCCTGGACCTTTAATGGTTGTCTAGGTGAGCGCATTTCAGCAGGTGCAGCTGTTTTAGCAGCACTATCAGCAATTGCAGCCGCCAAGATACTGTCTTCTACACAACTCTTAAGAACGTAGGCCCTAATGGTGGAAGCAGAAGTGATGGCTTGAGGGGGGCGGAGGGCCCCCAGGCGGCACGCGGGGGGTAACAAAGCGGGTGGAGGGGGTGTGAATCGCCGGGGGGAAGAGCCGGGGGGATCGGTCGGCAGCGGCAGAGAGGACGATTGTTTGGGTCCTCCTGCCCGCCCTGCGCCTCTGAGGCGATGTGTAGCAGCGGTGACGTCACTTCCGACGTCACGTCACCGGGGGGGGGGGCTTAGCTATGCCTCTGGGTGGAAGGTTGGCCACCCCTGGCCTAGAGGTTCCTGATATGGTTCACTAGCTCCTGAGGTGTGTGCGCGTGCATATCAGAGAAGAGGAGGAATGTTTTTCAAATTGTATTTAAGTTTGTATGATGAATTAATTGCACTGTGAGGAGAGAGTGTTGACATATTTGAAGAGGAAGAAGGGAATTGGTGAATGGGACAAGAATACTTCTTGAAATCAAGAACTTCATGCACACAGAAAACACCAAGTCAGGGAGAAGGATTATAGCCTGGCTTTCTTCCTGAGTATTCAAACACATGACACACAGAGATCTGGAGAGGTCATGTCCAGGAACATTTCTACACATGAGCTCTACTACTGTATTTTTTTTTATACCAGGCCTCTGCTTCTGAGCAGACTATTCAGTGACTACCCAAATCTCTAAGGAAAACACACACATCACATTGTTATTCTGTGGAAAGGAGGCTTAGAACTGAGACGATATTGACATCTGTGTTCACAAATATAAATACTGTACGGCACTTGTAAAATTAACCATATGCCAAATGTTGTCCTTATGCGTGTGTGACAAATGACAAACAAGAACACACAAAGTGAAAAACTTAAAAAGAAAACAGAGCTAAAAGCACAATGTGGAAACAATCTTTTAAGTATATTTCTGATAACTATATATTTTATTGTTTTCTTTATTGCAATAAAATACACACATTGAGCTAATGGATATGCACTGTGCAGATTTTCTTTTCCTTCTTCTTTACTGAAATGTTGTGAATCGGTTAACTTTTTTTGCTTCATATGGTATTATTGACTTCTCTTTGTTTGAAGCAAGAGAAACATATACTTGACTTTGAATAGTTTTCCTAGTAGACCATTACCCTATGACAGACTTACTACAATGAAACCAAAGTTCTCCAATACCTAATTAGATACAGGTGGAATCTATCGGGGCGAATTACAGGAAAAGGAAACCATTCTGGGTGACCTATAAAGAGGTGCTTAGATGGGAAGAATTAAAACCAGTAAGAATATTCATTCTACTAACCTTACTAGGAGATTGGGTCCAACTCACAATGCATATACCAAGCCCAAAGACAAGATGGTGGATTGGCAAGATTTCTTATATGCTGCACTAAGCAAATTAGTCACTGTGGTCCAAAGCAGCTTTACTGGTGCCTGTCCATAATTCTCCTCTTCCATGGTATAAAAAAAGCAGACTAATATCTCAAAAGTGTTAGAGGCCAACTTTTAATGGTAGGCCAGAATTCTGAGTACAACTCAAGAGCCAGTTCTACTGATTTCAATGAGATTTCATAGTGTTTAAAACTCCTATTGAAATCTAGAGGGTTTTTACATGTACCGTATATACAGTGACGTGGCTAGCCGCTGTGGTTCCTAGGGCGAAACTCAAAATGTCACACCCGGAAGTGACATGTGCCTGATGTCACTTCCGGGGATGGGTGACGTCACTTCCTGGGGTGGATGTGACGTCACACCCAGCGGTTAAAAAAAAAAATTATTTGCTTGCCTCAGGACCCCAATCCCTCCCTCCCTTTTAACAAAAGGTGGTCTTTACCACCCCCCTTGCCCCACCACCTACCTGCTGCCCCCCAGCCCTGCCGGCCCCCTTAGCTATGCCACTGACTGTATAACTTTGGCTGGATCATGGTAATAATAATAATAATAATAATAATAATAATAATATACAGTATTTACATATACAGGTGGGCCTGCAGGCAGGCATGCTTCCCCCCCCCCCCCGCTCTTATTTTTCTTTCAGCAAGCTTTGTTTCTTCCTTAAAACAAACCGAGAAGCAGCCTCCATTGCAGGCAAGTAGAACGAGACTAAGTACTAGAGAGGCTCTGCAAGGTTAACAGAAACCTTGCAGAGCCTCTCTAGGACTTAGTCTCATTCTACTTGCCTGTAATAAGCAGCCAGAGGCTGCTTCTCCTGTTTCTTTAAGGAAGAAACAAAGCTTACTGGGGAAAAAGTAAAAGCCTGGGGGGGGGTCCCCACGTGGATAACTGAAACCGTGGATAGCGAATCGGTGGATATGGGGGCCCACCTGTACTTTCTTGGTCATTGGATTTCTCCTCTGACTTTAATCCAAGGCGGTGTACATGGGCAGGCTTTCTTAACCCTCCTAATGTGTTGGGTTTTTTTTACAATATATAAATGTCCAATCTTTCATAAACTACATTTCAGATGGTATCCTTTTGCAGTCTGGCCTCTCCGCTGGCCATTGCCTCCCACACTTGACCGACACAGCTGGCAGCTCTTATCTCTTCTCACAGAGGCTTTCCCAGCTTTTTGTCGGCGGCATGTTTCGAACTTGCCATTCACCGATCTTCGGGCTTGCAAGACGGCGGCTCTACTGACTGAGCCAGACCCCTCTATATCATCATAATATAATGAGTTATATTCATAACAGGATACAAAGTGAAGAAACTTTCCTGTCACTTATTTAGGATTTATCCTAAATCCCCATCAATAGGTACTACAAAATATTTTTGAACTCACCAGGGTTGAAATAGAAAAAAAAATTGATACCTGGGTGAAATCTGAGTCTGATGGTGGAGCTCAGCAATTTTTGGCTTCTCTGGGGGCAAAGCCCAGCATAAAAACTGTCTTATCATCTAAGATATACAGCTACTGTATATTCTTATGTGTCCCCTGCCACTAATCAATACCATCCATACATGCTATCAGGTCTCTGCAGATCTTAATTCAGTCCAGACCTCAATGATGCCAGAAAGCAGAGACTCAAAGGACAATACAAGAAAGCAAGTCAAGCCACAGATTAGAGTTCAAATCATATATATGCAGCATATACCGTAGTTAAGGAACTATGTGTACAGAAGTGAGAACACATCTATCCCATTGAGACTGAGGGAATGCCAAGCTTGAGAGATTACTTGCCCTAATATTTGAACAGTCTGATTCATCTTGGGAATCCCTGTGTTTTCAGTTTAGAAATGGGTGGCTATTTTTCTTCAGTTTCTGTAGCCTTGCCCAGGGCACACTGCATAGTCAGTCCTCTAGGTCAGGGGTCCCCAACCCCCGGACCGCGGCCTGTTACAAAGCGGACCGCGGAGGCTCGAAAGCAGCCGAGGGTGGGGGGTGCACTCCGGGGGGGGGAGGAAGAATACCGCATGCGTGCGTTCACTCGTTTGTACACACACACCTCCCCGGGGCGGAGGCCGGCCAGACGCATCCTTCCTGGCTGGCCAGCAGTAGGAAAGACAATGTTGGAGAGGCTGTGCCTGCGCAAACGTGCTGCAGCCTCTCTAGCTCTCTTAGTCTCGCTGGCTCCAGCGTCTGGCTGGCCTCCGCCCCGGGGTGTGTGTGCGCGCGCACAAACGAGCGAACGCACGAACACGGTATTCTTCCTTCCCCCCCCCAGAGTGCACCCCCCCCAGCTGCTTTGGCCAGAGTGCACCCCCCCCCATGGCAGTGCACCCCCTCCGAGCTCGAAACCCCTGCACCCGGGGGCCATGGCCCCTGCCCCCTAACGACGCCTCTGCGTGGGGGGTGTCATTTTGCGCTGCGCCCCCCCACTACCCAGTCCATGGAATTTTTTTGATAAGATAACTGGTCCTTGGTGCAAAAAAGGTTGGGGACCGCTGCTCTAGGTGACAGAAGTAGGGATGATAGTTGCTAAGGCTGCAATCCTGTACATGCTTATCTGTGAGTAAGACCCATTGGAAAAAGAAGGTTTTACCTTTAAGTGAACATACACAGGGTTGCGCTGTACATCTATATTATTGGGAAAGGACCTCAGTCCACCTACCCTATCACCTTCCTAGGCAACAATCTGTAAATACTGTAGATCCTTAGAACATTCTAAAAGTAAACAGAATGGATGTGAATTATTTTCTTACACCATTTTCTTAAAAGCTGGTCTTTGCCTTTTTGCCTCAGTCAGGTGGTGTGAAGACTACATCACATGCACACACTCATCACAGCTGGTCTGACTATTTGTTCTCTATGACCTCTGCCTCCACTCTTCTGCACCTGACTGGTCTCCTCTAGCAGAGTGGAAAGTATTTCTAAGATGGCACCTGTGGGTAATGTGTTCAGGGCTTCTCTGTATTGAATGCCAGGCGTTCTGCACATGTACACGATCATGAACGCCGCTTTAGAAGGAGGAGGAGGCGTGGCGGCAGCAGCCCGGAGCCTGAAGGTAAGGAGAGCGATAGTAGGGCCGGGCACGCCCAGGCATGCGCGCGATGGTGGGGCCAAGTTTGCGGTGGAGGGGCGCCAAAATTTGGGAAAATGGCCCTCCACCACAAATAGGTTCCCCACCCTTGCTCTATCGGGACCCATCTAGCTTTACGAGACTTAAAAAAAAGGTGATCTAGAAATATTTATTTATTTACAAGTAAAGAGCTCAGCTGCTTGCAGAGTACTTAGCAGCTATCTTGCAAACTGCAGAAGCTCAGCTCTTTGAAGGACAATTAGTAGCTATCTAATTTTTGAATAGCCACAGGGCTTGTGGCAATTACTTATCTGATCTTTCCATCACCTGGGACCCACCAGAAATCGGGTTGCGATCCACCAAGTGGGTCCCGACCCACAGTTTGAGAAACACTGCCCTAGAATGTATGAAGTAGCATAGTTGAGAGTGGTCCCGAGTGGATGCAGGGTACATTTATCTCAATACTAACAAAAAAAAAATATCCAAATTTCAGGGGTCAAGGGGAGGAGCTTCCAAATAGACGTCATCCCCTTTCCAGAAACTAAACAATGACCTTTTCGTTGTTACATGAAGACATGCAATATATGCTATATATTATATACAGCATATATGCTATATATGTTGGCATTATATGCGTTGGCAGGGTGGCCAAACTGTGGCTCCTGAGCCACATGTGGCTCTTTGACCTATAATGTGCGTGCGGCTCTCGGAAATATGTTGGCTGAGCTACTTTTTGCATCACAATATAAAAGGTAAATAAGAAACTTTCAAGCTTTATCATTATTTACCAGGTATAAATTGAGAGTCCACTGGATTAAAACGTAAGTTTAATGTTCATGGTGAGTAAATATATTTAAGAATGTAAATGTTTCTTAAATATTGTGGATCTCAAACATCTCTCTTGCGGCTCTCAAACATCTGAAGTTTATCGTATGTGGTTCTTACGTTAAGCAAGTTTGGCCACCCCTGGTATATAGCATATATGCTTTTCTCCACACTGTGGGAACCCAAGGCACATATATGCTATATATACAGCATATATGCCAAAACATATAGCATTTATATTTAGTATATATGTGTCTTGGGTGCCCACAGTGTGTGTGTGGGGGGAAGGCAAGGTAAAAATGTACTAAAAATAATAGATTCCTGACCAAAATGGAGCTGCAAGGAAGTCCCAAAGCCCCTTCTGTAGCTGCATTGGTGTGTTAGAAGTACAGAAGCAATGTTACTGTTGAGCCATGTTTATCAGTTTCTGTCTGAGGCATTTTCCTTTTCTATTTCATTTTTTTCTTTAAGAGCAGGAAGCCTCGATAGATGTGACAGGATGATTTAATTCTTAGAACGTAACTATACACCACTTGATTTAATTCTTAGAATGTAGATATGCACCACTACCGGTGTTTTTGGAGTTCAGAGTATTTCACTGAACAAATACAGCATAATACAAGACACATTTTCTCTGGAAACTCTAGTTTATAGTCATTAGTGCATTTTCCTAAGGGACAGGAATGAAATGCATCAGACAGACACACTTGCATGCTTGTGTACACCACAAGCCATTTACACTGGAGCACTCCCATTTACTTTAATAGGACTACTCTGAAATAAATAGGTTGCAGATTTCAAGTATCAAACTGTGAAGGACTGGTCTTAATGCCCTCCCCCCTCTCAAGCCCCCAGCCATTTCCTGGACGTTCACAGAGCCCCCAACTTATTTTTAAAAAAAAACCTCTGTAGAACTGCCAACACTCTAGATAGTGTATTCCAGGCTCCAAAAACACCTAGTTCAAACTTTCTTGCAAAACCCTAACCCCCATAAACTCCCCAAAGTAGGGAACAGATGGTCAAAGCAAGCATTGGCTGGGCCACATGTGAAAGGGCCCCAGGCACTGGCAATCAAAAAGTAGCAGTGAATGCATGTAAGGAAGTCAGAGTTCACACAGCATTCAACTAAAAAGGGAGGAAAATGCTAAAAACGAGCCATAAGGCACTAAAATAAAAAGCACAAGATTTATTAGGCATTTTCCTTTACTGTCTGGATAGGTGTGAGACTAGACAGGGTCTCTTGACTGTGTGCGTTATTATTATTACCTTTGAGAATCAAAGTCTGTTTGTTAGCCAGCAGCAGAAGCCTCCAGTTTCCCTTCCCCGGTTTCTGTTATTTTAAGTAATGCTAAGTTTTAAAAGTCCTGTCAGTGCTTCAAGAGGAACTTCCTTCCGCCTACTACGGAGGAGCATGTAAACTGTGAACTGCCTTATATTAGCCAAATTAATGGCCCAGCACTTGGGTGTGCTTAATTTGACTTCCTGCTGGTCTAGGAGGCAAAGTGAATGGCTCAGAATGAAGCAATCCTCTTTGATTGGTTTAGACAAGCCAGGCCTGCCTCATAGTGGCTGATCTGGATTGGCCTAAAATAAATGTGGGCTTGGCCATCCCTCCCCTCTCCCTATGAGACTGCTTCTAGCGATTAAAAAGCAGACCCGGGAATTTCAAAGAGGCTTTTTTTGTGTTTTAGCTGATGCTTCTTGGTAATTGTGGAGTGAACAGCCGGTTTCTTCTTGCCTCTTTCTTTAAAGAGGATATACTGTGTATGCTTGGCTCAGTTTTTGAGAATGGGGTAAACAAAGGACCTTTTTTTTCTACAACCAAGTAAGTGGGGGATTCTGCTGGCCAAGTAAGATCTTGGGTGAGACAGTGTAGGAACCTCACATTTGTATTGTTTTGTTTGGGTGCCTTTTGATGTTTTTAGACATTTTCTTTCTTAATTTTTTTTCTACTACTTGTGATAGTGTTACAAAAGTCTTCACCCTCTCCCCACAGATACTGCTGAAGTTCTTTTATCTGAGATGTTACATCTGTATCTCTGGAGCCTGGAAATACCCAGCACGGTAGTAGCTAAAGAGAGGTTTATAAGATTTTGGACTCTGTGAAATCTTAGAAAAGAGCAGGGGGGGAGGGGTTAGGAACTCTGCATCTCCTTATTTGTCAGAAGAACAAAGGAGGGGAGGCAGGTGTCCAAAAACGTTAAGGGGAGGAGGAGAGTATTAAAAAAAGATACTATTGTGGTGGCGGGGGGATGCAAACTGGTCATATACTCTGGCTTGGGTTCAAAGAGCTTCTTAAGCTGCAATCTCCTAAAACACTTCCCTGTGAGTAAGCCCCACTGAACACAGTAGGACCTACTTCTGAGTAACCCATTAACATTTTAATATCTTCCTTTTATCGTTGGTTATAAATAGGCTTACCAGATCTCCAACCGGGACAGAGTGCTAGACCTTTAGGAGAAGGAATGTGGGCAGGTGTAGCTTGTTAAACCTTAGAGCACAATGCTAGGCATGTCTACTCAGAAACAAGTCCCATTGTGTTCAGTGGGGCTTGCTTCTGAGTAGACATGCCTAAGATTGTGTTTTAGGGTTTAACAAGCTACACCTGCCCACATTCCTACTCCTAAAGGTCTAGCACTCTGTCCCGGTTGGAGATCTGGTAAGCCTATTTATAAAGTACTGAATAGTGTACTAAGTGCTTTACATAGGTTTTTCTTTTCTTTTTTTAATAACGTCCCTGCCAACTACTTACAATGCAACAGAACAAGTTGCAAAAGGGCTTAGGAAATGGGAAGGAGTAATGAATCATTTTAAATTATTTTAAGTTAACTCCTGTGCTATATCACATTTGAACTTCTCCTTGGTCCCACAAGCAGTTCACCATGAGGCTGGGGGAAGGGGTGCCATGATTCAACGATAAACAAGTCTAAAGCCCATTTGGCCTCATGAAAATAGTTTCAGGGTCCTTGGATCCTGGCCACTATGCCAATAAAACAGATGCTCCTATATATAGTTCTTTGGTCTGACTTCTCATGTTTTTAAGTTAAAACAAGTTCAAACTTCTCTGTTTATCTGTAAAAAAAAAAAATGAATACAGTACTGTATGGACATACTGAACATAGAAAAAAAGTGTAGGATAAGAGAGAGCTGCATAAAATGTTTGTTTGCCAGAGAGTATTCTAGGAAAACCATTCCCCCAAAATGACTGCTATTACAAGAATGGAAAAAGGAGACTTTTTTCAGGGGGCTGGAGGGAAAAATAAAGTTATGAGTTCACTTTTTCTGCAATGCTATGTGATAAAGGGTTAGTACAGTAAGATGCTGCTGTCCCTAAGTGAAGGACTGAGTCCCATGCCCTTTCATCACATGACAGCAGTGGAAGCCAGAGGTGGCCGGATCAGCACTATGGAGGTGCTGCATGGCACTGATGTTGTGTAATGGATAAGATGCCACTGGGATGAGGGACCCACTCAGAATTCCATGATGTAAAAGCAGACAATTAATATAATTGCTCTTTCACAAGAGGGGCATTTGCTACTTAGTTACCACCATCCCAGGCCTGTTGCCCAACCCACCAAGTCTAATGTAGTCTACCAACCCATACGTTGGTAGCTTGCTTGACAACTCTACCGTGTTTCAGCCTCGGGAAAGTAGCAAATACAGGAGGTTTATTTAGCCCTTAGAAGGCTACCATCCCACGGCCGATGGGCTTTGGGCTTTTGTGGGTCACAAGCATAAATCCCACTATACAGAAAATAGAAAGGGACTAGTAACTGAGAGGGCGAACTAAGAGTTAGACTTGAGAGAAGCAAAAATATTGGAGTGGAACTTTATTTCCCATGGTAACGTGGGCATCGGTTTGAGTTCTGAGAAGGAAGTAAGAGCACAGAGCTTGGGTTAACAGAGCAAAGAGCTGCAATCAGCAAAGATATGGAATAGGACGACAGAGGCATGAAGAATACTGAATAGGAAGAGGCTCACTCAAGAGTATGGGTGAATGTGTTATGGAGAGTTGACTTTGTAAACATTTTTTTTGCATAAAAAGCAACCTAAATCCAAAGCTTTTTCCACCTTACTGTTAAACATGTCAGATTTGAGTCCTCTCTTTATAATTCTGTATTGCTATCATGGGGCTAATATTCTGCGCTACGGGCAATTCAACTACAGTACATGCCCTTCGGAAACCAAATTTCCCTCAATGGAAACAAACAAAAATAATCTGGCAATGCAAATTTTGTTTCCTTAAATTATATGACATAACACCCAAGACAGCTTTTTAGTTCCCTATTTCGCATCCAAACTTTTACCCCTCCAAAAATGCCCTTTCATTTCATCAGCAATTGGTTTTGCTGTCTAAAACAAAAACTGTCAGTTTGCCTCAGGGAAATGGTATATATTTTTGAAGATGAGTAAGGGATTTTTTTTAACTGTTTCATTTGGTCTGTGGTTTCAAATCAGCCAGTTTACTTTTGCATGTACATAGTGTGTGTGTGTGTGTGTGTGTGTGTGTGTGTGTGTGTGTGTGTGTGTGTGTGTATGAATAAAAAATTTGCACAGTCTCCCTGCTAAGTGAGGGAAGCTGCATAATACATTTCTGATAAGAACAGAAGACTGACTGACCTGCTTACTGGAAACAGAACAAGTGAATAGCAGGTATATACAGCTTTTTGCTGACTTAATACGTGAAGGAGATTTATTATATTTTATTTTGCACCATAAACACATGGCGTTCATGCTCCCAAGCGGAAAGCTTGTCTGAGGGCCTCATTTACGGACCTAGAAGGACAAGTTAATCCCTTATCCTTGCTGCCAGTTTTAGCCACGCTTGCGTTTTTCTTGGCATGTGCTCAAATGTAATGTTGGTGTCATGTGCTTAAATGCTGCCTCAGTCAATATAATTTCTGTCCAGGTCACCTGCAGTGTGAATTGAAGGACTGTTTGGCTTTATTACCACCAAACAGTTATTTTAAACAGTAATCCTCACAGCTGACAAATTGTCAGAAAAAGGCCCTTGGCTTAGATATGCAGCAGGAAGAGACCATATTCTTAGAAAAGCATCCTTCTCAGTAACTGATAAACCACAACAGCGACTGAGTTCAGATTATATGCACATCAAACCACAAGAACAGGGTTGTTACATTGTTGAGGGTCTGAAATCACACTCCCCCTTGTTCTGTTCCAGCCCCTGTAAGGAAGTTCAGACTTGGGTTCAGGATTCAACACTTAACCCCCTCCTCCTTTTCCCAGACGTCTTCAGCATTAATTATTCCAATAATAATGTGAGACTTAAGTTCTTCCTCTCCTTAATGCCTCCATCATTTATCATCATAATTGTAGTTTTCTTAACAATCTTGCTGAGAAACCTCATTGTAGTGATTCATAGGGAGATGCTGGCTGAGCAAAAGTGTTCACAACTTGATCCACTTGTGTTCCAGGGAGCGCATCGAAGTCAGGGCTGTGTGGTGCGGGTGAGGCAACCCCGCCCCCTCATAGTTCCCAGTAAAGTGCCGCAACCTAACTGGGGGATTGTGTGCGTGCTACCTGCTTGCACGCAAGTAAGCAGGTAGCGTGCGCATGCAATCCCCCGGTCAGGCTGTGGCGCTTGACTGGGAACTATGAGGGGGTGGGGTTGCCTCACCTGCCACGCCTGCACCGCACGGCCCTGATGGAAGTTAATGTGAACATGGGCCTTGCCATTTATTACAATGTTGAGGCATTTTTGTGTGATCAGTAGGAATGTCTGGACCCAGCTGGTACTGTCAACAGGAAAACTTTTTGCATAGGCAGGAGAGGTTCATTGAGAGACAAAGCTCCCATAGACTCGGGATTCTCTGTAGGGATACAAATATGCAGACGGATTCGAGGCCCCAAAGTCCATGATAATCGGCTACAGCAGGTTTACAAATCAAGGCTACCATGCAAAAACTGGCAACCATATGAATAAGAGAAATCGAGTCATCTCATTCCACCAAATCTCGCTGTAACCTAGGAGACAACTATGTTATAGACTTTTACTCCTAATTCCATATGGTTCATGGAATACTCAAAAGGCAGAAAGGTTTCAGTGGTTGAGGCTAAATTAATCTGGTCTGAGCAGTGCCTAGGTGGGAGACCGCCTGGGAACCATATGCTGCTTTGAGCTAATTAGAGGAAGGTTAAGATACAAATATAATACACATTTTAACTTGCAAAAGTTCACTTTTAAAGATTCTTACAAAAGGCTATTTATAAAAATGCACAATTCTGAACAAGCAAGATAAATGGAAAATATTACAACAGTCATTCTGAATGACACATTACTCTTTGACCTGATGCTTCTGATGAAAAGTTAATGGAAAGAACAATACAACTATAGCTGTAGGCAGTGTTGCTGATGAGAAGTTCCATAATTTTTGTAAATGGCATGTTTATTGCAGAGGCATACAGCATAACACAATCCATCTTCAGTGCTACTGCAGATTTGCTATTCAAGAAAACCTGTCTGAAGAGGTGAAACCCAGATATTGTTATATGGCAGGTATGTAACTCTACAGTAGGCTAGAGATAAAATCTCCTCTGTATGGGGCTAGAACCACTACATGGTAAGCTGTGTGTTTTTTGTTTTTGTTTTTGTTTTTTTTTTGGAATGGCTTCCATTTGGTTTCCCTAACAATTAACAACTGTGTAGAAATAAATGGACATCATTGAAATAAGTGGTGGAGTCTCCCAAGGATCTGTGTTGAGACTGGTGGTGCTAATTCATTGATCAACAGCTACTAGTAATTTATAGTGAAATCAAACTTCAATATTCAGAGACAGCATATTGTCTCTGAATATTGGGGGCCAAACTACATGAGAGGACTGTAAATGACTAACGGTGCAATTCTGTGTAGCCAATGCTGTGTAGCCCAGCGCCAGGGGAGCATGTGCTCCCCCAGCACAGGGTGTAGTAAATGCAAGTTTATGGCACCCAATGAGTAAGGACCATCGGCTCAATGGCCAGCGGCGCTTAGCCAGGCTCCTGCCCGGCCCTGTGTCCACCAGAGCAGGTAGGTCTTGCACCAGCTGGGGGAGGGCGGACTGGGTGGTGAGGGAGGACGGCCATAGGCCACGCCGGGCCTGGAGAGGGTGGGGATATCAGCGATGAGATACGCTGATATTCAAAGCCCTCTCCTAGCCCGACCCAGTCTTACATGGCCAGTGCAAATGTACGCGAGCTCCAGAGTTCGCGTACATTCGAGGAGGCCCATTCGGCCACCTGCCGCTTACACCCAGGGAAGGGGACGATTGTCCCCTTCTCTTGAGGTGCAGCAGGGCAGCCCGGAACCTGCATAGGATACGGCGTCCAGCCCTTTAGGCTGGCTGCTGTATCTTCCACAGGACTGGGCTGTAATTTTCCTATCCTATACACTTCAACCAGTCTAGCATTCTAACAACTGCCTTGTTTTTTCACATAATACATTTTAGGGTTCAAAATATTCCATTGGAAAATATTTGCAGATATTCATCAGCTATAGAAGTAGGCTCTGAACTTCTGAGGCAGGCCTGTTCAATTTGCCAAGCTGAACACAGCTCACCAGCCATGTATGGCAGCTCACCAGATGCTCAAGAAACCTCCTAGCTTTGCTGCCAAGTTGGGACTGCAAAAACAGTGTTGTGACCTGCCAGGTGCTTCACTATACATAGCTGCTAGGTTGCACTCAGCTTGAGAGGTCACATATTTGTGCAGGCCTGCTCTAAGCTATTACTCAAATATTCAAGTTTAATTTAGCTATTACTCGAATAAGTTTAATTTAGTTTTATTCAGTGTTTGCATCACGTTGTCTAAACGTTGATGGTAGATTTTGAGAACCAAGCTGAACTCAGAGGGGCTCTTATAAGATATCAGAAGGGCTCCTGTCAGAACATGTGTCTAGAGAGGTCTTCATTGCCCCAAATCTGAAACTTTCCATTGATCTGAACCATCTCTTTGAGACACAATTTTTCAAGTACCAAAGGGAAGAAGTTGAAGTGGAGTAATTCCACCTCAACCCCAGTAATTTTACTCTCTCTGATGAACACTCAGACGGTTATAAAAAATAAAATAACATTGAGATGTGGCTTGGATCAGTATTGCTGAATGCTGAAAGAAAAATTCCAGCTTCTTGCAATAGTTGTAATTCAAAATCCGTCATTTGGATTTTTTTTATTCCACTTTACACTGAAAGAATACATGCTTCAAGCCTGTTCATGATAGATCCCCCCCCCCCTCCTCTGGCTTAAACAGTGAATGGCTGAGCTCCGAGTCTGAATAAACAGTGTGGGAGGTGACTGTTCTGTGAGGCCCATGTAAAGGATGCAATCATTCTTCTTACTTAGTCTGTTCAGTATTAAATCATGTGAGACCAGCTCAATTGCTACATGCGACATTCTCTCCATCAATGGAGGGGCCAACATGCTGGGTATTCTTTCCAAAATGAGTGGGGGAAAAGAAATATTTAGTAACTAATTCTTCCAGCTTCTGGTGTTTAATTGTGTATAAAGTTCATTGAGTTGCTGGATGCTGTCAGATGATCTTGCTAAAGCCTGTGAAAAACATCTCAGGAATGCAGTGATGTGGGCAGAAGCGAAGTGAGTTCATGCCACAGAACACTTTAAATGCAACAAAAACCAGCAAGCCACCCAGAGGAGGGATCTGGCCAAAGACAGGGCTGTGGAATAATCGCTGGTTTAACCTCGCCTAAATAATCCAGATGTCATTATGCTCAATCAAATTCTTTTTACAGATTAGCCTTTATAGGAAACCAGCCTGTGATCATATGAAGTAGTCCTATTTATTGCAATTAAAAAGGGGAGACAGACAGAGGAAAGATTGAGATACGTTTTAGAGCTTGCTGGCTTATTAGGAGCTGGGAAGTCTCTGGTACAAATCTTAGTTCAGCTATGATTATGAACCCAACTGGATGATGGCCTCAGGCAAGTCACCTCAAAAACCCTCCAGTTCTAACATGGGGATGTTATACAATAATGTCTCCTGCATCTCTGCTAGTCTGTCTACCAGTTCTTATTGAATTGCCTGGCCTGAAAACAGCCTCTGATCTTTGTCTGGCATGCTGGCACAGCATTATGTGGGTCTGAGAGAGAGAGAGAGAGAGAGAGAGAGAGAGAGAGAGAGAGAATGAGTGAGTCTAGCTACATGGATCACAAAACATTATGCATTGCAACTTGGCATGCTTTGATTTGGTGAAGTGTGTCTTGCTGGCAGTAGTTTACCTCCTTTAGAGAGGGAAGGCCATATGGCTTGTTCACAAGATAAAGGTAAGGCTTTAACTTACCTGAAATGCTGGCACAAACAAACAGCTTGCTCTAGCTGATATAGTGCTATCTAAATTGTTTCCCATGGGCCATGGCAGCTGTATGGGTGCAACAGAAGCCCATTTCATTATGATGTTACATTTTGGAAATCTGCAACAGATTTTGTTCTTGAATAATGATTTCTTCCCCCCCCCCCCCACTGAAATATATATATAGACTGTGGGATCCAGATGCTTTCTCTAAAGGCAACACTTCGGTTGCAGGGGTACTGCATTTGTCTAAACATGACATTTTGCTGTAGTTTGCCCCAGCTCATGCATCTATTATTATTGTGAATGTTCCATGTGCCCACACCACATTGTGATCATTTTTAAAAAGTTGCATTTCTTTCTTTGATAACTTTACTATAACTGTACCACTCTACTGGAAGAGTACTTGTCGGACACTTTAAAAAACTAGTAGCAAATAAACAAGGCTGTGCCTTCTCCCAAAGTAATGCAACACCATTTTGTACCTCTCCAGTACTGGAGCACGCATCTATCCTGATGTTTTTAAAGGGCTAAAACAGCAGCATAGCTATTTCCCCATTCTCCAGCAAAGCTATCCCTCATCCATTATATACAGACCGGCTACCATGTGATTGCCTTTCAGTCTGGCTTTCAGGACTGTCCTACAAAGACTAAAACACAATTTGAGTAATCATCTGGATAAAGCTTCAGGTTACTCCCTTTTGCTGCTCATTTATATGGCACATTTTGGTGACCACAGTACGCTTGGATTATAACTTCAACCATCTGGAATTTAATCTTCTTCAGAGACAGATAAAACCAGATCATCACTGTATAAAATTCTAAATTATGTATATCTTGGTATTAAATTATAAAGCCTTACCTCAAATAACTATCCTGTTAAGAAGAGCTATACTATTAAAATGTATTGGAAAAAGATGCACTCTAGTTTCTTTTTTAAAAAATATGATCCACTTAAGGCAGACTACAATCATGGCCTTAATCCTTTTGCGGAATTATTACCATATTATGTTGTCCATACATTTTGGAACAAGAAGGATTGCAGGATGAAGGCTGCAATCCTATATGCTCTTACCTGGGAGTAAGTCCCACTGAACTCAATGGCAATTACTTCTGAGTAGACATGCCTAGATTGTGCTGGAAGTCTGAACTAAGTTGCTTTCCTTCCTCCCCTCCCCCACACACTTCAGCAACCTGAAAAAAATCAATCCGTTCCAAGAGCTTTCCACAGATGGACTCATACTGGAAAGCAATGCAACCAGAACTAAAATACTGCCTGAGCTGCCTAAATGTTGCAAAAGCTGGAAAGGTTTGCAAAACCAATAGAACAGACGGTATCTTCAGAAAAAGCCCATGGTAGAGGGCTTATTTCCATTTTACTTTTTGATACACAACAATAAAAAAATGGAAATACTGATGCAATGTAAACCTCAATCCTACACATAGAAATAAGTTACCAGTGTACCAATTACATGGAAATAAATGCCACTCATGTCAGTGAAACACATTTTCCACATGCATCTGATGAAGAAAACTGTTGCCTACAAAAGCTTACTCCGCAATCGGCTGTGGAGTTTGACATACTTACTGGTAGGTCTTGTGAGTTCAATGGACATCAGCGTGCCTACCTCTGTATCCTTTAATCTTGGACCGCAATTTTTGCCCTATTTCCACAAAACGTACTTGGAGAATAACAGTACAATCCTATGCACACTTACCTGAAAGTAGGCCTCACTGAACACAGTGGAACTTCTGAGTAAATCTGCACAGGTTTGTACTAATGTTTTATTAGTTAAAGTTGGGGCATGACACTTTGTAAATACAGGCATCTCTCCCCCCCCCCCCAATCCACAGATCTGGTATCCACAGTTTCACTTATCCACAGTTCTCTGCCTCCCCCACACCCGTTACTTTCGTTAGTCTTTGTAGCAGTGGTGCCAAGCAAACGTGTCTTCCTTTAACAAAACGCTATAAGCCGCATGCAAGCGTATAGAGCAGAAGCAGGTGAGCAGCCTGAATGCTAAAGATGTTCAGCCTGAATGTTAACAGGAAGCTTCCTGTTTGTGTTCGGACTGAGCCTCTCTAGCATTCAGGCTGCTCTCCTGCTTCTGCTCTATACGTTTGCATGCTGCTTATAGCGTTTTGTTAAAGGAAGACATATACTTGCTTGGTGCCACCGCTACAATGACTTAACGAAGGTAATGGGCGTGGACATAGGGTTTGGTTTGCTCTTATCTGTGGTTTCAGGTAACCGTGGTGAGAGTGGGAATCCCAGGAATACGGGTGGTCGCCTGTACACTATAAGGCTACAAACCTATACGCACTTTCCTGAGAGCAAGAATATGAGACTTACTTCTGAGGAGACATGCATAGGATTGTGCTGTAAATCTTCACACACCCATTTTTGGTAATTTGATTATCTCATTCCCTATATCACCAATAATGGTTAATTACTTTCACAGCCTGCCAGCTGTCTATGATACTCTATAATTTGGGGAACAATGGGTTACATCCAAAGGGCCCCTTTGTCTGAATACGTAACCTAGTAACTTTGCAGTAACAGTAATTCATTGCGCTACTGTGGAAAACTTTAAAAATGCTATGAGATTCACATGGCTTCCTAGCCCTTGCCTGCAGTTGAATCATGATCACCACAGGAAATCAAAATATGAAGTGTTTGGGAGTTAACTCTAAGACTAAATTAGATCTAGGTACAAAGATTTCAATCAAATAGAAACTATAACTGAGTTCCAAGCTAGCTTATTTGGTAGGCGAGAATCCTGATTTAATAAGCGTCAATCCCTGATCTGTTTACATGACTCTGGACAACCAAACTGAGGGAGATGGCCCCAGACTTGGTATCCACTGCTTCATCTCAGAAAAAGTCATTATAATCATTATAATCATTATAATCTTGTGGAGGTAACAGGAAATGGCAGTGCTTTGGGCTTCCTGTTACCCACATTTCTCCTTGTCCAAAATGGAGAGATGCTCAAGCTGTTCCTGTATCAGGAGGCTTTGCTTCTCCCAAAAGGGGAAATGAGAAAGTTGTACTTCAGAGGCGGCATGGAAATGAAGAGAAACAGCTCAATTCACCTTTCTGCTTGTTCTGAGAGGACAGAGAGCCCTGTCCTCTCTAAAGTGGCTCTAAGCAATCCTACTAATTACACAGCCCAACAAAAAAAGATGGTGCTTTGGATGTTAGACCAATTCTTGACTATTTTGGGGGTGATGATTCCAAAAAAAATGGCATCAGTTTTGCCCTATCAGCTCTAGTTTTGGAGATATGGCATAGCCACCTTATTATATATGCTGATTCAAGCAGCTCCCTCGTGCGGAAGCTGACGCCATGGACTTTGCCGACACCATCAGATTTTGCAAAATCTGATGCAAAGTGTGAGTTGGGTTGTGTTATTTCCAACAGACAGAGGTGAGTGACATTTATAATTCATTACAAAGACACCATGTTCTGACAGTGATATGGGCCAGTGAACAAGAGATACTAGCTAAAATACTGTGGGATTCCTTGTGTTTGTAAAGAAGGATTGCTTATTTGCTATCACCTGAAACAACCACGGGGTTTCCCTGAACGTGTAAACAAGACTTATTGACCTGAGAGATGTGGCCAGATGAAATCTAACCGAATCCATCATGCAAGCACTCGTGTAAACACAGGGCTGATGTCCACAGTCACCACTGCTGGGTAGCTGCTAAGGGCCCAGAAACCTCAGGAGGATTCACTGCTGATCTCTGAGACAACCTCTGTGTCCATAACCTTTGTGCAGTGGTAGCAGGGTGATTCTTTTGGTTGAGAGAGTTGCTCTGTCATTGTCTCCTTTCTTCTATCTCATCTGCTATAGGCTCATTAAGCCCCACCATGAACCTTGCGGGAAGGAGTCCATCACGGTTAGAGGAAGCCCAAGGAGGGCAGTTTGCTGAGAGCTCACTGTACCTTGTAATCAGCCCTGTCTTAAACTGTGGAGACTAGGCACAAACTGTGTGGAACCCCAAACTATGCCAATACTAGCCATCCCAATGTGGTTCTGATGAAATACACTGGACAACACGAAAATGGCCCTCAAATGAAAAGAGCTAATCTTAACTAATTTTGAGGTTCTGAAAACGAAAATGACAATAAAATCTGTCAACAGACTCTAGTTTAGGGGAAGCAGTCTACATTGCATACATAGGTGTTGTAAGCGCCATCGGGCATTTACTAGTACATGTCTATGGAATTATCTGTTGTGGGTCCCTCACAAACCGTAGCCAATTTTGCATTTTCATTGTCATATTCGTGTTCAGCACCTCAAAATCTATAAGAAATGACAAATTTAATCTTGGAGGCATGACCTATGTTAAAATGTGTTGCCCAGTGTAATCCTAGATCAGAAGATGTGTTCATCCATGTCTGAATCAAAACTGCCTGTGTCCTTCCAGCCTCTGCAGCCACGGAGCTCCTGACTAATACTTCGAATGATTTTGTGACACCTCATAGATAGTGCGGCATGAGAATAGGATTTCCTCTTGAGTCCTAAATACAAACTTTGAGAGATGTGAAACTGATGAACAATGTGGTTTGTGGGATAGGGTGTGGTTGACAAATCCTATATAATTTCAATTCTTCCTCTTAGTGAAGTGCTGTGTGTTCTCCTTTGGCAGGTGCTGAGGTCAGCTTTCAGAATAGAGTGAAACTGCTGGTAATTGGTAAGGAAAGAATTTGAATACAAGTTAATTTTCAAGGAGCCATTTTGGAGATTTAGTAAAAGATCCTTATGTGGATCCCCCCATGTATTCTCCCCCCCCCAATATCTTGAATTTATTTACAAGCATGACTTATTTACATATATTTGCAGCTATTGACTTCCAAAATATGCAAGTACTGGATTTCTGAGTTAATGAATAGTGCTTTGGTGAAAGAAAAGCATCATTTATTATTCTGCGGGCAGCCCAATCCTACCTAAAGATCGGGCGGCTAGCCGAGGCTGTCCGCCTGATCCTGTGCACCTCTGGGGGCTGCCTGCAGCAGGCAGCCCACGGCAGAAAGTCTACTCAAGGGACACTCGTCCCCTTCCCCAAGTGTAACGGCAGCTGGGGCTGGCAGGTCTCCTTGGATTTCTGCCAGCTATTTTGCTGCCAGAAGTCGGAGGAGGCCGTGTAATGGCCCAGCCGCCCTCCGGAGCCCGGCGGAGACGGGATATGGCGGATGCCATGTCCCCACCCCTGCCCGGGATGGCTGGGCCTATGGCCACCCTCCCGGCTCCGCCGTCCCTCCCCCCCGTCCGCCAACCGACCAAGGCGTCCGCCGGATCCTACCTTTCTTGGGTCTGCCGGCCGCCTGAGTCCTCAGCCAGCGGAGCTGGGAAGGCCGGCCTTGGCGCCGGCCTTCCCGGCTCTAAAGTAGTCGCCAAATGTGCTTTATGGCATGTTTGCGACTATTCTGGGTGGCGGACACTAGGTCCGCCGCTCAGAAGTTAGGTAGGATTGCGCAGTTAGTCAGAGATGGCTCTGTTTAAGTAGGCTCTTAGCAAAATGACCACCAGTAGGTCCCCAAAGGTTCAAGGGAGCTAACATCGGCAGCAGAATGGTAGCAGAGATCTTTTCACTGGCTGCACTAGTATCCTATTGCTCTACCTCAATGCTATATGACTGGGACTGCAATATTATACACACTTACCTACATAAGTCCTATTGTACTGAATCGAAATTACTTTTGAGTACACACACATAAGGTTGTGGGTAAAAAAGATGGCGGCCACCAAGAACAGCACCACTGCTGCTTCTGCTGCTGCTGCTAAGGTAACACCCCAAACCTTAGGAGGGTTTACCTTGTTGGTGGGGTAATGTTTTTCTTGATAGCTGTGTTGGCAGCACCCATCTTTTTTTTTTCTCACAGTGCCCATGGTCCAATGCAATGTCCCCCAACACACAGCACTGAGATCATTGTTTGTAAAGTAAAATTAAAATGGCAGCCTCCAGCACAGTTGCTTATAAGAGCTCCTGACTGTGGACCCATTCCTCCCTGGGGGACGGGGGGAGGCTGACACCAGCAGTGGACCTTGCTGGAGCCCAACCAGCTGCCTGAGTTTGCCACAGGGTGATGCCAGGTTTGGCAATCGCTATATTAAGATTTTCCACCGTACAAGAAAATTGGGAATATCTCTGGGAAAACTGAAAGTTAAAAACTGTGTTCATGTTTGGAATGAGGGCACATAGCATAAAACAGCTAAGAACAAATGTATGAATATCATAACAGTGTCCAATACATTTAGTGTCCCAGTAGCTGAAAGTATTTGCTACCACCCCTAACCATTTGATAGACTGCACCTTAAAACTGTTGTGGTATCTTTAGCTTTGTAACATTTTTTCTGGCAGCCAACCTGACCTGAACATGTTTTAGAATTCCAGGATTCTTTAAAATATTCACTTCCTATCTATTCTGAATGAAAAATCAAATCCGGTATTTGAAGAGAAAACACTGGGGATATTGTGGAAACACAATTTGGATGCAGATACTCGGAGAATATAATCTGAAGTTGTGTGGCCATTTTCATACAAAGTATATTACTACTAGAGGTCCTGGTCCATAGTTAAACATTTGGGTTCCCCATTAGATTTAACATTAAGCCCAAAACATTAAACCATAATTACCGTAAAATGTAGAACAGGAGATAGTGAAGAGGTGAAGATGAAAGAATGTATTGCTAATTGGATAAGACCTGCCTAGACTTCCTTGCCTGACCCTCTGGTTTCAATCCATGTTCCAGGACTATACTGTATAAAATAAATTGTGATGAAATCTATGTGGGCTGAAACTTTAAATATTTATTTCCATTTTAAAGCAATGAAACCTATTTTCTTTAAATGCACACACACACACATACATTCTTCAGTACTTTGGCATTAAAAAAAATTAGAACTTCTGAAGGGAGACACAATTAGGTATTTTAATCAGAATGTGAGTAAAGATTAATTGAGCAAGCAGGACAACCAGAAGGAATGATTAATACTGAAAGCCTTCTTCTGTATATTTGCACCAAGATTAAAAATGTTTTAATCTTTCTTAACTGTTGCAGTAGAAAGGGTGATAAGAGAAGCCTAGGTTTGACTGGAAAATTTTACTGGTTTTTTCCTTCCCCAAGAAACTGAACAGTCAGAAAAAAAAGTTACACTTGTTACTTTCTATCTAATACTAATACTGTAAGTGTAAAAGGACTTGCTATTACATATATGATATAAGGATGTTTCGTTTACAGTCATTTTTACTTGGGGGCTAGAGGTTTCTATTCCCTTCCTTACAAAACTTATGCTAGGATCAAAAGAGTAATTCAGGTAAACTCAAAGTCTTCCATTTGCTCTGAGGTTTCTTTGACTTTATTTCTTTGAACAGCAGCCCCTCTCCCCAATATACTGTACAACACGATGCTTTTGAAACTTCCCTCAGTTTCAAAATCTGTCTGTCATGAGAAGCTATTGTTTGGGACACAGGAGTCCAAAGCCCTCTTAGATAAACACAACTTATTGCATGGTTCTTTGGATCCTGGCCATAGTGGGCTTTCTTAAAAAGAACTTACAAATATTATGTGGTAAAACAAGATTTCATGTATAAACAAAAAAAGCTATTAGGAAAGCACAAGTCTTGGACCACACATCGTTTGACAAAATTATGGCTTAGTAAATCAAAGGTTTAATTACAGAAAAAGGGTAATACTGTACAGATCCCCCACCCATTTTGCCACTGAAGATTTCCCTCCCATGAAGATCTTCCAGGGAGAAGCATGACCAGCAGCAGGAAGCTTGAACCTGTTCTCTCTCCCCCCAAAGAAATGTCTGCCAGTGAAAGAAGCTGCCATCTTACTAGGGAGTTACTACAGCTCTATGTTGTAGTCATCTCTTTCCAAGCAGCAGAGCTTGAGAATCAGAAAAATACTGCAAAGTTTGAGGACCAGACTTTTCTGCTTTGAATAGTAGATCACAAGAAGTACTTTGAAGTAGCATCTTAGGGATAATTTTTTGCATGAATGTTACAGATCATCATACATCACAGTGAATGAAAGAAGCTTGTCAGGCTAGGATGCCACACAATCTTACTTGCTGTTGAAGCCTACATGATTTACATGTATTTGTTTGTATAATAAAGAATGTTTCTTTTTAATCAATCAAACAAAAAGAAAATAGATTGGACTTTTTAAAAGTAATTGGAATTTAAATTGTTTTTACCATTTCAATGATGGTAGGCATCGCTTTAAAAGCGAAATCGAGTTAAAAAGAAATATGAACTTAATACAAATGAAAATGTTAAAGCCTAAATTTATTAAACTCATAAAACAAATAATGATTTTTGTTTGATCAAACACACAGAGTTGAAGACTGCTTTTCTATGTAAAGGAGAGATCCATGGGGGAAAATAATTTTCTGAGGTTAAGCATTATCCATGACACAATAAGTCATGTGCTATGCAGGGGTGTCACTAGGGTTGGTGACACCTGGGGCAAGGTCTCATGGTGTCACCTCCATGGACCTCCTCCCATACCAGACCACATGATGTGGAGGCCTCCTGGGAAATGGGATCCCCATGCTAGTTGCAGTAGGGAATGGAAAAAACACATTTTCTACCAGTGGTACATTTTTGCACCACCAGTAACAAATAGAATAGAAAGTCATTTTGGTGTCACCCCTCCCTGGGGTGACACCTGGGGCGGTCCACCTCCCCTAGTGACACCCCTGGTGCTATGTTTACTGTTGCTTCCTATTGGACCCAGGAAATGCCATTCTGTATTTCACCAGAAGCATCCACTAACCCCATACAGATAATATTGTGGTCCTGTTTTAAGCCCTGCACTGTCTGCAATGTGTTCAGTTCTCAAATTATAAATGTTTATGACCTGCCAACTGCATGGACGCTTACAGTACAATCCTAGACAGGTCTACTCAGATAAGCCCTATTGAGTTCAATGAGACTTACTCCCAGGTAAGTGTGTACAGATTGCACCCCTAGTTTCTCTTCTCATGGAGAAACACTATTTTGCACAATAATCCTTTCTTGCTTCTGGAGTATTCTGGACACCTCCAATCTGACCCAATGAATGTTTGATTGGAAGCAAATCCCACTTTACTTGGAGGGTAAAGGGTTTTGCTTAGTACCCTTTCATAGTTACAGAGTGAGCCAAACAGAAATCTGTCTCTTGTCTCTAAACAGATATAGTTCTGCAATGTGAAAGACACGTGTACTGTAGAGCCAAAGCTTTGAATTATGCAGTATGTGTGCTTGTTCAGGAAATATATGAAGTTCAAAATAAAAAACTCAATTTAAATCAATCCCTAGATAGGTAGGCAAAGAGAGAGGCCTTAAAAACCTTAATAACATAGTGGAAGTTCATTGTTGTGGAAATATGTTCGGTTCATGAGAAAAATGATTCTTACTACATAGTAGGTATGAAACAAATAACACACATTTTTGTGGTTAACCCCCCCCCCAAAAAAAAAATTGTCTGGATTTATATGATATTGCCTGGACTCAAAACAGGGTAACCACTGAAACATTATTTTTGTGCTTTGCAATAGGTTCTGGGACAAGATTTCCTCACCTTCCTTTTCTTTTGGTGTACAAAAATATTGGACTTTTATGTAAGACATTAGTCGATTACTAGCTATTCAGTTAAGCCACAATGTCTATTAAAATTCATTTAAGTTGCAACATGAGTTTTACAGTTTAGATTTCAACAGTCCAGCCTTCCTTTTCTGTCTCATAAAAATATTCCTTTCCTTCCTCTGTACCATATATAGAACAGGGTCTAACTTCTGCTTGGATCATTTCAGCTTTTTTTACAAATGAGTTTTGCTAAGTAAAAGGCTTAAAGAACATTTTCCATTTAATATATGCAGAAAAGTCAGAACATTTTCTGGCTTGAGATTCTGAACGCAATTGGCAGATATATTTACACCCTAACCAAGGTTGTATATATTCACGGATAAAATCCATGATTTTATCACACAAGTGGAATTTTAACAGTGCAATCCTATGCAGGTTTATTTGAAAATAAGTGTCACCATGTTCAATGGGGCTTACTCCCTTGTTCGTATGTTTAGGATTGCAGTTTGAAACTGCAAACATTTTTTCTTCAAATTTTTCTGTAAATATAAAGTGCTAAAAATAGGATTGCGGTCTAAGACTCTTGATTTACATGTTTTTAAAAGAAAGTTTCTAGACTTCTTAGTTATTAATACCGGCCACCGGAGAGTAGGTGGATTGTGACCAAATGGTGGGTTCAAATGTTAACTTTTGTTGTTCAGTCGTTAAGTCGTGTCCGACCCTTCGTGATCCCATGAACCATATCCCGCCAGGCCTTCCTGTCCTCCACTATCTTCCTGAGTTCGCTCATTTTCATGTTCGTTGCATCGGTGATGCTGTCTAACCATCTCATCCTTGGCCTTCCCCTTCTCCTTTTGCCTTCAATCTTTCCCAGCATCAGAGTCTTCTCCAGAGAGTCCTCTCTTCGCATTAGGTGGCCAAAATATTTGAGTTTCAGCCTTAGTACCTGTCCTTCCAGGGAACAGTCAGGCTTGATTTCATTTAGAATTGACTGATTTGATCTCCTAGCTACAATAAATAATATACAATGTATGCATTTGTATCCCTCCATGAAGCTCAGAATTCAAATCACCTTGTGAAGTGAGTTAGACCGAGAAACAGTGGCTTGTCCAAGACCACTTATTGAGCTTCATAGCTGAGTAACCACTAACCAGTAGTCCCTAATACATATAAGCAGCAGCATTTTTTTGCTCCCTCTGTATCAGTAGCACAATCAGAGTTATGATAATAGTTATGATGAGGTATAGATCAGAAGGCAGAAAAGATCCTTCACGCTTCCCAGATGTTGAGTCAGATGAGAAAATGAGCCGCTAATGCTGATACTGGGAGGTTCCGAGATTAGAACATAAG
Organism: Plestiodon gilberti rubricaudatus; assembly: GCA_026170595.1. Taxonomy (NCBI): domain Eukaryota; kingdom Metazoa; phylum Chordata; class Lepidosauria; order Squamata; family Scincidae; genus Plestiodon; species Plestiodon gilberti. The sequence goes on along the minus strand of JANXHW010000004.1, from coordinate 79,399,261 downwards.
AACATAAGAAGAGCCCTGCTGGATCAGGCCAAAAGCCCATCTAGTCCAGCTTCCTGTGTCACACAGTGGCCCCACCAGATGCCTCAGGGAGCACACAAGACAACAAGATAACCTGTTTCCCGTTGACACTCCCTTGCACCTGGCACAGAGAAAACCCACTTCTAAAACCAGGAGGTTGCTTATGGCTTGTAGCCTGTGATGGTCTTTTCCTCCATGAATCTGTCCAAACCCCTTTTAAAGGCATCTAGGCCAGATGCCATCACCACATCCTGTGGCAAAGAGTTCCACAGATGAATTACACGCTGGGTAAAGAAATATTTTCTTTTGTCTGTTCTAACTCTCCCTCCACTCAATTTTAGTACATGTCCCCTGGTTCTGGTGTTGTGCGAGAGGGAGAAGAATTTTCCTCTATCCACTCTCTCCATCCCATGCATAATTTTATAAGTCTCAATCATGTCCCCCCTCATGCGCCTTTTTTCTAGGCTGAAAAGCCCCAGACGCTGTAGCCTTTCCTCATAAGGGAGGTGCTCCAGCCCACGAATCATTCTGGTCGCTCTTTTCTGCACCTTTTCCAATTCAACTATATCCTTTTTGAGGTGTGGTGACCAGAACTGGACACAATACTCCAGATGTGGCCTTACCATCAATTTGTACAAAGGCAGAATGATATTGGCCGTTTTATTCTCAATCCCTTTTTTAATGATCCCGAGCATGGAACTGGCCTTCTTCACAACCGCCGCACACTGGGTCGACACTTTCATCGACCTGTCCACCAGCACCCCAAGATCTCTCTCTTGATCCGTCACAGACAACTCAGAACCCATTAGCATATATGTGAAATTTTGGTTTCTTGCCCCAATGTGATTAAAAGAAAAGAAAAGCTCAGATAGCATCAAAGGAGACAGGTGTCCTGTTCCAGCTGGTCTGTGTGACCACGAGGCACCAAGCAAGCCCTGACCTGGAGCAGAAGATGTTCAGCAGCTAGATGCAACTAGTAAGATGAGAGATCTTGAGAAGTCTGCTCAAACTATTGAATAATTGTCCAATCCTAGGTATGTCTACGCAGAAGTAAGTACCACTGTGTTCAATGAGACCTACTCCCACGTAAGTGGATTGCAGGTAATCCTAGATGAATGAGAGAATGGGTGATGACAAGATAAATAAATGGAGTGTGATGTCAATTTTCATTTAAGTAAACTGGAATAATAGCAAAATCCCCAGCTCCGCCTCCATTTTTCTACGTCTCTGTTATACAACCTCTCTTTCTGAGTGCTACTCCATTTCTCTTTGTACCACTCCATCACTCTCCTTGTGTGCATTCCTCAGTGCACATCTGTACTACAGACCTAAACCACTTTTAAACTTGTTTAACAGTCTTAATTTCCCTTAAGGAACTCTGGGAATTACAGTTTTGTGTAGCTGCTGAGAATTCTCAACACCATCATAGAATTATAATTCCCAGGGTTCCTGAGGCAGGGTAGGGGGAAAATCAAGCCTGTTTTAAAGTGGTTTAAGATTGTAGTGTAGAATTTCTTCAGACTCTGTGCAGCTAAGTGTGTGTGTTAATCAAGAACACGTGGAGACATTTCACTTAAACTTGAAGCCTGCAATATTTGTCGCAGAAGAGATTGAAGTGGACGTGTAGCTTGCATCTGAGAGCCAACAATGCAGATGTGTTGTATCCAAGAAGGTTGGGAGCACGTTAATAAAATAATTGAGCAAGGCTTCATTTTTGTAAGTCCTACTGAATTTATTTTGTGAGATTTAACTTAATTTGGATAGAATTCCAAACAAATGAACAAAATAGAATTTCATGGTTAATCTTGAAATTCCAGCAGGTTTTTGGAATCATTGACAATATCCTCCGACATGATTACTTTTAATCGTAACCCCTTCATAGGCCCTGTGTAGGATAGATATACAGTATCTATGTGAGATAGATATATTTATCCGATTATGTAGATATACAGTCAATATATAGTTGGCCCGCATCTTATGCAAGGGTTACATTCCGAGGCTGGCGCGTAAAGCCAAAATCGCATATAATCAAAACTCCCTTAAATCCAACAAATACATACTGTCTCTTTAAGAGCTAAAAGCACAGTATGAGACATACGTGGGAACTAAGGGAACAGCATCTTCATTCTCTCACTTCAGGCTCTCCCAGGGCATAAACAGAGTAAGTCAAATGGCGGGCAAAATCGCCTGCACTATTTAAAGTGTTGCTTATCTCTGGCGGGGGGGGGGGAGAGCACATATACTTGAATTCGCACAAATCTATCGCATGTAAGATGCAGGCCAACCATACTTGGATAAGATCTGCCATGGTCAGCTTACAGTATGTACTTTTGAATTAATCTGATTCATTTTCATATCCTATAACTTTGGAGAACACGGCATACAATCAGTGAGACATACATTGGAACTAGTGTTTAAAGGATCAGGTCATGGGTTTGTAAGCATGCTCCTCCCCTTTTCTGCATAACTCTGGGTATTGCCCTCTCTACCCAGTATTTTATCCATATGGGCATATCCATATGGGCATTTTGTGTCATGGTCAATAACCTTGGACAAATGAAACAGGGTGTGCTCCTAAACCTTCTTTGAGAACTGAATCAGGATTCTCAAAATGATAAGAGCTTCACACTTTACATGGTAATCGTGTTTTCTGTAGGTACACTGGAGTTATAAATGAAAACTATGAATGACAGATGCATACACACATGAATATGCACCCAGGAGTCCCACCAGCAGTTCCATGTAACATCAAACACAGGTAAGGGGAACTTGCTCATCGCCAGTTAGGGGTAAAGAAAGCTGCATGCAATCTCAGGGCCTGATCCAGTTCACTAAACCCTGCTTTGGACGCATGTGTATATTTCATTTCGTCTTTTTTTAACCAACAGTATATCCTCCAAGAAGTAGTATTCAAGGTCTGCTGTTACAAAATGTTTATAGGCACTGGGAACTTGAGATTCTAGCACAGTAGGAGCAAGAGTTAGCTACCAAGCAGCCCTGCTGATTCTGTTAAAATGTGCAGTTTAACATATTGGCAAATAGCCCAATCCCATCCAATGTTCCAGTGCCGATGCAGCCGCAATGCAGCTCTGAGATAAGGGAACAAATGCTCCCTTACCTTGAGGAAGCCTCCATGACTGCCCCCCCCACCGCAGGATGCAGCACACACCCCATTGGCATGGCTGCATCAGCACTGGAAAGCTGATAGGATTGGGCCCAAAGTCATTCACTAGTGGATGCCATTCAAAGGATGGAGATCTAAGAGAAGAGTTTCAAGAATAAGGCTTCATGTTGGGCAGAAGAGATTTCCTTTTCAGAGCCAGCAATGTTGTTTTTCCAAATGAAACCTAAAGTCCACAGAGTGTAATATCAATCCATGCGTCATCCAGAAATCCCGTAGGATACACAATCCCTGCAACTGTCAGAAAGCCTAAAATGCTGTGGTAATTGCAGGATTTGCTTCACACTTTGACCGTGGATTGTTTGAACAAATCATGTTCCTGGATGTTGTGAAACAGTTGTGTGTCAGAAGATGGCTCTTAAGCCAGGATTTTAAGGGGACATAGTGTCTCCTGCATTTTTAAAATATACACATTCTTATCTGATGTGGACTGATATTTCATCGGCTTACAACACGGTGTGAGTATTGCATAGCTTTATACGAGTGCAGCACCCTCAGAGCACTTTAGGAACACAAGCAGCCCACAAATTACAAGCAGCCCACAAATGTTCTGTGGCAAAATGTTGTTTTACACAATGTGTACCTATGTCTGAGTATGTGTATTATGGATAAATAAGGGAGAATACAAAGTGAAGAAGCAAGCAAACTCTACAGAAGTCTTGCACGGCCAATGCCACAGTGTTTCTAGCACGGTCTAGAATAGAAAACGAAGTTGAACAGCAAGTACAATTTTGTATGCTACTGTATAGTTGTGTACGATAGGTACATAAAGAGGACTTAAGCTGCTCTAATGACCAGATAGGAAGTTCTGGATGGTGTTGCTGAAACATGCTGTAAGAGAAGGGAATACAGTTCATATTGCACAGAATGATGGGGTCAAAGAGAATGTGACTTGAGACAATCAATTAATATGGAAAGCTGAACTATATATAAAAAAATAACACATGGCCTCCTCTACTTCCGCCAGCTATTTAGCTGGCGGAAATCCGAGGAGGCCGATAGGGCCGGCCCTGATTTACACCCAGGGAAGGGGACAAGGCCACATGAAGCGTCCCCTTCCCCGAGTAGACCTCTGGCCCAGCGGCAGAACGGCAGCCGGGGCTCAGGATCCAGTGGGCAGCCCTGGGCTGCCGGCCGGATCCTTAGTCAGGATTGCATTGAAAGTCATATATGCAATCCCAGTGGTACCTGGCATAATTATACTCTTTTAACCACTAAGTGGACTACTGAACGGCAAAGACTATACAAAACAACAGGATCCAACCAGGAATTTATGAAATCTACAAAAATTTGAATTGCACACAAATTGCATAATTTTAGAGTTTTCACCACCTGCATTGACAAAATAGATATTGAAATGAGGACCGGTGAAACTCACTGAATACAGTACGTTAAAATGAGGAAAGAGGTAAAATCTGGTCTCCGCTTGTTAGTACTGGGGAGCAGAAGAAAATATGAAAGCTAGAACAAATGTATAGCTTTGTTATCTGATAATAACAAATATTCAGTTGCTGCTTTTTTGTCCCTTTTTTGATTTCAACTGGAGAGATTGAAGCATATGTTGAAAGGGATTTCGTTTTGGTTGGATTACAGCCCAGTGTTTAAAATTTCGTCCTATTTTTCTTCTCCCCCCCCCCCAAAAAAACCAAAAAACATTACACCAAAGTGACTAGGGTACTCCACTGAAATAACTGGGCAAGTATTTTCCTATTTCATACTGCAGGCCTTCAAAGACCTTTCTGCCTTTTAGTACCCCAAATACATTCTTGTATATAAAAAAATAATAATCTTGCTCTTATACAATGATTTCGTATGGTGCTAAAGTCAAGCCACATGAAAGCCCCATGAAATCCTACATATGTGAATCCAAGTTTAACCAAGAGGGGAAAAAAGAGCTCAAATTTTTATGATGTGAACTTTATTGGAACATTCCCTTCATGTCCCTACATTCAGAAGAGAGTCTGGATTCAGTTACAGCTATGCTGACCCCCACACATCTGCTTTCTTATTGTTAGACTTACCTTTCCCTTACGAGATACCTTAAAAAAAAAAACCAACCTTAAAAATTACCTTTAGATAGATGATGCTGAAGATCAAACGCTTGGACTTCAGATGTTCCAGCACAGATACATGACGATATGCATCAATTATGCTTTGAAGTTGTTTCAATTCTTCTCATCTGATTTTGTTTGAAAACTAACAATACCATGTAATTCCTTTTGTTTCCTTGTATCTGCCATATATGGCTATATGCAGAAGCTCAGATTCTGTTTGAAAACTCCTCCCTTGCAACATCATGGCAGGAGTATGAGATGTTGCACAGGACAATATTTGATACATCATGTACTGCAGAAATTACATTCCACTTACAATGCGCTTGGAAGTCCATATGTACACACACAAATATGGCTGTATGCCTGTAAGTCATTTTCTACTTAGCCACGGAGAGGTATGGTATAGTTCCCTAGCAACATTTTCACAAACATCAAAATAAACTTTGATTTTTTTTAAGGTTCAAATTTACTGCCTAAGCTGTTTTGCAGGCTGCACAATGGAAAGCTGCAGATGTCTGAACCTGAAAGACTCTGAATTGCTTACAGTGAAGAAGTGCGCAACTAAAGCTTCACACTAACAGCATAATGCCTCCTGCACACAAATCAGTGTGGTATGAGTGGATAGAGACTTGCGTTTAAAAGTAGCAGTGTGTATAGTATTTGAATTTAACAACAGGGCAAACAGTTTCCAAGGCAGTGATTCCCAAGCTTCTGATATATATATATTTTCTGAATTAAAATCAGAAGCACAATTCGCTCTTATGCCCTAAAATGTTCACTCTTAAGCCCTGTTCAGGCATTCATCCTGAACCTGAATAGAGGGGGGATGAAACTGTGCCAGCTAGCCACACCCACATGCTAATACACTTCATGGCCGCATCCCCTCTCTCCCGTTCAGCACTTGTCTACAGAGGAAAGCACAGGGCTGGAGGTTAGTTTCTTTGCATGTTCTAGAATCCTGGCTGAGTGGGTTCTAGAATGCAGGGCCCAGGTACAAATTACCCCCTTTACCTCCCTCTCAAGGGCCCTGAGTACTGTCTACTTTGATTTGCAGAGACTCTTCAAGGTCTCCAGTGCAGGCCATTCTCAGGCTAGGCTAAGAGAGCAACAATTAGACCTGGGCCATTCTGCATTGAGAGCATGTTCTTTACTACTAAGAATCAAATTGCTGGATCAGAACCAAAGGTCCATCTGGTCCAGCATTCTGCTCCCCACAGTGGCTAATCACTCAGACACCATTGGGAAGTCCCATGTGAAATACAAAGGCAACAGGCCTCCCCTGCTATTGATCCCCAACATCTGGTATTTTGAGACATGCTAACACGAAGGGTCCCAATAGCCATCATGCCTCATAGCCACTAACAGAGAAATCCATGGAGAGGTCTAATTCCCTTGTAAAAGCCACCTAAGTCAATGGGCATCACCATAGCTCGTTGCAGTTAATTCCATAAGTTAATTGTGCATTGTGTGAAGAAGTGTTTTCTGCTGTCTGTCCTAATCCCCTGACAATTTCATTGAGTGGCCCTGAATTCTAGTGTTATGAAAGGGGGAGTAAAACTTCTCTCTACTCACTTTCTGCGCATGATAATTTTGTGAACTTGAATCATAACTACTCCACTTACAGCGCGATCCTGCCTAACGCTGGCGTTGGGTGTCACGAAAGTGCCGTAAAGCTCTTTCGCAGCACCCTTGGAGTAAGCAGCGCCAGCACTGAGGCCAGCGCTGCTCACTCCATCACAGTCCTTGGACCTGGCCGCCGGACGCAGGTAAGTGCTGCACCAGGTGGCGGGAGGGCATAGGGAGGAAGGGCCGGGGTGGCAGGGAAGGGGGCGATTGGCAGGCCGGGGAGGGATTATCAGCGGCATGCTCCGCCATATCCCAACCCCCTTCCCGGACCTGGCCGGCCCTACACGGCCTCCCCGGACGTGTGCCAGCTAAATAGCTGACGCGCATCTGAGGAAGCCCATTGGGGCCATTGGGACTGACACTGGGGAAAGGGACAAATATTCCTTTTCCCCGAGTTGTGCCCCCGCACCGCCAGTGCAGGCCGCATTCTGCATAGGATGCACTGGCCGGCTGTTTAGGCCGACTGGTACATCTTATGTAGGATTGGGCTGCCCCAGTAAGGTATAGCTCCTGCTTTCAACCTTACAAATAAGCATATTTAACACCCATGTATGTCAATAGAAGAGTTAAGTATGTGCTTAAATGTCTCCCATTGAATTCAGTTGAAAATCACACTGTTTAACTTTGGCTGGACTGTGCCCAAAGGAAAATAAAGGGATCGTGATGTCCTTTGCAAAACACCCACAAAGCTTATTTTAAACTGCCACATCTTTGACTTATGGCATATTTGCAAACTGGCTGCAAATAATTGGTGAGCCACATTTAGCATTTAACCTTCACTAATAAGAAATGCAATCAGCTCTGTACCAGCTGTAGAGCTTCTTTAATAAAGAGTTCATTTTTATTTGTTGCTATATTGCTTGGATTTTATTCTCTCTCTCTCTCTGTTTTAAATCATCATATTTCCATGGAAAGATGCTATGATCCAATGTTGTGGAATTCCTCCCACACTTCCTTCCTTCAGCCAGCAGTAGCAAGCGAGGGAACAAACAGTACACCACTGTAAATTGATTCTTCCATATGATTTCCTTCAGCTTTTGGTTTTGGCCTCTGTGACCTCCTGCCTCTTTGTGCCTTTTGCTATGTTGTTCCCTATGCTTGGAACACCAATTTGCCTCCTGTCAATTTATGTCACTTTCTTCTTTCAAATTTCTGCTTAAGAGACTCTGCTCTCCCCTCATTTTGTCCTACCACATTCCAACAACTTATTTTATGGATTCCTGATCTTGCTGCCTTTACCTAACAACCTATGCACTCCCCTGGCCAAAATTTGTGCTTATAATATAGAGATGTAAGTACTTTGGGCAGGGGCTGAGTCACTGCTATGCTTCCTATTGGCCCAATATTCACAATAACTAAAGACAGTATCCTACTAGTAGCAGAAGCAAGAAGTGTTTTGTAGGTCAGATGGGGAGAAGATCTAGCCACAAAGGCAGCTTTGTGAATAATGGTTGAATCAATAGCTGTAATTCTGTAAATATCTTACCAAGAAGTATCTGCATTCTCTGTGGAAGATATGGCGACTTCTTTCTATATATTGACAGGGCTCACTTTTGTCCAGACAGTTCTCTGAGAGACCAGAAGTATGTTTTGTCACACAATGCAACTGTATCACTCACGGATCTTTCAACTTCCGAGAATAATTTGATTTTCTTTACAAGTAAACTTGGGCCCAAATTACAGTATATATTATGTGTAACGTGTTTGGGTTGCTTTGGTTTTTTCTTAAAATAGCACAGGGGATACAGCGAAATCATTGTAGAGGGAGGGGGGCTTTAATACTTCCACCCCTACCATGATTCTGATCAGGTTCATGAGCATGTGCGTGCTATTTCTGTAAGTAAAAAAACTTCCATTGAACTCAGTGTATTTTTTTTTTCCTTTTGGAAACAGCACACAGTGGAGTGGCTGATCTCGATCAGAACTATGACTGTGGCAAAGTCCCCTTGCCTTCCCCCCACTGTGCACCCCATGCACTATTTTAAGAAAACAAAAGCAGCTAAAACATGTGTTAACACATAGTTTGACCCTTAGCTAACAAAAAGAATAACGTTCTAGCCCAGCAGCACCCCTCATCTCCCCTCACTGTTTTTGCTTCTGCTATGAGGCAAGAGACCTTTGCCCTCAAAAGTGAAGAGTTCAGTCATTTTTTTAAAAGTCAGTGAAACTGACAGAGTCTCTCCCTCTCCAGAAACTGGTCTCTCTCTTCCCCCCCCCCCCCACTCACATCTCCTGCTGTGACTAGAGAGAAGCCAACAGAGCGATGACAACTGGAAAAATGTTTCCCTGTTCAGCATGATCTGTGGCGTCCTGCGGAGAGCTCGAGGCTTGTGTTCAGCAGCTAAGCGAAGATGACTATGCCGTGGAAGAAACCATCTGGAATTATAGGGTTCTATACAGAACAATATTGTAAAGATCCTTATCAGATCTAGATAAGCCTGCCTATGTAAACCGCCTTGAATAACATCTGAAGAGCAATCTGAGGATAAGAAAGGCGGTATATAAATAAATAAATAAATAAATAAATAAAGCCCAGTGTAACCAATAGGGTTTCGTATCTCCTTTTACTAGTCCAAAGAGAAGTGACACTGACCAGCCTTGTCAGGCTCCCAAGGTAGGGGGAAACCTGGACAGTTTCACAGCATCCATATCTATATATACAGTAAACAGTGTGTGGGGGGGGGGGGTCTACCAAGAAATAGGTGAGTGCTTGTCAGGGTCAGTGCGGGATTAGAGAGTCAAGAACTACAGTCAGGTCGCACTTGAAATAATTGTGCTGCAATTGCAGTGAAAGTTGGCCAAGAAAATTGATCAGAAATGAGCATTTGAAAAAAACACAGAACAACAATGGAGAAAACACAGGTCTACAGCCATTTGGCATGGGCATCACCTGGATTTTCAGGAACACATGAGTGAGCAAAGGGTGTCAGTTCCGGATAAAGTGGCTAGTATGGAAGGTGCCCACAGATTTGGTAGGGCAGTCAGAAGTCGGATGAAATTGTGTTGCAGGCCGTATTGGGTCCATCCGTTCAGCATTCCTGTGCGATGGTATTAGACTTTAGAAGGATTAACTACGACAAGCCCCCAGAGAGGCCCCAGCATCTCGATTCCAACTTTCAAATAAAGCCTCCATGTGTTTGCCTGGCAGCAACCTGCACCTATGCAGAAAGGCGTTCATGTGTGACTTGTATTTCTTTTAATGGGCTACGTGAAGCCTTCCATTGGTTTACCTGTCCTCTTGCTGAGATCATCTCGAAACAACAGCCTGATGGAAGCTGAGAGTGATCTATAGATACTGCTGTATTCCAGAAATGCCCAACGCTATTATGTGTATCCTAAACAGCATGAAGCACTTCCCAGTGCTGGAAACAGATGTTACAGGTGTACTCAGGTTCTGACTAATTCATAATCCTGTGTGCTCCCTGAGGCATCTGGTGGGGCCATTGTGTGATACAGGAAGCTGGACTAGATGGGCCTTTGGCCTGATCCAGCAGGGCTCTTCTTAGGTTCTTATGTAAGTAAGTCCTGCTTAGTTAAATAGAAATTATGTTCTAGTAAGTATCCTTAGGACTGCAATTTGGGGTGCTGCTTACTTATGGTAACAATTCTCTGGACGTCACTGAGGCTGCAAAACTATACACATTTTACTGGGAGTAGGCTCCATTGAACACAATGGGACTTACTTCTGAGTCATGCATAGGATTGTGCTGTGAAGCTGGACAGAGCTTAGACTCACAGTTCTCAAAACATTAGACCAGGCGTTCCCAACCTGTGGTACTAGTACCACCAGTGGTACTTTGGCCAACTGCTGGTGGTACTCAGACTGCTGGACCACTGGAACCCCACTCCGACGTGGAGCTTTTGGTGGCGTGTTTTTGCTCCCAAGAAGCTCCTGCTTTTGGCCGAGCCTCTCAAGAACTCTGAGAAGGGCCCTCTCACCAGCCCAGAGTCTCCTCCCTGCGTTTTCTGGCCTCCAAAACCCTGAAAACCCAGAAGTAACTGGTGATGATGTCATTCCAGTGGTATTTGGAAGGAGAGTGGTGTTGGAGGTGGTACTCGGCTGGGAAGGGGTTGGGAACCCCTGCATTAGACAGTTCTCTCCCTACTGCTGAGCTGAATTTTCTCCAGGTTCAAGTTTTGGTACAAAGGAGATAGGAAACTTTTTCACACTACCAAACACTCCGTCTTAACTTTTTAACATTTGTTTGCTGCTGCTCACAAATCTAATTGGCTGTTTCTTTAGGCTCAATGAAAAAAAAAACAAACGACAACCATCTCCTCCTTCATTGCAACAGTACAGTCGTTATGTAGTCTGGCTACATTACAATAGTAGTGAGGGCAAATAAAGCTATTCAAAATTAGAGCTTGAGCAAAATTGCCCATGAGCTTAATTTGCTCTCAGTTACATAATCATGTCGCCACATGAGATTGGCTAGAAAGATGATGACCTGGCTAGATAATGACCTCACTGTTTCTACACTGAAAGTCAAAAATGCCCATGAAACATCCTTTCTCATTTTGGCTCAGAACTACTTTTTCCCCATCCAGGTCAGTGTGGTGTTCCTGGATCATGAATGTATCAACCCTCCATGAGTCCGTGTTCTGAAACATTTCTCTTATCGGTCCATAGATTACTCCTGGTTCCATACAGGCTACAGGGAAGGAGCCTTCCACTGAGACAGAGTTGAGCAGTATTTTGTTGTGAACTGGGAGTTGATGAAGTGGCAAAGGCAGGAAGCTAGAAAGTCCCTAATTCAAAACTTGCTTCAGCCACTAGGTTGCCTTAGGCAAGTCACTATTCCTTGAATTCCCAATCTGCGATATTGGTCTACCTTACAAGGCTGTTGTACAGATGAATGAGCTAATGTATGTGAAGCACTTTGAACACTTGAAATGTGCTATCTCCATGCTAACATTATTATTTGACAGAAGGGAGTTTGCACGATTGCATGCAGTTATTCATCCCAGAATTAGTCATACTTGTTGCAACTGACAAAGTGGGAAAGGCTAACAGAATCAAACTTAAACTGTCATAAAGCATTAATTTTACATATTAGAGCAGCCAGTAATTACATTTTTTACCACTAGATCTTCAGTTCCCACTGTTCTAAGCCAATTCCATTCCTCCATGAGTATTGCCAAAAAAGATAAACTTGGCATCCTTTTCATGTCTACTTATAAAAACCTGTACTATAATCTGTCAGCTAGTCAGGTTATTAGAAGATAAGTGCATTTTTCTCTTGTAGTTTAACAATATTCCCACTGAGCTACTGTTCCTACTCACAAAATATGTTCTCATTTTGTATGAAATAAATCACACAAGTCTGTTCAGTCTATTAGACTAAATTTATACATCCAAAGTTAAATGTTTCTCCTGAAAACACAAAGTGACTCTCCATTCTGAATGTGCGTAATCCATAGGAAGGAGCATAAGAAGCTGCAATACTGAATCAGATCATTGGGTACATCCCAGGGCTGGCCCATCCATGAGGCCAACTGAACTAGTTGCCTCAGGCAGCTGATTGGTGGGGGGGCACCCATCTCTGTGCTCCTATTTGCCCTCCATTGCTCCTCCTCCTCCTTCAACTCTCTGGATTGGAAAAGGAAAAGGGGGACAGAGAGAAAGAGGAAATGTGGGAGGGCTGATCTAGAACATTAGAGAGTGGGAGGAGCAAAGGCTGGCACATCATCAGGTAAGGGGGGCAACATTTGGCATGCTGCCTCAGGCGTCAGGAGGTCTTGAGCTGGCCCTGGTCCCTCCCAAAGGAGTTAAAATAAAAACAGTGGAATTACTTTCAGATTAAAGTGTACAGTATCTACAATTGTTGCTGTTTTCCAGGATATGTGCCACAACATATTAGGGACTGTTGGCACAGTCAGGCTTCATCCTGGAAGGTACCAATGTACATTCAAATTGCCTTGTGGGAGCAAACCAATACCCTACCTTAGGGGTGGCCAACCTTTCAACATGAATGCTCCTGGCCCTTTAATGGTTATATAGGTGAGGGCATCTCAGCATGTGCAGCTGCTTTAGCAGCACCATCAGCAATTGCAGCTGCCAAGATTCTGTCTTCTACACAACTCTTAAGAACGCAGAGGCCCTAATGGTAGAAGGTTGGCCACCCCTGCTCTACCTAGTCTGGCATCTTGTTTCCAACATTAGTCACCTGATGCATCTAGGAATTCCACAAGCAGATAAAAAAAACCCTGTTGTTTGTCCCACAGCAGCTAACGTTCAGAGGTATACACAGAGTAGGATTTAACTTCTGGTCTTGTTATAGAAAAATCCATTCTAGCATTCCAGCAATGTTTGGATTAACTTTATGAGTAACATTGTTCCCTGTGAGTTTACTGTTTAAAACCGCAGGTAGGACTGCTTACCCATGACTAGGGCTTCTCACAGGTAGGTACTTACATCTGCTGCTTAAATAGGTAGATTTGCAGGTCCACCCACAAGTAGCTCTATTAGCAAGTAAGTGACCCAGCCTGCCTTATCAAATGGCAAGCTGGTGCACCTACTTGCAGGCAGATTTATTTACAAATAAGTGGGCCAATAAGCTACCAGAAATAGCAGGCTAATGCACTTATCCACAAGCAAAAACACTATACTGGGGTGTCTATTCACAAATTATTTCTGTACTGATCTTTGTGCACATTGACTGCAGAGCAGCAGAAGAAATGTTTCTCTTTCCCTGCTTCTTCTTTACAAAATACATAATTTGCAGCCCAATCCTATCCTCCACCATCTTCCGCCATGCAGCCATGCTGACCAGTGGCGTTCCTGAGGTAGGGGCTCGACAGTAAGTCGCGCCCCGACCTACTACCGCGTTCATGAACCGGAGCGAGGAGGCCCCGCCCCCTCACCGTTGGAGCCATTCCGTGCAGCGAAGCTGAACGGGCAGGGTCTCCTGCCCGTTCGGCTTCGCTGCGTGGAATGGCTCCGACGGCGAGGGGGCGGGGCCTCCTCACTCCGGTTCGTGAACACGGTAGTAGGGCGGGGCGCGACTTACTGTCGAGCCCCTACCTCAGGAACGTCTCTGACGCTGACAGTGTGTGTGCTGCATGCTATGGTGGTGAGGAGGCAATGACTGCCTATTGGTTTCCTCGGACCCACACCAGCTATTTTGCTGGCATAAATCCAAGGTGAAGAAGGGGGCGTGGCAGGTTGAAAATTGGGGATAGGATCCGTCGTGCACCTTTGCAGCTGATATCCACCCCTCCAGAAATGTCCAGGGGGAACGGGACGGGGACGACTATATACAAAAAAGAAAAAGGAAAAAAAAGAAACAAAAAGGAAAGAAATTAGATGATTGTTGATAACATAGTGAACACATGTCCAGAGAGGAGAGATACAATCCACACCCTCACGTGGGTTACATCAATTCAGGAATAAAAAAAAGTCAAGCATCCAACTGGATCCAACGATTAGCATACCTTTCTCACCACAAGCACAACAATAGCAGGTTTGTTGTTGTTCAGTCGTTAAGTCGTGTCCGACCCTTCGTGATCCCATGAACCATATCCCGCCAGGCCTTCCTGTCCTCCACTATCTTCCTGAGTTCGCTCATTTTCATGTTCGTTGCATCAGTGATGCTGTCTAACCATCTCATCCTTTGCCTTCCCCTTCTCCTTTTGCCTTCAATTTTTCCCAGCATCAGAGTCTTCTCCAGAGAGTCCTTTCTTCGCATTAGGTGGCCAAAATATTTGAGTTTCAGCCTTAGTATCTGTCCTTCCAGGGAACAGTCAGGGTTGATTCCATTTAGGATTGACCGATTTGATCTCCTAGCAGTCCAAGGGACTCTCAGGAGTCTTCTCCAGCACCACAGTTCGAAAGCATCTATTCTTCGGCGCTCAGCCTTCCCTTATGGTCCAACTCTCGCAACCATACATTGCTACTGGGAACACCATCACACTGACTATGCGAACTTTTGTTGGCATGGTGATATCTCTGCTTTTTATTATGCTGTCTAAGTCTGCCATAGCTTTCCTTCCAAGGAGTAAGCGTCTTTTAATTTCATGGCTGCTGTCTCCATCTCCGTCTCCCTCTCACCTCTGAAGGCGACGGCACTTTTAGAAGGGCCTTCTCCGATGACCTGAGGGGGTGGGCCGGATTGTATGGAAGTAGGCGGTCTCTCAAATAGCCTGGTCCCAAGCTGTAGAGGGCTTTAAAGGTCAAAACCAGCACCTTGAATTGGGCCTGGAAACGGATTGGCAGCCAGTGCAGCTGCCGGAGCAGCGGCCCAACTAAGTTGAACCGCTTACTTCTGGTGACTACACAGGCTGCCACATTCTGCACCAGTTGCAGTTTCCGAACAGTCTTCAAGGGCAGACCCACATAGAGTGTGTTACAATAATCTAACATTGAGGTCACCATGGTATGGATCAGTGTGGCCAGGTCTGCGCGATGTGAAATATGTGAAAGTAATGAGCCAAACGCAACCCACAAGAGTTCCTTCGGGAAAGGGATTACCACTTCATGGCTCCAGAAGGCAATGTCTCTGTCTATGTAGCCTGAAATGATATCCGCCATTTTGTACTGTGCAGTTGTAAGTTAGCGTCATTTCATAGTTTTTCATAGATCAGCAAACATTTCACTTAAATGTTACGTGATCAATTCTGAAACTGGGAGTTTGATTCCTAATTAAAAAAAAGAAAAGAACATGAACATCTGCGAATAAACTTTGTAGAGGTTCACTGTAGATTTATTTTTTGGGTGACTTTTAGGACAGGTCCTGGTTCACATTCTGTTACCATGAGCCCTGCTGGATTGGTCCAGTGTTCTGTTTCCAACAGTGATGCGCGATATGCTTTTGGGAAGCTTACAAGCAGGGAATGAAGGTCAATAATCCTACCTGCCCTCTAATACTGAATTTGAAATTTATGTCAAACTATGGGCTCAGACCTTGTTTAAATGGAAACCCAGGTAAACTTTGCCAAAGTAAGGATGGACGGCAACAAACTACTTAACTGCAGTTAAGGGAGGAATGTTCTCCAGAGAGGTTGAAGGGAAGAAAAGCACATTCCTTAGGCTGGCTCCCAAATTATTGACCCTCTCAGTATTCCTTCTCCCTTTCAATGTGATGGTGCTCAATAAGTATGAATCAACATATTATAATAATAATATTATTATTTCGTTTAAATATTTACATGCCCCATTTCTACCCGACAGGCCACTTAAATTGAAACACTTAATAACTTCCATCCAAAAATAATTTTTTCCATAAAGAGAGAGTGATGAGAGATGTATTGGGGTGCCAATACAAGTCTGATGTTCAGAACGCAAACGTCATCATTCAAAATGTTCTCTGAGTATGGTGGATTTCTATTCTGGTTCTCCAACACCAAATCAGTAGAATATAGCAATCAAATTTGATGTCCAAATGATTTTTGTGAAAATAATGGAATAATTTATGAGCTTTTAAGGTTTAGTAATGAGAGGGGAAATAGAATAAAATCCCATTAATTTTAAGCCAATCTCATTGTGTTGCAGCTTTACAATCTGGTAGGAGACTTTCAAACTCAGGCATTCTGGTATAGCAGGAGTTTATCATTAATGAACCCCTTGGCTCTATCAGATGGAGCTTATGCCTGTCAGAGTGTATTAAATTTCTAATTACTCTGATCTTGGTTGGTCTCCTGTGCCTAACTCTGAGGTTGAGAAACTAGCTCGAGAGACATCTTATACTTCAGTATGTAGGAACCCAGAAAATACGTTCTGAATGGCTTCATCTCCCTAACTGCAGAACATTCCAGCCCCCAACCAGTGCAAAAGCTTGTCGAAGGAGACCTGGATGCAGGACACAACTTTGAGTTACAGCAAGGTTGCCAGAGTTCTGTAGTACAATGACTTGTGAGTAAACAGCAAATGGCACAAGGCCATCAGCAATTGGGAAAAGTGGAAACTGCTTCTCCTAGCATTTTTGGCTGGGTCTAGCATTCAGAACAAAAACTCCCACTACTCAACCTCCTGAGAAATAAAATGGTGGACATGGCGCTAATTATTCACAAAATCATTTTAACTGTGCTGGTTCACACAGTGAACCTCCTCTGTCATTTTTTTTTCTAGTGTATTTTGGATTGTTGTATCAGTCTTCTAATGCTCCCAGATGTGTCCCAATTCTATGCTCCTGAACAACTGCAAAGCTTCCTTTCTCTTTTTTTGCTCCCACTCTTCTTTAATTTGCAGGATTGGCCTGACCAGTAAACAATTTTCAATGTAATGCTATTAGTTTAGCACAAACTATAAATACGTTCATGCATGACATCAGTGCTGGATGTTTTCACTTGTGTTTAGATCTTTTTAATTAGGATGGGGCCTTTGATACTCCTACTTGGCAAGCAAATTCGGCCTCATTCAGCATCCTCCTTCTTTCCCCAGCACACTTTTTCTTTTTTGTTATTTACTGTCCTTGAAAATTGGCCTCATCCTCTGTCAGAAGATCTGATTATCATGGAAAAAGGAAATAAAATGTCTAAAAACCATTATGGAATTTATTTTACATCTCTGAGTCAGAAAGGCAGTGAAAATAACCAGAAGGATGAGATAAGTGGTAATTCTAATCTGAGTGATAAAAAAAACCCCACTTAAACCTTTAGTGAAGATGATACTGCTCTGAACTGGAATTATTTATGACCACTTAGGCTAGGACTTGTGCTTAAGGCTGATGCTAATTATAAAAAAAAATTAAAATGTTGTTCTAATGCATCTCTGTAAATCTAAAAGCTCAGTCGTGTTCTCAGTGCAGACAATGGCAAAATACTGTCAAGTCCCACAAGCGCAAGAATACAGGCTAAATAATGACATGTTGCTACAGCAGCATTAAAGCTGTGTTGCCCAAACAGCATCGAAGTTGTGCTGCTGTGGCTTCTTACTGCGCTGCTTTAGAAACATTTGGATACAGGAATCACATGAGTAGAGCCAACACTGTGGCTCCTTCACATATGAGCTGCAGCAAATCGGGTGTGGCCACTTTTGGAATACTGTGTACAGTTCTGGTGGCCCAGACTTGAAAAGGATTTTGTAGGACTGGAAAACGTGCAAAAGGGGCAACCAAAATGATGAACAGGTTGGCACACCTTCCCTATGAGGAAAGGCTACCGTGCTTGAGACTTTTTAGCTTAGACTAGAGTGGGAAAAAGAGAGGTCTATAAAAGTATGCATGCTATGGAGAGAAGCTTTTCTCTCACACTCATAACACTCAGCATCATTCAGTGAAACAGATTGTCCTAGTTTCAGGACAGAGTACACAAGATATTTCTCCACATAATGCATAATTAACTTATGGAACTGCCACAGAATGGGGTCCATTAGGCCATTAGCCTAAATGGTTTAAAAAGGGAATTAGACCATTCACAGAGGTCTATTACCTGCTATTATTGATCATGATGGGTGTGGGATCTTCAGGTTCCGAGACAGTGTGGAGGCATCTGATTGGCCAGGGAGAATTGAGATGCTGGACTAGATTGGTCTTTGGCCTAATCCAGTAGGGTTATTCTTATGCTCTTAACAACTGATGAGTTGATGTGACTACTGAGGAGCTCAATCTACTAAGTACTGCTACAACATACTCTCCTTTCACTCCAGTGGGTTTTACATGGAAGTCCTGGATCATGAGCCCCATTGGAATGAACAGAGGTGGTACACCAGAAACACATAGTGAATTGCTACTCACATAATAATATACCTAGAATAGAGCTTTATGACTAAAACTTTATGTAGAAAATACATGAGAGGAAAAAATATTTCTTGTTCAGCAACAAAAGTACAACTGGGTGCTTTCCAATTCCATATATAAATCATCATTATAGCTTAGTAAGAAATTATTGAAAATATATTGAATGGTAAGGAAATGAGAGGAAAAGTCCCGTACTTAAAAATGTGTGATAAACCTACAAAGTCATACAGTACTTGGGTATGTCCCAATAAAAGTATCAGTCTGCAACTTCTGATTGCTAATTTGTGGCCACAGCACATTATTATTCAAACTAAAATTACCCAATGTCTGGAAAAAATGAGAAGATGTTAGAGTGAAAGCAGATCAATGAGGGTTGCATTTTTACTCCTAGCAGATTTTTTTTATAAACCAGCAAGTCGGGAGCCCTAAAGAGATGTTATCCTATCCTATCAGCCTTAAGCACAAAGATATGTTATCCATAAGGAACAGGTGGGGGTGGGACAGCATGCCAGCAAGCCCCGCTCCTGTGCTGATGCACTCCTGCACCCTCCCTGCCTTCAGCATTTGCCTGCAGCCAGTCATTCTTGACTAGCTGTTACGTGCCAGGAGGGACAAGGTCAGATCATAGTTTAAATGTCTCTAAATGCCATTTCTGCATCCTCGGGTGAAATCAACTATGGTTCATCTATGCCAGTGATTCCCAAACTGGGAGGGAGCCCAAACTCCCAAACAGCCGCGGAACTTTGGCGGAACGTGTGGAGCAGCTGCTCCGGGCGTGGGCGCGGGGGGCATTAAACGGGGGGGGCTACTTACCCTTGCGATGCGTCGCCCCCGCTTCGGCCCACCCACCCTCCCTGGAGCTCGAACGGCTCCAAAAAGTTACCAAAACCGACGGGGGGGCGTGGTCGGAGCCGCGCTGGGTGCGTCAACGTGACGTCACGCAGACCCTGCCCTTGCTCCGGGCGCCAGGAGGGGTACCGACATTTCTGCTCCCAAATTCCCAGGGGAGCTGCGGAAACCAGCCAGGGGAGCCACGGAGTGCCACGGAATCCTCTCGGAAAACAGTGCAATGCCACTTGGCAGGCATCAACATAATGTAATGGGGAGCCGCAGCCAATGGTCGCCAATGGTTGAAAAAGGGAGCCGCAGGTTGACAAAGTTTGGGAAAAACTGATCTATGCAATTGTGACAAGCAGAAGATGCCAAGCACAGGTTGAAGCCTGGCAGTTGTTGAAGCCTGAGCATCCCAGCATGGCCCATTGCTAATGTCTGTGGCCTCCATAAAACAGCCCTTTGTTGCTGCCACGATCTACAACAAAGTAAGCCCCACCAGTCAAACCAGGACCCAACCATGCAATAGGAAGCTTGCCTTGAGCCAGCCATGTAATGGAGAATCCAATACAGAATAAATGTCAATATGGCATCCAGGTCAGAACAGACGCGGGAGACTCTATCCACAACTTGCTCACCTGGGTGGTATACCAGATGCTAGGGACAGGACATCGTCTTCATACTTGAGAGCTTTCGGAGACATCTGACTGGTCCAGATACTCCCCGTTTACATCCTTCTCAGAGATCAAGAAATGAATTTCTATTCCAGATCCTCCAATTGTCTTCTCTGCTTCCCCACCCCAAAAAGAACAAAAACACTGGACTTTTCATCACTCACGATCAGCTCTGTCTCTCCCAGGACTCTTGCCTGGTGATCATTTTTCTAACTGAGTTCAGAATCTGTTTCCAGGAAGAGCCCTCCCCTTGATTCTTCACCCTTGCAAGTTGCCTCTTCCTAACCTCCCAGCCTCACCTCCAAGGGTCAAACCAGACATTACTTTATTTGCCTCAATACTAGCATGCTCCATGATCATTGGCACAAATTCCTATTTGCACTTTATTTTTGTGCGGGATTTGCTCCATCATCAGAGAGTGGAGGTACGAGAGCAAAACCCCACAAAATGTGAATTGGGCAACTGCAGTCCAATCAGCAGCCAGCCACCAGTGCCCTGACTATCAGCCCATCTATGCAACAGAGCATGTGCATGTGTGGGCTATAGGAACAGACAAAGAATGAACCCTACAAACCCTTTTGTGCTCCTGTGCTAGCACACTGGTAGCAGCACCAGCTCTAACTTGGAGCCTCAAGCAATTGCTGGTTACAACATACACATTGATCTATGAGGGTTTTGTTTTGCCCTTTTCCAAAATTGTGGGTGCCAGTGCGCTATGCACAGTGAATAATTAAACAGCTGAACCATGAGCTGTCGATCGAAAGGTCGGCAGTTCGAATCCGCGACGGGGTGAGCTCTCGTTGCTTGGCCAGCTCCTGCCAACCTAGCAGTTCCAAAGCATGTTAATGCGAGTAGATAAATAGGTACCGCTTACGGGAAGGTAAACAGCGCTCCGTGTTCCAGCCGCATGCTACGCGCTGCGGCAAGGAGAGTCATGCCGGCCACATGACCACAGAGGCGTCTTCGGACAATGCTGGCTCTTCGGCTTTGAAATGGGGATGAGCACCACACCCTAGAGTCGGACACGACTGGACTTAATTGTCAGGGGTCACCTTTACATATAATTAAGACATCTTTTGAAATGGGCTACTGGGCCCGCCTCCTTCTGAGCATTTGGAACTGTTGGTTCACTGGGGCAGCTGTGGGACTTGAGCCTGAACTAACAAAGTTTAACTATATATATAAAGGTAAAGGTATCCCCTGACAATTAAGTCCAGTCGTGTCCGATATATATATATATATATATATATATATATATATATATATATATATATATATATATATATATATATATATATATATATATATATATATATATTCTATACACACCTGTAAAACACAAACCATATGAAAGTTGCATTGCATTGACCCTGGCTCCTAGCAGATTTTTTATTTTCAGAATTTTCCTCTGTTTCTGGAGCCTGTGTGGGTTTGGGATTACCGTCCTCATTACTTTTTATGGGCTTGGATGGGGACAGGAAATATTTTCTAGGAGACAAAAAGTAAAAGGTAGGGGGGGTTGGAAGCCTAAATTTGAAAGTGGCGGCCAAAATTATATGTAATGCGTGAAATATAATCTAAGAGGTTTTAATAGTTCCAGAAAAATAAGATGACAAAAGCTGCTGGAGGGATAGACAGATGAACAGCATTGATAAATTATTTAATCCTTTTATTTTGGAATTTAAAAGGGATTAAATAGTTTAGACTGTCTGGTACACTGTCTAAATTTTTCCACAAATAAATCTAGAATAGTACATCAGATGACAGTGATTAATTTGGTTAGAAACAATATGCAATCCAGTCCCTTTATTAGTGCTATTGTTCCTTCAATATAGGCCATTCAGACCCAAACGCAATTCATTTATCTTTTCAGAGAAAGATGAGGTTTCTGGCTGAAAATATTACTGAAAGTATAGAAAACCAATTACTCTCTGTTACTGAAGGCAAATTAAATTTCCTTTCTTTTGCTCTCTCTCCTCTTTATTGGAATAGCCCCATCAGTGAATAGCCTGGCATGTTTTCTTCCAGTAATAGAATACAGCATCAGTATGAAATTGTGTAGAGAGAGAAAGGGAGGAATTACAGAGAAACCTGCAAGGAAACAGACAGCCCAATCCTGTCTGGAAATAGCACACGCTCCGCTGGTCTAGGGTATCGCAAATGTGCCGTAAAGCATGTTTGCGGCACCGGGCAAGTAGGCAGCGCCGAGGCTGGTGACGCTCTATTCACTGCAGATCCAGAGTTGCGCCTGCCGGGGAAGGTGAGTTCCCCACCGGACGATGGAGGGGCGTGGAGAGGGCAGAATGGGACGTTCCAGGGGTGGGATTCATTGGACGGGCCCAGGAAGGGCGAGGGATCGTCGGAGGCCTCCTCCTCTGTATCCTTTTCCAGACCTGGCCACCGTTACAAGGGACTCTCGAATGTGTGCCATTAAAACAGCTGGAGCACATTCAAGTAGACCCATCGGGGCGGTTGGGGCTCTTTTACACGAATGTCCCCTTTTCCCAAGGAGAGCCTCAGCCATACTGGCGCTACATCCTATCTGGATAGGATGCAGTGCGGGCTCTATGCCTGCGCTGCAGCTTGGCTACACAGGATTGCGCTGTAAATTGGATGAAACTTTCTTTCCAGAAGGATCTGACTGTCTGCTGTTGGTCTGATCAGGCAGGGCAATTCTTATGAAGGCTGGTGAAAGCATATCTAGCTTTTCAGGTTATAATGGCATGGAGGCAGAGGCGTCGCTCCGGTAGGGGCGGGACCGTAAGTTTCGCACTATCCTAGTCCCGTTTACCAAGCTGGCAGGAGGCGGCCCCGCCCCCTCACTGTCAGAGCCATTCCCGAGCGGAGAAAGCAGCAGGCAAGAGACTCCCTGCCTGCTGCTTTCTCCGCACGGGAATGGCTCCGACAGTGAGGGGGCGGGGCTTCCTCCTGCCGGCTTGGTAAACGGGACTAGGACAGTGTGAAACTTACGGTCCCGCCCCTACCGGAATGACGCCTCTGCATGGACGTTAGCTCTGTAAAGAGGAAGGTTATATGCACTAGTGATTTCTAATGAACACAGTGGAAGGAAACCCAGCATCTTCTAGGATAAATATTCATCATAGGTATCAGAACCTTAGAAACAATCCAAGCAATCTATGGCATAATCTTTGCTATGCTGTTCCATTTCTGAGTGTTTAGGAAGAGGACGATGACTGCATGCTCAAATGTTCTCATATAAAAGATGCTCTGTTCATATAACCCTAACATGTCAGGGAAGATGCTAAGTTGGGACAGTTTTTCTAGACATACTACTGTACTTTTGAATGCGCACAAAAGTTGTGTGGGAGCATGTTTTGGGACCAAATATGGGAGCATTTCAACATGCAGTTTCCAAGAATGGTACGGTGCAGCATAACTGAACCTGTATCAGTTCCGATCATGCATTTCAAGTGCCAAACGCTGAGATCATGGCTGCGTTATGGTGGTTGAGATGGAGTCACACCACTGTGATACTACACAATTTGGGTGGTGCATGAACGGACACAATTCCAACCACATTGCACAAGCAATGGTGTCATCGTTCAGTGGGGATGGAACTCTAGCAGACTAGCCTTGGATGGAGAATTCTGTTTTACGCCCCTCCCATGTTTGCTGAAGTCCGCCTCTCCCAACATGGCTGATGTTTGTTTTGTCATCACTTCTTTACTGAAAAGGTCTACAGGTAAAGTATTTAAAAGAACAGTCACAGTAAGTTCTTCACCTGTGGTGTGAGCCTGACTTCAGAACTTGCATGGGTGGCAAATATGGATACCAGCAAGATGAGTGCTGATTTAGCCATCACAGCCTTGTTCTTCCTTTCAGGCTTCAGGTCAGTTGTCTGTTTTTGCTTTCCAAGCAATGCATGTCAAAATATTCATTTCTATGTCCAGACATTATCTTATTTTTAAAACAGTTGAAACACCTCCAAGATTGGAGGGGGGGGGAAGGAAATTGTGCTAGTCACCTAGTATGATAGGTGTTAGCCAACTAGCACCTTCCACAGCTGGCTTCCCCCCCTCCCCAACTGAAGCATGTCACAAACTTGCAATTTTTCATTTTTCAGAGTATGCCTTGGAGGAAGGTGCATTAGTACCAATTACAACAAGGGATTTCCAAACTGGACTCAGTGTTCTAGAAATGCTATATCTGTCTTCATCCTAACTTAAAAAACACACAGTTATCACAAGCATAGTCAGTTCCTTATCACTTTCCACAAGTTATGTCAGTTATGTTATGTCAGCAATTCACAACCACCTTGTACTTTATCATACAAGCTCTCATTGGCAAACTTCGGGTATACATAGTTTTATTTACAAGCTTCCCACAGAGATTTACAGCACAGCCCTATGTGTGTCTACTCAGAAATAAGTCCTATTGTGTGCAATGCGGCTTACTCCCATGAAAGTGTGTATAGGATTGCACACTTACTTATATACCGTATTTTTCGCTCCATAAGACGCATCGGACCATAGGACGCATGCGTATTATGGAGCTAAAAATAGTGGAAAAAATATTTGTAACTTACCCGGGCTTGTGGGGTCTTCAGAGAGGCCTGCGCAACCCTCTGCAGGCCTCCCCGATCTTCAGTTCGACGATAAATGGCTATTTTCAGCCATTTCTGGTTTTTGTGAAAACCGGAAATGCCCGAAAATCGCCATTTTCTGCCGAACTGAAGATCATGGAGGCCTGCACGACCTTCTGCAGGCCTCCCCAATCTTCAGTTCGGCGATAAATGGCTATTTTCGGCCATTTCCGGTTTTCGCAAAAAACGGAAATGGCCGAAAATAGCCATTTATCGCCGAACTGAAGATCGGGGAGGCCTGCAGAGGGTCGTGCAGGCCTCCCCGAAGCCCCGGTAAGTAATTTTTTTACATTTTTTAGCATTCTGTCCATAAGACGCACAAACATTTCCCCCTAATTTTTTTTTTTGGAGGGGAAGTGCGTCTTATGGAGCGAAAAATATGGTAGACAGCAAAAGAACCAGACCCTATACATGTTTGTCTCTTTAGTGACACGCATTATCTGCTGCTGAGTTTAGTTCACATGGTACAGTAAGTTTGGGTGGATAAGGCTTTATTGACGATAAAGAGCCAATAACCTCAATAAGAAGGAGAGGAATCCAAAATTGAGTATTGTTATTAAATTATTTCATCATCATACCAAAAACCAAAAGTAAGGAAAGAAAAAATGTATAGCACTTAAGTAGTTTCATATGTAAACAACAACATGCAATCCACTTGGAAGGATTTGTGTACTGCACACAGAACAACATGCAGTTCTCCTTATTGTTTTGTAGTTCCCAGCTTAGAATTTATCCAATTATATATCTATTGTGTGACGGGCCTGGCATGAGGGGTTCCATTTACAGGAAATATTTCTGAGATCACAAACACTCCAGGCTAAATGCAAACACTGACGCAGATGGCAACTGATTTAGTAGGACTGTGCCTTGAGGTGCTAGAAGGGGGGAACTACTTGGAAAGTGAACTCTGCTGACAAAATAACTTATTATTATTATTATTATTATTATTATTAATAATAATAATAATAATAATAATAATACTGTATCAGGAAAAAAAATACACCTTCATCAAGCCAGCAAGCAGCTAGGGACTCAGTTACACAACAGCACTTATCACATAGTTTTGTTGGCTCATTTTTCAGAAGGAGCCATCTCCAAGGATGGCTAACACCCCATTTCTCTAAGGCATTATATTACAGAAACAATAACAATCATTTATGTAGGACTTGCAAGTGTTCAAAGTGCAACACATGGATCATCACATTGGAATTCTTATGACAATCCTACATGGTGAGTATTATTATCCCCATATTGTAGATGGGGGAATGAGGTTGAAAAAGAAGCTCGCCTAAAGCCAATGCATGAGTTGCGGCAGTGGCAAGATTCAAACCGGTGAAGTCCTGATTTGTAGCTCCATCTCTGAGCTACACTCTGACTCTTCAGACAACTAGGGGTGGCGTTGCATGTTGCTTGGATGCAAAGAGTGTATCCATAAGCAGTGGCGTCACTGCAGGGGGGCGGAGCTCTAAGTTCTGCTGTGATCGGAGCCTCCATTACACGGAGGAATGAAGCGGCCCCGCCCCCTCACCTTCGGAGCCTTTCAGGGCAGCGAAAGCAACGCGCAGGGAGTCTCCTGTGCATTGCTTTCACTTCCCTGAAAGGCTCCGAAGGCGAGGGGGCAGGGCCACTTCGTTCCTCCATGTAACGGAGGCTCCAATCGCAGCGGAACTTAGAGCTCCGCCCCCCTGCAGTGACGCCACTGTCCATAAGTTAACTGTAATCTCTATTTTTTTTCCTGGGCTGATGTGATGTTTAAAAAAAGAACTTGCCTGGAGGCGATGTTCAAGCTATATGGTGGAAGGTTCTTTTTGAATGCAATGCTGACTGCCTGAATATAGGAAGTGCAACTCATTTGCACTTCCTCAACCTCTCCTTACATCCAGGAACACAAGAAGTCGTGTCAATGAACAGTGTAAAACAGGGGTTCTCAACCCCTTCCCGGCCAAGTACCACCTCCAGCGCCACTCTCCTGCTGCGTACCACTGAAAGTGCCTGGCAATGACATCATCGGCAGTTACGTCCGGGTTTTCAGAGGCCAGAAAATGCAAGTAGGAGGCTCTGGGTAGGTGAGAGGGCCCTTCTCAGCATTCCTGAGAGGCTCGGCCAAAGGCAGGAGAGGCAGGAGCCTCTCAGGAGCAAAAATGCACTGTCAAAATTGTCACGTCAAAGTGGTGTTCTGGCAGTCCAGCAGTCTAAGTACCACCAGCAGTCAGCCAAAGTTCCACTGGTGGTACTAGTACCACTGGTCAAGAACCCCTGGTATAAAACATTCACTTGCATTTACTCTCTTTCCCCATTTCAAACTAGGGTACTGCAAACATTTGAGATGACAACCAATTCCTTGCACATCTTAATAAGGCTCGAACACAACCCTTCATCATTCAACAGGAGAGCCAGTTTTGACCATCTGATGCCACTCAAGAGAAATAATAATAGTAACAAAACAAACAAAAAAGGAAATGTAACAAGCAGGACAGATGAGGTGTTAGGAAGTTGCCAAGGAGACAGACTGATGTAACCGTGTAGTAATTTTGATCCTATTTTCCAACACAAATGTTTTAAGTTCTTTTTTAATAGTGTGCTTGGATCCCATAGATGTCATCAGGCACTTTGCTTTGGAGCTATGATTTTGTCTGATGTACTGTATATAAGACTCTGTCCAAGTACATTTATGAAATTAGATTTAGTACACATCAAGAAACAGTGCAGACAGTGGGCGTGATCCAGATCTATTAAAATTAATGTATCCCCCTGAGCACAATCCACCATCTACTTGAGAAATTGGCAAAAATCCCCTTTATTATATTTATCACATTTGTATTCCACCCTCCCTCCAAGGAGTTCAAGGAAGAGTACATGGGGTTATCTCATCTCATTTTCACAATAATTACGGTATGTGAGGGAGATAAGGTTGCAAGACAGTGACTTGGCCAAGGCCACCCAGAGAACTTCTTATCTAAAGTAGAAATCTGAACCACATGGTCTTCTTCAGCCAGGTGGTTATGATAACAGTTAATGTCACAGGTATTTCCTTTCTGCAAATGGGTTTCCAAAATTTCAAACTGATAAAACAACAAGACTGTAAAATAAGACTATTACAGTGCAATCCTGTGTAACTTTGCACCGGTGTAACAATAGATGCACCGGTGTAACAGCAGATGCACCGGTGTAAGTGCACTTACACCAGTGCATCTACTGTTACACCAGTGCAAAGTTACACAAGATTGCGCTGCTAATAAGTTTTGTTGCATGTGCTTGAAGTGTGTACAAACCCTCTAGTTTATAATAATTATAATGTGCTATAACGGTGCTGTTATCTGTGTTTTGTTTTAATTGTGTTTTAATACCAGTTTTGTTTATTTTACTGTTTATGTTTTCACTAGTTTGTCAGGTGCTTTAAATATCTCAGATAGACAAGTGGGATATAAATACAAAGAAATAAAAATAAGCTAAATGTTGTAAGTACATATCTTGAAGAAGGATGCCTGCGTCTTTATAATACGTATCTGAGAATTAGACATGTTTGTACAAAGAATCTTTGAAGTACCTAATGCAAAGGAAACTATTTCTGCTTAATTCACGATTCAGATTCCAGATATGTTTGTGAATAACTTTAATAATTTTTACAACAAATTCCTGTAAATAACAGGTACAGGTGGGCCCCCATATCCGCTGGGGATATGTTCCAGGCCCCTCCGTGGATACTTGAAACCGTGGATAAGAGCGAACACCCCCTCCATGGTTTCCTGAGGGCCCCCCACCCTGCCTCCCCTGCAGGCAGGCATTCTTGCCCACCACCCAGCTCTTATTTTTCTTTCAGCAAGCTTTGTTTCTTCCTTAAAACAGAGAAGCAGTCTCCATTGCAGGCAAGTAGAACGAGACTAAGTCCTAGAGAGGCTCTGCAAGGTTTCTGTTAACCTTGCAGAGCCTCTCTAGTACTTAGTCTTGTTCTACTTGCCTGTAATAAGCAGCCAGGGGCTGCTTCTCCTGTTTCTTTATGGAAGAAACGAAGCTTACTGGGAAAAAAGTAAAAGCCTGGGGGGGTCCCCATGATCCGTGGATAACTGAAACCGTGGATAGCGAATCAGTGGATACGGGGGCCCACCTGTACTCTGTTTAGCTGAGTGATAAATTGTTTGAAAGCTACAAAGAATAAACTGCATTTTGAAAACTGGTCAATACCTCTCGCTTTCTAATCTTCATAGCGTGTTAGCATTTCAGAGAAGTAGTCATTCAGTGATTTTGTTGCCTACTAAACACAAACATGATAAATGTTTGATGCTGCTCCAACTGTTCTACAAACTCTCAAACACACAAAAGGCCCAGCTGCTGCATGGGGATTACCTGCTCAGAGAGCATTATTCAAGCACCTATGAAGTTCTATTTCCACATCAGCGTAAATTCAGGCTTTTCACAAAATGATGGCAACTATCATATGGTAGCTAGTTTGTTTTGAAATGTCCATTATATCAGCTCTCTACGACAGAGCATTTCTTTCACAAACGCACAACGTCAATCGATAAGGAGAGAGAGAAAATCTAGAACATAATTTATGACAGCACGAACCACTTGTTCCATCCATCCCCGGTAAGCGTCATCTAGTTATATAATTAGCAGCTCTGCTATTGTCACCTTTGGGACTCATCACCAAACTTGCCATCTCATTTTAAGTACAATAGCTGGGTGAGATCTTTATCCAGGATCCCTAATTATAGGCAAAACAGTCTAGCAAACATCCCTTGAAGTCATATCACTACAATAAGAGCTGCAATTAAGACCATTATGTACACATGGCAGCTTTGATATGATGAAAAGCAGTTTTCATCTTTAATTCCCATATCCTGCTTACATTATGAGAACAATAATAATAAAAAAAGAAACAGCTTCCTAATATTAACTCAGGCAGTTTCCCACTGCACAGATCCCAGTGTTACTCCACAAAGTGTGTATCAACATAACATGGAGAAAAAAACACCAGGTGTCCAAATAAATGATACCTCGAATCTATTACACACACACACACACACACACACACACACACACACACACACACACACACACACCTCTAAAAAAAACCCCACCCATTCCTTGGAAAGGCTGCCTACTCTATCAAGCTATTTTACAACCAGGTGCTTCACAGCAAGGCAAATCTCCTCTGACTTCCTATACATTTGCCTGGAGTCACTCTGCTGCTCTGATGTCCAAAGTCCTGAGATAAATCAAAAGATTCCTGGTTGTCATTGGCTGACCTGAGAAGCAGAGCAGGCAAAATGGGCATAGGAACTGAAGGGTAGAAGATGCATGGGTCTTCAGGATGAGAAGCAAGGAAGATGAGAAAGCAGAATAATTTTTGCGGAAGTGGGTTCTTAGATGTGCCAAGGAAAAGAGCAGTGTATCTTTAAAAAAATAAAATAAACATACAAAGTACAAAAAAAACCCAAACACTTATTATTCCAGATTGTTGCATAAAGGAAAATATCCTTTAAGAGTTTATGTCCAAAGAGAAGTGTGTGGTCATGTAGGGATGGCAAATCTTGACAGCGTTAGGCTGCCATTTCACAGTAGCTACTGAGAGGGGCCAGAGAAGAGTAGGCTGGGCCCCGTCTTCCCTGCTGGCCCACCCATTACGTTGGCACCCATTGTCTGCCAACTTTCTGGGCCGTCTGCACAGAGAGACTTCAAAGGCTCACAGCCAGTATTACTTAATTCTAAAAATCTTATCAAACTATGACAGCATCTGTGCAAACTATTACACATGCAACGCAACGTTTCATCATATTAGACAGTTATTAAATACAGTATTAAACATAATTTCAGTTAGATGCCTGGCAACCAACACAATAAAACTGACAAATGTGACTGGATGAATTAAGTGAGCCCTAATGGTGAACTTGCCAACGGGTGGTGCAGTGGGTTAAACCGCTGAACCATGAGCTGTCGATCGAAAGGTTGGCAGTTCGAATCCGCGACAGGGTGAGCTCTGGTTGCTTGGCCAGCTCCTGCCAACCTAGCAGTTCCAAAGTATGTTAATGCGTGTAGATAATAGGTACCGCTTGTGGGAAGGTAAACAGTGCTCCGTGTTCCAGCCGCATGCTACGCGCTGCGGCAAGGAGAGTCATGCCGGCCACATGACCACGGAGGCGTCTTCGGACAACAGTGGCTCTTCGGCTTTGAAATGGGGATGAGCACCACACCCTAGAGTCGGACACGACTGGACTTAATTGTCAGGGGTCACCTTTACCTTTTTTTTTTAATGGTGAACTTGATGCTGGAGACCCCAATGATTCTGCTCGCAAGGTATGATTTCTTCTCAACCATATCCAGTCAAGTCACCTCCCACATCTCTTTCCCTTTACTTGAAAGCTGGCCAGAAGAACTAAATTCATCTTCTCACGGCTCATCAGGTTTACATTTTTTAAAGAGGGAACAAGGGATAGTCAGCCATTACCTTTCACTTGCATTTAAGTAAACGGGATCCCATTGACAATGTCCTTCAATGGGGCAAAATCTGCCATGTGTTCTTAAGAGTGGAATGATATTTCAGTAACAAACCTTAGAGCCAACCAGTTTTATCCTCAGGAGTATGAGAGGAGGGAAACGTGCACAAGAGAACTTCCCTGTTTCATTATTTTCAGCAGTCCCTCCTGTGCCTCCTAAAAATCTGTTCCTGAGGATCAGGGGCCCTTCTGAACAGTATTATTAGGTTAGGAGAGCAACAAACATTGAAAGAGGTACTTAGGATACAACTGGACAAGGCTTTCTTTAATTAAGTTTTTCCAGTTTTTCCTCAAAGAAAAGGAAACGTTTTTCCTCAAAGTCCAGTTTTTCCTCAAAGAAAAGGAAACGTTTATTCGAGCTGTCATTTCTGCATCCATGAAAAATGCAAAATATTTAAGTTTGAATGCATTCTTGCTATTGTTGCCTTCTGTTTCCTCTTCTCTCATTCCCTGTGACCAAGGCAAATGCAGAGCACATCACTTGCAGTCTTCCACGCAATCAAGCTATATTCATAATTGTGGCCACATCTTCCTGTGTTAACATGGAATAGGACTTGACAATTCTGCTTCTGCACCCAAAGCTACTTTCCATTCAGCAATAGGAAGAAAACAATTCAGTTAATTGCTTCTTTGAAGACAGGCCATCTTTCCCTGCAGCAAATGGATCTGACATGTACTCCAGACACAACTGTCACCCACGCAGTGTATTTGTCACTACTAAAGCTACTTTGCTAATTGACTATTTTTTAAGAAATGGTTTCAATTTCCCTTGCATGTGTACATGTCTCCTTTCATCTGATGGAAATACTTTAGCATCAGTTTGAAGGATTTTACAACAGGACTATTACAAGAGTAACTGAAGAACATACAACCTAGTCCAACGCGCGTGCGTGCACACACACACATCTTTACCTTTTACACAACACACACACACACACACACACACACACACACACAAGCATTAGCTTTGGACATACATGGACCACAGGCACTTTCATGTTAGCTGTGTGCTCTCGGAGGCATCTGGTGGGGCCACTGTGAGATACAGGAAGCTGGACTAGATGGGCCTTTGGCCTGATGGCTCTTCTTATGTTCATAGTAGCCATGAAAATTATTTGAATGAGTAGCAGCTGTCCCACTCTTGCCCTCTCTTCTTAATGCCCCTTGTCTGCTTGATTCATCACTCCCACTCTGGCAGCTGTCATAGTGCTGGGTTTTGTTTGCACTGTTTGGGGAAGGTAGAAAGTAGCAGAGAGAGGTAGGCAGCAAGAGCAAGGGGTGGCAATGATGCCCCACTTTGCAATTTCTTGCAAGGCTTCCTGATGGGTTCCCAGAATGTCTGCAAATCACTAAGAACATCTTCAGAATGCCAAGTTTTTAACTTTAAAAAATGGTAGTCATTATTTCAGTTTTTATTAAGGCACTAAGGGCAACTCTACGAAAGTACTCAGAATAAAGTCCCACTGTGTTCAATGGAGTTTACTCCCAGGAAAAACTTACGGTACCGCCCCCACCATAGCGACGCCTCGGGCCAGCTGACATATAATAACCATGTGTCAGTTTAATGCTTCCTTTTTTAAAGTAAAAAATAAAACACTGTAGGCCACATTAAAAGGAAAAAAGTGATGGGGAAATGAGAAAATGTGCATTTCAGAGGATTCCTAAAAACACAATTGTTTTCCGTTGCTTTTTAAAGGTGAGAGGGGAGAAATAGACTTTTCACACTGTGAGGGACTTGCCACAACAAAGTGATACTTGCCCACCAACTAAAGGCTGGTTCTTAGATTACAGGAGTTATTCCCTGGCTCTCTATCCCACAGCTTTCCATAAGATTAGGATAGCAAGATCATGTTGGATGGCCGATGATGCAGTTACTTCCAACGCCAGGGTCACTTTCCCCTTAGGAAGGAGAAGGAGAAATGTTGACATGGAAAGTAACCATGTGGTTAGTGATCTTGCCACATGATCTTGCTGTTGTAATGTTATTTGGTTATGTGCTCTCCATGCAAGTGATGAAGTCAGACAATGAGTTTGCAGGGTAGGTCTTGAAGTGAGGACCTAATCCAAATCAACACTGGCTTGCAGGCTAGATTGCAACCTCTACTCTATGTGTATTCTATTCTTGTTAAGCATCTCTGCTGGTAGCCAGAACCTTTTTCTTAAATCCCCGTCACTATTAGCTCTAAACATTTTGATCATATAGCATATTTCTCAATCCATCACCTTTTCATCTTACTTCATCAGTCTTCATGCATCTAATAAAGAAGGATGTTGTATACGAAAGCTCTCATCACAATGAATCAGTTTGTAAATTACCACCAAACGTTTTTACTTGAAATATGTTACCACCCGAAGATGCAAAGCTACATCTTCCAGAAAAAGGAGGGGTGGGGAGAATCAAGAAAATAATCTTATGTTCAAGGATCTCACCATGTAAACTCACAATTTAAAATAAATATTTGATCCACTCAAGCACTTTAAAATCCCATTAATTTCAGTGGGAAAGATTTAAGCATATACAGGTTGATTACCCCTTATCCAGACATCCAAAATCCAGACTATTCTGAAATCCAGATGTTTTGGGGGCATTGACCTTTTTAACAAAACATTTTCCAGCACCTGGCTGGCATAGTGCAAGGCATGCTGGGACACAAAATTATTAAAAATATTGTATAAAATTACCTTCAAGCTATGTGTATAAGGTGTATATGAGACATAAATGAATTTCATGTTTAGACCATCCCCAAGATATATTTATGCAAATATTCCAAATTCCAGACAAATCCGAATTCTAGACAACTTCCCATCCCAAGCAGTCCGGATAAGGGATACTCAACCTGTACTTATCTTTCCCATTAAAATAAATGGTACCTAAAAGTGCTTATCTTGGCTAGACTGAGTCCAGACTCAGTAGTCTTCCTAGCATAAAGTGGGAAGCATGGTTTTGTTGAATGAAATCAAAGCGTACCTTTTAGTTTAATTTGCGAAACACTATTTGCTTGAAAATCACTTGGAACACGGTACGTCTGCTAACCACGTTTTGTCAACCTTTTGCATTTTGTTCTGTTTCCGGTACAACGGGGGTGGTGGTGGCGGGGGGGGACGTATCCGCTACTGGCAGATTCACTCATCCACGGTTTGCTGGGGGGGGCCTGCACCCCCTGCACTCATTACCTTAGTTAGGTTTTCAGTGCTTGGCGCCAAGCAAGCACATCTCTTTCTTTACAAGAGGCTCCCGAACGGAAGCTTCCTGTTTCTTGGACTAATGGCGCAATCCAGTGTAACGAAGCGCTGGAGAAGCACGTGCTCCCCCGGTGCTGAGTGTCGTAAATGCGCCGTAAAGCGGGTTTATGACACCTGGAGAGTAAGGACCGCTGACGCAGAGGCCGACGACCCTCTCTCCCCCAGCAGACCATCCCCGCGCTCACTGGTCAAGATACGTCCTGCACCAACCAGAGTAGGGGAGGGCGGACTGGGCGGGGGGCCAGGAGAGGGCAGGGATATCGGCGGCGAGATCTGCCGATATCCAAAGCCCTTTCCAGGCCCAGCCCGGCCTTACACAGAGGCCTTGGATGTACACCAGTTGTTATCCCCTCTTTTTGAACCCTCTCTGCCCCTTTTCATTGAACCTATGCCAGCAAAATGGCATACGCCTATGAGACCCATAAGCGATCAGGCAGCCTACTGGGAAGTAAGATTTTTTTTTATTTACCTTCTGCAGGCTTTCACTAAATCCTTAAAAGGAGCCCAGAGGTTTGGACCATACTGCATATTATAGCAACATTGCCCCCCCCCAAAAAAAATTGGCCTGCTATCAGGTACTGTGCAATAATCAACCATATCCAGATGCCACATTCACTAGCTCTACCAAACAAAGAAAGAAAAACACCATTCTGCATATTTTGCCAGATACATTAATATTTCACACTGTGAAAACATCCATGAAGACACTGCCTTTCTGGAATTGCCACTTTATTTGCTCAGAATAAACTAACAGTATTCCTTTGTCATTACCAAATGTCAACACTAAAGGATCGATCAACAGTTTTTCATTTTTACCCAAATTAAAACTACAAGGGATCTGACTGCCATCGCGCACATCTCCGGCCATAAAGCAAACACGCTCATTTACCAAGTGTTGTCTCTTTCATTCACATATACTACAGCTCAGCATCCAGCCCAATCCAATGAAGACCTCTCCAAAAGGCTGCCATGGGTACTACCGACTGAAACATGGCATGGAAAGAAGGGGTTTCCTGTAAACATTGGCTAGAACATGCTGTGTCAAATATCCTCTTTGGAATGAGACATTCCGGAGGCATGAGGATTTTCCCCTCCTCGATTCCTCTTTTGGGACCTAAAACATGCAAAGCTAAGAGAAAAGTCATACCTCTTGTTTAACTAGTTAATATTTTTTCTTAATTCATCCACTAATATTAAAACTCAGGAGGAAACTAAAAGTGGGGAGGGGGAGAGTAATGGCTTTTAGTCAACATCCCAGGCTGGAAAATAGTAGTCTTCATTGGCACAAATGGGAACTCTGAGGTCCAGGTTAAAAGCTTCTTTAGCTTTCCTATACAGCTTGAAAACGAGGCCTACGTGCCTTTTTAAAAACACATTTCAGCAATACTGTTCTAGAGCCCGAGATATGGATTCACGTGCAGTCTTCTGAGGCTGCTACCAACAAAGGAATAAACATGACATGCTGCTACAGTTCTGTAATTTTGCACTGTGAACATGAATTCTTGGAAATATCTGGGATGTCTGATTACCTTGGGAGACCTCAGACTACCTTCTGACTGTCTCACAGTAGCTTCTGGTGTCAAGTATATAGCTTTGATACACCTGCCAGTTTCTGGTTCAAGAGTGGCAACAGCAAAGGGGCTAGAAGAAGGTTTAGGCAGCTTTAGTTCTTCTCAGTGGTCACAGTGAAAAAGCAAGTGCATTCAGAGATATAATTCAGGAATTCAAAAGGAAGCAGAAACATCTTTGCAGACAAACCACCATGGCCCTGATCAAGCTCTAACTGCACATAAACAAGATGTGTGAGAAAGTGGCTGGAGATACACATTTGAGCATACGCAAAACGCACACCCCGTTCAAAGCAATGCAGTGCAGAAAGATTGCAACCTGCCTCAGATGCTTTCAAATCCCCGCTCAGCCACGAAGCTTCCTGGGTGACCTTGGGCCGGTCACTATCTCTCAGCCCCACCTACCTCACAGGGTTGTTGTGAGGACAAAAAGGAGGGGAGGAAATATGTACACCACTGAGCTCCTTGGAGGAAGGACGGTATAAAAATGTGAAAAATAAATAAAAAAATAAATATACAGTGCAGATGCACATCTGCATTTCACCAGCAGTTTATTCATTTATTTACATTCCACCTTTAGGTTATAAACCTAACAACAAGTGCAACTAACAATATTCTTAAAATCTGTAATACAAATTAGAACAATTGTCATTTTTTTTTTAAAAAAAATGACCATAGCTACTTAAGCAGCACAGACCAGCAGAACTGTAAGGGGAAAAAAATCAACTTGCAACCTAAAGCCTTCTGAAAGAGAACGGCCTTTGCCCTGGTGCTCTAAAGTGAGCAGGAATGGAGCCCTCCCTGGAGGTTTCCCCCAGTCCAGCAAGTATTGTGTACATAAGGTAGCTCACATGCCCTGACCTGGATCAGGCAACATGAGATTTCTTCTGAACAGCATCTGAACTTTACATGGCTAACAGTGCAATCCAACGCATGTCTACCCAGAAGGAAGTTCCACTGATTTCAATGGGAATTATTCTCAAGTACGTATTCTCAAGAATGTATAGGACTGTAGAGGCAGATCACACAATCCATCACCGTAAGCCCCAGACCAGCAACACAAGAGCTGCGCCACCATCATGCACTTCAGGGCCACTGGTGCAACAGCCAGACGCCCTGCATGCGCTGCACATAGCGTAAGTTTTATTCTGCGATGGAGCAAATTATCCAAATAGGAAACTTATATAGACTTTTTACTGCCTTTTCAAAAACAAGTCTGGGCTTTCTACACCATTCATAGATATGAAATGAACATAACTTAACATTTAGTTCAGTTTAACATGAGCACCACCTGTCATGACAAAAGCACAATAATTAATGCAATAAAAATTAACTTTTTGGACAGGGCCAGCCCATCCATGAGGCCAACTGAAGCTGTTAGCATCAAACAGCAGATTGGAGAGCAACGCTCTTCTCCATCCGCCTTCTTGCCTCCTTCTTCTGTAAGGGGGGGGGTTACTGCCGTCCAGCCATTCAGGGGAATAGCACAGCCCCAAAGTACCACAGTGAGAGGTCCACGTGGCTGAGGGAGCCCTATGTTCACAGCCCTTTGTTCCTATGCTCTGTGAGGTTCTCCCTGGTCCCTGCTACATATTCCTCCCTCAGGCCCCTATTGTTGCCATATATAGCATACTCCATATACATTCTATTGTCGATACGATCGAAAACTTTCACAGCCAGCAACAATGCATACAGAACAAATCATAGAAACGGGTTTAAAAGCCATGTGTAAGACAACACCTTAAAAACACAATAAAAACTTATAGAAGTGTGGATTACTTCATTACGTTTCATCCAAGACCATGGACTTCGTCAGATGATCGAGAGATTGAGCCACTACGCACACCTTCTGCAGCTGTGGTGGCTCAATCTCTTGATAATCTGACGAGGTCCATGGTCTTGGACGAAACGTAATGAAGTAATCCACACTTCTATAAGTTTTTATGGTTTAAATTGTGTTTTTAAACTGGCTTTTAAAGCGATAAATATTTTATCTTTTAAACCCCTTTTTACAATTCGTTCTGAAAGCATTCTATTGTCTTTTACTTCTCTTGATTCCAGTTGGCTCCTCCTACATACGTGTGGCAGGATTAGGTAATTGGTGGTAATTATAATTTCATTTAAAGTGCAATACAGTCCAGCTTGCACTATGATCCATTGGTGTAAAGCCAATAAAATGAACATATTTTTGGAGGATTTCATTCTTAGCTGGCCCCTAATATAACTCAGCATAAAAGACATATCTATTTGTGATTGGGAAGGTCAACTTCAATTAACATTTTAGTTCAGGCTTTCTGAATTGAATGTAACCTGAACTTTAACCCAGCAAAATACAAAAAAGAACAATAAACGGCACCATTTGTTTGTTTTTAAAATCCTGTTGAAAGGGATGGAAGAGGATAACTCACTGGACTTTTCATTAAGATCAAATTAATTCCTCGTTTGAAAGTCATTCCAGGCTTAATCCAGAATCCTCTGGAGATCAGGAAAGGCTCATGATGATTTAATGGACTATGAACTAAGCTACCAAGAACAAATTATTTGCAGGGAAAGCAAAAGACACAACTCATACTCTTCCATTATTTCTACAAACCAGCACTTCATGTTGTCTGCTTTTCACATATGTTCAAGCTGGTTTGAAATGGAAAGGCAGCCTGCCCATTTTGCTGGGTCATCGCCTTTGGTAAAAAGTTTCAAAACATTTTAGCCTGAGCATGCTCTTCTCCCTTTCCAGCATATGCTTGTGTAGGATTGCAACCTTGGTCTTTTTAATTTTTCGTCCTAGAGCTTTACTGAAAAGATGCTCATCTCGTGAGCCAGCCTATACGAAATATCTCTGGGATATTTCTTTCCCTATTATTGTGACAATCTAAGTCAAGAAAAAGTGGGACATTTTGGGTACCAGTTTCAGAAAGTTACTACCTGCACCCAAACAAATGAGACTTCCTGCTACAGGTGCAAGCCAAAATGCAATATCAAAAAATAACTGGATGTACTCTTGGAGATTTGAGGTACTTTTTAAGCCCAATGCTACCTAACTCCCCGCACAGCAATGCAGCAGCACCAGTGCTGCTTCCGTTACATCCCATGGCGGTGTTTTGGCTGCTGGAAGTTTCTTTGAGGTAATGGGACATTTGTCCCCTTGCTCCGGGGTAAACCCCAACAGCCACCATGGGTTAACGTAGACC
The DNA here is from genome assembly GCA_026170595.1 of Plestiodon gilberti rubricaudatus. NCBI lineage: Eukaryota > Metazoa > Chordata > Lepidosauria > Squamata > Scincidae > Plestiodon > Plestiodon gilberti. Next base: position 79,360,103 of record JANXHW010000004.1, on the reverse strand, counting down.
TGGTGTTGATCTCAATCGCTGGTGTTGATCCACATTGATCTGTGAAGGCAGATCAGGCCCAGGAAGGGGGTTGGGATTCAGTGTGGGCTGCCCCCACCAAACCCGCCCTCCTCCTTGCCCCCCTCAGTGATCAAACATATTTTAGATATTTTTTTAATCATGCATGTTAACATTCTTGATGAATGACTACCTCCCAAGATTGTACAGTAACATTCCTTCTTAGAAGTTTCATCATAGAAATGCACAGAAACATTTCTTTGGCCTTCAGGATTTGTTTTTTTAATATATATATTATAATAAAATTAAAAATAACTTAAAAAAAACCTGAGCAGAACACAAAGCCTCCAGGAAGCATTCTTATAAATCTTTCTTCCTGCCCCACCTCTTAAAAAATTTAAATAAGACTAATAATTATATTTCTTTCTTAGTCAAATGTACGTGCATAGAACTACATATGTAAGCATATCCATACACCAGTGAGTTAAATTTAGCAATTTATTGGAGTCGTAGGAGTTTTGCGGTGTCTTCTTTCTGGAAATTTCTTCTATTTGGTTTGAGTCCTCTGACTGAGCTTTTCTAAACCCATGTTAGTTTCTAGAACTCCACGCTCAGTGTGTCATCTGTTGCCTCTGGAAACATGGGAGCATTTAACCATCTTATGGTTGGTTGTCTTTTGGATAAGGTGCTGATGATCCCACAGTTTCACAGTGATGTTCTCTGGACCAAATCTTAGCAGTAACAAGTCCCTTTGGCTGGTTTCAAAGCAGTGTATCCAGTTTCAACCCCCAAACTTAGTGGCAGTTGCCAGACTGCACTCAAGAAACCGGAGGTTGGCATAACAATTTGGAATGTGCTGGCACAGAACCCTGGACTTCAACACAGTCAAGGCAGAATTCACACGTCATAATAGTATATGGCAAATCAAAAAATATCACAAACTTGGTACAAGGATGCCATTTCACATTTGAGTATGAGGGGGCGGCAAGATGTAAAGATCCTCCTCTTGAATATACTGTATTTAAGGTTAAATTGTAAAAAAAAAGAAGAAGAGTAGAGTGTTTTAAGACTACATGTGCTTTCATTTTTATACAGTATCTCATAATAACTATAGTAGTGTTCTCAACACAGATAAAACAGTCACTCTTTCCTTTAGGTCAAATGATTTGTACCTTTGCCATGTCCTTCCAGTACAAAAACCAAAATTAATTGTTTATGACAATAGTCATACAACAGCCACAGCACAATCCTTACTAAGTATCCGGCTGCCCGCCGGATCCTATCCCTGATCCAGGCCGATCATAATCGGCCCGGAGCTCTACTCGGGGGAAGGGGTGTAACCCCCTTCCCCTGGTGTACACCCTTCCCCTGGTGTAACGCAGGGATGCCCCAATGGGCCTCTTCGGATTTCTGCCAGTTATTTAGCTGGGGTAAGTTCGAGGAGGCCATGTAATGGCCGTGCCGGCCTGGGAAAGGGATGAGGATATGGCAGCCGCCATCTCCGCCCCCCCCCCCCCGGGCCGCTCAGCCAACCCCTGGCCTCTCTCGCCACCTGGACCACCCCCGCTGGTGCTTCCCTTACCTGTATCCGGCGGCCACAGGGACAATGCGGCAGCAGAGTAAGGGCTGCCGGCCTCCACACCAGCCACCCTTACTCTAAAGTTGTTGCAAATTTGCTTTATGACACATTTGCAACACTTTAGAACGGTGGAGTGCTCACTCCACCGTTTTAAAGTTACACAAATTGCGCTCTCTGTGTACAACCAGTGAGATGGCTAGAAATATAAGCGCTCTTGAGAAATAGGCAGATGTGGTCCAAAACCCTGAGAAGGGTATTCCTTTCATGGCATGTGCACTTACACAGGATAACTTTCTTGATGGGCTATGCTTAGAAACTAAGGTAGTGATGCACACAAGTACTAAACACCAGTTCTGGATGAGACAGCACCTTGCATTATTTTTAGAAAATGATCCAAGCAAGGAACCTTCAACAGAAAAGTGGTCCACAACTATAAAACAGCAGTAATAATGACCAAAAAACTCACAAAAACCTTATTCAAACTTGGCATATTATCCAAGAGATCATTCACTCCTGACTGCAGATTTAATGAGACATTTAAAAATGTCATAGAAGCCTACATAAAACCACATTGCAAAAACACAGGACAATGGGATTTATCAAAACAATTCAGTCATGATAACTAAGCAACACTGAAATCAATAAGACAAGTTAATGATGACCAACTTAAGTCCCATTAATTTCAATGAAACTCAGTTATGACCAACTTACTTTGGATACAACCCAACATAAATACGATACAATCAAATAAAACTGCACAATAATTGGTAAAGCCAAAATCACTAGTAAGAAATTAAATCATAAATACCAACTTTTAATATTTTTAGAATGGTATATTTGCCGTCTAAAAGGTTAATTTTACATCCCAACTGATGAAGCTTTTTATGTTAACATGAAGGTTTGCATATTCCCAACACCACCAGAAGTTGTTCCTGTATTATCTATGTTGTGACAAGCAGCACAATCCTGTGTAGAGATCCGGCCAGTGGCCCAGGGCCACCCGCCGGATCCTACCCCTGAGGCCTACTTGGGAAAAGGGGACCCCCTTCCCCCGGTATAAACCGGGGAAGGCCCAATCGGCCTCCTAGGATTTCCACCAGCTAAATAGCTGGCAGAAGTAGAAGGAGGCCATGTAATGGCCAAGCCAGCCAGAACAGGGGTGGAGATATGGCAGAAGTCATCCCCGCCCCCTCCTGAGCCAGCTCGGCCAATGGCCCACCCTCCCTCGCCACCAGGACCGCCCCTGCGCCTGCCGGCAGGAGCCTTACCTTCCTCTGGCGGCCGTGGGGACGTCCCGGCGGTGGAGTGAGGGAGGTCAGCCTTGCACTGGCTGCCCTTACTCGCGTGTCATCGCGAACGTGCTTTATGGCACGTTTGCAACGGCTTCCGGCAGCAGAATGCTTGTTCCACCGCCATTTATTTGTCTGGATTGCACTTTCATTCTCTGAAGCCAACAGTGTAACAGATGTCTGTACTAAAGCTTCTAAAGATATGAGTACAAGATAAGGGAAATTTCAGACGTTACATTAGCAGTAAAAATTGCAACTGTCAGAATTACTTGCATTTCTGAATCTGCCCTAAAAATGTAATGTTCAAATTGCTAACAAATGGATTTTGGTTATGGTCGGATTCTTGTGCTCTGGGGTTCATTTTAGGACATGAAAATGACAACAGTTGAGGTCACTGGGCAAACCAAATGTACTTAACACACCATTTACTTAAACTGTTTTAACAATCATTGTGTCTCTCTGCGGAACACTGGCAACTGTAGTTCTGGGAGAGGCACCAACAGAGAATTCTCAGCACCCCCATCAAACTACAACTCCTAATGTAGACATGCCTTTTGAGTCAGTGCTTTCAGATGTGCTTCTGAATCCCCCCCCCCATAAAATATAGCAAGTGACCGTTTCAATCCCTTCCCAGCTAATATAATGTCTAAACTGATTCTGAGTTATTTTGTTCTACTTTGCTTTACATTAGTAGATCCAAATAAGCTCCTCACTAAAAAATGTTAACATTTTAACAAGTCTATCACAGTGTGACCTCGGCTTCTTCGCTATTCTAAGGTTAAGCTTAACAATAAGCTCGAACATGCCAAGATAAAGGTTCAAAAGAAGCTGTGCACCTTCACTTGCTACAACCTTGAACCCTATGTTTTAACTACTAGACCAAAGCATTGTGCTTTTGTCATATGAAAGTTTTTTTAAAAAATGTACTGTTTGCAACAATATAGTAAAAACCCACAAGGCATGTAGCAGCTTACTGGCAGATGTTTCAGAACTTAAGCGTTGATTGTTGAAAATGTGTCTAGGTTTCCCTTCACAATATAATTTCCTGGCAAATGTTAAAACTCACTTTCGACCTGCATGTCAACATAGCAGGCATCCTGTTGCAAATGATTTTATGGAAATATTGTTACATGCCAAATTTGTCCAAATTAAACCTGGCAAAATGGAAATAATTCTGCTGGATAGGTGGTGATTACACATGGTGCCTTTGTTTGTGAAGAGAGTAAATGTATAAAAATAGACATCAGAATATTGTGAACAACATGTCATTGGGCCTCTCTGTACGGTGGAAAGAACATGAAGGGTGTGTCTAAAATAAGATCAAGGACTGCTTAAGAATAACAACCTCTTTTAGAGGTAAAACGAAAAACTGTTCCCCAACTTTAAACGAATGACAGCCAGCTTGAACTGATTTTTTTTTCTCAAACACCACACACAAAATAAAGATAATTCGGTACTGTAGCTGGTATTCTCTGTTCTCTCTCTGTAACTGGTAGTTCAGACAGATTGTTAGGCTCAATTAGAAAGATAACACAGATCACAACGTAGGAACAATGAGGTAATGAAGAAAAGCATTCCCAAATCAAGGAACTATTCAAAGCTTGAGTATCTTATGGTTAAAACAGAACATTGTGCATCATGTTCATTGTAGAATCTCTTGAAACAAAAAGGCCAAAGTCAAAATCCAGATTATGGGGAATTCTGGGAATGCTTTTTACATTCTTTAAAATAGTATTTCTGACTTCAGGGTTTCACATGCTTCATAAAACACTGGTCATAACATTAACTTTAAATACTGAGTGGGTTTTTTGAAGGAATGCATCTTATGAGCGTCTTATGATTACAGTTATGTAATAATGAAAGCGTATAAGTATGTATCGGCAGTAGGAGAGCTCATTACTCAATTATATTTTTGTTTGTTCTTTAAATAAAAGAGGTTATATAATGATCATAAAATTTCCTTTACTATAAAAGCTTTAGACATCATCTGAAAGAGGAGGAAAAAGGAGTGTCAGTGGAGCTCCGTTCAAATTATTTTATCATGTAGGGATGATTCAGATATTTGGTGGTCCCTGACATGGTATACTCATGATTGTACCACCTCAGATGTCATAGGAAGGCTCTTACTTGAAAGAACTTCCATGTCAAACTCATGATCCATTAAAAAAAGCTTAGCTTTACCATGGGGGGCGGGGGAGGAGCGGCTCCATTAGGCCTCAGCTTGTTTCAGCTCCAGGTCCAGGACCCGGTGGTGTAATCCAGAACAGTCAAGGTCAAATTCTAGAGAAGGCAGGCCAGGATCAGAGGCCCACAAGCAGGTTCATAGCCAGAATCACACAGAATTCAAGATCTGAGACAGCAACGGAAGGCTGGAAGTGGAAGGAGCAGAAGCAGATATGAGGTTAAACTCAGGCAGGGGTCAAGATCCAAGACCTCACTTAGTAAAAGAGAGCAGGAGTGTAAGCAGAGTGCTCATCATGCCCATGACTGAGGAACTAGCTTTGAAGCCCAGGCTCTAAGCAGAGAACAAGTAGTATTAATTTGAAGCCTTCACCTACAGACCCAGAGCAAATGCAGCAGTTCAGTATCATGACTCCATAGGTCTGAAATTAGCAAAAAGGGAGATCAAAGCAATGAGCACCTTTGCAATGTGCAATGTGACCCGGGCAGAATAGTGTGTGATGCTTTCAATACTGTAGACCAGGGTTTCTCAACATTTGTCCTTGATGGCACCTGGCCTAGATGCCTTTAAAAGGGGTTTGGACAGATTCATGGAGGAAAAGACCATCACAGGTTACAAGCCATTAGCAACCTCCTGGTTTTAGGAGTAGGTTTTCTCTGTGCCAGGTACAGGGAAGTGGCAGCAGGAAACAGGTTATCTTGTTGGCTGTGTGCTCCTTGAGGCATCTGGTGGGGCCACTGTGTGATACAGGAAGCTGGACTAGATGGACCTTTGGCCTGATCCAGCAGGGCTCTTCTTATGTTATGTTAGTGCCAGGCGGGAAGTGTTCCCTGGGAGTCATGTGTACCACTAGACAACAGCTCAAGTACCAAGGGTGGTACAGGTACCACCGGTTGAGAAATGCTGCTTTAGACAATGTGCCCTGTTGTTGTTGTTGTTGTTCAGTCGTTAAGTCATGTCCGACACTTCGTGATCCCATGAACCATATCCCGCCAGGCCTTCCTGTCCTCCACTATCTTCCTGAGTTCGCTCATTTTCATGTTCGTTGCATCGGTGATGCTGTCTAACCATCTCATCCTTTGCCTTCCCCTTCTCCTTTTGCCTTCAATCTTTCCCAGCATCAGAGTCTTCTCCAGAGAGTCCTCTCTTCGCATTAGGTGGCCAAAATATTTGAGTTTCAGCCTTAGTACCTGTCCTTCCAGGGAACAGTCAGGGTTGATTTCATTTAGGATTAACTGATTTGATCTCCTAGCAGTCCAAGGGACTCTCAGGAGTCTTCTCCAGCACCACAGTTCAAAAGCATCTATTCTTCGGCGCTCAGCCTTCCTTATGGTCCAACTCTCGCAACCATACATTGCTACTAGGAACACCATCGCCCTGACTATACAAACTTTTGTTGGCATGGTGATATCTCTGCTTTTTATTATGCTGTCTAAATTTGCCATAGCTTTCCTTCCAAGGAGTAAGCGTCTTTTAATTTCATGGCTGCTGTCTCCGTCTGCAGTGATCTTGGAACCCAAAAAAGTAAAATGTGCCCTAACCAATGGCATTCATCTAGGTATGGATTTCATATCTTTTGGTAGGCTAGACAATATAAAAACCAGGAGAACTATTTTAGATTTACATTATTTTTAGATTTTGCACATGCTGAAGAATTCCACATCTGATTCCTTTATGAGAGTCATGTCTGATGATCATATGAGGGTTTTTCTGGAAGTCAACTGATTTGATCACAAAGCTCTTCACAGAAGAGTTTCTCTTCAGTCTTCTTGGACAATGAAATAATTTTAAACTCCAACAAATGACACAACTAAAGAAATGTTGTTTCTCTGTTGGAAATGAGAACTATGATTAAAAGTGTGACCAAGAAAAAAAAATGACACACTGCTCTTGTTGGAAAGAACACACTCAGAAAATTCATAAAGGTAAAAAGTGGCTGGTTTGAAATGTTCCACCCTTATTTATAACAAAGTAGAGGAATCACAAGCATCTAACTCATGATTATGAAGCATGGGTGAAGGTCATCAGTTGATTTTTAAGTAAAAGAGGGAAGACAACATGCATGGGTTTAATACTTAGATCTCAAACACGATTTTTTTTTTTAAGGTTGGAATGATTTTCTGCAAATTCAACTTCGCAAAACAAAACAAGTTTTTGGGTCAATTCTTTTATGTGCATTAAGCATATTGCCTATGGGTGCATCCTTCAGAAACCATTTTTATTAAACCTGGGCTTCTGGTAAACCAAGCCATCCATTCAAGTGACAACACACAATACAACTTTTGCAACACAAAGTACCACAGGCAAATCCATTCAAAAGGGATCAGATGGTGATGATTTTTGTGTCAGTTCAATTCAAAGATTTGACTGTGAGGCAGAAGGTAAATTGTGTTTTCCATTTTTGGAAACCTCTGTGCATAATTTTAGGTGCTTTTATAAATAATACATTATTATGATGATAAACAGCTGTAATTGCCTTGTGACCTGTAGGACTGTAACATTGAATGTGAGTGTATATTTGCTTTGTTAATATTTAGATGTAATTGATGTCGTTGACTATGATGTATTTACAAGAAATAAAACAAGTTTTTGCTTGGCCTCAGAACTTGTTGTCACTCTTGGTAAATTTTGACCTTAATGTTTTCAAGATTCCAGTCGCAGCAAAAGCTTTACTTTATGAAATGTTACATTGAATATCCCGCTTACTTGGGTTTGTCCTGCAACCAAGTCCCTGCAATAATCTAATCATATCTGCATCATATTTTAGTGTTATATGAAACTGTTACATCCCTGTCTATAGCTCACAATCTAAAATTCATGGCACAAAAGGAAAAGTGGAGTTGGAGGAAAAAGGAAAAAAACCTGCATAATCTTGGAGAAAGAATGGAAGAATATAGTAATTAACCTAGGAATAGGAAAAAAAAAAACAGAAGTCAAATAATACATTAAGAGGGAAGGCAAACAAAAGAAGATGAGGTTTTCATAGTTTCTTAGACAAAGAAGAGGCAAGCCGAACACTGGAAAGGAGAGAGTTTCACAAATATAGTGCCAAAAGAAAGAAAATAAGGAGACAAGAAAAAGTACGAGAAAATGACAGTTTAATAAGATTAATACTTGATGAACAGAGGGAGTGAGGAGACAGAGAGAATACAACAAAGGTAGTTAACAAGGGGCAAGATCACTAAGATACTTAAATATTAGGAGAAAAGGTTAATTAAACTTGATACAAAACAACAGAGGAAGCCAGTGAAGAGAAACACATAGAGGTGTACAGAAATGTGATTAACAGTCAATCCTGCGTAAAGATCCGCAGCCGGCCCACAGGGCCGGGCGCAGGATCTTATGCTCTTCCCGGGCCACTCCAGCATGGCCGGGGGTCTCCTGTATAGAGCTGGAAGGCCCTGATGGGCATCTTCGGATGTCCGCCAGCTATTGGCCGTGTAATGGCTGCCAAGCCCGGGAATGGGGACGGGGATATCGCAGCCACCCTCCCTGTCCCCTCCCAGGCCAGCTCAGCCAACGGCCGCCCTCCCTCACCACCCGGTCCACCCCTGCTCCCACCGGAGTAACCCTTACCGTGTTCTGGAGGCTACAGCAGGTTTCCGCAGCAGAGAGAGGCCTGCCGGCATGCATGCTGGTGGGCCTTACTCTCTGGGTGCCGTAAACACACTTTACAGCACGTTTACAACACCGCCTGCGGAAAGCGCACACCGCAGGTGGATTTTTACTCAGGATTGAGCCATAAAATGTGAAGAAAGAAAAATTAAATAAGAGAACAGACATAACAAGCTTAAGACAGGAAGACCAATGAACACAACATTACAGAAGTCAACATGAGCTAGAATGAGCATCTGAATAAGAGTATTAGTAGATAAAAAGAGAAATGTGAGTCAAAAAAGGAAGAGAAGAATCAGAGGGAACAGTCCTAACTTGTTGAGAACACTAAAAGGTGATGTTGCCAAATGGAAGAGAAAAGGGGCACAAGGGAGCATTGGGAGGGGTGGGGGAACACATGCTTTCTGTTTCTGAATACTGAGATAATAATTGATATTGATCCAGGCAGATTCAGCTGTAAGACAATGGGAAATACTGGAATAACATGAGGTGAGAGGGAAGGCACATAAAGATAGACCTGGATGTTATCTGTGTAACAGCGATATTGACAAAAGAGGAAATCAGACTATCAAGAGTAAAGAGAATGGGGTTAACAGCGGAGCCTTAACGGACTCCTAGAAAAAGGAATCTAGGAAGGAAAAGAGCTGCTGATAGAGACGTTTAAAAGAATTATTTGTGATGTAAGAGTCAAATCTAAGACTGTACCACCAAATCCCAAAGAATGAAGAGAACCAAAAAGTACAGAATGATCACCTGTACCAAAAGCTGATTAAAAAATGGAGAAGAATAGAAACTTGTCTCATTGGCTATTCAATTCAAGCCTGGCCCTGACTTTGCTTTCTGCCTTGAGACTTTCTAATCCTCGCCTACCTGATCCAGTACTTTACCTGTCTTGACTCTGTCTGCTGCCTCTAGCCTCTTTGACCCTTGTCTGACTGCTCTGCAATTGGATCCACTCTAGCAGCAGCCTGGCTGGCAGCCAGGCCAGGCCTGACAAGAAGACCATCAGAGATTTTTTTTTTTTTACACAAAACAATCTCAGTAGAAAACCTGAATGAAAATAAAAGAAGTATAGGACATTCAGAACGGAAGGAGTTTGGAATTGAAAGAAAGAAAGAAGAGAAACAGGGTGATGGCTGGAGAGATGGTAAGGATCCAAAGAACTTGGAAGATAAACAAGATTATGTTTAAAGCAAGAAGAGACAACATCCAAAGAAAGCAAGAGATTAAAAATATAGGTAACAAAGGTAGAATGAATAGAGCAATCATTACTAACAGAGGGAAAGGGATTAAGACGACAAATGGTCAGTTTAACTGAAGAAAGAGATGCATTATCTTTATCAGGGTCGTATTTTAATGTCTTCTTCCATTCAGGGAAGAAGCCCTGTGGTGCAAGGAGGAGAAGGGGCAATTTTCACTGATTTTCCCCTCCCTTAGAAGCCCCCTGTGCATGCGCGCGCACACACACACAACCCCTCAAATTTGTTTCTGAGGACTGGGGAACCCTCAAGAGCAGATACTCCGGGTCGCAGGAAGTTGAAAAAGGAAGGAAAGATCAGTGAAAATGGTCCCTCCTAACTTGCACAAATAGAGTTTTTTTCCAGGAACAGAAGACCTTTAGAACACAAACCAGAAAATGAGAAAAGATAAAAAATCAGGAGGAGCTGGTAAAGTGGAAGTAGAAGGAATATAGCAGAGACTAAACATTCTGGTTACAATTGAGGCAATCCTAGATGTGCATAACTCCTACTGAAGTCAATGGAATATGCAGCTTGATGCTCAGCACGCTTAACTTACTCTGCAATTTTCCACTGAGTTAATACAACGTACATACTTCCAAGTAAGTATGCATAGCAACTTTAGCCTTACGCACGTAATTGTGGTCCATCAATTTGAGCAGGAATTATGTGTGTCATGTTGTAACAACAGAACTATATGTTATACTGGCAAAGATGTGCTTTCCACATATAGGTTTGATGGTTAACATAAATGCATCTTGCAGGGGGAATCAGTAGGCTAAAGGGGGCTACCTAATGCTTCCCATGCCTGCCAATTCTCCGCTGCAAGTGGCTTGTGCTATTTTCCCCCACTGTAGCCAGGCTTCTGGTCTTGGAGCCTAACTGGGGGAAAAATGATTTTAAAAAATGACCCAGTGGGGAAGCATTTGCTGGGGGATTTAACCCCGTTTGCTTTGTAATGTGTGATCAAGTGCAACTAGTTTTCTATGCATCACAGAACATAATCACACAGGCCAATCCTTCAAGCAGGCAGTAAAAATATTTCTGTTTCATTTGGCATTCTCCTGAGTTTTGTTTCATTGGGATTGTTATTTTTTGGGTTGCCGTACATGGCGTTGCTTGACTTTTGTTTGATGGTTTTGTTGAAATTATTGTTTTGAAATGTTTTTAGACATTTTTGTTTTATTTTGTAAGTCACCTTAGTGGCCTTTAGATGGGACCAAAGGCGGCCTAGAAATTTGTAAAAATAATAAATAAAATTTTCTTCAATAGTTATAGTGGGAACCAGATTGGTCTTTTTGCCTGTTATATTTTTATTCTGACTCAATCATAGCCCATATTATCCTTAGGATGAGTTATTTATACGCCACTTCTTTTGGCCAGAAGCTTCCAAGGTAGCTCACAATTAGATTTTAAAAAAATAACACGATAAAATCAAATAACTCAAAACAAGACGACAACAATTATGCAAATGAAATTAACGGAAGTCATACAGTTAAAAAAAGCTTCCAAGCTTAGATTCTGGGATACTGCAGTAATGGAGAAGGTTACATACTATGCTCAGAGGAATACATGACTTTTCGGCGAGGGCTCAAAATGGTTCTGTTTCGTCTAGCGTTTGGGTGGTGGGTTGATGTCTGACTTCTGGGTCTCAAGATGTTTTGTTCCATTGCTTCTCTCCTCTATATTGTCGTCGTCCCCCCAGTAGTTTTTATTGTTTTTAACTTACTTTATGCATTGTTTTAAATTATGTATTTTTCTCCTGTTGTAAGCCGCTTTGGGAATTTGCCTTAGGATAAGGTGGGGTATAATTCTTTTTTTTTTTTTTAGTAAATAAAATAAATAAATAAATGAGAGGTGGAAAGCAAGCTAGCAACAGGAGAGAGAACTCTGTGACATTGAGCCTTCTTTGCAGTGGTTGCTTTCCATCCTTCCAGAGTTGATGCTCTGTCCTCCTGGAACTGAGATGCATGAGCCTGGTTCCCCTGAGCTGGGTGCAGACGGACTTTATCTGTCAAGCTTGCTTCAATGAGATCTGAGTGATGATGGGGCTTGGCAATACCAGAGGGGTGCAGCCAGAGGCACTTGCCTCTCTGGTGTGTTGCTCTGACAAGGAGTGAGGATAGGGCTGAAGAAGGTTCAGCATCCGCTAGGGAGGGAGAGAGTATCTTACTAATAGTGGCTGCAGGCATGGGACAAGTCAAGTGATGTTTTGGTAAAATATATGTTTACAATCTAAGGAGGCCTTTTTACATAGATTTTTGGCTATACAAAAATTCATTATCAGAAGTCATCAAGTTGAAATTATTGTGGATGTGCATAGCAAGATAATAGTGAAGACAAAAATATTTTTCTTGCATATCTATTGCATTTCTTGCATATTCATTCCAAATTTTGGCTTTTAATTCAGTCTATCTATCAATCAGTCAATATACAGTCAGCCCTCTGTATCCCGAACCTCCAGCAGATGCCAAAAAACAGCTTGAAAGAAATCCGCTGCGGGGGAGGGTGAGACGGGGGCCAGCCAGGCAGCATCACAGTTCCTTATTTTAGCAGCACACCAGCCCACAGCCCGCTCCTGGCCGCCCGCGCAGCTTCCAAGTACTAGAAACAGCAGTAACAAAATAGAGCGAAAACTGTTATGACAGTTTTCATAATATATATTATGAAATAATATACCAAGAACGAATCATCTTCCCCGGGATTAAGGTCATAAAAAAACGTGAAATTTAAAATGTAATTAAAACTTTAAAAATGACTTTAAAAGTCTCCTTTAAAATGCAATAAAAACAATTTACCGTATTTGCCCGAGTATAAGACTCACTTTTATCCCCTAAGGCAAGTCTTTAAAGTAGGGGGTGCGCCCTACAATCAAAGCCTAGTGTTTCTGCAAAGCGCTTTCGAACCAAGCCTCTCTGAGTCTCTTTTCAAAGGTAAAACGGGGCTTTTTTTCCTCTCTTTTTAAAGCACTGTGTTTTCAAGCCTTTCCTTGCAGTTCTTAATCACTTGCTAAATGGCTGAATACCATGAGAGATCATTATCTCTCAGCAGCCTCTGGAAGCATTTGAAAAAGTTAACCCTTAAGTTTCAACCCCAGGACTCTGTGGAAACTAAGATATTTATTGATCTTGCAGTTTAAAAGTTGAGAGTACAGTTTGAAAGTTGAGAGCAAGAGCTCCTGCATAGGCTTACCATATCCAAAGGGGGACAGAGTGCCTACCTTTAGGCTGCAATCCTATGCACACTTTCCTGAGAGTAAGCCCCATTGAATGCAGGTGCAGCTCATCATCGTGGAAGGGTGCAACAAGCTACACCTGCCCAAATTCCAACGGTTAAAAGGTAGGCACTCTGTCCCCCTTTGGATCTGGGAAGACTACTAATACTAGAGTGCCCAGATTCAATAAGGGACAGGGTGCCTATGCCTTTAACTGTACTAAAGCTGTACTGTTCTACTAATGTGTATATTTAAGTTAAAAAAAGTTAAAAATGTATTCTTTAAAAAATAGCACCAAACATTAAGGGTGCGACTTACAATCAGGAGCGTCTTATACTCGGGACAATATGGTAACACTTTAAAAACAACTTTAAAAGTATCTTTCAAAATGTAATAAAAACAAATTTAAAACACACAGCATGATGTTTCATTCATAAGCTATAAATATCATCAGATGATATCGCTATGAATATCATGAAGCTATGAATATCATCAGAAGTGGGGAGCTTTATCTAAGCTTTACAGATTGATATGCTAACTAGAGGGAAAGCAGAATATTTATAAGATTGCTTGGGAGAGACTTTTGGATATACTGTATTATATACCTGTCTGCAAGAACATGGATTCGGTTTAAAAATAATGTTAAGAAACCATCAATTTATTATGCCTTACCTGAAGCTCAGTATAAGATCATACAGGCATACCCCCATATCTGCGGATTTGGTATCCGCGAATCTGCTTATCCGTGGTTCGCTGCGGCCCCCCACGCCCATTACCTTTATTTTCATGGAAGAGACCTACAGCACCTGATACTAAGGAACAGTTAATTAGTGTCTAGACATTGTGGAAATGGATAAATTAATTCATAACGTTAGAAGGAGAAAAAGAGTTGGAACTGTTACTTGGGCAAGTCCTGCTCTAAGTGGGGTTGGGGGAGGGCAGGGAGAGGGCATAACGGGGTGGGGGAGGATGGAGAGGGGGGGCATATCGAGCCTGGGAGGGAGTGGGATCAGCATCCTCGTTGGATGCCATATCTTATCCTCCCTCCCAGGCCTCCAGCTCCGACACTGGCTTCTCGGTGTTTCAGTGCTGCCAAATTAGGTGCCGCTTCATTTCCTTCTGTCTGTTGTTTCCCTTGTGTCAATATATAGATTGTAAGCCCCCTTGGAACAGTGTCCTCTCAGTCTTTGTACAGCGGATAGTGCTATATAAATAAATTAATTATAATTCTATCCTGCCTCTCCTACAAGGAGCTCAGGCCACTGTACCAGGGTCTCCCTCTCCTCTCACAACAACCCTGTAAGGCAGGTTAGGCTCAGAGATCGTGACTGGCTCATGGTAACCCAGTGTATTTTATGGCGTGGGGAGATCTGAACTGGGGTCTCCAAACTCCTAGTCTGACAGCCTAACCACTACTGACAACAATTTAACCAACACATTTCAAATACGATGGGATATTTCTTAACGTTGGGAAAAGACATGGCCAGACACAGTTTTGCCACAGGAAAGCAGGAAGTTCCAAAACGGTGTTTCAAATGTAAACAGTTTTCTTTATTTAAGTTATTTAACTGTTCTTAAGGGTTGTATACTGGACTTTAATAATTTTAGTAATAGTCATAATCATAAATGTTTTTACTAATTAAGATACATTCAGTTTAAAACGGGAATTTGCAATTCATGAAGCAGCATGTGTAAGACTAATAAGCAACTTGTAAAACAGCATTTGGATAATAACAATCTGAGGGGGAAAACCCTCTCAAGTTCTCCCTTTCATACTGCTGACTGATGTAAGGGTTTGCAACACACTGATGGCAGGGTTTTTTCTGCTTGATTCAGACACTTGCAATAAAATCTTGAAAATTCCTAAATAAAAAAAGTTTCTGCCACTAAACGTTGGCACTGTATTATCAATAGAAAGGTTTGTTATAGGTAAAAGGATTGCCAACTGTTTATTCTGTTATGTCTTACTCTTTTCTCATGCTTTCGTGTGGTGTTTTTTTTTTGCTTGTTTATTGTGTTATGTATTATTAACATTACTTTCTTTTTATGTTTTGTTATGTTATGCCAATAAAGGTTTATTGATTGGTGTGTTATATATGAGTATACTACTATGGTGTTGTTATGCTGTTACTACCCAAGGCAAAGCAACTGAGAACTTAAACATTGTTCTCGTTGAAGCCATGTGCTGGCAGAGTATGTTACTTAGGTCAAATTATTCAATTTCTTTGTAACTCAAGTTTATTGTACTGTAATATGGATGATTGGCTAGGCTTAGAAGATTTATTTATTTATTTTTATTTACAGTATTTTTATCCCGCCTTTCTCCCCGAAGGGACCCAAGGCGGCTTACAACAGAAAAAAAATACATACAAAAAACACAGTATAAAAAATCAGTAAAAACAATCAATAAAAATTAATAAAAACAGTGTCTAAAAACAATTAAAAAGATCATGGCTACAATCAGAGCAGGAGCATAAAAACAGCAGGACCCCCACCTGTACCAGCGATGCTAAAAAAGGCAGGGGCTCACAGAAGGCTTCTTTGAACAAGAAGGTTTTTAGGCCTTGCCGGAAGATGCCTTGAATCAGGGGTGAAAAAAATGTTTCTAAACACTTAAAGGCAGCAGAATTTTTCTCAAGAGAATGATTAGTGTGGAAAGGTTCTTTATGACATGTATATCTCCTTTGACAGCAATTTCATCACCTGAGCTATAGCCAGGAGAGGGAATAAGAAGGGAATAAGCTTTGATCAGAAACCAACTGCAAATAAACTTTTCATTGTGAGTAGCTTGACTTAAATTATTTTAGTCTGAACAATTTATTATTAACAATTCTGAGTAGACAGACTTCTAATCATTTATGTTAAGGGTTGTCAGGTCGGCATCCTTCAAAAGGTGCCAATGAGACCAGCGAGGTGTGGGATGAAGGGGAGTATTCAACTCCCACTGTAAAGTGGCAAGCAGCTGGTCAGCAGCCATGAACTTGAGCAGTGTTGAACCTACACCTCCCCCATCAGCACCTCTCAGCATCCACTAGTAATGATGACATGGGGTTCCCCTTCCCCTTGGTGCATGCTCAGAGGGGGCAATCAAATACTATGTCCATCCATTGACATTTCCCCTTTAAAAGAGGAAAAAATCCATCTTGCCCATTCTGTTTGTTTGGTTGTGTATTTATGCCCTTTGCCATAATACATGAATTAGATACAAATACAAAGTGAAAGAGGCATTCCCAGTATAATAAATCAACTGGATTTGATCCAGAGATGTACTGTATGCGCTACCTGCACACCACTATCCACATACCTGTGCATGTCAAGCATCCCAAAAGTTTAGCTATCTTTCAAAAATGTCCACTCTGAACCCTTCTCATAATGAAGTTGTCTTGGACTATATATGTATGCAGCCTCCTCGTTGCTGTGGAAGTGGTCTGAAAGAAAGGCTTAAGCATCTTTATATAAATGATATATCTAATGCATTCATACAGTATACCTTCTGGAGGCAAAAGTAAAAACCCTATTGAACACAGAAGGGGTTCATAATGCCCGTGTCAGTATTACTGTCACTGTATTACCCCAACAATAGTGCCAACTCAACAGAAAAAGAAGCATTAATTCATGGGGGCACTTGGAAACATTGTCAAGATTTAGAAGTCAAAACAAAAATCAGATTCTTAATGAAACCAAAAGGCTAGAACACGTTAAAATCCCTAATCCATCACAACATTTGCATGTGCCAAGTACTCCTAGATGCTATTCCTATTGCACAGCACAAGATTTATAACACCACACATCTCTATCCATTGTATTGTTATGCACAGAACAAAAAAAACATTGTCCCAGGACTAACCCCAGAAATAATGTGCACTTTATTGCCAATACTGTAAGCTCAACTCCCTTTTCATGGTTGTGGTATTTATTGCTGTTTGGTCACAAACCTCCAGTACCAGCATTTGCTGCCTGCAGACAATGAGGGAAGCATAAACTTTATTTTCTAGCTGGAGAAAAGGAGGAGATGCGTAACAGCTCAGTTCCTTGCTCAGAAGACATCAAAAGGAAGACTTTATAAACTCGTGTTCAATGTCTCATTGGTAAATCAAGGGTTGACAATTTGGCCCAGAAACAAGTAGCAGACACTATACATACACTTTAAGCAAACTTCTCTCTCTGTCTGCCCCCTCACAAGCATAGCATACATCAACAAGTGTTTACTTTGAGAAGAAGCCTGCATCAATCTGGGAATGCTGGTTTTGTAGAAGCATGCAGGCTCTGCTCCCACCGCAAACAAAACACTTCCTTCTCGCCGAGTTCTCGGATGAGAAAGGTTTATTGTCTGTTGAAACAGGCAGCCTGAACTCACTGTTAGCAATGTGCTTTTTCAACCACTCAGACACTCAACACAAATTTACAAAAAGCCCTTTGCCTGCATTCTTCATGCCTTCTGAAATAAGACCTCAGGCCCGATTCTTCTCTGTCACATGCCAGAGTTATGCTGTTCCAGTTCTAGTTACCCCGATGCAGAATTATCTTTCATTTATACCACTGCGTGGGAGCCGAAAGTAAGGCTTACAAGTTTAACATTCCATGGATCTCATCCAATCCCCACTGAAAGCAGAAAAGTTCTCATCAAATTCAATAAACCATGAATCACGGCCTATGTGGAAAAGGTGCAATTTGATAACCCCATCAAACCTTTACACTTCACACAATCAATCCCTGAAACAAATTCCAAAATGTGTAAGGCAACAATGACAGCTCTGTTTTGTTTTGTTTAATCACTGACATGCTTTAAACTGTATCTCATCACAGTTGTTGGGCTCCAGGTACAAGGATCAAACTAAATGTATCGACAAGATAGGGACGTCTAAACTGCAAGGATCCCACACATTCTGTGTGTGATTCAGTGAGAGGTTATCTAGCTACAATCTAAGACGGGAAATAGAAGAGGGGAAAAACTGATGTTAGGGCTGTGTTTTCTGAAGGGCTTGTGGTACTCTGTGACCACTGACATTTAGGAGTCTTAACTGCATCAGTGACTAGAAAGCACAACAGAAAGTTGGAGAGCACATTAGGCAATCAGTCAGTCAACTGGAACAAAAGAGAACTACAAGTTAGTAACAGCAGAATAAAAAGCCTGTAACAACAGGCCAACCAAAGTCAGCAGGAACAGCATATGACTTTAAAAGGTATTTTTTAATCATTGAGCTACCCCCTCTTTCTCATATGCACACTCTCACATGAAAGCATATGATGTTTTAAAGTTGTTATTATTACAAAAGATGAACACTTTTTCAGAATGCAATTCTCTTAGATAAGAATAAGCCAAAACTTGCAGTGCAATTCACCTGCCCAATTTATAGAAACGTGCGCATGACATGCTCAGTTCATAAGTATCGTCTGAAGAACAGAACATGTATACCATTTACATTTAGCATGCTCCCTGCAGCAGCGGTCTGAAGATCTTCACATGTATCAAACAGAAATAAATAGAAACTGAAGAGTTTTGTAGATTTCACAGAGTGCCAGGTCAGAAATCATCTAGCCTTGCCTTCTATATACAGTAAGCCACTGAATCTACTCCTCATCATATAAGGAGTAGATTCATCATATCATACTCCTTCATCATATAAGCTCCACCTGAAATTCTACATCCTGTAGGAAATAAAAGAAACTAAGATGTACCAGTGACTCAAAGGCCTTTGTATGTCAGGGTTTATTTTGGGGACATATGTGGAGATACATGTTTGTTTGTTTGTTTGTTTGAAAAAATTATATCCTGCCTTTTCCTATGCTGAAAGGCAAATGCCGAAGGCGGCATGGAGGGCTTTGCCAAAAAAGTCCCGTTTTATATGACGTTCTACATCAGCAGGGAGATACTAGGATAGCACAGGAACATTGTGGGCAAAACAGACTGATTTACACCATGGTACTGTGGATCCTTCAAAGAAAATTAAGATTGGAGTTGGAATGTTTTCATGGTAACTCCAGGAAAATATGAGCCTGGGAGATTTTGAATAAGTGAAGACCATCCAATACACATCCCCCCCCCCACTAGTCATTAGAGTGTAATAATTACAACATGGTCTGGTACACTTCTGATTTCTCCACATCCTTCTTCTATTTTGCATATGACCGTTGCCTCTGAATGCCACCACTGGCTTCTACCAGAAGCAACTTGCATGAAGGACCTGAGCTGAGAACCAACAACATTATAGCAGAGCAAACCAAAGCTAGGCCTTCGTTCCTTTGGCCATTTCTCTTTTTTTTTCCCCCTTGTTATCTTATCAGAGACAGCAGTAGAAAAACAGACACGAGAAGTTTATACAGATACACAACTAACAGGGCTTGATGCCATCAATGGGAAGAGACAATCTCCACTAAACTGGAATATCTAGCTGTTGAAGTTCAGTTACTGGAAAATGCTTCTGCTTCACCCTGTAATTTTACACATCAATGCATGGGTTTTATGACCCTTTTGCTGAATCAGTGCATTTGTACTACCATTGGACAAGTTGGAAATATACAAGAATCAGAAAGGTGATTCGCTTGAAGCTCTCTCTCTCTCTCTCTCTCTCTCTCTCTCTCTCTCTCTCTCACACACACACACACACACACACACACACACACACCACCCTTGGGACATAATTTCAAATTCACAATATATAACTACTCATGTTATCCAAAATATTACTTTGCAAACAGAGTAAGAGTACAGCTACTAAGACTGGTAATCTAAAACATCCCCATCCCCAACAAGAACAGATAAACAAAAACAAGAACGGACTCCTGCAGCAAACATGCATATGCATTAGAGGCGAGCTATTTTAAAAAAAACTGTTTAAAAAATTCTTTGTCACTCACTCTCAGGATTTAATAGCACATTGTCTCTAGACCATACAGGAGCCGGCATCAGGATCCTAATGTCAGCACAACAACCACTGACTCAAAGACTCCAGGATTTCTCCTTTTGCCCTATTGTAGCCCGACTGTATCATATAAAGGCTTTAGGGGGGCACAAAGGGAACATGGTCTCACCCATTATACATGCAACTTACCTGTCCAAATTAAATAGGGCCACCGACTCCCAGTAATTGAGCAGGGGGGCTGGACACAGATCGTCCATGCCCAAACCTGCATAGAAAAGAGAGGGGGGGGAATATCCAAAGTCTTGAAACTTGGGGCTGGTTTACACATGCATATTCACAATCTGATATGTGAATGGGCCATCACAAACAGAACTTTCATATCTCCTCTTATTGGCTGGAGCACAATGCTTTTCAGTGAAGTCAATGCAATCAGCTCTACTAGAGCTGCGTGTGTGATTCAGACCTTGATAATACAGTATCAGATATGAATCTGTCATACTCATCGGTCCCCAGCTTTCCAGCTGCCAAACGTTTTGCCAGCTGCCAAGAAACACAACCACCCAAAAAATCCACACTCAGCCATACATACACAGCAGGACTTTGGATCTTTTCTTCTCAAACTCTAGCTCCACAATGGAATGAACAAGCCTTGGGTGATGCCTAAAACAGGTCTTTGTATTATGCACAGAGATGGAGAGATCCAAAACAATAAAGGGAGACGATTTCTGTACACCACAAAGTGATTTAGCAGCCCCCCTCTTCCCAGGGTCCTTTGGAAAATGCAGTTCTGCAAGAGTAACCAGAGACCTCTAATAAAAAAATCCTCACCCTTACCAAACTACAATTCCCAGGATTCTTTTGGGATAATATGACAAATTTGTATAAGCCCATTACAAGTTTGTAATGTAGACATACACCATTATGTAATGTCTACATAATGTAGACATTACAAGTTTGTAATGTAGACATACACCAAGAATATCCTCAAATTTGATCCCAAACGTTGGATTTATCTTATGATGATAGACCATTGGCATTCATGTGCTTTGAACACAAAGACTGGTAGTTAGAAGTTATTAGGCAGCTTTAGAAGCAATCCTAAACACATCTTTCAGGCAGTAAATACTATTGAATTTAATTGGCAGCCCGATCCAGATCAACAATAGGCCGGCGGAACGAGTGCTCCGCCAGCCTAAGTCATTGTAAAAGTGCTGTAAGACTTTTGCACCGCCTCGGGAGTAAGTGGCACCGGCACAGAGGCCGGTGCCGCTCACTCCGCTGTGCTCCGGACCCTGCGCCGGCCGCCGCAGGTGCGAGCAAAAGTAGGGAGGAAGGGGGCCATTGGCCAGCCCGGGTTGGGAGGGGCGCGGGGATATTGGCGCTGAGATGCGTCAATATCCCGAGCCCCTTCCTAGGCTGGACCAGTCTTACATGGCCCTACCCAGTTGTGCGCCAGCTCCAGAGCTGGCGCATATCTGAGGAGGCCCATTGTGGCCCAGGCTGCTTCCCCCGAGGTGAGCCTGGGCGATGCTGGAGCCCTGGATACAGCGGCCAGCCCTTTAGGCCGGCCACGCATAGTTGTGCAGGATTGTGCCGTGGGCTTACTTCTGAGTGGACCTGCATAAGATTACACTGTTCATTGCCTAACTTAGCTCAAAGTTGTAACAAAATAAGAACTGGAAAGAACTTCATATCTTGTAAAGTGCTATGGAAAGAATACCATCATGATAATTGGTTATTCTTATTGTTTTTGGTTGTGAAGAATCATTCAGTGTGTGTGAACCACTATCTAAATAACTTCCAGTTAAGAAACATTTTTAAGATTATATCATGCAAGCAAAAACAGGTCTTCTTCCTTCATCTGGCTACTAATGCAAATTAGACTTGTCAAGTGTATGTTTAAATTTCTCCTTAAAACGTCTCAAGCACTGGAAAAGAACCACATGCTGGGATACAAAGAGCCACACTCTGAGTGCTGATGATTTGCAATACACTCAGCATCTCCACACTTGAGTTGTAGAATGTGTCTTCCAAGAAAAATATAACTTTTTCCCCAAAGGTAATCACATTCCATATCTCCCAAAGTCAGATTCCTAAGTCATAAATGACTGGTCTGCTTTCATCACTTGTAAAGAAAGTCATTCTCCTGAGGGGAGAAGAAGTGGTAGATGTTAAACATAAAAATCAAACCATCCAACTGGAAAAATTTATTGAATGCAAGGAAATCTAAATGATAACAACGAACGTTTTGGCACCTTAAACACTAACACATTTATTTCAGTGTAAGCTCTAATGGACTTGAACCACTTTGGGCCCAATCCTAAACAACTTTCTAGTACCACCACAATGCAGCCCCTTGGTAAGGGAAAAAACATTCCCTTACCTTGAGGAGGCCTCCGTGACTCCCCCCCCCAGCAAGCTGTAGCATGCACCCCATTGGCATGGCTGCATCAGCCGTGGA
The DNA here is from genome assembly GCA_026170595.1 of Plestiodon gilberti rubricaudatus. NCBI lineage: Eukaryota > Metazoa > Chordata > Lepidosauria > Squamata > Scincidae > Plestiodon > Plestiodon gilberti. The sequence goes on along the minus strand of JANXHW010000004.1, from coordinate 79,337,665 downwards.
AAATTGGATAAGATTGGGGCCTTTGTCACATACAAAGGTGAACTTTTCACATTTAAGTTCCTACTAGGATTGTCTCCCTTGACAGTGGTATTCTAGTTTGCATGCAAATCATTTGTGTTTTCATGTGCCACCCCAAAAGCAAGTAATATGTTTCTGTTCTCTCCAGTGAACAATAGCTCACCTGGGGTTGAAATAAGAAGCAATAGAAAGGCAACTCTCTAGGGCAGTGTTTCCCAAACCTTTTTGACCTGTGGCTCCCTTGACCATTGGCCGCGGCTCCCCATTATCAGTGTACATTATGTTGATGCCTGCCAATTGGCATTGCACTGTTTTCCAAGAGGATTCTGTGGCACACTGCGGCTCCCCTGGCTGGTTTCCGCGGCTCCTCTGGGAGCTGTGCCTCCCAGTTTGGGAACCACTACTCTAGGGTAAAAGCACTTCTAAAAAAATTAAGAGTTAAGTCATGTTGAATACAGCAATTCTGGATATCCTTAATCTGGGATACTCATCCAATTTAAGGGATGATTGGTTCTTTCTGGTATCCCTTTAGTACCAAATACCAGATGCACTCCTTGAGGGTTTTCAAGGCTTCTGCTGCTTTGGGTAGATGTGAGCACTTGGGTGCCACACATTTTGTGCAACCCAGTGACACCAATGTATGATGTGTTCTTTGGACTCAATATATTGTTTATCGGTACTGTAACAACACAATTCCAAGTGTTATCCTCATGATTACAATAGACAAAACAGGTGTTTTCTTTCCATATAAGATGATAAACTAGGATCATTCTGGAATGCCTTCTCTGCAAATTTTTAGGTGGCATTTTAATTTTCATTGCAATAGCATTCTATCCAGTTTGATAAACATATGAATATTTTAATCCTTGGGAGTTTATTATATGTTAACACTGTATACTTAAGTAACAGAAGGATGCGATTTGCTACCTTACTGCAGTACTGTACTTCAGATATTCCACTCCCAGAATCAGCTTTGAGAACACAGGGTAAGAGACTTATCCTTTTTTAAATGTGAAAGAGGTGGTCAGTATCACTTATTATTCATGATGTTGAGTGATGAAGATTCTGACTCCTTGCAGTCCTGATCCTAAATATCTACATCAGGGGTTCTCAACCTTTGGAGGCCCGGGTACTGCCTATCACGGTCCAATTTTCTGAAGTAACCCCTGTTAATTAACTGCTAATTAATTGGAGTAATCAATTAATCAATTTTAAATGTGAAAAAAATGTCTTATTTAACTGTGTGTGTGGGGGGGAGAGACACACACATGCAAGGATCTCTTTTTTTCTCCAAGTCACACTTCCCAAAATCAGCTCCTCCCTCCCCCACCCCACCAAGTACATTTTCTAAAGTACAAAAATAAGCCCAAAACCAAAATCAGAGACACAGAAGGGCTTCGAAAATAATTACAATTTAAAATCCATGTTAATTAACACTTAATTAGCTGTTGATGGGGCAGATAAGGGGCAGGGCTTGGCGTACCCCCAGCAAGAGGTCCGCGTACCCCTAGGGGTACCAGTACCACAGGTTGAGAACCTCTGATCTACATCATATCTGCCTGCAAGTACATATAACACTCTGTAGCATGTGCATCGCATTGTGCCTTATGAAGTTGTTCTAGGGCAACTCTTCATCTGTCTTGTCCTAAGCTCTGCTAGAGGACCAAGACTCAAGAGCAAGCAGCTAGTACTGAAACAGCGCAATCCTATCCAACTTACACCACTGGTGTATCCAGCAGTGCAGCGAGAACGGGAAGTCCCAGAACAGAAAGGGAATTCAAATTCCCTCCAAAGGGGGATTCAAAGGGGATTTAAATCTTCCCTCCCCTCCAAAGTCTCCCGCCCTGCCCTCCCCCACTGGTTACACTGGTGGTGTAAATTGGATAGGATTGTGCTGTAATATTCTGCAACATGTATGAACAAAGCTATATATTTATCAACAATAGTTCAAGGAGCAGGTGCCAGGCTGGATCAAAATTAAACCTGAGATACTCAAAAATGGTTGTGTTGGCAACTTTTAATGAAAAGGGTGTTTGGAGCATACATAGCTTTAGTGTGAGTAATATGAAAGCTTACAACTCTAACACAGTTGGCCAAAACAAAAGATGTTACTGGGACACTTTTCTGTCTTACCCTGTTTTATACTTTATAGAAGCCATTTGCAGAACTTATACAGGATATTTATCTCTCAGTAAGAGAAGAATAATTACAGCCCAATCCTATGCTGGCCTCCGCACTGTCACAAACGTGACGCAAGGCACATTGTGACGGTGTGGAGGCCAGTCCCGCCAGCGTGGAGGCCAGCACTGGCAGGCCTCCACTGGCAAAGGAGCAGCTCCCACTGGGACAGGCGAGCTCCGCGCTGGATGGCGGGGAGAGGGAGGCGGTGTTTCAGAGTGGGGGTAGGGCAGGGAGGAGGGTGGGTCAGGCCCGTGAAGGGGGTGGACTCAGCGGAGGAGGCCACCAAACCCTATCCCCCGTTCCGGGCTTGAAAACCTGACACAAGGCTGTTCAACGCTGCTCTGGCCATTTAGCTGGTATGCCTCCGAGTAGCCCCATTGGGGCTGCTGGGGCTCAACATGGGAGAAGGGTATGATTGCCCCCTTCCCTCGAGGAGATCTCCAGCCCCATGCTGGATAGAGCAGCGACTGCCCCAGTGCCGCTGTGTCCCAGCGCTGCGGTCCTGAGCTAAGGAAACAGACGTTCCCTTGAGGAGGCCTCCGTGACTGCCCCAGCACAGAAAGATTAAGCACCTGCCCTACTGGCATGGCTGCATCAGCGTTGGAAAGGATTGGGCCCCCAGTCACATTATTAAATAAAGAAAATTTTCATCTCTGCTTACAGTAGAATTTATCCTCCTTCCTGAATACAAACACTTTCACTGTTATCACCAACTTCTGTATGTAGAACTCCACTTTTCTTAGAAATACCCTTGATCACAAAATCTTCATGCACTTTCCAAGAACTGGTTGCAGACAACTTCTCTGCAGATTTCCTAAAATGGATTTATTTCCTACTTGCCTTCCAAATAACTCTAGAGAATCTTTCAGTGAGATGTTAAAAAACCACCAATGAAATGTTATTTCATTATCTTTGCTGCTATAATAAACATCTCTCTCTCTCTCTCTCTCTCTCTCTCTCTCTCAGTCCAAACTGTTTTCTTAGCCTTATCAATTCAGGCATTGTTCAGTTCACCTGTTAGACAAAACCTCAGTTATCCAAATGATACAAGGAGCATCCCAAATCAATATAAATTTAAGAAACAATTGAAGTGTTGTGAAATATACCTACAAGAGATATGGCTGCCATGCGCGCGCACACATATTAGTTGTGCACATAGACATTTGAAATAGCTACGTTTCAGATACGGATGGTTCTAACGCATTCTACAGTCACAATCCACTTTCAGTAGCATTTTTCCTTTGCCTCTTCAGTCTCTTTCAAGAAATAGGCCACACATGACGTGAATTAGCTGCTGCATCATTAGTTTTCCTCTCTCATGCTTTAACTGTGACCTCATTTTACCAGCAAGTTTCACACAACCTATGAATGACATCAGTGATTAAAGCTTGATTGAAACAAGATGGGGAGTTCTTGCTGTAACTTGAGAGAGCGCAGCTCAACATAGCCATCAGCAGACCAGAAGGATCTGCAGTAACATCACTGCTGAAACACCTCACTGTAATGTGTACCTTGACATAGCAACTGACAGTCATACATAGTAGAGGGGACTGGCAGAAACAAGGATGACGTAGCATGGATCATCTTCTACCAGACAAGCAGCAGGTGTGAAGTTATTGTGTCTGGTACAAGAGGTCAGCAATATAAGAAACAGCCCTGCTCATTGTTGTCAATGGGAAGGAACGTGTTTTGTCCAGAATAAGCAAATTACCACAAATCAGCATGCACAGAATATGTACAGGGCACAGAACTATATCAGCTATAACTGTGGGAAAAGCAAGTCACCCAAGCCACACTTGACGCCACTGCAAATGTTTTGGTCAAGTGTAGCCTTAAAGCAGTGACATGTTACCGTAGTTGACAAAAGAAACACAGACAGACAAAACAACGGGCCACATACCCAGCCTCCATTGTCCTGGATCCAGTCATGCAGGTGCCTGTTCAGGTACTCGGTCATCCACGCAGCAATATCGTCCACGAGAGGTGACATCTCCTGACTGACACTCTCCACACATGTCATGCCACCAAATTCAAAGAACGCAATGATCCTCCCCCAATTTATCCCATTTCGAAACAGCTCCTCCACCACTGCCGCAAAACGATTTCTGGCAGTGTCCAGGGTCAAGTGCAGCTGGCCGGACATCTGAGCAAGGTCTCTCCGATAACGCCGTGAAAACTCATCGCCAGCTTGCCGTAATGTTGAGTGGACAACCTGTGGCACGGGCTGTACCTCTTCAACAGGGGCAATGTTAGTAACAGCAGCTAAACCAGGCACTTCAGAAGACAGAGATGCCCGCCTAACAAGGACAGGGAAGGTCCCAGCAGCAGCAGCAGCAGCAGCAGGAGGAAGATTTGCTCTGTCTCCACTGGCAACCCAGTCATATCCTTTCTGTGACAGCTTGTAATGGATGTACCTCAGCACTATCTCCCTGTTATCGTAACCTCTTATCCCAGGATGCGCCATCATTTATAACAAGAAGGAGAAAAAGGAAGAGGAGAAGCAGATGCAATGTCCCCCCCACCCAAAAAAGAAAGCAGCCAGTAATAATGAGTGCCAGTATTTATATATAATCCAGTTGTTTTATTCTATGTATTTCCATTGGTTGAGGTGTGGGGGAATCCTCAGGGTCTCAAAGGTATTTCCGTCTTCCCAGCGTTTCCTCTTCAGCTTGCGATATACGATGGAGACTGGACTTAAAATGCAGCAAATATTGTATTCCAAGATGCACATGTAATATTTATTATAAAATTTATTTTCAGAAACCTTCTCTCCTCTGCGTGGGCATACATCTAAAATAAGAAAATCAGATACTTATTCAAAATCAGGTGCATTTTTTTTCTCCTACATCCTGAACTAGGATATGAATGAAGAAGCTGCTATGCATCCATTCCCAAACCCCTTGATATTCAGTACAATTTACTAAGTAGAACAGCTTCCAATGCAAATTCATGCAAAGCAAATTCAACAAAAAATCCCAAACAGTTTTCTTTTTTAGAAATAAATAAATAAATAAATAAATAAATAAATAAATAAATAAATAAAAGTTACACAGAGTAAATGTCCTGTGGAAAATACTTACTTGAATTAGAAATTTGCTTTTCTGTCAAGTTTCCTTAAAGGAAGAAAAACAAACCCCAAACATCACAGATCCTCTGAAAAATTAAATGCTGGTTTCTTTAATGACTAAAAAAGGAAAACAAAAAAAATGGAAAAAAATTAAGGTCTCCAAATATTGTGCAATTACTATGTTTTCCAAAAACATTTTCTAGACTCCTGTTTTCATGACATTTCCAAAGATATGTCAGAACTCTGAAATCCTGTTTCTGAACTTCAGGAAAGAGAACAACCCAAAAGAGAGAGGCACAGAGGGGAAAAAAATTCTGAAAAGCATCACATTTTTGGATCCAGGCTCTTAAATTAGTGCTATGCTCCAGTGCAATGTGTTTCCAAATGAACGTAGTTTCATTCAGTCACTGCTCTTGAGCTCAGTGTCTCCCACATATACAGAAAAAATCTAGAATGATTTTTGCCCCCCTTTTAAAACTCCAGAGAGAAAATACAGTTCACAAAAAAAGGAGCTTTGCATTATAAAAGAAGGGAGAAATCCCACAAGGCAAAGGAGGGCAAAATGGGGCGTGTCTGAAGTATTAATTGATCCTATCCACCCCCCACCCTCCCTCCCCAGTGCCCTTGCTACCCTGGGTAGCCCTGCAAAGCTTCCCAGTCACGAGGCGCCTCCTCCTTCTCCAGCGAGAGCTGCAGATTGGATCGGCTGCGTCCGGCGCGGCGGCTCCGGCTGCTGTGCTGGGGAGGTCCCGGGGGGGGGGCAGGGGGAAGCACATTCAATGCAGCAGCAGAAGGGGAGGAGACAGAGGAGGGTGGCTCTCACACTTCAGCCTCCGCAAATGGGGCAGCTTTGCTCTAGCCCCACCTCGCCGTTCATTCAAGAAAAAGGGGGGAAAGAGAAGGAACCTTACCCCCGCCCGCCTCACTGCAGTAGCACGAAAGGCAGGCGCTGCTTCCATGGCGGCCCTTTTCAGAGTTGCGTTCTGCCCGCGTCGACTTGTCCTCTGCGAAGCTTTGAGGCGCTGCTGGGCGAGGGTGGGTGGTCCACGGCGGGAGGACTGAGGTGGGGGAAAGGGCTACAAGCCGGCTCTTCACCGGGCTGCTTTGCCTTCCTTTTAACCAATGCTTTGTCCTGAGTTATGATCGACTCTGGGAGCCCTTTGGGGTCCGAAAAGGCTAACTAGTAGTAGTGGAAGTCATGAGGTCACTCTTGATTTACACCTCGCTTTTCAGTCCTCTTGAGCTGATCTCGCAACTGGTCTGGCTCTGGATGTCAAAGGCGCATACAGTATTTAGAGAGGAAACTGAGGCCGAGAGAAAGAAGCAGAGGAGTCACTTGACTGACCAAGACCACCCAGGGAGTGCATCATGAGCGAGGCGTACCAAATTCCAGCTCTGGAGCCGCTGGACCCTACGGGCGCAGAAGTGAATTTGGCGACCCACGGAAGGGCGCAAGCTTCCCCCTTTGGGATCTAGGGGAGGGGGTTTCCCTCTCTAGGGAAATAAAAATGACCACGGGGGAGGAGGGGGTGCTATGGGATTTCTCCATTCGAGCTTGTTTGAGGAAGAATGCGGTGTGTGCAATCCCAGCGAGAAGGAGAGAGACGTGTGTATTTCAAGTCCGCTCACAGCTGCTGTGCCCGATGAAGCATTTTCTCCAAGTGTGGAGGTTTTGCAAACGTCTCTACAACCAGAACTGCTATGACAATAAGAACAATCACCTCGCCTCAGCCTGCTCATGCGAGATTGGAAAGATTAAGCGCTTTTGGGGGGAAGAGGTCGCGCCTGGGTGGAAAAATAGTCGCCTGCCCTAACAGTGGTATTATTATTGTTGTACTTATTATTATTATTATTATTATTATTATTATTATTATTATTATTATTATTATTATTAAAGAGCTTCCCGTCCAGTGCTCCCCACATCGCAAAGCCGGCTGGGCTGGTTTGCCTCACATTTGCGCCACTTCAAAGTTGCAAGTGGGAAGTTTAAAGACGGCTCAGGGGAGGGACACTGCTGCGGAGGGCAGCCTGGCACGTCTCCCGCAGGCAGCCCGCGTGCTCGACAGGATTCCCACTGCGACTGCGGGGACGTCCCGTGTTCCGGCGGCTCTCGTATTCTCGTATCAGTACTACTCAGTAGGGTGCCCCCTCCTGGCTTCCAGGGTGGGCGGCTTTGCCGGGCCTGCGAAACACTTCCCCGTTCTTCTACCGTCTGAAGAGCGCTCACTCCCGCCTTCTCTCGCAGGCGCCGCCTCGCTTTCCCGTCAGCGAGGGACAAGGGCCCTGGCGTGTGCTGGGAGAGGGAAAGCGTGGCTGTGCCAGGGCCGTCCACTTCCTCATCCGGCGGCCAGGGGCAGCCTCCGCGAGAACCGGCTGCTCTTCCCGTTGCAGAGTTTCTGCCGCTTGGCGTGGCTGAAGCTTGTGGTGCGCCAGTGTCCTGCTGCCTCTACTGTCTGTATATAACAGGGGTGGCCAAACTTGCTTAAAGTAAGATAAACTTTACATACATACGATAAACTTCAGGTGTTTGAGAGCCGCAATATTTAAGAAGCATTTAAATTCTTAAATAGATTTACTCACCATGAGCATTAAACTTATGTTTTAACCCAGTGGACTCTCAGTTTATACCTGGTAAATAATTATAAAGCTTGAAAATTTCTTATTTACCCTTTTATATAGATTGTGTTGCAAAAAAAGGAGCTCAGCCAACATATTTCCAAGAGTTGCACATTTTATACGTCAAAGAGCCACATCTGACTCAGGAGCCGCAGTTTAGCCACCCCTGGTATATACTTCTAAACAAGAGTGATTAAAAAAGTAAATTAGAAGGGTTTGGAAAGAGGTGAAAAAAATGCTGTCTAGTGGAAAAGAAACCCTTTCAGAAGAAAGGCTGTGTAAACTGGCACAAGGTAAAAAAAAAAAAAAAAAGGTAAAGGTGACCCCTGGCAATTAAGTCCAGTCGTGTCTGATTCTAGGGTGTGGTGCTCATCCCCATTTCAAAGCCGAAGAGCCAGCGTTGTCCGAAGAGAAGACGCTTCCGTAGTCATGTGGCCGGCAGTGGGACCTGCTTTTGCCCAAGATCATCTTCTTGGTCTTTGACCTCCTACCAGTTTATTTTGTCATCTCAGTCGGGCTTTGTTCAGCTGCATGTGAAGGGCAGGCTCTGCTCCTCTGAAATGACCCTCCTAGTTCAGGGGTACAGGGCCTGCACTTCACGTGCATTAGAATGACGTGGGAAGGAGTGGACGGAATAGGCTACCAAGGATGGAGAGTGATCAGTTTTTGAAACTTCCTCTTAGTTAGTTAGAGGTGTTAGTGCTAGTTTTTTTCCCCAGTTGCAGGAAGGATTTGTTTTTATTTATAATAAGTAGAGGCTCTAACTATAATACATAAAAAATTGTCTCCCTGCAACTGGGAAACTGGCACTGCAGGGAAACAGGATAAACTAGACTTTTTTTCTCTCAGCTGTGACTTTTTTTTGCTTACAAAAGTTGTGGGTAGTTTTGGCCCAGTTAAGCCTATTTTAACTTGGCTGTTCTGTATTCGCTTTGAGTTCAGACAATACACAATGAAACTGCCCCCCCATGGATAACCGCCTTACCCCATGCGATTAGAAGGGGGAGGAGGGAGCACGTCAGACTTTCACACCACCAGCAATCATGTGTGTCTTTAAATCCCGTGGCAGGGGGAGCGGTTCAGATGGTATGCAAACCAACCCTTTGTAAGTTTCTTTGCCATGTTTTACCTCTGTGTGTGACACTTCCAACACAAATCAGAATGAAATTTAGTGCACACATTCAGGGTACAATTCTGCAACCCAACCACAGCATCCATTTTCAAAGGGAGAGGGAAGGAAAATATAAAATATGCACAATGCAATATTTCATCTGAACACTAAGACATCAGAATGAAAGCTGGTGTGTGCACACAGAATATCATTCTGGGTTCCAAGTATAGATCCCAGCTCACTCCACGCTGTTCCTCGTCAACACATGTTATCTGACAAATAAGCTACCTGTTATACTGTATTACATTTCTTTCTAATGGAAGAAAATCCTGTCTTACTTTCTAGTTTATATGGGCTCATAAGCTTGCTCATGCAGTATTAAACACACAATAAGATTAATTATGCACAATAAACATGAAAATAAATCGAAAGAAAAAAAATCTGATAGCAATAAGCCCACAGAAATTATAGATTGCCATGTTAGTCCACCCCCAAAAAAGAAAATCCAAAGTAGAGTAATATCTTTATTAGGACCAACTAGAATATAACAAGGTAGTGAGCAAATTCTATAGAACTCTTCATCAGGGTGTGTGTGTGTGTGTGTGTGTGTGTGTGTGTGTGTGTGTGTGTGTGTGTGTGTGTGTGTGTGTGTGTGTGTGTGTGTGTGTGTGTGTGTGTGTGTGTGTGTGTGTGTGTGTGTGTGTGTGTGTGTGTGTGTGTGTGTGTGTGTGTGTGTGTGTGTGTGTGTGTGTGTGCGCGCGCAACCTCTTAAGCCTGCATTTTTCAACAGCCCTGAGATGGAAGGTAGGAATAGGAAAGTCAGGGGAAAAAATGAAATTACAAGTTTTAATGCTGTTTTAGAATCAGAAGTATTTTTAATTGACTCTTACTAAAAATATTGCTGAAGGAATTAGAGAAACATTCTCTTTTATATGATTGTGTTAGCAAGAACTTTATAAGCAAGGTATTTGAGGGGGAAAAAATCCCAAGGGTAGAGAAATGGAAAAGTACATTACATGGAAATGTAATTTTTGCAAAGCTAACATTGTATATTCATATGAAAGATGGAAGACAAGATAAAAAGCATTAAAAATAGGAACGATTTATTATTATTGGAAGAACAAAAATGAAACGAATGTTAGTAACGTAAACATGTTTGAAATGTTGTAACTGTATGGAATAAAATAAACTAAAATAAATCATTCTAAAATTTAAAAAAAACAGTGACGGTTGGGCAGGTTGTTTTATGCAGACTGAATTTCATTAGCATCTGCTAGGTGTGCAGGACAGCACCTTTTTCTGATTTAAAGGCTTGTCTGAATGAAAAGATCTTAACCACCAGTTTCTGGAAACACGCATAGCACGAGGCCCTGGCTCTCTGAGGCTCTGCTCCTGCTTCAGGTCAGCAGGACCAGGGGGAGCAAAATTAAGGCCTTTCCTGACAATCCCAGCGCACACCTAGGGAAGTCCTGTCCTGAGTGTCCTCATTCATTGCGCTTTGGTCCCTCCTCAAGATTTGGCTGTCCTCACATGCCTTTCAGGGGAGCTGACTGTGTTATTGATTCTGCTGTGCTTTCTCCTTAATTTCTGCTCTTTTACAGCGCAATCCTATCCAATTTACGCCACCGGTGTAACTCAGCGCAATCCTATCCAATTTACGCCACCGGTGTAACTCAGCGCAATCCTATCCAATTTACGCCACCGGTGTAACCCAGCGGTGCAGCGAAAACTCAGAACGGAAAGGGGATTCAAATCCTGTTTGAATCCCCATTTGGAGAGGATTTGAATCCCCTTTTCATTCTGGGGCCTCCGGTTCTCGCTGCACCACTGGGTTACACCAGTGGCGTAAATTGGATAGGATTGAGCTGAGTTACACCGGTGGCGTAAATTGGATAGGATTGTGCTGTCAGTTCTTGCCATGTTGGATTGCATTGAACTACTGCATATGAAGCTTTTTGATCCATCTTGCCCAGTATTGTGTATATGCTGAGAGTGAGAGACAGTGGCTTTCTGGAATACAATTCCAGCCTGCTTCTGGTGGTCTGCAGTAAAACTTAGAACTTTCTGCATACAATACTTGTACTCCACTGAGCTAGGGACCTCTTTACTGGCCACCTTTAAACATGGATGGCTTTTTTTGTTTCAGTTTTGTAATTTGTTTCTTGTAGGATGCTTTGGATTATTATGTAAGAGAAGCAAGTTAATTAAAGCTTTTAATTTTATATACCGTTCAAATCATGTCAGTATAGCGTGGCCTGGCTAAAATAGCTTTCTTCTCAGTTATAATAAAACCAAGAATTCTATGCTTGTCATGTGATTTGGCCTATACTATTCAGGACTGTAGTTTTTTCCTCATTTATTATGTGTTTGCTCTTTGCAATGTGAAGTAGCTGAAAAGCCCATTTCTGTTCAGTTCTGCTCTTTGTAATTGTTTGGAAAGGACTGAAAGGGTACGTACAGAAGATCTGGAGACCGCAACATTCTTTTTTTTTTAATTTTCTATAAATTTGGACAGCTTTACAATATCATACTGGAAAACATTTCAGGCTTCTGAATTGCTTTTAACTTCTGCCTTTGGTGGGTGCCAGAGGCCCAGGAAAACAGCAAGGTATTTCCCTCTCCCATGTGAGAAACTTTTCCAAGGATAACATGTGAAGGAGGTTGTTGCTTTCTACTCGCTGTGATCAGTTCTTGTTCCGAATTAGGCTTCTTTTATTGGAAACAAAAAAGCAGCCTCAGAGTTAATTTGGTAAAGACCTGACGATTCACCAAACAAGAAAGTATTTCAAAATAACTTATTGAATGAAACAGATGGGTTGCACATTTATCCAAGAAGAAACCTTTAATGTTGTAATTTTTTTTTGTATAGTGCCTGTGGAATAGATTTACAGTGCAATCTATACATATCTACTCAGAGCTAAATCCCATTGAATTCTGCAACATTTACTCACAAGTAAATGATTGTAGGACTGCGGCAGTCGGGCAGCGCAATCCTGTGTAACATTACACTGGTGGAGTGATGGCTCTGCCGGGGCCAGGTGTCGTAAACATGCCATAAGGCACGTTTTCGACACCTGGCAAGTAACCAGTGCCAGCAGAGCCCAGCACCGCTCACTCCGCCCCAGACCAGGAGCTAAGATAGGGGGGGAAGGGGAGTTAAGATAGTGTGTTTTCTTGCATCACATCAGCATCTGCTGGTGAATGACTACACCAGTTTCTGCATAGAACTCTAAATATTCTTTTTTTTCCTGGAATAGTTTTGTCTAATTCAAAAAGTTTGCTTCCATTGGTAGACGCAAATGTAATAAAAACAGTGTTTTATCTCCCAGTTCACTGAGACAGATGCATCAGCAGTTTTTAGAGCTGCAGTCCTAAGTACCTTTATTAGGGAAGTAGCTCTCACTGAACTCTGTGGGATTTATTCTCTAGGTAAACATTTTTTGATTGTGCTATACAGTATTTGCCATTTGTATCAGATTTTAGTCTCATCAACAACCCAGTTATGCCAAGCTTACATTTAATTTGAGTGGATTAAATTGCAAAGCACCCTGGAACTGCTGGAGAATGCGTTAAATTGTACCCATAAATGTAAATGCTCTTTGTGTGTGTGTGTGTGTGTGTGTGTGTGTGTGCGCGTGTGCGTATATGTAAATATATTAGCCGCACCAATACTGCTTGAATAAAAGACTTCCAATGGGTATGCTTGGCCAACGAATGTTTTTCCACACCTGCTCAAATTCCTTCAATAAGATCAGCACTTACTAGATTGTGCCTAATCTGGATAGGCAATATACAGCATTTGCATTTATGGGTACAATAATTTAACTCATTTTCCAGCAGTTCCAGGGTATCTTGCAATTTACAGTAATCCACTCAGCTTGGTATAATTTGGCATAACATATATAGCAGCTGCAAGGGTCTTTTAATTTTGCTGGGGGCACCAGTGATGAAAGAAGCAGCGTTTAACCCTTTCCCCAATCTAAATCCTCGGCCCTATCCCAAACATATTATCCCCACAGAGGACAAATACAGACTTGGTGCAAATCTGTATTTTTCCACCAGTTATGCTAACAGGGATGGACTGAGATGGTTAAGGGAGAAGAAACAAACCAATCAAACTCCCCTAGTAGTGGAATCCTCTGTGACTGCCTTTAGTCAAAAACTCTGAACATCAACAGATCTGCAGGATGGCAGAATCACATCTGTGTTTTGGTCCTAAGTCTTGGGACTAATAGAAGACACGGAGCTGAACAGGAGCAGAGATCCATAAATAAAGGTTATGATAAGGCTTACCAGATTCCTGGTAAGAGAATAGCCAATAATAATAATAATAATAATAATAATAATAATAATAATAATAAAAGTGTTCTTATATTACATATTCTCTTAGGAAGCAGTTCCTGTAATGCTTGTATGGCAGTTTTCTGTTTCTTCTATTATTTAATCTGTAATTTACTATTTTTAAAAGTTCTCTCTCCCAGTCTTCTAGAACCATGCTAAGATTTAAAATCAATTATTTATCTGAAACAAACCACTGTCTGCTCTATACCTGCAACTGTCACAGTATTGAAAAGTGCAACTAGAAAATGATTAAAGTTCATGAGTGACAAGGGAGATCACAGGTGACAGGTAGCAGACAAGAACACAAGAGCAGCCACAATCTGAGCAGTTGGCAGAAAACTCTTCTATAGATCACAATGGTGCAATGCTTGTGTGCATTTGTGTGGTTTTCTTCTTTGGATGGATTCATAAAGGGTGATCAGTTGTAAGAGATTCTTCCATGCAAGGCTGATAATATAAAAACTTCACCAAAGATTAGGACAAAAGCTAAAATGTGCCATGGGGAAGGGGGCACCAGGAGTTGTGCTTGTCTTCAGAAAATTCATTGTATCCTAAGTTGTTCTTCTGCAACCAGAGGGCACTTCTATTTGCACAAGAAGGGGCCATTTTCACCAATTCCTCCTTTCCTATGCAATTTCATGTCCGCCTCAAATTGGCTTCTGAAAGTTGGGGGACCACCACTGAGAGCAGTTGGCATGTGGGACAGGGGTGGCTGCATCAGCAAGGGGGGTAGATAGGTGAAAATCACCCCTTTGCAAAAAGAACTTAAGATACAATGCTGTGTGTGTGTGTGTGTGTGTGTGTGTGTGTGCGCGCGCGCGCGTGCGCACACACGCACACACACACACACACACACATTTTGTTTAAAATGTAGAAACTTAAAAGTCTTTAGTAAGAAAAGATGAAGGTAAATGTTTGTCTAGAACAGGGGTTCTCAACCATTGGTACTTCAGCCGACTGCTAGCGGTACTTGGACCGCCAGACCCCTGCTCCGATGTGGTGCTTTCGGTGCCATGTTTTTGCTCCTGAGAGGCTCTTGCCTTTGGCTGAGCCTCTCAGGAATGCTGAGAAAGGCCCTCTCACCCGCTCAGAGCCTCCTACCTGCTTTCTGGCCTCCAAAACCCCGGGAGTAACTGGCAATGATGTCATTGCCAGTCACTTCTGGTGGTATGCAGCAGGAGAGTGGCACCAGAGGTCGTACTTGGCTGGGAAGAGGTTGAGAACCCCTGCTCTAGAAGATATTTATCCACTTAGGAAGGGCCAGAATCTTTTCAATGCAAGTTAGGAAGATGAAGAAAATTAGTTCCTGAGTCCATTCTCATTCTCTCCCCCCCCCCCTTTAATGTGTTAACCAATGAGATTAATTTTTGTGCGGGAAAAGTAACTCGAGAATCACCCATAAGAAACTGAGGGAGGAAATCTGCAATACTATGTCTATAGGGGAGATAATACATTTACAATGCCTTACCAGCATTCCCCAGATGCAGACTTGTAATGGTTTTAATTAAGATTTCAAAAAATCTAAGGCCATTTTTTTTCAACTCATGATCATGTTTGCACCCTCCAATTTCCCCTTATTAATTATTGGAATCATATGAAGTTAAGAGAAGAGATTTTTCACTGTTCTAGATGTCCAAATACAGTGTTAATCAGTGCCATCGGACATTTCCTATTCTGACAAATGTATTCTAGTATAAGCTTTTGTGGACTAGACCCCACATCATCAGACGCATCTCATTAAGTGGGATTTGGTCCACAAACATTGTATGCCATAATAAATGTGTTAGCCTTGGAGGTGCTGCAGGGCTCTGTTTTGGCTGCAACAAATATGACTATTCCGCTGGAAGAATGGAAAGTGTTCTTTCTTTTACACCTTGATCCTCCGCTATCTCCTTGGAAAGGACACTAAAATCAATGGCAATGGATCTTGCTTCCACATACCTGTTTTGGATCAGGTAAATCTAGAGAAATGTGTGAGAAATGAAAAAAGTTAAAAGGTGCCTTGTGGCTTTGGACAGAGCCCATGGAATTGAAGCAAACCTTTTCAGCGTTCTTGTATGTTCTAACTATGCATGCATGTAATTATGCAGTGTGTGTAAAAAGGTGAAAAGGCCAAAGGTACTGCTACAGCTAATGGGAAAATCTTATGAGAACTTTCCATTTCTTGTCTCCTCTCCTACTCTGCCTTAAAAAAAAGAGTTAAAAGATTTACATAAAAGAGATGTCAATGTATTGATTCATGCTACTGAGCTACCTTTAGTGGCTGTTTGCAGTAACTAAAGGGAAATAGTGAAATAGAGTAAAAGAAGAAAAAAAACTCTTTTCCTTTTCTTGTAGAATTTTGAGGCAGTGGTTTTTCTACCTCCTTAGATCACTTGGGTTACAAAAATGCTTTTTTGTGTATATTGCCACCTAGTGGTGGTTCCTTAATTTTACACTTTACTGCAGGTTGGATTTATAGTCCTTTGCTGTCCATACCTTTTTTTAATTTGCCATTACATTAGAATTCCTTAATTGTGAAGTGCTGATTCAATATTATTCAATCAATCTTTAGCTATTCTTTTGCAATCAGTTTTATTACAAAAAATAGTCTTATAAGTGAATCCAACACTTTCTCTGTATACATAGACCCCATATTGGAGATGTGTATTTTTTTCTTTTTATTGCGATGATCCTCTTGTAATAACTGGACACTTAAATACAATGTTGTTAAATACCATTTTGCCACCTAGTACTTCAGAAGCTTTGCTCCAGTACAGGCTCATAGCCAGAAATTTGAAGGTGAGGGAACTGGGAAACATTGAAGAATAGTCAGAACACAAATAGATGTAGCTTAATATCTACTGTTGTTCACTACTCCCGTCCCTACTCCTATACACTGAAAAAGCAGCCCAAGTATCCAATCCTATGCACTCATTGCATGAGATAAAATACTACTCCCCAGAAATTAAGAAATGAAGCATTTGAGTCTTTCCCCTTCTGTAATTCTTCCTTCCCTCTCCCCATCCCCAAGAACTGCATTGAGAATTATCTTACTTCCACTACCCATAGTAAACAGGCCTCCCTCACCTACAGAGCTGCAGTTGTACAAAGTGCATGCAAAATACCACACAGAGAGCACACAGGGCCTGCTGGTCAATGAGGTGTAGTGAGGTGGGTACATCTGGTACAGTAGCATATTGGTGGAGTGGCGCCTGTTGCCTGCCACCTCCACGGTCGCCTCACCATGCCTCCGCTGTCCCACTTACCCAGTGGTGTTGGCGGCAGCAGCAGCCACTGCTGCTGGGCTGCTCTGGCGTCTCAGCTAGCTCCAACTCCCTCCTGTCCCTGCTCCTGCCCGTGTTGCCTATTGAAAAGGCAGAGGGCGGGAATGGGGAATAGAGCAAGGCACAAGAGGACTAGATGCGCTAGCCCCTGCCTTTTCAAAAGGCAAGTGGGACTAAGGAGGGGGTCACTGGAGCAGCAGCCACTGCAAAAGGTAAGGTAGAAGAGGGAAGGAGAGGAGAGAAAGTTGCCAGGGGTGAGTGGGGAAAAGAAAGCTGCGGGGAAGGGATGGATTGCGGGTTAAGGCATACTGTGCGCATCCAGGGAACAGCACTAGGCGGCACTGCCTCAGGCACCCTGGGATGCTGGGTGTTGGCTAGGCCTGAGAGGCTGCACTGAGTGGATCATGGTAAAAAGAAGCACACTACAGTATTTGGTGACTAGAAACCTATGGGGAAAGCTGTAACCATTTACTATTTGAATGCCGACATTCAAAATACAAAAAAGGCAACATTACTAGGAAGCGCTGCAAAAATAATAAAAGAAATACATGAATTGCAAAGAGAAACACCAAAAGTTTCTGATTAAGAAAAAAAACGTGTTTTCCATACATTGGCATGGCTATTGTCTTATAGAAGAGATCCTCCAAGGGATCTTATAAATAGACTGAACAATGACCAAGAAATCTAGGGTCAAATCAGTAAAACTCCTTTCTGCGTTTTCAAACCCTGATGTAAGCAAAGAAGCAGGAACTGGGAGCCGCTTCCTAAATAATGTACTAAATGTGTAAACCCATTAAAATGTAATGCCTTCTGGGACAGCAGAACTAGCAACTGGAGTGGTAGCATTCAGTATTGGAGGACCGACTGATGCAACTTGCAGCGCTAGGCTATATATAGTACATGCTTACTCAGAAGTAACTTTGGGGTCTGGACCCCAATGGGGTTGCAAAGCCTCATTTGTGGGGTTGCAGCAACTTACAGGAACCAAAATAGCCACTGGGTAGTAATACTGGAGGTCTTGGGGGGGGGAATTTGCTAGGGGGCTTCCACAGGGATTTCGTCCCCTTCCCTCTTGATTTGCTGGAGTGGTGGTGGGGAACAGCTCTGCTGTTCCAGAATGACCCCGCCACTGGTGGTGCAGGCCAGGCAAACTCAGCAGGACGAGGCTGCTGGTGCCAGGGCATGGGGTGGCGACAGGTGTGGGGTGGTGGTGGATCAGGTCCTGCGGGATCAATGGTGGGTCCAACTTCATACTTTATTTGGGTAACGGCACAAAAAAGGTTGAAGACCACTGAGATAAACCATTTTTAAGCCAGGTACGACTTTTGTGGCTTTCCTGGAGCTCATTTGTTATAAGGGTTGTTTTACACAGGTGAGCCTCAGAAATGAAAGTCAGGCATCCACAGAAGTTTTCAACACCTAATGTATGCAGAGGAAAACATAAGAGCACCATGACCTAAGATTTATTGTTTACATAATTGTAAACTACCTGGGGCAGATGCAGTCGAGACAGTCACATGCAACTAGGAATGTCTTAAAGACAAAAGAAAAACATGAGTCACAATTGACAGATATAGTACAAGGTATGTCTTCAGACTTGAAGCCAATCAGTTGGGTTATTTATGTAAGACTAGTGTCATGTTATTTACAGTGAGATTATGGTTACTGCACAATTGAAATCCCTTCACTGTTGTAATCAATTACAACAGCACTGTTGTAATCAATTGTTATTAATTGTTTTTATTGTTTTAAAGTGTGATGTTTTTATATGGTATTTTTTGTATTTCTGTTGTGAGCCGCCTTGGGTCCCTTCGGGGAGAAAGGCGGGATATAAATATTGTAAATAAAATAAAATAAAATAAATAAAGCAAGAAAAGGTCATCCAATAGCTCACAAACAACATGGAATGGGCAGTTTCTATGAAGCGAGCTCTACACGTTTATGTGGGTATATTGCTTTCAGATTATTTTTTCTGGCATTAGAGCAGAGGATGGAGTGAAGACATTGCAAAGATGGGAAAAGATAGGTAGAGTGCTATGGGAAGTTTAATGAGCTATGAAAAAATAAGCGGATAGATGTAGCCATAGTCTGCTTAAGTAAATAGTGAATTGTTTAACTTGCAAGAACACTAGAGGGAGACAACAAAAATAGAATGAACCTCAATAGAGTGTAACCGGGCATGCATTTAAGACCCTAGTAATATGTGCATGTGGGGAAAACCTCAGAGATCCACTACCAGTCAGCACAGATCAATGGTCTTTGATTTGTCAAGAGCTGGGATCCTCCTCAAACCACAACCTACAACATGGGATGCACCTTCAAGAACCCATTGGGCAAATGAGAAGCTACAGTTCATCTTCTTGTCCTATTCAAGTGGTAGACAATCCATGGGTGCTGCTGTTGCATCATTCTGTTCCTTCTTTCCATCCAGGTCAATTGAAAAAGGTGGAGGAGGAGCAGAAAGTGGCATGGAAACACTGTACACTCATTTTTGCAAAGCACACGCATACAGAGAGCGAGCAGGTGGATGGGTGAGTGGTTGAGAAGGCCCACTGATGATTTAGGGGCTTAGCCAAAGCAACTCATCCAAAATAAAAGCCTCTAGTGGCATTTTTTATCATCTAGGATCCCTAGTACAGGCCTGATCCTCAAAACAAAATGGCAGTGGTGGCAGCACTGCTGTGACCCACCTGAGGTTGGGTCACTGCCCACCTGTTGAAGTCCATCCAACCTGGATGGACCAATAGTGCAACTCGATAAGATGGCTTCCTATGTACACAGGTTGTACACAGGTTCCTATGTACACACAGACCTAGAGTGCATACACGTGATTGTATGCAGTTGTATGCATTAGAGTGAAAATGGACACAGGGTACAGATATCAGCATGAAGACTGTCCAGGATTAAGGGTTGGTTCACACGGTATATTGTAAGGCACCCTAAGCTTTTGGAAAGGCAGAGAAGAAATGTTAGAAATAGACAAACATTTGTCACTCGGGAACTACAACATAAAGCGATGACTTACATCCATGATGGCCCATTCACACATCCATGATGGCCCATTCACACACACAATCCAATACACAGAGGTTTTCTATTTCTTCATGTCACCTCAGCATACGCTGTTTTTAAAGTGAGCCAGTTCACACATTCAGTTGACAGTCAGACATGCAGCAATCAAGCAAGGAGAAATCAAGGAGCTGCATGTGTGAACCCAGGTCTGTGTAGTGGACCAAGCCTTGAATTGACCTGACCATATAGCATGCCATAAAAAAAACCCTGACACTAATGATCAAATGCTTACCCTCTCCCTCTTTTGGCCTTATTATCTAGCTTCCAAGGATACTGTGTATGAGATCAATGGAGTAAGAGGTAGAAACTGCCTGGAGTAATAAAATTTGAAATAGTACACTATTCTTTCTGAGCAGGAAAAAATAAACCAGAATCCAAGCAATCTTTCCATTCTCAGGCATCTTCAGACAGTCACTGCCAAGTCTGTATGCACAGGAACCTGTTCCATTTTAGTATCAGAAGTTTAGGTCAGACATCACCTTTGACACAAACCATAACTGCAAATGCCTCATTGAATACCAGTACTTATTATGGAGCTTCAGAACTACCACTACTGGTTTAGCAACTTGAATTTGGGCTTCCCATGTGCCAACTTTTCTAGTTAGTATCTAATTTAGCAATTGGCACAGTTTAGGCTTTTGCATGATGGCGTGTCACTCTACCCATTACTTGCAAAAGTCCTGTATTTACTGGAGGAAGTCTGTGTCTGGTCATTGTTTACTTGTCTTGTGAATGTAAAGACAAACATCTTGTAATGTTCAGGTGTGCAGGCTTCTGTTCCTTTCTTGTTGTGAAATTTGGGACAGGAAGTCACAAAAATTGGCAAGACTGCAGATCTGAGACAAACTCCGGTTCCATATTCCTTTTAAAGACCTTCTTGGTCAATAGCAAAAAGGGATTAACATGCAGCCTTTTGTAGTAGAGCAGGAATTTTAACACAATACCTGACCCAACCAGTTTCCCCACATCATCTATTGTAACATTTTTCTTAAGTTTTTCTCTGCAGCTGATCTCAAATTCTGCCAAAGCCTCTGTGGAATGTCTCATTTAAAAGTGTTGTAATCTTTTACAAATTTGTTCTGCTCCACTGTACAGCTTGAGGAAGTAGGAGTGGTCAAATGGGTTGCATGCAATTTTTATTTCTGTCCAAAGGCCAATTCCAGTCCTTTAGAAATCAGTTACTCTTCAGTTTGCACTATAGGGCGTACCTTTATAATGGTCCACTGGTAGGTCTCCCGCTTTGTTTAATCTCTGTTCAAAGCAACAAAAGGAGGCAGAGTTGATCACCACACTACATCACACCACTAGTCTATATAAGAGTGCCCAACTTTTATAGTCTTAAAGCTGTGACACACCACCTGCAGCACAAGGCAAGGTGAAGTCAGCCTTTGCTTCACGCTGCATCACACCACTTCCTGTCTACACTGAAGGAAACTGCACGGAAAAGTGTAAGATGTCCTGCCCCGCCCCCACTCTGTTAGCCAATCAGAATCAAGTATTTTTAGATGTGATTTTGATTGGCCAACACTTCGCTTTGCATCTCACCCCCCCCCCCCCATGCACTGAATGTGCTGTCTCATTGGTCGGAGTTCAATTTGTCCAGCTTTGCTCGCACGGTAACACAGCTCTCCTGCGTTGCCGCGCGATGTTAGAAGACACAAGACAGACCAAGATCTTTGTGCCTTTTGCCGACACTGTTCTACGCACCCTGCTGCAGCGCGGCCAGTGTGTCACAGCCTTTTGGGGATAATGCTCTCCAGTATGAACTAGACACAGATGAGTCTATAATTGGGGACTTTGAGCCCAATCCTGTCTTGCAGGACACAGTGGTGCAAATAAGACATCTGCCACAGCCTACACAGGATTGGGCCTCTGCTGGCGCAGCCAGAGGCCCTTCAGGGTAAAGTTATATTTATCCCCTTACCCCAAGTAGAGCCTCAGCTGTCCCAATGGGTCTACTTGAATATTTTGCTGGCACACATTCAAGCCATGTAACACCGGCCTGGCCCGGGAAGGGGAATAGGATTCGGTGGAGCACCGTTGTCGATCCCTCCCCCCTTCTGGGCCTGGCCGACCAATTCCACACCCTGAACACCCCATTCCGCCCTCCCCCCCCACTCCTCCACTGCCCAGCAGGGACCTAATCTCTGCTACGGCACTTCACCGTTCTGCAGCACCGGCGGAGTGGTGCAAGCCTCTCTGCCAGCACTGCTTATTCTTCAGGTGTTGCAAGTGTGCTTTCCGGCATGTTTGCAACACCTTAGACCAGTGGAACAGTTGCTCTACCAGTCTAACTGTAGACAGGATTGCACTGCCAATAGTGTCCATAGGAGAACCCCGGTAAACCCCCATTTACTATTTGGATAAATCCACGTTTGAGTGGACCCCAGTCTCCTACAATTGTCTGCATACACCTCGAATGAAAGCTCCTACCCCTGGATCATTGGTCAGGCAGCATGGACTTGTAAAAACAGTGATCTCACACTGAATTGTAAAGCGATATCGGAACAGAGATTATCTATGGCACATTTTCACTAGAGTGAATATGCGAGGTCTGCTTTGCCTTTCTACTGGGTCAGCAGTTTAATGGGGGACAGGACTGGTTGATCTTTCTGCTACCACCATTCCAGACTAAGAAGACCAGGCAGAGGAGGACTGTCTGGGAAAAACCACCTCTCCCAGGCAGCATTCCCGCTTACCTTCTCCCGTGTTCATGAAGCACTACCGTGGCTGCATGGGGTGGCTCTGGAACGTTTGGTGACGTTATCATCAAGCTGCATGGAGCTTCCCTTAGAACTGCACAACCATGTAGCTTAGAGGGAACACTGCTCCCAGGAGTGCACAGAACCCCAGGGTACTTAAGTTGCAGCAGCTGTCAGAGGTCAGACGTGGCAACCCACAGAATTACATGTGAACATAGACTAGGCAGTCAAAAATTCAAAATATAACCCGTTGATTAATTTTTTCTTTTGGTTTTTTAAACAAAATAGAAAAGAGGGGGCAAAAAGGTACAATAAGCAGGCTGATGGATAATGCTTGAGCTTGGCTGAATAAAGCTTGACCAAAATGGATGTAGTAACTAGTAACAACCAACAGAGGGAATTGAGACACTACTCAAGAACAAAGCACAGAAAATCCCAACCATTGCTAAACTGATGAAGTTTGTACTTTGGCTTGGAGAGAAAAGCGCACACAAAACAAAATTAGTTCACCAAATGCATCTGGCTCGAAATACAGTCCCTATCACAAGCTAACTTATATTGTCCCAGGAATCCAGGGCTCTGCAATTATTGGAAAGTAAATGGGCAAACCTTCCACAAACCAGCAAATGATCTGGCAGAAAAAACTTACTCGAGTGCCCCCTGTACTTGAACTTAAGTACTGTAACTTAAGTCTGATGATACTATCTGGTTACCAGATTGGATGAGCGGAACCCACCTGGCCACTCCATTTGCCTAGACAGGTTTGGCTGCTCATCTGCCCATGAGATGGTGCATGCCCATCTCAGTAGGAGACTTGGCTACACGGGACAAAGAGAAGGACCAAATCACATGCAGCACATGGCTGGCTGGAAATGGTGTTTTCAAGCAAACGACAAAGGTTACTGCAGGAGGATGTCCCTCCTTAGCACTGTTCAGGCTGCTGAACCAGCACAGAAGCTTCTGTAGGATTAGAAGTGTCCAAAATAAGGAAAAAGAGGCAAGGGGGGGGGGCATTCATACAACTGTGCTTTTAAGTGTTTTTTCAGTTTGTTTGTTTACAAGTTTGTTTTCCCTGTTAGTAGGTATTATTGTGCTGGTGAGACAAGGTCTCATTCTTCTGAGCATGTTTATACATGGATGAGCAAGTGTTTTCCTTCCATTCTCTCTCCCCCTGAACCCTTCCACACCCCACACAAGGATGGGAGAAAAGGAAGCAATGTCATATGAATATGGTGAGGACAAACTCTGGGGAAGAATCACAATGAGGAGTCCCAACGATCTTGGGACGGGTTACAATGTCCCTGCTCCAGTCTCTCATCCTCAGAGGGTTGGTTGGGGATATCACAGGACAAAGTATCTTCAATTGCAACCCCCAGGTTGTGGAACTTCCTGCCTTTAAGGCTCATCTGGTCCCTTCACTATTGGCGTTTGAGCCAGGAGAACTTTTTTTTTTTGGCCAGGCATTTCAACTATATCAATTATCCCCTGCTGAATTGGTCTATGTTTCCCTGATTGCTGGGAGCTGCTGCTCCTTGCTTTTGATTATTATTGTTAGGATATCTCCAACTATTTTTTTTAATATTGAGATTTAACATTGTGAGCTGCCTTGGAGACTGAAAGGTAGGATAACATTCTCTCGCAGGAACACTGATGGTGATGTTCACTCAGCAGGGCCAGAGAAATAGTCCTTCTGAAAGAAAGAAAGATCTGAGAGGAGGAGTTACATTAACTTCCATTTATTTAGTGAAATACAAAATATTAGATTTACAATCCTGGCACAACACTTTGTGAAGCAATAAGCATAGAGGGGCTATCAGTTTTAGCAATAATCAATGTTAAAATTAAAGAGCGCTTAACATTTTTCACAGTATACAATTGTAGACGAGTTACCCAGTTCTTTTCCTTTAGCATTTTATTAAATCTATTTGAACTGAACATGAACCACAACGCTAAGTAACTTTGGAATGCTTAGTATTTCTAGCTCAAGAGTAAATGGGGAAATGTGACAAGACACGTTTGTTCGGCTAAGCACAGCCCCACTGATTTAAATGGGAGCTAAACATGTTCTTAACTGTCTCCCACTGAAACCAACAGGGACTCAAGGGCAGGCAAAGCAGCTCTAGGCAGGGTGAAAAACAAGTTGTGCAAGTGCCTCGTGCTTTAAAATGTTTGGTTATTTGGCGTTGCTGAATAAGCAGCACTTTCTGGATTGCTTTAAGGTATCTCAGGTCTGAACTGCTTTGTTAGCTAGCTTGAAATGTTTTCTAAAGCAACTAGAACAGTTTAAGATTATGTGCCAACTGCAATGGCAGAGTTCAATATGGCCAATGAAGCTAGAAGGGTTTGCGTCAATTGTTTCCATTACATTATTTCCAAGGACTACATGAAAAAGGTTCTTTCTAGTTGGATTCTTCACTCTGAGAGGATCAAAGCAATTCTGAGTCACGGCTGCTAACTGAAACAAGACTAAGTTCAAAGTGTGTTTGAGTCCTCAAGATGCCACTCACCAAGGACCATTAGTACACAAACTTCATTTTTTTTTTAAACTAGCAACCTTCCCAGTGTCTCAAAATGCTAACAGTGGTCCAAGTGCTTATTATTTAGTTTGGCAGTTTCTAACTTTACATTTGGAGAACCGACATTTGTGCATGTACACAAAACCCAAAAAGTAGGTATAGCCACTCAGTATCTCAAGCAGTTAGCATTGTGAACTGTACTCATAACAACTGAAACATCTATTGAAAATTTGGAAGACTAGCTAGCTAAGTTCAGCTGAAAGCTGCCGGGTTTGATCTGGCCCCACAAGATGTTCTCAAAAGGGCATCTTTCAAAAAGATAGCAGGGAGAAAAACCCCAACTTTTTCCACCCCAACGTGAAGAAAACCCAATCTTTGTTTTAGAAGATGCCAGAGGAAGGCGCCCCCATTCATAAATTTTATCTTTGCTATCTGACAAGCATTAGAGTTGAGGTTCTTGCAAGTGAGTCGTCTTAGGCACTTAGATAATGACATGGTATAGTAGGAATTCTTTATGAACTGCTTGAACACTGGGGTTCACTGAAGTCTGCAGCTAGTGGGAAAACTGGTCTTCATTTATACATCACAAACATAATTGCCAGAGATCACAGAGCGCCTTTTTTATAAGCCCAGATTCTATGTAGTTAATAAAGTTGGCACGCTGGGATTAAAACCTTAACAGTATTGACAGCCTTGTAGTCTACATTGCCGCTAGAGAAGAAATCTAGCACTTATGCTACATTTAATGCGCTCATTTGCATTTCTAAAGTGAGTTGCAGCAGCTTTAAAGCCAACTCCATCTCTTACTGAGCTGGCAGAGACCAACAAGTTAAATTACAGATAATGATCAATTATACAAACACTTCTAATTCTGTCACGTCAGTATTTTGCTTAGACAGAGTTTCCTTGATCATAGATAGAAAAACTCTCCCAGTTTCTAAGTAACAGGTCCTTCATCTCCCCTAAAGATATACAACTGCTAAAAAGCATACTTCATTGCTCCTGCACAGATAATTTAAGATTATACAAGTAAAATGACATAAGGATGTTCTTATGAAACATAAGATGGATTGATTACTACAATATCGGAATACCTCACAAAAAATTACAGCTTCTTTATGTCCGAAGCAGGAAAGATTAGATAAAATACTCAAGTGTTAAGATTAGATTCTGAAAACCATGTGGGGAAAACTCAAGTTAACCTCCAAGCGAGCTTTCAGTGGGCAACTTAATGTTCATTCTCCAACTTGATACAGCCTTTTCATACAACTATTACCTCAAATTTGGAGTGGTTTTTTTTTTTGCTTAAGCACCCCAGCCTACATCAAATTCACATGCTCTTTTAAGCAACTGCCACTTCACCAAAGAAACTTTGGTCCAATTAATGTATTACCCCAGAAGTGAAATGAATCTCTTTTCCAGCTTTGCTAAACTTGGCCAAACTCACACTGAGACCACTTCACAGAAGTGGTCAATCAGGTGGAGTCCATGTAATTTAGAATCTAGAGGCAACCATGTTGCCAATATAACATATGCATTAGACCTTCTGTATACAATCTGAGGCAGTAAAACTGTATAGAAGAATTGTACCAAATTATAGATCACAAGTTTGAACCAGCCCTTAAATTAATATGTACATCACGGAAACAATCCTTTACTGCTGCTAACATAATTAGTGTTGGTCCAAAATTACCAGCAGACAGGCTACTCTGAAGCTCTGCTCTTCTGAAAACCAATTTCTAAGGCAACAATCTGCTTATTAGTTCAAAATCACAGGGGGAAAAATGCAATCTTCTTCATTAGTACTTTTGCATAGTCTCATTTCCTGGAGTTGAACATCTGTTTCCTTCCTTCAAAGGTCACCACATCTTCCATGGACAGAGTACGTTTCTATGAGGCACATCCAGGCCACAGATACAGACTCATTTAGCAGCAGTAAGCTTAAAAAAATAGAACTCAAAATTCAGAAAGTCACTCTGCTTTAGTCTGCCTTTTGAGATTTCTCCTTTTGTACCATGCAGCGGCGAATTATGTTGTCAAAACTTGTTAGATAAAACAGGCTAAGTAAACGACAAACCCCGATGCACATAATCTGCAAGTTGAAGAAAAGAGAGGTTATTATTCAACAGGTTTTGTCCCAACAGATACTTAGAATATTGTGCTTACCAAATATTTAACACACAAGGAGTGGTCAAGTAATTAGTCCAATATTTGATAGAGACATAAGCAGACAGTGTAGCCAATTAAGTCATATGAAATATAATCATAAAATCTGAAGGGACCAAATCTAGTTGGGCATAAACCCACAAGTTTCTGCTTATCTACAAGGCCATCTACTGTATATGCAAAGTACAGTCGATGGAACTACAGTTGGCCCTCTCTATCCTTATAATCCGACCCGTACTCTGAGGTCATCAGGGGGGGCCCTGTTAACCGTGCCGCCATTGACAGAAGTGAGGGGGATGGCGGCGCGGAATAGGGCCTTCTCGGCGGTGGCGCCCCAATTGTGGAATTCCCTCCCCTTGGAATTAAGAACGACTCCCTCTTTAGAGGCCTTTCGGCGGGGCCTTAAGACGTTTTTATTCAGGACTGCTTTTAATGTCTGACATGGTGGGCTGACCTTTTAACAGATGGTTTTAATATATGTAAATGCTGGTGACCCACTGGGGTTGTTTATTTTTAACTTTAGTGTTTTAATTAATTATTTTAATGTGTTTATTAATTGTTTTAATGTGTTTATATGTATTTTAATATGTTGTAAGCCGCCTTGAGTGCCTTCGGGAGAAAGGCGGGCTACAAATTCCTAAAATAAATAAATAAATATCTGTGGGGAATCTGTTCCAGACCCCCCCCCCCCGTGGACAGTGAGAATCAGCGATCAAAACACTAAGAAAAAAGCCCCCCCCATCCCTGTCTACCTTTAAACGACCAAACCGCTACGTTTTCAAGCCTCCATGGGGCTTCTGCAAGCTTAACAACCCACTTCTGGGTCACGCAAAGGCTCTTCTCCTTCCAGCCTTGCCCCAAGATGCAAGATGTTTGGTTGTTTAAAGGTAGAAACAGGGATGGAGCGTGTTTTTTTCTTTGTTTTTACAGTTTTGATCGCAAACCCAGGACCCACAGTAAATCAAATCTGAGGATCCCAGATCCGCGAATTAAAAAAGGTCCACTGTTGAGTTATTCCACTTTTCTGTTACATTTGGAGGGAACACTGCTTTGGAGTGAACTAGTTATTCAGAGAGGAACCATTTTTCCACCTTGTGACAAGAGTTTGTCATTACATCCAAACCAGCTGGGTTCTCAAAACAAATGCAAGCAGTCTGCCAGTTTGAGAGGAGGAAGTGTATGGTTTGGTGCCAAGGTGTATGTACATTCGAAGGCAGGGACCTGTCCTTCATAGAAAGATGTTATTACAGTATAGCACAGGAGAGACATCTTTATAAAGTCATAACACAAAGAACAAACAGAAACATGAGAGTCTAGAGCCATTTTTATAGCTTGCTGGCAGGAGTCAAACATGAGAGTCTGAACCCCAAAATAAGTTGAGAGTTTTTAGTGAACTGAACCAAATCTCAACAGCCATGAACTGAATCTCCAAACAAATAGTGCTTATTGGTTCAAAATACACCAATTCAGACCCCAATCCTATGCTCAGAAGTTCCAATATAATCAATGGGGCTTACTCACAAGTAAGTGTGAATATGACTGTAGCCTCCCCGTTAGGCACCCGGCACACAATAGATCAATTTATGGGTTGTTCCAATATAATCAATGGGGCTTACTCACAAGTAAGTGTGAATATGACTGTAGCCTCCCCGTTAGGCACCCGGCACACAATAGATCGATTTATGGGTTGTTTTTAAATTCAAAAGAGTTCAGAAAAAATGATCAAGTTAAATAGTTTTAACTTTATGACTGAATACAGCAGCATTCTGTGCAAAACACCACCAAATTATTTTGCTGGAAACATGTCTCAACTGGTTACCAAATAACCAATAAGTTATTGTCTGAACCAAAACTGAACCAGGGAGTTAAAGATATTGAGGAACCTGAAACTGAACCCACTTTTTAAATGGTTTAACACTCCACTTGCTGTAACGTTTTGGGGGAGATCAAAGAGGCAGTCAGCTGACTGGACTGACTGCCTTCCAATTTTTGACAGTACTGTTCTATAAAAACCCAGCATGTCTGAAAGCATCTTCATTCTGTCTGTCATTTCTCTCTTACCGCCTCTAGGGCTTCAGCAATGGAAGTGACTGGTGATACTCCAGAAGTTAATATTGTCAACAAGCGACCATCTGTGCCAACAGAACTGTTGGATTTTCCTTGCTGGATAAAAAGGGAAATAAATCAGTAGGTTATCAAACAAATTCCAGCCAAATAAATTCGCAAGTTGTCACAACGTGACCAAATTTCAGAGTTAAACACTAACATATTGTCGGGCAAACTCTGTCGTTTAAAAAGATTAGAAAAATCATAGGATGTTCAGTAGTCTGTGTGTTTCACCACAATCATTAGTGGCATCCTCAAAAGTAAAACAGCCTCACCAAAGATCAATCAAATATACAAAAAGCCCTAGAAGCCTGGATGTATCCGAGCTCACCGACGCTGCAGCCGGCAGCTCTGTTTACAACCTAATTGATGCATTCGGGGGAAACCTGCTCCCAGTGATTGAAAAAATCCGATTTGTTGGATTTTTTCAATCACTGGGAGCAGGTTTCCTCCACTTTGTTGGATTTTTTTCAATCACCGGGGGCAGGTTTCCTCCGAACGCATCAATTAGGTTGTAAACAGAGCTGCCGGCTGCAGCGTCGGTGAGCTCGGATACATCCAGGCTTCTAGGGCTTTTTGTATCTGCTTATATAGATATATGACTCAGTACTATCAGTTTTGTTCTTCTGGAAAAATATATGGCTGCCACCCAAGTGCAAGGCAGTTGTTGTCAAAATGCTGATGAGCACCCGTTTACTATAAGGGGATCCTTTCAAACCATCAAGGTCATCTAGTCACAGCTAAAGTTACTGTGAATCTTTTCAAATACTTCCAGCGTTCCGTTTAACTTGTACCAAACAAGTTGGGCATCCTCAGCTTTTTCCATCCAGACACTGCATGCAATATTTTACTTACTATCGCATCCTTTACAATAATTCTTGCAACGTGATCAGGCTGGCAGACAGTTGATGATTCTGAAATAAGTTGAGTCTCTAAAAGCTTGAGTAGAAGGGAGAACACACAATTATACAGCTATAAAACAGAAAAGATGTTTAACTACACACAGTTCTACTACATACAGTTCTACTGCAGGTTTGTCAAACAACTTTGTATACTAGAACAGTTGGTAAGCAACGTACGACTCCATTCTGAAACAACTTTTTTGCAAAGCAGAATCTGCACTTCACAGAGGTCAATAAAACTGTACTCTTCAGCAGAGTACAATCATGCGTTGATACTGCATCAATAACTAGATTAGAACTTAAGGCACCAACACGCCACACGCGTCTCGCTGCATTGTGTCCTGGAGTAGATGCTGATTTGCCCAACGCATTGCTCCTGTCCTGCTCCCACAACACTGAACGTGGCCTTGGCCGAAGCTTGATTTATTCAAATTGGAACGCACTGGAATGACCTTAGGCCAGCGGTTCTCAAATAGTGGGGCGCGCCCCCCAGGGGGGGCGCGAGGCTCCGTAAAGGGGGGCTCGTTGCAATAGTTAGTGTGTATGCTTTGCGCCACTTATCTTGATTGTAGGAGCCTCCAGCGACGATCTAGTTCACCGACGATCTCTTTCAGGGAGCAGATCGTTCCTCTGCTCCCCGGCGCGAACTCTGTAACGCGCCTAGGAGCGCTCTGCAGAGTTCACGCTGTGAATCACGCATGCGCAAGACGACGATTGGCAACATCGTCGTCTTGCGCATGCGTGAACTCTGCAAAGCGCTCCTAGGCGCGTTACAGAGTTCGCGCCGGGGAGCAGAGGAACGATCTGCTCCCCGGAAGAGATCGTCGGTGAACTAGATCGTCGCTGGAGGCTCCTACAATCAAGGTAAGTGGCGCAAAGCATACACACTAACTATTGCAACGAGCCCCCCTTTACATTAGTTACATTGCATTAGTTATATTAGGGGGGCGCGAAATTTTCTCTTCTTCATAGGGGGGCATGAGAGAAAAAAATTGAGAAGCACTGCCTTAGGCCAATGAGAAGCTGCGTTCGGTGTTGTGGGGGCGGGACGGGAGCAATGCATTGGGCTCCTGCGGATCCTTCACACATTCACTCGTCATAGGATAGCAAACAATGGACTGGGTTATAAAACCACCTGTTGTACGACATAATTTTTTGTTTAATGTTTTTAAAGGGTTTTTAACAGTGTATTTATAATTGTTCCCACATTTGTAACCAGTACCTCAGTTGTATTATTTACTTAACTAGTGTTTTTTTACCATGGCTGTATACCCATCTCCCATAGAACATTCTTTGATAATTTCAAGTTCTTGAAATAATTTGAGAATAAAACCGTTTGCTATTCCAAGTTCAGAAATAGTATAGGGTGCAATTCAGTTATTAGATGTAGATATCTGTCCATGTAGATATCTTTTCTCAACCCTGCTGCCAAATCTTCCCTTTCTGTGGATGTGAGGATTGTACACCTGTAATCTTGCATTGTGTATTAATGAAGCCAGTGAACTTGGAATCATAATGTATAAACACAAACTTTGAAAAATTAGATGTCAAGTGGACAGAAGAATGCAATTAAAATAAAGCCACTTCTGTAACCACAAAAAGACAGGGAAGACCATGTGGGGCTCAAAGTGTACCAAATGTCTGGCCACCAATTCAAAAGCCATGTTAATGGCAAATGAAAAACAAAAGTCTCCAATGTGCTAGATGATCAAGAACTATTTGAAAGCTGTCTGGAGGAGGATCCGAAGAGCAGTCATTTTGCAACAAAAGAGGCGTTTCAAGCATGCTTAAGGCAACATATTAAAGATTAATTCCAAAGACAGTGTTGTGCAACACTATGAATGGGGAGCCAGATGCCACATAGCACAGTATTTTTCAAAATAAGGTGTCTGCAATTTTGCTTCACCCACCCACACCTACATTAAGACCACATTTAAAATCCACAATATAAACAAAGGTGGTGGCATGGATTGCACACTGGGTTTATACAGTGGAGATGCCAATTCCTACCCAGCAGTGAAGATCTGAGTTAACTACTAACTTGCATCTCAACTTATTTCACAAAGTTATTGTAAAGTGAGAACCTGTTCCAACTTGTCCTAACCAATCAGATGAGTCAGGGACAGAAAAAAAAATATTTTGAAGAGAGAATTGGGCATCTGTACAGAATAGTTGATTGGAAAAAACCAACAGAAAATTACCTTGGTCTTACTTTCTTCTGCATAGCCAGGTGTGTCTGTATCTGGAGGATAGGCAACTGTTATATAGATATTATAGGGCTTTACCTGTTTTGTTGAGAAAGATATTTAATTCATATTGTAATATAGGACATTTTTTCTGCTTACTAAAATAAAAACAGCAATATAAAGATGCAACATGCAAATATGCACATATTAGTTGTCTAGCTGCTAAGATGGAGATTCATGTAGAAATACAACGTTCCAAAATACAGAAGCTCCTCAAATTATGAACATCCAACTTACAAACATCCACTTTCAGTCCCAATAGTCCCAATTGGTTTGCAGCCAATGCTGCTGAGTACAGAAGCCACTCCGGAGCTGCGCTCCGCAGTAATACTGCCTACATCAGGAGTGAAACTGACAGCAACAGAGACCAGGGCATTGCTGTACTGTATTTATGAACAGACCCCTGGAACCTTACGCATGAATAAATAGGGGAGCTTTGTATGCAATTCACAATGTCTATGTATCTGTATTACTACTTCTCATTGCTATTTAATGAACAAGCGTCACCACCAAGTGCAGTAAGTATTGAAAGTACGACACCATCACATTTGAGCCATTATTCTCTGTGGAACATGGTACATATGACAAAAATAGCTACGAAAGCTGTCAATCTACACTTGATAGCTACAATGGAATCATGGACAGTCCATGATTTAAAATAGGTGTGTGTGTGATGTTTATCACAGAAACAAAGTTCTAACTTAATCATCCTTATCTTAAAGATGCAGCAGCACACAAGACGTTTAAGTCATAACTGAGATATCCTAATGACACCTACAATGCAAAAGCTTATGCCGTGTCACTTAACATGCTCAATAAAAATGACAAACTACTTTTCAACAAAAAAGCAGCAAGAGTTTTTAAAGAGAGTGACAAGGGCACCTATGTGGCAATTAATAGGTTAACAGATAAAGCTGACACAGATATGGTCTCCAACGCACTGACTTGAACATATTTAAGTTGAGAGAAGAGTTTTGGTTTGATTAAGCTGGAGGGGCTTGTTCCAGGTAAAACATCCTCCAAAGATCATAGGTCTCCAGGCCATAGGGATAACAGAATCAAAGCCAAAGTTATAACAATACAGATGATGTACAAGACTATCTACCAGCATCGCCTTCTAAGTTTAATATCACTTAGAAAGGAGTCATTTAAAGTTAACTGTATTTCAGATCCAATGGCAGGGAACTGGCAGCACAAAATGGACTTTGTGTTTTGAACAGCTGTCAGGCAAATTGAGGACCTACCTCCAGACAACCAGGAGTTGTGTTTGTTTATTTTTAAGAAATTGCTATTTACAACCATTTTAATAATTGGTGATAGTTCTAACTCTGTTTTTCTGTTGGACTAGTGTTAAAGCTTCTGAATTAGAGAACAGTCACAGAAGTAACAAAGCCATTTTCTAGAACAACAAATCACGCAAGTGAGGAGCAATCATACCTCCATTTGTAAAGCTTCAGCTAATCCTCGAAGAGCAAACTTTGTTGCAGAATAAGCTGAATACCCAAAGAGACCAACTTGCCCAGCCTGGGATGACACAAATACAATCCTTCCCATCCGTCGCTCCTTCATGGTGGGAACTACTGCACGGGTTGGATAAACAGAACCTAGGTAGTTGACTGCCATCAGTTGCTGCAGATAAAGATACAAGTCAGACAGATATAGTCCCATCAACTGCTTCCATGTCATGTTTTCATGACATTTTAAAGTACCGGTATATAATGTAACATTGCAGTTAGATGGCTATCAAGATGTAAGCCAGCACCACACCCAAGGCTCCAGAAATTAAATCCACATTACCAATAAGCCTCTTCTAAATACAGCACCTGTGTTATTTTCCTGATTCAATGTGCACTATACAGACGCCCAAGAATATCAGTACAATGTATATGAATACATGTCACGTACAAGTCAAACTCCTGATTTCATTCCTGCATCTAGTTGGTAGTTGACAGATCATGATGCATCATTTATATAAGGATAATTTCTAGAGCAATGCTACGCAGCAGGACCTGGTAACTTTGCTTGTATCTAGGAGCCAGAAATCACACAGAACCCCAAACAGGAAAGTGCTGACTTAAGAATTAGCACACTCAAGTATACTAATGGGTACCATAAACAAGTCATCATCATCTGCGATTTATGGTAACCATTAAGAAGAGCAGTAGGTCTGCCCTTGTACAATACTAAATACTGGAAGTTCACACCGGTGCAAATTAAGGAGCTCAATGTACAGCCTAAAATTGCCTCTGCCACAAAGTTTAAAAAAAACGTTTATAGAAGATAGCATTAATCCAAGTCTATAACACTTGGTCAACTCCCCTCTATATCCTGTCATACCACCTGACAAACCACCACAAATACCCAACTGTGAGTAGGCATAGTTTTTATATATTTGTTTAGGATCCATGTGGTCACACCTATCCCTCTCCAGTACCTCGTACAACACTCACTTTACACAACAGCTCACAAGGGTTACTGTTCAACTGCCCCCGAGAGGAAGGGGGTAAGAATAAGTTGACATACATGACAGTTCACCTGCCTTCCTCATGTAGTAGTGGGGCGTGTGCTTTGGCTGACCCCATGCCCCGAGAAGAGACTGACAACTGCAAGTGGAAAGGAGTGCCGCAGCTCCCTTGTTCCAGATGAGAGGGAGAAAGAGCATACAAGTGGTGAACATCCTATGCCAGCGGTTCTCAAAGTCCCCACTGCCACGAGACACCTTCTGCAGCTGTTCTCCCATTGTGACTCACCAGGACGGCCTCCAGAGGCCTCCACAGGTCTCAGAAAGGCCTCCCTATACGACAGGACATCGTGTCAGTGAAACCAGAAGTGACCCAGAAGTCACTTCTAGAAGCCTTCTGAGGCCCACAGGGGCTGTCCTGGGCCCAGTGTGACAGGGGAGCAGCTGCAGAAGGTGAGTTGTGACCTCCAGTTGCTTCCGTTTGGCTCTAATTTGGAGCCAAACAGAGGCAAGGGCAAGTGGGCCCAACTGACGACCCACCTCAGTATCGGGCCGCTACAGTTTGAGAAGCAATGCAATTGCTTGCAAGAGTGAAAGGAGAAGCTTTGTTGAGTGGCTGGGAGATGACTGCCTCAATATCAGTTTGTGTACCACAGCACAGCCTTCTCCTTTGTCTGGTGCACAAGGTGAAGAGTAAAAGGAGGCAAGAAACTTACAGTGGAATCCTAACCAACTTTCCAGCGCCGGTGCAGCTGCAATGCAGCCCCAAGTAAGGGAACAAATGGGTATAACTAAAACATCAAAACCAAAAAACCCTTCTGGCGCAGATCTAACATTCTGACAACATTTGAGACAATGTTTTACCTTCAAGGCAGCACAGTTCAGATGACCTGGATGCATTTTTAAAAAAAATATTTTGGTGAGGTTGGGTTCACACATGAATCTTTTATCAGGTTTTACCAAAGAAAATGGTCAAATGCAGCGGTGTAGGAACGCCGCCCATGGCCAGTGGAAGCCATGCCCCCAGGGTGACTTCACGCAGCCTGTGACTGGCCAAAAACTGCCCCTGGGGGTGGGCGGATGGACGAACACCTCCCTGGCCTCCAGAAGCTGCTAGGCTCGCCGCCACTGACGAGGGCAGTAAAAAAAAAAAAAAAAAGGCAGCACAAAAAGGAGCCACCGCCGCATCGGGTGAGTGCTGCCCCCCCCCCGGACGTGCTGCCTGGGACGGACCACCCCCCCATTACTATGCCACTGGTCAAATGGAATCCAAACTTGCACAAAATGTTCTCAAGCTCAAAAATAACCATCAAACAAGATTTTCCATTTGTGATGAGTTGCAGACCAAAGTAGGATCCCCAAATTCAATTCTGAAGAAAAAAATTATCCTGATGTAGAAATGCAAGAAAGTAAAAATCTGAGAAGTTAAACAGTTCCATTATGACAACTACACTATCATTTCCATTTTGGGAAGCTGCAGCCTTATTGGTATACCAAGTCGATAGGATGTACATCAGGTACTTGCCCAAAAATTCTTGTTCCACACAAAGTTGGAATATTTATGAGCCAGTTCAAGCTCTATGACATTGAGCAATGAATATTAGGAATGCCATTGGCAGTCATCCCAGGTCAGACTTGAAAATTAACATCTGGGGCTCCATAAAGCCTGCCTTGCAGAGGAAGAAGACTTTACCAACCCTTGAATTAGCCTCGGTGTAAAATCTGAGCGGGAAAAAGAATTGCCAGCTTCCCTACCCCATCAAAAATGACGGCCAAATTATATAGAGGCTGAAAGTGCTGTGGGAGCAGACCCCAGGAGTGAGAGAAGTCAATCCCTGTGGGTTGGCTTCCCATGTGTCAGTCTTTGCCCCTAATTTAGTGGCTGCAGAAGCATTCACCAAGTAGCACTTGTATGATGCATTCAAGTGTTGCAGGTCCTGGCATCAACCAACTCTTGCATCCACCCCCAGTCAATTTGAGCCTGCAGGGCAGGACAGCATGTGCAACATTAGAATGATTGCTATGGGGTATCTGCCAAGGAGCAGCTCTCTCAGCTGTTCCTTTTCAGGGATCCCAACACATTACGCAAAAGCACTTCCTGCTTACCAATTGTTCTTGCTTCAGGTGAGGCTTGATAAGACATGACAAAGAGTATGCAAGGTGCTATTGTGACCTCCCCTCATGGCAGTGCCCTTGTGTGGCACCCTGGATTTCAGATCTAGGCTGTTCTTCCTCCAAGTCAGGCTCTTCAGGTCATCTGCCAAATCCCCACTTCTATGATAGCCTTGGGGTACTTGTCAAACAGGGGTCTTTGAAACCACCTCTAGAAACTTCAGTTCTTATGGAGAACAGGACCTCCTCCTCAGTCTTGGCCTTGATGCCTAGTAATCATATCACACAGGTGTGGTCCAAGTGGTAGGCATGTTGGACATGCACTTCATGGAGATGTCTGGTGAAGATTTCAGAAGTGCAGTCAACTATGCACCAGTGTTAGACCCCAACCTGGTCCTGGTTTACTCTTTGAAGAGGGGAAAAGTTATTCCTGCTCCCTGAGCCCAACTGGGCTGCAACTGAGTTGGGCCCTCAGGCGTTTCATGAATTGCCTCTCTGGGATGCCGTAGTCTATAAACATGTCTGTTCAAGGTCACCAAGAACAACTCTGCATCACCCCCAAGATGGAAACGAAGGAGCTTTTGGGCAATGATTGAAGGGGAAAGGAAGCAATTCATCTCTGCCACGTGCACTATGCAGGTACTCTTCTTCCAGTAGTAGCTTCTTGTTCTCCTGCTCAGTGGAGCTCTTGCTTCTCCCTTGCCTGTAGATGCTTCTCCTCCAATTTCACATTCCTCATGTTGAGCTGAAATGGCATTTGCTTGGGAAGTCATTATGCCTTCCCTGTCACTACTGGAGCTTGACCCAGGCAAGAGGTCCCTGGGCATGATCAACCATACCCTTATAGGACTTTCTCTGCGTTGCTGGACTTTCATTTGACAGTTGAAACAGTAAATTGTTTCTGGATTCAAGGGGTGCTGGAGTGTCTAGCATAGCTTTCCCATAGCATGCAAAGAGTATACACCCAAAAAAAATCTGGCTTCACTATTGTGTCAATTCAAAGAGAGAAACAAAAAGACTTGCTTTACCTTTAAACCCAGGTTTTGTATGCCAATCATACCTTCATCCACAAAGGGGGAAGGGACAAAAGATCCAAGAGAGAACAATTCCAAACATACTCCACCCAACAATTTGATTCAGAGCACTTTAGCCTGGGGGTAAAATCTTCAAATCCTACTACTGAACATCATAACCAAAAGGGAGGGGGACCTACACCCAGTACTTTTCTTCCTCCCCACCAAGTCACCCTTATCCTGGAATAAAAATGATATTAGTCACTGTCACCATCAAAGCTAAAGCCCAACTGGGGGTGGGATGCTTTGGAATTCCTCTCTCTCAAATGCATGACAAGAGCCCCCAAATTCCTAGGAGTTCTCAACAACATATGCAGTAGTGTATGGTTAGCAGTTATGGGGATGAGGCAACATGCCGTCCACCGAGTTGACCAGACAAGTAGTTAGCAGGTAAGAAGGGGATAAAAAGGTAGTTACAGTTAACTACCAAAAAGATGTATGCAATGGAAGGCCTTGGCACAGCTCTTACAACATAAATGGCAAGCATAGAAAACAAGAAATCTGTTCTGTGTCTACGACTTCAGGCGGCGTGCGGAGGCCAAAGGAGTGCATCCTGGGCCCTGCGCGACCTGGACGTGGCCTCCAGAGGTTCCCAGAAGGCACAACATGGAGTATCAGGTCACAACCCATCACGGGAGAATGAGGTGGGTCACGGTGGGGAAATGTTTAGGACTACTGCACCAGACCATTTTGAGAGAGAGGAAGGAGAAATCCAGGATTTCCTCATCATATGAGCTTTGGAGAGTTTGCTTATTTCTAGTGTATGGTAAATACACTACCGTTGCATAGCTATCTTTCATTGCATTTCACTGAATAGCATTGCCAAGTGTGACCAAAAAACTTCACAAGTCAACCACCCTTATATTCTCTTCAGATTGTATGCATCGTTCATCTTTTACAACAGACCACTAGGTACTGAAGCAGTTTTACACACGAGAAATATCCAACAATGACTGTGTCTATGGTACATAGAAAATATCCAGTACTGTGGAAAGATGCACATCAAGTAGCTTTATAGTTAAGTTCTAAAATGTTAGGCCATTGTAGTAGTAATGTACAAAAGTGGTTCACAACAATCTGTACACAAGTCTGCAAAATTGCCACAACCCATGTTTTATACAGGTCGGCATCTGAAATGGCTTCTTGTTTTGCCATTCTGATGCACTTTACCAAGTGAGCGGGATTCAAAACACATTCAGACCAAAAGAATCAGGGTCACTTACTTCAAACTTACTGGTGTCAAGTTCTTCAAATTTTCCATTTACTGATGTTCCAGCACAGTTTACAAGCATATCAACTGGACCCAGCTTCTCTTGAGCCTAAAGAGAACCATTTTACAAAAGCAATAAACAGTTGTCCACAAGTCAAGTAGAACAATTTCACCAGAACATCTCAGCAACATTCATCATACAACATGGGGCTCAGGAATAACAAAAATTTCCTTACTTGCTTTAGGACTTTTGCCACATTTGCACAGTCTTTGGAAACGTCAACAGAGACAATATGCACAACCTATGCAAGAGGGAACAAAAGGTTTGTATAATTGCATTAATACATGATCTATCAAGAATCTCAGCTCA
Source organism: Plestiodon gilberti rubricaudatus (assembly GCA_026170595.1). NCBI lineage: Eukaryota > Metazoa > Chordata > Lepidosauria > Squamata > Scincidae > Plestiodon > Plestiodon gilberti. The sequence goes on along the minus strand of JANXHW010000004.1, from coordinate 79,298,129 downwards.
GTGAGTGTTCCTCAACATTTTTGCAGCAGAGTTAAAACCCAATATTCATGTTCTCTATTCTCTCCACTGCAAGTATGGCAGGGGTAGAGTTAATATGTTCTATATTAACTATCTTGGACTGTATTACTTTACAATTACTATGAGCACATATTTCCAAAGAAGAAGAATTTCAAGAGAGACTTTAAGAGCCACTTGCCAAGTAAGTTACTCCCTGACTATACAGACATTTTTGCAAATTGGAAGTTCTAGTGGTTCTTCCTTGCATGCAATGATAATACCACAAATGCCCAATATAAGCATGTACTTGCCGAGTAATCATGCATAGCATTGCACTGTGTGCCTCACATATGACTGTAAGAGCATACATCCAAGATATTATGGGCACAAAGATTAGAACTTTACTGCAGTTTAAGTCACCACTTCCCAGTAAGAATGCATCACAGGTCATAACGCACTAAACCAAAACAAAGACAAAAACTAAAAAACTGAAACTAAAACTTCCTCTTTTCTTTTTCTCATTCCTCTTTTCTTTTTCTCATTCCCTAGTTAACACAACATTTAATAGGCAATCACCGTTACCACTGCTTAGAAGATCACCCAACCATTATTTAGGCCAAGTATGTGCTGCTTAATCCCATCAGTCACAATCTAGAGCACAATCATAGTGTGCTAGACAGCCACAGGCTTTCAGTGCAATGTCAGAATGCACTGCTATGTGTTGAATTGAAACCCCTGACTTTGCATGTTAACAATTTGAAAGCCGGTTGTTCGTGTATTCAAATATATGCCACATGGATACACCTGTCAAAACTGGAATAGATCTTATCTGCCAAATTTTACAAACCTGATTTTAATATAGCAAATTCACAAGTAATCCACTGTTTTTAATGCCCAGTACCAGGAAGAGGTAACATGGTCTGTTTTGGGTGATGCAAGGCTATTCTCAGGCCCACACTACAGCTACATGGCACTTACACATGGGTCAGTAACTCCAGATACAACACAGGCCCTAGACTGACAACACAGGCCCTAGACTGACTCTTCTTCCACAGCAAATGTCATGAATAATGACATAATGCAGCAAATTCTCAAGGAGTACATGATGCTATAGCATTGCTATAAGTGGATATAGAACTGAACAGTGGGAGATCACAGGACCCTTTTGCAAGCAGCTCTGAGCTTTGAAAAAAGGCAGCAGGGTACAAATAAACCAATTCTGTAGAAAACAGGCCCATGATATACAGTATTTGGCAGCAATTGCAGTTAGCTGAACACTAACTTGAACACTGAGATTCCTACAGCTATTGCAGACAATGGCTTCTCTTAGTAATATTCAGGAGTCCTTTTGGAAGGAATGAGAACATGTCAGGAGGAAAAAAAAATTGGTATGGCACAAACAAGAATGGTTTTGATTGCTATGTATGATGAATTCATGTCGTTGGAGAAAGGAATAGTTTGGGATCAAGTCCAAGACAAGGGAGGTCAGATTTTGAAGTTGTGGGGGAGAGCCCACCCACAGAATGAGAAATGTTGTGGTTTATACCAAAACTGATCATACGAAAGACTAAGGAAGCCCCTTTTCAATTTAAAAACTGCACCCTGACTAATTAAGCCATGCGATTTGTTGCAGCAATTTTTTTTAAAAAGTATTTTTGCCTGCATAGACAAACTTCTGCCCTACCTATGTTATAGGCATATATGATTGTTGAAGCCATCCTAGGCCACAAAGCAGCTTCAAATGATCTATGCAATGATTTCAAGCAATGTACAGTTTTATTGTTTAGAGCACAAGATATGAACATACCATTTTAAGATTGTGGCAAATTTTCCTCTTATCTACATATGGTACTCCAGCTAGCATTCACAACAAATTAATGTTAAACATGTGAAGAAAGGGGTACAATTTCTTCCAAAGACAATACATTTTTATGATAAGAGATACCAATCTTACCTGCTTGTCATTAACAGAGTACTGCTCAATTTCTCTTTTTGCCTCCAACAGCCGGCTCTGAAATTACACACACATTTGGGACATTCTACTAAGATAACTAAGATTAGCAGAAGTACAGTATTTTGATGTTGTTTAGCAAGTCGCATCTTTTTATTGTAAGCCTGCAAGGAAGCTTTAATTTTTTTTAAATTACTGAATAGCTGCTAAAATTCAGGAACTTCATTAGGGTGGCTATTGCTCAATATTGTAAGTCTAATTCACTGCAGAATGTACAAATATACAGGGGGTCCCCAGTATCTGTGGGGATCTGTTCCAGGTCCCTCCGCAGATACCAGAGAACCACGAATGGGCAAATGCACCCTCTGTAGAAGCCCCCATGCCCCACTGGCCATTAAATTTACCTTAGGAACTGGTGTGTCTTCCTTTTAAACAAATGCTATAAGCAGCATGCTGCTTATAGTGCTGAAGCCAGCTGAGTGCTAGAGAGGCTCAGTCGAAGAACAGGAAGCAACTGGTGCCACGTAATTCTTGACAGGTATCAAGTGCTATTATACAGTATATAAATGCCATCCTGCTATTGCTTCAAATTACACCGGCTGCCAGGCCATTTCTGATACAATTCATGGTGCTGGTCTGTTACCTTTAAAGCCTAAATGGATAAAGGACCACCTTCCCTTGAATGAAACAAGCCATCTCTTGAGGTCTTCTAGAGGGGCCCTTCACCACCAGCAGAAGTTCAACTGGCAGTTATAAGGAAGAGAGCCTTCTTCATCGTGGCACCTCCTACTTACTGTTTTGAGATTAGGGAGTCAATGGAAAACTCACCTTCGTAGGGTTGCATTTGGAGCTTAGTTCAAGGGTGCGTGCATGGGATTCTGTTAAGGATTTTTAATATTAGCTATAAAGCCATTGTATTTTTGTAAAATTGGGAAACTGTTTTTGTATTCTTGTCTGATGTTTTATGTTGCCTTCTATTTACTTAAACTGACTATAAGCCAGCTTGGGTGCTTTGCATTGGAGGGTAAAGGTGGGATAAATATACTTTAAATTTTTACATGTTGAAAATGTGGGATAAAAATGCCTATGAGCAACTAAATTAGTCAGGTATACTAGTGCAGAAGAGGATAAATTGATCCTCTCATTGCAAGCATTTTTCACAATCTACAGCTAACCTAAATCACTAATATTGGACTGCCAATCCCCCATTAAGAACTGGAATTTGGTCATCACTGATGGAGAGAATAGTACAGTTGGACCTCCGTATTTGCGGAGGATCCGTTCCAGACCTCCCGCGGACACCGAAATCCACATAAAGCAAAATCACTTTAGTGTGGATATAGTGGTCACTTTCGCATATAGTAGTGCGAAAAATTTGGTCACTGTAAAAATATGGAGAAAAAAGGTTAAAAATAGTGTTCCTTACCTTTTGGCTGGCAAACTGCTCTATTTGAAGGGCTGTAGAGAGCAAAATCGCACTCCTACAGCCTCTTCCATGTTGCTCGACTTCCACCTTTCCCAGGCTCACCCCAACGCATTCTGGGGTGACCTTGGGGAAAGGAGGGAGGGGAAGTTGAGAAACACGGAAGAGGCTGTAGGAGTGCGATTTTGCTCTCTACAGCCCTTCAAATAGAGCAGTTTGCCAGCCAAAAGGTAAGGAACACTATTTTTAAACCCCTTTTCCCTTCATGTTCTCTTCAGGCGGATTTTTTAAAGTGGATTCACAAGTCACTCACTCCAGTGTAGCATTCAAAAGCAGTGGAATACTTAAGAATGCGGCGTTTTCCCCACATTCCCATACCAAATAAGAGCTGGGTAGGAACTTGGAAGTCTCTTTGCTTTCCAATGTTACTCACCAACCAACTTTAGCTGGACGGAAGCCCAATTTTTTTTACTACTTAATTAAAATAGTAGAGCTTTAGTCATGTTATTGTTTGAAGAATTCTAAAACCTCATTAATAACTTGAGGGCATCATAACTGTTAAATAAGCATATTTGAAGTTTACCTCATTTCTCGCAAGCAGCGTTATAAAGGCACCTTGCTTAAAGCATTCGATCGCAATGCCTTTTCCAATGCCACTGGAGCCACCAGTTATCTTTTAAGAAAAGAAAAAAGAGCATATAGATTTAACAGCAGTATAGATGACAAGCTTATAAGCTTCTCTTAGAAGTTAGTGGCCAAACTGAACCACTTCACAAGCATGAACTGGTTTCTCCCCCCTGCCTATGCACAACGGGATAAGTCTTGCATAATAAAATGCTACGAAAGGCTTTCCATGTTAGCCAGACTGTGCACAGACAACTTGCGGTCATTACTATAATTGCAGCAGTTGCTGCAAAAGTGCCACTGTAATCACAGAAATAGCTACAGGATGTCTCCATGGACAGCACAGCCTATCTGGAGCATCTCCAGGCAAGCCTTACATCACTGTAAGCATTGCTAGAGAGAGGAAGAAGAGAGATTGGCACGGACATCCCATAACAAGCTCTAGTATGAAGTTAGCATGCCAAAGACATAGCTTAGCTAAATTGGCACATCACTCCTAGGCAGTCACTTAAGTTCAAGCATGGGCAGGCCTGTATCAACTCTACCCATGAATTATTGTGGGCTGGGCTGCACACAGATATACAAATGTGTGCTCATTAGCCAACTCGATACAAAACGCTCATGCTTCAAGCTCTTATTCTTCATACTTTGGATAAATCTATACAAAAAATCCAAAGAAGTGCCCATTGTATCTTGGGAGCTGCCTGTGATTTTGATTAAGATAACCAAATTAGTTACAAAATAAAAGTATTCTTTAATCAATGAAATATAAAAGCCAACAATGCACCACTAGCAAAATCACTCACTCCCAACTAGAATCTCCTGATCAATCATTCTTGCTATGTCATGAGCTTTTCCATCGCCTACTTTACACAAGAAGTCTTCTTTTCTTCATTTTCCTTCTGCCCTCACAATATTCATATTCTTCATCTCAAAGGTAGCACATTAAGAGCGCAATCCTGCACAACAATCTGGCGGAGGAGCGAGCACTCCGCTGCCAGAAGCCATCACGAACATGCCGTAAAGCATGTTCGTGACGGCCGGAGAGTAAGGCCGGCTGGCGCAAAGGCCGGCTGCCCTCACTCTGCCACCGGATCACCCATGTGGCTGCCGGGGGTTGTAAGTGCAGCTCCAGTGGCGGCGCTGAGGAAGGCCAGGGGCTGGCGGATCCGGCCGGGGGGGGGGGGCCGGGAAGGCGTCTGCCATATCCCCATCCCCTTCCTGGGCTCGATCCACCATTACACAGCCTCTTCAGACTTGCACCTGCGAAATAGCTGGTGGAAATCCAAGGACGCCTTCCTGAGGTGACCGAGTAGACCCTGGGAAACAGCAATAGGATTCAGCCGGCGCCCTGGTCCGCCGGCCGGATATTTAGTAGGACTGGGCTGTAAGTCCTGCTATCCAGCTATATCTATGCCTTGGTGAAACTCATGCATTCATCAATTTCAAATGCTGCACAAGTAATGATGGGAGTTTTATGCAAAATACTACATTGGAATAATGCTCCCATGCCCTAGACTGTGATCTCACCCAACATGTTGACTTCTATATTTAGTAAACAAAAACTATACTTGTTCAAATAGTCAGAAGTATGAAATATTTGATTGGGGAAAAAATTAAATGAAGCACACTTATTGTGGTTCAACGTTATATTCAAATAAATTCAAAGCTTTATGTAGAAATCAGTTTTATTGAAATGTTTCATTGAAATGTTTCATACAAACAGTTCCAGCCTTGCCAATACAACAAAAGAAATGAGATGCTGATCTTTGTGCTTGCTGGAAGTCAAACCAAAAGCAACGAGTTTCAGTTTTGCTTTACTTGCTGTCTGAGATGCAACAAAACTTGGCTTTGGCTCTGTACTTCAAAGGTGAATTCACAGCTTGATGTTGCTTGGATTATTATTTATTTTCCACATTTATATTCTACAAGGCGCTCAAGGCAGGATACAGTCTCCTCCTCCTCTTATTCTCACAATAACCCTGCGAGGTAGGTTAGGCTGAGAGCTTGCGACTTTGAACCCATTCACATACTAACGAGGCTTGACCCTGCTCAGCTTCCTAGATCAGATGAGATCAGGTGTGTTCAGAGTAGTATGGCCATAGACTTTGAATCAGTCAATCAATGTGATTCAAGGCAAGTAGGGGAGATTTGAATCTGGGTCTTCCTGGACCAACTAAAAATACACAAAGCACTACACCACATTGGTTCCATCACGTGTACCGGTATGTTGGTTTTATTTCCCTCTGCTTACAAATAAGTATGTGTATTTGTGAGTCTTCCCCTCCCTGATAATCACATGGTTAATTACAACTGAACAAAAATTAATTACAACTTAGAAACTGGCCAGCTTGCCTGATACTGTTGTATCTATTCATTATGTTGTATTGTTTCATAAAAATTAATCTTTGGAAATGAAAAATTTCCCCATAAAAAATATAGGAGTGGAAAATGTTCTATTCCAGATCACTGCACACAGGGAAGCCAAGATCTTTCAGTTACCTGTTATTTGGACACAAGCATTGTCTGAAAATGCTGCCTAATTAAAAAAAATGTTTAAGAAATTTGTAAAAACCTAGAGTGGATAAAAATAGGTTTGTTTAAATGGATTTAAATCCAACTTTTATTTTTGGAAGCTCGGTTGCTCGGTTGTCTTTCCCCCCATTTCAGGGCACCCCGTTATGTTGCCTTAAATAACCAAGGTTAAAATAAAGTCTGGATTTAATACAACCATGTTAGAAATCTAGTCTCTTTGAACAAAATCATATCGAGGTAAAGCTTTTCTAAGTAGCGGCCCACCTAGCCACATAAAATATCTGGCTCAATACCAAGCATTAGTACCTTAACAGAACAGGTCAGGCATTGCATTAATGGTGGCAAATGCTGAGTATTTATGACTATCAACCACACAGCATGGAAATTTACTTCCTAATTTTTTTTCTTTAGAGGGTTCTCTTTGAACAGTTAACCCTGATGACAAACTGTTTCAGAAATCCTCACTTCCCAGTCATTTTGAATGCCATTTACCCCCTTATGCTTGTGGAAAAAGTTGCAGTTCTTTGAACTCTAGTCATAGTCCTTGAAGCAAGCAGGTTTCTGTGTCCATGCATGTGTATGAGGAAAACCAAAAAGAAAAATTGCACAATTGTGCAAGAGGTATACAGGCTACACAATTAAAGACTTTGGCATATGCTCCTAGGCGTATGCTCCCGACGCAACACTAATGCTGCCACCAAAAGACTATAGAAGCTCTCTACTTATGAACATTTAACCTACAAACAACATTTCCAGCCCAAACTTCCAGTCTGCAGCCATGCCGCTGAGTACGATAGCTAGGCTTACCACAGTTCCAGTTCCGGCCGGGACAATCCCAGTTCGGGAGCCCAAATCCTGGGCTCCCGGCAAGTCTCTTTGTCCCGTCCGGCTGGGACTTGCCCCCGACGCAGCACTAATGCGCTGCGTCTTCTTACAGCCTCGCGTGCCTGCACGAGGCTAGAAGCACTTTTGAAGAAGTCCGAATTCACTCGGACGTTTTCAAGCCCTTCCAGCCTCGGCGGGTACTCGTGCGAGGCTAGAAGCTCTCCGAAACAGCCCGAGTTCACTTGGGCCGTTCTGCAGAGCTTCCAGTTTCGCACATGTAAGTGAGAGGCTGGAAGGTCGTGGAAAGTGTCCGACTGAACTCCGACGCTTTGAGCGATTCTAGCCTTGCACGAATGGACCCCGCCCCCGGTGACATCACTGCCCGGACCCCACCTCCAGTGACAACCCTGGACCCCCCGCCGCCCCCCCTGCGTTCGGGGAAATCTGGTAAGCCTAATGATAGCTAATCAGGAGAATATACAGCAGCAACCTAATGGCATTGACAATGTCCTGAGTGAAACTGACAGCAACAGAGACTGAGGCATTACTGTTGTTGTTGTTCAGTCGTTAAGTCGTGTCCAACCCTTCGTGATCCCATGAACCATATCCTGCCAGGCCTTCCTGTCCTCCACTATCTTCCTGAGTTCGCTCATTTTCATGTTCGTTGCATCAGTGATGCTGTCTAACCATCTCATCCTTTGCCTTCCCCTTCTCCTTTTGCCTTCAATTTTCCCCAGCATCAGAGTCTTCTCCAGAGAGTCCTCTCTTCGCATTAGGTGGCCAAAATATTTGAGTTTCAGCCTTAGTATCTGTCCTTCCAGGGAACAGTCAGGGTTGATTTCATTTAGGATTGACTGATTTGATCTCCTAGCAGTCCAAGGGACTCTCAGGAGTCTTCTCCAGCACCACAGTTCAAAAGCATCTATTCTTCGGCGCTCAGCCTTCCTTATGGTCCAACTCTCGCAACCATCCATTGCTACTGGGAACACCATCGCCCTGACTATGCAAACTTTTGTTGGCAAGGTGATCTCTGCTTTTTATTATGCTGTCTAAGTTTGCCATAGCTTTCCTTCCAAGGAGTAAGCGTCGTTTAATTTCATGGCTGCTGTCTCCGTCTGCAGTGATCTTGGAACCCCAAAAAGTAAGATCTGTTACTGCTTCCATTTCTGCCCCTTCTATTTGCCAGGAATTGATGGGCCCAGATGCCATGATCTTAGTTTTATTAATGTTGAGTTTCAAACCAACTTTTGCACTCTCCTCTTTCACCCTCATCAAGAGGCTCTTTAGTTCTTCTTCACTTTCTGCCATTAGGGTGGTATCGTCTGCATATCTGAGGTTGTTATTTCTCATAATGTACTCTGCATATAAGTTAAATAGGCAGGGTGACAATATACAGCCTTGCCATACTCCCTTCCCAATTTTGAACCAGTCGGTTGTTCCATGGCCGGTCCGAACTGTTGCTTCTTGACCCGCATACAGGTTTCTCAGGAGACAGGTAAGGTGGTCTGGTACCCCCATCTCTTTAAGAATTTGCCACAGTTTGTTGTGATCCACACAATCAAAGGCTTTTGCATAGTCAATGAAGCAGAAGTAGGTGGTTTTTTGGAACTCTCGTGCTTTCTCCATGATCCAGCGCATGTTGGCAATTTGATCTCTAGTTCCTCTGCCTCTTCGAAACCCAGCTTGTACGTCCGGTAGTTCTCGGTCCACGTACTGCTGAAGCCTAGCTTGTAGGATTTTGAGCATAACCTTGCTAGCATGTGAAATGAGTGCAATTGTACGGTAGTTTGAACACTCTTTGGCACTGCCCTTCTTTGGAACTGGAACGTAAACTAAACTGACCTTTTCCAATCCTTTGGCCACTGCTGAGTTTTCCAAATTTGTTGGCATATTGAGTGCAGCACTTTCACAGCATCATCATTTAGGATTTTAAGTAGCTCAGCTGGGATATTATCATCTCCGCTAGCTTTGTTGTTAGTAATGCTACTAACAAGAGGCATTACTGTACTTTTGAACAAAACAGTTAACAAACCAACGCTTAGAACCCAAGTGGTTCATAAACAGGGGAGCTTCTGTATCTCTACACAGAAATTCTCTTTGGCTCACCGTAAGCAAGTACCCTTAAGTACAACTATTACTCACACTGCCCTAGATGTATTCCAAGTACTATTATAAATGACACAACTGGATGGGCGACAGGCTCACACCTCCCTCTGGCAGAAAAACAGGAAGCTTGTCCCTTCCTAATGGTGATATGTAACATCCGATTAACAATATACCTTTAAGCACTACATTCTTGGAAACATTCTCAATCTTATTTAGCTCCAGCTAGTGAAATGTCTGTCTTGATCTTCAAGAGGCAAAATTCCACTTTACTTAAACACAATCACATTTGCCACATTCACCTTTTTCAAAGCCTCAAGCACTTCTACTATCACTGGGCACCTTCAATAATGCATTTAAAATTACACCGCAATCTTATGTTATCTTTGCATTATTCCTACTAATGTACATTGTTTTACTACTCTGAGAATGAAGGGAGCCTGCTACAGACTGAGTTTCTAATCTACACCCATCTCCTAAAAAGTGACAGTGTAATTCCAGGACTTAGACCTGGAAGATCCAGGTTCAAATCCCCGCTCAGCCACAAAGCTTCCTGGGTGACCTTGGGCCAGTCAATATCTCTCAGCCCCACCTACCTCACAGGGTTGTTGTGAGGACAAAAAGGAGGGGAGGAAATATGTACACCACTCTGAGCTCCTTGGAGGAATGGCGGTATGAAAAATAAAATAAATAAATAAATAAATAAATAAATAGATAGATACAGTTATCTCACATTTTGTAAGCTAACATGATAGTGGTGACATTTGACATTTTAACCGCAATAGGTTAATTGTAAGAACTGACCTACAATTATGTTTACCTGTCATTCCTGGCATTTGCAGTTTATATCCTCATACCCCAAAGAAAAGTTTTATTGGGAAATGCACAACTAAGCTTAAAGACAAGTGGGTTAGATCCCAACTTTTGGAGTGTGGTACTCTGTGGCTAGAAGCTGAAGATGTTAGTTGAGCCCCTGCTATGCACGTATAATTATATTATACACACACACACACACACACACACACACACACACACACACACACACAGTATATAAAGTCTATTGTAAATAAGAGCTGCTGTGTGTATAAAAAGTAACAATATAATAAATCAAGCATTAAACTGTTAACAAGTAAATTATTTTTCTGGCACTCGTACCTCTGTCAAAGCTGAGGTAAGTACCAGCTACCTAGAAACACAAAGAAGAACAGCAGCATTTCTTATACAGCCCAATCCTAACAGCGTGTAGCCCAAGGAGGCCTCCAGAGGCAAAAATTCCCCTGTGGGATACAGTGGGCACCACACCGTGGCATCACCACACCAGGAGTTATAGAGGATTGGACTGTTAAAAATAATATAATGAAAATATCTTAACAGTATTTATATACCACTTTTCAACAAAAAGTTCGCAATGGCTCCCTGTCCCAAAAGGTCTCATAATAATAATAAAAAAAAGATGCAGAAGAACACCAGCCACCAGAAAAGACACTGTGCTGGGATGAAAGAGGGCAGTTACTCTCCCCCCTGCTAAATATAAGAGGAGCACCAATTGAAAAAGTGCCTCTTGCCCAGTTAGCAGTGGACAGTATGTTAGATATTAGTCGAGGACATTTCCAAAACCACACTGGATACCCTATAAAGAGTCACCAAAAACTGGCTATCAATACTGAGCATTAATGATGGGCATTTCAAAAGCAGTTCACCTACTCAGAAGGTTTCACTCTTGATGGGGACGTGTGACTTATTCCCAGCCTTGAACAGGGCTATGTGCCAAGCACTGTTCCCTGTAAGCTGCACAGGTAGGGGTAATGCAGCTGTAATAGAAGCTCAGGACACTTGTCACTTATCACTCTCCCTCAATGGAGCCTGGCAAGGAGGACTAGGCATTGTGTGCAGATCGCTGAAAGAACCCTTGGAACAGCCAGACCCGAGTGCAGATCATTGATAAAGGCATCACATTATTGGCTTCTATCGCCACCCTCCTGACATGTGCGTTGTGCAGACAGACTGCTGTGCAGTCTAGTAACTGATAGAACAGGGCCCGGTTCTGTTTGTGCCATCTCAAAAAGGATATTGTAGGAGAAAGTACAAAGACTGGCTACCAAAGTGATCATGGACACTTTAGTTTGGAAAAAAGAAGGTGAGGGGGGTAGAGTTGGTAGTATCTCTATTAGGACCACCAAGAAAGACAGTCCCACTCCCAGCTTCAACCGTTGGCATGCCCAGGTAGAGCTGGAATTTCTAGTTAACAGACCCTGATTTAGAGTGCAAGGCTGTCATTCTATACACTTTCCTGGGAGTAAGTTTCACTGAACGCAATGGGGACTTTAAGCAGACTTGCATAGGATTGTGTGGTAAATCTGTGCTTTCTGTTACCATTTTAGCAGAATGCCTAACTTTCATTAGATGAAAGATATTTTAGTCAGTATCATTCACACAGGTATAGATTAAAAAATGAAAGTAGTGGAGCCAAATGTTTCATTTAAAAAAGCCAACTACATACCGATTACATAGTTGTTGTTTTTATCATCCTTGATAAACATGCCACCTGCTTGCCTTAGTTCTGATATGATCCATGAGCAGTACATCACTTACTGCCTAGTGGTCAGTCCAGCCATTGTACATTTTAATATTACAGTGGTTATAGTCTGCTTGGTTCGTTAACTGTTCGTTAACTGCACAGTTGGGGGGGGAAATCAGAGGGAACATTGGTGCCAAATATATTTGCACAAACCGCTCTCAGCTCTTTTCCTAGTCTTGGTAACAGCCAGAACCAAAAAGATATTTCAGCTCCCAAGGCACCAGGTACAATCATTTCCAGCATCAGTTCCCTACAGGGCTAAACATGGTTCAAATTCCTAGGCAGTAGCATCACATTTCTCTGTATCTGAGCCATCAGCTGTACTTAGGAGTTTTCCAGTGCCAAAGTCAGGTCTTTATAACCTTTAGGCTTAGAACACATAAAAATTAGTGTAGCCCGTCATCTAAGAAAGGCACTTGAGAAATCTGAAATATCAAAACCTTTGTTCAGTGAGCAAATATATGCTGGAATGATTCTTTCCATTTTCTCTCCTCAAAACTTCCTATTCCCCCCCCCCCCAACTGTTATAACATAGTCTTAGAAAAAAGACTCCTGGCTTTTTCCCCACAATTATTTTCCCCTGGATGCATATCAATTATTGGATCAAACAGAGCTGGACATGTTACAATTCAATGATTCTGTTAGCGAAAACTTCCACTGCTTCTTCATGTCAGCTTTGGGTCCTTCTGTAATGTTAGGGGACTGATGAGGACTAACAGGATCATCTGCAACTGCAAGGGAAACATTTAATCTAGGGTAGGCTCTGGGTACAAGCTGCACCAGTGCACCTTGCCAGGAGGAAGATCCATTATAGAATTACTATAACTAGGTTCTTTAGGACACTGAATCACAATTTTCTACATATTCAATAAATTGAACAAGAGTCCCTTTGCAAGGAAGCAGCATAGGGCAAGAAGTGGATGACAATCCTTCCAGGCCAGGAGCTGTTAAGGACCAGGCACAAAAGAAAGTTAGGCATTCTACCATGATAATGTGAAGTTCTCAAAACTCCTGAGAATAAAAAAAGGGTATTCAGCTTCAAGTATTTTCAGGTTTCTTGAGTTCCTAGCAGACATTGAATGGAAAAATACTAGATGAGTCTCTGGTGGCCAAGCTACATTGGGAATTACTTGTCCCTCACATCCACTTACTTCTTGATTTTAGCATGGTGTTCTTTTCAGGGCTTCATAACAAATAAAGGGAGGGAGTGATGCCTAGCATCCTGCGGGAGGGAGTGATGCCTAGCATCCTGAAGACTGCAATTGTGCGTCCCCTCCTGAAAAAACCATCTTTGGATTCCTCCAATTTAAATAACTATCGGCCAGTTTCCAATCTGCCTTTTTTGGGTAAGGTGATTGAGCGGGTGGTGGCGTCTCAGCTCCAGGGGATACTAGATGAAACGGAGTATCTGGACCCTTTTCAGTCTGGCTTCAGGCGGGGCTTTGGGACGGAGACAGCCTTGGTCGCCCTGCTGGATGATCTTCGCCGAGGACTGGACAGGGGGAGTGCATCCCTGCTGGTCCTTTTGGACCTCTCAGCGGCTTTCGATACCATCGACCATGGTATCCTTCTGGGCCGATTGGCCGAGTTGGGACTAGGGGGCACTGCTTTGCAGTGGTTCCATTCCTACTTGGCTGACAGGTCCCAGATGGTGATGCTGGGAGATGCCTGTTCGGCACCCTGCCCTTTACAGTGTGGGGTGCCACAGGGTTCTATTCTGTCTCCCATGCTTTTCAACATCTACATGAAACCGTTGGGAGAGATCATCCGGGGATTTGGAGTTGGGTGTCACCAATATGCTGATGACACCCAACTCTATCTCTCCTTGCCATCTCGTTCCAGGGAGGCTGTGGAAGTCCTAGAGCACTGCCTGGAGGCGGTTGGGGTCTGGATGAGGGCTAATAGGTTGAGATTGAATCCAGAAAAGACAGAGGTCCTACTCGTCAGGAAAGCTTCGATGCAGGTACTGAGTCATCTGCCCGTTCTGAATGGGGTTGCACTCCCCCTGCAGGAACAGGTGCGCAGCTTGGGAGTACTTCTGGATTCACAGCTCTCCCTGGAAAGCCAGGTGGTGGCTGTGGCCAGGGGTGCGTTTGCCCAGCTTCGGCTGGTACGACAGCTGCGGCCGTACTTGAGTCAATTGGACCTGACCACGGTGGTCCACGCCTTAGCGACTTCAAGACTGGATTACTGCAACACGCTCTACGTGGGGCTGCCCTTGAAGACGGTTCGGAAGCTGCAATTAGTGCAGAATGCGGCGGCCCGGGTGGTAGCTGGAGCTAGGCAGTTTGACTCTGTTGGGCCGCTGCTTCAGCGGCTGCACTGGCTGCCCATTCGTTTCCGAGCCCAATTCAAGGTGCTGGTAATGACCTTTAAAGCCCTTCACGGTTTGGGTCCAGGATATCTGAGGGACCTCCTTCTCCCATACATTCCGGCCCGCTCTCTTAGGTCATCTGAGGGGGCTCTCCTGCGTGTACCACCTCTATCGCAAGTTAGGGGAGTGGCAACACGTGGGCGAGCCTTCTCTGCTGTGGCGCCACAACTGTGGAACTCCCTGCCAGGGGATCTGAGAACCACCCCCTCCCTCATGACTTTTCGGCGAGGGCTCAAAACATTTTTGTTTCGTCTCGCGTTTGGGTGATGGGTTGTAGCCTGCCTCCTGTGTCTCAAGATGCTCTGCCATGATGCTTTTGTGCTCCCTACTGTTGCCCCCCCAGTGGTTTTTTATTGATATTATTGTTTTTATTGTTTTTAAATTATGTATTTAAACTTTCTGTATTTTAAACTGTTTTTAATTTTTGTTGTAAGCCGCCTTGGGCATTTGCCTCGGCATGGGATAAGGCGGGATATAAATTTTTTAAATAAATAAATAAATAAATAAGCTGGCACCAAACAAGAGATACCAGAAACTAGCACACATCAACAGAAAAACAAACAGAGCTGCATTCTTTCATCCTGGCCTCCTCTGAGGAGAGTGAGGCTTTCCACCCACTATGGCAACTGTCATGGCAAACTCCCCCACGCACCCAGAGCAAAACAAAATTTAAGAGTACGAACAAGTGTAGTTGCTGGTTTATACAGTTAAAATACATACATTTTAGGACTAGAAAATCCTATTTTGTATGAACAAGAAAATCCAGGTTGTTTTAGGAATGGGCATACTCCACACCTTATTTAGCAACAAAGGCACAGGTATTGCTGGTAAAAGGAGAGGACTGGGGTATGCCCACTTAGAAAGGTAACTTATTGACAGGACAGTCTACAAAATAGGCAGAAGAATCGATTAGCTATTATAGGAATAGGAACAAATTAATGGGAGAGAGATATAAGCATTTGGAGCTCAGAACCTTTGAACACAAGGATCTGCCTTTCTTATCTATCCTAGGTCTACCTCAGGAGTTCCTAAAGAAGGGCAGTCCAGAGTACATCAAGGAGTGCCTCCTCCCATTAACAGCCTACCTGTCCTTTTTGGTCAGCATCAGGAGCTGTACTCTGTAGTCCATCACTCACCAAATGTTTTCTACTACTGCCACTGTTGTGGTGCTTTTTACCGATTTGTTCAAATTGTTGTTTACACATTGTAGTACTCCATCATCTTATCTGTCAGCTGCTTGATGGCCCGATATTGGGCAGAAAAGCAGCATGTCAATACTAAGTATATCACAGTACTATGCAGATAACATTGTTCTAAAAAGCTTTGCTATCACACAGGTTGCATTCTCATAAAGTGCTTCAGTAAGTAACCTTGCTCTGCATACAACTGCCTGTACTGGATGATTCACAGTTGCATGAACTGCTAGTAGAATGTTCAGATTGTGATAGCTGCATGTTAAATTTATAGGACTACAGGTAGCTCTTTTAAATGGCTAGCTAGAGTCCCCAGACTTCAATATTGGAAAAATCAGGAGAAAAACTACTGCCTTCTGTAAACCTTGGGAGTTATTCCATTGCACCACTACATAAAACAAGAATCCACAAAGAAAAAATAAAAATAAGTGTGCAAGACAGAAGTAGAGATAATCACAAGTCATATAAACTCCAAAGGCATAACCCCAACCTAAAATCACTAGGGCCTGTAATAAAGTGTTTAGATTCTCTGCCCTTGACTGCAAGATGACATTTGCTTGTAATTATTTGCTCAGCATAGTATTATTCACTTCACACTGCTCATGCTCAAACAACTCTGGGTCACTCTTATTGCACATTACAAATGTAAAACCAGGATAATGAATGACCAGACCAGGCACTTACCAAAGTGGCAAAAATTTTCACATGGTGGAGAAGAGCAACACACACACACACACACACACACCCTCCGCATGCACTTTGTCCACACAGAGGCCCAATTCATAGGAAGCCCCCTTCAAAAACTGAGAGAAGATCATACCAACCATGCTTAGAGTACGTATTATTTTAGGAACATAGTGGAGCAGGGAGTGACATACTTTTCTTTCTACTCCCAGCCATTTCTTTTCTTCCTTTAAAAGAGGAACTCCGCAACAACAGTTTTGCTTTAGGCTAAACATAACCAACTCCTTCACAGTGACAGTCTTATATTATAATTCCTAGTCAAGAGACACACACACACACACCTCAGAAGAAACCCTTTTCTCGCTGCAATAGACAATCCCAATTGCGCATGCAGCAAGAAGGAAAGATTATTATATGAGGGAGGGGAAAAAAGGCTTTGAGGAGAGGAGCAGCCTCCACTCTTCATCCCCAACCCCGCAACAGACGGTGAATTCTCACCATGACGTGAGCGCCGGACAACGACAGGCGTTTGGGGCTGATCATCAGCGACACCACGTAGAGCAGCAGCAGGAAGGCCACGACGAGGGCGACCCCCACTGTTGTCAGCAGCACCACCAGCCAAAACATCTCCGCCCGCTGCGTTTGAGACACGGAGGCGTAGACTGAAGCAAAGAAAGCTCCCCTACTCCAAAAAGAGATCCACTCCCGCTGCTCCCGAAGTCCCCGCAGGACTGACAGACCAGAGCAGACGAAGGTGCCTCCAAAAGTACGGGAAGGGGCAGGGATGCGACCGGCTCCGCGCCGCCATTGGCCAGCGAGAGGCCACAGAGAGGGCACGATTGGCTGCGTGTGCGGAGGGAGAAAATAGGCAAGAGAATGGGTGACGTCTTCGCGCGGCGATTGGCCCGCTAGGAATACTTGCAGGGTGGGGCGCTCGAACCGTTGAGCCGCGAGGAGTCGAATGGAGGCGAGAATAGCTGGCTGTTGAGTGTTGTCGTCGCCGTCGCTGGAGGAAGGGGGGCGGGGGCTCTTCGCTGGCCTCCGCCACAGGTCTAGTGCGCAAGCCCAACCCTGTGTGGTGCAGCTTGCTCCGAAGGAAGCCCTATAGAACGGAGTGTGACTTAAGCCGGAGCTACATTACACGCGGGCTTGGATTGCAGCTAAAGTGCAACGCCTCGGGCGTAAACGTCTCAAACACCGGTTAAAACAGCGTCCATGGTCGCTGCTTGTTGTAAAGTTAGAGAGCCGTGATGCGAAGTAAAGGGCGCCAACATGAGAGTGGCGAAAAAAAATCCCTAATAACGCCGCAGTATAAATTAAGAAAAAATATGCATTAAACTGTGTGCATTGATAAGACATATTTTATTATTCAAGATTAAATACCGCAAAACTTGCAATTCATTTCAGACAAGATTGCATGTGCATGTACTTACTGGTTGAGGGCAAGCAAAAGCTGCAGATTTTCAGAGCGAGTAGAGTAAGAATCAACATGTTGGGTCACAAACGTGATGGTCATTCAATTATTTTTAATGCACAGTTTGCTCATCGCTGGCATTCCAGGCATGCTGCTTTGTCTTAATAATGAACACCAATCAGGATACCCATATTTACCCATATATAGCTATTTACCCATATATAGGCTAGCTGGAACCATGATGATCGGGGCTTAAAGAGCTTGCTTGAACAGACTAGCATTTGAATAAAAGGGTTTTTTTTAATGATACACTAAGGATTTGTAGAAAAATTCCAATCTTGTATGTTTTACTATTAAAACTTCCCAAATTCACATTTTGAAAAAGAAAATTTTCAAAATTTGAGATATTTTTCCCCACACTTTGCATCATTGCTAGAGAGCCCTTTCCTTGGACTCCTGCTTAGGTCGCATTTGCTGTGCTTGACAAATTCATACATAAAATAATGATGATGGATAATTAACATGAAACCTACTAGGTATTACGATAACATGACTGTTCCTTTTTAATGGGAACTGATTTAAGAGTTCAGGCGTAGATTAAGCCACCAGTCTGGCTACACTGGTTTAATTGTATCCTGTATCCAACGTGTCCAGCACAAAGGGAGAGGAGAAAACAACTCTAGAAACCTCAGAGAGGCGCAACTCTGCCAGCCACCCCACCCTGGCACACTGGGCAGAACTTATGTATTTATCTTAATAATGTGCATCCTACACTTCCTGTTCTTTTTGGGAGGTGCTCAAGGAGGTCAGTTTACCTCCTGGAAAAGGTCAGTTTACGTTCCAATTCCAAAGAAGGGCAGTGCCAAAGAGTGTTCAAACTACCGCACAATTACACTCATTTTACATGCTAGCAAGGTTATGCTCAAAATCCTACAAGCTAGGCTTCAGCAGTACGTGGACCAAGAACTACCGGACGTACAAGCTGGGTTTCGAAGAGGCAGAGGAACTAGAGATCAAATTGCCAATATTCGCTGGATCATGGAGAAAGCACGAGAGTTGCGGGTCAAGAAGCAACAGTTCAAACCGGCCATGGAACAACAGATTGGTTCAAAATTGGGAAGGGAGTACGGCAGTGGTTCCCAAACTTTTTTGACTCGCGGCTCCCTTGACCTCCCTCGCCGTTAGCCGTGACTCCCCATTACAGTGCATGGAAGAAACAGGCACTCTTTACATGCTCAGAGGCACCCTTTCTTATATATATGTGAATATGTATGTGTATACTGTATTCCCAAAACGAGCCCTAAAGTGGATTTTCCATGCTTATGCTGAGCAGCAGCTAAGCCAGGAGTGCGCAGGGTGGGGTTGGAATGCTGACCTCCCTCCATTGGCAGGCCTGGGTAGAGGGCACTGATGTTGTCTGTGTTAGTCCTATTCATGGCAAGAGAAACATCAAAGCATGGGAGGGAAGCCCCAGTTGCACAAGAGAGAAAGAGAGAGAAAGCTAGCTCCTTTTGGTGTAGCATCTTTGCAAGATGAAAAACAGATTCTTATACTGCCTGGCAGTTTCCGGGGGTGGGGTGGGGTTGTCCCAGCAACTAGAGTGGGGAACTAACTTAGAGGTGGGTCAGAAAGGAAGAAGGAGAGAAATCCTAATAATTAAT
Organism: Plestiodon gilberti rubricaudatus; assembly: GCA_026170595.1. Taxonomy (NCBI): domain Eukaryota; kingdom Metazoa; phylum Chordata; class Lepidosauria; order Squamata; family Scincidae; genus Plestiodon; species Plestiodon gilberti. Next base: position 79,278,767 of record JANXHW010000004.1, on the reverse strand, counting down.
CAACCAAACTAAACATAGAAATCAAAGACTGTATGTAAAGCAGAACCTGCTCTGCACCATTTTCAATTGCAGTTCTTGCATTTGTTTTGTGTTTATTAAAAACATTCAACAGAAAGAAAATACTTTACTTGCAAACCTGCAATGTCTCAGGATTTGGAGAGAAACGCTCCAAAGTACCGGTACTCAGCTTATCAATAGAGTTGTAAATCATTCTTTAACATAAGATAAGGGCTTTGCTCACGCTGTGGTTAAAAACAAGATGTGGAAACTGCCGTTGAGTGACCCGATGTGAAGAGGGAAAAGATCTTTTCCGGATCTTTGTTTTTGCTCTCTTGCAAGCAAGAATAGGTGTTAATTAAAAGATTAACGCGACCCCTGGCTGCTTTTGATGACGCACATGGGAGTCGCGCCTCACACTTAGAGAACCTCTGGAGTACGGCAAAGCTGTACAGGTGGGCCCCCATATCCGCTGGGAATATGTTCCAGGTCCCTCCGTGGATACTTGAAACCGTGGATAAGAGCGAACGCCCCCTCCATGGTTTCCTGAGGGCCCCCCCCACCCTGCCTCCCCTGCAGGCAGGCATGCTTGCCTCCCCCCAGCTCTTATTTTTCTTTCAGCAAGCTTTGTTTCTTCCTTAAAACAAACAGAGAAGCAGCCTCCATTGCAGGCAAGTAGAACGAGACTAAGTCCTAGAGAGGCTCTGCAAGGTTTCTGTTAACCTTGCAGAGCCTCTCTAGTACTTAGTCTCGTTCTACTTGCCTGTAATAAGCAGCCAGAGGCTGCTTCTCCTGTTTCTTTAAGGAAGAAACAAAGCTTACTGGGAAAAAAAGTAAAAGCCTGGGGGGGTCCCCACGATCCGTGGATAACTGAAACCGTGGATAGCGAATCAGTGAATATGGGGGCCAACCTGTATATTGTCACCCTACTTATTTAATTTATATGCAGAGTACATTATGAGAAATGCAGGGCTGAATGAATCGCAAGCCGGAATCAAGATTGCCGGGAGAAATATCAACAACCTCAGATATGCAGACGATACCACCCTAATGGCAGAAAGTGAAGAAGAACTAAAGAGCCTCTTGATGAGAGTGAAAGAGGAGAGTGCAAAAGTTGGCTTGAAACTCAACATTAATAAAACTAAGATCATGGCATCTGGGCCCATCAATTCCTGGCAAATAGAAGGGGCAGAAATGGAAGCAGTAACAGATTTTACTTTTTTGGGTTCCAAGATCACTGCAGACGGAGACAGCAGCCATGAAATTAAAAGACGCTTACTCCTTGTGTGGCGATAATTGAGTCGGTGGCTGGCAAACCACGCCGGCGAACCAAGGATCAATGGGACAGTGGCTGGCAAACCACGCTGCCCTTGCGTTCCTGATTATCAGCATACTTCCTCTGGAACATGTAAGACTGTCACAAAAAGTACAGCGTGTTTACAGCTAGCAGTACATGTGCATGAGTAAGAATGTAACGGTCTACAATATGCCTGTGTGAACTAAATCCTGCTTGAAGCAGCTCTTTGCAGCTATTGTATTGTATCAAATCATCCTGCCTTTTGTGGAATGCTGTATCTCAATAAATGGAGCTCGCAGCCATGATCGGTGTGCTTTCCCGGAGGTGCCTCTTGCCAGGTACCTTCCCCCCACGGGAGCTCCCGAGAGTGAGCTGTTTGTCTTCCACGAACATGGACTTTTGCCTTCGTGTCCTTCCTCCGTCTTAAGCTAGTGCAGCTCAACGCTACATCTGGTGACCCCGCGACGTGATTCCTCTCATACCCACAGGGCTGGACATGTCTGCAGCGCGCCACGAAGAACTTCACTTCCTCGCCTAAGTGAAGTTTGACCTTATTCGTGAGTATGGGGGGGGGGGAACTTTCAGCTCCGCAGAAGTTTCATGCAAAAGAGCTGCAGAAAATTGTATCACGCAAGGAAGGCCCACGAACATTAGTCAGAGGGTATTAGAGAGTCTAATAGGCGAAATTGGATGACAATGTCCTTGATATCCAGAGGCTGGAACTCTGGATCGAGAGGATTGGATCCAAGATAGGGGTGAATTTGTCACTCAGGGGAACCATGAAACACATGACACTATAAAAATATTTAAGGAGGCAATTGCGACAAATAGAGACTCATAAGTTGAAGGCACCATCTCCATTTCTCTCTTTGCTTCCTGAAGGAGGAGACACCCTCCCTTCATCAAGTTTTGGGATTGCAGGAAGAGCAAGGAGAGTCTCCACGCTCTCTCTCTGTCACACAAACAATCTATTCTCAAGAACAAGCACGCTGTCATGCATCACCGCATACAGATAAAGCACAGGAAACAAACCAACAACAACAAAAAGTCTACACCCGCATCTCAGACATGGCAGTTCACTACACCTATACAACTAGAAGCTTTTTCACAACTTCAGAGTCATTAATGCAAAGAACAAAGGATCACTACAATGTGACACTCTAGAATTTGAACATAATCCAGAGAACAACCATTCCAGTATTAAGTAACGCATAGTTTGACCTTTGTCTACAATCAAAAGCTATACAACATCTTATAAGGGTAACGTCATCTACAATTCTCTAGAGAACACACAGAATACATATTTTGGGAACAGAAAGAATGCTTACTCCAGGCCCACACTGTAAACACGGCTCCTTTGGACAGGAGTTAAAGTACGACTGCTACAGCAGTAAAACGGAAGGTATATTTTAAGAATTTCCCTCCCGTCTCTCAAGAAGAGACTCTCAAAGGGAAGAAAGAAAGTTTATTTTCTTCTCCCATCGGCCGAGTAAGAGTTCCTGAAGGACTTATAATGTAACATTCTTTGTTTCCTTAAGCAGCAAGGAAACTGTTTTACCCTATGTCTTTTAATGCGAGAGCAATCTTATCCAACTCAGTAGAAGTTACACTTTGCACAAGGTCATGGACACCATCCTACTATGGATCAACTTTTAGCTTAATTACGTAACAGAAATAACATCATGTATGACGTAACGCCATTTTCTCTACAGCTTCATATATCTTAATCAAAATGCAAACACACAAGGGTGATAGATAAGAAATATCTTGGATTGTAAATCAATCTAACCTACCCTAGTCATCTTAAAGAGGGTAAGAACATAGGCATTGTTGATGCTATCAGCCTAAATCTATGACAGTTACAACTGCCAGATCAAAGCTTAACAATTTTCAGTATCATAAACTTAAAGTTTTATTTTCTATTATTACTTTTCTCACTTTCAGTGTTTTCCTCATACTCTCCCTTAGCTGGGAACCTTTGAGTCCACTAAGGATAACTCCAAACTGAGTATTTCTCCTTTATGCATGAAAAAGTTACTTCTATTAGACTTTTAACAGTCTTATAGCATTTGAAATCTGCAATTTAACTATGGTTTGCCTTTTAGTAATCAAATCAAAGTTTACTTCCATGGGAACCACTGGAAATTAATAAGCACCATTTTCAGGTGACAAACAACTTCAGTCTATCTAACACATATATTGTTTTCCTTATAAATGTCAATTGTGCACATTAATAATTTTCTTTGGAACTCATTGCCACTAGCAAACATTCCGAATGTCAATCATAACAAGTTTTTTCCTACTTAACTTTTGAAATTCCACAGGTACAATGGAATAAGCCTGTACATCTAAACCTAAGCTTCATGTCTCTGGAAATAGAGCATGTGCAAAGTTCAAGTAGCAAAAAACCTCACAGAAATGTTTTAACCTTTTTCTTCCAGCTACAACCTAGATATGGAAACGTAGTCAAAGAAACTATTTAACTTTGTTTCTTTTTCAAGATCTAATGATATTCCATGATGGAATCTCTCAATCTCTTTGAAAACAGTTAACTTGATCACACCATATCTGGTGACTTTTCTTCTATGCTTTATAAATTTAATGCTAATAATTTTTTCAAAATCCAACCTTGGACACAGGACGACATCTGGCGTCCACTCTTTGTATGAAAATAACAAACTCATTTTTCTTAATTGAACCTATCAATGTTTCACATATCTTAACCAATCTCTATTGATATTAATATGCAAAGATAACATTTTCTTCCTTACAGGTAACACCTGGAAACTTTGAGAACTCCTATTGTGCACATAAGCATACCTTATGTTTATACCTGAGTCTTTTTTCCTCATTACTTGGGTTAAATTCTCAAACAAAGGAGAAACCTTTTATTTTGTTGTCTATATCTCTACAACAGACAGCTTTCAGCTATATACCACCCTTATAGTGATATATACACATGGCAACCATCAACCATGTTATTAACTATTGCATTCGTATCTTCATTGCTATGAATCTACCAGCTACAGTTAACACATACAAACTAAAAATAAACAGGGGGAATTCCTAGGCATTCCCTAGGCCTCCCCGCAACACTTTACACCTTCTTAAGTTAACTTCAAACTTTGAACCTTTGAATTTCAAATCAGGCTCACCTTTTATTTCACATTATCAATTAAATTCTCAGCCGCATGTAATGTATAAACTGTTTGTACCCTAACCCACCTGTTCCTTTGTCAAATAGGGAGCAAGGTTATGTTTACTCCCACTACAGGTTCAGTGTGAATCCATATTTGGTTTATAAATCGTGGGACGAAAAATACAGCACCAAGGCCTAATATTCCGGTGCTTAAATAATCCAACAATTCAATCTTATTGGGATCGAGTACTCCATCAGAACTATTAAATACTCCGAGGACAAATTAAATACCGGTACTCTTCCTTGCGCAATCCACTCAGCTGCTCATTGAGCAAAAACCTATCGAAAACAAACAAGAACTTTCTATTGACTATTTTGGTCAGAGACTTTCTCTTATCAGTATTTCTCTTGGACACTTTTGCTTGCCAATCTCTGAACCACAAGAAGAAGCCTATTGTTTGATAACAACAATAAGAATTGTATGCTTTTATGATTGTTCAAATCATTATCCTGTAACACTGTATCTTACACCTGTTTATGCCTGCATTAATTGTTAATGCTTTCTCTTATAATTGTCTTAATTGTTTGTGACTTCTGATGATTCAAAACATAGTTTGCATTAAGAAGCTTTCTTGAAACTAGAATATTTGCAACAATACAGTAACTTGGCAGAACGTCAAAAAAGATAAAGTTTGTACAATGCCAGCTCAAAAGCTGGGAAGTCTGCCAATGTCCAAGAGCAAAAAGCCCTCGGTGTTCCCGAGAGATAGATAACATTGAAATCTTCATAAATAACCATAGCAACTGTCTTCTCATACAGTATTAAGAAAACTTGCTTGAAATGAAATAACACATTTTGCTTTTGTACTTTAGCTTTTGTACCTCATACCAAAGACTGCATTTCTCTTTGCTGCTGTATTCTCAATCCACATTGAACAAATGCTAACAGCTATAGACAAGCCATTGTGCTATGTCACTCCTCTTTCAACTCTACTCATTGCTATTTGCATTATCATCACACAAAATTGTTACTACTGCTGTATACAATATTTGGCCTGGCTTGGTGACATAATTTCAGCTTCAACCACACCATAAGAGCAATTATCCGGCTTACAAATTAAAAGAATAAAAGAAAGGAGGAGATGTGGCGATAATTGAGTCGGTGGCTGGCAAACCACGCCGGCGAACCAAGGATCAATGGGACAGTGGCTGGCAAACCACGCTGCCCTTGCGTTCCTGATTATCAGCATATTTCCTCTGGAACATGTAAGACTGTCACAAAAAGTACAGCGTGTTTACAGCTAGCAGTACATGTGCATGAGTAAGAATGTAATGGTCTACAATATGCCTGTGTGAACTAAATCCTGCTTGAAGCAGCTCTTTGCAGCTATTGTATTGTATCAAATCATCCTGCCTTTTGTGGAATGCTGTATCTCAATAAATGGAGCTCGCAGCCATGATCGGTGTGCTTTCCCGGAGGTGCCTCTTGCCAGGTACCTTCCCCCCACGGGAGCTCCCGAGAGTGAGCTGTTTGTCTTCCACGAACATAGACTTTTGCCTTCGTGTCCTTCCTCCGTCTTAAGCTAGTGCAGCTCAACGCTACACCTTGGAAGGAAAGCTATGGCTAGATAGCATAATAAAAAGCAGAGATATCACCATGCCAACAAAAGTTCGTATAGTCAGGGCGATGGTGTTCCCAGTAGCAATGTATGGTTGCGAGAGCTGGACCATAAGGAAGGCTGAGCACCGAAGAATAGATGCTTTCGAACTGTGGTGCTGGAGAAGACTCCTGAGAGTCCCTTGGACTGCTAGGAGATCAAATCAGTCAATCCTAAATGAAATCAACCCTGACTGTTCCCTGGAAGGACAGGTACTGAGGCTGAAACGCAAATATTTTGGCCACCTAATGCGAAGAGAAGACTCTCTGGAGAAGACTCACCGATGAAAAGAACATGAAAATGAGCGAAGTCAGGAAGATAGTGGAGGACAGGAAGGCCTGGCGGGAAATGGTTCATGGGATCACGAAGGGTCGGACACAACTTAACGACTGAACAACAACAACAGCAACAAGGAGGCTAGCAGTACATAGTTTATAAACAATAAAAAAACTACAATAAAAAATCCAAAAACTTTTGAAAGCAGATTAGAAGCAGCAGATAGAAATACCAAGCCAGCACCATGAGGCCAAGTGAAATAAAAAGGTTTTCGGCTGATGCCAAAGCTGAGTTAGTGTGGGTACTGACCTCACCTCCTGCAGGAGGCCGTTCCATAATTTGGGTGTCACTACAGAGAAAACCTCTCATATATCACCATTGGATATACTTATGTTGGCAGCAAAGCATGTAAAAAAGGCGCTCCCTGAAGATCTCAGGAAAGTTTCATTATGTGGGAGGAGGCTGTCCTTCAACTCCGCTGGTTCCCGGCTGCCTAGGGTTTTACAGCTTAAAACCAGCACCTTGAATTGAACCTGGAAACATATCAGGCAAGTGTGATATGGTCCACTTGCCTTGTGCCAGTCAGCAGTTGTGCAGCAGTATTATGTACAAGCTGATGTTTCCAAATGGTCTGTGCAGCCCTACATAGAGTGTGTTACAGTAATCTAGCTGGGATGTAATTTACAACCATTATTTTAAAATGTCTTACCATTCAGCCATAGCAGGAGATACACAAAAGCACGGCATAGGATATTGAGCATCCAGCAGCACTCCTACATCCAGAATATAGCACTTGTGTAGGGAATGCTGGCACAGTGGGAGAGTACAGCAAGTCCTCATTTAAAGTCATTTAGTTCTAAGTCGTTTTGGTTTAAAGTTGAGAAAAAACATCAATTTCTGGCCAGGGCCACTGTCTGTGTGGTTTGAATGTTCTCCCCATGTCTGCATGGATTTTCTCTGTCCTAGAAAGCTCACATTTATTTCAATGTTTAATATTAGAAGTATTTTGGGTCTTTATTTAGAAGTTTGGTGATGTTTTTGTGACCAGAAATATGCCATAAACTCTTGCTTATGTATATCACTTAGCCTACAGCAGTGGTTCCCTAACTCCTGGGAAGACCCTTTGCTGCCCTAAGTGGCAGCGGGGCCTTCCCAGGGGTAACGATGGCGCTCCAGGATCCCGCCACTGCCATGGACGAAAAGTTTCTGTTTTACCTTGGTTGGTGGCTTCTGAGGTCCTGCGGGGTGTGTGGGGAGCCTGCGGACCCCTCTGCAGGCCTCCCCAGGCATCGGAGTGGCCCTCCGACACGAGTGTGACCTACTTCCGGTTTCGCTGTAAAACTGGACGTGGGTCGCGAACGCGTCAGAGGGCCACTCTGACACTTGGGGAGGCCTGCAGAGGGGCCCGCAGGCTCCCCACACACCCCGCAGGACCTCAAAAGCCACCAACCAAGGTAAAACGGACACTTTGTCCACGGCGGTGGTGGCGCGATCCTGGACGTCACCATGAGTTGCCACGCCCCTTAAGCGTGCTGCAACCCTTTGTTCCTGGCTGGGGCATTGCGACACCCCAGTTGGGGAACCTCTGGCCTACGGTAAAGTTGGTTTTGTTATAAGTCGTTTCACTTAAAGTTGAAGTTTCCAAGAACCTATCGACTCAAGTGAGGACTTGCTGTACAGGTTGCACACAAGGGAGGCCACAGATTCAAAGCTGAGATGTACTCTCCCAAAAATGGACTCGGAGAAACCGCAAGTAGGAAACAATAGCACATGAGCCAGTTGGGAGGAGCAGTGGATCGGCCAATCATTTGATCCCTTTTGCATCAGCCAATGCAAAGAGGCACTACATCCTGCATGTTTGCATCGGTGTTCACACCTGCTGTTTAGTTTTGGAAAGCATAGCTGTTATTATGTTATCCTACTTTCCTTCCCCAACTGCCTTATTCATTACAGCAGCAGCAAGCAGGCTCCTTGCCTGTCCTATTTCCTTACCAAGTCCAAGGAGTAAATGACTGGGGATGATGCAGACTCTGAGCCCTGATGGCAAGGGAGGGAAGAGAGGTGTCACTGCTGAGTCCTTCCACCCTGGGGGCAGGATGGACTCTTCCTTCCTTAGAACGAGTCTTAGGCCTCCTGTTAGGAGGTGTCCAGGTCCACTCAGGCAAAGCAGCATGACAAACCAGCTTCTCCTCTAACAGGGTTGCCAAACATTTCACCTCAAGAGTAGACCTCTTGTCCCTTTGCACGCTGTGTGACAGACAGCAGAGCAAAAGGCGTCAGTGAGGTCTGGCTGCACTAGTTGTATCACTGTCTTTCCTGGGGATTGCAAAGCTACTGCGACCTGCCTGAAACAAGTAGGTTAGCAACCCCACAGAGAAACAGTCTTACCACACTCGTCACTGTTGCCAGGCATGCTTGTGGGTTTCCCTTGTGCACAACTAGTCCTGTGTCTTCTTCCCTTGTTGGAAAGCTGCTTACAGACAGCACAAAGAGACATAGTAGCAAGGACCAGACAGAAGCAGCAGGAACACCTGTTATCTGAATCACAATACCAAAGCAGTGTTTGTGAGAGTGGTGCCCTGTTAGTGGGGAGAGTACAGTACCTGGGGCATTCCTTCCTCTCTCAGTAGTTGCAGTGAAATTTCCTGGGTAATATCTGTCTGCCCAATTGGTGTTTAGCCAGCAGTAGCAATAGTTGGAGTATCTGGCATTAGGCGAGAGAGAGCAGACGCTCACTGTGGCCAATACAAGAGAAATGGTTAGGCAATGCACTTGGTAACAAAGACACATTTGACAATACTGAGGATGCAGGGGTGTGGTGTCTCTACATGGGTTCCTGACCCAGGACCCCAACCCATTTAGTTGTCCTGCTGCCACCAGTCCCTAGGGCTCTATTACACTGGTCAACACACTTTTTCTGGCATAAAGGTATTCCAATGGTTTTAAGGTAATTTTGGGGCGCTGATTCCAAATCTGGCATCAGTTTTTGTCTATCACGTTTTATCTATCTCAATATTTGAGATATCAAATATTGCATTTGATAAAATCAATGAAAAACAGCAAATTTATGCTCATCATATCATTGATGTCGTACTTTAAAGTAGGCAAGATAAATCTTCTTGACAAAAGGTATTGATGTTGCGCCTTTAATCCTGCAAAGTGCACAGATGTAGCAGAAGATATCTGGGTCATTACCTTTCCTTCTTTCTGATGTTGTAGCACAGGGGTTCTCAACGTTTGGAGGCCCGGGTACCCCTTGTCACGGTGCAATTTTCTGAAGTACCCCCTGCTAATTAACTGCTAATTAATTGGATTAATCAATTAATTAATTAGGTAATTAATCGTTAAGTTAAAAAGTACTAAAACAATTTTAAATGTGAAAAACGTCTTATTTAACTGTGTGTATATATGTGTGTGGGTGACACACACACACACACACACACACACACACACACACACACACACACACGGAAGGATCTCTTTTTTCTCCAAGTCACACTTCCCAAAATCAGCTGCTCCCTCCCCCACCCCACCAAAGTATGTTTTCCAAAGTACAAAAATAAGCCCAAAACCAAAACCAGAGAGACAGAAGGGCTCTGAAAATTTAAAATCCATGTTAATTAACACTTAATTCGCTGCTAATGGGGCAGATAAGGGGCAGGGGTTGGCATACCCCCAGCAAGAGGTCCACGTACCCCTAGGGGTGCCTGTACCACAGGTTGAGAACCCCTGTTGTAGCCATTGTTAGATCACGCCCTGCAGAAGGAAAATATTAAATAAATGTGGATATCTACATAAAATGATATTATAAACACACTATCTTAAAAATACAGCACCATATTTTAACACTAAAGCAGTCACTGACTCGCAACAACTTGCAATCCTAAGTGACAAAGAGTTAATTTTGGGTAAAATAAATGAAAATGGGGTATGACGATAGCATAAAAATGAGATGTGATAGAGCAAATCTGAAATCAGATTTGGAATCAGCACCCTGAAATTAGTCTAAAACAGCTGCAAAAGTCCAGGCCAGAAAAATAAATAAATAAATAAATACATACATATATTTGTAGACCAGTGTTATCTGTCAGGCCTTGAGGGAGTAATGATGCTTCCTCTCCAGGTTCTCAACCCCTGAGTTGTTTACCCTCCAGTAGCCTGGTGCTCCACCAGAACGTTGCAGTGAAAACACAGCTCTTCAAACAAAATTGGGTTTATTTACAAAGGACACTTTAGCAGCAAACTTTCTCTCAAATAGTTCAGCAACGTGATTTATTTATTTTATTTACAATATTTTAACCCTGCCTTTCTCCCCGAAGGGACCCAAGGCAGCTTACAACAAGAAAAAATACAATACAAAAAAAAATCACCTTTTAAAAACAATAAAAACAGTTAACAAAAACTAATAAAAACATCTGAAATTGATAAAAGAGATCACTGTTACAATTAAAACAAGAGCATAAGAACAGCAGCACCCCACCTGTACCAGCAAGATGTTAAAAAAGGTAAGGGCTCAGAAGGCGTCTTTGAACAAGAAAGTCTTCAAGGAGGGAGCAGTTCGTAAATCAAAAGGGAGGGAATTTCATAAGGGTCTTGGAGGAAGCTGATTATCTGGATCCATTCCAGTCTGGCTTCAGGCCGGGCTTCGGGACAGAGACGGCCTTGGTCACCTTGGTGGATGACCTGCGCTGGGGACTGGACAGGGGGAGTGCGTCCCTGTTGGTCCTGCTGGACCTCTCGGCGGCTTTTGACACCATTGACCATGGTGTCCTTCTGGGTCGGTTGGCTGGGTTGGGGCTTGGAGGCGCCATTCTGAGTTGGTTCCGCTCCTTCCTGGCTGATAGATCCCAGAAGGTAGTGCTGGGGGATGCTTGTTCGGCACCCTTGCCCTTGAGGTGTGGGGTGCCACAAGGGTCAATTCTATCCCCCATGCTGTTTAATACCTATATGAAGCCGCTGGGAGAGGTCATCCGGGGGTTTGGGGTAGGGAGTCATCAGTATGCGGATGACACCCAGCTATTTCTCTCCTTTCCACCTGACTCCAAGAGGGTGGTCGATGTCCTGAATTGTTGTCTGGAGGCAGTTGGGAGCTGGATGGGGGCAAACAAGCTGAAATTAAATCCTGATAAGACAGAGGTTCTTCTGGTCCAGAAGTCTACGACTCAGGTACTGGATCATCGTCCTGCTCTGAATGGGGTTGTACTCCCTCTGAAGGAGCAGGTCCACAGCATGGGGGTTCTCCTGGATGCGCAGCTGCTCCTGGATTCCCAGGTGGCGGCTGTGGCCAGGGGGACTTTTGCCCAGCTTTGGCTGGTGCGCCAGTTGCAACCGTACTTGGATCGTGCAGACCTGGCCACAGTGACCCATGCCCTAGTGACATCTAGACTAGATTACTGCAATGCGCTCTACGTGGGGTTGCCTTTGAAGACTGTTCAGAAACTGCAACTAGTGCAGAATGCGGCGGCCCGGGTGGGTGCCGGGGCCTGTCGGTTCGACTCAGTCGGACCGTTGCTTCGGCGGCTACACTGGCTGCCGGTTCGTTTACGGGCACAATTCAAAGTGCTAGTTTTGACTTTTAAAGCCCTTAACGGCTCGGGTCCAGGGTATTTGAGGGACCGCCTCCTTCCTTATAATCCGACCCGTACTCTGAGGTCATCAGGGGGGCCCCTGTTAACCATGCCGCCATTGACGGAGGTGAGGAGGATGGTGGCACGGAATAGGGCCTTCTCGGCTGTGGCGCCCCAATTGTGGAATTCCCTCCCCCTGGAATTAAGAACGGCTCCCTCTTTAGAGACCTTTCGGCGGGGCCTTAAGACGTTTTTATTTAGGTTAGCTTTCGATGTCTGACATGGTGGCTTTTTAACAAATGGCTTTTAACAAATGTAAATACAGGTGACCCACTGGGGTTGTTTGTTTTAATTATGTGGTTTTAATTATTTTAATATACATGTTTATTTTAATGTTGTAAGCCGCCTTGAATGCCCTCGCTGGGAGAAAGGCGGGATACAAATTCTTTAAATAAATAAATAAATAAAATAAGGTTGGTGCCACTACTGAGAAGGCCCTATTTCTAGCCGCCGCCCCTCACACCTCCCTGGGCGACGGTACCCGCAAGAGGGCCTTCTCTGATGACCTAAGGAGATAAGCTGGACTATATAGAAGTAGGTGGTCTCTCAAATACCCTGGCCACAGACCATATAGGGCTTTAAAGGTCAAAACCAGCACTTTGAATTGGGCCCGGAAACAAATTGGCAGCCAGTGCAGCCATCAGAGGAGCGGCCCGACCGAGTCAAACCTTCAGTGACTACACGGGCTGCCGTATTCTGCACTAATTGCAGTTTCCGAACCATCTTCAAGGGCAGCCCCATGTAGGGCGCATTACAATAATCTAACCGCAATGCCACCGTGGCATGGATCACCATGGTCAAAGATTTGATTCACCGTGGTCACTGATTCAGTAGTGTAGCTCAAGGATTTTTGCCTCAGTGCTTCAGCTCCAACCACACACTGAATGGCTAGGTCGGAGCTTGCCCTTTTATACACTGTGGGGCTGCTTAGCTCCTCCCCCTTCATTTGGAGGGAATTTCAAACCAAACTGCCATTTCCACACTGTTTTAACTTAAATGGTTTTGAAGCGAGACCTGTAGTTTGAATTCTAACTGACTTCACACAAACAGACAAGGAAACAGATTTTAACCTCCGTTCATGACAAGGTGGGAGGGTAGAGACATGAGAGCATTCATACTTTGAGGCATGAAATTCCTCCCCCTTTACCCTTACGCATGGGGTGCATTTTTGTCCTTACACCCTCTGTTGGAGTGAAAGTTCCAATTGGGTATTTGTGTACAGAGTTTCCAGGCCTAGGGCAACGTACCTGCAATGAAAATTCTGAGAAAGCAGGTTAATAAAGTACTCCTTCCATATACACTTTGAGGGCGGCCAGCTATTTGTGCAAAATCCCTTTTCTCCTCTAACCAAAGTTGCCCTCTGTGTGCTCTGACATGAAGCCAGAGAGGTATATAACCCATACCAAGCACCCTGAAGCTGGCCTCACACCGCAGGCGTCTTGCTTTGTCACGTCCTGGAGTAGATTCTGATTGGCCCGAGGCATTGCTCCGAGTCCCGCCCCCACAACGCCAAACACAGCCTCTCATTGGCCCAAGCTCGATTTATTCAACTTGGAACGCACCAGAACTACCTTCGGCCAATGAGAGGCCACTCGGTGTTGTGGGGGCAGGACGCGGAGCAATGCCTTGGCCCAATCAGAATCTACTCCGGGACGCAACGAAGCGAGACACGTGTGGTCTGATACAGCTTTAACATCTGAGTTCTGGTCTCCATGTCAGGAGCTTAAATACTGAAGTGCTGTGCAAAGTTTAGTCTGTATCCTATGCATGGCAGGTTCAGGCATGAGGTAACCTGATACGGCTTACATTTGTGGCAGTTGGTGAGGGACAAGGGGGCAACAGGTTTGGGGTGCCCTTCACCTCGAGTCTGCCATCACTTTGCTCCAGCCTTCCATGGACATGAGCCACACTGATCCACTTCGTGCTCATTTGAGCAGGAAGTGGATCAACTGCTTGCTTACCATGCTCTGTTGCATGGTTCCCCCAAACCTAAAAGTGTTGAACTTCTGGTTTTATTTAAAGGGGCCATATGAATGAAGCAGAGCTCCTTCACTCAAGCAGTCCTGTTAAACAACACCAGAAGCCCCACGCTTCCAGGTTGGCAAAAAACAGTTGCGGAGCACAGTAAGGGGCTCGGTTTTTTAGTGCACCATGGCAGAGGCTGCAGCCGACCAAAGGTGGCAGCAGGTGGCATCCCTGGTTGTGTCACCCTTGATCCTATGCTCTGTCATAGAGTGAAGTAGGTGGGGGATGTTGGGAGTTTGAGGTATGTGTTGTTTTTGCTCTCTGCTGATTTCTGTGGGTGCTTAGATATTGGCACAATGATCTGCTGAAATCAGGGGCATGTCTTCCATCTTGAACCATGGGCCATATCATACATATAGTCAACTCCACCCTGACCACCCATACGTCTGCTCTGTTTTGGGGCTTATGCTGACTGGAGATGCACCAGCATCTGGGTTACATCAGTGTGGAATTGCATTGGCATCAGAGTGGAGTCCCCTTCATGGATCATTGCCTTGTCGTGGCGAAGGGGCTTGCGTAACTCAATGAAGCCATGAGCTATGCCGTGCAGGGACACCCAAGACGGACAGGTCGTAGCAGAGAGTTCTGACTAAAAATGATCCGCTGGAGAAGGAAATGGCAACCCACTCCAGTAACCTTGCCAAGAAAATCCCATGAACAGTACCAAAAGGCTAAAAGATATGACGCCAGAAGATGAGCCCTTCAGGTCGGAAGATGTCCAATATGCTATTGAGGAAGAGCAGAGGACTATTCCAAATAGACCCAGAAAGGATGAAGCGGTTGGGCCAAGGCCAATAGGACGTTCAGCTGTGGATGTGTCTCGAGGTTGAAAGGAAAATCCAATGCTGCAAGGAGCAATACTGCTTAGGAACATGGAATGTGAGGTCTATCAATCAAGGCAAGCTGGATGTGGTCAAAAATGAGATAAGATTGAACATTGACATCTTGGGAATCAGCAAACTAAAATGGACGGGAATGGGCGAATTCAATTCAGGTGACCATCATATCTACTACTGTGGGCATGAATCCCTTAGAAGAAATGGAGTAGCCCTCATAGTCAATAAAAGAGTGGGAAAGGCAGTACTGGGGTGCAACCTCAAAAACGACAGAATGATTTCAGTTCGAATCCAAGGCAAACCATTCAACATCACAGTAATCCAAGTGTATGCCCCAACCACTGATGCTGAAGAAGATGAAGTTGACTGGTTGTATGAAGACCTACAACACCTTCTAGAACTAGCACCCAAAAAAGATGTCCTTTACATCATAGAAGACTGGAATGCTAAAGTAGGAAATCAAGAAATAAACGGCACGCAAGTTTGGCCTTGCCAAATAGGCAAGTTTGGCCTTGGAGCACAAAATGAAGCAGGGCAAAGGCTAACGGAGTTCTGTCAAGAGAACACGCTGGTCATAGCAAACACTCTTTTCCAACAACACAAGAGGCGACTCTACACATGGACATTACCAGATGGTGAATACCGAAACCAGATAGATTATGTGCTTTGCAGCCAAAGATGGAGAAGCTCTAAGACCTGGAGCTGGCTCAGATCATGAGCTTCTTATTGCAAAATTCAGGCTTAAATTGAAGAATGTAGGGAACACCACTAGACCAGTCAGATATGACCTAAATCATATCCCTTATGAGTATAAAATGGAGGTGAAGAATAGATTTAGGGCATTAGATCTGGTAGACAGAGTTCCTGAAGAACTATGGACGGAGGTTCGTAACATTGTACAGGAGGCAGCAACTAAAACCATCCCATAGAAAAAGAAATGCAAGAAGGCAAAGTGGCTGTCAGATGAGGCTTTACAAATAGCTGTGGAAAGAAGGAATGTGAAAAGCAAAGGTGAAAGGGAAAGATATAACCAACTGAATGCAGATTTCCAGAGAATAGCAAGGAGAGATAAGAAGGCCTTCTTAAATGAACAATGCAAAGAAATCGAGGAAAACAGAATGGGGAGAACTAGAGATCTCTTCAAGAAAATTGGAGATATCAAGGGAACGTTTTGTGCAAAGATGGGCATGATAAAGGACAAAAAAGGCAGAGACCTAACAGAAGCAGAAGAGATGGCAAGAACACACAGAAGAACTATACAAGAAAGATCTTAATGTTCCTGATGACCACGCTGGTGTGGTCACTGACCCAGAGCCAGACGTCCTGGAGAGTGAAGTCAAGTGGGCCTTAGGTAGCATTACTAACAACAAAGCTAGCTGAGATGATAATATCCTAGCTGAGCTACTTAAAATCCTAAATGATGATGCTGTTAAAGTGCTGCACCCAATATGACAACAAATTTGGAAAACGCAGCAGTGGCCAAAGGATTGGAAAAGGTCAGTTTACGTTCCAATTCCAAAGAAGGACAGTGCCAAAGAGTGTTCAAACTATCGCACAATTGCACTCATTTCACATGCTAGCAAGCTTATGCTCAAAATCCTACAAGCTAGGTTTCAGCAGTACGTGAACCGAGAACTACCGGAAGTACAAGCTGGGTTTCGAAGAGGCAGAGGAACTAGAGATCAAATTGCCAACATTCGCTGGATCATGGAGAAAGCACGAGAGTTCAAAACACACACACACACACACACACACACACACACACACACACACACACACACACACACACACACCTACTTCTGCTTCATTGACTACGCAAAAGCCTTTGATTGTGTGGATCACAACAAATTGTGGCAAATTCTTAAAGAGATGGGGGTACCAGACCACCTTACCTGTCTCCTGAGAAACCTGTATGCGGGTCAAGAAGCAACAGTTTGAACCGGCCATGGAACAACCGATTGGTTCAAAATTGGGAAGGGAGTACGGCAAGGCTGTATATTGTCACCCTGATTATTTAACTTTTATGCAGAGTACATTATGAGAAATGCAGGGCTGAATGAATCGCAAGCCGGAATCAAGATTGCCGGGAGAAATATCAACAACCTCAGATATGCAGACGATACCACCCTAATGGCAGAAAGTGAAGAACTAAAGAGCCTCTTGATGAGAGTGAAAGAGGAGAGTGCAAAAGTTGGCTTGAAACTTAACATTAATAAAACTAAGATCATGGCATCTGGTCCCATCAATTTCTGGCAAATAGAAGGGGCAGAAATGGAAGCAGTAACAGATTTTACTTTTTTGGGTTCCAAGATCACTGCAGACGGAGACAGCAGCCATGAAATTAAAAGACGCTTACTCCTTGGAAGGAAAGCTATGGCAAATTTAGATAACATAATAAAAAGCAGAGATATCACCATGCCAACAAAAGTTCGTATAGTCAGGGCGATGGTGTTCCCAGTAGTAATGTATGGTTGCGAGAGTTTTTTAAGTATAGAATTGCACTGTCAACAAAACTAAGCAAACATGTTTTCTATCTGCTATAATTGAAAATCTAAAACAATTATGAGTAAATAGCAACGCTAGGTTTTGAGTTGCAGATAACGCTTCTGCAAACTGGTTTAACTTAAACCATTTTAAAAGGGTTTTTTGGTGAGTGTTTCCAAAATTATTTAGGAGGGTGTGCCAGCTAGTTGAGCATGCAGTTGTGGTTTATGTATGCCAGTTGATTGCTATTGTGAACTACAGTCTCAGCTTAAATACAAAGATATCTTACATTTTATAATCCCTTTTTCTTTTCCTATGAGACTTGGATCTTGAAAACCTCCCACACTCCCCCATTTGGGCCACCATTTATCTGTAACAATATCTTCATCTGACATGTTGAAAAAAAATGTAAGTGTTGACCAATGTATACAGGCTAATGCAGGGTTTCTCAATCTGTGAGTCGCAACCCACTTGGTGGGTCGCAGTCAGAGGCAGAGGGGGGAGCACCGAGTAGGGCCCTCCCACCCGCCATTGCCTCTGTTTGGCTCCAAATTGGAGTCAAGTGGGAGCAACCAGACGCTACTTCCAGGGCCCAACCTACCTTAGGCAGCAGCTCCTGTGTCATTCCAGCCCGGGGACGGTTTCCAGAAGTCACTTCCAGTTTCGCCATTGCGACTTCTGGTCATGTTGAGAGGCCTTTCTGAGGCCTCCGGAGGCTGTCCCAGGTTGGAATGATGCAGGAGTGGCTGCAGGCGGTGTTGCTAGCCGTCGCCAGAGGTGGGTTGCAGCCCCAGCGGGTTTCAGAACCGCTGGGCTAAGGTAGAACGATACCTAGGGCTGCAGTCCCATGCACACTTTCCTGGGAGTAAGCTCCACTGAGCACAATGAGACTTACTTCTTTGTAACCATGCATAGGATTGTGCTGTAGATGTCTGCCAGGGAATGCATCTTTTACAGCCTCTGGCATTTGTCAGGTGAAAATAGGCAGATTCACATTACATGAGACTAACGTGAAAACTCAATCCTAAATGAAATCAACCCTGACTGTTCCCTGGAAGGACAGGTACTGAGGCTGAAGCTCAAATATTTTGGCCACCTAATGCGAAGAGAGGACTTTCTCGAGAAGACTCTGATGCTGGGAAAGATTGAAGGCAAAAGGAGAAGGGGAAGGCAAAGGATGAGATGGTTAGACAGCATCACCAATGCAACGAACATGAAAATGAGTGAACTCAGGAAGATAGTGGAGGACAGGAAGGCCTGGCGGGATATGGTTCATGGAATCACGAAGGGTCGGAAACGACTGAACAACAACAACAACAATGTGAAAACATTTGTACAGCAGCAGACCCCTTTGAGAATAGACTCACTGCATTCAAGCTGAATGCACCTTTTCATCACCAGGGCTGAACTCTGAAAACAATAGTTCTGCAGATTTACAACAAAATCTGATAATGGCAAGACATGCGTTGACTAACCCCTATGAATTCTTAAGAGGAAAAAAAAAAGAAAGAGCAGGATTAATTTACAAAACACACTTCAAACACATTTTGATTTGCCTATGGCAAATTTAGATAGCATAATACAAAGCAGAGACATCACCATGCCAACAAAAGTTCGCATAGTCAGGGCGATGGTGTTCCCAGTAGCAATGTATGGTTGCGAGAGTTGGACCATAAGGAAGGCTGAGCGCCAAAGAATAGATGCTTTCGAACTGTGGTGCTGGAGAAGACTCCTGAGAGTCCCTTGGACTGCTAGGAGATCAAATCAGTCAATCCTAAATGAAATCAACCCTGACTGTTCCCTGGAAGGACAGGTACTGAGGCTGAAACTCAAATATTTTGGCCACCTAATGCGAAGAGAGGACTCTCTGGAGAAGACTCTGATGCTGGAAAAGATTGAAGGTAAAAGAAGGGGAAGGCCAAGGATGAGATGGTTAGACAGCATCACCGATGCAATGAACATGAAAATGCGCGAACTCAGGAAGATAGTGGAGGACAGGAAGGCCTGGTGGGAAATGGTTCATGGGATCACGAAGGGTCGGACATGACTTAATGACTGAACAACAACGAGACAAGACAGGCAGCTAGCTAATGTTTCACTTGGTGGAATGTGTGTCGCATCTTACACGTTGTGAAGTGAGGAGGAAACCAGACTTACCACATGGGTGAAGAGCACACTATCACCTTTTTTAAAGTACTGTATTATATTTTTCTTCTTCCACCCAAGAAGTATGAACGTACAAGCTGCTTCCATTACATCTAGCAGCTGCCATGCAACTTCTCAGCCTACCTTCAAAGTGTGCATCTTGGCAACATTTTTATTTCCCTTTACATTTAGCTAAAACAACAACAGTAATATAATATACAGTATACCACCTTTCTTGGTCATTGGATTTCTCATCTGACTTTAATCCAAGGTGGTTTACATGGGCAGGCTTTCCCAACCCCCCTAATAGTTTTTATTTTTAAAATATCTTTTAAAAAAGATATCCTTTTGCTTTTGGTATCCTTTTGCAGTCTGGCCCCTCAACTGGCCTTTGCCTCCCACGCTCAGCCGACGCAGCTGGCAGCTTTCTCTCTCCTCAGAGGGTTTCACAGCTTTTGGTCAGCGGCGTGTCTCAAACTGCCATTCACCGAACTTCAGGCTTACGAGGCGGCAACTCTACCAATTGAGCCAGACCAACAAATTGCCCATCTCTTACTACATCGTAGAAATCTAGTTATATAATACTAGATATTTTAGGATTTCACACAGAATATGCTCTTAACATTTGAGCTTGTACCATATACTGTATCATATACATATATAAGCCCACCATCTTCAGCAACTTGCAGCACCAGTTTCAGTGCTTCGTCGCTCCCTAATAGCTACTGAATCACTTCTGAGGTCACATGCACTCCCCAGTTGGCTTTTGTTGGAATGCGCTTCTAGAAAGAAAGCAATGCTCAGGCAGGGAGAAACAGGGCCCAGCAGTCAAGGTGGGACTCAGAAGGCTCTGCCAGTCATTACCAGCAGCTGGTGTATTTGATGAAACTTCTTTAATCGTGCAGAAAACAGGTGTATCTCTCTTATCAGAACAGAATGGTTTTCATGATTTTTTTTATTTGCTTGAAGGATCAGTAATTGGCTTTAATTAAAGACGAACAAAAGACAGAAAGAATGAACTGGTCAGCAAGTACTCCTCAGAATGCAAAACGCCCAACATGAAACCAGAACAAGGAACAGCAAACATCCCCCTACCTCAGGCCTGCCCAAGCTACCCTACTGCTTGAGGCAAGGGGTTAGATCCCCCCCTCCACACACAATTACATAATACCAACACCATAAACAAATTTTTAAACACAAGGATGACTCAGGATTTTTCATTTCCTCCCAGTTCAGAAGTACTGTACAAAGATGCATTGCCAAGAAGTGGTGTTTGTTTTTTTAAATGATTGAAGGCTTATATTTCATTAGAAGGAACAATTGCACAAGTTATTAATAGGCAGCAACTGATGAACAAGTAGAAAAAAATCAGGAATATAGTCGATTGTCATTTAGACTGGAGATATTCTTGGGTGCTTCTATATTCATAGGCATTGATTTTATCTTAACTGAAAGCTGAATAATTATGGCAGTAGAAATGGTATTGCAAGTTTCAGTCACGTGTAGAACTATGTAGTTTTTATTTATTTATTCATTCATTCAAAAGATTTATACTCTACCCTTCCCACCTGATAACGGGGCACCCAGGGCAGTTTACAACATTCACTAAAATAAAATACAAAAAGATGAAAGTCAGCATACACATAGAAACATATAATTCAAAAGGTGTAAAAGAACAAAATGCAGCAGCAACACACACATTTAAAAATAGCAAAGTATATAAAAACTAACATTGGAAAACTAATTGAAAAAGAAAAGTTTTTAACCCCTGTCAGAAGGCCTTCAGGGAGGGCATTGTTCTTTAATTCTATTGGGAGGGAGTTCCACAATGTTGGCGCTGCTACAGAGGCCATACTCGTTGTCTCCAACCTGGCTTCAATCAAGGGGGGTCACTCACAGGAGGTCCCCCTTAGATGACTTCTGGGGACGAGCAAGTTCATATGGGAGAAGGCAGTTCCTCAGATATCCCATCCCCAAGCAGTCAAGGCATTAAACAGGTCAAAACCAGAATAGTGCCCAGAAACAAACTGGCAGCCAGTGCAGCCACAGGAGCAGCAAGCAGTCTGATACTCAAATTGCTGAACTATGGAGACCACATGAACCATCACGTTCTACACCGACTGCAGTTTCTGGACAGTCCTCAAGGGAAACACCATGTAGCGCTCATTACAGTAGTCAAATCTTGATATCACCAAGGCATGGACCACTGTGCTTAGGTCTGACAGACTCAACTATGGTCACAGCTGGCACACCAGTCTCAGCTGGCCTTCTGGCCACTGCAGCCACCTGGCAATCCAGAAGCAGCTGAGAATCCGAAAGGACCCCCCAAGCTGCGAACCGGCTTTTCCAGAGTAAGTGCAACCTCATTCAGGCAGGCTGATCATGCAGATCTTGAGTCATAGTTAAGTCATAGTCTGAACCAGGAGAACCTCCATTTTGTCCAGATTTAATTTCAGCTTGTTGACCCTCATCCACTCCCCAATCACCTCCAGGAAGTACTCCAGGATATAAGCATCCTCCCTATAACACCTTTATATTAAGGAGTTGGGCTAAAGACTCTGCTGGTGTTGCAATATGCCCGAAGCTCACGCAGCAGGCACTCAGACTAGCATGGAGGGGGGTGAGATGGAAGAAAGACCCAAGACATGGAGAATCAAGCCAGGAGGAACCGAGGGCCTGTTTGTACTATGAAGTGAATGTGGGTCTACCTAGCTA
The DNA here is from genome assembly GCA_026170595.1 of Plestiodon gilberti rubricaudatus. NCBI lineage: Eukaryota > Metazoa > Chordata > Lepidosauria > Squamata > Scincidae > Plestiodon > Plestiodon gilberti. The sequence continues at coordinate 79,256,568 of JANXHW010000004.1, read as the reverse complement.
CTGTTGTTGTGAGAGGAGGAAATTAAATCTGCTGAAGACTGCCTAATATGGTGGGGGGAAGAGGATAATGCTGACATGGCAGCCAAGCACATGCTCAGCAAGCGCACACTGCTGCAGCAGCGTCTCCCCCCCCCCCCCCCGCTGCTGCTTAACTTGTCCAGCCATGCCAGAGCTGCCGGTACAGCAGGCAGGCTCTATGGACAGTGGGGTCAGGGCAGCACCGCAGCTTTGGAGTTCTGGAGATCCAGCTGCAAAGAAGAAGGGACATCTTGTCGCCTCAGTAATGGCGCTGCTCAACTCAGTCTCCATTTACCCCTTGGATTCCCAAGAAAGTAAATGAAATGTACATAGTAACAGAATGCAGTTAGCTCTATTTTGTAGGCTAGTTTGCCAACTTTGAGTTTGTGTTTTAAGTTTCAAACCTCTGCATACCTCTGGAGTTCAGCAAGTAGCTTGAAACCTCCTTTGGAAGGGGTGTGTGTGTCCAGTTTCCCATGCAAACCTATTGGCAAACTTCGCTGAAATATAAATATTTAACATTTACGCCCATTCAAAGCTGAATAACTAGTTATTAACCCATTTGAACTGATGAAATCAGAATTAAGTTACCAATTAATGAACCTGAACTGAACTAAAAAGGTTAGTTCAACGTTCCGCAATCAAACAAATTGTACAGTTAGTGTGCTTTTAAATGTGTAATACGCACACATGGCAGAAAGCAAATTCGATCCTATGTAGCGGTAAATGGCATGGCTCCATGGTTTGGCGGGGAAAGGACAAGGGAGGCAAAGGTTAAAAGTGCAACCAAAACAAATTTATTGTGAGGATAACAATAGCAGGAAAGGGGGAAATCAAAATAAAACAGTGCCTACCTAAGCTTACCCATTCATTCACAGCTAGCTAAAACAATGTAATTATGTCTACCTACTCTCAACCATTCATTTGCAGTTAAACCCTAAGTATAGGCAGCTGTTAGGAAGAAGAGAGGGGAGAAAGGAAGCCCTTAGAAGGGAAAAGAGGCACATAGCAGCGTGAACATGAAGGGGGGGGAAGGGTGAGAGGGGATATAGGGAAATTGGGGGTTCCCAGAGAGACCTGGGCTACGGAAGTGGGGAGTTTAGGGGATGAAGGGAGGAGGAGAAAAGCTAGAGTATTAAGGGAGAGGCTCCTGCGGTTTGGACCACAGAGAAGGGCCATGGCTGGAGAGCAGCTCTCTGTAGCCTGAACACAAAGGGCTACAGGCAAGAGTAGGTAGGCAAGTGAAGTCACTTCGCCCACTAGTGGTGGGGGAACTAGTCTCTCCCACCAAATACCTCCTCTTAACCAATATCCCAAGCCTCCAAGGGAATAAACTGATTGGTGTAATTTCCCTTGTTCTTAGATGGATCAGTTAAGAGGATTTGTTCAATGGAGAACTGAGGCTGATCTCAGGCCTCCTTTAAAACAGTTCAAACACAGATTTTCTCACAGAGATACGGAAAGTCACAAGCACTAAGACTAACCAGGCAAGAGTAGATACAAACGAAGCACACTGGAACAGCTAGTAAGAAAAAACACTGACAGTATAAACATTGGGTTGACTCTCAACTCTGTAACCTCCTGTGGCCCCAGCACCCACCCTGGGAGTTACTAAAGTGTTGCAGAAACAGTAATAATTGCAGAACCTTACAAGTAGTTATTCAAGCAAATAGAGTTTGAGCACCAACTTTATTTAAATTTCAAAATTTAAGCCATTATAGAAGAGCTTTCCAAAGGTGATCTACAACCTCCATGATATAACTGCCAATTGTAATTTAATGCCCATTCTTAAACAACTGTACATAAGAAAGAGCTCAATTTGTGTGGTAGTAGAGTCAAATCCATAGCTCTTTCAAGCCTGTGCATTTTTGAGAGCAGGTACAAAGCAGCAGGCACCAGCAGCACAGCAATGAGGTGTACACAATGAATACATAGGACAGAAAAGAATTCCTAGTGTTCTGAAAAAAGGTTTGTGGCTTAAATATGAAAATGGAACACTGCAGTGACGAATTATAGGAAATAAACTGCAGTTGCAAGGATGTGTTAAGAAATTCTTCTTTCACCGGATCCCAGAATACCGTCTGAATGTCATTAGGAGCAGAATATTTCATATGCATAAAAAGTACATTAAGAAAATGTTGACAATATATAAGGCATAGCCTATGCCGCACAGGTAACATCTGAAAGAAAACACACTCTAGAAACATAAGCTGGTATTGTATTGCAACTTTTTACTTGAGACAAATTTGCACCAGTCCTATGATTTTAGAAGGTACACAAAATATGTACATCAAGAGAAAACCAAAGCCTATGAGATGGTGGCCAAACAGGACTTAAAACATGAAAACGTATAATGCATAATGCCAGGATATAGTCTGACAGCAATAATGCAACATGTTACTTTACTGATACTAGTGTGATCACTAGTCTACAACCAGGGCAAACTTACAAGGCACAAGCTTAGTGCTGACACTGTAGTGTTGTAAGTTACATTCAGGCACTTCTCTAAGATGCATTATTCTTAGCAAAGGCCTTGAAAAAAAAACTATGCTACTTTATACTGTTGTGTAAAGAAATGTCAACCCATTTCCAAAATATTTAGTTATTAGACTAATAAGCTAGATGTTTGTAGCAAAAGCAACTTCCCTTAGCAACAGATGTTCTAACGTTCACTGAACTTTTCAGTCCTTGGTTCAAAAATTGACTGAAAATAAGGTTAAGTCCAGAACGGCCTTTCCCCCTTCCATCAACCAGTGGCCGACTACAGCGCTGTTTGCAGGCTTGGTCACAGATTCTTATGAAACACAATGTGTCCTACGTTTGGTTTAAACTCCCACTGAGAATAAAGCTAGATGAAAACTAGAGAGAGAACCAGAGAAGCTTTCCGCCACAATATTTACATTTTGAGTCTATTCTCTGGTAGGCTGCACAGTGACAGGTATCTATTGGCGAGTTATTAAAAACAATGCTTGCTGCTCTTAAGGCAATACCACATAGCAGGAAACACACCTGAAAAAATATCAGCTTGGTATTGTACTTGGTAAGTACTGGCCTTTATTTAAATGCAAATCCCACCCCCTTTCTCACACCCAGTGTTCACTTCTTTGCTGTACTCTATGGTATTCTCCCGTTTAACCACATGTATTACCAAATTCTGAAGCATAATTCAAACTGAAGCAATTATTTTTCAGGAAAATTGTCCAACCTTGAAAACACTTGGCAGTCAATTAGATCTTCTGCCGCCTTCAAAGCCTTTGTTTTTTAAATACCTATAGGTGTATATAAATATTTATAAACTAAATATTTATAACTATGACTAGTATATATTATCTAAAATCTGAACTCATATAAAACCACAATTAAATCTGAAGGGGCAGCCAAATTTTTAAATATAATTACCATGTTTTCCTCCTCCTTTACCATGAGTTCCTAATATTATGCTCTTGGAAGATGAAATTTAACAGATATTTCTGAAAAGTGAAGTTACAAAAGCTCAAGGGTCCTTGCAAATGGCTCTTCAGTCCCATATGGAAACAAAGGAAGGAGCGATTCATTTATTGGCGATAAAGAGGCGAGAATTCCAAAGAAAGAAACCTTAGGATCACAATAGCCTTTGAATTAGCCTTCCTGTCCAAAGTCTTCTGTGAATTTCTTTAGTTTTTCTAGGTCTTGTTCATTCACAGTCGGTTTTGTGTTGGCTAATGACCTCAGCATGTCAGCCTGTCCAGACAGGAAAAGAAAAAAGATGTCAACAATATATTTTGCTAGGCACAAACTTGAACAATTCAAACAAAAAGATAGTGTATGCTCCATGATTTACACAACAGGAAAGAAAAATTGACAAGGAGAAGCCATGATATGGAAAAAAAAGCTAGCAGTCTAAATGTTTCTTCATATTAAATTAAAATAGTGACAGTTGGGAACAAGAGGTGTAAATGCTATCACCCCTATTTTGAATTACAGCTGATTAAAGGCAAAGTGTGTTACTGAATAAATCTTTCATTCTTAACAACTTGGTGCCTGATATGCTGTTGCACATAAACATGTATGTGGAGCTGGTCAGGAGAGCATGACTCAAGCCAGTTCCATGGCATTTTGAAGTGGGTGGATATCAAAAGGCCTCTGGTCCCATAGATCTTAAGGAAGAGGCCAAGCTTTAATTTTTCAGAGCAATCCCACCCCACCTGTCACTGGCTGACCTGCCTTTGATTTTTTAAAAAATTCCATGACTAATGACTTTGTTTGTTCCAAGTTGGAAAGCTCCCAGGATTTGACTTGTTTACAGGATCAACATATTTTGTGCAAGCAAGATGCTTGCACAGAATATGTTGAACCTGTAAACAAGGTTCATCTTCAACCTGTAAACCAGGGGTCCCCAACCCCTGGGCCGGGGCCCATTACCGGGCCGTGGCCTGTTGTGAACTGGGCCGCAGTGCACCCCCCCCTCCAGAGCTCGAAAGCAGCCAGGGGTGGTGGTGCACTCCGGGGGTGGGTGGGAAGGAAGAATACCTCGAGCGAGTGTTCATTCGTTTGATCACAACACCCAATTCCCCCCCCCCCCGGGCGGAGGCCGGCCAAACGCATCCTTCCTGGCTGGCCGGCAGTAGGAAAGATTATGCTGGAGAGACTATGCCTGCGCAAACGTGCTGCACGTTTGCGCAGGCAGTCTCTCCAACATCGTCTTTCCTACTACTGGCCAGCCAGGAAGGACATGTCTGGCTGGCCTCCGCCTGGAGGGGATTGGGGGTTGTGATCAAACGAATGAACACTCGCTCGAGGTATTCTTCCCCCCCCCCCCCGGAGTGCATCACCACCCCCGGCTGCTTTCGAGCTCCGGAGGGGGTGCACTGCCTTGGTGGGAGGAGAATGAACTTTAAGATACTCTGTAATAATCGGCAACATTAGGCACGAACCCCAACTCTCAAAAAGCTCATTCCCTTGATTGCTGCCCAATGACACTCCTGGAATTTTTGCGACACCCCTGTGCACAGGGGCCCACAGCCCCCCCGGACAGCCAACGATGCCTCTGCGCGGGTGTGTGTGTGTCATTTTGTGCTGAACCCCCTCTACCCACCGGCTTTTTAGTACTAACCGGTCCCTGGTGCAAAAAAGGTTGGGGACCCCTGTTGTAAACCAGCTTCATCTTGAACCTGTAAACAAGATGCATCTTGAACCTGTTAAGAAGATGCATCTTTTTTGCACAGAATATGTTGAACCTGTAAACAAGTCAAATCCTGGGAACTTCCTAACTTGGAACAAAGTCATTAGTGACAGAAAAGAGCCTCCAACCTTAGCTTCCCCCACTAACTCCATGGCCAAATTTAACCCTGCTTTAGTTCGGCAAGGTTCTGGAACACAGTGGGGTGTTGAAAACACCCCAGTAGAGAAAACCAATTATTACTATCTTACCTAATATTTCAATATACAGGTGGGCCCCTATATCCGCTGGGGATATGTTCCAGGCCCCTCCGTGGATACTTGAAACTGTGGATAAGAGCGAACACCCCCTCCATGGTTTCCTGAGGGCCCCCCCCACCCTGCCTCCCCTGCTGGCAGGCATGCTTGCCTCCCCCCAGCTCTTATTTTTCTTTCAGCAAGCTTTGTTTCTTCCTTAAAACAAACAGAGAAGCAGCCTCCATTGCAGGCAAGTAGAACGAGACTAAGCCCTAGAGAGGCTCTGCAAGGTTTCTGTTAACCTTGCAGAGCCTCTCTAGTACTTAGTCTCATTCTACTTGCCAGTAATAAGCAGCCAGAGACTGCTTCTCCTGTTTCTTTAAGGAAGAAACGAAGCTTACTGGGGAAAAAGTAAAAGCCTGGGGGGTCCCCACCATCCGTGGATAACTGAAACCGTGGATAGCGAATCAGTGGATATGGGGGCCCACCTGTAGCTTCTTGTACATATTCCTCCACTCAATAATGAAGAGTTTAACATTTTTGTATCTTATATTTATTCATTTTTGTTTTAAAAGTGTTCAATAAAAACAAGTAAATTTATTAAGTAAAGGTGTACAAGAATGTGAAAAATATAAGTGGGGTCCTGAACCCTGAAAGAAACCCTGAAAGAGAAGCTTGTTTTTGGTAAACATCCTCACTACCCCGTTTCCCCAAAAATAAGACCGGGTCTTATATTAATTTTGGCTCCAAAAAACACAGTAGGTCTTATTTTCAGGGGATGTCTTAAATGTACCAGTACAACAATTTACATTTATCCAAATGCAATCATGTCATCTTCTTCGGAACATCGTCATAACTCTCCAACAGTGCAATCCTAACCAACTTTTCAGCGTTGGTGCAGCCACAATGCAGCCCTGAGGTAAGGGAACAAATATTCCCTCACCTTGAAGAGGCTTCCATGATTGCCCCTGCACTGCAAAATGCAGTTTGTGCCCTGTTGGCACAGGATTGCGCTGCAAACCCCGCATTCCAGCCTGAATTTCTTGCGACTCCATTGCCTGTAGAACCATTGGCCCAATCTTTCATGCCCAGCAATAAATTGGCAGGCGAGCTCCAAACTACCGGTAGGTCTTATTTTCGGGATAGGTCTTATTTTCGGGGGAACAGGGTATTACTGATTCACCACTTGATATTGCATCTTGACAGTCAATGCAACTGACAAGTATCTTGCTGTGGTCACTACTAACGTTTACCACAACTGTTACACACTGTGTTCATCTTACGATCACAGGATCTGTACATCTCTTTGCCCCCTGTGGTGTCTGATGCTGGAAGTATGTTGAGGTTACTGCTCCTTGCAATATTCTAATTTATGCTCCGAGTTCTTTTCTCAGATGCATGTTCTTCCGTCTCCTCTTCAGGTGTCTTCTATGATTTGCATACCTATGTCCTTGATGAACAAGTGGCACTTTTGCTTGTTCTGGGGTTTTTGACAGGATGTATGGATTTATTGTGTGCTATTGCTGAATAGCACAGGCTGCTGCTGGGGAGTCAAAACTGCCCAAGAAACAGGCAAAACTAAGCAGTCCACTCTTCATACAAGCAGAGACAAGACTGAAGGAATCTTGGTATTCCTTCTACTAATACAGGAAGGTTGTGGAAAGATGAGGATTATCAGTGCTGTCAACCGTGAAATATGAGCATAAAGTTTTTTTTTTGGGGGGGGGAATTCTCAAGCACCCCACCGGACCACGGCAGGGCCATGCATGCTAAAGGAGGCATCACCTCCAGAGTCATCAAGAAGTTTGTTGCCGCACCCTCAGCAGGATGCAAAATAGAGGCACCCATCTCGAACCAGGAATGGACAATCAAGGGCCATCAAGGCACAGAAGGTCTTTGTTGAGTTCACCCCAGAATAGCCTCTGTTCTATGGGAATTTAAGGGATAAAAACAGGCTCATAGCCACCTCATGTCTTTCTTCTGTCTTCCTGTTGCTCGTGGATGCAGTGGTGCTGTATCAAGCCCCATTCTCTCCACTACCCAAGAACCACTGTGCCACATTGGCATCCAAAACAGATATCAGACTTCTTTTGCAACCCCTCTCCCCTCTTCTCCATTCCCTTACCCCAAGTGTTACTGAAGAACCGAAGCTCTGGTGCCCACTGACTTGACTTCAGCGCAACCCTTACTCTGGGAAAGCACTCTCTGCTCCCTTGCCATGCTTCCCTTCTCTGGAACCAGCTAACTACTACTGTCTTGCCTTCCCGAGTTTGCTTTTCGAACCCTTTTCTGCCTCTCCCCCCAATTTTGCACAGGAGATTTGCACCCTAGCCCCATGATCTCTAGAATGCTTCCAACTGCATTAGCAGATACAGATTGGTTAAGGTCACTGGTAACTCTGGCCATTGGTCCAACACCCCTCCATCTTCTGTATCTAATATGAAGTCAAAATTGACATCACACTTACTCTTCTATCTTTTGCCCCTTTGTGTGAATGCTGTGTGTTTGAGAGTGTATACAATCCTGTACAGTTACCTGTGAGTAAATACCACTGAACAGAATGAGACTTACTTCAGAGTAAACATGCACAGGATTGTATCGTTGCTCTATTTTTCAACAGTTTAGTTTCCCTAAACAAAGGCCTGAAGATTAGCCTCCAACAAATGATCCCTCTGAACTGATCAATCACAGAGTCCGAGGGGGACTATTTCCAACCACAAAGGCACAGAGCATCAGTTAAGAGTAATCAAATGGTGGGGAATGGGGAAAGCTGAGCTTACCTTTGAATCCTGCTTCTCAGTGTTTCTAGGATGGCTCAGTCTTGGCATCTGGGACATACCCAAGCAGTGACCCCCTCTAAAGGTTGGAAATTATATGTCCTGTAGGATCCGCCTCCAGAAGGCGCATCCACAGAAGCGCGTGCATCCACCTTGTAATGCTTCGTAAATGTGAACACCGAGCTCCATGTGGCCTTCTGGCACAGATTCAAGACTAGGTGATGCTCTGTATGCTGCTGAAATGGCAGCACCCCTCAGCAAATGAGCTGTTACACCTGTTGAAGGTATATTCCCAGGGACCTGTATGCCACAATGATGGCCTCCCTGAACCGCCTGGATATGGTGGAAGGTGAGACCTGAACCCCTAGCCTGGACTTCTTGTAGGCCATGAACACAGCCTCTGATTTACGCAAGGCTGCACTGTGTGTAATGTAAAAGCTGAGTGCCCTGTGGATATCAAGGGTGTGCCAGTCGTTCTCCTTGGGATGTACAGAGTGTGGGCAGAATGAGGAAAGCACTATCTCCTGAGATGGGTGGAATGCAGATTTTACTTTGGGCATAAAGGTGGGGTCGGTCCTTAAGACCACCCTGTCCTCGTGGAACAGTTCCTTGCTAACTGATAGTAGCAAGTTGGGATCCCAAGACGGGACCTGGTGGATCGGTGGGGACTGACCTAATATCGAAGCTATGGCAGCCACCCATCTCTTAAATCCCTTCTCCATCCAGGATTGTAAGACATCCAAGCGACTCCCCACCCCTGGAGTCTTGGGACCTATGTTCCTCATGACACACCATTCGGAGAAGATCCTCCACATGGTGCCATACACCCTATTTGTGGATTTTCTCCTGTCTGACAGAACGGTAATGAGGACTGCCTTGGAGTAGCCTAGTGCTGATAGGCCCTGCTGCTCAACCTCCAAGCAGAAAGGTGGAGCAGCTCTGGTTGTGGACGTAGGATTGGTCACTGGCTGAAGATGTCCTCCTTGAAGGACAGCTGGAGTGGAAGCGTGCTGGACATCTCTTAGAAGGCCTGTGAATCAAGTTCACCAGGGCCTGTGAGGGGCTATCAGCACCATCTCTGCCTTGTCCATCAAGATTTTTCATATGACCTTGGAGAGTAGGTGGAAGGGTGGGAAGGTGTAGCGCAGTCCCCTCAGCCAGGGTTGGTCCAGGGCATCTATCCCTTCGGCCTCTGTGGTTCTTCCCTCAGCACAGAATCTTCTCATCTGCCAGTTGTGCAGTGATACAAACAGGCCCACTAACTTCGGGCTGAACCTGTAAGTCAGGCTCGTGAAAAGCTTGGGTGTAGTCTCCTTTCTGACTGGTCAATGTCCTGTTAGCTTAGTTAGCCTGCTGTGGTGTTGTAAAGACCCAGAACGTGTTCTGATGGACTGGAGGTGGCTCTTCACCCAGAGGAAGAATCTGCGTGCCTCTCTGTATATGGACAGGGATCTGATCTCGCCCTGCCTGTTGATGTACTCTTTCGCGGACGTGTTGTCTGTGTACACCAGCACATTCTCGTGTGCTACCTGCAGCAGGGAAGTTCTCAGTGCCAGGGAGATGGCATGCAACTCCAGCAGATTGATACTCCTTGTCACCTCTGCTAGTGTCTAATGTCCTTGGGTTGTCCTCCCCTCTGTATGGGCTCCTCATCTATACAGGCTTGTATCAGTGAAGACCGATGTCCTCTCTGGGTTCTGGATTGGTGACAGAGATCAGCCCGTGTGGCCTTAGCCACCACCCGAGGTCATTGGACATCCTGGTACAGTGTCACCCACCTGTGCTTGTGACTGGCTGTATGTCTCTGGTAGGGGAGGTGGCAGTGTTGCAGGGCTCTGGCTCTGAACTGGGCCCAAGGTATTGCATCCTGGTAAGATGTGAGCAGTACGTCCGATTTTGAGTACCGACAATGTGAGTGTTGTGAACTTGGAGCATCTCTCCTAAGACAATAGAGCCCTGTAGGCCTCCATGTCCAGTATCACTCCCTGGTGTTCTATTGTCTGTGTGAGCTGTAGGCTGCTCTTGTTAAAACTGATGGCAAACCCATGCTGCTGGAGACACCAACAAGTTCAACAGGACTTTCAGCTTGTGTTTCTCCAACAGTTCTCTGTGCTAGATGGTAAACCACTTCTGAAACTAAGGGTATTTTCCAAGAACAGTTTGTACAACATGGGGTCTGTTTAAGGTTGGGGGAGAGATTAAGACAGAAACCCTACTGGGCATGCCTAAAAAGCTCTGTGTCTTTGCCTTAGGCAAGAGTATTATTTGTCCCTGCATGCTGTCTTGATTTTGGATTAAGGATACCCCTTCCACACATTTTGTTAATGACATTCATACTTAAAACACAGAGAACAAAATAAAAACCAGTATGATTTGGGAAATCAGCACCTATATAAATTCTGGGTATTTTTCTCTACCAGAGAATCCACTGGCGTGGTGAGGAGATTATATAATTTAAAAAGATCGAAAATTATGACCAGCTGCAATATACCAGGATCGGATCATCTTCGGGATTTTAGTCAAAAACAAAAGATGTTAAAAATGTTTAAAACATGTATTAAAATGCATTTTATAAGTTTCTTAATACACATATGTGCAATAAAAGAAACTTTTGAAGTATTTTATTGCACATATGTGTATTTTAAGAAACTTATAAAGTACATTTTAATACATGTTTTAAACATTTTTAGCATCTTAATTTTGTTTTTATGAAGCCACCTTCCGCACCCTCTCCGCTTGATTAAAGCCCCAGAGCCAACTAAAAAGTTGCTGTTGAGAGTCAAGCAGACTTTTGTCAGTAAAATAGTATGTGGTGTAGGGGAAGACGAAACATCTGCAAGCCAGGAGGCAACTGCAAGCAAATGCTCACAGTTCCCTCCTGGCTTCTAGGTACTCCAGGTTCCATCCCTCTGCCACTCATGTATGCAATTTACCAGTCCAATTGTTTATTACCAGAAGCTCACCAATCTATAATAAACAATGTTGTGTTATACAGCAACTTGAGCAACAGGTCTAGCAAACTAGTTATCTGCAAGGAATTGTTACACCATCCAGGTGAGTGGAGATGTGTCCACCCATCACACGACTATCTTGGCTTATGGTCAACCATAAGAATACCACGTTCGACCCACATGTGCTATTATGCACTGTAACAAGTTCTTGAACGCTTTACCTGCACATGGGGACAAGACAAGTACTATGCATTGTCTACGAAAACAACACACAATAAGAGGGGCAAGGTGGCATGTCATTGCTGCAATTCATCATGATTCATTAGCCACAAAATGCTTCTGCAAAATAAGACACTGATTTAATTAGGAACCTCTGAGGCTCTTTCCAAGATTGATGCAGCAGTTCTGAGATCAAGACAAAGACTGACCATGGAAACAACAGGCTCCAGTAGTTTATCCCCTGGCAAATCCATCCACGTCATTTCAATAGCATTGGGTTCTCCTGGGGAGCATGGAGTGAACAGATCTACTATGACATTAGGGTCAGACAATGATGGTCCTTTCACCTTGGGAAGAAACAAAAATACAGAATTTAGAATCACGTGAAAGAAGTTTCCTGCTTGTTGGTTGACAGAAAACAGCAGAAATATAAACTATTTTCTTTAAATTGGGTGGCATTTTGACATGTATTTCTGTCATCAGGAGTTTGATCAGTGAATAGAAGGATTGTTCTGCTCACAGAAGGGGTCTTTGCCTCCAAAGGCAGAAGCACTCGTTGGGATGCTACCCATTGTATATTTCAAGAACATGCGTGGCAACACAGCTGTTGGCAATTTTGGGCATAAGAACGAATCCATGGATTTTCTTATGGTATTGTCTAGCCTACACCTCTTGCCTGCTCCCCAAACTCAGTAGACTTGAGGCAAAGCCACATTGGCAGCCCAATCCTGTGTAACTTGCACCGGTGTAACAGTAGATCCATTGGCGTAAGTGCACTTATGCCAGTGTAACTTGCCGTATGCTGATAGACGCAGGACGTACACCAGTGTAACCCCCCTTGGACAGCGCGCATACACAGTTCAGATGCGGGATGGACGCCACTGCAACTCTGCCGGCGCAGGGGGCATCCTGGGGCGTTCAGACACCCCCGGAATGTCCCCTACACCGGTGGAGTTGCGTAGGCATCTGTCCCACGTCCAAACTGTGCATGCACAGCGTCTGAGGGGGGTTACGCCGGTGTACGTCCTGCGTCCGTCAGCATACTGCAAGTTACACTGGCATAAGTGCATTTACACAGGTAGATCTACTGTTACACTGGTGCAAGAGTTACACAGGATTGGGCTGTAAGGCAAGGGTGGACTGCACATGTATTACAGTGAGCTCTTGAGTGACACTATGTAACATTTTGGACTTGACCTTTGGCACCTGTTGCCAGTACATTGGAGGTTTCAGTTGTTTTTTTGGTAAATGAATTTTCCAACAAACAAAGCAGAGGCAGTAAGAGGAGCTTAAATGCTTTGATGCATGGGAGAAATATATTTTATTTATTTTTGTTAACTTTGGGCTTACTATCACACCTCATGTTTCTTGTTAAATTCTTGCAATGTGCCAGTTTCTGGGCATATGCCTGAAGAATTGCCAAGGACATCCCATTTTGCAGAGAGCCAGACAACAGTATCTCAATTCCAAACAAGAACAGAAGTTACTGATCCAACAGTGGCAGTCTTCACTCTTAACAAACAGAAATAAATCCAATTGTTCTTCCGAAGGATCTTCTGAAAATTTTGCCAAAAATATCTACCAAAATGTTGCCTTCTTTGTTAGGATTCCTTCTGTATATGGCTTTTTTAGTCCCATGATTTTAACATTAAGTCAACCCCCCCCCCAACCTGGGCATAGCAGCCCAAGCCTATAGCTGCTCACCTACTTGAATGCTCTAGACCTGCTTGTCATATGCCTCTGGAGGTACAAACTGGACATAAGCTACGTTGTTTTTTTTTTGGGGGGGGGAGAGTAGTTTTCCAAAGAAGGTTATTTTTCTTCCCAAACCACAGTAGCCCAAGCTATTAAGAACACCTTTAAGCCACAGTATGCTCTTACTCCTCTACCAAGAAACAGTGATCTACATTAATTTTCTTAAGATTTTTTTTATTCCACCTTTCTACCTCTAAGGGGCCCGCCAAAAGTTAGCTTAGCGTGTTTAAAATACACACAGTTTATCGTATGTGGCTCTTACATTAAGCAAGTTTGGCCACCCCTGGCATATACCGTAAAACCTTCACACTACAGCATTTTAAAATAACTATAAAGACACTTGAGTAGTTGTAAAATCCCAGCATATGGCATTAGCTATTTTTCGGATGGGTAGGTACATTGTTGTCTGACAAATCCAGCAGGAAAGCCACTATGCATAAACATAACATTTATAGTATATGTGTTATATAAATATAACATAGCTTAGTTATAACTACTGAATTCCAAAAGATTATACAAACTGAGAATGATTCTAGGAAAATACACAAAAGTTAAGTTACTTTACTCTAGTTACTCACTTTTTTAAAGTGTGTGGCTGATTGAACTTTCCTAACAGGTTGCATGAGGGCATCTCGTACAATTACGCTCACATCAGCACCTGAGTAGCCATCTGTTCGCTTTCCAAGTTCTCGATAATCTGATTCAGTCAAGCTGTTTGGAGTAGTCCCAAGATGAAGCTTAAACATTGCACTTCTTGCATGGTCCTCAGGTAAGGGAATGTAAATGCGCTTCTCAAATCTTATTAAAAGAAATACACACACACACACACACATTGAGAACTCACATCCATGATGAACACATTCAAATTTGCTTTTCTAGTACAGCTTGGTAGAAAAGGAAACTCTCTGTACTGCAACTTTTTTGAAAATCTAGGCATGAAATACAGTAAGAAACAAACCACTAGCTCTCTGCATTTGAGAAGATTGCCCAGCTAGGCACTGAAGGGGTTCTGAAAGCAAAGATTAGCATTCAAGTATATTTCAAATTACTCAGTTGTTTTGCTTGCTTATTACTAAGAACAGAGACATGAAGGCAGATTTTTCTTCCGGGGGGGGGGGGGGAGAGTGGTGTGAGTAAAACTAAGGCATTTATACTTCTAAATTCCATAAGCATCAGACAGTATAATTCTATGTGCCAAGTTATACCAAACTCCTTGTTTTTAGAGAAGGTAGGTAAATTAGGTTTGATAAAATCAAATGTCTCATGGATTCAAAGTTTTGGGCAGTTTTATATCTCCACTATCTCCCTCTAGGTTTAACAGGATCAGCACATTTTTAATATAAAATGTTGGAATATTCCACCTACATGCACACGACCACCCTACTCTCTCCACTAACAGTAGTAAAACGCTGATTAAAAAACTGCTTGTCTAATCAAGTAACGTTCAGTGTATAGCCTACAAAAGTGACTTTCTTGTGGTGCCTTCTTGTTTTTTGCAAGAAAATGTTGCAACAGATTTACAGATCTTATTTGTCCTCTGAGCAGGATGGGGTAAATACTTTATTTACAATATACACAGCCTTTGACATCCTAATCCCACATAACTGCGCAGCAATGCAAAGAACTTGCACCACCATAAATTCATAGCATTCTATGCCTGCAAAGTGGTGCTAATGCTTGGGCCAGGATCTGCTAATGATCAAGGAAGACGTAGCACTAAACAGGCTGTGGACAGGTAGTCCCACAATCTTGAAAACTATGAAAGTGGAATGATTATATTTGAGATTGGGCCAAAGTATAGTAGTGAAGCTATTATATTTACCTTCTTCTGATGGCAGAATCTAGAACCCAAGGTATATTTGTAGCTCCTAGAACCAAAATCCCTTCATTGTCTGTTCCAACTCCTGAATCAAAAAAGGCAAAATTTCTCAGTGTTCAATATTACATGACCTACAAGGTACAACATGGATAAGGTACAATACAGATTTCAGTAAATTATTTCAACATTTAATATATCCGTAGGTTTTCATGGCCAAAACGTTCAGAGGAATAAAATATTTCGAGATCTGAAGCCATGTAATAATCTTCAATACTAAATTTTACAACAACATGCAAAAATCCAACGTTTCGGCTGTCAATACTGGCAGCCTTCGTCAGGGGAACAAAATGAGACCATGGATGATGCCTACAGCAGGAGATATAAAACGACATTTACTGAAGACTTCTAAGAAGGTTACTCTTCTAGTTCCTTTCTGATCTTAAAGGGGACTTGATACCCATATAAGGTTTTATCTATGTTCTGGCTAATGCTGGTATCCAGCTACTGTTTATCGTTCTCAATTCTTCCTTTCTATTAAAGTTGTTATTACGGTGCTTATATATTTCAGTGGCCTCTCTGAGCCTTGGTAGGAAAGGTCTTGAAGTGGCAAGTGCTTGGGATTCTGTGAACTTAATGGGACGTCCAGTAGAAATCATACGCTCTGCCACTGCTGACTTCTTGCATAAGGCGGCAATCCCTTTCATGTTCTGCCCACATGAGCATGGTGCCCTATAAACTCCAGGTTGCATTAAAGGGGGTTTCTTATCTTTTGCAAAGTGCAGATATTGTTTTATTTTTGTTGTAGGCTGAAAGATCATTCTGATATTCACTTTGTTGAGAAGTCTACCAATTCTGTCCATCAATTCAACCTTATATTGGTAGCAAGTCCCCTTTAAGATCAGAAATGAACTAGAAGAGTAACTTTCTTAGAAGTCTTCAGTAAATGTCGTTTTATATCTCCTGCTATAGGCATCCCCAATGGTCTCATTTTGTTTCCCTGATGAAGGCTGCCAGTATTGACAGCAGAAACGTTGGAGTTTTGCATGTTATTGTAAAATTTAATATTAAAGATTATTACATGGCTTCAGATCTCGAAAGATTTTATTTCTCTATTTCAACATTAGTATGTTTCTAACTGAACAAGATTTCTAATTCTTGGGCAGTCCAATACGTACAGGGTCAACAGTAATCCTGGGCAGAACAACGAATGCTAGGTCATGGGTAAATCAATCATAGTATTACTTTAACTGTGCCCAGAAAACCAAAAACCTTACCTTGCATCTGAACAAGAAACTCTGTTTTAATTCGTCTAGCAGCCTCACTTTCATTTTCACTTCTGGAACCACATAATGAATCTATTTCATCAATAAAGATAATTGAAGGTTTGTTTTCTCTGGCAAGCTGGAATAGATTCTTCACAAGCCTATGGAACAATTTAAGTTATCTTACAGGATGACAAAATTTACAGTGATATCAATTACACTATACTTTTCCCAAGATTCAATAAAATGCCTCGCTATGAAGTCTTGTGCAGTCAGACAAATTGTCACTAAATCTTATTTTTGCTTTACTTCACATAAAAACGCCTTTCATCTACCTATATCATACAGACGGTGATGGTGAAAAAATCAAATGATATGGCTTCTGGTAGTCTCTCAGTTGACTAGAATACAGACAGCTTATTGCTCAGTAATAAATTTCAGGAATCTCTGTGATAAGGTTATGTAACCGAAGAACAAAATACTACCTGTTAATTATGGTACATTATGCACATCAAATGCATGTGCAGTATGTTGAAATGTAGGTATTACATTTAACAAGATAAAGCAGCCAGGAGTTAGCTTGTTTGGAGGTCCCCAAGTAGGACTGCTATTTTTATTTCTTTCACACCAACAGACCCCTTATGCCTACCTCTGCTTCTGTTCCTTATTATTTTCTCATTTCCACAACAACCTTCTCTCTCTCTCTCTCTCTCTCTCTCTCTCTCTCTCTCTCTCTCTCTCACACACACACACACACACACGAATGATCCCTCTATTTGTTTTGTGACTGCGCAGGTGCAGCTGTCTGCATCTGTCACGCTCTGGAGTGCAGAGAGGAAAGTGCAGCCACAGAGCTGCGGGTGGTGCACAGGGCTTCGATTCTAGCTGCACAGCTTACAGGAAAGGCTGATCTGCACCACACATGAACAGCACAAGAGAAACTGCATTCTATGCAGCCCACCATTCTAAACAGGATAGGAGGTTTCCCAACACCTGACCTTTAAAAGGTACAAAATTTTCAACGGTAGGTGGTTAAGTACAGAATTCCGCACGTTAGATTGTTGAAGTATAGCTGGGTTAATTTGTTGCAGCAAAGCAGAGACACCTTACCACATTTACTGTGGTATGAGCTTTTGCAGGCAAGACTATATTTCATCCAGTGCAGAAACACATATGCTATAATATCCAGACTACAGTAACCTTAGATTTAGGTTCAAAAGGGGGGTTGGGGGGTGAGAAGCTTTCATCATCTGAAAAATTGCTTACTTTTCACTCTCCCCCAACCATTTTGAGACAAGGTCAGAAGAAGATACAGAGAAGAACGTAGAATTGTTAGCTTCTGTTGCAACAGCTTTTGCCAAGTAGGATTTTCCTGTTCCTGGAGGTCCAAACAGAAGGATTCCTCTCCAGGGGGTTCTCTTCCCTTTAAAAAAAGGCACACACATTTTTTAAAGAAAAATAATTGCTTGAGGAATTGCTTACTCAGCTTGGTAAAATCTCATAATCACCTCAAGTAAAAAAGTCACTTCATACAATAATCACTTGTGACATCTTTAAGTAACCACTCCTTGCAATTTTTTTTTACCTCCACAAGCTTGTTTCGGCTGTCAGTACTGAATGAAGTCATACACATAACAAAAGAAAGTTGTGTCTGAATCAGGAATGATTCTTCAGAATAGTGCCAAGACACACTCACAGGATTATAACCAAAACATCCATAGAAATGACCGATTCTGATGCCCTTTTTGTGTGAATGCTTTGTGAGAAAAGGCATGTTCTCTTTCAACCTAGGGCTCATGGCTGACTCAGCACTAGATCCCCTGCTTATGGAAGCATAAACACACAGACAGGCCTATACCCCAAATGGTACAGATAATTGATCAGTTTCATCCAAAGCATTCTACATGGGTATATTTAGGTTACATGTTAAATTATGTGAATTTTAAGGAAACAAAAATTAGCTCATGGAACAATGATTAGCAAATACTAGTGATACACCTGAGCAAATCTCATAAGAACATAAGAAGAGCCCTGCTGGATCAGGCCAAAAGCCCATCTAGTCCAGCTTCCTGTGTCACACAGTGGCCCCACCAGATGCCTCAGGGAGCACACAAGACAACAAGATACCTGTGTCCAGTCGCCACTCCCTTGCACCTGGCACAGAGAAAACCCACTTCTAAAACCAGGAGGTTGCTTATGGCTTGTAGCCTGTGATGGTCTTTTCCTCCATGAATCTGTCCAAACCCCTTTTAAAGGCATCTAGGCCAGGTGCCATCACCACATCCTGTGGCAAGGAGTTCCACAGATGAATTACACGCTGGGTAAAGAAATATTTTCTTTTGTCTGTTCTAACTCTCCCTCCACTCAATTTTAGTGCATGTCCCCTGGTTCTGGTTTGGTGCGAGAGGGAGAAGAATTTCCCTCTATCCACTCTCTCCATCCCATGCATAATTTTATAAGTCTCAATCATGTCCCCCCTCAGGCGCCTTTTTTCTAGGCTGAAAAGCCCCTGACGCTGTAGCCTTTCCTCATAAGGGAGGTGCTCCAGCCCACGAATCATTCTGGTCGCTCTTTTCTGCACCTTTTCCAATTCAACTATATCCTTTTTGAGGTGTGGTGACCAGAACTGGACACAATACTCCAGATGTGGCCTTACCATCGATTTGTACAAAGGCAGAATGATATTGGCCGTTTTATTCTCAATCCCTTTTTTAATGATCCCGAGCATGGAATTGGCCTTCTTCACAGCCGCCGCACACTGGGTCGACACTTTCATCGACCTGTCCACCAGCACCCCAAGATCTCTCTCTTGATCCGTCACAGACAACTCAGAACCCATTAGCGTATGTGTGAAATTTTGGTTTCTTGCCCCAATGTGCATCACTTTGCACTTACTTACATTGAAGCGCATCTGCCATTTTGCTGCCCATTCTCCCAGTTTGGAGAGATCCTTCTGGAGCTCTTCACAATCCCTGCTGGTCTTTACCACCCGGAAAAGTTTAGTGTCATCCGCAAACTTGGCCACCTCACTGCCTATCCCCAACTCCAGGTCATTTATGAATAAGTTGAAAAGCACCGGTCCCAAGACCGATCCTTGGGGCACACCGCTTTTCACCTCTCGCCATTGTGAAAATTGCCCATTGACTCCCACTCGCTATTTCCTGGTCTTCAACCAGTTCCTAATCCACAAGAGGACCTGCCCTCTTATTCCCTGACTGTGGAGTTTTCGCAGGAGCCTTTCATGAGGGACCGTGTCAAACGCCTTCTGAAAATCCAGATATATAATATCCACGGGTTCGCTCGCATCCACATGCCTGTTGACCTTTTCAAAAAATTCTAACAGGTTTGTGAGGCAAGACTTCCCCTTGCAGAAGCCATGCTGACTCTCCCTCAGCAGAGCTTGTTCTTCTATGTATTTTAAGATTTTATCCTTAATGAGACTTTCCACCATCTTCCCTGGAACAGATGTTAGGCTGACCGGCCTGTAGTTTCCCGGGTCCCCCCTCCTTCCTTTTTTAAAGATTGGCGTGACATTAGCTATCCTCCAATCCTCTGGCACAGTGGCCGTTTTAAGGGACAAGTTGCATATTTTGGTCAAGAGGTCAGCAACTTCATTCTTGAGTTCCTTCAGAACTCTTGGGTGGATGCCATCCGGGCCTGGTGATTTATTGATCTTTATTTTGTCAATTAAGTCTGAGACATCTTCTCTTTTAACCTCTATTTGACTTAATTCTTTAGTCAGGGGAGACCATTCCGGCAGCGGTATTTGCCCGAGGTCTTCTGCCGTGAAGACAGATGCAAAGAACTCATTTAATTTCTCTGCAGTCTCCAAGTCCCCTTTTATCACCCCTTTCTCTCCCTCACCATCCAGCGGACCAACCGTTTCCCTGGCAGGTTTCCTGCTTCTAACATATTTGAAGAAGCTTTTATTATTCCCTTTTATGTTGCCTGACATACGTTCCTCAAAGTCTTGCTTGGCCTCCCGTATCATCTTTTTACATTTCTTTTGCCACAGTTTGTGCTCCTGTTTATTTTCCTCACTAGGGCAAGACTTCCATTTACGGAAGGAAGCTTCCTTGCCTTTTATAGCCTCCTTAACTGTGCTTGTTAGCCATGCTGGCACCCTCCTGGACTTGGTCGAGCCCTTCCTCCTTTGTGGGATACACTCCCGCTGGGCCTCTATGACTGTTGTTTTAAACAGCCTCCATGCACTCTGGAGCGATTGGACTCTTTTTACCTTCCCTTTCAGCTTTTTTTTTAACTAGTCTCCTCATTTTGTGGAAGTCAGCCCTTCGGAAGTCAAGGGTTTTCGTGTCCGATTTGCTCGGCACTCTCCCTCCGACATGCATGCTAACCAGATCTTTATTTCAGATCTCAGTTCAAAATAGGTGAGAAGCACATTTCCTAACAGTTCTAGCTATCCTATCAGTAACGCCCAAGTCAGCAAGTTTCAACAAAATGTCCTAGTTTTTGAAAGAACAGCTAGAATCTCTTCAGCAGACAGCAAGTTCTGCTTTCTGTCATCTATTTATTACATTCTCTCACATCTTCCAGTGGGCTCAGGGTGGCATACATGGTTTCCCTCTTCTCCCCAGCAACTCTTCTACCTTCACCACACTCTGTGAGGAAAGTTCAGTTCAGAGATCATGACTAGCCCAAGTTCACACTGTGAAAACTTCATGAGTGAAAGGGGACCTGAATCCAAGTATCTCTAATTTTAGACTATCATATGGGCTCTTACAACTTGGATTACAAATTTTGATCATGGCGAAACCTCCAGCATCCTATAAGCCTGAAGCAGCAGTGTCCGTTACCTGGACGGCACCTGATGCGGTGGGGACCCAGAAGAACTCGCCAAACCAGAATAATTTCGTGGTGACATGGTGATGTCACTGCAAATTACTTCCAGTTCAGTGAGCATGGAGGGAGAATGGAGAAGAGAAGATGGGCGAGTGAAGTGCTCAGTGGCTCCACCTCCGAGCTAAAGCTGAGTCACGTCTTCGCAAAGATGTGACTTGACTTCTGCTCAGAGGCAGAGCTACTGAAGACAGGCATGCCAAGGGGGTGTCATCCTTCCCTGCAGCCTGCAGGGAGGGGTAACACCCTTGTTCAACTGTTTTTAGCCACTCCAAATCAATTATTCGTGTTCTTGCAAGCTTTGCCCACGAGAACACAAAGACGCGACTCAGAGCTGTTGAAGAGGCGACTGGGCGGCCATGGTGTCACCCAGTGCTGCCCTCTCCCTAGTGACGCCCGTGGCCTGAAGCAACTTCTTGTGTAACTCAAGACAAATACCACAAGAGATCAAGGGTCCAATATCAAAGCTTTGTTATACAGTAAAAGCTGTGTTATCTGGCAACCATGGGGAATAGGGGTTGCTGGTTAACCAAATATGCTGGTTTTTACAGTCATTAAAGCTTCTCTCCCACCTCTACTTACCAGACAGGATTCCCTTTGCAATGTTGATCGACCCACCTTTCTCACTCATGAGGGCTCTCTAGGAATGGAGAGTGTACTTCCTACAGGGCCCTTGTTTGAGAATAAAAAGAGGGCAGCACCGTAGAGGAAGCACTGTTTGGAAGGTCTGGGAGGGGGCTGGGAGGTAGGTGAATGGTTTGTGAACTGATACTTTGTTAAGTAGCAAGCTTGGTTAACTGGCATCTCCACCCACTGACTTAGGAAGGCGGACATGCCAGTTAAGCAAGCTTTTACTTTATATGGTGACAGGGATATAATCCAAATGCTCACACCTACATGTCTGAGTAGCAGCAAAATTTCCAGAAGCACTTTTGTAGAGATACCTTTAACATCAGAAGAGGCTCATAGGCTGATAGCCAGGCAATATTAAAGTATACAGGTATCCCCTGCATAACATGATTCCGCGTAATGCGATTTCGCTTATACGACGGAGGTCCCCTGTAAAAAAGAGCAAAGGATTTAAAAAGACGCGTCTTTTTAAATCCCCAGCTCTTCAGCTGTTTGACACTAGGTAAGGGCTTGGATGTTCAGCGCTGTGGCTTTAATCACAGCGCTGAATATCCAAGCCCTTATCTAAAGCCCCTCTTAACGATTACAGAACATATCCCTGTCATTAAGCGGGGGGACACCTGTACTCACCACTATTATGTTTTTGTAGACTAATTTCAACCAACAATCACCTTTTTTCCTCGTTAGCCTTCATGTTCTCTGAGAGGCAGCTTCTAAAATTTTATTACCACTTGCTTTGCTGGCACCAGCTATATTTTCTTTAGTACCAACTGATCCATATACAGATTTTCTAGCAGGGAAGCTTCCTGTATTTGAGATGATCTTAAAGCCACCGCTTATAACACATATTTGAGAAATTTTGAATGAAAGGGAATAAATATTAAAAGCCAAACACTGACAAGCACTTTAAAATAAATTGGTTTTACCTGTGAAAAGATGAGGAAATTTAATCGGCAATATTACTGCTTCTTTAAGAGCTTCTTTTGCTCCCTCGAGGCCAGCAACATCATTCCACTTGATATTTGGTCGCTCCATGACAATGGCACCTACACAATGAAACACCATCACTTAGGAGGGTCCACTGCTTTGATGTTTTAAAAGAGAATGTTTAATGGCCCCGTTAAATAAGACCTATACTAATTTCTAGTCTAGCTCTACTTCAGTTCATGTTTATCAATAACAGCTGTAGTCTAACAGAAGTGTCATGCTGTTCATGTTTAGAGGATACACAAGTTCGAATTTTTGCAAGATGCCGTTTTTCATGTCAACAAATGTTAGTCTTGTTAGCAGAAATATCCTAATCGGTGTGTACAGGAGATTAGTGTCACACTTGGCCACAATTATTCCAGATACTTCAATTTCTTTGAGTTTTTTCCCTTTCTTTAACTGTCAATATGATTTTGATTAGTGCCGACCCAAAAGGGGGGGGGGGAGACTTTTCATGATGCTTCCCCCCTCAGGTAGAAAAAAGGGGAGCAAGAGAACAAAGCTGTACAGATGACAATGTTACTAAAATGTATACTCCTTAGAAAAAACATGCTCAGAAAAACATTCGTTTTGCATCTCACACATTCTATTCTGCAAAGAACAAGAAAATTGCACTCAGAGCACAGCATAGAAAGATGAGAAGCATTGCCAGTTGCCTCTGGCAAAATATGGATATGTTCCCCGAGGGCAGTGCTGCTTCATGTGTCCTCAGTGACAATGCTATGTAAGAACATGCCATCATCTTGCCCATTATTTGATCCCAGACCAGCGGCGTCGGTACACCCCCAGCGGGGGGCCCACTCGCCGTGCACCCTCTGTGACGTCACAAGCCCCGCCTTGGGGGGGTCGTGCGCCATCAAGTCCTTTGGGGGCGGAGTGTCACTTTCACGCCGCCTCCACAGCAAAATGGCGGCGTAAAAGTCCCCTACCCTGGGTTTTTTTTAAGCCTGTTTTTGGCCTAAAAAGGCCCGGGGAGGGTCTGCACGAATGCTGGGGGGGGGGGGTCACGAGCCGGCACCACTTATCTGGCCTTCGTTCATCATGCCTCCTCTGTCTCTGGGCGGCATTTCTGGCCTTGTCTACTCACTGGCCAGAGATGTCCCTAGAGAGGCTGCGCCTGCACAATTGGTGCAGAGCCTCTCTAGCCCCTAGTCTTGCTGGAGGAGAACTGGAGGCCCTCCAGTCCTCCACCAGCAAGACAAGGGGCTAGAGAGGCTCTGCACCAATTGTGCAGGCGCAGCCTCTCTAGGGACATCTCTGGCCAGCAAGTAGACAAGGTCAGGGATGCCGCCCGGCCCAGAGACAGAGGAGGCACGACGAACGAAGGCCAGATAAGTGGTGCTAGCTTGTGCACCCCCCAGGCGCGTATGGCCATGCGTTCCGGGCGTCCACATGCCGAGGGGTGCACAAATCATGCACCCCCTGGCTCATGGACGCGCCGGAACGCATGGCCACACGTGCCAGGGGTGTGTGCACAAGTTGGTCACCGCTGCCGGCTCGTGTAGTCATGCATTCCGGGGTGTCCACGAGCCGGGGGTGCATGATTTGTGCACCTCCCAGCTCATGAATGCCCCAGAACACATAGCACGAGGTGCACGAGTTGCCACTTCCACTTCCGTCAAAGCTGCTGAATTTACGTGGAAATGGCAACTAGTGCACCCTGCCGCCGCCTCTGTCCCAGACTATCAAGGATCAAGCAATGAGGGAGAAGAAAATGGTGCCAAAGAAGCAGGTAAGGAAGAACAGTGTCTGAGAATATGAAAAAGCTCTAATTTTTTTAATCTGCCCAAGTAACATTCTGAATTGTTAAATAAACCTTTCGATCTAGACTCTCTGCAACAATTGGCCTGATAATTTGATCGAATGTCTTTGTTCAAGACATTCAGAGTTTGACATAAAACTACCTTGGAGTTGATTCTGCAGCTTCTTTTTCTCAGGGTCATCTGACTCCCCTTCACCATCACTGTCATTCCTAATTGGGGTACATAAAAAAAATATGTACACGTGCACGCACACACACACACCCTCTCTCTAATGCAGAGATAGGTCTTTCTGATCAAGGAGGAAAATGACACACTATAATAAATACCCCTGCTAACTGAACAAAGGGGGATGGTTTAAAGTGGTGGTTCTCCTATTTACCTGGGGGACAGTAAGTGTTTCTATTCTTCCCAGCACATCATCCCTTTTAGTAGCTATTTGCTGGTGTCTCATGTCATTTTTAAAATATTGTGAGTCCATTTGAGACAGGGAACCATTTTCTTATTCTGTTGCTATGTAAACTGCTTTGAGAATTTTGTTGAAAAGCAGTACAGGGTGGCCCCCCATATCAGCGGGGAATAGGTTCCTGCCCCCTCCACGGATGGGGGGAATGCCATCCCCATGGCCCCCATTACTTTAAGGGTCCAGTGTTGGCGCGAAGCCAGCACATCTTTTTTTAAACAAACGCTGAGCAGGCACCTGCCTAGAGCAGGCAAGCAGCCTGCATACTAGAGAGGCTCCCAACGTTACACAGGAAGCAGGGAGCCTCTCTTGGGAGCCTCTCTAGTATGTAGGCACCTTAATACTGGAACCTCAACAATCTTATTTAAAGCATATCACTGTCAAGAGATAAATGAAAAGTACGATTTTTTGTAGGCAGTAAGATGAATCCTTCTCTACTAATTGAATTGTCAAAGCCCAGCTTGCAATAATTTTGCATCCTTCCCCCCACAAGAGTAATAAAGAGGCTTTGCAGGGCAGCCATGAAGACTTGGTTAACAGAAGAGATAGAGGGTATATGTCAGTAACAACAGGAGTCCCTGATACTTCAATGCTCAGCTGAAAAAGGCAAGTCCCGCAGATTACACTTTATCTTCCTTCTCAGTAAGCAAGCTTGGGGTTATAGCCAAGAAAGCTGTTGCTGTAGGGAAGAACCAAAGAGCATGCCTAATTAGAAGTGTAATGGGAGCAGGATAGCATAGCTGCAAACAGACCAAGCTAAGACTCCTCCAATTTGAATCACACCTCTCATCGGGTAGCTTTAGTCCATTTCCTCTCAACTTCAGCTCTCCAGCTGCTATTTGTGAATAATTATACTTACCCACCTTACAGGGCTGCTGTAAGAATATCATTAAGATAATACATGTGAAGCACTTTTCACGCTCAGAAAGCAGGATACAAATGTTCAGTATCATTATTAAGTTATGGTGTAAATAAAGCTACCCACCCAAGTATGAGTCTTGATTGCCCACATCTTTTTCTCCAAACACAGCACAGGGAGAAATACATAAAACTGAGTCCTTTGGGGACACAGGACCATTTACTTATTAAGCTATGCAAATTGCTTTATGAACTTTTTTGTTGTTGAAAATCAGTATAGAAATATTCTTAAACCAATAAAGAATAAATAAATGTGAAGTGGGCTGTGCCACATTTATCTGAATGTTATATGTCCCTGGCCATCTGGATCTGTTGTCAGAAAAAAAATAGGTGCTTTAAAAAGAGATCACATGTTCAAATAATCATGATAAAGTTAATTAATTTCTTACTTTCTCCCATGGCGTGAACTTTTCTAGAATGTCACAGCTGAACGGGTTTGCAGATTATGTAAAAGAATTTAAATGAATGACACATCACTGAAGAGCTCAGTAAAAGCACAAGAACCCGAGATCAACTTTTGATCCCAATACAGAATGGTTTCCAATTGGATTGCACCCCAAGGAATGTTCATGCAAGTTATCGCCATTCCCTGCCATTTCCCCCCTCCTTCCTTCGACAGCTTTCTGAGCCTCCCCAACACACACTTGAGAGTCGAGAGACACCAGGGAACGGTGAGAGATGCAATGTGGGGAGAGATACAATTTTTGGGAAGGGGAAGTGGCTGAAAATCTCATGGTGGGGAGAGATACAATATTGTGGAAGGGGAAGTGGCCGACAATCTCATGGAAGCTTGCCTCCATATGGTTTTCATCCATTTCCACCTCCCACAGAAGTTCATGCCCCCCACACTGCATTCCACACTAAACAGAGGGTCAGGAGCAGTTTTTCAGGGGGTTCACAGAATTGTCATAAGGAGGAGGAAGCAGGAAAGATAACTTCCACAAGCATCACTGCACTCATGTGCCTTAGGATACAATCCATCATACACAAAAAGCATGTCTTTCACACAATGTTCTAGCATCTAAATAGAAGACACTTTTAAAAATATTGGAGTAAATGACATTAACATACCCCTTTTCATCAGCTGGACCAGATTCCTTCACTGGTTTGGGGGGAGCTTTTTCTTTCTTTTTCAGATATTCCTTCAGCTTCTCTGCTCTGTCCAGATATTCAGTACACTTTGCTCTGATGCTTTGTTTTGCTTTATCACCCTGTGCTTCATCTGAGAATAAGAAAATATTCTGGTTCATGATTCAAGTCAAACTTCCAGTGTACTTGATTTTTTTTTAAAAAAACCTTCTAACTCAAACACAAAAATGTTACCCCCCAATCTAAGATTTCTACTGTACCAACAGCTATATTATTTAAAAGCAATCATCATTAAAGTACTGCATCTTCCTCATCAACAATTCGAAGATTCAATAAGAATTTCTGGGGGGGGAACACCCCAAAAGCAGGTAATGATAGCTGACTTTCCTCAGCAGAAGAATTAACTTCAATCCTAAGGTAAAGTGTATAACAGACTTGCCAGATTTTGAATGGCACAGGCTTGGAACTTCCAGGGGTGGAGGCCAGTAGGAGAGTCCACCCCTGGAGGTTGACAGATCCAGAAGAATTCCTGATGATGATGCTGACACTGCTGACAAAAGGTCCTGGTGGATTCTAGAATATAGTACAGGTTAAGTAGCCCTTATCCGGACTGCTTGGGACAGGAAGTTGTCTAGATTTCGGATTTGTCTGGATTTTGGAATATTGCATAAATATAACGAGATAGCTTGGGGATGGGGCCCGTCTGAACAAGAAATTCATTTATGTCTCTTATACAAATAGTGTAGTGATATGCTGTACTTAGCCAAGAGGGAGTGATTAAGTGGGTTCAGGAGATAAATACCTTATGATGAGGAATAGAATGTAACTGGCCACCTTGAAAGATGGCTGCAAGACCACTCCTGAAGAAGTGAACTCAGAAGATCTCAGCAATTTTAACCACAGGCCAACATTCTTTTTTTGGGCAAGGTACTTGAGCGGGTAGTTACTGCCCAACTCCACGCACGTCTGAAACCAATTATCTCTACACCTGCTCCAATCTGCCTCAGTCACCTTGATGAACCTATACAAGGAGAAAGGCAGGGGAGCATGACCTGTTAATTCTGCTGCATTTCTCACAGCAGGGTTCTAGAGCATAGGTGGCCAACCCACGGCACGGGTGCCACTTAGTGGCACACTAAACCTTTTGAAGTGGCACATGCCACCGTTTCTGCCCAAGTCAAGCGCTGAAGTCCCTCTCTCTTTCTCAACCCCAGCGCACCTTTCCAAGCCTGTGGCACTAGAGTAGGTCTCTGTACTCCACTGCACCTCATTCTTCTCGCACTGTCACGGTGCTATAAATATTTTAATTAGCTTAGAAATATTTGTTTGTTTATTAAGTAGCACGCTTAAGATTATCTACATAAAATGTGGCACATGGCGTGCCACGGGTCGGCCACCACTGTTCTAGAGCAGGGGTTCTCAACCTTTGGAGGCCCAAGCACCCCCTATCATGGTCCAATTTTCTGAAGTACCCCCTGCTAATTAACTGCAAATTAATTGGATTAATCAATCAATTAATTAGGCAATTAATCAAATAAAAAGTACTAAAAACCATTTTAAATGTGAAAAAATGTCTTATTTAACTCTCTCTGTGTGTGTGAGTGAGGAGGAGACACACACATGCAAGGATCTCTTTTTTCTCTAAGTCACACTTCCCAAAATCAGCTCCTCCCCTCCCCTCCCCCACCCCACCAAAGTACATTTTCCAAAGTACAAAAATAAGCCCAAAACCAAAATCAGAGAGACAGAAGGGCTCAAAAATAATTACAATTTAAAATCCATGTTAATTAACACTTAATTAGCTGCTGATGGGGCAGATAAGGGACAGGGCTTGGCGTACCCCCAGCAAGAGGTCCGCATACCCCTAGGGGTACCAGTACCACGGGTTGAGAACCCTTGTTCTAGATTCTTGATCGAAAGCTTTCATGGCCAGCAATTACTTTCAAAGATTTAGACAATACGAGTAAAGAAGCCATGTAGAAAAAAAGTCCAGCCAGAATAAAAACAATATCCAATCCTGCTTGTGTTTTCCAATAGTCATAGAAATAAGACAGGCAGAGAATCATTTAAAATCCAAAGCTAAGCAAGTATTAGTCAGACGTTTCGTTTCTTAAACCAGAAACATTTTCTAGGAGCAATCCAAAGATGGTAGATGGTAGAGTACAAGCACAGCGCTTCGTTTCTTTACAGTTGAAAAGCGCAGGAACGAAGCAATTGAAAGTGGTCAATACTCCTTGTTCTAGAGTACTGACCACAAGATTCTTCCAGATGGACTGGACTGACTAGGTTGGGAGTTAGAGACACTGTGCTCCAGCGGCTCTGCTCCTCCCTAGCTGATCAGGTATCAATGTTTATTAATACAGTCAAAGACCAAAACACAAGCATGACAAAGTTCAGCATGTAAAACCACCTACGCATATTGCATACCAATCCAGCAGATATTAAAACCCCTTTACTCCCACAGAAGCATGTCTGCTCACCATACATTAGTCAAATTACAACCCATGTTGTTTATCTAGCATACTTAAAACTCTAATTGACACATACCTTTCGTCCTTCAATATAAAAGGAGCTACAACTCAAATATCTTCACATGGCTGATGATACCCTTGTGTGTTTTACATGCCACAGCCAAAAAATGTGCACATCGCTTAGTGCGTCACACATTAGTTGCCGGAAGAAGTATCTTGCACAACTCCACATCCTCCAAACCCGAGAAGTTCTTAATCAGAGGCAATATAAACTTAGCCCGTAGCCCCTTTCAGAAAATGGGATCCTTTGAAAGCGACCCTTGACTATAGCCAACGACAGTGCTTTCCACCTGGCCAGAAAAAAAAGCCCTTCTATGCTTCGGCAATTCCAGCCATGAAAGATAGATGGCCAGTGCAGCTATAAACCTGACCCCTTCCGTAGCTAAAAATGTTGGAGTGCTACGTAAGTCCTCTTGTCTTTCCATATCGAACAATCTTTGCCTAATAACCCCACTCGCCTGGGCATAGTCCATGGTCATGACAGCCTCTGGGGAAAACCCCAGAAGTCTCAAATTCCCATAAACTGCCTTGAGTCAGGCAGATTGGAAATTGTCCTGAAGGATTAATGATAGACTCTGTACATTAGAATTTAGTTTAAGCCATAATTTGAGGTGAGAGTAATTCTGGCCTTCACTTTAATCAAACCGGACTCTAATCGCAGACTCGTGTTAGAAACATAACTGGATGCGCAAAAGACTGCTCTCAAGAACTTTGATTGCACATGCCCAAGAGGAGCAAAACTGGAGGGGGATGGTCCCAGAAATGAGCCATATAGAAGTTGAACCAAAGCCTTTGCTTGAAATAGCTTGAGTGCTGCAGGTATATACTGGGCCTCTTCTGGAATTCATAAACTTGACAATTGCCCTGGCAGATTTCTGCCCTGCCTCTGCAACCATCACATGAAGGGCAGATCTGGTTCATGACACTTGCAGCATTGCCCCTAGATATTTATACTTGGACACCTGCTGTATCTGATGTCCCTTGATGCGCCATTCCCTAATTTTGGGGACTGATCAGGTAGGTGCAGGGGCGGCAGGTGAGGCAAAAATGCCCTGCCATGGTCCTCAGAAAATAGCTGCAGTTGTTTAACATAGCTACACAATGATTGTTTGGTTACTCGAGGTTCGGTGTCATCAGCATTCTAATGACACTCATGTGATTCTCCTTAATGTCAAATTCAGGTGAGGCAGGATATGTTCTAACAAGATTTGATGTCTGTAATGGACTGGATAATGACCAATAAACTGAAGCTCAATCCTGATAAGACAAGTATACTGTTGGTTCAAAATTGAGTCTGGACTGTATTGAACTCCCTCTAAAGCAGGTGTTCCAAAATTTTCAGCTACCATGAATACATCACTCAGTCTTGCTCTTATAGGTCAGTTATAGAAAACACACACATTTTGGAAATAAGTATTTTAACAATAAGAGGAAAATGTTTGAAAAATGTTTGCAATTATGGGCTGTTTGCTATCTCTCTCTTTCAACCAGGCTCTCAGCAGGAGTGAATCAGGCTGGCAGTTGCATCCAGCAGGAGAAAGATGATATGTGGTGGTGGGTAAGGGTGGGAAGAGAAGAGGAAGGAGTGGGGGCAACATGTAATTATGTCACTGGCTCAGCATGCTGATCAAAATGTGTTGGTGAACCAAATGTGGACTGTAAGCCATAGCTTGGGAACCCCTGCTCTGAAGGATCACGCCTACAGTTTGGGGGTTGCAATCAAATCGAGCTCTGCAAAAGGACAGGCAAATGTCATCCATAGCAAAACAAATCTTTAACCAGCTTCAGTTAGCATGCAAGCTGCTACTCTTCTTGAAAAACAGTGACCTGTCTATAGTTATGAATGCCCTGGTTAATGTTAACCCAATTTGTTGACTTTTAGGTGTCAAGGAAAATAGCTCCTTTCCTGTGCTTTTAATAGCTTTAAGCCAGGGGTCCCCAACCCCTGGTCCATGGCCTGTTAGGAATCGGGACGCGAGGCTTTCGCCCCGCGCCAAAACCACCACCGCGCCATTTTGCCCCCGATGCTGCTGCCAGAAACATTTTACCAGCGTGATCTCTCCATGCCACTCTCCACTGCATGCCCCGCTCTGTCCAGCGGGCGATCTTGCTCGCTAGCCAAGTGCCATTGAGCTGGTCAGCAAGGGTGGACGGGGCACGCTGCAAAGAGTTCGTCGGCTGGTCGGCCCCGTCCGCTCTCCTGCTGACAATTAGAAAGGCACTGAGAACTTGACCGGCTCTGATTGTCAGCTCAGATTGTCAATCAGAGCCGGTCAAGTTCTCAGCGCCTTTCTAATTGTCAGCTGGAGAGCGGACGGGGCTGACCAGTCAACGAACTCTTTGCAACGTGCCCCGTCCACCTTCGCTGACCAGCTCAACGGCACTTGGCTAGCGAGCAAGATCGCCCGCTGGAGAGCGCGGGGCATGCAGTGGTGACGTCTCGCGAGGCCAGCAGCCAGACCCGCTCTCTTCCTGAGTCTCTGGAAGAGAGTGGGAGGGGACAGCAGCCTCAGCATGGAGAGGTCACGCTGGTAAAATATTTCTGGCAGCAGCAGCGGGGGCAAAATGGCGCAGTGGTTTTGGCGCGGGGTGAAAGCCTCATGTCCTGGGGATAGTTGGTGTTGTGCGGGCAAATTCAAGGAAGGGGGGTCACATGGGAGAGTTTCTGGGCAACTCCCCTCCCCCCCACCGATCCGTGGAAAAATTGTCTTCCACGAAACCGGTCCCTGGGGTGAAAAAGGCTTGGGACTGCTGCTTTAAGCAGTTAGGTGGGTTTTGACTGGCTGTCAAGGGCTCAATTTTTGCTATAAAATTGTTTTATTAATACATTTTAAAATGTGTTTTAAGTCACCTTGAAAACATTATATTGGAAAGTGGAGAACGTTTATTTTAAACAATGGATAATGCATGGCTATCTTCTCGGTCTTGAAGGCAAAGCAGGACCTCTAGTGATAAGGACACGTAGCTTTCAAACTTCAGCAAACTTTAGACAAAATGAGGTTGTTCCACCAAGGACACATAAAACAAGCCAGACAAATTAATATGGCCCAATAGGAACAAGCAATGAGTAAAATATAAATACAAACAAACTGAATATCTTAGCTTAAATCATATCTGGAAACCACTTGGAATGACAAGACTAAGGTCTTAGTCTTATTAGGCGGGGCTGGTCGAGTGGACGGGGAGGGTGGTAAATTCATCTCTAAGGGAGGGGGTTAACCGTGCCGCCATTGACGGAGGTGAGGGGGATGGTGGTGCGGAATAGGGCCTTCTCGGCAGTGGCGCCCCAATTATGGAATTCCCTCCCCCTGGAATTAAGAACGGCTCCCACCTTAGAGACCTTTCGGCGGGGCCTTAAGACATTTTTATTTAGATTAGCATTCGATGTCTGACATGGTGGGGCTGGCTTTTTAACAAATGGCTTTTAACAAATGTAAATATAGGTGACCCACTGGGGTTGTTTGTTTTAATTGTTTTAATTACTTGTTTTTAATCATTTTTAATGTATATAAGTATTTTAATGTTTTATTGTAAGCCGGCCTTGAGTGCCCTTGCTGGGAGAAAGGCGGGGTATAAATCCTTTAAATAAATAAATAAATTACATCATAATGCACATAGAAAAGAACAAAACAAATAGAACAAAAATGTTCAGTGTGTGTATGAGGAAAGCTGGCATTGTCAATAAGCAAGCCAAGTAAGTCCACTCTAATAGTTTGAAGGGGAATGAACCCATAAAACGTCTGGACATAGTGCAAGGTAACTTCCTAGATTTCCTTTATGTTCCTCTAAGAGATGGATAATTTACCTCCAAGAGGTTTGGATAATTTACAGACTCTAGTTGGTTCCTACTAGATTGTCAAGTTGTGTCAATCCCTTTTAATGATGCTGGAGTTTTCACTTATCTCCAACACTTTCAGCTTCTTGCTACTGCTTATGTCCTGCCTGCGTCTCTTCTTTCTGTTCCTTCCAATCCCCCTACAATCACAGATGTCACTAGGCCGCCGCAACTGGTGCAGGCTGCAACGGGCGCAATGCGATGCTCGGGGTTTTTTTTTTATACCATCAGCGCCGCCAAGGCCCGTAGCAGCAAGCAAAGCTCCACAGCCATATGGACTTTGCACGCCGGATGGGCCAGCCCTCCTTCTTTTGCGCTGATTGGTTCGAAATTGAGCCATTCTGGAAGTTATTGGCGGTGACTCAATGATGTGGCAACGTCATCACGTCACCATCAAACTAATTCTGGACCATGGAGCCTTGGCGCGTTAAGCTCCGCACTAGGCAGGAGGCAGCCTAGCGGCACCACTGCTTACAATTACTTTACAATTCCTCATCCGGTGCTTTCCTCAGACACTCTCTCACATTGGTAGCCAACTTCAACTCTTCACCTCTATCTTCCTCAAACAACTAAAATTCTACGTTAGAACTCCACAAGCTTGCTTCAACTGCATATCCTTGGAATTCATACACACTCATTCCAATGAACTAAAGCAAGAGTTGCAGCAATTATCTGCCCTCACAAGGTAACCTTTGGCAGAACCATCACTAGAGGGGTGCGGACAGCACTGGGCGACACCAACATGACATTCTATCTATATCTGTATTGTTTTTAATGTTGTAAGCCACTTTGAGTGCCCCGACTGTGGGAGAAAAGCGGAATGTAAATTATTTAAACAAACAAAACAAACAATATTCTAATCTATTTGTTTCCAGTGGTGCGAGAATGCCAATCCCTGCCACGACTTGTGCGGAGATCGAATTTCCCAGGAGGCCTCCACATCGTGTGGTCTGGTTTGGGAGGAGGTCCATGGGGGTGACACCAACCCTGGTGACTCCACAAACCTTTGGTATTTTGTGGATTGTCATGGAACAGTTGCATCCTACACTTATGTTTCCTAACAGACCTACAGAAAACATTAAAACATGAAAGAAAACTGCAGGAAATGTCTAAAAGGCAATTGAATATTTAGCTTTGATCTGGATGCACCTTTAGGTCTCATCCCATCAAGGAAATGGAGTCCGATGTAACTTAGCAAGACCAGTAATTAGTTCAGTAATTTGCTGCCCCCAACATTGCCTGCCTGCAGTCTTGGAATCAACCATATCTTTGCAAACACCATCATAAAGACCACAGCATATAATTTGAAAATACTGCTGTAGCTTCCCAGAATTTGAAGGATTATTCTAAGAATAGCCCGCTCCAGACATTTATATCTACTATAGTAATTCTTACATTTGACAACATGGAGAAAATACTGCACAGCATGTTGATACAAGCGGAGGGCTTCTTCAAAGTTTCCTGCTTTATCTTCTTGTGCAGCTTTGCTAGCAAGGTCTATCGCTTTCTAAAAAACAACAACAAGAGATGGAATTAAAATTACATTCCTCAGACAAATTATTCTCAAACATTTTCAATGCACTTAAATTCAGGAAAATAAGAATACATTATCAACTGAGACAATATTGTCACTTTGAGACAGCCCAAGGCTTTACACTGTGGTTTGGAAACTGGTCCTCTCTCCTAGATCATTCACAGTAGAACAAACCTCATTTACTAAAATTACTTTGTGATACAGTCTTCAAAGAAAAAGTGGTAAAATACTAACTTCTGAGCCTTAAAAAAAAACCCAGAATAAAACAGAAACTAAATGGTATCATGGAAGATGCCCATTTTTGTATTTTGCTTTTCCTGCGACTTGTGGACAAAACCTACAGGGATCCAAAGAGAAAACAATGCCCTATTGCAGAGGTTCCCTAACTCCTGGGAAGGCCTTACGCTGCTCTAAGTAGCAGTGGGGCCTTCCCAGGAGTGGCGATGACACACCTGGGATCGTGCCGCCGCCGCTACCGCTTTTTACGCGAAACCGGAAGTCAGTTGCGATCGCGTTGGAGCGCTGCTCCGACGCTTGGGGAGGCCTGCGGAGGGGTCCGCAGGCTCCCCGCAACCCCCGAGGGACACCCACTGCCCACCAATGACGGTAAAAACGGCGATCCCGGGCGCAGCAGCGGCAGCGCGATCCCAGGCGCGCCGTTGTCGTCACCGCGGGTTGCCATGCCCCTTAAGGGCATAGCAACCCTTTCTTCCCGGCTGGGGCGTCACGACGCCCCAGTTAGGGTACCACTGCCCTATTGGGTTCACGTTGCAATATTTTCACAATACAATGGTTTCTCCAGAATGGAATACCACTGTAATGTGAGGGGCCACTGTGCTTTCAAACAGCTCCTCAGCTTGGGGAAAATAAAACTGATTTCAGGGTGAAATGGAACAAGTGTGCATGAAAAATATACCAGTATGTGAGGGAAACATTAAGCTCCAGGAGAGTATGAAAACTGGAGTGAACATCACAGGATGGACCCAACAAATGTAAGTGAAGACAATAAGTTTCTGTGAGCAGCTCAAAGCCCTGGGAATCCAAGATTGCCGCCAGGGAAAAACTGTGCAAAAATGTTTTTTTAAAAACATACCGTGGCCTCTTGGGGGGAGGTGCTGGGAGGCCTGCGTACCCCCAATCTTCAGATTGCTGCTCTGCGGTGATTTACGACAACTTCCGGGTTTCGTGAAAACCAGAAGTGGTCGTAAATCACCGCGGAGAGGCCTCCAGAAGGTTCAGGGAGGCCTGCACTACCTTGACTGTGGGAGAAAAGCAGGGTGTAATTTCTTTAAATAAATAATATTCTATTTCAGTGGTTCCCAAACCTTTTAGCACCACAGCACCCCCCCCCCGAGCTTCAAATCACTGCTCCGCAATGATTTACAACCATTTCCGATTTTCGCAAAAAATTGGAAGTGGTCATACATGATTGGAGGAGGCCTGCAGATGGGTCCGCAGGCCTCCCTGTACCCCTGGAGGCCGCAGTTAGTAGCCCCCCCATTTTGGTCATTTTTCCCCACTGGTGGCAGCGATCCCTGGGATCGCTGCTGCTGCCACCATGCTGTCCCCGCCCCTTAAGGGGGCAAGGGACAAATTGTAGTTCCAAAGGTGAGTCGCGTCCCACCACTTTGAGAACCGCTGCCTTAGAGGGATTATGGTTACTAAGTCTTGATTCATAGCCTTCTTTCTGTCTTTGAAATTCCTCTCTGAATCAAGAAGGCCTCTGTGTGGTTGACACCCTTGCCACTGCAGTCCCATAATACAGACGATCTCCGAGTCCCCCCCCCATAGTAACGAGTTGCAGCAGCGGCGGCGGCCTTCCGCTTCGCTGTCTCCCTTCCCGGGCCACGGCCGGCCCTATGAACTGAGAGGGTTGAGAGGCTGCACCTGCGCAAATTAGCTGCAGCCCATCGAGACTGAGACGAGGGGGTTAGAGAGGCTGCAGCTACTTTGCGCAGGTGCAGTCTCTCAACCCTCTCAGTTCATAGGGCCGGCCGTGGCCCGGGAAGGGAGACGGCGAAGCGGAAGGCTGCCGCCACCGCTGCAACTCGTTACTATGGGGGGGGAACTCGGAGATCGTCTGGGGGCGATCGCAGCAGAAGGACGCCGAAGGGAGCTATTGTAGTAATTATGGGGTGAGGGGAGTGGAAAATGGGGGGAATCTAGGGGTCAATATTGGGGCTATTATGTGGTGAAGGGAAGAGTTGAGGTGGAAGGGAAGTATGTTGTGGGAAATTCAGGTGGAGGTGTTGGTATTGGTGGGTTGTAAAGCAACTGTGTGGGAAGGGGAGGACTTTGGGCCATCAGACATGCCAGGATGCTTTCCTGCATCTCTCTGTGCATCTCCTTACCCACCTGCCCCACTGTGCACTTGTCCTGGCATGCCCCCAGTACTTGCAAATATTTGGGCACACGTCTGGGCTTCTGGTGGGTTGTGTGCACACATCTTCTCTTTTGTATGAGCAATGAGCACCTTTCTCAACAGCCTGTTCTCACGAGAGGAGCAAGGCAAGGCAGGGAAAGAGAGAAAGGCCACTAAAATTTTAATTTAAGTTTTATTTTATTTAATTAGTTACACAAAATAATTTTTTATTATTATTAACATGTACCATGGGTCACGAGATGACAGAAAAATTGTATTTAGGGTCACGGTCAAAAAAGTTTGGAAACCACTGTGTTAAATCCTGTACTATAAATATTGCCAAAGCTTGTGCATTGGTCATTATTATTAATTACGTGTGCATCGGTCATTATTATTAATTAATTAATAATTTAATTTATTGTGCGGCCCCCGGGTTTCATGTCGAAGTTCGCATGCGGCCCTTGAGGTACAAAACGTTGGACCACCCTAGTCTAGAAGGAAGCCCCCCCAGCTGACAAGGAAAATGCATTGAGCCCTATGGAAAGTGAAACTGAGACCCAAATGCCTGTTTACTTGCAAGTAGGTGAATTAGCGAAGGCCAGGCAAAGGGGAACACAAGGCCACCAGAATGGTCCCTATCCGATGAACGTGGAGCTCACCATAGCAGAAAGGATAAAAACAGAGGCTTGAGCGCAGGTAAAGTGAAACTTTTAGGTTTTTTTATGTTGTAAAGCTAGGTGGGTCCCGACAGAGTGTCATTTTTAAAAGTGGGTCCCAGTGCTAAAATGTTTGAGAACCACTGGGCTAGAACACTGTTATGCAATCATTGTTTGTGTACTGTGTATGATGATGCCAATATAGGTTTCTGAATCTGTTATGCAATCATTCCTGTTGTATGAATTGTACAAAAACTACACAAAACCTGTAAAATGACGTAAGTGAATTTGTGCATTTGGGCTGTGAGAATTTTGAAAGCCTAGCTTACTATCAAGATCCTGCAGCATATGAAATGTTCTGAGAGAATACCCGAGAACTAACATACGGTTATGCAACACAAGGCATGGGTGATGCACAGGGTGTTCCTTCAGGGTGAAAAAGGTT
Organism: Plestiodon gilberti rubricaudatus; assembly: GCA_026170595.1. Classification (NCBI taxonomy): domain Eukaryota; kingdom Metazoa; phylum Chordata; class Lepidosauria; order Squamata; family Scincidae; genus Plestiodon; species Plestiodon gilberti. The sequence continues at coordinate 79,218,306 of JANXHW010000004.1, read as the reverse complement.
AGTTCCATTTGCACCCTAATCCTGGTACTTAAAAGAAGTGCAGAGTTCCTGCCTCTGTGCTGATAGGACAAGCTGCATTTTAACATTTCTATGCTGATTGTTTTGAATCATGTGTTGCATTGAAACTATCATTTTACTTGTCCATTTGCTGCAAAGTGAAATGCCACCTATTCAAAAGGAACCAAAGCATATTTCAAGGAGTAGTTAACCCACTGCAGCTTCCACAGGTCTACTGTAGAAATTTACCTACAGTAACTCCTCCTTAAAACACTTGCAGCCTTCCTTCCTATTGTTTCAAGCACACACTGCTACTCCTTATATTACAAAAAAAGTCACTCACCGTCACAACACTTCCAATTCTACCATCTCACTGAAGAGACGTTAACAAGATAATAAACTCTGGATTATGTAATCCGTGTGTCATACACCACCACCTTTCATATACTGTACACACAGGTTCTAGTCCCACAACTTCTAAAATGAATTTAAACAATTTCATGTTTAAAGGAGGCATTACCAGACTACTTAATACATTAAGGCAGTGGTTCCGAAACTTTTTTGACTCGCGGCTCCCTTGACCTCCCTCACCGTTAGCCGTGACTCCCCATTACAGTGCATGGAAGAAACAGGCACTCTTTACATGCTCAGAGGCACCCTTTCTTATATGTATGTGTATATGTATGTGTATATTCCCAAAATGAGCCCTAAAGTGGATTTTCCATGCTTATGCTGAGCAGCAGCTAAGCCAGGAGTGCGCAGGGTGGGGTTGGGATGCTGCCCTCCCTCCATTGGCAGGCCTGGGTAGAGGGCACTGATGTCGTCTGTGTTAGTCCTATACATGGCAAGAGAAACATCAAAGCATGGGAGGGAAGCCCCAGTTGCACAAGAGAGAAAGAGAGAGAAAGCTAGCTCCTTTTGGTAGCATCTTTGCAAGATGAAAAACAGATTCTTATACTGCCTGGCAGTTTCTAGGGGGGGGGGGTTGTCCCAGCAAATAGAGTGGGGAACTAACTTAGAGGTGGGTCAGAAAGGAAGGAGGAGAGAAATCCTAATAATTAATCAACCAAACTAAACATAGAAATCAAAGACTGTATGTAAAGCAGAACCTGCTCTGCACCATTTTCAATTGCAGTTCTTGCATTTGTTTTGTGTTTATTAAAAACATTCAACGGAAAGAAAATACTTTACTTGCCAATTGCAATGTCTGAATGAAAATACCTTATCTGCAAACATACTAGAGACAACCTCGCTGTCTCCAGCTCTCTCGCTCAACTTGAGTACTTAACGACTTGTTAATCTTCTTTAACATAAGATAAGCGGGCTTCACAAACCTGAAGTGTTTTGAAATTAACTTTGAGTAACCCGATGTGAAAAGACAGCTTTGCTTTTCCGGACCTTTCTTTTTGCTCTCTCTCTCTTGCAAGCAAGAATATGTGTTAATTAAAAGATTAATGTGACGCCCCTGGCTGCTTTTGATGACGCACTTGGGAGTCCCGCCTCACACTTAGAGAACCTCTGCATTAAGGTAAAGGTGACCCCTGACAATTAAGTCCAGTCGTGTCCGACTCTAGGGTGTGGTGCTCATCCCCATTTCAAAGCCGAAGAGCCAGTGTTGTCCGAAGACGCCTCCGTGGTCATGTGGCCGGCATGACTCTCCTTGCCGCAGCGCGTAGCATGCGGCTGGAACACGGAGCGCTGTTTACCTTCCCGCAAGCGGTACCTATTTATCTACTCACATTAACATGCTTTGGAACTGCTAAGTTGGCAGGAACTTAATACATTAGTTACCCCTAAATTGATTTCTTGCCCCATTTTGCTCATCTAACCAAGGTGGCAAAAGCATGATTAAAGAATGGTTCCTACAATCCAATGCTAAATCTGCGTAGTTTCATGTTGGTTAACTTGTGAGTGTTCACATAACTGAAACACATCTGCAAGAACTTCAGAACAATGGAAATTCAGTAAGTGATCTGAGAATAAAAAATGCTGCGGCTTTGCTAAAGCTGAATGCATGTATCAGTTATCAGGTCAGTGATCTAGATGGGAAACTATTGGTAGCTTCATGTAATAGGATACTATTGATTTATCTCTAAGTAACAATGGGAATAGTGCCAAATACTACTTTATCAACTGAAAGGAGCTAAAATGTAGCCCTTGTGGAGTTAGAGTGATAAACAAAACTAAAAGAAATAGTACACAAAATGCATAATAGTCTTGGCCTCCTTACCTACTGCCCTGATGCAGCTGCTAACCACATAATGGGAAAAGAGAAACATAGGCAGCAACATTTACATCAGAGCAAGGTATTGTTACCCAGTTAGTCTTTTTATTTCATTTAATTTATTTCAAGTACACAAGTACTTGGTGCTCTGCCAGGAGAGAATGGACCAGGGCAGTAACATTGATAGATGAATTGATAGATGGTAGGATGCCTCAAATCCACAGGCCAAAAAGGTCACATTTTTTTTAATTAACTGAGTAATCATCCCCCCCCCCCCCCATCTATCGGGTTAAATCAAATGGAGCTTTGCCTACGGACCCTGTGACACAAGAGAATCTTACATTCTCTTTTGTTCTCTTCAGATAACTACCGGTATGTTATTTTACAGTGAGCAAAATATTTTTATGCTATTACTATGAGACACGAAATTATAACCTCTGGTACTTTCAGTGAGATTTTTAAATGAGCCTTTAGTGTTCTTTTAATTTGGGGTTGGCTATTTGCTGAAAAGAGAGCCAGCGGGTGGCGCAGTGGGTTAAACCACTGAACCATGAGCTGTCGATCCAAAGGTCGGCAGTTCGAATCTGTGCGACGGCTCCTGCCAACCTAACAGTTCGAAAGCAAGAAAGTGCAAGTAGATTAATAGGTACCGCGTCAGCGGGACGGTAACAGCGTTCCATGCACCTCGGTGTTGAGTCATGCCGGCCACATGACCATGGAAACGTCTTCGGACAGCGCTGGCTCTTCGGCTTTGAAACGGAGATGAGCACCGCTCCTTAGAGTTGGACACGACTGGACTTAATTGTCAAGGGATACCTTTACCTTTACTTTTTATTTGTTGAAATAGAGGTTGCAGTGGCTTAGTGGTTAAGATGCTGAACTGCAGACTGGAAGGTCGGTAGGACAGCAGTTCAAGACCCAAGTGCCGCGTGACGGAATGAGCTCCCGTCTCCTGTCCCAGCTCCTAGCAGTTTGAAAGGAAGAAATTACAAGTACCGGTAGATAAATAGGTACTGCTGCGGCGGGAAGGTAACAGTGTTCCTTTAGTCATGCTGGCCACATGACCACGGAAACGTCTTCGGAAAGTGTTGGCTCTTTGGCCTTAGAAATGGAGATGAGCACTGCACCCTAGCGTCGGACATGACTGGCTTTTGAGCAGGGGATACCTTTACCTATTTGTTGGAATACTTCCACTCTTTTCCTCAACTTACTGTCTTGGTTGTTGCCAGTGGATACATCACTGGATGTTATTGCACAGTATATGTATATGCCTATGCCTAATAAAGAATAATGAATGAAAGCTTTGCCTGCTCCAAAATTCAAAGGGGGTAACTACACCCTGCTGCAGCAGAAACATTCATCTTGTGATCAGAGCCACCTCCTAAGGACTTAGAGAAAATAAAGTTTAGCAACACAAGGATCCCCAACTTTAACAGTCCACATCTACTTCATGGTTAATTTCAACCAAGGAGGTATTGTATGTTAATGAGCCAATGGACCTCCTGAACTAGCTTCCAAACCCTCAGCCAGGTGTGAAAAACAAAGGTAGCACCTATCAAGGACTACTAACTGACAAAGAAAGGTCCCTTGATGGACCAAACTATCCCATAGGATATGGGGGGGGGGGGAGAGAGAATTTCTGGGCACACTGAATGCACTAAATCTATTTGTGATGGGGGATACTACCAAATAAACACTCTTAACCAATTTCTCAGGATCTGTGAATAGGTGAAGAATTGTTGGGAATTTCCTCTAGATCAGAAGATCTGCAGTCTTGAAGGATCAGTCAAGGGAATTTGTTTTGGAAGGAAATCTGAAACTTATCTTGGGCCTCCAACAAAACAGCACAAAAAGCCTTACACGCACATGACTCCTAAAACACTCACCAGAACAGGAGATGCGATGCCCCGAGAAGGGCAACCCATGACCCACATCAGCGCATGCACCCCCAGTGTATGCATGTATGCACATTATACATGCCCTGGGTGGTTGTAGGGCTTGTATTTCCATGCACAAAAAAAATCTTATTAAAAAATCGGTTCATGTGGAATGTGCGGTTTTCACAACACTCTCCTTCTTTGGGACATGTTCCCTGTTGGGAAACTCCCATCCTAGGTCTTCTCATGGTCCCTACAACTTGAAGTGGGGGGGGGGGGAAGCAGATGTGTGCTTGACCTGCCTCCACGGAGCACAAATGAATAATGCCAGGACATGGCGATTGATTTGGTTAGTTAGTGCTTTGATGGGTACTCAGGAAAGCTCCCTTCCCTGGTTCTGAATGTGAAGGTTGCCCTGGGAAACCATCCAATCAGTTAAAAAAACACAAACCTTAATTTTGTGGGAACCTTCCTGATTGGATTCAGGAGAGGAGTCTATTTAAAAAATGTCCCCCCCCCAAAAAAAAGGGATTTTGTCTCAGCAGGGGAGCACTGCTCCCTTGGTTGAAAACTCCCCTGTGAAACTTGAGGAGGGGGAATCATAGTATATACCTGAACCAGGAAGTTTCCTGCCCTCAAAGGGGCAAAGCCTTGGGGGAAACTCCCACCTCTTTTGGTGGGTAAGTGCTCCTGGGATTTCTGCAGACACAGGATGTCTGCTGGAGGACGGCTGGCAGCACGGGAGGAGGGAACATAAGAAGAGCCTTGCTGGATCAGGCCAAAGGCCCATCTAGTCCAGCTTCCTGTATCACACAGTGGCCCCACCAGATGCCTCAGAGAGCACAAGACAACACGATAACCTGTATCCAGTCGCCACTCCCTTGCACCTGGCACAGAGAAAACCTACTCCTACAACCAGGAGGTTGCTTTTCCCCATCATGGCTTGTAAGCTGTGATGGACCTTTCCTCCATAAATCTGTCCAATCCCCTTTTAAAGGCATCCAGGCCAGGTGCCATCACCACATCCTGTGGCAAGGAGTTCCACAGATGAGTTACACACTGGGTAAAGAAATATTTTCTTTTGTCTGTTTTGTCAATTTGAGTGGATGTCCCCTAGTTCTAGTGTTGTGTGACAGGGAAAAGAACTTCTCTCTATCCACTCTCTCCATCCCATGCATAATTTTATACGTCTCAATCATGTCCCCCCTCAACCGCCTTTTTTCTAGACTGAAGAGCCCCAAACGCTGTAGCCTTTCCTCATAAGGGAGATGCCCCAGCCCACTAATCATTTTGGTCGCTCTCTTCTGCACCTTTTCCAGTTCCACTATATCCTTTTTGAGATGCGGAGACCAGAACTGAACACAATACTCCAGATGCGGTCTTACCATCGATTTGTACAACGGCATAATAATATTGGCCGTCTTATTATCAATCCCTTTTTTAATGATCCCAAGCATGGAATTGGCCTTCTTCACAGCCGCCGCACACTGGGTCGACACTTTCATCGACCTGTCCACCAGTACCCCAAGATCTCTCTCCTGATCCGTCACAGACAGCTCGGAACCCATGAGCGTGTATGTGAAGTTTTGATTTCTTGCCCCAATATGCATCACTTTACACTTACTTACATGAAGCGCATTGCCATTTTGCTGCCCATTCTCCCAGTTTGGAGAGATCCTTGGGACTAGCATGGACTAGATCCAGGGACTAGCACGGTTTTCACCACAAAGAAAGCCCTGGATTGTAGTGAATTGAAACCCACGGATATGACACATGGATTTATTTCCTCATGGAGTAACTTCACGTTTGGAGCAGGCCTTAGTGCTCATGACTCAGTGCTTATTCCTCTCTGTGCAAATGCTGTCTGTGAGTGAATCCATTTCTACTTCCTCTCTTGTTTTCTTCCTAACAACTGCTTATGCTTAGGGTCAAGGAGCAAGTGAATAGTAAGAAATGGTTGTTGCCCTGCCTAGCTAACTGTGAGTGGGCAAGCTTAGCTAGGCACTGTTTTAGTTTTTTGATCCCCCTATTCATTGTTGTAACTATCCCCCCACACAAACATGTGTTTTTGTTGCACCTTTCACACTAGCCTCCCAAATTGCTGCAACTGAATCTGCACCCTAGAGCGCTCTGCATAATTTTCTGCAACATGCACATTCTCCAGCAGACAAACGAGGGTTTCTCCATGAATGAGTCAACAAGGAAAGAGTTTTCTAAAAGTATTAAGTATAAACGCTACTGCTAGGATTAAAATTTTATTACTTGTATGATGAAATTCAAAAAGGTCATTTTCCTCTGTCAAAATACCACACTGTTTTTTTTAAAGGAAATGCATGGATTGCTATGAAATCTTTGCAGCAAAAGCACTCCTGAAAAGTCTCAATTTCCCACACCCACCACATAACTCAATGGCTGCCAAAGAAACTCAGGAAGCCAATATGCTAAAATTCTATGACAACAAAATATAGCAACTGCGATTTTCCTACAGAATTCTCTTTGCATGGCCACATATCTTCTACCAACACCATCCTAAAAAGTGTTCTTGTGAAAGCCGTACTTCTCATACTTATTTTTTGAAAGGGGACGATCTAGGGATCAAATCTTTGTGGAAGTTACATTCATTAATCCTGGGGGCAGTCAGTCACCACAACATCAGTTACACAGAACAAGACTCGCGCAAGCAATGAAAAAAATGCGATTGGTGCACGTTCAAGGAGAGTTTTCCCTTCCATTTCACAACTGTAGCCAATCAGATACTTTCAGGAAGCTCAAAAACGGTGCCTGGATGCAATGGCCTAACCGGTTGTTCTTCCCCTTCATCTGTATTTAGTGGTATGCTGCCTCTGAACATGGAGGTTCCAACATGGAGCGCTCAGCGACAAACCACACGACGAACTTCTTGCCTATGAATCCTTTTTTTAAAAACTATAGAAGTCACCCCCGAATCTGGCAGCAGCCTAGATCCCCCAGGCCTAGAGCAATTACAGCTTGGGCCAACGTAGGAAGGGAGCGTTGACTCAGGGCATGTTCTGACCGACTCAGGGCCTCTCCCTCCAACCTCGGCAACCTTCGCGGCCCCCCCTCCTCCTCCTCCCACTGCCCAACCGCTTCGGAATTCTGGCGGGGCGGCTCCTCCCAGGAATTCGGCGCGGCGTTCCTTCGCAAGGTGCCTCACCTGCAGGTTGGACGTAGCCGCCATGATGGGCGGGGTTGCCGGGGGAGAGACTGGACAAAGAAGCTGAAGGGGGACTCCGCTAGCAGACCACACACCGAAGCCCCCAGACCAAAACCACCGTTGTGCGCGAGGGCGGGGAGGAAGGAAACCAAACGAAAAAAACTTCAGGGCCTTGAGCTACTTCCGCAACCGAATCCCACCGCCGGTCAGGAACTAAACCAAACTGTGATTCCGCTTCCGCCAAATCCCGATGGCGTCACGCACCGCACCCTCAGCAGCGTGTAGAAAGCTGCACTGTGAGGAGAGCAAACCGGAAGGAGGAACTAGATCTGGCCGGGAAAAAGAGCGGAGAGGTGGTAATGCGACTGCGTAGCCTCCACGCATGCGTATTAGTTCCCACTTCTGTTCCTAGAACCCTTCCGCCTGGATGTGTTATGATCAAGCTGTCGTGACGTTCTTTCCTCGCGCAGGGTCGAAGAGAATCTTGCCGTTGCGCGCGGGGCGCTCAATGCTTGTTTATTGGTTCTCGATTTCCCCTGTTGAAGCAACGCAGAAAGTAAAGCTACAGTCCTTTACAGATTTGCTTGGAAGTAAGTCTTGGACTGAATGGTTTTAACTTCTGCGTAGACTCGTATCGGATTGTGCTGGAGATGACGTGAGCAAAAAATGGTTGATGTTTTTCCTACCAAAACTGTCAACGTCTAAAAAGAGCTATAGTTTATATATCTGCAAAAAAAAAAAAAAAAAAAAAAACAAAAAAAAATAAAACGAGGACTGAAGACGCTAAGCAGAAACCTTTCCATGCTCATGCTGCTAATAACATCAACATTAAAATGCTGACATCCTGTCTCTGTGCTTGTTTACTGGGAGTAAGCGCGTCGGAGTTTAGTGGCGTTTCCAAACAAATGTGCATTTTCCTCATCCCCCAGCGGCCAGCATCGCACAGGGGAAAAAAATCACGTACTCTGGATTATAAAATTTCCAGGGCACTTGCAGGCATACTCCTTCTATCGCTCCGCCACCTCGTAATCGCTGTTCTGCTACCAGTATATGTTGCAAGCGGAGTTGTTTGACTACTTGCATGCAGTAGATATACAGTAGTGTGTTTTGGGGACACAGGCTTATCTTCCCCTTTTTACCCTTCCTGTTTCTGTTGTAGAGTGTTGGGAGTTGAGCCACTCAAAATATATGGAATAACAGTCCACACATGTAGTCTTTGCACAGCTGTACTGCTTTTCTTTAAACAAAATAAAAAAGGTGGATTTTCCACATTATGATTTGAATTCAGGATAAATAATGTTTCGGTAGATGACCTATGAATGATGATGATGATGATGATGTCATGTGAAACCATCCCACCCCCAAAGAGTGGGTGAATGTGAACACACGTCTCTTTTTGTCTCACAAATACACAAGTTCAATTCCAAGTTCAATTCCCTGTTTATTTTAAACACAGTTTACTTGGGAGTAAGGTCCACTGACCACAGTAGGATCCTTTCAAGCAAACAGGTTTAGGCTCAAGCTGTTAATATAATAGCCAAGACGTTTTATTCCTCCAAAACAAAGCTAGAGCAATAAAGAGACCATATGTAATGTGGTAAACTGTCTATCAAGAACACTATGTGCAAGAGATGCAACCTGGATTAATCCAATTAATATTGCTGTCAGGAACAACAGGATCTTATCAGCATTTCTCAAACTGTGGGTCAGGTCGTCAGGAGGACCCACTAGTCACTTGGTGTGTTGCCACCTGATTTCTGGTGGGTCCCACAGAGCCTCCAATGAAAACACTGGTGATGAAAAGCAGAATAGAAATAAATAAATAAATACTGTAGACTTCCAAAAATCCATCACTGTCAGAACCTAGTTGGTGCCAGGTTATCAGAAATGATGCAGCATCAGGTGATACTATTTCACCCTTGCTAATTCCTTATGTAGTGTCCTTGTCGCTATAGCAATGGGATTGCTACAGTATTTCCAGTACTTAAGGTATTTTATATTCAACCTGCTGTGGTTGCCCCTGAGCGACTTGCATACTCTGGCAGCCACAACTGTGCCAACGCAGGGGCTAGCATATTTTGGTGCCAGACAATCAAGAATGTGGACAATCAGATGCTGGTTTACTGAAGTTTTACTCTACTTGCAGCACAATCTTATGCAAATCTATTTAGAAGCAAGTTTCATCCTGTTCAATGGGGCTCACTCCCAGGAAAGTGTTGATAGGATTGCAGACTTAATGAACTTCCTAAGTATGCAGAAGTTTGAAAATTAAAAGAAATATATTTTTTAAAAACTGACTCTTTTAACTCCTTGGACCCGTGTGACCATCAAGGACCATTCAGGAGCTTTCAGAATCCCCCTGGCATATAGACAGGATTAGCCTGCCTATGATAGACTGAAGTGACTGCTTTCAGGCACCAGGCTGGTGGGAGGCAGTGGACTGGCGAAAAGTGTCTACAGGATCCAGCAGGAACAGGTGATGGTAGCTCAGGAATTGATTAGATCTCACTGGCTTCTTTCAGCCTGAGAACTTGACTAACGGCACAATCCACCGTAAACTTAGAGCGGCGGAGCAAGGCTCCGCCGCTCTAAGCCGTTGCAGACGTGTTGTAAAGTACGTTTGCGATGACTTGTGAGAAGAAGACATAGGAGAAGGTAAGGGAAGCACTGGCAGGCGTGGGGGCGGTCTGGGCAGCGAGGGAGGCCGGCAGTTGGCCAAGCTAGCCCGGGAGGGGGCGGGGATGGTGGCCACCATATTCTCATCTCCTCCTGGGCCAGCGTAGCCTTTACACCATTTCAGATGGCAAATCAACCTGGACTAAATAGCTGACAGAAATCCGAGGGTGCCCATTGGGGCCTCCCTGCGCTACACCGGTGGGGACAAATGTCCCCTTCCTCTGAGTAGACCTCCGGGCCAATCATGATCAGCCCGAAACGGGAATAGGATCCAGCGGGCAGCCCTGGGGCCGCCCGCTGATCTTTAGTCAGGATTGCGCTGTAATTCTCATCATGCTGCTGCTGCTTCTCTTTCAGCCCCCTCAGACCACATGGAAACAGATAGTTTCAGCCACTCAAGAATCAGTCTACTGGATGCTGCCTATTATTGTTCCATTCCTGCAGCCCTGGCTTTAAATTAATAATCTTGTATTTTAATGTTTTTCCTGCTTGGTCCAAGTTCACTTGGGAGGGAGTGGGCTTACCATGCCCTCTCAGACCATCACATTCTGCTACTGTTTCTTAGGTAACTCTTCAGATTTTGAGGCTCATTTTTACTTTGCGAAAGAGGCTTGTCCAAGGCAGCCTCTTTCTATGTGAGCTTCCTAGGCCTGGCTAGCAGCAGTGAAGATAAATTCCAGTTTGACCAGTAAGAACAGTGAAGAGGGGAGGACGCAGTGTCACTCCTCCCTTTCTCATCCACAACATGTGTATTTTGACCCCAGGGTTCAGGTAAAAAATACACACACACTGCCCCCCCACTTGTGACACTAAAGATTATATGCTGTTGCTCTCCCATATATATATATCAGATTCATCAAACGATTCCTTCCTTCGGTGTAATTGTTTTAATTAAAGCTTGTAAGACATCTCCAAGTCATCTACTTCACCTCAATACCTGTTTCTGAATTCATAAATTCTTGATTCCTGATGTAACCAGCTGCACTACTCAAACCAAGCCTTGTTATTGCCACAAGTTGTACCTGGCAGGGAAGGCTTGCTTGCCAGAAAGGAAAAACAAAAACAAAAAACAAAAAGACATTGCCTCTAGCCCCTTAAAAAGGTAAAGGTAAAGGTGACCCCTGGCAATTAAGTCCAGTCGTGTCTGATTCTAGGGTGTGGTGCTCATCCCCATTTCAAAGCCGAAGAGCCAGCGTTGTCCGAGAACGCCTCCGTGGTCATGTGGCCGGCATGACTCTCCTTGCCGCAGCGCGTAGCATGCAGCTGGAACACAGAGCACACTCTCATCTAAAGTCAGGATGGAATTATGCTGCATTTGTTCATATTTGTGATGATGCCCAAAATTAAAATGACTACAGTGGGCAGGGGTAGTCCAGGTTGATTTGCCATCTGAAATGGTGGCAAATTCTGCTACACACCCACCCTGAATTCCCCCACCTGCCAGTGAACACACAGGCATGCATGCCATCACCACCGCCCAGCAGTGTGTGTGTGTGTGCGCACGCGCGCGCACACACACACACACACACACCTCTTTTGTCTTCCTTGCCACTTCCTCCTCCTTGGCTTCTTGTAAAGTGCCAGGCCGGGAAGATTCTGGGAATGGAAACTTTCCACGCCTAGCATCCACTTGACTCTTCCACTTCTTTACACAAAGTAGCAGGGAAGGCGAGGTAGTGGCCCTTTCCTGGAGTACTCAGGAGAGTGCTTGGGGAAAGGATGGCAATGGCAGCAGAACTGAAAGGAAAGGTCAGCCCCGCTCCCCATCCTCCTTCTGCACTCTCTTTGAGGATGGGGCAGCTGGGGAAAGTGGCGTGAATGCAGCAGGACCCCCCTGCTAGTTTGCCACCTCCCCAACCTGTTACTCAGTGGCCATTTCTGTCACTCTCATTGATGGCCTGCCCCTGACAATGGGCCGAAGAGGACTGTGCTCTCTCCATGGCCTTCTTCCTATCAGTGACAGGGGGCAAGTACTGGTGTCGCAGTGCTAGTGACTGAAGCTCGGCTGGTGCTGATTTCAGGCTATCATTCCATATTACTTGCTGTATTGGTATAGCACATAGGTGGCCAACCCACAGCACGGGTGCCACTTAGTGGCACACCGAGTCTTAAAGTGGCACGCGCTGCCGTTTCTGCCTAAGTCGAGCAGTGAAGTCCCTCTCTCTTTCTCAACCCCAGTGCACCTTTCCAAGCCTGTGGCACTAGAGGAGGTCTCTGTACCCCACTTCACCTCATTCTTCTTGCACTGTCACGGTGCTTTAAATATTTTAATTTGCTTAGAAATATTTGTTTGTTTATTTAAGTGGCACGCTTAAGATTACCTACATAAAATGTGGCACATGGCGTGCCAGGGTTTGGCCACCACTGGTATAGCAGGTCAGACTACTGGATCATTTCCTTAGGTGGTTTGACACATTTACAGAGACAGAATTGTTTTGCGTCTTATTTTTACAAACATCTTCCTTCCCTAGTGTTATAAAGAGATAATCTGGTTCTTTTTGACATGGTATATTGATCACATAATTCAATGTCTCTTAGCTTAAAATAGTATTTATTTACCTATTTCCACAAACCTTACGGAGACAAAAGATAATGGAGCAGCTCCCCGATATGTTCATGACATGCATTCTTAAGGTGGATCCACACCGCACGCATCTCGGCGCCCTGCCCCCAGGTTCAAACAACGGCTCTGATTGGCTGAACACAAACGCGAATGCGGGCAAAGTGGAGTCTAACTCCACTTTGCCCGCATTCATGTTTCATTCAGCTAATCAGAGCCCGTTGTTTGAACCTGGGGGCAGGACACCAGACGCATACGCGCCAAGGCACATGTGGTGTAGATCCGCCTTTATAGTATTCACACACCCATAGTCCTGTGATGTGTTTAGTCCTTCCTCCTGTGACGTTTACATCCTCCATGCCTCTGCATGGTTATCTGGCCTTCCTACTTCCTCTAGCCATGGGATGGAGAGAGTGGATAGAGGGAAATTCTTCTCCTCTCGCACAACACCAGAACCAGGGGACATGCACTAAAACTGAGTGGAGGGAGAGTTAGAATAGACAAAAGAAAATATTTCTTTACCCAGCGTGTAATTCATCTGTGGAACTCTTTGCCACAGGATGTGGTGATGGCACCTGTCCTGGATGCCTTTAAAAGGGGTTTGGACAGATTCATGGAGGAAAAGACCATCACAGGTTACAAGCCATAAGCAACCTCCTGGCTTTAGAAGTAGGTTCTCTCTATGCCAGGTGCAGGGGAGTGGCAGCAGGAAACAGGTTATCTTGTTGGCTGTGTGCTCCCTGAGGCATCTGGTGGGGCCACTGTGTGATACAGGAAGCTGGACTAGATGGGCCTTTGGCCTGATCCAGCAGGGCTCTTCTTATGTTCTTATGTACTTGGCCATTTTTCCCAATCCTTGGCCTTCCCACTTAGAAAATCTTCCTATTAGGCCTACTACGTAATAAACACATTTCTTAGCGGTTAGTGCCTTTCCTATCTGTATGTCATCAGGTCGCCTGACCTGCCTATCAAAAAACATCTGCTATACAGGACAATTACATCACTTTTTCATCACACTTTTACATCACACAAATGCATCACTTGTGTTTCTCATAATCAGAAACATAACATGGATGAAATTTTACAGCACTAGAACTGTTCCCCACTTGTGACAGTAAAAATAATGTGATGCTTCTTTTCCATAAACAGAAGGAAACAAGTCAGAACACAAACAAACATCCAGATATACATCAGATGCACCAAATTATTCCTTCAGCTCAAGTGTTTTAATTGGTAGTCGTAGTAAGGGATATCACCATGCCAACAAAAGTACGTATAGTCAGGGCGATGGTGTTCCCAGTAGCAATGTATGGTTGCGAGAGTTGGACCATAAGGAAGGCTGAGCGCCGAAGAATAGATGCTTTCGAACTGTGGTGCTGGAGAAGACTCCTGAGAGTCCCTTGGACTGCTAGGAGATCAAATCAGTCAATCCTAAATGAAATCAACCCTGACTGTTCCCTGGAAGGACAGGTACTGAGGCTGAAGCTCAAATATTTTGGCCACCTAATGCGAAGAAAGGAGTCTCTGGAGAAGACTCTGATGCTGGGAAAGATTGAAGGCAAAAGGAGAAGGGGAAAGGCAAAGGATGAGATGGTTAGACAGCATCACCGATGGAAGGAACATGAAAATGAGCGAACTCAGGAAGATAGTGGAGGACAGGAAGGCCTGGCGGGATATGGTTCATGGGATCACGAAGGGTCGGACACGACTTAACGACTGAACAACAAAAGTAAGGGATATAGTCAGGGATATACTCACTTCCTGTTGTTATTACCGAGTTCGTAAATTCTTGCCTTCTGATGCAACTAGTAGCTGCACGAACTCCTTCTGCATTGTGGCCTTGATCCCAAGGAGTTGCTATTCATTGCAGAGAAGAAAATTTATGACCACAAAATTGGGACAGGGTAGGAATTGGGACAGGGCAGGAAACCACAATTCCAAATTGCTCCCTCCCCTGGCTGCTTTTTGAAAACGAACACGATGTCAGAACTCTCATATCATCTCTCATTTGACCCTCACTTTGCCTCTAGCCTTTCAGTGCTTTGTACAATGTGATAATGGCAGCATTGTTGAGGTGGTGGACCCTTTGCTGGTCTTGGGTCATGGGCAAATGCCTATTTTCACCACCAGCTGGAACTAGCCTTGGCTGCTCTGTATAGGAATCTCCTAGTTTCTGTTTTGTGCTTCCAATGAAACAATGATGCCACCTTGTGTCTAGAAAGAGAACAATAATTCCTGACATACCTACCTTATCTTCAAATTCAGAGAAAACGTGTCTAATAAACACAGGTGAACTAAGAAGGGTTTTTGTCTGCATCCTCTCTGCATCTGCCATAATTCATCTGACAGTTTCCTTCTCAGCAGCTGTCTTTACAAACACTGCCATCCTCAAACTTCTTTTTAAACACGCCAGGCTGAAGATATGACGTGAGAGCAGCTTTCAAGGAAGCTGTCACTCAGTGCTGCACATGATTGAGCTCCCTGCAATTCCTAGAAGCACTTACTAATGGCTGTGAGCTAAACCTCTTGTTAAACGTATGGCCAATATTCAAGTCGAATTGAATTGCTCTCTCTGCCTAGCAAATGCTTGTGGATCTATTTTAATAAACACTGGATTGCTTTCATTTTGCATCCTTTGGAGCATGGCCAGTGAGTTGCCCGTCGCTCAGCAGAATGCTTCACAAACTTAGCTGGCCTACTGTTAATTTACATTCTGTGGTCTGAAAGCGATAGTTTAAATATTTGGGTATATCCAAAGGATGATTTCCTCTGAAGAAAGGAACTTCCTCCAGCCAAAGGAGACTTCCTTCCTTCTTCCTGGATGAAGGGAACTTTTGGATATAACCTATTTTCACAAACATGACAGTTGGTGGGTGCATCATCTGCAGCGACATCTTCATATGTGAAAAAAAGGTGATATGCAGCATGATCCTTCTTATGGCCCAATCCTATCCCTGTGATTCACCTATGAAATGATGGACTGTGCTTTACGGCATCATAAAACACATTCTGGAAGCGCTCAGAACCGTGTACTTCTGAACTGCCATTGAAAATGCTGCAGAGGCCCTTCATGCAGTGGCGGGGTGAAGACCTGCCAACGATGGTAAGTCGGTGGGGTGGGTGTAATGGGATGGGGGAATGGGTGGAATAGAGGAAGGTCCAGGGTCATGTCGGAGGCCAGAGTTGCGCGAGATGCTAGACACACCCCTTTGTCACCAGCTAAAGAGCTGGCACAGATCTGAGGAGACCCATTGGAGGTTGAGAGGCTTACAGAGGGAATTTTTTTTCCCCTTTTCCTTCCTACGCCTCCCAATTGGCCCCTTCCCACCACAGCCCATTTTGGCATGGCTGCATGCTATTGCAGATAAAAACATAGGATTGGACTGTCAATCATATTTAATGTGTTCAACTAAATGCAATCACATTTACTCTTTTGGGCTTGGGATAGCAGCCCTAGCAAATGAGATGGATATGCTGCATGGATATACATGCCAAAATCACTGCAGCTGAAACCGGCTTTTAAAATCTTTATATCTGTTTTTGATCTGGTGGTACTTTTGTCATCATATTTCCTAATGTATTTTTGTAACCGTGACAATGGAAAAACACACAGTGAGCATATAGAATACATTGACACAAGACATGGTGATGGCCATTGGCTTATCGACTGAAAAAGGAGAATAGACATACTCACAAAGGATTGGTCTATCAATAGCTATAAGCTATAAGGCCTGTCAGAACCATCATGTTCCAAGGCAGCAATAGGCAACAAGAACTTTCTTTCGTTAATAGAATTTGGCTGCCTATCCTGAGGAAGATTGTTTCCATACCTGAATCTTGATTGCTTTGATCCTTGCCTTTTTTGTGCTTGTTCCGCTTTAAATTGATTCCTTCCTATACGAGCGGTTGCTTGTTTGCTGGTACTAATTGACAGCTGTTTCCTATTTTCAGATTGACAGCTGCTTCCTATTTTAACTGGTGTTTTTCTCTAGCAGTCAACTCCATCTCACACAAGGTGCTTGTGTGTTCCTTGAAAATGTCCAGAGTCTTGGATGAAATGTTGGGTTAATATTTTACAATTTGTGTGGTTTTTTCCAATGTTTTTATGTATTTTAAAGTTTTGGAATTCCTCATATTTTTGTTCAATATTTAAAAATCTTTTTACATGACTTTTTAACCTATATAAACTCTACCTCCTTTGTCATTATGTCTGGTCATGAAAATATCCATATTACACTCCACTTCCTTCTTTCAAATACTACCCCCTTCACTTTCTCTTAGGAAGAGAAAAGGAAAAGCGTACCATGCCATTTCCCTTCCTTTACAAGCCATCTGGGGAGAGAGAGTGCTGGGTGGACTGCTATGCTGCCCCAACAACTGGCTCACAATTTGCTGCCTGAAGCAGTCAGCCTCACCCTGCCTCATGGTAGGGCCAGCCTTGGTTGCATGGGCACTTCAGACTTACCCTGATTTAAGAACTGATTCAGTTGATATGACTTCCTTCAAGCAATCTGCGAAAATGCAATTCACTGACAGTGTTGGGATGTTCAAGTAGAAGTTTCATAAAACAATTTCCAGGGTTTCTGAGAGGGAAATGCAACAGTTAAACATAGGCTTACCAGATCTCCAACCGGGACAGAGTGCTAGACCTTTAGGAGAAGGAATGTGGACAGGTGTAGCTTGTTAAACCTCAGAGCACAATCCTAGGCATGTCTACTCAGAAGCAAGCCCCACTGAATACAATGGGGCTTCCTTCTGAGTAGACATGCCTAGGATTGTGCTCTAAGGGTTTAACAAGCTACACCTGTCCACATTCCTTCTCCTAAAGGTCTAGCACTCTGTCCCGGTTGGAGATCTGGTAAGCCTAGTTAAACAGTCTTAAAAACTATTTTAAGTTTATAGTGCAAATCTAATTAAGTAAAGCAGTTGATTCTGTGGAGCATCGCACCTCCACTTGAGAAAGCCAGAATGCACTTTGTTGACTCATTGAAGGCATTCCTTACGTCTGTCATTCAGCTTTGTAAAGCCTCCACCCATGTGAGTATTTAGGGCAGATTTCTCTGTTGTTTGTTGTTCTTCTAGCAAGTTGAGTTTCCTTTATTACCTTTCTTTTCTCTTTTAACCTTGTTTTGAGCTCCCTTTGAAAGTTTTGAACTTCTCCAAGCAGCAGAAACTTTCTTCAGGGGTCACATTTTACCGGGCAAGTTTTCCTTGTGAGGTCAGAGTACTGGGGATTTATACAACTATGCAAACTGAGCATAGGAAGGTAGGCAAATATCCAGAGAGAGCTAGTTTTTACAGCAGTATCGCCCCCCCCCCCCCAAGCACACAGTGTGCACTAGCAGCTCCCTGAAAGGCTGCAAAATTCAGATTTTGATCTTTGCTGGCTATGTGCCAACTGCCAAATTGTCTCTCTCCAGTCCCACGCAGGCAGGTGGATGTGCTCCATAGCTAGTAGCACCAGCCATCAGTGATTTAAGCAAACATCTGCTAGCCATCACTGCTCATTAAAAAGCATTGTCTATTATTAACTGCACACAAGTCTACAGCAGAGGTGGCGGAAGGTGATCTGCGGCTTGACATTGCTTCTACCACATGTCCCCGCCACTGCACTGAAGGCAGTGAGTGTCCCACCCTTCCTGTTTTGTTTAAAGGGACGGTGTGAAGAGAATGATAAAGGGGTAGGAGGCAGGCTTGCTGCCTTCTGATTTGCTTCCCGCTTGCTTTTAGCAAGTGGGAAATAGATTGAGGTAGCAGCAGATGGTATGAAAAGCGCCCCAGGCCTTTCTGCCAGTCCCTGCAACTGTCCCTTCACCCTGAGGTCACTCCTGGTCTGGAGATAAGGTGATTTTCTCATTTTATGGCCATGCTATATTTGCTTGATCAATAGCCCTGTAGAAACTGGCTATCCTGATTCCGTCAGTAGGAACAGCTACTGTGTACTGCCTCTTTAAGAAGCAAGCACAGAAGGTCTGACAACGAGAAAAGAGAGATTCGGTTTTGCCCCAGAGCCTGTGCGAGTAATTGGATTTGTATGATATCTAAATTTTTATGCTCTGTGCTTTTTTCAGTGAATTGTAAGCAATGAACAGCTGAGTTCAGGGCCCATGAGAGGGGGGTAAAGGGGGTAAATTGTACCCGGGCCCAGGTTCAAAAAGGGGGCCCAGGAGCCAAAGGAGGGCCCCCAGAAATTTCCTGGGATCTCAGCTGGCCTTGTGGAGAGTGAAAAACGGTGGCCCGGGCCAGGTCTGACCTGGGCACCACATCGGAAAGCCTGGTAGACCTGGGCTCCAGAGACTTTTCCGGCTATTGCTGCCCTCCCCCCATCCTGTATTGCCCCCTCCGCCTTTGAAAAGGTGGCCCAAAAGAAACTTTGTACCCCCTGATAAAATTCCTCTCGGTGGCCCTGGCTGAGTTATTAGAAGGTGACTGGGGTGTGCTGTTTTTCTTACATATCTGATAGCAGCATCAAAATAATTGTCCAATGTAAGAAGCAAAGATGCTGTGAGTAAAATACAACAGTACAGAAGATGTTGAACTGGGAAAATGCTCAATGCATTTGGATTTAATTTCCCTTCCTTAGAGAGTGTTTATTATCTTCTAGGCTCCCCTTACACTGCCTCTTGGACAGCCACGATGTACAACAGTTTGTGCCACTGAACTCATAGCAATTTTCATTGTTCATGTCAGTTGTGAATTTGACTAATTTATTCATTCACATCTGGAACGCAACAAAATACATCACCATTCATGATTAAACAGATGGATGTCTACAATGCATGTGGCAACAAAGGGCGTGTCCCTTCAGTGAAAATTTTAAAAGGCAGAATGTTATATTTGTTGCTTACAACAGCACTGCCAACATTCAAGGGTTGAAGCAAGAAGCAACATGAACCAGCCTCACCCACATTCTTACGAAATGTTTAAACGAGTTATCTATTATTACTTTTTAGCTATATATTTAAAGCATGGCTGTCTTGTCTCTCTAATAAATGTGTTGTGTAGTGAACCCATATAAAACAACACGGGGCACTCTAATGAGAATGTCCTTGCTTAAACACTTAAGGCATATTTCTATAGATAGTTGTGCCACCATAGTACACACTTCCCTCTTTATAAGTCCTTTCGCTATACAGATGTTCACTTATTCATACTGCACATATTAAGACCATCCTTCTTTATCCATACCAAGGTTTTCAATATAAGGTCTGGTAGTGGTGGGGAATGAAAATGGACCAAGTCCCTCAAGGAGGCAAGATCTACCTCCCATTTTACCCAACGGATTGACATTCTCTCTGCTTCGAGCTCTGGCGACAGAAGAGATGAATTTGCCATGCATGGCATTCCAGGAGGTCAGATTGTATTTTGGATGTCTCCCCCTGGTAGGTCAGAGATCCAGAATGGCCCACTTTCATGGGTGTACTCCTGCAGGCTTTAGTGGAAGTGTTCTTCAGGACCTTCAGAGGATGGAACATAGCTCAGGGGCACCCTCCTTCGTATGAGATATATTGCCTGAAGGGTAGCACGTCCCCACACCTTCAAGGCACATGCATTACATGCTCCTTTTACAGTGTATAGTCGGACCTTTTAATCCATTGTTTTTCCATCCATGAATTTGATTCAACACTGGTGGCAAAACTGTGGAAGAGGGAGTCCGACCACGCCACATTACCTCTTTTTTCAGCGTTGTCAGGGGGGGCGGGGCTGCTAGCTGCTTCCCGCCTCCTGCTCAAAAAGAAAAAAAATGCAACCGGGAGTCTCTGGCGCCATCTACAGGTTGCTTCTGGTAGCAGGTTTTCCCCCCAGTCAGTTTAAACAAACTCAGGAGGAGGGAAGCGCCGAAGATGCTGGAAAAGAGGTAATGTGGCACTGCTCCCCACCCCCACCCCGGTTTTCATATAACACTGTTTTTTAATCAACTCTGGAAACAGAACCCCAGTGGATAAAAAGGTTCGATTGTATCTGTTTTTGTGCTGTGCTTCTAGAAATGACTGTAAATATGTGTCGTAAAGAAAAGAAGATGAAAAAACTCATGGTTAAAAGTGGAATAACAGGTGCAACATGAGGGTTGCTCATAGTTTGCATCTAAAGCTTGAGGTGCTAAACCTCATTAGGTGACGCTAGAACTTCTGAAACGTTTTCATTGTCAACTTTCGTTGTCGACACTGTTGACTTTATTGATGCTGTATAATGTTATTATTAAATGCTATTTATTCTATTTTACTGTGTCACACAACTTTTTCCTTATGCTATTAGGCATTTCAGGTGATTTTTGGGTGAACTTGGAATGGCTTTGGAATGAGTTAGAATTTTTCCCATTGAAATTAATGTAAGAATTGTACTCAGGCAGATTATAAACTGTTTTCAGGAACGGATAAGTATGTATAAAGAGGGAAAGGTGTAGTGGTCAGGAGGAAATGCATAGACTATTGCACCCATTCAAAACCACAGTTTCTGGTGCCACAATGGTACAATCGATTATGCCAGACTGGCACAAGTGTTTGGGTGGGTTGGGGCTCCAAACTTCTGCGGCACGCCTGTGGACCTTTTGTGGCACACTGGTTGAAAATCGTTGCCTAGAGTGGACAACTGCCATATATTGTATTGTGTAATATGCAGATGTTTACAGTAGAAAAAGTCTCCCCAGATGGTAAACATTCATCATGTACATAAGATAATTAATGTACAAATAAACAACCTGCATGTCTTTGCCATTGGACAAATGGGTGCACTTAGTGTAGAGCTGACCCTGCACAAGCGGGCACCTCTTGGTGGATTGCTCCATTCTGATATATTCTTTTAATTCTAGTAATTTATGCCTTTCCCCTGCAAGCACCATACTTCCATTAATTACAATGTAACCATACAAAGCTGGGGAACAGTTATTATTTTAATAAATGTTTACAGTACGTTGGACAGGTAGCTGACAACGTATGAAAATGTAAATCATTCAAGAACATTTCTGAATACTTACAAAACTATGCATCATCTGTGTCACTAACACTACCTAATCAGCAATATTAAAGGCTACTGGGAGATTGACTTGGAGATATAATTTAGCCTGACAACTTGCAGCCACAGATCACCAACAAAGGCCGCAATTAAAGTTGCGGTATCATGCCCAAGATGATAGGAAACAGACTGGCACAGCTGTAGGATTCTAATGTGTTCCAGATCACCTGAAGCTGCAGGGTACTTACCTGTGATACTATCTATTTCACACAAACAGAAAAGGTTGAAATTGGCAGTTGTTGCTTGGAAAACCAATTGCTGTAGTTATTTTCCTGAGCAGGAGCCTCACCATGAAAGTCTGGTGTGTGGCTTCTAAGTAGGCCAGGAGAAGAGCAGGAAAGAATGAAGGTGTGGTGGGCCTTCAGCTACTTTTTGAATATTTAGGTGTTGGAGATGGGAAGTTTATAGAGCCGTCAATCAATCTATCCAGAATGGGAGCCAACCAGGATCAAGAAGTACACTATGTATGTACGTACGTACGTACGTACGTACGTACGTACGTACGTACGTACGTACGTATGTATGTATGTATGTATGTATGTATGTATGTATTTATTTAAAAGAGTTATATACAGTGCCACTTTTCCCAGAGCTCAAAGTGGTGGGAACTGTAAAAAGTTGGGAGGTTCTACACTTTCCAGTTCTGCATACAACTCAATCATATGCAGAGTTAGGCATTCCTAAAACCCACTGGAATAAATTATGCATAGGATTGCCGGTGGTTGCAATGGTGGTGGTGGATCTCCCATCTGTTTCATGTCAGTCAACAGCCCCATACAGGTGTTCAAGTGGGGTAAAATGAAGATCTGCATTGGGGAGTGGCATCATGGTAGCAGGCTCTGTCCTGACCTGCATGGGTTCATCGAATGTTTGTTCATCGAGAATTTTTTCACAGAGGGTTGCATCCAAAGAAAGTAATGACTAAGCACCGTTAAAATCAGTGAGACAAGTTAGTCATGACTTGTAAGTGAGACACGTAAGTCATGTGAGACAAGTAAGTCCCGTTAATGTCATCAGGGCATAGTTACAGTATACCTAACTTTATTTGGATATGACTCATAGTCTCATATATGTGCAGGGACCTTTCCATGCTTTCAGGAACCCTGCCTTTGCAGGTACAGTGAACATTTGTTCACCTGTTTTGGACCTTTCTAGCACAGCCTAAACAGAGAT
Source organism: Plestiodon gilberti rubricaudatus (assembly GCA_026170595.1). Lineage (NCBI taxonomy): Eukaryota > Metazoa > Chordata > Lepidosauria > Squamata > Scincidae > Plestiodon > Plestiodon gilberti. The sequence goes on along the minus strand of JANXHW010000004.1, from coordinate 79,195,612 downwards.
GTCATTAGGGGTGGGTGGGCCCCCCCCCGAAGGCAATGGGGCTTCAAGCAGTGGGGGGTGTACTTGCCTCCAGATCCGTCACCCCCTCCGCTGCTTTTCGTCCTCCTGGAGATGTCTTTGGCCACAAGATTGGCCCACCCACCTGCCCACGCGCCGTTTGACTCTGAGATGGGCCTGAAAGCGCAGGGGTGTGTGTTTTCGCGCTGCGCGGCTGCTGAATTTTGGTGGCGGCGCACTAAAATGATGTCACACTCCCAGGGGGCGGGGCATGTGGCATCACGTGGGGGGGTGTCAGCGCCCCCCATAGGGGGGTGTAGGAACACCACTGAGCCTAATATCTGCTGAGTCATTCAACCTTTTTCACAAAGTCATCCTTTGTGCTACAGTTGAACGTCTTTTGTTTCCTCCCAACTGACCTGGAAACAAAGTACTCAGCATTGAGCTAGTAGTTCATAGGACCATGGAACTCATCCGATTTCTAAAAGTGAGAATTCAGGAATCCAGAAGACACTTTCCCAGTAACAAATCCCACAGGTAAAGCAGGGTTAATGCTCACAAACTGTTAAAAAAGCAGGGTCTCAAATCATCCTTTCCCCAGGTCTGTCATTGGAAGACTTCGATGCATTTTTGGGACTTGCCTGCTGCTCATTTTGCTGAAAGTTTGGGTGTTAGGATTAGGGATCTGGAAGAGCGTGAGTAAGTAGGACAGGGATTGTAGCCAGGTAAAGGTTGCATACTTTTGTATTAATAATAATAATAATAATAAATATACCACTTTTCAACAAAAAAAGGTTTTACCTGCTTGGTCTCAGCTTACTTGGGAGGAAGCAAGTTGTCCCAGTCTACCATACTGCCTATGTTCTACTGGTTGGCTTTAAGGAGACCTTTTTAAAGGACCGTCTCTTTAGATTTGGGGTCTCTTTCTTCAATGGGAAGGGAGGCTTTCCCAAGGTGAACTTCTTCTGCTTGGGCTTTCCCCAGTACATTCCCAGTTTAAGAAGTGGAGAGCAAGGGAGAAATGTGCCCTCACTAACAGCTAGCTGCTTCCATTTTGCCCTCTGCCTTGCTTTACGGCAGGGTGCAGCCATGTAGAGAGGGCCAACTGCATGCACAGCTGTATGCGCAGAGGTTCTCTACAGATGTTCCCATGAACATGGATAGGTTAAGGGCAGACCCTGCCACTACAGTGCCACTCCCATGTTGATGTTCATTTACCCCATATGAACATTTCTAAGCAGAGGCGTAGCTAGGCCTCCCGGCGCCCAGAGGAAGGGGGCGGGGCCTAGGTGACGTGACGCGCCCAGTGCATCACCGACCCTGCCCCCCGCCGGTTTACTACCTATTTTGGAGCCGAACGGGCTCCAGGGAGGGCGGGAGGGCCTAACACCGTGCCAGGACGAACGCCGTGCCCCGACGAGACCAGTAGGTCCGCCTGGAGCAGCTGCACCGCGCCCTGACGAGACCGGTAGGTCTGCCTGCGCCTGGATCAGCTGCTCCACGCACTCCACTCTCCTCCCACTTCTGTTTCTAAGAATCTAAAAGCAAATACAGATGTTTGAAGGTCTGAGGAAGCCATTTTAGTTTTACAGCAGAAGCCTGTGTGAATGGTTGGGCCAGTATGGTCTCTTGAGGGGCCTGAACAGAACAGATGGACTAACCTACACACAGTCTGCAGCTAAGTTGTGTTGTCCCCCCCCCCTTAAGTTTGTACTGGGTTTTTCTAGTGAGCATGAGCAATAAATAGCAGACTTAGCAGAAGAGGCCTGCTGTGTGCTGCTGCTGTTCAATATGGGTAAACTGCTGCCATTCAGGGTTCAGTAAGTGGCACGGCGAGGTTCACAGTAAGGATCACAATCTGCTCTTGGATATAATAAAAGTGCAAAAAGAAAGAAAGATAGAGAGCAGTCTATTTAAAGAGGACTTATGGATACTTGGATGATCAGAAAATTGAATCTGCGGTGATTAATCAGTAATGGCTCATTTGCATGTAAAGTCTAGTTCTTGATGCCATGTTCAACTAGTGAAGGACATTCATGTAGATATCTGTCTTTAGTCGTTGTCATTTGTGTCAAACTGGTACCAGTTTTTGCATGGCACGATAGCTGTCCAGAGACTAGATACTTATGCAGTAGATCAGGGGCGGCCAACCTTTCAACATGAATGCTCCTGGACCTTTAATGGGTGTATAGGTGAGGGCATTTCAGCAAGTGCAGCTGCTTTAGCAGCACCATCAGCACTTGCAGCAGCTGCCAAGATTCTGTCTTCTATACAACCCTTAAGAACGCAGAGGCCCTAATGGTGGAAGGTTGGCCACCCTTGTAGTAGATGGACTACAGACAGTCCTGTACATTTAGGAAGCTGTTTGTACATCTGAGAAAATAACCATAGGGATAATGTGTTGTTATGATATTGCCATGGGAGCAGTTAAACAATATGCCTTCAAAATATTCAAATGGTTTTGCTGTGACTGACTCTTGGGAGAAGAGAATGATTTTAAAACATGTTGGAACAAAACCTCTCTAGCTCTTCCTAGGGAGTGGCAGGACATTAGTTTGCCTGAAAACTGAGAATATGGATTACAGGGCTACAGTTTTCATGCACCGCCAGCTCTCCAGTCTGTAATATATTGTACTGCAACATTAACTCTGAGAAAAAATAATAATCATAACATCATTTGCTTTTATAAAATTCTGTTCAGAATGTTTTTGTTATGAATTTTGTAACTCTCAGCTTTCTCAGAACTTCTTAAAATTAGTCAGACCAAGTGGAGTCCAACCACATATACCCCTCCCTGAGGGTATACCCCAGCGGTGGGGAACCGCCGGCCCGTGGGCCGGCTCCGGCTCCCGGGACGATCCGGTCTGGCCCGCGTGAGACCAGACCCGAGTGCATCAGGTTTGGCCCACGAGAGACTGGACCGGAGGCTCCGCAGCCGCTGCCGCCGCCGCGTGTCAGCTCCTTTTGAAAGTGGTCTTCCTGTACATGCGCAGATCGCCGATGATGCCGAGAGGGCAATCTCTCGGCCTCAGCGGCTCTGCGCATTTACAGGAAGACTGCTTTCAGAAGGAGGAGGCGCTGAGGTGAAATTTATTTATTTATTTATTATTATTATTAAGTTTTTTGCAAATAAATAAATAACTTGTAAATAAAAATACTGTTTCTTTCTAGATCACCTTTTTTTTAAAGTCTCGTTAAGCTAGGTGTGGAGTGTCATTTTAAAAAGTGGGTCCAGATGCTAACAGGTTTGGGAACCACTGCTCTAGAGTTTCAGATAAGGTTTTTTTTCCATTCCTACCTGAAGATGTCAGTGATTGACAGTGCAATCCTAACTAAGATCCAGCCGGTGGCCCATGGCTGCCTGCCGGATCCTGTGTACCGGCAGCTAGCGTGGCTGCCGGGCGGGAGGTCTACTCGGGGAAGGGGACACTCGTCCCCTTCCCTGAGTGTAATGGCCAGCTGCCTGGATTGGCTTCCTCAGATTTCTTCCAGCAATTTTGCTGGTGGAAGTAAGAGGAGGCCGCGTAAAGCTCCGGAGGCTGGCGGGGGTCAGGATATGGCCGACGGCCATCCCCTGCCCCCTCCTGGGCTGCCAGGGTCAATGGCCACCCTTACTCCCGACAAGCTGGAAACGTGCCTTATGGCATGTTCGCGACTTGTTCCGGCGCCGGAAAGTTAGTCTAGATTGGGCTGCCCATCTAGGATCTTCTGCCTGCAAGGCTTTTGCTATTCCACTGAGCGCAGGAACCTGACTCCTTCCATATGTCTCAGTTTCTGATCATGTTTTGTATGCGACTGTCTGTGGAATTATTTCCAAGACAGAGCCAGTCTGAAAATAGAATATGATTATTTTCACTGGTTTTCATTTGTTTTTCTTTAGGGCACAGTACTGCTGTCGTTGAAGGCAGCAGTGAATCTCTGTTATTTATTCTCAACGGTTTTGAGACTGCACACATTTGCTTTGCCACCCCTCTTCCCTTCCCAGTCCCTCACGTACAAAGTGCATGTGAGAAAAGAACCCTCATAAGATGGCTGCTTCCTGCTTGAGCGTGTAACAGCCTTTTGGAGGTTTATGCCTGGCAAGTTCAGCCTGAATCACTTTTTCGATCATGTAAAAATTGCCAAGAGGGAAGATTAAGAGAGAAGGAAACCACAATAGAGGGAGTGGCATCAGCATTCAGGTGAGCTAGCAGATTCTTTCTGCTCTGTAGAGTCACCAGTAACACCAGTTCATTTTGCGCTGCCTTATTTCATTGGATTCTTTTTTCTCAATTCAGTACCTGAACGTACTGTACAAGGAAGGTAAGTGCTGGATATTTTTTGTTCTTAAGCAAACTCACCTCTAGCAAGTGCCTTGCATTCCTCATAATACGTTTGGTTGGTTGGTTTGAAGGAAGACGGGAGCGAAGAGGCAAAGTTGTATGGGAAGTGGAACAAGTATAAAATGTGGGCCCCAAAAAGCATTTTTGTTCAATAGAAGCTTGCTCTCTGTCATGCAATGCAGTTTGCTTTTATTACATTATCAAGGTTTACTTGCCATTTTCCAAGATATTTAGCTCCTTGTGCTCAAATAAGATGGGACCCAGAACTCGAAGACTCATTTTTTTTTTCTGGTGGCAGGGAGATTTCTAAACAAATAAAATTTAAAAATCATGCCTTCTTTTAGTGATACGAATTACTTAGAAAGCTCTGTATCAGTCGGTGAATGTACGTTTTGTGCTTGTGTGTATTTTATGCTGTAGATTATGAGATTGTTAGGGGAAACCCTGTGGTGAAATGTTCTACATGGGTGTGGATCCTCTGTTCAGCCGTCTGTATGCTGTTAATCAAATGACTAATGCTTGCTCTGGAGAGTTAGGCGGCGAGGTGCTAACCTTCACTTTCAATGTGGTTAGAATTACTATCTTACATTGTCTTACTTTTGGAATTATTCCCAAGGAATAGGACATTACAAATTAATAGGCCTGTGCTGGTCAGCAGTGAGCCCAATACTAGCAACTCTAGTATTATTGTTTGACCAAATGGAGATCCTTATACAAAATAAAATTTGAGAGAGGGAGGGGAAGATTCTAGGGCCTATATCACTAGGGTATTCACCATATGTATGCATGGTCTTCTACCTCAATCCTCCCACTTTCCTGAAGAGTTTTCAGTGTGTGGACAGGAAATATAGGCTAATATAAACCCATTAATATTTTCCTGTGGGGGAAAAATTTGAACTTCAGTCACTGGAGTAAGAAACATAATTATGTTCATTCAGCTTTCATTCGTTTTCCCAAGTATGTGTTCTATCAAATATTTCCCATACCTAACCCTTCCCTAATAAAGGCAAAGTTGGGCTTATACTTTTGCATGGCTAAAACTCAGATATCTCGGAGACATTTCTCCTCATTCCCTCTGTTTGGCAGATTTTCACATCACATATTTTCCAACGAGAACATCATTTTGTATTCTTCACAAACGTTCTCCTGGTTTTTTTCATCTTAAACCAGTTGGGTTAAGAGATGAAATCAGATTGAATCAGCAAGAGTGCTCTCACATAGTCCGCATTACGTGTGCGCGCACACGCACACACACGCATGCACACACACTCCTCTTAGTGTGCAAACAAGTGGCCAGCAAAGTTGTGCCAACACTCCAGTGTGCTATTTTGTGTGTCCCTACCAGTAAATTCTGGATTTTCTGAAGGCAGTACAGTATTATCTTGACCACGTTATTTTCCAGGAGATCCAGGAATAATTCAGGTTTGGTAAGGGCTTATAAAATTATACACTTGTAAAATTGTGTGTGTGTGTGTGTGTGTGTGTGTGTGTGTGTGTGTGTGTGTGTGTGTGTGTGTAAAAGTTGGAATTCCCAATTATTCTGGCAATGCAGAAGCTGCAGCAGTGCCACTCCTTCTGCACTGACAAGAGAGCGTCTTAAGTTCCAAACTATGCAGGAGCTACCCATGCTTTGACTCCTCCCCATATCTGCACAAACCTTTTGAAAACTGAAGTAATGCCAGAGTGGGAAAGAGCCACCGCATGTGCTCTTTTTATGTGGTTCAGGGCTTCTCTTTTATGTGGTGTTGGGGCTTCAGACAATACAGAGAGGAATGGTGTTGCTCTGGACCTCACACTACCTAAGAAATGTCAGTTCCAGACCTAGGTTGTTCCACTTCAGAACTGGTGCCCATCAAGGCAAAAAACTCACCAGCGCTGTGTAATGGTCCATCAAGGGCTCACTCTTGCTGCTGCCTTTCTAGATTGCAAAAGAAAAGATTTAATATGTGGCAGGCCACCATACGTAGCTGGTTGGCAGTGTTCAATTTACAGCCCAATCCTAACCTACCTTTACACTGGCGGTGACCACACCAGTGTGTAGGGTCTGGCTACTGCTGCAAGTGGCTGGCTCCATACAAAGATGGACGCCGGAACCTGCTAGTGCAGGTAAGCTGGCGCAGGTGGTTGGAGGGAGGCATGGAGGGGTTCAACGGCACGGGAGGAGGGAGGAACAGGGCGGTGATAGGGATGGGGGGAGGGCGGATCAAGCCCTGGAGGGGGTGGATTCGGCAGTGGTGGTGCACGCTGAATCCTGACCCCCTTTCCAGGCCTGATCCACCTTCACAAATCATCTCGGACTTGTGCAAGCGATTGACCCATGGTGGCTGCTGGGGGTTACCCTGAGGCAAGGCCAAGGGAACTAATGTTCCCTTATCCCGAAGAGGCCTCCAGTGGCCACAAATCCCCCATAGGATACAGCGGTAGCTGTGCCAGCCAGCGCTGCTGCATCACTGTGCAGGGATTTAGTTAGGATTGGACTGTTAGTGAGTCACAAGTTATGCTGGTCTGTCTCACAGCATTGTGAATGACTAGGCACTGGTCCCTTCATTTTGCAGCCATCAGTTTTTGTTTTTTTTTACAATTGACAAGGCACACTGCACTGCCGGCTAGAGGCTCACATCCCCCAAATGGTCTTAGTAATAAGTGACCCTCCCCCAAACTCCCGTGGCACACCTGTGGACCATTTGCAGCACACGTGCTGCAGCACAGTGGTTGAAAATTGCTGATTTAGACTTTCAGATAAATATGTATGTTATTATTGATGAAATGCATTAATGGTATCACCCATGTGGATTATTAATACTAAGAATATTTATATACTACCTTTTAACAAAAAGAGTATTGAGAGCAGTTTACATGCCAAGAGGAATGAAAAGAGGGTTCTTTGTGTCAGAGAGGATCACATTCTAAAAAGAGTCGCAAGCATGGGGTGTATTATCCCTAAGGCTAACTAGGCTTCAGCCTAGGGGCCCCGCAGGGACCGGTGGCTGTACTAGGGTGAAAGATTGAAGTGCTGGAGGGCCCCCAAAATACCAGAAGGTCTAGGGGCCCAGCCATGGGTTAATACACCCCTGGTCGCAAGGAAGACACCAACAAATAGCCCCATGGGAGGGCTGCTGTGAAGAGATGAATAGGGACAGTTTCTCTCCCCTTGCTCAATGTAAGAGAACCAGCACTTTAAAAGGTGCCTCTTTGCCCAGTTAGGAAGTGGTGGCATGTGTGTGGATAGATTTTTGATGTATCAACACTACTGAAAAGCTCAACAAGGAAGACAATTTAATCAGAAGTTCTTAAGAAAGTTGGAAATCATTGAATAAGCATAATGTCTCATCCCAGACACCTTAACAATATATGGGTGTGTCAGAAGCTAACTGTACTTCAAGGATGCCGCTATGCCTTGGGCTCAGCGTTAAGATGCTGACTTCATATTTCTCCAGTGTGGGGAAAAATAATGTGGCATACATTTGTACTGCAATATGTCCTTAATTCACCGCTCAGTTTTTCCTTTGACTCCACCCTACATGAGATTTCCCAGTGACTAATGGCTTAATGACTGTGATTTTCTGATATTGCCTCATTGGGAATCAATATTAAAACAATACTTCTGTGTCTGCTGTTGAGTGTTATTGTTCCCATGCCAGAAGCCCAGCCCTCTTCCCTTCTGTTTGCTGTGTGCTCCTTGAAGCACACAGAAGAAAAAGTCTGTGCTCCTTGAAGCACACAGAAGATTGAAGAAAAAGACGCTAAAGTGGTCATTTTGTAAAATGTACAAGGTTTCGTTCCACCTAGGTAAAGACACAAGCCCAAGTTATATTGTAAAATGGGGGAGAGGGTCTGGTAGCTGACTTGCCCTTGAAGTGGTGGACTTCTAGCTAGGAAGAATCAGCAGCAACAAATTCTATGCACCACTAACAGCCCAATTCTATTGGGCCCAGTCACCAGCAGAACATACGTTCTGCTGGTGGTGATTGCTATAAAGCACTTGTAAAAGGCGCTCCGGCAGTGTGCAGAGTAGCACGCTGCAGGAGCACCTGGAGATTGCTGGAACTCTCCTGCATGCATCAGTGGATCCCAGAAGACCCTCTGAGGCAGGTAAGACAGTGGGGAAGGCTGGACGGGGTGGGGGAGGGCGGAATGGGGCGGGAAAGGACAGAATGGGGCAGCAGCAGGGGAAGGCGAATCAGGCCCATGAAGGGGGTGAGTTCGGCAGTAGCGGTGGCTGCCAAATCCTAGCCCCGTCCTGAACCCAATCCTGCGGCGCAGGTCTATGCGGACCTGCACCAGTGAATTCACTAGCGCAAGTCTGAGTAGTCCCCTCTGTGCTGTGGGGGCTTACTCCCAGGTAAGGAAACAAATCTTCCTTTGCACAGAGGAGACCTCTGCAACTGTCCCCCCCCCCTGCAGGATGCAGCGGTAGCCATTTTGGGGTCACTGCATCGGTAGGGGGGAAGCATAAGATTGGGCTGTCTGAGGGAATAATGTTACATTGTGATCTCAGTGATACTGAGTATCAGATAGACCAGGGATTCTCAACCCCTTCCTGGCCAAGTACCACCTCCGGCGCCACTTTCCTGCTGGGTACCACCGGACGTGACTGGCGATGATATCATCACCAGTTATTCCTGGGTTTTCAGAGGCCAGAAAATGCAGGTAGGAGGCTCTGGGCGGGTGGGAGGGTCCTTCTCAGCGTTTCCGAGAGGCTCCGTCAAAGGCAGGAGCTTCTTGGGAGCGAAAATGCTGTGCCAAAAGCGCCATGTAGAAGCGGAGTTCTGGCAGGCTATCAGGCCGAGTACCACCAGCAGTCGGCCAAAGTACCACTGGTGGTACAAGTACCACTGGTTGAGAACCCTTGAGATAGACTATTTAAAATTGATCAAGTCAATTCAGTTGCATGCTTGAAATGTTCTCCACACTGTTGGTGGTCTTGTACCAAAGTTAGAATTTATTGGTCATAGTTTATTGGCATGATTAATTAAATTTTGAATGTAAGGTGTAGTGATTAGAGCAGTGATGGCAAACCATTTGGGCTTGGTGTGTCAAAATATTTGAAAATGCCTAACTTGACTCTGCTGGTGTGTTGCGCCCCTCCCCCCAACTTTTAATAGTACTTTGACTATTGCTACTTTTAAAAGTAATTTTTGAATTGAACTGAACTGAAAACAACTATAGAACACATTGCATTTTATTTAACATCAATTAGTGCTTTTTTTTGCTGAGTTTTACTAGATAATAAAAGGTCTGCCAAAAATCTCTGCCCTAAATGTTTAAGACAAGCCTGTAAAACTTTTGCAAAAATTTAAGGCGTGTCACCCAAAGTGTCATAGGTTCGCCATCAGGGGATTAGAGTTTTAGAAGACAAAATGTGGGGGGCTTAGGTTTGAATAAGTGGCTTACAGCACAATCCTATCCAACTTGCACCACCAGTGTAACCAGTAGGGGAGGGCAGAGCGGAGGCTTAGGAGGGAAGGGGAAATTTAAATCCCCTTTGAATCCCCCTTTGGAGGGGATTTGAATCCCCTTTCTGTTCTGGGGCCTCCCGTTCTCGCTGCACCGCTGGTTAATCAGTGGTGTAAGTTGGTTAGGATTGCGCTGTTAATGTCAATCTGGTGGGAGGCATTAAATGGTGTGCCACAGGGCTCTGATTTGGGTCTTGTGCTGTTCAACAATTGTATAAATGACTTGGATGAAGGGGTAGAAGGGATACTTATTTGCAGATGGCACAGAGCTGATGGGGAATGGCTAATATCTTGGAAGACAGAAGCAAGATTCAAAACGATCTTGGCAGAATTAAGTGATTGGGCCAATACCAACAGGATAAAGTTCAATGGAGAAAACTGTACAGTCCTGCAAGTAGGTACAAAAACATCGAAGGTACAAGTACAGGTATCGGGGACAAGTACAGGATGGGGAACGTACAGGTTACGTTACCATACGAAGGTACAAGTACAGGATGGGGAAAACCCTGCTTGGCAGCAGCACATGTGAAAAAGATATAGGCGTCTTGGTGGGCCACAAGCTGAACATGAGCCAACAGTGTGATGCAACTGCAAAAATTGGTAATGCAATACCAGGCTGCATTAACAGAGGCATAGAGTCCAGATCACAAGAATTAATAGTTCCACTCTACTCTGCACTAGTCGGACCTCACTTGATATCCAGTTCTGTACACCACATTTTAAGAAAGACTTTGACAAGCTGGAACTGGCTCAGAGGAGGTGAACAAAGATGGTGAGGAGTCTGGAAACAACTGTTATGAGGAATGGTTAAAAGAACTTGGTATATTTAGCCTGGAAAAGAGAAGAGATATGTCAGCCATTTTCAAATATCTGAAGGGTTGTCACAAGGAAGAAGGAGCTGATTTACTCTGTGGCTCCTGGTGGCACGGCTAGAACCAACAAGAGTTGAAACCACAAGAAAGAAGGTTTCAGCTAGAAATGAGGAAGAATTCCCTAACTGTAAGAGCTGTCCATCATTGGCACAGACTTCCTCATGCAGTAGTATCCTTCACTGGAGGTTTTCAAGCACAGACTGGATGGCCATTGATCAGGCCTGCTGTAGCAGTTACCTGCACTGAGCAGGGGGTTGGATTAGATAACCTCTAAAGTCACCTCCCGACTTAATCCCAGTTTAGCCTTGAAACTCACTGGGTGATATTGGCCCAGTCACTCTGTCCCCCTGACTTATCTCATGGTTGTTAGTGAGGATAAGGTGGGATGGAGAAAAACCCTGTATGCTGCCCTGTGCTCATTGGAGGAAGGGTGGAATATATTTATACAATAATGTGTATATTTTATATTTATAAAAAAAAAAAAAACTACAAACTTATCACTGAACCCCACAATATCTTTGCTGACCATTTTGCTACAGACCACATCTAAAGAGAAGAAGACACTTCTGTTTTGTATGATCCTGGCTGCCAGGCAATTGCATGCTAAGTACTGAAAGTTTAAGGAGATCCCATGTATGAGAGGATAATAGATCAGACTCTGGGATGTGACTATAGTTAATACAATTATATGGTATATTGAGGTAAAGAAGATAAATCCAATTCCAGTGAATTCAAATAATAATGGCTTCGCTTCAGGCAATTCTAGAGTGCTAAACAGGATATCCTTACAGAAACCCTTTCTCACAGCGCAATCCTGTGTAACATGCGGTGGCCGGCTGAAATGGCCAGCCGCTGCATCCTCTCCCATTCCCGTGCAGTCCCAGGGCAGCCCGGGAGCACCTCGAGAGGGGATGCTCATCCGCTTCCCCAGGCGTAGGGTGGCCAGGGCCCTATGGGCCTCCTCGGATGTACATCGGCAGCCGGGGGAGTGAGGCTGAATCAGGCCGGGAAGGGGTATGGGATATCGGCGGAGAGGAATTCTGCCAGTTGTAGCTCATATTGTCATTGGAGTATTGTGATATCACAATCCTAAGGGTATGGTAATCTAAGAGCAGCGTGAAGTAGAGGCTGAATTTCATATTTCATATGAACACGTTCAGGGCCAGATTAAGATCTTTAGAGGCCCTTAGAGGCCCTGAGGCCCTGACTTACCTAGCCAGTCTAGCAGGACAGAAGGCTGCAGGGATAAAGGTGCAAACATGCAGCCCTTCTTGGGGAAAAGATTATGGTGCCCCCATGTTTATAGTTAATAAATATATATCAAACATATGTTTATTAGTTAATAAATATAAATACACTCATTTTTTTATATAAAATATACAGTATTTCCAATTAATATAGTTTGGGTTTAGTGATTCTCCTTTCTTTTTCCAGACTTTGTTTTGGTTAACTGGGTTTTTTTCTTTCTTTCACCATGGTCCATGGTAAATCCGGCATTGGAAAAAACTCTGTGGTGCTTGCCTTCCCTTGATGCCCAAAGCACATTCTTATTTTGCTTAATGGTTAATCCAGGGCTGAATATGTTCATAACTAAGTAGTAGTAGTAGTAGTAGTAGTAGTAGTAGTAGTAGTAGTAGTAGTAGTAGTAATTTCATAACTAGCCAGTTTCTTTGACTGTGAGCTTCTAGTCTTATGAAAGTATGAAAACAGACTAAGGCCACAACACAAGAAATCAATGAGTTTAAGTATTGTTGCTTAACCCTGTACTGGTTTGTCACAGTTATCGATGTACAAGATTTATCTGTTGACTGATGAAATTTTGTTTTCTGTGTCAGTCCCACAGCAATGGATGCCGTACAAGTCGCAAACACAGCTTTTGCTGTTGATGTATTCAAAAAACTAGCTGAAAAGGACAAAACTGCAAATATTATTTTTGCTCCACTTTGCACTTCAACTTCTCTAGCTCTTGCATATAAAGCTGCCAAGGGTGACACAGCAAGCCAAATGAAACAGGTAGGTGCTTGTCTTTACTGTAGATGTCAGGTATGATGCAGCTGCAAAATCTGCTATAAAAACTACATCTTTATTCCTTGCTAAGGTTAATTTGTTTTATTATATTTTTAAGTCACGGTTCCTCATATACATTCAACTGTGTGTGTGTGTGTGTGTGTGTGTGTGTGTGTGTGTGTGTGTGTGTGTGTGTGTAAAATTGACGTTTATTGGCTTATAACAATACAAATAACCATAAGAGGCATGTCTACTCAGGAGTAAATCCCATTGAGTTAAATGGGACTTACTCCCAGGTAAGTGTGTATAAAATTGGAGTCCAGGACCATACCAAATTTTCACCTGTGCCATATTGGGGGAATGAAAGGGAGGGTTGGGGTTGGGAGTTCAAAATTTTTTCCGAAAAGCCCACTCACTTTACTTTTAGTGATTTTGTCTTATTGTTTTGAACAGTTGGTTTACCTCTCTCTTGCTGCTTCAATAGCAGCCCCACTTCCATCTGTCCTCTTTTTCTAATGTTCCCAGCCAGTCAGGGAGCACATAATAGATGTGATGCAGGAATCATTGCTTTCATTCTGAATGGGAATTGGAGAGGAAGCCACTCAGCATTCATTCATCTTCATTCACAAGAAATAGCATGCAGGGAAGTAGTCATCATTGCCCATTGACAAACTGATCACAAGAATAAAGAGGTGGCAAGATCAAATAACCCAGATGTAGTTTCTAGGGAAATATTCACCACAAACCAAAGATATCTTTACTGGGCCCATCAACAAATAAGTTAGGATTTTTTGTTCCAGTGTGTACCACCTTTTGATTACTAACTTTGAATCTATTCTCCTATTCACCTAATCAGACGTAATTTCTAAAGTTCACTCAGATGAGATAGCACAACAAGTGATAGAACACATGCAGTTTATTTCCCCTTCAGCAGTTTCTTGTACGGAACTATGAAAACCTATCTTAGGTTGTTTTGGAGAAGTCTGGGTGAAGCCTTTGGGTAGATCAGGGGTTCCCAACCCCTTTGGCGTGGCATACCATCTCCGGGGCCGCCGCCTGCCATGTACCACCAGAAGTAAATGGCAATGATATCATCACCACCTACTTCCGGGTTTTAATTGTGACAGAGCCCTGAAAACCAAAGGTAGCGTTCTCAGAAGTGCTACCTGTTCCACATGCAGGGCCAGCTAGGCAGGCGGAGCTCAGGGGTCTCAATGCGTGGATGAGACACTGGTGTCAGGAGGAGGGGTTTAGGTTTGTTAGGCATTTGGGAATGTTTTGGGACAAGCCGGGCCTGCACAAGAGGGATGGCTTCACTTGAACCAAAATGGAACCAGACGCTAGCGTGTAACATTAAGAAGGTGGCAGAGCAGCTTTTAAACTGACCCCTGGGGGAAAGCCGACAGGAGCTGAGGGGCATCCGGTTCGGGACTTCTCATCCCTAGGGAATGAGGGTGCAGAGGATTGGGAACAGTCAAGTAATAACAGAGTAAGAATTAGGAGTGGTAGCGTGATGGGACATGACAGCCAGTCTAGCAGGACTAGACATGCAGCCCTTCTTGAGGGACCTGGTACATAAGTGCTTTTATGCAAATGCCCGAAGTCTACGGGCAAAGATGGGAGAACTGGAATGTTTGGTGGCTAGGGAAAACATTGACATAGTAGGTATAACAGAAACCTGGTGGAATGCGGAGAACCAGTGGGATACTGCAATTCCAGGATATAAACTCTATAGGAGGGACAGAGAGGGGCGTGTTGGAGGTGGGGTGGCCATCTATGTCAAAGAAGGGGTAGAATCCACCAGAGTAGAGCTGGAGGGGGGCTGTGACTCCTCCGTAGAATCACTGTGGGTTAGATTACCAGGCTCAAAGAGTGATGTAATAGTAGGGGCATGCTACCGTCCTCCAGATCAAAAACCTGAAGGGGATCTTGAAATGAGGAAGCAACTCAGGGAGGTGTCAACGAGAGACAGGGTTGTAGTCATGGGGGACTTCAATTATCCTCACATCGACTGGGTCAATTCGTGCTCAGGTCATGAAAGAGAGACTGGATTTCTGGATATGCTAAATGACTGTGCCTTAGAGCAGCTAGTCACGGAGCTGACCAGAGGACAGGTGACTCTGGATTTGATATTGTGTGGCACTCAAGATCTGGTCAGGGAGGTAAATGTTACCGAACCGTTGGGGAACAGTGACCATGCTGCGATCTATTTCGCCATGCATGTCAGTGGGAGAGTGTCGAGCAAATCTGACACAAAAACCCTTGACTTCCGAAGGGCAGACTCCCCCAAAATGAGGAGACTAGTTAAAAAAAAGCTGAAAGGGAAGGTAAAAAGAGCCCAATCACTCCAGAGTGCATGGAGTTTGTTTAAAACAACAGTAATAGAGGCCCAGCGGGAGTGTATCCCACAAAGGAGGAAGGGCTCGACTAAGTCCAGGAGGGTGCCGGCATGGCTAACAAGCACAGTTAAAGAGGCTATAAAAGGCAAGGAAGCTTCCTTCTGTAAATTGAAGTCTTGGCCGAATGAGGAAAATAAACAGGAGCACAAACTGTGGCAAAAGAAATGTAAAAAGATGATGCGGGTGGCCAAGCAAGACTTTGAGGAATGTATGGCAGGAAACATAAAAGGGAATAATAAAAGCAAATATGTTAGAAGCAGGAAACTTGCCAGGGAAACGGTTGGTCCGCTGGATGGTAAGGGAGAGAAAGGTTCTTTGCGAATTCTTTGCATCTGTCTTCACGGCAGAAGACCTCGGGCAAATACCGCTGCCGGAACGGCCTCCCCTGACTAAAGAATTAAGTCAAATAGAGGTTAAAAGAGAAGACGTCTCAGACTTAATTGACAAAATAAAGATCAATAAATCACCAGGCCCGGATGGCATCCACCCAAGAGTTCTGAAGGAACTCAAGAATGAAGTTGCTGACCTCTTGACCAAAATATGCAACTTGTCCCTTAAAACGGCCACTGTGCCAGAGGATTGGAGGATAGCTAATGTCACGCCAATCTTTAACAAAGGAAGGAGGGGGGACCCAGGAAACTACAGGCTGGTCAGCCTAACATCTGTTCCAGGGAAGATGGTGGAAAGTCTCATTAAAGATAAAATCTTAAAACACATAGAAGAACAAGCTCTGCTGAGGGAGAGTCAGCATGGCTTCTGCAAGGGGAAGTCTTGCCTCACAAACCTTTTAGAATTTTTTGAAAAGGTCAACAGGCATGTGGATGTGAGTGAACCCGTGGATATTATATATCTGGATTTTCAGAAGGCGTTTGACACAGTCCCTCATGAAAGGCTCCTGAGAAAACTCCACAGTCAGGGAATAAGAGGGCAGGTCCTCTTGTGGATTAGGAACTGGTTGAAGACCACGAAACAGCGAGTGGATGTCAATGGGCAATTTTCACAATGGCAAGAGGTGAAAAGCAGTGTGCCCCAAGGATCGGTCTTGGGACCGGTGCTTTTCAACTTATTCATAAATGACCTGGAGTTGGGGACAAGCAGCGAGGTGGCCAAGTTTGCGGCTGACACTAAACGTTTCCGGGTGGTGAAGACCAGCAGGGATTGTGAAGAGCTCTAGAAGGATCTCTCCAAACTGGGAGAATGGGCAGCAAAATGGCAGATGCGCTTCAATGTAAGTAAGTGCAAAGTGATGCACATTGGGGCAAGAAACCAAAATTTCACATATACGCTAATGGGTTCTGAGCTGTCTGTGACGGATCAAGAGAGAGATCTTGGGGTGCTGGTGGACAGGTCAATGAAAGTGTCGACCCAGTGTGCGGCGGCTGTGAAGAAGGCCAATTCCATGCTCAGGATCATTAAAAAAGGGATTGAGAATAAAACGGCCAATTTCATTATGCCTTTGTACAAATCAATGGTAAGGCCACATCTGTAGTATTGTGTCCAGTTCTGGTCACCACACCTCAAAAAGGATATAGTTGAATTGGAAAAGGTGCAGAAAAGAGCGACCAGAATGATTTATGGGCTGGAGCACCTCCCTTATGAGGAAAGGCTACAGCGTCAGGGGCTTTTCAGTCTAGAAAAAAGGCGCCTGAGGGGGGACATGATTGAGACATAGAAAATTATGCATGGGATGGAGAGAGTGGATAGAGGGAAATTCTTCTCCCTCTTGCACAACACCAGAACCAGGGGACATGCACTAAAATTGAATGGAGGGAGAGTTAGAACAGACAAAATAAAATATTTCTTTACCCAGCATGTAATTTATCTCTGGAACTCTTTGCCACAGGATGTGGTGATAGCACCTTGCCTAGATGCCTTTAAAAGGGGTTTGGACAGATTCATGGAGGAAAGGACCATCACAGGTTACAAGCCATAAGCAAACTCCTGGCTTTGGAAGTAGGTTTGCTCTGTATGCCAGGTGCAGGGGAGTGACAGCAGGAAACAGGCTATCTTGTTGGCTGTGTGCTCCCTGAGGCATCTGGTGGGGCCACTGTCTGATACAGGAAGCTGGACTAGATGGGCCTTTGGCCTGATCCAGCAGGGCTCTTCTTATGTTCTTACTGTAAGGGGGCCAGGATGGGCGAAAGGGAATTTCCCAGCACAGGAAACCCACGTGGTCGAGTTCAGCTGGTTACCTGGGACCACTACCATGTTTTTCAGGCCTCCGTTGTGGCTGCAATGGCGCCCGCCATCTTGCCGCTCAAGTGCCAGCTAGTGGCACACATACTACAGGTTGGGAAATGCTGGTGTAGATGAAACTCCCTCAACACAACTCCTGTCTTTTAAAAGTTATAGCATGCTATTTTTTTATTTGTCTTGGTTGTACTGTCAGATCTACACTTCCAGGGATTCGTACTGAAAACAATGTTTCATCTGAAACTTGTTTGTAACAGGGCCTTCATTTAGAAGATGTCAAAGACGTTCCTTTTGGATTCCAAACCTTAACAACTGATGCTTCTAAACTTAGTACTTTTTATCCACTGAAAATGGTCAAACGGCTCTATGTAGAAAAGTCTCTTAACCCTACAACGGTAAGCTGCTAAAAAGTAATATCTTATTTTTCCCAGAACCAACAACTTGTGATTTAAAACCCCACCATGAATGGTATTTTTATACAGTGTCATGTTCCTTAATGTATGGCCTCTGTTTACTGCATTAGCCTTTAAATTACAAAGTAGTTCTCTTTTTGCAATTATTTTTGCAAAAGTTGCTTCACGTTTTACCTACAGATTTTAATTCAAAATTTGTCATTTATTTTGTGAAGTCAAAAAAATTCACCTGCATCTGAAAGCAAGTACTGTAGTGAATTGCTATTTGACATATCCCTGACCATGATTTAAGCCCAAATGTGACTGATTGCTAAACCAACAATATATTTGAATTTTGACAAAAGCAGAATTGCCCCCTTGAATCCTGTTGATACCAGTACGGTTATTCAAGAGTAAGGGTTGTGAAGGTTTCATCCATGAAAAGGTTACCATACTCATAGAAAGATACTTTATGCATTCTAAAGCCCAATCCAAAATCCAGTTCAGCTATAGAACTTGGTTTTTATCACAGGTTTAGGAATAGAAAACATTAGGATCCAAGGCCCAATATAAAGATTTGCACCAGAAAATTAATACAGGTCATAGGGACATTTTTACTCCTTTCTGTTCTGTAATATGAGTCTAATGTTCTAAGGAGATTGCAGTAGCATAACTGGACTCCACGCTAGCTGGGCAGTGGGCGGGGTGATGCGTCATCGCCCTGCCCTCTCCGCCACCGGAATGACCCTGATCTGTTTGGCTCCAGATCAGGGCCATTCTGGTGGCGGGGTGGGTGGGGGCGATGACAGGTTGCCCCCCCCCCCCACTGGCGTGAGTCCAGCTATGCTACCGGGAGATTGAGCAGGCAAATGTTTGGAATTGAAGATTAATTAAGTATCCTGCAACCTTTCATCCCATATAAGGGTCCATCTACAACCAATATAGACAATAGATGTAAAATATCACATGGGAGAAAAATTGTTATAGGGCAATCCAGTTTCTTTCAGTAGCTTCAGGCCCAATGGGGGTTGACCAAATGCAGCTTTTATGTTGGGGAACCTGTGTTCATGGGAATGTATCGGGGCCTAATCTAGATCCTTGTGTCATCCAGGAATTTGTCAGTTCTGCCAAAAGACCCTTCCCATCAGAATTGGAACTGGTAGATTTTAAAGACAAAACGGAGGACACCAGGCTGCAAATCAACAAATCTGTTTCTGATCTCACAGATGGCAAGTACATCCTAAATCAAGCAATCTGTTTTAAGTCCTTGAAGGGAGACTTGACTTCTGGCTTCTTTGAGTTGGGGGTTGTGCTATCAGGGATATGGGTGGAATTCACCATAGGCATTTTAGCATCCTGGGTCAAATATTAAAAAGTGATGTTTTCCTCTCTACTTTGAATCCTTTTCACCTTCCTTGGCCTCATGATTAATCAAGCCCTGACAGTGTCACCTTCACTCTCCCATGTGCACAGCCATGCTATTCTGC
Organism: Plestiodon gilberti rubricaudatus; assembly: GCA_026170595.1. Lineage (NCBI taxonomy): Eukaryota > Metazoa > Chordata > Lepidosauria > Squamata > Scincidae > Plestiodon > Plestiodon gilberti. Next base: position 79,176,487 of record JANXHW010000004.1, on the reverse strand, counting down.
CTATGGTCCCCCCTGTTCTCCTTGTCATTTACAGCGCAATCCGACTTAACTTGTTTGCCAGTTTAACCATCGGCCCAGCAAGAATTTGAATTCCTCTTTTGGAGGGGATTTGAATCCCTTTTCCGTTCTGGGGCCTCCTGTTCTCGCTGGGCCGATGGTTACACTGGCAAAAAAGTAAAGTCGGATTGCACTGTTTGGAACCCTTAGCAGGCTGTGTCTACATACACCACAGCTCCCCACCCCATTCTTCATTAGCATTATTATTTCTCTGTTCCAATCCCTTTGCTAGTTGCTAGTTTGATCCTTCTTGGCCTCACTCTACCGTGAGGAGTCCCAATCTGTCCTTTTGCCCACTCTGATCCTTCTGACCAGTGGAAGCACACAGACCCTGAAAGGACATCAGAGGTAGGCTTACCAGATCCATAACAGGACAGAGTGATAGACCTATGTGGGCAGGTGTAGCTTGTTAAACCCTTAGAGCACAATCCTAGGCATGTCTATGCAGAAGCAAGCCCCACAATGAATCTGGATCTGGTAAGCCTAATCAGAGGAAAAACCCTTTCCACTTGCTTCTGTGACACAACTGCTGCTTAGGATGCAATCCTATTCACACTGACCTAAGAGCAAGTCTCATCGAATTACATGGGGCTTACTTCTGAGTAGGCATGCATAAAGTCTGACCCAGACCGCACGAATTGCGGCGCGTCAAGGTGCTTTGCTGAGCTTTGCCGAGCGAGCGACCGACCAAGCGAGGCTGGCCGCTCTCCTCCACGCTCTGTAGGAGTGTCTTCCTGCAAATAGTCCCCCTCCTTTTGTCCCACCTTCTTAAGAAAGCGCACGGTGATTGGTAGTAGTTCAGAGTGGCAGCCAACCCATCTCCTTCCCCTCTCATTTGATTGGTGACTGCAGTAGCTCAGCAAAGCAACTCCCGTGCAACATGGGCAAAGGACTTTATGTACGTGACGGAATTCGGGAGATCACATCAGCTCAGCTCGCCTTTGCAATGGTAACCAGACACCTCGGCAAAGCTCAGCAAAGCGCCTCGACGCGCCGCAATTCGTGCGGTCTGGGTTGGGCTTAAGATTGTGCTGTAAGGTTTTAGGTTTAGCTATAGAAAAGCCATTGCACTTAGGCTGCAATCCTAAACCCACTTACCTGGGAGTAGGTCCCATTGAACACAATGGAATTTACTTCTAAGTATACAAGTGAATAGAGTTGCCAGTGCTGACTGAATATATCCCTAGGGCAGTGGTTCCCTAACTGGAGCGTCGCGACGCCCCAGTCGGGAACAAAGGGTTGCTATGCCCTTAAGGGGCATGGCAACCCGCGGTGACGTCGACGGCGCGCCCGGGATCGCGCCACCACCGCCGCGCCCGGGATCGTCCTTGTTACCTTCATTGGTGGGCAGTGGGTGTCCGGCGGGGGTTGTAGGGAGCCTGCGGACCCCTCCGCAGGCCTCCCCAAGCGTCGGAGCAGTGCTCCGACGCGATTGCAACCCACTTCCGGTTTTACGCGAAACCGGAAGTGAGTTGCGATTGCGTCGGAGCGCTGCTCCGACGCTTGGGGAGGCCTGCGGAGGGGTCCGCAGGCTCCCTACAACCCCCGCCGGACACCCACTGCCCACCAATGAAGGTAAAAAGGGCGATCCCGGGTGCGGCGGTGGCGGCAGCGGCGCGATCCCGGGCGCGTCATCGCGATCCCTGGGAAGGCCCCGCTGCTATTTAGAGCAGCGGAGGGCCTTCCCAGGAGTTAGGGAACCTCTGCCCTAGGGCCTCCTCCCCCCCCCCCCCCCCATGTAATGTCATTAAGCCAAGGAGGCCCTGTTACCATCTCCAGGATTGCTTTCAATTGTCTCCTGGACAACTGGATCCTGATTCCTGTAAACTCCAGGCCAATCATGGAGGTTGGATGCATAGGATTACACAGTTACTGGGCCAACAGGAACCCTACAGGAACAAGAACACAAGCCTGATGTTGTAGATCTGCAAAGGCCAACTGCTTTATAATTGCGATGTTCTATAGTATTATTGTTAATGAGTACCTTTTTACAATAGTAATGAATTTGTTTATTGCAGGGGTGGCATACATTCATTTCAGCATGAATGCACCTGGCCCTTTAATGGGTGTCTAGGTGAGGGCATTTCAGCAGGTGCAGCTGGTTTAGCAGCACCATCAGCAATTGCAGCTGCCAAGATTCTGTCTTCTACACAACTCTTAAGAACGCAGAGGCCCTAATGGTGGAAGGTTGGCCACCCCTGGTCTATTGTAATTTTCTTTTTCAAAATGGGAAGCACCACTGTACCCAAATGAATGACAGTCATTAGATGTTGGTATCTTTGCAATGCTTTTTACCAGCAATCTGTAAAGGTGCTGGAAGCTGGCAAGCCTAACTGGTCTTTTAAAGGTAAAGGTATCCCCTGACAATTAAGTCCAGTCGTGTCCGACTCTAGGGTGTGGTGCTCATCTCCATTTCAAAGCCGAAGAGCCAGCGTTGTCCGAAGACGCCTCCGTGGTCATGTGGCCGGCATGACTCTCCTTGCCGCAGAGCGTAGCATGCAGCTGGAACACGGAGTATACTGTAATTTTAACAGCAGACTTGCAAGCATCTGTAGAGCAGCCTGAATTTTTGCATGACTTTTTGGTGTTCGGTGCCCCCATGTGGTAGGAATACGAAAAGATACATTCTTCTGTGAAGATAATAGGGACTTGATCCCTGTGGCTCTATGCACAGTATATGCTTTGTTTTAGACAAGAGCAGAAATGGAAACTGAGGGGTGTGTGTGTTTGAAATGGTGACCATTTTGTGCTCTTATATATCACAAAGCACTTGCAGATAAGCCGATATTCTTGAGATAAGCAGATATTCAAACTAGGCAATCACTTAGACAGATGGGTTTCTTTTAAGTTATCAGGCCTGCACACTTAATTTGTTCATGATTGACTAGGAAAATGGTTGGGGATGAATGTAAAGTCTGGGTAACTAAGGATTAATGCTAATGAGTCATCTGCACCTAGTGCTACCATTTAGTGATACTAAATGAGCTATCTGATCATACCTTCTGTCTTCAAAGTTCTTTTAAGATTAGCCATGCCTATGGGGTCCCCCTAAGAGGATTGGGACCATGTCACTGGATGAATGGGTGTTAATTTTTCCCTCATGCCATTTTGTAAACTAGATGCCCTAAATTGCTATTTTGTCCTGTCAGGAAAAACATAACAATGCATGTACTGTATATTTTCCCTAACAAAGGGAAGTAGTAGTTTGGGGGGTGGGGTGGGATGTATGATGATTTATACAAGGAAAACAGCATTGCAAAGATTATTACTCCTTCCCCTATCACCACAGGTGAATACAATTTGCCTCTCCCTTCACCTGCTTGGGAAATCTGATCATTGATCTCTAGCATTTCATTGAGTTTGGCCTGAGCAAAAGGACACTGCTGAAGGACTGAGAGATAGCTGGTTGTATTGCATTGATCAGACCTTAGGCCTAGCTGTAGACTTGTGTAATTCTTACCTAGCTAAATCTTTTCCTGAGAAATTAGAACGTATCCCTAGAAACACACTGGAACAGATCGCAACCCATTCACCTGTAGACTCAAACTCCCCATTCCAAAGGGATTCCAAAGGTGATGAGCTCAGCTACATCCTTCAACCTACGCTTACCTTTCCTCCCCCTCCCCCCCCCCCATCAGCCCAATGGTGGATTCACCACCAGCGGATTGGCTGCATCCATCTTGCATGTGAACATATGCAGATACCTCTTTGGTCCATCTCGCCAGGTATTGTCATGCTGACCAGGGTCCCAGGCACAAGGTGTCTCCCCACCCCCTGACGAGCTCTTTTTAACTGCAGAGCCTGCAAAGCATGTGCTCTGCCTCCGAGCAATGATATTCTCCCACATATGTACAGTGCAAGAGATTTGGACCAGACTCAGACTGTGATAACTTGTAGCAACTTCATTACACAATTGCAGTGTGGATGCTTTTATCACTTCCATAGACCCCATCTTCTGCAAATACCAGCCTCCTGATGTACAAATTAATTCTACACATGTGAACTATTCTGGAGGTACAATTTCGATCGGTAGCTTTCATGGCCCGCTATTAAACATCAATGTACGACACTTACGGGAAACGATGCCATGTAAAAAGTCTTGTAAAAATTTTACTGATATCCAACGACCGTAGCGGGTTTCCTCAAAGGGCAGCCGCTCACGGAACAAATACAATAAAATTGAATACAACAGCCCCAACGTTTCATTCTAATCTTGCCTTAGAACCTTCTCAAGGGAAATATAACAATCACGGAAGATTGCAGATAGAATTGTCTTGATCCTCTGCACACCAACACTTAAAACACCAAAAGCGCGGGAAACCTCCGTTCCTTGAAAGCAGAGTGACCTGGTTTCACCCGATGCCCGCAGCTGCTGTCTATTAGTCAATCGGGCTTTCTCCGCTTTCCATGTAATTCGTCTCTAATGCATTTTTCCTATGTAGAATGGGTAGCCAAATGCGATTTGAAAAGGTCAGATCCTGCTGGCGATTAAGAAGACCCCCCGCTCCACATTTACTGATTTCCAACGCTTCCAAATGCCACAGAATTCTGGCATTGCTCTCACTCTGCAGACACTTAGCTTCATCAAATAGAATCGTGTGTCCGTTGTTCAAAGCGTGTTCTGCAATAGCCGATTGTGTAGGATGTTTCAATCTTAAAGATCTTTCATGTTCCGTTAATCTTGTTCTTATTGATCTGGAACTCATGCCAATATATTGTTTTTTACATTCGCATTCGACTGAGTAAACGCCAGCATTAGGTACCTAATTTGCAGTTTTCTAGAAGTGCTAACGTTGGCTGGCTTGTGCCACAGATACAGATCTGTATATCTGGAGGATGCTCTTCTAATGAAGTAATCTTGCCAATGGGTCTGCAGGTAAAATGGAGAACATTTTGGTTGAGGGAACTGTCAATGACCAGACGAAGATCCTCCTGATAAATGCAGCCTATTTTGTCACAAACTGGATGAAGAAATTTCCCGAGGAGCAAACGAAGGAATGCCCTTTCAGAATAAATAAGGTATGAAAGAAGCATGCCCCCTCATACAAAACAACTGCATATTCACCAAAATTCAAAGGCCGTTACTAGCTGGCTACAGTGGCTAACTGAGGGTCCATCTCACAGTCTGACCAATTGTCAGCACCTGGTGACCCAAATAGAAAAGATAATGATCTTCATAACATACTTAAAACCGAGTTGGCCATAGTTGGCTATACAGAACAGAGCTGTTTGGGGATCATTTCAATTGAACTGTAATTTAATGGATAGTAAAGCAAGTATAATTTATTTGTTCATGCAGCATAATAGCCCTATACAGACATTATAAAGCATGGTTGCTGTCCATACAGTTGGGGGTACATGAACACACTAGCAAGCCCTGTCTCTGTGCCTATGCATTTCTGAAACCCCATCCCTTGTTCTCCCAGTGGAGGAATTACTGCTGACAAACCCTCTCCATGGGGATAGTGGGGTGGGGACAGAGCTTTGGGAGCACGTTGTTGGGCTAACCTGGGCTCACACACAGCGCAATCCTAACCAACTTTCCAGCGCCGGTGCAGCCGCAGTGCAGCCCTGAGGTAAGGGAACAAATGTTCCCTCACCTTGAAGAGGCCTTCATGACTGCCCTTGCACCGCAAAATGCAGTGTGCGCCCTGTTGGCACGGCTACATCTGTGCTGGAATGTTGGTTAGGATTGCGCTGACAGTCCGCACACTGCATGGACAGTGTTCATGCTTTATAATGTCTGTATAGGGGTTGTGTTTCTTAAAGTTCTAGAGTAAGTAGGATGCATTCTTTAGAAACATCTCTTACAAAGTAGGCGTACCATATACAAAGGGGGACAAAGTGCTTATACCTTTAACCATTGTATAGAAGAAGGAAATTGGACAGGTGCAGCTCATCATGGAAAGGTGCAAAAAGCTGCACCTGTGAAATTCCTTCTTCTATACAATCAGTGGAATCACTAGGGGGCGCGCTGCCCCAAAGTGGGGGTGCGCGTGTCACCCTAATGAGACCTGGAGGCCGTGCCCCAATTTTGGGGGGCGACCCGATGGGACGCTGCCCCGGGTGCCCCCCGGCTCTGCCCCCCTATTGCAGCCGGCTCCTTTTCCGTCAGGAATGGTCTGCGCATGCGCGAAAAACTTTATAAATAACGTTGTGACGCAGTGGGCCTTCGTCAGAAGGCCCTGGCGCGTTGGCCGGGGAGGTCGCTCCAAGGCTTTCTCCCTGCCTGAGGCTGGGAGAAGGCCTTGGAGCGGAGCCTCCGGAGGGCGATGCGTGCAGGGGAGGGCGACGTGTGCGTGGGTTTGCGCGTCGCCCTCTGTGCGCGTCACCCTCTGGCGGTCCACCCGTGCGCATCACCCGGGGGCAGGCCGCCAGGCGCGCTTCGCGCTAGCAACGCGCCTGTATAGAAGATATGTATAAGCACCTATAGGTATAGGCACTTTGTCACCCTTTTGTTATATGGTAAGGCTATTCCAAAGCATTATTAACAATATACTGTATCTCATACATACACATTGACATGTGTCTATACACAGTGCATATAAATGTTTAGCTGGCAGTAAGCATAATCATCTGAGGACTCCTTTCTTGAGACACATTTCAAATTGTACAAAGGTAAACACATTACATGCTCAACTGAAATCCTTAGCCATAACTGATATTCAAACAAGCTAACTTTTATTCTTGTTCATAATAGACTGAAACCAAACCGGTACAGATGATGAATCTGGAAGCTACCTTTTGCCTTGGCTACATAAATGATTTAAAAACCAAGATTCTGGAACTCCCCTGTCACAACAAGCACATGAGCATGCTCATCTTGCTGCCTAAAGAAATTGAGGATGATACCACTGGCCTGGAACAGGTATAAATCCCATTTAAAAGCTATTGTTGGGAAAAAAAATCAGATTTCTGCATCTTGGTCATTCTCATCATTGGATACTTCTGAATAGTGTGTTTAGAAGAGAAATAAGTTTATTCTTCTCCTTTTGGGTCTTTGCATCCAGATGTTAAGTTCATCAAAGCCTGAAGGTTCCCAGAGGTTCCCAGAACATACCACCATTGCTTTTCTCCGTACCACCGGAAGTAAGTGCTGATGACATCATTGGCACTTGCTTCCGGGTTTGTGGCCACACCAGAGCTCAGAAAACAGGGAGGGCCCTTCCCTGCACAGACTTGGCAGAGCTCAAGCTGCTGCTTTTGAAGCTCCAGTGGGGTGTGGTGTGGCCTCCACGGCAGCCACCATCTTGGCTGCTGGCCGCCTGTGGACCACAGGTTGGGAACCTTTGTCTTAGACCACTACACCAGTAAAGGGGTGTAAGACTAGTTGCTGAAATTACTACACTGTCTTATGACATAACTTATGGCATTTCACCAGTGCCATCATGTTGCTGTACCGACATGACTGATGACAACCACCACCATCACAAAATGATGTGATTCACAAAGCCATTGCATGGAACTGGGTGGTTCACAAAGGGTGGTTCACAAAGCCATTCCATGGAACTGAATGGCCAGATGAAGGACCATGGGACCATTGATCAGATCTGTATAACTTGCACAATATAATAAGTTGTGCAGTCCACCAGCTATGTACAGTATAATGGCTTGCAATCCAAAACAGTCAGCAAAACTAAAAGATTTACAGATTTTTATTGGGCTGACAAATGCTGTATTCAGATTGTTCAGGCTGTCCATCCATAGATCAACTACATCAGTGAACTACAATGAGCATGACTGATACTTATAAATATGAAGTCACAATGAGGTTGCAACCTGTGGTCAGCATAGCTGGATGGATTTGTGCTAGTTGTCTTGCATAAAAATGTAATTATGTCGTCACAACCATTGCATGAGAAGTTACTGTAGCTGTGTTGTGTGCACTGTTATAGCTTTGCATAACCTTAAGGTCAGGATAGACACCTCCACTGTAGTTAATGGTGACACCCTAAACTACTGTACTATTAGGACTTGGCTAGAAGAAATAGGGCTTGTCTAGTACAGCACTGTGGGCACTGATACTCTAATTCACTTGCTTTCTTGATTTCTGCCTTCAGCTTGAGAAAGAGCTCAGCCCGGAGAAGCTGATACAGTGGACCAATCCAAGTGTGATGGCAAACACAAAAGTGAATGTGTTCCTTCCCAAATTTAAGGTGGAAGGGGAGTATGATTTCAAGCCGATTTTAGAAAGCCTGGGCATGACCAACATGTTCAATGAGGATGAATCCGATTTCTCTGAAATGTCTGAGACCAAAGGGGTAGTTTTGTCCCAGGTCATCCACAAAGTCTCACTGGAAGTCGTTGAAGAAGGGGCAGACTCCCGAGATGTACCAGGATACCGGATCCTGCAACACAAAGACGAATTCAAGGCTGATCATCCATTCTTTTTCTGTTTTAAGCACAACAAAACTCGCAGTATTATTTTTTGTGGCAGATTCTGTTCTCCATAAACAGAATGCATTCATTCAGAAAAGCCTGACATATATCTATTACCATTTTTTTCTGTCAACTTTTGAAAATGTTGAAAGGTAATCCAAGAAGTTTAATATTTCATGTAACCTGTACAATCTATTTTTCATATGAAGCCATTATTCAAAGCAGATTTGACAAAACTGTACTTTTCATATACAGTATTACAATTGTTATTTTGTATTATGTCTCCAAAATCATAATAATTATTATGAATATTTATATACCACATTTCAAAAAGTAGTTCACAAAGAGGTTCACATCGCAAAATAAATTAATAAATGGTTCCCTGTCCCCAAAGGGATCATAGCCTAAAAATGCAGTTAATTTTTCACCCATTTAAGGCAATTACTTACCTCATTTGAATTTTTGGCCAAAGGCAATGCTCATAGCAACCTTTTTATAACTTAAAACCTATGGAGTCAGTATAGCAACAGAAACCATATATTTCCTTGACCTTTGTTTAAATGCTGTTTCTGGCAGTAAGAAAGAGAATTTTTCTAAAATGCAAAGCCAGTAATTAATGTGGGATTGATCCATCTTCAAGTTAAATATGGTAGCATTGTACAAACTTTTCATTTTTATTGACTGCCTTTCTGCTGGTTGTATTTGATATTTAGATTACCTTAAGGCATTCTAAATAAAGCATTGCAAAAATGGTGTGCATTCACTTATTACTGCAGTTAAAAAATGGAGTGTGTGTGTGTGAACTGAATTGTTCACCTCCTACCCAAGTTTTATGTAGAAATGAATCTGCCCCCTCTCCCTCCTTCTCAAAATTGGGTCTTAAATTTCAGTACAGAAGTAGATTTCACCATCAAATGTCAAGCAGGAACTGGAATGTATGGTCTAAAATCTGATATTTGACAATTACCAACATTGTTTTTAGGACCACCAATATCACGTTCTTCAGACTGGATTATGGACTGAATAAGGACAGTGAAATTTACTGGCAGGTTTGAATTTCTTGACCAAAACCTTTACTTAGGCTGCAGTCCTATGCAAACTAACTTGGAAGTAAGTCCCATTGAACTCAGTAAATCTTACTTCTGAGTAGACATGCATAGGACTGAGTAGACATGCATAGGACATGCATTGAACTCAGTAAGTCTTACTTCTGAGTAGACATGCATAGGACTGCAACAACATTGCCTATGTGCCTATGTGTACATTTGCTGACTACTTTAGAGCTGGGAAGGACGGCGCAAGGACGGCCTTCCCAGCTCCGCTGGCTGAGGACTTGGGCGGCCGCCGGACCCAAGAAAGATAGGATCTGGTGGATGGCTCAGAGGCTCGGCAGACGGGGGGGGGGAGGGACGGCAGAGCATGGAGGGCGGCTACACGTCCAGCCGCCCTGGACTGGGGCGGGAACATGGCGTCCGCCATATCCTGGTCTCCGCCGGGCTCCACAGGGCCACCTCTGACTTCCGCCAGCAAAATAGCTGGTGGAAATCCAAGGAGGACTACCGGCCCCAGCCGCCATCACACTTGGAAGGGGACAAGCATCCCCTTCCTTGAGTAGACTTTCCGCTGCCAGCTGCCTGCTGCAGGCTGCCCGCGGCAGAGCACTGGATTGGGTGGATGGCCGAAGCCGTCCGCCCGATCTTTAGGTAGGATTGAGCTGTAAGTTTCATTGAGCTCAATCAGACTTATTTTTTGAGTAATATGCATAGAATTGTACTGTTAATTCACCACATCTAATTTCAAGATACCTGCTGAATTACCATATATTTCAGAAAATGATGGGGCTAAGGGTTGGCTTAAAAGTCACATTCTCTCTTTTGCCATATACTGTATTTTCCAATTCCTGCAGCAACAAGGATCATGCTTAACATCATTTTGTTTGATTTTGATATACTAATGGCCCAACTACATGTTATATATTACCCACATAATTTGGCCTTGTGTCCCCCCCCTAAATCAAAGGTATGACTCCCCTTAATTAAAAGCAGGATTATGGCATGTGGGGAGGGGGTATCCCTTTCCCATCCTCTGAACCATACTGACACATACTGACACATCCCAACAAAAACAGCACCCCCAAAGCTGCTGTTAGCCTTGTGAGGGAAGCTTCTATTTGTGCCAATGAAAGCTTCCTTCCTGGAGTTAACAGCAGCTTTGGGGTACATGATTTTCATGGGGACTGCAGTGTGGGGGAAAGGGATTAAACCCTACCTGTGCTGATTATTCGCCATCGCTCAGCTGTGGTGTGGAGTGATGGTCAATGGTGTCATTGGCTGTTGTTGGGCCATCTAGAACCTCACAGTAGCCATGTGCTCCTGACAGCAATCAGGGGTGAGGTGGGACTGGTATTGGCTCCTGAAAGCAGTTAAAGCTGAGGGCTGGAGACACAGAGGAGGAAAAGGAAAAGCAGGTCCAATGAAAAGAGATGGAGAGGGAAGGCAAAGGACAAACAGATGGTGACAGAGAGAGCAGAGGAGAAGGAAGATACTGTAGATGGAAGAAGGAAGAGAAAGGCAAGGAGGATGGAGGGGTGAAGAGGAAAGACCAGAGGAACAAATTAGAAAGAAGGTGGAAAATAACACAGAGGGTGGAGAAGAAAGAATTGGCCATTGTCTGGGGGAAGGAGACCAAAGGAGTGTGGGAAGCTGAGAAAGAGCAGGTGGAACAGGGAGAATGAAAGGAGGGGAACAGATGAATGGGGGAAGGCAACTGATTGGTCAAAGAAAGAGGAAAAAAGAGAGTAAGGGGAGTGAAGAGGGTGGCAAGGATGAGGGAGAGATTTGGTGGAAGAGTAGTGGGCACAGAGGGTGAGCGGAGAAGTGGAAAGAACCAGATGGAAAGAACCCACCATCTGCCAGTGTATCAAAGGTGGCCAAGGGTGTCTAGTGGAATGAAAGCCAGTTCCTTTCTTATAAGGTCTGAGGAAGGCTATGACAAGGACTGGGAGATGCAAGACCCCTAGACCTGGGGAGAATTTGTGACATGCCCACCTGGGCCCCCTGGTTCCCTTGACACCCTCTGACAGAAGAAGGTTCCTAGTTCACATGAGTGATCAATCATGGTTTATTGATTGGGAACATGGGCTGAAACTATGAGCTCTCTCCTTCCTCTCCCTTTTCCTTCTTATCTTATGCACTGCTGGAAAGACCAGCTTGTTACATCACAGCTCTGCAGCTCATGTGAAGTCAGGAATTGCACTTTAACTTCTTAGAAGTTCAAATTGTAATTTCACAGCCTGGTTTGCAGGCTTGAGTTCCTGACGTTGCAGGAGCTGTATTTTAACAACCTAGGATTGAAGCATCATGGCTCCAAGATGAAGTTGAGTAGGCTTACCAGATTTCCAACTGGAACAGAGTGCTAGACCTTTATGAGAAGGAATGTGGGCAGGTGTAGCTTGTTAAACCTTAGCGCACAATACTAGGCATGTCTACGCTTACCATTTGTCCTGGAATTTCCGGGACAGTCCCAGAAACCGGCCTCGGTTCCTGGAAATGTTCCGGAATGATTTTTATTAAATTAACGAATTAATGTCCTGGAACGACTGGACCTTCATTCTCATTATATGCTCTGTTTGTATGCCAGTACAGTGCGCACCCAAGTTACGAATCCCTGGCGTTCCCACAATGCATGCAAAGCCCTTCAAGCAGCTGCAGCAACAACACTAAACAAACCCAATCATGTCTCTGCACTTTCTCCCATTCAAGCTTGCTTGTTCCCTTACCTATAAGAACCTTGAAGAGTGGACCCATTCATCAAACATGTCTCCACGGAAAATAAATGTGCACCTACCCAGGTTTAAAGTAGAAGAGGAATATGATCTCAAAGCAGCCTTGAAGTCGATGGGAATGACTCTTCCTTTTGATAAAGAAAAAGCTGATTTATCTGGGATATCACAGCGACCCAGGCCACCCATAAGACCCTTTTGGAAGTCAATGAAGAAGGCACTGAAGCAGCAGCTGGCACTGGGGTGGAACTGGCACTAGTTCCAGTGAGTGATACGCCTCTGATATTAATCAACTTTAATCGCCTATTTATTTTTAACATAACAGATTCAGCTTTGAACACCATTGTCTTCCTGGGCAGACTTTCGTCCACTTAAGAACATACAGAACAGCTTGAAGAATATGAAGAACCCTCTTATCTCTTTAGAGTTGCAGTGCTGAAAGAGAAAGAGGAAGCTATTCATTATACTCCACCTACTGTAGATCAATAAAATATGTAGCTATATAATTCTAAATGCTGAATCTTGTAGCTTTATTTTCAACCGAATGCCCCTTGACCACAATCATTTTGATGTAAATTAGGATTGATACCTAATCATCCAATGTCTTTGTTCTACCTGAAGCCCTCCTTCAAAACAAATGGGCAGCCAGTGCAGCCGCTGAAGCAGCGGTTCAACAGAGTCAAACCACCTAGCTCCAGTGACCACCCGGGCCGCCGCATTCTGCACTAATTGCAGCTTCCGAACCGTCTTCAAGGGCAGCCCAACGTAGAGTGCATTACAGTAATCCAGTCTTGAAGTCACTAAGACGTGGACCACCGTGGTCAGGTCCGATCGACTCAAGTACAGCCGCAGCTGGCGCACCAGCCAAAGCTGGGCAAACGCACCCCTGGCCACAGCCGCCACCTGGCTTTCCAGGGAGAGCTGTGAATCCAGAAGTACTCCCAAGATGTGCACCTGTTCCTGCAGGGGGAGTGCAACCCCATTCAGAACGGGCAGGTGACTCAGTACCTGCATCGAAGCTTTCCTGACCAGTAGGACCTCTGTCTTTTCTGGATTCAATCTCAACCTATTAGCCCTCATCCAGACCCCAACTGCCTCCAGACAGTGCTCCAGGACTTCCACAGCCTCCCTGGAGTGAGATGGCAAGGAGAGATAGAGCTGGGTGTCATCAGCATATTGGTGACACCCAACTGCAAATCCCCGGATGATCTCTCCCAACGGTTTCATGTAGATGTTAAAAAGCATGAGATACAGAATAGAACCCTGTGGCACCGCACACTGTAAAGGGCAGGGCACCGAACAGACGTCTCCCAGCATCACCATCTGGGACCTGTCAGCCAAGTAGGAACGGAACCACTGCAATGCAGTGCCCCCTAATCCCAACTCGGCCAGCCGGCCCAGAAGGATACCATGGTCGATGGTATCGAAAGCCGCCAAGAGGTCCAAAAGGACCAGCAGAGATGCACTCCCCCTGTCCAGTCCTCGGCGAAGATCATCTAGCAGGGCAACCAAGGCTGTCTCCGTCCCAAAGCCCCGCCTGAAGCCAGACTGAAAAGGGTCCAGATACTCCGTTTCATCTAGTATCCCCTGGAGCTGAGACGCCACCACTCGCTCAATCACCTTACCCAAAAAAGGCAGATTGGAAACTGGCCGATAGTTATTTAAATTGTAGGAATCCAAAGATGGTTTTTTCAGGAGGGGGCGCACAATTGCGATCTTCAAGATGCTAGGCATCACTCCCTCCCGCAACGATGAATGCACAATAGGTTCCAGCCAGGGTGGCTGCACCCCAATGCTAGGTGAGGGGAGAGAGAGAGAGAGAGAGAGAGGTGGCCTTCAGTACCTTCCCTTGGAGTACCCATTTAACTCTTCTAGGCTGCTACTCTTGCTACTCCTGGGAGGCAGGGGGAGATTTTATTGAAAAGCATGAATGTGCATCAATGCTACCTTGCACATAAGAATATTTGATTTTTAAAAAGGACTGGACAAATTGGTTTCACAGAAGTGAGTTGTGGATGGAAGTGGGCATGGAATGAAATAGCATGCAGAGGTAATGTGGTTGGTTCTTCCAGATCACCTGACTCTCAAGATGTGCATTTGCGAACACATTGTCTTGAGCACCGTTGCTGTATTTTGAGGCAAGATGCTACAGGCAGTCTTTATCTTAAAATCTGGGTTTAGCAACATATATTTTTGGCTACAATACTGGGCAGCAAGGAAACATTTGCTCTTTGACTGACAGCACTGAAACCATGAGAAAAATATATGAGGTGAGGATTCCTTGTGCAAACAGTATTTTAATTAGTGCTTAATTAAAGCACTAATTTAATTAAGTGCTTTAACTAATTTAACTAATATAATATAAGAACATAAGAACATAAGAAGAGCCCTGCTGGATCAGGCCAAAAGCCCATCTAGTCCAGCTTCCTGTATCAGACAGTGGCCCCACCAGATGCCTCAGGGAGCACAAGACAACAAGATAACGTGTTTCCCGTTGACACTCCCTTGCACCTGGCACAGAGAAAACCCACTTCTAAAACCAGGAGGTTGCTTATGGCTTGTAACCTGTGATGGTCTTTTCCTCCATGAATCTGTCCAAACCCCTTTTAAAGGCATCCAGGCCAGGTGCCATCACCACATCCTGTGGCAAGGAGTTCCACAGATAAATTACATGCTGGGTAAAGAAATATTTTCTTTTGTCTGTTCTAACTCTCCCTCCACTCAATTTTAGTTCATGTCCCCTTGTTCTGGTGTTGTGCGAGAGGGAGAAGAATTTCCCTCTATCCACTCTCTCCATCCCATGCATGATTTTATACATCTCAATCATGTCCCCCCTCAGGCGCCTTTTTTCTAGGCTGAAAAGCCCCAGACGCTGCAGCCTTTCCTCATAAGGGAGGTGCTCCAGCCCATGAATCAATCTGGTCGCTCTTTTCTGCACCTTTTCCAATTCAACTATATCCTTTTTGAGGTGTGGTGACCAGAACTGGACACAATACTCCAGATGTGGCCTTACCATCGATTTGTACAAAGGCATAATGAAATTGGCCATTTTATTCTCAATCCCTTTTTTAATGATCCCGAGCATGGAATTGGACTTCTTCACAGCCGCCGCACACTGGGTCGACACTTTCGTCGACACCTGTCCACCAGCACCCCAAGATCTCTCTCTTGATCCGTCACAGACAACTCAGAACCCATTAGCGTATATGTGAAATTTTGGTTTCTTGCCCCAATGTGCATCACTTTGCACTTACTTACATTGAAGCGCATCTGCCATTTTGCTGCCCATTCTCCCAGTTTGGAGAGATCCTTCTGGAGCTCTTCACAATCCCTGCTGGTCTTCACCACCCGGAAAGGTTTAGTGTCATCTGCAAACTTGGCCACCTCGCTGCCTATCCCCAACTCCAGGTCATTTATGAATAAGTTGAAAAGCACCGGTCCCAATACCGATCCTTGGGGCACACCGCTTTTCACCTCTCGCCATTGTGAAAATTGCCCATTAACTCCCACTCGCTGTTTCCTGGTCTTCAACCAGTTCCTAATCCACAAGAGGACCTGCCCTCTTATTCCCTGACTGTGGAGTTTTCTCAGGAGCCTTTCATGAGGGACTGTGTCAAACGCCTTCTGAAAATCCAGATATATAATATCCACGGGTTCGCTCACATCCACATGCCTGTTGACCTTTTCAAAAAATTCTAAAAGGTTTGTGAGGCAAGACTTCCCCTTGCAGAAGCCATGCTGACTCTCCCTCAGCAGAGCTTGTTCTTCTATGTATTTTAAGATTTTATCCTTAATGAGACTTTCCACCATCTTTCCTGGAACAGATGTTAGGCTGACCAGCCTGTAGTTTCCCGGGTCCCCCCTCCTTCCTTTTTTAAAGATTGGCGTGACATTAGCTATCCTCCAATCCTCTGGCACAGTGGCCGTTTTAAGGGACAAGTTGCATATTTTGGTCAAGAGGTCAGCAATTTCATTCTTGAGTTCCTTCAGAACTCTTGGGTGGATGCCATCCGGGCCTGGTGATTTACTGATCTTTATTTTGTCAATTAAGTCTGAGACGTCTTCTCTTTTAACCTCTATTTGACTTAATTCTTTAGTCAGGGGAGGCCGTTCAGGCAGAGGTATTTGCCTGAGGTCTTCTGCCGTGAAGACAGATGCAAAGAACTCGTTTAATTTCTCTGCAATCTCCAAGTCCCCTTTTATCACCCCTTTCTCTCCCTCACCATCCAGGGGACCAACTGTTTCCCTGGCAGGTTTCCTGCTTCTAACATATTTGAAGAAGCTTTTATTATTCCCTTTTATGTTTCCTGCCATACGTTCCTCAAAGTCTTTCTTGGCCTCCTGTATCATCTTTTTACATTTCTTTTGCCACAGTTTGTGCTCCTGTTTGTTATCCTCATTGGGGCAAGACTTCCATTTACGGAAGCTTCCTTGCCTTTTATAGCCTCTTTAACTGTGCTTGTTAGCCATGCCGGCACCCTCCTGGACTTAGTCGAGCCCTTCCTCCTTTGTGGGATACACTCCCGCTGGGCCTCTATGACTGTTGATTTAAACAGCCTCCATGCACTCTGGAGTGATTGGACTCTTTTTACCTTCCCTTTCAGCTTTTTTTTAACTAGTCTCCTCATTTTGGGGAAGTCTGCCCTTCGGAAGTCAAAGGTTTTTGTGTTAGATTTGCTAGGCACTCTCCCCCCGACATGCATGGCGAAACAGATCGCAGCATGGTCACTATTCCCCAACGGTTTGGTAACATTTACATCCCTGACCAGATCTTGAGTGCCACACAATATCAAATCCAGAGTCACCTGTCCTCTGGTCGGTTCCGTGACAAGCTGCTCTAAGGCACAGTCATTTAACATATCCAGAAATCCAGTCTCTCTTTCATGACCTGAGCAGGAATTGACCCAGTCGATGTGAGGATAATTGAAGTCCCCCATGACTACAACCCTGTCTCTCGTTGACACCTCCCTGATTTGCTTCCTCATTTCAAGATCCCCTTCAGGTTTTTGATCTGGAGGACGGTAGCATGCCCCTACTATTACATTACTCTTTGAGCCTGGTAATCTAACCCACAGTGATTCTACGGAGGAGTCAGAGCCCCCCTCCAGCTCTACTCTGGTGGATTCTACCCCTTCTTTGACATAGATGGCCACCCCACCTCCAACACGCCCCTCTCTGTCCCTCCTATGGAGTTTATATCCTGGAATTGCAGTATCCCACTGGTTCTCCGCATTCCACCAGGTTTCTGTTATACCTACTATGTCAATGTTTTCCCTAGCCACCAAACATTCCAGTTCTCCCATCTTTGCCCGTAGACTTCAGGCAATTGCATAAAAGCATTTATATACCTGGTCCCCCAAGAAGGGCTGCGTGTTTGCACCTTTATCCCTGCAGCCTTCTGTCCTGCTAGACTGGCTGTCATGTCCCATCACGCTACCACTCCCAATTATAACTAAATATAACCAAAAATAACTAATTAACTAATTAACTAATTTAATTAAGGCACTAATTTAATTAATTTTTGTGTGATGAAAAGCAATGTGCAGGATAAAGGCTCGTAACAGCACTGAAGCCATGAGAAAAACATATGAGATGAGGATTCCTTGTGCAAACAGTATTTTAATTAGACATAGTTGTGTGAGGAAAAGCAATGTGCATGAAAAAGGTTCATAACCAGAGCAGAACTGCGAGAAGAGGGGGGGGGGGAGGAGGAATGCTGTAGGACTCTCCCTTGCTTCAGTTATCCTCCCAAACATGCACCCACAAGCATGACATGTATAGAGGAGAACGTTGCCTCTATTAGGACACTTCCATTAGTGTCCAATGGAAACATTTTCACGTTAAAATACTGTTGGACGGAGCATGAGTGTTAATGACAACATGCTTATGGGCGCAATCCACCGCAAGCCCCTGGTGACAGAACATTTGTTCCGTTGCCGGGAGACATCGCGAACGTGCCATAAAGCATGTTCACGACGACGAGCGCAGAGGCCGGCCCCCCTTGCTCCATCGCTGGTGTGCCCGAACGGCCGCCGGACCAGTTAAGCTGGGATCCGGCATGCGCGGGGATGGTTCACCGGGCGTGGGAGGGAGCCATTGGCTGCCCTCTTGCCCTCAGCAGCTTGTACGCATGCACAAAATGCGTAAAAATGCCGCATAGGGCCTCGTCAGAACGGGCCGGACTGCCAGCCATGTAGGACGCCCCGAGGCCTTCTCCCGGCCTCAGAGGGTGACGCGCGGAGCCAGCGGAAGCGGGGGTGACGCACGGGGTGACGTGCTTCACCCCTGTTGTGCATCACTCCCGGCGGCCCGCCACCCCCACCACACTCTAGTGACACCTCTGCAGCTATGCCAACATTGAGTGCGAAGCGTTGGCTGTCAAATGGGCTGTAACATCCTGGAAGTATGGGACCCACTTTGTTCTTGTCACAGATCACGCTCCACTCTTGTGGATGCACCGTCTGAGGGAACACAATGACAGGGTCCTCCGTTGGTACCTAGCCCTGATGCCCTATGACTTCTCCATCAGCCACCGGAAGGGGACCTTGCATCAAAACGCTGATTATTTCTCACGCATATTTGAAGGGGACGACAACCACCCCAGGAACCTGAGGGTGGGTCTGTCTGGATATTGGGAAGAGCCCCGTACTCACCCGAGCCACAGCGACGAACCCAGGCAACAGCAGCAGCGACTGCTTCGTCTTGCCGCGGCAGCTCGGCCCCAGGCCGCCTCCAGCAACCACGGTCGATGACAGGCCGGCCCCCTAGTAGGAGTTCCAGGAACCAGGTGGGCCCACCCACCTCCATCCTCCAACGCCGGCCATGGAGCAAGACACATCCCTGCCTGTCAGGCAGATGTGGTGGCAGAGGAGTGGAAAGACTGGAGCGAGCGGAGCAGCGGCTCTGGGCGGCTCCACGGCGCCGGGCGGCGCTGTTCCGCTAGCTCCAGTCTTTCCACAGAACGCGTGCCCGCCCACCCGGTGACGCGGTTAGTCGCTCCGAGGCCTTCTCCCCCGGCCTCGGAGCCGGAGAAAGCCCCGGAGTGTCCACCACGACCGGCGGCCAGGGCTTTCTGAAGGCGGCCGACTGCGGCGCTGCGCTATTTATCCTTTTAGCGCGGCGCCGAGGAGAAGGCCTCGGAGCGCCCTGGTAAGCCGGGTCGCCCCCCCGGAGCGGCGGTGCCCCCCGGAGCGGCAGTGCCCCTCTGGGGCGGTACCACAGCGAGCGGTGCTCCAGGCAGCATCCGCTGCAGATACGCCTCTGCGTAGTGGGATTGGCTGAGGACCTGGGGAGGCGGGACCAGGGAGCTGGGAGGGGTATATAAGGGATACCTTGGTTGAGGATGAGTTCAGTTGCAGGCCGGCTGGCTGGAGAACAGCCAGACAAGCCTCCTGCAACCGACCCAAGGAGGAGGAAACGGGTGCGGCAACCCCCTCCCCTTGGGTCCCTCTGAAGCCTCTTCAAGGGCATTCCAATATGCTCCTGCAGGCTTGGACTGGAGGTCTCCCCAGAGCCCGGCGCACCCCAAGACTTGGGGTTGGCCCTTGACCCTGACCAGGGCCCCCCTACACAAATAAAGAGCTTAGCTGCTTGCAGGGTAACTAGCAGCTATCTTGCAAACTGCAGGAGCTCAGCTCTTTGAAGGGCAATTAGCAGCTATCTGATTTTTGAATAGCCTCAGGTCTCGTGGCAATTACTTATCTGATCTTTCCATCACCTGGGACCCACCAGAAATCAGGTTGCGACCCACCAAGTGGGTCTCAACCCACAGTTTGAGAAACACTGAAGTACACCTATGTTTACGTTTACCACCCATACCGGAAATTCTGGGACAGTCTTGGAACCCGAGCTCGGGTCTCGAATTTGTCCCGGAACGTTTCCGGGCCGGTGGAAGCCTCTGCAGCCACCGCAGACACTTTTGGGGCTTTTAAAATTTTAAAACTTACCTTTTTTACTGGTGGTGGCCATCTTGGATCTCACGAAATCGGTGTGAGTGGGGCCTGGGCTGAGAAGGCAAAGCAGCTCGCGGGGGGGGGGGGCAAGACTTGACTGCAAAGCCAGGACACCAAATGTTGCCTCCCTCCCTCCATCCCTCACCCCTCCTCTGCTGGCAAAGTCTGAAGAGAGCATCAAGGGATCTCTGATTTCTTTGCGGCCATTTCTGTGTTCCAGCATCATCGCGTGCCTGTGCACAGGCACAGCAACACAGCTGGAGCTTCGACGATGCTGGAACACAGAAATGGCAGCGAAGAAATCAGAAATCTCTCGGTGCTCTCTTCGTAAGCACACCAAGGGATCCCTGATTTCTTCGCTGGCCGCATGAAATCCTTTGGAGGTCCGCAAGCAGCCCATGGGCCGTAAGTTGTGCAGGCTTGCAATAAATGGTTCCCTGTTCCCAAAGGACTCACAATCCTTTAAAAAATACAGAAGAGACACCAGCAACAGCCATTTGAAAAAACATCATGCTGGATTAGGATTGGGCTGTTCGTCTTCCTATTCCTATTCCAAAATCAACATACTATGCGTTATGTCACACTGACTTCTGCATCTTCTAGATCTCCATAATTTGTTTTTGTCTGACTTCTGGTGTCGGAAAGGGAAGAGAATCACCTGATAAATCTAAGCAACAGTGCCTATCATGAAGTTACTTACCCCAGAGCAATTCCATGTACTTCAATAGCACGGCACAGAAGCAAGTGCATTAAGCATTTTGTAATTTGCCTTCCTCTATGTAAGAAAAATGTATATGTATGAAGGATTCTTTTTAGACATGCTTTTGCTTTCTGTGTTAATTATGGATGACATGGAAATTCACAGTTGTAATAATGGTATTCATTCTCAGATGGCTCCAATTACCAGTAGATAGACTTTTTCACATAGCTCAATTGTTTTTTTTTTTTTAATTTCCATTCAAAAGCTGTCAAACCTCATGACACAAGCATGGGATTCAAGTAGCATATCTTGCTGCAGATGAACCCTCTGAACCTCTTGGCTTTATTCTAATCATAGTACTGACTCAATTTCTGAGAGTTTTACTTGTGTGGATGTTGCTTTGTAATTTCTTCATAAAGCTGCAATCCATGTTCAAACCTGCTTAGCCTGTTCAGTCTTTCCAAGATGAGATGAGTGGAGATGGTGCAACCCTTAAAAAGTGGCACCGCATTATGTAAACTTTGGGGTGTGAAAAAGTCTTGCACTTCAAGTGCTGTACATGCATCACTTGATGACTCATGGCTGACTACAAGAACTGACTCATTGAAAAGTCTTGTGTCTGAGGTGCTCTGGAACAAAGAGGCACTTGATCTATGAAGGCTCATTCAGACATGCAAGTCATGGTTTAATATGTTGCAGTTGCTAAGGGATGCAAAAACATGTGTGAACCAGCCCTTCAAAGTGAGACCATGGGTAGTAATATTGTCGTATAGGCTTTACTTTCTACATTTAAAACATATTATTTATTTACTTACAGTATTTTTACCCCGCCTTTCTCCCCGAAGGGACCCAAGGCGGCTTACAACATAAAAATGAATACAATACAATACAGAAAATAATCACTTTTTAAAACAATAAAAAAACAATTCACAAAAATTAGTAAAAAACAGCATCTAAAAATTAATAGAAAACAGATCACATTACAATTAAAACAAGAGTGTAAAAACAGCAGCACTCCACCTGTACCAGCAGGATATTAAAAAAGGCAAGGACTCAGAAGGCCTCCTTAAACAGGAAAGTGTTCAGGCCTCGTCGGAAAGTCTCCAAGGAGGGAGCAGTACGTAAGTTAAGAGGGAAATTCCATAAGGTTGGTGCCACTACTGAGAAGGCCCTATTTCTGGCCGCTGCCCCTCGCACCTCCCTGGGCGACGGCACCCGCAAAAGGGCCTTCTTTGATGACCTAAGGAGACAAGCCAGACTATATAGAAGTAGGCAGTCTCTCAAGTATCCTGGCCCCAGGCCGTATAGGGCTTTAAAGGTCAAAACCAGCATTTTAAATTGGAAACGAATTGGCAGCCAGTGCAGCCGTTGGAGAAGCGGCCCGACAGAGTCTGGGAGCTGGTTCACACATGTGCATCACTTGATTGAATTGCTTCATTACTCACACCTGAATATGTGAACCAATTCCACTGAAAACCTATTGGGTAACATCCTGGACTCATCACTGCTCCTGGATAATCGGGTTGAGCTCACTCCTCAAACGGAAGCTTCCTCCATGAATGGAAGGCATGTTCCACTCATGGAACAGGTCCTTGTGCAAGAAAACTTCTGTGCATGGAGTGAGCACCCACCAGCAGAAATACTAGTTGGGATACTACCCATTATGTTTGTGTTTAAGTGAGACTATATGAAAGTTCTGTTTGTAGTATTTGATCTACTGGCGTCGCTCGAGGTGGGGTGGAACAGTAGGTTCTGCACTGTGCTAACCTCTGTCTACTCCCCGGCACGAGGCGGCCCTGCCCCCTCGCTGTCGGAGCCATTCAGTGCGGCGAAGGCAAAGTGCAGTAGACTCCCTGTGCGTTGCCTTCACTGCACTGAATGGCTCCGATGGCGAGGGGGGGCACCTCGTGCCAAGGAGTAAACGGAGGTTAGCACAGTGTGGAACTTACCGTTCCGCCCCACCTTGAGCGACACCAGTGATTTGATCCATCATGATAACTCATTCACACATGCAAAAAGGTTACCTGGTGGTACTGCAGGTGCCACATAATGAATATATGTGTTCAGGCCAACCCTACATCTTGAAATATTTGGAAACAGAATTTTTATGTAACACTGTGCAGTCATTTGGCAATACAGTACTACAGTCTGTATGGTTTTGTACATGTGGTATGAGTCAGATCAGACATTAATACTAAGCCATGGCTCAGCGCTAGACAGGGATGTGGAGCAAGTCTCTGACTCCCAATCTCGAGTCAAGTCCCAAGTCTCAAGTCAAGTTCCAAGTCTTTGCCCCCAAGTCCCGAGTCTTTGGTTGTGAGTTGCGAGTCCCTATCTATTTAATGGGGAAAACAGGTTTAAATCTGAATAAAATTCAACTTGTCATAAAAGGCTCCAAGTCTCGAGTCGAGTCTTTTACAATTGCTGAGTCAAGTCCAAGTTAAGTCATTGATGCAACTTGAGACCAACTCAAGTCCAAGTCAATAGACTCAAGTCTACATCACTGTCGCTAGGTGAAGGAGTCATGGACTCATGCATTCCCTCTTCCTCTCATATACATCTCACATTCCATTTAATGGAAAACTATAATTTGCTGTTACAGCCAAACTTGGAAAATGATGCTTTGTGTAAGCTGAGTTCACACAACTAAACAAACCATGGGTTTGTTCGGTCAGGAAGAAGACGCTGAGAACATGCACTTCTTTCTTCCCTTTCACTTTACCTCCTCAATAGGGCTGGCCTTCTGATGAAGCTGACCAAAAGGCTTAAATCAAGTGGCAAGTTGGGGTGGGTGGCACACTGATAAGCTGCATCCTTCATCTGTCTGTCACCCCCTCCAGTCTGACGCCAATAGAAACACTCCAGTCAATCTAGTTCTGGCTTGCTGAAAGCCAGAGTCACATTAAGCTTTTAAAAATGCCTTCTGTATTTTTTTTAATCCTGGCTTTGATTTATGATATCTATTCAAAGAGGTATTTCCTCCCTCTTCTGAAAAAAATCCTTACTTAAAGTGAAAACAACTGTCTGTATCACTTTAATAGAACACTAGGCAAAAGTTACTCCAGGCAATAGGAAACAAGATAATGCTGCTCATTCTCTTCATTCATATAACTTTTATGGTCAGACTTCTACTTTCAAGGCTTCAGGTATGCTATGCTGAGTTTGGTGTGGTTCTGCGTGACCAGACAAAGCCTCCCTGAATGACATTACTTGTAAGAACAGTCCCTGATTATTTGTTTTAGAGTTAAAAATCTTTAGGCTTTGAGTAAATGAGATCTCAATTTGCAAAATCTAATTGGAATGGCAAGAGGATAAAAGTTCTTCTGAATACTCATGAGGTCATTTGTACCACTGAAATGGGACTACTAATTACCAGGTGTGGCAATGGCTTTTCTATTCCAACTTCCTTCAGAAAGCAGAAGACCTCTGAGTAAGGCTGATCTTTCAACCTCTGAAGGCAAGGAGGTAAATACAGTATTATTTTTATTGTTACAATATTGAGTTGATATGCCCAGATGTTGATTTTCAAAGTCTAGGGTAAGGATTGTTGTGTGGTTGTGAAGGAAACGCCTATTTTTGTGTGGGAAATGTCTATTTGGGAGTGACACAATACAAATTCACATCTATTATGTTGGAGTCTAAATAGTGATGTGTGAGAGATGTTTATGCCTGTAGCCATATGTGCAGTGCAATCTAATGTATGTTTACTTGAAGATAAGTCCCGCTGTTTCCAATGGGATTTACTTTCAGGTAAGTGAGTTTAGGATTGCAGTCTAAGAACTCCTTGCAGGGCAAAAACAAGCTGGGTTTGTGCAAGTTGTATATATACAGTGGGCGCTTCGTATCTGCGGGGGTTCCATTCCCAGAACCCCTGCGGATGTAAAAATTGGCTGATGCTCAAGTCTGCAATAGTCTGGGGTTGGTGCCACAGTACCTTAATTAACAGCATTGTGGGCCCGCCATCAGCTTCTTGTCTCTCACACCACTTTTTCATTTTGTAAAACACCTGTAAAAAGGAAAAAATGCGATCAGAAGCAACTTCTGGTTGCACGTGCAACTGGAAGTTGCTTCCGGTGGCGTTTCCCCCCCTTTTTACAGGCGTTTTACAAAATACAAAAGCGGCATGAGAGACAAGAAGCTGGCCGGGCAGCCCGGGACCAGCATAGATACAGCGACACTGGTGATAGCCAATAGGAGTTTTGTCAGTTTTCCCCCAGCTCAACCTTCTATAGCAGGGGTTCTCAACCTTTGGAGGCCCGGGTACCCCCTTATCATGGTCCAATTTTCTGAAATACCCCCTGGTAATTAACTGCTAATTAACTGGATTAATCAATTAATTAATTAGGTAATTAATTGTTAAGTAAAAAAGTACTAAAACAATTTTAAATGTAAAAAATATCTTATTTAACTCTGTGTGTGTTTGTGTGTGTGCGCGCGTGTGTGTGTGTGTGTGTGAGAGAGAGACAGACAGACAGACAGACAGACAGACAGACAGACAGACATATGCAAGGATCTCTTTTTTTCTTCATGTCACACTTCACAAAATCAGCTCCTCCCTCTCCCACCCCACCAAAGTACATTTTCCAAAGTACAAAAATGAGCCCAAAACCAAAATCAGAGAGACAGAAGGGCTCTGAAAATAATTACAATTTAAAATCCATGTTAATTATCACTTAATTAGCTGCTGATGGGGCAGATAAGGGGCAGGGCTTGGCGTATCCCCAGCAAGAGGTCCGCGCAGCCCTAGGGGTACCTGTACCACAGGTTGAGAACCCCTGTTCTATAGTGTGAACATTTTTTTTTAAACTCACTTGGAGCAGCAAAATATAATTTTGTACTGAATGTAGTGCGGGAGCTTTGAAACTCATCCCATTGCTCTGAAAGTGTTTTGATGGTTGACTTTGCAACAACCATGTGAGATAGATCACTAAGGGTTGGACACGACTTAACGACTGAACAACAACAATAAATTGCAAGGTAGTGATCTATTTACTGAAAACACCTGCAAATAAATAACAATATTTTATTTATTTTAAGTCTTGGAGAAATGCAGTGCTATTTCAGTTACTTATCTTCTAGCATTGTTTGAGGTCGGGCCATAAAAGTAATAAAAATACACACCCTCAATTGTGCTTTCAAATTAGAGCATATCTTATGTTTCCATTCCCTTGTCAGGAATGGGAAGATGTATGTTTCAACCTGTTTTATCTTACTATATAACACTTACTATATAACATTAAAACTCCTAAGAAACATTGATACAATCTAGAAACAATAACACACAAAATCAACAAGTTTCTAAAGCCAAACCTATACAATCTTTAAACTAGGCAGTAGATAAGACTACTTTCACTTCAATACGAAATATATTGAATAGTTTTTGGAAAGGTCTTGCTTAAGAGATCATTGTGTAGTAGGATAATGAAAATTTGGAAAATCTCTTGCTTGCCCCCCCCCCAAAAGTTCCCAGTTGGGTGTGCCTTTTCATGGTGATATGTGCACCATTACAAAACCAGTTCTACCTAATCAAGATTTGCTAACTTGAGCAACAAGACATTTTCATATTTCCTCATACGTTTCACTCTCTTCTTTTTTGTTCCTAGCTAGTCATGGATATGAGTTTCGTCCAGAATTCCCTTCCTCAAGCCATTGCTGCATTTGGCCTTGATCTTTACCATAAATTAAATAATAAAAAAGACCCTTGCAAAAGCATCTTCTTCTCTCCAATGAGTATCTCAGCTGTCTTGAGCATGGTTCTACTAGGCGCCAAAGGAAGCAGTAAAGCTCAGATGGAACAAGTAAGTCCCAAAGAAAAAAGTACCATTGCATGCTTTCCAGTAAATTCTATTCCACGTGACAAAGCCAATCATAAAAAATAATAATGATGTCATGCTGTGTGTCAGACTATTGGCGGTATTGGTGTGGAAAAAAAATAGTAAGGTGGAATTTATGAAGAAATGATACTTTTTCGAACGAAAACTGTTATAACCGGCAACTATTTTTGTAGAAGAAGGTAACAAGGGTAGCGCGGTCATAGTAGAAAGTGAAAGTAGCGATCCAGCCAATAAAAAACACACTGACGATTTTATCCGGTTTGGACAATGACAGCCCAGAAATCCAGACACATCTTCTGGGGCATTTCTGGTTGACAGCTACCAATTGACTTTGGAAATGCCCCAGAAGATGTGTCTGGATTAGACACGAAACGTTGGGTCCTTGAGTTCCAGTTCTTTGATTTTAAACATTTCTGTTTGTCCGGATTTCTGGGCTGTCATTGTCCAAACCGGATAAAATCGTCAGTGTGTTTTTTATCGGCTGGATCGCTACTTTCACTTTCTACTATGACCGCGCTACCCGTGTTAGCTTCTTTTACAAAAATAGAAATGATACTGTTCTTGTAGAAATGAAACTGTTCTTGTAGCTTCCTGATTTTTCACCTGCTTGCATATCTAATGGCTTTTGAAAATTCAAAAAGTCAGACTTCCTCTGAACCATGTTTTCTTGGATATGTTCCATTGACTTCAATAGGGAACTAGGGTCAAGGTAAATATGAAAGTGGCAGACCTATGTGTCAGAATTGGGTTTCTGCTAATTAGTTATAGACAGGCAAATGGAAGTGAGGGGATCTGAAGGAGCACAGCCTCCCCCCCCCTTCTCTCCAGCCATGTTTCTTCCTACAAAGCCCTATGGAAGCAACAACCCACAATGGGAGAAACACTGCCAAGGAGAAGCCATTTGGAGGAGAAAAGTATGACTGGGGAAAGGATTTAGCATGACCATGTGATACCCACCACTATTTGGATCAATATTGCTGCTTGTTCATAAGAAGAAGAATGAAACAACTGCTTTCAATACTTCTTTTAAAGCATCAGTAATGGCCTGCGTTGGAAAGAGACTTTTGATATTGTGGCACCAGGGGGTGGGGGCACAGCCCGAGGCAACAGGGCCCCACCTCCTCCAAAAGCCAGGCAGTGGGCAAGTTCTCAGCCAGCCTGACCATGGTCACTGGGGGAAAATGCGGAAGAGTTCCTTACAGGCATCCCTCTTTGGCCTCAGAGTCTCAGAGGAGAGGGGGTTAGTCGTGCCCTAGACCTCCTTCCCTGAGCTGGCTGGAATTGCAGCACTGGGCCTTGCCTCCCATTCCCCCCACAAAAGGGGGCTGTTAGTCTCACTGCCTCTGCTCCCAGCCTTGGCCAGGGACTGGTCTTTTATGCCCTGCTGCCTGCAACACAAGGCACCTTGCTTCCTTTTCTAAACCCCCCCCCCCCCACACACACTGAACCCAGAAGCAACCAAGGCACGAACATGCAGGAGCAACCAAGGCACGTTCTATGTCATCTGGGGAGTGCATAGGTTGTTCCTGCATGTTCCCCATAGTGAAGTCCTGTGTCAACTGCCCAGAGCACTGGTGGGCCTTCTATGGGGAAGGAGGCTGGTGTGCAGGGGTGCAGTCCTGGCAGTCTTCTTCAGATAAGGGAACATTTATTCCCTTGCCCGGGGGTAAGCCTCGCTGGGTCTACTCGAAGCTGAGCCAGCCTGTGATTTAGCTGGCGCACGTTTGAGTGGACCTGTGAAGGTGGATCAAGGCCAGAATGGGGGATAGGATATCAGCGGTGCCAATGCCACTGATACCACCCTCTTCCCAGCCTCGACTTGCCTTCCTCCCTGCCCTGGTCTCCATCCCATTCCTCAATCACTGACACTGTTGTGTTTGTGACAGCCGTAAAGCTGTTTACACTGCCAGAATGCTTGTTCCGGCGGCGTAAAGGGCCCTTAGGATTGGGATGCCATCCTGATGCCATGAGGCATCAGCCACTCTGGCACTATCAATACACATCTCAGGTTGAACATTTCCAGTGTCCATGCAGGTTACAGAAGTCATATAATGGGGCTGTACAAGCTGACTAACAGCCCAATCCTATCCAAAGCCCCACGCTGGGATGCAGCGGCAATGGGGCAGGACCCCATGTCGAGCCCCAGCAGCCCCTATGGGGCTACTCGGATGTGTGCCAGCGAAATGATCACCAGTGCATATCTGAGCAGTTCTGTGTCAGCCTTCCAAGCCTGGGAAGGGGGATAGGATTCAGCAGAGGGTTCCTCCACCGAGTCTACCCCCTCCCAGTTCTTTTCCACCCTTCTCCCCACCCTCCCCTTGCCCAGGTCCCAGAATGCCCCCCTCTCTCCCTGTTCCACCCTCCCCCACTTCCCTGCTGCCCAGTATGGAGCTCACCTACATTCGGTGGGCACTGCTCCTGCGCCGGCAGAGGCTTGCCAGCGCTAGCCTCCACACCAGCGCAACGTGCTTTATGGCATGTTTGTAATAGTGTGGGGTCTAGTTATGCTGGTGAAGGCCGGCATAGGCTTGGGCTGTAAGTCAAGTCAACTCCATGTTGCATACAACCGGGGGGTTGCCAGTAGGGGGAAGTGGTCCTGTTTACAACAGTTATATTTATATCCTGCCTTTTACTTTTGTATTTGTTTTTTTACAGCAACCATCACCAATGCAGCTAACACTCTTGGCAGACACGATTCTCTTAGGGATTGCAATCACCATGCATTAATGATTATAAATGGTTCCCCTCCCTCATGCAATATTTTTCATTGTTTACAACTGCTCTACTATAGGTGCTACACTTTCTTAAAGCGGCAGGATGTGTGAGACCAGCTGCTTCTGAGAGAACAATGCTTGAAGCTGTGCCAGGACGCGAGAAAGAGAGTGCGTCTCACTGTCAAGAGGTATTTTTGAACTTACAAACTTTAATTTGAAGTTTAAATTCCTTGTGTTATCCAAGCCCATAACCAGAAATTCTGTGAGGGAGAGGGAGGATCAATGTAGAAGAGCCAGAACCTAAATACAGGTAGCCTAGTAATATATTTACAGCCTGATCCTGCCTAAGATGCGACTGCCAGCCGCTATGGTTGGCACTGCATCAGTGCATCCTAGTCAGGATGTGGCCCACACCAGTGCAGCCAGGGCTCACCTCGGGGAAGGGGATGTTCGTCCCTTCCCCTGGTGTTAGCGCCGGATGCCCCATGGGCCTCCTCGGATACGCGCCAGCTCTTTAGCTGGCATGCATCTGGGGAGGCTGTGTAAGGCCGGCCCAGACTGGGAAGGGCCTTGGTATATTGCCCCAATCCAGCGCCAATATCCCCACCCCCTCTCAAGGTGGACCTGCCAATGGCCCTCTCCCCCACCACCCTGGCCTGCCCTCCCCATACCCTCATGTCGACCGACCTAGAACTTACCTGGGTTGGCTGGTGCAGGTCCTGGGCGATGGCCTTGTAAGTGGTGCCAGCCTCCGTGTCAGTGCCGCTTACACTAGAGGAGCTGCAAAAGTGCCTTATGGCACTTTTGCAACACCTTAGGTCGGCAGTGCGCTTACTCACTGGCCTAAAATTACGGTGGATTGCACCGTTAAAGTTATTCAACTATATATTACCAATACCATATAATTTAGTCTTGTAAAAGTTACAAGTAATTACCCAGTGCTTGTTTGTTGTTCCTGTGCCTTTGCACTCATTGGCCAGAAGTGCAGAAGGCAGGAGGTGGTTTACTTCTCACTGCGCAATTGGGTAGGCTGCCGCAGAACTGCACACATAATATACTTCCCATATATCTGCATAAGTGAAAGAGCTAGAGATTCACCCTACTGAAATTAAAGCTGAAGAACTTGGGCGCCACCCAATGAAATTGATTGGCAGTAGATTCAGGATAAACAAAACAAAGTACTTCTTCATACATTAACTTCTGGAATTTACTGCCATAAAATTTGGTGTTGGTTGCTGCCCATACGGTGGGATTAGACAAATGTTATGGTGGCTTCCGAGGTCATGTTCGGTTGCCACCCCCACTTTAAGACTTATGATGGGTTCTCTACCTCCCTGTAAAGGTTCAGAACCACTGCTCTAATAAGAATCACTGACTCAAAACATGTTGGACTCAATAAAATACATCTTCAGTGCACCTTTGAGTGTCCCTCTCTCATTACTATTAGCATTGGTGTACTCCTTTTCATGGAATGGAACCTTTTAACGAGCTATTATCAAACAAACATTTTAACATCCAATATCCGCATGATGACGGAGGGCAGACGCCCAATGCCACCGGTACATTCATGCAGGGTCTGGGAAGGAGGCAGGAAGGGGCTTGGAATGGGGTGGAAGGGCGGAACAGGAGGCAGGGAGAGGGCAGATCGGGCCCGGGAAGTGGGTGGGTTCTGCAGCAGCGGTGTCTGCCAAGGAGACATTAATGTATTTTGATTTGATTTTGACTGAAACCCATCTCCTCTGTACTGCAACTAGGAGGGAGGAATTGCCTGGGAGTTCAAGACCCTTCTGTTTCAGCTGAATAATCTCAGTGATGGTTACCAGCTGGATGTGGCCAACAATTTGTTCATGCAAAAAGGATATGATTTCCTTCAGGTAAGTGTTCTTTCACTCTCACGGCACAATCCTATGCACCTTTCCGTGGCTGCGGAATCCTGAGCCCAATTCCGGCTACACCAGCGCAACCCGGGAATACCTCGGGAGAAGGGGACATTCCTCCCCTTCCCCAGGTGTAGGGCTGCCCGGGGCCTATGGGCCTCCTTGGATGTACACCAGCTCTGGAGCTGACTTACATCGAAGGCAGTGGGGTAAGGCCGAACGGGGCTGGGAAAAGGCTGAGGATATTGGTGGAGCATGCCGCCGATATCCCCGCCCTCTCCCCGCCCAGTTCGACCAATGTTCCTAGGGGTCCTCTTAGATTCTGTGCCCTATTTGCAATTCTTGGGAGAGAAGCTGCCATCACATATCCTTTTGCAAGCAGACTATTAACAATGCACAGAAATTTCACCAAAATACTAAAATATTCACTAAATGAGGTTATTCAAAATGCACTAAAATGTGTTTTGGGCTACACAACCCTTCTCCAGGGAACATTACTTATCAAATACAGTATAGCCTACAAGAGAAATGTTCAGTTTGGCATCATTGCCTAGGCTTAGATAAAAAGCAGCCCATTTCACAAAGGGAGACTGTATAGCCTGTAACATGTAGAAATCTTGTGAATGTAGTGGTTCAATAAATCTGTGCAGCATTAATGCTCTACCTAGAGTTTAGTCCTCACCCTTTGTTGTGACACGGTGCCCCAGAAGAAGGGAGGCAGGTCAATTCTGAGGTGCAAGTGTTGTTCTGGCTGGAATAGACTGAAGGTTTCCTTTCTACTGGAAGATAGACCAGCCACATTTTCCAGGAAGATGGAGTTTAGCAAGGCATGGGGAAGAGGATCCACACCAAGTGATTGTTGTCCATAAATTCCTGTCCATAAATGCATCGTTTATTGAGGCCTCATAATGATATTTTTCTTTCTCTCTTTTTTGACTCTACAGCCATATCTCATGTGCATTAAGGAAATCTATGGAGCAATACCGGAGACAGTTGACTTTCGTAAATCTGAAGAAGCCAGGAAGGCTATTAACCTTGTGGTTAACAAACAGACACAGGGTAAGGCAGTTCAGGGATGTGCCCACGACAGCATGAAACTAGAATGCTTCTGAAAGATCTCTTGTGCATTTAACAACTGCACGACAAGCAAAAAAAATTGCAGATGACTTTTTTTTTGTTACGTAGATGAAGAGATAGTGAGGAAAGTATTAAAGGAAGATTCCCTCTTCCTGGAAACATTTCAGAATTATTTTTTAAAATGTATACATCAGTCAATGCCCACTTGTTTATCAAAGTATTCACACAAAGTATTGTTTATCAAAGTGTCTTGCGTGCAGACAAGATATCAACAAACTGCCGTCTCAATGCAGCTCCTCCCAACTCATGCTCTGTCCATGCTCTTCTATCCCCAAGTCTTTTCCATGTTCCTTTCAGCAACATCATTCAAGTTCTGCATGAAACACATTAAAAGTGCTGCAGTCTAGTGCTGTGCTTCTATGAAAAGCAGCCGAAGTCTCCAGATAGAACCCATTTGTGTTTGGAAATGGATTAGACAGATTGGAAATAAGGCCCAAATATAAATGTCCCCAGGGCAAGTTAGAGGAAGACATGTTCCCACACACAGTGCTGTCACAGATAGTGAGAACTTTTGCTGCAATGTGGACAATTCAAGAAGTATAACTTACAGGTCCGTGAGGATGACAAATGTCTTTATCTTCCTGGATACCCAGCACTTCAACACCAAATACATAAACCTGCTACTAGCAGGGTAGGATGGCAATACCCAATCTGTTGGAGTTTGAAAGTCCTTGCATGGGTCAAACGTTCTACCGATTTTGCCAAATTCTCTCACTCCGTCCTAGTTTCTACAGTCAAAGGGGCTGAAGTAAATAGGAAGGGACAACAGGCAAAATTTGTCATGCCTTGCAGCTGCTAAAGGCACAAGAGATCCATCAGGAAAATACTACCACTGAAATGTAATTATAGACTTCCTATCATTTGCTGTTACATTTTGGCCTGTAAACATGCTCCCTTCCCCCCATTAACGTAGTTGCCAAAGAATACCGGAGATTGTAAACTAGTTTAATGATCCTGGCTGAAAAAATCCTTCTTTAAGCCACTCATTGGTGTACCTCTTCCATTCCACTGGAAAGTAAAAGGAACCAAGGCTTTATCACTCCTTTATATACCATCTGGTTATATGCATAGTCGATCTTATTTATTTATGTCCCATATCTTTGTTCACATTTATTTTTTGTTGTTTTTCACATTTTTATACCTCCATTCCTTCAAGGAGCTCAGGGCGGTGTACATGGTTCCTTCCCTCCTTTTGTCCTCACAGCAACCCTGTGAGGTAGGTGAGGCTGAGAGATAGTGACTGGCCAAAGGTCACCCAAGAAACTTCATGGCTGAACAGGATTGTCTAGGTCAAACCTGGATCTTAAGAACATAACATAAGAAGAGCCCTGCTTGATCAGGCCAAAGGCCCATCTAGTCCAGCTTCCTGTATCTCACAGTGGCCCCACCAGATGCCTCAGGGAGCACACAAGACACCTGTATCCTGTTGCCACTCCCTTGCATCTGGCATTAAGAGGTTACTTATCCCCATCATGGCTTGTAACCTGTGATGGACTTTTCCTACATAAATCTGTCCAATCCCCTTTTAAAGGCATCTACACCTTGATAATTAAGTCCAGTCGAGTCCGACTCTAGGGAGCGGTGCTCATCTCTGTTTCAAAGCCGAAGAGCCAGCGCTGTCCGAAGACGTTTCCATGGTCATGTGGCCGGCATGACTCAACACTGAGGTGCATGGAATGCTGTTACCGTCCCGCTGACGCAGTGCCTATTAATCTATTTGCAATTTCTTGCTTTCAAACTGCTAGGTTGGCAGGAGCCGTCGCACGGATTCTAACTGCCGACCTTTCGATCGACAGCTCATGGTTCAGTGGTTTAACCCACTGCGCCTAAAGCAGTGGTGGCCAACCCGCGGAACGCGAGCCACAGAGTGGCACGGGAAGGTCTGTCGGGTGGCACGCCGCCTGCCCGCCGCCTCCCTCCCTCCCGGCTTCTCCCTCCGGGTCCGCGCGACTCCGGAGGCCGGGAGAGAGCGTCCTCTCGTCACGCCGGCTCGGCCTATACTGCCCAGGCCTGAGCCGGCGATTTCGCACATGCGTACAACGCATCGGCGTTGTACGCATGTGCGAAATCGCCGGCTCAGGCCTGGGCAGTATAGGCCGAGCCGGTGTGACGAGAGGACGCTCTCTCCCAGCCTCCGGAGCTGCGCGGACCCGGCGGAGCCTCGGCTTCTCCCTCCGGGTCCGAAGCGGTGAGACGGCGGGGGGGGGGAGGGATGGAGCTTGTGCTTCTCTGGAGGGGGTCGAATGAGCCTGCCGAGCTGAGGAGGGAGGCAGCGCCGCAACGGGAAGGGAGCTCGGCCAGGCTGGTTAATGATCCCGGCAGCGGCAACGGCGGGGTTGTTTATTCCATTTTCCTCTTCCTGAGCTGCCGCCTCAGCGCGCCTGTGCCAGAGAGAGGCCCGCTGGGTAATCCGGGCCTGGAAGAGGTGAAGGCGCTTGCGGAGGCCCAGCCCTGGCTGGCTGAGGGGAAGCGGTGCCGTCGTACCAACTTTGCCTTTTATTTTTATGGTCTCTCCCCCCCTTGGACTACTCCCCCTTCCTCGCGAGGTGTCGTGCGCACGCTACACAAACACCTCATGCCTGTGACGAAGTGGGCACAAAAGTTTATGCCACAATATACAGTACAGCGCAGTCGTATGCTCACAACTTAGGAGGAGTACGAGTAAGCCCATTGAATATAGTAGGACCTACTTCAGAGTAAACAACATGCATACCATACGCTTGCGCTGTCAATAGTACCTACCACAATAGGACTCCTTCCCCCCCCCCCTTGCTATAACAGACTGACGTGGCCACCCCTCTGGATATTCTCTGCCTCGGGCTCTAGACATTTCTGAATATCAATTTAGCTTGGCTGAGTCTCCTTGCAACTGCCCAGTTGTATTCACAACCGGGTTGTGCGTAGAAATCCTGTACTGATGAATGTTTGTGGACTGGAGTGCACAGAGGATGCACTTCTCTAAACTCGTTCCTGAAGAGTTTTTCTTAACTTTTTTTGCAAAAATTACATGAGGGCTGAGTTAGGCACGTTTGCCTGTAATGTGTTTGCTTCTGAGTATGTTACTGTGGCATGTGTGTGTGTGTCGTATTCCGTGCACTACATTTTGAGTCCACACCTAAAAATCTTGCCAATAAATAATGTGTGAAGCTGCCTGAGGGCAGACCCAGTTGTAATTAGTAGAATAACAGGGTGTGAACCCAAACAACTGGTGGAAAACAGGTTGTTCCTTCAGAACTAGTGCAGTAATGATTAGACTGGGCTTGGATTAGGGAAATCCAGGTTCAAATCCCTTCTCAGTCATTCATGAAGCCACATTTGGCAAGGTTACTACTGTATTTCTCAGCCTCAAATGAGGCTAAAATGTGACTGCTTGGCACTATTTTGTGAAGTGGATCAGCTTGGGGAAACCTCTTCTTAGCCTTGTAGTTCTGAAACACCAGCACAGTGACAGTGTAGAATCCGTTTTTTTATTGATGAAGAATGTAGAATTGATAGCTTGCAACTTTGGGGGCTGTGTTGATTCTCACAAAACTACTTTGATGATTTAAAAAAACTGCAAATCTTAATATTCTTCCACATGCTAGGCTTCTCATATACATGTATACTGTTTTTACCCTCCTATCTTTTCTGACTGGCCAGGATCCTAAGGACTGCAAAATTAAGGGTCAAACTACACAAACTAAACACGCAATTTGTGAGGCTAAAAGTATAATTTATTTAATAAAATAAAAACACGGTTATTATTTATTTATTTATTTATTTATTTACTTTATTTATTTATCTTTGTGGCATGCCCAAGATACAAAAAAACTAAAAGTGGCACATGTCATAAAAAGGTTGGCCACCACTGGCCTAAAGTATTGAAGTTATTATTCCAATTTTCCACTTTAACTTGCTTTTCTTTTTCTCTAAGGAAACATCAAGGAACTTTTTGCTCCGGGTGTGATTGAGCCACTAACTGTGTTAGTGCTAGCAAATGCTGTCTACTTTAAAGCAACTTGGCAACACCAGTTTGATCCAAAGCATACAATAGAAAGCAAATTTAGGCTGAATGAGGTATTGTAACACAACTGAATGTGTAACTTTAGGAATATGTGCCTTCCAACATGGAAGGTTTATGTATATAACAACATGACATGAATGGAGTATATTTTGGAATGCAATGCCATTCTGGTCTGCCTCTGACAAGGGGGGGGGGGGTTTGTTTGTAACCAAAATTATGCCTGATGAAACTCGACATTCTTTAGTTGGGTTTGGAAATGCTGAACTTTGACTCTGCTTTTGTAGATAGAATTATTATTATAAATATTTATATACAGTGGGGCCTCATTATTTTCAGGCTGCTTCTGCAGATACTGGGATCCGTGGAAGCAGAATCAGTGAATAATGGGGTACTGAAGTCCAGCATGCAATGGCCCATTTTCTCATTATGGAGGCCTCTCGAGGCCCATGCCACATTGGTGCGGAGGCCTCTGCAGGGCTTTCCAGGCTGGCGCTGACGTGGAACGGGCCTCCAGATGCCTCTGCAGTGAGTAAATGGGCCATTGAGTGCTGGACTCCAGCACCCACGGATCCTTGCTATCCATGGGGGTGGTGGTGGTGGTCCGGAACAGATACCTTGCGGATAGCGAACTGTACTGCTTTTCAACAAAAAGTAGTTTGTCAGTTTATATTGCTAAACAAACAAACAAAAATTGGTTCCCTGTCCCTAAAGGGCTCACAATGTAAAAAGGATGCAGAGGAGACACCAACAATAGCCACTGGAAAAGATGCCATGCTGGGGTGAAAAGGGACAGTTATTTCCCCTTGCTAAGCATACAAGACCACTTTAAAATATGTCTCTTTGCCCAGTTAAAGGTAAAGTTGCTCATCTCCATTTCAAAGCCGAAGAGCCAGCGTTGTCCGAAGACGCCTCCGTGGTCATGTGGCCGGCATGACTCTCCTTGCCGCAGCGCGTAGCATGCGGCTGGAACACAGAGCGCTGTTTACCTTCCCGCAAGCGGTACCTATTTATCTACTCGCATTGACATGCTAGCAGGGGTTAAATGTCAAATAGCTAATGTGTTTGCTACTATCAGTGCTGGACTGACCAACCCTACCTAGCAAGTCTCTGATTTGAGTGAGATTTGAATACTGGCTCACATCTCATATTTTGAGTCAATGCTCCCCACTACTGTGGTGGAGCACTTGTAGAATGTTACCATATGGTAACATTCCTGCCCTCAGTTTACAATTGACAGCATACAGCAGTGCCGTGTTTAATAATCATAGCACAAAAGAGTGTTAATAGAACTGTATTTTTCTGCTTTATTTTTCCAAACAGAATGAAACTAAACCTGTGCACATGATGTATCAGAAAGGAAAATTTAAGTTGGGACATGCAGCGGAGGTGAATGCACAGATTCTTTGCCTTCCATATGTCGGCGAAGTGTTGTCTATGATAATTCTGCTGCCGAATGACATCCGTGACTTGGAGCAGGTAAATCATGAACAAGTCTCTGTACTGGTCCACTGGATGAGTAGACATCACAGTGATGCAAATAATAATAATAATATGAGTAGGTTGCCTCCAAAGGTTCCCTTCATCAGAGCGAAGAGTCTTCTTTCCATCAGCAAGCTCGAGGAAGCTCCTTCCATCTGAGGAAGGGATTTTTTTTGGATGCCATCCTTTGGTGGGACCAACCAAAGTTCATAATGCAGAATGAGGGCTTTTGAGTTATGTAGAACTTTTCCTAAGTTTAGATGTTTAAGCACATTAAAAGGGGAGAACAACTCTGTTTCTGGGTGAGGATGTGGTGTTGAGCCCAGTCTGCGGTTTCTTTTAGTTGTAAGTAGGCAATGGAGGAAAGACGTGAAGACTGACTAACCTGATCAAAAGTTCTGAGGTTACACAGAGACAACTTGACAGAGAAGCAGGTGAAGGTCTCCCCCCCTTTTTTTTTGAAATATGAAAGCAAATGTCAATACAACGCAATTGACATGATGCTAATTCAGTTAAGTAAATGAGATGGGTAAATAGTTTTTGAAAAATTATATCTCACCAGCAGTCTGTTTGGTTGTGAATAAAAATGCACTTGGTTTGGATGTTAGAATAAGGAGGAAACAAAGACGTCACCTGATAGGGGCGGGGGGGCGGTTGGCCCCAGGGTGTAGGGCTCAGGGGGTGGGGTGGGGCTCCTTAGGTTTGGGGTTTTTCGTATTTTTCTGGGTTTTTTTTTACTGTTTTCGGGTTTTTTAAGTGTGAACGGGGCATGTGTTTGTGTATGTTTGCTTTCCCCCCACTTCTCTCCGAGGAACATGGTATTTATTGTCAGCAAACTAGACGTATGGCACAATGTGACTGGTAGGGGGTCGAGTAGTATTTTTTAACAAATAAGGAGGGCAGCGGCGTCCATGGCCCCCCGGAGCATAGGCGCAGAGCCTGGCAATCCGAAAGTAGTTTGGCAGTGACGCGATGATGGCGTCACATCATCGTGTCACCGCCAATTGCTTCCAGACTGAGGGGATTTGGAGCCAATCAGAGCCAGGGGGGATGGGAGGGCCCTTCAGTGGAAAACTCATGCTGAAACGGACCTCTGCTCACTGCTCCTCAGCCTTCCAAGCTCCCCACACAGAAGCGTGTTGCGGGCTGAAGACGTGGGCGGTGAGATTGCCACCCCTCCCGCAAGCGGTGCCTGAGGTGGCCTGCCCCCCCCCATGCTTGCTACACCACTGAGGGAGGGTGCAAAATCTGGTGAAACTGTGGTGAGGGGCTTGAATACTTTCTCCTCACTGAGGTTTTGATTCTGATCATGCACCTACCCTGCACAATATTGTTAGATGAAAGAAAACTTCAACTAGCTTTCAACTGAAGTTCCCCCCCCCTTATAAAATCTAAAAATGGCTTGTTGGGAGGAGAGGCTACGATTGGGATCAATGCAACAGTTGGGGCAAAGACCCTCTACCCCTGCTAGGGTTTCACACTCCCCCTTTCGGTTGTAAAAAATAAATAAAAAGCTCCCCCCCCCCCCCAATATCAGGCCACATTGTGTGATTATGCTCACATCTAGTTGGGCCCTTAGTCAATTGCACCGCTCTCTTTGCACCTGGTAGTGCACCTTAAACTGCAGTCCTGCACACCATTAGTTTGCCAAAATTACACCAAAGTGATTTAAGCAGTCTACTATTGTGGACAGCAGCCACAATTTGTTTAAAAGTGTGTTTACATGAGCAGCCACTAGAGGGGGATGAGGGACAATAGTAAGTAGAGAGGAAGAATCAGATGGCACAGATGAAGGAAACATCTGTTTGCATCTGTTTTATAACAGATTATAATGGAACTCTATTTACTGTATGTGTCTGTCACTTTAGAGGTATGCTTAATTCAAGGATTTAGGTCAGATAAAATAAGTGAGAATTTATTTAAAAAAATTCCACTAGGCTGACCTATTTTCTGTTCCATATTACGAAGATAATTCTAACTGTGTTAATGGGGGGTGGAATAATTCTTTAAGAAATGTGAACCATATATGACCTCATGCTGCAATTCTATGCATACCTGGGAGTGAGTCCCAATGAGCATAGTGGGGTTTAACTTCTGAGTAAGCATATAGGAATGCACCGGATGTGTATATTGACACTAGCATTTTGCCCATTGTTTACAGTTCAAGTCACCACAGAGAATGTCTCTACAAATTTAGGAGCACTTATTTCCCCTATAACAGTTTGGTGTTGAAAACCAACCAGTAGTTCTCCAAACCCCAGGGAAATAATTCTGGAATGGCAAAAAAATAATAATACGTACATTTGTTGATGAATATACTTTGTACATCCTACTGCTTAACACAGTCACCCAAATTATGTCCCAAGAAAACCTCAATTCTGTAATTTATATAAATTATTTGGATTAAGCAAATGTGTATAAATCTGCTTATTCCCTGCATTCTTGATTCTGCTTTGCTAATTGTGCTAATTGTTTTTGCCATACAGGTTGAAAAGGCAATGACCTATGAGAATTTAGCACGCTGGATTAGTTTAGACAATATGAGGGAGAAAAATGTGGAGATTTATCTTCCCCGGTTCAAGCTTGAAGACACCTTTGACCTCAACTCGACCTTGGAAGCGATGGGGATGATCGATGTGTTTGACCAATCCAAAGCTGACCTCTCTGGAATGTCTTCCTCCCACAAACTCTATTTGTCCAAAGTAATTCACAAAGCCTACGTGGATGTTAATGAAGTGGGGACCAAAGCAGCAGCTGCAACAGGTGGTGTGGTTTCCGACAGATCTGCATTGTCCTATGAACTATTTCTGGCTGATCACCCATTCCTCTTCTGTATCCAGCATAATCCTACCAAGACCATCCTTTTCCTTGGAAAACTCTGCTCTCCTTGAAAAACTGGACCAGTTTTCCTTTAACCCTATTAAACTGGACAGCAAGGAAAAAAATATTTCGTTCAAGGACGTCTTTCATTTCTTTTGCAATAAGGTGTCATTTATAAAGTATCCTTTGACATTTAAGTCCAGTTGTGTCCGACTCTAGGGTGCAGTACTCATCCCCGTTTTGAGGCCGAAGAGCCAGCACTGTCCGAAGATGACTCTCCTTGCCGCAGTGCAAAGTGTGCGGCTGTTTAAAGGTAAAGGTATCCCTTGACAATTAAGTCCAGTCGTGTCCGACTCTAGGGAGCGGTGCTCATCTCCGTTTCAAAGCCGAAGAGCCAGCGCTGTCCGAAGACATTTCCATGGTCATGTGACCGGCATGACTCAACACCGAGGCGCATGGAACGCTGTTACCATCCTGCTGACGCGGTACCTATTAATCTACTTGCAATTTCTTACTTTCGAACTGCTAGGTTGGCAGGAGCCATCGCACGGATTCGAACTGCCGACCTTTCGATCGACAGCTCATGGTTCAGTGGTTTAACCCACTGCGCCACCCGCTGGCTCGTGCGGCTGTTTACCTTCCCGCAATCGTAGGCTTACCAGATTTTCCCAGTTCTAAACTGGGACCCCCCAATTAATTAATTATTTAAATTTAATTAATTAAATAATGAAAATAAATTTCAACATTCTTTTTTGGGGGGTGTGAAGGGCGCCCAGAATTTTAATTAATTATTTATTTTCACCTAGCCAAATTAATTAATTAATTACCCATTTTAAGGAACCTTCTGTATTATTTATTTATTTTATTTATTCTTATTTACAGTATTTTTATCCTGCCTTTCTCCCCAAAGGGACCCAAGGTGGCTTACAAAAACAGGAAAACACAATTACAAAAACAACCACCCTTAGAATCAATAAAATAGTTAATTAAAAACTCATAAACACAATCTAAAAATAAAAAGACCATTATTACATTTTAAAAGGCAAGTGTACAAGAACAGCAGCACCACACCTGTAACTGCTGGATATTAAAAAAGGCCAAGACTCAGAAGGCTTCTTTGAACAAGAAGGTTTTCAGGCCTCGCCGGAAAGTCTCCATGGAGAAAGCAGTTCATAAGTCAAAAGGGAGGGAGTTCCATAAGGTTGGTGCCACAACTGAGAAGGCCCTATTTCTGGCCGCCGCCCCTTGCACCTCCCTGGGTGACGGTACCTGCAAAAGGGCCTTCTCTGATGATCTAAGGAGACGAGCCGGACTATATAGGAGTAGGCGGTCTCTCAAATATCCTGGCCCCAGGCCGTATAGGGCTTTAAAGGTCAAAACTAGCACTTTGAATTGGGCCCGGAAACGAATTGGCAGCCAGTGCAGCCATCAGGGCTATTATATGTTAGCTTGGCACAGAATGCATGCTGGCAAACAGCCGGAGTCTGGCTAAATGTAAATACACCCCCTAAAAATGAAATAAGTAAGAAAGCAAAAAGTTTAAAAGGGAGGAAACTAAAATAAATGATGGTCATGGTCACCCCCTCCCTTACGTATAATATTAAGTATGATAATAATTAATAATAATAGTAATAATTACTGAATTAAATGACTACAGTTTCTTCTTTCTAGCCTTCATTTCTGCAATACACCCCCTAATAAAAAAGATAACTGCACAGGAAAGCTGCACATATTAAGGGGGGGATTAAGGGGGGGGGAGGAAAGGAAAATAAAACCCTGGGAAAGCCACTTTAGAAAACACACAGAGACAAATTTGAAGTACAACAAACACCCTCAGCAGCTGAAGACACCCCCGGCCCATACCCTTACAATACAATACACTCCCTTGCAAAAGTGCACCCCAGCAAAAGTACACAGCAAAAAAACTCCCCAGCAAAAGCGCACAGGAAAAACGGAGCTAGCAGGACAAACAGACATCACAAAAACCAGCTCCTCCTTCCCTCCTCCCCATCGAAAGTGCATTTTTCTATGAAGCAGCAACACACACAGGACAAACGGAGCTAACAGGATAGAGATTACAAAGCTCCTCCATTTCCAAGTACTGCACAAAAGTAGTAAGCTGTAAGCAAACAAACCTCATCATGTTGCAAAAAGAATTCTCAACTCTTCTTTCTGCTGCGGGGTGGGGGTGGGGACGAGCTCCAGCTGCTGTCTGAGGGCTTGCAAAGATTAGAAGAAACTTTGCTGCTGTGAAGTCACCCTGCTGAGGCGGAGCTGAAGAATAAGCTCTCTGCTTCTCCTAAGCACATGATCACAGCCAGTGAAGCCTCCTAGGTGGCCATTTTCTTTAGGGGAAAAGTTCTGGCGGTCATTTTTCCCAGGGGGGTAATGGGGGGCCCAGGGCCCCCCGGGACAAATCCGGGACAGGCCCCCCAAATCTGTGATCGTCCCGGAAATTCCAGGACGAATGGCAAGCCTACGCAAGCGGTACCTATTTATCTATTTGCATTGACTTACTTTCAAACTGCTTGGTTGGCAGGTCACACTGCTTCCTGTATGTACTTTCTCAGCGCTAGCTAACTCTTGTCCAAGTAGTGGCGTTGCTGGCGGTGGGGTGGAATGCTAAATTCCGCACTGCGCTGACCCTCTGTTACTCACCAGCACAAGGCGGCCCCACCCCTTCACCTACAGAGCCATTCAGTGCGGCGAAGGCAACGTGCAGGAGACTCCCTTTGCGTTGCCTTTGCCCCACTGAATGTCTCCGAAGTCGAGGGGGCAGGGCCAGCTCGTGCCGGTGAGTAACGGAGGGTCAGCACGGTGCAGAACTTAGCATTCCGCCCCACCGCCAGCGACACCACTGTGTCCAAGGTATTTATTGCTTTTATCCAATCATTGATCACCTGAATTTCAGGCCCCCCAAAGAGCCACTAAGACTGCTATTATTGTGTATAAACACAGTGTATGTATAACTCAGAGTGTGCATATAAACACAGAACACCACAAGGGGGAGTGCTTAACACATGGAGCAGATCGGGTAATCCTTTAGAGTTAAGCAGCTTTGATTTCCTGGTGCTAGGAAAACAGAGATTACCCCTTTAAGACAGGCCTGCACAACTTCTGACCAACCAAACCAAGCGCATCTAATCGGTCATCTACTGTGACCTTCCAGGTGCTTGACAGTGGTTCTGTTTTTGCTTTCTCAGACAAACAGCAAAAATAAGAGGTAATCTGTACCTAAGCTATGCTCTTGATCTTCATAAACATTTTCCCTCGTGTCTGGGAGAAAACCCCCAATGCCAGGCACTTCTAGGACATGACACTTGGTTTTGTAAATGCCTGCACTAGGGTTGTTGACGTATTCAAGAACGATTAGTCTTTTAATCACATTGGTTTGAATTGATTGAATCTGCAAACATTTTCACGGAACTAAAGCGATAATTTTGAAGGGAAAAAGCATTTTTTAAAGATGGTGCATGTTCATACTGCAGCAGGCTTTGCCTTAGAGGAAGCCTATACTCTGTTAACTGTGCCGCCATTGACGGAGGTGAGGGGGGTGGCGGCGAGAAATAGGGCCTTCTTGGTGGTGGTGGCACAATTATGGAAATCCCTCCCCCTGGAATTAAGAACGGCTCCCTCTTTAGAGACTTTTTGGTGGGGCCTTAAGTCTTAAGAGGTTGTTCTGGTCATTTTATTAAGTTAACAAGAGAACAAGGGGTTGTCCTAACGTTTTGCTCATAAACCATGAGGAGCATCATTATCAAAGGTGCAGCAACTTGCTGTCTGCCTCTCACCGCTTACACGGGGGGAAGGGGACGATCATTTTCCTTCTCCCCGACTTCTTCCCCGGGGCAGCCCGAGAACTTGATAGGAGTTCCCTTTAGGCAGGCCGCCGCAGCCTACACAGGATTGTGCTGCCTGT
This sequence comes from Plestiodon gilberti rubricaudatus, assembly GCA_026170595.1. Lineage (NCBI taxonomy): Eukaryota > Metazoa > Chordata > Lepidosauria > Squamata > Scincidae > Plestiodon > Plestiodon gilberti. Next base: position 79,131,835 of record JANXHW010000004.1, on the reverse strand, counting down.
GTGTATAGTTTGTTCACTCAGAGGCTCTTACCAAAGTTATGCTCTACTTGCATAGGGGGAGAATTGTGGGTCCAATTCTGCTCCTCCCTCTATGCACTTTGAGTACCAAGGTATAGTCTTTACATTTATGATCTTTGACCCTTTCTAACCTCATGCTATAGCATAACCTGTCCAACACCATTCTTTTTACTGATATCTATGATTAGGCTTACCATATTTTAGAAACTTCATACCGGGACACCCCCCCCCCATAACCCCCCCCCGGCAAGGTAAATAATTAATTAATGTAAAAGCAACAAAAAATCAACCACAAACAACCAAAACCAATCACAAACCATAACGAAAAACCAAGCACAAACAACATAAACCAATCAGAAACTACAATCCACAACGAAAAACCAATCAGAAATCTCAATACACAACGAAAAACCAAGCACAAACTACAAGCAACAAAGAAAAAACAACAAAAACCAATCAGAAACTACAATATACAACGAAAAACCAAGCACAAACTACAAGCAACAAAGAAATAACAACAAAAACCAAGCAGAAACTACAATATACAACGAAAAACCAACCACAAAGTACAAGCATTAAAGAAAAAACAACCAGAAATGCAAACCCAAACCAGAAACCCAAACGGAAAATCAAAAATTCACCTTTTTCAATTAATTGAAGAAGAAAGGGGGTGCGAAGCGCCCCCTTTTGCCGCGCGAAGCGCGTCCGTAATTTTTAAATAAATAATTAATTAAGTAAAGGGGGTGCGAAGCGCGGTCGAAATTTTTAAATAAATAATTAATCTTTATATTAAAATATATATTTAAAAAATATGCTTACCTGGTCGCTGGTCGTCCTCGCGCTGCTGCTGCTGCTGCTGGGGTCGCAGCAAGCAGGCTGGGGCCGCGGCAAGCAGGCATCATGCCCTCACGAGATTTGGGTGCCGACATCTTGGATCACGCGAGATTTCGTGATCCAAGATGCTGCCCGGTAAGTTTAAAATAATAAAAAAAAGATGGCGGCGCCCATTCGTCCCCCGGGACCGGACCGGGAATCGAGCCCGATTTCCGGGACTGTCTTGGCGAAACCGGGACGAATGGTAAGCCTATCTATGATGATTGTATTCAGTATACTGGTAACCTGTTTTTGCTGCATTGTGGTGTTTGGTGTAAGTTGGGATCTGATATTGCAAAGCTCTTCAGTCCATTCTGTGAGAGAATATTATTGCAAAGAGCTGGAAACAAAAGGCAGCAAAAGTGAAAATTTCTTGGCAACAAGGTGCATGTTTTTTTAACAATTTTGAAAGCGACTCAATTTTGAAAGCGACTCTCCACCGTCAACTCATGACAGAAATAATACCACAGAGATGTCATAGCCTATGTGTGATGTGTTTTTATTCCATTTTTCCTGTTTTTATCAATTGTAACCGCTTTAAAAGTGTACTATGTAGGTGGTATAAGATGTACAGTGTCAGCAGATGAAGAATGATGCAAAATTACATGGTTTTTTTTATACTGCTCTAGGCTGCAGTCAGTGTGTCTCTGCTCCCTAAAACCCACACCTTGCACCAACTGATTTCTATCTGAACGCATGCAAGGAGCGAGAATGCTTGGGCTCTTTTGCAACACATGCATCTCTTCAATGACAGGCAGACGTGGCTTAGCCTCCATTTATTCCAGCGGTGAGGAATCTCCAGCCCCAGGGCCGGATCAGGCCCCCAAGGCCTGAACACCTCCGGAGGCCGGGAGAGGGCCTTTGCATGTCCTCCCTGGCCGCTGCCTCGACCCCTTCTCACCAGGCCGTTGGCCATTTCGCACATGCGTACCACGCCGATGCGGGCAAGAGCTTGCCCTCATCGGCATGGTACGTCGGAGGTGACGCGCGGACCTGGCGGCGGCTTCGGACAGTGAGCGCGGAGCCTCCAGAGGCCGATGGGGGGCAGGGGCAAAAATTAATTAAATAAATAAAAATGCCGGCCGGCCCTCAAGCAAATTTCTAATATTTAAAACGGCCCTCACCAGGGAAAAGGTTCCCTGCCCCTGATTTATTCCCATTATCACCTTGGGGAATGTCCTCCTCCACATTCTCCAAGGCAGGAAAATTGGGAACATCCATTTTATATTGCATGAGAGAATGAACTCATGATAGAGTAGGGGACACAGAGGCCCAAAGCGAATGTCCTGATCGAATGTCCTTGGCTAGGAGCAAGGGTGGCTTGTGACACCTTGAAACAACGGAGGGAGTGATACGAGCTGTGTTTTTACTAGAAGATTCTCCCCCCACCAAACAGGTAAGTAAAAAGGTAAAGGTGACCCCCTGACATTTAAGTCCAGTCGTGTCCGATTCTAGGGTGTGGTGCTCGTCCCCATTTCAAAGCCGAAGAGCCAGCGTTGTCCGAAGACGCCTCTGTAATCATGTGGCCGGCATGACTCTCCTTGCCACAGCGCGTAGCATGCAGCTGGAACATGGAGCGCTGTTTACCTTCCCGTAAGCGGTACCTATTTATCTACTCGCATTGACATGCTTTGGAACTGCTAGGTTGGCAGGAGCTGGCCAAGAACGAGTAAATCCTATTTAAGTCTGTGGCACTGTGTAAGGCTGCAATATGTGCTTACCTGAGAGTAAGGGCCATTGAATACAGTAGGACTTACTTCTGAGTAAACATGTAAAGGACTTCTTCCCCACCCACCCATCCACTGCAAAAATCACAGCACAAAATATGACCAGCAACGATGACCTTGAGAGTGTGAGAGGGTCCAAATCAGGCTCAGATATTTTCCAAATTGGGGGAAGAATAGTTCAGTTTGTCTCGTTCAGCTGCAAATTCGGGTGAGTGGCTTGCTCTGCACCAACATGAAAAAAAGTAACATGAGAACTCCAGTACGAGGGGCGGCTTCTTAATACACACATTGTGACAAAATAGATTCACAAGCTGGTAAGCCCGCTCTTATTTGAGCGCATAGGAAGTCTTGGTAGTCAAATGTGCTTTTCAAGATTATGTTGCAACAGAAGGCTGAATTGCTGCCTCAGTTGCATGTAGCCATGGGTTATTTAAAATACATGCAGAAGCTTTGTCATTAGGGATTGACTTGGAAGGCTACCTGCGGCTGCTAGAACATTAAGTATGGCTGAATTACATGGAAGATGCAATATTTATTACCCATTGTAATAGTCTTGTTTACCAGGACAAATGAATGAGTTGTCTTGTTATACTTTCAGGTGTCATTTGCTCTTTCTGCAGCTGGAAATAGTTGAGGATTTTTTTCCAAAAACGGGTAAACATTCTTCACAAGAAACTTGGTTTTTTTTCCCAGGTGGGTTCCCCCCCCCCCGGCACTGTTGCATCTTCACCACAAACATATATTGCAACCCCCTGGCTCCTGCAAGATCCTTGCCAGTGGGGGCTAAGCCACCTATTGTGATTGGGCAGGCTCCACTCTGACTGCAACAGCTTCCCAAGTGTGGCACTTTACTTGTCCTCCTTGGAACTACAGACCTGATGATGTCACTGGCCTTCCCACCCATGCATATCTGTCTGTGCTTCAGACCAAGTCAGGTTTGGGTTGGGCATGATGTTGGCACAATGGAAGCACTCAGTAGTGGTGTTCAACAAGGTGTATCCCATGACACGCTATTCCTGTTTGAACACGTACACTCTGTCTTGTTGACTGCTGCACCTATGTCGTCAGCACTAAAAGTGCACACACATGTTTATTTTAAGTTGCATTGACTCTTGGTGGCTTAGGGATGTGATGGGAGTGGGGAATACATCCACCACTGAGGTAAAAGGGCAAAAAAAAAACTTGACAAATGGGCCACTGTCTGTCCAGGCTCTTATCATTGGCTCAAGTGCCTGAAGTGAATTAGAACTTATAAGGAAATGCTACCATGAGGTGGTTTTTCTTTGTAATTCTTCCATGGATACTTACAGTATTCTTACATGTTTTAATCATGGGAAATGCACTGCTTATTTTCAATAGCTGAATTTCCCTTAGTTTCCCATGCAGGGAAATATTTATAAGAACAAGCAACCACAGAAAACGTATGGGGGAAAACTGATATCGACACACTCCTAACCATTAATTATCACTTTTCACAAGTCTAGATTTGGTAGGGAGAGAGAGAGAGAGAGAGAGAGAGAGAGAGAGAGAGAGAGAGAGGTGCACATCTCATAAGGAATGGGGACAGCACTGATGCGCCAAATCTCTGATTTGTAGGATAGTAGGATTCATAGTAGAATTCAATGGGGACCCCGCAGTAGCTTAAGATGCTGAACTGCAGACTGGAAGGGCGGGTAGGACAGCAATTCGAGACCCGAGTGCCGCGTTACGGAGTGAGCTCCCGTTTCCTGTCCCAGCTCCTGCCAACCTAGCAGGTCTTTCTCTTTCATATGTAAATTGGAGCCCCACCACTGTTTGGCATCTGTTGGGCTTTGCAAGGTGCCAGCCAAGCTGAGAAGAAAGCCATGATGCAGTCCAGCTAGGAATTAACAACCCATTTTCTACCAGTGGCGTGTTTTCACACCACCGGTAACAAATAAGAATAGAAAGTCATTTTGGTGTCACCCCTCCTTTGTGCGACAGTCAGGGCAGTCCACCCCCCCGACCCCCTAGTGACGCCCCTGACTGTATGTGTGGTTTTGACATGATCTTGAGGTGGGGAGAAGCACCTGATTCCCCAGAGAAGAATGTGGTCCTTCTTGGCGCTACTGTGGAAATCGACATAGAGTCAAACTAATAACCCCCCTTACTCCTCTGCCATATTTTAGCCCCATTTTGTGCCCCCACTTCCTATGTATAATTAAGTCTAAGTCCTGTTTGGGGCAAGTTGAACAATGAAGGACAAGTCTAAGTAGACCCTTAAGCTAAAAAAAAAATAAGGGACAGATCTAGCGGGAACTCAAGGTAAGTTGCCTTCTCCAGAATTGTGTTACTGTTTAAATGGATTCAGGATGGGGCTTGGTTGGCCCAGGGGATTTAGTCTGCAATCCTATCCACACTTACCTGGGAGTAAGTCCCATTGACTATAATGGGACTTACTTCTGAGTAGACATGCATAGGATTGGGCTCTCAATGTGTGTGTGGCCCAGGTCTGTAATGAAGCACCATTATGTTCCTGAGCATGTTTGATTCATCGATATACTAGTCCGCAGAGTTCAGTTTCTAATGAGCTATCATCTAGCTGTCATCCATGTGCATTCAGAATACGCAGCTGATTTGCTGATAAAGATTCAATACATAATTGCCATCAGATCACTGCATAATTCAGCGGCAGCATTCTTGCATAAGGATGCTGCCTGTGGTATACAATTTGTGTGTGTGAAAGCTGGAAGAAGATAGTAGGCATCCAAGACTGCCTCATGGAAACTAGGAAGAAGATACAGTATGAATAAAAAGAGTGTGCAGTCATCGTCATGCAACATCAGCCCGCTGACACCAGTTTCCAAGGATTGTACTCCAGTTTTGGAGTCAGAGGGTTGCCATATCCAAGTTCCTCAAATTTGAGCAGATTATGCAAATTGCTACTGATGCAAATCGAGTGATGAATTTGGGGAAATGTCACTTTAAGAATTTTTATCCTGATCTTCTGCCCCCATAGGGACTACCAGGTGCCTCACAACAGATATAAAACAATTTATAGAATAGAGTTAGACACTAAACTCTCCTCCCACCAGGGTTATCCCAACCAACTCAGGAACCTCCCTGCTGCAAAGGCCAGACTCCAAACCATCTGTTAGCAGAACTAGGCAGGCGCTCCAAATAAGGATCTCTCAGAGTCAGGAAAGGGAATGGGGCTGAGCAGGTTCAATTCACTCAACCCATGATGGAGGTAGGTCATTCCTTGTGAAGGTCCGTCATCCCTTAATCAACCTTGCTGCAAGTTCTTGGCAGAGCAAGAGAATATTTTCTGAGCCTGTCAGCAGACTGCTGCAAGGGCTAGCTCAGGGGTGGCCAACCTTCCATCATTAGGGCCTCTGCATTCTTAAGAGTTGTGTAGAAGACAGAATCTTGGCAGCTGCAATTGCTGATGGTGCTGCTAAAGCAGCTGCACATGCCGAGATGCCCTCACCTATACAGCCATTAAAAAGCCAGGAGCATTCATGTTGAAAGGATTCGCCACCCCTGGGCTAGCTGATGGATAGGCAAGCACAATGGTGGGTGGATAGATCTGTGGGTGGGCAGCCAGGCAGGCATTGCTGCCTCATCACTTCCTCTTGTTACTGCTGCTGTGGCTGTTCTCAACTCTATTGCCACCTTGCAGCTTAAGAGTCTCTTCATGCTCCTTCCGTCTCTTTTTTTTTTTACTTCTCTGGGCAAAGCAACTGCTACATGTTGGCTACCTCCTGCTCCTCTCCCAGCCTGCTATAATGCATCCCCTGCAACAGTGTGTACCAGTATATGTTCCGCACATGTGCACTGTTTTTGCCTCTCTTCTTGTTTCTTGTTAAGCAACGTGGCAGAATACTGCCTGCATGTTTGGAAGCATATCTCAGGTTCCACAAGAGCTAAAACCTCACTTAAAAAGAAAGAAAGGTTGTAATCTGGGCCTGCCAGTGGTCCAATGGGCAGGGCACAGTGTGCACAGAATCCAGACCATCCAAGTAAAATGGTAATCCTAGTTGTAGATGATTATTATGGGAAATCTCTGGATTCTGATGACAAATTCCAAAGCATAAAAACAAATTCTCACTTCATTCACATTTGTAATCCAAATTAAAAGGGATTACAGTATTTGATTCAGCTCTAGCTGGAGTGAATGACAGAGTATAGCTTTTTCCATATAGCTCCTGTTCTGAAAAATATATTTTTTCCCAGCTAGACATGGGGCTAAATGGATATTTGACAGGAGTCCAAATGCCCATATTTGTGTCCCCAAGGCTTCACATTTCTAAAAAGCTGTACCTGTACTTGCAATCATCTCAGAGCAATGACATCACATTGAGACAATCCTATAGCTCAAATGTTCTATGGCAGTGTTTCTCAAACTGTGGGTCGGGACCCACTTAGTGGGTCGCGACCTGATTTCTGGTGGGTCCCAGGTGATGGAAAGATCAGATAAGTAATTGCCACAAGCCCTGAGGCTATTCAAAAATCAGAGAGCTGCAAAATGCCCTTCAAAAAGCTGAGCTCCTGCAGTTTGCAAGATAGCTGCTAAATACCCTGCAAACAGCTGAACTCCTGCAGTTTGCAAGCTTGTGTAAATATAGGGAGATGGTGTGTCTTGGCTTTATAATTATGGTACTTTAATGGAAGAGTGGGTGCAAAAAGGGGAAAGAGTGGAAACCAGTCCACTCCAGCGCCCTGGGAAGCTCCGGTGATGTCGAGTTTTGCTCTTGCCCCATCGCTCCCCCATCGCTCTGCAATCCAACGACAGAGCGTTTGTTCGTTTGACAGGTCCGTGGCTATTCTCCAGAGGGGAAAGCCGGTTTGTGGGCCTGGGAAAGGAGCGGACAGTCCTGGCCTCTTCTCTCTTCCCCCCCCACCCCGTTCGCTCAGCGCTCCTCTGCCTCCTGCTTCTGCAACCCCCGGCACGACTGCGATCTGGTGGGACATGCTTACGTCCCATCCAGCCCCCTCGCGTGCATCGCGTGCGGCAACGCAGCCTGAGTGACATGCGCGCCGCACGGAAAACGTGTTTGGTGTGCCTCGGGCTTAAGATCTGAGCTGGGATGACACAGCACATGTGTAATGAACAAATAATTGGTGCATGATGTGACCTAAACTCTTGCCAGTACACACCAATTTCATCACTACCATCAGCAACAACTTTTAAGCTACAAATTTAAAGAGCAGCCAATTGTGGATATCTTCGCTGGCTAATTGTAGTGAACTGGGGCAATGTGACATGGCTTTGCAGTCCAGATGAATTACACTGCATTGCACAAATCCCTTTCCTCACAGGGCTTTACACAGGCTTACTGTGAAGCACACGTTTCAGCTTTGCAATCTTAAAATCACAGACTAAACCCAAAGAACTTTGCATGTACAGGTTGCACAGTCCTTGCTTCATAGTTTCTTGGTTATGGCATTTAATTTAAAGTCCCCAAAGGGGCTGGCCATAACGATAATCATTTGTCAGCACTGAAGACTCAGTGCAGGTAGATAAAGAAAGGGAATGCCTGGATTTAATTCTCAATTCCAAACATGTGATTGATGCTATCAAAAGTGGACAGAACCACACCCATACATGTTACTTTAATTAGAAAAAAGGCCTCCATTTGCCTCCAAAGAGGTTTTCTTTTTTCCAAATTAAAATAACATGTGCACGGGGGGGGGGGGGAGACATGCAGCCTTCTCACATGCTATTTATAAGAGTGAAAAAGCTGCCATTAGCCTTCAATAGAAACTTTTTGCTTTGGACTATGCTGAAGTGGATAAACTTACAATTTTAATTAAGGAAAAGTCAGTTAACCTTTTTGTGAATAACTGGAAACCATTTATCGATTTTTTGAGAGAGAGAGAGAGAGAGAGAGAGAGAGAGAGAGAGAGAGAGAGAGAGAGAAAACGATGTGATGATATGCGGATTAAATGAATAGAATGTGGGTGTTATTTTGGCTTAGTTTGATATTATATGTAGAAAATAGTGAATAGTATGCTAGTAGGATGCATTGCTTCGTGCTTGCTATAACTTTATGAAATATGTATTGTTTTTATGTTTTAATATATCAATAAAATATAAATATATGAAAAAAAGAAACTTTTTGCTTTCCATAAACAGTGTGTGGGGTGGGTGGGGGTGGGGGAGAGGTTGCATAATCATTATTGTAACTGTGCAAGGACTAAGTGCTAAAGCCTCCCTACCCTCCACTGTGCTTTAGACCATTTTGCATTCCTCTCCCCCCTCCTGCAATATTTGTTTAAAAAAAGGGAGGGCCAAACACATGCATGTATCAGCATATGTAGTGTGACCCTTAATTGGGCAGGATTGTTAGCCCCACGTTCAGTCCCCAAATCCTCTTTGTTTTGCCAGTTGCGTTGCTAGCCTGCCCCGAGGGGGGGGGCTATGATGTGTTTCGTGTCATTGCCTCACCCCCTGCACTCCTGGAAGCCTTCCAGGAATCAGGATAGGCAGGAGGACCACAAAAATGCATCGTTTCCAGTGCATTTATGCAAACGCAGCCCTCCTGCTGAAAAAAAGCAGTCCCGGAGAGCTAAAATCCCGCCGCAGCTCCTTCTCACGAGGAGACTGTGGTTGTCACCCGGGGGCATTGCATCCCCCAGCCCCCCCTTTAGCGACGTCTCTGGTTTTGGCCCTTACCCTTTACCTATAAGAAAGACAGGGCTTCCTCACTCAACAGTAACCAATGGCTGTGTTGGGAAAGACGGTATTTGGGTGAATCTGGTTTGTCTTTGTTCAAGGACTGTTGTCCACAATTGTTTGTGTTTAGCATCTGTGTGTGGGTTTTTATTTCCAGCTAGCTTTGTCATGAACAACCATCTGTATGTTGCTATTTAATAATTAAGGTAAAGGTATCCCTTGACAATTAAGTCCAGTCGTGTCCGACTCTAGGGAGCGGTGCTCATCTCCGTTTCAAACCGAAGAGCCAGCGCTGTCCGAAGACGTTTCCATGGTCATGTGGCCGGCATGACTCAACACCGAGGCGCATGGAACACTGTTACCGTCCCACTGACGCGATACCTATTAATCTACTTGCAATTTCTTGCTTTCGAACTGCTAGGTTGGCAGAAGCCGTCGCACGGATTCGAACTGCCGACCTTTCGATCGGCAGCTCATGGTTCAGTGGTATAACCCACTGCGCCACCCGCATTACCTATTCATTAAAAAAAAGAAAGACACTGAACCACACTCATAGCCCTCAGGCAGGCAACAAACTCCTTCAGGGTACTACAGTAGATATTTTGCGTATGTGTGAAGTAACATTAGTCTTCCGCCAAGGAATGTAGGCAGCGTTTTTCACAGCCATGTGGATGACTTACCCAGACACAATTGTCATCAGAATTACAGTCTAAAATTAGACTAGATGGATTGATGACCTAATAGTTAAGTAACAGGATTGCATGCAGATGTAGCTGCTGACTCGCTTTGTTTCACTGTGGCTCTTGGGACAGAGATCAGAGCTGCAGAGGAGTTTGAGACAAGAGGCTTTGAAGACAACCTGTGATCTGAGGACCACTGTAGAACAATATAGAGGGGAGGAGGGAAGATGCTGTGAAGAGTCTTGAAAAGATTCCATGGCCAGTATATTCCTTCTGTACAAGATTTACACTTGGGGTGTCTCTCAGTAACCTTGGAACTGCTGACAGGAGGGGAATTGCCCCATCAAGATACAGGCAACATATGATAGTTCATCTATTAACTGAGGTTAGCACACAGTGAGACTTACTTCTGAAGCTTATGCTTACGATGGAAACCTGTTTGTCTATTTTATGGCACAATTCTCCCTAGTCTTCGACTGATGGAGTGACTGCTCTGCCGATCCATGGTGTCACAAACGTGCTGTAAAGCACATTTGCGTCACCCTAAGAGTAAGTGTTGCTGGTGGAGAGGCTTGCGTTGCTCCTCCAGTGCCACAGAATGATGGAGCGCCCTGACAGAGAGGAGAGCCAGGCAATGGAGGGGTGTGGGGAGGGCAGAACGGGGCATTCCGGGGGGTGGGTTGAGATTGGTTGACCGGGCCCGAGAAGGGGGAGGGATCATCGTCGGTCTCCTCTGCTGAATCCTATCCCCCTTCTTGGGCTTGAATGTGCGCAAAATAGCTGGTACACATTTGAGTAGACCCATTGGGACGGCTGGGGCTCTACTCGGGGTAAAGGGATGAACATGCCCTTCCCCCGAGGAGAGCTCCCACTGCACTGGGTCCTATCTGGATAGGATGCAATGCGGACTCTACACCCAGGCTGCAGCCTAGCTAGACAGGATTGGGCTGCCAGTTTGCTTAGGATTTCTCTGTTCTGGTGGCAATGTGGCTGTATATTCAATTGCCTGCTTTCAGAAGATCTTTCCAGTAGAACAAGCTGTGTCTGCAACACTCACTCATCAGTGATAATCTCCCTACAATGAGGAAGCTCAGTGTCGATGACATCCATCCTTCTAAAAACAGGAGATTAGCATAATACAAGATCTTTATATCTTTATAATCTTTTATAATCCTATAAGCTTCAATTAGGGATGTCTTTATCCCTAATTCAAATGCCTGATCCTAAGCAGACTTCCTTAAAACAAATCCTAGTGAATTCATCAGTACTTGTAGTATTCAGTGGCATGGATATTTCTCCTACTACCGTATTGGTCTGAGTATAAGACTCACTTTTTTCTCCTAATTTAAGTTTTTAAACTAGGGGTGCGTCTTATAATCAGGCTGTTGCAATTTAATGCCAGTGATTTAATTAAATTTTTTTAATAGCACCAAACTTTAAGGGTGCGTCTTATAATCAGGTGCGTCTTATACTCGGGACAATACGGTATTAACAGAAACTGTGATAATTATTGTACCTCAGAGCCTGTTTTGTTCAGAGGAAGTTCATCATATTTGGGTTGAAACCAAAGGTGCCCTGCACAAGCAGAGAGACACTTCTCTCACAAGGGATACTCCCTGAATCCCATGAATTAACTTCTCTTGCTGCAGCCCTCTGGCATCCAATCCTATTCCAGAAGGGGGCAGAAAAGTGCCACTGCATCTGCAGGACCAAAACACTGGATTAAATATTAGTCCATTAAGTATATGGTAGAGTGATGTACCTACCAAACCGGGTCCCTTACTATAATGCAATTATCTGAGCATAGACGGGGCACCTTGCTTCTGCAGCTGTGCTTGCATTTCATGCTTACTGTAGGCTAGTGACTCTTTTTAATAATCATAATAGTTCTGCAATGTGGCACTCATTATCATTGGATTTAGGAGATGAATAAATCTGTTTTGGCATAATTTAAGTTTCAGCACGGTGCCAGTATAGCACGTCTCACTGTATGTAGCCGAAGATGTACAATGTCCCCTGACCCCTGCACCTGATTTCTTTTTGAGTTTACTTTCATTTGTGCAATTGTGTAAAGAGACAAATGCAATCCTCTCTCTCTCTCTCTCTCTCTCTCTCTCTCTCTCTCTCTCTCTCTCTCTCTCTCTCTCTCTCTCTGTAAATAAACTAAAGAAAACTACATAAAATGTAAAGGAGGGAGGATTGAAACTTCCTTAATGAACATGAACTGCTAAGTATAGCTGCATAATGTTGTATCCAGGGTTTCTTTGTTCCTAGCCTCTGGCCTAGGACTTGGAGAGAATGGAAGTTTGAAGTGCCACTCAGCTTCTCTCCCCCCCCCCCCCCGAACCCTGGTCTTGGCTACCTTCTATCCTGGAAGCACTGTTCCCTCTAAGGCAGTGGTTCCCAAACTGGGAGGTATAGAAATCAGTCAGGGGAGCCACAGAGTGCCACAGAATCTTCTCGGAAAACAGTGCAATACCATATTGATAAAGCATCAACATAATGTAATGGCCAATGGTTGCCAATGGTCAAGGGAGCCGCAGGTTGAAAATGTTTGGGAAACACTGCTCTACACTGGTGCGCGGCCCCCTTCGGCAGCTGAGTGGTATTGCGACTCGTCGCGATACTGCCTCTGTTGAGCCACCACACACCTTAGCGGGAACACTGCAAAGCAGTGCCTGGCAACCTATGCCCATCATAGAATCAAAGAGTTGGAAGGGTCCTTCAAGGCCATCTAGCCCAACCCTGTGCTTGAAGTAGGAAAATCCTCTCTAGAGCATCCCCAAAAGGTCCTGTCAAGCATCTGCTTGAAGACCTCCAATAAGGGAGAACTCACCATTTTCCTTGGTAATTGGTTCCATTGTCAAACTGCTCCTACCTTTAGGAATTTTTTCCTGATATCCATCCAAAATCTCCTCTCCTGCAGCTTAAGCTCATTAGATCTAGATCAGTGGTTCTCAAACTTTTTAGCACTGGGACCCACTTTTTAAAATGACACTCTATTGGGACCCATCTAACTTTACGATACTTAAAAAAAGTGATCTAGAAAGAAATATTTGATTATTTATTTGTTTACAAAAACATGATCAATTTCTCCTAATGAGCCAGTCCTAATGAATAGTCTCAAGACTTGAGGGGCTTAATTATGTGACCCAGCCTTCACCTGCCCCCACTACCTGTTATTGACAAACTTGGGGGAAAAAACCCAGAAAAAAGATGCAGTTCTCAAACAGTTCTCTCCCAATATTTACACAAGCTTGCAAACTGCTGGAGCTCAGCAGTTTGCATGGCAATTAACAGCTATCTGATTTTTTAATAGACTCAGGGCTTGTGGCTTATCTGATCTTTCCATCACCCGGGAACCACCAGAAATCAGGTCGCGACCCACAGTTTGAGAAATACTGATCTAGATCATCATTGGCCTCCTCCTGGTACTGGTTAAATAGTGTGGCATGTGGCATGCATGCATGAACACTGTTCCCCAATTCACATGAGGCATCTGGGCTTTGGCACTTGGATGCTGTTTCCTTGGTAACTATCCATCTACCCTCACTGCCTTCCTCATCCTGCCCCATTTTTGCAATAGTTGAAAATGGCTAGTGAAATCTCTGGTGCCGCAGAGCTATTGTCCCCAGTGGCTGTCTGTGTCCTGGAGGAGTGAGCCTGGTAGGTACTCCGCTAGCCTCTGGAGCCACTGTTAAAAAAGGTTCCAGCTTATTGGGTAAAAGGTAAAGGTAAAGGTATCCCCTGCTCAAAAGCCAGCCGTGTCCGACTCTAGGGTGCGGTGCTCATCTCCGATTCTAAGGCCGTAGAGCCAGCGCTGTCCAAAGACGCTCCTGTGGTCATGTGGCCGGCATGACTAACGGAATGCTGTTTACCTTCCCACCACAGTGGTACCTATTTATCTACTTGTAATTTCTTGCTTTCGCACTGCTAAATACAATGGGACAGGAACTGGGACTGGAGCTCACTCCATCACACGACACTCGGGTCTCGAACTGCTGTCCTACCAACCTTCCTGTCTGCAGTTCAGCGTCTTAACCACTAAGCCACCACAGCCTTGTTACCAGATTCATCATAATCTGTGACTGCAACAATCTGCCATAATGTCTGTACTTACTTATGACTACCTTATTCAACAGCAGATACTTCATTTGGAGAAAGAGGAAGATTGTAGATGTGAAGAACCCACCCAGCCGCCATCTTGAAGCAGCCAAAAACCATGAATAGAAAAACTGGTAGAAAATACACCGCCAAACTCCATGCCCTTGTTGTAAGCCTGTGCCAAGCCCTGAACATCCCCAAAAGGAGCCTGCACCTTGTCCTCAGCAGGAGGAGAAACACAAACTGCACATCATAAATAAGAGGGTATTAAATATATGCTTCCACTTAAGTTGAATTCGAGCAAACACCCCCCCCCCCATCAACTGGACATGACTGCTTTGTGGCTGAGGGATGACTGTGTTGCATAGATGAATGTGCATACAAAGTAGACAAGATTTGTCATTAAAATCTTCATGGAATCACTTAGCCAACATGTGCAGACAGTGAACAAAAATGGTATGAATGCCAAATGTGCAAGTTGCTGCCACAGTATTAGCATATATAATTACATAGAAAAGAAAGTGCTTGCAGCTGGAACGTCTTGTAAATCTTGCTTCACAGCACAGTCTCTCTCCTTCTAAACTGGGCATCTTTAATGTATGCAGCTTATGAGGGACATGGGCCCATATTCTTGTAGGGGGGACTTACAGCCCAATCATATGCAGGTCTACTCAGAAGTAAGTCCCATTAGTGTCAATGGGGCTTGCTTCCAGGTAAGTGTGGATAGGACTGCAGCCTCAGTTAAGGTATGGCTTCTCTGCTTCAGCCCTATCATCTGCAATAAATAATACTGACCTACCTTGCAGGGTTTTTGAAGGATGACTAAAATAATATATGTTGAGCACTTTGAACATTTGAAGACTGCAATCCTACTCACACTAACCTGGGAATATGTCCAGAAGGCTCACCTCTGAGTAGGCATGCCTAAGATTGCACTGTTAATCTCATTATAATGCCTATCATCATTGTCAAGTTACAATGCAAATATTCAAATTGCAGTCGGCTGTAGTAGCTATAGTAGCAATTTTCACCTAAAACTCTTTTGGAACATAAAGGTAAACAAAAATGTGTCAAAAAAGGGCCCCCTAAAAGAAACTTTGTACCCCCTGATAAAATTCCTCTGTGTGGCCCTGATTGAAGGGTAGGGTAAAAATATACAAATGAATAATAAGAACATGTCTAATATGACTTCCTGTTTGTTTGTTGATGTCCTTGTAGTTAGGACAACAGAGAGCATCCGTGAGGTTCATCTATCTACTTCCACAATTATGCAAAGTTGTACAGCATGCTAAGAGCAAGAGGTGGGTGGATTTGGTGGCACTGGCACTGGCCCCATGCAATGGAGAAACTATGTTATGAACATTTCATAAGATCCTCTCTCATGATATGATTTATTACATGTGTGTGTCCCTTATCCAAGTGTGCTGGCATTTTTTTTCAACCCTTTTATTCTAAATATATTTTAAACTACACTAACAGCCCAATCCTATCTGCTGGCTTCTGCCAGCGGAATGCGTGTTCCGCTGGTGGAAGCACCAGGATCCAGGCAGAAGTACGACATTGTCATGCTCACTGATGCCACCGGCAAGAGTCGCGGTAACGAGGCAATAGAAGACTCTTCTATTTTTCACCATATTTAGTTTCCAAAACATGCCCCATTGTATTATTGTTATTGAATATTTAAAATATGTCTGTGAGGTTAATACGTGGAGGAGCATTATTTGCAGTGAAATTGCAAAAGAGTTTCCCTCGAGCTATTTCCCCTTTGCAGGTGGAGACAACCTAGGACAAGACTTTCAGCAACAATGTTAACATCAAGAAATAAATCATAAGTATTTTCATTTCTACAAATTAACTTCCTTCTTTGCTTAACATTATTGTTGCCTCTGGCTAAACAATAACACCTTGACTGAGTCTTTGCTTAGATTTGATGTTTCTTACAGAACGATTTCAAATCTGTGCTGATGCATCAAAAAGGTCAATATTGAAGTGTGGGAGATGCAGTTACCGGTAGTTGTGGTCCCAGTAGAGAATCAGGCATTGCAGTCTTTTGGTAGCACTATGGACAGACTCACTTCATGAGTCTGTCCGTCCTTCTACTGTCCTGCTACTGTGAGTTTGTCCAAACTGTGAGTTTGTCCATACAGATAATGAAGTGAGCTTGTTCATACTGCTACCAAAAGACTGCAGTGCTGATTCTTTTCAACAGGTAATGTAATCGCACCTGTTGTATTGCTTAATAACTTTAGTATTTCTTTGTAATCAAATTTATGGTCCTGGACATATCTCCATGCTTTCATAATAACATAAGAACATAAAAGAGATGTGCTAGATTGGATTAGAGATCCAGCTAGCCCAGTCACTTGTTTCAATAAAAGCTAACTTGATCCTTCCAGGGAGCTTACAGACAGGGCTCTCACCTGTTGTTTCCCCTCCAGCAATTGGTTTTCAGCAGCAGCCTCAAAGGTTCAGAGCCATCATGGCTAATACCGATTGACAGACATCTCCATGAATTTGTACTAACCCCTTTTAAAGCCTTCTAAGACAGTGGCCATCATCATATCTTTTGAGAGCACATTAACTGTGTGATGTGATTATTTTTGAAGGGGTCTGTGTCTGAAGTGACTGCCAGTCAGTTTCGTTGGGTTACTTTGATTTTTAATATTGTGACAGAGCGAGAAAAAAAAAATCTCTATCAATTTTCTCCACACCATTCATTACTTTATAGAACTCTATCATGTAGTCACACCATGTTAGGCTTTTGATGATTCCCTGGGTTTGGACAAAATGTCAGGTCTTCAATCCTGCCTGACTGTGGCCTCTGGCGCCTGGCATGCGCAGCATCCTGGGCACATGGAGCCCTCAAGTGGGGTGCTACTTGGCTGTCAGCCGGGCGTTGATGTCATCACCCAGCACCAGATCAGGAAAAGACACTGTCAGCTTTCCAGTTGACAGAGATCAAGCCAGGGCAGGGTGAAAGGAGACGTGGGAGGATTTAAAAGAGGTAGAGGCAGGACACAGGGAGGGAGATGGGAGAAAAGAGGTGGGAGACAGAGACAAGAGAGGGGGAAGAAAATCAGAGCAAAGGAGCAGAAAGGAAAAACATGCAGCTTGAGGTGATGTGGGAAGAGCAGCCATAGGAAAGAGAAGGAGAAAGGGGAAGAAGACAGGCTAGGTGTCAGGAAACTCTGGGACTAAATGAACGCTGATTTATCAACATTAACAAAACCATTGGTTATGAGTACAATTGGCCATTGTACTTCTCTGGAGAGTGATGAAGAGGGTGGAGAAGGTGAAGCACCACATTGTTCTGGAAACAGGCAAAAAGCACACCAAGCATGTATACAGTGTGTGGCTGGCTGACTATCCTTTCCTGTAGCGCACAAATGTATCAAAAAGCTTTCTTTTCTTGGGTACTCTTGCTAAACTCGATTAAAAGAAAGCTTGTCATTAGCAATCCAAGGACCATGGAATTAGAATAGGAAACAATATATTGGCCTTTAAAAAAAACACGTTTTCACTTTTCCTTTCCAGGGGCAACACTAGAGGGGTGGGAGTGAGCTGCACCGGGTGACATCTTTTGAGGGGGTGACACCATGATGGAGAAGCCTGCCACAGCCCGCTATGCTGCCCAGGCTCAGCAGTGTTCACTTCCTGTTCTCACAAGCGTAGTTTGCAAGAACAGGAAGAAGCTACTCAGCTTTGCATGGCTGAACACGGCCGAGCAAGGGTGACACCCCTCCCTGAGGTGCTCAGGCCCTCTTCGACGGCTCTGAGCCACGTCCTATTCTCGCAAGCTATGCTTGCAAGAACAGGAAGAAGTGACTTGGCTGAGTTGGCCAGGCTCATAGCGGTCGAAGAGGCGACTCGGCTGCTCTGAGTCGCCCGGCCGACTTGGCCGAGATGCTTCTTTGTGTCCTGTGTCACCCGGTGACCTGGAAGTAATTGGCAGTGCTGTCATCGCATCACTGCTAATTACTTCCAGGTCACTGAGCGATGGATGGCAGCTGCTCTGGGTGACACCAAGGTAAGTGATGCCATTGTATTTTTTCACATTATGAATAAGGAGTAGTTTAATACTGAGTAACAGCAACATTATTGAGGTACAGTTGTGACGTCAGTTAATCAAATTGGTCAGGTGGAGTTAAATGTGGAGTTAGAGCAAACTTGAAGAGAGGTCTCTTCCCTTAGTTCCAATGAGGGAGTAGAGCCCTTCTGTCCCACCTCTGAGAACAGTGTGGAGGGGTGCTCTCTTCCTTCAGCACTGCTGAGGGAAAAGCGTGCTCATTTACTCCCCCCCCACAGTCCTTCAGCCAAGAATGATAAAAGAAGAGAGGCCCCCACAGAGGCCCCCTTTTTTCAGTACCACTGAGGGAAGGGAACACTCATCTGCTCCACCCACTCTTCCCAGCTGAGAACAATTAAGGGGTTGTGGAGGATGGATGCCCTTTCCCCTCATTTCCAGAAGCTTTTCATTGTGCAATTTTGGGGGGAGTGCAAGACAAAGGCACTGCTATGATGTGGTCTCAATTCAGATTAGAACCCCTCACAGCTGCTGTTTAATAAAGAAAAAATGAAAAGAAAAAGAAACACAGTGATGCTATTAGCACCACATGCAGATTGATCCAATGCTCAGTGGCAACCCTTTCTGATTTTGCTTGATACAACATGGTAGCATCCTCCCCGTATAGCAAACATGCACAGAAAATGAAGTGCGACCGTCACTTGGGGGTATACAGTTGGCCCTCCGTAGCTGAAATACTGAAATCTGAAATACTGAAATTCTATATCTAAGATACTGAAATCTGCAGATACGGATTGCAATGCATTCTGGAGCTATTTTGGGAGAGGGAGGGGGAGTTGCGCGACCCAGGAGAGACTTCTGGAGCCTGCTTAAGCAAGAGCATGCAGTGGTTTGCTTCTAAAAGGTTAAAAAAAACGGGTTTTTTTTAACCTTTTTTCATTTTTAAAGTGGACCCCCACAGGTCCGGAATCCATGGATAGAAAGGGTCCACTGTATATGCAAAATAATGGGTTGGCAGGATGTCTTCATCCTTGCTCTCATTCTTTGGGAATAGGCATTGATAAATTGGTGGCATAAGTCCCAGGCCCTTGGGCTGAGCTTTTTTATTACCCAGCATCCTACCACTCTTTCCATGCATCATCTCCTGTCCATCTACATATTGTTTGCCTATTCTGGGTGGTCATTAAGTGAGATAGGCTCAGTCAGAAGGACTGACTCATATGCCTTGTCTCTTTAGCCTGGTTACACCTTGGGTTGGGGAGCTTGCTTACCTGGCTGACTCCAAAATGTCTGTAATGGATGTTTTCTGAGACACGTCTCTTGATTATACAGTCTAATGTATGAAATAGGGTCAGAGGTGAATGCAATTTTTCTCACTGCGTTGGAAACACGCAGAAAACAAACATGTTGATTAAACACTCTGCAGTTTCCTCTGTAGTTTTTTTTTTTAAATTCTTCCTTATTTGGGGGTTGTGCTAAATAAATTCTATGGTTTTCAGAAATGATTTGTGAAATAGAATAGGCATCAGAATTCTAAGTGCCCTGGTAACAGCTCAATCCTAACTAACTCCCTGCGTGGCGATGCAGTGGCGCCAACACAGTGCCAGCAGTTGTATCCCGTGGGGGAGTTTCAGCCTCCAGAGGCCAAAACATTTGTTCCCTTGACCTGGGGTAAGCCCATGCCGGGCTGCCAGGTCTACTCAAACCTATGTCAGTGATATTGTTGGTTCAATCCACATGGACCTGGGTCAGGGGATTGAGGCTGGGAAGGGCATTAGGATTCCATGGACACCGTTGCCGCCGAACCCACCCCATTCTCGGTCCTGTTGCCGCCCTGTTCTGCTCACCCACCCTGTTCCACTTACCCCGCCTTCCTCCCACCAATGTACACACCTGTGCCAGTGAGTGTCCGGTGACCACTGGCACATGTAACCGGCTGTTCACTCCTTGCGGTGGTGGCCAGGCTGCGCACTCTGGTGTGTCACCTTTTGCAACAGTTGGAAAGTGCCTAACGCCGCAGGAATGCTCATTCCGGTGGTGCTAGCTGCCAGTAGGCTTGGGTCATGACAAGAATGATGATAAGGGATATCGTTTGATATCGCATATGCAGAGGTGTCGCCGGGAGGGCACCGCCCCCTGGCGACACATGGGGGGTTGTCAAAGTCAGCACATCAGCGGCAATTGGGTGGTGGCGATGGAAAAGCAGCGCAAACAACATGAAAAAGGGCTGTATGGGTGTGCGGCGGTGGGCAGAGCCGTTTCTATGGTAGGGGTAGTACTGTAAGTTGTGCCCTGTCCTAGTCCTCGTTCCGGGTTGTAAATGGGGTTGTAAACAGGGACTAGGATGGGGCTCAACTTACAGTACCGCCCCTACCGTAGAAATGCCTCTGGCGGTGGGAAAGAATTCAGCCCCCTTTTCTGCCTGCCCCTACTGACCTATTCCGGCAACTTTTCCTGGTGTTTTTTCAGCAGTGACGTCACCGTGGGCAGGGCTGGTGATGTCACTTCTGGAAGTGTTGTCACGGGGGGAATATTTTCATGCCACCCCCCCTCCCACAGGGCGTAGCTACGTTCCTGTGCATATGCATAAGCCTCTGGAAAATTAAGTTTTGGGTTATGATTCCTAGATCCATATCTGCAGATTGTGAAATGTACCTATATTTAATTATTTATAATATGGTGGCTTGTAACTGACCCCCATGGTCTCAACATAGACCAAAACAACAACAACATGAAAAGTATAAAGTGAACCCAGCAAAACCCCATACATCAGCAGAAAGTCACAGCAGGAAACATCTAGAGCCAGACAAAAATGTTAGGGGTCCAGGGACATCTGTAGCTTCAGTCAGGCGGGAGGGCAACAGTAAGATTGGAAAGTTCTGTGTGACTGGGAATGCCCATGGAGTGCCCAATCTTAAATTGTTACATCGGTGATGTGGATCAAGACACAGGAAAGTGGCAGCAACATAATGAAGACCAACCTGGTACCAGTTGAGTCTCATGTGGTGGGACTACCTCTCAGTGACTCCTATGAATAATTCTAACACTGAGAGGTAAGCAGGTTTTGATCACCTTTGATTGAGATGGGTCAAATTCTTGCAGAGTCGAGTCTACAATCCTATTGATTGAAAGTCTTTCAAAACTCAGTTGAATGATCAGTTTATTCAGTTTGTTTCACCATCCTTACTCAGATTAGCAGTATGAGTAGTGCTTTTTGCAACATGCATCACGCATGCACAAATGCCAGTACATTATGTGAGCTGCCATCTCAGGCTGTGCAGTAGGTATGCAGGAAACTGCTGTGTAAAACAAGATATCTCAATGAAATCTTTATTGAAAATTGACCAGATAAGCAAAATGTTTGGTCAGGTACATAATAATTCTAGGAGGGTCTTCCTCAAGTCATTGCAACTGATACAATTGACTCGTACTCTCAGCCAATCCCTATTACCTGACCATGTTGTATGTGCCTAGATGAATGGCCCAATCCTATCCAGCGACTGTGCCAGCGGAACGCTAGCAAAAGCATCATAAAGGGCTTTGCGACAGTGCAGGGCCTTGCTGCATCGATGGGAAGGCCAGAACCTTCCCACTGGCACCAGCAGCTTCATGGACACCCGCCGGAGCAGGTAAGTCTCCGCGGTGGGGGGGAGGGCAGGGAGGGGAAGGATTGGGGGAGGGTGGCAATGGGGGGAGGGGACGGATGGGGGGAGGGTGGCAACAGGGGGTGAGGGATGGGCATATCGGGCTCAGGCGGGGGCATTATCAGTGGTGCCAGTACACACCATATCCTGTCCCCCTTTCCAGGCCAGACCCACCAACATGGATCAAAGACAGTGGACTTGTACCAGCTATAGAGCTGGTGCAGGCCCTAGTTGTCCCATTCCATTTGCTGGGCTTTACCCCGGGGCAAGGGGACAAATGTCCCCTTACCCTGAGGAAACTTCCAGCATGCAAAACTCTCCCACAGGATGCAGCGTAGCTTGCACCGACACTTCTGCATTGCCACGCGGGAGTTTAGGTAGGATTGGGCTGCCCATCTTTTATCAGGTCTACCATCTCCATAATTTGTGACCCACCAAGTCAAGTGCAGACTCCTTGCTGTTTAAGGTGACCCACTAGAGACTCAATGTTTGCTAGGGACTTGTAGAATAGTGGAGCAGAGTTGGGAAACACCTGGCAGAATAGAATACATTGTGTGAACTGTGCTCAGTTTATCGGTCTTATATGTAGCATACTCCTATTTCCAACCAACACTTGCGAAGTGACCACAGAGATGGGAGAAGAGGGGCCAGTGCCCCCACTACCCATCATTGCTGAGTCAAAAGAAGGTAAATTGGGCCCAGTACCCGTGTACTTCCCACAGTTTACACTGAATGTTCTAGCCGCAGGCCCTGGTGAGAATTAACAACAGATAGCAGGAGGTAATGTTTTCCTGAACAAACAGCCTCAGAGAATGGGCAGGTAATGTTTTTGGAAAGGCATAATTCCACTTCCTTCTTCATTTCACTCCACCTGTAGTAAGAACAGGAGTTCATCCACATTAAATATTAGTTAACTTGTAACAAAACAACTTCAGGGAGTTCTTGCCTTCACCACAGACAGTAGGCCAAATGAAATTACACTATCATGTGTTTCACTTTAAACCCAGAGAGAGATAATATTCCTGTGAGAGCACTATTATTTGTATAGTACTTCATTTTCCCTATGTAAATGATCTTTAAATAAAATAATCCCTGGCCTCTAACATTCAGATGATGGTGAAGAATATAGAAAAGGTGCTCTATATAGGCCAGCACACCATGGGTGAGAAGACTTGGCTGGCTAGTTCTTCTGAACTTCATTGTGGAGGGACAGGTAAAACACCTCTTGTAAGGCAACTTGAAGATCATGTCTGGCAATTCTGTAAAACAGAGTCTGGGTTTGGAGATGGAATCTTATCTTGTGGCTGCTGCACATTAGTCTGATTGACTGATGCTGCTTGTTGTGGATCTATATGTAGATGTCGAGTGGGAGTGAGTGGGTTGGGTGAGTTTGCTTGTAGCTCTGACCCACATGGTCTGTGTGACCTTAGGAGGGTCATAATGCTTGTAATCTGCAAGAACATATTGTACAGAAATACTGTTGATTTCATTGCTTACGTTTTTCTGGATCGTGAGTCAAATATTCAAAAATATACCCCAAAAGCAATAAACTGGAATGGGCTCCAGATTACTGAGATGTGGTTTCTAGGAAAGCATACATTTTGCATTTTGACATGTTGTTGATTTGTGTTTCTTTTTAAGGGACCCACTAGCATTTTACTGCTGTACCCAAACGGACGCAAAGTACGGTAGTTATGTAGATTGCTCTATGGATTTGGGAGTCAGTTTGTAGTTTCTTTAGAACAGTCAAGGTCATTCAGAGGCAATCAATGGTACTGTATTTATAATTAACCCTTTGTTATTTAGAATGCTATCAGTTTCAGTCAGGTTTGAGTAGTTTGGTTTCTACTTGATCAAATGAATATAATTACTTCTGATGATATCATTCACAACAGTATTCTCTATACAATGCATTTCTTTAACAATACACCTGTAAAACTTGCAAACTTTCCCCACCCTCCAAACCCCTTTGCATAGTTTCCTTTAGATCCTTCATAGTCAATTTAATTTGACAAATATGAACACCATGCCAAACTTTTGATTAGGTTCCAGTTAATGATAATCAGACTTATATGCAAAGTGCTGAGCCTGATAAGAATTATTATTATTATTATTATTATTATTATTATTATTATTATTATTATTATTATTACAGTATTTATATACCGCTTTTCAACAAAAGTTCACAAAGCGGTCTACATACAAAATCAATGATTAAATGGCTCCCTGTCCCAAAAGGGCTCACAATCTAAAAAAGATGCAGAACACCACCAGCAAACAGCCACCAGAAAAGACACTGTGCTGGGGTGAAAGGGGAGCAGTTACTCTCCCCCTGCTAAATATAAGAGGAGCACCAACTGAAAAAGTGCCTCTTGCCCAGTTAGCAGGGGTACGTTTCGTGATGCAATCAACCACTTCTGTAGTGCAACTCTATAATGCAATTGTCTTTCTGTTCTAAGCTAGATGCACTGTTTATCTTTATACCTGCCATTTAATTAAGACAGGACATTCAACATGTCTTCCCTCCAGTTGTGTGCATTTAGGGCTAACTCATACAGGAACGTACATCATTCAGCACAACTTCAGATACTACCAGAAGAGCTGATAAATTGATCTGTGAATGCCCCGTGTTGCTGTATATTTTATGCTGTCATATGCCTGAAGGGGACATAGGAAGGGAAGATGGACTATGTTTAATGTGTATCTCCCTCATCATGGAACTTCCTTATGGGCTTTGCAGTGAAAGTGCAAGAAATGGAACAATGGAGCATCCACACATCCTTATTTCAGTGCTTCCGGTAGCACTGAATAGCATGAAATGTATGCTTTCCTGGAAACCACATCTCAGCATGAAATGCTTCTGGTACCATTTGAATATACGGTAGGTACTGGTTGAAAAATGTTGTGTTTGAGAGAAGATGTACCGTATTTTTCGCTCCATAGGACGCATCGGACCATAGGACGCATGCATCCTATGGAGCAAAAAATAGGGATATTTTTTTTAAATAAAAATAAAAATAATAGCTGAGATCCAAAGGGCTGCACAAATGCTTGCAATCTTGACTTTTCTGGTAAATGACTTTTGACATGTAGTCCCGCCCACCCCCTCCCTCTCATGATGTGCAGTGAGCTCTTGGGCTGGCCTGAAGTAGCCCTTTGGAATTTGTTTCACAGGTAGGACCCCCCCCCCCCCACACACACACTATTGCTTCCTCTTCAAAAGGAATAAACATTCAACAAAAAGCTCCTTAGAACATGCTCTTGTTTTTATTTTCCTTTTGCCTAAGGGGGAGATCAGAGTAGCCACTATTCTTTTTCCGGTCTCAATCTTCCTTTCAAGATTTTAATGCCTGGCATCTTTAATGCCTGACATATCTTCTTTTGTGACTGAAGTTGCATCCTTTTCTTTTGTCCCTAGAAGCATGGTGCTCTTAATTATCTCTTCAGAATAGCTTTAGCTTTGCTGTTCAAAGCTCTTGTTATACAATGGAAGAACAGAAATACCCATAAGAAATATGTAGCTAACCTTGCTTTAATTTGATGGAACTGTCTGCAAACAACAAACTACTCTCAATACTTTGAATCAACAAAGTGGAAAATAAAATTGTACATGAAGAAACACAAATAAAAAAATAAAAATAAAAATAATAAAAATAATAAAAAATGTAAAGAAAAAAAAAACACTTACCAGGGCTTCGGGGAGGCCTGCAGAGGCTCGCGCAGGCCTCCCTGATCTTCATTTTGTCAAAAAATCGGCCATTTGAGGCCACTTCCTGTTTTCACGAAAACAGGAAGTGGCCGAAAATGGCCGGTTTTTTGACAAAATGAAGATCGGGGAGGCCTGCGCGAGCCTCTGCAGGCCTCCCCGATCTTCATTGCATCAGGCCTCCCCGATCTTCATTTCATCATTTCATGATGGCATACATTCCAGAGCCCATTGACAGTGGCTTGCTCTTCCCCTGGATTTCATGCGGAGTTGTGTCCTACCTTCTCTTCTCAACCTAGTAGTGTGTTTTCACCTCATGCATGAGGGCACCCAATGCCTTAAAGAGTCTTATTTAGATGTTAAGAATTACAAAATTGCTTAAGTACCTTTGCATCATAACCACAGGTATGACCACATTATTTGAAACAAAACACGCTGGTACAGTAAAGTATGCACAGATAAAAGGATACTTTAAGATCTACTAATTAGGTATGCACTCAGCTCTTTGTTGCCTCGATTACACAATGGCCTTCTCCAGTGAAGGAAATGCCAATTTTTGCCTCAATCTCTTTCATAAACGGACAAAAGATCACTTCACTGAAAATATTTTGTTCTCACCTTTGAACATCTCAGTTGCTCTGCATCTGCTGTATAGTTCCAAAGGAAATTCTTCAGTCCAGATTGAACAGTTGAGTGTCAACAAATACTTCCTTCCTTGGTTCACCATTCCTTGGATATTTATAGATAATTAAAAACGTATGTTTTCTCATGAAGTGTGATACTCGTGCAGCTCCATGCAGCATCTATGGCTCATTATTCACAGCCAATCTACACAGGTACCAAAATTGTGTAGTGCTGTTTTCCCTGAATTCTACTGTTTATACCAGGGGTGGCCAACCTTCCACCATTAGGGCTACTGTGTTCTTAAGAGTTGTGTAGAAGACAGAATCTTGGCAGCTGCAAGTGCTGATGGTGCTGCTAAAGCAGCTGCACCTGCTGAAATGCCCTCACCTATGCAACCATTTAAAGGGCCAGCATTCATGTTGAAAGGTTGGCCACCACTGGTTTATACGGTAGGTAGAGGATGGCATGACTGAATACTTTCCTGCTTTACAACCCCCCTGCCCTGCATGAAGAAAACTAGCATGTCAGTGAGGGCATGTCTGGGCTAACTTTCTCTCTAACTGCCAGTTTTCAGTGGGCAGGGAAATGTTAAGTGGGAGAACATACAAACATGCCAATCTATCTGTACCATACATGGTACAGTCCGGGGAAGTCTTTATTGTATGCCTCAATTTCACATGTAGATTGTGTGTACGTCTCGATGTAATGGTTTCTAAGGGCAGGGGTAGCCTTGCTGCAGAGGAGGATACGTTTGCTCGGCCTGGGGATAGCTTTTCGTTCTTCAGTGAATTTCACTTGAATTCCAGAACACTACTTCTCTTTCCCCCGTCCTCCTCTTTTTTAAAGCTAGTTGTAGCAGGAGTGAAATGTTCACCCAATGAAAGCATAAACAAAAGAAGAGTGTTTACCATTGAACACACTTACTAAAGAGTTCAGGCATGGGACAAGTGAAACTGAAACTATGTTATAGTCTAGAGACTGTCCAATAGGTGCCCGTGACAGTCAGAAAGTCACCATCTCTACAGCATTTCCCCATAGAACAGCTACATTTGGAGTACAAGGAGAGAAATCACAGTTTTTCAACTACTGAAAATAATGGCGAGGAAAATGTGGTTGCCTTGTAATGGATGCATTTAGGGAAGGAAGCTATAGATCAGGGGTTCTCAGCCTGTGGTACATGTACCCCTAGGGGTACGCAGACCATCAGGCGGGGGTATGCGAGAGGCTTCCCCTTATCAGCTAAGATCAGCTGGTCGGCAACCAGAACGTTTTTTATTTTTTTTTAAAAAAATTGCCCCGCCCCAGTTCAGCCTCCCATTGGCCTATGCAGACATCAGTTCGGCCTCCCATTGGCCGATGCAGACGTCAGCTCAGCCTACCATTGTCCTGTCAGCTTTAAACTAAAAAAGCCTCCACTCCATGCAGCGGTGACTTTCCCGGGGGCTCCAGCAATGTGAAACTTACAAAGCAGTGGCGGTGGTGGCAATAGGAGAGGCAAGGTGAAGCTCCTGGGGGAGGGAAGGCTGGGCTGCTGCTGGGGAGGGGGCCAACGATCTGCTCTCACCATGCTGCGGCTGTGTTGAGCGGGGTGGGAGGGGCATTTGGTAGTGCCTGGCCTGCCCGGGCGGTGAAGGGGTTAAATTGGCAGGGTAGGAGTGAGGCCAATGACTTGACTCGGACTTGACTCAGCGATTGTAAAAGACTCGAAAGTCTCGACTCCAGACCTGGAGCCTTTTATGACAAGTCAAATGTTAAGTCCCTTTACATTACCATATTGGTAGTCAGTTGTTAAAATTGTGGACACTGTCCAAGCAATGTTGGGGGGGGGGCAATGACGAGAAAGCACTAGCGGCGATGGTGGTGAGAAAACACTAGCAGTCCCTGCCCCTATGCTGATATGCTCCCTCAGCCTTGCCCCCCGATCCCCATATATACAGTATTTGTCTGTGCTAACAGATATTGTCCCAGATCGTGGGGAGACTTTCACCCCATGATTTGGAATGCTGGGCTTTCCAGATCACAGGGAGAAATCTCCCCACGTACAGCATTTGTCAGTGCAGACCAATGCTGAATGTGCATGGGGTAAAATAACTGAATTCAGCTTGTGTGTTTGAAGAAAATGGCAACGGAAACTCTGCTTCCTCCTTCCCTCTGCCTGAACAGTACTGAATGTCTGTTGGATGGCCAAGTACGTGTAGCAGCATATGGAAGCATTCTTCAGATGTAATGCCAAGACATGGTTTGGTATTATGAAAATGAGTAGGAACGAGCCTTGGGCTTGCATGTTTCCTCCTGTCATAGGGCAGGGTGGTTAAAAAAGTATGTCTGCTGCCACAAAAAAAAAAGCTGTTGCCAGAAGGTGGTTGGGTGTTGGCGCACCTGATGAGAGCTACAGTTAACAAGTAACTAATAAAGAAATAAATTAAAAACAAAAATGAATGGCAATGAATAGACTTTTTGAAAAGAGGACCACCGCTTCCCCCAGTTTGTTGCCATTCATCCCACTCGATGCATTCATTCTGGAACAAATCCATTTGTTCTGAAAATGAATGGATTTGTTCCAAAATGAATGCATACGTCTAATTTTTGAACATTTCCATAGAACCTGGGGTAGGTTGCAGTTTAAATGGAGCACATAGCCAGATACTAATACAAATAATATTTGTATTTTTATGATGCATTTGTACTTTAACGACAAATGCATGTGCAGAATAAAATAGATGGCTTTGAACCTGTGGACATCATTTGCTCTTATTTTCTCCAGGTTTCTTTTCCTGTATGTGAACATTCTGTGTGCACTGAAACCTCTGAATATATCATTTGAATTGCAGAAGACAATGAGGATGACTCAGGTACTACATCGTTGAAGAAAATACATGCAATACTTCATTGCCTGAATTCAAAAGTATTGTGAACCACATGGAATGTGAGGAACCCAAAGGTAAGCTGGAAATATCTTCTCTAGCATCTCTTCCAGTACCTAAGGTGGGTTAGGTAAAGGTGTAAAGGTGACCCCTGACAATTAAGTCCAGTCGTGTCTGACTCTAGGGTGTGGTGCTCATCCCCATTTCAAAGCCGAAGAGCCAGCGTTGTCCGAAGTCGCCTCTGTGGTCATGTGGCCGGCATGACTCTCCTTGCCGCGCGTAGCATGCAGCTGGAACACGGAGCACTGTTTACCTTCCCGCAAGCGGTATCTATTTATCTACTCACATTAACATGCTTTGGAACTGCTAGGTTGTCAGGAGCTGGCCAAGCAACGAGAGCTCACTCCGTCGCGGATTCGAACTGCCGACCTTTTGATCGACAGCTCATGGTTCAGCGGTTTAACCCACTGCAATACCAGAAAGCCACTCTGTTGAGACTCATTTCTCAAGCTGATACCAAAGATGTTGCCTTACAACTACTGACAAGAAAGGATGATGAGGCTCTAAGCTCAGAACAGGCTTCTCTAGAAGGGACAATGCACTCAAGTCAGGAGAAGCTACCTCAAAGTGAGAAGGAATTTTTTTCAAAGCAAAAGCATGATTCCAGATTTGTGGTTTCATCAGTCTGCCCCTGAAAGAGCTTCGTCTTCATACCGTCTTCCTTGGAATAACTACCTTACTGAAAGAAAACAGAGGGAAATTCTAATACAGTCAAGGCATTTTCTGAAGCCAAATGTGTTTAAAAATGTAACTACACCATCTGAAAGCAGGAGATGTAACAGATATTCCTAGATCGATGTGAAGTCTTCCTCTTGATTCAGAACTGCATTAGTTGCTTTACCTTTAGGAAATACGGTGAATAGCCTATCATAAACAGTTAGATGCATGTTCTTGAATGGCACCTTTAGCAGTTTGCAGGAAAAGAACAAAACGTCCTGTGGCACTTTAAAGACTAACAGCCCAATCCAATTTAACTCCCTGTGTGACGACGCAGCAGTTCCAACGGGATCTTTACATAAGATCCGCTGTATCCCACAGGGGAGTTTCAGCATCAGGAAGCCTCCTCGGGATAAGGCAGCGTTTGTTCCCTTGTCCCAGGGTAATCCTGCACAGTCCTCAGACCTGCACCACCAGCTCTATAGCTGGCGCACGTCCATGTCAGGGACCCAAGCCTGGGAAGGGGATTAGGATATCGGTGTGCGCTACTGCTGCTAATACTGCCCCCTTCCCAGCACCGATCCACCCTCCTGCCAGCCATGGAACTGAGTCCATGCCAGCCGCCGCAGGTAAGTCTTGCACTGATCGGTGGGAGGTCGGTCAGGGGTGGTGAGGGAGGGGGGCATTGGCAAGTCCGGGCTGGGAGGGGGTATCGGCGGTGATATCCTAAGGCCCCAGCCTGTGCCAGCCTTACACCGCCTCTCTGGATGTATGCCAGCTCTGGAGCTGGCGTGCATCTGAGGAGGCCCATAGGCCCTGGGCTTGCCTACACCTGGGGAAGGGGACAAACATCCCCTTCTCCTAAGGTGCAGCCTAGCAGCGCCGGGGCAGCCCGGGATGGACTCAGGATGTTGCGGCTGACCCTTTAGACCGGCTGCGCATCTTTACACAGGATTGCGCTGTTAATAGACGGGCAGTCCAATCCTGTCTAGCTAGGCTGCAGCACGGATGTAGAGCCCGTGCCACATCCTATCCAGATAGGACCCAGCACCGGTGCAGCTGGAGGACTCCTGGGGTTAAGAGGACATTTATCCCCTTACCCCGAGTAGAGCCCCAGCCACCCTGATAGGTCTACTCGACCCATTGAATGCAACATGTTCATTGCACATAAGGTTTTTCTGTATTTCTTTACTGATTAGTCTGGACACTGTACTCTAGTTACAATATATAATTTCAATATATAATTTAAATGAAGGAGGAAAACACACGTTCAGAGTGTTTCAATGCAGGTTTTTTAAAAAAGTTATTTGTAGCCTTACAAAACAAATGTCTCGGAGAGCTGGTGCCAGCCACAGCAGACTATGGCTGACCTGAATGGACCAATGGTCTAAGTCAGTGTAAAGCAGCCAGACAGTGAACATGAAAAGCAGGCTTGAGGTGAGGCTGCACTGGGCGTAGTTCCAATGTAACGAAATTGGACGACTGTGTATCTGTTATGTTCTGCAACAGGTTCTAAAGATGCTGTTGAGGTTACCAGATATAATACCAGACGATAATGATGTCACACTTACATTTCATTGCCTCTTAATTGCAACACCTCCCTCTTTTTATTATTAAAAAAGAGGTCACCATAGAAAAGATATACTGTACAAACACAACCTGTGAAATTATGCATTACCCGTGCACCCCCCAAATAAACACGCTAGACAGAGGCTTGGGTTAAAGGGCCAAATTTTATTAAACATAAACAGAACCTGCAGCATAATAAAATACTTTAACTAGACCCTTATAAATAAAATACTTTAACTAGCTGGCTGATGTTGAAAATCTACAGGGCTTCAAAAGTCCATATGTAATGCTATTTTGTGGTAAGGCACTTTATTCCTGCCTAACTTTAAGCAGACGACTTAAAGGGCTGGCCGATCAGCATCTTTAGGCCATTGTAGCCTGCACCGCTGCAGCCTGGGCTCTCCTCGGACTGTGTAAGGCTGACCCAGGCTGGGAACGGGCATAGGATATAGGCGGAGCATGCCGCCGATATCACCTAGGTCGGCCAATGACCCCCCTCCCTCACCGCCCCTGCCCATCCTTCCCCACCTCTGCACCGATCAGTGCAGTTCTCACCTGCAGCGGCCAGCACAGGGTCCTCCAGATGGCGGAGTGAACAGTGCTGGGCCTCAGCGCTGCCATTGCTTACTCTCCGGGTGCCGCGAAAGTGCTTTATGGCACTTTCACAACACTCAGCACCGGTGAAGCGCACGCTCTGCCGACGCTTAGTTTGGCAGGATTGTGCCATAAGATGCATTGTGATACTCATAGCACACTCTACTACTACATGTCTAAAGGTAAAGGTGACCCCTGACATTTAAGTCCAGTCATGTCCGACTCTAGGGTGTAGTGCTCATCCCCATTTCAAAGCTGAAGAGCCAGCGTTGTCTGAAGACGCCTCCGTGGTCATGTGGCCGGCATGACTCTCCTTGCCGCAGCACTCAGAAGTTAATCCCACTGTGTTCAATGGGTCTTACTCCCAGGTAAGAAAGTATAGCATTGCAGCCTTAGCTGACATAACAAAATGACAAACTTTTGAGTACTACAGAACTCTTCATCTGGCTTGGTAATAAGCAAAGGGGGTGGCAGAAACAGGCTTTCATTATATGTGCCCAATAACCTACAATTTGTAAGATCTTGAGTTCCTAGGAGACTAATGCAGACTTGGATGTATTTCTCTGTAGACTGTCTGTAACTTTTAGACCCTAGGAAAATCTATCTCCTCATCTCTTGATGTCCAATTTACCCCCCTGTTAAGTTCATTCACACAGCACAGTATTTCCCTAGGCTGTTCAAATTGACCGAATTTTGTATTTGCATGTTAAGAGCTGAATTAATATGAATAGCGTGTGGAAAACAGGAAGGTTTTTAATTGTTCAGTGATTCCTGGGACTTCAGCTTACAATTTCAGTCAAATTATGCTGAAATACAGATATAAAAGATTCCAGCAGGGAGAGAGGAGAACAAAATAAAACTCAAGGTAATGCCAGTAATTACTGTCGTTTGCTCTCATATTTTCTGCATCAAGACATAAAACTGTCTTGGTAGCCCCTTGGGGTAGGGCAGAATCTACCAACAAATGCTCCTGTTCAAACCCCAAGTGCAAAAGCACAGAAATAGGACTTGTGCAGGAGAACTTCCCAGAACATTGTGCCCTTTGAGAGTACAAACCTCCATAGTCTCTGTTTATAGCGACTGTTTTAAAACCTCAGATTTATAGCCACCCATAAAATGATTTATAGCCACCCACAAAAAGAGAATGATTTGAAATGGGGTGGGTGTGTTGGGAAGTTTGCCTGCTTGCTCAATTTGCAAACCAATTGCAATTTCTCCCTTTTTGTGCGTATGTATTCAAAAAAA
The DNA here is from genome assembly GCA_026170595.1 of Plestiodon gilberti rubricaudatus. Classification (NCBI taxonomy): domain Eukaryota; kingdom Metazoa; phylum Chordata; class Lepidosauria; order Squamata; family Scincidae; genus Plestiodon; species Plestiodon gilberti. The sequence continues at coordinate 79,098,809 of JANXHW010000004.1, read as the reverse complement.
ATATTGCACAGACCTTACTGTGTCTAAAGTTACTTGTGACTTTTCTAGGGTCTGCAAATTTACAATTCATCACACCCAATCATTTCCAATTCTTCTTTATGCCAACTAAGAGGACCAGGGAAGCTCATTTAATTAAAACTTGAATTGGAGGGTGGTGCAGACTGGGAGAAGACGTGTCTGCAGACATTGAGGACTGAGGGAATAGCGGCCGTGTGCTTTTGTTTGTCTCCACCTGAGCCCTTTGTGGGATGGAGAGAATGAGAAGACTTTCACCCTCCCCCTATTGAACCCCAGGATTGCTTCTTATTAGGATCTTTGATGCTGCTCCCCAAACTGAAAAGCGCTTTGCTTGTCTGGCTGGCTGGCTGGAGGCACACTAGCCAGATACCATGGAGGCTGTTGCTCCTGCACATCATAATCACTGGTGGAAACAGAAAGTGCCTGGGATCTCAGCTAGCCTCATCATAGAGAGTGAAAGACAGAGGCTGGGCCAACCAGGACGCCAGGTCTACAAGGCAGGTAGACCTGGGTGCCATATCAGGAAGCCTGGTAGACCTGGGCGCCGGAGACTTTTCTGGCTGTTGTTGCCCTTCCCCTGCCTTGTTTTGTCCCCTCCTCCTTTGAGAAGGGGCCCAAAAGAAACTTTGTATGCTCTGATAAAATTCCTCTCAGAGGCCCTGGAGCAGAGATAATGTCATGGGTTCTAAACAAGTGCACACAGTGGGAGCAGCACACAACCAGTCCCAGCACAACTCTGCATGCACCCTCATCACATGGCTTCCAAGCTGTAAGGGCACATGTGCAGACTCTGCTGCTGGAAGTACAATTGTGTGTGTAGGCAAGGCAGGCAGGGCTTTCAGAGGCCACAATGCCCCCAGTTTGGCAGGCAGGCAAGAGGTGCAGGGCGAGGGATAGAGTAAGAGGAAGCGTGTACTAGGAGAGAAGAGAGAATGGATAGACACGAAGGACAGTGACAGAGTGGAGAGGCAGATAGGCAGATCAGGTAGGGATGTGTCTATGGTGATAGGCACAGGGGCAACATCTGCCAACTCCCCATGACTTCTCTGAGATGACCGCTTCACCTTGCCTCATGACATGGCCAGCCTTAAATATTGCATTATCAGGAACATTGATAGTCTTACAGCTCAATCCTCTACATGTCTATTCAGAAGTAAGTTCCATCAAGTTCAATTACTCCCAGGTAAGTGTGTATAGAATTGCAGCCTCAGTAATGGCAATGTGTTCATAAGCACAAATAATGGTGATGTGTTCACAAGTACATTAACAGCCCAATCCTGCATAGGTCCGCCACGGCGTGCAAAAGCATACTGCACCAGATCCTAAACCAAATCGGGCCCACGCTGGTGGAACTGGGGCACACCTCAGGAGAAAGGGTGCTGGGAGAGCCCTATATGAGCCTCCTCGGATGTGCACCAGCAAAATGGCCAGCGCAAATACAGGGAGGCTGTGTAAGGCTGGCCAGGCCTGGGACGGGGCTTAGGATATCGGCGGATATACACACACAAACACACAGACAAAATCTTCCCTTACTGAACCCTTCTCCTCCAAACTAACGGTGCAATCCTGTCTACAAATAGACCTGCAGAGCGACTGCTCCACTGGCCTAGGGTGTTGCAAACATGCCGTAAGGCACATTTGCGGCACCTGGAGAGTAAGCAGCGCCAGCACTGCTCCCTCTGGCGCCGCAGAATGGTGCAGCGCTGCAGTGAATGAATGAATGAAACCTTTATTGGCATAAAGACAAACATACATAAAATATAAACAACAAGCAAGCAAACAAACAATATCATAAAGCACAGACTAATCCAACACATAAAACAATATCTAAGGCAATCAAAATAGATGAGTATCACCAGCACATAACAACTGCCAAGGACCATCTCTAGATAGTAAGATATAATCTACAGTGGAAAGGTAAGTCCCCACTGGGCGGGGGGGGGGGGAGGAGGAATGGGGGCGTTCTGGAAGGGGGGATTGGAGGATTGGGCCTGGGAAGGGGGAAGCATCAGCAGATGCCTCCACCATATCCTATCCCCCTTCCCAGGCCTGTTGGGCCTTACATGGGCCTCCCACAAATGTATGCCAGCAACGGTTTAAAAAACCATTTAAATGGTTTAAAAAACCATTTCCTCCCATCCCAGAGGTGTACGCAATTAACTCCTGTTGCGTATATTCACCCTTGGGTATAAGGAGCCCCGCTCCACTTATTGCTCTTCTGCTCTCAGTCACAATCTTCATGCAAAAAATCTCATTCGTTCATATAGGACTGGTAACAGCCCTGGGATACAACCCATACACTCAGCTGTGCATGTACTAATGGCATGATTAATGAATTTACAAATGGAGCAGACTGTTTCACGTTGCCATTTCATAGCCGTTGAAACACCTCTGCTGATTCACTCAGATCTGTGTCCTGCTTGTTTGCGATTCAGTCATTCATATCAGTAAAAGTCTGTTCTTCTGGGTGGGGCTATGCAATTAGCTTTATTTGTTATCAGCATCCTTACCATAAATGGAAGCTAAGAGTGTGCAGTTGTCTGCATGGTGCCAAAAAGAGTTTGCAACACACTTCAAAACTAGTTCAAAACTCACGCCCTGAGCACTTTAATGGGAGAGAGCTGTCAGGGCTTAGCTTGCACCAGATTGTGGAACTTTACAATTTTCTGCAACTCTAAATTTGTAGAAAAACCAAAGCACCGATCAGCGAAGAGGAAAGAACATTCTTTCTGCATAACAATATGTGATGGGGCTCTGAATGGGAGACAGGATTTAGATTTGGGGGATTCAGTGATGGGCAGCCCAATCCTATCTAGTTGTTGTTGTTCAGTCGTTAAGTCGTGTCCGACCCTTCGTGATCCCATGAACCATATCCCGCCAGGCCTTCCTGTCCTCCACTATCTTCCTGAGTTCGCTCATTTTCATGTTTGTTGCATCGGTGATGCTGTCTAACCATCTCATCCTTGGCCTTCCCCTTCTCCTTTTGCCTTCAATCTTTCCCAGCATCAGAGTCTTCTCCAGAGAGTCCTCTCTTCGCATTAGGTGGCCAAAATATTTGAGTTTCAGCCTTAGTACCTGTCCTTCCAGGGAACAGTCAGGCTTGATTTCATTTAGAATTGACTGATTTGATCTCCTAGCAGTCCAAGGGACTCTCAGGAGTCTTCTCCAGCACCACAGTTCAAAAGCATCTATTCTTCGGCGCTCAGCCTTCCTTATGGTCCAACTCTCACAGCCATACATTGCTACTGGGAACACCATCGCCCTGACTATACGAACTTTTGTTGGCATGGTGATATCTCTGCTTTTTGTTATGCTGTCTAAGTTTGCCATAGCTTTCCTTCCAAGGAGTAAGCGTCTTTTAATTTCATGGCTGCTGTCTCCGTCTGCAGTGATCTTGGAACCCAGAAAAGTAAAATCTGTTACTGCTTCCATTTCTGCCCCTTCTATTTGCCAAGAATTGATGGGACCCGATGCCATGATCTTAGTTTTATTAATGTTAAGTTTCAAGCCAACTTTTGCACTCTCCTCTTTCACTCTCATCAAGAGGCTCTTTAGTTCTTCTTCACTTTCTGCCATTAGGGTGGTATCATCTGCATATCTGAGGTTGTTGATATTTCTCCCGGCAATCTTGATTCCGGCTTGTGATTCATTCAGCCCTGCATTTCTCATAATGTACTCTGCATATAAGTTAAATAAGCAGGGTGACAATATACAGCCTTGCCGTACTCCCTTCCCAATTTTGAACCAATCAGTTGTTCCATGGCCGGTTCGAACTGTTGCTTCTTGACCCGCATACAGGTTTCTCAGGAGACAGGTAAGGTGGTCTGGTACCCCCATCTCTTTAAGAATTTGCCACAGTTTGTTGTGATCCACACAATCAAAGGCTTTTGCGTAGTCAATGAAGCAGAAGTAGGTGTTTTTTTGGAACTCTCGTGCTTTCTCCATGATCCAGCGCATGTTGGCAATTTGATCTCTAGTTCCTCTGCCTCTTCGAAACCCAGCTTGTACGTCCGGTAGTTCTCGGTCCACGTACTGCTGAAGCCTAGCTTGTAGGATTTTGAGCATAACCTTGCTAGCATGTGAAATGAGTGCAATTGTACGGTAGTTTGAACACTCTTTGGCACTGCCCTTCTTTGGAATTGGAACGTAAACTGACCTTTTCCAATCCTTTGGCCACTGCTGAGTTTTCCAAATTTGTTGGCATATTGAGTGCAGCACTTTCACAGCATCATCATTTAGGATTTTAAGTAGCTCAGCTGGGATATTATCATCTCCACTAGCTTTGTTGTTAGTAATGCTACCTAAGGCCCACTTGACTTCACTCTCTAGGATGTCTGGCTCTGGGTCAGTGACCACACCAGCGTGGTCATCATGAACATTAAGATCTTTCTTGTATAGTTCTTCTGTGTATTCTTGCCATCTCTTCTTAATCTCGTCTGCTTCTGTTAGGTCCTTGCCTTTTTTGTCCTTTATCATGCCCATCTTTGCACAAAACGTTCCCTTGATATCTCCAATTTTCTTGAAGAGATCTCTAGTCCTCCCCATTCTGTTGTTTTCCTCGATTTCCTTGCATTGTTCATTTAAGAAGGCCTTCTTATCTCTCCTTGCTATTCTCTGGAACTCTGCATTCAGTTGTTTATATCTTTCCCTTTCACCCTTGCTTTTTGCATTCCTTCTTTCCACAGCTATTTGTAAAGCCTCATCTGACAGCCACTTTGCTTTCTTGCATTTCTTTTTCTTTGGGATGGTTTTAGTTGCTGCCTCCTGTACAATGTTACGAACTTCCGTCCATAGTTCTTCAGGCACTCTGTCTACCAGGTCTAATGCCCTAAATCTATTCTTCACCTCCACTGTATACTCATAAGGGATATCGTTTAGGTCATATCTGACTGGTCTAGTGGTGTTCCCTACATTCTTCAGTTTAAGTCTGAATTTTGCAATAAGAAGCTCATGATCTGAGCCACAGTCAGCTCCAGGTCTTGTTTTTACTGATTGTATAGAGCTTCTCCATCTTTGGCTGCAAAGCACATAATCTATCTGGTTTCGGTATTGACCATCTGGTGATGTCCATGTGTAGAGTCGCCTCTTGTGTTGTTGGAAAAGAGTGTTTGCTATGACCAGCGTGTTCTCTTGACAGAACTCCGTTAGCCTTTGCCCTGCTTCATTTTGCGCTCCAAGGCCAAACTTGCCTGTTGTTCCGTTTATTTCTTGATTTCCGACTTTAGCATTCCAGTCTCCTATGATGTAAAGGACATCTTTTTTGGGTGCTAGTTCTAGAAGGTGTTGTAGGTCTTCATAGAACCGGTCAACTTCATCTTCTTCGGCATCAGTGGTTGGGGCATACACTTGGATTACTGTAACGTTGAATGGTTTGCCTTGGATTCGAACTGAAATCATTCTGTCGTTTTTGAGGTTGCACCCCAGTACTGCCTTTCCCACTCTTTTATTGACTATGAGGGCTACTCCATTTCTTCTAAGGGATTCATGCCCACAGTAGTAGATATGATGGTCACCTGACTTAAATTCGCCCATGCCCGTCCATTTTAGTTCGCTGATTCCCAAGATGTCAATGTTCAATCTTATCATCTCATTTTTGACCACATCCAGCTTGCCTTGGTTCATAGACCTCACATTCCATGTTCCTAAGCAGTATTGCTCCTTGCAGCATTGGATTTTCCTTTCAACCTCAGACACATCCACAGCTGGACGTCCTATTGGCTTTGGCCCAGCCGCTTCACTCTTTCTGGGTCTACTTGGAATAGTCCTCCGCTCTTCCTCAGTAGCATATTGGACACCTTCCGACCTGAGGGGCTCATCTTCCGGCGTCATATCTTTTAGCCTTTTGGTACTGTTCATGGGATTTTCTTGGCAAGGTTACTGGAGTGGGTTGCCATTTCCTTCTCCAGTGGATCACTTTTAGTCAGAACTCTCTGCTACGACCTGTCCGTCTTGGGTGTCCCTGCACGGCATAGCTCATGGCTTCATTGAGTTACGCAAGCCCCTTCGCCACGACAAGGCAATGATCCATGAGGGGAATCCTATCTAGTAGGATACGGCAATGCACATAAGACACCCACCGCATCCTGTGCAGGATCGGGTCTGCCCCGGCACAACTGGCCGCCTCCTCGGGGTAAAGGGATGCTTGCTCCTTTACCCTGAGTAAAGCGCCAGCTGCCCTGAAGGGCCTCCTTGAATGCACACCAGCAATTTTGCTGGCCAGTGGTGTTCCTGCGGTAGGGGCTCGACAGTAAGTCGCGCCCCGTCCTAGTACGGCGTTCACGAACCGGAGCGAGGAGGCCCCGCCCCTCGCCGTCAGAGCCATTCTGCGCAGCGAAGCCGAACGGGCAGGCCAGTCCAAGCTCCTGCTGAAAAGTGGCAGCAGCACCAGAGCCATGCTGCTGCTGTCCCCAGACTCCGCCACTCATGGTTAGTTGGTGGGGGGGGCATGTTGTGGGTGGAGAGGGGGAGTTTCAAGGTGGATTAGGAGTGGGGAGGGGCAGATTGGGGGAGGTCGGGGGTGAATCGCAGTGGCATCAGCATGTGCCCAAATCCTATCCCCTCTCCTTCACCTGGTCCATTCCCTTTTATTTCTTTGGAGTTATGCCAGCTATATAGCTGGTGTAGGCCTGAGGAGACCCATAGGCAGCCTGAAGATTTAGGCAGAGGTAAACAAACAAACAAAAAGAGGTAAGCAAAAAAAGTTTTACTTACCTCTGGGTTTGCTTTCAGGTTATCTCTCCCCCCGCCCCCCATAGCATGCAGCTTGCACCTTCTTGGTGCAGTTCCATGCTATAGCGAGGCGGGGAACAAGATTGGGCTGTCAGATCCATTGTGGATGAGTTGGTGTTTCCACAGTGCTGCTAACTTGTAGCTATTAGAAGGCTAAGAGGAACTCAGGGTATGATGTTTTGAAACTCATCCTATGTCAAAGGTAGCAAATGAGCAAATGGTAATGCTGAAACAGAAAGTGTTGGACCTTGGAGCGCATGGGGGCATGGCCAGGGAGCATGTCAATGTGGGGTGTGTGACTAGCCAGTGCGTTCCTGTTTGCCACCTTCATGCACTGCCCCTCCATGGACTGAAGAGGGCTATCACTATATCAAGATGCATTTGAAGGCAAATCATGTTCTTTGCTCCTGTAACTGTTCTAGAAAACCATTCTAGACTCTGCTGTTGACACACTTTCTTTCTTGAGCCTACTTCAGCCTTTCAGCTAAATTATTCTCCTCCCTCTGCTATTAGCATGCCTGATTAATGTTTTCTATTTCACTCACAGGTTCTCTCCACCTAATACAAAACTTAGGTGTTAAACCTTTTATATGAGTTGCAAAATTCCAATTGACTTTGATATAGGATGAGTTTCAAAACATCATACCCTGAGTTCCTCTTAGCCTACTAATAGCTACAAGTGTGCAAGTCTCCTGCCATAATTATGTGTCCTTCAGGGCTTGTTTTTTGTTGCTGCCATTGCTTAGCGTCAGAAATAATCTTTTTAAAATATAATCAGAATTGGGCACTGAAATGCTAAAGGATGTTTTTTCTAGTAGGCAATCTAGATTTAAAATGCCTTAACTGGTGCATTTTGGAAGTGCATTTTACCTTCTGGTCCTTTGGAAGTGCATTTTACCTCTGGTCCTGATAATCTTCCTTAATTTTTAGTACAGGAACTTAAATATTTCACATCTGGCTACCAGCTTCATGCAGGTGGAAATTATAGGGGAGATTACCGGTAGTTAAAATCAAACCAGACAGAGCAGGCAAGTCCCACTGACATTAATTGGACTTGTGAGTAAATTTGCATGGATGCAACATTCTGGTAAAAGTCCCATGAAACTTGGGATATTTTAATTCATCTTCCAGAACAACGATGCATGTGCTTTCTGCATGTGCTAGATCCCATCTCTGATGGCCTTATTTTTACAGGCATTGCACCAAGCATTGTGGACACTCCCTTTAAATGTAAGGGCAGCCCAATTCTGCTTAAGATGTGGCGGCTGGCTGAAATGGCCGGCTGCTCCATCTTAGGCAGGATGCAGCTTGCGCCAGTGTGGCCAGGGCTCACCTCGGGGGAAGGGGACAAATCTCCCCTCCCCCCCGGTGTAAGCCCCAGAGGCCCCAATGGGCCTACTCGGATATGCGCAGCTATTTAGTTGGTAAGGCTGGCCCGGCCCAGGAAGGGGCTTGGGATATCGGGTCCAATATCTCCGCCCCCTCCCAGGCCAGGCCAGCCAGTGGTCCCCTCCCCTATCACCCCGGCCTTCCCTCCCCACACTCCTGCACTGATTGGCACAGGACTTACCTGGGTCGGCTGGTGTGGGTTGTCCCGGACGGCAGAGTGAGCAGCACCAGCACGGAGGCTGGCGCCGCTTACTCCAGAGGAGCCGCAAAAGTGCCGTAAGGCACTTTTGCAGGCAGAGTGCTTGCTCCGCCGGCCTAAGGTTATGCAGGATTGGGCTGTAACTCAACCAACTTCATCTTCAGAAATGAATGTGAGGTTTCCCTAGTTTTGTTAAATGATAGTACAACACATAGGTATTATGCAGAAAATATGTCACATTGCTGTTGTACATTGTCATAATGCTAAGCCACAGTTTCATGTTTACATCTGAATTGGGTCAGTCAATGGACCTTCTTTGTCCTTGGCAGTATGGTATATGTAAGTGCAAACTCCACCATCAGATGAAAGCATCCTGCACAGGAAAGGGGTCCTGCACACATACCAGTGGGGTACCTCTGACTATACTTGCTGGTTGTGGTAGAAGAAAAGTGGAATGTTGCAGATCTGGGCTACCAGTACTTCTACCACAATATAGTGTGTGGGCAGTGACCAATGGTATCAGTGTTGGTGTGAACTCATAACTATGGTACTTTAGCCTATAGTGGTTACTCTTGGCTAATGTGAAAGCAATACTATTATTAAATATATACTGTATTGGTCTGAGTATAAGACTCACTTTTTTCTCCTAATTTAAGTTTTTAAACTAGGGGTGCATCTTATAATCAGGCTGTTGCAATTTAATGCCAGTGATTTAGTTAATTTTTTTAATAGCATCAAACTTATCAGGTGTGTCTTATACTCGGGACAATACAGTATATACTGTATTCCATTTTTCAACAGAAGTTCATAAAGTGGTTACCAAAGCAAAATAATGAAAAGGTGGTTCCCTGTTCTGAAAGGGTGCACAATCTAAAAAAGATGCAAAGTGACACCAGGAAACAGTCACCTGGAGGGATGCTGGGATGCTGGGGTGAATAAGGACAGTTGGTGTCCCCTTCCACAATATAAGAGAACTACCCAGCCCAGTTAGCAGGGACATTGCATTACGGTACATCTGCTGTGCACTCTCTGCCCACTCTTTCCTCCTCATCTACTCCTCCACTGCCAATTCAGCTTCTACATGCATCCTCTGACCTGGGTCCAAGCCAGGGACAAAAATGGAAGCATTCTTGGACTCAGTGATCCCTTATCTGAATCTAGATCCCAGCCAGTGTTCTCTCTTTGCCAACCATTATAGCTGGCCATGGGGTGACCAGGCCAGGTAGGCTTACCAGATCTCCAACCAGGACAGAGTGCTAGACCTTTAGGAGAAGGAATGTGGGCAGGTGTAGCTTGTTAAACCTTAGAGCACAATCCTAGGCATGTCTACTCAGAAGCAAGCCCCATTGTGTTCAGTGGGGCTTGCTTCTGAGTAGACATGCCTAGGATTGTGCTCTAGGACTTAACAAGCTACACCTGCCCACATTCCTTCTCCTAAAGGTCTAGCACTCTGTCCCGGTTAGAGATCTGGTAAGCCTAAGGCCAGGTGATGTATGAAAGTGCCTTAAAGCTAAAAATAGCACCTCTAATGCATTCATTCTTCGGCAGTCCTTTGTTTTTACAAACTGTGACCTCCAGATCACACCTTTTTTTTAATTGCTTAGAAGGTCTCTACCATTGGCAAATGTCCTGTTGATTTGTCCATTTATAGCGAGTAATGTCATAACAACACATCTTCAACACATCAAAGGGATGTGTTCTGAAGTAACTGAAAAATTTGCTTTGCTAATGAACTGGACTGGCATGTAAGCTAATTTAATTAATCACAACTCCTCTTTCTGCTTTTGATTACAATTTCTTACAGGGATTCAGCACATCTTCAAAATGAGGACTCTAAAGAAGTTGAGTGAGTCAATAAACGGTGAACAGAATCAGATGGCTGTTTGTGCTGTCAGTTAATTGCAGTTGGGAAGTGAGATGAAGGAAGAGCCCTTGAATACTTTGGGGCTCTTTAAAAACAAGATAAGGCTCCTGTCAACCCCAGATTTATCCCTAAACTGCACAAACCCATCCAGGATCAGGGAAGGTTGCTATGATAGTGGAGTTTAGGGAAGGCTGCTACATTGGGATGAATATTTCCATAAAAATCTCTAACACAGGGGTGGCCAACCTTCCACCATTAGGGTCTCTACATTCTTAAGAGTTGTGTAGAAGACAGAATCTTGGCAGCTGCAATTGCTGATGGTGCTGCTAAAGCAGCTGCACCTGGTGAAATGTCCTAACCTATACAACCATTAAAGGGCCAGAAGCATTCGTGTTGCATGGTTGACCACCCCTGCTCTAACAGCTCAATACTATTCATATCTACTCAGAGGTAAGTCCCATTGTCTTCAATAGGGCTTACTCCCAGGAAAGTGTGTATAAGCTTGCTGCCTAAGTCACTAAGGATCTGTCATTTGCTATTTAGCTATGCTCTTTTCTGCTGATGGTTTCTACTCCAGGCACTGAGGTGCTTACCTGAACGTCTCCAGATTGTCGGGAAGGAATATTCATCTGAAGCAGAACTCATTAGTTATAATGTGTATGTTATGAAATAGGGACAGAATCATATCTGTTATTGCAATTACTGCACACACAAAGGAACTCGCGTGTTTGTTCAGAAGCCATACTTTAATTACTATAAATTGCTCACATATTGACTAACACTTTAAGTGTCAATTTGTAACTTATTAACATTGAAGAGCATCTCGTTAATGTGAGTCTCAGAGATATTTGCTTGTATTTTCATTTTTTAAAGTTTAATAAACATTGTCTGAACATGCTGAGGGCTCCAGCTGCTTTTTAGAGCAAGGTGTCGCTATTGGAACCAATCTATCCTATATACCAGGGGTGGTCAAACTTGCTTCATGTAAGAGCCACATATGATAAACTTCAGATGTTTGAGAGCTGCAAGAGAGAGATATGTTTGAAAGCCGCAAAAGCAGTTAAATTCTTAAATATATTTACTCACCATTTAACACTAAACTTATGTTTTAATCCAGTGCATTCTCAGTTTATACCTAGTAAATAATTATTATAAAGCTTGAAAATTTCTTATTTACCTTTTCTATTAATTGTGATTCAAAAAGGAGTTCAGCCAACGTATTTCCGAGAGTCGCACATTATAGGTCAAAGAGCCGCATGTGACTTAGGAGCCACAGTTTGGCCACCTGCTATATACAGAATGAGAAGATAGACTGTGCTGTACAATTCTGGATAATTTCAGACTACAGATGAGGTTTAGGTTGCCTGATATTTTTTTTTAATGGCCTGACCTGATCTTGTGCCTTTTTTAATGGCCTGACCTGATCTTGTGCCTTTAATCGCAGCTTAAGGTAAAAGGTAAAGGTGACCCCTGACAATTAAGTCCAGTCGTGTCCGACTCTAGGGTGTAGTGCTCATCCCCATTTCAAAGCCAAAGAGCCAGCGTTGTCCGAAGATGCCTCCGTGGTCATGTGGCCGGCATGACTCTCCTTGCCGCAGCACGTAGCATGCAGCTGGAACACGGAGCGCTGTTTACCTTCCCGCAAGCGGTACCTATTTATCTACTTGCATTAACATGCTTTGGAACTGCTATGTTGGCAGGAGCTGGCCAAGCAATAGTTTGTTGCAAATCAAACCAAAATGGCAAAGCCATTCTCGACAAGGAGGACATCAGCATTATCATTGTCTGTGTAGACAGAACTACTGTTGAAGGCAACTTTAGGACAGTCATCTTCAAAATGCACCCCCATGTAACAGGATTCCTTGCTTGCAGCAAACTAGCACATCAGAAAGAAAGGGTGAGTTTAGCTCTTCCCTGATGTGCTCTTTTTCTACCAGTAGAGATGATTTTTTTTTAACGTTAAGGAATATTCAAAAATATTACACCCTGCCTCCAGTCTGAAGTGCAGAATTCTACTCACTCCACTACCTAGTTCTCGGTTGTGTGTAGAGTGGCTCTCCTGCTGCCCTCTTTGACGCAGTGGCGTCGCTATGGTGGGGGCGGTACCGTAAGTTGCACCCCATCCTAGTCCAATTTACAAGCCGACACGAGGCGGCCCCTCCCCCTCGCCGTCTCCACTCCCTGCCCGCTGCCTTCTCCACACGGAATGGCTCTGACGGCGAGGGGGCGGGTCCGCCTCGTGCCGGCTTGTAAATGGGACTAGGACAGGACGCAACTTACGGTACCGCCCCACCGTAGCAACACCTCTGCTTTGTGTGGCATCTCAAGTCTGACTTAAGGGCTACGAGGGCCCTTGGCAAACTACCATTCACTGGGTCCCTTTCTATGTTGGTGGGCTCACTAAGGTTCAAGGGTGCTCAGGAGATCCTTTGCAGGAGCTCCCTTTGCAGTAGTGTGGTTGTGTTACCAAGATAGCATCATGATCCGTCAATTGCCCAGTGCCAGAGGAATGCCAATTCTAATATCTTTTCTCAAAAAATGAACTAGAGCAGGTGTATACCCTGCCAGGGCATGCAGCCCCAGCAGCTGCCCAAGAATGCTGTGTGCTGATGCTTGGCCTATGAGAACTGTTGTATTGTGGTTCCTTTCTGGGCCATGAAGAGAGTGTGCAGCTCTGGATCATACAGAAGGCGCCACAGCGTGAGTTCCTTCTACATGGTTCAGGACTTTTCACATTACTTTCATGGTGTGGTATGAAGCTGCACTGCAGCTGTACATGATATCTTGCTTGGCTGTATACTTCATACATACTGTACTTGTATACTTCATGTATACTTGACTGTATACTTGCTCGGCTGTATACTACTTGAATGCTCCTGCCAGGCCTGGTCCAAGTCAAACTGATGCCTAAGGTCATAATTGAATTCTGTCTTGCCCCCTTTTTTTGCTACCTCCTGTGAACAGGCCAGATCACCTCTCTCCCCACCTGGCCCGTTTAGAGGAACTGGTGGCAACAGAGGAGAGGCACAATGGGGGCAGGACGATGGCAGGAACCTCTAGTGGTGGCAGTAGCAATGGGACAGTAGTGGAACCTCTCAGCAGCAGCACTGCCAGGACAGTGGCAGGACCCTCTGGTGGCGGCAGCAGTAGCGGGATGGTGACAGGAACCCCTGGCAGTGGCAGCAACCTCCTCCCTCAGCTCCGCTGCCACAGTTTTTGGCAGGAGTACAGGAGGCAGGCCCCTCAGCACTGGCGTCACTGCAGGCACCGACATGAATGGCTCCAAAGGTGAGGGGGCGGGGGCACTTCATGCTCCCGTGTAACGGAGGGTCTGACCGCGGCGGAACTTAGAGCTCCACCCCCCTGCAGCGACGCCAGTGCCCCTCAGCACACTGCTGTTCCACCCACCCACAACGTTTTGTTACCTTTTGTTTTTTCCTACCACCCCAGCTCTGCTGCTCTGTTTTGAAAGACAGCAGCAGAGTGGGTCAGAATAGGGATGCTGGAAGAAGCACTGCCCCACTTCCCCAAAAGGGGAAGTAAATGCATTGGTGCTTCTCCGATCTTCCTTGCTCTGGCCTGCTCTGTGGCTCTCCCATGTAACAAGATTCTGAAACTTCTCTATGTGTTATTTCTCACTTAACCTTCTTAGCCTCTGAGTTGGTTTCCTCTGATGTCATCTTACACCACTCTTGCCCATTAAACCTGGCATGTGTTGTGTCCATCAGCTGGGCTAAACTTCCACATCCTTCACCCAACTCCAATCATTACCTGTGCTAGGCAAGCACTTCTCCCTATGGCATTTACACAGCCCTTCAGTACCCACCCTCTCATTATAACGACAGGTTTCTGGCATCCACAGTGAGGCAGCAGGACTGCTCAGATCATAGTATCTGTCATGTTCACTGTACATTTCAAGTACTGAAAGCACTTTACATACATTACCTCATCAGTCTTGGCAAGGTAGCCAGTCCTATTATGATGCCCACATCATGGCAGGCATGGGGCTAAAGCTGACACAGTACTAGTTTGGCAAAGGCTAGTACTGTAATAGGATTAGAAGAACTGGAGACTTCCCAATTCACATATATAAGCTTTGGTTGCTTTGTGGTTGCTTGAAAGAAGCTTAGAAAGGCTGATGGTGAAGCAGCACCTGTGGCCGCTACAATTGAGTGAACTAGGGGCAGAGGAATCTATGTGTTAGTTATAATCTACGCGTAGACAGAATCTATGTGTTGCTACCTCAGCAACACCAGTGCCTTGGATGATTTGTTAGGACTTCCCACAGGCTGCAGACATTGTTTGGTGGGCTGCCTTACCTGCCATCTCTGTTGCAGGTCCTCAGGTGTGGGCCTGGTGCAAACAGGGGTGACCCCTGCTAACTGGACAAGAGGCACTTTTTCGATTGGTGCTCCTCTTATATTTAGCAGGGGAAGAGTAACTGTCCCCCTTTCACCCCAGCACAGTGTCTTTTCCGGTGGCTGTTTGCTGTTGTTCTTCTGCATCGTTTTTAGATTGTGAGCCCTTTTGGGACAGGGAGCCATTTAATCATTTGATTTTGTCTGTAAACCACTTTGTGAACTTTTTGTTGAAAAGCAGTATATAAATACTGTTCATCATCCTTGCCACAGGATGTGGTGATGGCACCTGGCCTAGATGCCTTTAAAAGGGGTTTGGACAGATTCATGGAGGAAAAGACCATCACAGGTTACAAGCCATAAGCAACCTCCTGGTTTTAGAAGTAGGTTTTCTCTGTGCCAGGTGCAGGGGAGTGGCGACTGGACACAGGTATCTTGTTGTCTTGTGTGCTCCCTGAGGCATCTGGTGGGGCCACTGTGTGACACAGGAAGCTGGACTAGATGGGCTTTTGGCCTGATCCAGCAGGGCTCTTCTTATGTTCTTATGTTCTTATGTTATTATCATCATTCAGGTGGTGTACTGTACTTTAGAACATAAGAATGATCAGAGCTCTGCTGGATCAGACCAAAGGTTCATTGAGACCAGTAGTCTTCAACTTGAAATCAGAAGTCTTCAACTTCAAGAGCTGAAAACCTGGAACCCACCTCAGATCTCAACCTGCAATTTGGGATCCACCTGCAAGAGCCCAGTTGGCAATAGGGGTAGATGAATGGAGCAGCCATGGTTCCTCTTTTTCTCTAACTAGATGGTGATAAGTCGGTGTGCACTGCCTTTGTGCTAGTCTATCCCTTCTTTCCTTCAGGCCAACTGAAAAGAGAAAAGGAGCAGAGAAAAGCATGGCAACAGCATGTTTTAATTTTGAAAGGTGGAGGGAGAACATGAGGAAGCCAGGCAAGTCAGAGAGCAGAGGAGTGCCATGGTAAGGGAGAGCAGTCAGGCACATGGCCAGTTCTTCATGAGGTGGAAGATGCGGCTTACATTGAATCATGGGTGGTGGGGAGAGCAGCAGACTTGGGGTGCCCTTCATCCCGAGTCTGCTGCCACCTCCCTCCAATGCACTACACATGGAGCTGCATCAATTAGCAAGCTCGCATGTTCCCTTTAAACAAACCGGACAGTGCACTTTCTGATTTGTTTACAGGGATTATGTGAGGAAAGAGTGAGATGAATGTATAGGGAAGCAGACTGCTGCTGCCTGCGCCCCAAAATACCATGTGGGCAATGGTGAATTGTTTCCATATCCACTCACCTCACTGCTTCCTTGTGCAGGGCCTTTAATAAAACAGGAAGTGCAGGTCTGCCCTTCCTAATTTGCAGAAAAGGATCTCATGGAAAGAAGCACGGTAAGGGGATGGATTCTTCTGCCCTGAGTTTTTGGGGAGTGCATGCATGTGGCAGTGTCAGGTAATGGGTGGCATCAAGATGTGGATCACATAGTGCTGTCTCTAGATGAGTGGGAGACTTAGGAGATCCACTGAAGATTGGGAGGATTGACCACAGACATCAGGGACCCGTAGCCTAGGCTACGTCTGTTAATTGTGCAGACTTGATCCTGAAAACAAAATGGTGATGGCAGCACAGCTGTGATCCACCTGAGGTTGGGTTATGGCACACTTCTGGATCCTAACCCATCTGATGAAGACCTGATCAAGACCCATATCCTGCTTCCTATGTTGGCCAGCCAGATGCTTCTGGAAAGCTCACAGGTTGGGTAGGATGACCCCCCTCCCTCTGTTTTCTCCCAGCAGCTGGTTTTCAGTGGCATATTGCCTCTAAACCTGAAAGTTTAGAGGCAATATTGCCATTACTCTAAATGGCTGATGGACCTTGAAAACTATCCTCATAAAAATGGAATTTTCAAAAATATGTTCAAAAAAATTGTATGGTTGTAATTATGACAACGTTTTTATGGATGAGGCCCGGATATGGCAGGCACTATCATAACTTTTCTGCTGACTGCTGCATATGCTAAACAGACATCACCAATTATCCATAATTATCATCCATGATCAAAATATTCTTTTTGTATCTCTTACACCAGCATAATTAGTCAAATTAGATTTGTACCCATCAGTATAAATTTGTAGGTACAAGCTAGTGAGGGTGGAAAGAGATCCTTATAAACAACAGTATCTCACAGAAGAGCACATCACACACTGCTAGACTCCTTGAAGGCAAGGTAAATACCTGCATTGTTTTTTTTAAGGTTACCGTATATTGCTGATATGTTTACTTAAAGGGCTTTGCAAAATAGACATTAGTGAAAAGAGATCCAAAGAGATAGTACAGAGTTTCCTTCTGTCTGATAGTTTGGCTCCCAGAAAGGAGGAACTGACCTATTACAAGTTTGACCACATCTTTCGTGGCCACAGGGCAGTGACCTTAACTAGCATCAACAAACATGTGGCTATCATTGGTTGTATGACCTCATGTAGCTGCTTTATATTGAGTCAGCTCATTAGTCCATCTAGCTCAGTATTGTCTCCACTGGCTGGCAGTGATTCTCCAGGGATCTTTCCCAGTCCAACCTGAAGGTGCTTGAGAGTGAAACTGCCTGGGACCTTCTGCATGCAAAGCATGTTGTCCTGGCAGTGTGCTTTGCCTTATTCCCTGTGGTCCTACCAAATCCAGCTTAATTTTATTAAGCATCAGATCTGGTTTTCAATGTCTGCCCCTTAGAACTGTTCTGCATTTTGAATATTTGAGAAGGGGTGTTTTTTTTTGTTTGTTTGTTTTTTAGTACAATGTTGCATACCAGCAAGCCACTGCAAATGGTCAAAACTTATCCCATTGCTCTTGCACACTGCTTGTGGCACACTGTGGTCTGAATTGCATTGGCTGACTTCTAGGAGGTTGATCTTGAACGGTCTTGCCCTGCTATTGTTGGATGCAAAGTTGGGTGCAAAGACCGACTTTACAATTCATATATAAACCGGCTACAATGTCTTCAGTTGCAACCCTATACACATGTACCTGGGAGTATGTTCCATTGAACTCAATAGGACTTACTTCTGAGGAAGTACAACACACTGCACTATAAATTAGCTAGGGAGTCTGGAACTAATTGCTTGTAAAGTGAAAACACCTTGATGCTATAAATTGTATGTTGTCAGTGGAGCACAAGGCGTAATTTGTAGCATAGCTATTGCGGAATGATCTGCAAGACTAGTTTATTCCATTGTGTTGCATGACAGGTACTACAACCTCACTGGAACACTTTTCATGTATCTATCAGGTGTGCCAGATTGCATCTGGCTCTGTAGTGACTGAAAAGCCTTAGGATGCCATTTGGAACTAATTAATACAATCAGCAGAATTAAATGGTACAGATTTTTCTGGACTATATCATTTTGGGCTAAGAAGAAGAAAAAAAACCTCTCTTCTCTTGAATGCGTTTCCACAAAACGTTCCTGCACAGAGGAAAACAGCATGTTGGGGAGGAAGTGGACCTTTTCTCTCTGATATGCTCTTTTTTTCCCCTGTGTACAGGGTGGGGTTTTGTTTTGAAAGCTCAAATATTCAATCCCCTTCCCTGCATCTGCAGACTGAAGTGGCCTACAACCCAGGGCATGCTGTACTATTGGATTTTGCTGATTGTATAAACTAAAATTTAGATAGCTGTCAGCCATGTATGTAAGTAAATGTCAGTCTCCATGCTTGTAAGTGGATGCACAGCACACAACTTGCCAGAGAATGACTGAACCCTTGTTTGCCACAATTCAAGCAGTGGGACCACTGGCGTCACTACAGGGGGGGCGGAGCTGTAAGTTCTTCTGTGATCGGAGCCTCTGTTACACGGAAGAATGAAGCGGCCCACCCCCGCACCTTCCGACCCAGTCAAAGCGGTGAATGCACGTTGTTTTCACTGCTTTGAATGAGTCGGAAGGCGCGGGGGCGGGGCGCTTCGTTCTTCCGTGTAACGTAGGCTCCGATCACGGAAGAACTTACAGCTCCGCCCCCCCTGTAGTGACGCCAGTGAATGGGACCTTAAAAAGGGATGCTATATAGAGGTCATGTATACTTCTGTTGATGATCTTCTTTTTCTTCTTGTTCCTCTTGTTATTACAGAACCCTTGCATTCACAATGACCACCTTCAGTGAAGCAAGTGCTAAGTTTGCCCTTGACTTTTTCCACCTGCTAAGCAACAAAAACCCATTTGAAAATATCTTATTTTCTCCTACAAACCTCACATGTGCCCTAGGCCTGCTCCTTTTGGGGTCTGAATTTGATACAGCAGCTCAGATAGAGAAGGTAGGTATCTAAGAGTTCTGCTTTGAAAAGTAGGAAGGTCACCCATGGGCTATTTCAATTTTTCCCATAATTTTCCATAATCAATGGACTCCAATAATACACTGGACAGATTTGATGGTTGTCAAATTGTTCTACAGCAGTGTTTCTCAAAGTTTTCCCCACCTTGCGGGGTTAAGGGGGTACAATCGTACCCGAGCCATGGGTCAAAAAGGGGGCCCAGGAGCCAACTTCACATGAAGGGGCCCAAAGGAAACGTTGTACCCCCTGATAAAATTCCTCTGAGTGGCCCTGTACATAGCACACCAGCCATTAATAGTGGCCCACTGCAGGCTCAATACATTTCCTTGTTTTGCCCTGGACAGCAAGAGCAGGGAGGTTGTCCAATACCTGCCAGGTGGGTCTGCTCAGTGCATCACAAGCTGAAGATGTCAACATAAAGCAGAGTGAGCAGCTCCTGTCATTGGCATCATTTGCTTATGGTCTCAATATTAAAAACATTCCTCTGCCGTTCTCAGCATGCTTGTTTGGAAGACCCTTTCTTAGGAAAGCAGGAAAGCTGTGGTGGGTTCACGTTTTGTCTTGCCACAGTGTATAAACTGACTAGAAACATTTCAACTTTACTTCCCTGTCCTCAGCTGTGTTCCAATTCCATTCCAGATACTGCACTGGGATGAACTTACAGAGTGCAAAGCCCCAGGGCGGAGAAGATATTTGGTACCTACAAGAAACGATGATCGTTCAGGAGACAAAATAGGAGCCAATGACTTTCACCGTGCCTCTCCTACAATGGTATTCTACAGTAGTCTTTATTTTTATTTTATTTGTGGCAGGGAAGCCTCATGCTGTTTGATTAAGCTGAAGAGGTAGCTTAGAATGCCTAGCCTCCCAAGGAACAAGCAGTCTGTAGTCCAGTTTAGGAGAGGGAAGGAAATGTTGTCAGTTTGGCTGGGATTGAAACCTCACACAGGGGATGATATAGACTGAGGCTACAATTCTAAACACACTTTCCTGGGAGTAAGCCCCATTGAACACAATGGGGCTTACTTCTGAATAGACATTGGGCTGTGAAAGAGTTCTTGGGGTTTTGGTCAGTGCTGGCATTGGATTGCCTGGGCCCTGGGACAAAGACCTGCACTGTGCCCCCTAAGGCTCCCCTACTGATGGTGCATCGGATGCTACTTCTGTCACTGATAGGAGTTGGCCTGGCCAAGCGGATCCTCTGATAGGCATCAGCCACTGCCCAACCTGTTCAGCCCTGATGGTGAAGTGAAGAGACAGAGATACAAAATAGGCAGTGCACTGAGAAGGAGGAACTTGAAAGAAGAAGGATAAGTGATGAATTAGAAAAAAAGACAGAGGAGACAGGGAATATCGGCAAGAATGCACTAATCAGAGCCGAGGAGTGGGGAAATTTCACAGCACTTAAGATCAGGAGGGGCATTGTGCTGTGCGGAGGAGATAGGAAGACAGACAGCGTAGGCTGCTCATTGAGCAGCAGGTTGCAGGGAATGGCAAACACCTGCTGCCTCCCTCTAGCCCTCCATGGATGGAGCTGCTCCAATCTGCTTTCCACTCACTAAAAGCCAGTGGGAAGTGGAACAGAAGGTGGTAATCCAGCCCTCCTACCTCCTCACCTTGCTCTTTCCTCATGCAGTCCCTTTAAACAAAACAGGAACATGCTGGGTCTTCCTGATTTGTTTAAAGGGGCCGTGCAAGAAAGGAACAACATGAGGCCTGGCCTGATACTGCTAAGAGTTGGCTTTGCAGTACGATTTTCTTTTGTTAGGTTATGTCACAGAACATGGAGTGCGTTTGGCATCAAGCAGAGCAGTAATACAATTTCATTGTAGGCACCTTGCTCTGAGGATGTAAAACACAGACGGAGTCCAGGAGCTGTCCCACGTGGAAGTCCTACATGCTGCAGCCCAAAACCCGAACCTTCATGCCCACGTCACGAGGTAATGTCTCTGAGTTGAGAAATGAGAATTTCATAAGGTGGAAACATCCAAGAGAATTTCAGAAAATCACAGTGAGAACCGGTGAAACAAAGAACAAGGGTTGCCAGATCTGTGGTTCCCAGGGCTATGCGGTAGACTCAAAACCACAGTGCCCAAAGCAGTCAGAAGTATTAAGTAGGTAAAATAACTCTGATGGTTTGGAGTACGCGGACAATAATGGTCCTTGGACACTCTGGTTCACACATGCATGTATTTCACTGGATTGCACATCGCTTCAATGGATTCTGCAGAATGTGTGAAAAGACTCTGTCTGGAGTCATTTTTTTTTAATTTTAAGAGCTATTAGAGGAATATAGATGTTAGGGTGCTTGTGTATGCATGAAGTAAAGAATATGGCTGAAGGCAGTCTCCAAGTCTGAAGACAGTTTAAGATTCTCCAACCATATGCAAGATGGAGACCTGGAATGCAGCTTCCCTTTGGACTCAAATACCCTTTTGGCTGCCAGGAACATCATTGGTGCCATAAACAAAGATTTGTCGAGGGATGGGTAAAGGGTGTAATAAGGATGTGCCTGGTTAAGATATGCCAAAAAGAAGGACACTGTATGGTACCCAGGAAGAGAGAGCTCTGGACTGGGATATAGATGGTAGTCAAGAGGAGGAGAGAGTGACATAAGCAGTCAGGGAGCAGGGGCTGGAAAAAAAGAGTTAAAAGCAGAACCAGAAGAACAGATCAATACACGATGGAGAAACGAAAAGGACCAAAGACAAGGCAGCGTCGGTCAGAGGCGTCACTAGGGTTTGCGTCACCCGGTGCCAGAGTTTAGCGTGTCACCACCATGATGGACCTCAGAGGTGAAAAGGGAGAAACAAGGTTGGGCTGAGCTGGGTTCTACAAAAGATGCCCATCAGGCAGGACTATGTATTTCTACAGTTTACTCCTGGTCAGTGGTGTAACTAGGGTTGGTGTCACCTGATCCAGTAACTCATGGTGTCACCCCCATTAACTTTATTTATTTTGGTATATAACAGTACAGATCATGCAACAAATCAGTAACCAGCTCGGCTCTCAGAACAATTGGTCATTGGTCTGTTTTGAGTTAAGGAAACCCAGTTTTTGTTACATAAGGGAGCTGTGTTTTATTTTTATGGTTATGTCACCATACCTTTTGATAGATTGTATTATTCATAAATACGTTTTCACAATTTTGGTCACTAGTGGTGTCACCTGGTGCAGTTTGTCCCCCCTCCCCCCACTGACACCACTTGCATAGGTACAAACTCCAGTCTTAAGGGACTCAGCTACGCTGGGGTTGGCCACCCTAGTCATATGCTTGTGTCAATATGATTGGATCAAAATAAAGCTTTGATAATATCAACACTTGTGTCTCAAGATTCATTCTCAAATGGTGGCTAGTGACCTTCTCAACGAGATCCCTGGGCTGGGCTGGGCTAGAGCTTAATCACCTCTGGGCTGGCCACAGCAAGAGCCTCCTATGACAGCTCCACTGAAAAAATGTTGCACTTGAGACAAGAATGTGACATATATGGCTTACTCACACATACAAGCCATCACTTGATGTTGATGAACATGCATGTGTGAACAAGGCCTTGGACGTTTGAGCTTGTTAGGTACAGTATATGATACTAGTGCATTACTTCTGTTACTTGCAGGTGCCCGATTATGAATGTAAAGGGGTCCACACTGTGTTGCACAAAATCATTGCAGATCTCAACAAGCTCAGCATGGACTATGAGCTGGATATCGCCAACCGACTCTATGCAGACTATAGCATTGTTTTCATCCAGGTAACCTTTGTTAATGGCTTGTTGTGTTATAATGACCAGGCTTACAAACAGTAGTTTGGTATCAAAACACTTTCTTGTGTAAATGTGGCAATTTGTCATGATTTAAAACAATAGGATACTATATGCAGCAGCGTAACTAAAGCATTTGGCGCCCGGTTCAGGGTTTTTTTTTGCGCCCCTAGGGAATGTAATGTATTTTTTAAATATTGTACACCGGGCACCCCCCCACCCCCCAGTGCGAACCCGGCCAGCTTACCTCCAGCGTGTTCAGTTCAGTTCCGTGTTCCATTCTTTCCTTCAATTCAATTCCTCGCGCAGCGGAAGTGAGTTTGTGTGCCCCGTCCTTTCAATTCCCCGACTCGAACTCCTTCAATTCCCCACGGAGCGGATGCAGAAGTTCAAGTGAGTGTGTGTGCTTGCCGTCACTGTGCCCCCTTCAATTCCCCGCTCGTCGGACTCGAGTCTCACGAGTCGGACTTGAGTCCGACACCGGCACCGCGGCTTTGCCGCGGCGCCTCTCCAGCGGGTGGCGCCTGGTTCGGCTGAACCACGCGAACCACCCTTGTTACGCTACTGACTATATGGGAATAGTTTTTGTTACATACCTCTAGCTGCATTGCAGACACAGAGAATTAGGCCACGCTGTAGTTAGGCAAGTGATACATTTCCTTATGCATTGGTCCAATATTGTCATTATTATATCTGTATAGAAATTCTTGTACTGTGCCCTGAAGTTATATCTGACTGAGGTAGATGGAGTCGACATTCAAAAAGCCCCAGAAGAAGTCCGGAAACTGATAAACCTCTGGGTTGACGTCCAAACACATGGTATGCATATCTTGTGATGAAAATCTCTCCCCAAATCTCTCCACTGAAACACAACCAGTGCTTTTATAACAAGAATATGTCAAAAACCACCACATGGTTTTTGGTGGATGAGGCAACCAATTGTTTGATATACTCTATGTCAGGGGTTCTCAACCAGTGGCACTAGTACCACCAGTGGTATTTTGGCCGACTGCTGGTGGTACTCGGAATGCTGGACCACCGGAACCCTGCTCCAACATGGCGATTTCGGCGGTGTGTTTTCACTCCTGAGAGGCTCCTGCCTTTGGGAAGGGCCCTCCCACCCGCCCACAGCCTCCTACCTGTGTTTTCTGGCCTCCAAAAATCTGAAAACCCAGAAGTAACTGGCGATTATGTCATCGCCAGTCACTTCCGGTGGTAGTCCGCAGGAAAGTGGCACTGGAGGTGGTACTCAGTCAGGAAGGGGTTGAGAACTCCTGCTCTATATCTTTTAGAATGATGACCGGGGGGGGGGGGAATTGGTGTTTGGAAATTTTCCCCCTCCTCTATGCAAATAAAAGCTTTCTTCCCCAAGGCATGACGATATTTCCCATAAGCCTATTAGCATGTGGTTGAAATCCCTTTTACAAATTGAAACACTTCTTGATGATACATGGATCCATAAGCTACAAATCTGGAAGGATTCTTCTACTTATGACATAGCAGCACTATGTATTTACATAGCACTATTGCTGTACATGGCACTTTACAGAGTTCCTTACATAAAAAGACAGGTCCTTGCCAACAAGAACTTGCAGTGTACTTTAAATGTCAGCAGTAGAGGAAATAGCAGGGGACAGGAGACCAACAACACAGTCCTATCCCCCCCCCCATGCCATAGCATGCAGCCACACCAACTGAGCATGCACTGCATGCTATTAGAGGGGAGGGACACCAAAAGGCCAATGAGAGGTAAGTAAAAAAAAAAGTTTTTATTTACTTCTTTCGGCTATCTGTTCAGCAATGGGTAGCTGGTGTAAGTCCAAGGAGAGGAAAGGGGTATGTGTTGGGCAGTAAAAGAGGGAATAGTATCCTGGTGCTAGTTGCTGCTGCTGGGATCCACCCCCTCCCTTCCCCGAGCCGCCCTGGTTCCTCTCCCTTCCAGCCCAAACCACCCCCATACCACTCATGAAGCTCCTATGCTGCCCACCTACCTGTTTCCCTGCAGTGTCCAGGTGATTCTGGAGTGCACAGAGAACCACTGACTATTTCTGCCAGTGTCTCCATTGCATGTGACAGGGGTGTGATATTTGTGCAGTTGCTTGGCCTTTTATGATAGTGGATTGGAAGATCCTCTGATATCCAAGGCCCATTGGATTGGGCCGAAAGTCTAACAAGGGATGGTTGTGCACTTTCTCCACAATTTGGCCACATACGTTCTTACGAAACCTCTAACTTGTGTCCATGCTGTTTACAGGTAAAGTTAAGGATCTCTTACCGAAGAACAGCTTTGATTGTCTTGATCATCTGCTGCTGGTGAATGCTCTCTACTTCAAAGGACAATGGGAGCTGCAATTTGATAAAGCATTCACCCAAGAAGGTGCATTTTACCTCAGTGAGGTAGGTTCCAGAATTATACCTGTAGCCTCATACCTCCTCTTGCTCTTGGTGGAGAACAAAGAGAACATTGATAAAAAAATTATCTATGGCACCACTGCAACATTCAAACACAAACACAGGATGGGTAATGAGTTGTCTGAATCCATTTTAAACCAAACAGATGTACTGAAAATCTTAAAAGGTTCTAGCATGTCTCTGAGGGCGTACAAAGTTTCTTTTGGACCCTTTCTCAAAGGGGAAGGGGATAAAACAGAGCAGGGGGAGGGCAGCAACAGCTGGAAAAATCTCCGGAGCCCAGGTCTACCAGGCTTTCCGATGTGGTGCCCAGGTCTACCTCCCTGGTAGACCTGGGTTCCTGGTTAGCCCAGCTTCCGTCTTTCACTCTCCATGAAGCCAGGTGAGATCCCAGGAAACTTTTGGGCCCCATCCTTTGGTTCCTGGGCGGGTCCATGTACAATTTACCCCCCTCTCATGGGCCCTGATGTCTACATTGGGTTTGTTTGAATATTACAATTTTATATTCAGATTTTTATCCAGAGCGAACACTGACAACAAAAAACAGAACTACTCCACAGAGCAGAAAGATTCTTGAATTTTCACTTGTCTTGCTGTTTCTCACAGAGGGACTGCACGACCACACAGTTCATGTACCAGAGGGGCCAATATAATATCGGCACAGTTGAAGAATGTGAACTGCAAGTGCTTGAGATCTCCTACAAAAACAAGGAGCTGAGCTTATTCATACTGTTACCCCAGTACTGCAGTGTTCGTTCTCTTCAGCAGGTAACATTCCTGTTCCAATATATTTTTTATAACATTAATTTTTTTTTTGCAACCAGGTTATGAACAGGGTGATAGCTTAACACATCTTTGATCATCATCTGAGAGAAAACTGGACTTTGGACTTGGTTGAATTTGCAGGGGCGTTGCTACACCCCCACGCCAAGGCGCCCCCACATGACGACTCAAGCCCCGCCCCGTGGGAAGCGTGACATCACTTTGTCGTGCTGCCACCAAATTTTGGCAGGGGCGTGGTAAAAAAAAGCACACATCGTTGTTAGCCTGCTTTTAGGCCATTTGTAGGATCCACCCAGCAAACGGCCTAAAAGCGGCCGGAAAAAAGCGCGGGGTTTGTGCTTTTTGGCTGCACCGCCGCTGTATTGCTGCCAAATCCAGAAGCAATTGGATGCCCCCTCCACTTGGCGCCCCTGCGCCTTGCCCCCCCGCCCCCCTAACTACGCCTCTGCGAATTTGGAAATGGAAAATTGTGTGTGGTGCCAGACTGTCCTGGACCCTTGGCCAGTGGTTGGTGTGGACCCTCTCTGGATGCAAGAGCAAGGTGTGCATGTGTGCAGTGGCGTTCCTGCGGTAGGGGCTCGACAGTAAGTTGCACCCCGACCGACTACCGCGTTCACGAACCGGAGCGAGGAGGCCCCTGCCTGTTCGGCTTCGCTGGGCGGAATGGCTCCGACGGTAAGGGGGCGGGGCCTCCTCGCTCCGGTTCGTGAACGCAGTAGTCAGTCGGGGCGCGACTTACTGTCGAGCCCCTACCACAGGAACGCCACTGCATGTGTGCTGCCAGCCACTTGCCATCCTCCTTTCACCCCCGCACCTGCTTAATTGACCTGGGACAAGAGCGGAAATGCAGCAGGAAGAATGAGTGAAAGGGAGGAAAACTGTTCCTCTTGCTCACCAACCCGATCGCCACCACCAATCACTGCTCCCCTTTCTTGACTAGGTTGGGGCTGTGGCGAGAGCAGGGGGCTGATAGTGATGTAGAGGCAGGTGTTCCCCCCACCTCACCTTTCCTAGCAACTGCCAGGCCAACCACATTGGCATCTGGCAAAAAGAGGAAGGAGTGTTTAAAAGTTATGAAAATCTAGAGTCAAAGAACAACTGGAATATCAGACTTGGGGCGTGACAGGTTGGCTGTGTTCTCAGGAGAACACAGGCCCTTAGCTAATGCCTACTCTGGCTGACCACTGATGCTGCCTATGCCTGTGTGTGTGTACTACATTAGCACTCTCTCTGCATGCACCCTGCATGCACCAGGGTAAATGGGTCTCGAGAAACCAAGGGTCTCAAACCCATTCTTTGCTTTCACTCTTTTCCATGGGGTTATGAGACTTTTGGCCAAAATGGCATGCATCATTTTTTCCTCCCCCATGCTCCCATGCAGATGTCCCATGCCAAGTAGAGTTATGCATACATTGAGCATGGAATGTTAGTATTACTTTTTTTGCAAATAATTGTCTGCAATTATTCTCGCGGCAGCAATCCCCGGGATCGCTGCCGCCATATTGTCCCCACCCCTTAAGGTGGCAGGGAACAGCATCTGGTTCTAGTGGTGGGTCGCAACCCACCTCTTTGAGAACCACTGGTCTACAATGTTTATTTACAAATATTTAGAGTGTTTTCTGCCAATGTGATCCATTTATATCGATTTTTGTTTCTAAATTGATGACTTGAGAATATTTCCTCAATATTTCCTAGGGCACCATCCTGACGATTGTGCCGGCGATGGAACGAGCATTCCGTTGCTGGCAGTAGTCGCAAACGTGCCAGAAAGCACGTTTGCAACTACTCTGGAGCTAGTAGGCCGGTCCCTTGCTCCGTTGCCGGAGCGCCCGTACGTCCGCCAGAAGAGGAGAGTCGGGATCCGGTGGGCGCGGGGGTGGCTTAGCGGGTGAGAGAGGGGGGCCATTGGCCTAGCCGGACTGGGAGGGGGCAGGGGATGGCCTCAGCCATATCCCCGTCCCTGCTGGGCCAGTTAGGCCGTTACACAGCCTCCTCTACTTCCTCCAGCTATTTAGCTGGTGAAAATCCGATGAGGCCGATCGGGCCGGCCTGGCTTTACGAGCGTCCCCATCCCTGAGTAGACCTCCGGCCCAGCAGCAGAACGGCCGCCGGGGCTCAGGATCTGGTGGGCTGCCGTGGGCCGCCGGCCGGATCCTTGCGCTGGATTGCGCTGCCCATGAGAACTAGATTTACAATGATGTCTTGCTCTGGCTCTTTTTATTGATCACCAACTGATTACATCACTTATATATATTTGTTTCTACCATCAGCTGGAAGATGAACTTACTCCTGAGAAACTGCTTGACTGGTCTTGCAGTCTGAAGCCCCAAGAAGTGGAAGTGGTCCTCCCCAAGTTCAGTGTAGAGAAGAGCATTGAAGTCAACACATACTTAGATCTGTCAAATGTGACTAATCCCCAAAAAGCTGATCTGTCTGCAGCAACAACAACAAAAGGTGTGGCTCTGACTCAGCTTGTCCATGACACTTTTTTTGAAGTTGATGAAGAGGGTGGAGAAAAAGCAAAGGCACCCGGTGCGACCAAGCCTCGTCGGGATACTGTGCATTTCGTGGCTGATCATCCTTTTGTCTACTATGTTCTGCACAATGTCACCCAACACATTGTCATCTTTGGTAGGTTCAGTAAACCAGAATCAAGGGAAGTGTTGTGAGTAACCAAGATTCATAAATACTGAAATGATGCGTAGAATTGACCATAGGGTTATGTCAGAGGTTCCCTAACTCCTGGGAAGGCCTTACGCTGCTCTAAGTAGCAGCGGGGCCTTCCCAGGAGTGGCGATGACACGCCTGGGATCGCGCCGCCGCCGCCACCGCTGCGCCCGGGATCGCCGTTTTTACCTTCATTGGTGGGCAGTGGGTGTCCCTCGGGGGTTGCGGGGAGCTCGCGGACCCCCCCCGCAGGCCTCCCCAAGCGTCGGAGCAGCGCTCCAACGCGATCGCAACTGACTTCCAGTTTCGCGTAAAACCGGAAGTCAGTTGCGATCGCGTTGGAGCGCTGCTCCGACGCTTGGGGAGGCCTGCGGAGGGGTCTGCAGGCTCCCCGCAACCCCCGAGGAACACCCACTGCCCACCAATGAAGGTAAAAACGGCGATCCCGGGCGCAGCGGTGGCGGCGGCGGCGCGATCCCAGGCGCGCCGTTGTCGTCACCGCGGGTTGCCATGCCCCTTAAGGGCATAGCAACCCTTTCTTCCCGGCTGGGGCATCACGACGCCCCAGTTAGGGAACCACTGGGTTATGTGATTGATCTCCCCCCTCTGGCACACTTAAGAGCACTTTGGGAATTCACCTCAAAACTCTGACCCTGCGCTATTGCTGTGATGCTACTGTAGTCCCCCTTATGTAAGCTCTCCAGTGACGGGTAGGAAATCAACAGCAGCAGTGTAGTGGGAGGTACACGCATAATACAACTTATAGTTTAGTTTAGTACTAGGACTTTATATCATAGTATGATATAAGCCTATACATCTCACCTAGAATGAAATACCTGCTGCCAGCTCTTTTCTTCCTTCACCGATCAGCCCTTTACATGCCAATATTTGCATTGCTACTGGTGAAAATTGATGGTGGAGCAGCAGAGCTGCTTTGTTCTAAGATAGTGATATTTGCATTTCTATTGGATAAGAATGTTCACTCATCTAAGGTTTTTGTTTCATATTTTTCCCCCTAGATACTGTAACAGGTTTTTGCTTTGTGACTGTTCAGTGTGTATAACTTTTATCGGTCTCACTCACTCTTATTAAACCCGAACATTCTAATAAAGCATTTGCTGTCTTCTAGCTGTCATTAAGAAATGAGATCATTGTCAAACATCAAACGTGTTTTACAATAGTTAGGCATCGAACAAGAGAGGTCTCACTCATTCCCTGCTGTTTTGGAACTGGGTGTGGGGATGGAGCTCAAATGCGTCCATGAGATGCAGCCTTGTGTTCTGAATCTTCATGCCAGCATTCACTCTGAGACGTTGATCTTGCCTTGCGATATGCCTGGCAGTTTTCCTCCCACCTTTAAATGGGCAAAGGTTGATTGGGTGTTCAAATGTCAAACAGAAAATTGCATTGTAAACATAAGTGTGTGTGTGTGTGTGTGTGTGTGTGTGTGTGTGTGTGTGTGCGTGTGTGCGCGCGCGCACGCACGCAACCTGGCATGCCTCTTGATGCCACCATGGGTCCACCACTGCCACCTCTGCGCTACAGAAGAAAGCTCCTTATGATGCTTCTCATGCAGTTTTTCATGCTTCTTGCGGTTTTGTCAAACTCGAAAGTGCAGGACTTCCAGTTTTGTTTAAAGGGATGGTGCAAATGTAGGGGCTCTTTTGTTCGCAATACCTAACTCCTGTAAATAAAACCAGAAGTTTCACACTTCTGGGTAGAGGCAACTGAGGAACATTTTACTGAACCATTCTTTGCCCTTGTTTATTATAAACTATGTATGCAAATAATGTATGGAATATAGAAAAATACACATCCTACTATATTTATTAAACAAAAACTGGGTACATGTTTAATTTAAAGAAATATTGACTAAATATAAACAGTAGATATTTAAAAACACATTCTCATCTCCATAGTGACTTCCTTCACCATCTTCCTTTTTCTTGTTGCTTCCAGGAAGTATCCACACACAAAACATTGCCCTGAAAAATACAGAGCTAACACACAGTTGTCTTTGTGCATACCAAATTAGTTTTTGTGGGGTCCCTGCAGTGGGGTAGCTAATGCAGTGTGGTGCCCCCATCTTGGACAAGACCTCAAACAAAAGTGTGAGGGGAGAGAGTTGCGGGGTTGGGTGCTGGAAACCTGCCTTTCTAGTTCAGGCCTCAGACAGGGCCAGGAAGGGGGTTACTACACCTCACTTCCTTCTCCTTGCCCTTGGCTCTTCTCATTGGTCCCAGGCAGCCTGGAGCTCCTCACCCTTTGGCTGCCTACCATCTACTGAGCCTCTCATCAGCCACTAAAGGTTTTTTTTTTAATAATACTCCTGATTCTATGGGCTCTGCCCACGCCTGCCTCCCAGGTCCCTCCCCTGCACCTTTTAAGACCCACCCCTACCCCATCTCTTCCAGCGCTTGTCCCTGCCGCCGCCTCTGACAGGGTCACCTCCCTGCCGGCCACTCCCAGCTGGCTTCAGCAAGGCCCGCCTTGCCTTGACACGAGGCCGGGAAATCGTCCTTAGGTGGGGCCGCGCTGCTCACCTGCCTCCCAATCTTCTGATGACACACCCTGTGGTTGCCCCAGCATGCTCTGCAGGCGCATCAGTCACGGGGCTCGTGGAGCTTCAGTGGCCTCAGCGTCAGAGCAGCGGCATCACCTGTCACCTCCTTGGTCTCTCCCCTCCCCCCCGCAGTGATTTGGACCCTGGGCAGCTTTTAAATATATTTTGTCCATAGACTAACAAGTCAACACATTTCTTGGAAGACTGTATTGATAATCAAGAAGAAGGAGATGCAATTCTTGGCTATGCCACTTAAAAACTACAAAACAAATTCTAAACAGAGAGGCTCTTCCTTTATGCAGAGGGACTGTAGAGAACATATTTTGCATGCAGAAACTCCCAGTTTTAATCTTGGGTAGCTCCAGGTAGGGCATAGAAATATTCTTGCCTGAACCCTGGAGAGCCACTGCCAATCAGCATTGACAATGCTGAGTTAGATGGGCCAATGGTATGACTCGGTAGAAAGCAGCTGTTCATATTCATTGTGGTTGCATGTAGCTATTAGAAATTCTTATTCCACCCCACTGTAATGACTCTGCACAACAGGTTAGGCTGAGAGATGTTGACTGAATCAACATGAGGTTCATGACAGAATGGGATTTTGAACTTGGGATTCCCCAATTAGAGGTCAACTTTATCCACTGCACCTCTTTCAACAAACATACAACAATCAGCTTTTGGGCCACACCAGCAAATTGGACCCCTTTGTTGCTCGTACATTGACCTTGAGTGCCTAGTATGAAAATTACTTTGTCAAATGATTGACTCTCAACCAGTGTGCTAGCCTCCCCACTGCTTGGGACAGTGATTCCTCGACGACACATGCCGTCATGACATCACATGCTGTTGTGACGTTACTTCCGCCGCCACTGCCTCCTCTTTGGGTTTCCTTGCAAGGAAACCGGAAGAGGAGGCGGAGGCTTTGCAATCAGGGTGCCATCCCTTCCTTCTCCCTTGGTGCCTCCTAGGGAGAAGGAAGGGATGCCAGCCTGTTCGCAAAGCCGCCGCCATGAGGAAATCTGAAGAGGAGGCAATGGATGCTTTGCAATTGGGCTGCAAAGTGATCGGGCTTTGCTGTTGGGCTGCCGCACCCCTTCCTTCTCCCTTGGCGAAACCAAGGTCCTCTTTGGGTTTCTTGTGAGTAGCATAGCAACCAAGCAAGCAGTAGCAAGTGTACCCTCAGGCTGTAGAGCCCGGAGCATCCCGCACCAGCTGCTTCGCAGTTGCTACACTACTGGTGCCACCAAGCATCTTAGCAGGAACAGTGCTCTCAACAACCCAACTGTTGATGGCATCAGAGTTTTTTCTCTAATAGAAACATACACTGTAGAATCTAAGAGGCAATGATAGGTATCTTCTACATCTTGCCCCACATACATGTAGGGACTGGTTGGCTGCTTGCTTAGAGTAAAAGCACACCAATTATTGGATGGGAATGGTTTGAAAATTCACTTGTCAAAGCTTTATGCAGAGTGCTAGATCTCAGTTTGTGGTTACAAGATCTATATCAATGGTATCAGGACAAAGGAACTTGAATTTGAAACAGACAAGCAAACACACAAGAATATAAACTGTTCTGGTATTCATTCCAGTTTTGCAATATTTTGCCAGCTGAGGTAGGGGGTTCAATATGCACATGGCGCCAGCTATGCTATGCGAGTTGAGATGTGCTCCTGTCACATCTTTTGTGGCCAATTTCCATGAAACTCACAGACAATACAGAGGTGCCTCAAAGTAAGATCATTAAATTTCAAAAAGATAGGTGCAGGGGTTTAGAAGTTATCAGTAAAAATATTTTGAGAGGTTTAAGTGTATAATTATTTGGTTTTGTGCCCTGTTTGCACCAAAGTCCCTGGAAATGCAGAGTTGAGCATAGAAAAGTTCCCTGAAAGACAGGTGCAGGCATTATACGAAGGAAATGCAATATTTCTGTGTATTGTAGTTAAGTAGTTTAAGCAAAACTAGTACAGGCACTAATTGGAAATGGTCTGGAATGGTTGGGTAGAACTAGCAATTGGGAGAATTCCCAGGACCCAGACCAGCAAAGAAAATGATAAATGAACCACACTCATAAGAAATAAGTGTAAGGGTCATCTGGATGTGGGCTAACAAACTGAAATGAAATCTGAACAAAACAGGGGTCCAAATCCATGATGCAGGGATCGGAATATCAACCTGTTCTGAACAAGGTTGCACTCCCTCTGCAAGAGCAGGTTTGCACCTTGGGGGGGGGGGTTTCTCCTGGATTCTGTGCTGCTCTTGGGTTGTCAGGTGGAGGTGATGGCCAGGGGGGGCCATTACCCAGCTTGGACTGGTCCACTGGCTGCAGCCATACTTGAGTTGATTGGACCTAACCACAGTGGTCTGTGCCTTTGTGACCTCAAGACTTGACTACTGTAACACACTCTGTGTGAGTCTGTCCTTGAAGACTGTTCAGAAACTGCAGTTATTGCAGAATGCAGTGGCTTCTGTGGTCTCAGGGGCTACGTGATTTGACTCAGTCCAGTTGCTGCTCCTGTGACTACATTGGCTGCCAGTTCATTTCCGAGCCCAATTCAATATGCTGGTATTGACCATTAAAATCCTACATGTTTCGGAACCAGGTACCTGAGCAACCACCTTCTCCCATACGAACCATCCTCTAAGGCCCTGATGGCGAACCTATGACACGCATGTCACTGGTGACACGTGAGGTCATTTTGGGTGACACGCCAGTGTTTTCCCCCAGGGCCCTGACACACCTTATATTTTTGCAAAAGTTTTACAGGCTTGTCTTGAACATTTCTAAGGCCAGCAGGTGGTGCAGTGGGTTAAACTGCTGAACCATAAGCTGTCGATCGAAAGGTCGGCAGTTCGAATCCGCGACGGGGTGAGCTCTCGTTGCTTGGCCAGCTCCTGCCAACCTAGCAGTTCCAAAGCATATTAATGCGAGTAGATAAATAGGTACCACTTGTGGGAAGGTAAACAGCGCTCCATGTTCCAGCTGCATGCTACGTGCTGCGGCAAGGAGAGTCATGCCGACCACATGACCACGGAGGCGTCTTCGGACAACGCTGGCTCTTCGGCTTTGAAATGGGGATGAGCACCACACCCTAGAGTCGGACACGACTGGACTTAATTGTCAGGGGTCACCTTTACCTTACCTAAATATGCTTAACTCTGCAGAGGATCTGGTTGTTACTGTTCTTGAATAACAAAGTGCTCTAGATATGACAGAGATACAAAATTGTTTAATATGCCGTCACTGTCTCTCTGCACATTACTAGGTTGGTGGATATCGACAAGCAGGAGATCTTGGCAGCGGCACATAGAATTTGCTCCCCACTGAATTCTCAACTATTGATCAACTACGGCAGCAGGCCTAGATATCTGTTCTTCTTAGACAGCCCTCAAGAAAGGCGAGCATTTACATTAGCTCGCTGCAATGTTTTGCCCTCTAAAGTTTTACAAGGCAGATTCAGAGGCCTACCTGTTGAGGAACGCTGTTGTACTTGCAGCTTAGGAGGGTTGGAATCTCTACCGCACATCCTGCTCTACTGTACCAGGTTTCAAGGCCTGCGTGATAAATTTCTAAAACCATTGCTGCTAGGTATAAAATGCCAGTCTGATAACGCGGCTATCCAACATCTACTAGCAGGGAACGACGAGAAACGCACCAGACAGGTAGCTAAGTTTCTAAGTCTTTTTGTCCAGATACGACTAACCATGCCGCTTCTTGACGACTAATTGAGGACAATACACAGTTTGATGTATGTACATATGGAGACTATAGATCTTAATGCACTGAATGAAATTGATTTAGTTTTAACTGTAGTCTTTTTTTTTTTTAATGGTTTGTTTTACCTATTCTGTGCTATGGTTTTGGTTCGATGTGTGCGCTTTATGTATATGTATATGCCAATAAAGGTTACTGACTGACTGACAAAAAGCATGTTAATGTGAGTAGATAAATAGGTACCGCTTGCAGGAAGGTAAATGACACCTTGAGTGCCCCAATTGTCAGGGGCAAAGGTGGGATACAAATTGCATGCATGCATGCATGCATGCATAAATAATTAAATAATAATTAATAATAATTAATAATTAACAAATCATTTTGATGGAAGGAATTTAGGAACATTGGAATGGGAAGGGAATTTATTGATTTAAAGAATGTACTAAAAGCTCCTGAGAACATCAAAAGAGAACTCACACAGAGCACAGTTTCCTATGTTCATAGTTGCCTCCCAAGAATCTTCCTGATTGGAAA
This sequence comes from Plestiodon gilberti rubricaudatus, assembly GCA_026170595.1. Classification (NCBI taxonomy): domain Eukaryota; kingdom Metazoa; phylum Chordata; class Lepidosauria; order Squamata; family Scincidae; genus Plestiodon; species Plestiodon gilberti. The sequence goes on along the minus strand of JANXHW010000004.1, from coordinate 79,063,489 downwards.
AGGAAGGAAAGGGAGCAGCAATGTATTTGAATGCTGATTTGCTTAATTTATACTTCACGTTCAGCTCAGTTGTCTGTTTATGAAGTGCCGTATATTTCATTGAGTTCAATGGGATTTTTTCTTAATTTAATGAGTGCACAGGAGGATTATAACTTGAGCCAAGGAAGATCATGTAGATCTGGGAAGATCAAAGTAGAAGATCTGTGATGGGACCTCCTGTCTCTTTAAATTTTAGCAAACAGCTGTGTTGGTTAGAGGCAATTAGACTGTAGCATTGAGAGGGGGGAATAACTTTCGCCCCCCCATCTTATTTTTCCAGTGAAATCCCCCCCCCCCCAGCTGCTGTTTGTCCTCTTGGGGCAAACTTCAGTGTACATAGCCGTGGTGCCATGTTAAAGCTTCTGTATTTGGTATCTGTTTTATATGCCACAACAGAATTTACATGTGATTACCGGGCACAAACCATCTGTATAATAGACTGCATGGCTGTCATTATGCAAAATACTTTAAATCAAGTCACTACTTACATATAGATGAAAACTGAAATAATGACAGTGGGGGTGGAGAAAGCTTTCTATATAACCTGGTACATTCTAGAAGAAAAACACCAACTTCACCAAGCCTCCTTTTGGAAGAGAAGGTAACATTTGTATTTGCAGGACTTGAGGAGGATTTGTAGGCATCTTTGCAAATGAAACTTGGGCTCTGAAGAAGAGGAGAATCATTAGCTAATGCACAGATTTGATCAAGATGCTTATAGGAGTCAGTTTTGCATTTGGGCTCTGATGCTTCAGCAGCAACCCTGTTCATTAATTTATTTTGCTATGTAAACTGCACTGTGAACTTTTGTTTTGGTTGAAAAGTGGTATATACATATTCTTAATAACAATAATCCCATTGATTTCAATTGGCTAATTGTAGAGATACAGAAATTAGGACAGGTAGTCAAAGCATGTCATTTTGTTTGGTACCTGCAAATTATTGTACAGGGATCTTTGAGCACAGTTAGTAAACCCTCTGAATTGCTGGTACTTTTTACATGTTTGTAATGCAGTGGCATTGCCTTCAAATATGCAAAAAACTAGTGATATGAATCTGAACTGAGATCACATTTCCAAGATGCTTGCTGTTGGGGAAAAGACGTTTTTATGTGGTTTTCAACATGTACCATATCTCATACCATTATTGTGCAGTCTTCCTGTGTATTATTGTTTAGCATAGCTAGCTAGCTACCCAATCCTGATTGATATAAAGTGTGTGTGTGTGTGTGTGTGTGTGTGTGTGTGTGTGTGTGTGTGTGTGTGTAAAACACGAAAACTGCATTGCCATTTCAGTGGAGGGCAAAGAGATTTTGGTTTATGTGAAGATAAGGGAAATGACAGTGCAGTCCTATGCAAGTTTACTCAGAGTCAAGAGCGAGTCCCATTGAACATAGACTTACTTGAACATAGACTTACTTTGAGTAAATATGCATGGGCTTGCATGGTCAGCGACACAGCATTGCTCAAAGGCCTGGTTTTGATCTGGATACATTAATGAGAAAATTGCAGAGAAAAAACATGCACACTACTGACTCCAGTATATTTTTAAAGGATTTGTTGTGGTTGCTGTTTCGGACCTCAGGGCAATCTCCGTTGTGGCTGCTTCTTGAGTTATGGTTACATGTCTTTGGAAATAGAGGCAGATTAACTCAATGGCATATCTCTGATTTGTATTTGAATCGATCCAACTCACAAAATTATTTTGGTACCCTCCTGATGATATAATTAATTAATCCTCCTCCTAATGATATAATTAATTAGAATGCATAGGCTGGAACTTTTAGTTTTTGAGCTTGAAAAAAAAGTGCTTTCAGAGAGCTTAATTGGGAAAATACCGGTATTCACTTTTCCCCCCTCCAAACCTGTTCACTGACATAATTTCTTCTCTCTGCTGCTGCCTTGGCACCATATTTTTTCTCATCATGAAATTTTCTTCTACCTTGATAGTCACTTGGATGAAGGGAATCATGTTATGATGCTATATAGCCAATCAGATTTGGGTACGTGACAATTGGCACAATCCTTGCGTATCTTCCCGCCAGGGGAGCATGTGCTCTGCAGGTGGAGGGTGCCGTAAATGCACCATAAAGTGCGTTTTCAGCACCCTGGGAGTAAGGCCCGCTGCTACGCACACCGGCAGGCCTCACTCTGCTGCGGACCGGACCTGCTCCCAGGTCCGGTAAGGGTTGCTCCAGTGGGATCAGGGGAGGGCGGTCTAGGTAGTGAGGGCGGGCGGGTGGACGTTGGCTGAGCCAGGCTGCGAGGGGGTGGGGATGTTGACCACGATATCCCCGTCCCCATTCCCAGGCTCGGCAGTCATTACACTGCCTCCTTGAATTTCCACCGGCTCGAGAGCCGCCGGACATCCGAGGACGCCCATTGGGGCCTTTCAGCCCTACACTGGGAGGAAGGGGACGAATGTCCCCTTCCCCTGTGGAGACATCAGGTCAGACTGGAGTGGCCCGAGAAAAGCGTAGGATCCTTCGGTCAGTCCTATGGGCCAGCCACGGATCTTTACACAGGATTGGGCTGAATGTCACAGAGGGCAAACTAAGCCAATTGAGAGCTAGAGCAATGCTCCTTGGATCAATCACGTGGGTGAAGCCAGGTAATTAGGGATCACGTACTGAACAGGGTGCTGTGCTGATGCTATAGACAATTGGATTTGTCTGCATACTAAAGTTTTGGTGAGGGCAAATGAAACCAAATCAGAAAATGTTGCTACAACTCTGAAGAAATTAACAGTTTTATTCCCTTTATGATGCAATCACCTAAGGGGGGGGGGGAGATTTCAATACTGCTGAAAATGTTCACAAGAAACACCGCTTCCCTTTTAGAGCAGCCCGGGTGGAAATTACATTTTCTAAAAACTACAGAAACATCTATAGAAGCGGCACAATTTTTTTCTTGAATGGAAATTTGATAATTATTTTGAGGTTATTTTTCATTCAGGTACATCACTGACTGCGCAATCCTGCGCAAGCTACGGGTGGCGGACCTAGTGTTCCGCCGCCCGGAACAGTTGCAAACGTGCCATAAGGCATGTTTGCAGACTACTTTAGAGCCGGGAAGGCCGGCGCAAGGTTGGCCTTCCCAGCTCCACCGCCGGAGCCCTTGGCTTGCCGCCGGACCCAAGCAAGGTAGGATCTGGCGGACGGCTGGGCGGGTTGGCGGATGAGAGGGAGCCCAGCCGCCCTGGGCGGGGACATGGCGTCCACCATATCCTGGTCTCTGCCGGTCTCCGCCGGGCGGCTAGGCCGTTACACGGCCGCTTCCAACTTCCGCCAGCAAAATAGCTGGCGGAAATCTGAGGAGGCCTACCGGCCCCAGCCGCCTTTACATTCGGGGAGGGGGATGAGCGTCCCCTTCACCGAGTAGACTTTCCACCGTGGGCTGCCTGCTGCAGGCTGCCCACGGCAGAGCACTGGATCTGGCGGACGGCCTCGTTCGCCTAGCGGATCGTTAAGTAGGATTGGGCTGCCCAGTTGGTACCTGTAGCTTGTAAGAAAGCAAAGAATACCTTATTCTAATGGAAATCTCTAGGGAGCCAGAGGCTGAAAAACTAGACTGGAGAGATGCAATTAATGGATTCATTGTGCTGTCATTTCTCTAGGGCAGATTTATTTCACAATGACCTCCCTCAGTGAAGCAAATGCTAAACTTGCCTTTGATGTCTTCCATCAGTTAAGCAAAGAATACCCATTTGAAAATATTATTTTTTCTCCACTGAATCTCTCAACTGCCCTGGGTGTGCTTCTTCATGGATCACAGTCTGACACAGAAGCTGGGAGAGAAAAGGTAGGAGGCACATTTATTGCATTTGGATCCCGCCCTTCCTCCAAGGTACTCATAAAAACATAAGAAGACCTCTGCTCAATCAGACCAAAGGCCTACCTAGTCCAGCATCTTGTTTCCTACTGTGGCTAACCAGATACAGCCATAATCAGGGCATGTAGGTCAAAGGCCTTCTCATCTTGTTCCCCAGCAACTGGTATTCAGGATCATATTGCTTCTGAACCTAGCTAAAAAGGTAGCGTGTAGCCATCATGATAGTAGCCATTGGTAGCCATCCTCTATGATACGAATGTGTCTAACTCCTTTTGAAAGAATCCAAGTTAGTGACCATCACCTTCTGGCAGCAAAGAACAGCATTTTAACCTCTTGGGACACCTGGAATGTTGGCTTACACTTACAGCTGGATTGGGTGACACTTACAGGGATGCTGCAAGCAATTCTGATGCCTGACGCTGCCCCTGATCTGCCTCCTCTGTACACCAAGAGAAAAAAAGAATCCCCTTACATCCTTATATCCCCCCATTGCCCATTTCTCTCCCCCCCCCGAAGTCTACAGTTCCTTGTTTGGGAAAAGAACCGTGTGATGGAGGAAAGTAAGGAAGCAGATGGTCTACTTCTTGCACACTTCTAGTGAGCAGGAAACAGATCAATGTGGCTTATGTGCAAGTGAATCTGACCTTTCTTCCCACCTGATGTGCCAGTTCCAACTACACTACTCCCAAATTTCTATGTTGGGGTGGAAAGTGGGAAAAAATATGCCCTACACGCATAAGCCAAAATCGCACATCCAGTTTATTGGGCAAAACCCCCCAGTAATCAACCATGCAGATATGGACTAAGCACAGAGGATTTTACCTGCATAGCCCATGTATGTCCACTTCCACTTCTCTTGGATATGCAGGGTCCATGGAGGTGGAACTGGATCAGTGGGTGGGTGAAGAGGTCAAGCCTAGTAGCCATGCTCCCTTACATGTGATGGGTCAGGTCTGGGGTCAGCATTGTCTGGTTGAGCCCTTAATGATTATAACATCAAATGCCAATAAAGGTTCTGATTTCTTTCTGATTATAACATCAGGTGATGGCTTGTTTAATATGTGAAGGCTCATTCATATATACAATGTAGCACTTCAATCTCATCTCTGTCTTTTTCAGATGTTCCATCTCCATGGGGAGGGAACAGGTACCCTCACAGATACCACATTTGCCTGCAGCCACAAATGCTGTACTTTTGAAGAGATCTTTCCCTTAATTAGGGATGCTGGGCAGGGAAGGGGTTTTGAAGTGCAGTAACAGGCTTGCCAACACACTCCTACTAAAGTCACCATGTGTGCCATCTCTGTAAAGAGGGAACATCTAAAAAGTCATCTAGTCTGACCTCAAACACAGTACTTTCGCTAAAGTCAGTTCCCCCATTCAGCTGTGATTTATAAAGTGACGCTCATGCATATGTGAACAAGCCCTTAGTCTAACAGCGCAAACCTATCGAACTTACACCACTGGTGTAACCAGTGGGGGACAGCAGGGCAGAAGGCTTTGGAGGGGAGGTTTAAATCTCCTTTGAATCCCCCTTTGGAGGGGATTTGAATCCCCTTCCCATTCTGGGGTCTCCCATTCAAACTGCACCGCTGGTTACACTGGTGGTGTAAATTGGATAGGATTGCGCTGTTAGGCAGGGGTTTCCAATCTTGGGGTGGCTGGGACCCACCTTGTTCCCCACTGGTGGTGTCGCAACCCACCTCCTGCAGCTGCTCCTGGCTCGGCACAGCCTTCTGAGGTCACAGGTCTTCTGAGGCCTGCATAGGCCTACAGAGGCCAGGCTGGGAGCAGCTGCAAGAGGTGAGTCACGACCTGGGAGTGACCTCAGGTTGCTTCCTTTTGGCGCCAATTTGGAGCCAAACAGAGGCAAGGGTGGGCAGGTGGATCCAACTCACGACCCGCCTCTGCCTCGGCCCACGACCACCAAGTGGGTCATGACCCACAATTTGAGAAGCCCCGTTCTCAGGTAAAGAAGGAGAAATCCCAGGAGAGGGAAATATCACGGGTAAGCACAATTCCTTAGTAGCAACAGCTTGGCAAGTCTAGTATGTCCTATAGGAAATATTGCTGTTTGTTAATAAAACAAAAATCTGTCACTATTTTTATATCATTTGTTGATTTTTTTTGGCTACTTTAGGAGCTACACCTCAACAAAGTTAAAGATGATGTGAGTTCTGAAGCCAGAAGCCACTCTAAAGCAGCAACAAGCACTGATAGTTTGAGAAAAAGACAAAGGATATATCTTCCAAAATTTCCAAGTGGTGTGTAAAGAATGTTTGTTTCTCAACAGGGAGGCCTTTTTCCGCCTGCAAAGAATGATCCAATTCTGCAAAGAAAACACATTTTAGAGCCCAATCCTATCTCCCCCCTCCCCCGCTGATGTAGCTGCGCCAAAAAGGTTACCACAGTGGGGGGGGCAGATCTGGAGGCTTGGGAAAAATATATTTTCCCTTACCTCCCCATAAGCCTCCTGATTGCCAATGGGTCTCTTTGGACCAGCACCAATTCTTTAGCAGCGGGAGAGACAATAGAGGGGATAGTTTGAGAAGATCCAGCACGCACCATTGCTGCTGGACCCACTCCCTCTTAAAGCTCCCCACCCCCACCACTGCTTTACCTTCTCTGGCGGGCGTGGGTCCATCGGTGGCAAGATCCATCAGCGGGGTTGCGGCACTCTGTCGGCAGCCATTTTATGACAATGAAGCTCTGTTCCGCTGTCATAAACGCTTCCACGTAACAGCCTAATCCTGAATAGAGCTGCAGTCCTCAAAACCTTTGCTCTAGCATCAGACTGCATTGGGTCCTAAACTCTGGTGTGGATCTGGGCCCCATCCTCTCTGGGGCCCTCTACTTGTACTTTGGCATTGCTCTTTTTTTCTTTTGTCCCCCTGCTGACCTGGTGGTTCCTCCCCCCCCCCCCCCCCCAATTTTGGAAAGCACAATAGATTAACAGTCAGTAGAAGAATAGTTGGTGTTATCTAGTGGTTGGAGGATTAGACGTGTGTAACCCTGGACGTGAGGAAAATATGAAGATTTTTCATTACCCCCCTAGGCATATATTTTCTGCACATGTGAAAATAGGAAAAAATGTGCCTTTATCTCAGCAATGCAGGTAGGGTTTGTTTTGTTTTTGCAAGCTAGTGTTTCTGCTGATTTAGCAGTCTATAAAATTCATATTCTCTTAGAGGGCCCACATGATGCTCCATTTCGCTACTCTTGAGAAGACTCTTAAAACATTTCTGTATTTCCTGGCCTTTGAGCTGAATGTGCTGTTTCTGTAGCTGCTGCTGGAAGTTTGTGATCTATTTGTCATTGTTTAATATTTTCAACTTGTCTTTATGCTTGCCACCTTGAAACTATAAGCGAAAGGTGAAAGATTTATACGATCTGAAGAGAAACCAGAGTATATCAACAACTCCTAATATTCCTAAGGCAACTTTAAGAACCTTATGGGGGTAGATAAATAGGTATAGTAGTTGGTGGATAGTTTTGGTACCAGATCTGGTGTTAAAAAAAATACTGGCCATTGTTTCACATTCATTTTTGTATAGAAACGAAAAGAAGTTCAAAATAGTGATACATGTCTGTGTGCCACATTCAGCTCTGTGCATCTTAAATATAATTCCATAGTAGAGCTTTTATTGTTTACAGCTCAGGCCATTGTGAGTAAAGCTGCGTGTGAAGCAGAAGAAGGAACTTCCTCTCCTCCAACATCCAGAGAAGATGAGAGAGAGACAGACAGCAATTTGGTTTCATCACCCCGCAAAACTGTGCCTCAACCTGATGCTGAGGAAGATGCTTCCTTTTATTTTATTCCTTGGAGGAGTCACTTCCTGGGAACGGACGAGCTTGGAAATCCACCTGAAAAACAGTCCTCTCGAGGCGAGAAATTGTCCCCAACTCCAGCTGGTCCACATACCAACTGGGGAGAACAATCTGTACATGAAAATGTGGGAGATGCAAGTCTACCGACAGCTTCCCCTAGTGTAGAAGTAACCCCAGAAAAGATTAGTACCCTACTGTGCGAGTTCAAGCAAACACTGAAGCATGCAGATAACCACGTGCAGGTATTCCAGGAGACTTTTGGTATTTTTAAAGAATGTTCAGACAATATGTGTGCAAGCATGTCAAAGCTGCAAAGGGTCTTGGAAGCTCTCATTAGTATTTTAAGGGAATAGGGGAGGGATTGTGTTATTCTCCCCCGTGTAATAAATGACATTTATAGGAAACTTGTTCAATACATTTGACCCCTTGGAAGATGCGTCTGATATGAATGGTCAAACGCTTTATGCTTTATTCTTTCTCAACAGACGGAAAGAGGGTAGATTCAGGGGACCGTTTTACCATGCAACTTTACATGGCATGTGGGTAAAGTTTTTCTAAGGCAGGTTGATACAGAGAGTTCATTTGGATGACCAGTTTCCAAAGAAACAGCTTTCTGTGGCATACAGTTAACCACTCATCAAACTAGCTCACTAAGCCCATACAGTTGACCAACCTATTGTAGGGAGCACTTTCTCACCCTTGTGGAGCTGTCCATCTGTATCAGCCTGCCCAGTAATAAAAGGATTTTACCACACATCAGCTGCAAATATATGTGGCTGAACGTGTGGCAAAATTGTAGTCTGTATCTATCCTGCCAGGAAGACAGGAGGATTTTAACACACACCCTAGACACACACATGTGATCCAATTTGCCACCCAGACAAAAAGTTTAGCAAATGGTTGTTACAGGAAATGTCCACCTGTAAATGGTACATTTGAAAGTAGGTTTCATAGTTAAGTGGTGAAAGGAGTAAAACGTTTCAGAGTTTAAAGTGAACACGTCGGTGGCTGCTTCTCTTGTAGGACACTATTTGCAAAGATGGCTGAATTTGTTAGTCTACTGACCTTCTACACAATCAGTCAAAACGTATCTCAAAAGCATTTTAGCCCTTTTTTCAATACTCCCCCCCATGCCTTTTTTCATTAACAAGATGGGATGGGCTATGGAAGAGAAGGACCACTCAGAGGAATTTTATCAGGGGGTACAAAGTTTATTTTGGGACCCTTCCCTTCATGTGAATTTGGCTCCTGGGACCCCCTTTTTGCTCCTGGGACCCCTTTTTGACCCTGGGCCTGAGTCCGATTGTGACCTCCTTAACCACCCTTTCAGAGGCCCTGTGGAAGAGCATGCTCAACATAACAATGTTTTTTTTTAATAAAAAAGCACAGACAGAAAGCAATAGCAACATTTGGCACAAGTTACACCTGGGTTGACAGTTTGCCCAAAATGACCCCATTTCTCTAGCGTTTTTCGTTTTTTCAAGTGGATGGGTAACAAAGGTTCATCTTGGGCCATTTTGGGGCTGCTGCCAGCTCTGCTATGCTACCAGAGTCTGCCCCTTCACCATTTATCAAGGTTGCCCGTCTTGTGACATCAACAGATTGTGACTCAGAAATCTCAGGCTTTTGGATGTATTTGATTGGCAAATTACAACAGCAATGAAAAGCAATCTAGATAAAGAACCACATTTTCCTAGATACAACATCTTTTCAATCTGAGAACTGGAATTTCCAACAACCTTGATGTAAGTTGTTTGGATGGTGAGAAACAAATGTGCATTTTATTGTGTAAAAATAAATAAATATTGAAACAGAGCCTCTGGGCTGTACATTTTGTCTCCCTTTGTGTGTCTTATGGTCGCCTACAGAGCCTGGATGGGATGTGGCGCTGTGGAGGTGAGGCCACAGCAAATGGCAAAGCACAGCGATGCTTGCCGATGATGTCATTGCCAGACGTCACCAACTCCACCAAGCTGGAAATTACTGCGGAAGGTGGCACAGGTGTTAGCAGTCAGCTGAGATGAGGAGGGTGGGGGCACTGGGAGCAGCCCGCAAGGAGGGCTGCAGGAGGTATAAGAGGAGAATCAAGAGAGATGGGAGAAGATGGTAGAGCAAGGAAAGAAGGGAGAGACAAAAAAGCAGAAGAAGAAAGATCAAGGAAAGGGAGGTGAAAACGAGAAGTGAGGGAAGAGGCAAGAGTAGGGACTGGGAAGAAAAAGGAGGAGAGCAACAGAAACGTGGTGGTCAACAGCCCAGGGTTTGCAGACCCACAAAGCTCTGGCCGGTACTAGGGTGAACCAGAGGGCTGACACTCTCCCGTAGTTGGTAAGATCCTGCAACTTGAGACTTCAGTCTCTTCCTGCAGCACCAGGTGGGCTGACCCTCGGATACTCCAGCCAACCCTTCTCAGGGTCCAAAAGATGAGCCTCCACTTAATGGCCCAGATTTGGTACGATGGGAGCCAACACATCACCATTTTTGTTGAACTGTTATACCTCCCCACCTTCTCTTGTGTTACCTCCGTTAAATGTTGGTGAAATAAACCCTTACAGTGAATAGCAAACCCCTCTCACACCTGTAATTTCTTAGCATGCCCTATACAAACCTGTGCAATGTTGAGCTACCGCCTTGGGGGGGGGGGAGGAAGAGGAGGCTACACTTATCATTAACATTTTGTTTGCAAATAGAAATCCCCTTTTTACTTTGAAGAAATGCCACCGCTATTTCATTCCAGAGAGCAAGCATTTGCAGGATGACACCCTTCAATCTGCAGTTCACTAGTTCAGGGCAAATGTCAGAACATGGTAATAGACATATTAGTCACATGATATCTTAGAGGTTGACATATAGGTATTGGAATGTAAGGAGCACGATCTAATTAAAATAATTTTCTGTGTATGATAAGCATAAAATGAAATATGTTCTCTCTCTCTCTCTCTCTCTCTCTCTCTCTCTCTCTCTCTCTCTCTCTCTCTCTCTCTCATGGTCTGCATCGCAAAATCATTAGGGCTTGGTAATGACCTGAGTACCACCTGGGAGGCAGGTGAAAAATGCTGACTGAAAAGGATCATATTCCTGGAATTATGGCTGTGAAACTATCATTCTTCAGCAAAGGATTATACTAACCAGTCAGTTCTTGTTATCTGCTAGGGTTAGTAAAGGTAAAGGTATCCTCTGCTGAAACGTCAGTTGTGTCTGACTCTAGGGTGCGGGTGCTTATCTCCATTTCTGGCCGAAGAGCCAGCGCTGTCCAAAGGCACTTCCCAGGTCATGTGGCTGGTGTGACTAACGGGAAGCTGTTACCTTCTCGCCGCAGCGGTACCTATTTATCTACTTGCAATTTCTTGTTTTCGAACTGCTAGGTTGCCAGGAGCTGTGGCACTCGGGTCTTGAACTGCTGTCCTAACGACCTTCTGGTCTGCAGTTCAGCGTCTTGACCACTAAGCCACTGCAGCTTGCCGCTAGGGTTAGGTTCCTGGAAAACCTAGTGCAGTGGTTCTCAAAGTGGTGGGTTGCGACCCACCATTAAGAACAAAAATTGTCCCCTGCCCCCTTAAGGGGCAGGGACAACATGGTGACGGTGACAGCGATCCGGGGGATCGCCACCGCCACCAAAGTGCCCGAAATGGCCATTGCGGCACTTACCAGAGCATGGGGGAGCTTCGGGGAGGCCTGCGTGACTCTCTGCAGGCCTCCCCAATCTTCGGATTGCTTCAAAACGGCGATCTTCGGGCACTTCTGGGTTTTGCGAAAACCGGAAGTGCCTGAAGATCGCCGTTTTGAAGCAATCCAAGGATTGTGGAGGCCTGCAGAGGGTTGCGCAGGCCTCCCCGAAGCTCCCCCAAGCCCCGGTAAGTGCCGCAACGGCTGTTTCTGGGGGCCATTTCAGTGGCAGCGGTGGCGATCCCCCGGATTGCCACCACTGCTGGCTCCGCCTCTGCAAATACTCAAAGTTCTCCCCGCCTCGTGGGGAGAACTTTGAGAAACGCTGACTTAGTGGATACCAAATTAGTGGATACCGAATAATTGAGCCTATGGGAAAATGGGGTTAGGTTCCAGGGGACCCTCTTAGCCATACAATATATGAACTTTGTGAACCTAAATAATTCCTTGAAATCTATGGGCTGGGTGATAGTGGGGGCAGCATCCAGTATACTATGTTGGCTCTTTGTTATGGAACAATTCCTAACTCTAGCAAATTAATTATTATTCCTTCATAACAACATTATGCAAATATAAAAGGTATTGTACAGTATCCTGGAAACCCAGAGAGAGCGCAAACAGTTCCCATTGTGTTGCAAATGGCATTCAACAGAAAACACACACACACACACACACACACACACACACACACAGACACACACAGACACACACACACACACACACACACACACACAAGAAGTAACTCCAGAAGAGAGAAATTACCTTTCACAGCAGGGGTTCCCAACCTTTGTCTCCAGGTGTATCCCCTGTGATGGTCCTGCATGGTCCAAGTACCCCCTGTACTAAAATATTTAATTAGCAAATTAATCGGATTCTGTAACTAATTATTATGTAACTAATTAATAACTAATTAGTAACTATATAAATCCATTTAATTAGTTATTAATTACTTACATAGTCTGATTAATTAGCGAATTTTTGAACAGAAGCTTTCATGGCCAGCAACGATTTGTAGCGAAATAGGAATCATGGGTATAAAAGCCATGTAAACAAACTTCAAAGTCCAGCCAAGTTAAAACGACAGACGATCCTGTCAGCAGTCTCCGGATTTCTCCAGCAAAGCAAACAGGCAGAAATCATTTAAAATCCAAAGCTAAGACAAAGTGTAACCCGACGTTTCGTTTCTTACATCTAGAAGCATAATCATAGGACAGTCCAAAGACTGGACTCCATCTACCAGTCTTTGGACTGTCCTATGATTATATTTCTAGATGTAAGAAACGAAACGTCGGGTTACACTTTGTCTTAGCTTTGGATTTTAAATGATTTCTGCCTATTTGCTTTGCTGGAGAAATCCGGAGACTGCTGACAGGATCGTCTGTCGTTTTAACTTGGCTGGACTTTGAAGTTTGTTTACATGGCTTTTATACCCGTGATTCCTATTTCGCTACAAATTAGCGAATTAGCTAACACCTCCTCCACACTCTCCTCCACACACAGAGACATGTCCTCATGTTAGACTGCTCTCATGCCTGATCTCATGTTAGACTGCCATGCAAAAAGACACATACATGTTATATCTCTCTTTTTTTCTCCAAGCCATCTTTCCCCCCTCTCACTTCCCAAAACCCACACCCTCCCACCACATCTCTTATCTGTGCCTCTTGTCTTGATGTTTAGCCATGCATTTGGAAGATGGGAAAAACACAAACACCAGAAGCAGGCAAACCTCACATTGCAAATTTCCCCCAGCTCATGTTCTCCTCTAAAGTGAAAATGGAATTACTTTGAACTGCACAGAAGGGAGAGAAGGGAAAAAACTCAAACAAACAGAGAGCTTGATCTCATGTTAGTGCAAAAAGACACATGCCAGGATCTTTTTTTTCCTCCAAGCCATGTTTTCCCTCACCCACTTCCCAAAATCAGCTCCTCACTCCCCCACCCCACCCAGTCTCTTATCTGTTATTATCTGAGAGAAAGACGCAGCAGAAACAGGCAAACCTCATTACGTTGCAAAGGGAGACTCCTCTTTCCCTTGGCTCAAGTTCTACTGCTCTAAAGTGAAAATGAAAGTGAAACTGCAGAGCAGTTTGAATTTAAAAATACTGGGCTCGCTGACACCTCTCGCATACCCCCGCCTGACGGTCTGCGTACCCCAAGGGGTATGGGTACCGCAGGTTGGGAATGGCTGTTTTACAGTAAATGCAGCAAGGCAGGGAAATTTGCTCCCAGAGCAAAATGGAGACCCATGGAAAAAAAGCTAAGTACACACCTGTGAGAACAATGACCCTGAAAAGATCGTAGATAGCGAGAACAGACCGCGGATACGGAGAGATAAGTGGCAATTCTGCCCCTCGCAGATAAGTGAATTCGCATATAAAGAGAACTATTTGAATGTAAGCTCTCGGGTACAGCTAACTAGGCTAGGGACTGCATCCATGTTATATCCTCCTCTGTGGTAGAGGAGAACGCACCCTGGGAGTTGTCCCCCTGATTAATGGTTTCATATTCCTCCAGAAACAATCTATGGCATCCCTCAACCCTTCTTGCCTTTCTGCTGATCCCACTCCTACCTAGAAAGCAATGCAGGAAGAGGAGAAGAAAGATGAGACAGACCCACAGAGGAATGAGGTGTTGTTATACACAGTGCTTGGGTAATCTGACTCTGTTCAGTAGAGCTTGTTTACCTCCCAAGTTAAGAGGGGGAAATATGAATCATAGTTCATGTGGCTGGCTATTTATCTAGGAAACATGCATACCCTGCCTTTCCCCTTTATTACAGAGGTGCCCAAAGCAGTGAACAACCATAGCAATAACAATAAAATCCAATAAGACAAACAACAACAACAACAACAACAACAACAACAAGAATAAAAGGAGCAGAGAGCAATGCAGAAAGTTAGAGTGCAAAGGTAGAACGAAACAAAAAGGTCTTTTTAGTCCCCACTGGGAAACTGACAGGGAGAATGTAGTTTATCATTCAAAAGGTAAGGAGTTCCATAACTGAGGAAGACCTTCAGATACCCTGCCCTAAGCATAAAGGCCATCCAATCCTATGGTCTCACTAAGGTCCAAATGGTGCATTACATGAAACACACAGCTTAGCCCCACTGGGTTTTCTGCAAGCTAAATTGCATCTGAGGAGAGAGAAGGGCTGATCAGGATGAGAACCATGTTGCATGGGAAGGGGAAACGTGAGCCTTTCCCAATGTGCAATGTTCCTGATGAAAATCATGCCCTCAAAGCTGTTTTTAGCTCTAGGAGCTAAAAGTTCTGGCAAACGTTCTGTGGCTGAAAATGAAAACCCAGCACTTCTAATAAAACATACTGTATTTCTTCAATTCTAAGACGCATGTTTTTTTCCCAATTAAGCATTTCAAAAAATGGGGTGCGTCTTACGAATCGAAGGTCTCCAAAAAGCACCCCAAAATGCTATCTTCTTACTTACTGGGGCTTGGGGGAGCTTCAGGGAGGCCTGTGCAACCCTCTGCAGGCCTCCCTGATCTTCAGTTCGGCAAAAAACGGTGATTTTCAGCCATTTCCTGTTTTCGCAAAAACCAGAAATGGCCAAAAAATGCTGTTTTTCGCCGAACTGAAGCTCAAGGAAGCCTGTAGAGGGTTGCGCAGGCCTCCCTGAAGCTCCCCCAAGCCCAGGTAACGAAGGAAATGGCAGTTTCTGGCAGGGCCAGAAATGCTATGCAAAGGCAGTGCACTCAGTCATCCTCAGCTGCAGGAGACATGCTGGGGAGAGTTGGTGCTGAGCGGGTAGATTGAATGAAGGGAGGTGAGTTTTACAATCGATGGATTTTTTTTCCCCTGCTGGTGGTACTGAAAGTAATGGTGCGCCTTAGAATCGATGGCACCTTAGACTCGAAGAAATACGGTATGATCCCAGTTCACATGTTCCATTTAGTGCATCAGAAAGGCTAATGTCTCACCCAGAAGGGCTGGATAACAATGTTAGTACGCAGTAGGTAAGCAAGGAGTAAGTAAGCAAGAGGCACACCCATAACACACGTCAGCTTTTTTGCATTCAGGAAGTATCTAATTTGATATATACCAAGAACATTGGTGTGTGTGTGTGTGTGTGTGTGTGTGTGCGTGCGTGCGTGCGCGCGTGCGTGCGTGCGTGCGTGCGTGCAAACACATGTGGGTGAATTTGCCAAACTCAACATTTTCCTCTTTCTGCATATAAACTATAGGTTGATTCCAAGTATGTCATTAAAATTAATATCATTTTACTCAAATGGATCTAAATGGATCATAAAACCCATTCCAAGAAAACTCTGAGAGATCTGTGGGCAGAACACCCATATATCAGCCATGCTCCCTTCTCTCTTTAATTTTTATTTCCATTATTTCAGTGCATGTCATACCTGTATGATTATAAATTATTATTTTTTTTACTTCCCCTCCCTTCTTACTGCACTTTGTGTCAGTATTATGCATATATACCTTTTAAACCTCTATCTTTCAGAATCAATGTTTTGAAAATATTCAGATTTTCTACAGATGCAGAAATATTGTCGTCCTTCAAGTAAATTCTGAAGGCCATCTAGCAGGATCTCTGTCCACATACGGGAGAGTACCAGGCATGCAATCTTCTTATTGAGGTCCTCGTATGGGACCTGTAATCCTACCTTGGCACATGACTGACTTTGAGAACTCTTTATTCCCAAGCTCTGGATCACTGTTATAAATTCACTTTGTACCTCCCTCATCTGCTGCCTCGCTTCCATCTGTTTTCCTGACAGTCAATGCTGAAAACGTTTTCTGGAATGATAATATGTGGAAAATACGATAAAGAAGGTAGAACGTGGACCTTCCTTCGTGAAGGCTTATCATGCTCTCTGTGATAACCAATAGTAAGTAGTGGAGTAAGGGATGATAAGTCTGCCCCCTGTTGTCTGTACTCTCTGAAATCTCAAGGGAATTATTTGGCAGGATGATCTTGGAACACCTGAGTATTAAAAGGCCAAGACTGAGTACCCAGAAATTAGTCCATTTACAGATTATGAGATCTGCCTTATCTTGGTAGTTTGAGAATGAATTTGAAAGATATAGGAGCCTCACCTCTCTTTGTGCTTCATTCCTTCTTCCATCCATGCTGGCCAAGAGGAAAAGATGGCCACAAATACAGATTTGCAAAAGTGGAATATTCTATAGAGAAATGATTGATGGTGACCAGGCTGGAGTTTGTGAAAGAATGGCAGTCAATGTTGATTTTGACACCAAAGTCATGGTTTACTAGAATGTAGGGCACAATTGTAATGAAAACTACTTATCTGATTCAGGCTTCTGAAACTCAAACAAGGCCAGGAGATTTTCAAGCCAGATGGCTGCCATTTCTCAATTTTCCAGATGGACATTATTTGTTTGTTTTTGTGATGACCGTCACTCCTCTTGGCTCTGCAGTGCCTTCATACAGTTCATAACGTATCAAATATAAAACAACAGTAAAATGAATCATTATAAAATAATTAACAGCCACAAACTGCTAAAAACAATGTAGAACGTACGCATGGAAACTGGTTAATGGCAGTGGCGTTGCTAGATGGGGATGGTACCATAAGTGGGGCAAGACAGGCACACGTGAGTAAGCCTTGGCGTACTGTCTTACATCCGCGAGTAAGCCGCCCTGCCCACTCACCCGTCAGAGCCATTCCGAGTGGTGAAGGTGCTCAGGCGGCTCCATTAGTTACGTAACCGCTCGGAATAGCTCCAACCAGTGAGTGGGCTTACTCGTGTGTAAGAGTGACTTGCCCTACTTACGGTACCACCCCAACTTTAGCAATGCCACTGGATACTGGTCACTTGACCATATTTGAAAAGAGAAGATAAAGACAAATTACATTGCATGATTCATTAAACAAACCAACAAACTATTAATGTAGCAGGAGAAAATGTGTTTATACAGAAATAAGTACTTTTCATAATCTTTTAGGAAGATTATATAACAGTGGTTCTCAAAGTGATGGGTCGCGACCCACCATTGAGAACAAAAAGGGGCGGGGACAGCATGGCGGTGGCGGCAGCGATCCCGTTGGTGTGCTGCCACCACAAAAGTGCCCGAAAATGCTGTTTTTTCCTTACCGATGTGTGTGGGGGCTTTGGGGAGGCCTACGCGACCCTCTGCAGGCCTCCCATTCACGAAAACCAGAAGTGCCCAAAATCACCGTTTTTGTCAATCTGAGGATTGGGGAGACCTGCAGAGGGTCGTGCAGGCCTCCCCGAAGCCTTCCAACTCTCGGTAAGGAAAAATAGCATTTTGGGGGGCATTTTCCAGGGATCACCACCGCTGCTGGCCCCACCCCCGCAAACACCAGAGTTTTCTCCCTGCCTTGCGGGGAGAACTTTGAAAACCAATGATCTAGGAGCAAATTCTTCACAGTTATGGAACACATATACTTAGGCGTAACGTGACATACAAATATGTACATTTACATTGCATGTACAGAATTTAAAAGAGAGATGAAACAGTAATGTAATAGCAGTAACTATCTCTATTGCTATCTCTGTTTCTTACAACATGAAAGCATTTTTCTCTTGCAGCTGTAATCAAAGTTTTTCTATAGCTTGATTAAAATATGGTAGGGTTAGCAGGGGAAGCGATAGGGTTAAACATTTGCTTTAGGGGCGGGATCTGGTACATTGGTAGCCAGCTGCCCATCACTACTTGCAATAGTAACTTGAATGGTTCGGGTGGTTTGCTGATTTGAAACTCGCTGGCAGGACAGAAAGATTCCATGAAAAGAAATGAGAACATTTACTTTCAGGTAGGAAACACAATGGCCTTCCATATGTGCTTGCACCAGGTTGCAGGAGGCCTTGGGACAAAGTTCTGTATTTCAGTCTCCCTGGAGTCCTCCCACCCACCCCTTATGGCACATTGGGCACAGCCACTGGTACTGATGGTTCAGGGGTGGTCTGGCGTGGTGGGCCCTCTGATGGACAATATCTATCTATCTATCTATCTATCTATCTATCTATCTATCTATCATCTATCTATCTATCTATCTATCTATCTATCTATCTATCTATCTATCTATCTAGCTAGCTAGCTAGCTAGCTAGATAGATAGCTAGCTAGCTAGCTAGCTAGATAGATAGATAGCTAGCTAGCTAGCTAGCTAGCTAGCTAGCTATCATCACATGGCTAGTGCCCTATCTAACCAATCCTTGATAGCACCCCTGTCTTCAGCGTCACCATAGCCTTGATCTAAAAAAAGAATAAGGACTTCTGAATTTGTTTTATGATTATGACCTACAAACCAACCAGGCTAAAGGTTGCAGTTTTAAGCTCACTTCGAAGTACGTTACACTGAGTTCTGAGCAACAATGTTTAGGATCAGGATGCAAAGATAAAGAAGCAGAGGTTTGCAGTGGGGAAATAGCTACCGCAGCAACCAGACTCTCTCAGTGCTGCTGTGTTAGCAAATCAGGCCATGCTGATTGATTTATTAAGTCTGTGTTGCGTGGCAAACAAATAAGTTGACTCAATTGTTCTGGGGTGGTGGTAGATTACAAGATAATATAGTTCAATGGGTAACTTGAGGGCAAAATGTTTGAGATTTCATTCCACTGGAGATCAGAACCCTCTTTGCTGGCATTTTGGAAAGGGGCTAGGACATTTTTATGTGGCCTGGCCTATTTCTTTGAATGCTTGCTTGTTTGTTTGTTTGTTTTGTTTTGGTTAGACTATTTTTAATCTGGTTCTCTGGTGCCAAAGCCTGTTGCAATTCTTGTTACTGTCAGTTAAAGTGTTGGCCATATATATTCCAAAATTGTGTGTGTCATGTCTTTTTGGAGCATGTGAGCGATTATCTGCTTTTGTTGTACTTCCTCTGTATTTTGGATTAAGTTGCTATTGCTTTATTTATTTATTTATTTATTTATTTTTCACATTTTTTATACCGCCCTTCCTCCAAGGAGCTCAGAGTGGTGTACATATTTCCTCCCCTCCTTTGATCCTCACAACAACCCTGTGAGGTAGGTGGGGCTGAGAGATAGTGACTGGCCCAAGGTCACCCAGGAAGCTTTGTGGCTGAGCGGGGATTTGAACCTGGATCTTCCAGGTCTAAGTCCGACTCCCAAACCACTACACCATCCTGGCTCACAACCAGTATTACCGGAGTATTATCGGTATTTGGTTGTATTAGATTTAATTGCAGTTGTTTTATTGTTTGTTCTTGAATTGTAAACTGCCTTTCAGCTTAGCTTCACGGGATAGGAAACAAATGGGAATGTTTTTAAATAAATAAATAAATGCTGTTTGGCATCCAAATAAGAAAACATTTTTCCCACCTTCAATAGTTGTCGGGTTCTGCTCCAAACCTTAGCTGAGAAATCAATAGTTTGATTCTGCTGAGGGCAATCTTGAATCTTTTTCTACCAGTGGGAAGCAAAACAGAAATGAATTAAACTTAAGATCTTCACATGAAAAGACCTGATATGTTCATGTGGCAGAAGGTGATGGTATACTTGATTATATCTATGAGGGGTGAGGGGGTAATGCTTTCGAATACATAAAAACTCCTTACAAATGAGGGGAAAAAACGCACTAGGAGAAAGGTTGCAATCCTTACTGTGCTAGTTTACTTCTTGCAATAATTATTTTTTTAAACATAAGGGAGCATTCCAAAATTCCACCTGCAATCTAGAGTGGTACAGTTTGATCTGCCACTCAGTATTCTGTGGTCTCATTCAGTTGCAAGTGTAGAGCAGATACCTGCATGCGAAATGAGCATTTGAAAGATGATCCCAATGATCAGAATTTAACTTTGTAACTGGCCTTTCAGTTATGGCATGAAACTGATAATTTTGTCCCCAAAGGAGAAAGAAAATGATGCGTTCTACTGGTACACTTCGGTTGACTGAATTCGCTTGAATTGGACTTTGACATCATATTTGAAGTGTGAATTACAAAAGCCAGATGTTATTACATTTGAATTGTGAAAAATGTTCAGGTCTGCACTAGACAGTTGAAGATGGAACACTATAGAAAACAGGGTAAACAAGCCAAGGTAGAACGAGACCAGGGGTGGCCAACCTTTCAACATGCATGCTCCTGGACCTTGAATGGTTGTATAGGTGAAGACATTTCAGCAGGTTCAGCTGCTTTAGCAGCACCATCAGCAATTGCAGCTGCCAAGATTCTGTCTTCTACACAACTTTTAAGAACGCAGAGGCCCTAATCGTGGAAGGTTGGCCACCCCTGAACGAGACCTTTCAAAAGACGCGGACCTGCCTGTAAAACAACATCCCTGTGTCTAACTCTTCTCTCTGTCCTGTAGTATCAAGTGAAACTCACTTGGCAAAGTGATGTCATTGCACAGAGAGCTTCCCCATTCCTGCTTTACTGTGCTGGTGGCCGTTGTCATGGGTGGAGGTAGACAAAGAGGGAGATGCCATCACATCACACAGTGAATTTCACAGGATGTTACAGGGTGAGAGTAAGACCTATACATGGGGATGCTGTTGTCAGTGGCAGCCCCATGTTGTTCATAACATCTAGCTTTGCCCCAACCCTTCTACACTGACGTCATGGAAAAAATAATGCTATTAAGCACCTGGAAAAATATGAGGCAATCAGATCACATATGCTAGTCCTATATAGGTAAAGGTAAAGGTGACCCCTTACAATTAAGTCCAGTCGTGTCCGACTCTAGGGTGTGGTGCTCATCCCCATTTCAAAGCCGAAGAGCCAGCGTTGTCTGAAGATGCCTCCGTGGTCATGTAGCCGGCATGACTCTCCTTGCCGCAGCACGTAGCATGCAGCTGGAACACGGAGCACTGTTTACCTTCCCACAAGCGGTACCTATTTATCTACTTGCATTAACATGCTTTGGAACTGCTAGGTTGGCAGGAGCTGGCCAAGCAACGAGAGCTCACCCCGTCGCAGATTCGAACTGCCGACCTTTCGATCGACAGCTCATGGTTCAGCGGTTTAACCCACTGCGCCACCCGCTGGCCTTTACACTTTAATACACATTTGTTCTCTGTCCACCTTTTTGTGCTGCTGCTTTCCCCCCACTATGGCACTTGATGCTCTGTATATAACCTATATAGCGTCAGGCTCCCGCCCCCCTTTCTTATACTATATACAGTACATTTTTTTCTCAAGAATTTGGTGCTGTCTCATTATGTGTATATGCAATTCTATAAGCCATAACTGGTTTCAAAGGTTCTGCATATTTGCCCAAGTGTTTTTATGAATTCACAGGCTTTTCCAGTTTTCAATTCTGGATGCAGCCCCTTGTACTGCACTGGGTACCATTCTGGGGGTCTTCAATATTCACAAGTTGCTTTTGCAGGAAGGGGACAAGGAGCTGATATGGAAAAAGAAGACCAGATCACACCCAATATAACTAAAAAGGCAAAAAAAGAAACCCAGGAAAATATATACTGTATATGCGCTACAGTGAATGTTCAGTGAATAAAGTTGGTGACTGCCAACAATCACCTGTGAATGTTTTAAAGACCTCTATGGTTTGGATCCTTGGAACCTGAAGGACTGTCCTCTGCCATATGAATCTACTCATCTGGTGAGAGACTCTGATGAGGCTCTGCTCCACATGCCATAATTGACTGAGGCATTGGTGTACTCCTAGGACAGAGCCTTCTCTGTGGTAGCTCCTCAGATTTATTTATTTATTCAATTTATACCCTGCTTTTCTCCCAAATGGGCACCCAAAGCGGCTAAGGAATGTGGAATTTCCTATCTCAGGGGGTTCACAATGCTCCCTCTTACCTTCTGCAATGACACTGACGTACTTGGTAATTGAGGGCTATGTGAAAGCAGCCTGGAAGTGGTTTGAGTTGTCATCTGCTGCTGGAGTTTTTGATTCCTGTGCTGTCTGATTAGTTGTATTAATTTGTTTTTAATTGTTTCTCTGTTTTTGAATATCACTGTTACCCACCATTTTCAGTGAAAAGCAGGATAAAATGGAAATAAATACAGAAATGTTGACAAACCTGGATGAATGTTGTGACTGTTCAGAACCTCAGATTGTAAAAGGCAAAGCCACAGATTCAGAACAACATAGGACTATCACAGAAAACAGCAGCCCCACATTGAGTTCCCTGAACCCAGAATGCGGAGGGATTGTAATTCAGTAGTAGAGCACATGCTTTGTATGCAGGTTTTCTTCCTAGAGATATTCTGATGCCACCAATAATCAAAATGTAATTGTCAACATTTTCTGAAAAGTACAAAAGTCTACAGTATATATTTTAGATGTTCATACAATTCTCCTGGGGTTATTAGCATTCACCTGGGAAGATCTTAACCGTCACCAGTTTTCAGATATTCACTATACTTATATGATGTAGGAAAATATGCCATTAGGAATCTTATGGCCCCATCTTGTTATCCGCTGCCATCTGGGTTAGCATCGCAAAAACTGCACTGCTGTCATGAGCTGCAGGACTGCTAGTGAAAATGGCTGGAGGCTCCAGGCACATGCAAGCAGTTCATCCAGCCCATGCCAAAGCAGGGAAGCAGTGGTGGTGGGGCTGGTTTGGGGGCAGTTTGGGAGGAGGCAGACCAAGCCATGGGTGTTTCAGGTGCAGGAGGGGAGGATCTTGGCTGCAGCGGTACACACCAAGATCCTATCCCCCTTTTCCAGGCCTGACAACCCTGATCCTCCTCGGACTGATGCCAGCTACATAGCTGGCATAGCTCCAAGGAGACCCATTATGGGAAGATAAGTAAAAAATGTTTCACTTACCTCTCTTTGGCCGTCTGGTCGCCTCCCCACCATAGCATCCAGTGCATGATCCATCAGTGATGCTGCATGCTATGGGCTGGCGGGGGTGTTGAATTGGGCTGCCATGGTAATAAAGTAATATTTGCAAGTTGTTATCACAAATGCATTCAATAAACCTATGTCTTGGGCAGCCCAATTCACCGTAACGCCCCGCGCGGTGATGCAGCGGAGACAACATGGTGTCCTCTGTATCCTGTGAGGGATTTTTAGCATGTTGAAGCCTCCTTGGAGTAAGGGAATATTTGTTCCCTTGCCCCGGGGAAGGCCCCTAACAGCCCGATGGGTCTACTTGGACCTGCACCAGCGATATTGCTGGCGCAAGTCCGTGTGGACCTGTGAAGGTGGATCAGTCCCTGGAAGGGGGTGAAGATTTGGCAGCTGCCACTGCCACTAAACCCGCCCCCTTCCCAGGCCCAATCTGCCCTCCTCCCCGCCCCCGTCACCACCATTCTGTCTGCCCCATCCCATTCCATTCCTCTCCACCCCTGCACAATCTTACCTGAGGCGATCGGTGTCCGGTGTCTGTCACCGCGCAGACCCGGCTGCTTGCCACTTCCACCAGAGGCCAGGACGTGCTCTCTGGTGGAGTTAGGTTGGCAACAGCTGGAAAGCATAGTATGCTGGCGGACGAGCATTCTGCATATGCTCTAAGTTTGCATAGAAGTAAATACAGCTAGACTTGGTTCTGAATTTTACAACTTTCTTTTCTGCTTAGGGTTTGTGAAAAATGTTACTTCTGAAGTCAGTGGAAACTGCTCCATTAAATATTGCAAGGTCAGTCTTTAATTCTTACACTGCATTATCACTGAGAGCAAACAAACACTAATGACTTCAGTGTCACACCCAGAAGGTCCTGAATTTAAGGGTTTTTTTGCAACAGTAATTAGTGCATTACAAATTAACTCAGTTCAACCCTGGGCAAGTCAGCAAATTCAGGTTCATCAAGTTTCTAATATCTAACATATGGGCCTGCTCTAATTATTTTTGATTAAGGGACTCTGCTTATTAATGCACTTGGCACATTTAGGTTGCCAAAACATGGAAGCCGGAAGGCTCTTAAGCAAATTGAACTGCAACTGGACTCTGGAAGGTAATAGGAAAGGAAGCCAAAAGGAACATTACATCCTCTATATCTGTCCCCCAGTGATGTAGACTTGAGTCTATTGACTCGGACTCGAGTCAGACTCAAGTCGCGTCAATGACTTGATTCGGACTTGACTCGGCGATTGTAAAAGACTTGAAAGACTCGACTCGAGACTTGGGAGTCTTTTACGACAAGTCGTATTCAGGTTTAAACCCATTTCCCCCATTAAATAGATAGGGACTTGCAGCCAAAGACTCGGGACATGGGAGCAAAGACTTGAGACTTGGAGTCAGAGACTTGATCCACATCCCTGCTGTCACTCCCATTCTACCCAAACAACATCCCTTGAATTGCAGCTGTCTCAGGACAAAGGCAGAGGGACGACGTTCAGGGGCAATGATAGCTGTTCCTGTATTGATGGTAGGACTAGGGTCAGATCCATTGATAGCTAGTCTGAAAACACCACTTCTATAATATCAGTGCTGGGATCTTACCACAGATCTATATTGTGCTGTGTGAATGAAATATCCTATGTTTGCCTGTATTATGCCTAGCATACTACTGATATCTCTTCTAAAATACCTCACAGTTACTTTTCATGGGCTTTTAATATGCTAAATGCAGTAGTTCCTTTTGCTATGAGTGATATTATTATTATTATTATATTAATATTAATATATTCCAAATATTAAATCATATTATTATTTATTGGATTTATATCCCGCTTTTATATCCATGGGGGGGGGGAATATTACTGTGCAGGCAGGTGCATATCAGCAACATGCTTAAAAGGGTAACTGGAAAGCAACCCAAGCATATTGTCTGAAAGAAACTCTTCAGATGGACACCTGTATACACAGTGTTCATGCATTCACTGCACATGTGAAGCTGCCTTGAGAGGAAATAAATGTGGAGCTGGGATAGAGGTTACTGTGTAGTGGACCCACCACTTGTCCCATGCCCACCCCCAACACAAGTATGTAAGAGCAGTGCACCACACTGCAAGAGTGCGGAGTGTAGCAGTTACAGAAGTAGGAATAGCTGCTTCTGCTCCACCACTGGTATGTGTGCAGAGTCCAAGAGCCAGCCAAACGGGTCAATTCTCAAGCCAGCAATAGGGACTCTGGCAATCCTATGAGCTGCTATCATTACGCAGCCCCTATTAGAACTGTGCTGTATGTCAAAAGAATAAGAAAACAAGAAAAACTACTTCTCTGCCCCCAAACATCTCTCATGTCCAAGAGTATCATCAGAGCCATGCATCTGCCAGGCAGCCTGAAATGGTTCTCCAAGGCAACGTTTCGAAGATAAAAGTGGTAAAGTGAGCTTTCCTGAATCCTGATATTAAAAGTGTCCACTGAAGAATTAATCAATAACAAATATGCCATACGGATTTTCCATCTAGGCTGGAAAGGGCTGCCCAGCGCTGATGGCATTGTGATGACTACAGATGTAGCCCCTTGAACCAACCATCGATCCTGATACAGCTCTAGTTATGTGCAACAAGTCTAGTGGCTCCAGTTATGTGCAACAACCACTAGTGGCTCCAGTGGCTCCAACATGGAATGTTCACCCTGACGTGCATCAAACATTCAGTTCAATGGCCCCAGATCCAAATGTCTCTTAGGTTAAGGTGCTAGATTTGAGTACTCTCTTCCAAATATTAAATCAATTGTCTGCATTATTTAGTAGAAATTGTATTCATTACATATTTTTTAAATATTATCAATTTCATTATTTTTTTTAAAGCAAGTATACTTCCATTGACAAGTCTGCCAGTTTGGTGTTTTTCAAACAATGTTCCAGAGGGCTCTCGGGTCCCTTGGACGCTTCTCAGGGGCTTCTAGATGAGAAATCAACAATGGCAGACAAGCTTTCAGGAAAGATCCCTTGCCTAACTGCCACTGATCTTTCCTTGACAATGTGCACCCGCAGAGTTAGAGCAGAATCCTGTGCATGTCTACTCAGAAGTAAATCCCATTGTGTTCAGTGAAGCTTACTCCCAGGAAAGTGTGTTTAGGATTGCAGCCTATGATGTTTTCTAGAGTATGCTCTGTTCATCGTGGAAGTGGGCAATGAAATAAAATAGGCCTAGCCAGTACCCCACATGAGAGGCACATTCACCCTAGAACAGGGGTTCTCAACCAGTGGTACTAGTACCACCAGTGGTACTTCAACCGACTGCTGGTAGTACTTGGACCACTGGAACCCCACTCCAACATCGTGCTTTCAGCGGTGCGTTTTCACTCCCAAGAGGATTCTGCCTTTGACGAGCCTCTCGGAATGCTGAGACAGGCCCTCCCACCCGCCCAGAGCCTCCTACCTGCATTTCCTGGCCTCTGAAAACCCAGAAGTAACTGGTTATGATGTCATTACCAGTCACATCTGGTGGTACACGGTCAAGAAGAGGTTGAGAACCCCCGCCCTAGAACATGTCCCAGAAATTAATCCTATGCAACTTGCAAAGATTCTTCAGCAGACTTGATGTGGAAAATGTCCCTGAAAGATAGAAAGTTTGAAAACCACTATGTGAGATGGTTCTGGGCACAGTTCGGCAAGAATGATGTGAACTCCAAATGAGCCTATGTATTGGGTCATTGCCAAGGTATCATTTTCACTTATCTCCCTGAGACTTGTTAATCTCCTCATCTACCAGACTCAGTTAGGTGACATCATATCTCACTTCCTATTTGTTCGGTTTTCTGCTGATGCCTCTCACTCCCAATGCAGCAAACGTGCTAAGTTAGGTGTCTCCAGATTGTCTGGGCCAGAATGTTTTCTTATAAGATGACTCCTCTCTATGCATTATATAAAACCTTAAGTTATGAAACAGGGACAGACTCATATAACTCCTGTTGCAATTACTGCATGTACAATAGGGCACACGTGCTCGTTAAGAAGGGGGGCTATTATTCAGTAGTTCCTGATAATGTGCATGTACAATAAGGAATACTTGAAGTCTAATTAAGGTCACCTTGCCACTGACTGTGAAGCAATACTTCAGGCACCTTTTGTTCGTCTATTAAACCATTTGTTTCTTTTTTTGTCTTGTTGTGTTTGGAAAATGGGTCAGCTAGCTGAAAAAAGACAAGCTTTAGAGACGCTGAAAAGCTGGATTTTTATGCATCTGTGTACATAAATACATAAATACATACACAGGGAGGGGCTGTGGCTCAGTGGAAGAGCATCTGCTTTGCATGCAGAAGGTCTCCGGTTCAATACCTGGTAACTCCAGGTAGGGCAGAGAAACGTTGCTCACTGAAACCCTGGAGAGCCACTGCGAGTCTCTGTTGAAAATACTAAGCTAGGTGGATGCTGTATAAAGCAGCTTCATATATCAAGCAACCATACACATGCACATCCCCTCAGCAAAGTTTCATAAAAATATTTATTGGTATTATTAAGCATATTTATCATATACCACTTTTCAACAACAACAAAAAAGTTCTCAAGCACTTTATATAGCTAACAGCCCAATGCTATGCCGGCCTCTGCTGGTGGTACTGGGCTCTGCACTGTTACAAATGTGCCATAAAGTATGTTGTGAGTGACAGCGTGTAGGTCAGTCCCACTGACGTGGAGGCCAGCGCTGGCAGGCCTCCGCCGGTGAAGGAGCAGGACCCCCTGGGGCAGATAAGCTTCGGCTGGGCGGTGGGGGGAGTGCAGTGGGGAGGCGATGAGGGTGTGTTCTGGGGTGGGGGAGGGTGGGGAGGGAGGATCAGGCCCAGGAGGGGGACGGGCTCAGTAGAGGAGGCCTCCACCGAATCCTATCCTCTGTCCCGGGCTTGAAAGCCTGACACGGGGCTGCTTGGAGCTGCACCGGCCATTTAGCTGGTGCGCCGCCGAGTAGCCCCATAGGGGCTGCTGGGGCTCAACACATGGGAAGGGGATTGTCTCCTTCCCTCAAGGAGACC
Organism: Plestiodon gilberti rubricaudatus; assembly: GCA_026170595.1. NCBI lineage: Eukaryota > Metazoa > Chordata > Lepidosauria > Squamata > Scincidae > Plestiodon > Plestiodon gilberti. The sequence goes on along the minus strand of JANXHW010000004.1, from coordinate 79,035,364 downwards.
TTCTGCCCCACACTGGATACAGTGGAGCCTGCCTTGGCACCGCTGCATCTGAGCGTGAGGCTTTGAATAGGATTGGGCTGTAAATCAATTACTAACTGGTGCCCTGTCCCAAAATGGCTCAGAATTAAAAAAAAAAAAAGATGCAGGAGAAATACCAGCACATAGCCACTAGGAACAACACCATGCTGGGATGAAGAGGGACAGTTACTTTCCCCCTGCTAAACATAAGAGGAGCACCACTTTAAAAAGTGCCTCTTGTCCCAGTTAGCAGAGGTTTAATGCTCTCTTGCTTTCCGCTCAGTCTCATTCAGCAGAGTCCCTCTGCACAGTAAAGCACAGACACATGCAATGTTGGAAGAGTAACAGCATGTGAGCTGAGCCACTAGCAGCCCAATCCTATTCTCCTTCATTGGCAATAATGCAGCCATGCCAACAGGGTGTACGTTGTATCCAATGGGGGCTTCAGAGCTTCTCCATAGGCATCCTTGGATCTACTTACCATGAACAGCAAAGACTTCGGGAGCCACTGCTGCACACCCCTCTCGTTATTTGCGGTAGCAGCTTGGAACCACATGACAGTTGCCCAGTGGCAACTGAGAGTGGTGTGGGACTGTAAGTGCGTGTAAGCAGCCCCTCCCCCTGGTCGGTTGGAGTCATTCCCAGTGGGTGACGGCTACTGCGTGGGCAGAACAGAGCCACCCATGCACTAACTGTTGCCTACTGGGAATGGCTCCGACCAGTGAGGGGGAGGGGCTGCTTACACGCATGTAGCAGCATCCTGCTCCACTTACAGTTCCGCATCACCCTCAGAATGCCAGTGACAGTGGCTCAGCAGTGCAAGGCAAGGCCCAGATAGGATTGGGCCCCAGTGTACAGTCAGCATGTGTGCTAATGTTGGCCTCCACCAGTGGGGTGTTATTAGTTTAAAGATTTGTGGGTTGCTCTCTCCTACTGCTACTAGACCTTTTGTTTGACTTCTTTTCCTGCCTTGTTGTTTTCCACCTGTGTAACAATGACTGCAGTTCTTTCTTTGTCCCAGTAAAGCTCTTAACAAAGAGCGGTTTGCTGTGTATGGGACTGCTTTACTCCGTCAGCTCTCCTACCATCCAGACGCTTTCACCATGTAAACCTGAGTTTGTACCGCACATAAATAGTGGCGCTGGTGGACTGTCAACAGTTTTATTTGGACCTATCGCCATTCCTATGTACCATATCTATTGCTTGTAGTGCTGTTTGTGCCCAATACTCAGAAAGTTAGCTGTCCTTAAGGTCCACTGGAATCAATGAGACAATTTAGCCACAACTAATGAATCCCATTGATTTTAATGGATCTTAAGAGTCAACAATCTCAACAAAGCATGTTTTCTTCTAAGATAGGAGTTTGGTGTATAAATGTTTCTACCTGCTCTGTCAAGTCATGAGTGAATTCTAAGGACATGGCTCAATATACCATACAATGCACCTGAAACTGGCATAGTCTTAAGTCTGTAATCTTTGGATCTGCCTTTCTTAGGAAGGATCTATATATGAAGCAGAATGAAGTGGTAGAGTCTTGCAGTGGACTATAACACTTCAGATGGCAAGTACTAGTTTTCTACTTGGAAAGGGTTTTTTTTTTCACCCGGGATGAGCTTTCAAAAATGTAATTTTCCAACCAGAAATGGTACAGCCCATTCTTAACATTTTAGGATTCTACCACCCAGAGGCGTTACTATGGTAGGGGCAGTACTGTAAGTTGCACCCCATACTAGTCCCCGTTTACAAGCCGGCACGAAGCTGCCCCGCCCCCTCGCCATTGGAGCCATTCCGTGCGGAGAAGGCAATGGGCTGCTGCTAGGATGGGGCACAACTTACGGTACCATCCCTACCGTAGTGACGCTTTTGCTACCACCTCATGCCCTCCCGTCTGCTAGATGTGTAGATTCAACTTGGATCTACTGAAGACACTGGGGCAAATTCTTAGAATGAGTTCTACAGCCATCATTCAGAGCAGTTGAAGAACACACAAACAAGGATTCCTGGGATATTCATATTTATTTTCTAACTGATAGGGCAATGAAATCTGGACAATTGGATCAGCTTATATTGTATTGGCTGCTGGATACTTAGTCAGCTGCTTAGACACACTTGCCTTAAAAAAAACTATTCTGGGTCAGATTATTGTTGGGCTACCGCAGGGTTGATTACATAAAACTTTCCTAAAGTCTTTGACCTAAAACTATGACTTTCCTAAAGTAAAAATGCTCAGTGCAAACACAGACTATTTTGTCTGTTGAAAATAACTCCGGAAGTTAACATAAAATTAAGTTATTTCTGGGTAGAAAGAAACTTTTTTTATGTTAACATAACAATGTTTCCAGCTACTCTTGCATTCTGTTTTCAACAATGGTCAGACACATATTACAAGTAGAACATGGAGACAAAAGCTGCCCCCTCTGTTTGTCCCCAGAATCTTGTATTGGAAGGGTGGAGGTTCCATTTAGATATCATCATTAAAAGCTGTTGATAAGCTTTATCCTCAACTCTCAGCCCAATCCTATTGGCTCTGGCCGGCTGCGGAATGTGCATTCAACTGCAGGTCACTGCTGAAAATGTGCTGGAAAGCACTTTCTGGCAGCGCGCTCAGTAACGCGCTGCCCGGATGCTGGCAGAAGACTGGAGCCTTCCCACTCATGTTGCCAGAGTTCCAGCCACCCACAGGAGCAGGTTAGCCACCGGAGGAGGGGAGGGTACAAAACTGCAGGGGGGGGGGCGTGATGGGGGACCGGGGAGGCTGTGTGGTGGTGGTGGTGGATCTGGTGGTGATGGCGCATGCCAGATCCTACCCTCCATTTTTGCTGCCTCCCTGCCCCTTTTCTCCTGTAACCTTTCTTTCCTTGGACTTGTACTAGCATAGGTCCAAGGAGACCCATTGCGGGTCAGGAGGATTACGCGGGGCTAAGGGGATTTAAACCCCCTGATTCGCACCCCCTTCTGGATACAGTGTGCTGATTTTTGGCGCAGCTGCACCAGCAGGAGGGGGGAAGGATGGAATTGGACTCTAAATTTGTCTAATCCCCTTTAAAATCCTCCTAAACTAGTGGTCGTTATCACATCTTGTGGTCCTATATTCACACACAGCTGGCTGCAATGCACAGTAGTTTAGTTTCTCATAGAACCAAGACGCATTCAGGATAGTCCAACAGTGACCTGATGTGGGTCAGCCTGTAGGGTCACCCTGACAATCCCTTATTAACTTTGTCTACCTTCTTCTAATTCAGTCTTTTGAAAAAAGCTTGGCTTTAGGGGATACTACTATAATAGCAAGATTTAAAAGGACATAATTTGCAATGTTGGAGATGTACTAACAACACACCGTCAGTGCTGAAAGGATGCACCTCTTGGTGTTGTAATCCATATGCTGTCTGCAGCATATGCAGGATACATAATTATGCAGGATACAGTATTATAAATGCAGTATATGTAATAATCCATGATAATTACCTTTGATTATGACAAGTGTCCAGTTTATGCATTACACTGTTTTCATTATGTAAATGAGATTTAATCAAATTGCTGGAGATTTAGAAATGCAAACTTGTTTAATGGTCATGGAGGTGTAAGATCACTATAAATATCAGCTTCTCACAGAAGACAGCATCACCCGCACCACACTGGCAGTCTCTGACAATCGCTACTGAAGTCAAGGTAAAAGTCAAAACTCCTTCTGAGATCCCTTTAGGTATTCTTGATGTATGGTGATGTGTGTCTTTCCAGAAATGTCGTCTGAGATAATTAAATCCATTCTTCCATCCGGGTTGTATCCAAAAATGCCCTTCCTCAAAAAGAAGGAGCTTCCTCTGGAAGATGGCTCTTTGATCCAGACAAGAGGGCCTTCCTTTAGTGGGAGACCTTTGCTCTGAAATAAACCTTGGAGAAGCGACCCTGTTGTTTGGTGGATGGGTGTGTCGCAGTGCGTACCTGGCCTCTGAGAAGTTATTGTTGAGAAGCTTCTTCTTAACTGTTCATGTAGACAAGTAGGAACAAGAAATCCTTCTGAAAGGTTGTGGACTAGTGAATTGTTTTGTTCTTTCCTTAGTGCTTTTGAATTTCATCATGACTAACGTGCCTGAAGCCAATGCAAAATTTGCCCTTGACATTTACCATCGAATGACCAAAGAACATCCAACTGGCAACCTCGTGTTCTCTCCAATTAATCTCACCAGTGCCTTGGCTCTGCTCACTTCAGGGTCTGGAGATGAGCAAGCAGCTGAGATTGAAAACGTGAGTGTAATCAAGCAGCATAGATGCATGCCTTCAAATGGGGTTCAGTGGCAGATCATGGGTTACCGTCACTGTTGCTCACTGTGTTTATTCTAGTTCAGGGGTTCTCAACCCCTTCTCGGCAAAGTACCACCTCTGATGCCACTCTCCTGCTGTGTACCACTGGAAGTGACTGGCAATGACATCATTGCCAGTTACTTCTGGGTTTTTGAGTTTTTGGAGGCCAGAAAATGCAGGTAGGAGGCTCTGGGAGGGTGGGAGGACCCTTCTCAGTGTTCCCAAGAGGCTCAGCCAAAGGTAGGAGCCTCTCAGGAACGAAAACACGGCGCCCAAAGTGCCACATTCAGAGCGGAGTTCTGACGGTCCAGCGGTTTGAGTACCACCAGCAATCGGCCAAAGTACCACTGGTGGTACAAGTGCCACAGGTTGAGAACCCCTGTTCAAGTGTAATCAGTTATTGCTGCTAAACTTTTTTCTTCTAATTCAAAAAACTATTCCCCTCTGAAATTGAAAGTGCCTGAATGGACTGAGATGGACAGTACAGACAAAGATTGGCCACATTTTTATTGCAGTTTAACGCATGGAGCGCTTTCCTTTAATGTCAGGAACATGACTGATATATAGTTGGACCACATCTTGCAAAAGGGTTATGTTTCAGAGTCAAGCTAAAAGCTAAAATGCATATACTCAATATTGTCTTGAAAATCACTGACATCCTGTGCTGTGCACTGTGTCTTTTTAAAAGAGGAGACACAGACTGGAACTGAAACCCAAACAGTTTCTTTCTCCCATCTCAGGCTCCCTCCAGGACATGTATTTAGTAAGTAGAATGGCGGGTGGAATCACCTGCACTAGTTAAACTGAGGGTTTTTGTTTTTGATTTGCCGACCAAGTATACTCGAAATTGCATAAGTCTATAATCATGCGCAAGATGCAGCCGAATGTATGTTGTTGTTTGGTCGTTAAGTCGTGTCCGACCCTTCGTGATCCCATGAAACATATCACGCCAGGTCTTCTTGTCCTCCACTGACTCCCGGAGTTTGCTCAAATTCATGTTCATTGCATTGGTGATGCTATCTAACCATCTCATCCTCTGCCTTCCCCTTCTCCTTTTGCCTTCAATCTTTCCAAGCATCAGAGTCTTTTCCAATGAGTCCTCTCTTCGCATTAGGTGGCCAAAGTATTTGAGCTTCAGCCTCAGTACCTGTCTTTCCAGGGAACAGTCAGGGTTGATTTCATTTAGGATTGACTGATTTGATCTCCTAGCAGTCCAAGGGACTCTCAGGAGTCTTCTCCAGCACCACAGTTCAAAAGCATCTATTATTCGGCGCTCAGTCTTCCTTATGGTCCAGTTCTCGCAACCATACATTGCTACTGGGAACACCATTGCTTTGATTATACGGACTTTTGTTGGCAGGGTAATATCTCTGCTTTTTATTATGCTGTCTAGGTTTGCAATAGCTTTCCTCCCAAGGAGTAAGCGTCTTTTAATTTCATGGCTGCTGTCTCCGTCTGCGGTGATCTTGGAGCCCAGAAAATCTGTTACTGCTTCCATTTCTACCCCTTCTATTTGCCAGGAATTGATGGGACCAGATGCCATGATCTTAGTTTTATTAATGTTGAGTTTCAAGCCAACTTTTGCACTCTCCTCTTTCACTCTCATCAAGAGGCTGTTTAGTTCTTCTTCACTTTCTGCCATTAGGGTGGTATCGTCTGCATATCTGAGGTTGTTGATATTTCTCCCGGCAATCTTGATTCTGGGTTGCAATTCATTCAGCCCGGCATTTCTCATGATGTACTCTGCATAAAAGTTAAATAATCAGGGTGACAATATACAGCCTTGCCGTACTCCCTTCCCAATTTTGAACCAATCAGTTGTTCCATGACCGGTTCGAACTGTTGCTTCTTGACCCGCATACAGGTTTCTCAGGAGACAGGTAAGGTGGTCTGGTACCCCCATCTCTTTAAGAATTTGCCATAGTTTGTTGTGATCCACACAATCAAAGGCTTTTGTGTAGTCAATGAAGCAGAAGTAGGTGTTTTTCTGGAACTCTCATGCTTTCTCCATGATCCAGCGAATGTTGGCAATTTGATCTCTAGTTCCTCTGCTTCTTTGAAACCCAGCTTGTACTTCCTGTAGTTCTCGGTTCACATACTGCTGAAGCCTAGCTTGTAGGATTTTGAGCATAACCTTACTAGGATTTTAAATAGCTCAGCTGGGATACAGTCATCTCCGCTAGCTTTGTTGTTAATAATGCTTCTTAAGGCCCACTTGACTTCACTCTCTAGGATGTCCAGCTCTGGGTCAGTGACCACACCAGCGTGGTCATCAGGAACATTAAGATCTATAGTTCTTCTGTGTATTCTTGCCACCTCTTTTTAGTCTCTTCTGCTTCTGTTAGGTCCCTGCCTTTTTTGTCCTTTATCATGCCCATCTTTGCACAAAACATCCCCTTGATATCTCCAATTTTCTTGAAGAGATCTCTAGTCTTCCCCATTCTGTTGTTTTCCTCGATTTCTTTGCGTTGTTCATTTAAGAAGACCTTCTTATCTCTCCTTGCAATTCTCTGGAAATCTGCATTCAGTTGATTGTATCTTTCCCTTTCACCCTTGCTTTTCCCATTCCTTCTTTCCACAGCTATTTGTAAAGCCTCGTCTGACAGCCACTTTGCCTTCTTGCATTTCTTTTTCTTTGGAATGGTTTTAGTTGCTGCCTCCTGTACAATGTTACGAACCTCTGTCCATAGTTCTTCAGGAACTCTGTCTACCAAATCTAATGCCCTAAATCTATTCTTCACCTCCACTGTATACTCATAAGGGATATGATTTAGGTCATACCTGACTGGTCTAGTGGTTTTCTGTACATTCTTCAATTTAAGCCTGATTTTGCAAGAAGAAGCTCATGATCTGAGCCACAGTCAGCTCCACGTCTTGTTTTTACTGACCGTATAGAGTTTATCCATCTTTGACTGCAAAGTACATAATCAATCTGATTTCGGTATTGACCATCTGGTGATGTCCATGTGTAGAGTTGTCTCTTGTGTTGTTGGAAAAGAGTGTTTGCTATGACCAGCATGTTCTCTTGACAAAACTCTGTTAGCCTTTGTCCAGCTTCATTTTGCACTCCAAGGCCTAACTTGCCTGTTATTCCGCTTATTTCTTGATTTCCTACTTTAGCATTCCAATCCCCTATGATGAAAAGGACATCTTTTTGGTGCTAGTTCTAGAAGGTGTTGTAGGTTTTCATAGAACTGGTCAACTTCATCTTCTTCAGCATCAGTGGTTGGGCATACACTTGGATTACTGTGATGTTGAATGGTTTGCCTTGGATTCGAACTGAAATCATTCTGTCGTTTTTGAGGATGCACCCCAGTACTGCCTTTCCCACTCTTTTATCGACTATGAGGGATACTCCATTTCTTCTAAGGGATTCATGCCCACAGTAGCAGATATGATGGTCGCCTGAATTAAATTCGCCCATGCCCGTCCATTTTAGTTCGCTGATTCCCAAGATGTCAATGTTCAATCTTCTCATCTCATGTTTGACCACATCCAGCTTTCCTTGATTCATAGACCTTACATTCCATGTTCCTAAGCAGTATTGTTCTTTGCAGCATCAGATTTTCCTTTCACCCTCAGACACATCCACAGCTGAATGTCCTATTGGCTTTAGCCCAGCAACTTCATCCTTTCTGGGGCTATTTGGAATAGTCCTCCGCTCTTCCTCAGTAGCATATTGGACACCTTCCGACCTGAGGGGCTCATCTTCCGGCATCATATCTTTTAGCCTTTTGGTACTGTTCATGGGGTTTTCTTGGCAAGGTTACTGGAGTGGGTTGCTATTTCCTTCTCCAGTGCATGTGCAAGATGCAGCCGAATGTATACAGTATGCACATTCCAAAAATACAACTATGTCACAGCTCTCATCTCCGTTGTGAGATCTATGTCTCTTTTACATTCATAGGAACTAGCTATGTATGCATGTTCTTGCAGAGTTTTACCCATCTACACTAATTTCTTCTGTTTGTGGAAGCTTATTAATAGCTTTCATTTATGTTATTTACAATCTCTGCGTATATTCATTTCAGAACTAATTGGAAATTCTCTGTTAGAATGTATTTAGCCCATTCTTGACATTTCTTGTATTTTTTTTAAAAAAATTGCAATGTACATTTTATCCTAAAATTCCTAACTATAGTACCAGAAAACAGGAAAAATGTTCATGCCTGTAAAAAGTCTTTACAGGAGATTCCTATAATTAATGTGTGAATTTTAATAATATTGAATTGCCTCACAGCCAACATGTACAGCTGTACAATACTCTTTTCTCCAATATCAAACTCAACAGAATGAACAGAAACAGCTATTTTCCCAGTTGCAGGGTGACTGGTTGATCCTAGGTTCATGGTAGATATCCAGATTACTAAATGTTTCATTCGTTTGGCAAGATCCAGCTATTACCGTATTGGTCTGAGTATAAGACTCACTTTTTCTCCTAATTTAAGTTTTTAAACTAGGGGTGCGTCTTATAATCAGGCTGTTGGAATTTAATGCCAGTGATTTAATTAAATTGTTTTAATACCACCAAACTTTAAGGGTGCGTCTTATAATCAGGTGCGTCTTATACTTGGGACAATACAGTAAGTATTTAAAACATATTTCAAACCATGGTCTGAATCATTCACACATTTGGTACTATGAAAGCATTTGCCTTGTGGTGAGACGGCAGACGTCACCACGTGGTCACAAGAATCCACACAGACACATATTTCCAGTTAATTTCCCGTTGTTGCTGCTGCTGTTATATTATGTTACAATTTCATTCCAGATCCTCCACTGGGGGGAGACGAAAGAAGATAATAGACATGGAAAATATTTGGAAGCTGCCAAAAGCTTTGGATGTTCTGCAACTAAACTAAGTAGTAGTCCTCAGGTATCTATTTTCAAAAAACGTTTCAAACAATCTTTGAAGTGCTTTCCCCCCTACATCCATCAAGCATATAGGTGCTATTTCTACCACTCTCAGGAACAAATTCCATGGAAATGGGAAAGAAATATATTAGAAGGAAAAACTGAGTCCTGAGTTGTAATTCAAAATGTAAATTTAGTTTTCACAAATACATCCCAAATAAGAACATTCAATATGTCATCTATTTAACCTATTTGAGGTGCACAGAAATCAGAGCAGCCAAAACAAGGTTTGCATCTTCTGAGTTTCTGAGAAAACTATCTTGATATTTCTGGCTGCACAGAAAAGTGTAGCAGTTGGTAAACGTGTCCATTACAACTAGATTTATCACAATTTGGAAGGCAAATGCTGCTATAGAGGGTTATTATTCAGGAAGGCTTTCCTTTAGATGGCCTAAATTTAAATGAACCATGAATACAAAAATTCTACCATTAAATTCCAGGCACATGACAAAATCCAGTGCTCCCCCAAACCAAAACCCTGTTCTAAACCAGTCCATTCTAATCAAAAGGAACTTCCGGAACCAGAACACCGCAACACAAGACGCCACCTGGAGCCAGAACACTCACATCCTAAACAAGAACGCCACCACCCAAAACGCGCTCCTGAATCTGAACCTTCCAACGCAAGACGCCGTCCAGAGGCAGAACACCATCATGATGAAGAACACCACCGTGCTGAACCAGAACGCCATCATCCAAAACGCGCTCCTGAATCAGAACCTGCCAACCCAAGACGCCGTCCAGAGGCAGAACACCATCATGATGAAGAACACCACCGTGCTGAACCAGAACGCCATCATCCAAAACGCGCTCCTGAATCAGAACCTGCCAACCCAAGACGCCGTCCAGAGGCAGAACACCATCATGATGAAGAACACCACCGTGCTGAACCAGAACGCCATCATCCAAAACGCGCTCCTGAATCAGAACCTGCCAACCCAAGAAGCCGTCCAGAGGCAGAACACCATCATGATGAAGAACACCACCGTGCTGAACCAGAACACCACCACCCAAAACGCGCTCCTGAATCAGAACCTGCCAACCCAAGACGCCGTCCAGAGGCAGAACACCATCATGATGAAGAACACCACCGTGCTGAACCAGAACGCCACCACCCAAAACGCGCTCCTGAATCAGAACTTGCCAACCCAAGACGCCGTCCAGAGGCAGAACACCATCATGATGAAGAACACCACCGTGCTGAACCAGAACGCCATCATCCAAAACGTGCTCCTGAATCAGAACCTGCCAACCCAAGACGCCGTCCAGAGGCAGAACACCATCATGATGAAGAACACCACCGTGCTGAACCAGAACGCCACCACCCAAAACGCGCTCCTGAATCAGAACCTGCCAACCCAAGACGCCGTCCAGAGGCAGAACACCATCATGATGAAGAACACCACCGTGCTGAACCAGAACGCCACCACCCAAAACGCGCTCCTGAATCAGAACCTGCCAACCCAAGACGCCGTCCAGAGGCAGAACACCATCATGATGAAGACCACCACCATGGTGAACCAGAACGCCACCACCCAAAACGTGCTCCTGAATCTGAACCTGCCAATCCTAGACGCCGTCCAGAGGCAGAACACCATCATGATGAAGACCACCACCGCGCTGATCCAGAACGCCACCACCCAAAACGCGCTCCTGAATTTGAACCCTCCAATCCTAGACGCCGTCCAGAAGCAGAACACCATCATGGTGAAGACCACCACCGTGCTGAACCAGAACGCCACCACCCAAAACGCGCTCCTGAATCAGAACCTTCCAACCCAAGACGCCGTCCAGAGGCAGAACACCATCATGATGAAGAACACCACCGTGCTGAACCAGAACGCCACCACCCAAAACGCGCTCCTGAATCAGAACCTGCCAACCCAAGACGCCGTCCAGAGGCAGAACACCATCATGATGAAGAACACCACCGTGCTGAACCAGAACGCCACCACCCAAAACGCGCTCCTGAATCTGAACCTGCCAACCCAAGACGCCGTCCAGAGGCAGAACACCATCATGATGAAAACCACCACCATGGTGAACCAGAACGCCACCACCCAAAAAGTGCTCCTGAATCTGAACCTGCCAATCCTAGACGCCGTCCAGAGGCAGAACACCATCATGATGAAGACCACCACCATGCTGAACCAGAACGCCACCACCCAAAACGCGCTCCTGAATCTGAACCTTCCAATCCTAGACGCCGTCCAGAAGCAGAACACCATAATGGTGAAGACCACCACCGTGCTGAATCAGAACGCCACCACCCAAAACGCGTTCCTGAATCTGAACCTGCCAACCCAAGTCGCCGTCCAGAGGCAGAACACCATCATGATGAAGACCACCACCATACTGAACCAGAACGCCACCACCCAAAACGCGCTCCTGAAACTGAACCTGCCAACCCTAGACGCCGTCCAGAGGCAGAACACCATCATGATGAAGACCACCACCGTGCTGAACCAGAACGCCACCACCCAAAACGCGCTCCTGAATCAGAACCTGCCAACCGTAGACGCCTTCCAGAGGCAGAACACCATCATGATGAAGACCACCACCATGCTGAACCAGAACGCCACCACCCAAAACGCGCTCCTGAATCAGAACCTGCCAACCCAAGACGCCGTCCAGAAGCAGAACACCATCATGATGAAGACCACCACCGTGCTGAACCAGAACGCCACCACCCAAAACGCGCTCCTGAATCAGAACGTGCCAACCCAAGATGCCGTCCAGAGGCAGAACACCATCATGATGAAGAACACCACCATGCTGAACCAGAACACCAGCACCAAAAACATGTTCCTGAATCTGAATCAGCCATCCCTAGGCGCCGACCAGAGGCAGAACACCATCATGATGAAGAACACCACCGTGCTGAATCAGAACGCCACCACCCAAAACGCGCTCCTGAATCTGAACCTTCCAACCCAAGACGCCGTCCAGAGGCAGAACACCATCATGAGGAAGAACACCACCGTGCTGAACCAGAACGCCACCACCCAAAACGCGCTCCTGAAACTGAGCCTTCCAACCCAAGACGCCGTCCAGAGGCAGAACACCATCATGATGAAGACCACCACCGTGCTGAATCAGAACGCCACCACCCAAAACGCGCTCCTGAATCTGAACCTTCCAACCCAAGACGCCGTCCAGAGGCAGAACACCATCATGATGAAGAACACCACCGTGCTGAACCAGAACGCCACCACCCAAAACGCGTTCCTGAATCTGAACCTGCCAACCCAAGACACCGTCCAGAGGCAGAACACCATCATGATGAAGACCACCACCGTGCTGAACCAGAACGCCACCACACAAAACGCGCTCCTGAATCCAATTCTTCCAACCCAAGACGCCGTCCAGAGGCAGAACACCATCATGATGAAGACCACCACCACCGTGCTGAACCAGAACGCCACCACCCAAAACGCGCTCCTGAATCAGAACCTTCCAACCCAAGACGTCGTCCTGAGGCAGAGCACCATCATGATGAAGACCACCACCGTGCTGAACCAGATCGCCACACCCCAAAACGTGCTCCTGAATCTGAACCTTCTAACCCAAGACGCCGTCCAGAGGCAGAACACCATCATGATGAAGACCACCACCGTGCTGAACCAGAACGCCACCACCGAAAACACCTTCATGAACCAGATCACAAAGACTCTGAACGCCAGCTTGAACCAGAACACCACCATGCTGAACCAGAACGCCACCACCCAAAACGCCTTCCTGAATCTGAACCTTCCAACCCAAGACGCCGTCCAGAGGCAGAACACCATCATGATGAAGACCACCACCGTGCTGAATCAGAACGCCACCACCCAAAACGCGCTCCTGAATCTGAACCTGCCAACCCAAGACGCCGTCCAGAGGCAGAACACCATCATGATGAAGACCACCACCGTGCTGAACCAGAACGCCACCACCCAAAACGCGCTCCTGAATCTGAACGTCCCAACCCAAGACGCCGTCCAGAGGCAGAACACCATCATGATGAAGACCACCACCGTGCTGAATCAGAACGCCACCACCCAAAACGCGCTCCTGAATCTGAACCTTCCAACCCAAGACGCCGTCCAGAGGCAGAACACCATCATGATGAAGACCACCACCGTGCTGAATCAGAACACCACCACCCAAAACGCGCTCCCGAATCTGAACCTTCCAACCCAAGACGCCGTCCAGAGGCAGAACACCATCATGATGAAGAACACCACCGTGCTGAACCAGAACGCCACCGCCCAAAACGCGCTCCTGAAACTGAACCTTCCAACCCAAGACGTCGTCCAGAGGCAGAACACCATCAAGATGAAGACCACCACCGTGCTGAACCAGAACGCCACCACCCAAAACGCGCTCCTGAATCCAATTCTTCCAACCCAAGACGCCGTCCAGAGGCAGAACACCATCATGATGAAGAACACCACCGTGCTGAACCAGAACGCCACCACCCAAAACGCGCTCCTGAAACTGAACCTTCCAACCCAAGACGTCGTCCAGAGGCAGAACACCATCATGATGAAGACCACCACAGTGCTGAATCAGAACGCCACCACCCAAAACGCGTTCTTGAGTCTGAACCTTCCAACCCAAGAGGCCGTCCAGAGGCAGAACACCATCATGATGAAGAACACCACCGTGCTGAACCAGAACGCCACCACCCAAAACGCGCTCCTGAAACTGAACCTTCCAACCCAAGACGTCGTCCAGAGGCAGAACACCATCATGATGAAGACCACCACAGTGCTGAATCAGAACGCCACCACCCAAAACGCGTTCTTGAATCTGAACCTTCCAACCCAAGAGGCCGTCCAGAGGCAGAACACCATCATGATGAAGACCACCACCACCGTGCTGAACCAGAACGCCACCACCCAAAACGCGCTCCTGAATCAGAACCTTCCAACCCAAGACGCCGTCCAGAGGCAGAACACCATCATGATGAAGAACACCACCGTGCTGAACCGGAACGCCACCACACAAAACGCGCTCCTGAATCCGATTCTTCCAACCCAAGACGCCGTCCAGAGGCAGAACACCATCATGATGAAGACCACCACCGTGCTGAACCAGAACGCCACCACCCAAAACGCGCTCCTGAATCTGAACCTACCAACCCAAGACGCCGTCCAGAGGCAGAACACCATCATGATGAAGACCACCACCGTGCTGAACCAGAACGCCACCACCCAAAACGCGTTCCTGAATCTGAACCTGCCAACCCAAGACGCCGTCCAGAGGCAGAACACCATCATGATGAAGACCACCACCGTGCTGAACCAGAACGCCACCACACAAAACGCGCTCCTGAATCCAATTCTTCCAACCCAAGACGCCGTCCAGAGGCAGAACACCATCATGATGAAGAACACCACCGTGCTGAACCAGAACGCCACCACCCAAAACGCGCTCCTGAATCAGAACCTTCCAACCCAAGACGCCGTCCAGAGGCAGAACACCATCATGATGAAGAACACCACCGTGCTGAACCAGATCGCCACCACCCAAAACGCGCTCCTGAATCAGAACCTGCCAACCCAAGACGCCGTCCAGAGGCAGAACACCATCATGATGAAGACCACCACCGTGCTGAACCAGAACGCCACCACACAAAACGCGCTCCTGAATCAGAACCTGCGAACCCAAGACGCCGTCCAGAGGCAGAACACCATCATGATGAAGAACACCACCGTGCTGAACCAGAACGCCACCACCCAAAACGCGTTCCTGAATCTGAACCTGCCAACCCAAGACGCCGTCCAGAGGCAGAACACCATCATGATGAAGACCACCACCGTGCTGAACCAGAACGCCACCACACAAAACGCGCTCCTGAATCTGAACCTACCAACCCAAGACGCCGTCCAGAGGCAGAACACCATCATGATGAAGACCACCACCACCGTGCTGAACCAGAACGCCACCACCCAAAACGCGTTCCTGAATCAGAACCTTCCAACCCAAGACGCCATCCAGAGGCAGAACACCATCATGATGAAGAACACCACCGTGCTGAACCAGAACGCCACCACCCAAAACGCGCTCCTGAATCAGAACCTTCCAACCCAAGACGCCGTCCAGAGGCAGAACACCATCATGATGAAGACCACCACCGTGCTGAACCAGAACGCCACCACCCAAAACGCGTTCCTGAATCTGAACCTGCCAACCCAAGACGCCGTCCAGAGGCAGAACACCATCATGATGAAGAGCACCACCGTGCTGAACCAGAACGCCACCACACAAAACGCGCTCCTGAATCCAATTCTTCCAACCCAAGACGCCGTCCAGAGGCAGAACACCATCATGATGAAGAACACCACCGTGCTGAACCAGAACGCCACCACCCAAAACGCGCTCCTGAATCAGAACCTTCCAACCCAAGACGCCGTCCAGAGGCAGAACACCATCATGATGAAGAACACCACCGTGCTGAACCAGATCGCCACCACCCAAAACGCGCTCCTGAATCAGAACCTGCCAACCCAAGACGCCGTCCAGAGGCAGAACACCATCATGATGAAGACCACCACCGTGCTGAACCAGAACGCCACCACACAAAACGCGCTCCTGAATCAGAACCTGCGAACCCAAGACGCCGTCCAGAGGCAGAACACCATCATGATGAAGAACACCACCGTGCTGAACCAGAACGCCACCACCCAAAACGCGTTCCTGAATCTGAACCTGCCAACCCAAGACGCCGTCCAGAGGCAGAACACCATCATGATGAAGACCACCACCGTGCTGAACCAGAACGCCACCACACAAAACGCGCTCCTGAATCTGAACCTACCAACCCAAGACGCCGTCCAGAGGCAGAACACCATCATGATGAAGACCACCACCACCGTGCTGAACCAGAACGCCACCACCCAAAACGCGTTCCTGAATCAGAACCTTCCAACCCAAGACGCCGTCCAGAGGCAGAACACCATCATGATGAAGAACACCACCGTGCTGAACCAGAACGCCACCACCCAAAACGCGCTCCTGAATCAGAACCTTCCAACCCAAGACGCCGTCCAGAGGCAGAACACCATCATGATGAAGACCACCACCGTGCTGAACCAGAACGCCACCACCCAAAACGCGTTCCTGAATCTGAACCTGCCAACCCAAGACGCCGTCCAGAGGCAGAACACCATCATGATGAAGAGCACCACCGTGCTGAACCAGAACGCCACCACACAAAACGCGCTCCTGAATCCAATTCTTCCAACCCAAGACGCCGTCCAGAGGCAGAACACCATCATGATGAAGAACACCACCGTGCTGAACCAGAACGCCACCACCCAAAACGCGCTCCTGAATCAGAACCTTCCAACCCAAGACGCCGTCCAGAGGCAGAACACCATCATGATGAAGAACACCACCGTGCTGAACCAGATCGCCACCACCCAAAACGCGCTCCTGAATCAGAACCTGCCAACCCAAGACGCCGTCCAGAGGCAGAACACCATCATGATGAAGACCACCACCGTGCTGAACCAGAACGCCACCACACAAAACGCGCTCCTGAATCAGAACCTGCGAACCCAAGACGCCGTCCAGAGGCAGAACACCATCATGATGAAGAACACCACCATGCTGAACCAGAACGCCACCACCCAAAACGCGTTCCTGAATCTGAACCTGCCAACCCAAGACGCCGTCCAGAGGCAGAACACCATCATGATGAAGACCACCACCGTGCTGAACCAGAACGCCACCACACAAAACGCGCTCCTGAATCCAATTCTTCCAACCCAAGACGCCGTACAGAGGCAGAACACCATCATGATGAAGACCACCACCACCGTGCTGAACCAGAACGCCACCACCCAAAACGCGCTCCTGAATCAGAACCTTCCAACCCAAGACGCCGTCCAGAGGCAGAACACCATCATGATGAAGAACACCACCGTGCTGAACCAGAACGCCACCACCCAAAACGCGTTCCTGAATCTGAACCTACCAACCCAAGACGCCGTCCAGAGGCAGAACGCCATCATGATGAAGAACACCACCATGCTGAACCAGATCGCCACCACCCAAAACGCGCTCCTGAATCAGAACCTGCCAACCCAAGACGCCGTCCAGAGGCAGAACACCATCATGATGAAGACCACCACCGTGCTGAACCAGAACGCCACCACACAAAACGCGCTCCTGAATCAGAACCTGCGAACCCAAGACGCCGTCCAGAGGCAGAACACCATCATGATGAAGAACACCACCGTGCTGAACCAGAACGCCACCACCCAAAACGCGCTCCTGAATCAGAACCTGCCAACCCAAGACGCCGTCCAGAAGCAGAACACCATCATGATGAAGAACACCACCGTGCTGAACCAGAACGCCACCACACAAAACGCGCTCCTGAATCAGAACCTTCCAACCCAAGACGCCATCCAGAGGCAGAACACCATCATGATGAAGACCACCACCGTGCTGAACCAGAACGCCATCATCCAAAACGCGCTCCTGAATCAGAACCTGCCAACCCAAAACGTCGTCCAGAGGCAGAACACCATCATGATGAAGACCACCACCGTGCTGAACCAGAACGCCACCACCCAAAACGCGTTCCTGAATCTGAACCGGCCAACCCAAGACGTCGTCCTGAGGTAGAGCACCATCATGATGAAGACCACCACCGTGCTGAACCAGATCGCCACACCCCAAAACGTGCTCCTGAATCTGAACCTTCTAACCCAAGACGCCGTCCAGAGGCAGAACACCATCATGATGAAGATCACCACCGTGCTGAACCAGAACGCCACCACCCAAAACACCTTCATGAACCAGATCACCACGACTCTGAACGCCAGCTTGAACCAGAACACCCCAAACGAGTATGCCACTGTGAACCTTTACACCCTAACACACGACATCATTCTGAATCTGAATATCACAACCGAAGACACCATGCTGAACCAGAACACCCCAACTCAGGACGCCATCCAGAATCTGAACATCCCAACCGACGACGACAAGCTGAGCCAGAACACCCGAATCCTGAACCAGAACACTCCAACCGCCGACACCGTCCTGAATCTGAACACCCCAACACAAGACGTCATTCTGAGCCTGAACACCCCAACTCAGGACGCCATCCAGAATCTGAACATCCCAACCGAGGACGACATGCTGAGCCAGAACACCCAAATCCTGAACCAGAACACTCCAACCACCGACACCGTCCTGAATCTGAACACCCCAACACAAGACGTCATTCTGAGCCAGAACACTCCAACTCAGGACGCCATCCGGAATCTGAACACCCCAACCGAGGACGACATGCTGAGCCAGAACATCCTAAACCCTGTGAGAGCAGACGAGCCGGCCACCATCCACATCCATGCCCTGAATCTGAAGCAGTACCTTGTCCTGAAAGAGTACGTTGTGAAATATTTGAGGAGTTTGTTGTACATTATGCTTTTGTTGTATAGTGCTTATTGCTATGTAATGGATTTATAAGACTTATATTATTATTATAAGATTTATAACAAAAGGCAAGGGAATGGTAGAAACTCCATATTTGCTGTTAAGATCTTTGTGCCACCATGGTGCTATAATGATCACAGATCCATTGCATGGCAAATATGTGATTTTCTCCTAACGTATCTTCTGAGGAAAATGCCTGCCCCTGAGGTCAATTTTTAACCATTTCTGCCTCTGACATAGGAAATCTTTTCACAAATTAAGTTGAGTATCATTCATTCTTGCCTTCACTACTTTACCTTGTGGTAAGCAGCTAAGTTGAAGCAGAGACGTGAATTAAGTACTACCTTGGGTTAAAAAAATACTGCTGCTTAGGCCTACCTACGATGACAACTCTGTTTTCCTCGATTGTAACATAATTAGGAGGGGTGGTCGTAGGGGCATTGGGCCAAAGGTGGCACTGTTGTAATTGGTGCAGGGAAAACATTTGCATTGCTGCTGATGATAAAATGAGCAAGAAGTAGGGTGAAAGGATTATAAACAAGCTAGTCTAACTGAAGAGAATGAAAGCCCCTTTTGGTTGTACATTGCTGCTAGTTATGAGGTCTACGGGGCTGAAATGCATGCATGTGGGAAACCGGAAGTGGGCTTCACAACGCGATCGGCGCTTTTTAGATCCTTGGGGAGGCCTGTAGAGTCGGAAGTAGGCCGCCCCCCGGACCCTACGGGGTGCTGGCAGGACAACCAGATACATTAAAAAAAAGCTTTTGGGAGGTGGGCGCGAACCTGGAAAGCTGCTTCCAACGTCACTCCGACCCCACCAAGACTTACAGGGTAGTAAACTCCCCAGTAGGACTTTGAGAAATGCTGCCCTATGCAAATTTCTCAATGAAACTAATGCTTCTTTTTGTTAAGGTAAAGTTTCAAAGGCAGCACCTGTTCTCTCCTGTTGATGATGTCATCGCTCCTGTTGAAGAATCCCCAGTGGACCCCCCCCCCCCCATCCCTCTTGATCACCCAAGTAGAGAAAGTAAAAGAAGCTCAGTTAGTTATAGTTGGGAAGAAAGAAGCTTCAAAGCATGCTTTAGAGACCCTCAGCCAAGCACCATTAGAACTAACCCCCCCCTTTGTTATGATTAGAATGTTCCTGATTATGAAAGTGACAAATCCATTACTGCATTCAGCAAGATCCTTGAAGCTCTTCATAGACCCAGCAACAACTATAAGCTGAGCTTTGCCAACAAGCTTTACGGAGACTATGACATTGTCTTCATCCAGGTAATTCTAATTTTCACCTACACTAGTGGTCTATTGCATTGTATGAATCAAAAGCATTGAGTGCTACTACTGAATGGTAGCATAGACAGGTTAATCTTCTACGGACATCAGAAGAAGCTGTGTCTCATTCATTGCTGGGTCACTAGGGGGAAAATGGAGGAAGATTAATTGGATCTCAATGTTTGCTACATAGTTCCTGTTCTACAAAGTGGTCTGCTAGAAAAACCATGAGTCTGAAGCCAGATGGTCATATAATCTTTGGTAGTTACAAAAAAACACAGCACCAGACTAAAATGCAAGGTCTTTCACAGGGTTAGGCTGCATATCTATAGTCTGCAAGCCTGTCCACACTTACCTAGGAGTAAGCCCTATGAGTATAATGAGACTTTCTTCTGAGTACACAGGCCTAGCAATGGGCTCTAAAATTAGGTGGTTGATTCCATATACAGTATTTTCTGTATTTTTATTGTTGTTGCTACATTTACTGATACATGGATCCATTTTTTTTCTCTTGCTGTCCAGAAATTCCTTTTCTATGCTTTGAAACAGTACTTGACAGAAGTGGATGGAGCTGATTTTCATAATGCCCCAGAAGAAGTGAGGAGAAGGATAAACTTGTGGGTTGAGGTTCAGACACATGGTAAGTGCATTCCATCCACCGACTGCTTCTTCTTCAAATGTAATAGAACTTCTATGTTGGGAAGCATTGGTTCTTGGACAGTTGCTCTAAAAGGTTGTGTGCTCATTGTGCATTATATCCATTTCTTTGGCAGGAAAAATCAAGGAACTCCTCACCAAGCACAGCTTTGATTGTCTCACTCAGCTGCTGCTGGTGAACGCCCTCTACTTCAGAGGACAATGGGAAGTGAAATTTGACAAGGAACTCACAAAAGAAGCCCCGTTTTACAGTCATGCGGTGAGTTATACATAACTGCATGTCATAGTTTTTTTTTTCTTTACTCTGGTTGTAATGGTAGTTTTATAGTATTGGTAGTTTTATGCAGAACGATATACAGTAGATGAAAGAATGGTCAGTCTCAAATTTCACAGATTTCTGAAAATCTTTGGTGACTCTAAGCAGGCATGGTTAATGTTTGTTGGATCAGTGTTGACACATTTAGGAGAATGAAACTTTCCATTACCCTTGTCAGGGTTGAAGAAAGGGGCTGTCAGCGACTGCATGCTGATCCAGGGCAGTAGTGCCTAGTGGTTAGCGCATCCTCTCCCTTCCTTCTCCCCTGTGTGGACATGCAGCTGAATGGGGAAGGGGTGAAGAGGGCGGCTTGCCTTTTGGCTCCCTCCTGCGATGGTGCTGCTTGGTTGGCAGCTGCTCCCTGCAGTTTTATGCCCCCTTGAGTCTCTGCACTATGCATCTGGGTGACGGCTGCCCTCTGCTTCTCCACAAAGATGCAGAGATCTGTCCTCAGGATTACTGATGTTGGAGTGTTTGTGTGCACCACAACCACCCATTTTCCTTCCCACCTGTTGTACTTCAACCTCATGTTTACCATTGGGACCAAGATGGGCCCATTCTCATAAGACAATACTGTCAGCGTCTTTCCAGGCAAGAGTTGGGAGACTCAAACAAGGCTGTGGATCGAAGAAAAAAATGCCCCCTGAGTCAATCAGATCCTGTGTCTATTCTCCATTTACCTTTACTTATACCTGGTGCCTGGGTGAGAGGCCCTGCAGAGGGTAGGATGCAACATGTAACATGGCATGGGTGCTTCTACTGACTCGGATGACTGGTCCATCTAGATCAGTATTTTTCAGTGAAAACTGGCAATGGCTCTTCAAGGTTGCAGATAGGATTTTTTTTTCCCTGCATGACATGGAGATGCCAGGGATTGAAACAGGGACCTCCTGCATGCAAAGTAGATGCTTGTGCAGTCTTTCCCCCTAATTCAACATTCAAACGTTGCCATTCTTTTGTGTATTTGAGCTCCAGTCTACAGTGGCAAAATATAATAAAATGGCTCCTAGGAAGTAAAAGAAACCTGACGTTCTGTTGGAAAATATTTGCCTTTTTTTTGTTGCTTAGAGGAACAACAAAAGCGTTCTGATGATGCACAGGACGGGTGTCTTCAACATAGCAACAATTCATTTAAGCAAAGTGCAGGTGCAGCTACTTGAGATTCCCTTCAGAGGCAAGGAACTGAGCTTGTTTATACTACTGCCAACAGATGACAGTTATCAATCTCTTCAGCAGGTAATATTTTTTTTATTGTTCCATTGATAATATCCATGGTTTGCCTCTAGCCTTTACCTCTCTCTGGCTACCTAAGCTGATATTGTTGGTAGAACAGTATGTATGGATTACTTTGCTTCTCACAAGCTATTTATTTTGAATGCATCCACCTTTGCTTGGTAATGAGTCTGAATTGTATGTCCTCTTGAGTTAGAATGATATCATTGTAATTTCTGTTTCTTTCCCCCAGCTGGAAGATGAACTTACCTATGACGAACTGCTCAACTGTTCCCATGATCTGAGATATGAAGAGGTGCATGTAGCCGTTCCCAAGTTCAGCTTAGAGAGGTGTCTCGAAGCAATCCATTATATAAATCTGCCCCGTCTGTCTGATCCAGAAGAAGCTGATTTCTCTGGGACAACTACTACTAAAGGTGTGGCCCTGACTCATCTTTTCCACAATACGTTTATCGAGATTAATGAGGAGGGCGGAGAGGAAGAAAAGGCCTCATTTTTCCCCAAGACAAAGGATCTTCGGCAACCTGTGGAATTTAATGCTAACCATCCTTTCCTCTTCCACGTTCTGGAGAAACGCACCAGTAGTATTATTTCCATGGGTAGATACTCTAAACCAGAGTAAAGAAAACAATTCTGACTTACACAATGGAATCAAGGAACACGAATACGGAAAACGCTTTCAGAAAGAAATTATTTTATTTTTTCTTTCTCTGCCTCGCGCTCTGCAATGCCAATCGTTGCAGAAAACTGAGCAAAGAAACTGTCTCTTTGGTGGCGGGTCTAACCTGAAGAGTAGGACTATGATGCCTGAATGGATTTGTATCCTACCTGTCTGCAATTTCCTTTTCCTGCAATTTTAGAGCAGGTAATCTTGTTTAATGAAATCTTTCCTCCTGAGCTCTGGACTTTGTCCCAGCTCTTGAGAGTTAAGTCTTTATACTATAGCCCACTAAATATTCTAAAAGGAAGAACCTTCTGTCCCTTTCAGATCTGTGAAAGAGGGTAAGATTCGGGAGGTGCAATTTTCTTGTAGCGCTGTGATGATGGGACAAGGAAAACAGCACATCTTCCATCAATGAGCTTCTTAAAGGGGCGGATGCCCTGTTTCTTTGGAATATGTCCACCCTCAATAAAGTGCAGTGAGATATGAAACTTTTGAAAAAACTGTTCTCAACTGTATGAATATTTACACGATTACCCTAAACTTGTCTTTTCTGGTATGAAAAGCTTGTCTTCTTTTCAAATTTAATATAACAACCACAGCGCTCAATCTGGACGTGTTTACATCTGAAGCAAAACCCAGATGTGGTCCATCTTCTCTGTCTCTTTATTCTTGAAGTGATACATGAAGATGGAAACTAGAGGCTGGAAAATGTTATCTCCTCTGCAACTGCTGATGAAACTTTTCATGTTGTTTCATGATACAGTCTGCCTGAATAACTGAAATACATTTGTATGTATACTACTGGATTAACAGCGTAATCGTATTCCATGTCTACTCACAAGTAAACCCCATTAAATTCAGTGGCACTTACCTCCAAGGAAACATGCATAGGATTGTAGCTTATGTTTTAAACTGCAGTCTGGCTGTTCCTTAAATGTGGACAATGAAAATCTGTTTATGTAGCGCATGAGGCTTTTTCTTTTTCTGAAACATGAAACTCCTCTATGGCTTTTTTTTTCCTACTTGAACTGTAACTGCACAAGATCTTAATAAACAAAGCATTTACTAAAAATTGTGGTTTTGTAGTTTTTGCCAATACAGGATATAATGTAGAATATGGGTTCTCAAACAGTATAATAGGAAGTCTCCCCAAGGCACCAAAACAGTGGTACAAACCAAATGTAATCCAGTGAAACTTTAAGATTCATCTAAGGGAGGAAACATGAAAATAACATTGGAAACTCAAACAGTGTATTGATTGTACTTAGATGATTCAGTCATATACAAGTACACTGGCTCCACAAGTTATGGCTGGCTGTGCCAGTGCTTTCATGCAGGCAAAGTATGTCCTTTCTGGTGCTGTTGCGCAGGCACAATAGCATTGGGCTGACAAAGAACTGGTTGTTTCCACCTACATACATTCCAAATTCTATACAGACCTCTGGAACGGAACCAGTACATACATAGGGGGCTTAGGGCTGAATCCTAATGGACAGCCCAATCCTACCTAAACATCATGCTGCAGGTGCACCCAGCTTACTCTGTGCTGCACCCCACAGGTGCACAGGTGGAGCTGACCTCAAGCAGGACCAGTAGAGAGCAGTTGTGTGCTTCCTTGGCCTTCCCCAGCCCACCAGCATGGGCTGCATCCTCAGCCAGGAACCAGCCAGGCTACTGTACATGCCCTGCCACCTACCTTGCATAGACTGTCCCCAACTGGCCTGCATGGATCCCCTGATGAGTATGCTTGGAGGGCCCATGGGCCCAGTGACCATCCCCAAGTTCCCCACACTGATGCAGCAATGTTGGCATGGACTATGTTGCATCCTGTGGGGGTGTTTAGCATGAGGAAAGTCTTCTTGGGGTAAGCCTCAGCCTGCGCAACAGGTCAACCTGGACTTGCGCCAGTGATATCTCTGGTGCAAGTCTGCATTGATCCATGTCAGCAGATCTGACCTGGGAAGGGGGATAGGGTTCGGGTAACCTTCCTGGGCCTGATCCACGCCTCCCCTGCCTCCATCGCTGCCCTTCCTCTGCCCCATTCCATCTCCGCCCTCCCCTGTCCCTGCGCTGCACAGCGCAACACTTACCTATTCCAGAGGGTGTTGGTTTTTGTGCTGGCAGAAAGACTCTGGCCTTCCTGCCAGTGCTGCAAACAGACACGCCATCGCCAAGTGCTTTATGGCACTTATGCAATGGTTAGTGCTGGCAGAGAACATGTTCTGCCTGCGCACATTGAAGATAGGATTGGGCCCACAAATCTCCTGCTGGCAATGCAGCCATGCCAAAGAAGTGCGTGCTATAACCTGCAGTGTGTGTGTGTGTGTGGGGGGGGGGGAACAGTTGCGGAGGTCTCCTCAAGGTAAGGGAATAAAGGTTCCCTTACACTGGGGCAAGCTTCTGCTGCCCTATTGGGTCTATTTTGCTGGCACTAGTCCGATGAGAGTAGGGGAGAGGGAAGGGAACAGGGAATGGGGTTACGATCTGGCATACTCTGGTGCCATCCAGATCTGCCCCCTCTGTCTCCCACTCCACCTCCAGCCTGCTCCCCCCTTTGCCCAGGAACTTCCCCATTCCTCCCCACCCCACCACCATTCCACCCACCCTAGTCGCTCTATGCCCCCGTAGCCGGCAGTAGCGGTGAACCTCAGGCAACACTGTTATCTGCGGCAGCAGTCTCAAAATGGTTGCCAGTGGTGCGCAGAGCACGCTGTCATAAAGGCTGAGTGCGCAACCAGAAGTCCCTTCTGGTCATGCTTTTTTCTTCTAACAGGCATTTGACACGATTACAATGTGGCGCTGGAGGGAAGAAGCGGGTGGCAGACCTGCACAGTTCTTCAATCAGGTACAGTGGCACCAGAGGAGGAGCCAGACCATTTTTGATCCGGGGCCCAAACCCTTGACGCCCCCCCATAAAAACGCGCGGCCGTAATCCTTTACGCCCCACAGCGCAGCCGCGCAGCAATTTTTTGGGATTTTTTGATTTCAGTTTGGAAGCCTCCTTGTCCACTTTGTACCTCCTGTCTCCATTTCCAGCAGCACACATGATGAGGCATTCATAATGATGTGAATTTTGCTCTGCAGAATAAACTTGAAAGTGTTCCAAACATCAATTTTGTGAATTTTGCTCTGCAGAATAAACTTGAAAGTGTATTGCCCCTTAATGCCCTCTGGGGGGGTGAATCAGGACTCCTGGGCTGCTAGGCAAGGCTGCAATGCAAGGGGGGGGGGAAACTACAAAGCCCCGTTACTTCTAAAAAAAACCTTTAAAAAACCTGGAAAAAAACGGGAAAAAACAAAAGAAAAAACCGAAACCTAGGATGTCTCCCGCCCCTCCAGAGGCCCTCTACGCCCCCCCCAGGAGCCTCTCTGCCCTTACGCCCTGGGGCCCACTGCCCCAGGGCCCCATATCAGCCTACGCCCCTGAGTGGCACCGCCCCATCCCCAATGGGTTCCCACGCTCCGCAGATGGCCATCCATGGTAGTCAAATCTGCGGATAACCAATCCACAGATAAGGAGGGCCCAGTGTATTATCATACGGGGGGGGGGGAATGGAATGGCCGCATTTTTGAGGAATGCGTCGGTAAGTGTCATCCAGGAAAATCCTCTAGCTCCATGGGAAGTGATTAAACTCATTAAGAGGATGGGGAGCATTATTAACCCTAGACCAGGGTTTCTCAAGGTCCTGGAGCCCATATTTATTTGAACAAGGGACGCCTCTTGAGATGAACGCCAAGAATAATAATAGATTACTATATAAGAAGAGCCTTGCTGGATCAGACCATGGGCCCATCTAGTCCAGCTTTATGTATCTCACAGTGGCCCACCATATGCCTCAGGGAGCACTCAAGATAACAAGATACATGTATCCTGTTGCCACTCCCTTGCATCTGGCATTAAAAGAGAGCCTATTAGTAAGACCAGGAGGTTACTTATCTCCATCATGGCTTGTAAGCTATGAAGAACTTTTCCTCCATAAATCTGTTCAATCCCCTTTTAAAGGCATCTAGGCCAGGTGCCATCACCACATCCTGTGGCAAGGAGTTCCACAAACTAATTACATGCTGGGTAAAGAAATATTTCCTTCTGGACCTCTTCACAATCCATTCTGGACTTTATCACCTGAAACAATTTAGCATTACATGCAAACTTGGCCACCTGGCTGCTTATCCCCAACTCCAGGCCATTTATGAAGAAATTGAAAAGCACTATTCCCGAGATTGATCCTTGGGAGCTGTCATAGGTCTGATGAGAGCCAGGGGGTGCTCCAGTGCAGGGTTATGGGGATAGGATTTGGTGTGCACAACTGCTGCTGGATCCACCCCCTCTTCTGAAATGCCCCCAGTTCCTCCCTGGAACACCCCAATCTTCCGTGTGCACAAAGTGACCAGCCATTTGCACTGGTTGCCCTGTTCCGCGTATTATTGCAGTGGGTGCCGCGCCAGTGGCCTGGGACATCTGCTGACAGAACACGAGTTCTGTCAGCGGAAGGCTCAGAAAGGATTAGGCCATAAATCCATTAGGATTGGGCTGTAAGTGTTGGAGGTGTAAGTCTGGAGCGTGTAACAAGATCAAGAGAATTCATGTTAAAGCAGATGGAGAGGTTTCTTACCATTTGGATAGATAGCCATATTCAGAAACACTTGTGTTTTACTCTTTAACATTATCCAATAAAATATATCCAAGAGCAGGAAACCACTGGGCTCATGGGCCCCCCAAGCATACTCATCAGGGGATCCAAGTATGCCAGTTGGGGACGGTCTATGCATGGTAGGCGGCAGGGCATGTACAGCAGCCTGACTGGTTCCCGGCTGGGGATGCAGCCCATGCTGGTGAGCTAGGGAAGGCCGAGGAAAAGCACAACTGCTCTATTGGTCCTGCTTGAGGTCAGTTCTACCTGTGTACCTGTGGGGTGCAGCACAGAGTAAGCTGGGTGCAGATCTGGGCATGGTCCCCAAGGTAGAGGCCCACCATGCACCTATAGTATGATGCACCAACTAGCAACACAAAGTGCCAGCCAGCCTTCCTGAGGACCCAACCAGTCATACAAGTTGCCAGCCAGCCCCCCTAATGACTCAGTCAGCAGCACAGTGTTCCAGCCAGGTCCCAGCCAGCAGTACGAGGAGCTAGCAAGAAGCACAAGGTCCCAGCCAGGAACACGAGGTCCCAGCCAGCAGCATGTGGTGCCAGCCAGCCGCCCAAAAACCCCACCCAGCCGCCAACCGAGAACAAGAGGTGACAAGCACAGTGAGCTAACGAGCAGCACGAGGTCCCAGCCAGCATCATGTGGTGCCAGCCAGCCGCCCCAAAGACTCAACCAGCCGCACAATTTGTCAACTGAGAACACGAGGTGACAGCCAGCAGCACAAGGAGCTAACCAGCAGCCTGAGGTGCCAGCCAACCACCCCAAGGACCCAGCTAGCAGCACGAAGTGCCAACCAGGAACACAGGGTGCCAGGAGGAGCAGTATGAGGTGCCAGTCAACTGTCCTGAGGAGTTGGCTCAGCCTGAGTTGCTCTGAGAAGTTGGCTCCTGCTCCAGCCAGTCACCCTGAAGAGCCAGTCAGCAGTGTGAGAAGACAGCTGTATGAATAAATATGTATGTATGAATAAATAAATAAATAAATAAATAAATAAATAAATACTGGCCTGACTCAGCTCTACCTGTATGCAACAAACTGCATTCAATTGCTAGTGGTCCTCAAGACAGATGCACATCCCAATCTGCCCCCAAGGGCTCTTCCAGTCAGTTCGATGGAGACCAGATGAACTCTTTATCAGCATTTATGAATGCATGCATGAGAATGTGCTGTGTAGCTCTCCCCTGCTATCTGTCCAAAGAGATGTGGCACATTCCTGCAATGATCGTTTGGCAGTTTTGTGCTATATTGGAAGTGAGCAAATAGTACTCCTCACTATTGCCCCAAAACTACCACCCCAAAACTTGCCCTGGAATTGCAGATTGGAAGATGGCTGAACATTACATGCCTGATTTTTGTTTCAAAGGTTTTCCCAGTCAGCAGGGAGAGGAAAAGGTGAGGTGAACCTTGGATAGTATTTGGGGGGACAGAGATCTTTAACACAATCAGACAGCTGCTGCCAATTAGTGTTATGTGTACTAGGCTGGATGGGCCAAGGGTGCCAACCAGGAACACAGGTTGGCACCCTTGTATGTACTGTATGGCAGAAACCTTATGTGCAATAGTATTGAGTTACTATGTTGATAGATGACACCTGAAAAGGGCAATATACAGGGATGAGCTGTATACCCAAGGTAGGTGCCTTCACTAAAGAGGAGGAAGAGCGTATGGAGATAGGACCTGCTGCAGAGTGATGAGTATCCACCCGATTGGCATTCATTGCAATAAATGTGGCCACTTTTAAACCCCAAACCTTGACTCATGTACAGTATCTCCTGGCAGGGTACGTGAGCAATAGTCCCCTGTTCAGGTTGAGAGGCAAGCTGAAGTAATGACAAATATTAATTTCTGAATGAAGGCAGATGCTCCAGTCCATGCAGCCATCCTGAAGGAGATTTCCTCATGCACAGTTGATGTGAGTGCATGCATGAAAAATGCACCAGAATTCAAACTGTCCTATTAAAAATAATGTCAGTCAAAGCTTGAAAATGTTGACAGCGTGACTTTTGAAAAAGGTTAGAGACAAAGTTTCTAATGAAGAAAAAAGCAGCAAATTGATGAGGGTGACACGCTCCCCATGCTTGCCTGCCCCCAGCTCATCGCCAGGGTCTCTGAGGGGGGGGTTAAGGGGGTAATTTGTAGCCAGGCCCAGGGTGAAAAATGGGTTGGAAAGGGGGCCCTGGAGCAAAACGGGGCCCCCAGGAGCCAAATTCATATGTAGGGAAGGGGCCCAAAAGAAACTTTGTACCCCCTGATAAAATTCCTCTGAATGGCCCTGCCCATCGCCCACCCAGCTACTTCACTGTGCACTTCAATCCTTTTCTCACTCGCTGAGAGTGAATGAATAGAGGACTGGGTAGCAGTGATGATTCACCACTTTCTACAGCTCTGCTGCTGCAAAACAGCAACAGCAGCAGCAGGGCTGAAGGAAAAAGCAGGCATGGAAAAAGAAAGTGGCAGCAATGGAGGAGCTCGGGGGGGGGGGGGACGGGGACGACTGGGGGCTCCAGAACGGCTCCTTGCTCACCTGGCCTTTTCTTCAAATCAATTTTGACTTCTGTAGATATAACAAGTGGACGTGTATCACTGTCTCTTATGTCTTGTCCTATACTCAGCTCCATGTTTCTGTCAGGAAGAAGGAAATTCTAAAAGGAATAATGAGTAATTAATAATTAGTCATCATTTATTATTATTATTATTATTATTATTATTATTATTATTATTATTATTTGGAATATCTTTCTTCCTGACAGAAACGTGACTACGCCAGACTGGTTTGGGGTGGAACCCGTTGCTTGAAAACAAGCAAAAAGTAAAAATAAAAAGAGAAGAAAAAATCCCAACCATGCAAAATGTGCTAGAGCAGTGTCTCTCAAAGTTCTCCCAGTGAGGCAGAGAGAATTGTGAGTACTTGTGGGGGCGGGGCCAGTGGCGGTGGAGATAATGGGGATTGCTGCCACCGGCGGAAAAGTGTCCGAAAACAGGTTTTCGGCACTTACCAGGGTTTCAGGGTGCGGATGCAAGGAGGCCTGCGCGACCCTCTGCAGGCCTCCCCGATCTTCTAATCACCAGCAATCAGTGAAAATTCGCCAGTGAAATTTCCAGTGATCCAAAGACTGGGGAGGCCTAAAGAGGGTTGCGCAGGCCTCCCCGCACCCTCCAAAACCCTGGTAAGTGCTGAAAACCCGTTTTCAGGCACTTTTCTGGCTGCCACCATGCTGTCCCCACCCCTTAAGGGGGCAGGGGACAGTTTGTGTTCTGAGTGGTGGGTAGTGAACAACCACTTTCAGAACCACTGTGCTAGAGGCTTTTTCTTAGGTTGAATAAGGTTGAATAAGAGACAGTAATGTGGTGATGGTCTAAAAGAGGGGAACATGAATTATGCATCCCAGTCTTTTGTAGGGAGTGTTGCAAGGGGAGTCGGTGTGGAGAATAAAAGATTCCCTCAAGAAGGACCAAGGTGATCAGTCCTGCGTCGGTCTCAAGGAAAAAGGGAAGGTGAAATAATGGGAAAACCAGCTCTGTTGATAAGGAATCTTAGAATCAGTGTTATGCAGGGGAGAAGAAAAGAAAAACTCTTGTAAAGGAGAGAGAGAGAGAGAGAGAGAGAGAGAGAGAGAGAGAGAGATGCACCATGTTTGAATCACAAAATCACTCTGGCAGACTTCCAGTATTTAAGGAGGTTTGGGCAAAACACTTTGAGGCTGGCTGGCACAGGCAGAGGAAGGGACCCCCCTACCTATTGTACTTTGTGCCCCTTCTTTGCTCACATTTCCTGACCTTCCTGACAGGTAAATTGGAGACTTGTGTGTGTTATTTGCACATAGATAAAGCTGAGCAAACAAGTAGGATGACATTTTAATGTAAATAAAATGCAGATATCCAGAAGGGTGGGATAGTCACATTTACAATTAATAAACAAAGTTACAGGCACAAGCAGTTTCCAATCACGTGTCTCTTCCCATAGTATGATTTTAGGAGCAAGCAGAAGTCACTCATAAGCCTTTACTGGCATATAAACAAACAAACAAACAACAACAACAACAACAGCAGCAGCAGCAACAACAACAACAAAAGCAATAATTTTGGGACAATACACAATAATAGGTGCCAAACAGAATAGAATAAAATAAAAATATAACCAACTAAGACATCGTCATCATAAAAACACAGACAAACCTGATTAACCTCAAGGTTTAACCCAAAAGGTCTGAATTGGAAGCCAATCTTGTGCTTTGCCGCATAATAATTAAACTACTTGGCCACCCTGCAAGTCAGCGCCACACCTGAACCCCTAAGCATAAGGCGAATATTGTCCATATCAGAGTGTTCCAGATGGGAGAGTAAGATTGAGGTTAGATGGCACAACTGTAAATCTAAACACAATGCACAATGGAATAGCATGTGATGCAGAGATTCAATCCTTTGGTTGTATTCACAAACTCACTCCACAAAAAGCACTCCACTAAAACGGCCAGATAAAACTTTGGAAGGAACAACATTACATCTGGTTTCTGCAAACGCCCTACGTTCAGAGGGGACATCCAGGAAATACAAATAATCAGGCCTCTTTCCATTGGTGAGCGGCAGCTGAAAATGTAGGGGAGAACAGTATTTCGAAGTGACTTCATGTAACACTTGCTGTTCAATGTCAAGATGCATAACTCTCAAAGATCTGAACACCTGGGCAAATGGTAATACACCCACAGAATCAACTGCTACCCCCATGGTCTGTAATTTCTTAGTTAGAAGCATGAGTCCCGGGGAATAATAGGAATCTGCTAACAGGCTCTTGAGGAGAACATCATGTTCCGATTGATAGCAAAGTTGCAGCCAGAACTTAAAGAAACGTAGCCAGGCTAAAGCTTCCAGCCTATATTGGCTTGCTTCATAGCAAAGAGTTGCGTAAGGAACACAGTGAGGTACTCCAAAAATCATGTATAGAAAAGTTTCCTGTACCTTCTCCACCAAATTATCAAAGGCCGCCATCCAAATGGAAATGCCATAGAGAAGCTGTGAGATGGTTTTCGCATTGAAAATCCGCAGGGCAGTTGGAAGTTACCCCAGACAACTAGACAAAGTAAAACCGTGAAATAGCCTGTGTGGACAACTTAGCTGAGCTCATCATCGCCTTACGGTGTTTAGCCCAAGAATGCCTAAAGTGGAAATGAATCCCCAGATATTTAAACTCCTTGACTAGTTACATAGTTTTCCCCTTAAACACCCACATAAAAGGCTTTCAGGAGTTCCTAAAGATAACTATCTTTGATTTATCAAAATTCAACTGGAGCTTGTTTTTAATTAGAAAATGCCTGCATTTGTTGATGAAGAGGTTTAAACCTAGTCTTGTTTGTGACAACAAGGCCATGGCATCCACATACAACTGAAGAGGGACATTCGAAGACCCTAACTGAGGACAATTGGCATCAACATCTTTTAGATACTGGAGAAGATCATTAATAAAAAGGTTAAGGTGGGAGCTAGAACACATCCTTGTTTAACTCCCCTGTTGATGGAAATTGATCTGGATAGATCACCATGTGATGACAGCCTGGGTTTACACTTGGGGAAAGGAACGAGCGTCCCCTTTCCCCAAGTAGACCTACGGCCTGGCGTGCACCGGGCAGCCTATGCACAGGATCCGGTGGGCGGCCCTGGCCGCCTGCCAGATCCTTAGTCAGGATTGCGCCCTTAGTCTTGTTGTTGAGTTAAAGGGAATACTCTGCATTACGCTGATCAGTTATCCAGTCTCAGATCCCATGTTCCAATAGAGTTGTGTAAATTCCCCTAAGAACCAGCTCTTTGGGTAACAAACAGTTGCCTCCCGATAACACATATAGAGAAGCCATAGGAAAACTCCTATATCTATCCACCACAACCAGGTCTGACATTACCAATGCTGTAGGTATCCTAAGCAGAAAAACCAGCTCTCCCACACAAGCAGACTGGATTTCAGTCCTGAGAGTAGGCAGATACCTAAAGGGCACTGCAGATCACAAATTAAAACTGCCAACCAGTGATAACCCAAAGCTGCTATGTTACACTGACTTAGATTGGGGTGAAGATCCCTCAGACCTTATGTCAACTAGTGGGCACCTGTTTATGTATGGTAATAGGGCAATTGGCTGGGCAAGCAGAAAGCAAATTACTGTCGCCTTGTCCACCACAAAGGCTGAATACGTGTTGGCATCCGAAACATGCAGAGAAATATTCTGGCTCTGCTACCTGTTAAGAGATATGGGAATAGAGGAAGCAAGGCCAATACAGGTTAAGGAAGACAACCAGGGCTGTATAAAGATGACACAGTCAGAAGGCCACAAAACACATGAAGTATCATTTTGTGCACGTCATGCAAAAACAAGGCTCATTAGGTTGGACTAGTGTCCAACACAGAGCATGCTAGCAGACATCTTAAGCAAGCCTCTACCAAGAGACCGCTTCCAGAGTCTACGAGCAGAGTTGGGTCTCATGGACTTCTGCACCCGATGCTGAGAAGGGGTGTTGGAAATAGGCACAGGTCTTTGCACAGGGCTCTGAAGGGGGCAGCATGCCATCTGGTCACCTAAGACCTTTACCTAGACTGTCCTCTCTACGGCTCCTGAAAGGGGAATGGTTCCCTGCCCCTATTTTCTCCTTCTTCTTCCAGCATCCCTCTCTTCATCTCTAATTGCCAACCTGGGAGCAACTGCCATGCAGTGGTGTAACTAGACTGGAGCGGAGGCAAGTAGTTCTGCAAGACTCCGTTACACCGGAGTCAGCGGCCCCTCCCCCTTGCTGTTGGAGCCATTCCAGCAGCGACAGGGGAGTGTCTTGCGTGTTGCCTTTGCCGCCAGAATGGCTCCAACAGCAAGGGGGAGGGGCCGATGACTCCGGTGTAACTCCATGCTTGGGATCATTGAAAAAGGGATTGAGAATAAAACGGCCAATATTATTATGCCGTTGTACAAATCGATGGTAAGGCCGCATCTGGAGTATTGCGTCCAATTCTGGTCTCCACATCTCAAAAAGGATATAGTGGAACTGGAAAAGGTGCAGAAGAGAGCGACCAAAATGATTAGTGGGCTGGGGCATCTCCCTTATGAGGAAAGGCTACAGCATTTGGGACTCTTCAGTCTAGAAAAAAGGCGGTTGAGGGGGGACCTGATTGAGATGTATAAAATTATGCATGGGATGGAGAGAGTGGATAGAGAGAAGTTCTTTTCCCTCTCACACAACACTAGAACTAGGGGACATCCACTCAAATTGAGTAGAGGGAGGATTAAAAACAGACAAAAGAAAATATTTATTTACCCAGCATGTAATTGGTTTGTGGAACTCCTTGCCACAGGATGTGGTGATGGCACCTGGCCTGGATGCCTTTAAAAGGGGATTGGACAGATTTATGGAGGAAAATTCCATCACAGCTTACAAGCCATGATGGAGATAAGCAACCTCCTGGTTGTAGGAGTAGATTTTCTTTGTGCCAGGTGCAAGGGAGTGGCGACAGGATACAAGTATCTTGTTGTCTTGTGCTCCCTGAGGCATCTGGTGGGGCCACTGTGTGATACAGGAAGCTGGACTAGATGGGCCTTTGACCTGATCCAGCAGGGCTCTTCTTATGTTCTTATGTAACGGAGTCTTGCAGAACTACTTGCCTCCGCTCCACTCTAGTTACACCACTGCTGCCATGCCTGGGCTCTGCAGCACAATGGCCATTTTCCTAGCGTAAAGAGGCAGCTATAAGGTCTCTCCATCCTTTAAATGTTAGATCAACCTCTGGCCTTAACCAGACGCTGTACATATGGACCAGTATCATGAGTAAACTTTTCTTCTGCAACTTTATCCAACCTTTGCCTTGTGTGTTCATTTAGCAGTCAGCCTGGGTGAAAGGAAAATTCCCTGATTACCACTGAGAGGGGTGGTTCCTCTGCTTACCCCATGATACCTCCAACAAGTTGGGAGATAGGACTGCACCATTTACCTTAAAATCTGGGAATGCAACTGCGCTAACACATCATTAGACCCAAAGACTCTAGCTTACAATGACAGTCACAGAACCCATCAAGCGTCTGCAAAATGGGCTACAAATGGCTAACTAGATCAGATCATGCCACGTGTCTACAGAACTGGATGGGATATGATTATTCAATTCCCCCCCACTCATATTTGTCAATTCTACAATATTTAAAGTCATACAAATCATTTGAATGACAGGTAAGGACAAAAACTGACAATCAAAATCATGAGCAAGCAAGACATCCCTCTAATGCACAAAGTAGCTGTATCTGTATTGTTTGGGTTTTAACCACACCGATGTTCACCACCCTGTTCAGGAAGAAATACGCCTCCTAAGCGGTTGCGACACCAACACCTTCCGACTGGGGCTCACTGCTGCGATACGCTGAGAGTTCCAGAGAAGAGGTCTGCGATCGCTGAGCTCCTCTTTCCCCAAGTTCCTCTTTTCCACAAGTGTTCCAAGTGCCACAGCATCAAGATGAGCATTGGTGGATTTGGTCTGGGTGATTTGGGTAACATATTGCAAAGGGAGCAGCACTGGACATGCTCCTTAACGGGGCCAGAGGTGAAACTGCAAAGGGAATGGAAAAGGTAGGTCTCCAACACTATTGTGAAGTATCCGGTGAGACAGCATGACTTGAGTCGAGATGAATGAATATGGGATATCTGTAGGTCTTTTTTAATGCAACAACCAACCTTGTTCTGATACATTTTATGAGTATGCATGTGCTCTGACTTGATCTGCAACGATGACTACAGAACACTTTGAGTATGTCTGTTCTAAAGAATGAAAGTGTTTGCCCATATGATATGCTCTGTAGTCATGAGTGGGGGACACATGGGGAACACAGGAAAGGCTGGATTTTGGAAAGAGCATGCTATAACGGAGTCTAGGAGGACTACTGAAATCCCCACTGGATTCTGCCCAAGTGGAAGCTCTAGGCTGGACCAGAATTCTGCCTCCCATAGAATTTCCCAGCAACTGAAGCTTTAAATCAGCCAGGCTAGTATCAGTTTTCATGTCTCAGGGAAAGCAGTTATGCTCGTGGGCTGTGTGAACATTCATGGCTGTGAAACCTGTCTAACATCCCGTCTAACCTAAGACCTGCAGAGTGAGTGGTTTAGGGTATTGCAAACATGCCATAAGGCATGTTTGCAGCACCTGGAATGTAAGAGCCACACCAGAATGGATCAGCACTGCGGCAGAATGGTAAGAGGGGCAGAGGGGCGATGGGAGGATGGAATGGGGGCATTCTGCAAGGAGGGATTGGCGGATCACGCCCGGAAGAGGGAGGGATCAGTGGAGGCTTCCTCTGCCATATCCTGTCCCCTTCCCGGGCCTGTTAGGCCTTACACAGGTCTCTTGAATGTACGCCAGTAAAATTGCTGGTGTACTTTTGAGTAGACCCATTGCGGTGACTAGCATGTTACAAATGTCTCTTTACCCCTAAGAGGCTGCCATGTCCTACTAGACAGGATTGGGCTGTCAAGTGTTCTAATTCATGTTAGTTTTGTCTGCTGCTGACTTGATTTCTTTTATTGGCCGCCACATTCTATCCCGTTCCTGGGCTGCTACACTTCTCCGGGTGCAAGCCAGCCTAGGCCCTATGGGCTTACTCGAAAGTACGCCAGCTCTGGAGCTGGCATACATTCGAGCCTGTGGTCAGGGTCATCACTAGTGCGTGGAGCCGCCGGGGGTGATGCGTGCCAGGGGGTGCCACATTTTTGGGGGGTGCACGGGGGTCCACGGGGACAGCGGGCGACGTGCGGCAGGGGGTGACGCACGCTCCGCCCTAGGGTGACGCACACCCTAGTGACACCACTGCCAGTGCCGTCACTGGGCTGTGGTGGGGGAAGCGGGCTGCTGCACGGTGACACGTGCCTTACGCACGCCGCTGGGTGACGCGCGCGGCACCCCATGGGCCCGCTGCCGCTGGCTCCGCACGTCATCCGGCCGGGTCATCTGACGCTCCGAGGCCTTCTCCCAGTGTCCCGGCCTAGGCCGGGTCCGGGAGAAGACCTTGGAGCGTCCGACGCAGCCGGCGGTCCGGCCGCTTCTGCCGAGGCCGGGCCCTATGCATACAGTTTGTTCCCGGCATTTTCGCGCATGCCCAGTATGCTTTTGAGGGCAAGGGGCAGCCCGAAGCTCCCCAAAACCAAGTCAGTAGTTTAATTGTAATTTTAATTGTACCTCCAGTATTGATTCTTCGTCTACAAATCCATATGTCTTCTTGTCCACTTTAAATCTCTCCAAAATTTGAGCATATACAAACCATTGGCAACTAAAGTCTTCTTCCATTAATTTTTCTCTTGACTTCATTGTACAGTCTCCTTGCGAAAAATTTAATAAATTTATGTATAGTAGTCCTTTCTCTTTTGGCATGCTACTTCCACCAAAGTGCGCTTCATATGGTGCAACCCATAATGGTATTTTCTCATAAAACCTGGTTTTATATCCAGTTCCAAATTCTCCATAATGCATGTCTAACATAGTGATTTTTAAATTCTAAATTTGCTTTCACTTTATCGTACCACATATACCCATGCCAACCAAATCTCAGGTCAGAGCCTTCTAAATCCAATAATCTTCTATTTTGTAAATACATCCACTCTTTCAACCATACAAAACAACATGCTGCATAATATACTTTCAAATCCGGTAGTCCTAATCCTCCTCTCTCCTTTACATCTTGAAGGATCTTATATTTCACTCTTGGTTTCTTCCCTTGCCAGATAAATTTAGAAATGTCTTTCTGCCATTCTTTAAATGGTGCATCAGATATAATCACTGGTATCGTTTGAATTGATCCTATGGTATCAATGGGGTTCAATACAGGGGGTTAGGGTGTGCCTTACCTGCTGCTTCTAGAGTTCTCTGCTGGCCAGCAGAGACTTTCTGGAGGCAGCAAAGATCATGGAAAGAGAGACACACCTCATGAATGGTGTGAGGTGGTCTCAATCCTGCTACTCACGAATTCGCAAGTAGCGGGCACTGACTGTATAGTAAAACAGCAGATGAAAACAGCACCAACATCATCATGCAAATACAAATAATTTACATTGTGTGCTCAGCCTGATATAACAAAATGTTTTTAGTTTGTTACAGAATGAGAGCAAACATGTGCCTATAATGTTTCAGCACGGAAGATTTAAAACTGCCAATATAGAAAACCCGCCGCTTCAAGTGCTTGAGCTGCCCTGTGCTGGGGATGACTTAAGTATGATTATCTTGCTCCCCAAAGACACTGGTGATGGCGTTTTCAGTTTCAAAAAGGTATTTTGTTTTGTTTAAAGGTGTCTGAACTTGTTAATGGGAGGGGCCACTGCTCCATGGAAGAACATGTGCTTTGCATGTTGATGG
Source organism: Plestiodon gilberti rubricaudatus (assembly GCA_026170595.1). NCBI lineage: Eukaryota > Metazoa > Chordata > Lepidosauria > Squamata > Scincidae > Plestiodon > Plestiodon gilberti. The sequence continues at coordinate 78,996,551 of JANXHW010000004.1, read as the reverse complement.
TTCCAGTTTCATTCCCTAGAAAAGGGCTGGGGAAGACTTCTCGGTGAGGTGCTCCTGCGAGGTACTGCAGAAAGTGCTGGAATAAATGTCACTGAGCCTCATGATAGCATAAAGTGAAATTAAAAAAATAGGAATACCGTATTGTCCCGAGTATAAGACACACCTGATTATAAGACGCACCCTCAAAGTTTGGTGCTATTAAAAAAAATTAATTAAATCACTGACATTAAATTGCAACAGCCTGATTATAAGACGCACCCCTAGTTTAAAAACTTAAATTAGGAGAAAAAAGTGAGTCTTATACTCAGACCAATACGGTAAATAAAATCTTCCTCAACCGCAGTTGGCTCTATTCTCTTTAGCTGAACCAGATTTCATAGATCAAGGGTTCTCAACTGGTGGTATGCGTACCACCAGTGGTACTTTGGCCGAGTGCTAGTGGTACGTGGCCAAGCGCTGGTGGTACGCGGACTGCTGGGCCTCCGGAACCCCACTCTGATGTAGAGTTTTCATCGCCATATTTTCACTCCTGAGAGGCTCCTGCCTTTGGATGAGCCTCTTGGGAACGTTAAGAAGGGTCATCTCACCCACCCACCCCCTTATCTGCCTTTTCTGGCCTCCACAGTGTCCGAAAACCCGAAGTAACTGATGATCATCGCCAGTCACGTCTGGTGGTACCCGGCAGGAGAATGGTGTCAGAGATGGTATGCGGCTGGGGAGGGGTTGACAACCCCTCATAGATTATTTGCAATTTTAAATGGTGACAAATATGATTTGTTTTCATGGCCAGCAACAATCTTGGAACAACTTGAGTTAAACGGGTAAAAAGCCATGGCAGAAATGTTTTAAAAATGATTAAAAAAAAAAAAACCCAGGCAACACAAAATAATGTTAGAACTGTGTTGGACATTTGGGAATATATGGAAAAACATAACGAGAAACAAGCTGCATTGATTTTTTTAGATGTGGAAAAAGCATTTGATAGTTTGAACTGGTTATTTCTGTTTAAAGTCTTGGAGGATATGGATTTTGGAAGAAATATTATAAAGTGGGTGAAATCAATTTATACTATACAAACAGCTCAGATACTAATTAATGGGGATATGACAAAGCCTTGTGAAATACAAAGAGGTACAAGACAAGGTTGTCCATTATCGCCTTTGTTGTTCATCCTTATTTTGGAAATTCTAATCAGAGATATAAGACAGGATGAAAGAATTAGGGGAGTAAAGATTAAGACGGAATCTTATAAGTTGAGAGCTTTTGCAGATGATTTAGTATTGATACTAGAGGATCCATTAAAGGGAATTGACATCTTAATGGCTAAAATTAAGGAATTTGGAGAGGTTGCGGGTTTTAAGGTTAATAAGGATAAAACTAAAATTTTGACCAAAAATATGACAATACAAGACCAATCAAAATTGTTAAATAAAGCAGGTTTTAAAATTGAAAAGAAGGTAAAATATTTAGGTATTACGTTAACAAATATGAATTGTATGTTGTTTGAAAATAATTATGTTAAGACATGGATTGAAATTAAAAAAGATCTAATACGATGGGATAAAACTCAGCTTTCGCTTTTGGGGAGAATAGCAACAATTAAGATGAACGTTCTACCCAGAATGTTATTTCTCTTTCAGACAATTCCCATTTTGAAAACGGACCTACCATTTAAACAATGGCAGAAAGATATAACTAGATTTATATGGCAAGGGAAAAAACCACGAGTTAAATATAAGATCTTACAGGATGCTAAGGAAAGAGGAGGATTGGGTTTACCGGACTTGAAACTATATTTTGCTGCGTGTTGTTTAGTATGGATGAAAGAATGGATTTCGTTGAGAGATAGAAGGTTATTGGATTTGGAAGGGCATGACTTGAGGTTTGGGTGGCATGGATATTTATGGTATGATAAGGTCAAGGTTAATGCAGAATTTAATAATCACTATGTTAGAAGTGCGATTCTGAGTGTTTGGAACAAATATAAATTTAGGTTCTGTTTAAAAACACCATTATGGTTATCATCACAAGAAGCTCTTCATAAAAGAGAAATGTTAGGTATACATAATTGGTTGACCTACCGTGATATATTAAAATTCCCACAAGGAGATTGTGTTTTAAAATTAAGAGAAGAATTACTATATGAGGGTCATGTATGTCAGTGGTTTTCGTATTTACAAATGCAAGAAAGGTTTAAAGTAGATAAAAGACTTTTTGGTATTGAACAAACTAAATCGGAATTTGAAAGGGAATTATGTTTAAATGATGAAAAACTTATTGCTAAAATGTATAAACTTCTGTTGAAATTTGAAATGGAAGATGAACAAGTGAAGAAATTACAGTAAAATGGGCTCAAAACTTTGGTTATAATATATTAATGGAACAATGGATAGGTATGTGGTCAAAAGGATTGAGATTTACGTTGAATGTTAACCTTAAAGAAAAATTTTATAAGATGATGTATCGCTGGTATTTATCACCTGTAAAATTGTCTAAAATGTATAACATATCAGGAATGTGCTGGAAATGTGAAAAGAAGGAAGGATCATCATTCTATCATATGTGGTGGACGTGTAAGACAGCTAAAAAAATTTGGATACAAATCCATTCGCAAATCCAGAAAATTCTAAGGATTAATATACAATGGAAACCAGAGGTTTTTTTGTTAGGTTTGATGGATAATCAGTTGAAAAAGAGATATGGTACTTTGATTTTGTATATGGTAACAGCTGCAAGATTACTTTATGCACAGAAGTGGAAGTGCTCCAGTATACCATCAATAGAAGACTGGATAATGAAGATGTTGGAGTTAGCAGAGATGGTAAAGTTGACATCCTTCTTAAGAGATAAAACAACAGACCGATTTTTGACCGAGTGGAAGACTTTTATTGACTTTCTGCAGAGCCTAGATAATACCGTATTTCTTCGAGTCTAAGGCGCCATCGATTCTAAGGCGCACCTTTACTTTCAGTATCACCAGCAGGGAAAAAAAATACATCAATTGTAAGACTCGCCTCCCTTCATTAAATCTACCTGCTCAGCACCAACTCTCCCCAGCAAGTCTCCCGCAGCTGAGGATGACTGAGTGCACTGCCTTTGCATAGCATTTCTGGCACCATCAGAAAGTGCCATTTCCTTCGTTATCTGGGCTTGGGGGAGCTTCAGGGAGGCGTGCGTAACCCTCTGCAGACCTCCCTGATCTTCAGTTTGGCGAAAAACAGCGATTTTTGGGCATTTCTGGTTTTCGCGAAAACCGGAAATGGCTGAAAATCACCGGTTTTTGCCGAACTGAAGATAAGGGAGGCCTGCAGAGGGTTGCGCAGGCCTCCCTGAAGCTCCCGCAAGCCCCAGTAAGTAAGAAGATAGCATTTTGGGGTGCTTTTTGGAGACCTTCGATTCTAAGACGCACCCCATTTTTTGAAATGCTTAATTGGGAAAAAACATGCATCTTAGAATTGAAGAAATACAGTAATGACTTGTATATTTGTGGATCTGGAGAATGAGAAAAGTTGGATTTAATAGAAAACTATAATATTGTTAGTTATGTCTGAGGTGGAGATAAGTGGAAGTCTTTTTAAAAGTTTGTTTTGTGTCGTAGTTGTTTTTTGTTGTTGATGTATTTGATGTATTTGTGTTTGTTATAAACAATAAAAATATATGAAGTGAGAAAAAAACAGGCAACACAAGTTCATTCATGTGAAAAAAATTGTAATGTTTTAAATACAATAATATATTCAGCATTAAAATCTGTAAAACATCATATATTTAAAAGCGACGTTTCACTCAAATGCCATTGAGCATTTTCAAGCAAGCCCACATGCAGCGGGAAGATGTTACCTAGCCCAGTCTATGGATTCACTACATAAGGCAGAGAACTACTCACGATTCACAGCATACATGTTCCCCAGGCAAGACAGTACCAGCACAGGTGCAGCCCACAAGGAAGGTTGTCAGCTAAACGGTCCACAAATCTCCAAAGAAACCCCCCAAAACAAACAATGCACTGAAATGAATCCAAATACACGAGAAATAACCTGCAAAACAACGCAACCTGGCAGACAGTGAGGCTGTTCTCTGCCTTATGTAGTGCGTCTGTAGGTAACATCTGTAGGTAACATTACGTAGTGCGGCTAGGTAACATCTTCCCGATGCATGTGGGCATGCTTGAAAATGCTCAATGAATTTGAGCAAAACGTCGCTTTTAAATATATGATGTTTTACAGATTTTACTTGAGATTGTAACGCTAAATATACTGTTGTATTTTAAACATTACAATTTTTGGAAATAAGACCCTTATTGATGAATAAATTGCAACTTTCAAAACTGGTCTTCAGTAGGAATCATACTCAATATCAGTGGTGTCACTGGGGTGCACATCACCCCGAAGCGGGGGGATGCACATCACCCCTGCAGCCGCGTCACCCCCACCTCCCATTGCCGCCGCATCACCTCCCACCTCCACCGCCGCCGCATCACCCACCGGGGTCGCCGCGTCACCCCCCCGAGGCCTCCGCATCATCATCCGCGTCATCATTGCACATGTCTGGCAACTCATTTAATGTTTCAACTGGACTTTCATATCTCACTGTATGCTCTGTTCGTATGCCAGCATATTGCACACCCAGGTTACGAATCCCCGGCATTCTCACAATGCATGCAAAGCCCTTCAAGCAGCAGTAGCAGCAGCAGCAAAAACAGCAATTCTAATCATGTTGTGATTTCTCCCTTTCAAGCTTGCAAGTTCTCTTACCTATAAGAATGTTGAAGAGTGGACCAGTTCATCAAACATGTCTCTACAGAAAGTAAATGTGCACCTACCCAGATTTAAAGTAGAAGAAGAGTATGATCTCAAAACAACTTTTAAGTCGATGGGAATGACTCTTCCTTTTGATAAAGTAAAATCTGATTTATCTGGGATATTACAAGAACCCCTCGTTGTCTCCAAGGCCACCCATAAGTGCTTTGTGGAAGTTAATGAAGAGGGCACTGAAGGAGGAGCTGGCAGTGGAGTAGTAGCAGCCCCACGGAATGATCAAGGTCCTGGAGGAGTAGCAGCCCTACTGAGTGATCAAGGTCCTGTGGACTTTGTGGCTCATCATCCTTTTGCCGCCGTCATAAATGATTCACGTTCTAAAACTATTCTTTTCTTGGGCAAATATTCATGTCCTTAAGAGCATTCATTACAGTTTAAAATATATACAACCCCCCTTATCTCTTTTTAGCCCAATATGAGCTCCGTTGTATCCTGAGAGGGAGTTGTTTATTTATGGATACTAGAAAAGCGGTATAAAATATTTTAAATAAATAATAAATATAAAACATTTATACCCTGCCTTATCCCATGACTAAGCAAATGCTCAAGGCAGCTTACAAAGATCAAATAAAACAAAGTTTTTGCGGCATCGGCATCATCTTGTATAACCGCTTTTGCAAGTACAAAAACTATCAAACTTGTGCCAGATGTCTACCAAAATTTTACTCTTCCTTTAGGCATGCCCTAACAGGATATGAAGAGAGAACTCATCCACCTTGAAATTCCTACAGGACTTATGGTCAGGGAATAGACTATAAAAAAGAAAGACGAAGCTATTCATTATATTCACTTCAGGTTGGTGTAGATCAGGGGTGGCCAACTGTTCAACATGAACGCTCCTGGACTTTTAATGGTTGTATAGATTAGGGCATTTCAGCAGGTGCAGCTGCTTTAGCAGCACCATCACCAATTGTAGCTGCCATGATTCTTAAGAACTCAGAGGCCCAAATGGTGGAACGTTGACCACCCCAGTGTAGATCAATTAAATGTCAAGCTAAATAATTTGGAAAAGAGTTAAATCCTATAGCTTTATTTTTTGTTCAGTCAAAGAAATGTCCTTTGAACAGAAACATGATGATGTAAATTGGGTTTGATACCTAATCTTCTAGCATCTATATTCTATCTCAGGGGTTCTGCTGGGGGTACGCCAAACCCTGCCCCTTATCTGCCCATCAGCAGCTAATTAAGTGTTAATTAACATGGATATTACATTTTTATTATTTTCAGAGCCCTTCTGTCTCTCTGATTTTGGTTTTGGGCTGATTTTTGTACTTTTGAAAATGTACTTTGGTTGGGTGGGGGAGGGAGGAGCTGATTTTGGGAAGTGTGACGGAGAAAAAAAGAGATCCTTGCATCTCTCTCTCTCTCTCTCTCTCTCTCTCTCTCTCTCTCTCTCTCTCTCTCTCTCTCTCTCTCTCTCTCTCACACACACACACACACACACACACATGATAAATAAGACGTTTTTCACATTTAAAATTGTTTTAGTACTTTTTTATTTAACGATTAATTACCTAATTAATTGATTGATTGATTAATCAATCCAATTAATTAGCAGTTAATTAGCAAGGGGTACTTCAGAAAATTGGACCATGATAGGGGGTACCCGGATAGGGGGAACCCAAAGGTTGAGAATCCCTGTTCTATCTGAAGCCTGGAAGTGGTGGGATGGGAACTGAACTTTCATTCGTCCCCCATCATTCCTTACATTCCAAAAGGGATTTTTTCTTATGATAATTGCATGAAACTGACTTCAAGTGTCTTTGTGCTAACTGAAGCCTGGATTAAACATTTGATCACATTCTTACTAAGTGGCAATGATACTCTTTTAGAGCAGCTTGTTTTCTTGACAGTATTTTCACAGAAACCTTGTGCTGCACGCAGGGGCTTCTCTCAACTGGTGTCCTTTTGCATCTTGCACAATATTCCCCTCTTTGCCAAACTACTGACTTTAAGATAGTTCTACCTGATTTATTGCTTGTCTATTCTTGTCCCCTGTAACAAATTGCAAAACCTTTGTCCTTTATCCTTTGTTTTTCTTGGGATTTGCTCAATCAGACTGAATAAAGAACAGCTGTTCCAGGTGGTGGTGCTTTTTTTTCACCAGGTATCACAACACACAAACTCATCAAAAATCCACACAAAAGCTCTTCCAGTCAGATGACATTTGTGTTTAAAATGAACGTCTATACTGGTGCAAGTGGAATTGCCATGGCAGGCTCTGCCCCTGATCTAGATGTGCTCATTGAAAAGTCTGAAGGAACCCAGAAAAACATTGATGTGTCACCCCTGCGGGGTAACGTCTCTACTGCTTTCTCTCACAGTCCATCTATACCTCTGGTATCTGAGTGCCACAAAGCGTGTCACAATAATGTGACATGGGGTCGATAGGCTGCAAATCACTGTTCAGAAATCAGAAATCATACCTCCCACATTGATGGACAAGTTCTATACAATACACCCTTGTCATAGACATTCACTCACTTCGAAAGCAAATGTGTTTGTAAAGGACATCCACTATTTTCAGCTCCTGTTTGTAGGAGGCCAAATGCTGCCCCTCCTTACCTGATGGTGCGCCAGCCTATGCTCATCCCACTGCCTGGATTGGAAAAGAAAGAGGGGTGGGGTGTGTGGGGTGGGGTGGGGTGGAAGCGGAGGAGAGGAGGAGAGGAGAGTGGTGGACTCAAGAGGAGGAGGAGATGGAGAGGAGGAGATGGAGGAGAGGAGAGTGGTGGACTCAAGAGTCTTCTCCACACTTCCTCTTCCCCTACATCCCCCTCTATATCTTCCTGGCCCTGTCCAGGAATGGGAAGTGAAGGCTTACTGGAGGCAAGTGGGCAAATGGAAGTCGGCACTCCCAACCAATCTATTCCTTGAGACCACTGCTTTAGTGAGCTTCCTGGACGGCCCAGCCCTGAATGATAGCATTGGGTTGTCTGCTGCTCTGATGCAACATACCAGTATGGCTAAGATGAAATAAGTGGTGGTGAGACAGTGCTGGAACAATGCTGCGATATCTGCTGGAATATCATGATATTCATATTTCATGATATTCATAGTGTCATAAGAACATAAGAACATAAGAACATAAGAAGAGCTGGATCAGGCCAAAGGCCCATCTAGTCCAGCTTCCTGTATCACACAGTGGCCCCACCAGATGCGTCAGGGAGCACACAGCCAACAAGATAATCTGTTTCCTGCTGCCACTCCCCTGCACTTGGCACAGAGAAAACCTACTTCTAAAACCAGGAGGTTGCTTATGGCTTGTAACCTGTGATGGTCTTTTCCTCCATGAATCTGTCCAAACCCCTTTTGAAGGCATCTAGGCCAGGAGCCATCACCACATCCTGTGGCAAAGAGTTCCACAGATGAATTACACGCTGGGCAAAGAAATATTTTCTTTTATCCGTTCTAACTCTCCCTCCACTCAATTTTAGTGCCCTGGTGCCCATGTCCCCTGGTTCTGGTGTTGCGCGAGAGGGAGAAGAATTTCCCTCTATTCACTCTCTCCATCCCATGCATAATTTTATACGTCTCAATCATGTCACCCCTCAAGCGCCTTTTTTCTAGACTGAAAAGCCCCAAACGCTGTAGCCGTTCCTCATAAGGGAGGTGCTCCAGCCCACAAATCATTCTGGTCGCTCTTTTCTGCACCTTTTCCAATTCAACTGTATCCTTTTTGAGGTGTGGTGACCAGAACTGGACACAATACTCCAGATGTGGCCTTATCATCGATTTGTACAAAAGCATAATGATATTGGCCATTTTATTCTCAATCCCTTTTTTAATGATCCCGAGCATGGAATTGGCCTTCTTCACAGCCGCCGCACACTGGGTCGACACTTTCATCGACCTGTCCACCACCACCCCAATATCTCTCTCTTGATCCATCACAGACAACTTAAAACTCATTAGCGTATATGTGAAATTTTGGTTTCTTGCCCCAATGTGCATCACTTTGCACTTACTTACATTGAAGCGCATCTGCCATTTTGCTGCCCATTCTCCCAGTTTGGAGAGATCCTTCTGGAGCTCTTCACAATCCCTGCTGGTCTTCACCACCCGGAAAAGTTTAGTGTCATCTGCAAACTTGGCCACCTCGCTGCCTATCCCCAACTCCAGGTCATTTATGAATAAGTTGAAAAGCACCGGTCCCAAGACCGATCCTTGGGGCACACCGCTTTTCACCTCTCGCCATTGTGAAAATTGCCCATTGACATCCACTCGCTGTTTCCTGGTCTTCAACCAGTTCCTAATCCACAAGAGGACCTGCCCTATTATTCCCTGACTGTGGAGTTTTCTCAGGAGCCTTTAATGAGGGACTGTGTCAAACGCCTTCTGAAAATCCAGATATACAGTATAATATCCACGGGTTCACATTCCTGTTGACTTTTTCAAAAAATTCTAAAAGGTTTATGAGGCAAGACTTCCCCTTGCAGAAGCCATGCTGACTCTCCCTCAGCAGAACTTGTTCTTCTATGTGTTTTAAGGTTTTATCTTTAATGAGACTTTCCACCATCTTCCCTGGAACAGATGTTAGGCTGACCGGCCTGTAGTTTCCCGAGTCCCCCTTCCTTCCTTTTTTAAAGATTGGCGTGACATTAGCTATCCTCCAATCCTCTGGCACAGTGGCCGTTTTAAGGGACAAGTTGCATATTTTGGTCAAGAGGTCAGCAACTTCATTCTTGAGTTCCTTCAGAACTCTTGGGTGGATGCGCTTGCACTGGTTGTTTTGTAAATAAAGATTCCACGTCAAAGCTAACTAAAAGAGAATCTGGTGTTATTTTTAGCCTTTCCACTTTCTCTACAAAGTGCATAAAATTCTTGATATAAGTGTCCATCCCCCCAATATGGTGTTGAAGCAGACCTGCTGGAGGTTTAGCTAGCCCATAGGTTGGGGAGTCAATGGTGCTAACTCTTGGTCTTAAAGGAATGTTAGGTTTATGAATTTTTGGGTGACCATAAAACATTGGGGGAAAGGCTTTAGATCAACCCGAGTTGTTTTTTGTGTCTGGCTCCAAGCTAGATTTCTTAATGAGGTCGTTCGTTCTCTTAACTATACCAGTAGTTGGACCTGTTTTCAGTACCCTGTAGGTATCGGGATCCAGTAGGTCTCTTATCTTCTGACAATATTCCTCATTATTGATAATTACTGTGGTATTTCCTTTGTCTGCTGGTAACACCAAAATGTCCTAAGTTTTGTTAATGCCCTTCGCTGTCCTGCAGTTATGTTGCTCTTTGGCGGACGTGCCTTTTTAAAGACGGGGAGCCACTTCCCCTCGTATCTCCTCTGCAGTTACTGTTGGCAAGGTCCAGATAGCTGCCTCCACATTCACAATGATTTCCTCTACAGGTATAACATGAGGAGCACTAGCAGAACTGCCCCCTTTTCTTAATATGGACACTTGGTTCGCTGTTAACTGATGATCTGAGAGGTTGATCCGAGAGGTGCAACAACACCTGGTTGGTATTATCTATAGAGGCATCCCTTGTGTGTCTGATGGCAATTCCCCCAAATTTCTTCTCCTGCCTGCATTTGTTCATCTTTATATGATTTTCCATAGCTATAGATGTAAGGATTTCCACTTTAATCCAATCCCGTTTGTGGTTCCATTCAAGGTATTGCTAAGGGCCAAGTGTACTTTATACAGTTCCAACAAATGCAGAGCCACTGGAAAACATGAACAAGGTGTTTCTGCCATATATTAAAGGTACCACGGAATGAATTGGAAAAATATTGCAACGAGCTAACTTTAGAACGGTCTTGCTCCGTAATTGTAATGTACATGCAGCAATCACCAGGCTGCATCGCTGAACAGATAGCATTATCATTGTTCCCCGGAAGGACAGGTACTAAGGCTGAAACTCAAATATTTTGGCCACCTAATGCGAAGAGAGGACTCTCTGGAGAAGACTCTGATGCTGGGAAAAATTGAAGGCAAAAGGAGAAGGGGAAGGCAAAGGATGAGATGGTTAGACAGCATTACCGATGCAACGAACATGACAATGAGGGAACTCAGGAAGATAGTGGAGGACAGGAAGGCCTGGCGGGTTATGGTTCATGGGATCACGAAGGGTCAGACACGACTTAACGACTGAACAACAACAACAAATGTCAAAATAAAATGTAATTAATACATGAGTTTGAGAGTGGTGAAGACTTTGTATTACAATGCTCCTCAAGCGATGCCACATCAATATCAGCTACACAGTATTGGGATCGTCACCAAAGGAGTGTAGGTAAATATTCCATAGTCTTTCATTGATCTAGTCATTGTGACAGTGATCTAGAGACAGTCTTTGTGATCTAGAGACAGTCTTTATTTTACAATCTACCTTTTACAACGTGCACAAGTGCAACGTGGCCACCAAAGCAGTTGGTGGTGACTGCACATGTTCGACAGCGGCAAAGACACCTTCCGCCAGCTCCAGGTAAGTTAGCAGTGGGGGTGGGCTGTGAGGAGGACAAGAGAGGGAGTGGGAGGAATGGGGGCACTTCTGGTCAGGGGGTGGAACCGCATGTGGGGAGGTGGTGGGAGGGGATGGATCCGGCAGCAATGGCATACACTGGATCTTATCCCATGTTTTGAAAACCTCCACATGCCCCTTTCCCTTCTTGGACATATGTTGCCTAAATAGGTGGTGTATGATTGAGGAGACCCATAGGCATTTCCAGGGCTTACAAGTAGGTGACTTGTAAGCCCATTTGTTTTTTGGAAGCGCTCCCAACATAGGATTCAGGTTGTACCTTTTTGGCAAGGCAGAAAAGGTGGAGGGAGGGAGGATCAGGATGTTAAAGTCATGCAAATAATTTGAATGAGAGTCAAGGACAAACAGTGGTAAACAAAATCAGGAGCAAGCAAGACATTCCTCTGTTGCGCAAAGCATCTCCATCCTTTGATAATTAAAATAGATCCGAAACTGTTATGACCGAACACAATGTAACAAGATTGAATCATTTTCGGGATTATGGTAATGAAAACAGCAGAAAGTACTAAAAAATGTTGAAAACATGTATCTGCAGATTGTAACTTTATAAGTTTCTTAAAATACATGATTGTGCAATGAAATACTTTAAAAGTATTCTTTAAAATACAATAAACTAATTCGCTGATCCGTGAATTTCACTGATCCGTGAATTTCCTCAGATGCAATTTCCTTTGAGAATTAACCACACCTATGTTCACCACCCTGTTCAGGGAGAAATACGCCTCCTAAGTGGGGTTGCGACACCAAAGCCTTCAAATTGGGGCTCCCTGCTGCGATACGCTGAGAGTTCCAGAGAAGAGGTCTGCGATCGCTGTGCTCCTCTGTCCATAAGCTCTTTCAAGTCATAGGACGAGTCGTCTCCCCAGTGTTCCAGGTGCCACCAGCTTCAAGATGAGCTCACTCAGCACTGCCATTGATGAATTCGGTCTGGATTTGTTCAAACAGCTACTCAAGCAAAACAATGATAAAAATATGATATTCTCGCCATTGAGTATCGCAGCAGCTCTAGCCATGGTCCTTTACGGCGCCAGAGGAAAAACTGAAAACCAAATGGAAGAAGTAGGTCTCTGACACTATTGTGTCGTATCCATTGACACAGCATGACTTGAGGCGAGACGAATGAATATGGGGGATCTGTAGGGTCATTTTTTAATGCAACAACCAACTTTGATCTGATAAATTTTATCGGTATGCTTGCACTCTGACTCGATCTGCAATGATGGCAAAAGATCACTGTGAGAATGTCTGTTCTAGAGGAGGAATGTGATGTGCTGGCTTGCAGGAGGAGGAATGCGAGTCCTTCCTTCTAGAGGAGGAATGTGAGTGGCTCGCAGCACTCATGAAGTTCTTGGAGATAGTAGAAAAGGCTAGAGACTTTGCAGAGACCACGCAGGTAGGTGCTACAATGGAATCCAGGAGGGCCAATGAAATCCCCACTGGATTCTGCCCAAGAGGAAACTCTAGACCGGACCAGAATTCTTCCTCCCATAGAATTTCCCAGCAACTGAAACTTTAAATCTGCCAGGCTAGTAGCAGTTTTCATGTCCCAGGGAAAGCAGTTATGCTCATGGGCTGCAAGCATTCGGTTTTTTTACTCATGATTTTTGCCTGCTACTGGTTTGGGTTATTTTATTTTGCTGGTACATTGGTGTAACAGTTGTTATGTATCTTTTTATGGTTCAGCACCTCCCTGATGGACAGTACTCAGAATAGTTGTACACATATACAAACAATCACAATTTGTCTCTCTTTAGTGATGCATCTCCCAAGTGATCTGAATTATTCACTCCCGGAGAGAGAGAGAGAGAGAGAGAGAGAGAGAGAGAGAGAGAGAGAGAGAGAGAGAGAGAGAGAGAGAGAGAGAGAGAGGGATGTATCTAAGTTCAAAAAACACTTTGTCTGTGATCATTTTGGCCAAACCATTAGCCACTTATCAAGTCCAAGATGAAAGTTCTCACAATAGTAGTCAAGATATCATGTTTACATTTCAGGTACTTCACTTCAACGAAGTCCAGAGTGCCAGAACCGTAGAATCCTCTGCGACAGGACGCGAATGCAATGTATGCCGGCTGGTAATGACTTCCATCAATGGGAAGGGGAGCAAAGGAATAAATTAATGAATTTGGAGGGCTGCGTTTTTCATTTAAGAAAATAGTGATGGAAATATTTAGAGCTGAATAGCGTGCTGACACCACCTGCCCCCACAGCCTCTTCGCAACGGGGGAACTCCAGATCTAAAGGGGTATTTTTCACCATTTCTGTGGTGGGGAGCCTACCTTATCAGTGTCCCTTTACAGACACTCATAGAGTGCAATGTTGTTCTGCCATCAAGTTTATTGGGTTCTACTACACTTCCGTCACTTCATGTCTCTCATTCCTGGCTCCTGGTCTGGGGCTTCTTTATATGGATCTCCTTCCCATTCCTGGCTTCCTGGCTACAGATATATATATAATCTGTAGTGTGCTTTATTGTGTATTGGGCCACCTTTGGCATTTATTCTTACGAAAGAAAGGACGGAATACAAGTGTTAAATACATGAATGTGCCCTTAAATGTAATTCTTGTAATTGTCCATCAGAAGTTGGAAGTGATTATCCCGAGACTGTTCCTGGAAGGATTTTTGCAGATATGTATGTGAAGGGAACGAGATGTGTGAGATCTTAAATTAAAACACCACTAAGCCAGTCTTGCAAAACTCATTCTTTCTGCGTTTCCAGATGGCTACAGGCTCTCAGTGTGATCGACCTGGAGGTATTCATTCCCAGTTCCAAGCATTATTATCACAACTCAACAAGCCCACTAAAGACTATGACCTCAGTATTGCCAACAGACTGTACGGGAATAGTGATTTTGAATTTCATCCGGTAAGTTGATGAAGAATTTCCTTAGTAGGAGCTTCTTTTCTTTGCCTCGGCTTTTCTTTCTGGGCAGGAGTGGACTTCTGGATGTGATCCAAATATCAAACACTTTGTTTTGCAACAGATTTGTTGTGTAGCGCTGGTACATTTGAGCATCATCTGTTCATTTGTCCCTCAGAATCAGGATAGAAAACAGGACATACAATCTTGACAAACGTAAATTCCCCAACTCATAGTTTACAAAAAATAAAAAAATGGAGGGCCTGTGTAGGGGGGCTCAACAGCAAAGAGGGACAGATGCTTACTGCCCAGTTCTATTTGAAATGCCACACCAGCGGTACTCATAAGAACATATGAAGTGCCCTACTGGATCAGGCCCAAGGCCCATCTAGTCCAGCTTCCTATATCTCACTGTGGCCCCACCAGGTGCCTCAGGTAGCACACAGACGACAAGATACCTGTTTCCTGCTGTCACTCCCTTGCACCTGGCATACATAGAAAACCTACTTTTAAGCCAGGAGGTTGCTTATGGCTTGTAACCTGTGATGGTCTTTTCCTCCATGGATCTATCCAAACCCCTTTTAAAGGCATCTAGGCCAGGTGCCATCACCACATCCTGTGGCAAGGAATTCCACAGATGAATTACACACTGGGTGAAGAAATATTTTCTTTTGTCCGTTCTAACTCTCCCTTCACTCAATTTTAGTGCATATCCCCTGGTTCTGGTGTTGTGCGAGAGGGAGAAGAATCTCCCTCTATCCACTCTCTCCATCCCATGCATAATTTTACCCATTCCCTCTCCGTCTTCCTCATTCCCCTTGGTTCAGCGAAAACAAAACAGGTGGTACAGAACTGAGGAGACGTATAGGGAAAGCGGAAGCTTTCTCCAGGGTCATGGAATGAAAGTCCCTTACAGCGCAATCGTGGGTAAACATAGAGCGGCGGAGTGCGCGCACTGCTGCTCTATGAGGTTGCAAACGTGCCATAAAGCGTGTCTGCTATTCCCAGCGAGTAAGGGCCGCCGGGGCAATGGTCGGCAGGCTCACTTCGCCAGGGGACTGTCCCTGCACCCGCTGGACCAGTAAGCCCTGCACCGACTGGTGCAGTGGTTTTTAGGGAGTGCAGAGGCGAGGGAGGGCGGCCATTCTCCGAACCGGGCAGGAGAGGGCAGGGAAATCGGCCGCGAGCTCCACCGATATCCTCAGCCTCTCGGCTCAGTTTGCCCTTACACCCGGGTCTCAAATATACGCCAGCTTCTGAGCTGGCATACATTCAAGTAGACCCATTGGCCTCAGGCTTGCCAAAACCTGAAGAAGGGGATGAGTGTCCCCTTCTCCCTAGGTGCTCCTGGGCTACCCTGGGGCAGCCCAGAATGGCAAAAGGATACCACGGTCAGCTGAGTATCCTTACACAGGATAGGGCTGTCCTCTGCATCTGTCCCCCCAACCGTAGAATGCAGCACGCTAATCCTTGGGGGACATGCAACAGTGGGGAGAGGATATGGATAGGATTAAACACTTGTAAACAGTCTCCATCCACCAGCCATTCTTCCTGCAGTCAGAGTTAGGCTCAAGTAGATACGATTTACAGCAGAGATGCAGTTGAGTGGTAGAAGTTTAAGCACCTCTCTTGCCCACTGACTTCCTCTGCAAGTGCCCACTGAGGGAAACATAGGGCTGCAAGCTGCCTTTCCCGCATAACACCGACTTCCACGCTCAGAAACATAGCCGTGTCTCGTGCAAACAAGTGACGTGTAAACACAAAATGACCGCGCACTTGGCAGGGACCACACCAGCTGCACTGCCCATGCAGACATGGTTCCTGGCCTTGCCCCCAGGCCACAGTGACTGTTGCACAGCATCAAATGTGAGGAGGGTCCTCTCTATGAGTTGGCAAGCTGAAACCCTCAGTAATGGCAGGGAGAATTGTATGAAACATGGAGATGATACGTTTCGCTGGTATATCGATGCCTTTGAAACCTTGGCAGACTGCAGTCAAATCCTACATTCTTTGTCAGGCTTAGGCGAATGGAGCAAATATCTTGAAACGATGGTACCATGTCCTGGTACAGAGACTGTATGAATACTCCTAGAGATCATTCTGTTTTATTACGAGGGTTCAGATTACTTCTGTCTGCAGAGGCAAAATTCAAAATATATGCAGGAAATGTGGGTAAGTGTTGAGCCCTGTAGAACTTTTGTTAGACTTTGCCTTGTTGCAGCAATGAAGAGGAGCTCTTTGCCTCATCAAATGTGGGTTTTTAAAAAAAATCATGTTCAACATTTCTCAATTTCTAGCACGACAGAAGCCAGAACCTCTCAGGACTGTATAAGGAGTAACGTTTCCTTTTCTCTGTTTCAGCATTACTTACGTTGCATTAACAAATTGTATGATGCTGTGCTGGAAAGTGCTGAATTTGGAAAGGCAACAGAGAAAACCCGAGAGCTGATTAATTCTTGGGTTGGAAGTCAAACACATGGAAGGGATGTATGTATTGGATTTTTATTTATTTATTTATTTATTTATTTATTTAAAGAATTTATACCCCGCCTTTCTCCCGAGGGCACTCAAGGCGGCTTACAACACAATATTAAAATACTTATTTAAATATTTAACAATATTTAAAATTTTAAAATCTAAGTGTTTTTCTTTTGCAAGTTCAAACATGGGTAAATGATGCACCATATGAAAACTAAGCCAGTGCTGGCTAAACTGCCTGTCACTTCACAATTAAGCTGGAAGATCCCAAGTCAGGTCAGCTGTAAAGGAGCAACAGCTCCACGGCTAATAGACTGGCAGCGCAATCCTGACTAAGGATTTGGCTGACGGCCCAGGGCCGCCCTCCGGATCCTGTGCACAGGCTGCCTGGCACGCGCTGGGCCGGAGGTCTACTCAGGGCAGGGGACACTCGTCCCCTTCCCCAAGTGTAAACCAGGTCACCCCTATCGGCCTCCTTGAATTTCCGTCCGCTAAATAGCTGGCGGAATTCGAGGAGGCCATGTAACAACGTAACCGGCCCGGTGGGGAAGGGGATATGGCCGACGCCCCTCCTGGGCCAGCTAGGCCAATGGACCCCCTCTCTCGACCAGACAGACTGCTTACCTTTCGCCGCCATCTCTGTGGAGATCAGGCACCGGAGTGAGGGAGGCCGGTCTTGCGCCAGCCTTCCTTACTCTCATGTCATTGCAAATGTGCTTTACGGCACATTTGCGACGGCTGCTGGCGAAGAAACGCTTGTTCCGGCACCAGCACCGTCTGGTGGATTGCGCCCAAAGAAACAGAAGGGAAGCATTTATTGGTTCATTGTCTTTTTGGAAAAATGTTGGTCATTTCATCTCATGTGTTAACAAACTGTCGAAGGCTTAAAAAATTACTTTTTACTTTAAGGAAGATACTTCAGAATCATTATCCATTCCTTATATGGAGCCTATTCTGCTTTCACTATTTGTTAATCAACTGACTTTTCACAACATTTTGAAGACCACGCCTTAGTGACTTCAAGACTGGATTACTGTAACACGCTCTACGTGGGGCTGCCCTTGAAGACGGTTCGGAAGCTGCAATTAGTGCAGAATGCGGCGGCCCGGGTGGTCGCTGGAGCTAGGCGGTTTGACTCTGTTGAGCCGCTGCTTCAGCGGCTGCACTGGCTGCCCATTCGTTTCCGAGCCCAATTCAAGGTGCTGGTAATGACCTTGAAAGCCCTTCACGGTTTGGGTTCAGGATATCTGAGGGACCTTCTTCTCCCATACATTCCGGCCCGCTCTCTTAGGTCATCTGAGGGGGCTCTCCTGCGTGTACCACCTCTATCGCAAGTTAGGGGAGTGGCAACACGTGGGCTAGCCTTCTCTGCTGTGGTGCCACAACTGTGGAACTCCCTGCCAGGGGATCTGAGAACTACCCCCTGGGCTCAAAACGTTTTTGTTTCGTCTAGCGTTTGGGTGATGGGTTGTGGTCTGCCTCCTGTGTCTCAAGATGCTCTGCCATGCTGCTTTTGTGCTTATTGTTTTTAAATTAATGTATTGTTTTAAACTTTTCTGTATTTTAAACTATGTTTTTTAATTTTTGTTGTAAGCCGCCTTGGGCATTTGCCTCGGCATAGGAAAAGGCGGGATATAATTTTTTAAAATAAATAAATAAATAAATAAAAGACAAATACATTAGAATTCATAAAACTGTTTATTTTTAGTGAGATTTTGCTTTTTGAATCACTTTCTCCACAAAAGGTAAAATCAAGGAACATTTCCCCCCCAGTTATCTTGATGCTGATGCTGCCCTGGTGCTTGTGAATGCTGTATACTTCAAAGGAAAATGGCAGGCCAGATTTAAGGAAGAAAATACCAAAGATGCACCTTTTTGGGTGAATAAGGTATGACCAATAATTTACACCGAACCAACCCCCCCCCCCCACTCCTTCTCTTCCATAGGTAGTAGATGGTTTCCGTTGTTGTTCCTTTTCATGCTCCTCATTTGAAAAAGACTTCTAGACCCCATCTTTCAAATAATCCTTTCTGGGGCAATTTACAATGAATTACACAAAATCAACCAGTAACATAAAACAATTTAAAAATGAACAGCTAAAAGAGCAGGTAAAAGCAGCACTAATGTAGTCATTCTGCCAATACAAATGATCAGCCTGATAGACTGATAAATGATACAATACATGGTCAGCCTGATAGGACAGAATGTTTGTTTGTTTGTTGTCACAGAATGAGAGCAAAATCGTGCCCATGATGGTTCAGATTGGAATTTTTAGATACTCCAGCATAGAAGACCCTCCACTTCAAGTGCTTCAGCTGCCCTATGAAGGGAACAACCTAAGGATGATTATCTTGCTCCCCAAGGACATTGGAGATGATGCTTTCAATATCAAAAAGGTATCTTGTTTTCTTTAAAGTATCTGAGCTTGTTCATGGGAGGGTCCACAAAGCACGTTTTAGACAACTCGGGTGAAAGGGGCACCGGCGTGGAGGCCAGCACTGCTTACTAGGCCGCAGAATTCTTACACCATCTCGATGAATGTACGCCAGTACAGTGCCCACCCAGGTTACGAATCTCTGGCGTTCTCACAATGCATGCAAAATCCTTTAATCAGCAGCACTAAACAAACTCAATCATGTCTCTACCATTTCTCCCATTCAAGCTTATAAGTTCTCTTTCCTCTAAGAACCTTGAAGAGTGGACCAGTTCATCAAACATGTCTGCAGAGGTAATAAATGTGCACCTACCCAAGTTTAAAGTAGAAGAGGAGTATGATCTCAAGGCATCCTTGAAGTCGATGGGTATGACTCTTCCTTTTGATAAAGAAAATGCTGATTTATCTGGGATATCACAGCAACGCCTAGTTGTGTCCCAGGCCACCCATAAGTCCCTTTTGGAAGTCAATGAAGAAGGCACTGAAGCAGCAGCTGGCACTGGGCTAGTAGTAGTTCCAGTGAGTGAAACATCTCAGATAGAAGTTCTGGCAAATAGACCTTTTCTTTTCGTCATAACAGATGACCCTTCTAATGCTATTCTCTTCATGGCCGGAATTTCGTCCCCTTAAGAACATACAGCCTAGTTTGAAGAATATGCACAACCCTCTTATCTCTTTAGTGTTGCAGTGCTGAAAGAGAAAGAGGAAGCTATTCATTATACTCACTTCACCTTGGTGTAGATCAATAAAATATGTAGTTATAAATTCTAAAAGTTGAATCTTGTAGCTTTATTTCCAAACTGTCAAACGAATGCCCCTTGACCACAATCATTTTGATGTAAATTAGGTTTGATACCTAATCATTCAATGTCTTTGTTCTACCTGAAGCCTGGAAGTGATGGGACAGGAACTGTACCTTCGGTTGTCCTCCATCATTCCTTACATTCCAAAAGGGATGTTTTCGTTCTACGAATTGCATGCAAAAGACTTCAAGTGTCTTTGTGCCAGCTGAAGCCTGGTTTCAACAATTGATAATATTCTTACTAAATGCCGATGAAACTCCCTCAGAGCATCTCTTTCTCCTGACAGTATTTTCACAGAAAATTTGTGGCTTGGTTATGAGGGTGCACACAGGGGCTTCTCAATGGTGTCTTGTATGCTCGACCTTTGACTGGCGGCAGTGAGGGTAACAGTGAAAGGGGGACGTGTTGCCCGAAATTCCAACTTTCTCCGCCTTTTCTCAAACGTGGCTAGTGGTAGAGCCCCGTGCGAGCCTCAGAGATTGAGTTGGGAAGGGAATTACAGCTCTCTCACGCCTCGTCCACTGCCTGGGAGCTCCTTCCGTGTGTCCTGCTGGTCTCCTCTGCCCTGGAGACCGACTGCTAGCCCAGCCCTCAGGTAGTTCAACCTCCCTCCCCATGATCAGCTAGCTCCCTTCCGGCCTTTTTTGAAGCTGTGTCGCTCACTGTCTTCCCCGCCTCTTCCTGCCCCGCCACCCTTCCGGTCACTCCTCATTTGCCTTCTGGTTTCTCCCTTTTCTTGAAAGGGATGGCATCCCTGTGCCGGCTGTCAGGGGGAAGGCTCCTCCCATCACATCTTGTTATAACAGGAGGCTGTCCTGAAGCCTGCTTGTTTCTGTTTTTCCCCCTGTAGCAAATTGCAAAACATTTATCCTATGCTTTTCTTGGGATTACCTCAATCTGTCAGAATAAAGCGGAATTGTTTTAGGTGGTGGTGTTTTATTTTCACCTGGTTTCACAACACACAAAGTCAGCAAATAGCTACACAAAATCTCCTTCATGTGAAGAGGCAACGTTTGCTGCTACCAGTAATTTCTTGCAAGGTTTTTACATGAAACGGGGAGTGCAGGGGCATCCACATTTCCAGGGGTGCAGGGGTACCTTTCTTGCTTCAGATCACAACGTGGGGGGGCTACATGACAGCTCTTGGGGCTGCTTTTCCAGGGTAGTGGCTGCTGGCCCCAAGGAGTTGGAATCCGGGTGGGGGCTGATGTGGGAAGGGGGATAGGCCTGGTTCGTAATGCCCAGGGCCTGTCTGAGCAACTCTGGGTCTTTCTCTGGCTTCTCTGCTCCCCCAGAGGCTCCCTCTTCCATTGTTGTTTCCCAACAGCCTTGGCCACCTGTCCTTTGTAGCCTCCCATCCTCTGTCCTCCTGCCCTTGCACATTCATTCTGCCTGCTGCTACAGTTCTCCTCTCTTCTCCACCCTCACATTTCTGCCGCTTCTCTCCTCCTGCTGACCCTCACCTTTTCATCCCACACTCCTCAGACTCACCAGTCTTCCTTCCACCTCTTGTCATGTCTCTCCTCTTCCGAATCCTTTGCCCTTGCTCTCATTTTCACATTGCCTTCTCTCTTGCTATTTCCTCTGCCTCCACTTCCTCCTTCTCATCGCTGGCGCTGCCTTTGCCTGGCTCCCTCTTTCCCTTAAAGCTGCCGCTCTTCGGAAATCGCACCAATCACTCAGAATCAGGTCAGCTGCGTCACTAGAATGTTCCCGCAATTCTACCCAGCCCGGTGATGATGTCATGGTGAGCAAGATTGCCAGAAGTCTCACCCTGGTGATGCTACTCATGGCATCTCCAGGAACTGAGCTTCACTCAGACCCTCAGAAGGAACCATTTCAGTGGGGGCACCGAACGTGAGTGCGTGCATTTCAGTGGGGGCACCGAACGTGGGGGCTTCAACGTGAGTGATTGTAAAGTTAGGCAGATTGGGGCAAGAAATCAAAACTTCACACATACGCTAATGGGTTCTGAGCTGTCTGTGACAGATCAGGAGAGAGATCGTGGGATGCTGGTGGACATGCTCAGGATCATTAGAAAAGATAACAGAACGGTCAATATTATTATACCATTGTACAAATTGATGGTTAAGGTCACATCTGGAGTATTGCGACCAGTTCTGGTCACTACCTTTCAAAAAGGATATAGGGGAACTGGAAAAGGTGTAGAAGAGATGACCAAAATGATTAGTGGGCTGGGGTACCTCCCTTATTAGGGAAGGTTACAGCGTTTGGGACTCTTCAGTCTAGAAAAAAAGGTGCCTGAAGGGGGACATGATAACCCAACATGTAAAATTATGCACGAGATGGAGAGAGTGGATAGAAATAAATTCTTTTCCCTCTCGCACAACACTAGAACTAGGGGACATCCACTAAAATTGGAAGGTGGGAGAATTAGAATGGATAAAAGAAAATATTTCTTTACCCAGCATGTAACTAGTCTGTGGAACTCCTTGCCACAGGTTGTGGTGATGGCACCTGGCCTAGATGCCTTTAAAAGGGGATTTGACAGATTTATGGAGGAAAAGTCCATCACTGGTTACGAGCCATGATGGGTATATGCAACCTCCTGGTTTTAGTAGGAGTCAATCTCTTTATGCCAGATGCAAGGGAGTGGCGACAGGATACAGATATCTTGTTGTCTTGTGTGCTCCCTGCCTAAGGCATCTGGTGGGGCCACTGTGAGATGCAGGAAGTTTTACTAGATTTTATTGCACCTTTGGCCTGATCACCAGGTATCACAACACACAAACTCATCAAAAATCCACACAAAATCTTTTCCATTCAGATGACACTTGTGTTTCAAATGAACGTCTATACTGGCGCAAGTGGAATTGCCATGGCAGGCACTGCCCCTGATCTAGATGTGCTCATTGAAAACTCTGAAGTAACCCAGAAAAACATTGATGTGTCTGCGGGGTAACTTCTGTACTGCTCTCTCTCTCACAGCCCATCTATACCTGTGGTATCTGAGTGCCACAAAGCATGTCACAATAATGTGACATGGGGTCGATAGGCTGCAAATCACTATTTTTCAGAAGGATCCGGTGCCTTGGATGTTCTCAGAATCGACACCCTGTTTGAGATTCAGAAACCATACCTCCCACAATGATGGACAAGTTCTATACTGGACAAGTTCCTTGTCGTAGCCATTGACTCACTTGGAAAGCAAATGTGTTTGTAAAGGATATCTACTATTTTCAGCTCCTGTTTGTAGGAGGCCAAACCGAGCACAGGCTGCTCATTACGACCTCTTTCCACTGGGTGTTCAAAGTGGACCTGTTCCATTCTCAATGGTTTTTCTCCCCCCCCCCACTCTTCACTATAGCTTCAGATTCCTCCCTGCTTTTTCTTTATTGCTAGAGCACTGGGACCCACTTTTTAAAACAAAGCATGGTGGCTCGTGGCCCCCTAGAGTTGCCCACAGCACCCCTGATCTCATCCAGCACACATACGCCTGTGGCCCAGTTTCCCTTCCTTTGCCTCTCTACCTGTGTTCACCGCTTCTCCTTCCTCTACCACCACTCCCATGTCTTTTAAAAAGGAAGGGGGTAGGAGCCAGAAGAGTGGGATCGAGGAGTAGAGTAGCAGTTGTGGCCTGTTAATGGAGTGGCAGTACTGCTACGTGTGGGAGCAGGGCTGGCCATGACACCTGAGGCAGCATGCCAAAGGCTGCCCTCCCATACCCGATGGTATGCCAGCCTCTGCTCCTCTCACTCTTCAATCTTCTAGCTCAGTACTCTCCTACTCAACACATTTCGTCGTCCTCATCGTTCCCCTCTTCTTTTTCCAATCCAGGAAGGAGGAGGAGGAGCAGTGGAGGCAAGTAAGCAGACAGAGATGAGCCACCAATCTGCTGCCTGAGGCAACTGCTCTGGCTGGCCTCATGGATGGGGTGGCCTTGTGTGGAAGGGTCAGAATTGTCCTCATGCGCATGCATACTGGAAAGACACACTTGACTCAAGGCACAGGAAACCAGTCTTACAGGCCAATCTTATCCACATTTACTTAGAAGTAAATCCCACTGGGTTCAATCAGGCAGACTCACAGATATGGGCCTAGGACTGCAGACGTTGGTTGGAAATAAGTGCAGCGTGCATAGTCACAACACTGACTTGATTTGATCATCAAAGTAAATTCTTCCATTTTCACTCACAGTTTCAGACTGAGTTTGGGTGTGGGGTGCATTCTTCATAATGCAGAAATGTTTGTGGTAACCAAAATCTGGCGATCTGATGGAAATACTTCCTTTAAACAAGAGTGACCCCGATGCCAGCACTAGCAATCACCTCTTGGACTCACAACAGAATAATAGAGTATCTCCGAGCATGCCCACAGAGTAACTTCAGCTACAAAGAGAGTAGCGCTTCTGAACCTAATGGTGAAACTTCCAAGCAGACCTGAGTGTCTATATTTTGTCTTATAAATTAAGCACTGCTGGATCCTAAAACTTTTTCTATGGTACCATTGTGACATCCGTATAATGGTAGCAGGCATTGCCCAAAGCCTCTTGTTGATTGAGATGGTGCACCAAATGCTGCCCCTCCTTACCTGATGGTGCGCCAGCCTCTGCTCATCCCACTGCCTGGATTGGAAAAGAAAGAGGGGTGGGGTGTGTGGGGTGGGGTGGGGTGGAAGCATGGAGGAGAGGAGAGTGGTGGACTCAAGAGTCCTCTCCACACTTCCTCTTCCCCTTCATCCCCCTCTATGTCTTCCTGGCCCTGTCCAGGAATGGGAAGTGAAGGCTTACTGGAGGCAAGCGGGCAAATGGAAGTCGGCACTGCCAACCAATCCATTCCCTGAGACCACTGCTTTAGTGAGCTTCCTGGACGGCCCAGCCCTGAATGATAGCATTGGGTTGTCTGCTGCTCTGATGCAACATACCAGTATGGCTAAGTCAGCTTGATCCCAAGTGGTTTTAATTGCCTATGAAAAACAAATTCACTCCTTATTCTGCCATTCTCGAATATCCTCCTCAATTTTTCCCTCTACACCCCTTCCCTTGCATGCCTAACCTTTTAATTCCTTGTAGGCCTAAAGGGCACAGCCCACATCTTAAAATTCATGTATGTACAACACCTAGTTCTTGTAGGCAGAAATAATTAAAATAATAATGATAAGAGAGAATCTACCAATCCTATGGTGTTGTCCAAAGTCAGGACCGCTTTGGTGGGGGTTTCAAACCAACCTTGGCTCTCTTACCCAAACTCCAGCAGCCCAAAGCAACCACATATGCATCACCATCCAGCGGCAATGGAATATCTCCAACAACAGAGGGCAGGGAACAAAGACCAGCACCAGATCTAGGGTCAGCAGGAACAGCAAGAAATGCTGCACATTTCCCCTAAAGAAGAGGCAACCCCCCACAATGGATGGAAATTGAGTGAGGTCAGTACCCATCACCATGTGCCCCTTTATTCTCCAGGGGTGGGGTTTAAAGTGCAAAGTCCCTACTCCTGGAAAGACACCTTCCACCTCTCTCTGAGGTGATAGTTGAGGAATGTAGTGGCTTGAGCTGAAGAAGGGGTGTTGCCTGCTGCATTTTACAATGCAGCCTAAAGTAAGGCCCCATGATGAGCTTTATGGTGGGTCTTGACAGAGTTCTATGCCCATTCACAGCTACTTGGAATTCTATAAATTCCTGGTGTGTCCCAGGGATATCTAGGATCCTTGGCAACGCGAAGTATTTGCTGTGTTTTCGTAGTTGGTAAAAAGACCGTTCCCCTTCTTTTTCTTATTCACAGGTGGATCCGATTGATGGATTAGTTCCATTCAGATGTTGCAAGAAGTGATCCAGTTCCACATCCCCATTCTCCCAAATACATTGTCTGCGTATCTTACCCAGAAGGATAGCTTGCACTTGGCAGTTCTTAATGCGATTTCTTCACATTTCTCCATGTACAGGATCACTATGACAGAGCTGAGTGGACTGCCCATAGCTACTTCCTCCTTCTGTTCGTAATATTTCTGATTCCAGATGAAATAAGTGGTGGTGAGACAGTGCTGGAACAATGCTGCGATATCTGCTGGAATATCATGATATTCATATTTCATGATATTCATAGTGTCATAAGAACATAAGAACATAAGAAGAGCTGGATCAGGCCAAAGGCCCATCTAGTCCAGCTTCCTGTATCACACAGTGGCCCCACCAGATGCCTCAGGGAGCACACAGCCAACAAGATAATCTGTTTCCTGCTGCCACTCCCTTGCACCTGGCACAGAGAAAACCTACTTCTAAAACCAGGAGGTTGCTTATGGCTTGTAACCTGTGATGGTCTTTTCCTCCATGAATCTGTCCAAACCCCTTTTGAAGGCATCTAGGCCAGGAGCCATCACCACATCCTGTGGCAAAGAGTTCCACAGATGAATTACACGCTGGGTAAAGAAATATTTTCTTTTATCCGTTCTAACTCTCCCTCCACTCAATTTTAGTGCCCTGGTGCCCATGTCCCCTGGTTCTGGTGTTGCGCGAGAGGGAGAAGAATTTCCCTCTATTCACTCTCTCCATCCCATGCATAATTTTATACGTCTCAATCATGTCCCCCCTCAAGCGCCTTTTTTCTAGACTGAAAAGCCCCAAACGCTGTAGCCATTCCTCATAAGGGAGGTGCTCCAGCCCACAAATCATTCTGGTCGCTCTTTTCTGCACCTTTTCCAATTCAACTGTATCCTTTTTGAGGTGTGGTGACCAGAACTGGACACAATACTCCAGATGTGGCCTTATCATCGATTTGTACAAAAGCATAATGATATTGGCCATTTTATTCTCAATCCCTTTTTTAATGATCCCGAGCATGGAATTGGCCTTCTTCACAGCCGCCGCACACTGGGTCGACACTTTCATCGACCTGTCCACCACCACCCCAATATCTCTCTCTTGATCCATCACAGACAACTTAGAACTCATTAGCGTATATGTGAAATTTTGGTTTCTTGCCCCAATGTGCACCACTTTGCACTTACTTACATTGAAGCGCATCTGCCATTTTGCTGCCCATTCTCCCAGTTTGGAGAGATCCTTCTGGAGCTCTTCACAATTCCTGCTGGTCTTCACCACCCGGAAAAGTTTAGTGTCATCCACAAACTTGGCCACCTCGCTGCCTATCCCCAACTCCAGGTCATTTATGAATAAGTTGAAAAGCACCGGTCCCAAGACCGATCCTTGGGGCACACCGCTTTTCACCTCTCGCCATTGTGAAAATTGCCCATTGACATCCACTCGCTGTTTCCTGGTCTTCAACCAGTTCCTAATCCACAAGAGGACCTGCCCTATTATTCCCTGACTGTGGAGTTTTCTCAGGAGCCTTTAATGAGGGACTGTGTCAAACGCCTTCTGGAAATCCAGATATACAGTATAATATCCACGGGTTCACATTCCTGTTGACCTTTTCAAAAAATTCTAAAAGGTTTATGAGGCAAGACTTCCCCTTGCAGAAGCCATGCTGACTCTCCCTCAGCAGAGCTTGTTCTTCTATGTGTTTTAAGGTTTTATCTTTAATGAGACTTTCCACCATCTTCCCTGGAACAGATGTTAGGCTGACCGGCCTGTAGTTTCCCGGGTCCCCCTTCCTTCCTTTTTTAAAGATTGGCGTGACATTAGCTATCCTCCAATCCTCTGGCACAGTGGCCGTTTTAAGGGACAAGTTGCATATTTTGGTCAAGAGGTCAGCAACTTCATTCTTGAGTTCCTTCAGAACTCTTGGGTGGATGCACTTGCACTGGTTGTTTTGTAAATAAAGATTCCACGTCAAAGCTAACTAAAAGAGAATCTGGTGTTATTTTTAGCCTTTCCACTTTCTCTACAAAGTGCATAAAATTCTTGATATAAGTGTCCATCCCCCCAATATGGTGTTGAAGCAGACCTGCTGGAGGTTTAGCTAGCCCATAGGTTGGGGAGTCAATGGTGCTAACTCTTGGTCTTAAAGGAATGTTAGGTTTATGAATTTTTGGGTGACCATAAAACATTGGGGGAAAGGCTTTAGATCAACCCGAGTTGTTTTTTGTGTCTGGCTCCAAGCTAGATTTCTTAATGAGGTCGTTCATTCTCTTAACTATACCAGTAGTTGGACCTGTTTTCAGTACCCTGTAGGTATCGGGATCCAGTAGGTCTCTTATCTTCTGACAATATTCCTCATTATTGATAATTACTGTGGTATTTCCTTTGCTGGTAACACCCAAATGTCCTAAGTTTTGTTAATGCCCTTCGCTGTCCTGCAGTTATGTTGCTCTTTGGCGGACGTGCCTTTTTAAAGATGGGGAGCCACTTCCCCTCGTATCTCCTCTGCAGTTACTGTTGGCAAGGTCCAGATAGCTGCCTCCACATTCACAATGATTTCCTCTACAGGTATAACATGAGGAGCACTAGCAGAACTGCCCCCTTTTCTTAATATGGACACTTGGTTCGCTGTTAACTGATGATCTGAGAGGTTGATCCGAGAGGTGCAACAACACCTGGTTGGTATTATCTATAGAGGCATCCCTTGTGTGTCTGATGGCAATTCCCCCAAATTTCTTCTCCTGCCTGCATTTGTTCATCTTTATATGATTTTCCATAGCTATAGATGTAAGGATTTCCACTTTAATCCAATCCCGTTTGTGGTTCCATTCAAGGTATTGCTAAGGGCCAAGTGTACTTTATACAGTTCCAACAAATGCAGAGCCACTGGAAAACATGAACAAGGTGTTTCTGCCATATATTAAAGGTACCACGGAATGAATTGGAAAAATATTGCAACGAGCTAAATGTAGAACGGTCTTGCTCCGTAATTGTAATGTACATGCAGCAATCACCAGGCTGCATCGCTGAACAGATAGCATATTCATTTCTGTATGTCAAAATAAAATGTAATTACCATATTGACCTGAGTATAAGACTCACTTTTGTCCCCTAAGGCAAGCCTTTAAAGTAGGGGTGCGGCCTACAATCAAAGTCTATCATTTTCTGCCTAGAGTTTTCTGCAAAGCGTCTCTTTTTCAAGCCTCTCCAAGTCTCTTTCAAAGGTAAAGCGCTTTTTCTTTTTTTAAACTGCAAAGCTCTGTGTTTTCAGCTCTTAATCACTTGCTAAATGGCCATGATCTCTCTAGCAACCTCTAGCCTTAGAGGCATTTGAAAAAAATTAACCCTTAAGTTCCATCCCCAGGACTCTGTGGAGACTAAGATATTTATTGATCCTGCAGTTTGAAAGTTGAGAGCAAGAGCTCCTGCATAGGCTTATCATATCCAAAGGGGGACAGAGTACCAACCTTTAGGCTGTAATCCTATGCACACTTTCCTGGGAGTAAGCCCCATTGAATGCAATGGGACTTACTTCTGAGTAGACATGCATAGGATTGTACTGTTAACCATTGAAAGTTGGGCAGGTGCAGCTCATCATCATGGAAGGGTGCAACAAGCTGCACCTGCCCAAATTCCAAAGGTTAAATGTAGGCACTCTATCCCCCTTTGGATCTGGGAAGGCTACTTATACTAGGGTGCTCAGATTTAATAAGGGACATGGTGCCTATGCCTTTAACTGTACTAAAGCTGTACTGTTTTACTATTGTACTAATGTGTATATTTTCTTTAAGTTAAAAAAGTTTAAAATGTATTTTTTAAAAAATAGAACCAAACTTTAAGGGTGCGGCTTATAATCAGGAGGGTCCTATACTCGGGGCAATATGGTAATACATAAGTTTGAGAGTGGTGAAGACTTTGTATTACAATGTCAAGTGATGCCACATCAATATCAGCTACACAGTATTGGGATCGTCACCAAAGGAGTGTAGGTAAATATTCCACAGTCTTTCATTGATCTAGTCCAAGATGGTCCAAAGCGTGGCCCGCGGTCCGCATGCGGGCACCGAAGGCCTCTTCTATGCCCCCCGGGCAATCTCGGAGTCCCCCCTTCCCGCAGTCATCCATGCTCCCCTGATGATCAGAAAAGCGGTCGGGAGCCAGCCGCCTTTTCGATCATCAGGGGAGCATGGGTGAGGCATACTAATGAGCGGCAACGTCCTTCCGCTTCGGCGTCTCCCTCCCTTCCCGAGCAACGGCCGGCCAGACACGTCCTTCCTGGCCAGCCGTCAGTATGAACTGAGAGGCTTGTGAGGCTGTGCCTGCGCAAATTTGCTGCAGCCTCTCTAGCCCCCTCGCCTCAGTCTCGCTGGCTGAACCAGCGAGACTGAGGCGAGGGGGCTAGAGAGGCTTCAGCAAGTTTGCGCAGGCACAGCCTCTCAGTTCATACTGACGGCCAGCCAGGAAGGACATGTCTGGCCGGCCGTTGCCTGGGAAGGGAGGGAGACTAATGAGCGGCATACTTTTTAAGTTGCATTTTCATTCATGGGCGTGATCACATCAAAGCCGGCTCCTGGCTTCTCTTCGCTGTGCTAAGGTAGGCCGCTGCCGCTCGGTGGGTGCCCACAAGCCACCAAAACGTCGCAACTCAGCAGAGGTGAGCCAGACTCTGGCTTGCCTCTGAGCTGCATTGCTGTGGTAACGTGCAGGCACTCGCCAACAGCAGGGGTGAATCACTGGCCCTCCGGGTCGCTCCACAGGTGGAGAGGCAGAACACTTTGTCCCTGTTGAGCCACGGGCCCGATTTCTGAACCAGGGGTGCATGAGGGAAACAGCAAGCTCAGCACCAGCGCAACTCCACAAGGAATAATGGCAATGCTGCATGGGACAAAAGGAGCCCCTTTTGCATGTGTCTGTGTGCAGAGAAAGAGGAACCATCCGAGAGGAACGAAAGATCCAGGAGTGCACTGCTGGGAAAGGGGGGAGGGCAGATACCAAGCGCCACAGAGCGTGCTTGTCTGCCTCGGTTCAACTTGGAGGAAGGAGATTTGTTTCCCACCACCTAAGTGGCTTGTTTACTCAAACAGCATCACTCCGGTGGGGATTTCTCCCTTCTGCTCTCCTGGCTCGTCACTTAGGTCAACCACCGTGCTTATATGTGTATGGGGAGAAGAGGGAAGGCAACTGGCAGCCCTCTGTGCTGCAGGACGCTGTCTTGTCAGGCTAGTTCTCAGCAGGGGGGGTAGCAGGATCAGGAACTCTCCCCTTTATTTGTGGGTGGGGCTGAAAGCATTGAGTCTGCAGCAGACGCGGAACGTATGTGTGTCTGAGAGCACAAGCCCTTCACTCCACTGCCCTGACCTAGCAAGGGGGGGGGATAAAGTATCTGCAAGGCAACTAATCATGTTAAGCACCCAGGGGGTGGGACCTGAAAACCCCTCCTTGGGGTTCCATTGCGCCCGAGTGGAACTCTGAAAGGCGTGGGTGCAGAAGGGCACCACGCCCCAGGCAGACACCTTGGAGCCAGCAACCGGAGGAGCCCACTAGCTAGCAGCACGTTTGGCCAGCCTGCGTCTACGCTAGCTGTTACTGGTAAAAGGCAATCGCAACCCTGAGCCGGGTGTGGGGTGTGGGGGAGCAAGGAACGTTGGACTCTGTGCTTCCCATGGTAGTATGGGGTGGGGAGTGGGGAATGAATCAGAAAAGTTTTCAGAGCTTGACTACAGCGTGGTGCTGGATTGCCAAGGTGCATTGGCTTGTGTCTCCTCCCTCGCACTTTCCTATCACTCACTGTAACTTTGGGTGCCGGTTAGTTGCTTTGTATGTCCTCAGTTGCTGCTGATGAAGATCTGCAGATCCAGATGGGTGCCAATGTTGAAAATGTTTTCTCCTGAACAGATGTTTGCAAGAAAAAGGGGGGGGAACAGTGGATTTTGCTTTTCTGTGACCCAAGGGGCTTTGTTTGCTGCAGGGAGGGGAGTGGAGGATCAAAGCGTTCAGGGCGGCTCTTTAAAAAGGCCGCGAAGCTAAGCAGAGGCTGACAGGGTAGACCTTGTGCTCACAGAGCTCACTTTGCAAAGTAATACTCCTCCTTTCTAGCCTCGCCTGTGTGTGTCTATGTCTGTGTGTTCACGTGCCCTTTCTAAGCATTCATGAGCACTGATCTCTGGGAGGGTTTCTGGGCGGGAGAAATGGGGGAAAGGGATTGGCCACCCTAGAGGATCGGCATTTCTGCTTGGGCAGTGGTAGGAGCAGGAGCTGCCTGTGATCTCTGCAGAGATCACAGGCCCACAAAACTTTCCCCCCTTCAATTAGTACTCTGATTATTTAAAAAAAATGCAGTGTCGGTTTTACAGCTCTGCTTATGTCATTATTATTAATTATTAATTATTCATTGTGCGGCCCCCGGGTTCCGTGTTCGTGGTTGCGACACCAAAGCCTTCAAATTGGGGCTCACTGCTACGATACGCTGAGAGTTCCAGAGAAGAGGTCTGCGATCGCTGTGTTAAAAGCTTTGTTCTCTTTAAAATAGTGGGGGAGGGGAAAGAGAGAATATGAATGGGAATGAAACTGGGCCAACAAGTCATTACACTCAAAGCCTCTACCTTCAAATGACAGTGGCACAACCTATCACGTGTCTACAAAGCAGCTACAACACATAAATATGCCAGAAGACTATTCTAGCCCAGCCATGCCATGTGTCTGTAGAGCAGGACGGGATGGGATTGCTCCACATCTCCCCTTCTCCCTCGTGATGCATCCAGCTCCCCTTGTGATGCACGCTAGCAAGTGCAATGTGGCCACCAAAGCTATTGCTGGTGACTGCACAGGTTCGACAGCGGCAAAGACACCTTCTGCCAGTGTCAGGTAAGTTAGCAGTGGGGGTGGGCTGTGAGGAGGACAAGGGAGGGAGTGGGTGGAATGGGAGCGTTTCTGGTCAGGGGGTGGAACCACAGGTGGGGAGGTGGTGGGAGGGGATGGATCCGGCAGCAATGGCAAACACTGGATCTTATCCCATGTTTTGAAAACCTCCACATGCCCCTTTCCCTTCTTGGACATATGTTGCCTGAATAGGTGGTGTATGATCGAGGAGACCTAAATTAAGTATTTTTACTTACCTCCCATTTGCTTTTTGGAAGCGCTCCCACCATAGGATTCAGGTTGTACCTTTTGGGCAAGGCAGAAAAGCTGGAGGGAGGGAGGATCAAGATGTTAACGTCATAAAAATCATTTGAATGAGAGTCAAGGACAAACAGTGGCAAACAAAATCATGAGCAAGCAAGACATTCCTCTGTTGCGCAAAGCATCTCCATCCTTTGAGAATTAAAATAGATCGGAAACTGTTATGACCGAACACAATGTAACAAGATTGTCTCATTTTCAGGATTATGGTCATAAAAATAGCAGAAAGTACTAAAAAATGATTAAAACATGTATCTGCAGATTGTAACTTTATAAGTATCTTAAAATACATGATTGTGCAATAAAATACTTTAAAAGTATTCTTTAAAATACAATAAACTGATTCGCTGATCCGTGAATTTCCTCAGATGCAATTTCCTTTGAGAATTAACCACACCTATGTTCACCACCCTGTTCAGGAAGAAATACGCCTCCTAAGTGGGGTTGCGACACCAAAGCCTTCAAATTGGGGCTCCCTGCTGAGATACGCTGAGAGTTCCAGAGAAGAGGTCTGCGATCGCTGTGCTCCTCTGTCCATAAGCTCTTTTCAGTCATAGGACGAGTCGTCTCCCCAGTGTTCCAGGTGCCACCAGCTTCAAGATGAGTTCTCTCAGCACTGCCATTGATGAATTCGGTCTGGATTTGTTCAAACAGCTATTCAAGCAAAACAATGATAAAAATATGATATTCTCGCCAATGAGTATCGCAGCAGCTCTAGCCATGGTCCTTTACGGCGCCAGAGGAAAAACTGAAAACCAAATGGAAGAGGTAGGTCTCCGACACTATTGTGTCGTATCCATTGACACAGCATGACTTGAGGCGAGACGAATAAATATGGGGGATCCATAGGGTCATTTTTTAATGCAACAACCAACTTTGATCTGATAAATTTTATCGGTATGCTTGCACTCTGACTCGATCTGCAATGATGACAAAAGATCACTGTGAGAATGTCTGTTCTAGAGGAGGAATGTGATGTGCTGGCTCGCAGGAGGAGGAATGTGAGTCCTTCCTTCTAGAGGAGGAATGTGAGTGGCTCGCAGCACTCATGAAGTTCTTGGAGATAGTAGAAAAGGCTAGAGACTTTGCAGAGACCACACAGGTAGGTGCTACAATGGAATCCAGGAGGGCCAATGAAATCCCCACTGGATTCTGCCCAAGAGGAAACTCTAGACCAGACCAGAATTCTTCCTCCCATAGAATTTCCCAGCAACTGAAACTTTAAATCTGCCAGGCTAGTAGCAGTCTTCATGTCCCAGGGAAAGCAGTTATGCTCATGGGCTGCAAACATTCAGTTTTTTTACTCATGATTTTTGCCTGCTACTGGTTTGGGTTATTTTATTTTGCTGGTACATTGGTGTAACAGTTATTATGTATCTTTCTTATGGTTCACCACCTCCCAGATGGACAGTACTCAGAATAGTTGTACACATATACAAACAATCACAATTTGTCTCTCTTTAGTGGTGCATCTCCCAAGTGATCTGAATTATTCACTCCCGGAGAGAGAGAGAGAGAGAGAGAGAGAGAGAGAGAGAGAGAGAGAGAGAGAGAGAGAGAGAGAGAGAGAGAGAGAGAGAGAGATGTATCTAAGTTCTCAAACACTTTGTCTGTGATCATTTTGGCCAAACCATTAGCCACTTATCAAGTCCAAGATGAAAGTTCTCACAATAGTAGTCAAGATATCATGTTTACATTTCAGGTACTTCACTTCAACGAAGTCCAGAGTGCCAGAACCGTAGAATCCGCTGCGACAGGACCCGAATGCAATGTATGCCGGCTGGTAATGATTTCCATCAATGGGAAGGGGAGCAAAGGAATAAATTAATGAATTTGGAGGGCCGCGTTTTTCATTTAAGAAAATAGTGATGTAAATCTTTAGAGTTGAATAGCGTGCTGACACCACCTGCCCCCACAGCCTCTTCCCACAGGGGCAACTCCAGATCTAAAGGGGTATTTTTCACCATTTCTGTGGTGGGGAGCCTACCTTATCAGTGCCCCTTTACAGACACTCATAGAGTGCAATGTTGTTCTGCCATCAAGTTTATTGGGTTCTACTACACTTCCGTCACTTCATGTCTCTCATTCCTGGCTCCTGGTCTGGGGCTTCCTTATATGGATCTCCTTCCCATTCCTGGCTGCCCAGGCCAAGGGGCTATTGCCCGTCCAGCTTGCAAGGGGCAGTGGAAGCAATGCCCCACCTTCCCTCCCTTGGGAGGAGAGGAATAGCCTACCCTGCATGGGCTGACTGTGCCCCTGGACTCCCTTCTGAAGTCTGTCTCCTACTCCCTTCTCTTCATGGTCTCCTCTGTTGTCATGCTTGCTTGTTCATATTATCATGTTTGCCATGCTGTCCCCATCATGTTTCCCCAATCTTGCAATCTTTGGTTTTAGTCTTTGAACCTTTGAAGTCTTTGGTCCTTCTGCCTATACTCTTGACCCTCTTCTTGTGTCCACGTCTTGCCTCTTGCTCTTGCATGTTGTCCCTCCCTCTCCCTCTGCCTTTGTTCCTGAGCTGTTTCTGAGCGTGTCCTCCGTACTTCTTCCTTCCTGTAGGTGATCTTTCCCCAGCACCTGGTTCGCTCACCTTGCCCTTCACTGTCTCCATGATTTATCTTGGCTTCCTGGTGGCACCTGGACTTTGGAAGTCTTTCCACATATAATTATGAAGAGCCCTTTCCCTGGTGACCTTCCAACAAGGCCGAAGATCTTCCCGTGTTGTTTAGTTTTCTCTCTTTAATTTTTGCTGTTGGACTACTTTTTCATTTTTTATTCTGATTTTATTGCAACGTTCTTTTTTCTATGATGCTTTTATTTACTGTGCTTTTGGAAATATATATATATATATCTGTAGTGTGCTTTATTGTGTATTGGGCCACCTTTGGCATTTATTCTTACGAAAGAAAGGACGGAATACAAGTGTTAAATACATGAATGTGCCCTTAAATGTAATTCTTGTAATTGTCCATCAGAAGTTGGAAGTGATTATCCCGAGACTGTTCCTGGAAGGATTTTTGCAGATATGTATGTGAAGGGAACGAGATGTGTGAGATCTTAAATTAAAACACCACTAAGCCAGTCTTGCAAAACTCATTCTTTCTGCGTTTCCAGATGGCTACAGGCTCTCAGTGTGATCGACCTGGAGGTATTCATTCCCAGTTCCAAGCATTATTATCACAACTCAACAAGCCCACTAAAGACTATGACCTCAGTATTGCCAACAGACTGTACGGGAATAGTGATTTTGAATTTCATCCGGTAAGTTGATGAAGAATTTCCTTAGTAGGAGCTTCTTTTCTTTGCCTCGGCTTTTCTTTCTGGGCAGGAGTGGACTTCTGGATGTGATCCAAATATCAAACACTTTGTTTTGCAACAGATTTGTTGTGTAGCGCTGGTACATTTGAGCATCATCTGTTCATTTGTCCCTCAGAATCAGGATAGAAAACAGGACATACAATCTTGACAAACGTAAATTCCCTAACTCATAGTTTACATAAAATAAAAAAATGGAGGGCCTGTGTAGGGGGGCTCAACAGCAAAGAGGGACAGATGCTTACTGCCCAGTTCTATTTGAAATGCCACACCAGCGGTACTCATAAGAACATATGAAGTGCCCTACTGGATCAGGCCCAAGGCCCATCTAGTCCAGCTTCCTATATCTCACTGTGGCCCCACCAGGTGCCTCAGGTAGCACACAGACAACAAGATACCTGTTTCCTGCTGTCACTCCCTTGCACCTGGCATACATAGAAAACCTACTTCTAAGCCAGGAGGTTGCTTATGGCTTGTAACCTGTGATGGTCTTTTCCTCCATGGATCTATCCAAACCCCTTTTAAAGGCATCTAGGCCAGGTGCCATCACCACATCCTGTGGCAAGGAATTCCACAGATGAATTACACACTGGGTGAAGAAATATTTTCTTTTGTCCGTTCTAACTCTCCCTTCACTCAATTTTAGTGCATATCCCCTGGTTCTGGTGTTGTGCGAGAGGGAGAAGAATCTCCCTCTATCCACTCTCTCCATCCCATGCATAATTTTACCCATTCCCTCTCCGTCTTCCTCATT
The DNA here is from genome assembly GCA_026170595.1 of Plestiodon gilberti rubricaudatus. NCBI lineage: Eukaryota > Metazoa > Chordata > Lepidosauria > Squamata > Scincidae > Plestiodon > Plestiodon gilberti. Next base: position 78,959,651 of record JANXHW010000004.1, on the reverse strand, counting down.
CCCCTTGGTTCAGCGAAAACAAAACAGGTGGTACAGAACTGAGGAGACGTATAGGGAAAGCGGAAGCTTTCTCCAGGGTCATGGAATGAAAGTCCCTTACAGCGCAATCGTGGGTAAACATAGAGCGGCGGAGTGTGCGCACCGCTGCTCTATGAGGTTGCAAACGTGCCATAAAGCGTGTCTGCTATTCCCAGCGAGTAAGGGCCGCCGGGGCAATGGTCGGCAGGCTCACTTCGCCAGGGGACTGTCCCTGCACCCGCTGGACCAGTAAGCCCTGCACCGACTGGTGCAGTGGTTTTTAGGGAGTGCAGAGGCGAGGGAGGGCGGCCATTCTCCGAACCGGGCAGGAGAGGGCAGGGAAATCGGCCGCGAGCTCCACCGATATCCTCAGCCTCTCGGCCCAGTTTGCCCTTACACCCGGGTCTCAAATATACGCCAGCTTCTGAGCTGGCATACATTCAAGTAGACCCATTGGCCCCAGGCTTGCCAAAACCTGAAGAAGGGGATGAGTGTCCCCTTCTCCCTAGGTGCTCCTGGGCTACCCTGGGGCAGCCCGGAATGGCAAAAGGATACCACGGTCAGCTGAGTATCCTTACACAGGATAGGGCTGTCCTCTGCATCTGTCCCCCCAACCGTAGAATGCAGCACGCTAATCCTTGGGGCACATGCAACAGCGGGGAGAGGATATGGATAGAATTAAACACTTGTAAACAGTCTCCATCCACCAGCCATTCTTCCTGCAGTCAGAGTTAGGCTCAAGTAGATACGATTTACAGCAGAGATGCAGTTGAGTGGTAGAAGTTTAAGCACCTCTCTTGCCCACTGACTTCCTCTGCAAGTGCCCACTGAGGGAAACATAGGGCTGCAAGCTGCCTTTCCCGCATAACACCGACTTCCACGCTCAGAAACATAGCCGTGTCTCGTGCAAACAAGTGACGTGTAAACACAAAATGACCGCGCACTTGGCAGGGACCACACCAGCTGCATTGCCCATGCAGACATGGTTCCTGGCCTTGCCCCCAGGCCACAGTGACTGTTGCACAGCATCAAATGTGAGGAGGGTCCTCTCTATGAGTTGGCAAGCTGAAACCCTCAGTAATGGCAGGGAGAATTGTATGAAACATGGAGATGATACGTTTCGCTGGTATATCCAGCCTTTGAAACCTTGGCAGACTGCAGTCAAATCCTACATTCTTTGTCAGGCTTAGGCGAATGGAGCAAATATCTTGAAACGATGGTACCATGTCCTGGTACAGAGACTGTATGAATACTCCTAGAGATCATTCTGTTTTATTACGAGGGTTCAGATTACTTCTGTCTGCAGAGGCAAAATTCAAAATATATGCAGGAAATGTGGGTAAGTGTTGAGCCCTGTAGAACTTTTGTTAGACTTTGCCTTGTTGCAGCAATGAAGAGGAGCTCTTTGCCTCATCAAATGTGGGTTTTTAAAAAAAATCATGTTCAACATTTCTCAATTTCTAGCACGACAGAAGCCAGAACCTCTCAGGACTGTATAAGGAGTAACGTTTCCTTTTCTCTGTTTCAGCATTACTTACGTTGCATTAACAAATTGTATGATGCTGTGCTGGAAAGTGCTGAATTTGGAAAGGCAACAGAGAAAACCCGAGAGCTGATTAATTCTTGGGTTGGAAGTCAAACACATGGTAGGGATGTATGTATTGGATTTTTATTTATTTATTTATTTATTTATTTAAAGAATTTATACCCCGCCTTTCTCCCGAGGGCACTCAAGGCGGCTTACAACACAATATTAAAATACTTATTTAAATATTTAACAATATTTAAAATTTTAAAATCTAAGTGTTTTTCTTTTGCAAGTTCAAACATGGGTAAATGATGCACCATATGAAAACTAAGCCAGTGCTGGCTAAACTGCCTGTCACTTCACAATTAAGCTGGAAGATCCCAAGTCAGGTCAGCTGTAAAGGAGCAACAGCTCCACGGCTAATAGACTGGCAGCGCAATCCTGACTAAGGATTTGGCTGACGGCCCAGGGCCGCCCTCCGGATCCTGTGCACAGGCTGCCTGGCACGCGCCGGGCCGGAGGTCTACTCAGGGCAGGGGACACTCGTCCCCTTCCCCAAGTGTAAACCAGGTCACCCCTATCGGCCTCCTTGAATTTCCGTCCGCTAAATAGCTGGCGGAATTCGAGGAGGCCATGTAACAACGTAACCGGCCCGGTGGGGAAGGGGATATGGCCGACGCCCCTCCTGGGCCAGCTAGGCCAATGGACCCCCTCTCTCGACCAGACAGACTGCTTACCTTTCGCCGCCATCTCTGTGGAGATCAGGCACCGGAGTGAGGGAGGCCGGTCTTGCGCCAGCCTTCCTTACTCTCATGTCATTGCAAATGTGCTTTACGGCACATTTGCGACGGCTGCTGGCGAAGAAACGCTTGTTCCGGCACCAGCACCGTCTGGTGGATTGCGCCCAAAGAAACAGAAGGGAAGCATTTATTGGTTCATTGTCTTTTTGGAAAAATGTTGGTCATTTCATCTCATGTGTTAACAAACTGTCGAAGGCTTAAAAAATTACTTTTTACTTTAAGGAAGATACTTCAGAATCATTATCCATTCCTTATATGGAGCCTATTCTGCTTTCACTATTTGTTAATCAACTGACTTTTCACAACATTTTGAAGACCACGCCTTAGTGACTTCAAGACTGGATTACTGTAACACGCTCTACGTGGGGCTGCCCTTGAAGACGGTTCGGAAGCTGCAATTAGTGCAGAATGCGGCGGCCCGGGTGGTCGCTGGAGCTAGGCGGTTTGACTCTGTTGAGCCGCTGCTTCAGCGGCTGCACTGGCTGCCCATTCGTTTCCGAGCCCAATTCAAGGTGCTGGTAATGACCTTGAAAGCCCTTCACGGTTTGGGTCCAGGATATCTGAGGGACCTTCTTCTCCCATACATTCCGGCCCGCTCTCTTAGGTCATCTGAGGGGGCTCTCCTGCGTGTACCACCTCTATCGCAAGTTAGGGGAGTGGCAACACGTGGGCTAGCCTTCTCTGCTGTGGTGCCACAACTGTGGAACTCCCTGCCAGGGGATCTGAGAACTACCCCCTGGGCTCAAAACGTTTTTGTTTCGTCTAGCGTTTGGGTGATGGGTTGTGGTCTGCCTCCTGTGTCTCAAGATGCTCTGCCATGCTGCTTTTGTGCTTATTGTTTTTAAATTAATGTATTGTTTTAAACTTTTCTGTATTTTAAACTATGTTTTTTAATTTTTGTTGTAAGCCGCCTTGGGCATTTGCCTCGGCATAGGAAAAGGCGGGATATAATTTTTTAAAATAAATAAATAAATAAATAAAAGACAAATACATTAGAATTCATAAAACTGTTTATTTTTAGTGAGATTTTGCTTTTTGAATCACTTTCTCCACAAAAGGTAAAATCAAGGAACATTTCCCCCCCGGTTATCTTGATGCTGATGCTGCCCTGGTGCTTGTGAATGCTGTATACTTCAAAGGAAAATGGCAGGCCAGATTTAAGGAAGAAAATACCAAAGATGCACCTTTTTGGGTGAATAAGGTATGACCAATAATTTACACCGAACCAACCCCCCCCCCCCACTCCTTCTCTTCCATAGGTAGTAGATGGTTTCCGTTGTTGTTCCTTTTCATGCTCCTCATTTGAAAAAGACTTCTAGACCCCATCTTTCAAATAATCCTTTCTGGGGCAATTTACAATGAATTACACAAAATCAACCAGTAACATAAAACAATTTAAAAATGAACAGCTAAAAGAGCAGGTAAAAGCAGCACTAATGTAGTCATTCTGCCAATACAAATGATCAGCCTGATAGACTGATAAATGATACAATACATGGTCAGCCTGATAGGACAGAATATTTTTTGTTGTTGTCACAGAATGAGAGCAAAATCGTGCCCATGATGGTTCAGACTGGAATTTTTAGATACTCCAGCATAGAAGACCCTCCACTTCAAGTGCTTCAGCTGCCCTATGAAGGGAACAACCTAAGGATGATTATCCTGCTCCCCAACGACATTGGAGATGATGCCTTCAATATCAAAAAGGTATCTTGTTTTCTTTAAAGTATCTGAGCTTGTTCATGGGAGGGGCCACAAAGCACGTTTTAGACAACTCGGGTGAAAGGGGCACCGGCGCGGAGGCCAGCACCACTTACCAGGCCGCAGAACTCACCCGACTTCGGGCGCCGCAGGTAAATCCCTTGCCGATCAGCAGGAGGGCAGGATGGGGCGACGAGGGAGGGGGGCCATTGGTCGGACTGGGCTGGGAGGGGGCTGGAATATGAGTGGTGATATCCTAAGCCCCTTCCCTGCCTGTACTGCTCTTACACCACCTCGATGAATGTACGCCAGTACAGTGCCCACCCAGGTTACGAATCTCTGGTGTTCTCACAATGCATGCAAAATCCTTTAATCAGCAGCACTAAACAAACTCAATCATGTCTCTACCATTTCTCCCATTCAAGCTTATAAGTTCTCTTTCCTCTAAGAACCTTGAAGAGTGGACCAGTTCATCAAACATGTCTGCAGAGGTAATAAATGTGCACCTACCCAAGTTTAAAGTAGAAGAGGAGTATGATCTCAAGGCATCCTTGAAGTCGATGGGTATGACTCTTCCTTTTGATAAAGAAAATGCTGATTTATCTGGGATATCACAGCAACGCCTAGTTGTGTCCCAGGCCACCCATAAGATCCTTTTGGAAGTCAATGAAGAAGGCACTGAAGAAGCAGCTGGCACTGGGCTAGTAGTAGTTCCAGTGAGTGAAACATCTCAGATAGAAGTTCTGGCAGATAGACCTTTTCTTTTCGTCATAATAGATGACCTTTCTAATGCTATTCTCTTCATGGCCGGAATTTCGTCCCCTTAAGAACATACAGCCTAGTTTGAAGAATATGCACAACCCTCTTATCTCTTTAGTGTTGCAGTGCTGAAAGAGAAAGAGGAAGCTATTCATTATACTCACTTCACCTTGGTGTAGATCAATAAAATATGTAGTTATAAATTCTAAAAGTTGAATCTTGTAGCTTTATTTCCAACCTGTCAAACGAATGCCCCTTGACCACAATCATTTTGATGTAAATTAGGTTTGATACCTAATCATTCAATGTCTTTGTTCTACCTGAAGCCTGGAAGTGATGGGACAGGAACTGTACCTTCGGTTGTCCTCCATCATTCCTTACATTCCAAAAGGGATGTTTTCGTTCTACGAATTGCATGCAAAAGACTTCAAGTGTCTTTGTGCCAGCTGAAGCCTGGTTTCAACAATTGATAATATTCTTACTAAATGCCGATGAAACTCTCTCAGAGCATCTCTTTTTCTTGCCAGTATTTTCACAGAAACCTTGTGGCTTGGTTATGAGGGTGCACACAGGGGCTTCTCACTGGTGTCTTGTATGTTTGACCTCTGACTGGCGGCCATGAGGGTAACAGTGAAAGGGGGACGTGTTGCCCGAAATTCCAACTTTCTCCGCCTTTTCTCAAACGTGGCTAGTGGTAGAGCCCCGTGCGAGCCTCAGAGATTGAGTTGGGAAGGGAATTACAGCTCTCTCGCTCCTCGTCCACTGCCTGGGAGCTCCTTCCGTGTGTCCTGCTGGTCTCCTCTGCCCTGGAGAGACCGACTGCCAGCCCAGCCCTCAGGTAGTTCAACCTCCCTCCCCATGATCAGCTAGCTCCCTTCCGGCCTTTTTTGAAGCTGTGTCGCTCACTGTCTTCCCCGCCTCTTCCTGCCCCGCCACCCTTCCGGTCACTCCTCATTTGCCTTCTGGTTTCTCCCTTTTCTTGAAAGGGATGGCATCCCCGTGCCGGCTGTCAGGGGGAAGGCACCTCCCATCACATCTTGTTATAACAGGAGGCTGTCCTGAAGCCTGCTTGTTTCTGTTTTCCCCCCTGTAGCAAATTGCAAAACATTTATCCTATGCTTTTCTTGGGATTACCTCAATCTGTCAGAATAAAGCGGAATTGTTTTAGGTGGTGGTGTTTTATTTTCACCTGGTTTCACAACACACAAAGTCAGCAAATAGCCACACAAAATCTCCTTCATGTGAAGAGGCAACGTTTGCTGCTACCAGTAATTTCTTGCAAGGTTTTTACATGAAACGGGGAGTGCAGGGGCATCCACATTTCCAGGGGTGCAGGGGTACCTTTCTTGCTTCAGATCACAACGTGGGGGGCTACATGACAGCTCTTGGGGCTGCTCTTCCAGGGTAGTGGCTGCTGGCCCCAAGGAGTTGGAATCTGGGTGGGGGCTGATGTGGGAAGGGGGATAGGCCTGGTTCGTAATTCCCAGGGCCTGTCTGAGCAACTCTGGGTCTTTCTCTGGCTTCTCTGCTCCCCCAGAGGCTCCCTCTTCCATTGTTGTTTCCCAACAGCCTTGGCCACCTGTCCTTTGTAGCCTCCCATCCTCTGTCCTCCTGCCCTTGCACATTCATTCTGCCTGCTGCTACAGTTCTCCTCTCTTCTCCACCCTCACATTTCTGCCGCTTCTCTCCTCCTGCTGACCCTCACCTTTTCATCCCACACTCCTCAGACTCACCTGTCTTCCTTCCACCTCTTGTCATGTCTCTCCTCTTCCGAATCCTTTGCCCTTGCTCTCATTTTCACATTGCCTTCTCTCTTGCTATTTCCTCTGCCTCCACTTCCTCCTTCTCATCGCTGGCGCTGCCTTTGCCTGGCTCCCTCTTTCCCTTAAAGCTGCCGCTCTTCGGAAATCGCACCAATCACTCAGAATCAGGTCAGCTGCGTCACTAGAATGTTCCCGCAATTCTACCCAGCCCGGTGATGATGTCATGGTGAGCAAGATTGCCAGAAGTCTCACCCTGGTGATGCTACTCATGGCATCTCCAGGAACTGAGCTTCACTCAGACCCTCAGAAGGAACCATTTCAGTGGGGGCACCGAACGTGAGTGCGTGCATTTCAGTGGGGGCACCGAACGTGGGGGCTTCAACGTGAGTGATTGTAAAGTTAGGCAGATTGGGGCAAGAAATCAAAACTTCACACATACGCTAATGGGTTCTGAGCTGTCTGTGACAGATCAGGAGAGAGATCGTGGGATGCTGGTGGACATGCTCAGGATCATTAGAAAAGATAACAGAACGGTCAATATTATTATACCATTGTACAAATTGATGGTTAAGGTCACATCTGGAGTATTGCGACCAGTTCTGGTCACTACCTTTCAAAAAGGATATAGGGGAACTGGAAAAGGTGTAGAAGAGATGACCAAAATGATTAGTGGGCTGGGGTACCTCCCTTATTAGGGAAGGTTACAGCGTTTGGGACTCTTCAGTCTAGAAAAAAAGGTGCCTGAAGGGGGACATGATAACCCAACATGTAAAATTATGCACGAGATGGAGAGAGTGGATAGAAATAAATTCTTTTCCCTCTCGCACAACACTAGAACTAGGGGACATCCACTAAAATTGGAAGGTGGGAGAATTAGAATGGATAAAAGAAAATATTTCTTTACCCAGCATGTAACTAGTCTGTGGAACTCCTTGCCACAGGCATACTGGAGGCAAGCGGGCAAATCGAAGTCGGCACTCCCAACCAATCTATTCCCTGAGACCACTGCTTTAGTGAGCTTCCTGGACGGCCCAGCCCTGAATGATAGCATTGGGTTGTCTGCTGCTCTGATGCAACATACCAGTATGGCTAAGTCAGCTTGATCCCAAGTGGCTTTAATTGCCTATGAAAAACAAATTCACTCCTTATTCTGCCATTCTCAAATATCCTCCTCAATTTTTCCCTCCACACCCCTTCCCTTGCATGCCTAACCTTTTAATTCCTTGTAGGCCTAAAGGGCACAGCCCACATCTTAAATTTCATGTATGTACAACACCTAGTTCTTGTAGGCAGAAATAATTAAAATAATAATGATAAGAGAGAATCTACCAATCCTATGGGGTGGTCCAAAGTCAGGACCGCTTTGGTGGGGGTTTCAAACCAACCTTGGCTCTCTTACCCAAACTCCAGCAGCCCAAAGCAACCACATATGCATCACCATCCAGCGGCAATGGAATATCTCCAACAGAGGGCAGGGAACAAAGACCAGCACCAGATCTAGGGTCAGCAGGAACAGCAAGAAATGCTGCACATTTCCCCTAAAGAAGAGGCAACCCCCCACAGTGGATGGAAATTGAGTGAGGTCAGTACCCATCACCATGTGCCCCTTTATTCTCCAGGGGTGGGGTTTAGAGTGCAAAGTCCCTATTCCTGGAAAGACACCTTCCACCTCTCTCTGAGGTGATAGTTGAGGAATGTAGTGGCTTGAGCTGAAGAAGGGGTGTTGCCTATTTTGGTCAAGAGGTCAGCAACTTCATTCTTGAGTTCCTTCAGAACTCTTGGGTGGATGCACTTGCACTGGTTGTTTTGTAAATAAAGATTCCACGTCAAAGCTAACTAAAAGAGAATCTGATGTTATTTTTAGCCTTTCCACTTTCTCTACAAAGTGCATAAAATTCTTGATATAATTGTCCATCCCCCCAATATGGGGTTGAAGCAGACCTGCTGGAGGTTTAGCTAGCCCATAGGTTGGGGAGTTAATGGTGCTAACTCTTGGTCTTAAAGGAATGTTAGGTTTATGAATTTTTGGGTGACCATAAAACATTGGGGGAAAGGCTTTAGATCAACCCGAGTTGTTTTTTGTGTCTGGCTCCAAGCTAGAATTCTTAATGAGGTCGTTCATTCTCTTAACTATACCAGTAGTTGGACCTGTTTTCTGTACCCTGTAGGTATTGGGATCCAGTAGGTCTCTTATCTTCTGACAATCATTATTGATAATTACTGTGGTATTTCCTTTGTCTGCTGGTAACACCAAAATGTCCTAAGTTTTGTTAATGCCCTTCGCTGTCCTGCAGTTATGTTGCTCTTTGGCGGACGTGCCTTTTTAAAGACGGGGAGCCACTTCCCCTCGTATCTCCTCTGCAGTTACTGTTGGCAAGGTCCAGATAGCTGCCTCCACATTCACAATGATTTCCTCTACAGGTGTAACATGAGGAGTACTAGTAAAACTGCCCCCTTTTCTTAATATGGACACTTGGTTCGCTGTTAACTGATGATCTGAGAGGTTGATCCGAGAGGTGCAACAACACCTGGTTGGTATTATCTATAGAGGCATCCCTTGTGTGTCTGATAGCAATTCCCCCAAATTTCTTCTCCTGCCTGCATTTGTTCATCTTTATATGATTTTCCATAGCTGTAGATGTAAGGATTTCCACTTTATTCCAATCCCTTTTATGGTTCCATTCAAGGTATTGCTAAGGGTCTAGTGTACTTTATACAGTTCCAACAAATGCAGAACCACCGAAAAACATGAACAAGGTGTTTCTGCCATATATTAAAGATACCATGGAATGAATTGGAAAAATATTGCAACGAGCTAACTTTAGAACGGTCTTGCTCCGTAATTGTAATGTACATGCAGCAATCACCAGGCTGCATCGCTGAACAGATAGCATTATCATTTCTGTATGTCAAAATAAAATGTAATTAATGCATAAGTTTGAGAGTGGTGAAGACTTTGTATTACAATGCTCCTCAAGCGATGCCACATCAATATCAGCTACACAGTATTGGGATCGTCACCAAAGGAGTGTAGGTAAATATTCCATAGTCTTTCATTGATCTAGTCATTGTGACAGTGATCTAGAGACAGTCTTTGTGATCTAGAGACAGTCTTTATTTTACAATCTACCTTTTACAACGTGCACAAGTGCAACGTGGCCACCAAAGCAGTTGGTGGTGACTGCACAGGTTCGACAGCGGCAAAGACACCTTCCGCCAGCTCCAGGTAAGTTAGCAGTGGGGGTGGGCTGTGAGGAGGACAAGAGAGGGAGTGGGAGGAATGGGGGCACTTCTGGTCAGGGGGTGGAACCGCATGTGGGGAGGTGGTGGGAGGGGATGGATCCGGCAGCAATGGCATACACTGGATCTTATCCCATGTTTTGAAAACCTCCACATGCCCCTTTCCCTTCTTGGACATATGTTGCCTAAATAGGTGGTGTATGATCGAGGAGACCCATAGGCATTTCCAGGGCTTACAAGTAGGTACGTAAAAATTAAGTATTTTTACTTACCTCCCATTTGTTTTTTGGAAGCGCTCCCAACATAGGATTCAGGTTGTACCTTTTTGGCAAGGCAGAAAAGGTGGAGGGAGGGAGGATCAGGATGTTAACGTCATGCAAATAATTTGAATGAGAGTCAAGGACAAACAGTGGCAAACAAAATCAGGAGCAAGCAAGACATTCCTCTGTTGCGCAAAGCATCTCCATCCTTTGATAATTAAAATAGATCGGAAACTGTTATGACCAAACACAATGTAACAAGATTGTATCATTTTCGGGATTATGGTAATGAAAACAGCAGAAAGTACTAAAAAATGTTGAAAACATGTATCTGCAGATTGTAACTTTATAAGTTTCTTAAAATACATGATTGTGCAATGAAATACTTTAAAGTATTCTTTAAAATACAATAAACTGATTCGCTGATCCGTGAATTTCACTGATCCGTGAATTTCCTCAGATGCAATTTCCTTTGAGAATTAACCACACCTATGTTCACCACCCTGTTCAGGAAGAAATACGCCTCCTAAGTGGTTGCGACACCAACACCGTCAAATTGGGGCTCCCTGCTGCGATACGCTGAGAGTTCCAGAGAAGAGGTCTGCGATCGCTGTGCTCCTCTGTCCATAAGCTCTTTTCAGTCATAGGACGAGTCGACTCCCCGGTGTTCCAGGTGCCACCAGCTTCAAGATGAGTTCTCTCAGCACTGCCATTGATGAATTTGCTCTGGATTTGCTCAAACATCTACTCAAGCAAAACAATGATAAAAATATGATATTCTCGCCATTGAGTATCGCAGCAGCTCTAGCCATGGTCCTTTATGGCGCCAGAGGAGAAACCGAAAACCAAATGGAAAAGGTAGGTCTCCGACACTGTTGTGAAGTATCCGGTGACACAGCATGCATTGAGGTGAGATGAATGAATACACTGGTCTATATATATAAAAAAAAATCTAGCCTGGACTTTTGCAGCTGTTTTAGACTAATTTCAGGGCGCTGGTTCCAAATCTGATCTCAGATTTGCTCTATCACATCTCATTTTTATGCTATCAGCATACTCCATTTTCATTGATTTTACCCAAAATTAACTCTGTCACTTAGGATTGCAAGTTGTTGCAAGTCAGTGACTGCTTTAGTGTTAAAATAGTGTTTTAAATAGTGTTTAAAATGTTGTATTTTTAGGATAGTGTGTTTATAATATCATTTTATGTAGATATCCACATTTATTTAATATTTTCCTTCTGCAGGGCGTGATCTAACAATAGCTACAACAGGGGTTCTCAACTGTGGTACGGGTACCCCTAGGGGTACGTGGACCTCTTGCTGGGAGTACGCCAAGCCCTGCCCCTTATCTGCCCCATCAGCAGCTAATTAAGTGTTAATTAACATAGATTTTAAATTGTAATTATTTTCTGAGCCCTTCTGACTCTCTGATTTTGGTTTTGGGCTTATTTTTGTACTTTAAAAAATGTACGTTGGTGGGGTGGGGGAGGGAGAAGCCGATTTTGGGAAATGTGATGGAGAAAAAAAAGAGATCCTTGCATATGTCTCTGTTTCTGTCTCTGTCTGTCTGTCTGTCTCTCTCTCTCTCACACACACACTCACACTCACTCTCTCTCTCTCTCTTACACACACAAACACTTTAAAATTGTTTTAGTGCTTTTTTCCTTAACGATTAATTACCAAATTAATTAATTGATTAATCCAATTAATTAGCAGTTAATTAGAAGGGGGAACTTCAGAAAATTGGACCATGATAGGGGGTACCTGGACCTCCATAAGTTGAGAACCCCTGGGCTACAACATCCGAAAGAAGGAAATGCAGTAATGACCCAGATATCTTCTGCTACATCTGTGCACTTTGCTGGATTAAAGGCGCAACATCAATACTTTTGTCAAGAAGGTTTATCTTGCCTACTTTAAAGTATGACATCAATGATATGATGAGCATAAATGTGTTGGTTTTCATTGATTTTATCAAATGCAGTATTTGATATCTCAAAAACCTGATGTGATAGACAAAAACTGATGCCAGATTTGGAATCAGCGCCCCAAAATTACCTTAAAACCATTGGAATACCTTATGCCAGAAAAAGTGTGTTGACCAGTGTTATGGGAGATCTGTAGGGTCATTTTTTAATGCAACAACCAACTTTGATCTGATAAATTTTATCCGTATGTTTGGACTCTGAAATAATCTGCAATGAAAATCTGCAATGAGCACTTTGAGAATGACTGTTCTAGAGAAGGAATGTGATGTTGAAAGGTGGTGTATTTATACAATCAATCATGTCTCTCCCTTTTGTGGTGCATCTCCCAAGTGATTTGAATTATTCACTCAGAGAGAGAGAGAGAGAGAGAGAGAGAGAGAGAGAGAGAGAGAGAGAGAGAGAGAGAGAGAGAGAGAGAGAGAGAGAGAGATGCATCTGACTTCTAAAATGCAGTCTGCAATTATTTTGGCAAAACTAAAAGCTACTCATCAAGTCCAAGATGAACGTTCTCATAGTAGTAGTCAAGAATATCATGTTACATTTCAGGTACTTCACTTCAATGAAGCCCAGGGTGCCAGAACCGGAGACTCCTCTGCGACAGAACCCGAATCCAATGTATGCCAGCTGGTAAAGATTTCTATCAATGGGAAGGGAAGCAAGAGAATAAATTAATAAATTTGGAGGGGCACTTTTTCCATTTAAGATAATTGTGATGGAAATTTTTAGAGCTGAATAGCATGCTGATACCACCTGCCCCCACAGCCTCTTCCCACAGGGAGTCACCCAATCCCTTGGGTGATTGTTCTTAAGAGAAAAAGCAGAATTTAACTATCTTAAATACAGTACAAAAACGTGCCCTTAAGTTTAATTCTTGTAACTGTCCCTCAGATGTTGGAAGTGGTGTCCGGAGACTAATTATAGAAGGATTCTTTCTGATATGTATGCGAAGGGAAGTATCTGTGTAAGATCTTAAGTCACAACATCACTAACAGCCCAATCCTATCCTTCTTCCCCACTGGTGCAGCTCTTTAAATCCCCTTTCCCTTCCAAAGCCTCCCGTTCTGCCCTCCCCCACAGGCTGCACCAATGGGGGAGAAGGATAGGATTGGGCAAGTCAGTCTTCGAAAACTCATTCTTTCTGCGTTTCCAGATGGCTACAGGCTCTCAGTGTGATCGACCTGGAGGTATTCATTCCCAGTTCCAAGCATTATTATGGCAACTCAACAAGCCCACCAAAGACTATGACTTCAGTATTGCCAACAGACTGTATGGAAAAACTGGCAATGGTTTTACTCAGGTAAGTTGAAAAAAGGTTTCTTTAGTAAGTGCTTTTCTTCACTAATGGTAGACTTTTCCCTCTGGGCAGGAGTGGACTTCTGGATATGGTCCAAAGGTAAAATACTTTGTTTTGCAACAGATTTGTTGTGAAGCCTTGGTACATATGAGTGTCAATTGTTCATTTGTCCCTCAGAATCTGGACAGAAAACAGGACTGCTATCTTGACAAACTTGAATTCTGCAACTCATAGTTTCCGAGATAACAAAATTTGTAGAATGCTATTTGTAGAATGCACATTCTGCCAGCAGATGCATCAGGATCCAGGCGGAACTGCCTGGATCCAGCATGCATTGTGGGAGTCGCTGGCAGCCATGTGAACTCACCGGCGGCTCAGACACCATCCGCCGGTGTGAGGTAAGGCAGTGGTGGGGGAGGGACAGGGGAGGGAACAGGACTAAAAGGGGTGTTTCAGGGTGGGAAGGGGCTGGCAAGGGATGCAGAATGAGGCAGGAGTATGCGGGATCCACAGCACTCATATTTATTTAAAGAATTTGTATCCCGCCTTTCTCCTGACAGGGCAACCAAGGCGACTTATAGCATTAAAAACAAGGATATTTGGGCATTTCTCCATTTCTAGAATGGATAAGGTCAGAACCTCTTGGGATGGTTGTATGAGCGTTAACATTTCCTTTTGTACCTTTCAGCATTACTTAAATTGCATTCAGGAAGTGTACCACGGAGGCCTGGAAAGTGTGGAATTTGGAAAGGCAACAGAGAAAACCAGAGAGCTGATCAATTCTTGGGTTGCACGTCAAACACACGGTAGGGATGCATTGCTAAATATACAGTTACAGGACAAGCAGCCCAATCATATCCCCCCTCCACACTGTAGCATACAGGCACCATGAAGGTGTTCTCTGTATGCTGTGGAGGGGGTGAGATCAGGAGGCCTGTATAGTCCCCCCCGATGGCCTATGGCTCTGCTCAGAGATATATCAGCTTTATAGCTGGCATAAGTCTGGGAAGAGCTCGGGGGTGAGGCGGGTCGAAGAATGGGGGAATATAATCGGAGCACGTGAGTGCCGACGGATCCACCCCATCCCCGTCCCCAACACGCACTCTCGTTCCTCCCCTGAAATGCCCTGTTAATTACTGGGGCCAGTGGAGGCTCTCTAGGAGCGGCTTCGGCATATGCTGCACTGCTTACAGTTTACAGTGCCCAGCTTTTGCACCACCAGAAAGCTTCCTGACCCTCCGTAATACAAGTTCTGAAAGCGCATGATGACAATAAAATTGGACCCAAGAACATCTATTTATATGTATATATTTATTATAAAAAATATATCATATGACAGCTAAGCCAGTGGCGGCTATACTGACTAACACATTACAAGATCCCAAGGCTTCTGTAAAGGGAGTGAAAGCTCCACAGCTAAAAGCCAAAGTAACAGAAGGGAAGCATTTATTAGTTCACTGATCTTATTTTTTAAAAATGTTGGTCATTGCATCTCGTACATTAACAAACTGTAACAATACTGGTGCAACCGTACCAAAAATGAGCACACAGTATCCAGTAGGGGTAGCAGATCAGGAGGTTTAGGAGGGGAAAGGGGACCACTTACCCTTTCGTAAGCCTCCTGCTCTGCAATGGGTCACCTTGGACCTGCGTCATCTCATTAGCTGGTGAAAGTCCAAGGAGAGAAAGGGGGCGGGGGGGCTGCAGATGAAAGGTAAAGGATCTGGTGTGTGCCATCGCCACCGGATCCACCCCCTCTCGCAGCCTCCCCGCCCCTTTCCTTCCCCTTCCCTGCCCCGCTTCACACCCTCCCCATCCCACCTCTGGCTTATCTGCTCTAGCGGCTGCGGCGGGGTCCAGTGACAGATGAGGAGTGCTGCCGCCTCATGAGGCATGCAAGCTCCCAAAATGGCTGCTGACAGAGCGCTCTGCATGCTGTTGGTAGCCATTTTGCGACAGTCGAGCTCTGTTTTGCTGTTGCAAAGTGCTCCGGCTGGCAGTCCAATCTGGGCTGTGTCAAAGGCTTAAAAATTGTGCTTTCACTTTAACAGCACAATCCTGCACAGGATGCGGGCTGTGCCGGCACAGCCACAACATTCGTCCCCTTCCCCTGATGTAAGCTCTGGAGGCTCTAATGGGCTTCCTGGGATGCACGCCAGCTCTTTAGCTGGCACATGTCCAGGGAGGCCGTTTAAGGTTGACCCGGGAAGGGGCTTGGGATATTGGTGCTGATATCCCAAGCCCCTCCCAGGCCGGGCCGGCCAATGGCCCCTCCCCCACCACCCTGGCCCGCTCTCCCCACGCCCTCCCGCTGCCCAGCCTAGGAGTTTCCTGGGTCGATCGGCATGTGGAGTCCAGGGAACGGCAGAGTGAGCAGCTCCGGCCTCCACACCAGCGCCGCTTACTCCTGAGGAGCCACAAAAGTGCCTTCTGGCACTTTTGTGACTCCGTAGGCCGGCGGAGCGAGAGCCCCACGAGCGTGAAGTTAGGCAGGATCAGGCTGCCTGGAACATACAGTATTTTAGAATTTTTCTGTGTTTCGTGTATGGAGCCTCTTTTGCTTTCACTATTTGTTAATCACTTGACTTTTCACAAAAGTGTGAAGACAATACACTAAAATGCATCAAACTAATTATTCTTTGTGAGATTCTGCCTCTTTGAATCACTTTCTCCACCATAGGTAAAATCACGGAACTTTTCCCCCCTGGTACCCTCGATCCTAATGCTGACCTGGTGCTTGTGAATGCTGTATACTTTAAAGGAAAATGGCAGTCCAGATTTAAGGAGGAAAATACCAAAGAAGAACCTTTTTGGGTGAATAAGGTATGACCAATAATTTACACAGAGAGAAAACAACAACACTCCTTTTCCTGCACAGGTAGTAGATGTGCTCTTATTCTTATGTGCTCTTATTCTTGTTCTGCTCTTATTCCTTTTCATCCTCTTCATTTGAAAAAGACTTCTTTCAAATACAACTTTCTGGGGCAGTTTTCAATTAATTACTCAAAAGCAAACAGTAACGTTAAACAATTGAAAAATGAACAGAAGAATATAGTAAAAGAGCAGGTAAAAGCAGCACTAATATCGTCATTCCACCAATACAAATGATCTGCAGTACGTGGTCAGCCTGATATGAGAGAGATGTTTTGCTTTGTTACAGAATGAGAGCAAAGATGTGCCCATGATGATTCAGACTGGAATTTTTAATTACGTCAGCATAGAAGACCCACCGCTTCAACTGCTTGAGATGCCCTATGAAGGGAATCACTTTAGTATGTTTATCTTGCTCCCGAAGGATACCGGTGATGACGATTTCAGTCTTGAAAAGGTATTCGTTTAAAGGTATCTGAGCTTGTTCATGGGAGGGGCCCAGGGAAGAGCACATGCTTTGTATGCAGAAGGTTCCAGATTCGTTTCCTGGCATCTCCCCTTAGTAAGGACCTCAGGAAGCAGACAGGGCTGAGAAAGACCTCTCAGAGAGGCACTCATGCAAGTCACAGCAGACAGGGCTGGAATAGATGGACCAATGGCCTGACTCAGTATAAGGAAGCAGGGCCAGCCCTGGGCTTGTGGGACGGACCCTCAGCATGGTGCCCTCTGGTGGGACCCCTCCTATCTGAGTGGACTCCCAACACCCCTTTCACCTTGTGGTGTGTTGTTTCACTTCCCTCTTGTGACAATGGTCTGATAGAAGCAACAGTTGTCCAGCAGTCATGTCTCCCTCTCTCTCTCTCTCTCTCTCTCTCTCTCACACACACACACACACACACACACACACACACACACACACACACACACACAGAGTCATCCACAGAGCGTTGCACAATGCAATATGGGGCATTGTGGGGCAAGAGCATGGACAAAAGAGAGAAAATGCTGCCACCAAGACAAGACTGGCCATTATTGGCTGTGCCTATCTCCCTCAGGAGGCCCCATGGCAGGCAACACTAGTGGTCCCCCCCTCCTCAGCCCTGGAATTTGTCCAAAGGACCTCTTATGGATTTTAGTCAAATTTGACCTATAATGCCTGATTTAAGTATGACCCAAGCAGGGAAGAATAGTGTACCCGAGCAACTATTGCACATGTCTGGCAAATGTCTCTGCAGCTATTGCACATGTCTGGCAAATGTCTCTGCAGCTATTGCACATGTCATACCCCTCCTAACTGGGCAAGAGGCACTTTTTCAATTGGTGCTCCTCTTGTATGTAGAAGGGGGAGAGTAACTACCCCCCTTTCACCCCAGCACAGTGTCTTTGCTGGTGGCTGTTTGCTGGTGGTATCTGTTCTGCATCTTTTTTAGATTGTGAGTCCTTTTGGGACAGGGAGCCATTTAATCATTTGATTTTGTCTGTAAACTGCTTTGTGAACTTTTTGTTGAAAAGCGGTATATAAATACTGTAGTAGTAGTAGTAGTAGTAGTAGTAGTAGTAGTAGTAGTAGAAGTAGTAGTAACAACAACAACAATAACAACAACAACAACAACAACAACAACAACAACAACAATAATAATAATAATAATAATAATAATAATAATAATAATAATAAATCATTTAGTTAATGTTTAGACAGGAGCTTCATTATCACTTTATGTCCTGTTACTATGCCAGTACATTGCCAGGTTCTGAATCCCTGGCGTTCTCACAATGCATGCAAAGTCGTTCAAGCAGCAGCAGCAGCAACACTAAACAAACCCAATCATGTCTCTACATTTTCTCCCATTCAAGCTTGCAAGTTCTCTTACCTATAAGATGGTGACCCTTGAAGAGTGGACCAGTTCAACAAACATGTCAGCACAGGAAGTAACTGTGCACCTACCCAGGTTTAAAATAAAAGAGGAGTATGATCTCAAGGCATCCTTGAAGTCGATGGGAATGACTCTTCCTTTTGATAAAGAAAAAGCTGATTTATCTGGGATATCACAGCAACGCCTAGTTGTGTCCCAGGCCACCCATAAGTCCCTTTTGGAAGTCAATGAAGAAGGCACTGAAGCAGCAGCTGGCTCTGGTGTGGTAGCAGTTCCAGTGAGTGATACACCTCCAATAATATTCAAAATAAATCGCCCATTCGTTTTTTTCTTAATGGATAAAACTTCCGGCACCACTGTCTTAATGGGCAGATATGTGTCCCCTTAAGAACATACAGTACAGCTTGAAGAATATGAACAACCCCCTGATCTCTTTAGTGTTGCAGTGCTAAGAGAGAAAGAGGAATCCATTAATCATATTCACTTCATCTTGCTGTCGATTAATAAAATACCTAGCTGTACAATTCTAAAATGTTGAATCTTGTCGCTTTATTTTCAACCAGTCAGATGAATGGGCCTTCACCACAATCATGATGATGTAAATTAGGTTTGACACCTAATCATCCAGTGTCTTTGTTCTACCTGAAGCCCGGAAGTGGTGGGACAGGAACTGATCTTTCAGTCGTCCTCCATCATTCCTTACATTCCATAAGGGATGCTTTCATTGTAATAATTGCACGAAACAGACTTCATGTGTCTCTGTGATAATTGAAACCTGGATTAAACATTTGATAGCATTCTTACTAAGTGCCAATAAAACTCTCTCTTAGAGCAGCTTGTGGTTTTTGACAGTAAAAACCTTGTGGCTTGGTTAGGAGGGTGCACATAGGGGTTTCTCAAATGGTGTCCTTTTTGTCTCACATAATATCTATATTACTGACTTTAGAATTATTCTCTTGATTTATTGCTTGTCTGGTTTCATCCCCTGTATCAAATTGCAAGACCTTTATCCTATGCTTTTGTTGGGATTCCCTCAATCTGACAGAATAAAGAGTACAGTACTACCCCCATGTCTGCTGGGGTTATGTTCCAGGCCTCTCAGGGAATACTTGAACCCGTGGATAAAACCGAACACCCCCTCCATGGTTTCCTGAGGTGCCCCCGCCCTGCCTCCCCTGCGGGCAGGGTACACGCCCCCCCCAGCTCTTATTTTTCTTTCAGCATGCTTTGTTCCTTCCTTAAAATGAGCAGAGAAGCAGCCTCCATTGCAGGCAAGTACAACGAGACTAAGTCCTAGAGAGGCTCTGCAAGGTTTCTGTTAACCTTGCAGAGCCTCTTTAGGACTTAGTCTTGTTCTACTTGCCTGCAATAAGCTGTTTCCCCTGTTTGTTTAAGGAAGAAATGAAGCTTATTCGGAAAAAAGTAAAAGCCTGGGGGGGTCCCCACAATCCGTGGATAACTGAAACCGTAGATAGCGAATCCGTAGATATGGGGGCCTACCTGTAGTTGTTTCAGGTGGTGGTGTTTTATTTTCACCAGGTTTCCCAACACTCAGCAAAACTCCACACAAAAGTGCTTTCAGGGGCCACTTGGGTTTGGAATGTGTCCATCCACATCAGCCAGAGTGAGTCAGAGTCGGAAAACCTTTATTGGCATATACCGTATTGACCTGAATATAAGACTCACTTTTGTCCCCTAAGGCAAGGCTTACCATATCGCCGACCGGGACGCTCCGTTTTGCCTTTAAGGGGTGGGGCGGGGGGAAGAGAGCCAGAGCATTGCTCTGGCTCCCTTCCCCCGACGCGCCCCTTAAGGGCAAAACGGAGCGTCCCGGTCGGCGATATGGTAAGCCTACCTAAGGCAAGTTTTTTAAGTAGGGGTGCGGCCTACAATCAAAGTCTAGCGTTTTCTGCCTAGAGTTTTCTGCAAAGCGTCCCTTTTTCAAGCCTCTCCAAGTCTCTTTCAAAGGTAAAACACTTTTTTTATTTTTTTAAACTGCAAAAGCTGTGTTTTCAGCTTTTAATCACTTGCTAAATGGCCAGGATCTCTCTAGCAACCTCTAGCCTTAGAGGCATTTGAAAAAATTAACCCTTAAATTCCAGCCTCAGGACTCTAAGATATTTATTGATCCTGCAGTTTGAAAGTTGAGAGCAAGAGCTCCTGCATAGGCTTATCATATCCAAAGGGAGACAGAGTGCCTACCTTTAGGCTGCAATTCTATGCACACTTTCCTGGGAGTAAGTCCCATTGAATGCAAGGGGAATTACTTCTGAGTAGATATGCATAGGCTTGTGCTGTTAACCATTGAAATTTGGGCAGGTGCAGCTCATCATCATGGAAGGGTGCAACAAGCTGCACCTGCCCAAATTACAAAGGTTAAAGGTAGGCACTCTATGTCCCTTTGGATCTGGGAAGGCTACTTATACTAGGGTGCCCAGATTCAATAAGGGACAGGGTGTCTATGCCTTTAACTGTACTAAAGCTGTACTGTTTTACTGTTCTACTAATGTGTATATTTAAGTTAAAATGTATTTTTTTTTAAAAAGCACCAAACTTTAAGGGTGCGGCTTATAATCAGGAGCACCTTATACTCGGGGCAATACGGTAATAACAGCAACAGCATCCACTTCCTATCGACAAAACAAGCTATCACAGAGCTATCATGCAGAAGGTATTTCACTTTCATAGAATCAGTGTATCTGACCTTATTGGTCAGAAGAGGTTCCAGATACACAACATGCATGTCAGTGTGCATTGGACAATAAAAATGTATATAAAAAAAACGTATATGAAAAAGAGTCTCAGGAGGTACCAGATTGCAAGGGCAACACTTTATTTTAGTCTAAATCGATAAACCTTCTATTTCCACTGTCTTCATGGGCAGATATTTATCCCCTTAAGATAAGGCGGGGTCTTACAATATCTCCCAGATGTAGAACCTCAGAAGGAATCACATTGAATCTCAGTAGGGAGATGGCGCATCTTTCACTTGGGTTGATCATAAAGTGAAGATAAGGTGTGATCTGTCTATAATGGACTGGTATAAGGAAGTTTAGGGGTGAAAATAAATGGTATGGAATTTGAGATTCAATATCTAAATGTCCTTGCTTTATCATCCTGTACACCTCCGTATATATAATAGGTCCAATGAAAAAACAATGGCCTCAATTTTCTCTCTTACATATTTAAGTCAGCTGGAAAGCTCTGCCTCTGAAAGCATCTGCTGTAAGGCTATCTGGATCTGAGATATAATAAACTCGAAGCCCGTATGATTGTCACTAACCATGCCCTAGTTTCCATTAGCGTCTGCCCTGTTTCTAAGCAGATAGCTGCATGGGGTACATCAGCTATAGTGGCTAAAGTGGAATCCTCATGGCATGCTCTGCCCCCATTTAAAAGAACGAAGGAAGTCTGTGTGCATAGAAGAATGGATGCATGAAAGGATCTCTCCATGTGGTCTGAACAACTCTGAAAAAACCATGGTCCCGACTGCATAGAAAGAGCCTAGTACAGAAACAGCCTATAAAGGCTTCCGCCCCTCTTTGCCCCATCCCAAGATGGAAGCTCCAGAATGTAGGGGGAAAGGAAGGTCATATCAATGGGAGCAAGAATGAACTATGCATAATCTGCTGGTACCAGTCATTTATGTATTGATTTATGTATTATATATTTCATATTTAGATGAAATGGGGGTGCAGAGGTAGCCAGGTTGTCAGGGGGTTCAGAGGCACCTTTCTTGATTCAGACCAGCCCTCACCCGGGGACTAGAAACCAAACCAGTGCTTGAGGTTGGCAACCAAGTGGGGGCTAGTGTGGAAATGGGGGTAGGCCTGGCTCCAAATCCTCAGGGCTTGCCTGAGCAGATCCGGGTCTCCATCTGACTTTTCTGCTCCCCCAGAGGGTCTATCTTCCACTGCCTTTCCGAACTAATCTTTTCCACCTGTCCCATCAAGCTTACGATGTTGGCCCGCACAGACACTGTATGTTGGACGAGATCCTCCTCATGAGGAAGCACTCTAGCTGTCCACAATTTGTAATCATGGAGAAGATCTCTTTCTCCGAGTACAGTGCATGTTTTTGTAGGGGCTGAGCTTTGGAACTTCCCAATACATTGTCCAGGTCCTGCCGACGAATGAGGTGATCTGAATCCATTGCATCAGGCAGAGGTGGTAAATTAACATGGGGCCTTGACCTTGTACCTATTCTGCCAGGTATCTTGTCTCTGCTGAGCAGCAGTCCCTGCTGGAGCCTCACTGGCATGGCCTGCAGAGTGGGATTGGAGTTGCAGGGGCATCATAAGGGTTGCGTGTTGTCAGAACGCTAGATTTTTGCAGCAGCTACGGCTTCGAGGAATCTCACGGAGTCAGGAGTAAGTTTAAACAGTCTATTTACAATGCATCAAAGAAGAACTTACAGGAATCAGACGAAGCAAAATA
The DNA here is from genome assembly GCA_026170595.1 of Plestiodon gilberti rubricaudatus. Taxonomy (NCBI): domain Eukaryota; kingdom Metazoa; phylum Chordata; class Lepidosauria; order Squamata; family Scincidae; genus Plestiodon; species Plestiodon gilberti. The sequence goes on along the minus strand of JANXHW010000004.1, from coordinate 78,937,117 downwards.
TAGGCACAGCAGCAACACGTCTTCCTTCCAGCAATCACAGGAACAATAATCACAGCAATGCTTCACTCTCCTACTATCAAACACATTCCTCTCCTGCTGCTCCAGCTTCATATGTTGCAGCTTTCACGAAGCCAATGGGATGGCTTCCTCTATCTCACCCCACCTTAATACAGGTGCTTGAATTAGCTGTCTGCTGATGCTGAGTGACTAAGCACTTTTTTACACTTTTTCTGCCTGCCTATTCAGGAATGCCCAGGCATGCTCAGGCTTGTTCTGGCTTGTCCTGGCATGTCCTGCAAATTCAATTGTAGATTGAGGTTCTACATCAAGTATTAAACACGTGGCTGGTGCGGGCCACAACGGGTGACATCCATTAATGGGGGTGAACCACACAGCCCACCGCACCATGCCATCTGGACTCAGCGTCTTCAGCCACTCCGACCCATTTCTTTCTCTGACGAACGTTGATTGCGAAAAGAAGAAGTGGCTTGGAGTGACCAAAAATGGCCAAGCAAGTGGTGTCTCTGAGGGGTGTCACCCTTGCTCGCAGAGACGTCACTAGGACGCGTGTCACCCCAAGGCGGGGGGCGCGCGCGTCACCCTAGTGAGGCCCCCCACTAGAATTATCGGCGCGGCCATAGGCTGCGCCGCGATTTTTTGGGAGGCCACCCGGCTGCACCCTGCTCCGGGTGCCCCCCCGCCCCTTCGCGTCGCCCTCCAGACACTCCGAGGCCGGCCCAGGAGCCGGCCTAGGAGCGTCCGGCCCGGCCAGCGCTCCAGGGCCTTCTGAAAGAAGGCCCAATGCGTCGCAAACTTTTACTGTTTACACACATGCGCAGAGACCGTTTTGAGGGCAAGGGCCTGCCCTCTTGCCCTCAAAACGGTCTCTGCGCATGCGCAAAAACAGTAAATGTTCGTGACGCATTGAGCCTTCTTTTAGAAGGCCCTGGAGCGCCGGCCGGGCCGGACGCTCCGAGGCTGGCTCCCGGGCTGGCCTCGGAGCGTCCAGAGGGCGAAGCGCATCGGAGGTGATGCGCGGGGGCGGCCCGCTCCTGTCGCTTGACAGGAGCGATGCCATTGCTTGCTCGGCTTGAACCCAACAACGGCCACACGGAGCTGCAGCAATCACCCACTTCCTTTCCCGAGGTTTGGGGATGACGCCATCACCCCTTTGGGGTAACTCAAGGACTGCTCTCTATCACATATCTAATACCTGTGGCATCTGAGTGACACAAAGCAAGTCACAATGTGACATGGGGCAGAGAAGTTGCAGATCACGTTTTGTCACACAGATCACTGTGTGTCAAATGTTCTCAGAGTTCACAGCCTGTTTGAGATCTAAATAATCCCTCCTCTCAATGATTGACAAGTTCTACACTAAACACCCTTTTCTTAGCTATGCATTCATTTGTAAAACAAATAGATTGTAAAATATATCATTCATGAAGGTCCTGTTTATGGGAGGTCAAAACCAAGCCCAAACTGCATATTAGGACCCCTTCCCACTAGGTGTGCAAAGTGCACCAGTTCCGCTCCCACTGGTTTTGCTTCTGCCCACTCTTTGCAATAGCACATAAAGTACCGCAGCTTCAGACCTTCCATGCCTTTTCATTAGGTGCACCAAGCATGCTGACTCTAGATCCCATAGACTTCCCCACATCACCCCATCCAATCCAACACACATAATCCTCTGACTCAGTTTCCCTTCCTTTTCCTCTTCTTCTCTATCCCTGTTTGCCACTTCTCCTTCCCCTGCCACCACTTCCATACCTTTTGAAAGTGCAGTGAGTTAGAGCAAGAACAGGGGGGAGGAGGTGTTTCCAAAAGAGCTGGTTAGGGGAATTTAGCACAGCCCTATGTGGAACAAAGGATCTTAGACTGGATAACAGATCAGCGTAATGCAATAGCATCCCCTTTTTAACTTACCAAAGAGAGATACTGAGAGAAATAACTTCCAATAAAAGAGTATGGATTTATTAAAAACAGGACAAAAGGTAACATTGTTCATACAGAGGATTAATAGAAAAATACGTTTATTTTACCCTAACAATAGTGTAGTATGTTCCTGTTTATGGTGGTTGCATGTGGTGCATAGTATTTGGTGCAATGAAAGAAATGGTGTTGGAGTGAATTTTAGGTGTCCCTACTTCTCCAACCCAATTTCTAACAGCTAAGGTACAGAAAAGGAAGGGGGGAGGAAGAGTTTCAGCATCTCATAGCTACCTGTCTTGAAGAACCTTCTTGCTGGAGGTCAGTTGTGGAAACTCAGAAGAGTGACCAATTTCTGTTCTGTTCCAAACCCTCCTGTTTTTAAGGAGTTTTTGGGTTACTGTTACTTGCAACTCTGGAGGTAAACCAGGAGATGGGGGGAAAGAATGGAATCTGGAGTATCCTGTTTTATGTAAATGGCTTTAGAATAGGCAAACAATCTGTCTGTTCCCCTGACCCACCATTAAGAGAAATCAAATGTGAAACTACAGGGGATATTGCCCAGAGCTAGATACCAGGAACAGCTAAAGTGCAAAGTATCATGCATTCTAGGAGAATGTATGAAACTCACAGCCCATTTCAACCCAAGGGCTAAGCAGCACAAGTCAGACCTAAAGTCAGCCTAAGTCATTTAGGGCGACTTTATGTCTGGAACGCGACCATTTACAGCAAGGTTAGGGCGAACTTAGGTTGAAGTTACGACCGACGGACTAAGAACGGACGCACATGCGCACCACCGACGCCGGCATAAGTCGGACATAAAGTCGACATAAAAGTGGGCGGACCATGGGCGGACCGTTGGCATAACGGGGGCGGAAACCAATTAACGTCGGATTCCAGACCCTGGCGAGCACAGACACGCCCCCTCCAACACAAATGCTGACACAAATTTTAGGTCGACCAAAAGGGTGGACACAAATTTGAGGAGACCCATAGGAGCCATTTTACCTTCCCAAGCCAGCCCTCTACTGGAAAGTTCTAACACCCTACTCCTGACTTAGGTCAGAGTTATGTTGGAGTTGTGGCAGCAAGGTCTGGAAACGGACAGAGTTATGCCAAAGATAGGGAGCCTATAAGCACCCAGCCCCACCCAGCCTCTTTCCCACAAAAGCCCAGCCCCAGACCTCCAGTCTCTCTCTCTCTCTCTCTCTCTCTCTCTCTCTCTCTCTCTCTCTCTCTCTCTCTCTCTCTCTCTCTGAGCACGTGGCGTGGGGTTCTGTCCCCCAGCAGCCACAAAGTGGGACTTTGTCGGTGGAGGGCAAAATTCACAAACACCCCACTTCTCTCTTCTCTTCTCCTCTCTCCTCTCTGCCCCCCTCAAGGGCAGAGAGGGCTGTTCTGGCTGTGGCCAAACTGTTAACAGCTGTGCCTAAGCAGCTGTCTCCATGCAAGCATTTGCTAACCCATGTCTTTCTCCCAGCCCCTCTCCCCCCCCAGGCAACAACACCAGCAGGTAAGAGCAGGTAAGAGCAGGGTTCGTGCTGACTCGTAGTCAGACTTCTGCCTCTTTGCATATAGAAATATAGGTAGGAAACATGCCTCTTTACCAATGTGTTGTCTGATATCTGCCTGCATTGCCTGCTATGATATATAGGATACATGCCTCTTTACCAATGTGTTGTCTGATATCTGCCTGTCGTCATGTGAGCATAAAACACCATGTGTGCGTAACTGTTACTAGCCTGTAGACAACAGCTGTTCCCCCCCTTTTCTCCACAGGGTCTACTGACAGGTCGGTGTTGATTGGTTAGCCATGTTTGTGACCCAATATATGTGTTGTTTTCTCTCTCTTTGACCCTTTTCCCTTACACGATCATGCTCTCCTTACACCCAGGTAAGCAGCTCAGACCATGCTATGTGTGTCACACCTATCAGCTGTGTTTTATTGGGGGCTCAAGCCCTATCCTCAAATTGGCACCCCCTCCCTTCCCCCCATCTCTTTTCTCCCTGCCACTGCGCTAGGCGAAGCCAGCTGCCTGTCTCTTTTCTCCCTGCCACTGCGCTAGGCGAAGCCAGATGCCAGCTGCCACTGCGAAGGCGGCGGCGATTTTTAAGAGGGCGCCAAAATCGCGCTTTATTTATCTATTTCTCCCCTGGGGGCGCCATCTTCAATGGCGATTGCTACCACACACCAGCTGCCATGTAACACCCCCTTGTTTTTTGTCTCCCCAGGAACGTCCACTACCACCTACCTTCCTGGGAGCACCCCTGGGCCCGCAGTCTGGTTGCCCCACTGTTGTCTGCCTCGATGCTGCCAGAGGTCAGGGAGCCAGCCCTGCAACCCTCCTCAGCTGCCGGTGCTGCTGCTGCTCCACCTCCCTGGCTGTCGTACTTGCTGTCCCACACCTTTCTATGAAGCAGGCTGTGGTTCCACAGGGGAAGAGCCTGCATCTCCAGGTCCATGGGGCACGTGTGCTGCTGCTGCTGCTTTCTGATTGGCTGCTGTGACTACCCCTGGCAGCCTCACCTGGCCATCTCAGCTAACGTTCCAGAACAATAAGGACGCCCTTCGGGCAGAGCCCCCTTGAAAAATATGTGCCCAGTGTTACACAAGCATCACCCCCCACACACAAAGACAGCCCCCAGCACTCAAGCCCCTGCATGAATCCCTTCCAGGGACTGCCACTTCCTTCCCAGGGAAAACACAGCTGGGGGGCTGCCAGACCCCCATGGCACAGAGGGGAGAGGGGAGTTGGGGGGTCCTCTCAGGCAGGCAAACAGTGACAGTTGCCACGGAGCCCATAACGGGGCCGCTTGTGGCCACTGCATCTGTGTAGTGGCTGCTCGGCAACCGGGGATCTCACCCGCCAGGGCGTCCGCCTGTCACAAAGTCCCTTCCGCCCATGGTCCGCCCGTCACGAAGTCCCTTCCGCCTATGGTCCGCCCGTCACGAAGTCCCTTCCGCCCATGGTCCGCCCGTCATGAAGTCCCTTCTGCCCGTTTCTGTGTGGCTTCCGCCCAAGGTCCGTGTGCATAAGAGGCGCCTGTTTCTGCATCGCCTTCATCTGCGGAGCGCCCCCTGTGTCCCTATCGGTCTCTGCAGACCCCTCTCCCTGTATCTCTCGCCCACCAGCCTTGTTGTCTGTCTGTTTCAGACCCACCAGTGCCCCTCCCCAGCACCCCCTGTCTGCCTGTCCATGTGTCTGCCTCGCCTCCCGCTCCCTGATGATGGCAGTTGGCCACCCCCCACTCCGCCAGAGCGCCTGCCGTGAGGCGCCGTCGCCGCCCCATCTGGGGGCGTGATGAGCTGCGTGAGCCCTTCCCGCTTGCAGCAGACAAGCCCACGGCATCTCTCGGTCATGGCCGGGGCACAGAGTAGAAAGCACGCCAGGACGCCTTCTTTGTGGGCATAGCCACGGCCCTGGTGGTCCAGGGCTTCAGGCAGCGCACGGGCATGTTATGGCGGAGGCGGTTCCAGACCTCATGAGACCCCCCTTGTGTGTGACGTTCCCATCCCCTCCTTCCCTTCCCTCCCCTGCTCACCCCCCCATGACCCCCACGTGCGGCCTCAACGTGGCTTGGGTGTGGCATCGCCTTCTGCAGGAGGGTGGGGACGGTCACTCTCCCCTGCAGCAGGTGGCTGATGCACAGGGTGCCCTGTGGCGGCTGGCTCAGGCACCTCGCTCACCTGTCACCTGCCTTGCGCCCACCACATGACTGGCGCAACCCCCATGCCTGCGGCCGGCCCCTTTGCGACCGGGCTGCGACAGACACTGCGGCAGCTGCCATGGATGGACGCTAACAAATGCAGACACGGGCCTGCACATGCACGAGCCAGACGCCTAGCCTGGAGAGCCTGCCTGCCTGGGAGGTAAGTGTTGCCTGGATCCTGGGGTGGTGCTGGGCCACAGAAACTGCAGCCTGCCTAACTCAGGCATAACTCTGACATAACTCAGACATAACTTATGTCGAACTTAGGCTGAACTTACGGCAACCTTATGCCGGACTTGCGGAGGAGTTGGGTTGGAATGGGCTGTCAGTCACACTTGACTTGAGGCATGGAAAATCCAGACTTGAAGCCCAAAGCTATCCACATTTACTTAGAAGTGAATCATACTGAGTTCTACGAGGCAGACTCACAGCTAAGGGCCTAGGACTGCAGCCTCTGATTGAAGATAAGTGCATTGTGTATAGTCCTAGCATATTGCCTTGATTTGATCCTTCAAGTGAATTCTTCCATTTTCAGTCCCAGTTTCAGGCAGTGTTCTGGTGTGAGGCACAGTCTTCGTAAAGTAGAAACGTTTAGGATGACCCAATTCTGGCAATGTCATAGAATAACTTCATTTAACAAGTGTCATCCTTAAGCCAGCACTAGGAATCACCCCTTGGACTTACAATGTAACAATAGAGTATCTTTGACCATGCCCACAGAGTAACCTCAGCTACAAATAAACAAACTGATGGCGTAACTTCTACGCAGACTGGAGTATCTGTACTTTTCCCTTTATAAAGCACTGCCAGATCTGAAACCTTTTTCCACAAGTCTACCGCAACATTTGTAATGTATAATGAATGACAGCACCAGGTTGTATCTTGTTCTGATGCCATACACCATACACCAGTAAGGGTAGATCAGCTTACCATACACCAGTAAGAGTAGATCAGCTTGACCTCAAGCAATTGCAACTGCCTGTTAAAAATAAATTTCTCATTCTGGCATTTTTTACTATAGTCCTCTCCTTTTCCCTCCACTCCCTTTCTCTTGCATGCAGTGGCGTTGCTCTAGGTGGTCAGAACGCTATGTTTCGCAGCGCACTGCAGAACTTAGCGTTCCGTCCCACCTAGAGCGACGCCACTGCTTGCGTGCCTAGCCTTTTAGATCTTTATACGCTAACGGGCAGGGTCCACGTCTAAACTTTATTTATGTACAACATCTCGTTCCTGTAGGCATAAATAAATAAAAGAACATAAATAAAATAACTTGGAACTGGATGAGGAATTCGTTGCCGTATTTATGTAATCTTAATAGAAGCTCTAAGGATGATTGTTGTAATCAAATTGGTTAGATTTTGTTTTTATTCCAGCCTTATTTGGCTGAATGGTCTTTACCCTTACACCCCGGAAATAAGTACGCCAGACAACACTTCTTTGGATAAATTGGACACTTTATTTGAATAATATAAAGACCTGCAAAGGTAACAACTAACTAGGGGCATCTAACCACCTCCATGGGCGTGTGGGTACTGGTCGAAGGAAAATAGCGCTAGCCATTTACCTCCCCCTACTCCACTGGTGTAAACACCCTCGCTCCAGGCCCCCATGGTCACTGCCCGATGGGGCCTATCACGGCCAACCCCGAAAGGTCGAGACAGCTGAGCAGTGCAGGTGACCATACTAGCTACACCATTGATGGTACCTCCCTGCTCCAGCCAGGTGGCTTGCCAGCCAGCCTCATGACCCGAGGGTAACAGTGTCGTTATGAGCGGTCCTGGCTTACCACCTGACCTTGCCGAACTCAAGGTGCATGCCGAGTCCCTAGCAACCTGCCTGCCCATTCCCGCACGCCACCTACCACATCGGGTGATCAGCCTAGCGCTTGATCACCCAGTCCCACTGGACCAAACAATTAAACAAAACTCTTTGCAGGTCTTCCAAAAATAAGTCCACCCCGTGAGGTGAAAGGTGGACGCCATCACTCCGGAACAACCATGCTGTATCAAACCTAATGTGCGGATGTGTGACAATTGCCCCGTCGTTCCTGCTAACTACCCGCCCCAGGTATGCATTCACCTTACGGCGAGTTAAATCAACCGCCCTGGGATGGATGGCCCCCCTCCGAACCCTCCGAGGTAACATGTTGGACCACAGGAAACGAATTCCTGGGATTCATACCCGAATAGTCTCCATGTCCCTGCGGATCTGTAGCCTCAAGGATTTGGAAGATCTCTGGCACAGATCGTTCTCACCGAGGTGTAAAAACTGCTGCAAGAGAGGCAGGAGCTGGCCGCAGAGCAATCCCCTCCTAGCGGCCCCAGTGGTGTAGCTAGCCCTAAATCTATTGGGGGCCCAAGCCCTATCCTCAAATTGGCGCCCCCTCCCTTCCCCCGTCTCTTTTCTCCCTGCCACGTCGCTAGGCGAAGCCAGCTGCCCATCTCTTTTCTACCTGCCACTGCGCTATGGGAAGCCAGATGCCAGCTGCCACTGCGAAGGCGGCGGCGATTTTTAAGAGGGCACCAAAATCGCGCTTTATTTATTTATTTCTCCCCTGGGGGCACCATAATCATGTTTTATTTATTTATTTCCCCCCTCGGCTCAGCGCCGCTTTTCACGCACTTTTAATGCAGCTGCTTCGGGGGTGAAAACAAACATTGAAATTGAAAATACTTCGAAAATCCAACCTTGTTTTTGGCATCCTTCTCGGGGCTCTGGCAACTTGGAAGAAGAGGAGGATTTAAGCTGCTGCTCTAAGGCTCTCGGCTGCAGCTGCCCGCTCCTCTTCCGAGATGGCCGAGCACCGAGAGAGAAGGCTGTGTGTCTGCATGAGTCCTCCTATAGGATAGGATTCTGTTGATCCAGAATCCCTCCAAAGCAAACATTTTATTTGCATATACTGTACAGCCTATGTTGTTTTCCCTCAAATGTTTGCATGCCAACATACTGGCATTTAACTGTTCTCTGCCTGGAGCACTTGCTGCTGCGTCGCCCCGGGGGAGGGGCGGCACCGCTCCGGGAGAGGGGCGGCACCGCTCCGGGGGAGGGGCGGCACTGCTCCGGGGGGACGACCCGGCTTCCGTGGGCGCTCCAAGGCCTTCTCCCCCGGCCTCAGAGCCAGAGAAAGCCCGGGAGCGTCCACCTCGACCGGTGGCAAGGGCTTTCTGAAGTCCGACTGCCGCGTCACACTGTTTCTTTGTTTTGCACATGCGCAAAACGTTTTAAGCTGTTTAGGCAGAGACAGAGGCGTGGAAACACTGGAGCAAGCGGAGCAGCGCCGCCCGGGGCCGAGGTGCCGCCTGGAGCCGCTGCTCCGCTCGCTCCAGTCTATCCACGCCTCTGTCTCTGCCTAAACAGCTTCACAGCTTTTAAATCACAAACATTCAAGAAAAGGGGGGAGAGAAAGAACAGTTACAAGGAAGTCTTAAGTTCTGTCTTTGTATACATCACATTAACCCAATCTTTTGCTTTCCAGAACAGATGCAAGAGGAGAGTCAATTTTTTTACAGCCAAATGTAATCTTATTGACAGTATTTGGATTAGTTTTGAGTGATTGAATTCATTTCTTTTAACTTAGGCAGAAAAAGAACACAGTACTCTTTTACCTGCAGGTCTTCATCCATTCCTGTGGCACAGATTTTCAGTGCAATCCTAGGCATGAGTTCAATGGGACTTACTCCCTGGAAAGTGTGCATAGGATTGCAGCCAGCCTGCATGAGAGAATGCATGCATGTGTGTGCGGAACTGAGTTCTTCAACTCGAAAGAGGAGCCACAGGGCAGCCGAGAACCTTAGAGCAGCAGCTGCAGCTTAACCCTTTTTTCCTTTCCCTTCATCCATTCTGGCAGCGCGCGCGCTCCCTCCTTACCCTTTCTTTCGGCTGGAGAAACAAATACAATGTCTCTTAAAAGGGCAATGTCTGTCTCTTAAGGCAAGCCGGCTGGCCCATCGGCAGCTTACCCTTTTAAGAGGCATTGATTGCCCTTAAGAGAGACATTGTACTTCTTCTCGGCGTGAGAGAGAGCCATGCGGAAAAAAAATCACGGACCTTTTGCGTGGCGCCCCTGCCCCCAGAGCTGGCGCCTGGGGCCTAGGACTGCCCGGGGCCCAGGGCCACAGGGCCTCCTATCATAGGACGCCACTGAGTGGCCCACCACACCAATGCAACACTGCCCAACCCCAGTTGGTCACCGAAGCTGGAGGCAGCAGCCCTCTTCCTGGCCCAGAACAAGATGGAGTGTCTGAGCATCAGGATCCTCACAGGGGCCGGACTGTAAACATCTAACAAAAACAAACAAAGGTGAGTTCCCAAACCGACCCCACCAAGACAAACAAAAATAAATACTTATGCCACACGGGCAATCACACCAAGTGCCTACCGGCACTATAACCTCCCACACTCTGGGTCTTCGGCCCCTCACTGAGCCCCCAGGCGCTTGGCGGAGGGAGGGGTGGAAACAGCGGTCACAGGATGGGCTCCACCGCCCGGCCATTATTTTCTGATATAGCCCTTGAAGGCCCCAGAACGCCAACGGCCAATCCGCTGAATGGCTGCGGCTGGAAGCCCTAGGGATGCCACGGCCGAAGCCGTGCCGATCCTGAAGGAATGGAGACCAAACTCCACCTGCTTCAGGCCCAACAGAGACAAAGCCCTGTACAAAATTGCCCTAAATTGAAATAGGGTCAAAGGGGAGGCGTCAGCATGCTGAAACAGCGATCCCATCCGGATGCCTCGAAGCCGCACATAAGCGTCGAGAGCCGCCACTGGGCAGAGGAGGAGCCCCAGCACCCTGCGCAGGTAAATTACCTGCCCCTTGGTCCATTGGTCCGTCTTGGACTGACGAAGAGAAAGCCTGGCACCGGATGGCGCGAACCTCAAATCATCAAACTGCAACGCCCTCCCCGATGTATCGCGTTTGGAACACGCCAATACTTCACTGGGTCAGAAGGCACCAAAGAACATGACAAAAGCCACTGCTCTAAAGAGGGCCACCTCATAAACTGACCCACAACAATTAGAAAAAGCTCTGCTCAACCCCCCTAAAATTGCCGGGGTGATCGGGCACCGCCAATCTGGGGACGATGGCGCAGCCCTACGGAGGCCTTCCAGGGTCTTCCTGACCCGTAAGTCCCCCGTGAGCTCCCAAATCCAACAGTTTTGGAGTAGAAGGCAATGGCTGCCAGATACATCGCAATCGATCTCACCGCCAGGCCACTGTCCCACAAGTGCAGCACAAAGCAAATGAGATGTTCAGCTGGTGCTGGCCATATGTCAGGTAAGGGGAAGTCCAGCCTAAAATCCCGGAAAACGCACCTTACCTGCATAACTGATTTGAGACGATGGGGCCAAGGCAGACCACATCAGGCTTGTGGCTCTAGCAAGCCCAGCTGCCAGAGCCACTGGGGCATCACTTCCGGTTCCAGGTGAGCATCGGGCACGAACTCCCGGAAACGCTCCACCTGGAAACGAGATAAGGCATTCGCTACGAAGTTGGCCAGGCCGGTGATGTGTTGCGCCAGGAACAGGGCGTTTATCCTCAGACACTGAAGGACAAAGGCCCTGACCAACCGCATTACACGTTGTGAGCGCGATGTTTGCTGGTTGACTACAAAGACCACGGCTTGGTTGTCACACCAGTAACGGATCGTGGCGTTCCGGAATTCGTCAGCCCAAATGTGGGTCGCCACCACAATGGGGAATAATTCCAGGAATGTCAAATCTCTCACGAGTGCACTCTCGGCCCATGCCTGAGGCGAAGGGGCCGTGCACCAGCGGCCCCTGAAGTATATGCCGAAACCTGCACCCCCCACTGCGTCCGAGTGGAGTTCAATATGCGCTCAGAGCGCCAGAAAGAGATCCCATTAAAACCCCGCAGGAAGCCAGCCACATGCGCAAATCCTCGCGCATAGAGCTGGATACCCTGATTTTGAAGTTCGGCCGCCGCACCCCTGCCATGGCGTCACACAGGCGCCTGAGGAAGGTCCGGCCCGGGGCGACCACCCTGCAAGCAAAGTTCAAATGGCCCACCAATACCTGCAGTTCCCTCAGAGACAACATGCGCGCACAGACAGCCCACTCCAAAAGCCCTGTCATCCTGTGCAGCTTGTCCGCAGCCAAGCGGCTGCATTCCACCTCAGAGTCGAGCTCGACTCCCAAGAAGGTCAGCTTAGAGGTGGGCCCTTTCAGCTTATTCTGTGCCAAGGGGACACCCAGCTCACCGCAAAGCGAGATGAAGGTATCTAGCAGCAAACGACATTCATTGGACCCCTTCCTTCCAATAAAAAGGAAGTCATCCAGATAATGCACTGCCGACTAGATCTCCGCCCTCTCTTTGGTCACATGCTCCAACATAGTGGAGAATGCTTCAAAGAGGGAACACGACAAAGACAATCCCATCTGAAGATTGCGATCATAGTAGTATCTGCCCTCAAATTGGAGGCCCAGCAGACAAAAGTCATCTGGGTGGATCGGCAGCAGGCGAAAAGTGGATTCAATGTCAACCTTAGCCATCAAAGCCCCCTTACCACAGCAGCGCAAAATCACGACTGCCTGATCCAAGGACATATACTTCACCGAGGCCAACTCTTTCGGTATCCCGTCATTGACCGAGGCACCCTGGGGGAAAGACAAGTGGTGAATTAGTCTGTATTCACCAGGGGCTTTCTTGGTTACGACGCCCAGAGGGGATATTCTCAAATTGGGAATGGGGAGGGTCTCAAAGGGACCAGCTATCCTCCCCGCTGCCAACTCTTTGTCCAGCTTTTTGCGTATGATCGCCTCCATACCTGTCACGGACCTGAGATTCTCAGCCCATGACGGGGACTTCGGATGGGGGGACGGGATCCTAAAGAACCTAAAGGCCAAAATTGTCACCATACCTTCAAACGCCAGTTACAGGATAACGATGAAAGCTACAGACATGGGACAGATGCTTATGAATAGGGCTTTCATTTGATAGACAACATGACACAATTGTAAATTTTCAAGAAATTCAAAAATATTCAAATAATATTAATTTTGAAATTTTGGAAAATCGAACTTTTTTAAAATTTTCAAAAAAAATCACACTTAAATGTATATGCCTTGTAGTCAATCAGTCAAAATTTCAAGATGGTATCTCAATGGTATCATACAAAAATTAAATTTTCTTGTTGGAAGTGACCAGGAATTAAACCACTCAAGTCCATTTTTCTACAGTTTACATAGATAAAATTATGTGGTAAACTGAAATGAATCCAAAAATTTATAACAGGACTTATAGAGATAGATTTATAGAGAATGAATTCACTTTCTATTCTTTTACAGGATCAGCTTTTTGGTAAAACTATCAAAATCATGAGCTTTTTACGTCTGTTCGTAGATTTAAAATTTTCCTTTAGTTGCTGAATAATTTCTGAATCAGCACAGTGACATTTTTCCTCATCTAAATCATCTTCTGAAGTAAAAAAATAATTATTATTTGTAGGTCCTTTTAATCTTCCTCATTTTTTCTTTGCACTTTAGATTCTTCTTGCACAGCGGAGACTCACCAAGGGAGGTCAAAGAGGCATTTAAGTGGGTTTGGACAGTGTGTTTTTAGTGAAGGTTTCTAGGACATTTTTGTTGTGAAGCTGCTTTATTAGTCTTTATTAAGTTTAATTCATTAACTGTTTGATAATTACATGATTTGAAATATGGAGGAGAATAAGTGGTCAAAAAACTGTTGCAGCCCTTTTTTAAAAAGGGGACACTGGATTAGTAAAGACTTGAGGAATGTAACTGATTGGATGGTTTCACTAAATAGTGAAATCAAACCATACATGAATAGAAGCCCTGTCAGATGGAAAACAATATACTTGAAAAGGAAATTCATCATCATCATCAAACCTTTATTGGCATCACAAACAAACATCCAAAAACAAATACATCAATACACAGTCACCATCTCTCCAGTGGCATAAGTCACTGTCCAACAGAAAAGAAGATAAAACATTTTACATCTCTGTGTCAATAGTTAGGCTAGATGTCTGTAATACACTTCGACGGCAGAAAACCAAATAAAGATATTTAGACACTATCTTGGTAAGCTCCTGATCTTTCCCCTGTAATAAAAGACGTATGGCCTCCATCTCTGGTTTCCAAGCGGGAATACAGAATTGATTTAGGAATTGTTGGCGGAAATCATAATATAGTTTACATTTAAGAACCATATGTGCTAGAGTTTCCACCACGTGGTCATCACATGGGCAAATCCTATCTCCTTCTACCATACCCGCGAACCTACCCCAAAGGAGGTTTGATGGGTTTGAATTGAAACTAGCCAGCGAAAATGCCCTTCTTTCTTGCGGGTTGAACAAAATTGTAGATAATTGTTTTTAATTTCTTGAGTCCACTACTCTCCTCTCTTCCATACGTCCACCCCACCCCATCCCACATACCCCACCCCTCTTTCTTTTCCAATCCAGGCAGTGGGATGAGCAGAGGCTGGTGCACCATCAGGTAAGGAGGGGCAGCATTTGGTGCACCATCTCAATCAACAAGAGGCTTTGGGCGATGCCTGCTACCATTATACGGATGTTATTCTTCCTGAACAGGGTGGTAAAAATAAGTGTACTTAATTCCCAAAGGTTTCGGACATAGCTGCTATAGAGGAACGTCTTGCTTACTACTCATCTTGTTGGTCACTGTTTGTCCCTGACTGTCATTGAAGTGATTTGCAGCATTTGAGTTATTGCAAACTGGACAGGTAGGAGCAGTACATGTTGAGTAACGGTAATCCCATTCCATCCTGTTCTATGGACACTTGGCATGTTCTGAAAAGGCTGGGCAGAAGAGCATTAAGGCCAAGTTACAAACCCATATTATCCCATTTTGCAGACACTTGATAGGTTATGTCACTGTGTCATGAAATTAGAGCCTTCAGGCCTAATTTCCTTTTACTAAGGAAAAGGAAATTCCTCCTGAGAATTATGAGATTCCTGGTCTTAGTCATATAAAGAAGTCTGAGTATTTGGACCCTGATACAGCGTTAAGCCACTTAAATGCCTCTTTGACCTCCCTTGGTGAGTCAAGAAGAAAGTATCTAAAGTGCAAAGAAAAAATGGGGAAGATTAAAAGGACCTACAAAGAATGTAGTAAACTGAAATTTTGACTGATTGACTACAAGGCATACAAGGCATATACCTTTAAGTGTGATTTTTTTGAAAATTTTTAAAAAGTTCGATTTTCCAAAATTTCAAAATTAATATTATTTGAATATTTTTGAATTTCTTGAAAATTTACAATTGTATATCAAATGAAAGCCCTATTCATAAGCTTTAAAACGCCACCTATCCCATGTCTGTAGCTTTCATATCCTGTAACTGGCGTTTGAAGTTATGGTGACAAGTGAATTTTGGCCTTTTTTTTTTTGGCAATTTTGAACATTCAGGGCTCAGTCCAGCCTAACTCAGCACAAGTCAGGCACAATTGAGGCACAATTGCGGCATAACTGTGGCCTAAGATAGGGCTGAGTTAGGCTGCAACTATGCCTGAGTTAGGCAGGAGGCAAGAGCAGTGGGCCAGGATCGAGGCAAAACTTACCGCAGAGGCAGGCAGGCCCCTGTGGGGAGGTGTCCGTCTTGTGGAAGCTAAGAGCCCCCTCCTGAGCTCATCTGTGTGCACCTACCACACCTGCTGCAGCGTTCGCAGCAGATGGGCAGCCACAGGTGGGCCTGCAGGCACTGGGCATGCGACAATCAGCGGAAGGGCAGAGGTTGTGCCAGTGCCAGCCGCCCCAGGGCACCCTGTGAATTAGCCACCTGCCGCAGGGGGGAGTGCCACTGCCCTCCCTCCTGCAGAAGGGGTAGCCACCCCCAAGCCACGTTGAGGCTGCACATGGGAGTCATGGGGGGGAGCGGGGAGGGAAGGGAAGGAGGGGGTGGGAACGGCACGCACAAGGGGGGTCTCATGAAGTCTGGAACCGCCTCTGCCAGGACATGCCCGTGCGCTGCCTGAAGCCCTTGGCATCCAGGGCCGTGGCAATGCCCACAAAGAAGGCATCCTGGCATGCCTTCTGCTCCGTGCCCGGCCATGACCGAGAGATGCCTTGGGCTTGTCTGCTGTGAGCGGGAAGGGCTCACGCAGCTCATCACGCCCCCAGATGGGGCAACATCGGCGCCTCGCGGCAGGCGCTCTGGCGGGGTGGGGGGTGCCAGCGTCCATCATCAGGGAGTGGGAGGGGAGGAAGGCACACAGACAGGGGGTGCTGGGGAGGGGCACGGGTGGGTCAGAAACAGACAGACAACAAGGCTGGTGGGAGAGGGATACAGGGAGAGGGGTCTGCAGAGACCAATAGGGACACAGGGGTCACTTCGCAGATGAAGGCAATGCAGGAACGGGCGCCTCTCATGCAGACGGACCGAGGGTGGAAACGGACGCCATTGACAGGCAGACCTAGGGCGGAAACGGACGCCATTGACGGGCGGACCGAGGGCGGGTGAGAGCCCCGGTTGCCGAAAGGGCTCTTCACGGACGTGGCGGACGCGAGCGGATCCAGTATGGGCGCCATGTCGCCTGTCACTGTTTGCCTGCCTGAGAGGCCCCCCAACTCCCCCCTCCCCTCTGAGCCCTGAGCGTCTGGCAGCCCCCCTGCTGTGGTCTCCCTGGGAAGGCAGTGGCAGTTCTTGGATGGGAGTCATGCAGGGGCTTGTGTGCTGGGCGCTGTCTCTCTGTGTGTGGGGCAATGCTTGTGTTACATTGGGGACATGTTGTTCAAGGGGCCTTTGCCCAAGGGGCATCTTTATTGTTCTGGAACATTGGCAGAGATGGCCAGGCGAGACTGCCAGGGGTAGGCACAGCAGCCACTCAGAACGTAGCAGCAGCAGGCGTGCCCCATGGACCTGGAGATGCAGGCTCTTCCCCTGTGGAACCACAGCCTCCTCCATAGAAAGGGGAGGGACAGCAAGTAGGCAGTCAGGGAGGTGGAGCAGCAGCAGCTGAGGAGGGTTGCAGGGCAGGCTCCCAGACCTCTGGCAGCATCCAGGCAGCCGACCGTGGGGCAACCAGACCGCAGGCCCAGGGGTGTTCATAAGAACATAAGAAGAGCCCTGCTGGATCAGGCCAAAAGCCCATCTAGTCCAGCTTCCTGTGTCACACAGTGGCCCCACCAGATGCCTCAGGGAGCACACAAGACAACAAGATACCTGTGTCCAGTTGCCACGCCCTTGCACCTGGCACAGAGAAAACCCACTTCTAAAACCAGGAGGTTGCTTATGGCTTCTAACCTGTGATGGTCTTTTCCTCCATGAATCTGTCCAAACCCCTTTTAAAGGCATCTAGGCCAGATGCCATCACCACATCCTGTGGCAAGGAGTTCCACAGTTGAATTACACGCTGGGTAAAGAAATATTTTCTTTTGTCTGTTCTAACTCTCCCTCCACTCAATTTTAGTGCATGTCCCCTGGTTCCGGTGTTGTGCGAGAGGGAGAAGAATTTCCCTCTATCCACTCTCTCCATCCCATGCATAATTTTATACGTCTCAATCATGTCCCCCCTCAGACGCCTTTTTTCTAGGCTGAAAAGCCCCAGACGCTGTAGCCTTTCCTCATAAGGGAGGTGCTCCAGCCCACGAATCATTCTGGTCGCTCTTTTCTGCACCTTTTCCAATTCAACTATATCCTTTTTGAGGTGTGGTGACCAGAACTGGACACAATACTCCAGATGTGGCCTTACCATCGATTTGTACAAGGGCAGAATGATATTGGCTGTTTTATTCTCAATCCCTTTTTTAATGATCCCGAGGGTCATTTTAATTTAGAGGCATTTTAATGCTCCCCGGAAGGTAGGTGGTAGCAGACATTCCTGGGGAGACAAAAAACACGGGGGTGTTCCATGGCAGCTGCTGTGTGGTAGCAATCGCCATTGAAGAAATGCCAGTGTGCCAGTTGCAAAGGCCTGCAGGGAGAGAAATCAAACACAGCTGAGAGGTGTGACACACACAGCATGGTCTGCGCTCCTTCCCTGGGTGTAAAGTGAGCATGATCCTGTAAGGGAAAAGGGTCAAAGAGAGAGACAACAACACAACGTGTGGGTCACAACCATGGCAAACCTAGCAATACTGACCTGTCAGTAGACCCTGTGGAGTAAAGGGGGGGGGAACAGCTGGTGCCTACATAAGGCTAACAGTTCCACACTTGTGGCATTGTGTGCTCACATTACTACAGGCAGCAATCAGACACAACAGTGGTCAAGAGGCATGTATCCTATATATCATAGCAGGCAAAGCAGGCAGCTATGAGACAAGACATTGGTAAAGAGGCATATCATGGGAGGCATTGCAGGCAGCTATGAGACAAGACATTGGTAAGGAGGCATATCATGACAGGCATTGCAGGCAGCTATGAGACAAGACATTGGTAAAGAGGCATTTCAGAGAAGGCATTGCAGGCAGCTATGAGACAAGACATTGGTAAAGCGTCATGTATCCTACCTATATTTCTATATGCAAAGAGGCAGAAGTCAGACCACATGTCAGCACGAACCCTGCTCTTACCTGCTCTTACCTGCTGGTGTTGTTGCCTGTGGGGGGGGGAGAGAGAGGGGCTGGGAGAAAGACATGGGTTAGCAAACACTTGCATGGAGACAGCTGCCCAGGCACAGCTGTAAACAGTTTGGCCACAGCCAGAACAGCCCTTTCTGCCCTAGAGGGGGGCAGAGAGAGGAGAAGAGAGAAGTGGGGTGTTTGTGAATTTTGCCCTCCACCGACAAAGTCCCACTTTGTGGCTGCTGGGGGACAGGACCCCACGCCACGTGCTCAGAGAGAGAGAGAGAGAGTGGAGGGCTGGGCTTTTGTGGGAATGAGGCTGGGTGGGGCTGGGTGCTGATAGGGTAACTATTTGGGTCCATGTCCAGAGTTATGTCCAGAGTTTCCGTGGGCCCCGTGACGCCCACGGAAAGCCCACTTTTAGGCCGCAGTTGTTCCGCGGTCCATTTCCGCCCGTCAACGGCGTCCGTTTCCGCCCTCGGTCGGTCTGCATGAGAGGCGCCCGTTCCTGCATTGCCTCCATCTGCGAAGTGACCCCTGTGTCCCTATTGGTCTCTGCAGACCCCTCTCCCTGTATCCCTCTCCCACCAGCCTTGTTGTCTGTCTGTTTCTGACCCACCCGTGTCCCTCCCCAGCACCCCCTGTCCGCCTGCCTGTGTGCCTGCCTCCCCTCCCACTCCCTGATGATGGACGCTGGCACCCCCCACCCTGCCAGAGCGCCTGCCGCGAGGCGCCGACACTGCCCCATCTGGGGGTGTGATGAGCTGCGTGAGCCCTTCCCGCTCACAGCAGACAAGCCCAAGGCATCTCTTGGTCTTGGCCGGGGCACGGAGCAGAAGGCATGCTGGGATGCCTTCTTTGTGGGCATAGCCACGGCCCTGGATGCCCAGGGCTTCAGGCAGCGCACGGGCATGTTATGACGGAGGCGGTTCCAGACCTCATGAGACCCCCCTTGTGCGTGCCGTTCCCACCCCCTCCTTCCCTTCTCTCCCCCGCTCACCCCCCCATGACTCCCACGTGCAGCCTCACCGTGGCTTGGGGGTGGCATCGCCTTCTGCAGGAGGGAGGGCAGTGGCACTCCCCCCTGCGGCCGGTGGCTAATGACCAGGGTGCCCTGGGGCAGCTGGCACTGGCACAACCTCTGCCCTTCAGCTGACTGTCACACGCCCAGTGCCTGCAGGCCCACCTGTGGCTGCCCATCTGCTGTGAACGCTGCAGCAGCTGTGGTAGGTGCACACAGACGAGCTGAGGAGGGGGCTCTTTCCTTCCACAAGACTGACAGCTCCCCACAGGTGCCTGCCTGCCTCTGTGGTAAGTTTTGCCTCGATCCTGGCCCACTGCTCTTGCCTCCTGCCTAACTCAGGCACAGTTGCAGCCTAACTCGGTCCTATTTTGGGCCCCAATTGTGCCACAATTGGGCCTCAACTGTGCCTGAGTTGGGCTGAGTTGGGCTGGACTGAGCCCTAAGTCACAAAAGATTAATAAATCGCTTGTAAATAATCACTTTTACACTAATCATTTTTGAAAGACTCCACACCGCTTTTCCCTCCTTGGACATATGATACAAAAATAAGTTGTGTATGTTTGAGGAGATTATTTTTACTTATCACCCATTTGCCTTTGTGCCCCCCACCCGGGATGCAGGATGCACCTTTTTGGCACAGCTGCATCGACGCTGTTAGCAGGGGATTAAAAATGGGGATAGACTTTTTGGTAGAAAAAGTCATGCAAATCATTTGAATGAGAGTTGAGGACAAAGTGGCAAACAAAATCACGAGCAAGCAAGAAATTCCTCTGTTGCACAAATCTGCTGTTTCAGTCTGCTTCATAAGTGTCAAGGAGGTGGGATTATTTCCCCTGTCTTGTCACTCTATTATAGGTAGGCTTACCATATCCATTGGGGTACAGGGTGCCTACACCTTTAACCATTGTAAAAAGAGGGAATTTGGGCAGGTGAAGCTTGTTGCACCCTTCCATTATGAGCTGCACCTGCCCAAATTCCCTCTTTTTACAATGGTTAAAGGTGTAGGCACCCTGTTCCCCTTTGGATATGGTAAGCCTAATTATAGGGAAAGGGAGCTGTTACTTTGAAGGGAAACATCTGACTGGCTATCTAGCTAAGTTTTACCTTGGCTAGATTTACAGGAGAGTAAGAACACCTCAGGTGCAAATAATTAGAGATGTGCTTGAGAGCTGAGTAGTAATCATGGCTCAGCAGAATTTGAGAATCATTCTATTGGTGGGATAATTCCAAGGACTTCAGAGCTATAAATTTGAGTAGGAGTTTCCTTTGGAGGATGACAAGCTAGAGCTGACAAGCTTGAAGCTTAGAACTTGAGCCTGGTGTTCTGGATGCTATGTAGCATAACAACTGTTTGGGGAAACCAGAACAAGTTTGTATGTATGATTTAGTTAGAGTTTATTGTTTTACTGTGCTGCCTTAGATTATGTAATTTGCTTGTGTTGAAGCTCTTCCTTTTATGGCCTTCTCTTTCAGTAAGAAGGTGGATGAGTTTTCATTTTTATGGAATTGCTTTTAAATAAAATTCTCTTTATTCAATGCTGGTGATATATTTTTCTTTGACCAGAGAAGCTATATATGGTCCCAAGGAACCCAATGTGGTGGTGGATATTATTTGGCCTTAATAAGCTAATTGGTTTTTCCATTCTTTCTGTTGCCACTGCTGAGCTGTAAAGTGGAGAGGCTTTGGCATAGGAAGAAGTGGGAGTTACTGCGTCTGTGGGGTACAGATGGACCGCGTTGTAGAGGGCTAAGGGGAGAACTACTTGGATTGGGAATGACATGGTAGTTGTCTAGACTCCCTGCAGTAGTATTGAATCACCCCAAGAAGTAATTAGCCCTGGGACCAGCGTGACAATAAGAACATAAGAAGAGCCTTGTTGGAACAGGCCAAAGGCCCATCTAGTCCAGGTTCCTGTATCAGATCAGGAAGATCAGTATCACACCCCACCAGATTCCTCAGGGAACACACAATTCAACAAGATACCTGCATCCTGTGGCCACTCCCTTGCTTCGGGTGTTAACCACATGTACTGTATATTCATCACCTTTTCCAAAGATGAAATACCTACACCTCCTAAGTGGGGTTGCGACACCGAAGCCTTCAAATTGAGGCTCACTGCTGCGATACGCTGAGAGTTCCAGAGAAGAGGTCTGCGATCGCTGTGCTCCTCTGTCCATAAGCTCTTTTCAGTCATAGGACGAGTCGTCTCCCCAGTGTTCCAGGTGCCACCAGCTTCAAGATGAGCTCTCTCAGCACTGCCATTGCTGAATTCGGTCTGGATTTGTTCAAACAGCTATTAAAGCAAAACAATGATAAAAATATGATATTCTCGCCATTGAGTATTGCAACAGCTCTGGCCATGGTCCTTTATGGCGCCAGAGGAGAAACCGAAAACCAAATGGAAGAGGTAGGTCTCCGACACGGTTGTGAAGTATCCGGTGACACAGCATGCATTGAGGCGAGATGAATGATTACACTGGTCTATTAAAAAAAAAATCTAGCCTGGACTTTTGCAGCTGTATTAGACTAATTTCAGGGCGCTGGTTCCAAATCTGATCTCAGATTTGCTCTATCACATCTCATTTTTATGCTATCAGCATACTCCATTTTAATTGATTTTACCCAAAATTAACTCTGTCACTTAGGATTGCAAGTTGTTGCAAGTCAGTGACTGCTTTAGTGTTAAAATAGTGTTTTAAATAGTGTTAAAAATGTATTTTTAGGATAGTGTGTTTATAATATCATTTTATGTAGATATCCACATTTATTTAATATTTTCCTTCTGCAGGGCGTGATCTAACAATGGCTACAACAGGGGTTCTCAATCTGTGGTACGGGTACCCCTAGGGGTACGTGGACCTCTTGCTGGGAGTACGCCAAGCCCTGCCCCTTATCTGCCCCATCAGCAGCTAATTAAGTGTTAATTAACATGGATTTTAAATTGTAATTATTTTCTGAGCCCTTCTGACTATCTGATTTTGGTTTTGGGCTTATTTTTGTACTTTAAAAAATGTACATTGGTGGAGTGGGGGAGGGAGAAGCCGATTTTGGGAAATGTGACGGAGAAAAAAAGAGATCCTTGCATATGTCTCTCTCTCTCTGTCTCTCTCTTACACACACAGAAATAGTTAAATAAGACATTTTTCACATTTAAAATTGTTTTAGTTCTTTTATACTTAACGATTAATTACCTAATTAATTGATTGATTGATCCAATTAATTAGCAGTTAATTAGCAGGGGGTACTTCAGAAAATTGGACCATGATAGGGGGTACCTGGACCTCCATAAGTTGAGAACCCCTGGGCTACAACATCCGAAAGAAGGAAATGCAGTAATGACCCAGATATCTTCTGCTACATCTGTGCACTTTGCTGGATTAAAGGCGCAACATCAATACTTTTGTCAAGAAGGTTTATCTTGCCTACTTTAAAGTACGACATCAATGATATGATGAGCATAAATGTGTTGGTTTTCATTGATTTTATCAAATGCAGTATTTGATATCTCAAAAACCTGATGTGATAGACAAAAACTGATGCCAGATTTGGAATCAGCGCCCCAAAATTACCTTAAAACCATTGGAATACCTTATGCCAGAAAAAGTGTGTTGACCAGTGTTATGGGAGATCTGTAGGGTCATTTTTTAATGCAACAACCAACTTTGATCTGATAAATTTTATCCGTATGTTTGGACTCTGAAATAATCTGCAATGAAAATCTGCAATGAGCACTTTGAGAATGACTGTTCTAGAGAAGGAATGTGATGTTGAAAGGTGGTGTATTTATACAATCAATCATGTCTCTCCCTTTTGTGGTGCGTCTCCCAAGTGATTTGAATTATTCACTCAGAGAGAGAGAGAGAGAGAGAGAGAGAGAGAGATGCATCTGACTTCTAAAATGCAGTCTGCAATTATTTTGGCAAAACTAAAAGCTACTCATCAAGTCCAAGATGAACGTTCTCATAGTAGTAGTCAAGAATATCATGTTACATTTCAGGTACTTCACTTCAATGAAGCCCAGGGTGCCAGAACCGGAGACTCCTCTGCGACAGAACCCGAATCCAATGTATGCCAGCTGGTAAAGATTTCTATCAATGGGAAGGGAAGCAAGAGAATAAATTAATAAATTTGGAGGGGCACTTTTTCCATTTAAGATAATTGTGATGGAAATTTTTAGAGCTGAATAGCATGCTGATACCACCTGCCCCCACAGCCTCTTCCCACAGGGAGTCACCCAATCCCTTGGGTGATTGTTCTTAAGAGAAAAAGCAGAATTTAACTATCTTAAATACAGTACAAAAACGTGCCCTTAAGTTTAATTCTTGTAACTGTCCCTCAGATGTTGGAAGTGGTGTCCGGAGACTAATTATAGAAGGATTCTTTCTGATATGTATGCGAAGGGAAGTATCTGTGTAAGATCTTAAGTCACAACATCACTAACAGCCCAATCCTATCCTTCTTCCCCACTGGTGCAGCTCTTTAAATCCCCTTTCCCTTCCAAAGCCTCCCGTTCTGCCCTCCCCCACAGGCTGCACCAATGGGGGAGAAGGATAGGATTGGGCAAGTCAGTCTTCGAAAACTCATTCTTTCTGCGTTTCCAGATGGCTACAGGCTCTCAGTGTGATCGACCTGGAGGTATTCATTCCCAGTTCCAAGCATTATTATGGCAACTCAACAAGCCCACCAAAGACTATGACTTCAGTATTGCCAACAGACTGTATGGAAAAACTGGCAATGGTTTTACTCAGGTAAGTTGAAAAAAGGTTTCTTTAGTAAGTGCTTTTCTTCACTAATGGTAGACTTTTCCCTCTGGGCAGGAGTGGACTTCTGGATATGGTCCAAAGGTAAAATACTTTGTTTTGCAACAGATTTGTTGTGAAGCCTTGGTACATATGAGTGTCAATTGTTCATTTGTCCCTCAGAATCTGGACAGAAAACAGGACTGCTATCTTGACAAACTTGAATTCTGCAACTCATAGTTTCCGAGATAACAAAATTTGTAGAATGCTATTTGTAGAATGCACATTCTGCCAGCAGATGCATCAGGATCCAGGCGGAACTGCCTGGATCCAGCATGCATTGTGGGAGTCGCTGGCAGCCATGTGAACTCACCGGCGGCTCAGACACCATCCGCCGGTGTGAGGTAAGGCAGTGGTGGGGGAGGGACGGGGGAGGGAACAGGACTAAAAGGGGTGTTTCAGGGTGGGAAGGGGCTGGCAAGGGATGCAGAATGAGGCAGGAGTATGCGGGATCCACAGCACTCATATTTATTTAAAGAATTTGTATCCCGCCTTTCTCCTGACAGGGCAACCAAGGCGACTTATAGCATTAAAAACAAGGATATTTGGGCATTTCTCCATTTCTAGAATGGATAAGGTCAGAACCTCTTGGGATGGTTGTATGAGCGTTAACATTTCCTTTTGTACCTTTCAGCATTACTTAAATTGCATTCAGGAAGTGTACCACGGAGGCCTGGAAAGTGTGGAATTTGGAAAGGCAACAGAGAAAACCAGAGAGCTGATCAATTCTTGGGTTGCACGTCAAACACGCGGTAGGGATGCATTGCTAAATATACAGTTACAGGACAAGCAGCCCAATCATATCCCCCCTCCACACTGTAGCATACAGGCACCATGAAGGTGTTCTCTGTATGCTGTGGAGGGGGTGAGATCAGGAGGCCTGTATAGTCCCCCCCGATGGCCTATGGCTCTGCTCAGAGATATATCAGCTTTATAGCTGGCATAAGTCTGGGAAGAGCTCAGGGGTGAGGCGGGTCGAAGAATAGGGGAATATAATCGGAGCACGTGAGTGCCGACGGATCCACCCCATCCCCGTCCCCAACACGCACTCTCGTTCCTCCCCTGAAATGCCCTGTTAATTACTGGGGCCAGTGGAGGCTCTCTAGGAGCGGCTTCGGCATATGCTGCACTGCTTACAGTTTACAGTGCCCAGCTTTTGCACCACCAGAAAGCTTCCTGACCCTCTGTAATACAAGTTCTGAAAGCGCATGATGACAATAAAAGGGAAGCATTTATTAGTTCACTGATATTATTTTTTAAAATGTTGGTCATTGCATCTCGTACGTTAACAAACTGTAACAATACTGGTGCCACCGTACCAAAAATGAGCACACAGTATCCAGTAGGGGAAGCAGATCAGGAGGTTTAGGAGGGGAAAGGGGACCACTTACCCTTTCGTAAGCCTCCTGCTCTGCAATGGGTCACCTTGGACCTGCGTCATCTCATTAGCTGGTGAAAGTCCAAGGAGAGAAAGGGGGCGGGGGGGCTGCAGATGAAAGGTAAAGGATCTGGTGTGTGCCATCGCCACCGGATCCACCCCCTCTCGCAGCCTCCCCGCCCCTTTCCTTCCCCTTCCCTGCCCCGCTTCACACCCTCCCCATCCCACCTCTGGCTTATCTGCTCTAGCGGCTGCGGCGGGGTCCAGTGACAGATGAGGAGTGCTGCCGCCTCATGAGGCATGCAAGCTCCCAAAATGGCTGCTGACAGAGCGCTCTGCATGCTGTTGGTAGCCATTTTGCGACAAGGGAGTTCTGTTTTGCTGTTGCAAAGTGCTCCGGCTGGCAGTCCAATCTGGGCTGTGTCAAAGGCTTAAAAATTGTGCTTTCACTTTAACAGCACAATCCTGCACAGGATGCGGGCTGTGCCGGCACAGCCACAACATTCGTCCCCTTCCCCTGATGTAAGCTCTGGAGGCTCTAATGGGCTTCCTGGGATGCACGCCAGCTCTTTAGCTGGCACATGTCCAGGGAGGCCGTTTAAGGTTGACCCGGGAAGGGGCTTGGGATATTGGTGCTGATATCCCAAGCCCCTCCCAGGCCGGGCCGGCCAATGGCCCCTCCCCCACCTCCCTGGCCCGCTCTCCCCACGCCCTCCCACTGCCCAGCCTAGGAGTTTCCTGGGTCGATCGGCATGTGGAGTCCAGGGAACGGCAGAGTGAGCAGCTCCGGCCTCCACACCAGCGCCGCTTACTCCTGAGGAGCCACAAAAGTGCCTTCTGGCACTTTTGTGACTCCGTAGGCCGGCGGAGCGAGAGCCCCACGAGCGTGAAGTTAGGCAGGATCAGGCTGCCTGGAACATACAGTATTTTAGAATTTTTCTGTGTTTCGTGTATGGAGCCTCTTTTGCTTTCACTATTTGTTAATCACTTGACTTTTCACAAAAGTGTGAAGACAATACACTAAAATGCATCAAACTAATTATTCTTTGTGAGATTCTGCCTCTTTGAATCACTTTCTCCACCATAGGTAAAATCACGGAACTTTTCCCCCCTGGTACCCTCGATCCTAATGCTGACCTGGTGCTTGTGAATGCTGTATACTTCAAAGGAAAATGGCAGTCCAGATTTAAGGAGGAAAATACCAAAGAAGAACCTTTTTGGGTGAATAAGGTATGACCAATAATTTACACAGAGAAAAACAACAACACTCCTTTTCCTGCACAGGTAGTAGATGTGCTCTTATTCTTATGTGCTCTTATTCTTGTTCTGCTCTTATTCCTTTTCATCCTCTTCATTTGAAAAAGACTTCTTTCAAATACATCTTTCTGGGGCAGTTTTCAATTAATTACGCAAAAGCAAACAGTAACGTTAAACAATTGAAAAATGAACAGAAGAATATAGTAAAAGAGCAGGTAAAAGCAGCACTAATATCGTCATTCCACCAATACAAATGATCTGCAGTACGTGGTCAGCCTGATATGAGAGAGATGTTTTGCTTTGTTACAGAATGAGAGCAAAAATGTGCCCATGATGATTCAGACTGGAATTTTTAATTACGTCAGCATAGAAGACCCACCGCTTCAACTGCTTGAGATGCCCTATGAAGGGAATCACTTTAGTATGTTTATCTTGCTCCCGAAGGACACCGGTGATGACGATTTTGGTCTTGAAAAGGTATTCGTTTAAAGGTATCTGAGCTTGTTCATGGGAGGGGCCACTGCCCCAGGGAAGAGCACATGCTTTGTATGCAGAAGGTTCCAGATTCGTTCCCTGGCATCTCCCCTTAGTAAGGACCTCAGGAAGCAGACAGGGCTGAGAAAGACCTCTCAGTGAGGCACCCCCGTAAGTCACAGCAGACAGGGCTGGAATAGATGGACCAATGGCCTGAGTCAGTATAAGGAAGCAGGGCCAGCCCTGGGCTTGTGGGACGGACCCTCAGCATGGTGCTGATCATGGTCATAAAGAATGACCCAGGCAGGGAAGAATAGTTTACCCGAGCAGCTATTGCACATGTCTGGCAAATGTCTCTGCAGCTATTGCACATGTCATACCCCTGCTAAGTGGGCAAGAGGCACTTTTTCAATTGGTGCTCCTCTTGTATGTAGAAGGGGGAGAGTAACTACCCCCCTTTCACCCCAGCACAGTGTCTTTTCTGGTGGCTGTTTGCTGGTGGTATCTGTTCTGCTCTTTTGTTCTTTTTTTTGTTCTTTCTGCTCTTCTGCTCTTTTTTAGATTGCAAGTCCTTTTGGGACAGGGAGCCATTTAATCATTTGTTTTTGTCTGTAAACCGCTTTGTGAACTTTTTGTTGAAAAGCGGTATATAAATACTGTAGTAGTAGTAGTAGTAGTAATAATAATAATAATAATAATAAATCATTTAGTTAATGTTTAAACAGGACCTTCATTCTCACTGTATGTTCTGTTTGTATGCCAGTACAGTGCCCACCCAGGTTCTGAATCCCTTGCGTTCCCACAATGCATGCAAAGCCCTTCAAGCAGCAGCAGCAGCAACACTAAACAAACCCAATCATGTCTCTACATTTTCTCCCATTCAAGCTTGCAAGTTCTCTTACCTATAAGATGGTGACTCTTGAAGAGTGGACCAGTTCACCGAACATGTCTCCACGGAAAATAAATGTGCACCTACCCAGGTTTAAAATAGAAGAAGAGTATGATCTCAAGGCATCCTTGAAGTCGATGGGAATGACTCTTCCTTTTGATAAAGAAAAAGCTGATTTATCTGGGATATCACAGCAACGCCTAGTTGTGTCCCAGGCCACCCATAAGACCCTTTTTGAAGTCAATGAAGAAGGCACTGAAGCAACAGTTAGCACTGGGCTAGTAGCAGTTCCAGTGAGTGATGAACCTGCGATTGAATTTAAGGCAGATCACGGATTTCTTTTTGTTCTAACCAATAAACTTTCTATCGCCATTGTCTTCACGGGCCGATATGTGTCCCCTTAAGAACATACAGAACAGCTTGAAGAATATGAACAACCCCTTTATCTCTTTAGTGTTGCAGTGCTAAGAGAGAAAGAGGAATCCATTCATCATATTCAATTCATCTTGCTATTGATAAATAAAATACCTAGCTGTACAATTCAAAAAAGTTGAATCTTGTCACTTTATTTTCAGCCAGTCAGATGAATGTGCCTTGACCACAATCATGATGATGTAAATTAGGTTTGACTCCTAATCGTCCAATGTTTTTGTTCTACCTGAAGCCCAGAAGTGGTGAGACAGGAACTGATCTTTCAGTCGTCCTCCATCATTCCTTACATTCCAAAGAGATGCTTTCATTATAATAATTGCATGAAACAGACTTCATGTGTCTCTGTGATAATTGAAACGTGGATTAAACATTTGATAGCATTCTTACTAAGTGCCAATGAATCTCTCTCTTAGAGCAGCTTGTGGTTCTTGACAGTAAAAACCTTGTGGCTTGGTTAGGAGGGTGCACATAGGGGTTTCTCAAATGGTGTCCTTTTCGTCTCGCATAATAAGCTATATAATTGACTTCAGGATTGTTCTACTTGATTTATTGCTTGTCTGGTTTCATAGACTCCTGAGAGTCACTTGGAGTGCTAGGAGGTCAAATCAGTCAATCCTAAATGAAATCAACCCTGACTGTTCCCTGGAAGGACAGGTACTGAGGCTGAAGCTCAAATATTTTGGCCACCTAATGCGAAGAGAGGACTCTCTGGAGAACACTCTGATGCTGGGAAAGATTGAAGGCAAAAGGAGAAGGGGAAGGCAAAGGATGAGATGGTTAGACAGCATCACCGATGCAATGAACATGAAAATGAGCGAACTCAGGAAGATAGTGGAGGACAGGAAGGCCTGGCGGGATGTGGTTCATGGGATCACGAAGGGTCGGACACGACCTAACGACTGAACAACAACAACAACCAAATTTCAAGACCTTTATCCTATGCTTTTATTGGATTCCCTCAATCTAACAGAATAAAAAGTAGTTGTTTCAGGTGGTGGTGTTTTATTTTCACCAGGTTTCCCAACACTCAGCAAAACTCCACACAAAAGTGCTTTCAGGGGCCACTTGGGTTTGGAATGTGTCCATCCACATCAGCCAGAGTGAGTCAGAGTCGGAAAACCTTCATTGGCATAATAACAGCAACAGCATCCACTTCATCTTCATCCACTACCTATCACAGAGCTATCATGGAGAAGGTATTTCACTTTCACAGAATCCGAGTATCTGACCCTATTGGTCAGAAGAGGTTCCAGATACACAGCATGCATGCCAGTGTGCACTGGACAATAAAAGAAAGTATATGAAAAAGAGTCTCAAGAGATACCAGATTGCAAGGGCAACACCGTACTAAATAAGGCATTGTTTTACAGTATCTCCCAGATGTAGAACCTCAGAAGTAATCACATTGAATCTCACTAGGGAGATGGTGCATCTTTCACTTGGGTTGATCATAAAGTGAAGATAAGGTGCAATCTGTCTATAATGGACTGGTATAAGGAAGTTTAGGGGTGAAAATAAATAGTATGGAATTTGAGATTCAATATCTAAATGTCCTTGCTTTATCATCCTGTACACCTCCATGTACATAGGTCCAGTGAAAAAACAATGGCCTCAATTTTCTCCCTTGCATATTTAAGTCATCTGGAAAGCTCTGCCTCTGGAAGCATCTGCTATACAAGGCTATCTGGCTTTGAGAGATAATAAACATGAAGCCTGTATGATTGTCACTAACCATGCCCTAGTTTCCATTAGCATCTGCCCTGTCTCTAAGTAGATAGTTGCATGGGGTACATGATGTACCGTACATCAGCCATAGTGGCTAAAGTGGAATCCTCATGGCATGCTCTGCCCCCGCTCTAGATGTGCCCATTTAAAAGAACGAAGGAAGTCTGTGTGCATAGAAGAATGGATGCATGAAAGGATCTCTCCATGTGGTCTGAACAACTCTGAAAAAACCATGGTCCCAACTGCATAGAAAGAGCCTAGTACAGAAACAGCCTATAAAGGCTTCCGCCCCTCTTTGCCCCATCCCAAGATGGAAGCTCCAGAATGTAGGGGGAAAGGAAGGTCATATCAATGGGAGCAAGAATGAACTATGCATAATCTGCTGGTACCAGTCATTTATGTATTGATTTATGTATTATATATTTCATATTTAGATGAAATGGGGGTGCAGAGGTAGCCAGGTTGTCAGGGGGTTCAGAGGCACCTTTCTTGATTCAGACCAGCCCTCACCCGGGGACTAGAAACCAAACCAGTGCTTGAGGTTGGCAACCAAGTGGGGGCTAGTGTGGAAATGGGGGTAGGCCTGGCTCCAAATCCTCAGGGCTTGCCTGAGCAGATCCGGGTCTCCATCTGACTTTTCTGCTCCCCCAGAGGGTCTATCTTCCACTGCCTTTCCGAACTAATCTTTTCCACCTGTCCCATCAAGCTTATGATGTTGGCCCGCACAGACACTGTATGTTGGACGAGATCCTCCTCATGAGGAAGCACTCTAGCTGTCCACAATTTGTAATCATGGAGAAGATCTCTTTCTCCGAGTACAGTGCATGTTTTTGTAGGGGCTGAGCTTTGGAACTTCCCAATACATTGTCCAGGTCCTGCCGACGAATGAGGTGATCTGAATCCATTGCATCAGGCAGAGGTGGTAAATTAACATGGGGCCTTGACCTTGTACCTATTCTGCCAGGTATCTTGTCTCTGCTGAGCAGCAGTCCCTGCTGGAGCCTCACGGGCATGGCCTGCAGAGTGGGATTGGAGTTGCAGGGGCATCATAAGGGGTGCATGGCTGGTGCAGGCCACAACGGGTGACATCCGTTTATGGGGGTGAACCACACAGCCCACCGCGCCATGCCATCCAGACTTCAACCACTCCGAGCCACTTCCTTTTCTCACGAACGTAGATTGCGAGAAGAAGAAGTGGCTTGGAGTGACCAAAAATGGCCAAGCAAGGGGTGTCTCTGAGGGGTGCCACCCTTGCTCAACCCTTTTCAGCTGCCCCAACTTGACGACTCAGCAATTCAGCTCAGAGCTGAGCAAGCTGCGCCATTTTTGGCCACTGCGACTTGACGACTTATCTTGGAGGGGCCGAAAACTGCTGAGGAAATGCCAGAAAGAGAGAGAGAGGGAGAGGAGAGAGAGAGAGAGAGAGAGAGAGAGAGAGAGAGAGAGAGAGAGAGAGAGAGAGAGAGAGAGAGGAGAATTAGGGTGTGAGGGGACTGAGTAGCAGCTGCCTTCTCTACAGCACATCACAAGTCACATTTCTCCTGTTTCTCCCCCCCAAAAAAGGTCTGGAATGGGTGGTGATTGTGGTGTTTGTGTGTCTGCATGCACACACAATTGACTTGTAGCTATGGGAATCACCTAGTAACTTCAGAAAAAAACATAGAAACGGAAGGCTTGAAATTCTTGCAGCCACTGCTGCCAACAGGAGGAATTCTCTAGGTGAAGGGTGCTTTTTTAAAAGATTTGAGTGTGTGGAATTGGCATGACTACTACATTTCAGAGTGCCCTTTCTATAGCCTCAAGTCTAATTAGATGATCCTCCTTGCAGCAATCTCCAATCTAAATCCCTGGCCAGACAGCTTTATAATTTAATTATGCTAAAATTAAACATAATTTATAATTAACTGAGAGAGTGGTGTAGACTTTGTATTACAACATCCTGCATGTCATGCCACATCAAAATCAGATGCAAATTTTAGGATCAGCTTCAAAAGAAGGAGAAGATAAATATCTGCATAGTCATTCATTGATCAATTAGATTATTATTAAAGTCAACCCTATCCTTAAATCTGTAGTGTATTGGCTAAAATATGGTACAGGTATTTTAAAAGCTCAAAAACAGTGGCTCTGTGGTCTATGGTCCTGAAGATATAAAATGTATCCTTAAGGGTCAAACAACCTGATCCTCTGGTGCATGGATATTTTACCTGAGCTATTTTTTAATTCTGCCTAGTTGCAAGAACCTGCAATATGTGGACTGCTTAAACCAGAGGTGGCCAACCCGCGGCACGCGTGCCACAGAGTGGCACGGCAAGGTCCGTCGGGTGGCATGCCTAGATAAGCTCTTCGCAGGCCACGGGAAATCCTCCATGCCCGCTCTTTCGTGTTTCTCCCTGTCTCTCCCTGCCGATCTTTCCCATTCTGCTGGCTCGCGCGCTCCTGGCCGAACGCCAGGAGCCTGCAGGCGGCACTTTGATCGCCGCCAATCAGCTGTGACTCCTGGCGTTCAGCCAAGAGCCGAATGGGCGCGCACGCATGTTGGTCCTGGGAGGCTAAATAGGCGCGAAGGATCTGTTCGCGCCTATTTAGCAGCAGCAGACGGGACTCTGTAGCAGCAGACGTTCTCAGTCCCTCGTTGCCTCTTCAATCCCTCTGCATGGGATCAAAGAGGTATCTCCGCTGCCCGTTGGAGCGGAACGAACCGCTCTTCAGTCCTTCTCCTCTTGTTGCCACGTTGGAGTCCCTCGGAGCTCCCTCGATCCCTCCACGAGGGATCAAAGGAGTCTCATTGCCGCTCACTGGAGCGGAACCTCCGCTGCCGCCGCTTTCCAAGGACGCCGAGGCCTGCTCGCTCAGAGCAGGGCCTCGCATGTCCTCTTCCTTCGTATCCCGGGCACCGCCCAGAGCTGCCGAGGCCCCCAGCAGCAGCCAGCAGAGCAGCCCAGCCCAGCAGCAGCCCACAACATTTTCTCGTCGTCCGCAGCAGGCAGCAAAAGCAACAAAAAAAGGTCAGAGACAGTCAGGGGGGGCGAACGGGGGTAGGGGGGCGAATGGGGGTAGGGCTTGCCTGCTTGCATTCTCCTGTCCTGCTGCTGCCTGCTTTATTTGCTTCCTGTGTCCTCCTGGGTGTTGGTTTGGTTCAATAAATTGCAGTCTAAAAGTGTGTGTGTGAGGAGGGGGATCCTCCAGCGGCCAGCCAGGGGCAGCTGAGCTTGCCTCGCTTTTATTCTTTCAAAATGCATGATGTTAAGTGTTTCCATGTGGAAGGGGGAATTGCTTGCACAGGAATCAGGCTTGTTGTGTGAGTTTGACCCAGGCTTTTTGTTGTGCTTTGCAATTTACTTTTAATTTTAAGGAGAGAGAGAGAGAGAGAGAGAGAGAGAGAGAGAGAGAGAGAGAGAGGCAAACTACAGAAGCACATGAGGAGAGAGAGCGGGGGCAAACTACAGAAGCACATGAGGAGAGAGAGCGGGGGCAAACTACAGAAGCACATGAGGAGAGAGAGAGAGAGTGTGTGTGTGTGTGGGCAAACTACAGAAG
Source organism: Plestiodon gilberti rubricaudatus (assembly GCA_026170595.1). Taxonomy (NCBI): domain Eukaryota; kingdom Metazoa; phylum Chordata; class Lepidosauria; order Squamata; family Scincidae; genus Plestiodon; species Plestiodon gilberti. Next base: position 78,903,456 of record JANXHW010000004.1, on the reverse strand, counting down.
CACATGAGAGAGAGAGAGAGAGAGAGAGAGAGAGTGGGCAAACTACAGAAGCACATGAGGAGAGAGAGAGAGAGTGTTTGTGTGTGGAGTGTGTGTGGGCAAACTACAGAAGCACATGAGGAGAAAGAGAGAGTTTGTGTGTGTGTGGGCAAACTACAAAAGCACATGAGTGTGTGTGTGTGTGTGTGTGTGTGTGTGTGTGTGTGTGGGCAAACTACAGAAGCACATGAGGAGAGAGAGAGAGAGAGAGAGAGAGTGGGCAAACTACAGAAGCACATGAGGAGAGAGAGGGGGGCAAACTGCAGAAGCACATGAGAGAATGAGTGTGTATGTGTGTGTGTGTGGGCAAACTACAGAAGCACATGAGGAGAGAGAGTGTGAGTGTGCGTGGGCAAACTACAGAAGCACATGAGGAGAGAGAGAGAGAGAGTGTGTGTGTGGGCAAACTACAGAAGCACATGAGGAGAGAGAGAGAGAGAGAGGGAGAGAGAGTGGGCAAACTACAGAAGCACATGAGGAGAGTGTGTGTGTGTGTGGGGGCAAACTACAGAAGCACATGAGGAGAGACAGACAGACAGACGTGCTCTAAGAAGGATATAATAATAAACCTTAAGTAACTGAAGGTGATTCTGTTTTTATTTAAACATGGTTATTTAATAAAATAAAAACACGACTATTTATTATTTATTTATTTACTTTATTTATTTATTTTTGTGGCACGCCCAAGATACAAAAAAACTAAAAGTGGCACATGTCATAAAAAGGTTGGCCACCACTGGCTTAAACAATGACCTGGATCTGAAATATCATACCAGAATAGAGGTCGGAATCTTGTCACTTTCTAACCCATCTTTTTTTTTCTGTCCACAGGAAAAAGTTATGCATCTTCCCATGCCAGGAAAACAAACAACTTAGAGGTGGCTTGCTTTGATTTTTAAAAAGGTCTGCAGGGAAAGAGACCAGAGAACCACCTCCCTTCTGCATGAGCCTCCAATCCAACATTTTCTGCAGTGGGTTTGGGTTAACTTTCACATCATTGAACATCATGTTGTTCCCACAGGAACATCGAAACCAGTGTTAGCCAAAATGCCCTGTGTTATTTTGGGGAATAGCTCTAAATAGGGCAAGTTGGTATGTTCTGGGATCTTAATACCTGTGTATACCAGAGTCCAGCTTCACAGAATTCCATTTTAAATAATATTGAGAACACACGTGGGTTGCTTTCGAATATTTACTAGATAGTTAGTCAGATTCATACAAGAATACAACCATACACATGATACAGAGAACTAGGAAACTTAGATAGAAAACAGAGAATTAGCAGGTTCTGGTTTTACTTAGGTAATATTAACCTAATCCTGGAAAGTTCACCTTGGCTGCAAAGCTGTGTTCATGGCATAAGCCAGCACTGAATGAAAAATGATAAAGCAAATTGGGTCTAAACTGGTCAGACTAGCAGTCTGTAGGAATGACTGAGAAGTCAAGTTAAGAGTGGGGGGATAGGAGGAGAAGGGGGGAAATAAAATAATTCTAAGGTTCTGAACAAACTGGGTTCAGGAACCAAATCAGTGACTAACTGAGGGGTAATGCAAAGAGAAGGGAGGGGGGTTGCAAGAGAGAGGGGGAAGAGGAGGGGGGAAGGGAGAACAAGATAGAGCAGAGGGAGCTCACCAGTGTCCAGAATGCAAGAGAGCGCTGGCAGGCTGCCTCTACCTTTTATAGGGAACAGAGCACATGTCTAAGAAAAAGGGAGGATCCCCAGGGACATCTCAGTGCACCTCTGGGTAACAGACAAGTGGGAGGAGAGATCTGGCTTGATGATCAGGTCCTTAAGGAGCTGGCTTGAGACAAAGGAGAGGCTGGGATGACTCATCTCAGGTATTCCAGGAACATATTTAGCATAACAGTGGGGGTTCTCCTTACTGGCAGACTGACACTTAGTAAGACTTTGCCTATGTCCATTCAGAGGAGAGGGGGAATGTAATGTAATGTGCGTACGTGGTGTGAGCATTTTGGGTTCATGGCGTGCTGAAATGCTTTGAGAGTCCAAAAACTGGTTTGCCAGCCCTCCTGGATTGGTCTGGAGTTTCCTTGAGGCTGGCCAACATCATCTGCAATTTCTGATATGGATTAGGTTTTTCAGATTTTGGTTTCATGTGTTTTTTTCAGCTGAGCATGTTCCTTTTTTTCAAGGACATCCTAACTGATTCTTCTTATTGCCTTGGTTATAATCTCTTTATTAAGAAAATCCATTCTGTAGGTCTGTCAATGGAACTCCTAGGCTCAGCCACTTTGACTTCTGCCATTAGGATCGCACTTTACAGACTTATTGATATTGAGAGACAGGAAGTTTTTGCGGCAGCTGCTAAAAGTTGCTCACCTTTACATCTACAATTGCCCTGTGCCCTCAGTAAAACCCAACAGTATCTTTTTCTGGTTGACAACACTCAAGTAAGACGTGCATTAACCTTAGCTAGATGTAACATCTTACCATCCAGCTTGATGGATTATAGATTTGATAGATCTTCTAAGACCCAGGGCCGTTGTCCATGTAATTTGACAGATATACCGTATTTTTCACTCCATAAGACGCACTCCCCCCAAAAAAATTAGGGGGAAATGTTAGTGCGTCTTATGGAGCGAAGTTAAAAAAAGTTTTAAAAAATACTTACCGGGGCTTGTGGAGGCTTCGGGAAGGCCTGCAGAGGGTCGCACAGGCCTCCCCGATGTTCATTTCGGCGATAAATGGCTCTTTTCGGCCATTTCTGGATTTCCGGAAAACCGGAAATGGCCGAAAAGAGCCATTTATCGCCAAAATGAACATTGGGGAGGTCTGCGTGACCCTTTGCAGGCCTCCACGATCTTCATTTCGGCGATAAATGGCTCTTTTCGGCCATTTCCGGATTTCCGGAAAACCGGTAATGGCCGAAAAGAGCCATTTATCGCCAAAATGAAGATCGTGGAGGCCTGTGCGACCCTCTGCAGGCCTCCCCGAAGCCCCCACAAGCACAGGTAAGTAAAAAAACATTTTCCCTATTTTTTGCTCCATAGGATGCATGTGTCCTATGGTCCGATGCGTCCCATGGAGCGAAAAATATGGTAGAATCTTTACCATATGCACTTCTATACTGTTCATGGTATAATGACTTACGACAAGATATTCTCAATCCATTGTTGGCAATCTGCAAGGGAAATCTGATTCAGAGATCATCTCGATTCTCCTCTCATCTGTTGATAAATGGTCTATTAATTGGCTAGCTAATTTTCTTTATTTAATTACTCAACAAAGAGCTTCAATGGTGGCCAATCTAGTGGAATCTAATTAAAATGGTCACTGACTGTTTACTCCTTTATCATCATCATCATCATCATCATCATCACTATTATTATTATTATTATTATTATTATTATTATTATTAACAGTATTTATATACCGCTTTTCAACAAAAAGTTCACAAAGCGGTTTACAGACAAAATCAAATGATTAAATGGCTTTACAGCCTCCTGCCCTCTCCTTTGCTTGCTCTCTGTACTATGTATCACTTGTTTTAATTTATTTGTATATATGTGTGTATGTCTTTTTGTGTTATGCCAATAAAGGTATTTTGATTGATTGATTGTCTGGAGTTTCCAGGAATCAGCTTCCATTTTTAGATGGCTACTGAAAGCAATCCTGGAGATTATAACTAGGCTCCAGGAATCTCCAACGTTATACCATGTTGGACAAAAGAATCTCCAGGAATAGTTTCATGCAGAGTAGGCACCCCAATGTTCAAACTGCTTCACATACATTAACTGAGTCATCTTTTCAACAGTCTTGTAAAGTAGGTCAGCATTAGTATACACATATCACAGCTACTTTGAGAACAGAGGCTTTTTTTCCTTTACATCACTTGGTGCATTCATTATGGCTTATGCAAGATTTCAACTGGGGAATTCCACATTCAGAATTCACCATGAGCTGTTGATCGAAAGGTCGGCAGTTCGAATCCGCGACGGGGTGAGCTCTCGTTGCTTGGCCAGCTCCTGCCAACCTAGCAGTTCCAAAGCATGTTAATGCAAGTAGATAAATAGGTACCTCTTGCGGGAAGGTAAACAGCGCTCCGTGTTCCAGCTGCATGCTATGTGCTGCAGCAAGGAGAATCATGCCAGCCACATGAGCACGCAGGCGTCTTCGGACAACGCTGGCTCTTTGGCTTTGAAATGGGGATGAGCACCACACCCTAGAGTCGGACACGACTGGACTTAATTGTCAGGGGTCACCTTTACCTATATCATCCGAAGTCATGGCTAAGAGAGTTGGGAATCAGTGGGTATAGTGGATAGAGTGTTGGGACTAGAATTGGGAAGACCTGGGTTCAAATCTTTATTAAGGCGATTAGGTGGCCTGGCCTGGCTAAGGTGGTGCCCAAATTCTGCTACTCCCCATTTAAAAACCTTGTTCTTTTTCACACTCATCCACCTCTTTTGCAAAACTGGCCAGGTAGAGAGGATCCTCCTCCTGGGAACAGAATCAGAACCTCTTCCACTCCAGAAACCTCCCCACCCAATCTGTTTTTCATTTTCTTTCTTTTTTTCCCAATATATATTTATTTTAATGATACAACAATAATAAAACAAAACCATTTACAATTTCAAAAAGTTACAGCAAGCAGAAAGCATATATCCTACTAGCATATTAATTTCTATGTTCAACTTATAATAACCCACAAGCCAAATTAACTCTGACATACTATTCATCAAATCCACAAGTCATCAAGTCACTCTTCTCTCTCTCACCTAAGAACTCAATAAGCGGTTTACAATTACTCACAAATACATTTACAGTTTTTTTCTGAATTAAAGTTGTGTTTGTCCATTTCTGCAAATTCCAAATCTTTCATCCACCAAATCTTCCATCGAAGATATTTCTGTATTCTTCCAGTATTGTACACATAAAATTCTTGCCGCAGCTATCATATATAAAAAATATTTCCCACTCTTTCTTTAAATGCTTATGGCCTCAGTCCAGCCCAACTCAGGCACAGTTGAGGCCCAATTGTGGCACAATTGGGGCCCAAAATAGGACCGAGTTAGGCTGCAACTGTGCCTGAGTTAGGCAGGAGGCAAGAGCAGTGGGCCAGGATCGAGGCAAAACTTACCACAGAGGCAGGCAGGCACCTGTGGGGAGCTGTCAGTCTTGTGGAAGCGAAGAGCCCCCTCCTCAGCCCATCTGCGTGCACCTACCACAGCTGCTGCAGCGGTCGCAGCAGATGGGCAGCCACAGGTGGGCCTGCAGGCACTGGGCGTGCGACAGTCAGCTGAAGGGCAGAGGTTGTGCCAGTGCCAGCTGCCCCAGGGCACCCTGGGCATTAGCCAACTGCCACAGGGGGGAGTGCCACTGCCCTCCCTCCTGCAGACTGCGATGCCACCCCCAAGCCACGGTGAGGCTGCACGTGGGAGTCATGGGGGGTGAGCGGGGGAGAGAAGGGAAGGAGGGGGTGGGAACGGCACGCACAAGGGGGGGTCTCATGAGGTCTGGAACCGCCTCCGCCATGACATGCCCGTGCGCTGCCTGAAGCCCTGGGCCACCAGGGCCGTGGCTATGCCCACAAAGAAGGCATCCCGGTATGCCTTCTGCTCCATGCCCCGGCCAAGACCGAGAGATGCCTTGGGCTTGTCTGCTGTGAGCGGGAAGGGCTCACGCAGCTCATCACTCCCCAGATGGGGCAACGTAGGCGCCTCGCGGCAGGCACTCTGGCGGGGTGGGGGGTGCCAGCGTCCATCATCAGGGAGTGGGAGGGGAGGCAGGCAGGCGGACAGGGGGTGCTGGGGAGGGACACGGGTGGGTCAGAAACAGACAGACAACAAGGCTGGTGGGAGAGGAATACAGGGAGAGGGGTCTGCAGAGACCAATAGGGACACAGGGGTCACTTCGCAGATGGAGGCAATGCAGGAACGGGCGCCTCTCATGCAGACGGACCGAGGGTGGAAACGGACGCCGTTGACGGGCAGACTGAGGACGGAAACGGACACCGTTGACGGGCGGACTGAGGGCGGAAATGGACACCGTTGATGGGCGGACACGGACGCCGTTGACGGGCGGACCGAGGGTGGGTGAGAGCCCCGGTTGCTGAAAGGGCTCTTCACAGACGTGGGGGACGTGCGCCATGTCACCTGTCACTGTTTGCCTGCCTGAGAGGCCCCCCAACTCCCCCCTCCCCTCTGAGCCCTGAGGGTCTGGCAGCCCCCCTGCTGTGTTCGCCCTGGGCTGGCTGTGGCAGGCCCTGGCTGGGATTCATGCAGGGCCTTGTGTGGTGGGCGCTGTCTCTCTGTGTGTGGGGCAGTGCTTGTGTAACATTGGGGTCATGGTGTTCAAGGGGCCTTTGCCCAAGGGGCATCTTTATTGTTCTGGAACATTGGCAGGGATGGCCAGGCGAGGCTGCCAGGGGTAGGCACAGCAGCCACTCAGAATGTAGCAGCAGCAGCAGCTGAGGAGGGTTGCAGGGCAGGCTCCCAGACCTCTGGCAGCATCGAGGCAGACGACCATGGGGCAACCAGACTGCGGGCCCAGGGGTGCTCCCCAGAAGGTAGGTGGTGGTGGACATTCCTGGGGAGACATAAATCACAGGGGTGTTCCATGGCAGCTGCTGTGTGGTAACAATCCCCATTGAAGAAATGCCAGTGTGCCGGTTGCAAAGGCCTGCAGGGAGAGAAATCAAACACAGCTGAGTGGTGTGACACACATAGCCTGGTCTGCGCTCCTTCCCTGGGTGTAAGGTGAGCATGATCCTGTAAGGGAAAGGGGTCAAAGAGAGAGACAACAACACAACTTGGGGGTCACAACCATGGCAATCCTAGCAATACTGACCTGTCAGTAGACCCTGTGGAGAAAAGAGGGGGGGGGGAACAGCTGGTGTCTACATATGGGTTACAGTTCCACACTCATGGCATTGTGTGCTCACATTCATACAGGCAGGTATGAGACAAGACATTGGTATAGAGGCATATCATGGCAGGCATTGCAGGCAGCTATGAGACAAGACATTGGTATAGAGGCATATCATGGCAGGCATTGCAGGCAGCTATGAGACAAGACATTGGTATAGAGGCATATCATGGTAGGCATTGCAGGCAGCAATGAGACAATACATTGGTAAAGAGGCATATCATGGCAGGCATTGCAGGCAGCTATGAGACAAGACATTGGTATAGAGGCATATCATGGCAGGCATTGCAGGCAGCAATGAGACAAGACATTGGTAAAGAGGCATATCATGGCAGGCATTGCAGGCAGCTATGAGACAAGACATTGGTATAGAGGCATATCATGGCAGGCATTGCAGGCAGCAATGAGACAAGACATTGGTAAAGAGGCATATCATGGCAGGCATTGCAGGCAGCTATGAGACATGACATTGGTATAGAGGCATGTATCCTACCTATATTTCTCTGGTGTGGGTAAGGTAAAATGGCTCCTATGGGTCTCCTCACATTTGGGTCCACCCTTTTTGCTGGCCCAAATTTTGGGCCTGAGTTGGGCTCGAGGGGGCGTGTCAGGGGCTCTCCAGTGTCTGGAACCGGACCAAATTTTCGTAACCGCCCCCGTCACACCCCCGACACGCCCCCGACACGCCCACTTTTAGGCTGCAATTGTGCCTGAATTGTGCAGTTGTGCCTGAATTGTGCCTGAACCCAATTCAGTCCCAATTGCAGCCCAACTCAGGCACAATTCAGGCACAACTCGGGCCTAAAGCACTTGGGCTGCAATTGTGCCTGAATTGTACCGCAGTTGCCTTGGGCTGGACCGGGCTGTTAGTCTCACACCGAACAAAAAATCCTCCGGTTTCATTTGAATATTAATCTTTAAAATCATCTGAATCTGTTTATGAATCTGTGTCCAGTATTTCTTTGCTTGCGTGCATGTCCACCACATATGATAAAAAGACCCTTTCTTCTTTTTACATTTCCAACAACTGTTTGATAAGTTCCTATATATTTTCGCTAATTTACTTGGAGTAATGTACCATCTATACACAGGAGGAAATTCATTTTCATACAAAAGACACAGTGAGCCTGCTCCAACTTTCATTTAAAACATGAGCCCAATTGTCTTTCTGGATTAGACCACAGTCCTCTACCCAAGTATTCTGTTTTTCATAATGACCCACTAGACTCTCTGGCAGAGATTCTCTCTGAAGGATTGATCAGGGAGACGGAGCTGAGAGCTCTGGCAGAGAGGGAAGGGAGGCTGCTTCGAGGTGGGGGGCGAGGATGGGCTGGGAAGGTTACGAGGCTGGGAGGGCTGCTGCGAGGGGGAGACAAGCGCTCCGGCTGCTGGCTGCAGCTGCTTGCAGGCCGGTATGGAAGGCGGAGCTTCGGCAGTCGGAATAAATTAACTGTATTCCCAACAATCAGCTGTTGAGCGCAGCTGATAAGAACCTTTCGCAGCTGGGAATTAGCTCTGCGGACTGGGAGGACACATGCTGGGGCACAGCTTGGGTGCCGAAAACAATTAAGTTCTAATTAACAAGTAATTAACTACTGATTGATGTTGATTGAAGGAGCAGGCTCTGGCGTACTCTAGAGGTATGTGTACCACAGGTTGAGAACCCCTGCTGCACTAGAGACCTTTGGACAATCAGCCTGAAGTTGAGGCTTCCTATCTCTTTGTCCCCAGCATCTGGCATTCAAAGGTTTATTGCCCTTGTACATGGAGGTTTTACATTGCTGTCATATAGCTAATAGTTTTTGATATTCCTCTACACACAGTACTTTGACAGCCCATTCCAACCCAAGTGCTAAGCAGCCCAAGTCAGACCTAAAGTCAGCCTAAGTCGTTTAGGTCAAAGTTAGGTCTGGAATGCAACCATTTAGGGCGAAGTTAGGTCAAAGTTAGGTCGAAGTTATGACCGACGGACTAAGAACAGCCCATTCCAACCCAAGGGCTAAGCAGCACAAGTCAGACCTAAAGTTGACCTAAAAGTGGGCGGAACATGGGCGGACCGTGGGTGTAACGGGGGCGGCAACCAATTAACGTTGGATTCCAGACCCTGGCAAGCACAGACACGCCCCCTCCAACACAAATGCTGACACAAAATTTAGGTCGACCAAAAAGGTGGACCCAAATTCGAGGAGACCCATAGGAGCCATTTTACCTTACCTAAGCCAGCCCTCTCCTGAAAATTTCTAACACCCTACTCCTGAGTTAGGTCAGAGTTAGGACGGAGTTGGGCCTGCTAGGTCTGGAAACCGACAGAGTTATGCCTAAAATAGGGAGCCTATCAGCACCCAGCCCCACCCAGCCTCATTCCCACAAAAGCCCAGCCCCAGACCTCCAGTCACTCTCTCTCTGAGCACGTGGCATGGGGTTCTGTCCCTCACAGCCACAAAGTGGGACTTTGTCGGTGGAGGGCAAAATTCACAAACACCCCACTTCTCTCTTCTCCTCTCTGCCTCCCTCTAGGGCAGAGAGGGCTGTTCTGGCTGTGGCCAACCTGTTTACAGCTGTGCCTGGGCAGCTGCCTCCATGCAAGTGTTTGCTAACCCATGTCTTTCTCCCAGCCCCTCTTCCCCCCCCCCCACAGGCAACAACACCAGCAGGTAAGAGCAGGGTTTGTGCTGACATGTGGTCTGACTGCTGCCTCTTTGCATTTAGAAATATAGGAAGGATACATGCCTCTTTACCAATGTGTTGTCTCATAGCTGTCTGCATAGCCTGCCATGACATGCCTCTCTACCAATGTCTTGTCTCATAGCTGCCTGCATAGCCTGCCATGACATGCCTCTCCCAATGTGTTGTCTCATAGCTGCCTGCATAGCCTGCTATGATATATAGGATACATGCCTCTTTACCACTGTTGTGTCTGATTGCTGCCTGTAGTCATGTGAGCAGACAATGCCACAAGTGTGGAACTGTTAGCCTTATGTAGACACCAGCTGTTCCCCCCCCCTTTTCTCCACAGGGTCTACTGACAGGGCAGTATTGCTAGGTTTGCCATGGTTGTGACCCCCAAGTTGTGTTGTTGTCTCTCTCTTTGACCCCTTTCTCTTACAGGATCATGCTCACCTTACACCCAGGTAAGCAGCTCAGACCAAGCTATGTGTGTCACACCTATCAGCTGTGTTATTTCTCTCCCTGCAGGTTTTTGCAACCGACACACTGGCTTGTCTTCACTGGCGATTGCTACCACACACCAGCTGCCATGTAACACCCCCTTGTTTTTTGTCTCCCCAGGAACGTCCACTATCACCTACCTTCCTGGGAGCACCCCTGGGCCTGCAGTCTGGTTGCCCCACTGTTGTCTGCCTCGATGCTGCCAGAGGTCTGGGAGCCAGCCCTGCAACCCTTCTCAGCTGCCGGCGCTGCTGCTCCACCTCCCTGGCTGCCTACTTGCTGCCCCTCCCCTTTCTATGGAGCAGGCTGTGGTTCCACAGGGGGAGAGCCTGCATGTCCAGGTCCATGGGGCATGTGTGCTGCTGCTGCTTTCTGATTGGCTGCTGTGACTACCCCTGGCAGCCTCGCCTGGCCATCTCTGCTAATGTTCCAGAGCAATAAAGATGCCCCTCGGGCAGAGCCCCAGTGAAACATATGTGCCCAGTGTTTACACAAGCATTGCCCCCCACACACACAGACAGCCCCCCAGCACTGAAGCCCCTGCATGAGTCCCATCCAGGGACTGCCACGGCCTTCCCTGGGAGAACCCAGCAGGGGTGCTGCGAGACCCCCATGGCACAGAGGGGAGTCAGGGGGGCCTCTCAGGCAGGCAAACAGTGACAGCCAGGGCGTCCGCCTGTAATGCAGGTGCCTCCGTCGAAGGTCCGCCCGTAATGCAGGCGCCTCCGTCGAAGGTCTGCCCGTAATGAAGGCGCTTCTGTCGAAGGTCCGCCCGTAATGCACGTGCCTCCGTCGAAGGTCTGCCCGTAATGCAGCCACTTCCGCCCAAAGTCTGTCTGCATAAGAGGCGCCTGTTTATGCATCACCTTCATCTGCGGAGCGTCCCCTGTGTCCCTATTGGTGTCTGCAGGCCCCTCTCTTGGAATCTGTCTCCCACCAGCCTTGTTGTCTGTCTCTGACCCACCCATGCCCCTCCCCAGCACCCCCTGTCTGCCTGCCTGTGTGTCTGCCTCTCCTCCCACTCCCTGATGATGGCTGCTGGCCATGCCCCACTCTGCTAGAGTGCCTGCCGTGAGGTGCCGTCGTCGCCCTATCTGGGGGTGTGATGAGCTGTGTGAGCCCTTCACGCTCGCAGCAGACAAGCCCAAGGCATCTCTTGGTCTTGGCCGGGGCACAGAGCAGCAGGCACGCCGGGATGCCTTCTTTGTGGGCATTGCCCCGGGCTTGGAGGCCCAGGGCTTCAGGCAGCGCACGGGCGAGTCATGTCAGAGGCAGTTCCAGTCCTCATGAGACCCCCCTTGTGTGTGATGTTCCCACCCCCCTCCCCTTCCCTTCCCTCCCCCGCTCACCCCCCAGTGCAGCCTCAACGTGGCCTGGGGGTGGCATCGCCTTCTGCAGGAGGGAGGGGACGGCCACTCTCCCCTGCAGCAGGTGGCTGATGCACAGGGTGCCCTGTGGCGGCTGGGCTCAGGCACCTCGCTCACCTGTCACCTGCCCTGCACCCACCACATGACTGGCACAACGCCCCTGCCTGCGGTCAGCCCCTTTGCGACCGGGCTGTGACAGACCCTGTGGCAGCTGCCATGGATGGACGCTGACACATGCAGACAGAGGCCTGCACATGCTTGAGCCAGACACGGAGCCTGGAGAAGAGCCTGCCTGCCTGGGAAGTAAGTGTTGCCTGGATCCTGGGGTGGTGCTGGGCCACAGAAACTGCAGCCTGCCTAACTCAGGCATAACTCTGACCTACCTCAGGCATAACTTCTGCCTAACTTAGGCTGCACTTAGGCCACACTTATGCCTGACTTGGAGAGGAGTTGGGTTGGAATGGGCTGTCAGGATCTTAGAGCAAGGTATGGAGATATAAGAGTATCATTGCATTCCTTCCTTCTTAGAAGCAACTGGAATGAAAAGGAAAAGACTCCAAAGAAACCAGACCCATTCAAACATGCCTTTCTGAGCAAAATCACTAAGCCAGCATTTTTAATAGTGATATCATTCATATCAGGGCTGACAAGTGATTAGCATATCGAAGCAAGAAGGAACATATCGAAAGAATAACTGCCTGGAATTGTTCCTCCAAGGTGTGCCCTTGACACAGGTGTATCTCTCTCACTGCTGGATGCAACAGGGATCACTCATCCCAATGAAGGAGTTACATGATGAGCCGCAAATTGCTTTCAGATTAGAAATGATGACCTGCATATAATTCAGGCACCATCAAGCCACAAAGACTGCTAGTTATTTCTCAGGCTTTCACTACACACTACAACAGGGGTGGCCAACCTCTCACCATTAGGGCCTCTGCGTTCTTAAGAATTGTGTAGAACAGTGGTTCTCAAACTGTGGGTTGTGACCCACCGACAACAAAAGCTGTCCCCTGTTTACCTACTCCCAGGTAAACATGTATAGGTTTGTGCTGCAATGATCAATGGAACATACTTCTGAGTTCACATGTATAGGATTGGACTGTAACAGCCCGGTCCAGCCCAAGGCAACTGCGGTACAATTCAGGCACAATTGCAGCCCAAGTGCTTTAGGCCCGAGTTGTGCCTGAATTGTGCCTGAGTTGGGCTGCAATTGTGACTGAATTGGGTTCAGGCACAATTCAGGCACAACTGCACAATTCAGGCACAATTGCAGCCTAAAAGTGGGCGTTTCGGGGGCGTTTCGGGGGCGGTTACGAAATTTGGTCCAGTTCCAGACGCTGGAGAGCCCCTGACACGCCCCCTCGAGCCCAACTCAGGCCCAAAATTTGGGCCAGCAAAAAGGGTGGACCCAAATGTGAGGAGACCCATAGGAGCCATTTTACCTTACCCACACCAGCCCTCTCCTGAAAAGTTCTAACACCCTGGGCCCGAGTTGGGCCTGAGTTAGGACCGAACAGTTGTGGCCTAACTCTGGACACGGACCCAAATAGTTACCCTATCAGCACCCAGCCCCACCCAGCCTCTTTCCCACAAAAGCCCAGCCCCAGCCCTCCACTCACTCTCTCTCTTTCTCTCTCTGAGCACGTGGCGTGGATAAAAGGATGTAGGATGTAGGATGTAGGATAAAAGTCATGGAGAGTTTTAAGGCACAGGCTGGGGAAGGGAACGTACTAGGTGAACGTTTTTTAAACATGCTGAGTCTCTGCTTTTGTAATCACGCTTGCGCGGTAGAGTTTTCTTTGTTCAAGAATGGAATGTAGGAAAGTGGGCATGTGCCCAAATAAGGGCATGAGGGCATAAGGGTAGCTGAGCCAATTAGAAGGACCAAGTCTTTTCGAGTGTATGCCATGCGTACTGAAGGTATAAAGGTTAAAGACCATGCTTGCATCTTGGCTCTCAGCCGCCGTTGTTTGTGCAGAGAGACGCGAGCTCGCAATAAAAGCTGTTAGTAAAAAATCTTTTCCTCCTCCGGCCATCCTTGGGTCTTAAAGTGTTTGGTCTTCAGCCAACATTTCTTGGTGCCGTGACTCGGATGGTTACAGTGGTGTGTTACCTGTCCCTCAGCAAAGCCCCCAGCTGGGACTCTCTGGCGGCTGCAGCCCCTCCCTGTGGCGCCACTCCGCTTTTCTGGAGACAGGTTAGGAGTTTCGGTCGCAGGAGACGCCCTGGGAGCCCGCTGATACCGGACCTGACGGACGAGGTTTACAGCTAAGGGAACATCCTGCCGGCAGGTACAGTATAGGTGTGTGCACAAGGTGGGAGACGTCTCAAGGTATAGCACAGACTTGCCATCTGTCGCTGAGACCAGAGGTGGGACGCGGCTACGTCCCGTGTACCTCGTGGTCCAGGTTGGGTTGGTGTATGAAAGCGTGTGTTTGAGAACCGGGTGTCTGTGAACGGGGCGCTGACTAGCAGCAAACCTAAAGCGAAAGGGAGTTCTTATAGTGCGTTTCTTCTCGCGGGCGACCGGAGAAGCCACGAACGGAACGAGCGTTTGAATTGTCTGTCCGTACCCTGCTGTTCTCAGCCCACGCCAGACCCCCTACTGGCCGGCACGTACCCCACCCCCTTGGTGTCTTGTTTGTCTGGAATGAGTGTCGTATTGTTGTGGTTATTGGGGAAGGGATTAGGAGTAAGAACATGCTGTCATGGTGTGAAGGGAGAGCCCTGCCACGTGTGTGTGTAGGACTCTATAGGACAGCCCTCTTCCCCCTCCTCCTCCTAGTTTTAACAGAGCGGTGAATTTGTGGCGAGGGAGAGCAAGGGAAGAGCCTTGCCAGGAGCGGAAAACGCCGGCAGCTTCCCCCTCCCCTCTCCCCACCACCACGCTAGAGAACAGAGCTGTCTCCCTCTATTCAGTAAGGCGGTAGAGTTCCGTTTTTCTCACAGCTCCTGCTAGCAGTATGAAGGGAGGAGGGAGCAGTGTGTGTGTGTGTTTGTTTTTGGAAGCCGAGACCACGTGAGGTCCTGGCAAAGATTTATGAGTAAACAGGCAGGAGAACCAAGTAGCAACAGATTTAGCAATAAATCCATCCATTGATCTGTTAAAGGAAAGTTTATACTTTTAAGAGTATGATTATCTTTAAAGGTGCAGTAATTTAGAGTTTTAAGACTCATTATTGTCAGCGTTATTTTTCTCTCTCTTTAATACGTTCCAACAAAAGAGAGACAGTTAAAATAAAACAAACAGAGGTCAGTGTTTCCTATCTTGACCAAACCAAACAGTGTCAGGAAAAGGATTATAGCCCCCTCCAAGAATTAAGAAAAGGAACAGCCTGTTAACGGAGGGAAAAAGAGAGAAACGGAGCTAACAGCTAGAGATCTGGGTAAAACCCCTTCACCTCTCCACTCCAGCGTCAAAAGCCTTGACATCACCTCAGCCCCCACTCCAGAGCAGAGAGAAAAGGCAGCTGTAAAACTGTGTTTCAAAACGTGGAAAACCCAGAGACCAGTGGCTGACTAATTGCCAAGAAATGTCTGGGTGGTTGAAGGAATGCAGCAAAGGTGCCAACAACAATGCCACTTTTGTAAGGCTACTGTGGCAGACCCCAATTTTATATCCTTATAAAATTGGTGCAACAGCACCCCAGTCCCAGCCACAGGAGGAGTTGGTGCCCCCACCACTTTACTACAGACGGCTGTACCCGATGAAGGGACAGTAGGAGGGAAAGGAATGGGGAGCCCAGGATCCAAACAGGAAAAGATATCACCTATAGTGGCGGAAAGGGATGACAAGCATGTATAAGAGGGGAGAACACCACCAGTTGTTAAACAGAAAGCAGGACCAGGACTTGCAAGTCCCCCCCCCATCCTCCCCTAGGATATAAAATTGTCCCAGAGGCCCCCCTTCGAGTTCAACAATGGTCTGAGCCTAACTTATGTGCCATTTACCACCACTGACTTGATTAATTGGAAACAGAAGGGAAAGTCTCTAACTGAAGATCCCAAAGGAATGGGAAGCTTAACAGAGACCATAATTCGAACCCACAACCCTACTGAGCAGGATTTAAGGACTTTGGAGATGACTCTGTTAACAGAAGAGGAAAGATCTAAATTATGGGGCAGGAACTCAGGGATCAAGGGACACATAATAACCGAGCCGCAGAGCAGCGGAGGGCCGCCCTAAGACGAGATGAAGACGCCCCCCCCCTGTGGAACCCAGAGGTTCGTAATGATGAGAGGGATCGCAATGAGCTGTGTGGACTCATGATAGGAGGGGTGCGGAGAGCAGGCCAGAAGGCTATGAATATGTCCAAAGTGGCAGAGGTGATACAGGACCCCACAGAGTCCCCTGGAGCGTTTTTACAGCGCCTGAAAGAGGCCTATCGGCTCTATACCCCCCTTGATCCAGATGACGCAGCAAATAGAAGGACAGAGGCAGCCTTTAGGACGCAACCAATGTGTCCGTTACCGGAAAGAAGGACCAGGAAAGGACAGAGAGAAAGAGAAGGTGTTAGAAATTGGGGATGAGAAACGGCAGAGAATGAAGCCTCAGAGAGGGGGAGGCACAGAGAATGCTGCATGAATGCCGCATGAACCAGAAAGAGGGAACAACGTGGAGAATGAAGCAGGGCAGAGTATGAAGGCAGAGATGGAGAGGAAGAGGAAAGAAGGAGACAGATGGACAGAGAAGGTTGGAAGGAAAGTGCACGAGGGAATAAGGAAGAGCAAAGGAAGAGGAAAGGGTTAACCAAAGGAGATGTTATAAGCAAGCTGCCTCACAAGATTTACGGATGTCAGCGAATACCAGAACACTGGACAGAGCAGGGCTAGCAAAGCCCCCCTGAAAGACCAGTTCAAGAGCCACGAGGGAAGGGAAAAACCGTTCAGCTTAAAGTAATGACATGTAGAAGAGGAAGAATTAATAGAACAGCGTATGTAATGGGAAAGAGAAAACTACAGCATAAGGATGGGAAATCAATACACAAGCAGAGAAAGAGAAGTTTTATAAAGAGTCACCAAGATGAAGTAATTGTCCAGAAGTTTAATGAACAAGCACATAGCAATTGGCAAGACAATTGGGTAATGAGAAATTATAGTTATATGGACAATACAACAGGAGAAGTTAGAAGAGTAAAAAGCCCCAGCAAATATGACGTAACATCAGGAGAAAAGCATTTATAAGTCTGGGCTAGAGACAAGAAAAAGGGCAGTTTAAAGGAGCCCATTATAAGAAGAATCCCTATTTGAAATTGTGTGGACACTAAAAGAAGTATTCTGTAAGTTTTAAACTGCTGCAGAGCAGACTTACAGACATGGAATCAATTGGAGTTGTTTTAGAAGAACAGTATAACAATGGGAATATGCCCCTTATGAGAATGTCCAACAAGATGGAAGAGAGGCCAGTAGCCAGAAACCCACAGAAGCCCTAACCAGAAAGAGGGAAAGGTGCAAGGTAACAGGCTACTGCTGAGGTCGGATCAACGTGGCAATTGTTAAATTGGCCACCAAAGGGAAAGTATCATCATTTCCCCAGGAAAAAGGCCCCCGAGTTCATGATTGCCCCAGGGCCCATTCGTAATGATGCAAAAGCAAAATTTTGGCATTCATGATTAACAGTGGAACAACAGTGCCAGCTACCAATGCTCCACTAGTGAAGAAAGTCTCTGAATCAGGACAGGGCACACATGAACTGTCAGCAATTAACACTTTGCCCTATAGTGAAGATACCGCCAGCATTGCCAATTAACTAAAAGAGAACTGGCGAAGAAAATATAACAATATGGAAAATCTACAGGTCTAATTTGGTGTCAGAAGTGGGATACCTAATTATGAAAAAGTACTTAGACCAGATCAAGAAGCAAGGGAAAATGTCAGGGACCATAAGACGTACCAAAAAGCAATCCTTGGGTGCTGAGTAACAGAGAGGGGACGAAGATACGCAGAGAAATACGCAGGCCGCCAATGACAGCACGTTGATGAATACACAACAGGGTGAGACAATGGTAGTCCTCCTTTTCCGAGTGTATGCCAACGTGAGACGTTATGGGAAAAAGCGATGAAGCAAGAAAGAGCCCCAACCCCAGAGAACCAGCACCTTAAGGTCCCTGTTATTGCAAGTTAACTTCTTCTTGTGACCATCCACCCCATAAGAAGACATGTTAAGGAAGAGTGTTGGAAGTGGCTAGCTGGAAATGGCAGTAACCAAACAGGAGAGACACTCAAGGAAGAAGGTATACAATCACATAGGCACAAACATTATGAGGAACCCAGCATTGTTTCTGCTACAAAAGCAGAAAGAAATTGGAGGAAAAGAGAAATTGTAAAAGCAAGAAATTTTGTATTATTCTTATAAATTTGGGAATATACAAGCTAAGCAAAAGAGTTAATTTTTATGTAGTGTATTTTTTTGAGATAATGCAAAGGACTTGTTTTACAAAACTGAAAAGAGCAGAAGATTACAGTGTTTGGAGGAATAAAATAACAGCTTTCAGTTTTAAGAAAACACAGTGTTCTATCAGTCCAGGAATAAGACCAGGCGAGACAAGGACAAAGTTCAGTTAAGAGAATGTGCAGAAGAGGTGCAGTATGTCAACAGGCACTATAAGAATATTTTGGAATTACGTTTCTGTACAAACAAAGGAAAGGATAAAGTTTTCGTTTTTGCTTTAACAAAAAGCATTGGTAAAGGATGGAAATAATTTAGAACTAAAGACAATATAAGATGTCATCAGATGAGAAGAATAATGTAGATGGACTCAGTTGTCAGCATCCAAACTGAAGAAGAAAATGCTGACCCAGAACACAAACAAAAAGGAAAATCACAGGTGTTTGGTCAAAACTAGAAATACTGTCGGCCCAAAATTTGAGGCCACATGAACATTCACTCCCCTTTGTGGAGAGAATTGGGATCAGGGAATAACGTGCCAAGGGAGGTGATACCGTGGGCCCAAAGACTGAGGGAGCTGGGAAACTTTTTGAATTGGGAGGTGCCCCTGCCTATTGCAGACTCTGTCCATAATATTGAACCAGGGGATTGGGTATACGTAAAGAAGTGGAAATCAGACCCCCTCAAACCTCAGTAAAGTGGGCTGCACCAGGTCATGCTAACCACGCCCTCTTCTATTAAATGTTTTGGTTTTAAGTCTTGGACCCATTACAGCAGGACCTAAAAGGCGGTTCCACCACCTGATCGATGGACCAGCACCCAGGTGGGGCCAACGAAACTGACTCTGAGAAAAAACAGCAGATCCTAGGCAACTGTCCCACCGGGAGTGGACAGGCAACGCCAGGCGAACATAGAAGTCAACCCCCTGCTGTGTCACACCGGAAGCTGACACTCAACGCACGGGAAAAGATTGAGGACCAACGGCAAGACTCACAGGTTCAAAATGAAACACACACGTATAATGTCCCTTTGGACTCTGTTACTGGGGGTTTCCTCGCAGATTGGGGCATTGCCGGGCCACGGAGTGAGTGGGATACCGATTAAAGGGGTCAATATGGTCACAGATGAACTCTTGAAGGGATGGGGTGGACACACATTCAATAACCAATGGGCCCTCTTGGCTGAGACAGTAGCAAACATTACCAATAGCATAGGTGCCCAGGGCTGTTGGATTTGTACTCTGGGCCCCGAAAGCTCCGAATCCGGGATGCCCCTCATACCACTCCCACTTAACGCAACGGAACATGCACAGGATAACTTTCACGACCCTCTAAGCCAAGACCAGTGGAAAGATACCCTAGCAGTTTGGGGTAGAAAAGGGGGGGTCTGTTACGAAAGGAACACAGGTCAAGGGACATGGGTGGGACGTTCCCATTGCTCCCATCATATCAGTTATAATGGCACCCACTATTCATATAGCAACCTCACTTTCACTAGCCCCCGTAAGATTCCCTGCCTACCTTGTTTCTGGGCAACCTGGAAACAGTTGTGGAATCTCACCCTCACGGAAGCAAACGTGACAGACAACCATTGCAGCGTGTTTTCCACTACACTTATAATGTTCCTAACTGGTACCAGTCCGCAAACCACTATGCTAAAACCAGTCTGGTGGGTGTGTGGACGGTTGGCATATAGGAGGCTGCCCCCAAATTGGAATGGAGCATGTTATCTGGCATATGTACTACCACCTATGTGGGTCGTACCCCAAACACGGCACATTAGGGGAAAAAGAGGGGCAGAAATCCTAAAAGGGCGTGAACATCGGGGGAACTACTAACCGGGGAAGCCATCCGAAATTTGGCTGTGGAGATCAATAAGGTGGCCTATGTTCCAGATCAGAAGTGGAATGGGTGGGACATGTCATGGCTAACGTCATGGCTACCTAATTTCTGGTGGCTCAAGGGACTAGTGATATTCACTTTCTTAATGCTGTTATTGCTTGCCATCCTGCCTTGTATGGTTCCTTGCATTCTGAAATTTGTAACTGGCTGTGTAACTAGAATTGTGCAGCAGCAGACTGACCTAGCAATGTTAGCACTATATGACGGCTATGGATAAGAAAGAATCAATATAAGAATTGTTTTGATTCTTGAGAGGGGAAATGTAGGATGTAGGATAAAAGTCATGGAGAGTTTTAAGGCACAGGCTGGGGAAGGGAACGTACTAGGTGAAAGTTTTTTAAACATGCTGAGTCTCTGCTTTTGTAATCACGCTTGCGCGGTAGAGTTTTCTTTGTTCAAGAATGGAATGTAGGAAAGTGGGCATGTGCCCAAATAAGGGCATGAGGGCATAAGGGTAGCTGAGCCAATTAGAAGGACCAAGTCTTTTCGAGTGTATGCCATGCATACTGAAGGTATAAAGGTTAAAGACCATGCTTGCATCTTGGCTCTCAGCCGCCGTTGTTTGTGCAGAGAGACGCGAGCTCGCAATAAAAGCTGTTAGTAAAAAATCTTTTCCTCCTCCGGCCATCCTTGGGTCTTAAAGTGTTTGGTCTTCAGCCAACAGTGGACCCAAATGTGAGGAGACCCATAGGAGCCATTTTACCTTACCCACACCAGCCCTCTCCTGAAAAGTTCTAACACCCTGGGCCCGAGTTGGGCCTGAGTTAGGACCGAACAGTTGTGGCCTAACTCTGGACACGGACCCAAATAGTTACCCTATCAGCACCCAGCCCCACCCAGCCTCTTTCCCACAAAAGCCCAGCCCCAGCCCTCCACTCACTCTCTCTCTTTCTCTCTCTGAGCACGTGGCGTGGGGTTCTGTCCCCCAGCAGCCACAAAGTGGGACTTTGAAAACTTTTCTAACACCCCTCTTCTCTCTTCTCTTCACCTCTCTCCTCTCTGCCCCCTCTAGGGCAGAGAGGGCTGTTCTGCCTGTGGCCAAACTGTTTACTCCTGTGCCTGGGCAGCTCTCTCCATGCAAGTGTTTGCTAACCCATGTCTTTCTCCCAGCCCCTCTCCCCCCCCCCACAGGCAACAACACCAGCAGTTAAGTGCAGGTAAGAGCAGGGTTTGTGCTGACATGTGGTCTGACTTCTGCCTCTTAGCATAGAGAAATATAGGTAGGATACATGCCTCTATACCAATGTCTTGTCTCATAGCTGCCTGCAATGCCTGCCATGATATGCCTCTTTACCAATGTATTGTCTCATTGCTGCCTGCAATGCCTACCATGATATGCCTCTATACCAATGTCTTGTCTCATAGCTGCCTGCAATGCCTGCCATGATATGCCTCTATACCAATGTCTTGTCTCATAGCTGCCTGCAATGCCTGCCATGATATGCCTCTATACCAATGTCTTGTCTCATACCTGCCTGTATGAATGTGAGCACACAATGCCATGAGTGTGGAACTGTAACCCATATGTAGACACCAGCTGTTCCCCCCCCTCTTTTCTCCACAGGGTCTACTGACAGGTCAGTATTGCTAGGATTGCCATTGTTGTGACCCCCAAGTTGTGTTGTTGTCTCTCTCTTTGACCCCTTTCTCTTACAGGATCATGCTCACCTTACACCCAGGGAAGGAGCGCAGACCAGGCTATGTGTGTCACACCACTCAGCTGTGTTTGATTTCTCTCCCTGCAGGCCTTTGCAACCGGCACACTGGCATTTCTTCAATGGGGATTGCTACCACACAGCAGCTGCCATGGAACACCCCTGTGATTTATGTCTCCCCAGGAATGTCCACCACCACCTACCTTCTGGGGAGCACCCCTGGGCCCGCAGTCTGGTTGCCCCATGGTCGTCTGCCTCGATGCTGCCAGAGGTCTGGGAGCCTGCCCTGCAACCCTCCTCAGCTGCTGCTGCTGCTGCTACATTCTGAGTGGCTGCTGTGCCTACCCCTGGCAGCCTCGCCTGGCCATCCCTGCCAATGTTCCAGAACAATAAAGATGCCCCTTGGGCAAAGGCCCCTTGAACACCATGACCCCAATGTTACACAAGCACTGCCCCACACACAGAGAGACAGCACCCACCACACAAGGCCCTGCATGAATCCCAGCCAGGGCCTGCCACAGCCAGCCCAGGGCGAACACAGCAGGGGGGCTGCCAGACCCTCAGGGCTCAGAGGGGAGGGGGGAGTTGGGGGGCCTCTCAGGCAGGCAAACAGTGACAGGTGACATGGCGCACGTCCCCCATGTCTGTGAAGAGCCCTTTCAGCAACCGGGGCTCTCACCCACCCTCGGTCCGCCCGTCAACGGCGTCCGTGACCGCCCGTCAACGGTGTCCGTTTCCGCCCTCAGTCCGCCCATCAACGGCGTCCGTTTCCGTCCTCAGTCCGCCCGTCAACGGTGTCCGTTTCCGCCCTCGGTCGGTCTGCATGAGAGGCGCCCGTTCCTGCATTGCCTCCATCTGCGAAGTGACCCCTGTGTCCCTATTGGTCTCTGCAGACCCCTCTCCCTGTATTCCTCTCCCACCAGCCTTGTTGTCTGTCTGTTTCTGACCCACCCGTGTCCCTCCCCAGCACCCCCTGTCCGCCTGCCTGTGTGCCTGCCTCCCCTCCCACTCCCTGATGATGGATGCTGGCACCCCCCACCCCGCCAGAGCGCCTGCCGCGAGGCGCCTACGTTGCCCCATCTGGGGAGTGATGAGCTGCGTGAGCCCTTCCCGCTCACAGCAGACAAGCCCAAGGCATCTCTCGGTCTTGGCTGGGGCACAGAGCAGAAGGCATACCGGGATGCCTTCTTTGTGGGCATAGCCACGGCCCTGGTGGCCCAGGGCTTCAGGCAGCGCACGGGCATGTCATGACGGAGGCGGTACCAGACCTCATGAGACCCCCCTTGTGCGTGCCGTTCCCACCCCCTCCTTCCCTTCTCTCCCCCGCTCACCCCCCCATGACTCCCACGTGCAGCCTCACCGTGGCTTGGGGGTGGCATCGCAGTCTGCAGGAGGGAGGGCAGTCGCACTCCCCCCTGCGGCAGGTGGCTAATGCCCAGGGTGCCCTGGGGCAGCTGGCACTGGCACAACCTCTGCCCTTCAGCTGACTGTCGCACGCCCAGTGCCTGCAGGCCCACCTGTGGCTGCCCATCTGCTGCGACCGCTGCAGCAGCTGTGGTAGGTGCACGCAGACGGGCTGAGGAGGGGGCTCTTCGCTTCCACAAGACTGACAGCTCCCCACAGGGGCCTGCCTGCCTCTGTGGTAAGTTTTGCCTCGATCCTGGCCCACTGCTCTTGCCTCCTGCCTAACTCAGGCACAGTTGCAGCCTAACTCGGTCCTATTTTGGGCCCCAATTGTGCCACAATTGGGCCTCAACTGTGCCTGAGTTGGGCTGGACTGAGCCCTAAGTGTATTGACCACACCCTGTTTGTCATCCACACAAGGAAGAAACTTCTCTGACATTGTGATGTTGATATATTCAAATGAGGGATTCGATATATAATTGTGTGTTCCACCTTCCTTGGATTCCTCAGACTTAAGAAATTCTGCTTACAGGTGTCCTCTGCATCAAGATGAGTTCTCTCAGCGCTGCTGATGCAAAATTTGGTTTGGATACTTTCAAAGTGCTTCTCAAAGAAAATGCTGATCAAAATATCTTCTTCTCCCCTGTGAGTGTCTTAGGAGCTCTGGCCATGGTCTGCTATGGTGCCAGAGGTGACACCGCAGCCCAAATGGGAAAGGTAAGTCTCCTAGACTGTTGTGAAGTATTTAAACACAGAGTATGACTTGGGGCAGGATGAATAGGGAAAGAAAACTAGGGTCTTTTTCTAAGGATAAAGATATGTTTTAAATATGGGTTTCTCAAATGAGTTTTATGGGATATGACTGTGGTCTCATCTATTTACACTTTCCTGGGAGTAAGCCCTAGGATGCAGCACACGCCCCATTAGCACGGGTGCATCAGACCTGGAAAGTTGGCTAGGATTGGGCCCTATTCCTGCAATCCTATTGACACTTTCCTGGCAGTAAGGCCCATTGCATACAATGGGACATCTGAGTAGACATGCCTATGATTGTGCCGCAAAACTGCCAGGATAAATCTTCATATACCATGGAAACCATGGCTTGTACTGATGGGTTCAGAACTTTTGTTCCCTTTCCATGGTGAATCTCCCAACTGATCACCCTTTTACAACCCCAGAGATGCATCTTTCTAACATGTTTACTTCATTCACACGGATATCTGGAAAAAAAATGGGTTATTTGACTTGCCTGCCCTTGAAATCTTTGGTTGCAGTATTCTATGCTGAAACCAAAAGCCACACATCAAGTCCAAAGTATGACAGTTATCAGAACGGTAGACAACAATATGTTTACTTTGCAGGTGCTTCACTTCAATGATGCCCAGAGTGCTGAAACTTCAGCATCTGGAGACTCCTCTGCAACAAGACCACAACAACCGTGCAACGTAAGCCAGCTGGTAACAGTTACTGCGAACAAGAAGAGGGATCATGATTGTTAACTTATCTATATACAGGTGTCCCCTGCATAACAAAGGGGTTACGTTCAACCATACAATCTCCGTTGTAACATGGGGTCGTCGTTAAGCGAGGCGACTAAAAATGTTTTTAAAAGTTAAAAAATCTCCTTGCTTAACTTTTTGCTGAAACTGCTCCGTTTTCAAGACTGGAATAATCTTGCTTAACACGCTGCAGAGGGAAATTGCGCTCCAGAAGCCTCTTCTGGGTCGTGCGACTCCCCCCTTCCTTCGCTCCTGGCACCCAAGATTGCCGTGCGGCAGCAGAGCTGTGTGTGTGTGTGTGTGTGTGTGTGTGTGTGTGTGTGTGTGTGTGTGTGTGAGCGCGTGACCAAGGCCGTTTCTTGGGGAGGGAGGGTGGACCAGCAGCTGCAGAGGGATTCCGTCTTCCCTTGCTAGCTCGACTCATCAAGGTGCTCTGCCCCTCCCCCCTGCCTTCTTATGTCCCAGATTATTAGGCTGCTGCTAACTAACAGCTCCTGCCTGCTTCAATCTGCAAGACTCAGATTGGCTCAGAAGAAAAGAAGTCATGCACACACTCTGCAAAAGGCTCTGGTTCAGCTCGCATTTGCAGAGTGCGTGCGTCTTCTTACCAGAGAGGGGAAAAACACAGCTCTGAAAAAAGGGAGCACAAGGTTTCTAGGAAAATACAAAAATTCTATGCTGTTCAAGGAATACCGTAAATTCCCTTAGGACTGGGGTGTTTTAGGGAAATTATGATTGATTCTTAGAAGTGGGGAGAGACAGGGTTGGATACTTCCTCTTCCTTTTCCAATCCAGGGAGTGGGAGGTACAGAGGCTGGCACGTCACCAGGTAAGGGCAGAGGCGTCGCTCCAGTAGGGGCGGTACCATAAGTTTTGCGGCGTCCTAGTCCCATTTACTAAGCCAGCAGGAGGCGGCCCCGCCCCCTCACTGTTGGAGCCATTCTATGCGGAGAAAGCAGCAGGCAAGAGACTCCCTGCCCGTTGCTTTCTTCGCACGGGAATGGCTCCGACAGTGAGGGGGCGGGGCCGCCTCCTGACGGCTTAGTAAACGGGACTAGGACGCCACAAAACTTACGGTACCGCCCCTACCGGAGCGACTCCTCTGGGTAAGGGGGCAGCATTTTGCACTGCCTGAGGTGTTGGGCCATCTTGGACTGGCCCTGTATCCCTCACTATTTCAGGGATTCTTGCAGATATGTATGTGTAGGGAAGTAGCTGTGTAAGGTCTTAAGTCATCTACAAATACATACACAGTACAGTTAAATAAGCCAAATACTGTACATTCTCTTTTGTTTCCAGACAGCTACAGACTCTCAGTGTGATCGACCTGGAGGTATTCATTCCCAGTTCCAAGCATTATTATCACAACTCAGCAAGCCCACCGAGAAATATGACCTAAGTCTTGCCAACAGACTGTACGGAGCAATTGATTTTGAATTTCTTCCGGTAAGTTGAAGAAGGATGTCTTTTCAGACAGTACTCTTCTCCTGTAATTGCTAGAGCTTTGCTCTTTGGATAGGAATGGATTTTTGGATGTTAAATCCTATGGTGACAATAGTCACTGTGTAGCAGTGGCATCGCTATAACGGGTCGGGGGGGCAGTGCCCCAGGTTGACAACTGCGGCCTCCTCACGAGGAGAAGCCACAATGGGTTTTTGGGGCTCTGCAGCTGCTTTTTTGGAGCTGGAGGGCTGCATTTGCAGCCGCAGAGCTGAAACGTGCCAAAATCGACATGTTTTTCCAGCCCTCCCACCTGCCCTGGGTCTTGAAGCACAGGGGGCGGGTGACCCTGAAAGCAATACAACTGATGTGTATCTTTGGTAAATAAGAGTGTCACATTTATCTCTCAAAATTAGGGTGGAGCTACCTTTTTATCTTGGCAAATGTGCAGTACATTCCCAATACCATATTTGCCAAGGTAACAGGAATGGGAAGACAGGGGCCATTTGAAGGGTAGGATCAACAGGTAGGAGGACGAGGAATGCACCTCCTACCTGCTGATTTTTCTGTACAAATGCGCCTTGCAGAAAGTTTTCCTTCTGTCATGCTGGGGAAAAAATATTTATAGGGGTTAAACAGTGGGATGAAGAAGGGATAAACATTCCATCCAGCATGCTAGAATGCTCCCAGCTGCAGCCACAACTGATACTTAACTGATACACAACTGATACACAACTTAATTGATACACAACTGATACACAACTGATACACAACTGATTCAGGAATTATGACTGAATACATAGTGGAGCAAATGGGAATGCATTTGTGTGAAGGGCATGGCTATCTAGTGTGTTTCTACAACCAGAGCCACGTTGCTCAGGAACTTAGGGCAAAGCCCTTCACTAGGCTCTCCATCTCTACACCCACCAAGTTTACTAGAGGTGGAGCTTGTGGCAGCAGCAACCAATGGCCCCACCCAGCAAATCTTTCGTAGTGACAGCTCCTCCCAAACTACCAATGGGAGCATCCTCTTGAGGGCCTGCAATGATGCAAGGACTTCTGGGAGATGATCCCAATTACAGATTGGGATGTTGGGTGGAGCAGTGATGTCAGTTTCTCAGTCCTCTTGTGCCACTGTTACTGGAAGGTTCAGGAATTAGTCTAGCTGGGCGGAGTGTGTGTGTGGGTGTCATCTGATGAGCATGGGCCTTCGGCCAGTGCCCAACCTGGTTTATCCCTGGCATTGCCCCAGCATGCCTCAATTTGTTTTGTCATACACAGAGGCATGGTTGCATGGTCAGATAGTGCATTAACATAGGGCAGAGGTTCCCAAACTGGGACGTCGCAACACCCCAGCCTGGAAAAATGAGTCCCTACTCAAGGGTAGTGGCAACTTGCTTCTTTAGTTTCTTGGCAGAGTGCATTCAACATACCTTCTTTATAAGATGTTGGTGTTTGCAGCAACAATTTTAAAAAGATGTTACTTGGCCAAGTCTTGTGGGTTTTTTAACAACTAAGGAAAAAAGGAGACTAGTGCAGATACTATGCTAACACTTAAAGACCATTTTTGCTCAGAGAACTCAAGTTACACATGTGCTGTAGAGGAAAGGTGCAGCACAAAAATGTAAGAAATGTGTGGGGGGGGGATGTTTTGCTGGACTTCATCAGTTAGTAGTAGCCAAGATCAGTAGTTCCTGTCCATCTAATCCAGGGGCGGGGAACCTTTTCCCTGGCAAGGGCCGTTTTAAATATTAGAAATTTGCTTGAGGGCCAGCCGTAAGGCCGGGTGCCATTTTTATTTATTTAATTAATTTTTGCCCCGCCCCCATCGGCCTCCGGAGGCTCCGCGCTCACCGTCCGAAGCCGCCACCGGGTCCGCACATCACCTCCGGCGTACCACGCCGATGAGGGTAAGAGGGCAAGAGCTTGCCTTCATCGGCATGGTACGCATGTGCGAAATGGCCAACGGCCTGGTGAGAAGGGGTCGAGGCGGCGGCTGGCTGGGGAGGTCATGCAAAGGCCCTCTCCTGGCCTCCGGAGGTGACGCGCGGACCCGGCGGAGCCTCCAAGGGCCGGTTGGGCAGCCTCCCAGCAATCTCTCCGGGGGCCGGACCGGATGGCCTCGGGGTCCTGATCCGGCCCTGGGGCCGGAGGTTCCCCACCGCTGATCTAATCCATGAAAGAAATTGCAATGAAAGGAACAATATAAGGTTCTAGTTATATACATGTCTCCTAAGAAGTAAGTCCCATTGTATTCAATGCAGAAGCGTTGCCTGATATGGGGTAGTGGGGCGGTGGGCCCCAGGGCGTAGGGCGCTGGGCCCCCTGGGGGGGCGCAGGCCTCCGTAAAAGTTCCGTTTTGGGGTTTTTTCCGTTTTTTTATCAATTTCTTGGGTTTTTTTCTTAATATCGCCCGCCCGCTGCAGCTGCCGCCCCCCCCAGGGCGTGTGTTTGCTTTTGGCACACTTATCTTGCTTCGGAGGGGCGCAGGCTCCATTTTCCCTGGGCGCCGCCATCTTGGACTGAACAAGATGCATGCTGGGGATTGTAGTTTTTTCCCCCTTGCCTTGAAGCCTTGCCTTGCAGCCCAGGAGTCCTGACTCACGCCCCCTAGAGGGCATTAAGGGCAATTACACCACATGTTTCACATTATTATGAATGCCTCATCATGTGTGCTGCTGGAAATGGAGACAGGAGGTACAAAGTGGACAAGGAGGCTTCCAAACTGAAATCAAAAATCCCAAAAAAATTTGCGCCGTGGGGCGTGAAGGGTTACGGCCGTGCGTTTTTATGGGGGGGGGACGTCAAGGGTTTGGGCCCCGGATCAAAAAAGGTCTGGCTCCTCCTCTGATTCAATGGGGCTTACTCCCAGGAAAGGATTGCAGCCTTAATTGCACAATTTGCCCAAATTGCAACTTAGATTTAATTATAAATAGGATGTGCAGGGTATAAAATAGAGTAAAACCACAGCAGGGGGAGAGGGTGCCTTAAACGTTTGCCCCCACTGTACCTTTCATGCTGATTGCACCCACCCCCCATGTGCCATGTTCAAATTAGAAAAAAAAAAACTTCAATTGACTTTCAATAGGTTTTTTTTGTCCATTTAAAAATGGCACACGGGTGCAATTAGGATGGTGCAACCCATAACAGGGTTGACTACTAAAGCCCCCCCTTCTCCCCCACCACACAGTGTTGCTCCATTTTGCAGTCCTCCACTTCCTACATAATTAACAGCCCAATCCTACCCTTCTCTCCCACTGGTGCAGCCAGTGGGGGAGGGCAGAACGGGAGGCTTTGGAAGGGAAAGGGGATTGAAATCCTCTTTAAACCCCCCTTTCCCTTCCAAAGCCTCTCGTTTTGCCCTCCCCCACTGGCTGCACCAGTAGGAGAGAAGGATAGGATTGGACTGTAGATCTATGCCCCAATCAGGGCACGTTGCACAGTTAAATGCATGACACCTAGACCCTAAGATATTTCTAGATTTCAGAATCTCTCAGGGCTCTCTGAAGAGTAACATTTGCTTTTGTATCTTTCAGCATTACTTACATTGCCTTAAGGAACTGTACCATGCTAGGCTGGAAAGCGTTGATTTTGAAAAGGCAACTGAGAAAACTAGAGAGCAGATCAATTCTTGGGTTGAAAGTCAGACACATGGTAGGCGGCATGCATGTACTGGATTTTTAAAAGCTCATTTATTTATCGATTTTACAATTTCTAACATTGACAATCTGTTGTTACAATACATTATCTAATTATGTACAACTACTTGTTTATCTAATTATGTCTGAATAATTTACCTAAATGCCAAAGAAATAGAAGGGAACCATTTATTGTTTCAATGCCATTATTGAAAAATGTTGGTTACATTTTTACCCCTAACAAACTGTCAACGGGTATATATAATAGACTTTTCAGTTTAAGTGAAGCTTAAAAAATATACTTTAGAATTTCTTTGCTTTGTCTAGAGCAGTGGTTCCGAAACTTTTAGCACCAAGACCTACTTTTTAAAATGACACTCTGTCAGGAGGACCCACCTAGCTTTACAAGACTTTTTTAAAAGGCAATCTAGAAAGAAATAATAATGTATCTATTTCTTTGTAAGTAATATTTTTATTTATTTATTTGCAAATCCATTTCTCATAATGAGGCAGCCCTAATGAATAGTCTCAAGGCTTGTGGGGCTTTGTTATGTGACCCAGCCTTCATCTGACCCCACTACCTGTCATTGACAGACTTGGGGAAAAAAACCAGAAAAAAACACGCGGAAACATGTTATCTCCTTATATATACACAAGCTTGCAAACTGCAGCAGCTCAGCTCTTCCCAATGCAATTAGCAGATATCTGGTTTTTGATCAGCCTCAGGGCTTGAGGCAATAAGTTATCTGATCTTTCCATCACCCAAGGCTCTGTGGGACCCACCAGTAACAGAGGTGTCATTGGGGTGGCGGGGGGCCCTTAGGCGACATGACGCCAAGCAGCGAGGAGTGTATTTGCCTCCGGATCTGCCCCTGCCACTTTTCATCTTCGTGGAGACTTCTTCGGCTGCAAGATCGGCCCACCTGCCCACCTGGGTGCCACTTGGCTCTGAAATGGGCCTGAAAGCACATGGGGGGGTATGTGTTTTTGCGCCGCCACCGAATTTCGCCGGCAGTGTGTGAAAATGACATCACGCCCCCAGGGGGCGGGGCATGTGGCATCACGTGGGGGGTGTCGCTTCGGTGTCCCCCCACAGGGGGATGTAGGAATGCCACTGACCAGAAATCAGGTCACGACCCACCAAGTGGGTCCTGACCCACAGTTTGAGAAACACTGAGAAACACTGGTGTACAGCCTGTTACTTTTCACTATTTATTTGTAATTGGACCCTTAATGACGCTTTGAGGATGCATTATCAAAATGACTATTCACATTAAAACC
The DNA here is from genome assembly GCA_026170595.1 of Plestiodon gilberti rubricaudatus. Classification (NCBI taxonomy): domain Eukaryota; kingdom Metazoa; phylum Chordata; class Lepidosauria; order Squamata; family Scincidae; genus Plestiodon; species Plestiodon gilberti. The sequence continues at coordinate 78,872,784 of JANXHW010000004.1, read as the reverse complement.
TTGCTTCTTCAAATCACTTTCCCCACCAAAGGTAAAATCAAAGACTTTTTCCCCACTGGTGGTCTTGATCCTTCGTCTGTTCTGGTGCTTGTGAGTGCCATATACTTCCAAGGAACATGGTTATTCCCTTTTCAGAAAAAAAATACCAAAGAAGCTCCTTTTTGGATGAATAAGGTAAATTATGTCCAGCAAGTTACATCAAAAGGAAATGCCTTCTCTTCCACGGGTAGTAGATGGTTTGCATTATTGTTCCTTCGTAATCAAAAAAATAGTTATAAATAAGGTTCTGGCTCTAGGTAGGTTGATGTGTACACATTGCTGCGTTCTGCACATACCTGTTCAATACCACTGTTCATTTGCACTGCAGTGTGCAACAGGATGCTCATCACTATGAGAATATGCATTCTCATTCGCATTGCAATATGATGTATGCAATATGGTGTATGAGTGTATGAGTGACAATACACTCTTTTCCATGACTGGTCATACGTAAAACTTTCCTGTATACATTTACTATATTCCTGCATGCAGTTACACTCAGGGTGGCCCAAGCCCACCTGATGCAGAATGCCAAATGCTGCCCCCACACCTGATGATGTGCCAGCCTCTGTCTCCCCCCTCTCCAAAGTTCTAGCTCAGAATTCTCCTCCCCTCCACATTTCCTCTTTCTCTCTGTCCTCCCCTTCCTTTTTCCAGTCCAGGGGGTGGAAGAAGGAGGAGCAGTGAAGGCAAGTAGGTAGATAGGCACCTCCTGCCATTCTGGTGACTGAGGCAACCACTTCAACTGGCCTCATAGATGGGCCGGCTCTGACTGTACTTTAATTTGCATGCCTGCGAGTGGGACTTATTTTAGTTTTAGTTTTTGTACAGCACCTAGCAATTTTAGATATAATAGATGAAGCAGGAATGGAGCAAAAATATACATTTTTTTTAATCAATTTTTATATCCTCTTTGCATTTCCTTTGTTCTGTGTAAGTTTATCTTTTTTGGGAATCATCACCTTCGGCTTCCTCAAGCCACTCTTATCCTCTCCTCCCCACTACTTCTGATTGGCTCCAGCAAATCTCATAAGATCTGGGCAACAGGTACAGTATACAGGTAACTGTAGTGAGAAAGAAGTTTCCAAAACGATTCCCAGCAAGGATCTACAATTTAGCCTGAGGGTTTTTTCCACTTTATAATGAGGTTATAGCCCCCCAATGTAGCCTCTGGATCCCTGGGCCCTGGAAAGGTGTACCCTCTACCCCTAAGACATGCTTGGTCCCTGACTCTAGGTAGCATCCCTGAAAATTTCAGTGTTGGTATAGAACTGAATATTCTCATTTTACTTAATATGTTTTGTTTTTCATTACAGAATGAGAGCAAAAATGTGCCCATGATAGTTCAAACTGGAATTTTCCGATATGCCAGCATAGAAGACCCACCGCTTGAAGTGCTTGAGCTCCCCTATGATGGGAAAGAGCTAAGTATGATTATCTTGCTCCCCAAGGACACCGGTGATGACGATTTCAGTCTCAAAAAGGTATTCGTTTAAAAGTGTCTGAGTTTGTTACGGCGAGGGGACATTGCTCTGGGGAAGAGCACATGCTTTGTATGCAGAAGGTTCCAGATTCGTTCTCTGGCATCTCCCCTTAGAAAGGACCTCAGGAAGCAGCAGGGCTGAGAAAGACCTCTCAGTGAGGCACTCCTGCAAGTCACAGCAGACAGGGCTGGAATAGATGGACCAATGGCCTGACTCAGTATAAAGCCGGAGCTACACTGCACATGTTTGCATTCTGTATGCGTCTGGTGTCCCAGTATTTGCGTAATGCAAACGCAGCCAAAGTTGAGCTGAGCTCGACTTTGGCTGTGTTTGCGTTTCGTTCAGCCAATCAGAGCCCGTTGTTTGACCTGGGGGCGGGACACCAGACGCATACAGAACGCGAACGCATGCAATGTAGCTCTGGCTTCTGGAAGCAGGGTCAGCCCTGGGCTTGGGGGCACCTCAGCAAGGTGCCCTCTGGTGGGACCCCTCCTAACTGAGTGGGCTCCTAAACCACCCTTTCACCTTATGGTGTGTGTTGCACTTCCCTCTGGTGGCAGTGGTCTGGCAGCAGCAGCAACAGTTTTCTATTCAGCAGCCATTCTTTACCCACAATGCCCCATGTTATATCTAGCAGGATCTGGTGTCCCTAGAAAGAAAAAAAAAAGATTTCTTTCCCTTGAGTGAAACTATGGACAAGCATTTGTTAGGACTGTCACAGATCAGCTTTGGGAGCCTCTTTCAGTCTCCAGGTCACTCAATGCCTATCAAGGCAGAAATGGGCAAAGACCAAAAACAGAAGCCTTTCAATCTCCACCAAGGTCTGAGAACTGACTTCCATTTGTTATACAGGTATCGTGTCACTTAATGACGGGGATACGTTCTCATTAGGCTATTTTGTCATTGTGCGAATATCATAGTGCTTGATATCATAGTGCCTAACGAGGCATTTCTCAGAACATATCTCCATCACACAATGTGCAGGGCTTAAATAGGCAAAGTACAGATATTCACGTTTTTCATCTTGCCTGACCCTCTTCTGCTTATTTTCCTCCACCATGGATACAGAAGAGGGCACATAGGACCCGCCTCAGAATAGTTCCTGCTCCCTTATTGGGTAACTTCACTCTTCTCCTAGTTCACCAAACAATGTCTCCTTTCATTGGCCACTCTCAAATCAATCACTGTCTGCTCTGAGTGTCTGACATAGACCAAAGACTGACAAGCTCATTGTCAGATAACAGGATTGCTTACAGATAAAAAATGACGGAGACAGGGGCGGGCAATTTAATAAATTTAATCTTATGGGACCACTGTCATCTATACGGTCCGTCGTTGCCCGGAATGTTGTTATGCAGCGCATACCTGTATTCTGTTGAGTGTCAGTTAAAGGAAACGATCACTTCACTAATAACCAAATGAGTTATGTACCACTATGAGCTTCATGATGAAAACATTCATGATAAAAACATCATGATGAAAGTCTATGTATATAAATAACATCTTTCTCATCTCCATTCACTTTAGCTGAACATGTTAGAAAAATGAGTATCTGGGGTGTAAAAGGGTGATCAGTTTGGAGATTCACCATGGAAAGGAAACAAAAGTTCTGAACCTATCAGTACAAGCCATGGTTTCCATGGTATGTGAAGATTTATCCTGGCAGTTTTGTGGCACAATCATAGGCATGTCTACTCAGATGTCCCATTGTGTGCAATGGGCCTTACTGCCAGGAAAGTGTCAATAGGATTGCAGGCATAGGGCCCAATCCTAGCCAACTTTCCAGCACTGATGCACCTGTGCTAACACTATTCTTGCCTAACCAGTTCATGTCTCGTTTAAGCCTAAATTTGACTTTGCCAAAATTTGACGTAAACATCAATTGGGTCATGGGGCATGACCTTAATCACCATTGTATGATTTCTCCCACTCCAGCTTGCAAGATCATTTTCCTATGAGAAAATAGAAGAGTGGACCAGTTCATCAAACATGCATTCCAACAGTGTGGCAGTGAAGTTACCTAAGTTTAAACTAGAAGAAAGCTATGATCTCAAGACAACTCTAGAGTCAATGGGAATGGCTCTTGTGTTTGATAACAGCAAAGCTGATTTATCCGGAATGTCAAAGAAACAAGGCCTATTTGTGTCCAAGGTCATCCATAAGTCTTTTGTGGATGTCAATGAAGAGGGTACAGAAGCAGCGGCTGGCACTGGAGTATCAATAATAGCTGGTGGAGATCCCCAAATTCCTGTGGAGTTTAGTGCTAATCACCCTTTTGTCTTTTTCATAAAACATAATGCACATAACACTATTCTCTTCATTGGCAAATATTCAACACCGTAAGTAACATAGGCTTACACACTTACCAGGGAGTACGTCCCATTGAACTCAGTTTGGCTTACTTCTGAGTAGACATGCATAGGATTGGGTTGCTACTATTGCAGTGTTAAAGGAGAAAGAGGAAACTACCCATAGTGTTAGTTTCATCTTAGTCTTGTTTAATATGTCTAGCCATATAATTTTAAAAATATAGTATATCGTTTATAACTCTATTTTCAATCAATCAAGCAAAATCCCCTTGACTACAGTCATTTTGGTGTAAATTAGGTGTAAACTGCATGCTTTGTGCATGCTGAACTCCCATTCCGCACAGAGAAGGACCCAGACATTTTTCGACCAGGGGTCCGACCTTTCCTCCCCCCATAAAACTGTCATAACCCCAGTCATAAAACTGTCAAAATTAGGTTTCGGTTTTAATAAAGCAGTTTTGGGGGGTTCTGGGGGGTTTTAGGGTGAAAAACAAACATCATGAAGTAACAGATCTCCATAATATTATCTAGTCTTAGTTTTGTTAGCAGATATACTGTATTCATTCAGAAACATTAAAGGAAATGGATACCGCTAACATTGACCAACCAAATCAACCACTAGAGGGCTCTCCCTGTCTTTAGAATTTGGATTTAACCAGCGCTGCCTGTAAAATGTTCTTTACACAATTCTCTCTTGCCTAATGTGATATTGATCCATCTTAAGTGTGTCATATTCTGCACGTGATCCAAACTTGGATTGAAATAAATTCTGTTCCAGTAACTAGTGTCAACATTCTTTTCGTCTGTATATTATTTCAGTCAAAATGAATAATTTTCCATTTTCACTCAAAACCATTCCTTACATTTTGCTTCACACCCTAATCCTGAGAAAAATAATCCAGAGATTCATAACATAAGATCAGTGAGAGAAATAAAGAACAATTTGAGGTACATTCAGAATCATAGCCAGGATGAAGTACCTTAATTCATTTCCAAAATATTTTACAGGGCTCTATAGCTCTAGATTTTTGAAGATCCTTGTGCAACTTGGTCTAGCAGGGCCAGGAGCAGTATTGTAGGAACGGGGGGGGGGGGCAGGGGCGGGCCCTGGGTGGCAGGCTGGCCAGGGGTGTGTGTGTCAAAGTGGCCATTCCAGCGGCAGTGTGAATCGGGCCGTTTCGGCGACGCGAGCAGGTGGTGGCCATGGGTTTGGCCCACCTTCCCGCCCTGCACCTCTGTGTTGTGGAAAACCAGCGACGGTGGTGATGTCACTTCCGGTGCGGGGGGGGCGGTCGTAGCTCCGCTACTGGCCAGGAGTGGCCTGAGTGGATCTGCTGCCTTCTCCTAACCCACCTACCAGCTTAGGGAAGCAGCCAGGTTGGCAAGGAGAGAGAAGGGAGGTGAGGTGAGGTGAGGCAGAGTACAGCAAGTTATGGCAATCTGGAACCCTGCCTCCTCCCTCTCACTCCCATCAGCCCTGTTTGAAACAACAGGATGGGCAAAGCATGAGCTTGCTCATCTCATCCTGTTTGTTTCAACAGGACCAGGTAGACTGAGCAAGTGGCAGGAGACACCTCCATAGCTGAAGTAAAAGGAGGCACGAGGGGGCTCCGCCTCCTTTTACCTCTTGCCTGCCTGGCCTTCTTGCTAGGCCCGGCCTCGTGAGAAGGAGGCAAAGACAAGCAATCCTGTTCTGATAACTCATGGAAGTGCACAATTGCAACAGGATTGTTCTGCTATTGCTTCTTGCAGCTGTGCTGCTGGGATCATTTCCAGGAGCAGCACTGGAAAAGAGGTGACTGCTTATCTACATTTTCTTCTTTAATATGTGCTTTAATTTTTTAAAAAAAAAGCTTATTGCAAATTTGCCCTCAAACGTTCTGCACATGCACGAAAACCTTATAAATATGACGTCGCGCATCGGGCCTCCCTCAGAAGGCCTTGGAGCTCCGCCGAGGGCGGACGCTCCGAGGCCTCCTCCGAGGTGTTGCTGAGGCCTCCGAGGTGTCGCAGGAGCGCGGCGGGAAGGACGGACCGCCTGCGCGCAATGCGCGGGTGCGCGACCGCGCGTCACCCTTTGCGCGCGTCGCCCCCAGGCGGTCCGCCCTTCCCGCCGCACTCCAGCGACGCCACTGATTGCAACCCACTGGCATCACTACAGGGGGGGCAGAGCCTCCCTTACACAGAGGAATGAAGCGCCCTACCCCCGCGCCTTCCGAACCAGTGAAAGCAGTGAAAACAACGCGCAGGAGACTCCCTGTTGCCAGTGTTGCAACCTCTGCATTTTCCAAACAAGCACTGAGACAAAACATCTGGTTGCAATCAGTCAGTTTTTTTCTGCAGGTCCACGGTTCAGGCAGAACAACATGAAAAGAAGTGTAATGGCTATAAAAGCCCTCCACCTACTAGATGATAGATCACAATAAGGGGCTCAGGGCAGGGCCACTCATAGGAATTTTATCAGGGGGTACAATGTTTCTTTTGGATCCCTTCCCTTCATGTGAATTTGGCTCCTGGGCCCCCCTTTTTTGCTCCTGGGCCATGGAGCCCCCCGTTTTTGCTCATTTTGACCCATGGCCCGGGTACGATTGTACCCCCTTAACCTCCCTCTCAGAGGCCCTGGCACAGGGTCTTGCAAATAAAATTGTATTCGCCATTACTGTCACTTTCTTTGCAACTGCACATGCCTCTTTAGAGAGGCTGACCTTTCTTCAGTGCAAGCATCAAGGCCATCAAGGATTTGATGTCCTTCTGACATCAAAGGCAGAATTGTCATACTGCAGTATTGCATGCTGTCCTGCTATTTGACTTTGAGGGTTTCCTTTCAGAAGGCAAAGCCAAGAGCATCAGCTCTGGCCCACAAAGAAGTGACATTCACCTTATTCTATGATTGGGAACCCTAGTAAAGCATATTGTACATTGATTCTATGCAGACTATGATTCTATGTGAACAGATGAAGATCTCCTGTCTTTGTATGATCACCACTCATCGTGGATACATCATTTTCTTTTTGTTTCCTTCTCCTTTATTAGTGAGTAGGTATACAGAAACAAAATCTTAAACATAAAATCCACAAGAAAGAAAAAAACAAAACAAAAAAGGAAAAAGGAAATAAAAGGGGGAAATGCATGATATAAAAGAAATACAGACAGATTACAAAGAAATATTAATAAGCAATCAATACATTAATCTCTAAAAAAAATGCTCCCAAGTGTCCAAAATTCTATCTGTATGTAGTTGCTATCTATATGCCATGCATTCAACTGTTGATAAGGTTTAAAGTTCCTCAATTCATTGAGTAATGCTAGGGGGGCACTTATCCTTCCAGTATTTTAGTATAAGTCTTTCAGCTACTGTAAGGGCACTAAGAGTGCATTTCCTCTGTCCTGCAGTTAACCTCCATGAAATAGGCAGATAATTCAAAAGAACCTAAGTATAAACAAATATCAGATCCTGGATGCGTCTTGATAATAAGGGCTACTATCTATTGACAAACAGGAACTTACAGCACAAGGCATGAAGCAAAAGTGCACTGTATGTAAATGCTGGGGTAGTTTTTCTTCACTTTCCTGTTGCTTTGGCAGTCATCAGTTTGGGAAACCACAAACAGTTCTGAGGCAGCAGCAGCATAGCCAGCAAGTGGAGGAAAGGAGTGGGATGTAAGACCTGAGTTGCACCATCGTGGAGTTTCTGAGGCTTGGCTGATCACACTAGAAAGCGCAGGAAACACTGAGATGATACATGTGGACCTTTGACCTGATGTGGCTCTGGCATTTCATGCACTGTAATGATAACTGGGGAATCTGACTTGCTTCAGTTAATGTGCTTTTCCACTGTTCATATGCACCACCATAGCCCATATTGCTGATTTGAAAGAAGATACTCCCCCTACACTTGCCTATGCTGGATGCTGGTTCATATTTGCCCTATGATTACATTCAAATGTTTACATATTCTACATAATTCTTGTAAACACTAAAAAGGATTTATATTATTTGGAAACTTCAGGGGAAGTACAGTAGGGCCCCGATATCCACGGGAAATAGGTTCCTCCCTCCGTGGATACCGGAAGCTGCGGATAAGGGAACGCTATCCCCATGCCCCCTCCACGCCCCACAGTCCAATTTCCTTTCTTCATCTTCATAGAGCTGGCGACACTGGCGCAAAGCCAGTGTGTTTTTTCTTCACCAAAATGCTATAAGCAGTATGCTCCTTATAGCGATGAAGCAGGCAAGCAGCCTGAATGCTAAAGAGACTCCATTAACAAGAAGCAGGACATGTTTCCATAGTACCTATCGGATCATATCTGCCACCCTGTATTAGAATGTCGAGTTTGTCCCGTTTGTATCCTATACTGTGTGCGTTAGTATATAGACATCAAAGACCAGAGGTATTATCTGCCAAAGATCACCCATTGATGAGCGTTTTTAAACAAAACCAGTATTGGTTATACAGCAAGTCCTCACTTAAAGTTGTCAATAGGTTCTTCTTGGAAACTGCAGCTTACAAGCGAAACGACTTATAATGAAACCAATTTTACCACAGGCTAATTGATTAAAATAAACGTTCCTGTGCCATTTTCCCATCAACTTTAAAACAAAATGACTTTAAACTAAATGACTTTAACAGCGCAATCCTATGCAAACGTATGCAAGCGGAGTGAGGGCTCCGCTGGCATCGGGTGTCGCAAACATAAGGCACGTTCTCGACACATTACACAGCATCCGTGGATTTGCGGCAGCCATTTTGCCGGCGCACATCCAAAGAGGCCTATAGGGGTCACTGGGGCTCTCTCCGGGGGAAAGGGACAAATGTTCCTTTCCTCTGAGTTGTGCCCCAGCTCCACCGGTGCAGGCCCAATCCCGCGCAGGATCACAGCGAACTTAGTGTGCCACAGCTGATCTTACGCTGAATTGGGCTGCCCGTGAGGACTTACTGTACTTGCAAATGACTGTCCAATTATATTTGTAAATAAAGCAGATATTACAAAGACACCATAAGCCTCTAGTGCTTTGTCTCATCCAAAGAAAACCAAATGCACTAATTTAGTACTAATTCTGTAACTTGTCATTGCTTGGGGAAGTGGGAAGTGCATAATAACGATCATCCCAGTTCATGACCTTCTCATGACATGAAATCTCCCTAAAGCTTAAAAAAAGAATGGGCCAGCCACACACTCAGTGAATCAGCTCTGAGAGTTAAAAACTAAGCCTTATTCATAGAACTTGTATGGTTTCTGAGTCAGCATCAAGGCAGCTCCTATGAAACCACACCTACTAAAATATTTGAGCTGAATGCTGAACGAGTACAATTTTGGTATGTAAACTCTGTGCAACTCTGAATCACAGTTTCTTTGATGGCCACTGTGAAGCATTATTAGGAAGTCAGAGTGTGCATACTTGGAGGACAAAGGTGTGCCAAGTGAAAGTCAACGCTGGTCTGTCATGTTTCACACATGGACACAAGGGTGTGTCTTTGGCAGATGCAAGCAAAGAGGTGTGTATGAAATGGAACAGAGGCTGAATGCCTGATTGTTACCTGGAGACAGTTGAACAAACACTTTTCTGCTCCCAAGAAATGGTTGTTCATGCCAAACGAAATCAAACGTAATCGAAACGTGGATGGAAACAATTCGCATTGGCTTTTCCTGATTTAAGGATTGTTTGGATTACTGTTGTAGACACAGAATTCTCAAATCTGAGGGGAAAAAACCCAGTAGATCTTATATACATCCTACTTCCCCCATGTTACTGTTAGAAAACAGAGATAGACATATTTTACTTCCCAGTTAACTCTCTCCTAAGCCTGGATGAGAGCAGGTTAAGGGCCCGGGAGAGGAGAATAGCAGTGTCCCATGAGCTTATGGATGTTTGTCAACCATTTGGGCTTTGCTGTACTACATCACAAGCCAATTTAATCCAGAATTCTGTTTCCAGCATTGGCCAGCTATAGTCTTCTGGAAACTCACCTGCAGGACATCGAATCAATACCTCCCCCATCCTCATTGTTTGTCCTCAGTATCTAGTGTTGTTGTTGTTCAGTCGTTAAGTTGTGTCCGACCCTTCATGATCCCATGAACGACATCCCGCCAGGCCTTCCTGTCCTCCACTATCTTCCTGAGTTCGCTCATTTTCATGTTCGTTGCATCGGTGATGCTGTCTAACTATCTCATCCTTTGCCTTCCCCTTCTCCTTTTGCCTTCAATCTTTCCCAGCATCAGAGTCTTCTCCAGAGAGTCCTCTCTTCACATTAGGTGGCCAAAATATTTGAGCTTCAGCCTCAGTACCTGTCCTTCCAGGGAACAGTCAGGGTTAATTTCATTTAGGATTGACTGATTTGATCAGAGATATCTTTGATACTTTGATTAGTATCTAGTACTCAGAGATAAACTCTCTCTGAATATGCAGGTTCCACTGGGGGTCAAATAATACGTAAGTATGTATAAGTTTGCAGCCAAACTCATGGACATTTCCACATTTCACAGCAAAACATTTTTGAAAAATTGCTTCATTTTTTGGTGACTCATTCTGTAGCAATTTGTCACATTAAGATTCAGGTATTTGTATTACTGTATATGATGGTGTCATTTTTTTTTTTGCACACTATTTTAAGTCATGCTCTCCTAGCATGTTTCAGTTTTTCCATAGGGACTTCCCTTTGGGCCAAAATATATTGCATCACACATGCTGTGAAACTAGAAATGTTCTACTGGGAGTGGTGATAAAATCTATATAAACAACCTGCCTTTCACTTAGGATTCACAGGAAGGCAAAGAGAGTGTTTGCTCTAATTGTTGGATTAAACAAGGTATGTAAAATTACAAACATTCATTTTTTATTTTATTTTTTTAGTTTTGGGTTATTCTGGCACATCAAGGATAATTAATGTCTTAACATGGGTGGCAGTGATAGTTGCATGTTTTAATATTATTTTATATAAGAGAAAGAGAATGGTAGATTACAGCCCAAACTTGTGCGTATTTACTCAGAAGTAAAACCTCAATGAGGTTGACTCCCAAATAAGTACTGTATGCGTAAGATTGTGACCATTCTAGAGCTGACTTTCAGAGATCTGCCCTCTAAAGGGTGCCATTGTGCCATAATTTGAGCTGAATATGGTTTCTTATTACAAAAGGTATGTATTCCTTTGTGTCATTTAAGCTCCTTCTTTAGTAGAGTATCTGTTAGTGTTAGGTGCCTGCAGTGATATAGGCTTGAATCTATTGACTCGGACTCGAGTCTTGGAGCCAAGACTTGGAGCCTTTTACAACAAGTCAAATTTTATTCAGGTTTAAACCCGTTTTCCCCATTAAATAGATAGGGACTTGCAACTCGCAACCAAAGACTTGGAACTTGGACCCAGAGACGTGGGACTTGACTCAAGACTTGGAGTCAGAGAATTGATCCACATCTCTGGGTGTCTGTAGTAGCTCAAAGGACCTGCCACACGACCCTCTCGTTTAAGAATCTAGTGGAAAGAGAAAATGTACAATTGCACACATTATATTGAAAGGGACCCAGGAAATGGTCTGCTGGCACATGATGTCATTACACAGCTGAAACTAAGCAGGTCTGGTGCTCAGAATCGGTGATGTGAGTGGTCACAGTGTCATTCTTGGACTGGGTTGCCAAGCTTATTATCAGCTCCTTCCTTGTTCCTTAACAGCAGCATGTATGCTTATCTCTGTCATGAAAAGCCTCGCTGCTGATTCTTTCATATTGGGGCGGATTGCTTGTTCTTCTGCCCAGGTGGCAACCCTGAAAAACATGAGTTCAAGTCCCTGCTCAGACATATAGCTTGCTGGATGACCTTGCACTGGACCGTATAAATCTGCCTAGCCTACTTTGCAGGGTTGTTGGGGGTGAGTGGAGAAACCATATGCATCACCCTGAGCTTCCTGGAGGAATTGTGGGATAAAAACAATATAAATACTAAATAAATAAGCCACCTCAGTGGGAGGTGCAGCTGTGAAGGAACTCGGAAATAAAAAGCTCTGAACTCTTTAGCAGAAAACCAGGGAATAAACATCATTATCTAGAATGCAGAAAAGTGGTAGTAATTTGATCTTTTCGTCTCTCCTGACAGAACTTTTGTGTATTTAATAGGTAGTTGTTGGAGATGCAGAAATTGAACAGGTGCCACTTTTCCCACCATGGTGATACAATGATGGGAAATGTTGCACCTGCTATTTTGGGCGATGCCTATCAGTGACCCAACATGGCCTCTGAAAAGCTGGACAGAGTACAGCATTGTATGTAGGTGGCTCAGTTGGGTGGAACAGAACTGTGACGATTGGGAAGGTGAGAGGCAAGACTAGGCTTGATAAAGCAGGTTGTCAGTAATCCATAGAACAAAGCAATCAACAGAACGCTATCCATGACAACATTTCTTCCCAGGTAGCCCAACCTACCAGCACAAGTCCCTGTAAGGACATGGCTCTTGGCCAGAGATACTGTAGATTCTGCTGAGAACTTGGGACAACCTCTCTTGCCTGTCTCAGTAAACATTTGCCCAGTAAGAAATTGTGACAAGCTATGGGGTCTTTGTGAATGCTAGGAAGACAGGTATCCCAAGATGACTGTCGGGGATCCATCGCCCCCGACTCACCTCCACCGTGCCCCTCCAGGGTCTCGTCGCTGGTGGCGCCGTCACCCCACATCCTCACTCCAGGGACTCCTCCAGGGCAACTGCTCTGGCTAGTGTCTGCAGAACCCCTGGCAGGGCCAAAGCCTCCGTCTCTAACCCCTGCCGAGCCAAGCCTGAGTCCTTTGAGTGCCGGCAGGATCTCATCCCCGAGTCCTGCGAGTGCCAGCAGGAGCTTACACCTGAGCCCTCCAAGTGCTGGCAGAATCTCACCCCCAAGCCCTCTGAGTGACAGCAGGATCTCGCTCTTGGCACGAGAGGAAGACAAGGCCAGGGAAGGGGGTGGAGCCGCAGTGTCAGGCAGCCTTAAAAGGGGTCATGGGAAGCCGATGAGGAGGCTAAGTACCCGAGAGGTAGTCAGTGAGTGAGGAGCTCCCTGAGACCAGGAGCAAACGAGCCTGGGCAGGAGGACTGTGTGTGTAGCAACCCCCTCCTCTGCCCTGTCTGAGGCTTATTCCTACCCCATGAACGGGACCAGGGCGGAAGCCTCACAATGACTTATAGATGTTCACAGGAACAATATGGCAATTACTTGTTGACACATGCACATGAAGGAAGTTAGTACATGAGGTATGATTCCATGTGGCAAGACACCTACCAGCATAATGCATTTCCATGCCTTTAGAGTAGTGTTATGGAGTCATTTCCAAACTATATGCTAGGAAAGGTTGTGCCATGAGAGGAGCTTAAATGTACCTTGGAAATTAATCCACTATGTCAGATACTTTGGAGCTTTGGAGCAAGAAAGCTCCATTCAATTTAGAACGGAAGCTTTCATGGATGGATATAATAGTAGAGGACGCAAGTATTATGGGTTTGCAAGCCATGTATTATATAAACCGCAGGAGGTTACTGATAAAGCAAATAAAATCCTTAACTGGGTATACGTAATAGTAAGCACACTAGAGATCTTCTGTCAGAATCAGCAAAGTCCAGGGTTGAAAGGGACTGACGTTTCGTCTTAATCTTAAGACATCTTCTGGGTGGTGACAGCTTGGCTGTAAGGATGGTACTGAGGATCAACCGACAAAACGGAACTTTAAAGGAAATACCATGTAGAGCTAAATAGTAATCTTAAAGGGACATAGGCAGATTCATAAGACAAAAAGTTTAAAGGCTGAAAAGAGCGCGGGAAAACCAAGAGCTGATTTGAAATGGAACCGGGAGCTAATTGGAAGCGGAACTCCAATCGGAAGCGGCTGACAAGTTGACAGAGGATGACCTCCGTTGTTGATTGTTTTCTTTTATTTCTGTATCTGTCAAATGGACCTTATGAATACCGTATTGTCCCGAGTATAAGACGCACCTGATTATAAGACGCACCCTTAAAGTTTGGTGCTATTAAAAAAAATTAATTAAATCACTGGCATTAAATTTATGCCTGATTATAAGACGCACCCCTAGTTAAAAAACTTAAATTAGGAGAAAAAAGTGAGCCTTATACTCAGACCAATATGGTAATAGGAAACCAAATTTCATTGATAAATGAAAGGTCTTGCTGTCTGTTAATCAGGTCTCCTTCGTGTACTAAAGCTCCATTCGTTGTAGGTTTTCCCTTCTGCCGATAGATAGGTAGTGAGGACGCACTGGGATTTCCTGATGCAATCTGTGCTGATAGGTATGGGGGATAGGTATGATAGGTATGGGGGAATTTCAAAGAGCATCACCACTGCAGACGAAGAACAGTTCTATCCTGAATTCTGACTGACTGGGCAAAGGGGAACTACTCCATAATTAAAAGAGGATTGCTTAGGGAGCAGACTAGGTAGATATGTGTTTTTCTAAGTGTAAGAGTGACGTCAAGCTCCAATTCTGAGGAACAAAAACCAACCTGTGCCCCAAGTATCCAAAGTTGGGGGAAATACTGGCCCAAGTCATATTACAGAGAACATTTGCCTAGCTACGACAAGCTTTTCTTATAAGGAAGGAATATTCATTAATATAATTGATCGTTAACTAGACCACATGACATTTGCTTTTGACTTGTCCAATGCATACCCATATGCAGGCGCATTCGGCATGTACTGTGCAAGCTGAGAGCAGATGGCATGTGATCTAGTTAAGTACCAGTCAAAGCGATGAACAATTTGTAGCACTTCTGTGCTAAAAAATATGGTATTTTCAGTGTCCCAGGGGACAGTCAATAATATGCCACAATGAAAGTGTTATAGACAGGAAAAGACATTAAACCACACAAATGTCACAAAACAAATACAGGAAAGATAGGCAGTTGTGTGGTTCAAGTGATTGATCGCTCTGTAGAGTTTATCTTTCTGGTCAGTTGCCTTCCTCGGAAGTTTCCAAAATTTCTTCAACTAGGAAAGAGGCTTGAGCAACAGTCTCCAGTTCATTTGTTATAAGTTAAGAGTCAGTCAGTCTCAAACTTGTATTTGTCTCTTTTTACTAGGCTAATGGAGGCTCTGAGTACAGCAAACACTGCTTTTGCCCTTGACCTTTTTAAACAGTTCTGCAAGACTCAGGACAACAACAGGAACATCTTATTTTCACCATGGAGTATTTATTCCATTATGACTGCTGTGTACCTTGGGGCTAAGGGCCAAACTGCTGAGCAGATAGAAGAGGTAAGCTTGTGTTACGTATAATTCAAAATTTTGAAGAAAAAACTGCCAATGCTCTGTATAGCAATGACGTCCGCGGTCTGCTCATTGCGACCTGTAAGAGGGCCTATGTAGAAAGTTGATTGATATGATTAGTGTTTCACAAAGTCATTATATCTTGGGCACAAGATATTTTGCTTTGTTTTGTCTTGTGTCACTCCGTGCCCAAAAAGATACATTTTCTCTCCATGTTGAGAACGAACAGCTGTGGAGTGCAAGCTAGCATTCAAACTTGAAACAAAGAATTGTGCCCTGTAGATGTGTACCACTTTCATTCTGGTACCTCAATGTTCAACAGGGTTTTTATGTTACAAACCATCAGGCTCCAGGGTGGTTTTACACATGTGTTTTTAACACACTGCAAACCAAAGGCCTCCCTTCACTCAACCAGTTAAAGTAATAGCTGTAAGGACAAAGAAGAAAATAGCTAGCTATGTTCAAATTAGGACACTGGTAAATGAAATACAGGGTGGGGGTGTCCAATCCAATCCTTTATTGGCATACAGACATATACAGAACAAAACATACAAAAGAAGAATACACATTCCACAAAAACCAGCAGTTTGGGTGTCAATATTTAATATGTTTTTGTGAACTGTTGAACTGAGAATAATTACCGTATTTTTCGCTCCATAAGACGCAGCGGACCATAGGACGCATGTGTTTTATGGAGCTAAAAATAGGGGAAAAAATATTTGTAGCTTACTGGGGCTTGTGGGGGCTTCAAGGAGGCCTGATGGAGTCATTCACAGATCACAAATGATGCACAATCCTCAAAGCCTCTGTGTGTGTGTGTGTGTGTGTGTGTGTGTGTGTGTGTGTGTGTGTGTGTGTGTGTGTGTGTGTGAGAGAGAGAGAGAGAGAGAGAGAGAGAGAGAGAGAATGAATTTGGGTGCAAATCCAAGCTGCATCCAAGTTTGCATTAGAAACTATCAAAGGCACAGAACGTAGGGTGGAGAGAAAAAAAGAAAGAGAAAGGTGATCTTTAATTCTGTGTCTGTGTGTGAGAGAATGAATTTGGGTGCAAATCCAAACTGCATCCAAGCTTATCAAAGGCACAGAAAGTGGGGTGGAGAGAAAAAAGAAAGAAAAAGGTGAAAATATGGGTGCAAATCCAAGTTGCAGGGCTTGCAGCAGGAACTATCAAACACAGAGAAAGTGGGGTGGACAGAAAAAAAGAGAGTATCACAATGGTAGGGCAATCCTGCTCTGGGAACCAGCTTTCTCAAGCACCTATTTCTCAAGAGAACAGTTTGGAGAGCTCAGAAAAGCAGTTCCCAGGGAAAGAAACGTTTTAAACAGCGCAATTAGCTCACATTGCAAAGACAGGCAGTGCACATAACCTCCCCCACCTCCCCTTTCCAAGCCAAGCACGGCAGCAGTCAGAAGAAGCAACGCTGAAGGAAGTTTGACCCGATTAACTCCCCTCCCCAAGCCACAAACTTTGTTGTAAAACTCTCCTGCAGAGAATGGCTTGAAATGCCATGTGTAAAACCCACTCCTTTCAGTATCTGCTGAAAGCAAACACAGAAACACCTCTTCAGACACAGCCCAATGTCCTCCCCCTCCCCCAGGCAGGCACATAACAACGGAGAGATAAACAGAGGAGCTGCAGCAGCAGGAAAGCTCCAGAAAGCGGGAAAGAAAAAAGACAGAGCACTTTGAAAAACGGAGCGATTTTAAAACTGATTCCTTCTCCCTTCTCCACACCCCCACTCACAGATCACTGCAGCCTCCTGGCAGGCAGGCAAAGCAGGCTCAGGAACATCTCTACAGACACAGGCTCAATGATTTCTACCAAAGCTCCCCCTCCCCCTCCAGGCAGGCACAGAAACGGAGCTTAAGCTCTGGCAACTGAAGAAGCTGGAGAGGCTGTGAGGCTGCTTGGGAGCTCGGACGAGCTGCTGGGTAGCAGCAGCTGAGAAACTCCGGCTCCGACGAGGGAAAGGCTGCAGAGGCTTGGAGCTTTGACCTCCGTTGCTCCAACCTCCAGACCCGCCCCCTGCACAAGGCAAGAAACCCAGCCCTTAGTCATTATCCTTCTTTTTTTTTTTTAACTTAACTGGGCTTGTGAGGTCTTCGGGAGGCCTGCGCGAGCCTCTGCAGGCCCCCCCCCCCCATCTTCAGTTCAGCAATAAACAGCTATTTTCAGCCATTTCTGGTTTTTCGGAAAACCGGAAATGGCTGAAAAGAG
Source organism: Plestiodon gilberti rubricaudatus (assembly GCA_026170595.1). Lineage (NCBI taxonomy): Eukaryota > Metazoa > Chordata > Lepidosauria > Squamata > Scincidae > Plestiodon > Plestiodon gilberti. The sequence goes on along the minus strand of JANXHW010000004.1, from coordinate 78,855,496 downwards.
CCATTTAGTGCCCAACGGAAGATCAGGGAGGCCTGCAGAGGCTCGCGCAGGCCTCCCCGAAGCCCCGGTAAGTACCTTTTTACTTTTTTGGGGGGGGAACCTTCGCTCCATAAGACGCACACTTATTTCCCCCCTATTTTTTGGGGGGGAAAAGTGCGTCTTATGGAGCGAAAAATACGGTAGTTACTTCAAAAGTAGCTGAGAGCTTATCTGTCGCCTGAAAATGTTTTATACCCAAAGGCCCGGATTCAGAAAATGATAAAACTAGTTCCACATACCCGAAGTGATTTTGGACTTGTGTCTCAATCAGTACTGTCTGTCCAATGCTGCACAACAACAACCCTCCTCCCCCTTTAAACACAGTAGAGTTTCAAAACCAGTTTGTGATAATGGAATAAGTTTGTCTGCCATTTAAAGGAAAAAGTCAAAGTTCCCTGGACATATTGAAACCCTTGTGCATGCCCAAAGTAGCTTTGGGAGGTTGTGAGAGCAGGTGACTTCATAAGCACAATGTCTTTCATTGCATTCATTTTTCTAATTGCAGGTACTTCACTTTAACAAAGCTGGGGGAACTGAAAGGACCAGTCCTAAAAGAAAAATGCGAGCATATTCCAAACTCGAGGACCTTGTGACTAACCCTTGCATCAGTATTTCAAAGGTATCTTCTGAAAAACAAATACTGAATATATTTAACTTAACAGATGTTAAACATGCATTTAAGATGCATGTATGTTTGCCTGTTGTTTAGAACTAGGTTGAAGTGAGTGATGTTAACATCTTGTTTCAACTCACTTTGGCTTGACTTTCTTATATTAGACATATATCTTGCCAGAACATGAGTTTTAATTTACACAATATTTTTGCACTAACATGTGAATAAAAACTGTCCAGAAGAGCAAGCATGCAGACAAGTCTAGAGCAAATCACTATTATGCACACAGTCATTTCTCCACTCTTCTTTAATTGCAAAAGTCTACACTGTTGGTCAAGTGAAATTACCGTATTTCTTCGATTCTAAGACGCATGTTTTTTCCCAATTATTTTTCCACATGCCTGTTGACCTTTTCAAAAAGTTCTAAAAGGTTTGTGAGGCAAGACTTCCCCATGCAGAAGCCATGCTGACTCTCCCTCAGCAGAGCTTGTTCTTCTATGTGTTTTAAGATTTTATCTTTAATGAGACTTTCCACCATCTTCCCCGGAACAGATGTTAGGCTGACCGGCCTGTAGTTTCCCGGGTCCCCCCTCCTTCCTTTTTTAAAGATTGGCGTGACATTAGCTATCCTCCAATCCTCTGGCACAGTGGCCGTTTTAAGGGACAAGTTGCATATTTTGGTCAAGAGGTCAGCAACTTCATTCTTGAGTTCCTTCAGAACTCTTGGGTGGATGCCATCCGGGCCTGGTGATTTATTGAACTTTATTTTGTCAATTAAGTCTGAGACGTCTTCTCTTTTAACCTCTATTTGACTTAATTCTTTAGTCAGGGGAGGCCGTTCAGGCAGCGGTATTTGCTCAAGGTCTTCTGCCGTGAAGACAGATGTAAAGAACTCATTTAATTTCTCTGCAGTCTCCAAGTCCCCTTTTATCACCCCTTTCTCTCCCTCACCATCCAGCGGACCAACCGTTGGATAGGATTGCGCTGTCACATCGCAAAGAACAATGCCTTGAACATTGTTTTCATTGATTGAAGTGCTGAAATGGAGTGTCTTCTCACAGACTGATCTATGTGTGTGAACAAAGCCATCCCAACTTACCAATGGTCTCTAATTGCACCTTGTTCCTGCATTGATCAACTGCAAAGAAGAATACAGTACTTCATTCAGTATTGATTGATTTATGATACTTTTATGACATTTTTCAGACACACATTGTCGCATGTGGCAGCTCACATCAATTCAAATTCAGTACATAATGCTGGTGACAGATATGTTACATCGGTGAAAATAAGACATCGGGTCTGCTCTTAGGCTTACAAAGTACAAGATAAAACATGCAAGGGAACAGGAGAGGAAGGAAAACCTAGATTAGAGGGAAATCAGTTTGATCATGCCAGCATGTAGTGAATGTATTCATATGAATACATAAATGAAGGCGGCAATTATATGCACACTTATCTGTGAGTAAACTTCATTAAATTGAGGGAGACTTTCTTCTAAGCAAATTCATATAGGGTAGCACTGTAAGAGGTACAAATAAAACAAAATGCAACAAGGGTCTGCAATTATAATTGGACAGTGGAGTTAATAAATGCTGCATTTCTTTGTTTAAGGCTCCCGTTCAAAGATCGAGCAACATCCATTCAACATTCCAAGCACTTAGCCAAGAAATCAATCAACCCACAAAATATTTTCTGCTTAGGAGTGTCAATCAACTATACGGAGACAGATCAACGCCTTTCCATAAAGTAAGCTGAGCTTTTGTTCAGGTACTGAGCATGCAAGCCTGACACAGCAGAAGTGTGTGTGTGTGTGTGTGTGTGTGTGTGTGTGTGTGTGTGTGTGTGTGTGTGTGTGTTCGTTCATATCCTAGCATTATATACAGTGGATTGTCTTCTGTGAGATTCAGCTTTCTATTATGTTTTAACTTCTAATGTTTCAAGCCATGGCTTTCAAAATATGAGGCTGTCTCAGGAGATATAAACATGTGTTGGTAGAGGCTGTTCTCTATGAACACATGTCTTCATCAGACTAGAGGCTGTTCTCTCTGGTAGAGGCTGTTCTCTCTGAGCACGTGTCTTCATCAGCCATAAACTTCTACACTTTAATTTCCATGAGTGTCATCATACCCTTCATATTAATTCCTTGTATGTATTAGGGTTGTTATCTGGAAGCAAGCAGTTACTGATCAAGCATACTAGGCCAGTTGAGAATAGCTCAATCTGAGTCTGTATGGGAGTTCAAACTGAGAACTAGGTTAGGGGCTTTAGACAGCCAACTTTATTGGTTCCCCAAGACACCTGACCCACACACCCCTGTGAGCTGACATCACTCTTGGGTCTTTCTGCCAGAGTGCCCATTGCCTAACAATATGGGCAGTTGTGTTCCTTCAGTAGAAAGCTCTACAATGAACAATTTTCTCAGTGCTTGGAATACTCTTACCTCTGCTGTCACCCCTGTCTGAAAATATAAAGTTGTCCTGCATCGGTTTTTTCTTCTCTTGCATTTGAAATCTTGGTGGAGCAGTATCTTATCATCAATCCACATCTCATTATCATTATCAGCAATCAGGATTGAGAAGATGAGAGAATCTGCCTCTTGTAAGAACTCGTGTATTCAAAATTTTAATTTGTTTTTCTGGATGTAGGATGCCAGTATCTTATTATTTTCATCCTGCAGTTTGGCACTCATTGGTGTATACATATTGCCAAATACTATAGGTTTTAATGTTTCCTTTATTGTTTTTTTAAGGAATTCTTACAGTCATTCAAGAAATATTATAACACAGAGCCACAAACAGTAAACTTTCAGGAAAATGCAGAAGAAGTCAGAAAAGAGATCAATTCCTGGGTGGAAAGCCAGACAGAAGGTAAGCCTAAAATGGATACCTGGCCATTTTACATATATATATATATATAATCAGTTTTCTCAAGCTTTCTTTCCTGTCTTATAGAACGTTTGTGTATTCTACATTTGATACCATATCATACACATGACCATCAATCTAGGTGCATAGTAAAACATTCAGATGCTTCTTCACACACACTTATTACAGCATGGGCCAAAGTCGGTCAACTCCCAAGCATCAGCAAAGGGTCATATAAATTGGCCCAGAGTAAAGACAAGAGGAGGCCAGCGGGTGGCGCAGTGGGTTAAACCGCTGAACCATGAGCTGTCGATCGAAAGGTCGGCAGTTCGGATCCGCGACGGGGTGAGCTCTCATTGCTTGGCCAGCTCCTGCCAACCTAGCAGTTCCAAAGCATGTTAATGCGAGTAGATAAATAGGTACCGCTTGCGGGAAGGTAAACAGCGCTCCGTGTTCCAGCCGCATGCTATGCACTGCAGCAAGAAGAGTCATGCCGGCCACATGACCATGGAGGCGTCTTCGGACAACGCTGGCTCTTCGGCTTTGAAATGGGGATGAGCACCACACCCTAGAGTCGGACACGACTGGACTTAATTGTCAGGGGTCACCTTTACCTTTACCTAAAGACAAGAGGAGATTTTCAAATCTTGTGGGCTTCCAAGAAAAGGAGGCCAATGTTGCATAATGCTCAGTTTGGACAAAGACATTTGTCAGAATCTAGCTATGATGACATATCACATGCCATGATGCCAGGTATCTCCTGAAGAGTATGACCACAAACCATCAGGCAATACTGCAGCTCACCTGAATCAGAACTGGTTTAATATGTACACATTCCTTCCTCCATACGATTATATTATATACCACATACAGTGCTATCCATGTAAATGGTGCTGTACAGAGTAAAATAGCTGGGAAGCTTTCCCTCATGGGATTGCAATCTACATCTCAACTATGAAAAGATACAGCAAAGGCAGGGGAGAATCAAGAGTAAGCAATGAATACAAGCAAATGTACTTACATGTATTTTAGACTGCATTACATTTGGGGTGAGGACTAAGGCATGAGGACAAGGGCTTTGTGGGAAAAGTATCAAGGAGGGAATAAATAAATAAATGAATGACTCTGTAGGTATCATGGGAGGGAGTTCCAGGCATGTGTTTCATAAAGGGAAACCAATGGGTGAAATCATTTTAAGAAAGCAGAAAACCTTTACATAACGGAGGATGGTAGATGGGAGGAATGAAGGTCTAATGGGAAATGAAGTGAACAGACAAAAGAAAATATTTCTTTACCCAGCGTGTGATTCATCTGTGGAACTCCTTGCCACAGGATGTGGTGATGGCACCTGGCCTAAATGCCTTTAAAAGGGGTTTGGACAAATTCATGGAGGAAAAAACCATCACAGGTTACAAGCCATAAGCAACCTCCTGGTTTTTAGAAGTGGGTTTTCTCTGTGCCAGGTGCAAGGGAGTGGCGACTGGACACAGGTATCTTGTTGTCTCGTGTGCTCCCTGAGGCATCTGGTGGGGCCACTGTGTGACACAGGAAGCTGGACTAGATGGGCTTTTGGCCTGATCCAGCAGGGCTCTTCTTATGTTCTTATGTTCTTATGAAGTTCAAAAATAGGGTGGGGCAAGAATGCATGAAGCATCCTAAAAGGACACATTTTAAAAAAAAACCTGATAATCTCCCTACTGCTATATTCAGATGAGTAGAGGCTGAGCTTCAGAACTATATGATATCCTATTTTCCCCTTCTCTGAAAAGGTAAAATACAAAATCTGTTGAGCAAAGGATCCATAGATGCACTTACTCAGCTGATCCTGGTGAATGCATTGTACTTCAAAGGAAACTGGTCAAAGCCATTTAAGAAGGAAGACACGACAGAACAGCCTTTCAGGCTGAACAAGGTACATAATGACATCATACTAGAAGTACACAAGGTCACTACAGGAATCACCATGTCTGTGATTTTGTCATCAGCATTGTTGTGCCACAGAGTAAGATGACAAGACCAGTGTATAATACTGCTCCTCATGATGGAGGCTCAATTGACATGCACGAAGGACAGAGCCTTCTCCGTGGTAGCAGATGCCCCTTCTCTTCTAACCTCTAAAGAGGGGCTCAAGACACACTTGTTTTGCCAAGTCTTTGAATGGTGAAGGGGGCCTGGGAGAAGTTTGTGTCTGTTGTTAGAGTCATGATTGCTTTGCTGCCTGAATAGTTTAATTTGTTTTTACTTGTTTCCTCTGTTTTTATATTTTACTGTTAGCCACCTTGGAATTATTATTATTATTATTATTATTGATGATGATGATGATATTTATATACTGCTTTTCAACAAAAAATGTTCACAAAGCGGTTTACAGACAACCAAATAATTAAATGGCTCCCTGTCCCAAAAGGGCTCACAATCTAAAAAGATGCAGAAGAACCCCCAGCAAACAACCACGAGAAAAGACACTGTGCTGGGGGTAACAGGGGAATTCTTAATAAAGGCAGGATAAACGTGAAATAAATAAATAAATAAAACAGGGAAAACATTGCTTTCATTCCCATAATAACAGATATGTATGCTGGTCATCTTGCAGAGCACAAGTAAGCCACTGAAGATGATGTTCCAGCACGACAAATTTAACTGGACCTACATAAAAGAAATACAGACTGAGATTCTGGAACTTCCATATGTCAATAATGACCTTAGCATGTTTATTCTACTCCCTGATGACATCAATGATGACAGCACTGGCCTAGAAATGGTAAGGAAAAGAAGCAGTGTTCAGATGATTTAAAAAGAAGATTTGCTTTTGGTTTATAGATCCTATATATTTGCTGTGCCTGTATTTAGTGCTTGCTTTTGGCATATAGCAGGGGTGGCCAGACTTGTTTAATGTAAGAGCCACATACAATAAGCTTCAGATGTTTGAGAACCGCAATATTTAAGAAGCATTTTAATTCTTAAATATATTTACTCACCATGAACATTAAACTTATGTTTTAATCCTGTGGACTCTCTGTTTATACCCGGTAAATAATTATAAAGCTTGAAAATTCCTTATTTACCTTTTATAGTAACTGTTTGCAAAACAGGAGCTCAGCCAACGTATTTCCAAGAGCTGTACATTATACGTCAAAGAGCCGCATGTGGCTCAGGAGCTGCAGTTTGGCATCCCCTGGCATAGAGTGTAGAAGAAATGATGGACTGTCAGGGTTATGGATGGAGAAGGATTTGTAAATCTGCCCAAATTGAAAATGACTCTTGAACCAGGAAAATATTTCTATACATGCCAGGAATGTGCGGTGCTGGGGCAGCAGGTGAGGCAGAATCGCCCGATCATAGACCGCGGAAAATAGCCACAGCTGAACCCTGTGATTGTGCACATGTGCCACCTGCTTGCACCTGAGTAAGCAGATGGCAGGGTTAGGCTGAGGCTAATTCCACAGTCTATGATGGGGCGGTTCTGCCTCACCAGCCACCCCTGCACTGCACATTCCTGGTACACATAGATTGTGCCATGTGGGGTCACACAAAACTAGGAGCAGGAAAACTTTATTTCCAGCCATCCAAACCCAAGATCACACAAGGAAAAACTAAGCTAATATTTTCAGCTCAGATGATATTTTTAGACATCTAAGGATGATTAATATAAATGGATACTGACCCATAGGTTTGTGGGTAGCAGTTACATGTGATTGGGCCACCCTAACAGGTACATGTAGTTGTACGTTGAGTAAAACTGGATACCTTTTCCACTGACAAGTTATCGGATTCTCTCCTTCTCTGTGTAACTGTAGCTAGAAAAAGAGCTAACGTATGAGGCCTTATCCAAGTGGACCAGTCCGGAAGAAATGGAGGAAGCCGATGTGAAGGTATATCTTCCTAGGATTCAATTAGAAGATGGCTACGAACTGAAGTCAACTTTGAGCAGCATGGGGATTACGGATGCCTTCAGCGCAGGCCATGCTGACTTCACTGGGATGTCTGAACGGAACAACCTGGTTCTGTCCCAAGTTTTCCACAAGTGCTTTGTTGATGTTAATGAAGAGGGTACAGAGGCCACAGCTTCAAGTGCTGCCGATATCGCTGGTCGAAGTGACGGGGGTGCAATTTTGTTTGCAGCTGACCACCCTTTCCTCTTTTTCATCAGGCATAACAAAACTAAGAGCATTCTCTTCTTGGGAAGGTTCTGCTCCCCCTAAAAACAGTGCAACTTTCTGTTAGGAAACAGGAAGGCTCTTGCAGCAGGAACACAACACTGAAACAGTTTGCCAAAGTATGTCTAAATATGGTGGGTTCGTCTTCTCACTTTTCTGTGCGTTTGGGGAACGACGGAGTCCACATGGCTGTAGCTGATATGCTCACCACAGAGTCAACTGTTTCAAAGAAAAACTCCCAAACCATACTTGAGGTGGCTTGTAGCTTTTTTGTGGCTATGTCTCTCCACAGCTGTACTAAGCGATGCTATTTCCAAACTAGAATACCGGACTTGAGAATCCCTTACAGCAATTGACTCAATTGAAAACAAAAAAAAAGTAGTCCATATAAATCAATGGATTTATACCAGTGTACTAAAAGCTCTTTACTTTTTTCCTCCCTCAACATGTTGGACTTTAGTGTGATGGGCTGCACAAGTCAGCTGCTGTTTATACATTGGGCTTCTCTGTATATTCAGGAACCCTGGCTGGCCAACAGGCACCTTAATGGGGGTTTGGCCAGCATCCCCAGTCCTGTTGCCTCTAATCTGTTTTCCTGAATGTGTGCATGTGACAGGGGATGACAATAAGTGAACAACCGACTAGACAACAAGACAACAACAGATTTATAACATCTAGTAAAAGCCATGTTGGGTTGTAATTATATTGTGTATGTAATCACTTTTCTTTTCTTTTTTTATGTTGCAATATTGTATATTGTGTATAAGCATTATTTATAACATAGCAATGAAATAAAATTAAATTTTCATAACGAGGTTTGTAACACTTTATGCCCAACAGCTACTACTAGACCATAAATAAAATGTGGCTGGTGACTGAAAGATTTTTCCTCCTGGATTCAAGTCAGATTGAGCCCCAGTAATCAACATAAACATAAGAACATAAGAAGAGCCCTGCTGGATCAGGCCAAAGGCCCATCTACTCCAGCTTCCTGTATCGCACAGTGGCCCCACCAGATGCCTCAGGGAGCACACAGCCAACAAGATTTGGCTTTCCTGCTGCCACTCCCCTGCACCTGGCACAGAGAAAACCCACTTCTAAAACCAGGAGGTTGCTTATGGCTTGTAACCTGTGATGGTCTTTTCCTCCATGAATCTGTCCAAACCCCTTTTAAAAGCATCCAGGCCAGGTGCCATCACCACATTCTGTGGCAAGGAGTTCCACAGATGAATTACATGCTGGGTAAAGAAATATTTTCTTTTGTCTGTTCTAACTCTCCCTCCACTCAATTTTAGTGAATGTCCCCTGGTTCTGGTGTTGTGCGAGAGGAGAAGAATTTCCCTCTATCCACTCTCTCCATCCCATGCATAATTTTATATGTCTCAATCATGTCCCCCCTCAGACGCCTTTTTTCTAGACTGAAAAGCCCCAGACGTTGTAGCCTTTCCTCATAAGGGAGGTGCTCCAGCCCACGAATCAATCTGGTCGCTCTTTTCTGCACCTTTTCCAATTCAACTATATCCTTTTTGAGGTGTGGCGACCAGAACTGGACACAATACTCCAGATGTGGTCTTACCATCGATTTGTACAAAGGCATAATGATATTGGCCGTTTTATTCTCAATCCCTTTTTTAATGATCCCGAGCATGGAATTGGCCTTCTTCACAGCCGCCGCACACTGGGTCGACACTTTCATCGACCTGTCCACCAGCACCCCAAGATCTCTCTCTTGATCCGTCACAGACAACTCAGAACCCATTAGCGTATATGTGAAATTTTGGTTTCTTGCCCCAATGTGCATCACTTTGCACTTACTTACATTGAAGCGCATCAAATAAGCACAGGCTGAAAGGAGGGCAATAGATATGGAGGAGGGGTGGAAAATGATCCAGAATACACCCACAAAAACAAGATTCCTCCTTTTACTAGCATGCACAGATCACCAAATCTCAACAATCTGGATTTTAGAAAATCTTGCTGGTTGCTAACAGCCCAATCCTATGATCGGGCTGCACTGCCGGAACTCACATTCCGGCAGCCCAGCTGAACTGATGGCATCACAAAACCCAACACCGTATAGCATGCAGCCGGGCCACAGCGGCCTGTCTAGAGCCTGTGGAGCCAATAAGCGAGTCAGTGGCAGGGAAGAGGAGGACTGGGGGTGTAACTGAGAAGGGAGGGAAGATGAACTGGGGTAGGGAGGATGCAGGAAGGGGTGGATCTGGCAGCAATGGCACAAGCTGGATCTTATCCCCTCAGTCTTAAACCTTCCCACCTCTTTTCTCTCCTTGGACACCTGCCACCAAAATACTGTGGGTGGCGTATGTCTGAGGAGACTCATAGGTGGCCCCAGGGCTTATGCAATGGTAAGTAAAAATAATTCTTACGTACCTCCTATTTGCCCTTGAGTCCCTCCCCCCATCATTGGGTGCAACACATGCCTTTTTGGCACAGTTGCATCGGTGCTGGTGGCGCCTAAGTCTTGGGGAGGGGGAAGAATCCCTGCCCATACCACCTTCATTACTAACTGGATTCAGTTGGCATCATTCTCTTCTTAAAAAAGATTTCATAATTTTATATCATAGGGTACATAGGTCTTTGTAAACCATGACGAAACTATATTAATGTTCTCCTCAGTAAGAAATTGGTTCACACAATGGACAAAATAAGTTGCTAGCCTCAGCTTATATGAGGAACATTTGTACGGCCATCTAAATACCAGTCCCAGGATCCAAGGAAACACAAATGAAAGGAAAATGGTGCTTGTTCAGTTCCATACACAGATGTCCAAGGTTTTACATGGGCTACATGCACAATTTCGTTAAGAAATGTATGCAGTTGGACCTCACTATCCGCGGGGGTGGGTCTGTTCCCCCCTGCACAGATAGCAAGGATCCGCGGATACTGGAGTCCATCTGAAAAACAGTGTAAAAAGGGGGGGGGGGGAAAGGTAACGCAGTTTTTTTTAACCTTTTAGAAGCAAACCTCTGAGTGTTCTTGCTTATAACAGGCTGAAATTACACTCTGGAAGCCTCTTCTAGGTCGCGTGACTCCCCCTCCCTCTCCCCAAATAGCTCAAGAATGCATTGCTATGCATTCTGGGACAACCTTGGGGAGGGGGAGTCATGCGACCCAGAAGAGGCTTTGGAGCAATGGCCAATGATATCATCAGGCATTGTCTGCTCTCAGCTTCTGGCCACGCTGTCCCAAGCCAGAAAGAAAGAAGAGGAAGAAGAGGAGGCAGGAGAGAGGAGAAGCATCAGGAGGAGGTAGTGTTGCGACATCAGTGTTTTGAACCATGTGCTGTTTTTTTATCTTCCTGTCCCAATCAGAACCTATCCCATTATGTCCTATGGAAAGAAATCCCCACTAACCGCAGATCACTAACCAAGTCAACTTTTGGTCCCCATTACCTTTGGATAATGAGGGACCCACCCACCCCACCCCACCCGGTACTATTTTAATAGCTTAGGAGGTAATGTAGTTTATCTGATAGTATTTAGATTTTTGCAGTTCTGTATGTGGATAAATGTAGAGGATGGGCAGGATGTTGAAACAGAGTTTACAAGAAAGAGGAAGTGTAGATTGCTCTATATTTTGTCCAGAACGGGTTGTTGTTGTTTTTTAACAGATGCAGCCTGCCTGAAGAAGCATCTTACACCACAGCAGCTTAAGGTATTGGAAAGTTTCAAACATGTATAATCTGTTTAACTGCAAATCTTGCATGAAAATACTAAGAAAACAATGTTACTGGAGTCAGAGATTGCTTATTGTTCTTGTATTTATTTTATTTATTTATTTACAATATTTCTATCCCGCCTTTCTCCCCGAAGGGACCCAAGGCGGCTTGTAAGGGAAGAGCATGTAAGGGAAGAACAGGATTTAATTTACTGAAAACATGCACACAAATGGCATAAAGGTCTCATTTCTTTGCCAAAATATTGCTATACAGAGATATGGGGGGACCAGGTGCACAATGCTCCTGGCACTCTGCAGGTACAACTTGTCATTTGTTGTTGTTGTTCAGTCGTTAAGTTGTGTCCGACCCTTCGTGATCCCATGAACCATATCCCGCCAGGCCTTCCTGTCCTCCACTATCTTCCTAAGTTCGCTCATTTTCATGTTCGTTGTATCGGTGATGCTATCTAACCATCTCATCCTTTGCCTTCCCCTTCTCCTTTTGCCTTCAATCTTTCCCAGCATCAGAGTCTTCTCCAGAGAATCCTCTCTTCGCATTAGGTGGCCAAAATATTTGAGCTTCAGCCTCAGTACCTGTCCTTCCAGAGAACTTGTCATGCAGGGCTGCAAAAACTGGCCATGCTGAAATGTAGTTGTCTTCTACACAACTACTGAGAGACAGTCGGAGATTGCCACTTCAGAAAGAAGAGTGTATTCACTGGATCTGGCTGGGGATCTTCACCCTCCTCTGAGAATGTCTTTGGTCTGAACTGTAGCAGTTTCAGACACAATGTTCACTCAGCAACAAGTGTCATTGGTTTTAATGGGCTCACTTCTTAACAAGTGAGTTTAGGATTACAAATTCGCTATGAAATCAATTAGATTCTGGAAGGCAAACATCCCAATCCTATTTAGGATTGGGCTCTACTATGGAGCACTTTGCAACAGCAGAGGACACTCCCGCTGTTGCAAAATGGCTGCCGACGGAGCGTGTGCCAATTTGGGAGCACTGCCGCGAGAGACGGCAGCGCTCCCCAGATGTCGCCAGAGCTTGTTGAGCCCGCCAGAGCAGGTAAGGTAGCAGCGGGGGCGGGAAGGGGTTGAAACTAGGTGGGGTGGAGAGGCTGCGGGTGGGTGTGAATCTGGTAACAATGGCATACGCCGTATCCTATCCCCTCCATCAGCAGCCTCCCTTCCCCCTTTCTCTACTCGGACATGCGCCAGCTACCCATTGCAGAGCAGGAGGGTTATGGAGGGTTAAGGGGATTTAAATCAAGCCTCCTGGTTCCCCCCCCTCCGTGCGCTGGGTACAGCACACTCCTTTTTGGCACAGCAGCAATGGCACTGCACCAGCGGGGGGGGACTATTTGGCACTGCACCAGCGGGGGGGGGGGGAGAGAATAGAATTGGGCTCAAAGACAATGAGGCAAACAGACCCAATTGCTGGGTCAAACCGCAGGTGTGGAAGCACCTTTTTTGTGGGAAGAATGACATGGGAGGATGAGATGACACTAACCACTGTTCTTCCAGTAGGGTGATAAGGAGTGATTACCCGTCTTTCTTTTGTGTTATTTAAAATAATAATCCTGTCATATCTGCTGTAGGTTTTAGCAATGGACTCCCTCTCCGTATCCAATGGAAACTTTACTCTGGATCTTTTCAAAAAGCTGAATGAATCATTTCAAGGTCAAAACATTTTCTTTTCCTCCTGGAGTATCTCATCTGCTCTGTCCATGGTCTATTTGGGAGCAAGAAATAACACTGCCACTGAAATGGCCAGGGTAGGCGCTTCAAGTTGGCTATGATTATCATACATTTCAATCTGAAACAGGGCTCATAGCTATAATGCATAAAAGTGTGATTACTACTTAGAAAAGCATTCAAAAGTGTGTGTCATATAAACAAAAGGGAAACATGGAAATTGGAGTGATCAACATGTGTGTGTGTGTGACTCAGCCGAAAGAATCAATTCCATAAAAGTTCGTTAAACTATATTTGGCTTCTGGACTGAAAGCAAGAGATCTTAAATATCTACAGCAAGTCCTCACTTAAAGGCATTTCATTATAATTTATTGAGAAATAAAATTGATTCTTGGCCGGGGTCACTGGCTGTGTGGAGTTTGAACGTTCTCCACATGTCTGCGTGGGTTTTCTCTGGCCTGGAAAGTTATTTATTTCAATGTTTACTATTAGAAGTGTTTTGGGTCTTTAGATAAGATTGGTGATGTTTTTGTGACCAGAAATATGCCGTAAACTCTTGTTTATGTATATATATTAGCCTGTGGTAAAACTGGTTTCATTATAAGTCATTTCGCTTAAAGTTGCAGTTTCCAAGAACCTATCAACAACTTTAAGTGAGGTTGTATTTAATTTTACTAGAAATGTGATCATTATCTTAAATACTGAATAAGTAAAATCTTGCTTTCAATGACTGAATCCAGGGACATTCAGAGGAATTTTATCAGGGGGTACAAAGTTTCTTTTTGGGCCCCTTCCCTACATATGAATTTGGCTCCAGGGCCCCCCTCTTTTGCTCCAGGCCCCCCCTTTTTGACTCATTTTTCGCCCTGGGCCTGGGTACAAATTACCCCCTTAACCCCACTCTCAGAGGCCCTGACTGAATCACAAAGAAGTTAATGTATTGTTCATATCTGTCTTATAAAATTATCTTCATAATTATTCTTTCTACAACTCTGCTTACAGGTGCTTCACTTCAGTGGAGCAAAAGAAACAGAAGGTTCTCCATCTTCACAGGTAATATGATCTCATAACATGGGAAAGAGGGGAACACGTTATGATTGGCATACACAAAAAGTAATCCTAACTTTGGAAATTCCGCCATCAGTCCTTGCTGCAATACTAAACAAGTTTACACAGAAGAAGGAGGTCATTGAACTCAGTAAATATGCTTAGGCTATGCTGCATAAATGTATACGTAATTATTATTACTAAGAATATTTACCGTATTGTCCCGAGCATAAGATGCACCTGATTATAAGACGCACCCTTAAAGTTTGTTGCTATTTAAAAATTTAATTAAATCACTGGCATTAAATTGCAACAGCCTGATTATAAGACGCACCCCTATTTTAAAAACTTAAATTAGGAGAAAAAAGTGAGTCTTATACTCAGACCAATACGGTATGTACCACTTTTCAACAAAAGAGTTCATAAAGCAGTTTACATAGCTAACAGCTCAATCCTAACCAACTTTCCAGCGCCGGTGTAGCCATGCCAACAGGGTGTACACTGCATTTTGCAGTGCAGGTGCAGTCACAGAGACCTCTTTTGGTGAGGGAACATTTGCTCCCTTACCTTGGGGCTGCATTGCGACTGCACTGACGCTGGAAGGTTGGTTAGGATTGCGCTGTAAATACATAAGTAAATGATTCCCTGTCCTCAAAGGGCTCACAATTTTAAAAGGTGCAGGAGAAGCACCAGCAAACAGCCCCTGGAAAAGACATTATGTTGGGATGAACAAGGGCAGTTGCTCTCGCCTTGCTGAATATAAAAGGTCACCACTTTAAAAGATGCCTCTTTGCCTAGTTAGCAGAGAGTACAGTTTAGGTGTCCCGCTTAGAAAATGAAGTCCATCTTAAGCCATTCACTTTAACAATTTATTGTTTGCCTAGGACTAGGTAGTATTTACTCTAAAATAATTATTGATGGATGAACATATCCTAGTCAGGCTTGGACTGGGCAAGGAAAAAATAAACCATTCCTCACCCCCAACTCAGACAATTGTTCATTTTTGTTATTCTAATTATGTGTCAGTCCGTGTTGTACCCCTAGTCATGTGTGGTGTCAGAGGCAGCCCAATAGCGCTGCTGCCCCCTCACCAGTGCCACAGCTCCCCCAGCCCCCTCAGCCCTTACCTGGCTGCAGTAGCGTCGCGACGACGCGCGACACCCCAGAGCGGGGGCGCACGTCGCCTTTAAGGGAGAGGCTCCGCCCCCGCGCGTGACGTCACGCGCAGGAGCGGAGCGCCCTCCCTGCTCCGTTTTCGGCTCATTTTGGAGCCGAACAGACACAGGGGAGGGAGGAAGGGCCCGCCTCCAACAGAAAACTGTAAGTGGGGGGATCGCGCGTCACCCCTATACGCGCGACGCCCCCCGGTGGCCCGCCCCCCCGCTTCCCCCTGTCGACGCCAGTGCCTGGCTGGCTCCTTCCTCCTTGAATCAAAGCTGGAAATACAGAACACACTGGGATAGCTCCCATCATACTCTGCATTTCCTGCTTTTTCCCATGCAGAGGAAAGAGTGGTTTTGGCCCTTCCTCTACCAGGCTCTTGAGTTGAAGCAGGAAATGGAGTGATCCCAGCATGCTTGGCATTTCCTGTTTAGCTTCAAGAACCCACGCAGAGGAAGGAGCTAGCCTCTTTAAAAGAGCTGCTGGAGGAAGAAGCAATGTGAGGGAATCAGGTTGCTGCGTTTCCGAAGATCGGAAGCAATCTCAGTCCTACGTCTGCACAAGCTCTTTACACAAAGCAGGAAATTTGGAGTGCACTGGAGTGATCCCAGTAGACCCCACATTTCTTTCTTTTATTAAAGAGCCATGTGGAAGAAAGGGCCGGTAAGGAGAAAAGTTCCTTGAACAATATAAATAGCTTAAGCTAGGGGCTGTCTAGCTAGATCACAATCAAGGGGCTTTGATTTTGTTACTTTGGCACTCCAGCCGTGTGCAAACGTCCCCAGTTTAACCAGTGATGCTTGTGGGGGAGTAGTGGACTCAAAGTTCAAGTGGTATCCCAGCTCCATCTGCTGGGTGTTAATGGTTATTGCATCCATTTGGTGAAAACTTTTCTTTATGCTTTCCAGTCAAGCTCAGGCATTTTCCAAATGCTCAGGCATTTTCAACTAACTAGTACTTTTGCCAACCACCTTCTTTCCCCATATTGTTTAATTATTTTTTTCATTTAGACTTTTAATAAACTAGCTACATTTTGACCCTTTGTTTACCTGGTCCATGTTCACAGGTAATCCAGTGGATTGTCACATCTCTTCACTCTGAAGACACCGCTGTGGGATTGTTTTTTTAATAAGAACCCCTGTGGTTCAGTCAGAGGCGTAACAGCCTCTCTTGGCGCCCGAAACACGGGGGGGTAGGCACCCTAAAGAAATAGCGTGCCGCAGCCGACAGGCCACGACACGCTCCGGAGGCAGGGGTGCGCTCCGGGAGGGAGGGGCGCGCTCCGGGAGGGGGAGACCCGGCGGGACCCCCCCCCCAATTGGGAGAGCCGGCTGGGGACATCTTCCCCGGCCGGCTGCCCGGGGCCTTCTAAGGAAGGCCCGCTGCGCAATTTTTTGCGCATGCTCAGTCTGTTAACTGAGGGAAAAGGGCTGCCCTTTTCCCTCAGTTAACAGACTGAGCATGCGCAAAAAATTGTGCAGCGGGGAAGGCCCCGGGCAGCCGGCCGGGGAAGACGTCCCCAGCCGGCTCTCCCGATTGAGGGGGCCGGCCCGAGTCGGACTCGGAGACTCGAGTCTCCGAGTCCAACTCGGACTCGAGTCGGACTCGGACTCGAATCTCCGAGTCGGACTCGGAGACTCGAGTCCGAGTCCGACTCGCGGGCGGAGCGGCGGGGCGCCCTTCGGGCGATGGCGCCCGGAGCGGAGTGCTCCGCTTGCTCCGCCCAAAATACGCCTCTGGGTTCAGTGCTCTCCTGGGAGTGGGGGGTTCCCAGGTGACCCTCTACCTGGTCTCTGTAGCCTGAGCTGGTGGCAGTAGATACAAACTATCAAGGCTTCCCCCCCCCATCCAGCTGCTGATCCAGTAAAGGGACAGCAGGAAGAAGTGTGGACATGCTAACCACTAGGCACTACTCCCCTTGGTCAGCCTGTCTTCTTCCAAGAGTCCCTTTTCCTGACACCAGCATTACAGACAAATGTCTGGGAAAAGTTGGTGAACCTCTAGCAGACCTCAATATAAACCATAGCTTCAAACATGCTAAAACATGCTAACTGTTTCTGCGTGAAATTGAACCCTGGTCTGCAACTAGATTTATCAGAGGACCATTTTGAGTTGAGGATGGAGGGTGGTGGGGCAGGTCTCCCCTCCCACTTCTCAAATTCAGCCTCACACAATTTCCATTGCCATGGTTACTGCCTCTCTTGGACAAACAACTGAAGGGCCAGCTGGTACTCCACAGGGCACCCCATTGGGCCCTGAGACCTCCAGTTACCAACTCCATAGATTAATTCCATATATCCTGATGTAAACTGTCATGAAAGAACTGGTTTTTAATTTTTTTTCATTTGTACTGATGTTCAAAATTACTTATATGCATATGGAAGAAACTATGCATTCAGTCACAATAGTGATATTGAAGCTGATGGTCTCTTTAATGGAACAGGATCTCAGTCAAGGTGAAAGAGTTCACAGTGAGTTCCAGAAACTGATTGAAGAAATCAACCAACCCAGAAGCGCCTACTTGCTTAAAATTGCCAACAGACTATATGGAGAAAAGACTTTTCCATTTCTCAGTGTAAGTAGACCTTTTGCACTAAACTGGAGAAGAACCAAACGAAACGTTGTATCTACTGTTTTACTGTCTAACATCTTTCTCATTTTGGTTTGCGCGTTCAACAACGTGTTCTAGCCAATTCAAGTAATATTTTCCTACCATGGCTTCAAATCCAGTAATTAATTCTTTTCTGGTAATAGCTGGCCATGAGAATCTAAAATCCTATTTAGTTTGAAATTCGTTTTCCAATAAAAAGGAAAATTACAGGCCTAATTTCCAAGGCAATAATGTAGTAAGATGCAATAACATACAGTAAATAGAACTGAAACTGCTTAATCATGTATAATGTATTATTCAGCGCAATCCTGACACCCCCAGAATGCCCCCTGCACTGGCGGAGTTGTGGTGGCGTCTGAACTGCGTGTGCACGGCGTCCTAGAGGATTACACTGGTTTCCGTTTTGCGTCCATCGGCGTACAGCAAGTTACACTGGCACTTACACCGGTGGATCTACTGTTACACCAGTGCAAGAGTTACACACGATTGCGCTGATTAAGTAATAGTGAACTGAAGATGGAACATATTAAAACTTTGTTTTATTTTGTGTTATTTGTCTCTACATCTATATTTTGTAAATTAATTTCATTAACAGCGCAATCCGACCCAACTTTTTTGCCATTGTAACCAGCGGCCCAGCAAGAACGAGAGGCCCCAGAACGGAAAAGGGATTCAAATCCCCTTTGAATTCCTCTTTTCGAGGGGATTTGAATCCCTTTTCCATTCTGGGGCCTCCTGTTCTCGCTGGGCCGCTGGTTACAATGGCAAAAACGTTGGGTCGGATTGCGCTGTACGTCAATTTAAACTTTCCGTTTTATTTTATACATATGTATTCCATCCTTCCTCTGTGAGGATGGCCTAAATGGGTTTATTGCATTTTATTCTCACAACCCTGTGAAGTAGGTTGGGCTGACAATCACTTACAAAAAGCTACCTAGTAACTTCCATGACAAAGTGGGGATTATCTAAGTCAAACAGCACAATCCTATGCGTGTCTATTCAGAAGTAAGTCCCATTGTGTTCAGTGGAGCTTACTCCAAGGTAAGTGCATTTAGGATTTTAGACTTACAGTGCAATCCCACCTAATATGCAGCGGCCAGCCAAAATGGCTAGCCACTGCAAGATGCGGCCTGTGCCGGCGGGTCCCGGGCTCACCTCAGGGGAAAGGAACATTCGTCCTCTTCCCCCAGTGTAAGCCCCGGTGGCCCCAATGGGCCTCCTCAGATGCATGCCAGCTATTTAGCTGGTGCACAACTGGGGAGGCCGTGTAAGGCTGGCCAGGCCTGGGAAGGGGTTTTGGATATTGGTGCAGCTCAGCGCCGATATCCACGTCCCCTCCCAGGCCTGACCGGCCAATGCCCCCCACCACCACCCCAGCCTGCCCTTCCGCCAGCCTGTGCAGGACTTACCTTTGTCTGGTGCCCAGGGCGGTGTCGGGAAGCTCAGTGATTGGAGCCAGCATAGGGCTTTGGATAGGATTGGGCTGTAAATGTATTGCATGGAAGTGAAATTCTTCAAAGTTAAAAAGATTTATTAACGAACACTATCAAGTAAGTTAAGTGTACTGAGATATCATCAATGGGAATTAAATGACTAATTGGTTGCTTAGCTGGGATCAAAAGAGCTCTTTGGGCATAAGAAAAATGATTCCATGTGCTCAATGAGGGTTTTTTTAGTCTGCAGCAAGTTGATTGCTTTTGGGAACGGTGCCTCAGAAAACCTGTTACTTTCATGGAGCTTTTGACATGGTCTTTGGCTTCCCTGGAAACCTATCATTTCTCCATGTAAATCAGTCAAACACTGATGTCCAGAAATGACGGGTGCCCTCCCGGTGCCCGGGCATGTGGGGGCGGGGCCTGCGCGCGTGACGTCGACGCGCCCCTCGCGTGACGTCGACGCGCCCCCCGCCCGTTTTCCGCTCATTTTGGAGCCAAACGGGCTCCAGGGAGGGAGGGAGGGCCGAGGCAGCGTGGCGCTTCGCAAGGGTGAGTTCCCCGAGCGTGCCCCCCACCCACCCAAGTGCCTGGAGCTCCTGTTCCATGCGCTCCATCGTAGTTCCGCCGCTGTGATGTTGATTCCAAGGAGAAGTCTGATTTATGTTTAGGCACTGGAAAGAAGACCAGAATTCCTAGTACTTCACAGGATCAGCCCGTTTTCTCCCTTGGCTGTATGGATGTATAGATGGTTGCTCATCTGTCTTTCAGGAATATCTGCAGCTTGTTAAGAAATATTACCATGCTGAGCCACAAGCAGTTGATTTTGTGAGAGCCGCAGAAGAGGTCAGAGGCCAGATCAACTCTTGGGTCGAAAAACAAACGGACAGTAAGCAAATTAATTCAGCTGTCACAGATTTTATTTCCAGGGACTACTCAGGCACTAAGTCTTGTGTCTTACTGCCCTGAAAGCTATTTTGAGAGTCAGGGAAGTGAACGCCAAGCATCTAGAGAGGCAAATAAAGGGAGCCAGAGGGGCAAAACGTATAAAAAGCATTGGCCTCTACAAGCTTCATGTCAAAACCAATCATGATGTTGGCCCGATCTTTGAATTCTAGCAGAGATTAATTTCTAAAGAGAGAACAATTGAACATGTTTTTACCATGTAATATGCAAAGTAGCCTTTGCAAAATCTTCAACACATTTGATTTTCATTTTTAAAAAAGATGGGTATACTGTGCAGTCCATGCAGACTTGAGTCTTTAAATTTGCATGGCCCATTTTGCTTCTCCCAATATTGGCTTCACTAGCTTCTTCTTGTTCCTGTAAGTGCTAAGCAATAATCTACAGATACATCTGCTGGAAAGCGCTTGACTAGGTATTACATGTGGATACTGGGAATGTCTGCTGATTTTTCTACGCTCACAGCCCAATCCTGACTAATTATCCGGCGGGCGGCCCAAGCCGCCCACTGGATTCTATCCCCATTCCCCTAGGTCTCCTCGGTCTACTCGGCGGGAGGGGATGTTCATCCCCTTTCCCCTGTGTAACACGAGGAGGCCCCAGTGGGCCTCCTCCAATTTCTGCCCGCTATTTAGCTGGCAGAAGTCGGAGGAGGCCATGTAATGGTGGAGGCGGCCCGGGAACAGGACAGGGATATGACAGCCGCCATCCCTGCCCCCCCCCCCCAGGCTGGCTCGACCAATGGAGTTCCTCCCTCACCGCCCGGACTACCCCTGCACCAGCCAGGGGATCACTTACCTTCTCCAGTGGCCGTGGAGATGATCCAGCAGTGGAGTGAGGGTGGCCGGTCTCCGCACCGGCCGCCCTTACTCTCAAGTCGCAATGCCTTGGAATGGCGGAGCGCTCGCTTTGCCATTTTAACTTTGGGCGGGATTGCGCCTTCAGGCTCAGAGAAGAATTTCTGGGGCTCAGAAAAGCATACCTCCAAGAGGGGTCAGCTTTCACAACCTCAGAGATTTTGTGAGATCAGAAGTCTCCACTGGTCCCTTCCAGCCTCGGCCCTCCACCTTTTACCTACTGGAGGAGGAGAGTTTTCTTTTTCTCCCCCCTCCAATCACCTGGTGTGCTCCAAAGCAGCATGTCATGAGAATAGTGATGGTGGTGCTTTAGCTTAGGGCAGGGGTGGCCAACCTTTCAACCTGAATGCTCCTGGACCTTTAATGGTTGTATAGTTGAGGGCATTTCAGCAGGTGCAGCTGCTTTAGCAGCACCATCAGCAATTGCAGCTGCCAGGATTCTGCCTTCTACACAACTCTTAAGACCGCAGAGGCCCTAATGGTGGAAGGTTGGGCACCCTTGGCTTAGAGCTTGATGCTTTTGTCTCTTCTCCCTGGCCCATGTTGCAACAATACACTGCAGAGCAGTGCAGCAAACAAAGTTGTGGTGGCCTTTCTCCTTTGGAGTCTTCTGAAGGGCACTGTGATCTTGCTTGGCACATAGCTCTGCAACACATCAGAGCAAAGGTGGGGGGGGGAGGAAGCTCCCACATCATCATGCCATCATTCCATGTCATCAAGGCATCAAGCACATCACCCCAAGGATGATGGGAGCAGGACTCTTGAGGCACTTAGAACTGTATATTGTTCACCCAGCTGCACCAGCTTGCTGACACTAACTGTATCCTTCTGTTTTTTTCCAAAGATAAAATCACCAATTTGTTGCCAAAAGGTGCTGTTGATTTTCGGACTGCATTGGTCCTAGTAAATGCCATTTATTTCAAAGGACAATGGAAGACAAGATTTCAGAAAGGAAAGACCACTGAGATGCCATTTAGGCTGAGTAAGGTATGGGCATATTAATTCTTAAAATGTTACTTTAAACCTCCACTGTTAAATCTTTGTTATGGCCCAATCCTATGGGCCGTTTGTGATAGCGAGATGAGTGTCCCACTGACACAAAATGCCCAGCAATGGCGCATGGAGCTCACCCCCACCAGGCCAGTTTAAGCCGCTGCTGCAAAACAGAGGAGTGCCATGAAAGGCTGAGAGAAGTGGGGTTGAAGGTAACTTTTACAGTGGAGATAATTATAAAATAAAGGAGAGTGGGACTTGCTAATAACATGCAATGCAATATATTCAGCAATCACTCACAAAAGTAACCCTAAACATCAATCAATCAATCAATCAGTACCTTTATTGACATATTAAAATCCAGACATACACAACAAACAAACAACATTACATTAAGAACATCTATCCTGAAGCTATGGTTGCATTAGACTGTGTCCTTCTACCAATGACAATCCGCTTCAAAAAGATTGCCACTTTCTCTGAAAGAGCCGTATTTACACCTGCTAATAGGTACTGAATTTTCTCAGTGTCATCCCATCCCTCCTTGTTACGTAAGGGCTCCTCAAGAAACTCTCTTATCAAAACTTTATGAAAGGGACAATACAGCAGCATATGATGGATGGATTCTACTCCACCTAGTGAACATGCACAGTTTCTCTCTCCATATGGAATTCTTCTGAATCTTCCATACAATACTTCTGAAGGCATTGCATTACTCCTTGCAAGAGAGAATGCTCTGTGATCATTTGGGCATGTCAAACGATGAAGGTATTCAGCTGACTGGCCACACCTTATCGGTAGCTGCAAATATAAAGGTGAACACTTCTTATTAGCAGCACTCATTAGCTCTTGTTGGTCGATATCCAGAAATCTACTTTTAATCTGCCTATATCCTTGATCAGATCTAAGTGAGCCAAATGTCTCTAGGTCCAAGCCTCTAGATTGAATTTTCCTTTCAAACAGGCACATCGCCTCTGAGCACTCTGTTTCTTGCAAAAGACGATGGAGTAAGCTATCCTGGGTTGAGTTATAATAACATTTAAGCCAAAACTTACTAAATCTTAACCATGTCATGGTCTCTAGCCTAAAGAGCCCTGCCTCTAGGCAGAGTACCGCATATGCTACGCACCTCGGGAGCCCAAATATTTTCCGAAGAAAAGAGGCCTGTATCTGCTCCACGGAGCAATCCCATGAGCCCATCCAAGAGGAAATCTTTACAAGGGAGACCAAGAGTCCTGGACTCATTGCCCAATTCTATCCCTCCACCATTGGCGCCGATGCAGCCATGCTGACAGAGCGCGCACTGCGTCCAATGGGGGGGGGAGATGATTGGGCAACAAGCAGGAGATAAGTAAAAATATTTTGCTGGCATAGGTCTGAGGAGAGAAAAGGGGTGGGCAACCTAGCAAAGAGGGATCGGATCTGGGTCCCGTGGGGAGAAAGGCGGGATAGAAATATGGTAAATAAATAAATAAATAAAATCTGGCGCACACTGGTGCCACCAAGATCCACCCCCTCCTAGGGAAAGCTAGGGCTAGGGACTCTTCCTTTGCATTCCTAACAGCTTTGTTTGTGCATTGCCTCCCAGTCTAAATTAATATAGTGCTGTTTCATGTTCACATGAGACTGTTTCTGCATTTTCAGTGCTGCCCCTTAGTGGGGACAGAGCTTCAAGTTCTACCTACTTCCATTCTCATCACAGACTCCAGAAATCTCAACTAGAGGCAATGGGGAGGCCTTGGGTGGGGGTGATAGAGATGCCATGTACTGAACTTCAGTAGTTAACAGTTCAATCCTAGCATGTCTACCTAAAGTCATCCCCAGAGTATAATGATGAGCCTTACTCTCAGATCAGTGTGTATAGGATTGCAGCCTGAACCTTGTTGGGTCTTTGTCTAATCTGAAAATTGGTTCATGTCACAGGGAAAGGAGTAAGAAGTAATACTTTTCTCTCTCTCTCTCTCTCTCTCTTCTCTTCTCTTCTCTCTCTCTCTCTCTCTCTCTCTCTCTCGATTACAGACCAAATCAAAGCCTGTGCAAATGATGTTCCTCAAGAACAAATTTAGACTTTTCTTCATAGAAACATTGAAGGTCACTATTCTTGAGCTTCCATATGTTAACGATGAGCTCAGCATGTTCATCCTGCTTCCAGAAGACATCACAGATGAGACTACTGGATTGGAACTGGTAAGAAATTTCTTTTCACATGTCCAAAGTGTAGTTTCTGTGGGAAAGCTACAGTGAGTTGCTTATCAGAAGTTTCATTCTATTGATATAAACACATACAAATATTTTTTTTTGAGGGTGGGCAAATTCTTCCATTGAAGAGTGAGAGCCCAAGATTTTAGTCAATAAATCATAAATCTTCAGCCACTATCACATATGACATGTGACAGCCAACCATAAGCCTGTCTTAGGTTATGACATGTGACAGCCAACCATAAGCCTGTCTTAGGTTATTTCTGCCCCGGTGCCATGTAGCAGGACACACCTTGGACCAAGGCTTTATTAATAGGGCAGTTGGATGGTGATGTGGAGGAGAAGATTAAAACCGCTCTTTTGTTGATAGTAGATCACTTTCAGGTAGGCTTTCAGCTCAGCATGGCTGGCCCCTCACCTTTGCAAATGTGGAGGCCAGGACTGTATGGTCTGTCCCCAGAGGCAGGTTTTCTGAGGATCCAGGTTTTCTGAGGACCCTGGGGAATTTTCCTGCTGCCAGGGCCAACAACTCATCTCAAAACCTGGTCATCCATTGAAATGAAGAAATGGCCAGGGCCATGGATCAGATGGCTCCTGCATGCCCTATGTAGTTTTTTAAATAGACAAAAAATCTGTCATCAATAACCCTCATGGCATTTGCAATGAGAGTACCCATAGGGCAGTGTTTCCAAAACTTTTTTGACCTGCGCCTTTGACCATTGGCTGCGGTTCCCCATTACATTATGTTGATGCCTACCAACTGGCATTGCACTGTTTTCCGCAAGGATTCCGTGGGACTCCGCGGCTCCCCTGGCTGGTTTCCACAGTTCCCCTGGGAGCCATATGTCCCAGTTTGGGAACCACTGCCATAGGTGATTATGGCTGCTGCCTATATCCTTTGAAGTCAAAGGTTTACTTTTCTCATTAGACCCCTGGGTCTAATGGCTTGCTCTCTAACTTGCTTTCTTTTATAAGTATAGCTGGAAAAAGAACTAACTTACGAGAGACTGTCAACATGGACCAGTCCAGAAATGATGGATCAAGTGGAAGTGGAGGTTCACTTGCCCCGGATCAGGCTGGAAGAGAGTTACGACCTTAGATCCACCCTAAGCAGCATGGGAATGACAGACGCCTTCAGTCAAAGCCGAGCTAATTTCACAGGAATGTCCAAGGAAAACAACTTGTTTTTGTCAGAGGTATATCACAAGTCCTTTGTGGAGGTCAATGAAGAGGGTACCGAAGCAGCAGCTGCCTCTGGAGCTGTGGTTGTCATGAGATCATCCCAGCGGCCTGTGACGGTTATAGCAGACCATCCTTTTCTCTTCCTCATCAGGCAAAAATCATCAAAAAGTATGCTGTTCTTTGGTAGATTCTGTTCTCCCTAGAAAGTTGCATAGCTTCTGCAGTTTTACTAGTGATCCAGATTCAACCCTATTTGCATGTACTAGGGAGCAAGTTCTCCTGAACTCAGCAGGCCATTCTTTTGAATGAATATGTGTAGGAGACATCTGAAATGTTGTATCAAATCCAGGCCACACTTTGCTTTTTCGGCATTAAACATAAGCCTCCCTTTCCTTTGTGCGAAAGTATATCTGGAGTCCAGTTCCACCTGCATTTTTCTTATTTCTTAACAGTGTAAATCACAATATTCATAATGCTTGCAATTCTAGTCTATAAATGTGCATTCTGAAGCAATAAAATGTGCATTCTGAAGCAATAAAGTTTTTATCATTCTGAAGAGCTGGTGGTTATTACAGAGTGTGGCAGTGTGTGACTGCAGAAACCAGGAGGATTCTGGCACTTGAAAGACTAGCAGTGCAATCCTGTGCATTAGATTGTAAGAATCCTATTGGTTCTCTATTGAATCTTATGCCGTAGAAGTAAGACCCATTGAGTTCAGTGGAATTTACTGCCATGTAAGTGTGTCAGACCTTAAGGTGCAGTCCTATACACACTAATCTGGGAATTTCCATTGAACTCAGGATGTCTTATTTCATTCTGAGGGGACATACATAAGATTGTACTATACCAGAAGAACAGTTCTAGGTGCAATTCAATTACTGTAATTTTCCTAACATATTCCTCAGTGCCCATCCTAAATAATGATTACAGCCTACTCTTCCCTCTATCAGTATGTTTGCTATAAGGATTTTCACTTGTCCATAATGGTGCATATTAAGACCATCCCTCTTTATCCATACCAAGACCTTAGATATAAGGTCTGGGAACAGTGGGAGGGGGGAAAGGACCAAGTTTCTTGTGGAAACAAGGTCTACATCCCATTTTACTCAATGGGTAGGTCTGTCCTCCACTTTGAGCTCTGGCAACCGAGAAGGGGACCAATTAGCCTTGTGTGCCCACAAAGGTATTACAGGAACTTGGATCAAATTTTGGATTTCTCCCCCTGGTAAGACAAATGTCCAGGATTGCCCTCTTTCTTGGGTGTGCTCCTGCAGCCTTTAGGGAATGTGATCTTCAGGACCCTTGGAGTACACATCACAGCTGGGAAAGAAGCACACTCCTCTACAGTGAGTGTGAGACTCACTATCAGAGGGGTAGTACATCCCAACCCTTTCAAGGCATGTGCATTTACAGCTCCCTTTCACAGTCTGTTTTTCTGCTGTTTTTCTTCAAGATAATATGGATATGGGTCCT
This sequence comes from Plestiodon gilberti rubricaudatus, assembly GCA_026170595.1. Classification (NCBI taxonomy): domain Eukaryota; kingdom Metazoa; phylum Chordata; class Lepidosauria; order Squamata; family Scincidae; genus Plestiodon; species Plestiodon gilberti. Next base: position 78,828,522 of record JANXHW010000004.1, on the reverse strand, counting down.
AACGAACAGAAGATGAAAGACCCATGGGAAAAGTGGAAAAATGAATGAAATGCAAGAAAGTTGCTCATAGTTTGCAACTAAAGCTTCAGGTGCTAAACCTCATTATGTGATCTTAGAAATTCTGAAACGTTTTCATCGACATTTACACTTTGATGCTGTATCATGTTATTGTTTGTTCTATTTTATCATGCCACAATTTTCCTTATAACATTAGGCATTTAGGGAGATTTTGGGGTAAACTTGGAATCGTTTTGGAATGAATTATAAGTTTCCCATTGAAACTAATGTAGCAATTTAATTTTTATCCAGTCATAAGAGCTGTTATAAGGGCTGTTTTCAGGAACAAATTAGGTACGGATAATGAGGAAAGAGTGTACCAATATATTAACCAGCTCAAACCAGGATGGTGTAAAAGCCAAAGCCAGAACAAGCCATTAATAAATGAAACTGGTGCAAAAAAAAAAAAAGACACCTGGCAGGATATGTTGGAGCCAGAGAATGCCACTTTAGACCTGAAGCCATTCCAATAGCATGCTTTAACTCCACCCAGTCAAAATCCTTCCAGAATGAATGACCCGGAATGCACATTTTCTAGCTCTGTATCATGTAAAACACTGGCATGTTATAATGACACCCATGCAAATTGAAATTTTATTCCTCTCAGCCAAAGTTGGTTTAATCCACACACAAATTTAATAAATATGGAATTGATCATTAGTTGCATTGATGTGGGAGCTGTGTGATGCGTCTTACCATGAAAAACTAAATGAGGTCAAACTGAATGAGGTCAAAACAGAATTTACATTTTTTATTTTTAGTCCATGAATACATGCATCAAAATTGTCAGAATTCTGTCATAGCATTAAATATAAATGTGATTTTGACATTGCTAAATAATGAACAGATATATATATGAACTGCTTACTTACATATTTTGTCGGAGTAAATACATCAATGCCCCCAAAATCAGATTCTTATCCCTGTGAACTGCATTCTTTATAAAATCAACATCTTCCATTTTTCCAGAAAATGTGCTAATTCTTTCTAGACATAAACTAAAGATGGCTGTTAATGTTACAGTAACAATTGTAATTTCAAATAATTTCAGGACATATATGCCAAACCAAACACCCACAAGTAACAATATTTTCAAGTTTTGTAAGAAGCAAAAAAAACAAACTCCTTCAACAAATGTTTTTGTTGGTTCCAACAGCTGTTATTTTGAACAGAACATTCTAGAAAAAGGTAGGAAAAGCAGCCCCTGAAATTTTCTTGGTTGGTCTCAGGCTCTCCAAAAAAGTTAACCCTCTACTGAGTAAAGAACATAACATACAAAAGATAAGCAGGTGTACAATTCAGCATCCTGCTTCATCTTCACTACTATTGCTAATGCTCCATTAGGCAGGAGCATTCAAAAATGGAATAAGGCACACGAAACACAAAATGTGAATTGGGAAAAGGATATATATATATTGCCCGAACAGCCCTTACACTTGGCCATTTAATATTAACGAGCTCTACAAAAGCAGCTACAGGGAGAAGAGGAAGTGGCAATACTCTTTGGATTAACCACTGCAATAGATATTTATAAGAATCTGAAGAGGAAATTAGAGGCCTATATATGCGTTCAAGGGACTAGAGTGTAATGTCACACTAATACTAGTGTAATACTCATTAGACCATCCACACTTAGGGAGAGCAAAACCTGCCATAGAAAAGGATGCTTCCCGTTTTGTTGTGCCGAATAAAGAAGAGAAAGGGATGATCAGCTGTAAAGCGAGGCACAATTTTAAAACACTTTGCCCTTATAACAGCTGCTGTCGCAGCGGCTGCCTCAGTGCCCTCTTCGTTTACCTCTACAAAGGATTTGTGAACAACTTCGGAAAGGACTAAGTCTTTGTTGGAGGACATGCCAGAGAAGTCTGCCTTGCTCTCATCAAACGCCTCTGTCATTCCCATGCTGCTCAGAACAGGCTTGAGGTCATATTTCTCCTCCAGTTTAAACTTGGGTAAAGACAGCTCAACTTCAGTTAGGTCCATCATCTCCGGGTTGATCCAATCCATCAGTTTCTCATACGTCATGTCTCTCTCCAGCTAGGAGGAATAGGGGAAGCATTAAAGGAAGACAGAAACTCTTGTGTGCATATATTGTTGCTACCATGTTTTATCCAAGGTATTCACTGCGAAGTCCAATACTGCTCAAAGGCGTCCAATACTCCGAGGCATCACAGGACCCGCACCGGCCAAGTTGCTCGGCAGCAGGACCGTGATGCCGAAAATTGTGGAGCAGAGGTTCTGCTCTGCTGGCTGCATGGCACATTCAGGGTCCACCATCTCCTTTATGCCGGTTTTCAGTTCTTATTAGGCTGCAGAACCTGAAAGTGTTGCATCATTGGCACTTCCGGGTAAGTAATCACACGTCATTGGCACTTCCAGGTTCCACAACCAGTGCCGGGGGGCCTCACAAAGTCCAAGTTTGGGAACCACCGCCCTACACCATACAGTAGGGATATATAAATCCTTCGATATCCACCACTCCACATGCAAAAAGAGGGAGAGGATGCTCTTTGGGTCCAGCTCCATTTATCTGCTATTGCTCGTTCAGGGTGGTTTTACACTCCCTGGAGATTTTCTATTTTCTAGGCCGCAGATGCATCCACTGATGTCAGTGTCCTGCTCTAAATTCCCCAGGATCCTACTGCCTTTAAAAAAAAAAAAAAAAGATTGGGAGTCCTTTGGGGACAAGGAACCATTTAATTACGTAAACCACTCTCTGAACTACTTTTTTTTGCACCTCCTTGTTTCTGCTGGGAACACTACTCAGAAATACAAGTGTAACCCTAGGCAGATAAACAGATTATAAAAACTGCCCAGAGGTAGGATAATGTAATGGATCTGATGCTGTACATATAGTATATCTGGAAGACCCAGGTTCAAATCCCTGCTCAGCCATGAAGCAGCCTAGGTGAACTTTGTTGACTCATCACTCAGCCTAATCTGCCTCACATGATTGTTGAGAGGACAGAAAAGGCAAGTAATCATGTACACTACCCTGAGTTCCTTGATAGAAGCACGGTATGACAATATGAAAAATGAATAAAACGGCATCAACTATCTTTGCACATGTATACAGGTGCCCCCCACTTAACATTCTGCTTAAACCCCCCCCCCCCCCGGATATACAAAGGGAGTCGTTAGGCAGAATGTCGTTGGTCACCTTCCCTATCTTTTGAAGTTTTAGGCCTCTCCGGAGGTCTGTTCCTGGTTGTAAGCCTCTCTGGAGGCCTTTTCTGGTTTCTACAGGCCTCTGCAAGCCTCAGAATGGCCCACTGAGGCATCTGTTATGCATTTCTGGTTTTCGGAGCAAGTTTCAAAACGTAGGGAGGGGGCCTCTGCAAGCCTCAGAATGGCCCACTGAGGCATCTGTTATGCATTTCTGGTTTTCGGAGCAAGTTTCAAAACGTAGGGAGGGGCCCACTTAACGACAGACCTGCGTAATGATGATGGGGTCTGAGAAATTTATCCCCGTCGTTAAGTGGGGGGCACCTGTACAAATACTGAATACATTTGGGAGTGAGGATGAGAAACGTATATACCTGCATTTCCTGCACCCTTCCAAACAGGAGCAGAATAAGGGTGGACCCAACACTATGGACTATTGTTACAGAAACAGCTCCATTGCACAATGTGGATGGATGAAGCCATCTAGTGTAGGAGAGCATAATTACCATACGTGTGGCCTACCAAGAACTATTTTTGATGGACAGGAATTCCGATTCCTTTCAGTAATAATGCCTCACCTTTTCCAAACCGGTAGAAGTATCTTCAATCTCATCAGGAAGTAGAATGAGCATGCTCAGCTCCTTGTCAACATAAGGGAGCTCAAGAATTTGGGTACGATGATCTGATATGTAGGCCATGTTAAATTTAGCTTTTTTGTACATCATCTGCACCATTTTTGTCTCATTCTAAAAATTTTGGGGAAAAACATGTTAAATAAATGAAGTTAGGACTAAGGGCTCAATCTTACTCAACTTCCCAGGTGCATATCTGTGCATTTTACAAGTGATTTTCTTCTGGTTTTTATTTAAAATATTTATATACTGCTTTTCAAAAATTCAAAATCATGTACACCACCACAAAACACATCATTAAAAATCTGTTAAAACCATTCACAATTAAAATGAAATGTTAAAATAAAGTTACAATTAAAAGTTACTATTTCATTGCTTTGTCTTTGTGAGGTTCACTCAGCTTTCTCCATGGTTGTTACTTCCCATAAGTTCTCTTCACAAATGGTGGGAGTTCTATTTCATAGTGGATTTAAGTTACTTTAGAAACTTGATTAGGAAAAATGTCAATACACCTCTTTACACAACTGCACAAAATATACATTCTTAAAATGCTTTATCGATCATCCACAGACCAAAGGGGGGGGGGAACGTTTGTGCCTTTATCAGCAGCCTTATCTTACAAATCAGCAGATGAAGCTTTAAATGGTATGGAACTAAAAATCATCATTTGCTAAATATCTGCAGATCAAGGCGTTTAAAGGCAGTAGAACCAAGAAACAAATTGGCAGTCCTATCTGGGATTAGTATACGCCATTGCCAATGCTTGCGTCTTGCTTTGTACCATAACACACCCATGCATGTGTGCAATTTGGATGTGCAGATTAATAGTATTAATCTGCACATCCAAATTGCACACATGCATGGGTGTGATGGTGGGTGTGTACAACCTTGTCTTACCATGAAGACAGCCAAGTCAGCCAGTTACACTGAAGAGGTACAAAGTCAAAACTGAATAATAAAAGAGCTTAGCCAGGATCTTGACCTCCAATGCAAGTCTTCAACTGAAATATTCCGCCACTTTCTTGCAAACAGTATCTTATGAAGTTTCCTGTTTTGTCCACACTTCTTGGGAATTCCCAACTATTTCCCAAAAAATTTTCTCCTTCCCTCTGAAAGTACAAAACTACACACAGAGCAAGCAAGCAAGCTGGTATTCCAAGCTTCACGTAATCATTCTGTGTGTCCAACTAGCTTCATTTTTCCTGAGCAGCATCTCTTTACATGACGTGTCATGGGAAACAGCTTTTTAAATTGAAGGAGTTTCTAGAACAGTTTAATGAGGAGGGAGAGGAATGGTTGCCTGCCAGCCATTCAGAGAATATCAAATATTCCACTGGGTTAGTATTACTCAGCTCACTCTTTCGATCCTAACCAAAATAAACTTAAGCAGCATAAATTAGATACACGCTGCATCATTCCCGCAAAAGACAAATAGAGACCAATTGCCAAGAAATCCATCATATTTATATCCTCCTTAGTTTGGTTACAATATGTCGGCTTTAACGATATTGACCATTACCTTGCTAATTTTGAATGGCTTTTCCATGGTGCGATCTTTAAGGAACTGATTTGCCCAGTTTCCCCTGAAATAAATGGCATTCACTAAGACCAGCCTTGTAAGAGAATCTATTAGTCCGGGGGCAAGCAAGTCTTGGATTTTACCTACAGGAGACATTAAGACAACTGTCTGAATAGGTAGATACCAATTTTAATATCCAGCAATTTTGGATCTTGGAAACTCTAGCACATATGGTTCTTAAATGTAAACTATATGATGACCTCCGCCAACAATTCCTAAATCAATTCTGTATTCCCGCTTGGAAACCAGAGATGGAGGCCATACATCTTTTATTACAGGGGAAAGATCAGGAGCTCACCAAGATAGTGGCTAAATATCTTTATTTGGTTTTCTGCCATCGAAGTGTATTACAGACATCTAGCCTAACTATTGACCCAGAGATGTAAAATGTTTTCTCCTCTTTTCTGTTGGACAGTGACTTATGCCATTGGAGAGATGGTGACTGTATTGATGTATTTGTTTTGGGATGTTTGTTTGTGATGCCAATAAAGTTTTGATAAAAAATAAAATTTTTGGATCTTCCTCCAGAACAATGACTATGGAAGCCAACCTGCCAGTTTACATTCTTAAAGGATAATATAAGAACCAAGGATTACTCACCTACTGTCTTTTCTTCTACCCAGGCATTTATGCGTTTTCTAGATTCTTCTGCTTTTGCACAGAAGTTAAGTTGCTCTAAATCTGCATGGTAGAATTTCTGGCAAGCATCTGTAAATGACTAAACAGAAATATTTAAGTACTAGAAGCTGTACAAAATTCTGAATTATATAAAAATAACCCTTTGATTCAGGTTGTGTCTCAAGGGGTGAAAAGGGGAAGTATTTTGTTTCATCATTCAGACGATCACTCGAATATCTAAAGCAGCGGTGGGGAACCTCTGGCCCATGGGATGATCCGGTCCAGTCCACGCGAGACCAGACAGGAGGCTCCGCCTCCGGCATCATCGGCGATCTGCGCAGGTACAGGAAGACCACTTTCAAAAGGAGCCGACGTAGGAAGGCGGCAGCGGCCCGGAGCCGAGGTAAGGAGAGCGAGTGGGTGGGAGTTCAGAGAGCGGTAAATTTGCGGGGGGGGTGTCAAATTTGCGGGGGGGGGGGGGTGTCAAATTTGCGGCCGGCCTAATGGCCGGCCGGCAGGCAAATTTTCCCCATGGGAAAATGGCCCTCCACTGCAAATAGGTTCCCCACCCTTGATCTAAAGGCCTGCTCAGCTTACTACTCCAAATAATCTTAAATACAACAGCATATTCAGTCCAATATATCAATTAAGATGGGAGATTCTGATCTAATGTAACATTCCTTTCTACTTCTGAATGCATAAAGAAATGATAAATTGTTAGATCTACACAAGTAAAACATGAAAAATCAGATGGAAAATGTTGCATCCTTTACAGAAGCTTTGTTCTTATAGCATGTAATAGGCGTGGCCAAATTTGCTTACCATAAGAGCCACACACATTAAACTTCAGATGTTTGAGAGCTGCAATATTTAAACAGCATTTACATTCTTAAATATAAGAACATAAACTCCTGCCAACCTAGCAGTTCCAAAGCATGTCAATGTGAGTAGATAAATAGGTACCGCTTGCGGGAAGGTAAACAGCGCTCCGTGTTCCAGCTGCATGCTACGCTCTGCGGCAAGGAGAGTCATGCCGGCCACATGACCACGGAGGCATCTTCGGACAACGCTGGCTCTTCAGCTTTGAAATGGAGATGAGCACCACACCCTAGAGTCGTACATGACTGGACTTAATTGTCAGGGGATACCTTTACCTTTTAAGAACATAAACCCTACTGGATCAGGCCAAAGGCCCATCTATTCCAGCTTTCTGTATCACACAGTGGCCCCACCAGATGCCTCAGGGAGCACAAGACAACAAGATACTTGTATCCTGTCGCCACTCCCTTGCACCTGGCACAAAGAAAACCTACTCCTACAACCAGGAGGTTGCTTATCCCCATCATGGCTTGTAAGCTGTGATGGACTTTTCCTCCATAAATCTGTCCAATCCCTTTTTAAAGGCATCCAGGCCAGGTGCCATCACCACCTCCTGTGTCAAGGAGTTCCACAAACCAATTGCACGCTGGGTAAAGAAATATTTTCTTTTGGATCACGAAGGGTCAGAAACGACTTAACCACTCAATTTGAGTGGATGTCCCCTAGTTCTAGTTTTGTGTGAGAGGGAAAAGAACTTCTCTCTATCCACTCTCTCCATCCCATGCATAATTTTATATGTCTCAATCATGTCCACCCTCAACCACCTTTTTTCTAGACTGTAGAGTCCCAAATGCTGTAGCCTTTACCAAACGCTGTAGCCTTTCTTCATAAGGGAGATGCCCCAGCCCACTAATCATTTTGGTCGCTCTCTTCTGCACCTTTTCTAGTTCCACTATATCCTTTTTGAGATGCGGTGACCAGAACTGGACGCAATACTCCAGATGCGGCCTTACCATCAATTTGTACAAAGGCATAATAATATTGGCCGTTTTATTCTCAATCCCTTTTTTAATGATCCCAAGAATGGAATTGGCCTTCTTCACAGCCACCGCCCACTGGGTCGACACTTTCATCAACTTGTCCACCAGTACCCCAGGATCTCTCTCCTGATCCATCACAGACAGCTCAGAACCCATTAGCGTGTATGTAAAGTTTTGATTTATTGCCCCAATGTGCATCACTTTACACTTACATTGAAGCGCATCTGCCATTTTGCTGCCCATTCTCCCAGTTTGGAGAGATCCTTCTGGAGCTCTTCACAATCCCTGCTGGTCTTCACCACCCTGAAAAGTTTAGTGTCATCTGCAAACTTGGCACCTCGCTGCGTATCCCCAACTCCAGGCCATTTATGAACAAGTTGAAAAGCACTGGTCCCAAGACCGATTTTTGGGGCACACCGCTTTTCACCTCTCGCCATTGTGAAAATTGCCCATTGACACCCACTCTGTTTCCTAGTCTTCAACCAGTTCCTTATCCATAGGAGGATTTGTCCCCTTATTCCCTGACTATGGAGTTTTTTTCAGGAGCCTTTGATGAGGGACCGTGTCAAACGCCAAATATATTTACTCACCATGAACATTAATCCAGTTTTAATCCAGCTTAAATCCAGTTTATACTCAAATTATAAAGCTTAAAAAAATGCCTTTTATATTAATTGTGATGCAAAAAGGAGCTCAGTCAAAACTATTTTTGCATCCAGATTTTGGCAACTATTAAAAAGCTGGTGGTTATTTGCCTAGTGCAAAGGCATTGTGGTGTCCAATATACCCTTAACATAATTTTCTTGAATTAATCGCAACTTAAGATCCATAGATATTGTAGGAACGTTATTTAAAACCACTTTCCATTGGTTATACAAAATAGTACAGTCCAGCTCTGCATTCCATATTCCTCCAAGAATCTGAGCAGCATATGTATTAAGAGACAAATATTTATAAACAAATATTGTAGGCTTCTTTTTCTCCGTTGACTAAACAGAGGAGGAGCCAGCCCATTTTCGGTGGGGGGGTGGGACCCCTTACGCCCCCCCTTTGATGTGATCTAATCATCAAACCTTTGATCATTGATCAAAGGACCTTTGATCAAAGATCAAAAAGTTTTTTCCGGGGTTCTCTTTTTCCTTTTAAGGGAGCTGGGCTGGGGCATTCTCGGAGGGGTGCGGGGGCATGTGTGTGCTTTGCATGTACTTGTCTCTGCGGGGCGCTCACAGGACGGGATACATGCAGGCAGCATGTTCTCCGTCCGTGCCGGAACTTCCGGCGCCGCCATCTTGGATGGGCGGGACTCTCTCACTGGTTGGTCCTCCAAAGTCCTAGACCAGCCTGGAGTTCATTGCAGAGTCCCACCCATCCAAGATGGCGCCGCCGGAAGTTCCAGCATGGACAGAGAACATGCTGCTTGCATCCCGTCCTGCGAGCGCCCCGAGGAAGCTGCCTGTGCCCCAAAAATGCTGCCCGCACCCTGCAGAGACAAGATAAGTACATGCAAAGCACACACATGCTCTGAAAATGCCCACAGCACCCTTACAACTTCACACCCTGGTAAGGTTAAAAAAGCAAAAAAACCCTGAAACCTAAGGAGGCCTGCGCCCCAACGGCCTCCAGCGCCTCTACGCCCAGGGGCCCTGGCCCCCCTGCCCCCTCTTGGCGACGCCACTGTGACTAAAAGTGCTTCTAAAAGCAAAGGAGTTTCAGAAGTAGATAATACTGTGGCCAAAGAGAGATGGGGCATTCTGGGATGGGGAAAGGGGATCGGTCTGGGTGCAAGCCACTGCTGCCAGGATCCAACCCCTTGCTCCCCCTGCCCTGCACCTCCCCCTTCACTGACTTACCTGGCTCAGCGCTGCCGGGGGGGGGGGTTCAAGGCAGCAGCTTCAATGGCCCAGCAGTGGTGTCATCTTCACACCATGACTGGGCTTTTTACAACAGAACACTTGCTCTGCTGTCAAAAGGCCCGTAGGATTGAGCAGTAAGTACCATATTGTCCTGAGTATAAGACGCACCTGATTATAAGACGCACCCTTAAAGTTTGGTGCTATTAAAAAAAATTAAATCACTGGCATTAAATTGCAGCCTGATTATAAGACGCACCCCTAGTTAAAAAACTTAAATTAGGAGAAAAAAGTGAGTCTTATACTCAGACCAATACGGTATATTAACTTTACCCCAAAGATAAAGATTTTAAAGAAGCCTACTTATTCAAGTCCGAGGATATATCATATACCAGTTTATTAAAATGAAACCTGATCTGTGTTGTATCTAGAAACTAAGATTCCTAAATATTTCAAAACATCCAGGCACAATCAAAATTGCCATACATTGAATACATTTTGTAAAATACTGCCCTCTAGTGGCATCACTTCAGATTTAGACAAATTGAATATCTGGATAAATCTCCAAGCACATTCATCGCTTTCCCTTAAAACTTGCTGATAACGAGTTCCTGAAGAGTGCAGAAGGGATGACAAATACCGAGCTGTAATCCTGACTAGTTAGGCAACATTCTCTTATCCCTAATCCAACAAAACAGAGTGCATTTCTATGAAATTCTCCCAACCTGCATGCAACCAGTACAACTTACTGCAAGAAAATCATACGACGTTTCTCCAAAGAGTCTGTTGGCAAGTCTGAGCAGGTACTTGGTGTCTGGCTTGTTGATTTCAGAAATAAGTTTCTCGTATCCTGGATGAATCTCTCCAGCTTTAGTCACACATAGCACCTATAAAGGATGGTTTTATAGGATTGGTAATATTTTAGATTTGAATATAGACATTTCTGAGAATATTGGAGGAAAAGAAGACACAAAACCAATGAGCAACGAAGAGCACAAGAAGTTGGAGTAGCCATGTCAGTCACAGATGTGTGCAACTGGCAGAACCCTAGAAAGATCCAAGAACCACTGGGGGGGGGGGAAGAGAACACACATTTTAAACTTCCTGCTCTTAGGTTCGCTATTCAAAGTACCATTCACATCAAAGTACCATTCACAGAAGTATACACAGATGGACCCTTTTTATGCATGGGTTTGGGATCCGCAAATTGATTTACCGTGGTCCCAGAACCATGAATGTCCACACTAAAAACCCTATAAAAAGAAAAAGCGCCATTTTACATTTTAAATAGCAAAATTATGGCATTTTCAAGCCTCCACAAGGCTTGTTGAAGCTTCATGACCCACTTCTGGGTTGTGTGAAGGCTCTTCCCCGCCCCTCCCAGTCTTGCCCCAGGATGCATTCTGGGACAAGGCTGGGAGAGGGAGGGGGAAAGAGTTTTTGCACAACCCAGAAGTGGGTCGTGAAGCTTCAAGAAGCCTCGTGGAGGCTTGAAAATGCCACGATTTGCTATTCAAAAAGGTAAAATGGTGCTTTGGGGCTCCCCCCCCCCCTTTTTATAGAGTTTTAAAATGGACCCTGGTATCCGTGAATCTTCACTATCCACCGGGGGGGGGGGGGTCCGGAACAGATCCACTGCAGATAGCAAGGTCCAACTGTATATCTATAGCTTCAAGCTGATAAAAATCAGGTACACAAAACCACTGGTTGCATATGTCTGAATAGAAAAACCCCCAAAACCTGGGTATACCTTTGACATTTGGGCTGCTTCTGTTTGCGCTATATATTTATGTTGCAAACTGAAATAACCTGTCAGGCAAGATATGGAAACCAAAGCCATCCACTCTTTTCTATTGTGTACGTTATTGTCCATGGTAGACCTGCAACTTGTGATATGGATTCAGCAAACAGCCATATAAAGTGCCCCACCAACAGTTCAATAAGCCTCCTGGTTTTGTTTTCTACCCTGGGATTGCAACAACAGAGGAGCATCAAGCATGTGACATTATAGAATACATGGCTGCTGGTGGCCCGTTTTCAGTCTAGCACATCACAACATTGTTCACATCACATGTAGTCTACAGAGTGGTCACACGCCAGTCATGTCATCTTCATGACTGCTGCTTCATGAATTATATAAGGAAAAGGAACACTTCAGTACTGGGGTAGGACACTGGAGGAGGAATATGCCTTACCCTAGTGCACCAATTCTTTACCTCCCCTCTTCATAGCAACCCTGCAGAGAACCTAACAGGATTGCTGACCAGGCCAAATGCCCATCTAATCCAGCATCCTGTTCCTCACTGGGGCCCACCAGCTGCCTTTGGGAAATCCACAAAAAGGAACAAAAGATACCCTTCTCTGGCAGCTGCTCCCCTGCAACTGGTATACAAAGCTATATTGATCAAAACTCCATAGAAGACCCTAATCATGGTTCTCCCATGGTCACCCGTTGTCTGACCCTTGGGTAAAAAGATGAAAGTGCAGTCTTATCCAGATTATGGTACACATTACTTGTCCTAACTGCTTTCAGATTTCTAGGTCAATAGGTCCGTTTTCAAACAGAATGCTTGTTGTACTTTTTTCTAGCCTCCACTTATTTAATTCCATTTTAAATAAACTGGTTATATTCCGACTCTGTGCCTGCCTAGTCTATGTTCACGGGTAATTCAGTGCATTGTCACGTCTGACAGTTTGGGGGCGCTACTGCAATTTGATTTTTAAAAGAACCCCTGAGATTCTGCACTCTCCTGGGTGGGGTGGTCCTTTCCTGTGCCTGGTCTCTTTAGCTTGGGTTGGTGGCAGTGGCCAGATCTACCAGTTCCCCACCTCCCATTCAGCTGCTGACCCAGTCAAAAGGGAAAGCAGAGAGGAGGGAAGTGTGTGTGAGAGCAAGCCACTAGGTACTATTCCCCTTATCTACTTAATACAACAGTGTGGCCTGTTAACAAGAAAAAGTAGGCATCAATTGTTACTCAAGACCCCCAGTTCAGAGCCAATAACCATGTTTTTTTTTCTTATCAGCATTAAATAAGAACCCTTATCTGGGTTTCTTATTTATCTGGGCATACCTCGGACATTTGGGCTGCAGTGTTGCCTTTCGCACCCTGAAACACCATCGACAGAGCAGAACTAATACTCAGAGGAGAAAAAAACAAGTTTCTCTTAGGATCATCTTCACTCAGTTTCTTGAAGAGGTCAAGGGCAAAGGCAGTGTTGGCTGCAGTGAGACTGTCCATACTTCAGAATCTATGGAATAAGCACAAATAAGACAATTATCCCGCATGTCAACCCCTCAGGCCACTTTTATATGTGAAGTGCTAAAATTCCATTTTCAAAGATTTTCCCACACATCTGTGATATAACAGAAAATGTAGGTTGAGACAACATGTTCAAATGTTAACAGTGTCCTGTTATCCGACATGTCAGATCCACCGTTGGCCAGTCTGGGAGAGGCTACAGCCGCAGTAGAAAAGCCTGATCAAAAGCAGGGCCTCTGAGAGGGGGTTAAGGGGGTAATTTGTACCTGGGCCCAGGGCGAAAAATAGGTCAAAAAGGGGGCCCTGGTGCAAAAAAGGGGGGCCAGGAGCCAAATTCATATGTAGGTAAAGGGCCCAAAAGAAACTTTGTACCCCCTGATAAACTTCCACTGAACGGCCCTGATGAAAAGCTATATGTTTTGAGGAAAAGGAAGGCAGTCACCAAACAGTAACATACAAAAATGCCCAGAAAAAAAAAAACAATCTACACCCACATTTCAGGAACTTTAAAAATCGCACATCACATGCTGCATTAACCACCTGTAGCATTTTTTTGAAGCAACCAAGACAAAAAGCAACACTTAATATCATTTACCCACTTCACTGTTTAAGCCACGGGTCACAGAATTCCATTACTAAGACTATAGTCCTACAGGATTGCATGGTGAAACAGCTATTAAAGGTTTCATGCTCCACTTGTGGATAACCATGGGAAGCAGAAAACAGAAGTATGGGTCGCGAGTTGGGCCCAGCCTTGCCTTCATTTGGCTCCAAAGGGAGCTGAACGGAAGCAACTGGAACCTACTTCCGGGGCCTGACCAACCTCCTGGCAGGGATGTATCTAAGTAACTAGGTCGCAAGTGCGATCATTTTTGCACGAGTACGAGTCCAAGTACAAGTCAATGCCAAAAATTTTGGGCGAGTACGAGTCAAGTATGGATCCTTTTGTGCACGAGTCAAGTGTGCATCATTCCCCCCCCCCGAGTAAGAGTCAAGTGCAAGTAAGGCCAAAAACCACGAGTCACAAGTCGAGTCACATTGGGGCAAATGGCTTTTTTCCCCCTGAAAATTGGGTGTGTGTGTGTGTGTGTCTGTGGGGGGGGGGGTATCTGTGTGCCTCTGGGGCTTTTAAAGCATCCACTTGGCTTCCCCTATGCCCTTCCCCTCACCACTCAGTCTTGTCACCACCCATCTGGTTTGGGAAAACAAGCGTGTCTACATTCAGACCATTTATTATTCCCTCCTTGCCCCCTCCCCTTGCTGAGCTGAGCATCCCTTGGGCTTGGAGTTTTGGCCAAGGAGGAGGAACCGCTGCAGCAGCTTCACCTTCCCTCACTCTTCCCCACCCCTCGCGTTTGGAGTTGTGGCCAATGGCGAACAGATGGCAAAAAAAGGGAAAACCTCCGAGCCAGGCTTGTTTTCCCACCCCCTTGAAAACCCTCCCTCTTTGCTGCCCTCCTCCAAGATCTCCACTGCACCTACCTGCCTGCCTGCGTTGATGCCAGCCATTAAAGGAAAATGACTCGGAAATGGCAAGTCGTTACCCCCACGAGTGCAAGTCAAGTACGAGTCCTGTGGGTCACGAGTGCGAGTCAGTGGGTCACAAGTACAAGTATAAGTACGAGTCAGGGAAAAAGTGGCTAAGTCACACTTGCGAGTTGAGTTATTTGACTCGAGTCCCCATCACTGCCTCCTGGTGCTGCTCCCTCATCGCTACGGCCTGGGGATGACCTCCAGAGGCCTCTGCAAGTGACCTGGAAGCCACTTCCATTTTCACCAACGCAACTTCCAGTTGTGTCAGGAGGCCTCCAGAGGCCATCCCCAGGCCAGAGCGACCAGGGAGCAGCACCAGGAGATGGGTCGTTCCCCACCCCCAGATTTCAGAGGTTGGTTGCAGCCCCAGCAGGTTTGAGAACTGCTGTAATACAGCATTCCATACCCCATTTTTTCCTTCTTACTTTCACTTTCTTGTGAAAGTGGTGCATGGGGGAAACCATCCCCTATGGTGCATGGCAGACCTTTTTGAAAACAGAGCAAAGTCTGAAAAGCAGTTTTTGAAGTGGCACAGGGATCTGCAACTCAAACAGAAGAGTCAAAGATTTCACTAGCATGCCTAGATAGCTCCTTGGATCCAAGCCACAGTGTCTAATTTAGTCATTTCTTGGTCCCCAAGTCTGTACATGGGTGAGGTCAGGAGTACTTTAGCATTGTGCACTGTCACCCTCGCCATGAGGAAGAGTTAATAAGTGAATTAGCAGAGCCCATATTTATTTGAACACGGCCCTGTGCTATTCTTGTATTTTGGAATGGTCACCAAGAGACTGAGCTGTGATTGGGGGTTTTCTCAGTTAAAATCTTGTCTCTGCCTTTAGAGTATTTATTTAGAGTACAAGCCTACCCAGCTTCTCCACCGGTGCAGCAGTGGTGCAGGGAGAACAGGAGGCTTTGGGAAGGAAAGGGGATATTTAAGCAATTCCTTGTGTATCTGTTAAAGGCAGACACAAATGCCCATACATTCCAAGCTTCATGTTAAAAAACATATAAAATGCCAAAATACAGCTTCAGGCATAGACTGTGCATTCATATCAAGCTGTAAAAATCTATACTTTCCCCCATTTCAGTGCTAGTTAGAGATTTTCAGTGCATAGTCAGAATACTAGAGTGATTTTTCTTCTTGCATGGCACCTGTGTGTTAACATACCCACAGCTGGTAGAAATGCAACATATTAATTAAGCCTTTTCCCAGCAAGAGGATGTAGCACTGAGAAAATTATTGCTACTTTTTATTCCTGTCATGCAACTACTAAAGCAGTGTTTCTCAAACTGTGGGTCAGGACCCAATTTCTCCTGGGTCTCAGGTGATGGAAAGATCAGATAATTGCCGCAAGACCTGAGGCTATTCAAAAATCAGGTAGCTGCAAGTTGCCCTGCAAAGAGCTGAGCTCCTGCAGTTTGCAAGGATAGTTGCTAATTACCCCACAAACAGAGGAGCTCCTGCAGTTTGCAAGCTTATTTAAATATAGCGAGATAAATGTTTGAACGTCTCATAAAGCTAGGTGGGTCCCGATAGAGGGTCATTTTAAAAAGTCCCAGTGCAAAAAGGTTTGAGAACCACTGTACTAAAGACAGAGCAACTCTACATCCTCCCCCCCCCCCTTCCTATCCTAGACACACACATGGTCCCATCCAGACGCTTCTTCGGTTGCTCTACCCCAAAGGCAGCCCTGGGTATTTCCAAACATTCTAGCTCGCTCCCCCACGCAACGCAACATCTAGTTTACTCAATTCACTTCGGCAAGCAGCTACTCAAGTGCAGAAAACAAAAACAAAGCCCCCGCGAGTACACAGTATTCGATGTGTTCCACAGTTTCCCCAACACAGCAAGTCCAAGACGAGTCAGTGGAATCTACTACCCTGCCCCAGAGTTAGAGGCAGAACAAGCAAAGCAGACGCTGGTCACCAGCGGCTGGTGCACCAGAAAGAACAGCTATTCAAGGCGGGCGCGGCTGCAGAAAGATTTCTGGAGACTTCCCGCTGTTAGCTAGAAAGCCACTGGAGAGGTTACCTCGGCGCTGGGGAAAATAAAGGGCACTGGCACAGCTGACTCAACCAGCCTCCAGAACCGCCCACTGACCTACCCGTCCTGGTCCTCGAGGTTTCTACGAGGAAACAACATCAAGTGGGTGATTTACCTGAACATCAACTTTTTCCTTTTATACTGTCTGAGCATGTGCAGTTGAGCGCACGTGCTCAGCGGAAGAGAATGAAGCTGCTGCCCTTTCCTTTGCCCGGGAATGGGACGGGAAAAAAGGATTCGTGCTTTTTCCGGGAGCTCAGCCGCGCTTGTTCCTCGAGTTAGGACTAGGAGTCAACGAATTTAAGATTTCCATCCAGCCCCGTTCTGCGCGATTACTCACACACGTAAATTCCTATTAAATTCAATCGGAAATTTCCTCAAGTAAACCCGTTCCCTGCAGAAAGGAGAAGAGTTAAGCATCGCGAGAATTGAAGTCTGACAACGACATAAGTCCCAGGGAGTTATGAATGAAGGAGAATGAACTGAAGTCAATAATAATAAACCATCCGTGTGCAACACTAAATGGTGCCAAACTACTGTATATCATTACGCTGTTTATACTGGCCCAAACCGGAAAGTTGCAAACACATTTTCTTTTCACATATGATCATGATGACCTGGCTCCTCAAAGGGCGCTGTAGCCCTTCAAGTTTGCATTTCTACTTGTCCCCTGAAAATCTTCTAAATTTGACCCGAACCTTCCAGGGCTGCATTGAGACAATAACGTGAAAAAGTGATAACATTGCAAGCAAGTGGATCACGAGAGGGAAGTTGAACCCCCCGAAAGGCACGAAAAGGGGTAGCGGTTCTTGTCCTCATACTCCCTAGTAAACAAGATCTTCCTTAAAATTGGAAGATATAGATGGATAGATACGTGAACAGGGCAGACAAGTGAAATGAAGGTGTATAGTTTGGGAGAGAAAAGGCAGCGGCTTTGTTCTCTTCCACGGTGATCGTGTGCATGTGCATCCAACTGAACGGGCTCACTGTAAAAAAAAAAAGTTTACCAAAAAAAAGTTTAGAAAGTTGATTGCGCGAGTACGGGCCGTGATGAATCACCCTCTTGATGATGCATTTTCTTCGTAGGAGCTTCTTAGGTCAGCGAGCGCTTGAGTCAGTGGGTGAGTGGGCGGTTCTGGAGGCTGGATGAGTCAGCCAGGGCTGTGATCTTCATTTTCTCCCAGCGCCGAGGCAACCTCTCCTGCTCGGAAACGGCGAATGCTCGCGCGTCTTTTTTTGCTTTGGCTTTTTGCATTTGAGCAGCTGCAGCTGCTTGCACGGAATCGTGTAAATTAGATGTTAAACGTGGGGAGCTAGACAGAATGTTTGGAAGTAGTGCCCAGGGGGAATATAGTTTTTTTTTTGGGGGGGGGGGGAAATATTATTATTAATAACAGTATTTATATACTAGGCTTACCATATCCAAAGGGGGACAGGGTGCCTACACCTTTAACCATTGTAAAAAGAGGGAATTTGGGCAGGTGCAGCTTGTTGCACCCTTCTATTATGAGCTGCACCTGCCCAAATTCCCTCTTTTTACAATGGTTAAAGGTGTAGGCACCCTGTTCCCCTTTGGATATGGTAAGCCTATATATCACTTTTCAACAAAAAGTTCACAAAGCGGTTTACAGACAAAATCAAATGATTAAATGGCTCCCTGTCCCAAAAGGGCTCACAATCTAAAAAAGAGACAGAACACCACCAGCAGACAGCCACCAGAAAGACACTGTGTTGGGGTAAAAGGGGGGCAGTTACTCTCCCCCTGCTAAATATAAGAGGAGCACCAATTGAAAAAGTGCCTCTTGCCCAGTTAGCAGGGGATATAAATAGATTGTTTCTAATTTATATAGATTTTTATCTATAAATATTCATACTGCCTTTGGGGTACAGCAACCAAAGAAGCTCTGGATGGGACAGTGTGCATCTAGTCTAGGATTGGAAGGGGCGGGCGGAGTCTAGAGTTATGTCTTTAGTAGTTGTACGAATGGAATAAAATCTAGCAAGGATTTTCTCAGCGCGGCATCTTCTTGCTGGAAAAGGCTTAATATGTTGAATCTCTAACTGCTGCAGGGATGTTAAGCACAGGTGCCCTACAAGAAAACAACAACATTCCATAAATAGTATTCTGTCTCTCTCTGCATTGACAATCTCTAAGGCCGGATCTACACTGCACTGTGTCCGGCGCCTTGTGGAGATTTTCACAGTCTTGCGGAGCATTTGCGTGCTCCCGATGCTACGGCATGTGCAATGCGTCAAACATGGTCCCGACCATGTTTTGAGGGGTAGCTTCGCCAAACGCAATGCAGCCACCAATCACTCCTCCAACCCCGCTCGGCGGAGGCAGGGGCAAGACGACTCCACGCCGGACGCAGTGCTGTGTAGGTCCGGCCTAACTCAGGTGTGGCCAACACGAATGCTCCTGGCCCTTTAATAGTTGTATAGATGAGGGCATTGTAGCAGGTGCAGCTGCTTTAGCAACACCATCAGCATTGGCAGCTGCCAAGATTCTGTCTTCTACACAACTCTTAAAAATGCCGAGGCCCTAATGGTGGAAGGTTGGCCACCCCTGCTCTAACTAGCACTGAAGTGGGGAAAGCAGAGGCGAAACTAGGGCGGAGCACCCGCTCCGGGCGCCATTGCCCGAAGGGTGCCCCGCCCGCGAGTCCGAGTCGGACTCGGAGACTCGCGTCTCCAAGTCGGACTCGAGTCTCCAAGTCAGACTCGGAGACTCGAGTCCGACCACCCCCTCAACCGGGAGAGCCGGCTCGGGGACGTGTTCCCCAGCCGGCTGCCCGGGGCCTTCTAAGGAAGGCTTTTTGCGCATGCTCAGATTGCTCAAATATGCTCAAATATGTATTTATACCGTTCTTTTTGTGCATGCTCAGACTGTTACTGAGGGGAAAAGGCTGCCCTTTTTCCCTCAGTAACAATCTGAGCATGCGCAAAAAGCCTTCCTTAGAAGGCCCCGGGCAGCCGGCCGGGGAACAGGTCCCCGAGCCGGCTCTCCTGATGGGGGGGGTCCCGCCGGTTCGCCCCCTCCCGGAGCGCGCCCCCCTCTCCGGAGCAGGCCGCCCCCCTTCCGGAGCAAGCTGCCCTCCCCTCCTATTGGCTGCGGCACGCTATTTCCTTATAGGGGCGCCTACCCCCCCCCGTGCTCCGGGCGCCAATCGAGGCTGTTACGCCTCTGGGGGAAAGAATATATTTTTACAACTTAATTTTCTTGAAGCACTGTTCTTGGCTTTCTTGTTAGGATGCATCCAACATTGTGCTTACTTAATTCCAAGGAAGGCTTAAATTCTTTCTAAGGAAAACTCTTAACTGGTTTGGCACCTATAGCTTAGGCTACGTTTTGTGGCATCAGTGAAAGACTCAATTGTTAAGCAACATGTTTCTTCTTTATAAAACTCTGGTGTGTCAGTCAGCGCCTGTTATAGCTGGAACAGGTTCGAATTTGATCCTATGAACAGCTACACCCTGAAAGTGGACTGTTGCCCTTTTATGACTATACAGGAAGGGAAGAAATAGCTTGAACTCCTTGCAGAAATGAAGCAAACATTAGCAGTATTATATGGATATATGCCGATACAGTGCCAACATTTTCCATTTGCATACACCAGTCTTGGGCAGGTTGCTTCTTCCTATATACCTTCTCCCCAGGGAAACTGAATGTATGTCTCTACTGTGACAAAATTGCTGCTACGTCCCCTTTGTCCGAGTAGACCTCTGGGCCGATCCCAGAATGGGGATAGGATCCGGTGGGCAGCCTGGGCAGCCCACTGGATACTTAGGCAGGATTGCGCTGTTATTGTAGCATAAGCTTTTGCTGACTATAGTGATGTCTGTAGTGATGCATTGCTAGTGCAGCTGTTGTGTGCCATAGCTTGCTGCCAGTGTTGTAAGGAATGTGTGTAGAATGGGCCAGAACATGCATTTAGGCTTTTATTGTATACTGAGTGTCATATGCTGTTAACTGCTCATATCAACTCCATTGTGAATATACATTAACTGAATAAAAATAAATCCCCACCTCCTAACAATCAGAAATAAACTACAGATGAGTCTTCACCCATAGCATCTACAGTACTGGAAACTGTTTGTTTGTTTGTTGCTTGGGGGGGGGGGGAGATCCATCCCAAGGAAGGATTCTGTGAAATTCAAAAGTTTTCATAGCATGTTGTCAATTTTTGGTAGTAAAAGGGTTCCCTCACATCATTAATAGCCCAATCCTACCCAAGTTCCCCCACACAGTGTACCAGCATGGCTTCCACTGAATCCTGCAAGGGAATTTAGCAGTCAGGCAGCTCTCCTTGAGGTAGGGCGACATTTTGTCCCCTTGTCCCGGGGAAAGCCCCAGACTGTGCAACAGGTCTATTTATTTATTTATTTATTTATTTATTTATTTATTTAAATAATTTATATGCCGCCTTTCTCCCGGCAAGGGCACTCAAGGCGGCTTACAACATTAAAACAACATATACATTAAAATAATTAACAATTTAAAACAATTAAAAAAATTAAAACAACCCCAGTGGGTCACCTCTATTTACAGTTGTTAAAATCCATTTGTTCAAAGTTAAAAGTTAAAAGTCAGCCCACCATGTCAGACATCGAATGCTAGTCTAAATAAAAATGTCTTAAGGCCCCGCCGAAAGGTCTCTAAAGAGGGAGCCGTTCTTCATTCCAGGGGGAGGGAATTCCATAATTGGGGCGCCACAGCCGAGAAGGCCCTATTCCGTGCCGCCATCCCCCTCACCTCCGTCAATGGCGGCACGGTTAACAGGGCCCCCCCTGATGACCTCAGAGTGCAGGTCGGATTATAAGGAAGAAGGCGGTCCCTCAAATACCCTGGACCCAGGGCTTTAAAAGTCAAAACTAGCACTTTGAATTGTGTCCGGAAACGAACCGGCAGCCAGTGTAGCCGCTGAAGCAGCGGTCCGACTGAGTCGAACCGACAAGCCCCGGCAACCACCCGGGCCGCCGCATTCTGCACTAGTTGCAGTTTCTGCACAGTCTTCAAAGGCAGCCCCACGTAGAGCGCATTGCAGTAATCTAGTCTAGATGTCACTAGGGCATGGGTTACTTGGACCCATGCCAGCAATATTACTGGTGAAAGTCCAAGAGGATCCGTGTCGGTGGATAAGGCCTGGGAAGGGGGATAGGATAGATACGGTGTGCGTACCTGATCCCTTCTGGGTCCAATTCACCCACCCACCACCCCTGTCGCCAAGCTCCCCCATCCCATTCTGCCCTCTCCCCACACACCTCAAGTACCTGAGGTGCTTTTTGGGACATTTCCCCCAATTCGTTTTTTTGCCCTTTTTCCACGTTTCAAGACCGTTTTGGGCCATTTTCCCCATTTTGGTCTTTTTTGCCCTTTTTCGTCCGTTTCAAGCCCATTTGGGGCCATTTTCCCCAATTTGGTCTTTTTGTCCTTTTTTGCCCATTTCAAGACCTTTGGGGGGCATTTCCCCCAATATGATCTCCCCCCCTTTTGCCCTTTACAAGACTGTTTTGGGCCATTTTCCCCAATTTGGTCTTCCCCCATTTTTGCCCGTTTTGGGCCATTTCCCCCATTTTGGTCTTTTTGCCCCCTTTTTGCCCATTTTGGGCCATTTCCCCCAATTTGGTCTTTTTGCTCTTTTTTTCAAGCCCCGTTTTTGGCTATTCTGACCATTTTTCAGATTTGGTCCATATTGCCCTTTTTTGCCGTTTCAATTCCGTTTTTGCCCATTTATGGACATTTTATCTTTTCTGCCTGTTTCAGCCCCGTTTCCACCCATTTTTGCCCATTTTGCCCATTTTCAGTTTTTTGCCCATTTTTGACCTGTTTCAGCCCCATTTTTGGCTATTTTGACAATTTTTCAGATTTGGACCATTTTGTCCTCTTTTTGCCCTGTTTCAATTCAGTTCTTGCCCGTTTATGCCCATTTTATCTTTTCTGCCTGTTTCAGGCCCGTTTCTACCTATTTTTGCCCATTTTGCCCATTTTCAATTTTTCGCCCATTTTTGACATGGTTTTGGCCATTTTGCCATTTTTCAGATTTGGTCCATTTTGCCCCAATTCAGTTCTTGCCCGTTTATGCCCATTTTATCTTTTCTGCCTGTTTCAGGCCCGTTTCTACCCATTTTTGCCCATTTTCAGTATTTTGCCCGTTTTTGACCTGTTTCAGCCCCGTTTGGGGGGCATTTTGACCATTTTTCAGATTTGGTCCATTCTGCCCTTTTTTGCCCGTTTCAAGCCCGTTTCGGCCCATTTTCTCCAATATGGTCTTTTTGCCCTTTTTCCCGTTTCAAACCTGTTTTGGGCCATTTCCCCCAATTTGGTCTTTTCCCCCTTTTTTGTTCTTTTTTTGCCTGTTTCAAGCCTGTTTTGGGCCATTTAGCCCCCATTTGGTTTTTTTGCCCATTTTTGCCCGTTTCGGCCCATTTCCTAATTTTTTCCATTTTTCGTCCTTTTCAAGCCCGTTTCGGCCCATTTTCTCCAATTTGTTTTTTGTTTTGTTTTTTTTGCCCTTTTTTGCCTGTTTCAAGCCGGGTTTGGCCCATTTTCCCCAATTCTGTCTTTTTGCCCTTTTTTGCCCTTTCAAGCCCATTTTGGGCCTTTTTTCCCCAATTTGGTCTTTTTGCCCTTTTTTGCCTGTTTCATGCCCGTTTTGGGCCATTTCCCCCAATTTGGTATTTTTTGCTCGCAGAGCTTACCTACTCTAGTGGGCGTTGCTCCTTCTGCCAGCGCACACGGGAAGGCTCTGGCCTTCCTGCCGGCGGGCCTGGAAGACGTGCTGTCACAAATTGCTTTCTGGCACATTTGCAACAGTCTGCGTCAGCAGAGCACACTTTTCACCAGCTCAGAGGCACATTGGCACAACAGGTTAGGTAGTATGAGAACTGTATGTTATTACGATTTACTGTTTTGCTATTTGCTGCATTGCTATCCTTATGTTGTGCCGTAAGGATTGTGCCATAAATTTCACTCACCCATAGTTTATTAAGCTTAAAGGGGTCCTGGAAATCCTTGTACAGAAAAGCCAAGATTTATAATGTACTGTAATGTACAAGCTTTGAGTTTCATGGAATTCTCCCTCATGTTGAAAATTAATACATTTAACTGCGCAATCCTGATTGTCGGGTGGGCAGCGGAACAAGCGTTTTGCTGCCCGCAGTAGTCGCAAACGTGCAGTAAAGCACATTTGCGACTACTTTCGAGCAGGGAAGGCTGGTGCAAGGCAGGTAAAGTAGGATCTGGTGGATGGGGGAGAGGTTCGGCGGAGCCAGGAGGCCAGCCATAGGCCCAGCCAATCAGGGAGGGGGAGGGGATGGCTTCAGCCATATCCTGACCCCTGCCGATCGGCTGAGCCTTTACACGGCCTCCTCCGACTTCTGCCAGAAAAATAGCTGGCGGAATTCCGAGGAGGCTGATCGGCCCCAGCCCCGGTTACACTCAGGGAAGGGGACGAGCGTCCCCTTCCCCAAGTAGACTTACCGCCATGCGGGTGCCTGCCCGCGGCGGTGTACGGGATCCGGCAGGCGGCCTCGACCACCCAGCAGATCCTTAAGGCGGTGACAGACCAAGCCCATCTTCCGTCCAGCATGGAGGTGCATCCGTGCCGTGCGCACGTTTTGTTAGTCTGACATGCCTTCATTTCTGCTCCTGGCATCCGCCGGCAGCCGTCGTCAGCCACGGCTGCGTTGACGCCTCAAGGCTGATCTACACGACAGTGTCGCGGCTCCTCCGTCGCCTCTGCCTGGCGCCTCCGCGCTGGAAGCGGGGGAGTGTCTTCAAGCCTGTTGCCCCTCATGTTGTCCCGCCTTCCTAAGAAAGCGCAGTTGTGATTGGTTAAACTCTCCCCCCCTCTCCTGTGATTGGTAGGCTGCAGCAGCTCCGCGAGCCACCTCCAAGCTCTGCCGTCACGCCCCCTAAAAAATAGAACACTCGACTTGGAGTACGCGGCAGCGGGGAGGAGGTCCGGCGGCTCCGCCGGATTAAAAAACGCTCCGCGACGCTGTCGTGTAGATCAGCCTTCAGCTGCCCGAATCCCAGCTCTGGCAACGTTCGTCGCGTTCGGTCCGTGTCCCAGCCCCCTGGGGGCAGGACACAGACCAGCCAGGGCCAATCAAAGGGAAGGAAGCCAAAGTCAATCAAAGGGAAAGAGGGGCAGAATGTTGTGGAAAAGCAGCCATTTTTCTCCTCGCTTGGAGTAACTGCGCGCTGTTTTCAAACCTTTGTCACTTGGAAGGGTTTTTTGACAAATGATAATCCAGAAATACAGTGTTGAAACATGTGCCTGGGGCAGCCAGCAAGCTCCGTCCTTTTCTCCAATGTGTCTAGCGGTGTTTCCTGTCATTTGCTGATTCGGTGATCCCTCCCCCCCCCCTGCTGGTTTTATTTTGTAGTTATGGCCGTTTAATATTGTGGCTTAGTAGTGAACAAACAAACACACATGAGTACAGATCGTTTCTCTTCTGTGCAGGTCCCCTCACTAGTCCTAGGCTCTTCTCTCCCCTCCCCTCCCCTTCCCCCCTCGCTCGCTCGTTCCTCCGCCGCCTCGGCGCCTCCTGCAACAAACGGCACGGCTTGCGATAGTTGCTGCTGCCATTTATATGGTGGCTTTTAAACACACGCACACACACACACACACACACAAAACAGATGTGTTTCTCTTCTGTGCAGGTCCCCACTAGTCCTGGCCTCTTCTCTCCCCCCTCTCCCTCGCTCGATCCTCGGCTGCTTCCCTCACGGCAGGCTCCCATCTGGTGTGACATGCAAACATCCCATCCAGCCCCCTAGCGTGCGTCCGGTGCGGCAACGCTGCCGGAGCGATGTGCGCACCGGACGGAAGCCGTGCTTGGTCTGTCACCGCCTTTAAGCAGAATTGGGCTGCCCGTCTTTATGATAGTTTAACAAATAAAAATGTACCCATGGGCACCAGTGTTGTACAGGCAAACACCGTTTGTCATTAAAAGTGTTCAAATAGTGCCCTCCCTGATATTCCACTTATGCCTGCATTTCGGCCTCTGGAGCAGCTTGATTGCAGACACGTTCCCTGCCATCACTAGAGCCTTTTCAGAGCATCGCCAAAAGAAAAAGAGCTGAGGCATGTGAACTTTTAAAATGCAAAGGGATTTTCTTTTTTACTTTCTTGCTGACCCAGCAGTTTGGAAGATCCTGCTAGACAATTAAAGTGAAATTCACCGTCCTTTCCGTATTTTCTCTGAATTCAATGGGACTTCTGTGGGAGGAGATTCCAAGTAAGTATATGTAGGATGGCAGCCTCAGTGTGAAAGATTCCGCCCGCCCCCCCAAGTTTGGAATGATTCCAAGTTTGGAATCTACATATACAATTCAGAAACAGCGTACTGTAAGTCTGTATTGAATGGGTTTTCTCTAGTCTGCTGCTTCCCCCAATCCGTCTCCTATATAAACCACTTTACTTTGCTTCATGAGTGGGCCAGTGCTGCCATCACGCACTCACAGCGTAATCCTATCCAACTTCCCCCATCGGTGCAGCTAGAACGGGAGGCCCCAGAACGGAAAGGGGATTCAAATCCCCTTCAAAGGGTGTTCAAAGGGAATTTAAATTTCCCCTCCCCTCCAAAGTCTCCCACCCTGCACTCCCCTTCTGGTTACACAGGTGGGGGGGGGAGTTGGATGGGATTGCACTGTAAGAAGCCAGATAATATAAAATATGTTGACATGTATTGAGGAAGATTTTCCCCACTTTATTGTGAATAATAAAATGACAAAACCATAATAATGAAAACAACAATTCCCAAAAAATGGAATAAAAGAAAAAAGAGTAAAAAATGCATAACACAGTATACTCAATAAATATGCAAAAAATAAACAAAACAAGCTATAACTTGGATACTAATCAACAGTCTATGCATAAGCTGCTAAAAGGCCTCCAAATATCCAAAAATATATCCGTAGCAGTTTTCTTCTATGATCTGAATTACATTCAAATGTAATTTAAAAAAATGAATAAGTTAAAAAATACATTAAAAAGTGCAAATTCTGTATGACAAATGTTCAAATAGGAAATGTGTAATTTCTCAGTCAGTCAAACATCGATGTTGCTTCCAATGACAAGTTTGATTCACTCTTTTAGGCATTGCAGGGAGAGCCAGGATTCCTAAGGGCACCTTACTAAGGGCAACTCTCCCGAAAGGTGAGGCGTAGAAAGGACTAGCGTTCCCAGACTCCTGTTACTTTTTCCTTTATGGATTGAAACATGTGTGCACGGGGCAGACACGTGAAAAGAAAGTGTGCCTGCCCTGTAGTTTAGGCCAGTATATAAACAGGGGAACTGATCCCATTTGGCAGCACCATTTCTTATTCCTGGGACTATAGTCTATGTTGATGGTTTGCTATTGATTTCAGTCTCCTTTAACTCCCTGAGACTTCAGTCGTAGTAAAAGATTTCAGCCCTCGCGATGCTTAGTTCTAACAACTGCAGGACGAGAGAAAGCCCCGTCAAGGGATTTGCTTGTGTAAGTAATCGCGCACAACCGGGCTGGAAATGCTCTTAAACATTCTTTCTGTTTTATGCCAATAAAGGCAAACAAACTCTCTGCGTGCTAGTTCGAGGGATGAGCAGGGCGGAGTTCTCCCCAAAACCGCAAATCTCTCCTTTCCCCGCCTCTGGCCAAGGAATGGGTCCCATCCTGCCTACAGAAAGGGCAGCAGCGGCTTCATTCTCTTCCGCTGAGCGTGTGCATCAACTGCACATGCTCAGTGTACAACTGATCGTCGCTATGGGCGGTGGCGAATCACCCACTTGATGCAGTCTCCCCTTAGGAACCTGGCTGGAGAAAGGTAGGTTGGTGGGAGGGAGGTTCTGGAGGCTGGCTGGTGAGTCAGCCATGGCAATGCCCCTTTATTTCCCCCCAGTGCCGAGGCAACCTCTCCAGTGCCTTTCTAGTCAGCTGCTGGAACTCTTTAGAAACTTCTCTGTTGCTGCTGCCGCCTTATACAGCTGTTCTTTCTGGTACATACCTCTTCTTTGCGCCTATTGCATATGTAAGTTTGACTCGTCTTCGACCCGCTATATTCCATGTTCTGTTGGGAAATTATGGAACAAATCAAATGCTTGCGGGTTGGGGTGTGTTGTTGTTTGTTTGTGTGTATGTTTTAGCATTTGAGTAGCTGCTTGCAGAATTGAATCGTATAAACTAGCGGTGTGCAATCCTATACCCACTTACCTGGGAGTAAGTCCCATTAAAGTCAATGGGATTTACTTCTGGGATTTACTACATACAGCACAATGCATAGGCTTGTGCTGTAAATGTTACATGGGAAAATAGAATGCTTGGATGGAAGGCACAGGCAGTTAAATATAAAGTGTGTGTAGGTATAGTTAAGATACAAGGTCATTTATACCATAGGCCATGTTCTAGTCTAGCATCCGTTAAAAGTTTAATTGTTAAGCAATGTGTTTCTTCCTTTAAAAAAAAGTGGCAAGTCAAACTGTGCCCCTCCTAGTTGGAGCAGGTTGGAATTTCTTGCTATGAATGGCTACACCCTGAAAGTGGACTGTTGCCCTTGTATGACTATACAGGAAGGGAACAAATGGAAATGAAGCAAACATTAGCAGTATATATGCTGATACAGTGCCAAAGTTTTCCATTTGCATACACCAATCTTGGACAAGTTCCTTCTCCCTAGAGAGATTCTTTCTAGAGAGGTGTAGGAAACTGAATGTATGTCTCTAATTACGGTGGCAAAATAGCTGCTATTAAGACACAGGAGGAGATGCCCTGCCAAGAAAAAAAAGCAGTAACCTTCCTTTTTTTTTTTGCTTTGCATTGAAAACTTTGAATCAACTGTGAAAGTTTTTTTTCCAATCAGTTCCTTTAGTTTTATCAGGAAAAAAACACAATATAGCAGATTTATTGTAGCATGAGGTTTTGTGGACTGCATTCCAGTATTTGCAGTGATGCAGCTGTTGTGCACCATAGTTTGCTGTCAGTGTTACAATGAGTGTGTGTAGGCTGGGACACGACATGCATTTAGGTTTTTATTTATACTGAGTGTCAAATCCTGTTAACTGTTCCGATAAATTTCATTGTGCACATACGTTAACTGAATAAAAACAAATCCCTCCTCCAAGCACAGCTCCCTTTCTGTAAGAGGACGTTGAAAGCATTCTTGTGAGTATTTCTATAGCATTTTGTAGAAGAGTACTCCAATTTAGGCCACATTCTTCCGAGCTAGCCATAGAGGTATTGTGCTCCAGACTGGTGGCAGTTCGTAGTGGGCCCTTGAGAAAAGTCTTGTATGTTCTGTTCCTGTCGCCCCATGACGCATGCTGGATCTCAGGAAACTGTTCTGAGCAGTGAATACTCATTTAGATCTACTGCTTGCAGCTAGTGTGGAGATGCAATTTAGATTTTCCAGGTGCCGAAGTCCCCTGATGTACATCAGTGGCTCTGGGAAACCTACAGTCTTACTGCTTGTACCATGGGTGGGGGCACTGAAAGAGCAATTGTTCTTGCCTACCCCTCAGCTGTCTGGGAAGCCTCCCCATTGGGCCCTGGTAAGCTTACTGGACAGTTGTGGGTAGCAGTGGACTTGTTAGTGGTGACCTCGGAGATGCAACTTGCTTCTGCAAATGGGCTTCTTCCAGATGCCCCTGTGCCAGAGGGAGAAGGCAGTTACTTGCACTGCCACCATACAAGCATTGGCACTGGGGTTTCAGAGATCAACTGAGTGAGACTCTTCTGCCCCTGGGCTGGCCATGATCCTAATTTGAAACAGTGCTACTTGTTTCAGTAAGTGGTCTGAAGACTGCAGTCTTTAATATTCCTGTATAGTTCCAAAGCATGTTAATGCGAGTAGATAAATAGGTACCGCTTGCGGGAAGGTAAACAGCGCTTCGTGTTCCAGCCGCATGCTACGTGCTGTGGCAAGGAGAGTCATACCGGCCACATGACCATGGAGGCGTCTTCAGACAACGCTGGCTCTTCGGCTTTGAAATGGGGATGAGCACCACACCCTAGAGTCGGACACGACTGGACTTAATTGTCAGGGGTCACCTTTACCTTTTTATATGTACAGTATCTATTTGTATAGAATAAAATGTCAGGATTGGACAACTTGTAAAATTTATTTATTCTCATTCTTATACTGTCCTTTTTCCAAGGAGTTCAAGGTGGTGTGCATGGTTCCTTCCCTCTTTCGATCCTTGCAACAACCCTGTGAGGCAGTTTAGACTGAGATATTGTGACTGGCCCAAGGTCATTCAGAAAGTCTAATAGCTGAGCTGGGATTTGAACCAGAATCACTGTACCATCTTGGCGTTCGGCTGCATGAAATTCCAACCTGTTCCATCCGCAGTTTGACACTCTTCCCTTTTGTTTAACAAATAAAAATAGACCCATGGACACCAGTGGCGTACAGGCAAACATTAGCCATGTTAAAATTGTTCAAATAGCGCGCGCGCGCACACACACACACACACACACACACACACACACACACACACACACACACACACACACACACACACACACACACACACACACACACACACACACACACACACACACACACACACACACCGTTCTAGTTATGCCTGCATCATGTCAGCCTCTAGAGTGGCTTCATTGCAGACATGCTCCCTGCTATCACAGGAGCCTTTTCAACTTATGCCCAAAAGAAAAGAGTCGAGATGCGGGAACTTTTAAAAAGCAAAGGGCTTTTGTTTCACACTCACTTCTCGCTAACCCAGCAGTTTGGATGATCCTGCCAAAAAACTGAAGTGAAACTCTATATCTGGTCCTTTATGTATTTACTCTGAATTCAGTGGGACTTCTGTGGGAGGTTCTCCCAAGTAAGTGTTCATAGGATGGCAGCCTTGGCATGAGAGATTCTCTTCCCCCCCCCCCAAAAAAAAACAGGCACTGCTGTGTGTTCCTCATCTTTGCCATTCCCTGAGCCTGGTGGTCCGCAGGTTGTCTTCATTCCCTGAGCCTGGCTCAATCTGCTGCTTTGCTAACGTTCTTGTGCCCCCCCCCTCTGATTTTCTTCATCTTTCTGGTCCCATAGCCCCATCACTGTTCAGCCTTTCTAATCCTCTTCCTTGGTCCAACCATCCAGAAAAACAAGGCTTTTGGGCGGGGGAGGGGCAGGTATAATTTGAGCACATCTCCAAGAAAAAGTAAGGGCACTTGCATTGGGAAGCTCTCTTTCTTTGAATATGACAAAATGTTCTGGAGGCACATCGTCATGGTATACCTTGCTCTATTTAGACATGTAGTATTCAAGGAAATCAAGGTGGCCTACATGGGGTTTATCCCGTTTTATCTTTTCAGCAACATGGTGGAGGCAGATGGTCCTGTTATGATTTTAGATCATCGCCCCATTATCTTTTTGTGCTTTTCTGGAAAGATGAGCATGAGTGCACCAATCGTGTTCATCACAGATCAAGTGTTGCCACATGCAGGTTCTAGGAAGAGAGGGGCACAATGTATACAGCAATGGTGGGTTCTGTACAGCAGCTGAGGAATTCATGACCTTAGAACTAGAATTTTGCCAGCATTTCACCATGGCAGCTATTGCTAAGGTGATACAGAGACATATATTGTGATGGAAAGGTATAGAATGCACAAATAATTATTCTCTGGATCGGAACTATTCATGTGTTGATGGGATCAAAACATTATTTGTCGGTGGTCTAGTGAGATATCACCGGACATCTTATTGAATACAAAATATAACTTCATGATCTCAGGCACCCAATTATACAGGTTGGTATCTTAAGATTTAGGGGTCCAATCCTATCCAACTTTCCAGCAGCCACAATGTAGCCCTGAGTTAAGGGAACAAATGTTCCCTTACCTTGAGGAGGCCTCCATGACTGCCCTACCACCACAGGATGCAGCACAAGCCCTGTTGGTTATGGCTGCGTCAGCCCTGGAAAGTTAGATAGGATTGAACCCTTAGGGATGGTATCTCAGACTTTCTTTTCCTATTCAAGAGTGTTAAAATAGAAACCAACTGAGATTCATACAACATTTACCGGTATTTACTGCTCTAAAATAACAGGTAAACTTTAACGTACATGTCTACATTGTTAAGCTGCTATAAAGAATTGCAATGCTTTTATTCATTATTGGTTAAAAGGTACTAATTTGTTCTTCAAATGCAATTTTTTGGGGGGTGGGGTAGGGTCAGTCATCATGTGTTTTGTTAAAGATATCCAGGTGAATAGGTTTGCGGTTTTGTGCTGAATAATGTGGGCGAGGCAGATGAAGAAAAGGCAAGGCAAACTGCCAAAAAATGAAACAGTACCTGAATGAAAATTCCTCTTATACCCAATGTATGATCTGACTTAAAATTACATTAGTGCCAACGCTGTAACTTGCAAATGGCTTGCTCCTTAGTACAGTAGGTCCTCCCCATCCACGGATTAGTCACCCACGGATTTGACTCAGTGTGGGTGGTTCGAGTCTGCAGTGGGAAGGGTTGCAGCGCCACAGTACCTTTATGTAGAAACTGTACAGGCCCGTGGATCATTTCTCCAGCTCCTTCCCCCCCCCCCCCGCTCTGTAAATCACTCCAGCAAGCTTGGAACACTTGAAAAATGCTATCATAAACGACTTTCGGTTGCGTGTGGGAGGTCTTCGGAGGTGCACTCTATGCTATGTATACTGAGGTATGTGCCTCCGAAGACTTCTCACACGTGACCGGAAGTCATTTCTGGTCACACTTTTCAAGCCTTTCAAACCTGCTGGAGTGATTTATGGAGCACGAGGCAGCTGGAGAAGTGGGCTGTGGACCTGCGCAGCTTCTACATAAGGTACTGCGGTGCCATGCCCCCCCCCCAGTGCGGACTCCAATGTCCACAGTTTTTGGTATCTGCAGGGGTTCTGGGAACAGAAATTCTGCGGATACCAAGGGCCAACTGTAGTTCCATTAAAGAAAAAGAAACATGCTCACCTACTAAAGCACAAGTAAGTGGGTGTGTTTCTTTTTCTGTGCAGGAGTTTTACTAATCTGTTTTGAGCATGGGAGGAGATTCTGGGTCAATACATAAATCACAGTTCTATGACCTCTCCCTCCAGTGTTGGGGGCTTCATTTGAGAAAGTGAGAAGCAGGGCTGTACTCAAATGTTAATCTTGTTTTATTTATAAAAGTGTTTGCCACCCTTCTTCCCCACTATTTTCTTGCCATCATATTGTCCATAATATTAAGGAAGACCTCATAGTTGTGCTACTCAAGCATTTTTGGATATGTGAAACTAGTGTGGGTTGTAAGTTGACTGCCCCCAAGAGCACATTGCAACAGAATTACCAAACTGATTTGGAGGATTGGGTGAGGTTGAGTCACATGTCTTAGTTAAAGAAGTCCTAAGTCTCAATGAATCATGGCAAGCATATTTAGGTGTCTAGGAATGAATGATTAAAAAAAAAACCTTCTGCTGGTTGTGATGTTCTCAAAGAACTGAGTAATAGAAATAAATGAAAACTGCATAAAAAGTATATGTGGTGAATAAAGCAATATTTTCTCTTCAGTTTAAAAAAGTATAATCTTAAAGTTGTCCTTAATACATCCCTGCAAGGCGAGTGTTGTTATCCTCACATTGCACCTGAGGCTGAGTGGGAGTGGCTTGCCTAAAACCAGTAAGTGTGTTCAAGGCAGAGGCAAGATTTGAACTTCCTGAAACGTGGGGTATATACAGTATTGGTTCTCTGAACATTTTTGTATGTTACTGTTTGGTGACTGCCTTCTTTTTCCTCAAAACATATAGCTTTTCATCAGGGCCATTCAGAGGAATTTTATCCGGGGGTACAAAGTTTCTTTTGGGCCCTTTCCCTACATATGAATTTGGCTCCTGGCCCCCCTCTTTTGCTCCAGGGCCCCCTTTTTGACCTATTTTTCGCCCTGGGCCCGGGTACAAATTACCCCCTTAACCCCCTCTCAGAGGCCAGGCTTTTCTACTGCGGCTGTAGCCTCTCCCAGACTGGCCAACGGTGGATCTGACATGTCAGATAATAGGACATTGTTAACATTTGAACATGTTGTCTCAACCCACATTTTCTGTTATATCACAGATGTGTGGGAAAATCTTTGAAAATGGAATTTTAGCACTTCACATATAAAAGTGGCCTGAGGGGTTGACATGCGGGATAATTGTCTTATTTGTGCTTATTCCATAGATTCTGAAGTATGGACAGTCTCACTGCAGCCAACACTGCCTTTGCCCTTGACCTCTTCAAGAAACTGAGTGAAGATGATCCTAAGAGAAACTTGTTTTTTTCTCCTCTGAGTATTAGTTCTGCTCTGTCGATGGTGTTTCAGGGTGCGAAAGGCAACACTGCAGCCCAAATGTCAAAGGTATGCCCAGACCAATGTTAATGCTACTAAGAAGAAAAAGGGTTTTTTTGGCTTGGGTATGCCAGATATAGGGAAGGACCAAATCCACATCCAGCACAGGCTGTCTAGGAATGGTGTTTTCAAGGAAAGGAAAAAGACTAGTGCAGGACGTCCCAGTGGCTTTTGGGCTGCTGAATCAGCACAAGCTTCTAGGTCAGGGGTTCTCAACCCCTTCCTGGCTGAGTACCTCCTCCGTCCCCACTCTCCTGCTGTGTGCCACCGGAAGTGACTGGCGATGACATTGCCTGTTACTTTCAGGTTTTTGGAAGCCAGAAAATGCAGGTAAGAGGCTCTGGGTGGGTGGGAGGACCCTTCTCAGCGTTCCCGAGAGGCTCGGTCAAAGGCAGGAGCATCTCGGGAGCAAAAATGCACCACCGAAAGCATCACATAGGAGTGGGGTTCCGGTGGTTCAGTGGTCCGGCGATCTGAGTACCACCAGCAGTCATCTGAAGTACCACTGGTGGTACTAGTACCACTGGTTGAGAGCCTCTGTTCTAGGTGATTAGAAATGTCTAAAAATAAGGGAAAATAGGCAAAAAATAGAGCATTCATCACAGAAGTACGTTCCATTGAATTTAAAGTAAACAAGCTAGGATGTAGAGATTTCAAAATCCCCCCCTCAAAAAAAAAATAGTTGGGACAAGTAAAATGCACCACAATCTGGATTAGTCTCAACATGTTTTCCAAGGGTCAAACAATAGGTTACCATGGAAGATCCATTGTTGGGGTCTTCTATGATTTTGTTTTAATTACGATGTTGTATACCAGTTGCAGAGAAGCTGTGGCCAGTGAGGAGTATGCCTTCTCTCCTGCTTGTGGGCCACAGTGGGAAACAAGATGCTGGATTAGATAGGCATTTGGCCTGATCCAGCAAGGCTGTTGCATTCTCCACAGGGCTGCTTTGAAGATGGGTGTTAGGGCAGTGATGCTCCAGGATAAGGGGTATTCCTCCTCCAGTGCCGAGTTCAAGTAGCAACTGTCATGGGGATGACATGACTGGTGCATGACCACTTTGTAGACGGCATCTGAACAATATTGTGATGCACTTGGCTGAAAACAGGCCACCAATCATGTATCCTGGTCTGTCATGTGCCTGATGTTGTTGCAATCCCAGGGTAGGCAGCAGGGATTTTGTTGAATTGTTGGTGGGGCAACTTATATGATTGTTTGCTGAATCTGGATCACAAGTTGTGCAGATCTACTGTGGACAATAACATACACCAGCAGTTCTCAAACGTTTTGGTCTCTGGACCGTTTTACACTCCGAAAAGGAGTCTTGGGGAGCCCTGCCAGCACATGTATGAATTCTTGGGGAGCACCAGCACATGTGTAGAATGGCGCAGTGCCAAGTCCAACATTGAATACTGGCGAAGAACCGGAACAGGAAGGAAATGAGGAAGGAGAGCCATGAACAGGGGAGATAGGAGGGATGGACAAGCCAAGGAGGGATAGACAAGCAAACGGGGCAGATGGCGACCACTAACAGTGTGCTCATGGAGTCTCTGAAGGGACCTCTGGCAGCCCCAGAGCTCCTCGGAGCACACTTTGAGAAATGCTGACATACACAATAGAAAAGAGAGTGACTGTAAATGAATAGGTACCAATGTGTGGTGTTGCTTAGAACGTCCTTTGAGTGCGTTGGCTGCATAACAATATGTAATGCAATTGATAATTTATTCAGAAGAGGGGTCTTGGAAGTCATGGAGATGCATTTCTATCATATTCACCAATTAGAATAGCAATACAGAGACAACAAGACCACTGGTTTCAATGCAAGTCTTTCCAGACCAAAGGAATAAGGGGTTTTGATTCTTGAAGGCTTTTTCATGAGATTTCATATTCACCGTTTACCACCAGGCACTTCGCTTTACCCAAGAAGAAAAATCTGAATCTAAAACCAAGCTGTGCAAAACTTCTCATGATAGAGAGCAGCGGGACGCCTGCTCTGGTTGGCCGTCTAGTCGCATTTCCACGTATCAGTCAAATCAGCAGCTGGAATACCGTGTGGTAGAATTTTTACTGAAGTTGTATTTTGAAAATGGAAGCTTTGGAGAAGGGCCTGCTTAAAGGGAATCCATCTGCCAAAACCCACTCCTTTCTGGGGGAAGGGCAGTTAGAAACATTCCGATATGGAACATTATTGCAGCGATTACTATTATAGTAGCCACATCTCTTTTGTCTGCCCTAAAGGGGAAGGAAGGTATTTTACTATCTTTAAAAATGAACTGCATTCAGCACCCCTCCTTACTGTTGTTTGAATGTTTTGTGTCCCTGTGTAACCCACATCGACACACAACTAGAGAGAAACCATGCGCTCTCCTTTTTAACTGATAACTAATCCCAAAAATTGAGGATGTTCCTTGAGCCAAATAATATGCTACTATACTGTAACCATGTTTATATTTTGCACTTCAGCTTGCCAAGCAAAGTAGTTCTAAACCTTTCAAAACAACAGCATATATGGGGATTTCAGCTGCATTTGTGACACTTTTGCAAGTGAGAGGCGTTAGGAGATGGGTTTCCCTTCAAAATTCTTCAGAGCTTTGTGTCTTGTGAAGCTTGGAATATAGGGACTGAGGGGAAAAGCTTTTTGTCTTCAACTTATTCAAAATGTTTCTTGGTTTTCTTCTTCTTTGAGTAGCAAACTCCAAAAATTAAAGCAGAAAAAGGCTTTCTGGCATTGCAGGGGTATCCAGTTTATCTTTCTCTTAAACAGCTTGCTTAGTGGCAGTATATTTTCTTTTTATCCTCAAGGGTTTTCCCCCAGTGTCACTGGATAGATGTTGGTATTCAAAAGTAACCAATCCTGTAAAACATATTAAACAATCTTTTCTAGGTGCTATCTGTGACTAGAGCTGGAGAGATTCATCCAGGATACGAAA
This sequence comes from Plestiodon gilberti rubricaudatus, assembly GCA_026170595.1. Taxonomy (NCBI): domain Eukaryota; kingdom Metazoa; phylum Chordata; class Lepidosauria; order Squamata; family Scincidae; genus Plestiodon; species Plestiodon gilberti. Next base: position 78,791,668 of record JANXHW010000004.1, on the reverse strand, counting down.
AACTTATTTCTGAAATCAACAAGCCAGACACCAAGTACCTGCTCAGACTCGCCAACAGACTCTTTGGAGAAATGTCGTATGATTTTCTTGCAGTAAGTTTTACTGGTTGCAAGCAGGTTGGGAGAATTGTTTGGAAGTTCACTCTTGTTCTGATGCATTAGGGATAAGAGAATGTAAGTAGTCAGGATCACAGCTCAGTTTCTGCACTTTCCTGTGACACAAATCCGCAAGTTTAATGAGGCATCTCCAGTCAGACCATTCACTGCATTGCTTGCTTAGAGTTTGGGGGGTGGGGGAGAGAAACAGCAGGAATCTGGGAGGCTAGTTGGAAAAAACAAAATTCCAAATAGCCTCTTAAATTCACAAAGGCAGCCTTGGTCAACAAAGGCCAACTTGAGTCTGAGACAATACAATCCTCAAGAGATCTGCTTTGAGGGTGGATTTCCCCACTCCCAAGTCATGATATCACCACTTCTTTGCCCTTCGCCATCAGCTTGATATATCAGGCTTGAAAAATGAAAGGTTACCCAGAGACACTTGGTGGGTAAGAGACAAGACCATGCCTCTTGCTCTCAGTCTAGCAGGGAAAAATTTGAGCAGAGTCTGAAGGTAGCCTGCATCTTGACCATCTTTTCCCTAGGGCAACAGTTCCCGAAGTGTGCGTTGTGCTGGTCGAGCTTCTTGGTGGCATGACCGTGACGCAGAAAACCATGGAGCAGAGGTTTTGTTTGCCGACTTTGTGTCGTGCGTGGTGTGTTTTGGGCCCATCCACCCTCTCCTGTTTTACACCGATTTTGAGGTCTTCTTAGGCCGCAGAACCCAGAAGAAAGTGCCAATGACAACATCACATCACATATCAATGGCACTTATTTCCAGGTTCCATAACTGACACCAGCGGAGGGGTGTGTGTGTTGCAAGGTCATAAGTTTGGGAACCATTGCCCTAGGGCAGGTGTTCCCAACCTGTGGTATGCGTACTACTTGGGGTACGCAAACCGTAAGCCAGGGGTTTGCGAGATGCTGTCCATTATCAGCTGCTGTGATCAGCAGCTAAGGGACAGCTGCTAAAGGGGATTTTTTTCCCGGGTTGCGGCGTGGGCGGGTGCCCACGAAAACTGGAGAGATCCTAGATGGCCGCGCCCAGGAGCACAGGTAGGAGGAGCTACCGGGGACACCTTGGACACATTTTTCCGGGCTGTGGCACGGGTGGGTGGGTCCTCACACCACTACTGGGAGGGAAAGGGTACGCGGGGGTGCACAGGTCTCCAAAGGTCTGGGGGTAGGCAGGGCAGCTAGAGGCCCGCGTAGGGGGTACACGGGCCTCCAAAGATTGGGAACCACTGCCCTAGGGAATATTCTTTCACATAGTCCCCCTTCATACATCTCCCAAGCTCATGGTATTTTTTTTTTCCTAATTTTGACTTTTAGATTTAACTTAAATGCCTAAGATCTCAAAGTGGAAATTGGAAAGAAATATCAAGAGCTTGGGAGGTGGATGTGGTAGAGATTTGAGGGCATCTGCCTGGTATAGAATGTTGGACTGTTAGATTTCATCTAGGAAACTGTGGCTGCACTAACGTGTATCTATGAAAATAACCACCTATTTAACAGATTATTTTCAATAGTTGCCAAAATCTGGCTGCAAGTAGCTAATTTTACTTAAAATATTTCCTCCATAGAGGAGTATATAGGGAAAACATCAGAATAGAATTCAAGATGTTCTTGTGTTAGCAGATATGTTAGCAGACTTGCATGAAGGATGCTAGATGTTCCATCAGATTTTTTTCATGTGAGACCCATGTAGATTTAACCATTTGCCATCTCTTTATACGTTCTCAAGTAGAAGAGAACTGGATCAGGTTGCCCATATTAATTGATATATTGGACTGAATATGCTGCTAATGTGTTACTTTTACTTCATTAGGATTATTTGGAGTAGTAAATTAAGCAGATGCATATATTTCAGGCTTTTAGATATTCGGGTTCTCATCTGAATAATGGAACAATATACTTCTCCGCCCCCACCCCTTGGGACAAAACTTGAACCAAAGGGTTATTTTTATATGATTCAGAATTTTGTATAGCTTCTAGTACTTGCATATTTCTGTTTTAAGTCATTTACAGACTCCTGCAAGAAATTCTACCATGCAGATTTAGAGCAACTTAACTTCTGTGCAAAAGCGGAAGAATCTAGAAAACACATAAATGCCTGGGTAGAAGAAAAGACAGTAGGTGAGTAATCCTTAGGCTCTTACATTATCCTTTAAGAATGTAAACTGGCAGGTTGGATTCCATGGTCATTGTTTTGAAAAAGTATCCAAAATTGCTGGATATTAGAATTTATATTTATCTATTCAAACAGCTGTTTAATGTCTCCTGTAGGTAAAATCCAAAACCTGCTTGCCCCCGGACTAATAGATTCTCTTACAAGGCTGGTGTTGGTGAATGCCATCTATTTCAAGGGAAACTGGGCAAATCAGTTCCTTAAAGATCGCACCATGGAAAAGCCATTCAAAATTAGCAAGGTAATGGTCAATAGCGTTGTTAAAGCTGACATACTGTAACCAATCTAAAGGAGGATATAAATATGATGGATTTCTCGACAATTGGTCTCTGTTTGTCTTTTGCGGGAATGATGCAGTGTGTATCTAACTTATGCTGCTTAAGTTTATTTTGGTTGGGATCCAAGGAGTGAGTTAGGTCATGCTAACCCTGTGGAATATTCGATATTTTTTCTCTGAATGGCTGGCAGGCAACCTTGACCAGCAGCTCTTTACACAACATAGCAAACTGCATTTTAAACTGTTCTAGCAACTCCTTCAGTTTAAAATGCAGTTTGCTATGTTGTGTAAAGAGCTGCTGGTCAAGGAAAACAAACCCAGTTAGACATGCAGGATGGTGTGTATATATTTTTGTGCTTTACTTAATAATTGACAGCGAAGGGAAGAATAATATTGGCAAATGTTAGCTGGTAAATCCCAAGATGTGTGGACAAAAGAGGAAGCTTTATAAAACACTATTGCAATAAACTGGCAGAATATTTCAAAGGAAGAGTTATACAGTTTGACTGTGTACATCTTTTCAGTCTGTGACTTGACTGTCTTCATTGGGTTACAGTTCCTGATGTTCTGTTAATCTGTCTGGTAACCACCAATTGTAGAAAATTGTTCTACCGCTTCCAAATTGTATGTGTATGTTTATGTGAGTGTTATAGTTTAATGAAGGCACAAGTGTTGGAAATGGCATATACAGGTGGGCCCCCATATCCGCTGGGGATATGTTCCAGGCCCCTCTGTGGATACTTGAAACCATGGATAAGAGCGAACACCCCCTCCATGGTTTCCTGAGGGCCCCCCCACCCTGCCTCCCCTGCAGGCAGGCATGCTTCCCCCCCCCAGCTCTTATTTATCTTTCAGCAAGCTTTGTTTCTTCCTTAAAACAGAGAAGCAGCCTCCATTGCAGGCAAGTAGAATGAGAAAAAGTCCTAGAGAGGCTCTGCAAGGTTTCTGTTAACCTTGCAGAACCTCTCTAGGACTTAGTCTCATTCTACTTGCCTGTAATAAGCAGCCAGAGGCTGCTTCTCCCGTTTCTTTAAGGAAGAAACGAAGCTTACTGGGAAAAAAGTAGAAGCCTGGGGGGTTCCCCGCAATCCGTGGATAACTGAAACCGTGGATAGCAAATCAGTGGATATGGGGGCCCACCTGTACTAATCTCAAATTCTGCTGCCTTTAAAAACACCTTGACCGGCAGATATTTAGCAGATGATAATTTTTAGTCCCATACCAGTTTCATCTGCTGACTTATAAGAGCAAGCTGCTGGGGAAGGCAGAACGTTTTTTTTCTGGTCAGCTGATGACCAGTAAAACAATTTGAGAACCACAGTTGTACAAAAATTTGCACAATTTATAAAATTGTGCAGTTATGTAGAGATGTATGAACATTTTCCTAACATTTTAGAATGGAAGCTTTCATGGCTAGTTATAATAGTAGAGGACACGGGTATTATGGGTTTGAAAGCCATGTATTATTTGTTAGAGACCGACGTTTCAACCTCACCTTGACAAAGACCTCGGCTAGGAGGTTGAAACGTCGGTCTCTAACAAATAATACATGGCTTTCAAACCCATAATACCTGTGTCCTCTACTATTTTCCTAACAATCAACATTCTAAAGTAATTTTAATCCACTGCAAACAAACTCCCACCATTTGTGAAGAGAAGGTAACAATTATGGGAAGTAACAATAACCGCACAACCTCACAAACACAAAGCAATGAAATGGACCAAAGCTCAACAAATAATCAATTTGTGAGAAGCACATACTAACATGTGTGGATCTGTGGATCTTCAGTTGCTAATGCTCACATCAGATTGGGAATCTCTGGTTGTAATTTTTCACAGGTGTCCAGAATGACCCAGTGTCGATTTCACATTTTTTAAACACATCTTTCCCCACATTTTTAGAACGAGACTAAAATGGTGCAGATGATGCACAAGAAAGCTAAATTTAACATGACCTACATATCGGATTATTGTACCAAAATTCTTGAGCTGCCTTACGTTGACAACGAGCTGAGCATGCTCATTCTACTTCCTGATGAGATTGAAGATACTTCTACCGGTTTGGAAAAGGTGAGGCATTATTACTGAAAGGAATTCCTGTCCATCAAAAATAGTCCTTGATAGGCTACACGTATGACAATTATACTCTGCTACATTACACAGGGTGGGTGGCTTCTTCCACCCACCCTGTGCAATGCAACTACTTATATTTCTGTAACAGTAGTCCATAGTGTTGGGTCCACCAGTATGGTGGTGCAGAAAAGTGGCAAGGGTGCGGGAAATGTAGGCATATACCCTTCTCCTCCCCACTCTTAAATACAGTGCCAGTATTTGTATACATGGGCAAAGATAGTTGATGCCTTTTTATCTTTCACTTTTTAAAACCATCCCTTCTCCAAGGAGCTCAGGGTGGTGTACGTAGTTCCTTCTGTACTCAAAACAACCCTGTGAGGTAGGTTAGACTAAGAGATAGTGACTTGCCCAAGTTCACCCAGGAAGCTTCATGGCTGACCATGGAGTTGAACCTGGACTTTGCAGGTTGAAGTCCAATACCAGAACCACTTCACAATCCAACCGCTTGCACTGGACAAATTTTACATCTGTTTCTCTGTACAGTTACACTTGTACTTCTGTATTTCTAATTAGCATTCCTTGCAGATGTAAGGAGGTGCAGTAGACAGTAAGCAATAGACAATAACTATATATAAAAAGTAATTCACAGAGCAGTTTATATAGCTAAATAATGGTTCCCTGTACTCAAAGGGCACATAATCTAAAAAAGCAGAAGGACCCTGGGGAAGTCCTAGCAAGACGTATTGACATCATTGTATGTAGCAGGAACCTGGAAAGTCTTCGGGGAAAGTAAAACCACCCAGCAAGAGCAGATAAATGGAATTGGGCATGAAGTGCATTCTCTCTCTTTGTAGCTGGAGTGAGGGGGTATCAAAAAGGGCTTCATGTGTGGTATATATCTGCCTACTTACTCCAAGATGCACAGCATTTCCTTTGGAGCAGCATTAGACCTTTTCACAGTGAATACCTTGAGATAAAACATGGTGGGTAATAATGTAATGCACAAGATTTTTCTTCTTCTCTTAATGCTTCTCTTATTCCTCCTAGCTGGAGAGAGACATGACGTATGAGAAACTGATGGATTGGATCAACCCGGAGATGATGGACCTAACTGAAGTTGAGCTGTCTTTACCCAAGTTTAAACTGGAGGAGAAATATGACCTCAAGCCTGTTCTGAGCAGCATGGGAATGACAGAGGCGTTTGATGAGAGCAAGGCAGACTTCTCTGGCATGTCCTCCAACAAAGACTTAGTCCTTTCTGAAGTTGTTCACAAATCCTTTGTAGAGGTAAACGAAGAGGGCACTGAAGCAGCTGCTGCGACTGCGGCTATTATGATGATGCGGTGTGCAATGATTGTCCCGTGCTTCACAGCTGATCATCCCTTTCTCTTCTTTATTCGACACAACAAAACAGGTAGCATCCTGTTCTATGGCAGGTTTTGCTCTCCCTAAAGGGATGGGGGTCTGATGTATACACAAACATCTCACTCTAGTCCCTTGGTTACGGATTTAGCTTTAATTTTCTCATTAGATTCTTATAAATATTTATATTAAATGTGCAATTCAAAGAGCCTTCATTGCCGCCTCCCTCTTTTCCCTGCAGTTGCTCTTGTTGAGATTTGTTAATACGTAATGCCCAGGTGTAAGGAATGTTTGGGCAAGGATGCCTATATAAAGTCTTGACTCTCAATTCACACTGATGTCTATTTGTGTTCTGTGTGCCTTATTCCATTTCTGACACTCCTGTCTAGTGGATCATTAGCAATGGGGGTGAAGATGAAGCAGGACTTGGTGACTTGTACACCTGTGTATGTGTTTTTTTTTTTTTTAACTCTGTCAGGTAGAGGGCTAACTTTATTTGGTAGCCTGGTACCAACCAAAGAAACTTTGAGGCCTTTTCTTGGCCTACCTTTTTCTGTGTGTGTGTGTGTGTGTGTGTGTGTGTGTGTGTGTGTGTGTGTGTAAAACAGTGCTGTTGACAGTGACAAAAACTTCTATTGAAGGAGCAGATACAATATATTTACAAATGTCATATGAATCCAAAAACTGTGTATCAATACCTGGTGCTTGGCTTGGCATATATATCCTGAAATGATTTGAAATTACAGCTGTTAATGTTTTCAGTAATAGCTATCTCTAGTTAACATAGGAAGAGCCTTGCTGGGCCAGGCTAAGGTCCCATCTAGTCCAGATTAATGTATCTCAACAGTGACCCATGAGATGCATTTGGGAGCACACAAGACAACAAGATACTGTGTCCTGTTGCCACTCCCTTGCATCTTGCATTCAGAAATAGGCGATCTCTAAGACCCAGAAGTTGCATATAGACTAGTCATCATGGCTTGTAACGTGATGGACAGCATCCTGTGGCAAGGACTTCCATAGATTGATTACACATTGGGTAAAGAACATTTGGGTTAGGACTTATCTGTCCTAACTTTCCCACCAGTCGATTTTAGTGACTATCACCTGGTTCTGATGTTGTGCGAGAGGGAAAAGAACCTCCCTCTACTCATTCCATGCATAATTTAAATGTCTCAATCATGTTCCCCCCCCCCTCAGGTGCCTTCTTTCTAGACTGAAGAGCCCCGAACGTTGTAGTCTTTCCTTGTAAGGGAGGTGCCCCACCAACTAATCATTTTGTTTACTCTCTTCTGAACCTCCCTAAACAATCATCTCATCCACGCATTCAGCCCCCTAAGCTACACCTGCCTAGCTGACCTTACATGTGTGGAACAAGTAACTCTTCTCAGAATGCTATCTTGGGGGGATCATGCCCTTGAGCTTCCTATCTAGCAGCCTAAATTTTGACCCCAGGACCCCCTGACTACATTTCTCCACATCATAGATGCCAAGATAGACCACAACTGCGCTATCCTCCCTAGCACTTCTCAGCACTTCTCAGCACTCTATCAGCCTATCTAGATGAAAAGCAACATCCACACCCTTCATGCAAGGGAGGCAAGTTGCCATGCGGTCCATACATCCATCATAGACTCCCCTATATCCCTGACTACAGAAACACTCATTACAAGGAGCCCCCAACCCACCCACTCCCCCGGGAGAAGTATCCTTAGTGCAAGTGGATACGGACACATCACCTAAAGAGGCCCCACTATAGGATTGTTTCCCTCTTCTCCAGAACAATGTCCTCCATCCCAGACTTACTTCCATGGTAGCTCAGGAGCTGTCATCCTAAGGATGGAACAACACCTTCACGTCCCTGGAAGCCTCAGTGAGATCACGATCTGCCTTTCTTTGCTTCTCCAAGTCAGCTACCAGAGCTTCAAGGGAGCAAACCAGTTCTCTGAGAGCCTGGAACTTTTTGCATCACGCACACATCCACAACCTATGCCCACGAGGCATAGTCATACATAGGACACTCTGTGCAATAAACCCTACCCGCTATGAAGGCTTTTTGCAAAAGAAGTTTAATGTACAGTAGTTGGAATTCTCCTCTTCTCAAGGGAAGGCAAGTGTTTGTGGCCCTGGCTTCTTTGCCCTGCTGCTCAATTCACACAGATGCTTAACTCACTATCAGTGCAATCCTGTATAACTCTTGCATCGTTGTAACAGTAGATCCACCAGTGTAAGTGAACTTATGCCAGTGTAACTTGCCATACGTCGATGAACGCAGGACAGACACACCAGCGTAACCCCTCTCAGACACAGGACAGATGCCAGCGCAACTCTACCAGTGCAGGGGGCATTCTGGGGGGCGTTCGGACACCCCTGGAATGCCCTCTGCACCGGCAGAGTTGTGCTGGTGTCCGTCCTGCATCCAAACTGCACGTGCACAACATCCGAGAGGGATTATGCTGGTTTCCGTTTTGCATCCATTGGAATACGGCAAGTTACACTGGCATAAGTGCACTTACACCAATGCAAGAGTTACACGAGATTGCATTGTATGTCTTTGTTTACCTGGCACTTTGTTCCAGTGAAGCACTTGGTCCCAGAAGATACACTTGCTCCTTGTGGAAAGGGCTCACTTGCAAGCAGGCCCTAGATTTATACTTTTATTTAGTCCCTCCTTCTATTCTGCTTGATTGGAAAGACTGGCTTCAAAGGCTGTGGCCTCCAAGGGATTAGTGGGACAAAAGATGGCAGCTATAACCCCAGGAGCGGAAAGGCTGCCACTCCCAGTTAGTTGGCTGGGAACTTACCCTTCCTTTAGGCTCTTATTTAAAACTGACTTTTTGGCTGAACTGTATTTAAACCTTACTTAAATTTAAACTGAGCTAGGGTTAGAGTCTAAACTTACAGTTTAAGGTAGAATTTAAACTCTAAACCCAGCTAGGAAGGTTCATGTATGACTAGAAAGAATTAACACATTTTCTGGAAAAAAACAGAAGATGTTGATCTTACAAAGGAGAATTGCCATTCACAGGCATATGAATGAATTTGATGTTTGGAAACATTGGTGTATTTACTCCTTTGACAAAATGTGTAACTAAACGGTTATATACGTAGCTCTATTGGCTATTTAACCATTAAATTGTATATTTACCAAATCTAATGCTATGATTTTGATGCATCTATTCATGGACCATAAATTGTATATTTACCAAATCTAATGCTATGATTTTGATGCATCTATTCATGGACCAAAAATAAAATGTATGTGACTGGCTCTGCTTCTTTTCTAATCTATTTGTGCTGCTGTTGGCCTTATTTGCCACTTCACAGTAAGATTTCCTGTCATCATGCAGCTCCTACTACATCAAAGCAACCAATGAGCAATCCCATATTTATTACCTTTTAGTTACCAACAACATGGTTAAACAGTGTGTTAATCATTGGATGAGTTCAGGTAAAGTTCTTTCTGGGTGTGGTGGTTGCTGGTACATTCTTCTTCAGGAGCTGACTGCACTACAGTTGCTGACAATCCTTTAGGCAAACACTGTCCCTTTTCTGTCTTCTTTGTTCAACATGCAAGCATTCTTAACTGTTTTTTTTGGGGGGGACACATGCTTGCAGAGAGAAAAGAGCACTGTAAGCTGCCTATATTCTCATCAAAACTATCCCTAGTAAATTGTCTTTATTTTGACTGTTAGCTAAACTTCTGGAGATATTAAGAGATTGCCTTTTCTTTAAACTGTGGTGGGGTAAAGTGCCAGTGTTGCCATTATCCGGTTTTAATTTTCTCTCTTGGGTCTAAAAGGGGTTGGATGGGTCTTGGCTCTAGTGCACCTGCATCCAAACGTGCACATACATGAACATAAAGCAAATGTTCTATATTCTGTTTCCCTTCAGCCAATGTGCTGCTTCCCCTTCATTCCACACCCCCAACATGTTTGTAGAGAAGTGTTGCCGATTGAGTCTTGTTATGGTAGGAGTACCAGTCTATTGTTTGACAGAATGCATATGCTTGTACAATCGCAGTAAAGTCAAATTATATTTAAAATGAATTCATGGAGTGTGTGGCAAAGGGCTGTAGGTTCACTTTGCCTGTGACTGTACACACAGCAGAAAAAATCAACAGAATTCAGAGTGCACATGACCAGAGCAGCCTTCTTTGTAAGCTGTATGGTAGCGTGGTCGCACAGCTGTAACAGAAGACCTGCACAGCTGAACAAGCTGGCCGTGCAGTACAATGAGGAACCGGTTTGTGCCAACCTGTGCCTTCATGGCCAGTGGCCCCCTCGAGCATGGCCGGACTGAACTGAATCATTGCCCTGCTCAACGATGACATTGGCCTGCTCAGCCATTGTAGGGCTCCACACAACACAGAAGAAAAAAATAGGCAACATTGGACCAGAACCTCCAATTATACTCTTACTACTGTGTGCAGGCTCCCAGAGGCATAAGTAGTGTGAGTCCAGTGTGAGTCCCAAAGGGCAGAAGCCTGAGTCCCGAAGGGGCGAGGGTGGGGGGAGGCAGGCTCTTCCCTCTCCACAACGAACCAGCATTTTGGTGTGAGCTGGGTGAAGGGAGGGGCCCACTGCACAGAGGTGTAGCTACACCCCCCTGGCGGCCTGTCACCATGACACCCCCATGTGACTGACATCAAATGCCCCGCCCCCATCAATTCCATCAATAGAATTTATATCCTGCCTTTCTCCCAGCAAGGGCACTCAAGGCGGCTTACAACATTAAAATAAACATGTACATTAAAATAATTAAAAACACATAATTAAAACAAACAACCCCAGTGGGTCACCTGTATTTACAATTGTTGGTATGTATGTAGGCCATCGCTGATTCAAGTGAATGTACGCCTACTTGGAAGTTGCTTGCATTGTGTTCAATGGAGCTTACTCCTAGGGCTGTCTGGACAGGATTGCAGCCTTAGTTTTGGTCCTTCTCTGCATCATCACCTGGTTAGTAGTAATGGGGGGGGGGGGGAGAGAAGAGATTTTTTGTTTGGTGATTGCAGTTTGAGTCTATGGCCTTCCTGCCTGCCAGAAAGAAAGTCACAGCAGACGCAAGGAAGAGTCTTCTGGTCGATTTATGTTTGTACAAGCTGTCATGTCATGGGCTACAGTCTCTTTCCTGAGAATCATGAAGCTACACCTATGAACGATGAGCAGTAGTGTACCAACTGTGGGGCGGGGCGGTCATCCTGGGTGCACATTGTAAGGGAGTGCCAGCATGCTTGTCCTTTGGAATACTGAGCAGATCTGCGCAGGGGAGGAGATTTTTTTTTGAGGCGGAGGCCAGGTCTACCCGCTGCTTTGAATTCTGAGCAGACTTCTTGGCCTCCGCTGGAGGGATCTAGAGTCACTCGAGAGATAACAGCTTTTACTCTCAGTGCGACTTTTGCTGCTGCAACAATGACAGATATTGTTGTATATCAGGCTTGTAGGAAGTTTTCCGAGTTACATCTTCCGATGTCTACAAGATATGGGTGCCTCTCAGGCCAGGGCTCCGCATCAGCATGGCTTTGAGCAGCCAAGAGCTGCGAGGCGCTCTGTGTGAGCAGTCCTCCCGGCTACCAGTAGCGCTAGGTACGTTACTGCATAGCATATGAGATCGAGAAACACGGGAAACACAACTACTACACAGTGGTCGACGATGACCTCGAAAGTCTCCGACATGTCCTGCAACCGATCAAGAATCTTGGGCGTTTCGCGTGTTTTGTACCCGTTACGAAATATTCCCAGACGGGCCCCTTTCTTCAGGGTGACGTGTTAACCACTTCCCTGCACTGACTGACTCACCCCCATTCCTCTAAGAGGCTCCCTGCCCGCCCACGACGACCAGCGCTGATTCTGCGAAGAGCACCGCCCACAGCCGGACCAGCGCCCTGGCCAACGCCCAGCCTACCAGCTGCCTTCCTTCCTTCCTCTGCAGGCTCCGTTCCAATCCACAGTCCGAGAGTGACAACCAGCCTCTGCCTTTGCCTGGGGGAAACGTCTGTCTTGCCCGGTAAGAAAGAGGCAAAGAGCATCTCAGCCTAGGCGCCCCCGCTTGGTACTTGCTGGCGCCTCCGAGAGCAAAAGGGTCGTGCCGTGGCGCCTGCTGTGCTGAGCCCCTTCCGAGGGGCAGATCATGTCTTCTCGGGCGGTCCCTTGCGCGTCGCATCTGCCCTGGTCTCAGCGATGTTCGGGAAAACAGCGGATCCTGCGACTGACCAAAGGAAAACTAGAGAAATGAATAGAGACGGAGGGGTTATTGGGGGGGGGGGGGGGTTTGCGTCTTCTTGCTAAGCTTGCAAGTTGCAAGCATCGTCTTCTGCATACTGTAGAACGCTGTGCCTTTTACGGAAGTAGAAAGACATTTTGCAAAGCAGCTTCGTGGGAAAGTTGCACCTGTTGATTTGTGTGTGTGTGTGTGTGTGTGTGTGTGTGTGTGTGTGTGTGTGTGTGTGTGTGTGTAAATGTAGCTATTTGGGCAGATGCGTGTCCTAGAAAACAGTTGGCAAACTTAGAAGGTGTATGTTTGTCTTTGTAGGTGGTCCAGCATTCCAAGACTTAATTTGATGACGGCTCACTAAATTGGGGTGGCCACCTTTGTTTCGCACAGGGTTCCTGTGTTTTTTGAATGAGCAAACAGCCAGCTGGTGAATCTTTTCCTTGGCATTGTGAGATCAGCAGCTTCACTGGTTGCTTTTCTGCCTCTTTAAGCACAGGTAGCCTAGAAGGTTGCCAACAACACTGCTCATTCCCTAAGCAGCCACATGTTTTTGGCCCTTTCCCACCAGAGTTGGGATCTGCTCTCCTGGTCCTTAGGAAGGAAAGACTCCTATTCTCTACTCTGTACATCTATTTCTATTATTCACATGTGATACACTGGAGTAGCATGGGATATCACCATTGCATGCCAGAACACACATCTCTGCTTATAGTTGTACAGGTGTCCCCCGCTTAACAACGGGGATACGTTCTGAAATCCCCGTCATAAAGTGAAGCCATCATTAAGCAGGTCTTGCTGTGCTTTGAAGGTTAGCACTGTGCTTAAAGCCCCAGCATTAAACATCCAAGCTCTTATTTTGGTCATTAGCTGTTTGGCTTTAGATAAGGGCTTTGAAGTTCAGCACTGTGCTTAAAGCCGCAGTGCTGAACTTCAAAGCCCTTATGTAAAGGCTGAAGACGAACAGCTGATGAACTTGGACTTTAAAAAGATGTATCTTTTAAAATCCGTTGCTCTTTTTTACTGGGGACCTCCGTCATATATCCGGATCGTCGTTAAGCGATCCGTCATTAAGCAGGGGACAACTGTACCCCTTCATTAAGCAGGGGACAACTGTACCCCTTCATGGATCATTGCCTTGTCATGGCGAAGGGGCTTGCGTAACTCAATGAAGCCATGAGCTATGCCGTGCAGGGACACCCAAGACGGACAGGTCGTAGCAGAGAGTTCTGACTAAAAGTGATCCACTGGAGAAGGAAATGGCAACCCACTCCAGTAACCTTGCCAAGAAAATCCCATGAACAGTTCCAAAAGGCTACAAGATATGACGCCGGAAGATGAGCCCCTCAGGTCGGAAGGTGTCCAATATGCTACTGAGGAAGAGCGGAGGACTATTCCAAGTAGACCCAGAAAGAGTGAAGCGGCTGGGCCAAAGCCAATAGGACGTCCAGCTGTGGATGTGTCTGAGGTTGAAAGGAAAATCCAATGCTGCAAGGAGCAATATTGCTTAGGAACATGGAATGTGAGGTCTATGAATCAAGGCAAGCTGGATGTGGTCAAAGATGAGATGATAAGATTGAACATTGACATCTTGGGAATCAGCGAACTAAAATGGACGGGCATGGGCGAATTTAATTCAGGTGACCATCATATCTACTACTGTGGGCATGAATCCCTTAGAAGAAATGGAGTAGCCCTCATAGTCAATAAAAGAGTGGGAAAGGCAGTACTGGGGTGCAACCTCAAAAACGACAGAATGATTTCAGTTCGAATCCAAGGCAAACCATTCAACATTACAGTAATCCAAGTGTATGCCCCAACCACTGATGCCGAAGAAGATGAAGTTGACCGGTTCTATGAAGACCTACAACACCTTCTAGAACTAGCACCCAAAAAAGATGTCCTTTACATCATAGGAGACTGGAATGCTAAAGTAGGAAATCAAGAAATAAACGGAACAACAGGCAAGTTTGGCCTTGGAGCGCAAAATGAAGCAGGGCAAAGGCTAACGGAGTTCTGTCAAGAGAACACGCTGGTCATAGCAAACACTCTTTTCCAACAACACAAGAGGCGACTCTACACATGGACATCACCAGATGGTCAATACCGAAACCAGATAGATTATGTGCTTTGCAGCCAAAGATGGAGAAGCTCTATACAATCAGTAAAAACAAGACCTGGAGCTGACTGTGGCTCAGATCATGAGCTTCTTATTGCAAAATTCAGGCTTAAATTGAAGAATGTAGGGAACACCACTAGACCAGTCAGATATGACCTAAACCATATCCCTTATGAGTATACAGTGGAGGTGAAGAATAGGTTTAGGGCACTAGACCTGGTAGACAGAGTGCCTGAAGAACTATGGACGGAAGTTCGTAACATTGTACAGGAGGCAGCAACTAAAACCATCCCAAAGAAAAAGAAATGCAAGAAAGCAAAGTGGCTGTCAGATGAGGCTTTACAAATAGCTGTGGAAAGAAGGAATGCGAAAAGCAAAGGTGAAAGGGAAAGATATAAACAACTGAATGCAGATTTCCAGAGAATAGCAAGGAGAGATAAGAAGGCCTTCTTAAATGAACAATGCAAGGAAATCGAGGAAAACAACAGAATGGGGAGGACTAGAGATCTCTTCAAGAAAATTGGAGATATCAAGGGAACATTTTGTGCAAAGATGGGCATGATAAAGGATAAAAAAGGCAGAGACCTGACAGAAGCAGAAGAGATTAAGAAGCGATGGCAAGAATACACAGAAGAGCTATACAAGAAAGAGCTTAATGCTCCTGATGACCACGCTGGTGTGGTCACTGACCCAGAGCCAGACATCCTAGAGAGCGAAGTCAAGTGGGCCTTAGATAGCATTACTAACAACAAAGCTAGCGGAGATGATAATATCCCAGCTGAGCTACTTAAAATCCTAAATGATGATGCTGTGAAAGTGCTGCACTCAATATGCCAACAAATTTGGAAAACTCAGCAGTGGCCAAAGGATTGGAAAAGGTCAGTTTACGTTCCAATTCCAAAGAAGGGCAGTGCCAAAGAGTGTTCAAACTATCGCACAATTGCACTCATTTCACATGCTAGCAAGGTTATGCTCAAAATTCTACAAGCTAGGCTTCAGCAGTACGTGGACCGAGAACTACCGGATGTACAAGCTGGGTTTCGAAGAGGCAGAGGAACTAGAGATCAAATTGCCAACATGCGCTGGATCATGGAGAAAGCACGAGAGTTCCAAAAAAACACCTACTTCTGCTTCATTGACTACGCAAAAGCCTTTGATTGTGTGGATCACAACAAGCTGTGGCAAGTTCTTAAAGAGATGGGGATACCAGACCACCTTACCTGTCTCCTGAGAAACCTGTATGCGGGTCAAGAAGCAACAGTTCGAACCGGCCATGGAACAACTGATTGGTTCAAAATTGGGAAGGGAGTACGGCAAGGCTGTATATTGTCACCCTGCCTATTTAACTTATATGCAGAGTACATTATGAGAAATGCAGGGCTGAATGAATCGCAAGCCGGAATCAAGATTGCCGGGAGAAACATCAACAACCTCAGATATGCAGACGATACCACTCTAATGGCAGAAAGTGAAGAAGAACTAAAGAGCCTCTTGATGAGAGTGAAAGAGGAGAGTGCAAAAGTTGGCTTGAAACTCAACATTAATAAAACTAAGATCATGGCATCTGGTCCCATCAATTCCTGGCAAATAGAAGGGGCAGAAATGGAAGCAGTAACAGATTTTACTTTTTTGGGTTCCAAGATCACTGCAGACGGAGACAGCAGCCATGAAATTAAAAGACGCTTACTCCTTGGAAGGAAAGCTATGGCAAATTTAGATAGCATAATAAAAAGCAGAGATATCACCATACCAACAAAAGTTCGTATAGTCAGGGCGATGGTGTTCCCAGTAGCAATGTATGGTTGCGAGAGCTGGACCATAAGGAAGGCTGAGCGCCGAAGAATAGATGCTTTTGAACTGTGGTGCTGGAGAAGACTCCTGAGAGTCCCTTGGACTGCTAGGAGATCAAATCAGTCAATCCTAAATGAAATCAACCCTGACTGTTCCCTGGAAGGACAGGTACTAAGGCTGAAACTCAAATATTTTGGCCACCTAATGCGAAGAGAGGACTCTCTGGAGAAGACTCTGATGCTGGGAAAGACTGAAGGCAAAAGGAGAAGGGGAAGGCCAAGGATGAGATGGTTAGACAGCATCACCGATGCAACGAACATGAAAATGAGCGAACTCAGGAAGATAGTGGAGGATAGGAAGGCCTGGCGGGATATGGTTCATGGGATCACGAAGGGTCGGACACGACTTAACGACTGAACAACAACAAACTGTATAATCTGTTTGGTCATGGCCTTTGGGCAGAAGTCAAATTCCTGACTAGTAGACTGCACAGGTGACTGCTCTATTGCCGTCAAAATGAATACTGTGTGCTAACAGGAATTCTCATTTGTTTCACGCTTTCAGATTTTCACTATGGAGAAACTAGCGAATGCAAATGCACATTTTGCTCTTGATCTCTTCCAAAACTTCAGCGAAGCCAACCCGACAAGCAATATCTTCTTTTCCCCTCTGAGCATATCCACTGCACTTGCCATGGTTTCCTTAGGGGCCAGAGGTAACACAGCTACACAACTTGCAAAGGTCAGCATAATGTTTCTCTTAATTTTGGTGGCAGCACTTAGGTTAATGTCTCTTGCTTTGTTAAGGAGATTTAATCTGCCATCCTTTTAAATATTTTACATTTGTAATATCTTGCAAAGCTTCAGAGCTCTTAGTTGGACTGAACTGTGCATCAAAAGATGACAGGAATGTTGCTTTTATGGTCCTGGCTTTCAAGGGAATGGCTGATTGTATCCTGATGGTAATGCATGAGAACAATAAAGCTAAGTCTCCTTCCCTTCCATGAGTAAGATTTTGTGCAGAAGGTCATCAATCAGTGGTGCATGTCCTCACGTTGTCAGTGGCCCAACCCATGTAGAAGTTGAAGCAGAAATAGCAGGATTTTTTTTTAAAGGTAATCACGCATTGCTAAAAATGCTGTGACTTCTCTGTTTCCTCCCCACCCCATTTCCCAGGGCTCCTTGAAACTGTTGACACAGCTAAGCAACCTCTGAAGTGAATATGAGACCCTGTGGAAAACCAGTTAGCATAAACCTGGAGCTGGAAGCAGACAGTTTTGTGATTGCAGCTGCCATTAGCAGGCCTTGCTCTTCATGTGGTGATCCATTCAGTGGACTTGTAGCCAGAAGTTGTGTAGTCTTAGCCTACATTGTGGGTATTGTTAGTCCATGTGAAACAGGTTGCTTAATTCCGTGTTTTATTTGATTAACAGATCAATTCTGTTCTTAATTCGGCCGGCGGAATGAGTATTCCGCCGGCCGAAGACGTCACAAATGTACCATAAGGCACGTTTGCATCTACTTCCAAGCAGGGAAGGCCGGCACAAAGCCGGCCTCCCCTGCTGTGCCGCCTCCCCTGCTGTGCCGTCTCCCGCCTGCTGCCAGACCCAGGTAAGGATCCAGTGGAGGGGGGGGGGTTCGGGAGAAACAGTGGGGACCAATAGGCCCAGCCACTCTGGGAGGAGGCGGGGATTGGCCTTGGCTGAATCCTGTCCCCCACCGCGCGGTTGAGCTATTACATGGCCTCCTCCGACTTCCGCCAGCAAAATAGCTGGCGGAATTCTGAGGAGGAGGATCAGCCCCAGCGCCGTTTACACTCGGGGAAGGGAACGAGCGTCCCCTTCCCCGAGGAGACTTTCCGCTGTGGGGGAGGCTGCCCGTGGCGGAGCACGTGATCCAGCGGGCGGCCTTGGCCGCCCAGCGGATCCTATGGTAAGATTGGGCTACCCGAATTTTAATAAAATAAAATGTATCTCAGTAAAACTATAATGATTACATTCTAATATTCATTGAATGCTAGGAGCAAGTTTTGTTTTTCTTTGAGTTGAGTACAATACTCGCATGTTTTATTTAGTTGGACTTACAACAGATAACTTAAAAGCAGATATGTTAACTCTCTATTCTGTTTGTGTCCCAAAGTTAGCTTGAATTATTAAAAAGAAATCTTATTTAAAAAAAATCTATATCTTCTATCACTTTCAGAAATGTGCCGATTTAAACTTTGGTGGGTCTTCAGTTTTTCCGCTTGCATTTTTGTAAGCAAGAGTGCTAGAGACAGACATTTTCAAAATGAAAGCTGACAAGTTCAAGAAGTCGCCCTGAACATGTATCACTTGCGTGTGTGTGTTTTACAATTAGAAAGTGTGCAAAGGGTGAGTGTTGTGGAGCTCCCTGATTAAACCCCTGATTTCTTCATTTGATGGGATGTAGTAGAGCTTCTTTTTTGTCCATGCAGACATTTCACTTTGATGCTGTTGAAGACCTCCATTCAAGATTCCAGGCACTCAGTGCTGAGATTAACAGGAGTGATGCTCCCTACATACTGAAGCTTGCTAACAAGTTGTATGGAGAAAAGACGTACACCTTTTTGCAAGTAAGTCAACTGCTAGGGCATGAGTTTTCTTTTAGCCGATCATCAGAATTTCTTTTTATCCTTTCTTTTTTTGGTTTTGGTGACTCATCATTTTTGGGACTGATTATTGTTTGAACATTGAAATAAAATAGAAGGCTGTTAGTTTAGTCCACCTCTTTTCTGTTTGAACAAGTGGATGTAAAAAGCCATTTACATTGAATGGAAAAAAAATAACTGTGATAAATAGTGCTGCTTCTGGTATGTGTTTTGGTGCCAGCATTGTTGTGTTTGCTGTTCTCAGATATATCTCAGTATTCCAATAAGGCTGTGAGCATTACATATGATTATAACTTCAGAGGAGTAGCTTGTTTCCCAATAGGGCATTCTCCCCAAGGGTTCAGTTCAGTTGTAACTAACAATAACGCAGACAGATCAGTCTTGAAAGGTCTGCAGTTGCAGAAATCTCCCCCCCCCACGATTATATACCTGTATTTTTCGCTCCATAACACGCACCGGACCATTAGACGCACGTGTATTTTGGAGCGAAAAATAGGGTAATAAATGTCTTGCTTTAACAATAAATTTTAACGGCGCTTGGCCGCTTACCGCGTTGCTGTAGCACCTCTGATCTTCGTCAGCAGCTCCAAGACGTGAGGCTCCCAGGCACTGGACATGACCGGGGAGCCCTGCGCAAACATCGCAGCAGCTGTGATGTTTGTGCAGAGCTCCCAGGTGCTGGAAGCGACCAAGGAGCTCTGCGCAAACATCGCAGTTGCTGCGATGTTTGCGCAGAGCTCCTTGGTCATGTCCAGCGCCTGGGAGCTCTGTGCAAACATCGCAGCTGCTGCAATGTTTGCGCAGGGACCCTGATCGCGTCCAGCGCCTGGGAGCCTCATGTTTTGGAGCTGCTGACGAAGATCGGAGGTGCTACAGCAACGCAGTAAGAGGCCAAGCGCCATTAAAATTTATTGTTAAAGCAAGACATTTTAATTTTACCCATTTTTTTTACAGCATTCAGTCCATAAGACGCACAGACATTTCCCCCCATTTTTTGGGGGGGAGTGCGTCTTATGAAGCGAAAAATATGGTATGTGGAAGAGGCATTTATAGAGAGTTTGATTATCATGTCCTTCTGCCGTGAACAGACTATGTAGACCTTTTTTTTTTTAAATTAAACAATGTGGTGCCTGTAAAAACAAATCCATTGTAGATACTTCAGTGCCTGCTACTGTATGTCTGTTTCATCATGCATGACTTGAGAACTGATATACTGGAGAAATTATCTTTGCATAGAAGAATGAATAATGCCAACTACAGTCATTAATGGTGCCAGCCAGGAAGGAGAAGATAAATTGGGTCCATAGTTCATTGGTGGAGGCTGACTGGACTTTTTATTGTACATTGATGGCTGCCCTGTATTATTTCTCCAGGATTTCCTGACAAGCACTCAAAAGCTGTATGGAGCTGGATTGTCCACAATGGATTTCCTAAAGGATTCGGACAGTGCACGGAAGCAAATTAACCAGTGGGTTGACAAGCAGACTGAAGGTGAGAAGATCTTGGAAAACGCTCTCATTTTCCAAACTGTTTGCTAAGAACAACGGCCTGTACCATTTTGTGTCTCCTTGGAACTTGTGCCATAATTCCATTGTCCCTTGCCAGAAAGAGTCATATTGTAAAAATAACATGGGGTGAAGACAAGTGTAAAAAAATAGAGTTCACAGTGCATCCCTCAGGTGCTGGATAGCCAGTCACCAGTCTTTGGGATCAAGATTTCAGATTTGCACAGGTTCACGTACCCTCAAAGCAAACACCAGGCTGGCTGCCACTCTGGTTTCTTTTTCATACCTTACACGTTGCTCTGTTTATCCACTCATTTGTTGCCTTATGACTGTTTTAAAAATGAAACATGTTAAAGTGCAAAACTTCTCAGTTCAGATTCAACTTGCAGAATGGTTTGCAGAATGGTTTATAGAAAGTCCCCAACTTACAGGTGGGTTTGAGTTTTAGAAGCTTATTTGTAAGTCTGCTGTTTGGAACTTAAAACACATTTTCAATTTTATAATGTTAGATTCCCAGGCTAGCCCATAAAAAGCCCAACTTAATCCAGTTTTCTTCTTTTTTTCCTTTGGTCTTCTTTCTCACTGTCTCTCTGTCTTCTGCTTTCTCTTTCTCTCTTTCTCTCTCTCATCCTTGCGCTCCACTCACTGGCGTCGCTGGAGGTGGGGCGGAAAGCTAAGTTCTGCAGCTTTCCGCCCCACCATTACTCTCCGGTACGAGGCACCCCGCCCCCTCGTCGTAGGAGCCCATCAGCGGAAAGAAAGCAACGCGCAGGGACTCTCCTGTGTGTTGCTTTCTCTCCGCTGACGGGCTCCTATGACGAGGGGGCAGGGCGCCTCGTACCGGAGAGTAACGGTGGGGCGGAAAGCTGCAGAACTTAGCTTTCTGCCCCACCTCCATTGACGCCAGTGGCTCCACTCCCTGGCCAGATCAGGTGAGCTCTCTGAGTCAGCAGCAGCTTGTGACATCATCACAAGTTGCGCAGATCGCCATAAAGCGTGCGTTCTTGTTTGCATTTGTGTATTTGTATGCCAGTTACTACTACTAGTAGTACTACTAGTACTACTACTACTACTACAGTCCAGGTTTTTTTATTTATTTAAAAAATGAAAGATACATTTTAACAGAATGCCTTGAGTATATAGTATTTCTGGAGTGGTCCTATTGTTCCAAAACTGGTACATGTGTCTTCACTCTTATATAGTTAATTGTTCTATTTCTTATAACTTTTCTTTCAAGGTAAAATCCTTGACTTGCTACCTGAAGGCTCAGTTAATGAACTGACCAAACTGGTTCTGGTGAATGCGATCTACTTTAAGGGCAGCTGGGAAGAGAAGTTTCAGGAGGAGTACACTGAAGATGCGACGTTTCGACTCAGTAAGGTAATCTGAAGGCTTTTTCACACAGTCACCTTTTTGAGATCAACAAATTGTAGGTGGTGGATTGTGGGATCGGGAGTGGTGATTACTTGGGTGGATTTGGAGCTACCAGTGGTTTTGGAGCATCTTTTTTTCCAAGGAGCCATGTCGATACCCCCACCCAATGAACTGTGGATGTAGGAAAAAAAAAATAACAAGCTTTTAGTTGCAGTCTGTTTCTTGTACTCATTACTACATATTTCTAAACCTATCCAGAAGGAAAAGAAGACTGTGAAGATGATGTTCATGAAAAAGAAGCTGCCTCTGGGATACATCAGTGAATGTAAATGCCATGTGCTGGAACTTCCATACAAGGGAAAGGAACTTAGTATGATCATTCTGCTACCTGATGACATTGAAGATAACTCCACAGGCCTAGAACAGGTGATTCTGGTGTTTTTTTTTCTTTGTTCCTTCCTACCAAAGATATATTTAAAAAGTGGCCATAGATATATTTAAAAAGTGGCTACCATGCTGTTAAAGCAATATAGATCACATGTATGAACCCAAAACTTGCCAAAGAATTGTTTTTGGTAACCTATGAAGAAGGTCTGTTGCACTATGACCTAGATTGCTGCTGCTTCTGGAGCTCAGAATATCCCTGTCCCTAGGAATGGGACCCTCTTCCCATTTGCAGATAATTTTTTTTCCACATTTTTATACCACCCTTCCTCCAAGGATCTCAGGGTGGTGTACATAGTTCATTCCCTCCTTTTGGTCCTCATAACAACCCTGTGAGGTAGGTGAGACTGAGAGATGGCGACTGGCCCAAGGTCACCCAGGAAGCTTCATGACTGAGTGGACATTTGAACCTGGATCTTCCACGTCTTAAGTCCAACACCACAACCGCTACACTATCCTGGCTCTCAGAATTCTCTGATTACGTTTCTCCCATATAGTCTTTTTCTGTGGCACATACTCTTAAATGGTCTAGTACCTGTAGAAAGTAATTCCATTGCAAATAAAGGTTTCGCAGTTCAGGAGCTTTTGTGAAATGTATGCCTTCTATGCTGTGCTTGTAGTAGTAGTAGTATTTATATACCGCTTTTCAACAAAAAAAGTTCACAAAGCGGTTTATAGACAAAATCAAATGATTAAATGGCTCCCTGTCCCAAAAGGGCTCACAATCTAAAAAAGATGCAGAACACCACCAGCAAACAGCCACCAGCAAAGACACTGTGCTGGGGTGAAAGGGGGGCAGTTACTCTTCCCCTGCTAAATTTAAGAGGAGCACCAATTGAAAAAGTGCCTCTAAGTGCTTGTATTGAAAAAGTGCTTGTACTAACCCTCCTATGCATCTGATGTTTCTACCAACTTCTAATCCTTTCTGAAGTATTTCTGCAAGCACGTTAGAGATGCAAACATCACAATCTTCCATGTAGTTAATTAAATGGAAACACTTGTGCCACGGCTGCACTTTGAATATTTCACTAATTCATTCTCTGTCTTTGTCACTCTAGCTGACGAAGCAGCTCACCCTAGCAAAGCTTCAAGAGTGGACACACCCCACAAAGATGTATTCCAACTCTGAGGTGAATGTTCATCTGCCTCGATTTAAGCTGGAAGAGAGCTACGATCTTAAGTCACATTTATCAGCGTTGGGGCTGCTGGATGTCTTTGACAGTGGCAAGGCCAATTTGTCTGGAATGTCTGGAGCCCAAGACCTCTTTGTCTCCAAAATAGTTCACAAGTCGTTTATAGATGTGAATGAAGAGGGTACAGAAGCTGCAGCAGCAACTGCTGTCATGATAATGTTATGTAGCTTACCTATGGAAAAAGATTTCAATGCTGACCATCCTTTCCTGTTTTTTATTCGTCATAACCCAACAAACAGTATACTTTTCTTTGGCAGAGTTGCTTCTCCATGAAAAGTTTTTTTTTTTTTTAAATCGCTGAACCACATGCTGGAGCTTCAAGCCTGCTTACATGAAGATCAATATTGTGTTCTTCACTTGAGACAGAATCGAGACTGAATCCTTTCACGCTAAATGTCATATAAATTGCTGCAATAGAAGTGGGCTACGGGAGGGATGCTGCTTCAAAGTTGAACATAGAGGCGCTTATTCAAATACAAATCTTTCCTAAATAAGTGTGGATTATTTATCTTGGTGTGGTGGTGTGATTTATCCTGCAGCCCACTTTGCTATGTTGGTTACCTTCAAACCAGAAACTGTTTGGTAATAATTTTATTTCATAGGGGCTGACCTTTCAGAGATTACTAAGCTGTTTGGTGTCTTGGCTGAGGAGCTGAGAAAGTGTCTTATGAGACCAAATTTAAAAGATTAACGGCGCAATCCTGTTCTTTGGTAAAGCACATTTGCGACTACTTTCAAGCAGGGAAGGCCGGCCTTATGGCCTATAAAATTACAATATAAACAATACTGCCTAGATAAAACATTGATTAGATAGAACTACAAGTAAAAATGTTAGTAATGTAACCATAAAAAACATTTAATGTAACCATAAAAAACATTTAATGTCCCATTCAAGCAAAACTACCAGAAGTAAGAAGGAAAGACGAAAGTAAAGGAGAAAGATTTCAGTGCCCCCCTCCCCCAGCCAAGCTAACAGAAAGAGGATAGTTCTTTTTCTTAATTCAACTTGGAGACAAATGCATGCTAATGGTGCTGTCACAAAGTAGGCCCGACTCCTTGTCACCACTAATCTAGCTTTGACTAAAAATGGCACTTGCAGCTGGGTACTGTAGGACGGCGAGTCCAAAACACGCAAGCAACCGATGTGTCAGAATTCAGATTGTTTTATTCAAGCATATGCATGGTCGCTCAGTGGGACTTTGGTCACAAATCAAAGAGCGCACCTTGGAATTGTGTGCATGTACTTTTATACTTCGCAAAGCTGTTACAAAAAGCAAGGAAGCGTGTCACACTATGTCCAAGAGGCATTCTATCCTTACATTGGCTAATTACTTGTTACTTGTTACTTGTTACTAACCCAGAAGGGCAGTGGCGATGCAGCCCCCCCTAAGCTGTAAGCTTTTAGCTTTCATTTCTCCCCTTGTTCTGCATTTCCTGAGCTAGTTGACAGGTTTAGTGTAGGCTTTGTGGTTAGCTACATTTCCTCTTGCAAGAGCTACAGAAACCAAAGTGTCTGTTAATATGTCTCTCTATATCTGCTTAGAAGCAGATTCTGAATAAATACGTTATGTATTCACTACAAAAAGGAAAGTACTCTTAATATGCTCAGGAGCTGGTGTATCCTTCAGTACCTTCAGGTGATCTCAGGGGAGATCGTAATTCGTATGGGAGAAGGCAGTTCCTCAGGTATCCTGGCACTAGCCTGTGACAAACCGATTGCACTGCGTTGCGTAAAGCAGCGTCCGCACACAGCTGGCATAACTCTGTGGGTCTTGACTTTTACAAGCTCACACCACTAAATAGGAGAGCTGCGTTGCGTTGTGGGCAAAGTTGGAAAAAATGAACTTTGACCCATTCAGCCAATGAGAGGCCGCATTCGGTGCTGTGGAAACTTGAAATGTGATATCCCCAATCCCCCCCTTTAGGTACTTATTGATTAGATAGAACTACTTATGAATGTCATTAGTGCCAGAGCCAGGTTGCCTTGCACTGTCCCTCACCCTGAATGGTACGACCTGCCCACTCCCTAATGACACGTTAGGTTCTACCGCTGCCACCATTACTGAGAGTCGAGGGATCAGCCTAGCGAGGTGGGCTTTCTGATGGATGGGTGCCCTTGGCTGGTGCCCAACAGCTGGTCTCCAATTGAGGGACTATTTCTGCTAGATGTCCTTTCGGCCCCTATTCTCTATTATTCTTAAAGAGTACAGTTCACATTCCAACTATAAGTTGAAGTGAACGGTCCTGTGGACAAAGGCACACAGTAAAGTGGGCAGCCTACGTTAAGAGCAAAAAATATGTTGTGTACATAAGCCCTAAATTGATTTGTTCTTACTGGGGTAAGCATGTTATGGTGGAGTAGGGAGTTACATTGTGGTTGAGCACCATCTACTGTCTGCTGCTGAAAATGCAGCTTAGAACATGCCCATGGCTCCAGGCAGTGCTAAAACGAAAGCCAGCCAGTAACCTCTCCACGCTGATGCTCAGCTGGGTGAGTGCCCAGAGCAGTCAGAGCTCTAAGTCCTGACATAGTCTAATTAGATCTGTCTAATTTAGCTTCAGGTGCACAGTTTCAATTGCACCCATCCAACTTTTGGCTTAACACAGGGCTTTACTTGACAAAAATAAAGCATCCAAGAGCTGAACTCTGCCTGTTGTTCATGGGAGACAGAGGCCTAGTTCATATGTAATGGAACATCTTAGTTTCACATAAAAGGGAAGGAGAGGGAAAATGTTTTACAGAGCAATCCTATCCAACTTACACCACTGGTGTAACCAGCGGGGGAGGGCAGGGTGGGAGGCTTTGGAGGGAAGGGGAGATTTAAATCCCCTTTGACCCCCCCCCTTTGGAGGGGATTTGAATCCCCTTTCCGTTCTGGGGCCTCCTGTTCTCGCTGCACTGGTTACATCAGTGGTGTAAGTTGGATAGGATTGCGCTGTTTATGTCTTTGTAATATGGCAGAAGTCAGCCCAGTGTTTTCAAAATCGCCCTTAATGGCAGGCTTGTCTTATACTACACTACAGCGAAATGAACTAATTTCTAATCTCCCCCATCTGCTTTCCATTTGTAGCACAATATTTTTTTTTAAATCAGAAATAAAAGTTAAAATTGCACTTGTAAGTACTGTAATGACTGTAATTCAAACTTTTACCAAATGGCTTGTTTTGAGTGCCTCTCTGGGTTTTTAAACTTTTTTCTTTTTAGAGGTCATTTACAATACTTTAAAATTGTTTTGAAATGTTCAGTCTTGGCTTGTTGTTCAAACTTCCTTGCCTCTTCCTTTTTATGTAGGGATTGCTGGTCTCCCAAGTGATTTTATTCAGCATTGGTGGGTGGGAAGAGCCCAAGAGACCCTCTTTATGTTGTTTTCAGCATTCCAGGCTGAGTAACAAATCTACAATGGAGTGTTTAGCAGTGTCATGAGTAGAGGTTAAAAACTGTTTCCTTTTCTATTTATCTGAAATTGGTTTGAATTCAGCCGTACTCGGCTGCGAAGAGAACGAGGAAGTGACAGGGCAGCAGGTAAGACTGGCCCACGCCCTGGGGCCCACCGCCCCAATCGCCCCCGGTGGTGTGATGCCTCTGGGAACCACGTGATCAAGGCCAGAGACTTTCAGCGCAATCCTAACCAACTTTCCAAGAGTGGTGCAGCCGCAATGCAGCCCTGAAATAAGAGAACATAAGTAAATAAGTGAGCTATTCCCTCACCTTGAAAAGGCCTCTGTAACTGCCCCTGCACTGCAAAATGCAGTGTGCGCCCTGCTGGCACGGCTGCATCGGCGCTGGAAAGTTGGTTAGGATTGCACTGTTTGTGTTGTTGCCCAGGCCTGATCTGGAAGTTTGACAGAAGGAAGAATCAATGGGCTACTTGGAAATGGTTATAGTGAGACTTGGAAGAAAAATATTGCTCTGTCTCTCTCCACTCTACAGTTTTGAATGGCTCACCAAAAGGGACACTACTACAGAGGACAGGCGGTTCTCGGTTTAGATCTTGGTTGATCCTGACAGTAAGCCAGATATTGGACTGTATGTGTTCAATACACATGTCAAGGTCAGAGAATGAATATGGAAAGTTTCCCTTTAAAAATCAGATACAACCATATCCTTATTCCAGTTATAGCACAATGACTTTAAAACAAACAAAAAACACCTTTTTCCAGCACCTGGTTGGCATAGCGCAAGGCTTTATTAAAAATACTGCATAAAATGACCTTCATGCTATGTGTAAAAGGTGTATATGAGACATAAAAGAATTTGGTGTTTAGACTTGGGACCCATCCCCAAGCTATCTCATTATGTGTGCAAATATTCCAAAATCCAGACAATTTCCTGTCCCAAGCAGTCCGGATAAGGGATACTCAACCTGTATTGGCCAGCCACATGTTTTATTTCCAAGTTGCAGTGCATCCTTGGAAGAATTAAAAGGCATAGCGCAAGGCTAGATAACCCTGTATCTAAACGCAATGCAATGCAAGGTTAAGTTACTAGCAGGAGAATATTGCATAGCTGTGTTAAGCCGTGGAGCATGCTCAGTGTGGATGTGATGCTTTCCAGATGGCTCATGGAGCAGTTAGGATGAGTTGAGCATTCATGAAATGTAGAATTGTAAGCACCCAGATTGCAATGTGGTGCCTGAAGGGCTGGTTAAAGGGTACTCACCTCCTTCCTAAATATAAGTTTAGACGAAAGAAAAATGTATAAGTGATGTCATAGGTGACATTTCTGTTTATAAATAGTTGTGAGATACTATACAGCCTGTTTTTGTGCCCAAAAGGTATGTTAGAAATATTAAAATAACTTGGCCCTCTGTGAGGAAAGGGGTGAGTTTTATCGTTGCAGTTGGTTTTGATTTTGTGCAGAATGTTGGTGGCAATACAGGGTTATTCAAAAAGGATGGTGCAATGGTAAAGCTGATTTATTCTTAAATGAACTGACGTACCACAACCATCATGACATGAAAAGACAGAAAAACTGTCCAAGTTTCACATGCACATTACAAATGTTCAGTGTGGACACTTGCGTAGCTACAATGGGGGGGGGGGGGAGGCCAAATGCCTTGTGTGACAGCCACAGTCTCCTTGCGTGAATGTGGCTGCCCCTCATTGTAGCTACGCAAGTGCCCACATCGAACGTTTGTAATGTGAAACCTGGACAGTTTTTCTGTCTTTTCATGTCATGACGGTTGTGGCACGTCAGTTCATTTAAGAAAAAATCAGCTTTACTATTGCACCATCCTTTTTGAATAACTCTGTATCTTTGGTCCTTCAGTGAGGGCTTAGAGCTTAGCTAACAGAATATATTCAATTAAATACGTGAAGATGATGATGGAGACAGTCTCCATAGTTTTTTGTTACACAGTTCTACTGTTTGTAGTGTTCTTCTGAAGTAAATTTGTACTGTAGGAGTTGTACAAAAGCAAACACCAACTATTCACAAAATAGCCTGATTGGCCTCAAGTTTCTAAATGTGTCAGCCACTTTATGCCTTACAAAAAATGGATGAAAGATATGCCAGTTGGCTTGCTTTTCTGCTAACATTTTGCCATGTGGAAAGTGGCTTTAAGCAAAGGTTCTTCCACAGAGAGAACACTTTCAGTAGATCCTAGCTGGAGGAAGTACTCTTGCAACCCATGTGGGAAATGATATAATTTGGCTGGGTATGAAAGATTCCCAGCTGTCAACTCTTGGTAGGGGTTCATCCACTACAGCTTATCTCAAGTCCCCTCCTCTTCCTTAGATGCCAACCTTCTCCGGTGCCAAGTACCAAATTTCTCACATCTCCTATCAGCTTAAAGAAGAGCCGCCAAGTTTCCCAAAGTATTTTTTTTAAAATACAGGGCGTCTCAACAAAATGTATACACACTTTTATAGTGTCAAATTTATTATGCCATAATTCACATACACTGCATATGGTGTACACAATAATAATAATAATAATAATAATAAAAATAAAATACCACCAGTATTTACAGTATATACCGCCTTTCTCTGGTCATCAGATTTCTCCTGACATTAATTCAAGGCGGTTTACATAGGCAGGCTAACTAAACCAAGGCGGTTTTTAACGTATTACAAATGTTCGAATCTTGCATAGAACGCTCATTCCAGGTGGTTTCCTTCACGGTCTGGCCTCTCTCCGGCATTCGCCTCCCACGTGTTGGCGACACTGCCTCCCACTCAGTGTGCCAGCTGCAGAATTCTCTCCCCCACCAAGGCTTTTGCAGCTTGTCAGCAGCGTGTTGACAGCTCTCAATGTGTCTCAAACTGCCATCCTCAGATCTTCAGGCATATGAGGCGGCTGCTCTACCACCTGAGTCAGACCCCCTGCAGTTGCTTGACCCAGTTAGTTAGTTAATTACATTAAAGTCTGACCAAAAGTGAACAAGGCCAGGTCAGTGAATGACACAGAGATAGCAGGTATTCATTTGTGCAGCATTTCCCAAACTGTGGGTCAGAACCCACCGGCGGGCTGCAACCTGATTTCTGGTGGGTAATGAGCAGAGCCTCTAAAGAAAACACAGGTGATGGAAAGATAAGATAACTGCCTGAAGCCGTGAGCTATTCAAAAATCAGATAGCTGCAAATTGCCCTGCAAAGAGATGAGCTCCTGCAGTTTGCAAGCTTGTGTAAATATAGGAAGATAAATGTTTGAGCATCTTTTTAATTGGTGTGGTTTTTTCCAAGCCTATCAATGACAGGTATTGGGGGCAGGTGAAGGCTTGGACACATAACTAAGACCCTCAAGCCTTGAGGCTATTCGTTAGGGATGCCTCATTATGAGAAATGGATTGAGTTTTTTTGCAAATTATGATTACTTGTAAATATAAAAACATTATTTCTTTCTAGTTCTTTTTAAAAAGTTTTGTAAAGTGTTTTAAGAAGTGGGTCCTGGTGCTAAAAGGTTTGGGGACCACTGCTTTTGTGGATGGGTGCTTTGGGTACATAGGATCTTGCAATTATTTTATTTCTTATGACACTCTAGCGTGCCCCAGCACACTGTTTGGGAATTATGTTTGTCCATGGTACAGAACATGGTGGGAACAATACAACACAAGAGACTGAGATTGCAATCTGCAAATATTTCTACAGAGTTCTGGAGGAACCATTCCATGGTTAGCTATAGAGAAAACTCACCAACTACATATGAAGCGTTTACACCTTTAGCCAGCAGTGGAATACAGGTGGGCCCCCATATCCGCTGGGGATATGTTCCAGGCCCCTCCGTGGATACCTGAAACCGTGGATAAGAGCGAACACCCCCCTCCAAGGTTTCCTGAGGGCCCCCCACCCTG
Source organism: Plestiodon gilberti rubricaudatus (assembly GCA_026170595.1). Classification (NCBI taxonomy): domain Eukaryota; kingdom Metazoa; phylum Chordata; class Lepidosauria; order Squamata; family Scincidae; genus Plestiodon; species Plestiodon gilberti. Next base: position 78,761,114 of record JANXHW010000004.1, on the reverse strand, counting down.
CCTCCCCTGCAGGCAGGCATGCTTGACCCCCCCCCCCCAGCTCTTATTTTTCTTTCAGCAAGCTTTGTTTCTTCCTTAAAACAAACAGAGAAGCAGCCTCCATTGCAGGCAAGTAGAACGAGACTAAGTCCTAGAGAGGATCTGCAAGGTTTCTGTTAACCTTGCAGAGCCTCTCTAGGACTTAGTCTTGTTCTACTTGCCTGTAATAAGCAGCCAGAGGCTGCTTCTCCTGTTTCTTTAAGGAAGAAACGAAGCTTACTGGGAAAAAAGTAAAAGCCTGGGGGGTCCCCATGATCCGTGGATAACTGAAACCGTGGATAGCGAATCAGTGGATATGGGGGCCCACCTGTACTGTTAAAAATCACACAATCAAAATCAAGGGTCTTAACAAAACAACACAAACAGATTTTAAATCAACTTTTATTTACAAAATTTTAAATATCAAAAACAACAACAATGTTGTACATTTCAGTTCTACTGTTTACCTATCTAAATTGCAAAATACGGTGCTTTTCTTACGTAATTCCTTTCACAGTTTTGATTAAGTAAAATTAAAATTGTTAACCAAGGGCATGATCCAGCCAAAATTAAGCAATTTAAGTTGTATTGATTTCAATGGGAGAGTTATGCATGTGTTTAAATCAATCCCAGTAAAATAAATGGAACTTTAAAAGTGTTTAACTTTGGTTGGATAGTGGTGCTTCAAATCTTAATTTTAATAACAGCTGTTTCGTCTAGAAGATATGCTTGCTTGGAAGAAATAATACGTCCCAATTATTTTAGTGGATTTTAAACTCAAGTAGCTACAGAGAGGATTGCAGCTTATATTTTTTTACATACATACTATCCAAAGCTGTTTAATGCTTTTCCCCCCTCTGACAAAATGACGTAACTCAGCCCAACAGATTTTTGTCATTAATAGACATACAAAAAATCAGAACCTACAAAAAGAAAGGCATGCTACCATGAGCTAATTAATTCAATATAATCAGTCCAGGAAACACGGTGGATCTTAAAACAGAATTCAGTTGTGCAGGTTAATTCAGAATTCAGAATTGTAAAAAAATATTACAGAATCAATATTGATTCCACAAGAGGATGGGCGAGAAAAAGACAGTCGTAGATAAGTTCATTACATTCTTTTTTTAAAGAAATCCATCCCTTTCAGCTCTTCAGGCAGGTATTCTTGCTCTACAGGTTCCTTATACATAGGGTTATATTTGTAACCTTTCCCATAGCCTATGTCTTTCATGAGCCTGGTTGGTGCATTCCTTAAGTGCAAAGGAACAGGTGGAAGTGGTCCTTGGTGGTTTCTCAGGCATGACTTGACATTGCTATAGGCACTGTACACTTCTATAGACTTTGGAGCTCTGGCAAAATAGACCACACACTGGGCTAGTAGAACCTGTACAACAAAAGGAAGCCAGCAGAAGTTATCTGGAGTACTTTTTCTGAAGGCATGTTGCTGAGCCTGCCACTAATAAACCAAACGTTTCTAGCGGCGCCTCATCTCGTGTAGATTTCCTGCTCCTTGCAAGTTATTCAACAGCTCCCCAACTGGCCTTGAGCAGCTGCTCCATTTTATTCCAGAGAGGATGTGGAATCATGGCTATCAAGTGACCATGACATAAAATAAATGTCCCTGGTTTCTAGTTTCACTCTTTCATAGTGTACAGGTGACAAGGGGCCATGTGTTAAAATGATGAAGACTGAGGTCTTTAGATACATTCAAAATGGCACTATATGTAGGCTCAAAGAGAAAAAATGCAAACAGAGCAGTCATGTGGTACAACTGGAATAGGCCACTGCAGACGGCAGGGACAAGATGGGGTCAAAAATAATATATACCAGGGGTTCCCAACCCCTTCCCGGTTGAGTACCACCAAAAGTGACTGGCGATGATATCATTGCCAATTACTTCCGGGTTTTCAGAGGCCAGAAAACACAGGGAGGAGACTCTGGGCGGGTTGGAGGGCCCTTCTCAGCGTTCCCAAGAGGCTCGGCCAAAGGCAAGAGCCTCTCAGGAGCAAATATGCACCAACAAAAGTGCCGAGTTAGTGCAGGATTCCAGTAGTCTGGCGGTCTGAGTACCACCAGCAGCACTAGTACCACTGGTGGTACTAGTACCACAGGTTGGGAACCCCTGATATATACCAAGTATGTATATGCAGGTTTTTTTGGCTGTTTTTGGCAGATGATAAATGTTCATGCTGTTTGTTTTTACTCCTGTTTTTTAATTTTTTATATTGATGTTTTTGTTGCGATTTTATGAATTTTGTAAGTTGCCATGGTCCCCCAGTAATGAGGGGGCGGGGAGCAAGTTATAAATATTTTAAATACCATAATAAATGTGGTGTTCCACCTATGTGTTAAAAAAAAATCCAAAAATTTAGAACTCTCCCTCCAACTTATTACTTTTGTATGAAAGAGTATAAAGACACAAGTGTTTTCCTTCATCCCAGTCCGAAATGGTACAGCCCAAGCTTTTGCAGGTCTGACCATGTTTCAGCTGTCAGTTTTTAAACACAATAGCAGCCTTTGAAATAGTTTATTAATATTACACTTAGGGATAGGCCCCCACAAGTATGACTGTTTACTGACCTCAGCTAACAGAGCTATTCTCACACACACACACACACACACACACGCACACACACACACACACACCCCAATCCCGATAGTATCAGGAAATAGTTCTGTTTATTCTGAGCTGAATCACTGTGAGCCTCCATACATCCTCCCCCCTCCCATTCTTGTGCATATCTGTTTGGTATTCCAGCAGCAGGAGGGAAGGAAAGTCTCTCTGTCCCCGCCCCAAACCTGCACTACTGCTACAGCAGTGAATGAGGCACCAGAAGCTCTGGGAAATATAGCTTTCCCAGGGCTACTACCATTTGTAGGACATCTTATCAACATCAGTGGCCCTGGGAAAACTACATTCCCACAGCTAATGGAATGGAATCTGGGTTGCCTGCTGCTGATCCCCTGGGACTGGGGGAAGAGACCCTTCCTTCTTCCTTTCATGGCTGCTAGGTAAATGGATGGAATGTAGGCGGTTTAGAGGCTGATGTGTGGAAGAAGTGGAGATTTTTTTTTTTCCTGGCTTGGATTAAAATCTGAGCTATTGAAGAACTCAGAGTTATAATGCTTGCCTCCTATTTAAGCTAAGCATTACAATTTACCAAAATTTGTCTTCTGAGCCAAGAAAGGACTAACCCTGACAATATCTCTAATCATAGTAATACATCTTCATGCTTTATGTAATGAGAAGGGGAGAGTTAACAGGAAGAAATGGTTCAGATAAAAGGAAGCATGACTGTTAAGATAAAGTAAAATTTAGTGGTTAGAATGCTTGCTGACAGTTATACAAGTGAATTCCTAACTACGTTACCTCACATTCTGGCATTCCAATGAAATGGCACCCTTGATAAGCAGCTACTGCTTGCGTTAATGCCAAGGGATCAGCCAGTCCTACAATGGAGAAATAAAACAATACATTAAAAGCAGGAATAAAAACTGCCTGTTGTTTCATAAAGTCGCGCATAATTCAAGCACAAAATACAGGGTCTGGTTTATGAAGCAGGCATTGTACCAAATGAAGTGAAATGTCAGTCAACGTATTTGTGGCGATGTTGAGGTAAGGTGCCCCAAATCATAGCAGTACAGTTAACAGAAACTTGGTCAGTCATGGCTAAAAGAAACTTCCAATAGCAAACAAACAAGACAAGGAAGACTCCCATTAAGTTCAGTTGAGAGCCAGGATAGTGTAGTGCAGTGTTTCTCAAAGTCCTACAGGGGAGTTTACTCCCCTGTAAGTCTTTGTGGGGGTGGGGCAACGTCAGAGGCAGTGCTCCAGGATCGCACCTGCCCACGACCCAAAAATGCTTTTTTCAATGTACCTGGTTGTCCTGCCAGCTCCCTGAAGGGTTCAGGGGGGCTGCGGCCGCCTCTGCAGGCCTTCTCAAGACTCTAAACAGCGTTGATCGCGTCATAGCCCACTTTCGGTTTTAGTTGAAAACCAGAAGTGGGCTTCGGAACGTGATCACTGCTGTTTAGAGCCTTTGGGGTTTTGGAGGCAGCAGCAGCCCCCCCCCCCCCAGACCCTTCAGAGAGCTGGCAGGACAACCAGGTACGTTGATAAAAGTGTTTCTTTGGGGTGGTGGGCACGATCCTGGAGCACTGCCACCGCTGTTCCTGCTGGCCACACCCCTTAAGGACATATCACCCATTTCCGGCAAAAGTGGTGGGCTGCAACCCACCATTTTGAGAACCCATGATGTAATGGTTTGGGAGTTGTACTTAGTGCTGGAAGACCCATGTTCCAATTCCCACTCAGCCATGAAACTTCCTGGGTGATTTTGGGCCAGTCACCATCTCTCAGCCTAATCTATCTCACAGGGTTGTTGTGAGGACGAGAGGGAACTGTGTATACCACCCTGAGCTCCTTGGAGGAAGGGTAGTATAAACATGTTAAAAAATAAATAAATAAGGGTGTTATATGGAATAATTTGTGTTTTGGAATTTAGTGATGAAGAAAACACTTAAATATCAATCCATCCGGTGGAATTTTAAGATTGACATAGCAAATTTTAAAATCAAATGAAAAACACAAAGAAATCATCTTGGTTTCTCACCTATATCTTCACTTGCAAACCTCACCAACCTTCTTGCCACATATAGTGGATCCTCACCACCTTCAAGCATTCGGGCAAGCCAGTAAAGGGAAGCATTTTCATCAGAGCCTCGCATTGATTTATGGAGTGCAGAGATGCAGTTATAATGCTCTTCACCTATTTAGATGCAGACAGAAGGGACAGGTGTCAGCCACAACACAGGAAAAAAAGGAAGTGGCTCTGTAACATTAAGTCTATTTACTGTATGGAATTAATTGTTATAAGATGTGATGATGGCCTCTAGGCTCAGATGGCTTAAAAATGAATTACAGTCAGTTCCCGCTATTCACGAATTTGCGAGTAGCAGGATTGAGACCACCTTGCGTCATTTGCAAGGTGTGCCTTTCCGCGATCCCTGCTGCCTCTGGAAAGTCTCTGCTGGCCAGCAGCAAGGACATTCAAAATGGTGCCCACGATCAGCATGGGGCCCTTTGAAGTGGCAGAGGGAAAGCTCCTGAAGCTTTCCACATCCATTTCAAAGCACTCTGTGCTGGTTGCAGGCGCGATTCTCAATATCCCTGCTGCATTCTGGAGCTTCCTGAGTGCAGCGGGGACGTTCAAAATGATGCCCGTGAATCACGGGCCGTGATCAGCAGGGACCTTTTGGAGGCAGCAGGTAAGGCACATCCCGAACCTCCTGCATGGAACCCCATTGATCCCATAGGATCAATGGTTTGGCATCCACAAATTTGTGACCCACGGGGGTTTCCAGGAACCTAACCCTCGTAGGTAGTTGGGATTTACTGTATATACATTCATGGCAGATGGGTCTATCGATGGCCATTAGCCATGACAGATATATGCAACCTCTGTGGTTTCTTCTAAAAGTTTATGATTCAAATTCAGATGCTAAGAGCAAGTAACAAAGGGTGGTCATCACTTCCATGTCCTGCTTCTAAGTTTCTAGAGGCATCTGGTTGGCAACTCTTAGACATAATGCGAGACAGGATGGAGTCTTGTTCTGAAACAGCAAAGCAACTCTTACGAGTCTTTACAGGTTTTTAGTAGTGCTCGTAGTTGTTTATACAATCAAGAGTACTTTTTAGGCATGATATTTCAGTTACACATGTTCATATCTTTATGCAGATAAGTCACATTATTGAAAGCGACTGCATACCAACACATCTGCTGTGCATTTATGCTCTCTCATCCCCAAACCAGTTCCTGATGTGAAGAACATCATAATGTATGATGAACATATAATAATAATATCAGGGTGTGGAGAGGCACCACAATCCCGGTCTCTGAACTTAAAGATGTAGTTTGTATCTTGAGCGGGGAAGGGGATGAGCGTGCATCGCTATTTAGTGCAATTCTCCTAGAGCTATTCTATCCAAATCTCACAAGGGTGGTCTCTTCTGGAACACACAAGCTATTTTTAATAGTGCTCCATACAAAGAGCCCACTGGTATGCCATCATTATCAGGCCAATATAAACAGCATGTCTATGCTCCGTCCTAGCATTCAGGCTTTCAACTTGAGCTGGCGGCAATAAACCAAGCAGCTGGGAGTCTCGTCACACTCTTAGGAATGGCGTCGCTGGGTCTCTTAAAACCAAGATGGCCTTTAAATATTTAAAAAGGCAAACACAGCCTCCCCTCTTTCAGCTGGTGTCCTTTTATGCAGTTTAAGCGGCTATGTTCCTTGGCAGAATTAGAATGAGGAAAGGAGAAAAAAAAGTCACAGCAATCCGGATAATCACTGTAATACAAAAATGTAAGTTACTGATAAGCAATAGTGGTGCAAGAAGAAAAGAGGTTATTCTCTCTTTCTTCAAAAGATAGTCCCGCGTGAGGAGGCGTGGTGGTAAAGGGCTTTGGAAACCTGTTCATAGCAGCTTTCATGTACGGTATTTGATGAAGTAGGCCAAAGTCTAAAAGGTAAGGTAAAGGTGACCCCTGACAATTAAGTCCAGTCGTGTCCGACTCTAGGGTGTGGTGCTCATCTCCATTTCAAAGCCGAAGAGCCAGCGTTGTCCGAAGACGCCTCCGTGGTCATGTGGCCGGCATGACTCTCCTTGCCGCAGCGCGTAGCATGCAGCTGGAACACGGAGCGCTGTTTACCTTCCCGCAAGCGGTACCTATTTATCTACTCGCATTAACATGCTTTGGAACTGCTAGGTTGGCAGGAGCTGGCCAAGCAACGAGAGCTCACCTCGTCGCGGATTCGAACTGCCGGCCTTTTGATCAACAGCTCATGGTTCAGCGATTTAACCCACTGCGCCACCCACAGGCCTAGGCCAAAGTCTATGAGATCTTAATTCAGATTTACAAACCAAAATGGTTTCCACAAAGTTCAGAGAGTCTCTTCTCAGCACCAAAGGTGATTATAGGGAGGTTGACAAAATTCTTCATATCCTATGCTTTCACCAAATGTTGCTGGTGAAATTCACCTGAACTCTGTTGAATCTCTGAATATATCCATTTTGCAATGTTTGATTTCAAATATATGAACATTATCCAAGAAGTTCACATGAACTTCAAGGAATAAATTTGTTCTATGTTCACCTACTGTACTTTTTTATTTTAATTTGTTGGAACATCAAAGGATCCTCACAAACTTGCTGCACTTTTACACCAGAGGTAACTTCATCTGTGCTCTAGAGCAGGGATTCTCAACCAGTGGTACTTGTACCACAAGTGGTACTTCAGCCGACTGCTGGTGGTACTCGGGCCACTGGACCCCTGCTCAGATGCAGCACTTTTGGCACTTTTGAGAAGAGCCCCCCCCCCCACCTGCCCAGATCCTCCTACCTGCGTTTTCTGGCCTCCGAAAACCCAGAAGTAACTGGCAATGATGTCATCGCCAGTCACTTCCGGTGGTACGCAGCAGGAGAGTGGCGCTGGAGGTGACACTCGGCCGGGAAGGAGTTGAGAACCCCTGATCTAGAGCACCAGAGGTTGTTCAAAAATCTTGGAGAGGGGGAGGATACTGGCAATCTCTGAAAAAATCGATTGCACTGACTTGCTGTGTGATCATTTCCAAGTCTGGCAGACTTGCTTGTACAAAGTAAGCTTCATTATTAACAAAAGATGATGCAGCAGGACAGGGCTGGGGCTATTGCTGAGAAACTGCAAGCAGCCATTGTTTTTTAGCAGTGCTAAAAAGAGACAAAGTGTGGAAAGGGTGATACAATAGTGGTGGCGGTAGTTGGGGTGACGTCAGTACAGGCACCCAGAAAAGCTTAATGATGACTTGTACTGGCACTATGATGTAATTACAAAACAAACTAAAGAGAATCCCCACCACCACCACCACCACCCCAAATTTCTGTGGGAGAACAAAGCAAATATTTGCTAGGACAGATACGGGAATATGAGAAAACATTTGCTCAAAAGAACACAAAGAATTTTGATGCCTTGTGTTCTCTCCATCCCTATATACTGTATATGCGCTGCATTGGAATAGCCCATATTCAAGATTCAGGCACCAGCAATGCCAGACTTCAACAATACATTGCAGAGCAATCTGAAACATAGGCAATTTCTGGACCATGTCAGATTATATCATAGTCTTGAAGGTTATAGATAACCTGACATTTTTACTACCAGTAATTAACTTAAGACAGGTATTCCCTGCTTTTTGACGGATTGTTGACGATCCGATCTTTCGACACGTTTCAATTATACCTGGAAGTCATTCATTCAATGCACGTTCTGCTTTTTCAACCTATTTTGTCATATTTGCACCCCCTCTGTGCTGTTCTAAAGGCAAAAATTGTCCTCCCCCGTGTTGATTTGCATATGACATGGTATCAATGGTTTCCGGTTTTTGCCAGTGCTCTGGTCAAATAAGCAGGGGACAACTGTATGCACTTAGCAGGGCCATTCAGAGGAATTTTATCAGGGGGTACAAAGTTTCTTTTGGGCCCCTTCCCTACATAAGAATTTGGCTCCAGGGCCCCCCTTTTTTGCTCCAGGTCCCCCTTTTTGACACATTTTTTGCCCTGGGCTCGGGTACAAATTACCCCCTTAACCCCCCTCTCAGAGGCCCTGGCACTTAGCATGCTAAGGTGCACAAACTCCAGTTGTTGGGAAAGTTGTACTAAGTTGTCAATTCTCACCCTTGAATAATTACAAAAATTCAAATCTACACGAATGAGAATGAGACAGACCACCAGCTAGATCCCATAAGGCTGTACTAAGTTGTTTATGAAGGACAGGAAAAAATAATTGCCATAATTAACAATTACTAAAATGTTGCACTAGTGTGTTTGGATTAAGAGAGGAACTCTGTACTTTCATTGCAATTTCTATTTTCTTCATTATTGTCTTATTTTCCACAAAGGACCACATAAATCTATCATAAGGTTTGCTTTGTGTTAGAGATAATCCACCATATTTCAACAGATGGGTTAGAAAAGCCATAACAAAGCTCAGAGTCAAGAAAACGTAAAGTGCATTTGTTTAAAGGCTATTTAAATACAAGCACAGAACTAGTTAACACACAAGGAGACAAGTCTAATCCTCAGTGCACAATCTCCAATTCCAATCTGTGCCATAAAGACAGACAGACATGACCAGCGTTTGTGACACATAATGGTGCCAAGTCACGAATTCAGCAAGACCTGGTATCAAATTAAGAATCCTTGTACGCAGTTGTACGCAAGCAGCCCGACGTAAGCAAATTACAAAAATTCATTTCCTTAAAAAGGAAAGCCATAAATAAAATGAAATTTTATTTTATATTTATTATCTTTTATTTATAACATTTCAAACGAAATAGTGGCGTGAACTTCTAATACTGGGGTGGCGATGGGATGCTTTTAAAAAATCTCTAAATTTTTCAACAAAACGAGCTGAAAACAATACTGTCCAAAACAGCCCAGTAGCTATTTGCAAAGTGTTTATTGTGAATTAGAAATGTCAAAACTATTAGGCACCTGTCCACAAACTGCATTTAACTTATATGCAGAGTACATTATGAGAAATGCAGGGCTGAATGAATTGCAAGCCGGAATCAAGATTGCCGGGAGAAACATCAACAACCTCAGATATGCAGACGATACCACCCTAATGGCAGAAAGTGAAGAAGAACTAAAGAGCCTCTTGATGAGGGTGAAAGAGGAGAGTGCAAAAGTTGGCTTGAAACTCAACATTAATAAAACTAAGATCATGGCATCTGGTCCCATCAATTCCTGGCAAAGAGAAGGGGCAGAAATGGAAGCAGTAACAGATTTTACTTTTCTGGGCTCCAAGATCACTGCAGACGGAGACAGCAGCCATGAAATTAAAAGACGCTTACTCCTTGGAAGCTATGGCAAACTTAGACAGCATAATAAAAAGCAGAGATATCACCATGCCAACCAAAGTTCGCATAGTCAGGGCGATGGTGTTCCCAGTAGCAATGTATGGTTGCGAGAGTTGGACCATAAGGAAGGCTGAGCGCCGAAGAATAGATGCTTTTGAACTGTGGTGCTGGAGAAGACTCCTGAGAGTCCCTTGGACTGCTAGGAGATCAAATCAGTCAATCCTAAATGAAATCAACCCTGACTGTTCCCTGGAAGGACAGGTACTGAGGCTGAAGCAAAAGGAGAAGGGGAAGGCAAAGGATGAGATGGTTAGACAGCATCACCGATGCAACGAACATGAAAATGAGCGAACTCAGGAAGATAGTGGAGGACAGGAAGGCCTGGCGGGATATGGTTCATGGGATCACGAAGGGTCGGACACGACTTAACGACTGAACAACAACAACCACAAACCAGTGTGGAATAGTCTTCCATGAGCATCCTGAAGACTGAGTGAGTTCTCCACAACTGAGGGTCAGAGGTGTCCTTTTTTTAATGTATCCCATCTAAGAGTTTGTGTCCCATGTAGTATCAATTAAAAAAAAAAACCCAGATGTCAGGTTTATTCTGCTTCTCACGGAAATAATGGAACATTTTGTGATAGCTAAGTTCTAGGAGGGTGACACTGAGTCACTTAACTCAGGAGAGTTTAAGGATTATACGAAATAGCTCAAAGGCTGTAATCAGACAAATCAAAATAGCAAAGCTTTTCCTCATTGCAGGTGGAGCTCCATGTTTGGGTGGATATATACCCACATCAGATGTACCCTCTGTCTGTCTGTCTGTCACACACACAAGGCTGAACTCCCTTTTCTCTCAACAAACTAGTTTTCTAAATGTAGGGCACTTTTTGAGTACATATTCAAAAGAATCAAACCCTCTACCCCTTCCCAACTGCACCCTGAAGTGGTCCAGCTAAAGAAAGAGCCTTGTCAATTGATTCTGCTGACTGTATAAGAGAGAGGCTGCTAGGTTTACTAGTGCAGGGAAACACACACACACACACACACACACACACACACACACAGAGTGAATTTTGCTTTGCAAGGAACATCTCAACACAATTGGAACTGAAATGTACACACAAAGCGCCACCCACACTTTGTAATACTGTATCATAAAAAAAAGAGACAGATTTTTATCATTGGAATCCCTTGCTGAAAAAGCTCAGGAGCAAGACACAGAATACCATAAGCTATTATTAGCCAAGAACAAAGAAATTTGATGGAACTGCCACGCTGTCTCTAGGGAAAACCGGTATGTGTTATCCTATCATTTTAAAATTTCATTCCCTTTGAGATAATAACACAGAGTTCACAGAACGTTCTCTTCCTGCCAATCTCCTCTCATTAGTTCCCTCTTCTCTGGCAACATGGCCTCCTCATATTCTTCACACCTCATCCCTGCACAGGATAACACATGCAATGGTTCTGAGGAGGCAGATGGAGCTGTAACAAATTAAGCTAGATTAAGGTTTATATTGCCTATGCATGCTGTATTGAAGGCCTGATACTATGTCCACTAGCAGAGTCAAAATTTGCCTAAGCAACAGCATTTTAGACAGGGTTTCTAGTCCTTATGAATGCTTTGATAGGCTTTCAAATGCATGGATAGTATCTGGTGAAGGCACACGGGATGGCTCAGTGGCAATTTCAGTTACCCTGTTTCCCTGAAAATAAGACCGGGTCTTATATTAATTTTGGCTCCCCCCCAAAAAAACACAGTAGGTCTTATTTTCAGGGGATGTCTTATATTTACGAGTGCCAGCAAAAAAATGTATGTACAACAATTTACATTTATTCAAACACAATCATGTCATCTTCTTCTGGAATATCGTCATAAAGTTCCAAACCCCGAGTTCCAGTCTGAATTTCTTCCAACTCCTCCATTGCCTGTAGAACCCTTGGTCCCAATCTCTCATGTCCAGCAATACAGCTCTCCTTAAATGAGTACTTCCTGTCCAAGTAGCCTGCTCGTAGTGCACTGGCAACACAGCGGTCAGTGATTTCATCCCATGAATTCTTCACCCAAGTCACGACCTCTTGCAGGCTAGGCTTCACAAAGTTTCCATGCTGATTTCTCTCCATTCTTTTTTCAATGTAGTCATTGATTTGCATATGCAAATGGTCCTTGAATGGCTTGTTTATTGCAATATCAAAAGTCTGGAGATAGGCAGTCATTCCTGCGGGAATCATTACTGGATCTATTCTTCTCTCTGCAAGGAATTTCTTCATGTCTTTAGCGCGGTGAGTGCTGGCTGAATCCCAGACTAGCAGACCTCTTTGGCCATCTCGCAAAACAAGTGGCAGCATTAAATCGACCCACTTCCTTATAACTGCTTGTGTGCACCAGGCTTTTTCGGTTTCAAGAACATAAATGCCTGAAACACATTCAGTCTTATCTTTCTTGCCCTTAGTGACGATTAGAGGTGGGGCTTTCTTTCCGTCCAGATGAATTGCCAAAATACAAGAAACACGTGCACTTTCGTAACCAGTGGAGGGAATGTAGATTGATGAGGCACCCCTATGATCAATTTGAGATCCTTGGCCCATATACACTGTAGTTTCATCCAGAGCAATCATGTTGGACAGTTGGTATTTAGAGAAGTCGATGTCATCAACAAAGGACTTGAATGCAAGTGCACGTTTAATAACTTCAGCATCTTCCAGCTTGAACAGTGTTGTCAATCTTCTTAGAGACAGTTCATATCGCTGAAGGAAGTCATCCAGCCAGCGATGAGATGCTTTGAAGTCTTCTGGAGATATTTCTAACTGTGCTGCCATTGAAAGGGCAAATTCTTGAATATCAGCCCTGCGCACAACCAAAGTCTTTGTTCTCCTGTCAGCAATCCAATCACTGATGATGTCCTCCAACTCAGGAAATAATGGATGCCGACCTGATCCACACTTGCGCTTCTTAGCATTTCCCTTCTCCACCTGCTGACTGAGGTTATCGTACTCTGCTCGCCATTTTCGGACCAATCGGAGATCCAATTTATTCTCTTTGCAGTAAGCTGTAAGATTCTTGCCCCGGGTGTCCTCCACGATTCCTTTCTTGTACTCGACGGAGTAGCTCTTTCTTTTTGCGCTCATCTGATCTGGGGGCAAAAATATTATTCCCTTTAAATCTTCAGTTGCAACACATGGGCGCAGGGGGTGCTCCTCTCACCTCAATGAAACCTTCAGATCAGAGGATGATTTCACAGCAGCCAAAATACTGCATATCAACCCTCCTCTCACCTTAATGAAACCTTATCTCTGCCATTTTCCTTTGTTGTGCAGATACAGGAGAGGCATTCAGTCAGTGTGTGATGCAAGCCACCACGGCTTGCATCATACACTGACTGAATGCCTCTCCTGCATCTGTATCTACAGTTGTGAAGATGTTACGGTAACTGCTACTGTGACTTTAATTGCCTTCTCAGCTGTGCCGGCCGGCTGAGCTGCAGCGAGAGGAGAGCAGGGACGGGACGACTACCGGTAAAAGCTACGTAGCAAGGCTCACCAGGGGTGTCTGTGCGGCGGCAGCAACTGCAGGAGGACAAGGTGGAGCCGCTCGGCCAGGTTCTGCCAGCCGAGGAGGGGCCAGGCACTGAGGCATGAAAGTCAGAAAGCCATTCTTTCAAAAAGCCACAGAAGGGGAGGTGGGGGGAAGAAATGGGGCCATTCTGCCCTGTTAAGTAATTGGGCTAACCCAGGAGCTAGTGGGAGTATGAAGCGTTCTTCCTCACCTTGCATTCTCTCTCTCCCGCTCTCTGCGTGTTAGAAGGAGGCCGTTGCACTGCTGCTAGCAGGCACGCGGTCGTCAACAATGTTGTCGGGCAGAGCTGAACGCGAGTACGCCCCGGGACTAGGCCGCACAGGGCGGCAATAAGGAGGGGAGAGCTCACGACGGGAGGCGGCAACACAAGACAGCCTCGACTGCCCGATGTTTGTCGGCAGTAGTCGCATCATCCCCCAATGCGAAGATCCTGTTCCCTTTCCCCTCAGATCTCCAGCCACGCGACCAGTCGGCCGCTGCTGAGGCCCCTCGCACTGATTGTGGCACACAAACACTCTGCCCCTGTACAGGCACGGTAGGTCTGAGGTGATGGGGGGGGGGAGACAAACGAAGGGAACCCAGCAGGCTGGTAGAAGGAAAAAAGGCGATGATCTGCAAGGAAAAAAGCTGAGCTCACAGGGTTCTGCGAAAAGGCAGTCGGACGCAGCGATGCTTCTGAGGCTCAGTACAGTAGAGTGCCGGCGGCCGCACTGAGCAGTCGGCCGCGGCACGGATCTGTGTAATCAGCCATGCTAGGTTTTACTTTCGGGGGAGGACTTATATTTACGAGTGCCAGCAAAAATCACGCAAAAATGATGGCAGGTCTTTCTTTCGGGGGAGGTCTTATTTTCGAGGAAACACGGTAGACGAGGAGAAGAGTGACAGGAAGGAATTATGCACAGCAAATCTGACTTATCTTATACAGATCCCAAAATTCAACTTTCTTGATGTAGAATTTGGTAAATGCTAAAAGGGCTTCTCATGAATAAATCCATTGTAAGGGAAGACCTCTCTCGTACCCTTGAAATAAAACTATAAAAAGGGCTGCTAGCTCACATGTAGGGAAAAATCTTCAAGATGTCACTGTCGAATCAAGTGAAATCACCATGAATATCACAGATTACTACTTTATTTATTTATTTATTTATTTATTTATTTATTTATTTATAGAATTTCTACCCCACCTTTCTCCCACAAGGGCAACCAACTTTATGTAAGTTGTCTGCATCTTGCATGAGAGGCTCATGATTAGGCAATAATCTGGTCCTTAGCAGCCCTCCCCCAACCCTCTAGACCAGGCATTCCCAACCTGTGGTACTAGTACCACCAGTACTTCAGCCGACTGCTGGTGGTACTCGGACTGCTGGAACCCCACTCTAATGTGGCGCTTTTGGTGGCGCGTTTTTGCTCCCAAGTAGCTCTTGCCTTTGGATGAGCCTCTCAGGAATGCTGAGAAGGGCCCTCCCACCTGGCCAGAACCTTCTCCCTGCGTTTTCTGGCCTCTGAAAACCCAGAAGTAACTGGTGATTATGTCATCGTCAGACAATTCTGGTGGTACTCAGAAGGAGAGTGGTGCCAGAAGTGGTACTCGATCTGGAAGGGGTTGGGAACCCCTGCTCTAGACATCAGGAAAAAAAATCTGTATAATGAGCAGTTCCAAATTAGCCCTTACTGCCCAAGAATGAGATAATAGAGGGAAGATAAGGTTGATTTCTTCTGTTTATGGCATCTTATGGATTTTGCTTGCTGCTTTATTGTTCTCAATTGATCTTGCTTATTTTTATTGTAGTTTTGCTGTGTTCACTGTTATATTTTGTAAGTGGCTTGGAGAGTTAGTAGGATTGGGTATACATTCTGAAATTAAAGCACAAATATATGGCAATGGAATGAATTTTACATACAATGATTAGAACTAGGGAAGAGAAGGGAAAAAATTTCTGTGTTATAGAAGTACTGTATTTAAAGAAACATATTTTAACAAGAATATGTACTGTGGCACCATAAATATTACTCTTCCTTGTTTCTGTTGTAAAGGACTAACATGCATTTAGCAAGTTTGAATTCATTTTAAAGATTTGTTTAAATGAGAAAATGTGCCAAACAATACTAAAAAATTAACAATTGATCTGGTATATCACTTCATGCACAGAATTGGCGATCCTATTTCAGTGACTCACCCGCTCGGTCATACAGAATGTGGGATCGCTGGAGTCCCTCCTTCACATGTTCCTCTTTTATGACCATTCCATTAGAACAGCCATGCGTGTTACTCGGATGGGAGAGCTTAGTTAACTTGGCTTGAACAGCCATCTGGAGTCCATTCAACCCAGTTCTTGCATCACCGTCACAAAGGTAGGCAAGAGTATTTATAGCTGTCCTCTCGATGCACACACACGATCTGAAAGAAAATTACGCCATATTGCTTTTCAAAAATACGTGACGCCCATGTACATGACATATTGTTCACAAGGCCAAATTTCTTTGCACTGTCCACTGAGAGCCAATTGGATTTAAGCTTTATCCTTATGAAATGCCAGAGTAGTTAAATGTTACAGAGGCGTTACGAACAGAATGTAATCTATGCGCTGTGCCTTAAGCACCCAAACACGTTAAAACTGCTGTGGACCTTTTCAGTACCATCCCAAACCTGCATTTGCAATCACACAATGGACAAGAGAGGCAGAAGCAGCGAACTGCCTTTTATGATCAAAACTTGAACGAGATCAGGGAATCAAACTAAGGCTGCAATCCTATACCCACTTTCCTAGGAGCAAGCTCCATTGATCACAATTGAATTTACTTCTGAATAGACAAGCATAGGATTGCACTGTAAACCTGAACCAAAAAACAAGCTGAGCTTTGTTTCTCCCCCTGAAAATGAACAGAACCTGAATTTAAAAGTCCCCGCTGAATCTGGATTAGAATCCTGAAAAAATGTTTAGTCTACTATTCAAAATAAGAATCCCCAAAACCCCAAAGTGTTGAAGCATTTTCTGGGCCCAACCGGACCACGTCATGAGCATGTAAAAGTCATCTCTGGAAGGACTCCATCACCACCACACACATGCGCATGCATTTGTCTGGGCTTCAGTTTTCCTAAATGATTGGGAAACAGCAGGCAGGCAAAAGCCTGATACTTCAAAGTTTAAAGGTGAAATCCGCTTTAATTAAATAGCATAAATTTCTGGGGAAACTTGCAATGCAATGTTGTCACATCACATGTTGAGTTTTACCAGACATTACTAGAGGAGAGAGGAGGAGGAGATGTGGGGCTACTGCTTTTGACAAGAGCCTCATGTTCTCTGAATGTCTAGTTCTGGCGTTACTTAAAAAGGTAAAAAGTTACCCCATTAAGATGGATGCGTTAGCAGGCTCTACTCAATTTATAGTGGTTAAATGCTGGGCCCCAGTATAGTAGAACCTACAGCTTCTAAAAGGAGACTGAAGGCACAATCCTTGTGGGGCTGGGGGGAGTGTGGTGAGGGGGCATAACTGGGTGAGGGTGGGTAGATCGGGCCTGGGAGGGGGATGGGATTGGTGGCACTGGCGCAAGCCAAATCCTATCCTCCTTCCTGGGCTCTTTTTCCTGACACTGGGCTGCTTGGTTCTGCGCCAACGATTGAGCTGCTGCAGATCCAAGTAGCCCCATTGTACAAGCTGGGGGGTTAGCCGGGCTAAGAGTAAAAATGTCCCTTTACTCAGAGGAAACCTCCAGCCTGCTCCTAGCCAGCACTGGATACAGCGTGGGTCGCACGGCCCCACTGCATCGGCGCTGGATAGGATTGGATTGTGAAGCTCTGCTATGCAAACACTGGGTAACCTTGGGCCAGTCACTATCTCTCAGCCCCACCTACCTCACAGGGTTGTTGTGAGGACAAAAAGGAGGGGAGGAAATATGTACACCACTCTGAGCTCCTTGGAGAAAGGGCAGTATAAAAATGTGAAAAATAAATAAATAAATAAATAAATAAATAAATAAATAAATAAATAAAAGAGATTGATAAAATGGTAGAAAAGACAAATAAAGTGGAAAGGGAACAAGAGATTAGGAAAAGGCTTCCACGTGACAGAATACAGTAAAATAAATAAAGCAACAATGATGCTTAACACAGTCTGCTACTGATTTTAAAATGTTGCCTTTTCCTTCTATTTAGGGTGTACAATATGAACCATTCATACATGCCTGGTTAGAAGGACATATTGTCAGGTAGGCAAAGATCTGCTCTCTGTCTTTAAGTCACTACGCAGCAATAGTAAAAATGTGAAGGAATCCCAACAGAGACATGCAGCCACTTTATTTTTTAAGAGCAGCAGCTACCATGCTTAAAGGTTTGGCATGTGCAGTGTCTCCACCACTGTGCTGTTTCCAGCTTCTGACTCATTGCTTCTCTCCAATAGGGATTAGTGTGTGGAGACTGGAATAAGCAACCATGCCTTGCGGAGTACGGTGGCATTGCAAATAAATCTAGGATTGTCAGCAGTTCTGCACTTCCTTCACTGAAAGATGTATTGTTATTTTCATTAAATCGTTTATACACCCTTAGAGCTGTCAATCTATTCATTTTTAACTAGCCATACCCTTTAATCAATTCAACAGTTCACATTTAAATATATTTGTATATTACTCCAACTTCAATTTAAGGGCTTTTTGAGATTCTGAAGCATGTATGACACAAATATACAGTTGAATACAACCCCCCCCCCCAAAAAAAAAACCTAACAGTAAGAAGAAAGGTCATGTTTAGTTTTTTTTAGTCCCTGTTCCAGTAAAGATATATTCTACCGATTTTTTTCCTTGTGACTTGGGAAACAAGTCAAGAAACCAGTTCTAAGAGTGAAACACAGTATTTTTATTCAAGGAAATCTATCTCAAGAAGCCTCAGATTTCCTCCTGAGGAAATCGGGGTGGGGGATGTTTCTCAACAAGAGTGTTCTTGGGTAATGCTGACTCTTGAACTCCCATTGGAGAAAGGTGGAGCAACTCTAATCCTTGGTTTGAGTGTAGCCCTCAGATTCATGAAAGCTAATGCTCCTTGTCTCCCTACACTCTGCTGAAGTGCCCTATGTTTGCTGCCTACTCTTCCTAGTTTTGGCTTCCCCCTCCCAGCTAGCCTTTACATCAAGAATACATAACTTGTCACAGTTATTCAAACAGAACCAAAATAGTCAAGCAAACAAAATGTGCCATGAATGTGTACCCTTACAGTTTTAAATGGGGTCTTACCAACTAAAGTTTTAGTTGCTTCGAGCAGCATTTCTCAAAGTTCTCCCCGCAAGGCGGGGAGAACTCTGAGTGTTTTGCGGGGGCACGGCCAGCAGCAGCGGCGATTCTATTTTAGAACTGAATGCAGGTCATACTAATTTTTCTCCATGAAAGCAGAGTTATGACCTTAAGCAATGGCACCTCTCCAGAAGACCAGCCATTCGTAATTACCATATATGATAATTTAAACATATGTACCTTTCCAACTTTGCCCAACCCTAGCACAGAAGCCAAGTTAAAAATTAAGTTTTACTGGTAAATTTAAAACTTTTTTTAAAAGAAACCTTTAAAAACAGTTACAAATTTAAACTAGACAGGAGGCAACCCTATGCAATGCATACAGTTTTACATTAAAAAAAAATGCTGAACAAAATGATTCTTATTCTGCTAACTTGTTCTCTGGGAAAAAAATCTCAATAACCACAACATATTTGATTATTTTCAACCTTGTGGTTTTGTATTAAAATAAATTTAAGTTTCACCTTGGCTTTCTTCCCGATTCATATTCCACTCAAACATTTGTGTCCTACATCCGTAGCAGGCCCTTTATCTCCTATGATGTAACAATTTCAAGGCAGGAAGTTAACCTACTTTTCGACCTCTGAAGACATCCATATTCTCATCTTACACTTGCACTATTCCGGATTTTTGCCAGTCTCCAAAATTAACACAGGACATATTGGACACCAAGCCTTGACGTTTATACCTTGTAACCAGTGATACTTAGAGACAAAAATACAAACAAACAGATGAGGAGGCTACCCCAGGACTTAACACTGGCTGACCTCAAGATGGTATGTCAACTAAAAGGTAAAGGAAAACTACAGCTGGTACACAAGTAATGGTTACATTTCAACAGGGACATTGCTAATATTGGCCTAAATGAATCAATCTTTCAGTAAAGAGAGCACAGACATTCCTATGGCTCACCATGAAAGCAATAACAGCTTATTCTTGTCTGC
Source organism: Plestiodon gilberti rubricaudatus (assembly GCA_026170595.1). NCBI lineage: Eukaryota > Metazoa > Chordata > Lepidosauria > Squamata > Scincidae > Plestiodon > Plestiodon gilberti. Next base: position 78,741,386 of record JANXHW010000004.1, on the reverse strand, counting down.
ATATGAATCAAATGTTGATAGATCAAGTAATGATCCTCAGTAAAGTGCTAGACATCATTTAAAGATATTATACACACTGGCTCCTAAACGCGGTGTCATTAACAACCTACAATTAATTTACTTTGAGGTGTCCTTGTTAACGTATTTGTATGGTGGTGTAGGGGGCCTGCACCCACGGATCTGGTATCCACAGATTCACTTATCAGTGGATCCAAGATCCGCGGGGGGGCGCGCCCATTACCTTATTTGTGCTGGTATCACTGGGGCCAAGCAAACACGGGTCTTCCTTAAACAAAACGCTATAAAAGCAGCAATGTGCTGCTGCTGCTGCTTATAGCACAGCACCTGAATGCTTATAGCAAGCAATCTCAATACTAGAAAGACTCCAAACATTAACAGGAGCTTGCTTGGCACCAGCAATACAAGCATAATTAAGGTTATGGGTGCAGGGGGCACCGTGTGGGATAGCGTTCCCCTTATCCGCGGGTTCCCGGTATCCGCGGGGGAAAGAGCCTATCCCCTGTGGATACCGGGGTCCTACTGTATTTGTGTTCTGCTCTTTTTCAATCTGCTCGGAGCAACAAACATGAGGCACAAGGGTAGAAGTATATGTGATGGCAGTCCATGTCTTCAAACATGGGTTGCCACCAAAACACTCCTAAAGTTAAGCCATATGTGACCCCTCCTGTGCGTTGCGTTTTTCCGACTAGATTCAGAGACAGGAAACAAACCTGGCCAGGAAGAGTGGCTGGGCTGGAGAAGGAACAGCAGTGAACCAAGGAAGGGATCCCATTTTCCTCTTGAACCCCCCCTCCCCGTGTCTACCCTAATTTACAGGTGTTTAGGGGCAGCCTGTGTTTGAAGACAAAAGTCTGCCACTGTCATACACTGTTCTGCCTAGATAGAGTGCACCTTGCCCAGACATCCCTAGCAATCTTCACAACTAAAGCTTGAGCTTATGCATCCAAGCCCACCACTCTAACAAGTGCACCCACACAGACTCTCTTCACATTAAAATAAAATGGGCTTGCTGCTGTCATGGAAGTGGATTGCTTCCTGCAACTTCAGTTACTTGCCTCCCTCACAGAATTCACCATCAGGCCAAATTCTGATGGCAAATACTAGGCGACATAAGGCGTGCATTTGGTATCATAGGTATGAGGAGAACGACATGTGGCGGTGTAATTATTATGCAGAGTCACCATCATTACAGCCTCTGCTCTTCATCACGAATGCTGCCCGCAAAACGTCAATCCTTTTCAACTTGTTGAAACCAAGAGTCTTGGAAGCCCAACAAATTCCACCAATTCAGTCTGTCTCTGCAAATTTACTTGACTGATCCCCATCATAAAGTGTTAACCTGTAGCAGAATTTGTTAGGGTGCGACTGGAGAAATGGAGAGAAGATTACACTGATACACAGTGTGATACACTATGTATACACACTATATAGTGGAGTACACTGATCAGCTACTTTGCCTCACTTCTGACATTGTCAAGAATGCTAGAAGTAAAATCTGCCAACAGGTATCTAAAATGATCCAGCAGAATGCCAAAGGAATAGAGTGGGGCCTTGTTATTCGCGGGTTCGGCTTCTGCAGATCCCAGTATTCACAGAAGCAGCCCTCGAATAACGGGGTGCTGGAGTTCAGCACCCAATGGCCCATTTACTCACTGTTGCGCATGTCGGCGCAGGCCTGGAAAGGCCTGCAGAGGCCTCCGCGGGCCTCTGTAAGTCTCTCCAATATGATTTAAAGTTACTTCCAGCCAAACAGTGGACTCCAGTATCCATGGATCCTCGCTATCCGTGTGTGTGTGTGTGTGTGTGTGTGTGTGTGTGTGTGTGTGTGTGTGTGTGTGTGTGTGTGTGTGTGTGTGTGACAGATCCCCTGTGGATAGCGAGGGGCTACTATACTTTGAACAATTAGGTGAAACTAGTGAAATCAAGGATCTGGTAGTAATTACAAATGTGCAAGCATTATGACATCTTACACTAACATATGTTGAACTACAAAAAAGATATCTTTTATATTTTGTAGCAGAAGTGCGGGAGCCACCTTGCCATGACTTTTGCCCGTAGCATTGCTGCAATGTTTAAAGGCCTAGCATCACTTGCAAGGCTCCTTTGCCTGCAACTGTTACCCAGCCCGGATCAGCAATCAGGCCTGTGTGATCTCTTCCACCCAGGTAGCGCCTGGCTTTTAAACTTTGCAGAAGAAGTGTGGCAGGAAGCCAGAGGATAGCGACTGCTGCTCCAATGTATAAGAATATCTAAGTGGCCCTGTTATTTCTTGGCTGTGTCTCTTGCTTACTATGTAACCTTGAGAAACTCTGTTTAACCTTTCCGTGCTTCTGTTTATACATGTTTACCTGACTCACAGAGTTGAGAGAGGATAAAGTATAAATGGACATAAAGCACTTTGATTTCCTCCCATTACTAGTATTATCCAGAAACAAACACTAAAACACAAATCACCTCATTCGATAAGTGAGAAAATGCAATACTTTTTCCATGGAGCAGTTGTAGCCATAACAAACTAACCATGTAATCCTATGCATGCTTACTCTGAAGTAAGTCTCACTGTATTCAATGGGGCTTACTCCCAAGAAGGTGTGTATAGGATTACGCTGCAACTAAAGGTTGGTGGGCAGAAGAGAGGGTAAGGATGCTGCTTTCCCCACAACCCTGAGGCTTTCTTCAGAAGGGGAAGGAACAACACAGCCCCTGTCCCATGGTGCCCTAGTTGAGAATGTAACGGGGTGGGTAGTGGACAGCTTTGTCCTCACTGCAATGCTGTCCCCTGCCCCACTGCAGTGCTTGAGGACAGAACCAGGAACTCCTTCAGCAAATATGCATGAACAAACCTGCATTTGTCAAGATAGTAATGCAAAATGTAGGGGTGGGCCACACTTATGGGAAAAATCCAAAGCCCATGCTCACTGGCTCTCTTGTACCCTCTAATTCTTTCTTGGAAGACTCCAAAGGTAATTCCACCCCTCTCCCAGGTCCGCATGTTATTGAATCCTGGTTAGGCAAAGAAATATTTAACACAATGGGGACAGGGAGGAAAAAGGGCATTTGTAGGGGAATACTGATAGGCAGGGGAAAGGTTAAGCACTTATTTTTGCTCACAGATAATTTATCTAACAAATGTCCTACTTTTCATCATATTTACTCAGTGTGAACTTAGGAACACAAAATGTGTCTAATGAAACATAACACCCTGGATAAGTGGAGCTCAAATAGTTCCCTTTACCTACATTCCATTCAAAATGAAAGCTTCCAAAATTCAGCCAAGGAGTCGCCGCATAACACAGCTGTGCCAGTAATATGAAGTCTTAAGGCTGATCTGCACCTACCCGTTGCGGTGCGCTTGCGTTGGGAGGCGCGTGAGTGTAGGGCAGGTGTAGGCGCGTGAGTGTAGGTGAGTACAGGACACCCCGCCCCAAACGCTGCCCTGAGCTCCACCAGTTTCTTCAACGCAAATAGTCCCTCCTGATTGTCCCATCTTCTAATAAAGCTCAACGCTGATTAGCTGAAACACTCTGATTGGCTGAAACCCCCATCTCATCCCATTGGTCAAACAATTAGCTCTGCGTCCCGCCCTCTCAAAATTATGAGCATGGTCCACGGCCGATCTCGGGAGAGCACAGCTCTCCCATAGCGATTGGCTAAGAAGGCAGTCACACCGCTCCGCACATGCCGCATGCGCCCAGGATGCGCCGGGAGAAGTGCGATGTAGATCAGCCTTTAACAAGCAGTGTCATTCCCACCCCTCCAATCCAGAGTTTATAGTCTGCTACAGCAAGAATGATGGTCATACAATAAACAGGCATTCTTATCAGCGAAATGAAAACATTCTTATCAGCAAAATGAATGTTGCTTGGAAACATTGTCTTTCAAAATTACACAGTATTAGCCAAATCAGACAGTGACCCCAATTTAGAGAAAATTAGGTGCACAATCTTACACCCTATTTATTTAAAAATACCCCGCATTATCCTACGCCAAGGCAAATGCCCAAGGCGGCTTACAACAAGAATTAAAATACATAATTTTAAAACAATACATAAAATAAATTAAAAACAATAAAATTCACTGGGGGGTTTGACAATATGGAGAAGAGAAGCGGCAAAGCAGAACATCTTGAGACACAGGAGTCAGAAAACAACCCAAATGCCAGACGAAACAAAAATGAATTGAAATGAAAGGGACTCAAGTTATTCACAAACACTTTCTGTTCCACTGATTTCATGGTACTTAAGCACCACTATTTTTTTTTAAATTGGAGTCAATATCTAAATCTGCAAATAGACATCAGCCAGAATGTGCATTTTTCTTTCACTATGTGAGGTGAATACTGTACATACTAATGCAAGTTGCTTGTAAAATTGAAAAGAACAGGTCCTACAAGTTCTTAAAATTATGATCATAAACTCCAAAGTCTTGTTTTCAACCTGAAGTGGCCTCTAATTTTTAGACTTCAGAATTTTTTAAGCAAGTTCAGGGACAGAAAAAGAGCAGAAGAATTCAATATTTTTAGACAACACCTGCTTTTAGCCACTTCTTTTTAACTGTCCTGAAATGTGCTTGCTGATGTCATTTTTAAATGGATAACCAAATGGCACACAATGCTGTTATCTTCACTTCCAGTCAAACAAGGTAGCCAGCACACAATGGCATTTTTGATTGACAGAAGCAAAGGCAAATAAGAGACTGATGTCCTCATGCTGGTGTCCAATATGCTACGTTTGCAACCAACAAAACGTACTGCATACCAATGAGGCAGGAATCCAAAAACAAATCCTCAGCTGCAGAACCAATTTCAGGAACTTATGGAGAAATCAGACGGTACAATGCCTAGCGTAAATCTCTGTGTAATCTGGAGAGCATGATCTTGGAAAAGCAAAACTGACGTATTTTTCCCCTCTTGTTATATCCGACCAATGCAACAACTTATTTTCTTTCCTATGAAAAGGAGTTTAGGCTTTCCTGTCCCTCCTTCCCTGATTCCCCACCCCATAACCTCTTTCTCACTTCTGCTCTGGCAGACTGTCAATGAATTCTTTGGGTGGTGTGTGTTAACACGCTGCAATCCACGAAGCAGCGTACTTACTCGGAGCTCTTGCTGTTGCTGCCATTCACAGAGCCAGTGAGTGGCTCATCTTGACTCAGAATCTGGATTCCTAAGGACCGGACGGCTCGCATCAGAATAGCTTCCATCGCCTCAACCGACAGCTTCTCGAGAACAATAACACGGCACCGACTCAGAAGAGCCGAATTCACCTGGAAAGAAGGATTTTCTGTGGTTGCCCCAATCAGAGTTACAGTTCCACACTCGACGTGAGGAAGGAAAGTGTCCTAGATATGGGAGGAAAACAGAAGAAATTGGTCCCAATCAATGACAGCCTGAAGCACCCCATGTGAGTACATTATTTCACAATCCTAGCTGCATTCATAGCTTTCTTTTGTTCAGCGGTTTGGGAGATGCACATTCAACATTTCTGACAACTCGTCCTGCTAAACTAAGGAATAGCTTCATTCATTCAATGTATGCAGTGTGTGTTTCAGGTATGATCCCCTTAGTAATCCCATTGCTACAGCTATACTGTTAAAAGCAATACATTTTCTGAAGGTGCCGTTTTTGTAAAGTTAGACAGAATTAAAAGCTTGGTAGCTCCTTCCCTGTGCCCAAAAGGATTACTCTGGGAGGCTATAAAGTACTATACTGTATAATTCTTATATTTTAATTCCAAACAAATGTTCAGTTTAACTGCAATGTTATTTAGTGAAGAGCCTTCTTGCATATATATCCCTACATGTTATATAGGTTGCATATACATGTAAAATATACATGTTTTAGAGGTTGCAATCCCTATGGTGGCCAGCGTTCTCTGTTCCTTATCTTCTCATGCTTACTTTCAATCACAGAACTGAGATCCTGAGGAGCAGACGTAACAAATGAAATATTATAGCAATGATGTTGACAACACATTGCTTTCCCCTGCCTCTCACTCAGAGGAGAGATGCTTTTGCAGATTGTTAGTGGGGTAGGAAGGTCTTTTAAAATACTGGAGCACCTAACAAACTCCTTATCCCAAACTTGTGGATGAAACTAGACTGCAATGTTCTTATCATCGCCAATCAAATCTCAGTTCAACAGAGAAAAGGACACTCTCTATCCAGACTACAGCTCAACCAAGTGTATGTACACAGCATGAAATATGTTAATGTGGTAAAGCAGATTAGGTGAGGGAAACCAAGGGTCACATCTCTACTCAGCCACAAAACGTACTAAGGGCCCAATCCTATCTAGCTTTTCAGCGCCAATGCAGCTGTGCCAACAGGGCTTGCGCTTCATCCTGCACTGGGGATATAGTCATGGAGGCTTCCTCAAGGTAAGAGAACATTTGTTCCCTTACTTCTGCACTGCATTGTGGCTGCAGCAGCGCTGGAAAGTTGGATAGGATTGGACCCAAAGTGATTGCGGTCCAACCATTCTCTCAGTCCAACCTACCTCACAGGGTTCTGAGGATTAAAATGGGACAACCCACCCTGAGCTCTTTATGCTGACCAAGATACCCATTTGGGTTCAAAAAGCAATATTCCTCAAAACATGCCATTTATTTCCAAAGGGAAGCCTTTTAACTATTGAAGCGGAGCCATCAATACCTGCTGAGACTTATTGAAACGGTGTATCTCATCAATAAAGAGGATGGTTTTCCTCTTGAAGAGTCTCTTTTCATTTTGAGCTTGAGCAATGACTTCTCGGACATCGTTGGTTTTGGCACTTGTTGCTGATAAAGTCACAAACCTTGTGCTGTTCTTCTTGCTGCTATGTGCTATGATGTGCGCCAGGGTAGTCTGCAATGAAGAATGGAGCTAGCATGTTGATTTTGCTTTGGGAAGAGAAAAGGTAGACACTGAAAAAGGGAACAATCATTTAGGGATACATTTGCATTGTAGAAAAGGGAGTGTGTGTGTGTGTGCGCGCACGTGTGTGTGTGTGCGCGTGCACACACACACACACACACACACACACACACACGTGTGTGTGTTCACATTTTAATCCAGTGAAGAGGGATGCTACATAAGTGGAGGATTTATTTGGCATTTGTTTCAAAGTAACCATTATCCAGGGTGTAGAAAAAAGGCCACCCATCCTCAGGCTATGATTCAGAGAGTTACCACTTTAGCAACTGGGGATGCCCACTGGGGGTTAAAAAGGGCTTTTTCTTTCTAACAGCGGACTCTCATGCTATATGGAACAAAATTCCTCCCAGGTGCAAAAGCAGCTGGCCATATGCCGGGAGAAGCTGCTGCTTGAGAAACAGAAACACAATGCCCCCATCAGTGTGTAGAACTAAAAGCTAATTTCTACAAGAAACAGTTTGAACTGTCAAGCTTGTGTGTTCTCCTGTTTCTCTCTCATTTTCTTGAGAACACTGTCTGAAAGAGACCATCATGTGCCACCAGTGGCCAATGTCTTAAAAAAAAAAGTATCCCAAAAACTATCCTGTCTTATCTCAGCAAGCCTATTTTAAGGTTTGCTGAGATAATGCATGTGAAATATTCTGAACAGCAAATGAACGACATGAATGCTAAAAGTATCATATTTAGTAAAGAACATTTCAATAAACATGTTACTCCAAAACGTTGTGTGCATTGCAATAGACTATTTCCTTATTAACTAACACTTGACCTACAGAAATGTAATATAATAACTGCACTTAACTGACTTCCAGACAAACTGTTGATTTATAAAGGGTTGTTATTTTGGTTTCCTCTCTTTGTCCTCTTGGTAAGTCATGTTACTTGATGTTGGTGATTATTTATGGGCACTTTTTGGTAGTCCTTTTTGAATGCAGACCTGTGCAATTTGTGATCTGCCGAGTTGAATGTAGCTACCAGCTATGTATTCTGACCTTTCAAGTATTTCACAAAATACCTCTGCTTCTGCAGTACCAGACAGGCCACAAAGGAGGGAGGAGGGAAGAACATCATTGAGCTCCCAGTAAGCCACCGCGCATGACTGATGGCTTGTGTACAACGTGATGTTGTCCATGATCCTCCTAACTCACTTTGTTCTATGAAAGCTTGTGTACAACCTGATGTTGTCCATGATCCTCCTAACTCACTTTGTTCTATGAAAACTTTTATAACCAGAATCTCAAACTTGGATCTTAATATTGCAACACATATAGCTTAAGGTAGTAATGCTGTAGAACAGTGATTCTCAAACTGGGGGTTGCGACCCACCACTGAGAACAAAAGCATGGCAGATAGCATGGGAAAAGCTGCTCCCTTCAGGCGGGGACAGCATGGCGGCGGCAATCCCAGGGATCGCCGCTGCCACAAAAGTGCCCCAAACCGCCATGTTCGTCCTTACCAGTGTTTGAGGGGGCGGGGCAAGCAGCGGCAGTGATCCCGGGGATCGCTGCCACCAAAAACACCCCCGAAACCGCTGTGTTCGTCCTTACCGGGGCTTGGGGGTGCTTCGGGGAGGCCTGCGTGACCCTCTGTAAGCCTTCTCGATCTTCGAATCACCAAAAAAATGGCGATCTTTGGGCGTTTCTATTTTTTGCAAAAATCAGAAGCGCCCAAAAATTGCCGTTTTTTTGAGATCCGAGGATCGGAGAGGCCTGCAGAGGGTCGCGCGCAGGCCTCCCCGAAGCACCCCCAAGCCCCGGTAAGGACGAACACGGCATTTTGGGGGCGTTTTCAGGGGCGGCGGCAGTGATACCCGGGATCACTGCCGCTGCTTGCCCCACTCCCGCTAACACTCAGAGTTCTCCCCGTCTTGCGGCGAGAACTTTGAGAAACGCTGCTGTAGAAGAATAGCCAACAAAGGACTGGCATGGTTGATGCTTTAATGTCCAGACTTGCCCCATGTGATGGACATGTGCACTCGTGATGCGCACATGAGGCCATGTGGGTAGTATCGGGCCGAGCCAAAGGTGGCCTGGTGTTTGAGGCAGGTGAAAAGCGTCACACTGCTACATGCAAAGGGAAAAACTAAACAAACACACCTTGCACTCATGTTAGTGCCCCCCACCCGAGGTGAATAAGGAGAGAGGCGGCAATACGGAGCCCCCTTACCTTCCTGTCCCATCCTGCCTCCTTTCTCCTGTGGGTCTTGTTTCAAATAAACAGGAAGAATGGACCACTCCCAGCATACTCTGCTCTTCCTGTTTATCTGAAGCAGGACCCATGCAGAAGACGGAGACGGTGCTGGACAAGGAGGTATGGGGTGAGCTCTGCCTCTGCCCGCTGGCTGCTTTCATAAGTGGGGAGACACAGCAATGAGATGCTCCTCCTTTCTTTCTCCACAGCACTTTAGGAAGAAGGGAGCTGCCACTGCTCTGATCCTTGGAGGACTGGAGAAATTCTGGCAGCCACAGCAGTGGGGTGCTTGCCAGCTCACCACCCTCTTCAATTTGGCACTCAACATAGCTGTTTCAGACCACTTCATGGAAAGGCTGGCCCTGAGAGTGGTGTTGTGAGAACTAATAGTTTAATTTTAACAAAAGAGGCTGACAAACATTCCTTTCATTAAGGGCAGTGAGGGACAGGAATGACACAGGGTCAGGAAGGCAACAAGAGAGAAAAAAAGTTTCACCATGTCACCAAACATGTCACATCAAAACCCATGCTTTTAAAACTGTGCAAAACAACTGGTCACACCATAAGCTTCATGCTGCAATTCAAACAAACAAACAAACAAACAAACAAACAAACCAAAAAGCAATATAAACCATCCCTTGGGGGAAAAAATGGGACGACAATGGGGTGGGGAAATGCAGGAATGCAAAGATTTAAGAGAAACATTGCCTAGATTTACTGGAATAAAGTGATGAGCAAATTAAAGCGTCAACACTGGTGTGGAAGCACCCATTCTTTTTTTCTTCCATCCAGCATGTTATGCAGGGAACCGCAGCAGCCAGATAAGCCCAACTGAGTGTACATTCTTCAAGTGGGTAGTAAGGATTTCCAGTGGAACAGGTGTAGGGACGGACACAGCTGTTCAGAGCAGTAAGTGCTTTAGAAGTTTTTAGGGAGATGGCAAGAGGGTCTTTGGGAATGTGGGGAAATGGACTTATCTGGCTGGAGGCAATAGCCTTCCTAGATTTCAGAGCTCAACTCAGACAGCTTGTGTTTGTCCTCATGACTCCATCCCTACCTCACCGCATGTACCAGATACCACTGTCAAGATTCAGTGTCCTACGACAAGCTTATAGAGAGACTGAATATGTGATCTGCCCTAGATCGTGGCAACAGGATGCAAGTCTCCTTGAATCCAGTGAGATTTGCTTCTGAATAAACATGCATAGGACTGAAATGTAGTCATTTCTATGTAAAAAGTAAAAACAAGGGCCTCAAGCTCTACTCAGTTAAATGAGTACACTAATCCACTCAATTAAATTAAAAGTTTTCCCATAATTGACACATGCAACTGAGGCTGAAGGGTATGCTACCATGCAAGCTGCACAATTGTGACAAATCCTTCGTTCCTGTGATAAATTGGATACTTTTTTTAAAAAAAAATCCTAACTTTAATTTTTTGTTAAAAAATGGTGGCTTTTCCTTTCAGCTTGTATCCATAGTTAGCAGATACAGTACTCCCCCCCCATATTCACCGGGAATATGTTCCAGGCCCTTCCGTGGATACTTGAAACCGTGGATAGGAGCGAACACCCCCTCCATTGTTTCCTGAGGTGCCCCCGCCCTGCCTCCCCTGTGGGCAAGGTGTGCGTGCCCCCCCCGCTCTTATTTTTCTTTCAGCAAGCTTTGTTTCTTCCTTAAAACAAACAGAGAAGCAGCCTGCATTGCAGGCAAGCCTAGGATTTCTCTTCAGCGGATTAAGTGCCCAGCTAAAACCAATTCCATTATGTCCTTTCAATCTGGATCCTGCACAGTAATGGGGAACTTGTTTTGAAGGCTCAGAGGTAATAGGGAATATTCTACAATCCAGAGTCTCTAGAAAATGGAAAGCAAAGAAAATAATTGAGACAATTCATTTAAAGAAAAATGTTCATCAGGAATGACTCTTGATTGGAGAGTTTTTCATCAGTTGTTCTAACCAATCAATGGTTGCTGCTCTTATTCCAACAGAACAGATATAGGTGATCAGACACTTTGCAAAACCTGACCTCACTTTCCTGATGATGAATGTAGTTGTACTGGAGTGCTAAGGAAGGAGCCAAAAAGCTTCCTGTTCTTAAAAGCAGAATAACGGAGGACTGGGAGGCAGCTCCTCACAGCCTTCTCTTCCAAGAGCCATTCTGGTCCAGAAGGCTGAAGGGGAGAGATACTCAGCAGCTGGCGTGGGCAGGTGGTGACAGGCCTAAACACTGTTTGAGAAGATATTCCAAAGATCAGGATTACCGCAGCAGGTGCTCTGAACCTGATCCTCTACGAGACAGAACTTCTGAGTCAGTTCCATCTCTTGGGGACTATTAACTTGCAGTGCTAGCAGCACACTTCCATTTGTTCTTCCACTGGCAGACAGCATTTCTTCTGGCTTTTCTCTCCCTCCCTCCCTCCCTCTGTCCCTTAAGGTAGCTTGGAAGAAGACTTGCCCAAGATCGGTCAGCAGAAGCCTAATCCAAGTACTATGCCACCCTCTCTGACTTCGAGGGCACAGGCAAGCAGACTCCAGGCTTGCAAGATCTCCTTTTTACTGGTCTTCCATCTGGAAGCAGGTGCTGCTCAAGGTGGTTCAAGGGATGGAGCCAATTGCCAACTGCAACCCAGCTCAGCTAAACAAAGACCTTGTCAAAGGCAACCAATCAATATTTATACAGTATCCACAGGGGATAGGTTCTGCTGCCCCCCCCCGGATACCCGGAATCTACAGATAGGGGGAAACGCTATCCCCCGCAGGGGGGGGCGGCGCACCCATTACCTTAGTTAGACGTCCAGTGCAGGAAGCAAGCAAGCGCATCTCTTCCTTTACAAAAACGCTATAAGCCAGCATGGCTCCCCATGGTCAGCGTTTGCCTCTGTAGACAAACGCTGGAAGCGAGTAGAGTGGGAAGTGAGTTTTAGTCAATGTCCTGTCTAGCGGGACATAGCGGTCCTATCTAGCGGGACATGGCGGCACAAATAAGGCACCCGCTGCATCCTGAGTAGGATTGGGCCTGCCTCGGCGCAACCGGAGGCCTCCTCAGGGTAAAGGGACGTTCGTCCCTTTATTCTTATTTATTGAATTCTATTCTGCCTTTCTCCTCCATTTCTCCCTTTCTCCCCCAGAGTAACGTGACACCCCAATGAGGCTACTCAGATATATGTGTGTCAGCTATTTTGCTGGCCCACATTCGAGAGCCCTGTGCAGCGTCGGCCAGGCCCAAGAAGAGGGATAGGATTTGGCGGAGGAAACCACCGCCGATTCCTCCCCCTTCCTGGTCCCAAATGACCAATTCCCCCCCCGGAACGCCCCATTCCGCCCTCCCCACGCCCTTCCACTGCCCGGTGGGGACTTACCTCTCCGCTGTTCTGCAGTGCCAGAGGAGCAGCGCAAGCCTCTCCACCAGTGCAACTTACTCTCTTAGTGCTGCAAACGTGCTTTACAGCACATTTGCAACACCATGGATCAGGAAAGAAGTCACTCCGCTGGTCCAAGACTAGACAGGATTGCACCGAAAATGGTGGGGTGGTTTGTGGTGCAACCCTCCAAGTCCCTTACATGTTTTTGAGAGTGAACTTCTGCATAGGGCTCAAGTGATGACTGTGGGTGTGGAAGAGCCACCAGATAGAACTTTCCTATCACCTTAAACAGGAAGATTTTCAGCAGAATTAATTCATACGTTTTGCTGAGGCATGACATAATGTGAAATATGATGGACAAGCATGCATGAAGCAGTGACAGATTGCTTCTCCCTTTCCGGGAAAAGAAATGGAAATGGCTGAAACGTTCCAGTTGGTTAACGCTGACTGCTCCAGGGTTTACAAGTGGAAAAATACTGAAAGACCCCGCTTGAATCTGCACCAATAAAACCCATTCTTGTAACCCCTCAGTCTATTGCAAGAGATAGGATTGGTTACAGTTCAATTCAGTCGCCATACCAAAATCACAGGCAGCACAAACTCTATGTAGTCTGGAGTTGCAGACCGACTTCAGATCACAGTTTTCAATTCCAGTTTGCTACCCAATTGTAAGCCATATCATAGTTAAGCTCCCTCTGAACCAGTACTGATATGGGAATTCAAACACACTATATTAAAGGGAATTAATAAGATAATGTTTTTCAAATAGGTACTGTACAGAGTACCAACATTGCAATCAACTAAAGCCACAGCCCTTACAGCCAAAGAGACTATAAAGTCTGCAGCTTGCACAAACCTCCTCCTCCTCCTCCTATTTTAGGAAACTAGTAAGCCTCATCCATCCCATATTTCTGTACAGCTATGTGTCCTGTGCTTTAATTTGTTCTGCTAAAGCTACAGTAAAATGTCTAATATAAACAATCCAAAATTGGTTTTGACTTTACAAGTAGATATGGTATACAGATATATCTGAGCAGCACAAAGATATAAACTGAGTGTCCAGAATATGAAAGATTATGGACGATTGCATTTATGTGAGGAAGGATTTCACAGTGTTTAGCTGGGCATTGTGTTATAAAATCCCCTAGTTTTCTTCACCTTTCTTCAGTATCATCTTAATAAAAAGTGTTGCATTCTTTTATTTTTTTTTCCTAAGAGAATATCAGAGCTTTCAAAGTAGTAGCTGCCTTAAGCATTTGCTTTAGCAAGGAAAAGGCAGGGTATAAATTCTTAAAATAAATACTTTACTGAGCAGCACAATGCCGGCGCAGCAGCTGCTTGTGCAGGGTGTCGCAAACGTGCCATAAAGCATGCTTGCAACACCCGGTGAGTGGGCGGAGCCAGCAGGAAGGTCTGCGCTATTCTCCTGGCACTGGGCCCAGCCGACTGTGCCGTGGAGCAGGTGAGAGCTGCTCTAAGCGGTGCGAGGGTTGGGGGAGGGCAGGTGTGGGTGGATTGGATCTGGGAAGGGGTTGGTTCCCAGTGGTGAACCATTGGTGGTGCTGGCGAGCACCAAATCCTATCCTCGTTCCCAGGCCCTTTTTTCTTGCACGGTGCTTCTTGGTTCTGCGCCAGTGATTGAGTCGGCGCAGATCGGAGTAGCCCCAGTGGGCAGGCTGGGAGTTTACCCGGGGTAAGGGTAAACCCCCAGCCTGTGCATGTCCCCTTACCCCAAGGAGACCTCTAGCCTTCTCCTAGCCAGCTCTGGATACAGCATGGGCCACACAGCCCCCGTTGCATTGGCATTGGATAGGATTGGGTTGCCTGGTATCTAAATGTTCTCAGAATTATAATTTGCTTGGACACGATAAAGAAAGGGGGGGGGAATATTACCGGTATTTCTTTTTTTCATTTATTGTGGGCCAGCATTTTTCTTCTGCAATTAACTTGCAGCCTGGTCCTACTGCATGTTTGCTCACATGTGCGTCCTGCTGCGTTCAGCGAGGCTTACTTTCAGGTATTTGTGTATACGATTGCAGCCTTAATTGCATGCAACAGGTGGAAGTCATAAGAATACTTGATGTTTCTTCAGAGGATACATAAATAGACTGTAAATTGAGAGGATTTTTTATAGTATGATATATCTGACAACTAAGATTCTCAAGTCTGCCATAATCCCTCTTTGAAAAAATAAAACTCCCAAGAATGTATTTCTTTCATCCAATCCTCCGTGTGCAAGTTGTTTTATGGAAGTCATCTCCCCCTGCTCCTTCCTTTGCAGAAGATAAAAGTCAAAGGAAATCCAAGTTACAGATAGGCTAAAAATGTCCTTCTGTAATGTCCGTAGTTATACGTTTCTTATTTTTATAATTTTTTAACCACCTTTCATTAAAATGCTTAAATGGTATACATATTAAAACAAATATAAAATTATCTAAAAGATACATAACAATAACCAACACAAGCACCAACAGAATCTTAAGTTATTCCCTTCCTGACCATCATACCAAGTTAACAGTGAAAGATAAAAAGTCTGGATGAATGAATGAATGAAATCTTTCATTCATTCATCCAGACCTTTTATCTTTCACTGTCTGTCTGTCTGTCTGTCTGTCTGTCTGTCTGTCTGTCTGTCTGTCTGTCTGTCTGTCTGTCTGTCTGTGTGTATATATATAAGAGAGAGAGAGAGAAATTTATGGAAGCCATGCAAAGGCGTTACAAAGCAGACCTCTCTGGGGAGATTTTCCATAACTGAGGTGTCACCCCTGAAAAGATCCCAAACACAGTGCCTACCAATCTTATCTCCCTGATGGATGGCATCCAGAGAAGAGGCATGTTCAAAATTGCAACAATGTTGTGGCCAACAGATGGTTCATACTGTTAGCCCTCCTGAAGGGACCCCTAGGGGGTTGGCTGAAAACTGCACCTTTTACAAAGGCATGTAAGCTGGGAAGAAGATGGGAAGAAGACTCCAAGGAAATAGCTGCTCCATTCGTTTCCACATTCCCAGGATACCAGTTGTGAAGCAATTCTATGAGAGAGGACTGGCAATGCCAATGACCATCTTGCAAAACTAGAAACAGTAGAATCTTGCATCGTAACACTCTGTTCTGTCATGGACACCCCCTTAACAAAAAGTCACAATGATGGAAATTAATGGATAATGGTTGTGTAACAATATGTAATTTTTTTAAAAAAAAGAAGCAGTACAGTATATAAATGCTAAGTGTTCAAAGAACTTCACATACATTATCTCAGTTACAGAAAAGAAAAATGGAAGATAGGCCAGTATCATCATCATCCATAGTTAAATTGGGAGGCTGCAAAAAGAGGGCTAGTTCACACTGTAAGCTGGAAAAAAACCTATACATTGGGGTAGCATAGCTACATACATACTATGCGTACAATGTAAAGCGTGACATGTCCGTCTCGCCCACTTCTTTTGATTATTCCAAGGGGTGGAATGATCTTAGAAATATGTGGCATCTGCACATTTGGCCAGCTCATTCATTATGTCATACATGTAGGGAGAAGCTCAACACTATGCCTTTACGGTATTTTCAGTTCTGAGAATGTGCAATTAGAGTGTGGCCTAAACTAACTCCTGGCTAAGCGGATATTTTATGCGGAAACTGCCTTGCTCAGAAATCAAAATGTGGAGGTGTTTGTGGTAGTCCCTGGCAATTTATGACAGTCCTGGTTTGATGCTGTCCCCTCCAGGGAGAGAGAGAGAGAGAGAGAGAGAGAGAGAGAGAGAGAGAGAGAGAGACAATGCTGCAGATGAATTCCTGAATTCCTTCCTGGTACTAAATTGAAGCCAAGTGTCGGCCACTGTGATAGGGACATTACCCCACGGCGGCATCTCTGTGGCTAAAGCCCTCTGTGGCTGACATTGGCAATCACTGTGCAAATCTAGGATGCAGTCCCTTTGTCTATGATAGGAAGTGACACCCAGAGAAGAGGTGAAGTATGCCAATAATTTACTAATGAGTCAGAAGGAGGATTATTTGGAAATGACCAAAAATGCAATAAAGTTGTTAAGGCATGCATCACAAAATGAATACTGTAATTTAATATATATTTGTTTTGAACTTAACTTATGGCATATAGTACCAGGTCTAAACTACAAACACTTTTGTCTTATCATGGTGAGGTTTGGAGCAAAACACAAAGAAAGTTAAAAGATAAAAATAAGTCAACTGAAACGTAATACCAACTGTAAGAGCCAGCATGTTGCTTTGAATTTAATGCATTCCCCTCAACTATAACCTACATTAATTTAGCATCAGATTGCAAATGTGGGACCAAGATCAGCTGGTTTTTTTTCACAGTCAATTTCTTAAGTAGCAGCATATCATAGGTTCAGTTATTATCTAGCCCTTTTGCATATGTGTTAAACAACACACTTATATAAATAAGGTTACCCCTATGCAAATACCAAACCTTTGGTTTGGCAGCCCTCAAGTTCCTTTGCAATACTGAAGTTATTCTGTGCTTGGGTTACATCAGTGGATGTTCCCCTGCTGTCTCTTGACTAAAATTGGCCGACCCGTGGCAGACAAGCAAAAATCTGAATCTCGCACATTAAAGGGTCATAAATCACAGCACAGCTTACTCAGATTGCAAGCTTGTGTTTAAGCAGGTGGGCCATTAGAGACAGCCATGAGGGCCTTTTCATTTTAACTTGCAGTCGAACTGAACAAACAGATGCCCACAAGTTCACATCACTTGGTCCTAGCCACATCCACAAATCCAATCTTGGGGTCTGGTGTCGTTTACCAGCATTCCAATCTTAGCAGGGTCAAGATGTGCTGGTCTCTTTAGTCATTCCTGTTCCCCTGTATCTACATGATTGATGACCTGGGTTTTAGTCCCTGCATCTGGCTTCCTGGAGCAACCATAAATGTCCTGAAGGAAACACCTCCTGAATGCTTAGGTCTGTCACAGAGCCACAAGAACAGGTAGTTGTATCAATCTGGATAACCCTTTGTTGCACTAATGCTTTATTCCCAACCTATTCAGTTACCATGATCTAAGACTGATTTTTGAAAACTTCACAAAACACAATTTCCTTGCGCTCAAAGCTGCATATTAACAATTAGTTCAGATTAGTACAGAATCTGTTGTCAAGACTATTCGGTCACAATAATTATTAGAGGATATAAGAAACTCAAAATTGTTTCCAAAGAAACAGGAAGATGAAAGATGAAGAAAGTAACTTGGAACTTCGGAGTCTAATTTCTGAATTTAGCCCAAGATTCATTATCCTGTTAATTTATTTGACTTGTAGCCTCTCATGTCCACAAAAGCTCACAGAGTATGACAAAATCATCATAATATCATATTTATTAAAGCCACCCTATATTTCACCACCAGGATAAAAAGGTATCTGATTTCAAACATACTTATTTCAAAGGTTAAAACCTCACTTGAGAGTTCTATGAAAACTGTAGGCCTTAAATAAATTCAGACATACCGTATTGGTCTGAGTATAAGACTCACTTTTTTCTCCTAATTTAAGTTTTTAAACTAGGGGTGCGTCTTATAATCAGGCTGTTGCAATTTAATGCCAGTGATTTAATTAAAAATTTTTAATAGCACCAAACTTTAAGGGTGTGTCTTATAATCAGGTGCGTCTTATACTCGGGACAATACGGTACTTTTTCAAACAGTGAGCAAAGCAGGGGGTGGGAATCCTGCAGAAATCCAGGCACAAGTTAAACTATGAAAGCCACCTACCACTTAAACAAGCAAAGAAAACTGCCCCAAAATATTTGTCTTCCAATAGCCCTGTGCTATCAATAGCCTTTGGACAGTCAAGGGGTGGTGGTAGGGGGAAAGGGTTCAGCCTATTTCAGAAAGTTATTTATTTAAAAAAATTATACTCAGCCTTATCCCATGCCAAAGCAAATGCCCAAGGCGGCTTACAACATCAAGATAAAAATATACATAATTTAAAACAATACATAAAATAAAAACAATAAAATCCACTGGGGGAGGTGACAATATAGAGCAGACAATATAAGTTACATCCTGTACTTAATGCCACACAGACTTTAGCCAACAACATTTTTCTTAGTTTCTACAAAGAAGATAAAGATTTCAGTTGAAACTGATGGTTTATACAAGATGTTTCGGGAACGATTTGGGTAAGAGTTTAGGAGCACATGTATGGCAAAGAATGCCACTATGTTTCTCAACAACTCATGAAGCACCCTGTGTGCCCGCCGGATAGTTAGTTAGGATTGGGCTGCCCATCTGTGTTTAGTCCTGTTGAATGGCTATTGGAAGGATGTTACACAGATCTTAATTTACTTTGGGCAGCCCAGACTTGGAAAAGATTAGTTATAATAGTCGTAAAATTGCTGAACTCTTTTGGCCATGTCGCCTCTCTCTGTAAACTGGATATATAAAACATGAATTGCAATGACCTAACTCATAGCACAATCCTATGCATGTCTACTCAGAAGTAAGGCCCATTCAGTTCAATGGGGCTTACTCTCAAGTAAGTATGTTTAGGATTGCAGCCTCAAAAGATTTATTCTAAGGTCGAAGCCTAAAAACTACATAGCAGTTCGTACCGTAAGGCTGCAACCTGTCTTATGTACTTAGGAGTGAGCACACACTCACTGGAGAAGGAGAAGGGGAAGGCAAAGGATGAGATGGTTAGACAGCATCACCGATGCAACGAACATGAAAATGAGCGAACTCAGGAAGATAGTGGAGGACAGGAAGGCCTGGCGGGATATGGTTCATGGGATCACGAAGGGTCGGACACGACTTAACGACTGAACAACAACAAGAGCACACACTGAACTCAGCAGAACTTACTTCTGGGTGAAGAGCATGCCTGTAAATGCACCATATAAACAAATGACGATGAAATATGGATGCATTTCCATTGCATATCTCTGCCTATACTCTGATGCCAAGGTGACCTATTTTGACCATTAGACATTATTTTATCTCTTTGTAACAAGACATCAGTTCTCAATTGTTGGGTATCATTTTATAAAGCAATTCAAAACGGGAAATGTTCTGAATGGTAGACATAGATAATGCTTCCACGCATTCTCCAAGGATCATCTAACAAATTATTCAATGCTTCTTTCACTCCACAAGATTAACACCCTTTATTTAGATTTTTTATTTAGTCTTACAGCCCTGGAAGAAATAGCAACTGTTCGTACATGAGCTGGTAAAACTAATAGAATAAATCCCTGATGGAAATGTAATGTACTGTATTCCACAAACTAAAGTTTAGCCACAAAAACATCAAACACAAAGAAGATTTATACCACTTTAGTGAAACACTCAAGGCTGCTTCCAAAAATATAGAAAATAGGATGTATATTAAGGGGCCACGGTGGCTTAGTGGTTAAGATGCTGAACTGTAGAACCAGAAGGCTGGCAGGACAGCAGTTTGAGACCAGAGTGCCGCGTGACGGAGTGAGCTCCTGTCTCCTGTTCCAGCTCCTGCCAACCTAACAGTTCGAAAGCAAGAAATTGCAAGTAGATAAATAGGTACCGCTGGATAGGATTGCAGCCACAGTCACCTATACACTCTGTGTACACACTGTACAGAGCCTCATTTGATTCTGGACCCTCCCCAGTGTGTACACAGGCTCAGGAAATACTAGTTTGACTTTCACATGTTATGGGGCAGTACCATGAGCACCCGCTATATACAGGCATATATCTGTTCATAATAAGAGAAGTAGCTATATCTAGTTAGGCAGTACAGGTTGAGTATCCCTTATCTGGACTGCTTGGGACAGGAAGTTGTCTGGATTTTGGATTTGTCTGGATTTTGGAATATTTGCATAAATATAATGATACATCTTGGGGATGGGACCCAAGTTCTAAACACGAAATTCATTTATGCCACATATACACCTTATACACATAAAAGGTAAAGGTGACCCCTGACAATTAAGTCCAGTCGTGTCCAACTCTATGGTGTGGTGCTCATCCCCATTTCAAAGCCGAAGAGCCAGCGTTGTCCGAAGACGCCTCCGTGGTCATGTGGCCGGCATGACTCTCCTTGCCGCAGCGCGTAGCATGCAGCTGGAACACGGAACGCTGTTTACCTTCCCGCAAGCGGTACCTATTTATCTACTTGCATTAACATGCTTTGGAACTGCTAGGTTGGCAGGAGCTTATACACATAGTCTGAAGGTAATTTTATACAATATTCTTAATAATTTTGTGCCTCATCGTGCCTTGCATTATGCTAGCCAGGTGCTGGAAAAAAATTCAAAACAAGTCATAGCCCCAAAATGTCTGGATTTTGGAATAGTCTGGATTTCAGATGCCCGGATAAGGGGTAACCAACCTGTATTACATCTCTAATAACTAAGACTACTACGGGGCTAGTTTAGTCCCTAGGTGGGATAATAATAATTAATACTTAACATGTATATAGCATTTTCTGAGTGCTTCCATATTACATTTGTCTTAACCTTACAACAGCTTTGTAAGGGGAGCATGTAGTATCATCCCCTTATTGCAACTGGAAGGCTGAGAGGAAGCAGCTTGCCTAAGGCCATCTAGTGAGTTTATGGCAGAGGTGAGCGTCAAACTGGGAAGAAAGTCCGGATTTACAGTTCAGTCTCTTAACCATGATGCTACACCAATAAGATTACTGTTGGGTTCATGTAGGTTAGTGTTTCCTAAGCTTTTGGAACTCCCCCCCTTCTGAATTTACACACTTGCTATTGTGAGGCTTGCCCATTATATGGACTGATTTGGTGGTGTGTGTGTTTTCTACCTTTCAAAAGCACACTTATGGGCAAAGTGGAAATTCTAATCCAGGCTAGCAGTTATTTCTACAACAGTACAGGTGGACCCCCATATCCACTGATTCGCTATCCATGGTTTCAGTTATCCACGGATCGTGGGGACCCCCCACAGGCTTTTACTTTTTTCCCAGTAAGCTTCGTTTCTTCCTTAAAGAAACAGGAGACAGGCAAGTAGAACGAGACTAAGTACTAGAGTACTAGGTTAACAGAAACCTTGCAGAGCCTCTCTAGGACTTAGTCTCGTTCTACTTGCCTGCAATGGAGGCTGCGTCTCTGTTTGTTTTAAGGAAGAAACAAAGCTTGCTGAAAGAAAAATAAGAGCTGGGGGGGGGCCAAGCATGCCTGGCTGCAGGGGAGGCAGGGTGGGGGGGCCCTCAGGAAACCATGGAGGGGGTGTTCGCTGTTATCCACGGTTTCAAGTATCCACGGAGGGGCCTGGAACATATCCCCAGCGGATATGGGGGCCCACCTGTATCTACAAATGAACAGGTCTGATACTTCTGTAGGAGTTAATCAGGAGGATGTGCCTCAAATCTTCTGTGCTGTTTACACATATTTGATAAGACTAGGGGCACATAATGCTCATCCTCTCTCCTGGATCTTGAAGTCATCAAGTTATTCACCTTTTTGCTTCCTACAAAAGTACTAAAGAGTGTACAGTAGTGGACCACAGAAAGGCCCTGGGAAGACCAGTAGACCCCACCCTACCAATTAAATAGCAGAGGACTCAACCTATTACTCCTCTTTAACAGGACCCTGAACTTTCACTTCATGACACTAACATTTCAGAACATTGCCCTGGTCAGTACACTTACTGGTCCAGCAGGAGCCATCTCTTGGTGGTAGAAGAGCAAGGGTCCCCTTCCTTCTCTCCACCACAAAGAAAACATCTCATATGACAATGGCAGACCAAAAGGCCCCCCCCCCATTTGTATAATTCTCTCTCCTCAAAAAGGGGAAGAGGCTGCTGAAAATGGAGGCTGCATCCATGTGGAGTACCCGTACAATGGAAGAGGAAAATGCACTTGTTCCTCTACATGCAAAGACCATCATGCCTAGTTAAGAGTATGAAGAAGGATTTAGTTTTAGTAACAAAACATATTTTTATGAAGCTGAATAGTCTTTGCGTGAACATGAAAACTGGGTGTGTCACTTGATACATGACAGGCGGGAGCAATTACAGATCAGTTTATTTTTAAAGAGAGGTGTCAGGACTGAAACCCTGTGTTTTAAGTCCTGAAAATGTGAGACCTGACTGCAAGTACTTGGCAGGCCCGAAGGGAGAAAGGCACTCTGCAAATGTTCAGAGGCATTTCAGCAGTTACATCATGCGGCTCAGTATTCAGCCTGGATACTGAAAAACTGATTCCAGGGCTCAGCCCTAGCACAAACTAAGCTCTGTTTGCGACCATGTGTGCGTGTTGAGACTGTCGCAGCAAGAAAAGGTCAACGTGGCCAGTGCAACGTCAGGGCGCCACTCACCTTGCCACAGCCAGGTGGCCCCCAGAGAATGAGAGAGGGGATTTCGTGGGCATCCAGCAGAGATCGTAAAAGAGTCTGTTCTCCCAGCACCTGATTCTGTCCCACATAGTCTCGCAAGGTGTTCGGTCGCAGCTTATCCGCCAGGGGTTTCCCCTCCAGTTTTTGGGCCAGGCTTTCGCCGCTCAGCTCAGGTGCCGAAGTATACAGGTCGACTCCTGAGCTCTCTCCATCCGGCTGCTTCTCTTCCTCCTTGCCCCGGGTTAGAGATGCAACCCGAGGAGTTCCCGGCTTTCCAGCTCCGGAGCCTCTTCCTTTGTGGAAAAGGGAGAACACCGGGGTTGTATTAAGGCTACTCCCCAGCTCTTCTTTGCAGCTTGCTTCTGGGGACTTGGAGAGGCGCATTTTCTTCTCGTAGGGCTGCTGAGGCTCCGTCCCCGTGTCTTCCTCTGGGCAGCTGCTGTTGGCCGCCCTTTCTGTGACTTTATCGTCTCCACCTTCCGCCTGCTCCTGCAAACATCTGTCCAGATGCGAGTTAATGCAAGCAGCTGGGAGCTCCCGTAAGCAAACCGGGCAACTCACTAGCGCCTCGGCCTGAGTTCCAGCCCCTTCCATTTCCCTCCAAGGGGACAAAAAAAAAGTACACAACTCACTAAAACCGAGCCCTGATCTGCTCTTCCTTCTTGAGAAACTTATCTGTTTTGGAGATGCACCTTGTGAACACTTCCTAACGAGAAATATATCAAAGTACAGTACAGAAAAGATTTCTGCAACAGCACAACATTCACTCGAGCAGTAACAGAACGCAACTTAACGCCGCCTTCTTCTCTGGGCGCCTAAAACGTGCAGGCTTTCGGGAGTTGTAGTTCCCTGGACCTGGAAAATGTTTCACGAAACATCCGGCTATGCGAGCACCGCAGCTCTTCTTAACTGTGGCGTAGAAACGCAAAGACCTCATAAGACGTGCCTCTATCTCCAGCGTTTCACAGCTGAAAACAGGGACGTCCGTGTATATTTGTAACGATACCCCAAAATGCTCACTTCTCAGCCCAAGGATCGGGAAGTATTACACAATGCTACAGGCTTTTCTCTGCCTGCTGTACGTTCAGCAGACCTACAGTATAACCTTTTTTATACATGGTTGCAGTTATGGGATAGCTGTAAGTTGTAACTCGAACGCATTCCGCAATGTTTATTATGGGCAGAGGAGAAGGAAGAGAAGCCTGGAGCCGCCCGTTTGTGTCCGTGCTCATGTTTTTAAATGCTAGATAGAGCAAGTAATGCTTAACTCTTGATATCCAGAACTTTAGCCTCAGGCCGACTCTACTATCCACTTTCAGGGCTGGTGCAAGACCTCCTGGCCACCTGAGGTGGCATGCTAAATGCTGCCCCCTTACAATGTCCCAGCCTCTCTTCCTCCCACTCCCTGAATTGGAAAAGGGAGGGAGCTACAGAGCGGAGTGGAGGAGAAAGTGCAGAGGAGAAGACAGTAGTGGGCTAGACACTGAGTATTTTAGCCCCACTGTCCTCTCCTCCACACTTCCTCTTTCACTCTGGTCCCCTCTTTCTTTTCCACTTTGGTGGGTGGGAGAAGGATGGATGAGGAGGAGCAATGGAGGTGAGTGGGGAGATGGAGGTGGGCACTCCATTCAATCTGTTGCGTCTGTTGGCCTCATGGATGGGCCCTGTGCACTTTTATGTATGTATTTATATAGGTGGGCCCCCATATCCGCTGGGGATATGTTCCAGGCCCCTCCATGGATACTTGAAACCGTGGATAAGAGCGAACACCCCCTCCATGGTTTCCTGAGGCCTCCCCACCCTGCCTCCCCTGCAGGCAGGCATACTCCCCCCCCCCCGCTCTTATTTTTCTTTCAGCAAGCTTTGTTTCTTCCTTAAAACAAACAGAGAAGCAGCCTCCATTGCAGGCAAGTAGAATGAGACTAAGTCCTAGAGAGGCTCTGCAAGGTTTCTGTTAACCTTGCAGAGCCTCTCTAGTACTTAGTCTCATTCTACTTGCCTGTAATAAGCAGCCAGAGGCTGCTTCTCCTGTTTCTTTAAGGGAGAAATGAAGCTTACTGGGAAAAAAGTAAAAGCCTGGGGGGGTCCCCACGATCCGTGGATAACTGAAACCTGAAACCGTGGATAGCGAATCAGTGGATATGGGAGCCCACCTGTACTTTGTGTGCCTCTCCTCCTCCCCATCCCATCTTTCTCCCTTCTGTTTCTCAGGTTAGTTAGCAAGCATTCTTGTGTTTACCCACTGTTCAAGCTTACTTTGCAAGAAACTCATGACATGAATCCATTTGCGTGTTTGTTTGGTTGCTTATTTGCCCAAACATACAAAAATTGTTAGTCGTGTAGGTCTGTTGGAAATAAGTCACAATGGAAAAATACCTTTATCCGGACCAACTAAAATGTCATGAGGAAGCTTTGGGGTTGTCCAAAATTCTTTTGGTGTGTGTGTGTGTGTGTGTGTGTGTGAGTGACTATTAGGCAAAATAACAGGGGGGGGGGGGAACAATTGTGGGAAAAAGCTGACCAGGATAGAAATTAAGCCCAAAGCGTCCTGTGTTCCATTTGAAGACTATTACTTCGCTACCTTTTTAGGTCATTTGACAATGTTCTGGATAACCTGAAACCTTGTTCATTACTGTGGGCCACTTTAGTTGACCTTAATAAGTATAATTACCCTACTGTGGCTTTTGGACTTTTTTTTTGCTGATGTGACTCTTAAAGCACCATATACAGTTGTGCTACAGTAAACATTTAGTATTGTTATGACTATTGATTAATGTTATAATAATATTGTTACAGGATTAGGATTTATATTACTGCCAGGATGACATTCTTATATCTTAGATTCTTCCTTCTTAAAATGTTTTAACTTAGGCTTACCATTCGTCCCGGTTTCGCCGGGACAGTCCCGGAAATCGGACCCGATTCCCGGTCGTGTCCCGGGGGACGAATGGGCGCCTCCATCTTTTTTTTAAAATTTTAAACTTACCGGGCAGCATCTTGGGTCACGAAATCTCACGTGATCCAAGATGTCGGCGCCCAAATCTCGTGAGGGCATCATGCCCTCCTGTGCTCGCGCAACGCGGGCGAGCAGGCTTACCTCCAGGGCTCGCGCAACGCAGGCGAGCAGGCTGTGCTTCTCCCGGTGCCTGCTTGCCGCGGCCCCAGCCTGCTTGCCGCGGCCCCAGCAGCAACAGCAGCAGCGACCACCGACCAGTGACCACCGACCAGGTAAGCGTATTTTTTATTATTTTTAATAGAAATATTAATTATTTATTTAAAAATTTCGCTTTGCGCCCCCTTTACTTTATTAATTATTTATTTAAAAATTTTGGTCGCGCTTCGCACGGCAACAGGGGGCGCTTTGCGCCCCCTTTACTTTATTAATTAATTATTTAAAAAATCTATGCGCGGCAAAAAAAGGGGGTGCTTCGCGCCCCCTTTCTTCAAAAATTTATTCATTAAATGGATTTTTTATTGGGATTTATGCTTTATTGTGACATTTATGCTTCTTTTTTCTGCTTTTTCGTTGTGGTTTAGAATTGCTTTTTCGTTGTGGAGGGTAGTTTAAGGTTGGTTTGGGCTCTTTCTGATGGCTTTTTCGTTGTAGTTTAGATTGCTTTTTCGTTGTGGAGGGTAGTTTGCGGTTGGTTTGGGCTGTTTCTGAGTGCTTTTTCATGGTGCTTTACGATTGGTTGTGGTTCTTTGGCCTTGCTTTTTCGTTGCTTTGACAGTAATTAATTATTTACCTCGGGGGTGGGTGTCTGGGGGGGGTCCCCGTTTGAAGTTTGAAAAATATGGTAAGCCTATTTTAACTGATCTTAAGCAACTTAAGGCCAAACTACACATGACATTAAACATATCACTGGCCCTGGCATACGTTAATTTTCCTTAGTAAATAGCAACCAGGTCCCCACCCACTGGGACCATGGTGGGGAAGACAGTGGGTTTTAACCCTAACTCTGCTGCAGTTCCAATCTAGCCCCACCCCCACATGTGCTATTTATCAAGGGGGAAAAGGGCTTTTGTTCACCTTGGCAAATAGCATGTGCAGGACCAGCAATTTGGATTGGGACTCTGTGTGTGTGGAGGGGGGGGGGGTTTAGTTTTTTAAAACCCTTACCCCTTCATGCCACAATCCTGATCGGTGGTACCAATGCAACTGCAGTTTAACTCATGTCAGGAGGGTCAATGTCACATTGACATTGTCCCAAATCATTTTTCTTGTTTTCACATGTCCACCCCAGTGCCCCTTCCTTAATTTCGTTTCATTTTAGCCCCTCACTATCAGTGTAATGACCCTTTCTTTGATGTGATTTGCTCCTTGTGTGTTTGAAGTCTGCACATGCAAAAAATAAGTACCAGTTCACCTGTGGATAAGTGGCATCAGGTGCTTAATTTCAAAACTGGAAGGGAGACATACTTAAAGCAATGGATCACAGTGAAGGAAGGAAGGGTGGGTGGGTTTTGCTCCCCTACTCTGCATGCTTTTTATTTAAACAGTAGGGGACACACACACACACACACACAGGCTTTATATGTGAACAGGGCAGACATGTACATAAAATGCAGGTGGTTGCTCCATCACATCTAGTTTGCCCCATAGACTCCTGCTGCTCCTGCAGCATCTCTTCACATTAATATCTGCATGCAAGGAGGTGCCTCAGTGCCAAACTTTGTATTAGCTCAGTAAACTCAGCTTCCATAGTTTTTTTTCAAGGACTGGGCAGTTCTGGAAGTTTTCGTAAGCAGTAAATTAGGAATAAAGTACAGAAGAATGACAGTGCTTAAAGACAATACAATAAAATGTAGTTTTGCATGGGTTTTTTTAACATATTGTGTGGGATCTGAAAATGGATCAAAGATTGCACCTTTCTTATGCATATTCTTAGAATAACACAGGTCTGCGCACATTTTGCTGAGACCTATTCTTGGGTATATTTGGGGCGCTGATTCCAAAAATGGCATCGGTTTTGCCCTATTGCGTCTAGTTTTGGGGGTACTGCATCACCACCTCATGATGTGAGTCAAGCAGCTTCCTCATGAGGAAGCCGATGCCATGGCTTCCTCACGAGGAAGCTGCTTGACTCACATTATGAGGTGGTGAGTCATACCCCCAAAACTAGACATGTTGAGGAAAAACAGATGCCGTTGTTGGAATCAGAGCGCCAAATTCATATAAAACCACCATAAATTTTGTAAAATGTTTTTTGACCCTCAAATTTGCAGGCCTGTGTAATTATTGAGCATATGGCTTTCAACAGCAACAAAAAAGGTTCCTAAAACTGTTTACCTAGCAAAGTATGTAAATAAATGGTTATCTGTACCAAAGGGACTCACAATCTAAAAAGATGTAGAAGACACACCAGCAAACAGTCACTAAAAATATGTTGTGCTGGGGTGAATAGGAACAATTGCTTCCCCCCCCCCCCCATAAAACAGGAGCTTTAAAAAGTGCCTTTTTGCCCATGTAGCAGGAGGTATATATACACCCTGTATATGCTTTCCCCCCCTGCTTGTGGGCTTCCTAGAGGCAGCTGATCACCTAGAGGCTTCCTAGAGGCAGCTGGAGGACTCAGCCAGCGAGACTAAGGGAGCTAGAGAGGCTACAGCAAGTTTGCGCAGGCACAGCCTCTCCAGCATTGTCTTTGATACTGCTGGCCAGCCAGGAAGGCCGCCCGGGAGGATGCACGACGAATGCGATAAGAAGAAAATTGAAAAAAAAAAACCCTGAGTTTAGCACCCCCTGGCTGCTTTTGCCCCCAGCTCGTGTCGAACTTGGGGGGGGGGTTTGTCAAGCTCCGGAGGGGGTGCACTGCCACCGCAGCGCTTCCAAAATTTGGCGGCGGGGCGGCGGCAGTGCATCCCCTCTGAGCTTGACACCCCTGCGCCCGGGAGCCCATGGCCCCCCGCCCCCCCCAACGCCTCTGAGCTGATGGGTCACTGTGGGAAACAGGATGCTGAACTAGATGAACCTTTGGCCTGATCCACCAAGGCTTTTCTTTGGTTCTTATACACCTTTGCTTCTGGATATAGTATTGCTGTAGATTTGCGGCTTTTTTGCATACTAAATTCACTTGCTTATCAGTATTTTCTGTGTTTCTGTCTGTTTCCTTTTGTTGCAGTCAGCAAAGAGAAGACATCAGGGGTCACACCTATTCATTGATTTATGGAACCATGGTGGAGAAGCATCAAGACAGTCGTGTCATCGGCTATCACACAAAGTTCTATAAGCTTAACCGACTAGATGAAATCAATACACGTAACCACAACAGCAGGCAGGACAGAATGGCTTTCTTCCAACATGATCTGGAAACAGTGGAAACATTCAGCAGGGATAAAGAGGTA
The DNA here is from genome assembly GCA_026170595.1 of Plestiodon gilberti rubricaudatus. Classification (NCBI taxonomy): domain Eukaryota; kingdom Metazoa; phylum Chordata; class Lepidosauria; order Squamata; family Scincidae; genus Plestiodon; species Plestiodon gilberti. The sequence continues at coordinate 78,712,254 of JANXHW010000004.1, read as the reverse complement.
CATCAGGGTTTAAGTAGGAATATCTTTTGTGCATATTTGATTTTTCTTTCTTTCTTTCTTTCTTTCTTTCTTTCTTTCTTTCTTTCTCATTATTGATCTACGCACCCACATTATAAAACAATGCTGAGCTGCTGTTATGCCATAGGATGTTCTAAGGAAACGGTTTTGGAAGTCATTATAGTTGTTGTTCAGCTAATTGGTACGGATAACTTTCAGAAATTAGTTTTGCTCAAGAAGCAGCTGTATAACTTTCCTCTAGGCGGCACTCTTCTCCATGTTAGAATTTCTGAAAGCACTTAACATTCTGGGAGAAAGAAGAGAACACTCCATGGAATCCTGCTAACATGCCGGTTCTGTTGCAATTAAAGGGAGTAATGTAGGAGCAGTGTACAATGCACTTCATTGAGACCCTGTGACGCTAATTAGTTTTGAAGTAAATTTCGTTAAAAACCTGCATGTTTTATCCAAGTAAATGTACTGAGGTTGGATCATGGTGCTGATTGATTGCCAGATTTCAGATAACCATTTCTGCATCCCCATATATGTTTTTGTCCCCTTTCTGTAGGTTCTCATTCAGATCAGATCTTTCATATTGCTTCTGCGGGGGGGGGGGATCCTTCAGGAGATATAAGATACAATCTCTTGATAAAATCAGAATACTACAAGAATTGTTTCGTGTTTCTTTTTTTCATCTGAACTGTCTGCTGCACAGAGCCCAACATTCAAACTAGTGGAATCAGCTCAGCACTTATATGTTTTCTCAGAGAATTCTTGGGAAAAGCTTGCCTGATTTCTCCTCTGGCTCTTAATATTGGTGCATGCCTGTGGATGGTGTCATGGCATGGGTCTTGTCAGATTCCCATCTGGGAATTCTCATTCCCAGCAGCAGCTGTGTTGGAGAGTCACCTAAAAATCTAACAAAAACATTCAGGAACAAGAGAGGGCTTTAGATCTGGATGGGGGATGCCTTTCCATTTCAAGGTGACTTTCTAAGTACATTACATGTTTAATGAGCTCTCAGTGACTGACATCAGGAAATGGGATGAACAGATAGTTCTGTTACAGGTTCCCAGAGTCATTTTAAGGGAGGTCAGGCATCATTTTTTCCTAGACATATTTGCAAATTTATCTACTTTTTATCATGTCGCTTAGTCTAAGGGCTGCTTTGCACATGGAGGCTGCTTGACATTGTCTTTGCACAGCTATCAGCCATCTTTGCACATGCTGAGCAGTTGGTGTTCAGCAGCTTGCTACATGAATTGGCCCTCATTATGTGGCTTGCCTTTATATACCACCACATGCATGCTTGTTGACAATGTGGAGAAAACTGCATCATAGTGGTCAACTTACAGAGTAAGTGCTATATACAAATGTTTTTCCAGATGGAGCAATTACCACACTTATTATGGCTAATCTTGTGTGTTGATGTGTAAATGAACTAAGACCGCGTTTCTCAGTGAGTAGGGGGAGTAATGTGTTGGCGGGGGCGGCACTCCCAGGAAGAAAAGGTCTTTTTTTTTAACTTACTGAGGGTCGCTCCGGCCCTCCAGAGGGTGCAGGGAGTCCTGCGGACCTCCCTGTGCTTCAGATTCTCAGATGTGATTTAGACCCGGTTTTCACCCGAGGTCACCATGCCTCTTAGGGAGTAGCGACCCATCAGTTTGAGAACCACTGAACTAAGAACTTGACCTTGGTTCATGCCAACCATCCAGTGAATCAAACAGATGTTATTTCCATTTATAAATGGGAAACTGACTGAATTATGATATTTATCTAATAATGGACCCAGTGGTCCAGTCACTGGACTGCACTGACTGTTCTTTTCAAATTTGTGCTGATCTTTAATAATCTATCGTACTGTACTATAGGGAAAATAGAGTTTTATCGCACTTAAAGAGCTAACAAACTTATTGTAGCATAATAAGCTTTTATGAACTAGAGCACAGTTCATCAGCATGTCATCACAGTGCATTCATATGACCTAATCTGTAAGTAGTACCGTATTGGTCTGAGTATAAGACTCACTTTTTTCTCCTAATTTAAGTTTTTTAACTAGGGGTGCGTCTTATAATCAGGCTGTTGCAATTTAATGCCAGTGATTTAATTAATTTTTTTTTAATAGCACCAAACTTTAAGGGTGCATCTTATAATCAGGTGCGTCTTATATTCGGGACAATACGGTATTTGGGGTTTGGAGGATTCTGCTTCAGTGAATAAGCAAAGAGCCAGTGTGGTTCAGTAGATTGAGCATAGGACTTCTTCATGTATTCTTTCCAACCATTTTCACTTGAGAGCTTTATATAGAAAATGTCTGTCCTTGTGTTAAGGCATATCATATGTTGGTCCATGCAATGTATGTTTCATGCTAGCACTAGACGCTCGAATGTCAGCAAAATCTCCTCATAGCTATATGGGCAGAAGTGGTTATATGTGCTACTGGAAGCTTTAATGGGACAGTGACAACCATGCTGCTGTGGGTAGTGTCCTCATTATTTATTTTAATATTTATAGACTGCTTTTTCACTTAAAAAGCTTTCAAAGTGTTTTATATTTATTTATACAAAAAAAACCCAATAAGAACCATAGAACAAGACAAAATACTGGGACCACAGCTCAGCAGCAGCAGCAGCAGCAGCAGCAGACCATGACAACATCATATAACAGCATATGTAGTGCATAAGTCTGGTTCTTGAAATCAAGGGACTGATAATGACTACGTGCAAAACATAACAACAACAACAAAAATCACTCAAACGGAAAACGAAGTGGTAAGCTCTCCGATCTGCAAAACCAAATGTATTATAAAAAAAAACCAATAACCTTTACAGAATCAAATATTTGATACATTATAATTCACTTCCATTATATGTTCAAGTGGAAAATAACGCATTCCTGTTGTTTCAGGCTTACAGCTTGTTTTTTAGAGGGCTGTAAAAGGGTGGGAGGACAGGAAGGCCTGGCGGGATATGGTTCATGGGATCACGAAGGGTCGGACACGACTTAACGACTGAACAACAACAAAAGGGTGGGATATGGTTCAGGGATCACGAAGGGTCGGACACGACTTAACGACTGATCAACAACAAAAGTTGAATCTTCTCTTCTCCCTTTCCCTTCCCCTGTGCTCCTTTCTTGCTATAGACTGCTGTTTTAACTGGAAAGTCTATGCAATAACATGAAAGAGAGATTTTAATCGCCATATTCAGATTTGCCAAGCCCTGAAATTTAGACCGTACATTTTCTTCCTTTTGATGTTTGAGGCTCAAGATTGCTGCACATCTTTGCATCTCGTTCTTTTGCTCCTAGGAAGACTGAAAAGGAGCTAGCAGCTAATTTGAAGCAGGAGCTATTAACTGCTGGGGTTGATGCTTACAGTTCTCTCAGCCCATTTGAGACGCTCTAGAATGTCAGGGTGAATTATCTTCCCGGCGATGCTCTCAACATCTTATCTGTGGGCTGCTGTAGCACCTGTTTCATGTTTGTCATTGGGCCATCATGTCACTTCCCTGATAGGTTCACAGGAGTATATGGGTTGCTGTCACAGGATTCCTTCCAGCTAGCAGTATAGCCATGTTTTCTGCAGCTAGGGAGTGCTGGCTGAGCTGGGAAAAGGCCATTGAAAATGCCCAGCAAATTACTTCTAGTGATGCCAAGAAACCAAAGCCAATCTTAAAACATTCAAAAATGGAGCTCCCTTTGGAAGGAAAAGCTGCCTGGATTGCTGGTAGCTTCTGCTGCTTAGCCTCATTCCTCTGGCATGTTCTGTGGACTATACTAACCCATGGAAGAAAGAGAGAGACTGAAGCATCTAAAGATAAAAAGGTACTAGAACTGCTTTTAAAGACTTTCATGTGGTCAGCATGCTTCTTGATTCAGAGTCAAATGTTGGTTGATGGCAAGGTGTTCAGACAGTGTTTTCTCTATGCATTCTGTGCATTTTCCTAAACATATATATTTTCTCAGACTTGCATTATTTTTTAAAAATGCACATTTTAAACATGGAAAGGAAAACAGAAGAAAAGAGAATTGTCAGATGTTGCTGTCCTGACTCCTAGAACCTAATAGCTCCTAGAACTTAATTCTAATCCAAATTCCTCTCATTATTTCGCTTTGTCAACTGTTGCATCTTGAAAACCCTAAACTCTCATTGATCCATCATCATACATCCTCTAGTGACCTCTGTCGGGAGAGGCAAAGTTAGTACAGTACTTGCCTAACTGCTACTTTTATCACTATCAACTTGGACCACTGCCTAAGTCCTCCCTCACTAGGTATGTATGTTACTATCCGATATACTGCAGGGTCTCCATGGGAAAAAGTACAAAATTCTGGCATCTATCACCACTCCCCGCTCCATTTGCTCAGCAGTTCAGAGATTTCCCATAAGATTAATTCATATTTGATGGTTACAAATCATATTGTGGCAATTAGATATTAATGTAAATTGATATTGATCTCACAGTGAAGAATGGGAAGCTATCGTTGGTATGCAGGGAGATATAGTCATTTTAAAAATACAGTCAGACCTTTTTATCCACGGTTTTTTTTATCCACGGATTTGACTCAACACGGATGGCAAAACTGTGGAAGAGGAGTCCAACTGCACTACATTACCTCTTTTTTCAGCATTGTCAGGGGCCTGCCAGCCACTTCCAGCCTCCTGCGCGTGTCCAAACCACTTAAAAATGCGCCGTTTACAGGTTGCTTTTGTTTTTTCAGTCAGTTTAAACCAACTCAGGAGGAGGGAAGTGGCGAAGATGCTGGAAAAAAGGTAATGTGGCACTGCTCCAGACCGCCACCCCCTCCGGATTTCATATAACACTGGTTTTCTTATCCACTGTGGTTTCAGGAACAGAACCCCAGCGGATAAATGGTAGGACTGTAGTGGTAAGAAGTGCTTCAGTAAGAAAAATAACAAAGCTAATTGGGTAGGGCTTTAGTATGATAGGCAGCTGCTATGCCAGAACACAGTTGTGATTCTCTACCAGCAGCAGAGTCCGTATCATCACCACCACTTCAAAAACAAAAGCTTACATAGCAGCACTAACAGGCAAACCTACAGAATCCCCGGGATCTCCACTGCCAGCTATCCATCATAATGCTGTACCTTGACAATGTCCCTACATTATCCATGCATAGCAGGCACCAGTCAGTGCATAGGGATGGCCAAATGATTGCAGGATATCATAGCAAGATATCACCAGTACAATGTCCACATACCTTCAACCCACAACCAGGCATCCACAAATAGACCAAATGCAGGCAGCTAGAGGCAATCCCGGAAGAAGGGTTCAAGATCTGCTGTGGGAACAAAGCTCCTACATTTATATTGCTGTCCTGGTGAAGAAACATTTTGCAGGGGTGAGGGAGAGAGATCATGCACATAAGGAAGCCAGAAAGCTACAACAGCTGGCTTCATCACGGCAGGTATTACTCCTGTGACAGGCTCAGTCACAGTGAGAAAGGGTAATAGAAGCAAAACTAGGAGATGATGGGGCTTGGGTCTCACTATGAGATGTGGATGTGTCTTCCATATTATTTATTTATAATATTTTACCCTGCCTTTCTCCTCGAAGGGACCCAAGGCGGCTAACAACAACAACAAATACAAATACAAAAAAACAATCACTTTTTAAAAAAATAATAAAAACAGTTAACTAAAACTAATAAAAACAACATCTAAAAACAATAACAGAGACCACTATTACAGTTAAAAGCAAGAACATTAGATTTATATCCCGCTTTTTCCCCCATGGGGGGGGACCCAAAGCAGCTATACATACAAAGCACAGCCCTCCTTTTAGGGTGTCCTGATGTCCAGGACACTGTAGACAGGAAAGGGAAATTCATTGAGACTTGAACGCAGACCCTTGAACCAAAAAGCAACACTCTAACCTATTTTTTAAAAGAACCTTAGACGTTTCCAGTCTGCCAACCGTCACAAAAACAGAGAGAGAGCAGCCATATCACCACAGGGATGACAGGTCAGAATAATGGGAGATCAGATAGCTGAATAATGCTGGCTATGTTTGAAGCTGTGAAGAGACCAGCTGTTCTACAATCTTCCCCAAAACAGGACATTGGAGGCTGTGGCAGCTGGCTGTAGAATGAGCACCAGGCCCAGGTGAAGCCAAAACAGCTTCTGAAATGGTGGCCAAATGTTTTGCATTGCCCTTTTTTAAGCACACATGTGATAGCTTGCACCCCACTGTGCTCCATCTTCACCACTGCTTCTACTTCCTTCTCCACTGCCTGGCCAGTTCTTAAAAAACGTTGGGTGCAGAAAGATGCTGGCGGCACTTTCGGTTCCCAGTTTCCTGTCAACTGGCCTGGTTTAAAGAAGTGGCTGGATAGAGGAGGAAAAGGAGCTGGTGGTAGTGATAAGGGTGTGTGTGTGATTGCTCTACCTAGCAGTTCGAAAGCAAGACTTTGCAAGAAGATAAATAGGTTACCGCTGAAGCGGGAAGGTAACAGCATTCCGTTAGTCGCGCCAGCCACATTACCACGGAAGTGTCTTCGGACAGCGCTGGCTCTTCGGCCTTAGAAACGGAGATGAGCACTGCACCCTAGAGTCGGACACGGTTGGCTTTCGAGCAGGGGATACCTTTACCTTTTTTAGAGAGCCACTGCACGGAGAGGATGAGGGAAGCATCAGGATGGGGTGGCTGGCTGGATGGCAAGCTGTGAAGGTAGCAGGCAACAACGAAAGACTCCCTCTGACTGTTCAGCTCTTCCTGCCTGCTACTTGAAGCGGTAGACTGGCCCTGATGAGCATAAACGTTCAGTTTGATAGAACGTTAAAGTTCTGAAGCTGTGCAGCATGACTCTGTTCTCCTAAAACCCATTCATTAGCCCCAGCTGGCCTCCGACAGCCAGAGTGGATCTGCATCCAGATTACTTCCGGTTAGCTGTCTTTCTGCAAACATTGCTTTTACATCAGTTGGCGATATAGCAACTGAAGCTCACCCACATAAACATGAATGGCTGTGGCACTGCAGTTAAACTGATGGGTCCCCAAGTTTGATTGTTAGGAAGAATGTATGTCTTGTTTCCAGGTGAATATATCCTCGTAGTATTCAGGAAAAAACAAACTGTAGACTAAAAAAAGTGATATGGTATGTTTTGGTCATTAGAAGAAATCCAAAAGCTATGGTTGGGTTACACACTTATTGGGACCAACTAAAATGTCATAAAACAGTGACCAAGGTTTCAAATTATCCAGAACTCTTCTTCAGAGTTACCATAAGTAAAATGGATGTTAAGGAAAACAAGGAGGGCAGGGGAGAGAAAAAGGTAGACATGAAATTGAAGTCATTTGTAGCAGCCTTAAATTGGGGTGCCGGTGGTCTTAGGCTGCAATCCTATACACACTTACCTGGGAGTGAGTCTCATGGAACTTAATAGGGCTTAGCTTTGAGTAGACATGCCAAGGCTTGTACTGTTAATTAGATTAGATTTTGCAAGGTGCAAAACAGATTTATGGGGCACTGAGGGTTGCTGGGACAAAGAAACAATAATGGATGTGCCGTTGTCCATTTTCAAAATATAAAGGAGCTGTTACGGAGATCAGCACTAAGTAGCAGAACACCCAGCCCCTCTGAGGTGGAGAAAAGTAAAGAAACACATGGTAATCGTCTGCAAAGCTGGGCATTCATTTTGGGTGGTGCAGAGACTGTAGACTGACTTGGAAGTTCAGTACCCACACGTATTTCGCACAAGCTATTTCAAACACAGCTCCAACTTCAATGGCAAGACTGGCAGTGCCGTGTTCCATGACAATGGGCAGTATATGGTTGCCAGGATCCAAAGAGTTCCTTCAAGCAAAGACGTTTTTCCTTTTGGAGGGTAGATTCCCTGTGCCATTACACAAGCTGCTTTTGAAAGTCCCAGTTTCAAATGTAGCTTGCCTTATAGCATAGGGGCTACTGTTTGAGAAATAGAGGGTCTAAATTCCCCTAAACTAGTTGAGCATTTCTTTGGAACCTTTGTATGAAGTGAGGACTGGAAGGTAACTTTCCGTCAGAGGGTTGCTGTAATGGTTACTGCAGTCTCTGTGAGTCTTGTGTATTATGTAGCATCTGATGATGCATGAAAGAAAAGATACTGTCCCTTGCTTTGACTTGTCTCTCCATGTTTTCTATCCATCTCTTCTGTGTTCTAGCTGTCTAGATCTGTCCAATGGCTGCTGTTGCATATAACACCCTTGTCTACTTTGTCCTATTCACTTCAATCCAAAATTCCTGGACAGTGTTGTCACTTCCATTGATTCTATTGCATGACTTTTATGTGGTCATACAAGGAGGAAGCAGGATAAGATCATAAACTTTGGGTCTATCCAAACTCTACTCTGGAAGCATTTCCTTTCCTGATGGCCTTTCTGCAACTGTGGAGTAGAATAAAAGTGCTGTACTGGATGTTGGCATGTAGGCCAATAAGACGTACAGCACCATCCTGTGCATGTCTACTCAGAACTAAGTTCAATTCTGTTCAATAGAGATTACTCCCTGGAAAGTGTTATAGAATTGCAGCCTCAGAAGAAATTTAAACAACCTCAAAGGGCCCACATAGTGAAAAAAAGATAATGCATTCATTTTTATTTAGTAAAGTTCTGTTTGTTAGATGGAGGATTATTTCACAGGGCTCTGCACATGTGCTTGTCAGTCAAAAGAAAGGCATATTCCTTGCATTGCTTGAGGCTTGGCATCAGTTTCGCGTTACATGTCATGCTTGCTATGTGTTAGCCACTTGTCTGCAGAATAAAAATAAGATGTAAGAATTTATTAATTAGTCCCACCAGATCTGAATGTTTATGTAAGATCACTTGATAACTTTATTACTTCTCTTTCTCTCCTTATACCAAAATACTGGTTCTTATCCAGTTACAGTCAATGACCTTGAAGGAGACCTGACTCCATGCTTAGAGTCTACAGTCATAAAGGATGACACAAAATTCAGCAAATGTTATTAATTCCATAACATCCTACATTGATTCTGTGGCTCTACGTGTCATAAAAGTTTTCAAACACTGCCTAGAAATGTATTAAAGATAAAGAAGATTATTATAAATTATAAAATAATAAATGTAAGTTGAAGAGAAGATTTCTCTTTATGAGGGGTGTTTAATTCTGGAACTGGCTCCCTAGAACAGTCATTAGAACAATTAACGTGTTTGTTTAAAAATGGATACATTTATGATAGGTAATGGGAGAAATAGCTGGTTTCTCAAGCAGTTCCACTTCAATACCACCACCAGCAAATGACAGTTTCCTTTAACTTGTTCAGTGTTGGGTTGTGTAATCAGAGCAGGAAATATTGCTGAATGATGTTGTTTCATACACTGCTAACTGTGTCGCTTTCTCATTGGCTTGTGCAACAGTTTGCAAAATTATATGCACAATGTTAACTTCTGGGGGGGGGAATATGGGAAACGTTTTCTTCTCCTTTTCGAAATATTTGTATTGTACCTTTCCCCTCCCACAAGGAGGCACCCAAGGTTACTAGCAATAAGTTAAAAAAACAACTGTTGGCAATGAACCAATAAACAGCAAAACAGAGTAACAAGATAAATTGTAAAGCAGCAGAGTGCAAAATAATCCAACTATGGTGGCAGAAAAAATAAGTTAACCCCCCCCAATAGGAAAAATAAATAGAACTTCAGCTGTTGTCAGAACATAGGTAGAGAGGGAGCCAAGATAAGGCTTTTATGTTCCACATACAAGGTGCCTCTCTCAAGTCTCCACCATGTGGGCTTCCATCGATGGTAAAACCTGCAAGAAGGACCCTGTCGCCAGATCTCAGGGGCTGAGCCATTTCATAAGGTGGAGATAGCCCTTCAGGTACTTCGGTCCTAAACCATTTAGGGTTTTAAAGGTAACAATTGCAACCTTGAATGGCACCCAGAAACAGACTGGTCTCCAGTGCAGCTGACATAACAGCAGAGTGACTTGGTCAGTCCTCCTAGCACAAGTCAAAAGCTTCTGAGTGATCTTCATGGGCAGCTCTTCATAAACCATGTTACAGTAAATTAGTCTCAATGGAAACAGTGAGTGGATAACCATAGTCGGGTGGGTCCAACGAAGGGTGCAGTGGCATACCAGCCTAAACTCAGCTAAGGTGCTCTAGGGCTATAGCCTCCACCTTGGCATCCAGGAGCAGTGCTGGGTCCAAGAGCACATTTCCAAGGCTGACTAAGACCTCAGCCAAATTATTGGTGCTAGTGTCAGGAACATCCCCCAGAATCCATCCAGCTCCATATACCTCTGAAGGTGGACCTTCTGAATAGTATCCCCACCTCTGTAGGGGTAAGGAACCACACTTACAGCCAAATGCAGTACTGATGCAGCCGCAATGTAGCCCTGAGGTAAGGGAACAAATGTTCGCTTACCTTGAGGAGGCCTCCGTGATTGCACCACCACCACAGAATGCAGCGTACACCCCGTTGGCACGGTTGCATCAGTGGCTAGGATTGGGTTGTAAGTCTGAACCCAACCAGGTATTGCTCAGCATCATTGGAGTACATAGTGTGTAGACAAAAATAGACAGCTCCCTGGCCCCCAAAGAGCTTACGATTTAAAACAGACAATGGGGACAACAATAGAAGGAAGAAAGGAATATGAGCAAATGCAGTACGCCGATAAATACGTAAATACATAATACACGTAAATACACCTTAAAATTTGATTACAGTTGAGAATGAGGATTACAGGGTAAGCTACAGTAGCAAAGGTAAAGGTATCCCTTGGCATTTAAGTCCAGTCGTGTCCGACTCTAGGGTGCAGTGCTCATCCCCGTTACGAGGCCGAAGAGCCAGCGCTGTCCAAAGATGCTTCCGTGGTCATGTGGCCGGCATGACTCTCCTTGCTACAGCGCATAGCTTGAGGCTGGGCACGGAACACTGTTACCTTCCCACAAGCGGTACCTATTTATCTATTAACATGCTTTCAAACTGCTAGGTTGGCAGGAGCTGGGCCGAGCGGCAAGAGCTCACTCTGTCGCGTGGATTCGAACTGCTGACCTTTCGATCGACAGCTTGTGGTTCAGTGATTTAACCCACTGCACCACCCCGCGGCAAAAATAGCATATAGTATACTGTATTATTATGACAACAAAAAGACTATCTCATCTTTTGTATATCTCGTTCTTACTAGAGCCAAAGGACCCATATCACTTTGCATACAATGCTGCCTTGTCTATTTGAAGCAAAGAGCAAATATCACAGCACATTCTCGATTGGTCTGACTCACATTTACTCTGCGTCACTCTGGCAGCCCAAAGAGGCCAAAGTGGACTTAGCTCTTGTTTACACTCACTTTAAATCCCTCTTGCATTGCCAGAGAAGAATGAAAGGGCTTTTATATACAGTATCGAGAATCTCCCCTCTCCTACTGTCTGCTAACTGTCTGCATTGAATGGGTTGCTTTCATTTCATTCATCATTCACATTTTGTTACAGTGATTCTGAATGTCATTTTACTGTATTGCATGCCCATCTGAAAGAGCCGGATCAGCTTTCATCTGTTAGTAATATTGGACTGGATGTTAACACTGAGGATGGTTTTCATATCACACATAATGTGTTGCTGAAGTGACAAAACACTGAAAGTATTTGAGCCAGAACATCTCGTATCTATAAGGAGAAAAATCTTTAATGTGTCTGTATATTCAGTTCTAAAGTATATGCTTGTTTATAACTGTGAATTGCTTCGGTCATATCCTAACCATAATAGAGTCTGTAGAATCCATTCAAATCCATCAATGGATTCATGTTTAATTTTTAAAAATACAATTACGTTTCCACCAAATGTAGCATATTCAAGAGTTCAGTAAAAGCAGGGATAACATTTGTTGACTGCCATGGATTCACTGTTTTTATTTTGGGGTGTTATATACTAAACTCTAAAGAATCTGCACAGAAAACTATTCCGTATTTTTGATGGATTTGAATTGACTCTATAATGCTTAGGATATGACTGAATCTAAAAGACAGAATCTATTCAAATTGACTGCTGAATGAATTCTTCAGTTCTCCAATACCTAGTCAATATGTTGTTATTTCAGAGGAGGAGCATCACAAAATCCTAAAAGGTTAACGGCGCAATCCTACTCAAAGCCCCAGGCTGAGATCCAGTGGCATCAGGGCAGGATCTGCTGTATTCAGCCCGGGGGTGGAGGCTGCTGGAGGTCTCCTCGAGGTTTGTCTCCTTACCCCATGTCGAGCCCCAGCAACCTTTATGGGGCTACTCGGATCTGCGCCAGCTAATGGCCAGCACAAAACCGAGCAGCTCCGTGTCAGCCCTTCAAGCCTGGGAAGGGAGATAGGATTCGAAGGAGGCCTCCTTGTCCTCCGAGCCCGACCCCTCCTTTGCCTGATCCGCCCTCCACCTACCCTGGAACACCCCGTTCTGCCCTCCCGCCACCCAGCGTGGAACTAGCGTGGAGCCAGGATGGTGTAGTGGTTTGGGAGTCGGACTTAGACCTGGAACGTCCAGGTTCAAATCCCCGCTCAGCCACGAAGCTTCCTGGGTGACCTTGGGCCAGTCACTATCTCTCAGCCCCACCTACCTCACAGGGTTGTTGTGAGGACAAAAAGGAGGGGAGGAAATATGTACACCGCTCTGGGCTCCTGGGAGGAAGGGCGGTATAAAAATGTGAAAATAAATAAATAAATAAACTCACGTGCCCTGGCAGATGCTGCTTCAGCGCCGGCAGAGGCCTGCCAGCACTGGCCTCTCTGTCTGCAGGACTGGCCTCCATGCCGGCACAGCGTGCTTTATGGCACGTTTGTGACAGCATGGAGACTAGTACCACTGGTGGAGGACAGCTTATGATTGGGCTCTAAGTAGCTGTTTATGGGGGAGGGGGGAAGCAGTAAACTTTGGGATGTTGGGCTCTAAGTAGCTGTTTATGGGGGAGGGGGGAAGCAGTAAACTTTGGGATGTCTGATACCTGGGGCTGTCACCAGACTATTCTGAATCTGGATATGGGTGTGTGAAAACTATCCCTTTGAAGAGGAGAGGAGCCTAAATGTTTGCCGACACAATGTAGTAGATTGGAGTTCTAGCATTTGCCCAAAGATGCTACATGTTGATCCACTTCTGAGTATAGGGGAAGAGGGCATAAAATCAGCAACATTAATTTTATGTTTATAAAATGTGTTAATTTTTTTTTCAGATGTAAATTAATTAATGTTAATCATTATAAGGTGCAATTCATATGTGTTTGAGATAATGGGATTCCATATACCGGTATTACTGAGATGATGTGATAGTCACCAGTTAAATACTTCTTCATGTCATATCACTAATGTATAGAAACTCTTGTCACATTTGGTAGCCTTTATCCTTCCCACAGCAGAGGTAGAAGCAGGGTGGGTTGCAAGGCTAGAAAGGAACAGGTTGATCCTACCTGACCAGCCGTGAGGGTAGAATCATCTAATGCTTGATATGGGGCTGCCATTGAAAATGGCAATTTCATGTGGAGTTCTCTCTTTCAAATGCACTTTCCTGTATCATTTTCCTGTGATTCCCTGTCATTCCACTCCACAGTTATGTGAAGTGAGAACAGGAAAACGCAACATAATGACATCATGATACAGGTAAGTGCCTGAGGCTGTCTCTGGCTGCCATTTTTGGTGGCAGCCCTGTGTTCAGAGGCATGTCTAGTTCTGCCATTATTATTGAGGCAATATGGGAATGCAGTATGAGGAGAGTTTTATGTAAGCATCTTGATAGCATATGAATTAATCTGTTGAAGAAAATGTGCCAAATGAAATTTAAACATATGAGAAGAAACATTTCTTTGAATACATTAGGTCTGACAGAAAAACAGAAGTGAGCAAAGCATATTTCTTTACTTAGAAGAATCAGTTTTCAACACCGGCCAGGAGACAACATGTATTTAAAAAGAATAGTCTTGACCCTTTATTATATACTGTATATATTACATTAAAAAAAAACCATAAAAACTCTGTCAAGGGAGCAGTTCTCAAGGGAGATCAATGGCAAGACACCATAGTTGAGCTTTCAGGCTTTTCTCTCTGAAACCTCTCATATATCCCATTGTTAGCGATAGGGGAGGAAGTTACCACAACTCCAAGACATTTTTCATACTTTTTAAACCAGTCCAAAATTAGTGAAGTATAGAAAAATAATGGGAAGATTACATGTCATCAAATGCCAGGAGGCAAATGGCATTTCACCTGACTGGATGCAAGTATCAAACATGTAGCAGCAAATTTCATATACAGTACTGAAGACCTGGGAAGGAGAACACTAAGATTACAGTGACCTCCAGTGGTGGAAAGCGGTCTAAAAGAAAATGATGTAGTAATATTCCATGACATTTACAACTATGGTGGCAACCCACAGAGCAGTACTATGAGTTATTTAGTAGAACTCATAGTTTGGGGGGGACGGGGGGACGACGACAAATTTGTTTTCCTCTGAGCCAAGCATAAAAGCATGTGTTTATTCCTTCAGATGATTTATCCCAGTGTTTGCCACACATTTCTAAATTGCACAATTTCCTTCTTTGCTCTGTCAGAACAGATACATCAAGTATCTGTATCATTACATATTTCATTACAATCATTACATAAAGGATCATTACAATTATCATGACATAAAGGATAGCAATGACTAAACAGTAGGAACTCATAAAAGATAGCTACTAAACAAGATAGCAATGACTAAACAAGTAGGAACTCATAAAAGATAGTAGGAACTCATAAAAGATATATAAAAGATAACTCATAAAAGATCATCAGAGAAGGCCCTTTTGCGGGTGCCATCACCCAAGGAGGTGCGAGGGGCGACGGCTAGAAACAGGCGGGATAGAAATACTGTAAATAAAAAATAAATAAATAGCAGTATGAGGCGTTAAGAGGGGGGTAAGAAGGAAACTCCTCCTTCAACCTCCCCTCCCTCATAGGAAGGAAGGCATGGAACTGTAGAAAAGAATCTCTACCTTCCCCATCTTGTCATGACCCAAACCTCTCTGATATGGACTATGTGAGCTTGATGAACTACAACATCTAAACCATTGGATATGGACTCTGAGAAGGAACTCCCTGAAGCTCACTCTGTGGTGGGTTGTCAGACAGCTTCTGAACCTGGGACTGGCTGCTTCAGTCTTTCAGGCAATGAATCTGGAATCTTTGCTACACCACAGCACTCCCAGTCTCCTAAGTTTGTTTCCTTTAAGATCCCTTGCTAAGGAAGCAGCAGGCACAATCTGGGGGCACACAATGGCACCATAATGTGTGACTCAAAGCCACCGTACCGCACATTCATAGATTCGAGTTTTGGTACAGGGTTCATGCAGGCCTGATGAAGATAAAGACTTACTTGAGACATAGCCTTTGTCAAAGCAACATTAGTGGTGCAGCATTTACGATGGTACCTGCTACCCTACCAGATACCTGGTTACCTTGCAGCATATATTGACGGTGTCAACCTATTTGTTGCCCTCTTCTCTTCCTTTCACTTCTGCCATTCTAGTCAACCATTTTGATGTCCTGCAGTTCACCCTTGGGTCTCTCTTCCACCTGGTAAATAATGTACAGTATATCTCCTGTGGTTTGGGGCAGGGTAGAGGGAAGGAAAGAGAGAACCCTTCTGTCTCTCTCTTCCCTACCTGTTGAGCGGTATGAGTGTGGTGGGGATGGTGGAGGAAGCCCCCACAATTAATTTGAAGTAGATATTGACTGAGCATGTTCAACCAACCCAACCAACCAACCCAGTCTATCATGGTGGGTTTTGCACTGGTCAAGGAAAAGGGCATGGCAGGTCATGTTGACCACAGCCTTGTTGATTTGAAGGTTGCAGGCAGCTGCTCACCATCTGAGAACTGCATGATTGCATCATTGGTGCCATAGCATCCCGGGGTGCACCTCTCAGATTGCAGTGTCGTTGCTTGCAGCAGCAAAATATCTTGGGCTGTCCTGATACGCATTTACAGTTCCACCAAATGGCTTCATCCACATGCCCGCAGCAGGCCAAGAGATGCTGATGATGGTGTCATATAGTCCTGTACACAGTCAGTATGCAACTTTTGCATTCTACTGACTGCAAAGAGTGCAGATGGAATTCAGAACCAAAACAGAAAATCTCAGATGCTGGACAGTGTTGCACTGCTTTGGCTTCTAAGTAAAACACACCTTTATGCCAGCAAGCCTTGTGCGACTCACACTATTACTCAAAGTTAGGGTTTTACTGTAAAACTGTGCTGAAGATTATATATACTGTGATTCTGCAAATAACCACTCACCCTCTGCCTATAGCCAGTGGTAACCATCTCTGGTTAAGGATGAACTGCTACTCAAAATGAACTGCTGATGTTTTTAACAGTATAGCTACAGATACTTGCCTCTCCATCCTTTTGTTTGCATGCTGTCATTTCACACTTCTGTCCCCTCTTCTGGAGTCAATTAAGAACAGTCTATCTGCTCCAGTTCCCAGGAGCTACTATATTCTGTTGGTCAGTTGATGTAAGCGTAGCAGCTACCTTGCAGGACCGAGGGTAGCATTGTGATAAAGCAAACAGGAGAGAGACGTTTTAGTGCTGTAAAGAATGCAGGTACAACAAAACTAGATTTTTCACTGAGCTGAGAAAAACTAACAATGTATGATTTTGCAGGAAAAAAGAGTGCATAGAGTATCATGTTTCATGTGCAGATGGAAATAAAGAGATGCATAATAAAGAAATCTTTCATCTTACAAGTCCGTTTCTTCTGCCTAAGAGTTTCTTCTGCTCTATAGATAGCCAGAATCTTTTCCTTCATACTGACTTTTTAACGTCAAAAGGGGCATGTGGCCCTCCGTGGGGAGAATAAAACTTTCTTCACCTCTACATATTGATACTTGGGACACTTTGCCCCCAGTCCAGCGCCATTGTTTCCAAAGAGAAAAATGCTCCTGGAGCATGGACAAGTGGGGAGTAGGAAGGTTCCGTTTGCATTCATCGGAGTACCTTTTTGATAGTAAAATTACACTCCACCCCTTGCTTTATATGTGTCTACGACCAAACGTGATAAACAAATGTGGCTGCCCCTATCATGTTTAGCTTGGTTCTTACGTTGTTTAATTTCTCCAGCCCCAGGTTAGTGATTTTTTTCCCCTGTAGGCTGGTAAATGTTTCCAATTGATTTACAAGGTTAATCTGTTATAAATAAAAGTGGTAGACCCCCCCTCCTCTAAATACTGACATGTAGACCATTCAGGATCTTCGTGGCCAGGCACACAGTCCCTGGAGAATGTTGTCGTGTCGAAATGAAGGCTGTGACTTTGATGCCCAATTAAATGCATCAAGGGGACATCTAGAAATAGCCTGCTTATTTATTGGAATTGCAAAGCAAAGGAAACACGTGACTCATATGGGTGCCAGAAAGGTGGCAAGCAGACCTAGCCATGGTTGTATCTCAGAGCCAGACATGTGCTTCTCTTCCCTGTAAGGTTTGTGCGGTTGTAAGACGGACATCACGTTTCATGCCCATGTGTGAGATAATGAAACTTTGAAGAGATGTTGACAGTATTTGTGCATCATGGAAATTTAGAAATCTCTAGCTGTCAGCAGTGCAGCAGGTGCTGCTTCAGTGAGGGACCTAAACCTGTGACTCAGAAAGTGGTGATGTAAGCTTGTAGTTGACTCCAGTACTACGGCATTTGAGTGAAGTACCCTTCAGCCTTGAGTCTATTTTGAGTGGTTATCCCCCCCATGGTTTATATTCAGATGCATTAAATTTACTGGTTTAATTATCACCTCCAGAGAGAGAGAGAGAGAGAGAGAGAGAGAGAGAGAGAGAGAGAGAGAGAGAGAGAGAGAGTTTGCACATATATCCCAAAGTTCCATGAGAGACAGGCAGGGCAGACTTCAGCTTTTCAGAGGTCTCTGACCAACTTGACCTTCTCCACCTTAACGATTTGGGGTTGGAAGAAAAAAAAAAGAAGTATGCTCATGATGAGAAAGGATGGGGTCACATGACCTGGTCCCTGAGCATAGGCTCAAACCATGCGATGCAGCAACCGCTAAGTAGAGCTGGTTCTGGTCAGTGCCTAGATGGGAGACAGCCTGGAAGTCCTATGTACCCCTACCCTGATATTTAATGGTGGAAGAAAGGCAGGAAGCAAATGCCATAAATAAACAATCCATTGTGCCTTCACTGGAGTCTCTGGAGGTCACTCAGCATTGCTGTAGGGACCGGACAGGTCAGAGAGTCAGTGTGTGCTGCTGCCTCCAAGCTTCCTGCACTTCCAGGCGTACTTCTATAAGCATCATATACCCTAAAATCCAAGATCCCTGCACAAAGAAATTCATGATTTAGGGAATGCACGAATTCCCTTCCCAGCTGTTGCACTGCTCACAAGAGGAGGTCTGACGTGAGCGGTGAGAGGAGGAGTTGTGTGAGCTGTTGAATATACAAACCTCTTAGAGTCCCTGATCTGGCAGAAAGGCATCGGATGAACTCAGGCATGACAGTAATTAGTGAAACCCGACCACCTACATAGTTCTGTATAGCTATGTATTTTTGTACATTAACATTTCCAGGCGAGTATCCTTTGCTTTGGCCTGAATGAAAATGTACCTTGTCATTTATTCTTATATTTTTTATTTTTTTATTTTTCACATTTTTTATACCACCCTTCCTCCAAGGAGCTCAGAGTGATGTACATATTTCCTCCCCTCCTTTTTGTCCTCACAACAACCCTGTGAGGTAGGTGGGGCTAAGAGATAGTGACTGGCCCAAGGTCACCCAGGAATCTTCGTGGCTGAGCGGGGATTTGAACCTGGATCTTCCAGGTCTAAGTCCGACTCCCAAACCACTACACCATCCTGATATGGTTCATCTTCTGAATTCAGCCCCGTAAATTTATTTATTTAAAGAGGTTTACCCCAGGGCCTCCAGCTTAGGAGAGAGGGACTGTCTCAGCTGGAGGACACTGCAAGTTGTTGCAATAGGACATGTCAACTATAAATGGAAAAGGGTGTCTGCTTCTACCTTGCACTTCCAGTCGAGAAGTTGATTTTGATACATATCAAGTTGATGGTATAACATTAAGTTGATTTTTAACATGGCAGGTTCTGACGCCCAAGGCCTCATCTAGAACACCTTATTCCTGTCAGAAAGTCCTACTCTCCGATACTTGATCCTCAACAGGGAAAATTTTGAAATGGGATCTTTGATGATTAAGACTTACCACTTGATCTTTTTCAGGGAAATTGCTGACATTCAGAATACAAGGCGCGTACGGTCTCTCCATGGTAATGTCCCTGCAGAGGGAAAGAGACAGAAAGTCCTTGTTAACTTCTAACATTGCTGAATGATCTTGAGCTCCATGTTTTTACCCCTCTGAAACTGAAAAGTTAGGAAATGCAAAACAGTGTTTGTTTGTATGGAGGGGGAATCCATACACACCACCCCTACTTTAATAGAACAAAAACTTGCTACATTTCTACTTCGTTAAAAGTAAAGTATAACTTTGCAGCAGAAATAGGAAAAGAAAAAAAGGACCAGCTGAGTGGAAATAGCATGGAACATTTTAAGGGAATAATGTACAAGAAATGACTAGGTTATGAGGAAAAGGCCAAAAACAATGGCAGCAGAGAATTGAGAACACTGACATTGAATGAATATTGGAAAAGTAGGTGGAAAAGAGCAAAATAAGAGCAATTTTCTATAGAAGTTTATGTAGTGGGGGGGGGAGGAAGAGTGACTTTTAAAATATTCAACCAGGGCTAGTCTCTCCCTAGTCATGCCCAGAATTAGAACAGAATCATGTTTAAAAACAGATGTTACACAGTTCCTTAGTAAGAGTGTAACAGTAGCCCCTGGAGTAAGTAGATACTGAGTCCCACTGTGTGACATGAATATAGCCTTTTGTAGGACTGTCCTCTCTCAGAGGTCAAGGAATAAAAATAACTGCTTCACGATAGCTTCCTTGTGTCCTGTTTTTATGTGACTCTTCGGTAGACAATAAGGCAATTGACGGTGCAGTCTTTTGCATAAGGAGGTCCCATTGGGATCAGTGGGGCTTCCTCCCAGCTAAGTGTACATAGGATTGCAGCTTGCAGCACCTATGTTCCCCCAGACTGAAAAGTAACCAGGCAGAAAGATGGTGAGGGTTTTTCAGATTCTAAAGGTGTGACCTAAAAGGGAAAACAGTAGGGTGGTGACCTAAAAGGGAAAACAGTAGGGTGGAAAATCATCTTCAATGTACACTGTGCATCAAAAATGCCTGAGTGTATCCAGGATATCAAAGTAATCCCCAAATATCACTTAAGAAAAACACACTACTGTTATCTTCTTAATACTAAAGTTTGTACTCACATTTTGCTACCAAAATTCAGTAGTATAGAGGAAAAGGCAAATTAGAAACACATTAGAAGCCAGAACCAAATCAGAACATGGTTAACTGGTTTTTACTGGACTTTAGTCAAAGAAAGGTGGGTGTGCACATACATAGGACGAATGAAAGCATTTTTCTCAAAGAAACAGAGACATGCTGAAGCAGCTGCCTTTGGAGAGTCCAAAATAAACAATACTTATTTTTTTTTTAAGTGAACTGAAGCTGGAGCTGAAGAGTAGCAGCAGTGGTTGCTAGGATAATATAATAAGAGAGATCCGTCTTTGAAGCTCTCATCCCATAAACTAAGGTATGGCTGGGACAAGGACACTTCAAGCAGATTCTTATGAGGATTGCTCTATGCATGTTCTAATCAGTTCAAGTCATTAATCCAAGGTGTGACTGGATTTTGTTTTAGTTACCAAGAGGAGAAACCCAGTGCCCTTAATGCTTGTGTTTTAGGTTATGACCTAAGAACAGTAGTTCCCAAACAGTAGTTCCCAAACTGGGAAACGTGGCTTCCAGGGGAGCCGCGGAGTGCCACGGAATGCTCTTGGAAAACAGTGCAATGCCAATTGGCAGGCATCAACATAATGTAATAGGGAACCACAACCAATGGTCGCCAATGGTCAAGGGAGCCGCAGGTCAACAAAGTTTGGGAAACACTGCCATAAGGTGTAGTTCACTGCCGCGTTTTGGAAACCTTCTTTGACGTAGAAAGTTAAGGTGAGTTATGATTGCCAAGAGGTAGAAGTGTAGTGACTCAGGGCAGGAACAGTGCTGCGTCCTATTCTATTAGTCCATTAAAAAAGGCCAGCTTTGTTTACTGGACCAATACCAGTTCCAGCAACAGGTCATTTTTCTTGAAAAATAGTAGAAAGATTAAAAGAAGCTTTTCATATTAGTTGTATAAAATATTTATTCTATCGCTATCACATAGCAAAAGTGATACCATAACAAAAATGAGTGCTATAGTGTGTGTAAGAATCCAGGAATAAAGCCATGAGAATAGGCTTTCTTCCTATCCAAATGAAAGATGACTTGTACATCTTTCATTACTGAACTAGACCAGAGTCGAAAGAATAGAGGCTATTGAGCAGTCTTCCCATCCTTCAGTTAAAGTACATAATTGCTTGGAAAATGCCTAGATTGCAACGCTGTTTGGACTGACAAAAATTGTGGTAGGCTATCTCTCTAGTGTTGATCACACATCTAGCACTTGAAAGACTTCCTTTACCCAACATGTCATCTGTTGGGTTGTGCTTCAGGGCAGATATTTTTTTAATAAAAGTGCTTATTTTTTTGCTGGATTGTACCCATTGTCAGAGCATACTGAGGTATCTTTAGAGGCTGTTGAATAAAGTTGTTATTCAAATTGAACAACCCTTGTTGACAGAGAATCCATGAGTGTTTTTGAGTAGTAGCACACAACTGATCACAGTCGGAACCCATTGTCAGTGTTGTTGTGTACTTGAAGCATATGTTTGAACTCCTTGAGATGATGACCATAGTGCTATCTACCTAATTGTTATCTCAGCGTGTATCAAAGGCGAGTTAAAGGTCCCTGATTAATTAAGGACTTTCCCTCTCACTTTGAATTCATTTCAACCTCTGAATCCGCCATCATGTTATTTTCAGCTTCTACCGCCATGTATAGGAAAAATTAATGGTCATTAATTAGCTGTGATCCAGATAGCACAGTTAAAAGAATGATGTGTGGACAGTATTACAGAATGTTTAAATGAATGCAAACTCAGAGACAAATCCATGAGTATAATCCTATTAGAAGACAAATAAGACACCTTATAAAGGTGCAATATCCCAAGCTAAAGGAAAAAAAATTAGAAGCTCTAATCTGAAGATTTCTGAAAGAAATTTGAATCAGCATGGCATTCCTTTCGATGGAAATCACGTTTGCCGTATTTTTTAGTTGATTCTGATGGAGCGAGAAGCCATTACTCCCATCCAATTTTCCACATAACTGCTTCTGACTGCTGTCTCTTTTAAAGTCTTTTCAGGCTATCCATCCAGAATTAACTTTCTTTTAAGAAAAGACTTTTTGTGGTTTATAAATTTTAATACAGGATGCTAGCTGCGAGAACCGCTTTGGATTGCAACCAAAGATTTGAAGCAGTCTCCCTAAGATGAAATGAGGTACAGCTCCTGGTGCACCTGGAAACAGAGAGCCTCTTTCATTCCCCTTCTTCAGAGTTATGACACCTCTGGCTTTTGCCTGAGAACATCAGGAATTTTCCTTCAAACTGGCTTCTTGGAACTAGACTTGTGCACTATTAGCGGATAATTTATCACATCATATTTCTCTGCCTTTAGAAATTCAGTTCTCTTTTCTTTTTCTTTTCTTTTTTTTGCAACTTGAGTGATTAAAAAAAACAAAGAAAGAAACACGACTTCAGGGGCTGCTAAAGTCATGCAGGAATCTTCAGATGGGGCCAGATATAATGGACAGTGGGGAGTAAGTTAGGGCTAACAGGCAACAAGGGAATAGTAGACATCATCAATTATAAAGTAGTCTTAGAGGTCCAATTATTTCTGTACATAAAACTTCTCATTAAAAGGCCTGATCCTCCACTCTTTGCCCATAACTCATGAAGAGTTGTGTTGGCTAGATTGGTTTTGCAAGACGTTACTGGTTGGCCTGAGTGAATTTTGCGCAGCAGCTCTCTGTTGTTTTCCTAACTCTGAGAAACTATGGGAAATATTTTAGGGTGCTGACCCGCAGAAACTGAGCTGGATCCCAAACAGCACTTCTGCGTCAACTGAGATATTTTGGATCCTTGT
Organism: Plestiodon gilberti rubricaudatus; assembly: GCA_026170595.1. Taxonomy (NCBI): domain Eukaryota; kingdom Metazoa; phylum Chordata; class Lepidosauria; order Squamata; family Scincidae; genus Plestiodon; species Plestiodon gilberti. Next base: position 78,689,117 of record JANXHW010000004.1, on the reverse strand, counting down.
CACCTGAGTAAATCATAGAAACATAGGGCACCGCACCAGCGGGTCATTGCTTTCCTGCTTATTGTCAGATACAGAATTTCCATTTTCCTTCCACACTGCAGTACTTATAGCATGTTTTGGAGACACAGTAGACTGACCCTCTCCCCTTTACCTCACCAGTCTCTGTTGTATTAGTTGTGTCAGTTGTATCTGGGCACGTGACACTCAAAACCTCATTCTGATGCCCTGCTGTTCTTTAAAAAAAAGTCAGATTTTTTTTTGTGTTAAAAGGTGTGATGATTTACATGGGGAACATATGGGAAGACAACAGATGGATGACAATGTTGTGCGAACTTTCATAAAGAGTCAGTGAACAAAGTGTGACAATCCCAGACTAAACACCCCACTAGGAAGTACCCATGGAGTTGTAAAGGACTAGAGCAGGCATCTAGACCAGTCATCCCTACAATAGTGGTATAAGACAGGTCCTTGTCAACAGTGGAAGATCACAAAGGGTAAGGAGAAAAGGGAAGACAAAGATAATAAGGGAGGAATGTGAGCAAATGCAGTTACATGTACTTTGACTTTGTTTCATTTGGGGATGGGGACAAACAACACAATCCTATGCATGTTTACATGATATTGACATTGATATTTATAATATTTATATTATATTATATGGACAGCACAATCCTGAAGTTCGTTCCAACGCCGGAGCAAGTGCTCCAACGCCGGAAGCCGTCGCAAACGTGCCGTAAAGCACGTTCGCAACGACTCAGGAGTAAGGAAGGCCGGGGCAAGGCCGGCCTCCCTCACTCCGGCGCCAGATCTCCATGCGGATGGCGGTGGAAGGCAAGCGCTCCGTCGCCGGCCACGTGGGCGGTCCGGCCGGGCAAGGGAGGGGGGCCATTGGCCTAGCTGACCCGGGAGGGGGCAGGGGATGGCATCGGCCATATCCCCATCAGGCCAGCTACACCGTTACACAGCCTCCTCTACTTCTGTCAGCTATTTAGCTGGTGGAAATCTGAGGAGGCCAATAGGGCCAGCCCGGGTTTAAACTCAGGGAAGGGGATGAGTGTCCCCTTCACCGAGTAGACCTCTGGCCCGGTGCGCACCAGGAAGCTGGTGCACAGGATCCCGCAGGCGGCCCTGGGCCGCCGTCTGGATCCTTAGTCAGGATTGCACCCTAAATTATATACTGCTGCTGCTGCTACAAATATTGCTACACCACTTTTCAACCAAAAGTTCACAACAGTATGTATGTAATCCTAGTATTTGTGAGGCAAGCATTTTCAATAAATTATCAGGTGTTGAAGGAAATAATTAATTTTAAAGAGAAGAGCTGAGAACTTGAAAGGAGAAACAAGTGAACTGTTTTTAAAGGGATTTTTTCTTCTTAACACACCTTTAAGTAGCATTGCATTTTACTTTTGAAGAAAATTTAAACCAATAAAGGTCTCACGAATGCTGGGGGAGAACATGCAAATGATAATGAGCCACTATAGGTAGATATTTCCTGTTTTCTGCCATTACACGACAGAGAGAATTTTAACAAAAGATTCCACCAGACACAAGATGGTAATTGAACATTAGGTGTCCTGCCATGATTTATTACCAAAGGGATTTTCAGAACACCTTGTAGCCAGTTAGCTTATGGTAAGGGAGGTCAGGATTCATATTTGATTAACAGGTGGTAGAATCATTGTGCATGGAGACCCCATTGATGCTATAAATTCCCTATCTCTGCCTCATTGAGCTTAGGACCAGAATCATGTCTTTGTGTGTGCTTTAAACATTGTCATTTCCTCTGGGTAGCAGAAAAGGGGGCTGAATGGAGTTCCAGACAACTTTTCTGGATGGCTCTATGGACACCACACTAATATATCACACAAGACACAGCATGTCACTTGCTTTGGATATTATGCAATAATTTTAACTCTCACAACGACAGATTCCAAAACACATTTGAAATGAACAGATTGAGATGAATTTATTGACACATGGAGACCTTAGCAGAGGTTCTGGTACAGCCTGGTTTGGAGAGCTAAGATGAGTTTCCCATCCACTATCACTCTTGATCTCTGAATCTCACAGTGATTTTCAAATTATGTTCCAGGGAACTCAGGAGCTATTCAAAAGCTTATCAGGTTTTTGTCAGTGGGATCAGTAAAGCCCGACCAACTTTCCTGAATGACAGCTTGCCCGCTGCAATTGATCTTTCCCCTGCAATGCCCATTTCAGGGGAGTGTTGGGTGTGTTTTCTAGGGTACACAGGCCCAGTATTAAGATGGGCATCAGCCAGCTTTCACAGTCAGCACACCACTAGCTCTTTGACAACTGGAGCCCCAAATTGTGGCAGAACATTTGGATGGGCTTGTTGTGCCCATGCGCCAATGTGTACATAAGATGCAAGTCTGCTGACCAGTCCACCTTCTCCATGCTGCCATCACTGCCCATTCACACTTTCCCTCTGGGCCCACTGGACAGTGGGGCAGTGGCAAGAAGCCATCTCCCTCTAGGCCCATTGAACAGTAGTGAGTAGCTGCAGAGGCAGAAGCTGCTTCCAGAGCCTAAGCACTCTTTCTTGGGCAGCCCGGGAACAATACAGGAGAAGGGGGCGATGTGAATGGGACAATCATACCCTTCCCCCTGTGTAAGTGGTGGGAGGCCCAATGGCCTCCTTGAATGTGCACGAGCTCTAGAGTTTGCGCATATTTGCGCCACCCGTGCCAATGTACCTGGGGCCTGGAGGGAGCGCAGGATACTGGGGATCTCGGCCCCCGATATCCCCGCCCCCTCCAGGCCCCGCGCAGCCCGGTCTTCCCTCCCCCTGCCCCTGCCCCGACCGGCGTTATAGTTACCCAGTCCTGCATTTGCAAGGCCAGGGAGACGGCGGGGCAAGCAGCGCTGGCCGCAGCACTGGCACTGCTTGCTCTCCAGGTGTTGCAGAAGTGCTTTCCGGCACTTTCATGACACCCTGCCCCCGGGCAGCGCACGCTGCCCCAGGGCATCGTTATACAGGATTGCGGGGTAAGGCAAGTAAGGTTACTCCCTCCCCTTTCACACATACATTCACAAAAAGCAACAACTGAGAAGCAAAGGAGGATGGTTGATATTGTCCAAGGGCCCACAAAAACCTGGAGTTCAGCAGTGAGGTGTGACAGCCTGGCCTGTGCCCCATGGGAGTACAGCCCCGGTATTTACCCCAGAATCTTCTACACAAATCAATTTATTTGAACAATGTAATGTGAAACTTTGAGCCAGTAGGACTTTGGCTGGGACGGAATTGAGTCTTTCGCTCTTGCTTTATTGAGAGAAACCAGAGAATGGAAAAGTGCAGGAGCTGTTTTTGCAATATGACATCCATAGTGGGATGTCCACATATGTGTGCAAGTGCAGGAAGTCCTCACTTAAAGTCGTCAATAGGATTTTGGAAACTGCGACTGTTGGTGAAACAATGTATAACAAAATCAATTGTACCGTAGGCTAATTGATGGCGCGGAGAGCTGTAGAATGACTGCGGATAGCTTCAGGATGGCTGTGGAGAGCTTTAGAATGACCATGGATGCAGCAAATACATTTGAGAAAGTTTAATGAAAACAAGTAAGATAATTATTTACAGGACGCCATTTTTTCTCATCAACATTATAACGAAACGACATTGAAGGAAACATCATTAAGTGAGGACTTCCTGTACACTGAATGAGGGGAGCTGAAGCTGGCAACCCAGCAGCAACAACTAAGACTGCTGCAGCATAGACAGCTGATCTCTGATACAGAATGCTGTGGTGTGGGTGAGCACAATGCACTTTGTTACTTTCCTAAGACCTCAAAGTGCTTCACATACATAATCTCAGTCATCCTTACAACTAACCTAACCTGTAAGGTCATCCAATACGACCCTTATTTCACACAATGTGGGTCGTGGGGCTAAAGCTGATTATAGCAACTGGTTTAAACGAGTTAATGGCTGAGATGAAATTTGAACCAGGGACTTCTTGGCTAAAAGCCAGTTATGAATGGATAGTGCCTTGTTTCTGCATCCAGTATAGTATGAATGGCTTTCAGTTATATTCAGATCTATTTGTGTTGGTCAGGTTTTTTTTTTAATTATTATTACTGTATTTAGTTTGCTAAGGTTGCAGTCCTACATACACTTACCTGGGAGTATGTCCCATTGAAATCTGCAGGGTTTACTTCTGAGTAGTCATGCATAGTACATACAGCCCAATCCTGTGTAACTCTTGCACCAGTGTAACAGTAGATCCACCGGTGTAAGTGCACTTATGCCAGTGTAACTTGCCGTACGCCGACAGACGCAGGACAAACACCGGGGTAACTCCCCTTGGATGCCAGGCATGCACAATTTGGACACAGGATGGCGCAACTCTGCCGGCACAGGGGGCATTCTGGGGGTGTCCGAATGCTCCCGGAACGCCCCCTGCGCCGGCGGAGTTGCAGCGACGTCCATCCCATGTCTGAACTGCGCATGCATAGCGTCCGAGGGGGTTACGCCAGTGTCCATCCTGTGTCCATCGCGTATGGCAAATTACACTGGCCTAAGTGCACTTACACCGGTGGATCTACTGTTGCACCAGTGCAAGAGTTACACAGGATTGGGCTGTGAGCTGCAGTTCAGTTCCAAAAGCCATAATGCATATGAGTATTATAAGCAAAAACCGCGGATATTTGAGGCTCTGGTATGAGCATTCCAAGCATTAACCAGGCGGCTGTTTACTAAAGAGACTGGAAAAGGTTCATGTGTCCTGGGCACCATTAAGGTTCTTGCTATTGTCAACCATTTAACATCCCCGTCCCTGACGGCAGCACCTGGATAATCTCTTGGCACTTGCTCAACATTTTTGGGAGCAGATCCCCAGTCGTCATCAGATAGCTGTATTGCAGTGTGTTTCAAGCACTGGCATTTTTACAACCAAGAAGTACTTGTGGTGGAAAGAAGTCCCAAGAGGCCGCCAGGCTCAGGGTCTTCTCTTTTCTGTCCTCTGTTGAGTGTCCAGAGAACCACTGTTTCGTGCCTGAAGGCTTATAGTCTAGAACAGGGTGGTCCAATGTTTCGTACCTCGAGGGCCGCATGCAAACTTCGACATGAAACCCGGGGGCCGCACAATAAATTAAATTATTAATTAATTATAATAACCGATGCATGCCCCACCCCGCTGTCTAGCATGCCCCGCCCATGCTCCCCTGAAGATCGAAAAGGCGGTCGGCTTCCAACCGCCTTTCCGATCATCAGGGAAGCGTGGGTGACTGCGGGGGAGGGGAGCTAGAGCAGCCGGGGTCCGCAGCAGAGGCCTTCGGGGTCCGCATGTGGCCCGCGGGCCACATGTTGGACCACCATAGTCTAGAAAATTGGACACGTGAGGAAAGTACACGAAGAAGCAAATGACTTTTAAGGTGTTTAAATATGAAAACAGAAGAAACCAGTCAGAGGACAGGAGAGAATGCCATCCAATAATGATTAGTGAGAAGAGAGAAAGGGCAGAGGTGGAGAATGTAATTTTACATTTATTTGCTTGCAATTCAAATTATATGTAAAGGATGTAAGTTTAGGTTTCTGTATGCAGCAGACTTGGAGCACAATCCTAAGCATGTTTACTCAGGAGTAAGTCTCATTGTGTTCAGTGGGGCTTACTCCCTATTAAGTGTGTTGGGGACTGCAGTCTTAGGTTGGTTTAATAATACTTTCTCTTCCCTGGGAAACCCTTATAATTCTGGTGGAAAGAGCAAGCTAGGAATCTCTAACAGCATCATCACTAAAGTATCATTCCCATTATTCTTTGGGAGAAGTTATTGTTGAACTGGAATAAAATTGATGTAAATTCGTAGTGTAGATCTACCCAGAGGCGTAACAAGGGTGGAGCGAAGGCAAGTAGTTCTGCAAGACTCGGTTACACTGGAGTTAGCGGCCCCTCCCCCTTGCTGTTGGAGCCATTCTGGCAGCAAAGGCAACACGCAGGACACTCCCCTGTTGCTGTTGGAATGGCTCCAACAGCAAGGGGGAAGGGCCGCTGACTCCAGTGTAACGGAGTCTTGCAGAACTACTTGCCTCCTCTCCACCCTTGTTTCACCATTGGATCTACCCCTAGTGTTACATATGCCTGGGATGATGCATTGTGCTGTGTATGCATGTGTTGCCAGCATGTGCAAGGCAGATGGGGTTCTTCCAAAGGCTTGGAGAAGGAAGAAAAAGAAGACATTATCTAAAAGGAAGCAGAGAATATTAAACTTTGGAAGTCAATGATTAGAAATGACTTTTTGTCTGCTGGTGATTAAATGCAGTGTTGCTGATCATTGTGAACAATGATAGCATATATCCCAATATGTGGCTTGTAGCCAGAAAAAGACCAGAGCTGGGCTCTCCCACTGAAGTATTTTTACATGAATTCTTGTTTGTTGTGTTTAATGCCAGCCTCCATAAATTAGAAGGTGCTCATGTTTGATGCTAGCTGCCATAAATTAGGAGGTGCTCAGTCTTGGCAAATAAGCACTCTGAAATAACTAGTGATAAGTACTAGGTCAATCCAGGAATGTGATATAAACTCAAGACTCTGTGGAAAAGGAAGCCCCAGTTGGCTTTTTCGTATAATAAATACATTCAGTAGCATCCAACAAAGTAGCAGGAGGGTGGAACGGGGACAGGAGGGTTGAAACTGGGTGGAGAGGAGGGAGGAATGGGGTGGGGAAGCTGTGGGAGGGGTTGGATCTGGCAGCGATAGTGCACTCCAGCAGCCTCCCCACCCCCTCCAGCAGCAGCCTCCCTATCCCTTTCTCTCCTCAGACTCCCATTGCGGAGGGTTATGGAGGGGTAAGGGGATTTAAATCTCCTTTCTCTTCTGAAGACTCCCGATCTTTCCCCCCACTGGATACAGCACAGGCCTTTTGGGTGTGACTGCGCCAGTGGTGGGGGGAGGATAGAATTGAACTGTTAGAAGCATAGGGCAACGTTCCTGTGCAGAAAATCCAACCCTTCCACTTTCTCAGCTTGTCCTCATGTCCCCATCAAAATCTTCTCTTTGCAGGGGCCCCTCTTTGCTGAGGAGTCCACAACGGTAGCAGTCTTCCTTCACAACCACTGACATATGACCAACCTTTGGCCTCTGGTGTTTAAGAGGAGAAAACAAAATACTGTGTTAGAAAGATGTGTGACCCCATTTTCACCAGTGTCATTTGTGAGCCCCACAAATACCTCTGAGATATAGGTTTCTGTGAACTGTTTTGTTTTACAGATGGTGCAACACCTCACCCAGTGCTTTGTGGCTAACAGGGGCTTTTGCAGATGTCCAAGTGTCAAGAGGATTTAGCTATTGTTTTAGCAGACACAGTTTAGAAATCCCTAAGCATTTTCAGACATAACTCTTCCTTGCTGGAACTTCCATGCTTCTGGCTTTCGTGGTCTTTTCAGGGATGCCGTATGTATTATTCTTTCCATGAAATAGGGATCCCTAAACTCTGGGTTTTTTCTTTCTTTCAATTTCTTGCTTTTAAATCAAAGTCATGTAAATCAATGCAGGGAATGCATTGCTAGCTATATTTGTGCATTACATCTTACAGATGCTTGTACTGTACAGAGGATATCTTAATCTAGGGTTGTGGCTAGACATGGACAGACCTTGCTATCCAGTAGTACAGCGCAATCCTATCCAACTTACACCACCAGTTTAATCAGTGGGGGAGGGCAGGGTGGGAGGCTTTGGAGGGAAGGGGAGATTTAAGTCCCCCCCCTTGAATCCCCTATTGGAGGGGATTTGAATCCCCTTTCTGTTCTGGGGCCTCCTGTTCTTGCTGCACCGCTGGTTACACCGGTAGTGTAAGTTGAATAGGATTGCGCTGGTAATGATGTAGAACTGTGTCTAAAAATATATATTTTGTTTTCAACTGCAATATCAGGAAAGCAATTTTCTAGCAATTTCTCAGTACTTAATATTATAGGCAGAATGATATTCAACATGACTTTGGAGGATTGTCCTCTCAGATACATCTCTGAATAACTGCAAGACTGATATCATCTATTTAAATAATGTGGGCATTTTAAATACAAAGTGCCATTCTATCCATGGTTATCTGGGAATAAAAATCATGTAAAGTGAGATTTACGTATACCTAAGTGAGCATAGACCTGGGCTACATGGACCCAGTCTGATCCGCTTCTCCCAACCGCTGCAAAGATCAGCCATATTTGTAAACTCAAGTGTGTGGGTCTGCTGCTATGTTCCTATTAGTGATACTGCTTTACATGTATTGTTCTGCTCTCAGTCAATATCCACAAACCATAAGCATCCCATTTAATGGCTTGACACTATTCTGAATGAAATACAGTGCTGTAACTCTGCAGTTCCTGGTCAAGAGCTGTTGAATCTGTTCCTCCTAGCCACCACAGCATCACTGAATGAAATACTGCATGGTTGTGGGCAGGGATGTGGATCAAGTCTCTGACTCCAAGTCTCGAATCAAGTCCCAAGTCTCTGAGTCCAAGTCTCAAGTCAAGTCCCAAGTCTTTGCTCCCAAGTCCCAAGTCTTTGGTTGCGAGTTGCGAGTCCCTATCTATTTAATGGGGAAAACGGGTTTAAACCTGAATAAAATTCGACTTGTCGTAAAGGCTGCAAGTCTCGAGTCGAGTCTTTCGAGTCTTTTACAATCGTCGAGTCAAGTCCGAGTCAAGTCATTGACGCAAATTGAGTCCGAGTCAATAGACTCGAGTCTACATCACTGGTTGTGGGTGAGCTTGGAAGCAAAATTTGATATCATAATACTAATCACTGGTGGTGGTTGAGAGCCATGCTGGCAACATCTCATGTAAAATATACAAACACGTGTATATTTCAGTTGTACATGATGGATAGAAGCTGCAGCCATGCTCAGTTTATGTGTCAGAGCAAAAATCTGGTACAGCTGCCACATCCCCTTCCTTAGCTCTAGCCATGCTGTGATTTTGCCAGGTATGTTGCTTAGCACTGCAGCCAGAATATTGACTTTTTAGTGCCCTTTTATGAAGCATTGAAGCATTTGGTGATTCCAAGGTCCTAATGTGTGGCGCTACACTTGCTTCTCTTGAAAGGAGGAATGGGTCACTGACAGCTCAATCCTGTGCACACTTACCTGGGAGTAAACTTCATTGAACAAAAGGGGACTTACTTCCAAGTAAACATGAATAAGCTTACACTGCAAATTCATTAAGATGAAATATGAGGAGCATGAGAAGTGGATATAGCTCTAGAGCCAAAGGAGTAGCACATTCTGAACTGAGGTGATTTTCTTATTATTTTATACAATAGTTGAGATTTTGTTTGCCCTCTCACATCTGGTAAATATTCTAGCTACTGTTCCATATAAGCTATGAGCTCCTAATCCTTAAACATTAGCATTTTTATATGTCCTTTAAAAACAGAGAACTCAAGTTTAGTTTTAGGTCTGCAGTTTCATTTGATTTCCCAAATATTATTTCAACAGGTATTCACCAAAAGACAGGACCACCTTATAGGAAAAAGCCCTAGTTTTGACATTGCCATAATTTAAGGCTGTAATTATTCAAATCCTTATGTAGTTATTAGGACTGAAGAGCCATCTATCTAGTCATAACCTTGACACAATGTTCTACATTTGTACTCAAGTTATAACCATATTTCCATATGTGTTACCAGACAACAAGATGAATTTGTTTTCCTAAATCTTGTGCAAATTACATTTATCATGTACTGTACAATACATTTTTGCTTGTTCTGTCTCAGTCCTAGTTTTAATGTGATGCTGGGTGTTTATTTTTAAACCAGTGTGAGGTTCTGCATGCTCAGCATCATGTTTAAATCAAGTTGCTAGAACACATACATGGTTTTAACACAACAGGTTAAACATGAGGTCTTCTGAATACTTGAAGACCCCACATGGGGTACTGGGTGTTTGTGTGTGTGTGTTTACATATCTAGTGTTGCACTTTAAAAGATATTATATTTTTGAAATTATGTGTTTCTTACAGCCCAATCTTATGCATGTCTACTCAGAATTAAATCCCACTGAGTTCAATGGGACCTATTCCCAGATGTGCATGTATAGGATTTCAGCTTTATATACTAGTAATCATCTTTTTCAGACTTAAGCACAATCCTGTGTAAGGATATCCTAAGCCCATTGTGGGCTGCCCCAGGGATGCTAGGCTGCACCTCAGGTGAAGAGGATGTTCATCCCTTTCCCCGGGTGTAAGTGCGCCAGGGGGTCTTTGAGCCTCCTCGAATGCATGCCAAGTCCAGACCTGGCGTACATTCAGGGAGGTGGTGTAATGGCGGCGTGGGCCGGAAAGGGGCTTGGGATATCGGTGCCGATATCCCCGTCCCCTCCCAGCCTGGGCCAGCCAATGGCCCCCCTCCCTCACCGGCCCATCCCGCCCTTGCACCGACTGGCACAGGACTTACCTGCGGCAGCTGGAGTCAAGTGAGTTGCATGGCGGAGTGAGCAGCTCCAGCCTCTGCGCCGGCATCATTTACTCTCAAGGTGTCGAAAAAGTGCCTTACGACACTTTTGCGATGCCTAACCCCAGTGGAGTGCTCACTCCACCAGCATTTTAGTTGCGCTGGATTGTGCTGTTAGTTCACATACCTGAATGTGTGCGTTTGTGTGTAAGTTGTGCTAAACATGTATTGGACTCCTGAACGCACAAGGGCTTTCCCATTCACTGCAATGACAGAAACAACTTCAGGGCTGTGCTATGTATAGTCAGTCAGGAAAGCCTCCTAGTACAGAAGAGTTATGTAAACCTCAGAGGACACACAGTGCATCAGAGCCCAGCCGAGTCATCACTAGATAGTGCTAGTCTTATTGGTTACAGGGCATGGAAATCTCTGTTTGTAAGATATGACTATTTTATGTGCAGCAGACGGGTTAAACTACTGTATAGGTGTCCCCTGCTTAACGACGGGGATACGTTCTGGAAAACCTGTCATATAGTGAAACCATCATTAAGCGAGTCCTCAATGTAACACAGTGGAGTTGTAATAGGGAATGAATGGCAAACACAGTGTACTTTATGAGTGTAACACAAAGCACAACAAGATTTCTACCTGTCAATGGAGGTAGAAACACACACACAAACACAGAGAGTTAGACATATTTTTTGCATTTAAAATACAGTACTGTAGCTTAAATTCTTTGCTTACACTTTGGAAACCTCCATCATATATGCGAATCGTCATTAAGCGAGCTGTCATTAAGGGAGGACACCTATATAGAAGAAGGGAGAACAATAGGAACTTTTAAAATAATCAGCTGCCTTCAGCAGATGGAGCAGTTAAAGTAGACTCTCCATTTCTCATCCCTGCTATGCCAGAATATCAGCTGCCAGCAACAGCGGGGGGGGGGGGGCAAAACCAGCTATCAATCTTTCCGGCATATTATTATGTCACTATATGGTTCTTATATTGGTTACGATCATTTTGTATTGATGTGCTGCAATTGCTTCGTCCAGTTTTTATTTTGTTAGCTGCCTTGATCAGACCAATGAAAAGGAAGGACATCAAAATAAACAGAAACTTTCTTATCATTTGGACCTGGCTGTTGTTGGTAACCATTAAGCAGAGAAACATAGAGCGATGCATCTATAACCATGTCTGTATGCACCTGGATTCTAAGTTTTAAGAATAATTGGTGTGCCCTGTGCTTTTCAAAACAATTTCTCTGTGCAAATAATTAATTCAAAGCAACTGGCACATTAATTGGAAGAATTCACACCAAGCTGTAAAAATTTCAAGCTCCCAAATTTAGCTTCCCCTGCAGGGGTTCTTATTTTGTTCAGATCAGGGATTCAGTTGGATTCCAGAGGCATACAGTATCTCTGACAAGTAGCAACATTGCTGCCAAAGAGTATCTCTGGTCCCTGGGGCTTCTCAGGTGTCTTGTAGCCTTCATGGTGTCAAATTCCACTTGAGTGCAAATACTGCTGCCCTCTCTGAGACCTGACATCACGAGCCTGCAAGTGCATTTAGGATGCTCAGCGAATGTCTTCCTGGACCTTTATTTTATTTTGTACATATGTAATGTCTCCTAGCAAAAAAAGTTCATCAGTGGTAAAGTCCTTCGCCAAAACATTTGACCCTGATTGCTTTACAAAACTAGCAGCCCTTGAATAAAGAAGAACCTTGCTTGCTCCCAACTCTGCAAGCAAGAATGTCAACTCCTCTGAAACTTGAGTCTTTTGAATATGAAGGTTGAATTCCTTGGAAGTTACTGACTTGAAGTTACTGACTGTGCAAGAGAATGTTCCTCAAAAGCTGGACTGTGTTTTGCAGGAATCTGCAGCATGGAAAAGGACACTGAGTTGTTGAAGGAAAAAGGACAGACAAGACAGACAGACCTTTATTGGCCTAAAAGAAGGGCACTACAATACCATAAAAGAAACTCACAAGAGACCGTGGCCATTAAGCCCAAACAATTTGAACTACGATAGATATTTTGTTGTAGCAAATTGTTAGGTTTTGCAATTAAAATGTATTGCACAAAATTAGAAGCAATGAAACATGTCATCCTACTGATGATAAATGAAGGCTTCTTTTTCATGCTTGGTTATCAGCTTGTCCATATGAAACCATGATTAAGAGGGAAATCCTGTTCCCATTGTTCTCAGTGATGAAATTACTATACATTTCAATGTAATGAACAGAGCTTGACTTCTCAGTCATCTGACAGCTTGTTAGAGTAGAACTGTAATATAAAATACAGGTTGAGTATCCCTTATCCGGAAAGCTTGGGACGGGAAGTTGTCTGGATTTTGGATTTGTCTGGATTTCGGAATATTTGCATAAATATAATGTCTAAGTCTGAACACAAAATTCATTTATGTCTCATATACACTTTATACACATAGCTTGAAGGTAATTTTATACAATATTTTTTAATAATTTTGTGCCTTAGCATGCCTTACACTATGCCAGCCAGGTGCTGGAAAAAGTGTGTGTGTAAAATATAAAAGGAGTAGTGTATGTAACAAGATCTTTCAGTGTGTACATAGGTGTAGTTATTAACTAATGGTGGATAGACTCCCTCTTCTGCATCCAGTTCTAAAGAGAGGCCAACTGAGTTCGTTGTTTCAGGCAGTAGATTGGTGGGGGACACCCACCTCTGGGAGCCTATTTCCCTCTGGGGCTGCTCCCACTTCCTGAATTGGAAAAGGAGGGGGAGGGAATGGACCACAAGGGGAAGAGTGGAGGAGAGGAGAGGACACTCTAGCCAACCAGTCTTTTCTCCTCCATACTTCTTCTGTTCTATTCCCTTCTTCCTTGCAAGGAGTGGAAGGTGCAGAGGCTGGCACATCAGCAAGGAAAGGCAGCAGCATTTAGCACACTGCCTGAATAGCCTTACCATAGTCCTGGTTCTGGCCGGGACAATCACGGTTTGGGAGCCCAATCCCGGGCTCCCGGCCGGGCTCCGTCATTGTCCCAGCCAGCTGGGACTTGCCCCCGTCTTGCTGCGCGGCTGCGCGAAGCTGAAAGCACTTTGAAAATGTCTGAGTTCATTTCTCTCCGAAACGGCCCGAGTGAACTCGGGTCATTTCAGAGAGCTTCCAGCTTCGTGCGACGAGGCTGGAGAGCTTCCAGCCTCATCGCGTAGTCGCGCGAGAAGCTGGAAGCTCTCCGAAACGGCCCGAGTGAACTCGGGTCATTTCGGAGAGCTTACAGCTTCACGCGACGAGGCTGGAGAGCTTCCAGCCTCGTCACGTAGTTGCGCGAGGAGCTGGAAGCTCTCAGAAACGACCCGAGTTTACTCGGGTTGTTTCGGAGAGCTTACAGCTTCGCTGGGGCAAAGTCCTCCCCCCCAGCCACGCCCCTGTCCACGCCCCCAATCAACCCGGCTGTGTCCCGGCCATTATTGCTTCGGTCCCCCCCTGCGTCGGGGGGGATCTGGTAAGGCTATGCCTGAAGCATCAGGAAGTCTTGGGCTGGCTGTGATAGAGGCTTTCTGGACCTCTTAGGTCCCATTTCATAATGACACAGATCCCAAAATGGGGCAAAAATTTGGACTCCTTACAAACTGTATCCAGCAGTGATGTAAACTTGAGTCTATTGACTTGGACTTGAGTTGAACTCAAGTCGTGTCAATGACTTGACTCGGACTTGACTCGGTGATTGTAAAAGACTCGAAAGACTCGACTCGAGACTTGGAGCCTTTTACAACAAGTCGAATTTTATTCAGGTTTAAACCTGTTTTCCCCATTAAATACTGTAGCTAGGAACTCACGACCAAAGACTTGGGACATGGGGGCAAAGACTTGGGACTTGACTTGAGACTTGTACCCAGAGACTTGGGACTTGACTCAAGACTTGGAGCCAGAGACTTGATCCACATCCCTGGTATCCAGTACAGATCCAGCCCATCACAAATATAAACTAAAGAATTGTTTGAATCCAGAAGTGACAATCTTAAGAATATTTAGCATTGATACAGCATTTTTAAGTTCAAAGTGTTCTGAATTATCTCAATAATCCCTATGGCCTCTCTGAAGGAAGGTCAGTACTTAGTACTGCACTGGGGCTGCGAAAATAGCAGTTTGTCTAAAGTTTCCTAGTGAATTTGTGCCTGAGCTGAGATTTGAACTAGGGACCTCTTGGGTCTCAGCTCACATTCTTAGCCATTTTGCTACACCCACTGTCATATTAACTAATCTAGACTTTAGAATTTCTCACTGTTGAGCCAAGGTACTTTTCAAAACTGTTATCCTTAAGCAGCCCCACTTCCTTTTCAGATAAGACATGCTGGAGTAAACATATGTAATTCAATAAAGGCCAAGAGACTCTGGGCAGCAGCAGGACAACATCTTGCAAAATGTTTCCTTTCAGTCATTCAGGCCAAGGTTTACCCATATAAGTTAGACAACTCGGTAAGCACTGTTTTAAAATAGCGACACTCAAATGGAAAAATGTTCAAATGAATGGAAGCATGGAAAGTACACTATATGTTTACAAACTATTTATCAAAGTGGTCAACTCATTGTGCAAAGATAATCTGATAAACATGTGTGCTGTATATTAGTTGGATCTAGTTTAGCTAATGTGTGCTATTACTTTTTGAGCAGTATCAATTTGGAAGTGGGGAATGAATAAAAGAGTTAAGCACACACTTAATTTTCCCTTTGAAGTTAGTGAGATTGACAGTTTGAAACCTTGTCTAGATTAGTCTTACTTTTATGTGAGCCATGAGTTCTAATTCTGTTATGCAAGTCACAGCGTCTGAACTGCGCATGCGCGGCGTCCGAGAGGGGTTATGCTGGTGTCCGTCCTGCGTTCATCGACGTACAGCAAGTTACACTGGCATAAGTGCATTTACACCGGTGGATCTACTGTTACACCAGTGCAAGAGTTACACAGGATTGTGCTGTTAATCTTATGGGGGCAGCGACTGTACCTAAGAGGTTATGAACAAGACTGCAACTCTGCTCAGTAAAATGATGAAAGAAAAAATGTGAAATCACAGTGCTATGCATAACAGAATCCAGGGTCAGTCTAGCTATCCTTTACAATAACCATTGGCTTTGTCCTGTAAACCACAGCTGGATTTACTAAACATGCATCTGTATAATGTTAAATAAAATCAGCCTGTAGTTCACATTTTCTTGAACAACCAGCAAGCTGAACTCTCTGTAATACCTTACAGCTGAGTTTGTCTGTTTCTTTTGCTGAGACTGCCTGTCATGTTAGACTTGGTATTTACTGTTGTTCTGAGCACAATTGGCAATTAGAAACTCAATCATCCATTCCACAGGGAGGCAAAACAGTGGTTTTCTTAGAAAACTACTGAGAAATCTGAGACATGTTCCAAACTGGATTGAAGTTAGAAACATGTATCATATCAACACTGATTATTCCTATGCTTACCATATATTCAATAGGACTGTCTGGGAGGGGGAAAAAACCCCTCTGTGTTGAAACCTTTTTACAATAAAAAATACAGATAATGGATACAACCCATAAAGCATTGCTAGTGTGCTTATTTTGGTGAGGCTCGTGTTTAAGTGGGAATTCTCTTTCTTCTGGGGAAAAAAGATTTATAAAATAACTTTTTTCCATATTTTTCTGCTAAATGTTTTGACTGGAAGTTATTTCCTATTATTGAAATATTACCTCAACAGTAGAAGTGATATAGTCTTCCTGTAGGCACTTGTCTGGGAGTTGTTTTTTAAGGATTCATTCACACATGCATGCTCATTGCTTCATGGCTTATCCATGACTCTCAGCTAAATCTGAGAAGTCTTTCCATTGAAAAGTATTGAGTTTGAATTGACATCGGGTGATGCAAAATTTATACAGTATTTGTTTCAAGTTATGCTTTCAAGTTATGGATTGAAGCTTTGGTCAGTGAATGATAAACATGCATGTGTGAAGTAGTCCTTTGCACTGGCGTCGAAAGGGTGGTGTGGTAGGTGCGAGGTTGCACGGAATGTCACCAATTTTAGGAATGTCACCACGGTCGCCTCGCTCCCATTTTGGAGTTGCTTTTTTGTGTTCCTGTGAGTGAAGTGAGAAAAACCCAGTTAAGATTGGGCCCCCAATCTAGATCACTGTCCCCCTGACCCACAATAAATACCAAGTCCAATATGTGCCTAGCAACGTATATTGGGGCTGTAATCAACTGAGACAGACCCAGGTTGCCATGGTGGCCATGAATTACTGAATTGCACCTACACTAGGGGCCTCAGTGCGACATTGAAGTCCCCCAGTACCACCAGCTGAGGGCATTACAATGTCATGGCTAAGATTTCCCCAGCCAGCTCAGGGAGGGAGACTGTTGGGCAGCAAGGTGGGTGATAACGCCAACAGAATCCCAATCCTGTCTCGCACCATCAACATGATGCAAAAGCACTCAAACCCAGCAAACTGTACACACACACACACACACACACACACACACAGGTGGGCCCCCATATCCACGGATTCGCTATCCACGGTTTCAGTTATCCACGGACCGCGGGGACCCCCCCCCCAGGCTTTTACTTTTTTCCCAGTAAGCTTCATTTCTTCCTTAAACAAACAGGAGAAGCAGCCTCTGACTGCTTATTGCAGACAAGTAGAATGAGACTAAGTCCTAGAGAGGCTCTACAAGGTTAACAGAAACCTTGCAGAGCCTCTCTAGGACTTAGTCTCGTTCTACTTGCCTGCAATGGAGGCTGCTTCTCTGTTTGTTTTAAGGAAGAAACAAAGCTTGCTGAAAGAAAAATAAGAGCTGGGGCGGCAAGCATGCCTGCCCGCAGGGGAGGCAGGGCGGGGGAACCTCAGGAAACCATGGAGGGGGTGTTCGCTCTTATCCACATATCCCCAGCGGATAGGGGGGGAGCACTGTGTGTGTGTGTGTGTGTGTGTGTGTGTGTGTGTGTGTGTGTGTGTGTGTGTGTGTGTGTGTGTGTGATACCTTCTTTGTGCTGTTTTTGTCTTGTAGTACAGGTTGATTACCCCTTATTCGGACATCTGATAGGAATCCAGACTATTCAGAAATCCAGACATTTTGAGGGCTATGACTTAAGCAGTCCGGATAAGGGATACTCAACCTGCATTATGCTGCAAAAGTGCAGCAACAAAACCAGTTCCAAACTGTTCAAGGGAATAAAGAATCTAGTACATAGCAGGCGAATAGAAAAACTCCTAATAGGATAGACACATGTCCCTTAAAAGAATTCATGAAGAACATGCATATAAGTGTGATGTATATCATGAAACATCCTTAACTCGCTTGTCTGGTATTTATCTCATCAGTATATTAATCAAAATAAATTGAATGTCAGTGTTTGAAGACTGCCAAATGTCAGAAGGAAAATGGAAAAAAAAATGCAGCGTTTCTGCATTGTCCCAGAACATTTACTCAGGTAATGCCTCTCAAGTTCTTTCCAAAAAGAAAGAGAAGCCAATATATTTAGTTGCTGGTACAGATGCACGTGGCTTGGTGTCAGGGAAGCATGCATGTGCAAAAGCCACGTCTGCTCTGGTCTAGTGCTTATATATCAAAATCTGTGATGTTAGTTTGGCTAGGAACGACATGCTGAAGTACTTGGTATCATCACTCAGATCAAGTAACTCAACCACAACTATTAATGGGCCTGACATAGAAATGAGATATCTGATCCTAATAAATCTCTGAGGGCATTTTGAAGCAGCCCCTGTATAAACTCCCTTGTGCAGGCAATGCAGTATTTGCAAATGCAAATTTCTAGATATTATGACCTGTTAAGTGCAATTGAACCGAAGCCACAGAACAGTTCAATTTGGCACCTGATTCAACCTGATGGGATGATAAAGGGTAAAGGCCCCAGGCAGCTTCATGAAAACATTCATTATGGAGCTTCTGGCAGTGGGAAGAAAATCAAAGGGTTTTATTAGGTGAATAAAAAATAAAAGTTGGATATTAGAAGCATTGCCAGGTTAGTTCTGGTGGTGCATAAAGAAGGAATTCAATGGCTCTTTTTATTTTTTAAGGAGTCAGGTGTTCATAAAAACGCTAAGTTAATTTTGGATTTAATTTTACTTTGCTACTAAAAATATATATTTCTGCTTAATGACGCCTTAATGTCTAATTCCTACTTTTTTCAGCACTTGTTTCTTGAAATAATCTCATCCAAGGTCAGACCAAGGCAGTCAAAAGAAGAAATGGTATGAGCAGAGTTAAAAGCCACACTTATGCTTTGGCTGCTCTGAGAACACATTGCCCTAGCAAGACTATTTAGGCAAATAGTATGTGCTGGAAGGAACAGCCAGATAGCTGGAAGAAAGAGACCCCTGTTCAGCATGGTACAACACCCACTACCCTTTGAATGCAACCTGCTGCACAGTTGCCAAATACTAGAGTACGACCTGCTATATACTTGAGAGAAAGTGGTAATAGAAAATAAATATTTTGTAGCATTAGAATAAGACCTAGTTCTCACAAATAAGGAGAGGTAGTAACTCTGTGTCTGGATAGCACCATTTCAGACTGCAGGTGGGAGCTCATATGAATGAATGTTCCAACATACCCCCCCCCAATAGAAAACAAGATGAAGGATCCTAACCTACTCTTTGCCCTGACATGCTAATTTTCTATGTGCGAAGATGGTTTTTGTATGGGAGTATTCTAGCATGTGGGCTCGCACCTACAGTCTGAAATGGTACAGTCTGGACACAGGATTATCACCCCGACTGCAGTTTGTGAGAAAAAAAACTCAAGTTGCAAAATTAACAAATGCAGAAACAAAAAAATTTCCATCTACAGTATGACACAAAATTTCAGTCCAATTCTTTCAAATGAGAGAGACTTCAAATGAGAAGCTTCACTTAATGGAAACGATTACATGGGCAGCGCAATCCTACGTAAGGATCCTACGTAAGGATCTACGTAAGGATCCGGGAAGGGGACGCTTGTTCCCTTCCCCAAGTGTAAATGGTGCCCAGGCCGATCAGCCTCCTCAGATTTCCGTCTTCAAAATTGCTGGAGTTAGTAGGAGGAGGCCATATAACGGCCCAGCCACCCGGCAGGGGTCAGGATATGGCCGAGGCCATCCCCCGCCCCCTCTTGGGCCGACTGGGCCAATAGGCCCCCTCCCCGCCTGGCAAACCGCCTTCCTGACCGCCAGATCCTGACCTGGGTCCGGTGTTGGCCGCTGGGATTGCGCCGTAAATGAGGTCAAATGAATAACATAGAGGGTTTAGGTGACTTGTTACAAAGCCATTAAAAATGCTTCATGCTGGCTGGCTATTGTGATAATAACGATCAGTGCATGAATAATGTGTCTGCTCAAATGTATGCTTATGTTAGCAACACCACTATGTTTCCAGTTTCTGAGCCACCTACCAATCAGGACTAAGATTTAGAGGTGCAGAAACCCTCTGAGAAATTTCACTTGTCTTGCACAAATTTGTTTAGCTTCCCATGTTACAATTCTTAGCTGTTTTGCCTTGGGAGGAACCTTGAAATTCACTTCAGTTTGGTGCCAATTCTAGTTTAGCAGCCATGGGATGAGTGCTGGACCGATTCATAAAGAGGAATGGATTTCAGTGAAAGGGGTCATCCATGAAACTTACTTATAGCAATCAAGTGACCACAACTAAATGGTATTTTCAATTGTTGCAATATCATAAAACAAATAAAACGAGGTTAAAAAAATAACAATTGCACAAGACAAACAAATAGAACAACATAGATATATTAGCTATATAACATAGATATATAAGGTCGAAAAGGACCTTACTCCCAAAGGCAGGATAAAAGTGAAATATCTTTGCCAGTCTCCAGAAAGATGGCAGAGAGGATGACATGAATATACCAAGGAAAGCATTCCAGAGTTCTGGGGCCACCACAGAGAAGACCTTTCTTGTGTAGACTCATATAGAATCAACATAAGATGGTATTTTCAGCAAGGCCTCACCTGCTGATCTTAAAGGCTGGGTGGGGTGGCGTCATTTAGGAGAAGGCACTCCCAGAGACAACCAGGACTCAAACTGTGTAGGGCACAATATCTTTTCTTTGGCACAACATCTTTTCCATGCTGAGATTATTGTTTTAAAGTTGTGGGGAAATGTATGTAATGTCTCATTGTTGGGGCTCATCTGTTTCCTGTCATCCTGGACACAATGGAAATCCATTAAAGAGTTGGAATGAAAACATAAATAGCTCTTCACTGTAACTATGCTCATGTCACAATTTTGCAACCCCTTTGGCACAGAGAAATCGCTGTCTTGCAAAAGTTAAGTGGGGAGCTATTAGCTGACAGAAGAATTTCCATATGCAGTAATGAATTACATGCAACCCAATCTTACCCATGCTTACTTGAAAGTCAGTTCTACCATTTCAATGCAATTTATTTCTAAATAAACGTACTTATGAAATTATGTGAATGCAACTTTAGAAATGTGCAGCCTGGCCCTGTTTACATATTTACTCAGAAGTAAGTCATGATAAGCCCAATGTGGAACTTACTCCAAGGAAAGTATGCATAGGATTGCAGTATTAGCTGCTAAAAGTTTCCTCTCCTGACTCTCTCTCTCTCTCTCTCTCTCTCTCTCTCTCTCTCTCTCTCTCTCTCTCTCTCCCCCCCCCCCTTTTAATGATATGTGCATTCATTCATGGAAAATGGAATAGTGGATATACCGGTTGTATCCTAAGGAAGTTAGTAATTTGAAGCAACATTGAAATCAATAAGACATGTTGGCTGTGGCTAACTTAAGTTCCATTAATATCAACAGAACTCAGTCATGACTGAGACTGCAATCCTATATGCATTTTTCCTGCAGTAAGCCCCACTGAACACAATGAGACTTCTGAGTAGACATGCATAGGATTACGCTGTAACTTTCTTAGAATGCAGCCTGCCATAAATATCTGGGATTGTTAATATTTTCCCATTTCATTTGTTATCTTGGTAGATTTTTTAAAGCACATGATGATTTATTTTTTTATTTTTTATCAGCTATAAAGACATCACTTATAGGCAGCAGTATCCCTCAGATAATCAGTATACTGGGGGACAAACTGTGTGTTTTTTTGGGGGGGGCTACTCCACCTTGTGAGCATTCTTGTAGGCATTTGGCCAGCCACTTTTGAAAACAGAATGCTGGACTAGATGAATGCTGAACCACCAATCTCATTCTTATTTTCATTGTTAGCAAAAGCTTCCTCTAGATGTCACTGTGACATTGGCTAGTAGACTATAGAAATAGCAAGCTCATATACACAGAACCCTGATTCATGTGTCAGCAGTCTGCAATAGTGAATTATAATGGTTTATTAATAAAGTGCTGCTTTCTAATGTCTATCATCAGCACAATGTCTGGTAGAAATCTGACAGTAAAGCTCGGATACTTAGCAGACAAAAATCCCACAGGTATTCTCTTTTCTTTAATCATTCACTGAATTGCTGTGATGATCAGAATGTTCATGAATATTCTAACTCAGTGGTTCCCAAACTGGGAGGCGTGGCTCCCAAGGGAACCGCGGAACCCAGCCAGGGGAGCCGCGGAGTGCCACGGAAACCTCTCAGAAAACAATGCAATGCCAATTGGCAGGCATCATCATAATGTAATGGAGAGCCATGGCCAATGGTCACTAGTGGTCAAGGGAACCGCGGGTCAAAAACGTTTGGGAAACACTGCTCTAATAGCTGAATGGGAAGGGTCAATTACAAATGGTCGGCATCCGTCCTGCTGTTTGTAATGGAAAGAAAAGATAGGTTTGTCTGAGAGAAAACTCTTTTGCAGAGGTCGGGGGCTAGAAGTTATTGTATAATTATTAGTAGAAACTGAGCAGAGAGAGGCAAGGGGGCTAGAATGTATGGCCAGCGGAGCTGAGAGCTGGGGGGGGGGGGTCAAGTAGGGTAGGAATTTCACACATTGGTTTTCAGGAACCAGACAGGTTTTGGTTACAGGCCTCTACTGTTGACTACAAAGACCTTTAGTAATTTTGAAAGGAACTAGCCTACTTCTTTTGCAGAGCAACCACTGGTAAATTAAGATTTAATTCGAGTGTGGAGGTTCCCATGGCATGTAACAATTTGCAACGATTTGAGAGTTATGGGATTTTCAGCCATGTAAAGTTGAAATGAAGAAATAAAGTTCTTACTAAAACCAGTGGTCTGTAGAAATTCCTTGAGATGAGGTAGCAGCTATAAGCGCTAGTATCTTCAGGATTATCCAAAGCAGCCACAGGCAATAACTTCAAACTGACGTTTCAACCCTCGCTTGGGTTTTCTTCAGAGCAATAACACCAGGAGAATACTGGTGTTATTGCTCTGAGTGGTGTTATTGCTGGTGTTATTGCTCTGAAGAAAACCCAAGCGAGGGTTGAAACGTCAATTTGAAGTTATTGCCTGTGGCTGCTTTGGATAATCCTGAAAAAACTAGCGCTTATAGCTGCTACCTCATCTCAAGGAATTTCTACAGACCACTGGTTTTAGTAAGAACTTTATTTCTTCATTTCAACTTTACATGGCTGAAAATCCCATAACTCTCAAATCGTTGTAAGATTTAATTGATCAGCATTCAGTTGTGATAATGTTATTATAACACTGCTTGTGCGTAAGTGTAACATTGTTGATTTCAGTGGAGTGGTGCTTCAAAAGTTTAGATAGAATTCTGTTCAATTTTGATTTAGTTTGGTCACCACAAAATAAAAGGAAGTGCTAACAAAAGCTAATGATGGGGAAATGAACTTCAGCCAGTCACCAAGTTAAGGCATCATTAAATAACTGTCCACCCAAAGCACTATGAAATAAATGTTGCATATTACGTATTTCTTTGTGTGTGTATGTGTGTGTGCGTGCACGTGCACGCACACTGCTAGAGCAAAAATAGCAACATTATCACATCCAATCAGAAGTTGTATCATGGATTTTCACATAGCAGACATTCCATTGAGAACTTCAGACAAAAATGTTTGTATCATCAAGGCATATAATAGGCAACAGTATATAATGAGTGAGGTACTCAATATCAACTGCAAGTGGACCACAAATATTTCGACAGTAGCTCATGGGAATCTTCAAATAACTTCCTAATAAATAAGGAGATGCCATTGTTTGGAAGTGAGGAGCCTGGAGTGCCTTACTTAAAGGAACACTGTTCATTTCAAAGAGGTCTGTTGCATAGTAATAGGATTCAGGTTATTAGGATTAGGAATAGGATTCAGGTATTGAAATGGGAAATGAGTACGGATGCTATCAGAGTTGGCTTTGATAGGAACTCTTGGAAAATCTGTGACTTTGGAAAGAAAATGTAATGTTTTGCCAAGGAAATATAGAATCTGGATAAAGGATCTAATTAATGTGTTTGCTTATTTTTTCCTATAGGAAAAGCCATATTTGACTGCAATGGGAACACAATCTATCAAAAAGAAGAAACCACCAGATTCCTTAGGTTAGAATTTTTATTCTTTTCAAACCTAACATTCATGACTTGATTTATACAGGCTTGTGCCTTAGACAGAGGAACTAGACTTATCAAATGGATAAAGAACTCTATCACCCCAGGGCATTCTGGAATAAAAATTTTCAACCTTGGCATCTTGCCCACAGGACCTGTGCCAGCTCCCCATCTGTAGGCATGCTAGCTGTATTACCAGACAAGCCTGATGCCAGCACTGCTGAATTTTGTTTCTGTAACTAGATAAGCCAGAACTATTTACCAGTTAGAAGAGTGCATGGTCGATATTTAAATATTTAAGACAGAAATATGCATATAGTAACTAGGTAATTGTCTATTGCCATAAATCATGTAGAATTTCAGACCTTTGGAGTGATGGTAATGCGCACTGCAAAGGAAGTTTTTTGATTGGCTTTGATTTAGGGATAATAATAATAATAATAATAATAATAATAATAATATTTATTAGTACAGGCAACAGACCTTAGAATATTTCTTCTAGTTCACAGGGACATAGACCAGGGCTTCTCAACCAGTGGTACTTCGGCCAACTGCTGGTGGTACTCGGATCACTGGAACCCTGCTCCAATGCGTCATTTTTGGCGGTGCGTTTTCGCTCCCGAGAGGCTCCTGCCTTTGGCCTTCTTTAATTTGGCTCTCAGGAAAGCTAAGAAGGGCCCTCCCACACTCCCAGAGCCTTCTACCTATGTTTTCTTGCCTCCAAAACCCTGCAAACCCAGAAGTAACTGGCGATGATGTCATTGCCAGTCACTTCCGGTGGTACACAGCAGGAGAGTGATGCCAGAGGTGGTACTCAGCCAGGAAGGAATTGAGAACCCTGGAATCAGAATACGATGTCCTTCGAAATCTCCCTTTGAACACTGAAGGTAGCACAGGAGATGAAGTGCCAGGTGGCATTTTGTGCCACCATGTTTTAGGCACCCTGCCAACTGGGCCAGGAGGCACCTTTTAAAGAGTGGTTCTCTGCTGTCCACATTCACCTTAGCTTAGTGTTCCTTCCACCGACTGTTGCTGGAGTTGTGGTTCGTTGTGGTTCTTTTTAGATTGTAAGATCCTTTGGGATACAGAACCATCTTCTTATTTCTTTTGTTATATGAATCACTTTGAGAATGTTTTTTTGTTGGAACACATTTTATAAATATTCACCGTCCTCCATTTTTTAAATTTTTTTTTTGCAATCCTGGCATATCAAAAAGCACCATCTCAGATGAAATCAGAATCTTCTGTTGCATATCTAAATGGTCATTTGGATGGATTAGGGAATGGATGATTGTGTAATTATTTTGACAAAAATGAATGTGTTTTGTGAAGGGAGAATGAATGAATCAACCACTGCTGGCACCAGGATCTGGGGAGCCCTTGAGTCAAGCCCAATTCTGCACCACCCTGTGCCTCTGCCCAGTTAGCAGGGCAAATGTTGATGTCAGAGCTCCATGCCAGAGGGGAGGATTGTTTTACCATATAAATAAAAAATAAAAAATAAAAAATGAAATACAATTTTGGGCCATTATACGTTTTATTGGAAGGTCCCTAACTTTCAAAATGGAGAAAGAAGTATCTGCTCCATAAGTCTCTGAAATTGTTCTGGTCATACGTACAAGTCCTGCTTTCATTAAATTAGTTGGTATTTTCTTTTTTGGTTCCAGAAGAATCTGATGAGAAATCAGATTCTTATTCTCACACGGAAAAGGTCAGTCAGCTCAATAAGGAGAATACTGAGAAGGCAAGCACTTTTTATGTTCCGAAAAGTTCTCCTAGATCTCTTGAGTCAAATGACAATGCAGAGGAAACACACAGTGACAACTGCAAAAGCACTCTTCAGAAGACAACTGGAAAAAATCAGGCAGAAGTGAATGCTCTGAATGAAACTCATAAAAAAACAGGTTGCCAGGATACAAAGAGTGACTCTCAGGGACTTGTAAAGACGTGTGAGGACTCTGAAGAAAGCCAAAAGGAAATTAGGGAAGAAATTAAAGAAAAAGATGCTGACAGGAATGAAGAGGGAAATGTACCAGCAATTACATCCCAAAGTGAAGATACATCAGATGCTGACAGTTCACCCAAAATCCAGGTTCAAGATGTAAAGTACGTTTTAAATACCAAACCATATCACCGTTTTATTCATTTCTAGAGTGTCTGTTTAATTTTGAATTGAATTGAATTGATCCATACGAATACTTTCTACTGTAGATTATTCAACTGTAGAAGAATTTTTTCCCATGATTTAACAGATACGTAGGATTCTTTCCCCCCTCTGCTAATTGTCATACAGCATAATCCTTTGCCTAATCCCACTCCACCACTGACTGTTGAAAGGTGGGTAGTTTTTTTAAGGCCTATTCTGTTCGCCAGATAAACCTACTTACCATTATAAATTGATTCATTACAAAATAATTAACTCTAAAAGGAATATGCTCCTGTCTTTTTGCCTGTATTTCTCCTCCATCCTACTCTGAAGGTACCACGAGAATAATCCACATTTTGTCCTATAGGCATAAAGAGAGTGAAAAAGCCTTGTTATCGCTGAAAGATGAGCAGACCGGCAGCAGTAAGCGTCGTGTGAATGGTGGGCTCATCAAAGATGACAACAAAAAGAGCAAGGTGCATGCGGCAAATATCAGAGATGAACACAAACCGGCAGCTCAGCTCAAGAAGGCAGAACCGACATTGTCAGAAAAAATGAAGAGATCTGATTCCACTGCCAAGAAGAGCATATATCATCAAAAGGCTTCTATAGGAGACATTGGTATGAACTTACTCTAGAAAATGCATCTTCATTATCATTCCAAGAAAATGAATCCTAAGTATTGAGTGCCCTTCCTGTCCCTCTGAATGGAACCCTTGCACATGCGCACTGAGGTCTTCTGCATTGAAGAAGTCTCCAGAGCTGCTGCAACTCCCATGAACCCACCAGTTTCTGACCTGTGCAAGTGTAGAACTGAGACTTCTGAATTTTATATAGATTCTGGAACATGTGTGAAAGCCCATATCTGGACGAAAAGCCCAAGGCTACTAAACGTTTTCAGAGTGAAATTAGTTGGCATGGGGTGGTTAGTGATCCAGGATTGGTAGTGTGGTAGTGTACCAAGTGCTCCTGCCATTTTTGCACAGCACCAAATGCCACTCCCCCTTGCCTAGTGGCATGCTCCAACACTCTTCCCACTCCTTCCACCCCCTGGATTTGGCTGTAATCGTATATACACTTACCTGGCAGAAAATCCCATTGAAAACAGTGGGACTTGCTTCTGAGTAGAAATGGATAGGATTGTGCTGTTTGAAAAGAAAGATGGAAATGAGAGTAGGGGGCTAGATCCAGGAGGAGAAGGAGCAGTTGTGGTGGGCAGCAGGCACCCTTTGCCAATGCACCACCCAAGGTTACCATTTCAATTGGTTTCATGGATGAACCAGTCCAATAGTGGTCATTGGGCTTCATTCTCAGACCTTATTCTACAAGTGAACGTGAATAATAGCACAATCCTATGCATGTCTACTCAGAAGTATGCCCTATTGAGTTCAATGGGATTCAATCCCAGGTAAATGTGCATAGGATTGCATCTTAACTTTGTGCACTGAAAGTTGTAATACAGCTTGTTTCTTAGAAATTGTTCATAAGTACAGGAAGTCCTCACTTAAAGTTGTCGATAGGTTCTTCTTGGAAACTGCGACTTTAAGCAAAACGACTGAAACTAATTTTACCATAAGCTAATTGATAAACATCCAGCGGGCCAGCGGGTGGTGCAGCGGGTTAAACCGCTGAACCATAAGCTGTCGATCGAAAAGTCGGCAGTTCGATTCCCGCGACAGGGTGAGCGCTCGTTGCTTGGCCAGCTCCTGCCAACCTAGCAGTTCCAAAGCATGTCAATGCGAGTAGATAAATAGGTACCGCTTGCGGGAAGGTAAACAGCGCTCCGTGTTCCAGCTGCATGCTACGCGCTGCGGCAAGGAGAGTCATGCCGGCAACATGACCACGGAGGTGTCTTCGGACAACGCTGGCTCTTCGGCTTTGAAATGGAGATGAGCACCACACCCTAGAGTCGGACACGACTGGACTTAATTGTCAGGGGATACCTTTACCTTAATTGATAAACATAAACGTTCCTATGGCACTTTCCCATCAACTTTAAAATGAAACGACTTTAAACAAAACAACTTTAAAGTGAGGACTTGCTGTATTACATTTCTTAGTTGCACGTGTGGCAGTAACATTGTCTTATCATTTGTAGATGACAGCCCACCTCCTCCAGCTCCTTTTGATCATCGGATCGTCTCAGCAAAAAAAACAGGGATCAATAGCTTTTATGATGTTCACAAAAGTGAAGTCTTGGGCGGGTAAGTTCAACAAAAGGCATTGTCTTCATTCTTCAGAATGAAGAATTTTTATCCAAACAAACAAAAACAAAAACAATACTGCATGGGGATGGTGGTTATACAGTTGGCTTTATGTATCCACAGGGATTCCGCTCCCGGAACCCCCACGGATACTGAAACCGGATACTGTTTAAAAAAACTGAAAAAAAACCACATTGAAAATAGCCTCTTTACAAATAGATACCACCTCTTTAAAAATAGATACTGCCTCTTTAAAAATTACAAGAGACAGGTGGGAACTGAGACTGACTGAAGGACCAGCAGCTTCATACTCCAATCTCAGGCTCATTCTCAGGCATGTACAGTATTGTATTTTGTAAGTGGAATCGCCTGCACTGTTTAAACCTTTGTTTTTCCTTCTTGCTGTTTTGTTTGCTGAGCGCTTGTAGTTGAATTCACACAAGTAAAGTGTACCTTAGATGTGGGCCAACTGTAGATCATCAACAATCCTACTGTATTTGTTATTGAACTGCAACAATCAGACTATAGCCAAGGGATCAAATTTTTGAAGGCTCCCCATGTTACTCCTTACACATTGAAAACCAGCATAGCAGGTAGCTCTTTGCACAACAAAATCAGAAAACAATACAAAAGACTAAGAGAATACTTTTTTCTACACCAAATGCTCCTTTGCTATATATCGTTCTGTCTCAAAGAATGGTGTTCTAAGCAGAGTACAGTCTAAGCTTCTACTATTAAAAAACAGACAATTTAAAAATCTTAACACCCCTTAGCATCAGCCCTGGAATCAGCAATGATTTTCCTCTCTTCTTTTTTTTTTCTTTCTCCAGTGGACGATTTGGCCATGTGCATAAATGTGAAGAAAAATCGACAGGTCTCAAATTAGCAGCCAAAACTATAAAAGCAAGAGGTGTAAAAGAAAAGGTAAGGATGACTTGGATATGAACAGTAGCTTGCAGCAGAACCTTCCACATGAGGTTTTATAAACCTGAGCTTTTGTCCTGCTCGTGCAAGGTCTGTCACTTGGCAGCTGTTTGTTTTGCTACCTTCTACATGGCTCAAATTCTGCTGTCAACGCTGGCACATTTGTGCACAGAACTTGGTGAGCCATAATTTCTGTCTCATTTGTAGCTCTTCAAATCCGAGTCTACAAGGTCAATAGCCGAGAACTAGATTGCCAGTAGATTCATGGTCACAAATCTCTCTTATTATTTCTCTCTTTTTTTTTCATTTTATTATCTACGAGAGAAATTGAGACCTATTTTAAGTTCCTTTTTCATCAAAAAGCAAATTATCCAGGAATCATTGTCATGTAAGATTTGATCTTGTTTTGTTAGATGACCATCTGGACCCCCTGTTACTGTCATATACGGTTTGGGAAGAATTTATATGGTTGGATGTATTCTTGAACATCAGGGTTTTTCCACCCCTCACATTATCACAATATACTCACCATTTCCATGAAACACATACCTTCTGCTGGCTACCCTTTCACCTCCAATTGCTGCCATGCCGAAGGTGTACCATCTCTCTTTGCTATTACAGGGAGATTATTCCCAGGCCCCTTGTCTTGCCACCATGGAAAGAATTTCAACTGAAACAATGGGAGCAGGTGAAGAAGGAGCAGTAGCAAGTTCAAGTGATAGCTGGAGACTCCATCTCTATTATAGTCCTTCCATTTAACACTGGTCATTCTTTCATCTTCACAGGACGAAGTAAAGAATGAGATCAACATAATGAACCAGTTGAATCATGTGAACCTCATTCAGCTGTATGATGCTTTTGAATCAAAAAATGATATTGTTCTCATCATGGAATAGTAGGTGTCCATCTCAAATTTCATCTGCTTCATCTCTTAGGACTATGGTTGTGTCTACACCATACTTTTTATGTTTTCCTCCTCCTCCCCCACCGTATCAGCAAACGGCTCATTCCTGCAAACCCAGCCCAAGGTACAAACATTATGGGAACATGGAGGATGCAGACTGAAAGCAAATAACTATGGCAAATAGCTATGTGTGCACCCACTCTCTACAGTCTGCATGGTCACTTTGCAGGCCATATCCTCCTTGTTCATGTAACATTTGTACCTTGGGACAAGTAGGCAGGGCTGAGGATGCTGGACTCAGTAGGGTACAAGGAGCAAGAAGCTCTCAAGAAAGAGTCTATCAATATTGATTGATGCTATGTGTCACCCATGGAAAAATTGTTAATCTTCTGCTGGGTGGGGCATACGCAAGGCAGCAGTTATTTGCATGCTGGTTGCATGTGTTGAAACAGTACCATCAATGTACTTAAAAGTTAGTTACATTCAAAAGAGCACACATACCACGTATGCATATGTACTAACTAGGATATATACAGTTGTACCTTTTTATCCACTGGGGTTCTGTTCCCAGAACGCCAGTGGATTAAAAAAAAGTGTTATAGGAAAACCGAGGTGAGGGTGGGGAGTGGTGCCACTTTGCCTTTTTTCCAGCATCTTCAGCGCTTCGCACCTTCTGAATTTGTTTAAACTGACTGAAAAAAGAAAAACTGCTACTAGAAGCAACCTGTAGATGGCGCCAGAGACTCCTGGTTGCATTTTTTCTTATTTCAGCAGTTTAAGCATGCCAGGAAGCGGCTGGCAGGTCCCTGACAATGCTGGGGAAAAAAGGTAATGTGGCGCGGCCAGACTCCCTCTTCCACAGTTTTGTCACCCGTGTTGAGTCAAATCCGTGGATGGAAAAACCTTGGATAAAAAGGTCCGACTGTATAGCATAACTACTGCAACACCAGAGAGTATAACCCATTGTGCTAGGTTCTCTGGATTGCAACCATAATTGCTCTGTTACTATACAGTAACGAGGATGTTTCATAATTTGACCATTGATTTGCCTAATGCGTTTTTTTAATTTAAAACCCTTTTGCCCTGTTTTTGTAAAAGCTCAAGTTACAATCCAAGACTAAAAACAACAGCAACACAAGTAACTCACAATAGCAGCAATGTGTCTGTAAAGAATTAGTTAGAAAAAAATCAGCACGGCAGGGCAGGGCAGGGCAGGGCAGGGCATACTACCTTTGACTGAAAAAGCCCATCGATTTCCAAAACAAGTAGATTCAGAACTGCAAAGCCATCCCCAGGTATGTGAAGGCTCAAAAACTGAAGAAGACCAAGATAGACTCCCACTAGTCGACATAAAAATGCCCTACTTAGCTGTCTGTCTATCTTTGGTGACTATTAATTCTCATCATCTCTGAACTGTAGCCCATCTAATCTTCAGGCTTTCCACTCCCTCTATATCCTTCTATCGTTCTGTCCCTGGAAGGGGGGGGGGAGGCTATACCTTGTAAAAAATGGAATCCTGAAAGAAATGTTGTGATTTTTTTCAAATTTACATAGATAATTCAGTCATTGTCAAATCTGAGTTTTCATTTTTGTTGTTTGTCTTGTACATAGGATGCACACATATTTGTATACACCTTTGACTATGACACCCTTCAGCAAAATAAATGTTTGATTCTATCTTTTCAGTGTGGAGGGAGGAGAACTGTTTGACCGAATTATTGACGAGAACTGCAACTTGTCAGAAATGGATGCCATCTTGTTCATAAAGCAGATCTGTGCAGGGATTCAGCATATGCATCAGATGTATATTCTTCACTTAGACCTGAAGGTACTAAGCATTGATTACATCACCTATGTGATTAACATGACTATTCGTCATATCTTCTGAAGCACGGTTACCAGGCTGGAGGCCACTGATCCGCATCATGTTATAACTGCAGTGGATGATCCCTATCCTTTCTGGTATTTGTTCTCTCAGGATGATTGGGCAGTACCTTTTTAATTATTAAGAACCTATGAAGCATTGTGTTTCTCACAGTGGCCAATCAGATGCCTCTAGGAAGTCCACAACAGGTTCTGAAGGCTTCACCCTTCTCACCATTGCTTCTCTGCAACTGGTAACCTGAAGGTAGTATATAGCCATCATAGCAATTGATGGTCCTATCCTCCATGAATTTTTCTTATTATTGATTTTGCAGTGACTTAAGGCCTTTTCAAAAATTACCCTCCCTGCAGTTATTGAATGTGCAGGTTGGGAATCAGGGCCACACTGGATAACCACGATCCCCATCAACACACCCACTGGCCACAGTCCAAGGTGTCTATGTATTCAGCATTTGCATAGGCAACATGGAATGCATGAAGAATTCCATGTCTTTTTTTCATACATTCAACATGTGCAGACACTGACCATGTGAACACTCAAGGGCGAATATGGGGAGAGTAACTTCTGAAAAGGACTTTAATGAACAGCAAGACTGTGTTCTGCTTCACACATTGCTTGATTTTTGTCCATGAGCAGTCTGATCCAAAACCTTGCTAAGCTAAACTTGAGTACAGGCAGCTCTCGATTAACACGGTCTTAATTTGCACATTTTTGAAATAGCGTGATTTGCAAATTAATACCGGAAGTCTAATTTATGCAGGCATTCATATATCAGCCACTGAGCTGAGAGGAGCGGTGGACTAAAAAGTCTAGAACTGACAGATAAATTTCAAAGAATTGTGAACATTTTTTTTTAATGTCCCAATATTATGGACTAATAATATCCCAGTCATTATGGACTGCAACATCACAACACCAACTTCCTGAAGCTCAGCTTGAGTGCTTGAATTCCCTTTCTGACTGCTCACTAATGAGTTTTTTATCTTGAGTTGCTGCATTATGTCAAACAGAAATGCGACAGGGAGGGAAAAGCTGCACTGGCAGAGAGTTCCCAGCCTCCAATACCACATGATTATAGCATGAGATATCGACAGAGTCTGCTTCAAGACGCCAACCCCGATACATATTTTTATACTCTGCAGTCTTTTTAATGCTCATTCCAGTGCAATTCACTCAAAGCCTTTTACCATTTCACATACATGTATGCTCTTCTTTTTTCTGGTAGCCTGAGAATATCCTGTGTGTGAATCGAGAGGCAAATAAAATAAAGATTATTGACTTTGGACTGGCAAGGAGGTACGTTGTTTTAATCAAGTTACCAGCACTTTTCATTTCCTCAATCCCACGCCCACTTGCATTTGATGTGATATTGGGAGGAACAGTAGAATAAGAAAAATTCTAACCAGGCAAAGACAGTTAGGTTTTGGAATTGCTGGTTCATCCAGTATAGAAACCTTTGACGATGAAGCCAGTAGTGTTTCTGTTGACCAGGGTTTTTTTTACTTACAGTCTACACAGAAGGTTGAAATGAATGCTTTTTGCATGAAAGGCATATACATGCTTAAGGGTGCAATCCTATGCACACTTTCCTGGGAGTAAGCCCTACTGAGCTCTGTGAAACTTATTTCTGAATAGATATGCATGGGATTGTGTTGTTAATGAACCAGAAGAGTGATTCATTGAATTCTACTTCTTCCCATCCTAAGATTTTCATGCAAGGTGCAAAGTTGGCACAAGAAAATCTATAGTGAATAAATGGAGATGATCAGAGTAAATGCCATCCTTCCAAATTAACATTCTCTGGTTCCCATAACATGGTTCTCAAGTTTTTTTCTTCATCAAGAGATCTGCTAACTTGACCATGCAATCCTGTGTAGGTGGTGCGCCGGGGCAGGGTGTCGTAAATGCGCTGTAAAGCGCGTTTCTGACACCCAGCAAGTAAGGACCACTGGCACAGCAGCCAGCGGTCCTTACCCGGCCATTCCCCCAGCCCTGCACCCACTGGAGCAGGAAAGCCCTATGCCGGTTGGGGAGGGGGAGGACCGGGCGGTGAGGGAGGGCGTCTATAGGCCTCCTGAGGCCTGGAGGGGGCAGGGATACCGGGGGCCGAGATCCCTGGTATCCTGAGCTCCCTCCAGGCCCCAGGTATGCCGGCACGGGCGGCGCGAATGTACGCAAGCTCTGGAGCTCATGTACATTCGAGTTGCCCCATTGGGCCTACCGCCGCTTACACGGGGGGAAGGGGACGATCATCCCCTTCTCCCGAGTTGTTCCTGGGCTGCCCCGGGGCATCCTGGGAACTCGATAGGATGCGGCGGTCAGTCCTTTAGGCCGGCTGCCGCAGCCTACACAGTATTGGGCTATGAATCTAAGGGCTCAGTCCAGCCTAACTCAGGCACAGTTGAGGCCCAATTGTGGCCCAATTGTGGCCCAAACTAGGACCGAGTTAGGCTGCAACTGTGCCTGAGTTAGGCTGGAGGCAACAGCATTGGGCCAGGATCGCGGCAAAACTTACCGCAGAGGCAGGCAGGCTCCTGTGGGGAGCTGTCAGTCTTGTGGAAGCGAAGAGCCCCCTCCTCAGCCCGTCTGCGTGCACCTACCACAGCTGCTGCAGCAGTCGCAGCAGATGGGCAGCCACAGGCGGGCCTGCAGGCACTGCGCGTTTGACAGTCAGCTGAAGGGCAGAGGTTGTGCCAGTGCCAGCTGCCCCAGGGCACCCTGGGCAACAGCCACCTGCCGCAGGGGGGAGTGCGACTGCCCTCCCTCCTGCAGACTGCGATGCCACCCCCAAGCCACGGTGAGGCTGCACGTGGGAGTCATGGGGGGGTGAGCGGGGGAGAGAAGGGAAGGAGGGGGTGGGAACGGCACGCACAAGGGGGGGGTCTCATGAGGTCTGGAACCGCCTCCGCCAGGACATGCCCGTGCGCTGCCTGAAGCCCTGGGCCTCAAGGGCCGTGGCAATGCCCACAAAGAAGGCATCCCAGCATGCCTTCTGCTCCGTGCCCCGGCCAAGACCGAGAGATGCCGTGGGCTTGTCTGCTGCGAGCGGGAAGGGCTCACGCAGCTCATCACACCCCCAGATGGGGCAACATCAGCACCTTGCGGCAGGCGCTCTGGCGGCATGGGGGGTGCCAGCGTCCATCATCAGGGAGTGGGAGGGGAGGCAGGCACACTGACAGGGGGTGCTGGGGAGGGGCACGGGTGGGTCAGAAACAGACAGACAACACGGCTGGTGGGAGAGGGATACAGGGAGAGGGGTCTGCAGAGACCGATAGGGGCACAGGGGGCACTTCGCAGATGGAGGCAATGCAGGAACGGGCGCCTCTCATGCAGACGGACCGAGGGCGGACACGGACGCCGTTGATGGGCGGAAACGGACGCCGGTGACGGGCGGACAGAGGGCGGAAACGGACGCCGGTGACGGGCGGACCGAGGGTGGGTGAGAGCCCCGGTTGCTGAAAGGGCTCTTCACGGACATGGCGGACATGCGCCACAGTGCCCGTCAGTGTTTGCCTGCCTGACAGGCCCCCCAACTCCCCCCTCCCCTCTGGTCCCAGAGGGTCCGGCAGCCCCCCTGCTGTGTTCTCCCAGGGATGGCTGTGGCGGACCCTGGCTGGGATTCATGCAGAGGCTTGTGTGCTGGGGCCTGCCTGTTTGGGTGTGTGGGGCAGTGCTTGTGCAACATTGGGGACATGTGTTTCCAGGGGCATCTTTATTGTTCTGGAACAGTGGCAGAGATGGCCGGGCGTGGCTGCCAGGGGTAGGCACAGCAGCCTCTAGGACCACAGCAGCAGCATCAGGCGAGCCCCATGGACCTGGAGATGCGGGCTCTTCCCCTGTGGAACCACGGCCTGCTCCATAGAAAGGGGAGGGACAGCAAGTAGGCAGCCAGGGCGGTGGGGCAGCAGCAGCAGCTGAGGTGGGTTGCAGGGCAGGCTCCCAGACCTCTCTGGCAGCATCAAGGCAGGTGACCGTGGGGCAACCAGACTGCAGGCCCAGGGGTGCTCCCCGGACGGTTTGTGGTAGTGGGCATTCCTGGGGGGACGAACAACATGGGGGTGTTCCATGGCAGCTGCTGCGTGGTAGCAATCGCCATTGAAGAGGAGCCAGTGTGCCACTTGCAAAGGTCTGCATGGAGAGAAATCAAACACAGCTGAGTGGTGTGAGACACATAGCCTGGTCTGCGCTCCTTCCCTGGGTGTAAGGAGAGCATGATCCTGTAAGGGAAAGGGGTCAAAGAGAGAGACAACAACACAACTTGGGGGTCACAACCATGGCAATCCTAGCAATACTGACCTGTCGGTAGACCCTGTGGAGAAAAGAGGGGGGGGAACAGCTGGTGTCTACATATGGGTTACAGTTCCACACTCATGGCATTGTGTGCTCACATTAATACAGGCAGCTATGAGACAAGACATTGGTATAGAGGCATATCATGGCAGGCTATGCAGGCAGCTATGAGACAAGACATTGGTATAGAGGCATATCATGGCAGGCTATGCAGGCAGCTATGAGACAAGACATTGGTATAGAGGCATGTATCCTACCTATATTTCTCTATGCAAAGAGGTAGACGTCAGACCACATGTCAGCACAAACCCTGCACTTACCTGCTGGTGTTGTTGCCTGTATGGGGGGGGGGAGAGAGGGGCTGGGAGAAAGACATGGGTTAGCAAACACTTGCATGGAGAC
Organism: Plestiodon gilberti rubricaudatus; assembly: GCA_026170595.1. NCBI lineage: Eukaryota > Metazoa > Chordata > Lepidosauria > Squamata > Scincidae > Plestiodon > Plestiodon gilberti. The sequence goes on along the minus strand of JANXHW010000004.1, from coordinate 78,652,510 downwards.
AGCTGCCCAGGCACAGCAGTAAACAGTTTGGCCACAGGCAGAACAGCCCTCTCTGCCCTAGAGGGGGGCAGAGAGGAGAAGAGAGAAGTGGGGTGTTAGAAAAGTTTTCAAAGTCCCACTTTGTGGCTGCTGGGGGACAGAACCCCACACCACATGCTCAGAGAGAGAGAGAGAGAGAGAGAGAGAGTGGAGGGCTGGGGCTGGGCTTTTGTGGGAAAGAGGCTGGGTGGGGCTGGGTGCTGATAGGGTAACTATTTGGGTCCATGTCCAGAGTTAGGCCACACCTGTTCGGTCCTAACTCAGGCCCAACTCGGGCCCAGGGTGTTAGAACTTTTCAGGAGAGGGCTGGTGTGGGTAAGGTAAAATGGCTCCTATGGGTCTCCTCACATTTGGGTCCACCCTTTTTGCTGGCCCAAATTTTGGGCCTGAGTTGGGCTCGAGGGGGCGTGTCAGTGGCTCTCCAGTGTCTGGAACCGGACCAAAATTCGTAACCGCCCCCGTCACACCCCCGACACGCCCCCAACACACCCACTTTTAGGCTGCAATTGTGCCTGAATTGTGCAATTGTGCCTGAATTGTACCGCAGTTGCCTTGGGCTGGACCGGGCTGCAATTCAGTCACAATTGCAGCCCAACTCAGGCACAATTCAGGCACAACTCGGGCCTAAAGCACTTGGGCTGCAATTGTGCCTGAATTGTACCGCAGTTGCCTTGGGCTGGACCGGGCTGTAAGTTCCTGAAAGTTTTCCTTTCTCCTTCATTTTGCTTCCTAAGAGTAGTTCCCATAATATGAGCATTGCCTGTGTTTATTGTTATGTGTAGTTCTAAACAATAAACACAGGCAATGCTCATATTATGGGAGAAGAGACTACAAGCCCCGCCTGCTAACTCCTCCCAATTTTAACCAAATAATGGCCACCTTGAGTATTCAATAAAGCAGTAGCTCAAGGGGGCATCACAAAAATTAAGGGGGGCAGGTTCCCTCTGCTCCTTCATAATTTGAGCATTGAAAAGATGGTTGTCACTACAAATGACAGCCCTCAACCAAGATCTCCCCTTTCTAATGTGTAGGAAAATTTACCCCATGTCCTAATGGCATCACACTGCCCGGTTCCCCACCCCGCCAACTACTTATTTTAAATGTCCTAATGCTGAACTCGTAAGCATGTGTTGTAGAAATCATATTTGTTGTCATTATTTGACATTGATTTCATTGTTGTTTTTTAGATATAAACCAAGGGAAAAGCTCAAGGTCAACTTTGGCACTCCAGAATTTCTTGCTCCTGAAGTTGTGAACTATGACTTTGTCTCCTTTCCTACTGACATGTGGAGTGTAGGTGTTATTGCCTACATGTTGTAAGTAGGGCTAAGGCCCATATGGTTAAACTTCATTTTCTTTTATGATTGATGTTAACTTAATGATGATTATAGCTAGAGATGCCATCAAAAGTTTGCTTAGTGAAGGTGTATAGTTTGTACTGAACGTTAATTGCGGTTACCCAGTGTGAGGTTTTTTTTTCTACTTTTTTCACCCATAGACTCAGTGGATTATCTCCATTTCTGGGTGATGATGATAATGAAACACTGAACAACATCCTGGCTTGTAGATGGAGTTTTGAAGATGAAGAATTTAAAAATGTGTCTGAGGAAGCTAAAGACTTCGTAACTAAGCTTCTTATCAAAGAAAAGAGGTAATTAGTTTCCCATTACTGTGGGACTTTAATATACTACTCCACCACATGTTATCACATATGTACATGTTTGTTAAATCCCTAAAGTCTTTATTAGTGGCATCTGGTAGGCTCCATCGAATTTCATGAAGATCCTTAAAGTGTAAATCCAGTAGCAAACAAGGATATATGTGACAATTAAGAACTTTCAAGTTTCATTTAATTTCATGGGAAAGGAGCATATGCTTTAGTGATAACTTACCTTTAAAGTGGTGTCCTCTTATGTTTAGCAGGGGGAGAGCAACTGAAAATTCCTTTTCACCACAGCATGGTGTATTTTCCAGTGGCTGTTACTAGTGTCTCCCCTGCATCTTTTTTTAGGTTGTCAGCCTTTTGTCTTTTAGATTTGTCTTTTTGATTGCCTTTTGCCTTTTAGATTTTTTTTTGTTTAAGATTGTCAGCTTAGGGACAGGGAACCATTTACAGTGATCCCTCATTATTCGTGGGTTCAGCATCCGCGGATTTCAGTTTCCACAGATGGAAAATGCATTCAAAAGAAAAACACATACGTTCCGTGCCATCACTCCTCACACGATTCTGAAGCTCTCTCTAGCCATTTTAGAGGTAATCAATTTCACTAGCCAATTAACATTAGCGCCCCAGAATGCCTTGTGTGGCCATTCTGACTCTCTCTGCGTCATTCTGAGGCTCTCCACTGCTCTCCACTTCTGCTAGGTAATTAAAAATGGCTTTCCCCCTTTTAAAATGGAGTTTCTTTATCTGCGGTTTTCGGTATCTATGGGGGGTGGAAGCATATCCCCTGTGGATATGGATGACCTGTATTGATTTATTTTGCTATATAAACCACTTTGCGAACTACTTTTTGGTGGAAAGCGATATATAAATACCACCACCACTACTACTGCTACTACTACTACTACTACTACTACTACAGATATAGTAATAATTTGAAATCTGTGAGAACTACTGTAGCTGCAATACATACAGGAATAATACTTATTTTACAGGGTTGTTGTAAAGTTTACCTCAAAATAGTACATGTGAAGTGCTTTTCACTCTCAGAAAGTGCAATACAAATGCCAAGTATTATTGCTATTATAAACCATTGTTCATTTATTTATTATGCTAATGAAATCTCAGTTGTAGTCAGTAAATGTTCATGTCAGCTTACCTTTCCATGTCCCTGGCCACCAGAAGCCAACTTGAAGATAAATGTCTTACAGAATGTCTAGTCCAGGGGTTCTCAACCTGTGGTATGGGTACCCCTAGGGGTACGCAGACCTCTTGCTGGGGGTACGCCAAGCCCTGCCCCTTATCTGCCCCAACAGCAGCTAATTAAGTGTTAATTAACATGGATTTTAAATTTTAATTATTTTCGGAGCCCTTCTGTCTCTCTGATTTTGGTTTTGGGCTTATTTTTGTACTTTGGAAAATGTACTTTGGTGGGGTGGGGGAGGGAGGAGCAGATTTTGGGAAGTGTGACTTCGGAGAAAAAAGATCCTTGCATGTCTGTCTGTCTGTCTCTCTCTCTCTCTCTCTCACACACACACACACACACACACACACACACACACACACACACACACAGAGTTAAATAAGACATTTTTTCACATTTAAAATTGTTTTAGTACTTTTATTTAATGATTAATTACCTAATTAATTGATTGATTAATCCAATTAATTAGCAGTTAATTAGCAGGGGTACTTCAGAAAATTGGACCGTGATAGGGGGTACCTGGGCCTCCAAAGGTTGAGAATCTCTCGTCTAGAAGATGCTCCGACTCATACTTTGCCAAGCGTCCAAGGGAAAGGAATTGCACAATTGATGGTGTCTCTTGATGTACCTTTGTGATCATAAGTTTATCGCTGATGCACCAAAGTCAAGAGAGTCTTAGCTGATCCTTATGATCGCTATGGAACTTTGAGCTCTTTTGGGGATTAAAGTCCCACGCTATTGCTGTCCATTGCCACTGATTGACTATCAGCTTGTATAAGACACCTTTCAGATATGAACATTTTGAATGCTACAGTCATTACGTATCCATTACATTCTAACCCTCTATTTTTTCCTTTTTAGCTGGAGGATAAGTGCTACTGCCTGCTTAAAACATCCTTGGCTGTCTGACCAAACACTCCACCGCAAACTCCAAGCTCAGGTTGGTAGAACTGAAAGCTTTGTATTTATGCCAATGTCTATTAATATATCTATTAAATTAGATACATTTAACAGTGCAATCCAGTGTAATCAAGCGCCAGGGGAGCGCGCGCTCCCCCGGCGCTGAGTGTCATAAATGCGCTGTAAAGCACATTTACGGCACCTGGAGAGTAAGGGCCGCCGGCACAAAGGCCGGCAGGCCTCTCTTGCCCGGCAGACTGTTCCCGCACCCACCGGACAAGGTAAGTCCTGCACCTGATGTTATTTCTACATGAGTCTTCTCTATGTACTTTTTTCCAGCTAAGTAGAAGTCATGTTACTGCAGTTGTTTGCCAATTCTTATCATATTACCTTTTATATCTGTTGCTGTTGTAGAGGAAGGCTAAACGTTCCTCTGGATCTCAAGCACCTAAAGCTCCATAACCTCTCTGAGAAACGAAAGGTTGGTATCCAGTTCTTACCATATTTATGGAAGGTATCAGGCCCAGTGTACATATTGCAGACACTTTATGGAGGCCCTAAAGAATTGTTGCTTGTGGCACCTCTTGATATGTGGCACATTCATGACAGGGATTGGGTGAGTTTCTTCCTCTGTCACAAAATGACCAAGAGAAATCACTAGAGCTTCGTGGTAACAAAATACACCATGTAAAACTATTTAAAATGACTTCCCCATCGTGGCCATAGGGTGTGTGGTATCTTCAATGAAATATTGAAACAAAAGCTTTAACAGGTAGATTCAGTTATCATTGCCAGGTGCTCTCGAACTTGATCAGATTTATTTCATGTACCTTATACACTCTTCTATAAGTCGATCTCGTGGATAAGTCGAGGACAAGTTCTGAACCAAAAATCACAGAATTTGCTATGACCTGTGGATAGGTCGAGTGTAATACTTAGGGACATTCACATATGTCAAATTGTTGCCTAAGAACTCCACAGTCTACACAAGGGGTTCTCAACCTTTTTCGCCAAGTGTACCCCCTGGCATGGTCAATTTTTTTGAAATACCCCCTATGGCAATTAATTAACTAGCATTAATTAATTAATTATTAAAATGTAAATTTTAATCATTAAAATTACTCATCTTACACTGTTAGCCACCCTTTTTTTCCAAATTTGTTCCAACCTTTTTTATTTTAAAAGAAAATATCACCACAAGCCTCCCATCCAAAAATAAACCAAGGCAATTTCTTCTTAGCTTTCTTAAGAAGGCAGAGAACCAGCTCAATCTGCCATAAGAGCTGCCTTCTTTAAATGGAAGAAACTATGTATTCTAAAACCCAGCATGTAAATTGAACCAGCCAGTAGGAAAGCACTTAATTTGCATTCCACTTGGGAACATAGTCTGGGGGGAGAGAAGGGGTGGTTTTGTTGCACAAGAATCTTTAATGTTCACTGTCAATGAAGTTTTTCTTTTTAGTAATAAAGTAGGGATTATTTAGTCAGGGAACTTACTCTAACTTGGATGTGAATGCTACAAAGAGGTTTATATAGAGATTTGGCAGAGGGTTTTTTTAATATGGGAGCCTTGAAAGTCTGTGCCTTATCAGCTGTGAGTTGGGAGTTTAAATTTAAAAAACTAAAAGCCGATGCTGACTCACAACTGATTGCAGCTAAGACACAGCAAGTACGCGTGGTACGCGTACCACAGGTTGAGAACCTCTGGTCTACACTGACCAGCTGCTTCTTATTCCCTTCTTGCTCTGCTGTTGGAAAGCACTCCAGCCAGCAGCCCAATCCTACATAGAATTGGGCTGTTACATTGGAGTAAGCTCCATTGAACTCTGTAGAGCATACTGCTAATTAGATACACATAGACAGGATTGCACTAAAAATTATGCATTTTTCTGCAAAGGTGTATTTTTCCCCTGTCAATTTGTTCCGTAACACCCTGGATGTTCCATATCTCCACAAATAAGAGGTTTTTTTAAAAAAAAGTATGCTTTTGACCCTGGGTTTTTTTTTTTCTTTTTCTTGGATGTTTTCTTTTTAAACAAATAGCAAGCTGAAGGCATGTGAAATGGCCCAAAACTACAGCAGGAGTGTAAAGTGCTTTAGCCCCCATTGTGGTTTCTAGCCCAATAATGCACCCCCGCACACTCTTTATAATTTTTAAAAAGTTTCTCTTGAAAGCAAATAAAAACCTTTTCTTTTAGTAAGTGCTGAAATTCTTAAAAAATTGAATTCTGTAGTCATGACCGCATTGCACAACTTTTCTAAAATATGATCCCACACCTGAAATCTGTAGTGGAACAGTCTAGAATTCTACCACCTCACCCTCTGTACTGTGGAGATTGGGTTACGTTTTACTTAAAAGGGGCAAAAATGCCTCATATAATTTGCAATAGGAGCTTTTTAAAAAGAAATTACCCCATACCCACAAATGTGACATTACAGTCTGTGACTGTAACGACCGTAAACTCATTAACGCAATCACAGGGTCCACTTCTTTGTGCAATAACAATATTGGCAACAAAAAACAAAAATCATGGCTTTCAGCCAGGAGCTTTGGCCTCTTCTGCTGTTAGTAGACCTTTGGCTCTTTCATTACGGCAGGCTCCATTAGTGGGTCATGGTCTCAGCCATCAGATCCCGGAGGGATTCAGAGCAAAGTTTTTGCCTTCTTGTTGTTGAGCTGCACTACATTTGAATAGCTAGCCAGAATTCTGTTTTCTGGGGGAATGGTCTCCTAAAACGTCGCCTCCCTTCTCACAGAGCCTGTTTTGAGACGACCACAGAAACTGGAGGGTTTTGTTGGTCATTGTCTAAGCACCGTGGTAACCAGTTCAACAGACTCTAGAGTCTGTCTAAAGAAGGCTCCTTCTGGATTTGCAAAGGCTGAGAATTTTGTATTATCATAACCACACATACACACACACACACACACACACACACACACACACACACACACACACACACAGAGCCTTGAATATCTGGGAGCAAAGATATGAAACATGCCACTTTTTGTTTGTTGAGTGCCAGTTCTGAATAGTGTTCATGTGATAATATATAGTCTGCCTGTATCGCAAGTATAATTGAGTGGTTTGTAGCTCAAGCATTGTTTTGTAATGTCTGGCCTGCAAGCTTCAAGGTTCCTGGTTTATAATGGATTCCTGTAAGTTGCATTACATGTCTGCAGTTCTAAACCACTCAAACCACATTATTCCCAACCACTTCAATGGACTGAGTCAAAACTTGTGGGAGAGACATATTTGTGTCATCTAGAGAGGGGTAGGGCAACGTTACCTAGTCCTCCAGGCCTTCATTTTATTGCCCTTAAAGTGTAACTAAACAAGCATGATGCACACAGCCTTAGATCTTAGACAGATCTAAAAAAGCTGTACTGTTGGTTAATTATTTTGTACCTTGAAAAAAGGAAAGTTCCATTCTTTACAAGTGCATTTCAAAACAAAGCCCATATTCTTTTGTATAAAAGGAGGGAAACGATTCTAAATTATCGGTCACATTCTGACTAGGCTGTGCAAGATTTTTTTTTTAAATCTAATTCCATTAGTTGTTGCTATTAAAATGAATTAAAATGAAGTTGCTATTAAGCACTTCATTTGTTCAGATATCCATTTGTTAGAATAACATTTGCCACATTATTGCTCCATTCCTTTCCTAAGGCTGCAGTTGTATACACACTTACCTGGGAGTAACTGCCCAATCCTGCACAACTGTTAGCCAGCGGAGCACGTGCTCCTCCAGCGCCAGGTGTCGTAAACGTGCTGTAAAGTGCGTTTTTTACACCTGGAGAGTAAGAGCCGTCGGCATGGAGGCCAGCGGCCCTCACTCCGCCGCCCCCAAACCCAGCTCCCACCAGCAGAGGTACGTCCTGCACCAGTCAGTGCAGGGGCGGGGGAAGAGAGGGGCGGGCGGCAAGGGAGGGTGGCCATAGGCCAGCCCGGCCCAGGAGGGGGGCGAGGATATCAGTGGTGCACTCCACCAACTACCCGAGTCCGTTCCTGGCCCGGGCCACCCTTAAACCGCTGCCCCGGATGTACGCTGGCTCCAGAGCTGACGTACATCCAAGGTGGCCCATTGAGGCTGAGCAGCCCTACACCTGGAGAAGGGGGCGAATGTCCCCTTCTCCCGAGGTGTTCCTGGGCTGTGCCGACGTGGCCCGGGAAGGGCACTGGATACTGTGGTTAGCCCTTAATGCCGGCCACGTATCTTTATGCAGGATCAGGCTGCCCGTCTCATTGAGCTCAATAGGACTTACTTCCAAGTAGATATGTAAAGGATTGCAATTAGTCCTATCACAAGTCCCCTTGGTTTTGAGGCTGGTTTGCTGTGTAGCTTGGAGGGCTGCTGCTTGAGAAGCACACCAGCTTGGAAACACTTTCAGCAAGTTTCAGGGTTCCTTGCCTCCCTCTAACCACTACATTCATTTTGGCTGTCATAGAGAATCTACCATATGCTTGCACTGTAACTATAAAATATACTGCTGATTTAACCAGATTTTTGTTTTGTTTCTTTTTCAGAAAAGCTGCTGTGTGGTTAACTGCTGCTACAACATTTGGAAATAAAAATCAGCAGTTCTGGTGCTTTGACCCTTGATGACTTGAGGCTTTTACTACTAAGTGGACCAATACCACTTTAGCTGCAGAACTGAGGTCCAGCAGTCGTGAATTGCTCTTCCTCGCTTTTCTCTATCCGTTTTCAATAGCTACTGGAGTTCCCTGGAAGGCGTTGCTCTTGAAATGCTGTGTTGATTTGTGCTTGAGATTTCAAACCTTATTTGCATTCAGTGCAGTATCTTTGGTGTTTATGACTCAGTTGTTGAAAGATTGGTGGGATGGTTTTGTTTTGTTTTGTTTTGTTTACAATGATCAAATCTCCAGCTCAGCAAGTAAAGGTTGAACTTGATTTGAAGATGGCTGCTTTCAAACTGTATTGAAAGTCAAGCTGGTAGCCAATTGAAAAATGGCGTGTGTATTCAGTGTTAAGCTAAGGCAGTCTCTTCTTACCCAATAATAAACAGTGAATAATCTACTACAACAGTGTGTGAATGTCATGAAAAAATGTTTCAGAGCAACCTAAAATGCCTTATCACTGCCTGCTACTACAGCACTCGGATATTGTTCTAATTCAACAGAGTTTAGCTCCAGCAGAGATGCTTTTGAATCTTTTCGCATCATTCTTTAAATAAACCCTACCAGTAAATTAAGGTATTGCATGTGTGCATGCATTGAATGAAGGAGGCAAAATGAAAAAAAGGAAATTAGCTCTGTTTAAGAATGTGTGAATCATAATACTATTATGACTTAAGGGAGCAGGTTGAAGTGTAGGGGTTTAGAGTGTGAGCTGTGCAGTGGCGTCACTACGACGCGCGTCACCCTGGGGCAGGGGACGCGCATCACCCTAGTGACGCTACGATGGCGCGGGGGGACCCGCCCCCCCGCGTCGCCCTCCGGACGCTCCGAGGCCGGCCCGGGAGCCGGCCTCGGAGCGTCCGAACTCATCGGCACTCCAGGGCCTTCTGAAAGAAGGCCCATGTAGCGCGTCAATCCGGGTATGTCCCAGATTTTCGCGCATGCGCAGACCCGTTTTGAGGGCAAAAAGCCGAGGCCGGACGCTCCGAGGCCGGCTCCCGGGCCGGCCTCGGAGTGTCCGGAGGGCGACGCGCGTCACGGAGGTGACATGCACGGGGTGCGCGCGTCACCCCAGGGCGACCCGCCTCCCTCACCTCGCAGCAGTGACGCCAGTGGAGCTGTGAACCAGAAAAGGCCTCTGGTTGAAATTTCACCACAACCATAAGCTCAATATTGGTAGCCTTAAGCAAGCCCCACAGTCTTGGATAACAAAACTTATAATCATAATAGGAGTTTTGTGACTTCTGTGTGTTTCCTGTTGCTTCAGAAAATGCTCCTAGGCTAGGGTAATAAAAACAGTAGCAGTTTATTTTTGTCTTCATATTTCCCACTGTGCTATCATTGGCAACTCCAGCAATTGTGGCAGTATTTGAATGCTATCATGGAGAGATGGCAGTCAAATAGTTAATGATTGTTGCTTCCAACAACTACCTTATGACAAAACAGTGATATGTCACCAAGCATGTTCCAGTGGTTTCACCACTATTCATGCCATTTGTTAAGACGTCATTTTTTTAAAAAAAATCCAGATAGTATTTCTGTAGATTCGGTATCAGGAGTTAAAAGCACAGTAAATAGCCTATTGCAGTAAAGACATGCTAGCTCATAGGGGTTACCGTGTGGTGGAAGAAAACATTTTAACATTATCTGTGTGCGTGTCATGGGGGTAAAATGGTAGAAAGACATTCATGATCTAATCTAGAAACCTCATGCTGACTATCAGTGGCATGTGTTACAAATAACTTATGAAAGTTTTCCACAGGTGGAACTCTGAATAGGTTCTCACAAGGTCAGGTTCAAAACTGGGTGATCAGAATGGCAGAAGACAACTCACAGAGGTCTCAGTAAGTTGGGCTGAGGATTGAAACTTTAAATCAAGGAGGAAGGTACAGTGAGGGTTGAAACATGGTGAGGACATACAGGCTTAGAGAGCTATGTTGGAAGCAACCAATAAGGGCATTCCTCAGGTAAACTGCCAGCATGTCTCTCCTAGGGATATTTCCCAGAATCCTTACAGCAAACAGAGTAGAGATTTTGGTGACTACAGTGGGTAACATATAGTCGTCTCCCCGTTGGCCATTGCAACATATTAAATATGCTCATCTTCAGTGCCGACTGACTAACAAAACAATCCTTTGCATGTCTACTCAGAAGTAAGGCCCATTGTGTTCAGTGGGGTTGGCTCCCATGAAAGTGTGCATAGCAGGGGTTCTCTACCTGTGGTACGCGTACCCCCAGCGTACCCCCAGCGGGTATGCGGACCGCAGGTGGGGGGTACGTGGGCCACTACCCGTTATCAGCTGCTGCGAACAGGAGCTGATGACAGACAGCGTCACAGTTTTACTGGGTTGCGGCACGGGCGGGCGGGTCCTCCCACATGCACCGCAACCCAAAGGGAAAGGCTACAGCCCTGCCCACCTGCCCGCGCCGCAACCCGGTTAAAATACATTTTAAGGGGGGTACATGGGGGTACTTGGGTGGGTTCGTGGGGGTACGCGGGTAGCCAACTTCTGGGGGGTATGTGGGGCAACTGGAGGCCCATGTAGGGGTACACGGGCCTCCAAAGGTTGAGAACCCCTGGTGTATAGGAATGCAGCCTAAGTTTATCCCAGGATCCATGAAACCTTGTCATCAAGGTTTGCTCACGGGTCATCACCTCAGTTGCACTGTTGTGATAGAATTGCTGCATCTTGAGGTAGAAAGAGGAAAAGGTTTGGAGGTATGTGACACCGTGTGATTCATTGATGCAAAGCTGCATTTCCCATGGGATTCTGAAAATTGAGTCCTGCATTTACTTGTGTAATCCATAAACGGCTGCAAAGTTGTTGAAGGCAGCCGTTGATGTGTTATGTACATGTTACAGAGCATTATGTTGTTAAAAGCCCTCTTCAGCTGAATACAACTGTGCTAGTGGAGTGGTTTGAGGATTGGCTTGCTGCAACACACTGCAAATGACTCCAATGTTTTGCACAGTCATTACAACAAAAATAATTCTATTCCTTTAAAAGAACCTCCTGCTGGGTATGAGTGGTGGGAATCTCATACCTACAACAAACAGTGAATTTGGTCTTTAAAACCCCACAAAAGCATGTAGTAATCTGACAGCATTTCCTTTGGTTCCAACAGTCTTGTGATGAGATTGGCTGGCAGGTGTTTCATTGAAACAGTCAAGTTTAAATAAGTGAAAGTTTGCCGCTCTGTACAATATGCTTTGTGTTGAAAGAGGTAGGAAGAGGCATCTGTACATATAATTATCACAATTGCTATAGTTTCAAATAGGAATTTTAATCGGCTTGTCTCGTTTTGTTTTTTGATTTGTAAGGTTGTATTGAAGTAATACCTGACACTTAAAATTACTTTATAAATTATTATTCTATATTTATTGCACTTTGAAGTCACATTCTTAATTCTAGTTGATTTTTTTTTAAAAATGAATGATGTAACTATAATTCACTAATCAGTTTGTTCCTTTGTTTCTAAACACAACTTTATTTGATTTTTTTTTAGACCCATGAGTTGGTGTTTTAAGAACAGAGAGAGTGTGTAGATATATGCATGGTTTTGCTTATTCAGTTTCTTATGGTATTTTGCTCTGAGAGATTTTGGAAACTTATGACTGAAAGAAGGTTAAGTATGAAGGGCACTTTACAAGCTGTGGTTATTGCACTCAGGTGTATATTTACAGGTGGGTAGAACTAACTGCAGCTCTCATTTTCATAAACTAGGGAACAGTACAGAGCAGACGTTTACCGTTTATAAACGGTAATAAACGGTAATAAACATGAAAGGAAAGGAGTCAAGGTTCAGAGTCTAGTAGGGTGTAGTTCAAATCAGTTGGCATATGTGTCGTGACTCGTACACTCAACATAAGCTGTGGGCTGCTGAAATTACGTATACCTGAGGATGGCCGACCCTTAATCACTACACAATGGTTTTAGCTATTCTGTTCCTTTCTATATTAGAGGTTCCCAACCTGTGGTACGCGTACCACTAGTGGCACCGCATCGGAGCACGAAAAGCGGTGGCTCAAGCTCTCCCACCCTCCCTTGTACCTTACCTTGCCTTTCTGAGCTCCAGCATGGCCACAAACCCGGAAGTAAGTGCCGATGACGTCATTGGCACTTACTTTCAGTGGTACGTGGTGGGCCGGAGCCCCATGAAGGTGATACACAGACCCAAAAGTTTGGGAACCTCTGATCTATATCATTATACTGCTCTTATGTTGACTTGACAGTTGAGCCACAGCTCATCAGAGCTTAGTCCCAGAACTTGTTTTCAGTGCAAATGCCCACACTTGGAACACACTTGGATAACAGATACATGCAACATTATTTTTCCTCATCACTGAGTAACCACAAACACCCTACACACAGCTGGAATGAGGGGGAAGTGCTTCTGAGCCAAAACATACCACATCCAGTTAGGCAGGAGTTTCAGCACCTCTCAGTTTCTTAGCCCCAGCACTTCCCAACTCAACAGAGCCAGGATGGTGTAGTGGTGGTTTGGGAGCTGGACTTAGACCTGGAAGATCCAGGTTCAATCCCTGCTCAACCATGAAGTTTCCTGGGTGACCTTGGGACAGTCATTATCCCTCAGCTTCACCTACCTCACAATGTTGTTGTGAGGACAGAAGGGGGGGGGGCTATGTACACCACCACTTTGTACTCAGCTCCTTGGAGGAAGGGTGGTATAAAATGTGAAAAATAAAAATAAAAATAGCACATGGGAAGCCTCTGTACTGCATATTTCGGTCTTTAACATTACCTTCAAAGGAGCAGGTACTGTGTTGTATGGAGTTGTTTGCAGCCTTCTTCCTGGTAGACTCCTCCACTTACAGTAAACACGTTGTTTATGCTGGATAGTTTTCAGAAATTAAGGTGTGATTGTAATTGTTGCTGTATGCCTTACAGATACTGGATGCCATAACAATCCATTTAATTCAGAGAATTGTTCATAGGAGCTCATGGGCCTTTAGGTTTAACTTCTGGTTCAGTATTTGAGAAAAAACATACCGTTTGGTGTGTCAACAAAGTGATGAAAAAAACAGGTTTAATAGGTGCATACATTTCTGCAGGAGCTAAACAAATCCGACATTTAATTTTAATTTTTTTCTCTCTATTTCTAGTCAATCCTATTTTATAAAAGGCAAAAGGAGTTAGTCAGCTAAATATAGATGCTGCTGATAAGGAGGGCCTAGAAAAAAATATTTCAGCTTTCACTTAATTACTGTCTGATGGTGATAACAGTTGACATGTTTATCTATATTCCTCTGACTCTGTGATTATCTGTATTCCTTTATATTCCTCTGAGTTTTTCAATATATACGCTATGAACAAAAGATGCATGTTTTCTGCTAAGATCCAGAAGCAATCAATGTTAATTGGTTCACAGCAGTGTTGCAAACTTACTAAAAAAGATTTGTGCCGTAAAAAATAAAAGGATATTGCATCTTAACTGTTTTCACCAACAGTAAAATGTTTTTGAGATTACTGTATTTCTAGTGTTGGTGAGACTTAACATTGCATGAATCCACAGTAGGGACATTTGAACCAGAGGTTCTCAAAGTGTGCGATAGTGTGTTTTTCTCCAGTATTTAAGCTTTCCCAAGTTCCAGAAAGATGAAAGTCAGGAAGCAACATACTTGGCGACACTTATCTAGTGCCTTGGAGGGGTGACAAATCAAATGAAAGGTAGGGCCTCTTGGGATTACATGGATTTAAATGAGACCGCACATGTAGCAATGTCCAAGGAAATTAACAGCCCAATCCTATGCATGTCTATTCAGAAGTAGGTTCCATTAACTTCAATAGGACTTACTCTTGGGTAAATGCAGCCTAAAATGCCTTGAAAATCATAGCATTACTTCAGTGGTTCCCAACCTTCTATCCCCTTAAGGGGAGGTTGGGGGAACCTATGTGGCACCTGTAGACGACAGCCCCATCGCTTCCAGGTTCCTGCCACTGCTGAAAATAGGGCAACTCCCCCACAGGAAAAAAAACATGGCAGTGGCGGCTGGGGGACCCCACACCAGTAAGTAAAAAAAAACCTTTTTTCTTATGGGGGTCATCGGTGATCTGCGGTGGTTAGGAACCTGGAACCCAACAGTGACGTCTCACATTGCTGTCGGGTTGCATTGAATCACCACCCTCTTAAGGTGGTGGGAATTTTCAAACTTGAAACCTGGGGGGGAGTTGCGACCCCCAGGTTAGGAACCACTGCATTACTTTATTGACCTACGATTTGGCCATTAGTTCAAGTGGTACATTGGTGTAAAGAACTTTCTAAATTGCCCGAAAATGCAGAAAGACAAATTTTGCTAGGAAGAATCTGAAAGGAGCTCATCATGCCTCTTTACCAACTACTCACCACTTTTTAAAAGGCCCACTTCCCACTTTGAGAACTCTGGATTTAGGCTGACAATTTCACCTTCCATGAAGGCTAATAGTTCAATGATTAAACATCCATTTGTAATATTAGATGAAATGTGCATTAAGATAACTAGTTGTAAATATACTGTCCAGGTCTTTGTTTAAGGTCATGAAAATTACAAACATCACAACTATATACTGTGGCACATAATACTTTTTCTTTGTCCTGCCATACAATTTTCTTAAAGGTAGAATATAGTTTGAATAGACATTGAACTATGTGCATATGCTTGTGTAATATATGCATCTTTTTTAGAATATTTTTGTTGTTGATTAACACTCCCTCTGGTATTGTAATAAAAACTATCATCCATGTACACAAATTATTGTAGAATAAATTATTACTTTCTTTACCGTGGAGGTTTTGGGCTGACTGTGTCCTTTTGTTCTGATTTTGCCTTTCAAATACCAAATGTGGCATTCCAGTTTTGAGTGTGAACTGTTACCTCAAAATTTAAGTGATTTACATTTGTTGGCATCTCTTAATTATTTTGCCAGTTGTCAAATATAAAATCTCATAAGCCATCGGGTGGGAAGTACTAACAAAACCATTATACATTAGCTACAAGATAAAGCAAAATTAATTTCAAAATCAGCTACTGAAGCCAAACAACAAAGTCAAACACCAAATGCTGCTAAAACTATCCTATGAACACCTGCATTTTCAGAATCTATCCTATGAATATTCACCATAAACACATGTGGGTATGGGCAAAAGAGTGAGGATTTTAAAAAAAACAACCAACCCTTTTGGGAGAAAAGCAGGATAGAGGCTGCAAGAGGGGTGAATCCAGTGGCGATGGCATGCACTAGATCCTATCCTCCTTTCCTGCAACCTCAACCCCTTTTCCTCAGACTAGCGCTAGAGAAATTGCTAGCTCAGGTCCGATGAGACCCATTGCGGAGCAGGAGGCTTTCGGAGATGTAAGGATTTAAATCCCCTTTTGCTTCTGAAGCTTCCTGATCTCCCTCCCCCCCCCCCCCCCAGTTGGATACAGCACACACGTTGTTGGAGCTGAATAAAGCAACACTGAGTTCAAGAAAGGCTTTAAAGAAAATGTACATATTTAAAATGTATTCCTTAAGTGAGTACAGGTGGGCCCCCATATCCACTGGTTCGCTATCCATGGTTTCAGTTATCCACGGATTGTGGGGACCCCCCCAGGCTTTTACTTTTTTTCCCAGTAAGCTTGGTTTCTTCCTTAAAGAAACAGGAGAAGCAGCCTCTGGCTGCTTATTACAGGCAAGTAGAACGAGACTAAGTCCTAGGGAGGCTCTGCAAGGTTAACAGAAACCTTGCAGAGCCTCTATAGGACTCACAGCCCATTCCAACCCAACTCCTCCGCAAGTCTGGCATAAGAGTGGCCTAAGTTCAGCATAAGTTCGACATAAGTTATGTCTGAGATATGTCAGAGTTATGCCTGAGTTAGGCAGGCTGCAGTTTCTGTGGCCCAGCACCACCCCAGGATCCAGGCAACACTTACCTCCCAGGCAGGCAGGCTCTCCAGGCTCCGTGTCTGGCTCAGGCATGTGCAGGCCTCTGTCTGCATGTGTCAGTGCCCATCCATGGCAGCTGCCGCAGTGTCTGTCGCAAAGGGGCCGGCTGCAGGCATGGGGGTTGCGCCAGTCATGTGGTGGGCGCAGGGCAGGTGACAGGTGAGCGAGGTCCCCTTGCCAGCCGCCACAGGGCACCCTGTGCATCAGCCACCTGCTGCAGGGGAGAGTGGCGGTCCCCGCCCTCCTGCAGAAGGCGATGCCACCCTCATGCCACATTGAGGCTGCACGTGGGAGTCATGGGGGGGAGCGGGGGAGGGAAGGGTAGGAGGGGGGTGGGAACATCACACACAAGGGGGGTCACATGCTGTCTGGAACTGGGGCAATGTCCAGGGCCGGGGCAATGCCCACAAAGAAGGCATCCTGGCGTGCCTTCTGCTCTGTGCCCCGGCCAAGACCGAGAGATGCCTTGGGCTTGTCTGCTGTGAGCGGGAAGGGCTCACGCAGCTCATCACACCCCCAGATGGGGCGACGACGGCGCCTCACGGCAGGCGCTCCAGCGGGGTGGGGGGTTGCCAGCCTCCATCATCAGGGAGTGGGAGGGGAGGCAGACACCCAGGCAGGCAGACGGGGTGCTGGGGAGGGGCATGGGTGGGTCAGAGACAGACAGACAGACAACAAGGCTGGTGGGAGACAGATTCCGAGAGAGGGGTCTGCAGAGACCGATAGGGACACAGGGGGCGCTCCGCAGATGAAGGTAAACATCATAAACAAGCGCCTCTTATGCAGACAGACTTTGGGCGGAAGCCACACAGAAACAGGCGGACCTTGGGCGGAGGCACCTTCATTACGGGTGGACCTTGGGCGGAGGCGCCTTCATTATGGGCGGACCTTCGGCGGAAGCGCCTTCATTATGGGCGGACGCCCTGGCTGTCACTGTTTGCCTGCCTGAGAGGGGCCCCCCAACTCCCCCCTCCCCTCTGTGCCATGGGGGTCTGGCAGCCCCCCTGCTGTGTTCTCCCAGGGAAGGCCGTGGCAATCCCTGGATGGGACTCATGCAGGGGCTTGAGTGCTGGGGGCTGTCTGTGTGTGGGGGGTAATGCTTGTGTAACACTGGGCACATATGTTTCACTGGGGCTTTGCCCGAGGGGCGTCTTTATTGTTCTGGAACGTTAGCAGAGATAGCCAGGTGAGGCTGCCAGGGGTAGTCACAGCAGCCAATCTGAAAGCAGCAGCAGCAGCACACCTGCCCCATGGACCTGGAGGTGGAACCACAGCCTGCTCCATAGAAAGGGGAGGGGCAGCAAGTACGACAGCCAGGGAGGTGGAGCAGCAGCAGCGCCGGCAGCTGAGGAGGGTTGCAGGGCTGGCTCCCTGACCTCTGGCAGCATCGAGGCAGACGACAGTGGGGTAACCAGACTGCAGCCCCAGAGGTGCTCCCAGGAAGGTAGGTGGTAGTAGACGTTCCTGGGAAGACAAAAAACAAGGGGGAGTTACATGTCAGCTGGTGTGTGGTAGCAGTCGCCATTGAAGACAAGCCAGTGTGTCGGTTGTAAAAGCCTGCAGGGAGAGAAATAAAACACAGGTGTGACACACATAGCATGGTCTGAGCTGCTTACCTGGGTGTAAGGAGAGCATGATCCTGTAAGGG
Organism: Plestiodon gilberti rubricaudatus; assembly: GCA_026170595.1. NCBI lineage: Eukaryota > Metazoa > Chordata > Lepidosauria > Squamata > Scincidae > Plestiodon > Plestiodon gilberti. The sequence continues at coordinate 78,634,494 of JANXHW010000004.1, read as the reverse complement.
GAAAGGGTCAAAGAGAGAGACAACAACACAACTTGGGGGTCACAACCCTGTCAGTAGACCCTGTGGAGAAAAGGGGGGGACAGCTGGTGTCTACATAAGGCTAACAGTTCCACACTTGTGGCATTGTCTGCTTATATGCAGACTACAGGCAGCAATCAGACACAACAGTGGTACAGAGGCATGTATCCTATATATCATAGCAGGCAAAGCAGGCAAAGCAGGCAGTTATCAGACAACACATTGGTAAAGAGGCATATCATAGCAGGCAAAGCAGGCAGTTATCAGACAACACATTGGTAAAGAGGCATATCATAGCAGGCAAAGCAGGCAGTTATCAGACAACACATTGGTAAAGAGGCATATCATAGCAGGCAAAGCAGGCAGACATGAGAGGGTAGATTGGTAAAGAGGCATTTCAGAGAAGGCAATGCAGGCAGACATGAGAGGGCACATTGGTAAAGAAGCATGTATCATATATTTCTATATGCAAAGAGGCAGAAGTCAGACCACATGTCAGCACATTCCCTGCTCTTACCTGCTGGTGTTGTTGCCTGTGGGGGGGGGGGCTTGGAGAAAGACATGGGTTAGCAAATGCTTGCATGGAGACAGCTGCCCAGACACAGCTGTAAACAGTTTGGCCACAGCCAGAACAGCCCTCTCTGCCCTAGAGGGGGGCAGAGAGGAGAGAGGAGAAGAGAAGAGAGAAGTGGGGTGTTTGTGAATTTTGCCCTCCACCGACAAAGTCCCACTTTGTGGCTGCTGGGGGACAGAACCCCATGCCACGTGCTCAGAGAGAGAGAGAGAGACTGGAGGGCTGGGGCTGGGCTTTTGTGGGAAAGAGGCTGGGTGGGGCTGGGTGCTGATAGGCTCCCTATCTTTGGCATAACTCTGTCGGTTTCCAGACCTTGCTGACACAACTCCGACATAACTCTGACCTAACTGAGGAGTAGGGTGTTAGAAATTTTCAGGAGAGGGCTGGAGTGGGTAAGGTAAAATGGCTCCTATGGGTCTCCTCGAATTTATGTCAACCCTTTTGGTCGACATAAAATTTGTGTCAGCATTTGTGTTGGAGGGGGCATGTCTGTGCTCGCCAGGGTCTGGAATCCAACGATAATTGGTTTCCGCCCCCGTTACACCCACGGTCCGCCCATGGTCCGCCCACTTTTATGTCGACTTTAGGTCTGACTTATGCCGGCGTCGGTGGTGTGCATACGTGTCCGTTCTTAGTCCATCGGTCGTAAATTCGACATAACTTCAACATAACTTCGACATAACTTCGCCGTAAATGGTCTCATTCCAGACATAACTTCGACATAAGCGACTTATGCTGAGTTTATGTCTGACTTGTGCTGCTTAGCCCTTGGGTTGGAACGGGCTTCCCATCTCATTCTACTTGCCTCCAATGGAGGCTGCTTCTCTGTTTGTTTTAAGGAAGAAACAAAGCTTGCTGAAAGAAAAATAAGAGCTGGGGGGGCAAGCATGCCTGCCTGCAGGGGAGGCAGGGTGGGGGGCCCCTCAGGAAACCATGGAGGGGGTGTTCGCTCTTATCCACGGTTTCAAGTATCCACGGAGGGGCCTGGAACATATCCCCAGCGGATATGGGGGCCTACCTGTATAGTTACAAACAGTTTGGCTAGAACAAAAGCAATTTGAGAAGGTACATTTATACTCATGCCACAATACACAGCAAAACATTGCCTTTTCCCTTACCTACTCCAATTATTTCAAACACCTGCTCCCAGTAAATGTTCTTTGCCTGACTCCTTTAATATTCTGAAGTACTGGAAACACACTAGGTGTTTCTTTTTAATTATTTTCAAATTAATTTTAATTTTCAGAATTTATTCAAGTCTGCTTGTTTGTTCAATAAAATTCAACTTTAATTAATATTTTTTCAGTTTAAAGTCTCCTAAAGTTTGCAGAGGGTGCTTTATGGACTTTTTAAATGAAATGCTTTGGAATAGACCTAGAGATTTCCCCATTCCTCAGCACCTTCTCCCAAAAGCAAAATAATATTCTTTTAGATTCCGAACTGACATCACATAAGACTTGCCAAGATATTCTGGTGCAGCAATGTTTTATTTGGGAGGTACAAATGAACCTCTAGACAAGGGGTTAATTATAATCAGAATCAATTCATAAAATCAATATGTCCTATCTTCAAGAAAATATTTTCACCTCCCGTCTGGTCTGGACAGCAGTGAAATGAATGTTGCCCTAGTAAGGGAAGCAAACAATATTGTGGAGAGCCCAGGACAGGATTTAGGGTGAGCATCTCAACCAATGTTCATTTGTTTGTTTGTTTAAGGAACTTATATCCCTCTTTTCCCATACTGAAGCGTATGCTCAAGGCGGCTTACAAAGATCCAAAACAAATGTACAACTATGCAACCAATGAGTATAATTATTAACCAACAATGAAACCAGGGGGGGGGGACTGTTTGGTACAGAGAGAAGCATTATCACAGGGGCACAGGTAACAACACTGACAAAGACACAGACATACAACAACCACCCATCAACCAAACTCCAGACGAAACAGAAACATTTTGAGCCCATGCCAAAAGGCCATCAGGAAGGGGGGAGATCTTAATTCACCTGGAAGGGAGTTCCATAATTGTGGTGCCACTACAGAGAAGGCTCACTCTCATAATCCTTATGATTAGGGCTGTGTGGATTTTGCAATCATATTACGTAATGGCAGAATTCCTAATTGTTTAAATTTATTGTCTCAAGTTTCATTGTTCAGAATAGCAGATATTATTATTAAGAATATTTATATACCGCTTTTCAATGAAAAAAGTTCAGACAGTGGTTTACATGGCTAAATAAATTTAAAAAATCGATTCTGATCCAAAGGGGCTCATAATCTAAGAAGATACAGAAGGAGCACCGACACACAGCTGCTTGAAAAGACCCTGTTCTGGGGTGACTAGGAACAATTTCTTATTTTTACAGATGGCAAAAAGGCAGCTTTTTAATATTTCAGTTCCACTCTTCCTCCAAGAAGTTCAAGTTGATGTACAATGTCTCCCCTCCCCTCTAATTTTATACTCACAACAATACTACGAGAAATGTTTAGGTTAGGGGATCAAAGCTGGTGAGTTTCATGAGTTTTATGAGTGAGTTTCATGGCTGAGTGGAGATTTGAACCTTGGTCTCCCTGCCCGAAACCATCACACTACTCTGGCTCACACTGGTTTTTCTTGGTCCACAATTGGGTGAATTAGATTACACTGATACACAGCGCAATCCTAACCAACGTTCCAGTGCCGGTGCAGCCGTGCCAACAGGGTGCACACTGCATTTTGCAGTGCAGGGGTAGTCATGGAGGCCTCTTCCAAGGTGAGGGAACATTTGTTCCCTTACCTCAGGGCTGCATTGCGGCTGGAAAGTTGTTTAGGATTGCACTGACAGAGTTCTAATATGATTTGTGTGCATGCATGCCTGCAGATTCTTAAAGAGATGGGGGTACCAGACCACCTTACCTGTCTCCTGAGAAACCTGTATGCGGGTTAAGAAGCAACAGTTCGAACCGGCCATGGAACAACCGATTGGTTCAAAATTGGGAAGGGAGTACGGCAAGGCTGTATATTGTCACCCTGCTTATTTAACTTATATGCAGAGTACATTATGAGAAATGCAGGGCTGAATGAATCGCAAGCCGGAATCAAGATTGCCGGGAGAAATATCAACAACCTCAGATATGCAGACGATACCACCCTAATGGCAGAAAGTGAAGAAGAACTAAAGAGCCTCTTGATGAGGGTGAAAGAGGAGAGTGCAAAAGTTGGCTTGAAACTCAACATTAATAAAACTAAGATCATGGCATCTGGTCCCATCAATTCCTGGCAAATAGAAGGGGCAGAAATGGAAGCAGTAACAGATTTTACTTTTTTGGGTTCCAAGATCACTGCAGACAGAGACTGCAGCCATGAAATTAAAAGACGCTTACTCCTTGGAAGGAAAGCTATGGCAAATTTAGATAGCATAATAAAAAGCAGAGATATCACCATGCCAACCAGTGTTCCCAGTAGCAATGTATGGTTGCGAGAGTTGGACCATAAGGAAGGCTGAGCGCCAAAGAATAGATGCTTTCGAACTTTGGTGCTGGAGAAGACTCCTGAGAATCCCTTGGACTGCTAGGAGATCAAATCAGTCAATCCTAAATGAAATCAACCCTGACTGTTCCCTGGAAGGACAGGTACTGAGGCTGAAGCTCAAATATTTTGGCCACCTAATGCGAAGAGAGGACACTCTGGAGAAGACTCTGATGCTGGGAAAGATTGAAGGCAAAAGGAGAAGGGGAAGGCAAAGGATGAGATGGTTAGACAGCATCACCGATGCAACGAACATGAAAATGAGCGAACTCAGGAAGATAGTGGAGGACAGGAAGGTCTGGCGGAATGTGGTTCATGGGATCACGAAGGGTTGGACACGACTTAACGACTGAACAACAATGCCTGCAGAACGCTGCCATACTTCTTAAAGCATGGAATGTGTACCCAGGTTGTCACACTGGGGGTCTCCACACACCCCATTCCACTTTCCTGACAGCTATGGGATAATAGAGGAATAAGACTCACGGCATGACTGTCTCGGTATATGCAATTACCTGAAATCTTGCAACAGGACAGTCAAATTCTGAGACTGGTTAAGTAACCCTCTTTAGTCACAGCAATGCAGGATGTGCAATATTAGCCCCTATGAAGTCTCTAGATGAGTCCAATGGTATAACTACTAGAAGCTTAGTAGTTTTCTGGCTTTGCTTGGTCAACAAACCAGTACCTACCTCCTGCTTGCTGCACTCCAGCAAAGCCAGATCTAGATCAGGGTCCAGGCAGCCACATCCCTACCTTGGCTCTGGTATTTCCACATGTTATGGTGGGAAGAGTGGGGGGAAGACTTGTCTCTTTTGCACTCCCTTTTTGGTATAATCCCAGTGGCAAACCTAACCTGTACTCCAGCCTTGAACTGAGTACAAAGAATCCTATCTTGCTAATAACCACCATTTGTGAACCTCCTCCAGATACACTGAAGTCCAATGAAAGACTCACCTGGGCATCTGATCCGGCCAGTGACAGTTTTGGCTGTGACTTCAGTGAGGATTCAATCTTGCCAAAAATGAGGGAATTAATTAGAGATGAAGGAGGCGCTTTGCAGTTTATTCAATGACTCACTGTTTTTGACCGTTTCTGGACGTGACAATCCCACCTTTCTGAATGGCGCTTCTGTTTTACCAAACTGGAAATACTTTCACTTGAGAGCATGGCAGTGCTAGGTTGGCCAAAAAAAAAAAAAGTTGTGTCTCACTGTTGCTAGTATATGGTTTAAATTCTTAAAATGTTGTACCATGATAACATTGCTTATAGCGTAATAGCGAGCATAACAGACAGACTCAGCATAAGCTCTGTTCCATTTAACCTGGAATCTCAAAGGCTGCAGCCCCCAAGTATTATTGGTTCAGCTGGCTTCTAGATCACAATGACCACCTCTGTACTTTGTATAGGTTGGGTATGTGTTTTTGCTTACCTACTATATATTAAACGTGCCATGGCCATCTCTGTACAAATGCTCTGCTACATTGTTTGTAGAACAATTTTGCCAGGGCTTAATTTTGATTGTTAGCCACCTTGGAAGGTCCGCTGATGAAGTGGGATGTCAATCTATTAAATAGATAATATATACATATATGACCATTGCTCATTTGGAGGCTGTTGATAGGACACTTGAGATGCCCTGGTGTGTGGGGGATGCAGCCATAGTATGTGAACCTACTGTTGCATGCAGGAGTTGCATCAGCACAAATCTGGAAGTGGAAAATCTATTTTTGGACTCCCTCCCCAATCTGTGCTAAAGTCAAAACTTGTGTGTGGTAGTAGTTGAACATCCTTGGCTTACTCCAGGCTGGAGGCCACCCTGAACAGGCTGGTCTCAGCCCACTACACACCCAGATGACTATATAAATAACAGTCACTAACAACAGAAAAATTGTTTTTTTACCTTATTTATTTATTTATTTATTTATAGAATTTTTACCCCGCCTTTCTCCCATCAGGGCAACCAAGGCGGCTTACAACAAAAATATTAAAATACATAAATACATTTAAAATCAAGAATTAAAATAATTAAAAACAATTAAAATAATATCTAAAACCTTACAGAATGATCTACCATGTAAGCAAGAAGGTAAATTCACTCCAGTTCGAATAATGGACATAAGAAGATTCATAAAACAAGGCAAAATTAATCTCATCTCACTTATGAAGATAACAGGGCTATGTTCACTATTGTATATCTAAACATTTCCTTTTTAATGAACAGTAATTTTCATGGTGGTGACTTGAACCCGTGTCCGACTCTAGGGTGCGGTGCTCATCTCCACTTCTAAGGCCAAAGAGCCAGTGCTGTCCGAAGACCCTTCCATGGTCATGTGGCCGGCATGACTAACAGAACGCTGTTACCTTCCTGCCGCAGCGGTACCTATTTCTCTACTTGCAATTTCTTGCTTTCGAATTGATAGGTTGGCAGGAGCTGGGACAGAAGACGGGAGCTCACTCCGTCACGCAGCACTCGGGTCTTGAACTGCTGTCCTACCGACCTTCCGGTCTGCAGTTCAGCATCTTAACCACTGAGCCACTGCAGCCCCTGAACTACTACTACTACTACTACTACTACTACTACTACTACTACTACTACTACAAAATTATATTATTTGGACAGTATCCCAATAGTTTTTCCAATGCTACAGGTTCTTCAGCCATAATTCACCAATCCACTGAAATCTATGGAACCCAGGCTATGTGTGTTTAGAAGTAAAACCAATTGGATTCAGTGGGACTTACTTCCAAATAATCCTAGTTCTTTCTAAGGTGGCAAACCTATGCCTGGGCTGTACTACTTCAAACTACAGGTGTTGGCTTATATATTTGAACACTATCCACATAAGACCCTAATATGTCAGGGAGAACGCTAACCTAAAACTCATTTCCTGGATGTGATTGCTTTCAAGCTTTCAAGTAAAATGGTTAGAGTATTGGACTTGGACCAGAAAGACTCACAGCCCAATCCTGTCTAGAATGCAGCAGCGGCGTACCATGTAGCCGCATGCCTCTAGACTGCCACCCGAGATGCTGCAGAGGTTCCGCACTTGGTGGCTCACCAACATCAGTAAGTCTGTGGGGTGGGCATAATGGGGCAGGGGGTGGGGTGGGCATAGTGTAGTGGGGAAGGGTCAGGGGCATGTCTGAGGCAGGAGGGGGTGGCATCCAGCATGAGCAACTTGCACTGGATGCTATCTCCTCTGGAGTGGGATAGCATCCCCCTTGGACTTTTGCCAGTTAAAGAGCTGGCACAGGTCTGAGGAGACCCAGTTGGCGGTCGAGAGGATTAGAGAGGGGCAAGAGAAAATATTTTCCCTTTTCCCTCCCAAGCCTCCTGATCCCGTCCCCCCCCCCACCACCACTATAGCATGCAGAGCAGCCTGTTTTGGTGTGGCTGCATGGTATGGTGGGGAAAAGCATAGGCTTGGAGCATGAGAGAAGTAATTATGATAGTAAACTTAAAACCCATTTGGTCCCGTTGAGTGTTTACAGCAACGCGCAAAGGAAATAGTTTTTAAAAAGGGCTTTTCTGGATTTTTTTGGAATTTTTTTGTGGAAATTAGACAGGTGAACCTATTTTTCAAAGATTTTTCAGAGTTCCAGGGTCACCTCACTGACCCCCCCCCCAGAAGAGCAAAGATCACTGTTTTTAGGGAAAATGAGGCACAGGAATTGGTTGCAGGGTAACCCCTCCTCACTGAAATTAGAAATGAAACTCTGGCTTATTTTTCATGGCCAGGGCCCTGGCTTTTGAATCCACCTTGTTTGGAGCACCTCAGGTGCAGGGGAGCAGCTGTACACAGCTGTAAACAGGAGCAGAATCAGACGTTGCTCAAAGCACTCATTGGCTTTATATGGGTAGCAGAATAGACCTATATGCAGCCATTTTCATCATATTGCATCATTTCCAATACTTTGTGAGTGGATTTCTGGCTTTTTCTCATGGCCAGGGCCCTGGCTTTTGAATCCACTTTGTTTCCAACAGCTCAGGTGCAGGTGATCAGTTTTGCAGAGCTGTAAACAGGACCAACACCTACGCGTTGCTCTAAACACTCATTGGCCCTTAAAGGGAACTCTAATGCTGTTCCTGTAAGTTGGCTGTTTGTTACTGGGTTTTTTCTATTTCCCCCCCCCTCAGGCTGAGCCTAGTTTATGTGGGCAGGGGGTGAAGGTTGGGGCACTAAGAATTCTGTCTCCAGCCTCAAACTGTTTTTTTGCAGGCTTCTCCCAGGTAGCTCTGTTATACTGACTCTCTGCAGGGGTTTTGCAGGCAGCTCAATGTAGATGTCTGGGGGGAGGGTTCTTTCCCCCTTCAACAGGCTGAGCCTGGTTTATGTGGGCAGGGGGTGAAGGTTGGGGCACTAAGAAATCTGTCTCCAGCCTCAATGGACTGATAACAAGAAACTGCAAGGTCTTTCATTATATGCTGATTTTTGCAGGGAACTCAGCTCTGTGTCATCTTATTTCTGGGGGGGTTTCTTTCCCCACCCCTGGCTGAGCCCACCCTGGTGACATGGTATTTTTCCAGCAAAAAGTGCATTCAAGGGTCAGGAACTAGCCTCCAGCTATGTGGGGGAGGGTGGAGTAACAGCCTCTTTGCTAGCATCTCTGAGTGGCTATTTAAAGTTTAAAGCCCACAAGCACAAGCTGTCTTTGCAAACGAACTGTCAAGACCTATAAAAAAATATTAAAGAAAACTCTTGGAGGAACAGACTTGAAACTTGAGGTACACTTAGCTGAGACATACCCCTAAAGCATAGGAGCTGTTTGTAAAACACAACTATGTGTTCGTGGATCATTTTGGTGCTGAACTCACAACAAAAGCTGCAGTTTTTCAAGAATTTGAAGGGCCATTAAAAAAAAAACCCTTGGAGGAACGGACTTGTAACTTGGGGTGCACAGTGCTGAGACATATCCCTAAAGCAGAGGAGCTGTGTGTAAAACACAACTATGTGTTTGAAATCTTGTGTTGTCAGGTCTATGCTTTCCATAGGAATGAATGGACTACTTTGCTTAACCTTAAAATCCAATGAGTGGCAAATGCAACGCGTCTGCTCCAGGTGTATGGAACACCTGGGAATTTTTTGGAAGGTTGTTATATCTCTTTGGGGGTCCCTTACACATGTTGAACACACTGACATTTGGGAATTCTGGGGAAATCATACTGCGGGACCAGAGGATGTTTCCAAATAGTTTTCAAAATGACGGAGCATTGTGGACAAGGTGGCCTCTTGAATATCACAATAGTATCTGAAAAACTACACCAAAATGTTCAGCCCTCCCCCAAAAGTTGGATTGCTGGATCAGTTGACTACTATATCCATAAACTGCATTGTGAGAGAAGTCATGACTTGTTGTTTCAGTGCCATTCGACATTCTTCTTTTTCCCAGACTATTTTTAGCAAGCTTGTGTCTAGTCATCAGTGTTGTGGATTTTGTGGGAAGCGTCCAAATGTGACAAACAACCACACTGCTGAAATACAATTATTTTAATGGGTAACATCATTCTTTTAGGAAGTTTGGGTTGGAAAGAAATTGCTTGGTTTGTTTTTAAGGTGCTTTTATTACACTCAGGAAGAAGAAGAAGAAGAAGAAGAAGAAGAAGAAGAAGAAGAAGAAGAAGAAGAAGAAGCTTAATGATATGAGAACTCATGCAGGACACAGAGCAGCCAAGAGCATTATTATCCGTTCATAAAGGGAATGCAGCATTCTTGCTGTGGTTTTAGCCAACTCTATCCATATTCCAACATTTTCTTTGTTTTATTGGCTGACACAAAGCGTCCAATCAGTTTTTATTTCCTTCATAGCAAGGCTAAATGCTGTTACTGAGTAATCACAGTTCATTAATAAGAATCCAGACAAGTATCATAATCTATGTCGTTCCAAATGATTTTCTTCCAACACATGTAATAGTGCATTAGTCAACAATGAGTATAACCTGCCTTTCTAGTGCCAATTCTTCCTAATGTATTAGATGTGTGTTTGGTTTGTTTACAGTTGTGTCAAGCTAGAGGTGCTTTCTGTACATCTACTGCAGGCCAGGTCATCCTAAGCCAGAAGCTGCCAACTCTCCCAGTCTCAACAGGAGACATCTCTCTTGGTTCCTGCCTATTCTCTGTGAGCTCAAGTTTCCCCAGATAATAAGGCTCTGCCAGAGTAAGACGTCTGAGAACTGCAGACAATAATCCAATCAGGAATTGCTCACAGCATATCCTTACAACCATACCAGCTTGCATTTAAAAAAAAATGAAAGCAGAGATTCTCAGGAAGCTAAAGGTCACCTCCAGCCCTTTTTCTGTATTTGCATGGGGCTGCAGCAGAATACAAGGGAGTCTTATGTTTAACTCACAGACCAAGTAAACAGTTTGTATGATTGGATCATCGCTCATCAGGCACGTGGATGCCTTTAGTACTGGATGGCTAGCTGGGGAACTCAACAGCAATCTCAAAACCTGGGTGCTAAGCTTTGCCCAGGGAGTTCAAAGTAGCTCTCCCCACATCATCTTAGAACTCAGGCTGAATCTGGATGGAGGATGAGGCCTCAGATGTAACAACAGCTCCTCAGTTTGGATATCAGCTACACTCAGGTATCTCACAAGAATGCTAACCATGTGTGCCTTTGAGCATGTGCAAAAAGCATCAACACTTCTTTTGCACCTAGCACAAGTTCTCTTGTGACAGACTATTACCACATAGTAATAGTGAAAGCTTTCTTGATCAGGAACAATGTGTGTATTGATTCTATCAAATCCAGGAGTCATTTTTAAGTCCATCCAGGCTGCAATCCTCTATGCACTTTCCTGAGGGATAGCCCTTTTGAACCCCACGGAACTTACTTCTGAGTAGATGTGTATAGGATTGGACTGACTGTCTGGTTTTAAAAATGGAATTCCCAGAAATACAGCTATTACTTTTAACTGCATCTTGCCATTCACCAGGCATCTGTATGGTAGCTGACTCTGCAGAGAGATTTCTTATTTTTGCTGTGAGAGAGTGTGTGTTTTTGTTAGCCATTCCAGCTATTTCATTCTTAAGTTCTTAAGTTATAAAGAAAAAAAATGTATCTTGGTCTTTAAAAAGAGATTGAAATGTCTGAAAGCTCCTCAAAGTCGTGGAATGTTAGGAATACTCATTGGGAAAAGGTCAGAGGTACAGACTGAAATGTTTTTTTAGAGAACCAGAAAATTATTATTTTTCCACAGAGGGAAAAAAAGGCGATTTTAATTACCATTTCCAAGCAAATGTTCTTTCAAAAAAAAATCAAGACAGCAACAAATGAAATGGGGGTGAAGCAGGCTGACCAAGCTGAAATATTGCTTGACTGTGATTTTCAAAATGAGGAAAACATACAATTTCCTGTTCAAGCAGTAAACTGAATAAAAAAAACTGACAAGACAAGGCTAAACAGGATTACTCAGAAGTGAGTCCCACAGCTCCCAATGAGGTACACACTTACACGAGAGTAAGACTCATTGAACCTTCTCCTCCCAGCAATATAGTCATGCCAGCTGGGAATTGCATTAAAAATAATTCTCAAGACACTCTACAGCCTAGTCATATGCAAATTTAAGTGACCCCTAAGCCCACTGCAGTGAAGCCACAGGGCTAACTGGCTTAAGTCCAAGTAATCTTACTTAAGAGGCTTGTGGAGCAGACTGAGTCTTTAGCTCCTTGCTCTTGGAAGTAATACTGCTAGGGCTGGCCCAGATATGATGGGTACCTTTTCTCGTAAATGTGTCTTCCTTTTTGAGCAAAGGGGGATTTGTATCACAGGTGCACCACCAACACAGATTCAGGTCGTGTCCTCCATGATGCCCAGCCTTATCCGCAATCAGGTGATAGCTCCTGACTACCACATGATAGCTCACATGATGTCCCCTGGTACCTGCACTCAGGAGGTGATGACACTCCAGAATTTGCTCAGGTCAGTCCCAGTCAGCTGCTGCTTCAATACCACTTTGGTTTAAATGTCCTAATACCTGACTAGCTAACATGACAGTGTCACTGTTTCTAGACTGAATGAGGCTGATCTTTTTTAAATTATGCAAGAAGTGCAACTTATCAAGGCAGCACGAAGGGGTAGAACTTTGGAGTCATTTGGGAAATACTGTATTTTTAGTCCTTCAAAATCCGCTTTTGGTACAGAAAATGTTTGCCCTCGAACATTCAGCTGAGCCCTAAATACTTAAAAAAAAGAAAGAAAAAAAGTCTTGTCCTGAAAGTGACTTAAGCAGCCACTAGGGGGCAGTTTTGCTATTCCTTCCTTTGTGAATTGCTCAAGCATCTCAGCAATTTTAGAAAGCCAATATGTTCTACATTCTCTTTATTTGTTTTGAACTTGTGAGTGAGTGACCAAAGGCTTCTGTCAGGACCAGATGAAGTAAATATTTCTTATTTGGGGACGCTATAATTCCAGAACATCCCTTATCCCTCTACAAGCATTGCACAAATACATGTGGAAAATTAAGATGTTTGAATTTCTATATACCATTCTTTATAGAATGTAAACACAAAATAATTTACAATAATAAAAGCCAGTTGGGTTTAGTAGGAAGAATGTCAGACCTGGATCTAGGGGGCTTTGGGTCAATCCATAGGCTCTTTGGGTGGCCTTGGACAAGACACTAGATATATTGTAACTGTTTTTTAAAAATAAAATAAATTGGTGATATTGTTTCATAATAGTTGGGCCAGAACCAGGTAGATACCATCAAGAAGAGCCCAGGGATTTTGAATTAATGTATCTTTTTGAGAGTGTGGCAATTTTTTTCTTTCTAAATCCATCAACATAATATACCAGGATGGTGTAGTGGTTTGGGAGTCGGACCTAGACCTGGAAGATCCAGGTTCAAATCCCCGCTCAGCCACGAAGCTTCCTGGGTGACCTTGGGCCAGTCACTATCTCTCAGCCCCACCTACCTCACAGGGTTGTTGTGAGGACAAAAAGGAGGGGAGGAAATATGTACACCACTCTGAGCTCCTTGGAGGAAGGGTGGTATAAAAATGTGAAAAATAAATAAAATAAAATATACTGTACACTACAAAGTATAAATGGCCCCATTTGAGTTAGTTTCCATTCATTTCAAAATTAAGTGCACACCTCTAGTAGATAGATAATTAACAAAAAGTAATTGCTCCTAGCTCTGATGCTATGCCAGTATGCCATGGTAGTGAACTATGAGAACTGGAAGCAGCCACTGGTAAATCCAATTCAGTTAATTGGGTCACATTGTTCTTGCAATGGAGGTCAGTCCGATCAGCCTTGCCAGAAGAGGGCGCACTTCTAGTAAAGCACCCCAGTTGTCTGACAACGTAATAGAGGTGACAGCTTGCAAAACCAATTCCTCACGGTATTGCAAAACATTTGGGGTATTTAATAACAAGTTTCAGGCATTTACCATACAGTGGTTAGTGAGAAAAGCCAGTGACCTAACTGCTCAACTCCACTTGCTCAACTCCCTGATATGTTCTAAGGCATAAGCAAATACATGCACTGTTTTAAGCAACTATAAAACATGTTGGCAGTATTGCAGAAGAGACATTGTGGGACTCAAAGGCACTGGTGATGTCAAAAGAAGCAAGAGATGGAGTGGGAAACGTAGGCTACATTCCTTATTGGAAGCAGATAGGTGACTGGTGATGGCTTGAACTGCATTCACTGGAAAGGATTTACCAGTGAAAGGTATTAATGATCTGAGACTGGATTTCAAGTCCACAAGGTGTGAGGGGAAAACTGAAAATGGAAAAGACAGAAAGCTAGTCACAGAGATTTGACTCAGGTTAATGTGTCAAGCTTTGGAGATGGATTGATCTCAGTGGTTCATCATGGAAGAAAGAAAACAACCTAGAACACAGTTCATGTTACTGAGACATGTTCATGAACAGATCACAGTTCAGTGAAAGCCTCTATCTCCCAAACTGCAGATGTTGGTCTTAAATAATCAGTCCACTTTCTGATCTGAGCTAGTACAGGGGAATGTGACAGGCAGCCCAATCCTGTGTAAAGATCCTACGCTCATCCCGGGCCGCTCCGGTGCAGCCCGGGGTCACCTCGGGGGAAGGGGACGTTCATCCCCTTCACCGGTGTAGGGCTGAAAGGCCCTAATGGGCCTCTTTGGATGTCTCAAGACATCCGTACGTCTCCTTGGACGTAAGGGCCGCTGAGCCCGGGAATGGGGACGGGGATATCACGACCGACATTCCCATCCCCACCTGGGCCGGCTCGGCCAACGGTCGCTCTCCCTCACCGCCCAGCCCATCCGCCACCAGCCCACCCGCCACCAGAGGCAGCCTTACCTGGCGCCGGTGGCTGTGGGTCCGCTTGCGCATTGGCGGGCCTTACTCCAAGGGTGCCGAAAAAGCGCTTTACGGCACCTTTACAGCACAGCAACGTTTTACGCAGGATTGCGCCATTAGGTTGCAATCATATACAATTGTATACACATTTTCGTATACACATTTTCCTTGAAGTGAGCTCCAATGAACACAATGGATCTTGCTTCTGAGTAGGTATGCATAGGATTGTGTTGTTAATGTCTGTAAGATTTGGAGCAAAGGCCCCATTGTTTGCTTACTTCTCTCTGCCATTCATAGATTGTTTTGCCATTCATAGATTGTTTTGAGTCAATAGACTCAAGCCTACATCACTAGGATAGGTTGTTGCTTGTGACCTCCCTTTCCAAATATTCACTGTCATTCCTGACTCCATCTCGGTCCCTTGACTCCATTCCAGAGGGACCTTGCTCTTGAGAGAGGTGAGACATGGCTCCCCCTAACCAGGTTCATGCTAAATAAGGGCTATTGATCAGAATGGAAAGCTGTAGCACTGTGGGGCATCTGTGTTCCCCTCTTTTAAGGTCTTCCAAATTCAGGCTCCTCACCTTCGCATAATCTCATTTGCAAGCACATGTCTGCCTGAATAATAAATTCAGCTTAATTGCTCAGTAAACCTTTTTCCCCCCCAGCTGCAAAGTGGCAGCCGCCGCTCAATTATTTATTTATTTTTCTTCTGATGTTTCGTTGCCACTTTTTCTTCTTTTTTTCTTCTTCCTCTTCGTCCCGGCTGCGTCCCGCAGTCAGCTGGGACTGAAATGCCACCTCACCGCCTCTTTTTGCAATGGAGGTCAGTCCACCTCACCGCCTCACTGCCTCGCTGCAGTCATTTTCTTCATCCCGGGCGGCTGCATTCTCCATGGCCGGCCAGGACTGAATACTGGCTCACGTGGGAACCTCGTGCAGGTGCACAACGGCTGGAAGCTCTGAGTTTGGAATTGTTCGGGGAGTCCCGGATGATTCCAAAGAGCTCCCAGGTATTATGCACCTGTGTGAGGCTTGCGCAGGTCAGCCGGGAAAGGCCAGGATAGTGCCGGTTTCCGGGGCCAGACGGTAAGCCTATTTTCAACAGATTTTCAGCATTGTGCTGGGGTACATTGCAGTACAACATATGGGCAGATTTGACCTTTAGGGTGATTTTGATATTCCTTTTCTCCATCCCTGATTCTGCAAAAAATCTCTTTGTATCAGAAATGAGGAGTTATTTCCAAACCTGATTTGTAGTTTTTCTGGTGAAAACCTCTCCAAAGCCTTGCAGTGGTTGCTTGCATTTTGCTAGCTAGGTCAACATGAAATATACTCTGGAATGAGCAATGTCTCTATCCATCTTGTTTATTTGTAGAATGGGAACTAAATTCTTGGTTGAAATCTACACCACCTAAGCATTTCCTGGAAAACTCTATTTAAAAAGTGTGTGCATGTGTGTGAGGCACACACACACACACACACACACACACACACACACACACAAACACAGAGAGAGAGAGGGGGGGAAGGCTACTTGCTATCATACTAATTTCAGGGGAAATTGCTTAATAGTTGAAGGGTTAGTTGAGGGCAATTTTTGTGCAACAGTAAGGATGTTTTGGAAATGAAATGCACAATAGTTTGCTATGACGTAAGCCAAATGTTAGCATTACTTTCCAAAACATCCATCTATTCCCCAAAACATCCATCTATTCCCATTTTGGTCATTCCCTCCCTGACTCAAAGCTGACCCGAACTTTCTTATGCCAATTCCAGGGAGTCAAAGAAGCTGGAATGCACCACCTCCCCCAAACCAGAAAGTCTTTGAGGTCGATTTTACAATCCAAGCCCAAGGGCTCACTGAGCCAGACAGTCTCTAGGGATCAGTACTGGTTCACTCACTGACTTCTGCTTACCTCAGGGTGCACACCAAAATCCCTATTCCTGCCCCCTATTTTGCACCAAACCCACCAGATGTGACTGCCCTGGCGATAGATAAAAATCACTTGACCCAAATACAACAGACTGGGATAGGTGAAAAAGTTGCCAACCAAGGCCAATCAGGTGGAGAGCAAATATTCCTACCTGGCTGCAGAGGTAACCAGCTAATCTCAGACTGCATAGTGGAAGGGTGACTGTGGGTGATGAGGAATCCGACACAGAGCAGGATGCCAGCCAACAAATGGCTGCAAGTCCCTTTGAATTCCCCTTTTCTAGGGGATTTGAATCCCCTTTCTGTTCTGGGGCCTCCCATTTTCGCTGCGCTGCTGGTTACAACGGCGACGTAAGTAGGATTGGATTGCGCCCTAATAATGACGTTTAAGTTTTTGGTTGTTGTTGTTGTATAGTCCTAGTGGGGCATCCTGACGATCTGCATTTCAAAACTTACCACAACATCATTAATAAACAAGTTCAAGAAGAACACATCACTTCAAAGACCACTTCAAAGATCCAGGTAGATCTGGGTTCTCCAACACCATCTTCTGAAGTTAGTCAGGTGGTAAATGGAGAGAAGTTGTTCTCATTTGTGGCATCCTATATTTGAAATGCCTTTTCCAGGGATGCCCATTTGGTGCCAAGTGGGATGTCATTCCGGAATCACAAGGACTTTTTCATTTGTCAAGGTTTTCTTGCATGTCAGCTAGCTATTAATGTTTATTGGTGATTTTATTTTATTGTTGCTCCTAGATTTTATTTTATTGTTGCTCCTCTGCCTTTAAATGCTTTAAATTGTATAGCATTTTAAACCTGTATTATATTTATTATCTTTTGTATTATCTTTTATTATCTGGGGAGTTGAATGGTGGCATACAAGTTTCAAGATACATGAATGGATGAATGAAGATGTCTCAAATCTGATTGGCTGTAAAGCAACAATGGTTAGTCCTGCTCTGAAGCACCTTCAATCTAACCTCAGGACAATTTCCAAACCACTTGGCAAACCCTGAGCAAAATGATTAACTCTTCCATGCTTGAGTTTCTCAGTCAATACAAATGGGATTTCTAATTTGCCAGGAAGTAATGAACGGATGCTGTCGCTCACTTCCACGTTTGAGCTGATCTTGTGTAAACATTCTGCACTCAAACTGCTTTGCCCAAACTGGCCCCAATGCTCTATAAATGTTACCTCTGTCTTCACCCTTAGAAAGGAAACATTCAGTTTCTCCTTATAAGGAACCAGAACAGACCACAAACTATCTTAATTTGTGTGTCTGGTGGTAGCAAGCCATGTGAATGCAAATAACTTCCAACTGAAGCCACATATACATGGCCGCCCCCCTTAAATTATTACCTGTCAACCCAAGGTGGAACACAATTTTTCAACAATATGTGCTGCTAGTAACAAGAAAATATCCTCAAACTCTTTACAGGTGTTTCTTTTTTTTTTTTTTTTTTACAATTGTGCAGAATCCATTTTTTAATAGTTTGACTCCAGAGGAAAAAAAACTACATTTGAACTGAACATAGTGAGGGTGCTTCCAAACTCTTCCCACTGCTCTGCAGCCCTCTCTCTTCTCACTCTGCCTCCTATATGCTCAATTAGCTTGTGAAGGGAAGCAGAATTATGATGGCCTGGCCCAACTAGCCCCAACCAGAGAGTGCCTGCCTGTTGCCCCCCACCCCCGCCTTCCACATGTTGGGCTGAATGTAAGAATGGGCCCTGCATACATACAGCTGTACGATATAGGGCCTCAATGTGTGATGGGGAGCCAGTAATCCCAGACCTCCCCACACATTAATTGAACATGTAATGAGGGAACATGACAACAAGAAAATGTTACATCTGCCTTCACCCTTTGAAAGAAAATCTTACTCAATTCTGCCTTATTCCTTAAATGAGAGGAGCCTCCTACTTATTGCAATTTATACTGGGAGAGGGAATATCAGCAACGTTGGGATACCAAAATGTTGAGTCTCTTAAAAGACTGTTGAACAACATTTTTCTGTGACAGCTGGTGGCATTTCTATTCTGCTCTTCTTTGGAAACACACACTGATGCAAATCCCTTGGGGGAAAGCACACAACATGAGAAGGCTCTTTCCACGACCCACTTCCAAAGGAAGTCATTTGGTTTTCGAATGTCTGAGGGCTATAAAACATCCAGCCACATTTCTAATTACATTCTTACCTAAATTGCCAAGTTTCCTTCGAACCAACATACCATGACATACCATAAAGGAAGGGCAACTCTTCGCCTTCTAGATCAGCAATGCCCTTGGGAAGATTTTTACTGGCAGCAGTAAAATACACTTTGCTATCAGAGGTGCAATATCAGCAGAAATATAAAGACCTTGGCTTTTTCATAGTGGCTGCATCTCTCTAATCTCTAACTTGTTCATGGATAAAAAGACCACTCTGAATCTCCATTCCTTCATGGTTAGGTTAAGAGATTTACAGCCCAATCCTAGCCAACATTCCAGGGTCAATGCTGCTGTGCCAACAAGGTGTACACTGCATCCTGTGGTGGTGGGGCAGTCACAAAGACCTCCTCAAGGTAAGGGAACATTTGTTCCCTTACCTTGGGGCTGCATTGCGGTTGCATAGGTGCTAAAACATTGGTTAGGATAGACTTGCAGTGCATAGGGGTGGAAGAGAGCAGTGATAATTGGTGGGGGAAGGGAAGGAAGACATTGGTCTGCTCCCCCTCCTCATGTTTCAAACCATTCCTTTAATTGTTTAATATACCATGAATTGGACTGATGTACTAGGCATTATGCTAAATGCAAAACTCACCGTGCTTTTTAAAAGAGGGGCAGGTTGCAATGTTTGATGTGCATTGCTGACATTTTCATAGTGCTTATGATGTAAAAAAAAAAAAAGGTAATCACACAAACGCTTTTAAGATACAGTGCTTTTGTTCTAGCAGAATCTTGACTATATCCAGGGGAAGGCGGCCCTATGAATCCTAAATTTAGCCTTTTGCCCTAAAATAACTTTGCCCTCCTCACAGAAATGCCACCTCTAATGGAAAAGAAGATGGGAAATGACCTGAATAGAATCTTATTCGAATGGCAAAACTACTTCAGAGAAGCAACACAAACAGGAAATCACATCCTTAAAAAAAAAATCATTCATTTCTTCCTGTTCATCCAGATAACATTACTATCAAACGATTGCATTCCCATATTTTTCTCATTGCTGTTTGCACCCCAGGGGTACAAATGAGTTCAAGTAATTTCAGCTCGTATGCCCGGTAGGCAGGATGACAGGCCACGTTGTGCCTTGGCCACTGGAAGCAACGAAAAAGCCCGCAAATGCGGGGGGGGGGGGAGAGGGTGCCAAAAGAGAGCCCAAAGATGGTAAAAACACAGTACTGATGAAAAAGAAAGATCTTTACTTTGCTAGCAAAGGACACAAACTGAGCGCAGCAAGTTGTGTCAAGTACATAGAAAATACAGGAACTTATATACATTTAGAATTATAATAGTAGAAAAAAGGATAGGTTTAAAAGCCATGACAATAAAATTTCTAAGTTCAAACCAGAGGCTGGTTAAAACCAAAGGCTAGGTTAAAACATTAAAATTTTAATGTAATTTAATTTAATTACATTTGGAACCATGGATAGTATTGTTCATGAGAATGCATTTGAAAGGGGAACCAATGTACAGAAGGATCCAAGAAAGTACATGTAAAACAACCAATGAGAACCTGGATTCAAACTTCCCACCAATGACCATGTACACAGTAACAGTTTGCAAAAGTGAATCAATGAACAGAGAGATCCTAGTATTGTCCCAATGAAAAGTGTTGTGCTTTGTGTAACTTATGGGCCAATGGGAGCTGGGATGCAGAGGTTGCAAGTCCAGTTGTGATTTACCGTATTTATTGGCGTATAAGACGCACTTTTTTGTCTACATTTGTGACCCAAAATAGTAGGGTGCGTTTTATATGCCAATACTAAAAAATCCCTTTTCCCCCTTGCCAGTTTTAAAGCATTTTCGGGCTTACCACGTTTTTCCGGAGCCAGAGAGCTCCCTTGTGCTTTCTTCCCTAACTAATCGATCTACAGCTGTTTGTCGGGTTTAATTTATGCACGTGCATGAGTTGAGCTTCTCAGCAGCCAGCAGAGGGCGCTGTGCTCAGTTCAGTTCAGCTGAGCTGAGCTGCAGAAGGCCTGCTCTTTCCAGCTCTCCTCGGAAGGGTAAGCTTCTGAACTGGGCCTAGTTGGGGAGGCTTTGGAAAATGCATAGGTGGGGTGGGGTAAGAGTTGAGTCTGGGTTTTTTTTTTTGTACTTTTATGTTGTTTGGAAACTGTGCATGGGGTGGGGTGGGGTAGGGGGAAAGAGTTGAGTCTGGGGTTTTTTTTACTTGGGGTAATTTTTTTTTTACTTTGGAAACTGTGCATGGGTGGGTTGGGGGAAAAGAGTTGAGTCTGGGGGTTTTTTTGTACTTGGGATTTATGTTCTGGTGCATTTTGTTCATGTGTCTTATTGCTGTGTGTTTTAAAAGAGATCCTGGTATTTTTGTGCAATTTATGTAAATTAGCTAATTAAGCAGCCAAGCAGTAAGTGGCCAAGTGGCCCAAAAATGCTTTAAATCTTTTTTTCTGGAAACCCAGGGCCAAAAGGAAGGTGCGTCTTATACACCGGTGCGTCTTATACACCGATAAATACGGTAATCATTCCCCCTGGCCAGGTGACCAGAGTGAGGCCAAGCTTCCTGGGTATGAATGGGAACATATATGCACAGACAGGTCCAAACAATGCAGTGATTTAGATTATGCAGCACAGAAATAATTGAAACAAAAGACTGATGCCTGGTTACAATACGGTAGAGATATAAGGAAGCATTGGGTTGCAGTAAAATGGTGGCATTCAGACAAATGGGTTCAGTGTTGCAGCAATACAGGGGGAAATGCAGTAGAATCAAGCTGAAATTAGGAGAAATTGGCTGGCAGCAGGAGATGGCCCTGAATTACCTGGCATTGTCGTTTCCTGCTCCCCAGGGGGCATCAGGGTAAGGTGATGTCTGTCCCAGGAAACAGCACAGGATGATGTTACAAATAGATGTTATAAAGTCATATTTATTATAACAGTCTCACCCAAAGCACTCCCTTGCCCGAAACGAGGAGAGACTCTAACTCTCATCTTCTTCCCCCCCCCTTGAACCGGAGGTGAGGAGATTCTACCTTCCTTGCATCAGGGAGGAGGGGGACCTTCCACCCCCACTTCTGTCACTGGGCAAGTTTTATGGCCTTCCAGGAGCCACTCTCTGCCAGGCAGGGTGGGCGTAGCCTCCACCCTGGCTGGCAGGAGGATCGTGTCCCTCCCGTGTGTGGACATGTCCAGGGTAAGACCCCGATGATTCTTAGAAGAATCCGGCAATATAAGTTTAAGATAACAGCCAGAAAACACAGGAAACAGTCCCCCATGCCAATTCTTCATGGATACCTATGTGCCTTTCTCTTTTAACCAAGAACTAAGTCATTGTGAGACAGATTTGAATGGGGTAAAAAGCGGTGTACTCTGAGGGCTGCGCTCTGTGAAACAAAACCACGAAGGGGGGGGTGATGTGCTCCCAACAGCATTATTATGTGTGTGTTTTTACGTATGGTGATTTGTTTTTTACTCTTCCAATCTTATTGAACCTGAATCGGTGAATTGACTGTGGCATGGATTGTCTCTCCTGGTGTGGAGGAGTGGTCAACGACATGGCTGGTGACAGCATGCAACTCCGCCTTTCTGATACTGTAAAAATTGGCTTTAGAATCCATTTAGCAATCCCATCAGTCTACTAAGCTATATTTGATATCCAAAGTGATATCTTTTAATTAAAGTGAATTAAAGTGAATCACCTGCTTTACCTTTCCTACATGGAATATGGAAACACAAAAATGTTCATCTTTACAGGCACGGTCTCTCACAAGTTCTCTTTCCCAGGAGGGAGACTGGTTCTGAAGTGAAATTTTAGAAAGTGGTTCTTTGTGACTAAAATTTGTGTGGTGGTTTTTTTTTTTTTTTTTAAGTCTAACCATAATATATCTGAAATTGTTGGGATTAGCCCTTTTTTCTCTCCTTTCCTGTGTGCCTTCAATTAGCTGCATAAAAGCAAACCCGCGGCTTTAGAGCTGAAAATAGCTGAACCAAAGTGACGCGGATTTCGCCTGAGATGAAAGCCTGGATTCCAGAAGCCTAATTAAAAGCAACTGAGACACCAGTATTTGATACAGAGTTTACTCACCTGAAAAAATAAATGCAGAACTGTAGCGTGGCTTTAGTGGGAAAGAGGCTGGAGGGTTTTCACTCAGGTCACAGGAAGGCCTAGCGCTGCGAGAACACAAAATCTGTCTGTTCCTTCAGAGTCAGGGGGAGGTCAGTCCGGGAGGCGAGGCTGCAGCTGCCGCTCTTGCGCCTCCAGTACTGGTATGCGCGATGTGGAAATGGAGACGATAACAGGGGCTGGAAAAAGGCTGAAAAGCATTAAAACTAGAAACATTGCTGCTATTGATGTGTGCACTCATGTCTTTCTCCCCAGTGTCGCCTATAGTGAAACAGGTTTTGAAGCATTACAAAAACCTGCAAAACCTGTGAACAGAGACAAGAATGGGATCAGCACACACACCACATTTTAAGAGGCCTCAGTCACACCACCAACTAACTCTCTCTCTGTCTCTCTGTCTCTCTGTCTCTCTCACACACACACACGCACGCACGCACGCACTAGCGTCACTGCAGGGGGGCGGAGCTCCAAGTTCCACCGGGCTCTGACCCTCCGTTACATGACGGGAGAAGGCGGCCCTGGCCCCTCGCCTTTGGAGCCATTCCGGCCGACGAAAGCAAGTGCTTTCATCGGCCGGAATGGCTCCAAAGGCGAGGGGGCGGGGCCGCCTTCTCCTGTCGTGTAAAGGAGGGTCAGAGCCCGGTGGAACTTGGAGCTCCGCCCCCCTGCAGTGATGCCAGTGCACACACACACAGAGCGCATTCCTATCCAACTTACACCACCGATGTAACCAGCAGGGGAGGGCAGGGCAGGAGGCTTTGAAGGGGAGGGGAGATTTAAATCCCCTTTTAATACCCCTTTGGAAGGAATTTGAATCCCCTTTCTGTTCTGGGGCCTCCCGTTCTTGCTGCAGCACTAGTTACACTGGTGGTGTAAGTTAGACAGGATTGCGCTGTCAGTCAAAAACAAAAAAGGTACAGGTTTTTTTTTTTGTCTTCAACTAGAGTCTTCAACTTTGTCTTCAACTATGATAGCATAACTGCATGGAATGTCTGCCTGAATTCCTTTGTGATCCTGGACCTTTACAAGCATTCGTTCTGGGTAGAATGAATGCATTGGGGAGGGGCAGGTTCCACCTCCCTATGATGTGTCTTCATTAGAACACCTGAGCACACTCCCAGGCTTACAGCTGCATGTGCAAAGGGAATACATGCCATTGGGAAGCCTGTTTTACCAGAGTTCCTGTGATTCACAAAGTGCCGCAGTAAATACACACATTCTAAAGCATGGGTCAGGGGAGCAGTCTGCCAATATGATGTTGGCTCCCCAATAACGTCTGAAAAGGGCTTAAAATGAATCTCAAGTCCCCCCCCTTCTGTTCTCTCGTACCACAAGATGGGATGCCTGATGAACTCTGGCGTCACTACGGGGGGGGGGGGCAGAGCTGTAAGTGCTGCTGAAATCCGAGCCTCCCTTACACAGACGAACGAAGCGGCCCCGCCCCCTCACACTTGCAGCCGTTCAGAGAAGCGAAAACAACAGGCAGGGAGTCTCCTGCCTGTTGTTTTCGCTTCTCTGAACGGCTGCGAGGGTGAGGGGGCGGGGCCGCTTCGTTTGTCTGTGTAAGGGAGGCTCGGATTTCAGCAGCACTTACAGCTCCGCCCCCCTGTAGTGACGCTAGTGCTGATGAATAATACCAAAAATCATAACTTCATTTTCAGATTTCATTGACTCCTGTTTTTTGTATTTTGGGGGGGGGGGGTTGGTTGGTTTTGGTTTGTGTCAGAGTCAGAGTAACCTTTATTGGCATACACGGTTTATGTTTTTTTCTGGTCCTCCCTAGCAATTCTTCCCTAAGGAAGATGACAAGCCTGTTTTTAGTAATGCATACTAAAAGGAATGAAACTGAGCTATGCAAAACTCTGTGCAAAACCGCAAGTTTCTGGGCCAGTCAAATGGTGTATGGAAACAGGTGTCTGCATGCACAAATGGGTCCATGGAGAATGATGGGTCCACACATCTAGATATGGGGTGCTGCACGCAGATGTTCTGGCTAGCTGAAGTTGCACAGCCTTCTGCTGCCTTTACATTTGGTGAAGGGACAGTATGTCTTCTCATCTAGAAGTGCTTGTCTAAAACTAAGGGGATGCGGAATTATTTTGTCTGTTGTTGTTGTTCAGTCGTTAAGTCGTGTCCGACCCTTCGTGATCCCATGAACCATATCCCGCCAGGCTTTCCTGTCCTCCACTATCTTCCTGAGTTCGCTCATTTTCATGTTCGTTGCATCGGTGATGCTGTCTAACCATCTCATCCTTTCCTTCCCCTTCTCCTTTTGCCTTCAATCTTTCCCAGCATCAGAGTCTTCTCCAGAGACTCCTCTCTTCGCATTAGGTGGCCAAAATATTTGAGCTTCAGCCCCAGCACCTGTCCTTCCAAGGAACAGTCAGGGTTGATTTCATTTAGGATTGACTGATTTGATCTCCTAGCAGTCCAAGGGACTCTCAGGAGTCTTCTCCAGCACCACAGTTCAAAAGCATCTATTCTTCAGCGCTCAGCCTTCCTTATGGTCCAACTCTCGCAACCATACATTGCTACTGGGAACACCATCGCCCTGACTATACGAACTTTTGTTGGCATGGTGATATCTCTGCTTTTTATTATGCTATCTAAGTTTGCCATAGCTTTCCTTCCAAGGAGTAAGCGTCTTTTAATTTCATGGCTGCTGTCTCCGTCTGCAATGATCTTGGAACCCAAAAAAGTAAAATCTGTTACTGCTTCCATTTTTGCCCCTTCTATTTGCCAGGAATTGATGGGACCAGATGCCATGATCTTAGTTTTATTAATGTTGGGTTTCAAGCCAACTTTTGCACTCTCTTCTTTCACTCTCATCAAGAGGCTCTTTAGTTCTTCACTTTCTGCCATTAGGGTGGTATCGTCTGCATATCTGAGGTTGTTGATATTTATCCCGGCAATCTTGATTCCAGGACAAATTAAACCATTTATATAATAGGCATTGATCCTTTTAGTAGGTTCTGGCTTTATTCTTGTTGGCAGAGATAAAGCACCAAAAGGCTCATTACACTGGAAAGTCCAGATAGGAAGCTTTGCATGAGGCTTGTATTCATAAGTCAAAGGTTCCTTCCCTCCCCATGGATATTGGAAACCGCGGATAAGGGGGAATGCTATGTCCACCCCCCTACGCCTATTGCCTTCCTTTATCTTCTTAAAAGTACATGTCTTTCTTTAACATAATGTTATAAGCATGCAAGCTTATAGCAACAAGCAGGCAGCCAGCTTGCACAATAGAGAGACCTAGAACAGAATGTTTACAGGAAGCAGGTTGCTCTGTAAACGTTCTATTCTGTGTATGCAAAATCACAATTTGCATGGGAAGGGTGCCAAAATTTCGGATGACCTAACAGCCGGCCCGTGACAAATTTTCCCCATGGGAAAATGGCCCTCCACCGCAAATAGGTTCCCCACCCCTGCCTTACATGGACAGTATCCTGTTTGCAGGGTCAACCCAGTAGTGTAACGACGGTGGAGCACGTGGTTCAGCTGAACCAGGCGCTGCCTGCTGTGGAGGCGCCGAGTCCAACTCGTGTCCGCGCTGCTGCTTTCTTCTTCTTGACCGAGAGAGCCTATCTCTGTCAGGAGGAAGGCAGCAGCAGCGCGGACTCGAGTCGGACAGAGGCGCGCTCCACCGTCGTTGCATAGAGAGGTCCTTTGGGGTGAGGTGAGCCCGCCGGCGGCGCGAACTTCCGCTGAAGGAGTCAGTGAGTGAACATTCAGTTCAGGCTTCAGCGGAAGTGAGTGAGTGTGTGTGTGTGCCTTCAATTCCCCACCGCCGCCGGACTCCTTCAGTGGAAGTTCGCGCTGCCGGCGGGCTCACCTCACCCCAAAGGACCTCTCTATGCAACAACGGTGGAGCGCGTTTCAGCGCAGGAAGAGGTAAACCGGCCGGGTTTGCGCTGGGGGGGTGCCCGGTGCAGGGTCCCGCCGGGTCGCCCCCCAGAGGTCACCCCCCACCCCCCGGAGGTCCCCCCGGAGCGCGACGCGGCCTATCGGCCGCGCCGATATTTATATGTAAAAAGACAGTTCCCTAGGGGCACCAAATCCCCCCCCCCGAACCAGGCACCAAAAAGGCTTGTTACACTACTGGGTCAACCCATTTTATTATTTCCCTGGTCAGTAAGACTAGGGGCTTGTGCTGAATCACCTTTTAATTGTCCCTCATTTGGTTAGTTGTTTCCTGTTAAGGACAGTGTATGCAAAATTACTGATGATCTGACTCTGGTAAAGAAGCATCATATATTCATATTACAAGATAAAACTAATGAGAACAAAGAACATCAAAAAGCAAATTATTCTTTGCAATCTTCTGTTTCAACACAGGGTGTTAGGAATGTGGATGGTGGCATCACCAGATGCATTCAAACTATCCACAAATATGTTTTTTTAAAAAAAGGGAAACCCTAAAAATTGCCTTTCAGGGAAACCCTAAAAATTACCTTTCAGTGTTGATTGATTTCACTGGAAAATCTCTAATCACCTGATCTTATGGATTGGTTTTAGTTGTAGTGATAAAAGCATGTTATGCATTTTTAGACTGATTTGAGGAGGACACCTGGAGATCAGAAAGCTCATAGAAAATGTCAAACACTGTTATGAAGGAACCTGAAACATATTTTCTTGAGGAAATTGTTTTTGTTCTTAATCATAAAGCAAAACAAACACCCTGATCTCTAACCACTGGAATGTGTTACCATGAATTATCTCCCAACGTATTCCCTAGAAAATATTAGCAGCATCAGCTAATTCTGGTTACATGTGATAAGATTTCATTAAAAGTAATATAATAACATTCCCTTAACTTATAAATTTGAGGCATGGGTGGGTCAGGTTAACGTCTCACAGGTTTTCATTGACACTTTGTTTTTGTAAAAGTTGGTTTTGATATCACTGTGTGGTACATTGCTTCCATGTGTGGAGCACATATTAGAAGAGTTGTATGTGGAAAAGGTGAGGTGTAAAACTATATTTGAATGAATGAACGTGGATGGCAGAGGCAACAAAAAGTGAAGCCATAGGTATTCTTTGCTACTGTAAATGTTCTTGAAGTTAATAAAAAGAGATACATTTTGAAAAGTTCACATAACATTAGTAAACACTGATCCTTTTAAAAATGTGTGTGAGTCTTTTATGATGAGTATTACATGCATCTGTTCACTTTCACATCGTAATACTGTTTGTGTAATTTCTTTCTTACGTGTGATTTTTGTTGCTGAGCTGAGTTAACCACAGCGGTATGATCTATGCCTGCCCTTTAGAATACGTGCCTTATGACAGATAAGATGTCCATTCTATGTGTGCTCATTGTCATTTATTCTGTACTTACTGTGTCGTATCTATAGTTACATGTGATGTTAGTGCTCCAGGCTAAAACACTGTCAAGATAGAGTGCCTTGCTGATGCCCTCTGTTGCCAGATTGACGCTAGTTTCTCCTTGCTGTAGCTGCATATTAGATATGATTTCCAGAGGAGAAAGGTCTTCTCAGTTTCACTCCAGGCATATTACAAAGTTTGTGTTCAATTCTTGGAACTCAACAAACAGGTTGCAACTTACCTATGTTCTACTGCAAAGGCTGCAAATAGCAGGAGGTGAAGCTGATAAGACTTACTTACCCCATACCTCTGCAGCAGTGTCAAGAAGACATTTCACTGGAGACATAAAATGTACAAGTCCAGTCCTTCCTCTGGACTCCTCTGCACAAGTGAGGTGAGTCTTGCCAGTTGCTTTGCAGCATTTGTGTACAGTTCTCAGAGCTTAAGCAAGATGTTGCTCATCCAGAATCTCTCTCTCTCTCCCCCATTAAGCATAAGAGTTTACAACAGCGTCACTGCAGGGGGGACGGAGCTCCAAGTTCCATCGGGCTCTGACCCTCCGTTACAGGATGGGAGAAAGCGGCCCCGCCCCTCGCCTTTGGAGCCATTCCGGCCAACAAAAGCACTTGCTTTCGTCAGCCGGAATGGCTCCAAAGGCGAGGGGGCGGGGCCGCTTTCTCCCATCCTGTAACGGAGGGTCAGAGCCCGACGGAACTTGGTGCTCTGCCCCCCCCCCTGCAGTGATGCTGCTGAGAGTTTATACATTGGTATTTTTTTCTTTAGGAATTCAAAAACATAGTAACAGTCCCAGAGGAAATCTAATGGCTGCAGGATCATAAACAAGGAGTTTTGTGGCATCGCAAGACTAACAAATCTAGTGTAGCATAAGCATTCATGGACTACAGGTCCAAGAAAGCATATGCTTCTACAACGAATGTATGTCTTTAAAATGCCACAGGTCTTGTTCTTTTTGTTGCTCTGGGCTAACACAGCTATGCCTCTAGAACACACAGGACCATAGTCTGACAATGCCATCATTGTACTGGCACAGCCTCAACAAGTCATTATAGAAACAAACAATCTCAAGGGCCCTTGAGATGTGCTGACAGATGAGAAGTAGGAATCGACCATAACAAGTGATGATTGACAAGAAGAAAGGAAGTAGCTGGACCCAATCTATGATGAAAGCAAGTCAGAAAGAAAATCTGAAAATGCACAACTATATCCGAAAGACCCACCTTGAAATGGAACACATACATGTACTGTATATAAGTACATCTGGTTCACTTGACATGCTACAGGTGAACATTCATGTACACCTATCTACACATACAGACCTGTACACATACAGGTGAATACAAATTTTGTTGCACAGTATAAATCAATTACTTCACAAATTGTTGTGTATAAATGCATGCTAACAGATCTACCATTTTGCATGTATCTTCTGATAGTGTACGTTTTTGAGGCTAAAAACAAAACACAATTTTCTGTAATTGTGTCAAGACCAAAGCTCATACTGGGATGAGCGTGTCAGAGATCCAAACTTTCCATAGAGAAAAAAAAATGAATAAGAAGTTCCAAATAGAACCCAGAAGGATAAATTGTGTAATATGAACCCATAATAATCCAAAGTACCCTAAGGAGATACAATATTTTTACAGTTCCATAGCCCAGGCAGGGTGCTCAGATGTCTCTACATCTGTGGAAACAATGGAGCTGCCTGTCTTCTGTATACACAGAGAGCCTGTTCTTGGAGTAAAGTACTATAGCGTTATCTGACCATATGTCACAAAATCATGGAATTACAGTATAGGGCTAAAAGCAACTAGTAGATTACCGAGTCCACACATATACCACTCTACACACTAGCTCTTAGAGATTCAGCTGCGCAAACTAAGCTGGCTACTACAAGAAAGGCAATCCAGACACTTCCTTCACCCAAGGGTCTTAAGGCCATCTCAGTCCAAAGGAGAAGAGGGCAGCATCAGAGAATGAACAAAGGAGAAGGAAGGCAAAGCCTTCACACAGGTGTTTTAAAGAGAGAGAGAGAGAGAGAGAGAGAGAGAGAGAGAGAGAGAGAGAGAGAGAGATTGACATGTAAATTGTCTGAAGCATTCCAATGAAAAAAATCTAATTTCAGATGAAACCGAGTCACCACATCACATAAAAATAGGCTTACCAGATCGTCAACCAGGACGGAGCGTTCTCCCCTTAAGGGGGCGTGGCGTGGCATAACGCGACGCGTTATGGCCCCCCACGCCCCGCCCCCTTAAGGGGAGAACGCTCTGTCCCAGTCGACAATCTGGTAAGCCTACATAAAAAGCTAAGGAGGAGCAACCCTCTGGTTTCTCAGTTTTAACTAGCATGCTGATGAGATGGAATGTTGTTTAAAACATAACTGCTAGATCCTCCTTTATACATGTACCTCCCCACATGGTGGTCCTCATCACATAGAAGTAAAATGGACCCACTCGCCCAAGGAGAAGAAAACAAACAGGCAAACATTAATGGATGAATATATCTAAGTGATTCTATGGATACTTCATCAAGCAGATATTTCATCCATGTAATATGCATTTAATAACTAGTAAATAATTTACATTCCATCCTTCAATTTGTTTTTTTTTTTTTTTGTTGTTTGTTTTACAAAAATTCACAAGCTAGCTAGACTTACCAGATCTCCAACCAGGACAGAGTGCTAGACCTTTAGGAGAAGGAATGTGGGCAGGTGTAGCTTGTTAAGTCCTAGAGCACAATCCTAGGCATGTCTACTCAGAAGCAAGCCCCACTGAACACAATGGGGCTTGCTTCTGAGTACGCATGCCTAGAATTGTGCTCTAAGGTTTAACAAGCTACACCTGCCAACATTCCTTCCCCTAAAGGTCTAGCACTCTGTCCTGGTTGGAGATCTGGTAAGCCTAGCTATAACGTGTGACCCAGAGCAGGGGTCAACCATTCAAGTGGCCTGTTGTCTTCATTTGGCCCTCCAGCAACTAGAAACATACACTTTGTGTGCCTAAGTTTGGAATGTTAGTTTCCCCGAATTGTGGAAAAAGGCACCCCTTGGCAGAGTTTCAAGAGGACTTTGAAACTGACACTTGCAAATGTTGCACTTGTATGTTACTCATTTCCATTTTGCTTTGCACTCCCTACTCAGTTGGGCCTCTCTTTGTTCTTTCACTGAAGAAACTAGTCTGTGGAGAGCGAAAGTAAACTATGCAAAGTCTGGGGCCAGTGGCAAGGCGAGGCAGCAGGCCTTCCAAAAACCTGCTGCAAGCATTTCCCTTGCTGCTTTGCTGGAATGGCTTAAAGCTTCAGCCAACTGGCAAACACTCATGCCCTTCCCCCCCCCTTTTTTTAATGCAGCAGAGAGTGAAACATTTTTATAAGGCTGTTTTGAAAATTATATGCAAGGGAAACAATTAAAACATGTGCAGTCATTTTTCGCGATGGCGAGGACATGTTGCAGCTGACATCCGCTTCACATTTCCCCCAACGAGATGTATGCATGCAGCAAAGGTTGCCAAGCAGACAAAAAAGATATGCCGTACGGCATCGCTTTCATTTAAGCATAATGGCACGAGTAGGTCAGCAAGTTTATAGTGCACGGACGTATGCTATGCTGTGTTCTTTCCTGGCCTTCTAATACAATAAGGAGGTTATTGTGCAACTTACCACAAAAAATGGCTGCAGAGTGTTTGATCAGCTTTAAATCCTTCAAACTTCATTTCGGCTTGAGTATTCAGATTGAACCTCTTGGGGACAGGGTTTATTTACATGCATAATTCAAAAGCACAGCTCCATTTGGCAATCAGCATTGATTCAACTAGTATTCCACTTGTTTGAGAGCTGTCGTTATATTTGCTCTACAAAATGCACTAAAACGTTTTGAATGCATTTTGTATATTCAGGTCTCCCATGGAAAGCTTGGAGCAGCTTTTCTGGGGTTCTCAGAAGTCTGATTCAAGCACTCTGTTCAGTAGGGTCACCCCCATGGGAGGAAAAGTGGGATATAAATCCAATAATAATAATAATAATAATAATTAATTATGTGGCATCAGGTTCCCTCCCCCCCCAAAAAAAAATATCTTTCTGATATGACTATAAGCCAGACATTCTTCTGGTACATTTCAGTTTTCCCAGTCGTAAAGGAGGCGAATAAACTGACAGCATCTCAAGGAGTGTTTATTTTTATTTCTAAAAAATTCTTTCTAAATGTGCAGGAATGCAGTACAGAGCGACTGCAATAAATGCACTTAAGCCCTATTGAGATCAGTAAACTTATATGCACAGTGAAGCAATTAAATCTCATCGATCTCAATCAGATGTAGGCATGTTTAATTTGCCCGGTGTTGTATACCCTCTATGTATGTTTTTCTTCTGTACAACCATGCTCATTTATCAGAAAATTAGAGCCAAGTCACACATCTACCTCCAGCATGGTAATTGCTACATATGTCAGCTGGTACCACAAGCTGAGCCATTTGTATGACTCATGCACACAGAACTCTGTGTGTGTCTATTTTCTACACATCACTACAATTGGAGCTTGTCACGCCCTTGCAGAGGATTCAGAAACCCAATCTGCACCAATTTCTGTGTTGCTGTAATCAGCAGTCACATGACTGATTCAGTGGATAGTACTGTTGGGCACACACACACCAATCATAATGCCAAAAATGGTCATGTGACTCAGCCTTTAGAAGGCTGACCTGCAAGAACATAACAACTAATTTGGTTTTGCTCAGGACACAACTAAGCAGAAATTTATGCTGCACCTGTTTCAAAGACCATTAAATATTTGATCACTTTTCTCATCACCAATCTAAGATGGGTTACAGCAAAAAAGAGATACAGTAGGGTATCCATGGGGGATAGGTTCCTGGGCCCCTGCAGATACCGGGAACAAGCGGATAGGGAGAACGTTATCACCCATGGATCAAGAAGGCCCCCTCCTCGCGTCCATTACCTTTCCTTTAGTTGATATCGCTGGTGCTAGCTCAGGGGACTTCTTGATTCACCAAAACACTATAAGCAGCAGCTTATATGGAGACTTTACATTAAATGGGGACTTTTTCACACAAACTGCTTCTCTGCTTCATTGCTATAAGCAACTTGCTGCTTATAGCATTTCGGTTAATCAAGAAACACCCTGACCTGGCGCCAGCGATATCAACTACAAGAAAGGTAATGGGAGCAGGGGGGCCACGGGGCATTCCCCCCTATCTGCAAGGTCCCTGTATCCACAGGGGGCCCAGGAACCTATCCCCCCCGATACCGGAGCCTTACTGTATATGCATATCGATTCTCAGGTTTTCTCTTGACATTTACCTTTCCCCCTACTTCTGATGAATTAGGGTCACCCCAACAACATGTGTTTCAAGTCTGTGTTTTCTTTTTTTCCCCCCCATATATTTATATTTTATTAATATATTAAAACATAAAAACAATACATATTTCATAAAGTTATAGCAAGCGCAAAGCAATACATCCTACTAGCATACTATTCACTATTTTCTACATTTATTATTATTATTATTATTATTATTATTATTATTATTATTATTATTATTAACAGTATTTATATACCTCTTTTCAACAAAAAGTTCACAAAGCGGTTTACAGACAAAATCAGATGATGAAATGGCTCCCTGTCCCAAAAGGGCTCACAATCTAAAAAAGATGCAGAACAGCACCAGCAAACAGCCACCAGAAAAGACTGCGCTGGGGTGAAAGGGGGGCAGTTGCTCTCCGTCTGCTAAATATAAGAGGAACACCCATTGAAAAAGTGCCCCTTGCCCACTTCGCAGGGGATATAATATCCAACTAAGCCAAAATAACACCCACATTCTATTCATTAAATCCGCATATCATCTAAATCCGCATATCAGTCTGTGTTTTCATGAACAGGCAAACAAGGACTCAAAGTTTCTAATTCCAGAAGTAAAATTCTAAACAATGGAAACAAGAGAGGGGAGGGGTGATGATGGACTTTGGGTAGCAGAAGAGCAAGGCACCTTTTCCAGAAAAGTTTTTTTTTTAAAAAAGCTAGAAAGACAAAGAGAAAAGTGAATCTTATGCTGATGCCAAATGAAGAGTTTAGCAATAGAAAACTCATTAAAAATTATTACAGGTGTTCCCCCTTAATGACGGATCACTTAATGACGATCCGCATATATGACGGAGGTTCCCAAAGGCTGAAGCTCAAATATTTTGGCCACCTAATACGAAGAGAGGAGTCTCTGGAGAAGACTCTGATGCTGGGAAAGATTGAAGGCAAAAGGAGAAGGGGAAGGCAAAGGATGAGATGGTTAGACAGCATCACCGATGCAACGAACATGAAAATGAGCGAACTCAGGAAGATAGTGGAGGACAGGAAGGCCAGGCGGGATGTGGTTCATGGGATCACGAAGGGTCGGACACGACTTAACGACTGAACAACAACTGTATTTTAAATGCAAAAAAGTTGTCTTTAACTCTCTGTGTTTATGTGTGTGTTTCTACCTCCATTGACAGGTAGAAATCTTGTTGTGCTTTGTGTTACACCCATAATGTACACTGTGTTTGCCATTCATTCCCTATTACAACTCTACTGTGTTGCATTGAGGACTTGCTTAATGACGGTTTCACTATATGATGGGTTTTCCAGAACGTATCCTGTATACAACTGCAAAATCAAACAAGAAAGAAATGACACTTATGGTGCAATTCTGTCTGTGGCTGCCAGGCTCCTGGGTGTCATAAACATGCCGTAAGGCAAACACTCATGCCCACTCATTCTCACTCATGAAAACTGAGCAAGTTTCTGATATCAGTCTGAATACCAAGTGATGGGTAGTTATCTGGATATCTCAGTAAAAAAGGTAAAGGTGACCCCTGACAATTAAGTCCAGTCGTGTCCGACTCTAGGGTGTGGTGCTCATATCCATTTCAAAGCCGAAGAACCAGCGTTGTCCGAAGACACCTCTGTAGTCATGTGGCCGGCATGACTCTCCTTGCCGCAGCGCATAGCATACAGCTCGAACATAAGAACATAAGAAGAGCCCTACTGGACCAGGCCAAAGGCCCATTCAGTCCAGCTTCCCGTATCACACAGTGGCCCCACCAGATGCCTCAGGGAACACGGAGCGCTGTTTACCTTCCCGCAAGCGGTACCTATTTATCTACTCACATTAACATGCTTTGGAACTGCTAGGTTGGCAGGAGCTGGCCAAGCAACGAGAGCTCACCCCGTCGCGGATTCGAACTGCCGACCTTTCGATCGACAGCTCATGGTTCAGCGGTTTAACCCACTGCGCCACCCGCTGGCCTCGGATATCTCAGTACCAGCTGATAATTCCAGCTGATAATGACAATCTTTCCTTCTACCATGTTTTCTTTACTTTCAGTGATAACTCAGATGGCCTTTCCAAGGTTGTGTGAATGGTTCAGAAACCCAGGAGGGGCTTTTCAGTGCACCAATTCCCTGATATCACTGAGCTGGAGAATCAGCAGCCCCTCTGCAACTAATTTACAGGGACACAGGAAGATATGTGACAGCCAGGGTCATAAAAAGTTCACCCCTTTATATATATATGAACACATGCAGAGAAATATCTGATTGCACTAATAGCTTTTATTACTTTTAACATGTACTCACTTAGCCAAACAGGTGAAACTGATTTGTGCCAGATTTTTTACGAGCCCAAGGGCCAAGCGAATGAACCAGATTTTTGTACATGTGTGACAAGGCCCCAGTTTCTTCTGGTTCTCATCCCAGTTTGAAATTTGTGAGAAAATTCAATTTGAGTGAGCACCTTTGTTTCCCCCACCCCCAACTCCGAGGCAAGCTCACGGCCACCTGAATCAAAACCAGATGTACTTATCAGGCCTAAAGATAACAAATTGCAGCTTGAGATCCTGTCCATGGCGGACCACCAGAGCACGGGTTACAAAACTCACTCGACGCGTGAAATTCTAGTCCGATGCATGTTAATGTTCGGCAGATCTCAAGCCAGGTCTCCTCTAATTTGTGTGTGTGTCAATTCTGCAAAACATTCCTGCATTATAAACTGGTCATTTGAGACTGTTTAAGTAAAAACCAAAGGCTCCATTACCCTCTAAGTCCCCCATTCCTTTTTACCCCTGAGCTGACAAAGACTGGTCTTTTCAAGCCTGCCTGTAGCAGGGGATGGCTTGTTTTGGCAAGGGAAGCAGGTGCCTTCCCCAGCTCCGAGATCTGGAGTGTCAGCAGTGACCCAAGGTCTTGGGTGGCCGGCTTCACGCTTACATTTCCCCTGTGTCAGCTGATACACCTACCACCCACACACTGAAAACTTCCAGCAAGTTCAGAAAACTTTCAAAGGGAGCTGACCTTTTACTCCTCCCTCATCTGCCCTTGCCAGCCCATTCCTCCAGTCCCTTTGGAACAGTCTGGGCATATTAAGAATCTCTGGCTTTTGCTTCTTTTATAAACAGCAAGGCTGGGGGGGGCATTTGAAAACTCAGACCATGTAACATTAGCTTTGTGAAGATTATTAAAATATGGCCATGTAAACAAATGATGCCTTGAATCCCTAGAAGTCTCTTCTGTGCCCTGGTCCAAAGAGAGGGTTGGGAGGGATTAACGGAATATTTTTCCAAGCAAATTTGACTCGCTGCTCTCAAGCAAATGGTGTCAGTTTCACTGCAATAGTGACCTATTCGCTTGTTACCTTTTCAACATTGTCTTGGGGTGGGGTGGAGTGGGCTGTTGCATTGGTACTGATCAGATTTTCAATGATACTTTCACTCTATACCGTACTGGGAAAACAGACCTTCTTCTACTGTCTCTAGACAGTTTGATAGCATCAGAGACGACGGGCACCCTACCGGCGCCAGGGCACATGGGGGCGGGGCCTGCGTCACGTCACGTCGACGTGCCCCCCGCCCGGTTTTCGCTCATTTTGGAGACAAACCGGCTCCAGGGAAGGTGGGAGGGCCGAGACAACGCGGCGCATTGTGTGTGTGTGTGTGTGTGTGTGTGTGCGCGCGCAGAGGCGTCGACTGATATGGTGCGGTGGGGCGGTGGGCCCCAGGGCGTTAGGGTGGAGAGGCTCTGGGAGGGGCGGAGAGGCTCGGGAGTGGGGCGCGGGAATCCTTAAATTTGAATGTTTTTTCGCGGTTTTTCCGCAAATTTAAAGTGTAAAACAGGGATTTTCAAAGGATTTTCAAAGCGTGTGTGTGCTTTGCGGCCACTTATCTGATCTCCAGGACATTCCTCCAGCAGGCTGGCAGCAGCAGCTATGATCGCAAACCTTCCGGACTCGGAGTTTGCTTGCGCATGCCCAGTCCGTCCTTGCTAGCTCCCTGGGTTTGCGCATGCGTAAACTCCGGAAACTCCTGCGCCAGGGCACACAGCCTCTCCCTGCTCCGGGCGCAGGAGTTTCCGGAGTTTACGCATGCGCAAACCCAGGGAAAAACCGCGAAAAAACTTTTTAAAAAACCCGAAAACTCATTATGCAAATTACTTACTTAATTTGCATAATGGGGCGGCGGGCTTTTCCGCCCCAGTTGCTGGGGAGCCTGGCTACCCCACTGTGTGTGCGCACGTGCGCACGCACACACGCACTCACAGCCCATCCATGAGGCCAACTGAATCTGTTGCCTCAGGTAACAGATTTGTGGGGAGTGCCCACCTCTGTCTCCCCAACTTGCCCCTACAGCCTCTACAGCACGTCCTCCTCCTCCTCCTTCTCTTCCTCCTCCCACTCCCTGGATTGGAAAAGGAAGCGGGGGACAGAGAGGAAGAGGAAACGTGGAGGAGTGTGCTGAGCTAGAACATTGGAGAGTGGGAGGAGAGGCTGGCACATCCTCAGGTAAAGGGGAAGCATGTGGCATGCCATCTCAGGTGTCAGGAGGTCTTGGGCTGGCCCTGTGTGCATGTGTCTATTTCTTCACCCAGGAAACATCTGAACTGGCCTGGGATTGCCAGCTCTTGAAAGAAAGAAAGCCCATCTGCCTTTAATGGTATTTCCGGGAGAAGTTTAGCAGGTGCAGCTTCTTCGATTACAGCTCTACACTTTAGTGAGAACACACGCCTGCCAAACCTCTCCTTGACATGCAGCTATTAAAGGCACAGGAACGCCCTTCAAGCCTAAGCTTTGGCAAGACTCATTTAGCATAAAATATAGTTTTCCAACATTTGGGTGGAAAAAAACCAGTAATTGCTTGCAAGTGAAATCTAAAATGCGTTCTAATCATAAATGGAGCATGACAACCAGCGTCAAGTATGCTGGTGAAGAGGAAATAACATTCGCGGGGTTGCAAACCAATTTTCTCAGCTTTTTTAATTGTCCAAAAAAAAAAAATCCTCTCATAAAATCCTAAAAAAAAATTATACTCAGGCTCCTCATGCTTTGCCACTAATGATAGCCTCAGACAACCTTTGGACAGAGCAAACCAAATTTCCGGCCTCACATTTAACTGAGTCCTTGTCAAACAAGGGCTGCAATCCTATACACACTTACCTGGGAGTAAGTCCCATTGAACACAGTGCAACAGACATGCATAGGATTGTGCTAAAGCAAACGTGGACTTGTCCATGAAGGAAGAAGATGGAGATGGATGCAAGAGCTGCTTAAAGGAACGTAAAGCAGGAAAGTGGGACTAAGGGGATCCAGCACATTTTCTGACCGTCTGCCTGGCTACCCAGTTGATGTGACTGCTGTGGTTACTGGTGTTAGAAAGGCTAATTCTCCCATGTTTAGGAATGTTGGGAAATCCATGCCACTTCCTCTGAGAAAGCTTAAGCAATGCATTCTCCGTGCTACTCTAAGCAGATACTGACTTATCTCAGTTGTGGAGGATGGGAAACGGAACCAATCTGAACACTAATCAATTTGGAATGGCCCCAATCCCCTTCAAGCCATTTGCTCCAATGGCAGTTTTCTCAAACATGCAATTTAATTTGAGTGAGGGGATCTGCAGGATTTTGGCCCATGAATTGTTGTCAGTACCAGAGCTCAGATATGGACCAAGAGAGGATCAAGGAGCAACTGCTGATGGGAAACATACTGCAGGATACACTTTCCTGTGTGAAGATCACGCAGTATCTATTATACTGGATCTTGTATATTGAGATCAAATCAGTCAATCCTAAATGAAATCAACCCTGACTGTTCCCTGGAAGGACAGGTACTGAGGCTGAAACTCAAATATTTTGGCCACCTAATGCGAAGAGAGGACTCTCTGGAGAAGACTCTGATGCTGGGAAAGATTGAAGGCAAAAGGAGAAGGGGAAGGCAAAGGATGAGATGGTTAGACAGCATCACCAGTGCAACGAACATGAAAATGAGCGAACTCAGGAAGATAGTGGAGGACAGGAAGGCCTGGCGGGATATGGTTCATGGGATCACGAAGGGTCGGACACGACTTAACGACTGAACAACAACAATGCCTGCAGAACACTGCCATACTTCTTAAAGCATGGAATGTGACTGAACAACAACAAAATGACTTGCTAAAGAATATGAGTAGCATCCGCACCTTGTTCTTGTGCAATGTATGTGGGTGAGCTCAAGCCACCTTCCCTGTCCTTCTTTCCTTCCTTCCCTGCAAAAAACACTGCTATCAGCAGCAACCTTCATGGGATGTGGCATGGGGGGAGGCTGCAGGGGAGAGTGGGAAGCCAAGGTTTTGGAATACTCTATTAGCAATTATCACCCCCATTTTCCAGATATTCTCCCCCCATGCCACATCCCATCCATAGCTGAGGATCTTCCAACCCCTAGTGGTGGCTTTTCAGGGATCTTGGGACTTTTGGTTTGGAAGGGTGAGGTGGGATGGAGACCTGTTCACATTGCGTTCTTGATTCTTCACTATGCGTGAACATAAGCTGAAGATGCTACTTTATATATCCAGTAAAATTGTTGTTTGCATATTCCTGTGTACACAGGGTTTTCATTTTCAAAACTAGTCCACTACCTTTTAATTTTATTTATTTTTTATTTGGGTGATAGCTCAACCACTTTCAGATTTAAAGATAGAATTGCAGCAGTAAAACATCCTGCACACAACCTAGTCAGTTAAACCTACTGAATTCCCCTTGATTTCAATGGGAAAGTTCAGGATGTGGTCATCGGTCCCATCCCTCCTCCTTCTCCTCCCCTTCTCTCTGCCTGACAGCACTTAATAACACTGGCATTTAGAGTAGACCATCTGATGAGCAACCTCTTCCATCCAGTAACTTGGCCAGCTAAAGAAATAACAGTCCATTTTGTGTGTCTAATACAGTGACACAAAGATAAATAATGTGGTGAAAGACAGAGTGTGGAATTACCCAAAAGTGAAGGAATAGGACAGGGTAGATCATCGGCATCCCAGTTTTTACTAAATTTAGGATGACTGGCCAGGGAAAGGAAATAGCTTTCACAAAAATAATATGAACTGTTGGCCAAGACGTTGGATGACTGAAGAAAAAAAAAATACAACCCATAAAGAAACAGAGGGTCAGTATGACTGGGTAATTTTCTGAGTTTTTGCAACAGAACCAACCCTAAAAAAAATTTAAGGAAATGGATATAAATTCATAAGAACTTTGAAAAGCCCATTAACTCACCACACTTGAATCGTTCATGTATTGGTCAGGAAAGCCAGGTTCAGTAAAATTGCAAAAATCTAATCCATATTCCTGAGCTCCATATGTGCTGGAATGTACACCCAGAGCTCCTGTGTGAACAGGCTTCCCATTCACTTCAATGGAAGGAG
The DNA here is from genome assembly GCA_026170595.1 of Plestiodon gilberti rubricaudatus. NCBI lineage: Eukaryota > Metazoa > Chordata > Lepidosauria > Squamata > Scincidae > Plestiodon > Plestiodon gilberti. The sequence continues at coordinate 78,593,818 of JANXHW010000004.1, read as the reverse complement.
CAGCTTCACAAGGATATACAGTACTGTCACTGGCGTCGCTGCAGGGGGGGCAGAGCTCTAAGTTCCGCTGAGGCTCCGACCCTCCGTTACACCGGAGCACGAAGCAGCCCCGCCCCCTCACCTTCGGAACCATTCAAGGTGGTGAAGCAGTGCTTAGAGCTCCGCCTCCCCTGCAGCGACGCTAGAGAGTACTGTACTTTTGCTCAAAGGGGAGCTTTTCCAATACACATCCCTTTGATAAGGACTTGGAAAACCTTGTAGGTACAGAGTTTTTGCTTTTACACCACATGAGTACACTGAGTGAATCAGAGGTGCTTTCTTGATTCTTCACTATGTTTTCCCCAGAATTGTGAAAATATCCATAAGCAAAAGGAAGAAACAATGACATTAAATTAAATAGATTAAATTAAAGTTCTGACTTTACTCCAAATGTGTGTGACAAAGCTTCCATTTAGGGAGTGGTATTAGAGGCTTAAACAGGCCAGCGGGTGGCGCAGCGGGTTAAACCGCTGAACCATAAGCTGTCGATTGAAAGGTCGGCAGTTCGATTCCCACGATGGGGTGAGCGCTTGTTGCTTGGCCAGCTCCTGCCAACCTAGCAGTTCCAAAGCATGTCAATGTGAGTAGATAAATAGGTACCGTTTGCAGGAAGGTAAACAGCGCTCCATGTTCCAGCTGCATGCTACACACCGCGGCAAGGAGAGTCATGCCGGCTACATGACCACGGAGGCGTCTTCGGACAACGCTGGCTCTTCGGCTTTGAAATGGAGATGAGCACCACACCCTAGAGTCGGACACGACTGGACTTAATTGTCAGGGGATACCTTTTTATTAGAGGCTAGAATCCAAATATTTATTTGTTTGTTTATTTATTTTGGTTGATATTGTAACTTTTCTGAGTTCAGTGTCACTTTCTATGAGCCACATTGAAAAGATAGAAGTAAAATAAAAAAGGGATTACAATAATAATATGGCCTCTCTTCATTGTTACATGCTCCTAAGAGGGTTGCCATATGCAACTTCATGAAGAACATGTTAGTGTGCAGTAGCACAGCACAGTAGAAAGAAGGCAGACCCAGAGCTTTTAAAGGCCAAAGTAAATTAGTGATCACTAATCTTCAGGGATGTGGATCAAGTCTCTGGCTCCAAGTCTCGAGTCAAGTCCCAAGTCTTTGCCCTCAAGTTCTGAGTCTTTGGTTGCGAGACCCTATCTATTTAGTGGGGAAAACGGGTTTAAACCTGAATAAAATTCGACTTGTTGTAAAAGGCTCCAAGTCTCGAGTCGAGTCTTTCGAGTCTTTTACAATCGCCAAGACAAGACATTGACGCGACTTGAGACCGACTCGAGTCCGAGTCAATAGACTCAAGTCTACATCACTGCTAATCTTCATTTAAACAGTAACATTCAAATCCAGAGCCCTATATGCACCATGGCATTCCTTTGCTTGCATGCATGGGGACTGCCTCATGGTGGAATCTACACACACATATCCCTTTGAGTGTCTGGAGCTGCCCTCACATCAAAATGGATAAGGCAGCAGAAGTCACAAATTGAGATGTTCCAGATATGCATAGGAGCAACCAAACCAGCAAGAAATTGCTGGATTGGGTGCTGGGGTGCAAGGGATTGATCGTAAAGTATGTCACACACCATGTGCTGTCTATTTCAGATTATCAGTAAATATCTTTCATTTTAAGCAGGGAGTTGAGCAATAAGCAGCCCAATCATATCCATAGATTATGCTGATGGATCTGTGATCCTTCAGCGTAAGTCCCAGACTGATGGCAGTCAAGCTACTCCACCATTCAGTGGGCTGCAGCCACCAGGGCAAACAGGTGGAGGCTGCACACGCAGAGGCGTCACTCCGGTAGGGGCGGGGCCGTAAATTTCACTCCGTCCTAGTCCTGTTTACCAAGCGAGCAGGAGGTGGCCGGGGCCCCGCCCCCTCACTGTCGGAGCCATTCCCGTGCGGAGAAAGCAGCAGGCAAGAGCTGCTTTCTCCGCACGGGAATGGCTCTGACAGTAAGGGGCGGGGCCGCCTCTTGCTCGCTTGGTAAACGGGACTAGGACGGAGCGAAACTTACGGCCCCACCTGTACCGGAGCGACGCCTCTGTGCACACAGGTGACAGTGGCCCACTGAAACTCCTCCATCCTCTGTTGTCGTCGGTAAGTCGGCAGTGGGGGTGGTTTGGGGTGGATCATGGGCAGATTGGGGCAGGAGTGGGCTGGACTGGGGAAAGCTCAGGAGCTGGAGGGGAGGATCTCAGTGGCAGCTACACACACCAAAACCATATTCCCCCTTCTCCAGCCTGGACTTACAGGAATTTCCTCAGCTAAAGAGCTGGCATAGGTCCAAGGAGATCCACTGGAGACCAGGCAAACTATGGAGAGGTGACTAAAAAGATTTTTATTTACCTCTCTTGGGCCGTCTTGTTCTCCCCACCCATAGCTCACAGCATGCGCTCTGTCGGCAGTGCTGCATGGTCTGGGCTGGCAGGGGATTGGATTGAGCCCACTTACATTTACATTTACAACAGTCATGAATTGCCACACATGTTAACACTGCAATTACGTTGCTGCTCAGAGTTCATCTCTTGTTGTCGGGGATTTCAAGACCAAGTGGGTGAAGTCATTGCTGATGTTGTGGAGTTGGTGCTCCAGAAGTTGAAGCAGATGGTATTCAGGAATCACTTGCCGCTCTCTCCCAAGAACTTAGCAATGAAGACTTTGTTTTGAGGAGCAAAAGAAAGTGAAGATGACAGTGAAGAAGGGCCCTCACAAGACACCACTGACAACCAAACTGTTAAGTGAGGCCTTTAAATATCTGCAAGCTGCTATGCAGAGGCGTCGCTCCGGTAGGGGCGGGGCTGTAAGTATCGCTGCGGTCATAGTCTCTTTACCGAGCGAAGAGGAGGCAGCCCCGCCCCCTCACTGTCTGAGCCAGTCCCCTACGGAGAAACCGGCAGGGAAGAGACCCTGCCTGCTGCTTTCTCCACAGGGGACTGGCTCCGACAGTGAGGGGGCGGGGCTGCCTCCTCCTCGCTCGGTAAAGAGACTATGACCGCAGCGATACTTACAGCCCCGCCCCTACCGGAGCGACGCTTCTGCTGCTATGACAATGCTTGAGAAAATAATCCCAAGATGGAATATAGCATCAAGACCAACAACATGATATCCAATACCTATGCTTGGCACATGGACATTTACAATAGGAAGAAGAGGGCTGCTCAACAAAATACACTGGATGCATTCTTCAAAACCCATCAAGCACCCCTAAGTTTCTTCAGAAGTCTGCTCAAAGAAGCCCTTCCAGACTCTATGAGTCTGATGATTCTGATGAAGGTATTTCTTGGTTTTTTTACAGTCATCCCCCCTACAAAAAAGTACTTTCTAAATACTACAGTACTTGTAACATTATCATAATACTTTACAGTATGTGCTTTCTAGTTGATTAAACGTGTTATTTTTATTCACACCTATAAAAAGTTGCATATATAAGATCCTTGATCAGGAACATAACCCTGATTCATTTATGCATTGTTTCAATTCTAATTGAATACATTATTCAATTTATTCATTGTTTCAATGGCAAAATTGGTCTAGACTTACATAGTTTTGACTTACAGCACCTTTCCTAGGAATGTAACCTACTGTAAGTCTCAGGAACGCCTGTATATGATTAATATTTTATGCCAATGCATTTTTTCCTATTGCATGTATTTTATTTATAAAAACCTTTAATGTCTAAAATAGACCCCCTTTAACATAGTTTCCCCCCCCCCGTCAAGTTAAATAATCAGCGTATTCATTTTTGAGAGTTTCATTGCAAGCAAAAGAGTTCAATATTATTCTGAATGAAATATATCTAAACTAGTTCAAAGTATCTGAGCTGCTTACTGAATCACTTTTTAAAGTTACTCTGAACTGGATTACAGCGCAATCCGCTCTACAGTAAGGGCTGCCAGCGCAGGGGCCGGTAGCCCTCACTCCGCTGCCCTACGGACCCGGCACCCAATGGTGGAGGTAATGATTAATCATTTAATCATTTGATTTTGTCTGTAAACCACTTTGTGAACATTTTGAACAAAAAAAATTTTGTGAACAAGAATACTATTGTTGTTGTTGTTATTATTATTATTATTAATGATAATAATAATAGAAAGGTGGGATAGAAATATTGTAAATAAAATAAAATAAAATAATAATAATAATAATAATAATAATAATAATAATAATAATAATAATAATAAGAAGAAGAAGAAGAAGAAGAAGAAGAAGAAGAAGAAGAAGAAGAAGAAGAAGAAGAAGTCCTGCACCGGTCAGTGCAGCGGTGGGGGAGGGCAGAACGGGGCAGCCAGGGGGTGGCCATTGGCTGGCCTGGGCCAGGAGAGGGCAGGGATATCAGTGGCGAGCTCCGCCGATATCCTAGGGTCGTTCCCGGGCCTGGTCGGTCTTACTTCCCCACCTCAGATGTCCATCAGCTTCATAGCTGGCTTACATCTGAGGAGGCCCATAGGGCCTCGGCCGGCTTGCACCTGGGGAAGGGGATGAACGTCCCCTTCTCCCAACGTGCTCCTGGGCTGCCCCAGGGAAGCCTGGGAACAGGATAGGATACAACGACCAGCCCTTTAGGCCAACCGCGTATCCTTATGCAGGATTGCGCCACTTGAGAGTTAAAAAATACTGGTGCACCTGAATGGTTTTAATGGTTTGACTGCCTACTTAAAATGAAAGATATTTTATTGATAATCCTAAATAAATAGCAAATCCCCCATGGCCTTTAATGAAGCTTCATTGTACACTAAGCCTTAAGCAACTCACACAAGCAAAGCCAGAGTACTTAGGTGATAAATGATGTAGGCTGTAATCCTGTGTCCACTTACATTGCCCGTTGAACAGACTGGAGCTTAAAATATGCATAGGATCAAGCTGGCTCAAATTCAGGTATCCATGCTCATGGATCATGCTGCATGTATGTATTAAACTCCAATTTAAATAGCAACATACATTTACTTCACAGCTCACTTCTCAGCAAACTGCCTTGCAATTTTTTAAGTATGAAGTGAGACGGTGGTAGTTGAGATTGCTGCAATAAATTATTACGAGTTTAAAAACTCACATTGCATTCTGAATGCTGTAAAATGTACATTAAATCTGTGGTTTTCATACCAGTAAATAGTTCTTCTTATATTACAAAATAACGATTCTTTGTTCGAGCTCTGAAAGTAGAAATTAAAAATATATGTGCACATATAAACATAAATGTACAATTTAGTTCGCATAATAAGGTCGCATTATGCCATAAAACAATTTAATGCATAAACTCAACCCTGTCCCCATTTTTAGAAATTAATGTGAAGTATGATGAAGCCAGAGAGGTGCCCCGACATCACACTGAAAGCAGTAAAATATTATTTTCCTTCCTACCTCTTGCTAATTATTTTCCAGTAACAGAAATATAGTAATAGGCTCTTGCATTTGCCAAATAAATGAAAGTACAAGGTATGATTTGTATGAGGCCATCAGGTCTGGAGCACCTGCATATAGTGTTACTCAGTATTCCAACCAAATCAAGGGACCCTTCCTAAGAACAATTATATTCATTAGAAGCGCTACATTCTCCCTCCCTACCTAAGAGGCTGCTCCCTATGTTCCATTGTGATCTTTAAGACCAAAAATGTCTCATGAGCATATAAAGAAGGAAAGGTTTTGCATTATGTCTTTTAAATTGACTATCAATAACCAGAATCATACTACCAGGGATGTCATTTAGGCCAGACTGGGAGAAATATCCTCTCTGTGTTTCAGATCACATACAATTATGTATTCATTATTTATTGCATGTTTTTCAAGAAACTTCATGGCGGCATACATGGTTCCACCCACTTACTGCCACAGCACCCCTGCGAGTTAGGCTAGGCTGCTGAAAGATACTGACTGGCTTTCAACTGAGCCTTTTTTCATTTCAATATAACTCACAGAGGGCAAATGACCAGGCTCAAAACCACACCAGGGCCACACCAAGGTCAAAGCCCTCCTATCCCTCTGCCACAGTTTCAGCCCATTTCACCTCTCCCCCATGTGTTATTTTGCACTAAAACAAACTCCCATCATGGGCCAAGTGGCATGATCACACACATGTCTGATCTGCCCCTAAGGTTACCTGTCAGAGGTAGTCTCTGAATGGCTTTGGCCCTTCCTAAAACCAGCTGCAAATTTTAATGTGTTTATTTCAATTCTCCAGACTTCCAAAAGTCAGCTCTAAACAAACTCTCAGGAGACTGGTCAGCCAACCAAAGTATTCTGAGTTTCCATAACAGATACATATTTTCTCCATGTTCTCTAATCTTTAACATTTGGGCTTTTCAGAGGTGCTGCTCTTTAAACATAATATTCTGGCAGAGAAGAAAACCACATTCAAATAAGGACACATCTCAGGAGCTCTGATATAGAATTTGATGCTTTTAAGTACCCACTGCATTAGAGCAAGGATGCTGGTTATATAAACAAGATGCTGTCTAAATACAGTATTCGCTGTGTTTATTTCCAGAGCTACTATGATTGCAATGAGATTTTTTTTAAAAAAAAAAACATTTCCTTGCTAGTGAAATAATTAGATTTTTACTAACAGCAAAAAAAAAAGTTGTACTAAGAACCTCCCAAGCCCATTCCAATCCCACTCTTTCGCCCTTAGCTGTTGCAGCGTTGTTTTCATGCTCCCCTACTCCAACTAACAAAGGCCCCATGCAAGAAGCCCAATGTGCACCACGAAATATATTGTGCTCTTGGAATCTCTAGATATACCTAAATATGTACACTCACTTACAAGAAAATATGAGTTACAGCACAAGCCTATGCATGTCTACTCAGAAGTAAGTTCCATTGTGTTCAATAGAGCTTACTCCCAGGAAAATGTATAGGATTGCAGCCTTAGTAGAATTGGTTATTGCGGACCCTTTCTCTGTAAACCAGCACGTATGGTTGGAAACTATGACATAATGTTTCCATGGTTTAGAGTGGGGTGTCTGTATACACACCTGAAAGAGGACATTTGAAGTATATTGGCCCTGCTAACTGGGCAATGTGACACTTTATAAAGTGATGTCTTATATTTAGTGGGGGGAGAGCAACTATTTCTATTCATCCCACCATAGCACTCCTCCTAGCAGCTGTGGTTGGTGATACCCTTAAAGACTTTTTTTAGATCGTGAGCCCCTTTGGAAAAGGGAACCACCTTCTTATTCCTTTTGCTATACACAAACCACTTTGACAACTTTTTTTTTTTTTGCTGAAAACAGTACATCTATTATCAATGCAAATTAAATAACAGCCCAATCCTAAGCATGCCTACTCAGAAGTAAGTCCCACTGATATCAATGAAATCTACTCCCAGGTAAGCATGTCTAGGAATGCAGCCTAAGGTGCTTTTATGCTGAGTCACACCATTGGTCCATCTAGCCCAGTATCCAGGGGTGACATCAGAGATGGACCAGATTGGGCACTGACTCAGGGCTTATGCCCATCAGTGGGTACACTTGGCCAGGGTGACCCCTGAACTCTGGCAGTGGTAGTACCCAATGCACCATCAAGGGGGATGCCAGGGATTGAACTTGAGACCTTCTGTATGCAAACATGTGCTCTACCGCTGAGCTTAACCCCCAGATGATGATGATGATGATGATGATGATGATGATGATGATGATGATGATGATAATAATAATAATAATAAATAATAAACAACCAGTATTTATATACCGCCTTTGCTTTGGTCATCGGATTTCTCCTCTGACTTTAATTCAAAGGCGGTTTACACGGGCAGGCTTTCTAAACCCCAAGGGGTTTTTACAATGCAATAAAGTTCTAATCTTTCATAGAACCCTTCATTCTAGATGTTTCTTTCACAGTCCAGCTCTCTCTCTCTCTCTCTCTCTCTCTCTCTCTCTCTCTCTCTCTCTCTCTCTCTCTCTCTGGCACCTGCCTCATCACACTTCGACTGACAGGCAACCTTGACTCTCACTCAAGTGCAGTTGCAGTTCCACCCCCCACAGAGGCTCTGCAACATATCAGCTCAGTGTGCCGGCAGCTCTCCAAAAAGACACAGACAGAGACGTATTTAGGGTGGAGCGGAGGGAGCAATGGCTCCAGGCGGCAACTCAGGCTGGGGCGGCGAAACGCCACGCCTTCCTGAGTTGCCGCCCGCCCTCCGCCCACCCGCCCGCCCTGTTTTGCCCGCCATGTACCTACACGGCGGGCGAGACAGGGCAGCGGGAGGCCGCCCAATTTCGCACATGCGTACAACGCATCGGCGTTGTACGCATGTGCGAAATTGCCGGCTAAGGCCTGGGCAGTAGGGGCCGAGGCGGCATGATGGGAGGACGCTCTCTCCCGGCCTCCGGAGTCGCGAGGAGCCGGGAGGGAGGCGGCTCGCGAGCGGGCAGGCACCCGGAGCATGGTCCCTCCGGGTCGCCCCCCCCCAATCGCGGGCGGTTATGCTGCCCGGAGCAAGGGGGGAGTTGGCCACCCTCAGGGCGGCCAACACCCCTAGCTCCGGGCGGCATAACCGCTAGCCTCGCCTCTGGACACAGACACTTCCAGCAGTCTCAAACTGCCGTCCTTCAGGTCTTCAGGCATATATGAGACTGTCGCTCTACCAACTGAGCCAGACCTCCTGCATAAGATGAAGGTATCTTATGTTGTGTCATATCGTTGGTTCACATAACTCACTGGTCTCTGCTCTGATTGGAGGTGTAAAGTAAGTGTAGAGAATGAGTAGAGTGTATGGATAAGTAAGCCAAGTTTTAATGATCAGCCGCTGAAAGTGTGAACTGGCTCCACTGAAAAGAAAAAGATTGTGGTTGAAGCAATTTGAGGAGACATTTAAGTTCAGTCTGTGTTGTTAGATCTGTGAAGGTCCATCTGTACATGCAAGTCACCACTTTATGTTGTAGGGATGCCTATGCATGTGTGAACTGGCCTTCAGCTTCACTCCTCATCTGGAAAATAAAACTGATGGGGTTGCTATAAAGATTAATGAGACTTTAAACTATTCCGAAGGGAGAATTGCAAAACATTGTGTACACTACAGCCTGTACATTTGATAGTAATGTGTGGGATTTCTTTCCTGGCTATCCCAGCTGTGGGCACACCAAGCAGATGACAAGTTGATTTATGTGGCAAGCAGATTTATAAGGATGGTATATCTATTGGGATACAAATATTATAGACCTTTGTCCCTAATAGACTAGTAACATAGCAGGAAAGTAACATAGATGATTTCACAATATGCATAAAAGCTTGTGTGAATGAGCATCTGGAGAAGTGAATATGACAACTTGGCATGATATATGTACCTTAAAATGTTTGATACATTTTGCAAATGGCTTGTCAACATGGATTTTCTTTAAATCCCTATATGGTAATTTTCAGCTAAGACTAGATCTTGATTTAAAAAAAAATTAGACCAGACTCCTAGAAGCCATTTGGAATCAATCATACTTGGCAATATTGCTGACTAAAGAACCTGACTATGGTACACATATGAGCAAAGATTGGCATCACTTCATAATACACCTGACTGGCCAAGTTCTACCTTCAACTGCATCAACACAAAATGCAGTGTTGCTAAAATGGGCACAATTATTTTATTTATTTATTTATTTATTTATTTTATTTTAGGAATTTGTAGCCCGCCTTTCTCCCGAGGGCACTCAAGGCGGCTTACAGCATATTAAAATACATAAACACATTAAAACAATTTAAAAACACATTAAAATAATTAAAACACTTAAGTTAAAAATAAACAACCCCAGTGGGTTACCAGCATTTACATATATTAAAACCAATTGTTAAAAGGTCAGCCCACCATGTCAGACATTAAAAGCAGTCCTGAATAAAAACATCTTAAGGCCCCGCTGAAAGGCCTCTAAAGAATTCCAAGGGGAGGGAATTCCACAATTGGGGCGCCACTGCCGAGAAGGCCCTATTCCGCGCCGCCATCCCCCTCACTTCTGTCAATGGCGGTACGGTTAACAGGGCCCCCCCTGATGACCTCAGAGTACGGGTCGGATTATAAGGAAGGAGGCGGTCCCTCAAATACCCTGGACTCGAGCCGTTAAGGGCTTTAAAAGTCAAAACTAGCACTTTGAATTGTACCCGGAAACGAACCGGCAGCCAGTGTAGCCGCCGAAGCAACGGTCCAACTGAGTCGAACCGACAAGCCCCGGCAACCACCCGGGCTGCCGCATTCTGCACTAGTTGCAGTTTCCGAACAGTCTTCAAAGGCAGCCCCACGTAGAGCGCATTGCAGTAATCTAGTCTAGATGTCACTAGGGCATGGGTCACTGTGGCCAGGTCTGCACGATCCAAGTACGGTCGCAGCTGGCGCACCAGCCGAAGCTGGGCAAAAGCCCCCCTGGCCACAGCCGCTACCTGGGAATCCAGGAGCAGCTGCGCATCCAGGAGAACCCCCAAGCTGCGGACCTGCTCCTTCAGGGGGAGTACAACCCCATTCAGAACAGGACGATGATCCAGTACCTGAGTCGTAGGCTTCTGGACCAGAAGAACCTCTGTCTTATCAGGATTTAATTTCAGCTTGTTCGCCCCCATCCAGCTCCCAACTGCCTCCAGACAACGATTCAGGACATCGACCGCCTCCTTAGAGTCAGGTGGAAAGGAGAGAAAGAGCTGGGTGTCATCCGCATACTGATGACACCCTACCCCAAACCCCCAGATGATCTCTCCCAGCGGCTTCATATAGATGTTAAACAGCATGGGGGACAGAATTGACCCTTGTGGCACCCCACACCTCAAGGGCAAGGGTGCCAAACAAGCATCCCCCAGCACCACCTTCTGGGATCTATCAGCCAGGAAGGCCGAGGATTTTATATCCATTCCACTGTTTTCTACTGCTGTATCCCATATTCAGAAATGTCATCTTCTTTTTTTTGACAGCTTGACCTTGGTCAAATTCCCAAAGGTTGCTAATAAATACAAAGCATAATGGGCAGTTTTCTTCTTGAAGAAAAGGGGTTGATTTTTAGATATGTATTTATTTTACTTCTATTTTTGTTCTTCTGTTTTAAGATTACCAGAGACTTCCTATCTAACGGTAAATTCCTGATTTTAATGTATGTGAAATTCTTTATTCTATCACGTTCCCATAAAAGGGTACATACGCCCTTTATTTAGGAACACTCTGCTCAAAACCCTTCATAGTAAAAGCAACTGTCTTAGAAAAGTCCTTCAAAACACACATGTACAGTGGGCTCTTCTTTTCCGCGGATTAGCCATTCAGGGATTTGACTATCCATGGATGGCCATCCATGGAGGAGGATTCCCACTGGGGGCGGGGGACGGCGCCACAGTACCGAATTTAACAGCTGCGCAGGCCCGCGGCCCGCTTCTTGCCTCTCGCGCCGCTTTCTAGACTTGTAAAATGCCTATAAAAAGAAAATGCGACTGGAAGCGACTTCCCGTTGTTCGCACAACGGGAAGTCTCTTCCAGTCACGTTTTTTTTCTTTTTATTGGCATTTTACAAGCTTAGAAAATGGAGCAAGAGGCAAGAAGCGGGCAGCAGACTCGCACAGCTGTTAAATAAGGTACTGTGGTGCCATCCCCCACCCCAACCAACCAAGGACTTGAGCATCTGCAGATTTTCGCATCCACTGGGGTTCTGGGAACGTAACCCCTGCAGATATGAAGAGCCAACTGTACTCCATTGATGGTTGGTTAGTTAAGGCAGAATAAGCTGTCGATCGAAAGGTCGGCAGTTCGATTCCCGCGACGGGGTGAGCGCTCGTTCATGGGCGTCGACAGGGGGAAGCGCGGGGGGCGGACAGGGGTGATGCGCGACCCCCCCACTTACAGTTTGTCAGTGAGCTGGGCCCGCCCGCCCTCCCCTGCGTCCATTTGGCTCTGAAATGAGCCGAAAACGGCGCTTGGGGGTGTTCCGGGCATGCGCGTGATGTCACGCGTGGGGGCGGGGCCACGTCCTTAAGGGTGACGCGCACGCCCCGCTCCCCGGTGACGCGCGTCCTGGTGACGCGCCTGCGCTCGTTGCTTGGCCATCTCCTGTCAACCTAGCAGTTCCAAAGCATGTCAATGCGAGTAGATAAATAGGTACCGCTTGCGGGAAGGTAAACAGCGCTCCGTGTTCCAGCTGCATGCTACGCGCTGCGGCAAGGAGAGTCATGCCGGCCACATGACCATGGAGGCGTCTTCGGACAACACTGGCTCTTCGGCTTTGAAATGGAGATGAGCACCACACCCTAGAGTCGGACACGACTGGACTTAATTGTCAGGGGATACCTTTACCTTTACTAAGCATGAGAACAAAGAGGGGAGAAATGAAAAACTGGGGATTCATGATGAGCCAAACATGCCTTGCCACAAATGAACAACAACATGATCAAAGCTTTCAGTTCCAAAATTGAACAGAAAGAGAAACTGTCTCCATTGTACACTTCTAGAATTCATGGGAATTAATTTGTGCTGCGATATCCGTGATCACCAGCTATATGTATTATATTTGTACACTTAAATGCATGCCTGAAAAATGTGTACAGATAGGAAAATATGTGTAAAGTATCATTGGGGAACTTGCTGAGTTCCACCTGATGGGACAGGCTGAGAGTATAGGAAGTTGGTAAAGCAACAGTTGAAGACAGAAGAGGACAGCAGAGGATATTTAGAGAAGACGGTCTAGGGCAGGGTGACCAGATACAATAGAGGTCAAAGTGCCTATACCTTTTTAAACATAGAATAGAAGAAGAAATTTGAGCAGGTGCAGCTCATCATGGAAGAATGCAAGCTGCACCTGCCCCAATTCCCTCTTCTATACAATAGTTAAAGGTATAGGCACTTTGTCCTCCATTGTATCCGGTCACCCTGTCTAGGGGACCATGAAGATCAAGCAGGTCCCTAAATATAGGCTTACCAGACCCATACCGGGACAGAGTGCTAGACCTTTAGGAGAAGGAATGTGGGAAGGTGTAGGATTGTGCTCTAAGGGTTTAACAAGCTACACCTGCCCACATTCCTTCTCCTAAAGGTCTAGCACTCTGTCCCGGTATGGATCTGGTAAGCCTACCTAAATATATAGGAACTGTAATCTCTTAATCCAAAGCAGTTGCGTTGCTAGCATTGGTCGGAGGGGGCGGGGCGATGACGTGTTTTGCATCATCGTCCCGCCCCCTGCACTCCTAGAAGGCTTCATTTCAAGCCTTCCAAGACACAGGGCAGATGGGAGGGCCCACAAAACGCATTTTGGTGCAATTATGCTCCACAGCTGAAAACGCAGCCCTCCGGCTACAAAAAGCAGCCACGGAGCACAAAAATCCCACCGCGGCTCCTCCTCGCAAGGTGATCATGGTTGTCACCTGGGGGCATTGCATCCCCCCCGCTCCCCCCATAGCGACGCCACTGATCCAAAGTGTGGAATAGATTTTACTTTCACCTATTAAACCCTTGAAAAGGTAATCTCTGTAGAGTCAACATCTAAGTAGTAACTGTGATGTTCCCTTTCTGAAGAAAAGTACAGTATACCTATCCTGACCCGCAGAAAGCACCATCAGTAAAAACACTGTTAGCTTGTGAAACAGAGTGAGAAATGCTATATTTTGATACAGCCCCCCCCCCCCGTGGAATTTACACCAGGGGATGATGATTTCCAGTGGATTTATGATCTATTCTACATTATACCTCTTGCACAATGGATTTCATTTTTCACCACCATTTGATTATTCTCTTTCCCCTCAGGGAAAGAAAAAAGAGTAGGGTACGTATTATAATCTAAGAAAATGTTATAATTTTGTTAAAATAGAATTAGAATTCTTTATGAGCTGGTTTGGATGATAATTCTATCCACTATGAGCCATGTGGTAAAGTCATATATGCACATACAACGCACATATTTTATACCCTCCACTCCTCTATGTGGGTGTTTTCTCTAATCATGTGGAAATTTGGTTCGTCCAAACCTCCCCTTTATATGCGCTGATAAACCTACTTTTTTGGCCCAATCCTATACCCCCCCCCCCGCTGGTGCAGCCATGCCAAGAAGGCACATGCTGTATCCAGCGGGGGGGGGGGGGAGGGCAGAGCAGGAGGCTTCAGAGGGGTGTGGGGATTTAAAGCCTCCTGCCCCACAGTGGGTCTCTGTGAACCTACACAAGCTCTTTAGCTGGCGCAAGTCTGAGGAGAGAAAGAGGGCGGGGAGGCTGTTGAAAAGGAGGATAGGATCGTATGTGTGCCATCGTCGTCAGATCCACTCCTTCCCGCAGTCTCCCTGCCCCCCATTCCTCCCCACTCCTTGCCCAGTTTCACCCCCTGCCCTTTTCTGCCCTCCCCACCCCCTCCCATGCTTAGGATTGGGCTGCCCAGTTAGAACTATTTCTTTAGGCTATTATTGCAAAGTAAAAGCATATGTGAATGTGAGAAGGGGGAGGCCCTAACATTTTAAAATGGGGGAGCTTGTGCCACATGTATCCCTAAACTAAAACTGACCCCTTTGCTTTCCCTGTGTTGCAAGCAAATTTGGGGTTACGTCTGCACACACATAAAGCAGGTTATTGTTTCACCAATGTAAAGCCCCTCCCAAAATATAATTTGTATGTACAGTAGATGCACATTGGATTCCCATTCTCTGATCTTCCCTCCGACTACTGTCTGGTTTCCACACAGTGAAATCCTGCAGTGGCGTTGCAGGACAACAGATAAACAGGAGGGCACTGCCCAGTCACTGCAAATCTAGGGAGTTCACAGATGCATCAGTTCACAGAGAAAGGAAGACAGTAAGAAAGAACATGCAGTTTACTACATTCTTTATTAATAACACAAAGCTTGACATTTCCTATACTCTTGAGAAATGCCAGGTTGTGACACAGTGAGTATGTGTTGTAAAAACCAGTATCAATTTTAAAAGTTGCCATGAATCAACTGCATTTAGTAGATCCCACAATTTTGTGTCATTTGACACTATTGCCCTCGCAGCAAATCTATTTAATTTTTTTTTTACTTTTAACTGAACCTTCCTTAATGCGATTTTCATTCTGACAGGTTTTTGGCAGAAAGTACCCAAGGACAAGAATTTGGCTGATATGTTCAGGAAATTAGGACATTCTATTCTGCAGTTGCCATCAGGGACTTTCCAGGAGATGATGCATCCTCTGCCATCAACCTCCCCTTTTAGACTTACCCCCCACACCCTCTTCTTGCTGTCTGATTTAAATGCACATGGACAAAAATATCTCTTGAAAAAGGATATGGCCTGTATTTAGAAAAAAATATGGGGAGGAAAACAGAACGTTTATACAGAGAGAGAGAGAGAGAGAGAGAAAGAGAGAGAGAGAGAGAGAGAGAGAGAGAGCTGTCTCCCCTTATCCACGGATCCAGTCCCCGCGGATCCACTTATCCGCAGTTCAAAAATTCCCCCATCACACACACCCTATTCCACAAATGACTTATCTGCTTGTGATTGCAGCCTTCCTGTTGCTGTTCCTGGGTCTTGGTGGCTCTTTGCTAACTGCAAAATAAAGGCAGGAAGCAGGAAGCACTCACAGGAAGCAAGGCAGAGGGCTGAAAATAATGTGACACTTGTCACAGAGTTCAAAGAACTTAGTTTCACATTCTTTCCAGCCCTCTTCCTCGCTTCTTGTGAGTGCTTCCTGCCTCCATTTTGCAGTCAGCAAAGAGAGCCAGCGAGACCCAGGAACAGCAACAGGAAGGCTGCAGTCACAAGCAGATAAGTCATTTGCACGATAGGGGGGGGGCACAATGGGGGGATTTTTGAACCTTTTTGTTGGATTCCTTTTTTATCCACGGTTTCCAAATTCATGAGGGGCAGGGAAAGTATCCCCTGCAGATACACCTGTCTATCTCCTCTTGTGAGATAACATTTCTGAAGGAGCAAGGAAACTGCCACGGAGACAACTGGACCATTAGACAGTGAGTGAATAAAAGGGAAGGTTAAAGACAATATGGAGATCACAGAGAAGCTGAATTAATTCTTTGTATCTGTCTTCACTACTACATAACATGTACGACAGTTACCTGTGCCTGAATAGACTTTCTTAGTGAGGGAGTCTGAAGAACTGGGTCGAATAGAAGTGATGAGGTTCTAGAGCATATGGACAAATTAAAAATTAACACATCACGTGGTCCAGATGCATCCACCAAAGATTTCTTAAGGAACTCAAATGTGAATTGCTGATCTTCCAACAAAAAGATTTAATCTTTCCTTTAAAGCAGCATCCATGTCAGAAGTCTGGAACAGGGCCGACCCAGTGATGAGAACAACTGAAATGCTTCCTTTGTGTGGTGAGTTGAGGGGAGTGGCAAATTAAAAAGGGGTGCTCTGCAACCTGCCTCTGCCCACTGCCTCCTTCTGGCCCACCACCCACTGGAAAAGGATCAGGGCATCATCAGCTGAACTCTTCCTCCTGGAGGGAAAAAGACCCCTGCTGCTGCCACTGCCACCATCACCTGCTCCTTGCCCACTAAACAGCCAAGGTGAGCAAAGAGAAGCAGAGCCCTCACCTTACCTTGAGCTCCAGTATCACCTCCTTTCTCTATTCTGCAGGGATGTGGATCAAGTCTCTGACTCCAAGTCTAGAGTCAAGTCCCCAGTCTCTGGGTCTAAGTCTCAAGTCTTTGCCCCCAAGTTTTGAGTCTTTGGTTGTGAGTTGTGAGTCCCTCGGCGTAATCCAAACCTACTTAGGTCACCATTGTAACCAGCGGCCCAGTGAAAACGGGAGGCCCCAGAACGGAAAGGGGATTCAAATCCCCTTTGAATTCCCCTTTTGGAGGGGATTTGAATCCCCTTTCCGTTCTGGGGCCTCCCGTTTTCACTGGGTCACTGGTTACAACGGCGTAAGTAGGTTTGGATTGCGCCCCCTATCTATTTAATGGGGAAAATGGGTTTAAACTGGAATAAAATTCAACTTGTCGTAAAAGGCTCCAAGTCTCGAGTCGAGTCTTTTGAGTCTTTTACAATTGCTGAGTCAAGTCCGAGTCAAGTCATTGATGTGACTTGGGTCCGACTCGAGTCTGAGTCAATAGACTCAAGTCTACATCACTGCTATTCTGTCCTATTGAAAACAACAGGACAAGCAGAGCATACTGGAAGCCCAGCATGGTGAACAGAAGTATGCCTTTCTCCCTTGCTTATCAGCTTCCTAGGGGCAGCTGGTGGGCTACAGTGAGAAACAGGATCCTGGGCTAGAAGGGCCTTTGTCCTAATCCAGCAGAGCTTTTCTTACGTTCTTATGTAAGGAGTCTTCCTCCCAATTTTTAGTCCTCTCTTCCTTGTGACATTTCTGTTATCATCTGAAAACTAGACAAATAATGTATTGTGCTTTAGGTTTATTTGTTTTTTTCCCCACATAAAATCTCCTTTTGGTCATTGTCAAGAATAATGCAGGGACAAACTAGAGTATTTGAAACCTAATTCATATTTATTGGTCTTACAAAAGATGTTGGACCCTCGCTTACACAACTGGTAAATGTTCTGTCTCATAAACTTTCAGCAGTGATTTAGATGCTGTGATGAAGTCTGAAAGGTATTTTTTGTGCATTTACAGTGGGGGGTCATATAATATATAGAAGAAAATTAGGGGCCATTTCATAGCTACAAATATGTCCAGGTGATTTACGGTATTTGCAGGACCTAACTTTTTATGATTTTATATTTTTCAATAGTAAATTCACAAGTTAAAAAAAGAGTACAGTCAAAAGTCAACAGCTCTGCACTTTAAAAATAGAGCAAACACTTTATTGAATAAAAAAAAAGTGTTCTACGTACAGAATAACACTCTTGATCATTATGGTGTCTCCTTTGATGTGGCTTGGAACCAGAACACCGACATACTGTGACACAGTTTGCCATACGGTTGTATACTTCAACTCTTAGGTTCTCTCACCAAACTCAGTCTTTGAAGATGTGGTTAAGTGGCCTTATTACATATGCGCAATATAGCATGGGCTTTTCTGCCATGTTAAGAAGTGTTAATAGGGCACAAAAGGTTCAAGAAAGGATGGAATTCTCTTCAGGTAGTGCTGTGGTATGGAAGGAATTAAGGAGGGGGCCTAGAAATTTCCTGAGATCTCAGCTGGCCTCATGGAGAGTGAAAGATGGTGTTTGGGCCAGGTTTACCGGTTAGATAGACCTGGGCACTGCATCAGGAAACCTGGTAGACCTGGCCTATGGAGACTTTTCCGACTATTGCTGCCCTCCCACCACCCTGTTTCCCCCCTCCCCCTTTGAGAAGGGGCCCAAAAGAAACTTTGTACCTTTTTTGAATGTCCATAAGTTAACAGGTAAAAGGCCATGACAGATGCAATAAAAGCTGATGTAAAATAATAAAATAGGCTAAAAGGGCCAAAACGTAAAAAAAAAACACGGGCAGCCCAATCCTGCCTAAGGATCTGCCGGGTGGCCAAGGCCGTCCGCCGGATCCCGTGCTCCGCCGTGGGCAGGTGCCCACTTGGCGGAAAGCCTCCTAGGGGAAGGGGACGCTCGATCCCTTCCCCGAGTGTGACCGGTGCTGGCGCCAATCGGTCTCCTCAGAATTCCGCCAGCGAAATTGCTGACGGAAGTCGGAGGAGGCCGTGTAACAGCTCAGCCGATCGGCGGGGGACAGGGTTTGGCCGAAGCTGTCCCCTGCCCCCTCCCCAACCGGCTGGGCCTATGACTGCCCTCCCGCTACCACCGGACCCCCCCCCCAGCTGGCTGGATCCTTACCTGGGCCCGCCGGCGGTCCTTTGGGTGCTCCGGTGGCTGAGCAGGGGAGGCCAGCCTTCGCTGCTCAGAAGTAGACGCAAATGTGCCATATGTTCCGCCGCCCATTACAGCGCTAGGATTGTACTGTGTATTAGTAAACATTTAAAATGTTACACAACAACACAGTTACACGTTTAAAAACACGAAGGAACCAGCATTTATCCTTAAAATCAAAATCTACAATGCTACATTTTGCTTGAATTTCATTAAGCATTATCATGCTTGATGAAATTCAAGCGAAACGTAGCATTGTAGATTTTGATTTTAAGGATAAATGCTGGTTATTTTGTGTGTTATACGTGTAACTGTGTTGTTGTGTAACATTTTAAATGTTTACTAATACAGTGTTCTTTACGTTTTGGCCATTTTAGCCTATTTTATTATTTTACATCAGCTTTTATTTCATCTGTCATGGTCTTTTTACCCATTAACTTCTGGACATTCAAAAATCATTGCTGTCCATGAAAATCTTAAATCGTTTTAAAACTTTTTACCACTTGATAAAATTCCTCTCAGAGGCCCTGTTGCCACCCCCACCCCCACCCAGCCAAAGCAAACCTGCAACATCTCATTTAGGTCTGAATATATCCCTATCCTTTTTTCTTCTATTGAAATGTAACCAGAACATTTGCAACACACACAAAACCTCAAACTTGTACAGCTTTCTGTAGATTCTGTCACGCTTTGCTGTTGGCTATTGTCTGAATAGGGAAAGCAGAGTTAGTACATTCAATTAAAAAAAGTTGTCTTACCTAACTGCATGATCCTCAAAGCAGTTTATTTTTTACTTGTTTCTTTTATTTCACCAACTGTGCATGTTAATCATGCTATACTAAGAATGAGGGGACACGTCACTGCCCAGATGGACTTACAGTCTAAAAGCTGCCATATGGGAGATGACAGAAAAGCGAGAGAAATGAAGGCAGAGGTCGACAGGGAAAGAATACGGGATGTACCTAAGAACCCAATCCTATTGTCGTCATCCCCTGGTCTATGCAACGGTGCCGAAACGACTACCACTGCATCCTGCAAGGGGGGGGGGAGCAGTGGAGGTTTCCTCTGGGTAAGGGAACAGTTGTTCCTTACTTGGGGGTAAGCCTCTGAGGCGCAAGGAGATGTACATGTACCTGAGCTAGCTAAATAGCTGGTGCAGGTTCACAAGGACCCGTGCCACAGGATCAAGTCCAGGAAGGGTGTTATGATTACGTGACCACTGCTGCCGCTGAACTCACCCCTTTCCCGAACCAAATCCGCCCGTTGCTACCCAGTTCTGCCCTCCTTCCATTCCTGTCACCGCCTTGTTTCACCCTCTCCTGCCCCTGTTTTGCCCTCTCGCCACCCATCCTGCCTTTCCCATCACTGCCGGAGTGCCTTTTACGTCTGGCACTGACGGCAGAAGAGGCGCAACAATGATGCCCGGCCCCTTTAGGATTGGGCTGTAAGTCTTAGGTGAAGTAGGATATAAGGACTTCATCTGTTACTATTGATATTTTAAGGTATCATGAAGTCAATTTTGTTTTCTTCAAGGATTAGAGAAAAGGAATAGTTAAAATATGGGAGAATTAGTTTTTAAATATACATCTAGGGAACTAAATCTAACAAGTGCAGGCAACATGAAAATAAATAACGGATGGCGTTAAACATTGCAGTAAAAGATGTACTGTCTCAGGTGCTTTGGTGGTTGTGCGTCATTCAGACTTCTCTTGAGACTGTTTAAACTTAGTTGCTGCCCAAATATCCTCTAGAAACCATTAGTCTATATTAAATGTAAAGCCACTACATTCTTTCCTAATGACAAAGTCATTCAAACGGATAGTTTCAAAGACTTATAACTAGTCTTGTGCCAGAGATTTTTTTATAGAGAAACTAGCCTTGAACTATACCTTCCTTAAAGTATAGATTCCAATAACTAAAATAAAGGTGTCTCAAACCCTAAGGACTGGAAAAAATAAATGCCACGGAGAAAAGGTAAAACAGTTGACTCATTTTTAATTTTAAATATTTGTCACATGCTAACCAGCATATTCATTATGACATGGCCACCTGTTATTTGCCAACTACTGTATCAATCTATTGTCCATGATTTGAAAAGGAGAAATATTGTGTCAATTACCGTCCTAGAACAAAAATGGCCACCTGGTGGTCCACAGGCAACATTCAGCCTGGAAGATAATTTTGTCCAGCCCCCCACCTCCTTCCTGCTTTGACCCTACCAGGATTGCCCTGTGTTATTGAGCTATTTTACAATACTGAAATACCATTTTCCATAAATTGCACCCAGGAACTGGGTTGTATTATTTATGCTGGCTCTAGCATAATGCTTCTCAGAAGTTGTAGATCTCCAGCCTAGGGAGCAAACTGCACACAATGAGCTGATATGATGACACAACACAACACAGAACAGAACTGTCTGGCGCAGAAGGTCACAGCAACACTCCATTCTTATTTATCTTTGTGTTTGATTTTATGGATTTTTTAAAAAATTGCTTTAAGTATATTGTGTTAGCATCCCTGGAATCAACTGAGATGAAAAGCAAGATATAAATGCAACAAACACTTGAGAATCATAGGTTTCAATTAAGCAACGTCTTTAGAATTCTGGAGAGAAATCTGAAATATTTGCACAGAATCCTCTGAAAAGTTAGAGAATGGATCTGGGTGAGGTTACTTAATGCCAGGGGATAAATGTTTCCATTCTTCATATTTTGATCTCTTGATTCTTCCACCCTTACTAATATGCTTTACACTAACTCCTTTACTGTTGTCCCTAATTATTCCTTCCTTTACATTACTGTCAGCCATTACAAAAATTAAATTGTCCAAAACCCCAAATTATACAATTGGGATACATAGGATCATAAATTGACTAAAATTGACTGGCAGCAGAATCAGATGAGACAAAAGGAAATATTTCTTTACCCAGCATGTAATTAATCTGTGGAACTCCTTGCCACAAGATGTGGTGAGACTCCTGGCCTAGATGCCTTTAAAAGGGGATTGGACAGATTTATGGAGGAAAAGTCCATCACAGGTTACAAGTCATGATGACTGTATGCAACCTCCAGATTTTAGAGGTAGCCTATCTCTGAATACCAGATGCAAGGGAGTGGCAACAAGATACAGGTGTCTTGTTGTCGATGTGCTCCCAGAGGCATCTGGTGGGCCACTGTGAGATTCGGGAAACAACTAGAGGGCCTCTTCGCCTGATCCAGCAAGGCTCTTCTTATGTTTTTATATTGCTTTCTTTGGATGTGAAAATGCTGAAGTTTAACGAACACAAGCTACTGTTATGAGGGTACAGTTTCCTTTTGTTTGAGGCACCAAAGCAGTTTAATGACCGATATTACAATATGACTATGAGATTGCTATTGAAAGAATTACTATCAAATTGCAATAAATGCTGACGGTGGAAAAGGCAGCAGAATTCCAGAAGCTCAGAAGAACCTTTGGGGTATTTCTTGACCTTTGTAACCCAATGTTCTAACCAAAACATTTAATAACAGAAAATGTCAGTGATAGTCCTAGTTGCCACATTTCTTTAGAAAGCAACCAGCCACTCCCACGTGATTGAAATCAGACACCAACATTCCAGTCTGCTCTTGGAATCCGAGAATAAACTTGTGGGAAAGGAAAATAATAACATGGCTATCTTTTTTTAATCTGCTATCACCTAAAGAGAGTCAGTCAGCAGGGACACCAGTTTCCATACTTCAGTCCATTTTAAGCATGGGCTGGAAATGCTTAAATGCGAACAGATTACATGAAGCATGTATTCCAAATACACTAAGCCCCCAAGATATGTACTGGTTCCATTTTGGAGGTTTGCTGGAATGTATATAGGTCGAAACAACCAGCGCCTGCGCAAAAGCATCACAACAGACAGACTGCACCTATGCAAAAGCGCCGAAGCAGACTTCGGTAACTCAGATGTCAGTAACTCAGACATCCGTAACTTGGGAACCCAGTGTACATATTCTTCTCCATTGTCAATGAAATACACTACAATGTGTTTTATTGCAGGGTCATCCAAGCCTTTGTGGAACATTGGTAATGACGGAACTTGGAAGGATGGCGGAGACTTGTCGAAGTTATCTTGTTTGCATAAAAATCCATCTAAATTTGTTCAGAAGCCAAATAAAACACAGTTGGCTAATGGGTTTGCCTCTAACGTAAAATCCTATAACAGCTCCAAGTTTATTAGTGCCCATTTACTGAACAAACCTTGGCAGTCAAGCTGATTTTCCATTGGCATTAGGAGAGTTAAAGCGACTATTTGGCAGGTCCAGCTTTCAGCAAACCTGAATCTAATTCGAAGGCTCTACTAATCTCTATGTTTGGATAGATCTTTGTTTAACGTTCAGCAGCTTCATTGAGTGGAGATATTGAAAGAGACAGATGGGAGGGGTGACTGGGGAAAAATACAGCCATATTTTATGGCACAGATGCCAACTTCTTGGTTCTGCAGTCAGGATCAGTGTTGGGTGGACACCCCCCTCCATCCATTTTGGATCGGAGCCATTTAATTTGGAGTTGTCTGCCAGACGCCCTAAATTAATTTAATTTAAAATCAGCCCCGTCCACAATTGGCAAGGTTTCTAGGCCTAAATATGCTCTCAGTGATATCATCAGGAGTATGACAGTACCTAGGGGCTTCCTTGTACCTCATCCCCTTCCACAAGACCTCTCCTCCCCCCTTTCAAAACTTCCCTAGGCAAGAAGAAACCGGAAGGGGAGACAACAGAAACCACTGAACCAAGTTTAGACCGCCTGGATGCTGTTGAAAGCATGCACAGCTGTGTCCAGGCACATTGGGAAGCATGGGAAATGTAGTTCCCATGCATCTCAGAATCCCTCACTGCTGCAACACTTATGGCAGTGGTTCCCAATTATTTCTGTGAGTAGGGTTGCCAACTCTGACTGATGTTATTCCTAGATATTTTTTTTTTCCAACGTGAGGTAAAGGGGAGTATGGAGAGGGCTCACACAAGGGCTGAAATGGATCGATTTAGAATCAGGAGCCCAGACTTTGGGCTGGGTCCAATCCTAAACTGATCTGTGGGCATCTCAAGAAATGTGGTACCTGAACTGCTTCCCCAACCTCAGTCTCTACCCTTTTACTACTAGGTAGGTGCTTCCACTGAGCCTGACACAATATCTACTGGCTGCTTGCATATAGATCTAGATATCTATATCTAGGGGTCCACGGTGGCTTAGTGAATAAGATGCTGAATTGCAGACCGGAAGGCTGATAGGACAGCAGTTCAAGACCCAAGTGCCGCGTGATGGAGTGAGCTCCCGTCTTCTGTCCCAGCTTCTGCCAACCTAGCAGTTCAAAAACAAGAAATTACAAGTAGATAAATAGGTACCGCTGCAGCTGGAAGGTAACAGCGTTCCGTTAGTCATGCCGGTCACATGACCACAGAAGCGTCTTCAGACAGCACTGGCTCTCCAGCCTTAGAAACGGAGATGAGCACCGCACCCTAGAATCGGACATGACTGGCTTTCTAGCAGGGGATATCTTTACCTTTTTATCTGCAGCTGATTATTCTAAATCAGGGGTGGGGAACCTCCGGCCCGCGGGCCAGATTCGGCCTGCGGGTCGATCCTGTCCGGCCCCTGCGGGACCTGACCGATCCGGCCCACGGGACCGGAGGCTCCACCGCCTGCCTGCCTTGTCACTTTAAAATCGGCCTTTCTGCAGCTGCGCAGATCGCCGTTGAGGCCGAGAGGGCAATCTCTCGGCCTCAACGGCGATCTGCGCAGCTGCAGAAAGGCCAATTATAGAAGGAGGAGGTGCCGAGGTGATGTGTCACCTCGACACGTCCTCCTTCTATAATCAGCCTTTCTGCAGCTGTGCAGATCGCCGTTGAGGCCGAGAGATTGCCCTCTCTGCCTCAACGGCGATCTGCGCAGCTGCAGAAAGGCCGATTTAAACTGGAGCTGACGCAGGAAGGCGGCGGCGGCAGTTGCCGCCGCCGCCCCCCCCGGAGCCTCAGGTAAGCGTCCGTGGGGTGGGTGGGAGAGAGAGTGGTCCGTGGGTGGGTGGGTGAGTGGGTAGGAGGAGGGAGGGAGGGAGGGAGCGTGTTCCGTGGGTGGGTTAGAAGGGTAGATTCGGGGGGGTGTCAAATTTGTGGTGGGGGCCCCAAAATTTCAGCCGCCCTTATGGGCAGCCCGTGGCCAATTTTCCCAATGGGGAAATGGCCCCCCACTGCAAATAGGTTCCCCACCCCTGTTCTAAATCCTTTTAGGAAATTCATCCCTCCTCCATCCTCACCTTCTTGGCTAACGATTCCCTTTCTGATGCAAAATACTTAGGCTCAGGAGCGTCGCTAGAGCGAGGCGTGGGGGCGGACCGCCAGAGGGTGACGCGTGCAGAGGGTGAAGCGCACACCCACACGCGCGTCACGTCCGCTGCGCGCGTGGCCCTCCGGGAGGCTCCGAAGCCAGGAGAAGGCCTCGGAGCGACCTCCCTGGCCGACGCTCCAGGGCCTTCTGACGAAGGCCCAATGCGCAATATGTAATTTATAATGTTTTTCACACATGCGCCGAACGTTTCTCGTTGTGCGCATGCGCGAAAAACGTTATAAATTATGTATCGCCGCATTGGGCCTTGCCTCGGACAGCCGGCCGGCGCGGATGTGTGGAGGCGGCTGGCCGGGGGGTTAGGTCCTTCGCGCCGCCGAAATTTTGAAGGGGGGAACGGGGGTCACTAGGGTGGCACGCGCACCCCACTTTGGGGGGGGGCGCACCCAGTGACGCCACTGCTTAGGCTACCACCCTCTTCACATTTCTTCCTCTCAAAAATATTTTTTTTACTTTGATTTGAGGCTTTTCCCCAGTCCCAGCCAACATTCACTTACCTCATAGTAGCAGCTACATTGGCTGTCAGCATTTTGTGGCTTGATCATTTCTACACTGAGAAGACTGTATGTTTGTTAGCATTCCATGTCATGATATCACAATTGTTCAGACAGCAGCTCACAGCCCTGACCAGTAGGACTTAATGTGTGCCAGGGCTCACCACTAGGCCCAGGGCCAGATCTATTCCACACTTGAGCTGAGGCAAATTTCTTTCCTTTCAAAGAAATAAAGCACTGCATACAAGTTACATATAATCCATTTTTAATTTACTATATTGTGCTATTATTTCAATCTGATGCCTTTTGCTTCAAGGTTTCTAGCACAAATTTATCCCAGAGATCTAGCATTCTAGCTAGATCTAGCAATTTTTCCAAATGTATCTAGAGATCTAGCAAATTTATCTAGAGACCTAGTAGATCTAGCATTCTGCAAAGCTGAACAGATTATTAAGGAGAATCTCACTGCATTCTGCCTATCCTCATCAATATATTCCTCTGCAGTTATATATTCTGTATATACACATCAAAACACAGTATTCCTTTGTAGTTATGCCCACTGCACAGTGTGTTGCCTTCACTGCCGGAATGGCTCTGAGGACAAGTGGAAGGAGCTGAGGTACACTGATTTGCAAGGTGCTGTGCTTACAGTGCTGCACCCCCTCCAGCAACTTCACTGCTTATGCCTGATGACTTTGGATTAGTGAAATGTTATCCAGGTGCTTTTGGGATGAGGAAATGGGTCTCTTTGAGAAAACAGGCAGGAGGCAGAACAAGGAAGAGAGGTTGTAGATCCAGGCAGCACTGGCATGTGCTGGGATCCTATTACCATTCCCTCTCCCCTTCCCTCTCCCTTAAGGTGGAAACAGACCAGACATGTCTGCCTATGTTTCGTCCAGCAACGTCCTCGTGCTGCTGAAAAAATCAGTGTGTCTTCTCCACATCGGGAACAAAGACGAATGTCGGAGAGTAACGTTCTGGTACGGGCAAGGTTGGCCTAGTCGATGTTCGGCCAATGAGAGGCCATGTTCGGCGTTGAGGGGCAGAACAGGAGCAACCCGTTGGGCCAATCAGGGTTGAGTTATTGTAAGCCAATCGGAATTGTTTAACCCTATCTGCAATCTACTCTGAAGCTCTCATTCCTGTTCTCAACACCACTCCTCCCCACCGCAAGCAACCAATTACTGAGGATCATCAACTAACCAATTATTGGAGACCAGCAAGCCAAAGCTGTGCTCTGGTAGGTCAGTGGTTCATTGCTTCTCATCCCGGCACATCGGCTGCTCACCCAATGCACCAGAAGGCGACGAAACGCGTCGAGTGCGGTCTGTTACAGCTTTTAATCTTCTCGGATTTATGCCACCAAAATAGCTGGCATAGATCCAAGGAGATCCATTGCTTATGGCATATCCCAACATAAGGGAATCTTACAGTGAAGAGGTCTCCATGACTGCCCCCCACCCCTAGTGCCTCCCTAGCCGCGCCAATGGGACGCAGCACATGCACCCCATTGGTGTGGCTGCATCAGCACTAGGGGAGTTAATTAGGATTGGGGCCTTAGTTTGGTCGTTTACAAGTTGTGGCAATAGTATAGGTTTCATGGTTGTCAGAAATGCTTCCATTTTTTCAGTGTGTTTTTGATAGTGTTGCCAATAACTAAATCATAGATACAAACACTGCTCACAAAGACCTGTGTAGGAAGCCTCAAATGTCACCATGAAAAAAAGTTATATGGCCCATGAGGCTTGTGGTTAGACCATTGTGGTGCTGTCTGGGACTTTAAGGAGTCTGAAAGGGAAAGGAGATGACAACAGGCTATGATCATATGGTTAGACATTTCTGGAGCCCATGGGGCAGGGTGACCAGATTGTTGGGGTGCATACATTCCAGAGATCCTTCTAACTGGAAAGCTTTGTTTATTTTCTCTAAAATAACACTTGCTTTGCTCCTACTCTGATGCAATTCTGACAGTCTGATCATACACATGTATCATAAGATGTAAATACTCATTGAGTCCAATGGATCTTAGCAAGGGCGTTTGGGATTGCAGCTTCATTGTGTTGACAACTTGCAGCATCCTGTATGGCAGTCGCGTCGCTATAGCATGGCTGGGGGAACAAATGCCCCTGGGTGACAACTGCTGTCTCCTCGTGAGGAGGAGCCATGGCGGAATTTTTGAGCTCCACGGCTGTTTTGTGAGACCCTCCCTGAGTCCTGGAAGGCTTCAAATGATGCCTTCCAGAAGTGCAGGGGGTGGGACAATGATGTAGAACGCGTCATCTGCCCCCCCCCCACATGACCCAGCTAGCGATGCAACTGCTGTATGGCCCAATCCTATCCTTGGTAAATGCTGGTGTATCTCCATGTATGCTGGTGCAATGACATCAGACAGATGCTCCATGGACTCCAGCAAAACACTGGGAAAATGGCACATTGTCATAGCTTGGAGATCTGAGACCAAAACTGGGAAGAGATTGTGGAGTGATGTGGGAGGCGTGTGGGAGGGACAAAGAGAAGTCAACGTGCACCATATTGTAATGCCCCTTCAGAAAACAGAAACTCCCCTGATGCTGGAAATATGCTACACCAGTAACAGAGCTGGCTTAGATTGGACTAACCTATAAGGGACAATGGGGAAGGGGAAACAGCAGAAAATTGCACCACCTGCCACCCCTGCCTCACCCACTTTCTACGATGGAGCATAGGCTACAGACTATATTTGGCAGCCAAACACACCATACCCACCCAAGTACTAAAACCCCTGCCAGCAAGACTGCATCTCAGATGATCAGATGCATGACATGGAGCTATACCTCTCTGATCTCTCAAAGGGGCACTTTGGTGATGGGCACCATGGTGAAAGGGCACTTGGAGCACAAAGGGAGCACTTCACATGCCTCACAACATGTATGTCAAGACACAGTATTTTCTTAAGTCTAACTTCTCAGAATTCTGATTGCAGGTATTCTGCCCCAGGAGGTATCCACACTCAACTGGAACCTCTACCTCACCACTGCAACAGAAGAAGGACAGCGCACCCCACACAAATAAGCAAGGGGGGAGAGAATCACATGTTGTAATGTGCAACTCCCTCTCATGTCTCTCCCCCCCCCCCGTCCCTTCAGGATTATCAAATGTGTCTCTGCTATAAACTACAGTATATTGCCTGACCGTACTGTCACATCTTCTAGGTACATCACAAATGTTTCCCATAGTCAGCTGTTTAATAAACCAAGCAAAAGCTTTGGAAATTTGCCATTTACAACGTTGACAATGGGTGAGTTCACATGACCCTTTTTTTCTTACTATAATGCAGCTACGATTGGATGTTTCTAGAAATTCCATTATGTGTCAGCTTCCACAGGCAAATTCCTGTCATCCTGTGCAGACAATACTCATGAAGAAGAAAGGAAATTTGGGGTGCCGAAATTCGGGGTTCCCGTCGTGCCGGCTTGGCCGTTACACGGCCTCCTCCTACTTCCACCAGCTATTTAGATGGTGGAAATCTGATGAGGCTGATAGGGCCAGCCTCGGTTTACATCCGGGGAAGGGGACGAACGTCCCCTTCCCCAAGTAGACCTCCAGCCCGCCACATGGTGGTCTGGACACCCAAATCCTGTGTAAGGATTCGGCAGGTTGTCCTTACACAGGATTTGGCTGTCAAATACTAACAGGAAAAGTGATATTAATGCTATCCTTACTGCTCATCATAGCCATTGTGCTTTTCATGAGTTATTTCATTTGTACCGTAAATGTAACTGCTTTTGTAAAGATTGAAATGGGAAAAAAACCATGAGAGAAAGTTTCATGCAGAATAACATGTTACATTATATTCCATTATTTGCTTCACCCATAAGGTGTAGCATACACCTGATAAAAGAAATCTATTTGTGATACTCATTTGTTAAACCAAAACACCGACTGGATTGTTTTTAGTGTTTTATAACACAGCGTCAAATTGTATGAGTTATTGATAGCCATAAAATTTAATTGCAAAATTACATAATTGACATAATGTACATTTAATGAGAGGGAAATTATTCATTAAACTGCCTAATGAACAAATAAAATCATATGATCTTTTTTTGGAGAAAGACAATATCTCCAGGGAGAATATTTTGGTTCAACTATCATTCCAAAGAATAAATCAGTTCCAACTGAGGTAATAATTCCTAATGTTATGAATGCCTTCCTTCTGGAAAGTCACTAACAGCCCAATTCTATCCAAGGCCCCATGCTTGGAAGCATCATCGCTGGGGCAGACTCCGCTGTATCCGGTGTGGGGCTGGAAGTCTCCTCAAGTGTCAAGCCCTAGTAGCCCCTATGGAGCTACACGGAGGCATGCTAGCTAAATGGCCAGCGCAGCTCTGAGTAGCCCTGTGTCGAGCTTTCAAGCCCAGGTCAAGGGATAGGATTTGGCAGAGGCCTCCTCCACTGAGCCTGCTCCCCTCCCAGGTCTGATCTGCCCTCCTCCCTGCCCTCTCCTCAACCTGGAATGCCCCCTCCCCGCCTCCCTCCCCCTGCCTCTTTGCTGTCCTGCATGGAGCTCACCTGCCTCCGGTGGGTGCATCTCCCTTGCCGGTGCTGGCCTCCAAAACAGCAGGACTGGCCTCCATGCCATCGCAACATGCTTTGCAGCATCTTTCCAACAGCCCAGAGCCCAATATCGCTGGTGACCAGCATAGGACTGGGCTGTAAGTGTGTAAATTCAATCATATATATGCTATTCAAATCCTTTCCAATCAATTTCCCAAAGGTGAGCCTTTCATCTTTTTTCAGTTCACTATCTCTATTCTTGCTGCCATGACAAGTTATTGGTGGTGGTGGTGGTGGTGGTGGTGGTGGTGGTGGTGGTGGTGGTGGTTTAATCTGCTTGGATCTTAACTTTTGTTCTACTGCCAGAATGGAATTCAGTTGGCAGACTGGGATGCTTCTGCCTCCCCCTTCCCTCTACAGCTCTTTCCACTAGAGCATTGGTTCCCAAACCTTTTAGCACCAGCCAGGACCCACTTTTTAAAATGACATTCTATCGGGACCCACCTAGCTTTATGAGACTTAAGAAAATTGTAATATTTTATTTATTTATTTATTTATTTATTTGCAAAAAAAAAAAAAAAAAAAAACCCACCTCAATCTATTTCTCGTAATGAGGCAGCCCTAATGAATAGCCTCAAGGCTTGAGAGGCTTAGTTATGTGACTCAGCCTTCACTTGCCCCCACTACCGGTCATTGACAGACTTGGAAAAACACGCACCAGAAAAAAGACACTCAAACATTTATCTCCCCATTTATCTCCTTACACAAGCTTGCAAACTGCAGAAGCTCAGCTGTTTGCAGGGCAATTAGCAGCTATCTATTTTTGAATAGCCTCAGAGCTTAAGGCAATTTGTTATCTGATCTTTCCATGGTGTTTCATTGGAGGCTCTGCAGGACCCACCAGAAATCAGGTTGTAACCCACTAAGTGGGTCCTGACCCACAGTTTGAGAAACACTGCACTAGAGCAGTGTTTCCCATACTTTTCCAACCTGTAGCTCCCTTGACCCTTGGCCAATTACATTATGTTGGTAATTACCATTATGTTTGATTCCCGCGACGGGGTGAGCGCTCGTTGCTTGGCCAGCTCCTGCCAACCTAGCAGTTCCAAAGCATGTCAATGCGAGTAGATAAATAGGTACCGCTTGCGGGAAGGTAAACAACGCTCCGTGTTCCAGCTGCATGCTACGCGCTGCAGCAAGGAGAGTCATGCCGGCCACATGACCACGGAGGCGTCTTCGGACAACGCTGGCTCTTCGGCTTTGAAATGGAGATGAGCACCACACCCTAGAGTCGGACACGACTGGACTTAATTGTCAGGGGATACATTTACCTTTACTGGTAATTACATCCCCATTACATTATGTTGGGATTGGCATTGCAGTGTTTTCCAAGAAGATTCTATGGCACTTCGCAGCTCCTCTGGATGATTTCCACGGCTCCCCTGGGAGCTGCGCCTCTCAGTTTGGGAACCACTGTACTAAAGACTTGAAAATCTGCTTGAGAGTTGGGAGATTTTGCAGAATAGGATGGCATTCGGCAGAAGGGACTGCAGCAGGAAGGGTGATGGGTAAACATCAAGAGAAGTGTCTTCTATTTACAAAAGAACCAGTTGGGATCATTAAATTATCTATAAACTCTAAAAGCAGCCTCAAAGGAGATAAAGGTAGTGAATAAAAAAGAAAAGGGCTTTGCTGATGTTTTCCCCCTGATCAACCCCTTACTATGTTGCGTGTCTGTTGAGAGTATTTTGATACACTGCCAGCTGTTATGCCATTAAAGAACGGACAATCCAAGTTTCTGCTTCTGATCATTTGACCGAGCTTATTTTTGGTGGCAAGCTAGGTGAGTGGCTGGGTGGCAGGAAATATTAGCCTGTCGCACAACACCATTAATTATTTTATGAACATATTTGACAAATCTATTCCACAGTGTGGGGGGGCAAGCCTGAAATGCTGGTATTTCTTCAGATCAATCCCTTTCTCCTCTTTCTGTCTCTCCTGCATAGTATCAGAAGAATGCCTTCGCTTAGGCTGCAATCCTATATTCACTTTCCTGGGAGTAAATCCCATTGAATTCAGTGAGACTTACTTCTGAGTAAATATGCATAGGATTGTGCTGTTAGTCAGGAATTTCCACGTTGACTGATGTCAATTCCCTCCTTACAGAATCCCCTTTGGAGATCAGAGACAGTGAAAGGAGATGAGCTTTGTGAGTCTTTTCGCACAGCACGAAGCCATCAGCTGGATCGTTCTGTTGGCCAGGACATGATAGATGGTGATTCGTCTCAAGTTCACAGCGAAGACTGCTTTAGCCTGTGTCCACCCGACTAGCAAAACAGTGGCCCTTGCCAAGATAAACAGCTCAAGGTATGAACAGTAACAGTAAGCAATAACTGTGGTGTGAAACATTCTCAGGAAAGTCCAGACATCAAGGATGCTGCTTGGAATATCTTGAATGTCCTGAATTCTTTTGCTGTGAAAAAAGGGCTGCCCAACTGCAGTGTGGGAGACAGCAGCCAACGAGGAGTACATGAGCCCCGGTGAGCATGCCATCAATTTTCGTACTCTGGCTGATGGAGGGGAAACTGGAATGTATATTACAGTGACTTCGAACTCCAGCCACTGTTATGCATAGAGTATGTTGCTAAAAAAAAAAACCCAAAAAACAACACCACCCTACTATTAATAGGTCTTTTTTCAAAAGAAAGAAAGAAAGAAAGAAAGAAAGAAAGAAAGAAAGAAAGAAAGAAAGAAAGAAAGAAAGAAAGAAAGAAAGAAAGAAAGAAAGAAAGAAAGGACAGGACTGTTCCTTGTAGATTTTTAATCCATTTCATCTGAGATGGCAAATAGCCACCCATAACAAATTTGGTATGGCTATTGTATGGGTCATTGAAATAAGCTAATATGCTGAAACAGTAGATTAAGAGGAAGACAATTTATGACTTTTATAACCCAATTCTGTGTAACTCTGGTGTAACAGTAGATCCCCCGGTGTAAAATCACTTATGGCACAACTCCGCCAGCACAGGGGGCATTCTGGGGGCATTCAGCCACTGGCAGCCATTTTGGAGCCACTACTGCAAATGGCGGCAGCAGCCAGCTGCCACAACCAGCGACTTGTTCCAGAGCAGGTAAGCCAGCATGGGGGCAGATTTTGGGCCGAGAGAGGGAGGAACTGGGGGTGGGGAGGAAGAGATGGATCCGATGACAATGGCACATGCTGGATCTTATCCCCGCTTTTCAAAACCTTTTTCCTCCTCAGACACATGCCACCAAAATAGGTCCAAGGAGATGGATAGGCAGCCCAAGAGTTTACACAGAAGTAAGTAAAAACATTTTTACATACCTCCCATTTGCCTTTGGGTCACCCACCCACCATAGCATACAGCATGTGCCATTTTGCACATGGCTTGAAGCAAAAGCAAAAGAAATTAGAATTGATTCAAATTAACCGCTTTGAACAGAGCTATTTCCGGACAGTGCTGAACTAATCCAATTTTTTTTTAATCTTTGTAACATTCATCAGGTGTTTTGCTACTTCAGCATTTCAGTACTCTACTATTTAATATTTTGCCTACAGTATTAATATGATTTCAAAATAACATAACCATTGTGAATAATAACAATAATAATATAGTCCAATCAATGAGTGTGGTTCATGTATGATTGTCATTTATGGAGAATCTAAGGGCCCAATCCCTGACCAGTACATAGCACTCAGTGCCACTGTGGGAGCAGATGCTTCATGCTGGGGGGGGGGGAATGGACCACACAGTCTGGGCAAATAAGTAAAGATTTTCTTTACCTCCCTCCAGTGGGTCTCCTTGGACCTATGCCAGCTATGTCTGAAGAGATTCAGGGGGGGGGGGGTTCAGTCTGGGAAAGGGGGATAGGATCTCAGTGTGCATAGACCCTGTGGCACTTTGTCCTACAAAGCTTCTCCTTTACAAAATGTACGCACGTTGTTCACTGTTTTTGTTATTGTTGTTAACTTCTTCTTTTGTTCATTGTTCTCTTTTTGATAATTAGAGCCAAACTAAATGTGGCAACAGCAGACCATGATCCCTGTGGAGGGAAAAGCATTAGGACAAGCTGTGAGGAAGTAGGCCATGGGTGGGGGGACTTGGGAAGAATTCTGTATCTGCATCTCTCAGCTGCAAAAACCACTTTTGTTCTTAAAATAGAACACACACACACACACACACACACACACACACACACACACACACACACACACACACACACACACACACACACACACACATGATTAGGTCACCCTGCAACCTGTGACAGATTATGTTGTGAGAGTGCATGTGTATCTATACCTGCATTTCTAGGATTTTCTCATGTGGATTTCCCCATTTGGGAACCCAGAAGTGCACAAATACACTCTAATAGAAGATCTGGAGGAAGGAGGGTCAACACTTGTCTGTTTGTGCAGTTGTATCTCACTCTGTAGGCATTCCATAAGAAAAGTTACCATGGAAGGGAGTATGAATGGGAATATTGTTTCAAGGCTTATTTGTAACGTGTGTTAGACTGATCAAATTTTCAGTTTCTCAACCTGAGGTTAGGCTTATGAGACAGGGGTGGTCCTCTTTGAAACACTGACATCACATGTGTCATGTGGGACTTTCCACATTCATGGCCCCAGGCAGCAAATACCAGCTTGTGTTCACAGGACTGCCGGGCAGTTAATCAGAAACTGATAAAAACAGGACATATGGACATCTTAGGAGAGGTTTAACAAGCTTACTGAAAAATCCATACAATGTTTTAATGGAAATCAGCTGCAAAAATAGTGACATGATTTAGGAGAAGGTTTTTTTTAAAAAAAAACTTACACTAAGTTATGAAAACAGCTATCATCTTGTGACAATAATTTTATTTAATTTGGAATGAGTGCATATTTGTGTGTGTAACATACCACATTCAACCATTGGATGCAAACAGACAACAACACAAGATATTGCAGTCAACCTAATTCTGTTGCGTAAAGATCAAGGCAACCTCACAGTGAATGGGTAAGATATTTGCCCTGTGTTCAGCATTCTGCCATAGACATCTGTAGTTACAAGGCTCCACAGGATTATTTCACTGAATAAGAAAACTGAAGGACAAGTGTATTGACAGGCCCAAATCATAATAATAGTGACTAATTACTTTTCTGGGCAGCCCGATCCTGTCTAAGATGCAGTGGCTGGCCTAAAGGGCCGGCTGTTGCATCCTAGGCCCATTGTGGGCCACGCCGGTGCAGCTGGACTCACCTTCAGGGGAGGGGACATACGTCTCCTTCCCCCCGGTGTAAGCGGCGCGGGCCCCAATAGGCCTCCTCAGATGCATGCCAGCTCTGGACTTGGCGCACATCTGGGGAGGCCGTGTAAGGCCAGCCCGGGCTGGGAAAGGGCTTGGGATAGTGGCACAACTCAGCACCAATATCCCCTCCCCCCTCCCAGTCTAGACCAGTCAATGGCCCCCTCCCTTACCACCCCTGCCCGCCCTGCCCCTGCACCAACTGGCATGGGACTTACCTGCAGTGGCCAGGGCAGGTCCAGTTCCATGGCGCAGTAAGCGGTGCCAGCCTCCGTGCTGGCACTGCTTACTCACAAGGAGCCGCAAACGTGCTTTACGGCATGCTTGCGACTCCCTGGGCCGGTGGAATGCGTGCTCCGCCAGCCCATAGTTAGACAGGATTGCATCATAAGGTACACAGCCTTTTATTTTGCTAGTATTGCTCATAGCCGCCTTGAGCTTTTGGAAAGCTGTTGTTTTTGTCAGCTTTTGGAAAGGAAGTGACAGTAGAGTAAGTTAAGAGTAAGTGGACTTTTACATATGTAATGTATAGTCAGGATTTTTTTTTTAACTTTTGTACTTTACTTCTGAGCTCAAAGTATACAATTTGTCTCCATATGTTCCCTCTTTTCCCTTTTTGTTTCAGTAAACGTCCCCTTGTTTTGAATACACATTTTACCTGATTCCTTCAACTAGAGTGAAAGCAAGTAACTTGCATCTCCTTAAGACTTGCAAGCCTGTACTACCCAAGAGTGGGGGGGGGGGGTGGTGGTGCACGCACGTGTTTGTATGAACGCATGAGAGGAGCCCATCAGGAGGGGGGGCATCAGATCTCAGAAGCTTCTCATCATCATCATCTCCACCTCTTCAAGTAATCCAGTTCTGGCAGCCACCTAATGGCCAGATCCTGATTTGGTAGGAAAGTGTCCAATGGAATCTTAAAATTCATCATGATGGCAGTTGAAATTTACCAGTGTGTTGTCAGTTTGCATGGCTGTGCGTTTTGCATAGCTGTGTGTTTTAATCATGACCCAGAAGGTGTGGGGACAGAGCAGGCTCACAGTGGTGCACCCAGTTTCTTCCCAGCATCACTCTGTGGATCACTACCACCTGCCACATGGATCACTTGCACATTCATACTGTGCACGAATAGGTCATCACAGCAGTTTGGGTCATTAATAGAAGTGCCAACAATGAGAGGACTCAAAGATGCTCGAATTTCTACTTACACTGTAACATCCAAAGGGGGACAGGAATACAGGAAACATGTACGTTTCATTCGTGCACAGAACTTGTGTATCAGACCTATAAGAATTGCCCTTGGAAGTTATTGGGGAAGCATAGAAGCGTGAGATGCTTGAAACTCCATCTAATGTCCAAAGTTGCTTTGTCTGGATCAAGGAGTTCAAAGTAGCTGGCAGGAGGGCACCGGAAAACTAGGCCCAAACCACCCCTTTAAACAATATGTTTATATTATACCATGGCACTGGTGGTCTAATTACTTCTCTTAAGTTATAGACATTTTTAGTTTTACCAGCATTATTTATAGATGTTATTTTTGACATTTCCAGGCTGCATTTTAGAATCCAGATTTCTATACTTATTATACTTCTGTTGGTCGAGTAGGAAGACAAAACCTAAGTCATGCAGTGTGCATGAACTGGGCGAGCTGTCCTTTTATAGTCATAAAGAAAGTTGGACAACAGTTTGAGAAAGAGACAATTTGTAACCCTGCTGCAATGCAACATTCCAGACAAGCCCTTGGAGAGTTTCAATGCTCACAGTGTTGGCAGTTCTCTCCCTCCAAGAATTTGAATGCTTAATGCTGGTGCTTTGCAAAGTGACCTGGTGAAGAAAGCATGGCAAAGGGGAAGGAGGAGACCAGGCAGGCAGACGGAGCTCTTGGATTAGCAGTCAATGGGAAGGAAAACCAATGCAAACTCTCTAGCTGCCTAGGCTGAGTGGGAGCTCTTGAAAGGAGGAGGCATGCAGAAATCGCAGTTCGCAGACCCTCACTTCCCTCTTCAAGGAACCCATTTCAAGTCCTTTTCCTTTTATTAAAAATAAATAAACCCCTAGTAGAATACTCATCATTATTACGGGCAGGGGATTATAGAGGGAGGGAGTACAGTATATATCGCAAAAACCCAAAGTAGCGTGCAATACCTATGTGTAGACTGCAATATGCCAAAATAAAAAGTAGTATTCAGCATTACTTCAAGTTCTGCCCCACACCATTCAGGGGGAGCCATGTTGTGATAACTAAGGGCCAAGCTAGAAGATATGCCTGTTGTGTGCCTGAAGTCTATGCCCTTGTTTTTAAAAATGTAAATAGCAGCCACAGGCAGGGAGGCAACAATCTGGATTGGGGCTATGGAGAATTTAATTCTGCTTCCATCTTGATTCTGATAAGGATCGCCTGCAGTTGCTATTTTTCCCAGGCGAAAAATTGGTGCAAATGAGAGCTTTCCTCCTGGGGCAAAAAGTATAATGAGAATGATAGTAAAAAACCTCTCAGAGGAATTGACAATACTTTTTTCCCCTTAATTATATGTTGTAGATGCACACTGAAACAACTTCCAAAATATTTTTTAAAGCAAAAAAGGGGGGAAAGAGTGCATACAATTAGTGCATTGCTACAGGGAAAAAATAGATTAGATTAGATTACATTACACCTGCTAAAGAGATGATGCTTAGAGCATGAGTCCTCAGCATGAGTCCTCTAAAGCAGGGGTACCTTTTCACCATGAATGCTCCTGGCCCTTTAAATGGTTGCATAGGTGAGGGCATTTCAGCAGGTGCCGCTGCTTTAGCAGCACCATCAGCAATGGCAGCTGCCAAGATTCTGTCTTCTACACAACTCTTAAGTTGTTGTGTCTTCCCTAATGGTGGAAGGTTGCAGCAGTTGGCCAACCCTTCTCTAAAGATTAGGGCCAGGAGGGAATCACAATTCATACAATAAGGGGGAAATGACAATATTTTGTACAAAAAGTGTTGAAATGTACATAAGATGGCATGAGGCCAGAGGGAAAGGATTTGTGAGACACATCACTCACTAATGATGTCATGGGCACTATCCAATAATAGGTGTCAGTGATATTAAGTCCACAAGATATTCACAACATCACTAGGTGCTGCTGGGGTTAAAACATGGATAGCAGCAGCATATTGTAAGAGGTTGCTGAGAAAATGTGATTTCTTCAAAACAGAACCACCACCTGGAGGACAAATTCCTGGACCACCCACAGCAGCTTAATGACCATGGCAGTGCATGGGGAAAAGATATTGGAATGAAACCTACAAACTCAGGTATGAGTAAAGGCAATATGCCAATATAAGCACATATTGGCTATAATTTGTGTGTGTGTGAGAGAGAGAGAGAGATGAGAGAACACGCTAAAAGCAGTGGGTTGGATCTAGAGACATGTGAGATGAATTAGGTTTATGCAATTTGGCATTCTTCCCCCCGCCCCTTCCCCAAAGCAGATGCCTGGGCCTCCCTCCCAAATCCATCCTTGAGGGTTGGAGGGGCCCTCAGAATTAGGCTTACCAGTGTCCCGGAATCGATGCTGGCTTTGGCCTAGAGCAGACCTGAGTCACTCCCAAGGGTGCACCGCGGCTGCCCAACGGGGTTCCGGTTTCTGTCACGTCATTGACCGGAAGTTCCGGAAGCCGGAAGCCCATTGGGCAGCCGCGGTGCACCCTTGGGAGTGACTCGGGTCCGCTCTAGTAAGCCTACTCAGAATGACATGGGATGAGGCAGGGCTGACCCAAAACCTCCTGGCATCTGAGGCAGTGTACATAATATGCTGCCCTTCCCTTACTAGTGATGTGCCAGCCTCTGATGCGCCAACACTCTAGCCCACCACTCTCTTCTCCTCGACACATCTGCTCTGTCCCGCTCTTCCTTTTCTAACCTGGGGAGTGGGAAGAGGAGAATCAGTGGAGGTAAATTTGTGGGGCAGAAATGGGAGCCCCCTGCCAGTCTGCAGCTTCAGAGGACAGAGTTCCTTCATACCACAGCCTGATAAGTCTCCTGACTTATTATTTTTTTTTGGGGGGGGGGGTTCTTTAAAAAAAAAATCCTTCTCCTTCTGATTTGATCCCAGCCCTAAAAAGAAAGAGAGAATCACCAAGCACTAAACATTTTACACTTTCATCATGCTTATCAATTTTTTCAAATATCTTTCAGGACAAAAATGCAAACAATCCCACAAAATACATTGTGAAGGAGCATGATGGAAAGAGGTCCATGTTCATAGCACTTGGAAGAAGGAAATGATCACCAAGAATCTACAGTTGGTCCTCAGTATTTGCACGAGTTCTGTTCCCGGAACCCCTGCAGTTACTGAAATCCATGGATACCGGGGACCAACATTAAGAGTGCAATCCACCGGAGGTGTAGGGCGGCGGAGCAAGCACTCCGCCGCCCTAAGCTGTTGCAAACGTGCCATAAGGCATGTTCACAACAAATCTAAAGTAAGGGCTGCCGGCGCTAGGCCGGCAGCCCTTACTCCGCCACCGGGAGTCCCCATGGCCACCGGAGGCAGGTGAGAGATCCCCCAGGGGGGTGGTCCAGGCGGCAAGGGAGGGGGGCCATTGGCCAAGCCAGCCCAGGAGGGTGGGGATAGCGTCTACCATATCCCCATGACCCTGTCTCCCGCCGGGCCACCTCAGCCATTACACGGCCTCCTCTTCCACCAACTATTTAGCTGGTAGAAATCGGAGGAGGCCCATTGGGCCTTCCCAGCTCTACACCGGGGGAAGGGGACAAACATCCCCTTTCCCCAAGTAGACCTCCGGGCCGCTCCAGAGTGGCCCGGAGCGAGCATGGAATAGTTATGTAGGATTGGGCTGTAAAGCATTTTTAAAAAGAAAGAAAAGGTTTAAAAGCGGTTTGCTTACCTCTTAGAGGCAAACCGCTGCGTGTTCTTCCTTTTACAAGCTTAAATCATGCTCCGGAAACCTCTTCCACGTCGCACGACTCCCCTCTCCCAAGATCGCCCCGGAATGTATTGCAGTTCGTTCCGGAGCTATTTCTGGAGAGGAAGTCATGTGACCAGGAAGAGGCTTCCAGAGCGCAATTTAAACTAGAAAAAGGAAGAACATGCAGCACTTTGCCTCTAAAGGGTATGCAAATCGCTTTTAAACATTTTTTTAAATGCTTTCCAGTGACCCACGTATCTGGATTGAGACAAATCCGTGGATGCCAGATCCATGGATAGTGGGAGTCCACTCTACTACATAAAACGAGGATTGTTTTTTAAAAGAAAACCCCCCAGAAATAAGCCATTTCCTTCATCTGTTTATTTTATGTAACTATCTGCAAATGTAAAATGATGCAAATGTAAGAAACTAGCCTAGTACTGAGACTGAGCTAACAAAAATGCAAGCAGAGGGAGAAGGATTGCAAAATACTAGGCAAAGAAACAAGAAAATAATTGCCATTCTTCTGACCAGAAGCTCTGCCACAGAATAACTAGCTTGGGATCTCTCATGAAACAAGGAACTAAGGTCACGTCAGACAACCACAATAGTTCTGACAAGTTTCTTATTTTGAAGTATTATCACTTTGTCTGAAATATTGTTGCCAGATAAAACAATCGACAGAGCATCATGGTCCCCTAAAACATCACGCATGGCCCTTCTTATAAATACCACATCCCCACCGCTTATTTCTGAAATGCTGCACCGGAGATTTTACATTCTGGCTTGATTCCAAACAGCCTATGGCCACAGAGGCACAAAGGGGCTTGTCTCCTATGAGATTTTCCCTTGTCCTTCCAGTCTTTGCTAGGAAAGACGGGTTCTCTGCTGCAATCTTTTGCTTCCCATTCCACATGCCCATACCCGAACAAGACAGAGATTCTCCTGGTCCAGAAATCCACGATGCAGGTGCTAGAGTATCGTCCTGCTCTGAATGGGGTTGCACTCCCTCTGAAGGAACAGGACCGCAGCTTGGGGGTCCGCCTGGACCCGCAGCTGCTCCTGGATTCCCAGGTGGCGGCTGTGGCCAGGGGGGCCTTTGCCCAGCTTCAGCTGGTGCGCCAGCTGTGACCATACTTGGATCGTGCAGACCTGACCACGGTGATCCATGCCACGGTGACATTGCGACTAGATTATTGTAACGCGCTCTACGTGGGGCTGCCCTTGAAGACGGTTCGGAAACTGCAATTAGTACAGAATGCGGCGGCCCGTGTAGTCACTGGAGGTAGGCGGCTCGACTCTGTCGGGCCGCTTCTCCGACAGCTGCACTGGCTGCCGATTCGTTTCCGGGCCCAATTCAAAGTGCTAGTTTTGACCTTTAAAGCCCTATACGGCTTGGGGCCAGGATATTTGAGAGACCGCCTACTTCTATATAGTCCGGCTCGTCTCCTTAGATCATCAGAGAAGGCCCTTTTGCGGGTACCGTCGCCCAGGGAGGTGCGAGGGGTGGTGGCTAGAAATAGGGCCTTCTCAGTAGTGGCACCAACCTTATGGAATTCCCTCCCTTGGAGACTTTCCGGCGAGGCCTGAAAACGTTTTTGTTTAAAGAAGCCTTCTGTGTCTTGGCCTTTTTAAACATCTAGTGGTTATAGGTGTAGTGCTGCTGTTCTGGTATTCTTGTTTTAAATTGTAATAGTGGTCTCTTTTCTCGTTTTTAGAGCGTTGTTTATGAGTTTTTAATTAACTGTTTTATTGCTTTTAAAGGTGATTGATTTTTGTAACTGTTTTTTCTTGTTCTTGTAAACTGCCTTGGGTCCCTTCGGGGAGAAAGGTGGGATAAAAATCTTGTAAATAAAAATAAATCTTGTAAATAATATAGACAGCACCTCCCTCGCCTCCAGTGGGAAGAGGATCAAAGCACTGTTGACTTCTCCCTTCTTCTGCCCCCCAGATCCTGGAGTACCAGGTGAAGGAGAAAAGCGTGCACACGCATGCACACACGCACACCATTCCTGTTGTTTGGAAGGATGGTCCCTCTGTGAACCAAGTGAGGGGAAGAATAAAGAATTGCTCAATGGAAAGAAGCCACATGTGTATTGCGGGCACTTTCAGCAAGGAGACCAATGCAAGTGGAGAACCAGTAGTTTGCGAGACAAATTGTGAGTTCCCTTCCCCATGACTCAGCCTGCAATCCTATGAACACTTACATACATGCAATCCTAGTGGGTGGCCAGCGGGTGGCGCAGTGGGTTAAAACGCTGAACCATGAGCTGTCGATCGAAAGGTCGGCAGTTCAAATCCGCGATGGGGTGAGCTCTCGTTGCTTGGCCAGCTCCTGCCAACCTAGCAGTTCCAAAGCATGTTAATGTGAGTAGATAAATAGGTACCGCTTGCGGGAAGGTAAAAAGCACTCCGTGTTCCAACCACATGCTACGCGCTGCGGCAAGGAGAGTCATGCCAGCCACATGACCACGGAGGCATCTTCGGACAACGCTGGCTCTTCGGCTTTGAAATGGGGATGAGCACCACACCCTAGAGACAGACACGACTGGACTTAATTGTCAGGGGTCACCTTTACCTTAATCCTATACATAAACTGAAGGCACCACTCCCCCTCCAGTGGGAAGAGGGTTAAAGTGCTGTCGACTTCCCCACCTTCTCCTCCCCTCCCCCAGATCCTAAGGAGATGGAGCAAAAGATCAGGCAAGAATTCTGTCAGCCGCTCTCTCTCCTACTCGCCACAAGCAAGGGGGAGAGATGGCTGCTCTTTAAAGCTAAAAACAATGACAGGAGGAGTTGTGGCAAAGAAGGGCTCTGCCATTAGCCAGTCTAGGATACCGTCTCACCTACCAAACTCACAGATAGTGAGAACCATGTGGTTTTGCAACCACAGTTCAAAAATCCACATGGAAGACTCTAAGGCATGGATTAGGAGGGTGACAAGTGACAAAGAGATACTCAAATATTCTGTGGTGTGAAACCCATGGGATAAGAAAAAAAAATTCTGTTGTTGTGTATCAGAGAGAAGTGAGTGGAGATGGATAGCAGACGGTCCTGTGACACTTTTAACCATTGTGGGTTTTTTTTTCCAACTGTCAACCACATTCTTCCTCTTTCTACGGCTCTTAAGAAAAACACCTGATTTCTATTTTCTGGGATACTTCAAACTCTGTTCAAAAAAGTATTACATCCTCAGAATTCCCTCAGAGTAAAATAGATGTGGTGGGTTCATGAAAATTTCAACTTTAATCACTCTCCTGGAGACACTGGACCTTTTTTGTATATCATTATCATGATTTCTCAGATAAATTGCCAACATTCTGTTCACTTACTTCACATTAGCCTGTCCTAATGCATGTTCTTAAAGAGCTGGTAAT
Source organism: Plestiodon gilberti rubricaudatus (assembly GCA_026170595.1). NCBI lineage: Eukaryota > Metazoa > Chordata > Lepidosauria > Squamata > Scincidae > Plestiodon > Plestiodon gilberti. Next base: position 78,550,052 of record JANXHW010000004.1, on the reverse strand, counting down.
TGACTATAATTAGAATGATCTTCTGTAGCTGGGCTATGTCATCCCTTCTAGAAAGAAAATATCCTTGGGTTTCCTTTTGCCTTGAATGGACATTAGGGGGTGCTGTTGTACTGGTTGTCTCAAGTACCAAGAGAGAATAAAAAATCTGAATAAGGCAGCTCTATTATCTCTGTAGTACTGTGCTCTCTAGTCCCATAAAATGTAAAAAACATGAGTTTCTCTTATAAAAATCAATGATTAGTTCAAGATGTAAAAGCTTCTGTTCAGCTAGCAATGCCATTGTGCAAGATGTATATATTACTGGTATCTTATCACTTCTAATGATAGATTATGAAAGATTTTCAGTGCATTAGGAGACTCTATAGGAAAGGAAAATTTTGAACACGAGTTTGCATGGTTGTAATAATTTACTACATATTTGATTGTTCATTATTTTTCAAGGATCTTAATGCTCAGATCCTTAGGTCTGACGTTCAGAGCTTATCCCCCACATCAGATTGGTAAGAAACCCTATGGTTTTTCTTTGTTTGCTTTTCCCAGTAATACATGGCACTTGTATTACTTGTTTTAATGTAGCTTTTTCTGCAGAATATTGCATCAGTGCAGTGGGATGGATGGTCTAGATAACCTCAACATTGTTTTATGGTTGCTTTGAAATGTTAACTGAAAAGGGATGATATAAATTTTGGAAATAAATTTAAGAAACGTCATACAACACACAATTCTTTAAGTCAGTTTTTCTACTTTTCTGTTGAAGCAGGTATCAACATACCTGCACCTGGGTTTCATAAGCTGTTTTCTCTCTGCTCCTATTGTCCTCTGTTCTAGGTCAGTCCTTCCCAAACCTTGGCTGGCAGTCCCAAGCTTAAGATGTTTGCAGTCAAGCTGCATAAACCAAATGCTAATCATAATCTCTTTAAGATGTTACTATAGTGTATTTCTTTCAGGAATGCCACATATCTGGAGGCAGTCTTTTCCTGGATGGATAAGAGCTAGGAAAATTCAGACAAGACAGGTGCTGTTGGCTGAATATATTCATCTGTTTGAATAGAGGTTTGTAACCTGTGCTTAAGGGGGTTCAACTTCCCCTGAAGACTCAGGTTCAGTGTCTGAGTACTGTATCTGTACTAGATCCAGCTGACCTTGAATATTCAGCTGTCAGGACTCTCTTTATATTCACCAGCTGCAGCCCTATCTAGAGAAGCTGAATCTAGTTTTAATTATCTATGCACTTATTATGTTCAGGCTTGACAACTGCAATGCACTTTATGTGGGGCTGACCTTAAAAACAGTACTGTACAGAAGCTTCAACTGGTACAGAATGGAGCTGTTAGGCTATTGACAACCCTGGTGTGTTCTTATGAACCTAATGTACCAGTATTGTACCATCTGCAAATTTGCTTTGGGACCTGATTCAAGGTGCTGGTTATTGCCTTTCAAGCCCTATACAGTCTAGGCCTGAGTTGTCTGAAGGACCACCTTCACCAATATATCCCTGCCTCCTCACCTCACATTCTGCTCCCTGGCTCACCATCAACACATGTTTGGTTGGCATCACCCAGGAACATGGCCTTTTCGGTGGTATTACCATGCCTATGCAACACACTGCCAGAGGAGGTCCATCAGACCTCTACATTGACAGCACAATCCTATGCATGTCTACTCAAATGTAAGTCCCATTATGTTCAATTGGGTTTACTCCCAGGAAACTGTGTACAATATTTACTTCCCAGGAAGTGTGTTTCCTTCCAGGAAACGTGTGCAGCCTAAATACTTTTAAGCACTCCCAGCCACCCAAGAGCAGGGGCGCGCATCGCCTTTAAGGGATAGGTTCCGCCCCTGTGCATGACGTCACGCGCAGGAGCAGAGCACCCTCCCCGCTCCGTTTTCGGCTCATTTTAGAGCCAAACGGACACAGGGGAGGGCGGGCAGACCCAGCTCCGCCACCAAACTGTAAGTGGGGGGGTCGCGCGTCACCCCTATGCGCGCGACGCCCCCCCGGCGGCCCGCCCCCGCGCTTCCCCCTGTCGACGTCCATGCTCCCAGCAAGCCTTCCTTTTTCACAATTCCTTTTAATTGATTTGTTTTATTCTTGCTCTACTGTTTTATTGTTTGAACGTTAGTGTTGCTGGAAGTTTTGAATTTTTGGATGTTGATTGTAGTATTATTTATTGTTTTAACTGTGGATGTTGCATTTTTATTCCAAAACACTATGTAAATTTTGTTTAGAAAAGTGGTATTAAAATTGTTTAGATAAATAATACCTAACATCATTAAAACATTACTTCTAATTCCCAAAGAGCACTTGTGGTGGTTAGTATCTTCTGCAGTAAAAAGAACAACAAAGAGTCCTGTGGCTCTTTAAGGAAGGACTAATCAATATATTGTGACATAAGCTCTACAGCAGTTCCTATTTATTGTTTTATCTATTGTGTTTATTTAAAAAATGAAAACTAAAGAGCAATACGGTTCAGGTCACAGCATGCTTCTCCTCCTTGGTTCATATTCATACACTTGATTCCCTGCTGATAAGAAACCATAAGAGACCTGGTCCCAAGAAGAACAAGGCCTCTTCAAAATCTCCTCAGATGAAATGCGCCCATATGGTCTCTCAACCAGAGATGTTCCTTAATGGCATAAGACAGCACTTTTACCGCATTCTGTTGACCATATTATCAAGCTTCGCTTTAACAATATGTAACAATATTCCCCATGAACCGTATATTCAATTTTTAAAACATGCCTTTGCAAACCCAACCGACTTCTGACTAACTCCTGTGCCAAAAAATCTAGGAAATATTCAACATCAATAAAACTCTTCTTGAAAATGTGTCTCTAAAAGCCCTACAATTTTGGTAAAAGTTATTTCTGACTAACTGCCTATGGTCTGAATTTTGTGGATCAATCAGAGATGTAAACATATTTGAGGTAGGAGAACAGCTTTCAGTAAAAAGAGGCCTAGCTGGTTGGGTTCTCATTCTGCGTTTCTCTGGTATTACATTTTCTTTCATTTCATTCTTCTCAATTACATTTAGTAAAGGCGGCTGTATTTACATCTGTGCTTCCTTTCCAGATGGGACATTATTAATAGATATACAGATTGCATGCATACACAAACAGTGTTACGGGCTTGGTTCCTTTCACCCTGTACCGTATCAGTTATGTTACATTTTATTATGCTTCTGGTTTTCATTAATTTTTTTTCAAGTCAAAAGTGGAACATTGGACATCTCTCTTTCCCTTCTTTATGCAACGCTCCCTCATTCCATGCTTAATGGCTTCTATGCCACTGCAACATAGGTCTCCAGGGGGGGTTGTGAATAGGAGGTGAGACAAGGGAGTGGGGCTGTGGGGAGGCTTGTTTGCCTCGGGCTTGTTAACTTGAGCATACTCTCTCTTTCTCAAATTTGTTTTCTCAGCTGGTGGCACACTGCACTACTGCCCCAATGCCATCAGTCCTGTGGAGAGCAGTTTCATATGGGATCTGAAGTAGTTTTGAAAGCAGAGGCTGAAGAAAAAAGAGAATTTAATAACAGCTTAGAGGCTGAATCTCTATATTTGCTTAGCATATTGAAATATGCACTGTATAAACATTGCACATTCCACCTGCTGAAACATTTGCCAAACAACTCACAGAAAGGACTTGCTTCTTTGAAAAATGGTTAACATTTTCCTTGCTTTGCAAAATGCTAACCGTTGACTTTATATACCATCCCACTGCCTCTGCCCTCCAACTGACATGCCTCAACTGATTATGTCCAGCCGTGTAACAGCCGAGCCGGCCCAGCAGGGCCCGGGGATATGGCAGACACCATCCGCACCCCCTCCTGGGCCGGTTTGACCAATGCCCCCCTCGCTTACTTTCCTCCAGCGGCTGCATGGACATCCCAGTGGTGGAGTGAGGGTGGCCGGCCTTGCGCTGGCCTCCCTTACTCTAAAGTAGTCGCAAACGTGCTAAAACATTCTAAAGTTACGGAGGATTGTGCTCTAAGTTACAATTTACAGTTAAGTAATATGAGACTGTTAAACTGATTTTTATTTCCCCCCCCCAAAAAAAAAAAATGCCCAGGTGCTAATGTTGGGCAGTCACAAAACAGCCAAAGCAGAGGGATCTGAAGGATATGTGGATACATAAATCTGCCCAAGAGAATGAGCTGGGAAGTCCCCAGTTCATATAGTAATAGATTTTTCGAATGCCAGACACACTGCTCGGATTCTTATAACAGCCTTTTGTAGGACAGCAATTATTAACTCCATATTTCAGTGGGAAGCTGCAGGTTGAGAGATAGTGGCTTGTCCCAATTCACAGCTTACACTGTACCACCTGTCACTTCAACCATTAACCGAGCGGTTGATTTTCGACAAACTACTATTTTCAGCAAACTACTATTTCTCAATCTCATCTGCAGTATGGGTATAATACTACTGGCCTAACTTTGGGGTTATTGTACCAAGAGAATATGTGAAGTGCTTTGAACCCTTGGAAAAGTGCTACATAAAGCTAGGTATTATGATGGGATACCTCTCCCTTCCTCCTACAGATTTTTATAAAGAACCACTGCCCCACATCCCTTACGAAAACCAGTTTCCACTATTAAAAACGTCTGCCCTCCTCAATTACAAAGCAAAGCCATGTGCGACTGATTCTTTGCCTCCTTGCAGCAAGTCCATTTCCTTTAAAGCGCTTCGCCCTCTTTTTTTTTTCATAATTTGCTCGTGCCTGAAACCTGAATCATGAAAAATATATGTATATATCTCCAGCTCTTAAAACACTCTTTCCCCTTTCTTCCCAGCAGGGCGACTATGCTTCAGAACGAAATGTGAAGAAAGAGAGGGAGGAGGTAAAGGAAATAAATAATTCGCTCCACCCTTCCAGGCAGAAAGAGACATTCTAGTAATCAGTCAGATGCAAGAAGGTCAAATTAACAATAACAAAAGGTGGGGCATAATGAAGTGGTAGCGGGCGTAGTCCTGCCAGTGTTTCTTGCCAGCAGAAACAAGAATGAAAGGCAAGGTAAAGTGATGTCATCAAGAGAGGAGTTTTAATCCCCTAAAGGCTGGTGATTTTTCTCTTGGAAGATGCTCTGGCCTATTAACAATTGAACTCAAATTCTGCCCAGTTCTACAGTTGTCAGAACCTATCTTATTGAGACATTACCCTCTGAACCGAACGCATACATCGCTAATCTAACAGACACAGCCCTATCTCTGGATACAGTTAGGTGGGTTAGGTAGTAGAGGCACACTTATGTATATGTATTCATTCCACAAGAGAGGTCATGAAACGGGAACATCAAGTATGCTTTTGAAGGGATAGCATTTCATCAGAAACAGCCAGAAATAAGATATCATTTGGTAACTTTGCTAATCCATTAAGTATACATCAGGCAAGCAAGCTATTATAGGGAACATTCTTCTAACAAGGAAACAATATCCCGCTGAGTTTAGGTGTGGTGGATTCCAAAACAGAATATGACTTTCAGCAGTTTTTATGCAGTGCTGATTTTGATTTGAAAGGATATGAACTGTAAAACAACAACCAGAAATCAACTTGTAATACTAATAGCATTATTATGGCCCACAAAGATCCTAATCATGGCATGACCTCAAATTTAAGGTAAATTTAACTTGTAGGTCAATTGAATCCGCATCATCTAAAACTATTTTGAGCCTATAGCCACTGCCGGCCCAACCATGAGGCAAAGTGAACTGGATTGGATCAGCAGCAGATTGTGAGGGGTCCGAAGAAGTGACTGATTCAGAGTATGTGTCACCGTCCCAAAGTCTGCCACCATCTCCCTCCAGCCCGCTGTTGACACAAGCCACCATGATGTACTTTCTGCTCACCCAAGCGAGAAGCAGATCATCTGCCTTCTTACCTTGCTCTTCATGCAGTTTCCTTAAAGCTGATACCAGTATTTATATACTGCCTTTCTCTGGTCATCGGATTTCTCCTCCGACTTTAATTCAAGGCGGTTTACATAGGCAGGTTATCTAAACGGAAGCGGTTTTTACATATTACAAATGTTCTAATCTTGCATAGAACGCTTCATTCCAGGTGTTTTCCTTCATGGTCTGGCCTCTCTCTGGCATTCGCCTCCCACGCAGCTACTCCATTCTCTTAAAGGCCAGGTTGATCTTCACCTTGACAAGAAGTTCATCCTGGGAGGCACAGGGGACAATTTAAATTAAGTACAGTATTACTCTTTAAATGAAAATTTTAGCAATTTTAAATTTGAAGGGAAGCTATTATACACGATGGTATCTATCTACAGGACTTCATTTTTTCCAGCAGTCTGCAGCTACTGACGATGAAATTACCACATCATATAACTAACAAGTTTATTATGGCATTGTGGCCTGGAGTCACCCTTGTCAAATGCCGAGATGAATAAGAACATATATGAATTATCAATTAAAGATGACCGGATTCAATCACAAGGGGCCAACAAACCCATAGATATGGATGGGTCCAGCAATTTTACTGTTGAAACTATGCTGGTTTGGCCTTATAAAGTGCCTGAGGCTCTCTAGGAACTATATGCATGTCGTTCTGACCTCTTCAGGGTCTAATAAAGGTAAAGGTAAAGGTATCCCCTGACAATTAAGTCCAGTCGTGTCCGACTCTAGGGTGTGGTGCTAATCTCCATTTCAAAGCCGAAGAGCCAGCGTTGTCCGAAGATGCCTCCGTGGTCATGTAGCCGGCATGACTCTCCTTGCCGCAGCGCGTAGCATGCAGCTGGAACACGGAGCGCTATTTACCTTCCTGCAAGCGGTACCTATTTATCTACTCACATTGACATGCTTTGGAACTGCTAGGTTGGCAGGAGCTGGGCCAAGCAACGAGCGCTCACCCCGTCGCGGGAATCGAACTGCCGACCTTTTGATCGACAGCTTATGGTTCAGCGGTTTAACCCACTGCGCCACCCGCTGGCCCCAATCCTATTCATTACCCACCCACCCTGTGCTGATGCAGTGGCACCAAAACGGCTACCTCTGCATCCTTCAGGGGGGCAGTTGTGGAAGACTCCTCTGGGTAAGGGAATGATCATTCTCTTACCCAGATGAGAGGCTCTGTGGAACAGGGGGGTCTAGTCGCAGGGGGGTCTAGTTGGACCTGCACTAGCGAAATTGCTGGCGTAGGTCTGCATGGACCCACACTGCGGGATCAGAAAGGTTAGGATTCACTAGCCATAGCTGTTGAAGGGCCCACCTCCTTCCTGGACCCAATCCACCCATCCTTTGCCCCCATTGCTGCCCTGTTCAGCAAGTGCTTTCGTCGGCCGGAATGGCTCCAAAGGCGAGGGGGCGGGGCCGCTTTCTCCCATCATGTAACGGAGGGTCAGAGCCCGACAGAACTTGGAGCTCCGCCCCCCCTGCAGTGACGCTGCTGGGTGGCAGGGATACCTGGGGCTGAGATCCCCGGTATCTCAAGCTCCCTCTAGGCCCCAGATACGCCGGCCATGTCTGCGTTATTGTGCACGAGCTCTAGAGCTCATGCACATGCAAGGAGGCCCATAGGGCCTCCGGCCGCTTACACAGGGGCAAGGGGACAATTGTCCCCTTCTCCCGAGTTGTTCCCGGGCTGCCCCGGGACAGCCTGGGATGGAACTCGATAGGATATGGCGACCGGCCCTTTAGGCCAGCCGCCGTAGCCTATACAGGATTGGGCTGCCCGTCCCACTGTGGGCTTACTCTCTGTCAGTGTGTAATATGTATCGATTGCAGCCACACTCACCCATGATTGATACCAAAACTTGGTAGAACGAGGGCAGACTTACATCCTTAAGATTCTTGAAGTCACTTCACTGACACTAATTAATGCCATTAACATAATATTTTCCTATATTCTATTTTTGATATACTAAAACAACTGCCACTGATGACATTTTTCTCAAATCCCAATGAGCATAGTATTGTAGAAGCATGGTGAAAATCTGTACAGATGTTAGTCATATAAAACGAAGCTTAGAACCATGGCTATGTTTTAGGTTATACACATGAGGTAACGTACTGGCAAAAAGATAGCACAGAAATAATTTACTCTAGGGTGACTGCAGACACGATGAAATAAATGAGACATTTTGGGATCTCTGCTTCACTGACCACTCATTGCTTGGTATCTGCTTTCAAATATTACAGTTATTCGTCACATTACAATTATGTCAACCAATGGAGTCTTGGAAACTATTCATATGTGACTGACAGCGCAATCCTGTGTAACTCTTGCACTGGTGTAACAGTAGATCCACCAGTGTAAGTGCACTTATGCCAGTGTAACTTTCCGTATGCTGATGTACACAGGACAGACACCAGCGTGACCCCCCTCGGTCACTGCGCATGCGCGGTTTGGAAGCAGGATGGACTCCAGTGCAACTCCACCGGCACAGGGGGAATTCCGAGGGTGCCTGAACGCCCCCGGAATTCCCCCTACACTGGCGGAGTTGCGCTGGCATCTGTCCTGCCTCCGAACTGTGCATGTGCAGCATCCTGGTGTCTGTTCTTTGTACATCGGCATACAGCAAGTTACACTGACATAAGTGCACTTACACCAGTGGATCTACTGTTACACCGGTGCAAGAGTTACACAGGATTGCGCTGTGAGACATTTTCAGTATAGAACGTAAATAGGCAAATTCAGTTACTGTTTTGAATATAGTTTCCGTCCTTGAAGCATGCTGAATTTTATTTATCCAAATTTACCTGCTTGCATATCCAGGTAGCAAGAATCTGACAGCCCAATCCACTGCAACTCCCCACACAGCGATGCAATGGCGTCAACATGGTGCCTGCTGTATCCTGAAGAGAAGCTTTGGCATTTGAGGCCTCATTAGGGTAAAGGAACATATGTTCCCTTGCCCCGGGGAAGGCCCATGCTGGCCCAACAGGTCTACTCACTGGTGCAAGTCCGATATCACTGGTGCAAGTCCGCATTGATCTGTGAAGGTTGTGAAGGGGGATTAGGATTCGGCAGGTGCCACTGCTGTCTAACCTGCCCCTTCCCGGGCCTGATCCGCTCTCCTCCCCACCCCATTGCCTCCCCATTCCAGCCACTCCAGCCCGTTCTGCCCCCCGTGTAGCCTTACCTTAGGGGGCGGGGCATCTGGCGTCCATTGCTGCATGCACCTGACCTCTCACCACTTGCAGTGGTGCCCAGTTCGCACACTCTAGCGGTGTCGCATGTGCCACAGCTGCAAAGAGCATTATGCTGCCGGAACACACATTCTGGTGGCATAACCCACTATTAGGATCAGGCTGTGAATTCCATGGTTCTCAGCATACCAATACATGACAGTACGTCCTAAAAAGTTCAGTAACCATAAGTGCAGTTTGTGTCAGAACCTTTTTTTTTTTTTTTGGTATAAAAATAGAACCTTGTTCATCACTTTTTTGTTAATCTGAGACGCAAGCAACTTGCCGTAGGGAAGCTTATGGGCATGGCTGACCCACCTCTCTCTGGTTAACGTGTGATGAGATACTGTTGGGTTAGGGTTCTGCCCACTTTACTCCATTTCATTACTACTGTTTGCAGGAAGAGGAGAAACTAATGGGATGATGTCACATCCCTTTTTTCCCATCAACTACCCATTGCCAGGAAAACACAGGTTGGGAGTGCTGACATGTCTCTCATAATATGTTTGGGTCTGAGTCTGACTGTTCATTATCACAGTACATGACGGATATGGGAGCAACAAGTGAATTTGGCAGGGACCAGAGGAACTACTTGTACGTTGCCTTCAGATAAAGAGCTTTACTAAAAGAGCAGGAAGGGGGAAAGAGATAAAGTTAAGCCATCCATTTCCTTAAGTTGCAAAATTCAAGCTGCAAATCTATACACATTTTCCTGGGAGTAAACCCTATTGAACACAGTGGCACTTACTTCTGTGTAAATATAAATAGGTTTGCAATGTAAAATATAGAGAATAGAATACATCAGTAAGCCTGTGGGTGTAGAGTCAGAATCTATTCCCCTTGACATGTCTTGTGCATGTATTTATGTTGTTATTAAAGTCACTGCAAACACTATTTCTCTTCAATGAATGTAGGATCAAATACAGTGAAATCTACAGTCTACTGCAAGCCTGTGGAATGAATGGAAAGTTCTGTTTTTCCTCAGAACTGTTATATCACACTTGCTCTTACATCAAGCATCAGACGTTTTGCCTTGGGACTAAAAGAATGGAAAATGTGTGTTATCAGAAAAAATCGTCACACATTAGTCAGCAACAAAAATGTACTGATAGAAGTTAAGCTACAAACCAGAAGCAAAAAAAAAAAAAAGGGCATTACATTTCAGTTATGTCTTCAGTTCTGGAAAGATTGTACTGAACTGACGCTGGTGTACAAACATGATAGAGAAAGGAAGTCTGCAATACTTCAATTAAAAAGAATAGGTTGTTTAATTCAAACCACATATACAGTCATTCTCTCTCCAAATGTGCTCTGACTGTAAAAATAAGTATCTGTGCTTTTAAACACACACACACACACACACACACACACACACACACACACACACACACACACGAATAATATATTTTAATAAAGTTACTCATGATCATCATATAAGTAGCATGCTAGCACAGAACAACTATACACATAAACGCTACAATGATAGTTCATTATTTAGGTTTGAATCAAGATGAGTACAGTATATATATTTAAGTTTAACGTAACATTGTCATGTGACATAAAATTCTCACAGACTGTACCTCTCACATTTCATGGCCAGATGGTCCCATGTGGACATTTTTTTTTCTGTATATCTCGGTGTATGTATGTGTGTGTGTTTGCGCAGGTGTGCAAACAGCAGGGATGTGGATCAAGTCTCAAACTCCAAGTCTCGAGTCAAGTCCCAAGTCTCTGGGTCCAAGTCTTAAGTCAAGTCCCAAGTCTTTGCCCCCAAGTCCTGAGTCTTTGGTCGCGAGTTGCAAGTCCCTATCTATTTAATGGGGAAAACGGGTTTAAACATTAATAAAGTTCGACTTGTCGTAAAAGGCTCCAAGTCTCGAGTCGAGTCTTTCGAGTCTTTTACAATTGCCGAGTCGTCCGTGTTAAGTCACTGATGCGACTTGAGTCTGACTCAAGTCTGAGTCAATAGACTCAAGTCTATATCAGGCGCGTCGCTAGACCGTGGCAGGCAGCCGCAGGGTGGCGTGCGCGTCAAGGGTGACGCGCACGCCACCCCGCTCCGCGCGTCACCTCCGAGGCCTAGAGAAGGCCTCGGAGAGCGTCCACCCCAGCTGGCGGTTCAGGGCCTTCTGACAGGCCCCAATGCGCCAAAGCATCATTTATTACCTTTTCGCGCATGCGCACAATGTTTTTGAGGGCAAGACGGCCGTCTTGCCCTCAGAAACTTTGTGCGCATGCGTGAAAAAGCTAAGAAAATCATGTATTGATGCATTGGGGCCCGTTAGAAGGCCCCGGACCACCGGCTGGGGTGGACGCTCTCCAAGACCTTCTCCAGGCCTCGGAGGGTGACGGGGGGATGTACGGGGGCGGGGGTGACGCGCACGCACCTGCACATGGGTGACGCGCGCGTCGTGTCACTTCCGCAAACACGCACCTATTGAGTATAAGACCATGCATCTGATGAATGCATCTAGTCGAGGAGAGCTTATACTATAATAAATATGTTTGTCTTCACATGTCGCAAGACTCTATTTTTTTCTGCAATAGAGGCATTCCTTATCATTTCCACGGTTTCAGCAACTTGTTTAAGATCCAGTCCCTATAGCCAAATGACATGTTGAGTATGTCAATTGAATAGATCCATGCAGTGTTGCACACACTGAAATGGTCGTGTAATTACTTCTGCACGTGCCCAGCTTGCAACTGAATTCAGCTTTGTTGGGCCATGGTGAAGCTGCCAAAATGTGGAAAATCTGAGTTGCATTGAGAGTTGGGTGCATGTTGAAGCAATTATATGTCTGCTTTACCACATGCCAGATGTTATACCCATGATCCATTCAACGTACATTTTTAGCATGCCAGTTGGGTGCTGTGAATTGACCCTCTGTCAGTCCAGACAAAGAGCTGTGTGTGCTAAATGCAGTGCTGCTTCTCCATTTCAACAAAAGAAAAAAGGTGCAACAGCACCTAAGCCGAAATCTATTCTAATTTCTTACCTCCTACACATCAACTATTTTTATTATATCGACAGAAATAAAAAGGGGGGCAGTATTTTATTACAATGTTGCAAAAATAGCATTTGGCTTAACATAGTCATATTTATCATTCCAATATAGAATTTTAAAAAGTAATCTAATTTTCAGTAAATCTTTTGGTTTACTGTCTTCCTTCAAAAACTGTTCTTTAATATGTTATTTAGACCAAAAGAAATCTACTGACCATATTCTTTGAAACAATTCCAACAAAATTGGAGCATTCATCTTTTTCCAACTTGCTCCTTCACACAATTTTGCTGCTGTATGTAAGCTCAATTTTAGTCCTTTGGCAACTTGTCCCTCTGATAGCCCAACAATATTACTTTTGCATCAAAGGGATAGAATATTCCCCAATGAATCGTAAGATCTGCTTCCAGAATGCATCTATAATTGAACACTTCCAACATATACGAATAAAATCAGCATGTGCAACATGAGATTGCCAAAAGGTATCATGTGTCAATTTATATATATACACACACACACATTTCAGTTGGGGGAAGGGGTCAGATACCACTGTAATTGAACTTTAAGAAAGTTTTCCTTTCTTTAAGAATAGAACTGATCAAATCAAACCATTGTTCAAAATCTTTCCCCATTCATGGTTTAAATCTCTCTCTCCCCCATGTCTCCCTTTTTAAAATTTGTTTATTGAGACAATGGAGTGGATATTTAGTATAACAATATTCTTTCTAGAGTGCCTTAGCTTTAAATGTACTGTTTTTGAGGAAAGGAGCATACAAATTTGATGGAGCAATTCTCTGCATGTTTACTCAGAAGTAAGATCTGTGTGTCCAATGGGACTGTGTTTATGATTGCAAAAAAATAAAAAAAAAACACAACTAGCTAACTGCAGCACATATGGGTTATGCTGTGATATAATTTCTGCCATCCAGTTAGGGTCAGATGGTATTCCAGGACCCAGCAAGGACCCGTGGCTCAGTTTTGGCCTGACTGAATCCATTTTGCAGAAACAGACATTTTGAGAAAAGGTGGCGGAAATAGTGCTAGTAGATATTGCACAATGTATCTTGTTCAGTCGTACAATGCAGAGATTGGCCTGAAGCTAAGCAGGTCTAGAGCCCAGCAACCTGCCTCCGTGGGAGTGGGAGATGTCTAGTAACTACATGAAAACTCCGGGTTTTGGAGGAAGAGCAAAGTACAAGCGTGGTAACGATAAATATTATTGATATGTTTCTTTTTATGGGTAGATTCACTACGAGACAAGTTTAATGGGGAAAGCACATCAAATGGTAATGCATTACAATGATCAGTGAAAACATTACAGTTTAATAGTTCCTTTGTATCATGTGACTGGGTGTAATAGTGCAACAAAGGAGGGGTGGAGAAAAGGGGTAGCACAGTACAGACTTCTAAAAAAATCACTAGAATTGGGGAAAGGGGGGGGGAAGAGGAAAACACATAATATATCTTGGGAGAAGTAATGTCCTGTTATTGTTAAAAACTGCTGGGACCTCATTAGTGACTATGAAAACATCATCTGCAAGTTCTGTGAGGTAATAAATCTATAGTGGCCAAGGAATGGGGGACAGGAGAAGAAAACAAGAGCAAAGAAAGTTCTGGTCCACTTTTTTCTTCTTACACAGCTGTACATTAGGACTTTCCATGTCTGCTAGCCAAGCAGCTTCCAGAAACTATTACTGATTATGTGAATTCAATAGTCTTCTGAGGAATGATAAGATAATGGGTTTCTTTCTTTCCAAGACTCTAGATGACAAATAATTTCTAACAAATCTGTAGTCCTTCCTCTCTCAGCCCCTCAGTTTCTTTGGCCTGCTGCTTGACAGCTATAGGTTAAGGAAGATCTGCAAGACACCTGAAGGGTCAATTACTTCAACCCTTGTACTTGTGCCAAGATGCCTTATAAAAGGCTTATTGAGACACAGTCTACCTTTATAAATATATTTCAAGGCTGGAGATGGGCAGAAATTTCCATTAATAGCATCTTATTTTTAATATAAGAGGGTGGCAAAGTTTGAGCAAAACCAAACATTGCGATTCCCTGCAATGCATTCTGTAATCTGAAGACATTCTGCAAATTAAATATGTGTGCACAACCTGCAGAATTTATTGGGTGGGTTTTTACAGGCTTCAGAAAGGTTTGGATAATATGTTAGATTGTGGATGTCAAGATGGATGGGTTGGAAGAATAATCAAAGTAGCAACAACTGGATCAGATGCCATAGGAAGAGACATAGGGAGTGCTATCCCAGAGAAAGAAGCCTCATTCCTCAATCCCTTGGAAGCAGGACTGGCCCACAACTTCCTGACACCTGATGTGGCAGGCCAAATGATGTGCCAGCCTCTGCTCCCCCCACCCTCCAATATTCTAGCTCAGCACTCTCCTCACATCCACATTTCCTCTTCCTCTCTATCCCCCTCTTCCTTTTCTAATCCAGGAAGTATAAAGAGATGGATGAATTGTTGAGGCAAGTAGGCAGACAGAGATGGGTGCCCACCCCATCAATCTGCTGCCTGAGACAACAACTTCAGTTGGCCAAACCTTTTGTTTGCAACACTAGGACCAGATTGGTTTGCTTTTCAGATGGAACCGAAATGGTCAAGAATCTGAATATTGCTGTCTAGATTCTGCCTTTCATTACACAATATGGATATGCAAAAGCCTAAATACAGTACAGGGAAAGGAAAGAAGATATTTGAAACTTCCAGGACACTGGTGTGTTTTAAAATATCAGAACCACCAAACACATTCAATGTTCCAGTCAGCTTGGCAATGAAAATAATCACAGATAATGCTTTTGATGGACATTGTTATCCATGCCAACGGTTAATTTTATCCATATTTTTGTGCATGGAACACTTTTGCCTGTGTGATACGTTCAAACACAGACAGTCAGCAATCTGGAAGGATGATATGAAAATACTTAGATCAGTGACTGCCAAATAAGTTTTGAGCCTTGTGCAGTCTACAAGCTATGTGCAACAAACATTCATGTTGAAAATAGTTGCCAAGAAAATAACCAAATAATGGCCTGCAATTAAAAATCTCTTTCCAGTAAGATTAGACATGTAAAGTCCAGTATCATGACTAAACTGGCTTAAGTTAATAACTGGATTAATAATACTATCAGTCAGTCTAAAAGGAAATGCCTTCCTAAAACACATTTAAGGAATCATTCTAAGAGCTCAATCGTACCCTTCCCCCCCCCCCCCGGCTGGTGCAGCAGCCAAAAACATGCATGCTGTATCCAGCAGGGGATGTGGATTGGGAGGCTTCAGAGGCAAAAGGGGATTTAAATCCCATTCACCTCTGTAAGCCTCCTGCTCCACAATGGGTCTCCTCGAACCTGCACTAGGGATTTCACTAGCACAAGTCCATGGAGAGAAAGGAGGCGGGGAGGCTGCAGGAAAGGGGATAGGATCTGGCGTGCGCCGCCTCCGGATATACTCCCTCCCACAGCCTCACTATCCCCCGTTCTGCCCCCTCCCCACCTAGTTTTGCCCTCTCCCTGCCCCTGTTCCACCCTCCCCTCCCCCTCCCGCCTCTCCCCTTTCGTCTCTCCCACTGACTTACCTGCTCCAGCAGGCAATGGGAGAGTCAATGATGCAGGCAGGAAGGCACTGGCCTTCCTGCTGGTGTCCCCGCAGTGCACTACTAAGCGCTCTGCCAGAAAACGCTTTACAGCACTTTTGCAGCAGTTAGCGCTTTAGCAGAACACTTGTTCTGCCAGCGCAAAAGCCCAATAGGATTGGGCTGTAAGACTGAACATTCATTTAGGCAGCAATCCTAAAACATGCTAACTTCTGAGTAAGCCCCACTGAAAATGATGGGATTGACTTCTGAGTAAGCAGCCTTAGGACTGCACTGAATCCTTTCATTATGATTATTGAGGGTTTTTTTTGGGGGGGGGGGAGGTTGACTACATTTATGAACTCAGAAGAGCCTGAAACGTTTGACTATGGTCCTCTTCTACATGTACACTGTACTTTAGGAGCTGCTTTCTCATGGTGAAATTCTATGCCACGTGAGTATGTAAGAATATGTAAGTGTGTGAGTCACAAGATGTGAGTCTTTCTCATCCAATCCACACCTCAACTGGAGAGATCCACTGGGTGTATGAGTGAGTATGCCTTCAGAGCAAATCCTTACTGCAGCTGTTATTCCCATTTTACAAACAGGTAACTGAGGCAGAAAGAGGGCAACTTGCCCATAAAGTTTATTTATAGGAATAATAGGTGCTATTTATTGGAACATGAACTCATGACAGCAATTTCTTCTTTCCATACAATGTATTCAGTTGGCTGCTGGTCATTTGGAGGAAAGCATTTAGCAACTGGTCACAAATAACACATTGTTACTCAGTCCAGATGTCTCTGGAGCATGAACCTTAAAGAAACTGAAGTTCATGTGATAATCAGAAAGAAACAGAGAAGGGGGGGAAAACAACAGCTTCCACCACAACAGGTACTGGCATGTCAATACTGAAGTGTTTCATCCATTTGATAGCTGAACTCTATGTCTGTCTAGTTGCAGCATTTTTAATACCTAGTGAAAGGACGGGTTTCATTTACTTGAATTTGTGAAACTCTCCTCTTAATTTCAGGAAAGCTAAACATTTATTCATTTCACCGTGATGCTGAGATGGTCAGGTAATTCCCAAACCTTTATTACAAATATTCTCCACAGAAAAAGTTAATAAACTGTGGGTAGAAGGTGCTGCCAAAGATCTTTTGCAAATCCATCAAAAAAAGGGCTGGAAAAAAAAGTCAAACTGAAGATGAAAAATTGTAATTGGGCTCATGTGCCAGTTAGTAAGTCCATCCATAATACAGAGTCTTTGGAGAAAATGAGTACTCTTAATGACTGCCAGAAGTTTTAGCCCACCCTGCGGCTCATCGACGGGTGCTGCTGAGCCACTGCCAAATCTGTGACTATGAGCCCATTTGGGGCTCATATTCAATAGTCTTAAATTTTTCCTGCTATGTCAATTATTGCTGTTTTCAGCTGTTGACAATATTGACTCTTTGGGGTCTGAATGATAATGCTTTTGCTGGTGCGCTGGAAGAGGATTTCTAATAAAGCAAGAAGTCTTACCGTGAAGAACATTTGAAAATACCCAGATTGTTAATCACGGAGATGGAAAGCCATGCATGACTCTCTTTTTTAAAAAAAAACAACAATGTTGTGACCTTTGGCAACCTCTGAGATGACTCACGCAAACTGTTTAACTTTCACAAGTGCTTGGGTATTCGTGCCCAAGAGTTCATGAAAGAACATGTTAAAACAAGCCATTACTTTCAGAAACAGAACTCCTCCTCATATTCCTGGTTGTTTGCATTTGCACATGGAAATGACACCAAGCTTTCTCTCATTAAGACGTTTTACTACTGAAATCCTAGCTGTCACTCTCACAGAGTTACTGAGGATAGCCATGGCAGCTATCTGAGAGACAGGCTGTATTTGTTGGTGATAGTCTTCTCAGCCTGAAAAGCCTCCATAGAGATAATGCTCTCTATATTGTCCCAAATATTCCCAAGATTTTAGTTCTGAAAATGATTTTTCATTTTATCTTTATGATAAGGATCTTTCTATATTTTTTTTCTCACAATTAAAGCAGTGTTACTAAGTTGGAACTTCTTGTGCTAGATACAGACATCTGTTAAATATAATATTGTTCAGGGCAGAATAAACCAGCTTGTATCTAAGATACTGCACGCTTTTTGCAAAACGGATCCATTGTTTTCTCTTGGATTCCTGCACAAAACAAAAAACTGGATTTCGATCCTCTTTGAAATACAGAAATACTAGAGAAACTCTTGTTCTAGAGTCTCCTCTCTCTCTCTCTCTCTCTCTCTCTCTCTCTCTCTCTCTCTCTCTCTCTCTCTCTCTCATTTAGAAGCAGAATACAGTTACATAATCACAAAACATGGGAGTATAATACTACTGGAAACCATACCACAATGCCAACAGTGTATCAATAACAGGTGGCACCTAAAATGTACATGGGGAAGCCGAAAGGTATCATTTGAGTTGGGGGGCCTAACAAAATATCTGAAGTTTGGAATACATCACTTGTATCTACTTGTAGTCAGTGTTGGTTTAGCACGCAATGCCATGTGAACAGAAGTAGCTGAGTTCCTGGACGTGTTTCTTGAATCAAATCTTGATTGATTGATTGATTGATTGATTGATTGATTGATTGATTGATTGATAAAATACAAAAAAGTGAAAAGAGAAGAACATACATATATAATAAAAAAGAGGAGCAAGTATGGAGAAGCATATCGTAACATATTTTTACAATTTCCCAATCATAACAAAAAAATATTTTCTTGAATCAAATCTTAATACTTTGCTAAATTCTTTATAACAAACATACGGAGCTATCCTATTTGTCTTCCTCATTCTTCATAAACTGAAATAAAATGTGCAATGTGTTTCACCGGTAGCAAATGGAAACATTCTTGTTGAATTTCCCTTGCTTCTGCCACTAGAAAGCACAGTACAGGATGTAGGACACAGTTAATCTGCAACGGTTCTCTGTTTTATTCTATTTGTAGTAAGGTGACTCATCGATTGTGTGTGTGGACACATAGCAACAACAAATATAATAAAAAAAAATGACCAATGTTTTTCCTAGACTTGCTCATCCTTTAACTTCTCAGTCTGAAACATTAAAACTCTGCTCTCTGTCTATACAATATCCCTTTCCAAATTAATAAGGAACATTGAAGGATCACATTCACACCTAGTCTACACATACAGCAGAATGAGGGAGTAATAAGATGGTAATAAGATACGATGGTAATAAGGGGGCAGCACCACTTCAAACAGCAAGGGGACAATCACAAATTTAAAAACTTCCCTATGTTGTTTTAAAAAAGAAAAAGCCTTGCCAGTACGTAGGAAGTTAGCATATCAGGAAGGCTAGATCTAGACATTTTTATCCCTGGCATGTTGTTGCTGTTTTTATGTGCAAACTGTTTATTTTCTCATATGAAAGCATTCAAAAAATTGTATCCCTCACCTGCAATCAAATGTGGTACAGTTCAGAATGTTATCACTTCTGTCTACCACCATATTCCCCTACTAGTTCTCAGCCTTATTGCTGACCGTATTTGCGTAACAAATGGCACTTTTTCAACCATGGAGGGTTACATTTTGCATGAGTATGTATGAAGTGCAAGTTTGGATTAGCTATGCAAAACTGGATAACATAAGGCTGAATACTGAAATAAAGTAATAATTAGTAATGCATGAACCATTAACCTGGTAGGAACTGGATGATGTCAAGAGCAAGACTTTTCATCTTTCCTGGTAAGCATTCCTCTTTCCACACTGGCAATTTCAACCAACGCTATCATTCAACCTCTTACTCAGACACACAAACTCACTCCACTGTGCCAAATTCTATCACTTATCTGTACTACATTGTAGTTAAGAAGAACCTTCTCTTCATGCTTGCTGCCCAAATTCTAGTTAATGCTTTTGTCACTTCTCACTTTTCATTGTGGGACAGCACAGTCCTACACACGTTTACTCAGAAGAAAGTCCCATTTTTGTTCAATGAAGCCCTGTAAGTATGCTTAGGATTGCAGCACTAGCGTTGACAGGGGGAAGCGGGGGGGCGGGCCGCCGGGGGGCGTCGCGCATATAGGGGTGACGCGCGGCGCCCCTCACTTACATTTTTGTGGTGGAGGTGGGCCCGCCCGCCCTCCCCTGGATCCGTTTGGCTCCAAAATGAGCCAAAAACGGAGCGGGGAGGGCGCTCCGCTCCTGCGCGTGACGTCACGCGCGGGGGCGGAGCCTCCCCCTTAAGGGTGACGCGTGCCCCCGCTCAGGGGTGTCGCGCGTCGTTGCGACGCCCCTGGATTGCAGCAAGATTTTTTTTCTTCCTGGGCTTCCAATTTCTCACTTGGTTCTTGCACATTAATTCTGCTACTCTACTTTGCATTGCATTGCCTGCCACAATAGTTGCATCAAACATCCCGGTAGATGTCTCTGTTGGGTTGGTCAGATGATAAATTTCAAAAAATAGTACTCTAACCAGAAAACAATCAGTCACAAAACCAGAATTTTTGCTTCCCAAACATGAATTTCATCAGGTGTCATTTGAAGCCATGTGTCTGCGTTTCAATCAATCGCCCCCCCCCCAATGTGAAAAATGCTACCTATAGAACCATGAGATTGTATATAGTTAGTACAACCTCACAATAGTTGTACGGTCAATATACAAACAAACTGGGTATATCAACATTGGCAATGTCACAGATGGGCTAGGTTGGGCATGGTGCAAGGATGAATGCCGACCAAGGATCCACACCCATTCCTTTGAGGTGACCAAGCAGCAACTTAGTCAACAGACTTGTATCACTTTTGCCTTCACAGCCAGCCCCATTGGCCTACGAGGAGGGCAGAAGAAGAGGACCTGCCACTTGAGATTTCATGTGACGACTCCTTCTCCCACTCTTCCTACAAGCTGATGAGCTTTGTTTCAGAATCCTGTGTTTCAGAACACAAGGGTATTGGAGAGAAAGCCCATTGGCTGGTGGAAGGGGAAGGAGTTACCATCAAAGGATGTGGCAATAGCAGTGGCAGCT
Organism: Plestiodon gilberti rubricaudatus; assembly: GCA_026170595.1. NCBI lineage: Eukaryota > Metazoa > Chordata > Lepidosauria > Squamata > Scincidae > Plestiodon > Plestiodon gilberti. Next base: position 78,529,302 of record JANXHW010000004.1, on the reverse strand, counting down.
TCCACTCTTCTCATTTTCTAAGAGTGGGGAAGAGAAGGGGAAGGAGCTCCCAAAACATGCCTAGCTGTCACCTCCTGCTATGTGTTGGGAGGTTCAGAGACCCAGTATGGTTTGGGGGATGGGCATGGAGACCCACTGCACCATGAGGGTGGGCACAGAGTAATGCCAGCATCAAATTTATGGGAGCGCTGAGACAAAGTCCCTTGACAGCCCCCTACCTCCCCCACACACACCATAGTACATTGGACACTACAACTTCCACTTGCACTGAGGGTTCTCAGTTGGCCTGACCATGTGGGCTGGGCTCTGGATATCGGCCCTCAGTCAGTGTCCAACCTGGCTGATCCTTGACATCACCAGAGGTTCCTTGACAAGTGCAGAGGTTCGGCACACCATGGGGGACAGGGTCTAGCACAAGGCTTTGCCCCATGATAGGAGAAAAAAAGGATCAGTTCATCAGTAGCACTGTAGTAGAAACATCAATATAATAAATAAATAAAAGAAGAATCAATACCAATCTTTTCAGCTGTTCGGTGTCTTTTGAGAAGAGAGAGTCTGGGATGGAGGAAGGCATTGGATACATCAAGGAATACATCTTTTCACAGTGTCACTCACATGCCAACCTGTTCCTGAGGGTCCCCCAACCCTCAGGAGCAACTTTCAAAGGGCACATAGGGCTGCAGTAGGAAGGAGGAGGTGGGAAAATTCCCGTCAGTAAGCTTCTTTCTGCTCATGCTAGTTTAGATATAATCCATTGTTCTTAGTCAGACCATTTAAAAAGAACCTTTATTCCACTCAGCAAAATAATTCTCTGTACATGAGGAGTAGCACACAGCCTGAGGCATCAGATTTTTTTTGTTTTAAAAGGTGACAACCCTAATTGCACAAAGGGAGCATGGACCCACCCAGGCATCTCGGAGTCCGAAGGCTGTTCCTAAATGATGTAACGTGACAGTAGTTTTTTTTTTTTTAAGTGACAGGAAACATGTAGCTCTGCTAAAAACAAGACAGAGGTTTTGGGAAGGAGCTACTGTCAATTACTCTGTCATTCCCGTAGAAGTGACAGCTTTCAAAAAACAGCTTCTGGGAATTATGCCACCACAAGCTATTTTGGACACCTGAATGTATAATGCATATTTATGGAGTTCTCATTGTAAGTAGTTAGCTTTTGATATTTTAGTGGGAGAAAACCTTATGTTTGTGGAGTCTGTGGAAGATTAATTGCATTCCATATCACAAATTATCATCTGCAATTTTGTTGTTGTTGTTGTTGTTGACAAGAGCACAAACCCATTATCGAACATTATTCTTTGACACATATGATATTTTGGGCAACAAGTGCTTGAAGATTTATTAACCTGCTTGAGGATAAAAATATGAGGAAAACCTTCTGTCCAGGTGCCATAGCTGCTCAGAAGGCACTCTGTAATTCAAATCTCAGCTTGCTTCAGCACACAATTTATACATTTGTATTTTGAGGGAACAACTTCATAAGAAGGGTATTTAGAGCTGATGTACCTTGAGAATCTTGTCAGATTTATAGGCACACACAAAGTCTCTGTCACTTGTAAATTGGGGTCAAGAACCTGTCTGGGTGGAGAAGGCACAGCCAACACTTCCCTGAAATCTTTCCTTGTGCCAGGAAACTCTCACCACACCCACAGCATCTGAGCCAAGGTGGTCCAGGGACACAGGCTGCAATACAAGGCACGCCTGTGGAAAATAGTTTTATTAAGCATATCCCGTTCTTTCAACCTTCCATTTCATATTGCTAAATGAGATTTCTTTAAAAATATTAAGGTAGTTCAAGTTTCTGTTCAGTGTCCAATACTAAATAAACCAAATTAAAACAAAACAAAGTACTAACCAAAAAAAGTTTAAATATTACAGATTGATCAAAAACATGCTTCATTGGGGTAAATAAAAGATAAAGCCATGATCCAGCTAAATTTGTGCATTTTAAGTCCTGCTGATTTCAGTGGGAGAGATTTAAACATATCCTTACTTTCTCATTAGTTAGGTCTACACCAGAAATGTATACTAAGCTGCATTCTAGCTTCTCTGTTATGTCTTCCCCCAGAGAATCCTGGAAACTATAGTTTGATTAAAGTTCTGAGAATTCTTTCTTAGAGATCTCTAACTCTTCTCACAGAACTACAGTGCCAAGGGAACAGGAAATTACTGTTAAACCAGTGTAAGACCAGTGTAAGATATGTTCATTGAGATAAATGGAACTTAATTCTTCTTACAGCCCAATCCTACCTAACTCCCTGTGCGACAATTCAGCGGTGCCAAAGTGGTGTCCGCTGCATCCTGCGGGGGAGTTTTGGCCTCCAGAGGCCTCCTTGGGGGAAGGGAACATTTGTTCCCTTCCCCCAGGGTATGCCCCTGCAGCCCCCGTGAGGCAACTCGGACCTGTACTGTTGATATTGCTAGCGCTAGTCCACATGGATCCATGAAGGCAGATCCTGCCAGGAATGGAGTTAGGACTCAGGAGGTGCCACCCTCTTCCCAGGCTTGACAGCAGCATCCTCTCCACCCTGTCGTCTCCCCGTTCCACCCACCCTTCACCCCATTCTGCCTCCCTCCTGCCCTGGGTGCAGTCTTACCTGCGGTGGTAGGCATTCCTGGTCTGCCACTGCGTGGACCCAGATGCTCACTGCTTTCAGCGGCTGCCAGAGCACGCTCTCCATGACAGCCGGAAAGCGCGTCATGCTGCTGGAAAGCGCATTCCGGCAATGTAACAAACACTTAGGATTGGGCCATTAAATTGTCTTTTATAATTACCCTATACAGTATATTTAAATTGACATCTTTGATGAAAGGTACGAAAGAGAAGTTGTAAGTATTTCCACATCAACAGCATGACTGTAAGCATGTCTACTCAGAAGTGCCTCTCAGATACTCAGAAGTGTCTCTCTGAGTTCAATGGAACTTACTCTCAAGTAAGTGTATATCAGATTGCAGCCCAACTGTACTTTGCATAATCTGTTTCGATACCACTTGTGATTATTTTTATATATGTTTTTTTTCACTTCTTTCCAATAATTATATTTACTGGAGCTGGCTTCTAAGCAATGGATAGGATGGAATGATATCAGGCTGGCCCCTTTGTATGGTTGCTCGGTGTGCACTCTGTCAGGGCACATGCTCCCTTCACTTCCCAGCATGCAGGGCCTTTTCAGCTTAATCACATGAACTACCCCTCTACATGTGCTGCTATTAGAGAATGAACTGCCCCCCCCATTAAGCTAAAAAGACCTAGAATGCCAGGAAATAAAAGGAGCGTGTGTAACAGAAGTGTGAGCAACATACTGTAAATGTTTCAGTGAAAAGTGAGGGGGTTCTCAAATGTTGCCACAGGAGACTTCTCAAGTCAGGCACCTAATTAGTCATTTTTTCCTAAATATAAAATGAACAGAAAAAGTGCTAATCCTTGGACCAAGTTGCAAAAACAGCTCAAGATGTTTTGGTGTCTGAAGCAGAAAATTCTGAAGACACCCCTCCACACGCTGGATGTTAAAAGTATCACAATCAAACCATTGACAATTTGTTGCTCTTTAAGGCTCTTCATCCCACTTAATGGCAAGGCTAGCCCTGCCTAGCCTGGTGATATGCAGAGTAGTGGCGTCACTGCAGGGGGGCGGAGCTCTAAGTTCCGCCGCGGCTCCGACCCTCCGTTACACCGGAGCGCGAAGCAGCCCCGCCCCCTCGCCTTCGGAACCATTCAAGGCGGTGAAAGCACCGCTTTCACCGCCTTGAATGGTTCCGAAGGCAAGGGGGCGGGGCCGCTTCACGCTCCGGTGTAACGGAGGGCCGGAGCCGCGGTGGAACTTAGAGTTCTGCCCCCCCTGCAGTGACGCCAGTGATGCAGAGATAGGATCCTTTTGGTGTTGGTGCCATGCTTCTGGAATACCTTGTCAGAGGAGGTCTGACAAGTCCCCCACACTGATGGATTTTAGATGTACCTTTAAAACATATCTATTTTCTCATGCCTTTTAACAGATTTTTGCTGAATGTTGAAGGCTGGCTTTTGGGTTGCTTCTAGCAGATATGATTGTTTTTAGGTGGCTGTTTTCTGACTCGTTTACGAAGTTTGCTTTAATCATGCTTTTTAATGTGTTTAACTGTAGGCCGCTTTTGGTGGAATTTTATTTTATAAAAGCAGTATACAAATATATTACACAAATAACTAGATAAGCACTAGCTTTGGGGAGTGTTTTGGTCCTTGGCGAAGCCGCATACTTGGGATCGGGAGGCTCTCAAAAAAAATTCAGCCAAATGGATGTGTGTGACTTTGTGAAGAGTGCACCCGAGGAAGCTGAGTATGGTAATCTCAGGGCCTTCAGCTTTTGCAACCACAAATTTCTTTTTCTGCGAATATCCGTGGAATGGTCCAAAACAATGTATATGTAGACAGTGGGAAGTGTACTGCGTAAAGGCCAGATGGGTGCTAGTGACACAGGGCCCAATCCTATCCAACTTTCCAGGGCCAATGCAGCCATAACGCAGCCCTGAAGTTAGGGAACAAATGTTCCCTTACCTTGAGGAGGCCTCCATGGCTGCCCCCTTCCAGTGCAGGATGCTGCAGCACATGCCCCATTGGCACAGGCTGCATCAGTGCAGGGAAGTTGGATAGGGTTGGACCCACATGCTCTTTAATTTAGCTCACAACAGAAGGGGTACATCTGATCTGTCTAGTGAATGGTACCAGTAAACAGTTAGACGTTCAAATCACTTCATGTACATCACCTCAGTATTACGAGTTAGGACTGAGGAGGCTGAGACAACTGTGATTTCCAAAGGCCGCCTAATGAGTTTTTGATAAGATCTGAACTAGAGATATCCCAGCCTGCAACTCACTAACTCTTGAAAATAAGAATTCAAATGTTCTCTGACTCTGATAATACAGACTGTGGGGCTTCGCCCGGGTATACAGTATCTGACAGAAGAATTTGTCCTTCTTCAGAACTTAATCCTTCTATCAATTCCACAGGGTGGATCCCAGCAAAGTGGCAAAATTTAAGTTTTCTCTTGGCAGCAATGCAAAAATGTTGATATGTTTGATGTGTCCAAACTTTATAATAGTGTTTTGCATCAGCTGCACGCTGTGTCCTTATTATTGCAGAGCAAGGTCTTGAAAGGGTAACGTTTGGCCATTAAAAGGGCACTGCTAGCCAACTCACCATGACAAGGCTTTATGTTCTGCTGTCCAAACACTTGCTGAAATTAAAACCACATGAGGTACAAAAGTTTATTCCACCCCCTTAGGTGGAATAACTATGCACAGTATCCTCTCCTACTTGGGAGCCGCAAGGGACGTTTCACATGTACTGTGAGTCTCCACAATCTCTAGATCTGCCAATGTAAAGTTCCAGATGAAAACAATAGTGTTCAAAATCCCAGCATGGCTTTAGGACCACCCTCATCCAATTAAAATGGCTTTGGCAATTATAACTTTGTTCCCACATGCTTCATCAAAAAGAAAGAAAGAAAAAGAAACTGTGTAGGTCAGTGCTTCAAATCACCAATAGAGTTTAAGTCCCTCCTATTAGGGATTCAAATCAGAAAGAAAAAAAAGCATTCATACAGATACTGTACACAGAATAATGTACAACAGAATAATGTATATCCTTTTGCTGGTGTTAAATGCCAGCATTTCATAAGAACCTCTGCCTGCAAAACAGCTGAAGTGTGACATCAATCTTTGCACATCAAGCACAGCTGTTGGTTTAAGTCCGTGACATGGCCACGCTGCAGCGCGGTGCGTAGACAAGCGTCGGCAAGCAGCATGAAGATTTTGGTGTGTCCTGTTTTCTCTTACATCACGCAGCAACGCACTAGAGCTGCCTTGCTGTGCGACAGAAGTTGGAAAAATTGAACTTCGCCCAATCAGAGGGTACTTCAGTGCAGTGGGGCAGGACGCAAAGTGAAGCATTCGGCCAATCAGAATCGAGTCTGAAAAGGCTCTGATTGGCTGAAAGGCTGAGATGAGAGACAATGGAGAGAGCCACAAAAGAGAAGATGGAGAGAGCAATACCAGGTCAGTATAGACAGGAAGTGGCGTGGCTTGGGGCGAAGCAAAGGCGGGATTCGTTTCACCGTGCTTTGCGCTGCACCGTGCCCACTGGCGTCACTGTAGCGTGGCAGGCGGGGCGAGCCGCCGGGGGGTGACGCGCGCCAAGGGGTGACGCACGTCACCTCCGCGATGGCGCGCGTCACCCTCCGGAGGCCGGACGCTCCGAGGCCGGGGAGCGTCCGGCCCGGCTGGCGCTCCAGGGCCTTCTGAAAAGAAGAGGCCCTGGAGCGCTTGCGTTAAAACGCAAACTTTGAAGATTTTCGCGCATGTGCAAACCCTTTTCTGAGGGCAAGGGCCTGCCCTCTTGCCCTCAGGAGGGTCTGCGCATGCGCGAAAATCTTCAAAGTTCGCGTTTTAACGCAAGTGCATTGGGCCTCTTCTTTTCAGAAGGCCCTGGAGCGCTTGCGTTAAAACGCGAACTTTGAAGATTTTCGCGCATGCGCAGACCCTCCTGAGGGCAAGAGGGCAGGCCCTTGCCCTCAGAAAAGGGTTTGCGCATGCGCGAAAATCTTCAAAGTTCGCGTTTTAACGCAAGCGCTCCAGAGCCTCTTCTTTTCAGAAGGCCCTGGAGCGCTTCCCGGCCAGCTCCCGGAGGGTGACGAGCGCCGGAAAAGGTAAGTTTCTGTAGGGGGGGTGAGTCGGGGGGGGTGTCGCGCGTCCCCCGCTCTGGGGTGACGCGCGTCACAGTGACGCCACTGACCGTGCCGTGGGCAGTGTGACACAGGCTTTAGTGTTAACCTTAGTCTTCTGGGGTAGTTTGCTACCCCAGAATCATATCTCTTGCAAAAACTTGCAAGTTAGTGGTTCTGCAACTTTGTCCTAAAAACATGGTTTCTTGCACATTGGTATACAACACATCCAAACTATATCTTGGTTCTATTTACCATATCGTTTCTGTTAATAAAAAATAAAATGCCTTATTTCAAACTAGGGTGACCTTGAAAGGTGTTGTCATTTACAATTCTTACTATAAATGATTAACCACAATAGGTAGATTAAAGACGGTACAGATCTACTATCCTTTGATAGCAAAATTTGCATAGACCTACGGTAATTATTGCTCTCGAATAAACAGACCCTTTGCTCCTGGGTCAATTCATGTTTTCAAAGGGCAGGAAGCTAGTAAGCCTGGAATAAGATCTATACATTTCCAACAAAGAAAAAGGCAATGTTTGTTCCCTAGCAAAGAGATGAGGAGATTAAAAAAGTCCTTCTCAAGCAGGCAACCATTTCAGCAAGAAGCAAGTTTGCATCAGGACGACATAAAATACCTCACCTTCAGAAACAAGGAGAAATGGAACAAATTTCCACTGTAATGTTGTACAGTTATCCTATGCCTATTTACTCAATGGAGTAAGCTCCATTGAACTCACTGATACATACTTCTAGGGCCGGCAGATATTTCTTGTATTTATTATCAACAGTATTATCAACAGTATTTATATACCGCTTTTCAACAAAAAGTTCACAAAGCGGTTTACAGACAAAATCAAATGATTAAATGGCTCCCTGTCCCAAAAGGGCTCACAATCTAAAAAAGATGCAGAACACCACCAGCAAACAGCCACCAGAAAAGACACTGTGCTGGGGTGAAAGGGGGACAGTTACTCTCCCCCTGCTAAGTATAAGAGGAGCACCAATTGAAAAAGTGCCTCTTGCCCAGTTAGCAGGGGGCAGTGTATTGCACTGTAACTATCTGATCTATCCCTTTGACCCCCGCCCCCCAGGTACCATGACAGAGGAGGATGGATGTTGTGAGTGTTCGCTTTCCTCTTCCTTGCTTTGTTGTGTATCCCTCAGTAATGAAGGCTAAAGGCTATTCTCCAGCAAAGATGGGAAAGCTTGTGCTAGAGAAATGTGGGTGAAGGTTGAGTGTTAATGTTTGCCACTCAGTGAACAAGGCTGTTTATGTTTTATGCAGAGATAGTAAGTTAATTCTAAAACACAGCTTTCTTTCAAATACTTGTAGTTTAAATAGCATTTGTTAACAAGTCCACTCATTTCTGAGTTTGCATCTGTCTAATCTTTACAAGATACGGAGTGAAATGTTTGTTATACTTTTATTTCCCATACAAAAGTCTTCTCAGGATAAAGTTGAGGAATGTGGAGGTTTTACAAACTGAATTCCAAGATTCATAGGAATCTTCATAGGAATCTAAAAAACTAAATCTTTCTATTTAGCCAATTGTATTAACTAGACAACATGGCCTCCAGGCACTTCGATTTTTTGAATGACACCTTGTTGATGAAGGCAGGGTTGAGTGGTTTCAGAGGTAATGGGAGAAAATAGGAATGAACACTTGCCACTTATTACATATGATGATAATATACTTTATTGGGTGAACTCCAGCTGCATAAATGAAACAAAAGAAGCTTTCCAACTTCAAAGATCCCTCATTCATGAATCTGTCAGAGCAAAACTAAAAACCTTTTGAGTTCCTCAAAGCCAGAGCTGATGGTGTCATAGTAGAGTGTTCTGAGAAAGAAGTTGTCTAAATAGATTATACATTGTTGCAGATCTTTTACAAGCCTAATGGCAACATTATTTAAAGGTTGATTTCTTTCACAGTATAATTGTATCTATTTTTTGGCATGTGAATAAGGTTTGTTGAAAAATCCACAATTTTGTACTTGTGTGTATTTTTCGCAGTGCCTATTTATGATAAATTATTTAATTACAGTACAGTCCCTGTGTATTCTTAGAGGTGCTGTCTCTGCAACCGTCAAATCAGTAGTATAGTGTTCTCATGTTTGTTCTATTATTTAATTCATCTGTCACTTTGAGGTGATTCGGAAAAGGATAAGTCAAACTAGAAGGTTACTTTTGTTCTCCCCCGTCCCCTGGAAAGAGAAATGATTTTGTTTGAAATACTTTGGAAATCAGATTGGCAGCAAACTATTTTCAGTATCTGTTAGTGTCTGCCATTTATTTACATCTTCTTGCTGTTTGTTGCAGTCAGTCCTTTGGTCTGCAGCCCAAGTGGATGTTGAAAACGAAGCAATGGCAAAACTGAACCTCTCTCTCTCTCTCTCTCTCTCTCTCTCTCTCTCTCTCTCTCTCTCCATTGATGACATCTTCATCATCTGGATCCATGAGCAGGAGGCCCCTTGAGAAATTCCACCAGGACTTCTACAACTTCCAATCCCCAATTAGCTTGATCTGGATCAGTCAGTAGTACTACTGGTGCACTTTCTGAACACTACAGTGCAACTACACCAGGGGTGGCCAACCTTTCAACGCGAATGCTCCTGGACCTTTAATGGTTGCATAAGTGAGGGTATTTCAGATGGCGTCGCTGCTTTAGCAGCACCATCAACAATTGCAGCTGCCAAGATTCTGTCTTCTACACAACTCTTAAGAATGCAGAGGCCCTCATGGTGGAAGGATGGTCACCCCTGAACTACACAATGGACATATAAAGCACGCACCACCTAATACTGGAGTCCCTGCTTCAAGGGGCTCACAATCTAGATATTGACACAAGAGAAACAACAGCGAGAGGGATGGAGGCAGGGGAGAACAGCTGGATCGTATATGATTGTTTCAAGTGAAGTGAAGATTGTCAAAGAGGTACTGGTACTGGTAATGGAACCTTCTTCAGGACAGACCAAGCAAAGAAAATGACAGAACATCATTGGTTGTCACCTATAGCTCCCAACTACTCTAAATCCACTCCAACATATCAACAGCAACGTAAGCCTATCCTGGAAAATAGGACATTCCTCTATTATAGGGTTTGGGTGGTAGACGTATCCATGCTTACAAGCAGTCCCCTAACTTGAAGCAGCAACTAACCCACAGCTGACCACATGAACAGAGACACAAACACAGGGATGAAACCCTGCAGCAAACTTGGATGCCAACTCTGTCCCTGTATCCACTCAGGAAACATTACTACATGACCAAATAACATCAGCTACACATCAAGGGCTCATTCACACCGGAGCGTTTGGGCTGACCAACGCCGGAAGTGACAAGCGGCCAGCTCTGTGCGGCAACGGACACTGGATGCCGACCGCCCCAGGTAGGACTGTGCAGTGGGTGGGAGGGAAGTGTGGAGGGTGTGGAACAGGGTGGGGGGAAGATAAAACGGGGAGGCAAGGAGTCAAGGAGGAGGGCGGATCGGCCCCAGGAAGGGGGTGGGTTTGGCAGCAGCGGCATCTGCCAAATCTTTACCCTCTTCCTGGGCCTGATGCACCTTCACGGATCCACTTGGACTTGCACCTGCTGACGCAGGTCTGAGTAGACCCACCAGGCCAGCAGGAGCCTTCCCTTGCCCCAAGGAATGTTCTCTTGCCCTGAGGAGACCTCCGGAGGCAAAAACTCCCCCGCAGGATCGGATGTAGTGGACACCACATTGGTGCCGCTGCATCACAGCGTGGGGAGTTAGGTAAGATTGGGCTGTTAGTTCAGCCAGGAACACTGTGTCATCATATTATTGCTGAAGTAAATTATCACTGAGTTTATCTCACACATTTCACCACATAATAATAATAAATCTAATCATCACAACAACCACCAACATCATTATTTCTATCCCACCTTCCCCCCCACACACACACAATAGGGTGCTCAAGGCAGATTATTATAGCAAGTATAAAATATAATACAATAAAATTACAATAAAAATAATACAGTATTTTTTTTAAAAAAAATTCAATAAAACAGTGCATATAGACCAATCAGAACAATTGCCCACTTTACCTCTTGCATTCCATAACCATCTGGCCACATTATTCACAGGACTGGCTCCACCCATTTAGTCTCTAATAGGATTCCATTTTTCCATCTCACTACTTGTATTACTGCCCAATCCTACAGAAAACTTGCATTCCAGTGGCGCAACATGCTTAACGGTTGTCACAAAGCATGGCCCGCTATTCTGTGCAGCTGGGCCACCTCTGCAAATGGTGAGTGGCCACAGCCATGCACCATCAGCCTCCTGAACAACCCTGGTGCTGGTATGTCAGAGCAGGGGGTGGGCAATGGGAGGGGATGAGCATAACAGGGAGGGAAGGGGAGGAATGGGGCAGAGACCAGGGCTGGGGATATCAAGGCTGGTCGATATTCTATCCCCATTCCTGGCTTTGATCCACCTTTCTGGTTCTTCCACCACCAGCAAAATCACTGCAACAGGTTTGAGTAGACCCACTGTGGCAGCAGAGGCTTATCATTGGGCACGAGAACAAATGTTCCCTTACCTGCGGGAGACCTCCAGGACTGTCCTCCACAGGATGCAGTCATGCTCTAGTGGCGCATCTGCATGGGTGGTGGTTAGATAGAATTGGGCTGTTAATTCAGCATAGCCAGGAACATTGCTTTTCTCACTAATTCTGCTGTTGTGAACCATCAGTTATTATCTCTCACGCTTTAATTTTAGACCAGTGGTTCTCAACCCCCTCCCACCACAACCCACCTGTCCCTATGCAGAGGGCACCACTACCCACCTCGTTCTCTGGCAGTGGGTCTCCTGTGGGCCTCCGCAGGTCTCAGCAATCAGAAGTGACTTTCGCAAACCCAGACATAAACCAGAAGTCATTTTCGATTGCTTCTGGAGGCCTAGCGCAACACAGGAGTGGCAGGACATGGTGATTTGGACCCGGAAGTGGATTCTGTTCTGGTTGCTTCTGTTTGGCAACAAAGGCAAGGGTGGGTGGGTGGGCCAAACTGATGACCCACCAGGCATTGGGCCAGGACCCACAGTTTGAGAAGCTCTGCTTTAAACAATAACAGTGACTGCCTGTACCTCTTCCATTCCACAGCCCTTTGACCCTAGTTTTAAACATTTTTCCTTCTTTCTCTATCACATTGTGGGGGTACACATACCTGCCAGGTGAGGATAACACATCATGCAACTGATGAAGAAGACTCTAATCCAGGAAACCTTACTTTGAATTAACTTGGTTAGTCTTTAACATGCTATAAAAATCTTGGTGGTTTCCCCCTACCTCTTTTAATTGACTCCTAGAGCCAGCATAAATGTGTTCACTTTTTTTTAAGCTTCACAATATCATTTGGTCATTGTTGCTCTGAGTGCTGGTAGGTCACAAAGGTCTGTTTTTTGCTGTGAGGGAAAAATGAGATTATTTCACTTCATTATTCAAATTTATGACATTCTATATGCAGCAAAATACTTTGAGTTACTTAACCAGATGCAGAATTTTTCAATGTTGCTTTGTCCTTCCGAAAATAAAATACTTGCCCTCCAAAATCCAGCAGAGTAGAGGAGTTAGTGGCAATCCTCTAACTTCAAATTTATGTCACACTGGAGATTGGTTGATGCATAAATTGATCCTCAACCTAGTGTTCAAAAATGGATAAGTTTCTTCTGACATTACTACTGGTGTCCGGTCAGGAAATTATTTTATAACTTTTCTTATTCACAGTAGATCAGTAGATTATGAACTACCACATGGGATTGACCTGGGAAATTTTTAGGAGGTTGAGTAAGGTTCCTCTTGTAAAGTATATACAGTGACATTGCTCGATGTTGGGCGGAACAGTAAGTTCTGCACTGTGTTAGCCTCCGTTTACTCCCTGGCACGAGGCGGCCCCACCCCCTCGCCGTCGGAGCCATTCAGTGCGGCGAATGCAACACTCAGTAGACTCCCTGCGCATTGCCTTCACCACACTGAGAGGCTCCGACAGCAAGGGGGCGGGGCCACCTTGTGCCGGGGAGTAAATGGAGGTTAGCACAGTGCGGAACTTACCATTCCGCCCCACCTCGAGCGACGTCAGTGACAATATACAAATGTCTCAATAGGCCGTCTTTCTTATCAGAAGCCTGATAAGATGGCCTTCATGCTGGGCACTGAACTCTCCAATTAAGAATAACAAGGTGCAGCTGCGATCCTTCAGTTGGGAGGGGGTGAGCGTGATTGTATGGTTTTGCATCAGCCAATGAGGTGATCTTCTGGAAGCTTCGGCTGGTTCGAGCCTCTGGTTGGTCAGAAATTATCTTTAAAGTATATAAGCCTGTTGCTAGGGCAGGTAGATGGTTGCTCTCTTGTCATTCCTTCATGGATCCCAGTGTGTATCACTGCTGGTACAACAGGTGGAAGAGCTACCCTTCGCCTATGGGAAGGAGCTAGTTCGTCCAGGTGAGTGTTAGGATAAGTATAGGAGTTTAGCATTACTGTTTTAGCATTGTGTGTACACCAATATTTATTCTCTTAAACCATTTTTACCCAAGGGTGTATATATGCATCAGGAGTTAAATGCATACATCTGTGGGCTGGGAGAAAAAGTAACCTATTGCCTTTCTTGTGCAGCAAGTCCTCACTTAAACTTGAGATTTGAGTCCCTGGATTTTGTTTGGGTAGGGGTGGTTCTCTGAGCTTACAAGGACTGGGGAGGTAGCCCGTAGGTCTTCCTCTTCCCTTTAGCTGAAGGGCTGGCTGTTAAAGGGGTGGTGGCACCTACTGTAGGATGAGATGCCCTGACCACAAACCCACCTTACTGGGCTAGTGAGTCTCTGGGTTGAGTTTCTGGGTAGAGTTGGGGTTGAAGCCTAACTTTGCAAGAGGGACAAAGGTGGTGCAAGGGATCTTCTCCACACCCCCTCTATGTTACCAAGCAGCATTTGCTGAGAGTCAGGGCACTTTGGGGAAGAGGGTGGGATGGAGTGCACTGATAAGGGAATCTCTGAAAACTGGTTCAGAAGCACCCTTCGCACAGTGCCACCACTTGGTTTCTGAAGGTTCCTGAGACTGCCTCAACCCTCAGGAGATTTTTTTTCAGGGTTGCTACAGGTGAATGGAGAGGAAGATCCCACATGTGCAAGCGTTCTGCTTGCATACATTACATCCAGTCCTCTACAAGACCAGCACAAGAAAAGCTAATCAGACATATAGTCTCCCAGTTCAGAGATGCCTATCAACTCAGATGTGCATGAGGTCTTTATTGTATATGGTTTTCCCTCCTCTACTTCAGTTGGGGGGGGGGAACGACAGAATCTACACATGCCAAAGAATGCATATGCGGGTTGGAACCCTCCACTGAAATAAATGAAACATTTTTGAAGTTGACGGTGTGCACTTTGTGTGCATTTCAGAGCTCTTGTGAGCATACAATTTCCACAACCTGGAACAGATATCTGGACAGGAAGGAGGATTGTCCACAGTTATGGCTAGGAATAGATATTTGACTTTTGCAGAAGAAAAATATAAGGGCTTCTAGATATGTTAAAATGATCAGTGACATCATACACCAGGCTTTCATGCTCCTTTTGTTATAAGACCCAGGCTGACAGGATAACTGTCACACTGAGCCTAGTACAGCAATATTATATTATTTGCATTTGTCTGGGAATTAAAGTTTCAGTCTTGCTAATGAGCCTCCACACAGCTTTCCATGTCAAGAACAAGAAGAACTAGAAAAAGCCTTCAGCGGACGCTTTGTTCATGTTAGATAGTAGTTTATTTATGACTGCACATATTATAGAAGACAGCATTTTGGCATGGAGAAATGCTAGAATTTGGCTTACAGAAAAGCTGCAAGGGGGAGGTAGTGTCTGAAGTCACATCACAAAATAAATACACTTGTAAGAGCTGATTTTCCAAGTCATCATTAACATAGAGCAGGTTTTATGTCTGTTGCTCGTGTGTGGTTCAGACAATGAGTAACTACATAATCATAGGGCTATTATCAGTTGTAAATCTGTGAGGCCTATCTAAGAACTGAATAAGCCCTCAAATTGACAAATTGACCAAGAATATGGTTGCAAATCATATACTGTATACACTTTCCTGGGAGTAAGTTCCACTGAACATAATGGAACTTACTTCTGAGTTGACATGCATAGGATTGCATTGAAAGCATCAACAGGCAGTCCATCCAGCGTAGGATCCGCCGCATCCTGCACAGGATCGGGCCTGTTTGTTCCCTCCCCCCCCCCCCGGTTTAAGCCCCAGCGGCCCCAATGGGCCTCCTCAGATGTGCGCCAGCTATTTTGCATGGAAGGTTGGCCAACCCTGCTGTAAGATATGTGAGAACACCAGTACATTAGGCTTCTTCTTCTCATAATTCAACTCTTTATTGCTTGTAACTCAATAGAAGAGCCCTGACCAGAAATACTTAGAAGTGTGACAAATAACAATACATATGTAACTCCCTGTGCTTTGGTGTGTTTATGCATCTGGTCTGCAGATCCAGGGAACAGGTAGCCATGTAGGACTGTTATCTGAGGACTGTTTCTGATTACTGACCTATCTGGGTCTAGGATTGTTCAGGATCCTGAGATCATACAGCCTCAGCTGCTTTCACTCAAGCATCTGCTGCCAAAGGAAAAGTGTTTCCTCCTGTTTCCCACAAGGCCTGTCACATCCTGAGGTCTTTCAGATTTGCCTCTTAAAGAGGCAGTACATATATCTAAATTTCTGCCCATATCTCAAGCATTACATGACTACCTGTTTCCTGGATCAACAGACCAGACGCACAAACACTCCAAAGCACAGGGAGTTTCATATGTATTGTATTCTGCTCAAGAGTGGCACAACTACTTTAGTGGTGAGGTCTCTTTAATATCCTGCAGGTGGAGGATCAGGTCTATGGATTCAGTTAACTCAGGGGTGGCCAACCTTTCAACATGAATGCTCCTGCCTGGACCTTTAATGGTTGTATAGGTGAGGCCATTTCAGCAGGTGCGGCTGCTTTAGCAGCACCATCAGCAACTGCAGCTGCCAAAATTCTGTCTTCTACACCACACTTAAGAAAGCAGAGGCCCAAATGGTGGAAGATTGGCCACCCCTGAGTTAACCAGACATTAAGGGCACATAATTGCCTCAGCTGCTACCTAGACTAAGAAGCATCTTTCAAAGTGCAACTCCCTTATATTTAGCAGAGGGAGAGCGACTGCCCCCAATTTCATTCCATTATGGTGTCTTTTCCAATACCTTTTTGCTAGCATGTGTTGTTATGTTGCTTTTTTTTAGATTATGAGTCTCTTTGTGGAAAAGGGAACCATTAAAAACAAAATGATTTGCTATATGAACCTCTTTGTGAACATTGTTAAAAAATCAGCATATAAATATTCTTTATAATTATAATTATACAAGAGAAGGTGGTCCTTAAGCTTTCCAATTTCCTAGCCATTTAAGGCTGGAATCCAAGAGCCTCATCATACATAATCACAGTAATGGAAGTTTGCTAAATTTCCACCTGAAGTCCCTCATGCTTCATGCCACATCAAATGCTGTTGCAGAGGGTCTTCTGACCTTCAGGAATATAATCGGGGGCATAAATTCTACAGTGGAAAGAGGGACTGGGAAAGCCCAGGGAGAGAGCAGAACATTATATGTAGCCCCTTGAAATTTGGATGTGATCTTGAAATTAAGTAACATAGGCTTACCAGATCTCCAACCCGGACAGAGTGCTAGACCTTTAGGAGAAGGAATATGGGCAGGTGTAGCTTGTTAAACCTCAGAGCACAATCCTAGGCATGTCTACTCAGAAGCAAGCCCCACTGAACACAATGGGGCTTGCTTCTGAGTAGACATGCCTAGGATTGTACTGTAAGGTTTAACAAGCTACACCTGTCCACATTCGTTTTCCTAAAGGTCTAGCACTCTGTCCCGGTTGGAGATCTGGTAAGCCTAGCTGTGTAGGGCATCTATACACAGCCTATACACAGCAAGTAGTCATGAGGAAGGCATTTGAAAGAAAATGGGCAGGAAAAGCTGCATCAACTGCATCTGCTGATTTAGATTTAAAGATAAAGGGAAAATCTCCAAGGGGCAGCTCTACGTGGCAAATCCAGATTCACACATGTGCCAACTTGCATGCACCAGTTCACGCCACTGTAAAGCTGCATGGGATAAGCCATTCCCTCACACGTGAAGTGATTGCTAATCAAGAGCTGGTTTACAACAATGAGCACCAAATACACATTCATGAGATGGCTACAATTAAATTGCACCCATTAACTCATCAATGCTTTCAGCCCTAAAATAAACAGAGTGGGGTAGAGAGCTGTTGGTTCTTGACTTGCAAGCTTACCATTTTATACATCTTTCATAATGACTTCTCTTAGCTCCTTCATAGGTGGGTGGACAGATGTTTGCAATTATGTCCCTATATGTGGTCCACAGGTATTCCAGAACTGAAGGGTCTGGCTCGTTTAAAAATATTTTCAAGAAACCAGCTGCCACATGGCTTCTTACAGCCAAACCACACCAAGTGGAAATATACTAAAAAGATGGGTAGAGTGAAGTACTTCTTTAAAAACAGAAAAATGACTCATGCTCATAAAATATAATTACTGCAGTAATTTCTTTTAAATATACTGGCTGACGAAAGGGGGGGGGGAGAATTTCAATTGCCTGTTCATTAGAGGGAATTTTTCCTTTCCTCGGTTCTCTGTCCATAACTGGCACTGCTTACAAAACTTCTGATCCCAAAAGGGACTTCCCAGATCTGGACACTTGCTGGAATAGTCTTTTTATCTTTAGCCCTACGCTGTTGTCTTAAAAGACATCCAACTGAAATTAGTGGGGCTATGCTAGCCATGATATAACTGGTTTGAGGATTGCAGACCCTAAATGAAATATCATATTGTACCAAAATGTGCCATCAGCTATGAAGACTAGCCAGACTTGGGATTTAAAAATGTACTTGTGATGTTTAATATTGGAATCATGAATATGCTCCAAAAACCATAAAAAGGTAAAGGTGACCCCTGACAATTAAGTCCAGTCGTGTCCGACTCTAGGGTGTGGTGCTCATCCCCATTTCAAAGCCGAAGAGCCAGCTTTGTCCGAAGACGCCTCCATGGTCATGTAGCTGGCACGACTCTCCCTGCCGCAGCGCGTAGCATGCAGCTGGAACACGGAGCGCTGTTTACCTTCCCGCAAGCGGTACCTATTTATCTACTCACATGAACATGCTTTGGAACTGCTAGGTTGGCAGGAGCTGGCCAAGCAACGAGAGCTCACCCCATCGTGGATTCGAACTGCCGACCTTTCAGTTGATAGCTCATGGTTGGAGTAAAAGTATTTTTTTTAATTAGGGGTGGGAAATTCCACCATTATATTCATATATGCATGCATGTCATGATGATATGTTTTCTGGTATTACAAGGTGCAAGGTGATCCCCTTCCCTACCCAATTTTACAATATAGCATTATTTCCTTGTGGTGTTCCCCCTGAGATGTGAACTATTCCATATGATCTTACCTGCCCATTAAGATCTTCTGGAGGGGTCTTGCTCTGTGTCCCACTCCTTTATTTCTTACATTTTTACCCCTCCTCTCCTCCAAGGAGCTCAGGGCAGCATATATGGTGTCTCCACACCTTCCCCATCCCACTTTACCCTCACAATAACCCTGTGAGATACATTGATCTGAAAGATAGAGAGTGGCTGGGTCAAGACCATTCAGTGAGCTATAGGGTTGAATGGGGATTTGAACCCAAGGCTCCCTCATGTAAATCCCAAAACAATAAGAGGATTTTTCAAAACTTGTGTATCAAGTATCTTAGCAGATCCTGATATGTTTTGAGCTAAGATCTATGAGCTATGGTCTATTGAGCTATGGTCTAGTTAGTTATCAAGTTTATTTAGTTAAGTATTTATTTAGCTTTTATACAGCTATTTCAGCCAACCTGGAGATCTTGTCTCCTCAGCGCTCAGACCCCTTAACGTTCACTTCTTTGAACTTACTGAAAAGCAATCTATAAAAAAACTAAATAAAATAAGAAAAAATGGGAGACCATATTCCTGGTTGAAGTTTGAAGATGGAAAGTATGTGTGGGATGGTGGTAAAACATCCAAAATTCATGTTTTGGGTCTATCTGTATGTGAATTATTGGCCATCCAAAGATGTGAAAGGGGTATCTTGTTTGAATCAACAGTCATTGTTTTCCGAATTAAAATACTACAAAAAAAGTGTAACAGCAAGAATGCGGGACTCAGATTGAAAAAACGATGTGGGTGAAATGAAGGAGGCAATCATATCTGCAATTTTCCCGATCAGTCTTTAACTGAAGATCAAGGCTAGGGTGTTTGTTAGGATTTATTTGTTTCCCTCATGGTCTATTCGTATATTTGGAAATAAAGTAAATATTACAAAAAAAGCCAGAAGTCTTCAGTGCTCTCATCCAAAAGAAACCAAACCCTGCAGGACTACACCTGAACTTCTCTTCTCTTGGCAGAGTCCATAAAAATATTTTTGAAAACAACACAGAAGAAATGTTAGGTATAGATATCATGGTCCTCTTCACATCCATGCAATATTTATCTCCGTTTTAAGTTTTAAAATACTCAACATCCTTGCAATTGACAGCTCATAATATATTTCCGGTATGACCAATATGTGGTTGCCTAAAACTGTGAATGTAAACTTCAGAGGGAGAGAGTGACCTAGATACTGAGTGGGTACAGTGCAGCAGATCACCTAAGCCTGTTTTGATGTAACAAAGTGATACATGTTTATGAAAGTGAACTGGCCTATCATCACCTTATGAGAACTAGGGCCCAAACCACATGTGCAGAAATCTTTATAATGGGCATTTTTCATGGAATAAGCACACATTAGGATATAAATCTCACGTGGGTTTCCTTATTCCGTGGGTTTCGTGTCATGGAATATCCAAGTTAGTATCTCATTGCCACTTGTCACCCTCCTAATCTGTGAATTCGGATTCTTCCATGTGGTGTTTTAGCATGTGGCTGCAAAAGCCATGCGTGTGGTAGGTGGGACGGTGTCCTAGAATCGCTGCTGGCAGAGCCTTTCTTCACCACAACTCCTCCTCTCCTTGTTTGCATCTCTAAAGAGCAGCCATCTATCTCTCTCTCTTGCTAGTAGTGAGTAGGAGAGAGAATCCTTTTGTGTTCAATGGGGGTTACTCCTCCCAGGAAAGTGGTATAGAATTGTAATCCACATCGTGTAGTAGTGATGCATGAACGAAAGCGAGGCAGGGGTGGATAAAACTGAAACTACTTCCCTGAGTGTAGTTATGAATGGGTGTTGGCTGGGGGGTGGGATGGGTGCCTGCATTGGGGCATTATCTTATGCCCACTTGTTTGGAAGCCCCCAAGAAGTGGCTGGAAGCTTGCTTCCGCATGAGTCGGTCATCCCTGTCCACACTGACACAGAAAACAAACGACACGTGTCACTGGCTAGAGCAGGACATTTACCGCCTTCAGAAGGGCAAATCTTCAGAGGGAAGCTTCCACTGCTTTCAGCTGGCAAGTGCTTCTGGGATACATGCAGACACAGGAAGTCTACACAAGAATGATTGGCAGCACAGGAGGAGGAGCTAACACAGATTTTGCCTTGAAGAAAGCCCTAGATTGCAGTGAACACGTGGTTGCAAATCCCATGTGAGTTGAAACTCATAGATGTGATTCACAAATGTGTTTTCCCACAGAAAAGCTGCACATCTGGGTTGGCCCTGGGCCTCTGCAGACCCCCCCCCCCAAGCCATTTAAAAATCAATGTGCATTGATTTCTACTTTATATTTTCTCTCATTTTTGTCCCATAAGACAACAGTCCAAGGTACTGGGCACACTGAATAGAGAGTTTCTGCTGCTGTGAAAATTGAACTGATGTTGCTGTGGAGCTTCTGCTACCTCTCGGCCCTCATAATGTCTGCTCAACCTCCACCTTTGTAAATAAAAACATCAGCTCTAGGAGAATGGAGCTGATGTAGAGGGAGGGAAATGCTGCAAGGCTTGGTTGGGAGAAATGTGGCAGTATGCACTCTGCAGAGAAATAGTCAGGAACATCAAGAGGAAGCCAATTAATTTATTGGAGATAGTTGAACAAACAAGTGTACTGGCATGTAGACGTTCTTCTGTATCAGTGCATTTCTCTTTCACTCCTGCTTGACAGATTCAAGGCAACCACCACCACCTGATGCAAGAGCATTTTGGCAACCACCAAAAATAGAGCACTACTGCCTGTGTAGGACGGTCTTCATCAGATTTTACTTTCTCTGTAAAGTGTGGCTGAGTAATGGGAATGGTTTCTATTTCTAATCATGCAGAATGTACCATTTTATTCATTTCTTCTTGACCACTTACATGCCATTTCTCAAAAATGCGTGGGCAGCACCTCTGCCATGACAACTTTGCAAACAGGTTGGTTTGCACTGCCAGCAGCTTCACAGTTGTAGCAATCATGACTGCTGCTATGGTGAAGAGTCAAGCGTGGGTGGAGGAAGGATTTAAATAGGAAAAACTAATGGTCCCAAGAAAGAAGTAAAGTTCCAACTTGAATCAGGCTTGTTGGAGCTACTTTGGGGGCTGCCTTTAGGGGCTATACATTCTCTTGGCATATTCCCTTTGGCCTGGGTCAGTTGGGTGAGGAAAAACACACAGTGAAATGACTTGATCTCCTCTTGCTGAAGAAAAAAACACACACAATTTTTGGACAGGATTTTGGAAAGCAATAAAATCAAATTCAGTTCATAACACATGCTGTTTGATCAAGCAGAGCCTCCCCTTTGCCTGCCAGCACTCTGCCCAGGGACTGAGAGATATGTTTTTAAAAATGCCTAGCTTTCATCTACATTAAAATGGATTATTTTATTTTGCATGGAAGCAGAGACTGAGCACAAGGCCAGATGTTAATGTCTTCTATCATGGAGCCCTTATTCACTGTACACCTAGGTACTGGGCAGCACAATACTTGGCATGCTTATGCAGAAGTAAGACTCATTCAATGGGGTTTACTCTTATGTCAATGTGCACAGAATAGCTAAGGCTGCAGTGATGTGCACACTTTTAGAAAATAAGGATAGAAATCAGAGGGACTTCTGAGCAAATGTGCTTAGGAGTGCACTGCATGTACATTGGCACTTATTTAAGCAAGCTTTTTTTTACTATTCTAGTTTTATGTTTAACTGTTTTAAGCTGCTGTGAATTATCCAGTTTAATGCTGTATTTCATCTTGTTGCTGTATAAATCTTGATTTTTATCTTATCATATTGATGATTTTTGTAAGGTGCCTTGTTAAAAAAAAGCCGTGGTGGTGATGGTCGGAACAGCAGTAATATCATCAAGTTATGCAACTTCCTCCATTTCATTCTGTGCAGTCAAACACAATTTAAATCCTGTGGTTTTTAACAGCCTGCTGTGCAAGAAATGAGAGCTGGTGTGGTGCAGTTAATAGTGAATTGGGTAATGGAAACGGAGGTTCAGATCTCTGCTCAGCCATGATGAAGACTGCTGGATGTTTCTATCCGCATGGTTTATCCCAATGCCATGTCTATATAATAACATCTGTATTTATATACCGCCTTTCTTGTCGTCAGATTTCTCCTCAGACTTTATTCAAGGCGGTTTACAGGCAGGCTTTCCTAACACCCCGTAGGGATTTTTATTATAGTGTTCTATTTGCATAGAACCCATTTCCTTCTCCAGATGTTTCCCTTCAAAGGTGTGGTATCTCCCTGGCTGCACAAGTTTTCTGAGCATGTCCGACAGCGAAGCCTCTCTCCCACAGAGTGTCAGCGCACGCTATCTCAGCTGGATGGCTGAAATATCTCAGCTTGTTGGCAGCTTCTGGCCATCTCAAACTGGTCTCGTCTCAGCTGTTCTTCGGGCAACATGGCAGCTCAACTACTAGACCACACCTCCTGCAATTTATTGTGCAGGTGACTGACCTCTGAACAAGTTGGCTATCTCTTGCATGGTATGTAAAGTGATTCAGAATGAACCATACGGGTAGAAACATCTACACTGCACATATCTGCACTGGTATAGGAGCAAGTGCAGAGACTGGGGCACCCACAAAGTAAAATGTCAGCCTGATCCTGACTAGGACCAGGCTGGCGTGCAGAGGCATTTACTATCACAAAATGACTGTTGATGGCATGTGCAGTGCTCCATTGACAGTCATTTTGCATGTGCTGCTGCAAAAGGTGGCTGCGCTGCAGTCTCGCCACCAGAGCCCACCATGCCCACCGGAGCCAGTAAGCCACCAGTGGGGCAGGGGAGGGTGGGTGGATGTCGGGGTCTCATGGAAGTGTGTCATAGGTGGGCAGTGGGCAGGTATTGGCAAAGCCTTCTCTGCTGATATCCTGACCCTCGACATGCCCCCACAGGTCTGCTCAGACTTGCATCAGCAAAATACCTGGTGCAAATCTAAGTAGACCCAATGGAGGCCATGTGGGACCGGAGTAGGGTAAGTTAAAAAAAAAATACTTGCCTCTCTGCCCCCACACAGTCTCCAAATGCCTGCAGGATGCAGCGGAGCCTGTGCTGGGGACCGGCAGTATTTAGTTAGGACTGGGCCCTGTATTGGCGAAGCCCTTGTTTCAGCTGGTTGTTCAAAGCATAAATGAGACAAGAACTGTAAAGCACCTGTACACCGAGTATATGTGAAATTATTGACACATACATATTGGAAGGTTTCAGATTATTACTGTCTCCCCAACCTATGAACCAGGGGTGCATAAAGACTGGTCACTTTTTGTGCAATAGGCTACTGACATTCATGCTTGGAGGAGAGGAGTCTCTTTGCTGCATCCTATAATTTGTTGTTAAAAATCTTGTACCCTCATAAAAATGGGACCAGTTTTGCACAATTGGTCTAGACTCTATAGAAATCTTTCACAGTTCTGTCTTCTGCTTTACTGGGAATTTTAAACCTGAATTTGCTACATCGTATCCCTGTACCATTTGCCTAGACTCAATGGCACCAATCTAGTAAGAAAGACCCACATCCAGTTATGGCACACCTGACTATTTAGTGTGGGTGGCAGGGGTGTATTAACTCATGGCTGGGCCCCTAGGATTTCAGGTATTTTGGGCAGTGGCGTCGCTCCAGTAGGGGCGGGGCCGTAAGTATTACTCCATCCTAGACCCTTTACTGAGCGAATAGGAGGCGGCCCCGCCCCCTCACTGTCGGAGCCTTTCCCGTGCGGAGAAAGCAGCAGGCAAGAGACCCTGCCTGCTGCTTTCTCCGCAGGGGAAAGGCTCTGACAGTGAGGGGGCGGGGCCGCCTCCTGCTCGCTTGGAAAAGGGTGTAGGACGGAGCGATACTTATGGCCCCGCCCCTACCGGAGCGATGCCACTGATTTTAGGCCCCCTCCAGCACTTCATTCTTGCACCAAAGAGATCAGAAAGATAAGGGGATTAACTGGATCGGCTGAATCACAGTGAGTTCCTCTCTATAGAGACTTAACAGGCAGAAGACCGTGATCTATAACCGGGACATTTTGGAACATTGACGGGTGACACGGGCCCCTGTCCTTACAGGGCCCCTTGGCTGAAGTCTAAT